>CM050672.1:0-5437500 GCA_027574665.1 Rhynochetos jubatus | reverse complement strand
TGAATGGGAAAAATGCTAGGGAGTTCATGGGAGAACTGTGGCCACTGCTGTTAAGTGCGCAAGAAAACATTGCTGGTATTCCTACTGCGTTTCTGGAACTGAAGAAAGAAGAAATAAAACAGCGACAGGTAGGGGTTTTGATAGAACTGTGGGTGAGTTGATGTGAGCAGCGGGTGGAATCAGTGGCTGTACGTGTGTCAGTAGGCGTCTTGGGTTCAGCAGAACTCTTCTGTCTGGGCAGTCCTGAAGCAGTGTGTTTTCGCTGCTGTTCAGCGTACGCGTTTGAGAAGGGGGTTGTGATGCCTCTGAGTTACGCGAGGATATTTGGTTGCCTAGATAGAGCAAGAGAAGCTGGCTTCTATGAAGAAACAAGATGAAGACAAGGAGAAGAGGGATAAGGAAGACAAAGACAACAGAGAAAAAAGAGACAGATCCAGGAGTCCACGCAGGTAATGAAAATGCACAGCCCGTGTATCACCAAAACTCTAGAGCAGTGAAGAATGCATGGCAGAGAAAGAAACTAACTGAGCTTTGGAAATACTGCCCACTGCTGTTTTAGCAGGCTCGCTTGACTTACAACCGGCTAGGAGTTGCAAGTAAACTAGAGCAACTTTGACACGGGTGTCGTTTACACTAGGAACTGTTTTTAATGGTTTATCTGTTCCAGGCTTTGCTCTTTTTGTTCTTGGCGCTTTGGTTTTTGGGGTTGGTTGGTTGGTTGGCATCTTTAATTAGGCTGTCAATTACCAGCAGAAGATACAAAGTCGTCCTGCATGTCTTTTAACTGCTGTAGACGGTACTGAGCGTCTGCCTGATTCAGAAGAGCTTGTAGCTGCTGAACATCACGGATCTTGCTGTCCTATACGTTGTTTCATTAGGTTGTGCTATTAAATGGCACTCCTTCTTCCTAGACGCAAATCGAGGTCTCCTTCCCCTCGAAGGAGGTCGTCGCCTGTCAGAAGAGAGCGAAAACGCAGCCATTCTCGCTCCCCTCATCACAGAACCAAGAGCCGTAGCGCTACTCCTGCACCAGAAAAGAAAGAGGCGACTCCTGAGCCAGAACCCTCTGTGAAACCAAAGGAGACTGTTGTTCAAGAGGCAACTTCAAACAGGTCAGTGTGATAGCTTTCGGGGTGGAACCTTTTGGAAAAGTGGAAATTACCTTCATACCTGTTGGGAGCTTGACTCGGGGGGTTGCCTGCTCCTCCCTAACCCCCCTGCAGTGGCAAAAGGACTTAATAATCTTCAGTTAGATTTCTTTTGTCCTGTGTAGAGTTCTAAAGGCAGAGTGCTGAGCTGCCACGGGTGACACTGTCCTGGTCATCTTTTCCACTCCTGATAACGTCCTCTTGTTTTCCAGCAAGTTGACGCTTAGCCTGTGCGTTACTGCTTCTTCTCTTTGAATCATTGTACCAGGCTCCAATTCTTGTCACAGTATTGGAGCGGGATGTCTAACACCCTGTCAGAGGGTGGGTAGGAGAATGTTCATTATAGGGGAGTAGCTTCTAAAATGTTACTCCAGGGGCTGTGGTTTGCGTGTGCTTATAAACGAAGTCTTTATTCTTCACAGTGATATCCCAAAAGCTCCTAAACCTGAACCTCCTGTACCAGAGACTAAGGAAACTTCACCAGAGCGTAATTCAAAGAAGGAGAGGGAGAAGGAGAAGGAGAAGACTCGTCAAAGATCCCCAACTCGGTCCAAGTCAAGGTCAAGGTCTCGATCACGGTCTCCATCTCATTCTCGACCAAGAAGGCGCCACAGATCACGGTCAAGGTAGGACTTGTGTCTTCACTGTGAAGGTTGAGGAGAGAATGTTTTCTTCTCAAGGTGCCACATAGTGTAATGTTCTCGGTTACAGTAGTGATGTTTTTAGAGATGTTGAGCTACGGACATTTCAGGCCAAACGAGATGCATTCGATGGATAAACGTGTTTGGGAGATGTTTTCTTCCCATCAGTCCATGAGAAGATGCTTACAGTGACTTGACACTGACTGGAGAACCAATGGGGCGCTTAATGCCGAGTATGGCACTTGTTAGGTAGTGTGAATTGTGTAGCCTTCTTTTAGGAGGCAGGTTTGATGCTGAACATGTTGGACATGACTTTTTTCCCTTTTTTTGCTTATTTGACTTCTTAGTAGCGAGGTGTTGGTAAACTCCAAAGCACAGATTGTGTCTGAATGTACCACTTTGCATCACAGTCTAAACCCCACTTCAGCGTGATGCGCTTGGAGAAAAGCAGCCTTACGCTCAGCGCCCTGAGGATAAAGTTCCTCAAAGCTGAAAGTTAGATAGTTGCTTTTCATTTGAATTTTTGATTGTGACAGGTCTTACTCCCCTAGAAGGCGACCAAGCCCAAGACGACGGCCATCCCCAAGGAGAAGGAGCCCTCCAAGGCGAATGCCTCCCCCACCCAGACACAGAAGAAGCAGATCCCCTGTGAGGCGGTAAGATTCCCTTTCCTGAGACGACTGAAAGTGTTAAACTTTGGGAGCGGAAGGGCACGTTAGTCGTGAGGAATAGCGTTACCGAAAATTACCTTGTTCATCCCACCTTAGTGCTGGCAGGTGTATGGTTCGAGTGGTGGCAGCTGCGGTGCTGGTACGTGTGCTGTGGGGCAATGCAGTGGAACTAGGGATGGGAATTCCACCTTTTTGCCGAGCGGCGATTTCAGCAGTGTAACGTCTTCAAACGGCTCCGGATAGCTCCCGGCGTAGATTGGCCTGACATCTTTTATGCATTTTTAGCTCAAGTCTTAATACTCTTTTTCCTGCCTGGGGAAAAATTAGAACAAATAACGGGATTTTACTTGGTGGTTTTTTTTTAAATTATGAATTGCATTTCTGTCACATTAAGACAAAATTTAATTTTGATCTTTGTGTTTCATCTTCATCTTGTTTTACTTTAAAAAATCTTCAAGGTCTGCCCTCTGGTGTCAGAGGTTACGGCTGGGCAACAACAGGTTGCCAGAGAGGTGGTAGAAGCCCCGTCCTTGGAAATATTCAGGGTCAGGCTGGACGGGGCTCTGAGCAACGTGGTCTAGTGGAAGGTGACCCTGCCTACTGCAGGGGGGTTGGACTAGATGGCCTTTAAAGGTCCCTTCCAACCCAAGCCGCTCTCTGCTCTCTGACAGTGTAAGCGGTTGTTCCCGTAGCAGAGCTCTGAGTGGCCTTGCAAGAAAATTACACACCTATGGCAACGTCAAAATAGACGTTCGTCTTCACAGGCAGAGAGTAGATCTTACCCTCTTCGTAGGAGGAGCACTGCAGTGATGTTTCCTGTGTACAGCCCTTGTGCTTTTTCAGGAAGGAACAGTTCTTCCTTTTTATGACAAGATGATGATTTGCTTTTTCTCCCCGAGTTCGTAAAGATGTTCATTTTGCACAGTTACTGGGAAAACTGTGAAAAGTATCAAACGTGTATGTTGCGAGATGTAAAAGAGCTCCCTTTCAGCAAATGTTTATCTCACTCAAGGTAGGGTTTCTTTCTTCCAGGTTCTCAGGAATTCTGCAGCCAAAGGTGGATTCTGCAGGTACACAATTGCAACAGAACTTGCCACAATTTTTGCCGCAGAATTCTAGAGGCCCTACCTTTTTAAAATGGCAGAGATGAAAGACTGAGGCATACGAATGGGTAGACTGGTTTTGAATTGTTAAGTTGCCTGAAATTTTTACCTCCTGGTATAAAAACTTTTCAGTGCACACTAAACTCTTAAACAGATCTGTTCTGAAGATCGTTAAATCCCATGTGCTAACACGGAGAATTCTCTTAACCATCCAGAAGTTAGAGAGCCCAACCAAAACTAATTGCTCCCAGGAGGAAAGCTTAGTTGTAGTCTGTAGATTGTCAGAAAGCAAGCAGAGGTCACACTAACCATTTTTTGCTCAGTGTGTAGTTTAAAAATAACTGAAAGGTCAGTTGTTACTCTTCTACAAGCCAAGTGTTGAAGGCTGTCCACCGTGTTCTGGAAGCGCTCTTGTCTGTGGCTATATATATATGTGCTTGCAAACGGATGCGGTTCTGTGTTCATGCTCCAATACTTCTTAAGCTGGCTCGTCAGAATGTAATGTTGTGTTTGATTTACAGGAGAAGACGATCATCAGCATCCTTATCTGGCAGTAGCTCTTCCTCCTCCTCTTCACGTTCCCGATCACCACCAAAGAAACCACCTAAAAGAACTGTATCCAGTCCTCCCCGTAAAACGCGCAGGCTCTCTCCTTCCGCGAGCCCTCCGAGGCGGAGGCACAGGCCATCTCCACCACCGAGTCCGCCTCCAAAACCACGTAGGTCTCCAACACCCCAGCAGTCGAATCGTGCAAGAAAAAGCCGTGGCTCTGTTTCCCCTGGCAGAGC
The DNA here is from genome assembly GCA_027574665.1 of Rhynochetos jubatus. NCBI lineage: Eukaryota > Metazoa > Chordata > Aves > Eurypygiformes > Rhynochetidae > Rhynochetos > Rhynochetos jubatus. The sequence goes on along the minus strand of CM050672.1, from coordinate 5,433,149 downwards.
ATCAGGTAATCCACTAAAAACTTCAGCAGCTTTATTGCTTCGTGCTTTTGTTTTCTCCAATACCAAATGCACTGTTTGTACGAGCGGAAAAGCGCGCGAGATTGTAACGAATCACAACGGAGTTTTTTGACTTTGTCTTTCAGCACCCAAACATAAGAGTACTGAAAAAAGAGAATCTCCTTCGCCGGCACCAAAACCAAGGAAGGCAGAACTGTCTGAATCAGGTATGTCTCTCGCCGTTCAACCCTGGTTCTGGGTGGGTTTTTAATCGAAGATGCATGACAATAAAAGGCAGTGGTAAAGTGCTGAACCCCCGTGACGGACTGGCATTGAAAGCACGACGTTTCAGAGGGAAAGGTGGCTGCTCCTACTGCCTCAAACATTTCTGTCCCAAAACTCAGCCAGAATGTACTCCAGCCTCAGTGTTATCTTAAGAATTGGGAGGGGATGCTTGATGATCTACTGTAATGTGACTTCTGCTTGAATAGGGCAAATGTGTATCTTCGGGTTAAATAATTCTGTCCGTGCATGTACCGTTGCAGAAGAAGATAAAGGAGGTAAAACAGCTGCAGCAGACTCTGTTCAACAGAGGCGTCAGTACAGACGGCAGAATCAACAGTCTTCATCTGGTATGGATGACTTAGATTTCCTGAACTGGACTGTAGTTGGTTAATGTTAAATTCAAATACCGATTTAAGTAATTAGCTATGTGCACTGCAGTGCTGTTGTGAACTTAATTATAGATTTAACACTCATAATGAGGTCACTTTAATTATTGCTCATGAAGAATAAACTATAGCTTTTAAGAGTAATGATACATTTCTTGTTAATGGGTTTGTATCTTGAAAAGTTGCACTTTTAACCTCTTAACATCACACACGCAAGGATTGTTTGCTAGGATTACTTAATCTGTTGTTGCAATAGGTTATTTCCTAATATGTTGGACTCCTGTAGGCTTGAGATCAGTAACCTGGGCCTGCTGTAGGGTTTTGGCCACTTGATGTTTCTGTATGTAACTGCAGTTCACTTTAAAAATTACCTGGCTAGTCAATTTTTATGCAGACAGATAGGTTGCTGCAAATATTTTTACCCAGCTCTGATGGATTTTGCAGCCTTCCAGTACCTGAAGGGGGCTTACAAGAAAGCTGGGGGGGGCTTTTTCCAAGGGCAGGGAGTGACAGGACAAGGGGTAACGGGTTTAAGCTGAAAGAGGGAGATGGAGATGGGCCATCAGGAAGGAATTCTTCCCGCAGAGGGTGGGGGGCACTGGGACAGGTTGCCCAGAGAAGCTGTGGGTGCCCCATCCCTGGGAGTGCCCAAGGCCAGGCTGGATGAGGCTGGGAGCACCCTGGGCTATGGAAGGTGTCCCTGCCCATGGCAGGGGGGTTGGAACTAGATAATCTTTAAGGTCCCTTCCCACCCAAACCATTCCATGATTCTGTGCTTCTGTGTTTCATTTATCACTTGAAATCCACTAACCTTTTTAGTGGAACTGCTTTTAAACAGAGGCCTCTTATTTTGTGGAGAGGCGGTCGGCAGTTTAAGCTGCAGCATGACCCTATGGTAACTGTGCTAACAGTGTTAGGAGAATCGTTTTCCAGAGAGTGATTCTTCTACGTTTATAGATTCTGGCTCTTCGTCTTCATCTGAAGAGGAGAGACCGAAAAGATCCAACGTGAAGAACGGGGAAGTTGGTAGACGCCGGCGCCATTCACATTCACGCAGTCCGTCGCCGTCTCCGCGAAAACGACAGAAGGAATCCTCCCCCCGGTAATTTCTTCTCAAGCTGAGCCTAACCAATGTGGTTTTTCCAACTAGTTATTGTTTATCTGCTGTGCAGATGCACAGCAGGATTAAGTCCTGTCCCATTTGCCCAGTCTTGTTCCAAGATTGCGTTCTTTGAATCTGTTTGGTTTTGCCTCAAATATGCGGCAGATAGATGTGTTTTGTTTTGTTTTTCCTCCACTGCTATCAGGATGCAGATGGAAAAGAGGTGGCAATCGCCAGTGATGAAAAGGTTGGTTAGAAATTAATCTGTTAAATAGGATTTACATACAGACAACCATTTCAACAGCCTCTCATTTGTTTTGTCACGGATAAGCGCTTGCCATCCTTTGTCCTTTGGACTCAGACACTCAGAGCGGTCAGGCGAGGGAAATTCGGACTTGTATGTTCCTGGATGTGCTGGATCTGGGACCGTGCCACTGGCAAAACAAGAAGGAACCCCTGCTCTGCCCCCTTCATTGCTCACTGTTTGTTAACTCACAGAAGCCTGGGACAACAGTTCATTCATGTTATTAGCACCGTGCCGATGCCTGAAAAAGGCTGAATGGTTGTATCCTTCAGGGGTTTCTTACTCCCTGTACGCGGATTTGCGCGTTGGGTGAGCATTGCTTTGTGTTCTTGCTGCCACTGACGTTCTGGCTAGACCTTGCAACAAGTGGTTAAGATCTCGATGTTCTGTGTCGCTGATAACTGGAGTTTTCCAAAGTGCCATCCCTCAGGTCATTCGGTATTTGGAACTACTGCTGGTAGACAAGCAGTAGACTAGTAGCAAACACCTCCTTTATTGCCTTTTTCCTTACGCCGGCAATATTGATAACACTTTTATGTGTGGAAGTGTTTGCTCTTTGTTGATCTCGGAATGTGGGAGGGTGCAGGAAGCTGGGTGCTCGATGGGTTTATTAATCTGGTGTAATGACCTTTTTGAGCAATCTGTAATGAAGACCTGGCAGAATGTAGTTGCAGCACACGTGATGATGTGCGAGATTAAGCGTGACTACTTCTGCAAACAGACCATTTCAGTTATGGACCTTGTCAAGGAATTCTAGGTAAAACAGACTGCAATTCAGAGATCTTAATCTGTTTGCAACATACTAAATTCACCTACTGCCCATTATGTAAATGCATGTTTAAGTAGGACAGCGCTGTCATTTGAAGGCTGGTATTTTTTCAGATTGTAAAAAAAGGTCTTTTGTAGCAAACGCTTACTTAGAAAAAGCGTAACTCGTTGCCTGGGAGAACAGCAGGCAGCGTATCTGAGATCACATCTCCGCTTCGTTACTCTGTTTGTCCTTTATCCAGTCACTTTATCTTAATTATTTTTGTCTTTAAAAAGGAATGTCTTTACAAAATACCAATATTCCTTTTCTTTAAAACTCTCGGAGAGTATGTGCTTGATTAAGATTTCCTCTCCCAGAAGCCTGTGGTAAACCTTGCAGAGTGGAAAATGGCTTGGGTTTTGAAAAACTTCAACCCAGATAGCTGCATTTTAGCAACAACTCTGCTTTTCTTTCTCTGTGTTTCCAGAAATAAGTGATTTGGGATTTCAGATCTATAGATCAGGTAACCTGATCCAATTCAGGCTGCGGGTGAACGCAGGTTTGGCCTGCCTGACGCAGCTGGGCATTCCCAGTTCCTCCCTGGGGCTGGACCCAGCAATCACGTCCCCGCGTGACGACAAAGGGGTGTGTTTGTGGGATCGGTAAACCGGTCTGGCTCATTGGGTGGTCACTAGCTGCGGTGCGAGGGAAACAGCAGGAAGGAGCTGCCAGAAGGAAGATGGGAGCGTGTTGGGCTTCCTCTTTGGCGCCAGGAGGCGAGCAGAGCAGGTGAAGCAGAAGGTGAAATGTCTCATGGCTGCTGTGTCGGGCTCTGAAAATCACAGTAAAGTTACGTCTTGTCGCACGCTCGTTACAAAGACCGGTGTGGTTTTTGCATCTTCTAATAGAATTTCATTTTGGAGTGCACGAACGAGGTGATGCTCTGCTTTCACTGTACAAAATAAAGAACCTCGTGGCTCAGTTGCAGCTTTTCTGAGAAACCCTTTTCTCTCTGCAGCAGGCGGAGGAGGAGCCCGTCGCCCCCACCAGCCAGGCGGCGACGCTCTCCGTCACCCGCTCCTCCTCCTAGGCGGCGGCGGTCACCTTCATTGCCTCGTCGAAGGTAGCGTATGGCGGGTTGGTCGTGAAGCGGTTGCTTTTGGTTTGTCAACTTCCATCTGTGGTGTGTGAAAAGAAACGTCAGGGGTGAGGAAACGGGTGCCTTGAGTAGAGTTACGGAGGGGAATGTGGTTCTGCTAGCGAGACCTTTGTGTCGTAGGTGTGTGGCCCGAGTGTCTTTGATTGCTGTATCAAATACTGATTAGCACCCGTTCAGCTGCTTTTGAAGAAGTTTGGCGTTAAGTTTTTAAGAATTCTTAGAGGATTTTTTTCCCTTCTTGGGGCAAATTCCAAGACACTTGCAACTAATTCACCTGCCTACGTGTCACGTGACCGCTTGTTTTCTCTGTAGGTCTCCGTCACCACCCCCACGCAGACGATCGCCTTCTCCGCGGAGATACTCTCCACCGATCCAGAGACGATACTCTCCTTCTCCACCGCCGAAGAGAAGAACGGCTTCTCCTCCTCCCCCGCCGAAACGAAGGGCGTCACCTTCTCCGCAGTCAAAACGCAGAGTCTCCCATTCACCACCGCCAAAACAAAGGAGCTCCCCCGCTGCTAAAAGGCGCTCGCCTTCGATATCTTCCAAGCACAGGAAGGGATCTCCTCCCGGTAGGTCCAATCGGGAAACCCGTTCTCCACCACAAAACAAAAGGCATTCACCTTCACCACGGCCTAGAGCTTCTCATACTTCCGCAAGCCCGCCGCCACCGCGAAGGGGAGCGTCAGCATCACCCCAGAGAAGACAGTCTCCGTCTCCAAGCACCAGACCCATCAGGAGGGTGTCGAGAACGCCAGAACCTAAGAAGACAAAGTAAGAAAACCCATCTTTGTTGGTTTCGTGAGGGGGTTTTTGGTTTGTTGTGATGCAGTGGGAGTAGCTGGGGAATCGCATTAGCGGTTCTCCCGTACCTTGAGATTGCTGGAGTGTTGGTGCCTCTGTTTGGCATCCACCATCATAACACTGATTTTTGGAAGTCTGCTAGATTGGCAGCATCTGTTAAAATAAAGGGCACCGGGGGGAGAAGCATTAAAGAGGGGTTAGGTGGTGTTTGATGGCCTTTTAATAGGACAGAAGAGCCCTGGGACTGAGCAGGTGGGGAGAAGTTTTGTTGCTGGCTTTGTTTAAAATGAACTTGCTCTTTACAGCTGACTGCAGGAGGGAGCCGACACTTCGTTAGCCCCTAAATCACTCCCTAAGTGGTCAGCCAAGAGGAAAAGAACCCAACCCATGTAGAATCGTGGTGGCTTTCGTTAGCGTGATGCCGCTCTCACAAGCAGATGGTGCTGGCTCGCTGGTTGAGGAAGCACGTGTGGCTGACGGTCACGCCTGCGCTCTTTCCTCACTGGCTGATAGAAGAGCCTGTTCTCTTGACTTCTGATGTGGTTATAAATTAGTCCTAGCAGAAGAAAGGGAGGAATTGTTTCAGAGCAATAGTAGTATCCCTTCACGAGCTCTTAAGATGAAATAGCCTTTGGCATTACAGATCCACGGCGGTACTAAGATCGTTTTGCCTTGTGTAACATAAACAGCAGAGCGACTAACTGCGTTTTAAGCGGCAGCTTAGCCAAGTTACGAGCCCCTGAGGTCATTTGGCTTTTTGATGCTTTCTTGGGTTGTCTCTTCTGTCTCTAATTGTGGCTCTTTCTGTTTTTCAGGGCTTCCACGCCAAGTCCGCGATCTGCGAGACGCGTGTCGTCTTCGCGGTCTGCATCAGGATCGCCTGAGCCAGCACCCAAAAAACATCAAGGACCTCCATCTCCTGCTCGGTCTCGGTCTCCTTCTGCAAACTGGTCACCTGCCAAAAAGGCCAAAAGCCCCACTCAGAGCCCCTCCCCTGCAAGGGTATGTTTGCTAATGCGGGCAGTTCCGGTTGGGGTTACGTGGCAGGTTATTTTCCTGGACTCGGGCTGTTCCTAGAGGGAGAAGAACAGATTGTTTGGCATCCATACCGCTTCTCCTGAGGGCTTTCCTCGGGACTCTTCCGTTCTTGGCCAGGGCGGTGCTGGAGGGAGTTAGACTCCACCTGCAGCACGAATTCTTACGCAGAGGCTCGCCATCACGGCTGCGACCCGCGTATCGTCTGCGCGTTCCGAGACGCGGCTCAGCCGTGCGGCACCGTGCCTGTCTCTGGGATTGCTCTGTCAGTCGGTGGGCAGCGTGACTTCCCCCTCGTTGAGTTTCCTGAGGTTCTGGTGTTGCTCGCTCCGTGCAGGACGGCTGTGGGTTCCCAGGACGTCCCCAGGACGGCTGTGGGCTTGTTCTAACACCGTTTTTGAGGCCTTAGGGATTGCGTTGTAACGTGTCCTGCGTTGTGTGTTACAGAATTCAGATCAAGAAGGGGGTGGGAAGAAGAAGAAGAAAAAGAAGGATAAGAAGCATAAAAAGGATAAAAAGCACAAGAAACACAAAAAACACAAGAAGGAGAAGGCTGCAGCGGCCGCAGCAGTGGCGGCTGTGGCTGCAGCAGATACCACCTCGGCACAGGAAGACCAGGAAGCGGAGACAGAACCCAAAAAGGTAGGTGGTGGGTACCTGCTGCACCTCTGGAGCGCAGCGTAGGGAAGCAGATGGCGCTGAGCGCACACCGTAGGCGTGACGGTCTAGCCAGCCGCCTTCCTTGGGACGCGGCTTCGTGTCTGCGGCTTCAGCTGGTGCCTTGCGGGGCTGCGGCCTGGCCTAGCTTGCGGCGTGCGAAGAACCGCTGTGTCTTTGCTTGCAGGAGACAGAAAGCGAACCAGAAGACAACCTCGACGATCTAGAAAAACACCTGCGAGAGAAGGCGCTGAGGTCGATGAGGAAGGCGCAGGTGTCGCCACCATCCTAGGCTGAACCCTTTGATATAATGTACATTTTCTTTGGTTTGTACTCCGAATTGGATTTCAAATTGCTAAATGTGTTTGAGCTTTAGAATATAACATTCGTTGTAATAATTGCTAGGTTGAGGTTCGCCATGTACAAAGGGCATGGATTTACATTACAAAAGGTGTCCACAGTGTACTAGTGACATTCTTTCATTGACAGTCAGCATCATTTAATTTAGAGTGAGACTTCTTAGAAGCAGTAGGAATTTGTTTTGAGGGTTTTAAGACATGACCGCCAGTTCCCTGGTTTCTTTGAGATTCAGCGAAGCCTTTAGCCTAACTGGGGGCTCACTTGACTTCTTTTCGTCCCCGCTCACGTTCCCTTACTAACCTTTGGGGTTTGTAAGCTCGCCCGGAAGTAAAACCGCTGCAGGATTGGAGGACGGACGGACGTTTTAACGCTTTCTACTGTTGCCTGTAGAGTCTCGGTTACAGCCAACCAAGTGTAGCGACGTAGGGTGGTACATAATGAAAGCACGTTGTTTACCAGGACACTGTGGGTTTATATTGATGTAACATGTTGATTTGGAACACTGGAATTTCATTTGTGTTTTTATGGGTTTTTTTGTTGTTGGTTTTTTTTTGTTTTTTTCTTTTTAAAGGGCCGTTTCCATCAGCAGCAGTCCCAGAACACCCAACCCAACCCCTTCGGTTCCATTCATTTTGTTTGTGAGATGTCGTTGCCCCGTTCAAAAAAAAAAAAAAACCAACCAAACAACCCCTTGTCTCGTTACGGTTCTGCCGAGTGGCGTGAGCGCGACTTTCAGGGACGTGGTCTTTGGAAGTTCGAGGAACCTGAACTTTGGATATTGTAACGTTTTCACTGTTTTTTTTTTTTGTTTTTGGGTTTTTTTTTTTAACTAAAGCTATATAAAGCTTGTGGATTAAACAAAATAAATTTCTAAATTTAAACAGATGTTGGCTATTTTTATACGAACGTTTACATCTGCCTGTCCAGCTTGCTTTTGTTTAGGGCTTGTGAGTACGCAGAGACGCAAAAGCCGTTCGTTCCAGTCCTCTGGCTCCTGCCAAACTGGGCCCTTTCGGTTTTCCCTGTCCCGGGGCAGCGGAAACAGCCCTTGGGTACTCAGCGACACGCCCCTCGCGTCTGCGCTGGCGTTCTCGCGGAGCAGGAGTGAAACAGCCCCCCCCCCCGCCTCGGTCGGCGCTCTGTTGGCACGGAGAACGCTTCCAAGACGCGCTTGGCCGGTGAAAACCGCTTGGCAGGGCGCGTACAGCGTGTCACGGCGCTGCAGAACACCCCACCCTGACGGCAGGTTGGCGTTACCCGAGGTGTAACGAGCTGCTGTCGCCCCAACGCCGGTTGGGACGCTCGCCTGAGGAATCCTGGTGGCTCGCTGCCTTTTTCGTAACCACGTTTGAAACCTGCTGGGTTTCCTGCTGTTGGGTCGGTTTTAAAAACGTCAGGCCGCGTCTCTGAAGTGCCGCGGGGTCTGAGGTTCCTCTGGGAGGAGGGATGGAACGTGCTCTTTGACGTAGATGTCCTGTGCGCTGTTGAGCGTAGATCCGGGGTTCGTCTTTCGACGTGAGGTCGCGTAGGCTTTGGGAACGCACCGGGTGTTGTCTGGGCCCTGGATGGAAGGGGATATCTTTGGAGTAGCCTCCTGCACCTCCTTATACGCTGAATCTTGTTTCTTAGCATAAGTATACCTTGTACGCTCCGGTCCTTGTAACCTTCGTTCAACAGCCCTTGAATGTTGAGTATCATCTGTTGTTCAATGTGTGTAATAAATTCCAAGAACTTTCTGGACAAACCCATTTTTCAAAGTCCGTCTGAGTGAGTTTGGTGCTTACGCAACGACGGAACGCAACAGCGTCTTGTGCTGAGCTCGTGGCCTCCTTCGCTCTTTCCCCGCGGCGTTCCTCGGCAGCACAAACGGCTCCGGAGTTCCGAGTCCGGACGCGGGTGGCCTTCACAAGGAGTTGATGCTTCGGCCCTCGCCATCCACCTCTGGCTTTCACCTGGGCTTCGAGGCCTCTCTGTGCCGTATCTGGGTCTAACGGAAGGTCTCGCGCGCGGTGGGTACCTGAGTCGCTGCTTACCTCCCCTATGCCCCTGTTCCGCCTCCAGTGCTGCCGTGAGCCGGGACCTCGCTGTTGGTGCGGGGCGGGGCCGGAGGCCGGGCCTTTTCCCACCTTCTGTCCAGAGCTCCCTGGAGCTCCTCCCTCCCTGTTTTTTAACATCTCTCCAGAAAGAATGGATTAGGGTTCAGAAGAGCCATTGAAGGGGGCAACTTCTGAATTTAATGTTTCAATTCCTCCTCAGCCCGCCCTCCCAGTCGGCGGGATGCGTTGCGTTTGGCCGCCAGCCAGGCGGGCGCAAGCCGCCTCGTCTTCTCGTGAGCTGTGGCGCTGCTCCTCACGCTCCGAGTGCTGGTTTTGGATACTTGTTAGTGCAAAATCCCTCTGCCGGCCCCGTGGCCGTCAGCCTTTGTGCTGTGAAACTGTCCTGCCTTACGTCATCCTCTCCCGATCCTCGGGAACAGATCCCGGCACCCAGCCCCAGACTTGTCTGACCCGCTGCCCGCTCCATCTTGGTTAACCTCTTCCTCCGTCTCTCACCCCTTTGGTTGGCAGTTGCGGCGCCGCAGCTGGGAGAGCGCCGTGTGGGATGCCTCGTGCGCCTCGGCTGGACCGCCGGTGCGTGGATCCCGCTGCTCTTCCTCACAAACCGCTGATGCTCTTGCTTGTCCGTCAGGGCTCCCCTCCCGAAAGGACGGCTCGAGACCGGTGACTCGCTGGGAGGACGGTCAAGCGATGAGAAAAAGGAAAATCAACGGGAAGAGTCCGCAGGAGCGAGCGTGAGGGTGGAGGGGGTCACCGGGTGAGGATGGAGGGGGACACCGGGTGAGGATGGAGGGGGACACTGGGTGAGGATGGAGGGGGACACCGGGTGAGGATGGAGGGGGACACCGGGTGAGGATGGAGGGCGTCACCGGGTGAGGATGGAGGGGGACACCGGGTGAGGATGCAGTGGGACACCGGGTGAGGATGGAGGGGGACACTCGTTGAGGATGGAGGGGGACACTGGGTGAGGATGGAGGGGGACACCGGGTGAGGATGGAGGGGGACACTGGGTGAGGATGGAGGGCGTCACCGGGTGAGGATGGAGGGGGACACTCGTTGAGGATGGAGGGGGACACCGGGTGAGGATGGAGGGGGACACTCGTTGAGGATGGAGGGGGACACTGGATGAGGATGGAGGGGGTCACCGGGTGAGGATGCAGCGGGTCACCGGGTGAGGATGGAGGGGGACACCGGGTAAGGATGGAGGGGGACACCGGGTAAGGATGCAGCGGGACACCGGGTGAGGATGCAGCGGGTCACTGGCAGGTCCGCAGTGAGCAGTGAAGGTGTGTTCGTTGTGTCAACAGAAGGGACAGTAGCTGGGCGGTGTGTGCTGCAGCTGGAGGTTTATAGAAACTCGCTGTTGGGTTGTTAAATTTTTCCACTTGTGTGACCGGAAATTTGCCCGGGGAGTTGCGTGTGGACCGGCTTCCCGAGCTTCACCCCCGCGGTTTTACACTCCTTCAGCTCCTGAACGGCCTTCACGGGCAGGGCGACTGTTGCACTGCTGGTTTGGGAATCGGGCAGCGCTGCCTGCAGCTGCTGTGACCTGGGTGAGCAACAACAGCGCCGAGGGAGTCCCGTGCAAGACCGCACGTCGAAGCTCAGGCTTGCGCGGCTCCGCGGTGTCGCGCACCTGACTCCTCCGGAGGCCCGGACCCGGTGGATCGGCTGGTGCAGGCTGCGATGGGAGCGGCAGCCACCTGCCTTTCTGCACTGTGACCTCATTCCTCAACGTCGAGCCTACAGGCACGTGTGTGTTGGTACAAAACGCAGCGCTACCGGCAGAGGAGCTTTCGGCGCAGCACCGCCTGCGTTTTCATTTCCGTTTCGGCCGCCGTGCGCGATAACGTGCCGTAGGGTGGGGTCAGCTGCTCGTAAGGCTTTCGATCTGCTCCGCGTCCGTCGCTGAAGCCACCTAAGTACCCGGCGAGGCGGTCGCAGCGCTGAGGACGCTCCGTTCGCTTCTCGGCCCGAGTGGGAAACCTGTAGCGGAGCCTTTGGCAGGTGAGGGGGAGCTGCTGCTCCTTAGCGCTCGACGTCTTCCCGCGTGGCTTTCCAGCTTCCGTCACTGCGCTCGAGGGACCGTGTGGCTCTTGCACCACTTTTTTCTCCCCTCTCACTGAGAACTTTGCGGTGGAGTTGTTTGTTTCTCTTGATCAGGTCCCATGGTTGGAAATTCCCGTGGAAGCAGCGTAACTCTTTGAGGGTAACAGGAAGATTTTTAAATCCGAGAGCAATGGTGTCGGCGGTTGTGTGTTTCCAGCCTTTAATCAACAGTTTGACTTTGGAACTTCAGCTCTCCTAGAATGGGTTCAGAGAGGTTGTAACTGCTGGGGCCCTGCGGCACGAAGCGGGGAGGCAGCTCTGGGCTCCTCAGCTCCAGGACAAGGAGCTGCTGGAGAGGGCCCAGCGCAGGGACACTGCGATGGGGAAGGGCCTGGAGCCCCTTCCATGTGAGGGAAGGCTGGGAGAGCTGGGGCTGTTCAGCTGGGAGAAGAGGGGGCTGAGGGGATCTGATCAATGCTGATCAATATCTAAAGGGGGGTGTCAGGGGGAGGGGGCCAGGCTCTGCTCAGGGGTGCCCAGGGACAGGACGAGGGGCCATGGCCATCAACTGGAGCACAGAAGGTTCAACCTGAACATGAGGAAACCCTTCTGCCCTGTGAGGGTGCCAGAGCCCTGGGACAGGCTGCCCAGAGAGGGGGGAGTCTCCTTCCCTGGAGCCTTTCCAAAGCCCCTGGCCTTGTTCCTGTGGGATCTGCTCTGGGGGATCCTGCTCTGGCAGGGGGGTTGGGCTAGGGGATCTCTAGAGGGCCCTTCCAACCCCCAACGCTCTGCGAGTCTGTGAATCTGTAAAGACAGAGGTCGTTCCCCACCTTTGTGGCTGCCAGTAGACGATGTCCTGCAGCAGTGACTCTTCCCTGAGCGCCTTCTGTCTCGGAAATCCGATTGTCAGCTGCTTGAAGTCCAGCAGGAACGCGGCCTCTTCCCTGCCCTGTTACGCTGGACGTGTAACGTAGATCAGCGGTTCATCTCGTGGCCCTGTCCTTGGCTGCAGCTGGTTCTGGTTGAAAGCAGCAGTTGGACTTGTTCGGGTTTAGTTCCCACCCCACTCAGGTAACGTTTCCTTCCGGTAAGAGCGGGGCTCAGCTACCGCCGTCACGCTTCACCCTCTCACGGCCCGCCTGCGACAGCTGGTGTTTGCTGCCTCGGTTGCCTGGAGGCAATCAGCAGGCAACCGCGCGGGCAAGTTCCTCGTACGCCCCGTTCTGCGCGTGGACTGGGGCTCGGGAGGACGGCGGGGAAGAGCGGCGGGTTAATTTGATCGTCCTCGAAGCAGCAGACGAACGCTGCGCAGCGGGAGGCGATGTGACTGCCCGGAGGGGTGGTGCTCGGTTATTCTCTGCAGATGTGCTGGTAACACATCTGGCTCTCTGGGGGGTCGGGCCGACGCAAGCGCGGAGCTGTAGGCAGCTGGGACGCTGCGTGTGCCGTATGGCTTGAGCGGCTGAAGATGCTATCGCGAAGAGGGATTCCGTGAGGGGATCTCTGTGTTCTCCCTTCTGCCCTAAACGCGAGCCGCGCTTGTTGCAGGGCTGTGCCTTTTGGGATGTTCCTGAGGAAGCGGAGGGGGGAGCCGCTCCCTCCTGGCCGGGGCAGGATGCGCTTGCAAGCGCCTTTCACCCGGTGGGGCTGGGAGCCGGAGGGCAGGACTGCGCGGGGGAAGGACCATCTGGTTCTGCCGTCCAGAGCGAGGTCAGATTTGAACCCGTTTCAAGGAGAATCGGCGTTCAAAATTCCCTCTCCTTAAGCCCAGTTTATGTTACCTACTGACAAGTTACTCCGTGTAGAAACTTCCGGAGAAGGACGGTAGGAGATGGGCACGGAGCTGTGTTTGTAAGAACACTGAGGTTGAGTCCGTGACTCAAACACCCCAAGATCTGGGTGGAGAAAAACCTTAGTGAACTTGTAAAAATAATCCTTAAGCAGGGCTTCTTCTTCACTGAGGGAAGTGATTTCTTCACGCTGTGCAGAGCAAAGGGCGCCCGATGACTTGCCCTGGCACTGGAGGGCGCAGCGCTGCACGTTTTTTCTACAGAAAACCAGAGAAAACCCACCCAGCTTGACCCAAACTGCTTTCACCTCTGCACGTGCGGAAGGCAGAGGTGTGCTCTGCGCTGCCCTGACCCTGGGAAGAGCGAAGTACAAAAAGCCAGACCCCCCCGAGGGATTCAGCCCCAGGCAGCGAAGAAGCAGCCGGGCTGGGCTTGGCCGACGTGCCCAAGCCGCGTGGGCATGAGCAGTTGTTCAGCTTTCGAAGGGGCAAACGGCTGGCGAAAGCACCAGCCGGTGCACAACAACTGCAAAGGAGTTCTTGGGTTTCTTTCGTTTTAATTAACTTTCCCGAAGGCCGTTTGGGAAAATAAGGAGTAAGAATTGTAGCAAAGAAGAGAGAAGGATGTGCTTAACAAGGTGTGAGCCCGTGTACGTTAACAGCTTAAACGTGTGCAGGGACGGCGCGTCAGGTGCACAAGCAACAGCCTCCAGTTCAGCGCCAAGAGACCGCGGAAGGGCAAATCGCGCGCTAAAAGGTCGCGCCAACGACCTGCCTTCGGAACGGGAAACTACAGCGGCAAACCCGGATAAAACTCATCCGTTGAAAAGACGCTTCCTGTCTGCTAATCCAAACCTGGATTAGAATTAGTGATTGAAATTAGTTCGAGCAGGCTAACAAGAACCATTGGTTCCACCCCTCCCTTCCGGAGCAAGGTAAAGCCAGGAGCGCTCAGCCAGAGCCGAGCCCGATGCCTTCAGGGCTGGTGCCGGAGGTTCGGAGCGGCCGCTGGAGGAGAGGTACCGGGTGCGATGGGGCTGCCTGCACCATCAGCGTAACTGCTAAGCCTGGACTAGCCAGGCCAGCTCCGGCCCGGGTGACCGTGGGGCCAGTTAATTAAACTCTATCCCTTCACTTCTCAGCCGCAGGCAGGTTGGGCCGTGTTCCACCAGGATGAACCGAAAGCTGGTGCTTAAGGGAGAAGGATCCCAGTTTGTCGCGGAGCTGAAAGTACCGCTGGGAGGGGGGGCGGTTTATTTGGTTTCTTTTTCTTACCCCGTCTCCCAGGGAAAAACATGAGCTGCAACGCGCTTCTGCCGGTGTCTGTGCCTGAGAGGGGGCTGTGCCCGAGCAGCAAACCGGTACGGCCGAGCGTCCCGGGAACGCTGGGAAAATGCTTCCTTAGCTGGGAGTGTCGCCTTTTACAGCGGGACGTGGCCGACTCCCGGGGCGGGTGAGTCAGAGTTTGATGCCCCGGTGCGGCTGGGTGAGACTGGGATCAGAGGGCACGGCGACAGCAGCCACCCCGTGCCATACGCGCCCCTTCGCTCCTGTTCTCTGCTGAGCTCGGTTTGGATAACCCCAAAAATCCGCGCTGCTAAGAGCGCGCCGGCTCCCGAACCGGGAGCGGTGTCAGTGCTGGGGGCACGGCAGCTCGGGGAGGGGATTCGCACGGGGCGGGATGACGGAGCCCTTGGCGCAGGGGCTTTTAATCACAGAGTAACTCTCTTTGGGGTGCGGGTTGTGGCAGATTCCTCCAGGACGGTGTTTTTCCTCATCTGGAACCAATCCCTTGGGCTTCATGCGCAGTGGGCTTCACCCCTGGGCCGTGAGGGACCACGGGAGGCTGCACAGCCCTGGGGTGGGGGCCGGGAATCGTTTTTACCTCCCACATCTGTTTCCCCAGCCAGGACACGCCGGGATGCACGATGGACTGAGCCGGAGGGCAGGAGGGCTGTGGGGTCCGGCTGCGTCCTTCCTCCCACAGAGGCGGGATGCGGTGCCCCTGGGGCAGAGCGCCGTAGGTAGCCCTTGCTCGTCAAATCGATGTCACCGTGCGCGACCCTGAGCCTGTTGCGCGCAGCAGCCATCGCGTGGGAGGGGGGAGATGCCCTACGGGCGTGGGGCGCAGCCCGACGGAGACGGAGCTCGCTACTGCGCTGAGGTAATGAATCCCGGGTGTGGGAGGTGCTTCCGGAGAAATGGAGAAGGATGTTGTCAACAGACGCCTCAGGTTGCTCTTTCCAGCTGCGGGAGAAGAGTGGGGCTGGTGCTCGGGAGCCAGGCCTGCTAATCCCAGGCAGGGTGGGCGACGCTCCCCGGGCTCCCAGCCTGGGAGGCTCTGAATCCTCCTGTTAAAACACGGGAAATGGCTGTCCTGGGAAAGCAGCCCCGGGGAAGGGAGGATTGTTAATTCCTCCGCTGAAGCTTTGTCGTAAGCCCAGGGGCAGAGCTGCAGCTGGGGTAGATGGTTGTGGCTACGCTGATATCGATGAGGTTCTGGCTGCGACGTCGGCTCGGGGACGGCCCCTGGGGAGGAGGTTCAGCCCCTGCGGCCAGGCTCACTCACTTATCTGCTTGGCCAGCTCTTCCTGCGAGTTTTCTCCCCACCCGGGACCCAGGCGGGTGCCCTGTCCCGCTCCGGGCCATCCCTGGGAGCACGAAGCTGGGTTCCCTCCGCGGTGCCCTGACCCGGCACGTGCGGTGGGACAAGCGAACGTGGGGCCAGGCTGCGCCCGGGCTCCCGGTGCCGCTCGGGAAGCTCACCGAAGGGTGTTTGCCTGAGCGGGGGGCCGCGGCTTTGCGTAATTCCTTATTCAGGTTTGAAAAACAATTGGCTGCGAGGTTGCGATCAAACAGAAGCCAGCGGAGCGGCCGTGAAAAACAGCGATCCCTTCGGTGACTAACCCATCCCCGTGCCTCCCCTCGCCGGGAGGGGGGAAGCTCCCATTAAAAATTGATAGTCCCTGTCAGCTGGATTTTAATTCAGCGAGTGGATTTGCGTACCGACGGGAAAAAACTGCCTTTGTCGCCGCGGCGGTGGTTTTTTAATGAGACGGAAACGGCTTGGCGCCTTTCCAGCTTATTAAAGTCCTTGTGGGTCCACGAGCAGCGGCACAAGGGGACGAGACGGGAAAGCGCCATCAAGCACGTGATGGGCTAAACAAAATCCAGCTCTTTCTTGTTTATTTATTTTTAATCTATTGCAAGCCGGCGGATGAATCCTTCTATTATTTATGGGGGCGGGTAAAGGGAGCCGTTCTCGCCGCGTCGGGAGGAGGCGGACTCCGCTTTCAGCTTCAACTCTTCTTTCCAGACGAGGAAAGCGGACACCTCGCCGTTACCCGGGACAGGGATACGCCAAGGTAGTCGTGTGCCAAGGGAGTAATTCGCGTGTTTGGTGGGAGTGTCGGGCACGGTCCAGGAGGAGACCGACCCCACGGGCGCAGGGCTCGCATCGGCGGGCTCTGGGGGCCGCCGCAGGGTAGATCTCGCCGCTGCATGTAAAAGCCTTTCACCCGCCCAAGGGTGATCACACTCCTTCAGCCGGAGCATCCTCTGAGCTTGGTCACCCCAGCGGCTCTTTACGGCTCTGCGTCGGCCGCGGGGGTCGCTCCAGCCATCGGCCGGCGCTGACAGAGCCGCTCTCCTGCTACGAGGCTTTGCCGCGCTCGCCCAAACCGCGCTGCGCGCACGGAGCGCCTTGTGTCGAGGTCAGCCGTGTCGCCAGCGAGGACTCGGCCCTTCCCCGGCTGCTGCTTCCTTCCCCCCTGCCCTCAGCGCAGCCTTCGGGGCCGTCCCCTGCCTGCGCGGAGAACCCGCGGCAAATGTGAATCCAATTCACGGCCCCGTGTCCTTTTCTGGGTGTTTTTCGCTGGGAGGGAGGCGGGAGACGAGGTTGGTGCTGAGCTGGGGACGCTGACGCTGCGTAAAGCCGGGCAGCTCTCGGGATCCCGCCCTCCTGCCTCAGTTTCCCCATCAGGACGGCGGGTTTAGCATTCATCGCGGTGCGATGAAGGTTCGTGTTGGTAAAACGCTCGGTGACGCTCATGCGATTAACACCGTTTTCTCATCGCCCAGACTCTGCGGCGGCTCAGGGGGTGACTTGGCTGCGGTGAGGCCACGGAGCAGCACCCGTGAGTACCGGGGCGGGACACCCCGGCGCTTTGCGATGCTTTTACTCACGTAACGCTTTTCCTAAAGCCCCCCACGGCCGGATCCCAGACCCGGATAAAGTTCAGACTGGGGGGAAAACAGGAGAGGAATGAAGCTTCACAGTCGCAAGCGGCAAAAGAAATACCCCCCCGGCTGTGCCATTCGCCCCCCCAAAAGCGTGTGGCAACGGGCTGTGTCTGCGGGCTGGGCTCGGGCTGGCCGGAGTGGCCGCAGCTCCCGGCCATCGCCGCGGTCCGTCGCAGCTCCCTTGGCCCCGCTTGGCCTTGATTTGGCACCAGCACTGTGCCGGCTCCGTCGGGACCTTCCCCGCGCCGCTGTGGCAGGACCACGGCTCTGAATGCCGCTATTGTGAGCCCCGCGGCCGCCTGGCTCTGTCGGGGAAGGGGCCCCAGCTCCCGCGCTTTTCGGGTAGGCCGTAACGAACCTGCAGGTCAGGATTCCCGGGATGAGCCAAGGATGCCGAGCTCTGCCCCCTCTGAGCCCCGGCGTCCCCACCACGTGCCCTGCCGCCGGTCCTGCCCCGAGGGGCGATGTCTGCTCTCTGGGGTTGGTTTATCAGACATGAATGATGGTCCCCGCCGCTCCTTCCCGCCCCCGCGGCCGTGGCTCTGCTTTGCCGTGGATGTGACACCCTCCTGCCCCCAACCGCAAACCTGATTTCTGTAAAACAGAATCAGCAGCTATTGCTGGGAGGGACTGCTGGATTCTCTTCCCAAAGGATGAGAAAAATGGGCTGAAGTCCCTGTCCACATCAACCCGGTCTGTCTGCAGTCGTTTTTCAGCCGTGCTTTGCCACCGGGGCTGAGATCTTCCAGAGGTGCAGCTGGTGCTGGGGGGCTCTGAGCCCTGGGACCCAGCTTCTGCCGACGCTGGACACCAGTTTTCCAGCTGAGTGAGCCGGTGGCTGGAGCCTGGCAAGGTGCCACGTGGATCTCCTCGCTGTCAGGGAGAACCAAGGCGGTGTTTGGATGGAACCAGCTGCACCCGTTCGTCTTGGCTGATTTGCCTGTGGAGCTGGAGGTGGCACCAGCCCCTTCTCCAGCTCCTCCCGTGGTGGCCTCTGGGCTGTGTGTCCCCATCAGTGTCCCCGTGGTGGCCACCCTCAGCTCCCTGCCTGTGAACTCCCTGGAGATGGAGATGCTGAGGATGCAAAAAGCCAGGAACAGCGTTCCCCAGCACCTGCCGCCGTGGTCCCTGTGGTGACATGTTGGACTCTGGCTGCTGGGACCAAGGAGGGGTGAGCTCCAGCGCCCTGCCTGGGGGTGGGCTGGCTGCCCCAGCTTTCTGTGGCACGTGGGAGCTGAGATGGAGCTGTGCTAACAGCTGGCAGGGAAATAACCCCCCGGAGCCTTGTCCATGGTGGGATGGGGCCTCTTTGGGAGTGGCGAGAGGGGGGATTTAAGTGGGTCTGGATGTAACCAAACCACACGTAGGATTGCTGTGCTGGAAACAGGGACTTGCCCTGCTGGGCTGAAGCCTGAGGCACGTTGAATTCCCCCCAGATCGTGCCCACCGCGGCAAAGCAAGGCGTTTTCCGCGTGCCGCGTGGATTAGCAGCATGATGCCAAGGCAGATGGTGTGGCGCAGGGCAGATGCAGCAGGGACCCTGCCTACAAAGCCGGGAGGGATTGCCAAGACGTTCAGGGAGCCCCAAAGCTGGGTGGCTCTGGGGTGAGTCCCCTGAAACCAGCCCGGTGTGGCTGGATCCATGGCCCCATCCTCCTGGGAGAAGGGCTGTGTGGAGAGCGGGATTTCTGCCCGCTGCCAACGGAGGATTTGGGTCTCCAACTGCACATCCCCACTATGAACGAGAATCTAAATGACATCACGGATGCAGCACTGCTAATTGCTCATTTGCTTTCCCAGAGTAAGTGTTAAAGTGTAAAAGAAACATGAAGACTTTCTTCTCCTACGGGGACAGGCTGGGAGAGTTGGGGGGTCCAGTCTGGAGAAGGGAAGGCTCTGGGGAGACCTCAGAGCCCCTTCCAGTGCCTGGGGGGCTACAAGTAAGCTGGGGGGGCTTTTTCCAAGGGCAGTGGTGACAGGACAAGGGATAACGGGTTTAAGCTGAAAGAGGGAGATTGAGATGGGCCATTGGGAAGGAATTCTTCCAGCAGAGGGTGGGGGGCCCTGGGACAGGTTGCCCAGAGAAGCTCTGGCTGCCCCATCCCTGGGAGTGTCCAAGGCCAGGCTGGATGAGGCTGGGAGCAACCTGGGCTATGGAAGGTGTCCCTGCCCATGGCAGGGGGTGGCACTGGAGGGGCTTTAAGGCCCCTTCCAGCCCAAACCGTGCTGTGGTTCTATGAATCATAGAAACCCCCCGTGCATCCCATTTGGGCAGTTGTGGAAAAGCATCCCGTGTTTTAACCACCGGCTGCCACGCACGGCTCCGCTTGGGTCACCTCGCTGCAGTGAGCAGGTGGTCATGGAACGCTGCGACTCGCAGCCGGGACAGATGCAAAGGATGTAAAGGGGAAAGTCTCGGCAGTGTTGGTGCTTAGGGAGGTGCCGTGCGGGGCCTGGGGAGGCGCTTGGGCCGCCCTTGGGCTGGGCTGGGCTGTGGGGCAGAGGGTTGGCTCCAGCCCTCAAATACCTGCCCCAGATTTGTGCCCAAACTTTGGGCTCTCAATGGCTCTTCTTGTAACTCAGTAGGAGCCGAAAGAGTGTCTTACAGTGACTGTTGCCCAGAAAACTGCTGGGCTGAAGAGGTGATTATTGAAATTGCAAAATCAAACCCCCGGTGTTCAGAAATACCAGAATTTCAGCCTGAGCAGGTGGAGAGTGCGCTGCAGATAACCGGAAGATCTGGGAAATCTCTGCTCTGGTTCTGCCCTGCGGGACTCTCGTTCTCCCTGTCTGCAGGGCAAAAGTGCCTTCGACGAGGGCCGCAGCTGCTTCTGCGAGTTTTTGAGCTGTGACTCAGGAGGTTTGAGTTCAAGCCTCCGGCTGCTGTGGGCATACTGGGGCTTTGGGACGTCATTCCCTTGGCACCGCTGTGCCGGCTCAGGCTGCAAGGTTTAAAGAAGGTGGAGGAGTTTCTATCGCTGTGTTTAGAGAGCTGACAGCATTATACGTGCTGCTGCAGTACAAATAATTTTATCAAAAAGATTATTCCTGAGTCCTGGTAGAACTATGAGATCTTGGCTTCTCGTCCCAACCACGTTTCCTTGTCTTTCTCGAGCCCTTTGAATAAAACTCTGGCTCCTTCCACTGTGACTCAGACAGGAGGAAATAAAACCCATTCACGTCCCTGCTTGAGTCATATCGGCACTTATGCCACCGCTCTGGAGCAGGCTGGCTCCATGACAGGCGTTAGCGCTGTTCCCTGTGATGTGGACTTCGCCCAGAGCTGCCTGGAAAGCTCGGGGCGGGAATTCGGACCCCTCCTTGGTGGTGCACAGCTTCACCCCAGCGGCAGGAGGTCCCTCCGTGGAGGTGTGGGGCTGAGCTGGGAGAGCAGCGGCCTGCAAGGCGCTCCCGTTTCTGCAGGAGTAACGTCACGGAACCGCCCAGGGCGGAGCCTGGTGCTCCCTGTGGGTCCTCACCCCATCAGGGCCCCCCTTGCTGCGGGCTTCGGCTGGGATTTATAGCCCCGAAGCAGCCCTTCGCGGGGCTCCAGTAATCCATCCCGCTGTCCTGGCGTGATAAAAAGCCAGTTAGTCACATCAGTGTGTTGCTGCCTGCCAGGCCGTGAGGGGCAAATGCACCCCGGGAGACAATCTGGGTCCCTCGCGGCTTCTGACAGCCGAGGGGTTTCGAGGGCGCTTGTCTGATGTTCAAGGCTTAGCGCTGCGGGAACAGGCAGAGACCGCAGCCTGGGGAAAAGCTGGGGAGAGGCACCCGCCGACATGGGAATGCCCCATAAAGGGCTGCTGCGCCTACGGCACGAGGGTGTTACCCCAGCGCCACGCTCAGCTCCGTGGCTCGTAGCAGGGGGAAGAGGAGGGCACCGGTGTTTTCCTTACCTGGGGCAGGACAGGAGTGCCGGGGGCACACCTCCACCCAGGCTGGACTCCCTCTTGCACATTATGGCACTGGGAACAGGAAAGTGCCCAGGGAGGTGGAAAATCCTCCCTCCTGCGTGAGGGTCTGGCACTGGCCGTGATCTGACCATCCAAGCCCAGCACCGGCTCCGTGGTGTAGCTCCATTTGGACCATCCTAAAACTCCAGATGAGCAGACGCGCCGCTGAGGGGGTGCTGAGAAGGGGCTTGGGTTGGCGTGCGGAGGGAACGAAACAAGGCTGGATGTTGGCACCTGGGAGGGAAAGGGACACTGAGCCTGGAGGGACGATGCTCGTTATGGCCCTGGGAGGTAGCAGGGAGGTAAAACTGCAGATGCTGACTGGGTTATACCTGCGCTGCTGAACGATCTGCTGCTCTGCGGGTGATCCCAGGGCAAACCGCTTAACCTCCTCCAGCCGTTCCCCTAGGAGAAGGAATTAATTGAATTGGTTTGTTTTGATGGCCCCTCTGCAGCAAGCTGACTGCGATCGCTGCTCACACACCGGTGAACGCCAGTCAGTAGACGGCTCTGCCAGGTGGGGGCAGGGCCCACATCATTCCAGGGGTGCGGATACGGAAATAGAGATTTCAGATCCTGGGTGCAAGTCGAGCCTTTGCTGTATTGCAGTGAAAAGAGCTGGGGTCCTGGCTGGGGCCTCGAAGGAGCTGTTTGCTTTGCCCTCCCCCTCGCTTGCTGGCTCTGAGCCCCGCGTGGGGCAGCGCCGCGCGTCTCCATCGGCCGCTCACGGGCAGAAAGTTGCCCCTTTCTCTCCTTTAAGGGTTCCTCCCGTGATGAGGCTTTGCTGCGGCGCAGGGAACATCAGCAGCATCTTTACTGAGAAGAAAACACATGGAGGGGTTCATATTTCGAAAGGCGACCATCTTGCAGTAAATGGGGCTGGATTATGAGCGACGACATGGGTTAGGATGGGGCAAGCCTGGGGATGGAGGGGTTTCGGTGCTGGGTTTGGGGGTTTTTTTTGCTCTGATGTCAGTCTGCATCCCAGAGGGAAAACTCGCTGGCTCCATGTCCCTGCTCTAATTGGACTGATCCTCTGCAGATGCTGTTTGCGAGCTGACGAAAGATGGGGAAGGGGCTGGTGCTTCCACTCTCCGCTCGCACACAATGGAGCACGCAGGGCACGGGAGGCAGCTGCTGGCGCTGCCTGCTGGCTTCCGACACCACGACGTCCCCCCGGGGTCTTTTACAGAACTTGCAGACCATTAAAAAGCCACATCAAACAGCATTTCTTCCGTTTCAGCTTCATGATAGAAGCCAGTCCATGGCGTTGAAACCCAGCTGGGAGCTGCTGGGATATAATGGGAAGAGTTCATTAGGGAAGTCCCCAGCTACCGGCAACTTTCAGGCGTTTCAGATGAGAGAAATGCAGGGGGAACCCGGCGGTGGCATGTGATGGCTGTGCCTCGGGGCAGTGTGGCTGACTGAAACACTTGCTCACCCAAAGCCAAGCAAGTACAGTATTTTTATGTTGAGAGAAGCAAGTTGCATAGTGGTTTTTTTCTTTAAAATCACATTAACTGTTCGGCTCTTTGATTCACCCAGAGACTGACCGTAAAAGAAAACAGCCCATGACCCTGATTTCTTTCCTTTCAGGCAACTTCTATGCATTAGGATAAGGAAATGCAGATTTTATTTAAGCAGGCAGAAGAAATGGTGTCTCTTTTCTTCCCAAATACCTTCTAAAACTAGAGCTGCAATAGGGTTTGGGGTTTTTTGCTGAAAGAACTCCAGGCGCACCTGTGCAGTGCTGCTGCAGGGATGCGTCCCGGGAGGTTTCCCAACGCCCGGAGTCGGCCTCCAGCTCCCTTCACACTTGGCTGAGGCTTGAACTCTGCCTCTTGGTCCTCTCCAGGTCCTTCTCTACAAAAGGGTGAAGCTGAAATCTTCGTTTCTTGAGGCTCACGGTAGAGAAAAGGCCGATATCTCAAAGTAGGGCAGTGAGAAACACACGGAGAGGCGACACGGCATGGCAACAGCCTCCCGCTGCAAGAGGAGAGTCTGGCATTCAGTTACTCGTGTGTGTGTGGTGCTGAGAGCCAGCTTGCCTGTTCCCCTCCTTGGATATCACCTCCAAGCGCAGGGAGATGCCAAGCACTTTAACTTTCCCAGTGTTTCAGGGCCACAAAAGGAAGCGAGGTGCAAACTCCGCCCGTGTCAGCGTTCCCGTAAACCGGCCCCCACCGTGGCTCAGTGGAGGGGACCTAAGGCAGCGCAGGGAGACCCGCAGACAATGCCTGCTTTGTCCACCTCGCTTCTCCTCGGGAGCCGTGAGATGCTGAGTCCAAACATTTAACCACGAAATGCATTAATTACCGTCCAGCTCCCTGGGGTAAGGACCATATGCCGGTAACCAGAAAAAAAGCGTGCTACTGCATGGCAAGTACATCGATTGTTCAACGGCCCCGAGCTGCAATTACTGCCAGCGAAAGTTCCTGATTAACATTTCCTAGAAACATTTACCCTTCCAACCTCTGCGCTCGGAGGAGTGTTAACTTGGACCGTGCAAAAGATGAGCGACCCAGAAATTGTGGGATGAAGTCAACTTCCCACATAATGACACGGGATGGTTCCTCTGCTCCTGTAATTCTGCCTCAACCCACAGCCGAGAGCTGTTTTCCACTGGATTTTTCACCAGTGTCAGATGTTAACTCCGGGTCTGGTTCCACGCAGCGCTGCGTGTCCTCAGCTGCTCGCTGCAGCGCCTTGTGGGACCAGCTCCCCGAGCCTGCAGCGAATGTTGAAACTTGGCATCCGCCCCGGAGGAAAATGAGCTGTCTGGGGACAGCTGGTTGGGAGTTACGGCAAACTGCAAACAGTCTGACACAAGCAGAAGTTTGATTTCCCCCGCACTCCCTGTAAAGCTGGCAGGCTAACACCCTCCCATCGGCTTCGGAAACAAAGTGCTCAGCGCAGGGGTAGTAAAATATCAGCGTAACAAAACAGTCCATCCTCCAGCGGGGGGCAGGCGATGGATGGAACCCAAAATCTCGCTTGGAGCCTGGATGGGAAGCTTTGCTAAAGGGACCGTCGCAGCAGAGCGTCCCGTCTCTGGGCCTGTGGTCTCTTGGTCTCTCCAGGGAAGGACTTAGCAGCATCCCAGCAGACAAGCCCAGGAACCCGAATTAGCACTGGAATTTTTAGCATTGGAGAATGCCGGTATTTTTAAACCAGGGTGTGGCTTTTCTGCCTTTCTTTTAATAGGTGTCCGTGGGCAGGTTCTGCTCGTAGCTTCATCCACCACTGCTTAGGGAGCTATGACGAACCTGACTGTCAGGCCAGGCTCTCGCTTCCAGCCGCAGCCGGCGCTGGATGGTCCAGCGAGCTGCCGTGCCGCGTTCTGCCTTCCAAACCTGCCCCAGCACCCTTTCTCCTCGAAGCAGTTGTAATTACGTTCCTGCAGCGCGCGGTCCCACTGAGCCGTGCCATGACCTGCGTGCTGAGCTCCTCCGGCGCCTGAAAAATGCCCCTCGGAAATAAAAAGCCATTTTCGAACCCCGAGGTCAACGTGGCAGCGAATTCCACCGGCTGAACGTGCGCAGCGAGAGCCGGGGCAGGACAGCGCTTGCTTTGATATCTTTAACATCTGATGCCTCCTGGTTTCAAAAGCGCTTGGAAAGTTTGAGACGGAAAATTGCAGCATAAAGGCCAAAAGTGCTAAAGAAGTGAAACAATAATCCGCCGTTTTGCTGCTCTGCCAAATGGAAATGAGCCTTCTCCATACAGCATAAAATAATATAGAGGGAGTGACCTACTGATCCAAGCACTGGGGGGCCAGAGTTGCTTTGTTCTGACTCCCTGTCTCCGTGCACATTTAGCTTTGAATAAGGCACTTAACTTTTCTGACTCATTGCTCACAGCCGTAAAAGGTGGGTGACGCTCGCTTCCCTGTGGATTGGTAGGAGGACTGGTTATTTATTTTGTAAAGCTCAAGCGAATTAATTCTAAGTATTATCGCAAAAAAAAAAAAAAAAGTCTTCCAGAATAACATCAGCAGCAATTACAGAAGTAGGAAAATAATTGAGAGCTTTCAGCGTTCAAAACCGTCCTGGGCATTGTTAGAGAAGGTTTTCTCTGAATGGGGAGGGCGAGGGGTCTGGTAGGTGGCAGCTGGAAACGGGGAAAATGCCATCTAGAAGTAAAATAACTGAAAAGATATTAAGCAGCAGAGAAGGCTGGTGCAGCTGGGGATAAACGAAATAAGCCAGCTATTAGCTGCTCTGTGAGGTAGCAGCGTGCGAAGTCTTTTGTTAGAGAAGAAAGTCAGTGGTAGTGAGGGGAAAAAAGAGCCCTGGCAGCTCCTCCGTCCGGCTGGTAAAACATGAAAGGGCACGGAGCCTCGCAGACCTCACATCTCGTGCCCCAAGCCTACCCTCAGCGGTGCGCTGGGAGAGCTGTTCCCTCGTACTAAACCCACCGCCTCTTCCAAAGCAGGTGGGTCTTCGCTCTGGGGGGTCTCGGAGGGCATTTCAAGTTGGACAAAACCCTGTGAGTTTGAAACTTTTGGTGGAGGGGGGTGGTGGAGCACGGAGCGGACGGCTTGGCCCTCGGCCGGGTTCCGCCATCCTTACCCGGGTGCTGCTCAGCCCCGGTTCAGAGGGCTCAGCTCCTGCCTTTCCCAGCAGACCCCGAACACGCAGCAGAGGACACCCACCTTCCCCTGCCCAGCGTGCTGCCACGGCCTTGCGATAAAAGCCCCTCGTTGCCAGTTCCTGCGTCGGATGGGGACGGCCGGACCGCCCGGTGCGAACCGGTGCTTTGCTGCGTGGAAAAAGCCAACGCAAAGCCCGCAAACTGGTGCTGGGGGAAGGTCCCCGTGGCAATCCCATTTAAGGGAAAGGTCTTTCCCTCCCATCTATCCCACCCACGTTCTAACCATGGTGTTCTTTGTGGTACAGGCTGCAATTAATTTAAGGGTGATTATTCAGGGTGGTTCCTGGACAGGGCTAGACCGCACGATCCTGCCTTGCTCCCAGATTGGTGTGGTTACCGATTTCCAACTCAGGCTGTTCCACCCCATGAATCAGCGAGATTCCTTGGACTCTGTGTAAAATAAACAGAAAGACGCCTTCTCAGGAAGCCCGTTGAGCTCCTCAGTCGTTCAGAAACTGGAGGAATGGGAACGAGGACCTTGTCACAGCGGTTGCTCAGCCCTATCAGCACCAGGCGAGGGGCTGACAGCAGTTTTTCCTGCTCTAGATGTACAACTCAAGGATATTCAAAGATGAAATTTGCTTAACGCCATCCGGTTAGGCAGAACTGAGAGTAGCAAAACACCTGGAGAGACAGGAGGTTTTGTTATTACCGGCAAATGATCCCTCCGTAACCATTTCATCCGGAGCCATTGCTGGCTGCATTTGGGTACAAATTAGAGGGAGGCTCGTCCCAGCGCCGGGTCACAGACGGCATGAAAGCAGTACAGGCGGAGAGCTGCGTCTACAAGCCATTCAGTGCCACCTCGGGGTATCCCACAGCCCCGGCGCGTCCAACCCTGGGAACGGCTCTGCCCAGACGTTCAGGTGCAGCTGAACTCAGACTATGGAAAACAGAGTCTGAGCTCCTGGAAAAAAGGAAGGACTGGGAGCGAGGGCGGGTGCTGCCGAGGCATAAAGGCCGCTCTGTTCGCAACGGCTCGGCCTGCGAAGCCGCACGGGAAAAATGGGATGGCGGGCTGCGGCGTGCTATTTCGGTGAAGAGACTGGGCAAACGGTTTAAGATCACTTCGACGTTTCGCCCAATTCTCTTGAGCATTTTTCCGTCCAGCTCCTCACTCCCTGACCCTAAGAGCGAGGGCGTGCGCAGGCTGCAAGCTCTCCTCCCTGCCTCCCGAACCAGGAGTTTCCCCCCCGCCACCGAAGCTGCTGCCGCTCCGGCGCAGCCGCCCGAGCCGTGGCGGGGCCGTGGGGGGGAGTTTCTAGTTCTGGAGCTTTTCCCCTCAGGCCTGGCGGGCTGCAGCCCCGGGGCTGAGGCGATGGCGGGCGGGGGGACACGGCAACACGCACGCGACCCCCCTTCCTGGGCCTGGCAGCGCCCCCCGCGGCTGCGGCCTCCGCCGAGGCCGGGCCCGAGCAGGCCGCTCCCAGACGTTAGGTCATCGGGCACCGCACCAGCAGCGGGCACCGCCCGCCTCCGGCCTCACCCCGGGGGTGTCCCCAGGCCGCCCCGTGGGGGGCGTCCCTCGGCTCTGCGCACCGGGGACACCCCCCCGCCCCCGACACCCGCTCAGGCGCCACCAGGCCCTGGAGCCCACCACGGAAACCGTTGCCCCCTCAGCGCTCCGCCCCGCCCCCCGCGCCGGCCCCGCCTATCGGGGGTGCCGGTCCCGCCCCCCGTGCCAGCCCCGCCTATGGGGGGTGCCGGCTCCGCCCTCCGCGCCGGCCCCGGCGGGCGGCAGGGCTGGTGGGGCGGGGCCGGCGGCAGTCGCGCGCAGGGCGGGCGAGGCGAGCGGAGCGGGGTGGCCGTCCCGGCTGGCAGCGGCGGGCGAGGCGAGTGGCGGGCGGAGGCTGAAGCATGGCGCTGTCCGTGCCGGTCAACGGGCTGAAGGAGGGCGATAAGGAGCCCGTCATCGAGCTCTTCGTCAAGGTAAGGCGGGGGGCGGGGGGGTACGTCCCGTCCAGTCCCGTCTCGGCGCCGAGCGCGCCTCTCCCATCAGAGCGCGCGCTCCGACCGTTGGGCGCCCCCTCCCCCAACCGCCGTTTTCCCGCCCGGGGGGCTCCAAGTTTCCCCTCGCCGACTTGCACGGGGCCGCTCCTCCCCGGCGGACTGAGGCGGCGGCGCCGCCGCCTCCGGGACCCCCCCCCCGCTCCATCCCCGCCTATTGTCGGTACTCCCCCCCCCCCCCAGTGCTGGGCGCGGGGACCCCCTTTATGCTCCGCTCAACCCCCCCCCCCGGGGCCGGGGGCGAAGGCGGCGGGAGCGCGGGGCTTCTCCTCCGGGCGGCGCCGGGCCGGGCCGGGGTGGGGGCGACGCCCCGTCGCTCGCCGCGATGCGGGGCGGCCGCGCACAAAAGGCCCCTTGGGCGGGGTGGGCGGGCGGGGAGCCGGGGCTGAGTCAGTGCGGGCAGATGGAGGGGGGAGAACGGGAACCGCCAAGAAGTCACTTTGGAAAAGTTGTGCCTGCCCGCCCTTGCTGGAAAATTCCTCCCCGAGAGCAAATGCTGCGGGTGGTGCAGAGCGGGGCTGGGGGCGTCCGTAGCAGAGAGGAGCAACTTGCTCCCTGCCCCGCCTCGCCCTCTCGGTTCGGCTCCGCGTTGTGTGCCCTGGTGTAGTAAAAAATACGAGTTACTTTTCACTCAGTGCCCTGAGCAGCCTGTTCTTGCAGTAGGAACCAAACAGGAATGGCATCACCAGTTTTTCTTGTAAACTAGAAGAATGAGCGTGTGTTGCCCTGCCCTTACCATACACCATAGGGTATCTACGCGTGCTTTGCATTCACCTCTCGCAGTATGATGCAATATTTTGCATCTTCAGGGGCTCTAGCGATACAGCATCTTCCTTTTACTTCCTGTCAAAAGTGCAGAGAGTAAAGGGTGTTCATCTTTTCTGCCCGTGCTTCAGCTTACTTTGAAGAAAGCCTCGCTACAAATGAAGTATTTTAATTTTTCATCTGAGGTCTCTTTATGTTGCTGTGAGAAAATAAGGGAAAGCCTTCATCTGGGATCTTGGGAATGGCTTAGTGGAAAAGCCACAATGAAAAACACGAACATTTCCAGCAGACTAGGTAGAACTTTGCAAATGAGTAATTAAATATAGATTTTTTTCTTTATTAAATGGTACTCCGAATTGAATATTCCCTGTTTTGGACTTTTTAGTAGTCTCAAGACAGAACAACAGGACCCAGGGAAGACGTTGCAGTGGAGGAATTCAGACCTGATTTCAGTCAGAATATTTAGGTTCTTGGTGTAGAGGTTAGAACTTTACTCGTACAGCAATTAAGTTACAGATTACTCTGAATTATTTATAGCAATACTCTAATATAACATGCCAATTTATCTTCATCTGTCCTAAAGTTCGTTGGCTGAAATTTTTTTTTTCCTTATTTTTAAACAAACCAGAGCAGTGGTTGATAGCAGAAGGATTTGGGGGCAGGGGAATGAGCTTTGTGGGTCTGTATAAGAGGATATTTCAGGCGTGAGGAGTGTCATGGAAGGAAGAAGGTGTAAAATTAGTTGTGAGATGTGTTGATTCTGATTGAATCAGTATTGGACCTATGAAGACATTAGATTATATGAAAAGGAAAAAGCAGGGAATTTTCCTATCCCTCTCAATTGAAACTTCCTTGTTGGCATGGACTGAATATTTGGGATTATCAGTGAGTAACATCTCCCTCAAGGAAGCCTTTTCCCAGTGTTATGAGTGACTGCTGTGAGCTGTATACTGCCTGCCTTTAGGATAGGGTTCATGTTAAAAATGGAGTTACTCTTGTCAGCCTTCATGATCCTCAGGTAAGGGTTATTTCCCCATAAAATCACACCGAGGAAGAACACCCCCACCCCAGCAGACAGACTGTTTCATCTGGGTGTTGCTGCTTATCCCACACTTTATTGAAGCTGTAAAGTATTGTTGGAACAGTGTTTCTGTAAAGCTACTGGAAGGCTTGTTTGCTGTCGGTTAGGATGGTCACTGTGAAATACAAGCAGGATATTTATAAATTAAAAAAAAAGCTAATAATGTCTTTCTAGAAGAGCACTGGATTTTGATTTAGTTGTTTTTTTCACCTGTAAATGGGAAGCTCAGTGTCTCTTTTGTCTATTGCTCAGCTTTCACCTGCTTACGGGTGCCATCTAGTCTGAAGTGACTGAGTGAATGTTATTTTGCCATGTGCTAAACGCTTTTTGGACAGTATACAGGGTTTTGTACCACCTGTGCACTGTTAGTCAGTGAAGCTCTTACGATAGAGGTAGTGGAAAGCCTTCTTGACCAAAATAGAACTCTCTGCCAAATGCCTGCGGCTGGAGGGCGGTAACTGTATGACCTGCATACAAAGGATTGTGGCAGTCGGGCTAAGAGGAAACAAAGGTATGGGTTAAAGCTTGAGAAACAAACCTGCGAAGCAGGAGAAACCGTTTGGCTTCGCGCCCAAAATGTTGGGTTTGGATGTTATTAAATTGTGATCAGTAACAAAATCGGATGGGCGCAACGTGGGGAGGTGCGCGCACGTGGCGAGGTTTCAGCTGTGAGTAGCTACGCGGGGCTGTTGGTCACCTGCAAGTTGCTTTGGTTTGTTGGAGCAGACAGCGTATCACTGCTGTGACTTGTGCTTTCGTAGCCTGTGATAACGGATGTGCAGAATTAGGATACTTGGGTAGGAAAGCGGGTTACAGTGCTGAAACTGGGCTGAACCATCTGTTTCTTGGTCTCATGATGAGGAGCTTCAGCGGCTTTTCCAGTGCGGTGCTGGTGGGCTGCCTGTGGTCTCTTAAACTACGTGTAAATATTTTTCAAGTCTTTCCTCAGAGCTGATTAGGAGAAAGTACTGATTCCCTTTAGCATCCTCATGTGGTGGCATGTTTTATTAATGAGAGGCCCACTTCCGCTGTCTGACAAGAATATTTTTATGTGACCTAGTGACATTTCAGAGTAGCGGAGACCGCGCTGTAGTGAACGTGCACGCAGAAACCTGGGCGTCGGGATCTGAGTACAACTCGTATGGGCTGCTTGGAATAACTGCAGTTTAGTTGATTGTAAACAAAAAGTGTGGTGGACTGACTTGGTCAAATAGAACCACTCATCTGTGGAAACCACAGGACAGCGCTTACAAAACTGCACGAGTTGTTTTTTTTAAGGCAGTATACAAAGGAAATGAGGATGGAAGCTGCCCAGAGCTCGGCAGTCGGTGATTGCGTTGTCCCCGTAACGGCAAGGTGAAGACACGGATCATCGATGAGTTCGGGGTTAAAGAAACCAACACTCAACAAACCAGAAATTCATAGTTGTGTATCTGCTGGTGTGACATGGGCTGTAGTAGATGTAGTAACCTTTGAGGAAGGTGCTCTCTTCTTCAGCTTTGTTAACGTGTGTGTACTTGCAAATGAATTAGACCTTGGATTTCTGGCAGCTTTCAGATAGGATGTCATTGCGAAATTGGGATCCTGTTTTGACAGTCAGATAGTGTCTATTACCTGTTTGCCTGTGAGTTGTACCCTCGCCAGGCAAACCCCTGTGATTTCACGTTTAATAAATAGCCTACTTAAAACACTTCCAGTGGTTGTAACAGGAGCTTGTCTACGTTTCTGTACATCTGAATTAAACAGAAATTTGGCAGATGAATGGTTTGTCTTCTGCGATCTGGGTCCTTTATTCAGTGAAATGTTGGAGCCCGTGGCAGGAAAGGGATGTGTGCATCTGCATCTCCCGCAGCAGACTTGATAACGAGCCGAGGGCTGGCTGAGAGGGGGAGCGCGATTGGTCTGAATCGCATGCATTCAGGTCTGCCTTTGTCTTAGGGTTGCTCGTTGCCTGTGAGTATATCCTTACGTAAGCTCGGATGTGCTGCTCTGGAGAGCATAGCTGCCGTATATTGGTTTATACCAAACCATCCCATGATCTTGTTTGTCATCACTGGCTGTTGGGGTTTTTTTTGGGGGGTGGGGGGCAATATGCAACTACGATATGGCTGTAAAATGAAAGCGAACATCGATACAAGGAAATAACGAGACTGGAGACGTGCACATTGCTGCTTCTCAGAAATAGTCTTGTCAGGGGCAGGCTTGTCACTTGATAATCTCATTAGATAAGTCTCCTCCATGCATACCAGATCCTCCTTTGGAGGTTTTGATGCAATAACCTCAGCACCTGAGAACTTTCCTCGCCTGCCTTTGCTGTTTGGTGGAGATAGCAACATTTCATGGGTGACTTGTTTCTTGTGAGCTAATCCTGGAGCCTCGTAAGGCATCCCTTCGTACACTGAGGCGTAACCGTCTTGCTATCTGCCGTGCTTAGCTGTTGTAAATCAGGCCTCTTCCTTCTTTGGCCAGCGATCTATATTCCTTTAAATTCTGTTGGGAAAGTTCCCACAGCCAGGAATCTCCTTGTCCTTTTGACTGGAATCCTTTTGCTAATACAGAAACTGGTGCGCTTGGTACGATGCTGCTTACGGACACAGAGGGAGTCTCAAGTGTAACTGTGGTTTTTTTTTGCAAAACATGGGAAAGTGCAGCTTAAAAACTCCTAGAAATCATTTTCGAAGGGATTACACAGATGACTTAGCGTTTCTTCAGTCAGAAATTGCTTCAGCAGTAACGGCTTTATTCACCATCCTCCCCTTTCCAATGATTAACATCTAGGCAGCTCGGAGCGTCCAGAGGACTTGTGTTTTACTTTGCAGTTGAAATATGTCTAACGCTCGTGCACTTTTCCTCCTTTCCTCGCAAAGTGGTTGGAGAAGTGGCCGAGTTCCTGAATTTCATGGCCAGCCACAGCCTCCTCATCTGCCAGCTGGGTTGGTACCATCATCGGCAGTGGTGCTCCTGAGGCATTTGCTCTGTGGTGTGGACAGGTGCTGGATGCCACTGATGATTTCCTTGAGCATGGATATGGCTGTAAAAATCCGCCCTCGGTTTTCCGTGGGAGAATGTTTCAGGCTGTGCCTTGAAGGGGAAAGAGCAGCCTGTGTATCAGAGCACATGTGGTGGGACAAACTTTAGGGCCTGGAACCTGCCAGAAGTTGGGGGTACACACACACCGAGGATCCGAGTGTTGTTCCTGGTCCGTTTGTCGGTTGGTCTGGGATTGTAAGTGCAGTAAGGAATCCACATGAGCAGGGAAGTGCATCTTAACACCAGAGGTCTCGGGAAAATATTTGAAGAGAATGAGAATTCTTTCAAGAGATGTCCTTGCTGTCCGTGAAGGTTACTGAGAAACAGCACGTAGATATGAGGAATGTTCGCGTAAACGTTAGGCGAACAGTTTCGGTGTTAGGAAGTGGGTCGGAGGGTCTGTTAATCTTTGAGTGGGCAGCACTGTGGCAGCGTTAGCATCCTAAGACGTTAGTAATCACTGCCCTCGCAGCCTCAAATGACTCAGTGTCACTGTCTGGTCGTTCACTGGTTGTCCTGACCTAATCTCATGGAAGGCAACAGTGAGGAAAGAGGGTTTTTTGGGAGAGTGTTACTGTCTTTTAATGTGACCAGGGCGAGCAGAGGCAGCTGGTTCTGTAGCTGAACTCGTGGAGTTTTGCAGGCTGTTGTCTCTGCTAAAAATCGTCTCACGGGGGAATTCATTGAACTTCCAGCTAAACAGTAATCCGTGTACTTGGGAAGGTGACTTTTGTACTCTGAGGTTGCAAGTTTGTTTTTTAAAAGGGTTACATTAGTTAAAAGGGACAGAAAGAGCCCTGAGCTGTTGCTTTCTCACCAGCGTGAGCATGTTCAGAGTCTCCTCAGTGAGACGCTCATTGCGATGTGACTAACACAAGCCTTACACGCGTTTGTAACAATGCCTACATCAGTTCCAAGTTCTGGCTGGGCTGGACGCTTAGAAATCCACAGCAACTACTTTTAAGACTGGATAACTGTACTTGGCAGCGATTGCATACGTTGTCTTTTCTTTTTTGGTAGATGTTCCCGTTTGCCCTGCAGCTGGTGATCAGCTGAGCAGCACAGGTCTATAATACCTGAACTGGATGCCGTGGGAGAAAGTCAGGGGGTTTTGTTTGCCGGTGTAGATGCTTGGTTTAAGGCAAGCTTTAATTAAGATAGTGGTTGGTTGCAAGTTGGCCATCCATGGAAGAATTTACATCTGCACTCGTTATCCATCTAATTTTTTATTTTCAAAGGCCTTTGCAAATAGCCCATAACAAACAGCTTCTTGTCCTAATCAAGGTTGGTTTTCTTTTGCCTTGAATATTCTTCACTTGGGAAGGATATAGTTTCACTCTTACAATAGCTGCTGGGTACTCACGCTGTGCTCGTTTGTTGTATTGAGAGTTTGTGAACATCTGAACAGTGAAAACACCCAAGTGCAAAATCATTATGTTGCCCTTATATGAATTTAAATAAAGCGTTGGCTTCAGGAGCTTTACATCCTTCATTTAGAATATTTTTTTCCTACAAAAAGCTAATAGTGAATGTTTTTCAACTTTTTTTTTTTTAAATCCAGGTCAAACATGCACTTGTGGCACAATCTGATTTTTAGGGCTCTGAATGGTGTGTTTGTTTATGCTGAAGTGAAAACCATAAGCTAAAGTGCCATTAATTACAGACGTCTTTGTGTGCGAGTTCTCTGAGAGTTCAGGCTTATTCCTTGTATTGTTGGCTAGACAAAGGGCAAGGAACTTTACGCGAGGAAAGGAAATGACTTAGCTCTGCACACTGAATGGCCATATTAGGTATAAACTAAATATAGGCGTGTAATCCAGGAGTGAAGTCATATCTCTGTATTTTCATGAGAAGAACTAATGAGATCAGTCAGTGCTACTGGATCGGCTTCAGGGGGTTTTGGCTCTGTTAAAGCATTACTATTTTGGCTAGCATTTGATGGGCTGTGCTTCGGAGAGCTGCTTTTCTTAAATAAAGGAAATAGCTACATGGTTTTGGCTAAAAATAAAATCAAAGCAAGCCTGAGTGTATTTCTGTAGCCTTTCAAAGTGATGTATCAGCCGCCCTAGTGAGACGTGCTGTCCTGGAGCTTAATGAGATAAGGCAAAATGTCCCAGAGGAGGAAGTTCTACTTTGCTGGAGAACTTGGATACTGTCTCCCGAGGGATGTAGAACACATTTGTAGAGGTGCCTTTCAGCAACCGAGTTGCTTGTGCTGGAACCAGAAGCAAGAGAGCAAGCCTTTCTTCAAACCTTTGTGCTCTAGCTGCTCTACAGTCAGAATTCCGACACTGGTTCGGTCAAAGATAATGTTTTTCCTTGCTGGAGTTTTGGAACGTGCTGTTCGCAGGGGGTGCAGGGGCAAAACGACGGCTGTCTTTCGGTAGGTTGGAGAACTGGAGCGATTTCTTTGTTCAGAGGCGCATTTTTCTGTGGACATCGCTGTTTACGTTCTGATTCGGTGGCAGTTGTGATTTTAGCTGTATTCCCTGTTTTGTCAGTTTTGAGGCTCCCGGGTGGTTGCTTCAGGTTAGCATTTTGACATGAAACGCATCTGGGCATTCGACGTTGGCTGTCCTGCTCCTGGTAGGGTTCAGTCTCAGTCAGCCTGGCGGCCTGGGTGACGTGGCTGTTGGGGGAGAAGGAGCAGTGCCCAGGGTGAAGCTGGAGCAGCTTTTCATCAGCAGAGAGGAGCCGCATGTCCACCTCATCGCCCATCTCAGCTCTGCGCGTTAGGTTATAAAATCCCATGAGCAGGGTTCTTTGTTTTTCTGCCCTGCGGAAGGGATGCATGTTCAAAGGTTTATTTGAAGAATCTCTTCAGTGCCAGAGATAAAAATTTCACTTGGTCTTCTGAACCCCAGTGGCAAGGTTTGCAGTTCTTTCCTATAGTTTTTTTATAGATGCTTCGTTATTTGGTGGGGAGGTTTTGGGAGTAGCTCTCTTGGGCTGTAGCCAAAGCACATGCTGTACTTCGTTAACAAATTTAGCAAGTGTGCGGGGGGAGAATTGTTGCCATATCCAATGCCTATTCCAAATTCATGTGCCTGGTACCCAAAGGCAAGTTTCAAGCACTACAACATAAACTCTTACACTGTATGGGTAATTGCCTGCTTATAGTTTCCTGCTAGAATATTGCAAGAATGTGCCAAGCTGTTACATAGCATTTTTGTCAGTTTGACCTGTATCTTGCTGAGGTTTGTTACAACCCAATTGCTTGGTTAAAGGTATTGCTGCTGGAGTCGGAGTGGGAGGATCATAGAATTGTTTAGGTTGGATCTTAACCTTTAAGATCATCAAGTCCAACTGTTAAACCAGCACTGCCAACTCCACCACTAACCCATGTCCCTAAGCGCCTTGTCCACATGTCTCTTAAATCCCTCCTGGGATGGTGACCCCCCCCCTCCCTGGGCAGCCCGTTCCAATGCCTGACAGCCCCTTCTGGGAAGACATTTTCCCTAAATCCAATCTAAACATTTGAGGAGATGCTGAAATGAGATGCCAGGCTTCTGCCATTAATGAATAACTTTAATTTGCCCGTGTTAGGCTAGGAGGTGGTTGTCTGTGGCTACTCACAATAATCCCACGTTTTTTATTCATAGCATTAAGCTAATATCTTCACTGAAGAAAACGGGGCTTAGTATTTAGTACAGATTTTGGTTCTGATTCTCCCAAAGGATGAACATGGGATAATTTCTTTTCTCCAAGGAACTAGAAATGCTTAATTAATTTCTACTGAGTTGTGAAATGACTTTAATACGTCATGAAGATCCCGTAGCTTTTTCCAAAAGCTTTACACCGAATATTAAATAGCAGTGAACAAAAGTTGCAGGAAAGTGTGCTAATTATTTTGTTAGGACTAGCATCACAGGGCTAAAAATAGCATCATCCTAAAATGGTCAGTCGCTGTTACAGTCAGATGTCTCACACAGTGGTGACTTATCCGAAAGGTAATGACTTAAGAGGCTGCTTGAATGGGCTGATAAACATTCCTTTCCCTGGTTTAACAGCCAGATCTGGAGTAAATATGGGGACTTGAGTTCACTTTTTTAAAGCTTTTTGGGTGTTCCACCTTTGCAGCTGCTGTGGAGGATGGACTGATTGCAAATTGGGCAGAGCTGGTACAGCTTGGCAAGAGACAGCACTAGGGTTGCGTTTTTCCTGGGTGGGGTAGATCTCAATCAGCATATAGAAAATATACACTAATCATCTTGGGCTCTCTGTGTTTGCAGTTAATTCCAGGTATGAGCACTGGCCTTGTGCTGCTTGTTTTCTATTTTGTAATGTTTGTCTTTAAGAACTAGCCGTTTAAGATAGCAGTGATTACCTAAATTGTTATGTAGAACTAAAATTGGGTTGGGACTTGAGTTTGTCTAAGTTGAGCTTTTAAAAGTTCCCTTATAGAGGTCAAGTAAATGAGTAGGATAGGTTTCAAAACACCTTGGACAGGTTTGTTAACGAGCTGTGCTGTGGGATCAGCTGGAATATGCAGAACCTGTGCCCTGACACTTCACATACCAGCAGCCTGAAGCTGTCTTGAGCCTTGCCTTTGCTCCTGTCTCCAGGATGTTGACATGGATCTTTACATGTGCAAAGTTTTTGATCTATTAGGAAAAAGTTTCAAAGGAGAAAGAGTTAGGTCATAAACATGACAAATGTCAGCTCTAGTGAGAACTCTGAACTGAAGGAAGTAAAATAGTATGTTAGATACTGAACAGCGTTGCCAACTGAATTCTGACGTAAAGGTGGGTTCAAGACAAATGTAATCTCTGAGCCTGGCAGTACTGCCTTGGGGAAACATTTAAAATCATCTTTGTTCTCTCTTCTGTGTGTGTGGATCTGTTTTGTTAATCTCGGAGGTGGTCCATGCTTTTCAGCTGGGGTCCAGATCTCAGTTCTTGGACGCCTCTGCCCGTGTGGCTGTGGGCTAGTAGCATCCTGGTAGGCAAGGTGTGGAGTAGGTAGTTTCCAGGCCTTTTTCACTCATCTTTCACGGGGATGTGGTGATAGCAGCTCTCACCAGCGAATTATTCAAGCAAACGGATACTTTTGCGGTGTTATGGAGCGTTCATCACTTGAGCACTCTCATTGGTATGTGGGTGGGAGAAGGGAACAAAAGTGCTGGGAGGAGTTGCACAAGGGTTGCGTTGGGTTTGTGG
Source organism: Rhynochetos jubatus (assembly GCA_027574665.1). Lineage (NCBI taxonomy): Eukaryota > Metazoa > Chordata > Aves > Eurypygiformes > Rhynochetidae > Rhynochetos > Rhynochetos jubatus. The sequence continues at coordinate 5,395,524 of CM050672.1, read as the reverse complement.
AGGTATAGCTGTTTTGTTGATGTGTATGCATAATAAAGAGCCCGAGATTTTGTTTACTTCCATTAGTTTGCCTATCCTTGTGATAGTGTTCTTTAAATTTTTGTGTTTTCCATACTCCTTGTTTTCTACTTAGCAGGATAGCTGAATTTGAAAGGAAAGTGTCTCATAGCAGCATGTGTCAAGCATCTGAAGACAATTTTTCAATATTCAGGTTAGAGTAAGGTTTGCTCGTGCACTTTCAGTGCTCTTAAGACAGTGAAAATGAGCGGTTTAAGTTCATGTGTGTTGCGAGCAGTGCCTGCTGCCGCCACCACCTCTAGGTTTCCAGTACCAATAGTACAATGTTTGATCTGTATTGAGACATGGCATGAGGGTCCTTCCTAGTACTCTGAATCTTTTGCAGGATGAAATTCTTTCCAGCTGTGGGATTTTTTGGTTGTTGTTTGTTTTTCCTAGTTCTGACCTTCCCTGTCGTATTATGGCAGGGAACTTCTTGAGGCTGTCAGCAATATCAGCCTCATTTGTTGTAATGTGACACTCTGGTGTGCCGAGATGCCCTGTGAAGTTCTGGTCTGCCTGGTGACATAAGGACACCACACAAAAGCTGCCGTGGGTAGGTTGGGGCACTAGCTAGCCACTGTTCCAGAGAGGCGAGGTCAAAGGTGAACTGGCAAGCAGAAATGTCCCTTTCGTCTTGTCATCATCAAAGTAAATCTGGTTGAACCAGATTTAACTAGCACCAGAGTTCAGGGCTCGACTCTAGCTTGCTCCCTGACCTGGGCCTCCTACAAAACCACAAAGCAACTCCCATCTCAAGCGACCACATCCGAAAGCGTGAGAATGAGCCGAACAACGCGTTGCAGACAGCACTTCTTCAGTCCCGATCTCTGCAGCTTGCTCCCTTGGCACCCGTTGGCTGCTTTCGAACGATGCTTCGTTGGTACTGGAGACACTGGGACCCTCTAAGATGTGTTTTGGCGTGCAGAGTGGGCGCTTACATAGGATATCCCTAAGCTCATCGCTTCACTGGCTGGGCAGAAACACAAAGCGGCCGGTGTAGTGGCACCATACGGAGGAGGCGTTTGGTGTTAAATCAGATACTGTTACAGGCCTTTCATGGACGTAATTCTTTACATCTTATCGGAAAACGCTGCTCGATAAACAGCGCGGAATTCTGTTTATTCAGCTTGGCAGGATAAAGGTCTGAGTAGAGGCTGTGAGGATTTAGACTGGTAGCACCAGACCGTTTTCAGTATTCCTGAAAGGTGGAACCACTCCTTTCTGTGTTCTTTCACCCCGGGGGTTTGAACTGCTGCACGTTTTTCACTTGAGTCACTGTGTTAGTTTACCTTAAGCCATTTCCTCTCAAAACAGTAACCCATATAGGATGATTATTAATTTACTCCTTTTTTGAATGAGCTTACTGTACATGAAACACGCAAGAGTGATTGTTCCCTGCTGGTTCCAGGTGATGGGGCTGCGTCATGCTGCTGTTCTCTGGGAGTTTTCCTAGCAGATTATTTTTCTTCAGTTAGAAGGTGCTTCAGGATTGCAGAGCTCAAAATTTGAAAATACCCTCTGCCTTTTTTTCACCTGTCTGTTTATTTGTTTGAAAGTTCATCTAGGCTTTGGATTGCAGGTTTCCTGTTCAGGGGAGCAGGGACTTCCTTGGTGGTACAATCAGATAGCTTCAGGAGTCGTCTCTGGCAACGGGTGTTGTGTGCCATTCTGGTCTGAAATGCATTTTTCCCTCTCCAGCCAAGCTTCATTTTTCCCCTGCGTCTGGTATGTCAAATCTGGGAAAGATTCCCTTGATAGTTTAGGGTAAATTAGGGAATGGTCTTCTAGGGCTCTGCCCCTTTCTTTTGTTTTATTTACGTGGGCTGAGAGTGAACTGTATCATGTTCCTCATCAGATGCACTTCGACTTTGTTTTTATTTCTGCAGTCATTTGATCTAGTTTGGGAAACTCTTAGTGTGCTCCTTTGAACTGATTGCTGTTGGAAACAGTGCTGTGGGCCTTCAGGACCAAAGATTTCTACACCTCTGTTAGATGTATCCCATACCCTGATGGCTTTGTGTCCCTGTAACTGTTCCTTTGCTTGTTAGTCTTTCAGTAAACTTCAGCACTGCCTTGGTAAAGTAAATACACGCAGGTTCTTGTGTTAGCAGTCAAGTTAATTTTTATGCAGCTGTAAAGGCAAACATTTCACAACTCAAATGGATTTTTTTTTTTTCATCCCTTAGCTTGTTTAGCTGCTTAAACGGATGTATGATTACTTATACTCTCTGGGTTTTTGGGGAAAAACAATCTCATTTGAATGAAATCACTGCTTCAGGGGCAGAGAAAGGGAGGAGGTGGCTTCTGCATTGGCTGGATCAGCTAAGCTCGATCTTCCAGACAGTGGGATAAGCAGATCTGTGGTGGTTTTTGTGTTGGCTTTTTTCCCCCCCAAGTAGCTGGCACTCTTGCATGGGCTGAGCTACTTGGCATTGGGAGTTGCCAGTAGTTTTTCTGTGGGTATGATAAACCAGGTTGTTTTCTTGGGGAGCATACTGATTTGTTTTACTGCCTTGGAACTCATTCTTATTTGAACTTATTTTCTTAGTCGAGTTTCTTTACAAAGTGGCCCTGTCTGTTTTTTGTGTAATACTGTAGGTGCGTGCTATGGTGTATGTATGCCTGGCTCTTTCTCCATGTCACGCCTTACACTTAATGATTTGCCTCCTTTTCAGGAGTGTTATAATTACAGCAAGTTTGTGGAGGGTAACAGCTTTGTTCAAGGCAACTGGATATCTTCCGTTTTCTCTTACTGCAATAAATCCCCTGTGGCAGCTGTTAGCTTTTCAGACTGCTTCATGGCACCTCTAGCATGGCAGGAGTTGGCTGTGGGTCATGATCAAGTTAAACACTGTGTGGTACTTTTCCCGCTCGTAAATTAAAGCCAGGCTCTTCAGAGCTACTTCTCAATCAGTGTAATCCTTAAGCTAAATATTCACAAGTGAAAAACGCCCACTTCCTTGCTGTCTGTGGTGTCACGCTTTTTTCTGTCTGGTCCTGGTCCCTGCAAGCGAAAACCTGGCAGTTGGTGAAACACAGATGTGTGATGCTGCTGCTGAGTACATGTCCTTCAGTGGATAATGGTAGTTTGATGTGGTAGCGGTAACTGAAGCTTAGCCCTAACTGTAGGAAGTTTGGTGTTATTTAGTAATAGAGATTTTTAGACTGGTTTTAGAAAGAATTTGAAATAAAGCCTCAGAGTTTCTCGGTATAGAATGAGCATAAACTTGTTGAATTAACAAATCATCTTGGCTGACGTTACTACAGAGAAGTCAACATTGAGTATTTTCTTTGCTCTGATGGTGGTGAAGATTAGACACCGAAGATATCCTGGAATATTCTGGCCAGAATTCAAAGGCACGGCAGTGACAGGTTTCTGGCTTCTAATAGTGGGCTTAAGCAACAGTTGCTGCATGATTAACCCCCTGCGTGACTCGTCATGTAGCATTTCAGAGTGCTCTTGCAAAATGGAAAGGTTTACTGTCAGCACCGCTCCAGTCCAGTGGAGAAAATCAGTCTCAGAGATGACTCGGGCAGAAACATCTACCAAACTCCTTTCTGGAAAAAGAATCCTTACGTGGTTGAAGGAGAACGAGGTGTTGTGATGCACCTTGGTGACTGGCTGTAGCCCATCTGTGCTGTAGCTCTCGGTGCATCACACAGGGGAAGATAGGAAACGGGCCTCTCGGGCAAATGGTTGCATAGCAGAATTCCTTGGCTCAAGAGCACTGAAGCCCAAAGTTTCTTGGCGTTCTGAATGCATTCCTTTTCCAGTATGTGCTCAGAATACTCGGGACTTTTTGGAGCAGAAGTGGGACAAATGTTTGAATGTAGACATAAAAGTCTATGCTCAGTTTAGCTGTTCAGCTGCAGCTTTGAGAATGCATTAGGTTTTGTTCAAAGCACGGTATGTTAGTGAGCTATAATCCTTTTTTTTTCTGATTCAAATCATCCAAAAAGCCTGTCTTGCTTAAACAAAAGCAGATGTTATTTATTGTTTCTTCATTCTGAATGTTACACTCATGTTGGGAGAGAAGAGGAGGTTTGACATGAGTTGGCCTTGCAACGTAAAGGTCATACATTTGACCTCTTTTGGTTGTCATTGGTCACTTTGGTTTTGGTGTTGGTTTTGTCTTGGGAAAATGGACCACGGTGAAAGCCACTGTTCTGTGCTATGCCTTCTGTTTTAAATAATTTTTGGTTCAGTGCTGTGACTTAAAGTTGCTTTGCTTTGGGTTCCAGATGGGCTAAGATTTCGTTGGTAGTACAGTAAATAAAACTGCCTTCTGAATTGGAGTTTGGTTTATTTCAGTTGCAATTTTAAAATCTTCCACTGAAAATAATGAAGCTCCATGGTGGAATTTTTATCGTAGGAAAGAAGGAATGGGGTGGAATCCAATACCCTAAATTCCTTTCAGACTGTATTGTTGTTGCAGCTGATTAAATTCCAAAGTCTGTCTGACATAAAAATGTTTAACATCTATCATTAACATTAATTTTGTTTTTCCTGTGCCCTTGGAACTTTGGTGGTTGGAGGGTCACTGCTTTTCCCTATCACACTGGCAGGCAGCAAAGCCTGGGCAACCAAAGACTTGGTTGCTGTTACAACTAACCCCTGAGTTGAGGAGAAGCCCTGAAGTTTTGTAATAGAAAATCTTCGTGTTTAGTTCTGTCTGCAAAAAAAAAAAAAAAGTATTTTGTGCTCAGGGGAACCATTTTTGCTTTTTCATGTGATGCTATCACCAGAAGTATTTTAGTTCTCAGCTTCTGAGTAACTTCTTACTTTCTATATCTGGTGATGGATCATAAATCTTCAAAGCTCTTAATCGGCCCTCTGCACTGAGTTGTTTAAAGTCATGTTTTACAGCTCACAAATGAAGAAAATGACTTGTAAAAGCTAGTTGTCTTCTCGTCGCTTGCCTAGTGTCCATTAGGACACTAGTTATGAGTTTCCAAACACGGGTTTGAAATTAGGGGAGCTGACTAGTGCTTATTTATCTTAATATTCTTCTCGGGAAGTCCCTCAGTTACACTTGCTGAGGCTGTGGTACTGAAGCTAAGCCTCTGGACTTCATTTGGTGCTGAGGGTTACGTTGATGGCAGGCCGCTGCCTCCCAGCCATTCTCCCTTTGGTTACGTGGCTTTATTTTTTCGATTCAGAAGTTTCCTTGGTCCGTACCAGGTGTTGTATGTCGTACTGCACCAGTGCTGGTCTCTGGTTCTGAGGTCAGGAGTGCTAAATAAGAGATGAAGCGTGAGGAGAGCTAATCCTCGCCAGGTCACGGCCTGGCTCCTGTAAGCGCGGCTCGTGTGAGCGGAACAGGCTGAAGACGTGCCGAGTGTGGCAGATCCAGCGTGTCGCTTGAGGACAGCAACGTGAGCAGTTGGGGTGCCTCGGGGAATGGCTTTATGCTCTCGGGGTGTTGCACTTTGGTAAATGCCCGCATTCCTCCTTTTCCTTTATAGTAAACGTGTGGCAGCTTTTCCATCAGAGGAAGCGAGGTCAAGCTCGTTTGGATGGGGGGTGCCTGTGCTGTGACTGCTGCCTGACTCCTGGGCCTTGGCTTACATAGTGTTGAAGTTGCAGTACAACTTGAAACTGAGCTCAGTTCTGGATCAGAGTTGGTTTTGCTTCAAAGTGTGCATCAGCTGGGCAGCACAAAACGTTATTTGCCTTGTATTCAACCCTTCCACTTGTGTAGCTCTTCTAAATACCCTGTGCTTAGCAAACATGGTTGGCTCCTGTGATTTCTCTGAGGAGTACAGCCAGCATATCCTACAGTACGTTTTGAAATGGCCTAGGGAACAGATAATAATGATGAAAGAATTACCCAGGTTTTGGTAATTGTACTGATTAAGTTTGTTCATGAAAGTACTCTAAGAATAGTAAGCAGAATCCTTTGAAACTCATCTAATGTAAAGTACGTGTCAAGATAACCTGACATACATGGCTGTTGCAACTACTCAACCAGTTTCCTTTCTAGAGGATCGCGTTTTCTACCAAGGTTCAAGGTTTCTCATGTCTAATTCTAGCCCACTAAAAACTAAAATTTTCCAACTCAGCAATACATACTTCATTGTCAGAGCAATCATGAGATGCATGCCATCACTGGTGCCCTGGGGTGGTTTACTGTGCCTACGCAATGGACCTTTGTTGTGGCAGGACAAAGACTTATTGATAAATTGCCTATTAGAAGTGGCTTTGGAATATTACTTTATTGTCAGTGAAGTCTGTATGTACTTACAGTTATGTCTTTCCTTACAACACTTGCAATACAATAAGGATTGGTAGTTCCTGGTTGCAGTTGGCTCGCTGTAGCGCTACGCCGTGAGATGTAGGCAATAAACTGGAAGATGACTACAATTAATTAGCTCTGCCTCGTAGAAGAAGGAAAAAAGTAGTAAAGAACAAAGAACAATATTGATACTGAACAGCTGTCATCAGAAGGTGTGGATGCTCAGAGGAATGTGATTAGCCACCCTTTCTTGACTGTTAAGAGCAGTTGGGTCACCTTTGGTGTGAAGGGTAACTTACTTTGTTGTCTGAAATCTTGTCTTGATATGTTTTCTGAGCAGCTGTTAGAGGACAAGTAAATAGGTTAGTTGACATCATAAATTCACGGTAATAAAATCATCATTATATCTGTAGCAAAAAATGTCATTGAATGGTCCAAATATTTAAATAAAACGCAACAGAATGATGCAGAAGTGCATATGTACCTTCCCAGTGTGTTTAAATAGTCTGAGGATGCTCATCTTTGTGCATTATATGGAGATACCTTCAGGATGCCTGGACTTGGAGAGCAGAGGAGCGTTCCTGCAAGATGATGCTGGCTTTGACTGTAAAGCTCTCGGGAAGAGTTAGTGATGTGAAGACTGTACAGGCAAACCCCCCATGATTTCTTACTGCTGATGGTCTTTGAGTAATTGTGGGGATGGCACAGTCCTGCCTTGTAGTTAATGATCTGTTCTCTTCTGCAGGCTGGCAGTGATGGCGAAAGCATAGGAAACTGTCCTTTTTCTCAGAGGCTGTTCATGATTCTTTGGCTGAAGGGAGTGGTGTTCAGCGTCACGACAGTTGACCTGAAGAGGTAAGATACTTGGAGTGCAGTACGCTTGGTGTAACTAATGTTTGTCTGGGGCTTCGAAATCTTGTATGGCTTCTTTCCTGAAACTAAAAAGAAAATCTGTCCTCCTAAGTAAAACTGAGAGGCAGCCTAGGTGTAAATGGTGTGTTCATTGACGGTTATTTGTAAGTAATTGAGCAAAAATAATTGGTCTGATAAATTCTCTTAAATTTGTTAAATGTTCTCTGACAACTGAATACTGAATCTTACCTTCTCCCTCCGAAAATGTTAAGATAGCGTTGCTTGTTATGCAATAAGAATAAAAGCAAGGTGATACTATCTGTCCATGAGGTAAATACAAGTGGAACAGGTAGAAATAAGATGTAAAATATTCTGCCTTTGTTAGCCAGATAGGTGGTGCTGATGTGTGTCACCTGAAGTGCAACCTCTCCATCCATGAAATGAATACCTTCGTGGCTAAGAAGGGTAAGATGGGAACCCAGGAGTCTTCATTTCCTAAGGCTGGGTGTACTGCTATTAGGAGTGGTAGTGCTAAATTCAGCAGAGGCCTTGTGTTTGGTTGTGGTGTGAAGTAATGTTTTCCCAGCACTAATGGAACCGTAGTCACTGAACTCTCTGGAGAGAGGAGAGGCTGCCAGTGCTTACAGATCTTATTTTCAGAAATAAAGCCAATAGAAATATACACTGTTCTCCAACAAATCAAGTGTGAAATGTGTAAGAGACAACCCGCCCTGCTAGGCTTAACCTCTTCTTGTAATTTTTTTTTTTTTGGAAGGAGGTGACTTGTTTTGGTTTTTCAAAATCGGTATTTCCACGGGTGCTGGGGCTGAGAAAGCAGCTTTTGTCGACTGGCTGCCCGTTTGTAGCAGCTCAAAGACTTTCTCTGGCTAATGTGGGATTTTACTGCACATATCATCGTTGCTGCCAGCACACATAAACAAATATATCTTCCACAGAGCACCGCATGTGGTTTGCGGAAACCTCAGGAGTAGAACTTGTGCTCGCGTACTGTTTGTAGTTCTGGACTTCCTTTGCTTCTAATGACGGTGTTACTTACCCTGTTGCAGTTGTTGGGGTGGGGGTGCGACGAGAATAAGGTGAAAAGAAACATTTTATATTTGGAAGCGTTTTTCCTGCTGAACCAGTCTGAGAAATATCATTAAAATGCCAAAGTTGCAGTTAATTGGGTGGGCGAATGGGATCTAAAAGTAACTTTCAGTATATAAATTGGTCGCAGATGTTTAAAATGGTCCTTTCGGACACAAGGAAAGCTTTCTTCCCCTTTTTTTATGTTGGGGAGGGGAAAACATAAGTGCAGAATTAAAGTGACTGCACAGGAATGGGTCCAACTACTTGGTTGTACAGTGTGTTCTCTGGTAAAGAGGGGGAACACTGAAGCTAGTCCAGGTTTGACTAGATGTTGACACCGACTTAACTCCTTTTTGACTTTATTTAAAGCTTCACAAATACCGATTTAACATTCTAGATTGTCTAATACTTAGCTGTCGAGTAGTAGAGTTTGCAGAGTGGGAAATTCAGCCAATGGCTCCACTGGAAATGTTTTCTACCAGGTGCTGTTTCTTCCGCCGTTACCATTACCAGGATGACAGTAGGTGCTGCACGCTGCCTCAATACTTGTAGTATCGTCCCAAGAAGCTGCTTTTACATGTGCATTATTCAAGCCAGTTACCCTCTCCTTTTTGTTCCTGCTAGACGCAAACTTGCTGAAGAGGTGGGGAGCAATGTTTTAAGCATCCAAATTTATTTTGCTAGCCAAAAAAATGAAAAGGAGGGGTGTGGGGGGTTGCTTGCAAGCCATGCTTGTGCCTCATAGCATAATTGCTGCTCAACAGTAAGGCAGTGTCACAGTAAGGCAGGCTCTGTGAGGCTTAAAAGGTCATGGTTGGGTACAAAAGTTCACAAGTAACTTGGGACACAGGAAAAACGGAGTCAGACTGACTCTGTGGTGTGTATTTTTCCCTTCCATAATCGTATCAGACATCATACTGTGCTAACAAAAGAACATTTTGCAGTTCCCAGATCTGCTCTTAAGCCACAAAAATATGCACATAGGCAAACGAAGAGGGATGTGCTTCCCTTTCAAAGAAATCCTGCGCTTCTCGCTTCTGTTCAGTCGGACAGAGGCTTTATTCTTTCCCCGTTCAGCAGCAGCGTTTCAGTGCTGGGAGATGTGGCTGGTTCTGGTGACTAGAGCAGGGTTGCAGTGCATAAACCATTTGTGGGGCTTGTAACAGCAGTCAAGGCCAGCTTGCGTTCAGCTACGTTTTGAACTCCTGTTTTAAACATCTTGGTTGCAGGGTTTAACAATTATGTGGACAGACAAAGATTAAATAAAGAGATAAGTAAATATTAAAGGCTGCCCAGAGGTGAATGCAAATTCAGCAGTGGAAAATACTGCTTAGGGACTGGAGACTGGGATTTTTTTGTTGTTGCTGACATATTTTTCACGTTACTTTTCAGACACTCATCACAGAACTTGTGTAATTTCTAAGTCCCCGCAGAGCATACTGCATTTGGGGGCTGGCTTTTGTCCGATCGTAACAGATTGTTTGAACTCTAATCGCTGTCCTGGTTCATGGCGAAGCTGTGAAATGTTTATTTACACCTTAGCTCTGCTGTTACAGAGCCTGCCCACTTAATTAGCTAGTGCTAGTCAGATATTTCAGTGTGTGGCCCTACCTCCAGATACCCCGGTAAGCTTTGGGGCAGGTACTAGCTATCATGGGATTGTTTTGAGCAGTTACAGGAGGGTTTTTTTAGAGCTCTCCAGTTTGATCTCTGAAGTAAAGCTCACTAAGGTATTCTTAATTGCTTTCTAGTTTGACTATTAAGGGAAGCTGTACTCCAGCCTCTTAAGGATATTCCTACGTACTCGTGGCACGCTAAAGGCTGTGGCTCGTATGTGGTAAACCAGGGTTTGTTTAGGATCTACTGGCGAGAGGAGCAAACTGGAAGTCGAACCCTGTATTATGTTTGGGCTTTGGCTGTGGGGTGTTAATCTCTGCTTTTTTTTCCTTGAAAGATAGAGGTGGTCGGAGTGGAGTGGCGAGAGGGGTTAATAAAATGCGCGGGGATCCTTGAGATGCACTCTGATCCTTTGGAAGACTTTTTTGGTTGGTTCATTAGACTGGTGTGTTTCTGCAATGATATCTTTCCTTGGGTAGTATTGCTGCAGATCCGGTGGTCTTGCCTGTGTTTGTTTTTAAAATAACAGTCCTTTTGAGGAATTTTATCTAGCCAACATGCGAAACTGGAAGCGAGCCACAATGACTTCCTGCAATTGTGAGTTAAAGCTGTATTTAAATGAAGTGTTAAGCTACTTAAAGCATTAACCGATGACAAACTTCAAATCCTAAAAGTAAGAGGGCAATGGCAACTCTTAGCAAGAATAACTTCTTGGAAGCTTAAAAATGCAAAATGATTAAAATCCTGTATTAGCAAGAAATCTGTCACCTGGCTAAAAGCAGGGGGTTTTATGGTCTTTAGTACAAAAATCAGTTTTCTCATTCAGTTTGCCATACGCTGCTGAGTGCTCCTGTCTGAAGTACACCTTGGCACTCCATACGCCTGCTGTTTGCCCTGCTTAAAAGGTCCAGCAGCGGGCAGGGCATGAAATTTTGGCAGGGGGGTCTTAATTTTGCAAGAAACGGGACAAACTTGTAAATGCTGCTCAGTTTACAGAGCCTGAGTGCTATTCTTGAAAACAGTTTCTCATGCTACCCTGAACGACTTCGTGAGTTACTAGTTTCCCTGGCCACTACAGTCAGGAGGCTCTCCTGAGCTGTGGTTCTGATGTCCAGTAAATCCACTTGCTGGGTGCCTGCTGCGGGCTCAGAAACGTGGCCACGTCATCCAAAGCACACCCCCAGTTCAAGGGTTACGGTCCCGTTTGGATTTGTTCAAACAGTAACAAAGGGGCAGCAAACTTCCTGCTGGATCAGGCCTCGTTTGTTCCTCATCCAGCGTGACGCCAGCAGAAGGTGGTGGTCATCCCGCGGCGTGGGCTCTGGTCAGCTGGACGAGCAGCCGTGCCTCACCTGGGTCGTGTGTAGTGTCGTATGGTAGCGCGCAGGGACGGTCCGAGGAACTGGGGGTTGCAGACTGTCCTCTGTGGAGAGGTTCTTGGAGAAGCGGGACGGCGTCCTTCCCAGCGGTCATCCTGGCTGCACTCGGTAGCTTCCTCAGAGGGAATCTGAAGTGCTGCTGCTGAGAAGTGCCGAGCAGTACTGTAGTGTTATTTCTGCTTGCACTGAGCCAGGTGCACTAGCATGGGACTGACTTTACCGTGCCGGTTTACTGGGGACAAGTTGGCTGCAGCTTTGCCAGGGATGCTTTGGAGTTTATAGCTTGTAATGAATCCACCTCTCATTATTGACTTCAGATTTGGTTGGGGCCTGTAGTGACAGGACAAGGGGTAACGGTTTAAACGGAAAGAGGGAGATTGAGATGGGCCATCAGGAAGGAATTCTTCCCGCAGAGGGTGGGGGGCACTGGGACAGGTTGCCCAGAGAAGCTGTGGGTGCCCCATCCCTGGGAGTGTCCAAGGCCAGGCTGGATGAGGCTTGGAGCCACCTGGGCTATGGAAGGTGTCCCTACCTGTGGCAGGGGGTGGGACTGGATGATCTTTAAGGTCCCTTCCCACCCAAACTGTTCTGTGATTCTATGATCTGAATCTGATGACGAGGCAGATGCGAGAGCTTTACATTGAAGAGTAGGTTAGGCATTTGGGGACAAATAAGTAGGTAGGTGTGTACGTGCAGCTGCCATAGGCTTCTGAATAAATGCCTGCGGTGTTCCTTGTCACTACAGCATCGAGGCACAACCAGAGGAGAGAGAAGCCAGTTGCTTGTAAACCAGACAGGCTTACTTGCTTTGGATTAGCATGAAAAGAGCTGGAGTGACTAGTGAGAGGTGTCGCCAAAACTGACTGAAGGTTTAGAAATGCCTGAGGAGTTGAGCTCGGTTCTGTCTCTTGTGTCTAGTCACGCTGATGTCGGGGACTCTCCTCCCTTTGCGCGAGTGTGCTGCTCTTACTTGTAAATAGTTTTTTCACTGGAGGAAGCTTTAAGCATCATTTTTACACATGATGTTTAAGCTTCTATCAGCTTGTCTAGCACCAGATTCTGTGTGCACATAACGAATGGTTTACACATACTGCTCTACCTCGGACCTGCTGATTTCCACAGAAGCTCTGTTTAAAGGGGGAGGATTATCACTGATCACAGATTATGCTATATATAAAGTCTGTATGCAGATCTTGGGAAAGCGAGGGGAGAGTGTGTGTGGTGTATACACCCCCCACGCCGGTCAACAGTATGTTGACTTGCGAACAAACATCGCCAGAGGTAGGAAGCAGTAGGTTTTAAGTTGTTATCAAGTATGTATTTAAAATGCTGACCAAGCTGTAAATGCACTTTTTAAAAGGAGAATCAGTGATACCTTTTTAAAACAGCAAGGACATGGAAACCTCAGGCGGTGCTTTTGTGACTGTAGCAATGAAGGCTAGGGTCAGGGATGCCCCATGCTCACTTTTGTGTTTGTATTTCACCCTAGAAAACCAGCAGACCTTCAAAATTTGGCTCCAGGCACTCATCCGCCCTTCATAACTTACAATGGCGAAGTGAAAACAGATGTGAATAAGATTGAAGAGTTCCTGGAAGATGTTTTGGCTCCACCCAAGTAAGTGTGAAAATGATCATTTGTCACCTTAGATTAGCCGGTGTCTTCTCAGAGGGGTTTTCTGCTCTGGGATGTTCTTCAGCGGAAGTAAACTGAAGATTAGACATTGAAAATAGCTTGGAGCTCTTGCTCCATCATGCCTTTCCTCCCTCCAGCTCCCTAGTCTTTATATCAAAAAATGTTCTCTTTTAAGGATTATTTTCAGGTTGTCCTTTGTAGAGCCCTGTCATCCTTCCTGCAGCTTTCAGTCCAAATGGCTTTTCCTTCTGAGGACCGGGGCAGGCCGTGCGGATAATGTAAATGAAGATGTGCCTGCTGTGCAGGACAGTCCTGACTCCATAATAATCTCTGTGGGAATCTCTTTTAAGGAAATGTACGGTGTCCTTTTGGAGACTTGCGTTTGCCATCAGTCTTCGAGAAATAAGGTGTTAAATATTTAAGTCTTCAAGAATTTTGTCCTCTTGTTCTCTCCAGGAATGCCAGTGAACTTTATAAAGTTACATCAAAAAAAACCCTTGTCAATCCTTCCAGCTTTTTATAAGCAGATGGAGAGTTAATAATTGCACAGAAGCAGCGATTGCTAAGCACAACTTGAACCTAATTTTTAAAAACTGAATTCCTGCATAGCAGGTGTAACAATGGGTCCTGGGGATTGATCGTTTACTGTTTGGAAGTTATGATGGAAAATACTGAACGCTTTCAGAAATAATGAGGTTACAGAGCACAAGCATGAGAGATGTGTTCCAGCTTGCTCTGAACTGTTGGCTTTCTCCTCCCTCAGCTGGCAGGCGACGGCAGAATGCAGTCATTGCCTTGAGCAGGCTGAATTTTTTTGTCTTTTTAGTGTGGCAAGACCTTTTTTTGTTAAAAGATTTGGCTTCCATGGTGTTCTGGGACAGCTGATATTAATTTAAGTGGGGGGAAAAAAAGTCTGCTGTGAAGGTAGAATGGACAGGAGTATTTAATTCGTTACCTGTTTGATCCCTGACCGTATTCCTGTTTACAGAGCTGGGATCTGCCCCGCTGGCAGCAGTGCTGTGCTGTGAGGGGCTTTACTGGTGTGGCCCAGGGCTGGTTCAGACACCGGGCTTGACACAAATGCCTCATTCAGGAAACATAAATATGCTTTGGTACACCTCTGAAAAGGGAGAAAGAGGTGTTGGGTTTAAAAATCTCAAATGGAAGTGTGTGATGCTACACCTAAGCAGCAAGTCCTCCACATTAAAGTGGATAAATGGGTAAATACACATGATTTACAATCTTCTTTGTTTTCTTAAAGGGCTATTTTGTGCTAGTTAATACATGACAAGCATCATTCTGCTACATGTGCTGTAGATTATCTCCTTTCTACTTTTCAGGTACCTGAAACTTTCACCAAAGCATCCAGAATCAAACACTGCTGGAATGGATATATTTGCCAAATTTTCTGCATTTATCAAAAACTCTAGACCGGAAGCTAATGAAGGTAGGTCCTGGGGGCTGATGGCTGTGCACACGTTGTTTCACTGTCTCCTCTTTTCCTGGGCAGCGTCTCCCTGACAGATTTTGCTGGGTGTTTGAAGGATGCTTGCGGGAGTCTCATGAATTAAACCTGTGGTTTGAAGCTAATGGTCACAGGCAAAGACTTCAGTGCCCCCAGAGAGAACTTCGCTTAGTGGTCATTCAGAGTTGCAGGGCTGTCAGTATCCCTGGAATTGAAACATCTCGGTGCAACAGCCACTCCAAATTCTTGAACTAAGTACAAGTGTGTAACATCCAGAACCAAATTCCGTGTGGAGTTGCTGTCATGCCCAGGGGTCGAGTTTCCATGTGTTTCCTGGGAGGCCTTCCCACACACTTGGTGTGTGACCTTACTGGGAGCGAGGGAGCTCACTCAGGCTCCTGAGCTAGGCTTAGTTTGTGTCGCTTGCTTTAAAGGATTAAGACCCTTCTGTGTGGAGAGACATGGTATATGGAAGGTGAGAGATCAGTAAGAGATAAAGAAGGCACAGCTGGACCTTTAAGCAGTTCGGTACCAATCTCGTCCTCAATGTGCACGGAAGGAAAACTTGGCAGGGAGTCGGAACGCCTTTTTCTGCTGGATTTCGAATGGAGAGAATGAAAATGTAAACAGCCAGAAATCCCTTTGGGTTTTGTGGGGTGTGCTGCCCTCTGCTGCTGGATTCCACAAGCCTCCTGGGAATGCTGCGCTCAGCCCTGGGCATATGATGTCAGTCAGATGCCGTTTAAAGGAATACGAACCCTAGCACAGCCTAATTCTCATTAGTTTAAGCCAGTTAGGAATAGTCTTAAGAAAATGAGATAAGCCTCTTCTTAAACCAAAAATAAACACTTGTGGACAGTATTAGAGAGTTTGAAATTAGTGCAAACTCATGTATAAACGACCTTTTAAATACCCTGCATTTGTGTGATATCTAAAGGGGTTCCAGTTCCGTTTCGGTGTTCCTGGTGGCCATGAGGGTGGCTCCAGCAGCAGTGTTCCTACAAAAATTGTACGGGGGTTAAAAATCCTTCGGTACGTCGTCTGCTCTGGGCAGTACGGTGATGTGGATTTTGTTTTTCAGATCTGGTACTAATATCAGCATTCTAAGTGATAATTTGCTTTGAAATTTCTGTGCTGTGGTTTGGCTTTCTTGTTTTTGTCCTTAAAACTGTTTCTTTCATTGTAGCCTTAGAACGTGGCCTCTTGAAAACCCTCCAGAAACTGGATGAGTATCTGAACTCTCCTCTCCCTGATGAGATAGATGAAAATAGCATGGAGGATATTACAGTTTCTACCCGCAAGTTTTTGGATGGCAACGAGATGACGTTAGCAGACTGCAACCTGCTACCCAAACTACACATTGTGAAGGTAAATGACTTGTATGTTCTGTGATAACGAAACACAAGATGTTTGTGACATTCTGGGCTCCAACTGATTTTGGCTGTTTGTAGCTCCCACGTGAGTTTACGGTATTAACGGTACACAAAATTGCGTAAGATTTGGGTAATTCACGAGGGGTTTGGGGATAGAGCAGTTGAATTCAGTGAAGGTGTGAACCAGTAGACAAGTTGGGTGGCAGATAAGACGGTACAAGCCAAACCCCGTTTTGTTGTCGCCGGAAGGAGTTGCAGCGCTGAAAAAGAATGAGATAGGAGGAGGAAAGTGAACATCACGTGACCCGTTAATGCTTGAAGTGGATGTCTTGCCACGTTTTTTGTAGAGAAAACTGCTCTGTTAGCAGCAAAGTCAATGGCACAATGTGAAATACAAGGATTGTCTCAAAGTCTAGGAAGAGGTAGCCTGGGGTAACTGCAGTCGCGAGTGCAGATGTGCCTGGGTAATGTGGTGTGATTTCACTGTCTCCATGATCTGTCAGTTTTGTACTGCAGATGGAGCCACAGATTAAGTTTCTGCCTGGATGCAGAAGTACTTCCTTTGCTGAGGACAGTGATACAAACAGAGCGAGGCAGTGTGTGGCCGGGCGTACCCCCGAGGGGCAGGTTCTGCTGACTTCAGACCTGGCCGAGTACGTGCCGGCAGGCTGGCTTATCGAGAGAGTGCCAGGGGACGGAAAAGGGGTTTAAACTGAAGGATGTACACTCACAGTCTGATTTTTTTTTTTTATTTTGTTCTAGGTGGTGGCCAAAAAATACCGCAACTTTGAGGTTCCCAAGGAAATGACAGGGATTTGGAGATACCTGACGAATGCTTACAGCAGGGATGAATTCACCAATACCTGTCCTGGAGACAAAGAAATCGAAATAGCTTACAGTGATGTAGCCAAGAGACTCACTAAGTAACCAGCACCTGATGACTTTTTGCATATTCCATAACGTTGCTTCTAACAGACTGCTCTTTTCGTATAAGATAGCAATTTTTTTTTGCATGAACTTGCAGTTATTCAAAGTTATGTTGGATAGACCAGGTACAGTAATTACCTAAAGTTTGCAGACTTAATTATAGGCTTGTTTCTTCTTACCTCCTTTCACAGCAAGTTTGAATATCATTAATGCAGTTATGTTAATATTGCACTGGGGCAACTCGGATTCTTCAGTACGAAGGGTTATCTTGCCCCTACTACTTTCCTTTGCAACTTGTGGTCCCCGTCTCTGAATTGGTTTAGGATACTGTCTTGCTCTATGGTACAAGGGATATTTATGTATTTTGGAATTTATTGCTTTTCCAGAAGATCTGTACACAGTTGTCCTGTCTGTGACACAGGGAACTGTACCTGCTTGTCTATCCTATTTACGTATAGAAGGGAACTTGTTATCCAAAAGAGCCATTTGCAGAATATTTGGCAAAACTGTAAAGTTTCTCTTGGATTTGAAAACACGGTAATGGTTGAGAATGGACTCAAACGTGGAACTTGGATTCGAATGACCTCAGACATCAGGGAAGTTGGAATCCAGGCCTGAGCGCTATAGCAGGAAGCTTGCAGTTCAGAGTTAGTATGTAGTTGTGTCTTCAAGAGCTTGGGGAGATTAAAAAAACACCCCGTTTTTTTTTTTTAATTGGCAGCCTACTTTTATCCCGAATTCTGAGTTGCAGCTAACGAGTAATTGTCAGGATGCCCTTTGCCATCGTGAAACCGGAACAATTGGATGCTTGCCATCTGTTCACCTTAAAAACATTGCAAGTGGCTTTCTTTTTGGTAGTTCTAAGAGCCTTTATGTTGTATAGGTCTTTCTGGTGATACTTCCTTAGGAACCTGTGCTGTCACCGACAGGTGCGTGTAAGGTTAGCGTCCTAGCTGGTGAACAGCTACTGTACGGGGTGGATAGCAGTGCAATGATTAGCGGTGCAAGACTGAACGCTGATAGCCATTGAAGTGGGAGTCTTTCTGGGAACTTTTGTAAGCTATTTCTTTCCTGAAGAAAGCTAAAGTGACCTTTAAAGAACATATGCCTTAAATTATAGTATGCATTTTTTTCCCCGAAAGGGAATCTACTAATTACTCTTGTGAAGAAATGGTGCGTGAAATCCAGTCCTTTACATTGGATTTATCCTAATTGCTTGGCTGTGTACCTGGACTGCAATTTTGCATAATCATTGCACTACTATACGTAATCTTTTTACAGCAACACTGAGGAATAGCACTACAATTTTTTTAAAAGCAATTTTCAAATATTTCTAAACCAGGGAATAGTTTTCGTGTTTAAAATTAATGGTTTTGATGCATCGAATAAACTGCTAGGTTATTTTTAAAAGACCATCATAAACGACTCCAAAGAACACTAGACTTCTATGCCTATTTTTTTGTAAAGATACTTTTATATTTAACTGGTTTTAGAAGCTGGAAAGTGCTATTCCTGGTAGGTTGTTCTTGGAATATTTAACCTTCTGCAAATAACGTGGAAATGCTCACATAAACACTTTTATACACTAATTTTTTTGGTAAGCACTGGCTTTATGAAAACCAGCCTGACTTTTCTAAGCATCCTGCTTTTGCTACTTTATATAGCCACGAGGTTAGTTTGCCGTTGAAGAGGTAGAGTACAAGAATCCGTATTTGTATACATGGCTTGTGGTGCCTTGTCTCGCCTTCCTAGAGCTAGAATTCCAGTATAAAGGCAGTTAGCAGTCCTGTTACACGTCTTTCGAAGACGACCGTAGATACACTTAGACCCTATTGGGGTTTATTTACAGGCCTGTTTAGACACAGAAAGAAAATTCTGCAGAGCGACCTGATTAGGAAAAACTGAACTGTAGCCTTTGAAGAATTACTGTATTCTAACGTCACGTTCTCATCCTGAATAAAGTTTCTCAGCCGTAATAATCCTCTGTAGGGGTTCAGTCTTTGCTACAACGTGACATCTAGAAAAAGGAATGACTTCCTTTTTTGTTAGATACCCTTCTTTATGACACTTGGGGGGGGAAACCAACCCCAACCCTCATTGGTTTGGTGCTCTTTGCCATCGTGTGATTAACCTTTAAAAACAAAACTAGAGGAAGCGACGTGATGGTGGGCATAGCTTTGTTAAATCTTTAACTCTGCTTTAAAACCTAGATCAGGGCGGCCCTTGGAAGTTGTCTGAGGTTGTAGTAATCGGGCCTCGCTCCTTTTAAAAGCAGATTGGCCGCGGCGCGCACCCTGCAGCGCACCCTGCAGCGCACCAGGCGATTCCGCGCGTACGCTTCCGCGCAGGTGTCTGGCGTGCGCGCTGCCCGCATCTCGATGCGCACGGATGCTTAACTGGGCGAATACGAGGCTTGTTGTTCTTTTATAGATAATATATTCTCTCTACTTTTTAGGCAATCTTCAAACAATGGTAATACGTTATATTCAGCATTAAGTATTTTAATGATTGTGTCTGAAAGCTTGTAAACAAAGTTAAAGCTCTTGCTGTAACTAATGTATTTCTTATCTCAGTACAATGAAGTATTGAGCGTCGGAGCCTTTCCCTTGTAGGTGTAATTCAAATGAGGACCAGGTTAGCGATTTCTGAGGCGGTTACCGTATGATAGCTCTGAACTGTCCTGTGCGAACGGAGTTGGTATCTTCTCGGCTTCCTATTGCAGAGTTTTGGTGTGTTGTGGCAGAAGCTGGCCAGGCTCTGGCTTCACAGAGGCCAGGAGATCTGATGGATAGCGAGCAGCTTTCACCCCTGTAGGTGATCCCTTCACAAGAGGAGAGCGTACTAGGGTGGTGTGTAAAAGCTTAGCGTCTGGTGTGGGTAGAGCACTTTCATCTGGCCCCAATCACCAGCGCTACATTAATTAAAAAAGCCCTTTCATAACTATGTAAATTCTTGACTTCTGTCAACTTGTTTACAATCTGATCTTTAAATGCATTTTTAATTTCATCAAACAGCAATTAATCTACCCCCTGTTTAAATTTAAAATGATGCTTCTAGCCCCTTCGACAGTTTAAAACCAGCAGTTACCCTTTCAAGTAGGCATTCCAGTTTGCAAGTGGGTTGCATGTATTAGCATGCTGAATAACTCACTTTATTCTCAAGCTGAAATATGCTTAAATTCCCATTAAAACAGGTGACTTGTGCGTTTCCTGAACATAAAGGGAAAATCCATCATCCTCACCCTGGTTTTGTGTGGGAGAACTGATTATACTATATGCATGACTTTATTTTCGTAACAAAGCATTCCTTCTTGGAGAGATTCCGTGTGTGTAAGAGCTGCCTGTCGAACAAGAGGCATGTGAGTTCTGAAACAATTTCATGCACTCCAAAGCTTTCCTGTCTGTCTACTGTTCTCCGCTGCTCCGTGGAAATGTCCCACACGGACAGTCAGAGCCATGTAGCTTCGGCGTTTGCATTTTCCCATAAAATTGGTGTTTTTTCCGCAACGGGCATGTCTAAACCGATTGAGAGTTGCGTGCAGTTCCATGATAAGAAGAGAGATGTAATCAAGTTTTTATGCTAAAGTAGTAAATTAGCATTTGGTATCAAAGGAACACAGACATGAATAAATTGAAGATGCTTGAGCCAAACCCGCTGATGCCTATCTCGGTGTAGAACAAAAAGTGGCTAAGTACAGTCAACTTCTTTTTCTCTTTGCCACTCGGAGTACTATCTGAACACAGCCAATTAATATTTTCAGAAGAAGGCTTTATCCCAAGTGAAAAATATTTAATCTGCCTCAGAACCTGTGCCACCAACTATTACATTTTGTTTCCGGAGGGGGTGTGGGGGATGGAAGAATAGTGAAGCAGAACGGGGTATCGAGGCTCCCGAGAGAGGACATCAAGAATCAGAGCGTTGTTTGCAGAAATACTTGAAGAGTTGATACAACTTATTGTAGTTTGCTTATGTCTTTCACTCTCTGAAACGTATTTTACAGATATACCAGTATCCTGCTGGCAGCTATTGTTAAAAATAAAATTATATTTTCACTACCGAGCAGATCTTTCTCTTCTTTCTGAAGACTGCAGTTCTCACGTCTGTCAGCTGTGCCTTGGGTGTGGCGTGCTAAAGTACGGGACAGGACTTGGGAGGAATTATATCCTCGAGTTTTTGGCCTTCTGCCTCCTTCAGCGGAGGTGTGATTTAAGGCAGAATACGTGTTGATTCTAGCGTTACAACTAGCTGTCGTCCCGCTTCTCGAGGTTAAGAACTTCTCGTTCTTAACTTCTAAGGAAGTTTTGAGAAGTACTGAATTCTCCTACAGAAATTATGAAAATTGTGGTTTTTCAGACTTTAAGTGAAAACTTAAGAACATACATTTTGATAGCTTGGTTTTCTGTGGATTACGAGGTTTTTCAGAGTTAAACTGTGAAAATTGATTAAAAAGACATTTAAAAAAAAATTCTCATGTTTGGTTCGACCTGTTTCCACCCAGACCCTCCACTAAATAGCCAGTTCAAGAGTTGAGACTGCATTGACAGAATGTACGGATTTCAGACTCGGTGCTTTCCTTCTCCGTCTCAGCTGCGGTTCCTTACTGTCTTCGCCTTTCAAATCTGTCTCAACCAGCCACGGTAAACACCATACGCCCTTGTTTTTAATTAGAGGATGTTAACTAGGTACTAGGTCTTCAGAGCAAAAGACCACCAGCCACTGGTGGAAGTTTTCTTCACAACTTCCGAAGCATTATCATGTCAATCTCTTGTCTGTCTTGTGTTTTGAGGTGCATCTGGGGGCTGATTTTTATTTCTGAAAGGAAATTGGTGGAATCCAGAAGACATTCCCGGAGCCTGAAATCTGGGATGCCATCATCTGAGTTTGAGCATGTGCAGGAGCGTAACAGACGTGCTTGAAGCAGTAGCAAATCCAGCAGTGAAGCCCTTGGTTGGGACTACGTACCTGCGTCGCTGTTACTGACGGCGGTGTGTGAGCAGAGGTGGGTTTTGCAGTAAGATTTGCAGTCGCCCTGTTTGAGGTTGGTCACGCGGTTCCATGGCAGGCAGCAGGGTGGACCGGAAAGTAGCGTAACACCCTCTTCGTGTGAAGAGCACGCTGAAAAGGAATACTGTGGAGCTGCAATAGGCTTAGTATTTTGTATAATTGTGATTTGCTGCAAAGGGCACCTTGGACTAGCTAATAACCTTTATATTTTTTGCTAGATTTTAAGACGCTGCAGGTAGCTGCCCAGTCTGGTGCGGAAGGTTCCTGCTGGATGTCCTAGCAAGAAACAGCTGGATTTTGGCTTCAGTGAAAGCTGTGGAGCCCACTCCCAATCAGTCTGTGTAGCTGCTGTGAGCGATGGGAAGAATTTAAGAGCTTGAGAGGAGCTAGGTGAGGCTGAATGTTTGGTACTCATTCCGACCACTGCGTTCCGCCTGTTCTCGGGAACAGCTCTCATCCAAATAACTTTGAACTTGGCTTGAATCCAGGTTTCATAGCTCTGGCTTACCTCCTCAAAGGTGTTGCCGTGTTCCCAAGGAAAGCTAGTCTAGAGATCCATAATGACCTCCAGTGGTTTTGGGTCTGGACTACCTAAAGTGCGATAAGTAGTAATTGTGAAAGCAGTTGGTATCTGTTCACCTCATCGTAAGGACTGAGAACAGCGCGGTCTGAGAGCTGCAGTGACTGCTGTGAACTGTGTCACCCTTCTCCCGGTCCCGTCCACGCTCCCACCATCAACATGCTGTAGCTAGACCCCAGGGATCGTTGAAGTGATTGTTTTCTTTCCATCTGTACTCGTCCCTGTTCCCAGCGAGCCTGGTGATGTGCTGGGAATGGTTGTTAATCTGGTGCCGAGCGCGGGGATTGAGCACTGGTTCACCTGGGGATGGGTGTTTAGTGGCGCTACCCTCGAAGCATCGGCACCTTGTTGGAAAGGCTCTTTTAGATACCCATCGACCTATTTTTGTGATGTTTCGTTAAGAAGTTCCTAGAAACTGGCACCTTGTCAGCAGCGTTCCATTTTTCACGCAGGGCTGTCGCGCGCGCGGCAGCAGATGGAGCTGGTTTGTCTTGGGTCGTTCCTGTGGCAATCAGCACGCTTTGTAAGAGCTCCACTTTTCGTATTGCGAAGAGGCTAAAAGATACGATTTGCCAAAAGCTTCAGTAGTATTAATTGTGCTGTGGAAGTTCCAGGAACGCTTTTCTAATTACTTCTGCCACTCAAGTTTTCCTATAAACAGCAAAATGCAGTAGCTGGAAGGCTGAGGGGACCCTGAAGTATCTGTTGAGTACTTGCTGGTGTAGGAATAAACCAGTTTGTCAGAGAGTGGTCGAGATTTTTAGGGAAGGAAAAAGAAACCTGGACGAACCTTTGTATCCAGTGGGGTGGAAGAGGAACTCATTTGACCTGGTTGCCCGAGGGCTTTTGGACACTCATTCCACTGAAAACCAAGTGTGAGCTGAATGTCTAAACAGTTTTGCTGTCTCTGAACCTTTCCAGGAGAAAGGGTGGATGTAGTGACTCATTAATTTAACTAGTGGTTCCCAAACCCCTCTCGGTGGATCACAGGTGGTCCAGGAGGCTTTTATGGGCTTATATGAAGGAGGGGATGGTGCTAGCAGAGGGTGAATGGTTCATGAGAAGCTGACTGACCTTTCAGACACGTTTAGGAACTGCTGCGCCAGGGCTTTACTTCCTTCATTGAATTCATTCTGCCAAAGCACGATTCACCTTGAACAGTTCACACCCAAATGCTTGGGTTTGTGGTGGTCTCCTGAAGTCGGTAGGCACAGCGGGGAGGCTTAAAGGAGTTTAATGAAGAAAGAAAAATGCAGCAACACTGGCAATAACAAAGCTCTTTCGTCTGGGTTAGTATTGTTCCAAGACTGCCAGAAGTGTGCGGTGGCTGAGCGCTTGGGGTCGTGATTGTAGCGTTCAAAAGGAACCAGAGGTGGGGGGAGGGAGGTTAGTCAAGTGTCACGAGAGGATTGCTGAGAAGTATTAACTTCAGGTGACTTAGAGCCTGGCTTTTAACTGTGTGTGAGAAATGAGAAGTCTGGAGGTAAGCAACCCTTCTCCCCGCAGACCCTACCGCTCTCGGGCTTGCTACGTTTCTGATGAGCTCTCAGAGCTGAGGCTGGATGGTTTCCAGAGCTGGAAAAAGAGAACTCATGATTCTTTGACTCAAGAGAAGAACTGCTGTGTTCTTACCACTGGACAGAGAGATGAAAACAGTTGCTAAACAAAGATCAAACATGTGAACTTTATAAATAAACAAACAAAATTGATGCTAAGGGACGTCTCAACTCCTTTGCCTACGGCAAAGGGCTTGGCAGGACCTAGGAGAATGACTTTGTCAGTTTGCACATTGAATTCTTATTTTAAAGTGTCTGATTAAAGTGATACGCTCCTTAATGAGTTGGAAGGTTACGCTCGTTAAAATAGCCCTCTCTGTCCGTGCATCGGTTGAATGCAGGGCAGAGGAGACGGCGTTGGTGGTGCTGAGCTCTAGGTGTAGAACATGGCAGAACTTTAAATCCTGTGTCATTTAAAAAGCTGGCTGGGGGAAGCTGCAGTTAGCAGTAAAACACGCGAAGGCGGCCGGATTGATAGTGTGCCGAGGAGGGAGCTGCGAGGGGTGTCTGCAAGGCAGAGCTCGGCGGTGGGGGGGGGTTCTCTGATGCCATGTGCATCTCAAGCCTCCTGTTCCTGTCCTTCCCATTAGGAAGGTGGGACTGTGGGTCGCAGAAATGGGTTTGTATCTTCTAAGAAGATCTTACAAGAAGTTTGTATGTTCTTAGAAGTCGGTGGTTGGAGTGGGAGCCGAACCTAGGACCAGATAGCCATTATTTTTTACCTTTTTTTTTTTTCTTCCATCAAGTTTGAAGAGTGACAGGAACTGGGAACAGAAAGCTTGTTGGTCAGACTCCTGCCCAACGTACTGACCTGTCTGTCTTGACTCCCCCTTCCTGTTCCCAGCAGTGAGTGTCTTCCATCCTTGACAGCTTCTGCTCCTGCGTCTCCTTTGGTTCGTTCCCCCTGCTGCGCAGCCTTTGCTGTGGGATGCTGTAATCTGTTTTCAATCCCGAGCAGCCCTCCTGGCACAGCAGCCAGCTGCAGTCAGCCTAGTGCCTGGTAGCTATAACCGCGCGGCACAGCTTCTCCCAGCTGCTCTGTACGTGTCGTGCTGTATGCACACAGCTTTCCGAGGAGGACTTAAACTCCTGGATACTCCCGCGGCTGTTGTGGGATGCCAGGCAAAAGACGCAGACCGTGGTCGTCTTCCTCAACGAATGATTGCTTTGGAACATGAAGCGGTAGAGCTGGGCCCAGCGAACAGCCACCAAGTCGGGTTACTGCTCTGTAGCTGCAGTCGTTGGAGGTTGTTTCTGGGGTGAAGTCTTGTTGGGAAGCGTCTAACGAGGAAGAAGGGTGGTCTAGACAGTAGTTCCCTGGGCTTGATTCTAGGGGCCATGAGTTCATTTTTTGTCAGCGTTGGGCAAGCTGCTTCCATTTGTAGTGTCCTAGTCTCGCTTTCTTAAAAGGGGAGTAATTGCCTCTAAAAGTCTTTTGTAGTGTTTTCCGTCTGCAGCTACCAAAGAGGAGACCGCCGCAAGACAGCATGGACAATCATCTCCCTTTGAGACCCAAGCGAAGACCCTTCGGAGGGCAGAACTCCACCGGAGCGCTTGCTCTCTGGAGCAGGGCTGGCCTGAGCGCACACGGCTCCAGACGAGTCGCAGCACTGCTGCACCTTGCCTTGTGTCAGGAGGTGCTGGGGTGAAGGGGGGAGCTGAGGTCGCTGCAGTAGAGGGGTGCGTGGGGACAAGGACGTGTGCCCTGAGGAAACTGGCTTTTATTAAGCACTGCTGGTCACAATGAGTTCTGCTTATCTGCTTTGCTGGCTCGCCGAGAATGAAGTTACACCGGGGTAACAAAGCTGCGTTAGCGCCCGTACCGATTCTGTGGCTTGTAGCTGAACTTCTTCGTTTGATCTGGATGGATTGATCTGTATCCATGGGCTCCTGCTGGGGGATATGTTTGAAACAAGCCCGGATGATACAGCTCGTGCTTTTCTTCTTTGGGCGCTTGGACAACTTAACCTGCTGTTGGCACGCAGGGTGGCGTTACCCGTGACAAACAAGCATGTGAAGCCGGGATGCGCCGTGCAAAGGCGTAGGGTAGGAAAAGGCTGAGGGCTTTTACGGCTCCTGCTTGTGTATGTGGGTTTAAGGTGTAGGCAGGCGTATGCTGCTTCAGCGACTTCTTAGTTTTAATTTCCTCGGGCAGTATTTCCTACGGGGACTGGGAGTTCCTGTAGTTTGTGTTTTATTTTAAGGCAGCGGTTGGCTCTTTGTCTTGCTGCACCCACTCGCCCAGGAATCAGATATCCAGCAGCACACAGGCCTCGTGCAAGGGCTTGATGGGTTTGAAGTGTTCAGGGTGAGATTTCAAGGGGGTCTAACTAATTTCAGAGTGTTTTCTGGACCCTGAGCCAGAATCAGCTGTGCAACAAAACCTCCATGGGACGGAGTGTGAAATGACGCTGCTCTGAGCGTTGGGTGAATTCTCTGCTAGGTTCCTTGAGGAGCGAATTTTGCGTGCTTGCAGGCAACTCACAGGATGGGGATTGTCGCTGGGTCCCAGCACCTGCCCTGCAGGCACGCAGTGTGTGACAGACCAGTTCAGTTACTCTGAGATCCTTTTGTAGTAGCGGGCAGTGAAAGATGCACATGAGCAAACTTTCTCACAGTGTGACTAGCCCGCGGGGCGATCCAACCCCTCGATATTAGTGTGCAAAATCCCTTCTCAGGCTCCCGCTGTCCTTCCCCTCCAGACGAGACTTTCCTTATGGGCAGTGACTCGTTACAGCAGCCCTTGCTCAGCTTTCCCATGAAACTTCCTGCTGCAAACTGGATTTTGTAGTGGCCACTGGTTTGGTCTGAGCCTGTTGGCTTTTTATAGTGTCTTTGGGAGCGAAGGATTTGGGGAAGTCTGGGGTAAGGAGAAAGGTACTGCTGTGGAATGTGCTGTAGGTGATGAGAAACTTGCTGGGAGCAACTGAACGGGGGCTCCTCGGGGCAAAATCCTGCCTGTGAGCCTCGTGTGCGGAGACGCAGGTGCTTAACTGTGGGTCCAAATGGTTAAGCCTCTGCTTAAGGAGGGAGAGGCTCCTGAAAGCGTTGGATGGTTGTAAGAGAAGGATCCCGAGTATCATAACGCGACTCAATGTATTGGAAGTCTTTGAAGTCTTCTCCTGACATCCATCCCGTACCAGCATCTTTCATCCTTCGCCAGCGCTTCCCCAGCTGAAGCTATTAAAGGGAAACTACAGAAGCCATAAATCCTGGCTGTTAACATCTCCAGTGGTGAGATTTCACAATGAGCCCGAGTTGCTGCAAAAGATAAGAGAAGGCCTTGAAACCGAGGCAAGTTGTGACTGGTTCCCAAGAATAGCTGAGCTTCACAGCTTCGTTGGGGGTCCCTCCAGGTTACTCGCTTTTGGGCGCAGCGGCTGGCTCTGCTGCTGACTCTGGGTGCCCTTGTGTGAGTCACCCGGTGCGTGTCTACATCGCACGGCGCAGCCCGGGGGAGAGAGCCCCGGCTCTGACCTGACCCAGAGGGGTGAAGCTGTAGCTGGGGTGCTGTGTGTAGGTTAAAACACCCCGGCTGCAGTTCGGTCCTGCTGTGGTTACGCTGCTTCCAAGGATTGATCTTATCGCGTCCGCAGGGAGCTCGACTTATGAATGCACCCGTTTCAGTGGAGCGCGGGCACATGTCGGGCCCCCCCTTCGCATGCCGCGGTGGAATGCCTCTGCCCGAGTTTGCAGAAGGGCCAGGAAGGGATCCTGACCCCCA
Source organism: Rhynochetos jubatus (assembly GCA_027574665.1). Classification (NCBI taxonomy): domain Eukaryota; kingdom Metazoa; phylum Chordata; class Aves; order Eurypygiformes; family Rhynochetidae; genus Rhynochetos; species Rhynochetos jubatus. The sequence goes on along the minus strand of CM050672.1, from coordinate 5,368,029 downwards.
GGATCCCTGCTTTGGCCACAGCCTCTGGTTGGAACAGGCAATGAAAGGCGAGGGCTCTTTGCACGGCGATAGCGGCCGGAAGGCTCCCTGCTTTATCGGGAGAACAAGGCAGCCTGAACTGCCGGACAGCAAATGGGAGCGATCCCTGGGAACGTTTCCTGGAGTGAATGGGAACATTGTTAGTGGGCAAACTGGAATCAGTGTTACACTCATAATTTTATTTACACCCTCGCTGTGATCCTGATCTCTGCCCAGCCTGGAGTGCATATCTGTACAGAGTTCAGTATAAACACTCGGCTCCGCAGAATGTGTCGGTACATCAAATTGTCTGCCAGGCGCCTTCCTGAATGATTCTTTTCATGGGAGACTTTTTTTTTTTCCTCATGTCTTCTTCACAGCGCTGGTCTAGCAAGTCTTCTTCTAGCAGCAGGCCAGGAGGAAGTGATCCGCAAGGCGAAAAGTCCAGTTACCCACTGGAGAGGGCCGGTGGTGTCGTGGCAGGCTGGTCAGAAGGTCTTCGCCCTCTCCGTGTCAGAGGCTGCTTTCCCATTGGCGTTCCTTGTTCCCGCGGTTCCCACCGTGGTGGTGTTGGGAGCGAGGAAACGGGGCTCTCGGTATGCCGACTGTGGGGCTGTGGGCGACGCTGCTCCGAAGGACTCCGAGGGTGGTTGTTGCCATCCCGCTGAAGCAACTTCGGTGGGTTGTTGTGAGGGGACCTGTCACAGCGTCAGGGCTGGAACACAGGGCACAGTGAGACCCCCAGGAGCGTGGGCTGTGCTCAGATGGAAAGCGAGGGGGTGGAGGGACACGGAGCAGCTCGTGTCACATCTGGCCAATGTCCTCATATAAACGTCTCGGACCTGCAAACCTCTCGCTCAGTCCTGCCAGTGGCGTTGCCTTTGCTCTGCTCACCCTCCTCCAGGCGTTAAAATGAATCTCTGAATAATCCTCCTTTTGATTTTCCGGCTCTGAAGTCCTCCCCAGCATCACCAGCTGACAACGGCCCTTCTGTGGGGAAACTGCCCGCTGCTCCGGCCATGCACTGCTCCTTAGGGCCAGCCTTTTCCGTTCCCGTCACATGCTGTGCCGCGGAGAGGCCGGTGGCTGCTGGTGTGTGCGCAGGGCAAAGCGGATCCGCTGGGATGCCAGAGAGCCCTCGGACTTGGCCCAGACACCCAGACAAACCCGAGGCTTTGAGGAGGCGAACGCTGTGTCTAGGAATTCAGATCAGGAGCTGTTGGTGCAAACCTCAGTAAGGCAAGAGGCTTTGGAGCTGCTCTCGCCCTCCAGGGATGACCAGTCTTTGTCTGGGCGTACGCACTGCTCGCCCAGACCTTCCGGGAAAGGGAAGCCTCGACCAGCTACGCCGAGACCTTTCTTTTTGAGCTGAAACCCAAATCCCCAGCGTTTGCTGCCCTACTGATTAACCGGAGATGGGACGAGCCCTTCCGGGCGCTGCGCTAGTGCAGAGCTGCAAGCAGTCCTTGCCTGGGGAGTACCAGAGTCCTCGCTCTGAGCCCGTGATGTGGATCTTGGGGGAATTGGCACTCCTGGGCCTGTATCGCTTGATCTTCTGTGTGCAGAAGGGGGTCCTCAGGGCCCCGGAAAGCCCCATCAGGTTGCTGTGAACCTTCCACCTCTGTGGCATCCGGTTCTCATAACCTCTTAATTTCTGGAACAAGGGAAGACAGCAGCAGGGGAGATGCACAGGCAGAAGCCCTGGATGGATCGGGAAGATGGGGAGGAGAAACAAGCCCAGGAGCTCCTGTGCCCTGAGCTGGCAGCTCCCCTACGGAGCTGTCCGTGCTGGGACATGGCAGGCAGTCCCAGATCCCACGGGTGCCCGCTGCTTGGGTAACACTGAGTTGGGTTTGGTGGGGAAAGGGCCCTTATTCCTCTTTGGAAATACCTTCCTGGTGCTCCTGGTCCCCAGGAGCGCGGGGCTGTTATGACCCGGCTGGCCTGTGGAGGTCAGCCTCGGCTCGGGGAATCTCCCGGCAGCTCCTGGAGAGCTGCAGGGTGGCCCAGCTCCTGCCCCTCTGCACCCTGACCAAGTGGGGGGCTATCTCCGAGGGGCACCTTTTCCCCACTCAGGGTTTGGGGACTCTCACTGCCCTCCTGCGACATCCTACTGTTTTGTCTTAGTGGTCCAGAGAGGAGAATACCAGGACACGTTTGACTTCTGGAGGGTTGGAGACTGAAGGAAATGAATCACACGTAATGCTGTGTTCTGACCCGTTTTAACCGCGGGAGTGCATCTGGCATTGGCTTAGAGATAAACATTTGTCCCCAGGTTCTAGGATCTGTCGTATTTCTGAGCGTGCAGGTCAGAGACAACCACAGATGGACCCCAGGACTCGGTGCTTTTGGTGCCTTTCAGATCCCTCCTCATCCAACAAGTGAAGACCACTGGGACTCGATGGGTGTGTGTTTGCTGCTGGTGGCGTCCCCGCTCCCAGAACGCCACTGACCCCTAAGACGGCTCTGCAGCCAGGGCAGAGCACAGCTCTACAAGGGGGTAGGTTGGGAAGGATGCTGGGGAGCTGCAGGCTGTGCTGCTGACCAAGCAGCCAGCGGGACAGGCGCGGTTAATTACGACGGCGTTTTTAGACCATCTCTTTCCCACAGGGCGTATCTTGGCCAGTCCCTAATGGATCCCCGCTGAGGATCCCGAAGCACGGTTGGATCCTGGGGTGGCTCCCCTTGCTGTGTGCTGTTCGGGCAGTGCCCAGTGCTAATTAGCAGAGCTGAGTTTAGGCTCCTGGAATGACCTCTGCTGCTGGGCTCCTGCCAGCCAGCCACGGGATGCGGCTTCTGTGCCACTTGAGTCATTACTGACAGTGACTGTGGTCACTGTGGGAAACGGGGTGGCTGGAGCCCTGAAGGGTCCCTCTTGCAGGTGTGCAGTGAGTCTTGAGGGTCAGTGGAGAACTGATGGAGAAGGAAAGTACCTCTCTTTCATCTCTCCCATAGCGCTTGTCCACCCCTTCTAGAAAGACTGTAACAGCGCGATCCGAAGGTTTCGTGTCCCAGTTTTCCTGGTAAGAGACAGGACAGGTATTAAACCCAGCTTGCTCGAGTTGGTGCCGCACCACAAGCCCTTGCTGCCTCCGCCACCTGACAAGGGCCATGTGGGAGCCTCTGCCATGCAGAAACACATTTTCGTTGTGTAATGCTGAATTAGATCTGTCTCTGGCAATTCCTGACACGGCAAGTCTGGAAAATCCAAGGACATGAGTTTATCAGGCCTTTCCTTGAATCTGCAGAGCTGTTCAACACCCTGATGTCCTCCAGCGTCACGTCACGGGGGATAAGAGCTCGGTTTAGGACAGCGCTGAAGGTCCTTGCTGGCCCATGGGGCAGGGCTCGCTGCCGCTGCCCTTTGCCGTGGCCCTGCTGATGACTTTGGATACCAGGTTTTCCTCTCAGGTGTGTGTGACATTCCCGTGGTGTAGGTCCAGGAGTTTCCCTGGAGCTGGGCACCGTGGGTATTATCAGAGCGATAATTCTTCCCATTTCCCACCTAATCAAGCGAGGAGAGCTCAAACGATGCGGAGGCCGTTGGTAACCGCAGCAGAGGCTGCTCTCCGCGGGGTAACTGTCCTCACGTTGTGCTCCCCGGGCTCCATCACAGCCATGAATATGCAGAGGGGTTGGATTTGCGTTTTAGACGAGCTCATATTCTTTGCCATTAGCAGGTTTCTATAGATGCCACAGAAAGCGTGTTATTAAGGCAGATGAAAGGCCAAGGAACGAGTCTGCTGTGCTTGTGCATGCCCATGGGGGAAGCTTTCTGCCCCTCCCCCATCTTTTTTTATTGTATCCATCCTGCATCAAAGTTCCTTGGCGGAGCAGCGAGCTCCCCGAAAGGCCCAGCGATGGTGGTAATGGAGCAAAACCACAAAGCGTTTCGCTGCTTGGGGAGCGCCAGACCGATGGCTGGGCTCAGCCAAGCTGACAGGTTGATCTTTTGCTTCCTGCAGCCCTTTGTTCCACCAGAAAAAAGGCACCCCCTCACCCCCCTCCTTCCCGGAGCCTCCTCCACCTGCCCCGCTCGCTTGCTGACTTGTGCATTCCTCCTTCCACGTGTTGGAAAGATTAATCGCTCCCGTCGGAGCTTGGTGCGAGCGGGCAAGGCGAGACATTCCTCTGTTGGCGCTGCTGCTTTTGGCTAAGGGACGACAGAGGTTTTGGACTCACCCCGGCCACTCCATGTGTGGGCAAGCTCCTCGTGGAGTTTGGCCGCTCCGTGTCTCGGGCACAAAGGGAAATGAGCCCCCCGGCGCGCCCCCAGCATCCCGCGGGGGGGATTTCTCCCTGCAAGATCCACGTCTGCATGTTGCTGATCCCACAGTTTCGCTCTGGAGACCGAGGGGACAGCCAGGTCCTGAGCTGGGTGGCAGCGGTTGGGGCACATTCGGAGATAAACACGACTCTGCTTCCTGCCTCGGGAACGGGCAGTGCTGTTGTGCCGCGGGGCAGGAGTAGCCGCGTTCGGGTAGCGGAAAAAAGCGATGTCTCTGTAGGACAGTGGCGGGCCTTGGCGGGACCATGGCCGAGGGTCTGCTCGACCAAGCAAGCAGGGCAGGCGGAGGAGGTTCCGGGACGAAGGGGCGTGAGGGGGTGCCTGGTTTTGGTAGGTGGCCTGTCCTCCATGCCCGTTTCTGATGGCTTTGTGGGTGTCAGAGGCAGCTCTGTCTCTGTTTAGCATTGCTGCTGGGGTTCTCAAGCATCTTAGGGCTTGGAGAGCTTTTGCCTGGGTGCATGTACCCTCTTTCCAGACCCAAATCCATCTCTCAGCCACCATGTACCCTCTCTCCAGACCCAAATCCATCTCTCAGCCACCATGTACCCTCTCTCCAGACCCAAATCCATCTCTCAGCCACAATGGATCTTCCTTCAGATCCATCCATTTGGATCTCCAGCCCTAAGGAGCTGAACGTGGCTCCTGCCTTGCCCAGCTCAAACGGAGCATGGGATGAGGCGGCACAGGCTGTGGCAGAGCTTCGGGAGAGCAGAGGCTTCCCCGGGGCTCTCTCTGTCCTGTGCTGCCCTGTGCCGTCCGCCCCGAGCTGGGAAGTCGGGGCTGGAGGCTGCGAGGTCAAACCTCAGAGGTAAGTGGCTATTTCTGGAATTTCAGAGACGGGGGAGAGGTGGGGAGCCTAGAGCAGGATGCACAAGGGAAAGGGCGCGTTGCCCCAGAAACGAGGACTGGGAAGAGGCACAAATTGCTGCCGCGCAGAGGGGAACCGCTGGAGGGGGGAGAGGAAACAGTGCAGAGTCAGGGTAGATGTCGGGAAAAATCTCCAGCCGTCTCGGCAGGCCGGGGAACCGCCACCGCTGGGGTGAAGGACGCGGTAAAGCGCTCCAGACAGATGTTTGTCTGTGTAAACACCGGCGTGCCTTGGGCGAGGGAACAGGTTCGGCGGCTCCTTGGGCCCTGTTTCTCCGTGATTTGTATGCGCGCTCTCGCTTGTGAGCCTCCTCTCACCCGTGTGCTCGTCCCACCGCGAGCGCGCGGGTTGGGCCTGGAACAGAAGTTCGCATACGCGCTGCTTGGGTTGCATTTTGTCATCTATTCCCAGTCTCGTTGAGCGCTGCAAAACAGCTTCTGGGGATGAGGAAGATTATACAAATGAAGCTGTTGTGGGGCTGTAATTTCAGAGTTGTTTTTTTTTTTTCTTACCACTAGATCTTTTTTTTCTTTTCTTTCCTTTTTCCTTTACTAAAAAACCTTCTTTTGTGCACTTTGGACCAAGCTTGTCATATTTCTTAGAGTCTCCAGTGACTCCTTCATACTACAGACTTTCTGGAGTCCTCCTTGTTAGGCCGAGAACTGCATGATTCATTGTGTGCTGGAGATTTAATACTGCACGTAAAACATTCCCGGTTCAAATTTGTTTTCTTTCTTTCTTCCCTCCCCTCTTTTTTTCTTTTTTTTCCTTTCTTGGCTTCTCACTTACATCCTGGAATTTTTTTTCACGAGATATAAAATAAATACATTCCCAAATATGTCCAGTAGGAAATGATCCGCTTGGATTTTTTCAGCTGCTGTTTCAAGGCCTTGAAACAATTCGGTGCTGTGCAGCTCTCTCCAAGGATGGCTGTGCGTTGGGAAGACCATCTCCCATCTCTCCGAAGGCGCACATCGCTTCGGGAAGAGCTCAGCCTCTGCGTGCTCCTGCGTTCAGAGGTGTGTACTGCTGGCTGAAGACTTCTGGGGTTGCTTTTCCAATGGTGAAACGTAGATTTGTTTTTAATGCCAAGAGGGACCTTTCTGGTTATTTCTGGCTGAATCCCGTCCTTTAAGGTCACTAGCCCTCTGGTGGCATGTCCCATCCTGATGTTTGGTTCGCTGGGTCTGTCAGGTGTCTCCTATGCCATGTCAGGAGCAGTGTCCGGGGCCAGCTTCTTAAGCTGAGGACAAAGCCCTCTGATGGGCAGTTAAGTGACGACCTGGACCTGGGATGAATTAGTGGAACCCTTTAATGACCGGCTGCCTTATGGCTGCCCGTAGGGAGGTGTGTCTGTCCTGCCCAGGCTCCTCTTCATCTGTGTTCTTTAAACATACGGTAACAAATTCAAGTCCCTCTTAGCCACGACCTGAGAATCGTTTTTTCAGAGGAGCCCAAGGCTGGGTTTCCCAGGTCCTTGCACTGGGCTCTACGAGTGGCTCTCGGCCAGTCCCAAAGTACTTGAGGAGTCTGATTTCCAAAGGGACCTCATACCCCAGCAGTTTCCACCAGCCGTGCTGTCCAGGGAGCCGGTCCCCAGGGTGCAGCGTGCTGGAAGCTGCTGCCTCTGCTGCCCGAGGTGCTGCCTGGAGCAGCGCTCTCGGCAGCGATGGAGTCGCATCCCCTACAGTGAGGATGGCTTCACTGGGTGCAGCAGCACATGAAGACGCTCTGACTTCTTGCAGGCCAGGAGCACCTCCTGGTTCTGCACCGTGCCCTGGGGACATGTTGGCCTGCTGGGTGGTAACCGTCTGCTGCTGTTTCCTGTAGACGCTCGCCTCCATCCCACATGATTCCTGCTGGAGCACTGGTTTGCATTGCAGCTGGACCTTGGGATGCAAATGCCCACGATCCTTCTTGTTCTCATGGTGATTTGGGCCCCTGGCGGAGCTGTTATCTCCGTGCCTGAGTGACTTGAGCTGCTCCTGAGCTCATGTGAAGGTATTTATACAGCCAGGCAGTGTTCCTGCTTCTGTGCCTTGTGTAAATACCTCAGGGATCTAATGCAATTCCTGGCTGCCATCACCTCTGCTCCGCTCGAGGAACTGCCTGGAAAGGCGGTGATAATCGTACGGGCATTGCTTGACTGATTTGTGCTGGGACAGGCTCGTCTTGGAGACGAGGGCTGGCCGAGCCAGCCTGCAGCAGGCCCATGGGAGATGCTGCCATCGGCCCCGCATCACGCGCCATCCCAGAGACGTGGCCAGCTGGCATCTGGAGCCACCTCAGCCGAGTGGATGTATTCCGGGAGCTCTGCTCCTGGGTCTCCTTCTCCAGGTGACCCCAAAAGAGACCTTTGCAGCACCTCAACCTCGGAGAAGCAAGTTTACTACCACCCCTCTCTGAGGGTCTTTCAGCCACCCTGTGCTACCCTCGATACCTGATGTTGGGATGCTCCAGCTCCTGGTCCCACACCAGGCTATGGACACCCACGGAAGGGGCTCCGGCCCCACGGTGCTATCCAAACCTCCATAAGACAGGGAAAGGAAGGGAAGGTGGTGAGCGGGGACGTGGTTTGTATCTGCTCTGTGATGGACCAGAGGGTGTAGGTTGTCTCATGACCTTTTCCTTTAGTCTTGTATAGGGTCTCTGCTTCTTGTTGGCCGAGGAGAAGTGCTCTGGGGTCTGTGCCCACCCTTAGTACAGTCGAGAGGACTTTTCCAAGAGCGGTTCTTCTGCAGGTCCATCACTGCATCCCCCACAGCCTCGCTGCCTCCTCCCACGCCGGCGGTACCCGAGGGCCGCGCACCACACCGGCGCAATCAGCCAGCCATCGCAATCAGCCAGCCATCGCGCCGTGGAGCCTGTGGGTCCCGCGGTTCCGGGCTGGCTCGGCCAAGGAACCCAGCGCCGCTTTCATTCCCCAGCCTGTAAACACGGCGGTTCAGGCGTTGCTTCAAGTGTGGTTCAGCCATCGCCGCGGTGGGGGCTGCAGCTTCCCGGCTGGGGTGGGGCAGGCAGCTGGGGGCTGTAATTGCTTCAGCCACCCGACTTTAATCCACCTCTGTTTGTGAGTCACTGCCCCGAGGGGCTTAAGTTAAGAGCTTGGGCTCACTATATATAGTCAGTGGGGCTGCTAGGAGGCAATTCAGGAACCTGCCCCTCCCCGCTGGCTCCCTGGGTACCAGAGGTGGGGAGAAATACCCCGAGATGGGGAGTTAAGCAAACCTGTTTTACTTAATGCTGGGCCCAGACAAGGAGCCCATCTGTGGTCAGTCATTGCAGTTCATCCCTGGCTGAGGCAACTTCTCAAACCACTTGAATTTGCTCCCAAGGTGGTGTCTGACAGGGCTGTCTCGTGGTGCACACCGCGCGGGCGGGTCGGCCCTGGGAGCCTGGATTCCTCCCGCCCCAGAGGTTCATAGAATCATGGAATCACAGAATGGTTCGGGTTGAAGGGACCTTAAAGCCCACCCAGCCCCACCCCCTGCCATGGGCAGGGACACCTTCCCTAGCCCAGGTTGCTCCCAGCCTCATCCAGCCTGGCCTTGGGCACTCCCAGGGATGGGGCAGCCACAGCTTCTCTGGGCAACCTGTCCCAGTGCCCCCCACCCTCTGCGGGAAGGATTTCTTTCTGATGGCCCATCTCCATCTCCCTCTTTGAGTTGAAACCCATTACCCCTTGTCTGGGGAGGTTCACGCTCTGCTCCTAATTCAGGGGGCTGCGTCTCCCCTGTGCCCACAAGCTGCTCTCGTGACCCCACAGCAGTGCTGACCAGGCATCCCCACCACCCCAGTGCATCTCCCCTGGCACCGCAGCTGCCCTTCACCATTCCCCCTTGCAGGGGGCGAATATTCAAGCTCATCTGCCGCCGTGTCTCATGCAGAGCCATCACCGCACGAGCTGCAGCTGGCCTTTGGGGCCAAAGCTCCTGGGGACCCCAACCTCCCCCCCCACGAAGGCGACGGAGAAGGTGGCTTTAGATCGGGGCTGCCTTCGTGCCTGGCTTTGCTGTGCCGGCTACCAGCCGCTCGCAGTGATGTAGCAACTCCCCAGCACACATGTTAGTGGTTTTGAGGGCTCAATTGGACCTTGAGAATTAGCAGCCTTGTAAGTCAATAACAACACGTCCTAATGAATGCAAGATGTCCCTCGGAAATGAAGGCTCCTTCGCTCGACTGGGATCCTGTGACTGGGAGAGGACCAGTAAACAAGAAGGAATGCTTCGACTGGAGATGAGCAGGAGATACAAAGTCGACATCTAGATTTCAAACACACCCCAAATGTGGGTGGCAGCAGGGGGGGAGCGCGAGCCATTTGCAGTTGTGAAACACGGCGGTGTCTGCCGCCCGGCCGGCCCCTGCGTCTCCCTTGGGCAGGGTGGGCTCTGAAACCTGGCTCTTAACCGCCGGATTGTCCCTCCCACCCCTCGCCATCGCCGCGTGGTGTGACTCCCGCAGCCGTCCCGCCGAGCACCAGCAGCTCTTGTGCAAGGGCTGTGTTTCCCTCTACCCCCCTTCCAGAGCCTTCAGAAGCACCCGTGGGCTCCACGCGTGTCCGCGGGCAGCCCTGGATGCAGCGCACGGCTGTGCCATACGGGAAGGCTGTGAGCAGCCTCTGTTGCAAAGGGGAGGTTTGTGTTTGGGGATGGAGCTGTGGGGGTCTGGGTGTGCTGTGCTCTGCCCCGATGGCAGAGGAAGGAGCTGTGGGTGAGCCCTGCTGGGGGGGCAGGCAGCCTGCGGGTAGGATCTGGGGGCTGTTGCAGTGCCGTCTCCTGCTCTGCTGCTGCGAGGGTTCAGCAGTGGGCCCAGCACAACCCGCCTCTCCTACCATCGGGATAAGAAGCTGACTGCAGCCTGACCGCTCTCTGAACCCCCCCACCCTCAGCCCCGGAGCTGGCTTCACCGTTTAACTGGTCCACGTGGAAAAACTCCCCCTCCGCGGGTCTGCAGAGCGGCTGCCGGAGCCGCTCGAGTGTTAGCGCTGCTCTGGATTAGGAGTTTCATCCTCCCACCGCCTCGACGGACGTTTGATCGTTCCCCTAATTGCGCTTGACGCGTACACGGGGCTCTGCTGGGTCGGGAAGCAGCAGGAATGTCTGTCTGTCTGTCCACAGCTCCGGGCCGTGGAGCATTCGCTGCCTGCTGCCGACAGCCCTGCTGTAATGCATCCCAAATGTGTCCTGCACGAGGGACAGCGTGGGACAACGTCCTCGCGGCGCGGTGATTGCTTGCAGGCACGCCAGTTAGCTCGGATTATAGCCTGGTGGGCAAGCGCGGGTGTTGCTCAGGAATGGGGGGCTGCATCTCTCCCCAGGGCAGCAGCAGTGGGATTTTGGGGCAAGCAATGGGATTTTGGGGCGTGCACAGCCCCGAGCTGCTCAGCGTCCCTGGGGTTGATGCTCTGCACGTGCGGCCAGGGCTGTGCTGCTTCTCCACGTGCCGTCCCGGGTCGACCGCCCCATCCTGCCCATCCAGTCGGCGACGTGGGGCACTGCTGGTAAAACTGCTCCAGGAGAAGATCTAGGAAAAGGCTGGCCTGGTTTCACTGCCATCTCTTCCTTCTCACTCTGCCGTCACCGTAGTTTGAGGTAAGCTTCACAGATGATTTATATTCACTGCCCCTTAAGGGCCGCGCTGTCCTGCAGGCTGGCTGCCTGCGTGGATGACACACCGCAGGGAATTGCTCCTTGACCCCAAGCTTCCCTCTGCCAAATTATCCCGGATAGCTTGAGGCAGCCTCCCGAGCGGAGCACAGAGCTGGTCGCGCGGAAGGGCTTGTCCTCCTCCGCTCCCGCCCACCCTTGTGCTGGGACAGGGTCGGTACTTGCTCATGACAGCACCGGAGCTGGTCAGGAAGGAAAAGGCTCCCGTCCCCTAACGCCCCTCCGGTGCTTGCTGTGGTGTGCGGCAAACGCCGGCTGGTCGGGTGCTGACCCTGAGCGCCCGGTGTGGAGCGTCCCCGGTGACATGTCCTCACGCCGGCAGGTCACCTCCTACGGCCGTTGGCACAAGTGCCTCGTGTTAATACGCACCGGCCGGAGCAAGTGGCTGGACCTCAGCGTTCCCTCTTGGAGATGGGACCTCTTGGGTCTTTTCCCTCAAACGAGCGGTTTTGACCCCTTCAAGACCTCACCCAGCGCTACCAGCCCTGGATAAGGGCTGACATTATCCCATCGCTCTGCAATTCCCACCCAGACGTCCCGAGATGGACGTGGGGATGAAACCGGGGAGACCCAAGAGCCGTCGGTGGGCTGGGGTGCTGCCTCCGCGCAGCCCGCGAGCGCGCGTGCCCTTGGCGGGAGCGGGGAAGGGAACATGGGAACGGCAGCGTTGCCCAATCCACGCGCATGGAAATGAACTGCTTTGTGCGCAAAAAACCCGTCGTCGTCGTGCAGGGTGTGTGTGCGTGTGGGTGTTCAGACTCTGCAGAAGCAGCCTTGGATGCCTGGAAAAATCTTCTTTGTGCATTTAATTAGTGGTAAATCTGATTTACATGCGAGATGCCTCTTGGTCTGAACCTGCTGGTTGATTAGCAATTGCAGCCAATTTATATTGTGTACTTTGTTTGCCTCAGACCACAGCAGCACTACCGGAACGTAACAGATCTTTCTGCCTTTGCATTTCAAAGCCGGGCTGGTACCGGGGTGTTGTTGCACAATCTGCTCGCGCGGCCCCGGGACGGGCCGTGTGCCTGGGGACTTTGGCCCGTGCTCCCCGCCGCCAGCCACGACTCTCGCCTCCCACTTTCCCTGCGAGTTGGGGATAGCGCAGCCATTCGGTGACACATCAGCTCCCTGGTCTGACGGGCGGCGGGTCCAGCCGAGGAAAACCGGATCACTGGGCTGCACGGCCAACGGCCGGGGATCGGCTGGGGACCACGCGGCTCCCAAGCTGATGGGTCAAGCAGACGCGCTGGCTCCCAAACTGTGCTGGCTCCACTCTGAGCCAGCGGCGCTGGGGGCGGGAAGGGGTTTCTCCAAGCAGAAGAGGTCTTGATGAGTTTTGGTGCGTGCCGAGGGGATGCCAAGGCACCTTGGCAGCTCTGGGGCTGCGCTTTCGGAGGGAGGAGGGGAATGGGGATGCTCCACAGCCAGGCAGGTGTAGGCAGTGCCGAAGCAGCGGTGCTGGGCTCGGTGCATCCCTCCTGCCTTCCCGCTGTGCCTTTCGGGGCCGTGTCGTGGCCGGAGGCTGGGCTGTGACAGCAGGGGCTGCTGCCCGTCTCGCTGCTCGCACGCTGCCTGCCTGGCAGGGGAGGGCTGCCCACACGGGTGTGTTATTTCCTGTGGTCAATCAAACCATCCCCGTAAACCAGCAGACTGTGGTTTTTGGTTCAGGTTCCTTTTTCCCTCCTCTCTCCCCTCCCGTGCCTGCGGGGAGGTGCAGGACAAGGTGGGCACACTGGGTCCGACCCGGCTGCTCTCTGCCCACCCCATCCAGGTCTGGGTGGTGGGATGTGTCCCTGCGCCAGGATACAGGGATGGGTGAAGCACAGCTGCTGTGCAAGCCCCTGCCATTGGGGCCCAAAGGGAACCACTCCTGCCCACTGCTTCTCCATCCCTCGGACATGAAGTGAGGAGGTGGGTAATGGTTAGTGAAGGAGAAAAGGAGGTCCCGCTTGATCCCCCGATTTCCTCCCCCTGCTGAAAAGCCAGGGTCAGAATCTCTTCTGTATTTCTACCCTCTTTTAGAGGACGTGGGAGGTTTTTAGGCTGTCCCCAGCGCTGTGTAGGATGTGGTGTGGTGGGATGCCCAAGCCTGGCGCTATCAGGTCCAACGGGACCTGGAGTGGCTCAGCCTTGGCACCGGCCCTACAAGAGCCCGTGCTCCAGCCTGCTCTCCGTCTAAACAAACAAGGAGGAACGAGGGGAGCGTTTCACCCAGTTCTGCAGAGACAGCGCAAGATGAAAGCCGTTGCCCGAGGTCATTCCATAAGTCTGGGGCAGAGCTTGGATCCAAGCGCGCACCTTCCCCATCCTCACCCCAGCCCCAGTGCGGCCAATCTGGGGCAGGTTTGGGTCTGCTCATCCTCTCCCTTTGCCTTGTCCATCGCTCTGAAACACCCTGGGGTGCTTTCATCTGCACTGTGCAGCTCGGGGCCAGCATCTTCTCCACTGCTGAGAGCCTGGAAGGTCCCACCAGCTTTCTTCAGCCCCAGGAGGGGTCAGCCCTTGCCCAAGCCGAGTCCCATGGTGCTCTTTTGGAGTGGGTGGGAAAGCCGAGTCCTTGTCACCTCAGTTAAAGACGTGCCCAGGGTGGGGGGGATGTAGCTGAGGTCCTTTGGCTGAGCTGCGGAGCAACGGAGCTTTCCCTGCCCCTGAGTGCTTCAGGCCCTTCTTGGGAAATGGGGGGGGGAGGAAGATGACAGGACAAAGGGTAATGGGTTTAAACAGAAAGAGGGAGATTGAGATGGGCCATCAGGAAGGAATTCTTCCCGCAGAGGGTGGGGAGCACTGGGACAGGTTGCCCAGAGAAGCTGTGGGTGCCCCATCCCTGGGAGTGCCCAAGGCCAGGCTGGATGAGGCTGGGAGCACCCTGGGCTATGGAAGGTGTCCCTGCCCATGGCAGGGGGTGGCACTGGGTGAGCTTTCAGGTCCCTTCCCACCCAAACCGTTCCATGATTCTGTGATTCATTCTATGAGTCAGGAGCCTTGTTTGGCTCCTGCTAATTGCCCCTCCTAGGCTGGAGCAGGATGGGGGTTCATCAGCAGCCTGTGCCCCCCTCTCTGCCCAATGTCCTTGTCCCTTGTGGGGAGGGGATGGGTGTTCAGCAACAGGGGGCCGCGGGGCTCCCTCCAGCACCTCGAGGGTGATGATGCTCAGGGTGTCCCCAGCTTCAGCACAGCGCTGAACCGAGCGGTGTGTCCAGCCCCCTCTGCCGTCATCACTCTCACTGGGTGTGGATGTTCCCGACAGCCTGGAGCTGCTGCCGGGAAAGACCCAGCGTGGGCTCGTGCCCGCTGCAAACCCCTGCCCATCTCAGCAAAGCTCCGCAGACGGCGATGCTACTCTGGCTCCCTCCGTGCCAAAGCCATGGGAAACGCCTGACTCAGTGAGGTCCCAGCTGGCCTCTGCAAGGCAAAAATCCTTGGTGGGAGGGGAGACTGGAGCAGGGGAGGGAAATAAGCCTTCCTCCCCTGGGAGCCGCAAACCCCACAGAGATGAATAATCTCCTCCCTCTCCAGCTGTCCCGGGTCTCTGCACACTGGGAATGGCCTCTCTGCAAGGCTGGTGGCACCGGAGTCAAGGGGACCGGCAGAGCCGCCGTGGTCCGGAGAGGGTCCCTGCTCCCGACTCTGCACCTCTGACAGCCTCACTCATGCTCCCGTGGGAGGTTGGGATGCTCCTGCTCCTCTTGGAAGGTTCTTTGGACGTCACATCCATCGCTCAGCAATGGTCTGGCTGACAGATGTGGGTGCTCCGGTCCCGTCAGTGTTGCTGTCCGTGTGCGGCCAAGGCTGCTGTCCCGGCGTGCAGGGAAAGAAAACCACAAAAAGGCCAGACCCAGCCCCACCATCCCGACACAGATACATCCTTCCTGGTCAGCTGGGCGCCTGCACGGCACATCTCTTCCCAACGTCTTTCTGGGCACCTTCAGCATCTTCCTGCGGTGGCAACTAGCACGGAGTGGCTCGAATTCCCTCCTCCTGCCTGGCCTGGACCCGAGGTCGGTTCTTGGTACAGTGATGATGCTGGATGAATTTGGCCCCACTGAAGGAACAGCACTGCAACTCACCCCCCCACCCCCCACCCCCCCTTTTCTTTTTCTGTTTCAGCAGATGTTTATTTCCCTTGCGGTTTTGGCAACCCGAGCGTTATTGTACCCAGCTCGCCGAAGCCCGGCCGACGTGGGAGGCAGAGCCAAGCGGGCCAGTATCTCATGGGCATCACATGGTGGCTTTTTGGGGCAGGGGCTGAGCTGGTGCCTTGGTCCGTCACCAACATGCCGTGGCTGTGTGCTCCCCGAGAGCCAAGTACATCCCACTGTGTAACGTGGGAAGAAAACACAGGTCTCAAGGAGAGACCTCAAAGCGAGTGAAGAGACGCTGATTTCGGGCTGACAGCAGCATGTTTTGCCTCTTGCAAAGTTCCTTGTGCCAACGTGAGGTTGAAAAGGCCCTTCCTTATGTGTGCCGGAGCCAGACTATTGCGCAGCAAAAAACTCATCCCAAAAACCTGCGGCTGGGAAGGAGAAGGCTGCGTGCTGCCCAGCCCAGGAGGGAGATCCTCGGCCCAGCCCTGCGGGAGTTGGCTGCAGCGCTGGAGCTGGCAGCTGAGCACGTCCATCCCCTGCCCTGCGGGCAGTGGGCAGCCGCGTGCCTGCACGGCAGGGTCCTGGCACAGACGAAGACCCTCTGTATCTGCAGCTCCCGTGGTCCCCGTTAAGCAAAAGGCCTGCCTGGTACTTTTAATTTTTAATTATTATTTTATTTGCTTTTATTTTGCTTCCCGGATGAGCTCCGGCCAGCGGGGTGGCTGACAGTCATAGGCTGCCCGGGTGAAAATTAAACTGGATTTTCAGTGCCTGGCTTTTCCTCACCAAAGCAGCACACAGGTTTCCCCCCCTGACGCCTCACCTGGGGCTTCGAGCTGCGTTCCCTTCCAGCCGCTCATTTTTCATCTCCAGAGCTGAACCTCTTAATACTTGTGTTGGCAAATGCCAAAAAAAAAAGAAAAAAAGAAAGAAAAAAAAGGATCCTGTAAAAACAGCTGATTCAGATCTGCAGTATCTTGATGTGGCAGAAAGAAATTAGTCCTTGCATGTGGGCTGAGAAGGGCTGTTTGTCCAGGAGAACGGGGGTGGGAACGGCTTCCTCGATTCCTTTTTTTTATTTGAATGATTGGAATCTCCCTGCGTGCTGCTGGGGCAGGGGTTGTTTCCGTTAGCAGCCAGATGGTACCGGGGAAACGTGCCGGGACAGCCACACCGGCAGTGCCCGCTTCCCCAAAGCATCACTCGCCCTCATAACCCCCTGCTCCATCCCCGGACACCCCCAGCCCCTTTGAGAGTGGAGAGGAGCCAGTGCCAACAGCCCCAGTGCTTGTGGAAGACCCCGGCAGTGTCCAATTGGAGGATGGAGAGGAAATAACTAGGAAATAGTAGGATTATATAAAATCAGATTGGTAGATCCAAGCCTCGCTCTCCCCCAAGGGTGCTGATGCTGGATGCTGGCAAGGGGAGGCAGTTCCCAGTCAGGCGGGCTCCTCGCTGGGCACATTCCCATTTGTCCTGGCCAAAGGGCTGGGGGCAAATGCCTTGAACACGAGCATCTCGCTGAGAGCAAAGCTTTGCCCCATGGAAAAAGGGGTCGGATGGTTCCCGGGGTAGTTAATCCTGGTCCAAACATTGGAGCTGGTTTGGTGCAGCTCCAAGGATGGGTTTGTCCTGTGGACCGCCCTGTGCTGTGGGGACGGGGCAGGATGGAGTTGTGCCCATGGAGGACACTGGCACCGGTGGATGCTTCCCACTCCTGGGCTTGGGAGAGGTTCAAGCCCAGCATCCCATACATTATTACCCTTTTTCTAAACCAAGAATGAAGATTCCTTTGCAGATGTGAAGCGAGCACCTCACAGGGCAAAGGTGTCTTGGACTCCAGCTGCCACTGCCAGGCAGAAGCCACTTCACTGCCCAGCAAACCAAGCATGTCTGGTCCCCCCCCATCCCGCTTGTCCTCAGGTTCAGCACAGGCAGCAGGAAGCTGGGGTTGATCCTGATTCCCAGCCCTTTCCTTTCACCCCAATTCCTATTCTTCTCTAAGCCCATCCTAAGCATCTCCCCGTGCTGCCAGCGCAGAGGTTGGGTCCCCAGCCGGGAACGTCGGTCCCTTCCGGAGCAGCCCTGAGCTCTGCGTTCGACCAGCAGCTTTCCGACTCGGAGGGCGAGGTTAGGGAGCAAAGAGTTAAAATTTATTCCATCCACCTGTATATTTTCACAAGCTTTCAGATAGCAATCAAGAATGCAGGAAACGGTGTATTTAAGGGGTCTGAATCTGCCAAAACTGTGCCACAAGTCAAACTTTTAAAGCAAAGTTTATTTGTGAAGTTCCAGAAGGCTGGAGTGTCTCCTGTGAAGGGGTAAGTCGCGTTACAGCTATCCTATTTTTATAGTTTTTTCCACCTTTGCCTTTTAAAATGATTGGGCTCGGGAAGAGGGAGAGGATTCATGAAGAGGGGCTTGGTTTTAATCTAATAAGCGTGTTTTTCTCTCCCCGTAGGCAAGTGCTAGAGCTCATCAAGGCACAGCTCAGCCCCGCGCTGGGTTATAGAGGGGCCTTTGACGTTTGCCTTGGATAATTTCAGCTTGTCTGGAGCCATGGAAGGGACCCGATGGGGCTCAGAGATGCCCCCCAGCTCTGGGAAGGGGGCTCATCGCCGCCCAAATCAGCATCCGCCTCATGCCACGTGCGAGGTCCTTGGTGATTAACCCTGCCCCCACCGCCTGCTAATTAACGGCGATCCTCGGATCCGTAAAGCCTCTGGGAGGGTGTTTTATAACCCCTCTACGCACCGGGTTGAAGCGACAGCCGCAGAGGCGGTGGCTGCACTCCAAGCACAAGGGTAACACGTTAAAAGTTCACTCTCTATAGAAAAGTTAATGATGGTTGTGTTTCTTGTGGTAGGTAGGAGCCGGGTAGCTGGTCTTTGGCCGCTCGTGGGCTCTCAGGGGGCAGGGTGGGGGCTGTTGGCATTCACCTCTTAAAACAGGACCAGCCCCAGCTTCTTTTGGTGATGGGTTTGGCCCCCGGTCGCTGCCCATCGTGCGAGGGGAGCGTACCCCATCCCCCCCCCCACCCGAATCCGGCGGCACCTCCAGCCTAGGTGAGCTCGGGCATGCCTGAGCCCAGCTCTCCCCCTCCTCCTGCAGCCCCCACAACCCCAGAGAGGGAAATGGGATGGGCAGGGGCCACCAGCCCCCAGTGCAGGGATTGGGGATCCCGGGGACACCCCAGGGGGAGCAAAGGCGAAGCCTCCATGATGCTTCCCAGCCCTTCCATACGCTGCAGCCTGGCAGCTGCCTGCGGGCAGTGGGCTTGTCCCTGCCTGTGGAAGAGCAGGCAGGTGAAGCCCCAAGGTCAGGCGTGGAGCCCACATCGCTGGCCCCCCCTGTATCGCTGCTGCTCGGCCAGACCCCACCACTGTGCAGGGACCCCAACTCAGGGAGCAGCTACGAAACCGGCTGCTTTTCCAAGGGCGTCGGGTGAGCAACGGCATCCTCAGGGGTTGGCATCAAACGCTTCCGTGGCGGCATGTGCTCGGCTCCCTTGGGTTTATTCAAATCCCTCCGCTCCTTCTAATCCCTCTGGAAGGAATCACTGATAACCAGGAGCTGGGAGCGCTGCAGGTGGTGCCTCGGCACGGGGCAACGGGGAGGGCACCCACGGTGGCACCCTGCCACCGCAGACTGGGTGGCCCTTTCTTGGGTGGTGACTAATGACTCTTGTAATTATGAGGCTTTAATATACACAGGCAGGTGAGCTGACATAAGGGAGGGGGGGGGGAAAGAAGCAGAGATAGGGGCAAATGCAGCGTGTCTGGGTGAAACGGGTGCTGCTCAGCCAGCCCGACTGGTTGGACCAGCCCGCGCTGGGGTGCTGCATTGCGGCACAAGCCGCCCAGGGCTGGGCTCGCACCTCCCCGCTGCCGCGTGCCCCAGTGCAGCACCGAGGTGCCAAGGTGCAAGGAAGGGTTTGGGGTTTTTTTTCTTCCTGCAAAAGAAAACACGAAGCCACCCAAAATGCCAGCTTGGTTGGGGTCCGGATGGGGATGGCAACCTCCCGGTGAGGTCTGGGGGGCGACGCTGGGGTTGCGACACGGCTCTGGCTTGGCTGCAGCCAGCCTTGTGGCACGGCCCCAAGGAGCCGGCTGGCTGCACCGCTGGAAAAGCTCCGCGGGTGGCTGGGCCCCGGGAACGACAGGACGAGCCCTGGCTCTGGAGGGGATGCACATTCATCCCAGCCCAGCACCAGAGCAGGGGAGCAGCATCACAGGGCTCCTCGGGCATCCCTGGAGCTGGGTGCGACGGGAAAGGGCATTTCCCCCCGGCCTCTCTCCACCCGGGTCCAACCATTTAAACTTCACCTTCCACAATGCAAAGGCCAGAAACCTACTTCACAGCACCTAAAAGAATGAAAATAAAAAGGCTGAAGCCATGTGAAGGGGCATTTGGAAAAGCCTCCAGCCGGTGCATCCAGGGAGCAGTGATGTAACAGCAATAAGATAATCTCTTTAGGCGAAGACAATGATCTCCAAGAAGCCCGTGATGACTTAGAGGGCTGGAAATGCCGCTCCGCTCCGGGAGGATGGAGTTCAGGGAGGTACGTGGGTGCTACGAGTGCTGAGTGACCCTGTTTTCTCTCAATTAAAAAAAAATAATAATCCCTTTAAGAAAATTCCTACAGCATTTTCCACACATTTCTTTTCTCCCCACGTGGATTATCTCCTCTGGTTCCAAAGCCACAAGAAAATATCCTCGTATTTTTAAAACGAAACCTCAAGGTAAATAAAGGCAAGAGTTCGCATCTGCGTTCAGCGCTCGCCACTTCTATCGCCCGGGACCCGGGGCGGGGGGAACCGCCAGCGCAGTTTTCGGCCGATATAAGATAGAAAGGTGGAGAACATTTTTTTAAAATGCTCTGAAAACATTCCGTCTTCTATAGGAATCAAAGCCCCATTGAAAGCTACAGAACCCCTCACATTCGAGGGTTTTAATGAAAACCAAATTTTTTTCATGCCCTGTGTTTTTCTTTGCGAGGATTTCCAGGGGAATACAACTGAAGCGGGGGGCGGACTCGGGGAACTTGGCTGGAGTTTCTCCTGGTCCAATAGGTCTTTCACTGTGAGGTTTTTTTAATGGTTTAAAGATAATATGGCCCTCGTATTTCTGGAGTTGTCAAAGTGCTCTCTCTTGCCCTGGATCAGCGCTGGGTTATTTTTCACTGGAAAATAAATGATGGAGCAGGGGCAGGAGGGGAGATGGGGGTCTCAGTCGCTTGCTGAGGAGGAAGGCTCCCAAGGATGGGAGCTGCCAGGCTGCGGGCAGGAAAGCAAAGACCAAATTTTGGGCTTAATATTTAATGGTGTGGAGCTGGGAGAATCCTGTTTCGGTGAGAGGGACCAGGAAAACATCCCAGGTGTGGCAAACGGCCCAGCCCTGGGAGCGGAAACCTCGGGACACCCTCCCTGGAAAGCAGTGGGCTTTTATGGCCCCCCCCCCCCCCCCGCCAAAATTCTGTGTAGAAAACCAGTTGCTTTGGGTCCTCTGAAAGGCTGCTGTTGGTTGATTTGGGTTTTCCCTCCAATTGCTTTTAGTCTCACTCTGCATAGAAGCGAGCCATTGCCATGATGAGGATGCTGGTGAAGAGGAGCAGCAGAGCTGCTGCAATGGCCCCATCCCGCAGCAATCCCCTTCCCTTGGGTCTCTCCCTTGGCTGCCAGCACCCCAAAAACCCTCCGGAGCTGCTCTGTGCCCAGCGGGGTCCCCAGCAGGGTGCAGGGAAGGCCCACCCAGGCAGGGATGGATGACTTGGCCGGGGGTGCTGGACCACACAGCTCCGAGGCAGCGTGAGGGAGGGGTGCGGGGAGCCCTAAAAGCTCCGGGTGGGCAGGCAGGGATGGCCGGGGACCCCCAGGTTTCGCAGGAACATTTAATCCCCTCGTTAACGTCCCCCATTAGAACAATTCATTCTTTCACTCTGGCTTAAACACCCAACTTTACAGCTCATTTCATTTATGACTGAGAAATGAAATTACTGTATCGATTTCATGGCAGACAGCGAAAAAACCTGGGTGTTCCCGGCCGTAATAAACCCGCCGGCTGCAAAGACAAACAGCAAAACCTGCCAAGGGGGGCGACCAGGCTGCAGCCACTCCGGGGACGGCACCGGGGACAGCACCTCCAGGTCCCTGCTCTGCAGCCAAGCCCAGCCCGGCTCTAGTTATTTTTCCTCCCCCATCTTAAAAAATTAGCTGTATATGTTTGCAGGGACCCGGGGGGCTTTGCAAATCACTAGAATGGAAAGGAAATATGCTGCCTGGTAGCACTGGTGTGAAATGTCCCGTTTGGAGCTGAGCCAGAACCCAGGCGGGAGCTGGAGAAGGGCTTCACCGGATCACCGGAGCTCCACACCGTGATGGAGAGCCTGACCTGGTCCTTGGCCGCCCACCCGCTTGGCATCTCAGGGCAGACAGAGCCAGGATTTGGGTAATCCAGCCCCAAAAGCTCACTGGTGTTTCCTTATCCCTCCTGTGTTGCGGGGGGGGGGGGGGGGGGGGGGGGGGGGCTGCAGACACCCCAGGGCTCGCACCGCTCTGTGCCCAGCGCTTTGCTGTCCCCGGTGCCATCCCTGGGCCGGTTTGGTTGCCCACCCCAGACACCAGTGGGATGCCAGCTCCAGGCTCCCCAGAGCACAGTGTCAGGCCGGAGGCACACAGTGCTCTGGTGCCAGGACCCCTGGCACGCCACAGATGTTCAAAAGCAGCCCCCACTCAGCACCTTGCCTGCCCTACGGTGGGAGCAGGACTGACCCCTCAGAGGCCATGGGGGGGTGACACTCCTGTCCTGCTCCCGAGGGATGGATCCTGCCCCACCAGGATGAGCCAAGCACCCCTGGGGCAGCAGCACATCCCCACCGGGATCCAACCGGCTGGCGGGAGGCGATGGGTGCCGCCGGGCGCCGCCGGGCGCGCGTCCCCCCAGCCACGCGGACATGCCCTGTCACGCGTGTGCGCTCTGCCCACGCGGGCAGGTGTGGGCCCGGGGGCGATCACCTGGGGCGTTGCGCCGAAACGGCACCGCGCACACGCACGCTTCCCCCGGGATGCAGCCTCGTCTACCCTGCCCGCCTCGGCTGGCCTAATTAAAGCCCGTTATCGCCCGATCTAACGCGATTCCAAGGTTAATGAGTCCCCACTCTCCATCCTCCCTGCCCCGGCCCTTTGAAGTCGAGCTGCTTTCCTTGCCCGGTGGCTGACGGCGGCGGGAGCTGCTCGGTGGAACGAGCCGGGATCCCGTGTCGCTGACATCGTTTTTAGCCTGTGTGGGTTAAGCCAAGAATAAAGACTCACAGGGCATGAGCCTGTTTTAATTTAGACTCTTCTGATCTGCCGGCCCAGCCCAACCTCTGTGCGAGAAAACACCTTCCCTGCCCCTCAGCCTGCTGCTCTCAGGGCACTCACAGGCGCCTTGGCTTAAGTGAAAAATGGCATTTATGTTATTACATTACGATGTGCAGAATGGCACACCAGGTGCTTCAGGGGGATTTCGTGATGTGGCTGCTGTCCTTGGAGCAGCTGCCACCCCAGGGACGGCTTTGGGTGCCATCGGGCTACATGCCCTGATGACATGACCCCGCTTGGTGACATCCCTGCGGGGTGGGAGGAATTCGGGGAGGCTGATGGGGATGCAGGGAACTGGGTTTAAATCTGGCATTGGGAAAAACTCCTGAGCTGTGCAAAAGTCTTTGGGTGCCTAATTCCCACCGGCTTTTGTGCCTGTTTTAGCCTCAAGCGCATCCTCGATCCCAAACTGGCTTTAGTGAGAGATTTCCAAGGTGGGTACCTGGGATGGTGTTTCCCCAGCCCCACTAAAAATGAACCCAAACTGTTCCAACTGGACCATTCCATGATCTTAAAGGTCTTTTCCAACCTAAATGATTCAATGATTCCTCACCCGGGTGAGCCACGGTGGACCTCGGGGAGGGGATTAGCCCTTGGAGCCCCTGCTTCCCTGGCAGCCCCCTCCTGCCCACCCTCCGATGCCGAAAGCCCCGCCAGGCCACGGGCACAGCTCTTACACACAGCCATGCCTCAGCCTTGTTCCCTGCACGTGAGCTGGGCTGTCCCAGCCGGGAGCCAGCAGGCGCCGGGGAAAACAGGCGCCCTGGCACGGGACGAGCACGATTTGTTGTTGGAGTCCTATTTATGGGAAAACACAGTCTGTCTTTTCTTTTTTTTTTTTTTTTTTTGAATCAGAGAGTGTCCTCTGCAGTCCATGGAAAGATTTGGAGTCGATTTTAGCTGAGCAAGCTGTGGTTCAGGGCTGGATGGTGGCATCAGGATTGGCCAAAGCTGAGGAGAAACAGCTCAGTGGCAGACCTGAAAAATGAAATATCCTGGCTGCAGCTCAACGAAACAGCTCTTGTGACCCCGGAATGATGTTTTTATTGGGTTGTTTTTGTATTGCACCGAACTTGAGAAATTCTGAGTGATTGGGAAGGAAAGATTGTTTTTTTCGGGTTTTATAGTTTGGGCACCGAACCAGCTCTCCACCCCCTGCTCTTCTCCCAGCTCCCATCCTCGCCAAACCCCTGGCCAGCCCGCACCGAGGCAGCAGCCAGCCGTGGCTCGCTGCCAGCAGGTCCTGGCGTGGCTGCGTGTTTGCCCTTGATGGGCCTTGGTTTACCAGCTCCTGCCTTTTCCGAACGGTGGGAATGGGAGATGCTGGGCATCAGGGCTGACCCCGGCAGGGTGGGCAGGGGCAGTGCCCAGTGAGGCTGGGCAAAGGGGCAGCAGCTCCACTCGGGGCGGGGTGGGGGGGGGGGAGGTGAGTTTTGAAAAGCCTGTGAGAAGGGAAAGAGCTCATTTTTGTCCCTGTCTGGGAATTGAATGAAGAGAACAACCCCCCCCAAACCCCACATATAAAATAGATATATAAATATATATCTCCCCCAAGGCGCGAGGTCCCGCTGAGTAAGTAGATGTGAATGACGTGTAACCTAACACTTTCCCAGACACCCTAATGAATTTTCCATGTTTTCCACCATTTAGCTTCTAAATAGGCGGTATTAAAAAAAAAAAACCCAACCCTCAACGTCAACAAACCACCCATCCTCTGCAGCAGGACGGCCCTGCAGCAGGATCAACCCCCTGGGCATGCCCAGGGAGATGATGCCCAAGTGGGAGCCGGTGGCTCCGTGTGGTGCTGGTCCAGGCGACGGGCATCCGTGGGGGGGTTGATGTGTGTAGGTTTGGGGGGTTCCCGGGGGTGCGGGAAGGGTGCTAGGCGCCTCACAGTGCCATTTGGCCCCACTGTTTTAGGGGAACAGGACTGTGCCTTAATGGTGCTGGTTGCTGACTTGCGCAAGGTTCGTTAAGGGCTTGACGAGGAAAGGGGCGTGGGCAAGGCGCGACCCCGCCGCAGCAAGGCAGGCTCCCTCCCCTGTGTCCTGCGAAGCGTTTTGTGAGTTGAAAGATTATTTACTAAGACGGGCAGTTTGGAGACACCACAGTTATTAAAACAGAGGCTGAGGTTTAGAATTTGGTCTGGAAACAGAATATAATCAGGTTTTAGCTGAGATTTTCTTAGCTTTGTTCTCAAAGGAAATATTTTTCATTTTTCCTAGGAGATTTTTTAACCCAAACTCTGCTCAATTTAATATCTGAATGTTCAAAAAAAGTCATCCAGGCTCCAGTGATTTTTTTTCCCCCTTTCAGTTTTCATTTGCTAAAGAAAAACCAAATGTTTCTGCTCTGGCTGCCCCACAATATTGCTTTCTGCCCTGTTTTTCAGAGTCTCCCTGGAACAGCAGGAGCCCGCGGGTGCTCGGCTCTGAGGTCTGGCAGCCTGGACCGGCATCTGCGGCTGCTCTTGGCTCTCAAAGGGTCCTTTGGGAGAGGCTGATGCACCCCACATCCCACGCTGCTGGGGTCCAGCTTTCCTATTTAATTTCATTGAAATAGTGCAAACCCCACGCCGGAGCAAGATGCAGCCCCAGCACCCGCAGCACGCTGGGCCCTGTGCATGGTAGGTGGCCCGTATACAAATACCACCCATCTGGCCCTCAGGTGTCGGGTACAGTTAACACCGTCGGCTCGCTGAGCTACCTGGGCCTCCCAGCTGTATTTTAGCCGCTTCCACGGCCTCCCCTCACTGCTCTGGTCCAGCATCGCCTCCAACGGCAGCGCCTGATCCAGCTACACCCCCCGACGGGCATCGCCCCATCGCCACCAGCACCAAAACCACCTTGCAGAGGGGCTGAGACCCTCCGAAACCCCTCTCCTGCAGGTGACCCAGTGCACATCGGTCCAACAAAGCCCTTTGTGTATACCCTCTTTTCCCTTTCCCTTTTCCTTCTTCTTCTCTCTTTCCATCGCAGCTTTAAAGGAGGCTGTGAGGAGACCGCGCATCAATTTGGAACGGAAAGTTCCCGTAAATAACAGCTACACCTCGGGCTGTTTCCTCTCCCAGTAGCTGTGAAGAAAAGGCGGGTATGTCTAGGGTTTGACTTGAAACATATTTCCGCTGGCCAGGGCTGCGGGGCTGGGTTCTCACCCAGATTAGCATTTATTGTGGCTTTCTTTGGGTTTTTCCTTTTCCTTTTTTGTTTTTCTTTCTTTTTTTTTTGGCTCTTTCCGTGCAAGCGCCGCGATGGGCTGCGCTTACGGAGCTGCCGCAAAGGAGAGGTACAACGTCGGCTCCGGCACGTCCGCCACGAGCCCTGCGCGCCGGGGAAGGTGCTGGCATCGCCCCGGCACGCCGCTGCCGTTGGCTTTGCCCGGCTCATGAATAACGCTTGCGTTGAGTGGTTTGGCTCCTCGGGAGCCCCCAGCCTACGGCGCGTTGGCATTGGACGCTATTGTAGGGATTTTTTTATTTTAATTTTTGCTTTTCAGCTGTCATTTGGGTTCTGGAGGCAAGTGGTGAGTGCTAAGGGGTTTGGGCTCGGACCGCCTGGGAATTTGGGTCCTGTTGAGGATTTGTGCCGGAGGTTTTGTGTCTCGGGAAGTGGCGCGGCGATGACAGGCAGCAGTCGGGGCGTGGGATGCTTGGCTGGGGACGCAGGGATCACCTGCCAGGTCTAGCTTCGTGCGGTGTGAGTGGTCCAGACTCACCGTGGAGAAGCCTAAAGGGGTTTTCTCAGAGCTCACAGCCCAGGATCCCCCCACCATCACCCTTCCAACGCCTGCTCCGGCCTAACTGTGGTCAAGCGCAGCTGTGAGCCTCCCCCCGAGGCACTGTATCTGAGCACGGGGATGCTCAGATGTGCTAAAATTACACCTTGGAGAAAGAGCAAGGTGAGGAACCATCCCCTGTACCGGGGCATCTGCTCCCCCCCGGTGAGAAGTGAGCAGGCGGAAGGCACCGGGGAGTCTTGTAACCGTACGTTTATTATTCGGCATGGAAAGTCATTAAAATGATTACACGGAGGCCTGACGATATAATCACGTACATCAGGTAAGAACATGGACACCGATAACAGAAAAGCAGAACTGACCACTTTGCTATGGCTTCGTGCCGACGCGATCTCCACCCGCTCACAAAAGCCCGACCCTGTTCTCACTGAAGCCAGCGCAGCAGAGATGCCCCCAGCGAGCGCTTCTTCCAATGACTTCAACAGAAGCAGAGCCTCCTCTCCCTCTCTCTCCCTCCCTCCCCGCCTCCCCCCATCCCCAGTGACAAGTGCTACAGGTTAAAAAGATGGGCTACATATTAAATATAGGGCATTACCTTCAAGTAGGGCTGGTATATTACACAAATAACCACATTATTTGGTATTACTAGCATTTTTTTTAATGTCCATCATAAGACACCATTATAAAAACCAACAACTTTAGTCGTCTTTATCTACAAAGATCTTTGTTCTCATCTCCTTAGTTGTTTGTTGTTATTTTACCCTGCACATACAAGTATTAGAAGCATTATTAAGAATCGGATCCTTCAACACATTTAAGAATTATATTATTATAACAAATAAGACCAAAAATTAGATTTTTATAGTTAAATATTCTGTGAGCCAGACAAAGGGGTTTTACTGTACAAGCGATTGTGCATTTTTTTTTTTAAAAAAAGCAAATTATAGTGCAAAGCAAAAAACGTTGGCCTGTCTTGTGACCATTTGCATACATTAGAGGTGCATCTATTTACACCTTACCATGACAATATGTCATAAAAAGAACATCGTTGCCATTCTTTATTTTATTCTTTTTAAAATTCACGACGAACAGTCTTAAATTAACCTAGTACTACGAATGCCTTGTTCTCCTTGTGCTTTCAAATCAGTGGCGCGATCGGACGATAAACGTAAATGCATCAAAACACAGGCTGCCGTGGTCCAGTTTCTACAGCTGGCAAGCACCGGAGGGGCGCTCGCTGTCGCTAAGGCAAGTGAAGGTTGCAGTTTGGCTGGGGTAGGGCTTTTTTTTTTTTAATTTTATTAATATTTTAAAGGAGTTTTGTTCTTCTTGTTGCTTATTTGACTCGTGAGTGGTCATCGCGGCTTTCCAAGGAAGCCAGGATGTCTTGCTCCAGTCTTGACGTGGTAGTGCAATTACAACGCTCTGTCCCTCAACCGAGTGCTGACAAGCTGCCAACTGAGGTTTGGCGATAGGCGGCGCGGCCGTGATGGTGTCACTTAGACAGAGGGGCTGAGGGGGCAGCTGGGGGGAGTGTCGGTTTTCTTATGCTCATGCAGAAAAACAAAAAAGGCTTGGTTACTGGTGGCACTGGGATCTGGGACTGTCCCTGTCCCCTGGCTGCAGGGTAGGCTCCGGAGGGCAGTGGGTACTGCAGGTACGTGCTCCCCGGGAACCCCACACACCCTCAGCGGTGAGGAATCCTGGATCCAGCCCAAATTCCCAATCTCTTTGGTATCAGCTATGAGGGTGTGGATGCCCAGGCGACCCGGTTCCTCTGAATGCTACATAATGCAACCGACGGGCCAGTGGCACCTTTAGTGCTTCAGCTTATTCATCGCCAGCAAGACACCCGCGCTCGGGGTCACTAGAGGGAAAGGAAAGGAGGGTGAGGGGATGGAAAATCCAAGATAACATCGCTTCGCAATACTCCCACCACCAAGGGACTGAGTAAAGTTGCTCCTTTCTCCAAATCTCAGTTAGAGCTTTCAGTATGAACTGACAACTCTAAGTCGTTCCTTAATAACAAAAGTCACCGTGTGTCAATCCGCTCTGGGTGAAAACATGGGAAAGCAGCATAAGAGAAATACAACGCTTTGCCACCAGCTGCACGTTGCCACCCAGAGAGGATGAAAGGAAGACCCAGAGACCGGCGGCAGGGTCACGCCAAAGGCTCTCGAGTCCCCTTTTGCAGCTAAAACGCGCTGGGAAGTGCATCTCATACATCTTGGATTGTCCTGAACGCCGCCCTCGCTTGAGCCACCATCGCTGAGATTTGCTAAGAGGAGCACAGAATGGAATGGTGAGGTCAGGACAGAAGAGCAAACGAAACAAAACAAAACACGTCTGGTAAAAAGTACATCTCATATGTAAACATACAGGAAAGGGGGGTCTGTCGGGCACGGGATCAACCACGTTACTGTTTTAAAAATGACGACAATGACAAAAATGAACAATACAACCTCTGTCGTCAGCAACAAATAATAATAACAATCCCATCACAGCTCTTGTTCACATGGCTGATGCCGGCCACCCGCAAGGCGCGCGCAGCCCCGCGCGTGCCCGAGTCCCCGCGGTTGTGCTGTAAACTAGACTCTCACGTGCCGGGCACGGCTCTGGCGTCGTCCCGGAGCTCTTTGGTGGTCAGGGGCCCTAGACTGGCGGGGGGAGGAGACGACGGAGGGGTTTCTTTTTTTTTTTTCTTTTTTTTTTTTTTTTTTTCAGTTCAGTCTTCCTGCATTGGCAGAGATGGCTTGGACGACTCCCTGGTCTTTTCTCTTCTCTGAAACATTTTGCAGAAGAAGGGTGAGCTTTTCGTAACTTCTGAATGCTTTGTGTGGGGAAGAGGTGTGAGATGACTGAGAAGTGTTCTGCAAGAAACAAACATCTGATTCCACTTGTCTTTTTTTTTTTCCCCCCTATGTACAATCCACATACTTAAAACAAACAAAAGGAACCACATCAAGCGACAAATTCAAGCCTCGTGGACGCTCATCTTGAAATGTAACCTAGGTCCCGGTCCATCTTCGCTTGATGTTTGCCCATGCTTGCATGCAGAGGATCCTGGTTGGTTTTTGCTTTGGGAGACTTTGGTTTACCTTTTCCCTAGGCATCATTTTGCTCTATTCACTACCAAAAGGAGTAACGTAACGGCGGCTGATTAAGTTAAAGCTACCAGTGACCAGTTGAGTTCCTCCTAGTAGGGTCTCCAGACCGACTCATCCATCCTCCCAGTAGTCGTCATGGTCGTCGGTGAGTTACTGTGGCTCCCGTCTGCATCCACCCCATCGTTCTGATTGCCCAGGTTGGGATTCATTAGGTTGTTCCCCGCTGAGGCACTTGTACAGGACGAGAGCATCCGGGTGGGGGAGCGCTCGCCGCCCGCCACCATGGAGAACTGGTAGGAGCCCGAAGACGTGCCGTAGTACAAATGGTAGGGAGAGGGGTTGGCCTGGAAGGGTCCACTTTGGTTTTGCGTGGAGCCAGGGTAGGGGGGTGGCAGGTAAGTGTGGTGGAAACGCGTTGTGGTGGGCATGCTGGTCATGCTGATGCCCCCGATGCCCGTGGCAGAGGGTGTCGCAGTGTAAGGGAAGGCAGCGGACATGGCACCGGGGTAATGCATCCGCGGGTCGGAGAACCTGGTCTCGGTGAGAGCTGGCAGCGTTGGGAAGGAGCGATCGAACTGCCGGGGGTCAGAGAAGGGGCTCAGATCTGACGTGCCTGTTGTGGTGGAGGAAGAAAGCGGGTGGTTAGAGCTTGAGGCTTGTGCAGCTTGTCCTATAACCTGGGCCATCCCCTGCCCAAGAAATTGAAATCAGAGGGAAAAGCATCTCTCAGATCTGCCACGGAAGAGAGCTGGGGAACTTAAATCCAAAAATCCTAAACCCATTTGTTTAAGTTGTTCCAATTTCCTGTCCTAAAATTTGTTGTTTCCTATCCAAGAAGGGACACAACTAAGCTGACTTCTCTACGGGTCGATTCATCTCCGGCAGATTAAAACAACACACCCCATAAACACAGAAAAAAAAATGTTTAGCCATGACATCAGCTGTGTAGTAAATAAATGGATGCAGGCCCCAGACGGCCGTCCCTGAGATAGTCGGTGGTGTATATACACACACACGGAGACAGGGGAAAAGCTGGAGTCCAGACCAGCCTGCTAAGCCTTCTTGTGGGTGGCCTGTTCGTGCTGATACCATCAGGGGATGGAGCTGATAAACACGCAGCTGAAAACTCCCAAGCTAGGAGCCACAATATCCCTCTGCCTCATTTCACTGTGTATCTTTTCCCTTGCAAGAGGATAAAGAGAGTGAGAAACTCAGGCTTTCTTCTGCTGGGGGAAGGGAGATTTGGGAGAGCATACTGGGGATGCTACCCAGCTCCCTTGGATGCTGGAGCACCCTCCATGCCTTTTCTGGACAGGGTCTAAACCCAAAGGGGGTTGCAGCTAGCTTGTAACTGGAAAGGAACCCCTGCCCAGAGCTGCCGGGTCCCGTCCTTCTGCGGGAAGCCCAGGTTAGAGATGGGAATCCAGGCTGGCAGATCCTTTGAGGACCTCGAGGCTGTCCTGTGGGTCGCAGCTCTCCTGAGGCCAGTGCCATTTCTTTAGAGCCCAGCACACCCCGGGCCTTGGCACACCTGAGACAGAGAGAAATGAGTTTTGGTCTGCAAGGGGAGAGGCGAAACCCCTGTCCTTGAGACCCCACATCCAGCTCTGGCACTGCTTCTGCAACAGGACGTGGCTAGAAATGCTTCCACTGTGCCTTTCTCAGTCTTTTAACACCCCTCATGTGATGGCAATCTCTAGAAAGGGCAGTTCTAGCCCAAAGCCCACCAAGCTCAAAGTCTCGGACAGCTGGAGGTGGCTCTTCATCCTTCCTGGTTACTCCCAAGACCCCTATTTCTCCCTGTTGAAAGCAGGGGCATCGCACCTTTCTGCTTCGGCTGTGGATGTCACCTGGCCTCAGAGACGTTTTTTTTGGCCACATCGTCAGGGTTTTGAATCGACCCAGACCAAGAAAATGCACGCGATGAGTATGATAAACATGCTTGTTGGTTTTAGATATGCATATGTATATAGACACACATTCATATGATGGTATATTTGCTCTGCATACAAAGGGATGTGTGTTTTATATATATTTATTATGATGAAGGATTTTTAACTTCTCAGAGCCGGCGTTCCAGGCCCTGCAGCATTTCCCCAGGAAAAGATACTGGAGCTAATCCCTTCCAGCTAACCAGTGGCAAGGGCATGCTCTGGAGGAGCAGATAGCCAGGAGATTTGATCTGAACCCTCTTTCTCATCCCAGGTGAGTCCTTCAGCCATCAGCTTCTGGAAGGAGAAGAGGAGGGGAGGTTCCTCCCTCCCCTCCAGTCGTTTTGCAGGCGATCCACAGTGCCTGCCTTCCCACGCAGGCTCCACGGAGGAGAAAGGCGGGGGAGCACCTGGTTTGTGAACGTGGCTGAGGCTTTGGTGTGAGATAAGAGAGGAGCAGCTCAAAGCTGTCACGAACCGTGACGCTCTGCACACACCCGGGGTTGGTTGCAGCCAAGCCGAGCGTGGAAGCGGCTGCTCGGCCGCAGGGCCATCCCCCTTGCGTGCTATGTGGAGGGGTAGCGTTCTTGGGCTGGGAAAGCACCACAAGAAATGCTCACAACTGACCAAACCAACCTGATTTTAACATCTCAGCCTGACAGCAGGATGCTCTTCCCCATCCCAAAACCACACTACTGCAAAAGCAGCACCAAGAACTGCTGTCGGGTGCCGCGAGCTGAGGGTAGGAGGCCGGGTCTTCAAGCAGCAGCCTGACCGCTGCCTGTAGCTTTAGCAATCCAGCAGCATCACGGGATAAGGTAGGACCATGGGACAAAAATCACGGCTGACCTTGGACTGGAGAGAAAAAGTGCTGTTTTCTAAATGCTTCCTCCTGACACGCAGGCAGCCCGGTCACCGCGGCCCAAGTACCTGGGCCGTTTCGCCATACGCTGGGAGAAAGCAGGCTCTAAATCCCCCTGCAGCCCCCAGAAAACCCAGACTGCTGCTGGCTACCTTCCCGAGAGCAGATGACAATCTCTGGCGATCAGACCGCGCTCCTTCGTTAGCTTTCACATGCCCATAAATAATATTTCATAAAATGCAAATCGAAATACATCGTAAGCGCTCAGGGCACATTTCCCTTTCCCTCTATAACACACTCAAAAGGGTTTTTTTAAAGGCTATGTTTTATTGGCCTGAACTTGCAACGTTTGGCAATGGATCGTTGCTACTAATTTAGACGCGTGTTAATTACTGGCTGTGACGAGCAAAGCACGGCCATACCGCTGGGTCTAGAGATGTTCTGGCTGTGGCCGGGCTCCGTGTGCCAGGCTCTGAACCCCCCGCACATGGGCAGACGGCACTGCAGGGCCGGGCCTCTGTAAACCTGGGTGTGCGTGGGGGCGAATCCCTCCGAAAGCAAATCCTGCGGCTGTGCCAGCCCCGGCCATGGGAACCCACAGCCCCACGGAGCGAGTGGGGCCTCCAGGCGACCGTGACCAACTTGCTTTCACCTTCGCTGGGCCTTGGGCTTGAAGTCTGGCACAGAATAAAGCTCTGGCTTTCCCTGACCAATCTGAGCCTAAAAAAAACCAACCCCAAACAACACCAAAACCACGTGTGTTTTGTCTGTGTCTCATGGAGGGTGTGGGGTGGCCATCCCAGGCTGTGGCAACCGGACACCGGGCTGCTCCGCCGTGTAATGCCGGACACCAGTGTCCCGTGGCCCCCAGCAGCCCCCGGGGAGGCCGAGAGTGTCGACCCCCCCTCCCTGCCGCGACACCCGGGCGGGAAAGCCGTCCCGGGCGGGAGAGCCGTCCCGGCCGCAGGGGCCGGGGCAGAGAGCTGCCTGGCGGAGAGCGGCCTCCACCGCGGGCCTCCTCGTTAACCACCGCCACGTTACCCACGGCGCGCCGCGGGGCTCGGCGGCGACACCGGCTCCCCGCAGGGCCCGGGGCTCTGCGCCCGCCGGCGGAGGGGAAGCCCCGGCCGGAGCGCGGCCCGCCGCCAGCAGGGGGCAAACGGCCGCCGGGCCCGCGGCGGGAGGCGGCCGCTAGAGGGAGCCGCGGCCGCACCGGCCTCGCTACCGCCCGCGCTGGGCTGGGGGAGCCGCCAGGCCGGGACCGGCACCCGGCGGGGCTGAGCGGGCCCCGGCTGCCAGAGCGGCGGGCAGCCCTGCGCCGTGCCAGGGCTCTGCTCGCGGGGTCCCTCCTCCACCTCAGCGCCATCACCTTAGAGCTGCCCCTTTATCTCAGTCCTCGCCTCAGAACTGCCCCTCCATCCCATCTCCTCCACCTCAGGGCAGCCCCTCCATCCCGCTTCCTTCACCTCAGGGCAGTGCCTCCATCCTGTCTCCTTCAGCTCAGAACTGCCCCTCCATCCCGTCTCCTTCACCTTAGGGCTGCCCTTCCATCCCTTCTCCTCCACCTCAGGGCAGCCTCTCCATCCCGTTTCCTCCATCTCAGGGCAGCCCTTCCATCCCTTCTCCTTCACCTCAGGCCTGCCCCTCCACTTCATGGATCCATACCAGTCAGAGCCACACAGCCACCATGCCTGCAATCCTGTCTAGGGGCATTGGCCCTCCTGCCCGGCGCACGAGGAGATCCCTGCTAAACCAGCTTCAGCAAGGTCCAAATAAAACATCACCATTAATACCCTCCATAACCACCTAACTCAGCAGCAAAGCAACCCTCCATCACACAACCAGCCATCAAACGACAACCTGGAGCAAGCAACGTGCTAAGAAAATGCCAGGGAAACACAGGGTCAAGCTGTACCCTCGGGCCCCTGCGCTCCCTTCGAAATCACAGCCGACGATGTGCTTTAAAAATCACATCTCACCGTCCCCTTCTCCGGCGCAGGCAGAGCCCAGCGCATCTCACACACATCTGCGCGGTAGTGCTGCCTCGGAGGATTTACTACGGTTTGCCTCGCTTACTCGCCATCCAGCCCCCATTTGCTTTTTTGGACCCTAGCAATCCGAGCTTGAGTATTTCAGTTGTCCAGTTGCCAATCAAAATATTTGAAGGAAATGTTTATTTTCTTCTCGAAATCACACCAGCTGCTGCACTAACTGAATAAGCCTATTTAGCTGTAAGAATTTAACCATTGTAAGAGTGAATTGAGTCCCCCAACTACTCCAAAATCTGACCCAATCTATCAGCGGAAATGTCAATGTTTTGGATGGGAGTTTGGGGAAGTGTGGAATGTGTATTAAATAAAAGCCATGTAAAGGTCAAAGCCCTGATTAGTAATGCCACTGTCTCCTCAGCCGTGCTGCCCAAGGGACTGCGGAGGCTGGGACACACCCCGTTATTTAATTGTGCAGCTGCAATTTGCACCTTTTGAGGACCCTCAAGTCCCCCCCACACACGGAGCCAGATAGAAACAGGCTTTCAAAGCCTCTCAGCCCCATTTCCAGATAAAACAACCCTGCTCAAGTGACACAGCAGCTTTCTTTTTGCCTCGGAGATAGTATTGGTCTTTTCTTGGGTGGATAGCAAGGAGATAAATGCCAAGAGCTGCTGCCTCTGATGGGAGCTGAACCTCGGCTGGTTCATGGCAGAACTGGGCAGGGAGGCGAGGGCTGGTCATGAGCGCGGAGGTGGGGAGGCTGGTTCGTGAGGCTGCTGACCACAGAGGTTTCTCTGGGTGTGTTCAGCTGCCTCCACAAGACCATGCCGGCTTTGGGAGCTGCCTTGGACAGACTGAAACTGGTCCGTGCCCTTGCTGGGTCAGGACTGGTGGATCTGCTCGGAGTCCTCTGGAAGCCTCCCTGGAGGCAATGGACCCTGCAGGAGGTTTTAGGGACTAACGGCAATGACATGCATCCAGCACAGCGAAGCTCTGGGGGCTTCCACTGCCTCCTAACCCCAGAAAAGTCTGTTCTGCCTTGGGAGAGGAAAGGGCAGCAAAAGCAACCTCAGGACCTCTTCAGTGCTGCAGCGTGGAAAGAGCTTTTGAGGGACAACCGAACAAGCTCACCCAGGGCATGTGTGCAGAGCACAGCACTGCGGTATGGTAGGCAGCAGTAGGAGGAGGTTATCAGACCATCTGGGGCCGTGCAGTGATGTATGGAACCAGAGCAATTCCACAGCGCACACGATATCACTCTCTGGTCCCCATTTTAGAGATGTGGGGAACACGCAGTGACTTATTGAAAAAAAGTCAGCAGTAAACCTAAGCGTGTGTGCATTACACACGGAGAGAATAAAGGAAATTTAAAGGGAACTTGATAGTGTGGAACTCTCCAAGTGTATAGTATATATAAATATCTTCAGCCTGACCATATATCACTGTTTTATTTATATGCATATACGTGCCTTGCAAAATTGTCATGAAAATTCTAGCCTGAGGGAAAACCCTCTCCTTTCCTGTCTTATGCCATGATGATTGACGACAGTGTAAACTCTAATGATACTTTATGCTTATGTATATAATACGCACGCATGTGCGAGACAGAGCAAGGGCAGGAATTCTCTCTCTGTATATACCTTTGGCTATTTTTTCTCTACTGGTCTGTGATGCTTGGACCTCCAAGCTGTCTTTCAGCATTTTTCTGACCTCTCTTCCTCCCTGCTTCCTTCCCCTGATCATAACAGTTCCATCTGGGATCCTGGAGAGGCAGGTGGCCAAAGATGGAGAGAATCTGCTCTGTCTGGGAAGGTGCACGAGATGCATTTGATCTCTGAAGACACAGCTCATCTCTAGAGAAGGTGCTGCTCTCCTCCCCACCCACGCATGCAGGCACGCTCTCACGCCTCTGTCACGTATGTGAACAAGTTCATTCGTTTCTAAGTCAGAGACGACTAAAAAAGAGAACGGCCCCTTCCTCTCACCCCCCAAAAAAATAGAGTAAAATTTATTTTGGGTGAGGAGGGGAGGTGTTGAAAAAAACGAGGGTGTGAACAGCATCCGTTATTACACACCCATGGAGCAATTGTTCTGTATCTGATATCACCAGCTCACGAACTGGGTGCAGGTACTTCCTCTGCAGAACTTGGAAAAAAAAAAACCCACCCAACCCCAAACCAAAACACAACAACACACGTCGCTTATCGCAGCATCACCAGGCACCACCTCAAGATTGCCGAGCACATTTGCTGCTCCGTTTTCTAATTCCCTTCTCATACGCTGCTGTCGTGCAGACACACTCAGCCCCCAAAGCTACCCCGGCGAGCATTGCAAACCTCAACTCTGTTCCAAGCGCTTTCCATCAGGCCCCAGATATGCTGGACAACAGCCTCCTGGTCTGTACAGGCAGGCAGGGCAGCAAGGCAGGGAAATTCCCAGGTATTCCCAGCTCGGTGAATCACACACCACATCGTAACCTCCTCTGCAAACTCTTCCAGGTCCATTGGGATCCTCCCAGCCATTCATTGGACCCATCCCGCCCTTCTCAGGAGGATCCTGCTTCTGACATCCAGTCTGGATTTATCCAGGCCCAGTCCAGCCCCATCTCCCGTGCCATCACTCTCCTTCATAGCTTACATTAGCTCCTCTCCCTCCCTGATGTTTACCCCCTGGATGTATTTACACAGAGCAATCAGCTCTGCTCCCAGCCTGCCTTTTGCTAGACTAAACAAGCCAGGCTCTCCCAGCTTCCTGCTGCCACAGCCTCTCTCTTCCCCTCACCATCCTCGGAGCCCTCCTCTGCCCGCATCCACCCTGCCCGGCACGCACCGCATCAGGCTCAAGCTCTGCCGCTCCATCCCGCAAAGCTAATGAATAAGCTAACGGTGCTAATTGGAGCGGGTGGGTGGGCTGAACGGGAAGCACTCCCTTGATTGCAGGCACTCCCTCTGGCCTGCCTGCGCTTTACTCTTTACCTGTATTCAAAGGGTATTAAAAAAATTAACAAGCCCTGACTACATAAAAGGAAGTTGCCGAATTTACAACCCAGCCTGCAGCTAGACCACCTTGCCTGCCGAGCAGGTTTGGACCAGGCCAAGTCTGCCATGGGAAACCCACTGCGGAGCGGCAGGCTGACAGGGGAGGCTGATGGGGTGATAGGAGACAGGGCTCCTGCCCTGCTCTGCGCTCCTGGGCTGCACCGCCGCTCGGCTACACGGGCAGTGCCCTCCTGCACTGCAGCGGGACCCCGCGCTGGAGTCTCCCCACCAGCGGTCTGAACCTGGCAGTGCTGATTCCAGTACATTGGAAAATCCCACGTCAAGGGCATCCCTGGAGTCTGAAGCAAATTGAGCTGGGCTCGCTGGGAGCTGGTCTGCTATTTCGCGTGTCGGCACCCCGCGCTGTGGCTGGGAGATGGAGGCGGCTGCACTTCAGTGGCTCAAGCAGCGGTTGCTTGGCCTCTCGGGGGATGATCCCGTCCAGCACCGGCCTGTGGTTCCTCTCTGACCGTTACATGCCAAATTCATTTAAGGGACATCCACTGCACAGTGTGCAAATGTAATTGAGAGGAGCAGAAAAGCTGTTTAAAGATAGGCACAGAAGCCTGCAGAGCCTGAGAGCAGGCAGGAAACCCATCTTAAGCGTGTTCCTTCCTTTGAGGCTGAAGCTGAATCCCACAATATGTTTTCTTCCCACTAATGCTTGCCTAGCTTCCTTTGGAAACAATTTAGTCTCTGCCCATGGTAGAATGTTTTTATCCATTAAGAAACGGATATTTTAAAGAAACCATAAGTCGATGTGGACAGGGATTAGGAAGCAGCAATTCAGTGTATCTGCTGGGCCCATAATTCAGGACTTAACCTCAGAGCAGCCACGTTGCATTTCAGAAACAATAGGGCACTCACTGCCTATGCCAAGAGGCTTCTTAAAAGTAATGTAATACTTTAAAAATGTATATTTAAAAAGAAAAAGAGAGAGAGATTTGACTTTAAATGCATATGGTGAAGCATTCTGCTGATGACCGGCCTGTGTTAAAAACGTTGCACCGGCTTTAAGTAATGGATTGGAAATGAAGCTGGTTAAAGGCGAGCAGTTTCCAGATCAGGAGGTCTGAAAGCTCTTCACCAGCAGAGACAATGTCCCCCAAACCGCTCATCAGACGCAGAGGCTAGGAGAGGCAGGATGGAGTTTGCAAAAGCATCCAGCGTTTACTGTTCTCCCTGTGAAGTCAAGGGAATTTGGTTTCGCTGGAGCAATATGAAGAGTGTGTAAGGATATGTTAAGTTCATTAATCAAAACAGCTTGCTCTGTTACCAAGTAGATCAAATTTAAAATCACTTTGCAATTGTTCTGGTGTACGCAAGGCCCTTACATGCTGCCGGACAATGCACACAATTGCTTTTGAGTGGTTGAAGATGTTTCCACCACAAAGCTAGAACACAGGAGCCGGCTGCGTGGGCGGTCCTCCTCTGTTGCAACGGGAATAAAACGGTTCAGCATGAACCACTGCTGAAACACAGGCAAGGGCAAAGCGGAGGACTGGGGGCTGCTAGGATCATCCCAGTTCTCCCCAGGATGTCGGTGTGTCTGTCACCATCCCACTTCCCCAGAGCAAGGGGGCCCCGAGAAACAGCCAAAGGCGGGCAGAAGCAAGTTGCTTTAACATCTTGCTTTACTTTTGAGAGCTACTTGATTTTTTTTTTTTTTAAGCTAGAAGACAAAATTCAAAATGAAGCAAGCACGCAAGGCTCTGGCGCTGCATGCCCCGTAATAAGGAACCATTTCAAGCCATCCTAATGACAGCTTGGTGTCTCACTGCGGAGACGGGAGAGCCGGCATTTCAAAACCTCAGATTTTCCAGACCTCACTGGAGAAGTATTGGGCCAAATCCTCAACGGGGGCAAACGTCTTTGCCCTGGTGAAGCCAAGGAAGCAGCGCTGGCTGATGCATGATGAGGGTCTGCCTGTCGTACCTGCCTGGCTACTGGGTCAGATTCTCATCAGAGATCCTGGGATGAACCCAGAATTGCCCTATTTCCCCCTCAAAGCGTTGGAAGTGAAATCTGGTCTGTGGAAGGATGCAAATGTCTGTCCCGTTGGCAGACAGGCGTGGGAAGGGATTGATTCTCTGCCCATCTGCAAGGGGTAAAGTAAGGCTGAAGCCACTGAAATAGGCTGCCACTGGGCAGTGGGAAAGTGGGAGAGCAGGATCTGACCCCCTTGGCAACGGTGCTGAGCACGCTCTCCTCCCATGTTTCCTGGCATGCCCTTCAGAAACGATCGGTTTTCTCTTACCGGGAGGTTTTTGGTTTGAAACCATTTAACCTCAGGATGATCATTTTACATGGGGGCTATTTATAACCTCCGGGGGCTGCTTTACTGAAAGGCTTCTGCAAATGGCCCAGGGCCAGATCCTTCTCCCATTTGCCCCGATGTCCTTGCCATGATCTGCACTGCGGCCGCAGCCTCTGCTCCAGGGGAGGAAAGATTGGACTGGGCCAGAGCAAACACATCTCCAAAGGACCCCAATTCCTCCCAAAGATAAATGCTGTCTCCTACATGTCT
Source organism: Rhynochetos jubatus (assembly GCA_027574665.1). Classification (NCBI taxonomy): domain Eukaryota; kingdom Metazoa; phylum Chordata; class Aves; order Eurypygiformes; family Rhynochetidae; genus Rhynochetos; species Rhynochetos jubatus. Next base: position 5,328,549 of record CM050672.1, on the reverse strand, counting down.
GTCTGCTTCCAAGCACAACCTCCACGCGCTGCGTTCAGGGATTTGAGGTGCCCAAATCCCTCCTCAGTGGCCGAGGTTGTTTCTGAGCATCTTGGCTCCCCAGCCTGGTTTTGCCAGGAGTGGATTAGGAAGTGCTTGTGCCAAGTGCTCCGTCAGCAGAACTGGGATGGCCAAGCACCTCCGGCACACGAGCAGAGGGCTGCTGGGCAAAGGTGCTTATGGAGGGAAAACTTGCCTCTCCACCCTCGCTGGCCCCCTTTTAGGGATTAAAATGCACAGGGGTATGAGGATGCTAAAAACGTTAAGGCTGGGAAACACCCAGGTAAAGGATAGCAAGAGCCGGATGAACTCCAGCCTGCCCTGTTCGTCCCTCCTAAGCAATATCTCGTTATGCTTTTTGCTAATCGGCTTCTCGTGTGTGTTACCTAAGAACGTGCCAAGTCGTGAGAATTACAGGCCTGTTAACTCCTGTGTTATTCTTGGCATGGGCCGGGCTCCACTTGCTTGGGTAAAAATTATGATCTTTGTGAATAAGCCGTCTGTGTGTGAAAGAGGGTTGGTGTTTTTTTATTATTATGATTGGTTATAGTCAGTGTTGTGTCAAAAGGACAGGGCTGAGATTAAAATTACTGAGCTGATTCCGCTCCCAGTTACGCTGGTAAGAACCCACAGTAATTTTAAGGCAGTTCCTCCGACTTGGGAACAAGGGAGCCAAGAGCAGAGCGTGCACGAACTGCCTTTTGTAGCATTCCTGGTACTTTGGATTCACTCAGAGGGAATGATTTTTAGATGGCTAATTTTGTGTGTCTCCACTCCTGCTGTCACTTGACATTTGGGAATTTGGCACAGACAGTAGCTTGTGGCCAGTTGCATTTTTTTCTCGTTGAATTTGTGTCATCACCTGATTCTTCGCTCCAAACGACGCTCTTCGGGTTTCTGGCGCTACAGGGGACTTGGGCTAATTTAAAATACGCATCTTTTTTCCTTCCCCCAAGAATCTCTATTATTCAGCCAATGAGCCAAGCCTATAAAACCCTTTCTCTCTCTCCCACTTGCCTTTTTAAACAAAAATCAAACCATAACCCTGCACAAAATGCCTGGGTTCTTCTCATAAGCCAAGCTAATATCAATGAAAATTCCAAGCATAAAGATTTGCATTTCAATGAGAAATAAATTAAATTTTCACAGTAATTTTGGCTTGGGAGGAGCGGGGCAGCTTTTACAGTTCAGGTAACGTTTTCAAACATGTATTTTTGCACCCGAGACACCCTCTTTGCCAATGACACTGAGGTTTTCAAACATCTACGTCACTTCTGAAAACGCAGCGTAAAGGCTTTTGAAACTTTTCAGCATGAAACCTTCTAGTCACCAAAACTCCAAATGCAAACAGCTTAAATGCTATCTCTTAAATCCCCGGTAGTATTTCTGCTGGTCTCCAAAGGAAAACAACGCCGAGATGAAAAATGCATGGAAAGGGAGCACGTTTCACCTGCGGACAGGAGAACAGTCTCCCTTAATCCATCGTGGTGGCGTCTGGCTGTGCTGAGAAGTGCGGCGGGCCAGGAGCAGCAAGGATATTTCCAAACGCAGTGCTTTGTTTGGGGCTGAAATTCAGATGTGCGGGCATTAGCAGACCGACCTCTCTCGGGTAACTCTGGTGGCAATCCCTACCTCCTTCCTGGCAACAAGCTACGATGCAGATTTCATGGGGAATGCCCGAGGGCTCAGCTACGCTGAGGGCAAATGTGGGAAGAGCAAAGCCTCTGTGTGTGTGTGTGTGCGCACGCGTGCGCCCATGCAGGTGTGCATACGTGTGGGGAATTATGCTGGAGCTGGGTGATGGATCACCAGACTTGGCATAAACACAATGCAACAAGATAAGAAACCATTTGGATTAGCATGTAAAGTGTAATACACCCTTTCTAGTTGATGCTTAACCGTCTACGCGGGTGCCTTCATGTCAAAGAAGCTGCTGGATTCAAAGCACGCTGCTCTGATCTCCCTCGCGTTCCTGTTGAAGCTGCTCAGCTTTTCCTAAGACGCCGTATCTCACGGTGCACAGAGCGAAATCGGCTGGACTCAACAGCCATGTGCTGATTTAATGGCTGCAAACAGGCTTCCAGGGTCAAGGAAGCCAACCAAACCTCTCCCTGGCTTGTCCCCCAGGCAGGACTCCTTCCCCAGGGAAGAGCTGGACTCCAGCCCTAAAACCACCCAGAGGGAGAGGCCGGGCAGGAGCACAAGGGTTAGGGGTGCGACGCCAGGCTGAGGCCCCCAGCCAGTTACCTTGTATTGGAGTTTGAGCCTGGGACCCAAAGTGGCTTGGGGTGCTGAGGGATCCGCGGGGGTTGGGTGTTGTTGGGGTGACTCTCATGGACTGGCGCAGCCGTTCCAGCTCCCCGTAGCGGTCGGTGAAGGGTTTGGCTTGGTCTTCTAGCTTTTGTCTGTGCCCTGGAATATGATAAGAGAGTCTGATATCTAATCAGTTACCCTTTGGCTAGAGCGGCCTGGTTAAACACAAAGTCAGAGCAGCCTCCATCTTCGGGGCTCGCTAGTATCCGCACGGGGATAACGCGTGGTGGCCCCGGCAGAGAGCGGCTCCATGGGGACTTTGCACAGCACACACACACGGGAGCAGCTCACAGTTCAGACACAAAGCCTGCTGAAGGAGGGACACAAGCTGACCCACAGAAGGCCCCAGATGGTCCAGCAAGTCAGCTTCCGACCGAGGAGCAGGATGCAGGCGGCAGGGTCAGGTTGCCCTGTGCTGTGCCCGAGCGATCAGCCCACACCAGCCCGCGCTCGCTCCGAACAAAGAGGGGGGACACGTGCAAGGCAGGAGAAACCCCAGTTCTCTGGGCAACCAGCAAAGGAAACGCTGGATTTTAGGTATTTTCTACAGCGTTTGCTCAGTGCACAAAGAATAAACTCTCGTCTCACTCCAACCCCCTCCCCAGCTCTGCACACCCAATGGGGCCAGGGCCAAGCCGACCTGGAGAGGGTGCGGGAGGAGGGAAGGGAACAGCCCGGCCACAGCACTGCACCTTGGCCATCTCACTCTGCTGCTTTCTGTTCCTCTTCTCCTACCCATGAAATGGGGAGACGATTCACCTACCTCCCCCAGGCAGGGCAGCAACTAACGAGCATTTGTAAAGCACTCCCAGCTCCTTAGGTAGCAGCTGCTGGAACAGGGCAATAATTATTAAATTTATGCTAATTGGCCTGAGGCAAGAGGCGCATGAAATACACTTGATACATAACTTTCGCATTTTACTATATTAATCATCACCGAACGGCTTCACTCTCTCTGGGCTGGATTCCAGTCTCAGTTACACCCGCACAAAGCTGGAGGGACTCCAGAGAAGCCCAAGATGCTTCAGTTTTACATCCGCGCCGGGTTCAGACCTTGGATTCTCCTTCCTTGGTACCTGCCGCAGCCAGACGGCCGTGCAACACCCCCCAGCTCTTTGCACCTGCCATGAAAGGACCTTCCCAAGGTGGCAACCGCCTTATCCCGGCGTGATCGAGAGCAGAGCTCGGGGGCACTGGAGGTGTGCAGGCACGCCGGGGAGGTAGGAGAGGAGCTGGGAAGAAACCCTTCTGCGGCTCTTGAGAGCTGAGCTTTATCAGATCCAGCGCTATGGCCCAACATCCACTGAGTCGAGCTCAGATCTCAGTGGCTTTTAAGAAGAAAAGTGACACATTTAAAAGGCGAAAAACGCAGCCACCTCTTGCTCGCACCCCCCCTTCGCTCCCCCCTCACATCTGCGCAGCGTAAGCTCGGTGTCAATTTATAGCAAAGTCACAGAAAGTCCCCAGACTTCCCCCTCTTTAAATCTGATGTCTGATATCTTCTGATCTCGCATTTGCTTGGCTCGTCACGCTCAGGCTGCACTTGCCAGGCTGTCTGCGGAGACGCCGGATGGCTCGGACGGGAGAGCATCGACTCCGGAAGAAGAAAAATAGGTTTACGTTTTTCCTTTAACCAGTTTTCTCAGGCAGAGCTTAGCAGAGAAACCCAAAGGACTTCAAAGACCAAGTTCCACAGAAATTTAATAGAACTTAAATTCTCTGCCTCTCTCTCAGCTGAAACCCTATCCTGTGGTAGTATCTGGCATGTGATGGAGAAAATCCTGAAAAATAAATCAAGTGATCTGTATGCTGATAATGTTTTTAAAGATTATTCAGCCGTACGACTTAACCGAGGGCTTCATGTGGCTGCATCATGCTGCACTGTGGTTGCTCCGGTCCCCATGCTGTCTGAACGTGGGCACAGCCCGTGGGGTTTTTAAGCCTCAGGCAAATAGCAGTGCTGTACTTCCACCCTCTAGAAGGGGATGGTTTGCGGGGAGACCCAGCAATTACCAGCAAAAACCCCCAAAAACCTAAAACTATCCTGAAAGTAGGAAACTCGATGCAAACACAAGTCAAGGCAAACACTTTCAAAAGGGATGAAAACCCAGAGGAGAGCTGCGGTGGGATCAGGACTTTTCCCAGCTCTCCCAGACCTTCTCCGGTTTGTATCCGACCCCATCTCCATGGGTGGGACTCGGCAGCGCCAAACCAGACGAAACAAGGCAGTGAATGAGTTAAAACCCACCAGCTGGGACTGCCAACCCTCTTTGGTACAGGCTGTCTCCCCAGGACTTCCTGCCGCTTGTCACTCAGAGCTAGGGACGTCAGACTTTGTCACGCAAGAGAGAATCGCTATTAATGGGTTTCTTTCACCAGAACAACCTGAGCTTTTGAATTTCTGCAGCGGTTGGCTTCATTAAAAGCCCTTCCCCATCTGCCCACAGCTGTCACGGAGAGGAAACCAACGCCGTCAAGTGAACAATAGCTCATACCTTAGAGAAGAGGAAGGTGGTTTCGAGCTTAACCCAAGGACTGACTCAAAGCCTCCGAAGCCAGTGGGTGGATTTTCAATCGACTTCAAACAGCTTCAGACCTCATCCTAAGAAATCTGTCTGAGAAGTCTTAATCATGCCTGACCTGTGAATTTTGGGGCACGAAACCTGCCGTTGGGTTAGAGATTCTGCGCTGCGTTTCCAGCTGTGCTGGCACTGCCTTGCAGGCCAATATTTATGGAAATGGCAGTCCTTCATACTACAAAATGATGGCAGCTACTGACCTTAGGCACTTCTTGTCAACAGTGCAAGGGTTTTAACACTGGATTGGGTTTCCAACTTGGTTAACGCCGATACTGAACATGACACGACATAAACATTGACAGATCACCTATGATCCTGATGTAATAACAAGATCTGTATCAGCATATCAAACAAACAGCCCCATTGAACGCTTCCCAGCTGGAAGAGCCGATGTGAATTTGACACTTTAGACCAGCAATAAGAAGCACACTGGAAGTTTTGGGTGTTTCCTTGGCATGCAGACAGTGAAACTGTGTGCCACACTCTCCCTGGAGTGCCTGGGGGTCTCAGTCCCCTGATTTATCTGTTTAGATGTAGATGGGGTTATAGTCGGGAGAAACAAGGAGTTGCACGGCCTGGTCTCCAACCTCGGTGGGTTCGGATTTGGGCATTACATTTGTCCCTGTCCCCCGCCGTAGCCCAGCGCTGCCAAAGGACAGGAGAGCAGATGGTGGGAAGTGGCTTGGCCCTTCCCAGGCGTCTTGCTGCAAAACGCTGGCAGCAAGCTGGAGCGAAGGGTACACGGAACGTTTCAGCTCGGGGGGGATGTTCATTAACACACACATTTGCAGATCATTTCCTTAGCTCCACTGAGGAGACAAGAACCAGAAGACGGTAGCGTGGGCTGGGGCAGCAGCTCGAGCAGAGCCACTGGTGGCCGCAGAACCCTCCACTCATCCACCTTCAAAGCAAGACTCCAAGCATCCCACTGGCAAAACCCCACCATCCTCCATCCAAGGCTCTGCTCGAACATCAACAGCCAAACCCCTGGCTCAGCCGAGGAGCTCACCAGGAGCGGCCCGTGCAGCCACACTGCGCACAACCCAGCGGCTTAGTCTCTACACGTCTGTGAGAACGGACCACAAGAAAGCAATCAGCAGTGGATAAAACTCCGGCTCAATGCACAAAACACCTTTCAAATCCCTCTTGTAGCCCTCAAAATAGGTACTTCAGAGAGACGCACCAATCCTCTACGGAGGGTGGAATTTTTTCCCAGTCTGGGTCTCGTCTGGACTATCAAGTCCCAGCATGTGCTCCAGAAACAAGCCACATGTGAAATGCCTGTGTTATGGGAACAGCAGGCCTGTCCCTTGCAGCAGATGGTGGGGTGGTTTCATCCTTGCACACCTACAACACAAAACACGATCATCCCTCAGGTTTTCCCTGGAAACCCACCTCCGGCTCGAGACTCACCATTCATGGCCAAGAAGAATCTGGTGGAGCCTCGCGGCTGGTGACAGAGGGAGAGGGGGGACGGCGTGGAGGAGGGAACAGAGCTGCCTGCAGTGCAAGCAGCTGGAAGGGGCTGAAGCCTTGGAGGATGGTGCAGATCTCCACCGAGCTCCGGTGAGCAGCAGCAGCCAGCAAGTGCCAACGCTACGCCAGCCCACTTCCAAAAGTTGAAGCCCAGAAGTTCACAGGAGAGAGCAGGAGGAAAATGTTAGAAGGAACCGTCTCTTCTGTTGCTGAACAAAGTCAGGCACAGATAACTCATTATTCACATGTTTGAAGTTGGCCTGCTTACGCCATTTGGAAAGAGAATCGGTCACGGCGAGGCTTTGCCTTGGTTTCCTCTGGCTTTCGTGAGACACTACTGCTACTGTCTTTCTCCAGCTCGGAGAGAAAGGGGAGTGTGTCGCAATGCGCCTCGGCTCGCATGTCCTGGCAGAGGATTTACACCGACTTGAACAACGAAAGGAAAATAATATTTAAGGGGGTGGGGGAGAGAATTAAAAAAAAAAAAAAAAATAGGCCGCTAATTTATAAAGCTTTTTTAGCTGGTGGTGGTCTGAGATGAATTGGCTGCCTCTAAAAGGATGAAAATAAATATCCCTCTTTTTGAAGGAAACAGGCTGGCTCCTGGCCAGCTGGCAGGAAGCACAGAGATACGTTGCATTTACAGTAGATTTTTTACTGTCTGAAGCTCCAGCAGCGGGAGAGATGTTCGTGCTAAGCAGCCTGGTATTGATTAGCTGGCTCTGCACGCCCCTGCTCTCCTCTCACTTATGGGCTAGTCCCTTCACTCTGCCCCTGCCCCGCTCCCTGCCCACCCTGCGACGGGGAGGCCTTGCAAGTGATAAACCCTATGGTGGCCTTTCATTATACCAGGAGACCCCAGAATGAAGCCCTCTGGAAGGAAAGCAAACAGATGTTCAAACAGAAATCTAGGGTAGCATTTCCAAAAAGCTCCTGGGATGGAGAGCCGTAGTCCACGCTCAGACCAGAAGGAACATCATGCCCGAGTTTCCATGCAACTTCAGCACAAATCCCTGAAGGATGCAGGCTCCCCGTTCTGAGGGTTTCAGCAAGGAGACTGAGTCTTTCTGGATGTGAAAAAGTATTTAAGGCACTTCACAGCACAGGTAAAGCTGGAGGCATTCTCAGCAGCAGACTGGGTGAAATTCATCAGGTCTAAGCGTTTAGCTCACCCGTGCCTTGCAGAAAATCCCCGCAAGTGCTTTCCTGTGTCTTTTCATCCTGAAAGACTTCCGAAAATCTGACTCTCAGACTGCAGAGTGAATTAGGTGGGTTTTAAAAGTTTTGATTTGCGGACCTGAACATTTCACCCCGCGTGTCCCAAACCAGCAGATCGGCGCGCATCTGTGGGAAATACAACAACTTTCATAACCGGGTGCAGAAACCACCAGCCTTGCCGACTGCTCTGCAGTTGCTCTCATTTCCAGGAAGGCAAAATTCATTTATGGGCTGTGATCCAGTTCTCATGGAATTAGGCAAAACCCCTGATTCAAAGATTTCAAAGCTGGGTGCTTGGGAGGAAGCAGACAGATCTCAAGTACATCCAGCTGGTATTGCCTCCGTCACGTCTGAGATCAGATTTTCAACTGCATATATTAGCTGTCACTACGTAGATCAGTGGAGTGATGCCAATTTACCGTGAGTTAATGCCTGCTATCTAACAACTTGAAATGGGACCTGCGTGGTACCAGTATAGCTGGTTTTCCCCAGCTAATAACCTGTTCTATTAGGACAAGCACATCAAATTCCTTTGGGTAACCCTGGTTAAGGCTACTCTGCCCAGGATGGGGAGGACCATCTGCTGGGTTCAGACCCGTGCAAGGAATGTGGCGTGGTGGTGGGATGTGTCCGACGCTGCAGAGCCACGCAGCAGCCGACTGGGTAGAGCGGCGTTCTGCCAGCCTGCCCTGTGCTCTGGGTAACGCAGCGCGACCCAGATCAGACCCAAACTTTCCCAAGGTTTGGGGATGCTGAGCGCTGGGTTTCCCCTTTGCCCTAGGACAGAGCTGGAGCTGAGCCCTGACATTTGAATGCTAATATCCCACTGATCCCAGGATTGAGCTCCAAGCTCCATCTCCAGAGACTGGCTGGTATGTGGGATAATTACAGCTCCTGCCAAGCTTTGCCAGCACACACAGCTCAACGCTACCTGCACGGCACCCTCAATCCTCTCTGCAAGCTGCTCCTCCAAAGCCAAGAAAGCAGAGCTGTGCACGGGCTAACCCCAGGCTGGGGGGCTACGCTGGGCCCTGTGGGCAGCACAGGGCTGCTGAGCTGCTGCCTGCTCCTGTACATGGTTTTGGGATGTGCATGGCTAAGAACCTCCATGCGGAGAGGCACGGCAGCATGGGGGTTGGCTGCTCAGCGCCTTCCCTGTGCCGTCATCCTCGGGTTCGGAGGCTGAGACAGGCACTGAGGTTGCTCTCTGTTTGCTGGGTCCCTCTTCCTCCCCTCTCTACCCCTCTGCCACTACAGCATGTAGATTCACTGGAAAGAGTAAGATAAAATAATGCAAAATCATGTCTAAGCGCCTTCCGCTGCAGGATATGATTTATCTCTGGCTGATTGCAGAACAGGTGACTGGTCTCCGGCAGCGGAAGAGAAGGGTCTTAGGAACTAAATTTCATCTCACTCTGAGTCAAATCCTCTTCCTCCCTCCACCACATCATTAAAGTGATTGGTTGCGCTGATAAGCCCTTTTGAGAGGGAGAAACGAGACGTGTCCTGCCCTGACATCTGATGTGATCTTGCGGTTTTGTTTGATAGTTCTGGTCCTTTAGCTTGTCTTCCCTGAAATGAAACTTGCCTTTTAGCGTTGCCTTTTTTTTCCCCCCTCTTTTCCAATCTGTGACTCTTCTCACTGTCCTCCTGAGCTCGCAGTTCCTGCCTGAGGGCAGTGGGGCCGCATTGCAATAATAACCCTGCAACACGCAGTCCAAACTACAGCAGGACAAATCCTCCCCGACGACAGCCTCCACATGTGCAATGCACCCATGTCACCTGCTGCCCACCGAGTTATTAGATCTGCTTTACAAATGGGTAAACTGAGGCACGGGGCAAAACACTGCCCCTGTGTGAAGGAAAATCCTTGCTGCAACACTCACAAATACTCCTTTTGACTGCTGGTGTGTCCCGTCAGCCGCAGCCCAGCCCAGCCCACTCGTTCCTTTGCACAGCTCCCTTTGGGCTGCACCGCTGGACCCAGCAGGAATTTCTTTGGCTATTTATTTGTCCAGCAGCTCACCTCTGCGCCCGGCATCACCAACATCCTTCTGGAAGAAACCTTCAATGAAATCTAATTCTCCAAACATCCCCCATCCTCCCCGAGGATCCTTTTGCTCCAGTTTAATCCTTTCCACGTACACTACCAACGCCTGCTTCTCCGATTTGGGTTTATTTTCAAAGCCAGGAGCAGGTACGCTTCTTCCACCCCAGCTGAGAATTGTGCCCTGGGGTTTTTCCGAAGCTTTCGAAAGCAGACGTTGCAACCAATATTCAACAGGGATTTCTTTGTACAAAGCAAGCAAAAACAATTTCCCTGTTCTGACTCCCAGTAATTCGCTTAGCAAATACCGGTCATCTTTAAGCGGAATGATTTTAAAGTTATTATGACCAGGTGATTATAAAAGGAGAGGTGGAATTTCCTATATGTGGCAAATAAAATAATTAGAGGGGTGAATGTTCTGGAGCCCACATAATTTTGGCTACTCTACTAATACTTCTTTTGAGGCCGGGATTACACCCTCGAGCTATAGCACCAAAAGCCCAGGCGATGCAAACCCATTGCTTTGAGCGCAGCCGGGCAACCTTTGTCCCTGCTCTGCAAGCCCCTGGCACCCAAGCATCCCCCCGGGGCATCCCCGTGCCCTGCCGAGGGGTGAGAGGGTCCCTCATGGCGCTGGGCATCCTGCACAGCCCAACCCACAGAAACCCACCACCGAGCTGTTTTTCTTCCCAAGGGATCTTCATCCACTCCCCTGGAGAGCTGAGCCCCGACTCCCCCGGCCTTGTCTTTGCAGGATTGGACCCTGAAGGGGTTAACTGGGTAGCAGTGCCTATAAGAAATTAGAGGAGGAGGTAGTTTAACATAATTGCTTGCAATGCATGTATCAACAGCGGTCCCAAACTGCCTCTGCGGGAAAACAATGCCTCGGACGGTCTCGGCAGATACCAAAGGGTGCAAATTTCCCCGCTGGGATCAAAACACATTAGCGATGGGAATATAAACAGAGAAACCCTCCTTCGCAGCAAGTACTGATTTGCAAGGGCTCCTACATGAACTCGGGAGCCCTGAGCCTCGCGCCGGCGTCTCCTCATCCCTCCCCACCCCGGGGCCGGCTGCTGCCCCACCACCCCCAGGCCTCTTCCATGCTCCGAGAGATGAGGGTTTGACCTCATCCTTTGCCTCCTGCCCTGCTGTTCACTGCAAAGGCCCTGGTTACTGGGGTGTGAGAGAGGTTTTTAGGGGGTCTGGCAGATGGAGGGCGAGAGCGTGCGATGCGTCATGCCCCACTCGAGCTGCCTGGTTGGGTGTGTGGTGATGGCACCGATGCAGTGCTGCTCCCCCAGCCCCTCACCCTGGCCAGTGTTTGCTGTTCATTTGCCTGCATCCAAAGAGCAAACAGTACAGGGAAGGGTGAGATAGAGCTGAACAGTCTCTGTTCACCTCAGGCACGAGGTGTCTGGGCTCTCGGGCATCGTCCATGCAAGTGTCCCATCCCAGGCACCAACAACCCCAACGGCAGCTGGAGGGACAGCAGAGAAAACACCAATAAAACTAAAATATTAAAATACCTTCCATTCCAACTGAATATTTCTCATGCCTGCCTTGTTTCAGGAGACCTCAAAAAGACTACACCCCATCCAAAGCCCTTTTGCTCCTCCAGGAAGGACCCTCTACGCAGCTGGATCAGCGTGGAGAGAAGCAGCGACCCATGAGCTCTGCACAGGCTCCGTCCAACAAAACCAGAGGCTGGATCGTGGCTGGGATTAGCCTGATGTCTCCCCATCCCCAGTGGCCACCACAGGGAAGCACCGTGGCAGGTTCCTCACTGCCATGAGCGATGCCGAAGCTCCCGGGCGGCTGTAGGGAGCCCACGGGGTTCCTTTGAATACCCATGTCAAGTGGCTGCAGCGCATCCAGAGTGGGAAGTTAATAGGGAAGCGAGAAAGTGTAACTCAGGATTTCCTCCTCTTCCTCCCCAGGGAAGGGGACAAGTCTTGAGAAGTGGGAAATCAGCGTATTTTAGCCATCGCATTTTAAATTAGAACAAAATATCACAATTTTACATCAACAAATAACTGTCCAGGAAGTGGCAAGGTCATTTATTTATTTAAATGATCTTGTTGGTTTGATTTAGTCATCTCTTCGCCCCCCCCTCTTATTTTTCCTTTTGCCTTCCCCCCCTCCCACTTCCCAGACAAACTGGGAAATGTCTGTGTATTTATATCTAGCTAAGGACAAGCAAGGGAATAAAACAAAAGCCCTTAATAATATCCAAAACTATCACCCCACGGGAGCACTTCAGCACTGAGCCTGCTTTTAATTACAGAACCATCTCAAGTTTTACGCATCCCCACAAGGAAGCCTTTCTGCCAAGATAAAGATCTGAAACCGTACAATACTGGCACGACGCAGCCCCCGTCCTGGGTCTCCAGTCGAGCTTCTGAGACACGCGAGACCCTCTAATAATTTATTAAGCTCTTCTCCCAGCACTTCCCAAAGCTGCAGCAGATCTCCGAGGGTAAAAAGTACAGCAAACACGGAGCGTCGCTGCCCCGGGCACGCTGCAGACCGCAGGGTCCCAAAATTCACCGTAGGAATACGGTAATAGTGGATCGTTTTGCTCGTGCTCCTCTTTGGCTCCCATCCCATAATCCTGTCCGACTGCCCCACTCATCCTCAGCTATTTTAGGCTTTCCCTCGCTGACCCATGTCCGTGTCTGCCACTCGGTAGATCCCTATTTTCCCGTGTCCCAGGAATGGGAGAGCTACAGATTTTATTTCACCATCCAGACTCCTGGAGCTGGCATCCAGGAGGGCCAGGACGCACCTCCTCGAGCCTCCTCATAGCACACCCGAGCCCCACAGAGCTCTTCCAGGTCTCTGTCTCTTCTCAAAGTTGCTTCGAATCACAACAAAACCTGGAGACAACCTCTTTACCCTCTGTGTGGAAGGAGCAGAGTGCGGATTCACACAAATCCCCGCGCAGCACAGATCCACACGACAAAGCATCCCGAGACAGGCCAACCAAAATCCCCGCTGGGATGGGGGGCGAACGACAGCTTTGCCGTGGGATTCCCGGCATCGGTCCCGCTTCCCAAGAGCAGCTCTGCCTTTCCCAAAAGAACCAGCAGTTTCCCTTCCATGAAGCAGTGTCCAGCGAGGCTGGGACGCGACGGGTGAATTTATGGACCGTAACAGTTAATTCTGCGACCCTCACGCAGCCACTTCTCCTGAAGGCAACGGGAGTATTTCTGCTTCGTCTTTCTCCCTCTTTTCCCCCAAAATGGTGCAAATGAGAGAGCCCTAAAGAAATGCTCTTTGCTACAAGCAATTACCAAGGAGTCAGAAATCTCACCAGAAACCATCAGTGCTTTTAAAGACATTAAATCCTAAAAACTACCAAGGAAATAAGCAACTCCATACCACATTAAACACATCATTTTGTACTTTTGGTGGCATTTAAGCCATTTAGGCATGAAAATATGATACTGTTAAAGGAATCCCGTTTGTACAGGCTGCTGTACCCCAGGAAAAATAAACAGGAGCCTGGAACATCACGCCACAGGAAAGCCCACATCGCCAGAACCCCCCAAATCTGAGCCCTGCCGCCAGCGAGCCCGGAGGGGCTGACTCAGCTCTTCGGCCTCACCCAGGCGCGGCACAGCCTGGGCTCTGGGCAAGCTGCCTTCGCCTGCAAATAAAAACACAGCCCTGCCGTGCTCGGGGCCGCGGAGCTGGTTTGGGGGGTCGAGCCCTGTGCCGAGCCGAGAGTGTGGCAGGAGGGACCGACTCCACGCAACCATCTGAATTAAAGCACTGGAGCTTCCCAACGCAGCCCCCCCGTAAACACAAACCCTGGGTGCTCAGCCGCCTCTTCCTCTGCCCAGAATCTGTGGGTTAAACTGGGCAGGGTGGGAGGCTGGAATTAGGGCAGCACCTTCTCATCACGGATGCAGGTGATTGCTAGTTGTTAGCATCATACTGGGGTCTCCACAGAGTTTGTTCTGATTAATGGGGTGGAATATTGCACCTCTTTTCCATGAATAAAATGGGGTTTCAGCTTTGCTCTTGCTGGGACTGAAGCTCAGACTCATCTGCAGCCACAAGGGATGGAGAAAGTAGCGTGGGCATCGCTTGCTTTGCTAACACGGTCCTGTGCCTTTTTCTCTCTAGCCTCAAACTGGAGCATCCACTAGGAATAAATGACGCACGTTAAATTTAAAAAAAAAAAGTGAGAAAGGCTTTTTCAGGGCACTTTGCGGACACGCTGAGGTTCGGGGAGCCGGGGCCAGCGAGGCGCTGGGTGTGGGAGGAGAACCGAGATGGAGGTGGTGAGATATGGAGTGTAGGCAGCAGTGCCGAGGTGTGTCCAAGCTGGTGGGTCCGGTGGCGCGGTTTGAGGCGCTGCTTTCATCAGCACGGCTTCGAGATGGATAGAGAAGCCACAGGGAGGTGTGTGTCATCCCCAGCAAGCGCTGATACAACCTGTCCTCCTCCCCAGCTGCCACCCGGGCAGTGCAAGTGCTGCTGGAAGAAGTGCCTTTACAGCAGGGCTGGGGGCACCCAAGGCCGCGGGGACCCTCCTCCCTCAGCCACCCCAGCCCCCCACTGTTAACAGTGGCAAGGCCCTGGAGTTTTCCTCTTTTTCCTATTTTATATTTTGCTTTTTTACCCCATACTTGAAGCACAGAGCCCCCAACACACAGGGTGCTGAAGGGCAGCCAGCACCCAAGCCGCAGCCTTGCACCCACTGGCCACCAGCACCCCGGGGACACAGATGCCACAAACACCTTGCACTGGCACAGACAAGGGGGTTTCCACTCTCCGCACATCCCAGGCTCTTTGTTACCCAGCCGAGAGCGGGAAGCCAGGCTGCGGCTCGAGCTGACGTCGTGCGTAGGGGGCAGGCGGGGAGGGAAACCCTCACCCAGCTGATGATCTTGAAAACATGAAAGCAGAAAGCGGCGGTTCTTGGAAACGACTCAGAGCCGTGGGAGGTGAGAAGCCTTTCCACCCACCAGCTACGTGCCACACGAACGGGGAGCAGGGGCTGCCGAGCTGTCCCCTCCGGGGTGGCACCAATCCCAGCATCGCCCCATCGCTCCCTCCTTAGGGGCATGGTGGGAAGAAGCCTTCTGGGGAGGGAAAAGTGGCCATGGAGTGGGTTTGTACCTGTGTGGGATGGGGCCCAGCCATAAAAGTCTCTGCAGGAACAAGATGGAAAGGGGTATGAAATGCTCTTGGCTGGCTGGGGGGAGCCCAGCCACAAGCCCCCTCCTCCTCCCCATCCAAACCCAGCAGACATTGCAGCATGGGGACACATTCCTGGCACTTACTGGGGTCCCACCAAGCAGGGACACGACCAAAACCATCGAATGTGACACCCCCCCCCCCCCCCCCCCAAAATGAGCAGGGTGGGAGACACCAGCCGCCATCACCAGCACCCCCGTGAGCATTCATACCACTGCTGTGGCCGAGTGGGTGACAACACAAAGGTGTCCAAGCCCTCACCATGGAAGCAGAGAGGGCTCTGCACATCCCAGCAGAGCTGCCTCCCACCCCGTCCCACCTCCGTGGCACCCGCACGCGGGGCTCTGCGCGCACTGATGGGTTTTACCCTGGGTGAGCAGGGCTGTGTATAGTTGTGCTTCTCCACAAGGGTTATAGTGGGTCAAGTCCTCTTGGTCTCCCTTTCCTCCTCGACACGGTGGCCAGGACAGCAGGAATAGGGTGGAAATCAGAAACAAGGAGTTAAGGGCAAAGGGGTTTTATAAAAGAGGCAGAGAGGTTAAGGAAGACTGAATAGCAGCAAGAAAAAAGTCAAAGGGGAGGGGAAAAAAAGGCATTTAAAGGAAAAAAGGGACTTTGCACAGGAGTTCCCTGGAGATGGGCAGAAAGGGGCTGGTGCTGCAAAGAGAGAGCTGGGAGGAGGAGAGCAAAAGCGACAGCAGAGAGGATGGGGAAGCACGGGCACAGAAGGGGAAGGGATCCAGCAGGTGGGTGTGAGAGGGGAGGCCCTGGAGATGCTCCCATTTATCCAGGAACAGACTAAACATCCCTGCATACCTTCCAGCTATTCATTTTTCCACACTCTGCCTCTTGTGGATTATTTTGCAAGCAGCTGTGGATGCGAGAGGGCTTTGCACCCAGGCTGCAGCTCGGCTGAGTCGGGCTCTTGCTAACTAAAGAGCTGCAGAGAACAGCGGGGGGGGGGGGGGGAGGAAAAAAAAAAGGAAATTCCACAGGAAGTTAAAATATTTTATTACTTCCTGTTTGTACAAAGTATGTCAACACTTGGCACCCGCTGCGCCATTTGTTTAGAGCTAAGGTGTCAACTTGAAAAAATGTCCTTTTTCGCTCCAGATCTAACCCAGAAAGAGCCTGAGCACAAGAAAAAAATAATATCTCAGCGCAAGCGAGCGGGGCACTTTGGAGAGGGCCTGCAGGAGGGCTTGCAGGGGGTTGTTGGGGATGACGGCGGAGCAGCCGAGACGGTGGCTCGGCCAAAGGCATCACCATTATCAGCCCTTGGCTTTGCTGTGGGTCCATCATCTGAGCATGTTTGGGTGACTTCAACCCTGTGGCCCAGCTCTCCTGGTCCCCCCAATCCAAGCTCCATCCCCTGGTCCCACGAGGGGCTCTGGCTGTCACCCACTTCCCTGTGATTTCTCACCCAACTCGACTTGATTTCAAACCCTTCAGAAGTTTTTCTGGGCGCAGCTTTAGTTAAAAGACTTGCTCAAGGGCTGAGATGAAGCGATGGGACAGGGGTGGAAGATGAATGGGATGCTCAGAGGTGGGGCGTGGAGCCCAGCCGTGTCTCTGGCCCCAAAACCCCACGAGAACATTTGCTGAAGGAATTCCGCCGCATCTGAGAAGACGATGCCCAGGGCTTTCCCAGGATACCAAGACAAATGGCCAATTCTTTCCACATTAAGGGTGCTTTTCTGCCCGCTCACACCAGCCCCTCCCCAGCCCCACGTCCAGCCTCCAGCCCCGGCCAGCCCTGATCCTGCACAACAGGAGCCAACACGCACTGTGTCCCGCTCATTTGCGACGCTCCAGCCAAGGAGGGGGAAAAAACGCATCTATTTTTACACACACACACACGCACATGCACCCGTTTTTACATACATGTATGTAAAAAAACCACGTATACACACATTAGAATTGTCATTCCTGCTGGCAGCTCTCACTTCCCAAACCCAAACGGGGGGAGAGCGGCTCGAGCCATCGTGTTTGGCCAAAGGTGGTTTTTACCGGCTGCGATGGCGGGTGCCTGCGCGCTGAGGGGTGCTATGCCCGAGAGCCACCCAGTGGCAGCTGCACTGGGAAAAATCACCATTGGCTTCCCACCAGCGAGCCAGTATTTCCACACCAAGGGTTTCTGCAGGGAGGGAAGGGCAAAGGGCATTTTTTTTTTTAAATTTCAGGTTCGTTAGAAGATGCAAACCAACAAAATGTGGCAAAGAAGGGGTTATTTATTCATTTCCAGCGCAAGACTGGACTTTCATCAATCGTGAATTTAAGCCTCAGGGTCAAGCTGGGAATCAAAATACAACCTTTACTGCCAACAAACCTATAATCATCTGACAAATTTCAGAAAACCCCACAACTTGAGTCTAAGCTCCTTAGATCAGCAATTTATGGGCTGGGGGGGGTGCAGGGATGGGGGAGAGACCATTAGGGTCCACACAAGACAAGGGCATAAGCAGCAATTCAGTACCACACAGAACTCCGTAAGGAGCCTGCTCCTCCAGCACGAACATTCTGAGGTCCACACATCAGAGAAAGAAAAAAGGAAAAGCAGCAAACTGCTGACCTTGCAGCCCAGGACGGCAGCCTGGGGAGGGCACCCCCCCGGCACGCCGAGCCAGTGCCAGGGCAAGCCGCCCCATCCTCCGGTTTTGCCCAATTATGCCAAACAAAGGCACGGCCCCAACCCAAACAGCGCAGGGGCGAGCATGCCCACGGCTCAGCCCCCCAGCTCCCCGTCTGGCTACGAAGGTTTCGCCGCCGTATCAGAAAATTTAAATTAAAGATGGGGAGCGATCGTCCGGGGTGTTGAAATTCAGGAGGAGCAGGTATGATTCAGCGGGGGGTTGGCGAGCGCTGGCTATCGGTGAAGTCAGAGCAAACCAAACGCTAAGAGTAGTAACTATCTCACCTTGTATTATTATTTATGTATCCCTGATTATTATTATTATTATTAGAAAGGCGATCTGATGCAGCAGATAAGGGGCTGAGCCAGGAGTCAGGAGACTTGGTTTCTATTCCTGACCTGGAGGAGTTGTGAAATTCCCTGCCCAAACCCTGCCTGCTTTCCCCTCCCAGCCCCAGCCGAGCCTGTTCCCGATGGCTGCAGCACCCACCACGACCCACGTTTGCTCACGGCCGCAGCCCGACTACAGGGACCTGCCTTGTGTTTCTGGCTTAAAAGAAAACCAACAGCATTGCATCGTCTGCACGCCGGCTTTGCAAATCCAGCGTGGCAGCTCGACAGGCTCCCGTAAAGCCTCTCGCACTCCAAAATAAAAATCAAGGGGGAAGAAAATCCAACAAACCCCGCTGCAAAATAAAACCCCCTCACCGAGGTAACAGCCTCCACCTGGCCTGACATCAAGGGGCACCGATGGCCCAACGACAGCATCAACAGAAAGTGTTTTCTAAAGCATATTTAGAAGGATCAAACCGTTTCCCTTCAATCTGGGCACTGACAACTTAACATGCAAAGGGAACAAACTCTGCTTTATAGTCCCTGGGGTGGTGCTAGGCAAGCAGGAAGGTGAAACTGGAGCAAAAAGCTGGAGATAGGGGCCCTGGGGACAAGGTCCCACCACACAGGGGGTCCCACAGAGCAAATAATGCCCATGGAAGGAGGAAACTGCTCCAGCCAAGAGCACCGAGGCATTTCCCCGCACTCCTCAGATCACCGGAGATGCCAAGGTGAGCTCAAACCAGCCCGACACCGAAAACCAACTCAGCGAGGGCTGTTCGCAGCCGCCTTCGCAAAGAACCACCCTCAACCAAGAGGAACCATCCTGCGTCCAGGAGAGCCTACCCGATCAAAACAGAGACGGTTCTGCGGTTGAATCACCTCTTTGGTTTTCTCAAGCAACGCAGCCCCCGGCCTCGGGCGCTGCCAGCCGGAGCCTTTGACAACCCGAAAGCGAAACCACCACTAACCAAACGGGGAAGGTGCTCTCCGAGCTCTCCTGGGCCCGTGCGGACAGACAGGCAAATACAAGCACCGTGCAGAGGAAGCCTGCAAGCATTTTTGGTTTAATCAGCAGCAAGTCAGCCTCCAACAGCAGCCACAGCATCTCTGGCTTTGTAACCCCCCAGAAAGCACCCTATGCACCGCCACATTCGAGTCCTTCATGTTTTCGCTGTCAAAGCCCAAAGCATTTTCCCTACATCCCAACCGACACGAGGACTAGAGCTATAAAACCATCCCTCCATGATGGGATACGGAGTGCGGTGAGTGCAAGCAGCAGGCAGGGACGCACGCCGTGCTCCGCCGCGCGGAGAAAATCAAAGCGGCCAAGCCCTCAGCGCGCGCTCTCGGGGCTTGCTCGGCCATGCCAACGCCGTCTCGTCAGCTCTGCGCGCCGCAAATGATTCCTACGCCCAGCCGCAGGGGCATCCTGCATCCTTCGGGCCCGGAGAGCTCAGCCCCCTGCACCCCCCAACACTGCTCAGCGGCTGCCAAATAAAACACATCACTTACTTCGTGGCTCCCGAGGTCCGTCTACGGTCACTTTGATGGCTCGGTGATAGGTAGCGACTTGAGTGGGGTTGGTGAACACGGTGATCGTCAGGGTGAAGCTCTTTCCTAAGGAGGGTGATGGGGAAAAAAGGAAAACAAGGGAAATGAGGATATTCATATGGGTTCAGCTCTTGTGGGAGCGAAAGGCTCCTGCTGGATCAGGCTCCGACACAAATATCCGCCTCCACCGAACTCCAACACACACATCATTTAATTTTATGAGACATTATTGCCGAGACACAAAGCTCGGCCGGCTCCCGCTGGGGTTCAGCTGGCTGCAGCAGAGAGAGGCTTGGACCCTGTTCAGAGCGGGCGCCAGGACCTTCCCATATGGAAAAGTCACTTGTCCACCCCCTCCCCTGCGCTGTCCCCATATCAACCCCTCCACCCTCAGCAGCTTCCTGGTGCCTTCCCGCTTGGATTTTCCCACTTTCCCCATGGGAATCCAGCCCTGAAATGCAGCGCTGGATGCCAGATCCCCTCCGCGAGGGATGGATGTGGGTCCTGGCACCCATGGGGTGCTCCTGCGGGGCAGTCTGGCGAGATGGCATCAGTCCGCAGGCGATGGGTGCTGGTGTTTGCTGGGGAAAGCTGGTGGGTTCGGCCCTGACAATACAGCTCCGTGGGGATGTTCGGAGGGAGCTGCACCTGGGACTGTTCCCCTCTCCCAGCCCCAACCAGAGAGCAGGAACCCACTGCTGGGAAAGGGTTTGGCTACCATCATGGGGGCTTTCAGGGATGCTTTTGAAACACCAAGCTTTACCCCTATTTTTTTTTTCTAAAAAAAAAAAAAAAAAAAAAAGAAAGGAGTCAAGCAGCAAAAAGCTCTTGGCACCCCAATTTTACAAGAACACAACACTGACTCCTTGCTGCAGCAGAACAGGCTTTTATCTGCAGCCTGAAAAGGCTTTTTGGCATCACAGAGGGTGTTATCACCCCCGCACCACCTCACTTCCCTCTCCCAGCACCCACCCCAACCCTCAAACACATTCATTTCCTGCAACCTCAGCATCCTCATCCCATACCTTCTGCCCTTGCCTAAACAGGTACTTGATGTCCAGCTGATGGGAAGGCCACAGGAGAGCGGAGCCCCTTCCCTGTGGAGACATTGCGCCGGTCTCAGCAGGGAAGGGCCTCCGCTCTCCCGCAGCCTCCCCAGGTTCAGGAGTCCCTTGGGTAGAAGACGGAGGTTGCACAGGCAAGAGAGCAAACTGCTCTAAACAACCACCCAAGAGCAATCACTGTGGGATTTGAAAGGTATCGAGTATTCCAGAGGTATAAATCCCAGGAGGAATCAGGCTGGAAATGCCTGCGTAATAGCCCTTAGCTCCTCTGGCCTTTATTTAATAAATAAATGCAATAAGAAACCACCTTCTTTCCCTTTTTTCATCTATAAATTAGAGGTTTTCTGATCCCAACCATCATCTATGTAACAGAGTTGGACCGGACAATATCCATAGCAAAACAAAACAGTATTTATACAGCTACAAGGCATAAAAAGGATAAAAGGAAAAATGAAATTATCTCCTTCGGAGAACCTCCTGGAATTATCCCAGGTAGGAGAGTTTCTCTACGGGAATGCTGTAGTGGGAAAAATGCTGGCTTTAAAGCCTCAATCCGTGCCTCCCCGCAGCTTTGCAAACAGGACTAAAGACTGCACAAACTCTCAGCTCATTTTCTGCACAAAAAGGATTTTTTTTTTACACCCCAAATATAATTTTCATCCCCAGCAAAACGATCGCGCTGACGACCTGCACGGCAAAGCCGCGCTGCCGCAGCCCGTAGAACGCGAACGTTCCCGGGCACCTGCACGACCACGTAAAAACCAGCCAGGGCAGAATATTGGTTGGCAAAACTTCTGCAGAACCGGAGCGCAGGGATGAGGGTTATTAGGAGCAATTATTTAGGAAATTCCAGGGGAGGAAAGGCAAAGGGAGGGAGCCCCTTGGTTTGCATGCGAGGGAGCAGAGCGCGCAGGCAAATCCGGCTGGCGAGACGCAACCCTCCCGCACGCCCGAGGAGCTGAGCCCAGCAGCTCCCAGCCAGGCTCCCTTGCTTCCTACTGCATCCGATATTTTTTTTTTTTAATTACTTTTATTTTTCATTTTTTATTCTCCACGTGAAATAATTTCCCTGCATTGCTGCTTTTGCCCCTGCTCGCTGTAGATATCGACACCTCTCCAGGGAGGACGGCCAGAGGACGGAGCCAGCCAGGCCATTTTTACACCTCTTAACAACTCTCAAAAATCCTCCCATGAGTTGAAAATGACAATTATTACTCAGCATCATTTTTACTCATTTCCCGCCTTCTCGAGAAGCCGGGCTGAGGTTACTCATTGTCACCATGCTGAGGTTCGCTGGCTACGTGGGGCAGGATCCCAGCTCCTGGGTGGGTTTGGGAGCACCCACGGCTCCGTGGGATGCTCCGTGGGGATATTCCAGCTGGGAGAGTGCAGCAGGTATCACAGCACCCCGCTGGCCTTGGCTTTCGTTTTGTACAGCACAATCTGAACAGAAAAGGTGGGGTTTGGCTTTTTTTAAGAACAAAGCATAGAGGGAAATTGGTCTTTGTCCCCTCCCCTTGTCTTGCACATAGAAATGGTAATTTTTGGGTTAGTAAGTACCCAGGTCACAGTTCCGGGGAATGATCCCAGTCACGTTAATACTAAGATTATTAAATAAATATTATTAAAAATACCCAAATCTGAATCATTTCAAGTCATGATTTTAAAAAAAGAGCCTCGCTGCTTCTGGTTTTCCAGGGCTCCTGCGTCTCAGGCACATGCACAGGCTGTTTGCAGATGCACACCTCGGCTTTACACAGACATTTACACACACACAGCTCTGCTCCAACCAAATATTTTGCAGCGAATCCCGATTTCTGCCAGAATAAACGAAACCAGCACCAGGCTTTCAGAGATTAAGACAAACAAGGGAAAGCAAATGTGACACCCAGAATAAAAATTCGATAGAAACGGTTTTTCACACTAAATAGGTCTGGAAGAGCCCCTTGCTGGGGAAAACACGGCCGTACACGGGGAACTAAGCACACGCTTCACACTACGAGAAAACCCTGCTGTGCCACCTTCATGCCAGCCCCAGGGAGCCCTGATGGGGTTATTTCTCTGCAAATACCACAAAGCCTCATCCCACAAGAATATGTAAAAAATAACAATAAAAAAAAAAAATCAGCACTTGAGTTACGCTCCAAAGCCTGTTAGAGACAGTGGAGGTGTTTCCATCGCTGTAATGAGTCTTTGCCGGGACTCTGCCCGAGGAAGGGGACTATTCACTCAAGTGCTTTCCGAGGTCGTAAACTACTGTTAATTCAGAGTTTGGGACTACAGAGTAAAGTGAATAATGAATTTAAGAGTCAAGCTGAGATTGGGTCGCATTCAGTTTGGAAATTTGTGTAAGGAGGATTAAAAAAAAAAAAAACCCAACCAGAAAGAAAAGAGCTTCAGAGAATAATTGATTACAGAAATGAAAGCTTAATTCATAAAAGAAAAACATTTTCCATCCATCAACCTGCAACCAGTTAAGTGGAGAGTTTTAAAGAAACTGCAAGATGGAGAAGGAGCCAACAGGAAAAAGGAAATGTATGAAAGAATGTAAACTATTCAAGTTTCATAAAGAGGAACAAGTAAACAGTTATTACATGCAAATAATTCCTAACATCACTGCTTTTAATTAATGCAGAGAAGTCAAAATACATCTGACACCGTGTGCATGCGCTCGAAGCCGTTGAGAAAATGCTGCCACATGCCCAGGAAAATAGTATTCTTATTTTTGTTTAAATGAACAATTAAGTGTTTCGATCTGCAGTGTTTATTGGTGACGAAATCCTGAAATTCTATTTTTATTCTTTGAAATTCAGGTACAACGTGGCTGCGAGGGGTGAGGGGGAGGGAAGGGGCTTTACTCCGACCCCCGTTGCCGTTCCTATTTGCGGGGGGTTTATTTCCCCTTCGGATGGCAAAGCCTCGTTTCCTGGACGGTTTGTTTTGAAAAAGGCCAGCAGCGTGATCCGTTTGAGGAAAACCAATGGAACCTCTACGGCCAGAAAGTACAATTTCTATCCTGTTTTTCCACGCAAAAAGCGTGGAGGAAACGAGCCAACGCTCCCCCAAAACCAGCACCCGCAGCTCTGCCCGGCGCCCGCATCTCCCGATCGAAACGAGCCTTCCCGCACCCCGACCCGCTGCTCTCCCTTCGACTCGAGCTCTGGCTTATTATTTTACCCTAAACACTTGCTTTTCACCCTTTAAAAACGAGCTACCAGCTGCGTTATCGGCCCTGAGCGCATTCACCTGCGGAGGGGACGCAGCAAGCCGCCCCGCACCCTCACGCATCCCCCTCGCTGATGAGAGAAATTCGGGAGGATTTGGGCCGGGGCTGCACCTGATAGGGATTGTTACCGCCCCCGAGGAGGATTTACAACGAGGTTTGGGGGGGGTTTCCCCCTGCACACCCCTTTCCCGACACCCCGGCAGAGGAGAAGCCACGGGACGAGTTGGGTAGAGCCGCTCCCGCATCCTTCCCATCGGGAAGGGCTTCGGGGCTGGGGGATTCCTCCCTGCGTGACAAGCTCAACCCGCAGCAACGAAATCACAGGCCCACGAGAAACACGCCGATAAAAATAAAATAAAATAAATCTTTTTTTCCTTCTAAAAAAAAAAAAAAAAAGACGACTCCAAGGCAACCATTTCCTGGCCGGTACCTACCCCTGCCGCTTCTCCCAACAAATCTGAGGTCGTTAAATCTTGCTACTTGGTTTTTCATCACGGCGGAGGCGTTGCGGAGCTCGGCCGAGTAATTTTCGTCGTTCCCCGCCATCACCGTGACCACCGTCCCATCGGGCACATCTCCGAGGGCTACGACCTAGGGTGGGACCAGAGGATTTTAGGCTAAAATCAACCGCCGCCGGAGTTTATCTGCCCTGCAGTTTCCCACCTAAAACCTCCCAAACCTCGAAGCAAAACCAATAGAAATCTCAGCCCCCGAGGAAGGTTGGAAAATCGGAGGGCGAAGGGGAAAATGGGCTAAAAAAGGGGTTAAAAGGAGCGAGGGGCTTGGCGGGGGTGTGTGTGGGGGGGTGTCAGTCGGCCCTCGGCCCCACCGGGGGGAATTGCGCTTTTATTTTGTTTGTTGGGGGGTGAAAAAGCGCTGCCGAGGGCGGGGCGGCCGCGGCCGGACTCCCGGAACTCCGCGCCCGGGCCGGGGAAGCGCAAGGAGCCGGCAGCGCTGCGCGGCCGCGGAGGGGAGTGCGGAGAAGGTCTCCCCCCTCCGCTCGGGGAGCGGCGCCCTGCGTTCCCAGCGCCGCGGCGGCCCGGGAAACACAGTTTGCAACCCCCGGCGCTCCGCTGCCGTCCTGCCCGGCTTCCCTCGCCTCGGCCCCGTTCTCCCAAGTCCCAGCTCCAGCGGGGATGCCCGACCCGGGGGTGCCCCGTCGGGTCGCCCCGTGCCGCGGGAGCAGAGCCGGGCGGCCTCGGGCAGCCGGAGCAGCGCAGCCCGGTGCCGGAGCTCCAGCTCTTCGTTTTCTTTTTGCAGATTAGATCTCCCTTCCCTGCCTCTCTCTCCCTCTCCCAGGAAGGTAATTAACCTGCACTCTCATTAAACTTCAAAGTTGTTTGAGAGCTCCTAACTGTACGGAATATCTAAGATGCTGTGACCGCGGGGCAATGCGGAGACTTGATTAAAAATAATAAACCGGGCTCCCTTGAAGGTGATGTCAAGAGCGAGTTAAAGTGAAAGGGGGCGGAGGGAAAGAGGCGAGCGGGTCGGAGCTGTGGGCAAACCCGGAGCCGAGCCGGTCCCCCCGAGCCGCCGGGGCCACCTGCCCGGCCGCAGCCCTCCCCGGGGCTCAGGGCTTACCTTGAAGGCGACGGGCAGCGTCTTGTTGCACCTCCAGTGGGACGGCAGCACCGAGCACAAGAAGTTGGGGCTGTCGGTGCGCACCAGCTCGCCGGCGTGGTCGGCCAGTACATCCACGACGGAGCGGACCTCGGGTCGAGCCCGGGCGCCCGGTGCGGGGGCCGCCAGCGCCCCGCTGTTCTCGCCCATCTTACCGCAGGGGAAGGCCGTGGAGGGAGGTGTGAAGCGCCTGCTGGTGCTCGGGTCTACGGGAATACGCATCACAACGGCGGGCGTCAGGGAGCCGCCGCGGCCCGGGGGTACGAGGAGGGACCCGGCGGGGCCCGGCGCCCACCGCTCGGCTGCGGCGGGACGCGGTGGGGGCAGCAGCGGCGGCGGCCGGGCCCCGCGCTGCCTCGCTCCGTCCCGGCAGATCGCCGTCCTCGGTGGGGCGGCGCGGGAAAAGCGGTGCGGGGTGTCCGCTCCCGCCCGTCTCCGAGGTTCGTCCCCGGCGGTTTCGTTGCCGTCCCGACCGCCCCGCCCGGGAAAAAGGCGGCGCGGAGCCCCGGCAGAGCCACGTCGCGGCCGGGCGCCCTCGGCTGCAGGCGGGTCCCCTCCGCCGGGCGGCCCCGAAACCAGCTCCCAAGTGTCAGCCGCGCCGCCCGGTACCGTATTTACTGCCGGCCCCGGGGGAGGGCGGGCCGCGCCCTGACGGACGGGGCGCCGCGCCAATGGAACGGACGTGGGGGTCCTTCTCCCCGCCCACACCCAGGCCCCTGCGGGGCGAAGGGGCGTGACCACAACAAAAAAGGGGCGGGATCCCCGTTAAAATAGGCGTGGGCTACGGTAGCCGCGCCCCCCGCGGGGCTGGCCCGCCAGGGTGGGCACACGTCGGGGCCCCGGTGGCTTCTCGCCGCCGCCGCCGGGGGGTTTTGAGGCGCGGTGAGGCCGGTTTGGGGCCGGAGCCGCCGCCGCGCAGAGCGGCAGGGAATACAGCACCTTCCCCGCCGCGAAGGGCTGCCGCCGCCCGCGCCACCCGCGGTGGCTCCTCCGCGGCGGGACGGGGGGAGCGGTGGCCGCGGGGCAGCCGCTGGGGACCGCTGGCACTCGCTTCCCCGACGGGGGGCGGCTCGCCCCACGGCCACGGCTGGAAACCGCTGCTCCCCGTCCTCCGCTTTCTGCCCTCCTCCCCCCCAAAAAACGAAAACCGCCTCCGTCTCCGGCGGTCCCGGGGCGCCCGCAGCGCCCGGCGCCCCCGGCAGCTCCCCCGGGGCTGCGGCTGCGGGCAGGGTCCGGCGGCTCCCGCCGGAATCGTTGGCGAGAAAATTCGTAGCGAAGCCACCGGTGCTGCGGGAACACAACGAAGGCGGCGGTGCGGTCCGCTCCGTTTCCGCGGTGGGGCTGAGCTCCGCCCGAGCGCTGCCCGTCGGTGTTCAGGCACCGGGACGGCCCGTCGGAGCGGAGCCGGTCGGGCCGCAGCGTTCCCGGTTCCGCGCTGCGCGATGTGAAACGCGATTTTATTTAAAACCAAAATAAATGAACGCAAAATAAACCCCAACACCACAAAAATTATCTTTTTCCTGCACTCCCTCCGCAAACCAGTGAAACGTTTTCCTCCGCAAGCCGCCGTGCGTGGCGGGGCGATCCCGGGCCGGGCTCCGCATCCCGGGGCTCCGCATCCCGGGGCTCGCAAGACTCAGAAAACCCCCGTGTTTGCCCAAAATAATAAAGTAATAAAGAAGAATAGATGTTTGGTTTTTAACTGGGAGGAGCGGAGGTTCCCTCGCTGCAGCGTTAACAACCGGGACAGCGCGGGTGGCCGCACCGGGCCAGCCGGGGTCCATCGAGTCGGTGCCCGGGGCAGCTCCGAGGCCAAGCGGCCCCGGGGGGGCGGCCGCCAGCCCCGCGTGTCGGGCCGTCTCCCGCAGTTACCGGCGCTGAAATCCTGCCCTTTTTAGGTTTAGTTCTATTCCCCCCCCCCCGTTCAGCAGCGGGGGGCACCCACATAAAACCCGGAGCAGGGGGCAGAGCTGCGGGCGGGGAGGACCTGCAGCGCCCCGCAGCCCCACGGTGGGGTTTGCCGGGGGGTCGGCACGTCCCCGTCCCTGTACACCCCCCCGGGGGGGGCAAGGAGGGGATGGGGTGGGGGGTACCCTGCGCATGCGTGGCAGCGGGGAGCGCCGCAGTGCGCCCGAGCGGCCGGTAGTTGGCGCCGAGGCTCCGCCGTGGCGGCTCCGCGACGGGGCGGGCGCGACGGGGCGGCCCGGCCCGCTGACACCCCCCCGCCCGCCCCGACCCTCTGCAAGGCTGTGTCTCTCCTACCTCTTCCCGCTCCTGAACCGACCCCTCCGGGGCTACCCCGCCTTTGTCTCAGCCGCCCCCCTGCGCAGCCCTGGGGGTGACACCCGGTCACCCCCTGCGCCCTGGGAGCTGCAGCTCTGGGGCCACGCAGGGCTGGAGTCCCCACACGGGCAGGTAGACCCTGCTGTGGCTGTCCTGCCAGCTCCCATCGAGTGATTTCAGGCTGCCTCCCTGCACCCTAGTGCTCATTTCTGGGCTCCCTGGCTTTAAACTCCTGGCCTTTCCCAGTTTGGTTGCTTTGTCTGTTCACAGCCATGCCATTCGTGCCTTTCCCTAATACCGTTTCATACTGGGAGCAACCTGTTAGGAAAGGGCACCTAATTACATCACCTCGGTGTCCTCAAGGCAACATGCAAATGTCTCCCCGAAGTACCCCGCGGCAGTCACCGAGGTTGGGTATTCCCAGGGGCACAGGGTACCACGTTCTGCTCCCTCCCCCACGGCCCCCAAAAGCTCTTCAGCACGCTCTGCCCTCCCTTGACTTGAGGACGACGGGATGCCAACCCCTCCATAACCCATTGCGTGGCCCCGCATGACTCCGTTGCGTAGGTGCAAAGCCAGTTGCCGACTTGCAGCAATATAAAACGAGACCCAAAACACAGGCAAACCAGGCTCCCCCCAACCCCGAATTGGCTGGTAAACCCCGAGGGGTGCCGAGCCCAGCAAAACAACCCAGCGACAGTTTCTGCAAAGAGGTGGTCAGGCGAGCAAAGCCACCCCAGAGCTACGGGGACCCTCGGCATGTGGGTCCTCAGACCCTCCTGGGAATTATCTTTGAATTATCCTTCCTTTTCAGCACAGCAGGATTGAATCTCAAACCGGGGGCAAACCTCACGCTGCTCTAGTGCTCGGCGAACCCGGAGACATCGACACGTGGGGATTATTCCTCCACCGCCCTCCCTGCGCTCCGGAGGAGGTTAATAGAGTATAAGACCCAGGATTTGCATGGGCCTCTTTGCAAATACTTAAAAGCTACTGTTCGCATGGCAGGGAGGTCAGCGGCTCTTTAAATCATTACTCGCTGGGATTACTTCCCTCACGGGCTCCTTCTGTAGTTTTTAATTCGTTTGAGCTGCTATTTAGCAGCAGAGCCACTCGTTTCGACGGCAAGGAAGCGAGCGCAGGGGCTTATAGGAAGCTTTCTATTAAAAATTCATCGCAAACTCTGCCTCAGCGCTCTCAGGAGCACGGCGCTCAGTAGGGCCACGCGGGTGTCTGGATCTATTTTGTAGTTAAGGGAAGGGGATCTGAGAGCAGCATGCAGGGAGGGAGCGTGCTATTCATTCATAAATCAAACAACAGATGCTGGGTCCAATGGGGTGCACGCTGGCGACAATTTTTAACCCCTGAGTGTCACGGCTAAAACGAGCTCCCACAGGGCAATTACGGGCGCTGCAGGCAGAGGTTCCTGCGGGAGGAAGCTGCGGGGCTCAGGGGAAGAAATACGGGGAAACTGGAAGGGAGAGAAAAGACAGTGGCTGGCTCAGACATAAATCAGGGGGAAGCCTGCGCTCAGGCGAGGGACCAGCTGCGAGAGCCTGTTGACGACTCCAGCAGTGCTGCACCGGGCTCTGCTCGGCGCCCGCTGCGCCCCAGGCTTGGGCGATACCCACAGTGGGGGAAACCCTTCTCAGCACCCGATTCCAGGGCCAGGGCTGCAGCTTGACATCAAATCCTGAGCCGGGACATCCATTAACCCCATGGGAGCCACGTGCTGTCTGCATACACAGCCCTGGTGCCTGGCGTCCTTGCTGGGGGCAGCAAAAGGAGGAGGAAAACTCTAGTAAGAGTTTTGGATCCTGGCATGAAATGATGTCCCCAGGGCAAATCAATAGGAGATTCCCACCTGGTTGCGTGGCACCAGGTTTCATTCACCATCATCTGAACGACTAAAAAAGGCCACGGCCGGAGAAGCGGTCGCTGACTCTCCTTACAGCTTTGGGACCTGCCTGGCTTCCCAGTTCTCCCCATTTTATTACCAGTCCTCATTTCTATTAGCCCCCCCGGGGAGACACCCCACATGTGTGGGCACCCGCATCCTCCACCACTCGGGGACCAGAGCGGCGGGCCCCAAGCGCACCCACCGGGTGAATCGGGAGCGATGCTGCTGCCGCCGAGGGATTTCTCCTCTCCCTACGCAGCACGTGAGGGGAGCCAGGACCCCCCGCTCCCCCAGCACCAGCCCTTGGCGGGCACCCGGAGCCCCGGGCGCAGCACAGATACCCGAGCGTGTGCAGCGCCGACGGGATGAGATGGGGTTTTCAAAAGCCGCGAAGTGACTTAGGAGCACGAGTGCGATTGACGTGAATCCTGCGGTTCTGAAGTCACGAAAGTGCCATTCTTCATTGTTCGGGACCGCGATTCTCCTCTCCCCACAACAGCTCGACAATGAGGAGCATGTTCAGGGCTCACATCCTCTGTGCTATTGATAGCACGGCCGAGCTTTTTGGAGCGTGGGTCCCATCTGCCACTTCCACTCCTTTTTAAAAGATCCTAATGACTGTCAGATCCTTTTAGTTCTTAATTAATTTCAGAGTTCAACTGCAAATAGGAAACAAGGCAGCTTTTGCCCTTACGCATATGAATATTACTGTTCCATTTAATGTGGTTACTGGTGGAATGCTGTTATTCATTCCTGCCTGCAATAAAAGCCACATGTTTTTAAAACTTTGCACTTGAAAAAACTTTTAGGAAAGAAATCAAGTATGTTTTGTATGCATGGCATGAGATAAAAACTAGTCATAAATATTCAAAGAACAGTTAGAGCTTTATGCTTGATTTAAACAAGTGAACAGAGAAGTACGACGGTTGAAGTAAGTGGAGAATGAAAGCCCAATGCTCCTTTAAGAATGTGCTTATGCAGAGAAAAGGAACTATTCATGCAAAGGTTATGGAGCACCTAAGGACATCCCATCTCCCCCAAAAATGCCCAAAGGTGGATAACACAACTGGAAACATTGGGCTTTGTTCAGAGCTATTAAAGTTCATGGGACTTTCTCTCTCTTTGGGGGTTTCGAAGGAGTTTTAGGGGCGCGCGGTGCCTCGTGCCAGAACCTATAGGGAACATGGGCTCTTGCATGGAGACATCTCCAACGTGTCCGTTCCCCATGTTGGAAGGCAGAAGGTTGAAGTCACGGTGAGCATTTCATGGGGCTCCCAAGACCCCTGGACAGACCTTCCCAGAGCTCGGCACAGCTGAAAGCACGAGGGAAGGGACTGACTGCCGGGGCCTCGGGCAGTACCCGTCCCACAGCCTGGCCGCCGGAGCCTGGGGCATTGCCGAACCCTTCAAAACCCAAAATGCGACAGGGGGAGAAATAAAAAAAATTCCAAAGGAAAGAAAAAGGGGAAACGTCTGGATGGTGGAAAGAGGAACCGAAAGGCACATGATGACGAGAAAAGTACAACGGGGTGGATGCAGGAAAACATGATATGAGTTCTAATTGCGTGGAGAGGTGCTCGGAGGAGCTGCTGTCACGGAAGGGCTCCCAGGCAGACTGCCGAGGGCTGGGGTGCAGGGAAATCCTCCCGCACGTGCCGAGCACAGCGCTCTTGCAACACGAAAAGGCTGCAAAAAGACATTTGCCTTGGAAAGTAGCCATGCATTGGCTAAACAGCCCCATTGCTCATCCCTATCCCTGATGGGGTGGGAAGACTGACCTCCTGTCCCCCTACGGCAGGTGAATGTGCAAAGGCGTTTCCTAAAGAGCGTTTTGTTCCCTACAGCCTGGCCCAAAGGCTCGTGCTCGAGCCCTGGCAGGGTGAAGCATCCGTACTATCCCGAGCGAGGCTGAGCATCTGAGCGATCCCTCTGGGGAAGTCAAACTTGAAGAGAGAGAAAGTGAACCCTCGGGAACCGCTCACGTTCCCGCCCTGTTCGCCCACCTCCCTGCGAAGGGCAGCTGGCTGTTAGGAAACCTCAGCCAAAGGTTCAGCTGCTTCAGGGCTGCGATGTCTGCAAATACACCTCAGATGGGGGCACAGAAACGGGTGTTCCCGCCACCAAGGAGGGCAGGAGGGGGCTGGCAGCCGCCTGCAATGGGTGCTGGTGTCAGACAGGGAACTCCAATTTCCCCTTTGGTTCAGGTCTGATAGAGCATTAGGGTCACGTCTCAGCAAAAGCAGCTTCACAGGCAAGTGCAAACACACTAAATCTGTTTAACTTCCCTGTGGGACACCAGCGTCGCAAAGGGAACCCAGCCCGGTCATGCCGAGGGCACCCAACTGCTTCGAGAGCCCCAGACACCCCTTTAACCAGGCAGCCCACGGACGTGCTTTCCACAGTGGCCTCGTGCATCCTTTGCATCTTGCTCTGAAGAGGATGGCGGGGTAGTGCCACCTCACTCTGGCTGACCACAGGGCAGCGGAGATACCTCACAGCAGCTTTGCTAAATTTCCAAAGCCCTTCCTGGAATATCCTCTTGCTGGAGGTGGAGTTTCCCTCCCAAACTTCAGCCTGTGATGCCTCCAGGGGAGACACACCGGCACGGGCATCTGCTCCCCTCCTGCCTCAGCCCCAGTGCTTTCCCCACCTTCGCCCCGAGGTGGTTACCCCATTTCTCCTGCCTGGGCTGAGTGCTGACGGAGGCAGAGCCGGCGGGTTGGGAGGGAGGCAGATCACAGGAGGTGCTTTATAAACGCGTGGTTTGCCAGCCAGCCTAATCCACCAGCTTTCATCCACGCAAGGGTTTTCCCCACCTGTCTGCAGGCAGATGAGCTTTGCAGAGCAGTGCCAGCACAGGGTGACTGATAACTGTTCTCCAGCAAGAGAACAATTTGGAAAAGCCCCCCAAAACTGATATTTAAAGGCAAGGGCCAGCAATGGGAAGAATGGGACCAACTGCCACAAGGGAGACCGATGAAGCTGCAATGTCTGCACCAAGCAGCATCGCATACTCGTAGCTCAAGGCACAAGGCACTCTTCTACCCTGAGAGGGTGGGGAGCACTGGGACAGGTTGCCCAGAGAAGCTGTGGGTGCCCCATCCCTGGGAGTGCCCAAGGCCAGGCTGGATGAGGCTGGGAGCACCCTGGGCTATGGAAGGTGTCCCTGCCCATGTCAGGGGGGTTGGAACTGGATGATCTTTAAGGTCCCTTCCCACCCAAACCGTTCTGTGATTCTATAATTCTATGATTCTAAGGTACAGATGAGGTTCGGGCTGGCTGGCAGCCCTTTTGCAATGCCACGGCCATGACTGCACCCCAAACATTTCTGTCAATGCAACGCATTGGCCATTTTCCACCAAACCCAAGGTCCTGGGCAAGGACCAGCGCTTCCCATGCGAGGTGTTTGTCATCCCTACAGGGTCAACCCCTGATTTCTGCCATCTCTGCCAGACTTCATGGCAACCCGCAGGAGAAACTGTGATGATCCTCCAGCAGCGACACGGAGCAACCGCAAACTCTGCTGTCAACGACTCACCCACAGCAAAGTAATTCTGAGAAAACCATCCTCTGGTTCCAGTTGCAAATTGTCCTGCAGGCCCACACCATTTTTCCAGGTTCATTTGCTTTTTGCAATTATTCACTACTTTCACTTCTATGAATAAGTCCGGGCGATGCTATTTCGCAGCAGGGCTGCGGTCGGACCCTTTGACTAGACGGGCCTTTGCGTTGCTTCTGCTCTTCCTCGGATAATTTTTTCCGGTGCAAACACTTACTTTCATATTTGCCCTTCCGTAAAGACTCTCACTGGTGTGAGCTTGCCCGACATCCCCCACCAATACGTCTGGGAGTTACAGAGTAGCTCCAGAAAACAAGCTCCCAAGAGGGTTCCGCCTGCGACTTGCGCATCCCTTTAGGCACAGAACAAATCCCCAACTTGGAGCAATTAGTCACAGGCTAAAAACGAAGGTACTTTTCTGGTTTCTGGCTATGAACTCAGACAAATCAAACATGGTGTTATTTAAGGACCGCTGTTAAGTCACTGGTTGCTCTTCATCCATCTCCAGCAGCCTGGAAAGGGAACCGTGCTGTTCGTCTCCATCAAACCCCCGGCCCTGCTCTCATCAGCATGAGCTCATATTTGTTTTGCAGAAGTTTCTTATAGAAGTTCATATGCAAGCAGGAGGTGCCTGTCTGCCTGGGTCAGCTGGCTGACACCACGAGCAGGCTCCTCACCCCAGCCCAGACAGCAGCCTGGGAAGTTGGGGCGGTTCAGCAGCAGGTTGGGGCTGGAGACGAGAGAAATGGAGAACTTGCCCAGACAAAACAGTAGCAGCTTCTGGTCTCGCACGAGCAGCCAGCTCTGTGGGGAGAGAGGGGATCTTCTCTGTGAAACGCAACCTCAGATGGGTCCTGGGCTCTGAGCTGCTCCGTGCCTGCCTGACCCTCCAAAACTGGTGGTTCTGTTGGATGCGTGTTGTATTTCACCTCCTCTGACACGGGGAGGGATGGTGACACTGACCGCCTGAGCAATGATTTCTGCGGGGCACGGGGTTAAACGGTGCCAGCTGGCTGTCCAGCTAGAAAGAGGTATGAAACAACTAAAAGATGTCACCTTAAGGGCTTGGCTAAACCACCTCCTACACCAAACATTGGCTCTCCAGCTGTGCGGGTCCCATTTAACCCCTCCTGCGAAGGGCAACCAGCTCCCGGTACAGCCGGGGTGGAGGTGCTGGGACCTGCATGTCCCACCACAGACCCAAAGCTTTGACTCTGTGGGTCCCAACCCCTCCCACCATCATGTATTCAACATTTTTTGTGGGCTCCCTTCATCACCGTTAACCAACCCCGTTTGTTTGGCCAGATCCAACCACACAGCGTAGAGCCACATTTCTCAAGGATAATGTCCCTTCTGGATGGGGCTACTTGGGTAAAACAAACCCTCGAGGATGGTTAGACACATATTTCTATTAAATATGAGCAATGTTTTTGCATTTTAGTAATATCCTCTACTGCTGCCTCAGTAAATGAAGATGAACTCTGACATCACAGCAGGAATAACAAACTGCAGGAGAAAAATGTGTGTTGCTGGTACCAGCTCTTTCGGGCTCAAAAGAGTTAACAAAAGCAGGGGCTGATCAGGAACAATCTCATTTGCATCTGTTATCCCACTGACCTCCATCTGAGGGAGGAAGGTGATGGGGAGAGTTGCAGGATGGAGGACTCAGGACTGAACTGCCCAGCTCCAGCTCCCAGCAACACCCTGATGCACACCGAGGTCCCACCAGCCCCCACTCCACCACGACACATCTCCATAACTCCCACCCAAACTCTGCCCTTCCCACAACAGACCAAAAGTCCCCAGATCGACAAGAGAAAGCGAGCAGTGATGGATTTCAGCAGCCCCTGGGCTTGCAAGAGCGGGTCAAGCCCCTGCTCGGGATTGCAGGGCTGGCACG
This sequence comes from Rhynochetos jubatus, assembly GCA_027574665.1. Classification (NCBI taxonomy): domain Eukaryota; kingdom Metazoa; phylum Chordata; class Aves; order Eurypygiformes; family Rhynochetidae; genus Rhynochetos; species Rhynochetos jubatus. The sequence goes on along the minus strand of CM050672.1, from coordinate 5,293,592 downwards.
CTTTGGTGAAAGCAGAGCCAACAGGGAGCAGAAACGTGATATTTTGGGAAAAAATAAGTGAAATGAAGCTCTGTGCCCAGCTCGAGGTGCAAAAGGAAACACATGACACTAACGTGGAGTAAATTCAGGCCTGAAAGGCTTTGCCACTCAGAGGTCCCTATTAGCTGCAGAGGTAAGGAAGGTTTAAGGCACGTGCATGGGATCCAGCCCCATGGGAACAGGCCCGAGGTGCTGGGGGGCATCCCACCACCCCACTCAGGGATGAGGAGTTGGCGCTGCTCCTCCCAGCCTGGCAGTTCTGCTGAGTTTTATGGAAAAAAAGTGGTAGGCTGGCTCATTCGGCGAGATTTTCCAAACCGACCCAGGGCTAATAAAAAAAGGTGTTTAATTACAGGGTTCAAGGTAATTGGGCACAAAAGTGGCCAGTAAAATGCAGCGTGGTGCAAAGGAGCTGCAGAACAAGGGCTTAATTTTGGAACAGCACATCTGATTTAGTCTTTACGTTCCGTGGCTGGCACTTTCTCCCTCCTAATGAGGGAAAACGGCATGGCCTTTCGCAAATCCCCGCTAAGTAGTTTATTCCTGACTTCAAGTCACTGAAATCACAGCACCGTGCTCTGTCCTTAAATTATCTCCATGCATATGATTCCAGTTTAAAGGGAAACGGCGCAGCCCGTGTCTGGCATTTAATGTCTGCCAGGCTGTGAAGAAACAGCCTCCCCTCTTTTCGGCGCCCCCCATCGATGCGTGGCCTCGCTCCCAGCTCCAGCATCTTCTTGCCACTCGCTTGCACCCACCATCACCAACTGTGGGATGTAGGGAGCAATATTCCTTTAAATATTTGGTAAGCAATATGAACAGGAATGGAAATAGGCATTTTTTTACAGGAGTTTTTAGTATTTGTAATTGAGTGTAGCTTCCCCCCCAAAGCTTTTTGGATTCTCATTGGGAAAGAAATTGAGCTACAGCCTGGGATATTCCTGTAACAGCCCAGCTAGCGGCAGCAGCTGGATGGGAGGCAACGCACGGGCTGTGCTGCTGGTTAGGAAACGTGCTGCTCCTGGGAATAACCCATGTGCTCGCTCCAGAGATCAGGAAGCAACTGCTAAGTTAATCCTCCAAGAAAACTCCTCTCCAGCTGTGAGAGAAGCACTGTTTAACCAACACTCACCTAACGGACACAGGGACTCTGTGCTGTCGGCTTTGTCATGGGATGCTGGCGCTCCACCCAGAGCCATACGGGAACCCTCTCGCAAAGCCCCGACCAAGCTTCGTTAACACAATCTTTTGATGACCAGCTCACCCTGTCCCACAATCACAGGCGCTGGCACGCTGTCCATCAGCATGCAGAGAGTTTGCGACACACTTTGTCTGTCTGTCTGTCCCCGTGCCAGACTGAGCCCTGGCCAGGACACAGGAGGCACAGAGGGTGCAAGAAGCCAGGGCAGATTTTGGTCCAGGGTTGTGCCGCTAACATCATTCCTACCATTTTGTTTTGATTTTTTAGAAGCTATTTTAACAAAACCCACGCTGCCTTGTGAAATCACATCCCAATATAGCTGCCATAAACACACAGAGAGACTGGAAAAAAAAATAAGCAATCCCGGAGCCCTAAATCCCATTATTTCCAGGAGCAAAGACCCTTGGAAGGTTCCCTGTGCTGACAGCTCATGGTTACGAGGTCAAACCCTGTCACGATGCTAAAGGCACCGGTGAAACATCAGCAAGGGTGGCCGGTGCCCCGGCCCCGTGGGCTGGGGGGATGCGTGGCCAGTGCTGGCAGCGATTCGGGGCACCGCTAACACATCCCTTCTCACCCGCTGCCCTCCATCCTGGCTGTGAAACTGATGGCACCTTGGGGACATGAATCCCTCGTGGGATGCTCCTCACCGGGGTGATGGGATCACACAGGGTGGCAGAAGGTCCCTTCCCAGCTGTCACAGGGCAGGCTGTGTGTGGGAATACAAACCCAGGAGCCTCTTACTCCTCCATTCAGGATCCAGCCATCCCAGAGACAAACGTCAGGTCTTTACAGAGCCCTTCTACATGACAGAGACTGTTGAAAAAAGCCCATTTTCAGCGTCTCCCTTCCCAACAGAGGCCTTTTTTTTAAAAAAAAAATCTCTCCCTTCTCCTCCTATTTTGGTTGTTTTTATACTTTATTTTACAATAGCTTGAGTAATATGTTCCTCATGTTCCAAACGTACTCGCTGCTTCCAGTGGGAATGGAAAATCATTGTTTCTTTTTATTTTCCCTTTTCTTTTTCTTTTTAATATGTTTATGTTATGGAAAATACCCCCAGATTGCAGACGCGTCGGCTGTCCCGCTTTCTTGAAAAAAATAATAATAAAAAATTAAAGCATTTTTAGCAAGACAAGAGCCGAGGAGGAGGAGGAGGAGGAGGAGGATAATGCTGCGGTCGAAGGCTGAGCCTGGCACCCCACAGACTGCTGTCGTGGCCAGTCTGGGTGTTGCTTTAGGCTGTCAGTGCATCATGATGGTCCATCCAGCACCCAGCACGATGGGGCCTCATCCTGCCCTCTCAGGAGCTGCCAAGGCAGGATGCCCATGCCCTGGGAGGGAGGTGGGTGCTCCCCATTCCCCCTATCCCACATGTCCTTCTCTGCCCAGCAGGCAGCTGCTCCCCAGGGATGCTTCTCCGAAGGGCGTCATTGCCCGCATCAGCTGGAAACCACGTCTGCTGCTGGAGCAGCAAAGGGGGGAGGCAGAAACGGGTGGAAATGGAGGGGAATTGCTCTGGACAAAGCAGGGAGTTACAGCAGGTCCAGAGGTTGGAGGTGGATTTGTGTTTGCAACCAGAAAGGCTGAAGCACCCGTGGTTTCAGCCTGGGATGCTTCCCCATGCTCCTGGGGGCACCATACCTGATTTACAGCAGGGCTTCACTCGTTTTTCCTTCTCCCACAAGCATCGCCACCCCAGGGTGCTGCTGTCAGCACCCACCAGCCTGGCACACCCAAACATCTCCCCGCTCACAGCGCAGGGCACACGCCCACCCTGAGCAGGGGGTCTTCCCTTGCTTCCTTGCTCCCTCCCCTTTCCCCTGCAGTGTTGCATCACGAATCCTCATCCAGCCTTGGGTTTGGACTGGTGTGAGCAGGAGCCGGGCGGTGACAGAGGGTCTCACCTCGCCCACGATGGGGTCTGCAGAGGTTCTACAGTGACAAGGCAAGGCTGGTGTTTTCAGGCCAAGAACTGAAGTTAAAGGGTGCTGGGATCTCTGAGATGAAGGGGCCAGGGCTGTGGATTCAGCCCCAGCCTTCACACCTGCTCCAACCCTGGCACATCAGGGATGAAGTGCCAGAGCCAAGGAAAATGAAGTGTGATGGGAAGCCCTGGGGGAAAGCTCAGCCCTCTGGGTCCTGCACCACTTGCCCAGCTACTGGACAGCATCCCCGCAGTGACATTTTCATCCCAGCCTGGAGACACCCAGGGGAAAAACGGGATGCAAAGGCATCCTGCAGCAGGAGGGAGAGGGGATGCGCATCCTCAGGGCTAAGTCCCCCTCGTCAGCGCCCCAGTGCCACTAGAGGCCTCCTGGCAGGTTTTTCCATGTTCTCCCCTCCGTTGTTCAGCCCCGTTTGGGGAGTATTTTACGGTGTGGCCCGTGGCTCGTCGCTTCGGATGGGAAGTCACATTCTTGCTCCTAATGCCGACCATGTGTGGATCTGAGCCTGCAAACACACAGCTCGTTCTTTGTTTCCCAAACCATACGCGGCCAAAACAGTGGACCGCAAACACTGACGACGTATCAGAGGAGATCAAGTCTAAGAAATCATCATGAATTAAAGTGCTCAGCAAAGGGGAACGCCACTGCCTCTCTACCCCTATTAGATCATAACAAGGTGATGAGAGACAATGGATTTATACTCGTTCACACACACAAATATATTTAAGAAAGAAAGGAAAAGAAGACATGCCACCAGTCAGCGGGGTGCCCTTGGAAAAGGCAAAGCCACTGACAGGCAATCAGGAGCCGGCGAGCTCCAAGCACACAAGCCAACCCTGGGTGGGGAGGAGGAACGGAGGCAAACCAGATTCTGTGGCCACGCGGTGCTGTGCGCCATGGCCCCGGCATGTGGGCGAGCACCCTCCATCTCCGGGGAGCTGGGGAGGTTTGCACAGGGGAAGGGGGTGAAGGGACCGGGGTGAGAGCAGCCGTGACTACAGGGGAGCTCCTGGGCGTGCAATGCTCACGGCTGTGCAAACATCCACAGGGACTGCAGTGCCCGTGGGTGTGCAGAGATCTACGTGGCATCCCGCCTCTCCCCAGCGTGCAGGCTCTGCCTTGGTTATCCCACCTGCAGGCATGGACCACGTATCCGGCTGCGGGCAGGCATGGTCCATGTGCTCGCATCCCCCATTCCAGCATCCCTGTGCTGACAGACCCCCGTGCGGTGCACTGCCGCCGTGCTGATGGGGAGATTAGTACGTAAAAGAACACCGCCTTGGGCGGTAGAGGATGAGACCAAGCACCTGCCCTTAGGGAAACACGGCAGCAAAGTGACACCCTCACATGTGCACAGTGTCACCCAGTGCCCGCTCGCTCGACCTCCAAGGGAGGCATCGCCCAGTGCACGGCGTGGCAGGAGGATGGAAAAGCAACGGAAATACTGTCAGGGTTACAGTTTTCTGTGGTTAGGAAGAAACACAGAAATCCATTAAAAGGAAGTTTGCCGAGCGGGAATCCAGCAGCGGCCAGTTACAGGAAGGGTGGAAAAAGAAACCTCTGCTTGGGATGAGCAGGGGCCGTCACCTCTACCCTGGCAGGCGAGGGAAGGCGCTGGTCACTTGGGGCTGCAGCGAGGAGAGGCACCATGCCCAGGTACAGCCAAAGCGGCTGTATCCATGCCTCAGGATGTGCCAGCCCCGACGCAGCAGCAACCTGAGACCACAGACCCCAGCGAAGTGATTGCAAAACTCTGACTAATGTGTGCTCGTGGCAAATGAGGGAAAGACACAGCCACAGCAGCCTTCCAGAGAAGAAGTGGTGGCCACTCACCATCGGCATCACTCACTTTCAGAAGCCAAAGGTGACCAGCACCGGCTCTGCCACCACAGTGTTCCCTCCTGCTCCTCCAGGATCTGCTGGAGCAGAGCCAGGAGAAGGCAGTTTGTCCATCCAAGCTGTCACTTTCTGGGGAGGGGGCACATCCCCCATGGGATCGTGGCTCATTTCTTCCCTACAGGGTGGGCAGTGTTCCTGGGGGATTTCAGACCTCCCCATCAAGGCTGTCCTGTGCAGGGCCACAACACCACTGCCTTCCCCAGGGGCACAGCAGCTCTACAGGGACCCTCTGAGCCCCCATGCTCCCTGCTTTAGGCAGAACCCTGCCTGTTCGTTAGACTAACGAGGCCGTGAAGGGCTAGCAGGGACCCTCAGGCTCCCTGCGCCCACACGGACCACCCATTCCCTTTACCCAAAGCACAGGAGAAGGTGCATAGACAGGAGGAAATTTGCCACAATCAACTGGAGTCAAGGAGCCAGAGAGCCCTGGAGAAGCAGCAAAGCAGGGACTAAATCAGTCCCAACTCCTGCAGAGCACTGCCTCATGGCCAGCCAGGACTGGGAGTGTGCTTGCATTCATGCATTCTCAAAATAAACAGTGAAATTCCCTCCTTGAGTGCCAGCACTGAGGCTGGGTGCCCTTCACCTCCCATGCAAGGGCTTGAAGCCACCAGGGGAAGGTGGTGGGGTGAGGGCAGCTGCCCACGGGGACACCAACACGATGGAGAAAGGGGCAAAACCAAAGATCTAACACTGTTTCATTTTCACTGGGGAGTGTGGATGGATGGCAACAGTATATGAGCCATTCCCATGTGCTTCTAGATGCACAGAAAACAAGGAAAAACTGTCAAACATCGGCAACCTGAGCTAGGACGAGGTGAACAAGCCCAGCATGGACCCCATGCAGAGCAGAGGAGCCAGCCTGTACCACCAGCAAGACTTCACAGGGCTCACCTGGAGGCAGAATAACTCCCATTCTCAGCCAAAAGTTCTGAGAGCACCCGAACCACCAGCACTTTGTTTCTCCCTCGGGGGCCCATGGACCATCGCACGCTATGGCTGTCCCCAGGCAGCATCGCACCCTGTTGCCGTCCCCGAAGGTTTCGGCTGAAAACGGTTAGGAAGCCGTCCCCTGTGGCCGAGGCCTCCCTGTCACGATAACCACTGGTAACAAAGAAATGACTCACGGATTTGTGGTTTGATGACTTAGAGGCAACTGGTTGCCACAAGGAGAGGGGCTCCGGAGGTCCCAGGAGGGCACTGCCGGATCCAGAAGCCGAGCCACAGGGTGCTGGGATGGAGCAGAAAAAGATGCAGCTATTCTTTCCTTGGGGAAAAAAAAAAAATCCAAACAAACCCAAAAAGAAAGGATAGAAAAGTGTTTGGCAGCTCCGTGGAGGAGCACAGCTCGGTCCGGTCCCATGTGCTGCGCCGGGAGCTCCCGCTGGCCCCGGCCGTTGGGGTCTGGCCGGTGGGAGTGGCAGGGGAGAGTCTCCCCAAGGTCAGCCCAGCTGATCTTCCGACGTCTGGCTAGTCTCCAAGAGAAGCGAGGAGATGCAAAGGAAACCCCTGGGCCAAGCCAGCGCTGGCCACCAAAAATGGGGTTTATAGCCTCAAAACCAATGACTGGAGGGAAATTTATTTCAGTCCCCGCCAGATATTTTACTCGGCTGTGGATTGGTGCATGTGAGCCGGGATTGGTGCCGCTTTCCCACGTGGGGCTCCTTTGCCCGCTTCATTGGAAGGCTGAAAAATCCCTTTTCTATAAAAAAATTTAAAAAAAAAAATGTTTCCAGAGTAACTAGTGAATACCTTTGGGATTTTTTGTTTCATTCCTTAAATATTTGTGCAAACAAACACCCATTTTCATGGATATGCCCAGAAAAGCAAACAAAAACTATGAATGTGGTTGAATCCCCCAAAGCCATGAGGAATTTAAATGAACGTTAGTGAATGTTTTGCAGTACTCACCCAAATCCAGCCAGGCAGGAGAAGACACACTGAGCTCCTTAAAGAAAACAAGGATTTCTTGTCCTAATACTAACCAAATGTTTCACCATTTGGCCATATTCCATCCTTGGTGCAATCATTTCATTCTCCCCCATTTAATAAAAAATTATGTCTGAAACAAAGATGTTTATTGCTTTTATGAGTTCCTATTTGTATGGAAATTGCACCCAAGACGTGATATTTCCCTCGCTTGCTCTCTTTTTATTTTTTAAACGAGCAAGCCCAGTTAAACCCCGGCATTTCTTCATCTGGCTTGCGGAGGGAGAAGTATAGATTAAAAAGAACCATGCAAATGTTTTTTATAAACTTCTCTTATTTCCTTGCCATGGGACTGCCTTTAATTAGCTGCACAGAGTACAAAGGACACATTTATAATGCCACCATCTCCAAGTGGAGGGCATTAAGACAAACGTGGCTGTCCCGCCTATTTGCCCTGTGCTCCGGCGCGGTGTATCCAGTGATGGGGTTGGGGAAGCCAGTCCAAATTTACCCCCCCATCCCATCCCTGACTCTTTCTGCTGCCTCTCCAATGCCCTCTGCTCAGAAGAAAACGTTGTGGAGGTGTCGCGATGCAGGTTGACGCCACCGATCTGCCTCAAAAGGACACGTAACCTTTCCTGTTCTCAAAAGCAGGCCAAAATCTGGTCTGCAGTGATGCGTTTCAGGGTGACCTTCTGCGCTTTGCTCTTTGGGAAGGGCTTTATGACTACCCTCCCGACTGATGGGTTCAGTATGATGTGCCAAACCATCACTCAGGACCTGGGTCCTCACAGCCACGATCAGCTCAAGCTTTTCCTCCTGAACTGCAGCAGGAAGGGGAAAGGCAGGGGTCTGCAGAGCTCTGACAGCTTAGCAAACGCCCTGCTCCTTCCCAGAAAGATCTCGGCACACGCCTGGGAGCCACGGTCCCAGCAGCTCCAGCCCACGCCAGCCCGGCTGCAGAGGAGTTCCGGCAAGAGGACGGCAGTTGTGAAGCGAAGGTGGGTTCAGTTTTGGGGAGATGAGATCCTGCTGGGAGCTGGGACCAAGCGGAGGAGAAATATGGGGAGAAGCGACCCACTCTGATAGGCTGTTTGCCCATCCCGAGGCAGCTGGGAGGGATGAGAACGCCGTGTCCCGGGGTGGGCAGGGTGGCGGGGAAGAGCAGGTTGAACAAATCCGTCGCCCAACAGAGGTATATATTTAGCAAAGCACCGTGCACGGTTGCTGTGTGTTTTCATATTTAGAGTATTGTATCTAAGTAAACATGTAAAACTGTAAGCTTGAAAGCAGCCCTGGTCTCCCCCGGCTCTTCTCCCCTTGCCAACTGGTTTCTCTTTAGAAGGAATTCACATTTCTGCAGATTTTTGCTCCCCCCGTGCGGCACCTCGGGCTGCACCCACCCAGCTAACAACCCGTATAAATACATCACATCCTGGCACCGCTCAGCCCTGACCCTTCCCAGCACTCTGACCAGGCGGGAAAAGGGAAAAAAAATAAATAAATAACCGGGCGCAAACCACCCACCAAACCCAGACAAACAGCGTGGCGGCCCCGAGCGTCGCAGAGCTGGCAGAAAACCCCGGCGGGCAGCGGTGAGGAGCGAGGTGCCAGCAAAGCCGCATCAGAGCCCGCTGCTGGTTTGCTCCTTCACAAAAAAATAAAGTAAAATAAATACAAAACCCGACGACGTTTCCTGCTGCCGAGGAACGAAAGAGCCCCGTCTGTACTCACCGCGCAGGAAAGCGGAGGCGTAGGTGGCGAAGGAGTCAAAGATGCTGTTGGATGCCATCCCCCTCGTCCCGTATCCCGGCTCTCCTGGAGGAACCGCTGGCTGGCGGGAGGAGGAAGAGGAGGGATGGGAGAGGCAGCAACGAGGGGGAGGAAGAGGAAAACCCCGCCGGTGGTACAGGTAGCCTCTGGCTGGCTGGTGGTTCTGTGGTCGGCACGGCAGAGCCGCTGGCTCGGCATCCGCTGGGTGGGAGAGCGGCGTCACCTGATCCATGGCGTCAACAGGCCGGCGATATCGCTGTGGTTTCGGGGTGCTGGGGTGGGTGTTTTTTTTTTTCCTATGTGTTTTTTTTTTAACTAATAATTTTATGGTTTGTAGCCGGTGGTTCACGGGAGGCTCGCTCGGACTCGCGGCTGAGTGACAGACGGGAGCAGAGGAGACATTTCTCTTTAATTAATTATATCCTTGCCTTAGAAGAAACGAAGAAGAGAGCCCATAGATTCCTAATTGGGTGATTGAAGTAATAACCCATTTACATGCCGTGGTTTTCTCCTTTTAACTGCCTTTTCTCCCACATTCACCACTTGTCTGTATCCTAATTTTGAGCTGTACACGGCTTTCTGACTCCCAGCCGGGTACGGGGACTGCGTGCTGAGACTGTTTCCATATGTGTAGATGGGTGGTTCTTCTTCACAAGGATTTTATGTGAATTAGTATTAAGCAAAAATACGAAGCACATGCGGCAGAATAAACAGGGCTGGCTGTGGAGGGGGGACTGGGGAAGGTGGGGAGGGGCTGGAGAGGAGGAGGAAGGCAACGGGTACGGCTGACCTTCTGCTTTGCCCAAATGGCAGAAGATTATTACTTGCAAAAAAGCATAGAAAAATGAAGTGACTGCAGTAAAACGGGCACAGCAAATTTCCAGGAGCACCTAAAGATGCTGGTTCTGATGGACCACAGAAACGCCAGCACCCAACGGATGCTCACGCCTGGATCAGGAGCCACCATCGGACGCTGCCTCGCCTGGGGCTGATGGGCTTTCTCATAGAAAATTGCCATTATCGCCCTTGGAGACAAAGTTTCCCTAAATGGGAAGAAATGTAGAATTGAAACATGAGATGATATTTGTCCTTTTCTTTTTTCTCCTCATAAGAAAGAGCAAACAGTGCTCTCCGATGGAGCAAAGCCAACGCAAAGCGAGTCTGAACAACCAAAATCCGCAGGCAAATAGGACCCAAGGCAGATGACACTGGCCACTGGGGCACACAAGCACGATTTTCGGGGTATTTAGAGAACTCGGGGTGCATCACGCTTTGCCACTCGCCGCTGCAATTCTTGGTTGAGTTTTTCATCTGATGGATGGCGGCGGTTGGATGCATCAACATCCAACCAACATTGTCGGCCGAGACGTTACAGATTCCTGCAGCGTTATTAGAGCCTGGGGAAAACCAAAAAATTGCTGCTCGTATTTATCACAGCTGAAAACTGCCTGTTTGCTGCTTTTAAGCAAAGAGGGGGGAAAAGTGGTTTCGAAGCAGTGAAGGGGGCAAAGGTTGTGCAAATGCTGGCACAAAAGGAAAGGGAAAAGAAACCCAGCCTGGAAAACACCTGCTGCTGCACAGAGCGGGGCCTGTGGCACTGAACAGCATCGCCTTGTCTCACTCCCCAGACACCCACCGCAACCACAGCTCCAACCCCGGGACACGAGGCCGCAGGCAGCAAAGTCGTTCCTACCAGCGTGGTGGCATCGCTCCCCTCCAGCTCCCCAGCGGCAGGGGGATGTGGTCCCCTGGCCCCCACCGTGGCCCAGAGGGGAGCGGGTGGCTCAGCCCAGCAGCATCCTGCTTGCCACCCCCACCTGCATCTGCCTTACAAGCCTCTTGGGCAATATTCAGGGTATTTTGGGATTTTATAGCTCCTTCTCTGCAGAAAAGGGGTGGGAGCCTCAGCCCTCACCTGGCTTAGGTCCCACTGGAGCTGATGGAGAGAGAAGTCAGGATGAAGAGGAGGATGAAGAGGAGGATGAAGAGAAGAGGAAGGTGCTTTTATGGCATTCTCCCACTCCCCACATCGTTAGGTGCCAGATGAGAGCTCTGATTCAGCTGTGCTGATTTACGCATTGACCAAACATCCCCCAGCAGCACCAGTCGGGGGAGGCTCCAGATGGGGCTTTTCTTCTCCATCACCCTTCCATCACCCCTTGTTCCCTAAATCCTGACTGTACCGTGTTTCTGACCCACTTTGGCACAGCCAGGGCCTCTGCTCCCGGTCATCATCCTCATGTGATCCACAAAACCAACCTTTATATTAAATTTTTCCTCCTGCCCCTTTCAGATCATGGTTTTTTCCTCAAGTGGGGCTTGAAATGGAAACGCTCCCAATTGCTCCTGCAGCGGGGCATTACGGGCTGCGACCTGCCAGCTGCTCCGTACGTTATCTAGGCACGGTACCTATGGGGCTCTGACAGCGCGTGCCAGGGAGATTAACGACCAGCCCAGGCAACGCACTTAATTACTTAATTACACACGTTTATTTGCATCTAGATGGGAGTCACGGACATCCCCCGTGAGTGAGTGGTCACCGGTACACACGGAGATCCAAAATTCCTCCCCAAAGGAGGCTGCAGAGCGATTTGAGGACCAAACCCATGTTAAACTCTGGCCCTTTTACATGCGTTGACAAAACCAGTTCCTTTTTCATTAGCAGCGTTACCATGGGAGCGGCGAAATGGAGCCAGGATGGGGCGAAGCACCTATCCCGCAGTATAAGGGAATATAAACTGATATAAGTACAAGGGAATATAATATAAGTACAAGGGAATATAAACTGATCGAGGGAGCTCCTGGGATTGAAGATGCTGTTCTATTTGTACTTGCAAAACATGGCTTGGGAATGGGGATGTTTTAAAAAGAACTGATTAACGGCTGTCGTGCAATTAATCCACCTCTGGGACGGTCCCCCCTGTTCAGAGCCCGGTGCACAGCTCTCCCGGGCAGCTGCAGCGTGGGGTCGGCTTTCAGGTGGGTTTGTTCCCTGCGTGTCTGAGCAGAGCTCTGTGGTGGCTGGAGGCAAGCGGGAACATTGCAGAGGATTGATATTTCCTGCAAATAATAATATTGATAGAAAAAAAAAATATCAGAGAACCCAGGCCCCAAATCTTCCCCGTTGCTCTCCCCACCCCAAAGCTTTGTGGGCATTGCTGGGAGTGAAGGGCAAACCCAAAAAAACCACGGAGCCTTGATGCTGCCCTGCAAACACAGCCCCAGCCTGGCTGCAGCTGCAGGCTCCCAGCCAAAATGCAGGTACAGCCACCCCGCTGCCTGCACCCCGCTGCCTGCACCCCACTGCCTGCGAGCCACAGAACCACCCAGACACTTCTGGTTTAGCAAAACCCACCAGTTCTACCCCCAGCAAAGAGCTGCTTCTAAGAAAGACGCGATGGTCCCTGCAGCGAGCGGGTGGCTGTACGTGCAGCCGGCACCGTGCCGTGCTGTGGCAGGGGGGGCTTCGCAGCTCAGCCGCTTCCTCCACGCCTCAACCGAAACCACGGCTGGGTGCAGCTTCCCGCCTCGTGGGCTCTCGCCTCCAGGAACCAGGCGACCCAACTCGGCTCCCAGAGGTGCAGGCAGTGGGTCCGGCAGCACCGTACACCCACGCACGTGTGCGCACACACACACATCCCCGTGCAGCCCAAGCACCGGCACCCAGACCCCAGGGGAATGCAAGAATTAAGGGCTTTAGCACCCACGGGGCTGCACCGTAGGGAACGATGCTGCCGTGCTCGGTGCTTCCCAAGCAGGTCGCTACGTGCAAGGCTGGGAGGCAGGATGGGGTTTCAGTTTACAGACGGGAAACTGAGGCACGGGACGCCGGGGACTAAAACATCCATTCATTTGGGGAGATCACTGAAAACAGATAAATCATGCCCTTAGCAGCCACAGCCCGGCATGGCTGTGACGTGCTGGGTCATTTTGGCACACAGCTTTTTATCCAACTTGGCCACCAGCGTCAAACCAAGCCATCCCAAAACAGAGGGGCTGCTTGTGACCCCCTCCAACGCAGCCTGGCCAGGGCAGGACTCGCTTGGCTGAGCCATGAGGCCACGGCAGCGCATCCGTGCTCCAGCGCCAATCCCAGCACCCAGCCCCACGCTGGGTCTGCCCGAAGCCATGGGAAAGGAGGCATGTGATCGGCTCCATAAAAACTGCCACGACCCAGGAACAACTCACGGTTGTGTCCGAGCTTCACCCCGGCCTTTCCTCGTCGGCGCCAGGGTGCTCCGGGAATGCCCATGGCCGGTGCACAGCGCCCGGCCGTGCGGAGCCGCGAGGGCACGCGTGTGCGGAGAGCGGCACAATGCCGGCCTTGTAACCCCGACGCCGGCGGAGCAATGCCTCCTGACCCCGGAGCAGGGAATGGCCACGGGATCTCTCCCATCACCGCTGCCTTGTTTTCCCAGTGCATCCCAGGGGTGCAAGGGAAAGCAGCCGAGCCTAGGAGCCGTGGGTACCGTGCCATGATCCAGGGCCCCGGTGCCAAGCTGCTGGTGGTGCTGGAGCTGGGCAACAGTCAAAGCCAGTGTGGTGGAGCTGATGATCCAGTGGAGCTGATGGTCCAGTGGAGCTGCCATCCGGCGCCTGCAGGAGTGGCTGGGGAGGTACAGCGGGTCTGGGGGTTGTCCACAGAGGAGACCACAGCCCTGGGATGGGGGATGGGAAAAAAGAGAGAAATGAAAAAAACAAATTTAGGAGGGGAGTGAGCACCTAAGGCAACCCTGGTGTCTTTGGGCACAGAGCGGGTGCCTGCCCAGACACCTCCAGAGCCCAGAGGGGCTTTTTGGACAGAGGTCTTGGCAGGGCAAGAGGGACGGGACAGGCTGGCCGTGCTCCTTCCCTCTTCCATGGGACCCTGAAAGAGGCAGAGAGGGGGTGCAATGCCAGCAGACCCATGGGACGAGGAGCAGCTCCTTGGAGTGGTTTGCAACACCCATCCGTGCACCGGTTGAGCCGTGGGCAACCTTCTGCCACTGCACCGCAGGCACCCGGCGGGTCCCGGCGTGTCTGATGGGCTGAGAAACCGGCAGCCCTCAGAGATAACGGCCAAGCAGAGACGTTTCAGCTGAGAGCAGGCGGGAGCCTGAAGGGAGAACCCCGCACGGGCTGGGGTTGCGCCATCGCTAGGTCATGCCGCAGTCACACGCCGGCTGAGCGCGGTCATCCGGCACCCTTCGCCTGACTCCGGGGGTCATGGCAGGCACTGGGGCGGGCTGGCGGTGTCCTGGGGGGCGACAGCCCTGTCCCACCGTACAGCCCATCCCAGCCAGCGCTGGACCCTGTGCATCAAAGGCACTAAAGGGGTTTGTTGCATTTCCAAGTGGGATGAGTGGAAAAGCAATAGGGCCAGCAGGTCCCCAAGGGCTGAAGTAACTTTGCGTCCAGCCCTGTAGAGGGAGAGAAAGTCTAAAAATCCCCCAAACCTCAATTCATGCACAGAGCACAGGGAAATTCTCCTTCCTTTTTGGGTTTAAACACATCACTCCGTTCTGAAATACCCAGGGGATCGCAGAGCGATCACCCACCCATTTTAACTGCTACTCTCGCAAACGGCGACGCAAAACCGAACAACAATTTATGGCAAAGAACGTGAATTTTTGTGTCTGGTCTGTGGTCTCCAAGCGTACGTTCTCCAAGAAGAGTTTCCTGCAGAAGCCAAGGAAGCCGAGGCGGTCGCTGGTCCCTTGACACCTTGCCCATCAGGGATGACCACTCCAGAAGTGAACCCAAGTTCACCAGCCCGGAGGAGACTGGGAGCAGCCTGTGGTCCATTCCCCACTGCGCTGAGATGGTCCCCCCAAAACTTGCTCCAAGAGCAGAGGGGTCCTGCAGCAGAGGCAATGGAAGGAGGTTCCAGGCATTTCTTTTTGAGAGTAGGTTTTGCAGGATTGGGCATTAATAAGGAAAAAACATCATCTGGAGAGCTTGGCAGAAACCTGCAGCTCCCTTGTTTCCCTCCCTCAAAGACAGGGTTGGATTTACTTTATTAAACAGAAGAATATTCATATTTCAAGAGGCACCTACAAGGCAGGAGCGACTGGGCTGTGAGCAGGCAGGGAGCCTGGGGCTCATCCAGGGCACATTTTGGGGCAGCGATGAAGATGGGGGATCCCAGGAGGGTCAGGATCCCAGCTTAGCCCCCCCGTGAAGGACCCTCTGGCCATAGTAGGTTTCAAGACGTGTCAAGTGAGACCCCACCAGCTTTGGGTTTGTGTTTTGCTGCTTCTCTCTCCACTGGCAAGCAGGCAGCACGTGAAAGCACACGTGGGCTGCAGCTCATGATCGGGAGCTTTCGAAGTGGTTAGAAAAATCAGTATTATCCCCACAGCCCTTGGACAGAGGTGGGTTTGGAGACATCTTCCACCTGGAAGAAATTTAAAAAAATAAGGAGAGGAGAGGAGAGGAGAGGAGAGGAGAAGAGAAGAGAAGAGAAGAGAAGAGAAGAGAAGAGAAGAGAAGAGAAGAGAAGAGAAGAGAAGAGAAGAGAAGAGAAGAGAAGAGAAGAGAAGAGAAGAGAAGAGAAGAGAAGAGAAGAGAAGAGAAGAGAAGAGAAGAGAGAAGAGAAGAGAGAAGAGAAGAGAAGAGAAGAGAAGAGAAGAGAAGAGAAGAGAAGAGAAGAGAAGAGAAGAGAAGAAGAAAAGAGAAAAGAAAAGAAAAGAAAAGAAAAGAAAAGAAAAGAAAAGAAAAGAAAAGAAAAGAAAAGAAAAGAAAAGAAAAGAAAAGAAAAGAAAAGAAAAGAAAAGAAAAGAAAAGAAAAGAAAAGAAAAAAACACAGAGATGTCTCCACCTATGGGAGAGCTCAGCAGAGCCATGATGCTGCCATGGCCTCGGTGTGATGGAAACCCTCCCTCCAGCCCCACACTGCTTGGCAAGAGAAAGGTGTATGTAAAATACCAAAACAATGAGTCTGGGCTTCAGGGAAAGGTGGAAATTGCAGGCCCTGGACACTCAGTAAATCAGTGAGATATTTAGGTGTTTGTCCAGTGCTCCCCGTGGCCCCGTTTTAAGGGTCTGACCTATCAGGCTCGTCGTTCTTTCCAGTTTTAAAATCCACAGCTAAACCAAAAGGCAAAGACGTGCTGTGAAATGTTTTGATGTATGGTCACAAAACAGCAGAAAATACCAGTATATGGGTATAGTCATGGAATTATGGAAGAGAGACCTGGAGGAGTCACCCAGCCCCTTCCTACAGTGCATTTACACACACACACGTATGCATATACATACCTGAATTTCCACCGAATCTGTGGGCAATCCAGCTGGGATTTATACAGCGTTACACAGCGGAGGTGTCTCCGTAAATACGATTCACATTTTTTTTAATTAAAAACAACTAGCTGAAAATGGCTCAATTTTAAAAAAGCACACGTTGTAGCGTGGCTGAGATTTGGGGGTTCCTACAGGCTCCTGCATGAGCCCCCCACATTTTCAGACAAAAAAATTGCTCCTGAGCATTTTTTTTTTTGTGATGGGACCAACCTGGGAGCAGAAACACCCGAGTGCACGAAAGAGGCACGGCCAGGAGAAGCTGTTTTCCATTGGAAGATGTCTCCCTTGGTGTGAAGGTGCAGAAAGGCATCGGAAAAGCCGGACTCCCGCTCCTCGTTTAGACAAGCAACATATTCAGGCTGATTTTCCACCCCAGACGCAGGCAGGTACACCACTGTGGGGAAAATATCCACCTGAAAGGGGGCTTGTAGCCCTCCAAGATACCCAGCGCAATGGATTTGACACCACCTTAGTTTAACTTCTCTTCTAAGGCCAGTACAACCAGTACAGGAGGCAGGCGTGCTGGGAGAGCTGCCTGGGCTAAGCCACGATGGTCATTTTGGATCCTACTTGCGCATCATGCCTTCGGCTCAGCAGAGGTGCTGTTAACCAGATGTTGCCATTACTTCACCTTCCAAAACAACACCCAACCCAGTGATGTCCAGGGAGAGGAGCCCAGCTGTGGCTGGTGCAGAGCGCTGCGGGCAAATCCTCACAGCTGCCCTGCACGGGTGGAGCGAGGTAGTCTCTGCTTTAAGGTTAAACCTGAGGGTTTTGGAGGTTTTCCCCTGTCCTGATTCAAAAGTACCAGCAGTGCTGCAAACTGGGGGGTTCTTTTATTAGGGTGGTGGACTGGGATTCAAGAAACTGGGGTCTGACACCCAGCCTGGCCGTGACCTCGGGCATCTGCTCTCGGAAACAAGATCCTCTGCAAATCCACCCTGCAGAAAGCATCCCTGAAAGCTGGATGGGGGCCGGGATGGGGTCAAAGCCCTGAGTCCCAGGAGGGTTCGGCCATGACCAGCTCCGAAATCCCAGCACGAACCTCCAACACAGCACCCGGCTCTGTCGAGTGTAGGAAAGGACCCAGATTCCTCCTGGGTGGGGGTAAAAGCTACTGTAATGCCAATAATACACATAATTTATTACCAGCTGGCCGCCGACCCTCTCCTGCCACCCACACTGGAAGTACTGTGTTTTATTTCAGAGACAAAAGTCTTTATTAGGATTACTACTGGGTTACTTGCTTTCCTCCAGAGAGGAGATTCAAACCAGAAGAGCTAACAGCTTAAAGACCAGGGATGAATTTAAAAGGATTCAACCCGTGGTGCTCTGTTCCCATTCCTGCAACACCCCTTTAGCTGAACAAAATAACATTGCCTCCGTTTCTTATTTTCTTTTCCTTCTCTTGTCCTTTTTTCCCCCTCCCAGGCAGCTGTTTCTCTTGATCACATCTGTAGCAAATCTGCACTTAATCCCCCCTTGACAGTGCAGAAGAGGGTGGAAAAATGGAAAGGCTGATCCCAGCACCCGGGATGTGGCAGGGAGGGAGGGAAGGGCTGTAACGGGAGCAGGAGGCTCTGGCCGGGGTGAGTTCCCGGGAGCGATCACCGCTCTGGATCCTGTCTCTGAATCTGCAGAGCCACGGGATCCAGCTCCACCTGTCACGGAGAGCCCAGGGCTGTGGCTGCAAGCACAGCGAGGTGCAGCTCGAGGTTTGACTCATCGCTTCCATTTCGTTCTCCTTTATCCCATCAGTGGTGGTCTGAGCCCTCAGGCATGTTCATAGAATCACAGAATGGTTTGGGTTGGAAGGGACCTTAAAGCCCATCCAGCCCCACCGCCAACGGAAACCCACCGCCACAGGCAAAGGCGACTCAAACCCCAAGAGCATCTTTTGATCACAGAAACACTCGAGGACCAGGTCTGGCTGCCTGGGGGGTGCCAAAGGAGCATGTGGCCAGGGTGAGGAGATGAAGTGGGTACAATCCCGGTGGGTGCTGGGGCAGTGGGATTTTGGCTGTCTCCTGCCAACCCCCAGGGATCTACCTGTACCAAGGAGCAGCCAGGACACGGCGATGCTGGGAGCGGAGACCAGCAGGACGGGGGCACTTTGCCACTGTGCCAGCTTCTGCAGAGTTTCACCCTCTGTAAATACACACAAAGTAATTTGTACCTTAAATGGTGATTATTATTGTTGGCATCTCACCGTAGCCCGCGCTGGGAAGGTTTAGCACTTCAGCTGCAGCATCCCAAAATGTCAGCGTGGGTGATAACACTCCGAGACCCCCCAGCCCTTCCCTACGTTGAACCCCACCCTGTGTGGGGTTTCACATCTGCACCACGGCGTGTGGGACAAAGGGTCTGGGGAGGGCCTGGGGTCTCCGGAGTGGTCTGAGGCTCCCCCCAAAGGACTGAGGGTCCCCCCAGGGAGAGCTGGGGCTCCCCACAAAGGGCTGGGGGTCCTCCAGCACCCACTGAGGGACAGCACTGGGGACACATCCAATTTTTACCTTTCATGCCCAAAGAAGTGCTTCACAAGAAGAAACAGCGATGGGTGGGGGGAGGCTCATGTGCAGGAGGGGACACGTACACCCCCACCTCCCATCCACTTGATTTCCCCACCGCCAGCTGCTTTCGCAGAAAGCCTCCAGCCCCCGGGTGACCCCAGCTGCCTCCCCCAGCACCGTGGGGTTCTCAGAAGGGCCCGGCGCTGGCGTCCCCCCCGCACTCGCTGCTCTCGCTTACTGGAAAGAAGCGCAGAGAGGGCCCCTGGCACGCTCTTTCCTTTCTCACCGCTCGGTTTTTCTTACTTTCTTTTTTCTTTTTTTTTTTTTTTTTTGTTTGAAACTTTTCGAGCCAGAGCTGAGCAGCATCGTGAGCCAGCCCCGGCGGAAGCAGCGTCGCGGGGCGCTTGTCACGAAGGCGGTGGCAGGTGACAAGGACAGAGGCAGCACCGCAGGCAGGATTTGGCAAAGAGATGGTCGCGAAGAGCCGGAGCTCAGCTGTCAGATTGGGCAGGAAACCCATGGGCAGCACCGCAGGGTCCCCAGGGGGAGGGGGCACCCCCGAGGGTTTCGGGGTGAAGCGGTGGTGGGTTCACACTGGGAAAAATTCCTCCCGTGAGGTGTTTTTGGGGGTGATGGGGGAAAGGGGAAGGCGTGCGGGAGAGGAAGAGGATGGGGGAAGCGATGCTCGAGCACCGGCGTGGTCCAGCCAGGGCTCGCGGCAGCTATTTAAAGAGCAGACCGTGGGAAACTTCTTCAGACGTGCGGTTTCTCTAAACGGGGGGACTTGTGTCTTCGCTGCCGCCGGGTGAGTCACAGTCAGAGCAAGAGAGAAGAGAGCAGGGGGGAGAAAATAAAAAGAAACAAATAACCAAAAAAAAAAAAAAACCAACCCAACCCCAGCCCCCAGCAGTGACAATTAGTGCCGCTGCCTCCGAGGACCCGCTGCACAATTATCTCCTGCACAGCAGATCAAGGTCAGGTCTTTTAAAAGGAGGAAGCTCCAAAGAGGGTTTGGTTTCCCCCCCCCACCCCTCTTCAAACAGGAAAACTGTCCCCTGCTTCAGAAAACCAAAGAAAGAAACCCCAAACCTCTTATCTGAAATCATATCGCATGGGGGGGAGGGGGGCGCAGGAGAGGTGCTGAGGGCTCCTCTGACCTGGAGGGGACCCTCAAGGGGACCCTGGGTGGCTCCGGGACCTCGGGCAGCTGCGGAGGTCGAGCATCCTCAGCCCCAGGGAGGGACCCTGGAGGTCCCGGCCACCAGCACAGGGCTGGGTCTCCCCCCCAGGCTGGGGGGGCTCAGGTGTCCCTGGAGAAGACCAGCTCTGCCCTGACCCCGTGGGGAGCTGAGCTGGGTCGGGGAGAGGGGAGGGATGTGCATCCAGGATTTCCAAAGGCCTTTTTCTCTTTCCTGTAGAAGTAGTACGCTTCCTCGCGGAGGCCGGCAGCTGCTGTCTTCGCAGTACGGGAAACTGAGGCACAACCCAAGGGGCGTTGGCAGTGTCTTGATAAACCTGGGCTGGGTCTTCGCTGGAGCAACTCAGGCTGTTGAAGTGGCACTTTTCTGGGTGAAAACCACACATTTTTGGCTCTCTCTATGCCATCATGACATCTCAGCGTGAGATTCTGAAGCCCAGGAGCGGGATCAAGCAGGTGGATTCAAAGAGCCGGGAGCCGGGAGGTGGCTTTCTCTGGGGACAGTGTCAGTGCGGAGACACCCACGGGGTCACGGGGACCTCAGCGAGTGCTGCTGACGCACACAGGGAGCACAGGCAGCGCCCGGGGAGGGTCACACCACCCCGCAGGCATTGCCGGGCCTCCTCCTGAAACGAAACCGCTCCCAGGTCGACGTTTTGAATTCTTGTAACTTGCTCTGAATCATTTTGGAACGGTCTCTGCAGGTGACTCAACCTGTGTGTGTGTGGGGAACTAAAAATGCATCACAAAGCCACGTGTCATCACGTTTGGGAGGTACTGGGGGCGAAGGTCAGGGCACGCACGGCATCAGCGAGGGGTGATGGGTGACACCAGCACCGAGCCGGGGCAGCAAACGGGCGCTGGCTTTTCCCCAGGTGCTCTGGGTGCAAGAATCCACCCAAAATACAGTTTTTTCCCAGTTCCTGAACAATTTTGAGAACTGCAGGAGAAAGTACTGAGGGTCGAAACCCAACAAAGCAGATCAGAAAGGGGAGAAAAAAATACACAGCAAGGTTTGCAGTTGGCTTGGGAGGAAACGCTTCGTTTCAGGCACTGATTTTTTAATTTAGAAAGTAACAATTTTTAGTGTTGAGGTGACTTCCCCCAGCCCGTCCCGCCAGGCTAAGAGGAAATCCAAACCCCTCACTGCAAGCCCTTGGGGCTTGACCTGCACATCCTCCTTGGGGGAGGCAGCCGAGGCACCCCGGGGTGGCTGTGGGGTGACACGGGGGGACGCTGGGGACAGTGGCAGTGAGGTGTGAGGGGCAGGTGCCACGCAAGGATGGGGACAGCCACTCTGGCTAGGGGACGTTCGGGCGCCGGCGGCTGCAGGCGCTGGTGAACTTCGCAGGAACCCTGCGGTGACACAAAGACATGGCCCAAAAGTCACCTTATCTGTGACCCAGATAACTGATGTGAAACCAGCCCGGCGCCAGCCAAGACCCGGCTCACCCCAAACAGCGATCCAGCCCCCCCGGCCGCAGGCACGGTCCCTGCAATGGGAAAGGGCTGTGGGAAACCCCAGCCCTCGCTCAGGGCATCACTTCGGGGTGACATCGGTGCTGGAGAACCAGACCAGTCCGGAGATGGCTTTGCGCCATTTCTGCCCCAAAACCATTGTGGGTTTTGCCCTGGAGACCATGGAGAGGGTGAAGGGGATGGGGGAGCACCCCTAGAATGGGGCCAGGCTGCATGCAGGACCCTGGAGCTGAGCATCCTCTCCCCCCGGGCACCCCCCAGTCTGTCACCCGACATCCCTGCGGCCAGGAGGAAGTGGGGGAGGGCGTCCCCCCCCTCTCCAGCAGACAGAGCCGCTACATGAAATCATGAAATCGCCTTTTTTCTCAGCCATGCAGCAGACACAACACGCAGCAGCTTCCGGCAATGGGGGGGGGGATTGTGGTGCAGCAGCTCACGCACCCCAGCTGCCCCCCCACACTCCCCAAGCAGAAGTCTGCACTGCACTGGGGAAGTCACCGGTGGCCGATGGCCCCAGGGTGGTTTGCAGCCCCCAGTGTGCCCAGGCGGCTGTGTGGGAGAGGATGCTGCCGGTGGGGGGCTGAGATGTGGCTTCCAGTGACAGCCCCCCACCTGCAGCTCTCTGGGGGTTGAAAAAGACAGTGCTGCGAACCCCAGAGGGGACTTTTTCTTTGTAGTGAGGATTTTTGCTGAATTACCATCTCTCAGCACTTTGCTTCTCTCTTCTCCAGTGGGTGGTGGGGGCCAGTGGCAGCGGGGAGGGCGTTGCCAGCCCACTGCTTTGCCCTTGCCAGCCAGGTAGGTGCAGTGCTGGACCCCCCTAGTGCTTGGGGTGGCCTTTCATGATTGTCACAGAACCCCAAGACGGCAGGTCCAGGGTGCTGGACTGGCCTAGATGCCATCTGGGGGAAGCAAATCCCCAAATCAGCACTGGTTTTGCAGGAAAAAACATCACAAAATTAACAAACAAACAAACAAAACAAAAACCAACAATAAACACACCCAAAACAAAGCAAAAGAACAGGTTTTGGTAGTTTCCAAAACCAGGAGCACACCAAGCCTGGGCTCTCCACTCCCCTCCCGCTCCCCATGAGCATCCCGGTGCTGCATCCCCACCCCGGGAGCTCGCGGGGATGGGGTGGGCACTGGGGCTGCCTCTGCAGCCAGCATCCCCAGCCTCACCCGGGGCTGGCCACGCCGTGGCAACCACAAAAGAGCAGCTCTCAGCCCGAAGCATGGCAGCTCCCCGGCACGACGTGCCCTGCCCGTCCCCGATCCCGTCTCCTCTCTTGGGGTGGACCCCGGGTCAGGCGACGCGGATCGCGGTGCAGGAAGGTTTGTCCCCTCGGCACACGCAGCCCGACCCGAGCCTGAGCGACGTCTGCAGCACAAAAACGCCGTCAGAATAATTCACTGTGAACCTCATAAACACTCGCAACCGCGGCCACTGCATTTCCTTGATTACCAGCCCGAAACTTTTCATTACAAATTACTTATTAAAGAGGGATCTAACCTCTCTCCCGGCTGGCAGTGGGTAACGAGTGTTTTATTAAGTTGTCGGGGGCGAGCAGCAGCTAATGCAAGCTGCATCCGCAGGGCTCTGTACTTCATTAGCCATGGATCATTATGCCATTTATAATTAAGTGTTCAATGCTCTAAAATACGGCGTGGCAAACAGTGGCGATCAGGCGGAAGGGACCGGGGAAGGCTCCTCTAAATGGGGCGTGCCGTGCAGCCAAAAAACACCGATCCGTGGTTTTGGTGTTTGACCAGTTCTCCAGTTTTTCCAGCTCTTCCTCATCGGCCAGGGATTCTCTGGGCAGGGAAGATGCAACACCCACAGGCTTCTCCAAAGACCACAGTCAAGAGTTCAGCGGCAAAACCCCTTCCGGGCGCCGTGGCAGTGAGTGGAGATGGCACACAGCGAAACCCCGGCCTGCCCCACCTGCTGTACCCGGGGTCTTCACCGACGAGCCCCACGGAGCAGCCGCCCCGCCGGCAGCGCCGTTCCCATGACACGGCCGTTTTACAGCCGTACCACGGACGGAGCAGCCTGGTGCTTTCGCTTGACTTTAACCCCAAAGAAATGTCTCAGTTCTGATGGAACGGGAAGCATTTTTTCCAGGGAAAGAGCAGCCTTCTCTGCCCCTCCACAAAAGGACAAATCTTACAGATGAGCCAATGGCCGAGCCCCCTACGCTGCTATTTTGACCTAGAAGCAACTCGGTGCTTGTGCCCATCCCAGTGATGTTGCCGAGGGTGAAGACAGCCCCACGCGAAACACATTTCCCTTGACGTAGGTCCGTGCTGGAAAGGATCCATCCAGCTTCGGATTTTGGGCTGAAAGTTGCAGCTGGACCAGTCTTTGTAAACCCAAGACCCTTCCCGAGCAGCACACAGAGCAGCGACGGCCACACGGACAGCCCCGGCACGTTGGAGAGCAGCAGCGGCTTAGGAAGCAACGCTTAGGAAGGGGAATTTGGACTGAGCTTTTCTCGTGCCTGGGAATAATTCCATAAATTTCAGCTGAGTGAATTAACTGCAAATTGATGACCAACTTGCCAGGTGGCTCTGATATTTCGGTCTCGTCAAGAAAGAGGATATATGAGAGCAGAGGGGGTTTCGTGGCGCGCGTTAAGGCAGGGAAGGGAAGGAATGCTTCCCTGATGGAAACCGAGCTGCAGCACTTGAGAGCTCACCACGGCGTGGAAACCAACCCCAAACCAACCCCAAACCAACCCCAAACTTATCCCAGTGCATCCCGGACCAGGACAACACCTCCCGAAGCAGCCACTCACCCCAAAGGAAGAAACCTCTAACGAAAAGACTAATTAAGAGAAGACTTTATCCCTACACCAGTAATTTAAACCTGACGAGCGAGGAAAGAAAAACCACACTCCCATTATTTCAGCCCCGCAAAGTTTGGTCAGTTGGGTTGTGCTTTTTCATTAGGCGCTCTCTTGCAATAAGTAATTTTCCTTAATGCCTCGAATCACTCTTGATACCGCTGTGGTGTGCCTGTGGCCAACGTGAAGTATGAGGAGGTCACAGCTGATGTGTCTTCCTTGGGATGGGGTTTCATTAAATGGGAGTGACCACAGAATTTAACGGTGGAGCCCGGCAACACTGCCCACTAATTGCTTTAGTGTGCTGCTGGTACCACCACAATTTCCCCTCCTCGGTGTTGGGATTTGTGTACTTAATCCAATGCCCTTCGTCAGGATTCTAGGGAGATGCGGCCTCGTTATGTAAATATGGCTTTCCTGAGTCTTCGGTATTTCTTCAGTGTTGAGAAGAGGGAGACAGCCCTGCGCAGGAGACACTTCGGTGCCGGCGGAGCGGCACCTCCAGCTCCGTTTACCGGTGCTGTGAAGTGACGGGCCGGTCACACCGCTCACCGGCATAACCCATCGCAAAGTGTCGCTGAGCCCATTTCACAGATGGCAAAAGTGAGGCGCTGGCAGGGAATTGCCCAAGGTCACCCCACAGGTAAACCAAGCAAAGCCTCATCGCAGCCAGGAAAAAAGACGACCGAATCGAGGTCCAAATCTCAACCCCACGGCCCCAGAGGGCCCCAGCCTCGCTGAAGGCTGCTTGGAGTGGTCTCTATTGAGCAGCGTTATGGCTTGTTTTGCTTTAACTAAGTAAAATCCATCTGCTCTATTGTGCTATTTCTATTCCTAAATCTTGCATTACATCGAAAGTCTTTTAAACCGTCTGCACAAGAGGACTCTGTGCGGTTTCTACGGCATTTTCTGTTTAACTTGCATTAAAGTGTACCAAAGAGTTACAAGTGCATTAGCGGTCCTGCTCCCAAATTGCTGTTATAACCTTTGCCCCCGGCCAATCAATCTTGCTGACACCCATTAAAATGAGCTCATGGTGCCGTTTTTATGGCCGGATTAAGTGGTATATCTGTAGCTCAGGCGGTTCGGTAAGGGCGTCACACTGCTAATGATTTCTTTATTGATCTTTAATGATTTCCTACATTAGTACAAGCAACATTAGCCTCAACAACATGCTCCGGGACAGATTGACTAAATAATTCACTGCAGCAAACTGTGATCACATAACTGCACATTCCTCCTTTGTATTAAGAAACAGGGGCGGAAAGTGCATAATTATATTCTCTGATATAAGACAGAAAGCTGTTGCCTCTCCCCCCAGATTTCTCCCGGCTGCCCCCCTCCCGCCAGCGCAGACCCACCGTGGGAGAATACTTTCCCTTCGGGGGCCGGTGATCTGCCCCAAATTACTCACCGGGAGAAGAAACACATCTGTGTGGTCAAGGCTCCACTCTGCTTCTGCCCAAGGAGATGCAGCACTCGGGGGGCCGAGGGGGTCGGGAGGAGTCGGGCTCTGGTGGGTCTCGGCATCGGGATGCTGCTCAGGGATGCTTGGCTCACATGAGACATAATTCACAGAGGATGTAAGGAGCTGCCACTTATCTGCCTGTACCCCTCCCCAAGCATCTCCCCACAGGACACCCCACAGCTGGTGTTTAGTGGGCAACTGACGTTGAATCTTGAGTATTAAGATCCTGAACCCCCAGCATTGGTTTGCATTCAGGTGGGTACCCAGCAGCTGGGGGGAACAGGACCCCACAGCTGCCTGTGAGGGCAGGACCTGAGGGACCCTGCGGAGGCAGAACTGTCCAGCTTGCTCCGTTTCACCTTGAAGCATGTCCGGAACAGCAAACGAGATGAGAGGTGCAGAGGTCCTCAGCGGGCTGAAATGAAGTTTTTTAATCCCTGGGATGAGTCTGATGTCCATCGCTACATGGAGGATGGATGGATGGATGGATGGATGGATGGATGGATGGATGGATGGATGGATGGATGGATGGACGGATGGATGGATGGATGAATGGATGGGTGGCTCCCCATGCCACCAGCATGCACAGGGTGGATGGGATGGGCCAAAGGAAACCTCTTGCCGAGCCCAGCTGTAGGGTAACACCCTGGGCCATGGCCAGCGTGAGCATCCCTGCAAGAGCAGTGCCAGAGCGGCGGCAGATCCCTGGCAGCAGGGAATGGGTTCAGCACCAGCCACACTCTTCTCCATCCACCTGCCAGCTGCCAAACCCTGGGGAAGCCCTTCAAAAGCTGATTTTGCAGCATCACTTTGCTATTTCCTTACTTCAACCTACCCGGGAGGTCCTTCCATTGACGGCATGCGGAGAACCGAGGCCAGGATGGTGACGGCTGCTGCCTGCCAGCCACCGGCCACGAAACCAGCCCGCTTGGCTCGGGATGCATCGGGGGTCCCAGGCGCCGTGAGAAACCCAGCTGCGACCTACAGCCTTCCTGCCGGGAGGTAACGGGGAAGCGCCGGTCCCGCCACAGCACCGTTTAATTGGGGAAAGCACTCAGTGGCGTGGGTCAAATTCTCCATGGGTGCTGGCGTGGAGCCAGATGAGGCTGGGCATGCCACAGTCTTCATTAGCGTAACTGGTTGCAAACCACAGCTCTTGACCTGCAAATAGAAATGATTTCTTCATTAATGGAGATGTCAACAGCGGGGAACCTGTGGTTTCTAATGACACAGCCATTTTCATCAAGTGTACAAACAAACTGTTAAGAAAACAGAAAAACAGAGCCTTCTTCCCTCTCCCCCGACTCAACACGGGGATTTCTCCCTGAAATGCAAGGTGATGCTGCCGAGGTCCTGCAGAGAAGGAGCTCTCACCTGCAGAGGAGCTGAGCGGAGCATCACCATGGCTCACTCGAGTTGGCTAGAGAACCCCTCCCTGATGGGACCACCTGCACGTCAGCAATGGGAAAGGCTTCAGGGTGGCACCTGCGGGTGTCACGGCTTGGTGTTCCTGTAGAACAAGGCAGGAGGGGCCCAAGGACACGGGGTGGTCAACAGGGAGCTGCTTCGGGGACCTTGGCTGTGACTAACGAGGTGTCTTAATGATGCTGCTATCCCCACTGTCCCAGAGGGGTGCTGGAGGAACCGTCTGCATGTGCCGCAGGGACCCTGGGCTTGCGTGTGGCTTTTCTAAGTGTCCCAAATGCTCCCAGCTAACCCCAGGTCCCGGGGCCGGAGATGGAGGAGCCACCGCAGCCTGTGCCCTCCCTGGCTGGCACTCACCCGGCCCCGAGCCAGCAGGAGCTGACAGCTTCACCGCATGAACTCAGCGCCTAGGGAAAACGTCCCAGAGAAAGGTTTTTTTCAAGCCCTGGTACAGATGGGCCGTCTAAACAAATGAGGCTGCTCCACCGCTCCAAATTAGAAGCCAAAAAAAGACAGACCGTGGCTCTAAACAAATAAACAAACTAAAGCAAGAGCTCGTTTGCATCCCTCAGCCCTCAAACAAACCACAGAAGATATTCTCGGCCAAAACGCAGCGACAGCATCTAACACCTGGACCAAACCCTGCTGTCAGCCGCTGCTTCAAAACCCTCCCCAAAAACCTTGCCAAGGGCCATTTCCACCCCTCCCGCCTGGATGCCACGGCACGGAGGACACGCTCGTTGCTCTGATGATTACTTGCAGGAGCGAAGCACTGTCAGCAGCATTGGGTTCGCATCGTGCGAAGCGCAGCCGCTGAACCCCGCGCTGCGGTCGGTGGAGAGGGATTTCACCGTGGCCCCGTAGCACAGCATCACCTGAGCATCAGTTCAGAAATGAGAGCCAGTTTCTGGCCCCGTGGTTGCGGGCAGAGTGGAAAAAGGAAGGGAAAAGCCTCAGACGTGCTCAGGAGAACAGCCTCTGCTTATGTTATTTATATTATTTTTCTGGGTGATTTTTTTTTCCCAAAGGCCACCCTGGGTGGCTGAGCGTGCAGGGTGGCAACGCTGCGGCCTCAGGAAGAGAAAGTGGGTTTTCTACAGAACAGAAATAGAGCAAAAGGAAAAAGAAAAAACACGACAAACCAACCCCAGTGAAACAGAGTACTCGGGACAGGGCAGGCTCAGCCCAAATCCAGCACTGCCAGCAGGAAAACAGCCCTTCACTCCAGGGATTCGCACGGAGAGCTTGGAGCAGAGATTTGGGGTGCAGAGATGGGGTGCAACTGCAGCCATCCTCATGCAGATGCCCCTTGTCTCTCCGGGAGCCTTTTCCCAATGGTGAAAACCCCCACGGAGCAGACAGCGGCTCCTTGGAGCCAGCTCTGCTCCTTTACAGCTCGAAACGTGCACAGCTGAGCCACTGCCCGTGCTTTCTCGCAGTGGACGTCCCCGCAGACACGATCACACCTCGGGGAGGCTGTAAACCTGGTGCTGACAAACACCGCTGCGGTGAGCCCGTTAGCAGGAAGATGTGAAGGATCTCATTAAAGGATCCAGCCACCAGCCAAAGCTGGGAGAGGTCGGCATTGCCACCCTCGACAGCGATGTCCGGCGTTACTCGCTGAAGCTCTGAATGTACACCCACGCCTGGGGAGAGCAGGAGCTCTTCATCTCCTTCAGTAACTTCTAGGTTAGGGTGTTCTGGGGATTTTTTTTGGGTGGGGAATCATAAAGAATAAATAAATAAAATTACATTTAATCACACAGTCTACACGCAGGCAAACCAAGCGCTGGGTAGGTGGGCAGCTGTGCCAGAGGGAGGTGGTGGGTGGAGATGGATTATAGTGGAAAAATCAAATATATTTGTTCTCACCCGTACCTGTGATATTTATTTGGATTAAAACCCACTCCAGAAAAAGAGCATCCCCTTAGTGAAGCAGTCACTAACTGTCACTCCAGGATGACCTCCTGCCAAAGGACTGCCTCTCTCGTCGGCCAAAGAGAAACCCAATCCTGCAGCTTTTCAGCCCTTTAGACCCTGGGAATACCTCACTGGTGTGTGGGCAGGACATGCAGGCAGGATGGGCAGGCAGGGATCCGTGCCCTGGGTGGGAGAGGACGGTGCTGGTGGCTGTGGGAGCCCTGCCCGCATTTCACATGGGGCTTCAGAGCCTTGAGCTGCTGCCGGCCGTGGCCGGCGGCTCCGATGGCAAAGCCACAAACAGCCCCGTCTCACGGCCCCTAATGTCTATCGACCGGGGGCCCCGTGGGGTGCCACTGCGGTTGGGGACATCGATCGCTGTCGCAGCAGAGCAGCAGCCGAGGCTGAGCAGGGTGGCATAGGGAGCACAGCCCGGGTACCAGCACCGTGCAGGGGAGCCATGTGCCATCACATGTCCTGCCAAGGGACTGGGGCGGCGGGTGCCACACCATCCCCTGTCCCCAAGGCGTGAAGTGGCCGGGTTCAGGTCACCCACAAACCCAGACCTGAGCCCTCAAGGAGCTCCTGGCCCTGTGCCGGAGCATCCTCAGCGCATCCGGCTGGACCCTGCACTGGGAAAAGCCCCAGTGCCACTCGCCATGTGTCTGCGGCAGCAGAACCAGGGTCCCCAACCCATGGGACACCCATCCCATGGGGCACCCAGTCCCACCGTGCACCCAGATCCCTCCGTGCACCCTGCACCCACCAGCGGAGCGTGGGCCTTTGTCTCCCTCTAGTGAACATCGCTCCAGAGCAGCTTGGCGATGGGATGCGCTGACCAGACACCCCTGGATGTGGCCAGAGCCCCAAGGCCGGTGTGCCCACCTGCTGGTCACCACACCCGCGCTGGCTGTAGCCTGCAGCACCGGCCAGCAGCACTGCATCCCCAAAGCTAGGCTGGCAGCAGCCCAAGGGCAGCACCCACAGCATGTCCGGTGGTCCTGGCACAAGGGAACGAATCTTAGTGGAGGTTGCTGTCCTCTTAGGACACAGTTTGGACACAGGACCCCAAGAAACCGCCCACCTGAAGCAGTACCGAGTTCCTCTCCTAAGGTGATGCGACCGGGAGAGTTTTATCATGTCCCTACGCACCTTCTGTATTGATTTTCCCAGTTTGTCCTGTTAAACAAATATTCTGGCAGGGGTACAGGGTGACTTATTATCCTTGCAGTGCAATATCTAATCCACTGATATATCTATTATTCATTTATTTTTCTATTATTCATTTATTCACTGGGAATTTACAGGCAATCAAAAAGGCACTCTTGGTCATTTTGCTATAAAAGCATTTTTGATCCTCCTCTCTGCCAACGCAAACTTGTCTCTCTCGCTTAAAATACATTAATGACCCATTACAGGGATGGGACCTGATGCCCTGCTTATATATAGGAGCGTCTTTGGAGATTTTGAAATTGATATAAATAAACGGGGGCTTGTTGTTAATGCGCTCATTAAGCAAGGGGTGGGCTGGGATGAGGAACACAATATTTTCCACTCCAAGCTCCCCGAGGGCTCTGCAATTGTTGATGTTAATGCCTAAAAACAAGCGACAAGCCGGGCTCTCTGGCCCTGCTGTGGCAGCCAGGAGGATGCAAAGGTGCCAGGGTGTGCCACGATCCCTTCAACCACCCTACACCACCAGGCATCGCTCACCAGGTGTTGGGGGCCATATCCAGCGCGTTTGGAGGATGAGGTGATCACCCGAGGGTGCGGGAAGGTCCAATCCTGCCTCTGTCCCCATCCCCTCCTCTGCCACATCCATCCGCAGGGGGTTGGGAGGCTGTGGCGGTGCTGCGGCCCCATCTGTCAGCTTTGAGGGGCGTCATTGCAGTTTTCATGCAGACACACAGATAACTTTGCAAGAGACCGTTGTCAGAGGGGCAACACCTTAGAAAGAAAAAAAACCAAAATTCACAAGGTAAATTTACCAGCCACAAAGGTTTAGCCGGTACGGCTTTGCATCGGGTGCTGAGCGCTGCACCATGCTGGAACGCCTTTACCCTCTGTGGTTTTACTGGGGGCAGTACCTTACGCCGGGATCTCTGGTGGGGGAGACGTCACGGCTTTGCTGGGTGCAGGACCAGCACTGGCACCTCTGTCCCAAAACCTCAAAGCCTTTAACAACTGGGGGCAAAGTCGTACTCACGATGGGGGAAACTGGCACCTCAGGAACAGGCTGCAGCCACATGGGAAGGTAGAGAGCACCCAATGAAGAACCAGCTGCAATATCACTCTAACAGCAGGGTAATATGGTATGAAACACGACAGAGTACGTACATCAGCCTGTTTGTCCTGGCTGAGAATTGTCTTTATTCACCATCAACGAGAGCAGGTAGAGCCCCCCCTGTTCTGCAAGACGTGCGCAGCCCGGGAAACTGCTTTCTGCCTCACCTTCAAGGATCACACATCCCTCCAGCATCCACATCTGCACCCCTTCCTGAGAGCTAGAGACCCTTTCTGTTAATTAGGGCTGGATGTGAAACGGCATTGCCCGCCACTGTGCCGATGCCTGTCTGCGGTGGGCAGGGCTGCGTGCGCATCGTCACCTCCGCTTGGCACCAGGCTTTGAGTCGCAGGGACTTGCCGGGGAAACGTCACCCAAGAAAAGCCAGTGGCAGTGGGAAAGGAAAGCAGATAATTAGACAAGGACTAACTCTGCCTCTGTGACACCCCCATTGCCTGTTCCCAACGGCACAGGGCAGAAAGGTTCCCCAGGACCAGGAGAAGTCACCAGGATCACCGAGCTGCCTTCAGCCCAGGAAACCCCAGGAAAGGGCATCAGCGCCCACCCGGCACCAACCCAGCCCTCACCACTGCTCTGCTCCCAGGATGCGATGGCCACAGCCACTGAGCTGTCCCAAACCCTGTGCCCCATTTTCAGGGAAAGCACCGGCACAGGGACCAGGTCCCAGCAGCTCTCAGCTGCGTGACGGCCCGTCGGTTCTGTTTTCCTGTTACTGGCAGCAGTCATCCCACAGGGTGGCCTTTCCCTTTGCTCCTGGCCCAAGATGATGCTGGTCCCTGGCCCCTCAGGTGTCACAACCCAATTGCTTCCCTGCACCCAACATCTCCTTTTGCACAGGTGAAGAGTGAGCACAGACAGCAGGGCACCCTCTGCAAAGGGCTTCTCTTCTCCCAGTCCCAAGCATCACCCAACACTGCTCAGCAGGGCAAGGGCACAACGGGGCCACCATGAACCCAAAACCCGTCCTTGACCACCACTGTGACTTCCCTCGGCTCCGCCGGCTGAG
Source organism: Rhynochetos jubatus (assembly GCA_027574665.1). Classification (NCBI taxonomy): domain Eukaryota; kingdom Metazoa; phylum Chordata; class Aves; order Eurypygiformes; family Rhynochetidae; genus Rhynochetos; species Rhynochetos jubatus. The sequence goes on along the minus strand of CM050672.1, from coordinate 5,261,364 downwards.
CACACAGCATACAGGGACACCATCGCCCACCGCACAGCCGCCTCTCGGGGTTGCACTTTAAGACAAAGCCAGACAGGGTGGTTTGCCGACATCCTACTTCTTCTTTAGTGTCTCAGCTCTTCTCCCACTTCCATAAGCAGCATCCTCTCTGCTCGTGGGGGGAATGGGCTCAACAAGCGCCTCAACCCACCGTCTGGTCCATCTTCCAGGAGAGCAGGTCACCTCTGAGCATCCCCCATGTCTGGGAGGAGACACCCCCCCCACCAAGAGAAAAAGTGAAAGCAGGAAACGGGCTGGAAATGAGGGTTTGACCCAAGCCCTGATGTCAGCTGGAGATTCTCCATCTCCTCCAGCGGGTACTGGGTCAGGTGTCCCCATGCGATTGACACTGCCTGGGCATGAGCTCCGGCGGTACTGCACTGGTGGCGGGTCTGAGAGCACCGTGCCGGCCGATGGCCCAGCTTGCGTGCCCTCCTTGTGCTTTTGAGATGAAAAGGCGTGATAAAATCCCAGCGAGAGAAGGCATGCCCAGGTGAGAGGCGGGAGGCAAGCAGCTCCCTCTTATCCCAGCCATTGAATGGTTGCAGACCCCTTGCAAACAGCAAGCCCTTCACAACACAAAGGGCCCAACACGGGTCAGGGACGGGTCTCAGGGCAGGCACGTGGCTCTAAAGGCTTTGTGGGGCCACCAAGCCCTCCCCAAGTGCCATACGTGGACCCCAGCCCAACCCAAACCTGCTCTGCCTCAGCTGCACATCCCTTCAGACCACCTAGGGCACAGCTGGTGGCATAAACCCCCTTGGTGCTCTGATGGCAGCTTCCAGCATCTGCAAACCCCAAAACACCCAACGTCTTGTCTTTATCCTCCAAATACCCATTTCCCAGCCTCCTCCGAGGCTGCTGCGGGACACCATAGCAAACTCCCCAGTAGGCACGAAGCCTCTGGACCACAGTCAGGGCCAGGCAGAAGATGTTAATTATTAGGTTAGTGAAACACATTAAAACCAAAACGGACAAAAAAACCCCACCTTCAATCAAAAATGAAAACAACCCGGAACCCCCACCAAACAAATGGCACCAGGATTATGGAAAAAATAAAGTTATTACTGGCTGCAAACATTCAGGCTCCTGAGCAAGGTCTTTCATAGGTAATTTCTGTTGTAATTAACATCTCTGGGGTTAATGGATCTGAGTTTCAGGGGATAAAGAGCTGCATTGTTAACAGCCCGTGTTCCTGGCTGCGTCCATCCAGGCTGGGGCTGGACCGGCCGGGAAATCTCCGCTTTCATCTGCCATTAGCGTCAACCCAGCTGTTATACCCAGGAAATTAAAACTATTCACTGCAGTAAAGTTTTAACGTCCGTGGTTTTATTTGACGTCCCGTGACTTATGGGCTGGACTGGATCCCCCTGCTCTGATCTCTTGGATTTATGAGTTTGAAAAAGGCACTGAGTGACAGCCCCCGGCACCCAGCCACCAGGCAGGGAGTGACACACGGCCCCGAGGTGCCCGTTTCCCTCTGCTGGCTCTTGGCTCTGCGAACACGGGGCCGGAGGCAGCTCCGTTTGCAGCTCTGTGCTGCCTCTGTCCTCAGGAAACCTCCCTGGGGCTGGCTGCGTGCTGGCCTGAGTGATGCTCAGGCTGTGATCATTCTTTACATCAGTGTTGCTGTGCAGGGCAGCCGGCGTGAGCAGAGCATCACGGGGAGGCCCAGGAGAAAGGATGGGGATGCTGGGAGAAGGGATGGGTCCTCCAGCACCAGCTGGCACCTGAAGGTGGGGCGAGACTGCTGCAGGAGAGCAGAAAACCCGTTGTGTAGCTCATTCCAGTCTCAAATAATCCCACATGTTTTGTAGGCTCTGGTACCCTCCTGGCCACAGGTACCGCCCTAAAAATTTCCGTGTTGGTCCATCCATCGGCACTTTGTGCATTTGGGAACAGAGGGAGGAGGCAGAACCCTGCACCAGCCTCCACTGCGTTTTCACTGCAGGCCAAGCCAGCACATCAATACCGCATCCGAGAGGGCAGGGAGAATTGCAGTCACACCTGATCTCGCTGCACAGGGACAGGGAGCTCTGAGGTGTCGGGGGGAACGCGTGGTTCTGGGGAGCCAAAGCAGCTGCTCGGTGTCCCCGGCCGTTGTGGGAGAGCGGCTGCAGCAGGAGGCTGGAGCTACTGCAGTAGCATCCTGGATTTCAGCAGGCAAAGAAATGCTTAACGGATGGATTTTGCATCCATCCTTGTGGCTCCTAGAATATCTTCATAAGCCACAATGTGCCCTTAATCCCACAACAAAATCAAGTCAAAGAGCAATTAATATTCTGATACCTGTGGCTAGCTGAAGTGATATAGAGCTGAAGATTTCTTTTTCCATTTCACTCCAACTGTGGTTTTGTTTTTTTCCAGCCATTCTCTGGTCAGTGGTTTTAGGGGCACCAAGGTTCACTTTTGTGGGTAACCTCCACTGTTAGCTGTTGATTTAATTAACTCAGGCTCCTCTGCCTTCTTGACCATACCAACCCCAGAAGGGCTGGATTTCAAACACAAGCCATGAGTATTTCGCAGGGCTTATAAAAAAGCCCTGAGAAATTAAAAAAGACGACTGAATGACTGACCTCTGCGATTGCAGGGTAGAAATAAGGGTTGCTTCGTCCTAAATCTGATTAGCAACAAGCGTTTGTGACTCGTTTAGCCTAAACTTGAGCTGAGTGTTAATGAACGTGTTCAACGGCTAAAAGGCACGTCAAGGCACGACCACGGGGATGCTCGTGGCGTCTCTGGCAGCAGCGCTGAACGGCAGCACCTGCTGCTTTGCAGAGATCTCTGGCTGCACCCCAAAAGGCAAAAGGGAAGAGTTTCTGGGCAGGTCAGGCAAAGGGACAACCCCAGAGCCCAGGGAAGGGACATGTTGCTCCAGCACAGCCCCACATCTGCTGCCCCATGGGCAGCAGCTGCAATACAGGTGGGGTTTGAAGGAGGAGAGGCTTCCAAGCCCTCTGTGTTAGGAGCAGCGGGAAAACAACCATAACCTACAACACCAATTATCAACAATGTCACCAATCTGGACCCCATCAAGAAACAGGGTCCCCAGCCTCATGGTCAGCATCACGAAACCCCCAGCAGGACCCGGGGACATCCTCCATCCCCTGCTGAACCTCCCTGACCTTCGCCGGCAGCCAAACCCCGGCCGAGCGATTGGCCCGGGCAGGTGCTGCCTTGTTTTTAGCAACCTCGTTCAAATTTAAATTGATTTGTTATTTATCCAACTGACAACAAAGAGAGAAAAAAACGTCCTAACTCTGTGCGCTGGGGAGATTGGATTCCTGTATCACTGTCAGCTGCATTAACTTACTTCCTGGACCTAAATTCAATTAGGGCAGCATTCCCTAGCATTAATAAATCAATACCAATGCCATTTTGATATATTTTGAATGTCTTTCATTATATATTTCAGGGCAGGGATTAGTGCTGAATTCGAAGTTAATGGGACGTGACAAGGCAAATCAAGTTGGGGAGGGAAAGCCTTCGAGCCGTTAGCTGTAATTGCTTTCTGTTGCTAAAGATTGCAGCGGCAAAACAAAGAGCTGCTGAACTTTTCTTGTTGGGGAGCAATCCCAGCCAGGGACCAGCCCTCTCTGCCACGGGGAAGAAGAGTTAAAACCCAGCAGAAAGCCTCCAGCGGGGTTTGTGCCCACACTGTGATAGGGATATGGCATCGAGTCCCGCTCGCGGTAGCTTTTGGGATGGATTTGCACATCGTGTCTGTCACCGAGAGCTCCGGCTATGCCAGCTGTGGCATCCCCAGCTACCTGCACCCTAGGCTGGTTGTTACATTAAAGGGTTGTGGGCAAACTGAATCGGTTTTGAGGCTCAAGAAGGGTGAGACGAAACGTTGGTGCCACTTTAGGGAATTTGTGCCCCCGCCCCTCTGAAGAGGTCTATGAAAATCAACATGGAAATGCAGCAGCCCGGGCACGAGCCCAGCCGTTGGGTCTGCACATGAACCCCAGCCCGCTCATCTCAGCTGGGGTGATTTCCACAGCAACAGGGCAGTCAAAATGCAAACAATTTCTACTGCAAAGCAAAGGGTGGGTTGCAGAGATGATGGAAAAGCCCTTACCTGGGGCAGGGAGAGTTTATGGGCATCAGGAAGAGCAAGAGATAAGCAGAGCGATGCTGCTGGCACAGATGTAGTAGAGCATCCTTGACATTGGCATCCTTAAGCCTAGATATAAAAGGCAAAAATCCAGATCCTCAGGAGGGATTAACCTCACCGACTCTCAACAGACAACCCATCCCTGGTTTTGCCTGCTCTGGGCAACAATCCCTCGAAAGCCGCCGCAGTAAAGGCAAATCTCTGCATCTCCTCCTCGCTGCCTCTCAAATTGATCAGGACAGTCCTGATTGCAGATTAAGTGACCGGCTATCAGTGACTTGAATCCTGTCCATCAATCATTCAGTTTGGTCCCTTGCAAAACATTAGTGAAGTAATTTCTCAGAGCGACTCCTTCAGACAATAAACCAGGCACCTTGCAAAATGGAGCGTGCGACTGTTAAAGGTCTTAAAAGCATTTGCCAATTATGAATGGCCTGAAGGGAGCCATTCGTGCTGCATCTGGGGATGAATAAAGATGGAAAATAATAGTATATCGATGGTATTGCAACTTTGCTGTATTAATCTTTTAAGAATTAAAGTTGCTCAGCCCCTCAAAACAGGAATGGCACGGGATACCTTTGGATTTTGGTGCATTAAAAGTGGAAAAATGTGTAGTCTGAGAGTTCTTCTGCTCCATCCCCACTGAGTGTGTTGTGATAACATCCCTGAAAGGCTGCTGCAGCTTGCACAGTGGACAGAGACATGCGGAGAAGGACCCTGACTGCTAACAGGCTCCCAACATTTTGGGACCAAGAGCCAAACTTTGGGTGATCCTCCATCTTCCCCCTTGGCAGCAGCCAAGAGGATGCCTGCAGAAGGCAGTGGTGGAGTCTGAATCCTGCACTTGGCCAAGCTCACTGCTGCTTTTGTGGAGAGGAAGATGTTTCTCTGAACCTGGGGTCACCCAGGACCCCTCTCAAAAATAGCATAATCAGCCTAAAAATTAAAGGTGGAAAAAAAACCCTACGCACCCTCCAAGTTACTCCCCTGCCCTCCTTCAGCTCACTTGGCAAAGCTGGGCATACACGGACACACTGGCCTGCTCCGCCACCAGAAACCTTCCTGCTCCACCAAAAATCTTCCTGAACACAAACTTCAAAGCATGAGAAAAGCCCAGTGTTTCCTTTGCCAAGCAAGCAAGCCCCCAAGTCGCATTATCCTGTCCATAAAATCAAAATATGCTATTAAGAGCAATTAAGAGTCAGGATTGCCCTTTGAAACCAGCTGTTTTCACTTTCAGGGGCACCATAAGCTGCAAGAATAGGGGATTTATATAGATTTTCCATAGCTGACTTGGGGAAAAACCCATAAATGGAAGGAGCCCGCTAAAGCCTAGCCCCGAGAAGGCAGGTACAGTCGCATCCTTTTGCAATTCATTAGATCCTTCCTCCTCCGGAGGCAGGTGCTGATCTCACCCGCCAGTCGGGCAAGGGAAGGAGGTATAAAAAAAATACCACGTTGTTGATCAAAACCATTTAGCCCTGACAAAAAACAAGTAGCTCTTTTTCCAAGTGGATTCCAAAGCCTCATAAAAAGGCACTGGAAGTGGAACGACCTTATAAACCTCAGCCCCGAGTGCCTTTGGGGCAGTTGAGCTTGGACCGCGCCGTCCGACGAGGTACCCAAAAGGGCTTTGCCCCTTAAAGACAGCAATTGCCACCCTCCAGAGGATGAAAAAAACCAAATCAGGCTTAACCCCAGCAGGGCAACCAGGTCTGGAGGCAGGATTTGGCTCTCCCAGCCAGCAGTTTCCCAAATGCCTCCGTCGGGGCTGGGCTTACCTGACGTCCTTTCAGTCAGGGGGGGTCTGCTCTGTGAAAAGCCAAATGGAGGCGTTTTGGCCACATCTGTGGCTTGCCAAATTAAACAGAGTGTTTTCTGCCCACTTCTGAGCGACTATAACGTGGGTTTATAACTCCTGGAGGGTGTGGAAAGTCGACTATCGCGGGCTTTTATTGAACTTGGCCACGGAGACTGAGAAAACCAAAATAGACATTCAATTAACAGAAGCATCAGTGAGGATTTTTCCATCCCAGTCACACGCAGCACACCCTCCTGCACAGGGTCTGCTCGTCGATTCAATGGTAGTAACTAAATCTGGACAAAACAGACCCAAAATAAGATCCAGGCATTTCTAGCATCGCGTGTCAGGCTCCTCAACGAGGAGAGCTGAGAGGGCAGTGGGGGACGTGCCATCCTCGTCTGTCGTGCAAGGGCCACCCGACTGTGCCTGAGCATCGATGGGTTCTCCTTGCCTGTCCATGGCCTCCCTAAATCCCTTCCCTCCAAGCCTGCCCGCACACTTTCGGCCGTGCGCTCCTTTTAACAAGTGGCTGAACTCTACCCTGCATAAGTCAACAGCCAAATCCCAGCCAGCAGCCCCTACGGTGCACAAAAGGGATTTATTCCCCACCTCGCAGCCTTCAACTTTTGTTTCTCAGGCTCAAAACCTTTCACATCCCCACAAGAAGCTGCCTCATCCCTCTGCAGCCGGCGCTGCCTCTCTCCGTGAAGCCCCATCGCGGCACTACCTGCCTCCCCCCACCTTCGTGTCAGGTAAGACCCCAGAAGCAACCACTAGCTGGGCTGGTTTCCCCCGACTTCCTCGTCTCACCCAAGCGCTTAAACCCACTCCAGGGAGAAGAAGAAGAAGAATCAAGAATGGCTTTGCCCAGATGCATTGCACAACCTTTAAAAAAGCAGAAGCCTCACTTGCAAAGAAACCTGCTTTGGGCAGCCCAGACAAGCCCCAAACCTCTCTGCCCACAGTCTTGAGCAATAATTTATCCCAGCCATGACGGGGATCTTCTCTCCCCACGCCACAGCGAGCCGAGCGCAGCCCGGCCCCCGGGAAGGCTCGAGGTTTGCTCGTGCATCCAGCTGCTATAAGGCCTTGTTGAGGGGTGGGCGGGGGTCTTCATCCTGCAAACAGGGCTCGGAGCTGCCGGCTCGCTCCTAACCCAGAGAACGAAGGAGGAGATGCAGGACAGGGGTTGGGAGGCTGGAAGACCTCACATCTGTCTAAGGGATGTTTGATTTTTCCTATTTTTAATTAACAACAGGTGTAAAGTGAATGGCAAAGAGAGACGAGGCTTCAGAGACCCAGAGCTGGTGCAAAATCCCACATAGAGATGTGAAAATTAGACAAGGTGTTTGATGACCCGATGCGGGGGGAAATTAAAAACAAAAAAAAAGAAAATATTTCAAACATTCCAGAAATAACCCAGGCAGTTCCTGAATTACCACCGCGTTAATGGAGACTGCTCCGCTGGCAACCACCGAAATCTGCCGTAATCCCACAAAAATCAATGCAGCGATAGCGCTGCCAGCCCGCCATAGCGTCGGCATCTTCTCGGGCTCCTGAGCAGCATTTCTGCGAGGATGCTGAGATACAGCAGTGACGGGGGCTGCGGGGCAAGCCCAGCCCCACGGCCATCACCGCCGGGAGGTGCTGACCACCAGGATAGGAGCGTTACTGCACCAAGAACCATCAGATCCAGGGCGGAATACAGCAGGAACAAATCACGCAACCTCCAATCCCACCTAAGGCTCCTTTTCTACCCCAAACAAAGCTCTTATTTCCCTCCCTGGAGAAATTTTTGAGCCTCCCTTTCAGCAGGGTTAGAGCCCGGCAGAACGACAGCAGGACTCGTTACATGGACATGCCCATCTCCCCCTACTTCTTGCCTTTGCTTCAGACATGACCTTTTGATTTCTCGGGTAGAGTGTAAATTACATGTCGCCAGCATAAAATATTAAATCCAATTTATATTTAATTATTGATGTTATTATGTATTCCATAGTAATGGCAGCAGGAAAAAAAAAAAATCCACCCCACCATTAAATAGCTCGGTTGCATTAGCAGCTTCTTGAGGTTAGATATCTTCCTCCGTTCCTTCTTAACGGTAAGATTGATGGGTATGGGGAAGTTTGTAAATAGTCTTCCAGAAATATTTTATCTGATTATTGTACCTATAAAAGGGAGCGGGGAGGGGGAGAAAGAGCCCTTTTAAACCGCTACTAATTATTTGTTCAGCTAAAGGGCAAAGAGCTCGGCGAGCTGCGTGCGTCTGATGCTCTCCAGCAACCCCACTGGAGGTCGGCAGCTCCAACGGCCCCGTAGGCAGAGACGGGGCCATGAAAACCAGCCTGGGTTTAAGAAAAAAAAGATGGTGGAGAACCACAGTGGTTTTTTTCCAGCTGAGATTTAACCAGTATGTTTAACTTGAGTTTGACATTTTTACTAAAATATTAATCAATTCTGTTTCCACTTGATTAAGCTAATTTTCTCCCCATATATATTTAATGTCAAAGCCATCCAAGGTGCGCAGGGTTGCATTGGGTTTGCTCCTGTGGTCCTCACGTGGGATAAAAGGGATTTATGGACATCCAGCATGGACCAGGCTCCCGGCAGGGAAAAGCTCATCCCACCACCCCAAAGCACCATGAAGCTGCACCACCCAAAACACCTCCACCCCCCCGTCCCCGCCACAGCAGCTTCACGTTCACCGTAACACAATAAGCATTCAATTTATTTCTGCAGAGCCCGCACCCCCCCGCCAGCACCCTCCGCTCCCCGCTCAGCACAATAAAAACAGCATTATCCCCCTCACTTAAAATTCAAATCAATAGACCAAATGGAGAGAATCCGACTCAAGAAAAGTAAAGAGAAATAATTCATCTGGGGACTGACAGCAGGCCACTAAGTGCTCGAGTGTCACCGCGCTGGGTGACAACCTTTGGGACCGGCCAAGCTTTCGAGGCGAGGAGGAAAGTTCCTCCAGCCCAAGTGCGTCACGGAGCTGCTCCCGTAAAAGACCCTGGTTCAAACAAATAAGCGGGTTCCTTGATATTCTCCCCCACCCCCCCGCTCATCCGGAGGTTTGGCAGAGCCGGGGAGCAGATGATGCTCCAGCTGCTGGGCTGAACCTGCACGTTTAGTGACATCCAAGTTCTCTATAAGTTTTGCCCCGTTTCCTGAGCTGCCACCTTGAAAGTCAAAACCCTCCAGCACGTTGTGTCAGGGTTTGAAAACAAAGCGCTCCCGCTTTTTCGTGGGAAAGGCCATCACAAAGCAGGAGTGCTTTTTGGCCCCCCATTTGTGTGGGGGTGTGCAAACACTCCTTAGCAGCCCTGTAAAGCTCCGGGAGCCTTTTCCAGCCAGGCCAAAAGAAAACACTTTGAATATTTTTCCTTTGGGCTGTAAAGCTTTGCAGGTATTTCCAGGGAGCCAAATACAAGACTAGCTGCTGGCCACCCCCCCCAGCACTGTGCAGAGACCCCCTAAAACTGCTGGGCTGCAGCCCACGGAGAACATCCCAATTCCTCCACCCTTTTGCTGCCAGCCAGCCCTCGCCTTTCCCAGGGCTCAGACTCACAGTGACCCTGAGGGTATCGTGAGATATTTCAGCGTCATGACAGCTCTGAGGAGCAGCAGCCGCTTTTCAAGACTTGCATTTGCCAAGGCTGCAGTTTGCAGCACGAGAGCAGCCGTAAAGCCCCTCCACCAGCTCTCCGGAGAGATGCTATCATGCAGCACAGCCAGGATCCAGAGCCGCCATCACCTCCTGTCCCACCCACACACTGGGAGCTGATCATTAATTAATCCCTACTTGCCTCCACCCCATCCCACTGGAGCTGCTTTGGCTCCTCCTTATCCTTTGACCCTGCCCATTGTCACCCCCCAAATTGTGCCAGCTCCAAACTGCGGGTCTGGGCTTCATTTCAGAATCCACAGGACTCCAGAGGGGTTTAAGAAGGGGCCAGACTCAGCACACTGTTGGCCTTGCACCCTTCCTACCCTGCCATGATGTAGGAGGAAGGAATATTTGCCCCAAAGGGAGCATGGTTGGAGCTGCCACGTGCAAGCGCAGGGGACGTGCTGGCTCATGCTGGCTCATGCAGCACAAGAGCTCTGTGAGGGCTGATGGGTCCCAGCACCGTGGTGGGGCTGGAACCAAGGGAGAAACACGAGAGTATTGGGTCTTTATTTAAATGCTCAGGTCTGGGCTTTTCCCAGCTTTTCACCAGGATGGAGCAGCTGGGAATTTCAAAGCCGTGGGATCCCTGGGTGTCCCAGCACCTGGACGCTCCTGTTCACAGCCCCTTCCTTTTCAGCAGCTCCTCATTTCAAATATCAATTATCCCCTCCCCTGGGCAGCTCAGCCAAGCCGCCCCAGCGGGGCAGCAGCTTGGCCGTCCCCGGGCGAGCATTGGCTGTGGGTAGGTGTTCCTCCTGCCCCATGCCATCAGCAGGTTCTGCCCAGCTCCCCGCCCAGCACAGTCTGGACCTAACCCCTTCACGCTTCTCATCACGTGTCCACTTGTTGCTCTTTTATTTTTTCCTCGTTTGTTTTTTTTCCTGCTTTGACTGTTTTTCCCTGCCTTGGGGCCCAGCAGCAGGGCAGGCAAACCCTCTGCTGCCCCATCACCCAGGCCCATGCTGGTACCACCAGTGCCGAAACCCTCCCACCCTGCTCAGCCGAGCACTTGGTGTGTTATTAATTAAAGCAAGCTGTCACGCCCAGGAGATTTCTTTTCTTTGCCGTATCTTTAGCAGTAAACACCACTCAGAGAGCCCAAAGACCATGTCAGATCCGATCAGCTTCTGAACAGGCTTGTTTTGTTCCTTGTCTCCCTTTATTCCAACCAAACCCTCGTTTCCACTCCCAGGAAGGAAGCAAGTGCTGTGCCGCTCCCACCATCACCCCGGCACCCTCAGCACCACGCTGCCACCCAGGCAACCCCCGGGCACCTGTGTGTCTTAATTACCACCCCCTGCTAACAAGCATGTGCTTATTATCCTATTCAGTTACCCCCTGTGATGCCTAAATCTGTTCCAGCCGAGTCCTCTGCCCAGACCTCTGATCCGGCAGCACCGATTCCCTAATCATGTTTGCCAACGTCCTAATCTCTACATTTAATGGACATTTATATATTCAAATTATGGCCCAGCCCATGATGTTTCTCAGAAATACCCAGAGATCCCCAGCAAACACCACACATGCTCACCAGGGCCGGCACAGCCCCACATCGCAGACCCAGAGGGATTTCTAGGCTTAAAAATATACAGCCTGAACTAGTTTTGAATTTCATTTTTTTCCTGAAGACCCAAGTCCGAGCTGCATCAGTCCATTTTACAGGCACACGCAGACAAAGCCCTGCTCGTCCCATTGCCTGAGGAGGGCGAGCCGCCTGCGGGGACGCAGAGGGACAGCCACCACCGATGGCAAACGCTGGCAGAGCCCCGCGCCGAGCTGACGCCTCCTGCCAAGATGCTGCTTGTAAACAACAAGTGAAATAACTGTCCTGGGCAACTGGGGAGGACTCGGCGTTCCTGCTCCCCTTCACAGGCTCCCCTCGGCCCTGGGCACATGGAGGTCTGGGAGAGGTGGCCGTGGGCGCACAGCTCCTTCCAAGAGTTCTGCTTTATGCCACCGTCAAGGAAGGGGTTGAGGCAGCCAGGGAAACGCCGCAGCACAGAGGGAAGCAAGAGACAACCAGTCCCAGCGTGGGTTTTCCAGGGAGGACAGCTGGCAAAAGGAGAGGGATGGGGAGGCCGTAACAAGTAAGCTAAGCGCTCAGAGGGGACTCATAGATCACACTCGGGCTCGGCTCAACCTAGCTACAAGGGGTGAGCGCAGCCCGCATCCCGCTCGCTCCGTACAAACCCATCTGGGCTCTGGAGGCTTCCCAGGATGAAGACGTTTCCCCCTTTCCCGCCTCCTCGGCTAATTTTACTCTGTCTGGCCGGAGCTCGCAGCCCCTGGTTCTCGTTACGCCCCCCCGCCGCGCATCAGCGCAGGCACGCAGCATTTTTGTCAAGTTACAGGGTAGCAGAAATATCCTGGTTTTGTTTTTCCTTTGGCCACTCTGTCGTGCTTCCAAAGTTGGGAAAAAATTACGAAGTAGCAAGAGGGGGAAAAAAAAAAATCCCCAAACAAACCCAACCAACACAGATTAGACAAACGCATAAATAAACTCTGTTCTTTGGGGGCTGATCGCGCTCCAGAGCGGAAGAAGGGGGAGGACAGAAGGAGGGAAGAAATTAAAAATTGAAAAAATTGGAGTTTGTTTATTTAAAATAAAACCCTCCAAATCCACATGAGCCGTGACGCCAGCCCCGGCCAGCCCATCGTGCTCCATCCCTGCCGAGACGACCCCGTCGGTTGCGGCTCCCCATCACCAGCCCCAACCGGGGGTCCCTGCCCCACCGCGGGGGCCTGATTTGGGGGGAAATCCACATTTCATTCTCCTTGACATCCCTGGCAGACCCGACCCAGCACTCGCTTGGATGGGGCACGATGTAAAACATCAGCAAGAGGGAGAGCTGTGAGGTCAAAGACAAGGGAAGGCGCCAGCATGGGGGGAAGGGAGTCTGGCCTCAAAAGGAGGGCGAATAGTGCTTGTCAGAATGGCTAAATACGTGCTTGGAGCTGTACACGGGGCAGGGGCTGCGCTGGCGGCAGCAGTGAGCGGGACCAGGAGTCGTTACCGGCCCCCGCTGAGAGGGTGGGCTCCGCAGAGCTGCTGGGGCCACAGCTGCCTGAATTTCTGTGCGTAGAACATCCGAAAAGCCCCGGCCCCAAGGACCAAGCCGGGACCTGAAACGGAGCTGCAGAGGGGGCAACGCTCGAGCCTCGAGGTTTTCCTTGCAACCCTTCCCCGAAGGGGATAACCACGTGGAATGGAGGGTATAAAGCACAAAACACCACGTTTTCCCCCAAAACATAGAAGTTGAAGCCATCACACCCCTGACTGCCGAGTGCAAGGTGGGCGCAGGGAGGAAATCGTCCCAGCAGCGGGTGAGGAAGCTGCGGGGCCGGGTCTGGATCCGGCACACAGTCCTGGTTAACACATGTCACAAAACTGAAAGCCAAATGGAGAAGGAAACAGAAGGTGACAGTAAAGATACCGTGACTAACGGGATCTTCCAGGGCCGGTTAGAGGAACTGGCTTTGCCTGGAGGTGGTCGGGATGTGCTCGAGAGCGGCGCGGCACTGCAGATACCATCGAAATGCCACCCAGGTGGTTACGAGAATGACAGATAGAGGCGGCCGAGCAGGAACAGATTTGCAGAAGTGACACCCGCCGGCGCTCAGCACCAGTTTTCGGCCAGGCTCGGTGGTTTCTCTGTTTAGTCTCCCAGAGAACAGCTATGCCCCAGCTCCGGCACAGCCAGAGAACCCTTCCCAAATCCAGCCCCGGACTAGCACCCTCTGAGGGTTTTCTAACCCCAGCTGAGGTCTGGAGGCAGGCAGAGTGTTGGTGCAGATGTGTGCAGCATCAGCACGCCTCAAAGGTCTGTCGTTACCAAAAAAATCACCTGCCAGTCTTGCACTTAGATGCCTTTTTGCCACACTTGGACACCCAAATGCTTTTGCATCACCTCTTCTTTTTTTTTTTTAGCTTTGGTGCATTTATCACCTTGCACTAAAGAGGAGGCGATGGCTCAAGGTGCCTCCCAAAACAGGGGGGAGGCATTCACACCCACCCCAGCAGAGACCAGCATCACCGAGCCCTCCCAGCACCCATGGGCGTGGGTGAAGGGTGCTCCATCCAGGTGAAAGATGCTCTGGGCAACTCTCACAGGAGCATCTCCCATGGGACAACAGCGGAGGACTGGGACACGGCTCGAGGGGACTTACAGCATCGAAGGGGAGCGGAACTGATCTTGCGTTTCCCCATGGGAACGTGCGCGAGCATCAGCTCCTGGGTTTGATCCTCCACAAGCTGAGCAAACCCAGCTTGCTCACAGCCCCTCTGCTCCTTTCACCAAAGTTTCACCATATTAAGCAGCTGAACTGCATCATCCAAGGAGTGTCAAATTGGTTTTAAATGGTTCTAATTATAACCAGGAAGTTTTAAAGTGTGTGGGTGGAAAGGAATGCAGCAGATTAATTTAATAGCAGTTACCACGGCACAATAGTCCTTCAATTAAGAGTTCTTTCTGGCTGGGCTTTTTTATTTTTTCTCTCCCTTCTTTTCCCTGTTAATAATAAATGTCACAAATGAGAATAGACATATTACTTCATCAGATGCTTTGGCATATCTTGTCGCCGAAAGCCTTTTGTGCAGAAATAGTAGCTGAAAGGGTAATTTTATAGGGCTTAGCACTCACTTAACACTTTAGGGGCCAGACTCAGGCCTCAGAAGGAACCCAGCAAGCTGCACCTGTTTACATCCCAGCAGAATCCGACTCCGCAACCGCAAAAAAACCCCTCCTGTAGTAGCAAAGTTTTGCTATGGTGTGTCAGCCACGAGCCTGGCTGGGGAGCATCCTGCTGCCAGCGGCTGGAGAGAGTGTGGGGCGCAGCGTGGGGCTGGGGAGCTCAGCTTTGCACCCCCAAAATGCTCCCATTTGGCTCCTTTTGGCTTCCCAGCCCTGTGGACCTGAGTCCTGCACCGGCTGTGGGGCAGCTTTGCGATGTGTGGTGGGAGCGGGACACTGCTCCGGCCCCCCATGGTCAGGGAAGGGGCTGGCTTCCTCCCCTCTCCAGCTTTGAACAGCGTGGGGGTTCCTGAAATCCAGGTGTTGAGATGGGAAACGAGGCGTTTCCCAGCGTTGCTCTGCAAAGAGAGAGGCTGAGTGCGGGGCTCGGGGTGTCCCACGGGGAGCAGCCTGCACCCCGGCTCCTTCCCGGTGCTTGCTGCAGACACGGTGTGCACTGATGTGCCCCCGCATCTCACAGCTCCCTGGAAAAGTGACATTGTGGCCCCATGTCTCTTCTTTGAACTCCCCTCATTAAAGCCATCAAACCCCAACCCTAATTGCTACACACCTGAAACGCAGGCTGGGTTTCCACCATCCCTCCCTGGAGCTGTGCAGCTCTCCGGGGCAAGCTCCTGCATCCCCAGCTGTCCTCCCCTGCCTCTGCAATCCGCTTTTTCCTCCTGGGTCTTGGCTGTGGCCAGGCACGGCGTTTCTCTTTGCAGCTGGAAGTTTTCCCCATATCCATCTCCGAGCCCTACGGAGGGGAACCTGCTGGGCCTGACCCTGCCTGAAATAGCCTTTACCGTGCTATTTTTCTCCTTTGAAAGGTTTATTCTGGTGGGTAATGAGGGGGAAGACCGCTGGGATAGGGGAAAACCACGGAGCAACCCAACCCAGGCAGTTAATGATGAGGGAGGAGGCAGCGACTGTGGCCAGGAGACAAAAATACTGGGAAGAGCGACCAGCAGCATCTTTAAAAAGAAAACCTGTGGCTGGCGGGAGGGGCAGGGAGGCTCGGGGAGCAGGAGACACCCCGACACCTCCGAGCTCCCCACCGCGCTGGGCAGAGGATAGAGGTGAGGAGGGCACAGCCCCTCTGCTGGTATGGGTGCCCCCAGCACCTATGGGTTTGCACCAGGGTGGTATACTTGGAGCACTGGGAGCCCTGGGGAAAGCTGGCCGCTGTTCCCCTGGCAATGTTGATGCATCGCAGTCTGGGGTGAGGTGCCTGTTGCCTACCAGCACCAGCTGCCCTTAATCATAGAATCATGGAATCACAGAACGGTTTGGGTGGGAGGGACTTCAAAGCCCCCCCCAGTGCCACCCCCTGCCATGGGCAGGGACACCCTCCACCAGCCCAGGTTGCTCCAAACCTCATCCAGCCTGGCCTTGGACACTCCCAGGGATGGGGCACCCACAGCTTCTCTGGGCAACCTGTCCCAGTGCTCCCCACCCTCTGCGGGAAGAATTCCTTCCTGATGGCCCATCTCAGTCTAGATATTTAGATAATATTTAATGTCAGCTGCAGTGGGCTTCCCAGGCAGGGGGGGCTCACCGCAGGGTTACAAGAAAGCGATGGTCAGACTGGGAGAGCTCGATCTCTGCAGCGACTGGGGGACAGCAAGTCAGAGGGGAGAGGCATCCAAAATGTTTCATGGGGTCCCCATGGGCGAGGGACACATTCCTGGGAGCCGCAGCAGCATCGTCCTCGCCCAGCGCTCCCCCAGCCCTGCTCAGTCCTTCTGTGCTCACCACGAGGTCGGCGCTTGCTCGCAGTGCCCGGCGAGCCCACGAGAGCTTCCCTGCACACCACCAAGTGCTGGAAAACAGCAAAGACTGACTAATATTCCCCAAAATCCGGCTTCGTCTTTGTGATTTGTGTTCATGTTTGGCCGATGCAATATTGAACAGATGCCTGGAGGGACTTTGGTACTTAAAAACAATGCACAGGAGGTAAACAGGGAGATTTATTATTTTACTTTTGTGGTTTTGAGATAGTTTATGACACCAGGCTAATAACTCACAAACCAAAATCTTCATTGATCAGGGGAAATGTTACGTTATCCTCCCTCCGCGCTGGAGAGGCTGCTCCCCTGCAGCCACCCTCTGCCCGCTGCCTGCTGGGGACAGGTCCATCCTGGCACATCCCAGCAGGATGGTTGTGTCCCAAGCCTTGTGTCCTACAGCAGGGAGGGAAGCAGATCCCCACTGTCCAGGGCAGCCTCTCAGGACCCCCATGGTGCTGTGGACTCAATATGACTCGTGCTGGGACCAACAGCTGGAGTGTCCCCATGCCACGCTGCCCAGCTCGCAGCATCCCTCCCAGCAGTCTCCTTCTCCTTCCTAATTGCAACAGCGGGACCACAGCTCCCATCCTTCCCATTATTGACAGCTAATTAATTGCCACTTGTCACATTCCCCTGGGGAAATGTCTGCCCCCAACGATCGATCCCTGCTGCTGCTGGGTTTTGGGAACCTCGAAGGTATCCCCATACTGCAGGGGCAGGACCCATCACTGCAGAGAACCAGCCTGGCACCTCCCAAAGAGTGCGGCCCCGTGGCGCCGCATGCTCCGGGGAGGGCTGCCAGGGCGGCCGTGCCGGTGGGCGATGCTTGAGCCGAGCCGTTTCCCGGCCAGAACCCAGCAAGGGGAGAAACCTAGAGAGGAGCACCTCGAGCCGCTCTCCTGCTGTCTCACACCGGCGTATTTCTGTGATATATACTGTAAATCTGCTTCATTTGGAATTCATGGTTAATGACTGAGGTGCTCTCATCCAGGAAACTCTGCGAGGTTCCGGCTTTTAAGGGAAAAGATGTAACCGGGCAGGAGTTGACAAGCGCTGTGGAGAGCTGCCCCGCTCCCCAGGCACTTAAGAAGACTCCAAAAGAAACATCGACCCCCCTGGGAAGGCTGTGATTTGTCAGCCCTTAGGGCTGTGAATCCCAAGCCATCCCACCCCACGTCCCCCAGCCCATCGTCCCAACTCAAGCTACGATCCAGGACCGGTGGGCTTTAACGTGGACTAGGAAGGCTCGGGCAAAGCTTGCCCGCAGCCCTTCGTTTGGCCGGCACCAGGGACACCCAGCGGGCCCCTCCGAGTGGTTCCAGGGGGAAAAGGGGGTGGATTTTCCATTTTGCCCACCCGCCCGCTGCTAGCACTAAAGGCAAAGCGTTGCCATCATTTGAACTATATGATCAGGAGCCTAATTCAATACAATCAGGCTCATTGTTTGAGGGTTGAGCATTTAGCTGAAACCCTAAGCCGGCCCTGCAGTAATTTGGCTGGGGAGGAATTGATTTTGACCATCAGCACTTTCTCATTTTCAACAGAGTACGAACGTAACCAGGTTAATTTCTGTTAAGCACATTACCCAGGTACTTTTTGCTCTCCAGCCCAATGATTATGTGTCTGATCTGAAAGATTATAATTGCAACCCAACAGGACACAAACAGTAGTCTGTGATTGAAAGGAACCGGACTGAAAGAAAACCAGCTTCTACCTAAAAACCAATCTTCACGTCTCCCCTCTCTCCAAATTTCTTCACGGCTAATGACTACATGCAATAAAGCAGTATAGTAGATCTGTTCCAACAAGTAAATATGCTCTGATTAATCTTGCCTTCCAACACACCAGTGTGTCGCCCACCTCGCTGGATCCAAGCAGTTATTGCAAGTGTGATTTAGTCCTGTGCAAGTTTTAGGTCTGTTTTTCTTCTTCTTTACCCAAACCAGCGCTTCTGTTTCCAAAAGGCTTCCCAGCGAGGTCGATCCCAGCATCCCACCGGTCCCAGCCCCGGGGGTCCTGGCCACATGGGCATCCCGGGTGCTGCCTCTTTTCCTGTCCTCAGTTTTCATTCCACTGACAAAGGAGATTTGGCCACAGGTCTGAGATTCCCAGATGTCGGCACACCACCAGGATGGCGCTGCAGCCAGCTGGCACAGCGGCAGCACGGCAACTCAACCCCGTATGTGCCACCCATGCTCACCCCTGTGGTTTCCCCCAAAATCAGGGGTGGGGAAGGGTCCCTGAGCCACTGCCCGGCTGAGGATGTCCATCCCCCTGCCTCCACCACCCATCCCAAGGGCTGGGACCGGGATGAGCACAGGCTTGCCTTGCCTCCAGCCCTGCCTGTACATTATTTCTCCTGATCATCATAACTTTCTTCCGCTTCTAAAGCACCTTTCATCACGCAACAGGATGGAGCGCGGCAGCTGTTGAACAGCATGGAGCTGCGCTGCACAGGCAGGGACGGGCAGGAAGTGGAAGCGGCTCCTGCAGCTGCTGGGACCGCGCAGGAGAGCTGTACTCACGCCACCGCATGCCGGGGCCTTATCACATCCCCCAGCACGCTCACGGCTCCCTTCTGACACGCAAGAAGCCCATATGGCAGGTCGCATGTGACGGCAGCGATGTGACACACGGCGGCTGGGGAGGGGCAAGCTCACTGGAGGGACCAAGGGGAGAAGAGCATCCTTGGCCACAGTGAAGCATCGCACTTTCCTGCCCACGACAGCGGCACCTACCCCCAGCGCAAGGACGCTCAGTGCTGCAGGTCTGACCCACGGCATCACAGGTACAAGCTGTGGCATCGCACGGCCACGCCACAGCGCTGCACACCCAAACCACAGCATTGCCCACCCAAGCCAAGGCATTGCACACGCAAATAATGGCATTGCACACCCAAACCATGGCATTGCACACCCAAACCATGGCATTGCACATGCAAATAATGGCATTGCACACTCAAACCATAGCGTTGTCCACCCAAGCCAAGGCATTGCACACGCAAATAATGGCATTTCACACCCAAACCATGGCATTGCACACTCAAATAATGGCATTGCACACTCAAACCATGGCATTGCACACCCAAACCATGGCATTGCACATGCAAATAATGGCATTGCACACTCAAACCATGGCATTGCACACCCAAACCATGGCATTGCACACTCAAATAATGGTATTTCACACCCAAACCATGGCATTGCACACTCAAACCACAGCATTGCACGCCCTTCGCCAAGGCATTGCATACTCAAACCACAACATTGTACACCCAAACCACAGCCCCCGCCCATTGCAGGCCCAGCTCAAGCCACCGCCGCCCCCAGTCTGGGTGCTGCAGCAGATCAGCCTTGGCGGCTGCGCTGCGGGACAGAGGCAGCAAAGGGGGACATTTAGGGAAGAGATGCTGATGGATGCCCCGGCTCCATCAGGGTAGGGACCGGCCATCCCGCTGTCCCGGCTGTTGTGTTTAAGCACTACCAGCACAGAGTGAGCTGGGCACGCTGCAGCACCTCGCTTCAGCTCCAGCTCGGGGTTGTCCTCCCTATCCACCCCCTTTCATGGGTGGAAAGTGTCCCCAGGGCTGGGGCTCACTACCTGCAGGGCTTGGCTCATGTCCTGGAGAGCACGCCGTGGCCTCTGTCACACTGGAGCCACAGCTATTTTTCCAAGAAACAGCCCAAACCCCTCCCTTCCCGCTGCTCCCACTGTCTGAGCAGCCCGAGGAGCCTCGCTCGGCGAGGAGGCCCAGCTGCCTTCACGGGGGGCACCCGGCCACACGCCCTGCAGACCCCGGGTACCAGCGTCATGTTTGCTAGGTGGATGGGAGATAACCGATGCTGCTCCCCCACCGCCCCTCCACCAGGATCTTCCCCTTTGAAAAGGACAAATATAACCGAGATGAGTCAGTTCCTCCAAGCTCCCATCCCCTGTACAATATGTAACTGGAATTTTTCATTTCGGCACTGCAGGGGAGGCATAACTGGAGAAGACAATGGAGTCAGCTACAACCCAAAAAAGCGGTGCCAATTCTGTGTGCATGAGAAATAAAAACATTTTTTAATCTAAAAATAAATTAACTGTAAGTGACAGCAAGAGCAGATCTGCATGTACTCACTGTCAGCCCGCGCAGGATCAGCCCCTGTCCTTGGCACAAGGCGGGTTTGGGTGAATTCCCTGCTCTTTTGGGCTAGGCTGGGATTCGCAGCAGTATCACCAAGCTGAGGAGGCACTCGGCACCTGCACCAGGAACTGAGCTCCCCGAGCTGGCATCGGACCCAGAAGCAAATCCACAGAAGCCAGGGAAACCTCTCGGGTTTATTTTCTAACTGCATTAGGGCGGTGAGGGGGAAAAGAGGCTCCACCGAGCTCAGAGCTTGGCTGGTCCGAGGCACTGCACAAAGCCATCAAAACCATCCAGCTTCCTGTGATTAAATAAAAGGGTAGCGAGTATGCAAGTGGCTGATGGCTTCATCCTGCAGCTGAGCTGGGGCCACCCCCATGTCACGGAGCAGAGCGGGTACCTGGGCCAGCCTCTGCCCAAAGCCCACCTCCTCCCCTGCCGCTCACCCTCTGCTTGCTCCTAACTTTGGAGGAGACACGGAGTGACCCTGTGCTCCAGAAAATAAACTGCCAGTCAAGGGACCACAGGCGGGAGCTGCAGGGGATGCAGCTGATGCAGATGCAGCCAAGAGCCAGGCCAGCATCCTGCCCCGCTCCCAAAACTTCTCTGACCCCAAGAGTGGCAACCAGTTCCCACACACGAGGAGCATGGAGACAGCCCCTAGCATCATCGTAGGGCACGTGAGCAGGGCCGGGTCCTGCTACTCCTCCAAGCCCCACGATTGCCAGGACACGGCCAGGGTGCTGCTGCAGCACGAGGTTTCTCAGCTTTTCCTTGCTCCTGTCATGCACTCATCTCATTCGCTAAAATCATTTCCATGGGGCCCCCTACACGGGCAGTGGGACCCCCCACCGCAAAGGCCTCAGAGCTGGTGAGGCCAGGATCTAAGGGGCAGGCTCAGGGCAGAGAGGACAGGAGCTGCAGATGGAGCAGAGAGATATTGGTAAAGCCACGGCCCAAGCACGTGACTCAGATTTTGGCGGCGCACTGCCCAATTTACTGCGCAACAGCATCAACCCCTTTGCTGGCTGCTTCCTTCATAACTCTCCCCTCTTCCAGCACCAAGTGGTCCCTGTGCCCAGTGGTGGCAGCTCGTTCCACGTGTGTGGAAATCTGATAACTCCCAGCCAAGCCATGAGGACATGGAGAAGGCAGGTGAGGCAGGATACCCAAAAACCAAACCACGTCAGGTCAACCATCTCTTTTTCTTAATACCGGCCAACAGGGCTATATAAAAGCCTCCTGGCTCCCATTCTTTGCCCCAGTCTGCTCAGTTTTACAATGCTGGCTTCACTAGGTTGGGTTTCTTTTTTTTCCCTCTGAGCTGACTCCTTGCTGGGTAACACTGTATTTGATATTTTTAATCACTCAGCATGCATCAGGGCTTGGCAGCGGAAGAAAGTGAAGTTAAAAGAGAACAGAGAAGAGCTGGGTTCACCAGGGCTGCCTGCCATCGCCACAACCCCTCATCGCTTGTGCTGCGTTTCCCTCTGCTGGAAAGTCACGAGCCGCAGCTGACAAGGTCAATTTAAAGAACGTATCGCCGGCCAGCAGTTATTAAAGTTACAGGGTTTGGATGGTTTCTTCCAAGAAAAACAACAGTCCTGATCCCTTCTACCGTTACTGTAGGTGTATGAAGACGTTACCCGTTCATATGGATGTATTTGTGCGTGTCAGCGTCACTGACAGACCCTTAGAATAAACGTGCATTTGGCTTTGTGCAGCTGGAGGATCCCGGCCACCCCAGCAGTAGGTATTCTGAATTTCTTTGCTCAGAAGTTGCAGCAAAGCTTTTCGTTTTCCCCCAGAGCTGCAGCTTTCTCCCCGTGGCGGGTAACCTGGGTCTCGGAGAGGCCGAGCGGACACGGCGCAGAGGGATGCGCAGATTCACGGCATGTTCGGGGTCAGAAGGGACCTCGAGCGATCATCTACGGATGCAGTTGCCTGGGTTCTCACCCTATGCCAGGCTCTACCCTGGAGCTCGCTGGTGCTTCGGGTGGGCTGGGGCAGAGCAGAGTTCATCTGGATCACCTGCTGCTTCCTCAGTCAGTTTGCATCGCCCCCTTGACTGAAAGAAGAAATAAAGGTGGATGAACAGTGTTTCCTACACCGCCCAGTCGCTTCAAGGCCGCAGCAGGCTGCCCGCCCGGACAGTGTCCGGAATTCAGAGATGGCCTTCCCGACGGCCCGGGACGCAGTGACAAGGCTTTCCACCTGCCACCGAAGGTGACTCGGGGGGGGGCGCCGCCTCCCACCGCCTCCCCCTCAGCACACAGACGCTCAGCCCGTGAAGCCCCAACGTGCAAAACGCTGACTCCAAAGCAACGGCGAGCAACAAGCGACGGGAGCCACCGGCCAGGCCGCGGCCACCCCACGGCAGACCCTGGCGACCCCCCCACGGCAGCCCCTGGCGACCCCGGGCTCCATTGAATTCAGGCTGCGGAACGGTGAGGGCACGACCGCGGGCCGTCAGAGCAAACCCAGCTACCAGGTGCCGGGGAGCAGAGCCAGGCGAGGAGCACCGAGGGCCGGTTTCACGGCGGCCGCGGCGGTGGGGGAGCCCCGGGCCCGGCTGCTGCTGCCGCCGCACGGAGGGAGGCAGCGGAAAGCGGCGGCAGCACCTCCCACCCGCTAGGGGGCGGCGCAGGGCCGCGGCACCGCGCTGACAGGAAGTGCGTGGAGCCGGAAGTGGAGGTGTTTACCGTGAGCGATGGCGGCGGAGGTGTCGGCGCTGAGCGGTTTGGGTGTTCCCGATCTCGATGGCGGGGTGAGGCGGCGGCGGCGCGGGGTGGAGCGGAAAGGGAGGTTCCCGACTCCTTCCCAGTGCCGGTGGCTGAGTGTGGGTTGTTTCTAGGGCTCCTCGGACTCGGAGGACGAGGCGAGGCCTAGCACGGCGGCGGCGGCGGCGGCCTTGCAGAAGCGGGAGGAGCGGCTGCGCAAGTTCCGTGAGCTTCACATGAAGCGGGTACGCGGCGGCGGCCGGAGCGGGACCGGGGGCCGGTTACCTCCCAGCGGTGCTGCAGACGCGCGGAGAAGCAGACCGGAAGGGGCGGCGGGACAGAGCCCGCCCGCGGCCCGGCGGTGCCAGGGAGGTCGTGCCGCCGGTTCGCCGCTCCCGGCCGGCGCCCCTGGGGACGGGGTCTTTGGCCCATCGCCAAATGCAGCGTTTTACGTGGCACAGCCAGCAGTCGGTGGGCTGACCACCTCCCCTCCCCGTGGCGGGCTCGTCTGGGAGGGGGTGGTTCCGTGATCGGGTGATACCGAGCGTCACCAGAGTTCGGTAACTGAGTGGTTTGTTCCCAGAACGAGGCTCGCAAGCTGAATCACCAGGAGGTGGTGGAAGAAGATAAAAGACGGAAATTGCCAGCAAACTGGGAAGCCAAAAAAGCTCGGCTGGAGTGGGAGCTGAAGGTGGAGGAGAAGAAGAAGGTAACTGCACCATTACAGCATCCCACCACCCTGCTGAGCCCCCCTTCGTGGTGGCTAGAGTGTTGGGAGCTCGTACAGATGTTACCCCCAGAGACGTTCACCCCCTAGACCCGTGGTGGTCTGAAGTGCTGTCCTGCACTGGAGGTGCACTGGGCTGATCTAGGCAGCTGCAGGTCTGATGCTCGGCCGCCATCGAGTTGTTAAAACTGAGGTGTTCTTTGTGCTGCGTTAGGAATGTGCAGCCAGGGGAGAAGACTACGAGCGAGTGAAGCTGTTAGAGATCAGCGCTGAGGATGCGGAGAGGTGGGAAAGGAAAAAGAAGAGGAAAAATCCAGATCTAGGATTTTCAGGTAATGGCTTAACTGGGTAATCGTCCACGTTTGTAACAAACACCTTGGTTAGTATTTGTTACAAACTGAACCGTGAAATGAAATCCTTCACCTTGGCACTAACTCGTTTCCTCCCCAAGATTACGCGGCCGCTCAGCTGCGCCAGTACCAGAGGTTAACCCGGCAGATCAAACCCGACCTGGAGCAGTACGAGAAGCTGAAAGAGCAGTAGTAAGTGTGGGTTCGGTCACCTGCTACTGTCCGTGGTGCTTCTAGATCATTAGCAAACGCGGAAGGCTTAAAACTAATCCTTTCAGCACATGTGTATTCTTAATAATTAATGCTACTTGTAATATTAATTAGCATTTGATATTTAATATTAATTAGCCGTATTAATTAGCCTTTCAACACAATCTGGAAGCACACGGCCTCCCTGAAAACCTGCTCTGCAGTCCCTGCTTCGGAAGGCAAGCCACGCAGTTGATGAGGTTCGTTTCTTCAAGCTTGGCATCACCGAGTTTGAAGAAGCGTTTTGTCAGTGGTATTTACACGTGAGTGGGTCGCTCCTGTCTCTCAGAGTAGGTTTGGGGGGTTTTAAGCAGCCTGGCAGAGTTTAAGAACAGACTGATCAGCAGATGAGAACTTTTCAGGTTTGTATTCAGAGGGTCTGCATTTCAGTGGGTTTTAGTGTCATGTTCTCACCTGAATCTTGGATTTACGAGTGCCTTGAAGCGTTAAATTAAGGATCAAAGAGAAGCAGTGAAATCTCAATCTCTGTTAATTACCACCCATCTGTTACTCTCATCCAGTGGCGAAGCGCTTTACCCCACATCCGACAGCCTCCTCCATGGAACTCACGTGCCCTCTAGGGAAGGGGTGGACAGAATGGTTGCAGATCTTGAAAAACAGTAAGTAAATGCTAGGCTAAAACGGGAGTGCGCGACACAGCGGCTTCGTGTCATCGAAGCTGTGGGATTCAGGTCTTCAAGCACCGCCGCTTGTCTTACAGAATTGAAAAGCGGGAGAAATACAGTCGACGACGTCCTTACAACGATGACGCCGACATCGACTACATTAACGAGAGAAACGCCAAGTTCAACAAGAAGGCAGAGAGGTTCTACGGGAAGTACACGGCTGAGATCAAGCAGAACTTGGAGAGAGGAACAGCTGTCTGACCTGCCCTCTCCAGCAAAGCACAGCCCCTCGCCGATTCATCTGGGAGAGAGAGTTTGCAGGCGCTTTTAGGTTGTATCAAAGAACACTTTGTAGACCTCACATATACTACTCATTTTCAAGATTTCATGTAGTAGGAGTAATGTTATTTTGTAACCAGCCTGTGCAACTTTGTGCTCTGAATAAACACACACTCTTACTGTTGAGGTAACGTGAAGCTTGTCTTCATTCTGGAATAGCTGAAGACCATGAAGTCCCTGGGAACACTTGTTCAGCAAGATAAAAAACCCCTGAGGACCATGTGTGACCTTTCTGTGGCAGAGCAGCTGCCCCAGGTGCCTGTCATGTGCCCAAGTGCTGAGTTCTGCCAGGGGCAGCACCTGCAGAGCACAGCTGGCTCCCACCCAGGCAGAACAGCCTGCCCTCAACCCTGAGAACAGGCACTACCTCCACTGTTAAAGTTGAGCTGCCACAAAATCCATCATCCTCAGTGCTTCTGCCAGCCTTGTCTTGGCAATTTCATAGTTTCTCAAAGCAGCTTTGAGACTGGAGTAGCAAAAAGCAGTTTATTTTACCAGCTATGTACTTTTACAAAGACCGAGTTCAAAGCGATCGCTCCAAATCCGCACAGCACCCCACTGACTGACTTGCAACACTCTTCTCATGAGGGCTGTGACAAGCCCAGCTCGCTGTACTGACTTATGGAGCTGTGAACAGGTACAGGCAGCATCACCTCTGCCAACTTACATCACTGCCTTACACCGTGAGCCTTTACAGGCTGTTTTTAAAGCCACCTCCATCAAAACACAAGCCCAGGGTATCTGGGGAAGTTACACTGCAGGCCCTGAACCAGTGCCAGCCTGGGCAGAACAATTCCAGTGTAAAGGTTTCAGTATGAACAGAAAATCACCATCTGCTGCCCCCCTGTGCTTACAGGGGGGTAAAAGAAAGCTGAACCTGTAAACAACCACTTCCAGGACAGTCACCTTAGTGCTGATCACAGCTCTAATACGTGACACACAGAAGCCAGTGCAAAACTAAAGTTTATTTACTTGAAGTAAACAGTTACACATTGTAAATCAAGGGTTGAAAATAACAGCTACTGAACTATTGTTTAGAAAAAGTTACCCACCTGTAGGTTCTAGTCCATTAAAGCAATACAAAAATATTTACAAATACACACAAGATTCCCACCTGTGGCTTCGGGATCACTGTGCTCTACATCTGAAAGAGAAATCTAAGATTCCAAAATTAAGATCTCAAAATAAATACTCAGTATTAACTCCTTCAACCTGATCAGATAATTTCAGATCTCACTGTTGAAGTATCCATAACCCTGCGGTCAGAGACAGCCAGGAACACACGCTAGCGTGCCCGGAACAGGGCGCTTTTGGGTGAGTAGCTTAAAAATGTTTTCTTCTCCTTCTTGACAGGAACCCACTGCCCATAGGGACTTCCCTTTCTGTCCTCTTCTCTTCCCAGTGAAATTGCTGGTTCTTTAACAACGTGGATCACTGGCTTCTGTAGTATTGGTTTTGCCATTGTGTTCTGTGGGGGAAAAAAAAAAACACCAAACAGAAGCTTCCTTTAAAAATGCTGGTACATTCCTCCTTGTCCTAAGATCTGTCAGCTTCAAGGGGTTTATCTGTACCAACAGCGCAAGTGTGCTCCTCCCAGCTCACAGGAGACCTGACACAGAGTACCAGCTACGTACCCTTCAGTGACACAGGATTCAGGGAAGCTGCTTTTTCCCTGGAGTCTACAGACCAGGTGTTCAGCAGCATTAAGCACTGAAAGGTAAACGTGTATTTTAAACACGTCGCTGTAAAGCACTGATCTAACTCCTCCAGGGAAGTCAGCACCCAGCCGTTCGTCAATGTGTGGCTATTAACGGATCTCTGATCTGGCAACAAGGCTGGGAAAAGCCTCGCACAGGAGGGATGAAGCAGAGTTCCATCCTGGGAAATCACTTACATTAGGACTGAAAGAAATGCTTCTCTGTATGGTTGCTCTCTCCAGTCCGCTCTTGGTCATGTCTTCTGTTGCTCTTCTGGGTGGCTAGAGAAGAGCACACACAGCTTCAGGGGGAGGACACGTGACTCTGTGCACGTTACGGCAGTTACTAGTGTATGAACTTTGATAGAAGCGTTTCAGATATTTACATCTGAAGTAGCCATAAAGCTACTGAATACACAAACAGATCAACGCTGAAGTCAATGTGAAAAGCATTCGGTGTTTTTACCAACGTCGTTGTGCCAATTCACGTGTGACCTGATCTCCACAGGCCAGTTACAGTTTTAAAAAGGATTCAAACAGTTCAGAGCGTGGACTGCCATACAATGAGGTGTAGTGGTAGAGTAAGTTGCATTAAGTTCTGCATAACCATCCTGCAGAGCTTTGGATAATGACAATAACTTATCTGCAAGAGATGCAGGCCTCTTCTTCTGTACTCTCTCAATATCTGCAATATATTGCATATATTATGAAAGGGATGCCTGTACCATTTCTAAAACCCTTAGTAAATTCACTTCCATTTGCAATAGCAGCATCCGAGCGACGGAACAGCCACTGCATTTACCATGAATCAGGTTAACACACCATAACAAACTAAAATTCAGTTTCAACTGCTCAAGTTTCTCCCTCCCTTAAATGCACAGCAGCTACAGCCCACAAGTCCCTTAATTACCCAACAGATTTTCTTCAGCATGTCTGGAACCATAGTCATGATTTCTATAAGACAGAAATAAAGCATGTAAAATGCATTGTGTGCTTGGGTATGGAATTTCTGGGAAACAGTTTGTTGCATATGAAAAGCTTTTAACAGTTAAAAAAAGGTAGAAAGATTTAGCCTTTTTAAAAAAAAAAAAACCAAACACCATTCACTAGGTTTGCTAAGGAGACTCCTTGGTTTAGGTCAGAAACGCATCGACTAGGCTAATGGGCAGGAAGAACTCAAAAGAACGGGCTACATCCACCTCTCCTTCCCGACCTACCACTGCTGGAAAGCCTGCGTGTCCTCAGTGGGTCAGCCTCCTAAGAGCCCACAGTGCTTTCAGCTTAACGCAGTCTGCAGTGGTTTCACGAGTAGTTTTCAGCATCCCAGTAAAACTGGGGGGGTTTGAATTCATAATCCCCACCTCCACAGTTAAACTACAACACAACCATGCAGAGAAACACTTT
This sequence comes from Rhynochetos jubatus, assembly GCA_027574665.1. Lineage (NCBI taxonomy): Eukaryota > Metazoa > Chordata > Aves > Eurypygiformes > Rhynochetidae > Rhynochetos > Rhynochetos jubatus. The sequence continues at coordinate 5,232,971 of CM050672.1, read as the reverse complement.
GAAGCCTTTACCTTTTCACTGAGAATACTCCAGTTCATACTTACCTCAGCTGACTCTGCGGGGTCTTCATACTCTTGCTTTGCGGTCTTTATCTCTTTCGACGGAGGAAGGGTCTTCAAGCTTGCCGGCAAGACTATGTTATCTGTTCCCAGCGCTTTTGCAGCATTAGCTTTTGCAATTTCCAGCAGTTCCCTCTTGTCTGCAAGGGGAAAATAAAGCGTCATTCTTTTATGTTTAAATCAACATGTACCCACTCATACCAGCCTAAAACCCGCGGGTTTACTGTCACTGCATTTAGGTAAGCATCAACTGTGATGAGTTCTCATCAGAACAGCTGAAGCTGAATCTTCCATGAAGGGCAAAGAATATGCTCGGAACTACTTCCCCAATACATTTTTATAGCCACCCATTGTCTTCCACATCACCATTACCAGCTAAGGTCTATAAAGCAAGTAAACAGATGACAATTTGACTGGTTAAAATGAACACAAATTGTATGTTTTGAGGCTCTCACAATCAAAGTAACAAAAAAAGTACCTTTTTCACTCAAGTGGAGAGGTGACCTGCTCCGAGATCTTGTCCGTGACCTGCTCCTCCAGCTCCTGTAAGCCTCGGGATATACTGTTCGCCCAAATCCATAGTATCTTCGGCCTCTTGAACGTGATCTGCTTCTCGAATAGGACCTTCTGTAGTACGATCTTCCACGAGACCATGACCTACTGCGTGATCTGTACCTTGGAGGAGAGCGGTGGTACCTCCTGTAGTGCCTGGCATGGTACCTGCCTCGGTACCTCACGTACCCACGTGATCTCGACCGGCTTCTGGAACACGAACGAGAGTATCTTCTGTACCTTCGGGAACCATTTCTTCTAGCCTGTGACCTTGATCTGGACCGGCTCCAACTCCTGGAGGAAGCTGAAGAGGAACTACTTGAACTGGACTGTGAGCTGCAAGAGGATCTGCTAGATGACCTTGTTGATGACCTATCACAACTCCTCTTGGATCTCATAGACGACTCTCTTTTCTTCGGTGAGCTAAGGGTTACATCATCCACAAAGCCTGTCACAGCATCAGTTTTCCTGACAGTCTTCTCTGTGCAGGTACTTTCAGAAGCTGGTTCCGTTTTTATTGTTGTTTTGTAATACCCAGTCTCTGTTCCTGTTGTGGTGGGGAGGGGGAAGCAGTAATTTATATGCATCAAGTCATTTAAACAGCAGCAACAAACATGACACACAGGCAAGAATTTCAAGGATAATTAAACAGCCCAACAATTCTCATCCAGAGTATCAACATGCTTTGCACATAACAATCCTCAAGCCTCATCATTTCCTCTCCTATAGTCAGTCTTCTCCATGGAATTAAAAAAGGCTTCAGCTTCAACCATAAGCAGTTTCATGTGGAATTCTGGAGAGAGGTTTGTTTGCGTGGGTTTGATTAACACCCCTCCTCTGCTAGGTAAGCACAGGCTTTGTGTGAAAGTGATACAAGTTACTACCTTTTTTCCCCCCTCTCCAGCGTTTAAGGTATTTCATCTTTATTGTGCAGCCTACTGCATCTACAGTGCAAAAATAACCATTTGCCTTCCAGATCAGTACAAACTGAGTTTTTCTATGGTAGTTCTACAGGGGTTAAGTATTACTGTTTGCCTTCAACAGGGAAAACGAAAAAAGCTATGGGCACAAAACTCCATCCACTCCATCAATTAATAACAGCAAGCTGCTATTGAAAACATCCTGCATAACGAGTAAGAGATACAGCTAATGAGTCACTGGCTATAACCTGCAAGGTCTGCAACACTTATTAAGGTTATATATTAATGACTAAAATGTCTGTCCCTCTAGTGTCAGCCATTTCACATCGACAAAGGTTACTGTATTCCAGGGTGTAGCTGGCTTATCTGTTACTTAAACCCTGAGTTACGTCACCACTCCACAGCTTACAGAAGCTTGCTTTATTACAGAATTTCTGTCCGGCACTCGCTGTAAAAAATAAAGCTGACAAATCTTCAAATCCTTCCTTAAATCTGTAACCTACCCGAGTGTGTATGAACCAACTCCCTCACTACTCCTGAAGCTGAAGTTTCCCTGCTTCACCTCTAACCAAGGGCCAAGGTCACAAGCGCGATACAGGGCACAGCCAAGGCAAAACAACTGATAAATTCTGACCTCCAACACCGCCCGCACGGCCCATCGCCCAGGGACCGACACGTCGGTGCCGACACAACCGGCCCTCACCGGGGCGGCCCCCTCCCGTAACACGGTAACGGGCTCAACGCGCACGCTCAGCATACCGCGTCGGGGGCTCTTGGGACACTTACCGCTGGGAGCCGCCGGACACCCCCGGTGCTGGTTTCCGTGAGACACCTCGGCGCTTCTGTAACGAATCGGAATGTAAACAACGGGTGTCCTCCACCCCGCCACGGCGACCCCCGAGTCTGCTCCCACCGTCCCCGCTAACCGCCCTCTGCGAGCGCAGCCCCGCCAGCGGCTCCGAGGAGCTGCTCGCACCGTGCCCCACCAACGGCCCCGCCAACTCACCGGCTCCAGCCGGCCGGGCTCCCCCCGCACGGATCCTGCTCCAGCGGCGACGCCTGAGGAGACAGCCCCGCTTCGTGAGTCACCCCCATAGCGACCGGCCAGGCTCCCGCCACCCAGGAAACAAGCCGCGACGCAGCCCCAGCAGGACGCAGCCCTCACGGCAGCCCCCGCCCGCTCCCGCCACACAGCAGCGACTGAGGGCAGCCGAGAACCTTCCAGAAATTTCCCCCCCGCCCGGCTTACGTAACGGGGATCAGCGCGCATGCGTGGAGGGCGAACGTCTTTCCCCGCCCATATCACAGTTTACGCGCAGGCGGCTCTAGGCTCGCCTGCAGCTAGTGCGCATGTGTGCGACCGCCCCGTCACACGACCCTAGCGGTGCGCATCAGCTGAGCCCCGCACATGCGCGGTGTGAGCCTCGGGTGTGGGCTGGCGGTAGCCGGGGCTGCTGCTGAGCCGCCGGGCAGCGGTCGTTTCCCGCCCTCAGGTAAGCGGAGACGCGGCGTGAGGCGCCGCTTCGGGGCGTGCGCGTTCCCCGGGCAGGGCGGGCTGCTTGGCCGGCGCCTCCTTCCCCTCCCGGATGGCCGCAGCCCCCCCAGCGTGTCCCCGGCCTCAGGCGCGGGGGGATGGCGGGGCCCCCGGCCAGGGCTGGGTGCGCTGGCCGGCGGTGTCTTCGCCTCAGCGCTGAGGCCGGCGCCGCTCCAGTGGTTTCCCAGGTGGGTGCCGGGGGCCAGGCTCTGTGCCCTGCCGTCCCTCGGGAAGGGGCCCTGGCTGTGGGATTTTCACGTAGCCTGTAGGAGTTTTAACCTGCTTTAGGCGATGTGCAGTGCTGCAAGCCAGCCCTTGAGGTGTGAGGGGTTTCCGCTTGGCAAGAAACGCCCCTTTTTCTTCTCTAGTTCTTCAGAGTGCTGAAAAATGTCCGGTTTTCTTGAGAGCTTGAGGTGCTCGGAGTGTGTTGACTGGGGAGAGAAACGGAACACCATCGCTTCCGTTGCTGCGGGAGTGCTGGTATGTACACCTCCTCTTACGCTGCTTTTGGGCCTTTAAGATGTAGTCAGCTGTCTGAGCTAAAAATTACTAGCCATTTGAAAGTAAGAGCGGGGACACATTGTCTCTGTACATAGCTGCAGAGTCGGTGACAGAATCTGTTCTGGGTGTGCACATCCGCATCCACGTGTTCTTTACGTTTCGCAGCTTCTACCCATGTAATAGCTGTTGGAGTAGGTAAATCTCTGGCCTCACATTTAACCTTGGTCCTAAACTGATAGAAAAATTAGTTACGCTGTCAGCTGACTCTGCGCTGGAGACTGTAAGAATGATTCTGTATATTGATGTCACTTTTTTAGAGCAATCTCATGCATGGGGAAAAGGTTTGTGTCTGTATTTTAAGCTCTTGTACTCTTCTTTATTAGTTTTTTACAGGTTGGTGGATAATCATAGATGCAGCTGTAAAATACCCCAAAGTGGAAGATTTCAACCATTCATACCATGCTTGCGGGGTTATAGCCACTATCGCGTTCCTAATGTAAGTGTAATTTCTCCCTCCTGGAGCTTACTTTGTGCAATTAAGAACAGAATATTCAGTCTTTAAATGGAGAGGTAGCTAAGAATAACAAATCAAGTTGCTGTCTGAGTATCTCTTAGGTTAGCTTCTCCTGTTGTTTTGTAAACACTTCTTGCTTTACCTGTGTTTACCCAGTTCTGTCCTGTTTTGCCGGTACAGGATCAACGCGGTGTCTAACGGACAAGTGCGGGGTGACAGTTACAGCGAGGGCTGTCTAGGACAAACAGGTACGGTGGCACAGGCCGTTGTACGGCGGTAGATCTGTGAAGCCGTAAGCTCTTGGAAGAGTTGTAAGAACTGTCGCGGCGTGTGGGTTGTGATCTGCGCGTAGCTTGGGGGTGTCACACAAGGTGCTCTGAAACGAGCACGCAGAAAGTCGCGGGTGTCTGTTACTGGGACACGAAACATCCCTACGTCTCTTCCAAGGTGCTCGGATTTGGCTGTTCATCGGGTTTATGATGGCTTTTGGATCTCTGATTGCTTCCATGTGGATCCTTTTTGGAGGCTACGTTGTTAAAGGTAAGATAGAGCATGGAATGTCACCTGACCTGGTTTTGTTTAAAGTATTTTAAATTACTGTTGAACTTTAGAACTTATTTTTAGACAGTTTTGAGGCAGGTCCAGTTTTAATATTTTGGTTCCATTTGCACCAGCATTCCATACTGTCTGCTGTTACCGGGGTGGGTTTTACCTGCTCAGAAGTCATGAAGCATCCGACTAGCCTCAGCAGAAACACCGGTCCTGGTCAGCGGGGAGCTGTACTGATACAATTACACTGCTGCAGTTACAGGGGGATAATTCCCTGCGTGAACGCTAATTCCCAGAATAAAAAAAGAATGATTTTGTGCAAACTGCTTTCAAAGCCTATGTGCTAAATTAGCAAAAGGGAACAAATTAATTCAAATTGCTTATTTAAGGTCATACCTTAACATGTACCACGGTAACCTTTTGGGGAAGACAAGTCTTGATGGGAAAACTGTATTAATCTTTGTTTTTCAAAAGGAAGTAAAGTCGTTTAAGTAAAGATACTACTTGTACCTGGGGCTGAAGTGGCTGTCAGACTAGTCAGGGCACACTGGTGGGTTTAATGTACATTCTTGTCAGCTCTGGCCTCGCTCAATTCACGGCCGGCTGTCGAGGAACATAGGTGCGTTAGTCGCCGCTGATGCACGTTCCCATTTTGTACGTTATCATCACGTGTGAGTAGATACGTGTGAGTATCCTTACCCACACACGCATTCCAAACAGGATGTGCAATTCCAGGTGATAATCACAGTCTTTGAGCAGTTCTGTTGTCACTTCACCCCTGTGTCTGGTTGGGAACCGTATGTTGTTACGGGCCCTCTGTCAAACCGCTCCTTAGCGCTGCCTCACCGCCTGTGGACGCCACATGTCTGTATTGAGATGAAACTGGTTATCTTTGTTAACACAGCGCAGTTTAGTGCCTCTGAAATGTCAGAGATGGGCTGTTCCTCAAAATTATTCCTCAAAAATTTATGGAGATTTTCTTCTTTTGTTAGAAAAGCCAGTAGTATACCCAGGAATCGCTGTGTTTTTCCAGAACGCGTTCATCTTTTTTGGGTAAGACTTATCTTCCTTTGTTCATTTATCTAATTTGCTGCTAAATTAAACTGATATTTGCTGCCATCTGTTTATTTTTCTTAAGCCCTGTTTGGTAAGCAGACGCTGAATAAACTGCTGGTAAAGGCAGTCCATCGCCGCACTCTGTCTGCATAGTTTGTGTTGCAGGACCGGGAACTGGACTTACAAATACTACACCTTGCTCCCTGAAATCATGCGTTTAGAACACCGGGTGTTTGACTTGCTCTGTTATGTACTCGTGTCCCTTTATTCTGCTTTAATACAGGGGACTGGTCTTCAAGTTCGGTCGCACGGAAGATTTGTGGCAGTGAACACGCCTGCGGAAGCACGCTGGCCATGGTGGGTTTTTAACGGCACGCTCCCGGGATTTTCTAAAATCGTTTTGTAAACGGTGCAATCGTGTCTACAGGTAAACCAAGGAAAACGTCAATCGTGGCACTAAAGATTCTGATTCTATTCTTTTTTTTACTCTTGTTGTCGATTTAAATGTTGTCATGTTTTTGACAAGTGGAAAATTGCTACAAGTAACAACAGGTCACTTTTCTGATACCATGTTTACCACAAGTAAATAGGATAGCGGAAAATGGATGTATTTAACCAGCTGTTTCTATGGTGTCATTTACAATCCAAGACTTAAAAAATGCTTTAAACCAACTTTTAAACATATATTTATTAATATTTCCTATATCTGAAAAATATAACCGTTTCTTCTATTTCAAAACTCACTGCTGTGTGGCTTTTCTTGCATAATATACAATTATGCTGTTTTGGGATTTTTTTCCTCCCTCCCCAAATATTTAATTAATCCCACGGTGACAATGAGTAAGAACTTGCTGTGGCTGCCATTGCAGAGGCACAAGCACAGATGTGGCTGCGGGTGGAAGCAGCTCACCCACAATCTTGCTGTCACCTATTCTAACCTCTGTAGAACAAAGGAAGGGTGCTCTTCAGATCGAGTGCTCCTCAGACCAGGCACCACATTTCTTCTGGACATTGGGAAGGAACTCTTCGCAGAGAGGGTGGGGGGCACTGGGACAGGCTGCCCAGAGAAGCTGTGGGTGCCCCATCCCTGGCAGTGTCCAAGGCCAGGCTGGATGAGGCTTGGAGCAACCTGGGCTATGGAAGGGGTCCCTGCCCATGGCAGGGGGTGGAACTGGGTGGGCTTTCAGGTCCCTTCCAACCCAAACCACTCCATGATTCTATGACTGTCCCTACCAGGGAGCGTTTTGACCCTGTAGCACACTCCCGGGAATGGTTAACTGTGGGATAATGGAAATGCGGGAGTGCTCCAGGCAGAGTGTCACCGTCAGCTGGCAGAAGCTGTGGGCAGCTGATAAAACTCCCTGGGTCACCTTTTTTGTGCCCTGGGAAGAAGAAAAGCTGGCCCTTCCCCTGCAAGTAATTCTTGACTACTTGAAACCTCTCTCGCGCTTCTTTACCTGCAGTGATCTTTGCTTAACCCCCTAACCAACGAACGGAGGCCAGCGTGCAGTGAGCGTCAAAGAACTCGGCCTTTTTCTTCCATGTTGCATTTTTTCTCATTCATTTTTAAGCTGGCATGCTGAATAAATAAAACCAATCAAATTCTGGCCTTTTTATTAGGTAAACTTTTTTGAAGGAGTTTTTCTATGACAGCTATTTTGAAACAAAGAAAGAAACACCGAGGATCACAATCCATTTAAAAACAAGGGTTCGTTTGCACAGAATCTCCTGCCTGGTCAGGCCCCAGCTCGTGCACCAAAGCCCCCTGTATCTCTCAGGGTACATCATCTCAGCAGAAGACCCCTCAGAACGGGGGTCTTGGCCAAGGAGCACCACGGCCTTTGCCCTCAGCCTCTCCTGAGGCAGGCAGAGCCCTTTGGGCAGCTGACCCCATGGTGGGATGGGCGCTCACTGCGCACACAGGCCCTGCTGAGGTTTGCTGCCAAATAAATACGACTGATACCAGTGATGGCAGGGGCACTGTCCACCAGCAGAACAATCTAACTTCCTGCCATTGAGCTTCCAAATAGCCTGAGCCAAGTGATTATTGATTATTCTTTAAGCAGTCAGATAACTCAAAGATTTCAGTCTGGCAAGACACAGGGTTCTCGCCCTGATCCAGCTCACTCATGAAATCCCTGCTTAACAAGGCCTTCAACAGAATTAATTTAGCTTAAAAACAAGTACTTTAACGCTTCGCTAGATAAGAATGAGTATGTACTCCTTGAGAAACTACACTTTAAAACATGTATTTTGGCTTTTAGACCTGGGAACTAAAAATAGTTTAAAGCTTCCGAGCATTGTGATTGATAAGCCATAACGGCAATGAATGCAGCCAATTTTTTTTCTACATAACTGACAAATATTTAAGGTAAAACTAGGAAAGCTGAAGGAATTGGAAGTTTGCATCGTGAATTACCCTCTCTGTCTTTCAAGATGATTAACTAAAATTACTAATTTTCTGTGTGGCCATTGGGCTGGCTTTTTTGAGCTTGAGGATTCACACAAATGTGCTTCCAACCCATCACAGCTCGTCGTTTCCTCTCATGACAAACAGGAATATCTTATCTGGGTCAAATATGTCACCTGGGTTTGTCCATTCAAAATCCAACAGCCAAATGGGGAAACTGTGAGAACAAACATGAACGTCAGAACATTTTGTGCAGCAAATCATCATACAAAAGAAGGTGATGGAAAACCTCACTAGAAGCTTCTTTTCATCCATTTCTTTGTTCTGTAATTCAGATACAGCATCACATTCAGCACCTAAAGGTGCCCATGACCTGTGTTTGTGCATCAGACTGCACAGCCACTCAACCCGTGGCCTCCATGGGCCTGTTTCCATAAAAAGCACCTCTCATTCCACTCACTGCCTTGTAAAAACCTCTCTCTTAGATGCTGCTTAGGTCTCCGTGGAACTGTATGAAGCCAGAGGCCAGGGCTGTCAGTCCCAGAGGGGCACAGAGCACCCGAGGTTACAACAAAGACTGCTATTTCAGATTTCACCCTGTGCCCACCAGCACCTCCGACAATCCTCGCTGAAGACCGCACGCATTTGTAACACCTAGGCTCTGAAATACCGTGGAAACAGTTCATCATTTCACACAAGGCGTCCCAAATCTACCATGAAACGGAATTACTGCTTTTTTTTTTTAATTCAAATACCTGGGGTTCTTCATCAACGTCAACGAGGTGCTACACATACTCCCACACTCAATTTTACACTGAAACTTACCTCCCAATAAACCTGGTCTTCAAAGTACTTTGATACAGGGGTCTTCTTAAACAGTCTGGAGTTTAAGATGAAACCTATTTGTAAAAACAGATATAGCCAATATAAATATATACATCAGGGAACGGGGAAGATTGTGTGTAACTGGAGGTTTCTTATTCACGCACATCCAAACGTGACGTGGATCAAAATACAGACTTGGAACTAAACGCTTCAGCAGAGCCCCTTGTCTCAAACTGACCTTAAATACAAAGAGAGAAGCTTGCCAGGATCAAGGCTTGTGTTATTAAAAATTAATTACTCTATGTAAAACCCCATTAAACAGCCTGCAAGATTTAAAAAATGCATCAAAAATCATTAACTTCTGGCATGAAACATGCCTGTGTATTTAATGCAATCAGGTTGATCAGCACTCTTAGGTTGGGATTTCAGCTGGAAACATCTAGATTTTGAAACGGTAGAACACAGTGATTATTTTAGCTGAATGGTTTTTAAAAATCTGATTAGCTCAACTTCTTAATTACAGTGAGGGTAATGCAAAGGTTTCAGATCGATTAAAGCACAAAAAAAATCATTTTAGAGTATATTTCACAGCAACTTTCATATGCTGCTTCTCTCTTATTCAAGCCAGAATTAACAGCTATAGAAACCCAGCAGCTGCCATAAACCAGACAATGTCACATGGGAAACGCATGAGCCCTGACGATGCCAAACCACGAGTGGTCAAAGGCCAAGCGCTTGGCCGATGCAAGCAAGCTACCGACGTCAGAGAAACTTTGCAGGTTTATACCAACTGGCCTAAAATGCGACAAGGTCTAGATAGCAATTTTCTGTCACTAAGACAATACCCAAATGTAAAAAATATTTTCATCCTCACCCATCTCCTGCCTGAAATTTGAAGGTAGCTGCTAAGCACCTGTTCAGCAGGCAAAGAACGGTGCTACCAGGTTATTTTGAATACATCTCTTCTTCCAAAGACTGGCTTTGAAGAGTCCTGGGTATTCATGTTACCCATGGCTGCTTCTACACATAATTTACCCACAGAAACACGTGTCAGAGCCCCAGTTAAACTGGCCTCCGTGCACAGGGCTGCGCTGACATGATAGCAGGTGCGATAGGATGACATACCCTTTGCCCGAGGAAATGAGGAAGATGGTACTGAAACAGTTTTTCAATACTGACCTGTGATAAAACCTGTTATCACGGCAACAGTGATGGTCATGCAGAAGGCACCAATGTTAATCATGACCGAATAAAACAAATCATAACTGAAAAACAAAACAAGCGTTTCACCTTTTACAGTTGCTGAATTGAGCATTAAGAGTGTGAATGAATCTGCATCTGCCCAGCATTTCATATCAAAACCTCTCACAATATTGTTATTCTTGAACCTCTGCAGCTGCACTTAGATGGTTTAAGGGATCCTATCAGAACCCTAATACAGATTTCAGAGGATATGTTTTGCCCTTAGAAACCGTCATTGTGGTACTAAAACTTCATTAAGTTTGTTTGTTTTGGTAAAGACCATGACAAAAAGCGTAAGGTCGTAATGCTGCACTGGGATTCATTCCTGCATAAGCTGAGAAAATCAGAGAACTTCTTGTGTGACAAAACATGAGCTTGAGCTGCAAAAATGAGATCATAGAATGGTTTGGGTTGGAAGGAACCTCAAAGATCATCTAGTTCCAGCCCCCCTGCCATGGGCAGGGACACCTTCCATAGCCCAGGTTGCTCCAAGCCTCATCCAGCCTGGCCTTGGACACTGCCAGGGATGGGGCATCCACAGCTTCTCTGGGCAACCAGTCCCAGCACCCTCTCCGGGAAGAATTCCTTCCTGATGTCCAATCTACATCTCCCCGCTTTCAATTTAAACGCATTACTCCTTGTCCTGTCACTACAGCCCCTTGTAAAAACTACCCCCCAGCTTCGTTGTAGGCCCCTTCAGGTACTGGAAGGAGATGCCAGAGCCAGATCAAAAACAACCTATGGAGAATATTCTTAACTGAGCCCTTCAGCTTTTGCAGGGTACCTCCCCAAGTATACTTTCCAGTTTGGTGTCCAGGCTGGCTTTAGGCCAAGCTGGCATTCTTGCCCCTGACTTAGCTTTAAAGTCTCCTTTGAAAATAAATGCTGATTTCCTCCCCGTAAACTGTACTAGCATACAATGCTTCCTCAAAACACACCATAAAAGTCAAAATCAGTCTTGGAAGGATGCACATCCCCAGCCTTCCTCTCCTACATCTGCTCTATTTTAACACCAAATAAAAAGGGAGACAGAAAACGGGGCCACAAGCTAATACTCAGTTTTGATCCAAAGTCCGCTCAACTCTGGAAGTCTTTTTTTTTACTGACTATTTGGACTTCAGAGATTACTTTAGATTATCTGATATAAAGCAATTTATCTGTGATGACATTCAGGCTTTCTGTATGTATGAGAACTCTTCAAGGCATACTACATTAACAATTAGTGAAGCTTATTACTAAATAGCAAGAATTGATGTACCTTGGTAAGACGGTTGTGTTATTTATTACAAAGAGAACAACCTGGGCAAGAACTCCAAGCACAGCAGGCAAGCCAAAAGTGAAATGAACTCCAGAGGTATCATGAAGCTTGAGAGCAGGATTCAAGCATCTCTGGGAAGATAAAAAGGTTTAACTGATACACAGAAACACAAGGTGATAATAGCATATTGTCTGTCGCAGACCTAGAAAATGAACTTGGGTCTTGCAAGCTGTAATCCTGCAGTTCACTCAAAAGGCTCCAGGTTTCCTCGCCTTAATCTCTTTCAAAGAGAGGTTTGCCTTGAGGTATCCTACATTGGAAAAGTTTATACAGCTTATACAAAAACAATTTCAGGTTTTGAGTACTACCTGTAAACAGCAAGATCCTAATATGGTTATGACACTGGCAAGCAGACCCAAAATCATTGCAATCCAAGGATACTCGATACTCTGTGCTGTATAACCAACAGCAATCCCACCAGCGAGTGCTGCACTGTGGATATGAGACTGTAAAATAAAACAAGAAAAACATGGAGTGAGAATTCAGTCATCCCTTACAGCAGCCCAATACCATAGATGGCTATTCTCATCCAAGTGTGATCTCTGTAGGGCAAATTTGAGCCTTTGTATACTGTGAATTACAAACTGAGAACATAATTTCTAAGTTACAGCTTCAGTGTTCTGCTTGGGAGGGTAATAATGACTGTCAGGCTGAAAACCTGGACTTGTTTTCACTTAACAGCTGTTATACTTTCAGTGTATTACTGAGAGTAACAGAAAAATATCCCCACAGCGATTTTTCTCTCATGTCTTACCATTCTGAATTTTCCATCCTTTGTGGTCAGAGAAGACAACAGGAAGGCAGTTACAGCACTCACGGCAAGGGCAAAGTAGGTGTTGTAGAATGCTGTGTTTTTGTTGCTCTCGGCTAGTACAGAATTGAAGCTTGGCCAGAACACCCACAGAAAGAGAGTGCCTCGGAGAGAAAGACAAGCAACTGTCATTACCTGCTCTAAAACACATCACCTCCATCTCCGGAGTCTCCACATCCCACATTTTTCATTCACTGTAATTCCCATTATAAGCAGAGGATAACACTTCACAATGCAGACAGCCCCGAGAGGGGCCTGCTACACCAACACCTTCCAGAAACATACCGCTGCCGTGTCACGCTGCATCTGGCTGGTCCTGCGCAGAGTTGAAGGTAGGATGTTCTTTTCAAGAACACCTTTACGGTCAGCTTTGTCCTGCCTATCATCCCCTCAAACGCAGGTTCAGATACAAGTGGGAGCAATTCCACTGTTGATTGCCAAGCAATCAGCATCCTGCCCGTTCTGCGCAGGCACCAGCAGCTTGCTCCGCGGCCAGAATTTCTGCCCCTTTTCATGGAACCATGGAATAACTGTTAAAAACCAGCTGCAAAAGAGAATGAAAGCAAGCCAAGGAGGAAAAGAAAACAGCTCACTGAAGTCACTATAAAGAAACCCAAAGCGCACTATGGAATGTCTTTTACCTTTGCTGCCAGTACGACTGGTACTGGTTGTCTTGCCTCCTGCCAGAGTTGGAAGAGTAAAAGAGGATGAACTGGATCATAAGAACAGAAACCTCTCTACCTCTACTAGGATTACTCTGGAGGAGGCCAACAGCTTGAGCTGAGCTGATCATGCTTCACCAGCTCCGCTATGCACAGCTGAATTTCCTGTTGTTTGTGAAAGTTATCTACCGAATAGCTACTCCCTAGTACACAGGTCCAAAAGAACAATTCCCTTCCCTCCTGTAAGGTCACAGTAGTGTCACACTGTCATGACCACACAGGCTTCACTAACAACAGGAATGAAAACAGGTTCTTCTGCTTCTATGGCCTGGGCCCTAAGTGTCAGCACTGAGGAATCTCTCGGCTCTATGAAACACGTTCTCTGTGTGGCAGGACACGTCTTTTCCTGCGTGCAGATGGATACACACGAACAGCCCAAACTCCAACCAGCAGAGGGAAGTAGGCGGCCTCACACCAAGGCAAGTCGGGCCACATATGGCAATCGGCTCTATTCTCGGAGTCGCAGAGCTCCAAGTGCACAGATGACAACACAGACAAGCCACAGTTTGTTTCGCTTCGTCCAGTCATTACTTTCTACTGCCCAGTCCACTTCCATAGCTAATGTTCTGTTCTCCATGCCACAGACGTACCAGATCCTTGCGCAACTCACCTGACAGTAAAATTTGAAGTGTTCTGCAAGGCAATTCAGAAGTGACGCAGGCATTGTCACTATACAGCACAATGGTTAAATCCAGGTTCTAGCAACTACTACTTTTCAGCTACTGCTTTTGCACAAGCTTATCTTGGCGCCTTGAAATCCAATTTCCGTGACTGATTTTCACCCTCTCAGGGCACCAAGGCAGTGATAACAACCTCTCAATTCAGAACCTACGGCAGCAGTGAGGACTGGTGGAACGATCTGTACTATGACAATCTTATTCCCATTGATTAGGTAGTTAGTCGGTCATAAAGAAAAATATAAAACTAAATGAAAAAATCTACCAATGCCAGGGAAGCGTTCTTATGAGTCTCTGCTCAGCTATGGAAACAAAAGTCACAATGTGAGATCAAATGTGGGTGAAGACCTCGGCACCCTTCACAGAGTCCTCAGAAGCAGGATGCAAAAAGGAACTATGAGCCGTTTGCCTGCTCAGTTGCCCCTTTCTACCTAGGTTACTTCAGGAATTTTTGAAGACATGGCAACGTAACGACGCCAAATAGCAAGCACTTGGTTGTAGCAAGCTGCACTAAAATTATAATAAAGGCTTAACAGTGTCGTAATGAGATAGATTAAAATACTGATCTCCTCAAATTCTCCAGCAAAGCAAGAACTCCCAGGACTCAAAAGAGCAGCATTTAAATTTCTCTTTCCCTAAACTGGGCGAAGAGTTACCGAGAATTAGACTCTGTGGGCCTTCACAGAAAGATCTTGGTTCAGCTGGTGGCAGTTACATAACAGAAGTCATGATCATAAAACCCCCAAATTGCTTCTTTAAGAAAAAGAACAGCACTCCTATACATTCCGCCGGTCATCACTCAGATCCTTTCTCGTGTGCCTGTCTATCATATTCCCCACCGTTCACCAGGCTGTTATCTTTCCATTTACATTACCAGGCAGGGACCGCCTTTTTATATCTCTGTACAGCACCTTGCAAAACAAGCCTGAGCCTTGGCCCCAGCCGGGAACTGTAAGCTGAAACACTGAAATACAAAGAATGGCCTCAGCTTTGGTGCACAGGTCCCTTACCAAGATGCCTATGCAAGCCCAAGGGGACAGCTTTGCTGGGAGAGGGGATGGTTAACCTGGCATAGCCTTTATGCTGAGACTGACAAACGAAGCCACAGCCGCTGCAGGAGTGGCTTATATGCCTGGTAGGAAATACGCTGAGACTCACCAACTCATTGTCCAAACCCACGAACCACAGCAGCAGCAGTTTGCTGTGCTTGGCTGCATTCAGACCTGCGCTTTGGATGCAAAAGCTTCAGTGTGCTATGGCCAGCCCCCAGAAACATTCCTTATGTTCTCACTGCAATCTCTTCTTCCAACTGAGACGTTAAAGCAAATTGCCTTACCCAACATGGAGAATAAATTTGATGTTGGGGTACTCGCATTCTTCTCAGACCTTGGTGATGGCTCAGAGAAGGCTAAGGAGGCCGCCAGACCAAAGTAGGCTCCAAATGGGTGAACATGCATCATGCTGATACTGTCTGTAACCTGTATCAACAGAATAATCACCTTTGTGGTTTATTTCATCCCACAGAAAGCCTTTGGCACAGTTCCTGATATAGCTGCTCATGTAACCTCTCCATAAGCAATTTATTTTCACAGTCCCTCAGTTTATACGTGAGTTATGCGAGAATAATTTATCTGAATTCAATGCAGCTCATAAACAGACAATTCTGTGGTTCTGTGTGATTCTGTGTAATTCAAACACACAGAGTTTGGGGTATGTTTAACCTTGCAGATGTTTGATTCTGCTGTCCAGCCTGCGCTGGTACGCCACTCACACTGGAAATCTTCCAGGCTGAACTGACACAGGGAGGGGGTAGAGTTCAAAGGCAATTAGTGCCCTAACATAGGTCAAGGCTTTCATTTGTGTGTTGGGGACGGTCAGGGCGTGGGCAAGGCCAAACGCACCACATCCCAACCCATCAGCTCAGTTCACCCTTTAAGGCCGATAAAGAGCCAACTGCGAAGAGTATGCAGGGTTTGGAGCTCAGTGTGTTTAAATATAGTCTCAAAGTCAGACTTCATCTCTTGAAGAAAACATAGCCACAACCTCACCGAGATGAGATAAACCCCACTGATGCTCCTGTCAGCAGAGCACTAACAAACCACCAAAAGGCAACATTCCAAAGTCCCAGTGAAACGCTTCCCCACATGCCTGGAAACCATACTACTGTACCTTCAGGATTATCTTGTTGATAAATCTGCTTATACAGAAAGCTGTTATCTCCACAACTGTCATCAGAATTAATTGCACGGGATTCATTTTTCCAAGAACAGCTCCAGTGGAGATGAGTACAGCAGTCATACTCATAGCAGACTCTGTTATGCTGCAATAAAGGAAAGGAAAGAAAATAATGCTGTATCGGGACCCCACCAGGGTCAAGAAAGAAAGACTGACAGACAGTCAAATGTACTTAAAAACCTTCTAAAATGCCTGCAAATGTGACTGCGCTGATTTGCAAACAGTCCATATCACAAGGCGTTATCCTCCACAAAGAGCAATCAGATGTTCTAGATGATTCCGATCCTATCACAAACTAATTACCTGTTCAGACATTCTTGGATTTTCAGTTCAAGAATGTAAAATAAGATAGAGTCTATCAGCATGGAGCACTGGACACCAAGTACAAAGATCAGGAGGTTGAATCCAACACTGCTAAACCCGTATCTTTTCAGAAACATCAGGAAAAAACCAAATCCAAAAATCACCATGTGGTTGACATCTTGAAAAACTGCAGGACAGAAAAGACCAAGACAGCAGTGAATTTATTAATGCAGACTGGATTTCTGGTTAAAAAAATAAATTAAAAAAATAACAACTAAGATGCCTTCTGCTAAAAATTCAGGTGCCATTATTATTTAGTACCCATAAAGAATTCCAGAGCTTTCTTTCTAATCCATAAATAATCGGAAAAACAATACCCTTGACCCTAAATTTAATTTTACAAAGTGATCAGAATGGATGCCGTGGATGGGGGCCGAGGGGTCAAAAAGCAGAAAGTGAAGTACATTCAGCAATGAAATTTGGGCATTCGTTTTTCCTGAAGTGAATTTAAAGAGCTTAAACTTTTCAGGAAGAGTTGCTGTGAATTAATGCTGATTAATTCCTTAGGGGCATTAGGGAAAAAACAAGTTACAAAGAGAAATCTGTATGATGCCCTCATCTAGGTAGAAGGAACAGGAGCTGAAATAGCAGTAGAAGGAGTTTAAAACCAAAACCAGCACCATTGCACAAAAGAAAGAGGCTGTCCAAGGTATAAGCTCTTGGATCTGTAGGCTTGGAAGCATCCCCTGGGACATGTTAACAGTCGTATTCTCCTAAGATTGTGCTGGCCTCTACAGACAGCAAAATTTTGAATGCCTAGTCTCATTTTTCCAGCTATAGGGAAGGCAACACAAGAAGGTCACAAGGATTACTCAGCTCGTATTTGCACAACACTGTAAATACGTTACACACTATGGCCGTAGCGTAATCTGCTAACACATTCCTTTGGTCAACGCACAAAATACACCTCCAGAATACATTTAAACCCTTAATTCCACTGTATTCACTTATTTACATCAAGCATTCAAATGGAAAAGATCTGCTATCCTTAATATTTACTTTGTGGCACACCTTCGTGTGCCAAGACCTCATTTAGCACAGAGAGGTGCCGGCCCTCGGAAGTTTGTCGTGTTCACAGGAGTCAGGATTACCACACACAGGCAGCAGAAAACAAACCAGCAATGCAATCCAGTGTCACCTATGTCTCAGTTCACTGTCTCTGCCTTGATATAAATTAATACACACCATACTTGGCAAGGTAGGGTACTTAAAGGGCAGGAAAAACGTTCTACTTCTCACCGACACGCAAACCGGCTGCATCCCATCTCCATTGCGCTGCAAAATAAAAACAGGCAGTAACCCTTCCTTTCACAGCAAGGCTGCCGACCTTACCTGGGTAGAAGATTTCTGATTCTTGTGCAACACAACATGAGAAGAAAATGGCAAAGAGGATGATGAAAACAGCTTCCAGGAAAATGATTAGCCATGGCACGCTCTTTCGGAAGTTCTGGTAATTAGAAGACATTGTGCACTAGACTACATTAAGCACAAACACTTTAATATTTTTTTCTATAAAAATGTTGCAGCAACCTCAAACCAATAGAAAATGAGGTGTGGGGGTGCAGGAATAAAAACTCAGAGAGATAAAAAGCCCAAGAGGCGTCAGCAAGGAGCAGTTCCTTATCTGTGACATGTCAGGAGCCCAAGCTTACCACAACCGACATGGACTGAACTCCAAAAGTGCTCATCAACACAGACCTATCAAACTGTCAATACTGTAATGCTCCAGGACACCATCCATACAGCACTTCGGTTGCTGGTGAGCCTTACACACCGAAACAGCAAGTAGAGAAGGACATGGACTCGTAAGGGTAGAATGTTGGGTGTTCATGCAAACCCGTCCATCCTAGACCCAAGTCCCTTCACATAAAGCTCGGGGAAGGTCCCACTGAGATTCTCAGTGTGATTCTTGGGTTGGTTAGGCTATAGCTCTACACCCATATCCCACGACAAACCACCTCCTACATGAATCCAACCCAACGGCAGAGGATCGAGAAACTCTGGACACGTAGAGGTGAGGTGGCATTTCCCACGCCGCGTGTAAGATTGGTCTATTGTTTATGGTACAGCTATGGAAACAGCTGCAGGGAACACTGTGGAAGACACTGGTAATCCCCAGGCCAGAAAGTTGCAGGCAGAGAGCGCTGTTCAGAGTGCTGCAGGCTTTTAACTGAGAACCAAACGACAGACCTACACCCTCCTGATTCTCTAAGTCAGACCCAGCCTTCATCCAGAAGTGTATTGACTTCTGTAAGCACATTCTGGCTACAAGGTTCCCGTTGCCTTACGAGTTCCGAGCCTTTTGGAAAGCCACAGGCTTTTCTTATTTGTCAGTGGTGTTTTTTAAAAAACAGGAGCTACCGGAGTGAGCATTTGGGGCACATGAGCAGAGCTACAGGGTGGAAGCTAACGATGGTCAGTATATCCCTGTGCACAGACATCATCATTTGTTAGATGAGAGTATTTGGGTGTTGAGGCCAATTTATCAATCCGTAATACGAACATTAGTATCTTCTCAGTATTCACTGTGCTTCTGGTGAACTGACCGCTTCTTTGTTCAAGTAGTCTGGGAGATTAAGGTACTCTAATTATGCCTCGGACTTTTTACTTTGAGGGCATTCAGACTGAGTGCTGTGCTCGGGTTTGAGATGGTAACAGTGCATAATATATAGAAAGCCACCTGCTGGTGACAGAAATATGCATCAGACAAACACATATGCAGAATAATTCCAGTTCAGTTATATTTTAGGACATTTCTCCTACAGTCCCAGGCTATATGGCACAACAGTAGTCGTCAAGTCAACTGTGAAAGGCTTGCAACTGTGGTGGTAACTTGCCCCTTGCGCACATGCGGTATCAAACTGCTTTACAAGCTTTTACTTAGCTCTAATAAAACCTTAAGCATCCTTACCCCTATTTCAGAAATTCCTAAACAACATTCAAAGGACTTTCCCAGATGGGCAGAGCGATGCCCTGACTTCAGAAAAATCCCAGTGCAGAAAGATTCAGCTCCTTTTTTATGGGAATCCTGTGATCACATGGGTAACTGGGACAGAACCAGAACACCCAGTGAACTTTCTCTACACAAGAAAAAAAGGTAACAGTTGAAACAGCAACTTAGAAACTGATTTAGCTAACTGATGCCCTCTTTGTGTGTTTACAAATGCAACGTATCTAATTAGCTTTCATCGGTTTCCTGCAAGATAAACCTTTAGGACTCATAGCCGGGGTAAGAACAACCCAGAACTCCTTTCACGGTTTTCCATGGTCAAATGAACACAACTAGGTCTTTTGACACCTGTTACTCAATCTCCCAACAGCATTAACACTCGGGGCGAATACACCCAAGGCTAGGAATTTACCCGTGCCTTTCCTTCGGGATGACCTGCCCCAGTGTAAAAAAAAATCCTCACCTCGGTGATCTCACACAGGGTGAGGTACAAAAACCATTCAAATCTGAGCTCCACCATCAGCAAAACATCCCCATGGCCTCAGCCAAGGGGGCCAGCAGCCCCACATGCATCCCCCTCTGCCAGCCGGCACCCACGATTCGGATTAAGCCCAGCATCGCGTGACCCTTGCTCAGGGCGGCCCGTTATCCCGGGCAGAGGCCTAGCAGGCCTGTGGAACCCAGACCAGCTCCGGGCGAGGCCGGAGAAGCCAAGGCGGCGAGGAGAGGCGCGGCGCGCTCCGGGTACCACCACCCTCCGCTCAGGCAAAGGGCGGGCGCGGGCCGAGGCGGGCCTGGCCGCGTTGGCGCTCTCCGTCAAGCTCGGGGGCCGCCATTGGTTTCCTCACGGTTTCCACTGTCCGAATGGGGCCACCGGCCCTGAGTGGGGGGCGCTACCGAGCAGCCCCCGGGACAGGGAGGCCCAAAGCTCGGGCCCTGGGCCCTGAACCGCCGGCGGCGCGCAGGCGGCGCCTGGCCGTGACTAGGCAGCCCCGGGCCCTGAACCGGCGGGACCGCCCCGCCCCTCCGATTGGCTAAGCACCCGCCCCGCCCGACAGGCCTCCCTTAGGGACTAGCCTTCCATTGGCTCCCCTCGTGGCCTCTGATTGGCCCATCTCCAGCCGCCGTCCGTCTTTGGGTCGATCGGGGAAAGAGAAGACAGATAGCCCCGCCTCCCCCACTTCCTGCCTCTCAATTGGGCCGATCGCTTGTCACTCTGCTGTATGCGTTCTTTATTGGCTGGCAGAGTCCATCGCTCACTCCGAGGGTATTTTTTCCGCCGGTGAGCTGTCAGCGCAGGGCTGCGCCGTGGGGGAAGCAAGCACAAGGCGCGCCGAGCTGCTCCCTCGGACGTTTCCACCCTGAAAATCAGCTTTCCCTTTCCCAACAGCCTATTTGCCAGCGAGGTTGTCAATCAAGTGTGAGAGGCGGTACTTCACTGCTACGATGACAGAGGAAATTGAGCCCTCCTTCTTCCGTTTCCGAATGGATAGCTGAGCTGTCCTTTTATTTCTAGTTGTCTCTCCCACTGGGCAGTCTTGCTGTCGATCACAACGCGGGGCGGGAGCCAGTCCAGACGGACAGTAGGCGGGAGGAGAACAAACGCTATTCAGGGATTGGTCCACAAGCCATCATTTCACGAATCCTTCTCTTTGACGGGCTCTAGCCGCCTTCAATCAAGGGCGTGGGCGGGCCACCCGATAGCGTGGGGCGGGACCAACTTTCTCATGCTGCGACGGGCTTCCTCGGCTGTCCGTACGCCTTTCCGGACTATCGATTGGTCGAGCATGCCGTCATTCCGGTGGGGTCAGCCGTTTGATTGGACAGCGCCGGCGGAGGCGGGCCGCTGCGTGGCGGCTGCGCGGGGGGACGCGGCGGGGAGGGACGGACCAGGAATTATTTTTATTTCTTTGTTTCCCGGGGAAAAAAAAAAAAATTAAAAAAAAAAAGCCCCGCGCGAGGGAACCCCCCGCGGGGGCGGATGGTGCTGCCGTGACCGGGGCGGGCCGGGGCAGCGCGGGGTGCGCGGTGGGGCCGGCCGGGCCGGGCCGGAGGCGGCCGGGAGGATGAAGCGGCGGAGCGCGGACTGCAGCAAACTGCGGCGGCCGCTGAAGCGGAACCGCATCACCGAGGGCATCTACGGCAGGTACCGAGCGGCCTCCGGGGTCTGGGGGGATGGGGTGGGGTACGCGCCGCCCCGGTCCCCTCGCACCCCCGTCCCCTCAGCGGCTCCCCGCTGCCCCGCCCCCCCCCCCCCCCCCCCCCCCCCCCGGTAGCGGGGGCCGCGCGCGACATGGCGCCCCGTCTCCCCTCAGGCGCCGCCCCGCCCCGCGGCTCGGTCGCGCCGCCGCTAGGCCGCGCCGGCCCCTCCGCCGCCCCCCTCACCCGCTACCGGCTCCGCCGAGGCGTCGGGGCCGGGGGAGAGCGTGGGGGGAGCTGCTGGCCAAGGTCCTGTCGACGCTGCCTGGAGGAAGCAGCGAGGAGCCGGTGGGAGCCTCCCCCCCCCTCCGCGGGCTTCCCCCCGCCGTCTCCCGGGGGAGGTTTCCTGAGCGGGGCTCACGGCTGGGCTCTCGCAGGGGTGCTCAGCGGCTGCTGGCTTTCGGCGGGCGGCAGCCTCTCGTGCCAAGGTTAAGAAACTTGCTTTGCACGTGCTGGTGGAGGTACCTGTGCTGGGGCCTCCGCGCTGGAAGCGGGCGAGAGCGATAGGTGTAGCGGCGAGAGATGCGAGCAAGAACGTGTGTGGGTAATGCCTGGAGCAGGGATGGATGGACGGACGGCCTTGTGTTGGTGAAAACACAGTGGGCGTCTCACCCTCCTCTGACCTACGAAATGAGAAAGGAAACTGTGGTGAAATGAGCTCCACCTTGGGCACGGAGGGTACCTCATCGGTTTCTTGGAATAAGGGCATGCTTTCCAGGTGTTTACGTGCAGAAAGCACCAAAACACAAATTCCTAAGTTTTTTTGCTGGTTGTGAGCAGATTTCAGAGAGTATTTTAGAGCTCTGCCCTCCTGAATGTCTAAGTATGCCAAATTTTGTATGAAATACAGTTGTATATTTCTGAATAAAGAGGAGTCTGGTTTAGTAAAGGCTAGAAAGCCGGCTCGTGAAAGTTGTAGTAAGCGTAATGTCCATTTCTGGTTCAGCTGAGGTTTATATATGCAGCGGCTGGAAACTTGAGCAAACTTATACAATGCAGATGTTAGCTCTGCATAAGGGAAACAGTTGTTCAGTGAGCTCTGACACTAATAAAATTGTCACAATCTACTACTTACCCTAGTTGTAGTGAATCTCCATTTGAGAGTAGAGCGCTTGTTGCTTTAGAATCCCAGATTTTGAGAAAACGGTGCTTGGAATGTTAAAAAACCATCCATTGCTTAGAAGTTAATATTTCAGATGACTAATCTTAGGAAAATAGTTCAAATGTAAGCAATTCCTCAAATAATTACTTAGTTTTCAAACCCACGTGCTCTCCATTACCTTTGAGGTGACTGCCTGGAAAGTTGGGGTGAGGAAAGCAAGGGAAAACCAGGAAAATATGAGAAGAACCCCAGCTGATGAGTGTGCTCAGTACGTAGAGCTGTTGTAGCTGTGTGAACAGCTAATAGACATCAGGCTTCTTGTACTCACTTCTCCTGGGATGCTTTAGTTCAGAAATAGGACTTTAAGCCTTTTGTTTCACGTGGCGTTTTGATAAACAGAAGGAGTCAGCAACTTCAAAGGATTTGCCCGTGGAAAAGAGAAAGGAGTATGAAGGTTTGCCTCTTTGGAAATCTAACCAGAGAAAGGTACTTCCACGTGGATTGTGGCTCTTCCTTTTGTTTCTTTTGCTCTCCTTTTTTTTTTACCCCTCTTTCCCCCCATAATTCAGAGAGGTTGCATACAGGTAGCTTCTCATATAACTATAGATTTCTAAATTCTTCTAATTACTATAGTTATTTACTCAACTTATCTTAATTGTCACCATCAGCTTGTACAAACCCAGTAAACACAGTTATCAGTAGGCAGCATCATGGAGTTGTAAGCAAAGCAGCTAGGCTGAACAAACAGCATGGTTGAGATACGTAACTCTTGTAGGATTTTTGTTTGCTCTTTAAATTAAGCTCAATCTCCCCGTCCTTGTTCCCTCTGCAGTCGTTCAGTGCAGAGCAAGGGACAGCTGCCGCTAAGAGATACGTGCGAGCGTAGTTGGGAGCCGCCAAGCTCAAGAGTTTTGGAGCAGGTGAAGCAGTGAAAGACTTGTCCTGCAGGAAAACTCTGGTGGCGGGGCTCACTGCTGTGTAAATCTGAAGCAGGTTATAAGTAACAGAAAAATAACTTCTAGTCACAGAGCAGAGTTAGAAATGTGAAATCCTGTGTGGCGTTGAAAAATGTGCATATCCTGGCTCCCTGAATGTTAAATTTTTTGCCAGCTTCTACAGTATCCTTTTTACCAAGTTTAGCTAAGGGTTCACAGCCTTTCTTATTTGAAAATTTCCAGCTCTCTTTCTTTCAAGTACTTTTCCGAACATGTAATACCTAAATTAAATGAGCTGTTTGGCCTCAGCCCTTCATAAACACTTTCAAAGTTATTCCTGACCAACCTTCCCTGCTACCCCTTCCCCTCCAAGTTTTCAACAGCTGCCCTTCCTATTTTTCTTTAGACTCTTTTTTCCTTGTTTTCTGCCTTTTTTTTTTTACCCCTCTTTTCCCCTTTTGGTTTAGTTTTACTCCCCATCTACAGCTCAAAGGTACGTACAGGCACTGTGTAACGTGGCGTGCCAGCGCTGCCGTTAGCAGCCTTGCTCCTGTGCGCTGCGACCGGGGCCTTGGGTGCAGTATCCCAGCTTCAAGTGAATATTGCTGCCTGTGCTCTGAAAAACCTGATGAATCCCAATCTGATAGTATGTGCAAGCACGATAAAGACTGGTGCTGTTTAGAAGTATTACAGTATGCGCGGAGAGAACGTTGTTATAATTAAAACACAACTGTGCTTTCAGCAGATCTCCAAACCCAACAAACTAATGATACGAATCGTGTTATCTTGTTATTTCCACGGCGTGTATTCCAAACTTTGCCTTTTTGCTTTTGAAGCTATCTGTTGCCACTGTTTTACAATGCTCCAGTGATTAACATCTTATACCTTTCACACTGTGCATGCGTTAAAACCTTAATTGTTAATTAAAGTATTCATTGCAGCTTGTCATCTGTTAAGCAATTAAAGTTTACTTGTTACTGCTTGTTTCTAACTCTTCCCAGTCCTCATCCTTGATTTATTTAAAATCCTTCAGCTTTATTGCTGATAACTGCTTGTTTTGGCTCTACTGAGTCATATTGGCACTTGGTACCAATTTTGTAGCTGGTTGAGTTTCAGGATGAATTCCACATGTTATTGGATTAATTTACACTGTTGCATCAGCTGATTTATGCTCTCTGCCATGGATTTCCTGACAATAGGCCTTAAACACTGCATGTTCCTTTGGAATTAGGAATTTTGTTTTTAGCCCTATATATATGTATTGCCCTTTATCACAGGCATCACCTGGGCTGGCAGCCAAGTGAATGCCTGGGAGGATGTGTATGTGTAATCTCCAGGCGGTTACTGAGATACCCGCTGATGGCATAAGGCACTGTGTGCCCCTGGGCACCTCGTTCTGGGCAGCATCTCCTGATACCGTGATCCCTTTGCTAAGATATGCCTGTGGTTCTGCGTGCCACCTAACTCCTGATGTGGCTCGGTTCCAAGGACTTGATTTTTGACTCTGACAGGCAAATAAACTGTAAGGAAAACCAGTTTATTGCTAACTCCAGGAATGTGGCCTTTTTTTAGGCTCTTTTTTTTTTTTTTTTTTTTACTCCATAATGATTCTTCCTACTGATTTATTCTGGTGCTTTTCTTACAAGGATCCTATATGGGGAAAAACATTTTCTTCTCAGCCTGCCCTGGAGGTCTGTAACAAACCAGCAGTGCTAGCTTTTATGACTTTAACTTAAATTCAGGTCTCAAATCTAATTTAGCTTACATTTAAATGTGTTCTACTGTGTCAACCCCAATGGTACGTGTAATATTGCTTCCCTCTGCCAGTGACTTTCATTCCCTGCACACTGCAATTCCTCTAGCTTTATTTTATGTGTTCTGGACTCTGGTATTTTCAGCTGAGTTACCATAGAGGGCTCACGGTGCCTCTTGTGTCAGTACCACAATACTGATTGCTGATTACATGCCTGTGGCTCAGCAGTCCATTACACTTGCTTCCAGAATTACTGTTAAGAGTTTTCTGTTTTGTTTTCCTTTACTTACACATCCATCATTCGGTGGTGGATATATTCCGTGCTCTATCAAGACAACTGAAAAAGTACTCAGGGAGGCTTCCTGGGATTCTTTACATTTCTCTTCCTTTTCAAAAATGGGGTTGGCAAGTACTTCACACAAGTTTCCAGTGTGCATACCAGATCCCAGCAGTCGTGGTTTCTCTCTTGCATACTTGCAGTGCTCATTCTGTACTACTTCTTTTTGTCCAGTAGTAATAATCTGACACACACATATTTGTGTGTTTACATACATAAAGCCTTTTTTACTTGAAAACCTCCAGTGCCATTCAGGCAGCATCCCCAGTGCTCTGTCTGGCATTGGATGGGTAACCTTGAGCTTGGTGGTGGGTGACTGTTTGGTCATTTCACACGGACACTAAACTTCACCTTTCCAAATCCACCCCTGCGTTTGGCACCCTGCAGCCTCAAGATGCCTTCCACTCCACTGTCCTGTGTGAGCCAGGCTGCGAAATGAAACGCACCATCAATTCTGCAAAGATCCATGTTCCAGCCTTTGGAACTTGCTGGCAATAGTGGGATAGAATAAAGACTTAATTTGCTACCAGTTTGGATTTGGGGTGCGTAATCGTTGGGGTTTTTTTTCTAGTGATTTCTTTGGATGTTTTTACCTTACAGCAAGCAGTGTATCTGGTTCTGTGGGGCAGTAAAAAGAGAACAAAGAACAAGAAAGGGAAAAAAAAAAAAAGGAAATGGCATCTGGCACTTGAGGGGGGGAGGGAGAGTAAGGAGGAAAATTATTTGTTTGAACATTCTAAGAAGGAGCACAGCCACTGTTGGGTTATGAATAAATCCTTATATTCAGTGTACACTAGCCATCAATTGACCTCTCCCAGAATTTGCAGCACTGTAATCACTGCTCCTTCCCCTTCAACGTGTCCATCCTTCCCCTTGTATTACCCTACAAGACTGGATACCACGTGGTAGTTTTATAGGGAAAGCCCTGTCCTTAAACCTCTGTCAGATCACTCAGGTCAGAGATTTTGACATGTGTCAGAAAATTGGATAACCCAGATTTTAGGTATTTATCTGCATCAATCTCCCCGTATTGAGAGCAACCTCGGAATTCTAATTGGCATCGTGGAATATATTTGAGCCTTTCTAATACAAGGGCTGCGGGGGTTAGAAAGCACTTGTGCCTGGTGACTGTTATCTCTAAGTGAGGATACTGACGCAACAGCTATCAAAACTGGCGGAATGTGTGGATGTGCCCGGAAAGATCAATGACTGTCAGAGGTTCACAGGCACCAAATGGCTGGTGCTGGATTCCGAAGGAGTGCCGGCTGGCTCGCTTGTCGGATGAGCGTGTTGGAGGGGAGGCGCAGTGGGGACAAGGACTAGATAACAATAGAAATGCGCTGAAGGGAAGAATGGTGCCTGGAAGGAATCAAGGGCTTGAAGAGCAAAGATGAAACAAAAGCAGTTTTACAAAGCAGAGAAAGGGAGGGAGGCTGTTGCTGAATTTTGTTAGTCATTTCATTCGTGTGATCTCATTTGAAAGGTCTGTCATATGAAACAAAACAGCACGCGAGTGATTAGCCTGTCCAAACGAGAGGTCCTTTTGCCTGTGTTTCTGAAGGCTTTAATTCTTGCTGGACGTTTTTCAGCTATCGCTAATTTAAGCGTTCACTGAAGAGGTGAAGCTTGTAAGTTAACGGATGAACTGTGTGCTTGCCAGGAACAGCAAAGCTGGGTGTGCAGCATACCTTTAGGGAAGAAGGGAAGCTGAGATTTGCGTTCCTTCCACCTACAAAGACTCATTGCCGACTGCAGCATGTTGCAAGGGCACCCGAGCTGATTGTAACGCTGCTCTGTGTGTAACTGTGCCAGCGCGGAACCTCAGCACCGTTTGTAAACCAGCCCGTTTTGAGATGGGAGCTGACATCTTTAACTGCTACCAATATCCATTTTTAAAGCTGGTGTGTTTGGCCATGGACTGCAGTCCTGCATGCTTTAACTGGGGGGGGCAGCAGGGGGTCCTGATGTAAAAAAACCTCCCAAAAATCCAACCCCCCACAACTGATGGAGTATAGTACCTTTAATATGTTTTCTGTAGGTGCGCCTGTGAGCTCATGCAGTTGATCCTCATGTAGAATATATTCCACAGCAGGGAACTTGGTTGCTGAGGCCAACATCCAGCATAAATGGATGAGGGCTTTTATAAAGGAAATAACTTTCTTGTGTCTTAGGCTTGTACTCATTACATTCTTAATTGCTCTTCAGATGCCTGAGAAGCAAGCTCTTTTAATATGGTTGGGAAAACCTTATTACAAATGTCGTACCGTTACAATTCCACTTTAAAAGGTGGTGAACGTCACCGTGGCCTTTGGATGGATATCTTCATCGCGTTAATGGCTGTGTTACGGAACTCTTAGTCAGCAAACGCTTCAACTTAGAGTGGCGCTTAACAGTTGAAATGCATTAGTTCTGATAGCCCTCATTTGCTAGGAAAAATGTCGTTTCTTTATGGATTTCAGTGGCAGAAGAGTAAACAGTAGCTATAACTTTAACCTAGGAGAAAGTGCCTACACAACACAACTGCTTTTCCAGCTAAACAGTGTAACGACAGCCGAGGTGTGATGCCTTTATATATTTTCTGAGATCTTAAGAGCTCAGAACTCTTAACCGCGCGTGCACGGTTTAACAGCACGGTCAGAACGAACACAGTGGTGACTGCGTGCCCAAATGTCTGTCACCTTTTCTGTCTAAGTAGTCTCGGAATGCAGCTGCTTTTTACAGATTTCTGTTGCAGATTTAAATTTTAAATAAACAGAGAACAGCAGCATGAGCCAGCATAATCTGCCAGGGCAAAAGTGTCCATTTAAGGGGCTTTGGTGGGTGTTGGTTGGTTTCTTGTTTTGGATTTTTTTACTATTGATGCTGTATTTTCATTCTTCTCCAAAAGCAGTTTTTGACTAAGTGGCTGGTTGTGCAGAAACTGAAAAAAGCAGCTGAACTTTGCCAAGTGTGTGTGTCATTAATTTTGTTTCCATTAATTTGAAGTCCTTCCTGTAGCCTCTTTATTTGCTTTTTTTCCCCTCCAGTCTCTTATGGTAAACTCCAGATGCAGAACAGTCAAAAAGGCTGTCTGGGTGAGGCCGAGGAGGGTGAAATGTAGGAATAGTTGCTTATTCTTCAAAAATGTATCTTTTGCAGAGTCTTTAGTTTGTGCTGATTTAAAGCATGCCTTCGTGCGAGTATTTTCGAGACTATCTATGTAAGTAGTTCCACTGAAGCAATTCCTTTCAGGGGGTCTAGTCATGGTGAAAACCTTGGAACTGGACTTCTAGGAGAGATCCTGCTAACATCCAGTGAGAGGAGCTAAGCAAAACCTCTTCCGTTGGGCGAAGCTGTAGGGCCAGGGCTGTTGACAAGGGCCACTTTCAGGCACAAGGCGATGAATGTTTGATTCCCAACAAATTCAAGTGTGCTTGCAGTCGTGTGGTCTGGAAGCTGGCCTGTTGTGACGAGTGACGTGAGTGATAGTTGGACGAGTAGTTCAGTCGCTTCTAAACCTCTGTGGGCGCGTAACACTTTTCATGGGAGTTTTCTATTTCGTTTCTTCGCTGAAGCGCTGAACAACTTCCTAAAAAAGCCGCGTGTCTGCGAACGGTGCAGAAACTTGACCCTACCTGGCACTGTGCATGCAGGCTCTTGCCAACTTCCCAGTAAACATTCCAGGGCAAAGTTCTACTGGTTTTGTTGGCAGTATGGTGGAGGAAAAATCAGTTACTAAAAGAAAAAGCTGCTCTTGATTTTAAAAATAGAAATATTTTTAAAATACCCACCTTTTGTTATAAGCCAGTAGAGTGCAACAAGGTAGCTGCATTTTGGGGAACTGGAGTACTAGGTCTCTGGGTGCTGGTTTTTCGGGGGGAAAAGGGTTTTGCTTCCTCCTTCTTAGCAGAATGGATTGGGCTGATCCCTCAAGTGCTCCTGTGTTTGCTAGGTATGAGCTCAAAACATTTTGAGCTCCATAGTCAAGAAGAATCATCAGCGGTTCAAAATGCAGGTCTAAGACTAAGAGAATGTGGCTTTGAAATAACACGTTAGACTGGTCTGAAGTTCCACGTGCCTCGTTTTTTCTGTTGTGTTTTTGTTTTGGTGGGTTTTTTTTTTCAATGGATGCACTTTACTGTGAATGTTTTCAAATATAACTCTGACAACCCGGTATCCAAACAGTCCTCCTAATTGCTGTAGTTATAGGCTTAAAATATATCTCAGTTTATTGGTGTTGTAGTTTGTGTTAAATGTGGAAAATGAGTGAACATCTGCAATCTGTTGAGGAAAGGGAACACAAATTTCTGAACTCCAAGTACGAGAGTGTAAACTAGAAGAGAAGCGTTTCCGCTGCGGGAGCGTACCTGTCGGCAAGCCCTCGCTTGGTAAAAATACGCTGTGGGGCTAAAGGGAGCTTGTCACTGGATATCGTGCAAGAGCAGCGAGCCTTCTGTTTCTTTGCGACTTGAAAAGCAAATGCAGTTGAATAGAATTAACTTCAGTAGACCAGGCTGGATTTTGATGTAATAATGAAGCTACCGTTTGAGTTAAATTGTTTGGGACGAAGATTTCTTACCTGTATTATAGTTGTCTGTAATGTTTATTCCTGAACTTTTAATTAAAAAAAAAAGTCTCTCTATTGGAAATACTGACCTGAAATTACCTTTCTTGTTTTATTTTACAGTACTTTTCTCTATCTGAAGTTCCTGGTAGTGTGGGCCCTTGTACTGTTGGCAGATTTTGTCCTGGAGTTCAGATTTGAGTATCTGTGGCCGTTTTGGCTCTTCATCAGGAGTGTTTACGATTCCTTCAGATACCAGGGTTTGGTAAGTATAACACATGATTACTGCCTCTTTCTCAGGAAATCCTGCGGTGTTTCAGGGCATGTTCCATGTTGTACAACTACCTACGTGGCACTGATGCTCATTTTCGCAAGAGGATGACTTTTCATGTGACTGCGCTCTTCTCCTGACTGCCTGTTTCATCTGTGGCAGGTGGAAGTGAAATATGTAACTATCAAATTTTCAGTACAGGAAAATACTGTTTGAGTGCCTGAGATGAGTGAATTGGTTTAGATCCCTATGTAACAGGGTTTTCTTTAGAATAAAACTGCTTCATTTCTTGGCCCTGACTATAAACACTAGGGTTTCTATGTTGAAATCATTGTGGTGTCACCATTCATAAACAAACTGGTAATATTTGCTGGAATAAACAAAACACTCTTCTTTTCCCCCCACCCCTTCTTTCTTTTAGGCCTTTTCAGTATTTTTTGTTTGTGTAGCATTCACATCAAATATAATATGTCTGCTCTTCATACCAATACAATGGCTGTTCTTTGCTGCCAGCACGTATGTTTGGGTACAGTATGTCTGGCACACAGGTAGGCCACTATTTATTTACATCCTACTGTTTTGAGTATCTTAGAGCTTTCAATAATGTGGAAACACTCTTCTATCTGTTACCACTTTTGTTACAGTTAAAAAAAAAGTTGCTTTGCTTTCATTTGTATGCTGATCTGCATTTGATTCATGTCTGGGTGCATCTTGTAGTAATCATTAAAGCTTGACCAATGGAACTGAAGGTGTATAAACAGGAATTCCAGAGCAGTAAAATCTATATATATTATATATATGTATAATCCTGACTTCAAGATGCTTCTGCAGCAATTCAGCAAGTACAGAGTACGTAGGACAAGTTTGTGAAACAGCGTTATGTTCTTCTTACTACTAGTGCGCTACTAATTTTGAATATTATCATAGTTTAAATCCATATTAGTCCATTTCTTGTGTCAACTGGGTTCAGTTTCTGAGCAATAAGGCTGGTAATAGCAGTGGCTGTCCCAACAGTTTGAGATGTGTATGGAGAAATCTTCTCCCCACCCCACCACCACCATGTGAGTTATATGTATGTCTTGCCCTCAGTCAGAAGGTTTTAGGACTAAAACTCGAAGTATTTTTTTTAGAGGTAGTTTTTCCCTACCCAGGTCCTTGGGATTTGGGATTTTTGTAGTATTTCAGTTTAGACTTGCCACCAGATCAGAGGAATTTGCAGGATAGCATGGATCACTTCTCGGCATACTGGTGAAACAGTCGCAGTGACAAGTTAGTCATTTATGATGATGGCTCTGGGAGCTAGTGGAAGATGCTGTGAACCAGTTGCTGCCCAGTTTCAAATACGTAACAAACCTGGAGTTGTTTTTAAGATATTAAAGTGTTATCTGAAGTTGTTCTCAGAGCTGATGTTTAGAAACCGTAAAGGAAAAACTTGATGGACCAGATTTAACTGCGGCTATTGAGTTTGCAGTGAATTAAAATACTAAACAACCTTAGGGATTCTTTTTTTTAAATGCTCATCTATTTTGATGGAACTTGTTCTCTCCCTTTTTGTTTTTTTAAGGAAGTTATGGTCTTTTTAGGTGGTGTGTCTACCTAGCTGAAATGTGGAATCCCTTTAAGCTGACAGTTTCTGCCCTAGGTTTCTCATTTATGCGGAGTGCAGCTATTCAAGAGAGCCCAGTAAATAATGTCAGGGCTCAGAGTGACGCTCTTCTTAGTTTCCAGTTTGAGACCTGGTTCCAAATCAGCACACAGTATGTGTGTATGGAATGGATGTCAGTATGGAATCCAGAACTTCGTTTATTTTTATGAAGCTTGTGGCATGTAAACTGGAATTGATCTGTGGAAGTTTACGGTAGCTGTACTGCAGGCAACAGTGGCGTTTTCCATAGGCCGAGAGGATTAAGACCTTAGTTTTGCTTGACTTGCATTTTACATTCTCACCAGTAGTGCTGGAGAGATAAATCAATACAGCACCCTGAACGATCCCCTGGTGCAGAGTGTTGAGTCGCAGACTGTTGTCTGCGTTACTGTATATGGAGTAACCAGTACTGTGCTTACTCACTCCTGTTTCCTCAGCTGATTTGCTCACTGCTGCTACTAAGATATACCTAACTTGGAGTGAAAAAGTAGTCCAAGTTTACCACTTCTGACTCAAAGATCATAAGCTCCAACATTACCTCATCACTGCAGTTTCTTCCATTTGTGTTCCTTCTCTGCATAAGGTTTTGTGCCAAGCTATTTCATTAGCTGTGCATCTGTTATTTTTCACTGATGACTTCTAAAAGTAGTAAAACAAGATAAGGAGATAAAAGTTTAGAGCTGATTTAAAATAAAGACATCCTAGATACTTTTTTCTGGAAAAAACCCAAACCTCTTACATTTCCCTGTGTGTCAGTCTGAAAATTTCCCTTGACTTTTAGAATGTTATTAACCTTTAAAATATTTGCTTGTAATATAGTACTAAGGTGTTTCTGTCTTTCTCTCAATAGAGAGGGGTGTGTGCTTACCAACAGTATCACTGTGGATACTTTTTGTTTATATTGAAGCAGCCATTAGATTTAAAGATTTAAAGAACTTCCATGTAGACCTTTGTCGTCCATTTGCAGCACACTGGTAAGTGGGTTTTTTCCTCCTTTTCTATTAACCTTTATTTTAAAGAGGAAGCTAATATTCAGGGATTGGTTTAGGTCAAGGTTTGGCTGTCTTCTCCCCTCACACAACTATCATTAGATATTCTGTGACAAATGTATGCTAAACAAATTTTGTGTTTACATAATTAATAGATGGTAAAAGTAGCAAAAAACCCATGAAACTATTGATGCCATTACAAAAACTTTCTTTATTTTTCAGTAACAAGGCACTCCTCGCTTTCCTTCCAACGGGAAGTGTTCTCATGAGCGTCTGATGCCTTAATTCACAAAGGAAGTGAATAAGCATCAGATTAAAAATCATGAGAGAAAATAAAAACCGAACACTACTTATTACACCACTTCTTTGGAAGTGATAAGAGCGATTTCAGGCAAAAGATTTAACTGCAGAATATCCCTTTCTGGAAGAAATGCAGTTTTATTCCGCAAGATTTTAGCGTAATATGCATCGATCAGGCTACATTTCAAATGTCCTGGTTTTCCTGAAGTCATTTGGTCCAGTTCCCTGGGATACAGTTTCCAATCAATTAGACATCTGTCAATTTATATTGTCTACATTATGCAATAAATCCCTTAAACACTCATTAAATTCTATAATAGGTTACAAAAGCACTTTAGAAGCTGTGAAGAAAGGTCTTTCTGCTGCTGAATTGGATGCAAACATCTCAGCTTGTCATCAGAGCTTTAGAACTGTAGCTACAGCTGGCTTTACACAGTATTACAAAAGAAGCATTGGCAGAGATAATGTCAGATGCATATGCAAATGATTCTTGCATTCTGGCAGTGTCCTTAGAAATGCAATTTGCACAGTGCTGCTACTGAGGAAAGAATGAGAAGATTTTAATGGTCAATAGT
Organism: Rhynochetos jubatus; assembly: GCA_027574665.1. NCBI lineage: Eukaryota > Metazoa > Chordata > Aves > Eurypygiformes > Rhynochetidae > Rhynochetos > Rhynochetos jubatus. The sequence goes on along the minus strand of CM050672.1, from coordinate 5,199,084 downwards.
CATTGCATCTGAATTTTCCCCTGATCTAGGACACCTTCACTGTTTAAAATGCAACTTCACTGTGCTTGATTAAAATACTTATCAGAGTTACATATAAATGTTTGCTCATTGATCAAGAATCACAGAATGGTTTGGGTTGGAAGGGACCTTAAAGCCCACCCAGCCCCATCCCCTGCCATGGGCAGGGACACCCTCCACCAGCCCAGGTTGCTCCCAGCCTCATCCAGCCTGGCCTTGGACACTCCCAGGGATGGGGCATCCACAGCTTCTCTGGGAACCTGTCCCAGTGCTCCCCACCCTCTGCGGGAAGAATTCCTTCCTGATGGCCCATCTCAATCTCCCTCTTTCCATTTAAACCTGTTACCCCTTGTCCTGTCACTCCCTGCCCTTGGAAAAAGTCCCCCCCAGCTTTCTTGTACCCTCCCCGGGCACTGGAAGGGGCTCTAAGGTCTCCCTGGAGCCTTCCCTTCTCCAGGCTGAACCCCCCAACTCCCCCAGCCTGTCCCCATGGCAGAGGGGCTCCAGCCCTCGCAGCATCTCCGTGGCCTCCGCCGGACCCGCTCCAGCAATCCATATTAAATACACTGGCATGATTTGTTAGCGTTCTCTGTTGGTGCAGTTGTCACAAGCTAATAAGAATACTTAAATTCTGCATGATGAAGCTGATCTACAAAAAATAATTCCAAAGTTCTGTTACACTTCTGTCATCTTCATCAACAAATGGAAGAGCAGAATCTGGCTGGAAGTGAAATTCTTAGTATCTTATCTGTCAGTAAGATAAGTGGAAGAACCAAGTTTAGAGATTAGATGTTTTTCACTTACAGCTTCAAGGTCAGTCTCCTAAACGAATTTCCAAAAGCCATTTGTTGCCCACGAAAGATGGCTTAATCGTGGCCATCCTCAGCAGCGGCAGATGGTTTGTGAGACTTGACCTGTGGGGTCACTCCAGCTGTACCGGGTGTGGGTGATGGCACTGTGGCTCGCAGCCTTGTTCCCCCCCAGGAATGCAGCGGCCCCAAAGCTGTGTGTTCCGGTAGCTGCTTCCGCTCTTGTTTCTCAGCCGGTGCTGCAGTGAGGTGTCGCAGGGCCTGTGGCAGAGGCGGTGTTTTGGAGAACCATTGTTTTGTCTTGGCTTTAAAGAGTGGTGGAAAAGGGATCTGAGTGTGAAAGGATGAGGCTAAGGATCAGTTTCTTCTTTCGCTGTTCTGAATGAATGTTGTTAACACACCTCCCAGGATGTCTTGTGTATTACATGGCCCTTCAGGAACAAAGCTTGGGAACTTCTCCTGTACGGGGGCTGTTATCTCCTTAAAAGATGCATAAGTCCTAGTCTGGTGCTTGTTGAAAAGCTGTCTTTGCTCTGCACAGTGCAATTGCATTGTTGTAATCCTTTAATCTATGCTACAGTTAATTGCTGTCTGTAACGAATTGTAATTGTTTCTCCATAGAGGTGTGCCTGTGTTTTTGAACTGTAGCTTTATTGTAATAAGGCACAAAATGTTTCCTATATCAATTTTAATGTAAAGTTGTAATCCAGATGTATCTACAGCTGTATAATTTATAACAATGTATTAATTTGCTATTATGGTTACATTTTGAATAATAATGTTGCTTTTTTCTCTCAGTATTGGCTACCCTGTTGTGACTTTGGGCTTTGGCTTTAAAAGTTACGTCAGCTACAAGATGCGTTTAAGAAAACAAAAAGAAGTGCAGAAGGAGAATGAGTTCTACATGCAGCTTCTCCAGCAAGCTCTGCCCCCAGAACAGCAGATGCTACAGAGGCAAGAGAGGGAGGCAGAGGAAGGCAAGTTATTACTTAATGTGTTTGCTATTATCTGCTATTTAAAAAACCGCCTGCTAAGGAGAAGCTTCTTTAATCCATGTTGTTTTGATGAAAATACAGAGAACTTGGAAACAGAGGAGCCAGAAATAAAATTTATTTTGGCAGCAGTTAGTATGGCAGTAGAATGAATTGTGTCCTCTCTGCTTAGTTCTTTATTAGCAACTGCATCAAGCCACTCGTCAGCGCTCTATGAAGCGCTCGTATTTATTATTAAATCCCTTGGTTACTGTTTCCTGCCTGTAATGTGAAAAAAAAGTCTTAAAATATAGTGTGACTTCTGATTTTCTTTTCTAAATAGACTGTAATAATGATTGTTTTCTGCAGAAACTATTGATGTGTACTTAATGATTTTTTTTTTGTATGTCACAGTATTGGTTGATTTAATGAACTAAGGTTTTTTTTTTTATGTTGGTATTGCAGCAGCCAAAGGATTATCTGATATGGATTCCTCAATACTTTTGCAGCACAATGGAGGCATTCCAGCTAATAAAAAATTATCTGCAACATTGCCAGAGCTAGAATATAGAGAAAAAGGGAAAGAAAAGGACAAAGATGCTAAGAAACACAACCTTGGAATAAATAACAACATTTTGCAACCTGTAGACTCTAAAATACAAGAAATTGAATATATGGAAAACCATATCAATAGTAAAAGATTAAATAATGATCTTGTAGGAAGTACAGAAAACCTCTTAAAAGAGGACTCATGCACTGCCTCGTCCAAAAATTACAAAAACGTCAGCGGCGTTGTGAACTCCTCGCCTCGCAGTCACAGTGCGACTAACGGGAGCATCCCTTCCTCATCTACTAAGAATGAGAAAAAACAGAAGTGTGCTAGCAAGAGCCCAAGCACACACAAGGACTTAATGGAAAACTGTATTCCTAACAACCAGCTAAGCAAACCAGATGCACTGGTAAGGTAAGTTTGATCTGAGCATTGTGTAACAGCCTGCCTTATCCTCCCTTTGTTCTCGTACGTCGGTTCTCTGGGTTTTTTTCCTTAGGAAAATGTAACTTATGATCCCATAAAGAAGACAAAATTGTCTAGTAATGGGATAAGATAACTAGGAACTGGGCCTTTTGAGTTTTGTTCCTGGTTTTTACCTCTGGTTTGCTCTACAGCCTTGAGCAAATTTCTTCCTTCTACCTCAGTATACGATACTCACCTACCTCACAGGGGTGTTGTGAGGCATAATAAGTGGCTTTGACAATCATTTGATAGAAGGCATGAGAGAAATGTGGAGAGTCATTATTACAGAGCTCAGTGGATGCATCCTTGGCAAATCTTCCATGGGATGACCTTTACGTCTCCAGGGAATTCAGTGGGGTTTAATGGTGCCTGAACAGGTGTTTTGTCTTAATGTTTTGTTTTGTTTTCCTTTTTCTTGCCCTTGAAATGTTTGGCTTTTATTTTAATCTTCAATTGACAAGCATAGAATCGTGGAATATCTCAGGCTGGAAGGGACCCATAAGGATCGTGGAATCCAACTCCCTGCTCCTTGCAGGACTAGCTAAATCCAAACCATATGACTAGGAGTGTTGTCCAGACGCTCCTTGAACCCAGACAGGCTTTGTGCCCTGACCACTGCAAAGTACCAGCTACTACGTAACCCCTTAAAGTGGGAAGTGCCGATTCCTGCTTGCATACCTGCTGCCTTAGTGGTTTAAGTACAGGTCACAGGGATTTAATTTAGCTGCCTTGTACACTATAAAGATTGAAAAAATCACCTCTTTACATATCTGAAGTTTAAATAAACATGTCATTTATGAAATGCAGCCAAATACTTTCAGCATATAAATCCTGAGACATAAGGTGTTGTCATGTTACCAAGACAAGTACTGCTTGGAAAGGTAGTGTGTAACTGTTCCGAGTAGGGGTGGAGATACGTTGAGAACAAAACTGTTGCACAGTTTATGCACTTTTCTACCATTCCTGTCTCTCTCCTTTTCTCATGTGCTCAACACTCTTTGGCCAACAAATCCTTGTTGGCTGACTTGCCAGTGCGGGTTCGCTTTCCCCGCAGGTACCTTTTGGTAATTGGACTTCTGAGTCCAGTTTGTCTCTGAGGCTTTGTGCTCTGTGAACACAATTGCTGCAATGAAAATATTATTTTTCTCCTCTGATAATGGCTCTGCCACTGATTGGCATCCCTCTGCCAATTAAATATCCAGACTAATTGATACCTAATGTCTGTAGAGAACTTCTGTGAAGCGAATAAGAAACCAGCTAATCAATCTAATCTGTGACTCAACCTCAGCCAGGATTAATGGGATGCAGATGGCACTGTCTTCAGCAAAGCTGCATCTAAGTAAACACGTATGCGACTGCTATATTTGTATGTTCCCAGTTTCAGGTGGGCACCTCTATACTCTTTATATGACTTTTTGGCTTGCTGAAGAAGGGAACAGGTCACTTCAAAAGTGGTTCAGAAGCCCTGAGAAAAGAGAAGGGAAGCACTTTACGGAATGACATGCCAGACTAAGACTTCTGTCCCACTTAGCTACGGCCAGGAATGAGATTTAAACGCCTTGTGGTTTAAGTTTGAAATTACACACTGAAATTTTTCCATGCTGTTCTTCTGTCTGATGTGATCTCAGCCCAGGTGGTCGCTGTAATTGTCCAGGGGGGTTTTCTAACGCAGGAGTGAGTATACAGTAAACTAGGCTTGCTCTTACAGAGTTCTAGCTCCTCTGATCCCCTGGGAAGGGATGGCGTACACAGTTAGTGTACCCTCCAAGTGCCTTCGTGCAGCACAGCCGCCTTCTGCCCTGAAAGTGGATCAAGTTTCTTCAGTCTTCTGTGTGTCAAGGGTTTCGGTGTGATGTGGCTGTTGTGCTACAAATTGGTGTAGCTGCTGATTGTGCACCGATTTCCCCGTGCAGGCAAGCCAGGAGCACTTGAACCACCAACGTACTATGTGTTGCTGCTCACAGTTCCTTACAGGCACAGGTGACTGAATGAATGAATTCATGAGCTCGTGTTTCAGCTGAGATTGAGTACGTAACTCCTACACTAATAGAAGCTTAAACTTCCCTGACAAATCGGGTAGGGTGGAGCGCGCTTACATTCAAAGATTGGTGTTTACTTTTTTGAAGTTGTCAGTTACCCTGTCCCTGGAGTGTAAGGCATTTGTTCTTCATCTTTTCCACTTCCAGCAGTATTACTCATTCCTGTTACTCAACGTCTAGTCTGCCTCAATGCTGTACCCTGAAAAGGGCCGTGCGAAGTCCCGCATTTGTGTCTGACTTCCAGATCAGATCTGCCCAGCGTCCAAGGAAAGATGCTTTTTATAACTGCTTGTCCAGCAGACTCTCAGCAGGCTGTCAAAGCCAAGCTGCTTTCCTTGTGTTCACAAATGGTTTCCCTGAGCTGACTAACCAGTATTAAATGTAAAGTATGCCTTATGACTGCTGGGACTCGGGATTAACAGGGGTTATTCGAGACAGTAAAGATGAAGGTTTTTTGAGATCAAGGCGGTCTTGCATGCTTGTGAACTTTTTCTCTTAAATACTCGATGTGACACATCAGAGTACTGGCTAATTAAGTGTATATTTTCTATATACAATATTATCATTACTTGAAACTGTGGGCTTTTATTTTTGTCCTGTCTGGTAAATGGTCAGTGCAGGTGTGTTCAGTTTTCTGGAGAGGAAGTTACTGATTCCCGTCTCTACGTGTTGCCGGGAATATTATGTTATTGTCACCTGGATAGCTAGAGCAGAGGGATTCAAGAGGCTCTGTCCCTGCTGATCAGCCTGGAAAGTAAGCTCCTGGTGGGCTTTGTTCCCACAGTTGAAATGAATATCTGCTTCTGATGGGTGCTTAAATCTGCTGTTTGTCAAAAGCTTAATTGAATCCCTGTGACCTGAGCTGCTTTTTTGCCAGCGCTACAGTAACAGGGCCAATGGAGTATTTGGTATCTGGTGGAGGGGTAGACTTGGGATCTCTTTACACTTCGTATGGTCAGTAGGTACAGAGCAAGTTGACTCCTTATTACTGTTTCACTGTCGCTTCTGAGGTGCAGCAGGTTTTGTTCACGTTTTGGGGGCTCAATGTATGGAACTAGTCCAAGCTGTAATTGCTGCAGGTTTGTTTGGGTTTTTGGTTTTTTACTGTGCTGGTTTTAGTTGGGTTAACTTACTGGGGCTAAACCACGACAGTCACATAGCTAGACGCAGGACACAATTATTACTATTTGCTTCCATAAAAACCCAAAACCTAACAATCAGAAAACACATGCAAAAAAGCAGTCAGCACAGCTTGGCAAAACTGTTTGTGTCGGTAGAGGTCTTGCCTTTGGCACATGAGGTGTTGAAGCAAGCTGTCCTGTGTACTAATTATTCTCAGAGATAACAATGACATCTTCTGGCAGTTGGACTAAGAAAACTATGAAGCAAGGGCTGGTCTACCACATATTATTTTGCTTTTCTAAAATTTGATGGTACCTGCAGAGGCAGACTTGAAGATTTTAATATAAACTTCTGCCCATTTGATGGTAATTATTGTACATCCTTTGTGGCACCATTGCTGCCTCTTCCCTATCCCTCCTGCCTGACATGGCACCAGAAGGCTTTCTGCTGTCAGCTGCAGTGGGGGGAGATGGTCAGTGTTTTGTGGAATATGCTGGAAGTGAAGGAAAGTAGAGAATAGAAAAGTGGAAGAATTGGGCATGTGAATTAGAAATCTGGGCAACAACCCTTCTAGCAAACCATTTTCAGGCTGCTGTCAACATAGTGCTTGGACTGTTCAGGAGCAGAATAACCTTTTAAAATGCCAGCTACTTAGATCAATTCTGTGCAGGAGAAAAATGAGTAACTGGGTTTTCTCTCTGTGGATTACTGTCTTTTTGGTAATGAAAAATGCTGTGAGGAACTGCTAGTAACAGCATATTAGTTACAGCAGGAGAACCTCAATGCTGCGGGATCGCATTGCCTACTTCAAAGAAGTGGGTTCACTGCAGGGGATGCTTACACCAACAAACTGGGCCAGAACAGAACAAAGGAAAAAAAAAAAAAAAGAGAGCATCTGAGTACCTCCTGGGCCTTTTAAAACTTTAATTTTTATATAAATTGTGTTTAATTTGTGTGCAATTGCCAGGTGATTCATGCAATTCCATAACCGAGTAAACTAAGCGACAAGGATCTGTTACTCGCCAGTTATCAATACTTAGGAGGATTACGCTGAAGAGAGTTGTCTTTAAGTTGATCCAGCAATCTTCCCTGAAGCATTTGAGAAAATACTCAGTCTTGGAGGTGATTACTGATTAATTCTCTTCATCAGGGAGATCAGGAATGGTATGTGGTAGTGCTGAGAAAAGAAAAATGGGTAAATCTGCATTTATGGTGGGGACAAACCGAAAGAAAAAGGTCTTGTGGTTGTTTAAACAGCACAATGTAATAATCTGTAACTAAACCCTCATTTTAAAAATAGTTGTGTGTTAAAATGACGTGCAGTTGATGCAGCAATAGAGAAAACCATCTTCTAGAACTCAAGTTTTCTTCAAACCCCCACCTTCCTCTTTATAAATAACTTTTCCAATAAGCCTGGAAATAAAATACTTAGGCAGAAAATGAAATGGTAGAAAGAATAAGAATAATAATACAAATGTGCTGTCTTATTGGGTCATTTATCATTGTAACAGTAGCGCAGACTGCTGCGGAGGGGAGGGGGGAAACCGCCACGTGCTAGTCTGTGCTTGTGGCAGCAAGGCTTTCTTCTGTGACACTGTATTGGTTTGCCTTGATTTGGTTTCATTTTAGAAAGGGGGCAACAGCCAAGGGTGTGTTTAATCTCCTTGTATGTCTGGGAAAATTATGGATGACCTCTGTCTATGTACAGAGAAGAGCTTTGGCTTGCCATTCCACAGGAGGACATTTATAGGCTGAAAACGTTTGACTGGAGTTTATAAGGTGGGTAAGAACATGGTTACACACCAGAGAGTGCAAGGAGTACGCCTGGTTTTGAGGGGAAACTAATTTCATGTCTCATTTTTTGGTGTTTTTTTTCTTTACATGAAGTTATCTCTCTAGCTAGTTGAGGCAGATCTGGGAGGGAAGCTATATAGGAAACGCTTGGTCCTTGCATTATGATGGATTTTTAGCTTCCTAACTCATTTTAGGTGGTAAAGAAGCATTTATTTGCTCTATAAATTGCAGAAAACATCTGCTCTGGTATTTAAAACTAAGCAAAAACTACAGCGTAATGAAAAGGAGTAATTAAAGTCTGGTAAAATCTTACTTTAAAACTTAAACCAGTCCACCATTTCCAATGGTTTTGTCTGTCATTGACTTGAAAGAGGTTAATTTTCTCTGTAGTAATTCTCTTCTGGCCCTTCAGAACCGCACGACAACAGCAGGTCGCTCCCTGCGTGTAGCTTGATCATGTTTTACACAGCTCATCTGTACTGGTAGGAGCGATTGCTTCGCAACAGAGTAACACCCCTTACGGTGGCCGGGCAAATTCAGCCGTGCAGAAGTACAGGAACCCTTTGAGAGTAAGCCAAACTGGTTAAGCTGTCACTCTCCCACCCCTGAGACTGCTGAGACTCTCCAATTCGTGGGGGCCAGTAAATTGGAGAGTCTTTGTGTTTTAGTGGACGCACAAGGTATGTTGTTCCCACCTGACACCTGCTAGCAGTTTCCAAGGAAGAGGAACTCCTCTCCGCAGCATTTAGCCCGTGAAGGGTTGCAGGCAGACACCCCCCGCAGCTCCTGGGCGGTAATATTCTATCGGCACGTGGGCTGCCTGGGTGTGTTGTAGCGATGGGGCTATTGCTTTTTCATTAACAGTGGAAGCACCCAGAATTTGATCAATCCTTGTCGAGTTTAATCCTGGCTTCTTTGGGGTTTACAGTGTGAGTCACAATGAACGGTGGGTCGGTCTCATTTCCTGTAAAAATTACCTGAAGTCCCCTGTAAAATAAAAGTGTAAGAGGATGAATACTTGATGCTTGGAGCGTGCTTGAAAAGTTAAGGTGGAGAGGACATCCGAGGGGCTGCGTCTCTGTGTTCAGGCAGGATCCAAGTGATGTATCGTGAGTGCGCAACGCTTCCTGATCCCAAGTCTCTCAAATTTAACATATGCCCGTCTGGTTGGACACTTTTGCCTGTGCTGAGTAAAAAGGAAGGCCGTGGCTTGCTGCCTCATGTATTTCCTGCGGGTTTGGCAAGTAGGGACCCTTTCTGGTCACGTTTGTGTGCACTCTACAGATCGCGCGGGTTTCAGCGTTCTTTCCAGCACAGCCCGTGAGCACTGCAGGTACAGAGCCCTCCTTGAAACCAGCAGGAATGCCATGAGCCAGCTGGCTTAGGAAGCTTGAACTAGTGTCAGTACTCTGTTGCCAAAAATACAAATTCAGCTTGTCCTGTGCCAGCACCTCTGATTTATTCGGGCTTTACCTGATCAGTGCTTCTTTTCCTGGAATGCTAAATACCCCAAATAAATCCTGGTATGTATTATGTGAGCGAGTTTGACGTGGTCCTAGTTATCGGGAAAAGGCCGTCTGATTTTCACAGTTATCACTTTATTATAGAGATGGATATTGAAATTATTTATGGATACTTGTCAGTGTAAAGTGTGTGTGATCTGTGTGCATTCCTTTGCATTGTCCTACCAACCATCTTTTCACCTGTTTATGAAAACCTATCTTAAAATCCGTCACCTGTTGGCAGACAACAGTCTGTTAATGCTTTCTACAGCATCTTACTCACTTTAATGAGTAAGTTTGCTTTTTCTAAAACAAGTTACTGCTTATTGGAAGATTCAATGGAACTGTTACATCATCGCCCAAGGACTGTCCAGCTCTGTCACTTCACGTACTGCACACGGTGAAAATACATACCTAACAACGTCGTCTGATGGCTTCTCCGGTTTCGGCTTGTGTGCTCTCATTACACAGTTGAATGAATATTTGGTTAGGTTTGCAAATTCTTTTCCTCCTACAACCAAGTAGCAGGTGTTGAAATGATTTGTGGTCTTCAATATGAAATGTGTATTTGCTTTGTATCATTACTGTTTGCCTACTAAGTATAAGTTGGGTTTTTTTTCTTTTTAAAGGTACATTTGACCACAATTTATACTATATGGGAAGGAATTCGTCCTAGCAGTAGGACAGTTCAAGTAGAACTAGAAAGGCAGCTTGGGACAGCTGTAGAAAGTGGGATCTGAGCATTTGAGCTGTATGCGTTCGTTATGGACCACACTCCTTTATGGGCCGTTTCTTGCTGTTAATGCACCCAGCAGACCTCTTCCGTGCAGCTTTAGCCTGTTACAGATGTGCTTCCATGAGTTTGCATAAGTTGGTTTCCACATTTAACCTCTTGATTCGTTCACACAGGATGTTCTTATGCTTCATTGTTACGTCTCTCGCTAGCCCTTTAGGTTGAGATTTTCCTGCGCTGAAGCCTCAAAGAGCCAAGTGTTTTCATTATCAGGACAAAGAGCTGTAGCTGTTCATCTGCACCAGTCAGTTCATTTTGGCTTTTGTGACTAGTTTCCCGAAGTCTTAATGTCGACTGCCACTAACTCTGTATGGAACTTTAGGGAATAAAAATATCTTCTTTATGAACATTTTAGTCCTTTAAAATCAGTAACTGATGGAGCAAATGAGGATTGTGTGAATGACTGAGAGGCATATTCACTTTAAATAAGTATGTAGCACAGTGCTCATACTAAGAATAAACTTATTTTGAAAATGTAGGGAAGAAATTAAGGTGAGCTGGGAGCCTCTCATTAGAAATTTGTGGTTTATTAACCAGTTTTGGTTGAAAATAAATAATAAGCTTGTGTGAGTCTTCAAGAACTTTCTAAAGCTACAATTAAGCGTATAGCAGATGGTCTGTGTTCAGGAACAATTAAAACTAAATTTTCTGACTCCTGAACTGTGGATGGCTTAACATACACTGTTTATTCAACATGCAGTCGTGCACTTCCAGAGTGGAAAAAACCCAAACCATTTAGGTGAGAACTGGGCAGTATGCTCCGTAGCGCAGCTATAACTGACAAATGAAACCCTGAATTTGTGGAGAAAAGTAAAATCTGTTCATATGGGCACCTGTCCTTGTTTACAGCTTCCTGGACTTACCCGCTTCACTTCTGCTTGAAGAGGAAAAATAGAATTGATAGGATTTGGTTTACCAAATCAAGGCCAGGCTGGATGAGGCTTGGAGCAACCTGGGCTATGGAAGGTGTCCCTGCCCATGGCAGGGGGGTTGGAACTGGATGATCTTTAAGGTCCCTTCCAACCCAAACCATTCTGTGGTTTTGTGGCCATTCTGCAGTGCATGGAGGAAAACAAAATTCCAGTGGGAGGTTATGAAGTGTGTGTAGCTATACATAGAGCTGTATATGTGTACTTATATGAACCATTATTGCTGTTATCTGGCAAGGATAGACATAATGTCTGAGCATGGAGTATTTTAAGAATCCAGGGTTAGGGAGGGTTGGCAGATGGTATGATGTTTACTCTGCTTATTTTTATATAATGTGCTTGAACCTTTGGGTAACTGGCAAATCAAGTTGAAATTGTCTTTTTAAATTGTCTTTCTTAGGTTGGAACAAGATATTAAAAAGTTAAAGGCTGACCTGCAAGCAAGCAGGCAGATCGAACAGGAGCTACGCAGTCAGATCAGTTCTCTGACTAACACAGAGCGGGGAATTCGATCTGAAATCGGACAGCTCCGGCAAGAAAACGAACTGCTTCAGAACAAGTACGTGTTTCTACGCAACTGTGTAAACTAGTCGCTGATAAATGTAGCCTGGTAAAGGGGAAATATTATCTCGAGACTTCACAGAATTTGAGGCACTTGTCTGCAAATCCAGCAGGACACATCAGGGACCACTGACTGCACTTTATTGTCTGTAAGTAAAATCCTCCATTAAATCCCAAACCTGTTACCTTCCAGATTACACAATGCTGTACAAATGAAACAAAAAGACAAACAAATGATCAGCCAGTTGGAGAAGAAACTAAAGGCAGAGCAGGAGGCACGAGCCTTTGTAGAAAAACAATTAATGGAAGAAAAGAAAAGAAAGAAGTTGGAAGAAGCAACTGCTGCACGTGCGGTCGCATTTGCTGCTGCTACAAGGTACTTTGTTCTGCCCCAGAGGCAAGCTCAGCTCCAGAAAACTACTGAAATGTGTTTGGGGGGGGATTTGGGGAGGTGTTTTTCTCTCTCCTGTACACAGAGCTGTAGTAGTTGATTTTTTTTAAAAGAAGCTTTATTTTTGTTAAGAGGTTTATTTGTGTTCAGGCAGTGAGAGGACTGGGAGATCTCCTTCCATGAAGCTGAGTCGCAGTACTTGTATACATTACATTTACAGGGTGTAGAGGCTGAAGATGCTCTAAATTACCTGCTGTACCTTGCTTGTGCTAACAGAGAGATGTTGTACCCTGCATGGGTCAGTCTGCTTTAAAAAAAGACACATCCCTTTCCACGCGGAGACTGATTCAAGGATTTATGCAGCGACGTTGACCAAAACAGTGTCTTGATCTCGCATCTTGGAAGTTCTCTGCTCTGGCCAATGGCTACCAGTGCTCAGCCCCGTGGTGTTTCAGTAGTAACTGAAGTGTGTGGGTGGGAAGCTTTTCGAGAGGAAAGTGTGGCACAGGTGTGGATGACTTTAACCTGCAGTGCTCCAAATGTCTAAAAAGAATTATTTCTGTTTTTCTGTTCTCCATATTTCATAAATACTCCAAATTTCCTAATACTTGAGGCATCACATTGAGGAACTTTTTGCATTGTTGCCATAGAAAGAGGAAACTAATGTTGTTCGTCCTTTATCCTTCAATATTTATGTTCATTTTCATATTATAAACGGTTCAGGAGTGACAGCCTAATTCTTATTTCATCATCTTCTCTTATAATGTTTTTTTCTGCAGGGGAGAATGTACTGAAACTTTACGAAATCGTATCCGAGAGCTGGAGACAGAGTGCAAGAAGCTAACAATTGACATAAAGCTGAAAGAAGATCAGATACGAGAACTAGAAATGAAAGTTCAGGTAATGAGAAGGCACTGGGGGCTTAGATCAGCATTGCAATGAGCACTTTCGGCCCTCTGCAATTGAGGGATCTACATAAGAGGCAATCAACACCTTCAGCAATGATGCTCTTCAGATGTCTGTCTTGCATCAGCCTCTGTAAGAACATGGGTATGAGAAGGGTTAATAGTCTCAGCTCCACACCACTCCATTGTTTAAATAATTAGGGTGGGGTTTTTTTCCCCCAAACCTATGGTCTGGCATAGACTGAGAATATAATGCCCTCCACAACATTTTTGGTCTAATCTGAGGAGCTTGTTGCCAGGCTGTATCATTATAGATGTCACTGCTAGCACAGTGTGGTCTTAATCACTGGCCAGACACGGGCTTTTTATGAAAGTGCTTGGATGTTGAAGGTACGTCGTGGTAGACTCGCAGCAGACACGCTGTCTGGCATGTTAGAGTTTAAAAACTCAAATGTGTGAGTTGAAGTTGACCTTTATTCCTTTAAAATGTCTGTTTCTAAAGATGTGCTTGGGCTGGCACCTGACAGTTTGCGTGAATATATCTTTTTAATGTCTTGAGGTTTTTTAGTCCCTCTTCAAAACCCACCTGGTGTTATTGTGAACTTGTTTTCAAATAGTATGTGCAGCTTTGTTCCTGGGTTTACCAGACCCTTGAAAACAAACGTGGTTTATCCATGGAGAATATAAGCACATCTTTCAAATAATTAAAGCTAGCTATAATCAAGCTTTTAGATTTTTATTATCATCTTCAAACTGTTAGGGAAGGTTTTTTGTACAGGCATTAATATTTCTCCTGCTGTATTATTGTTTCTTTGGTTAAAAGTACAGAGTTTTTTTGCCTAGCATTTCTTTTTTCCTTAGCTGAAGTGTTAACGCATACTTCCCCGCCGTAAGGCGACTGACTTATGTAGGTGACTGCAGAATACTTGCTCCCTTTCCTTCTCTTTTCTAAAATTTCTGGGTTTGCAGCACAGTTAGGTTCAATGTGGGAAGTACTCCGAGATAAAGTAATCCCCTCTCATCGTCCAACTGAAATAGCTTCAAATGCAGTATTTATTTAGTATCATTTTAGGCTGTCTAGGAAGAAATCAATTCCCATTGTAGCCGTTTTGCTTGTGGGAAGTGGCTTCGTATTCCACTGTGCAGTGTCTTAGCTGGCACTTGGTGGTGCTGAGGAAGATTTCAGGGTGGAGGGTCTTGATAGAGCGTTGAGAAGCAGAGTAAATGGTACTTGTTCACTGCACTGTAATTATGCATTGTACAATATGGCTTTAATCACTTGTATGATCATCATGTATAATTACTGGAGGTAATATTACAGTGTCCTTAATTAACCATCATTTTAATTTTACAGTATTAATACCAGGCCCGGTGGTGTGCTGTGAGGAGGAGAAAGACTTCTCAGTGTATCTCATGTGTAAAGTCAATGAGAATAACATTTGTCCCAATTACTCCTACAGGAACTGCGGAAGTACAAGGAAAACGAGAAGGATACGGAGGTGTTAATGTCAGCACTTTCAGCCATGCAGGATAAAACACAGCACTTAGAGAACAGCCTGAGTGCAGAGACAAGAATCAAGCTGGATCTGTTCTCTGCATTAGGAGATGCAAAACGGCAGCTCGAGATTGCCCAAGGTAACGTGGGGTAGTTAAATTCAACACACAGCACTGACTGAAATGGGGAAAATACAGCAGGAAGCATAGCCTACCTTTTTACTGGGGGGTGGGCTCCGCCCCCCCACTCAGCGTTTCAGCTTGCGGTGGGCTTTTGTCTTCTACAGCTTAGTGAATGTGAGCCTGAGCAATCCAGCTATTGGCTGACCTAATTTCCCCAAGCTGTTAAACTGAAGGCAATAAATGTTAAGATGGGCATTTAAGTTAATTTATGATGATTTTCTACGTTTTATAAACCATTATCTTAAAGCTGGAGAACTTCTTTTAAAGACCTAGATGATAAAATAATAGCTGCCATCTATTAAGCCCCTGTCCTTGAATCCTAATAATATCGTGATACTCCTGAAGGAAATACAACCTAAATTGGTTGGAAAAAAATAACCTGACCTGGTTTAAACTTCACAGTGGTGAGGTGCGCGTGCACGCTGGGGCCCGTGCTGGGCTGGCCCTGTAGCCACCAGAGGGAGCATGAAGCCGGTAGAACACCCTCCCCAGACCGTCCTTTGTTCAGCTCTGCAAACCATGAAGCACAATTAAATAACCGTTTGATTTAGAACCTGTTTAATTTCCTTGCAGAAGTTTTCTTGGTTGCAGGAAAGTTTGATTAAAGTGAGAATTTAGAGTCACAGCACGGTTTGGGTGGGAAAGGACCTTAAAGCCCACCCCCTGCCATGGGCAGGGACACCCTCCACCAGCCCAGGTTGCTCCCAGCCTCATCCAGCCTGGCCTTGGACACTCCCAGGGATGGGGCATCCACAGCTTCTCATCTTATTTTATTTATTTTGTTCCATTTCATTGGTGTTTCTCTTTACATAGTTGCGTAAATTGCTGCAGTGATGTGAGTGCACGAAGGGGGTTTAGAAAAATGGTGAAAATCAGTTTGGCAAATAAGATAAATAACACATTTAACAAGGCAACACTTGTGGTCCTGCGAGCTGCTTGTAAAATGTGACTGGAAAAGGGCAGAAAGAAGCTGAGCCACAGAAATAATCCTTTGGTGTGGTGCAGCTTTGAATGCCAACAAGGCAAAACCTAACGGAAGTGCTGTATCCGGTTGTGTTACGAGAGGCAGTGAAAGGTGGTTCCTCAACACAACCCAGGAGCTACGCGAGTCCTGCTTTTACTGATGCCGTGTTCGAGTGCTGGATGTCTTCTGGGTGTTTTGCAGCAACACCTCTTCTGGTTGAACAGTTGGTGGAGGGTGAAAACAAGCTGCTGGTCCTAAATGCTGTTATTTTGCTGTTTTCAGGGCAAATTATTCAAAAAGATCAGGAAATCAAGGACCTAAAACAGAAGATTGCAGAAGTTATGGCAGTAATGCCCAGCATAACGTACACTGCAGCCACCAGCACTCTGAGTCCTGTTTCCCCACATTACTCTTCCAAATTTGTGGAGACCAGCCCTTCTGGACTTGATCCCAATGCCTCTGTTTATCAGCCCTTGAAGAAATGAATGCCAATTTTCTTTTTTGCCCAGTAATTTTGTCATGCTGAAGGCATCACACCGGAGTGTCTCTTGCAGTCAAGATGAAATTGTATTGTGTGAGACTGTATTCGTTGTCATTTAAAACAGGATAAAAGAACATCTGGATCGACTAGAACTGCCCATCAGTTTTTCTTGTAAATTTTTAGAAAACCTCACAGAACTTTGCAATTTATTTTCCTTGGCCAATGCATTAAAAACAATTCTTGGTTTTCAAGTAGCCAATTTTGCCTTTTTATGTACTCTTGCATGGTTTCCTCTTGAAAAATACAGGGCTTTGCTTGATTTTGAACCCTTTCTTCTCTTTTTTTTTTAATGATCAAGTTGAATTTGCAGATTCGTTCAGAAATAGTGAGGGAAAAACCTTTAGTTTTTACAGTGAAAGGGTTAAATAATCTAACAAAGCTTTGATTTCTAGATGTATTAAATACAAATATGTGATGTTGCAGAAGATAATTTGATTACCCCTCACAGGACCAAACAAATTTCAGGGGCGTTGTTTAAGGGAAGGAATAAGAGAATAGATGATGATGATGTGACGGTGGTTGTTGTGTGAAATATTTATATTCCCATTGGTGTTTTTAGTCATTGAGAATTGCTAACAGTCTTGTTCACAGTGCCTTGGGAAAAGACATTTCAAGAGGAAACTTGATAGTTTAAACTATTTTTTCCCCCCTTCACTGTCATCTAGCTTATATATCAAGCTCATTACAGAGTCTACTGCAAATTGTACATGGTAATTTGGATGTTCATTATAAACCAAGGTTACATCTTCTGTTTCTTTTGATATAAACTCAGCAGTGTTCTGTAACTTGCCTTGATTATACTGCATCGTGGAAGGCACAATATTAATACAGGAAGCGTTATTGTGAAGGCGGAACTGTGCAATGTACTGTATACAAGAGACTGTAAAGCTGGCTAATAAAAGCTGCAGTTCTGGGTTTTTTTATTTTATTCAATTGTGATTTACACTTTATATCACCTTGTGTTTGACAGTTTAAATGGAGCTGAATGGTTTTCAGCTGTTGTGCCAAGGAGCTTTTAAAGATTTTTGAAGGAAACTCATCGATTGAACCAAGGCTTTAGTTAAAATGTATATTATACATTGATAGAAAGGGCTTGCACTGGCAACTTCTGAGGTGGTTTGGATTTTTTTTGAGGGTGGGGATTGGAGGGGTGGGAAGCAAAACTGTGGTGGAAACTAGCAGAATTATAAACCCAACATTAGGATTTTGCAGACATGCAGTGGACTCTGGAAGGACAAAGTTCTTCTTAAAAGAAAAGATTCTTTTTTTTTTAAACAACTCTCACGTTAATTGGCACGTGTGCCTCATTAAAAAAGAAGTAGGACACGCGAGTCAACGGAAGTGTAAAAGTTTCATCCTTTTAATCAGATATTCTTTTGGGATAAAACTAGCTTTAGCCAGGTGTGCATGTTGCTGTCATTTGCATTTTTGAATCATCTTGTGTAACTGTCACCATAAAAGTGTTACTCAGAAATGTCATAGGTTCTTCATCTTTGTGCAAAACATGAAATATTGTCACTGACTTTTTGTGTTGAGGTTTTTCCCCCATTTTGCTGCCTACTTTGGCACAATTTTCGTTCAATACTTGGTCTTGGCTGCATTCTTTTTTTTCTGTGGGGTTGACAAAGAATAAACATTTTCTTGCAGATAAAAAAATAATACATTTTTTTTGCCTGTTTAACTGACCTGATTTAGCCTGGTATAAAGATCGCCTTTTGTTTCAAGAGCACTGCTATCCCAGGTAAGTTTTCTCTTTTCCAACAGTTTCACTTTTGTGAAACCCAAGGAAGAACAGGTTGGTTTTGTATCCCATGTCTAAACTTTGCAAGTTCCCCTGTCTCTGGGCTCAGAAAAAACCCAAAGAAAAGGTAAATTTCTTGAGAGTTGTCAAAGTGTGTCTCTAAGTTGAGCCTTTGTTCCTTCCCTGCCACTCTTCTTACTGCAAAAGCAACAGTGAGATGGAAGGTTCGGAGGCTTAAGCCTTGTCCTTGGCTAGACAGAGAACAACTGGTTGTCAGTCGGTCCGCTTAGTTCTCTTAGCAGCCGCCGTTCCTCGTGTACGCTCTGTACTGGGAATCCTGCGGTTGGATTCCGGGTAATCAAGCTGTCTGTGTATCTAGTCTGTCTGTCTTCCAGTGGAAGGTCCCTGCCCGTGGCAGGGGGGTTGGAACTGGATGGTGTTTAAGGTCCCTTCCAACCCAAACCATCTGTGATCCCACGATCTTTCGCTTTGGCGACTGCCGTAGTTCATCCTGACGTGTGTGCTTTCTCTCTCCCTGCTTCTGCTCCTCAGCAGTTAGACCTCCAGGTAGATTCTTTCAGGAACCAAGAAATTCCAACTTCAGCTGCTCTGCCATTCTGCCGCAAGCACAGCCAGAACCTCCCGGTGCTCTGAGGATGCCTTTTTCCCCCTTCTCAAACCACCACCAGGCCGTCATACGCACAGATCCCTTCCCGCTCTCGGAAAAATCGCACAGACGCGACGGATGCGTTTGGGATTTTAACCCCTCCCGTCGCAGTGCAGCAGGAGTGGCGATCTCTGGTGCTCTCCCCAGTTCAAACGCCCGCCTTCCCACGGGAAGGGTGAAAGTATTCGCAGGCACCAGCCTGCTGTGAAGAGTGAGCGGATGGAGATAATTTAAGCACTCAAACCTTCCACCAGCCAGCCTCTGGCTCCTTAAATATTTAAATGTCTGAAATGGAAAATATCTTAATGACTCATCATAAATTGTACTTGCAAGATTAATATATGGGGAATTCAAGAACGTAAGGCTGCAGAAGGGTCACCTAAGATATTTTGGGTTTTTCTACCGTCAGTGTGGAAATATTACTGCGGAATAAATACTCTAGGGAGATCTGCCAATGAAATACTGAAGTACCCAGAACTTTTTCCAGCCAGCTTAAGTCTAGGAAGAAAAGGTAATGGAAAGACAGGGCTTCTGTGTAATGGTTTTGAGCACCTCAGGGTTTATCCTCGCTGAAATTTGAAGTAGAGCGGAACGCAGTACGTAATTTTATTTTTAATATTTAACGAAAAGCTCCTTTATTCATGGAACCTGTTCCGTAACTGTGTGACGGTGAACTAGCTCCGCTTTCCTAGCGTATTCCATGATGATGGGGAAGGGAGGGCTTAAATGCGTGTGTTGAACTCAGTCTGGTTCTAGCGAATAACTTCCAGGAAGTGAAAATTGGTGCTTTGCCTGAAATATCCTCGATGGCCAGCGGGCACTGAAGCTGCAGATGCCCACGTCGGCGCAGGAAAGCGGGTGAACTTCTGTCTACCTTAAAGAAGCTGTTTCCTCTCAAACAGTTTGGCAGAATAAACTTGTGGTGTGTTTTTTCCTTTTTCTTCCTTAGTTGTTAGATTTGGCAGTTGCTTACCCGGCGTTGCCTTCGGCACACTGGAGTTGCACACTGGAGTAACTGGCTCCCGTGACTGTTTCTTAGACCAAAAGAAATGGGGGGGGGTTGGCATTTCCTGGTCCTGCTGCTGCTGTGTCCAGGAGCTGCCAGCTCCCAGCATGCTGTTACTGATGATGTTTGTATGCAACAGGTGGATTTGGGGTTATTTTGCACTTGGAAAAAAGCCTCATTCCAACAGCATTTGATAGAAAACTCTAAAACGAAGTTTAACCCTTTTCCTTTACCAGTAGTGCCTGGTACTGAGGATAAGACTGTTCCCAGGATTAGCCCCTGAGAGAGCCTAACCCAAAGCCAGCGCTCTGCGTTTCACCTCCTCCAAACAGGTTGGCGTGCCGCGGGCACGGAGCGCCGCTGTAACGCAGCGACTGGATCGTCCGCAGCGGTAAGTTGTTGGGTTTCTTGATTTCTGCTTTTAAAACTTGCGGGTTTTATCCATAACCTCGACGGTTATTACATACACGGGAGTTAGCGTGCCGGGGGGGGGGTGTGGATGTGTTTTTACTACCGGGCACTAACTTCTGTTGTATTGCAGTTTGGAAGTCAAGGTCGGAAATAGACCTTCAGCGTGTTTAATAGATAATAAAAATGAAATCTGAGATGCTACAGTATCTTAATTGAATCAGCTTCTGTGATGCACTAAAATAATACACAGCCACTTGGCTAAAGCATCTCTGATAAAGGAGAATAGGCAGAAAAAAAGGGGCAAGAATCCATTCCGGTCACATTCAAATGAAAGTGGCTTATTTACCTATAAACCCTCTGGGTGGTAATTGTGGTGTTCTAGAGCATGGCAGGTTCAGAAAATACGGGGGTTTAGTGCTTACAACGAAAACCTTTAAACTGTGTGTTTTACGTAATTAACAAGAAATTATTTCCCCTCGAAATGTAGCTGGTATGAACAACAGTGGTTGGATTATAATAAATATTAGTGGCAGTTAGTAAAAGCATAGCCTGCTCTCTGAGTTCCTGGAAATGCTCCAGGAGCAGTACGTTTTTGGTGGGGAAACGCAGCTTTCTCTTCCTCCGCCCCGTAGCGTTAGCTTAGCAGCTTCCTTCTCCTAATGCAGCCGTCCTAAAGGCTTCAGGTGAATTTTCTTCTCCTTCGCTTTCAAGCCATTCCATTCACAGTCTGACTGAAACACTCCTTATGTGAAATGCATGATGAGCATTTTAAAGACGATTTAAGACGGTGCTAAACCCAAGGTATTCTTACAAGATTGAAATAACCAGCATTTTACAATCTTTATCTCCGTAATTGCTCACTTAATCTGCTCCGTTCCCTCACGCGTTTGCCACGATCTCCTAACTTTCATTAACCTTGGCTAAACAATTCCGTCTCTCGATGATCTGTTCAGGCAGTCTGGGGTTTTTTCTAACCTCTTCAGGTGGATTGTCACTTAAAACCACCTGTTTATCTGTAATTCTATTTTTTAAATAGGCTTAGGGCTCGTTTTTTTTCTCTTAGACCTCTCTCTGAATTAACTGCCGTGCAGAATAATTGTGAGCAGTTTTTACCGTGGGAAGATTCATGCTTAATCTGCTTTTGGTCCCATGTATCAAAAAGCAACCTGAAGCGATGATAGAGGGTGCATCCCTTACCCGTGGGACTGCATTTCTGTCTGCAACGTCCCTGGGGCTCTTTGGAGGGCGGCAGGGTCCCACGTCTTAAAGAAACCGAATCCTACGCCATCCTGAGACACTTAAGTTTTAAATTATGGAACTGTTTGGTTGGGGGGAAAGAAGGGTTAGAAGTGAAGTGGTCTTCTACTAGTGATTAGTGTGAAGAAGAAAAAAATCCAAATAACCCTAAATCCCAATTATATTTGGATCGTAAACTAAATATTGTGTTTCATAACAGTTTTCAGTGAAAATATCAGAGATCTGGAGGGCCCAAAGAGAACGCGTCTTGGAGTTTTTTCGGACGGCGTGAACTTAGTGACAGTACTCTGTGCTGTCTCCAAAACAGCCACGAGAGGGCCCAGGCTGCCTGGAGGGAGCCTGGCCCACCTTGCAGAGCGAATCATGGACCTTCCTCAGTCACCAAAATTCCGTTTCTTTTCAAACAGCCATCTGAAGGTTATTCCATAGTCTTTCCATTGCTTGAAAGAATAGGAAATTCACCCTGGGAAGCCCAGAGAGCTCAAACACGTGGATTTGTGTGATAATAAAAGTATAATCAACATGCAAACCTTCTCTCCATGTGAGACTACGTAGAGATTCACAGGAAGGGTAGAAACAAGGCTGTGCTTTAGTCTCCATATCCAGAAGAATTTGCAGAAACTGAAGATCCTTGACCTTTGGTTGAAGTTTGATGCAAATACAGGATACTTTCCACGGTGTATAGTGGATACACCTGTGGTATTTTACCTGTCTGCGCTCCATGGTGATGGTACTTACCTACTGAACGGCCTTTACTGAGCATCTGCCTGCATCAGCTGTGCCTGCCATAACTCTTTTCCTTGGGGAGCACTGATATTACAGCTTAAATACCTTTCAGAGATCCACAGCTGTTCGTGATACCCTACAAACCACCCTGTCTTTGCTATCCCAAAGTGTAGACTTGTCACCTCCCGTTAAAAAAAAAAAAAGTGTTATTTAGAAATGCAGGTGAAAAACATTTAGTCCTGGACCCCAGTTTAGTTTATGATCCACTATCTGACTTCTGAGGGCTAAAACCAGGTTGCTGAAACTCCTCTCTTGTGTGGAGGAGCTGGTTTAGATTTCTGTGGAGAATAATTCTGCTCATTAAAGTTCAGTTTACAGTAAAAGAAGCTCAGCATCAAAAGTCACTACATTAAAAATACTCTAGGTTTACAAACACTCTTTTTTAACCTTAGACAAATTAACACTTTATACCAAATTTTAACATGGGGCAGGGAGAAACCACCCCAGTGCTGCAACACATCCTATTAACACCCTGTTGTTGTGGAGCCGACCTTCATTAGCTCGTTCCTTTGGCTTCCTAATTTAAATGCAATTCTCCACGCTGGCGCCTTTAAACTGCGCCGGGGCTCGTTGTCTGGCGTGCACGGCATTGCCGCGCAGCTGTGCAGCAGCACCCACGGGCACGTGGCTGCGACGTTCTTTTAAGAAGATGAGGAGGATTATGGAATGAATTTGCTTTCCCTTTCCCCCCCCCCCCCCCCCCTTCCATTTAGTTATTTTTATCTCCTTTTTTATTGCTTACATTAGTAATCTATAAGTAGCGCTGGCAAGTCTGGACCAAACTCGGAGCGTTTGTGCCCGTGTTATATTTATACAGACAACGAGGGGGCTTTTTGCCCTGAAGCGCTCAGAGCCTGAGTGGACTTGCAGAAGAAGAGGGAGAAATCAATCAAACAAGCAGCAGAGCAGCGTTCCTGGTTTACAACTTGGCTGCAGGATGCGAGTATGCTGGGTTTGCATCCCCTCCTCCACCGCCTCAAAGGCCACTCTGCTGGGGCTGGGTTTGCAGAGGAGCCCCGTGCGCATTCTGGTGCCCAGGTGGAAGCTGAGCTCATAGCTAAACCCACCTCAGTGGGAGTTTCGGCAGGTTCAAGCCTGTGGCAGAGCTGGCAATCTGACTAAGACCTAGCAATTCAGGCTTAAACTGCTGCTACACCTAAAGATTCATGTCCGCTGCTCCAAGGAGTCAGTATATCAGTATAAAACTGGACCTGCCCTTTCATAAATGGCATTTTTCCATATCATTAGCACAACTTTCCAAACCCTCTTGCGGCACAGTGAGACCTTAAGGCGCTTTCCATCAATGGGCAGCCAGCTTACCCGGTACAAATGATCCCTTTAATGCTTCACAAGGACGTTTTTTCCAGGTGCCCGTTGGAATTTGCTCAAGTTGGTTGAGTACCATTCACCTATTTTTTTCACACTGTATTACAAAAGAATTCTGTACATTGTAGGCAATCTTTTAAACATCTGTTTCCGAGTGCCAGTAACTGTACCTTACAGGTGCAGATTGATAAAGTCTGATACTCTGGATCTGCTGGCTCTGATAGAGAAATTTGAAAGCGTATACCCTACTCTCTTACCTTTTCTTCATACGGAAGTGTATTTCCCTGTGACTGTCGGTCTGCCTGCCTCAGCTTGGTTTTAAAATGAGTTTGCTAATTTCAGTTAAAATTGGCAGCAGATCATTAATGCTAAGGATAGACAAGCTTCTACAACCTTGGTAAAACAGGCAGCTGCGTTGGGGAGGGAGAGCTGTTGTAGGAGTTGCTCTCCGTAGAGGTTGAGCCTTCTTAGGCTTTAACCAGGAGACCGTATCCACAGGACTGCGGATACTGCAAGCGTGTTTGTGCTGCTACTTTGTGTTACAGCCTATTTAAAACCAAGTAGTCCTTACTAAAACAAAAAGGCTTGGCTGACAACAAATCAACGTTGTGCCTTCTCAGACAGGAGTCTTGCCATTCATGCTTTGCTTGTGAAGTCTCTAACCTGCTCTGATTTGCTACAGAAACTTTGTGTATTGAGCTTTAGAGGGTCACGGCCAATTTTGAATGATGCCAAGAAATCAGGATCATTGTAACTCTAATACCATCTTCCTCGTGACGATTATATAACCTGGGGGAAATCGTTTCACTTCTCTCTACTTGCTTACCCATCTGTAAAATGGCCTTTTTGTTTCTTGGCTTCTCAGGAAAACATTCTAAAGCTCGCTTGTGTTTATTGCTGCTTTCAGTGTTCCGGGCATTGTTAAAATGCTCTGTATTTCTGAGGGGGGCGTCACCAGGCTCAGCTCCACGGGAACGCAGCGGCTGCATGGAGTACTTCACAGGTAGGAATTTCTCTGGCAGATATTCTGAAAAATATTTGGTTTCCTTCTATGTCTTATCTTGCCCGCAGCTGCAAAACTTTAGTAAAAGGAAAACTTAACTACGTGCTTATTTTTAACAAGAGTCTGATATCTTCTGGTCCCTCTCTTTAATTTGTTTAGGATTTACCATAGCTAAAGAAAAAAGGAGGGAAACGTAGTGATGGAGAACAGCAGGACTCCCATCAGGCATCGACAGGGGAGAAGCTGAAGGAGTTGAAACGGTGAGTTTTACTGCGTATTACAGCACGAAGTAAAGCATCAACAGCCTGATCCTCGTGCTGTGTTTCTCATGCCTCGTCTGTGGCCAACCAGCCCCGGCCCCCTCGTCTTTGGCTCTAGGGAAGCTGGTCCCTTATTCCAAAGGAGGTGATGTGGTTAGCTGGACCTTGCTCTCCATCTCCTTTGCTTTTTGCAGCCAGTGAGCAGCCGATGGAGTGTCAGCCCGTTGAAAGTTTGTGGTCTTTCTTGATTGGATTTTGGATTGCATGGCTGCCAGTAATTCTATTTCCCAAAGCCCAGGCTTTGAAAATTACTTAGCCTTATGTTTGGCAGTTCAGTTAATAAGTTGCATAATTACAGTTCCAGGAGCAGATCCAGTACCTTTAGAAAGTGCAGTGGAATCTAAATACCTTCTTCCTTCTCTACCTTGAAATGGTATTCATTTCTCTCTCCTCTAAATGGCAACAGAATTAATTTCAGAGAGACCTGTTGCTTGGAGTCAGTGGATTAATAAAAGCGTTAATTATTAAAGCCTGCAAATGCTCCCTAATGGTTGTTTGCTGCAAAGTTAATGTTTGATTGGAGAAGGTCATCTGCAAGCCTGAGCAGAAAACCTGTCTCTCTAATAGCAGGTGAAAGCACAATTACCTTCTCTCCATGATATGCACTGCTGCTCTCTACTCCCCTCCGCCTGCTCGTCCTAAACAACGCGCTTGGAGACAGAGCTGTTTTGCCATAGGACAGCTGCAACCCAAAAGGTCACCCTTTTTAATTAAGTGGGAGCAATTACACCTGTTGCTGTGCTTCCTCGAATGAGGCACCTCGTTCCGTGTCCCTACCTGGAAATGAACCTCGGGCTGCGGGTGGTTTGTCGTGTTTTGCAGCCCAAAGGGCTACGCTGCACCGTTTCCCGAGAGCTCGATTAACACGTGGCAGATATGCAAAAGAAACGAGTGGGTGCTGTGTTTTTACACCCGTAATCCGTGCTGAAATGACGTGCAATCCAAAGTGTCTGGCAATAATCCGTGCTGCAAAACCTCGGGCTGCTGGGGTGGATGGTGTCATCCCGAGACGTCTGCCTCCAGCTGTCCGTATCGATCTTCAGGTGTAACTGAACTGGATGGCACCAGCAGGTGTCTTCCCCAGAAGAGATGGGCATCCCATTGCTGCAGCTGAAGAACGCTCTCCTCTGTTAACTGGAGGTCTGAGGCATGCTGCTGAGCCTTTCTGATCTGATCTCGTAGGGGCACGTTAGCTGCAGGCTCGCCAGAGTCTGTGACAGTGTTTCAGTACTGAATCCTGCACTTTGACTGTTTTCCTCTGCTGCAAGTTAATTGGAAAGGACATCAAGAATCTGGCTGAACATTTTGATCTTCCTGAAATTATGGTTGCTAGTACTAAGGCTGGGAAGAGACCTCAGTTTTCCCCAACCCTGCCACTCACTTTCTGGGTTTGGGCAAAGCATTTAACCTGTCTCTGCTTTGAACTTTTTTTTCTCCCCTTATTTAAAATAAGGATATTAACATACAACCTTGAGAAAAACCATCGAGAGCCTTGTAGGAAGGGCGTTGTCACAGCGCTGCCACGTTCTGTAGCTGTTAGGAGAACGGATGTTTAACTTTGCAATTTAAACCGAAACAAAACCCTCTCCAGCAAAGCATCGCTTGTAGCTGCTGGGTTTTAGGCATTAATCATCTTGCAAGTCCCTGTAGATGCTCCCGAGCTCGTTGTTTCATCAGAGGGATGAAACCGGTGTGTTTTGCAAAAAAGAAACGTAGCAGGAGTGAGGATATGAAGAGGTGAGTCTCTGCCGGGGTTGAACAGTCCGTAACAAAAAGGAGGGGAGCAGCCAAATGCTCTTTGGTGCAGCTACACCTCCGGTGAACAGGGGAGAAAACGTAAGAGCCTTCTGTTGTAGGGTGAACAGGGGAGTCGGTGTGTAAAAGCAGAGTCGGAAAGGGTGGTTGCTGACATGAAGAAATACAAGCTGCTGCTTTATCTTTCAGAAATTACAAGGGCCTTGGAAGTGTCAGCTGTGAAAGCACTGTTCCCCTGGAGGAAGAGGATGAGGACTTGAGATGTCTCCTGTGGCACGCAGCACCAGGAGAAGCCCTGTCAGTCTGATAAAGGATCCCAAGAGGTCATCAGGTGGGAGAGGACTGAAATAATTCTGACCTTTTGATACAGGAGAGCTCTTGCATTTCATGGGCTGTCCACGCAATTGGTGCAACTTTGGGGATCTCTTCATTATTCTCTTAAATGTCCATAGGCAGGCTCAAAGGAACAGCTTCTGCCTCCTGGGATGTTGGCCCCTTGCTTTGCAACTTCCAATTCAGCTGAGAAAAGGGGATTGAGCAGAATCCAAGCCGCACGCGCTCCCATCGTAGCGAAATAGAGAGGAATCTCCTGACAGATCCTGACAACAGGAGCCACAGCAGCGAGAAAACAAACACACTCTGTCTGGGACTTCAGGGGTTTTGTATGTTCAGCCAATTGAGATTTATCAGCCCTTTTCTCGCTGTAATTCACAGGGACATGGGAATCTTTCCGTTACACCAGCACTGCTAGGCAGTGAATGGCTGTGACTCCGGGAGCTGGGGCAGTTCCTGCGCGTAGCTGTGACTACCCAAGCGTGGGGCGAAGCAGCCTGTCTGCACTCTGCCAGAGCCTACAATTGAGCCTCTCAGGCCTCTTTAAATGATACCGAGGCACAGCTCCAGCGAGAGGTCTCTCCCTTTCGCTATCCTAATTTACGCTCGGCGTTGATCGCTTCGTGTCCCCCATTCCAGCGTTTCACCCAGCAGAAGAGAGGTCAACAAGGGGGAGCAGAGCTCTTGGCTGGCGCATCTGCGGTGCCAGGCTCTTTGGGAAGTGTCTGACACTTGTGGGTCTCTCCAGTGCCTGGTGAAGGATGACAGCGTTTTAGCTGCGGAGCAGGTCAGTATTTGTAAGCTGTCTGTGGCACAGCCTCTTGTTTATGGAAGGGTGCGGACGGCAAGTGACAGAGGGACCCAGACTTCACGTGTGAGTGGCTTCACGAAGCGCGTTTCAGAGCCCATGAAGATGACTGATTTCTTCCCAGACTGATGCTGGTGGGGTACAGGCCAGGCTGCACTTGAAGGGTTGGTGGTTTTTTGTAGTTTGGGTTTTTTTAAAGAGTCTAGTCAGCAGGAAAAAGGGCCAGAAATACATCTCGACCGAGAAAAGCCTCTAAATCCCGTATCCAATTGAAGCTGCGGAAAGAGTGAAGGTTGGCAAACATAATTATCTAAATTGGAGTTCAGCCAGGACCCTGGGGCGCACCATCCTCCCCCTGTGAAAGTGCCGTTGGATATTTGAGAGCTCTGTTGGGTCCAACCGCTTGGTTTTAAGTCTCCCTTGAAAGGCTGGAGTGGCAGGAAACCCCCTTGGCTTCCTGCTGGAGCTAAGACTATGTGGTAGCACCTACCAGATCTTTCCTAGCCACAGCTTGCAGCACCTGAATTCTCTTTGGCAGCGCCTGCCGGGGTTCTGCCAGCTTGAGAGCCTGCGTCGTCGCGCGCGGGATCTGGCAGGATCGCAGCCCAGAGGCAGTACATCCGCGGGCTCCGCTCGCGGCGTTGTCTGTATTACAGCTATGGCAGGCGACCGCATCTTTGATCCGCTTCTCCCCCGTGCCCTCCCACGTTCAGCTGAGCGCTCCCTCGGTGCCTGCAGCAGGGAGGGAACGCAAGATCTGCAAGTTCCTCTGTACCTATGGATTTTGCCGGTGCAGTTCCCCAAACCCCCTCTCTTTTGGCACGGCTGGACGCGTCAGCGCGGCGTGGCAAGGTAGGGCAGCTTGCGTTTGCCGATGCACGAGAGACTCCTGGATTCCAACGAAGAGGACAGTCCTGGATTCGTCGCTGTGACTGCGTAACAAGCTCTGCCTTGACCCATCCCGACGTGACCAACAGGATGGGGTCTTCTCTGGCTGCCCCGTCATCGCGTGGGAGGGATGTCGTGACAGGCTCTGCCCAGCTGCTCTCGGCAAACGTGCTCCCGCTAGCCGGGCTAGCAAAGGGGTGATCGGGTGTCTGTGTGTCGCTGCTTTGTCCCTGTGGCCAGAACACACCAGGAAAGTTCGTTCTTCTGATTCTTTGGTATAAATATTTCACGCGACCCGGGAATGTCCCAGTGGGGGCTGTGCCGTGCACTCTGAACGTGGGCCACGTGAATGGAAGTGGTGTATTAATTATTATGAAACAGCTCTGAGAAACAAATGCAGGTTGCCATGGAAGCACCAGCAGCGACAATGTCACCTCATTTTTATGATGCTTTCAATGTTCCCAACACAATTTCCCTTCGCTTTCAAAATAGACAATGGCAAAATATCGCGGTGGAGGGGAGATGGGGCTGTATCCATCGGCTGCGCAAAACTTCCGTCCCTCTTTTTACAGCTGAGAGATCAGCTTCGTGCCTAAGCCGTGGGGAAAGGGCGCAAGGGGCTGCAGGTGGAGAAGCTAACCCAGGAGGCGAGGGAAAACGCAGGCTGGAGATGGAGGGAATAGGCTGTTCCTTCCCCCTCCGGAATTGTGTGGGCTGGGGATCCACAGGGCAGCCAGCGCTGTGACCCCTGCTCTTTGGGAGGTTTGGGGTGTACCAGGACAAGAGTTAAACATGAGAGAGGGTTAGAGTGGGGATGCAGGAAGCTGTCTCTGAGGATTTGGGTGGAATAAATTGAGATCTTGTGTGAGAGAGGAAATGAGCCAAGCGGTAATGCTGAGAATTGATAATGCTGATTTAATGAATGCAAAAATTCAAATTATTGGAGGGCAATGAAAAAATACAATAGTAAATGCCTGAAAGCTGGGTTCTCCCTGCTCCTTTCAGTCATCTGTGCGAAGCAAAAAGGTGACCTTTTAACCCACCTTATTTTAATGAACCCTTTGTTGCCTGACTTGCCCCAGGAACATGCAGATGTAGCACATGTAGCCAGTACCGGTAAATCGAAGGGATAATCCTAAAAGAATAATCAGCTGTAGCCAAGTCTTGACTTGTCTGCCCTCAGACAGTCCCATCCACAGGCTGCAAGCACACCCTTGAGGGCAAAACGGTGCCCAACTGTTTGTGCGGTGCCATGTGCCAGCCAGGCCACCCTGACCGACGGTGGGTGGGTTCTGCCCCACTGAGCGATGGCTTGGGTCCTTGCTCCCCACAACCTGCGTGTGTTCCCCTGCAAACGGGTCCCTGTGGGCTCAGCAGCTACTGGGCCACGCTGGTGGGCATCAGGGGCTGGACTGACTGAGCCACTGCGGCGTGATCACCTCCAGGCCAGTCTCCTACACCCTTACGGGTGCTGACAGCAGAGATGGAGCATTTGTCCCGCTCCGGCTGCGCTTGTGCCGTAACAAACCATTTCTGCCTTCAGAGCTGTGTTTGTTTTGGTCCTGCAATTAGTTTCTCATTTCAATTTGTTCTCTTGCAATTGCCTGTTTTCTTGATTCTGTGGTCCCTGCCTCGTGTTTTGGGGTTGTCTTTGCTGTAGTGCGACGCACGTTTGAAAACCTGCTGCCCAGACAAGATAAGGGTGTTACGGATATTTCTGCAGTGCTCAGGGCATGAGCAGAAACAGATTTACTGGACCCACGCTGTTCCAAACTGGTGGGGAAAA
This sequence comes from Rhynochetos jubatus, assembly GCA_027574665.1. NCBI lineage: Eukaryota > Metazoa > Chordata > Aves > Eurypygiformes > Rhynochetidae > Rhynochetos > Rhynochetos jubatus. The sequence goes on along the minus strand of CM050672.1, from coordinate 5,168,966 downwards.
CACATTAATGTTTCATAGGTTCCTAAAACCTCTCAGTGCAAGGATTGCTGCTGCTGTGGAGGATCTCTGGAGACTGCAGCTGCCAACACCGAGGGCAGCAAGTTTCATCCAGGACAGCTGGAATCCCGGGCAGGGAGCTGGGGCTCTGGCTCTCGGACGGTTCATGCTTGCACAAAGGGGACTGTGTCTCTGTTTTTCACCCAAACCTGGAGAAGGGCTACTCCAGCATTCAGGATTGGCCTTAAAATCTCTTTTGTACTCAAAAGGAGCGCTGCAATCCACTGTGTGTTTGAAAAACTCACACATACTCAAACAGTCACCCAAAAATGCGTTTTAACCAAGTAACTAATGACGGAACTTAGCCTTAGTTTAGTTTTGTTTGCTTCTGAGATGAGGAGGTTTTATTCTAGGCTGAAACAAAAATGAAAACGTAAAACCTTGCAATGTTTTTCAGTGTCCTTGGATGACCACGTGCAGAAGGAATACTGCAAGATTCCAGCTGTTAAATCAAGCAGTTGTGGATTTTGATTCTTTGCTGAAAGGCAGGGATATCTCCCCGCAGCAATAGCGTGAGCCAGAGCCAAGCCGGCGGGCGTAGTTGACAAGTAAGTACTCTCCTTAGATTCATTTTAATTCCCTCTCTCTCATGATAACTGCTAAATCATCAGCATCAAGAATAGCGTTTGCGGTTATTAAAAGCATCCGTCAGTCCACTTAGCCACTGCTAACCCCAATCTGTCTGCTTCACGCTCCTGCTGTGTTGACTCTGCACCTCTGCAGCGATAGCAGGGGTGCTGATTTACAGAGGAGGATGGCAGACAGCGTTGGCTGCGTCGGAAAGCGGAGGAAGACGCGTGGAGACTCTGAAATTCAATTTGTAAAAGAAAAAAAGAGTAGGAAATGGATTTCTCAAAGGTTTGGCCCTGCCAAGTCTCAGCCCCTGCCCGAACGAGCTGTGACACTGCTCGCTGGCCTTCAGCTGCAGACACGTTTCCTTTGCACCACCGGCCTGTTGGCAGGGTGGCTTCAAGGAGTCCCTGGCCCTCGGGCTGGAGTCCGTGGCAAGTGGGCTTCACGGCAGAGTCTCGCGGTGTTCGTGGCTCTCTGGTCTCTGCCTGGCGAGTACGCTGCCGTAGGCAGCAGGACCGCAGCGGGTCGTACGTGAGTGAGGGAACGGCGCTCTTACGAATCTGCTTTGAGAGACAGCCTGGTGTCTGATACCCGAAACAGCTGTAGAAGTTGCCTGCAACCTGCTTGGCTCCAGCTGCACAGACCAGCCCTTGATCACCATCCTTCCCTCAAACCTTCCTCTCCCATCCACTCGGCTTCCCTCCCCGGGATCTGCTCGCGCTCCGCTTCTGCCTCACTCCCAAATCCGATACCCAGGGTAGCGCGGGTTTGATTGCTGAGGTGGGAGATGCTCACCCAGGGCTCCTCGTGGGGCACAGCGGAGAACACGGCAGGCAGCCACGGTTTCACGCAGCCTCGCCCAGCAGAGATGTCAAGCACCCTCACATCCCGTCAGCTGCGGCGAGACTTCAGAGCTCTCAGCGCCCCTTCGCCAGCAGTTTTAGTGCCGTGGCAGTTCGGGCGGCTGGGCTTGGAGACTCGGGGGTGAAACCCCTTTCCTCAGAGCGTTGAAGATGCCGACCTCCTAATCCTAGAGAGCAAATGTCAGCCTGAAGCTCAGGAAAGGGAGGAAAAAGCCCCAAAGCATCGAAGGGGACACAGATGGTCAAAAACCCCCCTGGCAGGGAGCCTGTGGGCATTCCTATGAAAGCAATTGTTCTGCAGATGCCCAGTTCTCTGATAAACCGAGATCTAGGAGCTAATGACATGACAGGAGCTGTTTAAGCAGCAGGAGATACAGATTTTCCAGTACGTTTCTGACGGATTTTTTTAAAATAACGAGTTTTGCGGGGTTTGTGTTTGTTCTGGGGTTGTGGGATGGGGTGGGGTTTTTTTTCCTTTTTAAGAAAAGCCTCCTTTCATTTGAGTTTAAAACAGGTATTTCCTGTCCCTTCCATCCCCAACCTCAATGCACAGCAGCTGCTGGGAAGTGCAACGCAGTGTCTGGATACCACACGAGTTCGCGGTGCCAGCAGCGAGCAGTTTTTAACAGCCTGAGCAGTCAATGCCTTTTCTGTCTGCTCCTCAGTTGCTGGCAGTGGCTGTGATGCTGTGATCAAACCTGCTCACAAAGCCAGGCCGCGTTCAGCGCACGGACGGACGGTCTGCATGGGAAGCCAGCTCCAGCACCGAGGAGCTGGCAGCGGCAGGTTTTGGGCTTGTTCCTGCCCAGCCCTCCAGCATGCAGCGAGAGTGCTGTGGCCTGAGAGAAAATGTCATGGAAGTCTGCACCTTGAACTCTTGCCACTGCTAATTAACCACGTAATCTCTCTTGCGCACTCTTCATCAGTTCATTTGTCTTGTTCTCTTCACTTGGCAGATGGAGAAGCTGAAACACAGAGGACCAACATTTTTGGCCAGTTGGCATCCATCGAGCCCATCTGCAGAAGCCAAAATAAACCAAAGTTCTCCAAATGCCAGACCATCGCGCTAACCACGAAGTAACACAGCTTCCGTCCTGTTCTCCCTATAGAACTTGATAGGATTACTTTGCTTCTCCTTTTGATTCCTCCCGAAGGGCCAGAGTGCCACACTCAGATGATTCCCAAACGGTTCCCCAACCTACCCCAAACTTCGTGCCTCTTGCGCTGGGAAAGAGCAGGTCACTTGGTGTCCGGTAGGTGACAGAGCACTAGGACTGGAGCTTCGGGGCTCTCCTACTCCTTCGCCAAGGATGGGAAACTGGGGCTGTAGCGGTTAGTCCCTGTGTCTTGCTGGTGCTGAGAGCATCCTTGGAGAGGAAGGTCTATCCTTGCCACTACGGGGGTCTAAATCTCTGCTTGCTCATACCAAACGCGGATTTCTCACTGGTGAGAATCTCCTTTCTCCTGCCCCGCACAGCAGCTGAGCATGTTTCTTCTAGCCTGGCACCCTCCACCCACCTCCTGGAAAACTGCACGCAGAGCGCGGTTCCCGAGACGTGACGCGAGGCAGTAGGAGCCCAGGCTTCTCGGCACAATCCCTCCTCGGCAACTGGAGAAACCGAACAGTGACAAAAGGTGCCCTTAAGGGTATTTGCTTCCCAGAGGGATGCACTTACGGGCTCTGTGAAGCGCAGTGACTTACTGAAGGGACGTGCGCGGGGGAGCGCTTGTCAGCCCCGAGTGAAATTGATAAAAAGATGCTTTATGCAACAGGCTGTATTTAAATCTAAGGGACAATTTAAGCTGCTTTGTGGGTAATAGCATCTCTTTGATTAAAAAAGCCGTGTTTTAAATATGGAATTAGTGAAAGGGAGAGTGTTGGTGGCCCTGTTTTCGGGGAAGGCACTGTTAGGCGTGTTGCAGTGAGCAACGGGACTTGAGGCACAGTGGAGTGACTTTAACCCTTCTGTAGGTTTCATCGGATTAAGGACAAGCCCCTTGGATCTTTTCTGGCACGCTGGAGGTCTGGGTTTGGTCCCTGACCATTCTGTGGTGACTGCGCCCAGCTGGAGCACCAGATTTGAGAAGAGATGTGCAAATGCCCAGCTGCAGGCTTTTAAAGGGCTGACAGCAGAGAGGCATCTGCGCCAGCCCGGACCCAAAACCCGCTCCTGGTTAATTGCCTTCTGCCTGTGCACGATCAGCCTCTGTTTCAGGAGACGATCACATTCATTATCGTTCCTTTCCGAGCTGTCATCCAACGTTACTGCTCCCCGCTGCGCTCCACCCCAGACCTGGCTCCTTTTCAGTGCTCCCTTGATGCAGTTTGGCATCTCTCTGGGCGAGAAGTGCTATTACTGCCACCTTCCCCTATCAATATCCCTTTCTCGTGGTGCCCTTCTGCCTTTGCACTCAATACCATCAACTCGGTAATTAGCATCGCATTATAATTGAATTGTCAAAACGAGCTTGCATCAGAGCTGGAGCAGTCGGCAGGGTTAGTGCTGCCTCCCTTGGTCTTTTGTCATCTTTTTAATGTCTTTTCTTCATCACTTTATCATTTATTAGTGATGATCGCATCCAAGGATTAGATTGGGAGCCTTTTGGGGCAGACTCTGCGTCTCCACGCTCCTGCAGCGCTGCAGGCAGCTGGAAACCCGTGTCAGGGGCTGCTGTTTGATCCCTGCCCCATCACTGCCTCGCAGCCCCTCTCTTCCTTCAAGCTGGGCGCTAAATCTCCAGAGCGGCCGAGGGGATGTTCCAGAGGAGCTTCCAGTGGCAGCAGATGTGGAGGGGGTTGTCCTGCCCAGCCAGGTAAAACCAGCTGCTAAAACAGCAGCTGGTAAGTGGCTGCTAAAAAGGGTCTGAACGAGCTCCCGTCGCCTGCCAGGGCTCTTCTCCAGAGCTGCCCCCATCCTCTGCCCCGTCCCACTCACCCCGGACTGTGCTGCGTGCCCTGCTCCTGCTTTCGGCACCGACGGTCGGTGCTGGGAGAGGGCTGGGTGCTGAGCACCTCTACCACCTCTGCCAGGACAACTCTCCGGGCCCCTCTGGGCAGCCCGGAAGAACGTATGAGCCTCTGATGTTAGAAGGGGAAAAAGCCCACAGCCTGGCACAGCTGCCCACTGCAGTCAAACGCGAACCAGCCCCTCCGCCACTGCAACTCATCCTCTTGGCCGTGAATTTTGGGTTTCCCTTTTGGCAGCAGGATCAGAGAATTTGCAGATGAAAAGCTGCGCAGCAGAGGAGCAGGGCTGGAGCAGGAAGAAACGCCGCGCGGCGGGTGCGCCAGGCCCCCGCTGAACGTGCTCCCCTCTTGTCTCGCTGCCACTTCCTGCAAGAGTAATGCAGAGAGCACGTAGAAAACGCCTTGGCAGAAATAAACACGTTTGCCATCCATCTGGGAATCCCAGCAATCTCTGTTGATGCTCATGCTCGTAGCCAAGCCACGAGCTTTCAAAACACCGTTGGGACCCGTTTTACAGTAGCATTTCCAAATAAAGAAGGCAGCTCTTACACAGCAGTTTGCAGGGCTGAGAGGGGAAGCAAAGCCATGTGTTGTCTCGTTTGCAGGTGATTTGACCTCCTTTTCCTTAGCCTGTTTTGCAGCAGTACTTCCATTCTCCTCTCCCTTGTCTCCCCAGTCTGGGATGCTCCAAAATTCCCCAGGGGGATACTGTTGCTGTTCAGCAGTGACACGAATGCAGGTGGAGAAGAGTCTGCATCAGGACCCAACAGGCCGGTGAGAATCAGGAACCCGGCTGCAGAGGTGGCTTGGGCACAGCTGCTTTGCATGCCAGCAATGTTTTCCAGTAAGAGCTGGGCTCTTCCAGCAGGATTAGGCCGACTTCCTAGTCAATTTGCTGAGGGTGGATCTGGGGAAAGCAGCTGGGAAGGTGGAAATGCCCAAGGGCTAGAGCAGGAGATGCAATCCAGGAGATGCTTTATGTGCAGGCCAGGACAAGTCCCTTCAGCGCTCCTGCCTACACAGGCTGGTGTCAAATGCCGTAGGGAACCTGTGAGCAGGGGGATACGGTCACTCCCGACACGGCAAGAGAGGCTGGAGCAGCATCACTCCAAGAAACTGGGTGTACGCTGGATGTCAGCAGTGACCCCGGTGCTCCCGCTCGGTGTGGCTGTGGCAGGAGGGGGCTGTACAGCCCTGATCCCTAAGAACTGGAAGTCTTCTGGGGGCTAACACAGCACCTTCAGAGCCTGTGGCACCCACGGCCCGGCTCTGCACAGCCCTGGCTTTGCGCACAGAGCAGCAGTTTGGCAATCGGTGCCAGCAGCGTCGCTGCAAAGACCGTGCGGGCAGGGGATGGTGGCGCTTCCTCGGGTCCCGCTGTCAAGCAGACGAGCCCCTTTACTGCTCTGTGGGTGCTGTGTCCCCCCATGTGCACTGTAGCTCCCCCTGAGCTACCTGCCCCCATGCTTCCGTGCACCCAGCGAGGATTTGCTGAGGAGCGGGGGCTCCTGCTTGGCCGCTGACCGTGGGAAGAGCGAGCTGCACAGTGTCTGGGGGACAGGAGCGTGCTGAGAATAATCAATATTTTATGATACCTTCCTGGGCAGGCTGGGGGTGGTTTACAGCCCGGAGAGAGATGCGCTGCCTGACCCACAGCTCCCGGCAAGTGGAGATGCCACATTCAGAAACATTCAGGGCCCTGCTTTGCTTTCCACGCGCCGTGGAGCTCCCCGCAGACAGAAAGCCTGCCAGGCTCCCACCAGCCCTTCCCATCGGCAGAGAAGTCTCACAGTGTGCCTGCGTGCCTCTGGGGGTTTCTGCACTGTTTGGGGGCACCAGGGTATGGCTCAGGCTCGGCACTTTTGCCACCGTAGCTGTGGGGCAAATGCCAGCGTCCTGCCCCAGCTGAGGGACTGGTTGCCCAGGGCTTGTGCCTTGCCAGGGTCCAGGCAGAGGTGAACTCACCCGCCTTCAGAGGGTGCATGAAACTCGCAGGAACCTTTGGGACAGCGTCACGCTGCCAAGCAGGGGTGAAGCCAGCTGCTGGGGAGGACGTGCTGGCACAGGCAGTGGCTGTGTACTGCTTCCTCAGAACAACCACCTCATCCCGGAGGATACAGCACACAGGTATTTTTGTGTCCCTGAACTTAGGTGCCACGGTGCCTCTTTCACTGCAGGGACAGTCAGCTCTGCTCTCCAGTGAGAAGCAGCACCTGATGTACCACATATTTTGGGGCTGAAGGGTGGGCAGTGACTCCCTGCAACCCAGGGCTGATGGCCAAAGGGAGGAGAGCAAGGTACAGCTCCCACACCACTCCTCTCCAACTGCAGCCTCTTAGCCAGGGGCTAAGACACTGCTGAGGATGGCCACCAGCACCCTGCCAAGTGTTTCCTGCGTTACACCGCATCCCAATTTACACGTGATTAATTGAAGCCTCTTGTTGCTATGGGATTGACATCTCCCTGCTTCACCCTGGCTTTTACCTGTTTTCTTGTTTTCCAGGTAACTGCTCTTTGTTCTGTTATTTTCCTGCTGAGATGTGGTGGAAAAGCTGGGGAGGGGGTTGGGAAGTGGAAGCTGGAGCTTGTAATATAAATTAATGGACTTTTGTAAATGCACAGACAGCTTTTGCATATGGCACAGCGGAAATAATCTGCTTTTGGTGGATCAGGAACCACGCCATCAGACTGAGGGACTTCCTGGACGACAGGCAGCACCTGGTTTGCTGGGCGGTGGGAGACAGGACCGGGGGGTGCACGTTACTCCATCCCTGTCCTCCCATGCTCTGCCGCATCCCTGAACATCTGAGTCGGGCAGCCCGAGCATGCCCTAACGTGAGGAGGCAGCGTTTGGCGCTAGCCAGTCTCAAAGCTGCAAATCAAACCCCACATTTGCTGCTGGGGCGGTCACGCACTTGTCGCACGATGACATTATCATCTGTCCTGGAAACAGCACCGTAAATAGCATCAGGGCTTAACACATGCCTTCACTGCCCCAAACCGCTTCCAGTGTGGCAGAGCCTCCCTTCCTCACCGGAGAGTGTAGGAAGGGACCCTCCAAGGGGAAGCGATCCCTGGGGAACTGGGGCTGGGGTCTCCAGGACCTGTCCCAGGGTGGCAGACCCCCCCCCCAAGGCCGCAGGGAGCCCCCGGATGGGACTCGTGCAGGGTGGCTGCTGTCTTAGTGTGGTGGCAGAGCTAAAAGCAGCAGTGGGGACCAGTCTGGCTTCCGTGGTGGTTGGTAGAGTTCCTGTCGGTCTCAGGGCTGGAGGAGGGGGCCCGGGGTCTGTCTGCGATGGGGGAGGCAGAACAGGGACCGCTCCTCTGCGCCAAAGTTGCTCGTGAGAAACACGATAACCCCTGCCCTGGGGAGATGGTTGTTGGAACATCTTCTGTCTTTGCCCAAGGACAGTTTTCTGTCTTCTTTCATCAACCTGGAATTATCAATACCCACGTCCCGGTTTGTTATTCCTCCTAGCAGGGTTCGAGGCAGATAGATTTCCAAAGCCATGAGACTGATTCAGTATTAACGAGAGCGGAAAGACGTTCAGCATCGAGTCAGGGTATGAATCGGCGCTCTCTGAGGCACGGGATGTAAAGAGGATGCAGGTAGCAGCAGCCTTGGGAGGAGCAGTTCAGGGGCACGGGCAGATGTGTAGCTCTGCCATATGGTCAGGAGAGCAGCAGGAAGAGGAAGCTGGATTCATAACAAACTGATTTATCAGATGCGTCTGGCGTGAAACAACCTGAAACCCAGCGTGCAGCCAGCTCAGTGAATAAAAGGTCAGAGGGGAGGGCTGGGATTGCCACTCTGAATTCCTGAACAGTAGAAGCCAAGGGACTTAATTCTCCCTTTCAGCAGGATGTCCAGGCTTAGCTTAAGTTTTTCGACTGCTAGAGGATCCAACCCAATTCTTGATAAATTGTTCCAATGGCTAATTATCCTCATTCTTTAAAAATGCCAAAAATACCCCAAAAAAACAGCCCAAAAAAAAAAAAACAAACCCAACCCACAATCTGCTCTGAGTCAAATTTATCCAGCTTCATCCTTCAGTAATTGGATGTCTTTGTCTCCCAGGTTGAAGAGCCTCTTTTGGTCAAGCTGCTGCTCCCTGCAGCGCCGAGCTCCAGATACGGCGTGGGGGGGACTTGCTGTCGGCTGGGTCCGTGGTGCTGCCTCCCGTCACCGCTGTGCCCTGCTGGTGAGAGGAGAGAGAATCAGGCTCCTGCTGGCTGCTGAGGGCTGCCCCCCTCGCGCAGGGATCCCCAACCACTTTAAAATGAGAAAGTGATTTTGCTTTGCAACAGCAGGAGAAAATAAAAAAGAGAGAAGGCAGCAAAGGCCAAGGCTGTTTTCCAGAAAGGGATTCGGTGACTTTTTAGGGCGGTCAGTGCCAGCCCATCCTCTGCGGTCAGTGAGACCCGAGCGCTCAGCCTTGGGAGGGCCAAGCGCATCAGCCACGTGGCCAGATTCCAGTATTACTATTAAAAGCTCAAAAGCCCCGAGTCAGCTCCTCCCCCTCAGCCTAAAGATTTAAAAAAATAAACCCAAGTCACATTTCTCTGCTCGCTGTCTGGATTTTTCAACTTCTGTTCTTCATATTTTCAACCACAAAAATCTAGAAACCTCATGTTTTAACGGAGACTTGTAACCTGATAACATAACCCCAGGGGCTGCGTGTAAAACAGCGCGGCTCGGAAGATCCACCAGCTACCAGGCACATCCAGAGGAAAACCGGGGGTGAAATGTGACCCCTGCTCTCTGGGTGGACACCTGGTGAAAGGTTTATTTCTCTTTTTACTCCGGCATCTTTCAAACTGCCACAGCCCTGCCCCTTCTTCACGGGAAGGATGAAGGACGTTGTGGAGGGAAAGAATTCCCTAAGGAAGCCTTTGGATGGTTGGGTACGCCTCAGCGAGGGCAACGTGTGGAGCGCTGGCTACGAGGAACGCGCTCAGCCAACCACGCGAATAACGGTCTGGGCTGGAGGGTAAGGAGATTATAGGGATTAAACAAGATGGAGAGAGATGTTTACAATTATTATTAGCTTCGAAATCTGCCCGAGCGGAGCAGCAAGATTGCCCATCTGTTGTTTGACGTCTACACGGCCTCGACGGTTTTGTTCCTGTCCTGCACCTTAAATTTGATATTCTGGTACAACCTGAACGCAGAGCAACGCCAGCAGTGGCAGAACCTGCCGCTGGTGACGCGGTGCTGAGGGTGTTGGAGTTGGCCGGGTGGAAGCAGCTGAGGAAGAAGGGTAACAAGAAGCTTGGAGAGGGAGAAACAGCATCTGAAACGCAGTAACGTAAGGGGCGCGGGGACAGACGGCGCTGCTGGGCAGAGGCAGAAGGCAACACAGCGTTCTCCTAAGGAAGAACTGAAAAGTGGTTGTAATTAAGCACACGGTAAATTGAGCTGAGTGGTGACGTGAGGCGGCCGGGGCTTTTCACGCCGTCCAGATCCACTCCGGCGGCGGTCGCGTTATCAATTCCCTGATCCGCGTCTGTTCTAACCTGACACCGAAATGGTGCTCGGGGCTGCCACACCAGCAACGGATGTGAGAAGAGGGGGATGGGGAGGCTGCCAGGAGCTTGCTTTAGGGGTTGGGAAGAGGATGAAACCTTTTTTAAAGGAAATCCATAACAATCGAGGGATGGATTTTGTGGACTCTTTCCCAAGAAATCCTTTTGGGAATGGGGTTGTTTTCTAGGGGAAGGTTCACCCCTGAACGGGAAGGATGCTGGACCCGGTGCGCTTTGGGAGGGTTGTTTGTAGGGGGTGGTGTATGCAGGGGGGTACTTATCCAAACCATTCCCGAGACACAAATCCGTCGCTGTTTTTCAGCTCGTTCAACTCTTCCGAAACACAAGCGCATCCACGTGGGTGCGGGGTGTGTTCACCGCCCCAAGGCAAGCGGCCACATCATCGGGGTGCCAAGCCCTCACGGTTAATCCCAAGAGGGGTGACGCTAACAGTGACAGCCAGCCTCTGGGGAGGGGAGCATGGGCAGCCCGAAATCCCAGCAGGGCGGGATGTACCTGCTAACATCCTTCATCCCTTGGGCCGAACAAGGGGAAGGCTCCAGCTGGAAAGGATGGGGAACCTTCAGTGCCTGGACGGGTTTGGGATGCTTTGGTTTTTAATTGAGGCAGTTTAGAGAGTTGTCTCAAAATGGAATTTTTGGGTTGTTTTGTTGCTGGTGAATAATTTAAAAGGTTTAAAAAGCTTAAATAGCCCTAAAAAAAAGACTCTTCTGGAATGACCATTGTCTTTTTCTTTCTCCCAGAAGTCACGGGAAACTTGAGTGAGCTGGTTCCATGTTTTGGCTCAGTCTGAGCTGGAAACCTGCTCCTGGGGCGTTCGTGACCGCAGGCCCAACAGGCAGAAACAGAACGAGCGGTTCAAGTGACTCGAGCAGCGTCACCTCGCAGGTGAGGGGCAGAGCTGGAAACATACCCCCCGCTGTCTGTCCCCCCTCTCCTTCTGTCTTCAATCAAACAGTCACAGAGGTGGTTTCCGTGGCAAGGCGCTAATCAGCCTCGCTGCTGATTGCAGCTTTCCCTGCCTGCTAGGACCAGGGAAGAGGGATGCTTCCAGCCGCTGTAAATCAGCCCAGCATCGCTCTCCCCCTCCAGACAGCCACGCTGATTTATGTTGGCCTCACAGAGGTCCCCGGCAGACATGTGCCGGTGGATTAAAATCAGGCTGTCGGGTGTCCCCGTCCTGCTGATGGATGTGACCACCCAGGGGCAGGGACATGTCATTTACAGCAGTTCAGGAACCGCCGCACGAGGGGATGCGACGGGTTTGCCAGTGCTTGGCAGAGGGGCTGGGCTGCGTGCCGTGGCGGCTCCGGGTGCGCGATTTTCATCCGCCGCCACGCGCCCCTGAGACCCCGAGATGCGTTGTGCAGCCTTTAGTCTCACAAAACGCTGGTGGGCTGAAGGGCGAGTGCCTGATGCTGGGACACCCGCCCCGGGATGCTCTCCCCGGCCCGGGAGGGGTCAAGGGGAGCGCTGGGCTTGCTCTTTGGCAGAGCTGAACTGTAATCCCAGCAAGCAGAAGCCACGAGTGCACCAGGGAAGGAGAAGTAAATGCCCTCCCAGGATGAGAAGCTGGCAGCGTGGTTTCGATTTGATAGCGGGCACAAACGAGTCGTGACCGATGGGGTCTGCTTCCCAGGAAAGCCCCGCGGCGTCTTACGCACCATCCCTGCTCCCCCTTCCTCTGCAGACCCCTGACCCACTTGGCTTTGAAGAGGTCGGGCTATTGGATCAGGGCCTCGAAACCAGCAGCTGAAGGGATGAAATCGTCAGCGTGTGGATGCAAGATCCTGGAAAGAGGAGCTCGGCTGTAACCGAATTAAACTCCGGAGCCTCGCAGGAGCGAGTAACCTTTCCTGCTCAGGGCAGAGAAGGGCAGTGAGTCACGCGGGGGGTCTTTGAGGAGGGTTTAGGAAGGAGTTACCTACTGAAGCTGTAAGGGGTTTAGGAAGGAGTTACCTACTGAAGCTGTAAGGGCATCCTGATACTGCAGAGTGTGTTTATTTTCTCCAATCAAGTTGAAAATTCACAGCAACCTCCCCCGAGCTATGGAATTCAATACTGGGGACACACGCTCGGAAACACGCAACCGGCCAGACTGAAAAGACACATTTAGCTAAGGTCAGCCACAGCTATTTCCATGGGATACACACATGACACAGGAAACCTTGTACTGAAATAAAACCTCCAGCCCCTCTCCCACACACTGGCAGCACAAGATCCCGTTTTGATGCCGAATTGCTTTGAAACGGTTCTGTCAAAAACTTTCTTGCCATCAATACGCTCCAGCAAAACGTTTCGATCTCGGTGAAAGAGCATTTCCCATCGGAAATCTCTTTAGTTTAAATATTTCCTTCTCTCTGCTGATGCTGCCTGGGTTCATGTCCTGCTTCCAGCATTGTTCTCTTCTGTGACCAGCATGTGACAAGGCTTAAATAAGTAATGATTTGTAAAGTGCTTTGATATCCTCCGATAAAAGATGCCCCAGAACACACTGTGCATTACAGCACCGTGCTTTCTCTCCCCGTTTCTTCAGAATGCATTAAAAGTGTGGGCGCTCCAGTTATTTCCTCTAACGGTTGATATTTTACCCTGATGTATTTTTATCTTCGCTGTATTACATAACTTAAGCTATGCTGGTGTCAATCTGAAAGCACTGTCAGTAAAACTAATCCAGTTTACCACAAGCCAAAGATGAGGGCTGAATTCCCTGTGAAAAAAAGCAGAATTAACCCAAATAGGTGACTAAACTCCTCAAAGAGCGCCCGGTCCCCCCTGTCCTTGCACTGGGAAAATTAATTAAAGTCAACACAAGGTAACTTTCACTCTCGGCTCCTGTGCCAGGAGAATTCGTACCCCGTGGCTTAGCCTCCTAAAAGCTTTGAACCTGGTGAAGCCACTGGAGAAGCTGCATGAGGAATAACTCCCCCTCTCCACCTGCATTAAAGCTGAGCCATCCTCTTGGTGAATAATAAATTCACCGTGAAATAAGACATTTCCTGGGGAACTAAAATATTCAGGAATTAGATGGGCATTTGGCAAATCACTTCGGCCAAACAACCAGGAAGAGTGGGGAGGGGGTGGGGGGCTGCAGGCACAGAGCTGGGGTGCACCTCGTTATTTGGTGATTAAGCCCCACATGGTGTAAGCTCAGTGCCTGGGCTGGGTGCAAAGTCAGCAGGGACAGGGACCCCTCTGAGGAGCGGTTGCGTCCTCCGAGGCTCTGTTCACCCTCTGGAGACGATGGTTTCTCCTTAACTACAGAGGGAGAGCAGATAACAAGCTCCAACAAGACATCTAATTCTCAGGCAGCAAAAAATGAGCTGGATCCATCCGCAGCGGCTACAGACGCTGCTGCCACTCTGTTTTTTGAGCCAGTCCCTGAGTGCTTTGTGCCCGCTCTGATCTTTGCAGCAGATCAACATCTGCAGTGCGCAGATGGGCGCGGGGAGCCGGGCGGCCCCTTCTGCCCCAAGCGCTGGTGGCCTGGGCGTGTGACAGGGGTCTGTCCCAAACAAGGTGATGCCGAAGCAGCCCGCCATACCCGGCCAGGCTGGGGACCAGTGTCCTTGCCCAACTCCCAGTTGGCCTCGCTGGGGCTGTGCTCAATCCCCCGGCACTTCAGCTGCCATCTGCCGAAAACTGGGGGAGCTCACGGGGCTGTCCCTGGGGAGGATGCGGCATGCAGGAGCAGCCACGACCCTGGGGATGCGACCACGTGAATGGGAAGGGACCACTCCAGCCTTTCCCGAGACTGCTGTCAACCACTGACAAGATGGATCTGGAAAGGATGCCCAGGATATCCGCTCCCCCGGCCGCTGCCCGCGGGGTCAGCCCTGCTTCCCAGCGTGCGAGGGCACTTGGCTCCTGCAGCTCAGCCTGGCGCTCGGGGCTGTGTCACCCGAAGGAAGCGGGGGACGGTGTGCTGGGTGTGCAAACGCATGTTTGCGGAGGGAAGAAAAACAAATCTCCAGGGGAACAAACCACAAACACACTGGGAACAGGCACAGCTTCCAATTTCCCTGGACGAGTGATGCTGATGTGGATTTTCCATCCCTCGTCCCTCCCACCACGCTCAGGCTTCCTCCCCGGTCATGGGAGCCTTTCTTCTCTCCGAAGAAGGGGAATAAGCCTCAGTGCCAGGGTGTACAAGGCACGTACTGCCTCCACCAGCAGCAGAGCAGGGGGAAGCTGCTTTTCTCATGAGCTCCCGCCTCATTCACGGTTTGCTGTCAGGGCAAAGCACGAGAGCTCCTTCGGTGTCAGATTTGTGAAGACCAGCACCGGCCCTAGAGAGCAGCCGGGCTGGGGGATTTCCCACGCAGGACATTGTTCACACCAAAAAGCGTGCAGAGCTCCAAAAAATAATGAGATTTATTCTTGGTACCCAAGAGTCTGCAGAGCTGGGCTATTTAACATATGAAATTTGATAAGAGACATTAAGTCTTATGCTTTAAATTTTAAGCCAGTTTCTAATTACTAGGGATTAGGAGATTTCCTGAACCATCCCCTGTCGCATCTGGCACGGAGCATCCCTGGAAGCAAGATGCAGTGCAGGTGGTGCAATCCCATCTCTGCAGCCCTCCCAAAGGCAGCTCTGCTTTCCCCGCTGCGTGCTCAGCTCCCAGCCCCGGCCCATCAGCTGCAGCAGACCGGGCACGCTGACGAGGCTGACAGGCCTTGATTGCAATTAAGTTGCTGCTACTCATTGCCCTGGGCCTGTTTTCCATCAGCGCGGGCAGTTCAGCGTGCACAGCCATCAGCCTGATTTTATTGGTGATGCAGGCAGAAGCAGCCAGGCTACGGAGATGGGAGAGTAACTCGAGAATGTGATGCAAAAAAGGTCACAAACCCCAGAAATCTCAGCTTACGGTGTTTGCGGGGAGCACGTGGGGACAGTGCTAGCAGTGGAGGTGATAATTGGGCTGGGGGGGGGACTGTAAGAGCAGCTGGGGCTCTGCTCTCTGTGCACAGTTGCATGGAGCAGGGTGAGGAGCAGCAGGAGCCAGACCAGGGATCTGGGAGGGGGAGATCCCTCACTCAGAGGGCGATCTCTAGGTTGTGTCCTGGATGCAGCTTCAGGTGTCTTAAGGATGCTTAAAAACCTTACTTTTGGGCGGCAAAAACTTCAGGATAAAAACCCAGCCCCCAGTTGGCTGCTCTTCGATGGGTGTTTCATGTCAGACTTTGTTTCCCATCTCCAGCCTGGTGCCGCTTTCCAACCGGCACGGATCCCGGGCATCCTGGCATCGAAGGCATGTGCGGCGATACTGGAGCTGGTCTCGTCTGCCATCTCTGGAGAGCCCTTTGCAGGGCTGCTGTGACCGATGCCCCGTGTCCGAGCGCATCCCCTGCACTCGCTGCAATCAGCAGCAGCTCCTGGCCCCAAACGGCACAGTCAGATACTGATTTCTGCAGGATTTGATACTATGCATATTTATAATGCCCTTTCTCCATAGATCCCAAAGCATGTTAATTGACTCATTAACAGAGTGTTAACGACTGTGGTAATTTAAGCCCTAAGCACTCCTATAAATTAGAAGTTTTACTGATGGGCTGGAGTGAGGATCCGAGGTCTGGGTTGCTTGCGGCCCAGCCTCGTGGCAGTGGGGTGAGTTAAGGTGATTCTCCGAGCCGGGGAGCAGCTCAGCCTTTCCTGCAGAGCCCTGAGATGCTGCGTGGCTGTAGGAGGATTAGCAGGAGTTTTGTCATCCTGGAGACAGGGTACGGCCCCCCTTGCCAGCTCCTCGCTTAGTCAGGGCAACTCGCAACGTTGCGGCCAACAGACCTCAATGAGAGCACGTTTGCAGTTGCTGGTGTTATTTTCTCCTTAATGCAATGTCAGAGGAAGTGAAAACATCAGCAAATGTCACCAATTGGTCTTTTTATCACGACGGTTAGACACAGGGCTTCTCAGCAAAGATGCCAATTTATTACGAGGCAGACCTCAGAATGGATTTGAGAGCTCAGATTGCCATTAGCGATCACCCTTTAACCAGCCCCAGACATGCTAATTTGCTATAAACACACTTTGCTATAAATATGAAGACGGGAGCGAGCGAGCAAAGCCTCGGGAGCGGGCAGTGCCCGTGCCCGGGGGGACAGCACGGCTTTGCTGACTCGGTCGATCAAAGCAGGGAGCAAACGGACACCCACCCCCACAGGACAGCATAACGACTGTCCCTAACTCATGTCTGGGGCTGCGTGTGCGTCAAGACTGCTCCGAAGAAAGTGGGGGTGGCTTGCTTGGCTGTGCCCCCACCAGCTGGGAAAACACCTCAGCGTTACCGAAAAATGCAGGAGTTTCATTGAAAAGCTGCGTTTCCTTAATTGTGATTCGTGGATGCAAACACCGTGGTGAGGAGGAGCAGCGGTGAGGAGTCCTCCGTGTTTCCTGGATGGCAGAGGCAACGCTGGGTGTTGGAAGCCGCCCCGCTGCTGCAATACTGGAGATGCGAAGTTGGGTGTTTCAGGGATGCTGCAGAGCCGAAAATAACCTTGAGAGAGTACGTGCGGAAAGAGCTCGTCAGGAGAGACGCCAATTAAGCAGGAGATGGATGGGCGGTGACCAGCCGAGCACGGTGGGGCTGGAGAGGTCAGCCACGCGGCGCTCGCAGCCAGCGAGAAAGCAAGAACGTTTCCAAAAACATCGCTGCTCTGCCGTGCTCAGCACTCGGACCGAAATAGATGGGTTTGACTTTGGTCGCCTGGCCCGCAGGACCCGTCTGCCCAGGGAGGAAAGCCGGGGCTGCTCGGCGTGGTACCAGTTAGATGGGTGCGGAGCTGTGATTTTGAGCTGTCTGACGCTCTGCCTTCCTGGGGGGAGACGACACTAGTAGTTTTTTACCATTACAGGGATATTTTAAGCTTAAATTATGACTTTCAGGGAGGCTGGCTTGGACGGCACAGCCACATTCGAGACCTTGGTTTGATGACCCCTCTCTCCCAGGCTGCTGTCGTGGTCCTTCACTCTCCAACTTGAGTGGTGACACTGGAAGAAATACCTTCTGCTCCTCTCACGAGGTAACACCCACCCGAGACGGCGCAGTCGGCAAAGCGAGGGGGCAAACCGCGACGCCAGTGCTGGGATTCAGTGGGAGTGCTCAGCCGGGGAAGGCAGCGCTGGGGCTGGGTCTCGCACCCTTTGCCGTAACAACCAGAGGAACGGGAATGCACCCCGTGCACCTTGAGCTTACAAGGGTCAGTGCAGGAGCAGGAACGCTGCGGATCCTTCCCCATCGGGATCGTGGCCACTAACCGCCCTGCGAAGTTGCCGCCGAGGAAACGGCGGGAAGGAAGCAGCGGGGCGGCGCGCACGGGCAGGAGCCGCTGTCGGAGCAGACCGCAGCGTGGTGTGATATATTTAGCCAGCGGCCGTGCAAACTACAGAAATGGGAAAACAAATCGTGGATATGTCCGATACCTGCCGGGTGGCTTCCGCGGGCGAGTTCATCAGTTAACGAATCGCAAAAGTGTCCGCGTTAACTCATCGGAGATCGGCGAGCGGGGAACCCTCCGGTGAAATGAAGGGTGGGAGCTGAGCTTCATCGATGATTCAGTGAAACATTTGAGCTTGGGCTTCGGTGAGGGCTGAGCTTACTCTGCAGCAAGCTTCAGGCTTTGCTTAAAATAAGCAGGGATGCTTAAGGGAGTCGCTGCGTGGAGACGGATCTCCGGATAGGCTCAACTTTGCTCCCGGCGCAGCGATTTTTCAGGTTTTTCGGTATCTGTGTGCCGTCGGTGCCGCTCCGACGTGGTCAGTCCTCGGGGGAAGTTTCTTCTTTCCAGTTTCAGTCACGTCCCCAGCTCACCCCCTGCGTGCTGAGATTCAAGCCAGGCACGAAACGGAGACAAACCAGTGGCACCGGCCTGTTTTAGGCTGGGATTTTTGGAGGAGGGATTCCGCTCAGCCTTTCCACCGCCCGCTCGTGTCGGGCAGAGGGGAGCCGGCCACTGCCATCCCGCTGCCCGGCAGCTCGGCTCGGTGACCCCTGCGTGTCGGCTCCCGGCAACAAACGTGAGAGGAGAATGGTCAAATTTAACTAAAAAGGGATTTTCAATTACACAAACGTCTCTGTGAATAATAGGCTTTGTAAGGCATTATTCTACAAATCCTAAATATGGGGTTTAACCTCCTCATTATTATCCCTTTAATTTCGGAAAGCCTTTGAGGGCCTTAATCTTCCGCACAATTATGTTGAGGCTGGGTTAACAGCGCGCTGGGGGGGCGGGGGGGGCTCAGGCTAAGCTTTATCAAACACCATACTAACTACCGCATCACGTTTTCCTCATCCTGGGGTGGGGGGGGGGGGCAATCGAGCGCTTCTTGGGGCAAACACAACTTTTTTAGCGTGGCCTGAGTGTGCTGAAGTGGGGCCGTTTGGGCCATGGAGCCCCGGGAAGGGGCTTCCCCCGTGGGAAAGGTGGGTTCCCCGTGAGCTGCTGTTTGCTGCCCCCCCCCCCACTCCTCCCGCAGGTGTTTGTAGGGGGGCTCTGGGGATCTCGGGGGTCCCCAGGTCTCCAGTGGGGCAACTCTATGGGGAGCAGCAGACCCCGCATCTCCGGGGGGAGGGGGCGTACCGGCAGCTTTCCGGGGACCCCCAGGTCTCTGCCGAGTCTCAGGGTCCCCGCAGCGCTCCGGAGCCCCCCCAGCTTCCCCCCCGGTCTCTAGGGGAGCTTCCCCCCTCCTGGGACATCCCCCCTCCAGGTTCTGCGGGGACCCCCGGCGGGGCGGAGAGTGGGGGCGTGGGCGTATGGGGCGTGGCTGCGCGAGTGACGTCACTGGCCACGCCCCCGGACGCGGTCAGCGCTCGCGCCGCAGGAAAAGTTTGCGGCGGGGCCGGGAGCGGGAGCGGGAGCGGGAGCGGGGCCGGGATGGACGCGCTGAAGTCGGCGGGTCGAGCCCTGCTGCGGAGCCCCAGCGTCCACAAACCCTCCTGGGCCGGCGGCCGACACAAGAGTGAGCCCCGCTGCCCCGCTTGCCCCCCCCCGGCAGCGCCTCCCCCTCCGTCCCGCACCCCCCTGTCCCGCACCCCCCTCTGCTGCCTTCCCGGCTTTATCCCGCTTCTCACTCTCTTGCATTCACTTTTCTCCCCCTCCTTGAGCTTCCCCTCCCTCCCGCGCCCCCTTTTCACCCTGCTTTACCCCGCCCGCTCCTCCCCCCCCCCTTTTTTCCAAGCCCCCCGCCCCCCTTTCTGCTGTACTCCTCTCCTGCACCCCTTTTCACCCCCTTTTACCCACCTTTTTGCCCCCCCTCCTCGCACCCACCTTCCCCCTGCACCCCTTCTCCCGTGCAGCAGTGGGGTAGGATGGGGGGGCGCCCCCCTCCCCTGGGGCTGGAGCCCAGCGGGTGGTTTCTGGCCTCTTCCCACCGCTGGCTCCGTCACGCGATCGATGGCCCCGTGGCAAGTGGCCACTTGGCCCCTGCCAGCCATCCTCCCGCTGCAGCCAGGGAAGCGGGGGGGGGGGGGCCCAGGCAAGGTGCCCCCTGCCCGGCCGCGGAGCCCGGGTGCCCGCACCCCCTCGCCGCGAGATCAAACCTCTTGATCTGGTTAATCTGATGGGATTGACCCGCCATCGTTACGCCTTTTCGCTGGGATTAAGGGCCAGCAGCTGCCGGACACGAAGGGGGCAGCTGGCCGGAGGGGGGCTTGGGGGGCTGCGTGGTAGACGTGGGGTGCTGCCCCAACGTGGCTTGGTGGGACGTGCCTGCGGAGAGACCCCCTCGAGATGCAGCCGCCCTCGGGCTCGCCCTGAGCCTGGTGCGGTGACCTGGCAGACCACCCCCCTGCCCCTCGCTGGGTGGGGGGCATCGCCCGCATTCCCGGGGTGCAGGCTGTGGTTGGAGGGTGGCACGGGACGGGATGGGTGCGCCTGTCTGTGCTGTCTCGGGTGCCCCTGCCTTTCCGAAAGCGCTTCAGCGACTGCACTGAAACCACCCCGTTTCCGTCCCGGGCCCGTGCAGGCTGTGGGTGCTGGGGCCTCGCTGCACCCAGGCAGTGTGGGGTGCTCGAGGGGGGTTCCCCATCCTCGGTGAGCCCTGAGCTGCCCCGCACAGGGTGAGGGACCGGGGGGCATGCACTGTTCCTGGCTAGCGAGGCAGGGAGTGTCAAACCGCCCTCCACCCCAGTGTCCTCACCCGGCTTCAGCCGCCGAGGGGGGGCAGTGGCAGCCCCCCACGCTTTTGGGATGTCCAGGCTTTTCGCTGGCACCCTCTAATTCTAGCTGGGATGCGAGGTAAACACAGCATCCCTCCTGTCCTGGGGTTTTCGTTTCCCTCTCCAGGTTTGGGAGCTGTGTTGGGTGCACAGCCCCCACCCTCCTGCAAACCCTCGTCTCCCCGGGGGGCTGCTCCCACCCAGCTTCCGTCGCTTCGACCTTAGCCGGTGCCGGGGTGGTTCACCGCGCGGCACCCACACCCAGGACTGGGAGCGGTGCCCGGGGTTTCTGTCTTATCTCCTGTCTCGCCTTTGCCAAGAGGCTGAGTCACCGGGGGTTACCCCAGGGACGTGGGCCCCCCACCCCACATCCCTGCGGTCCTGCCCTCCCGGTGCTGCAGGTTTGCAGGGAGCCGCGGAGTTTGGCCTCGCTGCTTGGAGGCCGAATTCAGGGAAGCGAAGCCTTCAGGGACATGTTTTGTCTGCAGCGAGCCGAGACTCATCTCCGAGAGCCCTGTCGCTCCCCAGGGCTGGGGGCACCTCAGGGGGAGAGGGCTGTGGTTTGTTGTCTCCTGCTCAAAGCGAGATCCTTAAATACTCCTGGGTCACCGGCTCCACATCTGGAGTGGATCCTGCAGTGCAATTTTAGGCTTAGAAATACCCACTCAACTTCCAGTTGGGTCCCAAATTTATGTCTCCATTTAGGACCCGATTTCCCACGTCAGGGACGAGGCTGGTGGCCTCCTTGGTGATCTCAGGGGGGAGCTTTTCAGGGTGAAGCTTCCCCGCGCGATGGGCTCCCGGGGGCTGTTGGTGACCGCTTTAGCACGTCCCCTGGATCCCTGCAGCCGTGCGTGGGCTCAGCTAGCGGCAAAGCCCGTCTTACCCTCTGCAGGTTAGCACAGGGTAAGGTTATTGCCGCGCGTGGGGCCGCACCGAGCCCTCCCCTGCGCCTGGCTGGGGCTGGCGATGCTCAGGATCCCCTTGGTTATGGCGTGGGCCTGGGCACTCACAATTAAACCGAGGAGCTGATGGATCTTAAAGGGTCGCTGTCGTTTGCTTTGGCTTGTGGAAAAAATTTTGGGGAGTTATTCTTGTCTCTGCCCCGTTTCCTTCCCGCAGCGCTGCACAAGAGCCATGGCAGCACCACGATCTCCCAGCCACGGGGTCCAGGCAGTAGCTAAACCAACACCCTGCTCATACTTCAGCCTTCCCTCAGGGCTTGACAGGGGTGTCCTTGTGCGTTTGGGAATCCAAGAGGCTCTTTATTGTCTGTCTAGAGCTCCCGGAGAACTGGACCGATACCCGTGAGACGCTGCTGGAGGGGATGCTCTTCAGCCTCAAGTACATGGGCATGACACTGGTGGAGCAGCCCAAGGGAGAGGAGCTCTCAGCAGCCGCCGTCAAAAGGATCGTCGCCACGGTGAGTGTCCGTGCTGGAGCAGTGCTCTGTCTCTTGCTGTTAAACAGGCCCCTCACTGGGGAGAGTTTCGAAAGCCGCAGGTCTGGAGGCAGCGCTGTCCGTCTGCAGGCCAGGGGTGCCAGGATTGCAGATCCAGCCCTTCCAGGGGTGAGCAGGCACTTGGTGGTGTAGGTAGAAATGCAGACAGCGGCACTGGGAAGCCCTTGGGACCAGCCCACGGATGGGGCGGGCTGCAGAAAGCTGGTGTTAGTATCTGAGTTCTGCCTCCCCTTGATAAGCTCTGGGTGACCCTGGGTGTGGAAGAAGCCTCTGACCTGCTGAAATCAGCCCTCCCCAGGGCTGTCTGTCCTCTTGCAAGGCTGGGAAAGTGTTTTGAGTGCGGCCAGCAAATGACCAAGAGCTGGCATACAGCTCTGGGTTGTTTTTCCTGGGATTTGGAGGGTTAAGAGGAGAAGGGAGTAGGACAGCTTGCTCCGATTCCCAGCCAATACAGCCACCATCCTGCTGCAACCTCTGATGCAAGAGGGACCGATTTTCAGCCATCCTCTTGCACCAAGTCTCCCTGGAGCCCCTGCTCACCGGTCTCCAAGTAAAATTAACGCTTCTTTAAGCCCTTATAAAACTGAATGAGGCAAAGACCCAATTGTACAGTTAACTGTCATAAAAATCAATGGCGTGGCAAACTGCGCTGGGTAATGATGGATCCTTTCCTGGCATGTGCTGAGCTGGACGGGAGGGGAGTGCTCGCGTGAAACAGGAGCCGCTGGCAGAGCCCTGTTTGCTCTCATCAAGCGAGAACGGAGCCTTTAAATAAAAGCCCTGGGGCTGAGGCCAGCCTCGGAGGGGCAGCACCGACCGCCAGCCGGGCTGGATGCGGCTCAAGTGAGGTCCCCAGGGAGCAGGGCTGAGGATCCGGGTCTGCAGTCTGCAATTAGCTGGCTGTGTGGGGTTGGATTTTTTTTTTGGAGAGAGGCTGAGCAGCGAGCTGAATGTAACCTGAAGGCTGAAAGCATGAGACTAGTAAATCAGAGAAAGTGGCCCTTAAAAGTCTGGTTACTTTTTAAGCCAGTGTGTGGGATGCTTTGCCACTCGAGCAGGCTTTGGCAGCGTGGCTTGAAGTCGGCTGCTTGGGAGCCCACGTCCTGCAGGACCATCCTTCTCCCTTGTTTGTGCTGGTGTCCCCTCGGCTCCGGAGCTGGCCCTAAAGACAGAACTCCCCAGGGTTTCACCAAGCGCTCGCACGGCTCAGCCGGAGCAGGCGCTGCGTCGTGCGGATGGCTGCGGGGAGATCCTCACGGGGGTTGCTGGGCTGGAAGTACCTCTGCGTGGGGTGGAGGGTGCGTGTCCATGTCTCGTTAATGCCAGCAAAAATCACTGCTTCAGGGAAGGAAAAGTTTTAACGAGTACCTTATCACACGTGGTAGTAAATTCAGCTACTAACGAGCGCTCTCCGGCTGTTGGGTACTGCGTATCTGCAGTCTCTGCTCGTGTACCTTTGAATGTAGCGGCGTTGAAAGCCTGTAATTTTCCTCTCTCTCTCTTCCTTCCAAAGGCAAAAGCAAGTGGAAAGAAACTGCAGAAAGTGACCCTGAAAGTCTCACCCAGAGGCATTGTGTTAAACGACAGCGGAACGAACGAGCTGATCGAGAACGTCTCCATATACAGGTGGGTTTCGGGGTGCGCGTAGGTGTGAGCTCCGAGGCTCCTTTGCTCCTGTCTCCGCCTGGGCTGACATCTCGTGGCCGTCACGTCTCGGTGGAAAGCAGTGGTGGGAGAAGGAAGGGGGTTGCTAAATTTAAGGTAAATTTATGTCTGGTGCGATAAGCTTCCAGCTGGGGGCAAGGAAAGACGCGATGAGCCTGGAGGTGTTGTGCGTGCAGACTACAGATCCACAGCCAGGCGTGGCTGTACTGCCTGTTCTTGGCACTAGAAATGCCAAAGCATCCCGGTGACAGCAAGAGTTGAACACGGAGGATGGTCAGAGCACCTCTGAGGAGGTGATGCCGGAGCCGGGGCTGCCCTCCCGTCGCTGGCTGCTCTGCACCTCTGATACACTTAAAGAGCTGGGGCAGCTGTGGAGACCCAGTACCGGTGTGGGGGATTTTCCTATATCTGCTGCCCGGGCTTTGGCAAGTATTTCTTCCGAAGGGGCTGGAGGCAGGCACAGGCCTGGGGGAGCAGAGCTTAGCTCGAATCTGGCCCTTTCCACCTCCTCCATCGCTTCTCCCTCTGTATCCCACACACTCCGCTTCCGTCCTTGCTGCTCTGTCCCCCTTTGCTGAATGTGGGGTGGGGAGCGCTGGGTTGGGGCGCTCTCTAACCAGACTGCTGGCACTCTGTCTAACCAGACTACTGACCCGCTTGCTTTTCTCTAGCTCAGACTAAGCAGTGGTCCAGCCGCCGGTGCTGAGCCTAGCCCTCCCCAGGAGACAAACCCACAGCTCGAGAGCAGAGCTGGGCGCTGCAGCCGTCACCACGGTCACCCAAAAGGGGGCTCGCTGTGCTGGTGTAAAAGCAGGCAGAGCCGTGGGGCTGGGGTTTTTAGATGCTGCCTTAAATTCCACCTGGACACTTTAACAGCCGGCGATAAAGCTGTTCCTCCTGGTCAGTGCTTGTGCACGAGCGTCCCCTCGATTCGGTTGGCTGAAGTCAGCACATCCTGCATAGGCTGTTGACGTGGGGAATGGTGCTGCTGCTGGGGATGCTGGTGCTGTGGGAGCGGGGGTCATGGTGAAAAAAGTGGGATCTGTGTGCGTGTGGGGGTCATCTCCCAGCTCTGTGAGCGTGCTCTAACAACGGCCGTCCTCTTCCCTCTAACACCTCTACTGTCTTCGGCTTTTCTACTCGCTGGGATGATGCTGGCTCTGAGCTCTTACCCTGGATCTTGTGCTGGGGCAGGACAGGGTGGCCATGGCTGAAACGCAGCCACCGTCACCGGACATGCCGCTGCAGAGGCCTCGGCGGTAACGCTGGCTCGCTTCAGAGAGTTATCCCTTCCCTGGAAATGAATGGTCCTGGAGTAGCGAGCTGAGTGCTGGGGGTGCCTGCGCAGGCACCTTCCACAGCTTCGTCACGATTATTAAACAAGTGGCCACGCTGGTTTGGGACAAACAGGAGGAAGGAATGAACTTCCAAGTGCCTCTTTAATCCAGAGCACGGCTCAGCTCTGGCAAACAGAATGTAGGCCATTGAGTAGAGCCATCTACACACAACAAGAAACTAATGCAGTGTAAATAAATTTTGAATGTGGGGTTTTTTTCTTAAGTCCCGGCATCTGCTGGGAACTGGGACCTTCCCATCTCCTCCCTGCAAACTCTCGGGAGCTGAAGGGGCATTGTGGGGCCATGGGAAAACTTTCACCCAACTGTCCCCCTTCTTCCTCGGGCTTTCTCTTTCCTTACCCTGTCTGATGTGCCACGTACCCAGGGAAGAGGCTTTGCTCGTGCCTGCCGCCTCGCACTAAACCTCTGGGGCTGTTCTGGCCTGTGCTCGCTGGCTTCAGGCGAGATGCTCAGTCCTGCAGCTCCTGGCATGGACAGACCCCTGGGAGACGGGGGTGGCAGATGCCGAGGGACCCACTGCCCTGCAAAAGGGAGCTGAGCCCTCGGTCACAGTCTGGTCTCCCCAGACGGGTCAGCCTGTTGCTCTTCCAGAGCGTTTCGGAGTCAGCCCTGCCCTGCCCGGGGTCTGGGAGAGACGCAGCCATCCTGGGGATGCTCCACGGAGGAGGCTGAGCTTCCTTGCCCATGTCCCATGTGCTTAGGGGTCTCAGAGCATCCTGAATTTCAGCCTTCCCAACAGCTTTTCCTGGGCACCCCTGCATCAACGTCTTTCCCTGGTTTGAGCCTCAAGATTAAATCGTAGGTCGAGAGCAAGTCCTCCTCTCTCCTCGCAAGCTTATCCTCCACGGAAAACCTTCCGAGGCCCTCTTCTGAGGGCAGAGCATTGGCAGTGCAGGCTGGCTGCAGGTTCTTTACCTCCTCTAACCTGTCCTTTCCCACGAGGTGAAACACTTTCTCTTCTCTCCTGCCTCTGCGTGCGACGCACGTGGCTCACGCCGTGGCTGCGGGAGTTGCTCTGGGCTTCTCTGACACTCAAGCCAGTGGCATCGACTCCTCTGCTTTGGGAAGGAGTTTGCACTGAGGGTGGATAATGCTCCCGTGCTCCCTCTGCCCTCCCTGCTTGGCCCCAGAGCTGGAAGCTGTGGGGTCGGTGCTTGCTGGCAGGACAGAGGAGGGGTTGGTTGATCTCCCTTGCTCGCAGTGCCCCAGACAAGACGTTTCATTCTGTCTTTCAGGATATCCTACTGCACGGCAGACAAGATCCACGATAAAGTGTTTGCCTACATTGCCCAGAACCAGCTCAATGAGAACCTGGAGTGCCATGCCTTCCTCTGTACCAAACGGAAAATGGTCAGTCCAGAGGAAGAAATGGGGATGTGGCTGTAGGAGGAGGAAGCAGAGAGGGGCTGTGCTGGTGAGATAACAGCTCTGCCCCTCGTTAGAGCGAGGGGGGTGCCCTGCCCCAGCAAACAGCCATGGGAGAGCACCCACCCTCCTGCTGCCATCAGGCAGTTATTCCTGGCGATGCTGCCCGGTGCCGGGCTATTGGTTCGGAGCGGGTGTAACTCTGGGCTGGATCCAGCCCATCCTCTTGGCAGGTAAAAGCCTTTCTGCTCCCAAGGTCTGGGGTGGGGGTGAGAGCACCTTGGCCCTGCCACCGGCTCCTGAACACCTGTGCCAGGCTGCCTTCCCAGCTGCTGGGACTCTTCCCTGCTCAGCATCCGCCTCCCCAGGCTGCCGGAGCCAGTCCGAGCCCGGCGTGCGGGGAGGTCTCCAGGGAAGCTGGCAGTGAGGTGCCCGAGGGTGGTCTCCCTGATGGGAGGCATTTAGCCAGCGCTTCTGGGCTCGCCGCCCTGGCTCCCATTTCTTGCTGTTGAAGCTCCTTGTCCAATTTTTCGCGGCGTCTTTGCAGAAGGGGCCGCGTCCTCCCTGCGGGAGCAGCGCAGGAGACCCGGCTGCATGCCGAGGATGGGGTTTGGAGCAGAAAAAGGACTCTGGCTCTCACTTTGAACCCACTCGTGGGATTTTTTTACTGCTGATTCAGTGCATCAGGATGGGCAGGAACCCAGCACCTGGCGAGGGGAAGTAGTGGGTCACTGGGTACCGGCTGCAAGTGGGGCAAGGGGAGCCCTGGGGGGTCTCTGCAGTGGAGCCAGAGCTAGGGTTGAGCCCCCTCCCCACAGCAACAAAGGACTTTAGGGAAGAGGAAGGGCAGGTCAGACCCCTCTTCCCCAGAAATCCTTCCCCTGCTGCCTTGGATTTGCTCCCAGATCCACAGGGAAACCAACCTTCCGAGAACCATCCCCACCCGGTGCGTCCCGGCGTGGTGATTCCTGGGTCCTTATGAGCATCCCTATGCCCGGAGCGCGGCCACGGCAGCTCTGTTAATATTCTGTGCTTCTCCCAGCTTGTGGTTTGGGTTTTTTTTTGTCCGGGGAGAGAATAATGGAAGCTACAAGTTGTCTCTCCTTTCCGCAGCGTGCGCTCCCATCCTTGCATGGCGAAGATAAGCCTTGCTCTGCAAATTAAAATTTAAATCTCTCCAGTGCTAAAAGAATTATCTCAGTGGTACATCAGCTCAGCCTGTCTCCCTCCAAATAAAGTTCTCCAAGGCCTTTTGTGGCAAAAACTAGGAATATTTTTCTTTTCCTTGTCTATAAAACGCATGAACATAGTGCTGGTGAGGTGATGTCCCACTCCAGACCAGGGACCGTCCCTGCCCCGCGGCAGGGTCCCTGAGTGTACGTGCAGCCACCAGTCACGGGCATATAATTAGTCCATATTTTTAGTTCCTGGGTAATTCTCAACGGTAGCTGGGTCTATTAAACTTGATTCAGATGTGACAGCTTAAATGGTAAACAGCTGTGAGGAGTTTCATACTTAATTACCATATTTAAGTTTTTGCCATAAAGCGTTTGCACTTCCATCAAAGATGTAAATAGCTCCGACATTCAAATGAGCTCTCCTCTTTGCGAGGCTTAATTGGCACCGAAGGGTTTGCTGGGTCTCCTCGCCCCTCCCGCGCAGGCCTGGCTTTTGGGGGATGCCGGTGCTCCGTTCGGACCCCCGCATCTCCATCTTCCTGGCTACCAGGGGTTGTGGGTTATGGACCTGGATGTGTTTAGTCTGCAACTTCTTCAGATGGTCTGAGCCTCGAGGCTCCTGCGACGCGCCAGCCTGGCAGAGCTGCTCGTTATCTCTGCACTTAAACCGCTCGTGAGCGCTGCCATCTCCTAATGAAACTGGCATTTATGTCACTATTTATACATCTCCAGCAGCTCGGGCTATTTAAGGTGGTGGGTTTTTAATGCTGCTCAAGCTCTCGGCTTGGGGAGGAGCGGAGGGACTGAAGGGGAAGGTGTCCCTGCTCCTGCTGCGGCCCTGGCTGGTGCCGAACACCCACGCAGTTGGTGTGAGCCAGTGAGACCCCAGCTCAGCTCGGGAGAGACGGGGGGAGACCCTGGGGTCTCTCCTGTCCTGCCCCTAAGATTGCTTCCCATTGGAGAGCTGCAAATCCATGGTGGTGTACCCCATCGCCTGTTGCTTTCGGAGCATCCTCCGTGCGTGCTGCTGGGGAGGGACGGACCTGGTGTGGCTGATGGCTGCGTGGTCCAGGGCTCATCCTGGGCACCAATTCCCTTTGAAATGTTGGTCATTCCAGGTGATGCTCTGCGGCGGGTGCAGCAGAGCCCGGCCCTGGAACGGGGAGCTCCTCAGGGAGCAGCAAGGATGAGCTCAGGGCCGTGCAGCACTTCGGTGTGGGGTGCAGGAAGAGCTGTGCGTGTCCCACGGTCAGGAGCAGCTTTTCTCTCCCCATCCATCAGCGCCATGGCTGTGACAGCCGTGTCCCTGCCTCCTCCGTCTTCCCATTGTACCTAAAGACGTGTCTACGACGAGCTGTGTGTCCTACACAGAGCAAGTCTCTGCTTCCATCAATATTTGATACCCCCCCTCAGCCAGGCAGGGAGCGCGCAGAGCGGAGGACTACTTGGATCCAGCTTAACATGAATCTGCAAAGCAAAGCCTCCAAATAATTTAAACCTACACGAGGACCCGTCAGTTAACGTGCTGCCTCACCGCTGTCTTTCCAGGCACAAGCGGTCACCCTCACCGTGGCCCAGGCCTTCAAAATCGCATTTGAGTTCTGGCAAGCCGCTAAGGAAGGTGAGTTTTTTTCCCCTTCTTCCCACTCCTCACCCAAAAGTCCAAGGGATGACTTGGGTTTTCTCCAGCTTTTGAGTGCCTTTTCCCCTCACCCTCCAGATTGCCAGGCTGTTGTTAAGGTTGGTCCAACCTCCGGTGTGATTTAAGGCATCTTCCCGGTTTCTCTTGACAACGTTGTAAATCCAGCCCAATTTTGGCTGCACTCCTTTCTCGCGGGCGGGGTGCGGAGGACCTGGGGCTCGTCCGCGGTACCTCAGAGCCCTGCGCTGCCGGGATTTTTGCTTTCACCTTCCACGAGATTATAAAACAGCCAGAGTGTGGGCTGCTGTGGACAGGGGAAACGTGGGGGTCCGTCCTCACTGTTTCCCCTAAAAGCTTGCGGGGAAGCGCTCTGCAAGCAGTGACGGGGTCTCCTTCTTTTGCAGAGAAGGAGAAGCGGGAAAGGTCCATCTTGGAAGGAGAAGGGACGAGCAGCCCCCGCTCGGAAGCCCCTGCCCACCCCGATGCATGTAAGTCACCAGCAGCAGAGCTTTGCTTCGGGCTCAGGGTTGGGGAACAGCCTGAGGTCTGGGGTTTTCCCTGACCGGGGCAGCTCCTGGCAGGGCTTTGGAGACCAGCGAGGAGCAAACACCATGGTCATAGCAGAGATGCTGCCCTCGGCAGGACACTTGGGATGCGGTGGCTGCCTGCTGAGTTCTCCATCTCCCCCTCTTGTGCAGCCCCTCATTCACAGCTGCTGCCACCCCAAATCTGTTTACTTCTGCCCCAGGCAAATTGGCCATAATGTCTGTGAGAGCTTAGCATGGACCCCCACGTCCCAGGTTCGATTTTGGGTTTGTCTCGGACCCAAGACACTTGCCATCCCATCGGCTGAAGGAGATGGACATCCCCGTGCCACTTCGGTTCCCCTAAGGAAGGAGAGGTGCGTGGAAATAAAACAATTAAATAGTAACACCCCCCTTAATTCTGTGCCTGGGCATGGGTCCTCTGCTCTGGAACGCGAGAGCGTAGCCAGGGAGAAGTGGGACAAAAGGCTAATCTCTCTTCCATGCTGGCCACGGCGATAAGAGGATTTGGCGTGGAGGAAAATAGCATTAAACTGGGCTTCCTTCCAGGCTGGAATTTCTCATTTCTTCATGTGAAGGCCCAGGACTGGAGGAATTTGTCACAAGCGGTGGCACATCAGGGAAAAATGAGGCCTGGGGCTGCCACGGATGTAGGAATGGGCTCCAGAGGATGCTCTGCAGCTGGAGCGCTCCTGCATCTGCCCTTAAAGCAGGGTGAAGGGAGGATTTGAGGATCCCCTGAAACAGGCCAGCCTGCGGTGTACCAGCAGCCCCCAAGCTACAAATTTCTCTTCACCCAATGCAGGATTTGCCCTCGGCCCTATAAAATAACGATGCGTCATTGTCAGATGCTGAATCGATGCCGTGGGCTGAGCCGAGGCTATTGCCCAGGGTTTGTTCCCACCCTGGAGCTGGGATGTCCTGGGGTGGGATGTGTCAGCTTTGCCTGGGGCTGATCCTGACTCATCCTGGGCGTACCCAGGAGCCTCCCCTGACGGCAGCTGGAGGGATGAGCCCTGTCAGAGGGTCTCAGGTGATCTGAGCATCACGAATTATTCAGACTGAAACCGCAGCTCCCGCTGGGGTGAGTGTGGCTACTCCGTGCTCAATTTTGTGGCCATCCAGGAGGAATTTGATGCAACCCTTTGATTCGAGGGAAAGCGATGACTGCAGAAAGGCTTAGTTTCGTGTCACCTCCGTTTTCCCTTCCCCTGCCTCATTCCCTCTCCGCTCCTTTCGCAGCAGCAGCCACAGGGAACTTGCTGGATTTAGAGGATCCTACCAAATCGCCCCTGACCAGCAGCGCCAACTCCCCACACTTGGATAACAGCGTGTTTGGGCCCAGCTCCTCTGTAAATAACAACGTGGTGTGGGTAAGTGTGTGCCCGGGGCACCGCGGCATGTGCTGAGCTGGGGGCGGGGAGTGATGCCACCTCCATTTCGTGTGCTCCAGGTCCCATCACCGGGCTTTGCCTTGGATACCACCCCTCCCCCCAGGAGCTCTGGGGCGGCTGAGCCGTTCACGCAGGGTTTCAGAGGTGTCCTACTCGGAATGATCGATTAGTGTTCGAGTACCTCCTGCCCTTTTTAGGCTCTGTAAATAAATGAAGGAGATCGAGGCACTCTGAGAAACGCCGCTGCCGGGTAATTGAATATTACTTACTCTCGAGCCGCGTTTCCCAGCGGTTTGTCACTTAATTAAGAGACCACCTAACTGTTCTGTTCAGGGGAGAAAGTCATTGTGTTGATGGCTTTTGTTTACCGTTCACTAAAACCAGGTTGTATTTATGTTCGTTACTACTCTGATTTTCCCCTTGTTCTTGTTTGCGGCTCTATCTGGCTTGTAGGAGCGTGGATGGCTTCTCTAAAATGACCTCAGTCATCTGGCTTAATTGTTTTGTGGACCACTAATAGAAAAATAACGACCCAGACCGTGTCCCTGCGGGTGCATCCATCAGGGAATCTCCATCCCCAAAAGGGCTGGGGCTGGTCTTTGAAACCCAGCCTGATCTGGGACCGTTTTCCCTCTCTGGGAGCATGCTGGCTGCTAAATTTCAGAGGATTGAATGATAAAGGCCTTTGCCTCGAGCCTGTTTCTTGCATCTGGTCTGAGCCTGAGGGTTTTTAGGTTAAACCTGAAGATCAGCTCTAAGCCCTATCGAATCCAGGAGGTTTACCAGCTGCCTCCAATCCCTCCCTTCTTGCAGAGTTTCCCTACTTTACGTATTACATGAGGTCTGTAAGCACATCCCGGCGTTTGGAGAAGAGTCAAGTCTGTCCATAGCAAAGCCCTCGCACAGAGCGCATCTTCCTGCATGGGAAACCTTTCTTCCTCAAGCAACTCCAGTGCTTTCCCAGGGAAACCTTAGGAGTGGATGAGACATAAAGGATCCCAGAGTTGCTTCCAAGCAGCACAGGTTCCCCCTGTGCTAGCGCAGAGCTGCTTTCCCAGTTCCTGATCCAGAAAAGCCCTGAGGGATGCCTGGAGCATCTTGCCGAGGTCTGTCCCTAATCTTGGCAGGAACCCACCGCATGTGCCAGTCTCGTGGCAGGAGCTAGAAGAGCCGAGGGCTGTGGTTAACCCCAGAGGGGGATGTGGTCCAGCTGATGGGTCACATCCAGCCCGTGCAGGCAGCGGGGCAGAATTAGCCTGTCCCTGGGCTGCAAGGGAAGTGCAGCATCCCCAACCCAAGCCTTGGGATTGCTCTGAGGAAGCCTGGACCACCTGGAGTTATGCCTCTAACCCTGGGGCTTGTGCAGAGAGCGAGGTAAAGCCTGCCCGAGGAGGCAGATTGCCGAGAGCAGCGTTGCTTTAGGCACTCGGAAGTATATTTTTTTAATATATATATTTTTTGTCTGCCATGCTCAAGTGCCGAATTTCTAAGTACACTTTTGTGCATTCTCTCAGCAACTACTTCTCTCTCTTTTTATCTCTTTAACAAAGGAAATGGATGATGGTCTCGACGAGGCATTTTCAAGGTAATTCTAATAACTCCCTTTACAAGTTCATGCCACTGGGGACCAGCCCCAGAGACTTCACTAGCGCCTGGCTTTTAATAATGCTTCTAATCTAATCAGCTGCCGTGATCTGACCTAGGCAGCTGCCCCATCAGTGCCTCAGCTGTTAATTGAAAGATAGGCTTTGAGGCTGGCTGATAAGCCAAATATTTTGACAACCTTTTAAGGATGGATAGAGGCTGTATGTGATGGGGAATTCAATTCCCCAAGCAGTTAGCGTGTCCACTCCTGCCTGCCGGTGTGGTTTGAGGCTGCCTCTTTCCAGCCCCCGTGCCAGCTGTAGCAAAGCTGGTCCCAGTTTCTGCCCTGGGGGGCTTTACCCTTCCTTGCCCCTCCGCAAGGTTTGGACTAACTGTGGGACGTGGTTCCCATCCATCCGGAACGAACAGCAGCTGCTGAGGGCAGCCCCCCCTGTTCCACCACTCCTTCTAGCAGCGCAGTTGCATCAGGGCGCCTGACGCACCGATTTTGAGTTCATGCGCCTGAGCACGTTCAGTCTGTGGCTACAGCTTCGTGCGGCTCCACCTGCTTTCCAGCCCAAATTAAGAGCTTCCCTGCATGTGCATGCCGAGCAATCCAGCAATGTTAAAACCAACCCGTTTCCTTTCAGGTTGTCCAGGCCCCTGCGGGGTGATGGGGATGCTTTAGTGGGTCACATCCTCCAGATCAGTGGAGCCACCTGGCTGCCCTAAGAGCTGCGGAGGCCCCAGATTGGGCTAAGAGCTGCCTTGGGCGCAGGTGCTACAGGCAGCAGAGAGCTGCCAGGCCTCCCCCTCCGGCTGGGAGGTGTTGGAAGAGGGAGTCAGGCCGCAGCAGGGCTGAGCCCGCCGTCCCCTCCCCGAGAGCCGCTCGCCGCCGGGGCTTGCAGCGCTGCAGAAACGGCACGCTCAGCCCTAAGGAAACAGACCCACGTGTCTTGATGGGCTCCCGGGAATGATTTACAGCTTCCACTCCCACGGTAGCCCTGTCCCAAGCCGTGTTGGATAAACGGGCAGCTGGAATTTACGTCTTACTGCCGTCTGTTTTCCTCACCTCTGTTCCTCACCCTACTTAATTAAGCAGACGTTGATCGCGGTGTTGTGTTTTGCGTTGCTGGATGCCGAGCTGTCACATCGCCCTCGGTCTTCCGGTGACTCGGTATTTGGACCGCTCATCTGAGGCGGGTGCCACTGGAAGCGTTCCTGCCACAGCACCAGCGCTGGGCATTTTTCTTCTTTATTAAAAACCGTGCGTGTGGCTGGTTTAATCGGAGGTTTACTCCACACCACGCCTCCCCTGGCTGAAACACCAAATATTTTGAGTTAACCTTTGGGCACGGGAGGATTGATGCCGCAGCGTTACGTTTTCACCGAGGTATTGAATAACACAACGTCAAACTGGGGCTTGTTAGGGTTTGCAAAGCACCTGGGTTGCGTGGCGATGAAACCCTCATACGGGTGATCCCGTGGGCTACTGAACATCGTCCTGCTGTGTGTTAACCCCGAGTTAAACGCCTGGGCCGGGGAGCACGGCGAGTTGCAGCGCACGCTGCATGGCCGGCCCGTGACAATTGAGTCGCTGCAGCGAGGCTGCTTTTTCGGTCAGCAGTGCCTTTACACTGAGATAAGATCCCAGCTAACAATGCACCCGCCAGCGATAGCTCGGGGGAGGAAAACAGCACCATTCTGCCAGAGCATTAATATACGGGATGTCCAGACTGCAAATTCCCTGGATGCCTGTAGGGGAAATGTTAGAATAAACCAGCAGCAAAGCTGCAACAAACTGGAGAGAGCTGCAAATGTGATGTGCCAGCTCTCCCCTTGCTGAATTATTGCATTCCTTTGGAGGATTTTGAAACGTGGAACTGCAGCCGGGGCTCGGCATTACAGATGCATCGAGCATCCCGGCTATAAACTGCACGGATTTGTGTCCTCACTTTTCTGTTTTTCTCCCCTCTCAGACTGGCTCAGTCGAGAACGAACCCTCACGTCCTCGACACGGGACTGACGGCTCAAGACATCCAGAGCGCAGAAACGTTCTCCCCTGTAGACTGGAACAAAATAGATTCCAACACAGGCGAGAAGGATGATCTGTTCATGTTTTGAGGTCAAACGCATCTAACAGCCGGCAAGAGAATAACCACTAAAAGTCGATGGACTGGATCGCGCTGTTCTGGGTGCTGTACACGAGGGACTCTTCACCAAGTCAGATGACGTTACAGCACAGTTTAGACCAAAGCTTTAGAGATCTAGTGCAGATTTTTGTACCTTGCTTTTATCTAAACCACGAGATGCTCTTGAACATATTTATTCATAGCCGTTACAGTTTACATATATTATTGGAAGGTGTGTAGAGCATCTACAGTATTAGGTGGCAACATGCCATGGAAGAACCTTCAGCAGTGCCTGTTCCTCTCGGAAAAAAAGACTATGCAACACCAAAGTCTCTCCTTATATGCTTTTCTAGACACAAAGGTCTGCAGATGCAAATGCGATCGCAAGCACAACTGTTACTAATCCACTGTTCCTTGAACAACCCATCACCTGCCCCGGCGAGGGAGGAGATTCACAGCAGCTGCTCGCAGTGTTAAAATCAAAGAGGTGGCAGAGATCTTGCTTTTGTTGCGAATGTCTGTGATACTCTCACAGTTGTCAATCACCCCTACGTGTTCTGGCAGTTTCTCCACCAGCTTCGTATGGGAGTTGACGCTTTTCTACCCAAAGACTCTATGAAGTTTTGCACTTTAAAACTTGAACTGAAAGCAACGGTCCGAATTGTCAAGGTAAGCAGTGCCTGTAACCTCTCTTCAGAAGCTATTTACCCAAAAAAGAACCCCAACCCGGCAATGCTGCAGGTCTGTTTGCAAACGGACCCCTCACGTGCACCGTTTCTGAAGCGACTGGAAATACTAAAGCTCCGTTGCACTGTTGGCTTTGAAAGCAAAACCACCGGGGAGGAACCGTTTGTTTTGTTAAGCGTGTTGAAAGTTGCGGGTTGGGTGAACCCAGCAGCACAATAGATCTGTGTCCTCAGCTCCGCTAAGTGGATTTGGCTGTGCATGCCTTTTTACTGTCTCTAAACCATTTGGTTGTTGCTCACTCAATAGATTCAAATGGAATTGGATTAGGCAAGACCAATACCTGGATGTTCAATTAGCAAGAGGTGCCTCTTCCAGCGGTACTCCAATCCTCTCCCCTCCAACAGCCGTGTCTCCCGTGAGGCTTGGGAAGCTGTCTTCATCTGCTCCGGGAATTGAAAATAAGTAATGGGGGTATAAAGCTTATGCTAATTAAAAGATTAAGTTTAATGATCCTAAATAGTCGCACTGACAGTTTACAGTGTTTGTGGCCTTATGTGAAGTATACTAATCTGTTTTATAGATTTGTAACTTGGTTTTGAAACACTAATTCATTCCCCAGATAGCTCTTTATAACTCTCTTAAAACTGCTTGCAGAAGAAAAAAAAGAAAAGAAAAACCTCTTTGTCAGCTGCAAGAATTTATTAGGAACCAGCTGAGTGACTCTAACTTAGATTTGATGGGGTTTTTTCCCTAAGTGGTGTTGTGATAAGGGCTTGTGAAGCTGACTCATCGTGTCTCTTAATAAAACGTGTGCTCAGTTTATCCTGAAAAATTGTATTTAAAGCGATTTTACATCTTGAAACTCCTGTGACTTACCTGATCGTCTGCCTAGCATCAATCTCACAATGGAAGGAATTACTCAAAATTTGTCCGCGCTACAGAGGCACACGGTAGGGACACGCGCCTGTCGCAGAAGCAACACCAAAACTGGGCAGAAGTGGTTGTAGCAAGCGCCTTGTCCCAACCCCGGGGAGCGGTGATCTTCCTAGGAAAAAGCTTGGGCTGCAGGAATGGACCACGAGGGTTTCTCTGTACATCGATCTTTCTCCTTCTCCAGAGACTCTAGGAGCACATACTGAAATGCACAATACTATATATGTGTGTATATAGTTTTTTTTAAGAAAACCTCCTGCTGTAAAGAATATCTGTACTGAGGAAAATAAAACTTCCACCATTTTTTGGAGTGTCTGTGCTAGGTGAGTTTATTTTTACCACGGTCCTTGTAACATGTAGAAGCCTTTGTGTGTAACTGATTTGATGCGTGGCAGTAAGCGATTGGAAACAACTACGGGAGCTTTGTGTTCCTCAGAAGACTCTTCTCAGGGCCATCCAGGTGGGAAGATGGCTACAGTGAGATACTGGCCTGTGGTCCTGCCTCCAGGAAAGCTTATGGGACTGGATGCAGCCTCGCAGGATGCACGACGGGATGCACAACGGCCGCCTTCCCTCCCGCGCCCGGCCAGGAGCGACCGTTGCAGCCAACTCTGTGAATCCATCCCTGCCTGAGCCCCCGTGTCGCTGGATCGGCCCCCAGGTAAGGGTGTGACACTGGATGAGAAGAGGGAGGTTGGTGCTTCGGGCTCGTCTATGGGTAAACGTGGTGCAAAACCCCAAAATCTCTTAATCCATAGAGTTCCTGAGTCGCCGTGCAAAGTGCCCGGAGAGCCCAGCACTGCCCTGCGTACTCATCCTCCCCCTGCAATTCCTGCCTTTGCTGGCTGCGAGCTTGGAGCGAGCAGGCTCCTGCAGCTCCCAGCTCCCCACGCTTGCCTGGGAAGCGCACAGGGAAACTCATCTGGGAATGCTGACAAGCACATTTTACCTGTGGGTAGCACCACGCTCCCTCTGCGGTGTCGGAGCGGGGCTGCGGGCAGGGCAAAGGGACTGCAGAGATGCCTCCCTTCCCGCAGCGTTAGGCTAACCAAAACCAAAGTTCATTTTGCAGTTTAAATGGTCTGCTCCAGTGTGAGGAGATGTCTCAGATTCCAAGTACCGGCAGTCTGCGCCTTCATGCATAACTGCTGGCGATGCCGAGGAACAAATTGATCTTTCCGGTTTGATGTGACCCTTTTTTTTAAGTGCCAGTTAAACTTTCAGCATCCATTGCCTTCCCCCCCTGCTGCCGTGGCCCAGCCTTGCTGGGCCGCGGGGCAGGGGCTTGCTCAAGGGGAGCTCACCACGGCTCAGCAAACGGTGCTGAAAGGGAATTTTGCAAGCGTGTCTCTGCTCTTGAACTTCTTCCAGGGTTTGCAGCACTTAATGGCAGGAAAGGATGTTGCAACAGGAGACCAGAGCGTTAGCAAATGGCTTTTGTCAAAGCTTCCATCGCAGGGAGCTGCGGAGCCGCGTGCCAACGTGGGTCCGCACCAACAACCAGGGATGCGGGGTTATTCCACCCAATCCCTTCAGCGTGTGAAAGCATCTCCTTGAAAAAGCAGTAATTTCAGCACCCAAAATCTATAAACTTGTCACCAAGTTAACTTTTTTATGCCCCTCTGGAGGAAATCCTGCTGACCGTCTCTGCTCCAGCTTTCCCTGAAACTTGAGGCCCCAATTCCTGCCACGTTCATCAAGCTGGTGAGAGCTTGGGGGTAGAAGGTGCCCCTGCCTTGTTGCGAAAAAACCCAAAAATCTCCTTCTCTCCTTCCGTGGAGGCAGCACAAGCCCTGTCGGATGCCTGGAACCGAGCAAGATGCAACGTGGGCTTGGGAGGACCCCAAAGCTTTCCCCATCCGCAGCACGGATGCAGGAACCAGCGACCACTGGTGAATTTACCTGGTGCAAACGAGAGGTGAGCGGGGGCTCTGCTGCCAGCCCTCGGCTCCAGAGGTCTTTCAGCAGCAAGCCGGCATCTGATGGCGAGCATTTTATCAGGAGTGAGTGGATACCGCTTATGACAGCGGGAGTCTTAATATTGCATCACTTCATTTATTTAGCACCTCTCCTCTAATGCTCAGGGGAAGGATAATGGGAAAGAGTGTTGTGGGTCGCTGGGGGTTGGTTGTTATTTTTCTTCCCTACTAAAAGCAAACATCTCCAGCTGGTTCTTGGCTCAGGGAAGAAATATTGGCTTTACAAAAAGAAGGGATGTCAAGTCATTAAAAGCTGCAGGAAGAGGAAGTCTTGTGAGATGGGGGTGGAAATGGGGCCAGAGAGCTGGAGCCAGAAGGCAGATGTAGGAAGCACAGGAAGATCGGAGGCAGTTGCACAGTGAATGTGCACACAGAAGGTAATTAGTGACTAAGTGCTCGTTAATTCACTGTCGCCAGCTTCTCACGCTGGACACACACTTAGTCCCTTCTCTGCTGGGCTCTTATCTTTGTCAGCAGCGATTGCTTCTCGCTCCTGGCTCTGGAGCAGCTCCCGGCAGAGCAGCTCCTGGGCCAGCAAAGCCAAGGGGAACCTCTGCTCTGCCTGGAAAGCGGCTCAGCCCTCAGCTAGCGGGGCCACGCGCTGCTGTCAGCCGGAGCTGGCCTGCAGCCTGCACCTCAGAGCAGGCAGCTGGAGCCTGGGGCTCTCCACCCCACCCAGCACCCAGCTGGCACCTTTGGCAGCACCAAGCATCTCCTGGGGCCTTAACCCGCCAGAAAGCTGTCGGCCTTGGCTGCAGGCACAGAAATGTGCCTTTGCAACGGAGTGCTCGTTCCCTCTTCCCCACGGTGCAATCAGGGGCTCTTTGGAAGCCGTCAGGAGCTGCAGGAGCCAGGTCATGCCAGCAAACCCAGCGTGGGAGCAGTGCCGGCTGCGCTCACAGGCAGGGACCGTGCCACCTCCCAACCCTCCTCTTCGTTTTGCTTTCCAGGAGCCAGGCGTGATCATCACTGGCGTCACCCTTCCCACGTCAGGGCCGCAGGGTCACTCCTCTCCCTGCGAAAGAAAATACCGGGAGAGGCAGGTTGCGAAACATCAACCTCGTCAGGTTTTGGCTCGGAAATCCCAGCCGACTCCTGTGATTTATCACTCACACAGCTGCTACTTGCAGCTTGGAAAAGATAAGTGAGGGAGGGGGGGAAATACAGATTTTAAAATCTTGGCCTTAAAGCCCACAGCCTCAGGCCAAGGCTCCTGTCCTGGCCAAGGGAACAGGGCAGGAAGAACAGTTCCCCTGCTGAATTAAACCAGCCATCCCCGTCAGGCTGCGGTAAGGGAGGGTAATTCTGCTGCCGTCTCCTGCCTGACTGATGTCTTTTCAACCATGAGTTGAGAAAACCAGGATTTAGATACCAAAGGCCCTGCCGCCTTCCCTGTCTTTCAGTTTATTCTCCAGGCACTTTGCCCCAAACTTTTGCCATCGCAGTTTCAGGCAAGCAGAAGCAAACCCGAGCCCGGGGTATCACTAAGCCGTCCTCCCTCCGGGCAGGCGAGGTGGTGCCCAGGGGATTCTTCTTCCCCTCCTTTCACACCAGCCGCTCTGCAAACTGGGGTCCAGATCACTCACTTGGCCTCCAAGGGTTTTTTTTTTTAACCTTTCCAGCCGTCACCGTCAACAATTTCTTCCCCAGCACAAAACTCCAGCCTCCGTGGAAGAGAAAAACAGTCCCAGGGCTGAGTTTCCCCGACGCCCTCGCCGCAAACCACAGCAACAGTTTCTGCCTCGGCTGTTAATAATCCCATGGATGGTGTCACCACTCCAGGCAAAGTTTTTGCTTAAAAGCCTTGCTGACGATACTTTGCAGGGAGTTATTTGGCTTGTACCTTTGTGTTTCCATCTCCCGACCCAAATCTTGCCGTAACAGCCCCCAAACTTGCTGCTTGTCAGGTCTTGTTTTAGCTACAACCCTCCTCCCTTTCCCCTGCTTGGCGGCATGAATTTTAATGTGACATCCCAGCACCAGGCTTGTCACTTGGCTATTGCCTGGATCACACGCTCGTACGTATGAGCCCCAGGTCTAATTAATGTAATAAAATGTGTAAAAGTACTAAATCTCCTCAGACGTGGCAATTTTATCACATCTATATACTGTCACAGCACAAGTAAAACTGACAGTAAAGAATAAAACAGTTATGTCTCTGGCATTTTTTATTACTTGTAATATGCTACCTTTTTTTGTTACTGGAAATTTAAATTATAATGGTATGCTTCACTTAAAAAAAAAAAAAGAAAGTATCCATAGCAACAGGAACATCTAAATTATTACAGGCTGATCACTTCTCTCCTAGAGTCACATCACATGCCTTTCAAAGACAGTCCCAGAGGTACAGGATTTTAATAGATTTTTATTTTTTTTTACCTTTTTTGCAAATAAACAACTGTATACACAGCACTTTCTCCATCAATATGCTGCCTACAGAAAGATCTAAACCTAGTAACTGCCAGCACGCTTCATTACCCAGAGAGGAAGGGTTTCAAGCTTGCTTTTGCAATCCTTACTTCACGCAGGGGTTTCTCAGCTGGGTCGGTGCCTCCTGGTTATCCCGTGTGAAACTGGAGAATTTCCGTCGAGTTCAGCTGATGTAAAATCTGTCTTGAATCAGGGGAAGGGGAAAGGGAAGGGGAAGTCCACTGAGCCTGCAGCATCAAGAACCTGCTTGTTAGGTTACAAGCTGGTGTCAGTCTTATTTGTATTTTATTCTTTCAAAATTCCTACTTGTGAACGCCCAGAAAACAACTTCAGGAGCTGCTCGACATTTAAAAGGCGATCAGTGGGAAAATAGCCAGATATTTTTCAGTCACCATCCCTTCATCTGAGCCTCCTCGGTGACTTTTGGTCCAAAGCAGTTACAGCTTTCCCCTCTTGAAAAACTCCTTTACCTTAATCATGGAAAAAAGAGCCCTACCGGTACGCACACAGAGCTGTCAGAGGTAAGAATCACGTGCTGGAAGAAACAGAAAGACTTTTTTTCTCTCCGATCCCAATTATAGGGATTATATGCGTCATCTGGATCAATAGGAGGACAAAATTGCTCAGCCAGAAAGATTTTATATATAAAAAGGCAGCAGCTGATAGCCTTCCTCTAAGCTCACGTATCATTATGTTGTAACTGAAATTATGGCAGTAAACCATGTTTACGGCTCTCTCGGAAACCTCAGGTTAAGAACAAAGGCTTAATAAATGTACACAGTAACAGGATCTTAAACCAAGTCCGTATGGATCTGAGATCTTAACGTATTCACTAACAGCAGAAATCTGCTTTTCATGTCCTCCGCTTCCCACTGCCGTGTGGTACGTTCCTGGGTCACCATTTCCTGCATTTCCCCCCTGAGGTGGCTGCAACTCAAGGAGGATGTATTTGCAGAGCAGACCATGCAAATTACAGTAGAACGAGGCAATCTTTAATAACATAAAATATTACTTATCGCTTAACCTTCGCCGATGTGCAGACAAGCGGTTGGGGCTCGCCGAGGCCAGCCCAAGGCAAAACTGTTAAAAACCAAGAAAATGTGTCGGCGTTTGGCTGGTTCGACTTGTTTGTAAGGAAGGGTTGGGGATGCTGGGGGTGCTCCGCATCCATGGAAAAAGAAGGGGCTCCAAGGAGAGAGTTTGCAGGTTTAGAGCACGGTTGACAGCGGGGTGATGCCAGGCAAACGCAGTTACAGGAAGCGGGTGTATCGTCTGTCGGTGACTTTCAGATCAACCTGGCTTCACACGAGAGTCAAAGTGAGAGAAGGTGGGTGAGGGCTGAGGATGATACCAAAAACTCTGTCGGACCTGCAGATCCGGCTCACATTTGAAAATCACCCTCTTTATGCCTCCCGCGAAATCACCTTTTAATAGAGAGTCTGTAACAAGAACCTGTAATTTTGTGGTTGATGCATGAGCCAGAAGACAACCCAGCTCACTCTCGCAGAGCTTTATTAAAGCCCTGAGTCCAGCCAGAGTCAGAAATATTTGCTTTATGTTGAGCACACAAGAACCATGGAGAAACACTAGGCACTGACCCTTGGTACCAGGCAGCAAGCCAAAGCTGTGGGTGCTCAGCCTCGCCTCCCTCCCAGCTGCACGGCATCGGGTCCGGCCCCCTGACTCACAGCTTCCCTGAACCCACCCCCTCTCCCGGGGTAATTAAATAAATCCCAGAAGCCACAGCCCCAGGTCCTTGGGAGTATTTGTCATCCAGTGGTATGTCTGTGGGCAGGGAGCTGGGTCTGTGCTGTTCTGCCTGGGGTTTGTGTCTTAAATCGGGCCAGATTTGACCCTCAGTGTTTATGTTTAAGGCTTTGATGCATCTATAAGAGTTTTGGGCTGGGTGGTGGGTCAGAGCTAATCAGCAAAATGTGATTGTGTGTGCCTGAAAACACTCAGTGCTGGGGGGGCAAGACCTCTGCTTTTAAGGGTGGCAAGAGGGTGGACCTTGCTTTTTCATGTTGGTTAAAATGTCGTGATCCAGCAGATAGCTGGTGTGGTATGAGTCAAGGCTAAATTCTGGGGGAAGATTGTCAGAATCTGGGTTACTTGCTCCTTTGTGGTCTCCCATTTATATATTGAGCTGACCTGACTCAAGCCTGTGGAATGTGATGGGAGAAGGGGAAAAAGCTTCTGGTGAAGTTATTTAAAGACTACAGACAGGTACGAGCACACAAATCATTTTACAACTATGACAGGAGAAACTTGGCTAGCGCGCTCGTTGTATTTCATAGGTGCTTCCCCCTGCCCTTGATGCTATGTGCCTTTCCAGTTCTGCTTTTTATGTCCTCAAAATGAGAGCGTGGTCTCTCGAGGCTGGGGAAAGAGCCAGCACAGGCTGAAGCAGATCTTTCCAGTTACAAGTGTTCCCTCGTCTCGTTAACCACGTTGCATAAGGAGGTACAACGCTGCTGAGCTCAAAATCACATCCCTGTTTCCTACCTGACACAGCAGCAGTAGATGAGAGAGAGGGCTGCAAACAAGGTTAAAAGTATTGCTTCCTCTGAGCGAATAGCAGGAGACGAGACGCTGGGGTTTCGTCTGGCTATCTGAATGCCCGTGGGGAGCTCCATGTGTGACTGCTGCGGCCATGTGATGTTGGCTCTGGGCTGGCCCAGAGCAGCACAGAGCTTTTCAAGGCACCCACCCGTGCATTTTGCAACAAGCTGTGATTTATGGGATGCCTGTGGAGCGGCTGGTCCCTTTCCGATAACAAAGGAGAGTCTGTGATGTGATTCCTCGGAGAGCAGGGAACGTATTCTTCAACCTGGAGGTGGTTTGTACATCCCCATGCCACCTCTGCATCCCAGCTGATGATGTGATCCCACTGTCATCCCCTCTCTGGTCCAGGATCAGCAGATCTGGCCTGACGGCTGGCAGCTGATCCCCTCAGAGGGAGCGCAGGTGTGGTCCTGCCCTTGTATTGTCAACACTTCTCCCCTTATGCTGCTCCTGCCAGCTTCAGTTAAATGTCATCGAATCAGTCTCTTCCGAGTGATTAACTCACTCTCAAACCGGCCGTAGGAACCAAATGCTGAGCCAGGAGTGATGGAGCTGGGAGATGAGATTTGTTTCCCAGGTTCTGGCCACATCCAGTCTGGAGCAAGATGAGCCTAATCCTAACCTGTCCCGTGTGTCTTGCTGCAGCTGCAAAGTCCGAAGCAGGGAGTGCTAAAGCAGCTCCTTTAAATGCCGGGTAGCCTGACGAGCTCGGGTTTGATACGGTTTGGAACCTGCTATGGCTGTTTCGGGAAGGTGCTGAAGCAATAAGTTAATGCAGTATCTGGGAAGGTGGTTTCTGGCTGTGTGGTGAGAGTAAGTGCAATAGGTTGTAAAGCCAGGGGAAACCATTATCAGCATCTAGTCTGATTTTATACAGAAACACGTGGTTCAAATATGCCACTTGGTACATCTGTGCTGAACTCCAAACTCCCATCTGAGTTACCAGATCTCTTTAAAAACACAGAGTCTTCAAGATTTGTAGGAAAAAAAGACAAGAATTTCCCGTATCTTAAAGACCTTTCCAGCCCTGATACAATACTCTATTCCCTCTCCCCAAAAGTTTGATCCACCACGTGCAAAAGTGCTTTCAAAGAGCAAGAAGGTGGACAACTAGCTCAAGGGGAGAACCCCTTCCATGTCAAGTGGCCTTCAGCAATCAGCCATTTGGTCATCTGTCCCTGGATTTTTCCTCTTGCCTCCAGGATGTCTCTCAGCAGTGGTTATTTGAGGGCTGAAGTTCCTCCTCTTCTGTCTTTCGGAGCTTCTGACGCCGGTGCCAGGAGGATTTTCTAGGCTGAAATGGAAAGAGCCCTGAGCAAGTTGGGGGAAATGCTCTGGAAGCAGGCCATTAACAAAGCATTAAAGGCTGAATTTGCGTTTGGCAAGTACACACAGGCTTCCCTGGTTCTTGCAGGCTTCTCCCCAGCCCTGATTTCAGATGCTCCTGGATGCCACTGCTCCGATCCCGCACGTATGGGGAGCGAGGTGTCCCAGTGCACGGGACAGACGCTCAAGAGAGCTGTCATGGAATCGGTGGCTTGTCCCAGAGCGATGGCTGGGAAATGCAACTGATAAACTGAAGGAGGCACAAAGCAACAACCTTCCAAGATCAGCGGAGGTGACATTGATTTTCCCCTACCAACCAGCTAGAAAATGAGCAATTACAACCTCCCAACAGTGCCGGCCAACTCCTACAAAGGTACTTGAAACGTGGCCCCAGCACTGGCTGTGCTGATTAACTCCGTGTCCCATACGGCATTTACAGTCTGTGGGCTTGCGCTCCAAGGAAGCTCAGCTTCTCTGGAGTTTCTCTGGCTTCAAAGAGCCACGAAACCTGGGAGAATATCCACAACGTGAATCACAGAACAGTTTGGGTTGTG
The DNA here is from genome assembly GCA_027574665.1 of Rhynochetos jubatus. NCBI lineage: Eukaryota > Metazoa > Chordata > Aves > Eurypygiformes > Rhynochetidae > Rhynochetos > Rhynochetos jubatus. Next base: position 5,124,002 of record CM050672.1, on the reverse strand, counting down.
CAGGACCTTAAAGCCCAGCCAGTGCCACCCCCTGCCATGGGCAGGGACACCTTCCATAGCCCAGGGTGCTCCAAGCCTCATCCAGCCTGGCCTTGGACACTCCCAGGGATGGGGCATCCACAGCTTCTCTGGGCAGCCTGTCCCAGTGCTCCCCACCCTCTGCAGGAAGAATTCCTTCCTGATATCCAACCTAAACCCATTACCCCTTGTCCTGTAACTCCCTGCCCTTGGAAAAGTCCCCCCAGCTTCCTTGTAGCCCCCCAGGCACTGGAAGGGGCTCTAAGGTCTCCCCAGAGCCTTCCCTTCTCCAGGCTGAACCCCCCAACTCTCCCAGCCTGGCCCCATGGCAGAGGGGCTCCAGTCCTCGGAGCATCAGATTGTTGCTATTGCAGCTCCCCATCAGAAACCCATCAGCCAGGCTGGAGGACAGTGTGTCCCCACAGGTCACCTTTCACATCTTGACCAAGAACTCTTCAGCGTTCGTTTCCTTTCTGAAGCAGGGACAGGAGAACGCTGCCTTGAAACATTAATTTCCTTACCTCTCCCTTCCCCCATAACTTGATTTCCTCCCCTGCCCTGCACTTCTGACACCTGGCCGGTATTTTTATAATCCCATATTTGTTATTTTCCTCCAGTTCTCATTTTCTGGTTTACAGCTTGGCCACCTGGTCAGAGCCTTTTTAATCTGTATGCAGTGTGCATGGCTGGTGCAGCCCATAGGAGACCTGTAGTTAAAAATGCGTGCTAAAATACAACCGCTTGAGGCACAGAAATACAAATGCTTTCTTCCCCTCTTTTGGGCACCACTGCCGGCTGCAATACTGCACAGATATGTACTGGGAGAGGGAGAAAGCACCGACCTATAGAAGGCTTTTCTGGGTCCTTGAAGAGAATCTGCTTAGCCTGGATGAGGGTCCAAGGAAGGCTTTTGTGTGGGTTAGGCACTGCCCTGTGTGGAAGCTTAAGGTAGGAAAAGGAAAGACAAACACCTCCTGAAATGTAATTGGATCTATGGGTCCAAGCAGATTTGTCATTCCATGGGATCTCTTGGATAGAGAATGATGGGACGGCGAGTCTGGGCTGGTACCACCTGGAGACAGTGGGAAAAGCATTTTCCTGTTTCACAGGGCTTCAGCTGCATAAAATCGTTTTATTTTGTACTGGCCCAGGAAAAATCGAAAGGCACCTTGAGGAGGGAGCTCCTGAAGGCCGTGGCAGCCTGGAGGGTCAAACCCCACTCTTTCCCACCAGTACACGGTGGGTCCTTCCTACGGCACCAGCGGTGCTGGCACACTTCCACCAGTACAGCCCCATAGTTTGGAAAGGCTGATACTGGACATCCATCAATGGAGTGCCATTGCCTCTCCAATGCCAATTCGGGGATGATGAGGCATCTCCAAGCGGCGTCAGAGGATGTGTTTTGCTTGCAGACGCACGAGTTGGGTGGGACATGTCTATTCACCAGGCTTACGCTGGCAAAATGTCAACAGTTTGGCGTGGACCTCCCCAGGCTCCCGAGTAAATATAGTGTAGGCAGTGATTCATCTGAGTGATGCGACGAGTGACCTGTTCCTCAGGTTGGGACGGATGAACTTCACCCTGAAGGTGACTTAAAAGTAATTCTGGGCTGCACTGAGCCCTCTCCGTACCTCCATGTTTACCAGAGAGTGTGGCACGGTGTACAGCAGAAAGAAGGCAACCATCGGAGGTGGATTTGGCCTCGCAGGCGTTATTGGCAGTGGGGAAAAGTTGATTTTTTAAAAAAGAGCAACAATCCTGCCTTTCAGGGAGGAAAAAATAACCTGCAAAATAGGACTGTGACACCAGCATGTCTGCAAAGTGCAGATTCCTCCTCTTTTACGGCTTTGGCTTATGGCTTCCCATGATCATTTATAATCTTAACTCATATTTCTTGTCTGGATACTAATGATCTGACACGGCAACTCCCACTCTGGAAACGTGAATTCCGCAGTGTCTTTATTTTCCTGTGTTGGTTAATGTCTGGATAGGGAAAGGGTAATTCTGTAATTTGGCAAAGCAATGCAGAGCAAAGCGCTTCAACAACTTTTACTCCTCTCTCCAGGGACTGGAAATATATTTAGCTGCTGGAACATCTGCCCCATTAACCTTATCTTCTTTTCTTTTTTTCCTACGCACTATTGGCCTCTTTGAAAGAGGTTTAAATTCTGCTTACCTTGAAAGCCTCTGGGGAGGGGCTTCACCTGCCAGGCACCAAGATCCACGCAAGACATTTATCCCAATCAATAGGCTGGCAGCTCCAGATCACTACAGCAAGAGGCTGGTAACATCTGAGTAGTGCCAGTAAAATACTCTGGGACCTGTGTATTAATCTTGATATAATTGCCCAAAGGGCATCCACTGACCTACTTTACCCTCCAGTGTAAGTTACTGTACAGTTGACAAATGATGTTAACAGAGCCTTAGTGGTCACCTGAGGATGGGCAATATATAGCACTGTAAGCTGGAATTTTCATTGCGGCACATAGTTTAAATGACTTTTAACTCTTTGGAAGTGCTCCTTTTTTCCCTATAATGGAAATATTTACATCATCCCATTCAAATGCTCTGAGGTGTCTTTATTTCTCTTGGCCTGGCTCATAATGGCCTAGTTCAAAAGCATTAAAGTTTAAGGGAAATGAGCTTGGCACCAAGGGAAGAAGGAAAATATTTTTTCCCTCTGGAAGATGGATCTGTTTGCATTAGGAAGGCGCTCACTCCGTAATGGCACAGGCTTCTCGTTTAGCATGTGCAGGGGATGTCTCTGCAGCAGATTTAGGGTCTCTCTACATCACTTTAGTAGCACGGGAAAATAATCGAGAGGGGTTGAAGGTTTGATCCAATGAGTTTATCAAGGATTTCCTAAACAGTGTCAGAGAGAATCCAATCTCAAGGCAGCAGTGTTGGACAGAAACCTATCCTATCTATAGACAAATGGCCAGAGGACCTCCATGGCTCACGGAGTTATCACTTGCCATTAAAGCTAATAAATCTAGTTAATAATCTGAACCAAAGGTTTCTTATACGGTTATCGCTTGCTGAAAAAGAAAGTCTGCTTGTCCTGCAACAGCTATTTTGATATGTTTCTTTGCAACCTCCGTAACTGGTGGGTTTTTAGTCTTTGAATTGTTGTCTCCTAAAAACAAATGTCCTCTGTGTACATTTCCATATGGCTCATGAACTTGGTTTTTTAATAGATCGCTACAGAGCAGTGTATTAACCCCAAGGGGCTGCTAAGCACAAGTTGGAGATCACTGTCCTAAATTATTGGAGCACTTATCTGTTAGCCCAGACGAAATCACATACTAATCCTCATCTAAAACTCTCCCCTTTGGGCATGATCCTCTTCAGACTCAGCACCAGAGCTGAAAACTGCCGGACCCCCGCTGAAATCACTAACCGCGCCATAATTATTAACAGAAGTGACAGTTCAGGCAGCGGGGCTGAAGCAGACCATTGCTCGTGGCGCTGAGTAGGTAATGAAAATGTATGATTGTGATTCATCTTTGGCCAAAACACGGAGCAGAACCAAAACAAATCTAGTCTGTGGACAATGGATAGGATGAACTGAAATGTTTTTCCTCCCGTTCTCCCACATGATGATTAATCTGCCCAGCATTTGAAGATGTTGGTCATTACTTGCTGGCTTGCCTTGAAATTCACTCTTAAAAAGCAGCAGCGGCAGGATGTATTTATATGAGGAAAGAAGATTTTTTGTGAGATATGAATTTGTTTCAACATTCTCAGAGCAAACCTAGCCCAACTCTTCGAGGAGAGCAGAGATTATCACATCTGGGGGAAAGCAGAAGCTGCTGCAAACATGTGAGGAGGTCTCTGGATTTAGCACCAACAGTAGACTACACAGATGGTTGTCGAATAAATGGAAATTCACCTTTGGGGAGATTATTTTCCCTTTAAAACTAAACCAGTGTCTATTGACTACCCAGAAGTCTGGTAGTTTCTGAAGGCATCATTCTGGCTGTTTTCTTCCATGGCTGGAAAACTCCCGTGTTTTGTCATAGGGTCCCTCGGCACATTTTTGAACGGTGCTTGGTCCCCACCAACACAAAATGAAACTGTCACCTCCTGGTCTCTTTCCAAACAGTCCAGATGCCTGCGGACTTGTTAGGAAACTCTGAATAGCCAGATTTTTTGCAAAAAGGAGGGCAGAGCTTTCTGCTCCAAACAACTTGAGATCAAAAAAACCCTGGTTTAGCTATAGACAGAGGATCCTTCATTCCCCAGGATGCTGTCAGGACCACCACATCCCATACGAACTGCTTTTTGGATCAATTCCAGTTACATTTGTTTGACCCAAACCAAATATTTAAGTTTGGTTGAAGATTGTTGGGTTTTCCTTATGCTTCTGTTTGTCAAAAACCGTTTTGGTTTCACTCTTCTCAGACAAAATTACTCACCGCGTTCATCACTGATTTGTTTGCAGTTCTGGTTAGCCTGAACGGCATTTTCTGACAAGTCAACTCTTTCTCTGAAAATTATTTGTAGATGTTTCCCACTTGGGATCTTATTTCTGAAGCCATCAAAAATAGGACGTTGCTCCACATTCGCAACAGCAAATTCATTGCATTCCTGTGGCCCTTATCTCGCTTAAGTCGGGGAAGATGGAATACGGTCATTCTGATGATGCCGATTTTAATGAAAAAAGCCTGTGCAGCCTGGTGTATTAGTCACCTGGTGTTACGAGAAAGTAATAAACTACAACCGTTTCTGCTCTTTCCTCTATGCACCTTATGCTACGTTTCTGCTTTAACACTATTTTTCATCTTGTTTTATATTTTCCCTGGCACAGAAGAGGTAAAATTGTTGAGACACAGGCCTTTACCATAATTAAGCAAGATTCCTCCTCTTGTGCAAGCTAATTCCTACCCAATTCTGGTCTAAGAGGCATGGAACACATTGTTATTTTGGATGTGAATGGCTTTTTCCCTTTTTTGCAGAAAACTGGTTAAGTCTCACTGAGGTGGTGGTGGGTTTTTATTGTGCAAATGTCTCTCCTGCTAGCAGAGAAGTGCCATTCGAATTCTCATCGAGGCATCCCTGAATGTGAGTCTTAATTCAGATAATTAGTATCTTGTGTGTATGAATGTGGAGTTAAAAGAAAAGCAGTCAGACCTGCAGATCAGTGCACGATGATGCTCCTCAGTTCTCAGGTTTGGGGGCTAAATATGCTATTTTCTGTGTTTTGAATTTGGCTGTAGCTGCTACTAGCATTTCAACCGCTTCATAGGCAGGGTGAGGTAGCTGCCTTCTCTGTGTTGCTCTTGACTGGTAAAGAGATGAGGGGGTTAACAGACCCTTACTTTGCAGGTTTAGCACATGAAAACAAACCAAATGAAATAAGGGCAAAATCCACTACTAGCTTATCTGTTCTTGTTACTGCCTGCAAACCTGAGCAGCACAAGATGGTCAGTCGATGCTGATGGGATCACCTGGAAGAGGATGAAGGCTGCTCCAGACAGCTGTTCCTTAAACGTGCCTTTCTACACCTTTATCACCTGCATCATACATTAGTTTCCTCACACCATATATAGGTTGGTACTTCAGGCTGTGGCTGGAGGGAACTTGCTCTGTTGGCTTAAGTCCTCTGGGCTATACATCCACCCCGTCTAGGTGACATTGCCACGGTTACGTTATTATTACAATTTAATCTTCCGGGTGTCTTATTGGAATACCTCCTACCAATCCCAGTAACCCATCAGCACACGGTCTAATCTAAAGCAACCATGCTTTTCGCTCTTTGTTCCTTAAGGAACACAAGGCAGCAGCACACGCTCTCAGGTTAAAAGCAAGATGCTAGGTATGCTGGGAAACTGCAACCCACTTTCACATCCCAGGTAACAAAGTTCCTAATTATCTAGGCTTCTCAGGAGCCTCATGTCCTCTGCTTGTATCACTAAAACCTTAAAAATAATCAATATTGGACAGATTTCTTCTGTCCTGAGTCATTACAGGCCAATGGGGATTGTTTGGTTCATTCTCACTGTAAGAACACCCTGGTTGGAGAAAGTTGGGCTGTTGTTTGCATCATGTATCAGCCACTTGAAATGAATGGATTTCCCCTTATCTGATCACAACCAGATAAAATGAAGGTAGCTGCAGTGGGCCTGACAGCCTACACACATCTGAGCCTCTAAACAGACATTACGCTTGCTGCTTGCAGGTGAGGAAAAGGCTGCACGGAGCGGGGAGATGCCTCCGAAGCTTTGTCCTCCCCGAAACGTTCCCACGTGTGGATAACAGCCCCGGATGGGAAGAGCCAGCAGCCATCCCACTCCACGTGAGCCCTCTGTTCTTAGCGGGGAATTCGGCAGCTCCTAAGATCGGGCTGCAGAAAGCAACAAATTAGGCTCCACGCCACGGCGAAGTGTCAGAAATCTTGTAACTGCGCGCCGAAAGACGGCACCTTGTTCTGTCAGCACCGGGCTTGTTCTCTGAGAGGTAAAGGATTCCTTCCTCTTTAAAGCTGGCAATTTCACCCGGTTTTGTTGTCACTATCTAGACTTTGTAGTAGCTATCAACAAAGTTTAGGCGTCTGGTTTACATGCTGAGGCTGCCCTGTTTTAAGGATGTGTTTACACGTATTGTCCCTTTCCACTTCGATGAAACAAGGCTGGGTTGTTGGGTTGGTTCTCTTTTCTAATTCTTTTTTCTATTTTTAATTTCTCATTTTTCCCGGCTCCAAAACTAACTATATTAACTCTGCAACTGCCTGCCAGTAATACAGAGCCTTCCTTCATCTTCCCGCTCTACCCTTTCATTGCTGCGATGCCTAAAAATCACAGGTCTGAGTGGTTCTGAGAGTTGGAGAGGGCTTTCTGGCTAAGAACTGGAGTGCTATTCCAGCTCAAGAGAGACATCCCAGCCACTCCTGCAGCCAGAATGGGAGCATTTTCTACTGTGAGAGACAGGAAAAAAATCAAGCCTTCTTTAAAAGATAGGCTGGAGGCTTGAGCGTAATTATCTTGCCAAACTCTTTCGCCTCAAGTATTATCTATCACTCTGTAGTTTTCTTCCTCACAGAAAGGTAGATATTAAATTCTATTTTTCTTATGGCCATAAAAAAAGTAATTTTCTCAAAATTATTTCTGCCAGTCCTGCTAAAAACAAGAATCATAATGCAGCAGGACCCCCATCTTTCCAGTAATTACACTCTGCCTCCCAACTCATTCAATACCAATTTCTCAATTTATTTGGCTTATGTCTGGAACTGCAGTCATAGGCAGAGTCTGGGTTCTCTGTCTCATTATTACAGAGACTAAATTGTTTTAAAAATGTAATTAAACATTTACCTTGAAGACCATGCTTTGTCTTCTTTAAGAAGAATGATATCTTAATTTAACCTAATTTAGAAAACATTTAATTTCTAAGCATTTACCTTCAAGACAATGCTATGCTAAACACCAAGCAAAACAAAAAGATTTCTTAATTTAATTTAATTAAAAGATAAGCCCTCAACTTTTCTATCACTGCTGTACTAAATGAAGAGCTAGGCATAGCCTTTCGGTTTGTTCAGAACTGTCTATTTTATTATCCCTTTGGTTTGTTCTCAGCTGTCAATTTTATTATCCTACTTGATGCCCCCAAATCCTCTTAGGAAGCAGAGCTATCTAACCTTTTCGGTCCCGGGGCCACGTGTGAGAAGATCAAGGGACCACCGCTGCAATAAGCAGAGGTTTTTGGTTCGGTGGGGTTTTTTTTGCTTTGGTTTGGTTGTGGGTTTTTTTAATAGGCTGAGACAAAATGGGACCTGCTGCTTGAGATCTCCCAGGGGAAGAGATCTGGGAGGGTGAAGGATTATTTCATTCACTCTGAGGCCGAGACAGGGTGTTAGGTGTTGGGAGAAAAGATGATGGAAGCCCATGGAACGACGGTCTCTTGATGGTGCGGGTCCTCTGGGGGACCACGGCAGCAGTAAAAGCCCTCCGAACTGCATCAATACTGAAAACAACGGAGCTGGCAGCTGGCTTTCAGGTTTCTCCCCCTTTCGCTGAGCTGCCCTGTAAAGGCATGCAAAGAAGCAAAACCAAAATATCCCTCGCAAGGAGCTCCCCTGGGCTCCAAGGAGCCTGCGGAGCATCTGCCGTGCTCAGCGAGGCTGCTGTGAGACCTGCCAAAACAGAGCAGCCAAATCTACTCCCCTCTCCCTCGTGGTGCGGCTACAGGCAGGGAAGGGAGAGCAGCTGTGCCGAGCACTCCTCGAGCAGCTGCTCCGGCAGAAACCATACGCTGTGGCTGGGAGATGGTGCCCGTCTCTCCCTCTTGCTCCAGCCGAACGGGTCCTGCCTGCAAACCGCAGGGGAGGGTTTGAAGGCCACATTTCAAAACCAAATAATCAAGATGCATATTCGTCTGCGAGGCCAGCTGCGGTCAAGGTCCACCAGGCAGCTGGCAGCACAAGCCTTACTTTTTAGTTTTATTTTGACTAAATGAAAACCTGCAGCTGTTGTGCAGGTGTAAGGAAGGGTAAGGTTGGACCATCACTGGCCTTGGGCATGGCCGGGTCAATAGCAGCTCATGAATCCTGCTGCTCGAGCTGCTCTTCTGCCTGATTTTTCTCACTTACAGCACTTTTCACAGGAAAATGACAGCCTATCTGACTCTCAGCTGAACAGTTCAAAATGTGGGGCCCTGCAACACGCTCCTGCTAGACCCAGCAATCAGATCAGGTATTTCTTTCCTGTGGCGTTAGTTATTTATGAAGAAGGAGCACACTGAGCGCAGGAACACGCAAACAGCAGATGATTTCTTTCCTCGCAGCTCCAGCTCCTTTCCAGCCTACAAAACGTTCTCTTTTAGCTCTTCCAAGTTTAGTCACATCAATACTTGCCTGGCTGCAGTTTACCCTTTCCTGCAAGCTTCCTCTTGCTGCACCTCCCCTGCCTCCTGCTCACAGCACTGAAATCCCACCTCTGCTGACCTCCACCCATCCTGCCCTGTTTCTGAGCAGTTTCAGGTGCCTCTGGTTTTGGGTGGCTTCCTTTTTTCTCACCAGGCTAATTCTGCAGAAGGTTTCAGGGTTGTTGTTAACATCTCTGAGCAGAAACACTGAAGCTGACCAGCTGTAGCACAGGGTGCCTGTCAGATTTGGTTAGTGCTTTCACGGGGTGTTTTAGGTAAAGCATGTGATAAGGTTTTACACATTTGGGATCCAGATGTGCTTCACAGCAACTGACTTTGGGTCAAAAAGACAGCTTTGTGTGCAGAAAGGTGGACCCCAAACTATCTCTGTTCCTGCCGAGGCCCCTGCTCCTCCTCAGGGATGAGCTGCTACGCTAGGCCTTTCGGACAAGGTCCCCCTCGGGGGCTTTGACGCTGAGGCAAACGATCTTGAGCAGCAGGTTATGAGGGCTGCGGGGGTAAATCTGCCCCTCAAGATGCCTCACAACGGGGAAGGCGACGCCATGCCCGCCCCACACCTGCCGAGCCCCCACAGCGCCCTGAGCCCGCCCTGCGCCCTCAGCCCCTATTTCAAGTAGCTGGGCCCCCCCTCCGCCAATCGCAGCGGGGACGGCGCATTCCTTGCAGCCAATGGAAGGTTGGCTGGAGGAAAGGGGCGGGGCGAGGCACTCCCCCAGCTCGAGCTGGGCAACTGTGGTAAACAAGTGGGCGGGTCTCCCGGCTTTCCTGGCGTTTGGAAAAGCCAACGGGGGAAGAGAGGCTCCGCCAACCAGCCAATCGCCAGAGAGGGCGGAGCGCGGCTGTGGGGGCGAGCGTCACGGCGGGCAGGACTCGGTCTGCTGATTGGCTCGCGACGCCCCCGCCTCCTCCTCCGAGTGACCGTTGGCAGGAGGAGGGGCGGGGCGAGGGGCGGGGCTGCTGGCGCTGTCGCAGTGAGCGGCGGTGGAGGCGGGCGGTGCAGGCGGGCTGCGTGTGCGGGCACCGGGCAGCGCAGCCCGGCGGGTCCTCTTTGGCGGGGAGAAAGGCGGGGCGGGGAGAAGGAGGAGGTCAAAATCAGAGGGCTCCGAGTAGCTCGATGCAGTTAGGTACTTCCCTTCGGGGTGCTTGGATGGGCGGGCGAGAGGAGCTGCTCCCCGGAGAGCCCGGCAGGTAGCCAGCCGCTTCCTCCTAATTTAACGGGCGCTTGTGAGCGCTGACAGCAGCCAGGGGTTCTCGCTTGTGAGATGAGCGGGCAGGACTGAGAAGATATTTCCTCTACTGTAGGACCCGGAGTGGCTTGGATTTGTCAGAGGGGTGAGTAAACAGGGCTGGGGGTAGGAACGCGTCTGCCGAGCAGGTTTGGCGGCGTGTTTGGGGGGGCAGCGCCGTTCCTGTCCGTAGGGAGTAGGGGTGATTTGGGGCTTGCACGTAGGTCTTTCCGATGTGTCCTGCTTTTTGGAAGTGGTCCTGCTTTCTTTTGTGGTCTGAAAGTTGAGCTCTGTCTTTTCCACCGCACGAGGGGATTGGCGTTGCGGGGGGATAACTGATAACTCTAATAGCGAGGCAGAGATTTGGGAGAAAGAGGGAATTTGCAGGGATCCGTTTAGCAAAAGCAAAATCCGTAGATTTTATTTTTTCCCCCTCAAGAAACTTAGCCCGAGCCCAGTTTTCCGCATGGCTTGCTTGCAGCTCCATCGTCTCCAGCCCTCTGCGGGCGAAGGCAGCTCCTGGCAGCCTGGTGAGGAGAGGAGCAGCCTCGTCCCTGTCTGAATGCTCTGTCCCTGGGCACCCTGCCCCTCCCGGGCTTTCCCTCGCTCCTCGTCAGGGCGCGGATCATCCTCTTCGCCCGAGAGCTCCGCGCCAGAGGAGTCCGGCAGCCCCGAGCTGTAGGGCATGGTGCAGAGCAGGGAGCTGCCCGCAGGCTAGACTTGATGGCAAGTCCGGAGAGAGGGAGAACGACCTAATGTGGCTGGAGGGTGGTTGGACAGACCCGCCGGGACAAAGGCTGTAACGCTGGCTGCATGCTTGGTATTGAATGAACGCCCTCTTACCTCCCCCTCGCAGAAATGCTGCAGCATGAACCTACCGCCTAGAGAGAAGGGATCGCACCTCCTCGGCACCGCTCCCTGAGACAGCCCGACAGCAGCCGTCCGGCGCGGAGCCTGCACGGGGGACTGACCGCCGGGAGCATCCCTGCCCTGCCGCTCCGCCGCCCGGCTCCGGCGGGATGCGCTCGCCGCCGCCTTCATGCCGGAAGGGGGGACTCTGAATCGCCGCTCCGCGCCCTGCAGACCTCTCGGGCAAGGACTCCGGGCAGCGGCGGGGCCCCGCGGCATAGCCCGGTGCGGAGCCATCCACGTGTCACCCGCCGGCGGTCCCCGCTGAAGGCGCCCGCTCCAGCCGCTGCTGCGGGGGGGCATCCCTGAGTCTTTCGCCGCAGTAGCCAGCGGCGGAGCCCGCCCGGTGCCCACGATCCGGTGCCCCATGGTGCTGCTGCGGAAGCTGCCGGGCATGCCGGGCTGGCCGGCGGCGCTGGGGCTGCGGCTGCCGCAGAAGTTCCTGTTCCTGCTCTTCCTTTCGGGCCTGCTCACGCTGTGCTTCGGGGCCCTCTTCCTTCTGCCCGATTCCTCCCGCTTCAAGCGCCTCTTCCTGCCCCGCCGGGCTACCGCCTCCGCCTCCTCCTCCTCTTCTTCCTCCGCCTCCTCCTCCTCCGCCTCCTCTTCCTCCACCCGCGACACCGACCTGCCCCGCAGCCCCCCCGCAGCCGCCGAGCCTCGCCACGCCAGCCCCGCCGCCCCCCGCCGCCTCCGGGAGAAGCTCCGCACTGCCGCCCGCATGGCCGGCCCTCCGGCCCACACCGCGCCGGGCTCCCGGCAGCAGGTGCAGGGCGGCGAGCGGCGAGCCGAGCCCGCCACCGGGGCTCCCCCGGCCCGGCAGATGCGAACTCCGTTCCGTTTCGACTACGAGCGGTTCCGCCGGAGCCTCCGGCACCCGGTGCGGGGCAGGCGGGCCGGCGAGGACCCCGAGACCCGCGCCCGCAGGATGAAGATTAAGGAGGTGAGGAGCCCCCACGCCGCCTTCACCCTCCCCTCACGGCCGTGTCCTCCCTCAGTCTGCCTTTGCCCTCCCCTCACGGCATCACCCTCCCCTCATGACCCTGCCAATGCTTGTCTCCCCTCAGTCAGCCCTCGCCTCCCCTCACAGCCGTGTCCCATCTCAGCCCTCGCCTCGCAGCCATGGCACCCATCAGTGAGCCCTCGCCTCCCCTCACGGCATCATGCTCCCCTCATGGCCCTGTCACCCCTCAGTTAGTCCTCATCTCCCCTCATGGCCATGTCCCATCTCAGCCCTCCCCTCATGGCCATGTGCCCCCTCAGTCAGCCCTTGCCCCCCCCTCACGGCATCATCCTTTCCCCATGGCCCTGTCACCCCTCACAGCCATGGCACCCCTCAGTGAGCCCTCGCCTCCTGTCACGGCATCATGCTCCCCTCATGGCCCTGTCACCCCTCACATCCCCATAGTCAGCCCTCCCCTCGCCGCCATGTGCCCCCTCAGTCAGCCCTTGCCCCTCTCATGGCATCATCCTCCCCTCATGGCCCTGTCACTGCTCATTTCCCTTTAGTTAGTCCTCACCTCTCATGGCCATGTGCCCCCTCAGTCAGCCCTTGCCTCCCCTCACGGCATCATCTTCCCCTCACGGCCCTGTCACCCCTCAGTCCTCACCTCCCCTCACGGCCATGTCCCTTCTCAGCTCTTGCCTCACGGCCATGTTCCCCCTCAGTCCGCCCTCACAGCCTCGTCCTCTCCTCGTTGCCCCCACAGTCCTCACGCACCTCTCGCGTCCCCAGCCTTCCCCCCTTTTCCCACACAAGCTCCTCCTGCCCCTTTCTCCCTCCTTTTCCCAAGGAAAGTGATGGGAATGGTGGTGGGGGTGTCCTGCACCATGGCCCCCCTCATGCCAAGTGTCGCTGCACGTGCCTGTCACCGGAGAGGGGATGTTGGGGCAGCCTGATAGGGTGTGACTGGAAGCTAAAAGAGATGAAATCAGGCAAATGGAAATTTCAGTGTGGTTATTAGGGAAAAAAAAAAACCCCAAACGTGCTTGGCGGGAGGTGCCTGCGGTTGTGCAGGAAGGTCCCTCCCGGGGTTTTCGGCGTTAACTGGGCTGCTTTACGCCAAAGCTGGTGGATGACGAAACTCATGCTGGTCCGTGGGGAAGGACGGATGGGATGTGCCCCCGCAGAAGTGGAGGAGGAGGCGTGAGGTTGTCCCTGAAAATGGTTTTGTCCCTTACTCCGGGTGGAGTTGCTGAGGGGCTTGTTACCCGCTAATGGGGACCTGAAGGCAGCCCTCGCTCGGACCCCACGGAGCCTGGGTGACCCAGTCGCTGGGGTCACGGGTGTGACGGAGGGGAGGGTTTGGCCCGGTGCCTACAGTTTGTTCATGAAAGCCTGGCAGCCTCACAGACGTCGGAGAGCAATCTGTGACCTAGTTAACCGAGAGCTATAGATTCTGTGTAGTATTCTGTTGTGTCTGTCGTATCTTTTGCTGTGATGGATAACCAACTTGGAGTGAATTTTGGTCTAGTAAGAGGTGCCAGGAGGTAAAATGCAGAGATTTAATTCGGCGGAGCATGAATTTCCTGGGTTTGTTCTCTCACAGAGGTGAAGGCACTCAGCAAAGACGCTGCCTGGGGTTGAACAGAGAAGGAAGAGGAACACACCGAGCGCTTTCATCCACTGTAACGTGTGTTTTAAAAACAGTTTCTTAAAGCTCCCCTCCCGATACCTCTGTCAGTCATTAAAACAAAGGCTGCACCGCTGGTAAAATTCCAGCTTCTCCGCCAGGCAGCGAGGCACAGCACACACAGGGGTGCTGGGTTTCTGTATGATCCCAGGCGTGATTGAGCCATCCTTTCGTGCTGCGTCTCGTCTGCGGGGTAGTCAGAATATTCCAGTACCAGGCCCTCTCGTGTGCTTGGAGTTGTGGAGCGTGTGAATACGCTGCTGACTCCCGTTTTCAAGGTATGCTAGGGTAGCACCAGAGCCAGGAATAACCCAGCTTCCACTCTGTACAAACAGATCAAATTTGTGACAGCTTGTGGAATTCAGTCCTTTATTTGTAGTTAATTATTTTTTAAATATAGGATTATTGCAAGTTGTATGGATTCAGCCCCATCTGTTTATAACAGCCGTAATCAGCGCCGGGTAGCAGAGTTAGATTTTTTTCAAGGATAAGAATCCATAAATACTAGTTTTATGCTGACAGCTAATTACTCTTCAAACAGAGCCCTTATTCCTGCACTTCTGTTTATTCAGAAAGAGCGAGGGAAACAAATGCGGTGCTGAGATCTGAGGCTGGATGTGCGAAACGGGATGGTGGGGCGGGCTGTGGAAGAGACAGCGTGCGTCCTCCTTTTGCGAATGAAAAAGACACGAGGAAAACAAACCAAGAGAGGTTACAAGACAAATGCTGTGTAAAAGGAAACAGATGGATTAAAAAAAACGAGTTGCAAAGAAGAACTGCGGCATGATAGAGCAATTGGGTTAGCAAATACTCCTCACATGATGTGAGAGACGCCAGCAGGGCAGGTAGCGGGTTTGCTGGCTGCTTTAAGGTGTTGCGTGCAGTAGCAGCAAGTAGCTTTTCTCTCCTTCTTCCGGAGCTTTAAGCCCTGTAATTTGCTGAAATGTGTTCCAAACTGGCCTGGTACTTAGTCTTTTTTATTATTTTTTTCCCCCCTTTAGGCCATTCTTGCAGGCCAGCACCTTTATAACAGGGAGGATGGGTATGGATGAGATTTGTTGATTTCCCCCCCCCATCTGTCTGCCAGAGCCTAGATGAAAGCCAGGAGGAAGAATTGGTGTGTGATCAAAGACCAGGATTGATGCCCAACCTAGAGACTTGGAACTTCCTATTTTCCCATAGGACCCTTCCATCTGACCACGAGTCCGAGCAGGCGTCTGCTCTTTCCCACCCAACCTCTAAGCTGCTTGATGCTTCAGCCGAAGAAGAGGGTGTGTCATTAGTTCCTTGTCAGTTATGTGTGGAAATTGTCAACTAATGTAGTCCTGTTAGACACTTCTGCTTAAAAGATAGTGTTGTCAGGTGTGAAGCCCACCACTGTGGTATCTCCCACTGTTCTGCTGTTTGGGAAAGCTCTGAGCAGCGTTGAGGGCACCGGAGCCGTTTGCGGGTTATGGAGCGTGGCTGGGGATGTATCTGCCTCACCTGTGTGCTTTGCATGCTGCGTTTCCTAGTAATGCAGGAAGGAAAAGAGGTGGATTAGCAAGTTGAGGTGGCACGTAGAAGTCTGTTAAAAGGAGTCAGTGCTGCAGTGAGCTGAGCTGACGTGTGCGTGCGGGCGTGCTGCTTTGCACTGGTGGGTGACTTAGCAGAGTGGCAAACTTAGGTCCGGCTTACCTTTTTAAAGACGAGTCCAGAGTCAATAAGCAGTTGTTTTTCCTCAGAAGGAAAGAAGAGAGCACCTGTATTGCACGGACTGCTTGCTGCAAAAGGTCGTTGGTCACCCGGAGAATTGCTGAGGATATACTGCGGCGTGTTACAGTGGGCAGCTGAGTACTGTGGGCACTCTGACCTTTTGAGGGAAGCTGCAATAAAACCAAACAATCTCCCCGTGCTACAGGTTGGGAAATTTAAAAGGGTCTGGGATTATTCATCTCTTAAACTGATCTCTGAAAAACGTGTTAGTTCTGCAATTGATCAGTCATGCATGGCTTGAGGGAATAGCTAATTTTTTACATGTGCCAAATACTAATCACTGATGATCAAAAAACCAAGTGGTGGTAGTCAGAAAGTGACTGCAGAAATGCCACAGTGGGATTCCGTATTTACTTGCTCTCAACAATTTCCAAATCAGATTGGCTCAGTGAAAAGTCAAAATGATTTCCCCTCCAACTGCCGCTACTGCAAGCTCAGCCTCAGATCTGGGAAAATCAAACCATGTGGTTTCTGCCTTTTGCATCAGACCAGTAATAAAGATTTTGCTGGTGGAGCTGAGCTGACAGTTTTGCTGATGATGGATGAAGCAAAACAGACTGTTTCTTGCTGTACTGTTGCTGTGTTGGCTTCGTGGGTCTCGGAGGTAGGGAAGTGGTGGGGAGAGAGAACAGCGTTTCTCCAAAGTATTTTTATGCCAGCCCTATTAATGCTGTCGGGTGCTGAAGGACAGCCACTGGAACGGGCTTCAGTCATGAGATGTGAGAAAAATGGGGACAGGGAAAAGGATTTACTGGTTTTTCTTTTCCTCTGGGTACAAAAGGCAAGTTTCCTTGCATGATGTCTGAGAATACCTAATACTTTCACTTGACAGTGTCCTTTGTCCCTTTCAAATAAGGGAATATGTCAAATTCAGGCAGGCTTTTAGTCCTCTGCTGGGATTGTACGCTTGGGTTTGACGCATGCATTAATTTCCTGCGGATTAGTAATACTGAAGCCTATTTGTTTTACAGTGCAGTTCTCTTCGCCCTGTCTCCAGCTTCATTTGCCTCACCTTGCTGTCTGCTGTCCTCTTTTAACACCGCTCTAAAGATGTATTTACTTTTGGAAATCAGACCCCAGGGGGGGCAGAAGGCCATCAGAGTCCATGTACACAGTTATCCTGCATCACTCTGCAGATTAGCAGGCACCTGTTAAGGTAGATCCGTCTTTGAAACACAGATTTCTTGACGGTTTGTCACTGAAAGATAATTGGCAAGAAACAGAAATGTTTCCAGTAGCTCAACTTTGGCAGAAAGTCGTCTGGTGTTGGTTGCTGAGTTGTGTTTGTGTGGTTTTGACAGCGCTGACCTGCGATCCCTTCCGCAAGGCAAACGAGAGCGTGGTGTTGGGGCAGAGCTGGGCAAGTCCTGCTGGCTCTCCTCCTGAGTTTGTGCCGCAGCCCTGACCCCTGGTGGGAGAAGGCTCTGGGCAGAGGCTCCTGTCTGCGCGTGTCGTGGGGGATTCTCGGGGGCTTTCACAGGGGTGCATGAGCACCCAGTGCATTGAAAACAGGGCTCGAAACAGTTCTCAGTTGGAGTTACGATTGGCCTGTTGGTACAGTGCTGTGAATCACATTGTCGGTCATCCCTGAGCCACCTCGTTTCTGAAGACATCAGTAAAACAGTTTCTGACATCTCCCTTTCCCTCCACTGTGCAACTTGTTCCGTTTGAGGAAAATGCCTTTTCTTTCAGCAGTCTGGGGATGAGCAGTACCTCAAGCCAATAATGTAATCCCTCAGTGTCCTCCGTGTGTGAGGTGCACCACGCATGCTTCACGATGGAAGCGTGTCTCCCCACGCGCCTCTTTCTCACTGAGACCCGTGGAAAACGTCTAACCCTTTGTGCTGGTTAAATGTAAATCCGGTGGCTTCCAACAGACTTTGGATGCTGGGGGTAAAGAAAACTGTTCCCGGTAAAATACTTATTAGAACAGAATAGAATTACAATCTCAAACCAGACAGGTATATTGTGATCAGATCATAATTCTCTCTCTCGGGTAGAAATACCTTTGCTGCGTGAGAATTTCTCTGCAGCTTGAAGCACTGGCTGGCTCCAGGCTTGCTGGAATTTTCCTTTTTCTCCCATGTTCCTTTTCCTGCATTTATTTACCGAACCTGTGGAGAAGGGTACTATACTGTAAATCCCACACGTGGTGCATACAGTGTGTTTGTTGCTTCACTAGCCTCTGGTGGATTCACACAAACAGAATTTAGACCTAACCTGTCTCAGCCTCTCTCAGCTGTAGGGCATAAAGTTAATTGTCTAAAAATCCATTTGTTGTGTTGGCGTAGTGGTATAGAAAATAACTTGGCATGCCATGATCCGTGCCACAGTGCTGCTTGCCTTGGAGATGGCGGTGATGCCTCGGTGCACACTGTTACTGACACTCCTCAAGCTGGGGGGGTGTTTTGGAATTTGGGAGTACTGTGCAATTTGAGGACATTTGTTCTTACCTACACAATCTAGCAGTGAAAGCGCTCGTTCCGTCACAACTGAATTTGGTGTGGGGCTGGTTTGTAAACTGCCGCTTAAAGACAGCGCGCTCTTCGCACGGGAGCGGAATTGTCAGGGTGTACCTCTCCACGTACCTTGCAGATAATGGCCGAATGCAAGCGCTGGACACAGTGAAATGAGCTTCCGGGACACGCCTGTCTGTGTGTCGTGTGAGAGGACCTACACCTTGCTGAATTACTCCAGTAAACACGTGTAAGCTCTTTGAAAGGTCTCAGATATAAAGACAAGGCGTTTAGGGCCGCAGGCTGGTGCCGTAACATCCTGCTGTAACCACGGTCGGTCCCCAAATGCGGCCGTGGTCTAAGCTGGGGGTCGCGTAGCTGGAGGGGCAGTGCTAGGCGAGGTGGCCTGGTACCAGGGAGGGGCTAAGCTCCCGTCATCCCCCCCGTTCTGCCATCGGTCTGGGGACTGTGCAGTTGTGCAAATATTTACTAAAAAGCAGTCACCTCAGTTAAGATTCCATCTTTCCATCCAAAATATTTATGGACTCCTGATTAACTTCTTAATCAATAATTAAATCTGCCCCTTAATGAGAGAAAGATTTTTGTGTCTAGTGTTCTTTCTGTTGGATTCAAGGCTTTACCAGATGATGTTAATCAATCCTGTTTGTTTTACTCTGTCTATTATTGTTTAGGTTGTTTAGAATTTTGTTTTGAAGGTGTTTTTCAGTATTTAAAACAATTCAAGGTCGAGGTGGGAGACAGGGGGAAGGGAGAATGTATGTGAGTTCAGCCTGTCATTTAGTTCTGACTATAAAACTGACATGGAGCTGTCAAAAGGAGAAAGCAGGACAGGGTATTCACCTCTTTGGCGGGAAGAGGAAATCTTGTGCTTGGAGCATTTTGATTTTTATACTTGGGAAAGAGGCTAAATTTACATTCCCAAAAAAAGTGCTTTTCCCTAAGAACGGATTTGGCATGAGGAGCAAACACACTCCCATGATTTCTGTCCTTACTGCGTATCCCCTTGGCGCTTCAGTTCATCATATGACACAACGTTTTGGAAGGGCTCCAGAGAAGCTGTCATGGGCAGTGGTGTCAGTGATCCGTGCATAATGGTGGTGTGTTGTGCGTGATGGACCCGAACCATTGTAGGAAAGAGCACAGTGCGAACGCTGAAGTGCTGGATAATAAACATCCTTTATTTATGGGACAGAGATGTTACTCATTTGTAGCCTTACTAAAGGGGCAGAGCATCTACTGTTAATCGGAACAGGACACTTGGTCCTGGGCTCTGTTCCTGACGGCAGGTTCATCGTGTCACTGTACGGATCCAGTATGCATCTCTGTAAAATGGGCACGATTCTTGTTATCCCTAATCCGGCAAGCTGGTGTGATGCAAACCTGTTTCCTCTCAGGCACTTCAGCATTCCCTGGGAGGACACCGGAGGGTAAGGCATGGCGAGAGCTTGCACTGAACTGAAGTCACTTTAGTGTTTCCCTTTTGCATGTACTTATCTTGACAGCAGAGATGCAGAGTCCGTTGTGTGTGTATCTGCTGCCTACTAGAATCAAAGGAGAGGCCTCGGCGGTGTTTAAAAAGGGAAAGTGTGCTCTTAGCACTTACTCCTTCCCCTTGCAGAAAGGTAATGGAGCTTGGCTTTCTAGGAATGAGTCCTCGTACTTACTTAGACCTCCCCCGTACAGTTTGTGACTTCCCATTCCTCTCTCGGTAGGTCCTTCTGTGTCACCCACCCCTGCCCAGTGGTGCCTGTTCCTCTTCCCAGTGTCCCCCCTCTGCTGTGTGGGCCAGAGGCAATGATCCAGCTCCGGGTGCGTGGTACCCATAGCTGCCGGCTGCTCCGGCTGGGAAGAGCAGGAGCTTGTGCTGCTCTCCTGCCTTCCGTGGCACACTCTGTGGGTCTCCTCCAGTCTGCTGGCAGTTTGCACTGAACTTTAGTTTCTCTGGGACCTTTACCCTCTGTCAAACCCGATTTAAGTTTTCCAGCTCAGAAGTTACTGGGGAGGATGGGCAGACGACAGCTGAGCAGAAAACAGGTCTCGGGCTTATTTGAGCTAATTGTTCTGATGGTTGTGATTGAGTGGGAGCCAAGAACTCATTAGTTCTAATCTGGCCTCCAACACTTGTATTGCATGGCCGTAGAGCTGTTGTTATATTTCTCTCTCAGTTTATTAGTGTGTAGAACGATAACCTCAGAGTAAGGCTGCAAAGAAGAATAAACGCAAGAGCTTGAAAAATTCTACAGCATCTCATTGTGCCAACAGCACTTGCACAGGATGGTGACATGCAGCGGAGCTGTATGTTCATCCTAGAGAACATCTCTTCCGTGAGAGCTGGTACCTGCTTCAGAGGCAGCCAGTGACAGCACTCCCATTGATTTATGGAGCAAGATGGCTCTGAAGACTGTCTGCGCTGAGAATTGGAACCATGTTAGTAACGTCCGAGCAAACCGAGTTTAAAGCAGGGTTCTTGCTCTAACTGTGTTAACATGATTTCCCTGGGCAGTAAAGAAAGTGCATAACCGTGTACTTTGCAAAGTAACAAAAGATAATTATAATGTAATCACATTTCCTCCATCCTGAAACCCTCCTGCTGTCTCGGTTAGCCAGCCCAGCTCACAGATAAAATGCTTCCAGTGGAAATGGGGATGTTTCTGTCTCTTTGTCTGTCTAAGCCTCTATTTTCCTCTGGAGTTATCTAGGAAGACCACATACTTCTGTTGGTAGTTCAGCCTTGTGCTCGATGAACCCAAACAAATCCTTGGCTGATTTCTGGTGCTGTTTTGACTCTCGAAGGCCTTGCTCCAGTACTGATACCATGCTAGGATTCCTTAGTCCTGAAACATCACGGTTGTAGTTGTTTATCTTGTCCATCAGACATTTGCTCTGCAATGTTACTGAGCCCTCCAGCAACCAGGGCATCGCTGCTGGGTGTGGATCTGCCCGCTGCACAGCAGAATAATTCAAAAGATGGCTTTTTGAAAGGCAGCTCCTTGGCTGCTGTAGGATGAGGCAGTAGACAGCTGTCTGCTGGTTCTTGCGTTTCTGGATTTCAGAGACCTACAGAAATAATATGTTGTGTTGAATGTTAAGGTGCATTTTGATAAGTGGAACAGAGTGGGGGTTTATTGCTTAGGTCTTGAAAGGAAGCACGGCCAGAGCAGTGCTGTGGCAGCCATTTCTGCACTGGCAGGGACATGGAGTTAGTGACCTAGGAGGTACCTTCTGTCTCTAATTTTGATCAATCTTTATAGTTCTCTTCTTTAGTTGATTACCCAGTTCTCCAACTTTCCGTTTCTTTCTTTATTCTTTCAGCAGTTCATTAATCATGGTTGTATGATGACTGTCTAGTGCAGTGCTGGAGCGATGCCAGGGCCAAGCCCTGGTCCCCCTTGTGTTGGGAGGTCAGGCTAAATGAAAGCGAACCCCCTTCATCCTGCCAGCTGAATTCTAACGTTGTTCTAACATCCACTCCGCCAACTTCATTTGTATTAAAGATCCAGTATTTGCAACCTGATTTGTTTGATTTATTGTTGACTGAGGGACTCTTGGAAGAATTTAGCAGCCTCTGGCTAATAAATTTGCTCCTGTGGTCCAGGAATTTGTAAGGTGACAACTCCGACATGAGGCTGTAGGAAGGCTGCAAGTGAGTTTCTTGTGTCTGTTATTAGCTATTACCTTTGATAAATTATTGGGCTAATCTCTGCTGACTACTTAATGCTTGAGAATTGCTCTGTTCCTCTCTTCAGAAGTTCAAATCACAAGTAACTCTTGAAAGGGGAGAGGACAGCAACGCTCCAATCTGTCCCTCCGAGCAGGGACTACAAAGACAGATGGGCAGCAGGTGAACCAGCAAGAAATCATTAAACTAAACTCATCCTCCCAGATCTCTCCTGTTAAGCTGTCCAAGTGTGAGATAAAGCACGAGGTGTGCTGGCACTGCTCGACTTCCCTCTTTTCTCCTGTTCCAGCATTTGAACTGAGACAAAGACAGTTTCCAAACAGATGTTTGTTCTGCTCCCTAAGTCCGTTCTCACAGTGCAAAACAGGAGTGATGCAGGGTAACTCTTGGCCTGTATTTACTTTTTTTGCTTTCTTTCCTTCCTTCAGTTATCCCATCTGCTTATGACTGCTTTTTGGGCCCTTGAGCTATCCATGTGTCAGCAGCAATTCGCGCTTCGCCGGTGCTGGGAGGAACAAGATCAGATGCGTGATCCTGAAATGGAAAGAGGGAGACGCGTATATTGAGCTGCTGAGTGAACCTGTGACCGTGCTAAGTTGGTTTTCTTTCCCAATGTGAAAGGACTCTTTTCGTATCTTAACTGTAAGTCCTATTCAAAGCTGTGATTCCCTTTTCCAGATTTAAGGGCCTAACAATCTGTTGAGGCTGTCGTTAGCCAAGATTGTACCTGGTGCCGCGGAGTGAATCAGTTTGGTTTATCCACCTGGCTCCCTGCACTGACTGCGCAGCTCTGAGTCACTCGTGTTCCAAAGCATCTTGCTGTGTCCCAGGCTGAGGAAACTCTTCTTCCCAGAAGAGGATGTGGCAGATTGTGAGGGTGGCCTTTGCTTTTTATATCCAAAAATACTTTGGAAATGTTTCTTTGGCTGAAATAAAGCTCTTCACCTGCCCAGCTTGGGCGGCTGGCTTCAGAGCCAGACACAGAACCCGGGCCCTCTGGTGCACCGTAACTTCCATAACCGTGCCTCGTGGTGACTCTTGGGATATTTCTGCTCTGGGCAAGGAAGGCTTTATTTACTTGCCTCAGAATGGCTCCGTGGCAGATTTATGCACAGTGACTTTGGCCCCTGTTTAGTTTTTCACTTCCAAACCCACAGAGTATTCCTGACATGGTCCCACACCCAAAGCTCGAGAGTACAAAGCCTCATATCTTCTCTTTTCAGTTTGTCTTCCTAATTGATCTGTTTGATGTCTGTCCCACAGGCTGTCAAACAGGTAGTCCTCATACGTTCTAGTGACATTTTTTCTTATCTTTTTATTATTTTCCTTGAAAAAGAAAACTGTCCCCACACTTGTGGTTTTTTTACTTCTTGCAGTCTGCCCATTTTTGGTTAGTTATTGCTACAGCTCCTTTTAGAGCATCCCCTTGGGCTCCAGATCTCCAGAAATGAGAATCCTGTGCAGATGGTATCTTCAGGGAAAGAGAAAATTACTTACCTTGTCATAATGCAAGTCTGGAAAAACAATCTTGCTCAGTGTTTATTTTTCCATCCACCTTCCCATTATGGTGAGGGGCTGACGGGTTCTGGCCCGGCTGTTTAACTGATCATTGTCCATCATTAGCCTGGAATGTTGGTCACATTTAAGGAGAATTCGTAGTCTTTGTGTGTGATTAGGCATTTACGAAGACTGTGTGCTGTATACGCTTGAAGGGATGTAGCTGAAATGTAAGAGCCCTCAGGGCAGCCTATAGGTACGTCACAGTGCCGAAAATCTTAAGAGCTGGGGGAATTTCTTGCGTGATTCATGCTGCAGGCACAAAACTCAGGAGGGGGACTCTGCGGTGACATTCAAAGAAGCACAATTACTGGGTAAGTAATTTTTTTCCCCTTTCTTTCCTCAGAGCATGCTGGAATAAAATAGTAGTCACTAAGAAAAGCCATTACCAGGCTGTCCAACCTAGAGTTAAAAGGACACGAAAAATCCAAATAACAGTGTCACACAAAGCATATGGCTTGCTTTCTGCGTCCGCCCGCCTCCTCTGGGCGTGCAACCCCTAGCAGTAGCTGTAGAAGCAGTTGTGTGTTTGACAGACGGCTCCTAATACGCAACTTTGTTAGCCAAAGCAATCTCGTGAAGTGAACCGTGCCCTTAGAATGTAAAGGTAATGATTTGTGACATCGCAGGAGTGTCGGGGAAAATATTTGCTTGATGCGCCTCTTTGTGCGTGAAAGTCCGTGTATGGGTATTTGGATATAGGGCAGCTTTTCACTTCCACAGTGCAGCACAAACAGTTCCCGAAACTAGAATCACGGTAAAGCGTAGCACAGCGTGATGTAGTTCAGAGGTGTGTTTGAATACTTTTAAGTATCTAATAGTCTAACTTTAGCATGTTATTATCTAGTATCCTAATGCTTTACAGAAACAGTCATTTGTTGCTTGAGCACATTCTGGTATCTTCCGCTTTAAAAGCACTTTTCAGTGCTGTGGCTACATACTCACAGCTTCGATTTCCATCTGAGAAACCTGGTTTGGGTGAGAGGTCTGAATGCACGGCAGCAGTAAACCACAGCCAGGTTCAAGTTCTGCGCAGTCTCGAAAAGAATTCCCGATGTTTTATGATGACCTTAAATTTCTTTTCTGATTTCCTCCTACTTGGGGCTCAAAGAGCTACTTCTGCCTTCGTTCTCTGGTAGTAACAAGGGAGATCATAATTATTGCTGTGATTTTAAGCTCATCTTTCTTGAAGTGTCCTCTCTTCAATTTTTAATCTTCCCGGGGCTCACCGTTTGCGTTCTGTATGTTTGGCACAACACGCTCGCTTTCGTCTGCGTCACACAAGCTATAGTTAGATTTGCTCTGCCAAATTACCTTTTGAGCATCCATCTAGGGAAGAATTCATCCCTCAGATTTAACAGGGGCAGTCCCTCTGGCTAAGGCTGCTGCAAACTGGGCATCGTGCCTTGCCTTTTCGTGCAGGTTCTCTAAACCTCACGACAGCAAGCGCTTGAATAGCGTTTAGAGGGAACACGCTTAGGACAAGAAGAATCTTCATCCTTCTTGTTGCTGGCCTTGTACAGCGTCAGCTTCGGTCGTGCTCTGGAATATCCTATGTTTGAGCAGCTTTAAGGAAATACGAAGCTGACAGCATTAGGGCGGCCGAGAACACAAATACCTTTTATTTCTGTTAGAATTTTCCACGAGCTTTGATTCTGGGAAGCGAAGGCGATGAGACTACAGTTTTTCTTGTCTCTATTAAATCACCCTGGGCTTCGGTCTAGACTTGGAAATTTGTTCTCAAAACCATTGTTGTCCTCTTAGAGTCTGGCATCTCATTAAGAAACTAACTGCAGAATCAACTGCTCTTGCTGACACGTTTCCTGATTTAGATGCAGCTGGATCCAGCTGGGTCTTAGTGCCTGAGATAGTCCTACTGAAAGATTCCCCCCCCCTCCCTTGACACAGTTAAATCTAGTTGCATTAGGAATTTAATTAGGAGTTAGTTTAATTGTGGTTTGAGATGTTCTTTGTCCCATTCAGCTTTCCTAGCAGGGGCTATGAGTCAGGAAGACTTGAGTTCTATTTCTGTCCTTGTCACTAACGCTAACGACCTTGGACTACTCCGTGCTGGGTTTTTTTCCCTGTTCCACCAGTGCAAATCAAGCTTCTAGTCCTGCTTTTTTCCAGACTGAGGTGAGGAGAGAGTGCTTACCTCTGCAGATCTGAGCTGAACAGCTCTCCTTTTCTCAGCTGGACCGTCTGTCTGGGAACAGCAGGCAGAAGTAAACTTTTTTTTCATTGCAACTTGCTGGAAGGTGCCTTGTGGCTGTGTGATGGAAGGTGATTTCTTCCACCTTTATCATAAAGAATTCCTCCATTGCTTCCAGTGATGGAGATCACTTTTCTGAGCAATGCGCTGCTGTGGCTTTGGCAGCGCGAGAGCGAGCGAGCGAGCTGTGACAGTAACTGATGTTAATAAAAAAAACACCCGTGCAAGTTGGAAAGCAAGCTGCCAAGGCTTCGCCAGAAAAATCTGAAGCAAAGCCCCGCTCATGCGGGGCTTGAATTACTGTGTGTATTTACTCCTAGATAAAGCGACACGCAGCAAGTAATTCACAGTATCTGTCCGCCATCTAACACCAAGTGGCTGGTGTATTTACAGTCGGTGGGCTGACAGGGTTTGAAATCTTGGTTTAGAACCTGGTACAAAGAGCTGGAGCACCTGGGGAGGGTTGAGTAGTTGAGCTGGTGCTTTGGGTATGGAAACATGAGCCTTTATCCTGTGTTTAAGGGAAAATAGGATGGAATCATAGAATGGTTTGGGCTGGAAGGGACCTTAAAGATAATCTGGTCCCAACCCCCCTGCCACGGGCAGGGACACCTTCCATAGCCCAGGTTGCTCCCAGCCTCATCCAGCCTGGCCTTGGACACTCCCAGGGATGGGGCACCCACAGCTTCTCTGGGCAACCTGTCCCAGTGCTCCCCACCCTCTGTGGGAAGAATTCCTTCCTGATGGCCCATCTCAATCTCCCTCTTTCCGTTTAACTTCGTTACCCCTTGTCCTGTCACTACAGGCCTTTGTAAAAAGCCGCCCCCCCCCCCCCCCCCGCCCTCGGCTTCCTTGTAGCCCCCCAGGCACTGGGAGGGGCTCTGAGGTCTCCCCGGAGCCTTCCCTTCTCCAGGCTGAACAAGCCCAGCAGTGGCAAAGGCTGCTGTCAAAGAGCTGAGGCTTTCCTGAACTTTGGGCATCGTTCCAAAGGGTGTATTTGTAGAAATTTGCTTTTGAGGAAATGGGTTTGTGGGAGGAATCAGTCTTATCTGGGAGGCTCACCAGCCTCCGGCCCCGGTTGTGCGTGTAATCCCAGTGTTCCCTCGCACAGCTCGCCTGTGGCTGCGGGCTGTGGTGATGGGCTGCAGCAGAATCATTTGTGCTCCCCCGAGTCGGGGACCTTGCCCAGGTACGCGCGCTTCTCTCTGCCACACGAAGTCGTTGCTCACGCTGAGCCTGTGTAGATAGGCGTTGAGTTTCGACCCTGAATCTGCCAGTGCCATCTCATGCAGAATGATTCTGGGTCTGCAGGATCACGGGGCAAAGGCGTATCGAGCACAGGTTCACCGAGTGAGCTCAGCCCCACGCTGTCTAATGCACTTTGGTTGTCTCTCTTATGCCTAGTGCGCTTGGAAGAAAG
Source organism: Rhynochetos jubatus (assembly GCA_027574665.1). Lineage (NCBI taxonomy): Eukaryota > Metazoa > Chordata > Aves > Eurypygiformes > Rhynochetidae > Rhynochetos > Rhynochetos jubatus. The sequence continues at coordinate 5,097,239 of CM050672.1, read as the reverse complement.
GTCTGTGTTGGAGGTGGATGAGCTTCCAGGGTAGTGAAGTTGCCCAGCAAGTGTATGAGGAGGGTCATGAGTGGAAAGCAGAGAGGAAATACGGTGGGATGGGGTTCACTTGGGTTTGCCAAGGCTTTCATTTGGGAGTAGCAGGTTTGGGTTTTGCATACAGTCACCCCTTTACCGTCAGCTGAAAGAGTGATACCTTGTTTAAAGTTAGAGAAATGAGGTGAGGTTAGATTAACGCTCACCAAGGTAAGGCTCTGTGATGGTTACCAGCTGCTTGAAGGCCTGCTAAATGAAAATCTCTGCGATTCACTTGATGTTTTATTCAAAGGTGGAAGCTAACGTGGCTGCTGGAAAGCAAGCAGGTTAGCTAGCATCTCTAAATTGCTCAAGTTCCTGTTGGGATCTATTGGATTTACAGTAATCTTTAATTATAAAATGTAATTACTTTAGAATGGATTATCAATGTTGGTGTCCGTTTCTGTGGGTTGCTTGGTAACGTCTTTCACGTGCTGAAGCACTATCTGTTCTGCGACTTACAGGCTTTTAAACCCACGAAGTAAAAGCCTGTGGATATTAGTGTCTGCCTAAATGGAACCTTTCAATCGGCTGGAGTTAACAGGCAGCTTTTCTGTTATTATTTTGCAATTACGTAAAAACATTTCTAAGGGCAGTGTCCCAAAGAAGTAGCCTGAGAAGTTGCTCAGCTTTCATATAAAGATTTTCAAATAAATTCTAGCCTTTTTAGAACATCCTGCCGTGGTGCTTATATGGATATTTATATCTCTGTATGATACTGCTAAAACCAGCAACAGATAATAAACATGGCACTGTTTCATTACCTTTCCCACAGTCAATCCTGAATTATACAAGTGTATGCCAGTCTGATGAGAAAAAAATACCATCCATTATTCCAAATATAAATGGCTTATCCTGATGTGTTCAGGCAGACTTTTTCTTCTGTCTGCAAGACTGACGGTCGATTCCTTTTCTTCTCTGCATCTTGTCATGTGGCAAATTATTTTTCACACGGCTGGGGAAAATAGCTGGCATTGTATCGGAGGTTAAAAATCCAAACTAGAACAGGGCTGTTTTGGGGTAGCAGGAAGGTTAGAGATGGGAAAGAACAGGGCCTGGTTTTGAAACTGATACGACAACTAACCTTCCTGCTGCAGAGAAAGGAAGCGAAACCTGTCTGGTAATTTGAGGTGGGGGAAAAACAAGTAAGAGATACAACAGGAAAAGAAAGATTTAAAATTACACCCACCAGCAGCAGGGGGTTTTGGATTTTGTTTGGGGTTTGTTTTTGAAAATCCAAACCAGGAATTTCTTAGATAGCTTAATAGTTAAATATTTGAAGGGGAATTGAAGGAAGAGGGCTAAAGAGCCACAAAAGTGGTTATCTTGTAAAGATAATGGCTTTGTGTAATGTTCCTTGGAAGTTCTTGAAAGGGGCTGATTGGTTGGTATATTTAGATTTCATCTTTTAAGCATTTCCTAATTATCCCAGCCTAGATGGATAAAACTAATCAAATAGCTGTTTGGGAATGCTCTGCATTTTGAAATCTTCCCTGGTAACAAAAGGAGGGCAAGTGATAGCGGGGGGGGATTTTTTCCTTTCCTTTTTTTTTTCTCTCATCTCTCTGCTTTTTGCAAGTACAAAAACACAGGGATTTTCAGTGGTTTAGTTATTACATATGTTAAAGAGCATCAGATTCGCACATCTCGTCAGAGCAAAAACTCCTCCTTGGTCAGGTTTTTATCCGAAGCCCCTTTTATTCATTTTCTGGATCACAGAACTCTAAATGCTCTTTTGTTCCAAACTCTTCCCGACTGCCTTTCCACTGGAGTCTGATCTTCCATAACCTCAGGTTAGATTAGTGAAGTGGTGGCACTCTGAAAACCAAGGCTGTATGGGCAGAAATATTAAATCCCAACTGTTGAGCGTCTCCAGTGCTGCAGCCTGAGTGGCATCAGGAAGGCACTGCCAGAGCAAGGCACAGTGCTGCCTTCCTGGACTATGTCACGCAGGGTTATCAGGTTTGTTGATGCTTTTATTTACTGAGTCTGGAGTGGTGGGGAGCACTGGGACAGGTTGCCCAGAGAAGCTGTGGCTGCCCCATCCCTGGGAGTGCCCAAGGCCAGGCTGGATGAGGCTTGGAGCCACCTGGGCTGGTGGAGGGTGTCCCTGCCCATGGCAGGGGAGTTGGAACTGGATGATCTTTAAGGTCCCTTCCAACCCAACCCACTCTGTGATTCTGTGACAGTGCGGGTTTTCAGAATTCACTGCAGTTATTTGTTGATTTTAATATATAATTGTCTAACTGGGTAGCTGTAACTCTCCAAAGTAAAAAGTGACTTACAGATTCTAGAAGAGAAAGAGCAATATGACAAATTCTGTTATAAAGTTGGTAAACTCTTCTATAAATCAGCCGAAAGCCAGGGTGATTGGAATTTCAGGGCCAAATAGATAATTGTCTATTAGTTGGTAGATGGCACCCCGGTAACAGCAAAATCTAAAATTATGGATCTATTTCCATAAATTTTGTGGCTCGCGTGCCGTTTTTCAAATCTAAAATGGCATAATGTTAATGCAGACGTATTGTGATCTGTCATGACTAGAACGGCATAAAATATTAACTTCCAACCTTGGCATCTCCTCAGAAGGGTGACTTAAACACCTTGCTGTGCAAATTTCCATTTTGCACCTCTCGGCTACATCCCTTCCTGTTCGAGCCTGGCGTTTGGAACCTCTGTCACAGCTTCTGAGAGCTCCATCTCAGCTCTCCGTGCGGTGTGTAAATGCGGAGTCCCCACTTTTAGAAACTTGATGGATCTCTTCAGTGGTTTGGAAGTTGAGCTGCTAAATTTGGATTGGAAAGACAGCTGCAGAAAGCCAGAATGGGCAGAATGGCGCAGATTCTTCTGGCTTTTAAACTTTTCCAGTTGCTGCTTTTGGAGCCATCGTTGGAGAGAGGAAAGCTTGCCCTTGGAAAATGAAAGGGTGCCGTATTATGCCTCCCCAATACACAGGGTTTAAAAGCAGCGAGCAAAATTTTGTTCACGTAAAGGAAAGCTGACAACCCTCTCGTATGCCGAGGCAGCGTATCCAATCTCATCCATCCTCTGTCTGCCTGATTACCAGCTCAGGAGGGAACAGAGGAGGAGAGTTAAAGCCGCTGCAGCCAGCACAGCCCAAGCCATCATTTTGTAGTGGAATTTTTTGCATCACCGTGACAAACGCAGCTGAAATGGTTGAATGGGCGAATTAAGAACAGATTTATTCAAATAGCACTTGGGAGTCCTGTGGGAAGCGAGTCACTCCGAGTGTCTGTCAGCAGGCCTCGTGCAGCCCCTCCATGTGTGAGGAGGCAGGACGAGAGGAGATGTCCCCTCTAAGTGGCCGTTGAAGGGAAACCCGGGGGAGTTTTCTTGCCCGTGACGGAGGTATCGGCGAACTCTGGATCGCAGGGATCGTCTGCACCAGTGTGGCGGAGATGCCTAGGTTTCTCCCGTGCTTTGAAGAAGAAACTTTGGACCTTCTGGAATGGAGTAGTTAAAAAAGCTGAAGGAAGGAAATAGCTTTAAATTTCATACTCGGCTTAAAATGAGGCAGATTCGGAATTACAACGTTGGGAGTTTTGTGCAACAAAATAGTCATTTCCACATCCTCTCCGTGTCCAGGCTCTGTGTGCCAGAAGGGTGGGTCGTCCTTCCTCAGCTCTGCTTTAGAAGAGATATAAGCTGAATAGATGGCCTAGCTGTTTCCTTTCTGGTGCGCGAGCCCTGTGGCTCACTGTGGGAAAGCTGTCTTCGTGGAAACACCATCTTTCCTGCAGTAAACTTCAGGGTCAAGCTCCGAGACATAAAAGCATTCGCTTGGTACGGTCAGAGTCCAGAGCTCCGCCAAGATTTTCCCTGTTACGTTAATGAAGAAGGAGAACGTCCCATTCAGAATGTTGCCACCACTGAGAAAACCCCCAGAGACCTATTGAAAATCAAGTGAACCCCCTGGGTCATATGATGGAGGCGTGTTTGAGTGAATTTTGTGGAGGGTTTCTTCCCTCCCATGGTCATCATTTAGTTTCCCTGGAGCAGAGCTCTCCAGTGACTAATTCATCCCACACTGAGTTTTTAAAACCCAAGTTGACTTTGTTTGACCAACATTCCTTCTCCTGGTGGTGTTGGAGCCTGAATGTTATCGATTATTTCAGCAAATGTTTATCCTCATCCATATGACCAGCTCTGTCAAACTTTACTTTGGAAACCTGATGTTTAAAAGGGCAGGGGGAAAGAGGGGGGGGAATCTGGTGATGTGGCATTTTGTGTACATGTGCTGGTTTAAGGAGGATATTGCCAGAGGCTTGTGATGTTGGGTTTGTGAAACACACAGCTGGGGGGAAGGACAAAAGTAAGAACTGAAATAACAGTAGGAACTTCAGACCAAAGTAACCTGCGTATTCTGTTCCTGAAATAGAGCAGTAAATGCTGTTGCAGACACTAGACAGGGGCACTCTATGGAGGAATGATTTGTTTTAAGCTGTCATTTTCTTTCAAATGTCTTGTTTGAGTGAAGCATTTTAGAAGACTCTTATCTTTGCTGAGCGGTGGTGGAGAATATTGTCGATTCTCTGAAGCCGTCTTCTTCCCCTTTGTTATCTGACTTTTTTTCCAGGGATTGAATCAAAGAATGTACAGGTCACTGCGATACTGGGGCTGAAACTGCTCAGAGCCAGGCTGTATGGATTAGAAAAGGCAGCTTTATCTAAGGTACTCCTTAGAAGCTGACAAGTCCTAGCTGAAGAGAGAATACTTGTAGGTTTAATTTTTCCTACCAGCTGGAGCCAAAGGGGCAGGAGGACAGAAAAAGCTGTGCTGGTGTGTGTGTTGGAACTCACACAGAGCTGCTGCCTTGCAGTCCTCAGGGAAAGGTTAATGTGCTGAGCCCGGGCAGGACAGTTCAAGTGTCCCAAAAGGAATTGTTTTACTTGGACGGGGTTTCTCAGACATCACCCAGCCCTTGTGCGGGGCTTTCTTAAGAAATCACTTTTGAATTTGGATAGGAAGATATCAAAATGCCCTGCATCTCCGCTTTCTCCTTTATGAAGGCATTCTGTTAATAAATAGAAGACTTCTCTGCAGTCCTTAAAGACCAATTTCTTCCTTGGCTTACCACAGTGTTACGTGCATTGTACCTCAGTGGTGCTGCTTTGCCAAAGTGGTATGTGTAACTGCTGCAGGGTGGGCAGAGGGTGGGTGGGTTTACAGTTTGATCAAGTTTCAGTATCGCTATCATAAAGAAAAGCGACAACTCAGAAGGTAACATCCCTATACTTAGCTTTAACCTTATATTTTTAGCCCATTTTAATACCATTCTGAAATACTGATACTCCTCAGAAAGGTGAGGAATTCACAGGTTGAGACCTCTTTCTGAAATCCTCATTTGGCTGGCACAGCCCAGGGAAAAAAGCGGACTCTGAGTGTGTTGGATGTTGTGGTAGGTCTGAAATGTCCCAGTCCCAAGTTCCCCAGCAGGAGCGATCAGTTTGAGACTCCAGCTAAGTGCTGAACACAGCCTCCTTCGTAAGCGTTCAGTGCCAATTAAGATTTTATAATTAATGGGCTATTGGTTGCCTGGTTTAGCGGTGAATGGGAAACTCCTATTCATTCCTAGAGCTAAACTTCAGAAAATTTTCAGTTCTGTTAAGCATTTTCATTCAATTTTGCTTTTTACAGATGATGAAATTCGCTTGGGATAACTACAAGCAATATGCGCTGGGAAAAAACGAACTGCGACCGCTGACCAAGAACGGCCACATCGGTAACATGTTTGGTGAGTTCTGAATCAATGTGAGCTCAGTTTCGTTGCATTTTTGAAAGGTCACTTGTTCCTGTCAGTTCCTTTCTCTGCAGTGCAGTGAGGTATCTGTAACAGCTTTTCTTCCCGTTTTTATGAAGCAAGACTTTCATCACAGCTCCTAGGGGTTACCTACCCCTGTCCCGTTGCTGGGAACCTCGTTCCTACCGGCCTCTCTCACTGCCCAGCTTGTATCACCTCTGTCTACAGATCTAGCAGCAAACGTGGCTGCGAGCAGTGCTAACACCAACCTGTGTCTTTATTAAAACATGAGGTCAGTCCAAACCTGACAATGCTGCTATTTGTCTAAGCTTGTAGACGTCAGGACCTGACCAAAGTGAGCACTTTCTCTCTCCTTGCTCCACTGTTGAGCAAGATGTGAATTCCATGAAATATTGAGTGAGTGAATCAATATTAAAGGCTCTTTATACTTCGTGCTTACTGGCTTGTATAATTTTACTCTTTAGCAGATTACTTTTTTTTTATGTGAGCCACTTACATAGTTTTAGTGCTATTCCCCTGCTCATTCTGGTGGGATACTTGTTGTTTTTCTGGGATATAAATTGTCTCTTTCCTCATTTGCACTCAAAGCGTTTCCCCGCTCGGCTCACTCTGCCCTAGCTTGGCCTTGCCTGCACAGGTTGGGCCATGGTGAGAAAGTGAAGACAGGGGAAGGCCAGCAGCCCTTTCCCACTCCTCCCTGGGGAAGACTTGCTGCACAGACATCTCTCAGCATCTTTCCACAGGATGCTGCTTTGCAGAGATTATCTCCCAGTGTTCCTCACTCAGATTAGTGTGGAATAGAGTTCTTTAGCAGGGAAAATTATCTGTGAGCTTTATTTCCTCTGGGCAAAGGGATTGGACTAATGCAGTGTGAAGAAACACTCCCATTCCTGGTTTTGCACTCTTTGGGTGTCTCAGTCCTTCTCTACATCAGGTACATGTCATGGGTGTGGTCTTTCAGACCGTGGATGTGCTTTGTGCGGAGACTGAGCGCAGCCTCCTACGCAGGCCTCGTTAGATTTGGGGAGCTGAGAGATGTGTGTCAAAGCGAAGGTTAGAAGGTGGAAATAGCATCACGTGTCTTCTCGCGTGGCCAAAACCTTGAAGAGCAGCAGCCCCCTTTGGCCTCTGGACAGCAGCGGTGCGGGGCCGTGATGGAGATGGCAGGGGAAGGGCCGTTTGGCCACAGCATGGGGAGAAATGTTGGTGTTCCACTCGTGGTGCCACCATCAAGCCCTTTTGTTGCTCCAGGTGAGGCCCTTGTCTCCTTAGTTCCTGCAGAAGTAGCAAGAGGGTTAACTCGCGTCTGGTTGTGCAACACTCCGAGTTGCGTGTGAGCCGCGTTCCCGCTTGCTGGGGTGTCCGAGGGAAGCCGTTTTGGAAGCGTGCCTTGTACTGGGTACGAGCAGCCACTGCTCCTGCCCGGTCTCACTGGGTCAGGAGCAGCAGTCTGGGTGGGTTCATCTTTGCTTTCCTCTTTCAAGTGTCTCACTTGTGAACTTACATTAACTTCAGCACTAAGTTAGGCGTTTTGCAACTTTTCCATTCTGGCAAGCTTGTCAAAATTCCTCAAGGATCATGCCTGTAAACACACAAAAATATTGAAAGCTTTTAAATGCATTTATCGTGCTAAAACAATTGGCAGTACTTAGGCTTGTTTGTAGCGTGCCTGTGAGCACTCTCAAGGAAAATGCTTTGGAGCAGAAGGATTTGCAGACAATCGCAGAAAAAATGCTACGTGGTACGTTTCAGCCTCTTAATAGGCTTTTCCTCCTTTTAACTGTGGCTGGTAAAGAACGGAAGCATTAAGCAATCTGTTGTCGCAGCCCTCTATCCCTCTTGTCTTCAGAGGTGTTTAGATATTAGGACAGGGCAGTATTCACCATCTTCATCGTTGTCCATTCCTCCTCCTGTCCCATCCCGCGTCTTTTTGTTCCAAACTGCAGAGGTAAGGGAGGCAAATCAGGTACTCTCCAGGCTGGAGGTGTCAGTATTAAGCTGAGATTTTTCTGCGGCTGATTTCCATGCAGGAGGGAAGGAACCTCTTTCGGGCTGTTTTCGAGGATGTTTGGGTGCATGAGAAGCAGTCGAGTTCTGGAAGGGTGAGACATTTTCCTGTTGTGGACGTGATGCTCACTTGTAGCCTAGCCTTCGGTTTGGCAGCCTCACCCTGGGGGAGGCTGGGGAGCTGCTCTTTAACAAATATTCTCTCTAATCAAAGTAGAAACACAAAATAAACGTTCACCTTCTGCTCCTACGTAGCATTCTGCTTCCCTTCACAGCCGTGAGCTAGCATCCCTCCCCAGCGTCTGCCCCGATGGCAGGAAAAATCACAGGCAGAGACACTCTTGTGTCTCCACGCTAGTTAATCTCCTTTCTCCTCTGCCTCGGAAGGTGGCAGCTCGCATCTGGGAGGGCATCCCTGCAGTTTCCTCCTTCATACCCAGGGATCGGACTTGCCCAGTACCCAAGTGCGTGCTGGTCTGCTCCGTACACTGGAAGGCAGCGTTCCCACTCCCTTGGGCTTCGATCTGGTGACTTGGTCTTGCGTTCCTCCTGTGATTGATGCTCTCCAGATCCTACTCCCAGGGCATCAGTTTCATCAAGATTCTCCCATGTTCTCGACATAGCTTATTTGTACAGAAGTCTTCTGATTGCTGTCATTTCTAATCATTGCAACTCAAAAGCCCTTCCCTTAAACCCACTAGCTGTGGTCCTTTCACAAGCATCATTTATTGTCCTGTGATGCTTTTGGTAGGATGTGCCATGCTGAACATCCCATCCCATGCCTTCCAGTGGGGTAAGCATGTTTTAGACTTGCAGCCATTTCGGATGCGTGACGATTTCCCTGGAAATTCTGCTATTGAATCGGACAAAGGATTCAATCCTCTTTAAGAAAAATGGCACAGCTGGACATGCGGCTAAGGGAAAAGGCTAGAGATCCACAGGTATGTATTCTGTTCCCAGTGCAGATCTAGTCATTTTAACCCTTCCTGCTCCAGCATCTCAGCATTCCAGTCTTCCAAGTCGTGAGCATGAGATTAATTGATGTTTGCAAAGCATGGTGAATTCCTTGGAGTGAGGCTGCTGGAGAGGGCAACCGTATTATGTAGCGCAGCACTTGAAATGCACCTGTCACTGTGATATCCAGCGTTAGATAGCTGAATTATTATTCTGCCTGCTCCCTGGGTCTGTCATAGCCACTTATTTTTCTGACAAAATGTTTTTAAAATCCTGTTAGCTTTACAGAGTTTCTCTAGCTATGGGAGAGTGAGCTGGCATCTATTTCTGCTCATGCATCAGCTGAATTGTCAGCTACATTTTGATTGCACAGTCTTTTAACAATGATAAGGTAAGAAGCCTGATTTTCAGATATCTCTTGAAGTGTGCAGTGCTGGCAGCAGCAGAATCCTTCTTTGACTTATAACCTGAGCCAATTTGCTCTGAAATCGTTGACAGCAAGTAAATATGGAACCTTGTTGTGCTGGTAGACAGTTACTTTTCACGACCTAACTGCACATTAGTATATTAATTTCAGTATAAACCCAACAATCCTTAAGTAGGTTTCCCCCCTTTTTTCCTCACTCCCCACTTGAAATCGTGCCTCAAATGATGAATCGCCACAGCCATTGCTTTTCTCAGCATATGCTGAATTTGTGCATCGTTGTGAGGCTCTGTAGCTTTATCTGATGTGAATCCATGTGACATCTGTCACATCTGGGACACAGCCAGGTCGCCAGAACTGGATGGCAGAGATCTGACAGCAGCTGGATCTAAAAGATGTGAGGCTTTAAACTTCAGCCTGGTGCAGGGCCCACCGTGTTGTTCCACGTTTGATTGCTTGGTGACAGAGTACACGGGGATATCTGCGCAGGCTGGATAGCAGTTCTTGGAAAAGCAGTGCCTGCTTAGGCTGTGTTTGTGTACTCGCCTCAGACTTTGGCCTGGACTGTCCTGACAGTTTGTTTGAAAGCCAGGAGGTCGTTGGTCTCGGTTGCCTGGAAATAGTGCTATTTTGGCTCTCCAGGATAAAAAGGGATTGAAGTGGCTGGGAAAGGAGAGTAGTGACCCCATGACTGTATACACAGAGGCCTCTACAAAGGACCGAGTTGATTGTCCCGAGATTCAGAAACCTTCAGGTTTCTCCCAGACTTTGTCACCGCGCAGTGACACTGTGACCCGCCCGGTCTCTGATCTGGATGGAGATTGAAGTAACGTGTGTCCACTGGACTTCATCACCAAGTTCCTTTCACAGGAGCTTCTAACAGCAGCTGGAGCGCTCTCTGACCGCCGCCTCAGGTACGGGCCCTAATTGGACACAAAAGGCTCCACATCCCAGAGTCAGTCCGTTCTACCATCCAGTCTTGCCTGTTGAGCCAAACATTTTCCAAATTACTGCTTCCTTCATCTGTGATTTAGCTAGGAAAACATGAAGCAGGCCCAAAATGTGCCCACCTCAATTAGAAGCAACAGGAGTTGATGTATGAATATTTAACATGGGAAAGGTAATTGGATGAAAATACTAATTTAGCAACATTCTAACTACCAGAAGAGAAATGGTAACCTCCAATTGTGCGATCACTTTTCTGTTCTGCCTGTGAGTCTCTTTCCCTGTGATCACAGAATTACAAAACCCTGGAGTGTCCTTTTATGTGATTAAAATAATAATAATTGCTGTCTGAATTTGTACGCTGAATTATTCCTGCTGCCTATTGCACGTGGCATTACACAGTTGGCTCTGTGGGCTCTTTAAAGAGAAAAACGTATTGTAATGAAGATGTTGCTGGGACACGGTTGCTCCCTGGCATCATCTTCTTGGGTTTTTTTTTCATGTATAATGTTACCCAGTTGAATATTATTTTCAGGAAGAGTTGACGTTGGCTTTTGCTGTCACTGAAATCTGTAGCAACAAACTTACTTCCTGCCAGCAGGAAGCAGTGAATCAGGATATCCTCCACATATCAGACTCGTTGGAGATGGGTTGCGTGATTCATGTCAGAGCTGACATTTATCCCTGTTACGGGGTTGTGTTTTTTTCTTCCCTTGCTTTCCACCTGCCAAAGATCACTTCTTCCAGACACCAAGGTTGTCATTAATACTGCAGGAGATCTGTTCCCGCTCCGCTCTCACTTTGGGTCATGCTGAGAACAGTGGCTTCCTTCAAATGTGCTGTTTCAAGCATTAGCTCGAACATCAGGGCTCCACTGAACCCTAAACCTCACACAGAGAGATTTAAGCTTATTAAAGTGGCTCAGCTGACAGGTAGTAACTTGTCAGCTTGAAATACTCATTTAATAAGTTTAAACAGAAAAAAACCCTACTAATGTCTCATGTAGTGGCCTAGGGCCTTCTTCAAACACCTTTGCTATCAAAGCCCTTATTCTGGGGCTGAGCTAGACCTGACCAGCTCCGTTGTGGCAGCAATTCTCGGAAAAAATTTGATTTGAACCGGATGTATTCATCTCCCTTCAGCTGAGATTTACAGCTTAGAAAACAAAAAGCAATCTCAGAAGAATTCAGTGGAGAACAGCCTTGGCCTAAGATGCGAAGCCCAGCTGCACGTTCCAGTGTCTCTCTGTGCTCAGCCCCTGGACGTGAGGACAGCTGGAAAGGTTGGACGGCGAGGGTTTGGTCCGGGCCTGTCTTTAGCAGGAAACTGGGCAAACTTCACATTATCTCAGTGTAAAACCATTAATCATCCCGGGCTTCCTCGCGAGTTTCATGAACTTTCCATTGACCCTGAACAGAGTTTTGGGTTTAATGAGGCCTAAAAGTAGGAGAGTGTTTGGGGATTTGTAAGAACTGCTTTGCACAGCAAAAATGGAGGAGAAGGAAACACAAAAAAAATTAGAAAAACAGCCTTTAAAGTAGCAAATGAAAGCAGAAAAAGGAAGAAAATTGTGCTGAGATGTTGTGACTAGAGAGTGTTCTTTGGGACCTCTTTTTGAGATGCTGAGGAGTAGAACATGCACCAGTGGGGAGGAAGCAAGCCACGCATGAGCAGCCCCGTTACCATGCAGACAGAGGAACAATCCAGGCTGTAACTATTTTTTTTTTTTTTCCCTTTTTTTCAGACTCTGGGAGCTGTATTTCAACACACAGTGAGCTTGTCTTTAAGCTTGGGGGGGGGGGTATTTTTTTATTTAATCACCCCGTTATGGATGTTGTTTGTGCCTCATTCCGGACACTAATTATGCGGAAATAATTGTCTAATCTTCAGAGATATTGAGCGTGTGATTAAAAGGCATCCAACTGAGAGTGGGTGTAGTTGGACTGCTCACCGATCCTTCTCTGGATTATGGAGGCGTTAGTGGCAACTCCACAGCAAAAGCTGAGTTGGAGGTTTGGCACTTCCAACTGGCTTGAACTAACATCCAGCATCCGCTCCAAGGATCTTAATGGCACCCCTCTCTGTCGACTTGATAACAACACGGAGTGTACAGAGCTAAACACCAGGCTCCTGGCTACACAGATACCTCTGCTTCGGGCGGACCGTCTCTCTCAGAAGTGCTGAGGGCCGTTGGTCTTTGAGCCACCGGATGCTTTGTGCAATTTCTGCTGCAGACGCAAACCCACCCGCTGACACGCACCACCAACAACTACATGAAAAAGCAGAGCGAGTTAAGAATGTTTACAAGCTGTACTTTTAGCCATGCCTTCTTATGCTGGGAGTATCTTGAGACTTGTGGTTTTCTTACCTTTATCCCTCTGTATTTAGCTTTTCCTTGTTTATTCGGAGGAGATGGGGAGCTATAAACTGTATAGCAAAAAACCCACTTATCTTCTTTGGTTTTAATTCACTCCTTTTCTACTCTTGAAAGGCAGGTTCACAACTGCCTTTGCCGGGTTAGAATTCACAGTAAGGACTTAACTGCTTTATCACATCTTTTTTTGTGCTACTGCTGCAGCTTCTTGCCACCTTCATTATGTACCTCCTTGGATATTCATCTGGATTAGCGTTAGATTTGGAGACTTTTCTCTTAGCCTTCAGGTCATCGCATTTCAGATGGCTCCTGCTACAGCATTTCCTTTTCTATAATTTCTCCAGGTACTTCTTTCCGGTATATTTTATTTTTCATCTCTGCTGCCTTTTGGGATAAGAGAAGTCTCTTATCTCACTTAATCAGTAGGTTTAACGTCATCCCTAAGGACTTCAACTCTCAGATTTGTCACTGGTTTCAAGGTTGGATCTATGTGTTCGGAATGTTGTGGTAGGCATTTGTCATTTGGAGACCTTTATGCTTTTTAAAAATACTCTCTTTTAGCTTCTCAGGATTGTTCTTGTCTCTAGAGAGAATTTTTTGGAAGTTCAAGAAAATCCCTCAGCCTTTGCTTGAGGCAGCGGTGTGAAAAACGGGGAGGTTTTTTTTTTTTTTGAACTTACTAAAATTGTTCATCCTTCTTCTGATGTTTTATTCTCAAAAAATCTGCTGCATCCTGATGCACTTTATATGCAGTTCCCGAAAGAAGAAAGTAGGGAAAAAAATTCAGTGTAGGAAAATGAAGGTGTTTCAAGAGACAGCTCCAAAGGCAGAGGTGGTTTCCATACCAGTTTCAATATACTCGTACTATCCTTGCTCTGACACAAACATGCAACTAAGAACACGAAGTTCCGCCTGTTTCTCGCCACAGGGCTTTTATTGGGGTGCACGATCACACGGGGATATCGTTTCTTCACGGAGCTGGAGGGTGGGAAAGCACGGATGATGGGAATACTAAACTGTAGCGTGGTCTGAGATCACGGTGATGGTCTTCACAGGAGCCTTGTTTGTCTTTGTCATCTTCATTTCCAAACTCAAATGCTCTGCAAGCAAGAGCAGCAGTTCAGGAAGGAAGAAACTGAGGATCGAGTTTGTGCCGTATGTGAGAGCAGAGAGCTTTCACTGACTTCACCGAGGCCTTCTCCAGGCATCTGGAAGTGGAAGTTGCCTTTAGGCATTAAAATTAACACCTTTTGACTAGGCTAGAACATTCCTTCTCTCTTGGCAGGCTGCATCCTGGTTGCTGTGGGAACCAGCATTTTTAATTTCCTGACTTCTGTGTACATGCAAAACTGTAACTGTGCTGTACTCTGTCACTAAGGTAGCTTTGGGGGTTTGCAGGGAATCGAGCCATCACAGAGCATTTTATGTAGCGCTTCCTTCCCTCAGAATCACTTTGGTGCATCTCCAAGGGGCATCTTCATGAGGCTTTTTGGCGACCTGTAATTCTCAGTCATCTCAGTGAGTAATCACAGGATGAAAAAGGAACAGTGAGAGGTCATTTAGTCCTTCCCTCCTCAAGCCATTCCTAAGCCACCCTACGTTGGAGAGTCACCGCAGGCGTTCTGCTTCAGTGCTTTACACTTTTAAAGCTGGTACTGGTGCCTGACCTCGCTTTCCTGCGGAAAGTTAAGCTGCGACTTCTCGGCCTCTCCACATCCATGTGGAGAATGGTTTATCATCTTACTCTTTCTCTCTGTGTCTTTGCAAAGCGCTGCCAGGTTCCCTTTGGTCGAGACAGAGCAAGCCCAGACCTTTCCAGATTTAACTGTAGGTCACATTCGGTGGCCACGTCCTCGGTGCCGTTGCTCCCCGCCGAACTCTCCAGACAAGCCAAACCTTTCTTGATGCGGACTCTGCCCTGCCCGAGGCTTTGTCAGCGTGGAGTGGAGTGCAAGAGCCCTTTCGCATCCTGCGTGCGACACGCTATTTACCCGTCCCGAGGTGGAGTTTGCTCTGGTTTGTAACATTCCAGCGTTGTTGGTTTGGGCTGAATTTGGGATCTGCTGTAGCCTCAGTATCGTTTTCTGCAGAGTGCTGTCTGACCGCTTATTCCTTACGCTTCGTTGTTCTTCCCTCAGGGTGAATACGTTGTGTGTCCTTATTGAATTGCATCCTGGTTATTTCAGACTATTCTCCCAATTTGCTAACATTATTTCGATATCTAATCCTGTCAAGCAACATACTGGAGAGCATTTGGAGTCTTTCAGCCAGGGTCTTGTTGGTGTGACTTTAACAATAGAGGAGAGAAAAGGAAGAGTATGGACAGATGGTTTCAAGCGATGGAGTTACCATGGCTTAATGTGTTCCTGCTCATCAGCTGGGACATGCTAATGGACCATTTGCATTCTCCTGACCCAGTGCATTCACAAATAAAATGTATTTAGAGTCTTCCATTGTTGGTTATTAGGGACCTTAGCTCAGCTTGTGAGCAGTAACCAGAGTGCATAGCAGGAGCTGGGTTGATAGCGGATGTCCAGGCCCAGCACCTCCCATCCTGTTGCATACGGAACAGCATAGTTAATCCTGTTAGCTTTATTTTGAGGCAAAGGGTGGTTTCATTCCTGCATCTCTGAATTCTGCTCTCACACCTGGGCTTGTGTGAAGGACTAGATCATTTCTGTGAACACACCATGGGAGGTGATGTTTGCTTGTCCGGGCTGTAGATAAACCACGTCAGGGCTGAGCGGGTTTATAACCCAAACTAGGATGCACTGTCTGCTCTGCCGAGCCCCTCCAGAGCGAATCCCACCTGCTGAGGGAAAAACGCCGTCTAGAGTTACAAGCTGCATCTCTCTTGTGCTGTCATAACACATCTGCCACAGCCACTTTTTGGGAAGTGTGTTTGGAAGATAGAAGGGCACCTTCTTCCTGATTATTGTAACAAAACGTTATAATACTCTCCTTTGAATTCTGAGATGAATTAGCGGTTTCTGCTCATTAACTGCTACCTGTATCTCTCGCAGTCCGTGGATAACAGTTGCAGGTAGGACGTGTGTGTTTGTTTTAATAGGCCTGTTGGGACCCCTCACATTAAATGAGGCAAGTCCTCGAGGTGTATGTGAAGGGCAATAAATAGTATGTAATCAGATTACCTTCAACCAGGCTAAAATTACTTTCAGCATCCAGAGGAGGAGAGGCCAGCGGTGTTTTGCCCCACCAGTATTGCTGCTGTTGCCTTCTGCATAACCTTCTTGAACTGTTCATCCCAGAATTACTCCTTGCTTGTCAGATTACCTGTCTTTGCCAGAAACAATCACCTCTGTTTCACTGACATCTGAGCCCTGTTGCCCAAACAAAGGAGAAAACCTCCTTCCCGAAGGAGCATTTGAACGATTATTGCTTTCAATTTTCCACTGAGCTCTCCGTAGCCGGCATAGTCCGCCTGCAATAGGATCTGTGTGTCATGGAAACGGATTGGATACACGTGGAGGGTGGATTTGCGGTATCTCTCCCATATCAAGGATTGTGTTCCTGAGGCTCACTCAATCCGCTTCCTCCTCTGTGATACTTTAAATAAGAAGAGTTTGATTCGCGCTCCAGGAGGTTTGGAGTCATGTGGTGACGGGACGGTGCCGTCAGTTGGAGAATCCCTAAATGGTGAAAGATGGTTGGAGAAACTGGGGAAAAGAGGATTAAAGTGGGGAGCTGCTGCCAGGTATTAAATACTTAAAAGAGTCAGTTGGCAATAGGTGCTTATCATATATCTTCCCTTCTGCTGATGGAAGTAACTGTCTGAAGGGCTGTTACTGTGACAAGCAATTCATTTTTATGCTGAACACCTTTCTTTTCTTTTTTTCCAGTGCATAATAAGAATATTGCTAACCCGTTCCCACCAGCCTGATCTCCTCCAGACACAGTCTACTTTGCCACGTTCCTAAATGAGCATAAGCTCTCTTTTTCTCCCTCTCAACCATCACTTGTACAGGGGAGAGCTGCCACTGGTAGTTCAGTATGAATGATAGACTTAGTTCTTCAGGGGAAATTGATATTTGAAAAACATGAGTGGTTTGTAATCCAAAAAAGCTATTTCTTCCCCAGCTGGAACACATTCTGTATTAAATTTGATCATAGCAACCTAAAAGCCAACACTTCAAGATGCTTCACTGTGATGCCAGATTTACCTCGAAACTGTGCAGCACATATGCTGGCACCCGTTGTGTAGTGCAGGTGGAGCTGTGTGATTCATTGTTCCTTCCCAGGACCGTGGAGGATCGCTTCTGTTGACAACGCAAACCAGGCTGAGCTGCCCTGTGGGCCAGACGTTTGGGCGATCTCTCCAGTGCCAGTCTTCAAAATTCCTTGCCTTTAGGTGGGAGGTGGGTCATCCTTGCTTGGCAGATGGCTTTTTCGAGGTGGTGTTACCTCTTCTCACTGTCTGATCTACCATGGGCTCTGCTTCCTCCAAGCCATGCGCTCCAGGATTAGTTGCCCTCTTGTTTCTAAGCATCTTTTCAGGGAATGATTGCCACTTCGACCTTTCCTTGACTGGGGCAGTAACTTCAGCACTGAGTGATGCGTCTAGTAAAATGCATGGGTGTCTCTGGGATCCGCTAAGTATTTCTGCCAGAACTGCATGAAAATTAGCATCTCAGGGGTCAAATAATCGATAGCTGAAGAGATTCGTAGCCAGCTGGTAGCATGTGAAGCAGGGTCATCACTCTGTCAGCTACCAGAGTTAAATCTGTCATGAAGTGGAAGAGATCAGGCGTGGCACATCAACATAAACTGAAATCAAGGGTGGTTTGTGTCTTGGGGTGATGGAGGGTGGTTGGTTGGGGTCTGTGGTGGTTTGGCACAGCCTCCCTGTGTGTGTTGCCCCTGCTGACCTCAGGGCAGGATGAGTGCCGGGGAGAGGCAGACTCTGAATCCAACCCGAACTAGTGCGGGTAGTGAGCTGGGAGCCACGGCAGTGCCCAGCCTCTTGCCCCAAGGCTTTCCATCGATGGCCGCCCGCGGCTGAGGTTGGCAGGGGAGCCCAGAGCTGCCCACGGCGCGTCGCTGGGTGAAGCTGCCTGTGAGCCAATGCAGGCCGAGGGCTCTGTAAGGTGGGTTCTGCTCTTCTGCGTGGTCACCCCCTGCTCTGTACGTCAGGGGAGCATCGTGGGGTGGAGAGTATTTGGGGTGTGACCTTTTGACCAGTATCTGGAGAGGAGAGTGAGGAAGATTAATATGAAGAAGATGGGGAAAATAACCTTGGATATGAAGTGTTTTCTGATGAAGTCCCTGAAGGGTAGGTGCAGTGGTTTATTTGGGAAGCAATGAAAAATGAGGTTGCTCAGAAGCTAATGGACTTTTTTTTTTTTTTAGTCTGCAGGAGAATGTGCTGATAAGAAAAGAAATAGATCTTTTCTAATTCTTGGACTACTTTTTTGTCCCCTTTATCTCTCTCTGCTGCTACCTTGTTGCTCAGCTGTAATTTGTTTAGTTTACCTTAAATAAAGAGAATAAAGTTGCTCTGTGTTACAGCTATGAGGTTCACAGACAAAAACCTCAATAAATAAGACCCAGTGTCAAGGCTGTAACTCAGGGCTGGTGGTGTTGGCTTTGCAGGCTTCATCTGCAGCGTGTAGGTACCGTTCACGGGCTGCTGAAGGACCGGGTTGTCATGAGACAATTGTGAAGGCTTAACTGAGAGGTTTTCTTTCTTCCTGATAAGGCCTGGAATCTGTTTGCTAGTTTTATTTGGATTTTCTGTTTAATTAATGTCAGCTGAACAAATAGTACCAGCGCTGCCCTAGCGATCACTGACAACTGACTTGATCCTACTGGTAATGGGAGCAGATTGTACTTCTTGAGAATATCTTCTGGAACTGGATTGTACCTTCCAGTAGTGATACCTTGTGCTAGAGGACAGTTATGAAAGGAAAAGTTAAAAATAAACTTGGTGGGAGTGTTTCTTGTGCGGGCAGCACAGCCATTCCAGAGGGAGGATGAATGCAAGGTGCGTAGGAAGAACAGAAACGCCCGGTCGGACGATGGTGGACAACCTGATGTGATCCCCAGGGGTGGTGAGACGGCAGCTGATGCGGGAGCAGGCCAGTACACAAGGGGCTGTTTGCTCGGTGTCAGAGGGGCAGGGGGTGCCTTTGCTGCCTGTTGACTCGTTTTTTGTCATGCTGTAACTGCTGCGGAGTACAACAGGCTACAACTTCCCCAAATATGTTTTTTTTAAATCTTTTTATTTCTCTAACCAGCACATTAGCTTATTTCAACTCTTCTTTCGTAACTTGGAGGAAAATGCCTCCTGCTTTTTTGCTGGCAGAAGAAACTAAAGCCCAGAGCGGGCAGGGAGCTCTGGCCTGAACCCAGATCCTCTCTCAGGAGATGCAGGCTCCCAGCCACTCGTTCTGCCTGACCCAGAGCACTCTGTGGAGAGGACTGGCACAGCTTCGCTGCAAAGCAGATTTTTCAAGAATCTGTGCAGTGATTTTTCACAGTTTGCTTTGTTGCCAAGATAATCCTGAGCTGTGTAAAGTGTCTGTGTAGACTCCCCCCAGAATTCGACAGTGTGCCACCACGCAGAAGCTGTCTGGTGGCGTGGTCTCAGCCAGCTCCCAGGCTTCTCGCACACATCTCTGGGTACGTGTCAAAAGTTTAGTCTGGTCTCCAAGCGCTGCCAACGAGAAAAGGAACCTAAAAGAACAAGAAAAGCAGCACTCGGAGATGGTGGCTTTTCAGACTCCTCTTTTAACGAGGCACTGATTTTAATCAAAGCCGGTTCAATCTTTTGAAGCCTTCAGTACCAGCGTAACCGAAAGAAAGGATCTGTGTTTTCAGTTCTTGTTTTGCCCTGCGTCGCCTGCATGCTACGAGGTGAAGATAAATAACCAGTAACAACTGGGGTCTTTTGTGCATCAATAGTTAACAAGTTCATCATGTTTCATAGAAACCGCATCCTAATTTTTATTCCAAACAAGATTTCAGCACTAATTTTTGTTTTGACAAATATGATTTGACATAAGAACAGTGGGAGTCAAGACCTTTCATTTTTGATCTAGGTTTACATTGCGCTGATCTAAATTCCTCCCCCTTTCGCTCTTGCCTTTCAGTTGTAAACTTGGTTATTAAAGTTAGCAAAAAGCTATTTGAATCTCTGTTCTGTAGCATTTAAACAGTCCTGCTATATGCAAGATTAAGTATGATAGCCTCCTAATGACTTGTGCTGTTCATTTTATTCACTGGCACAATGCATTACTGTACAGATTTTGTTAAATGGCTTTGTTGAAAATGAAGGATTCTGTTTCTGTTCACT
The DNA here is from genome assembly GCA_027574665.1 of Rhynochetos jubatus. NCBI lineage: Eukaryota > Metazoa > Chordata > Aves > Eurypygiformes > Rhynochetidae > Rhynochetos > Rhynochetos jubatus. The sequence continues at coordinate 5,077,366 of CM050672.1, read as the reverse complement.
GAGAAACTTCATAAAGGATTGTTTGCCAAATGGCAGGACCAGGCCCCCTGGGTCTTCTCTCCGTGACATTAGAGACAATATTCCTTAACCTCTTTGCTTGCTCTAGTGCTTTGGCCCTGCCTGCTGCATAGGTGTGTTGGTGAGGTTGGTTTGGGCTTCCATCCATCTCTGGGACAGACAGCTCACAGCAGTGGCAGGGGTACGTGGCTGTCTGAACACAGGCCATGTGGCACAAAGAGAATCCCCCTCTCCTCAGCTCTGGGGAGACACACACACCCCCCCGCAGTTCTGCCTCCAGCTCTGGGCCCCCAACAGCAGGAGGACACGGAGCTGTTGGAGCGAGGCCAGAGGAGGCCACAGGGATGCTCCGAGGGCTGGAGCCCCTCTGCCATGGGGACAGGCTGGGGGGGTTGTGGGGTTCAGCCTGGAGAAGGGAAGGCTCAGGGGAGACCTCAGAGCCCCTTCCAGTGCCTGGGGGGCTACAAGAAAGCTGGGGGGGCTTTTTACAAGGGCCTACAGTGACAGGACAAGGGATAACGGGTTTAAACTGGAAGTGGGGAGATTTAGATTAGATATCAGGAAGGAATCCTTTCCGGAGAGGGTGGGGAGCACTGGGACAGGTTGCCCAGAGAAGCTGTGGATGCCCCAACCCTGGGAGTGTCCAAGGCCAGGCTGGATGAGGCTTGGAGCAACCTGGGCTGGTGGAGGGTGTCCCTGCCCATGGCAGGGGAGTTGGAACTGGATGATCTTTAAGGTCCCTTCCAACCCAAACCATTCTGTGATTAATTTGAGCTAAACCCAGGGATATGAAGATGGGGAGGATGGCATTGAAAAGCTGGTGAAGATACTTCTGCCTTCAGCTGCTTGGGAATCCTTGCACCTTTTCCAGCAGTGCAGAGTAAGCGCATCCAGGCACATGCTAAACTCATCATTATTCCTTGCATCTAGATGGCAGAGCTGGTGAGAGTTGAGACAGGGAGACTGCCTCGTTTCGTGTGATGTATCTCCCGTTTTGGCGTTGCAGCAGAGCAGCCGCAGTTCAGGTCCCACATCTGCAAGCCATCACACGTAGTGGCTCCCCAGAGACACAGTGGCTGTGGGAGTTAGGCAGAACCGTTGGTGAAAGGCATTTCTCCTTCCTGAGGAAGAGGGCTGTTAAAGACCCCACTCTTAGCTACTCATTTGCTGAAGCATCACTTTCACAGCTTTTCTAAAGACTCTCAAGGGACAGACATGCAGCTGGGAGCCCTTCAAGTGTCATAGCTGGCCCGTGATACTCCAAGTTGGCTATTTTGGGAAGAGGGGAGTGAGGGAAGGCAACTCTGTCCCTCCCATCACAGCTGCTCCGCTTTGTCTAGAAAATCCCACATATGCTAAGCCATGGAGGCTGAATTTGTCCTGGGGTTAGGCCAGAAGTGCAGAGAAGCAGGTGCAGGTCTGTGTGCCAGGTTTGGAAGCAAAAGGACTTGAACAGGTACATCCCCAAGCTGTGAACACCTCAGCCCAAGGAAGAGTTTCATTTTCGTCAAAATTTCTTCCTAGAGCCTGAGTAGCTTGTCAGGTAGGAGAGCTGGCTGGGCTTTGTAGGGATGGAGCTGGAAAAGCCCGAAGGAAGAGCTGGTTCCCCTGTGCGAGCTGGTACAGACAGCGTGCAGGGGTGTGTTCGGAGATTGTGGAGAGAGGTCCTGGAATGCAAGCTGCTGTGCTGGTTGTCCCTTCGCTTTGGGGCTGCTGTTCTGCATCCTGCTTAATATAAACTCTCTGAGGTAGGATGAAGGTAAATGAATCGTGCTTTGTTGCCGGTGAGTCACTCTGTTGCCTAACTATTGTCTCTTCTCTTGTCAGTGAGTCAGTGACACCTTATTAGAGCAGCTGACAGACCCCAGGCCTTGTTCCCACTGGAAGGAGCGTGATGGAGCTTTGTTTCGATGGCAGCTGGATAGGCTGAAAAGATGGCACGAGGCTCAGGCTCCACAGCCCAGAAGACTGATAGATTTCCTATGGGCAACACTTAGCAGTTTGAGCTGATAGAGCAGGAGCAGAGCAGGGCAAGACAAACCATTTTCTGAGCACAGCAAAAACTACAATCTATTTTCCGGTGCCAAGGGAATGCATTGAAAATATCCTGGATGCTCTTGCAAGCACTCTGCAGTCTCTTTGTTTTTCATTTTTCTTTCTTCATAGTCACTTTCTGTCCCTCTTCCCTTTCCTTTCCTAATTTTTGTCCTTTCCTTCAGTCCCTGCTCACTCCTGTATTCGCTCTTCAGAGAAATCTACCCGGTGCTGTGCATCTCCACTCGCTGTTGTGTGCCTGCGGGCTGCAGAGGCTGGAGACAGAGGTTCTTTCAAGATGAAGGTTTTGACCTTGGCTGTAAGAAGCCGTAAGAAAAGTTGTGGCTTTCTCTGATGTGACTCTTCTGTTCTGTGTAGCTCCCACAGAGACCGAAGGAGAGCTAAACCCAGGATAATGTCACGGTCTCCTGATAAAAGACAATTGTTTGGTGTGAAGACTATGGCTTTTGCTCAGTAGGTCATCTTACCTCCTACAAAATGTAATCCTGTCCTCTGGGCCCTTTCTAGTGGGGTAGCTCAGTAGTGCTGTGTGGGCAATGCCTGGTCTGTGTTCCAGCCTGATACAGCCCATCGCCATCCCTTGTTAACGTCAGCGGGCGCAGTGTGTTGGCTTCACTTGAATTCCACGTGTGGAATTGGTGGCTCCCGAAAGCTTCAGCAAGCTCTGAAGATGTAAGCTCTTATTGCTCTGCTAATGATCAAACGTGCGGGTTCTGTTGTGTACCTGACGCTGGTGTGTTTGATTGGCCTGTTTCTGCCGAAATTGGTGGGTTTGATTTGCAGATAATGGGTAGCTAAAAGGAAGTTCACAGATGCAGCAGCAGTTGTGATTGTTACCACAGTTATACTTAGTCCCTGCTTGGTGCTTTGCAGTGCTTTTCAAGCCTTAATTAGCCCTTACACGTTTGGCAGGTGGTAGGGTAGATATGCTCCACCTTTGATCAGCCCTCATGGCCTCCCTTTAAACTACACGTTGGGAAGAAAGCTGTTCCCTTTTCTCCTCCTCGGGATGCCGAAGGGGAGCAGGGCCGTGGGAGATGCGCAAATGGGTGGCTCTTGTGCATGTGAACCCCGTCGCAGGTTCCCCGCTCGCCTGACTTGGAGCTTGTCACCCTTCACGATCCTCGTTCAGCTTGTGATCGGTCTGTCACTCCCGTGGGCTCCGGGTTCGGGTCAGAGGAACCCCAGGCTGGGGTGGCAGCTCCTTTCCCCTGCCCCGTGCCCTGCAGTGGGTTCAGGCAGAGCTGCCCCTCCCCTGGCTGGCAGCTCCCTGGGCTGGGCTGGTGCTGCGGTACCCTGACAGGCTTTTGGACCAGTTGGTTTCTTTGGTTGTTGAGATGGGCACGCATCTTCCAAACTGTTCCCCCTCTGGCCCAGCGAATGTGTTAAACCTCCTGATGAGCCTTTGGAATTGTGTTTTGTCTTACAAACGCTTGCTGCAAGTGGCTTTAATGGAACCCTAAGCTAGCAGGCAGCAGGGATGGGTCAGGGAGAGGAATAGAGGATGGGCCCTTCTATTCAGGTTATCCACCTCAGACTAGAACGAGCTGCTGCGGGCTTTACCTGTGTTTTTTAGAGACAGCACTGTCATTAATTCCCATGAAGGCCCTTTGGAGCCTGTGTTGCTTGGGTGGCCCACTTCCTCCAGCCTGACGTTAAAGCACATTCCCGCAGAGGCCGTGGGGGTACGGTGTGCGTACAATGCCTTCTCCTCTCTGTGGAGGGCTCCGTTCAGCACCTTTCACAAGCATCATGTTAATTAATGTAACGTTTGTTAGTGATTTCTGTGGCAGTGTTCACAAGCGAGCGGGTGGATGAGCGTTCCTCTGGGTGGGTGGAAGTAGGAACAGAGCAGCCTTGTTGCCTACGTGGATGTCTCCATTCTTCTCAGGCACAAAAGAGCAAATGCACTTGTGGCCTGGGACGGGGTGGTACATGCCCTCCTTCAGCTCAAGATGAGATGAACCTTTGTATTGCTACCAGGAGCTGCTGCTTCTGCTGCGCTGCTCTTCTCCCACGGAGGAAACTCCAGTCGGAGGCCCTGACACTTGCTGTCACCAGAGCTGCCCTGAAGTCCTACAGCAAGCATCCCTGCGTTCTGCCTGAGGTCCCAGTTCTGATCGCAGTGGAGGGTTCCTCTTCCCCATTCAGAATCATAGAATCACAGGAGGGTTTGGGTGCGAAGGGACCTTAAAGCCCACCCAGTGCCACCCCGCACCATGGGCAGGGACACCCTCCACTAGCCCAGGGTGCTCCCAGCCTCATCCAGCCTGGCCTTGGACACTCCCAGGGATGGGGCAGCCACAGCTTCTCTGGGCAGCCTGTCCTAGTGCTCCCCACCCTTAGCAGGAAAGCAAATAAAAAGACAGTTTTGATTACAGTGGCCGTGGGCTCTCACTGGGCAGTGCAGGAGCTGGTGTGGATCCCAGAGCTGTGTCCAGTCGACACACCTCCCCTTTTGGCCATCAGCGAAGTGACCTTGCCTCTCCCGAGAGGATGTGTGGAGACAGGCCGAAGCTGAGACCTGGAGTCCTCCGTACAAGTCATCACTGCCATTTCTGGGTACTAGCAGAAAGGTTTCTTTTGAGTTTCTTGGTTTCTACCTTAAAACTCCCTCAGGGTGTACAATAAGGCTGAAACCAGTAATTTAGAGAGGGGAGTGTCAGGGAGAGTCAAAAGTGACAGAGTGGGTTTTGATTCCTTTCCCTTTTGAAGCTGCTTCCCCTTTGATTATATCCCTCACATTATAATGTGTAGATCTGGAAAGGTGATTATTTCTCAACATCTCTCCAAATAAGCAGCGTGTCAAGCAGATATCACCACCCTAGAAATGGGCCCATATATATCGTCATAAAACTGCTAGGGTTTGTGTAGCACCACCTTTTGACAGCTGAGTATAATCAGAGCCGTTGGACATGGGACCACGAGCTCTGTCATGATCTGATGAAGCCGAGTCTGAGCAGGAAGGAAGATGCTCCTGTAGCGAAGGAGTAAGACGCTGGTGTGCACAGCGAGGGGTCAGGGTCCTTCCTAGATGTCCCCTCTGTCCTGGCAATGATGGAGACACAGCAGCAAAGTCCTGATGTCTGGTTTGCTCTCTGCATGGTTGTGTAGGCGAAGGTTCTTTTCTGTTATGCTCAGGCGACGGCTGAAGCCGAGACAGTAGCTCATGGTATTGCGATAGACTTTGTTAGCTGGGGGGGAAAAGAAGTCAGCCATGCATTTTGCAACTGCTTCAAAGGTGGTGCAGAAGAAAGGGAACATCAACAAGACCCTTGTAGAAAACGCACAGCCTGCGTTTCTTCAGATACAGAGTGTTTAGGGGAATATTCAAAACAAATGTTTAAAATGACACAAAGGCGAGCCAGCGGGGAAGCAGGGTTTGCCCTCCGCTTTGTCAAACACCGGGGAGGAAAGCTAAGCAACTCCCAGCCACGCTTTAGCGAAGATCCAAGCATGTTCCTAATCCCCGATGCAATTCATGTATTTAAAGGCCCTTCTTGCTAAGAACATGAAAGGCTCTGTCAATTCAAGCAATATTTTTCACTTCAGTTAATCATCCCAGAAAATTACAACTTTATTGTCTCTTTGTCTCTGTTTAGTTTGAGCAAATCCAACTTTTCTCATTGTCTCTCTGCAGATTATGAAAGGCTTTGTGGATTATATCGTGAAATGAAACCGAGCCTGTTAGTGTTACTCGAATATCCCAGTAATAGGCTGTGCCTCGGGCAGCGCCGCCCTTCCTTCTCTTTCTAGAACGTTGTGCGTGTTGCTCTGAGCTGGTCTGTCTCCCTTCGTTAATAGGAAAGTGTATAAAAATCACATAATCGTTAATATTGAAGAATCATTAAGGTTGATAAAAGCAGCTTTGACTGCAACGATGTTGTTTGTCATGGTCACTGCTTTTGGAAAACGTGCCGTAGAAACATCAGCCTCGCTGTTGTTCAGAATCCACCGGTTGATCTCGTGGCTGTTTGACTCCAGCTATTGCTCTCTGGGAGATAGCTCCGGTTAGATGATCATTTTGCAAGGCTGCAGGAATAAATGGATTTCTAGAGGCTGTCTCTGCTGCCTTCATCCCTTTTCCACAAGCCCCTGTTTTTGATGCAGACAGCATCCGAAAGCCAGCAATCTGTAGTTGAGCAGTAAAGCCTTGGTTGGGTTTTTATTAAAGCAATGATGTGCTGACTGGCTGAAAAGTGTCAAAACTGCAATCATGTAACATCAACAAAATAAGGCAGGATGCCTTTCTTCGGAGTGAGGAACGCTGAAAGCGTAAATGAGCCCTGCAGGAAATTGGTGGATCTGAGCACTTCTCCAGGGAAAGGTGTGGCGTTCATCAGCCACGGCTGCTTTTTCCCCTTCGTAAGGAAAGACCAAAGTCTCAGGGCTCACGACACGACTCACCTTTGCCTTCTGTCCCCTCTGCAGTAGTTCCTCGGCAGTGCATCCCGCTGGGTTTTCCTCTCTTAAGCAGAACTAGAGTTGAAGTAACCCTGACGGTATTACCGAACCGCCACGCCAACGTGCAGTAAAAGGCTGGGGGAATTTGGGGTGGTACTTTAAATCTGTCAGTGAGAAGAAGGAACTGACCCGAGCCGGAGAGAGATACGTCGGGAAAATCCCTGGGCATCAGCAGTGTGTGTGAGTGCTTGTGGTTACGCTGGAACGGGAGATGCTAGGGGCAGAGCCGGCATGAGCAGTTTCTCTGCAGAAACGAAACCTGAACCTTCTCCAAGTGTCGTTGCCAGGACTCCAAGAGGTCTGACTGCCCGGGGTGGGAAGGAATGTGGCTGCAACTGGGGGGAGCCTGTACATGCATCTTGCTGACAGCAGCACGGAGGCAGCTTCGCGCCCGTGTCCCCGGTGTGTTAGATCCGCAGAGGGATGGCTGACGATGATTCCAAACTGGAATCATCCACATGAGGATTTGTGTTTGCCGAGTTACCCAGGAGAGCCATGGCCTCTGTAAATTAAGCACAGAGCGTTCTGAGTCACGATGCACTTCATACCCTTTGCTCTCCTGTGTCGGGAATACTCCTAGGGAACCCGAACAGAAATAAAACTCCAGCGCTGAGATGTTCCAAACCCAGGGTCGTCAACATCTCTACTTTCATTTAACCTCAACCGCTACAAGATTGTCTGTCTACACACCTGCTAAAGTTTTCTTGGCACGCCATGCCACGTCATTCCCTCTCTCTGGAAGTTCTCCTGTAGGAGAACATTGTCATGTGCTGGAGAATGGTGAGCATGCTCGCAGGGACTGTTCAGTTAGCAAAGGAAGGGAATTGTCCCCTAAGCCACCCGCTCTCTGTTCAGATCCGCTGAGATTAGTTTCTGGTCTCTGCTGCCAGACGAGGCTGTTTTGTATCCTGGGTCATGGAGCGGTGCAAAAGGAGTTTCTGCCCCAGATAACAACCGCTGCATCAGGGTAGAGTGATCCAAGTCCTGTGTTAGCTGCCCTTGCACAATAAAAATCCAGTTCTCTAGCTTACAAAAGTGCTGTGCTTGTAACTGGGTTAAAAAGAGGGTGAATTTAGGTTTACAGCTGAACAAAGATTAGGGGTGGAATTGCCAAACCGCTTAGGCTATGACAAGAACTGGAAAGCAAGGCCAAGGCTTCCAGCCCTGTCTGGTGGTTTAAAGTGTGGGCCTTGAGCTGTTCCCGGGGGGTATTCCTTCAGAAGTGTCAGGTCTTTGAATATTGGGCCTCTCCGAAACAACCCATTTTGGGTAACGCAGATCACTTGTCCTGTTAGAAGACCTCAGCATGGACCATGGGCAGTCTGGATCCCATCCAGACAGCCCCAGTATTGGGACTGGGAGCTGCTGCCTGTCCCAGCTCCTGCAGATTGCTTTAGAGCTAAAGGCCACCGCATGGAAGGGGCTTCATCTCGCTGTTCTGTTTGCAATGCAGGAGGCCTTCGAGGAGCTACTGTAGTAGACGCCTTAGATACCCTGTACATCATGGAACTCGAGGAGGAATTCCAAGAAGCGAAGAAGTGGGTGGAGAAGAGCTTTGACTTGAATGTGGTGAGTCAGTTCCTGGGAATGCCTCTGTGTGTCACAGAAACGCTGCGTGTTTGGCCAGCTCTGGTCCATCTTCTCTGAGAATCATTTGAGGAGGGGAACTATGAAGTTTGGGGGGGAAGAAACCACTCAACTCTGATTTCTTTCCTGGTTTTGAAGGCCAGTGGGACTATTGTGATGATTCACCCCATCTTCTGCCTATATGCAGCACGGGGTTCCAGTCAGGGGCCACCAGATCGGACTCGCAGTGTCTGGCTGAAAATGAGATTCAGTGTTTAATGGTTTTTGTGTTTAGGTCTGGGTTATAAAAACCAGCTGTGATTATCAGATACTCCAAGGAAGTTTTGTTCATCAAAGAACAAGTTCTGTTTCGTCTCAGTTAAATATCTGCCTGTGATCAGACAGCTTTTCTTTCTACATGCTATAGATTAGGATTGAAAACGCTGATCTCCTCGAGCGGGCCCTCTGTTGGTATGTCACTGCTGGGCCTTGTGCAGTGGGAGCGGGGCACCTTGGTAGCAAAGTGGGAGCACAGAGTGAGACGGAAGGAAGGGCAGAATGGTCTAAAAGAGCTCTCTGTGGCCCCTGAAGCTCTCCTAGCCACTTCCTCTTAGAGCTATCATTGGACTTGTCGGGGCTCTGGGTGCAGCACGTGCCTTGCAGTGCTGCCAAACGGAGGATGCTGTCCTTTATCTCACTTTGTGGCTGGGGCCCCTTGCCACAGCTCTGACTGTTGGTCTCCAGCTGATGGGATCTCATCAGTGTGACACACAGGCGTGTTAAAACCAGAGTGCATTTCAAACTTTTATTTTTTCAGTGCCAGCCTAGTTGTCTGTTGTGAAAAATGGTTCTCCCCATGGGAACAATGCGTGCAGCTGCCTTTATAGAAAAGCATCGTTTGGGAGGGCACGACTGCCATTCATATATTCATAAAAGGAAGACCACATCTGATAAATTTGGTGAATGCTCTCAGTATGTTACTGAATCGATAAACAAGGGACAAAATCAACTGGGAGATAATTTATCTGGATTTCATAAAAGCTTTTAATCTTGGCCTGCAGAATAGATTGATCTGCAAAGACAAGAATGAATGGTATGGATTGATCGGTGGAGTCAGAAAGCACAGCAGAGGGAGAGGAGGAGGGAAATTAATTAAAAATTGGCTCTGTACAAGGCACTCTAATAGTCCAGAAAAGTGAGGCTGGGACTCCCAAGGCCAGCAGCTCGGTTTGAAACTGGGTGCCGTGATCTGTCTCACGCACTTTCAGTCGTCATCTCAAGAAAGAGTTTGAGATGCTCTGATTTGTATCCTGGAGGTGTTTGGAAAGGGCAGGCTAGTGTAGAGGTTCCAGTGTTCCTCTTTGCCTTCCTCACTGAAAGCGTTGGTGGAAAACCTTTCTGGTCTGTGGCTTTCTGCATTTGTGTGAGGGTAGGAACCATTTATCCTGCAGATTCAGCGGCCAGGAGTATGTATTTTTTAAAGGCACACTTTGAATGCATTCGTTTTGACGTTTGCTGATCATCAGCTGAGTAGGTAGAGCAAAACTTCTTCCAGGTGAGTGGGTTCTTGAGCGATTCAGTGAACCGTATCCCTCTGTGCCTGCTGTCTGCTGGGGGCGGCACACGGACACCACGCGGTGTGGCTCTCCGTTAGCATGGCCACGATGGGCACCCTGTGGGCTGTGGTCCTCTCGGAGCCTGCACCACGAGTCCTTGAACGACAGAAAATACCTGCCGAGTGCGGGAGATGCTTTATGTCTGTCTAATGCACCGTCCTCTTCACAAGAAAATGCAGAAAGCCATTTTTCCATGTGGCTGTACAATTTTCTCTTTAAATAAAACATTTCAAGGGGCACATTTTTGCCCCAGAGTAATGCACAGCTTTTTGCAAGGCATAAGGTCAGACTAATGTAAGTGTTGTCAGCCGGTGATAGAGGGGCAGTTTGGGTGTTTCTCTCCGGGCTCCACCTGTCACTGTAGAGCAAATGAAGTGCTGTGAGATCTTGGACGAAACGCTGCGTTACTGCGGGCGTGGACTGGGAGACTGAAGTATCTGCCTACATCTGTGCCTTTGGCTGCCGTTTGTGCGTGCAGGCTTTGCAGTCAAGTATATCATTATGTATTTTCAGAACGGAGAAGCATCCTTGTTTGAGGTGAACATCCGCTATATTGGAGGACTGTTGGCCACGTACTACTTAACCGGAGAAGAGGTTTGTTTCAGCGGCTCTGCATGTCTCACATGGTCACCGATAATGAACTGAAAGGGTTCTCCAGCAGCTTTTCTCTGAGTATCAGATAATCCCTCCATAACAACCAGCTAAACCTCTCACTTTTATGAATATTGAAATGCCACTAATGTTCTTTTAATTAAGTCTCGCATAATTACCTTGCACACACCGTGCATGGCTCATTTGCAAAGATCTTTTCTCCCGTGGGCAATTCTAGCAAGCCATGTTTTCGGTTGGACACATTGCTCCCCAGCGAAATGCCATTTGCAGTGATCTTTGTACTTGTTCTTTTGTATTCTAAACACGGACAATATTTCATCAAACATCATTCCAGATTCTGCCTCGGACTAAGGAGGCCAACCAGTGAGCAGCAGGTGCTCCAGACTCTACCTGCACAGCCTGTCCATAGCAGTAGTTCCTAAGATAAAGTGCCCTGGGGTACGGGACGGGACGGGGGGGGGGGTGGCAAACTGCCAGGGCAGGGTACTGTATCCTGCCAGCTCATGTGACAGTGATACAGCTCCACAAATGTCCCCTCGCCCAGTCGATGCGTGCTGGGTGGCACAGCCCCTCCTGGAGCGTGGTGGAGCAGCCGTTCAGTCCTGGCTAAAGCAGGCGGTTTCCACTTTCCTTCTTTCTCTCCAGCCCGGCAGAGGCCCAGGGCTTAATGCCATAATCTGTTTTATAATGTGACTGGACTGGAATTTTACAGCTGGCTGTAGAGAGATGAAGAGATTATTCCTTTGCCCTGGAAGTCTTAGGCAAGCAGAAACTCTGATTCAAGGGGGTTTTGTGAGGGAAGGAAGACTGGCTCTTAAATGAAAGCCTAGCGCTCATGCCATACGCTGACCGTGGCTGGGTGCTGTCCACCACTATGGGATGGGATGGCTCATCACGGCCGAGTGGCACCATTGATCCGTGGAGTTGCTGGAGCAGCTCTGTTATTTGGGTTGCATTTTAAATGAGTTCCAGGAACGACTTCTCTCAGTGATTTCCCTCCAGGGAAAACTCTCAAAGACTCAGTGCCCCAACTCTGGGCCTGTCTCAGTCACGGCTTCAACAGGCTTCAGATCAACAGAGCAAAAAGAAACCACATTAAACCATGAAACTCCAGCAGCGACCTCTTGAAGTGCAGTCAGCAGCGATGCCCAGGGCAGTGCCAGTCAGTGTCACCAGGCTGAAAGGCAAAAATCAAATCCCTGTCTCTTGCTTTCCCTTCTGAACCAAAGCCCTACCTCCTTGGGAGTGTATCAAAGGTCTGCAAGCCCACAGGAGAGCTCAGGCTTCCTCAGTGCTGTATTTTTAGAGCAATAAATTCCTGCTTTCTGAGAACTACTACGGCAGCTTGGGCTGGTATGGAGGGGCTAGAGGTAAAAGGCTTGTGCTTTATCTCCTAAGTCACTTACTGGCTTCCCTTGATCAGGACTAATCTCCGGAGCAAAGATTAGTGCTTGTATCAGTTTGTCCCAAAATAATTGTGCATCGCAGCTTTGTGCTGCAAGCCACCATAAGCTCTAATTCGATTTGAAAGCCCAAAACTCGGGCATTAAACATGGAAAAGGAGCAGCTTAGCCGTGAAACCATGAATCCTTCCTGGAAAAGAGTTGCCAGTAAAAGATTGTTCGTTGGAAATCATGTGTTTTGCAACAGGAGATGACACAAGCTAGACAAACCCATGTTGTAAATCCAGCAGTGCTTCACCCTAGCAAGACTTTTTTAGATTCTGATTCAGCTGTTTCACCTCCTTATATCCTCTGTCAGCCTGGGCAAAGGGAAGAATTCTTCCCCAAAACAGTACTCTTTGGATCAGTTCAGATCACTGAAATTTGGGGTATTTGGGGTGTTCTGAGCTCTGCAGCTCTGGCTGTGCCCATCCCAGCCACAGGTTTGGCAGGGGGCTTGGGACTGCTTTAGTGTAGATTTTCAGAGGACATTCAGATGGATACTGAAGTTCAGCATGACTTTAGGTTCAGATCTGTCGTGGGGTGGGCCTAGGGCAGCAGAATACCTGAAACAGCACATTCTTACAGTGCAGCACTTTCAGTTTTTATAACAGTGTGTTTGAAAAAGAGGATTTGAAAGAATCCAGTGTGACCGGTGTTCACAAGCAGTCCATCAAATATTTATCCTCTCTTCTTCTTTCAACAGGTGTTCAAGAGTAAAGCTCTGGAACTTGGAGAGAAACTTTTGCCAGCTTTTAACACCCCCACTGGTATCCCACGTGGCGTCATAAATCTGGGCAGGCAAGACACACGTCCTTACAAGCGTGTCATTTTATTACTGAATGTTTGTAAAAGACCGGGACTCGAGCAGGAACAGCAGCAGTTCCTCAGAGGTGCCCCCCTTTAGTGCAGATTCTCCGAGGTCATTTGTTTTGCCAACTCAAAACCAAGAGGTGCCTTGGCAGAGATCGCAGGTGACTCCAGTTAAACCCAGCTGTGTTTTATTAATTTTGGGCTATCCGCAGTTTCTTCCTCTACCTCTTGGCAGGACTCCCTGCTGCAATTGCATTTCCCTCACTCTCGTTTTCTTTGAAAGGTTATTTGCAGTCTGCACGTAGCATGCGGTGCTCTCTGTATTTTTGCAGTGTGCCCAACTAGATGCCTGTGAATTTATCCAGGCTTCATATCTGGAAAAACTGGGAAAGGAACTGGATGAGACTGGCTGACAGTTTCGCTGCTAGAAAGGGGGAATATACAGATCCTTTAGTTTTCTTCCTGCCAGCAGCACTCAGCCAGGTGTGTATCCTTCGCTGGTGTTTCATGTCAGGTAGGTGGTGTTCTCACGCTGGAGGGGAGCTTTGAGGCAGCTGGGTTAAATACCTTGTTGAAGGTCTCTCTGCAACCCTGGAGGCTGGACTCCCAGTCTCTGATTCTTGCTGTTAGTGTTCCCTGCCAATAAGGGCTCATTTTGATGCCTACAAACAAATCCCCCAGGGTAAAAGCTGCATGCCGGCTGAAACAGAGATAGCAGGAAATGTGGATTAACAAAAGCCTTTCATCCTCACCTCTTGCAAAACTCGGAGCAGCAGCCGTGAAAATCATTATTCATCTCTTAGCCCAAATCTCCTGTTTGGCTCGTGTCTCTGTGAAGTGCAAGACTTCCGAATGTTTGGTTCACGCTGATCCACTGCGCAGATATCACTGTCACCCTTCGTTTGTCTTATCTGCACGTGATCCCAGTGAAAATTTGAGCCACCACTAAGAGTTTAATTGGCTCTTTTTACAGAAGAGACATTCTGCTTCCTCTGTGGCTGATAAAGACTCGCATAGACTAACCTTTCACAGAAATGCCAAACCCTCCCCTGCCCTTTGTGAAGACAGTTGAAACAGACTGTGTCTGCCTAGACATTCCCAAAATTTTTTACTGGTGACCTTGACTAAGAGCAAAGAAAATCAAAATAACACTGAACCCACAACCCAGAGCCGTGTTACTGGCTTGAGCTCTGGCTTCAGGGCCATGAAACCGCTGTGAGGGCTCCGAGAATCAATTGATTTAGGAGCAGGGATGAAGTGAGCTAAATCTGTAGCCTGACTGCTGCAGGAACATGATGAACAGCCAAAGGCTGTAAACCCAAAGGGGAAGGGAGTTATTCAGTGTGAGATAGTGCGTGGAAGCAGAGGGAGGTGATGCCCTGAGAGCACGCTGACCCAAACGTCAGGGCCAAACCAAAGCCCACAAGAGTTTTGCAAAAAGGAGTTCTGTCCCCAGTTCTACTTTTGCAAGGAGGCGCTAATTCCAGAGAGGCCTCATCGTCTCAAAAGGAGGAGAGTCTTGCAGCGTGTGTAGGCTTTTGTTGGTGGTGGCTTGGGGGTGGGTTAAGAATGACATTCAGAAATTTGAAGCAAAAGCTGGCCTGAAGTCAATCCTGCGTATACGTTTCTGAGGACCCGAGAACAACGACCCCTCTGCCCCAGCTCTTCCTGTAGCCAACTGGCTTTATCTCTTCCTATCACCTCTCACCACCTTTTCCTCTTGTGTCCCCTCTCTGCTGATGTGCTTCCCCGTGGCCTTCTGTTTGCACAGGCACTGTATCATACCGCACACAGGCTTGTTTTCCATCCAGCTGCTCCAACTGCCACGTTGCCTGCCAGGTCCTGGAGTACACTGTCTTCTCAAGCTGCTGCTCTGCGCTCCCTGCCTGTGTGTTGCACTGTGATTTCTCTCCCAATGTCTCCTGTTTCGGGTCCCTGGCCCCTGATTCCCTTCACATCTCCCCTAAACCCTCTGCACCTCCAGGTTTTTCCTCATCATCCTCTCCTGGTCTCTCTGCCTTGGCACTGCTGTGGATCTCTGAGCGAGGGAGATGATACAGGCATTTTCAGTCCTGGTTATCTGGGGGATAAAGAGGGCTCTGGGCATTTTCTTTTGTCTTGAAGACCAAGGTCCTTTGAACGGTAGTTTCCTCTGAGATGTTATAAAACAGGGCAGCTGTGAAGACCCGGTTTGTCCAGTCTGTAATGCTAGTAAACTGTTTTCCTGCAGGGGTCATTTCAGGCTGCTCTTTAACCCAGGGACACACTGCAGCCGTACTCTCTTTCCTCCAAACCACCTCTCCCTGAGTTTTACTGTGATTTGTAACCCAGGGCTTGGGTTCCCAGCAGCACGGTCCTTGCCTGGCCACGTGTTTGGGCTGGAAGCTCCCGGGAGAGGGTTGTTTTGGCCACTGTGACCCCACGTAGCTGCTGCCACAACAAACACAGCCCCATTTGGCTGCTTCCAAGCACTCCTCGTTTGAACTAGCTCAGAAGGCAGTTTCTGTTTGTGAGATCGTATTTGTTACAACGTCCCTTCAGTGCAGTAAATAAAGAAAAAGTAATTGACTCTTTATAGATATGAGAACACTGTGGGATTGTTTAGCACACCCATCCCAGGGCCAGCTGCTGCCAGGTTCAGCTGATAGGCCCAGTGCGATCTTAATACCAGCATTAACTGGGCAGACTGGAGAACCTTTGCCTGCGCAGGGAGATTTCTGCCATAAACTCCCCGTGGTTTTGGGGTACCCATTTTAGCCACATGTAGTGTTTTCCAATGAAAAGCCGGTGATGGAGCTTTCTGACGGTTTGCAGGGAAGGCTGACGTTTGGCAGTGACTGAGCAATTTGAAACAGCCTGAACATCCTGCTTATCTAATGACTCCTTTTGTCTGGAGGCGAAACAAACAGCTCTGGACCTGAAATGGTTTTCCGTATATCACATGGAGGGGAAACTTTCCTCCCCCCTCCAGAGACATCATTAGTTTTAGCCTCCTGTAAACAACAGAAACCCTGTTCTTCTAATAGCCAAGCTTTCAAACGCCATCTAGTGTTACCCGCCCCCATCACTGCAAACTCGTTACCTCATCAGTATCACTCGCAGAGACATGAAAATCAAAGCCACGTCACTTCTGAGATGCCTTTGCCAAGCTTCCCTGGGCCAGAACCCGCAGAACCTGTTTTGGGACCAAGGCTGAAGGATATAGGCATAAGGGAGAGAAGCGATGCCCTCCTCATCCCCAGAACTGACTCCTTGGTTTACTTCAGTGCTGATTTCCATCTTTGCATGGATTTGGCAGGGTGATGGGAGACACACAGAAACTGAGAAGGCATCCCAGTACATCAAAATTAGGGATGGAGGCGCTTTGTCTTCTTCAGACAAGTGTTGGCCACCTTCTGTAGTTTTTTGCTGGCCCTCCTCTTCTTGCAAGGCACACGAGATGGGCACCAGCAGGGTGTTTTCAGTCAGATTTGTCCTGTGCAGGTGTTAAAATTCCCCGTGGCTTTTCGTTGCCCAGGGGCATCTTCCCCTAGCACTGATGGTGCTCTGTGCGCTGTCCCCCTGCAAGCGAGCCTACGCTGGGAACGGCAGTGTCAGCTGCACATGAAGAGCGTGAGATCTTGTTGAAACAAGGTGCTTAGGGACAGTCTGGATTCTCCATCAAATAGCCACCGTGTTGGACCTGTGGGACACCTGAGATGCCACAGTTCAGCCCAGACTACTTACAGACACGTTTTGTCCCAAGGTGTCTTGCGTAGGGCAGGTTGCCAGTGTTCTCCCCAAGTTTGCTTTAGGCTGATCTGTTCGGGAGGAATTACTCTCCCACAAAAAATGCAGTTTCTCAGTACACATAGTCTGGTGTTTGCCCTATCCTAAACAATCCTCTGTAGAACGACTGCTCCATCCCACTAGAACTGTTCCGTGTGAGAGTCCTAAAAGTCTGTGTATGTCCTTCACGTGGCCCCTGTTGAGACCTGGTGTGCACACAGCAAAGGCAGGATCTGCACTGGGGGGGCCTCTGGCTTTGGCTGTGTTTTCCTGATGATGAAGGCTCCCTTTTCTCTCCTTGCAGCGGCATGAGTTGGAGTTGGGGTTGGGCATCCGCCGGAAGCAGCATCTTAGCAGAATTTGGTACCTTGCACTTAGAATTCCTGCACCTCTCGGAGCTCTCTGGCAACCCGGTGTTTGCAGAAAAGGCAAGTACTTCCCGAATCGGGTTTTTCATGCTCGTGGGGTCAGTGCCAGAGCAGGGCAGCGCTGTGATCTGCCTGCAGCAGACAACATAGCAGCGAAGTGTTCCTTCTCCCCAGTACTGTACCACTCCCCAGAGGAGAAATCTTCCCGAGTGGGACAGGCCTCCGAGCATCCTGGGCACCAGCTCACTGAAAAGGTCACAGCGAGCTCCTCCTGTGGATCCCGTCACACTGATAGGCCGTGGAAGGCAGCTACCCTGGAGTTTTCTTTGGCCATTGACATTTCCGTAGCCCCTTCACCTGCCTCTCCATGGCTTAAGATGGGGATGTTTTTCCCAGTGTCTCAGTCGTGTGAAGTTGTAGCAAAAACTTCCTCGGACAAGGGCACAGCCAAAGCAAAACCATCTGTGGGATGCAGGCTGCACAGATAATTGTTAATTCTGATATCCTAATAGTAGTGCCTTGTACTTGCAGACCTTTTTACTCTAAACAGGCATTAAATGTTATGCTCCAGCCAGCAAGATTTCTGCTGAGGTTTCTTGTGGAGGAAAGGCCTGACAGTTGACGTATTGGATTCTTTTTGTGTAACTTGTAACTGAAAATCTATTAATATTATACATTACCTTGAGCTTTTTTTTCCACAAGTGATCTTGTAATGCATGTGAGAGCAACTTAATAAATGCTGTTGGACACCAGCAAGTCATTAGCTTTCGCTGCACGTCCCTGAGGAACCAGCTTTGAGGGAGACAAATTGTTCCAGTTAGAATCCAAACTGCCCCCATGAGCCCAAAGGAAATGGGGCCGGTCTGGAGTCCCGCAGTGGGATGAAAACAGACAGTGGTTCGGGGATTGCCAATAAAAAGCTCAAAATGGTGCTTTCCAGAATATTTCTGGTGCAGGTCTGCCAGTTGTGAAACAAGAAGAGAATCTGAAGAAGAGACAGGAAGGAAAGAGAAGGAAGAACTAGGAGAGCAGAACGGAGAATAGGATGGAGTGTATGGAAAGCAGTAAGGGTGGGGTGAGCAAGAGGAATGTCACAGGGGGATGAGCAGGAGAGGAAAGGAGAGGGTGAAGGAAAACTAGAAACCCAGGAAACTGTGTGGGGAAGGTAGAGACAGACTGGTGATTTGAAATAAAGGAGACAAGCTAAAGATTCCGGAGGACAGTGATAACGACAGATTGATCAGAGGAAGGGAGGAGCTGAGAAAGACCAGTAAAGGGACCAGTGGTATGGAAAGAACATGTGTGCGAAGGAAATGAAGGGGCAGGTGGGGAGAGACGAGCACTGAAAACTCAAGGGCAAGAAGAAGCACCGTTAGAAGCTAGACTTGAATCCATATCCCAGGTTTAAACTGGCATGTTGAGCCAGGGTCAAGGCTCTGACCCCAGCCTGACATGTTCTCCTCTTTGCCTCCTGAGCCCATAGAGGGGTAAGGGCAGAACCTTCCTGACTCCCCCAAGCTGAGCGTGCCTGGTGCGCGCCACAGAAAACGCATCGTGTTCTTCCTAACCCTCCCTCTGGGAGCAAAAATGTAGGATGGTGTGGGTTCAAACAGCCCATCCTGGGGGAAATTACTTCAGAGGAACAGATCAACTCATTAACTTGCAGCTTGGGACTTGTGTGATTTTAGCAAGAATCGAGTCCATCTGTGTCTTTTATTCAAACATGTCATTAATATGCCGTGCTACTAAACTTCAGTAAATATTATGCAGCCTGACGACTCACTTGGAAGGCCTGACTCAAGGCTGTAGCCAGCTTTGGGCGTACAAATTGTCTAATTTTATAAAAGGTTTAGAGTGTATTAGCTGCTCTGTCATTTATAATAGAATATTTATGCTGCATACCATTTACCTCGGTCCCTTTTGGGAAAGGCCTCTTGGATTGAATGGGGGTGAAACCAAGGGAGGTTTTAGAAAATAAGTACAGCTGTTCTAGCATGTTAAAGGAGCTGTCTGTTGTTGAAATTAAAGGCCCCAATTCATCATGTTAAGTGACCACATGGTAAATTTTAAGTACCGTGTGAGTGACTCATCCCTGCCACTCCCTTCCCCTTGGATGATGGAAAAAATCACCCTCTGCATCTCATACATTTCCACCCAGATCCTCAGGATTGCTTCTGGACCGCTGTTAGCAAACTGCTTGCTGAACTGAGAGCTGGCAGAGCTTTTAGAATCATTTCTAAAAATCCCACAGAGCTGGATAAAGATTGTGCCGAGGCGTCCAGCAGAAACGTTTCTCCGTAACAGCTCTCTCACTGGAGAGCCGTGTCCTGGGGTTCTGCTTGCGTGATGATTCACGACGCTACAGGCTGCTGTGCTTGTTCAGCCAGGGATCGGCACTGATGAATTACAGACTTCTCGGTGACAGTGCAAAACCGTCGGCTTTTTCACAGCAGAGAAGTAACACGGTTCTTGTCTCTTGTCTCTCCTAGGTGATGAACATCCGCAAAGTCCTGAACAGAGTTGAGAAGCCACAGGGCCTTTATCCCAACTTTCTGAGCCCGGTGACAGGGAACTGGGTGCAGCGTAGGTATCGCTCTACATTCAGAGTCCTGCCTGGAGCATTTCGGTCTTTCCATTATTCTTTGGGAAGCAATAGCAACTGTCAGAGCAGCAAGCCAGGGAAATGTCTTGTCAGGCAGCCCGTTATACATGTGATTAGATAATGCAACCCGATTTGTAAGATGCAATACAGTAATTGTACACTTATTCCATCAGCCTTGTTTCCAGCTGAATGTCTCACCTCCAGAGAGAATTAGGGCCTCTCTTGCACAGGGGAGGATAATGGCACATGGTTCATCACACAGATATTAGAAATCAGCACATCTCTTTAAGATCTCATCCCGCAGTCATCACATAGCCCGCAGACCTCCTTAGGAGCTGCACGTGAAGGCTGCGAGCAGAAACACATTGCGATTTACTTCCTGAGCGTGCTGCAGCACGTAAGGAACCACCCGGAGAGGCAGAGGGCTTGCAGAGTCTGGGATCCCCCGATGTCGGGTCTAGGGGTGCGTTCTCCTGTGTGCATTTGTGTACCCGTCACTGCGGTACCTCTGCGAGGTGCAGTGCAGGAAGGGTGAGACGAGTGCGTGTTCTTCCCTCTTGTTGGGAGCCCAGCCCTGAAGGCGTGGGCTCTGATACCGCTCTGCTGTGAAAGGGGAGCAGTAACCAGGAAGGCACTGGAAAAGAGCAAGGAAATATTAGGAGCAGTGTACCCAAGGGAAGATTTCCCTTCCTGCTTTACGCACACAGCCCCTTCCTTACCCAGAGTAGAGGCTGTACCCCTTTTTTTGTGCCAAAGGGCAGGAGCTTGGCCTCTGGCAGGAACATGAGAGGCAGCTACTGCTGCTGTGCCCCAGATCTCTGACCTCAGCTTCCCGCTCCAGTAAGGATTTGCTTGTTTTGGCAAGGGAGAGTTGCTGGATTTCGTGTTTCTATGTCAAAGGAAAGATAAGTCTCTTATGCAGAAGCTGTTTTTAAAGCTGTCAGTGGATTACGTTTATGTTGTTTAACCAGTTTTCTTGGAGTCATTGCATTACCTGGTGTCCCCGTGTGTCGTTGCACTGTTTGCTCTGCTAGATTGCTCCAGACCTCTCTAACTACTGTACTGACAGCTCTGATTGCAACTGACAGGGGGTTGCATGGCTGCCATCACCTGAGGGAGTGAGAGCGCTAGCCCTGAGCAATCCCTGACCTCTAACTGCCACATCAGCAGCTCTAATGGTAATTAAGTGGGCTTGGCTAGAAAGGTGTCCCAACCAAGCATCTTGGATGGTTGCAGTGTCCCATTAAACCAGAGCTGTCCTTTGGTGCCATGAGGAAAGAAAATCGGCTTCTGTGTTTGTCCCATTAATTGATCTTCAGAGTTACCCCTTCCTTTTGTACGCAGTTCAGCTTCCTCTCCACATTTGTCTCTGCAGAGTTGCTGCAGTCTGTTGCGCTTGCAAAGCTAATCTCCCTTCCCCTGCTGCACCCCTGAGGTGCCGTTGTCTTTAGGTTATTCCCAACTGGCAGCCGTACCGCACATGTTCCCAGACACAGGCATTAATTCTGCCTATTCATTGGTGCTGGGAGGGGAAGTAGGGCCTGTCTGTTGCCATAACTGATGGGTACAGAGTCTTTGGGAAGCTGAAGAGCTGTGCTCTTAATTCAGATGGTTAAAGCTCTCAGCTTGGGACTCAGTGTTCATCTGCCACTAATTTAATTCTATTTATGTCTGCAAATTTTACTTCATTGTACTGGCCTGCTCCCACCCCCGGCTGACATACAGAGGTGCCTGTTGCTGGTTCTCAGAGCTCATTAAAAGTAGGCTGTGATTACTCCTAGATCGTCACGTCACGAGGGCAGCTCATGGCACAGGCTGTGGCAGTTGCTCATAATACGACCCTGTGGTCTGACTCCGGTTTCCAGTGAGGGAAAAGGCTGATGAGCCTCTTCTGCGTCTCCAACACTGCTTGTGAGAAATAGATGAGGAGCAAAGCAGGGAGGCAGCTGCAGCCTGCCACGGAGATGTTCCCCATAGGTGCCAGGCTCTCATTTTCTCTCTTGTCATTAAGGCTCTTGGCGGGAAGCTGTTTTTCTTGGAATTGCTGTGATTTTCTTAAAAGGTGTATCTTTGACCTGGCTGAATGAGCAGATCTTCTAAATGAAGAGGCAGTGCTGCACCTCTTCTGAGTGCAGTTGTTACCTTTAGAAAATTAAAGCACGGTCCCCTGCTGAAATAAGAGATTTGTTTATGCAGAGCGCCTAGGAGGCAAATGCTGGCAAAGCTGATGCCATATGGAAAGCAATTATGTACCAGAGCTCCTGCTTTGGTGATTTTATGAATGACACACTTAGGATCACAGAGCTTCTCTTTGAAGACAGGCTGTGCAGCCGGTGTTTGCAAATAGTCTGTCCTCTTTTTTTTTTTTTTTTTTTCCTGAATTCATGCGTCTAATCTCATTGTTTTGCTATGGATTATTCCGTGGATCATTGGACACACTGTGTCAGGGATATTTGCTCTTCAGGTCAGGAAAATGCATGGCTGTTGATCTCTTCTGTTGGTAGGATTTAGCGTTTAGAATAAGCCTCAGGACTTTATGTATGTACAGTGAAAGGGGAAATAAAGAGCAGAACGGCTAACTCTGCAAACCCTGCTGCATCTGCTTACATTTCAAATGAGGATGCCAGCAGACACAGAGGTGGACACTGTTAATGAACAGGGATGGTTCAGTCGACGGTGGGTAATCTGTCTTGCTCTTCTAAAGAGGGGAGTGCTTGGCTGCTGCAAAGGATGAATGCTGCTTCCCCCTGTGGTGTAGTTTAAAGATATAAATCCATCCAGCAGTTCCCCCCAGGCAGAAACCTGCAGCTGTCATGCCAGTTTCACAGCGCAATTCTTTAGCATCCTCCTCTCCAGTAAGGTCACAGCTTTGTGTACTCTGAACAGAGAGCCTTGAAAATCCGATTTCTGCAGAAGAAAATATTCCATGCACATCCTTGTACCTGACTTTATCATTTTAATACACCGACAACCCCAGCCTTCCCCAGGGTAGAGTCCCACCATGAGCTAGGAATATAAATGGCACGATGGAGAGGCCCCTGCAGCAGCCCCTTGCCGGCAGCTCTGTGTGACCCAACGTGCACTCCTCCTTTCCTGAGGCAGGGAGGCAGCACCCAGCGGGTTCATATAGGTGGAGATCTATGAAAACCTGCCATTGCTTTTGGATTATGGGGCTGGGATTTATGATGATTGCTTCATAAACAGAAAGCATCTTTGAGTTACAGCATAAATAACTGTTGCAAAATAAGACCTCTGAATAGTTTTGGTAAGGCATACCAATGTTGTATCAAATGACAGAACATTTTTCTTCTGATTGCTCTTTCCACCTTTCTTCCTCTTCTGAAAAAGAAATGCTGCAAGCTCTCCCCAGGAAACTGGAAAGAGGAAGGAAAGAACAAGGGCATTAAATAGGACATGGTTGGTTGCTCTTCGTAAAGCGACTGCTCATTGTATGTCATGAACCTGAAGTTCTTTTCTGGCTTTCCCACTACAGACCACGTCTCCATTGGGGGGCTCGGGGACAGCTTTTATGAATATCTCATCAAATCTTGGCTGATGTCAGACAAGAAAGACTCCGAAGCTAAAAAGATGTACGACGATGCGCTAGAGGTAAGGAGCAGGTTGCTGCTCTGTATTTTTGGCAGGGGGACGTTGTTCCTCAGAATGTTTCAGGCAAAAATGGCTTAGATCTTTGGGTATCCTTGGTATTCACTCCTGTCCACTCAGTACTTAGTAAGTTATACTTACTGTCCACTAAGTATCTTGAAATCCTGATTTTCATCTCTTTAGGCCATAGAAAAGCATTTGGTCAAAAAGTCTGCTGGAGGATTGACCTACATTGCTGAATGGAGGGGTGGCATCTTGGATCACAAAATGGGCCACTTGGCTTGCTTCTCTGGGGGCATGATAGCCCTGGGAGCTGAGCACGCTGGAGAAGACAGGAAGCAACATTACATGGACCTCGCTGCAGAAATAACAAACACGTGTCACGAGTCTTACGCACGCTCAGGTAAACCCGCGGGCTGCCCAGACAGTGTGAGGGATCGCCCGCAGCCGTAGAGACTCAGCTGTGTGGGAAGGGGTTTGCAGTAGGGCGTACTGTGCTTCAGCAGCATCTGCATCCCTCGGTGTGATTTTCGCTTGTCCTTTCTGGGGTATCCAGAAGAGAAAGCAGTATGTTGGACGTAGTGAAGAGCTGGAGCCGAGGCACAGGCAGATCCTGTGGCAGTGTTGGGAAGTGAACCCAGAGCTGGATCCCAGTCCCACCTCCCAGTCGCAGAACTAGCCTTCTCCCAACAGGACTGTAGTTTGAGTCTGTCCTTTCACATCCCTTCGTGGACAAGAAGGGGACATTAACAGAGATTAATTGCAAGGTGTCCCACTGTGTGGAGCAGAGCAGCTGAGTGGTGGAGACCTGCAGCTGCTGGTAGGAACCCAAAAAATGAAGGTACTCCACCTTTGCTGGCTGTGTAAGTCTTTCTGTTTCACAAGTCCATTTGTTTCACCACCCAGTGTGCTTCTCAGCGCTTCGGGAGAGCAATGGCTGGTGATGAATGAGAGACTGGGCGAGTTCTCTGCCTGCAGGGCTTTCAGCAGGATGAGCTTGCTGTGGACACCGCTGCTTTCTTGGTAGGCATCTCTGCAGCTCCTCTTTGCGGCAGCGAAGCAGCAGTCTGCTTTCCAGCACCTTGTCAAGCACAGGTCTGGCTGCACTAACTGTTCCCAAAGATTGTTTCACACCTTCACCACATGAGCAAGCCCCTACTGGCAGCCGGTGTCCAGCACGTTTGCCCAATAAACTTCAAACTAACCTGAAATGATGTTTGCAAATAACTTCCCACGCACACAGCCTCACAGAACTAAAACGAGTCACCTGAACTAATAACGCTGTGATTGTGAGTGCCTGGAGCCAATTTTCACCTTCAGCAATCTCCATCAGCATAGAAAGGGCAGCAGCAAGCCTCCCCGCGCCGCTTACGGCGCTGTCATTTCAGCAAGCTCATTGTTTTGCAGAGAATGTCTGTGCATGTCACCCTGGCTCACAGCAAGTAGCCCAGGTAGAGAACACTGTTAGATCCCCCTGCAGACAGGGGGGCCCAGGGGAGGTGTGCACAATATTTAGAGAAATAAAATGACTCCCTGAAACTTGTGGTAGACACATGAGTGCAGCAGGAGAAACCTTTTCGTCATCGTAAGCAACCTCTGTGCTCAGTTTCCCTTTTTTTTTTGGAATAGGGAGAGGCTTGGTGTTGGAAGTAGGGATCTGAGTGCTAGCTAATGCTTGCAGGAGGTCGAGATTCTCATGTAAGGGACACTCAGAAAGACCCAGCTACTCTTAATACCTTATTTAAAAAATACCAGTGAGATTGATTAAGCGTTCCCCATCATCCGCATGTCTCTGCTAGAGGCTTAGTGGACCAGAAGGAAAGGCAGAAGAAGTGATGGCAGGTCCCAGGTACCGCTCCCTGCTGCGGTGCAGGTGAAGTGGCTCAGGCTGGTGGGACTGGTAATTGTGAAACAACCGCCCTGCCTGGGAGCAGTGCATCAGTATCACTGTGATGGCAGCGTCAGCTGCATGGCTACATCCTCCTTTGTGTGTTCTCGCCGAGGCTTTACGACAGGATCAGCCACTCTGTCTCATCTGCGTTCCGAGTTTGTCTTCAGTGAGGAACTCTGCTCGCAGGGTCAGGGCAGTGCGGTTCCTAGGAGCCCTGCAAAAGTGCTAGGACACGGGGGAGGTTTGTACCTGCTCTCTCCACGCTCAAATCCGGTCCGAGTCTGTGTTCTGTCAGGGGTATCCGCCTTCAGAAACACCTTTCCCTCACCGAGACATTACCCAGACATAGCACAGACGGAGCAAACCTGGGGTGGCCGTGGGCACAGCTCCTGCGCCCTGCGGGGTTGCCCCTGCTTTGACATCAGCTCAGAGGTTGATCTGCTGCACAAGCATGACTGATCTGCTCAGCTGACCTCACGCAAGCCTTAGTGAAACGTCGGCAGCCTGAGCAGCGTAAGAGCACCTGGACACGCTGTTTACTCAAACTCATCATTGCGTGTGTGATTATTGTCTAGATACCAAACTTGGCCCCGAAGCCTTTCGCTTTGATGCTGGAACTGAAGCCATGGCAACCAGACTCAGCGAGCGCTACTACATCCTACGTCCAGAAGTGGTAGAGAGCTACATGTACATGTGGCGGCTGACACACAATCCCAAGTACAGGCAGTGGGGCTGGGAGGTTGTGAAGGTATGGTTGGACAATTCACGGGAATAAATCTTTCGGGCCACTGGATTCGTACAGAAATCTTTCCTTCGGTCAGTAAAAAGAGCAGAAATTATTTAAACTGTGGTAGACACTAAGATACATTAGCAACGGGGCAGGAATACATAAACAGCTCGGTTTAGTGTGGCGTCTCCACTGATCATCGTAAATGGTCTCTTCTTCCTTTTGAGCTACACTAAAATCAGTCAGTCAAAACAGTGGAGGTTTACGGAGAGGAGTGCTGCAGGCAGCAAAACCTGCTATTAATGCAACAGCCTTCTGCAAGCAGGAGCCAACCTTCTCTTTGAAATACCTGCTCTGCTCACAACCACTGGTTCATAGTTGGCCAAGGAAAATCGGCAAATCTGCCTTTGCCTTGTCTCCTTCCCACAAAGACCTCCCAGCCAGAAAGTCCCTCATCTCTCTAGCTCATGCAATAGCCCCTTGGCTGCTGCCCCACATCCTAGCAGGGGCTGTGTTTCGGTGGCAGAACTCTCGTTTGTCTGCTGCCCTGGAAAAGAGGCTCTGCAAACAGCTGGAGTTGCCACTTGGGGTCTGGTTTCGCTGGGTGTCTAACATCAAGGTCAATCCATCCACTAGCTTAGGTGGTTTATGTTTCTTTTGCTGTTTCATTAGAACTAGCTTTATTCCCAGAGCCTGGAATAATCACCACACTCTTCAGAGAGAGACAGAGGCTACTCTAAACCTGGAATTTGATTTGTAAAGCTGACTTGTAATGCAACTGATGATGATTAATGAGTTACTCCGTGCTGTTGTGTATTACTGGGGTTTCTTTTCTTTCTCAGGCCCTGGAAAAACACTGTAGGGTAGAAGCTGGTTTTTCTGGCATCCGAGATGTTTACACCACAACCCCGACCCATGACAACATGCAACAGAGTTTTTTCCTTGCGGAGACTCTGAAGTGAGTATCACAGAGACCTTTCAGAGTAGCGTAATTCCTGCAGCATCAACGCTCTCATCTGCTTAATGAGTCTCTAATAATAAGAGGGAAGTCTCATCCTCTGCAGGGAAAACTGGCCATGGCTACGGGTGCTGCAAAGCTTTGGTAGTTTCCTCCTGTAGAACCACCGCTGCCGTGGGCACCCTCGAGGTTCCTGCTCATGTGCTGGAGTCAAAGGACTCGTCCTGTGATTGAGCTGTTCTCAGTGGGAGGCTCCGAGTGCTGAGCTCCCTTTAACGTAGCTCTGATGGTTCGTCAGCCGTCTCCTTTGCCAGGTTCATCTCCTGCATAGAGGAGGCGTGACTGTGGCCTGAACTTGCTGCCCTTGGTGCAGATCTGCTGTTGCCAGTAGCGTGAGCTGATGTTGGCGGGGTGGCTGGGCGCAGATGCCCAATCCTGTTTTGCCACCTTTGCAAAACGGGTGGTGGTTTCCAGCAGGAGACTGAGGCAGGGAGTCGGGAAATGTGTCACCATAAACCGTGGCAGCCCCCATCACAGTCCTGCTAATGGTGCTTGCTTGTGCGTGCTTGGAGTCTCGCTTGAGTTCCCTTTAATCTCCCTTTGTGTCCGTCTTTTCCCGCCCATCCTTGCCTCTTGGCTCCAGGTACCTCTATCTTCTGTTCTGTGAAGATGACGTGCTCTCCCTGGACGACTGGGTGTTCAACACAGAGGCTCACCCCCTGCCGGTCAACCACACGAACTTGAAAGCGAGCGTGCCGTAGCGAGGCCGCTGCTTCTGCACCATCGGCGGGTTGCTGCCTTTCCTTTCCATTAAAGGAGTTCGCCATGTTCCTGAAATGGTATTTTGGGGCACTAGTCCAATTCCGGACAGTATTATATTGGGAAGATGAAACCATGACGTAAGCACCTTCTTTTCCTCTGTGAGGAGCTCTATTAGGCTGATAATGAGATGTTTATTCTGGGCCATACTGTACACAGTTCATAGACATTCCTTTATACAGAGAATTTATATGAAATCACTGACTTTGCTTTATAGTGGCCAAAGGACTGGAAGTTTGCCATAAAATAGACTTCACACACACACATACCCTCCTTTCGTTTTTCTGTTTCATTTTTGCCTTTTATATACTCGTGGATTTATCACCTTGCTAAAGAAGAGTTTCAGTACACCGTGCTGTCTAGGTGGTAGGCTTTCTAGGCTCTTTAGGAAGGACAGGACGGGAGAACGAGGAAGGGGAGTTGCCCTTTATGTGAGACTGCAGCATGGAGCTCTACCTGGGGAGGGATGAGGAGCTGGCTGAGAGCTTACGGGGTAGGATTAAAGACATTTAAAGGATTAAAGGTGACATTATAGTGGGTGTCTGCTATAGGTCACCTAAACAAGAGGATCAGGCCTTCTGCAGGCAGGTAGGAGCAGCCTCAGGTGTGAATTTGCAGGCCCTGGTTCTCATGGAGGACTTCAGCCACGCCGATGTTTGCTGGAGGGACAGCGCAGCAGGACATAGGCAATCCAGGAGGTTCCGTGAGTGGATTGATGGCAGCTTCCTCCTCCGAGTGACAGAGGAGCCAACAAAGACCTGCTCTGCTCAACCTCACACACACCAACAAGCAGGGTCTTATTGGGAATGTGGAGATCAAAGGCAGCTTTGGCTGCGGTGACCATGAGATCCCGAGGGCAGGAAGGAGGGTGGAAAGCAAGCACACAACCCCGGACTTCAGGAGAGTAGACTTTGGCTTCTTCAAAGATCCGCTTGGAAGGGCCCTGTGGGATAAAACCCTGGAGGGAAGAGGGGCCTGAGACAGCCAGTCAGTATTCAAGAACCATGTCCTCAAAGCTCCAGAGAGGTCCATTCCAATGAGCAGGAAGTCAGGCAGAAATTCCAGGAGGTCTGTGTGGATGAGCAGAGAACTCCTAGCCAAACTCAGACACAAAAAGGAAGCATACAGAGGGTGGAAGCAAGGATGGATCATCTGGGAGGACTACAGCAACATTCTCCGAGCATCCAGGGCTGACGTTAGGAAAGCTAAAGCCCACATGGAATTGAATTCATCCAGGAATATCAAAGACAACAAGAAGAGCTTCTCTAAGAACATAGGGGACAAAAGGAAGACCGGGAAAATGTGGGCACACTGCTCAACAAGACACGGGCCCTGGTTACACAGGACATGGAAAAGGTTGAAATGCCAAATGTTGGCTTTGCCTGAGTCTTCACTAGCAAGACCAGCCTTCAGGAATCCCAGGTTCCACAGACCTGGGGGGAAGGCTGGAGCAAGGAAGATGTACCCCGGATGGAAGAGGATCAGGTCAGGGAATACTTAAGCAAACTGGACATACATGAATCCACGGGCCTTGAAGGGATGTGCCCACAAGTGCTGAGCGGGCTGGCAGATGTCAGTGCAAGGCCATGCTCCATAATCTTTGATCCATCATGGTGACTGGGAGACCGGCCCGAAGACTGGAGTAAAGCAAATGTCACTCCTGTCTTCAAGAAGGAGGACTCAGGGAACTCTAGGCTCGTGAGCCTCACCTCAATCCCTGGAAAGGTGATGAAGCAGCTAATCCTGGAAACCGTTCCAGGCACATGAACAGCCAAGAATTCTCCAGGCGTAGCCAGCGTGGCTGCACCGAGGGGAAGTCATGCGTGACCAACCTGATGAACTTCTACGATGAAGTGACTGGCCTGGTAGATGAGGGGGGAGCAGCATACTGTCCGCCTGGACTTCTGGAAGCCCTCAGAGACTGTCAGAGGAGACGGTCATAGACAAGCCATCGATGCATGGGGTGGACAAGCAGACGGTGAGGTGGGTTGACAGCTGGCTGCGTGGTTGGGCATTGAGGTGGTGATCAGCGGCACGGAGTCTAGTTAGAGGCCAGTAATCAGCAGAGCACTCCAGGGGTCCGTACTGGCTCCAGTGCTCTTTAACAGCTTCATTAATGAGTGTACCCTCAGCAAGTTTACTGATGACACAAAGCTAGGAGGGGTGGCTGATATGCCAGAGAGTTGTGCTGCCGTCGCGAGGGGCCTCTGCAGAAGTGGTCTAAGAACCTAGTGAAGCTCAGTAAGCAGAAATGCCGAGTCCTGCACAGGAAGGACCAACCCCATGCACCAGTACGTGCTGGACAGAAACAGACCTTGGGGTCCTACAGACACCAAACTGACCCTGACCCAGCGATGGGCCCTTGCTGCGAAGGTGGCTGATGGTGTCCGGGGCTGCATTAGATAAAGCATTGCCAGCAGGGCAAGGGAGGTGATCCTTCTCCTCTGCTCGGCACTGGCAAGGCCACCCCTGGAGTGCTGTGTCCAGTTCTGGGCTCCACAGTACAAGGGAGACATGGGCATACTGGAGAGAGTCCAATGGGCTGCGAAGATCATTGAGGGACTGGAACATCTCTCCTGTGGGGAAAGGCTGAGAGAGCTGGGACTGCTTAGTCGGGAGGAGAGAAGGCTCAGGGGGATATTATTAACGTATATAAATACCTGAAGGGAGGATGCAAAGAGGACAGAGCCAGGTGGTGCCCAGGGCCAGGACCAGAGGCCATGGGCACAAACTGAAGCACAGGAGGGTCCCTCTGAGCATGTTGTTTCACTCTGCGGGTGACCAAGCACTCGCACAGGTTGCCCAGGGAGGCTACAGAGTCTCCATCCTTGGAGATCTTCAGAAGCCGCCTGGACACGGTCCTGGGCAGCTGGCTCCGGGTGGCCCTGCCTGTGCAGGGGGGCTGGATCAGATATCTCCAGAGGTGCCTTCCATCCTCAGCCAGGCTGTGATTCTGTGATTCTGTGGTGTCAAAATTGTAACTAAATCAAAACCTGTCTGCAAAACTCTTGGTCCTAATGTATTTTTATATACTTTTTTCTGTGCTCTTAAAAAAAAAAAAAAAACCCAAAACCAACACATTTACCACACATCACATCTCCTTTCACTTTCTTTAACGTTTTTGTGTTTTTCTACTTTTTTTGGGAAGTAAATGTTACGAGTCACTTGTAATAATTTCACTGCTGTAATAGTCAAATCTGTGAAACAGAATAAAAGTCTTGTAAAATAAAAAGCATGTTTGGGTTGATCCTCTTTAAAGCCATCTGTCAGAGGCCTGTTACATCACGCTTGGAATAACGAGGTGACAATGCTGTCTGATTTCAAGAGTATCTCACAATAGATGTTGATTTCCAGAGTAATCTAGCCAGTGTATGGACAGCAATTCCCATCTGCACCGGCTCTCTTAAATTGCTTGTTCACCATCTGATACGGGTTAGCAGAAGTTTTACTAAATGTCTTCTTTTTCTAGCAAAAACTAATCCCCAGCCAGGTTTGCTCTCCAGCGTACATAGGGTCTGGAGCGCAGTGACAGAAGGAAAGTTGGAGCCAGGTTCTTCCAGCCTCCGGCCACTGAACGAGCAGCGTGGCCCGCTGTGACTGAGCAGGACGGCCGCGGAGATGCTCCTACACCGCTCCCGTTCTGCTCCCGGCTGTCGTGAGTACCTGCTCCAGCTCTTTCAACAAGGGCTGGATCTGGGATCGGCATCCTTTCCTCTGGTCACCGCAAAGCCGCGTGGCCCTGGGCGATGGAACGTTTTGGTTCAGTCTTGTGGCTTGGTAGTTGCTGCGTTCAGCAGCTTGGGAAGATGGAGTTGCTTTGAGCAAGTTGTGAAAACTGTGTGTTTCTAAACTCATGCCTTTGTAATTCCCCGAGAGAAATGCCATGGGGACTTAGCATTATCCCGGGGATAAAGATACTGGCTGGTAAGCTTGGCCTGGAGGGATGGTTGTTGGTAAATAAACATCCTGGGAGCGAGCTGTGTTATCCGAGAGATTTGGATATGGGGAAGCTGGTTTAGCCCAGAGGATTTTTATAATGGATTAAGGGAATTCCATAAATAAAAATGTCCTCTTGGAGTAACTCAAAACACTTTGCCTGGCAGAATTTAAACCCCCAAAATAAGCAGCGTGGTTCCAGTTTCCTTTAGACATAGATCCTTGGCGTTCCGTTAAAACTCTGCTCTAGTTTCATCTTGCCCGCAGGCGAGCCAGAACGGAATTAGCGTCACATACGCTGCCGGAGAGCTGCTGCTTCGCTGCAGCATCACAGACGGGGACCTTTCTCCGTTGCCCAGCGTACCTGAGGACGTAGAGCTCGTCGCCAAGTCTGCTTACCGCGACGCTCGGGGTGCAGCTCAGCGCCCGGCACCCGCAAGCGTTTTGCTGCGGGCGGCTCTGCTGGAGAATTCCCGCTGGGTTCTGCAGACGCTTCTGCCTGCGCTCGCGGAAACCCACGGTTAAACCCCTGAGGCCAGCGGGTTAATCACAGCCATGGAGTTAAGCACGCCTGTGTTTAGCAGGAATAAGGCTTTATTCCAAGGGTTAGCTTCATGCCAAGGCCTGGCCCCGCTCCACGGCTGGGATTTCTCTGGCCTACGGCAATGCAGGGAACAGGAACGTTTGCCCGGCCGGTGTCTCAAAATGCTGCTGCTCTTTCCTCGCTCCTCTGCACCCCTCAAGCCTTGGCTGGATGCTCGCGCCCTCGACGCCGGGGGCCCTGTGCGCACTCGGGATGCACCTCGCTGCACCCACCCTGCATCCTTCCTGCTGGGGGGGGTGGCTGGGACTTGTGTCTGTCCGGATGGGACCCCCTTTGTTTGTCTTACTTGGGGTAGATAAATAAATGAGGGCTGATGCTGAACCAGAGGTTTGGGTTTAAATGTCTAATGGGAAGGATCTGGGGAGATGTGCATCGTCCAGCTGCTTTCCTGCCTTTCTGTCTCAGGCGTGTGGGACACCAGTGGGAATTCTGTGGTTGATTTATGGTGGGGGTTTTCCTACTTTTGAGTCGTTTTCCCAGGGAATGTGATCAGCCTGGGTTATTTGCCTTTTCCCCTGTTAACATTCAAATCCAGAAGCCTTGATTATCCTGTTAATTTTCACCATCTGAACACGTGGCCCTGTTTTATGTCGGAAGACGTTTCCTGCCGACGAAACTGAAAGTTGTGTTAGTGGTAGAGGTGAAAACTAGTAACTGTGGCTTGTAGAACGGGCGGCTCGTGTCGCCTGGCCGTACAAGGAGAGAAGCCAAAACTACCCAGAAAACAAATGCATCCTTTTGCAACCCTCCCCACTTCATTTATTAAATTCCCTTGGACGGCTTTCAGCAGAATCGGGGATTGAATTCCAAAGCCTGGCACTCCTGGTGTTTCCCCACATAGATTTTGATCTGATCTGTTTATCCGATGGTTGCAGACGCGGTGCATCGAGCGCTGGCTCCCGGTGCTGGCGGTTTCAGAGCTTCACCAGTTACTCCTGATCGCCAAAGTTTGGGTCTTTGGCTTCATGCCCCGTGCAGCCTCCAACAGGCAGCGTGCTGGAATTAGGGATCCTCTCCATAAAACGCCCTGCGTCCTACATGCCCTCGTCTAGTGAGAGCCGACGGGCGCCGGACCTGGAAGTGACCCACCGCATGGGATTGCTTCCTACCGAATAGGAAAGGGGAGTTAGGAAGGCAAGCCCATGGGGACTGGGTGGGAATTGGGTGGGAATTGGGTGGGCGTTGGCTCTTGCTCTTCAGCTAGATGGTCTACGTGGAAATGTCCCAGTCAAACGTTTCACTCCGCAGCCTTTGCTGGCCATGAACTGTATTCCGTAGCCGGGAAGCTTTGTCACAGTTCATCCCCGGAGCAGGATGCGAGCCCCTCTCGTGCCGTAAGCGCACCTCGGGTTTTCTTGTCCCCTTCAAAAAGCCTCGTGTGAAACCAGACTCGGCTACTCCTTATTCCCTACTGTTTTCCAGAGGATTAATGCTTTCAGGCCTCAGTCCGGTCGGGACTTGCTTCCTCGGGGGGGGTTGTGTCCAGGTGTTTTCTCCATTTGTGTGCAGAGCTCAGCTTTCAGCACCGCCATCCGTTACGCCGTGATGGCCTTGTCCTAAACCGGGCCAGGGCTTCCGGCTACGGGAATGGCGCCACCAATTGAACCGAGGACGGGCTTTCTCTGCGCTCGCAACGTGTCGCCCTGGAACGTGGAGTTACGGCATCTCCGACATACGGAAAACCCATCCCTCTACTGCAAAAAAAGTCACTCCAAGCTTTTTATCCCGGCTCCCGATTTCTCACTGCTTTTCTTTCTTTCAGCTGGACTCTCCCCCTGCCAGCAAAGGGGAAATCTGGGATAGTTTCTCCTGCTGGGTGAATTGTCTTGGTGGGAATCTTCCTTGTCTCTCTGTCACGAGGATTTCCTTTGGTACGGGGTGCCTGGGTGGGCCACGCAGCAGACGCCTGGATGTGTAAAATTCTTCCTGCGCCCTGTAATCTGTAATCTCAAGAACCAGCAGCGTAGACCCTGGAGTTGCTGGCTTTGTTCTCCTTTGAGGAGGATTAGTTCCCAGCAGATGCCCTGAATTATTCCACCTTTTGTCTTTCATTCTTTTTCCTATCAAATAATTCATCCATTTGTCATCTTCGTGCGGTCGCTGATGACACTGGAAATGGTTCAGATGAGCCCCTCTGCCTCTCGTCTAAATGGGGTCATTTTGGCTCTGGCAGCCACCATGTCAGGGCTCCTTCTCCATCCCAGAGTCTGCAGGCTTTGTCATCCCTTATCACCTCTTGCTGGTTTCCCAGACACCCAGGTATATTAATCCTGTTTCAAAGCTATCTCATCCTGTTACATTTTGTGCTCTAAAGGTACTTGCTGGGTTATTTGAGGTAAGCAACAGCTCTCCACACCTCACTGCCCAGCCTAATGAGTCCGGGAAATTTTAAAGCACATCTGCCTGGAGTGCCTGAGTGCTTAACCCATTCCCGTCTCCGCTCCCGGACGTGCTGCCTGATGCTCAGTTAAGTCAGTTCCTCCCGTCTCCTCCCCATGGCCCAAGCACGGGTTCTTTGACCGCTGGGGAGGTGGAGAGCAACGAGCAGCAGCAGAGTCCCATGAGCATTTTCTTCCGTGGCGGAGCTGGCAGAAGGAACCTTGTCCTTCATCCCTTGGCCACGCAGACGTGACCTTGTCCTTCGTCCCTTGGCCACGCAGACATGATGGCGCCGGTCTGAGTCACTTCATTCCGTTGCTGGTGCTCCGGGTGCACGGCGTTGCCCAAGCTGGCACCGTCACTGCAAGAGAAACCCCGAGGGCTGTGTGGGGTCTGTGGCAGGGAGAGGAACAGTGCCCAAGGAGGAGGCTGTACCCCCCCTTCACCGCCCAAGTACCACTCCCTCCAGTCTTGCTTGCTGGGGAAAAGCAGAATCGCAGAACGGCGGGACTTTTGGTTGGCTGTTTTCCTTCTGGGAGAGCGTTAATTCTCACAGAGGGGAGATAAAAAAGGTGAAACTGCGGTGGAGACAAAAACTTGATGCGTGGCATTGACATGAAATAGAATTCGTAACGGAAAGGCAAGACTGAAGGTGTAAGAAGTGTAAGACTTGCACTGCAAAAATAATTTTAAGATAATTCAGCACAATGATAGAAACAAGAGAAAATAGAAACAAAAGGAATATCCGTGTAGCTGAGAATCATGGAATCATGGAATGGTTTGGGTTGGAAGGGACCGTAAAGATCATCTAGCTGGGGGGGGCTTTTTCCAAAGGCAGGGAGTGACAGGACAAGGGCTGACAGGTTTAAACGGAAAGAGGGAGGTTGAGATGGGCCATCAGGAAGGAATTCTTCCCGCAGAGGGTGGGGGGCACGGGGACAGGTTGCCCAGAGAAGCTGTGGATGCCCCATCCCTGGGAGTGCCCAAGGCCAGGCTGGATGAGGCTGGGAGCAACCTGGGCTAGGGAAGGTGTCCCTGCCTGTAGCAGGGGGTGGCACTGGGGGGGCTTTGAGGTCCCTTCAACCCAAACCATTCTGTGGTTCTATGATTCTGTGATCCAGTTCCACCCCCCCCTGCCACAGGCAGGGACACCCTCCACTATCCCAGGTTGCTCCAGGGATGGAGCATGTGCAGCTTCTCTGGGCAACCTGTCCCAGTGCTCCCCACCCTCTGCGGGAAGAATTCCTTCCTGATGGCCCATCTCATCTCCCTCTTTCCATTTAACCCCGTTACCCCTTGTCCTGTCACTCCCTGCCCTTGGAAAAAGTTTCCCCCCTGCTTTCTTGTAGCCCCCCCAGGCACTAGAAGGAACTCTAAGGTCTCCCTGGAGCCTTCTCCAGGCTGAATGCTTTTCCTCTTGCCCCAGGAATTGCTCAGAACTCCACGCACTCCTGGCCCAGCATTACCACCCTCTTCCTCCTTCCCTGACGAAGCTCCCTCAATGCTTTGCTCATGCTCTCCTCATCTCCAACCAAAATGCTCTTTAAACCTAAACCAAAACCGATTAGGCAGGCTTAGGAAACAGCAAAAGCTTCAAAGGATTAAATGCTAACGCTTCCCCACTACCCTTAGAGAGATCAAACATTCTGTGCGCTGTTAGCCCTGCAGCAGCAGAAAACGGTACTAAATCTTCCCCGGCAATCAGGGGATTTCGGTGCCGGTGCAGGATCGCACGTAAGGAGGAGCTGGGAGACTGATTTATGAGGAAAGATTGAAATGACTAAATATATCTATCTCTTTGGCCAAACCAGCAATGTGACAACCGCGCGGGTGAACCTGAAGGGCACCAAGAACGCGGGGAAAGGTGGAGGAGTTCGGGGTGTTGTAAAGGGTGGTTGAAATCAATGAAAAATTTGGGGTGGTGAGAGGCAGTGACTCAAAATTTGGGGATGGGGTGACGGGAGGGTTGAGGCTCAGGGATGGCTGTAGCATCATCCCTGCCACCCTGGGGTTTAAACGCTGGTGAAAACCCTGTGAGTGAAACCTCAAATAGTCTGGGGTTTTTTTTAATGAAATACTGCGTTTTGGTGAGCTGAAACCAAGGAGAAAAGCAGGATACGGCTCATTTTTGGGGGAAACGCTGAATCAAGGATCAAAAACCGCTTTGGAAATTCATGGCTGTGGGTTTTTCCTCCGCATCGCATGAGGGTCTTCATGGGGCCCGGAGAAGGGGGAGAAGGGGCCGGGCGGGGGCAGGAGCCCCCGCCCGGCCCCCTCTCCCCCTTCTCCGGGCCCCGCGGGGAAGACGCAGGCCCCCGCCCGGCCCCGGCCCCTCCTCGCCGGGCGCTGCCCGCCTGACGCCTCCCCCGGCCGGCGCGGCCATGGCGGCTCGGCGGCGCTGAGGCCGGGAATGGCGGGTCCCGGCGCGGCCCCTCCGCGCTTGGCCTTGGCCCTCGCCGCTTTGGCAGCTCTGGTCGCCGTTAAGTATTACCGAGACGCTGAGGCAGCGCGGCAGCAGGTAACGGGAAGGGCGAGGGTTGGCCTCGGGAGGGGGATGGAGGAGGGTTGGGGGGGACCGTCCTGAGGCCGCGCTGCCCCTCAGGGAGGGATGAAATGGCGGGCGGACCCCATCGCGGCGTTGTGGGGGTGGAGGCCGCCGGGCTGAGGGGACCGCAGGCCTTGAGGTGGCCACCGGTGGCGGCTGCTGGGTGTAGGGGACCACCACATATGGCCACTGGGGATGTGATGCCTGTGGCCAGGCTGAGGTGACTGCCAGGCAGCAGTGGCCATGGAGGCTGAGGTGGCTACTGAGGGTGAGGTGACCGCTGCTGAGCTGAGGGGACCACCAGGTGGTCACCAGGGTTGAGTTGACCATCGGGCTTGAGGCATTGCTGGCCACGGGCATTGAGGTGGCCGCTGCAGGGCTGAGGGGACCACCAGGTGGTCACCAGGGTTGAGTTGACCATCAGGCTTGAGGCATTGCAGGCCACGGGCATTGAGGTGGCCGCTGCAGGGCTGAGGGGACTGCCACGTATCAGTGGCCACTGGGATTGAGGTGGCCACTGTGGTGGAGGTGGCCACCGGGCAGTGGTGGTCACTAGGTCTGAGGAAGCTACCACCAGGCTGAGGTGACTAGCACACACTGGTGGCTACTGGGTTGAGGTGGCCACTGGGCGTGAGGCAGCCATTGGGCTTGAGGCATTGCTGGCCACGGGCATTGAGGTGGCCACTGGGGGTTGAGCTGGCCGCTGCTGGGGTGAGGGGACTACCACACATCAGTGGCCACTGGGGTTGAGGTGGCCATGACCAGATTGAGGTGGCCACTGTGGTGGAGGTGGCCACCAGGCAGTGGTGGTCACTAGGTCTGAGAAAGCTACCGCCAGGCTGAGGTGACTAGCACACACTGGTGGCTACTGGGTTGAGGTGGCCACCAGGGTTGAGGTGGCCATCACCAGGCTGAGGGGACCACAGAGCTGCGGTGGCCGCCGCTGGGTTGTAGTGGCCACTGGGCATTGGTGGCTGCAGTCTTGAAGCCCTGCCAGGATTGAGGTGGCCACCGCCGAGCTGCGGTGACCACAAGGCATCAGCAGATGTGGAGCTTGAGGTGGCCACCACCAGGCTGTGGGGACCACAAAGCTCCGGCAGTAACCAGCCAGACTGTAGGGACCACCAGACATCAGCCGCCGTGGAGCTTGAGGTGGCCACCGCCAAGCTGTGGTGACCACCACCGGGCTGAAGGGACCACACACCAGCGGCCGAGGTAGCCGCTACCAGGCTGAGGCTTTGTAGAGCTGTGGCAGACACCGGGTTTGAGGTAGCCACGGGGATCGTGGTGGGACAGGCACAGGGCTGCGGTGACCCCCAGGCACCAGCAGTGACGGTGCCTTCGGGGCCGCAGCCCCTTGCCGTGGCCTCGGGCGCTGTCGCCTTCCCACCTCATTCCCTGTAAAAGGCCCCAAACCCTCAGACGTTGGTGGGGTTTTTCCGTACGGGAAAAGTCGCCCCGAGCCACTCTGACGGCAGAAGCAGGAAAAGAACGGAGGCCATGAGCTGAAAAAAAGGGGAAAGGGGTTTTTTTTAGGGGTTTTGTTGTGGTGGTTTATTTTTAATGAGTCTGATTGACACCGGATTTGGTTGTAATCCGTATAATTCAAACGCCGCCTGCTTTGGAGAGAGCGCGCCTTTGTGGGAGCCCGTGCTCCCCTGGCTCTTGGCTTCAGCTGCGTCCTTCAGCGTCTGAACAGGTTCCCCGAGAGGCGCAGATCCTTCTCTTGGTATTTCTGCTGTAGAGAGACACATGGTTTTCAAGGATGCCTCCTGCCTTGGTCTCCTCTTGCGTTGCCAAAGGGGGAAAAATGGCCCGAACCGGTAAATTGGAAGAATTCCTCGGGTCGGGACAGTCCTTCAGAGGCTGGCTGGGAGGGCCTGACGAGAAGCCAGGGCTCCTGGGGGTTTTGTTTTTCCCAGGGGACAGGCAGAGGCCGAGGCTGGGCACTGCTGGAGAGGAGAATAAAACGGGAGCAGCCCGTGGCTTTTATTTTTGCTTCATCTCGCTTAAAACATATGTCTCCTCTCTTTCTATGGAAATGTTTGTTTAGCTAAACAACCCACAAGCAGGTGGGAGAAGAAAACTCTTTGTGACAACCACAACTCTCTTTCTCTATAAAAAGACTGAAAAAGCTCAGTCTTACCGCTCTGGCACAAACAGATTTTTCGTTGCTTATCATCCCAGGTTAGAAAGAATTAAAAAACCAACCTCTGGAGAGCCTTCTGTAACGCGAACGTTACCAGAAGGCCAGGCCCTGACATCTCTCCCCCCTTTCCAACGTAAATTTGTCGTGCTCTGCGGAGCCTTTGTTCCTGCGGGGCTGGGGTCTTGGCTCCAGCCAGGTGGGCTCTCGCCACGCCGAGGCTGTGCGGAGGGGCTCGCTGCCGCTGAG
Source organism: Rhynochetos jubatus (assembly GCA_027574665.1). Classification (NCBI taxonomy): domain Eukaryota; kingdom Metazoa; phylum Chordata; class Aves; order Eurypygiformes; family Rhynochetidae; genus Rhynochetos; species Rhynochetos jubatus. Next base: position 5,038,182 of record CM050672.1, on the reverse strand, counting down.
CTGCCGCGCTTTCCGAGCGGGGAAACGGGTGTTTCCAAAGGGAGCGATCTGTCCCGCGAGGCTGTGCGGGACTGATAGGCTGGGCTGGTGCTGCCTGGAGCATGCCTTTGCTGGAGAAGGGGCTGTTGTGACTAGCTCAGGGGAGGGCAGCGTCGTCTGGAGCAGGCAGGAGCGGGCAGCATCTGGAGCAGGCAGGAGCGGGCAGCGTCATCTGGAGCAGGCAGCATCATCTGGAGCAGGCAGGAGTGGGCAGTGTCCTCTAGAGCAGGCAGGAGCAGGCAGCGTCCTCTGGAGCAGGCAGCGTCCTCTGGAGCAGGCAGCGTCCTCTGGAGCAGGCAGGAGTGGGCAGCATCATCTGGAGCAGGCAGGAGTGGGCAGTGTCCTCTAGAGCAGGCAGGAGCAGGCAGTGTCATCTGGAGCAGGCAGGAGTGGGCAGCATCATGGGGAGCAGGCAGCGTCCTCTGGAGCAGGCAGGAGCAGGCAGTGTCATCTGGAGCAGGCAGGAGCGGGCAGCATCATGGGGAGCAGGCAGCATCATCAGGAGCAGGCAGCATTGTCTGGAGCAGGCAGGAATGGGCAGCGTCCTCTGGAGCAGGCAGGAGCGGGCAGCATCATGGGGAGCAGGCAGCGTCATCAGGAGCAGGCAGCATCGTCTGGAGCAGGCAGGAGCGGGCAGCGTCCTCTGGAGCAGGCAGGAGCAGGCAGCGTCATCTGGAGCAGGCAGGAATGGGCAGTGTCCTCTAGAGCAGGCAGGAGCAGGCAGCATCGTCTGGAGCAGGCAGGAATGGGCAGCGTCCTCTAGAGCAGGCAGGAGCAGGCAGCATCATCTGGAGCAGGCAGGAGTGGGCAGTGTCCTCGAGAGCAGGCAGGAGCGGGCAGTGTCATCTGGAGCAGGCAGGAGTGGGCAGCATCGGCTGGAGCAGGCAGGAATGGGCAGTGTCCTCTAGAGCAGGCAGGAGCAGGCAGAATTGTCTGGAGCAGGCAGGAATGGGCAGCGTCCTCTAGAGCAGGCAGGAGCAGGCAGCATCATCTGGAGCAGGCAGGAGTGGGCAGTGTCCTCGAGAGCAGGCAGGAGCGGGCAGTGTCATCTGGAGCAGGCGGGAGCGGGCAGCGTCACCTGGAGCGGGCAGGAGCCGGGTACCAATCCCGTTAGCCGGGAGGCTGCGTTCAGCCGGCTGCCGGCACGCACGCGAGATGCGCGCGCACACGTAAGTCGCCTGACCGCAGAGCTGCCAAATCTCTGGCCGGCCGCGGTTGTAGCAGTAATTACCTGCCGGTTTTTCATCGCTTAGCCCACGTGGAAGTGCTGGCTGAGCGGGCGGGAGCGGGCGCTCAATTCCAACACCAGGCACCCGTATCCCCCCCCTTCACGTTCTGCTGTCTTCGACGCAGTCGGAGACGTCCTTCCGTACGCGTGGGCTGTGACCGGCTCTGCCTTCAGCCCTCTTAAGGAAACGGTGGTGAGTTTTTGCTAATACTGCCACGGCGGGCGCTCCCACCAGCCGAAACCTTCGTCGCTCGTTCGCCTCCCATCCCTTGAGGTCCGTGTCTGTGAAGTGCAGAAAGGAGAGAGACTCTCCAAGATTCATCAGCAGGGAATCACTGACGGGCTGTGGAGAGGACTAGGACACGGACCGTCCCTTCGGAGCTCAGTACGCAGTCAGGACAGCCTCCTCTGCGGGTGAGGAAGCCGGCGTGCGCTCCCTGCACGCTTCCCTGTGCCGTGAGCCGGCTCCAGGACAGTGAGCGATCACACGGGCCCTTACGAGGTTGCACAGGCCGTGCCCAAGCGAGATCTCGAGGGTGCTGAGGGCATCGCGACGTGACCCCGGCACCTGGCTCTCAGGGAACAGGGCAGTTGCTCCAGGAGGATGTTGTTTACGGGCCCAAGGATGTGCGTCCCCATCCATTTGGGGAACAAAGGCACAGTCTTGGCCCCGGGAGCGGTCCAGAGTGGATTGTTCCTGTGCGCAGATAAACAACCCCCTTGTTCCTTCCTTCCTTTTTTCAGCTCTGTAGTTCCTGTGTGCTCCCTCCTCTTCCCTCAGCCATGCCTGCGTCCAGATCTCTGGTTTCTATTCCAGGGTCTTTATTTCTGTCTGTCTCAGTCCTGAAACTGCCCTGGAAGACTCTTAAGTGCTTTTGTTGCTGCAGTTGACGGGAGCAAAGCCTTCCAGGCTGCATTAGTGCTGCTTCGGGCTGGCAGGCAACAGATGGAAAATAAAGTAGTTTGGGAGCTCTGGGGACGGTAATGGTGCTGCAGGCAATAGAGAGCAAACACGGCTAAACAGCAGAATGCGGCGTGTTTATCCTCGCGGCGCTTTCAGGGGGGTGGGAGGGGAAGCAGCCCCGAGGGGTGGGTCACAGGGGATGTGCTGCAGGCTGGCTGGCAGGGATGTGGCTCCTCTGACTTTCCCTCTCGTCCCAGCACGGAGCTCTCGTCCCTTTCCCTTCGTGCTGAGGAGTGGAAACCGCTAGAAGCATCTAGAGCCTTGCTAGGGCTGCGCCACGGGAGACGTTGCGTGTCGGGGGTTGATCTGTCTCCCGGGAGGGCTTTGCGGAGGGAGAACTTGCGGCAGAGGGTGGCTGGGATCTGGTAGGAGTTTCTGGAGAAGACGGGGTTTGTGGTGCCCCGGCGTACGGCCGGCTGAGTCGGCAGCGCTCCCTGCAGAGCCGGGGACCCAAGTGCTCCAGCCCGTCGTGAGGCTGGGAGCCTGACCAGAGCAGGGCGGCGTGTGCGGCGACGCTGGCGCGCATCTGGGCCCGGCTGGCCGCTGAGTTCCCTTCTGCAGCGCTGCGAGGGCGCGCTTCGTTTCCTTCGTGCTTCTGTAACGTGGATAGTGGCGTGTTGGACGGCCTGTGTCTCGCCGTGCTGTTAACTACAGAAATCACCATCTCCGGGTGCTCCGACTTTCTGCAGGTTTAGGACTAACCGCCGGGAAGACGTTGGAAGTTTCTCTGACGAAATTCTTTGAGGCCGACTCCGAGCAAATGGTTCCGCGTGAATTACTCGGCCAGATGTAGTTTTAACACGCTCATGCCAACAGTTCCTGGACACCGATCCCTATTGTAAACAGCGCAAAACCCTGCCAAGGGGCGTTAATCTTCCAGTGGGATGGCGGTTCGTGCGCTGGAAAGAATGCGAATGAGCCCTGAAGCTGAGAGGGGCCGGGGTGAATTTCTGCAATGAAACCTCACTTGCCTCTGCTTCCCAAACCAGGAGCTGGCACTGAAGTCGTTGGGAAGTGAGGGGCTGTTTCTCTTTTCTTCCCTGGACACCGACAATGACCTGTACCTCAGTCCGGAAGAGTTCAAGCCGATAGCTGAGAAGCTGACGGGTAGGTGCCTGCCTCGCGGAGCTCGCTCGGCGCAGACGGAGCGAAAGCCAGAGAGAATGCGCTCAACGGTTTTTATTCACGTCTTATGTTTTTTCTGGGTGCTCTTTTGGGTCTTACTTACATGAAGAAAGGCTGCTAAGCTCTACATATTTCTGAAAAGGCTTAAGCGCTCGACATCACTTCCACAAAGCGGAGTTTTTGTGAGACTGAAGATCCCATTGCCGGACTAGCAAAGTACATAAGTTACTTTGTCTAGAGCTTAAAGAGGATTTGGGATGGGTGAATGCAACAAATACAGCTCAGCCCGGGCTAGGCCAAAACTATTAGTCGCAGCGTTTCATTCGTACGCTCCCGCGGCTGTGGCAGCCTCTCTCGGATAGCAGTTGTGAGAGATGGTGTCTGGCGACTGTCAGCGTGTAGCAAATATCTCTTGGTGGTGCCAAGCAGGGAGAAACGTGGTGATAATGTACAGGAGAGCTACGGTTTGGTCGAAATGCAGACGGTTGTTTGCTTGTGCTGTAGTGAATTGGCTGCGGCGTGTGTTCTGATCCCTCCTGGGTGAAATGAGACGGCTTAACTGAGCCGGGGGGGTTAGAGAGGCGTCCGCTAAAGGGCTGCCCTTTAATTCATGCAGCCGAAGCTGGTCTCTGGGCTGGGTGTGGGTTCAGCCGCTGCTCACAGCGTAGGGGCAGCTGGGAAGCTCCCAGCGCTCCTGGATTCGCCAGGACAAATGTGTAATCACAGTTGCTTAGAAGGGGAGGGAGGGGAAACAGCTGCTTAAATTCCTGTCCCTCTGTCTAGGGGTTGCTCCCATCTCAGAATCTGAAGAGGCGGAGACGCCCGATCCGAGCGGGGAGACGTTGTCCGTGGTGGCTAAATTCCAACCCTTGGTCATGGAAACGATGACGAAGAGCAAAGACGGTTTCTTGGGAGTAGGTATCATGCAGGATGGGTATGGCCAGAAATTCTGGTATGAACACGCCCGGCGGGCTGGTAACGTCACCAGGAGTAAGCACGAGCACGTCAGGAGCGGGAGGTGCTCTCGCTGGGGCCGGGGGCATTTGCGTTGACGGGCAAGCTCCCTGCTCGTTGTTTTGAGTGCGCTCAGCAGCACTGTGCCCTGCCCGGGAAGCTTGAGAGGCTGGCGACGGCTCTCCCGGAGCCAAGTCGGAACGCAGGGCTGTTCCCCTCTCTCCCATTCCCTATTACTCACGTAACCGAAAGACGACAGAGCTGTTGGGTGGTGGTTGGGGTGGGCGGAAGGATTTAAAACGTGATTTATTTTTTTCCCATTCTCCAAAGCCTGCTGACAGCCCTCAGCAGCACCGCACGTCTGAAGGGTCTGCTCCAGGCTCCGAGCGTGTCTCTGTTCACAGATCTCGCATGTCGCTCTGTCCGGGCTGAGGAACTGGACTGCCCCAGCAGCGCCCATGGGCGTGATACCTGCCAGGCAGTTTAAAGCCTTTCTTCCTCCAAAGAATAAACTGGATCTTGGCGATCCGTGGTGGATAATTCCTAGTGAATTGAACATCTTCACTGGCTATCTTTCCAACAACAGATTTTACCCTCCGCCTCCCAAGGGCAAAGAGGTGAGATACGAAACTCAGTTTCTATGTACCCGAGAGGTGGTTTGTATAGATGTTCTGCCTTACGGATGAGATGGATCGCAGGAATCCCTGGAGGGACAAGGCCACTGCATTATGTCTCCCTGGGCTTTCTAAGGGAGCAGAGGCTGCAGCGTACAGCCAGGAGCACCGTCTCCCGAACTGGAGAAGCAGGCAAAAGCTCTGGGTGTCTGACTTGAGTAACTTCATCTAAGAGGTTGGGTGTCCAGGCTGGTCTTGCCCAGGCCGGGGGGAGGGTTATTCAGAAAGCACTTGTACCAAGTGATCGCGCCTCGTGGAGCGGTTGCCGAGCGCCACCCCGGAGGCGAGCGTTCCTTTGACAAGCGAAACGATGTGTGTACGGTTTGCAAAGCCAGGCGTGTGTCTCGCTCTCCCCGGGGCGCTGGGATAGGGGTGTTTATGGATTGCACAGCTGCCCTTTCAAAGTCTTAAGTAGTATTGATGGAGACAGCCTCCTAGATCAGTTTACCGGACTCAGGCGTTCAACCGACGGGGATGATGGAAACTTGCAAACAATGGGAGTAGCATGAAACGTGGAGAAGATGGATGTGTTTTCAAAGGCAGCCTCTTGCTTTGTCTCCGTGTTTTCTGATTGGGTAGGCCTCTGAGGTGGTTTTTAAGTCATGGCAGTTCTCTTGCCTTCCTGATCTGGAGGGGAGGTCCTTTGGAGCTGCGGCTGACCCACGGTAGAGGAACTGTTCTCATTTTTGCTCTCTTACAATCCTTTCTCTAGGTCATAATCCACAGGCTTTTGAGCATGTTCCACCCGCGCCCCTTCGTCAAAACCCGCTTTGCTCCCCAAGGAGCTGTGGCCTGCATCCAAGCCATCAGCTCCTTCTACTACACCATCGCGTTCAGGTAAGGCCGTGGGTCTGGGGTGTTAGGGGGGTGCTAGGGGCACTTCCAATTTGCTCCGTATCTCAGGGGAGTGGAAGAGGCTGCTGTGGGCCCGTGGCAAGATCAGATGTGTCCTGGCTGGGAGGGAGGCGAAGCAGTGTGAGGAAGCGGGTGGTTCACAGCCAGCTCTTGCCTGTGTGTGATGCTTCGCTGACGCCCGAGGAGGACACCCATGCTCCCGCTGTCCCTGAGTTCCTGGTGAGGCAAGGAACGTTGCCCAGGTGCAGGACAGCAGCCGTTCTCCATCACCTTCGGTTTGGGGCTACCCCGTGCTGAAAGGGGAGTCTGATGAGCTAGAAGTTGGTTGGATTTTGGTTAATCGGAGGGTGGGGTGCCTTTCCAACAGGGAGAGTCTGGGGAATTGTTCTCTTGTTTTGCTGGGAGTGTTACACACAGCTTTTATTTGCCTGATCAAGCTGCAGGGGAGCCCGAAGGGGTCTGTTCCCGTGTTTCGAGCAATGATAGTGTAAGTCATCCTTCCTGGATGGACACTTACCGCCCAGTTTCAAAAGGCATCGATACTGGAGATGATCCTGACCCAGGGGATCTCCTCCACTCTTTTATTCTCCCCACTGTGTGACATGAAAAGCTTTCTGAACTGAACCTCTCTGCCCCAGTTTAGCTTCACAATTTCTGGTGCCTGGAGATGACTTCTCCCCGCTGTCATCTGCACCGCGTGATCCGTACTCTCCTCCCGGCGCTGCAGCTGATGGCTGCTTTCTCGTTTCAGGATCCACGCTGAGTTCCAGCTGAACGAGCCACCAGACTTCCCCTTCTGGTTTTCCCCAGGCCAGTTCACAGGTCACATCGTCCTCTCCAAGGATTCTTCCCATGTCCGAGAGTTTAGGCTCTTTGTCCCCAACAACAGGTACAGCTCTTTCTCTCTCCTCCTGCGTGCTGAACAGAGGGTTGTTGGAAATGAACCTCCACCGGTCCCGGGGCGATTTTTCAGGAATGGCTGTTTATCAGCAGGTCGAGGGGACATGTGGCTTGGAAGAGGCAGGGAAGGACAAGGGCAGAGAAGGGACAGGGGAGAAGCAGGGCAGGGGTCGCTGGGGACGTGGCGCATGGCGTTGGGGATGGATGTCCTTGCACAGCCCCAGCTGAGCGGCCAAGCCTGAGCTGTCCTGTGCCAAACCGCTTTAGAGGGAGGTACCGCCAGCGCATGGGAAGACACACAGGGATGGGGAATTTAAGTTGTCCTGATGCTGCCCCAGAGACAGGCAGCAGCCTCTTTGTCCGTAGCACTGCTCCCCCTGACGTGGCCCAGCAGTCCCTGGCTGTGGCAGGGACTCTTGCCGATGCCAGATACCTGTTGCAAGCTGCAGAAGGCTCCTCGGGTGTCTGGGATGGAGGAGCTCGTGCTTTTCAACCAAGTCCCTGGAAAATCTCAGTGGATTGAGCTCCGCAGTTGCCTGTAAAACTGGCAAATGCATCTCCACTTGTCACTGAGGATCCCTGACCCACTTCAGGGTGTGATTCACTCACCGGTGACTGTCCCGTGGTACTTGGAGGGTGGGGAGAGATGAGCAGGGTGTGGGGAGGCAGCCCCTGGCAATCCCAGTGCCTGGCTCCAAGCACTGAATTCAGCCAAGCCTCGTGCTCTTGCGTCAACGTATTTTTTCCTTGGTGTTCCACAGGTTCAGGTTTTGTGTGCATAGCTTCACACTAGCTCGTTTCTGTTCCCTGGCAAGCAGCTGGAAGCGTTTCAGGGGAAAGAAGCTTCAAATCTCCTTGCCCATGACGGCTGGAGTGAAAATTCTGTTGTAACATTACCCTGGCGACTCAGTCCCTATGGCTCTGTCAGCACATTCGTTACGGCGAGCAGACACTTACGGCTCTGCCAGCAACTCCTTACCAAAGCCTTTCGCTTCCAAAAAACCCCTTTTAAAAGTTCAGCAGGATCAGAATGTGCAAGTTAAGTGCTGGGAAGGAAGGGGGAAGCTCTCTCTTCCTTACTTTGATGGTACCCAAAGGTGTGGGTGCATTTGCCCGGTGCCGGGTGGGTGCCCGGGCCCTGATCCAGCAGGAATCTAGTGTTGTGGGTCTTGTGCAGGGAACATGGAGGCTCTGGGCTTCAGTGCTGACCCTGCAAGAGGAGCACTGGATGTTTGGGGTTTCCCGTACGTGGCTTTAGCCTCGGGTGACTCTGAACGTTCCCCTTGCAGGTCTCTGAACGTTGATATGGAGTGGCTGTACGGGGCGAGTGAAAGCAGCAACATGGAAGTGGATATCGGTTACCTGCCCCAGGTCTGTAGGCACGCTGTCTAGGGATTTGTGCTGCCGTGCCCCCGAGCTGCGTAACCTCCCTTATCCCTGTGCTTCAGAGCTTTCTCCTGAAGATACACAACCCCTCAATATAACCATAACCCCTGCTGATCCGCGCGTCCTCTGCAGCCGCGTGGCTCCCTGTTGCCAGCTGCTGTGGTATTTTATTTTTTCCCCTCTGTGTGGGCTGAATTCTCACCTCCTGGAGCCGTGTGACTTTTTCCATTTTTAAAAGTTTGTCTGGCAGGTGAGGGGAGCAGATCAGGAGCTGAACCCCGGCCCTGGGCCCACAGGGGTGTATGAACAGCAGCAGGTCTGAATTTAGAAACTGCATGAGGTTATTCCTCTATTTTGCGGTAATGCCAGCCCTTGGGACAGGAAACGTAAGTCAGGGTTTTGATTGCCTGAATTTAACTTGATTGCCTGAATTTAACAGTCCCATTTTCTCCTAAACCAGATCCATGTTTCTTTTTAATTGCTGAAAGTCAGGAAAAGAGACTTAAGGTAATAATTTCAGATGTTCCAGAACACTGAACCTCAGGGAAGCTCCTGAGCAGCTTTCCCTGTTGCACCCTCTTGTGGGTAGCCACGGTCTGTGAGGGCTGTGCTGGTGATGGGAGCAAGAGCTTCGAGGCCCTGCAGGTCCCGGTGATTTTAAGGATCTGGTGTCCCAGATCACAAATCTCCACTGGGAAGGTGAGAACACGGAGGGAACGGGTCTCACGCATTTCCAATCTAGCGAGCACGGTCAGGCAGTAACTGAAGGAAATTGCTGTTCCCCAACAAAACACATTGCAGCTGGTAAAGTGCGGCTCCGGGAGACAATAGGTCAAGCTGTATCTTCACTAGGAGCTGCATGGCCTTATTTTGTGTCTCTGTCCTGTCACGGAATACAGAAAAACCAGGGGTGGGGTATCTGCAATGTCCAACTCAGCCTGTTCTCCTGCAGATGGAGCTGGAATCGACAGGGCCTTCAATCCCCTCTGTGATCCATGATGAGAACGGAAACGTGATTGACAGCAGGGATCCCTCAGGGGAGCCCATTCAGTTTGTGTTCGAAGAGATAACCTGGCAGCAGGAAATCCCCTGGGAAGAGGCAGCCCAGAAGCTGGAAGTGGCCATGTATCCATTTAAGAAGGTGAGGAAGGGGCCGGGCTCTTCCTTGGCACATTTATTTGGGGCGGGTCATCTTCACCACGATGTCCAGTCACCTCGAGGAGCATCACAAACCAGAGGCCACGAGCCGGTCAGCATTCGGAGTAGGGTGAGGGTCTCGCAGCTCAGCGTGCACCTCCCAGGCACTGCGTGTGTGGGCTGAGGGCCTTCCACTTTCCAGGTGTGGAAGCACAGCATCTCTGAAAGGCCGTTCGGGGTCGTACGGCAGCACAGGCAGGAGCAAAGCCTCGATGTCATCTGCCCCGGGCTCATGTTGTAAATGGAGGCTCATCCTTCCTTCCTCTTATCAGTAGCTGCCGCCGCGATTTCTGAGTGAAGCAGGTAATCGCGCTGCTTACAAATGGTTTTCCTCTGGCGTTGCTTTTGCAGCGTGCAGCTACCTTTGGACCGAGCTTTCCTTATCAGCAGAAAACACACAATCCGGCCCTGCCTCTGCATCCTGCAGCGAGGCACAAATTTATAGCGTGGGGTGACCCAAACTATATAACATGCCAGTAGCCTGTGGAGCAGATGGCTGCGGCCTGTCACCGCTTCCTTGGCTGCAGGGACACGTTTTGATGGCTGCCTCCTCGTGCCTGAGCTTACAAATGGCCCTTTCAGCTGCCAAGATGTTAATAAAGTTCCCATCTCTGTGCAGGGTCCCTCACAGCCCGTTTTTAGGCGGTTTCAGGGAGGTTTTGTAATAAATATCTCAAGGCCAGATGTCCCGGGCTGCCGCGGTACGTGTGCAGGCGTCCTGCCCGCAGTTGTGCGGGTGTTCTCTGCAGTGTGTAAAGATGGGGCTCTGCGGGTGCCGGTAGCAGCCCACGTGCTGTGAGGGGCTCGCTGCAGTCCCACCGGGAGATGAAGTTGTCCCTGGGGATCGCACCATGGTTGTTTGCTTTAAACTGCAGGAACTACTGTGTGCGTCACCGGTGGGATGTGGCAGGTCTGGTTCCTTCAGACCCTGCTCGTTTTTGAGGTGGGCTGTTCTGTGTCTGTTTTTCAAGCTCTCTCTCTGCCCCCAGGTCTCCTACCTTCCCTTCACGCAAGCTTTTGAGAGAGCTAAAGCAGAAAAGAAGCTGGTGCACTCGATCCTGCTGTGGGGTGCCCTGGACGACCAGTCCTGCTGAGGTGAGGATATTGCCAGCGTGGCTGGAGGAGTGATGTGCCTCAGTCGGGCTCCGAGAAGAGCTGGGGGGCAGGCAGCTGGTCAGCCAGCAGGAAATGTTGCGTTGCTCGTTTCGGCTCTGAAGATGCCAAATAGAAGAGCTGGAAGCGGGCAGTTACTGATCAGAGCTTAGGTGCGCAGCGCCAGGGTCAGATCTGCCTGAGATCTGCCCGACTCGCTAATTCAGTGCCTTGGTCGAGGTGCAGGCAGCTTGCTTGGGCAGGGGCAGCAGCGGCAGGGAAGGGACGCTGCCGGGGCAGCTATCTTTAGTCCTCTCTGCCCCTAAAAACTCTCCGGCTCTGCTCGGCACGAACAGCAAGAGGCACTCCGGGTGGATCCGCGGGGCCCGATCCTTCCCCAAATGCACCACACCAGTCAGCAGCCTCCATGGCGAGCTTGTCCCGGTCCTTCTGCGGCCTTGCAGGCGGCTGCGGTCTGCGCTGGTGAGCCTTCTCTGCCAGCGGCACATGGGAAGCAATAAGCTGTGGGAAGCTGCCAACTCATGAGAAAAAAGACAGCGGGCCAGGCCAGGGGAGGCTGAGCCAGTTGCCCCAGCAGCCGGAGCGGTGGCATCGCGGTGGCATCAAGCGTGGTCAGCTCGGGAAATGCAGTAAACCCCCGTCTGCCTCTCTTCCTCTGCCAGGTTCGGGGCGAACTCTCCGGGAGACCGTCCTGGAAAGTTCGCCCATCCTCGCCCTGCTGAACGAGAGCTTCATCAGCAGCTGGTCGCTGGTGAAGGAGCTGGAAGAGCTGCAGGTGAGCGTCGCAGCCCTGTCTGCCGCCTTTGCTTTGGGTGGGCGGAGAATGGCTGGAGAGCAGCGCTGAGGAGAAGGAGTTGGGGTGCTGGGGGTGAGGAGCTGGCCAGGAGCCGGCCATGTGCGCTGGAGCCCAGAAACCAACCGTGTCCTGGGCTGGATCCGGAGCAGTGTGGCCAGGGGGGCGAGGGAGGGGATTCTGCCCCTCTGCTCTGCTCTGAGGAGGACCCCCCTGCAGTTCTGCTCCAGCTCTGGGGCCCCCAACAGCAGGAGGACACGGAGCTGTTGGAGCGAGGCCAGAGGAGGCCACGGGGATGCTCCGAGGGCTGGAGCCCCTCTGCCCTGGGGACAGGCTGGGGGAGTTGGGGGGTTCAGCCTGGAGAAGGGAAGGCTCTGGGGAGACCTTAGAGCCCCTTCCAGTGCCTGGGGGGCTACAAGAAAGCTGGGGGGCTTTTTCCAAGGGCAGGGAGTGACAGGACAAGGGGTAATGGGGTTAAACGGAAAGAGGGAGATGGAGATGGGCCATCAGGAAGGAATTCTTCCCGAAGAGGGTGGGGGGCACTGGGACAGGTTCCCAGAGAAGCTGTGGGTGCCCCATCCCTGGGAGTGTTCAAGGCCAGGCTGGATGAGGCTGGGAGCACCCTGGGCTAGTGGAGGGTGTCCCTGCCCATGGCAGGGGGTGGGGCTTTAAGGTCCCTTCCCACCCAAACCATCCCACCGTTCTGTGATTCTGTGGGTGCTGGTGAACACAGACGGTGCTTGGCACGGGGGTGTCAGCAGGAGGGGGGAGCACACGCTGGGGGATTTCAGTTCCAAGCCCTCCGTGTCCTAGTGATCGCAGAGGCCAAGCAAACACCAGTTGGAGGCAGGTGAGGAAAACGGCCCGATGACCCCTTGGCTCTGTCATGGCGCCAATTTTAAAAGCTAAACCGGATGTTTCACAGTGAGACAGCCCTGCCCAAGGCCATTTGTCCCTTCAACAAACTGACGTCTCTGTAACCCAGGGAGCAGCCAAATACTGGCTGAACCCCGAGTGTCCCGATTGCACCTTTCCCCGCTTCCACGCCTGGCTCTGGGCCTGTGCTGTCAGCTGGGGTCCGTCATGGAGCTGGAGACTCTGGGAAAAGCTGGGATCGGGCTGTTGGTGTGCCTGGGAACTGCCAGTGATGGGCTGATTTTACTGTTTGGGGAGAAAATCTGCAGCTGAAACGTGAGAGGGAGACGGACTGCAAGGGAATAGTAAAGCAAATCGGGAGAACAGAACCAGTTACCACCACGCTGCACAGCAGCTCCTCGGTCCCTCCCGTCTCCGGCGTGCTCCTCCCGCGCCGTTCCGCTCGCTTTGCTGCGCGCAAACGTGTTTCTTCGGGGTCTCCTTACAGACCAACAGAGAGAATGAGTTCTACAGCAAGCTGGCTGACCTGCACCTGGAGAAATACAACTTCCCCGTGGAGATGATCATCTGCCTCCCCAACGGCACGGTGGTACGTTCCTCAGCCCTTCAGCGGGGCTTGGCTCGGTGTGCAGGGTCACCTGCAGACCCTGGGGCGAGCGTCCGTTCCCCCAGCCGTTCCCTGGCTCCTGGAGCCTCTGTGGGGCCGTAGTCCCTCACGGTGCCGTGCTCCCAGGGACGGTGTGGCAGACAGACAGCAGCTCGACCAAGAAATCTGAAACAAATGTCTTTTTTTATTCAGAGGCAGAACAACAGCAGCTCTGGGCGGGGGGAGAAACAGTCGGACTCCAACCAGATGTCTGCCTGTGGTTCCAGACTGTCCCTGGTTGGAGTCAGGGGCCTGTGGGAAGCCACCGTGGCTTGTTTCCTGCACCCATTGTCCCTGGTGCTCACGCTTTGGGGAGAATGTCCTCATCGGACCCTCTCGCGCAGTTATCCTTCCCTTGGTTGCCCAGGTTTGTCACAGCAGATCAGCCGTCGGCAGGTCCACAGGCTCCAGCTCTGCCGTGCTCCCCAGCAGCCCCCCCAGGCCTTGGATTTGCAGAAGGACAGCTCGACAGCGCGGTGCTTGGCTGCGTGTCGGCGCCCGGGCTGTCTGCGGTGGAGGATCCCGCCGGGGCTAATCCGGTTGTGCCCACGCTTGCCATAAACTGGCTAGTGACGCGCTCCTCGCTGTCCTGTGGGCTGGCGAGTGGCCTCAGCTCAGCCTGGCAAGGCTCAGTGGCCACGTGTCCCCCTTTCCCACCCCCGTGGGGGAGCGGAAAGCACAGAGGCATTTGGGGCTGGTTGTGCAGCCGCGCTGAGCCGAGAGCACGCGCCCAGCAGCCGGCGTGGCTGGGCTGCCCTCTCCCCGGCCCCGGCTCAGAGCCACGTTTCCCACCTGCGTGATTTTTCCCAAATCGCCCCCTTTTTCCTAACCCGACTGAGGTGTCAGCGCGCTCGGGGGAAGAAACAGGCCGTTGTCTTCCACACGTCTGTCTGTGAAACACAAACCTGACTCCTGGATGCTGAATTAGCATTTGCAAAGCGTCAGAGATTCGTTAAGTTGCGACAGTCTCGTCACCTCTGTCCTGGACGGAGGCCGAGGCAGCGGATGGGGCTTTGTTCTGGGCCTTGCAGTCTCCTCTCATCTGTTTCCTTCCCCAGGTTCACCACATCAATGCCAACTACTTCCTGGACATTACTTCTATGAAGCCTGAAGATGCGGAAAGCAGCATGTTCAGTTTCTCAACCAATTTTGAAGACCCTTCTACTGCAACTTACCTGCAGTTCCTGAAGGAAGGGCTGCGGAGGGCAAAACCGTACCTGCACACCTAAACACGGGGCGCCCCCGCGCCCCACAGCCGTGGCCAGACACTTCAGAGATCTCTTTTCATTGCAGCAGCTCTTGCGCGCTTCACGGCAGGCGCTGAAGGTGCACGCCGTCCCCGGGCTGGGGCTTCGCTCCGGACGGTGCTTTGAGGCCACTTTAGAAGTGACACCAGTTCAAGCCCCTTTAGAGTTCAGGCAGATCTTCACAGCAGTGAAAGTACTTGAATCTACCACCCCCCCCGGTGCGTACACCTTGGTTTGCCACTCGCCCCCGCCCGTTTTCCCAGCGCCTGTTCAGACTCCGTGGTGAAACTCGCCTAACAGCCGTACCAAGCGTCACCCGGAACCCAAGGACTGGACTGCGCGGCGCGTCACGGAGAACGTTAGGACCGAACACTCGCGCCCAGCGCCTGTGCCCCGTGGGCGAAGGCGCCGAACGCAGCGCCGCGGGGAAGCTCCCTCCTGGTAGCTGGTGCCCTCCCCGCGCCAGCTCTGAGCTCGAAGCTGCCCCGCGGCTTCGCTGCCAGCTCTTCGCGGCGGCGTTTGTTGCAGGCGGCGCGGAGCGGGACCGTAGGCGGTCGCGTGGAGGCACGCGGGAGGCTCGATGGGGGCGCCGTCCCGCTCTTTGCGCCTGAGGGAGGTGCTGGGGTTGGCACAGTGAAGTCGGGAACCAGGGCACCCGAGGTGTGGAACAGCTCGGGGACGTCAGGCGCCAGGTAACTCGGGGGAGTGGGGGGCCACGGCCCCTCTAAGCCCCCCCGATGCAGGACGTGCGCTCCGGGCCACAGACACGGCGCCCCCTGCCCCGTTCAGCCCAGGGCCGCCCCGTTCAGCCCGGGGCCGCCCCACGCGCGCTGGGAGCGTCGTCCTCCCGGGCTCTCCTCAGAGGATGCTCCGTCCACGTTCGCTTTGAGCTTCCGAGTCACGCCGAACCGCGAAGTTCCCGTCGGGAGCGGGAGGTTCGGCCTCGCCCCGGGAGCGTTAGCTGGTTGAGAACGGGGCGGTTTTAAAAGCCAGCAAGAAATTTTCAGGAGATTTTCCCAAAGAAATTGTTGGGGCGGAACGCCGCTGTCCCCACCCCCAACAGTTGCTCGTACTCCGTGCCTGGGCACGGAGCGAGCGGGGTTTGGGGGACAGAGCATCGCCGGTGGCTGCAGCCGGCCGCGGCCGGGCTGATGCTTCTGCTCTCCGAGGCACAATTTGGTCGGACCAAATCAGACGGGGAGGGAAAAAGGCGGATTTTTTGGAAGGGGTGTTTTCATTCCAGGGCTCCAGGCCCTGGGAGGAACCCGGGGGTGGTGACTACCCTGTCCCCACCCTGCCCCGACCCTGCTGCGGGAGACAGAGCTTAGGTGGGCCCCTGGGCTGAGCTAGTTGCTGTAGCGGGGCTAATTCCGCGGGGTGTTTCTCGGCGGCGCCTTTAACCACGCAGTAGCACTGCGCTTTCCCCGCGCTCCCACGGGCCTGCGGTACCGCTGGGGTCGCATCCCGCGGCGCTTTCGGCGGTGGAAAGCGCCAAAGCCTCCGGGCAGCGCTGGGGACCGAGCTCGGGCCGCACCGACGGGCTCGTCCCGGCCCGAGCGGAGGAGCCGGAGTGCCTGCCCTCCCCGGCCCCTCGGGGGGCACAGCTGGACCCCACACGGGCCCCTCCGGCTCCTACCGAACGTCACGGCGGGTGTTTTCGTTGCGCCTGTCCTGAGCCCCTCGGCCGGGGGCTTCGGCCTCCGGAGCCCCCTCAGTCGTGCTGGGGTGGGGAGCGCGTGCGCCTGCCCTCGCACCCGCCGGGCAGCACGGGGGCCGGAGAGGGCAGGGCTTGCTCGGCCGTCCACGCGGGGGATAAACGGGCGCAGCAGCCGTTCCGCGGGGCCAGGGGAGCCCCCCTGTGCCTGGGGCGGGGGGGCAGATTCGGGGCTCCCTCGCGGAGACGGTGCCTGTGATAGTTCCACACGCAGGTAAGGTCCGTGGCTGAGCCCGTGGTGAGCCGGGGGTGGACACCTGAGTCTGCTGTGAGCTGGGGGTGCACACCTGAGTCTGCTGTGAGCTGGGGGTGCACACCTGAGCCCATGGTGAGCTGGGAGTGCACACCTGAGCCTGCTGTGAGCCGGGGGTGCACCCCCGAGCCCTTGGTGAGCTGGGGGTGCACACCTGAGCCCACAGTGAGCCGGGGATGTCCACCTGTGGGGGTGTGCACGTGTAAGCCTGTGGTGAGCTGGGGGTGCACACCTGAGCCCATGGTGAGCCGGGGGTACACGCTTGAGCCTGTGGCAAGCCGGGGGTCCCATGCCTGAGCCCTCGGTGAGCTGGGGGTCCATGCCTGAGCGGGGGGTGCCCACCCGAGCCCGCGGTGAGCCGGGGCTCGCACGAAGCCTTCGGCATCCCTGAAAGCACCTTGGATTTTGCTCTCCCGCCAGCGCCGGGCTCTGGCAGCCCGGCCCGGAGCCGCCCCCGCGCGCTGCTGGGCTGTTTCAGCTCGGGGGGGGCCAGGGGTTGGGCCGAACGGTGGCAGGAGGAGCTCCAGCAGCCGGGGAGGGGAGGGTCTCCCCTGCGGCCCCCCCCCCCCCCCCCCCCCCGTTAACCGCAGCCCTGCCCAACGTCTGCCGCTGCCCTGGCCCCGCCGCGGGTGGGCCCGGGCAGGAGGCGCTGCCTGCGGCCCCTGGGAGCACGTGCCAGGCTGTCAGCGCCCCGGTTTGTCCGTCAGCGCCCCGGTTTGTCCGCACCGGTTTGTCAGTCCGCCCCGGTTTGTCCGCACCGGCTTGTCTGTCCGTTCCGGTTTGTCCGTTCCGGTGTGTCCGCCCCGGTTTGCGGTGGGTTTGCGATGCCCCGCGGGGAGGAGGCGCCGCCCCGCCCCGCCGGCTGTGCCTCGTGACGCTCCGGTCTGAAAGCCACGCGGGGCCGGGGCCGATGTTGGCCAGCGGGGGCCGGGGGGGGGGGGGGGCAGCCCCGCGCGGGCCGGGGCCGGTGAGCGCGACGGGCCTTCGGGCCCCGGCTGTAGCGGCACTCGATAAACGCGTCCCACCGCCCGCGGGCTCCTGCAGTCCTTGTGTCCTCCGGAACGGGGCGGGCGGGGGGGAACGGGGGGGGCGGCGGGGCTCCCTCCCCCCGCGGCTGCCGCCCGCCGTGACGCCCCCCGAGGGCGCCTCCTCGGCGCATGCGCGGGGGCGGGTTCTGCTTCCGGGTGATGGCGGCGGCGGGGCCGAGCTGCGCCGCCGGCCCTCAGGTACCGGGGGGGGGCCCGGGGCGGCGGGGGGGGGCTGGGTAGCGTCCCTGGAACCGGCCGAGGGCTCGGCGCGGCCCGGCCCCGGGCGCTCCGCGGGGGCCCGGCGCAGCCCGCAGCCAGCTCTGTGTTGCAGTGAGCCGCGGCGGGGAGCGGGGTGAGATGAGCCCGGGCCGCGCCCGCGGGACCCGCAGCACCCAGCGCTGAGCCCGCCCGGGGCCGGAGATGGCAGCGGACTCCGTAAGTGCGCAGGGCACCCCGGCCCTCCCCCGGGGGTCGGGGGGCCGGTAGGGCCGTCGGTGCGCTCCCAGCGGGAGGTTCCGTTGAAACCCCCCCGGGAGCTCCCGCCTGACCGCGCGGGGCCAGCCCTGGGGCGCGCTGTGCGTAACCAGCTCCGGCCGTGACCCAGCCCGTGGGTTCCCGGCGGCACCGAGCGACACGGCCTGGCTGGAGTCCGGCCGGTCGTTGCGGCGTTCGCAGGCCGGAGCCTTGGGCCGCCTCCCGGCGCAGCAGCCTGTGGCGGCCGGGCCGAGGACGCGGCGCTTCACCCCCCCGAGGCGGTTTCAGAAGCGGCCGGAGATGACCAACGCGTTTGGTCTGAAGACACCCCCAGGGCTGCTCTCTGGGTTGGGACGGGCCTCGGACACACCCGTCAGGGACCGTTGGGTCTTCCCAGCGCAGTTGGTGTGAGAGCGGCCCTTTCAGTGAGACCTTCTCCGGGCCCCTCTGCGACGCCGTTTCCCTCCTTTTGGTGCGTTTCGTTTGGGGCTCGGTGTCCGGTACCGAGTGCTCTTCGTATCCAGTCCCCAAAGTACCGCACCCGCGTTTAAAGCGCCCCTTAGCAACCGCCTGATTGCGCCGAAACGCCGTTCGGGGGGAGGAGAACCTCGGTTATTAGCGGGTTCCCCACTAAAAGCGGCACTCGCCGGATAAAGTCCGAGACCAGAGCTCAGGAGTAGGTGGCGCAGGCCAGTTCCCAGTTTAATAGGTTTTAAGAAGCGCGTTGGTTCGACACGTTAATTATCCCGCGGGCTCCTTGCAGACGATCCCCATCTGGCAGAACAAGCCCCATGGCTCAGCGCGCAGCGTTGTCAGGAGGATCGGGTCCAACCTCCCTTTAAAGCCCTGTCCCAGAGCCACCTTTGAGGTAAGCGGACGCGTGGGGGGTTTGCTGATCCCGCGTGGGAACCCGCTGCTCCCGAGCGCCGCCGCGAGCTGCTCTCGGGTCAGCGACGTGTGTCCGCAGGCCTGTATTCGCAGAACTCCCGCAGCGGCACAGCTTTAAGGGTTTTCTTAGTTTTTTCCCTTTAAATTCTGTTTGTAAAGTGACCGCTGGCAGCTTGAGGGAGACACCTCCTGGGGCGGGGCGGGCGGCCTGGGTTGGCACGCTGCAGGAGACAGACACGTGGGGTCTCGGAGCCCTTGCGTGACCTCCAGCGACCCGCACGCCCTCTGGGCCCGCGTCTCCCAGGCGGGGGTCGATGGAAACGCTTACGGCGCCGTTTCAGCTCGAGGGCGGCGCTGGGACTTGTAGCGGCAAAGCGCCGCGCGTGGCCGCGGCAGCTCGGAGCTGTATCGAGCATCCCTCTGCTGCCGCGCCGCGCAGCCTGGCGGGGCGCGGGAACGCCCGCGGAAGCCGGCGCGCGGGAGCGTCGCGTTCCCTGAGCCGCATGGCGTTGCCGTCGCGCAGCCAGACGCAGCTGCCGCCCTGGCGCGCAGCGGGAAGGCTCCGACAGCCGGTACGGCGCAACTGGGGCGGCTCCGGGAGCCGGGACCGCCGTCTCCTCAACGCAACTCCCTTCTTTCTAGGTTCTGCCAAACGTCTCGGAGCTGTACTTAAATGACGCCCCTCCAGTCCCCACCCTGGCAGACATCGTGTGGATAGCGGCCGACGACGAAGAAACCTACGCCAGAGTCAGGTTGGTTTCCTCGTTGCGTCTCCTGCTCCTTCGTACGCGGCTTTCGCGTGGCACAGGCCGGACGCTGAGCGGATGCTCCCGACTTCCCGGCTGATCCGCTGCCTCTTGAGAAACATTTTTCCCCAAGAGACAGGGGAAAAAAAAAACCAAAACCCAATGGGATGAAAGACCGTGGGAGGAATTCCTGCCGCGCGCTGCGCCACGCCGTACCTCGCTCACCGCTGCGCGGCGTCACCCTGATCGGTGGCGTTCTCTGGTTAGAAAGGCGAAGAGTTGCGTTCTCCCGGGATGGAAATGTTGGGCCCCCGGGAGGTTGGTTCTGGTCAGTAGAACTTCTGTCCCGAAAGCCGGGCGGCAGTAACGGGTGTCTTGTGAAAGAGCAGGCGGACTTTGCAAACCGAGGCAAAAGGCAACGGGCAGGTGAGGTTTCCCGCGTGCACCCAGCGCTCTGCCCGGCACCGGGACACCCAGTCCGGGAGAGAAATGACCTGAAACCACGTGAGCACGCCCAGACTTTGGTCCCTGCGTCCTCTTGCCGCGTCTCGTGCCCTCGGGACAGGCATTCCGCTCCTTGTCACGCACAGGGGGCACGTACGGCGCGCCCGTACGGGGGGACGCAGAGCGGCACGTCCAGCGTCGTGGCGCGGAGGGGTCGGTTTGTCACGTTGCAGTGCTCTGGGGTCCCGAGGTGGAGGCTGAGCGTCGTTGTCACGGAGGGGTCTCACCTAAGTGGGTTTTGTCCTGTAGAAGCGACACTCGCCCGCTGAAGCACAAGTGGAAGCCGAGTCCCTTCACCGTTATACAGCGGAATGCTTCAGTCCCCAACCTGAGGAAGCAGGAGGAGAAGCTGCTCGCCCTGAAGAAACCCGGTTTACCGGCACTGAGTCGAACAACAGAGCTCCAGGATGAGCTGAGTCACCTTCGGAGTCAGATAGCTAAAATAGTCGCCGCGGAGTCAGGTAGGAACGCGACGAGCTGTGGTTTGTGTTGAGCGAGAAGGGCCGAGGCAGCGACCCGTGTCGTTTCCTCCGCCCAGGCCAGGCTCGCGTGTCGCTTTTCCAGCAGAGCGGTGGCTCCGGTCGGTGGGATGTCGCCTTTCGGCGCAGGGCCGGTTCTGTGGTTAGACCTTTGGTTGCTGGAGGAGCCCTGCTTGTTCTTAAGTCCCCCACGTGCTGTTTGAGGCTGCGTTTGATCTGGAGGCCGACTCTGGGCAGTGGGCTAGAACTGCGCTGGTTGACGCAGAAGGCAGAGTGGTTGGTCTCCCAGCTCGGAAACGTGGAAAGGTTTTGCAGCTGGAGGAATTTAGTCCCTTCTTGAAGACAGTTTTTCTTGGAAGACATGGTTCTGTTACGCAGAATGCCTTTGCCAATAACCGACCGGCTGGATTTTGGCTGCTTTCCAGTGGAAAAGAAGGAACTAAAATTCTTCCCGTTACTTTAAAACATGAAACAAACCCCAGGATGGTTTCACTTGAAATGATACCGTGCAGGTTAAATCCCGTTTGTGATGGGTAACGATGGGACCTTCCCTGTCCTACATCCCACAGCAAATACTGAACTCCCAGACTGCCGCGCTGCGCCGCCCTGCGTGCGCGAGGCAGAGCTCCCGGGATCTGTAAAGACGATGGGATGGATGATCGAGGCCCCCAGGCACCTGCAGCTTCAGGGACGGCTGCCGTGCGGTCCGGCCGGCCGCGAGCCGGAAACGGAGTCGCGGCCTTGGGCGGGATTTTCCACGAGGGGTTTGGGTTCTTCTGCGGTTCCGTGTGATGGTCGGTGCCCTCTCAGAAGCTGATCGGTACCGGTGGTGTAAATTGATACGCCGCCGCTGAGAACATGTGACGGGTATAGCACGTGGAGTTGTGTTGAGGTGGGAGATGTCTGCTCTCCCGTGGGGAAGGGCTGCTGGGGGACCGTGCACGTGGCTCGGCTTTCTTGTCCTCTTCGGCGCTGTCGCAGTACGCGGGATCCTCCGTGCCACACGCCTCGACTCTTGGCGGTCAAACGAAGCCGCCCTGGGGCGAGGGAGCCGCGCTGCCCTCCGCTCCGCAGGGAGCGAGCGTAAAACGAGGCGTCACAGGCGTCCCCTTCAGCGAGGCGCGTGCGTCGTCTTCGTGAAGGATCAGAGGAACAATTGGGCCGAAGAACGGGAACGGCTGTGCTTTTCCCCCTCCCGGTTGTGTCTCGGCTCTACGCTTGCTCAAGCTGCGCCCTGGAGAAGTCCATTTTCATTCGAGGAGAGTAATGACGAGGCAGATTAGAGATCCGGAGGGGAGAAAACCCACGTCATCAGTTCATACCTTTTTCTCTCCCTCGCGGCGCAGCGGCGTGCCGGCTTGTTATCAGCCGGCGTTTGAGAACGGTTCCCATTGCCGTCGCGTCCGCCAGGTCGGTAACGGGGAGGTGTGATTTAGGGCCTCGGTGATCTGATGGAGGAGATAAGTGTTGAGCAGGCTTCTTTTGGAAAGACTGAGGTCAAAAAGCGAAATATTGGGCAATCTGCTGTATTATATACGGTTGGAGACCTTATACATCCCTTAATTGGGAACTGGTAACTCTCTACAAGTTTACCCTTGGGGCCAAGGGCATTAGCCTTCAAGGCACGGTTTGTTTCCAGAGCAGGAGGGTCCTTTCAAGGACCTGTGCACTAAGGGTTTTTCGGTGTGGTTTTGGTGGTTTTCCACTAGAAATATCCAACTCCTTTTCACTCAGTAACACTTGGAATTTATATAGCTGCGCTTACCCTCACTGCGTTTTAAAGCGTGAGCGAATAAATCCTGTCCTCCCCGTGGAGTAGGTGGATGCTGCTCCCATGTGACGGCTGGGGAGGGAAGGCAGAACAGGTCAGGCCCTGCAGTCAGAGGGGATGGCTGCGCCCAGCGTCACGTGCTGGAGCTCCCGCACCAGCTCTGCGTGTTCTCCCCAGGCGGCATGGTGATGGGGGGAAGGAGTCTGAAGGGGAATCATGGAATGGTTGGGGCTGAAGGGACCGTAAAGCCCCCCCAGCCCCACCCCCTGCCATGGGCAGGGACACCTTCCATAGCCCAGGGTGCTCCCAGCCTCATCCAGCCTGTCCTTGGACACTCCCAGGGATGGGGCAGCCACAGCTTCTCTGGGCAACCTGTCCCAGTGCCCCCCACCCTCTGCCGGAAGAATTCCTTCCTGATGGCCCATCTCCATCTCCCTCTTTCCATTTAACCCTGTTACCCCTTGTCCTGTCACTCCCTGCCCTTGGAAAAAGCCCCCCCCAGCTTTCTTGTAGCCCCCCAGGCACTGGAAGGGGCTCTGAGGTCTCCCCAGAGCCTTCCCTTCTCCAGGCTGAACCCCCCAACTCTCCCAGCCTGTCCCCAGGGCAGAGGGGCTCCAGCCCTCGGAGCATCTCCATGGCCTCCTCTGGCCTCGCTCCAGCGGGTCCTTCCAACAGAGCAAGCCATGGGGCTCTCACAGCGGTGAGGAACAAGAGGGAAGATAATTACGACCTGCGTCCTGACACGGGCTCCCCCTGCGACCCTGCGCAGCAGCTGCATCTCTGCTCCTCCATCTGCAAACCCGGCAACCGTGACCTGAGCCGGCGCGGTGCTGGGACCGGAGCGTGGCAGCTGGTGGGCGACAGGAGGGCTTGGTGGGATTAGAGGGACTGGCGAAGGCCTCGCGAGCAGGACACGGGGGGTAACAGAGGGTGTGATGGGTTTGTGTTCTCACAGCGTGGGGCAGGCTGGCTGATGACGCCCCTTGATTTTGGGGGGGAAAACCAATACCTACGTGGTTCGGTATGAGTTTGTTTATCCACCTTTATTGTTCTCTTTTTCAGCTTCTGTCTCCTTCACACCAGATTTATTATCTCCAGGAAGCTCAAATGCGTCTTCTCCTTTACCCTGTTTTGGACCCTCTTTCCAGTCTACGACGTCCTTTGTCATCAGCGATATCACAGAGGAGGAGGCCGAACTCGACAGCCCCGAGCTCCCGTCCGTCTCCCTGCTGTGCTCCGCGGCCTCCGAGTGCTTTAAACCCGAACCAAAGGATCCGGACGAGGAAGATTCCGTCTCCCTTTCAAAGGCCAGCAGTTTCGCGGACATGATGGGCATCCTCAAAGACATTCACAGGATGAAGCAGAGCAAAGACTTGTAAGTGCTGCCTGATCTCTCAGGATTTTATTTTCTCCACAAGTCTGTCAGCTCTCGGGTTTTGGGTCTGTCACGTCAGCGTAGACGCCGCCCCTCGCACGCACGGCCTCGCGGTGCTGCTCCGTGATCGGGGTTCGCAGGGGGAGGTGCAGAACTCGCCGACGTTCGCATTTCCGCGGGGTTTTGATGGTGGCTGAGCCGCCCGGGCGGAAGGCAGCGGGGGGGCAGCGGAAACTGCTGAGCAGAGTCTTTGGCTCTTTCACCGTGTTCACCAGGAAAGAAGGTCCGTTGAAAACCAGAACCGTGTGTTTCGGCAGGGCCGCGGGCGAGGGCCGCGCTGCCCTCCGCTTCCAGCGGCTCCGGCTGCTGGCGCTCAGACCGTCCCGCAGAGCTGAGCGGGGAAGCTCAGCAGCTCTTCCAGGGTGGCAGGAATTACCAGGCGGAGCTTTTCCAGCTTCTCAGCTTTTGCGCCTGGCCCAGCTCCCAGCCAGCGAATTTTCACCTGTCTCATTAGGAGTTCACACCTTGCTCACGAGAACCAGCTGCGCCGCCTTCGTTTTACACCTGAGACCGGGGATGAAGTTCACTTTCCACATTTTTCAGCCCAAAGCTTTATCCAGCCATTACGTTGCGTAAGATTCCTGGCCTTGGGGGATGGCTGTTTGCGGTTTTCCCTACCTGATCCGGTTTAAAAGGAAACTCTCAGCGCTGGGTAAAAACCCCCAAGGGGAGAGCTACGTCCAACTTGCAGCCAGTGCGCCCGTACGGTGCTACACGGCGGAATCCGCACGGCGCACCCTTCGCTCCTGTTAAGCATTACTCAGAGCTGGCTTAACGCGCTTTGTACCCGTTCCCTTTCGTGGGGACGGTGGGATTCGTGGCCCCCAGAGGAACTGCTCCTCTTCTTCCCTCCTGTCGCAGTGCTGTGGGCATCCAAACCCAGTTCTCGATTCTCCCTCCCTTTGCCTAATGACTGCGAAAAATCCTGCCGCTCCGTGCACCTCGGCCACATCGGCGCGCCGGGGTTCGGCTTAGGTGACTTAACTGTGCCGTCGCGCTGGTCGCTCGCCGGCTGGGGTAAACCCGGGAAAGCTTGGGAATGCTTCACGCTGGGAAGCGGCTGCGCTTTATCAGAAGCGGCTGCGCCTCTAGGACGGAGGGTTCACGCGTAACAATGTAATTACCAGTCGTCTAATTAGCGCAGGCTGGCGTGGCCGCCTTCTGTGGCACTGAGGAAAGTGCTGTGCCTGTGCCAGGTGGAGGGAGGGAAATCCGCTGCTGGGGGAGGCTGGTTGCCAACCCCGGGGGGGTTGGAGCGAATCCACGAGGAACAAAAAGGCGACTTCGCAACTTAGGCTAGGGGTGCGTGACCGCAGCCCAGCACGCTGGAGCTGGGGTAACCCGCCACCCGTCTTCATCCCCGTGTGGTGGCTGTGGGGC
This sequence comes from Rhynochetos jubatus, assembly GCA_027574665.1. Classification (NCBI taxonomy): domain Eukaryota; kingdom Metazoa; phylum Chordata; class Aves; order Eurypygiformes; family Rhynochetidae; genus Rhynochetos; species Rhynochetos jubatus. The sequence continues at coordinate 5,013,513 of CM050672.1, read as the reverse complement.
GTTGGTGCTCGGCAGCCCAGGAGCTCGTCCCGCGGGAACAGCAGCGGGTGGGTGACGGGGCATGTTCCAGTCTCATGGGTCGCTCTGGCTCGGAATTTCCTTGTCAGAACGTGTGAGAAGAGCTACTGATGGATTAAGGTGTCGGATCTTGCTGCTGCGCTCGGAGGGAAGCTGCGCGAGCGAGCGGGAGGATTTGCCAACCACACTGGTTCTTTCTAACATCGCGGAAGGTGGGGAAGAGTAAGGATTTTGTAGCCTGGAATACCTGGGGGGAAGGGGATAGCTGCCAAATCCCACCTCGCTGGGGCAGAGTGGGCACAGGAACTGAGCCCAGGACCCCTTTCTCCCCGTGCCACGGCCCCGCCGGTTAGCCGGGAGCTGGGTCACGCTGCCGCTTGCGCCCAGGCTCGGCACACTGCAGCGGAAGAGCCTGAGGCTGTTTCTTGCTGGAGCTGCGCCGTTTCCCTCTTCACGTTCCTCTAACTCGCCTTCCTCCGTGCACCAGCGACGTTCTAGGATGCGGCTGCTAGGGCTGAATTCAGGCGGGGCGACGGCCGCGCGGATGCGGTCGCGCGAGCAGCCCGTGCTCCTGCAGCCGTACGCGCTGCTGGGGCGCGCAGCGCTAACCGGGGCTGTGTACCCTCCGGGTGGATGAAGGCACCCGCGGATGCGTAGCGAGCGAACTACATAGGTGCTTCTCTGATGCTCCTGTTTGGGGCGTGGTGCTTAAAGGACCCTGGAGGCTTCAGGAACGCGTGAGAAGGGCTCGCAGGGCTGTGCGTGTTTCCAGAGATGTGGAGTAGAGCCTGTGAAAGTGTCTGTGACGCCCCCTGCGAGGGGAGCGGCTGAGCGGCGTGCCCGCTGGGCTGCGCTGTGGGGTGAGGCAGGTAGCGCGAGGAGCCTGGGCTGGGAGTACGCTTCCTTCTAGGTACGGCTGCTGCGGGACTGAACGGCTTTGTCTGCCCGTGAGTATTTCCTTGGCCCTTGGAGTGGCTCTGACGGGCTGCGAGGCCGGCGCTCCGTAGTCTGCTCTTGGTTGTGCCTCGCTGGAGACGCTTGTACCCCGCAGCAGAGGTTCCTTTTCTCGGCCTGGTGTGGGTTTTCCATCTCCTCCCTCATCCCCGAAGAGCTTTTCCTTGAGATGGCACAGCTGGAGGCAGGGTCAGCGCTCTCTCCTCCCTACTGTCGCCTCTCCTCTGGCTGCTGCGCTTTCCCCTTCGGAGGCAGCTGACGGGTGGGTACTTGGGGGATTCCGAGTTCTCGGGTCTGTCTGAGCGGAAGGGACGGGCTGGGGAGATCTCCAGACCCGGTATCCTCTGGGCTTTCTCAGCACCCTTCTCAGAAGGAACGGCTCTGCCTGGCTACAATCAAAGGCACGTTCCTGGCTGCAAAATCACCTTGTCACAGGGATTTACGCCACCGCGAGTTAAGAACCGTGAGCCAGACAGATCGGCACAGCACTCAGGGTTACCGCCAGCGGCGCCCTACGCTGCTTACCGAGAGGCTTCACCGCTCAGCGGAGAGTGGGCCCTTCCCAAACGCGTACGGAACTGCTCCAGGGATGGGGCTGCTTTTAGGAAGGTTTAACGCCCGTAGTGTTTCCTGACCAAGGGAGGACTTGAGGCAGCAAAGCAGGTCAGCGCTGAAGTCAGCCGTGCGGGTTTTAAACACGCCCTCGGGGAGGAGTTCACGGCGCCTGAGGAACCAGAACCGGGGTTTGGCCTCCTGTAAGACACGCTCCGGAACACCCCTAGCTGAGCTGCTGGTCTGGGCCAGGCAGGGTGCTCTGGTCGGGGTGGCACAGAAAACGGCGCGGGCAGTAGCTGAGGGAGGGAAGGGTGTTCCAGCCGGCCTTTAAAACACCTCCGTCACCCGTGTTTAAACCCGAAAGCACGTATCCGCTGTACGGCGTGAAAAAACGGCGTTCCGGGACTTCACCACAAGTGCCACTTGGAGATTGATACCGAGGGGATGGAGGTAAGTCGTTAACGAACTTTGTTATTAGCACAGTTGGGTAACATTAAAGAGCTTTGGTGCTGAGGTTTGCAGGCTTGATCCCCAAAAGGAGCTGCAGGTTTTCTGAACCAACAGGAAAGGTGCATTTTTAGCTACTTTTCCTTGGTCTGTGGTGTTCTTGCACCTCCTCCAGCTGCCACAGAAGCGGATGGTAAAAGCCGCCGGGGAAAAAAAACCCACCTCAAAGCCTGCGAGCAGAGGTGTGAAGCGGTGATTCCGGCGCTCCTCTTCCCTGACACGCTGTGCTTCTGTCTCGTGCGCAGAACCCGAGCGTCAGCGAAGGAGGAGGACCCTGCCGTTCTCATAGCGGAAGTCCTGAGGAGAAAATTTGCCCTGAAGGATGAAGATCTGGCCCTGAAGGAGAAATGACGTTGCTGTCGTTGCGCTGTAAGCAAGCGGTATGCTCCCAAGATTCTCTCCACAGTAGCTGCCTTCCCAAGGATTGAGCCTTTTGCCTCTTTTATGAGTTAGAAGTGGTTTCTGCACCGGACACTTGCGTAGGGAAGACCCTCGGGATTTGCTGTGTTTTCCATGTGTTGTTGTATTTAAGAAAAAAGACTTTTTAAGAAGATGGGAATCCTTTCCCCGCTGTGTTTTGATGTTGATTCTTGACAAGGATCCTGCGGAGTGCAGTGAGCGCTGCTGGGTGACGCCCTTCCTACCCACGATCTTCCTTAGGTTCAAATGACCCCTCCCGTGCCGGCCGCGTTCCGCTGGAACCAGTTACCGCTCCCAGGATACGCGTCCAGGTCTTTGTTCCGAGCGCGGTCCGGGGCTGCTGAGCATAAGCTAAGGAACGCTTCCAGGCCTTCAGCGTTTAGGAGGGGGTTGTATTGCAGTGGTAAAAGGCGTCTTCCCGAGAACTCCGGAGGAAACCGCGGTCAGTGGTCAGGCGACCCCGCCGGAGGGCTGGGGGTTGGTTTCAGCGCCCTGGGTATTTCTTAATTCACACTTATCCCCACACTTGCATGACAGAATGGCCTTAATTTCCTGCCAGTAATACAATGTTTCATTAGTAGTCGGTGTACTCAGATAACCTATTTTATTTAGCGTTCGAAAGGTCTGTTTATTGAAGCACCACTGCTGCGAACCGAGCACCCACCCCACGGGAGAAGGGGGAAGGAGGAGCCTGGCGGCGGCTGGAGTTCTCACTGACCGCAGAGGTTTCCTCCAGCAGCACGTCCTCTGCACCGTTCCTCGTGGCTGTATTTAAAGTAGGATTTTTTTTTTTCCTTTATATAAAACGGAGCCTTAATAAGACAACGGTTGTCCTTGACGTTACTGATGCGCATGTGGCCAGACACATCGCTGACGCCTCTGTCTTGGGCAGGTGGGGGCGGAATTTCAGCCGCTGCAGCTGAAGGTGGTTGGATGCCAAGGATTTTCTTAATCCCTCGGCCCTTGAAAAAATTAAACCATCATCCCCACCTTAGAAGTGAGAGAAGGTTGGTATCGCCTCTGGCCAGCAGAGACAGCACCTACGACTTCGCCAGTTCTATAGGGAGTTGCTGCAGCTCTTCCCCTCGCCCCAAGCACCACGGGACGATACCCCCGTCCTCTCCCTGTCCCGGTAAGGCTCCCCCGCGTAAGCATTTGGTGGGAACGCTCCTGCCTACAGAGCAGACGGAGCTGTAACCCGCAGATCCCGGACACGTGCTCCACGTGCAGGGTGCATACAGCATCACACCAGCACGATTACCGTCTGGGCTGTGACGTAACTCCGGTTTGGCCTACTGCACCGGAATCCTGGCGCGGTGGGAGAGGAACGATGGCTTAAATGGCAGCGCGTAGCGCTCGGGGCACGCTCAGCTTTTCAGCGGGTACAAAACGGGGCAGTCGCTGCTGCCAAAGCCCTCGGGCCGGAGCGCGATCGTGCCCACGGAGCGGCTCTGCTGCCCGTGACCCCGGGGTTTCTGAGCAGCTGGTTCCTGCACTTCGACACCAGCCAAAGCGCTGCGTGTCCAAGAGGTGGGGATCACGCTGAACAGAAGCGGCACATGGAAGCACTGCTGCTGCCAGGGAGACGCGGCAGCTGCGCCTGCAGTTAAACCGATCCTGAGCAGTCCTTCCTGCAGCCCGGCGTGCGCGCTGCTCTGCTTTTCGCCTCAGCAGGGCCGGACCCACAGCATCAACCCTCGCAGGCGCACCCCGCGCTACGGTCCGTCAGGGTTACAGTTCAGCCTCGCCCAGAGCAGTCGCACTGTTGCTATCCTCCTCTGTCACAGCCTCCCTGGCTTTAAACGGGGGGTAGGTCTGGCTGAGCGCTGCGATCCCACCTGCAGCTCGAGGCACAGGGTGACAAACACGACCCTGCCCTTACTGCCACGCGCCCCAGCTGCTCACGGGGCTGGCATCGCCGCGGGCCCGGAATAAGGAGCTGAGCCTGGTCCTTCGTCGAGGCAGCTCATGTGAAGGAGATGCTGTGGTTCCCGAGCTGAGCCTAGAAAACCTTTAAATGGCTTTTTAGGATCCTAAGAAATGCAGAGGTTAGCAGGGCGCTACGTAAACGCCAGGCAGCGCTGGAGCCAGGCCTCGGCCACGCGGGCTGCAGTCGTGACTGAAACAGTCAAACCGTTATAAACATACAAAATAAACATTTTATTAAAGCAGAATTCCAGAGAACACACAGATCCTGCCTGCGCGCAGGTGTACTGCACGTGCTGGCCAGACCACAGGTATAGAAACAGGTACACTTACCTAATTCTGACTGCTTTCTTAGCAAAAAAATGCTTCCCTGAGGCTTCACAAGAGGTCACTGGGCGACCCACTCAAGGTCACGTATCCGTGTTTAATCACTCTGTTCCCCTCCGAATCCTGCGTGAACAGCGACTCATAGCCCACGTCGACCCACCGCTCCCCCTGTTCGCTCAAGCTCCTGTTGGCAGCATCGCTGGCACAGCCCTTGCGGGGCGAGTCGGGCAGCTCCCTGCGAGGAGATGGGATGCTCTGGCAGCGGTGAGCGATCACTCGGTTCCCCTGGGAATCCTGGGTGAAGAGCTGCCTGCAGGGACTGCTCAGTCCCGACCTGCAGCCGCTGCCCTCCTCAGCGGAAGCAGCGTTCTGGCTGCGCTCCCTCAGAGGCTGTGCTCTGCCTGGTCTTTGTGGAGGTGAATGAAAGCCAGCAGCCCCGGCACTGCCTCTCGTTCCAGCAGGAATTCTGTCCTCAGTCTCAGTGAAATCAGTTAAAGAATTAACACTCCTCGATGGCTCTGGTTTCTTACTCTGCTTTGCACCAGGCCTTGGCTGGAAATCGAGCCTGGCCCTTGTCTCCTCTGGGAGTGGCTGGCCCCCTCGTTTGTTTATGCCGCAGCCCGAAGTTACGCTGCTGCTGGCTGAAACAATTTCTCCAGCAAATAAGTCAGACTCATTTCTGTGAGCGATGATCCGGTTGCCCTCCGAATCCTGGGTGAAGAAGCAGCAATCCTCTCCTGCCCCACGGGAAGCCTCACTCTTGCTGTGGGACTCTGCTTGCACCCCCAGCAGGTCCGGCCAAGGGGTGGGTGAGGCCGGTGCTTTGCGCGCAGGGCGCTGGGCTGTAGCCTGCACCGTCTCTGCTCTGAAGGACTGTTTCTGCACCTCCTCCGTCTGCGGCAAAGCCAAGATCTTCACAGCGGAGGCAGCCAAGGAAACACCTCTTTCTTTACAGTCTCTATTCAGGATGAAAGGAGACGGCTTCCTGTTTTCTTTGTCTTTTTCACCTGAAAACAACATGGAATTGGTTAAAGCCAGAGCTGGCACACTCACTGTCAGGGTTGGTCACAACCCACAGCACCACTCCGCAGAACCGCTTTACTGTGCCTTCGAGTAGTGCCCCACAGCCTGTTCTACACCAGACTAACATCACCACCCCATAATAATCACTGCGCACTGCTGAGGCTGCGATGGAATGGCAGCCCAAAACGTTGGGCGTTGTTCAAAACAGGAAGCTTCCCTTGCGTGAGGTGCAAGTGCCGCTCCGGTGCTTGGCTTCTCTGCCCCTCAGCTTGCCCGGCAGCTCACCTACGACAGCCCTTGAAAAGCAGCAGCTCCAGACCCAAACCCCACAGCGAAGCTTCTGCAGCTTCTCCATCGCCTGAGGAAGCACCAAGTCCCACATTTCACAGATTCACAGGGTGTCAGGGGTTGGAAGAGATCATCTAGTCCAACCCCCCTGCCAGAGCAGGATCCCCCAGAGCAGATCACACAGGAACAATTTCCTTCCAAAACCATTTAATACAGAATGTAATACAACTTCTCAATCTAAGTGAGTTCCTCCTCAATTCAGGATAAGCGAAGAGAAAAAGAATCACAAGAAATAGCCCAGCGGCTGAAATCGTCCCGATGCCTGGATGTTCACCCTCTGGAGGAACAGCAGCAGCGCTCAGTGAATCCAAACACACGCAGTGCAGAAGTGAACGCAATCACTCGAGGGAATCAAGTGAAAGAGGAAAGCTCACACCACATTCAAAAGGAGTAGGAATAACGAATCCCAAGCACAAAGCATCAGCGGCCCTGTCCTGTCAAGTAATTGTCCAGTTTGCCATTCCCCACTGGGCTGTCCTTCCTGCGACGCCAACGGGTAACCCTGAACGGGCTGTTTAGCCACCTGCACGGTTTGTATCGCCACTTGGGCTGCGTCAGGCTTTGCAGCGTTCCACCGGCAGCTCCACTTCTGCAGGGAGTAGAGCCTGGTGCGTTGTTTAGAGTTCAGACTGCTCTCCAGTGAAGACTGGCTGGGACTGCTGTCGCTCATGATTTTTTCAGTCACACTGAAAAAGGTGCCTGCAGTTCAATTAACCACCGCGATAAAATCCCTTCCAGGAGGTCAAACCTCTCACCTTTACCCTCTTCACTGGAAAATGCACTTTTTTGCCTAGTAAAGCAGCCAAGAAACAAAGCAAGATGGGTTTTCTGTTATGGCCTAAAACTGCCTTCCTGCAGGGTCGTAGCTGTTCCGCCTTACCTGCCTGAGCGCTGAAGAAGGTGGAGATGGTGGTTTGCTTGGTGCGTGGCTGGGAGGCCCTGGGCTGCGTGAAAGCGAGGGAGGTGCACTTCCTTTCCAGGGATCGGCTAGGTGCTTTGGGCTTGGCTGTGAGAGACTGGGTAGGGAAAGCAACAAGTGGAAAGTCAATGTATGCCATTAAAAACAGTCCTACCCTTCCCCCAGCATCGTTGTGGTCAACAGGGCAGAGTCCAGTTGGAGGCCTGTGGCCAGTGGCATCCCCCAGGGGTCAGTGCTGGATCCAGCCCTATTCCATATATCCATCAGTGACCTGGATGAAGGGATGGGATGGCCTCTCAGCGAGTTTGCTGACCACACCAAACTGGGAGGAGTGGCTGCCACGCCAGAAGGCCGGGCTGCTGTCCAGCGTGCCCTGGCCAGGCTGGAGAGCTGGGGGGGGCACATGGGGTGCAGTTCAGTAAGGGCAGGTGTGAAGGGCTGCACCTGGGGGGGCACAGCCCCATGGATCAGCACAGGTTGGGGGCTGAGCTGTTGGGGGGCAGCTCTGGGGAAAAGGACCTTGGAGTCCTGGTGGCCAACAGGATGACCACAAGCCAGCAGTGTGCCCTTGGGCCAAGAAGGCCAGTGGCACCCTGGGGTGCGTTAAGGAGAGCGTGGCCATAGATTGAAAGGAGTTCTCCTCCCCCTCTGCTCTGCGCTGGGGAGGCCTCCCCTGGAGTGCTGTGTCCAGCTCGGGGCTCCTCAGCTCCAGAGGGACAAGGAGCTGCTGGAGAGGGCCCAGCGCAGGGACACTGCGATGGGGAAGGGCCTGGAGCACCTTCCATGTGAGGGAAGGCTGGGAGAGCTGGGGCTGTTCAGCTGGGAGAAGAGGAGGCTGAGGGGATCTGATCAATGCTGATCAATATCTAAAGGGGGGGTGTCAGGGGGAGGGGGCTAGGCTCTGCTCAGGGGTGTCCAGTGACAGGACGAGGGGCCATGGCCATCAACTGGAGCACAGAAGGTTCAGCCTGAACATGAGGAAACCCTTCTGCCCTGTGAGGGTGCCAGAGCCCTGGGACAGGCTGCCCAGAGAGGGGGGAGTCTCCTTCCCTGGAGACTTTCCAAAGCCCCTGGACTTGTTCCTGTGTGAGCTGCTCTGGGGGATCCTTCTCTGGAGGGGGTTGGACTAGATGATCTCTAGAGGGCCCTGCCAACCCCCACCACTCTGTGAGTCTGTGAATCACGGCACAGCTCCCGCCTATGTTCAATGCTTCAGGTGGGAAGGGGCCCACAGCGATCACCGCACCCGAATCCCTGCTCGAGCAGGGTCACCTGGCGCAGGATGCTCACCCATGGGCCGTCCCTGCCGCACTGTCCGAGTTTTGCTAACCCCACCACGTCCCTCCCCAACACCCTGAAACGCTCCTGCATCGCACCCGACCTGCGGCCTTGCCCCGCCAGCCTCTCCCGCCTCCCAGCACCGCGGCCCCTCCCGCCCACGGCAGCCACCCGCTCCCTCGGGCCGGGGTCCCGGGCACGCCCCGGCTGGCAGCGGCTACGGCAGCCCCCGGCCGGTCCCCACCTGCGCTGCGTTCTGCTTCAGCTCAGCCGTGTCCAGCCAGACGTCGCACGCCTCGGCCTGCTGGGCCGCGCCGCCCCTGCGCTTCATCCCCGGCACCGGGCGGGCTCGGTCCAGTCTCCCGCAGCGTGGAGCCGGGCTGGGACCCTCCGCCGGCCCGGGACCCTCCGCCAGCCCCGGGGAAGGGCAGGAACCGCCGCCCGGGGGCAGCCGGGCCGGGCCGGGCCGGGCTCCGCTGCCTGTTCCCGCCGCCCGCCCTGAGGCGGCTGTCTCGCGCCGTTCCCGCCTCACCGCCGGCAACGGCCGCCGCGAGCCCACGCCGTAAGGAGAGACCAATCGGAGCGGCGGGGCGGGGTGAGCGGCAGGCCGAGCCCCGCCCACCCTGGGCCGTGCCCTATATAAGGCGCCGGCCCGCTGATGGGAGGCAATGGCGCCGCGCACCGGAGGCATCGTCCGGTTTCCCGGGGCGGGGTAAGAGGCTTCTCGGCAGGAGGGGGCCGAGCGCTCACAGAGGTGCTGGAGACGGGCTGCTGTGCAGGTCAGAGGGGGAGCCGCACGATACATGCGGGTTTTTCAGCCCTCCCAGCGCACAAAACACAACCCAGGCCCTGACCTCCCCCAGCCCCTCTCAGCCGTGGGGACCACCTGCAGGCCCAGCAGATCCCTGCCTTTGCCCACTTTGTTCTGGGCTTCAAACCCTCGTGGGCAACCCTCTGTGTCTGTTTACAGGGCCTCATCCACCCCAGAGGGTGCAGAGGTCCCTCCGCTGCCCAGGGGCTCAGCCTCCATCAAACCTGCCCCAGCCACGTTCTCTGTCCCTCCTCTTACTGCACTTTCTAAGGCCAGGATCCACCCCACGCTCACCCACGGGTAAGGGACAGGCCCTGGCACTGCGTGGACAGCCCTGTACCACTCCCTCAGCCACATGAAAAAGGCCTGGAATGGTATTATACAAGCTCGCTACCCTGGTGCATGGTTTGTACGAGCTCACCTCGGTCTGGTTCTGGGGGTTAATACCTGCCACCACTAACAGGGGCCAGATGGCAGCTCTTTTTGCTGTAGCTCCCAAGAGCCTTTCCCAGCCCCCCACTGCTCGGGTAGGGGGCTGCAGCACTACGTTTTGTTCCAATTGTTTATTCACACACATGAATTAAGCCAGTGTACCATTTTAAGAGCAAGCTGGAACTAACTGTGAATTTAAAAAAGCATAAAAAGCAGCTTTTTCTTTCCCTCCCTATAGAGAGCACTGCAGAGTAACAGTTCACGAAGCGCTTCGTTCCTGTCCTCGCAGTGTGTGGCCGGGTTCATGCCTGCATCCCCACAGCTGGCTGCAGATCAGCTGCTCAGGTGAGCTCACCTGCTTCTCCCTCAGGGCTCTTACTCTTCTTTGAAGCTCAGCTTGTTCTTCACCCTCCGGGCCATGTAAGCGGCTGTGAGGACAGAGCAGGCGACCGTGAAGAGGCACAGGGCGGAGGAGTTGTGCACCAAATCACCCTGAAGCGTGGAATAGATGTGTCGCCTGGACTCGTAGTCTAACACCACCGCCTCGATCTGCGCCAGCGTGCAGAGCACCAGGCACACGTGAAAAATCTGATGACTCTGCCCAAAGAAGTGACATTTCCCAGGGAACCACTTCTCGGGGTAAGGGTGCGAGAAAAAAAAGGCACCGATGAGGAAAAACATGACCTGGCATTTGTGATAGAGAAGGGCGGGGTCAGCCCGCTCGGAGGGCGGCGCGGTGTAGATGCGGTGGACCACAGGGCTGATGTCCAGCATGTATGCCAGGCCGGAGGGCAGCTCCTGGCAGAGCCGGCTCAGAAGGTGAGCGGACTGGTGGTACTGGTACTTGGCATAGCAGGAGCCGGCGCAGGACAGCCACGCTAACACGACGGCCGCCGGCATGTAAAACCCCTTGATCTTCTCGTGCCAGCTTGGCTCGATGGCATAGTAGTAGTGGCCCAGAGCGCTGCCGTACTGGTAAACGGTGACCCCCACGTAGTCCATGAAGAAGAAGCTGTAGTGCCAGAACTCCGATTTGGCCTGCAGAAGGTGAGCGAGGGTGCTGAACGTCAGGTAGGTGATGGACGCCACGATGATGATGAGGAGGGGTTGGGCATGCGGGTCCTGTCCAAAATCCACCCGCTGCCAGAGCTGCTGGAACCGCAGCAGCAGGATCAGCGCTGCCACCAGATGGGTCCAGACGTTGATGGCCTCGTTGTGCTGCTGGAAGAGCGTCGAGAAGTAATAGCGCCAGGTCTGCTGCACCGGCCGGTAGCCGGTGTGGATGTAGGGCTTCCAGAAGACCTTTGGCACCTCCGAACTGCTGACGGTGGAGGGAGAGAGGGGAGCAAGCAGCTGAGGGACCTGCCGCACGTTAAGGAAGAGGCGGCTAAGCTTTTCGGTGACGACTGTTGCCATGATGCAGCCAAACTCCGGCTCCCCGTTGGGCAAAACAACCTCTGGGACAGAAAGAGAGTTTTGGTGTGGGGTTTAACAGCGACTTTACCAAAAAACTCAACAGGCAGGGGCTGTCTGAATGCTTTGGCTTTTTTCCAGAGATCCGTAAAACCACACGTGACTGGAGAGTGGCCTCGTTATAGCCAAAATAAAAGAAATCACCAAAAATAGCGACATGAAGGAGGCTGACAGGAGATTTAAGAACCGCTGGAGCGCCCCACGCTGCACAGACGACCTGTCTGGAGGAGCACAGAGGTAGAGGACACGAGTACGGGGTTAACTGACGCAATAATTAACATACCAGGACGCATCAGTTCCTAGCTCACCCCTTCCCAGCACTTTGGGAACTGCTAAACAAAGGAAACATCCCAAACGAACTTCCCGCAGCCCAGACCTTCCCCCTTGTGAACCGCCTGCGTTGTCTTTACAAATACCAACGCGCCGCGTTCCCGCAAGCACCGAGACGACCAGCTCCGCCTCACGAGGGCCCGTAAATCACCAACGGCAGTAGCAGAAGATGTACCTTCGGCACGTAGAGTTTTTACCGTCTTCAGCTCCCGATTTTCCGTGCGACTTTGCCCAAAACCAACGCGGCGCGAGCGAGTTCCTCCTGTTGCCTCACTGAGGTCCAGCAGCGTAATCTTTGCGAGCAAGCCTTTCTGTATTTACATTTTGGAAGCTGCTGTCCTTACCAAAATAAAGGCAGCCATGCTGGCTTGTTCTGCCTTTTCCTGGCAGCCTTAAAAACGCCTTGGAAACAACACGCTTGGAATGAGGTTCCCACCCTCCCCCTTTACCTGCTCTTGCTCAGACAAGTTCTGAAGGAAACAGCCTGGCTCCTGGCCAGCTCCAGTGCTGATTTACGCCTCAGCTCCTGGCAAGTACGGTCATTTCAGGGACAGCTCAGGCAGGAAAAGCTCTTCAAAGTTTGGGAACTGGAGGAGGAGGAGGGGATGGGACCGTTTATTTTCAAAATCTCTGTAATTTCCTCATGAAAATGGAGCAGACAGGCCGGGAGCTCATGCCTGCCTGAGCTGAGGAGCACAGATGCAGATAAAATCAGGCTGTTCACTGCTCAGCTTCGCTCTTGAACGCTCTTTTCCTACCTTGCCTGGTTGAAGAGGCCCCATAACAAATACAACCGGCCTGGCACAGGGCAGCACCTCACAGAGGGCTAATCCTGACCCTCGCTCGGCCTCCTAAACCCTCCTGTAATGCTGCAACACGCACAGGCTGCCAGTGAAAAATTAACTTCAGAAACCTCTTCCGGACTTGCAGTTCCTGCACTGAACTGAAACAGCCTCGCATCCTGCTGGGGAGAAGTGGACAAAAGCAGAACTTCCAAGGTTCTTTTGACCAAAATTTGGTGGGTACTAGAAGAAAATGCTGCCCAAAATTGCCTTCGTGCCACGGCTGCTGCTGCCCACGAGGATGCCTGGGTACGCGGGGAGGGGGCTCAGCTCCAGACCCCGTCACGGCTGCCGGCAGACAGATTCCTACGGGAAAGGCACCCCTGGTTCTGCGCCGGGAGACACTGCAGGAGAGGGAAAAGCCGCACTGGGAGCGGCCAAGCACGAGGCAGGAAAGGGAGCCGTGTTTACTTCGCATCCTCCAAAGCTTGTTGGAGCAGGACTTAATTTGCAAAGCTCTTCCCAGCTCCGAATCCCCGCGCGAAGCTCGGTTCGGAAGGGAGCACACCCCACGCGGTGCTGGACATCGTTCACCTGCCTTGTGCCTTGAATAACCACCCCCACGTTCCTGCGAGACGGCAACGCCGTGGCCTCAAACGTGATTTCCTACGGAGCGTTTCCTTTCTCCGGCATCATCCACCCACCCCGCCGAATCTGCCCCCAGATGTTTACGTGCGCCTTTACCCGCCCCCGCGCACATCTGTATGTAGCCTCCTACAGCACAAGGGCCTACCGCCCACCCGAGCGGGGATGCTGTCGGTGGCTGGGCTCCAGGCCCCTTCCAGCGCTGCCAAAACCCCTTCGGGGGCACCAGGGATCGATCCACACCCCCCCCGGAATTTTTTTCCCGGGGGTGTACGTGTTTCAGGACGCGGGTGCAGCTGGAGACCGGCGCTGGCGGGTCCCCTGCACCCTGCCCGGTGCCCCGGCAGGACCCACCGCCCGGACCCCCAACCCCAGGGACCCCCCCCCCGCCCCAGCACCTGCCGAGCCCGCCGCAGCTCCGCTCCGTTCCGGCCGGAGGACGCCGAGCCCCGCCGGGCCCCCCCCCCGCCGCCGGCCCCGCCTTGCCCAGCGCCCGCCCCCGCTCATCGCTCCGCGGCGTCCCGGGAGCGCTTCTCCCGTTTCCCATCCGAGCACCCTGCCCGTGCTACAGCGTGTGCCCCCCGCAATCCCCGATCGGTGCCATCCGCTCAGCACCTGTGTGCCCCCCCCAGCCCGAGCTCAGGCCCGGGGCGGTGGGCTCCAGCGCAGCCAAGGCAGGCAGCCAGGTACAGCGGGAATGAGGGAACGGAAGGCCCCGAGCCGAGCTCTGGCGAGTCAAATCCCCTCACATTTAACATCTTGGCACTCAACAGCGTCTGGGTTTGGCAGTGCCGTCATCCTGCTCCCCCACCCCTTGCGAAGATGGGAGGAAACCCCCCACGCAGCGTTTGGGGTGCTTGGACCTTCCTGAGCAGGTGAAGAAACACATTAAGACCTGGGTTTTTTGATTGCTAATTATGCCTGATCCTGGGTATGGGGCCTGATCCTGGGATCACTTAAGCCTCCGTGATGTAGTACCAGACCTGTTGCGTGGGGGCTGCTTAAACCTTTGTCCCAAAGTTCAGCTCTCCATCCCATCCTCACCTCCCCAGCTGGATCCCGACCCCCATCCCCATGCTCCCAGCTTGCAGAATGTTGACACGTGCCCTTAAAACCCCAAAACCTGTGCTGTGCCCCCCAGGAGGTAGGTAGAATGTAGTTCAGCCTCTCTTACCTTAAGTATCAAAACACCTCTGGAAAATCCTTCAGGGAAAGGATTCCTGTGCATCGAGCCTGGCGTTACCTCCCTGTTCTTCTTCCGAACAGCGGAACAGCAGCTGTGGTTACGTACAACTCTGATGCAATCCAAAGTGGTTAAGTAGGACGCACAAAAGCTTTCTAAAGCGAGGCTGCTTCTTCAGCAAGCCCCAGAACACTGGTCAAGGGGGCCAGGACCCAATTAGACCCTTAAAAAGAAAAGTTACTCCCTACCAGCTTTTCCATCCTCAGAAGCTGGAAGTCTGTCACCCGGCCAGTGCCAGATGCTCCAGGTGTGGAGTCAGCCTGAGAACAAACCTGGCAGCCAAGCCTCAGGATCAAGGAGAAAGGGAGGAAGCCAGGACAGAGTGTGACATCAGCAGAGGCCATGAATCCCGAAGCCTCCTCGCTCCCAGGGAACGCCCTTCGAAGCGGAGTACTTCGAAACACGGTGTTTAGGCTGGATTTAAGTGGCTGTTCACACACACCGACCGCAACCTTCGCTGCATCGTGCGAGTTCCTACAGTTGCCCCCAGAGGAAGGGTTTGGGGGTTCCTTAACGCACCTGTACAACAGCAGCTTTGTACCCACCCCCACCTCAAGCCTGTTTTTCCTCAGAGCACAAGTACAGCTGCTCATTCCTCACACCCCAGGGAAAACCAAGGGTGATGCACATCGTGTTGGGGGCCCGTTCAGGCTCACCCTGCGGCACCACGCACTGTCCCAACACCAAAACAAAACTCTTATCCACAAGGGCATTTTCAGCCAGGGCAGAAATCCCTGCACAGAGCAAGTTCCTGACTTTTCACGCTCCGACGCCGCGGGAAGCGGTACACAAGTCACCATTGACTAGCACAAATCATCTTCTAGAAACCCTTACCAAAAAAAAAAAAAGGCTCAGCTCAGTCATGTGGTAACAAGGACGGGTTTGTTGGAGTGTCAGCACCCAAAGGGAGGCGGTTCCCAACTCTCTCTAACAAAAACAGGCAGCAGCTGACAACTGCCGAGGTGTCAAAACAAAGCTCCGACTGTAAAAATTAAGAACAATGGGTGCACTCGAGGGAAAAGGCAAGGGAAAAGGCAGCCACGCAGCACGCCCAGGGCCACGGGGAGAAGGAAAGATGCCTGTCACAAACCTCCGCCAACCCCCTCTGTTTCTCCTCGTCCTTTTCCCCAGCCACTCTCACGGTAACAGCACTGTGCAGCTTTATTTAGTCACTCAGTTACAGCAGTGTTTTAGCAGACTGGGACAGTCAGGTATGGGGTTGGTTTCTTTTTGCAGCGTAACAGATATTTCAGCACGGAACAGTATGTTACATATTCCTTTCACAAAGGTCTTACAGAGCTGATACAGTACTTAGCCATCAACCCAGCAGCAAGCGCCCTGGAGCAGAAAAGGATGCAACAAGAAGATAGCTACACTGGAAAGACAACACTTTAGAAAAAGTGAAACATGTAAGGTCTCCCCTCTAGCCTCCAAAGAAAGTGAACAGTTTGGATCTAATTTTACAGTTCTACATCAGTTTCTAGAAATTAAAAAAAAAAAATAAACCAAAACCAAAGATAAAACCACTGGCCAGTACAGTCTTTGGATATTTAGAGGAGGGGGAGAGAGTCAGTTTCCAGAATGAAGTCAGTCGGTTTCAGCCTCACCAGGGTCTTTGCCTTCTTTGTTCTTTCGAACCTCTTCAATATGCTTGTCCTGAAAGACAACATCAGGGAAGCCGTTAGCCACCCCGGCGCAGAGGCAGGGCTCCGGGCTCGCTTCCCACCCCCCAAAGCTCATGGCAGGAAGCCATTGGGGTTACCGAAGGGGATTAAGCTTTCTAAGAGAAAGTGAGACACTGCTCTAACTCTGACCATCCCCTCTCCCCCAAGAGGAAGGTTTCTGCAGAGTCTTCTGGGGATGCAGCCAATCTTCCCAGATTGGCCCCACCATGGGACCCCCAAGGATGCCCGACTACTCACAGCATCCCCCTCACTTGGCCATTTACATTCCGAAGGAGCAGATAAACTCTCCCCCAGCGGGGAACTGGGATTCTACACCCACCTTCTCCCTCAAGCGTTCCAGCTTAGCGGCCATCTGTGCCTCGCGATTTTCTTTGTTAGCTTCCATCTTGTGGGTCAGCTTCTCCTCTGCCATTTTGCTGAAGTTGTTGTTCTCCTCAATCGCTTTCTGGAGCACCTCTTTTTCATGCTCCCGCTTCTCAGCTAGCTGCTTCAAGACTTCTGCTTCATGAGACTAAGAGAAGGGAGGATACACGCTTTGAACGTAAAGCGGATGAGCTACAGACACAACTACAGTCGAGTTGAGCAACTCCTGAGAGGAGAATATCTGTGACGCAGGACAAAGCTCCCTGGTGCTTCCTCCACCCGCATAACCCACATTCACCATTACAAACTACCAGGGAAGTCAAGTTTCCATTACTACTTGTTCAATGGGGATTTTTTCTGGAAAAAAAAAGAACATTGATAGCTCTTTCCTAGAAGATTCTCGCTTCCCAGAACAGTGAATCACTTATTCAGGTCACACTGGAGGCCGCGCTTTAGTGAGCCTCTGCGCAGCCAAGGGCTCCAAGCTACGTCTCATCGGCAAGATCTTACGTCAAGACACCGTAGCCGCAAACCTTCTCCTCAGACTCACCACTAGGTTTTCCAGATTATTCTGTTACGATGTTAAAGACGAGAAAACCAGCTTCTTCATGGAAGACCATTCCCTCTCAACTACACATTCTCCCAGTTTTTCAAGCGACCAGGATCACTTTGGGAACAAAGCTATGGCCTTGCAGACCATAAAAGGTTCCCAAGTGCCCCCGAGATTCCAACAAAGTTCAATTCGTGCTCCACTTACCAATCGCTCATCCCGAACGATTAAAAACCCCGCACCACGACTCGCGCAGAGCTCGCTTAAACCGTTTCAGGTTTACCTTGCGTCTCTCTTCTGCGGCTTCCAGCTTCTTCTGAATCTCTTCCAATGACACATCCTTCTTCTTTGGGGGAGAAAGGGGGAATTCTGGGACTGCTTCTTTCGAGCGGGGACTGAGTATCAGCTCAAATGCCTGCCCAGAGGCACGCTTTTCCAGTTCCTTCACTTGAATATCTAGGAAAACGGGGAAAAACCCCAAACAGTGTTTATGCCAGGAACTGGCTTCAGTAACTTGAGCGACAGCCTTGAACAATTCACTGCCACAAAGCGCGCTTAAGGAGACGGTTGGGATCCGAGCTGATAGTTTTGGTTTAAGCAGCAGCAAGGCCACCCTAAGACACAGCAGGCAGTTTTGTTTGGAATTCTTCCTCAATACTACGTTACGCAAGCACCTGGCATTTTATTTTAGCCTTTAATATTCAGGGTCACGAAAACAAGTTTATCAGAATGATTTTTATTTGTTTGAAGTACTTTCTCCAGTGAGAAGTTTGAGGAAACGTTGGAGGCGTTCGCCTAAGACCCAGCGCAGCCACGAACTGAAACCAGTTTTCAGAGGAATACGTAAGCCAGCGTTCTCTCTTCAAACACCTCTGAAGAGGCACGTCAGCCCTGCACAGCGTGAGCTGTACCAGCACACCAGTTTTGATCACCGAGATGTCTAGATGACAGTCAGCTCTGTTAACAGAGCAGATGGCATGCACATGAGCTGAAGCCCATCTGCTAACAGCCTCGGCTGAGAGGCCCTTTTGGTATGTTTTCACAGGCACCCAGTTTTAACAGCTTCTCCAAAGCAGCCTGGATACGGGAGGAAAGCATGGTGACAACAGTTCATTTTACTATATTAAGTTTAAAAATATTTCTGAGAAATTAAGAGGGGGAAAAACACCCCCACAAGAGGTTTTAATGCATAACAGTACCTACCAGAAGTAGCCATGACCAAGAAAATATGACTCCAGAAGCCAACACGGAGAACCTCAATCGGTCGGATTCCTAGATAACAGAGACATGCCTTTGAATGGTAAGTACATACATTTCATTTCTTCTAACCCCTAATAAAATAAAAATTGCTACGCATAACTAGACCTGCTGAACAAAAGACAGTCGGGTGGGTTACTGCCGTCAGTAATTCCGGTCAGGCTGCGGGGCTGAGGCTGATGTACACTGCTCGGAACAGCAGAGATGTTCTGTTATTGATGCTGCAGGATCCGTACGTACGGCTGCAGAGCCGGGCGTTTTTCAGTCCCCGTTTCGCTCCGCTGTAATTAAGATACGCAACCAAAGACTCCCGTTTTACCATTCACCCAGCAGCGTGCTGTGGATATTTCACCAACAGCAATTACAGCTCTCCAAATTAAAATACGGCACGTGACAGGACAGCACGGCCAGGACGCGTGCTGCCACCGAGGGTTTTCCAACGTGCGCATCAAGCTCCTTTAAAATTCCATTTATTTGTGCAGCCGAAGCCGGTGCTGCACATCCAACGGACAGGGAGCACGCGCGCTGCCCACCATCCCTTGTTAAGAAGGGACGCAATTAAAAGAAACCCCACAGAACGCTCTAAAAAAACCCCAAAAGGAGGATATTTTTTTTTTTCTGCCCGGGTTTTAAGCTGACGATAAAGCGGGGAGCGGGTGGGTGCGCGATCCGCCGGGCGGGCGGGCGCTGGGACCGCGCACCCACCCGGCTCCCAGCGGAACCGCCCCTCCCGCCGCCAACCAATAGGGGCCGAGGCTGTCGTGTGGAGGCCCCGCCCCCTCCCCGCCCGCACCGAATTCAAACCGCCGGGGAGGGAGGGAGGGCGAGCGCGCGCGCGCGGCGGCGCGCGCGGGGGGCTCGAAGGAAGGCGGGGCCAACGGTAACATCCGGGCACCTGCCGCCCCCCGCCGCAGGTGCGGGCCCCCCGGGGGTGAAGGATACGGTGTGGGGAGGGGGGGGTGAGTGGGACGCACGGGACGGGGCCCCTCGCCCCATCGCCGCCAAGCGGGGCTCAACGGCGGGTCCCGGAGCTCAATGGCGTCGGGGCGCGGCCGCCCGGGCGCCGCCCCTTCCCCACTAACAATGGCGGGGTCCTGTCATAGAGGGGAGGGGGCGCCGCCACCGCCGCGGGTAGGGCGTCGCCCCTCGCAGAGCATCGCCCGCTCCCGGGACAATAGACAACCCCCTCCCCACCGCGTTTGGGGGGTGGGGGGGGTGGGTTGGGGATACCCCCCCCAGCCCATTGTCTCCCGCAGACCCTTCCCTTTGTCACCGCGGCGCCCGAGAAGCGGGCGGCGACGCGACCCCCTTGAGGAGAAAAGGGACAAAACGGGCAGGCGCAGGGCCCCCTCCCCAGGCTCCTTGCGGAGCGCTCAGCGACCCCCTCCTCACCCCGACATCACCCCCCCCCCGATCCCTTCCGCTGCGGCGGCGGCACCACCGCCCATCCCGCGGAGCTCCGCTGACCATCGCCCGCTTCTTCACACCCGCAGGGCCGCGGACGGACCCCCGACCCCCGCCCCCCCATGCCGGGCGGCCCCGCCGCCGCGCACCCACCTGCCCGCTGCCGCCGCTCCGGTCGCACTCCGCTCCCGCCCGCCCCGCCGCGCACAAAAGCGCCAAACAATGGCACGTGACCCGCCCCGCCCCGCCTCCATTGGCCGAGCGCGGCGGCACGTGCCGCCCGCCGCGGGGGGGGGGGGGACGGCGGGGAGAGTGAGGCGGGGGGCGCGCACCCCCCCACCCCTCCCGTTCTCTGCCGCCCATTGCATGCCGGGAGACGTAGTCCCCTAAGGGCGGGCGGAGGCGGCGAGGGGCGGCGACCCCCGCGGCCCGGCGGGGACCGGGCGGAGGGTGCGGGACCTCGCTGCCACGACCCTCGCCTCCGCGGGCCGCCCCGGGGCCGTGCGCGCCCCCGCTGCGCTCTCCGCCCGTGCCTGGGGGGCGGCGGGGACTCCCTTTGTCTCCCACTCCGGTGGTGGGGAGGAGTGGAGTCCACAGGGTTGCCTGTCCCTTCAGGGGCAGGAGTGGAGCTGTGGTTCGGATGGTCACCTCAGGGCCATGGTCACCTCAGGGCCATGGTCATCTAGCTCAGGGCCCTTGGTCACCTCAAGGCCACAGCCACCTGCATCTGGGCTTTCCGTGTCCTCAGGACTACAGTCCCCTCAAGGCCATGGCCACTTACCTCAGGGACACGGTCACCTTGTGGCCATGGCCACTTACCTCAGGGCCACAGTCACCTAAGGATCATCACCACTTACCTTGGGGTCACAGTGACCTTAGGGCCACAGTCACCTCAGAGCCACGGTCATCTGCCTCATGGCTCTTGGTCACCTCAAGGCCACAGCCACCTGCATCTGGGCTTTCCATCTCCTGAGGACAATAGTCCCCTCAAGGCCATGGCAACTTACCTCAGGGCCACAGTCACCTTATAGCCATGGGCAATTACTTCAGGGCCATGGTCACCTCAGGGCCATGGTCATCTAGCTCAGGGCCCTTGGTCACCTCAAGGCCACAGCCACCTGCATCTGGGCTTCCCAACTCCTGAGGACAATAGTCCCCTCAAGGCCATGGCAGCTTACCTCAGGGCCATGGTGACCTCAGGATCATGGCCACTTACCTCAGGGCCACAGTCACCTTATGGCCATGGCCAATTACCTCAGGGCCATGGTCACCTCAAGGCCACAGCCACCTACATCTGGGCTTTCCGTGTCCTCAGGACTACGATTCCCTCAAGGCGATGGCTACTTACCTCAGGGCCACGGTCACCTTATGGCCATGGCCACCTACCTCAGGGCCATGGTCACCTCAGGGTCAGCCAGTTATCTGAGGGCCATGATAACCTCAGGGCTCTTGGTCATCATCAAGATGACCACCATGTTTCTTTGGACACCTCCAAAGGGTCGCAGTCACCACAGGCCAACCCCACAGAGGATCTGTGGGTCTGACCACAGCCCCTGGCAGTGAGTCTTGGGGGACAACCACATGGCCACCCTCTCCTTTGGGGTGACACCAACAAGCCAAAGCAGGTCCAGAAAGGCCTGGACCTGTTCCATACATTCCACAGCGTGTACAAAACGGGTGCTTAGAGACGATGTGTCCTTCCCCTCGCGCCGTGAGCAGTTCCCAAGATAACGCCGTTTCCAAGCGCGGGGATGTGGTTCGCGCGCAGCTGTGCTTTCGATGAACTGGCTGCGTCTTGGCATGTGCCGCCCGGACGACTCCCGAACAATCCCCACGGTAGTTTCTGTGCTCCAGGCACTTGAGTTACACCAAGCCTCGCTACGGGAGGCAGATGGCTGGAGAACGGCACAAATCCTCCAGCCCAGGACAGCGATCTCTGTACCCTAAATACCAAAGAAAAGAGTTTTCTGAGGGGACCCACCCTTGTTGTGCAGATTCTTAAAAACAAGGATTTTGCACCCAAAAAATAATAATCAGCCTACCTTGAGGAAGGTTAATGTTGTGACAGAAACGCATAAAGCTTTCAAAACAGAGATTATTTTAAACACTTGCCCTGTTTTCTGCTGATCTGACGTCTATTTCCATGGAAACCACATCCAGGCGCCGAGGAACTGGGAGAGGTTCGTGCCGGAGTGGCTCGCTGGGCATGGGAAGAGCCGTTTTCCAGCGGCGTGGTAGAGCCTTTCTGTAAGATTGAAGGGATTTCAGGTTCGAAAGGGTTTGACTGCTTGGCCCTTCGGGACCACGCCTGGTACCTTCACGGGGTTCCTGGCTCCGTACCAGCGGCGCGTGCGTCGGTATCACAGCACGCGTTTTTAAATGGAATACCTTGAGTGCTTGGATTAAATCGCGTGAAATACTGCTGGGAGACAAAGCAGCCAAGAGACCGTGCCACCAGCCCGTGTTCTCCTTATCATTTATTAATTATCATCCATGTAGATCACTGGATGCTTTAATATTAATGCTTTTTCGTAAAATCAGTGAGCTTATCCTGGGATGATCTCAGGTTTTCCCAGAGGAAAGGAGGCTTCCTGGGCTCAGGGCTTTTTGTTTGGTGCCTGTGTGACTGCCTTTAGTCAGCCCCCACCCCCTGGAGAGATGATGAGGAGGTATTATTTACCGCTCTCGAAGAAGGGATGCAGGGTCTGTTCTCAGCACTTTTCTGTCTTATTTCCTGGGCTTCTCACAGGGACGAGAGAAAAGAAACGGAGAGGGAAAAGAAAAGACCGGAACGTAACTTACCTTCTTTTGCAGGTCGGCTTTAAAGCCAAACCCGTTTCTTTCAGATAAGAACTCTCCTGCGTAAGAGGCCACATGGTTTATTGACGGGAGACACTGAGCTGGGAATCAGATCCGGGATCTGTTCTCAGCTCTGACATTTTCCATGCCGTGTCACTTCGGTTGAGACTCTTTACCAACCCCTTTACAACACCTGCCGCGACCGGTTTCAATTTAAACCGCAATCTCTGAGTATTGTTGTGATACAAAGGGAAATAACAGCTTTTAGCAGCTGGAAAGGCACGGAGACGATCTCATTTGTGGCCTCGTTGCAAAAGGTTTTATTTTTGGAACATTTCATAAAAATGTGGCGTTTATTTTTGTCTGATCTCCAGGAAAATGAAGTGTATGAAAAGCTTTTATTTAATTTGCATTTGATTTGTGTTTATCGACCCATTTGCTGCGATTCTAAACAGACTCTCCTTTCGTCGAGCCTAACAGCATGGGGCTGCAGTAGGTTTTGTCTCCCGGATTCCTCATCACCAACAGGAGCTTTGGCCTATAATTTCAATTTCTTCCAAAAAACCAGACCAAGCTCAAGCGGGCTCATTCTCAGCACAGACAAAACACGAGGCCCCTGGGCTTCAGCGCGACGCGCTCTGCTCCCAGTGAAACAGATAAGTCAAGGTCTCACGGGAGGACTCCTTGTACGTGTGAATTTAGGACGTGACGCGATCAGATTTAGCATAAAGATTCAACATCTCCTCTGATGTGCTTATCAAAATATCCCACAAAGAGACTGACATAATTAGGTGACAACTCAGCCCACGGCAGCTCTTTTAACTTGCAAAAATATTTAATCTCCCATAAGAAAATGGGCTTCCTGAGTATTAAACTGCCACCCTCCAGCACTCGTGGATGGACTGACAGCTTGTTAACCAGAGGATGTTTTAAAGCACCTTGGAAAGTAATACCAGCAAGTATTTGCCGAGACTGGTAACAGTCACTGCGTTAGCCAAGTTCATTGTAAAACTAGAAATCCAATCTATTCGACCTGAATCGACCAGTTGAACCAATTTAATAAATAACCTGCTCGAGGAGACAGTAATTTAAAAGAAACTTGCACTCAGGGGTAGAGAGAAGGGCGAAAAGATGAAATGAAGAAAAAAACATGACTTTTAGGGAGTGTCTACCTCACAGTGAAAGCTCCTGACGGGCAAGAAATGTTTAAGGTAATTTGCCAGGAGAAGCTGTGGGTGCCCCATCCCTGGGAGTGTCCAAGGCCAGGCTGGGTGAGGCTGGGAGCACCCTGGGCTATGGAAGGTCCCCATCTTTTGGCTGGAACTAGATGGTCTTTAAGGTCCCTTCCCACCCAAACCATCCTGCGCCTCTGTGATGATTCTATGATACTTCTTCACTGGAGGTGTTTAGGCTCATACTATATTGATGCTGAAAAACACCATTAAGAAAACGTTCCCTTCAGAACAAATTTGCCCTTGCTGATGTGCTGTTGGAAGCGATTTCATTCGTGAATCAGACGGGGTGCCTGGCTTCCATTGCTAGTTTGTTTTTTGAGAAATTCACTCAAACTCACTTCATTCCTCCATAAAATGAGACGAGTAAAAGCACGCCCCACAGATGGCGATTGCGCCTGCAGCCAGAGAGATGAAAATATACATTAATTGCTTTGCTATTGGGGCAATAACCCTGAAATGTCATACTCACCTCTTCAGCTGCAGTCATAGGACTGTATTTCACTATATCCAAATGCTACGGGGATGAGGGCTCTAAATAGAGTAGAAAAACACTATGAGCTTCTAATGAACCAAAGGCAGAGGCCCCAAAGCACTCTGCTGTCCTTGCCAAAAATTCACCGACACCCTGACACGGTGACAGACCCGAAAGTAATGGCGGCGGCTGCGGTACCCACACGTGGGCACCTTCATCCTGGCTGCATCCGGGATGCTGAACGAGATCCGCTCTTCCTCCTCAACAGCCAGCTCTGTCCTCGATGCACCCCGAGCAAAGGAACAGCAGAATTCCCTTCCCAGCCCGCTGCAAGTTCTCCCGGCATGTTTTTCACTCTTTGTTTCCCAAGAAAGTGAGGTTTTACATGATCGAACTACTTCTGTATCTCTGCCTAGTCTTCTCTCCGAGCTTGTAGCTCTGCGAGCCAGCCTCTGCCCCGCTGATAAATATGGATAAGAGCTCGGTGGCACGAATTCCACAAGTTTCTTGGGAACAGATGGCTGGGGAGAGGCGAGAGTGAGGAGAAGACTTCAGCACAAGCCAAACTATTATTAGAGACCAGAGACTTCACACCGAGGGGAGCTATCACAGGCACTCCCAGCAGCGGGGGCGATTTCAGAGCTGGTTGTTTTCCTCCCGGCACCAGCAGATCCTCCAAGAGGCTAATGTGCAGTTGTGCTCTCCTGGGAGCTACCTGCCAAAGGTAAGGGCAGATCTATGTGGATGCTGGCTCCCACCTCCACTACGTCCAGAAACACGCGGTGCAAGCTGGCCTGGAGATCCCCTCGCGCTGCTTTCCCCCCCTCCTTGCTCCCACAGCTCCCAACCGAGCCAGGAGCCTCCACCCATTTCTCTGCATCCTCACTGCTTTTCCCTCTCTGCTCCCAACCTGCATCCACGAATTTGCATTTCCCATGCGGAGCACCGAGAGCTTTGCTATTCGAGGAAGCCCGTAAACAACTCGCTGCCGAGGGTTCAAAAATAACTGCGCCGCACGGAGCTGCATCACCCAGCGATCGCGAGTGGCTGGGGGAGAGGCACGAAGAAAGGGTTTAGGGTTGGTTTTTTTGCCCGTGAGCCAACGGGAGATGCACTAATTAGATTTCAAAAGTGTCAGAGTCAACCATTTCAGCTGGGGTAGAGCAAAGGAGACAGCGTGATTTTGACAACCACATGGAATAGCAATGCATCGGGAAGCCATCAAATATTCAACAGCCATGGAAGATTCCAGCCAAGACATTTGCTTCGGCGCTTTAGAAATGAAGCCGGGGGAAAGAAAAACTGGGTATAGCACTAATTATTCCCCAGTTCCTAATTAGTTCCTTGAATTTAACATATGGATTCAGCTCTACCAGCAGCTCAGCAAGCCTATTGTGCTATTAATACTTCCCTGGCGTGATATGGTTAAAAATACTCCCACCCTTTCAAGACAAAATGTAGCTTGGAAGTGTCACGATGGGAGGAGTTCAGGGATGGAAATCCTCTTAAAGGAATATGACTTCCCCGGTGTCAAATAAACCATACGAATGAGCTCGCGAGAGCCCCCGAGACTCAGCCTGCTCCCACCAGGGCAGATTTTAGAATAATGCCCAACGCAGAGCTCTCGGCCCTCTTGCCGTCGAAGCCGTTGCACCGCCAGAATCACTGCGCAGCCAAAGGCTAACAGGTTTTACTTATTTTTCGGGGCTGTGCCGCCTGGGGAGCAGGTGGGTTTGCAATTCTCAAGTGCCCGGCTTCCTTCAGACAGACGGCGCAAGGTGGAATTCCCATCAAAGGGCAGAATTTGGAAGCGTGCCCCGCTTCCTCGCGTCCCGCCCCGCGCTCGGGGGACGCAGGGGATCCTGACCTGCCCGGTGCAACAGCCGCAGGTAATTTTTCCAAAGCAAAATCTATAGGTGCTGTTTATGGCCGAGATGTCACGGGCAGAATAAAACGCGCCTCCGCACGCACGATTTGTCAGCCAAGGAAACAAGTCTGGGGTTGGGTTTTTTTATGGCACCTTTCAACTCCAGTGCGAGGAGGAGGTCCAGATCTATGCTTTCCCACTTCAGATCCTCAGGACAATAAGCAGTTCCTCTCCCATCTCCACTGACAATTCTGCATCAAAATGGGTTAATTCCTGCTCCTTCGCCTGGAAATGGCTCAGCAATACCAGCACGGACACAATACCTGCACTTAACCTTTCCTCAGTGCTGTTTGAGCCCTTTTTTCCCCACTAATTTGAGCTCGTAATAGATCAATATATATATTAAAAGAAAAAAGACCACACACATCCACCGCAGCCGTGGGAAGAGGCAAACAAAGCCAGCCTTTCTGGCGGAAAACCACGTCTCTCCTGTGCAATAAACCACCAAACTGCTGCCGTACGCCACAATCGATATCCGGAGAGACACCCTTGTGTTGCGATCGCCAACCTAAGTGCTTCGTTTTAATTAAAAAAAAGAAAGAACGCCACACACAACACCCCCCCCCCCGGCCTTGTGTGACGAGAGAGCCGCTGTCAACGCCAGGAGACGACGCTGGTGGGTTGGGGGGGGTCCAGTGCCACCGTGTCATCACCGGGGAGGGGTGCCGGCAGCCCCACGCCCTGGTGCGGGGTGAAGACGTAAGCCAAAGGGTTAAAAAGGAGGATGGGACGTTTGGGGTCCCCGCCTCGCCCAGCCCTCCCGCTCTCCCCCACAACCATGCTGGGTGCAAAGCGGGAGCTGGCATCCACAGGGCTGAGCTCAGCCTGTCCTTCCTAACACGGGGAAAATCTGGAGATTCACCAAAATCTGATGCCTCCAATCTGTTTCAGGGGCTTTTTCGGAGTTGGCTAGAGCTAGAGAGACCTCACGCAGCCCCTTCGCTCCTCCAGCACCTCAGTTTTCCTTCCCAGTCCTTGTCTCCACAGATTATCCAGGAATCGCCTCTGGCATCAGCGAGAGACCGCTCCAGCCTGAAATGGGGCTTCCGCTGCAGAGTGAAAACTGTCAAAAAACCAGTTGTGCCCTCAAAATACCCTCCCTGCTGCCGGCGGAGAGAGCAGGAGCCCTCTTGGCCCGCGGCACTGCATTTTGAAGGCCGGGGAGCTCGGCGAGCGTCACGCCTGCAGCCCAGCCCTGCAGCATTGTGCCTCGAAGCCGGCAAGCACGTGCCCTGCGCTGCATCCCGGGGGGATCCCGAGGGTCTGCCTGCTCGGCAGAGCCTTGCTCCTGCCCCGTAACCCAGCGCGGGAGGAACTGGTGCTTGGGAAGACGACAAAGTTGAGCTGAATCCCTCGCGACTGCGAGCATCCGGGGTTTCCAGCACAAGGCATCCTGGAAGCTGGCGGAGGGGATGACACCAACTCGCTTTGAAGATTAAGAAACTCAGTTTTTCTTCGGAACTTCACCCAGAGCAAAGTTGTGATTTGCCAAGAGAAGAATCGACGTAAAAACGAGCGTATACTCACCAAAGGAATCTAAGGAACCCTGCTCAGGGGGGTGCTGCCCCGAGGTGGGGTAGGAGCGGGGTCAGCACTGCGCCTGCATCCACGCTGGGTCTTCGGGGCTGGGATCGCAGCCCAGGGCCGGACACCGAGCTCCTCTACGAGAGCTCGTGCGGTTCTCACTGCTCACCCTGGGCTCAGCCTGCAGGGCCGCGGCCCTTCACGAGCTGTTGTGAACCCAGGCCTTAGTATTTTCCTTAAGAAATTCAAGAAAATTAAAAAAAAAAGCCCCAACCACGACAGTAAGTGTTACGGTAATTACAAGGAGGTTTTAACACATGTCTTAATTTGCATTAATTAAATCGACAGGGAAGCTTCAATTGAGTAAACGAGGTTTTTTCCTAAGCGGCAGCAAATGCTGCGGCAGGCTGGAGCTGGTAACTCCAGTTCGCTGCACGGATGGGGAGGGATCTGCCGCTGGAAGGGGCTTCCCAGGAGGGAGGGAGCCGCAGGCAGGACGAGCTGGGGGTGGGGAGGATGAGAAGAAGGCTCTTAGCTCTAAGATCCTGAGAGCCCGGAGCCGGGTCCGTGCTGACACTGTCGGATTTCAGTCCCGAGAGTGGAAAGCTTTGAAGCCGGTCGGAGAGCGGAGGTTGCTCTGCGGAGATAAGACGTGGGTAAGAGGAATGCGTCCATTCATACCCCAGCCATGCTGCAAGCACAGCTGTGAGGGGAATATAAATGGGCAGCTCTTTTTTTTATTTATTTTTAAAGCCACCGGTTTGAATATTAAAGGAGATCGGGCACGTTGAAATGCTCGGCTGGAAGGGAACCCTGTCCAGGGAACAACGACTGAGCTGCCGACCTGCAGGCGGGTGCCCCAGGTGCCAACCTCCCCCAAAATAACGGAGTCGGTGTTTCCTGCACAAGTTCCTGAAAAGCACATTCCCTCCGTTGGTAAAATACGTGGGATTTACGGATACGGTTCCCATTCCAACCCGACCCTCTGCGCCCTAAGGACACAGTGAGCAGGAGCTGGTGCTGGCCGGCTGCTGTGCCAGAACAATACCAGGCTAACCCTGAACTGCTTTTCGCTTCCAGCGTAGCACAGGCAAGCCTGGAGCGGCCCAGGATGCCCCGAAGACTGGAGGGCTCTCCCCTCCAGCCGCTGACCCGGGGCGGGTGGCAGGGAACGCTGGATGTCCGTCCCTGCCCAACGCGCCCCATGGCTGCCCTGGGAAACGCCGGCTCTGGCAGAGCCGTCCCAGCCCCTTTCCCTCCGACCTCTTGGGCCCGGCAAAGCCATCCAAGCAAGCTAGAACACAGGGAAAACACCTTCCTCATGTGCTACGCTGCAGATTTGTGCCCCAACTTCCGTGCATGCTGGGCCCGGCCTCAAGGCTGGAGCTTGTAATGGGGATCTGGAGGAAAGCGCTGCCTGCAAGGGGAGCCTGACTGGAGAGATGGCTCCGGGCTGGCTTTTAAAGATGGGGTGGGTGAGTGAAGTAGGAAAGAGCTCGGAGAGGGCTCTTGCACCACCGCATCCCACAGAGAGCAGAGAGGGGCCGATGGAGCAGAGGAAAGAGGGTGTCTGCCCTGTCCAAGTGACCCTGTGGCTTTTTCGATCTCTCCCCTTGCTTCTGGCGGGGTTTTGCTCCAGAGCCACAAAGACAATTGGGATCTTGGTCCCAGGTGCAGAGACCAACCGGGTCTGGAGCGGGAGTAAAGGGATGGCGGGCCAGGCAGAAGGACATCTGCCTGTTCCCCCAGCCCCCCGGGCACTGGGCATGAGAATAAGCGGTTTTCTGTGAACCGAAGGGTTAACGAATGTCAGAGTCACTCTCTGAGCGCAGTCGGTCTCTGCCACCCCCTTCCCCGAAAGCCTTTACATAAGAGTCTTGCAGAATTTATAGCCTGCCTCAGCTGTGCCGTGCTGGGCTGCTCCCTGGAGCTGCCAGCGCAGATCCCCGGCCGTGCTAATTCGGGGAGGAAAATGGGATTTGATTTCTGCACCAGTCGCTGTCTCTCACTGTTAAAACGGGACCTGACGGGCTCGGCGCGTCCCCCCCCCCCGCCTCACCCACACGATTCATCCAGTACATCGACCTTGAATGTCCCCCACCCACCCTCAGCAATCAGCTCTTGGGGCTGTCACCCCCCCCCAGCCTGTTCCCAGGGCTAGAAATGGCAGTTTTGGTGTAAAACAATTACAAAACACTATCTGGAAGCCTCAAAAGCGCCAGGGTCGTGTGGTCCAGTTCACGTCAGCCCTTTGTGTCACTGGGAGGCGGAGGAGACGTTGAAAGATGTCGTCTCTGCTGCCGCGCAGCGCAGAGGCCATCCCGCAGCATCCTCAGCCGGAGCACTCGCCCTTGACTAACGGAAGCCGGGGGCCACCAGCCAGGCGAGGACGTGGCCGTCACGGTGACACAAACAACTCGGGCACCGGAGGAGCGAGATGCTGCTTTTCCATTCCCTGTTTTTCCCCTAGAAGAAGGGCTTTGCTGACACCCATGTCACCCGCTGTCACTGGGTGACAACAGCACGTGCCACCCAAACCCCGCTCTCCTCCCGCCTCCGCGTGGCACCGGACGCTGCCGTCTGCGATGGCAGGAGGTGACACGTCCCCCCGGCGTGTCCCCAGCAGGAATGCCACGCCGGCGGTGGCAGGGACAATGCAAAAGCAGATGGTGTGCCAGGAGTCTGGACGTTCCCGCAGCTGCCGGGGCGGCGTGTCCACGATTGCCTGCCGCCTCTTGCCGCGGTGCCAGTGAGGGCCCTGGGGAGGGTCTCCGGTGGGGTAAATCCATGCAGCTCTACTAGATTCAGCCCTGTTTTGGGATGGCTGAGGATCAGACCCCCCTTAAAACGCACCCCTTGCTCTATCGTCCCCCCAGGAGCGTGCTGCACGTACTTCCAAAGTGCCTTATTCCCACTGCCAGGCTGTGACTGTTGCAGCAGCGTTGCCCTTCATGCTGGGCTGGGCTGTTTTCCTTCCGTCCCAGCGCTGATCTCAGTCCCTGTTCCACATCCCTGCGCTGCTGGGGCACTCAGAGATGCTTCCAGCCAGCTCCTTGTTTAAAACCATCCTCTTTCTTCTCTCCCCTCCAAAAATTTAGGCATGGAGTCAGCAACCTAGGCAGCTTTCCAGGACACCTTTGTGCTCAGGGCCCTCGTGCTGCATCTCTTTTGGCTGTGGTTAATTTACCCACCCAGCCCACAGCAAACGACCCCCCTGCCTGCTCCTGCCAGGTGTGCCACAGCTGCAGCAGATCCAGCCAGGCCCAGTGAGGCGATCGATACCCACCTACCCCCTGCGTGCAAGAAGGGTGTCACCTCGGGCCCAAGCGACAACCAACTCAGTCTTTGGCCCCAGGGATTTTATTCCCTTTGCCCCACAGCCCTCACCGCACGGAGGGCAATCCTGGCACGCTCGCTGAGCACCCCAGCCACCAGACATCCTACGAGCACGGCCCCCACGTCCTTCTCCCCCCACGGGTCCTCCTGCCCTCGGGAGGTTGGCTCAGAAAAGCAGCGGCCGCTTTCCCGGTACCCAGCTCCTGCCAGCGACCTCGGAGCAGGCTACAGGTTGGAGCGGCAGAACGGTGCTCCTGGAACAACCGAGTCTCCGATGCCTTCGAGGAGGTTGTCCCATTGATCGAACTTCTCTTCCAGGGCTGCACGGGGCAGAGATGGTGATGGCGTTACTACAGCGATTATCAACCTGGCTCCAGGTGTAAAGGAGGAGCAGCTAC
This sequence comes from Rhynochetos jubatus, assembly GCA_027574665.1. Classification (NCBI taxonomy): domain Eukaryota; kingdom Metazoa; phylum Chordata; class Aves; order Eurypygiformes; family Rhynochetidae; genus Rhynochetos; species Rhynochetos jubatus. Next base: position 4,982,572 of record CM050672.1, on the reverse strand, counting down.
CAGACCCCTTTGCATTGTGCAGTGGGATGGGAAGCACCAAGCCCAAGCCCCCTGCCAGCAGGGCAGCCCTCGTGCCCCCCCCAAGCCCCCAACCAACGTGCCCTCCACCCCACGCCGTACTGAGATGCCTCTGTAGGAAGGCCAGAGCCGCCCGGCTGGTGATGTCCAGACCCTTGTAGGGGTCGAGGGTCCCCCTCGCACCGAAGATGCGGCTGATGAGCTTGCCAGTGAGAAAGGAGAAGTCAGTCTGGCTCTGGTGCACGGATCCCCTGGGACAGGGAAGGGATCTGCTTCAGTGGGGGCTGGGGAAAGGTTCTCCTGCTGGGACACAGCTCGTAGGTGCTCCTAGGAGGGTACCAGCAGGTGGGTGCCCCCAGTCCCCGACTCACAGGACAGTTATAATCTTTGTCTGGCTGTTTCTGGAGCTCAGCCTCTTCATTCTGGCAACGCTTTCTGGCGTCTGGAACTTCTTGGTGTTGATGAAGAGCACAGGCTTGGGCACCTCCGGGTACAGCGCGTTCTCCAGGGGAAACATCCAAGCATCGAGAGCCACCGCACAGCTGCAGCAGGACGGACGCATGGCAACCCCACTGGGATGAGCCACGCGTCCCCAGAGCTTCCCACAGCTCCTCGGCAGCATCCCTGCTGCGGCTCACCCGAAACGGGGCTCTTTCACCAAGGCCAGCACTGCTGTCACCCCGCCGAAGGAATGGCCCATGGTGGCGACTCTGGTCAGATCAACGTTGTCCTGCCAAAGGGAGAAGAGCCTGTGCCCCAGCCTCGCTGCAGAAGGTCCCTAATTAGGGAAGAAGCAGCCTAGGGAAGATCAGCAAAGCCCCATTGCTGTGCCCTCTGCAAGGGGTGCCAGGTCCTGTTTTCACCGCGGGTGCTTCCCCGGCAAGCAGGGGGCAGAAAAAGAAGAGAGGTGCCAAGAAGCTGACACATGGAAGGCTGCGGCTCTGCACAGACCCCGCTTGTCCCAGAAGGAAAAGTCTCACGCAACAGGGACCGATGCTGCCAGCAAAGGGCAGTTGGACTCCCCCCATCAGCCACACGATCCCCTTGGCTGGTCCTTCAGCACAGACAGACCCAGACACCTTCAGCACGGAGAGATCAAAGTCCTGGCGAAGCACGTTCGGGACGGATTTCTCGCTGTTGATGTCCTCGAAGAGCCGGAGCGCTCGCACACATTCCTCCGCCCTCTGATGAACCTGGGAGCGAGAGTTGCCCCTTCCCTGGCTGACCCATCTCCTCCACCCCGCAAGTTTGGGGTCAGATCTTCCCCCCGGTATCCCCCCAACGCTCATCCCTCTAAAACCACAGCGCGCAGACGCAGCCTTTCCCTCTATTTATAATTTATTTCTCATTCACCCACAACATTCATGCCCATGGATTCATCTTTATAGGAAAACCGTTGCCCTTGTTTGTACAATGCGCCGTGAGGCAGCACATACACAAAAATAAGAGGCTGGGGGGGTGATTTAAGACTGCCAAAAGCACCTCCAACCACTATGTTTCCCAGGGAGCTTTTCTACAACAGATCTAACTCGTTGTTGTCCTTTTAAACAAGGCAGAAACGAGCAGAGGGGGAGCCTGGCTCAGCAGGAAACCTTCCTGCTCCCCAGCAAGCAGCTGTCCCGGGTAATTCCGGAGAGACAAAAATCAGAGCGTGAACAGACCCAGCAGCCGGGCCGGAGGCTCGCCAGCCTGCGGCGCTGGGCTGGGCAGAAAGCCCGCTTCTCCCAGGGTGCAGGTGACGTTAAGCATCCAGGGAGATGGCAAATCCCAGCCAGGGTCAGCTGGAGCCAGACAGAGGGACCCCACGAAACGGAGATAAACAGGATGAACAGATTTGTCTCAGCTTGCAAGGAAAAAGCTCAGCCCCAGCATCACGGCGGTACAGGTTTGGGAAGGGAAGGAGAGGAAGACTCCAGGCATGGGGCGACAGCTTGGCTTGCAGGAGGGATTTCACGCCTCCCGGGTTGCCCACCCTTAACACCCCACCCTGGTACCTGCTTGTTTCGGAAATAAAATTCCTTCTGCCCCTGGGGCACCCGCTGGTAGGGGATCCACTCCTCTCTCCCACCCTCTGCCGTGCAGAAATACGTCGCGGAGGCAGAATGGTCCCTGCAGCAGCAGGAGTGCAGGCAGCCACATCACGGGGGGCACCGGCAGCTCCCCGGAGCACGATGCCCCGCCAGCCCTGTCATTGCTGCTGAATTCAGTGGGGACAGGGACACCCACCTGTGCTCCAGTGCCGCCACCACGAAGCCCCAGGATGCCAGCTCCGAGCAGACCGAGGAGTAGAGGGTCCTGCCAGGCAGCCGGGAGGATGCAGGGTCAGGGATGTGCTGCCAGTGCATGGAGGCTCCAGGATACCCACAGCCCCATCCGGCTCTGGCCCTGAGCAGGGGCTCAGCACGCCCAGCCCCACTCGGGGCTCATCCTACCGAAAGGCTCCAAGCCCATGGGAGAAGATGACCAGTGGGTACCCGCTACTGCAGGGCTTGAACGGCCCATTCCAGCTCACCGGCACTCTGCAGGAGCCTGTGGGGTGGAGAAACCCCCCAGAAAAAGGGGGGAGAAAGCAGCGGGGTGCTGCTGCTGCAGCAGGTCCCTGCTTGGCTCCATCCCTGCCACCCAGCTCCCCTGAGCACAGGGGACGGGCTTGGTGTCCTTGAAGCCCACTAAGGGAGCCCAGGGGATGAAGGAGCACCCAGGATGGGGGACGGGGTGCTGGCCGCCCCCTTACCAATGGCGATGCTGAGCAGGGGCGCGCACCAGCGCCGGCTGTGGTGGGCGAAGTCGGCCAGCCCAGCGCAGTACTCGTAACGTGGGATCCAGAGCGGCTGCTCGGCCCCTGCCCGGGGCAGGCAGGGGTAGAAGAGGCGGAGAAAAAGCCCCTGGGGGAGAGAGGGGAAGGGGGGACGCAGTGGGGACAGCACAGAGCAGTGGTGGCCATGTCCTCGGCGAGCTCAGCTCCCGCAAATCCCGGCTGGCTGCAGCCACCCTGCTGTGCATGGCAGCCTGTCCCTGTCCTCACCCCTGTTCCCGTCCCATACCCGTCTCCATCCCTGTCCCTGTCCTCACCCCTGTTCCCGTCCCGTACCCGTCTCCATCCCCATCCCTGTGCCCATCCCTATCTCCATCCCTATCTCCATCCCCATCCCTGTCCCCATCCCTATCTCCATCCCTGTCCATGTCCCTGTCCCCGTCCCCATCCCTATCCCCATCCCTGTCCCTGTCCCCGTCCCTTTCCCTGTCCCCATCCCGTACCTGCTGCGTGTGGCCCACCATCACATCCGTGCAGCCGACGCAGTGAGGTCCCGTCCCCGTGGGCAGCGCCAGCGACTGTGTCCCCCCCATGCTGCCACGGCCAGGCCTAGGCAGAGGCACGGGGTCAGCATCCATCCCCCGCACCCCGACTCAATCCCTCCTCCTTCCCCCAACCCCCTCTCGTTGCCCAGACCCCGGGCATCCCCCACACACCGTGCCAGCTAACGCATCGGCAGCGAGAGGAGAAAGAAGTTTCCCAGTTCCCCCACCCCAAATTCCCATGGGTGCAGCCCCTCGGGGCTGCGCAGGGATGAAATCCCGCAGTTTCTCCCACGGGACAGCGAGGCTGATGGCCAATGGTGCCCAACAGGGCAGGTGGGGCTCAGCAGAACCTGCCCCACGGCCAACCCGCTGTGGGGCAGCCGTCCCGCTGTCCCCCCTGCGCCCAGGGATACTGAGGGTTGGGGGCAGGCAGCACAGCTGGACACTGCAAAGCTGGGGTGACACAGGGGATGTGCGAGCAAGGGGTCAGTGCAGGGCTGACGTGGCCATGTGCCAGCCCTGAGCACCCACGGGAGTCACTGGGGACACGGGGGAACAGAACCCTGCCCCCCCCCAGTGCAGAACTACACCTCCCAGCAGCACCCGGGGATGGGGAGCCACAACTCCCAGCATGTCCCTGGGCTGGCACTACACCCCCCAGTATGCGCTGGGTACCCGGACTACACCTCCCAGTATCCCCAGCTGAACTACAGCTCCCAGTGCTTCCCACTGCCCGTCTCCCAGAGCCCTCCCCGCAGACCCCAGTGCTCCCCCCAGCGCCCCCAGTTACCATCGCAGCTCCCAGTACTCCCCCCAGCTCCCAGTGCTCCTCAGCTCCTCCTGCAGCTCCCAATGCTCCCCCCAGCGCCCCCAGTTACCATCGCAGCTCCCAGTGCTCCCCCCAGCTCCCAGTGCCTCCCAGCTCCTCCTGCAGCTCCCAGTGCTCCCCCAAATCCCAGTGCGCTCACATCCCCACAGCTCCCAGTGCTCCCCAAGATCTCCCAGTGCCCACCCCGCCGCGATTCCCAGTGCCCCTCCCAAGTTCCCAGGGCTCCCCCAGCTCCCAGTTTCCGTCTGTGCCCCCCCGATCCCATCACCCCCCTCACCACCCAGTATCCACCATTCCCCTCCTCCCCAGTCCCCCCCGCATTCACCAGTGCACAAGGTCACAGCTCCCAGCACGCACCAGTGCGCCCTGCACTACTGCTCCCAGTGCCCCCAGTGGCCGTGGACTACAGCTCCCAGTAACCACCAGTACAGGACACAGTTCCCAGTGCTCTCAGTGCAAGGTCACAGCTCCCAGTTCCCCCAGTGGAAAACCACAGCTCCCAGTGTCACCAGTGGAAAACCACAGCTCCCAGTGCCCCCAGTGTGGGGCACAACCCCAGTCCCCCCATTGCAGCTGCAGCCCCTCCGTGTGGGGCTGTGCCCATGGGCAGCACCCCGACCCCCGGACTGCCCTGACCCTGTCTGCACCCCAGCCGGGTCCCTGTCCCCCAGGGCTCGGGACTGTCCCCATGTGTCCCCCAGAGGTGCCCCGGGGCTCCCGCTGTCCGTCCCCACGTTCCCTGTCCTTCGGTTAATCCGCTTTCCACAGCTAAAGCGGCCCCGGGCCCGCGGTAATCCCCTCCGTGGCCGGGATTAACTCCCCCCGCGGCCGAGCTGGCCGGGCCCGGCAAATAAATACCCAAAGATTTGGTAAAAAACCCCTCCTCACCAAGCTGCCTCCCACGCCGGGCTCCCAGCAGGGTCCCCTGGGGAAACTGAGGCACAAACTGGGCACCACTGGGGCCGTCACTCTACGTGTGCCCCCCTGATCCCACCTGGGGGAAGGGAGAGGGGACCCCAGCCCTCACCCATCACCACAGCACCCCAGGGTGCTGCCCCGAGCCCAGGACCCATCCTGTCCAGAGGCTGGTCCACCTGCGGGCTGAGGCCAGACAGGTTGTTACACCCATGGATGGGATCCAGCGCCCCGTCGCGTCCCGGCTTGCCCGGCCGGCGGGGCAGGGTGGAGGGTGGATGGCACGGCTGGGGATGCTGGGGCAGGGCGGGAGAGGCGAGCCCCAACCTGCTCCTGCTGCCCTCCCCAGCCCAGCCTGGCTCCCCGCGGTGGGGCTCAGCCCCCCACACCCCACACCCCCCTCCGGGAGAGGGTCCTGGCTGGACATGGCAAGGGCTGTTCAAAGCGGCCGGTCGGGCTGCTCCAGGCCTTCCCGTCCTCGCCTCCAATCGAGCCCTCTGGGACAGGGGTGTGGGGGTCCCGCAGGCGAACCCCCGGGGTCCCGGTTCTGTGGGGGCTGGTTGGCTTTGCTGCTGACGACGTTGCCCCCGCGCCGGGCCCACGCAGCGTTCACAGGGGCTTTCTTTAAAGGGATTGACTCAGCCCACGCTCCCACTCCCGTTCCAGACACCCCATCAGGAGTTTCCACATCCGTGAGCTGATTTGGGGGGTCAGGCCAGGCTGGGACCCCCATCTCTGCGCCATGGGTGAACCCCACAGTCCACCACCGGCTTGGCTCCCGTGCGTGGACCGGGGGCGTCACTGGAGCCCGCGGGTGTCATCGGACCCAGGGGTCGCTGGAGGCTGGGGGTGACGGCAGAGCCCCGGGGTGTCACTGGTGGAGGTGGCCCCAGCTCTGTACCCGTCCCTGCTCCCCGTCGCTGCCCTGTAGCGACCCCATCGCTGCCCTATAACTGACCCCTTTGGGGGTTCCCCGAGGGGTTCCGGGGCTGAGGGGCTGCAGGCAGCCCCCTCGGGGCTCCACGGTACCTCGGCTCCACCCCGCGAACAGGGACGCGAGTGGGGGACACGGGCCGTGGGCCGACTCACGCGTGGGGTCCCACGTCGAGCGGGCGGCGCAGGGACCCTGCGGAGTCCCGGCCCCCCTCCCCCGGCGCGTGGGGAACCCCCGTCCCACGTGGGCGCTGTGCGGGCGGCAGGGCGCGGCCAATGGGAAAGCGCCGCAGGTGGGGGCCCGCCCATTAGGCGGTGCGGGTCACGCCCACGGGGAGGGAGCGGCCAATGGAAGGCGGGTGGGCGGGGCCAAGGGGCGTGGGCTGCGAGGGTGGGAGTAGGACACGGTGTAACAGATGCGGGCGGGGGGGGGCGCGGGGCGGGGGGCCATGGCCCACGGGGGGTGATGGCTCACGGGGACCGGCCCTGCAGCGGAGCCGCCACTGACCGGGGAAGAGCCGGGCAGGCAAGGGGACAGGGGGACAGCCAGCCCCGAGGGGACAGACGGACGGGGGACGGCCAGCCCCGGGGGGGTCACGGACAGACGGACGGGGAACGGCCAGCCCCGGGGAGGGGGGACAGGCGACCTGACACGAGGGCAGGAGGATAGGCAGCCCCGAGGGGACAGACAGACGGACGGACGGACGGGGGACGGCCAGCCTCGTGGGGGTCACGGACAGACGGACGGGGACGGCCAGCCTCGGGGGGGGTCACGGACAGACGGACGGGGGACGGCCAGCCCCGGGGAGAGGGGACAGGCGACCTGACACGAGGGCAGGAGGACAGGCAGCCCCGAGAGGTGCAGGCGGCGTGGGGGGGACACACAGCCCAACGCAGGGACAGACGGACAAGGTGGGGACGCACACCCCCGGCCCCACCGCCCCCCCAGCCAGGCACATCCCGCCGGGGGACCGGGGCTGCGCGGAGCCTCCCGCAGCGGCTCCTCCGCCCACGGGGAGAACCCGGCCCGGCGGCGGCTCCGCCGCCTTCCCCGGCCCGGGGATGCAGCCCGGAACCGCGGGGAACCACGCATCGAGACTTCGGGGCACGGCGGCCCGAAACCCACGCGGGGCTGCGTGTCCCCAGAGGTAACGGGGAGACCGGGCTTGGAGGCAGGGGAGGAGTGGGTTGGGGGGAGATGGGGGCTCCGGAGGGAGAGGGAGGTTTTATTCCCGGGAGGGGTCTGGGATGGAGGGTCCCGTCGCGGGAGCCGCTTGCGGTGACAGGGTTGGCGGCGGCAGGACGGCGACGGCGTGACCTCTCCCTTCTCCAGGGATTTGAAGCTGGGCCAAGCGGCGATGGAAATGTCATTGTCGCGGTGTGGGGGCCCAACGGAGTAAACGCTGCGCCGCGGGGAAGGGAGCGGGACGTTGCTGCGCCGAGTTCTGCTCCGCAGTCGGAGAGGGGGACGGCCCCGAAAAGCCAGCGGAGCCCTGGTCGGAGGGGGCAGCTGGAGGACTGTGGGGTTCATCCACGCTCCCACGGGCTGCAAAAGCCACGGGACAATACCTGGGGGCTGGGAGCCGTCCCAACGCGCACTTGGGGTTCGGGACATCAGTCTTCCGACCGGACTCCGGTGTCCATCCGAGCCCGATGAGGAGCCGGGGCCGCGTGTGAACCTATGCAGACCAGGAAGAAATACATTTTCCTGACTTTCCTTGCCTCTTGGCTCCTGCTTTTCTTCTTTGGAGGAGGCCAGCTGAGCCGTTTCACTTTCTTTTCCGTGAGAAAATCCGAAGCCCGAAGGAACTGGCCCCCCTGGACTGATCGGTCCCTCCTCAGAAGCTTTGCAGACCCTGAGGAGCTCCAGAGCGATGAGGACCCCACGCTGCCATCGCCCCGGGAGCGGCGGGCAGTACGGCTGAGCGTCTACAAGAACAGCAGATGCCGGATGGAAACCTGCTTCGATTTCTCCAGGTGCGAGAAGCACGGCTTCAGAGTCTTCACCTACCCCCGGGAGAGGGACCAGCCCCTCTCGGAGAGCTACAGCAAAATCCTCGACTCCATCCAGCGCTCCCGCTACTACACCCCTCGCCCCGAGGAAGCCTGCCTCTTCATCCTCGGCATCGACACGCTGGACCGCGACCATCTCTCGGGTCAATACGTCCGCGACGTTGATGAGAAAATCCGCACTTTCCCGCTCTGGAACGGCGGCCGTAACCACCTCATCTTCAACCTCTACTCGGGCACCTGGCCCAATTACACCGAGGACCTGGGCTTCGACATCGGCCAGGCCATCCTGGCCAAAGCCAGCTTCTACACCGAGAGCTTCAGGCCCGGCTTTGACATCTCCATCCCTCTCTTCTCCAAGGACCACCCGCAGCGTGGCGGGGAGAGGGGCTGGTTGTATCAGGACTCGATTCCCCCCAAAAAAAAATACTTGTTGGTGTTCAAGGGGAAGCGGTACCTGACCGGCATCGGTTCCGGCACCAGGAACGCGCTGCACCACATCCACAACGGGAAGGACATCATCTCGCTCACCACCTGCAAGCACGGCAAGGACTGGGAGAAGCACAAGGACACGCGCTGCGACAAGGATAACGTCGACTACGAAAAGTGAGTTGGATACGGGATGGGAAAGGGGGTCTGGTGGTGGGGGGACGCCCCACAAATATTCCTGCCCCTCTGCGGGGTGCAGCCGTGCCTGTCTGCTGTGGTTGGATGTCCAGATGTGGGGAGAGAGGGGAGTTTTGGGTTCTCCTGAAACGGAGGGTTTCATGTCCCCGGCGGGGAGCGAGGGGCTGATTGTTCAGGGCTTTCCTGGTCGGTATTAAAGTTGGAGTAATCTGCCGAGAGCGGCTCTTATCTGCAATCACCGCGGCCGCCTCTAATACGATTTCCCTTTTCCCTAGCGCTGATGAATGATGCTTTTCTTCTCCCCCCATCCCGCCCTCCCCTAACGTAAACGTTTATCTTGGAGATGAGCCCGAAACATCCCCACCCCCCCACTGGCTCCGGTAAAAATCCCACAAAACCGGCGGGTCCTTGGGCATCCCGGCGTGGGCAGCTCCGAGCTCACCCGGACGTGGCGGGGTGGGGGGTCTCCCTGCGTCCCCCCTCGCAAATGGGGGTGGTGCCAGCAGTGCGCGATGGATCTCGGTGGAACAATTGGGGGGACAAAGTTCTGTGAGTTAGGGGGCTCCTCGCCTCCCCGTCCTGCTGCTGGGGACCCGTCACCACGGGCGCTGTACGCACAGACCCCGTCCCACCGGCGATGGTCCCCATCCCGCTGCCAGGGGACACACCGCGGCCACCCGGCCGGAGAGCAGATGGGGAGAGGCCGCGTTGGGCATCAACCTCAAAGCGTCTTAGGAGGTGCCGGGAGGTAAAAGTGGAGCCGGGGTGCTGCGGGCACCGGGATTAGCCGGGGCTTTGGGGCAGCTCGGGCACTGTGTGGCCCCGTCCGGTGGGTGCCACCAGCCCAGGAGGGTCAGCGCCAGCAGCGGAGCCTTTCTGGGAATGGGACATCTCAGGACAGTGGGCGATGCTGTGGGCTGGCAGGACGGGGGGCCCAAGGTCAGCCCTGCACCCTGCTGAGGGGTGGTAGGACGGGAAATCCCCCTCCCACCCAACCCAGGTAATCCCCTAATGCTGTTTGCAAGTACAGGGAGATTTACACCTCGGCCGGGACGGCTTTAGGCAGCAGAGTGACAGGGAACACGTGGCGCAGGGCAGCGTGCTCGTGTGTGACCCTGAGCCCCCGCCATCCTCCTCATCCCCATGGGACACTGGGGCACAAAGCCACGTCTCCATCGCGCCGGGCCAGCTCTGCCCAACCTCACGCGGGGGATTTATGCCCTCCTGCCCCTGGAGAAGGTGTCCCCAGACCTGGAGCTGGGACAGCGGCAAAGTGGCAATGGGGACAGGCCGGGGGACACACCGCGGTTGGCAAAGTGGGACCCCGCTGCTCCATTCTCCCGGTGTATTGGGGACATCCCCGTTTGCTCGGGGCGGTGGGTGTCGGCACGGGGAGCAGAGGAAGGCCTTGCTGGGGGCTCCATCACCCTCCTCACACCCGGGGGGCTGCCAAAAACAAACCGGTTCTGTGCCCGGATAAAGGGCGGCTTGTAGCAGCGCCGCGGGCCGGCCCCGCTGCGGGCTGCCCCGGGTTTAAAGCAGCCAAAGCGGGTTGGGAAAGGCTCACTGGAGCCAACGGGTCCCCGGTGGCACCGTGCCTGGCCGGGGCCACGGAGGGGCCAGGCGGAGGGAGCGCGACGGGCGCCCGTCCCGGCTCCTAACAAAACAAGGAAGCCCTGACGGCGTGATTACCCGGAAACCACAACGCGTCAGGAGCGAAGTATTTCCATCGGGAGGTTTTGGCCCCGCAGCCCGGCCGGCGCCAGCCTCCCCGCGACGGCTGCCTACGAGGGGAGGCTGCCCACGGCTGCTCTGCCCTCCGGGATGCATCCTGCTGCCCACCCAGCCCGGCAGCGGGAATGGCCTCGAGAGGTGCTGGAGGTGACGGCCAGGCTGGGGTCCCCAAGGAGCGGGTGGCAGTGGGGCTGCCCGAGGGCTGGGATGTGGCCGTGGCTGCTGTGGTTTCATGGTGGGGGTCTGGGCCATGTTTGAGCCACCCTCGCCCCTCTGGCAGGTCCTCGGTCAGGGCTGGGGTGTTTAACGGGGCAGGGTGCGCTCACGGGCTTGTCGGCATCCGTCGAGATGTTGGGATGGTTCATCCGGAGGCAGGATTTGATCGTAAAACTGTGTGCCTTGGGGCTGATTTCCCACATCCCGATGTGCTAGGATGCTCCAGAGTGCTCCAGCACCCGCAGAGGGGACACGTCCTCAACACTCAGGTTGTCACCAGCCCCATGTCCCCACCGTGGGGGACCCTACCCCCTGGGGACCAGCACATTTCAATCAGCCCTTTGGCTTTGTGGCCCCCCCGAGCTGGTCCACGCACATCCTCCCCCGGCCGATCCAGGACCCAGCTGCCCCGTCCCTCCCTCCCCATGGGCAGGAACAGACGGGGTCTGTCCCAACCTAATGTCAATATTGGATTTTCCGGCGTGGTCACAGGGACCCGGCAGCGGACGCGCCTCTCCCCACCCGCCGCACAGAAGGGGCTTTCATGGCCCCACGGTGTGAGCCCCGGTCCAGGGGGGGGCCACGCTGCCTGCACCCTTGCGGGCAGCCGGCCCTCTGCCCCCACCGAAACGCTGCCAGGGCAGGCAGGGCTGGTCCTGCCGGGCAAGCCTGGGCACGGCAGAGGAGTTGCCGCAGTTTCGGGCTCGGGGGTTCGGGCGCTGGCTGTGCATGGGGTTTCAGTACAGGCGGGTGGAGGGAGCTGGGTGACACCATGGGAACCCAAGCACTGCCTGGGCACCGGGGTCCGATCCTGACACCCCTCTTCGAGCTGAATTTGGCTCCTGGCTCCACCACAGGTTCCCTTTCCGACGGTGGACACAGCCCTCCCTCACCCAGGGCATCTCTGCTCCACCTGCCCCACGGCGCCGGGGCTGTTCAGAGCCAAAATTAGCCCTGACCAATCCTAACACTTCCCTGGGCTGGCCCCGTGCCCCCCAGGAGGGATGCCTAGCCTTGCCAGGTGCCAGCGAGACCCCCCCAGGGATGGTCATGGGTTGGGGGGGGCCATGCCTGACCCCCACCCCCTCTCCCACCCCAGGTTCAACTACCAGGAGCTGCTGCACAACTCCACCTTCTGCATCGTGCCCCGGGGCAGGCGCTTGGGTTCTTTCCGATTTCTGGAGGCACTGCAGGTATGGGGAGGGTGGGGGACCCCCACTCTGGGGTCTGGGGGCTCTGTCCCAGCCTGTGTGGGGTCCCGCCGCAGGCTGCCTGCATCCCCGTGCTGCTGAGCGACGGCTGGGAGCTGCCCTTCGCCGAGGCCATCGACTGGGGCAAAGCCGCTGTCGTGGGCAATGAGAGGCTGCTGCTGCAGGTACCGTGGCCGCATCCTGCCCCACATCGGACCCCCATAATGACACCAGTGGTGGTGGAGCCCCCAGTCAAACTTGGGGGAGGAACCGCTGCAGCCGAGCCCAGCAGCCCTCCTGTGGGTGGATGCAGGGGGCTCTCATCCAGCCCAGAGTGGGGGGTCCATCCCAGCCACAGCTCTGGGGCATTGTTTGCCTTGGGGGGTGTTGAGCATCTCCACAAACCCAAAGCCCTTGGGGGGGTCCTGGGCCAGATCCTGCCCCAGGGAGGGGAGGTGGCGCAGCATCCTTGACCAGAGGGTGTCCCTCGGGATGGCACGGAGGTCACAGGGCCAAGGCAACCCTGCTGGGGGGCTGGGGGGGACCAAGGCAAGAAACCATCCCCCCCCCATCTCCACAGATCCCCTCCACCGTCCGCTGCATCCCCCCCGAGCGCGTGCTGGCTTTCCAGCAGCAGACCCAGTTCCTCTGGGACGCGTACTTCTCCTCCGTCGACAAGATCGTGCACACCACGCTGGAGGTAACCCCCCTCGAGCCCCCCCCAGCCCCTGGGGTCATAACCCGGGTGCTGAGAGCATCTCACCGGCCTCTGGCAGATCATCAAGGACCGTCTGCTCCCACACCGCTCCCGCTCCCGCTTCCTCTGGAACACGCTGCCCGGGGGGCTGCTGGCCCTGCCTGACTTCTCCACCCACCTCAGGGACTTTCCCTTCTACTACCTGCAGCACGGTAGGAGCTCGCCTGCCCCAGCTGAGCACGGCAAACTCGGTGCATGCCACAACACCTATCCCCTCCTTTTGTCAGGCTCCAGCCCCTCCGAGAAGTTCACGGCTTTCATCCGGGCTGTCTCGCCGGCGGACTCCCTCTCCCAGCCCATCCTCAGGCTCATCCAGGCCGTCTCCAGATCCCAGTACTGCAGCCAGGTGGGGGGAGCTGAGCCCTGCACCCCTCGGTGCAGCTGCTGGGGGTGCAGCGGGGGGATGGGGCAGGGTCCTGTGGGCTGGGAAGGGCAAGGATGGTGTTGGGGGTGGGATGAGGTGGTTGATGGTGTCACCCTTGGGTGGGCAGAGCCCACCGGGGTGGAGGTGGGACCACCGGTGGATTTATTCTGGTCCAAACCGCTCCGAGATGGTTTGGGGTGAGCTGGGCTGGAGCTCAACCGCCCTGCGAACACCAACGCGCCCCGACGGACTGGGCCAGCCCAGCCCGGACATGCCGGTCCTCCCCCCTGCAGATCCTGGTGCTGTGGAGCTGCGAGAAGCCACCGCCACCGAGTGGGAAGTGGCCCCAGACCACCGTGCCTCTGGCCATCATCCAGGGCAGGGGGAAGGTGAGAGGAGGCGGGACGCGGGCAGGGAGCCGGGACACGGACAGGGAGCTGGGGCACATCCCAACCCATCTTTCCCGGCTCCGTAGCTCAGCGACCGCTTCTTCCCCTACGCGGCCATCCAGACGGATGCCGTGCTGAGCCTGGACGAGCACACCAGCCTCTCGACCAGCGAGGTGAGGCCGTGGGCGCCGCGGTCCCCAGCCCCATGAAGCCACCCAAGCCCCGTGCCGAGCCGGGAAGGACGCTTGGTGGTCCCGGCGGGGCCGGTGGGGAGCGGTGCCCGCTGTCCCCATGGCACACCGCGGGGGGAAGGCAGGGCTGGCAGGTTCCCGCAGCCCGGTGACACTGTCCGCCATCCCCTGACAGGTGGACTTCGCCTTCGTGGTGTGGCGCAGCTTCCCCGAGCGCATCGTGGGCTTCGCCGCGCAGAGCCACTTCTGGGACGCGGAGCAGAGGCGCTGGGGCTCCACCTCAAAGTGGACCAACGAGCTCTCCATCGTCCTCACCGCCGCCGCCTTCTACCACAGGTACCCGGCTGGGGAGGGGCCGATGGGGCAGGGGGCACAGCTGCATCCTGCCTCCCCCACCTCGCTCCCTCCCCAGGTATTATCACAGCCTCTTCACCGAGTACCTGCCGGGGGGGCTGCGGGAGCTGGTGGACGGGCTGGCCGCCTGCGAGGACATCCTGATGAACATCCTCGTGGCCACCGTCACCAAGCTGCCACCCATCAAGGTCACCCAGCGGAAGCAGCACAAAGAGACCGTGCCCCAGCAGGTAGGGTGGGGAGGATGGGGATGCAGGGATGCCCCCAGGCCAGGGAACAGAGCCCCTCACCCCCCCACCGTGCTCCCCTCCTGCCAAGGTGAAGGGCACGGCGGGGGCGGCCGGCGGAAGGCGTTTCTCCCAGCAGCAGGACTGCCTCAACCAGTTGGTGGACTGGTTTGGCTACATGCCCCTCGTGTCCTCCCAGCTGCGCCTCGATCCCGTCCTCTTCAAGGACCAGGTCTCCGTCCTGCGCAAGAAATACCCACGTTTGGAGAAACCCTGAGGGCTGCCGGGGATCAGGGTCGTTCCCGGTGTACGGAGCGCTCCCAGAGCGCGTGGTCGCTGCTGGTGGGGTTCTACTCGTTATTGGGTTTTACCAGTACAATAAAGGAGGGTGGAGAGGCACAGTCCGGCTGTAGGGTGCGGGGCAGCGGGCTGTGCCCGGCGGGGAGCGCCGGTGGTTTGGTTCACCGGTGAATTTGCCATCGGAAGCCACCCGGGCACCCTGGGAATAACCCATGCGGCACCCGGCCACGCACGCAGCGCCCCAGCTCCGCGGGGAGGGCGAGTCCTTTGGCTTCGGGAGGGCAAACAGAGGAGCGATAAGAGGTGAGAGCCGGGCAAGCGTGTCCTCCCTCCCCCCAGCTGGGAGGGGGTCCCTCGCAGCCCCTGGGCACCCCAGCACCCCATGGCTTCACAGCGCTCCCCGGAGAAGGGAAAAGGGTCTTTCCAGTTGCCTTTCCCCCCAGATGAATAGAAACAGGGAAAATTGAGGCTGCTGGGCTCCAACAGCTGCTCCCCTCCGGCCCCCGCGGCCGTGGGTCCGTCCTTGCCGCTTTCGCTCCCAGCAGCCGCCCGAGATAACGCCCGGCGCCACCAAACCCAACGTCCCCCCCTGCACGCACCCAGCCCTTTGCTCTGCTTTATTTTCCACGCACAAAAAGTCCCCCACCCCCCACCCCGCGACATGAGGGGGCTGCCGGGGGGCGGACTCAGTCGCGGGGGGGCTGGCACTCCCGGCAGTCCCGCATCTCCTCGGAGTAGCTCTCCACCTGGATGGTGGTGGTGTGGAAGCGGAAGGTGCCCTGCAGCCGGGAGCTGGCCTCCTCCAGCACCTCCTGCGCGCTGGCACCGGCGTCTGCAAGGAGAAAGGGAGGGGATGTGGGGGTGTGGGTGAACCCTGAATCCCTCCCCTCGCTCGCCCGGGAAGCGACACTCACTGATGGCGATGTGCACCGAGAGCAGGGGCTGTGCCGCCGTCAGCGCCCAGATGTGGAGGCTGTGCACGGCCTCCACCCCCCCCACCGCCAGCAGCGTCTCCCGCACGGCGTTGAAGTCCATCCCTTTTGGAGTGCCTGGGGAGGGAGAGCCGAGGGGAGAAAGGGAGATGCCGCACCCATGGGTGGCCCCCCGGACCCCCGAGGTGTGTCCCTACCCTCCATGAGGACAAGGAGGACGTCGCGGAGGATGGTCAGTGTCGTCCCCAGCACCAGCGCGGAGAAGAGGAAGGTGCAGATGGGATCCACGTACTTGTACTCAGGCTGGACGGCGTGGGGGAGGGTGAGGACCCTCCGGTGCTGTCACCCCACCCCAAATCCCCATCGGCACCAGCAGGGATGGGACACTGTCCCCTCCATCTCACCCCTGGGCCTGGCCAGGGCCGGCTGAACCCGCTGTCCCGTGTCCCCATTCCCAGCGTTTCCCTTTGTCCCCATGACCACCCAGACCTTAAAGAAGATGATGTAGGACGCAATGAGGACGCCGAGGCTCTGCAGCAGGTCCCCCACGACGTGGACGAAGGCAGCACGGACGCTGGCGTTGGGCTGCTCGCCGGACGCCCCATGGCTGTGCCCGTGTCCCGTCTGGTGCAGAGCCACCCCCATCCTGCGGGCAGGGCAGCAGTGACACCCCCGGGGGACACAGGGCACGGGGTGGGGGACACCCGGGGAGGGCGAGAGCCGGCTGTACGTACACGACGTTGACGGCCACGGCGCAGGCGGAGGTGATGAGCATGATGCCGCCCTCGATGTCGTAGTCGGCCGAGATCAGGCGCAGGGCCGCCAGATAAACCAGGACGCCCGTCACCACCCAGATGGAGAGCACGGAGAGCAGGGCCCCCAGGATCTCTGCGGAGAGCCCCCCCAGCCCCACATTGCTGCGTCACTGCCACGCCAAGCCTGAGCACCCTCCCACCTCCCCCGGCAGCACTGGGTGCAGCTCAAGGTGGGCACCCAGCACCCATTCCCAGGTTACTCCCTGCATGGGGATGGTGATGTGTCCCGGCCCCGCACATGGTGCTGGGGCTTTGTGACAAAGCCGGGGCTCCCTGTGCCCCCCCGGCCTCCTTGACGCACCCAGACCCTGGGATGCTCTGAGTGCGCCCCGTGGTCCCCAGGAGCCGGATGGCAGCCCCGGAGGGTGGTGCCGCCCCCGTTACCTGCCCGGTACCAGCCGAAGTTCATGGTTTTGGTGGGGGGGCGCGAGGACACCCAGAGCGCAGAGAGGCTGATCATGATGCTGGCAAAGTCCGTCAGGAGGTGGGCTGCGTCCGTTAGGATGGCCAGGCTGTGCGCCAGGTACCCGCCTGCAGAAAGGGGCAGTGGGGACATCGGGGTGGCATCGGGGGGGGTCCCATCCCAAGCCAGGCACGGACCAGGTCACCCCGTGCAGCAGTGGGGGCCCCACTGGGTGCTTTGACCCACCAAAAAGCAATGTGGGGCCCTGCCTGCACCTTTGGCAGGGAGTGAGGACAAGAGGGGCCGCGGGCAGGCACTCAGGGTGCCCCCACGGGGACCACCCAGCCGGACCCTGCGCCCACCACTCACCCACAGCTTCCCCCACCATGAAGATGAGACAGATGCCGGCGGCCAGGTAGAGCTTCCTGCGTGCCCGCTGCTGCTGGCCGGAGTGGCCGGCGGCCCCCCCCCGCGTGGCAGTGCCGGCCGTGTCGTGCCCTCAGCTCCAGGGCGGGCGCCTGTTCCTGAACCGAGTTGCGTCCGTTCTTTTGCGCGGCCCCCAGGTAGGACCTACCGGGGAGAGGGGTGGTCGGAGGCCGGGATGGGGGGGCTGGGAGAATTTTAGGGAGCAGGCTGGACCCTCAATGCCGCCCCCCCCCCAGCCCATTCCCTGGCCAGGTGCCTCCAGGGGACCCCACCTGGGAACCCCGCGGGGAAGAGGGGACACGGCGGCCCCCCCGGGTACCCCCCTACCCGCCTGCGCTCTGGCTCAGCAGATGCAGCTTCTCCTCGCCGGCTGCCATCCTCCTCCTCCGGGGCGGGGGGTCGGGCCGGGGGCTCCCGGAGCGTGGCGAGCGCTGGCCGCAGCCGGTGGCCTCGGCCCGTGTGAAGCGCCGGGACCCGTGTGCAAAGCGCTGCCGGGGGAGGGGGGTGGGGGTGGGGGGGCGCCAGGCCGGCTGCAAAAGGCCCGCGGCCGCCTGCTCACCCAGCCCCCGGAGGGGGGGATGCTGATTGCTGGGAGGGGGCATTGCCCTGGGCATCCCCCAGGAACCGTGCACCAGGGCATGGATGCAGCCCCCGGGGCGGGGGGAGGATGGAGCATCCCACTGTCCCCCACCCAAAGGCACCCGGGGACCCCCCGCCCCGCTCCGGGAAGCCCCCCCATGTTGAGATCCAGCCACGGAGCAGCGATAATCCGGGGAGCAGACCCCCTCCAGCTCCTGCTCCGGGTGAGCAGCGCTAATTGCCCTGGTGCTAATTGCCATTGTGCACGCCCTGCGGGCGCTGCCTCAGTTTCCCCTTGGCCCGGCGCGGAGCCGGGTTACGTTTTTGCAGGAAAACAGCATTTGCGGTGTATTTTTCCACCCGCGGTGGACTTTCGCAGTCGCGTGAGCTCAGCCGGCAGCAAACCAGCAGCCCGATGCCGAGGCCATCCCTGTTCGGGAACTGGCACGGCCCAGAGCATCCTCATCCCCCCACCCCATCGCAGCCCCAATCCCGGGCAAGCACTGGCCCCGGGCACCCCACCGCCAGGAGATAAATCCTGCCGGGTGCCAACCTGTTACATCCCCGGGCGGGCGGCCAGGCACGGGGTGCCAGCGCTGCCGGAGGTGCTAATGAGGCCGAAAATTAAACGTTGGAGCGGGAGATGTTCCTCCGCCGGCCCGGACACTGTCAGGGACACAGGTGATGGCACCGGCCTGGAACACCCCCCCCCCGGTATTCCCAGTGCCCAGCGTGGGGCTGGCAAGCCGAGAACGAGCGGTGAGGAAAACAAAACCACCCGAAACACCAGTTTTCTTTACAAAATACACAAAAATTCAAGTCCGTGACAATTATATACAAAACAAGGAAGATACAAAACGTGCTGTTTGCACCCGTATAGAAAAGTGTCCTGTGCTGGAGCAGGCACCGGCCCCCGAGGCTGCCGGCCCCCGCGGTGTGTCCCCCACCCCCCCGACCCGAGTCCTGTCGCCGGACATCCTGTGCCCACGGCGTTTCTCCTGCGCCGGCAACGCCGCTGCGGTTAGTGGGGAGCTGCCAGGGGAGAGGATGTGGGGGTCAAAGGGGGGTTCCAAGCCCTCAAAGCTCCCCTGTGAGTGCTTGAGGGTCCCAGGGAGGTGGGCTCAGCCATGCTGCCCCTTACCCATCACCGTCCTCTCGGGCGCCGCATCCTCTTCCACCTCTTCTTCCTCCCCATCGAAGTACTCCTCGTCTTCCTCGGCTGCAAACAGGCGGTCAAATGTCACTGCGGGGCCACCGGCAAAGGCAACGGGTTGCCACCGGGTCGGCGGGAGCGGGTGAAGGGGCACTGGAGGGGTGAATTACCGGCTTCGAAGTCCAAGGCGCGCACGGCCTCGGCAAGGTGGTCCAGGCTCACCGAGAAGGCATCCATGCTCTCGTAGCCGTGCTCGATCTTCTCCAGCCTGCCGCCCTTGGAGGCCTCCACGATCCTGGGCAGGGAGAGCACGGCCATGTCCCCCCTGGCCCCTCACCGGGCTGGGGGGCCACAGGGTGCCAGGGTGGGGGGTTGGGGCATCACCACTTGGGTGCCCAGTAGCCGGGTCCTGCCTGGCTGCCAGACAGGGGCTGGGATGGCCAAATTTTCCCCAGTTTGCGCACTTACGTTTTAATGAGCTGCTTGGCTTTCTGCGGGGAGGAAGAGGAGAGGTGAGTGGAGCCGTGTGGTGGCTGCCGGGATGGTCCCGAGCCAGTGGGACCCCATGTGGGCACCGGCAGGGGTAGGGTTTGGGGGTCTCACCATGAGGAAGGTGGCCCCCCCGGTCTCCTCCATCGCCTGGATGGCCGTCTCCACCAGCTGGCTTGACTTCTCCAGCTGCTCCTTGTAGCGACGGATGAGGCCCTGGACGAAGCCGGTCTTGTCGCCCTCCTCGCAGGAGATGCGCTGCAGCAGCTCCGACTTCTTCTCCTCCAGCAGCGCTGCCAAGGCATCGAAGCGAGCGCACAGCTCCCGCTTGGCCGCCTCGCTGTTCTCCTGCGGGGACGAGGGGCAAGGGGTACCACACGTGCTCGGCACCAGCAGCATCCCAGGGGCTTCCCTGCTCCGTGGGCTCCAGCTCCCACCCATCCCAAGTGACCCCCTGGCTGAGGTTTCACCCGTGGGGTTTGGAGGTTGCCCGTTCTCCTTTTCCTCACCTCGGTGCTCCGGCACGAGTCCTCCAGCTGGGAGATGATCGTCTGGATCCGGTCGTTCCCCGCCACCAGCATGGAGATGCAGTTGTTCAGCTCGGTCTGGGGCAGGGGTGGATGGACAGAAACAGCTTGAACCCCAGCGGGGACAGGGACATCTCCCATCCTGACACGGGGATGGGCTGGGCAATGCCCAGCCCCAGCTCTGCTCCCCCCACATCCCCCCCCATGAGCCACAGTCACTCTAAATATAGGCTGTCTCCTGGGCGAAGTCACCCGGGGGCTATTAATACCCCATGAGCGGGTCCCGGTGCTATTTGTGGCAGCCCCAGCTCAGCACATCGCCCCGGGACCAGCCGTGTCCCCCGCAGCCCCCCCTTGTCCTTCCCGCACGGCACCTTCTGGCCCTGGAAGACAGTTTGCAGGGGGGCAACCTCGCAGTCCTTGTGGGCACCGAAGACTTTGCACATGGAGCAGGTGGGGACCTCGCAGGTGACGCAGTAGATGTTGATCCGCTCGTCCTCGTGCTCCTTGCACATGGGGTGCTCCCCTTTCTTCAGCGGCCTGCTGGAGAGAGCGGCACGGCCGCCGTGACGTCCCCGCCGTGGTGACATCCCCACCGGGGTGACATCCCCATCGGGGTGATGTCCCCACTGCAGTGACATCCCTGACGTGATGATGTCCCCATTGCAGCATCATCCCCACTGTGGTGACATCCCCACTGATGTCCCACAGCGACCCCAAAAACAGGTCCCCAGGAAAGAGGTCAGATCCTGGCATAACCCCACACGTGCTCCCTCTGAAGCCACCGACCCCTGTGCCTCCGTAAGCCCCGAGCCCAGTAAGCTCCAGTAGAAACCAGTGCGGCACTGGGCACAGCACCAGTGAGTGGGGGGCCCTGGGGGCCGCTGCACAAGCGCCTAATATTAGCCTTGGGCTGCCAGGATTTACTGTTGTCACCCAACGTGTGACCAGAGCTGGGGCACCCAGAAACTCTGGGGTGGGGTCCCAACCAGGGCATTCAGCCAAATTGTCCCCTCTGCATCAAGGAGGGACATGGGGACAAGCCAACCCACTGAAGCAAAGACAAGGCTGGCCCCCCAAGCCCCCCCCGGCAGCCACGGACACCTGCCACGTGCCATCGTCCCCGTCCCCATGGCTCTCAAACAATATTTATAGCGTTTCAAGGAAATTGGCCAGGGCCACCACTCTGCCCCGAGAACCTGCAACCCCTCTGCCCCCCCAGCAGCTGTACACTTTTACTGAGTGCCCCCCCAACTGTCCCTCTGCCCCTTATCAGCCAGCAGTGCCCGCTGTCACGAGCAGAGCCTGGATTTGTCCCCCCACGCCTCTTATCTCCAGCTGCAGAGCACGGGGAGGGGGGCAAGGACCTGCCACCATCCCCCAGCGACCCCCCTGAGCCACCCTGAGCAGGGGTGGGGGCATTTGGGTCAGGGGAGGAAGATTTGGGTCAGGGGAGGAAGATTTGGGTCAGGGGAGGAGGTTTTGGGTCAGGAGAGGAAGATTTGGGTCCAGGTTGGAAGATTCTGATTGGGGAGTCTTGAGCCAGCAGAAAAGCCCCCCAATTTCTCACCCAACTGCCATCGCCTGTGGTCTCAGTGATGGTGCTGGGGGTTGGGAGGTGAGTGTTGCCCCCTCCCCATGTCCCCTGGCAATCAGCCAGGGCCACCCATGCTTACCTGGAGCACTCCTGCTTGTAGATGTCGATGATGTTCTCCACCAGCAGGTTCCTCTGCAGCCCGTAGACACCATGACGGTCCAGCAGCACCTCGTGCCGGCACGAGGGGCACCGGAACCGGCCCCCCGAAATCACGCTGCCCCGGCTCTGCCAGTACGAGTTGGCGGCCTGGGAGAGGGAGGTGCTCGTTGAAGGTGGTCCATGAGTGTCCCCACAGCACCACGAGCGTCCCGGTGACCTCCAACCCAGGGGAACGGGCGCAGGGACCCCCCTCTCACCTGGAAGACGTCGTTGGCGCACTTGCGGCAGAGGTTGTGCTGGCAGGGCAGGATCACCACCGGCTTGCTGAACATCTCCAGGCAGATGGGGCAGATGAGCTGCTTCTCCAGGCTCTCCATGGGGCTGCCATCCTGCAGGATGCCGGCTTGGAAATCCATCGTCACGATAGCTCCTCTCACCCGCTCTCGGCTGCCAGTGGCACCTCTCGTCCCGCTATTTATAAGTCGCTCCCCAGTCACGAGGAGCAAAATCCCGACACGGGCGGGTGTCCACCTGTCACATGGGTCTGAGCCATCGGGATGCCGTCGGCTGCGGTAAACAAGCCGAGGACAGGCTGTCCAGGAGGCCCTGCCCGCCCGTGCCGCGGCCACCGGCGTGCCGAAACTGGAGCCACGGGGTAAACAGGGCCAGGATTTACCCCAGGGCCAAGTGGCCATACACCCTGGGGGGGCAGCGTGGCTGGATCCTGGGGCTGGACCCCACAGTGGCATAGGGGTGGGCGCGTGGAGGGGTAAAAACCAGCTCCGTTGGTCATTCAGACATTGTGATGGTGCCAGGGACGGGGCAGAGCCAGGGCCAGCAGCAGTGGGGGGTGGCTTCTGAGGAGTATTTCCCTCTGCACCCCCAAAATGTGGCCACTGTTGGGGTGCAAACACACCTCGCCAGTGCGTCCCCAGGTTATGCTTGGATGGGAGAGGCAACACTGGGGAGACGCAGCCCCCCATGCCCAGCACATGCACCAGGGTCCCCCCTTCCCTCCCTAGGCAGGGGTTGGGGGGCTCTTCTGTACCCTCAGATGCAGGGAGGGCTGCAAGGACTGCTCCCCGTGCTGGCGTGCAGGGCCATGACCCAGCTGGCCTCTCCTCTCGGTTGCAAAACATGACCTAGAAATGGCTGGGGGCTGGGAGGGGGGGGGGGGAAGCGGTTGCACACAGCCCCTCGGGACCTGCACCCGCGGGGAAAACAGCCCTGGCACACTGGGCCCAGCGGGCAGAGCCATAAACAGGCTGTTGTGCTTCATGTCCGCAGGGAGACCTGTCAATACTGGCAGCTGCACCAGGAGAGAGGGATAAATATAGAGCCATTGCCCATGGGTCACGCCGGAGGGGGTTGGGTGGGGCGGGATGGTGGCTGCTGCTGCGCCCACAGTGACTGCGGGCAGGAGGGGATGGGTGCTGGGGTGCTGGGGCAGATGGGTGCATGGGTGCAGGGGTACAGGGGTGCAAGGGTACAGGGGTGCACAGGGACCCTGGGTACGTGGGTGCAGGGATATGGGGGTACACAGGGACCATGGGTACCTGGGTGCAGGGATACATGGGTGCAGGGGTACACAGGGACCATGGGTACATGGGTGCAGAGATATGGGGGTACACAGGGATCATGGGTACCTGGGTGCAGGGATACATGGGTGCAGGGGTAAATGGGTGTGGGGGTAAATGGGTGCAGGGGTACAGGGGTGCAGAGGTACATAGGGACCATGGGGACATGGGTGCAGAGATATGGGGGTGTCCCGGCCTGGTTATCCCAGGTAGGGGAAGATTCGTTGTACCCAGAGTGAGATGAAGACAAATGAGGTCAGATGCCGCTAACAAGGAGTTTATTTTTGGTGTAAGAAAATGGTACAGGGGTGCACAGGGACCCTGGGTACGTGGGTGCAGGGATATGGGGGTACACAGGGACCATGGGTACCTGGATGCAGGGATACATGGGTGCAGGGGTACACAGGGACCATGGGCACATGGGTGCAGGGGTATATAGGTGCAGGATATGTGGGTACACAGGGACCATGGATACCTGGGTGCAGGGGTAGATGGGTGTGGGAGTACCTGGGTGCAGGGGTACAGGGGTGCAGAGGTACACAGGGACCATGGGTACCGGGGCGCATGGGTAAATGGGTGTGGGGGTACATGGGTGCAAGGGTACAGGGGTGCAGAGGTGCAGGGGTACATAGGTGCAGGATATGTGGGTACACAGGGACCATGGATACCTGGGTGCAGGGGTAGATGGGTACCTGGGTGCAGGGGTACAGGGGTGCAGAGGTAGCTGGGTGCAGGGGTACAGGGGTGCAGGGGTACAGGGGAACACAGGGACCATGGGTACATGCTGCATGGGTTCAGGGGTACATGGGTGCAGGGGTACCTGGGTGCAGGGGTACACAGGGACCATGGGTACCTGGGTGCAGAGATGTGGGGGTACACAGTGTTCACGGGTACACGGGTGCGGGGGAACACGAGTACATAGGTGGAGGTGTGCAGCGATGCATGGGTTCATAGATGCATGCGTATGTGGGTGCACGGGTACATGAGTCCATGGGGGCACAGAGCCCATTTTTCACTGCACCCAGCCCCCCTCCCTGGGTTAGGGCAGCCCCGCAGCTGTTTTGGGTGCTCCTTCCGGGCAGGCTCACATGTCGACCAAGTGACTGTGCTGGGACCGGCCAAGCACATCTTGCAAAATTGTCCCCAGCACTTGGGGCTCTTCCAGGGAGGAGTCGGCACGGAAGCGGGGCATGGGGGTCAGCCTCTGACCAGAGCCAGGAGTGGGGCACCCAGATATGCACCCATCCCCACACCCCGTGGCTGGGTGGCATTGATTAACTAATTGCTTCTGGACTCGATTAAGGGGATTCGTGGGAATGGAGGGGTTGTAATGCACTAATAAGCTTTCAAAATCCACAATGGGCTTGTTGGCCCCTAATTGGCTTGGGGCGGCTTAGGCAGGGCCCCGGGGTGCTAATCACCACCGTTCCAATTAACAGGGGAGAGGGTGAGAGCCTGTTGCTCGGGCTGGAGCGCAGCTGAGCAGCCCTCGGCGGGGTCCCTGGCTTCTCCCAGCGTGACTGCGATGGCCCTATGGGTCAAGGGCACAGCGGGGACCGTGGTAGGAGCCCCGTGCCCCAAAACTCCTGTGCATAGGGGGGGACTCCTTCCTTTTTTCTTAGCGCCAAGCGATAAATTAATAAATACATTAAAAAAAACCCCAAACCACAACAAAACAGACCCCGGAGAAGAGCAGAACCGTCATGGCAAAGCGGGGCGAGCGCAACGGCGGGGGTGCGGGCAGAGAGCAGGACGGAGAGCAGCCGGGGTAGCGGGAGAAGGGGATGCTCAGAGCCCGCATCCCCGCCCAGGGGCGGCTGTACCGGCAGCTCGCGCCGCAGGGGTCGACAGAGGCGCACCACGCCGCGGAGGGGCGCGCGCTCGCGCTTCCCACGCCCCCTTTCGCCGCCGACCAATCAGAGTGAGGAGCGTCAGCGCAGGGGGCGTGGCTCCCGCGGGGGCGTGGCGGCGGCGGCGGCGGGGAAGGGCGGGGGGGGGGGAGGACGATAATGGCGGCCGGGCGGCGGCGGCGGGGCGGCGGCGGCCTTGAGGTAACGCTGCGTCCGGCTCGGCCCGGCCCGGCCCCGGGGCGGCGGGGAGCGGGCCCGGGCGGTCGCCAGCGCTTAGGCGGTCGGCCGGGCCAGTCGTAGCGGGCGGGGACCTCCGCTTCAGGTGCGCGCGGGGCTGTGAGGGGGCCCGCGGACCCGCTGCGGCCCGGCCGGGCGGGCTCCCCCTCAGGCCACGGCGGTCACGGGGGGAGGGCCCGCTCCCGGAGCGAGCCGTGCCTCGGTAATTTCCCTCCGGGGCGAGGCTCCCCTGGGTGCCGGTGGGGTCCCGGAGTGACAGTGCCTCGCAGGGTCTCGCTGGAGGGGCCCGGGCGAAGCGGGCGGCGGGTGGTTGACGTTGTTCCTTCGTTGTTGCCGCTAACGGGGCAGCCAGGGAGGGAAAGCGCTTGCCAGGCCCGCGGCAGGGAGCAGGGGGCTGTTGGCTTGGCAGTGCCGGGGCCTGTGCCCTTCCCTGTGCCCCTGGGGTTGGGCAGTAGGCCTCGGTGGCGTTCGCAGAGCAGCCTAGCCCGCTGCGGGGGCGCAGGAAGGCGGGTAGCAACCCCGGCGCCTGGCAGCGACAGCTCCTCTCTGGGGACAGCACCCAGGTACCTCTCAACGCGGGGGGGACATCTGCTCGGTTTGAACCTGCTGGAGTAACGCAGGCTTCCCCCCGGGGTGGCTCGGCTGCCGGTGGGATTGCAGACCCTGCGCTTCTGCCCCGCGTGGGAAGGGCTGTCGCCCGCTCGGGCTGGGAATGCTCCAGGTGCAGGCTCAGTGCCCCCCGAGAGCAGACTCGCACCGTGAACGCCTTGCTTGGGCACGTCACGTTTCGGTTCAAAACGTTCCTGCCAGCCTGCATCACAGGTCTCGGCTGTAAGCTTAAAATGTCTGTGTACTGTGAGACTGATGATACCTTTCTTCTCTCTCTTTTTTTTTTTTTCCTCTGTTCAAAAAAAAAAACAACCTAAAAGAGTGGAAATACTTGAAATCTTCCTCCTAGTAACGGGCAGTTTCCCTGCGGTCGTTGCTGCCCGCTTTACTGACATCAGGCGAATTACATTTATCGCTGGCAATCTTACCAGCTGTGCTAGCTGTCACTTTTTGTTCTGCTTCAGCCCGTTTGACCAGTGATAACGGGCTGGCCCAGCTCTTTCTCCCTGTCTATAGTCAGTGCCCCGTTTTGGTTTGGTTGGGTGCAGGTGGTGCTCGGTGTGTTTTGGTTTGTCATCACGCAGGGAGGGTCGTAAATCTGTAGCAATGTTTGGTGGCTTCTTTTTTGGTTTTTTTTTTTTGTGTGTGTGTGTCTTGTTTTGCTTAGCAAGCAACATCTTAACTTCTGTCCTCACCCCGTTGAGCAAAAGTGAAAGTTAGATGCTGGGTACAAGCTTCTGCAATCGGTGACCCTTTTTAATGTTTTGTAACCGGAGGCTCCTCTTCCAGGGGAGACGAGGTGAAAAATCACAGTAACATTAAAAAATAAATGGGGAACAATCCGAATCATCCCCTCGTCTCTGCATCAGTAAAAGATTTTCATGATTAAATTGTAACAGAAGCTTATGCGGTCACCTCCGTAAAAGGAGTGTTAATTAAATCTCTTACGGCTCGGCTGCAGGCTTCAGCTAGCCCCTCTTCCCCGCTGTCCCAGGCGCGGATGGAGAGCATGACACCGTACTGTTATTCCCGCAGATATTCACGGAAGACACTGAGAGAAAGGAGCAGGAGCGTACGCCGTAGTCCTGTCTCGGCACAATGCAAGTCTAGGCTTGAATTGTTGCCACCTCGAAAACTGGGCTGTATTTTAAATGTTAATAGTCCCACCGAAAACGATGTAATTTCACGTTGAACTGGTCCATGGCAACAGGTACAGGTTTCCAGCATAGCTTCTGGGACGTTCCAGCGCTCGAATGCGGCGTTGCGTTCGGCGTGACGCTCGGAGGCGCCGTCCCCTTGATTGCAGGGTTTTGCTAGGCCTCGTAGCGGCGCCGAGCCATGCGGGGGAAAATACAGCCCAGTTCTCGTTCGTGAGTTTTAGTTCTGTGGGTTTTTCCCCCCTTCCCCAGAACCCTTGATCTTGAAGATGGTGAGTAGCCAGCCTAAGTACGATCTAATACGGGAGGTTGGTCGTGGCAGTTATGGTGTGGTGTACGAAGCAGTCGTCAGGAAGACCTCTGCACGGGTCGCGGTGAAAAAGATTCGGTGCCATGCTCCAGAGAACGTGGAACTAGCTCTGCGTGAGTTCTGGGCACTTAGCAGTATCAAGAGCCAGCATCCCAACGTCATTCACCTGGAGGAGTGCGTCTTGCAGAAAGATGGTATGGTGGAGAAGATGTCCCATGGCTCCAGTTCCTCCCTGTATTTACAGGTACATGAAGCTGAGGTAATGGGGTTGGAAGCGTTTCGTTTGGATGTGCAGCTGGGAGGGAAGGAGGTGGGCAGCTAAGATCATCTCTGCTGGGTTTTGTTGAGGTGTGCTTAGTTAGGAGAGGGTATTGTTCGTGGTGTCGACACCCAACAATTATATCTTTAAAAGAACCCATCTGCTGAACAGTCCCCTGTATGTTGTCGTTTGAAGCCGTGCCGCTCTTAAAAGACTCCAGGATTATTTTCTGTCGTGCAAACCTGCTTTGGTAATTTGAGGAGATGCCACAGGTAAAGCAGGAGGGCGGTGCAGGCGGTTGTGTTACTGGGTGGAAGCTCTGCTGCAGGGTTAATGAGCTGAAGTCTCGGGACAGAGCTCTGAAGAACTTCTTCCTCTCTGACGTCCTTGGAAGAGGAAGTAACCGTCTTGATTTAGGCAAGCAACGCTTAGAACTCTTTCAGAAACAAGCGGTTGGCAGCACGCGGTGAGCAGGTTTGGCTTTTCGCATAAGGAACTGTCAACCTCTTCCGAGAGAGTAAAGGGGACAGCTGTCACTCCCCTGCCTGGCTACTGAAAGTGTCCTCTGAGTCGCCTTTTAAGTTTGAAGATCAATATTTTCGGAGAATAAGCGGCTCTGGAAAGACTCTGAAAGACACTCTGATCCATTCCTTTCTCAAGGAGCTGCCCCAGCTATAAATCATCCCCTGGCAGGAATGTCTCTGGTTCAACAAGTCAGTAGCCCGCGCAGCGTTTATCGTGTTATCCCTAGTCAGCTTTTACCCTTCCAGTTTTGATTGTTGCCCTGCTTGCATGCCTAACGTAGGACCTTTTCTTCCCAAACATTCCTCTGACAACCCCTCACAGCTGTCGGGATCCCGCTGTGCTCTCCCAGCCTGTAGCTTGGTTGTCACTGACCTGCTTTCATGCAGGGATTGGGGTAAAATAACACTGAGCAGGGAGAAATTAGTGCCTTCCTCGTGGTCAGTGGGTCCGTGAGAGACTGCCTCAGACTCGCGGACAGGTGTACAGGGAGCAGCGAGGTGGGGAGGAGCTCGCACATCACCTGCAGCGTTGGTTTTTTGGCGGTAGTGCCCGTTAGCAGCGCGGCTCGTAGCTCTCGCCCGTGGCCGTTGGTGTTAGGTGCGGGCACCGAATTGTCCTGCAGAGACGAGCAGAGGGCAGAGCTGGGCTGTCTCTGAAGAGACTGGAGTTGCTCTGTAATAGCATGTGCTAAAATAGAGAAAACAGGGTCTCCCTCGGCTCGCCCCACCCCAGCTGACACTCCATCAGAGCGCAGGGGGTGAGGACGCGTCCAGGGCGGGGGTTTTAGTGTCTCCCGAAGGCCTTTGGGGCGGATACTTAACTGGGCTCAGCTAAACTAAGTCACTGAGAGTCCTAAACCAGGCTGCTCCTGCGGTGCTTGGCCGCTGTCACGGTGGGTTTTTGTTGTCCCACTGCTCGGAACCGAGATGCAGGTTACAGCTTCCGGAAAGCCGCGTGGAGGGGAGAGCAGTGTGTTGGTGCTCACCTGGCAGAGGAGCCTCCCCGCTCTCCTGCGATACCTTAATGTCGCTGCTATTGGCTGTAAACCCAGAATAGGTGGTTTTGTAGTTCTGACGTGGAATTACTTTGGGTTGGTCTGTACGGGTTGTGCTCGCAGGTAAACATAGGTGTAAATCGCTAGGAATTTTGCTCTTGGGTGGAAAAGGTCACTTTTTAAAAAAGATTTTAAATGCCTCTGTACACACTAATAGCTGCCCTAATTTTTGAAAGCCTGTCAGAGCTATGTTTGACTTACTACTAACAGATAATTGCACTACTACCTCCCGGAGATGCCGAGAGCCACCTCGCAGGAGCCGAGGAGGCGACCGCGTAGCGGCGCCAAGAGGATTAAGCGAAACAAATGGCCGGTTTTATGTTGCTTTTTGGGTGAAGCAGCTTTTAGAACTGGCTGCTCGAGCTACTCGCTGCTTACGTCCTAGACCGTAGCTAGTGGATCGCGGCCGGTGGGAGAGGTCTCCGTGCAGCAACCGCGGTGCTGTACGTCAGCGTTCCCGAGCGAAGGCCTCCTGCGTTAACGCTTGCTAAAATACGTTCGCGGGTTTTAGGAGAACAGGCTTTAAAACCCTACTGTGGCGCCGCTTCATCAGCGGAGAGGACACGCGCCGCGCTGCCGGCCGAGACGTTGTTTGTACGCCGAAGGTGTTAGGAGGATGGGTGGGACCGGCTTTGTCGGCGTGGGACGCTGTCCAGCTGAAACAGATGGGGGTGGCCGTGGCCACGGGGTGTCTTTCAAAATACTGTTATCTGGGTCTAACTGTAGGTTGTGGGCAGGAGCGTGAGCTTGATACGCTTCGCACGCGTGAAAATAAGGAGGCTCTCAGATACAGCGTGGGTTGTTTTGGTTTTAAACACCATAAATTTTGCATCGTTTTATTTTCACCAGTTGCAATGTCTTACTCCCTGGATTATCCGAACTCCGTGCATCCTTCCATCGTACCTTTCTCGTGATCAGCAGGTAGTTATGACGTTTCTTTTCCTTGTTGCAGCTTGTAGAGACCTCGTTAAAAGGAGAAATAGTCTTTGACCCCCGAAGCGCTTATTACCTCTGGTTTGTAATGGATTTCTGCGACGGAGGCGATATGAATGAGTATCTGTTGTCCCGAAAGCCGAACCGCAAGACCAACACCAGCTTCATGCTTCAGCTCAGCAGCGCGCTGGCGTTCCTGCACAAAAACCAGATCATCCATCGCGATCTCAAACCCGACAACATTCTGATCTCTCGGAGCAGGGTGGACGCTAATGACTTGGAGCCTACCCTGAAAGTAGCTGATTTTGGGCTGAGCAAGGTGTGCTCGGCCTCGGGACAGAACCCCGAGGAACCGGTCAACGTAAATAAGTGTTTTTTGTCGACGGCGTGCGGGACTGACTTCTATATGGCCCCCGAAGTCTGGGAAGGGCATTACACTGCCAAAGCGGACATCTTTGCCTTGGGGATTATAATCTGGGCAATGTTGGAAAGAATCACGTTCATAGACACGGAGACGAAGAAGGAACTCCTGGGGAGTTACGTCAAGCAGGGGACGGCCATCGTGCCTGTCGGAGAGGCGCTTCTAGAAAACCCGAAGATGGAACTGCTCATCCCCGTAAAGAAAAAATCCATGAACGCTCGGATGAAACAGCTGATCAAGGAAATGCTGGCTGCCAACCCGCAGGACCGACCCGATGCGTTTGAGCTAGAGCTGCGGTTAGTCAACATAGCTTTTAAGGACAGCAGCTGGGACACGTGACCCGCCGCGCCGTCCCTCTCCAGAGCCGCTTCTCGCCTGACTGACGGCGCGACTTAATGGCAGTAACAGAAACGAGCCCGGACTCAAACCCGCGGGGTGTCGTTTCTCCTGAACGGATCTTAGGAGTTTCGTAAGCGAGGCGACTGCGAGCTGGCCGTCGCCTTAGCGACGCGCTGATGTGTATATTCCGGGATGTTCCGCGCGAGCGTGAGATGGGCGACTGTTGGTTTGCGTGCGCTGGCGGTGGGGGCGCGAGAGCCGAGACTCGATTTCCAGCGCCGCGTTATGGAGTATCTCGTACATTCCAAGTTTCCTACGTCAGTATTGGGAACTCTGATGGAGAAAAGAGAGATTTGCATGCTGGTAGTGCAGATCTTGAGGCTTTGTAAAGTGATTCTGTGTATATATTTATGTATACGCGTGACTGGGAGCGTGTGCCACTTAAATTATTTGCTGTGGGTCTGAATGATTGGGGTCTGCTAGAAAACTGGGTGAAGGTGATAGATGAGAAGCATTCCTCCTTCTCCAGGCCTGAATGACCTTATTATTTATTTTTGTTATCCGATGTCAAAGGCAGGGTCTGAGACTTGACTTTGGAGACAAAAAAACAAAGCAATGCCAAGGGGTTCAGCGCGTTTTTAAACTGCTGCCGTGGCCAAACTTAGCACTTAGAGCTTAACGAGCTCGTCACCGAGGGAGTCAGGTGAAGAACGTGTGCAGTCGGGTGCTAGCGCGTTGGCCAGTTCCTTAATCGTTTGATTCTGCTTTCTTCTAGTAATCACCTGCTTTATTGATCCGTTAATCTACACTTTCACAGCGTCCTCTCGACCCTTGTGTCCGTAATCCGGCAGCACCGTGAGGATCGGCTAGAGCAGAGAACCGCGGCCTTAGTTCATGGGGATGTGGATGAGGGAATCCAGCGGCGGAAAGTGTCAGCTTTAAGATTCTTTCAAACCTGCAGCCCAGCTTCCCCGTTAACGGGATGTAATACTGCTGGGCTTGGGCACTGCCACGCTGGAAGCGACGAGGAGGTGATGTGGTCTCAAATACGGGCGCAAACCCAGCAACCAGCGGGTGAAACGTCGCTCCGGTTTGGGTGGCGACCTTGGCTGACGGGGTTTGCTTTCCTTCTTTTAAAGAGGTAGTATTTACCAGGGACGGTAGGATGGAAAGCCTTGAAGGGGTTGAAAGGGCTGCTTATCCCCAGCTCCCGTTGCGCGGAAGCGGATGGATGTGCCAAGGGAGGTTTCCCCGAGGCCGCCCGCCCTGGTGGCAGAGGGAGCCGCTCTGTAACAGCGTAACGCCCTGTTCTTTTGGGTGTCCTTTCTCCTCAGTTTGGCCCTTTGGGAAAAGCAGAGTCTTAAAAAGCTGCCTGGAAAGGCAGGGGTGTTAATTGATTGCTATAAGATCAGTTCAGGTGTTTTCACCCAAATCTTGGCCGTGAGGATCCCCTTGTGTAACTTGCTTCTCGGCCACTGCTGTCTCTGCGCTGTGGGAGCTGTTGTGATGGGGCAGGGTTCGCTCTGACCGAGCGCGCACAAACAAGACAGATCGTGGTGTTTATTCTTCCAAAAGCAAAGAGCTCTGATTTTACCAAACTCGTGAGGCTTTACAGGCGGCTCTTAGCTCTGCTCTACGGAGCTGCTGGCAGTTACCCAGGGGGCCTCCTTAACAAATCCTGGTGTTTTGCTGCACGTTATTGTTTAAGGCAAGTTGTCTGAACAGTGATTCTCTGAGAAATACATTTTGCTGTCTCAAAACAATGGGGTTTTGGTCAGGAGATGCTTATAGAAGTAACTGTGAGCCGGCAGCGTTCCCCCAGACAGCGGAGCACCTCGCTTCAGCCTAAGGTGGCAGGGGTCACGCCAGGGACTCAGCCTAAGGTGGCAGGGGTCACACAGAGGACTCAGCCTAAGGTGGCAGGGGTCACACAGAGGCTCAGCCTAAGGTGGCAGGGGTCACACAGAGGGCTCAGCCTAAGGTGGCAGGGGTCACACAGAGGACTCAGCCTAAGGTGGCAGGGGTCGCACAGGGACTCAGCCTAAGGTGGCAGGGGTCACACAGAGGCTCAGCCTAAGGTGGCAGGGGTCGCGCCGGGGACTCAGCCTGAGGTGGCAGGGGTCACACAGAGGCTCTGGCCTAAGGTGGCAGGGGTCACACAGAGGCTCTGGCCTAAGGTGGCAGGGGTCACACAGAAGCTTCAGCCTAAGGTGGCAGGGGTCACCTGGGGGCTCAGCCTAAGGTGGCAGGGGTCTCACCGGGGGCTCAGCCTAAGGTGGCAGGGGTCACACAGAGGATTCAGCCTAAGGTGGCAGGGGTCACACCGGGGACTCAGCCTAAGGTGGCAGGGGTCACCTGGGGGCTCAGCCTAAGGTGGCAGGGGTCACACCGGGGACTCAGCATAAGCTGGCAGGGTTTACCTGGGGACTCAGCCTAAGCTGGCAGGGGTCGTGCCAGGGATCCAGCCTATTCTGGCAAGGCTCGCGCCAGGGATCCAGCCTGTCCCCCTGTGTAATGTCCCCGTGTCGCGCTTCCCCACAGCGAGCTTAGTGTGTACAAGGAGACCTGGAGCCTGTCTGTGGGTAGCGGTGAGGAGAGAGCTATTCAGTCTTACGTTCCTGAAGCAGAGATGTGTTTGTCCTCACGTTTTACCCGAGTTCAGCACGCTCGAAGCCTCAGCTTGGTACTGAAAGGGGGAGAACCAGCCTCTCGCCGTCGGTGCCAGCGCTGTCACGGTGCGGTCATGCGATGAGTAAAGATTTAAGGGGTGGTGTCATTCTTCCCCGTTAAGAGCTTTTCACAAACACATTGCTGACTCCCTCTCCTGCCCACCTGAAATCAGCTATACGTATCGACTACGGAACGATACTGCTTACCTCCGCGGCGCTTTGCAAATCACCTCATCCTCCTCCAAAGTATTTCGGAGGACGAGCGCCGAACGCGCTGCCCACCCGCCGTGGGCAGCGGCACAAGGGAAGAGTTGAGGGTTTTTTGACTCCCAAAGTGTTTCTTTGCACTGATTTGCCACTTTAAAGGGGTGGGGGGTACCCAAAATCCGTCTCGTGGTGCTTAGCCTTGCTGTTTCGTCGATAACACTGAGTGGTAGCCCTCGAGGTCCGTGTTGGTTGGTTGGTTGGTTTGTTGTTGTCTGAGGTCTTTGTGGTAAAACCTTCGATAAATCAGTTTGTTGTAGCAGCTACGGATTTACTCACCAGCGTGACACAAAGTCAAGATACTTTTCAGCACTCAAAGCTGGTTTTTTTTTTTTGTTTTCAAACTTTCCTTTAAAAAACTGTAAAATATATTTTATGGAGAATTTATAATGAGGAAAATGATTGTGTAATTTATTAAGTTCATGACTGTTTTTGAAATAAAATCTGAATTTCGTTGAAGTTTTTGAACTCTCTGCAGAGAAATGCATTCTTCTTGGTCGGCTGATGTCATCCAGCTCAGCAAAGTGGCGGGGGGCTACGAGGGGAGTAGGCTGGAGTAGTTCATCACAGCCATACCGTATCATGGATTCATGGAATGGTTTGGGTGGGAAGGGACCTCACAGCCCCCCCAGTGCCCGCCCCTGCCATGGGCAGGGACACCTTCCCTAGCCCAGGGTGCTCCCAGCCTCATCCAGCCTGGCCTTGGGCACTCCCAGGGATGGGGCACCCACAGCTTCTCTGGGCAACCCATCCCAGGGCCCCCCCACCCCCTCTGGGAGGAACTTATCCCTGATGTCCAAAGTACCGGAAGTGATCCCGGGCTCGTGAAAGATGCTAGGTTGGCTAAGAGCGGCGCTGCTCATCCTCCGTGCCACGCTTCCACCGGCCGTGTCCACGTGCTCCCTCCGGCTCCTGCCCAGCCCTTCAAACAGCGCTCTGCTGGGCCATTGAAGGCTACCAGCAGCGCTCTCGCCTCCAGTACGTACTAGAAGTTGTCCTTACAAGCAGGCCGCGTACACCTGGGGCTGTAAGGAAATCTCTGGCGAGCTCTGCCCACCCTGCTACTGGTGCTACTGGAGTTTTGAGGCTGTAAACCTGCTGCCGCTCTCTGGGCACTGGTGCTCCGAGGTGCAGCCTTCCCCCACTAATTCCTGCCTGTGCTGGAATAGGGTTTCACCTGGAAAGCTGCTGGCCCTCGGGGGTGAACCTTATTGCCCCCCCTGTGCGGAGGAGCGGCTCCGGCGGCTGAACAAGGCGTAACCACGCTGCAGCTTGTCAGGGACAGCGACTCCCACGCCCCGAGAAACCTTTAGTGGGAGGAAACACCGTTACTTCCACAAAAATCTGGGAGTCATTAGCGTGTTTTAATGAACCGTGCTGCGGAACGCAGGGGTGCGCGCCGACTGGGAGCGGGAGCAACGCCAACTGGAAACGCTCTGAATCGTCTTGTCTCGCCGTTTTCTTACCCCAGCCACAAACCCAAGCGCGGTCAGCTGCCCGCCGCGCGCTTACGCCGTCGCCCGTGGGTTCCGGCGGATTCCCGGCGCCGGAGAGGATTCCCGGCGAAATCCGTGAGTCGACGGATTGTTGCAGGAGGGAAAGGGGTTGAAATAGGGTTTTTATTACAGGATAAGCACCTTAATTAAGGAGACAGTCACGTCGTTGATTAGAGCGGTGATTTAAAATAGGCACAAGCTGGATTCCTCCCCCCCAAAATGGATAACACTGTCTACATACTTATCTAGCCCGTGGCGGGGGGGATCTCCACGAGATTCCCTGGTGCAGGAATTAGGTGGATCTAAGGCTGCACCTCGGCTCGAATAACCCAACCCCTGCTTAATTTTCCTTGGTTTTACGGAATGCCGAGGCCTCGGGGCTGCAGCCTGCCCATCCCGTTTCCACGGGCTCGGCGAGGCGATCCCCGCTTCCCAGCCGCCGGCTTCGGGAATCGCCACCTTTCTGTTTTCACTACGTTTTGGGGCCGGGGGGGTGGGTTTAGCGGAGTTTTCCTTCGCCCCAACCGATCGCAGCCCCTGAGCAAAGTGCAGCGTAACGGCAGATGGTGCTTTGCGGGGAAGATAAAGTCCCGTCGGGGCGGGGGGAGACTGCGGCACCCCCTCCCCGTCCCGCCCCTTGGAACGATGCCCTCGCTTCCAAGAAACTCCCTTGTTTTCACCCCCGGCGCTCTGGCTGGGGAGCAGCCGCGCTCGGGTGCCCTTTGGACTGCGGGCAGCACCACCGGCCGATTCCTCGCGTTGCTGTCCCCTTTGCTCCGGTGATGTCCCACGGGATTCGATCCCGAGGTGCTGTTAACCTTCGCCGGCGGTTAGCGTGGCGAGCGCGGGGAGTTGTCCCGCAGGGAGCTGGTTAGGAGTGTTGACCCGAGGACTTCGTTTCCCGTTTCGGTCCCAGGGGCCGTTTCGGCAAAGTTCGGGGTCTCTAAGGGCAGCGAAGGAAGAGGGATGGACCTCAACTGCCACAAACCGCCCGGCACCTGCGCTGCCCGAGGAGGGCTGGGAGGTGGAAACACGGGGCGGCGCTGCCCCGGGCTCTGTTCCCCAGCCCTGTAGGTGTTTTCGGGGCGTCGGACCGCGCGCTGTTACGGAGAAGCCGAGTGACCCGAGGGCTCAGCCGGCACCGTCGCTGCGAGGAGCTGTGGCCCAGGCCACCTTCTTGTTAAATCCCCTTGTTCCCAGGGCAATTTCCAGCCTCTTTGGGTGCCTGAAGCACCAACCAGCAGCAGGTGGTGGGCTCGGCCCTGATGCTCATCTTTCAC
Organism: Rhynochetos jubatus; assembly: GCA_027574665.1. Taxonomy (NCBI): domain Eukaryota; kingdom Metazoa; phylum Chordata; class Aves; order Eurypygiformes; family Rhynochetidae; genus Rhynochetos; species Rhynochetos jubatus. The sequence goes on along the minus strand of CM050672.1, from coordinate 4,946,218 downwards.
CCTGGGGAGGCTTCCTCAGTGCCGGCAGCGCCTTCCGGCTCTCTCTGCCTTTCCTGCCTATCCCTGTGGTCCCGGTACTGACCCATTTTGCTCCCCGACAGCCAGAAGTCAGTAAGGCCAACCACCGCCTGCCATGGATTTGGAATCCGTGGTATGAACATCCATGGGAGCCTCGGGGTCTTCTCCTGGGCCCCGATGCTCTCTAGTTCCAACTTGCACGAAGTCGCGGGCGGCTGCCGCGGATGAGGCGGTGGTTTCGGATTTATTTACGCCCATTTGAGCCCTTGGTATTTGTAAACTTGTGTAACAAGCCTTCCACTCCTGCCCTCTCCCGAAGGAAAGCGCCTGCACCCTGGGCCCTCTCTGGCTGCCACCCAGCTCCCCTGGGCTGCTCTCCAGGCGGTGGCATTTGCGTGGACCTCGGACCAGAAAGGGCTTTTGTGGGTTGGCAGAGGAGCCCAGCGCAAGTTGAAGCAGATGGCTGTTACCAGGTGCTGCGGTCCTGTCGGCACCTCCTAATTTATGGGGTTTTTTAAAGGAGAAACGCATCTGGAAAGGGTTCAGTGGGACACGGCTGGCTTCAGCCCTCCTGGCACGTGCCGGCATGGCACCCGTGGGCTCCGATCCGTCGGAGCTGCGCTGGGAGCCCTGCGCTGCTCTGCGGCTGCTCCTCGAGCCCGACGTGTGGGTTATGGGCTGGGGATGTAATTAGCAGGGCTGGGAGGGCCGTGTCCTCCCTACCACCAGCCCTACCACGAGCAGGGCTGTTTAATTGGGAGGTGGACATGCTCTGGAAGATGGAGTGGGAAGGAGGATCTGGGACTCACGACCTGGAGGACTTTCTCAGAGTTCCAAGGGCTGGATGTTCCCACACCTGACCCCAGCTGCGGCCTGGGGTTGCTTCCCAGTGAGAGCTCTGAGCAACCTTAAATCAAAACAAGGGCCTTGGAGCATCCATGGGACTAAGAAAAGCCACCAGCTGCCTTCGCAGCGGGCTGATTAATTGGGTAAATCCCTTCCTGGAAATCAAAGTGACCCAACCCCGTCACCTCCCCAGGGACGGCGGGAGCTACCCAGGATGCTGATGCTGGGAAGGGCTTCTGCCTCCATCCCTTTTTGTATCCCAAAGGGAATGTGCCTTGTCCAAACATAACAGTAAGTGCCTGGCAGGTGCTCCGAGGAGGAGCTGGAGAGGAGGACAGCCACTCCGTCTGCCTGGCTCCAGGGCAGGTCTTTGGTAGAAGTGTCCCCCGGGAACACCCCCCATCAGCCAGAGAAAGGTGAATCCAAGGCTGTTCTTACTCACTGGCGACTTTACCGGAACAGTCGCTAGGATTCCAACTTGGAAAATAGACCCCATCCTGATAAACAGTGATTCACGCTGCCTGGAATTAAAAATAAGGTCCTGCCAGCTGCCCCCGGGTTCCCACGTGGGAACCCAGGTACTCTTTCCCGGGGTGGGGGGGGGCAGATCCCAGGGCTGCCACGGGTTTCTGCAGCACTCACACCATCCTTTTCCCAACCCTCCTCTGGAGACGGCCGGGTTCGCTCTTGCCGCAGCCACGTCCTGCACGCAGAGCGCGAGTGCTGCTGGGCACAGAGCGGTGTGTTGCTCCTCTCCAGGTTTATTAGAACAGAATAGCTGGTTTGTCCCTTCCTTGCTCTCTCTGGGATATTTTTCCGGTGCTGGCAGAGCTCGGACAAGCCCTGACCGCTCTCATCCTGCCCGGTCTCCCTTTTCATCAGCCCAGGAGTCCTGGCCTCGGCCCCTTCCTGGCACTGGTGCCATCGCCTGGGGCGGTGCTGGATGCTGACCCGGCCCTGGTTCCCGGCACTGGCTCTCCAGCAGCGGCACTGCAGGAAGGAACTGGGCTGGGGGCCTGCAGCACTCGGGGCCAGATCCCATCTTATCCAGGGATGGAGCACCCCAGTCTGTGGGTCCCGGGCTGAATGCCAGGGATTTGTCCCCGCTGGAGCCTCCTGGTCCCCTCAGTCCCTGCAAGACCAGACCCCAGCTCCCCGGCCGGCGGAGATGGGGAGGGATGGAGGGAGCTGACAGGTCCCTAGGGAGCACTGGGGGCTTCTCCAGCCCCGCTCCAAGGGGCTGGGAGCCAAACTTAGGGGGCAGCGTGTCCTTCCCCACCCGGGCCACTGCGGTGCCGCCTTTGCAGCCCCCATAGACAGGCGATGGGGCTGGAGGGGAGCTGGGGGCTGCCCCCGGCCCTTGGGAAGGTGAGAGGGCAGCGGTAAAAATAACCCCTGGGCCAGCTCCAGCCCATTGTGGCTTCCTGCAATTCACAGCCCTTCCCGGCGCGGAAGAGGAGGCAGGAACCGGCCTGGCTCAGGGCTGGCTTTGACCCTTTCGCCACCAGCGGTGAAGATGGCAGGAGGAGCCTTCTCCCTCCTTCTCCCTCCTTCTCCGTCGCCAGCCTTGGGGCCGGGGCAGGATCCTGGGAAAGGGGCTTGCGGTGGGCTCCTGCTCCTGAGCTGCACCCAGCATCTTGGGGTGGGTGTGAAGGAGAAGCTGCTGGAGCGGACATGGTTTCCCTGTCCCGTTCCTGATGTGTGCTGGGGGACACACAGAGGCTCAGTCCTGCCTGGGAGGAGGCGGATCTCTGCTGTGGATCCCGAAATCCCAGCCAGGGTCCTGTAAGGAGAAGGAATGCTGGCAGAGGTGAGCTGGAGCTGCTGGAGAAGGGGAGTTAATGCTGGCTGGACAAGGGCAGGGCTCTGGGGTGTGAAGGCTGTGGCTGGGGCAGGGGCGTCATGCTGGCAGGGTGGGCACAGGGCGGTCTCCTGCTGACAGAGCTGGGCTGGCAGGGGTTAACGGGGTGGCTCTTCCTCTTCCTCACCCTCTATATGAGGCTCCTGCCGGCTCTGGGCTCAGCTTGCTGCCGGCAGCCAGAGGAGCAGGAGCTGAGACCGGAGCATCCCTGTATCCCATCCCTGCATCCCATCCCTGCGTGGGCTCAGGTGAGCAAGAGCATCTTCCACCCGCCGAGCCCAGGGGGTGGGCACGGCTCCAGGCAGCGGGGCTGGGCAGCATGCAGGCGCGCTGGCATGGGCGGTCGCATCCCGGGTGCACTGGGTCTGCCAGGGCACGGCTGGCAGGTGGTGGGGCCATGTGCCGAGGCCACTGTCCCTTGAACCACCACGAAGCTCTGCCCCGTGCTGGGGGAGCTCAGGTAAACCGCGTGCCTCAGTTTCCCCATCTGCACACCGTGGGCTCTGTGTGTGGAGGTGTGTGGGCAGAGGGTCCTGGGCTGTTTGCTCTCTAGGGAGCCCTGCTCTGCCCGGCCCCACGGCCCTGCTGTCACCAGGGGAGGCTGTGGGGCTGGGCCAGCCGCTGGCGATGGGGCAGCTCTTCACGGCTGTTCCAGCCTCTTCTGCTCCACAAAAGCATCTTTGGGCATTTGCATCCGCCGGGTCCAGACCCGCTTCCCCTGGCACCCACCTCCACCGCCGGATTCACGGCCCTGGTCCCGCACGGATGCGGGGGTACAGCCGAGCAAGACCCACCGCACCCCAGGGCTCACAAAAGCCCCTTTGCTCCGTGCCCCCCACCCATGGAGCAGGAGAGGTACCTTCCCTCCCAGGCAGCTGCGCTCAGCCTGGCTGCGGGGAGCACAGCACGGAGACCCCAAAACATGCCCCAGCCCCCTGCCCCGCTGCCCTCGTGCACGGGCCTGGCCGGGGCAGCTCGCCAGCTCTCCTGTGCAGGGGCTTTGTTCTGCTGTCCCTGCGCTCGGGAAGATAAGGCGGTCGGCTCTGGTATTTTTTCCTGTTGGAAGCTGCTCCCGGGATGCGGGTGAAGCCGGCGGATGCTCGGCGCTTCTCTTTTCCTGCCTGCGGGTTGTTCCTGCCTGGGCTGGCAGGGCTCGCTGCGTGGGATCCAGGGGACTCCCCGTCCTCTCCTGCATCCTCAGTTCCAACCCTGTCTCCCCTCTCTCCTCCCAGGGCCGAATTCAGGAGCCGAGCGAAGCTTCGGGACCCTCTGTGGCCGCAGCACCAGACACCCCACAGCCCCCCCCCGAGAGGAGCAGAGCAACCAGGGGTGCCGTTTTGGGGCTGTGGGGCGATGGTGCCACTGGGCAGCCCCCCTCTCGCCGTCTGTGCCTCCAGCAACCTGTGCCTCGTGGCCCCTGGCCGTGGCTCCCCCCTGGCCTGGCTGAACCGTGGCCCCGAGTGCCCGCGGGAGCTGGGGGCCAGCGGGGGCCGGGTGCCCAGCGCCGTGGAGCGGTTGGAGGCCGACAAAGCCAAATACGTCAAATCCCAGCAGGTCATCAACAGCCGCCAGGAGCCTGCTCTGCGGGGCTGCTCGCCCCGGCTCTCCCCCCGTGGCCGGCGCCTCCTCGCCCGTCAGCAGTGTAATGAGTTGTGTCAGGGCTCGGAGCTGAGCCGGGAGGGTCCCAGGAAGCTGCCGTGCCCCCAGTCCCCTGTGTCACGCCAGGCCGGCGGCAGGCGCCTGCTGAGACCTGACTCGCTCATCATCTACCGGCAGAAACGGGACTGCCCAGGGGGGGACAAGGAGAACACCAAGGGCTCCGGGCTGGTGCGACGCCTCTTCCAGGGACCCCTCAGAGAGAAGCTCCCCAGCTCCCCCCCAGCCAGGGGGCTGGGTGAGGAGTCACCAGCCCTCCAGAGCCCCGAGACCCCCATGCTATGGGTGCCCACGGAGAAGGAGGAGGCAAGGATGCCGGGTGCCAGCAGCGGCGGTGGCAGTGGTGGCGTTTTGCCTCTGCCCAGCAGCCCGGTGGCGCAGCCCCCCCAGCCCCCCAGCAAGCAGGCGCTGGCTCTGCGCGTCTCCCTGCCGCTCTCGGAGCAGGAGCGGTTCTTCAATTACTGCGGGCTGGACCGGACACTGGTGGAGCTGCTGGGCCGGGAGCAGTTCGTGCCAGCGGGCTGGGACAACGCCTCGGCTCGGCTCCCCGGATCCTGCGACTCGGAGCCCGGGCAGGCCTCGGAGGGCAGCGAGGGGGACACGGGGCCGGGTGAGGAGGAGCGAGATGCCCGGCTTGGCTCTGCCGTCTCGGTAGTGGAGCGCAACGCCCGGGTCATCAAGTGGCTCTACGGCTGCCAGAGAGCCTGGGCGGCTGCCAAGGAATCCACCGTCTGAGCGGAGACAGCCTGGCTGGGGATGGGGACGCCTGTGTGGGTCCCACTGGCTGGACACAGCCCCTCGCCCTCCCTGGATGTGGCCATGGACTGGAGGCATCCTCAACCCCAGCGCAGTTGGGGTGGTGCTGGCCAGGAGGGCCACCAGGTCTACCCCCTTCCAGAGCCACCAGGTCTACCCTGGCCCCGCGCAGCGGGAGGCAGAGTTGGGGAGGGGGCTCCCTTGGGTGAGTCTCCTCCTGGGGTCTAACAGGCTGCTGTCCCCCCACCACGGCCCCTCTTCTCCATCCCCCCAGTCTCCAGCGCAGGGTGGTGGGATGGGGCCGCAGCCCCCTCGACGACTCGTGTCCTGCACTGGCTGCAGGCTGGGGGGGTGGGCAGCGCCGGAGACCCCCGTCACGGGCAGCGCCCGCCTGTAGCTCCCTCGTCCCTGGAAACGGGGGTGGTGGGGCCAGAGCAGCGCCCAATAAACCTGTCATTTTTTTATCTACCCTGGCGGGGTGCGTGGTTTGTGCGGCCAGAGCCCCGGGCCGGTGGGGGGCGTGCTTTGGGGCTGGGGGTGGCAGCTCCCCATCCCCACCGCGGGGGTCACGCTGCTCCAGGGGCAACAGGACGAAGAAAGTACTAGGCAGGGCTCGGGCAAAAGGGGCACCTCGGGGCCTTTAGTGCAGCCACGTCCCCAAAACCCACCGCGGAGCCACCGGCGCGGGCAGGGGGCTGCCTGCCGTGGAGGGGAGGGGGGGGTCCACCTGCGGTGCTGAAGAGTCCGGCTGGTGCCTCCTCTTCTAATTGCCCTTGGGGGCACTTTTATTCCGGATTTCGGCCAGTTTGCCAGCCAGGAAGCCCCAGTGGAAGGCCCCTTCCTCTGGCTCCCGCAGGTCGCTGCCATCGTCGCCCGGTGGCTCCCCGGGGCTCTCGCCCGGCTCCGGGGGGGGCACCCCCTTGTCCAGGCCCGACGCCTGCTGCCACTTGGAAGCAAAGAGATCCCAAAATCCAGGCGCCTTCTCGGAGGGGGGCGGCGAGGCGGCCAGCGGGCTGGGGAGAGAGCGGGGATGGCGACGTCGCTGTGGGGACCCTTTTTGCCGGGTGCCGCAGTCACAACAGGGACCCCCCAAAGCGCCCCCATGTCTCCCCTCCATGCTGGGTCTCCTCCTGCCGCTCCCATGGGTATAGGCGGGGGAGGGGGATGCAGGTGATGGGACGGGGGGACGCGGGGGCTCAGCAGCTCCTGGGGGTCGCATCCAGGCTCTTGGGGTGTTCCCCCCACCCCCCAACCCCCGAGCTGCAACTCACTGGTCCGCGCAGGGCTCCGGGCTGAGCAGCTGATGCTCGTCCTCGCGGGTCAAGAGGGACGAAAGCGTCCGCCAGCCCCGGGCACTCACCCCCTGCACCTGTGGGGGAGGCAGCACCAGGCTCACCGGGGACCTCCGGGTCCCAGCGAGCCCCCCCAAGTCAACTCCCCGCTTCCCCCAGCCCCCTCCTCACCTTCCTGGCCAGCTGGGACACGGGGCTGGGACCCTCCTCCGTCAGTGTGGGGGGCTCGGCTGTCTCCATCAGCTCAGGGGGGTCTCCCTGCAACGAAGCCCCCAGGTGAGGGCTGGGGTGCGGGCACGGGGAGGGGGCACAGGTGTTCCGGTCCCCCCAATCCTACCTCCTCCTGCAGCGTCCCGTCCCCCCGCATCCCCCCCAGAGTCTGCAGCACTTTGGCCTTGTAAAGTCGCCAGAAGCCCTGAGTCATGGTGAGGGGCTCCGTGGGGCCGGGAGCCGGCGGGTGCCGTGGGGAGCGGGAGGGGTACAGGGCCAGGCCCCCCCCCCCCCCTCCTTGCTGCCCCGGCGATCCGGTGGCTTCATTAAAGTTTCAGGGGCTGATTCCCATGCACAAAGGGGAACCTGAGCCGGGGGCAGCGCGGGGGCAGCTGCTTGGGTCACCCCAACGCCCCCACCGCCGTCCTCACTGCCCCAGCGCCCCCCCACCCAAGTGCCCCTCGTCCACAGGGGACCCTGGGGCCACCCTAAGCCCAGAGGACGGAGCGGGCGCTGGGGCTTGTCGCTGCCCCCGCCGTGGGTCCCCATCTATAATTGATCACCCGGTGGGGGGGTGGGAAACACGATCGGTGATGGGAGACGGAGCGCTGAGCCCTCCCCAGCTCATCACAGCAGTGACCGGGGCAGCGCAGGGCCCAGTCACCCCCTGCCCCGAGGGGGGACAGCCTGCGGACGGCTGCCACCCGGTGCTGCAGGCCCTGGGGGCTGGGGCTGACCCCCAGGGCCGGAGCTGACCCCCGGGGCCGTGGGTGACCCACAGGGCCGGCGCTGACCCCCAGGGCCGTGGGTGACTGCCAGGGCTGACCCCTGGGGCCGTGGGTGACCCCAGGGCCGGTGCTGACCCCCAGGGCCGTGGGTGACGCCCGGGGCCGTGGGTGATGCCCAGGACTGTGGCTGACCCCCAGGGCCGGGGCTGACCCCCTGGGCCGGAGGTGACCCCCGGGGCCGGGGCTGAACCCCAGGGCCATGGCTGACCCCCTGGGCCGGAGCTGACCCCCGGGGCCGTGGCTGACCCCCGGGCCGGCGCTGACCCCCGGGGCCATTGACCGGCCACGGCGAGCACGGGGCTGGGCACGCCGCAAGGGCTCAGACGAGGGGGCGTGGCCTATGGATAAAAGGGGCGTGACCAGATGTTTTATGGGCGGAGTTTCTCGCTTCGTGGGCGGGGGCGTACCGTCGTGGGGCGTGGCCTGCGGCATCCCGCGCCTGCGCACTACGAAGTACAGTGCCGGCGTGCTTCCGCCATGTCTCCGCGTAACGGCCGCCGCACCGGCGCCCACCGGGCGCACTCGCTGGCCCGGCAGTTGAAGACGAAGCGGCGCCGTCGCGACCTGGACGAGATCCACGGGGACCTGCGGCCCGAGAACGCCGCTCGGTTGCTGCGCCAGGAGCCCGATCCCGACCTGCCGGGCTGCGCACAGTTCTACTGCCTGCACTGCGCGTGCGTGGGCCGGGGAGGGGTGGAGGGGCTGACAGCCCCGGGGTGGGGGTCTCTGCACCAAGGGTGGGGGGTCCCGGGGGGGTCTGTTGGCGGGGGAGCTGGGGAGGAAGGGCTGTAACCCGGCGGGGGCTTGCCCTGGTGCTGGGGGTTGCCTGGTGTCTGGGGGGGGGGGATGTCCTGGGGGTCCCTGAGCGGGCGTTGTCCAGGTCCTGGGGGGTCCTTGGGGTCCCTGGCACCTGGGAGGGGCTGGTCTTGGCGAGGGGGAGGGCTCTAACCCGTGGGGGAGGTCTTGGCCTGGTCCTGGGAGGGACCCTGGCCCGTGGGGTGCTGGCCCAAGAGGTGTGGGGTGCCCCCGGCCCCTCGGAAGGGCCCTCCCCAGCCCCCTGACCCCTGACCTTTTGTCCCCCAGGCGCTACTTCGTGGACCTGACCAGCATGAAGGAGCACTTCAGGTCCAAGGTGCACAAGAAGAGGTGAGGGGGGGCCTGAGCGGGACCCTGAGCCGCCCCGCGGGCCCGAGCCCTGTCCTGGAGCAGGCCGCAGCCCCCTGCGCCCCTTCCTCGGGGCGAGGCCAGCGGGGTGTCACTTCTGGGACCGTGTAGTTCCGAGGCGCCGGGGTGGCTGGCTTCAGCCCTCCTCTCTGCCTTCTCCACAGGCTGAAGCAGCTGCGGGAGGCACCGTACACGCAGGAGGAGGCCGAGCGTGCCGCCGGGATGGGCTCCTACATCCCCCCGAAGAAGGTGGAAGTGCAGACCCAGCCGCTCGACGAAGCCATCGAGGCGGAGCCGTCCAGCTGAGCGTGGACTGAGGGGCCGGGGCAGCTCGCGAGGGCAGCTTTGTCCTCCGCTTTGAGAGAGAACGCGTGGCCCAGCGCAGCCTGCCAGCGAGCAAACGCTCCGCTCCTCGCCCGAGCACGGACGAGGAGAAGCAGCCAGCGAGACCCCGGGTGCCCTCGCTGCGTGCCCTCCCTTTCCAGGGAAGGGCCAAGCTGCCGCTTCCCTAAGCTCTGCCGCGGCTGTACGCTCGTCCCTCTGCTTTCGGAGCCGTTCTAGGCCTCTCTGCTGGGTCAGGGGTTGGCCCTGGTGAGTCGCTCATTAAAATACGTCAACCTAAGGCCAGCGGTGTCGAGAGCTCTCTGCGAGGGCGGCAGCCGCCCCTTGGGGTGGAGGGAAAACCCTGGGTGTTGCGCCCTTCCCGAGCGCTGGAAGGGGAACGTTGGCAGCGTCCGGAGGAACGGCCTCGTCCCGGTGCTCCTGCCCTGGCAGGGTGGTGAAGCGCCCTCTGCTCTGCCCTCCTGGCGGGGGGATCCCGGGCTACTGGTAGCAGATACAGGGCTGGTTTTGGGGGAGGGTATGTGCTTGAGGGAATTCTCGACGGAGCACTTGGATCTGTAGCGAGCAGCTCGTGCTGGCCCTGTTCGTTTGGGCCTCGAGAGGGGAGTGCTGGTGTCCCCCTGGCTGGGACACTTGGGCTCCTGTCCCCTAAAAAAGGCGCGTTCGTCTTCCTAGCGGGCTGGGGGCTGTGTGTGGCGTGATCCTGCCTCCCCCCCCTCACATCCACCGGCCTGACGCTGCTGTGATCCCGCCGGTGACCCTGCCTGGCTCTCGGGGGACTTCGTGTGACAACGCCACCACCCGCTGCTGCAAAGGGGGTCTCCATGCAGCCCTGGCAGTAAAACTGCGGGTCCAGAGGTTCATCCCTCCGGCCGAGCCGGCGACGGGGCCGGAGCAGCAGAAAGGCAGCGTGACGAGGCAGCTGTGCTGGGCAGGACAGGATTTATTTCCATGCAGGATGCCCGGATTTGTGTGCGTGGCCCCCCCCGGGGAGATGGAGGCGACTAAATCTAGCTGTTGGCATCTCTAAGGACTCAGTGCTGCAGCGGGGTCGGTGGGGACCAGGGGGGCCGGGGAGCTTGCAGACCCCACCCCAGCAGGATGCGCTTGCCGGGGGTCACACCGCTGACCCCGTGGCCCCATCTCCCACCCCCCCCCCGGCATTATTGTGGTCTGGTCCCAGCCCTCCCCTCCGTACTGACCTCCTTTCCGCAAGGCCGAGCTGGCTGCAGCCGCAGCGCTGTCCCCGTGGGGACAAAGGGGGGGCTGCGTGGCTGCCGGGGGGTGCAAGGGGCCCCCCAGGCCCCACTGCTTGGCCGGGGGAGATGGAGGTGGATGCGGCGTCCGTCTGTCGGTCCGTTCTGGTGGCCGGATCGCGGCGTCTGGCAGTGGCTGGGTCAGGGGCTCAGCGGGAGCCGGGAGGTGGCTTCTCCGTTCTCCATCCTGGCCCGTGCAGGGGTGGGGGGGGACACGGAGATGCGTGTCCCCAGGCCCCGGGACATCGCACCGCCCAGGCATGGAGGGAAGGGCTGGAAGTGGCGCAGATCAGCTGGAGAGGATCCGCATCCGGCAGCTCCGCTCAGGCGGGAGCCAGCAGGTGGAGGGGGGACCCTGGCACCCCCACCGGGGACCAGGCCCACCGTCCCCCTCCTCACGGCTCCGGGGGGGCCTTGGTGCGGCCGGCCATCCTCCGGGCGCTGTAGAAGGAGAGGCAGAGCCCCGCGGCTGCCAGCAGCAGGGCCAGGGGGGTCAGCAGCCGCCCCCCCGGCTCGGCCCCCCTCCCCGCTGCCAGCTGCATCTGTGAGAGGAGAGAGGGGAGCGCTGTGAGACCCCCGACCCCCAAACCCCTGGGGACAGGGGGACCTGAGGCTGCGCCCTGAACATCCCTGTCACACCCGGCTGGGATGTAAGGGGAGGGGGACAGCTTTGAGCCACCCCCTGCCCCGGGGTGTTCAGGGTGATTTTGGGGTGCCCCATGCAGCGCTTGCAGGGCTCCACCAGCATCACCCTCGCTGCCAGCCCGGAGCAGGATTGGGCCAGGCACAGCTCCCACGGCCACCAGGCCTGGTGGGCAGCGTGGACAGGGTCCCGGGGGTCCCCGTGGGCTCCCCCCACCCCCCCCAGCTCCCCCCTTACCTGGAGCAGACGGAAGTACCCCGGGGTTAATCGTCTGGGGCGGATGATCATGGCGTGGCGCAGCAGGATCAGACCCCGTGGGTCAGCAACAGCAGCAGCGGGGCTGGGTGTCCCCCCCCACCCCCCCCTGCAACCCCGGGACCCCCGCCACAGCGAGGGGGTCTGTGCCTGTCGCCTGCCTCCCCTGGCCCCGCGGCCCCTCGGCAGGGCGGCACGCACCCGGTGAGCGCCGAGCAGCTGTCGGCCGCGATCAGCGCCCGCTGCTCCCCCAAGCGCACACGCCGGGGCGGGGGGAGACGGGCACCGAGGCGCCGGCGGGGGGGGGGGGGGGGGAAGGCCTAGTGTCAGCCTGGGGCAGGTTTGGGGGAAGGGCAGGGGGTATCAACCTCTCCGTAGGTCTGTAGGTGGGCTGCTCCCTGCCTCAGTTTCCCCACCTGCAAAGGAAGGGGTGGGAATTGTGGTTTGGGGGCGAGGGTGTGAACCCCCCCCAAAATTCCAGGGTGGTGGGGAGGGGGCCCCGAGGCTCTGCTAGGGGTCTGTGGGGTCAAACCTTGTGCCCACAGGGCACCCCACTACTGGGGGTGCACCCACTGGTGTCATGAGCTCTGTTGGGACTCAGCCCATGCTGCACGCAGTGGTTTCGGGGGAGGGTGACACCTCATCTCCCAGCTGAGGGGGAAACTGAGGCTGGGGGGGTGCTCCCTGGGCGGGTGCCGTTTCCCCAGGAAGGGGGGGTGACTCAGCGGGGCGAGTATCCCGGGCGCGGCGGGAGGCCGCGGTGAGCGGCACGCGGGAGCGCCAATGGGGCCGCCCATCCCTGGCGCAGGTGAGCAGCCGCTCCCGCCGCCGGTTCCGGCCTGGCCGCCGCCATGGAGCCCGTGGGTGCCTGGGGCCCCGCGCGCGCGGCCGCCTGGCTTCGAGGTGAGGCGCCCCCCTCCCCCGCACCCTGGCAGACACCCAACTTGGGGGAGACCCTGCTGCTGGCCCCGGGGTGGGGGTCATCCCTGGTTTGGGGACATGTGGGTGGCCCGGGGTGGGTGGCAGCCCTTTCCGGTCCCTCGCCCCATGTCCCTGGGTGGTGGGGGGGGTGTCACTCCCTGGCGCTGCTGGTGGTGTGGGGGTCCGGCCGTCCCTGCCACCTGGGCTGAGACCGGGCAAACTCGTTACACGGAGAGGACCCTGCCAGCAGCCAGGCGTCACCCCTGGGGTCACCCGGCCAGGGTTCAGCAGGGACGTGGGCAGGGGGGTGCTGGCCCCCCTCCCAGTGTCCAGCTGGCGCTAGGGCAGGGCTGTGGGCAGGGCTGGACGCGGCGGTGCAGGAGTACCCCTTCGAGAGCTGGGGGCTGTCGGGGCCCGACCTGCTGGGGCTGTCGGCGGGGGCTCTGGAGGCGCTGGGCGTGCGGCGCCTGGGGCACCAGGAGCTGCTGCTGGAGGCTGTGGAGCAGCTCCGCGCCCTGGTGAGTGCCCCCACCCGCGGGTGCTGTGAGGCAGAAGGGGGGGTGTGGGGGCCACCCTGGGCTGGGCTGGGAGGGGGACATGGGGAAAGCTTTGGTTGGAGGGGGTGGGGTGAGGTGCAGGGACACCCCAAGTTGGGTGGCAGGGGTGTCGTGGGGGCACCCTGGGCTGGAGGGGGAGGATGTGGGGGCACCCTGGGCTGGATTGTGGGGGTGACATGGGGGTACCATGGACTGGGTGGGGAGGGGGACATGGGGAAAGCTTTGGTTGGAGGGGAGGGGGACACAGGGGCACCCTGGGTTGGATTGTGGGGGTGACATGGGGGCACTGTGGGTTGGGTGGGGAGGGGGACATGGGGAAAGCTTTGGTTGGAGGGGAGGGGGACACAGGGGCACCCTGGGCTGGGTGAGGGGGTTACATTGGGGCACCCTGAGCTGGAGGGGGAGGATGTGGGGGGCACCCTGGGCTGGCTGGAGGGGTATTGTCGGGGCTCCCCGAGCTGGATAGTGGGGCTGACATGGGGGCATCCTGGACTGGGGGGAGGGTGGAGATGAGGGCACCCTGAGCTGGGTGGAGGTGGGGATGTGGGTGCACCCCAGAGACCCCCGCTGCCCTCCCGTCCCCCGGTGTCCATGTGTGTGTGTCCCCCCTCCCCAGGACACGGGGCTGGCGAGCACCAGCCTGCGGACGCTGACCGAGAGGCTGCGGGAGCTGGCACAGGGCACCCAGAGCTTGGTGCTGGGGGGGCAGCAGGTGGGGGCAGCCCCCCGGCCGCCCCCCCTTGCCCTCCTGGCCCGTGTCGTCGACCTGGTGGGGGCTGCCAAGGAGCTCTTCTACTGGCTCAACAGGTGGGTGAGGGCACCCATGGGTGCTGGGTGGCCCCCCCACCCCCAACCTGGGGCTGAGGTCTCTGCCCCCCCCCCCCCCCCCCCCAGGTACCTCTTCTCCACCCTCAACGACTTTTCGGCCAGCCGGGACATCGTCCTGCTCTGCGCCCAGCTGGCAGAGACGCTGCAGGCGGTGGGTGCCCACGCTGCCCCGAGGCCACGGTGATGGGCACGGTGGGGTCAGGAGGACGGGGAGCCAGCCGTCTGCTCTCCTGTCCCCCAAAGCTCTGCCAGGCTGGTATGGGGGGGGGGGGGGGGGGGGGCACTGAGCCATCCCGTCCTGCTCAGCCCCATGTCTTGACCCCCAGGACTGTCCCGCGGCTGAGAGGGATGGCCAAATCCTGCGGATTGTAAGTGCTGGGTGAGGAGGGGGTGGCAGGCGGTGGGGGGCGCAGTGCTGCCAGGGCCCCCCCCTCACCCCTCCCGCTGTCACCCGCAGTGCCAGCACATTGTGGGTATCTGCGAGAGCATCGTGGGCTGCAGCCCCCCGGAGCTGCTGGACTGCAGGGCTGTGCTGCAGCGTGTGGGGCTGGTGCTGCCCCCCAGCCCGAGGGCCAGCCCCCCAATGTCCCCCGACACCCCGACGCTGCCCTCCGGCCTGTGGGGGAGTCCCCCGGTAACTCCTGACACCCCGATGCTGCCCCCCAGCCCTTGGGGGAGCCCCCCGATGACTTCTGACCCCCCGGGGAGCCCTCCGTCACTCCTCAACTCCCCGTTGGTGAGTGACCACTGCCCCGGTGCCCCCCACTACACCCAGAACCCACAGCAGACCCCTCACACCTCCCTCCTGTCCCCCCCCCCAGGGCCTCGAGATCACCTCCACCAGCTCCTGCCTGCACTTCGTGTCTGCAACCACCTCGGAGGTGAGTGAGGGGCTGCCCCTCCCAGCCTGTCACCCCCCTCCCCGTGCCACCCTGTCCCTCAGTCACCCCCTTTTAGCGCCTGCCGTGGGGAATACCACCCATCCCGGCTGCAATCCATCCGGACGGACCCTGTGAGCCTCTCAGGGTCCTAATCCAACCCCCTCCACCCTAGAGCTTGGGGTGGCTGCCTCCAGTTGAGACCGTGCGACTCGTTTCACGAGTGAGCACAGCCCAGGCCATGGTGGGAGCCCCCTCCGCACCCTGGCTCCGGCTGGCCAGGTCAGGATGCTGGTTAATGGTTAACCCCCCCACTGGTTTTCGCCATCCGGGAGAGCTCCTGAGTTCGGAATAGCTTTGGGGGGGGGGGACCGAGCACCCAGAGCCGGGCACCCTGCTCCCACCCTGCCTCTGCCCCAGGCCCTGGCTGCTCACGGGGGCCGCATCCTGCCCGGGGACGAGATCGTGCAGGTCAACGAGCAGGTGGTGGTGAGTGGGGGAGGCCGGGGGGGCGAGGGTGGTGCTGGTTTCGGCAGGGAAGTCGTGGACACGGAACTGCAGGGCTGGGAGGGTTTGGGGAACACGAGGGCTGCGGGTGGGAGGATTTGGGGGGACACGGGAGCTGTGATCCATAGAATGCAGGAGCATCCCAGAGCATTCTGGGCTCCTGGGAAAGGTCTGGGGGACACAGGAGCCGTTGCCGGGGGGTTGGGGGATGTGGGAGCTGCGGTGGGGGAACGTGCAGGAGCCATGGCCTGGGAAAACTCGGGGATGTGGGGGATGCCGGAGCTGCAGCCAGGGAGGATTTTCAGCATGCGGGAGCCGTGGGGCTGTGAGGGTGCATGGGGTCAGGGCTGGGCAGCCGTGGGGCAGCGTGTGGCCGGGTCGTGGGTCACCGGGGGGGTGTGCAGGTGGGGTGGACACGCGTCAACCTGGTGAAGAAGCTGCTGGAGAAGGCGAGCGGGGTGACCCTGGTGCTGAAGAAGATCCCCCTCGACCCGCCCGGCTTGCCGCCCTCTCCCAGTCAGCAGGTGAGTAATCCCAGTGCTCCCAGTACAGCCCCAGCGCCGCACTGGGCTGTGCTGGGAACCAGTCAGGGATGCTCAGAGCCAGGCATCTCCCTGGCGATCCCTAAAGCTCTGGGGGGCCACGGTGGGATGCGGGCTGGCCCTGACGCTCCATCCACAGCTCCCGGGAGCGTTTTTAGACGCTGAGGATCCTCCCGGCACCAGGAGCAGCGAGTGCCCAGGCAGCCCCGTGTCCCTGACTTCCAGGTGAGCCCTGACACCCTCAGCTCAGCCAGCACGGAGGTGTTTGGGTGCACCCGAGGTCCCTGCCCAGCTCTTTTTTGGGGGAGAGGTGCCGGCAGCGTGGCAGCAGCCTGCGGAAAGTTGCCAGCGATCTTAAGGAATGAAGAAAAGAGTGGTTGTGTTTGTAATTCATTCGCTTGGTAACGTTTTAATGGGGTTGAAACTATATTTAGACATGACCCTTCTCCTCTCCCGGAATGGAAAGGCGTGCGCAGAGCCAGCGGCTGTTCGGGAGAGCCGGGCAGGAGCGGCCGGCCTGTGCTCCGACCCCACCGGGGAGCACGGAGGCCGGTGGAGCCGGTGCTGAGCCACCGCCGCCACGTTGCCACCAGCCCCACTCCTCCTGGGGCAAGGGAAATCCGTGGGCCCCCCAGTGCGTGTGGGGCCGGTCGGAGGCCGATAGCGGGACCCCCAGAGGGGTCAAGTGGATTTTTGGCTCAGGGATCCCTTCTCCCCCCAGCGCTGCTGCCGACTTGGACTCGGGGCCAGACTCAGCACCGGACCCTGTCACCGACGAAGAGGAGGAGCGGGACTCCCGGCTGCCGGGGGTGGCCGTGGGGGGGCTGCCCAGCTGTGGTAGGAGGGGAGCGGAGGGGGTGTCCGGGGATGGAGCGGTTTCTCCCCCAGGATGGGAGGCTGCAGCCCCACTCACTGTTCGTAGGTGCGGAGGAGGAGGTGTGGGAGGGTGGCACCCACCTGGGCACCCCGTGCTCCCCGGGCACCCTTGCTGCTGCCGGACCCAGAACCGCAGAGCTCAGCCCCACAGCAGCCCCCGCCACGGGGGCTGGGGGTGCAGAGTCAGACCAAATCCCCAGGGAGGTGAGAGCTGGTGGGAGAGGAGCTCTGAGCTTGGGGGGGGTTCCTGGGGGTCACCAATGGGGGACATGCAGGACTTTGTCCTGCCCAATCTGGGAGGCAAAACACCCATCCCTCGGGGGTGTCCCCTCCGAGCTTGCTGCTGTGGGGTTTGCAAGTCGGGGGTTCTTAAGTGGCTGTGGGTTCTGCCAGGGGGGGCTCAGCTAAAGCTGCGGTGTCCTCACCCCCCTGCACGATCCCTAACTGCTCATCTCTGACTCCTCGTCCAGGGCAGCCCCCAGACGGGACGCAGACCAAAAGGTGAGCGGGACCCTGCCAGGCTGGGGTGAATGAGTCTGGAGGCCTGTCCCCCCACCCTGCTCTTGACCACCCCCCCAACGCTGTGGGCAGCAGGAGTGGCGACCAGGCTGAGCCGCCGGCGGGTCTCGTGCCGGGACCTGGGCCGGGTGGACTGCAATGGCTGGCTCCTGAAGAAGAAGGACCACGTGGGCTTCATGGCCCAGAAGTGGAAGCGCTGCTGGTTTGTGCTGAAGGGCCACACGCTCTACTGGTACCACCACCCCAACGTGAGTGGGGATGCTGGGTGTCCTCGATCCCTACCTGGTGAGGCCAAGGCGGGTGGACAACATGGCTGTTTGTCCTTGGCAGGACGAGAAGGCTGCAGGGCTCATCAACGTGGCCACCTACGACCTGGAGAGCACGAGGGAGCAGA
The DNA here is from genome assembly GCA_027574665.1 of Rhynochetos jubatus. Taxonomy (NCBI): domain Eukaryota; kingdom Metazoa; phylum Chordata; class Aves; order Eurypygiformes; family Rhynochetidae; genus Rhynochetos; species Rhynochetos jubatus. Next base: position 4,929,109 of record CM050672.1, on the reverse strand, counting down.
AGAAGAAATAGTGAGTAGGGGTCTGTCTCACTGTGGCTGGCGCTGGAGGGGAGGATGCTGTCCTGAGGGTGCGTGCCATGAGCCCTGCTGGGTACCGCCAGCATGTCCCTACGGTGCTGGTGGGGTCCCCATGGGGATGTAGGGGTCCCCGTGGGGCTGGTGAGGGTCCCCGTGGGGATGTAGGGGTCCCCATGGGGCTGATGGGGTCCCTGTGGGGATGTAGGGGTCCCCGTGGGGCTGATGAGGTCCCCATGGGACTGGTGAGGATCCCCATGGGGATGTAGGGGTCCCCGTGGGGCTGATGGGGTCCCTGTGGGGATGTAGGGGTCCCCGTGGGGATGTAGGGGTCCCCGTGGGGCTGATGAGGTCCCTGTGGGGCTGATGGGGTCCCTGTGGGGATGTAGGGGTCCCCGTGGGGCTGATGGGGTCCCTGTGGGGATGTAGGGGTCCCCATGGGGCTGATGTCCCCATGGGACTGGTGAGGATCCCCATGGGGATGTAGGGGTCCCCGTGGGGATGTAGGGGTCCCCGTGGGGCTGATGGGGTCCCTGTGGGGATGTAAGGGTCCCTGTGGGGCTGATGAGGTCCCTGTGGGGCTGGTGAGGGTCCCCATGGGGATGTAGGGGTCCCCGTGGGGCTGGTGGGGGTCCCTGCAGTGCTGGCAGGACCGGCTGCCGTGCAATACAGGAGCCCATGCTCTGAGCGAGATGTGCTGCTGGTGACATCTGGGCTGGAGCATCTCTGCCCACAGGGAAAAGCCCTAAACCCTGGGCTGGGTCAGGATGGGGGGTCTGCAGCGCAGGGGAGGCTGGAGGGGGGCTCGGGGCTGGCTCCGGTGCCGGGTAGCCCCAGCAGCAAAGGCCTGTCCTCCAGCGTGTTCCAGCTCTCCCATGAGAGGTACAAGCCCTTTGTCTTCGCTGCAGAAACGCTGGCTGATTTGAGCATGTGAGTAACGCGCCGGACGGTGACACCCTGTGACGGCTGCCCCCCTCAGCGGGCTGGCCACGACCCCCTGTCCGTCTGTCCATCCTTTCTTTCCCCAGGTGGGTCAGTCACCTGATAACAGCCAAAACGAAGTACGCGCTGGCCCACCAGTCGGTCCCGGATAGGGAGGAAGGTAACAGGCCCTTCCTGGGGTGGGAGATGGGGTCAGTTCCCCCTCCCTGAGGATGGGGACCTTGTGGGCTGGGGGTCCCAGCGGGGCAGCCATGCCTGGCCCCATGGCCCCTGGAGCTTGGGCTTGGCCTGTGATTTGGGGGAAATGTGAGAAACGCTCCCTGGGAGGAGGGCTGGGGTGATGCTCAGCCCTTGCGGGGGGCTGAGGGGGGCAGCCCTGGGCTTCCCACTCCCTCCGCTCCCATCATCCTCCCCCCGTGGCCTCCAGACTGCTACAGCGAGACGGAAGCCGAGGACCCCGAAGACGAGTCCCCCAGGCACGGCTGCGACTCGGTGAGTGGCCCTAAGAGCCACCCCTGGGAGCGGGCGGAGGATCCTTGTCTCACCTCCTGCCCCGTCTCTCCCCCAGCCAAAGAAGAGCCTCCAAAACACTCCAGAGAAAACCCAGCTCTTCCTGGCCAGCAGCGAGCCCTGCAGCGCTGCCAGCAGCCCCCAGGGCAGCCCCCGGCCCTGCTCGCCCATGGGTAGGTGCTGGGGGGTGACATCTGTCACCTTGCGTGCACCCTTTAGTCGAAGTTGGGGACACCCTTTTGAGTGTGTGTGCACTGGGGGTGTAACTCCAGTTGGGAGGCGTTTGAGTGTGACCCACGGGGCGTCTCGGGATGCTCTCGGAGCAGGGTCACACGTTGGGGGGGCAGCCCCATGGGGTTTTAGGGCTGCCCCCCTGCTATGCTGCCCCCCTCTCTCCTCACCCAGACCCCGCCGGGGAGGATCTCGAGTGCCTGATGCGGTGCCTGAAGCAGGGGGGGGTGTCCCTCATCGGGCGGCAGCGGTTCCTGACGCAGGAGCAGTGCCGCAAGTCCTTCATCCGCCGCAACAAGAACCCCCACATCAACGAGAAGGTGCACGCCGTGCGGGCCATGCAGAGCACGCTCAAGGTGGGAGCCCACAGCCCCCTGACTCCCCCCTAAAGTCCTTTACCCGTGGGAAACCACCCCAAAACGCGCTCTTCCTGCGGGCAGGCAAAGCTGGCGGAGCTGCAGGCTCTGGAGCAGCTGCTCGGCGATGCCGCGCTCACCTCGGAGAAGTTCACGCGCTGGAAGGAAGAGCATCAGGAGCTGTACCACGAGCTGCGGGAGTGGTGGGCACGGCAGCAGGGCCAGGACGGCGACGGGGGGCTCCGGACGGAGCACGGGTCCCCCAAAGAGGCGGCTGAACCCTGACGCCCCGCCGGGACCTCTCTGGCACAACTCGCTGCTGATAAAACCCACGGCGCCGGGGGGGGGTGTGTGTGTGAAGCGGGTGCTCTGCACGTGCTGGGGGGGTGCGCGGGGGTGCTGATGACGTTTTTGAAGGCTCAGCCCCCAGCACGGACTTGCTGCAGGAGAAGCGGCTTCCGCTCCATCTCCCCCTCCCCGGGGTGGGAGGCTGCAGGGACAGGCTTGCTTTATTCAAGGACGTTCCGCCTTGGCTGCACGTTGGCGACGGGGGCCTTTTCCTGGAGGAACGTTGCCCCCGCCGTGCACACCGGCGCCGTGCTGCCAGCTGTCCCAGCCAGGCTCTCTTCTGCTGTAAATAAAACCGTGTCGATGACGAGGGCTGATTCTGCCATGGTTTTTCTTGGCGCTGAAACGTCCCTGCAGTGCCAGCCAGCCCCCACCTGTGCCACCATCCCCTCTGTGCCCTGCTGTCCTGTCCCCTGGGCCGAGCCAGCCCAGCCCAGGCACAATACCAGCACAGGGACAGACTGGGTGGAGACTGGATCGAGAGCAGCGCTGAGGAGAAGGAGTTGGGGTGCTGGGGGCGAGGAGCTGGCCAGGAGCCGGCCATGTGCGCTGGAGCCCAGAAACCAACCGTGTCCTGGGCTGGATCCAGAGCAGCGTGGCCAGGGGGGTGAGGGAGGGGATTCTGCCCCTCTGCTCCACTCTGGGGAGACCCCCTCTGGAGTGCTGTGTCCAGCTCTGGGCCCCCAACAGCAGGAGGACACGGAGCTGTTGGAGTGAGGCCAGAGGAGGCCACGGGGATGCTCCGAGGGCTGGAGCCCCTCTGCCCTGGGGACAGGCTGGGGGAGTTGGGGGGTTCAGTCTGGAGAAGGGAAGGCTCTGGGGAGACCTTAGAGCCCCTTCCAGTGCCTGGGGGGCTACAAGAAAGCTGGGGGGGCTTTTTCCAAGGGCAGGGAGTGACAGGACAAGGGGTAACGGGTTTAAACTGAAAGAGGGAGATTGAGATGGGCCATCAGGAAGGAATTCTTCCCGCAGAGGGTGGGGGGCACTGGGACAGGTTGCCCAGAGAAGCTGTGGGTGCCCCATCCCTGGGAGTGTCCAAGGCCAGGCTGGATGAGGCTGGGAGCACCCTGGGCTGGTGGAGGGTGTCCCTGCCCGTGGCAGGGGGTGGCACTGGATGATCTTTAAGGTCCCTTCCCACCCAAACCACTCTGTGATTCTGTGATTCAATGGCACCCACCCACAGCGATGGGCTCCGATGGGGCTGCGAGGCCAGGGAGGATGCTGAAGCAGGGAAGACATCTGGGGGAGGGTTGGGGTGTTGTGGGGCGTTGTGCAGCTCACAGTGGGCAAGGGGAGAGTGCAGGGCAGGAGGGGGAAGGAAATGTGGTCAGCCTGGAAACGGTGGACGGGTCCTCCCCTTCCCTGTGCCGCTCAGGCCCTTATGGACACGCTGGGTATGGGAACGCTCTTTATTCGTCTGCAGAGGCTAAAACCTGCATAAGGATTAAAGCACAATCAAGTAACAGGCAGGAAAGCGTTGACACCAGCCTGCTTTTGCATGAAAAATTATCAGTGAAAAGATAAAGACGGAGAACGGACCCACCTCTTCCACCCAGTGATGGCCCAAGGGGTGTCCAGGGGTGCAGGATGGTCCCGGCAGGAGGCTGAAGAGCTGCTGTCACCCCACAGCGATGCATGTGGCAGGACCAGGCTGTCCCAGCACCCCAATAATCCACCTCGTAAGGGGCGGCAGCCAGCCCTGCAACAAACCCCCTCTTCCTGCAGAAACTGGTGGCCAGGCAGACGCCAGCCAACGCCTCTGCTGCTCCAGCCCAGGTAGAGACACGTCCCGAGGTGGAAGCGGTCTGCCGGGGCGGTCTGCGGGCTGGCCAAACCCTCCAGCACCCGATGAGCCATGAAGGAAGCAGCACCCGCCAGCATCAGCAGGAACCCAGCAGCAGTCACCAGGTTGGGCCGCGGTAGGGGCTGGGGGGCCACCACCGTGCCCCCAGCCTAGCCAGGGTGTACACCGAGGCCCCCCGCAGCAGCGACCTCCCCGTGGCTGCTTTCCCCACCCGCGTGGGCCAAGAACGGGCTGTGTCCTGCGGGAGGGTGTGACAGGCTGGGCCCAGCTGGGCCAGCGCCTCCACGCAGCTCTCCCAGGGGCCATCGCGGGGGTAGCCAGGCCGCTCGGGCAGCTCCCGCCACCGTGGGGTGACCGTGGCGGCCCCCAGCAGCCCCCAGCCCGCGGGGGTCAGTGCCAGACCCCACACCAGGGAGAGGGTTCCCATCGCCGGCGAGGCCTTACTGCTGCTCCGGACGGGGCTGGGCCTGCCCGTGGAGCTGGGGAGGGAAGGGGACCCTGCGCCACACGGGAGGAGCCCCGGGGTGGCCGGGCGTAACGAAGGGCCCGGCGCCGCGGCCTCTGCGCTGCGGCCACCCCGGGCGGCGCTGACCTGTACGGCCGAGCGGGCAGGAGGGTGTGACGGGGCCGACCCGGGGGTTGCCCGCCCGGCCTTGTCCCTCAGGGTGGGGGCCTGGGGGGGGGGTTGCGGGGCAACCTGAGGGGATGGCAGAGCCTGTGTGGGCCTCGGCGTCCAGGGGAAGCGGAGCTGGGAGCGACGGGGGGAGCGGAACGGGCTGCCCCCTCCCTCCTCCACCCACCCATCGCCCCGCCGCTGCCGGCCCTGCGCAGGCGCGGGAAACCAGCCGGCGCCGCGCCTCCCGGCCCCGCCCTACGGGTGGCGGCTGCGGGACAGTCGCTTCCTCCGCGAAGCCGCCGGCAGGGGAAACCGCATTCCGGAGAGCCAATGAGCGAAGGGCAGGGGCGGGGCTGACGCACCCGATAGGCTGCGGGGCAGGGCGGGCGGGCGGGACCGGCCTCTTTTGCTCTGCCACGCCCCCCTCCCCGCCCTCCCCCGCGGCTGTAACGGTCGCCGCGCGCGGGGTAGCGTGAGCGCCGCGGCGGAGCCAGGTGAGGGGGGTTGGGCCTACACGAGGAGCCGTCCCGCCGCTCGGCCCCGGTGCGGGGCAGCGCCACCTCCCTGTGCTCTCCCCTCGGTGGAACCATCCCTGCTCCTCCCGTCCCGGGTAGCTCGGCGGCTCCCCCGTCCCTCGGGGACCGGCCCCTCGGGGTCAGGCTGCGCCTTCCAGGCGGTTGAGGCCTCCCGCTCCGGCATCAGCCGCCCTCCCCTCCTTCCCCTCAGATCACCCTTCTCCGCCTCAGGGGGCGAGGGGCTGTGCCCCCCTGCCCCCCGGCTTCACGTCAGCCCCGGTACCCGCCGAGCTCCGCCCTCCCTCCGTTAGGGAAGGCGCTGCCCCCCCTCTCTTCCCGGCCCGCCGCTCCCCTTCCTCCTTCTTCGTTTTGGCTTATTTTGCAGGAAGGGGATGGCTTGCCGGATGGTGTGGGTGCTCTCTGGGGGGGTGTTTGGGGGTGGGGGGGGGGATGCTTCGGTTGCTTTGCTTTATTTCAAGGGTGCACACTTGGAATTTACCGTTTATAACCGTGAGACTGCAGTGCTGGAGACACTTAAACTCGGGAATTTCTGAGACATACCTAAATTAAACCTAATGAGCACCTAATGAGCCAGAGGTGGTTTATTTCTTCGCTGCCTGAATGAAATGCTGCCTCTGGTTCGTTACCCTCTTGTACCCCAATGTCCGTCTTGCGCTGTCACATCAGTGTGTGTGTGTTTTCTGTGAACGAACGGTTTCTGTGAGCGCTTTGAATCAGTTAAACCAAAACCTGTAAGAGCTGGCAATCGAGGACGTAGCGTTTGAGGGGTGGGAGGCTCTGAATGTCCCCAGCGAAGCCCCAGGGCTGTGAATGATACTCACGTCATCAGAAGCAGGAAATTCCCTGCCTGAAGTACTCGGATGAGCAGATAAATCAAACCAAAGCTCTGGGTAGGTAACGATCACCGGTTATTGAACGGCAAAGGGACGTTCTGAATGGGCGCATTTCTGCGTGTAGTTGCTCCGTGACCTCTACAGAGGGCAGGAATGAACTGGTTTAGAGTCAAGACGTTTAAAGGGAAATTTTTAGTCTCTCTAGACATCAAGCCAGCGTGTAGGTACCGTGGCGACTGACACTCTATAAATAACTACGGTGGGGATAACGCCTGCCCCAGCTGAAAGGCGCTGCTGAACCCCTGCGTACCTGGAGAACGTTGCAAACGGGAGCTCTCCTCGTTTCTCGGGCGTGAAGAAAACCTACGGTAACTGCAAGGGGGTGTTAAGTCCCGCTGTTGCTGCGGGGATGAAATGTACTCTTGGGTGGAGACGCTAATTTAACGTGAAATACCGCGTTACTCTGAATTAAGAGCTGTACCCTGCGCTTGGGTAGTGGGAGCAGGTTTGGTTTATACTGACTTAAAACAGGGGTTTTATTTCTTGCCCTGTCACTGGATAGGTAAGATGGCTGCTCTCGAGAAACATCCAGACCTGAGGCTCCAGCAGAACAATCCATCTGGTAAGGACAGGCCTTTCTTTAAAGCCCTGCTGCTGTCGGATCCTGTTTCGCTCTCCCTGAGGAGACGCGCGGCCCTCGGAAGAGTGCTTTTTATTGAAAGAACCAGTGTCTTATTCCTGCAAAATAAAACAACTGCATGGGTAGAGAATCACTGACAACAAACGTCTCTCTCGAGTGATAACTGATAACTCTTCCAGAGTTCTTAACAGTTAAGGCAAATACATACCTTTAACTGAACCAGTTTTGCTGTGTGCCAATGCTGCTGCTCCTCTTTCCAGTCTGAGCACCCGAGCATCAGCTGGGCGTAACATCGCCAACATCACTGGGAATAGAATTTACTGCTTTTGCTTTCTGATTTCCTTAACAACATTGATTTTCGGTCTCCTGTTGATGCTTATTTCCCTGGGCTGGCTGCCGTTTCCTTGTGCAAAAGAGATTTCTTTAGCAACAGTAACAGGGAGTCAAGCAAGATTTGGGGTTTGGTAGCAGGGGTAAGTAGATAACGGCTCAGTGAGGTGTGTTAAAAGGTTTTTCAGTCTGTTGGCTAAAACATAAAGATCTCTGGCTTTTTCTCTCCAGATCCTGGCACCAGTCAGAAGAGTCATTTCTTGGAGACTGACTGGAAAACACCTATGTTGTCTGCGAAGTTCCAGAGCCGTGTCAGTCGCTGTTCGAGCGTGGCCGACAGCGGGGATGGGGGCATTGGGACCTCCTGCTCAGACAGCACAGAAGGTCAGCTTGGAATCATAACAGCCACAGGCGTTTAGGTTAACAAGCATGAAATAGTGTGAAACCTGGGGAGAGCAGAACCTGTAGTGACGTTTGAGACTGTGCCAAAGCCAGTGCCTCGGTACAGATGTGCCGCCTGAAATAGAAACAAGCGATTCGGCGACTTGCTGTTTCTCTAAGGTGGTTTGGATATCTTCTGACCGTAGCAAGTATCTTTAACAGACCTAAAGAGCCTCTGTGGTGATTTGCTGGGTCTGTATTGACCAACAGGCGATTCACCAGCAAGTCTGTTGTGTGATTTCTATTTTTTTAAGAGCAATAATTTATAGGTGCCTCTAGAGCCTTCAGCTCAGTGTCCCTTTGTGCGTAAGTCTCCTCCGTGTTAGAGCTGTGTGCTCCTCGCTGGAGAACGCTGCGGCCTTGCCCTCCGCTGGGGCACGTTCTGTGAAATTGCTTGTCCCAGCAATCCTTTCCGTCTGTGTTTTCATCTTCGGCCCCGAAAGGGACACCAACCACTGTTGCTTCACTGATTCTTCTTCCAGCAGCAAGGAAGTTTGTGGTGGTCTTTAAACACTCCCACGTCCGTGTGTTTCACAGGCTGCCTTGAGCCTTTTGAGTGAGCCGCAGATCTTAATAATCTGTGAGTTGAGAGGAAGGCTTTTTAGGAAGTGTGGCTTGTGGAATTACTGCTTGAAATATCACTAGAGCACGTGTTTGTGTCCCGTCCAGCCCCTCTCCGGTTAAGAAAACCTCCAGTCGCACGCTGAGGGCAGGGGAGACAACGACGGCCCTTTCGGAAATGGCCCTTGTGAGCATTTGTAATGTTGTAGCCCTTCTGTAAGAGCGGGGGCTGAGTCGTGGCGCCGGCGGCTGGCTGAAGCACGCCGGCTTCCAGGTCGGTACGTTAGGAACGTCGTCGTGGTCGCGACCCTTAGCGCGCTCCAAGGAACCGAGTGCGGCACCCGCACGTGGCATGCTGGTCGGAGACCTCGAGTGCCTGATAGTGACACCGGGTTATAAATTTAGGGGCTGTAAAAGGAAATCGTACTGTCCCTTCTCCGTCTGCCAAGGTGAACATGTTGTGACTGCTTGGTAGCACGGTGTTCTCTGGAGTTCCCAAGCGCAGCCAAGTAATGCCTAAGGGATTTTCGGCCCCTCCCGCTCATTTTTTGGGGAGAGGGGTCTTATTTATTGTGATAGTTTTCCTGCAGTTTGCTGAGGGTCTTTGCAGAATCTGGTTTTGATCCCATTCAAACTGTAACCTTTGTATTCCTACTCGTAGCAATGCTCTGAGGTTACACACAGGTGGAAGGGTGACCTCGCAGTCCTGATGTTGGATTCAAGAAACATCATGTGGGAACGGGCCTTTAGCCAAAGCCGTGAAGGAAACAAGCTTGTGTATCTGGGAGAAACCTGGCATTACTGCGATACGCTCTGTATCGGGACGTGGAGTGGGAACAGACACTTTGCGTGTTTGCCTTTCTCAGCTCTTGCTGTTGCTGTATTGAAATCTGAGAGTTGCTAAGAATAACCCTGCACTTCCACGTAGCCAGGTTTGGTGCCCGTCTGACAGGACGGGCTCACGCCGGGGTGCGTGCGCTGAACTCGCTCTCGTTTCCTGTGGCAATAAGGCGAGAGCAGTTCCTCTAGCCTCTAGAAACAAACCCTCTTGCTGCAGCGTCCTGGAGGAGTTCGAAGGTCAGCTGGTTGGCGATGTAGCGTTCAGCTGTGTTTGAAGCTCACCATGGGCTTAGCGAAGGCTCCGGTTAGCTTTGCTTACGGTTCAGAGTCGCTGAGCTGTGGGACGGGCAGAACAGCAGCAAGGGCTCAGTGTTCAGCTGAGTAAGTTTCAGCCTTTTTATTCAACTTAAAGGATTTGTTATCTTTCTGTAGGTTTAGAAATCCTTATTGATTTAACATTTTACTAGAGTAGCTTAAAAACAAGGGATTGAAAATGTGTACTGAGCTAAACTTGGATTCTCCCCGTGGTTTACGGTGGTAGGAAAATGTCAGCAGGCTCCTGAAACATGTAGCTAGGGGGAACACAGATGTGCTTTAGTCCTGCTGCCGCTTAGGAGGGCGTGTTCATGGGGAAAAGAACTGGGTTTAAGTTCTTTCAGAAAGCTCTTCAGCAGAGGAATGGCTGTTGGCGTCGGAATATTTTCAGGACTGTAATTAAAGCATCACTCTTCTTCTTTCCCTAGACGTTTGCAATTCCAGTAACGGTTCCTCATTCCAGCCCATCAAAACCCAAGTGACCATCCCAACAGCCCACGTTATGCCTTCCACCTTGGGTGCCTCACCCTCCAAGCTGTGCTCTGCAGGAGACCAGAGCTGTTCGCAGGCTGCTTCAAAAATGCCGGGATCTGGCGCTGAACACGCGGGGCTCGTGAGAAACGGAGACTTTAATGCCAGGAAGTCCTCTCAGGTGCCACCCAGGGATCTCTTGCGTCTCTACGGGACTTCAGGGGAAAATGGGTTTGAGCAACCCTGGCACCCCCTTTCTGATCATGTGAGAACAGAAGATACTTGGAAGTTTGACACCCCAGCCATTGAGCACACCCTTAACCAGTCTCTCTTTCTGGACAGCTTGTGCACTGACCCTCTCCACAGGTTCCAGAAGTTCAATCCAAACTCCGGGGCAGCTGAGGCAGGGCAGGACCATTACAAGGTGCTGCCAGAGAGTAAGCAAGCGGCGGGGGCTAATGGAGTCTGTGAGCCCCAGGAGGGAGCGTGGCCGAGCGGGAGCAGACTGATGCCAACGGGACTCCAGGCCAACCATTTCTTTTCAAAACCTGTAACGCCTCCGTCTCGAGCATGGATGCAGGAAGCCTGCACGCTGCATCCTCACGAGAGGGCCTGCGAGCTCAGCGCTTGGAAACAACAGTTGGAGAAAGTGCGATTGCAAGTGGAGCAGATGCAGGTAGGGAGCCGCTTGTGTGAATGCGCGAGTCTGAGACCCTTCGTGTCTCTTTAGCCGTGGGTCGTTGTCCCAGGCTTGCGAAGCAAGGGGCAGAACGTCTCGTGCTTCTCGCTGTCTCACACTGAAAGTCTCTTACTGATCTGGTTTTACAGCCTGCGGTGTCACAGGTATCATTTGAAGTGCCGCTTACGTAGAGCGGCCCAGTGTTACGTTACAGCAGTGAAATACCCCGTCTGCTAGGAACGGCGAAGAAAAAGCAGGCCGAGACGTTATTAACGGTTTCTAGAATGACTGTATTCTGTATCGAGGGTTAGGAAACAGCCTCTTTTTAAAAAGATGCATAAAACTAACTGCAGTTTATCAGATGGGAACTGTTTATCACCTCCTACCAGCTGTACCCTAACGGAGACAAACTGTTTCCAGCCAGCCTAGCACAGGGATCTAAAATTATTTGTTAATCTCCAGTTGTGCTTGGGCACAGTTACTTGTTCTTGGACATCGGTGGGGACTGAAATAGCAATGTCCTGGCATGCAGATGAGCACACAGTGTGCAAAATAGCTCTAGCAGTGTTGCAATTACCTCTGTGGAGCACAGACCTCTCCCTCCTCGTTTTGTCTCCCAGTTACAAAACGCAGGCGGCTGCCACCATCCCTCGGTGTATTCTCCACCGCTGCCTACACCTGATCCAGCCCAGTGGATCAACATCCTGAACTCCAATGAAAACCTACTCAAGGAGAAAGAGCTGCTCATTGACAGGTGAGAGTTTGATCCTGACGTGGTTTAAGGCCTCCAGTGTGTTCCCATTTGGAAAGGGAGGGTTTGAAAGTACCGGGGAAAGCTCATATCTGAGTCCCTTTTCCCCAGCTGAGCTTTTTTTTTTCTGTTGCAAAGAACAACAGAATGACCTTTGAGAACAGCTCTCCTCCCCTTCCTCTTGGAAGTATAATGGTGATCCTGAAGGGTTGAAATAAATCACTTTTGGTTATGTTCTTGTGTGTTTCATGAGACAGAAAGATTTCTGTGTACATCAGGATTATCTGGAATGTCAAAACTACTCCTGTTTCGCTTGAGGACTTTCTGGGAGCACTTTGAGATCTGTATTTTGAATTGGTTCTTTGGGATTTGGGGCTGGCAAACAACACTTCCCATAAGCTTTTCCAAAAATAAATCCTAATGAAAACTACCTTCAGGATTTGGACTGTAAACACCCCTTCTGCTTTCCAATTTTGAGTCCTCTGTCCAGTTTATTCGTAAGCTCTGCAGCCAAGGTGACTCCTCTGAAGCAGGCAAGGCTTGTGTGTTTTATGTATAGTCGTTGCTGAGGGAAGAAAAGTTAATACCAGTTGTAAATAAATAAAAATTGACATGGATGTCTTTCAGATTATTTCTTTGCCGCTCAGCTCTGAGTTGCAGAGTTGTTTTTCTATTCTGCTTGTCGCTGTACAGAGCATGGGAGTTGTGGTGGCACTGTTTACGTTGTATTGCTCTCTACTACCCTTGGAAACAAGGTGTATGTTTGAGAACAGTGTCTTACCTGTGGGGTTTTTTTTACAGACAAAGGCAACACATATCCCAGTTGGAGCAGAAGGTTCGGGAAAGTGAACTGCAAGTTCACAGTGCCCTGCTTGGCTGTCCAGCACCCTACGGAGATGTCTACTTGTTGAGAATGCAGGTAACTGGGTGCAGCAGGGTGTCAGTGAGGAATATGTACTGAATCCAGTGGCCCTACCACCTCCCATGCGGCGTTTCCCGAGTAGGAGGGCTACGCAGAGTAAAATTATCCCTTGTGTGGGGTCCCAATTACCTGTCATCTCTCAGATCTTCTGTCTCCCTTGATGTCAGGTACTAGGGTTTGTTCAGAAGCTGTGCTAGCGATGCCTGGCAGCACTGAGGAGTGCTATTTCAGACACTGCAGTATGAGATGAGTGGTGTTTTGGGAATCAGGAGGGCTGAGAGTGGCTGAGAGCGCGGCTCCGAGCCGGCGCAGCTGCTTAGTGCCAGTCTGTAGCTAACCGAATCCATAGGCTGTCTCTGTTTGCAGGAGCTACAGCGGGAGAACACGTTTCTTCGAGCACAGTTCACCGAGAAGACTGAATCCCTCAGTAAGGAAAAGATTGACTTGGAGAGAAAGCTGGCTGCTGCGGAGGTGGATGCAAAGCTGATCCGGGAATCGCTGAAGGAAACGATGCAGAAACATGCAGAGGAGTTAAAGAAACAGGAAGAAAGGGTATGATCCCATTGCTCTCGAGGTGGGAAGGCACTTTTCTTCTTCGAGAAGCTAAAAGTCAGTGTAGTGCCTGGCTGAAAGTTTTCTGTGGCAGTGTGTTATTGTAGGTATTGTCTGATCTCGCTGTAGAATTCCTTGGTTTGTAAGAAAAAGCCCTTTCTCCTGCAGTTAGAAGTATTTCCGTAGTGCTGTTTTAACCAGAGAAGCAGCCTGTCTTAGGCTGTGAGCAGAAATGCTGCTGAGTTAAGGTGATCTGTATTGTGACGATGAGTGCTGTACAAAAAGGTAAATGAGTGGGCTTACAGAGGGCTGAAGAATGGAGAAGAAATCATATAAACTGAACTTGTATATAACTGTCCCCACAGGTAAAGGGAAGAGACAAACACATTAATAATCTTAAAAAGAAATGCCAAAAGGAATCTGAACAGAACAGGGAGAGACAACAGAGAATTGAGACCCTGGAACGATACCTGGCTGATCTACCAACCCTCGAGGACCACCAGAAACAGAGTCAGAAGGTAAAACTTCCCCTGAGCTGTGGTGGTAGCTCTTCGCACGCTCGCTCAGGTGGCTTGTCTAGAGCTGCCGGTAATCAGTCCCCTGTGCAGCTGCCCAAGTGAAGCTGGGGTCTGGCCTTTCGGGAGGAGGATCGTTGTGAGCTATAGCTGAGAATTGCCACGTGGGTGGTAAAAATCTGCCTTGCGAATGTCGTTGAAACCGGGGAGGGGAGGTGTGTGAAACCCCTGGGAGGTGTCTAGAGTCTTGTGATGGTTTTTGTTGCAGCTGAAGGAATCTGAACTGAAGAGTACCGCTATGCAGGAAACGGTGCTGGCACTGGAAACTGAGCTCGGAGATGTCCGGGCTGCTTTCAGGGAGCAAGAGATGCAGCTAGAAACCCAAAAACACAAGGAGCTGGAGCTTCTTTCCACTGTGCGCAGGTAAAAATCTGGAGGATGAGAATAAGCTTTGTCGTAGCGCTGAAGTGATCGTTGCACAAGGACAGTGATGATTCGGCACAGCCGCTGTCCCGCCTGTCTGAACCCGCTTACCAGGGATTTGTGATGATGCGAGCGCTCGCCAAAACGCCCTGTGCCAGTGGTGGAGGGTGGGAGCAGGAGCAGATGGCTGAAAGAAAGGGGGACCCCGTTTGTCGCCTGGGTTTGTTCGTGTCCTCAGGTTATTGCTCTCAACCGCAACTCCTTGCAAAATGGACCTGTGTAACCCACAATCGTTGCATCTCTGGGAGTGTGCCAATATCGTGGGCAGGGCTGTGTCCGCGGAGAGGGACTCCTTTCTTCACAGCCCTTGCAGTTAGCGCGCTGGGATGGGAACAGGGCACCTGCTGTGAAAATCACTCGCCACCTCGTATAGTTTAATGAGGGAAACACCCCAAAGCAAGCTGCTTTTCCCATGGTGTTCTGCTAATTGCAGCTTGCAGGACAAGGTGCAGCAGTGTGTAAAGAATGCAGAGAGAGGACCCCCTGCCCAGGATGGGGAAAGACAGAAAATAGAGAACGACTCTCTGAAGAAAGAATGTGACTGCCTCAGGAAGGTAACAGGCTGTTCCAAGTGGGAATCACACGTTTTTTCTTCCACTGAGTCACACCAGGCACTGAAATGAAATCAGGGGACTTTTGCAATCATGGGCAGTCACAATTGCACTGAAGCAACACTTCCCAGAATTCCAAACTGGGGGGGGGGGGGGGGGGGGGGGTTGGGGGGGGGGTGTTAAGTGCTGTTCTTGGTGTGACAGCCATGTGCTCCTACAGTCAGACTGGAGAGAAGTTGCAGAATGCAGGGGGGAGAGGAAAACCACAAGAATGCAACTTCTCTGGTCTGTTTTTAGCTGATACTTCTAATGGTGCCTTTCATCAGGTGCCTTTCATCTGGGAATCTAAGTCCACTCCTAGCAGAGGCAGTGATTAAAGCAGTAAGTTGGCAGGAAAGAGGAGAGGGGATGCTGCCCTACCGAAGGAGAAGTCCTGGTGGCATTGCTGTGTGGTCAGTTCTTATGCCTCTGCTTTTGATTCCAGATTGCGGACAAACAGCAGAAGAAGATGGAGCAGTTGTCCTTGCAAGTAAAGGTGAGAGGTGACTGCGGAGGGACCTAGGACCTGAGAACCTGCTGTGAAGGGAGGGAGACTTACCGCTTTCCCATGGTCTGTTCCAGAACCTGGAAGAACAGGTGACCCAGGAAGAGGGGACAAGCCAAGCTCTGAAAGAGGAGGCAATAAGAAGAGAAAATGCACTGCAGCAGCTCCGGACTGCTGTGAAAGAGGTCAGAGCAGGAGTGGTTAGCGTGCCTGAGCACAGGAGTTGGATGAACAATGGATTGTCTTAGCAAGGCCCTTAATTTGCTGTCAGCAGCACTCTCCTGCTTCCTGCTACTCGGTTACCCTGTCAGTGCTCTGAAAGGAGCTCTTCTCTCTCCAAAAGTTGAAGGAGAAGGGCAGTTTCTGCCCTGGGAGCTTCAGATGAGGCTGTGGGTTGTGGTGGAGGATGCTGAGCTTCTCAGCTAGGGGCGGCAAGGCAGCAAAGCCCAAGCTCTGGCTGAAAGGCAGGGCTGAGCCCCGTGCTCCAGCCGAAAGGAAGCCAAGCACGATGGCAGCACTTCAGGGCAGGGTTGGCCAGTGCCGGGGTGAGCGGCTGATGCACAACAACCTCCTGGAAGCTTCTCTTGCATCACACCTCAGCAGGGATGTTGCAGTGTCCTGGGGTGCTTGCTGTCAGAGCCACTAAAGCCGATGGCTCACACCCCGTGGGACTGACACCCGCTCTTCTGGCGAGAGTCTGGAAGGCTTGATGTAAAGCAGCTCGCAGCATCGTGGAGCAGTTGTGTTAAGTTGCTAAGTGTGCTAGCACAGATCGCTAACTGCTCTGTCCGTTTGTTCAGCTTTCAGTGCAGAACCAGGATCTCATTGAGAAGAACCTGACCCTGCAGGAGCGACTCCGGCAGGCAGAGCTGACCACCCGCCCGCTGCCTGCTGAGACGGCTCGCCTGGCCCAGGAGCTGCACGGCGAGCTGGCCAGTTGTCTGCAGGATTTACAGTCCGTCTACAGCATTGTCACTCAGAGGGCTCAGGGCAAGGATCCCAACCTCTCCCTGCTCCTGGGCATTCGCTGTAAGTATGCCAGAGCAAACCCTTTGGTTCCTGTGCTGCAGCAGGATTAATTAACTCGCAGATAGCGTGGAAGGTTCTCACCTTTCTGGGGTTCTGAACCTTCTTTCTGTGGTTAGCTAGCGCTAAAGGTGCGCACGCTGTAATAACTAAATGTTCAGTAGCACCTCTCTTGCTGAAGTGCGTTGGTTTTGCTGGCTCGCTTGGAAATGCGTGCGAGCCTTGGTCGGAATTGCATTCCAGAGGTAACTCCCTTCTCTGACTCCGCAGCTGTGCAGTACTCTGCTAAGGAGAAGGACGACTTGCTGAGCCCCGACGGACTTGCAAAGAAACTGGTGGAGGTAAAACAGCTTCACAAAGAGGTGGAGGACTTAAGGACGGCAATATCTGACAGATATGCTCAGGACATGGGAGACAACTGCATCACCCAGTAGAGAACGCTCCCCAAAGTAAGAACTGGAAATGAAGACTTGAAACCCTCAGGAGACTAGAGCTCCTAAACCCAAAACCTTCTCAGCACTTTACCATCCCTTTGTTTGGGTACCAGAGGTGTGACTTATCCAATCCGTGAGAAATCAGGGGGGTTGTTGCCAGAAGTGTTTAGCTGCTGACTGGCTAGCTGGAATCGTTCAGGGCTTCGGTGTCGGGCTTTGCAGTAGCTTTGATCTTGTGGAATGTGTTTATGCTGTGTTTGCTGGAGCTGCTGTGGTCTCTGACGCTGGGAGATGAGTTCTGAATTGCCTTCCTGGCACGTCAGATGCTGAACACGCAAACGTGACGGTTAAAATCGACACTAAAAAGGAAACGTATGCCCTGGTCTTTCTGATAGATTCTCTGTGCAGGTCCTGTGTGACCAGTAAGACCAGAGGATTATCAGAGTGTTCAGGGGATACCTCTGGATGTCGTAGGCAAGCAGGGGTGCTGGTTACACTCCGGCTGATTACATCCCGGTGCTACGGGCTCCTCAGATGCTGCGTGCACAGTGGATGTCTGCGTAGCCGTTCGTGGAGCAGCACCTGCTTTCCTCAGGTAAATGCAACCGGAGTCCTTCAGCAGCCAACAGGAGCTGGGGAGTAAAGCAACACTGAAAGAAGACTCTGAAAACGCTCCCCCTGGGCACTGTTAGCCCAGAAGCCTTAAGCCTTTTATCCCCCCGAAATAGCACCGAGTGTGGGAATGATTCGGACCGCAGAGGATTGATGCTGAAGTGCCTTAAATGTGCTAGAGAAACCTGTCCCCACACTGTTCCATGCCTAATGCATCTGCTGGCAGGGTGAGGAGCTGCCGTTTCTTCTAGCAGCCTTTAGAGCCATCGCAAACCATCCCGGGGAGCCTCAAATGTCTGTAGCCCCTGCCCAGAGCCGCAGAGAGCCCCGGCGCCCCCCCGGGGGACACTGCTGCTTGGCTCTCTGAGAGCCAGAAAGCCGTTCTGGTCCTAACGTGGCAGGATGGTACAGCTGGATCTGAGAGCAATTCCTGATGCCTGCAAGGCAGCGGCCACTTGGGCTTTGTTGTAGCCTTGCCCCTTGTTCCCTGGGAGCTCCCTGCTCCTCTGCTAAATAATAGGATTTTGGAATAAATCAGCATGGGCTGCGCTCCCTCTTTAACCTTAGTGGCAACTTTAGAGTGCTGAGTGCTTGCCTGTGACAAGGCTCTGGTGCTGAGGGTGGAAGTTCTTTAGTTTTCAGCTTAAGAGCAAGATAAGTTGGTTATATACGGAGGGAAAATGCTGCTGGAACTTCCCGTTTGGTTGCTTTTGGTTCCCGTTGGGGCTGCGAGCCCTAAGTTTGGGAGAAATGCTTTCGCTATTCCTTTGTGTTAAATTTTAATGACCAAATCTGGTTTGTTCTTAATTGTTTGGCTGCCACAAGTTGGTGAGTTTGTCCCGAGCTACCCTGCGTGGCTGGAGGGGAACGTAGCGGTGTCTGCCGGGCAGCCAGCTCCCTGCCCCGTTCTCTTCGCGCCTGGTGTTGCGTTGCTGGCTGTTTGTGTTCCCAGGCTGCTGCTGCCATGGACTGAGCTAAATGTGGGCCAAGGCTGTTCCTTCACCTCTGTCCTGGCTGCTGGGAGCTCTCTGGGCACCGCAGTGCAGAGCAGCACCGGCTGTGACCCCTGCGCCCTCCTGCAGGTTAGCAGGGTGCCATTCCCGTGGGGCGCAGCATCAGGTCGCCGGGTGTCGCGTGGGGATGCGTTTGCCCGCAGAGCTGGCCGTGCGGATGGGATCGCGGCCGGAAGCCCATCTCAGCCCCTGCTCGGAGCCGGGCTGCTGGAAATGGCCCGGTCATCCTCCCGCAAACCGGCCCCGGCTGCGACCCGGGGCAGATCTCGGGCCCTTGTTGCAGGGCGGCAGCACCGCGCTCTCCTCCGGCCCGCGGTCTCTCGTGCGCACGGATCTGTACCGGCCTTTGTCTCACCCGCTCCTTTGTACCGGGTATTCGGAGTATCAAATAAACCTGCTCCGCTCCACCGATACCAAGCGGTGCCTTGCAGCGGGGGCGGCGGGGGGGGGGGGAGGCCGGGGCGGTGGCCGCCCTGGGCAGGGCCGCTGCCGCCCCGCCGACGCCGCATGCCCGGGCCCGCCGGCCCCATTGGTCCCCGCAGTCACATGCCGGGCGGCGGCGGGGGCCGCCCGTTCCCTCCCTCCGAGCCTCCCTCCGCCGGGCCGAGCGCAGGGAGCGGCCGCGATCAGCAGCATGAGCACCCTCAAGGTCTACAGCACCTCGGTCACCGGCTCCCGGGAGGTGAGCGGCGGAAGGCGGGGGGGGCGCCCCCGGGGGGTCCCTCTTCGCTGGGGTGGGCGTCTCGTCCCCGTGGGGCTGCGTAGCTCCCCCCTCCCGGTGTCCCCTCCGCTGCTCGTGCTGCACCATCCCCCTCTTGCCCCGAATCCATCCCGCCGTGCTGGGTGTTGCCCCCCACCCACGCAGGACCGAGCCCCGCGGCCAGGTCGGGGGGGGAGCGGAGGTTCCGTGAGCGCGGTCGGCACGTTGGGGTGCGTGCTGGCCCTCCGGGCCCCGCTCCAGCTCCCCATAACCCGCCTTTCCCGCCCGGGTTCCAGATCAAATCCCAACAGAGCGAAGTAACCAGAATCCTCGATGGGAAAAACATCAAGTACGAGCTGGTGGATATTTCCCAGGACAACGCTCTCCGGGAGGAGATGAGGGCGAAGGCGGGCAACCCCAAAGCCATCCCGCCCCAGATCGTCAACGGAGACCACTACTGCGGGGTAAGGCTCGCGCTGCGGGTAAGCCCCTCGGAGGCTGGGTGGTGGGCGATCATCCCGTCCCCTTGGTTTTGCTACGAACGGGCTCGAGACGCCTCTCAAAAGGCGTTTCCGTGAGGCGCACGGATGAGTATTCGGAGCGCGGTGAAAAACGGGACCCAGGCAGGGGTCTCTGGGGGGACCGTGGGGCTGTCCCCGCTTCGCCCTGTCGTCCTCCGCGCGACTGTCACCCCTGTTGTGAGCCAGCTTGTGCTGCGGGACGGGGGACCCCGTGCTGCCCGCGCGGCGGGAGCGCGCAGCTCTATTGCCTCGCGAGCGACCGTCTGGCTTTTCCCCGCAGGATTACGAGCTCTTTGTGGAAGCGGTGGAGCAAAACACCCTGCAGGAGTTCCTGAAGCTGGCCTGAGCCCCGGGCTCCCTCCCATCCTGGACTCTACCTGCATTCCTGAGCACCCTCACCTCCGACCACCTTCACTTCCAGGTTGGCAGCGCCGTCCCGGCGCCGCGACCTGTATCCCAGCGTAGGGAAACCCCATGACCAAAACTACTCATTGCAGCTGCCTCCGATTCCCTCCTGCCTAACCCCAATATCATCTCAGAGGGATCCAAAGAAAGTCTGACGCTCGCTGCGCATGGCCTTTTGAAGCAGAGCTGGGCCTGGCTCGCGCCGCAGCTTCCAGTGCCTCTGTAAACAGCAAAGCCTCTGGGGCTGTGCGAAGTGCAGCCGGCCATCAGCCCTCTCCTTTGCAGGGAGCGCTTCTGCTTCAGGAGGGAAGGGCTTAGGGTTGCATGTTACTTCCCACTTCTGCCAGTTGCTGTTAAAATTGTAAAGCCTGCTGCCTCACTTCCTCCTTTTTCTCCTTTCTCTCGACTGCAGAGATTATGGCAACTAAGTTGATGTTTTGTTTGGTTTGGTTTAATGCAAAAATACTGCACAGAGCTAAGGGTCTGACCGCCCACCACGGAGAAGGCAGCGGCTGGGGCGCGAAGGCTGGTGCCACTCAGCCGGCTGCCCGGGAGGACGGATGGGCCTAGAAGTGGGACCCGTGCTGCTCCGTCTGCCCTCCGCCGCGATGGCGATGCCGTGCCAGGGCTCCCTCGTGAGCGTTGGTGGCTCAGGGCTGCTCCGGGACAGCTGATGCTCCGGCTGTCTTTATCTTTCCTCTTTTTGAGTCGGCTTTTTTTTTTGCAACCCGGACCAAGTGCATTTTTGTTTTCCTGCCAAAAAGCAAGTTTATAACCAGTGTTGTCTTCCGAGATGCTATTAAATGTTACTGTACCTTTCACGTCGGTACTTGTGGGTTTCTTTTAAACTTGGTTTTATTTTGACTGCAGGTTAAGCATCACCCTCTGTAACGATTCCGAGTCATTTCCAGCTGGGAGAAGCCGAGTCAGTTGTACTCGCTGCTGCAGCCTGACACAAAGATCTTAACGCCTTAGATTGTTGCCGCTAATCAAGGGCTCGCAGGACTTGTCTGAATATCCTACAGCGCGGTAGTGACAGGTACCTCTCTCCAGCGTTCCTCTCTGCAGGGTAAGGACAGCAGCCCAAGGGGAGGGACAGCTTCAGCCAGGCATGTGAGTGGACAAACAAACCCCTGGCACCAAGACTGGTGGGTTTGTAGACTGTAGAGGGACAGTGGAAAAGGCTGTTGTATAGGAGGGTCCCTGTACTCTCGGATCCTGCCCCCTTCCACAGCAACCCTGCCTTTGACATATTAATGGTAGAGGAAACTGCAACTTCAGTGGTTTTCTTGGGAGCCTTTAAAGAGGGCTGGGGCCAGCGTGTGCAGGGCCCTTGGGAAAGAGGAACCTGCCAGGAGGCACTGCCTTGCACCAGTGGGAGTGCCGTGAGCTGGGGGTCAAGTGGGAGCTCGTCACAGCTGAAACAGGAAGAATGTGCTGGGAAAAGGGGCCTGTGGAGTGCAGCCCCAGCCCAGGGGAGAGGGAGGAAGATGCTCTACTCAGGGTTCAGCGGAGAAGCAGCGAAGGGATTATGCTCTTCTCCAATGACACGGTGTCCTGTTGCAGCATCCAGCTCCTGGCTGCAGCTGCTGCAGAGGGAGGGAGGGAGGGAGGCAGGCTGGCGGGTGCGGGCCTGGGCCCCGCTGGAGCTGGGGGCTGTCCAAGGGGAAGGAGTTGTTCACATACAGGAAACCCAGTAGCAGAATCTCCTGGCTGAGTCTGGCTCAGCCCCAGCACTGCAATAGCTCAAGGCCTTTTGGGTTTAGCTTCACCAGGAACCACAGAACCGAGCCGGTTCCTCTCATGGTGTAAGTGCTGTTGCTCTCTCTAGGGAAAAGCAGACTGAGCCTGGCTGTTTGTCCTGCTGCTACAGAGAATCCCTAAGACCAGCTGAGTAGCTGTCTGGCACCATGTCAAGCTGGTGCCGTTCCCTGGGTGGGATCAGCCTGGGTAACCCCCAGCAGAGGTGAGAAACCAGGCCTGGGCTTGGAGCTGGCAGAAACGGGCCTGTGTTAGGAACCCACTTCTCTTGGGGATCAGCATCCACCCACGATGGGGGAGGCCAAAGCGCTGCCTCTGAGCTCTTTTCTCTGACCCAGGTAACGGTGCGATGAACCCAAGTCTGGAAAGACACCCCTCTCCTCCCTTCCCAGCCAGGGGAGGTTGTAACAGCCGACAGTGCAAGGCAGCTCCTGCCTCTTGCGGAGCTTGGGGCGAGCAGCTCTCGCTAGGAGCTGTTCAGCTGTTGGAAGCCCTGTCCCCTCTTTTGGGAGGGGTCTCTTCTCCGTAGCAGCAAGGAGGCGTTGGGGATCAGGCCACATTCCTGCAGGCTCCTGGAGTTGTCCGCGTACACCCTCTGGGGAAAGGTACTGATGATCTCATACGAGTTGGAGTCTCCACCCCTAGGAAAGAACAGCACAATCTTTCCGACACAGGATCCCCCAAGGTCTTGCCGAGATGCTCTGGCTGATCCAGCTGTGGTTATGTAAGAGCAGAGGGAGAGACGGTTCCAGGAGCGCAGGCTGCGCGGAAAAGGGCTTCCTGCCCAAACTGCGAGCGGCCAGGCACAGAGCGGCTGTTCCAGGCTGCACAGCTGCACTGGGGAAGGAGGCTCCTGCATCCCAACAGCAGTGAGCTCATCCTGGGCTCAGACAGGCCAGAGCTACGGAGTGGGACGAGGGGAGAGCAAAGGGGTCCTCCCTCAGCCACCCGGAACTCCCCAAAGGGATGTGTGAGCCCGTGGGCAGCGTTGAATGCGCTGGGACATAGAGCTGGCTGAGCAGAGGGTGGTGTTTGTCCAGCAGCAGATCCATCGGCCGAGCTGAAGGCTACAGCTCAGCTCCCAGGCTGCCCCAACACCTTGGGAACGCTGGCAGTGGTCAGGTGAGCGCTGCCGAGCAGCTGGAAGGCAGTAAGGGACCTGGGTCAGACGGCGGTTTTGGGAGCACGAGGGAGTTATCTCTTCTGCTGTGTCAGCTTTTGGGGAAAGGCGGGTCTGAAATGCTCTGAGCATAGCGTGACCCAGAGAGCATCTCTGGTGCCAGAGCCAAAGCGGCAGGTGCCCAGCAGCTCCAGGGTCTGGGGGTTACAGCTTAGGCCGGTCTGCCTGCAGCACAGCTCCAGGGCCCTGAGCAGCAGCTGAGAAACCTTCCCCAGGGCTCTACGGAGCCGGGTGGGGAGCGAGAAGTCCTACACCTACCTGGCGTGGGCGAGGTGCTGGCGCAGGTCCCCTACGGTCTCCGTGAACAGCATCTTTACGAGGTACGTCTGCTCCCCGCTCTCCGACCTGATGCGGAGAGTGCAGACGTCGGGGGCAGAAGCTTCGGCCTCGTCAGCCGTCTTCACCCTGGAGGTCAGAAAACCCCGTCAGCTGAGGGGTGAGGGCTCTGCTCACCGGGCAGAGCCTCTGGGCCACCAGGGTGATCTGAACAGGGGAGAGGTGTTTCATGTTTGGGAACGTCCTTGAGATGACGGATCTGACTGCGGGCGAGCAGACCGACCCGTGGACCGAACGGCTGCTTTGCTTTTGCTGCTCAAAGGTGCCTTGGAAAGAGGGTTGCTGACCTTTTTTAGCTTTTTCATTTTAGATCAGGGCTGTCTGGGAAGTGCTTCGCCCTACTTCTCTGATTAAAAATAATCTGCTTGGGTTGGTTTTTTTCATGAGCTATTTGGGTCTTGTCTTGCCAGAAGACTGTGAGTGGAAAAGTGCTGTTAGCGTGACCTCCTGCTCCGGCATCGGTTTCCTAGAGGGATTCTCCTGTTCGACACGACCGCAAACAGCTGCTTAGATGGTTTCAAACTCTTAGGCCCTGGCTTGCTGTCGGGAAAAGTGCTTCACAACAATAAACAAGTAACATTTTGAACAACAAACTTTTGTTAGAGATGGAAAAGATGGCAGGTTTATCACAAACAGTGGTCTCCCCAAAAGACCAAACTTGGCCTTTTTCTCTGTTTCTAAGGTATAAAAGAGGAAAGTCCATTTATTTACTCAGCTGAAACCCCTGAAATAAACCCTCAGTGATGAAGCAGGGGGAAGGTGAGAGCCTGACAGGGCAGGGGGCTGTGCCTGTACCTCTCCAGGGCAGACAGCCTGGGCGTCTCCACCAGGATCACTGTGCTGCTCCGCGCCCCGCCGGTGCCCTGAAACCAAACCAGGTGTGCATCACCGCTGCCCGCTCTGCACAGGGTGACCAGCGCCAGGAGAGCCAGGCAGCAGGTGCCAAAGTGCCACGTGTGCTCTGGTGGAGCCTCTCCGGGAGGAGGAGGTTATGCCGAGCTGAGAGAGGCCTGCGGAAGCGGTGCCAGTGCTGCGCAGGGCGCTGAGCCCAGGGAATCGCTGCTGGCCTTGTCCTGTGAGTATCTGGGGGGGGCAACTCGTACCTGCTGCGCTGCTGCGGCTGAGCCTCGGGCACCCACTGCTTCTCCGTGTTTCGAGGGCTTGGAAAGCTTGTTGAGAAACTGCGCCGAGGAGACTTTGGGACCTGCCGGAGCAGAGGGGAGATGTGTCCATGTGTGACCCTTTTGGCAAACAAGTTACCCCCAGGTTTGGTGAAATGAGAGCGCACAACAGCCAACAGGGAGAGCTCTAACCTCCCCCAGCTCTTTGTTTTCTTTTTACTTAGATGAAGGAATCATTTAGCACCACTTCTGTTTGTGAACGGTCTTGAGATGAACGAGGAAGTTCATGTAAACAGGAAGATGTTGCTGATGGGCGATGGGCTTGCACGTGTTTTTTAGTTACACATGCACCAACCCACTGTTTTCTGCCCATACGACTGCATTTCACTTTCCAACCCTGACAGGTATTGCTTACCCAGACTGCTGGAGTCTAGAAGCAAAATGAGGAATCTGGGGCCTGACCTTATGTCCCACATCCTCTTATGAAAGAGGAATCATCCCGTGTTCAGTGCGGTTCAGATCAGCCTGGCTGGAAGATACCTGCCTCTACGGAACGAGCTCGTTTGGGTTTGATCCGCAGGGTCCCCTCAGCATCCTTTGATGCTGGTGGAGGGGAAGCCAGAAGGAGCTTGGCCTTTCAGAAAAGTGCGGGGCAGATACGTTTTTGGAAACCCGCTGATCTTGTGGGTTTTTATTACTCATTGCATCTCATTCTTTAGGAAGATTTAATGATGAGAGGATGCTGTGTGTGCTGCCGGGCTCCCAGCTCCTGAAGCAACGCTGGGGCTACAAGTGCTGAGAGCCTACATGCTCCCCTCCTACCAGCTGCACTGCCCCGGTAAGGTTTTAATTCTCCTCTTTAGCACTTAGCTTCGTTTTTGATACAGGTGTAAGAATTTACCTGGGGGCCTGATGGTTTCCTGCACCTCACTCGCGTCTGAATGGCCAACCGCTTGGCCGTGGCCAGGAAAACTCCCTGGCAGGTCTCTCTCCTGAAACACCACGTCCCTTCTGTCCGTGACCTGTTGAATTAAGGCCAACTGCCGTGAGCAAATCTGACTGTTGCACAAGCTTGTTGTCACTGAATCCGAGCACAATGAACTACAGCAACCACAACTCAAGAGTTGTAAACTCCAGCTGAAACTGGGAGTGCTGCTTCCTTGGGAGCCGCTCCGGCTGCCCAACCTCAGTGAAATGCGTCTTCAGCTCCTATGGGGTAACAAAGCAAATCCTGGCAGATCCCCCGCGTCCCTGGGACAGCCCACCCAGGGATGAGCAGGGTAGTTGCTCATCCATCTCGGCAGCCCCTGGGCAGCCGCTCCTTCCCACGGTTTGTAAGAAATGTGCTCGGACCTGACGTTTCCTCCGTGTCCGCTTCCACACTTGCAAAAGCTCTGCGGCAGAAAGCGATGGGGCGGGATGTCGAGGAGGGATCTGGCAGTAAGCAGCTGCCGTGGGGACTGTCAGGTGGCTCTAACAAACCAGGGAGGGCAGAGTGCTGCCTTGAGGCATGCAGCAGCGGGAAAAGCTGTAAAAATAGGGGCAGTCTTCCCGTCTGGGTTCTGCTGACACTGGGTCCGTCTGGGTTCCTCTGACACTGTCCGTGTCCCAGGTGGATGCGCTCTGTGCCTGTATTTACCCCAGGTTACTGTCTGTCCCGTGGGCTTCCAGACGTGGCCAGCTATGCACGGGTTATAGGGAACCACAGCCCCAAGAGCCTCGCACAGTCCTTCTTCTGTCTACGTGCCACACCTACCACCTCACTCCGGCTGTCCTGACCTCATACTCTGCCGCTGTGCCCCGCTTTCTGCGTGGCAGTGGGTAGGTGTGCCCCTCTGGTTGTGCCTGCTTACATTTCGGATGCACTGGAAGACCTAGCTTAGCATCCTCTGAGGCTCTCTGCCCGCCTTCTGCCTGAACACCGGCCTCAGCTTTTTTTTCTGAGAAATCAAGAAAAGCGGGGCCCAAAAGAACCTCAAGCGGCCAAATCCATTTACATTGTGCCACAATAAACTCTCCCGACATCCACCTTGAGACATACTTGTTCAATCTGGTTTTAAAATAGTTTCCAGGGGAACTATTTGTGATTTTTTTTTTTCTCCTCCTTTTTGCTACGCGGCTCTGCCGAGGCTGCGCGTGCTACAAAGCCTGCTGCGCTCTTAGAAGTCTCGTTCCAACTCAGGATTCACCGAGGCAGAGAAACCCGTCGGTCCTAACGCCAGAACCACGCACTGATTTCCTGTAACGGCTCTAGCAGGTGTGTTCCCAGCCACCCCGTCCTCCAGGCACACGCGCGCCGCATTCAGCTGCGCGTTCAGAAACCTCGGATTTTGTTTGCTGTGGGGAGGATCCAGCAGATCGGTGAAGGAAACCTGGACAATTTTGGGGGGGGAAGCAAGAGAGAGCGGTTTCTTTCACAAAGGTGACGAATATATTGTCAGATAGATATTGGGAAGGAATTCTTCCCGCAGAGGGTGGGGAGCACTGGGACAGGTTGCCCAGAGAAGCTGTGGGTGCCCCATCCCTGGGAGTGTCCAAGGCCAGGCTGGATGAGGCTGGGAGCACCCTGGGCTATGGAAGGTGTCCCTGCCCATGGCAGGGGGTGGCACTGGGTGGGCTTTAAGGTCCCTTCCAACCCAAACCGCTCTGTGATTCTATGAACAGGGTTTGGCACTGCTTACCTGCAAAGGGATGCCGTCTGGGTAGCGGGTCTGCAACTCTGACGGGAAATAACCATCCGTAATATCCTGCAGGCATTGCTGAAACAAAATGAGAGCTTGTGGTCATACCTCAGACCTTCTGTTTATCTCACGAGCGATCTGTTCCTTCTGGGCTGCTCCGATTTGCGTTACTGCTGCGCAGAAAAGGCTGCATCAAAGACAATCTCCACCTCTAACAATCACTACGTGAAGTCGGACTGGTCTTTAAAGGCACCGTGGGAAGGCAGCTGAGAAGCTGGAGGTCTCGGTAGCTGCTCGTTAGGGCTGAGATAAGATCACAAGCCCTTCTCCTACACTCCCACACGTGCCCTTTGCTGAGGCTTAGCGAGTGACAGCAGGATGGCCGCTTCCTCGCCAGCCCTTTCCATACCTGTGTGGCTGGCTCCTCGTAGGGCCGAAAGGGCCCGTTGGACATGACGATCCCGTTTTGATACAGCGTAAGGGGGACGGGTTCTGGGTCTCTCAGCCGAGCACCCCCAGGCGTGCGCTCGATGCGAGAAATGCCTTCTCCAGCCAGCACGTTCAAATCCATCACCTTTTCCAAGACCAAATCAAAATCAATCTGGTGTTTGGCAGCAGCTGCTTCACCTGTGGCAGAGGGATCAGCGTTACGGATGCCGGCTGAGCAACCTGCGCCCCTGTGCGCGCCTGAGGCGCGTTCCAGCCCTAACGTTTTTGGGGCCGTCGCCTCGCCATGCTTTTTGCCTGTCGCGCTTTGCGCAAAGGGTGATGCAACGGCACTGCCGCGGCTGCCAGGTGTGCATGGGTGTGTGCAAAACCGCAGAGGGCAGGGCAGCGGGGAAACAGCCCTCTTGCCGCAAGCTCACGTAACTCCGGAGCCAGCTGGAGATGCAGCCAGCCCCTCCGCGGCCCCGCTCGGCTCTTGCCTTCGGTTGTGCCTGCAGAAGGGTTGTGTCCTGCCTTAATGCCATGCTGTGAAAGGCACGGAGGGAAGTTAGCTAGTCGGGTTAACCAGAGGGGGTCAATGGGCGAGGGCAGGTTTGCAGAAGGAACACCAGTGTAAACACAGCCTTGCCGCAGGCAGATTGCTCTCTCGCTGAGGGCGTGTATCTGGGCGTTGAGG
Organism: Rhynochetos jubatus; assembly: GCA_027574665.1. Lineage (NCBI taxonomy): Eukaryota > Metazoa > Chordata > Aves > Eurypygiformes > Rhynochetidae > Rhynochetos > Rhynochetos jubatus. The sequence continues at coordinate 4,901,410 of CM050672.1, read as the reverse complement.
AGGGTGGTAAGTGAAGCAGTTTAGAATTGTGGTGGGATAAAGGAGGAAATGAAAGAAGACCTGCAGGCCAGATGTAAAGCCTTAGTATTTTCTGTTCTCCTTTGTTATTATTTGATAAAGGAGGCTGGGGAAAATCTCCCCTAAAAAGGGAGCTGAAAATGAAATTTGTTTCTATTGCTTCCTTTGTCTTCTCCCCTCCTGCATCTAAGGGAGGGAGGGGTTAGTTGGCTAGTACTTGCCAAGCATTGCCTTTCCTCCCCTACCACTTCCCAAGAAGCCATTGCCAAATATGCCTGGACCCCACACAGCACGGTCAGGTCTCAATTAAACCACTCACGTGGTGGCTGGCTCTCCGATGGAGCCAGACAATATGGGTAAGTTACTACAGCTACTGTGTACACAAGCATCTAATTCTGTTTTCCACCCATTTTACGTCAGTGGTGTCAGAGCAATCAAGCTTCAAGCATTCAGGGTAGGTGAACTCTTCGGGAAGCAGCTGCTGCCCAGTTATCCTTCCCAATGGCTGAGCCGGCGGGTTCTGGGCTCTTCCGCTAGGCAGAGCTGACAAACCGTGGGTACCTAAAATACCAAGGTTCTGCCTGGCTTAGCTCCTGTTACATTGCTCCATGTCTCTGTCCTCGGGGTGGGCTGATGACCTCAGCACAGGATGGCAAATTCTGAAGACCCAAATTCTGGTTCTTTGATGCTTACCTACCGGGGGAGCGTCGTACCTTCTCTAAGAGCTGCGATAGCTGCTTCAGCAGGGAGTGCTGGGGCTTTACCTGGCTTCCACAGGCTCCTTGCTGGCAGCTCTTCCTCATCCTTGAGCGATTCTAAATCTTGTAGCGGTTTGTGACCCTCTCCAACCCAAATCAGGCCATAGTCATTTAGAAACCGCTGTGAAAAGAAGAAACAGATGAGTGTTGTAAACCAGAGCTTCAGAAAACTATAAATGGAAGCCTGAGAGATGTCAGCTGTGACCGTGAGAAACAGCAGAGGAGGTGAGAGAGGAGGATTGTCTTGTGGCTCTTTGGCCTTGGCAGACAGACATTCACTGGGTGAGTAGTAGTAGCAGTTCTACTAGTAGTAGGCAAAAGGGAGAATGTGAAAGTATCTGTAGTGACACAGCAATCTCCCAAGACTGTAGTAGCTGCAAAACGTATTTCTACGGTCCTAGAAATCAAAATGAAGGGGCTTTCCGGAGTCACAAATGTTTCTGTAGTAAAAACTCCTGCTGCCCTTGTTGCCCATCCAACCTGCTCTTTCTTTTCAGAGGGGTGAGGTGAAGAATTGTGGTGATCAGAGTGCCGAGCAGCAGTGATCTCCAACCAAAGGCGCAGGTGGCTGAGGGCAAGCGAAGCAGGTGTCTCACCTCCATCTCCCAGACCTGGGTCTGCAGCTGAAGACACCTAATTTCCAGTTCCTCCGCTGTGGGTGACTCAGGAGCACCTGAAAGGGAAGACTCGGGTTTAATATTTAATATGTACAGCCTTAAAGAAGAGCTCTAGGTAATCCATGTCACACAGCGCAGATGCCCCAGCAGTCACCTCAAGCCCGTACGGCGCAGGAGCTCCGCGTGCTGGTCCTTGACTATTCAACCTGCAGCGCGGAGATGCTGACGGGCTAAAACGATACCGTGAAATTACCATCGCGAATGATCCTGGGGAAGCTGCACGCTGCGGGAAGCTGATGCGAGCGGCGCCGGTCGCAGCGATACGGTGCGAATTGCCTGGCTTACTCAGTCTTAAGGGGGCTGTGAAGAAAACGAGCAGGTGTCCACTAAAGCTGGGGCCAGAAACCTAGGCTGAATGGCTAGAATAACGCACAATGAGGTACCAAACACGTTTGTGGTTTCACAGATGTTTTCCTTTACTCTGCTCAGGAAATGAGGGACTTGCCACAGCTTTGTGCTAACAAGGTAGCTCAGCCATCGTAGGAAACGTGTCCGGGCTCAGCTGGAGAGCTGCTGCATTCCAGGGAACTGAATGGAGGGGAAGACTGCCAGTGACTCACTCAAAGCTGGGTTCAATTTAGACTCGGGCTGCCTTCTGGGACAAGTAAGCCTGGACCTGTGATACTGTTTGAGACTCCAGGTCGATGTTTGGTTTCGCTTAGCTGCGCGTCGCCCTGTTTTTCCAGCTGGTTTGAAGTGTGCAGTATTTATCATTCTGTTTTGTGGTTTGTTGGGTTTTTCTGCCTATCCTTGGGTATCTCCGTGGTTTGGTTATGCTGGTGGAAACTTGTAGAAAATAGGTCAGGAGATAATGTTTTGTGCTGTAGCAGAAAAGCCGAGTAACAGATGCAAGCATAAAGCGCGGATCTGCTTTGGCAAACGGTACCCACGTGTGTGTAACCGATACCACTCGCCAGAGAGGCTCCTGGGGCAAGGATGGCTCAGAGGGGACGTCTCCGAGCCCGCTCTGTTGCAGTACCAGGAGCTCTATAGCTCTCCCACAAGTAGAACCAAGGTACCAAGGGTAGAACAATTTTTACCTTCTCCTTTCTGAAGAATCTTCATCTTCTCTTCAAGTTCAGCAATCCTCCTGTCCTTCAGGACCAGAACAAATAATGACCTTCTTTAGTTCCTTGGCCGTCGGGGACCCTGGGGCACGCAATTAGTCCTGGCTGGGTGAGTCACTGGTGCATGTACTCCCACCCCACTCAGAGACAGGCAAAATAAGGGTGAGAAAGGCTGTATCACCTCACAAATACCTTAATTAGACTCAAATGAGGGGCGGGATATAAATACACTGCTCTGAGAATAGGTGAGCCACACGCTGACCTATCTCCCCCTCCTCCATCCGCACAAGAGCTGTAGGCAGACACACGGACTGTGCCCCCGTGCTTCCTGCGCAGGCACAGCCCGTGCTCTCACCTGCAGCAAGTGGCTGATCTAGAAATGAAATCAGCATCCTTGCAGCTACCACTTAAAAGGAAGCAGGTATTTATTCAAAGCTGCAGTGAGGCAAAGGGTTCAGCTCCAGGATGACTCTGCTGTACGAACAGCTCTTCCAGAAAGCAAAGGGAAGAAGCCAAACAGCTGCTGAAATCAGTGAAAAGGTGCGGAGCGTCTTGTCTTTAAGAAGTCGCAGCAGGGACTGTCCGCCCTCCCACCCCAAGGACTGATACTATTGCTCTGTTGCTTTGCAATTTGTGTAATTAACAGAGCAGGCTACGGATTTAACTTGGTTTGGCCCAAACCAGGTCTGAGCAGGTGTAATGGTACTGTAGCTTCAGCTGTCAAAGCAGGCACACAGTGGGTTGAGTAAGGGGCAGGTTTTTTACCTTCACTTGGATTTCTTGTGCTTGTTTCTCTATTTTCTGTTCCAACACAGTGATTTTTTGCATCACAGAGGAGATGAGCTCTGTGTCAGCGTGAGCTGCGCCTGAAAGCACAAATAGGCCTTATCTCTCTAAAACGGTGATCACCGTTGGAGGCTCATCTGCGCCAGAGGGGACCCCACGCAAGAATTATCCTTCTGCCACAGCGGGTAGGCCAAGGGTAACTTCTGGGGGTGCTGGGTGGAAATCCCTTGGCTCCTGAGTGGTGGGGAGGAGGCTGTGTCACCGACAGCACGCTGGGTATGCGAGAGGGCGACCACCGGGGTTAGCCCTGGGCTGGGGTACGGAGTCCAGCAGGCTGTCGCTGCGAAACTGCGATGGCCCAGAATCCCCGCATCGTTGAGGGACTTTACCCTGCATGTTCTTTTCCAGTGTTGTTCCCCTTGAGGGGGGGAGGCTGCCTTGCACTGGATTCCTTGTCCTGGGAGACAGGCTCTCATCTTCTCAGAAGAGGCACAAAGAGCATGAAAGAAAGAAAACAGGTCAGCGTTTGGATACGACTTCTCCCAGAGCAGGTAAAGGAATACTGGGGTTATGCTGAGGGAAGGAGAGGACAGGAGAAAGCAGGGTGGCCCAGTCCGTTCGATCCCCAAAGCACTCTCACACTAATGAGCCCGTGAGCACTCGTCACGAGCCAGCACCCCAGGGAAGGTATCTCAGCAGCTGGGAAGAGCGAACACAAAGTGGGGCTTGCAGGAAAGAGACACTAGTGCAGAGCATCCTGCGCCACACAGCGAGGCCGAAAGTGGTGATACTGAGCTATTTTAACAAAAAACCACAACGCTCTGGGATTAACAGAAACAGCAAGCTTCACTGGGGGTGGAAATGAAGTTTTTGCTCGAAGACCTAGGAGGAAGGATGTGACCTAAAATGGAACTGTACAGATAAATGAGGCTCTGATGTGCACCAGGGCTTGCTGAGGGTGTGGCAATCTTTTGTTCCTTACCTGATTTTGGACAGATAAAAGGGAGAGAAAGAGCTACAATCACTGCAAAACATGTAGGATGATAAGAAAAGCCTTAGCAGCGGAAGCAAGGAGCTGGGACAGCTCTACCCTTTCACATATCACCCCCGCTGACTTTACCAAAACTAAAGCACAGATTCATTAACTTTGGGAGGATTTGCTTAATGGGCAAATTTATTTAAATGTAATTGAAAAGGCTGTCCAAAAAAAAAAAGCCCAAACCGTACATTTCTTTCATCAGCCCATCTTCCCAGTCCGTACAATCTTGCTTTCTGGGCACAGTGGGTGTTCATACACCCACAACTTGTAATAACACTTAAAATCCTTGAGCTGCAATCTGTGGGAGCTGCCTGAGGGCAGAGGGGGTGAAACCCGGGTGAGCGAGGTGCAGCGGTGCCCGCCGCCGTCGGGGCAGGAGCGGCTGGAAGAACTAACGCTCGCGATGCCGCTGCAGGAAGCGGCTCCGCTCTGCTTGAAACGGAGCGAACAGAGGCGACACAAACCTGTGCGAGACGTGACTGCCTGCTCCCGCGGGTGCCTGCTCCCGCGGGTACCTGCTCCCGCGGGTACCTGCTCCGCATCCACGCCGGCCAGAGGCAGCAGATCAGAAACTGGGGGAGTTTTATTCGAGCTGGTGCTGTTTCTGAGCCTGTCACCGTCAGCTGCAGCCCTGGGGGTCCCCAAAAGGCCGGTAGCGATCAGCTTTTTGAGGAACCGGTGGCAAAACCGGGTTCAAAATAACGGGGGTAACCGGTTACCCCGCGGGGGTGCCCTATGCGTGTGCGCCCTGGGGTGGGGCTCGACGCGGGTGGCAGCGCCGGGGGCACCCCGGCGGGTGCTGGGGGCGAGCACCGTGCGATGAGGGGGACCCTCAGGGTGTGGGGGGGCTCCCAAACCACGGGGGGTTCCCCCCCGCTCCCCCCTCCGCTGGCCCAGCACTCACCCCGCGCACAGCGCGCCACCGCCATCTTGTTTACAGGCGGTTGCCACGGCGACGCAGGACAGCTGCGATTGGCTCAGCACTGATCACGTGGAGGGAGAGGCAGCCCGAGGACTACGCATCCCAGCATGCACCGCTCCACCGGCGCCCGGAGACGCGCGGGACCCCGGTTACGGCGGGAGGGCAACGGGGGGAACCGGGGCCCCGCGGGATCCCACGTCGTTCCTGGTGCCGCCGGGCCCCAGCACAGCCCTGCCGGCCTGCCCGGCCCCTCAGCTGGCTTCCCCGAGGCCAGCCGGGCGTGCCCTGTGGGCGATGCCTGTGGGGGGGCCTTCCCGGTCCCCGCTGCCGGCTGCCCCCCCGGAACCCGCGTCTGGAGGAGGGATAACTGGGGGAAGCCCCCTCCGTTTGTCACTTGAGGGAGGCCCGGGCAGCTGGCAGGCCGAACCGCTCCCTGCCTGTTCCCCGCCCTGCACTCCTGCCTCCAAAATGGTGCCCTTCAGCCTCTTCGCGGCGCCTCAAACGCGACCTGGCGCGGGAGTGTCACACGCAGCTGTGCTTCCTTTCCTTAGCCCCCTCTGCACACCCTCGGCGTCAGCTCCCGGCACAGCCGGCCCGAGGCATCGCACTCTGTGCCTGCCTCTGATCCATCCCCTGGCCTGCCCCTGATCCCCTCGCCTGCCTCTGATCCATCCCCTGGCCTGCCTCTGATCCCCTCGCCTGCCTCTGATCCATCCCCTGGCCTGCCTCTGATCCCCTCGCCTGCCTCTGATCCATCCCCTCGCCTGCCTCTGATCCCCTCGCCTGCCTCTGATCCATCCCCTCGCCTGCCTCTGATCCCCGCGCCTGCCTCTGATCCATCCCCTCGCCTGCCTCTGATCCCCTCTCCTGCCTCTGATTGCTTGGACAGCTTGGACCCAGCGACTGCCCTGAGTGGCAGGGAAGGAGGTTTGTTACAGGGGGAGCAGGAGCTGGTTTTGTGGTAGGCAATGTAGATCACAGAATCATAGAACAGTTTGGGTTGAAGGGACCTTAAAGATCATCCAGCCCCACCCCCTGCCATGGCAGGGACACCTTCCCTAGCCCAGGGTGCTCCCAGCCTCATCCAGCCTGGCCTTGGACACTCCCAGGGATGGGGCACCCACAGCTTCTCTGGGCAACCTGTCCCAGTGCCCCCCACCCTCTGCGGGAAGAATTCCTTCCTGATGGTCCATCTCCATCTCCCTCTTTCCATTTAACCCCGTTACCCCTTGTCCTGTCACTCCCTGCCCTTGGAAAAAGCCCCCACAGCTTCCTTGTAGCCCCCCAGGCACTGGAAGGGGCTCTGAGGTCTCCCCGGAGCCTTCCCTTCTCCAGGCTGAACCCCCCAACCCCCCCAGCCTGTCCCCAGGGCAGAGGGGCTCCAGCCCTCGGAGCATCCCCGTGGCCTCCTCTGGCCTCGCTCCAACCAGTCTGTATCCTTCTGATGCTGAGGGCTCCGCAGCTGGACACAGCACTCCAGGGGGGGTCTCAGGAGATCAATGGCTCCGGAGAAGTGCGGCCGAGAGGGCTGTACAGCCTTGTCCCTGCCTGGAGATTCTCCATGCTGTGCCTTGTACCTTCTCCCTCACAGCGTTGGCAAATGTGACTTCCCCAAATCACCCGGCGTTCAAACAGCCCTCTGGGGAGGTGGGGCCGGTGCAGGAAAGGAAGATGCGATTGGTGAGACGGGGCCACCGCTGTGCGTAAAGCCTTGGGCTGCAGTCGCTGCGAGCAGATGAGTTCAGTGTCACGGCACCCCACGAGCCGAGCTCCAACCATGCGGCCCCTCCAGCGCGCCCACCTGCTCCTCCTGCTCGTCCTGCTTGTCCTCTGCATGGTAAGAGAAACCCTGCGGCGCGAGGCCTCGCGAAGGCCGGGGGGTCCAGCCTGCTCTGTCCCGTGGGTGCGACGGCAGATGGCTGTAGGGTTCAACCGGTGGGAGAGTTTCTGGGGGAACTTCTGCTGGAAACCTGGGCATTTGACTTTGACTTCAACCCCAGCTGTCTCACCGGGAGCTTTGCTCTGTGGTCTGTAAGGTCTAAACACTTGAGACATTGCTTTTTTAAAACCACTTTTTTACTTGGGAGCATCGCTCATAGCCGTAACCTTCGCACTGAGCTCTTCGCCCCGTCGTGCAGCCTCTCCCCTGGTGTGGGCAGGCTGAGCCTGGCTGCGGGGACACTGGGGATGCTGGGCACGGCTGTGTGGTTTCCTCTCACCCCTCTCCGTTGGAGGTTATTTTCCTTCCTGCTGGGAGGCTCCATGGGGGCTCAGTTCGAGCACGGTGCTGGTGGATGGCGGCTCTCTCCTGGGTGGGGACCGTTGTGTGGGAGGGAGAAACGTGCCAGCACTTTTAGGGAGAGCGATACTCTTCGGAGCAGCTTTCGGGATGGTTTTATCTACGTGATTCTGTCTATTACCATTTTACCTGGTAATGGGGCCAGGTTTGTCTGTGCTTGTTTTGCTCACAAACTCCGCTCAGCTGTGACCTGCTGCCGGCCCCAAGGGGTGCGTTCACCTTCCGGCAGCCCTGCTCTGTGAGCAGGCAAACCAGCCAAAAACCCTCGTAGCGCAAGAGTGCCTGGGAGGGGGCAGAGATGGGCCTTGGGGCCCCATCCCCGGTCCTGTCCTGGCTCTGGGGGGACCTGAGGGGTGGTGTGAGCCAGTGTGGGGGCCAGTTCATGGAGGGAAATGGAGTCCCTTTTCGAGTAGCCCAGGGCAGCGCTTGTCTCTGCGGTCCCCGTTCACATCCAGAGACCCAGGAAAGGACCAGCACCCCAGCGACAGCGGTCCTGCACAGCCAGGGCAGGAAGGATGCATGCAAACACCTTAATTTAGAAGGTGCTGAGCTTTAGAGACGGAAGGAAACCGCCCCGAAATCACCATCCTGACTGTATTACATTTCACACACTGACTGCAACCTCCCTGCTTGCGACAGGCCGGAGGGATGAGGGTCCTTCCTCTCCCTCGCTTCCAGCACGGGTGTTTCCCAGCTCTGCCCCTGCACCTCACATCCTTGCAGTGGTCTGAGGAGCAGAGACCAACCCCCCCGGCTTCAGCTTCCCCCCCCAGCAGTTTCTAAAAGCCTGTGGCTGGGAGCAGGGCAGCGATAACGAGGGAGAGCTCGCTTCGCTCCCTGCGCTGGGAAAGCCCGAAAGCCAACGGTGTTTTCCCTGTGGTGTGAAGGAAAACCTGCCAGGGGAGAGGAGGCTGCGTGTCCCGCCTGGGAAGGGACAGAGTGAGCACCGGGGCTCTCGTGGGGGTTTCCACTCCACACCGCTGTCTGCTCCGGTTTGGAGCTATGCCTCACTGTCTTTGTTTCCTTTTCCAGCACCTGGCCCAAGCGGATAAGTCAGAGGTGGTCAAGGAAACCCCCCACACCACTCCAAGCTCTGTCATAGCCAACCTGAGCCCCCCCTGCAGCAGCCCACCCCTCCTCTCCCTCACCCTGGGGCTGGCTGCGGCTTTCTTCCTGCTGCTGGGCTGACCTGGAGGAGCCCCCACCCCAAAGAAGACTCCCCCAGGATGGCACCCCCTGCACCAGCACCTCCTTTGGCCCCTCGCAGCGCTGAGGACCCAACCAGCACGATGCTATCACCACCTCCCTTTGCTCCGTGTTCCCTTCCCCTTTGCCCTCCATCCCCGGGCTCCAAATGAGACCCTGAAGCTGCCCACAGGCTCGAGAAATAAAAGCGCTGGGGTAGAGGCCTCCGGCTCGTCTCTGCTGTGGGACTGGGGCAGATTCGGTAACGGGGCTGGTGTGGGACCCCAGCACCGGCCGGTTAGCCGGAGCCTTGAACTCTCGGTGCTGGACAGGGCGAAGAGAGGGTCCCACAGCCCCGACCCCGGCCCAGAGGCCCGGCCTGGCAGGGGGTATATAAGCGCGGGGGGACGCTGCTTCCTGTCAGGCGCGGCTGTGGCTTGGAGGAGGTGATGTTGCACTCCCCGGTCTCTGCAGCGCGAGCAGGGCCGCGCTCAGGGATTGCCGTCCCCGCTGGGCTGAGCCTGTGCGTTTCGACATCCCTCCGTGGCTTCCAAGCGCTTAAGCGGTGCCACAGACCCAGCCCAGGCTGCACGTGGTAGCAGCCTCCTCCCTGCGTGTCTCCTAGGCCCATCCTCTGGTGGGCTCCTCCGCCTTCCCACCAGCTTTTCATCGTGGGCTGGGATTGCCGTGCCTATCCCGGCGCTCCGAGTGCCTGCATTGCCCTCCATGGGCCTGTCGTCCTGCCTGTCACGGCCACCTGCAGGTTTGGGCTCTGGCCAGCGAGTCTGCCGGCCTGCTGGCCTGGCACGCTCCGCTCTCCTGTCCTGTGGTTACGTGTCCTGCCCAGACAGGTCTGGGGGCAACTGGGCACACGTTTCAGCATAAAGATGGCCATTGGATGATGGTTGTTTCCGAAAGCCGGAGCAGCTGCCGGCTGGATGGAGACCCGGATACAAGGACCTTGGGTGCACCCGAGGAAACCTCCCGGGGAGGGACCACGCTGTCTGTCGCCGCCAGAACAGCCCGGTTTTGCTGCGGGGTTGACGTAAGTGATCGCTGCCCAAATGCAGTGACTCGCCCCAAACTGGGCTCAACCTGCTCAGCAAACCGGGCCTTTGCCAGCAGCCGCCGTCTCCTCTGCCCCGCAGCAAAGACAGCAGCGCTTGATGGCTCTGCGTGCGGATTTCTCACCCCATATCCCTGAGTCACGTCCCTGGAGAACTCACCCCATGTCCCTGCTGTCCCTGAGTCACGTCCCCGGAGAGCTGCCCTCACCCGGGTGGAGGAGACCTGTGTCCCGGGGACCTCGAAGACGAGTGACCTGAGCCATGACGTGGCTCCTCAGCGTGGGCGCTAAATGCTGCTGAAGCAGAACTCACCCTGGGGCGATCGGGCTGCAACACCCCCAAGAACCCCGGGCTGGGCTCCCCCTGAGCCGGATCTGCTGGGATCCGGCAGCACTCAGGGCTCCGGGGGGTCACAGCTTAGCCTGCACCTCCCTCCTCCAAACACAGGTCCCCAGTGCTGCTTGTGGCCCGCGGACACTAGAGGGCACCGGGCTCCCATCCTGGGAGCAGGATTGGGCCCAGGGCTGTGGGGCTGGCAGGGGGCAAGGCGCTGGGGTGGGGGGCAGCTCCCTGGCCTGGGGGCTGCCAGGCTGTGGGCGGTGCAAGGACAAGGACACCAACCACCCAGGCAGAGCTGACCCGTATCTTACACACGTACATAAATACAGTTCGGAGGGGGAAGCTGGTGGGGAAGGGGCTCTGCCGCCCTTCGGAGGGTCCCGTGCCGGCTGTGTCTGCGGGGTCCTTTGTGAGTCACGTACGGGGCTCCCCGGGAGGGATGGAGGAGTGGTGGGCTTCCTTCACGCCAGCAGCCGGGGCAGAGGGGTGTTCGGGGTGCGGCATGCGTGAGGTAGGAGATATCCCACCCTGACGCGGGGATGCTGGCAGGGTGCCCCCATCCTGCCCCATGGCAGTTCTGGGTGTGAGGGCTGCGCGCCGCCCCCTCATAGCACCTGTATGTCCCAGATCTGCGTGGGCCTCTCCTCAGCAACATCCCAAACGATGGCGTGGTCCCGGTCGTAGGATCGGCCGCCTGCGGAGCGAGGGAATGGTTTCAGGAGGGCAGACTGCGCTCCTGATGGCAATGAAGGGATGAGCGTCACATCTCATGGCCAAACACCCCGTTTTGGGGGTCCCTGGGAAAGCAGCTCCCGTGCTGGTGCCAAGGCCTCACCCTTTATATCAAGAATCATGTCCTCAAACATCTGGCTGCGGATCCGTCCCTGAGAATCGACGCTCCAGGTCTGACGTGGCGTCCGGGTCTCGGACCACAGCACGGCCTTCGCGCCCTTCCCGGCCGGCCCGATGACCTGCAGGCTCATGTTGGGGGCCACCTGCAAGGAGCGGCCGTGGCCGGGTCAGCCCGCTCCTCTCCATCGCCTCCGCCCGGTGCAAAGGCTTGGAGCTGAGGGGTTTCCCTGTAAATGCAGCTGGTTCTGGAGTGGGACATGGGAAAACTCCTGGGGAGAGGAAGATTAGGGTGATAAAAACCCCTCAAGGGGGGGCAGAGGTGCCTCCAGATCTTCAGAGGAGATTTGGGAAGGAGAGAATCAACTCATCTTTGGGGATGAGGCTGAGGTCAGATGCTGGGAAAGCTGTTATAAACCCCGAAAGATGGCTGTGGGGTGGGGACTACCCACCAGGAATCCCAGCCGGCCCTGCCAGGGGCTCCCCCATCCCCTCCACAGCGCTGCCTGTCACACGTGAGCCCTGACCTGGTTTTTGAGCAGCCCATCCTCGTAGTACCAGACGGAGCTGCTCTGCTCGCTCAGGCTGGACACCACCACCCGCCCCGCTTTCATGTCCTCCACGTCGTCGGGGACGGAGAGGTAGAGCTCCAGCTCCCTGCTCCTGATGCGGAAATAGATCCGTCTCTGGAAAGACAGAAGGCTTCTTTTGCACCCAAAAGCCCTGCTGCCTGCACCTCCGGCCCCCCGTGCCGCAGCTGGCTGAGGAGGGACCTCACCCGGCTTGTGGCTTTGGGAAGGGAGGACCCTGGTCCCCTGGGGTCCTCCTTGCCCACACACCCCCCCCCCCCCCCGAGGTCCCTGCCTCTCCCCAGGGTGACGGCTGTGGCCCTGGACTGGCTCACAGCTGGCATGGACACAGCTCTCTGTGCCAGGGTGTTGCACGGTCCACGGGGAGCATTTCGCCACCAGAGTGGCCACTCCCAGGGCAGGGGACAGGGATGTGGGGGGGCAAGACCAGGCTGGTGGCACCTTTCATGGGCCAGAGCTGTCGGCAGCATGCTGTGCTCTCCAGACCGTGCCCCGCTGCCTTCCCCAGCTCACCCGGAGCTGCTACATCTTCCCTCCCTCGGGCATGGCGGCTCTTTAGCTCCACGCCAGCCACCTGTCCTCAGGATTTTGGGGTTCACTCCACCTGGTACCAGCATCCTGTCCCCTCCCGCAGGGCGGGACGGGGGATCTACCTGGCGGATGGGGTAGAGGGATCCGACGTGCTGGAGCCCGCTGTACGTCAGCCAGTTGGTGATTTCGGTGCAGTCCAGCAGCCACTGGCGCCCTCGGAAGTCACCGTGTTCGCACAGCACCCAGCTGCAGGCGATGGGGTGGCATAGGATGAGATGGGAAGGGATGGGATGGAATGGGTTGCAATGGGATGGGGTGGGATGGCTTGGCATGAGATGGAATGGAATAGGATGAGATGGCTTGGCATGGGGTGGGATGGGATGGAATGGGATGGCATAGGATGGGATGGAATGGGATGAGAGGGAACGGAGTGGTATGGCATGGCATGGGATGGCATGGGATGGCATGAGATGGGATGGCATGCGATGGCATGAGATGGGATTGCATGGGATGGCATGGGATGGGATGGCATGGGATGGGATGGCATTGCATAGGCAGGGGAGAGCAAGGCTGGGGCTCACTTACATCCCGCCTTTGACGCGCACCGACAGCACGTGGTTGTTGAAACCCTCTGCCTGGAGACTCCGCACTTCGCTGTTCAGCTCGATCTCCTTCCCCTCGAAACACTCCAGCCCGTGCAGGAAGATGGAAGGCTCTGAGAAAAACTGCGGGATAGCAGAAGAGGTGTGAGGGGGGCAAGTGGAAGGAGCGAGCACCCATGGGTGCAGAAGAGCTCCAAGGCTGGAGAGCCAGCAATGGGGTACCCTTGGGAGGGGGAAAAGGCGGTTCCTGAGGGCTTTCCGCCCCGGTGCTGGGGGAGGGAAGGAAAGGCTGGTGCTCACCACCGGGACCTTCTTCAGGGAGCAGATGGCAGTGGAGGAGGGGCAGCCCATGGCGCTGAGCGTGGGGTACTCGCCCTCGGACAGCACGTGCTGCTCCCCCGCAAAGGCCTGTCCGTCGAACAGGATCCAGCTGGCGGGGAGGAACGTGCCCAGGCTGACGCGGCCATCGTGGTGGGCACCCATCCCTCCCACACCCCCTCAGCACCCCCGTCCTGCCCACCCTCCGGGGGATGCCCTGCAGAGCTGCCAGATGGGGTGGCAGCTCCCATCCCCATCCCTGACTGGAGGCAGCGAGGCCGGGCACACCCCACCTGCCCCCGCGGACCCTGCAGGAGCGTGGGACGAAGGCAGCGGGCAGGGTGTCCTGGTCCTCCTCGAAGGCGACGTGATCCCCCATAAAGTCAGGCTCTGAGAAGAGCAGGATCTGGGGAGGGGGAGTGGAGTGGCTCGGTGAGGGGGGCAAAGCAATCCCCACCCCCCCCTCACGGACCCACGTCCCCAAGGGGGGCACATTCCCCTCCCCATCCACCGCCCCTGACCTTGGAGACGAAATGGAGGTTGTGTTCCCCGACCTGGAAGCAGACAGAGCGGGGCTGGTTGGTGTCTGACCCCGGCCTGGCCCCCACCAGCCTCATGCCCGGTGGCACTGCTGGGTCCCACAGAGAAGGGGAGGGGGCTGTCCAGCTCTCTCACCTGCAGGATGGGCTGTGCCGAGGAGATGCGGCTATTGGTGGCACCCCAATCTTCGCAGTTGCGATACACCCCCTTCTCCAGGATGTACTGCTCGCCGGAGAAGTTGGGGCCCTCATAGGCCACCCACCTGCCAGGAAAACATGGGTGCTGCCTCAGCACGCCCCCCCATCCGTCCCCCCGCACCCCTGTCCCCACACTCACACGCCGCTCAGCACGTGGATGGACTGGGTGACGGTGCCGTAGCCGGCCAGCTGCGTGTCGGGCAGTGCCTCGCTCAGCTCCACGCTCGGGCCCTCCTCGAAGTCCATGGCCTCAAAGAGGACCAATGCTGGGTCGGAGAAGTCCTGCGGGAAAAAGGAACCCCCCATAAGCCCCTCAGTCTGGCAGGTGGAAGGGTCCACAGGCCAGACGCTCTCCACCCACACCCCCAGGGTCCTGCCTGGCCTCAGGGACCCCAGGGAGGGCGGGAGCAGCTCTGGGCACCCAGACCTCTGCATGTGATGAGTTTGGGGGAGCTCAGGCCATTCCCAGCTGCCTGGCGCAGGCAGGGAAGGCTCCTTTTGGGGGATGAGGATGGGACTGGGGGCTGCTCTCCCTGCCCATGCTGGGTCAGTCCCCAAGTGCTGCCATCACCCCTGTCCTCACCGTCCGTATCAGCCGTAAGGACACCAGCTCCTTGCTGTAGCCGCCCCACTGCCTCCAGTCCCGGTACTCCCCTTCCTCCAGCAGGTACTGGTGGCCACGGAAGCCCTCCTTCTCGTAGCCAACCCAGCTGTGGCACAGGCAGACACAGGCAGTGAGGTCTCCGGAGGATTTCCGCATGCCAGGACACGGGGACACCATCCACCTCGCTCCCCCAAGCTGCCCGTGGCCATCCCACAGCCCCGGGCAGCTCCTCCGAGCCCCTTTCCAGGGATGACCATCACTGTCCCAGCCTGCTCCAGCCAGGATTGCCCACCCGTGCTGCTCACCAGCCACCCAGGACATGCAGGGAGCCCACGGTGGGCAGTGCCGGCCCAGGCAGCCTCTTCAGGGCGTAGATGTCTCTGCTGACAGTGAAGCTGCGGCCCTGGAAACCTGCGGCCTCGTAGATCAGCACCTGGGGACACAGCGGGGTGAGCGTGGTCCCATGACCAGCCCGGACCCACGGCCTCCCCGGGGGCTGGCCCGGTGCTCACCTGCGGCTCACCAGGTCTCTCCACGACGGGGCAGCCCTGGAAGCAAGAAGGAACCCGAGTGAGGCTGCAGTGGCAGGAGGGGACGGCACGAGGACATCCAGTCCCCCTCTTGAGCTGCCTTTTGGGTCATTTTCTTTCAAGAACAAGCTCTTAGGGATGTTTTTTATCTCTTTCCTTCACCACTGACCCACAGGAGCACTTTCCAGAGCCACGCTCCACATATTTCCACACCGCGCTCGCACTGAACCGGGAACCGCTGGGAGATGCTCTCGCCTGTTATGCCCAGGGCTGGATACGGCCCCGGCACCCCAGTAATGGGTAACACCCCAGCAACCAGCACTCACCAGCCTGATGGGGTGCATGGAGCAGATGGATGGGTCCTTTGCTCCCCAAGCCTTCAAATTGGGGTACCCGCCCGGCTCCAGAACATAGGGGTCGTCGTCAAAGAAAGGCTTGGAGTAAACCAGCCACCTGGGAAGAGGGAGGAAGCATCACACCCCACTCCATGCTGGAGCCCATCCGGCGCCCACCCAGCCCCACGGACCCACTCACAGGCCCGAGTGGACGATGATGGAGGCGGCAGCAAGCGCCTGGCCCCGCGTGCGAGTGTCCTCGGCCGAGTCGGTGAACGTCAGCCGGGCGCCTTCGCCGTTCTCCTCCGCAAACAGGCTGATCTCGGGGGTGCGGTAATCCTGGCGTGGGGCAGAGCAGCGTTACGGGGGTCTGGCACCCTGCACTTGGCAGGCTCCGGGAGATACGGAGTGGGGAGCAGGAGGCTCGGGGGTGGGGTCCCTGTGCTCACCCGCACCACCCTCTTGAAGGAGCCGATACGGAAGGGCCGGCTGCCGTGGGGCTGCCCGCTCTGCCCATACGCCGTCCAGGGGTTGTCAATCTCCACGTCACCCTCAGCCAGCACGCACTTGCGTCCGTGGAACCGTGGCTTCTCGTACATCACCCACCTGGGAGTGGGATGGGAACAAAGGAGGGGGGAAATCCTGCTTTAACTCGCAGCCGTGGGTACCTTGGGGCAGAGCGTGGGTGGGGACGGGGACGTCCTGCCACCCCGGCCACGCTGGATCGCGGCAGCAGTAATTAGCGCTGGCGGGACAGTCACTCCTGAACCTCAGGCTGGGACCTGGCCGCCATCCCCAGCACGGGGAGCACACGATTCCCTCCCGAGCCCTCCCTCCACGTCCTCGCCCCATGTCCTCGCCCTGCTGCCGTCCCCTACCCGCCTCGGATGACCCGGATGGAGATGGTGTGCGAGAGCTCCCAGGACGTGGCGTCAGGGATGTCACCCCAGATCTCTCGTTTGTGGCCTGCGAAGCCGGCCTCCGAGAAGAGGATGATCTGGGAGGGGGTGACACAGTGGAGAGGTGCTACCGCATCGCACCGTGCCCCGGCCGGCCAGCCCGCCCATCCCCACCGCGCTCCCCATACCTTGCCAGGTCTCGTGTTGATCTTCCCGAAGCCCTCCTTGTCCTCCTGCTGTGAACACCCAGGGGGTTGGATGTGTGAGGAGCGCAGAGGGACATCGGCCGCACCAGCCATCTCCCCGAAGCCCGAGAAAGCCACAGCCTCACGTCTGGCGTCTGCCAATCCCTCCCACTGCCCCGAGCAGCCACACCTCAAGCATTCCTGCGCTGATGGGGATGGGCCTCCCCGCGCAGACCCTCCTGTCACCCACCCCAGGACCCTCCCATCATCCACGGTAGCACCCTCCCATCACTTGACCTTCCATCACCCACTCTGGTACCCTCCTGTCACCCAGGATGGTACCCACCCATCTCCCATCCTGGTACCCTCCCAACTCCCATCCCAGTACCCTGCCATCACCTATCCTGGTACCCACCCATCACCCACCCTGGTACCCTCCCATCCCAGTACCCTGCAATCACCCATCCCAGTACTCATCCATCTCGGTAACCTCCCATCACCCATCCTGGTACCCTGTAATCACCCATCCCATCCCGTCCCAGTACTCACCCATCCCAGTGCCCTCCCATCACCCATCCCGGTGCCCTCCCAGGGTCTTTCTCCCCACATCCTCTCCCATGGGAAGCACAAGCCATGTACTGGGAACAGGGAAAAATGCTCCAGGGTTCAGACCCCACCCCCCCACTGTGTGCCCAGGAGGGCAGAGCCTGTCCCCAGTGGGATTCGCTCACCAGGACATCAGCGGGACACAGGGCCATGGTGGTCTCTGGCTCTTCAGTGACAGGAGGGACGCAGCCGGGACTTGGGGCTTCCAGCGTGGCCGTCTCAAGGTGGTCACCAGAGCCCAGCCCGTTGTGGTCCCCGGGGGTGGGCGAGCCCGTGACCCCGCCGTCCATGCTGGGTAGCTCGAGGAGGGCGGCGCTGGGGGAGACGAAGCGGCTGTAGAGCACGCTGTTGTCCAGGCGTGAGTAGGGTTTGGCCTCATCGGCCACGGCCGGCCTGTGCTCCAAGAAGTGGGAGAGCAGCGCCATGCCCTTGAGGACGTTCCCGCGGAAAAGCAAGCTCCGCTCGGCCATCGGTTTGGCCTTTTCCTCTGCTCCCGCCTGCCTCAGCATCCCTAGGAGCGAGCCCCCCTCCACCCGGCCATCGCCAGCCATGCCGTCCCCGGGTACCCCATGGAGGGTCCCCACGGGTGCCCGCTCCTGGGGGGTCAGGTAGGGGTTCTCGATCTCCTCCTCGGGGCTCAGCTCCTGCCGCCCTGCCAGCAGCTCACGCAGGGCCTCCGGCAGGGAGAGGGGGGCGCGGGGGTCCACGCGGTCCTCCTGGATGGGGGGCAGAGGGGCACAGCGGCCCAGCGATGATGGCCGGGGCTGGCGTGGGGTCTTGGGCGCTTTCCGCATCTCCGAGGGCTCCATGTTGCGTAGCGTGTCCACGAAGATCTCCATGTCCACCAGCAGCTCGGGGTCCTCCTCGGTTGCATCTGGGGGGCTCTCAGCCGGAGGCTCAGGGGCTGGGGGCTCAGCGGGGGGCTCTGGGCTGCTCTCGGGCTCTTGGGCTGTGCCCTGGGGGTCTCCCATTGTCTCGCTCTCCTCCAACTCAAGCTTAGCCTTCGGAGATGCTGGCACTTGGGATGAAGGCTCTGGACCATCACTTGCCTCCGAGGAGAGGTTTTTGGTGGTGCCACCAGCTCCCGGGGGACTCTCTGTCCTCGGTGGTGTGGCTGACATGGTGCCGTCCCCGTCTGCCGTGCTTCCCTCTCCCGCACCAGCCGGATCAGCCTGGCCACCAGCGTCTGCCGAGGGACACCGCGGGGAGCTGGTTATACTGGTTTGTGAGTCCCCGGGCCTGTCACCGTCCTTGGGGATTGCGTTCACTGGCGCGGCTTCGGCTTGCGGTGAGTGTTTCTCCCCGGGGGATCCCTCGGCTGGGAGCCCAGCGGCCTCTGCGGTGCCCAGCGAGCTCTCGCAGCCCTCTGCGGCCCCAGCGAAGCCGCTGCCGTCCCGCCCGCGGCTGTCCGGCTGTGGTGGGGCCATCGTGGCATCAGCAGCATCATTCACCCCGGTTTGGGCTTCCCGTCGCTCCACCGGCCCCGGCTCAGGCCCGGCTGCATCCCTGCCTGTCCGCAGCACGGTGACTTGCCTGGCCCTGGGCAGGGCAGGGGCGCAGCCGGGTTTGGCCCCACACGGGGCACCAGGACCCTCGCCGGGACCCCCCACGGGGCGCTCAGGGGGTCGGGTGGGGAGGAGGGTGCCATGCACGTAGCTCTCCCTGTGCACGGGCACCTCACGGGGGGCACCCACCGGCTGGGGGATGCCATCACCGCCCCCGCCTGCCCCCGCCTTCCCCCTCTCGTCCTGCCGCCGGGGCTTCTGCGCGGGGGAGTACACCTGCGAGAAGATGGGGCCGTGCGCCGTGAAGTCCTTGAGGAGGTTGACGGAGGACGAGCGTTCCCGGGGTGGCGGGGTGGCGGGGCCGGATGCCGTCTTCTCCACGATCTCCCTCTCCCAGGCCTGCAGCAGGAGGGAGACACGGGAAGGACTCCCTTCCCGGCTCCGCACGCTCCCTGTGCTCTCCAGCCTCCGTGACACCAGCGAGACCTTCTGGAAGCGGGACCTGCCCTCGGGCCCTGCAGCACCCGCCGCCGCCTGCTTCACGCTCAGCTCCGCGCTGGAGATGAAGCCCCTGGCCTTGGCGCGTCGGAAGGATGAATCCATGCTGGAGGGCTGGGGAGGGGGATGCCGTGGCCCTGTAACACCCCACGCTGCCACGCTCGGCCCCCACGGCTGCTGTGCTGGGGCTGGCAGAGCTGCAGGGAGAGAGGGAGACCTTGGGAGAGCTGAGCAGAAACCACTCTAACCCCCCCCTAGACTTCCCTCTGATCCTGCTGGACATTTTGGGGGAGGGTCCCATGAGCACGAGGTGTCTTTGGGGCTCTCTGCGGTTCTCGGGATGCTCATGTCATCCATCCTGGCACACGCAGGATGTGGGGGGCACTGTGAACCCTGCAGAGAGGGTGGGGGGCTCTGCCATGCCACCGAGGTGGGCTCCGGCAGAGCCCAGCGGGCTGGCACAGCGCAGCGAAGTGTGCAGGATGCGGCCAGGCCATGCTGTGCCTGGAGCCATGCCGTGCCCCGAGCTGCGGGATGAGTCAGGAGGGCAGCAGGGCTGCGCCAAGTCAGCAAATGGAGCAAACAAACAAGCCCAAAAAGCAACAGGGAAGCTGCTCTGTCGGGGAAAAGGGCCAGACTGGGACCAGGACCGAGACTGGGACAGCCATGGAGTTCGCAGGAGGAGGTGGGGTCCTGAGCAGCATCCTTCCTTGACCCTTCCCTATTGCTGGTTGGGGAAGGTGGGATGGCTCTGTCCACCCCCACAGCCGTATCGGCAGGAGAAAACGAGCTGCACTAATCACCCGGCACTTGCACCCTCATCCAAGCTGGTACCCAGCACCCAGCTCCCGCATCCTTGCATTGGGTGCTGCAGGGTGAGCATCACTGCAGTCCCCAGGGCGCAGGGCAGGGGACAGAGCCACCCACACTGCCCCGGCTGGGGGGATGCCAGTGGAGGCGTCGCTGTGCCGTGGCTGCGTCCCTGCCCCAGAAGGGTTTTATTGCTGGGTTTGGATTTCGGAAGCAGCTGACGCAGCAGGTGCCGGGAGGCAGCCGGGAACGTGCCGCATCTCCCAATTAGGGGCTGTTCGGTGACACCGCATGGCTACGGGGACGGTGGCAGGGTCATGGGACTTTGGTCCAAGGACAGACTGAGCTTGGGGTCTCCCAGATGGGGATGGGGATGCCTCCCTGCACACCCCCAGGGCTGGTTTCCTTGGGGGACACCTCAGGAGAGGGCCTCATCCTGCACCACCCAGGATGGGGCCCCCTCCAACGGCAGGTTGGGCTTTCTAGCCCCTCAGGGGGGTTGGGGAGGCCGGGGCAGGGTGCTGGGTGCAGGCAGTTGCCTGTCCTTTCTGCCAGCCCGCCACGCGCCCTCTGTGACTCGCTCTCCCCGGCCCGGCAGGTCTTTCCAGTACAGATAGGAAGGGCTGGTGTCATTTTCTAGGAGGTGATGAGACCTCGTCTGGGACAGCCAGCACTGCTCCAGGCGGGGACCGGCCTGGGTGGGGCCGCACATCTGCATTGGGAAAGCCACAGCTGGATTGGCAAAGCCACAACTGGATCCCCAGGGACACAGAGGGATCCCCAGGGTCACAGCGGGGTCCTCAGGGTCACAACACCCGCCAGTGGAAGAGGGACGGATGCACCCAACGATGCGGAGGGAAAGCTGCTTAAACGCGCTGGGGACAAGCCGGGGGTCACAGCACGTGGCCAAGAGAAGGGTCAGGCTGAAGGGAGCCCCAGCACCCCGAGCTGGGGGCTCTGTGGTGGCACAGGGGGACCCCACACTGTGGATGCTCCTGCCAGGAGCGTGGCCGCTCTCTGCCCTGCCGTATTGCCGTCCCGCTGGAGCCGGAGCCACCTGGCCCCTGGTTGCATCCCGGCCTTGCTTCAGCACTGGTTGCTCAAGCGCCTGCTGGCAGTGCCCGGCCCCGCTGTGCCCATGGCCCCAGGGTGGCACCGGGACAGGGACACCGGCTTCACACAGCACCGGGGCAGCTGGGGGAAAGCGGGAGCTGCTGACTCAGCATGATGGCTGCCTCTCACCCAGAGCCGGATTTCCAAAGATCTCCAAGTCTGTCTTTCCCATCTCACCCCTGCAGCTGGATCCGGCAGCCGGTGCCACCCTGGGCTGCCTGGTGCCCCATCAGCCCCGGGAAAGGAGCTCACCCTGGAGCCCTGCCCTGCCCCAGCACCCCATTTTTTGCTGAAATGTTTCCTACTGCAACAGTGGGTCAAGGACACAAGGACATGAGGACACGAGGAGACAAGGACAAGACCCTGCAGCCTCCATCCCTGCCTGTCAGGACATGCCATGCTGCATCCCAGTGGTATTGCCACACTCGGGCACCCGGCACGGCTAATTAATCCCCCCTGGCCAAGCCAAGCCAGCTCGCTCGGCTCGTTTGCTACCTCCCGTCCTCCCAAAGGGTCTCCCAGCACCCAGCCCAGGTCTCCCAGCACCCAAGTAAAGGGCGCAAGGTGCCGTTTCATCTTCAGAAGAGACGGAGGGGCCAAGGGCTGCGGCTGCCTTTGAGCCGGTGACCACGGAATAAGCCGAGCCTCCGGCCACATCAGGCTGAGCCCCGTTGCCATGGGGTGAGAGCGGACCTGCCGCCTTCAGGAATATCAAGGATTTGGGTTGGGCGGCTGCTGCACAGGTTGGGGTTCAGAACAAGGGCAGGGGAACCGCCACCTCCCCTCGCTGCCCCTGGCTTCCCCCTGCTGAGCTGTGCCATGGGGAGCTGTGTGCCCTGTGGGGAGGAGGGGGACAGGGGTGATGGGGGAGCCCTGCTGTCCCCCCCAGCTCAGTTAGTAAGGCCTTCAGAGGTGGAGGAGCTCCAGCTCGCTCTGGTGACTCCTGGGACAGGCTTTGGTGGCAGGAACAGGGTTACAACCCCAGCAGGACCCCAAATTCGGGGACTGAAGGTGAAAGGGGCAGAGCTGGGCTCAGCCCTCACCTCCCAGCCCCGTCCTCCCTCCCTGGCCAGTGACGATCCCGGGGAAGCGGAGACCCATCCCTGCACCCGCCAAGCCAGGACACACGTCCAAGCACTGGGCAGCCCCCATGGGTAGCAGCCAGGATGGAAGCACCGGTACCCTCCGGCTCCCAGCACCGTGAAGCCTCCCTCCCTGCCAGCACCCACACAAGCCGGGCCAGCCCAGACGGCACCCTGTGCCCTGGGGCCCCCCACCCTGCACCCCTGCGTACCTGCCAGCCGGGGGTCCCACCGTGCCGGCCGAGTGGCGAGCAGGGCGCTGTGCCGAGCGGGGCTGGGGGTGCTGCTCCCTGCACACCACGGCTGGGCAGACCGGCAGAGTCACCCGCCGAGCACCCAGCCCTCGCCGAGCACCCAGCCCTGAGCACCCAGCCCTGGCGCAGCGGAGGTTTGGCATTCCTCAGGTGCTGACAGCCGGGGAGCCGGTCAGGCTGGTTCCCCAGCACCCTGCTCCTCCGTTTCCTCAGACTCAGCAGCGCCGGGAGGGAGCCCAGTCAGCCTGGGTGGCTCTGGAACCCCCCTGGACCCCTGCCCAGCCACCCCCTCCCCACCACCCATCTTGCTGTGGGTGATCGTAACCTTGGAGGGGATTTTGGTGCTTGGCTCCGCTGCCGTGTGCCGGGGCACGGCCTCGACCAGGCTCGGATGGGGCATGAGGTTGGTGGTGTCCCACCACGCTGCAGTGAGGGGCTGGGGGTCCCCAGAGATGTGGCTGCACCCAGATTAACCAGCCACGTGGGGGTCCCCAGCACTGCAGCCCATTCCCAGAGCTTCCCAATGCTGGAAAGTCTCCCGAGTCTTGGAGAGCCGGGGCTGTCGGTGGGGTTCACGCTGGCCTGGGGAAGGAGTGGGGGTCACAGCCCCTGGGCCACTGAGGGAGACCTGACCTCGGGGCACAGGGTCCTTTCCCGGCAGGGCTCGGAGCCACGGGAGAGCCAGCACCCGCCCTGTATCCTCGCCCTGCCCTCCTGCTCCTCCCCAGCACCCGCCAGTGCCCCGCCATGGTGCCAGCCCCACCCCGGGGCCACCCTCCCAGCTGCTGGCCCAGCCCCTGAGCCTCCACGGCCACCACTGGCCCAGCACAAGCGGACACAGCTCGGCTCTGCTTGGGGTGCCCGTGGCCACCCAGCAGTGGCTACCACCACTCGCACGGCACAGGGAAACTGAGGCAGAGCTGAGCTGGAGAAGGGTCTCTGAGGACACCCATGGGGGTGTATCCCCAACCCCGCCTGGGGAAGGGTCCCTGAGGACACCCATGGGGTCTGTATCCCCAACCCTGCCTGGGGAAGGGTCTCTGAAGCCCCTCTGTGCCAGTCCTGATTGGGGGGATCAGCCCAATTGACCCCCCAGAGCCACCAGCACTGGAGGACATGGCTCCGTCCCATGCCCCACGCCTTCCCAAGGGACACCGGTGGTGATGGACACCGGGGTCCCTCTCTCCCCTCCCTGGGGGGCTGCACGGGGCTGGTCCTTGCCGAGGGGGGTGAGCTGCAGTGGCAGAAATGTTTATTGAATATAATCACAGGAGGGGTGCCACTCGCCAGCCCCAACCTCGGCAGCAGGCAGGACGTGGGGCTGGGTGCTCCGGGGCCGGAGCAGCACCCAGCGGGTGCTGGAGATGCCCATCCCTCCATGGTACCCCAGGGCAGAGCCCCGAGAGGGGAAAGCAGCAATGGGCAGAGCCGTGTCCCCACAGGTGCCACAGTGCTGCCATGCCAGGAGCTCAGGGCACCCCCAAGATCGGGGATGGGGGCTCGGAAATTCAAGCTTTTTCCATAAAAAGGGAGGGTTGTCGCACCCTGGGTGCAGCCCTGGGGAGGTGGGGACACGGGTGTGGGGCTGGGGTGTGGGGCTGGCTCGGGGATGCCCTCCCTGAGGGCTGTGGGGACAGGGGCTGCTGGGCACTTAGGAGGGACCCTCCTCCATCCTTGTCCCCGAGGCTGGGGCAGTGATGGAGCTGGGGGGGGGGACAGCCTCCTCCTGCGCAGCCCCCCGGGGCCATCCCAGCTCAGACAGGCCCCACTGGGGGACATTGCTGCTGCCTGGGGACAGTCCCCGTGTCCACCCCTGCCCACCCACGCAGCCCCTTCCCCATTTTCCCCAGCACGAAGCCCTGCAGTAGCGCCATAGCCCGGCCAGGCTGGCTTCCTCCTTCCTCCTCATCCTCCTCCTGCACCAGCCACCCAGCATCCAGGCTGGAGCACCCACTGGCCTGCGCAAAGTGGGAGCGGGGGGCTGGGGGGCCGGGGGGTGGGTGTGAGTGCTGGTGCCAGTGGAGCTAGGGGTGGATGTACGGGGAGAAGCGGCTGTGGCACTGGTGGCACCGGAAGGGCTTGTCCCCCGAGTGCAGCCGCAGGTGAGTCTTCAGGTTGCTGCTGCTGCTGAAGCGCTTGTGGCACGTCTGTGGGGGCGAGAGGATGGGGGCTCAGGGTTTGGGACGACCCCCCCACCCTCCCTCCCGGCACCCAGATGGTACTTACCGGGCACTGGTGAGGCTTCTCGCCGGTGTGCACCAGCCAGTGCTTCTGCAGGTGTGCCAGCTGCGTGAAGCGCTTCTTGCAGACGGAGCACTGGAAGGGCCGCTCACCGCTGTGCACCCTCAGGTGGACCTGCCAGGGGGGGCACAGGGCTATGGGGGGGACACCCGGGGAACCCAGCCCCCGTTCTCCCCTCCCAAGAGCATCCTGCACCCTCCCAGGGCATGGCTGGAGCGTGGAGAGGGTAAATCCACAGCCCGTCTCCGAGTACTTCGTGCCAATGGGCACTTTGCTGGGGGGAAACTGAGGCACAGCTGGGATGAGCTCTCACTGTCCCTTGTCCCCAGCATGGGCTGACCCTAAGGAAGCAGGAGGGATGTGCTGCCAGGCTGGGGGGCAGAGTGGGCGCTGGGGCACCCCGGGTACCTTGAGGTTGGAGAGCTGGCCGAAGCTCTTGGCGCAGACGTTGCACTCGTACTTGCTCCTGCCTACGTCCTTCTGCAGCGGGCACAGCCCAGTGACAGTGGGCGGCTTGGCCACGCCATGGCTGAGCACCTCCGGCTGCAGGGCAGAGTGGGGCATCCCCCCCCACGGCCGTGGGCGCCCCCGTGTCCTGGGGAGAGGGAGAAACCCCACCGGGGGCTTCGGCAGCACAGGAGCACCCCACCCGGGGGGCAGGAGGATCCCACATGGCCACAGGCTGGGCGGAAGCCAGAGAAGCGCACCGCCGCAGCCCTGCAGAGGTGACACCAGGGTCCCAGTGTCACCCAGGTGGGCAAGGGGCAGCGTGGGCTGTGGGGCCAGCAGGAGTGGGGGGCAGAAGTTGCAGCAGAGGCACGGCTGGGGCAGGAGGAGGGGGCACAGGCTGCCCAGGCGGACCCTCATCTCCCTGGGCAGTGGGGTGGGCGATGAGGCCTCTGCTTGGCCAAAGGGCCCCTTCCTCCAGCCCTCCGTGGCTCCATGCAGCTCTTCGGCCTCGGCTCTCCTCCCCTCCTCCTCCTCCTCCGCCGCGCTGCTGGTGGGGATGTCTTCGGCGTAGAGCGGCCGCGCTGGTGAAGGGGCCATGGCCAGCCCCATGGGGGTCCCGCAGCGGGTGGTCCTGGTGGCAGCAGGGGCTGCGGGCAGAGGAGCAGTCAGGGTGCCAGTGGGGGTCCCGGGGAGGGGACAGGGAGCTTGAAGACAAGGGGCTGGTGGTGGGGAGCCCAACACAGGCAGGAGCAAAGCTGTGTCTGTGGGACAGGCAGGAGCACCCACTGCCGGATCTGTGGGGCCAGGCAGCTGAGAGAGGACGCAGGGTAGGCTCTGCTGCTGTGGGGGTCTGCCGAGCCCTTTGGGGGCAGCCATCCCCCCCAGCCCCAGTGGATGAGGGCTGAGAAACTGGCCACATCCCAGAGACGAGGGAAGAGGTAGAGGAGGGCAGGGAGGAAGAGCAGGGGGAGGAAGGGCTGGAGCAGAGAGCACCATCCCCTTCCCAGCTGCATCCTCACAGAGCCACGGGGGATGTGGTGCCAGTGGTGGGTGCCGGCGGGGCTCTGGCTGAGGGAAGCAGATGCCAAGGATGCTGGGGCAGAGCAGGGGGTCAGGGACCGTGGAGCCAGGATTCACGTAGCACATCCAGGTGCTGTAATGGGGGCTGAGGGGGGCGGGGTACCCCTCTGGCCAGGAGACTTGCTGGGAGGTGGGGACAAGCTGGGACCTGGAGCAGAGTTATGGGGCTGGACACTGTGGGCACCAGTGCTTGGCACAGAGGGTTTGGGTTCAAACCTGCGGCTTGGGGGTGGCTTTGGGAATGGGCCCCCCAACCTGTGGAGCAGGGTCTTTGGCTGTCACTGTTCTGCCACCATCCCACCCCAGTCATGCCTCAGTTTCCCCCCTGAACTGGCATCTGGGAAGGGCTGAGCCGTTCCCCATGGAAACCAGGGCTGGGGGGAGCGGTGTCAAAGTGTCCCCACAGATACCTGGAGGTGAGGGGGAGGTTGTGGGGTGAGGGGGACCACAGTGGTGGCAGTGGGGCCGGTATTCACCCACCAGGAGGGCTGCCTGTTGGATTTCCCCTTTGGTGTAGCTGTCCCCAAGTGGGGACTGGAACTGTGTGTCCTGTGGGATTCACTCACCACCCCTCACAGCCAGTCTGGGGGGGGCACCAGCCACCACTCAGAGGGTACCAGGGGGACTTACCACCTCCTCACCCTGTCCCACACCCCCAGACCCGATGGGCTGAACCCCCACAGCAGGGCGAGGCTGGGGAGCGGAGCAGGACCACCCCATCCTGGTGAGGACATGCTGGGGGAGTGCTTGGGGCTGGACAGAGCCCAGACAGGTCCCGGTGCCCTGGGGATGGCACTGGCACCCAGCTCTGGTACTCTGGGGACAGCGGTGGCACCCAGCCCCAGTGCCCCAGGACCGACCCCGACCCAGAGCACAAAAAGCCATCACCAGGGGCAACTACACCCAAAGCCTAAAACCCAAGTTCGTGGGACGGGCTGGGGAAGCCGAAGCCTGGCAAGCGAAGCCGCACACCGCCTGGCATCACCGTGTCCCGTCACCGAGCAGCTCTGTCCCCACCAGCCACGCTTCGACCCGCAAAATGGCAAAGGGCAGCCCTGAGCAGGAGCGGGGGTCTGCGGGGGAGGCGGGAAGGGCAGAGCCGGGAGGGATGCCCAGGCGTGGGCACATCCACGTGGGACATGGCAGCGCGGTGGCTCCTACCTTCTCCGCTCCGGTGCCGCGGTCACCGATGAGCCCCGGCCGCTGCCGCGTTATGGTTCAGCGGCTGCCGGGAGTGTGAACAGGAAACCTCTGGGTTCGGGCCCTTTGCTAAATTTGGAGAGGTGAGGTGAAGCCTCTTCACGGGGAGGGAGAGGAGGAGGTGGGACTGGGTCGTTTCTAATAGACACAGCCCGCAGCCTTGGCACGGCCTGACACCGGGAACAACCGACGGTGTCCCACCATGAGCAGACAATCCCGGGGATAGCAGAGGGACATCACCGTGTCCCCCCGGTGCTGAGGGCGTGGGGAGCCACGTGGAATGCGATGGGGATGCAGCAGAGCCCCAAGTCCTGCACAGTTAAGCTTTCCTGCCCCAGACAGGGGTGACAGAGGTGCCACTATGGGGACAGTGGGACCTTGGCCAGCTGCCAGCTGGTGACACTGGCCCTGGCTGCAAGGGGAGCCTGAAAGGAAGTGCCGGGAGTGGCAGCAGGTTCGGCTGGGGCTGGCTGACAGTTTGGGACGACGAGTGGTTCCCCTTAAGCAGGGTGTTAACTCTGAAACCTACTGGTGGCTGACACGGTCACCACTTTGAAAAGAAGCATTCCATGAGCACACCCAGCAGCTCCCAGCTGTGACAACAGCTCCTGGGTGGTGTCCCTGACCCATGGGGGCTGCCCTGGTCCTGTGACAGTGGGGAGGGGTTGAGTCTCACACCCACTCCAGTACATCCCAAAAAGCTGTTCTGATGGGGAAGACCTGAAAAAGCTGATTTCTCCTTCTCTGCTGGGCTTCAGCAGAGCCTCTGACCACCCCTCACAACCTTTGTGGGGACCACGGTGGCTGGAGAAACCACGTGCAAAACACAACCAGGTGGGGAGTGGCAAGGGAAAGGGTTTGGGTCAGAAACCTCCTTTCACACCAATTTGCTTTGGGGAGAAAAGTTCCTGTGTGGGGTCCCGCAGAAGGGGAACACCAGCAGCTCCTGCCTGGCCACCCCGGAGTCACGGCTTCCGCAGCGGGTGTCCCCTCGGGAACAGCCCCAGAGACACAAGGGACACAGAGGGGTCCTTGGGGAGCCCAAGGGTGGCTGAACACCCATGTGGGTCCTGGCTGCCCATCCTTGTGACCCCAGTGCAGAAGCAGGGTATGGCCCTTGCATCCCTCCAGCATCAGCCTCCCACGAAGGGTAGTGATGGGGGGCTGTGTCCTGGGAGCCCCCGAGTTGGATGCAACGTGTTAGTGCATGTGTGCATGCATGTGCAAGCGTGTGCAAGCGCGTGCGTACGTGCTAAACCAGCTGAGCTAGCTGGCTGCAACTCTGGGAAGTGGGAGCTCCCTGCCACATCCTCCGGCACCGCCGGGGCTGGCCAAGGAGGATTTAGTCAGCACTGGGTAGGGTCCTTCCCAGGGCAAACCAGTTCCCCAGGCACTGGGGGAACTGGAGGGACACTGGGGCAAGCCCAGGCCTTGAGTCACTGTGTGCAAAGGGAGGGAGAAGGTATGGGGCAGGCTGTGGGCAGAGAGATGGGCTCAGCTGTAGCACCTTGGGGGGAACATGGGGCTGGAAGGAGCCCGACAGAAGGGGATGGCAGGGTGCTGGGGGAGTCATGGGGTACCCAAGGGGGACTGGCGGGGTGCAGGGGGGATGATTGGGTGCCCAAGGAGGGGATGGCAGGGTGCTGGGGGGTAACAGGATGGCCAAGGGGGTCTGGCAGGGTGTGGGAGGATGATTGGGTGCCCAAGGAGGGGATGGCAGGGTGTTGGGGGGTAACAGGATGGCCAAGGGGGTCTGGCAGGGTGTGGGAGGATGATCGGGTGCCCAAGGAGGGGATGGCAGGGTGCTGGGGGGTAACAGGATGGCCAAGGGGGTCTGGCAGGGTGTGTGGGGGATGATTGGGTGCCCAAGGAGGGGATGGCAGGGTGCTGGGGGGTAACAGGATGGCCAAGGGGGTCTGGCAGGGTGTGGGGGATGATTGGGT
The DNA here is from genome assembly GCA_027574665.1 of Rhynochetos jubatus. Classification (NCBI taxonomy): domain Eukaryota; kingdom Metazoa; phylum Chordata; class Aves; order Eurypygiformes; family Rhynochetidae; genus Rhynochetos; species Rhynochetos jubatus. The sequence goes on along the minus strand of CM050672.1, from coordinate 4,872,291 downwards.
GCCCAAGGAGGGGATGGCAGGGTGCTGGGGGATAACAGGATGCTCAAGGGGGTCTGGCAGGGTGTGGGGGATGATTGGGTGCCCAAGGAGGGGATGGCAGGGTGCTGGGGGGTAACAGGATGGCCAAGGGGGTCTGGCAGGGTGTGGGAGGGATGATTGGGTGCCCAAGGAAGGGATGGCAGGGTGCTGGGGGGTAACAGGATGGCCAAGGGGGTCTGGCAGGGTGTGTGGGGGATGATTGGGTGCCCAAGGAGGGGATGGCAGGGTGCTGGGGGATAACAGGATGGCCAAGGGGGTCTGGCAGGGTGTGTGGGGGATGATTGGGTGCCCAAGGAAGGGATGGCAGGGTGCTGGGGGGTAACAGGATGGCCAAGGGGGTCTGGCAGGGTGTGTGGGGGATGATTGGGTGCCCAAGGAGGGGATGGCAGGGTGCTGGGGGATAACAGGATGGCCAAGGGGGTCTGGCAGGGTGTGGGAGGATGATCGGGTGCCCAGGGGGAAGCTTTGCAGGTCTGTGGGTGTATTATGAGCACCCAGGTGATGGTTAGCAGCCCACCAGCAGAGAAGGAGGGTGGAGGAAGTGGGGTGCTGGGTGCTGAGGACGGGGAAGTTGAGACAGCGAGTGCTCGGGGACCGCAGCGAGATGTCACCACTTCCTCCCTGTCAGCACTTCAAAAAGACAGTGGGCACCACCATCACCCCTGCCTGCACCCTGAGCTCACAGCACCCGGCACCCACTCAGCGCTGCTCGGTACCTGAGCATCTCCCCCTCCAAAATTTCACACCTTCCCTGCCTGCCCGCGATGGCTCGAGATAAGCGTCTCCGGCGGCAGCAGCTTGCCAGCACGCAGCCAGAGCTGAGGCCTGACACACTCATGCTATGTGTGACGTGCACAACCCCCAGTATCCCCCCGCCTAGACCCCTCCAGCACCCAAGGATGTTGCTGGTATCCCAGCAGCAGCGTCCATCCCCAGACCAGCCATGGAGCCAGGAGTCCTGGCAGCGTAGGGTGCTGGTGGCACCCCCATGCCCAGGGGTTGGGACAGGGGGGCCCCAAATCCCCCCTCCTCCGTGCTTCCCCTTGGCTTGCGGTTGCTCTTGGCACAGGGGTGCCCCCGGCAGTGGATGCCTTTTGGAAACACCCTCAGCGTGAAGGAGCCCGAGAGCTTGAAATAAATTGAGGTTTTGGTAAGAAACATCTTTGGGTCTGGCAGGGCCTCACCAAGGTGCACTGAGTGTGTCGGGTCTCTGCACACAGAGACAGGGATGCTCTGATGCCACCTGCCTGAGTGAAGCCTTTCGTCCATGTCCCCAGGGCTCTTGGGGCACCGGTGGTGGCAGGGACAGAGCCACCCCACCCCTGGCTCCCCCAGGTGATGCTGTGCTGGAGACTGTCCCTATGAAGATGCCCAGCACAGAGCGTCTCCCCACAGGTGGTCTCAAAGTACCCACAAACTCCTGGGCATGAGGCCCGTTTTATGGGTAGGGAAACTGAGGCACAGCAGGAGCAGGGACACACGAAGGGTCCATCTGGGCTGACCCAGACCCAAACCCCCTTCCTCCTCAGACTGTATTTTGGGGGGTTGGGCCCCGATCATGGGCACACAGGGCTGTATCACATACAGACAGAACCCCCCCAGGCTGAATGCTGGGTGCCCCCACCCCATCCCCGTGGGACAGGCACCTGGAGGGTGGCACTCCGGCCACACCTGCAATGAGTTTCCAGGTCTCAGCACTGGAGAGGGGGCGGAGCGCGGGGCACTTGGCTGCTGCTGCTGGTGTTTGGAGGGGATGTCCCAGCTGGCCTGGCTTCCCTGGGAATTTGGGTGGGGGTCTTCAGCACCCCAAAAAGGAGAAAAGTCCTGTTTGCCAGCCCAACGGTGAGAGGAGGAAGATGCAGGGCAGGCTGATGCTTTGGGAGGTGAGATTCAGCTGGGGGAGGAGAGGCTCTGCTTCCTCTCGTCAACCTCCTGCCCTAGCCCAGAAGCTGTGTGTCCCCCCAGCCCCTGCCCCAACTTCCCCCCAGCCTAACACCCCCCGCAGCAATTTTCTCTCCCACTGTCTGTGCTTGCTGCTGGGGGGAGCAAGGTTTGAATCGAGGTGGGGGGATTTAGGGGGCGGGGGGAGGTTTGTGAGCCCTGGTCTGCTGGAGGCTGCTGCCTCGGAGGAATATCCCTTTCAGCTATTGATTTCCCTTTATCAGAGAGCAGGAATATGTATGGGCTGAAATCCTGATCAATCCCCACTCTGCCGTTGATCGATCAGCTGCTGCCCGAGGACTTTTACCGAAGGGAGCTGGGGATGTGAAGAGGAACTGCCGAATTTGGGCCCGACCCATTGCTCCAGGCCAGGACTGTGTCTGCCCGCCTCTACCCCTTCCTGCCTCATCCTAAAAACAGCGAAGCCGCAGGGCATCCTGGCACGGGCAGCATCCCAGGGTCACCCCACTGTCCTTCCCTCCAACAGTGCCGATGCCCCGGGGACCCCCGTTTCCGATGGCAGCAGGATGGCCACGCTCCATCTCCACCATGGGGACTCAAGACCCCCAAACCCAGAGGTGTAGGGCACCCACTGACACCCCAGAGCTGGAAAGCAGTCCCAGGGGAGCATTTTTGGGGTGTTGGGAAGGAGGTGCCTGGTTAGGGCCTCCCTGGGAGCACACCCATGGCTCCAGTGGGTCAGTGCACCCCCAGCCCCATGTCCCCAGCGCTGGGAGGAACCGGAGCATCCCTCAATCCCGTCTGGGATCGTTAGAGTCACGGGGCGAGTTGGGGGTGCGGGAGGCCAGCAAGGGGGAGGAGTGGCACCGTGGCCTCCATTATTGATTGCTTCGTAGCCAAAGGTCAGCGGTGAGTGTGCAAGGATGGGGAGGAGGGAGGCGGGTGATGCTGGGACAGGACGGGCTTGCTCCCGGCACCGGGGCTGTGCCATGGGGGGCAAGTGCCAGCCTTGGGGAGTGCAGGGCACTGAGCTTGCATGGAGAGCCCAGCATGAGTTCCCATTGCACAGCCACGGAGTCCCATCGTGCCTCAGTTTCTCCACCAGCGGATCAGGTGGCGAGGCTGCGCGGTGACCGGCAGCACCCTGGGCTGTGTGGGCGGGGAAGGAGATGCTGGGGGCTGTGGGGAAGGGTCTGCACCCACGGAAGGGAGGTGGAGGTGGGCTCAATGGGAGTTGGAGGTTTGTGCATGTCTGGGTGCAGGCGGGAGGGCTGCGTCTGTGGGATGGGCTGGGAATGGGCTCAGCTCTCCCCAGTGGGGACTCAGAGGCAGCTTTTGAGCTGGTCTCTGCCGTCCTGATGGGCAGGAGGTGACGGTGCCTGTGCTGGGAGATGGTGCTGGAGCCATAACACCATTCCCAGGGCCCTCCAGCTTCCTGGAACCAGCCCCTGATGGGCTCTGCAGCACGTTGCGGGCACCAGTCCCCATCTCTGCCAAAGCTAATGCCCAGGTTTTTCATTATGAGACTCCCAGGGCTTCATCCTGCCGGGCTCAGGACCTGACAGTGGGGCTGGAGCCAGGCAGCCCCCAGGTAGCACCGTGCTGCCTGGATGTGGGTCCACGATGCCGGACCATGGGCAGCAACACTGGCACTGGGCTCCAGCACAGTGCTGCCTGCCCTTGCCCCGGCCGTGCCGGGAGGGGGAAGATTTACAGGCTGTCAGAGCCGGGGCCAGAGGTCAGCAGGGGTCAGAAAGTCCATTTCGGTGAGGTCACTGTCCACTTCTTTCAATCTAATGAAGCCATTATTTGTGAAAGCGACGCTTTGCCGGCTATTCCCTTGAAGCCAAGCAGGGCACAGCGACCGGCTCTGAAAGAACAGGAAGGAGTCCCCTTCCCTTTCGCATTTGCCATTCAACAGGCCCCCAAAAACAAATACGCCACACACAGAAATATGACGCGGGGCCGTCGCTGCTGCAGGGCTCTGCCACCAGGGCCGGGGGACGTAAAGGGAAGCTGCCTGGAAGTGCCGTGCTCAGGGATGTGGCTGGGTCACTTGGATGGAAAGTCACTGAGGATGGGCAGAAATTGGGGGATGCTGAAAATCTTGCTGCTGATGTTGAACCAGTTGCAGGAAAGCATCTCTGGGGACTGCTGGTCCCTCCTCTCGATTAGGAAAGGGCTGGGGGGAAGAATCTGGTGCGTGCAGATGGATTATTTTCTGAAGGATTCATTTTGCAGAAAGCAAGGGCTGATTCCTTACCATATCCTTCCACTGTACCCCCACGCCTCTGCCCACTCCCACCCTGCTGCAGGGTGTCCTGTCCGCCAAGGGACACCGTCCCCAGGCCGTGTGGGTGCTGGCATCAGGGTGTCCCCTCCGGGGACAGAAGGACAGAGCTGTTTCTCAGGGCTGCTCTGCAAACCTTGGCCCTGTCCAGCTCCATCAGCTTGTTCGGGTGTCCCTTATCCCCCACGAGTGGGCTGGGGTCACCTGTGGGCTTTTTTGGCAGAAACAAGGGAGTGAAACATGCTGCAGCTGGCTCTGCGCTCCCCAAATACTGGGTGAAAGTGGGGAAACTGGGGAAGGAGGTGATCTGGAAGGATGGATTAGTCAAAAGGAATGGAACCACATGGGGGATGTCACACAGGTCTTGTGGGTTTTTTTCTCCCTTCTTTCCTTTCACACCAATTATCCTGCAAATGAGGAAAATGAGAATAAACACAACCTGCGGACCTGACCCTCGTTGGACAGGAGAGGGTGCCAGATGCACCCTGGCTGGGACAGTCCTGCAGTGGATCCCCACTTGGGCAGCCATGAGTGCTGGCAGGGAGACCCGTGCACCATGGTTCCCCCTCGCCAAGACTGTCCTCAGCTGGTGTCCCCTCCGCCAGCCCCATCCGTGGGCCAGGACCTCTGCAGGTTGCCTGAGCCTGGTCACGGGTGGGAGTGGGGATCCTGGTCTGTGTCTGGGAAGCAGCCGGCCAGACTCTGCTCTGCTGCTGTTGCAGACGAGGAGCTGCTTCTTGGCTTTGGGGACTTGACTCAAGACAGATGTCAACAAGAGACAAGTGGAGTTTCCTCCTCCCGCCGTGTCTATCCCCGTTAAAACCGGTGTAAAGATGAGGTGACACCCTATGAGTGCCATGGAATTATTAACATTGCTGTGGGCGGGTCATGGGCACCTCCTGCTCCACCCGTGCCCCGTGGAACCCTGATTCGCCTGCACTGCAGGAGCTGGCAGAGCCCTGACGGGCTGGGGGGCAGCTCTGCCCCAGCCCTGGCCGCCTCCTCCCAAAGGCTCACCCGCCTCCTTGCCCTCGGCGTGCCCACACAGAGAAAAACCATCCTCCTCCTCTTCTTCCCCCTCTGCCGTCACCCCAGACCCGCGGCTGGGAGTCCGGCGGGGCTGCTCTGTGGGGAAGGGGCAAGGCGGAGCCCCCGGGTGTGGGCAGCCTCGGTGGCGGGTGTGAGGGGCAGGAGGAGGAGGAAGGGCAGCAGGGGAAGGCCGCAGCTCAGGACCCTGGACAGGGGCAGCGCCTTCAGCACCATGGCCAGCGGCTCGGTAGTCCGGGTGGTGACGGACCCTCGCGCGCGCTTCCCCACGCGCGATTTTGCCGGCAGCACGGAGCCGGGTGGTGAAAACCCTCCCCCAGGTGACACCACGGTCCCTGACGTACCCCCCCCCCCCCACCGCACGGTACCCCCCGTCCCCGTTCTGCTCAATGGTACCACGCGAGACTCGTCCCGCGTGGGGCGGCCGCGGTCAGCGCAAACCCCCACCCACCCCCCACCCCCCCCAAGCTCTCCCTGAGGCGGGGGACGAGGGTCACTGCCAGCTCACCCCCACCGCAATTTGGTCGTGGTAGTGGGGCCCCCCACGCACACCCCACACCTCCCGGGAGGGGCTGCGGGCGGCGCTGTGCCCCCACGGGCCGGGACGGCAGCGGGGCATTGTCCGCCGCCGGAAATGGAGCCGCTGGTCACTCGCCCTTTGTCCCCGCCCGGCCCAGGGGGCGACCGGCCCCCGCCCCCGCCGGCACCACCTCGGCACCGCTCCCCCGCCGGGGGGAGGGCGGCCCGGGCCGCCGGGAAGCACGGCACGGGGCGGGGGGACGGCCACGGGGGTTGTACGGTCCCAGGGGTTGCACGGTCTCGGGGGTGCACGCCCCACTGGCTGGACACACGTGGGGCTGGGGGCTCAGGAAGACCACTGTGTCCCGAAAAATCGGCCCTTCCCCCCCGAACCCGGTGCCTCAGCCCGGCCCGGTGCCGGTTCCCCCGCCCCGCCGTGTCCCGGCGGCAGCTCACAGGTGGCTTCGCCCTTGGGGGGCAGCTGGGGGGGGGGGGGCGTGGAGAAACGACGCGTGGAACACCCCCCCTAGTCCTCGGGTATTCCACCTCCTCACCCCCCCCGGAGGTCACGTCTTCCCTTGACAGGTGGCCTCGCCCCTAAGTGTGGGGGGGTATCTCCCCCCCCCCCCCCCCCCCCCCCTCCCCTCCAAATCCCTCCCGGAATGTGTCGCTATTACCGGGGGGGGGGGTGGTGGTGTTAATTAGGATCACGTGGGGGCGGGATGGCTGAGCAGGGCCGGGCGCCCCCCAGCCCCGCGGGTGGGTCCTGGGGCTAGCGGGGGGGGGGGGGGGGGGAGTGAAGTGGGGGGCGGGGGCTGCTATTGTCTGCGAGAATTTGGGAGCCTTTGAAAAAACCCTCCCGCTCCCTCCCACCCCTATTGTTGGAGTGAAGATGGAGTCAAACCTCTCCCGGCTCCCTCCCGGCGGGGTCTAAGCTGGGTTTTTTTGTTGAGGGTTTTTTTTGGGGTTTTTTTTTTTTTTCCTTTTTCCTCTTTTTTTTTTTTTTTTTTTTTTTTGGCCGGGCTGATACCCTCAAAGCTGGCCGAGGAGGAGGAGGGAGGAGGCGGTAACAGCCACAACTCGGAATTTGCAAGCGAGTGTCGGGATGGGGTCTGTTTCCAACCAGCAGTTTGCAGGTTAAGTTATATTATTGTCCTCAGCCCGCCTCGGCTCCGCGATTATTAATAACGACGGCACAGCCCAGACGGGGGGGCTCTGGGACCCCCCTCCCAGCGACCTCACTCCCCCCTCCAGCCCCGCTTGTACCCCAGCAGCGCAGCCGGGCCCGGCGTGGCCTCGCTTCCCCGCTGCAGCTCTGGGGAGCTTGGAGGGGGGAATTTTATTTTATTTTTCCCACCTTCCCCCCCAGCTCCCCCCACTCCCAGCCCCAGGATGAGCCCACAAGTTTGGGGCCGGTGGTTGGGGTGGTTTGGGAGCGGGGAGGGGGGGGGGGTGTCCCCGTGCAGCAGGGGGGATGCTGACGGAAGGGGAGAGACTTTTCTCCAGCGTGGCTTGTTGGGGGCGGGGGGGGGGGGGGGGTCGGGTTGTTATTTTGTGGGAGTTTTTCCTTTTTTTGTGGTTTTTAATGGCTTTAAAAATTATTTTGGCTTTTTGTTGTTGTTGGATTAGGGGGTTGGTTGTTGGGGTTTTTTTTCGTTTTTAACGGTTTTTTTGATGGGAGAACGGATTTAGGGCCCCCACCCCACGCACCGCCTGGGTCGTGCCCGCAGGAGCTGCCTTGATTTCCCCCCGCCCGTGGGGTGATCCCCACGCACACGTGGAGGCAGAGCTGACGGCTCTGTTTGGGGTCTTTTTGGGTTGGGTTTATTATTTTTCTTCCTTTTTCCAGCCTGGGGAACCCCAGCAGGATTTAGGGCTCTTGCGGGCTGCCCGGCTGAGTGCGGAGCAGCTGGGCCAGGGGAGAGGGGGAACCCACGGGTCCCCACAGCCCCTCGGCTCAGCGGCTCGGTGGGTCTCTCCCCAGGTGCAAAGCCGGGCGAGGAGCCGGCCGGAGACTCGCCCAAGGCCGAGAACGAGTCCCAGCCGCTGCACGGCTCCGGCATCTGTAAATGGTTCAACGTCCGCATGGGCTTCGGCTTCCTCTCCATGACCGCCAAGGGCGGCGCGACCCTGGACTCGCCCGTCGATGTCTTCGTGCACCAGGTACGGGGCCGGATCCCGCGTGGGGTCCTGGGGAGGGAAGGGGGTGCAGCTTCTGGCACCCCTCCGGGAGGATGCAAGGTGGGATGAGGACCCTCGCGCCGCCTCCACGCGAAGCCATGGCTCCCCTCCATCCCAACCCGGCATCCCGGGGGAAGCCGCGGTCCCCCGGGCTCGTTTGCCCCGAGCGAGGCGGGTGGCGAAGGGCAGGCACAGCCACTCGCCCTGCCGCAGCCCGGGGCTCCTCTCCGGGGACCGGCGCTGTAAGCTGACTCCCGAGCGATTTAATTTTCCCATCGTGGTTCCCTGGGGAGCCCCTCGGGGCCGGATCCAGGGGAGCAGGTGCCCACGGGGCTGAGCGGGACATGCCGGAGCGGGGATGCTGCTCACCCCAAGGAGGGACCCGGGGAAGAGCTGGTTTTCCCCTGGCTACAGGGTCCGGGGGGTCCTGAGCCAGGCAGGGGTGCAGGACTGGGCTTTCCCCAGGCGGTGGCTCATCCCTGGGGGCGGAATCTCTGCCCGGGCCCCCTGTTTCGGTTACATCTGGCACAAAGGCGTGCGGGGTCGTGTACGTGCCCCTGTGGATCCTGTACCTTAGTGACAGTCCTGCGTCCGGGTTTGACCCACACGCGCCTTGCTGAGGGGGAAGCCCCACTCGTGTCGGCGATCCGCGCCGGGGGAAGTCGTGGATTCGGGGCTGCGTCTGCTTGGGCCCTCCCGGGCTCGTGGGGAAGGCTCTGCCTGGGGACCCCATGCAGGGGCTGGGAAAACAGGCTTGGAGACGGTGCCCAAATCGAGGCCGTTGGGTCAGCGCTGGGTGGGAGGGAGATGTGGGGCTCAGCGCTGGCGTGTGTGGAAAGGGGTCTGTGTGAGGAGCGTGGCCTGTGCCCCCTCGTCCCAGGAAAGCAGTGGCCATCGGGGCTGGGAGCGAAGGGGACTCGGGCATCTCTGGGGCAAACACGAGTGGTTTTGTGGGGACGGGTGGGAGCAGCTGCACAAGATTTGGACAGACACATCGTGATGGTGTTGGTTCCTGGAAGGAAGCCTCCGGACCAGTCAGTTTCAGTGGTTACTGCTCTCCGTGGGTCCAAATCCCCCCAAATTGGGGCCTGTCCTGGGGGTGCAGGACTGAGCCCATGAGCTGTGCAGGGCTCCTGGGACTGGGGTTCCTGGGGGTGTCTCACCCCCTGCCCATGATACAGTGGCTCCTGCAGGCAGGGCTATGGCAGTTTGGCAGGGGAATGATGGCCAAGGGAGAAGCAAATCCCTTCTCCAGCTGTGGTGAAAGCGCCTTGGCAGGAGCAACTGTCCCATGGCTGGGTTTGGAGGCTCCAAATCAGCCACGGAAAACTGAGATCCTGGTGTTGGAGAGAGCAAATGGGTCTTTGCATCTCAATGTAGCACAGCGGGATCCAGGGCCCGTGTGTAGGGGGGAAGCCTCCCGCCCTCCCTTCCTCCCTTCTTCTGGGGGTTTATTACCCCTAGACAGTCTGGTTTCCTGATTGCTCTTGCTCACATTCCTTCAGGAAAAGAGAATTAACTGGGGTGTCTCTGCCAGGAGCATCCCACTGCCCCGGGGAGCGGTGCAGGCTCCTGCTGTCCCCCATTTTTCGGGGCAGGGGATCCGACATACAGGGTTTGCTGTGCTCGGGGAATACGATGAATGCGGGGTAGAAGCAGGTTATTTTGTGTAGGAGAGGGGCAGCCTGTGTGTGGTTCCCTCGATGCAGCGAAGGGCAGGGTGCTCCCGGTGTGGGGCTTTTAGGCTAATGTCGAGTTTTCCTCCTCCAGCTTGGGTTTCTCCTCCTTTCCCACTCATGGGTTGGCACAAAGTCGCTGCTTCTTGCAGCGAAACAGCCGGGGCTGATGCCGGCGGCTCTCCCAGCATGGAGCATCCTGGCACTGGCTCAGCCCCATCCCCTTCTTGGAGAGGGACCAAACTCACGCTCCTACCCTGGTCTCGCTGCTTTTGGGTGGCTCGTGGAGGATCGGTCCCTTCTGCTGCTGTCGCCATCCCAGTATCTGGGCAATTCCCAGGAGCCAGTGCCGGCTCCGCTCCCTGCGGAGGCAGTCAGGCCTGGGAGGGCAAAAGCCAGCACCGTCTCAGGGGGGACATGACACACAGGGCTCGGGGTGCTGGGCTCAGGAAGCTGTGCCGGCACCCACCACCTACACATGGTGCCCCAAACCAGCTATCGGGGGGGTTTAACACCCCCCCAGCCCCCGTAACCCACTCCTTCCCTTCTTAATTTGCATATGTGAATGATGACCCACAGGAAGTAATTGTGGGAGAAAGAAGGGAATTGGCCTCTTTAGATCTATTAAATCACTTTATTACAGGAACCAGGTCTGAATGGCCCTTCTCTGCAGGGAGCGCGTCTCCATCTCCCCCTCCCTTTATCTGATCACAAAGAGATTAAAATCTCGGCAGGACAGGAGACTAACAGGGCTCCTCGGGGCTGCCTTTCCCTTGCTTTGTGAGCTAAAAATGAGGCATTTGGGTTCAAATGCCTCCCCTGGACTCTGGAGATGGATTCATTTGGGGGCTGTGAGGATACAGGGGGGGATGAAGCACAGCGGAGCGGACCAGGTTGTCCCGGGGAGGCGAAGGGCTGAGCAGCACCCGTGAAGGGGTGGGGGTCTCGAGGTGGCAGGAATCAGGCTGGTGCTGGTGAAGACCCCGAAGCTGCGGCGGTTTCCTGGGGATGTGGCTCCCGGGCTCGCACCGTGGCTCTGGGTATTGCTTTCAGGAGTGTGGGGCTGTTGGGGAAGGCAACCTGGAAAAAGGGAGAGGAGAAAATCTGGGCGCCCCAGTGCCGCTGGACAGAGCGGGAGGAGTGAGCGCAGCCCAGCAGTGCTGGGGTTTGCAGCCCATCCCCAAACCTGGCTGAGAGCGGAGGGGAAGGGGCTGCCCAGCCCCCTGGGAAATGCTTCTCTGCACAGCTCATCTCCGTGTCTCCAAGCTTTTCTCCGAGCCAACAGGTCTAAATCCTTGATAAGGCAATATTTGTTGGGGGGGGTGTGTTGTTCCTTGTCATGGTTTTGGCAAGGAGAGCTTCTGGGTGCTGCCGGGACCCTGCAGCTGCTCTGACCACGGGGCGTTCAGCCGCTGGCATCTCCGTGCCATGGTCCTGTGTGTCCTTGCAGGGATGTGGTTAGACCCACTGGGGCCAGGATGTGGCACTCCTGCCCTGCCCCAGTGCCATGGGCACCGTGGGGCCAGCCAGGCACATGCACAAGGGGGCTTTGGTCGGTTCCCTGGGTGCTGCCATGCCCAGGAGCATGGGGGGGGGCCATGGTTGGTGGAGGGGTTCCATCCCCGCTCAGCGGGCAGGGGACAGGGTGGAGGGGGATGGTGGTTGCCATTCAGCCATGGATTTCGGCTGAGCGGACCCGAGCTGTCACCCACCTGTGCTCCTGCCATCCCCCTGCACGTGGCCGGGGATGGAGCCGGCCAAGACACGAGCATGATGTGAGGTCTTCCAAAAAAAACCAAAAACCCAGCACGTGTTTGCAGGCAGCTCCATCCCTGAGCGCGCAGGAGAGCAAAGGCAAGGGCACACGGGAGGATTTCTCCATCGGGGAGAGCGATCCAGCCGTGGGGTCCCCTCCTGCCTTTCTCCTGGGCTGGGGTGCAGGAGGATTTGGTTTGTGCAGAGCTGGGGGCAGCGAGGGGAAAGGGGAACCCGCCCGGGGCAGCAGTTTGAGTCAGTGTTGGATGCGTGGTGCTCGCAGAGCATCGGAGACGTTGAATATCTCACTCTTTCCTGCTTTCTCCTGTGCTTTTGCTCTGGGACCAGGCCCATCCCGCAGCTGGGTGGGCACCCCGGGGTGCCGGCGTGGGTGGCTGCAGGACCCGGGAGCACCAGGGTTACGCATGTCCCTAGGGAAGATATCCCTTGGGAAGGCATCCCCTGGGGTAGAAACCCACGTCAACATCTCTGCTTTTGGCGGGGGGGGGGGAGAGGAGAGGAGCAATTTCTTTGTGTTTTGTTTGGGATTTTAAATAACAGCTGGAATAAAATTGTATCGCGTCGCTCGTGCCCCATGTCCTGATGGCAAATATGGAGAGAGAGCGGCTTTTATTCCAGCCCTGAAACTCCATCAAGCACACAAAAAAAAGCCTCCTGTCTCTGTCTAAAGATTAACTGATGGCTGCAGGCACATCCCTTCCCCCAGCTCCCCCTCTCAGCCCCAGGGCGAGGGGCAGGGAGAGAAAACACCCTTAAATGGTCTCCCAGATAAAATGACCCAAATGAATGGGATTGCCGGGATGGAGCTGGGGAGGGCTGGGATGGCTTTGTGAGCCGCTTTCCCCGCTGCCCCCAGCTCCCGTGTTTCCTTTTCCCTATTTACTTGGCCCTAAGAACAAGTGGGATGAAGCTGGAATCCGAAGGTGGGCTGCTCCCGGCTGTGCCCCTGCTGCAATACGGGACTATGAAATTAATGTGCAGCAGCTAATCCTAATTAGTTGCCCCCTGGGATGCGCGGGAGGGTTTGGCACCCTCAGGGTGGGGAAAAATACAGCTGAAGGTGTGGATTTAGGGCAGGTAGCTGATAAAGACCTTGGTGGATAGGGTTTTTCCCCAGAATTATTATGGAGTGTTTAATTTTGCTGGATTGTGGTGGAAAATAAAGAGCAAGTGTCATTGCTTTGGCAGGAAAGCGGCTTTATTTTGGTTTTATTTGAACTGGGGGGAAAAAAATCCTTGGGGATATTGCTCCAGGTGACCATAGGGAGACACTGGAAAGCTCTGGTAATGTTTTGTTAAATCCACTGACCCTCTGCACCAAGCCCCCAGAGCTGAGGGAGGACCCTCTCTCCCGAGCAGCATCCTTCCTGAGCCACAGGAAGGGACCGTGGGGCGATTCCTGCTCTGAGCCCAAAAATATCATGAGAGCAGTCCCGGGCGCTTGAATTGCCGGCACCGGGGAAAGATTTGCTGTGTGATTTGGGGAGAGGAAAGGGCTTTGCTCAGGGATGGATCCAGGCGCCGGCTGTGAAGGCAAAGGGATGATTCTTGGCTGGCCTCGTGGCTGGCCGTGGGGGGCTGAGCTGGCCCTGCTCGGGGGGTCACCGCTCCATGTTGGCAGAGCCTGACCCTGACAGAAATCTGCTTCGGGGGCTGTTTGCCATCGGGCAGCACCCAGCAGAGGGGAGAACTGCTCTGCTGGGCCTGGGCTGAGGCTGCTGCACCCCATTGGGAGTGCGATGGCATCGCCTGGTGGCATTCAGAGCTGTGCCCCAAACAGCTGGGCGAGTGTTAGCCCCTGCACACCAGCTTATTCCGGGTGCGGGAGCCGAGGAAGGGGCTGCTCTGCACCAGTTGTGCCAAGCCTGAGCCCTGCGGGGCTGGGGGTGGCTGGGGCTGCTCCCCTGGGACATGCTTCTCCCAGGGATGGGTCCTTGTGGGGGTGGCAGGGGTGTGTGGGGCTCTGGGCTGCCCTGCACCCCGGCCAGGCTGGCTGATGCATCGAAGCCGGCAGCACAGGGCCAACTTGAGCAAAACAAGGGGCTTGGGGGGATGGGGATGCTGCAGCTCTGGGGCACAGAGGGGTGCAGAGTCCGGTGGGGCAGCCCGGTGGCCGGGGTGCCCTGGGTGCAGCTGTGAGTGCTGGCTTAGCAGAAGGCACTGTGGACGGGATACCCGCAGCCTGTGGGTGAAAGTGGGGTGCAGTGATGGGGACACAGACCCCTGGGGGGTGCAGCAATCCCTGTGCCCACCACCGGGATCTGCTGGGAAGGGGGTGTCTACATTTCCTCACCCCTGTGGGCCACTTCTTCCCCGCAGAGTGGGGGAAACTGAGGCACGGGCACTGCCTGCAGTGGGGTCAGGCGCTTTGGGCATGGCCTGGCCATGTCCCTGGCACAGCTCGGCGCAGCCACTCTTAACCCAGCATCCCAGCCCGGCTTGTTTCCCCAGGGATTTTGAGTTTAAACGGCTGGAAGAGGCGAGGTGCAGCGGCCGCTCCGCCCCAGGCCCCTCTGGACACAAAGATGGTTTGATTGAGTGGCCGGGGCTGGCTGGGAATAAACGTCCCCTTGTGTCGCGCTGGGGAGGCCGCAGGGACAATGGTGACCCCGGGGCTGGCCGAGCCCCTCTGGAGCCCAGTGGGGTGGGGGTGAACCAGAGCCCGGTGGTTTGGGGAGCGGTGGCTGGATTTGGCGTGCTCCATGGTGTCACCCCCTTTGGAAGGGAAGGTCTAACGCTGGGTTTTGTGATGAGGGATTTGCTGGGTGGGAGGAAGAGGAGGGATGAAGGCACCCACGTGCAGGTGGGGAAGGGGTGAGGGACACCCAGTGCCGCGGGGGAGGTGGGCAGCGCTCGGCCGCTCATGTGCTGCATCTTTGTCCGCTGTAAATAACCACGGAGCTGAGGGATACGGGATGGGTGGAATAGTGGAGAGGTGCCTGCTGTGATGCCTGGTGAGGGGGTGCCCCGGGGGCCGCGAAGAAATGGGTGAAGGGGCACCAGCTCTGCTTCTGTTCCTTGTCCCACTGGTTAACTCTGGACCCTAATGATGACAAGTGAAATCCTTGTGCTAGGAAACGTTTTACAGCAGTTTTATTATGAGGATGGCAATGCTTTGTGATTCGGAGCCCAGGGTTGCCCTACATGCCCCCCCCCCCCCCACCAAAACAACCACCCCCCCAAGTCTGACCCCTCAGCTCCACTATGAGACCCAGCACCCAACGAGCGAGACCCGACTCTCCCGCAACGGGCGAGCTGGGCGCGGGGCTGATGTGCGGAGGGGCTGCACAGGGGGTCAGAGGGGCCGCGGCCATGCCGGCCACCCTTCCTCCCCCCAGCGTGGCCTGGAACTCCTGGAATTTGGGCAGCGGGAGCACGGCCGCCGCCGGCCCTTTGTTCTCGCTGGCCGGTGGCTCCCGGCCCTGGCCCTCCCCTGCGCTCCCCCTCATCCCCAGCATCCCCGGCTCGCTCCAATCCCCCCCCTTCCTCTCTTTATTTTTTTGGGGGGGTGGAGGCCTGGGAAGGCTCCGGCTTTGTGTGTGGTGTGGGACAGGGGCTCTGGGCCCCTTCCTTTCAGATGCAGGAGGTATGCAGCTAATTCAATGGGCTGCAGTTTGATTACCTATCTGATAACAGAGGAATGCCAGCAATGTGTGTGTTTTGGGAAGGGGGCAGGGGGGATGCGCAGGGACCACCAGCCACTCTGCAACTCACATCAAAAGGCTGCGGCAAGGGGGGGAGAGCTGGGGTGCCCTGGTTGCTGCTCCCCCCCCTCGCCCCCCCCCCCCCCCCCCTCCTTCCCTGGGGAGAGGGCGTTTCCTTTGGCCTTTTGGCAGAGGGGGCCGAGGGGGGGTCGGAGCGGTCCGAGGGGGGGTTGGTTGTCATCCTCACCCGCTCCTGGAAAATAAATCGCTTCCCCCATCCTGTTGCGGCAGCTTCTGCCCCAGCCCTCCTCTTCCTCGAAATGGGGGTATCGGATGGGTTGTGGGGGGCAGGAGCGGGACCCCCGGCACTGGAGGTACAGCACTTTGGCTGCCCATGTGGAATGGTACCCAAGGTGTGGGTTGAGCTGGAGGGCGGCTTGTGTGCCAGGGTCCCCCCTGCCACGGCTCGGCTTTGTCCCGAATCTTGGGGCTGAGCGCCTGCGAGTTTTCATCTCCGCAGTGTAAACACAGCTGGGCCAGCTGGGGCTGTAAACACCCCCGATAAGGGTCTCTGGCTCTTGTCCCCCAGCCTTCAGAGCTGCCTCCCGTGCCACGGGGTGATGCTTGCCACGGGGTGATGCTCAGCTCCTTGTCCCCAAAACGCCGCAGCTGCTGCTAGGGTGGGACAAATGTGCCATCTGTGGCAGCCCCCATTATCTGGGGGGTTTGAGGAGGCTGGTGGGGTGGCATGTTGAGGATGGGGCAGGGTTGGTGGTCGACCCTGCGGTGCCAAGGCTGAGCCAGGCACCTCCTGTGTTGTGCTGGCAGCTGCTTTGGACACAGAGCTCCTGTGTGGGTGTCCTCAGCACCCCCCGGTGATGCTCAGCGCTGGGGAGAGCAGAGCTGGGGTGGGGGGGAGGTGTCTGGCTGTAGGGTGTTTGGGACTGCCCAGATCAGCCCTGGATGGGCAGAGGTTGCTGTGAGACCCTGTCACATCCTTGTTGACGTGGGGCATCTCGTAGCTCGTGGTTTGGCTCTCCCTTTTGGGAGCAGCAGCAGGTCAGGGAGCAAAGGTTTCTGGCAATCCCATCTGGCTCACCCTGCCCCTCGTCCAGCAGGAAAGCAGACGGGGTGGGTGTGGGTGACTTGGGTCAGCCCGTGAGGTCTGTCCCACCCGGAGCTGGGCTCCATGACATAAAAGGGGGTGGAAAACAGCAAAAAGAGAGACCTTAAATGTTGTTCCTTAAGCTCTGCTGAGTTCCCACTTCCCTGGTGTGCCCACGGACATGCACAGGTCCTCCTAAAACCCAACAACCCCATTTCTTCCCTCTCTGCTTTCATGTGGGGGGTTTCCACATGTATCCTGGTGAGATTTGGGGGTGGAAGAGGGGAACCAGCCCGTGCCTGGGCAGCATATGTGGGGGGAAAGAGCTCGGTGAGGGAAGAATGGGTGGCCGCGATCCACGTGACGGGAACTGGCCAGGCCATGAATGGGGAAGATGCTCCATTCATAAATGCAGGGTCCTGCTGCAGCCGCGCAGGCGTTGGCGCCGGCTCTGCTGGGAATCCCCAGCCTGCTGGAGCTGCCCCTCCCTCTACCAGCAAATCCCCCTTAACTCTTTGCTCTCGCTCGTTTGGGCTCCGCTAACGAAGTTGGGTGAAAACCCTTCTTGAATTGCTGCCTGGGATGTGGAGGTCCCAGGCCGGCGGAGCAGGCAGTGACGCTCACGGCAGCGTTTGGTGGCACAGCGGGGCGAGAGGTGTCGGCTGCATTGCCTGCCTCTGCTCCTTGTTAACTTAGCAGGGCCAAACAGCCGTTTAATTAATTACTGGGGGCATTTAAAGGGTTTGAACTGAGGTGAGCTGCAGCGCGGGGGCTGCAGTGCAGGGGGCTGGCTGGGAGCGCCAGCTTCCAGCCTCCTGGCCTCGCTGCAGGTCCTGCCGTGAGCTGGGTTGCACGTGCCTCTGCAAAGCCTCCAGATCCTTCTGTCTTTTGAAAATGATGTTTTGGATCTCCCTGTGAACATTCCCAGCCCAGGGTGTCGGAATGTGCAGGGGACGGTTCCTGCTACCCAGCGTGGGGCTGGGTGGGAGAAGGGGTCGGTTTTGCTGTGCTGAGAGCTGGTGTTTTGCAGCAAACTGCTAAAATTTGGGTCTGAGCTGGCTCTGTCAGCCCTTGCTTGCCAAACCAGGGAGCCCTACTCCACTGGGTGTCTCAGCTCACTGAAGGCTCTGCATTATCAAATGGGGTTCCAGAGATTTTAGGGAGATGAAGATGCCCGGGCGAGCCTCTCGTGCCATGTAGATGCATTTGCTGGGCTGGGGCTTGTCATGTGCCCAATAAACACCCCAGCTCAGTGCTGACCCCCATCCTTTCTCCGTGCCCCCCCAGAGCAAGCTCCACATGGAGGGTTTCCGCAGCCTGAAGGAGGGTGAAGCTGTTGAGTTCACCTTCAAGAAATCATCCAAAGGTTTGGAGTCCATCCGGGTGACTGGCCCTGGGGGAGTCTTCTGCATCGGCAGCGAGAGGAGACCCAAGGGCAAGAGCCTCCAGAAACGCAGATCGAAAGGAGACCGGTAAGGGGCAGCCAGGGCCTGATCCGGGCACAGGTCTGTGGCTCAGGGTTGGGCTCGGGTCCTGTGGGGCAGGCAGCGACCCTTCCTCTGGGAAAGCATCTTCCTTTGGCAGTTAATGAGTGGCAGATGCTGCTGGGTGGGGAAAGGGCAGCAAACCAGCAGCGAAAGGGCAGAGGTCAGGGACACCCCAGGCGGCCGCTCCCCTTGTCTGGGGGAGCCGCACTGGGCAGGGGTAATTTTCTCGAAGAGAAACCCTTCCTTGTGGGAAGGAAATGGCCGGACGTCCTGGCAGTGTCCCACGGTGAGGTTGGGAGCCCCGGGGCGAGTTTCTGGCCAGCCCTTCATCCGTCCTCTCCTCTCCCATCCTCTCCACCCTGGCTGCCAGAGGATGCCTCTTCCTGGCTTTCCCAGCGGATGCTGCCCACTCCACCCGGCTGTTCTCACAAGCAGGTTTTAAAATTAGTCGGAAAGGAATTGGGAAGGAAAAGGAAAGAGAGGATTGTGGCCATCCTAGATGGATGCAGGATTTAAAACGGACACCAGGCAGCTCCCTCTGCCCTCACTGCTCTGGTGCAAAGGTGGCACCCGGGGGACGAGTGCTGCAAGGGTACAGCCATGGGAGAAGCCACGTTTGGGGTTGTCCCCGCACCGATGGCCACAGTCGCCGCAGCCGTTCTCCCGGCTGGGCTGTCAGTTGTCCTATTGTCCGTTCCCGCTCTGCTTTTGGTCGGTAGCGCGTAGCCCTGGGAGCAGGGTTTGTAGACGCAGGAGCCAGAACCGTGATGGAGCCCCCGTCATCCCCGATTTTTGTCCCCAGTGCTTGGTTTCGATGCGGGGGTTTGCTGCCATCTCCTGGGTACCAGCAGCACCACTGAGACAGGTCCAAACTGGTCATGCTGGAGCTGGGGCTCTGTGAGGACCAAACCCAGGGCCACCATCTGCCCCCAAAGAGCCGATCCCGCATCCTCGCAGCAGCTGGGCGATTTTAAGCCCAGCTCCAGCTGCAAAGCCAGACGGGCACGGCCACGGCAGCATCATTTCATTTCTCCTCCTCGAATCTCTCTCCTACTCCCCCCCCCCCCCCCCCCCGCAGATGCTACAACTGCGGCGGGCTGGACCACCATGCCAAAGAGTGCAAGCTCCCGCCGCAGCCCAAGAAATGCCACTTCTGCCAGAGCATCAGCCACATGGTCGCCAACTGCCCTGCGAAAGCACAGCAGTCCCCCAGCTCCCAGGGAAAACCTGCCTACTTCCGAGAGGAGGAGGACATGCACGGCTCGGCCCTCCTCCCCGAAACCCGGGAATGATGGCGGGTGGCGGGGAGGAGGGGGCTTCCACCGGGATGAGAAGGCTTTGGCAAGGCAACGGGCAGCTGTGGGGGCTCGGAGGAGGGAGGGCAGGGTGAAGGACTAGGGAGGGAAGACGGCAGTGCTAGTGGAAGGGACCTGGTGTCCCTGCACAGACCTTTTCCCCCTGATCCCAGCCTGGGGAAGGCCCTGCTTTAATTGGGTTGGGTCATTCCAAAAAAAGGGGAGTCAGCACCCAACATAACTCTTCCAGCTGGAAACCCCATATTTGATTCATCTTTATTCTTTTCCTAAACAAAGACAGGCAGTAGTGTCTCTGGGAGGAGGAGCAGAGAAGCAACATCTCAGGGAGAAGCTCATGTCTCCTTGTTCTTCTGAGCTTCCGACAGGCTCCGGCACAGTCTGGGTGAGCTGCAGGGGACCCGGTCCTATGCCTGCCCCATCCCTCTCTGTCCCAAGAAGGGAAGGCTGGCTGCAGAGTGCCAGGGAGATGCCCATGGGCCGGCCCCCTGGGTCCCTTAGCTCCTCTTGGCTTCTCACTCGCAGGTCAGTGCGAGGATTTGCAGTTTTTCCGTGGTCACCTCATTGCTGAAACCAGCAGAGCCCACATTTGGGCTCAGTCTGGAAGGAAATGGGGCACCTCTTGGCTCTGGGCTAACACTTACTGCCTGCTCGTGGGCTGCGAGCTGAGGCTTGGGGGAGATCATACTCAAAACACGCTTTTCCCTCCCCTAAGCCTTCCCAAGTGCCAGCCCAGAGCGCCAAGGTGTTTTATGCAGCCAGCTCTTCCCCTCTAAGGCTTCTCCCTGCCTCCAAAATGCAGAGCTGGGGAGCAGGAGGGCTTCCTGGAGCAGAAATAACCTTTGCTAAGCCTTGGGCACCAAACATGGGCCAGAACCGGCTCCCGGGGATGTTGCTGGCAGCGTTTCCCTTGGGGGGCATGGATGCAACCCACCCAGGCTCATGCACATCCAGCCGTGGGTTGCCCCAGACACCAGGCTGCCTGGGTCTTCCCACAGACTCTGGATCCAACCCACGCAGGACAAAACCACACCTCTGCTCCTCCTGCCCACCCCACGCTCCAGAAACCGATGGCTCCTGGGCTAAGCCTCCCCAGGGGCAGAGGAAAAGGGTGCCCCAGGTCATTAGTGGCTGCTGTCCTCCCTCCCCACCGGCCCCCCCAAGTCTTGCCTTTATTTATTGGCCCCGGTGGAGAGCCCTTCTCCCGGGGCAGCCCCCCCGGTCTGTGCCGAAGCCAACGCCAAGTGAAACCTGCACTAGGACGTGCGTGAATGACGTATCTTTGGGTTTGTTTGTCTTTGTTTTGGGTTGTTTTGGTTTGGTTTTTTTTTTTTTTAATATAAATATTCTGTTTTTGTATTTTTGTATATTTTAATCTTTAAGAAAAGAAAAAAAAAAAGAGAGATAGGACATAATTCCTGCAACTTATTCTCAGGTATTCAAGCAATCTCAGGGATAAAATGCCTCTGAAGCCCAGTGCTGGACAGAGAGGAGGGGTTTTTCTAACAGCACAAAGACGTGATGAAGTTTGTACTGGAAGTGTAGATCTACCTCACTGGATGTTCGCTAGGTGGACTGGCGTGTTGTTGACCTTTTCAGTTGTGGTTATTTTTTTGGTATGTTTGGGATTTGTTTTCTTTTTAACAGTATTTTAATAGAGTCTCTTTCCCTTCCCCGTGGGCTGAGGAGGAATTTGGGTCTGTAGAGCCATGTGTGGGGATGAAGCAGCCAGGCAGTGCCATGGGGCAGGGAACAGCTGCTAGAGCCCATGTTGGCTCCCCAGCTCCAGATTTTCTCCCAGCCTGGTGGCTTTTGAGGACTGTCCTCCATTTCTCTCTCCTGTAAACCCTCACGTGTCCCCTCCCTGCCATCCCCATGGGAACGCTCCAGTCTGTCCCAGGTCCGAGCCCTCCCATTGCTTGGATAGGGGGGATGGCTGGGATGTCGCACAGGCTCCCAGCAGGCTGGTGCCATGTGTCTGGGGGTCAGAAAGCCAGGATGGGGGTCCCAGCCCATTCAGGGGGACACAGCAAGAACAAACAGCGGCTGAGGAGGTTGTTGGGAGACTGAGGGTTATCCTCAATCCCCTGTCCTGAGTCACCCTCGAGCAAAGGGCTGGCTGGCTGCCTGTGACTTCCTAGGACGAGGGACCTGGTGCCCAGGTAGACCCGAGTCTCAGGGAGATGCAACTGCTCCATCTTTCTCCTCCCTTCCTAGCTTCCCCCAGATTCTGTCTCACGATGGCTGGGGGGATCCCTGGTTTTGGGGCATTAACACTCCACTTTGCAGCCCGAGGCTGGCTGGAGCGGGGAGGGCATCTCGCCGTGCTGGCATGCCAGGACGTGGGTGTGGTTTCTGCTGTTTTTTAGGTAGCACTAGGTTTAGATGTAGGGCAGGGCTGGAATAGATGGGGAGCACCTACTCCATCCCTGGGGATCACCGGGGGTGGGATTTCCTGAGGCTGCTGGAGCCTGCTGACCCCTGTGAGGGTTTGCTGTGCCCTGCAGCACGCGGGTACCGGCGGGGATGGAGAGCAGGTCCCCAGCTGTTTGCCTGCCCTGCTCCAAGTAGTTTTTATGGTGAGGTGGTGGTCTCTTCTTGGGAGGGTGGGGGTAAGGATGTTTTTTAGTTCTTGACTAGCAATGGGATCTATCCAAAACTACTTCAGGAAAAACGGCTTTTGTCTGAACGGGGTAAATGCAATAGAGCGCACTGGGCTGCGTGTCTAAGCCTGGGCCTCGGTCCCGCTGCCGCGTTGCAGGGGGCTGTTGGCCTTCCCCTGGCACCTTGGTCGTGCTGGGGAAAACTGCTGCCCCCCCTAATTCTTGTATCTGTCTTGAAGAATCGTGTAGGACCTTTCCCCCCCTTGCCCCCAGTTTAATGGTTTGGTGATTTTTCTGCTAGGTGTCTAGTGCGTGTAAATACCTCTGTAAATCTTTCCATTTTCTCTCAGTATTCTCCTTGATTGTTTACAAAAGTAAGAGGGAAAAAAAATAAAATTAAAAACAAACAAAAAAAAAAAGCCAAAGCATCTAATAGGCTATGGACCAGGGAGACAGGATCTTCTCTGTATACTCTGCCTTGCAACTCTCTGTGGGGATATGAGCTCTGTAACCATCCCTGTCCTAGGCTACAGCAAGTAGCAAACGGCTCAGAGAATCACTCAGGTTTCCCCCGGGGCCACTGCGGTACCGGGATCCAAGAAAACAGGGATTTTTATCTGTAAAGGGAAGCCACGCTGGAGAAGATGAGATTGATTCGCATCTTCTCGTTGCATTTGCCGTTGTGGTTCTTCCCGTATCTTGACAATAATTAACTAAATTGCTGCATCATCACCCACCCAGCCCATGCTCGGCTTGCAGGCGCTGGGCACTATGCATTACGGGGCGGCGAATCGCGGGCGGATGAGGCTGCACGCTCAGGGTCCTGCTGTAACACGGGAGCCTTTGAATGTACGAGGAAAAAGCTGGCCCTCGCCGGAGGGTGTCTCTCCTGGTGCGAAAGCCTCGGGTCACAAGATTTGTCCACCAGGAGACGGAAGAATGTAATCCATGTTTACTGCTAGCAACCAAAGCTTGTTTGTGTCAAACCCTTGAATTTTTATGAAGCGGGTGGGAGGGAATAATGGGGGTGGCTCTGCGTGGCTCTGGGGTTATCCCGAGCTGCGCTTTCCAAAGAGATGTCCTGCTGGAGTCCCTGCAGCGCGACCCCCGATTCCTGTGGCTGCAGGGGTTTCCCCCATTTCCTTTCACCTTATTTTTAATTTGGTTTTGTACCAACTATGTAAAATGTGGGGGTTTTTTCTTGTCTGGGAAATAATAATAAAGACCGTGGGCAGTGGCTGCTGGTGACGTTCTGTGTGCGGTTACTTCTTCGTTACTCAGGGTTGAGAAGCCCAGACCCAAAACGGGCGCTGCCTGGGGAGGAGTGCTGGGAAGTGGGGTGCCCCACGTTTGCCTCGACTTGCCGCCGGTAACTAGCTTGGCCGTGCTGCCAGGCTCCAGCCCCACAAAGTCACCCTGCCCTCACTACCAGCCTGTGACCACCTCTCCCCACACCCCACCTATCCTCCCAACCAACCCAGCCCCACCGTCAGTGGCCCATGAACACCCCAGTTATGCTCTGTCACCCCAACTCTGCCATGGCCCTGCCAGCCCACAGCCCCCCATCCCAGCCCTGCCAGCCCACAGCCTACCACAGCCCAGCCATCAGCCCACAGCCCCCCATACCCACCCCAGCCCTGCCAGCAGCCCACAGCCCCCCATACCCACCCCAACCCTGCCAGCCCACAGCCCCCCACACCCACCACAGCCCAGCCATCAGCCCACAGCCCCCCATACCCACCCCAGTCCGGCCAGCCCACAGCCCCCCACACCCACCACAGCCCAGCCATCAGCCCACAGCCCCCCATACCCACCCCAGCCCGGCCAGCCCACAGCCCCCCACACCCACCACAGCCCAGTCATCAGCCCACAGCCCCCCATACCCACCCCAGTCCGGCCAGCCCACAGCCCCCCACACCCACCACAGCCCAGTCATCAGCCCACAGCCCCCCATACCCACCCCAACCCTGCCCGCAGCCCCCCACACCCACCACAGCCCAGCCATCAGCCCCCCATACCCACCCCAGCCCTGCCAGGCCGCCTCAAAGCCAAGCTGACGCCGCCCCACAACCACGCTGGCCCCGCTGTTAGCCTCCCTCCCCCGGACTGCCCCATACCGACCCCAACCCCGCCATGGACCCGCAGCCCGCCATAACGGCCCCCGCCCCGCTGCCGCCCGCCCCACAGGGGGCGCACTCCCACGCCGCGTCGCCCCAACGCGCATGCGCTTGAGCCCCGCCCCGCGACGTCGGCGCCTGCGCGCGCCTCCCGCCCTGGGCGCCGGCGGGTGACGCAGGCGGAAGGGCACGTCACCCTCTGGTGGAGGCTGAGGCGGCGCCGGCGGGCGAGGTAACGGGCAGCGGGCGGGCACCGAGCGGACACGGGGGGGTGTGTCTCCGTCCACCGGTGGCCGCTTCCCTCTTCTCATGGAGCCGGCGGAGGCCTGAGGGATGCCCCGTCCTCGCCGTGAGGGGGGAGATCCGGTGTCTGCTCCCCGCCTCCGCCGTGCCGGGCGGGGAAGGCTGGGGAGAGCCTGGGGAGGGTCTGGCGGGAGCCTGCCGAGAGCCTGTCCCACCAGGAGCAGGTTGTCCGGGTGTCCTTCCATCCCCCTCCGCTCGCTGCCGGCGGTGGGCGGAAGCTGGGGGGGGGTCGGTGGGGCGAGCCGCCTCCCGGGGAGGGCGACCGGGTGAGAGAAAGGCTCCTGGCTGCACCCAGGCGGCTGGGCATGAGAAGCCTTCTCCTTCCTGGTGCTCTGTCCCTGGGTTACAGTCCAGGGGCTTCTTTGTGAAGGTTTGGTTTTAGGCTGACTGTAAAATGGTGTGTAAGTTGCCGGCTGTCAACAGCCGAAGATGGCATTGGAAGGGGGGTGTTTTCAGCCTGACCTGTTCAAGGGGAGCGTTAAGAGCTTTAGTAACAGCGCCCGAGGTTCAGCAGTTCCTTGCCTTAATGCTTTGTGGCTGCATCTGTGGCCAGATCCCTTCCTGAGGGAAGAGGCAAAGGCCCCTTTGGCAAATGAATGCCATCAGTGTAATCTGAATCTGCTTTGGTCTCCCTACACGGGTACCAGGTGGTTGGATCTGGACTGTTGCCCCTGCAGCTCTCTTTGTAGCTCCTTTGCCCACATCTTGCAGTGTTCCTAGCCAAGAGAACTGAAAACTAACATGGAATTTGAGCAATCTCCTGTATCTTGTTAGCTCAGAACACACGTTAGTATTTGACATGCAGATAAGGTAAAAAACGCCAAATTTTTACATCTCCAGAGGTTCAGGTTCCCTGCTTGTGAAGGAAACGAAATACCAGTGGTGACACAGGCACGCCAAAAGGCACTGAAGGTCAGCTTGCGCTGCCGCCACCGTGCGACTCGCCTGGTGGTAGCCCAAACGGTGGGTCTGTGCTACCTCACCAGCTGCTTCAGCTGGAAGACACAGCAGTGTGGGGTGTTTTTCTTGCTACCAGCTAGTGCAGAATCTGCTCTGACAGCATACAGCTGGGAAACTCCAGGGCTCATTTCTGAGCTCCCCCGTTGTCTGCGTATCGAAGTAGTTGTACTGGTGATATAAAAGGTTCCAAAGCAGCTAGTCAAAGCTTGTTTTTCCAAGGTGGTGGTTTGTAGCGTTGCTTTGGGCTCAAGCAGAGTCTTCTGTACATCTAACCCCTTCGTTTTTATCTTCCCGTGGAAAAGGAGCTCTCGGTAAAGCATGTCGTGGATCAGAGAAGGCGAGCTGACCATCATAGAGAGATTTTGTGCCAACATCATTAAGGTAAGGGATGAACTTGGTTACCCGGGGTAAAGAATTGGCAGGTTCATCACGGTTCACAGTGGAGCTGTCTCTGCGACTGCACTGCTCTAGAAAGACAGCATTGCTAGCGAGGGTATTAATGCTGGCACAGGATGTACATCCCTAAAAAGCATTCAGGGATGGAAAATTACTTAAGCTTATTCTTGCAAATGAGCAAGGCTGTAGGCAGTGCTTGCCAGTAATGAGCTTACGCTCCCAGGCTTCTGCGTTGTGTGCCCTTGTTGATGAAGGCAGGGCATGGGAGGAGGGAGAGAAGCAAGATGGTTGGATGGTGTGTCTGAGAAATGAAACTGAGTTTCTGCTGAGTAGAATAATAACTCACCAGTTCAGGAAAATTCTGTCCTTGCTCAGCAGAGCCTTGAGGCTGGTGCTGCTGCCCTTCTCTCGGAAGGATCTGCGCTGACCTAATGAGGTCAGTGGAAAGGAGTACTCCTCAGAAATGAGGGAAAGTCTCATGACTTTTTTTTTTTTGTCGTTGTTTTCTCATAAGTTAATTGTGTCTCTGAAAATGCCCTTGAACTCTGAAATGAAAAAATACAATTGCGGCAGCACCGAACTGTGTGCACCCTCCCCCGTGGGCGCAGAGGGGTGAGCCGTGGCAGCGCTGCTCGCGCTCCTCAGTACTACAGTTCTGTCATGCGACAGAAACGGGGAGGGCACCGTTGCTTTTCAGCACAGGCCATTGTCAGTACTGACCATGCTTTTTAGAGAGCGTAAACTGGGGTTTTCAAAGAGGTAATTAACATCTTACTCTTCCCAGCTCCAGACTTGAAGCTGGGAGATATCACTGCATTCCTGCAAACAGGCGGTGCTGCCAGGAGCAGCGGAATTAAACTTTCTTTGATGCAAGGTGCCGGCTTGGCTGTTCTCTTTCTCGTCTGTTGTGTTTCTCCTTATATTCTAGGCAGGTCCAATGCCCAAGCATGTTGCCTTCATCATGGATGGCAATCGTCGTTATGCCCAGAAGTGTCACGTGGAGAGACAGCAGGGCCATTCGCAAGGCTTTGATAAGCTGGCACAGGTGGGATGGACGTTTGCTGCCCTTCAGTTGTGTGTTGAAAGCTTGAGCCGTGTTCACGGCTGACTGCCCTTGCTGCTTGACTGGTGTATTGTGTCCCTTCTCCTTACTGGTGTCAGGCCTGTGCTTGGAGCTGACGTCATCAGGGTTCCCACCTTCGGCTCCTCTCTCTCTCTGTCTCTCCTTGTTATTTTGCAGAGTCATTCTAATCAGCCATTCCCTCCCCCCCTCCCTGTTTTACACTCGATTAAAATATGTGCCTTGCAGATCTTGAAGCTTTTATTTCTGTGAAGCAGGTTGAATTTCTTTGCAAAGGTCTTGAAAGGTGTTGTATTGTGTAATTGATAATGTTACTTACAAGAAGTGCTTTCTGGCTGGATTAGTCCCATATCACTGAGGATGTGAACCTACAACAGATATTTTCCTCCTGTTCCTTAAGGTGAATATGAAATTCTCCTCAATTGGGTTTCACTGTCAGCTCTCGATGGTTGTTTCTCTGATCCCGTCTTGGCATAGTGGGAAATGACAGGAAGGTTTAGCGGTGAAGAAGCTGGGTCTTGCTGGCCTGAGTCTGCTTACCTGACTTCTGTTTTCCATTCTGTCTTGCAGACACTACGGTGGTGCCTAAATCTGGGCATTCGGGAGGTCACTGTTTATGCCTTTAGTATTGAGAACTTTAAACGCTCCAAGGAGGAGGTGGATGGACTGATGGATCTGGCAAGACAGAAATTTAGCCGCCTATTGGAAGAACAGTAAGAATCCTCTCGTGTCCATGCCGCGCAGGATGGAACTAAAGCAGAACATGATTAAGAGGTGTTACAGGGATGTTGGAAGTTGTGAAAATGGGTCAAATGAAGGAAGCCATTCTCCAGCTAGAGACTTGTGTTGAGGGGCTCTGCCTACCTGGACGGGATGTACAGCTCCTGAGCATGCACAGTCCCCAGGCACACCCGATCTGTGTCTGTATCGTGTGGCTCACTGTGCAGCAGTCCCATCCTACAGCTGGGACAGCACAGCTTTCAGATGAGCACGGCACAACTCGAAATTCTAGCACTGGAGTGCTAGATGCCTTGTTTACATGAAATATCAAGAGTGGTGCACGGAAGGGGTGCTTATCCGGCTGAAGTAAATCTGAAAAGCGGTGAGGGAACGCGGCTGGAAGAATGGGAGGGAGAGGATAGCGTGTGTGTGCCGGTAGAAGTTGGGACGGTCAGGGCTACCTGTGCACTGTGACACACCGTGATTCAAGAGGCCGTTTCCCTTCATCAGGGAGTTTGTACCACAAGGCAGAAGCAGGAACCTCTAAGATCCCATGGGGTGTCCTGTCTGCTCAGAATAATGCTGTAGCAGGCATGGATGGCTTCCTGTCTCATCTGACGTTCACTGCACCACCCCCATCCCGCCCTCATACGTTAATCTTGCCTTACACCAGAAGGCAGCTGCGCCACTCTGTGGGTGACCATTAGTCATCTTAATATTTGATTAGTTACAGGTCTATGGTTGTATTTTAACTTTTCCATATGGATTTTTATAACTGCAGGTAGGAATACCTAATCTGTGATCACTTTCTAGCCCTTTGGTTATGTCCGAGGAACTGGATTGGGGAATGATCAGTTTCCCGTTATGGAGTGGTTTGGGATGATCAAATCTAAGCTACTTTCAACACCTGAAAACATTTGGTCATTTTGTCTTTTTCTAATTCTCAGTTTTGCTGAAGCTATGCCTGCCAGGTGCCTGTTGTATTCTTTTGGTGGATGTTACACAAGGCAAACATGGCACTCGTAGCAGAGACTGCTCTGTTTTCTATAGTCCTCGCTCTTGTTGTTGGGTGTAGGGAGAACTTGAAGAAGCATGGCGTGTGTATCCGTGTCCTTGGGGACCTGCCACTTCTGCCCTTGGATATTCAGGAGCTGATTGCCAAAGCTGTGCTGGCAACTAGGAACTACAACAAGTAAGTAACTCGCAGTTTAAAGTAGCTCATACCTCACGTCTTCCTCTTCTTCCTGAAGGCTGAGACTTGGCAGGCACGCTGAGCCTTGGTTTTGTATTTGGTCTACAAGCACGCACAGCTGTTGTAGATATTCTTCTCTCTGTCACCTACTGGACCTTCCTTAGGTTAGTCTTTCACATCTCTCTCCTCTTTCCAGATGCTTTCTAAACGTCTGCTTTGCATACACATCAAGACATGAAATCAGCAACGCTGTCAGGGAGATGGCATGGGGGGTGGAACAAGGACTGCTGGAGCCCAGGTAACTCTTGTCTTTCTGTGTGAGGCTTCACAGAAGGAGACTGCCTGTCTTGCCTCCTACACTTGGTGAATAACCTCTCAGAAGCCAAATGGCTTTTAAATAGATCTCATTAAACCAGTGTGACTGGAACAAGTGACTTAAAGTTACTATGCAATGTTTGGTTTTTATTATTTCAGTTACCATGGTGATAGATACACAACCAAGACAGAAGAGAAATTGGGTCTGTGTCTTAGGTTAGTTTAAACGTGAAGGCAGATTTTATGCCACAACAATTGGCTGCTTGGCTGGCAGTCTCAGCTATGAGGTCAAACAACAGATGAATCATGAATACTGAGCTGTTCCTCCACCCTGAAAGAGATGGAGTAGTTAGCACTCTGCTCTCTGCTCCAGATGGAAGTCCTCACAGTCTGGTTCCACCACTGTATTGTGTTTCAAAGAGCGTGTTGGGGGATGCTCTGGGGGCTGAAAGAGCTTTTGAAATAGCCTGTGGAGCAGACAGCAGTGTCCATCAGAAGCAAGCTGATGACTGGCTGTGGTACAGCTCCACCACCCAGTTTTAATCTGCAGTCCTGTGTTTATAAAACAGCCCTCAGTAATTCTGGTTTAGTCGTGCCACCTCTGTCGGGTCAGGAAAGCGATCTTAATACGCTGCATCTGTCTTTTAGTGATGTGTCGGAATCACTGCTTGATAAGTGTCTGTACACCAACAACTCCCCTGACCCAGACCTCCTGATTCGTACCTCTGGAGAGGTTCGGTTGAGCGATTTCTTGCTCTGGCAGGTAAAGTCTTTGTTTTCTTCTTAAAATGTTCCATCTTTGCATCAGACTGTGTTCTGCTGACTCCAGGCGTGAGCTGACATGAGGGCTCTTAAACTCTGTCTGCCAGGGGTTAGGTAACTTCTTGGATGGACTGAGTGCTGGGGCACCTCTGAGGAATCTGTTTCTTGATTGCCTAAAATACCTTGCAGCACAAGTCTGGAATTGTATCATCCTGAAAACAGTGAGAAATCACAAATCAGTCTGGCTGACAGCAGCCAGGGAAGTCATGAGTTGCTCATCCCTTTGCTCCTCT
This sequence comes from Rhynochetos jubatus, assembly GCA_027574665.1. Classification (NCBI taxonomy): domain Eukaryota; kingdom Metazoa; phylum Chordata; class Aves; order Eurypygiformes; family Rhynochetidae; genus Rhynochetos; species Rhynochetos jubatus. Next base: position 4,842,570 of record CM050672.1, on the reverse strand, counting down.
CACATTTAGGCAATTCCTCATTTGACTGGTAAATTCCTGGCTTTTATGAATTTAACCTGGCAATGTTTCCTGGGATGAGGAAATCCCAGGAAGGATTTCTAGATTGCTGGGAGAGGGGTTTGTCACATGTCAGCTGTAGGGATTGGAGGTGTAACCCTGTAATGTACACGCCTGCAGTTTCTGAAGCGTATTTGACTTTCACAATGAAACCAGACCCTGCAAGACAGGTTCTGAGGATGACAGAGTCAAATCAGCAAGACAAGGCTGCTAAGATAAACCACAGTAAGTTCTTAAGCCATATAAAACCCAAGTAGTTGCAGTATCCAAAGCTGCTTCCATTTCTCTTTCTCCTGTGCTAGGCAATACAGGCTTGTTTGTAAGCCAAACCTTGCGGGAGAACGTCTGAGTCAAGCTGCTTTACTTAAAGCTAACATTTTGTTTTACACATACCGTTTGGAGCCAAACCCCAATTGCCTTTAAGCAACCACATCAAATATTCCTATTCCGGCTTATTTAATTGGCAAGTTCACAGAAGTTGTCTGGCCTGAGTCGCGGTTGCCTACCAAGGCATCTCCCTCCCCTCCCTGTGTTTTTGGGCACCCCTGTACCCTGGATGGGTGTCAGTGCTGCGAACTAACGTTTTTGCGTGCTGCCCTCGGTGGTAGCCCTGGCAGAGGTGCCTCGGAGACTGAGCTTGCAACTGGTGCAGTGTTACCGAGGACGTCGGTGCTCAGTGAGGCTGGCTGGCGCGATGCCCCTCTCCCGTGCCACGGATTACAGCAGAAGCAGCAGAGAACGCGTGCTTGCGCTCCCGCTCTGCCGGCTCGCACGCCGGAGCGTTGGTGCCGTTCCCTTCACTGGCAATCGTGTGTCCTGACAGCCCCAACGTAGGAGGAAGTTGGGATATTCAGGATGATTCTCTGGCGTCAGAGAAAATGTCCTTAACAGTGTATTTTTGTGTGGAACTGACACTAAGCTTTTCTGTATCATTACAACTTTGAGTCATGCCAAATCCTTTTATGTGTTAGATTTTGTAGTAATGGTCACAGGAATGCATTTACTTGAAACTATGAGGAACATGATGGCAAAAGTAGGTTTTAAATTGAAATCCAGCATCTTTCCGCTCGGATATCTTCAGTGCACCACCACTCATTAGGCACTTTAAATGCCATGAGTGGGTAGCAAGGAATATCACGAGATGTCATTTGATGAATGGCTTAAATGTCATGTCCTGGGCCTCAGTTCATCTGTTATTCCCTTAACTCAGCCTTTGGTAGTCCAGTGTTGCTATTTTAGTTATATTATATGTCTGTGATGCTTAAGCTATTAAAAATACCCCTGTGAAGACCAGCATAGCATTAGAAAGAATCCTGCTGGTACCTTTGCAGGAATGGGTGACTAGTGTCCCAGCACTAAAGGCTTGTTGGAAAGACTCTACATCCTGCAACTTCAAACCCTCCTGGCTGGTATTTATTTACACTTCAAGTAGAATCTGATGACCCAGCCCTAGGTAAAATCTTTGTTGGGAAACTGGCGTAGTTTGACCAAGTATCTTGATGACTTTTCCCTCGCTAGGTGATTAAATGTCGGTGATCTTGCTTTCTGCAGACATCCCATTCATGCCTGGTGTTTCAGTCAGTCTTGTGGCCAGAATATTCCTTCTGGAACTTGTGTGAGGCTATCCTTCGGTTCCAGATGAACTACAGCGCTTTACAGGTAAGGGAGCCTTAGGGAGATCAAGCTCTACACAGCACGTTACCCGCACAGCAGCGTGCTGGAGAGCAGGTGAGAGTGCGCAGAGTGGGAACAGAGGAATTGTTCATTTTGTGTGCTTAGTTAAGCCTTGTTTCAGTAGCAGCTAATGCCAGATGTGTTGCCTCTCCTGGACCCATGTGGCTTGTTACAACACAAGTCTTAGCGGGTGGCCAGGCTCCTCTACTTTCAGGAATATCTAAAGTATCTGAAGCTGCCGTTGTCTCTGCTGCTCATTCCGCCAGCTGGAAGAATCCGTCCCCGCACCTCAGCTGGCAGGACAGAGCAAGTAAGCACTCTTGATTCGCCACAGGGCAAAATCAGCCAGTTTAACCCAAACCACTTCAGCGTGGTTTAAGCAAAGACTGCTGAGTTCACTCTGGAATGAGCTGGGGGAATCTGCACGCTCTTCCTCTACTCTGCTGTTGGTTTTAGGGCTGTAATGAGTGGGTTTAGAGTTTCCCTTCTGGGAGCTGAAGGGAGGCTGCCTGCGCTGTGAGACACCAGACAAGTGTCCTCTTGTGGGTCCGGATGTGCCTACTGAAGAGGGTGATCCTATTGCTGGTTGTCATTGTTCCTCCGAGCTCTCCCTGACCTGGATCTGGCCAATTTAGTAGTGAATTAGTAATCTGACTATGTTTAAGCAAAATAAGTTTGGGAGCTGGAGCTCCCGATGGGGAAATCTGGGGGGCAGCAGCTTGTAGCACAAAGGCAGGAGGAGGAACTCAGTGTGGTGACTCTTACCTCCACCGTAGTCAGTTGCTGAGCGTGTCCCTGAATTATTTGGGTCCTCTAGTTTTTTTTAAAACAGGCATTAAATTGCCCTTTTCTACCTTCAGGGACCTTGCTCACCTTTGAGAGCTGTCAAAGAGATTACAGACTGTTGTGGTTATGGGTGAATTTAATTGGGTCCAGTCAATCTGGAAGCATTCAAATTCTCCACATCCTTAACCTCTTTTGTTTGTATTTCTGCTCCAAGTCTGCTCCTTTTCTACCAGCATTTCATTGTATTAATACAACCAATGGCAACTCAGCTTCTGTGTGAAGAGGAAAGCAAAAAAGGCAGTAGTGTTTATCACAGACATTAGCTTTGCCCATGTCTCAGATGGTAAGGTCACTGCTCTGATTTTGCTCGTAGTGCTGATTTCTGATGGGTAACAAATGCTGCTTCTGTTCCTAGCTAGTCTCTCCTTGATTAATTCTTGTTTTCGTGGCTCTGTTTGTGTTCATGCTATGCCGTTATCAAGGTTTCTTATGGCCAGATTTATTCCTTGGTTGGTTTTCTTGCTGTGAAACCCACTTTGTCTGCGGTGCGGCCCTCGTTTTAAGGGATGCAGCCTAGTTGTGCAGAAAGGGAGGACTTCTCACTCAAAGAAACTGCTGAGATCAAGAAGCTTTTTTGTTTCCCCACATTTGAAATAGGTGATCTTGAAAGCCAAGAGTGCCTGGAGCTCTTAAAACAAATTACATTGGTGGAAGGGTTTTTTGTACGTGAGAATGATGGGGCTAGGGGTTTGACAGAATATATGACAGCAGCCGTGTCCGCTTGGGGAGAGCGCTGCTGTGTTCAGGACACGGGAACGGTGTGGGTAAGCATGGCTGGAAGGTTTGACAAGGTACAGAAAAATCTTGATTTGGAGGCATTTGACAAAAGATCCTTCATCGACTCAAACAGCACCATGTTTAATAGCCATCTTTGTTTTCCAGTCAGCTTGCTGCTCAAGGGAGTCGGCTCGCTGGTTGGTGCTCACCACGCAGTCCCAGGTTGAGGTATAACCCGCTTCTGGCACGCGGTAGGCTGAGGGAGAGAATGCAGGTGTTGGCTGGCGAGCCTGCCCTGTGGAAGTGGTCACGCTGGGTGTTTCCTGGTGAACAGAGTTTCGCTTTTCCAAGGGTGGAAATCTTGTGCTGAACAGGCTGATGATCTTTGCGTTTCAAATAAGCGGAGCTGCAGCAGTGGAGTGTGCATCTGTATCTGCTCTAGGTGATCCTGCTCTGGCAGGGGGCTTGGACTAGATGATCTCTAGAGGTCCCTTCCAACCCCAACCACTCTGAATCTGTGTGTGCTATCCATCCAGTGGGCTTTCTGGAGCTAGGGATATTTGTACTCAGTCCCAGCAGAACCAAAGCTAATTTACAGTGCCAGAGTGTGCACTGCTGGCTTGCTGGCAGGGAAAGTGTGGTGAAGAGTGAGTCAGGCTCTCATTAGAATAATTATTTCTTCTTGCTTGTTTGAAGGGCCAGCACCCCCTAAGTGTACCTGTGTCAGGGTATGTCGCGGTGACCGGTTTTACTGTTTTTAAAAATGAAGGCTTAATATTCCTGCATGCAGATGGGTTTTTGCTCTTGGAGGCTGCCGTCTAGGGTATGTGCAACACGAAGAAATGATGTTCTGCAAAAATACTTCAAATACTGGAAGGGTAGGCAAGGATAGCTGCTGCCTTTACCTTTCTCCCGCCTATCCTGCTGTGTCTCGAGCCGGTACGTTGTTAGATCACAAGCGTTTGGGAATGCTGAGCCCAGTCTTGCTTTTTTACTGAAGCTGATTAGCTCAATACTTGATCATCAGCTCAAAGAATTGTCCGATAAATCATTGTTCTGAATCGCCTAAAACCTTTCAGCTGCCCCGTGAATAGGATCAAAGTGTCTGTGATGACGCCGTGAGGGTAGCTCGTGTGCGCGGCTGTGGTTTGAAAGCCCTCACGTAGGCTGTTCCTCTCTGATCCCCCTATCTGAGGGTTTCTCCATGATCTGCCATGACCTTTGTCTATTTTAACTAGGAGTTAATGCTGTGAGCAGACCTGTGTCTTAGGGAGAAGGTCCAGAAGGATATCCCTGTATTTATTTTTTTTTTAGAACCAATCAAGCAGGCTGCCTCAGAGTGGAGGAGACGCACGCAGAGCCACCCTTCATTTAACCTGCGGATTGATGGCTCTAGCAGACGCCGTCTCTTCCGTAACCTGTGCTGCCTTGCGTCTGTACCACAGACGACCTGGAAGGCCTGGTAAAGTGCTAACGCTCTGCTGCTTTTCACTCTAGAAGGCCAGAGACTCCTACATGGAGGAAAGGAGGCGACAACAGATGGAAAGGGATCAGGCTTATGTGACAAAGAAGCTGCAGCAGGAGGGGTTTGCGTCCCACGGAGACTCTCGGCGCCGACGGACACTGTTGCAGAAATGCACTGCCATGCGGGAAGAGAGAATCCAGGGCTTTCTACAGGCACTAGAGCACAAGAGAGCGGACTTCTTTGAAAGATTGTGTACAGTGTCTGCGTGACACAGGTGCCGGGTTGTTCTTGGGCAGACAGTTTTTAACAGCATTAGAGGGAAGAGCTGCTGCCCAGAGGAATTCACCCAGTGTGGTTCTGCAGTGGGGCTGCAGGGCTGCTGTAGGACTTTATGTCCCCGCTGGCCCTGTCCGAGGGCGGGGACAGAGTACTGTGAACCTTTCTAATTCTGTGAATGCTGCTGAGGAAGGTAATGCCGTCCTGTCTCACCTCCCTGCCCCTGATGATGGAGAATACATGCACCCCGCCATAGCTCTGCTGCTTGGTACTTCTCAGGCCTGGCTGTTTCGGTGACAAGTTAACTAAAACGAAGCCTCCGGTTCCGTTTGGCTCCTCATGAATTGGTCCAAGCAAACCAACTCAGTCCTGTTGAATCAGTCTGGACGTGAATTCTTTCCGTGGCTTCACAGTAGTGAGTCTTCTACCGAGATTTCCTCTGCTGTCCCATAAGGGGAGCCTTGTTTTCTGTAGGGAGAGGATTATTCCTGGTGTAGAAAGGAGGCCTGTGCCAAGCGGTGGCAGATACTCCCCACCGCCTGTTTCATGACAGCATCTTGTCTTTTCCCCACCTTACTGGGCTGGTTTTGATGTATCTGCTCTGGGCTTCCAGAGAGCTAAAGCAAGGTGTTGTCAGCCTTGCTTTAAGGGAAAAAAGATACTCCAAAGCTTCATCGGGTCCTGTGATCCCTTCTGAGCAGCGTATGTGGGGAACACCCAAATGCCTAAGATGCTGATGGTGGAACAGACTGGCTGTTGCAAGGAAAGAGGCTCCGAGCAGGCAAAGAGAAAGGATTGGTTGGGAATTAACTTCGTGGCTTGAAAGGCAGAAGCAGCTCACTAAAACCAGGTGATGGATACAGGATGCCAAACCCCTTGGAGATCTCTCTAGAGCTATGACTTCATGTCCTGTTTCCAGAGAACGAGGGTGGGCTCAGCTCAGGATGACTGTAGCCAAAACCAACCTCTGACCCCAGCCAAAATGCTTTAGAAGGGCTATTTAGCTGATTTTAACGGGAGTGGCCGGAGCAGCTGCGGAGTGTTGTTTGTTCTCAATTTTCCATCGGCAGGGAGGTGGACCAGCTAATTTCCAAGACTTTCCGTCTCTACTATCTCTTGCTTTCCGTCCCCATGGTCAAAATGACAGAAAGTGTCGTGATTTGTGTTTCTGATGCACGAGCGGGTGCAGCAGTACCAGCCATTGCTGGTTTTAAAGTGTTCCTTTTTACCTCCAGGTGAAAACTTAGAAAAATGCAGAATTAAGACTTTGTGGGTGCTGCAAACTCAGCACTTTGAATGTGATTGTGAAGAGGATAACTACGTTGTCAAATCGTGAATAAAGCATATTCATACCCAACGTATTTAAAAAAAAAAATAGGCTGAAGGTTTAAAAGTGCGTAGCGCTTGTTCTGAGGTGTCATGGGGTTGGCATCCAGGTCTACTATAATAGTTTAACCTATGACTGTAATATTGTTTAACCTAATGACTGTAATATTATTTAACCAGACTCCTCGTCCGATTCCTGTTAGACTGGAAACAATTGGAAGGCTGTGTTCTTTTTACAGTCTAGAGTGAGCAATTTGCTGATACCCCCAAGGCTTGGCCGAACGAAACGCCGTGCGCGAACCTCCTCTCGCGTAAGTAGCAAACAGTAGCTTGGGTGAAAGCGTGCCGGGGACGGCGGGAGCTGTCGATTTTAAACTGCTTTTGCTGTTATTTTCTCTGTCTTCACGTTTCAGGAAGTTGTCTGTGGAAATAGCTTATTCTCCGTGAGGTGGAGCGCGCTCCGGCCAGGCTGATGGGGAGACTTGTCTTCTACCTGGGAATGTATTTTTGCCTTAACAGTACTGAAAACCTTATTTTGTTGATGATGCAGGTGACCAGAGCCACGGTGGTGGTTTTCCACAACGTATCAGTAGTGTTGCAAGCGTGGTAACTGAAGGATCGGGTTTACAACAGGGTCGTAGGGAAAGTTTTAATCCTTTTTATGAAAACTATTGCTGTGGTAGGGAAGGAGGAAAAAAAAATCAGCCCTTCAGGTGGTGGGAGAAAAAGGTTTGTGTTGCCTGACAGTTTGTTTATTCCACCTGCATCAGTTAGCGGAGTAAAATGCCAGCTTGCCCTGTAAGCCTTGCTTCCTTAGAAGGGGGTTACGCAGGCAAACCCCCGGGTTTCGGGAGCGCGTGTTTTTAAGTGACAGATCTGGAAACAGAGCTGCAGCCTTCATCCAGTGCGACCTTCCCTGATTTAGGTTTGTGTGGTGAAGATGTGAAAAACCAGCACCTCCGGAGAAATTTGCTCTTGTGGCATCGGAGGCCTGAGAAAGCCCGAGGGGGGTTACCTGGGGAGGGAAGGGGGGAAGAGCGCGCCGGGGTGAGGCTCGATCAGGAGCTGAAGTCGGGGCACAGCGAAGGGTCTGTCTCGTGTTTGGGTGCGGAGCAGAGGGGCTGCAACTTCACCGAGCGCAAGCACCGGCCCCCCCGGGTCGGTTATTTTGGTGTTTATTTTCTTAAATCTCGATTTTTTTGGGTCTATTTTAGCAGCTTTCCCCCCCCCCCGGGGCTGACTCTTCCCCGTTATTTAACAGGAGGAAAGCACTGCCGCTTCTTTCCCGGCAGCGCCCCCGGGACCTGCCCAGCCCCGCGGGGGGTGGGGGGGTGCCGGGGATGGGGGGTACCCGCGCCCCCGGCCGCAGGAAGCCCCCGCGGCGGCGCGCCTGGTGCTGAAGGAACAGCTCCGCTCACCTGCGCGCTGCACCGCCAACCCGGGGGGGTGGGGGGGGGTGCACCCCCCTCCGCGGCCGAGGAAAGGGGAGTGGGGGGGTGTCCCCCTTTCCTACTGCCCGGGGTGGGAGAGGCCACGCTCCCCCTCGCCCAGGCAGGGCCGGGCGCCCCCTGCGCTGCTCCTTTTCCCCCTTTTTTCCGCCCCCCCCGCCAGCCCTGGGGGGTGTTTCCCGCCTGCGGAGCGCTGCGGGAAGGGGGGGGGGGGGCGCGAGGCCCGGTTGCGCGCGCGCCACCTCCTCAGCGCGTTCCCCGCCTGGCCCCACCCCACGTGACCTTGGCGGGCCAATAGGCTGGCGGGTGGCGGGGATCCGGTTGGAACCGGTTGGGCCGCGTCCGGCTTCTATATAAAACTTTATAAACAGCCGATTCAAATTAGTGGGGTCGGGAAGCCCAGCCGGGAGGCAGCCCCGCCGCGCCGCCCCGCCGCCCGCACAACCGCTCCGCTCCCTTCTTTCCCCCCTCCCTTCCCCCTTTCTCCCCCCCCTTCCCCGCCCTCACTCCCGAGCGCGCCCGGCCGCCCCATCACACACCCCCCCCCCCCCCCCCACCGAGGCTTCCTCCGCCTTCTCCCTCCGCCCCCTCCCGCCGCCCAGCCGCGCTCCGCTCTCCCTCACACACACACACACAACACGCCCGGACCGCCATGCCGAAGAGAAAGGTACGTGGCGCCGCCGGGCCGGGGGGAGGGGACCCACCACACACACACACCGCGCCGTAGGGGCCTACCCTCCCGCCGCCGCCCCCCCCCCACCTCGGCCGCCGGCGCCTGTGGAGGGTGGAGGCGGGACTACGCGCTCACCACCCCCCCACCCCCCCGCCGTTCTACCCCCCCTTCGAGGCGGTAACGGTTGCGAGGTGGCGGTGGGGGCGGGGCGGCGCTGGGACCGTTACCGGCCGCGCGCGCTTGCTGGGGGGGGGGGGAAGGGGGGAGGGGCGCGCGCCGAGCGGCGCCGGTCCGATCCGGTTGGTTTTGGCGGGAGGGAGGTCGGTGGGGGGAGGGGGGGGAGCGCCGGTGGGGCGGGAAAGGGCGGGAAGCGGCTGGCGCCCGCGCTGCTTTGCCGCCAAAACCGCCGCCCCGCGGGGGCAGCCGTGGGCGGGAGCGGGGCCTCCCTGAAGGGGCTGCGGAGCTCCCCCCGCCCCCCCCCTCCTCCCCCCCCACGCCCCGGGGGAGGTGTCTGCTGCCTCCCCGCCGTGGGGTGCGGGGCCACCGGGGGCCTTCCCAGCCCCTCCACGACTGTCGGCGGCCTCCGGAGCGCAGGGAGGGGGGAGCCCCGCCGGGCCGAGGCGCCGTGAGGGCCTGGCACCCTGCGGGAGCGCGGTGGGAAGGTTGGCGCGGTGGGGGTGAGGGGTGGGGGCGGCTGAGCCCGCCTCCCCTTAACTTGTCGGTACTGTTTGGCGCCCTAGGCTGAAGGAGATACCAAGGGCGATAAGGCCAAAGTTAAGGATGAGGTAAGAAGTTCAATATTTTGAGAAAGTTGGATCATAAAGTGTTGACGTTGGAAGACGAGGCTTAACTCCATCAAAATAAAGAACTGGGAGGGGGGAGGGTTGATCTTAATTGATGGTGACTTTTCAAAGTATTAACTGTCTTTGAACCCTAAGCGTGAAAAAACGCCCTACTTGGCAACCCTTGGCCCTTGGTGGTTTCAACGGGATAGGCGGGACGTTTCTTGAGAACGGGGGGGGAAAGTGAACTAAACGCTTAAAACACGTTCAGGGATTTTATGGCGTTGAAATGAGGGTTATAAACTATCAAAACCTCCTAAAATATTCCCTTACGCTAAATTCCATCGTCTTTCTTTTTAAATAGCCACAGCGGAGATCGGCGAGGTTATCTGCCGTGAGTATTCCCTCGTCGAGCAGAGGTGTCGCGGAACGTAGGCGTTCTGGGCTCGAGGGTTAGGTACCGCATCAGTGCGAGAACCGTAGCCGTTCTGGAGAGGCGCATTGTTCAGCTAAAAGAAAATTAGTGGCTTAACGCACCGCCCCATTGTGTGCTGCTATGGGAGGGGTAAAATAATTGACAAATCAAGTAAGTGCTTTGGTTTCGAGTTGTTTTGATTTGCTTGCCTAAAACTTCAGCTAGTTGGGTTGAATGTTTTTTAAAAAAGCGGTATGGTTCTCTTAAAATAATTTGAATAACAGAGGGGTGTTTTTCTGACTTCCAGAAGCCTGCTCCTCCGAAGCCAGAGCCTAAACCTAAAAAGGCAGCTCCAAAGGTAAGTCGTGGTGTCAGCGCTGTTCCTGAGAGGTACATGGGCTACGGGGTTTAGATTTGTCTGGTCATAACTAACAAAACTTGGAGTAACGGCGTACGTTGGGATGAAATTGAGCTGCGATGTCGCTTCCGTGAAGTGCCACTGAAAACTCCGGGGTTTTACAAAAGCGAACCCGCTTCATGGTTGGTTTGGGTCTCTTAAAGATGCAAATGCTGTGCGGTGCGTTCTTTCCAGGCCAGCATCCAGCGCTGGGCTTTACCCTTCTAGGGGTTTTTTTTGGATTCTTGTGGCTTAATGAGTGGGATGTTGGTAATTGCAGCGGTGTACATCATCTTGTATTTACAGAAGAGCGAGAAGGTGCCCAAGGGAAAGAAGGGGAAAGCTGATGCTGGCAAGGAGGGAAACAACCCTGCAGAAAACGGAGATGCCAAAACAGACCAGGTATAACCGCGGGTCTGGCAGCTTGTGTTAACGTCGGCGAACTCTTTTTCCATATCAGACAAAGGCAGGTCTGGGCTTGCGCTAGTGAAGAGGAATTAGTGCTTGATTAGTTAGAGCTGTTGCTCACGATGGTAACACCACATCAACAGGTGGGGTGGGGTGTTGCTTGGTTGGTAAAGAGTTAAAGTTGTCCCTGTGCCAGCCGAAGCTGAAAGTTACTGTTCAGAAAACGCATCGAGTTCGCAGGTAAAGCGACTTCAGGTGGTCTTTTAGAGCACCCGGGAAGTTAGATTTCCTTCTGCTAGAAACGACAGCAGGGCAGCCCCGATAAGATCTCAGAGAATTGCTACGTAGAAAACCGAGCGATCCATCGGGTGTCGCGAGCGCGGGGTGTGTATTGACCGGTTCCCCTTTTTCTTCCAGGCACAGAAAGCCGAAGGTGCCGGTGAAGCCAAGTAAAACGTGTGAATTTTTGATAACTGTGTACTTCTGGTGACTGTACAGTTTGAAATACTATTTTTTATCAAGTTTTATAACAATGCAGAATTTTGGTTTACTTTTTTTTAAGCTATGTTGTTAGCACACAGACCGCTTCGTCGTTGTGGTGGGGGGTGGGGGGTGGGGGGCAGTGGGGACAAATGCTCACTTAGTCTATTTCTTGGAATCTAAATTTTAATATGAAAAGTTTTCCTGGTCCCCCGGTTTTTGGAAGAAGGGCTCTTCCTGAATAGAGCAGGAAGGGATTCCTTCACGCTGCACGTCTGTTAAGTTCTGGGAAGTGCATCCGAGTGAACATCGAAGCTCCCAAGGTGCCTGTTGCCGACATCAAAACTGCAGTTTGTAACGCCCCTCTGTGTGTCCTTTCTCGTCCTCGTTGTTTGCCTGCAGCCTGTCACTCCGAAACACGGCAAAACCGGCATTTTGGGACTGAACCGCTCTAAAAACGCGTTGTCAGGTGATGTGGGCTTCTCTCCGATTTGGGATCTGATGGCTCTAAAAGGAGCTGTACTTTTCTGTTGTGGTTCTTCAGATAAGGAAACCTGCATTTTCGATTTGTGTTTTCCCCTCTGAAAGTCAGGGTAGGTGTGTGAAGAGTTGTCAAACAACACGCTAAATGTGAAAGTATCCACCCTCACTCTAAACTTTTCCCTCTACGAGTATGAAATGAAGATGCTTCGGTTTTATAGCGACTTTTACGTTTGGGTAGTCCACGAAGGGAAGGGAGTTTGACAGTTGTTGTATAATGTTGCCAATTGTAGCCCATGTCCTGCCTAAATTACCATGATTGTTTATGAAAAGTACCTTTAATAAAGCTGGATACGGTTTGGCTTGGACTGTTCTTAACGCCTTTCTAATTTCTCTTGCCCTTATTTCATCTCCAGTGCGGTTAACGCAAGAATCTTTCCCGTTCGTATTTAGGCGAGGTTTTGCTAATGGCCAAGAATCTGCTTTTTTAAGCATCTTAATTCAGATAATTAATTCAGTCGTAACTCACCGGTGAAAAGCGAGCTTTCCTTACCCAAAAGCTGGATGGCTGCAGGATGTTTGGAAGCTCTTGGCTTACTTGGAAGCCCAGCGTGGAGCCTGTAAGTGAATCTGCCGAGAGAAATCACCTTCGTTACCGTTTTAAAAAGTAGTAGCGTGCAAAAAGGGGAAGGATACAGCGATCTTGGAGTTGCTGCGGAGAAAAAGGAATTCCGGCAAGCTTTTCTTGGGAGTGAAACCAGAACTGGCTCCATAAAACGGAGTGTGTGTGTTACGTGTCTGTGCTAAGCAGTGTTGGTTCTGCTGATCGAATACTGGCTGTGCTGGTGACTAAGCAGGAAACAAGATGTGTGGAGTGAAAACGCGCGGTGGTTATGGGCTCTGCTTGTGTTCTAGAGCAGAGCCAAACCCTCTCGTAGTGTATGAATGTCTCCTTCGGTAGCTTTCTTGGGTGGAATGGTTTTTCCATCTCTGCTTGGCCTTTCCTGGGATTTTAGTGTCTGTTCTGGATTGAGTTCAGTGAACCTGCTGCAACCTGAGCTGTTTTCAGAGGGAATCCGAAAGCGAGCAGGGCAGAGCTTCGCATCACAAAGTTCTCAGCGTCTGAAGTGCTGGGAGTGTTCTGGTGTGGCTGGAGGTACGGAAAACAGCCCGTTAGGGATGCACCCGTATGAACCGCTTTTCCGTTTTGCGTTACCGTAGCTGGTACGTGGTCACGTCTGCCTTAGCAAATGTAGGAAAAATAACGTTTAATGATCTTGCGTGTGGCCCACCCAGAAGCAGCAGCGTGGAAATGGCAGACAGAAACACGACTTGCTTGAGCAACCCCGCGGTGATGCAGCGGGCGAAAGCACGGGGAGGAGGTGGCTCGCTAGCCAGGGCGCTCTGCAGGAGGTGCAGCTCGTGAGAAGCTCTGGGACGCCCCTGCGTGGGGTTGAGGTGACGGGGCAAAGCAGAAAGCGAGTCAAGGGTTTACCTTGAGGCTGTTGTAGTACTGTGACGTCACTCTGGTCCGCTCTGCCGTGTCCTGCCGAAGAGGCTCTTGCAGGGAGCGAGTTGGAAGTGCCTGCACGAGAGGGCAGGGTTGAACTCGGGATTTCCCAGAGGGAAATGAGGCTGTGGAATGGTCTGAGGCTTGGTCGCAATTTGGGCCATGCTGTAAGCGCTCTCGGGATGGTGAAACTGGGATTTCACCCAATAATAACGTCATCAGCATTACCTTAAAATCATAATTACGTGTTTTAAAATCAGAAATTCTGAACTATCCTGCCTTGCCCCCGGTTGTTGGAACAACGGGCGGTTCCAAGAGAGCCGGGTGTTGCTGCTGGTCGGGCGGTCAGCTCAACGCTCCGCTGTTCTCCGCCAACATCTCGGTGGTTGGAAGGTCTCTCCATCCCCCCATCATAAACGGAGCGTGGCTAATCGAGCGTGATCGCAGGGTTTCTTTTTGTTGACGAAATTAACTGCTTAATTATTAATCTTTTCAATACCTGGAAGTCCAAACTGTGTGGTGCTGTCCTGGGCGTTGCTATCCAGGGCATTTTCTCCAGCCGAGCAGGAAAATTGATTATTTTATGTGCTAACTGCCACCTAACTTTCTCTGTAGCCGCTCAGCCGCGCTCCCTCGCTCCTAACCAGCTTCCAAAACGTACGGCATCTCGGATGCACCCAGTCAGCTGCCTCTTTGCGCCGCGTTGCTTCACGCCGACACCGTGACGTGCTTTGGGAAGTATCAACGCTTTCGTTTTTACTGCAGACCTGTTGTTTTCCCTCATCCCTGCTCAGAACGTCCCCTCTCCTCCACAAGTGTAGAAGCTGCTGGAGAAGTTTTAACCTCCCTGGATGACCTGTGCCTCAGTGACGCCAGCTGTCCCGCCCGTCTCTCCCCATTGAGTGCCACGTGAGGTTGGTGCCGCATCTTGCTACATCCACGGTGTTTTCCCACCGGCCAGGCCCTCGCGCTGGAGTTATTGGCCTCTTGGGCTTGTCTCGACACGCAGGACTCATCTATTTCTCCTTAAGCAAATAGAGGGTAAGGGATGCTAAAGAGAGTAAATCCAGCTAATTAGTTCGGTAAATTAAAAGCTAAAGAGCAGGCAACCCCGCGCTGCCATCCGTGTATGTTCAGTGGTTAGCGTAGCCGCAAATCTGCATCTCCAGCTGCCAGAACGCCTGAAGCTAAAAATAAGTTTTTCTGTTAAATTGTAATCATTTTACATGGAAAATTGTCTCTGTGTCTCTGCCGGGAATCTGACTGACGCTGCCGGGTGTAGCTAAAGCTGGCTGTCAGACCGCCTTTGCATTTGCATCTGTCTTGGCCTGTTTGAGCTTGCAAACATCGGAGACCACCGGTGTTTGATGGAAACACAGCTGACAGGAGAAGCTGCCCACTGACCCCCCGTGGAAGGGGAGCGGCGCCGTGCAGCGACCTGCAGCCAGTTTCCCCACCTCAAAGACAGAGCGCATCCTATTTTTAAATCAAACTGAGGATTTGAGCGGCGGAAAAAAACCCCGCTGGGAACGCGCGACAACCGTTCCCTCTCGCAGCTGACGGTTAGGAAAGCCCGTGGATTGCGCTGACTTGGAGGGGAAAACGCAAATCCGGGGCGTAGAGGCCGTCGGAGCGCGGTTGCGTTCCTGGGTTCTGACAAACGAGCGGGTTCAGTGTTCCTTAGCAGGCCTTGAAGGAGTCGTTGGGTACCGTTGTGGTTTAAAGCCGTGTAAAATTAGTGGCTATGCCACTAAATTGTTCCTCAGATTATTAATTTCAGCACAAATTGTCTGGGAAATAGACCCAAACTGCTGTTAGCGTTTATTTGCCTCATAATAGGTGAGATTGCAAGGAATGGGCGGGTTCTTAGCGGCGCTGAAGCCCTTGGCAGGCTTCCAGCGGAGCCTGTGGATGATTCTTGGTTTTCCTAATGCTTCAGATTTTTGCCAGGGTCTTAAATTTAAGTCAACGAGAAACGATTGAGCAAAGCCTCCAGATTCCCAAAAACTGTGCTACGTGCTGATTAAACCTGAGCGGGAGTTAAGGTGAGCCGGTTGCGGGCCAGTGGGTCACGTACCGTGATCCTACAGACCCGCCTTTACCCCAACCGTGCTTCTGCTTTCAAGTGAAAGTGGATCAGGCTTAAAAACCGTGAGAACGAGTCAACGGGATGGTGTTGGGAGGATTCCACAGTGACAAACTCCCTGCTCACGGTGCGATGCCCTTGGATGAACAGTTTGGGGGTTGAGGATAACTTCCTCCTGCAGCGGTTGCCATCCTGCACTGGGAGCTCGGTCCTGTTTAGAAAGAGGGACAGGGTACTCCTCCCAGCCGCCGGGCCCTGCCGCGGGCGGGTGTGAAAAGGAGCAGGGAGGGGAAAACGCTCTGAATTTCAGTGAAGAGTGAGTTGCAGGATCGTTTGTGTCGGAAGAACCGCCTGGCTGGATGGCACAGGGATTTCACTGTCCCTAAATCATCCCGGATATGGTAATGCCCTACCCAGGGACTAATGCTGCTGACTGATTTCTGAGAAATGGGTCCTTCTCCTGCAGTTGGTGGAGATGAAACGGAGCCGTGGCTGAACTCACAATTTACAGTGCCAGCCCGTCCTCGTTCGCAAGGGATGGGAAGGAGACGGTACCGGGGGAGCTGGTTCTGAGGAAAGTTTGATTGAGGCTAACGAGAAGGAGAGAGCGACTCATAAAGAGCTTCAGTAAGTGGACATTAGGAGGAATTCTCATGGGAAAGGCTGGATGGGGCTTTTTTTAACTACTTTGACAATCTTTGGGTTTTAACCATTTCCTTGCAAAGGGAATTTTTAAAATCTGTGGCGTGACAGAAGAAATACCAACAGAAAACATAAGGGAAAACTTCCTAAATGTATTAAAACGCATCACAGTCTCCAAACAGGACCACTTCATCGCCTTAGGTGCGTAAAACCAGCCTGGAGAAAGTGCTAGGAAAACGTAGGAGGGACGGTCCTGCAGCCATGGTGACCCAGAGGCGTAGCATCTCCCCGCTCCACCGTCCAAATGTGTTTTCCTACCGGATACGTAAACCTCAAACTTCCTGGGTTTCCCCGTTCTAAACAGATCCGATAGCGGGTTTCATTGGATCTTAATTACCCCACTGAGTTTACGTTGGGATTTTTCACAGATTTCCCTCCGGGCAGCAGGCTCCCGCTCTCAAGCTTGTTGGTTGCTGTGTGTACGGCGATCACGGAGCAGGAGAGGAGTTACTATCAGGTTACTACTCATCTGGTTGCACTAGATGCTGTTTTAGCATTGCGCAGGCAGGAGATTCTGTGCGCCTTTATCCTAACGCCGTGGTACCTCGGCGCTCGTTGATGGAAATGAGCGTTATCTAAGAACCCGACGTCCATGTGTCAGGGGTTTTCGGTCTGCCCTGAGGACTGATTGTAAACTTAGGCAATTAAATCAGTTTTTCTTGTAATTTCCTACTTACTGGAGATAACCCCAGTGATTGTTACTACACCGTGGGTGTTTGGACTGTTCGAGATGCCCAGATTTCCCTGCCATACCGCAGCCAAATTACCTTCCTCCTTGGCAAGCCCCGCAGAGATCAAGGCAGTCAAATTCCATTGATACTGAATTAGTTTCTCTTGCCTGGTTTCCAAAGCAAGCCGGATCTGAGGCATGCTGGCAGGGGAAGGCTGGATTTGGCAGCCTCACGGTACCTCCTTGCCACAGTCCAGTGGATTTGTGCAGTGCTGTTTATCTCATTAACACCGCGTTGATTAACAGCCTGTTCCTTCCCTTCACCACACGGTGGTACCAGGAACACGGAGTCGGTGCTTGCAAGCCACAACCGGCGTCCGGATGCAGCCCGTTAACAAACGTGGGATGCTGAGCCTGGATTATCACAATCTAATGCCTGTGATTTGCCTTTAGAAAGCAGGACAAGCGCTTCTCCAGCAACCACCATCGCCCTGCGCTTCTGCCGCCTCCGAAGGACCAGCCTTCGACAAACCTCAGACACTGGCCAGTGCGAGTCCCCCCTGACCTCCCCGGTGTGTCTTCACAACCACGGTATGCCAGTGCTTCCCAGTTTTTGCTTGAAATCCAGGCAGAGTGCTCCACTCCTCATCCGTTTACAGGCGTAGCTGACATCCCACAGGAACCCATCCCTGCTGTAGCAACCATTTGAACCTGGGCTCCCCAAATTCTATTTTAAGGATCACTGGATCATTCCTTTTCTTCCTCAGGCAGTTATTGCAGCTGCTGTGGCACATGTCCTGGAAGTTTAAGCCTAAACTAGAGCTGCCGCTACCCATCTCATCTGTCCTCAACTGCGGAGGGGATACTTTATCCTAACCCCAGATTTAAATGGGTATTGTATAAACCTCGCCACTTTTAGGCTTGTTGGTACAAATTGCTTGTATCAGAGCTGCTGAATCTTCAACCTGAGGCTACAGAATAAATCATATTGTTCAAAGAAACGATACTTCAGTGAAAAGCTTCCCGTGCTTTTTGTCATGCCCCCGTTTGCACGCCAGGGCTGTGAGCACGTGGGCTTCTTCTCTACAAGCTAAATCTAGGAAATCGAACCGTAACGTTTGTGCTGATTCACAGTGCTGTTTAAAAGCCTAACTAGGGTGTTTTTTCTGATGCTGTAAAACTCCGTGCATTTGCTAGCCAGCAACTTTCACCAGCGTTGCGTTGAGTCTCAGAGAACGCCGCCCTGTAACGTGTCTTGTGCTGAAGCCATGCCATCAATGGCAGAGAGCTGGTTTTCCATGCCCTTTTACATTACCAAATACCTTAGTCATTGGGTTATCTCCTTCCGACACATGCTTTCCATGTTTACCAAGGAGCAGCGTGTAAAGCTGGAAAGGAAGCGGCTGCTTCCCAGAGCCGGTGAGATTGCATGTGAAGCACTTGACACCCTCATGATACTTCCTTGAAGTGGATGCAAAACAGAAAGATGAGCTCCTGGTAAGCCAAACTCCTTCCTTTTCTTCAGTTCTCAGTACCTGCTTGGAGCAGGGATTTATGCATTTACTGGGGCGGGGATTTATGTATTTATTGGAGCAGGGATTTATGCGTTTATTGGTTGAAGTGGGTAAAACAGCACTCGGAATTATAGGGAAAAGGCAGAAAGCCGAGATTTCCAGTCAAAAGTAGCAATGCTGTGTCATGAAGATGTAGCAAACGTTGAAACCGACTGTTTCAGGGACATCTGATCGCGCACTGTACTGAAAAACGCGATGTAGATTCTATTCACGCGTCTCCATTCAACAGGCCCTGTCACCGTGCCGCGCCGGTTCCTAGATAACAAACCTCCAGTGATTATTCAGTGATTAGCAAAATGAGCAGCCCAGGGTTCCCACCCGTTCGCGTGAGAACGCTCTGGGATTCGAGTTTATGGATTAACGCAGTAAATGAACAATTCCTATCAGCAAAGCAAGGATGAGCTGGCCTTAGGGGGAGCTTGCAGCTTGTGTTTAGTTGGGAAAACAATAGGTCAGCTCAGCCCAGATCTGGGGGTGCTGGTAGACCCTGTCCTCCTGTCGTTCACGGAGCTGGTCGGGCTGGCAGCCCCACGGCCGCCCGAGCGACTGCGTGGACTGACGCCTACTGCCCCCAGCTAGGTCACACTAGGTTATGCTCTATAGGGTGCCGGGCTTGCACACGTGAGTAAACAGATCATTTAAGATAAAACGCCCCAAGGTCACCCCAAGGTCCTTCTCGTGCCGCGTGCTCGCGCTGGGATTGTGCGCTCGCTGCCTTTGTGCACCGGAGCGGCGAGAAGGGCAATGAGTTGTTTTGTGAAATCAGAGGCGTTGGGTTCCTGCCCGGTATGAAGAAGCGGTGTCTGAGCAGGTAGCTCCTTGCACAACCAGCCGTGGGTGAAGACAGACCCGTGGCTTCTTCGTGCTGCGCGCAGCTGACCCAGCATCGATTCCCGTGCACGGTGCCCTTGCGTAAGTCTCTGTGCAATACCGGGGTTTCCTCGCAAGAGGGTTTCTTCCAGCATCGCCACCTCACTCACACTCGGGTTCTGCAGATTCTTTGCATCTGAGGCACGGTCCCCATCTTACCCACGGGGGCAAATAGCTCAGTTTTCCCCCTGACTGGTGCTAAGAACCGCAGGACCATCAGGGGTAACGAACCGATACTCCGGGTAGGCTGGTTTACCCTGTTCCTCATCCAGACCGGTTTGCTTTCTGACACAGCCCTTTCACCTCCCTGAACTATCAATTTCTAAGGCCGTAGTGACGATATTTAAACCCATCTGTTTCTGTCTGTATAGTGATGATATTTAAATCCATCCGTTTCTGCCTGTATCTTCCTCTTCCGAGACGCTCCTGGCAGCAGGCGAGCTCGTGCCAGAAATGAGCTGTTGATCTCGTAGCAGGGACATTTGTCCGTTGATTCCCTTATTAATTTCCAAGGAGCTGGCAAACAGCTGCCAAAACCCCCTGTTTTCCATCTCCGCTGATCAATATTACCTTTCAACAAGTATATGGTGACACTGAGCGCTAACAGCCAACAGCACTGTGCTCCTGGTACTATTTTAAGGACCACAGCATACCCCAGAGTCCGTCTATTTGAGAGACTTTCGAGTTAAATAACATTACATCAGAGGTTATTTATTACCCATTCCCAACACACTGACCCTATTTCCACCGTATCTTACGCTGGGCTGCTGCCAACACTGTGTTAATGGCTTCTTGGGTATCGTGGTTTACCCCCAGCTGGCAGCTCAGCCCCACGCAGCCGCTTGCTCGCTTCCCCCGAATGGGACAGGGCAGAGAAAAGGAGAGTGAAAGTGTGAAAGCTCATGAGTTGAGATAAAGCCAGTTTAATAGATAAAGCAAAAGCTCAGGCAAAGCTGAACAAGGAATTCATTCCCCTCTTCCCACGGGCAGGCAGGTGTTCAGCCATGCCCAGCAAAGCAGGGCTCCATCGCGCGTAACGGTGACTTGGGAAGACAAACGCCATCGCTCCGAACGTTCCCCCTTCCTTCTTCCCACAGCTTTATGTGCCCAGTGTGATGTCATATGGTCTGGAATATCACGTGCGTCTCGTTTCTGCCCTCGCTGAAGTCAGCGGCGAAACTCAAAGCAGCTTCCAGAGTCGGAACGTTTTAAAACGCTCGCTGCCTCTGGCGAAACCTTTATTGATGTAAGGCAGCGTGCGCTGCAGCTTTTCTCTATCCGTTGGGTGACAAAAATCACCCATTGCAGCGAGTTTTTACTTTGTAAATTACTGCTGCTCAGGGGCGGGAGCCCGCACGTGTGAGCAAAGCGGAGGCGAGCGAGACGGGAGGTCCCGCCAACGGTGAGGATGTGTCCCTCGAGGTTTTCCTGTGCCTTGAGCAGCCTTTGATTATTTTATTATTCTGTGTGCTCATTTTAGGAATTCTTGAATACGACACGTTTCTCTATACAAGACAGTCAGTCCGCAGTGGTAAAACTTCACCGTCTGAGCAGCACTACCCCCCCCTTCACAGCGACGGAGGAAAGACGCAGCCGCAGCGTAACACGGAGATGGCTTTCCATCGCACGGGTACCCACAACATTTAGCAGAAGCAAGACAAAAGCAAGCTTCTTGCTTTTACTCTTAGAAATTCTCTTTTTTCTGAGCAAATCTGGAGTATGACAATGCAATAGGAGCAGCGCGCAAAAATCAGGCAGGTGGGTTTTCAGCCTGCTAACGGAAAACCCTTCGGGCTGAACTGTAAATGCCTCTATGGGCACTAGAGAATAATTCTGAAAGAGGATTTTTCTAGTTAAGGATCAAGTGGTTCCTCCCTCGTCAACAGAGGTGTAAGTTCTCTAGTTAAACTCACCGTGCCTCTGCGCAGAGCCAGAAAAGGCCCAGCTGGGCCGTCCTTATGTTTCTAACGCAAAGCACAAGTGCCTCTTTTGGAAAGAAGAACGCCTGAAGAGCAGTCTCCAAGCCCCCTTCCTTTACTCATCGTGAAGGTGAGAGGAGGAGAAGAGCAAGTTAAACAGTCAGGCAGCAAATCCTCGTATTTCCACACCACTTTACGGCGTGCTGCGAGACATGCAACGCTGCAAAATATCCAGGAGCCTCTGACTCCAGCATCTGGGGGTTTGCCACGCTGATGAGGGACGGGTCGATTTTCTTCTGCCAGGTAACCAGCTTTCTGACATCCCTGAACTTGTTGTGCCTTTTGTTCGCTCCCCAACAAGGAAACCATTGAGCGCTGCGTAGGGGTGTCTCCTACCTGACCACGCTGAGTCACGTCGGTGCTGCCGCGCTCTTACTCGCTTTCTAAAATCCACAAAACGAGTATTGTTAGCAGAAAAGTGAGACCAGCTTTTCTCTCCCTGAACGTTGCGGGTACCCCTTTCCCACGCCTCTCTAGAGAGTCTTCCTACGTAACACAATGGGTCCTTAGGCCAAAATATTCCCAGTCAGGAGCATTTCCCATATTTTGGAAGTTGTTTTCTCTGGTTGGTTTTGTGCTGTGGCTGTTCAAGGCGGCATGTGTGCACGGTCCCTGATCTGTAAGAGGACTGAGAAGTTGAATGCTGCCAGTCCCGAGTGTGTCAGTCTTTGAACAAATCAGGAATACAGTTGGTTTTCTCCCCTAAGGAAACCACTTCGCTCGGGTCTTGGGCTTCTCATCTTTCTGAAATCCACTTCCAGTTTCTCTTATTTTGGTTTTACTCTGGATGACGGCGTCCCCATCTGTGGAATGGGGTAATTAGGAGCGGGTATCCGTGTGTGCCCTCTATTAAGCAGGATGAGACTTGTTCAGTTGCATGATGTAGGCTTGAGACCGCAAGCACTGGAATGACATTTTCCTCTCGCCGGAGCCGGGTTTCTGTTGAAATGGGCTTTTGTTTTCCCCTCTCTGGAGAAGCCGGGACCTGCACGCTGTGTGAGTAGCACAACACCGAGGGCATGTATGTCTGTCCACTTAAAAGCCCCATCGCTTGTTTACGGGTTCTTAAACCGAAAAGAACCATAAAAACCGACCGTACTTGGCGCGGTTGTTTACTCAGCTTTCTCCCTGGCTAGGGGACAGTGAAAACAGGCCTGGCAGTTTCGCTTCTGTTTAGTTTCTACCGGTTTTCTCTTTCATGCTATCACTCCCTCGCACAGCGCTTCACTGAAATGAACTACCCACATATCTGTATGCTAATTAACCCCCCAAATTTGCCGGGTAACTCGCTCGTAATAACGTACCACCTGGACTGCAAACCTGCTTTAAAAATTATAATACAAGAAAATAAAGCAATTGCATGTATGTTGTGAAAGCCTTTTTCAGGTGTCGTTTGAGCCACACTTGACCTCTCGTTTTTCCTTTGGAGCAGGGAGCTGGAGCCACTGGAGCCCGCGGGGGTGTGTGCCGAGGCCGTAGCAAGCACGTGCAGCCGGCAGAGTCCAAGTCCATAATGGCTTGTCATGCATCTGAAAGGCTGAGCGGGAGCAAAGGCTGATCGGGCTGCGAAAACGGCTCCTCTGAGGGCCTAGGAAATAGCCAAAGGTTAGTACAGCACCAAATTGGGCAGAGCATTATCAGACTCGCATAGTTCGAATACCGAAAATGCACGTCACCTCCCACTCTCCCCTCCGATGCTGTTAGGAAGAGATGTCTAGGTTTGAACCAGATTATTTTCTCCTCTGGTTTGGATATGAATGGTTGTGGCCTGCGTGGGAACAGGAGCGGACCACCACTCGTTTATTTGCATCCAGGAAGGGAAGGTAACTGATACAGGAGACCGGCAGCGATTGTATCCATGACAACCAGCAGATATGGCCTCGCTGCCGCGCAGCTCATTCCCCATCGCCTCCCCTGCCTTCCCAAGGCACATCCCAGCTCTGACGGGACCCTCTCCTCAAGGCTCCTCTTGGCTGCAGTTCAGCGATCCTGAGAGATAGGTGCAAAATGCACAAATTAAGCGTTTCCTGGAGCCAACGGCTTAATCAATTCTGCTGGCAAAGCTCTTCCCTGGCTTGAGCTGCGTGTGCCTCAGCAGGGGCTCCCTGGGAGATGTTTCAGGAGGTCTGGTCCGCGGAGGGACGACGTGGTTTACAGTAATACTGCGTAGAAGCAGGGTGGGCTCAGCAGACTGACGGTTTGCAGAACAAAATGCAATATATTCTGCAAAAGAAAGGCTTTCAGACACGCCGGCCGCCTTCAGACGCGCAAGCGAGCCGAGCAAGGCAGCGTGATGCTCACCTTTGCGGGAAATACCGTCAGAGGTTGAAGATGTTTGCACTGTGAATAAGCCTTCAGTCTGCACGAACGCGGTTCAGGGGAGCGAGGGCTGCCTGGGCTGTGCTCCCCGAGGAGCTCTTCATCCCACTGCCTGCTGTGGTGTAGTTTCTGCATTCCGACCGCTGCCTGGGCCTGCCTCGGAAAACGCTGGCATTTGAGGCAGCTGCAGGCGCACACGGTGCTAAGGAACGGGAAGAAATCTGTCAAAAAACCAAAGGCAACACGCAATTCTGCCGTTAAACGCGGCCAAAGTTTCTCATTTCCAAGGCCCCTGTTTTACATCTTCAGCGTGGTTGTTTGTACCGCGCGAAGGAAAGATGTGTCCCTGGGATCAACACAAGGTGATCTATCTTCATGGTGGCAAAACAAAGCAGGAAAGGCAAGGAAATGCCATTGTGAATCGAGAGCTGGGGATCAGGAGACAGGACGCGGAGTTCAAGTTCTCCCCTGACATCCTATTGAAAACATGACTCAGTTTCCCCATTAGTACAGTGGGGATAACGATGAACCGCGGAACTGATTAGTCAATCTTAAAAGTACAAAGAAGGTTGCTTCGAGCACTAATTAAACGACTCCCTGAGCGTAAACACAAAGCAGATGACACGAGTCTGTAAATTGTAGCAGGCATTTGGGACTCAGCCTTGCGAGGTCGCATGCCTGCAAGCTTTTCGCATTTCCTTATATGTGTAAAAGCAGCGTAGCGTGAACCAGGCGGTTAACGAGCGATGCTCCCTGGCTCCGGCAAGAAGAAGGGATACGCCGAGCCATGGGGAGAGCGGGTTACTGTATGGCTAGGATACGCCGAGCTGTGGGGCAGAGGGTTACTGTACGGCTAGGATGTAGCAAACCATGAGAGCAGTGGGTTACCATACGGCTAGGATACACCAAGCCATGGGGACAGCGGGTTGCTGTACAGCTAGGATACGCCATGCCGTGGGGCAGAGGGTTGCTGTACAGCTAGGATACGCCGAGCTGTGGGGCAGAGGGTTGCTGTACAGGTAGGATACGCCATGCCGTGGGGCAGAGGGTTACTGTACGGCTAGGATACGCCGAGCCGTGGGGCAGAGGGTTGCTGTACAGCTAGGATACGCCGAGCTGTGGGGGCAGCAGGTTGCTGTATGGCTCGGTGGAGAATCACTTGGGCAGCTTTTGGAATAGGGAGTGAAAATTGGATCTGGTCACGTGGGTGCATGCTCGATGTGCCCGCTTTGGAAGCGTTTCTTCGGGGATAACTGGCTTAACGAATGTTGTCAACCTTCCTGAAAAGGAAAACGTTACACACCAAAACCCAGCCAGCTGCAGAGGCAAAAATATCTACTATTGTGTTTGAGGAGGATTTGTCGGTTTTATACCCAAACTAAAACCGCAGCATTTTGGATTTTCAGCAAGCGCAGTGCTGAGAAAAGAGCCATCCAGCTGATCTGGGGTCTCTGTTTACCGCCGCAGCAGCTCTCCCCAGCCTGCAGCTGTCTCGGAAACACGCAGTATATATGTTTTAATCACTGTGTTTAGCCCTGACAGTCACCCAAACAGCAGGCTCTGCCGTTCCGCTCCCAAGATCACTCTTTGTACCCCGCTTTCGGGACAGCGGCTGCTGTTTGTAGCTGTTCCTTGACTAGGAAATAGACCCTGGGGGGAGACCACCGCCTCACTTCTCTTACCCAAACGCCCCGACCAGCAATCTCGTGTGGCACGTTTCACGTCCTGTTAATCAGCTACGATTCCGCGTTACGTGGTGCAGGAATCGAGGGAGGGTCAGTGTGATAACAGCTTCTATCAGCACACAGATTGCTTCTCCCCGAGTCCTGTGGATGGGGATTGCGAGGTCTTGGCTTGTCTACGCCGCACTGCTGCTGAGCCGCTGGTATTACCTGGGCTTTTTGGGGGGTGTTAGTATAATTTTGAGGATACTGTAGAGCTACCTCAGCAAAATCCACTCCTTGCCTCTAGCAAAAGTAGCTCCGTAGCTGCAGGAAACCATTATGCACAAATCGTTTGTGGTCTCCCCAATATCTTTAATCTGCTGTTTTATTAGAAGAGCGGGATAATGGGGGGGTTTATTTAGGTGCAGCGGTACCCGTGGGTTTAGAGCCGTCTTTTTCTTCCACCTGAAGAAGTCACTGCGCCGCAGAGCTTCGTAACGTCTGTCTTTTGTCAGGTTCACGGTCAGCCTGCCTGTCCTGCTGTGAAACACGAAGGACTTTCCGCATCCCAACTAGACCTACGGGGGCTGGAAGCAGCGGCGGGTTCCTGCCTCCCTTCCCCCCCCGGACTGCAGCAGGCCTTGCTCTGCCCCACAGACGGTTCCTCTGGATACCTCCCATTAACCTTCCACTGCGACCTTGGAAACGGAGACTTGTCTACCGGCTTCTGCACCCCTGCTAACTGCACTTCAAAATGGATTTATTTTATTCTTAACATTTTTTTTTTACTGTTTATAACAACAGTCGTGACCTTGGAGTCAGAAATGTCCCAGGAGTTAATGACCCACCTGGTTGAGATTACCCAGTTGCTGCGGATAACCGCTCGGCACCTGATCCTACCTGACTTCCACGTGTAACCCTCCTCGGAGGTTGGGAGGCACTTGGTGGGTCACCTGATGGGAACTGCCCTTTGTGCCTGGCATTACGGCTTCAATATTCCCTGTGGGCTTGTCACCCAGGTGGGAAGCTCCAGGAGCACCAGGATGTGACATCCAGAGGTCAAATTCATGGGGCCTGGCATTAAAACACCACAGAGTAGTGTCTCGTTTTGTTCTCCTTCCAGAAAGGACGCAGGGAGCACTGTCCCACCCGCACCCCCTCCACTCCTACCCCGGACCGGCCTGACACGCGTGCGGAGCAGAAGGCAAGGGAGCTGTGTTTTGCAAACGAAGGAAGAAGGTAAATGGGATGCCTATTGACATCATCGTGTTATTGATGCCGTTTAAAGCAGGCTGCGGCAGCTGGAGGATGGATGTAACCAGACGGCACGCCGTGTCCCGGGCAATAAGGGGAAATTATGGATAGCTTTGGAGCTGAATGAATAACTCTCCACAAGATCTGCTTCGGCTTGCTCCAACAGTAAGTGACATGAGTTTAATTGGCTATAACAGGACCTCGTTTAGTACCAGTCTGGTGGATTTGTGTTATTTAATGCCTTCATCTGGGGCTCCAACACTTATGGCACAGAGGGGAGGCTCCGAGAGCAGGGCTTGGAGACAGCAGTTCCCAGGCTTGGCTCCAACACTCACTGTCACCGTGGGAATTTTCTGCACTCGATTCCCCCATATGCAATAGAGAGCCTCAATGACAAGCAGGTCCTGATGACGACTTACAGATTAGCTTCAAGTGCTGCCAAGATTAACCGGCATTTCCCAAAGCACTGGGCTCTGTCCTAAATCGGCTTTTTGGGCGTACGCTGCCCTCCCTGAGCCAGATTAAGGGCTGTATGGCCCCGGCTTCCTGGGAGAGCTGCCCGCAGAAGGCAAAACCCCAGCTGTGTGTGCTTTCACTTAGGCTCATTAAATATTTCCAGCCACACCTTGATGAAGTCAACCCTTAGCGATGCACCCTTTTATAAAGATTTGGTTTTACATAAATGGTTTTATAATGAAACATGGAAACGTGGTGCTTTGGAGTTGGGTAAAACGTGCGTAGAAGAGGACTTTATCCTATTTGAGAGCCCTAGCAGGTGAGAATATCCCTGAATTAGGAACGCTTGTGCTTAAGGCAGCTTTCCTCGAGCCTCTTCTAACACCGTAGAAAGGTGGATATGGGTTTTTTTAGGGAAGGGAAGGCGGGAGGGAATCGCAGGAGGTGACTCACTGCTCATCTCAGACTTCGAATCCGGATTTCCCAGAACGGTTTCCTGCTTTAAGCAAGGGATCTGAATTGTGTCACCGAGTTTGGCCTCATCACCTCCTCTCCTGGTGATGGGTGCGTAGAGGAGGAAAGCAAAACAATCCTTCCAGGGCACAGAGGAGTGGGACAACTCGGTGCCGTGTATTTTTGGGTAGATGTCTGGCATTCAGGTGCCTCGAGGATTGCCATGAGGTCGCAGTGGCTGCTCCTCTCGCCTGGGGAGGAGCGAACTGGTGGGTACCAGCCGTTTGAAGGTCTGTTTGCATCCAACCCGTGGATGGAAAACGCGCAGGGAAGGATGCAGCTGGCAGAGACGGGACCAGCCCCGCTCCCCACCGAAGCCGCATGTGCTCATCATCACGCACAGCTCATCCCCTGTCCCTATCACCCAGCAGCTCCAGCGTCCTCGGCTTCCCCCGGGCGCAGACTACCCCTCCACCACCCCCCCGCCCCGCGGCTTGGCGGGCGGAGCCGCCCCGCTCCGCCCCGCTCCGCCCCGCCGCTGCCGGCCCGGCCCGGCCCGGGGAGCCGGTGCCCAGCGCGGGGCGCCGCGCCGAGCCCAGCCGCACCCGCCGAGCCCCGGGGGCTACCCGCCGGCAGCATGCCGCTCGCCCAGCTGGCCGAGCCCTGGCCCAACATGGAGCTGGTGCATCTGGACACGGAGGTGAGCGGGACACCGGTCCCTTCCCGGCGGGGGTGGGGGGGGTCTCCGCCGAACAAAGGAACGCCCGGCCCGGCCTCCCCCGCCCCGCCCGGCGGGACCCTGCCGGCTGCGGTGAGCCCGGGGGGTGCCCACCGCTGCGGGGCGGCCGGGGGGGGGGGGCTGTGCGCTGCCGGGGGAGGGGGGGCGCGGGGGGAAGCGCCGCCGGGGGCCGCCGCCGGCTGCTCCGGGGCTCGGTGTGTGCGTGGCGGGGGACTGCTGGGATGTCGGGAGGTGGGTCCTGGCTCGGCTGCTGAGCAGCGTGCCCCTAAATCTGCCCCCCGGACATGAGGGAACCGGCCCCGCCGAGGGACCGGGGGTTGAATGTCCGGGATTTGCGGTCTGGCTATCCGCCTTCCCAGCTGCTCTCCCGGGCCTGTGTTTCAAACTCCAGCCACGGTCCTGTGTCACTTTGCTGGATGCCTGCTTTGCTCTTTTTCCTTCTGACCGAGACCACCGAGCCAGATGTGCAGGGCGGTGCACATCTGTCCACATCTGCAGGCTTGCAGAACACAGGGACGGCTGGTGGCAGTTCTCTCCCTCGGCAGCGTGCCCAGCCCAGGCACTGGCGCTCCTTCGTTAAACAGCTTCTCATCCAGGTTGGGACTAGCAGCCCTCCTGGAGAAACCAGAGGGACGGTGGGGATTTCATCCCAGGTGTTTCCTCAGGCCTTGGTGCTTTCCCATCGTTTTGGCTGCGTTCGACGCTGTCAAGCTCTTCTGTCACGCCCAGGGATGTCGCGATAGCGAATGGGTCAGATTTGCTCGTTCCTATTCAAAATTGCCTCTTAAGAGATCTCCGCTTTGAGTGGCGGCAGCGTTCCACCGCTGCTGCGACGGCAGCAGGGAGGTCTGCTGGCGGCGGGACGTGAGGTTGCCTAATTTTCATCAGCCGGATACGGCCCGGCTGCTCCTACAGACCCCCGGTGCGGGTGGGCGCTGTGCGGAGAGCCTGCCTGTGCTCCCCCCGTGGCTCGAAGGTGCGGTGGGCTGAGAGCATCTCCTCTGAAGCATCGCTTGAGTCATGGGGATGGGTTTGTGCTCGAAAGGTGGGAGAGGAGGGAAGTCCTGCGGCGCTGGATCGCAATTCCTGAAACCACGTCATGCACCCAGAGCCGGGGGGTAGGTTATTGCTGGGAGACAGGGCTTTTTATTTGTGGTTTCTCTCTTCCTCGGTGGGAAGACAGCCTGAGAAGCCAGACAACACAACTAGGCTCATACTGGGAGGAAACCAGTGCCTGTGCCCAGGGCGGTGAATGCCGGGGGCAAGATCCGTTTACTGCTTAATCCCAGGTCTCCCAGGTGCCAGGCGCTGTGTCAGCGTCATGGGATCTCTTCTGAGCGGAAATGGCCGGGGAGGTCCGGTGTGTTTGTCAGCCCGAGTCAGCTGTGAAGAAACAGCAAGGACTGTTTTTCCCATTGCATTAACTGTAAACGGGAGCTGGAAGGCTTGCCTCTGGCTCCTGGGCTGTCCCCTTCCCCATCTCACCTTGCCAGAGCGCTGGGTCGGGGCAGGAGCAGCTTGTGGTGGTATTTCTGAGGGTCAGACGGCAGCAATTCGGCTCCCTTTGTTTTGAGGTGAGCAGGTATCTGAACTTCACTCCAGTGAGGAAAACAGTACGGGTGTTCTTCACCTCTAAACCCATCTGCTGTCACCTGGGCCAGGCATTTGGGGGTTCCCTCGGGTCCAGCAGCGTATCTGCCAGCAGCGGAGAGGAACTTGGGCTTGGGGGGGGAGCTTTGCAGCTTGAGGCTAAAATTGCCAAGGGTGGAGGCCCAAGGAGAAAGTTTTCACCTCTCCTGGGCAAGGTGGCACCACTGAGAAACCGAGGAGACTTTTCTGGAACACGTTACGTAAATGGCCCTGGGATCGCTGCCATCCAGGTTAGAGACCGGCTTCCTCCAACCTTTGCTTTCTGAGTCACGGAGCAGAGGTGCTGTCACCGCGCTGGTGGAGGCATCGGTCCTATTGTGAAGGGATTTGGGGTTTTTTTCCGCTCTGCTGCGGGAGCGTTGGGTGTCTGCTGCTGGGGACCGGTGACGGCTGGTGCCCCTTGTCCTGGCCTGCCTGACTCATCCTGGAGCTGCGCCGGGGAATTGCACGGGAGTGGGTGGCAGTGGGAGCTTGCACCGAGACAAGTCCCTCTGTCCAGGGGACTGAGCTAGCTTCATAACACTTTTTCCTCGGGTTTTTCCCCCCCTGTGTTCCTCTCTGCTGCTTATATCATTCAGAATATTGCTTATGTAGTAGAAAAACCTGGCTGGGGCAGAGTACAAGCGATAGAGAGTGGAGCTGGATGACTTCATCACCATAGCAATGGATCCTGTCATCGGGGCTATGCTTTTCTTTAAACTCTTGTTACCCAAACATACAGCAACACAACTGACGTGGGATTGCGCCAAACCCAACCACTTCAAGCTCGTTCTTTGTGCTGGTATATGTGTATCATCCTTTACTGAGCAGGAGCTATTCGTGAATATCTTTTTCAAGCGTCTTAGCTGAACAATGCATAAAACAAGGATCAAAAGGTACGGGGGGAAGCCAAGCGACTTTTGTCTTTGATATGCCTTGTGCATGGACTCCTCGGGCTGTTTAGGCTACGCGAGTTCTTTAGGACATCTTTATTTTTGCAGAATCATTTCCTTTCTCTGAACGGCAAAGGGCAAGATCCACAGATTCCACTTAATAATGGTAAAACATCTTGTTCTCGTGTCAAAGTAGCAGAAGCTCTGGGGTGAAGGGTTTCTCCCCCCGCGTTTTCCTGCTTGAATGCTTCGCCGTTCATCCAGGCTGGGTGAAAGAACGTCTTTGGGTACCCGGTACCCTTGTTGCGTTGTGTATGGGCATCTCAAAGGTGACTAGTCAAAACCCAGCGGTCCAGAAATAGCAGCGGGCTGCTTTCCTAAGCAGAGCTGTCGATAATCCGGGATGGCTTGTGCTGATGGTGCTAACTACAGAGCGCAGCCCTTGATGGCAGCAGGAGTGGGCACGGTCTCGCACGGTCCTGCCAGGGGTGCGACTTGTCCTGGTTTCGGATCAGAGCAGCGCTGTCCTGTTCTGTAAATTGCTCCCTGGGCCGCGGATTATGTGGAATTAAAGGGATTTAAAATGCAAGATGTCCTAAGATAAGTATCTCCCAAGTTCAGCCAGGCTGGCAGTTGTGTAACTGCATGTTCTTGTTTTCCAATATACTTTTCTGTGTGTTATTAAGAAAACTAATTAGAGCAGCATGTGTGCAGGAGGGCTTTAGTGCTACCTCCTGGGCAGTTTTAGCTGCGGCTCGCCCAGAGGTGCCCTCGCTGCCAAGCTGCCGCTCCACCTGCCCATCAGATTAGCTCTGTAATCCCTGTTTCCGCTTGCCCCAGAGCAGGGCTGGCTGGAAAGCTGAAGGGACAGGCTGCTGGCCCGCAGCGAGGCTCATGCCACTGCCTTCTTGGTAGCCCAAGCCCTGCTCTGCCACCACAGAAGGGGACTTTTTCCAAGGGCAGGGAGTGACAGGACAAGGGGTAACAGGTTTAAACGGAAAGAGGGAGATTGAGCTGGGCCATCAGGAAGGAATTCTTCCCGCAGAGGGTGGGGGGCACTGGGACAGGTTGCCCAGAGAAGCTGTGGGTGCCCCATCCCTGGGAGTGTCCAAGGCCAGGCTGGATGAGGCTGGGAGCACCCTGGGCTATGGAAGGTGTCCCTGCCCATGGCAGGGGGTGGCACTGGGTGGGCTGTAATGCCCCTTCCAACCCAAACCATTCCGTGATTCTGTGATCTGCATCAGCTTCTTACGGCCCTGGGCACCTGAGGAAGGAGCTGTGCCTCCGTTCTGCAGCAGGTATTGCCTGGCTGCTGCCTGCAGGTAGATCTTTGGGGCTGCTCTCGGAGTAGGACATTCAGGAGGCTCCTTTCCAACCCAGACAACCATGTGCTGTAAGAGGGTATGTGGCACGGAGGCAACACGCACGCGCTCGCTAACAGGCTGTGCGTGGTACGCAGGGGAGTGAAGGTAGGAAGCGTTTGAGAGAGACAATGTC
The DNA here is from genome assembly GCA_027574665.1 of Rhynochetos jubatus. Classification (NCBI taxonomy): domain Eukaryota; kingdom Metazoa; phylum Chordata; class Aves; order Eurypygiformes; family Rhynochetidae; genus Rhynochetos; species Rhynochetos jubatus. The sequence continues at coordinate 4,810,831 of CM050672.1, read as the reverse complement.
AAACCAAGGAGCCCACAAACTCTTTCAGCTCTACTTACAACGCAGTGAAGGGCTGTATTTTATCTTAGGAGGGGGTGAATCTGTAGCTGAGGGTGTGTGTTTCCATCTTGGATGCTCACAAATGGCTCTTGAATTCCATATGAGGGAATATGGACTGGTTTTGCTCTGGGGCAGAAGGAAAGCGCTTGGCTCTAAATACTGCAGTTCTCTCCTTACACATCTGCCTTACGTCAGCTTGAGAAAGTGCTGTTCATCAGGAGCTTCATCCCGCTGAGACCGTGGACCCGCCTGCCCAGGAAACCTCCCTGGCATGGACACTCTTCTCTTTCTTTCCACATCGCTTCCACCCCCAGGTAGGAAGGATTTCTGTCACCAGCGGTGTGTAGGACAGGGGTTCAGAGCTGATGAAACGTAGCACTCCGAAGGCCTGGCAGGTCCGGAGGTAGCACGCGGTGTCTCCCGTCTTACCCTTGGAGCTGAAGGGTCGGACAGACCCTGCGTTCACTCGCCATGTGCTAGTCTTCCCAGGGGAATCAACGAGCTTGTCCCCTCTCCTGACACGTGCCTTGCAGATCTGTTCTCCAGACCATGAGCCAGGCACTGCTTCCCTCTGTCCAGCACGGAAATTCTCCTGCTTAAGCTGTTTTAGACATAAACAGTCCCCCCCAAGCCATGGTTTTGATTAGCAGCAAGTTACGAATTGTTGATCGGTGCAGCTGAGCCCGTAAACATGAGCGTGTTTCCAAGTCTGGTTATCTTGAGCGCAGCATCTCCCCCCTCTTCGCGGAGGCTATGCATAAGCACGGAATCTTACTTCACTTCTTTGCTATTCTTTGTGCTCATGGCACCAAGAGCTCCGCGTAAACATCAGGGCGACGCTCCCCTGGAAGAACTTGGCTTGCGTGGTAGTGCTGTTGCTTTTTTTTTCCCCAGTCATTGGCTGAAAATACTTAGGAACTTAAGCCCAGTTTAAGCTGGTACTGAGGTGAGTTATGGAGCTTGGAGTGGATCCATATAAACGTAAATCTCGCAAGGCCAGCATCAGGCCAAGGGGCAGGTCACCTTCTCCCGAGCTGGTGCGGTGGTACTGCAGGTTGGCGCAGCGTTAAGCTGTTTGTGAGGTGTCGCAGGCAGCGCGGGTTGGGCTGAGAGAGGCGTGGAGAGACCTAAATGGGAAGAGCTTTGGAGACTCTGACTGTCGTCTGTGCATTTCAAGGGGCTGAAAACTAAACCTACGCTCTTTGGCGTTACACCTTGTATCGTGAGCTGGCTGTGAGCAGGTAGCTGCGGGATTTAAAACTTGCTGTGGGAAGTAGAAGGACCTGGAAGCACCCAGTGAATGTTGTGGAAAGCTTTAGGGGGGCTGCAAGAAAGCTGGGGGGGCTTTTTCCAGGGGCAGGGAGTGACAGGACAAGGGGTAATGGGGTTAAATGGAAAGAGGGAGATGGAGATGGGCCATCAGGAAGGAATTCTTCCCGCAGAGGGTGGGGGGCACTGGGACAGGTTGCCCAGAGAAGCTGTGGGTGCCCCATCCCTGGCAGTGTCCAAGGCCAGGCTGGATGAGGCTTGGAGCAACCTGGGCTATGGAAGGTGTCCCTGCCCGTGGCAGGGGGTGGGGCTGGGTGGGCTGTAATGCCCCTTCCAACCCAAACCGTTCTGTGATACGATTAGAGGGAGGTTTTCTCAGCATCCCCACAGCTCTCTCAAGACCAGGAATTACAGGTTTTGCTTTGAATTAAAAGGAAATAGGTTAAATTTGGCCCAAGGGGGAGAAAGGGGTAGTGTAGTGCAAAGACAGATGTCAGGTTGGTGTCCTCTTGCTTAGATTCCTGACAGGCTCTAAAACCCAGGTGTTCAACCAAGAATTTGAGGCTGAAACACAGTTGCGTTGCAACTCTTCTCTAGGACCAGAATATTTGAAGAGGAGTGAATAAATGTGCCTTGTTCTGTCAAAAAAAGAGAGGAATTCCATGATTTTTGGAGCCTGAGGCTGTAGTGCAAACAGACGTCAAAGCAAAATCTTCTTGCCCTTGGTTTTTTTTCCCACAGTCTGCAAAAAACCTTTTGTACGTGGTTATCCTGCTCCCAGTATCTACGTCTAGTTAAAACCCACCCACTTGTGCTCCTCCTGGCTCCTCCAGGCACGGTGCTGTGCTGAACCCGATCCGCCTTCGGTTCGGCGCCGAGTGCACCCGGCCGATGCTGCGGCTTAGGTCACCTGCTGTGACTTTGTACAGAGCCCCGGCAGCAGAAGCTGGACGTGCCGGCTGGAGGTGGCCTGGAGCCAAGCCGGTGGTGTGGATTTCCGCAGCGGTATCAGCTGCGATCGGGTAATAAATAACCGGTAAATGTTCATATTAAACCCAGCGTCATGGCCAAATGGCTCTAGCGCTTCTTCACCCGATCGCCCCCGCGTGCTTCTTCCAGCGGTCCCAGGGGAGCCACGACGTGAGTGGGGAGGTGGGATGGTGCAAGCGCAGGGCTGTGTCTCGAGCGGCTTCTGCGGCACATGAGACTCCTGTACCCGCCACCCCGGCGACCCACACTCACACAGGGGGTGCCGCTCACCCCACAAGTGATGATGGGTATATAAGCTTCTCTAATTTCAGCTGGGAGGAGCATGGAGAGTCTTTGAATAAGAGACTTATTTAAAAAAAAGTGGGTTTTCCTTGGCAGAACGTGTTCCCTCAGTGTATGGGGAGTGTTCAACCCTCTTGTCCCATGCCCGAAAGCGGCATCCTCGCCCGTTTGTCCTGCAGGAAGGATTCTGAAAGCCAACAGCCTTTGTAGGGGGTGTGAGGAGCAGTCCCATGCCGGGCATGTGCTAACGGCAGGTTCTCTTCCTTTGCAGAATGGGCAGGCTGCTCCGGAAGAAGGTGGGAATCCTCCGTCCAAGGTAAAAATGCCCTGGGTTATGTCTTTAAGTCACCTCGCTGAGCTGCGTGTGAGCTGGCTCGGTGAATGGGGTTGGGGACGGCTATTTTTAAATGCTGTAAGCCGCTGCTTGGTAATCTGGATGAGTGCACGTGGGAGTGTAAGGGACTGGCGTAGGGGAAAAGATAAACCCTCTTTTCTTCCTGACCCTTTGGTCATCCAAACGTACCTGGAGGGTTTCCCAAAGGGCTACCTCAGTCCAGCACGCAGGGGATGGACTGGAGGCTGTAGCGGAGGGCTACAAGCGAGGACCCCTGGGGTGGTTCGGTGCCGTGTTTACACCTTTCTCCGTGTTGCGATCTTGCCAGGGATGAGATATACGGGCGTATTGGTTGGTTTTGGCACAGCTGCCCTTGATGAGCACCTGGTGTCTGTTTATTCACTTGCCTTGGGGGGGCTGGGAGAAGCTCCACTTCTGTCAGGTTGCCCTCTGCGTCCCCAATGACATCAGCAGGGAATGGCGGAGGGAACGGAGCTGCTGTCTGCCATATTTTGGGCAAGGTATTAACATGCTGGACCTTCTTCAGACACCTGAAACTCTTCCTGCTCCACACATGGGCAGCATGGTGGTGAAGCACTTGGTAACTCTGATGTGAGCCAAGTCCCAGGCCGAGGACCGATGTTGTTAGTACGGGTATTTCGTAATTACGCCTGTAGTTCTCTGTCCTGCCGTGCACTGCGCAGGGCAAAAGAGCCATTTCAGTACCTCCAAATCACAAGCCTTTCAGGATTTCCTTTTCCGATACATACATGCTATAACCATCGAGAATGACACGACGTGTTTGTTTTGGCTTGGGAGACGCTGCCGAACGGGTTGTCAAGAGCTTGTCCTGTGCCTTACCCTCAGTGAGTGCCCTGTAGCAGTTTCTCTCTCTGAATCATTGTGCTAAAGGCCACAGGGATTTAATGTATTGTTTTTCCAGTTGGTTACCATTGTATTTTTAGTAAAAGAAGCCTAAAAAAACACTTATTTACTCTTCAGCCAGTTCTTTTCCAGGAACTTAGGCCGGACTTGTAGCATTGCATTGCATCTCAACTGCCTGTTCTGGATTTCTGTCCCAGTTGCTGGGCTGGCACTTTTCCAGTGGCCTGCAAAGAAGTCTGGAGTGGGTCAGATGAACTCAGGTCAATGACAGTGTGCACTTTCCTCCCCTGAGAATGGTGGTTTTACAGTTCTTCACTGTGCCTGCGTCTTTGGCATGGGGAAAAAAAATAAATCTCTGTCTTCTGGTTGGATTCCAGCTGGGTTTAAGGCTCGAGCCTTTGCCTCTTTCATCTTCAAACACTTGGCCAAACTGCCCTCCTGTACAAGCAGCTGAAGGATGTTGCTTTAAAAATAATTGAAGATTTTCTTTCTTTGAAGGACATCGCTGGGACAAACCCTGGCTGATTCCGTCTGTAGATGCAGCCCCACAGAAAGATCAGGCAATAGAGGCCAAAAAGCACTCGGGGTTCTCTGTGCCTGTCCCACTGTGGAACAGGGAAGCGAGTCCCCGTTGCAGCTGGGGAGCTGGAGCAGAGCAGCAGGCAAGTTGTCCAACATCCCACAGCGAGGAACGCGCAAGGGTCTGTGCTACGTGCAGGTGTCCTGCTTTGCCCTCTTCCGATGCAGCGTGGCCAAATTGGCCTGTGAGCAGTGCCTGACAATCCCATTTTTGGTGTCTTTTGAACACGTGAAGCCCCGCTACGCGCTCCTGAAATAACCTCAGTCGCATTTTCCAAGCTTGTACCAGGTATGTTTGCTACCAGCACAAATGAGATCCCTCCTGTAAACACGTGCCTTCGATGTCAGGGCAGGCTCTGGCACTTGGAACCAGTGGTGATGGGGAAGCAGGCAGCACGCTGAATATCCCTGGGTTTTCCTATTCATCTCGGGCTAGACGTTGTCAGCAGCTGCTGCTGGCACGGGCTCTACCTACAACGAGGACTCAGGAAGGAGAAGGAAGCAGCAGTAAACATCTGAGGTTGGCTATTCTCAAGTTGAAGGTTGCTCAGGACCCCTCCCGTGCCCTTCTGCTCCAGCGGCGTGTGGAGAGCTGTAAAGGGAAGAGGCACCTTTATTCTAGGTTTGTACTTGCTCTCCTTTTGCGGCTGGTTCCATGATCTCTTCTAAAAATAGCCTGAAGCAGCGACAGCGGCGATTACTCAACACCCACGCAGAAGTGCCATCCCTCCCTCTGTCCCCGATAGCGGGATGCTGCCAGAAGTACAATCATTTGCCTGGGCAATAACCTGAAACGCTTTGCAAAGGAGGAAACCCAAGGGTTCCTCAAAAGAGTTGGGAACGTCGCAGCTGGTAGCACGAGGCTGGTGCGGTCTGACGTCTGCAGCATCATCTCACTGCTGTCGTTGTGCATTCGGGTCTTTGGGCGTGACGCGTGATGAGGTGGTCACCGCAGAGGTAGCGAGGGGATGTTTTGGGCCGGGCTGGCTGGGATCAGGTATTTTCTAGCTGCCCTTGTAGCTCCGACTCAGCCTCCTACAGCTGGTGCGTTTCACAACTTCCTGTGGCTTTAATTCCTGCGTGGATTCCCACCTTTCAAGAACGGGTACACAAGTCCCTGCAAGCATCGTACCTCGGCGTGTTTATCTGAGTATCTTGGAAACGCCTGCAAGATCCTACAGGTTGGGCAGAGCTGTCTGGAGTGCCTGCCTCCCTCTGCATGGTCACAGGGGCTGCAGTCAGAGCCATCCCAACAGCAATTCCAGCTCTGTGGCCGTAAGGAATTCCAAGCCAAACCCTCTCCTGACAGCGAGCACAAACCTAAGTTGCTCATACCTGAATCCTGACTTATCTGGATGTTCCCAGCGTGTCCCTACTGGAAGAGTTTGCAATCTGCCAGGCTATCCTGGCCACCTCCCTAAAACAGATCGCTGATCCAATGCTGCATTGAACCTTTGGCAAAGATAGGTGCAAGGATGGCTGCTTTTTCTCCCCCTCTCCTCTGTGCTGGTGGTGTTTGACCTCGTTTAAACTTGACGTTGGCTTTAGGGCAGCAGCAGCGCACTTGGTGCAAGGCCTCAGTGCATCGTCTGCGGGCTGCTGAACAGAGAGCTGCTCTTTCACGTTCGTAGTGGTGCTGGAGGAGCAGGACTGATGCTCATGGAGCAGGACTGCTGTCCTGATACCTGCACTTCAGGCCTCAGGGCTTGCTTTCTTCCTGCTCCGTTTCCTTTCACACAGCCTGGGCTGACACCAAGAGAAGCATCTCCAGCCACAGCCCTGGGGTCACCTCAGCTGCATCCCTGTGCAGGTCAGGAGCGACACGGGAGGTCTCTTGCCTCGCTGCGCTGCCCCAGGGGCTAATCGGCAGCGCTGTGCCTTGGTCTCTAGGTACTCAACCTCGTTCTCGTCGACGTTCTTTAGATTTTAATTGTCAGGTAGGCTGAAGATTGGCCCTTGTTCAGCTAGGGAACGGCAACAGAGAGCTTGAATTCAGAGGAAAAATGGAACATTCCATAATTGCGGTTTTACAGCCCACCCTGGAGCTGGCTTGGCTGAGGGGTGAGCTTGAGCCCCCTGAAGATGCCAAGTGTGAGGAATTATGCATGAAAATACAACACCCAATTAGTGAAATCGCTTCCTAATGAAGAGCAGAGGAGTGGATTTGCAGTGCTGAGCGTGCCCACTCTCTCTCCGGAGGTAACGCTGGCGCAGGCTGGGAGTGCTGATCAGCTTGTTCTCGGGTGATAATCACAGTGCGCCCTGAAAACTGGGGAAGTGAATAAATAACCTCTTCCAGCTCTGCTTTGCACCATAAAAGGGACCTTTGAGACCGGAGCAAGGGCTTTGCTGTGCTGCACAGCACCAGGCGTGAGGTGCTCCCCCTGCTCAGGCGGAGCCTGCCGTGGGCTGCAAACCGTAGTGGGAACACAGCAAAGGGGAAGACACGGCTCTTGCCCACGTCTGTGTAGCTGATTTATCCTCGTGTCCTCACCAGGTAAAGCTTGCAGAGAGGCCCTCCCCTGCAGCAGCTTCAGCGAGGGAAGCTGAAGGCAGGAACCCTGGACGTGGCACTTCTGACCGGAGAAACACCTCCATTGGCAGCGTTAACCTTCGTCTGTGTTCTGGGTGAACCGCCCTGCCCTAGTGATGACAAAGTCCTGCTCAGTCCCAGCTCCGAACTGTAGTTCTTTGGGATGAGTTGGAGGAAAAGGGCTTGTAATCACCTACCTGCGGTAGCTCAGTGCCAGTCCCGTGTGGTTCAGCCGTTGACTGCTGTTGGAAATAAGGCTGATTCTTGGGTTTGCTACACTCTTCGTGCACCTTGAGCACAGCTCTTCACTCCAAGCTGGATGTAGCTGGAGCAGCTGGACTTCACTGCTGGTGAGGAATCCTGAACTGGGTCATGAACTGGGAATCCGTGCTCCTCCAGCGGATGTAAGAGAGGAAGGCTTTGTGCTGCTCCATCACGGCGCGCTGCGTTCCTGCTTGCTCGTAGCTCCGCTTTCCAACAGCGCATCTCTCCCCCACCCAGACTGCGCTGTGTGTCTCGCTGGCGGCTTCGCTGGTGGGCAGGACATCCATTGGCGCTTGTCCCGTCTTCTCTGGAGTGGGTGCTCAGAGGGGAAACTTGAAGCACCTTCTCTTCACGGTAGGGGAGGAAGAGTCATCCAAGAGCTGCTGCCACCAAAGGGCAAGTCCTGGGTGTCCAGGCGATGGAGCGCTCTCGTAGCGTAGGCTTGATGCTGCCGGCATCGCACGTGAACTCCAGCTCCAGACCGAGCGCAAATCTTGTTGACAGAAGGCATGTCCAGCGGCGTGATCCTCAACAGTACTGGACACCGCTAATCGCAGCCTCTTAACATGAAGGGGTTTAAAACAAACAAGCGAAATGCTCTGCTCTGAACCTGGCCTGGCCTGTTTGCACAGCTGCTGCCGTTTTCTCCAAGAACTGGAAAGCTGTTGAAATTGGGAAGAGACAGGTACCTCAGCAAACCCCTCCTTTCCCCGCTGCTCTTCCGTTGCTTCCAGCCGCTCGGCCAGGAGCGCCCTGACCAGTCTGGTCCCTCACGGCTGTGCTGGAGTTGGGATAACCCGGTGGGAGCAGAACATCTTGAGCAGGGCATGGTGCTGCCTGGAAATCCGCCTTCCCCCTGCACCGCCGGGACTGGCTGCAGCTATCGCCGCTCTCTTAGCGCTCGGGTTTTTCAGCCTGCCAGTGGGGAAGCTCTTCGTTTAAACTGGCTGCTCCGTCTTGTCAGTTGAAGTAATCAAGTGGGTTTGTTTTTACTGTAGTGCCTGACAGCTGCCTGGCTTGCTCCTGCCCCAGCGTTTGCTCTTCGTCCTTGGCAGGGCCGGGCTATGGTTAACAGCGAGCTGCTGAGCTCTTTAAAAAAAGCAAACCAAAAAAACCCACCCCAAGAAATAAATGCCTGTTTGAGGAGCAGAGCCTCTGATGAGCTGCAGATGCTAATGAATAATTGAAGAGGGGTCAGTTTACAGGACTTGCACACGAGGAATGCAGCAGAGTCTGCAGAGCTGGTGAGCGGCGCTCAGCCAGCCCTCCCGCACGCCACCCGACCCGTCGCTGCTCCGGTTTCTTCTCTCCCGTTTCCATCCCCCTGGTGGGTTAACGGACGCTGCCTCGAGCTGTCTCCAGAAAGCCTTTTACTGGGAAAAAATAATAATCATACCCTACTGTATGCCGTACCTGGAGGAAGCCTGTGTGGCCCACCTCCCCGTCTGAGTTAAAGGAGTTGTTGAGCTGCAGCAAAGCGAGGGATCCTCCTGCCAGCCCCCCCGGCTGGGCTGGGGCGGGCAGAGGGCACGGGAGTGCTGAAGTCAATGTGGACTTGCGTCCCCTTGGCCGTGTGTGTTGGGGGTCAGTGGCTCAGGTGCCGATCCGGGTCTCTCCCTGCACACGCATCTCAAGCTCCTGCAGCTTTACGAGTCTCAGCTTTATTTGGAAGCCAAAGCCTGGGTTTGACACGCAGTAAATTCCTCCCATAGCTCCAGGTGAAGCTGCAATAACGTTTTTTCCCCCTGGTTGCGCTGCCAGGAGCTGGGGGAGCCTGGGGACCATCCGGGGAGGATATTCCCAGCTATCCTTTGAGGACTCCTGCCTTGCCCAGAGCCCTTCTCCTCCACCCTTAGGAAAAGCCCCTGGCTGTTTGCCTGATGAGGGAGGCAGAGGCATTGCTCCCCCGAAACTCCTGGTGATGTCAGTGCAACGATGCTCTGAGGCAGACAGGGTTTCCCAGCTGCAGCATGAAATCCAGGTCCTGGAGTGCACAGCCGGGCAGTGTCACCCTTCTCAGATACGGAAAATGAGGGTGTTTATCCCTCGTTTGTACTTGAACCCTCCGTCTCAGCAGAGCTCCTGGCGTGGCTCTGGGAATACTGAGCGGACTGCGAACACAACCCTTGTGCTCCCGTGCGCGCTCCGAGACGTGGGAGTATGGATTTCCTCGCCGTCAGGGAGGTGTGTTCACCGGGCGCTCGGGCTGGCCTGGTTACAGATGGGGAACACACAGTGTCTGCTTACAGCGAGGGGGAGGCGATGGCTCTGCGCCCCCGTTGGGATGGGCAGAGAGCCCTGGGGCTGGGGGGCAGCGGGGGGCATTGGGGGATCGCTCCTTCTGTGCTGCAGCACCGGGACAGGACCCCCGGGGTCTCCGCATGAACAGAGCCAGGGGGAAAAAGGGTCCTTAAAACAGCATTTTTCCTATCTTAGGGGAACAGGACAAAACTGCCAGTGTTCAGGGTGACTGTAATTCCCGTGCTGTGAGGTTTGGGAAGGGGATGGATAGGGATCTTCACGTTACGGTCCCCTCCCCAGCACGCTGAGCCGCAGACAGTGTTTTACAGGCATCAGATGAAAAAACTGAGCTTTGCTCCGGCAGATGCCCACCCTGTGCATCACTAGGGCGTTGGAAACACAGCTCGGGGAGGCAGGGGAGCGTTTTGGATGTGGGTTTGTCTCTTTGAACGCTGCTGTAGTTCAGAGCCCCCGCGAAAACGTGCCGATCGCTTTTCTGTCAGTGTATCTCGCAAGTGTGTCCTTCCCAAAGGGCGGGGGCGAGCTGGGTTCTCCCAGCCTGCACCCACCAAAGCCCGGTAGGTACCAAGCAAAGGCTTTACCAAGTCCTGAGAACCATTTCTCTTGGGGCTTGCAACAAGAAAACCGCCGGCAGCATGTGTGCTGTGGGAAGAGTATGGAATTCCTGCGTTCCTGCAATAGAGAATAGTTTCCACATCCCACGGTAACTCCAGGGGCAGCAAACAAGTCTCGGTTCTCATTGGGAAAACAGTGTGGTATTTTATAATTCAGTTAGGAAGCGTTTTCCTCTGCTGTACTGCCAGTGCATCGTGCCTAGGTGGAGGGGAACGCTTTCATGGTGGTCCCTAGGGGTAATATTCTTCCGTTTTTAAAGCCTGGATGGAGTCTCCTGGTTTTACCACCATCCGAGCAGGAGTTGACATGAATTTGCTGAGGGCAGACCTTTCCTCCTTGCTGGGAAATGTGCGTAGGGCTGCAGGAGGGGGAGGCAGTATCCTTTGCACCTTCTAAATGGGGACTAATTTGTTCTGTAGAAGCTGCATAATTAATAGTTCCTTATCTCCTGGCAGTTAAAGGTGTGTTCCTTTCTGGCATCTCATTTCACTGGGTGCAAAGTCCTGCTTCTCTCGCAGCTCTGCGGCAGGCTGCAGTGGCACAGGAGAGCTATCGGAAAGTCTCGGTGGGATCTGGGAAGATGTTTTGCCTGAGCTTGTACCTGGAGGCCAAACTGCTCACTGTCAGCTGATCCTGGCCAGCTGTGGCTTGTGGTGCCTGGAAAGGGTGGAGAGGTTTTATTTCATTATTATTTTTTTAAGAAACTCTCAGGATCTGGTGCCAGAATGCCCCTGGAGAGAGCCAGGAGCAGGGAGGAGACCTGGGAGCGCAAGGAGACCTGTGCCTGAGCCTCCCTGCTCTCTCTGTCCCACAAGGGACACGAGCCCGCTGGCATAAAGCAGATATTTTGGTGCTCCTGGTCAAATGAGTCGGGTAACAACAGATCAGAAGGGATGTTGTGAAGCAGAAGGGCTTGCCTTGCCGTGGGAGCTGTGCTGCATGAGGCCACCTTCTGCCTTCTCCTCTCTTGAACCTCAGGCTTTGCACGAGACAGCACCTTATCCCTTTATCCGCTCCTAGACCCCCTGTTTTAGGGGCGCTGCATCTTCCCACAGAGGTGGTTGTGTTTGTGAAATGGGCCCTTGCTGCTCTCACCCTCCTGTTTCAGAACAAACATGGGTTTGGACGTTGAAAGATGCTCCGAGTGCCACCTGCTGGAGTGTGCCCGGGGGGGAAGCCGTGGCTGGGCAGGGTCCCCTGGGGCTCTTGGTCCTTTTAGGAGTGACACAGCCTGTCCCGTGGCTCCAGACACCAGTATCTGTCATTCTGGGTCTCTTTGGGGATGGCACAACCTGTCCCGTGGCTCCAGACACCGGTACCTGTCACTCTGAGTCTCTTTGGGGGTGACACAGCCTGTCCCGTGGCTCCAGACACCGGTACCTGTCACTCTGAGTCTCTTTAGGGGTGACACAGCCTGTCCCGTGGCTCCAGACACCGGTACCTGTCACTCTGAGTCTCTTTAGGGGTGACACAGCCTGTCCCGTGGCTCCAGACACCGGTACCTGTCACTCTGAGTCTCTTTGGGGGTGACACCGGTACCTGTCCCCGCTGTCCCCCCGCGCTCTGCCGGGAAGGCCCATGCTCTGTTGCCGCTCTGCTGCCCGTTGGCAGAGCGTGCCGGCGTCTCTTTGTGGCTTCCAGGACGTGGCGGTGTTTCCCCCCTCTGACAGCTCCCTCCACCTCCACGCAAGGTGATGCGGGCCGCTTTCTGGCACAGAAGAGCAGGGAACTCGCTGGGGAGAGAAGGGGCCCATGGAAAAGCGCAGAACTGCTCCATCTAAACACCAAACAGGGTAAAACTGCGCTGGCTTGGTCTGAGTTTTCCTTTTTTAGGGCTTTGCTTGTAACCCCTGTTGTGAGGAGCCAAGATCGCAGCTCCGAGCGGCACAAAAGTCCTTCCCGAGGGTGACCAAATTAATTGTGCATTTGGCTGCCTCCCTGAGTGGAGAGGAATCGCCCCGAGGGAGCGCTGCTAGGATGCTCGGAGTTTAAGGCTTGTGTTTTAAGCCGTACGGAGGGAGGTCCCTGGCGTTATCCGCCCCGTGGCCGAGTTGGTTGTTCAGTTCTCCTCGGTCCCCGTAAGAGTTTGCGCACGAGGGTGGCAATGAACGGGATTTCCAGAGGCCAGCGCTACCGACAGCCTCGCTGTGCGGGGCTCTGACCGTGTCTCCTGCGTTTCTTCTCCCTCCCCCGTTTTCGGTTCGTTCTGGTTCTCAGCGGCCCAGCGTAACGGGCCCCGGAGATGGCGCAGGGCGAAACGTGCCTCTTTTCCACCGCAGCACTGCTCCCGCTCGGTAATCCCTTCCTGCAAACCTCTAGCAGGAAAGCTCCTGCCAGGAATCCGCCCCCGTCCTTATCCACTTATCGGGAAGTTCCAGTTGCCGGAGTCTCTGGAGCTCCTTAGCTGTGTTTGTAGAAGTGACTTTGGCCAAGCCTTCCGCCTTCAAAGCCGCCCCGCGGTGGGTCCTGCCGCCTCCCGCGCCTTTTGTCTGTCAAAACAGCAAATGCCCTTGGTCAGCGTGAGTTTAAAGGGCTAACAAAGCCGCCTCTTTCCCTGCACATCCTCTTGGATTGCCGTCTCCCTCTTCTAGGCTTTGTCCGTGACCCCAAGCATTTACGCTGTCCTGTTTCTCCCTCCTCCCGCAAAAGCTGTTGCTGATTCTCTGATGTCTCGTAGGGGAATGGGCTCACCTCTCCCCTCCAGCTGCTGCCTCCTTCATAAACCCCCCCGGACCGAATTCTGCAGCTTTTCCGGCTCTGAGTGTGGTTGGAAGTGGCTGAGGAGCTGAAGCGAGAGGGCTCACGTCTTTTCTCCACGACCTTTTGCAGATGTGGCCGTGCACATGCTAAGCAAAAGCAACCCCACGGTTTGAAATGCAATGAAAGGGTGCCCAGACCTTTGCTTGGAGCCTGGATCGGTGATGTTCGGGATGATGCTGGAGTGGGAAAACCGGAGCCCACGAGGTTTCATACCTGGAAGGGAGGGCAGCTGTGGGGCCGAGGGAGCTGGCACGGACCCGGGAGCGTGGGCTGGGATTACACCCGTCGGAACATGTGCGGGAGAACAGGACAGAGGCTCCTCTGGGGCAGAGAGGTTTTTAAATCTGTTTGAGGCTTCAAATTAGTATTTATTTTCTTTAATTGCGTGTGTGGTATGTGTGAGCACGAGGGAGCTGGCTTTGGTGTTTAATCTTTGAATACAACCTTGATACTGCAGTGCCCGCTTCATTAGATAGAGTGAAACTCTTGAACTCTCCCAGGTGGGTTTTTTTGACTTCAGCAATTGAATGAAATCGGTACGATCTCACAAAATGTTCTGCTTGGCCAGACTTCTGTTTTCAGCTTCTCCTCTCAGCTGTAGTGAGCGGCAGGCCAGGAAACATCTCCTTTCCTGAGAAACACGGAGTAGCAGCACCAGCTTTACTCTGACCTGGCTCTTGCTCTCTCCTCCCAGCAAAGCCCCAGGAGTGGCGGTGGGCTGACGTGGTGACCGTCCCACGTACGGGACGTGCACGTAGCACAGGTACAGGGTGACATTTCTGAGGTGCCGGAGCAGTTGCAGATGTCTCGAGTGATGGCTCAGAGGGCAGGTTTCCTGTGGGGGTAGTTAGCATCACTTGCCTTGCTTTCCTGGAAGTCAGTGGATGGCAAAACGAGTTAAAATCTGCAGCTGCTGATATGACCATCTCGTTGCTTGGGCAGCGCTTCCTCTCGTGTGAGAGCGGCTCTACCTCGAGGCACAGCTCCCTTCTCACAGCCCCATCCTTCTAAACACGTCCCGTCCCTCCTCCGTAGTGGTGGGTCCCCTCAGACGCAGGTACCACAAGCTGAAACCCCTTGCAAGGACGTCTCTGCTCAAGGAAGGACGGTTGCTGCTCAGGGACGAGTGTCCCCCAGGATTTCTCTGGCGGGGCCCAGGTCTGGGGGCTCCTGGAAGCACCCACGGCGATCCCCCAAAGAAGGGCAGACAAAAGTGTGTGTCGTTCACGCCAGTTCTTTGGTTGCAGATGAGACCAACCTCAGCCTTGCCCAAATAAGGCCCTTGCAGGAGGGGAGGCAGCGGCTGGGGAGGTCACTTGGCTTTGTTTGTTCCCCTTTTTGAGAACCACCACTTACAAAAAAAGCTCCAGACAGAGCAGCCTTTGCCTCGCTCTGCTCTTTGCAGCAGCAAGAAGCAGACTCGCTTCCTCCGCAAGCAGCTCTTGCTTCCTATTTATTTCAGGCTCCCTCCGGAGCGGGAGTTTGCAGGGAGGTTATTGCTCTGGAGTAGGTTGCCTGCAATAACTCCATGCACCAGTTCAGGAGCGTGAGGCTCCCATTCCTGCGGCCAGTCCGTGCTGGTGGGCTCTGCATGTGTCGTCTTCATCCCGCGCTTCCTGGCCGGCAGCCGAGACCTCTGCTGTGACATCCCTTTGGTCTGGCACGGGGCACCGGTCCCGCTTCTGAAGCGTATCGATGTGACGGCAGCTGGCTCTCTTCAGGCAGCTTTGCCTTCCTGAAGAGAGGGTCTCTTCTTCACACCATCGCCTGCCTGTTTATGAAACCCTGACCCTTCCCTCCCCGAGGCTCTTCCCAGTGCCGGGTGGGATGTAACTGGACCCTGGCAGGAGGCAAAGGCAGTCTGGGGCTAGCAAGCACCCTGGTTTATGGAGCTGATGTTGGGACTTGCTGGAGCTTGGCCCTACGGTCTGTCTGCTGACACAGAGTTGGATTACAGCATCCTTCAACCGTGCGCTGGGAACCATTAGCATCTGGCACCACTGGATTTGGGGATCGCCTTTCCTAGGCCTCATGTGCCAATGACAGCAGGTTCCCGCGGGGTTTACAGCCGAGTCTTGGCACCTTGGTGCCTGCGCCTGGCCCACCGCCGCTCCGACAGCATCGTCTCCCTTCTCCCAGGACCCGACGTTTTGCTTTTCAAAACCAGGGAGTAAGGCCTAGAAGCAACTTAATTCTGCCCTAGAAGTGTCAAACTCACCAGCATGTGTGAGGTCACTTGGGAGTGGGCTGGAGGAAGGCTCTTGCCTCAGCTCAACCCACGTGTCTCTTGCCCTTAGACCCACAACCCGCCTAGTCACGTGCAGCTGCCTTGACCACAGTTTCCTTTGGTTTATGCTTCTTGCTTTAGATTTATCGCCTTCTGTTGGGATCGTTACCTGTTTGGTTGGTCCTTTCTGGTCCCTTCTCTTGGGAGCAGAGACAGCGGAGGTTTGCACTCTCGCAGCAGCCTTTCCCTCCGTGGATGTCAACCGCACCTGAAGCGAAGAGCTGATGGCTTCAGCTTCCAACCGAGACTGGTTCATGGTCTCTAGGTTTAGCAGAGGGGCTCTTCCTTGTGAAAAGCCTCAGGAACTCAAATCCCTGTTTCTAGGGGAGAAGAGGGGCAGGCGGGCTGAGCCAGTCCCCTGGCAAGGCAGGGCAGGGTGAGGACGCAATTCTGTGTGCCCATATTAACACACAGGTCAAGAGGCTGATGAGAAGAGAGGTCAGACCACAAACCAGAGTACTGCGTCGTCCCGTCTCACCCTGAAACGTGCTGCCTTCTACAGCCGCTTGTAACTCCTCGCACCAGCTGTACCTGCCCAAGTGTAAGCTGCAGCTTCTGTGTTTCCCTGCTGCAGAGTTGTTTTGAGATCCCTTGTGCCTCCTGCCACTGAGGAGGGAAACGGAGTGGGGGAGAGCTATGCTCCGTGGGGACCCACCTGCGGTCCAGCGGAGCGCTGAGCAACTTCCCGGCGGCAAAAGTCGCATGGAGCTGGATAAAAGTTCAGCCAGAACGGTGACTTTTTAAAGGAACCGAGCGGGGACAGCTAAAGGGATTGTGTAAAACAGCAAAGGACTGTGCGGTGTCGCTGGTGAAAGAGCTGGGTGACTTTTGAAACCATCCAGGGCATCTCTTTTGCATAGATGAAGTGCAGATGGCCTCTGACGGGAACTGGGAGTAAGCATGTGGCTTACCCTTTCCCTTGCAAACACAGGAGCTGGGAGAGAATTGATTCGGAGCCGTAGGGCTGGAGCCCTTCTTGTCTGTGCTGCCTGACCTGGCCAGTTCCCATCTCCTTCCCCCTCTGGCTGTAGGAGGCATCCCTGGGTGCACAAGAGCAGGGTGCAGGAGCTGACCCCGGAGCAAACGTGAGGATTGTGCAACCCTCCCGTAAGATGTTGGCGTGCAGACCTCACGTGGGGCCTTGCAGCAGCGTCCCGAGGAGCCAATACAGCAGATGATCCAGCGGCGGCTCTGACACGGGGCAGGGAAGGGCGCAGAAGCTGCCTCCTCCTGGCCCCTTCCCTGGAGACCCGCAATTCAGCTGATCCCACGAGGAGAATATTTGTGCTGGACTCAGCATTTGTGCTGCTCAGAGCGGGGGCAGCTTAATTTTGGGGAAGAAAGCTACAGGCACTCTCCGTTGCTTGTCGCAGTCCCGTGTGGTGGCTGAAATTGCTCTTTCAGTGCCTGTTTTCCCGTCTGTGATGTGCCCCATCCTCCTGAAAAGCCTGCTGAGATTTGCTGATGGAAAGAGCCATGCCTAAGCACCCGTGAAGCCATCCAGTGTCTGCATTTGCCTGCTGGTATTGTGCAGCCATCGCCACACCATGCAATTTCCCCATACGAAACCACAGTTTCCTTTCAGCGAAAACTCCCAAAATACATCCCAGTGACGTAACTACTACACCCCGGGGTTCTCGTGCTGGTCTGGGTGCTGCAGAGTGCTCTGAGTTCGGAAGCCAGCTTGCACAGTATGGGAGGATAGCAGCCTAAAGCTTTGGAGATGCTGAGGCTCCTCTTCCGCAGCAAGCCAAGGATCCAGGAGGCAAGTGTCTAGCTGCTAAAATATCTGCTCCGCGTGCAGTGCTGCGCTCTGTCTCTTCTGCAGGACACGAGAAGTCGGTGAGCCGCCCGACTTTAGAGAGCCGGACCCTTCCCGGCGTTAATTAACGACTTCTCTGTTGGAAAGGGTATTTCTGATGGTAACGCTGCTTTCTAAGAAGCGTCTTTCCTAGGTGCTGCCAGAATTTGGGAGTGTTTTGGGACCAGAGCATGTGTTGAAGGAACAGAAATTAAAACAGCTTCTGGTTAGTTGTTGATGAATAGGAAGTGAAATGCCAAAAGCATAATCTGTTTCTAGCTCTCGCAGGGTGGGTTGGGGTTTGTTTTTTTTCCTTTCTTGCATTTTAGATGTGACTGTCTCAACCAGCCAAGTGATAAAACGCGAGCAAAAACAAACCTGTCTCTTGGCTTCTGGCTTGTAAAATCCTTCCTCGAAAAAGGGGAATGTAGGAAAGAGGACTTGTATTTTGAACTTGGTGTGGGGGAAAAAAAAAAACCACCCCAAACCCGTATGTGTGTCCCCAGCCCCTGATGTAGGGTGACTAAGCCGTTTGTTGGGAGGCGGCATTGGGAGGTTCAGAAGTTGTCTCCTCCTCTGACTTGAGCAACCTCCTGGGGTGTCCCTTTATTTTCCAAGAGCAGCAAATGTCATGTCCCAGTGGTGCAGGAATCCGTGTAAAATGGCCTCCCCCGAGGCCGGGGGGTGGCGGAAGGTGGCTGGTAGCTCACGGGAGCAGTGCCTTGCGCTGGTAGGGTGGACCAGCAGAGACCCGTGCTTGTGGGAGGGAAATCAATCCAGCCCCATCCAAGGCAGGATTTGGTGCCGGCTCGCTGGTGGGAGCAGGAAAGGAGCCGGGAAGGAGCTGGTTTCCCCCTGCGTGGGTGTGATCCCTGGGGAGGCACCGCTGAAGGTTCTGTCACTGCTTTGGGGCACTTGGAAAGGGGTTTATTGTGGCTTTGGTGGATGTGCCAGCCGGGCACCCACTTCCCACGGCAGCAGCGGGACATCCACCTGCCCCCAGACCCACAGAGATGTTGGCTGCTCCTGCAGCGAGGGCAGAGAGCGATGGAGGGGAGGAAGAGATGACTGCAAGGGCCCCCCCGGTCTGATTCAGTCCTTCCGGAGCTGAAAATCAGTTAATTCTTAACTCTAATCTCGCTGTTTTCACACAGCTCCTCCCTTCCCTCCAGGCTCGCTTTATCTCCTCTCGCCTCCCCCGTAGCTCCTGTCCCACTTTCAGGTCATTCTGCCTCGCGCTGCGCCCACCCGGCTGACGTTGTTGGCGCCGAAGAGCCGGGCCAGCGCCGCGGCTGGCAAACGGCATGAAAGGACACACGAGAAGTCGCGGCTCGAGTCTCTCTTCGGCCCCTTCTCTCTGCAGTCACAGGAGTTTTACCTCCTCTGCAGCCAAGGACTTGAACCTCCCAGAGGAAATGGTTCAAATCTGATTTGAGTTTTTTTGGGGGGTGATTTTTCTATTCAAGCTGAGCTCGTTACGTAAGAACGGGTGATGGAGCCCCTAGATGTGCCGGCAAATCTACGTGCGTTCATTCCGAAACAGCAGGCGTGGGGATCTCTGCTCTGACCTTCCAAAAACTTACTCAAGTCTGTGGGTTTTTTGGGGAGAAAGAGCCATATCCTAGCTGAGAAACAGTTCTTTTCTCAGCTCCCTTTAACTGCTCCTGCATCCCTCACCGTAAGGAGGATTGCATCTGGCCCCAGAGGCAGCGTAATGTGACATTTCTAATGCTTGGGGACCTGTCAGAGCAGCTGGGCTGGCCCTGCCCTGCCCTCGAGGGACGTGATGAGTTTTGGTGTGTGAACGTGCTCCTCCTGGTTGCTTTAGAAACGCTGAGCGTGCCCCTGGAGAGAAGCCACAGGGATGCCAAACCTCCCCGCAGACGCAGGACACCGCTTAGCAGAACAGCAGCTTTTGGAGTTTGTCTGGGTGTAGCTGAGGCTAAAATCTGATGTAGATGTGCATCAACCTGCTGGAAATTCATTCTCTCTCCTTGGTGGTGGTGCTCTGATTGTTGGGAAACACGTGCCGGTCAGCACCGTGTCCTTCTCCGCCTCCCGTCAGAGCCTTTAACAGCAGCTGGCTCCAGCTGCTCTCCTGGAACCACCAACCCAGCTCAGAACCGCATCCCGCGGAGCGATAGCCGGTGGGACACCGCCACTGACTGTCCACAGCTCGCCGGGCCTTGCTAAACGACCTTAGCGAGTATCACAGCCCCTCTGTGCTGACGCTCATTTATTGTCCCACAGGCAAAATCAGAGATCACTTGGATAGAGAAAGACCTCGTGGACTCGGCAGACAAGGTAAGAGCCTGACGCAGATGTGCACGTCAAGGAGGCTCCTGCGTCTAATTCGCGCTTTGTCCCACGTGTGCGAGGGCGTAAGCAGAGCTCGCCCGGACCGCTCTGCAACCCAAGGCCTGCCTTGCAGCACGCCCCGCCAGCCCGTCTCAGCTAGGTGGGACTGCTGATACAGAAAACAGCGATTGCTCACTCGCTCACGTGGCATCCCGGACCTGACTTCATCCTCCTCCTCCTCCTTCCTCCCCACACCAAACCCCTTTCTGCGCTGTCATTTATGTCTCCTGTGGCTTTCTGATCTTGTCAGCTTCCTGGGGTGGGCGCTGCAGCGTTCGAGTGGCATTTTTGATCGCTTTTCCCCGTGCTGTGTGCCGGGTAACACAACGTGTAACGTTGTCTTGGGCCGAACAAGATTTGTCCCGCAGAGAGCTGGCTGCACCTCCTGCACGGCCGCACTGAGCAGCGGCGAGCTTCCTTGGAAGTGGTGATGCTCGCCTTTGGATGGCACGTTGCGGACACGGTTTCTGCTTCGCTGGGACTGTGGCAGAACGAAGGAGGTGTCAGTATGACCCGGGTCTCCTGGAGGCTCGTGCTCAGCAGGTGCACGGTGCTGTGGCGCGCTGCTCTCTGGCACCCACTCCCAGCTCCCGTGCTTTGGACCTCACCAGCTGTTGAGGTTCCCTCTGTGGAGCTGGGACCAGCTGCCCTGCTGGTATCGTCATTTGTTTCTTTCATTATTGGCTCTCAAAAAGCACGTTATGGGGGCGGAGGAGGCAAGACAGTCATAAGTAGTGTCACTTGGTCCAAACCAAGATCCTCTTTTCATACGCTGCATTCTCTGGAGAAATTCAGAAATCAGCGCTGACGCAGGGTTATTTCTAATTGCAAAGGTGTGTGGGTGTCCTCTTACTCATTTCAGGGGGTTTCTTTCTTACCTGCACTCTCTGGGGTCTTGCTGCAGAAAACGTCTGTCCTGACCCAATAGAAAGGTCAAAGAGGAACAGGCTTGGAGGGGGAAGGAGGCAAAAAGGATTGGTTTTAAAACAGAAAATACCAAGTGATCTAAATACCTCTGTCCTGTCAATAAATCTGGGTAGATTTATTATTGGTAGAGCCCAGATCCAGCTCTGGGCTCCTCAGCTCCAGGACAAGGAGCTGCTGGAGAGGGCCCAGTGCAGGGACACTGCGATGGGGAAGGGCCTGGAGCCCCTTCCATGTGAGGGAAGGCTGGGAGAGCTGGGGCTGTTCAGCTGGGAGAAGAGGGGGCTGAGGGGATCTGATCAATGCTGATCAATAGCTAAAGGGGGGGTGTCAGGGGGAGGGGGCCAGGCTCTGCTCAGGGGTGCCCAGGGACAGGACGAGGGGCCATGGCCATCAGCTGGAGCACAGAAGGTCCAACCTGAACGTGAGGAAACCCTTCTGCCCTGTGAGGGTGCCAGAGCCCTGGGACAGGCTGCCCAGAGAGGGGGGAGTCTCCTTCCCTGGAGCCTTTCCAAAGCCCCTGGCCTTGTTCCTGTGGGATCTGCTCTGGGGGATCCTGCTCTGGCAGGGGGGTTGGGCTAGGGGATCTCTAGAGGGCCCTTCCAACCCCCAACGCTCTGTGAGTCTGTGGGTCTGTGAGAAGTGAGCTCAGGTGTCTGCATCGGAAACGCCCTTAAAAATACTTCACATGGAGCTGCTCCGGTGTCCACAGCCAGGACTCTGGTGCAGCAGAAAGCACACGAAGGACTGGATGCAAATCCTAGTGATGGCAGAGGATTTGCCCACGGGATTGATGCATCCCGAATCCCACCATCCCTGTGCCAGTGATGGGCAGCTTTCCGAGGTGGTGTCAGACTTCTGTGGGGGCTTTCGTGAGTTTTTCTCCTTCTTTTTAAAGAGCGAGTGGCTTCTCAGCATATTCCCGTTGTAGAAATACCCCCGGATATCACAGCCTGACATGAGATTCACGTGGCACTAGATGGAAGTCACTTTAACTAGACCGTGCGTGTTTTCTGTCAGCGTCTTGTCAGAGCCTGGGAACCCAAATACGAACAAGGAGCTGTGAGACTCTTTCTTTTTAAAAGCAAAACCAGAAAAAAAAAAATAGCCCCAACCACAAGCGCTGTTGCTGGGGAGCGGGAGCGTGAACCTGCCTCCGTGCGACTGAGTCCCTTGTCTCCACTGCGCATCTGCCAGCCGGGCTTTAACCACCTGTATCTCCTCCATCCGGCAACCTCAAGCGTGGGGCATCCATGCAGCGCCGTGGGAGCCTCCCCGATCCCCGGGAACCAGCCGCGCTTCCCCGGGAGCTCGCAGAGGTGGCGGGGTCTGTGCGATGTTGATGGGGATGGGAGAATGGAGAGGGACCCTAAACTTCCTCGCATCTGCGCGTTCCTCACGCTCTGGCTGCAGAGGAAACATCGAGCCAAGCGCTGCAGCCTGCAGCTGCCTGCCCCCAGCCCGCTCCCCAGCCCGGTCAGTACTGCTCGCTTTGCTTCGCTTGGTGGGGCTGCTTGCTCATCCAGGTGGGCTGCTGCTTCGTGTGGGTACTCGGAGCGGTCTGGCTTGCTTTTCTCTGTCTGCCTTTTGGGATAGTTTGCTTAATGGCGCCATTGGAAGAGACTTCTCTCTGTGCCAGCCAAGCGTGTTCGTGCTGCAGCTCCGTGACACGGCAGCTGCCCGCCTGGTGCTTTCGTGCTGGCGACGTGTTCTGGTGTGCTGCTAAACAGGCTGCGGGACCCGGTCTCCTGCCTGCTGAACTGCAGGTTGGGGGATGAGTCCGTGGGAGGCAACCTGCCTTGTGTCAGCAAGATGCCGAATGGCATCTCAAAGCTTTCCTCAGAAAGCCGTCGACAGTGTCTCCGCTGGTGCCGCTTTCGGTCTGGGTGGCGTGTACGCGTGTTGGATGTGTGCTGCTGATGTGGTCCGGCTGGCAGGCTGCGTATGCAAACCTCTGCCTGCCTTGCGATACAGCTTGGGCTGCTGAAACCACTTGCAGCTAAACACACCGGGTCTTGCTGCTGGCCAGGACGAACGATTCCCACAGCTGTGAAAACACGTTGCTCTGCAGCTCCTGCTAGAAGGAGGGGTCCACGGGCCTTGGAGGTGGACACAGGAGTTCATTTAAGTGTTCCTCTCTGCGCCGGTGTGCGATGCTACAGGGATGTACAAGTGCTGATGCTGTGTAGGCCTGGTTTCTCTGTAGTGTTTCCATGAAGATGGGGGCAAGGGAGAGGGCCTACAACCTCCAGTGGTCCTATCCCCGGGTCTCTGCCTGCTGTGGGGTGGCTCCCTTGGAGGAGAGCCTAGCGGGAGGAGAGCCCTCGGCTGACTCCCGCTCCGGCTCGGGGCTAGAAGTGGGAAGCTGTCCCTAACCAACAGCTGTCTGCCGTGGACTAAGCCTCCGGGTGAAAGCAGAAGTGTGAGGTGGCTGCTCGAAGCTGGGCGATCATCTGGAACATGAAAACTTGTTGTTACAGGGATTATAAAATCTTCTTGTCCGGATTATAAGATCTTTCTTGTCTGTGGTCACTCAGACCAGCAAAAGGCAGGATAACACGGGGGGAGCTCCCGTCCCCCTGTGCTCGCCTGTACGTGCTGCACCGCTGGGAGCGTGGGCTTCTCTGCTAGGTCTTAGTGTCTGAACAGTGCAGGATCTTGAGAGAACAAAGCTACCAGCACGGAAACAGAGCTACGTCCTAATCTAGAGAGAAGCCAAGCGTGAGAGCGGGAAGGGAAGGACGCTCGGTGCAGGTAGGCAACCACATCCGTGGGCGCTTGGCAGAGCCACCCTCCCCGAAAAGGTGCTGGGTGGGTGGGGAGTGGGCTGGGGTGCAGAGGAGAGGCAGAGGCTGAAACTCAGTTCCTGTTGTTTTTAAAAGGTCCTTTGATTTGGTGGGTTCCAGACTGAGTTTCTGAATAGTTTTAGAGAAGGAAGTTTAACTTTTTCCCCCAACTCGGCAGGGGAAACACTAAACGGTAGTTGCAGCTTTCTGGCCACATCTGCTCTAGGGTCAGAGAGCAACCGAGTTTATAGAACCACAGCACGGTTTGGGTGGGAAGGGACCTTAAAGCCCCCCCCAGCCCCACCCCCTGCCATGGGCAGGGACACCCTCCACCAGCCCAGGGTGCTCCAAGCCTCATCCAGCCTGGCCTTGGACACTCCCAGGGATGGGGCACCCACAGCTTCTCTGGGAACCTGTCCCAGTGCTCCCCACCCTCTGCGGGAAGAATTCCTTCCCCATGGCCCATCTCCATCTCCCTCTTTCCGTTTAAACCCGTCACCCCTTGCCCTGTCACCACATGCCCTTTGGAACATAGCTGCAGGCCTTCGGGTCCAAATAGCGACCAGACCATGTCTAACACCGGGTAACGTGGGGCTGAAGTGCTACGAAACCGGGACCTGCCCTTATGAGATGTACAGCTACACGGGATTTCTGCCCTGAGGAAGATCCATGTCTGTAGAACTGGGAAGCTGAGTCCTGCCTGTGGGCTCTCCCCGTGGTCAGTTGGGATTGGGGCTGGAACAAGCTCAGGGGAAACCCAAGTGTAGGTATACTGGCTGGGTACGGTCAAGAGCGGTAGAGGGAAAGGCACAGCTGGAAGACCAGCAGGATAAAAAGCGTGTTTATATTTGGGATGCAAACAAAGCAGCACAGGGCGTTTCTGTCGAGCTGAACTCTGGGCTGTATGTTCCAGAGGTATGGACAAGGTTTGCTGGGGAAAGGAGGTGTTTCAGCATCACCTCGGGGTCTGTGCCTGGTCTTGTGCGCTGGCCTAGCTTCGTCGATGAGTTTATTCTAGATGCTGCTGATTAAATCTCTTTTTCTTCTTTATTTTTTTCAATAAAAGAATGTGTTTTAAACAAAACATGTGCCAGAGACCTTGGCTTCCCCTCAATCTTCTTGAAGGCTTGAGTCTGTTAAAGCATCATCTGTATGTGCCGAAGATGCACCAAGACTTATGTTGCCGAGTTGCTCAGATTGCTGAGCAGATGGGCTCCAACATGTCTGGGTTTTGCCAGCCCTGGCCGTGTTTTGACAACAGTGCCGTATTTTTGTGTTGTGGGATTTTTAGCGGCATAAACACTCCTGGGTTTGCTACCAGTGCCTTAAAAAAGAAGGTGCTTCTCAAGCGCTCTTCTGAAACGCAGCTCAGAGAAACGCGACGCCTGGGCGCGAGGAGCAGCGCGTCTGGGGAGCGCGCAGGGTGTTTAACAAGGCTCCGGGTGCAAGCCTGGCCGTGACACTCAATTCCAGCTGTTGAAGCCAGGAGATACCTGTGACAAACACCAACTTCTGTGGTTCTCTCTGGTGCGGTTCCTGCCAGTCTGCGGTTACAATCCTCCTTTCGTTATCCAGCAAGGCTTGCTTTCCCTTGTGCAGGAGTATATTCCCAGTTAACTGTGTCCCCTCTTTTTCAGGGAGAAGGTGTTGTGAAAGAAATCAACATCACGCACCATGTGAAGGAAGGCTCCGAGAAAGCCGATCCGTCGCAGTTTGAGCTCCTGAAGGTGCTGGGACAGGGCTCTTTCGGCAAGGTGAGTTCACTTGTGCCTGTGCCTCACGCCAGGTAAATGATTTTGATGACAACAGGGACTGTCCCCAGTGAAACCACTTTCCTGATTCCCACCAGATTGTGAGAATCTGACTGTTGAGCCCACTTAGCAAATGGTTGCTTCTGCCTTGAAGGCAGTGATGCCTTCTCCTGAGGGCCAGCCTGTGCGTCCAGAGCGCCCCTGCAATTCTTTTCTCAGCGATCAGGAGGAAAGGCTCCTGCTCGTGGATGCAGGGCAGAGGGACCTCCCGCAGCGTTCTAGCTGTCTGCCAGGCTGTCGGTGGAACTGAGGACTTGGGGTCTCGGGCATGTTCCTGTCTTCTCAGAAATGATGCTGCGTGCATCTGGGTTTGTCCCCTGTTTATGGTCCAGTTTCCCTTCTGTGAAGGGGGAAGGAAGTAGCCTGTAACTCTTATCTGTTTCAGTGTGTAAATAATCCAGGTCTCTTACAGACCAGCTGCTCACGCATTAAATCTACTCCGTGTCAGTCAGTTCCCAGCACTAACGGTGGGGCTTGCACAGGACTGTGTGCTGTTGCCTGGGCAAAGGCAGCGGTGGCTCTGTGCAAAAGAAACGTGATGTCCTTTTGAAGCTGCCTAAAACCAGGTAGTCTGAGACATCAGGGAAGGAGGTAAAAGTCAAAGCAGCAAGTCAGCAGAATGCTGTGAGGTACACCGAAGCATCAGCGCTTCAAGTCACAGCTCCCAGGCATCAGCCACAGCCCCACGGTAACTGCAGTGAGCAAGAGGTGTGCAAGGTGGGAGAGGAGGAAGGCACGCTGCGAAAGCACGAGCGCTGAAATGGCTGGAGATGGGGGCTGAGAGGAGCCTACACGCAGCACTTTCCCGAAAACCTCGAAGGGTTTCACGTGGTACAGGCTCAGTCCTGTGGCCTGCTGCTGTTTAGGGTTGCCGTGAGGTCTGCCACTTCGGGAGGCACCCAACTCCTGCCGCTGATGCTTAGTGCTGGGGTAACGCGGTGTTCTTCTGCCTCAGGTTTTCCTGGTGAGAAAAGTAACGCCGCCAGACAGCAACCACCTCTATGCCATGAAAGTGCTCAAGAAGGCGACACTGAAAGGTAGGAGACTCTTACTGCGATGCTCTTATCCTCTGTGTCTTAAAGAGCGCTGGGGAAATGTCACAGCGGTCACTGCCGGCCCCAGGGTGACCTGGGTGAAAGAGAAGTATCTTTATCTCGGTGAAACAGCCTCCTGCAAAAACCCCTTTTGCAGTGCTGGAGGTGGAAAAGATCTGGCTCAAGCTGCCTGGTACTAAAGGGCTTAAGGCTGGGGGCACACCAGGGTACCGTCTGCCTTCTGCAGGGCCTGAGCTGTTCCTTTCTCTTCCCACAGTGCGTGACCGATTAAGGACAAAGATAGAAAGGGACATCCTGGCTGATGTAAACCATCCCTTCGTGGTGAAACTCCACTATGGTGAGTGTGGAGCTGGCTGGGACACTGGGAGAGGGGCGGCAGGCTCCAACAGACACTGACTGCTTTTAATCACAGTAGAGAAAGATGCTGCTACAGGCACAACAGCCGTGAGCAGGTAGATGGGTGTGAGGCGTCCGGCAACAGGCTGCTTGGAAGATGCTGAGAGACTCTGATGGTCCCTCACAGGCTTCTGGAGATACCCGAAATGGGGAAGGGGCCCAGATCAGTCTGTGCCTCTCAATGGCTGTGCTGCTCTGGAGCCATCACAATCCCCTTAACACAAATCCTTTCCTGGAAAGGCCTGTGGTCCCCTGCCTGCTCTAGCTGCTGGATGGGGAACAGAGCATAGACCGGGAGGAGAGGTTTAAACATCAAATCCTTGGGATTAAAACATTAAATCAGGAGAAATTGAGAAAGCAGAGCAAACTAGGCAAGCCAGCGTTTGGCAGGATTAATGCTCAGACTCTGAGGACAGCTTCTTTCCCTGTAAAGTGACCAGTGCCTCTCCCAGGAAAACAGCAAGAACACTGGCTGAAAGGGAACCAACCCCCCATAAAATGAGGATTTTCTGCAGCGCCAGCATGCTGCCGGTGAGCTCCCGTTTCAGCACCATGGGCAGGCTGTCTCATTTACCCCCGATGGTTACCCCTACCTGTGTTTAACCTAGTAACCACGCAGGGCAACCGCATAACTGAAGCCGTTGGGATTTAAGTGATTAATGTAACACGGTGGAGCCTTCCCTCAGCGGAGGGGTCTGATTCCTGATCCGGCTTGTGTTTCAGCATTCCAGACGGAGGGGAAGCTGTACCTCATCTTGGATTTCCTCAGAGGAGGTGACCTTTTCACTCGGCTTTCCAAAGAGGTGGGTATGCTCTGCTATCTTGGTGGGTTGCTGAGGCTCTCGGTTCATCTGGGCTTTATCGCCCGGAGAAGCGATTGACCCTTGCAGTGTCTTTGGGAGGGGTGGAAACAACCTCCGTCCTGCTGCTAGCCCAGAGCTGGCAACAGGAGAGGATGCCTCAGGACCCCTGTCCTCTGGCAGAAAAGCAGGAGCATAGGAGACAGGTCTTGCCTCTGCTGAGCATCACGTTAATCATAGAATAACAGAACGGTTTGGGTTGGAAGGGACCTTAAAGACCATCTACCCACCCCCTGCCATGGGCAGGGACACCCTCCACCAGCCCAGGTTGCTCCAAGCCTCATCCAGCCTGGCCTTGGACACTCCCAGGGATGGGGCAGCCACAGCTTCTCTGGGCAACCTGTCCCAGTGCTCCCCACCCTCTGCGGGAAGAATTCCTTCCTGATGGCCCATCTCAATCTCCCTCTTTCCATTTAAACCCATCACCCCTTGTCCTGTCACTCCCTGCCCTTGGAGAAAGCCCCCCCCCAGCTTTATTGTACCCCCCCAGGCACTGGAAGGGGCTCTAAGGTCTCCCCAGAGCCTTCCCTGCTCCAGGCTGGATACCACCAACTCTCTCACTTAAGAACGAAACCAGGCGAGAACCGTGTCCTGCTGCAGCGTTGGCTGGTTGTGTCACCGCGCTGGGACGGGGCAGGGGCAGGGAACGGGACGGGTAAGGAGAAGTTGTGCCAGGTGAAGTCTGCTGGGAACATAACCTGGTTAACGTAAACGAAGAGGTTTTTAAGAACCTGTCTGCTGCTTAGCAACCTGGTTTGGTTTTTTGGTGTTGCTGCTGAATTGAATCTTTAGGATGGCGGGCGAAGCCTGGGAAGCGCAGGTATGAAAGGGCAGGAGGGGGCAACCTTGATGTGAAAGGTCTTGTATGGGTGCAGCGGAGGTGGTCCCGCTGCCAGCGTCATAACCCCAGCGCCTGTCCCCTTCCTCTCCCTTCCTGCAGGTCATGTTCACCGAGGAGGACGTGAAGTTCTACCTAGCAGAGCTGGCGCTGGGGCTCGACCATTTGCACAGCCTGGGAATCATATACAGGGATCTCAAACCAGAGAAGTACGTGCGGCACGGCTGAGGCAGGGAACCGAGCCCCGCGCAAACGGCGCGACCTCCTTCCGCAGCGGCAGAGCGGAACGATGCCCGAGGCCGGGCAGATGGAAGGCAGCGGTGCCAGCCGATGAGGCTCCTGCTCCTGGGATCAGGAGCGCTGCGGAGGCAGCATGTGTGCGCCACATGTCTGAGCAGTAATCCTTGGCAGTCTCTGGGCTCCAGCCTTAAGCGATGGAGAGCCTTTGGAGGGAGAAGGCACCCGGCTGGGTCTCTGCAGAGACGCATACCAGCTGCACGGCTTGGTTATTCTTACCTGCGGGGGATCGAAAGGGGGTAACCTGTGTGGGTCATTGCTTCAGTGCTACGTTGAGGGTGCAGAGAGAAGGGAACTGCTCTTTTTCCCACTCGTGTCTTGTTGATGGAGCTTAAAGCACTGGGGGAAGGGACAGATAACTTTCTCCTCTGGATTCTGGGAGCGTCTCGGAGCAGCCTCGGCCGCGTGTGTTGCTCTCACCAGCCCTTATTGCCGACACTAACAACTTGTTTTGTTCATTCATGCTGTAGCATCCTCTTGGATGAAGAAGGGCACATCAAACTCACAGGTAAGGGACTCCGCAAAAGCCTGGTGCTCCAGCAAGGCTGGTTCTTGAAATACGGAGCTTCCCTTAGGCCTCTCTGCTCTGGGTGATTGCTCAGAGCACGGGGGTTCGTGCTGATGGTTTATTCTCTTATGCAGATTTTGGCTTGAGTAAGGAGGCTATAGACCACGAGAAGAAAGCCTATTCCTTCTGCGGGACGGTGGAATATATGGCCCCAGAGGTTGTGAATCGCCAGGGCCACTCGCACAGCGCTGACTGGTGGTCCTACGGGGTGTTAATGGTGTGTACCCAGCTAGCGCGCGTGCAGACCCAGCTCAGCAGCCGCTCTCAGACACCGTTCTGCGTGTCTGGCAGATGTGCTGACCCAGGGGGGTGGTCTCCAGGCTCCCCGAAATGGCTCTGCGGCAGGCTGGCCAGGCATCCGGCCGGGAGCACGGGTGTCTCGGGGGAGGCAGAGCTCCCAAGGCTGTCGTCCCAGTGAGCGCTGGGGTGCGCAGCGTGGGGTGCGCAGCGTGGGGGTGTCCGTGTCAGCCCCAGCGTTGGGATGCCCGTGTCTGTGCAGATCTGGTGCCACCGTCTGGCGGTTACCGCAGCCGAGGGCTCCCTGGCTCGAACGTGTTCCCACTGCAAACCTCGTGAACCAAGCTCCTTCTGAGAAAACACATCTGCCATCTTTTTTAGAGCTGGGCTTTTGATGCCTTGCAAGCTTCTCGCTAGCTTTGGCGAGCTCCCAGGTGAAGGTGTGGTGGGATCTGTGCGACCCTCAGGCTCGCTCAGCCGTGACCTCCCCTTCTCTTTCCCTCCCAGTTTGAGATGCTCACTGGCTCGCTGCCCTTCCAGGGGAAGGATCGGAAGGAGACGATGACCCTCATCCTCAAGTAAGAGGAGTTTCTCTTTCACGTAGGCACAGGAGACGAGGTTCTGCCCTTTCTCTGAGCGTGTTGCAATCTGGGGGTTCTCACAACTTAATGGCATTATTTGGCAAGCGGTTTGGTATCAACAGTTAGTTTGAAGGGTGCAGCGTAAATGCCAAACAGGTGATTGTACTTTCGGGGGTGGAGGTGTTGCAGTCGATTCGTGGGTTGGCTTCTTTAAACCTACAACCGATTGCATAACTTCCTCTCCAGAGCAAAGCTGGGCATGCCGCAGTTCCTGAGCTCAGAAGCACAGAGCCTCCTGCGAGCCCTTTTCAAAAGGAATCCAGCCAACCGATTAGGTAAGACCTTGGGGGGGGGGGTTGGTGTCTGAGTACACCTGATGCCGCATCGGGGCCTCTCACATCCTCGTGGGTCGGCAGCATGTTCACACTTGCGCTCGGTTAATGGGCTCGCGTCGTTACAGCCAGGGTCCGTACCCGGCTGTCTTGCTCACATGGTAGTGGCCTTCGCTTTGTCAGTGGTCGGGATTTAACACAACGCGCTCCGCGGGTGCATCTTTCAGGTTCTGGACCAGACGGTGCAGAAGAGATCAAGCGCCATCCTTTCTACTCCACCATTGACTGGAATGTGAGTACCAGAAATACAGGAGCAAATCTGTACCCCGCTGGGTAGCAGTAATAGCACGGTCGTGGTGCTTGCAGACTGACCGGGGAGCTACCAGTCCCTGTTACTCTTCCAGTAATCCTCCCCGAATCTGAGGTGCCGTTTGTCACGTGAATAACTGTTGGATACCCGAGTTGCCTGGGAGCTCACCCGGGTTTGAGTTCGCTCATCTCTCAACGGCGAGGTGCAGGTTTTAATTGGGGTTTGGCACGGCACGGATTGTCTTGCACAAAGTGGGAAGGACTCGGAAACATTTCTGGCAAGGAAATACCTTGTTTTGCACGAAGCAGGGCGATAACTGAACCGGCGTTTCCCAGTTGCTTCTGGCCAACTCCCTGTTTCACCACATACTTTTGTTTCTTCCCTGTTTCCCCTTTTGAAGGGATTTTGAAGATCAGCTTTGCAGTGCTTCCGAGCAAGCTGCTAGCCTGAACCTCCCGCAATGCGAGTAGAGCGTATTTCCAATTTTTGCTTCAAGAAGCAGTTTAAAAAGGATGCTCGTGGGAGTGCTGGGGTACAAATATCCTCCAGCCATCTCCTCTGGCTGTCCCCGAGGAGATACGTGTCAGCAAAGCCGTGATGGGAGTTGGGAGGAGGTGGAAGAGCCTGGAAAAGCAAATACTTTATGGAAACTGCTTTGGGGTTGGGCTGGAAACTGCTTTTGGGTTGTATGTAGCTTGGGGCCAAGCTACATACACTTTTTTCCTTGATTGAATATATGGTAGAGCTTGTATTTCTCCACAAACAGACTCGAAAGCATCCCATTGCCAAGAAGCCTTGCCTCGGACTGCTGAGCCGTAGTTAAATGCAAAGCCACAGAGCTGTTTAGTTTCACAAAACCTCTGGTTCCTAGCAGGCCTTTGCACCCTTCGGAGCGTGTCCGGGAGCACTGTCGAGCTGTCTTTGTTTTGCAGAAGCTGTACCGCAGGGAAATCAAACCGCCCTTCAAACCCGCAGTGGGCCAGCCAGACGACACCTTTTATTTTGACGCAGAATTTACGTCGCGTACACCCAAAGGTTCGTACGAAGGCACGGAGAGCCAAGGTTTCCTGGGTGAAATGACACTGTACGGCTCAGTGACGCTCTGTCGGTGCCAGGAGGATGAGGTTGGCTCCTTGCTAGTGCTGCCAGCTCCAGAGGGTTGCAGCACCGAGGGGGTGGCCCAGCCATAGATGTGGGGTGTCGCGGGGTAAGATCAGTGCTGCGTGGTGTGGCTCTTGTCTCGGAGGAGCCATAGCTCCTGGGGAGCCAGGGGGAGGCTTCTGCTTCCCCAGGGCTAGCCCTCTTCAAGTTGTCTCTCAACTCCTCTTGCAGATTCCCCAGGCATCCCCCCCAGCGCGGGGGCCCATCAGCTCTTTCGAGGCTTCAGCTTCGTGGCGACTGGCTTGATGGAGGATGGCAAGGTGAAACCTGCCCAGTCGCCTCTGCATTCGGTGGTGCAGGTCAGAAGTGGGGACAGAGGAACAACCGTCTGACGCTGCGGAGTGGGTCTGCGGGGTCTCTGTACTGTCTGGAGCAGAGCTGATGGGAAGCCTGAGGCAGTGGCGTTCTCTTTTGGAGTTCTTGCATCCTGTTGGGCTTTCATTTCTAGCTGTCAGTGTGCAAAGGTCGTCAGGGCGATGCGAGTCTGCTTTGCTCCCCCCAGGTGGACCCGTGCTAGCGGGAGGCCTGTGTAAAAGCCCATGGGTTGATCGGTGCCACCAAAATGCCCCGTGCTAGGTGCAGATAGTGTTAGCCCTCTGACCTATATCTGCCTTGTTCTCCCTTTCCCCAGCGGGAGGAGAAGCTGTGGGATGCAGCAGGCAGCAGTCTGTCAGCTCGCTCTGTTGCAGGGAACTTGTCACGTTGCACAAACCCTTCCCTGAACTCTCCCGGCTCATCAACTCTCCGCTCTCCTCTTGCAGCAGCTGCACAGCAAGAATGTCCAGTTCAGCGACGGCTACGTGGTGAAGGAGACAGTCGGCGTCGGCTCCTACTCCGTGTGTAAACGCTGCGTTCATAAAGCAACCAACATGGAATACGCAGTCAAGGTCTGAACTGAACTCTGTTAGGTTTCTGTTCATCCCCGTGATGACCAAAATCACATCCAGGAATGAGGTCCCCGTCCCTGCTTGCGTAGGGCCTCAGTGGGCAATTCCTGTGCTGCTGTGCATGTAGCTGCACAGGCTTTCTTGTCTAGGGGTAGCGGGGAAGCAGCGTTCCCTGTATCTCACCTTTCTTCGCAAAGCTTGCCGGGGCCGTGTCAGCTCTTAGCAAACAAGCCAGACATAAAACTTTGGGGTTTGGAGACACAGAACTGAAAACACTCCGCTTGTTTGCTTTGTCCCGGCCCCTTTCCCGCTCCGTTGTGGCTAACGCTTGTCCATGCTCTCGCAGGTTATTGACAAGAGCAAGCGAGACCCTTCTGAGGAAATAGAGATCCTCCTGCGCTATGGGCAGCATCCAAACATCATCACCTTGAAAGACGTGAGTGTGACTTCCCTGTGTTTTGGTTTCGGAAGCGCTGACTGATCTACCGGGGGGCAGAGAGCAGCCCCAGCTCGGGCAACCCGACGGCACGGCGCAGCGCGTCGCTCTGGGGTGGGGAAGCATCCCCGGACCCGCCGCTGCGTTGCTGATTTCTGCCCGCTTCTAGGGGGTAGAAGTACAAAAGGGAAGCTCTGGAAGCGCTGTGTGGTTAACCCCTCCGTATTTGCTTTGGTAGGTGTACGACGATGGGAAGTACGTGTACCTGGTGACGGAGCTGATGAAGGGAGGGGAGCTGCTGGATAAAATCCTCAGACAGAAATTTTTCTCGGAGAGGGAGGCCAGTTCGGTCCTGCACACGATCTGTAAAACAGTGGAGTATCTGCATTCCCAAGGGGTGAGTGTGGTTACGTCTGTGTTCCTGGGAAGCTGCCTGGCGTGGCACTACGCTCCCTCTCCTCCGAGGAGTACCTGCCTGCCCGGACTATTATTTCTCGCTGGTGTTGCTGTCTTGGCAAGCCAGGTGTGGGGCCAGAGCAGGGGCTGAGTGTCCTGATGCAGCTTCAGTCCTTTGTCTTCCCGGGGTACGAGAACGGCACGGTCTTTGCTCCACAGGTGGTTCACAGGGACTTGAAACCCAGCAATATTCTCTACGTGGATGAGTCAGGAAACCCCGAAAGCATTCGCATCTGTGACTTCGGCTTCGCCAAGCAGCTGAGGGCTGAGAATGGTCTTCTCATGACTCCGTGTTATACAGCAAACTTTGTGGCACCCGAGGTAAGCGCCTGACTGGCCCGAGACCCTTTGGTACCCTTCTCAGTCCCACCCCTGTGCTCTGCCCCGTTCCGAACTCCAGCTGCTCTGGCATATTCTGTCCTGGAAGAGGTCATTACAGAAATACCACTTGTAGTAATGAACAAACAGGGAATCTCAAGCGCAGTGACAATGCAGTCCTGCAGCTTGTACCGTCCTTATGAGGGGGTCGGCTTAGGGTACTGAGGCTTCAAAATCCCAGTGGTTTTCTAGGCTGCTTCCCTTAACTGTTGACAGAGCTGGGATGATTTTCCACTCAGTTATCTTGGTGCAGAAGAAAGGGAGAGAGCAGGCAGGCAATGGAGCACGCGTGCAGTGCGCTGGAACATGGCTTCTTGTCCTTTTCATGTGCCTGAGGGGTTCCTCTGTCCAATTAAACCAAAATCTGAGTCGAATCCTGACCTCTAGTCCAAGACTGTGCTGTTCAGTGGGGCTCCGGGAGCTTTGCATGCAGACTGCGCCGCTCTTCAGCAGCTGAAGCGAGCTCAAAGAACCAAACACACTTGTCTTTTTCCCCTTTGCTTACTCTGTTCAGGTACTAAAACGCCAAGGCTACGACGAGGGCTGCGACATCTGGAGCCTGGGAGTCCTGCTGTATACGATGCTCGCAGGGTAAGCACCTCTGTCTTGTGGAAGGTGACAGCTGGGGCTGTGACCACCTTGCTCTCAGACATGGCCCGTGGTGGCAGTTGGACCTCTCGGTCGGTCACTGCTACCTGGAGGCACTGCCCGACTGGGTCACGGGGAAATCAAACGCTCTCCCTTCTGTCCTCAGCTGCACTCCCTTTGTAAATGGTCCCAGTGACACTCCAGAAGAGATCCTGACCCGCATCGGTGGGGGAAAGTTCTCCATCAGTGGAGGCAACTGGGTCACGATTTCTGACATGGCCAAGGTAGGGTTTGATACTCGCCTGCGTCACGCTGAGGGGCTGAGGCTGCTGTGAGCCAAGTTCAAAGCAGCTTGGGAGGGGAGGGCAGAAGAGGGAGGAGAAAACCAGCACTGTAGCTTCCATCCCTGGCACATCTCCCCCGTAGCAGCTCAGCAGCCTGCCTCTTCCCACTTTGTTTGAACTCTGGCTGTGAATATTTGCACGGAACACCAACCTCGTGCTTGACCCACGCAGGGTTTGCCGCTGTTACATGTTACGTTACGTTATACCTCCCAGGCCTACCAAAAACATTTTATTCAAAAGGATATTGATCCTTTTATTCAAAAGGATATTGATGTGTGGAGACTTTAAACTCGGCTTCTACATTTAAATCCTAATCTGGGGGATGGACAGGTGGTATATTTGCATTTAAAGTATGAAATCATCTAATAACTTCCCAAATGATGCCTTTAGGATCTGGTATCAAAGATGCTTCACGTAGATCCTCACCAGCGTCTAACAGCCAAGCAGGTCCTGCAGCATCCGTGGATAACCCATAAGGACAGCTTACCCCAGAGCCGGCTGAATCACCAGGACGTTCAGCTCGTGAAGGTACGAAGTCTGGGATGCGCCTTCAGCTGGTTCCGCGCGTACCCTGGGCTCTGTGGAAAGCAGGGTGGCAGGTCGGGGAGCGGTGGGCTAGGGCAGGCAACGCAAGGCAAGCTGGTTTTTGGCAGGAAAACCTAGGGAGGTTTTCTTTAACATCTTTAACAGCATGTCAGTACTGTCAGGAGGGAGATTTAAAGGAAAAAGAACGGTGCTTCTGGCTGTGTTTCTGGGTCTGGCTACTCCGGTCCCTCATCTGGTAAAGCTGGGTCTGAAATAGCCCTTCTCCGTGTAAACGGCTTCTCTCGTGCCTTCTCTCCAAGGGGGCGATGGCTGCCACGTACTCTGCGCTCAACAGCTCCAAGCCGAGCCCCCAGCTCAAGCCCATTGAATCCTCCATTCTGGCCCAGAGGCGGGTGAAGAAACTTCCTTCCACCACACTGTGAAGCCGTCGGCCCGCAGCCGCACGGCACGGGGCAGGCGCCCCGGCCCTCGCGCGCCTACCGAAGACGGGGGGACGGGAGATGGGGGCGGTCAGCGCCCGCGCAGGAGTTCCCTTTGAGGACTTCTCAAAAGGCCAAGTGCCTTTCTGTTTCGGGAAGACTGGTTCCTCCTTGTGTGGACCGATATTCGCTGAGAGAACTTCACTGTAAAGCTTTTTGGAAGTGTAAATTGTCAATTTTTAAAGACATCCATCTGTGTATATGAGAACTAGAATGTTTAACTCATGTCAAGTGGCACTAAAAAGCAGCTCTGATTCACCCTTTCCTCTGTAGGGCCAGATACTTGTAGCTACGTCATTTCTTGGAATCGATCCTCTCCAACGCCATCGCAGCTGGAGGCCTGCGTAATGTTTGGGGTTTAGGTTTTGGGGTTTTTCCTCCCTTGAACCTTCGGATGCTCTTCCCAAAGTCAGCCCTGCAGGCTCCCAGCCAGCAGCACTCCTGTTTGTAAAGGACTTCCCTTCGCTTTCTGTGTCCGCGCGCGCTCAGAGCGTAAGGTCGATTTTTCAGGCTCCGTTTCGTCCTCTCCCCCGCCCACCCCAGCCCAGACGGCAGTTCTCCGCACAAAACCCACCGCGGCTTTGCCAAACACGCCCGCAGGCACTGGGCTGCCCAGAACCACCTGCTGGGTTTGGCTCATCCCTTCCCTCTGCCCTCACGTTCTCCCGTCGCTCCCCGGGGAGCTCGTCGCCCGCACGCGAGGGGACGACAAAACCTTCTCCTCAACGAATTTGAGGCTTTTTTGGGCTGGCTCTGGCCGCTGCTTTTCCCATTTTTGGTTTTCCTTCACTTCAGCGGGAACCTGTGAACCAAACCATCCTTTTTCTTTTTAACTTAACTTTGTTCTACAGCTGGTAACTCAGGGTTTCTTTCCGAACTGTACAATAAACGTGTCATTCAGTTGACGTCGTTTTACCGACTTTGAGCTGCAGAATAAGCGACCCCGGTCGTTTCCCCACGTCGTACGGGGATCGTGTTTCTCGCCTGCCTTTCGGGAGACGCGCAGAGCTTTTTCAGCTGGCCCTGGGATGGGAAAACCAGCAGAACCGGAGCAGGTCTGCGTGCTGTGCCACCGTCTCTCAGGTGAAACACCGCTTTGCGGTGGGAAGGAATTGGAACCAGTGATGGAGTAAGGCAGGAAGCAACGGGAAGGGTGGCAGGATGCGGGCTGCCGAGGGGAACTTCTTACTCTCAGGACTTTTTAATGCTAATAAAACCCAACACTTGGAAGAAAACTGTGCTAGAAGTAAATTCCTGACCCGTTCTGACTTGCAGGGAATTGCTGGAGCTCCCCGGTTCGGTGGCGGCTGTTTCTCGGGAGGAGGATGCAAACGCTCACGTGCCCAAGGATGCGGCTGAAGCCAGCAAAGGTTCTCAAGTGAATTTCTGCTACTTTTGGTCGATGTCTAACGAGAGGGAAACTTTCTTTCTTTTGCTTTTCCCTTTTCCTTAGTCCCAGTTGACTCTCAAATGGAGAATTCCACATGAAATTTTCTCTGAGATGTATTGCTCTCTCCTCCTCCACCCTCATCCCTGTTTTACTCCCTGGAGCAGCCCGTGAGAAGCTGAAAATAGTCACAATGCTTTTTCTAGAGGTGTTCCAAGTCCTGCCCTAACACCCGGTGCTGCTGAGAGGACGTGGCCAGTGCACACTGGATCTTCTCACTGGTATCGCAGCCGACCCCAGCGGAGCTGGAGTTAACGTTTTGCCTTCCTTAAAAATACTTGCTTTCTCCTCTGGCACGGTGTTTGCGGGTGCCAGTGAACCTGCCTTATGGTTCCTCCAACTGGGCAGTAACTCTGCCAGTGGAAAGGTGTGCAGATTTTAGGTACCTGAAAGAAACGCAGTAATTACGAACAGCTGCTCTCTGGAGCTGGGGTCAGGCCCTTTGGGGGCCGGTGGGACGGATGCAGGCGCTTCGGCAGTTTTTCAGAGTATCTCCTGCGTTGCGCTTCGAGGGTGAGGTGTGAAACGGTGGGTGGGGCCGGAGGCGGCGGCGATCACCGCTCGCTGAGCCTCTCCAAGGTATGGACCGTCGGGACGGGTCTTAAGGCAAGACGGGTCCTGCTTGGGGGGTAACTGCCTTGTTGGTATGAAACCGTCAACGTTTTCGGACATCAGTCAGGAGAAACATCACAACCTTTGCTTACTCCTCCCTGTAACGGTGCTGCTGAGGCCAACTGGCGACAGCTCAGGGGCGCGTGGGACAACCGGGCGCAGCGCTCCGGGGGGCGACAGGGCGAGCAACCCATGGTTGCTGCCGACCCTGCCTGGCCGTGAGACGGATACCCAGAGTATCAGCCCCTCCCCCCGGCCTCACTGGGGTCTTCAGCCAGAGGAACTTTGTGTTTGGGGCAGCTGTAGGTTCTGGGACCTCCGTCACTTTGGAGAACAGCGTGAACAAGGGCTACACCTTGCTTTTGGGGTGCTTTTAACCAAGCTGTTTGGAATGATCCTTCCATAAGTAAAAATTAAGTCTTGATTATATTTTTGTTGTTGTTCCAAGTCAACCAAGTGCTGTTACTTTTGAAATTCCAGTGCTCAATAAAAACGGACTTGCTGATCTTGCTGCGTATGAGAACTGCAGGTGTTTGTAATGGGTGGGGTGGGCCCCCTCATTCCCTTTCTGGTTTAGTCCTGACAGCATGAAACCTTTGCCAAAATAGAGTTGGGACCAACTGCTGTCGTTTTAACTGAAACTGCATTATTTGAGGTGGAAGTTGGACCTGTGTCAGGCTGGGTCTCCGATGCCTCTTGGAGGGAGCTGGAAGATGTCGTAGAGAAGACCAAATGTCCTGCTCTCACGAGAGTTTGAGGTCATTCAGCTTTAACTTGGGACGAAGAGGATATACAGCTTAGCTTTCTCTGGGATCCAAACGGGACAAAAAGGTATTCAACTTCCATACATCTTTACAAGGAAAACTGCTCGTGTTGTTTCAGGTGTTTAATAGTCAGTTTGACCTTTAAGGTTTTGTCCTGTACGTCTAAACGAAAGCTCAAGGGAGCAAAAATCCCAGAATCCAGCCTCGAACAGCCGAGTCTACCTGGAATTAAGCTGTGCGGAAATAGCGTGTTAATCCATAGACAAGGAGCCTGCAAATAATATCGGACAGCGCAGTATAATACACTTTCTGTGTAAGGAAAGTTCAGCTTTCCTGTTTCGGGGTGTAAACCAGCAGCTTTTCTGTTGTAAAAGAGGTTGACCCAGGTGAGAGGCTCTGTTCCTTCTTCCCACCGCGTAAAGTAGTCGTGCCTTCCTCTTAACGAGCGGTACCGCCCTCTGTCAGCTCAACCGGAGCGCAAATAAATGTCTTTTGGCCTGATAAATCGCGATTATTTCGGCTGGCTTGAAAACCGAAGGCCGGTAGCTTTCTCAGCCATCATCTCTGGTTTCCCTTAGTCGAGTTTCACTGCGCAACCGAACCGCTTTTTAACTTTCCATCCAACTAACGCCAATGGCCCTCGTCAAATCCCCGCCTTCCAGCTGGTTCACGTCATCCTTTTTCCTGCATCCCTTGCCGCTCGTGGACAACGCAGCCCACCCCGGGGGCCTCCTGGGTGCCACCACCTCCCTCGCGGCGGCCACCGCCGCCTCTTCCCGAGGCACGCGGGAGGCTTCGGAAACCGTCGGCGACGGCAAGCGCGTGCGACGGTAGGTGGGGCGGGGGCTGCGCTTTCATGTCCCATTCAACAATTTAATCCCTCTTTCAACGCAAAGGAAACATTTAAAATATTTCGAGGTCTTCTTTTTGCAAGTACATAGGGGGCTCTGAATAAAACCTTCACTCACGCTCTGAACGCTGGAGGTCCGCTGCCACTCCATTTTCTGCCCTCTGGTTATTAAAACATCAAGCTGTCTTACTACTTAAGCTCAGCTCACTTGCCGCCTTCCTCCTTTTGTGTGACACGGGAACACCTGCCATTAATACTAATTCTACTCCGGAGAGAAACCCCCTTTCAGATATGCTTGTCTGAAAATAAATTGACATGTAAAAGGTCCCTTTTGTCGAGAGGCGCATGTGGAGCGCTGGGGTAAGGAGCCGATGGCTCACAAAAGGAGCCACTGACTCTTGAAGGGATGCGTGCGGCGGGGGTTATAAATGTTAAATGCGGGGGGGGGGGTGGGATGCCGTAAACGGGCTGACGCGGTAGGACTAGGGAAGGGTCGCGTCGCTGCATCCTCCGGTATTAGGCTTCGGGATTGGGGGTGATGTTTGTCTAAAACCACGGCGAACGGCTGGGCTCCGTGGGGACGGATTTGGAGAAAACTCGTTGTTTTAACAGAAGCGGTGTTACTGAGAGTACCTCCCTGCTTTTTAACACACCTAACAACAAGCAGGAGCGTTGGTGGCGAGTCCTTTGATTCAGCTGTGTAACGAATTGCAGGGCTCTGTTGTTTCTCCTGGGACAAAAAGAAGCGTATCCCTTTGATCAGGAAGCAGGAGAAGAATCCTTGGTCAGGGCGTTTTTTCCGTCACACAGGCAGGCTGAGACAGCAAAAGGTAAATATTTGTCTTTTTAATGGAGAGAACGACTTTCTTTTGGTCCCTCACACCCTGTGGAGGCGATGGCTCTCTCCCAAGGAGTTTTTTAGTAGGTTCTTGGAGCCAGGCTTTGGAGCAGAGTGACACTGCTCCGAAATCTCCTTCAGTCCTGGAAAGATGGATGGGGTCCCGTGGCTGCGGATGAAGGTTTTTGTGGTGTGAACCTGGCTTTCAGCTGCTGCTCGTGGGGGGGGTTTGGGTCTTCTGGGGAAGACATAATGCGTTTTGTAACTAAGATCAAGTTGAAATACGTTCAGGGCCTGAAAGAACGAAAGTGAAATGTGCCAGTTACACAAACCTTGGAGATCAGCGGCGTCACTTCTGGTTTATCAAACAAGCGCAGGCTTCCGCGTGCGCAAATGCTGTCTGAGTTTTAAACAGCAGATGGTGTTAGAAACCTGTAACAGGTGGAACCTCTTTGGTTTTACGGGAGAGATCAGAAGTAGCAGCAATTTCTCATTTCCCTGGGGGTAGTTCCTTCAGGAGATAAACAGCAAGCTGGCCCTCGACTTGGAGATCCGTTACAGAGGGAAAAGCTTCTGAGTCACACACGTTCATATGAAAGGAAGTCATTCTGGTTTGACTTTTCCTGGTTATAATAAAAGGAACCTGGCAATGTTCTCCCTAATCCTCTGTTAGCAACTCTAAAAGAGAGATGTAGCGGGAGAAATGAGCCGTGTTTGCTGCTGCGCCTCAAAATCTGGCTCCAATCTGCCACCGTCTACAGGTTTCTCGTCTACGGTAACAGCACTCCGCGTGCTTAAAGTGTTTTATAAACATTTAATTACCGCAGCAGTTGACTCAAAGCCAGGAATCTCTCGCTCATCCGCACCTCGCAAGGTTTGTGAAAATGATATTCAAATGACGGAATTACGTAAGGGCCGCCTTCAAATTCCAGTTGAAGAAACCTCCGTTAGACGGGGCGCGCGAGCATCGCTCGTCTCCGCGGCCGCGTTTGCGAAGCGAGTTACTTCTTCAAGCACTGGAAACGCGGGTTTGCATGCCTACAGGTTGGAGGGTTTGTCAGTCCCCCGGCACAGGGAGCCGCATTTTCATCGTATTAGGGAAACGAGATGCTAAATTCTCCCTCAGCCTGTGCTCTGTGAACCTCTGAGGCAGGCGGGGATGGCAGCTATGTCTAGACTAGAGCGGCGTTTGATCCCCGCCGCGTCCTCTGCTGCCGTAAGCAGTAGGAAAATCATGATTTGTTAAAAGGCGCTTTTTTCCCCACCCACCAAACTACTGGTAATTTTAACACGTCTCCTCCACGCCAGCCCCCAGCTCTATTTTTTCGAAAAAGGTGGAGAAATGGGGGCTCACGGCGTGGTTTTCCTGCCGTCCTCGGCCGGCTCAGCCTGCGGGCAGTAGTCCGGGGGCTTTGTGGCACCAACTGGAAGAGGCAACTAAGGGTAAAAAAGCTGATGTAGGATTAATAATTTCCATCCAACCATCTGCCTCTTCCACCAGCTCCCATTTCTGTCGGGCGGATTGTTAAATGCCGACGGGGTGTGCGATAATGGGAACCGTTTACTTTCCGTGAGGAAAAACAGGGCTGTTGGCTGGCCGCGGGTGCACGTAAATGTTCGCTTCTGCTCAAGGGCGGCCAACCCAGATGAGAAGTTGCTCCTCTACGAGACACTATGAGCTGACCCCGATCTCGCTGGCCTCGGTGAGGGGTTACTCAGACTACAGAGGAGAAACCCCAGGTCTGCAACCGCCGAGTTCCGCGCGTTTAGACGTTTCCGGTCTTTCCTCTTATTCCGAAGGGCGTGTTGTTGGGTGTCCTTCCATAAATGCCACTGCTGGCAATTAGACCCTTTTTCATGAGGCAAAGCCCCAATTTCCAGGCCCTAAATCGCTCGCTACTACGCCCGCTCCGCGTTCAGCGAGTTGCGAGCACGACGCGCAGCGACTCGCAGAGTAAAACAGCGCCTTTCCCTGCGCTGTTTAAAGAAGGGGTAGGGAGCTCTTCTGATGTTTCATTAAAGCTGGCTTTTCTCCTTCTGGCAGAGCAGATTTAATCAGACCCGCCTCCTAGTTCCAGCTGCTGGGTTTGAAGGCTCTGATCTGTGCGCTGGGTGCGCGTCTAATTATGGAGGCAATTCCCATGGATACCAAGAAGAATTGTCTGTACTGGCAAAAAAATGATCCCAGCTGGGAAAACGGCGAAGGAAAACGCGTTGAAATATTCGGGAAGAGACTTCAAAAGTTTCTGGAAAATGTAAGCGGAGAACGTTGCTGGCGCCCCTGCGCCCCAGCATGCAAATCTCCACGGTCTTAAAACTACGATACGGGTTGTTTTCCTTCTGCTTTGCAAGAGCTGAGCCAGAGTTGCTGCTTTCTTGTGCTACTGGAGGATTCACCAGCACAGCAAAAATTAATTTGCCCCCCACCCACCTCGTTACCTGCATCTGCTTGGGACTGCTTTTTCACCTTTGCT
Organism: Rhynochetos jubatus; assembly: GCA_027574665.1. Classification (NCBI taxonomy): domain Eukaryota; kingdom Metazoa; phylum Chordata; class Aves; order Eurypygiformes; family Rhynochetidae; genus Rhynochetos; species Rhynochetos jubatus. The sequence goes on along the minus strand of CM050672.1, from coordinate 4,768,318 downwards.
TTTGTGCCCTGCAAGGTTCCCTCTGCTCCCCTGTACGGCAGGAGACTGTGGGGGGGTGGAGAAAAGGACCAACAGTTTGTGTTTTCCATACGGGCAACGCCCTGGGCGAGGCAGACGCACGCTCTCCCGGAGACGCGCGCCCAAGGGCTGGCAATTCTGGTTCCATCCGCCGGGCCGGGCGTACGGGACTCGGGCGAGTTACGCCCCTTTACGCCTCGTTCTTCTGAAACGTATGAATTTAAATAACTTGTTTCTGGATAAATTAATATTTGAAGGGTCTGTTCAAGGAAAAAGAGCCCTCCCCTGGTTAGAAAGGGAGGGGGAAATACCTACCCACGCGACGCTCAGATGTGGGAAATTAAACAAATGTGATTTGAAGTTATTTTGCAGTGGTTCAGCTGCGAGGCCTTGCGTTCAGACTGCAGGGGGAAACCCGATTTTTAGTTGAACTAAGCAAATAAAAGTCTTTTTGAGGGTTTGGTTGGGTTTTTTTTATTATTTGGGTTTGTTTGGAGGTTTTTGGGAACATCTTAATCAACCACACAATGGCTGTAACTTGTATTTATTTCACTAATTTAGCTGCAGCAGGAGCTCAGACACTTTTCAAGCTGTTGCTGGCTAATACAAACATCCAGAAGAAGAAAAGCTGCCGTACGATTAGGTTGGATTTCCATCTCTTTCTCATCCAGGGCACCTGCTCCCCTTTCCCTCCCCCCCTATCTTCCCAGCTGTCTGTCTGTCTCATTTATGTCAATTAGAGATTCAATGCTGCCTGATTTAATTGGCCTGACTTTCCCCTCTACTAGAAACCCAAGCGAAGGCAGGGTGGGCAGGCAGCTCTCCTGCCCGACCGGGGACGGAGTCTCACGGCTGGGAGGGCTGGGGCTTGTTTGCGGAGCGGAGCACAATAACCTGTTTGTTACCGTCGGCGATGGAGAGGTTGGTGACCTCCTAACGGGGATGGGACCCGGGCGATGATGTCATTTGAAAGCTTGGGGGTATTTCTGAGCGGTTAAGGAATTTGTGCGACCAGTCGCTCCCCTCGGGTTGGTTTTAGTGTGCTGGAGGGGTTCAGATTTGCTGCCCGGGAGGGTGTTTCCTCCTGCCGGGAGGCTGAGCCCGCGCGCGCCGAGGTCAGTCGGCACAACTTCCACCGAGCGCAGCCGCAGCGGGCTTGTCCTTCCTCTTGAGCCTGAGCCACCCCCAGCAGCGCTTAACCACAAGCGAGGTTGACCAAAACCTGGGTTTCACGGGGTTTACGTAAGGGCCTGACCCTGGCCCCACTTGGGGTAGCAGACCTAGAAGCAAACCAGCTCAGATGAAATCTCTGCCATCCCTCCGCTCCCCCTCCGACCACTGAATCCCAGGAACCGGATCTGACCTACTTCTTCTCCCTGGCGCCTCGCTGGCGTCTCCCTGACAAATTACACGGCTCTTCCTCAGCTCTCAGCAGAAAGGCCAGTTTCCCAAACCGCTGGCCCGCAGAGGCGTCAATATTAAACAGCAACAGTACCATCTAGTGACTTTGGCTTCCAGAGAGCATCGTGTGGAAGGGGAAGAGGAAATCTGTGACTCAGGGAGGCCAAGCAAGGTCCCAGATGCGCAAACGAGATCCTATCTCTCGGCTCATTCGGACTGAGGAAACAAATCCTGCTGATGCTGCCACAAGCTGTCTTTCAGAGAGCTGCGCTGCCAGGCTTTCCTTGGGAGACGGTCCCAATTTTCGCCTCCTGACTCCCCGCTGAACCCAGCCCTGACCCACGCTCCCTCTGCTGGTAACCAAGCCATTCACCGAACGCGTCCACCACTGCTCGCACACCCGCTCGCACGCACGACGGCAAACCCTTGCAAACGTACGCGTCGGGATGCAGGGCCGTGGTGGGTTTTCGGTCCCAGTAAAAGGGCATCTTTCTGCTCCGATGAGCCACTGCAGAAATCCCGAATTGGGTGCGTGAAAGGAACTGACACAATTCAATTTAATAAATCAAAAATAGGCCCAAAACTGAGTATAAAGGGCCGGCTCCGCGCAGATCTGAAATTATGCGCTCTCCTTCACAGCGGAAGGGAGGAAATCAAATTAGAGCATTTCTTTCTCCATCAAAGGACATTAGGCCTGATACGGGCTTGTTACGCCTCGTTTACCGTGCACGGGAGTTGTCCCTGTAAGAATCCCAGGTGACCGAGGCCTCCTTTGGAGGTACCGGGTCAGCGCTGGGGCTACGGCGCGTTCTGCGCTCAAGGTGGCAACGTCGCACGGCCGTTCCGCGACACGCGTGCGCGCGCGTCGCCTCTGTCCCGGTGAAAGGGGCTGTTAGCGGGTGCACAAAATGCACCGGGATGAGGAGGGGGTGACACAAAACCCCGTGCTGCAGAGCTCCAGTGCTCAAACGCTCTGTCAAGCCTGTTAAGTGCTACGGGGAGCTGCAGAAGAAATTGCTTTGCTGGCTAATCAAACGTGTCCCCTCCTTGCTGTCGAGAGCGCAGCACTGCCCCGAGTCCACTCAGCCTTGCTCGTGGGCTGATGAGTGCCTGACAATTTTCTGGTTTCAAATTAAACAGAAAACTAAATTAGCAAATTAATTGTTTGCCGTGTTTTTCCTCGGTCCCCATCAGCCGCCTCGGGACCTGCAGCCAATCCAGAGCCCCTCTCTGCAGTCCCGAGGAGAAGGTGGAGCCCTGCGCTGGGTCCTGCTATCTACCGAGTGTCAGTCATGTTAATTTTAAATTACTTTTGTACAGCTTGGTGTCAAAACGATTAAAGCATGAAAAGAAAAACCGAACTAGAGGAAGGGAAGGGGGAGGGAGAGAGAATGAATAATTTACCTTGCATTTACAGCAAGGACACTTAGATTTCTTTAACTCCTCCACTCTGAGAAGCCTGAAACTTTTATTTCCTCGGCTGTAACCTGCTTGGGACTGCGCCCGAGCGGGTGCTCTGGGTCCCTGCGGTCTACAGGGCGGCAATAGCTGCTCGCAGCACGGCGCCGTGATTGCGTCTCCGTTCCTCCCCAGGTAAGGCTTTCCTCCGCGCTGCACTCGCCGGTTGGCGCAATCACCGACGCAGCCAAACCCACCCACCCACACGCAGACCTTTTCGCCCCTTCTCAGCGCACCACTCCCACCGGGTTTACTCCATCACCCGCACGTACTGCGCTAGGTAATTACACGCCCAGAAAACACAGAAACGCATAACCAGATAGAGCCAGGAACGCGCAAGAATTAGCGTTGTGGGATTGCAGCGTAACGTCCCTGCAGCTCTCCGCGCAGTTCACGCGTTGTGAACGTCGTGTTCACAACTCACGCCGCGTGCGTTGTGAAAATTTTGGGCCTGGGGCACAGACTGGTTTTCTCTCTCTTCTTAACTCGACAGGCGGCTGCTTTCTCTTCCCAGCTACCGAATGGTATAATCAGTGGTCTTCGAAATACCATTCTAAATCTGTTGAGGCCAGAAGAACAGCCAAAAGATGTGTAAGAGGGCAACTCGACATCACCAGAAAATGTAAAAACACGTTTAGCCACTTCAGCGGCTTCAGCTTACGCACGAGAGCATCTTCCATCCGATAATAACCATATCTTGGATCATTTTCTCTTGAGGGCCTACAGCTTGCAGGGAGGTGCCTTGGGCAGGTGATCCCTGCTAGGGGGACAGAGCCGCCTGGGAAACACGAGAGGCTGGATCCTGGAGGGTAACGTATCCTGCAGGACGCGCGTGGGCTTGGGTTGAGTCCTCAGATTTCAGCAAAGACAACAATTCCACTAATGGGTGTTTTCTGGCAAACGAGCGTGCTGTCTCGGCAATTTTTGGCCTGCCCGGTGCCGTCTTCGCACCACCTCTCCTTGTGGCACAGAGAGGAGACGCTTGTATCTTCTACCTGCCTTGTACCTCTTTGGCCTTGGGGCTCCCGCAGCCTTGCCAGATCCCAGACAGGTCGCGCGACGGGTTGAGAAGCGCGCTTGAAATTCCCCCCTCCAAAAGCACTCGCCAGACTCTCCGACGTGTTGGCTTTGGCTCGGTACTCTCCACCTCTCTTCGCTCTTGTGGCTACAGCCCCCGGGACCTGCGGTGTGGCCTCGGGGAGGGGGGGAAGGCGAACGCGGGCACCCTCGAGCTCGCTCGTGAAACGGTGCCGTCCTCTCTCTGCTGCCTGCGCTTGGAGCGCCGAAACGGTGTGGTTTTGCGGATTTAGGAGCTGTGGACTGCAGCGTGGCTCGGGCTTTCACAAGCATGCAGGCGTGGAAAGGTTTCTTTCCCTGATGGTGGGATTCCCTTCACACGACAACGTTTCTTCAGCTGCTGATTCACAAATACATTATTTAACTGGCTTTTTTTTTTCCCCCCTTTCCCATTTGGGAAGCTCCTGTAAACTTCCCTCTGCCGGAGGCCTTGCAGGAGGCTTGAAAGATGAAGAGCGGAGCCTCTTGCAGCGTATTTCAGTAATATCACTTCAGGCGTGCGTGTGGGAGTGCCGAATATCAAGTGCTCGGGTCTGATACCCACAGCTTTCCCTGTTTAATATGCGCTGAGCGCGACAACAGCGGCTACATAAAAATAACACCTCTTTCACTAGATTCTGCCAGTCCGGGCTCAGTGATCTCCGCTCACTGGAGTAACTTGAAAAATAAACCACCGTTGTCAGCTGGAACATTGAAGGTACGGGTGTAAATACTACACCGGACCTGGTAATTATTTAAAATAAAGCCCGATTCTCTACCAGGTGATCTGGTTTTAGCCCTAACCAAGCCGGACTGCGCTTCTGCCTGGCGCTGGAGAGCGAACGGAACAGCAGGAGAGGGCTTTGTATCGTACCCCTTATCAACAAGACAGTTCAATCGCTTCCAACTGCAAAATCTTTACGTACCAGTGATGAAACGGTTTCAAATTCTAAGCTGTCTGCCGGCCAGGCAATTAACATCATCAACAGAAGAAAATTCAGGCAGAATAACTGATTCAGACTTCGTCGCGGAAGGTGGAACGCGTCAAGGCGCGTCTTTACCCAGCGGCGCTGAGGATCCCCGGGCCGGGGGATGCCGAGTTCTCGGCAACCACTGAAGACGCTCCAAGTCGTTCATATTAAAAGAGTCAATACTGGAGCGGTTGGTATAAAAACGAGGATAAACACCAACATGCTCAGACCTGAGCATGCTAAAAGGGTTTTTAGGAACAAACCACTTTTCCTCAATGAAGAGTTCATGAAATCAGGGAGCTGTGAGCTTTTTTTTTCTCTCCAACACTCGAATTTCCCGTGGTTGGACAAGAATTTGAGTTCTTTGTTTTAATGAGTTGGGGTTTTTATTAGGCTTTTGATAATCCTCCCATGATAATTTAAACTATCTACCAGGCCATGTGAAGCTTTTCAGTCCAGCCTATCGAATCAGCTGTTTGTTGGTGGACACTTTCTCCCCTTGAAGTATCCAGGATGATTTATTCTTACGGGACACGTAGACCAAGTGACATTTTCCTACCTCCCACTGCCTAAACACAAGATTGCAGTTACTCCAAAACAACTAGCATCAGAACGTGGCGTGCTATCGGCTTTCCAACAGCGGCTGTTTGTTAGCTTTCCCCAGGACCTGCCTTTTTTATTGAAGGGGGGGGCAAAAAAAAAAAAAAAGGGGTCTGGAAACAATCGATTCTCAGCCAAAGTTTTTTGAAGGAGTTAGTTGTTTTTAGTTTGCTGGCTTGCTCCAAAGCAAGCTGTCTGCGTGTAAATTCGCAGATGAGTAATCAGTGAGCTTTTGTGCTTTAATATTTTGATGGTAGAAGGGAAGCAGCACGGGACTGACAGGATAAATACATGTATTTACAAGCCGTTCTGCACTGATTGGAGTACAAGGACCAAAAGAATAAAAGTGCAATAAAGACAGCAACTAACTAAGATATTAAAAGGGAGCTGAGGCCTGAACCAGAGCACAGATCGTCTTTAACTGAGTGGTGCTGGAGGAGTGTAAACCCAATAGATGTTTTCTCTCTTTGTCCTCAAGAGCTGGAGGCTGCTCTTTCCGGTAGACCCTGAACTACGTAATTCAGAGCTAAAAGCGATGAAGGAGCAAGCAGCTTCAGAGCGATCGGGAGGCCGAGGAGAGCCTTTGCCCTCAATTTACATGGGGGTTTTAGTTTGGAAATGAAGCCACGGACAGATTTAGGAAGGGTGTTAAGGAAATGGAAGGGTGTGAAAGGTGCCGGGCATCTAGCATCAGGAAATTTCCATTGAAATGCTCGGCTGCTAACAGGATTTACGGGTATCTACTTGCTATAATGGATCTTTCTCTTCCACGTAATTTCATTACATGTTGCCTGCTTTTCGAGAGTATCCCTGAAACTCATGGCCTCAGCAATCCGTCGGGGGGGCGATTTTTGTGTTCAAGAGTTGCATTGCAACACCGGAGAGGATCAACAACTCACGTTTCAAGGGTGGTAAACTCTGGGAACCGGCTGGGAACCGGCAGAGCTGGAGAGATGAGCTTGTAAAAGCCATCAGGCTAGGGAAGGCAGGGGAAGGAAGGTCTTTAACTGTTAGGCAGAATGACTAAAGCCCGTATCTAACGAACCATACGGTATTTACTGATGCTGTGTGCCCTTGTTTGTGTATCACGGGCATTTATCAACGGACTTGCTTTCCCCTCCTGGTTTTTTTCACTTTGTTGGTTTTTTTTTGTGGCTTGCATACGCAATGCATTTTTCCTCTTGCCTCGTTAAATAATGCAAGGACTAAAGCGCTGACCCCCCAAACCCTCTCAGCTTGCAGGTATCGCTTAGCTGAGTCTAATGGGGATGAGATTTAGCCCCTTGAAAAGGAGGCTGTTTGGAAGTGAGGGGAAGAGGAGTGCACCCACACCCAGGGAAGAAGGATAATCTATGGTGTCCAGAGCAAGAAAAGCCACACATGAGTGAGCTGGCCCCATTTCCTCAATTTCTTCACCCAAAACACCAGACACATGAGTTTTCTTGCTCCCACCAAAGAGCTCCGCGCAGGAGGAGGGCACGGCTGCTGGGGTGCAGGGCAGTGTCCCCGTGCTCGTCCATCCTGGAGTGATCCGCGGATACCAGCCCCCTGGGTACCAGCTCCCCGGGTACCCCCCGGGTACTGGCCCTCCAGGCACCGGCTCCGTGGGTACCGGCCCCCAGGTACCGGCTCCCCGGGTACACCCCAGGGTACCGGCTCCCGGGTACCGGCTCCCCGGGTACATCCCAGGTATCAGCTCCATGGGTACCAGCTCCGCGGGTACCGGGCCCCCCCCGAGTACCCCCCGGGTACCAACTCCCCAGGCACTGGTCCCCCAGGTACCAGCTCCCCGGGTATCCCCCGGGTACCGGCCCCTGGGCATCGGCTCCATGGGTACCGGCCCCCCAGGTACCGTCTCCCGGGGTACACCTCAGGTATCAGCTCCGCGGGTACCGGCCCCCCGGGCACCAGCTCCCCGGGTACCCCCCGGGTACCGGCGGGCCGCGCCGCGCGCAGCGGCAGGCAGAGGGCAGCAAAGGGAGGGTTTTTACTTTTTTATCCTTTTTTTTTGTTGTTGTTGTTCTCAGCCCGTTGCAGTTGGAGCTTTCCAGCCCGATTGTGCTAAACGCTTATGTACCAGTGTTTCCATTTCCAAACGCGGCCTCCCCTCCCCCCCCGCCGGGCGCTCGGCCGCTCTCGCATTAACTCTCCCACCGCCCACGGAGGGGCCCAGAGCCACCCCGGGGCCTGAGGGGGGGGGGCAAGGGGGGCTGCCACCCCCATCCCAAGGGAGCACGGGGATAAAGGGGGGCAGTTTTGGAGGGTCGCTGCCCACCCCCCCAAACCAGGCTGCTTCGCCCCGTGCTCCCTCCCCGCCAAGGCCGCCATGAAGGGCTCTTCGCCCCGCCGGGCTCTCGGGGTACTGAGGGGCGCCCCCCCGGGTTATGAAGGGGAAGGGGGGGGGGGGGGGTGCGCACACACACACCCCCCCAAGCCTGCACGGCGGTTCCGAGGGAGTTTACCCCTCACTTCCCCGTGCTCCATCTGTACAGGAAGAGGGGGTTGGGGGATGGGTTCGAGGGGTGTCAGCGAGCTCGGGGGGTGTTCGGGCTGCGGGTGCGTGTCGCCGGTGCGGCGGCGGGGAGGGGGTTGTGCCGTGTCCCCCCCACACCCCGCTCCCTCCCGGCCTGGGACTCTTTCTCTCCCCCCCCCACCCCCCGCTCCTAAGCGGGAGTTTCCAGGAAGCGCTGAGAGGATCCGCAGCACCGCACAGCCAGCTCCTTCCGCCGAGACCGTGGCAGCCACGCCAAGTAGTCCCAACCGCCTCCCCTCTCTCAGCCGGCAAAAGGCTCCGTCCCGCTCTCCCTCAGCAGGATATCGCTATAGAAGCGGGGAGAGAAGCGTTTCTCTCCTCCGCCCTCACGCCGTGAATAAGTGAGGAGGAAGCGATGGGAGGGGGGGGAGGGGAGGTGAAAAAAACCGAGCGCCGGCTCTCGGCGGAGGGGTCCGGAGGTGCGGAGGAGTGAGGAGGCACGGGGAGCGCTGCGCGAGGGAGGGGGGTGAGCGGGAAAACGCGGCGCGGAGCCGGGAACAGCGCCCCCTCCCCCCCGCGCGGGGGGCGTCGCTGAGGGGGCGGCCGGCAGCCCCAGCGCTCCCTTCGCCGGCGCGGGCGGCTAAAGTTGGGGGAAACTTTCCCCTGGTTTAGGGGCGAGGGGTCGTGCCTCAAGTCTCTCCCCTCCCCCAGGACGCGGTGTCCTCCCGGCAGGTGAGCGCCCTCGGGGCAGTTCCCACACGGGCCCCGGGGCTGCCCACCCACTCCCCCCGACACCCCTGTTGGGTTTTCCTCCCCCTTCTTTGCGGGCCCGCGTTGTTGGCTGCACACCTGGGCCCTCACCGTCAGCCGGGCTTCCTGCGCCCCGCAGATAAGGACTGGGGCTCAGCCCACCCCGCCGAGGGCCACCGACACCCCACGGGCAACCTGTGGGCTCGGGTTTGCTGGGTCAGCAGAGCTCTGAGGCGCCCAAAGGCACCGCCACGTTTGGGGAAGTTTGCCCCAGGCCCCTCTCTTCCCCCCCCCCAGGCTCCGTTCTCCCCCCCCCCCCCCCCGGATGTTGAGTTCGCACAGGCCCCCACCGACCCTACAGCCGCCCCCAGACAGAGCTTCGCATCCCCCGCGAGGAGAGCAGGGCAAGAAACAGCGATCGAAGGCCTCAGCACCCCCCCCATCCCCTCCCCCTATCCCAGTTACACAGGCTTCGTGTCCTCCTATTAACCCTGTGGAGAGAGGACAAAAGCTAAACTATGATCCTGCTCCGCTTCCCCCATCCCGTTCCCAGCTACATGAGCTTCACATCCTCCTGTTAACGCTGAAAGGAGAGGAGAACAAGAGCTGCTGATGATTGCAAGGCCTTGCTCTGCTTCTCCCCACCCCCTCCGCCAGCCCCATCCCCCACTGCAGCTCCCATAGACTCCTATCCCTCCCATTAACGCTGAAAGGGGAGGACAGGAGCTCTGATGGGTTTTTCTCAGGCTCGCTCTGTTTTCTCCCCCCCCACACACACACCAACCCATACCGGCTCCACAGCCCTGCAGAAGTGCAGAGCATGCATCTGGCTCTGCCAGCACATCGGCTGAATGCCCCCTTTCCTCTGAGCTCCACAGCCCTGCCAGGAAAAAAAACCCTGATTCCCCTCGTTTTGCTTATTCATTATAAGGGGTTGGTAGCGTGCTTTTTTAAAACGTGTGATCTCTTGTTTTAGAAGCATCTGCGCTTTAAGGTTTTGTCTTTTATCATCTTGAATGTAGCTTTTTGTAATCATCTCATGAAGTGCTCCATTTTTGTCCTTAAAGTTCTATTTTATTAGCTCTTCTGCATCAGGGAAGGGCGGTTTAACCCTTTATATGGGAAAATCAGCAATCACTTGAGAAAAAAAGGCCTTTTTAAAGAAAAAGTCATGGCTATGATAATATTTTGTGGAGTGAGGGTGGTTTTTTTTTTTTTCCAGAACCGTCCTGATGTATGCTGAAAGTGGTGTGTGCTTCAGCACTGATTAAAGTCATGTATGAGTTAATGAGAAGCTTGCAGAGTATGTGAAGCAAGAGAAAATCTTTAACCAGCTCTGCTGTTCCTTCTTCATAGCACAAACTTGTAAGCTGTAACCAGAAGGTGGGTTGAATATGCGAAATGCTGCAGTAGGAGACTCCTGTAATTGCATCACAGGTGGATGCTCACTCAATTAATGTATTACCGTTTTCAAAATCCCTGAAGTTGGGTGGGTTTAGGGTTTTTTTTAAAGTGTTTTGAGACTTCGTATTTCAAAGTATGTTGAAATCCTTGAATAAAAGATGCCACGAGCCTACAACGTATTATTTTCTAGGTTGGGGTTTTTATTTATTTATATATTATTTTAAACAATCTCTTTATTTTCCTACGCCAACTGCTTCCCGGATTGATAACGCACAAGAGACCCTCAGGTGCCGGAGGAACGGTAGTGGTGGTGTCAGTAGTCTAGTTGGGAGACTTCTAATTTAAGAAACATATTGTCATAGGGAATAAGATCAAGGCTGAATCCTGCTTGCATTCAGATCCAAAGATAAAATACACTTTGGAAGAAGTCCCCAGTGAACATTAAGAGTAATTAAGTAAAAATAAAACCTTTCACTCCAGCCCCCTCCCCCCCAGCCCCTTTTAACATAGACAAGAAAGCGCAACGCTGTTTTCTTTACGCCGTTTTCATTGTGTGTCCTGGTATTTCTTAGTTTTGCATTGCATCTTAAACCCTCACGTGGCTTGTAATTTCTGTGATTTGGGGGTATTTCCAGACCATACTTCTACAGAAGTCGTCTTACTGTGTCCCAAAAGGAGCTACTGAGCAGTCATTCCTCTAAAAAAGATTGAACTTCTTACAGCTTTGCCTTTCCAAACAGGTTTTTTTTTTTTCTTTTCTGTAATTTTCGTACTTAATTATTGAGTTCCTTTTTCCTTAAATTAAGTAAGTATTTATTAGTACCGGTTGGATTTTTTCAACTTTTTAAAAGAACAGAGCTTTGTCACTGAGAGAGTCACTTCGTACTGTGTTGAGGAGATGACACGAAAAAAAGGAGCGCAGGAGAGTTGCCTTGTGCTGGGAACGTCACTGCCATTTTTGGAAAACAATACTATAGGAGATGGAAATGAAAAATACGTTTTACGCTGGTGGGAACTTGTAACGAGGCTAAGAGAGGATTTGATGTCTCAGAAAAGCAATCATTGCAAGGGAAAAAGCGGGACTTGATCATCCATTTGTAAAAGTTCTCTGGCTGAATGTCCTTTTGGGGAACTGAAATTTGGCTCAAGTCTGTTTATGAACATCTGTTGAATGGAATTTTAAAAAGGCACAGATTATAATCTTAGTTTCTGCAGACTGTTAAGGATGATACAATAAAACACAGCAGAATGTATCTGCAAGTACTTCTTTTAATAATGAGCTGTGTGAATGTTCGTTAGTCTATCCCACTGATTACCTGGTCGTTTTTGTCTTACGTGACTTTTTCTCCTTAGGATATAAAACGTAGCCTCTTTCTGTAGCAGTTTCATTCCTTTTGAATACTTTCCTAGGAAGCTTTCAAGCTTTCTTTTCTTTCTAACTCTTGGCTTTTGGTGTCGCTGACATTTTTTGCACAAAGAATACGGCGCTTAAATTTGAGGAGGAATTTTGAGAACTGTTGGGTATTCCCAGAACTGTGGCCGTTTGCTCAGATTCACATCCTGCCCACCTGTCTTCTGCTAGGTTTTCTGTAAATCCAGTCACTTTGGCCACTGTCTCTGGATAGTACTACTTCAGCAGCTATTTCTGCAGTGTTCGTGACCTCCTGTTATTCAGGGAGGTCTTCACTGTAATTTTCCCTCCTATTATTTTGCCTCTTTTGCAGCCTGATGTTTTTTGCTGTTGTTTTATATTCCAAGCAAGGATCCTGTGAACGCTTCAGCTCAAAATTTAGGTCATCTCTGATGGAAGAAGGAAGACCTAAAAAGTAAAAATAAGATTTCGGTGTGCCTCTAAAAGTGACAACCCTTGTGGAAGAACGGTACACGCTCCTGTGTATTTTGTGGCTGTATGGGCTGGGGGGAATGGAGGGTGGGTATTTGATTCCAGAATGAAAGCTCAGTGTCTCCATGTGAGTGTGGTTTCTTTCCCGTGTGCTTTCCGGGTCTTTTTCATTTTCACACCTGCTTTGAGCTTTAATCACTCCAATTATTCATAGACTTGCCCTGGAAAAAGAAGAGAGTGACCTCTTCCCATCTGGAGTAGATGGATTTACCCTCAGTAACTGTAAATAGACTCGTGTGACTTAATAAGGGGTTTTACGCTTAAAATTTTTAATTCTGTGATTTCATTGGGTTTTAAGAATTCTGCGCACGCTCTTTTCCGAACTGATAAGCTGAAGTTACACCACAGAGATTTATTTCTTGCCAATTGTCTCTTAGCACTGTGATCCCATCTACCAAGTGCCGCTGATCACCCACAAACTGCTGAGTCATCAAAGAACACGCGTCTTCCGCAGCACCGGGCCCGCAAGTTGCCCGTAAGTTGTCTGTTTTTCTGTAATTATATACCATGTCTGTCGTGATGGAGAACCTCAAGACAATTTATGGGGGGGGGCTACGTATTCCCATTGATTACAAGTTAGCAGTCCCTCAGCCTCGGGGTATCTAAGGGGACGTAGAGCCAACTGCTTTTCAGTGCGAGTGTGCCGTTGGGAGCAGCAAGCTGGAATTGATATCTCTTGCTGTTGCCAGCAACTCTTGTTTTTCAGTTACTCTAGTGACTTAATTTAAATTATTAAGAAACTCGTGAATCTGTTTTGTTTGTTGCTAGCTCTTCCTAGCAGCTATCTGCCGTTTCACGTGTATTAAATGTGCTAAGCTTCCTCTGGCCCGTACGTATAATAAATACCTTAGTGAATGCGGTTCAGTCCAGTTTATTAACGCCGAAGAGATTTGTTTCTTACCTGAAGTGTTCCTTCGTTCAGAAGGAGAGAAGCCTTGCACAGACGGAGTTCACCTCGTAAATCACCTAGACAAATTGAACTCGGGGCAGAAGAAGATACAGAATGAGGGTAGTTGTGATTCAGACTCGGTGAACTTTGTGGTGTTCTGCTATGGAAATGTGCCTGGCACGAGACCGGGAGCGCCACCCGTCACCAAACGCCTCTTGGTGATGGAGGGAGCACCACGAGGGTGACTTTGTGGGCTCGGCAGTCCTGCAGTGTGTTTAGATAGCTGTCTCGTACCTCTTTGGTGCTGTCGTTTGCGTACGGTGCTGCCGTTTTCTCCCTGTTAATGCTTTTTCTGCTGCTCCTAATCCAATGCTGGTTTTCACTAGGGGACTTTGGTGTCTTCTGGGTGCGCTCTCAGGTCACACAACGAGGTGTGTTGCTTCCTGACGCTCATGTGTTATTCTCTGCCACTTCAGAAGTCAGCGGCTCTTCGGTTTCCCACGTCTTATTAACTGAGTTTAACCTTTGGGGATTGGTAGGCAGACGTGTTAAGAAAATCTGTGGCCCTCTTTGCAGTCCCCAAGACCTACCGTCCAAACTCTGCGCCCCTGCCGTCCGCATTTCAGTATCGCTCCCATCTTATTGCAGTTTCTGGCTTCTCTGTTGGAGATGAAGACGTGTAAAGACATCTTTAAGATGGCAGCGGTTTTGGTGCGAACAAAGAGAACGCTCTTCGACTTCCGAACGTAGGTGCTAGGAGGTTTATAACACCAGGTCAGCGGCTGCTCCTTCCCCCTGCCTCCCGTGCTTGGTAGAACGTTCCCTGGGATTCATTCAAACAACTTCGTAACTTCGCGATGGACTTCGCAGGCCTGTCGCTGGCCAGAACAACTCCTGCAGGAAAGGAGGAAGCAACTGCTTTTTCCCTAATTTCTAGCAACTCTTTGAAATATAAATATTTTGAAATGTCACCGTTTTCCAACTACTCCTTCGGCTGAATTGCAGTTGTCAGCTCAGCCCCAGGTCTCAAGTGTGCCTCCCTTCGCCCTGAAGTACATTGCAGTCGTACTTGGTGCCTTCCATTAACAGTATTGCTCTGTTACTGATAACCTTTTTATCAAAACATTAGAAAGACCTTCCTGGCCTTCACCCGGACTCTGCTGTGATGTCAGATATGTCACAACCTACTCGCTAATTGATCAGGCCGTATCGTAGAAGACAGGGCTAGCAGGCAGCAATCTGTGCAGCCACAGCGCCTTGGAGCACAGGTTCTGTACCAAACGATGCTAACGCGCAGGCTACATCTCTTCCTAACCCGTAATAACGCTGCAGCTGTCTCTGAGGCTTAGACCTCTGGGTGTTTACCTTCTTTTTGTTTGGTGTTTTGCCTAATTTAAACAGTCCATCTTGTCTTTATTCAATACAAGGTTATTTTCTACTATTAGCTTCTTTCCTAATGTCTTCACTAGTTACTGGTCACAGTTCTGAAACAGTTGGGCGTTGAGGGGGTTCTTTTTGATCCACAGTGATTGATGACCGTGTTTGTTGGCACCTGCCAACTCTGTCCTCCTCACTCCTTCCACGTTTACTTTCAGGGCCCTTCGCAACAACTCCCCTGGTTACGATGGTCTTTCCTTCTACTAGATTAGAGCTTCCAGTTGGTGTTTTGTCGTTTCTGAGTAAGGAAAGTCTGATATCTTTCAGCTCAGTTGTTGCTTCATCTCCTCTGCTCTCCCAGGGGTCTTGCACGCGCTTTCAGTTCTGCCTAACGTTTTTTTTTGATTTTTGTGAGGTTCTCTACTATTTACATTTCTTCGCATAGATCCTCTTCAAACCATCTGCTGCCTTATGTTTTGCTCATCTCTCAAATTTAGTAGCCGTATTTCATGCCGCTTCGTTCTCCATTGTTTTCTTAAAGTGTAATTAAACGATTGTGAAAGAACAAAGCGAATTAGCATTCACCCTTTCCGTGCAGACACCTTAACTGGTGAGAGAACAGCACTTTCAAATGCCTTGACACAAACGAATTTGTAACCAAATTTTTGTACATTCTTTGGCTAAAAGGTATGTTATCGAATCAACTGGGCGAGTTGTACTACCGACAGAAGTTAAGGTGTTATTACAGAATGCCGTCTTCTCTATAAACTCTTTTTCTCTGGCATTCAGCAATTCCGCTAGGTCGCATTTCCTTTTGAGGGAGCGCGTGGCTGTGCCTTGCTAGATAAAAGGCGCAGAACTAAAACTGTTCCACTGAACTTAGCGCCTGACCTTCCTTCTGAGGCCTTGTCTACAAAGGGATGATACATCAGCCTAGTTTGTTTGATCTAATTACAGCTGTTTAACTATACTGAGCACCAGTACCTCACCCCACTCTGTTATGCTGATTTAAGGTATTTTCACTGTTAATCGGGTGCACGGTTCTTTCCTGTATTCATTTACCTCTCAAAATATTCCGGGCAGTTATCCCACAGGGTGGTGTTCTGCTGCTCAGCTGTATGGGGTTTTCACAGCGTACTGACAGGGAATTCTCACTCAGGAATTTGAGGGTTCTGTGGATCAAACTGATAAATTCCTATTCCTTTTCTCCTGGCATCTGTAGATTTTTGCCTAATGCAACTTCTTTTTCAAAACGCTGCAAGGTTGCGTGAAGAAGAAACCGGTAAATCCATTCCAACGCATATTCCTGGGAGGCTGCAAGTGGAAGGATTTAGTTCTGTGGCTCCGTAGAGCTTTCACTACGCTGATAATGGAAGGATTGCACAAAGAGAGACCCTGCTACCTGAGTGCAGGATCTACCTGGAGCAGTTTACTCAGTGGTGTACTCTTGCTGAGCGTGGTCAGCTCGCAGTGAGTGATCGCCCAGGGAAGCGATGCAGGACTGGGGTGGCCAGTAACGGCAGCCAAACATCAGGATGACAAAATCGCGCTCTTGGAAACCTGCGTGGGTCTCGGCTGCAGGGGCAGAATACACAACAAAGCCTTTCCTTAACGTGCAGAACTGCCATCTGTGAAAGAGCATCGTTTCTGATTACTTTTAACTAAATCTAGTCAGGTTTGTGTCAGGGAGATACTCATGGGGCATTTCTTTAATGCACGTATCTGCGGAAGGTGCTGATCTTCTGTGTCACAGAGCTCAGCAATGCTTAAGAAATGACCTCGAGTTTTTCCCAGGTACAGTCCGTTGAATCAAATGAGGATTACGGAGGTTCAAGGAACAAGCAGGGTCTGTCGAGCCAGGAGATGGAATTTATGAACACAGAGAACAAGTGCTGAATGGTTGTACACGGCCCTGCTCATCGGTGTAGGTGATTCACCATCGAACGGATGTAGAATGGTGTTACAAAACTTCTTCGGGACAGACTCGGTAGCAACTTGAGCTGGCCCTGGTTTGTCCAACATCCGTAAGAGGCAGGGAAAGATACTGAAGGGTGGGTGGTAGCAAGGAAGGGAAAGACACTTTCAGTGTTATGGACGCCCGGTGCAAAAGCCTCGGGAAAATAGCCATTTTATGAGGAAAAAGTCTGCACTATGATTTTATGAACGGAGCAAATTCATCAAAGAAAGAGTGTTTGACTTCATTAACAATTACTGGAGCTGATGTCATGCTGCTTTGGGTCGAGGTGTAGCTCAGCGAGGAGCTGCAACAGAAGTGTATCCAAGTAGTTTGACTTAGCAAAATAAAATTAATAAAACGAGAAACATTTGATCTGAAACGCCTTGTAAACTTTAAACTCGGAGTGCAGGTGTATTGGCACAAGTGATGCGCTTACAACGCTCCCTCGCCTCTTCTGGAGCTGGAAGTTGCAAGAAAGTCCTCCAAGTCACTTACTGAGATGGCAGCCTGAGACAGAGGCCCAGAATGGTGTGTTCTTTGTCTAAAATTCCACTTTTCTAATTGAAATGCTCCTTTCTCGCTAGTACTTTTCCTCCTGTATTTGCTATAATAATAGCTGTAACTGTCACAGACATCAGGAGTTCCTTTGGTCCTTCCGACTCTGAGATGAGAGGTTTATCTATATCCCATACAGCTGTTTGTGTATCCTGCCCTTAAAAAACCTGAAGCGCGGGGCACTCCTCAACTTCCCACACTAGCGTTTTCATCGCTGAAACATCACTTCTGTTACGCTACCAAGCCTTGCCGTGAATGAGGTCTGTTACCTATTCTACTTTCAGTGGCCATGAACGTTTGATTGCTGACCTTTACTGTAACGTGGTGTTGTCCCACCTCAATTCTCACGTGAGTTCTCTCCTTTTTCTGGATTTTCCCTTTTTTTTTTTTTCTTTTTTTTTTATTAAGCAAATCCAGCATTTCAGTTTGTTCTCAGGGCTTAGATTTCCTCAGCCTCCCAGCAAGCTTGTTGCTCTCTTTTTGCTCTTTCCAGCTGATTTATAGCTGGTTTTATTTCTCTATGTGGTACCTGAAAATGGATACAGTATTCCAGCTGAGATTTCACCAGCACTGAGTTGAGCAGGATAATTGTCACGGGTGTCCTACGTAAAGCAGCCTTATTAAATATTTCTGTGATGTATTATCTTTATTGCGTTGACTCAAATTCAGTTTGTGTTCCATTAAAACTGCTGGCTTCTTTAGTGCAGCGCGGCTGCCCAGCCAGTTACTCCCCTCCTCGTGCCTGCTCGTGCCTTGGTCCCTGGCTACAGAAAACGTCGTGCTTGAAAACAAGGGCGAGAGAAAGATCTGAGGAGGCTTTTCAAATGCACCGTTCTTGGGAACCCCGAGCGGATCAGCCTGCCAATGGAAAAGGATTTGTGAGATAATGTTAATTTTCCATATTGGATGGAAATTACGTTTTGTCTTATTGCTCAGAAAATGCTCGTTTCAAAGTTCTAATATGAGCTGGAACAGGAATATTTGCTTGCAAATGGGAAAGAAGATACTTATAGTATGAGTCGGATTATTTTCTTGCTAAACTTTTTCATTCTCCTGCTGTTCACAAGATGAGCAAAATAACTTTGTTAATGCCCTTTTAAAAAAATAATAGACATGGTTGCTGGAGTTGAGAAGAAACACAGTATTTGGGGTTTGTCCAAAACACTGTTGACAAGATACAATTTATGGACGTGAAGTGTCCTCTAGGTATTTCATGCAGTTACCTGGTCAGAACACTGGAAAAAGAGAAAGGAAATAAAAAAAGAAGGAAGAATAAACCCGACAACTGAAGATGCTTTTTGGCTCCATGCCCCTGCCTGTTTATAGAAATGTGAAGAGGTAGCAGATATGATGTGGAGCCCAACACACTTGACATCATGAAAAACATCTCCAGTGGTCACAGTTGAGAACAGAAGATGCCAGAAGGGCAGCCGTGGTCTGTTTGCGAAAGGAAAGTATTGCTAAGGCAGGTATGTTTTGTCTGGAGAGATTAAGAGACCTTAGATGGAAAGAAACAGGTGATACATATTCCCGGAGATGTTAGTTATGCTGGAAAGGACAAGCTGTTAGCAAAAACCAGAAATGTGCTGTGAGCCTTTTATGGTCTCCGGGGCGGGTGCAGTACTCTTGTTTTGAAAGCCTGACCCTTAGAAAGTTGTTCTTTCTACCGTTCTCTGCAGAACCAGAGGGCCCGTGCACCGCTGAGCTGCCAGGGTGTGCGTAGCCCTGACTACAACAAGGGTCGCTGCTCGGTTCTCCAGGCAGTCTGACACCCAGAATTTGCTGAGCTTGTGCGTACTCCGGGGCCAGGTCAGCCTACATATTATTCACTCTCTGTATTTCGTGCTGCTTTACGCTCCTGTGACCCGGATGAATTTCACAGGGAACCGAGCAGTGTCTTCAGTTTCCCTGTGTAGGGTTTTTACACTTCTGCCCGTCGTAATCCAGTTCCTTGCACCGTGATGCGGTCTCTAATTATCAATGAAATCATATAACCTGCCTCCTCCAACCCTGTCTCATTCAACGAATGGGGATTTTTTTTCAGCTCTTCCTCTTATCCTTGTTATTTGATGTTTACTTACATATTTTATTTATTGCATATAATTCAAGTGCTGCAGTACATACAGAATTACTAATTGGAATGGATTTTCGTTATGCTTTCGCTGTAGTATCTGAATACTTTTTAATCACCATAAACGTATCTTCACAATATTGCAAAGACATTTTCCTCTCCTTTCGCTGATGCAAAGCAGGGAAAATCAATGGCAAAGCTATCCAGGTTCTCCACTGTGTCTCTATGTTCCACAGTGACAATAAACAGATTTCCAACTTGCCCCGGTAAACTAATTGTAGGGATCTTCGTCATTAAGCATCCCCGCAGGTGAGCTTTCAGAGGGGGCTGCTTATCCCCTCTCTTTGGACTTGCCTAACACCGGGCTTGAGGAGGCTCCTTGGCTGCCCCTGCCAGGCTTTAGCAGGCACTCATGTCTCGTTTTGTCCATAAGGACACCAAGCTCCATAATAGCAGTTAGTCCCTTTGAGCCTGGTAGCCCCACTAGAAGGGTTTTTTAAAAATTTAACTTATTTTCTAATAAGACATCCTATGCTAATTTTAACCCTAAATTTACCTGGGCCTTCGTACAGATTTGGTGCCAACATAGCCCTTTAGCTTAAATACCCATGTTCAAGCCATAATCTCTGTCTACAAGCTAACCCTATCCTATCCCAGCCTTTCTTTTGTTGGAGTTAGCTGAAGTAAAACTCTTGCTTTTCTCATGCTACATTCTTTGTTCTTATAACCATCTTAGCAGACCTTTCCTATGATTATTCCAGCCTCATCCAGCCTGGCCTTGGGCACTCCCAGGGATGGGGCACCCACAGCTTCTCTGGGCAACCTGTCCCAGTGCCCCCCCACCCTCTGCGGGCAGAGCTTCCTCCTGACGTCCGATCTCAGTCTCCCCGCTTTCAATTTAAACCCCTTACCCCTTGTCCTGTCACTACAGTTCCTTCCTCAGGATTCCTGTGCTGTTCCAGAACCTCATCTGCTTCTTCATTTAGGATATTCCAGTCTTCTGTACTGATGCCTTTGAATGTTGTCGATAACTAGCTATCTTAACACTATTCCTTCACTCCTTGTGCTAACGTCACTTAAACCCGCTAACTAGCGCCAGTTCTGAGACCAGTGCTGGAGGAGCTTTTAAAGCACTCACTCTCTAGCCCAAAAATTCCCGTTTCAACACAATTCAGCGTGGGGGGGTTAGCCATTTTTTACCCACAAAACTTTTCTTGCACTCATCTCCGTATTTTCCAGTTTAACTTGTATTTTCATATGTGGCACCAGATCAAATGCTTCACTGAATTTGAGGTGGGTGAGATCAACCGTGTTTTCCTTTACCAAGAAGAATCTGCTGCCTTATCAAACAGATCAGATCCGTCCGGCACGATTGCCTTTGTTCAACCCGTGCTGCCTTTTACCTGTTTATTTTCCTCCACGTCTTCTCCCTCTCCAGGGGAAAAATAACTTGGGGTTTACATCTCACTGAGGTCAGGCTAATTAGCCTCTGGTTGTCTCGACGTTACTTTCCAGGTCTTTGGCTTGATTTGGGGTTTTTTCCTTCTTTCTCCCTGCAGTAAGGTGTCAGTTCTCAATTCTTTTGTACCGCTGGAGGTGGTAGGGAAAAAAAAAATCACTCCTTTGCGTCGTAACTCGTCTTTAGTGCCTCGTGTTTTGTTTGTTGGGGGTTTCTTCTGGCGTTTCTCGTATTTTTAAAAAAAGACGCTGTTGATACAGGAAAAAGTCACGGATTTTGAAGTATTGCAAAGTCCTTTTTAAAAAAAATAACGAGAGGCTTCTTAACTAATGATAGGTGAATCCAGGGCTCCGTTATCCTGTGTAAGTGCTGGTAATGGCCAGTGTGTCGTCACAGCCCTTGGCAACGCTGGTCCTTGAGATCTAGAAGTTATGTTCCGGGTGCCGCTTCAGCGTTATTTACTGCTGTCACGCCTGTGTTTAGACCAAGTAAAGCGTACTGGCTGCTCCCTACATCTGTATAAGGTAATCCTTAAGAAAATCCAGCCTAAGCACAGACAAAATAGGTACTACAATAGGCAGGTAGGGAATCTGGAGGGTCAGGATTACGTAGGGAAGACCGCAGTGCTCTGGGTTATCACCTGAACCCAGGGCGCTGGAAAACCGAGGTCGTTAGCCGCGTTTCCCGAAGCAGGAAAGCATACTCCCTGTAAATCCTTCCGTTCGTAATGTATCGAGTTACCCTCCTCACCCGTAGGTGCCACGAATGGGAACCTTTCCCAGCACGGCTCACCCAGGTGCCTCGATTCCAACCCTTGAACCTTTTGGGGGGGTTGTTTGTGTGTGTTTCGGGTTGTTTATTCTCCAGGCATAATAAATATTTTTATAAATATTCCCTATTATCTCTTTTGAATGATTTTTCAGTATGTCTGGAGCTCGGGATCCGGTTTTACAGAGAAAGGGAACAGTTCTGACCAGCGCCTTTGTTTTACCGAAAGCGCACGTGATAGCATCAACCCGCGTAAGAAGTACCGTTGCTAAGGTTTGGGTTTGGGCCTCCTCAGAGTGGTAAATAACAGATAAAAATGACCTTGCTTCACGTCTCTGGTACTGACCTCCAGAAATTGCGGTGAAGCTGCTCTGAATGTGCTTACATTTTTATTTCTCGTGCAAGCGAGGTACTTGTGAAGTCTTACTCTGAGGCCACGTACATTTGAGCAAGACTACAGGAGAGAGGCCTGAAAAACCAGGGCAGAAAGTCCGTCCCATCCCTGCACGCAGACTTGTGCGCGAAGTCCTCAAGCTCCCCGCGCGGGCTGGGTGGCAGAACTGCCGTTCTGAGGTGCGCATCCGTGGATGGCTGTTGAACGGTAGCTGGGTAGAAATTCCGTCTGGCCCTCTCAGATGTTTCCAAGTTGGTCGACGCCTTGTTCACGTGGAATATTTGCAGTCGTTTTATTGGGGTTTCTATCCGTTGCTTGTGCTGCCTCTGTGCGCTGGCAGAGAAGGGACATTACGGAGCGTTCTCCCCATGGCATGAATATTTAACGGTTGCTGTGTTCTTTCTCTGTATTGTGTGTGTGCCCACATAATTGCAACAAAACCTCTTAAAATCAGATTTTTCTTATTGCCAGAGGTTTTCAAAGCACATCACACGCTTGAGTTGCAGCGCTGAACGAACTACGCTACTGTAGAATTTCACCTAAAATACTAACATGGCTTGGCCAAATGGTGGTGTTTTACAGACAACCATGGACCCAGCTAACTCCCCCTGGAGATGATATTTCCGTGTGAGTTCCCAGTGCTGATAAACTGGCGTCTTCTAGAAATCAAAATTTCTTCAGCCCTTTCCAGAAGGTGGTTTTCTCAGAGGTCCACATTTCTCCTGAGCTAGGAGCCGGTGTGAGCAAGATGGGAGGACCCTGCGGAGTGCTGAGTACGTGGTTAACTTTAAGGCAGTATATGCTTAAAATCACCGGGGCTGCTGATGTTTAAAATTACGCAGAGACTTAAGTACTCCGATGGCCCGAAGCCAGGGGCTTTTGCATCTTCTAGCCCTAAGGAGCCTACGGTGAACGGTTTGCAAGCTGAATTTTCTTTTCCCGTTTCAAACACAGGGTTCAAAGCACAAATTCTGACAGCTGGTTAATTAAAAATACTCATTTTAAATGTGAGGGGTGCAGTATGCAGGGTCGATCTGCCCGGTCCCTGGCTCTCCTGCCATCCCAGCTCGCTCCTCTACAGCCTTTAGTGCAGGGGTTTGCAGTTTTCAGCGGTGCTCCGTTCCTGCTTTATCCTCTTTCCATCTTTTCCATCTGCTTCATTCTGTTTGGAAAATGGCAATGTAGAATGTGTTTGGTGTAACCTTAATCCTGACCAGCATCTGGGCTCCGTTTAAAAAAAAAAAAAAAAAAAAGCATCTACTGCAGGCAAGGTTTCTGTATACGTTTCCCTGCTTTAGTAAAACAAAGTTGGGGGGGGGGGTAGAACACCCAAAAATAACCGCAGGACACCAATAGTTATTTTATGGTGCTCATATGTAGGTTTTAACGCGTTTCCCTGCGCACACGGACAAACGTTTGTACTTTTCACCTCTGTCCTGGTGGGTGTCGTGTCAGAGGGAAACCGGATTTGCACCCTTTTAGGAAAGGAGAGAAAGGAGCCGCGGGGGGGTGGGGGGTGTCTTTAAATCTCCTTTAACCAGCCCAGCTGTTAATTGCCCACAAACACGAAAAAACTTAACGCCAGCATAAACCCCTGAAGTTCCTGGGTGACGCCTCATGACATTTCCCTATCAAACTTTTCCAGGCCTTTTGGAGGTCCCCGAGGGGGAGGCGGTTTTGTTGAACGCCCCAGAAGAAAGTCACCCAGCTCTAAGTGCGCCCCCTCCACCCCGCTCCATCCCCGCCCCCCCCCTCCGCGCTGTCCCGCATCCGCCCTGCGCAGCCCCAACCGCCGGGTGAAACCCGGTGGCGCTGGGCCGAGGAGCCGCTCCCCGGGGGCTCCTCCTGGCAGCTCCCGCCGGTGCTGGGGGATTTACCGGGAGCCTTTGAAAACTCCGGCGGTAGATGTCCCCGGCACCTGGGGATCGCGCACATGACTCTCTAATTGCGCACCCCGCGGAGCAGCTTTGTGCTTAGCCACACGTTAAAACAGCCGCTTCAGAGCCAGTTCCGATCGCTGGGGTGTGACTCCTCATTACAAAGCGCAGAATAACGCTTTCCAGCCGATTGAGCTTCCCTGGGGAGGGGTGGGGGTGTCCCCCTTCCCCCCCCTTTTTTATTTCCTGGGTGATTTTCCCGACCCCGGAGCCGTGGCACCGTGCCGCATCTGCCCTGCGCTCGCAGCTCAGCATCTTCGCTCCCCGAGCAGCCACAGAGGTCGCTCCTGAGCAGCACGAGAAGGTGGTTTGGGGTTGGTGGTTTTTTTTTTTTTTTAATTCTTTTTTCCTCCACTAAGGCTCTCAGTCCCTCATGGCCGGACTGGAAAAAGCCCATTTAAATCCCGAACGCGGATTTCCCACGCGGTACCCCGTTGAGCTGCACCCACGGCCGCGCCGCGCGCTCCCTCGCGCAGGGCGAAGCGCTTCTTTTCCTGCCTCTGAGAAGGCAGAAGGTGATTAACAATTTTAATCCAACGGTATCTTCAGGACACTGCGCTAAAACCCAAACTTGGGCGAAAAGCTGGCGGGCTCTTGTTTTTTCAATCCACCACCGAGCGTAGAAATAAGGAGGCGATGGGAGTTGCACCCCACTTTCCGTGGGTGGTGGTGTAAGTGATGGATGTTCGTCAGCGATGGGAGGGTTAATTCAGACAAGTTACTGCGTTCTGTGTGGTTTTGGAGGGTAGAATTAGAAGTGTGTACCGGGAGACAAAGCCAATTGTGTATGTGAATATAGGATACACTGGGGATGTGGATAAGCATTACATCCAAGGCGGGGGGGTGTGCTTTTTGAGTTGACTTTTCACCCCCGTTCAGCGCTCGTGCTCATAACGTGCTGCGTTTCAACACTCACTGGGGAGAGAGGGAGATGGAGGGGAGGGAGGGCAGCACCCAAAGTTGCATCTGGTCCTCAGACCTCGCTGTAATTTCTAAGGGAAGGTGTCCCCTATAGTTAATTATTTAAACACGCCTCATCCTCAAGGCCTTTTCGCTGATGTCTCTAGGAGGCACCCTTCGTCGAGCGAGGCGATGAAATCTTGGCTAAAAGAACAACCGAAGGATGTGAACCCCTTGGAAAATTCCACTTCCTGCGCAGCAGTGCTCGTCCTTGGGCCGCTCGCTCGTTCCCATGCACTTAACAAGGGATTTCAGCCCCAGCCTTCCACGCCAACTTTCCAAACCACCCCGGTGCGGGGCACCCCAGCTCGCTGCTGTTGCACTTCGCAGTTGCACGCTCTCCCTCCTCTCTCTTCCTACTTCCCTCCATCTTATTTCTCCACTGTGGGGTTGGGTTGTTTTCTTTTTTTTTTTTTTGCTCTCTCCACCAGACTCCCAACTCTCCTGCTCAACTTGCCGGGAACAAAAGGCTCCGTTCCAGATCCAGCCCGCAGTTGCCGTGAGAAACTTCCTCGCAAGCGCTGTCTGCGGCTCTGCTCTCCCTCCCAGCCTCGGTAAAATGGCAGTGCAAGAGCTTTATGAAAAAGGGGGGGCGGGGGGGGGGGAACCTTCTTTCTCGGCTCCTGCCTCTCCCGCACCAACCCTCCCCCTGCCCCAGGCGTCACGCCTCAACTCCAACTTCTCTAAAAATACACTTTAGGAGGGCAGGATTTCACTGAGCGCATGGGGGGGGGGGGCGGATTTTATTTTTTTTTTACACCCCGTTGAAAAGAGCAGCCGAGGGTGGGAGAAACACGCGGGGACGGAGCTGGCGGGGAGCTTTCTGTCCGCTGCTGCGCTCAGCTCCCCGCACGGCATCGCCACATCCCAACTACTTGAAACACCATCCGAGTTTGGCTTCGGTGGGAAAATCCAGGCCCAGAGTTGAGCTTTTTTTTTCTTTTTTTTTTTTTCTTTTGGCAGCTTTAAAAGCCTTTTTATTGATTTTTTTTTTATTAACTCTTCCGCGTGGGGGTTGCAGGGTAACGCACCCCCCCCGCCAGCTCCCCAATCTGGTGGGATGCAGGAGGAAATGACACGCTTGGCTCCTGATCCAGTGCAGGGGTTTTTAGAAACTCCGCTCCGCGTTTTGGTGGATTTTCTTTCTTTTTTTTTTTTTTTTTTAAGTAGATTTACTCTTCCTTCTCCGAGCGCTCAGCACCACAGCGCTGGGGGCCGGGGGCGGCCGGGCACACCCGCCCGTACAAAATCCATGCGCCTTGCTCTTTCCCCGCACTTTGCCTCCCTCGTTGCCCCCATCTCCCACCTCCCTCTCCATTAACGGGTGCGAACTGCGCTCATCCATCACCCCCGAATCCTCACACGTGTGCCCCAAAACTTGCTCCTAATCCACTTTCACCCCACGCCGGGGGCGAGGCGGGGGGGGCAGACTCGCGTGGGTCCAGCCTCCCCGCGCTCCCGCGTCCCTGCCGCTGCTCCAGCTCCGCGTCGCCTCTTCCTCCCCCTCCCGGCTGCTACAGCAGCGCGTTTCCTCCTCGGGCTGAGCCCCCCCCCTCCCGCATTCAAAGTTTTGCAGCTCAACTCCCCGTCAGACGGTGACACCAGGCTCTGGCAGGAGGGATGAGCCGGGAGCTCGGCTCCTTCCCTTCGTGCTCACGCGTGGGGAAGCAGGAAAATCCCGTGGAGAATCCACTCCTGCCTTTGAGCTGCGCTGCCGTGTCGAGCCAACCGACAGAGTTACCTTCTGCTGAAACTCCGCTTCTCTCTCCCTGCCTGCCCCTGTGCCATTGTGGGAGATTATACAAGATCTTGACGGGTTTTTTAAGAGGATAAATAAGCATTGTCTCGCGCGATGCCCGGCACATGAGCCACTCGCCGCAAACAACCAACTCACATCACCTCGGTGGTGATGAAGCTGCAACGAGTGTCTCACCTAGACAGGAGAGCGGCAAAAACACTGGAAGGAGTGGGCTGGGCAAATAGAAGCCCTATTTACAGGAGATGTAATTTTCTTTACTACTCTCAGCTAAGCCGAGGCACAGTCGATAACCTTTCCTCACTCCACTCCGTATTTTGCAGCGTGCTCCGTGAATTCTAATAGATGGGTCTCTTGTTCTCGGGTCCAGTCTGCATATCTCAGCATGCTGTGCCTTTCACTGCAATGGAAGAGCATCCTTCACCCAACTACACGAATTGCTTCCCAGCTCCTTTCCTTCTAGCTTAGTTGCTCTAGTTAATACTTTATGGTATAGAGAAACTCTACCCGATTCCTGAAGTACCAATCCAGTCCACGTTTGTAGCAAGTTGAAAGCCTGGGGATAATGATAACTTGTGTGTGTGCGAGCGTGAGGGAGCGCGGCTGACTTTAGTCCGGTTTCCATGTCAACGATTCAGTCCATATTTGCCATCACACAGTTGGCAGAGCCTCTTTTTTTTTTTTTTTTTTTTTTCCGGTGGGGGGGTAGGGGGAGACACTACTCCTGTTTCTAGTACTCTAATCTAGACCAGGTTTCCTAAACTGCCTTAGCGTTGGGTTAAATGGCATGGCCACCTTCATGAAGGAGACTTGTGCTCAGGAGGAGCCAGCCTAGCGGTGGTGGCCCGCAGTGCCATGTGAGAGCACCGGGCTGGCGCCCCAGCCTATCTGAGCAGTCAGGGGCCGAGCCTGTGGTGGGAGGAAAGCGTGCTCAGCACTTCGGGAGATGGGGAAGAGCGTGCCGCGTGCTGCTTGGCAGGGATGGCTCAGCCCGGGACACGGAGCGTTGATGGGTCCCGTCCCGCGCTCGTAGTTACAACACGGGGTGACGCGACCGGCTGCGAGACGGGAATGTTAAGAACTGTACTGTCGCCTGCTTCCCAAACTCCACACTTGGAATGTCAGCGAATGCCTCAGTATTTAGGAAAGTGCCAGGGCCTCACTGATGAGGCGTATTCCAAAATCTGCCTCAGCTTTCACAAACATTTGGTAAAGTGAGTGTCTCCTTATTGCGTGGGTGGCCGGGGAATCCAGGCTGCTTTTCACATCCCGATCAACACCAGGTTTCATAGTCTGCCATAGCGCTCTTTGAAGGAGATTCCAAGTGACTGACACACGCGGAGAGGTTGCGAGCGTGGAGACATCATCCGCAGGCACCTGAGCTGAAACCTCGGCTCCCGAACTGGCGCCGTCAAACTTTCGGGGGCGCTCGGTGCGGCGGCAGGGCTTTGCTTCCTGAAGTACGCCGCAGCTTTGGAGTCGGGGAGATGGTTGATCAAGACAGTTCTGGGATTAAATGGCAGAATTCTTTCCAGTTTGGGTTCTTTTTTTTTTTTAAGTTTAGCGTAAATGAAACATCTGAAGAATCTTTGGGTGCTGTGGTGCACTGTAGCGCATCGAGCCACGAGTAAAGCCACTGGGCCTCACTTGTGAGTCTACCCTGATGTGCTGAGGGAGCCTTTCCCTCCGCTTGTCTTTCTAGAAGCCAGGGTTTGACCAAATAGCAGAGAGCACGTAGACAACTTTTTGTTCTAGCATGTTCCGTGGTTATCAAACTCTTGCGAAGAAGAGTCTCCCCGCTCAGTGGCCCACATCGCCCTCGGTAAAGCCACAGAGCCTCCCGTGTGAGAGTCTAGCTCCGGCACTCCAGCCTTCAGGAAGGCCTCTGAGTACCATCAGAGTACGGATGTCACTGTTTACTACCCTTTTCTTCCTAGCAGTTTATTTACAGCTGTGGGGAAAGACCGACCGACCAGGTTGCTGAGAGGGAATCTGCTCCGCGTTGCTGTCGACTGTAAAGACTGTAAAATGGGCAAAGCTTTGCTGGGGAGCCTGTGGGGCTCTAGAATACATCTAAAATGTTGCTGTTTATTGCCCTGTCCAGCCTTCCCTCCGACTTCCCAGCTTTGGAATAAACCCCTTTGTTCCGCCACCTGCATTCTAGACGATACGTATGTTCTAGGTTTTATAAGGAATGCGAGGGTGGAGTCGACAGCAGCGGTCACCGACGTCTTCATCCACGACAGGCGTACAGCACCCGCACCCGCTCGGTCCTTTGCGCACTGCCTCGCCTCGTGCTCTGGACTCGAGTTTCCCACGGTAAAAGGGGGTTGCTGGTGGTGTGCCCCGTTGATTGCGAGGCTTGGGCCGAGCCCCACGCCTTTCTCGCTGTACAGGTGGCGACGGGGGTCACCGCTGCCCCACACTGTGCTTCGGGGTGATGTTCCACAACGGACTCCGACTTCTTTCGAGTCCTCACCCATTGTTTTGTGATGTTTTCTCACTCCTTAAAGATGTATTTACTTAAACTTCACTTTTCCAAAGATTTCCGTGTTCCTGAGGGGTCACCCACCCAGATTCAGCACACGGGACGCGGATCTACACCGTGACCACCGTTTTCACTAGGCAACCGTGTCCATATTTCTGAGCGCTTGGTTTTTAATAATCCCAATAACCCATCTTTTTCTGTCTTCTACGCTCTGCTGCAGACCCCTACCATTTGAGGTAAAATACGCAACCACCGAGCCCGCTGCCACAGGACAGGCCGTGTCCGGGACGGCGTTCCAGGTACGTCTCTCCTCCCTCTTCCTGCTCCGGGAAAGGCCGCGGGGATGGAGGAGGTGGGAATCTGGGTCTGAAACGGCTGCGGAAGAGCACGGCCCAATTCTCAGTTCACCTCTTGACGCCCGGGGAGCCTCAGCACCGCGTTACCCTTCGCGATTGCCGGAGCATCCTGTCCCGTTGCTCAACGTGTTGCGTCTAGACACGTCCAGGTGGTTTTGGTTCTCCCCATCCCGCCGCCCCGAGGGAGTTCCTGGTTCAGTGCCCACTGCCCTTCGCTTTGGCAGGAGCGCGAACCGGACTTTCTTGGACGCGTGCAGTTACAGTCCTGGCGCGTCGCCAACACCTTTTCCAGAGGGACACGACCAGCGGAGGAGAAATGACAACCGCTAAGAGTTCGCAAAGCCTAATTCCAAATGGAATTTCCAGGGACAAAGAAGAGGCGCTGCGTTAGCCCACGGGGGCCATCGCTCACGCCGAACCCCTCGCTCTCACCGCTCTCCCTCCCGGAGGCCTCCCGCCGGAGGACGGCGCCCCGGCACGGTAAGAGAGGCCGCCCCCTGCGCGGCCCCGGGCCGCTGCCCCCCCCCCCCCCCCTTCCCCCGCGCTTTCCCACCGGCCGTTTTTCTGCTCCGCGGATCCGCCGCGGGTTTTGCGTGCGGCAGCCTCCGCCGGGGCCGGCCCCGCTCCTCCTTTGTGCCGTGGGGGGGGGTGGTGGTGGTGGTGGAAAGGGGTGGTGGGGGGTGGGGGGGGTGGAGGCTCCCGTCCGGGCCGCGCTCCGCTCCGCTCCGGGTTTGGCAGGCGGCCGCGGCGCTGGGTAAAATGGCAGCGCTGAGCCTCGTGTCGGAGTGAGCCCCGCTCGCCCGACCGGACTCGGGACCTACCGCTCGGCTCGCCCACCCCCCCCAGCCCCGGCGACGGCGTCCACCCGCCCGCCGTGTCCCCCCTCTCCCTCCCTCCCGCTTCTCCCGCACCGGGAGCCCCGTCCCGGGTCCCCCCCACCCCCCTTCCTCCTCCTCCCCCCCCCTCCACTCCCTCCTCCTCCCCCTTTCTCCGCCGGCTGCAACCGAGGAGGTACAGCGGGGCCAGGCCCCGGGAAGCCCAGCCCAGCGGAGCCCTCCCCGCCTCGCCGAGCAGGCCCGGGGGGGAATGAGCCCCCGCTGCCCTGAAGAGCCCGCCGCCGCCTGAGCGGGGAGCAGCAGAGCAGCGAGGCCTCACGCCGCCGGCCAGGCAGGGAGCAGCTCGGGGGGGGGGGGGGGGGGAACACACACCGGTCCGGGGTGGGGGGTGGCTGGGTGGGGAGGGGTGGGGGGATCATGGCTGCTCAGGTCGCCCCCGCCGCCGCCAGCAGCCTGGGCGCCCCGGCTCCATCCGAGCTGAAGAAAGCGGAGGCGCAGCAGCGGGATTGTCCCCCGGAGGAGGCGGGGGGTGAGGCGGCGGCGGAGCGCGGCGGTGAGAAACAGGCGGAGAGCGAGGGCCCCACGGGGAAAGAGCTACAGGACGGGACCGAGAGCAACGGAGGGGGCGCAGGGGCCGAGTCCGATCTGAAGAGCTCGAACGGGAACCCGGGCCCCAGGCCCGTCGCCGCCACCCTGAACAATAACCTCCCGGAGCCGCCCGGTGGCGGCGGCGGCGGCAGCGACGGGGTGGGGGCGCCGCAGCAGCAGCAGCCGCCGCCGCAGCAGCCTCCCCCTTCCCACCCGGCCGCCTTGCCCCCGCCAGCCTACGGCTTCGGGCAGCCCTACGGCCGGGGAGCCCAGGCCGCCGCCGCCGCCGCCGCGGCCGCCGCCGCCGTTGCCTTCCACCAACATGGCGGACAACAAAGCCCTGGCATGGCAGCGCTGCAGAGCGGGGGCCTGGAGCAGCCCTACCCGGGGCCGGCGGGAGCCCCCGCGGGGCCGCCCCCTCCCCAGAACTCTCACGGCGGGGCCGAACACGGCTTCCCCAATCACCAGTACAACTCTTACTATGCGACCGGGCGAAGCGCCGGTTCTTACCCGCCTCCCCCCCAGGCCTACGCCCTGAGCTCCCCCCGGGGCAACGCGCAGAGCTCCGCTCCGGCGGCCGCCGGCGCCAAGTCCCCCGCCGCCTTCCAGCAGCAGCGTTTCGGGGTCATGGGGCCCTCGGCCGGCGGCGGTGCAGGAGGAGGGGGCGCCACCCCGCAACCCACGGCCACCCCCACCCTCAACCAGCTCCTCACCTCCCCCAGCTCCGCCCGCGGCTACCAAGGGTACCCCGGGGGCGACTATAGCGGCGGGCAGCAGGACGGGGGAGCCGCCGCCAAGGGCCCGGCCGCAGCGGAGATGGTCTCGCAGTACGGAGGGGGCAACGGCCAGGGCTGGGCCGCGGCGGCCGGAGGGGCCCCGCCGAGGAGCCACCACGCGCCCATGAGCCCCGGGAGCAGCGGCGGCGGCGGACAGGCCCTCGGCAGGAGCCAGCAGGTAACGGCGGGGCCGCGGCGGGGAGGGGGGAACCGGGACCGGGCCGGGGGCGGCGGGGTGTGGGGGGGCGCGCTTGGGGTGGGGGGACGGCGCCTCTCCCGCGGGTTCCCCCCGCCGGGCCGGCGCTACCGGGGAGCTGCCATTGTCTGTGCCTGCTCGCTCGCTCTAAAATGGCTGCCTCGCCGCCTTCCCTTCCTCCCTCCGCAGCCTTTGTGTGCGAGGCTCCCGGCGAACCGCCGCCGCTCCGGGGGGGGGCTCCGGCTGGGATCCGGGTCGGCCACCCCCGGCGGAGGGCGGCGAGGGGCAGCCCGGGGCCGGGCGCGGGGGGCCGGGGCTGCGGGCGGGCCCGGCCGGGCCAACGCGTGGCCCCGGCAGCGCCGCCGCCATCCGCCTCCCCCCCCCTCCCCCCCCCCCCCACGGGCCCGGGGTCGGGGTTGTGGGGGTGCCCGCACCCCTCGGCGGGGGTGGCGAGGTCCGCCCGGGCGGCCGCGGTCCGGTCTGGCCGGCTGGGGCCATGTTCCCCGTGGGGGTGGGCGGCCGGGGCCTGTGGCTGGGAGCGGCGGTAAAGCAGCTCGGCGATGGGAGCAGTGAGTGCAGATCGCTTGGGTTTGGGATTTGAATTATGGAGGTAAAATCCTTCTGTCAAAGCCAGGAGACAGTTGGTCTTAGGTTGACATCCTATCTGTGATCTGATTGGCTCCCCATCTCCTGCTCTTGGCCATTTATAATTGCCTCTGATGTAATGGTACAACAATCCTGATGAGCTCATAAACTTCCACACTCGGGGGTTTTGGCTGCTCAGCCCCGGACCCAGGGCAGCCCGGCCGCTCCGTTCGCTGCCTCCCCCTTCCACCCCCGGGCCGTGACCTTGGGGCGGTTGGGTGGCAGCCCCACCGGCGGTTGCCCCCGGACAGCCCGTGCCCTGGTTGCTTTGTGCCTGAAACAAAAGAGGAGGCGACGGCGTTTTGTTTGTACCTTCGGGTTTATTTTTTGCTTGCGATGTTTTATGCAGCCTGGAATAGGGTCTGTGTTGTGGGAACAGTGGCAGGGCTGCTCTGCACAATGGGCTCGCTGTTTATTTTGGTTATGTGACTTTCCCTTCGCTATAAATGATTTCTTTGATGGATCTGAGGATGCGTTTGTTCCTGGCTAATTTTGACCCTTTTCAAAACTGGGGCTGTTTGGATTCTTTATTAGATGCAGAATGTTGGGGGGTGTGTGTGTGTGTGTGTTCTGGGGTATGTTACAGCCCGAAGAAGAGAGAAACCCAAACAACGAAACAATCGGAACCAAACTTGCGGCTGAAGCAGGGAAAATGGTGAATTACCGGCTGACGCTCGGTAGAGGTTTGGCACGGGAGAGGCCCGAGCCTCTGGCTGCGTGTTGTGGGGCACCCTCCGACTCCTTCCGAGTAAGCACCGATGCGCCTCCTTCCCCCCGTAAATAAAGGGACTCGCTACGGACGTTCAGGCGCCGGTTGTGGTGAGGCTGGAAGGTGTCACGGGTCTTTGCTCTTCAGGGGAGTGGAACTAGGAAAACGGAGCCTGAGTTAGGTTTGTTGGTGCGTGTGCGGGGTTACCCGTTCGCTGGAAATAGGGGTGGCCGGGGAACGCGCGGGGGAGAAAGCGGTACGGCGCGCGCCTCAGACGTTTCCGATACAGGGCGAAGAGGTGCTGGTGGCTGGTACCTGGAAACCTTGATTAAAGCCAGGTTCCTCTCTCTGCTCAGACGTGCATCGCCGAGGCCGGTGGTGGCCTGGTGCGGGACTGACAGACTTCCCTTTTCATTCTACGTGCTTTGACTTCAGGCCCTGGGTCGGAGACGTTTGATAGGGCGTCGCGTGATGCGCAGCCTCCAGAGTTTCCCTCCCTGCTCAGTACTTCTCGTGTCGATCAGAAAACTGCTTCATTTTTGTTCCTTGATTACCGAAGGCAACGTCTCCTTCGGCATCTTGAGTTACTTCATTGTCTTTTCTGTCAGATTGAGGTGGTGCTCGCTAAGGGAGTGGGTCTTACCTCTGCTGTGGTCATCCAACTGTCCAGCAGCTGGTAGCAAGTGTTCGATTATCCTCAGTGAAGATTCAGCTCCTCGGGAATACACTCACATACACCTGCAATTCATTCGGACAAGTGTCACGACACCAGGGTGTTTACTTGAAGGTACTTTTTGCATCCTGGAAAACTTCAGTTTAGATGAAACGTGTGCTAAAATACGCTGTCAGCTTGAACTTTTCAAGCAGGTGTTTTACTACAGCACATACCTGACGGGAGCATACGCCTGTCAGTACTCTGATACGGATCTGGAAAGCGGCGTATTTTGTCTTGAGTATTGAATTTAACTTGATTCCAGGAGCTGCTGATGCATAGTGCATTAATAACATCCAGTTAACTCGTGCCGTAAACTGGAATTGTTAATGAAAAGTTGGTCTGAGAATCAGTCGAACTTTAGGTAGTACAAATAGCGTATATAAGAAGTAAACCAACCTCCCATCCCAGAAACCAAGCAAGCCCCCAAATCCTTTTTGTGTCTAGGATAGTTAGCCTCAGGCTGACAATTCCTTTTTTTTTTTCCCTGCTGGAAAAATGAAAGAACAGACTTATTTAGCACAATGAAGAAAGCTTCCACGTGTCACCTGTGCTGCCCACAAGAAATGATTGAATAATAACAATACTCCGGTTCTAAGTTACAGCCTCCTTTCGCTGTGTACTCCGCTAACTTCCCTAGATGGGGAGAATTTAAAGCTTTGTGTCTTTCCTTTGTCTCGTGCAGCGATGGACAGAGTGGGCCCTTCCCACCTAACTTCGGACAAGTGCTGGGAGAGCCAGAGGAGAGTGTAATTCGCCTGGCCAGCGCTACAAAGAGAAGCATCTCTTGGTGCGGGCTTGGAGAAGGTGCTGTGGGAAGGGCGCGGGGTTCATCCGCTCGGGAATCCTTGGGATAGTGAACCTGAGCGTTTGGGGACAGGAAGCAGGGTGATGCGGAAAAGAGAAGTGCCTTTAATTCTCGATGCGTTTTAGGATTTACGAAGGATGCCATTGTTCCGTCACGTTGCTCATCGAGAAAGGCAGCGGAGTTTCTGGCGGTACGGTTGTTTCGGTGGTGTGTTTCCTGTAATACGGTGAGAGCGCGGTCACTTGCGCAGAGGCGGACTCCGGCCTGCAGCCCTCACGGACACCTTTCCTTGCTGGCCGGTCCCGGGAGGGTGGTGGGAACCCCTCGGAAGGCAGGCGTGCTCCGCGTCTGTCGGGACTGCGCTGCAAGGCTTCGCTTTCTTTCATTCCCGTGATCTTCGAAGCTGGGGAGCGTGGCGTAGGATCGAGAGGTGACGAGTGGCTGTTGTACAGTGTGGGATGAGAAATCTGTGGGAATGACTTGTAAGAAACCGGGCCAGGGATCTTAGTTTTCCATTTTTCCAGTTCTATCGCGTGTTTGTTTCCGCCTCCCCTTCACCTCAGAGCATGGAGCGGTTCTTCACAACCCGCTGGCTCTCCTTGGGACTCAGGGGAAACTCCTGGAGAGGGAGGATTCCCTCCCTGTAGTACGCGGGCGTTTCTCGCGGTCCACGCTTTGGCTGCACCAAGCTTCGTCTCCCGTAACGGGAGATGTCTCTGGGCCGCGTGAGGCATTGACGCCTCGGATAACCTCCCCGTGGGTGCGTGGCCATCTCTAGGCCTCGGTTACAACTTCCGTGGAGACAGTTTAAAACCCCTCCCGTTAAAGAAAAGTGCTTTTGGGCCCATCGCCATACAATAGCTATTTTTTGTTGACTTAGATCTCAACTTGAGCAGCGAGCGAGGCTTGAAAAATGTTGTGGAAAAAACGGGTAGTTTTTTTAAACTCAGTTGGCACCAAATGGCTCTGTGCTGCCAATGAGCTGCCATATCTTGGAATCGGAAACTGAGACCTGGCTCCCGTTGGCTCGTGTCGCAGGGTTTTTCCTTGCTTAGCGTTGTAACGTTAGGAGCCCTTGGAATTGCTCGCAAGGTGTAGTACGCGCTGGACCTTTCCAACAGGAGGGAGAGTGGCACATCTTCTTTGTCTGGGGTAGGGTTTGCTGCCGGATGAGTGGTTTTAGGCCTTGTCTGTTTGAGGAAAAGTAGGAAAACTGTGCTGGTTTAATTGTGGTGTTAACGTCTCGTTAATTCTGGTGTGGGCACAGAAGGTTTTCCTGGCTTACCTTTTTGAAAAGGCTGTGTTGGTCTGAAGTAAACTAGGGGCTGCCTGATTCTCTTAAAATCTGTTTTCTGAAGTACCGTCTCCTTCATGCTTGCTTCTGAGGTGACCATCGTTTCCAGGCAGGCTGTGTGGAGGATACGGGAGAGTGAACCTCAGTTCTGACTCTGAGCTGGGCCTTTTCTCCACTGCCCTTATCGCCACCAGCTTACAGGAGACCCGGGACAAGCCACAGGACTGTTCTGCAGTGTTTTTCCCGGGGTGAAACGGGGGAGCAAGGCTTGGTTACCTGCCTTTTGCCAAGTGTCAGTGGAACACTCTGTCAACCCTAATTTGCTCTCCATGCGGGGGGCGGTTCTACGTACAGTGTCTCTCCTCGTCAAGAGAGTAATGTGATTTCTGAGAGGTTATATTGGTTGACTTCTGGGCCTTTTTTTTGTTACTGGCTAGAATACTTACTGGTTTCCTAAAACTGTCCAGTTGAATCCCTTTTACCTGCTACAACTTCTGTTTCCTGAAGCGACTGCTCAACAAACAGGCAGAACCTCTTCCCTCTTAAACAGCATTAGGAACGGGTTGGGGGGAAGCATGAGGATCAAATGTTCTGTTACGTGGCTGTGTCTTCATATCCTCGTGAGCCCGGTCTGTTCATAATACTTGGGGTTTATTTTTCCTGTAGTCTTCCTTGAGAATGCCGGTCAGTGGATGCTGCGTTACGGAAGTATCACACGAGACCCTCATAAGGGTCTTGGGTGGAGACTGTGATGGAAAACCCAGCAGCTTTCCCTCACAGAGAAACTGATGTCTAAAATTAGGCTAAACAGTGCAGCTGTTGGTTTTATCTGTTACCTCATGCGCGGCTTTTCCACCATTCTTCTTCCTGCTCTTCTCAAAGGAACGCCACCAACTTGGAAATCCAGTTTTTACCCTGTGAATCTGCGATCTCCATCATTAAAACATTAGAGGCGAAAGATGCCCTTTCCGGTTTTCACTGTGTGTATTTGAAATTCTTTTCTAGTCAGTTTGATTCCTTTTTTTTTTTTTTTTGAGTTGGAACTCCTGTGTGATGGATTGCTCTGGGGAAAAGCTCATCAGCATGCCGTTGCCCGATTCCTGCCAAGAATGTTTGAAACTCCCCAGTAGCGGCGGTAGCAAAGCGCAAACGGAAGGCGGGTGGGTGTCATCGTGGGCTGGGGGGTGAAACGCAGTGGATAAGCTTGTCAGCGTTTAGCACTGCTGCGACGGCGACTTGCTTTTTCTTCTGGAAGGGTCCTTAGACCATCCCAAGGATGCAAACCAGTGTCTCCCCTTTTGTTCTGGTGGAGGGGAAAAAAATAAAGGAAACCTTTTTCCTGGGGGAAAAAGTGGTTTTAAGAAGTCCTGCAGGAGTTTTTCTGTCGTGTGCTGATTTCAAGAAGTTCAACGTTTAATTTATGCGGAGGTCGTGTGTGCCGCGGTAACGCACTGGATGTCTGTTGGCCAAGGCCGTAAATCTCCAGCTAGCAGTGAGCGACAGGTGGGATCGGAGGGAGAAAGCTGTTTTCTTTGGCACGCGGGACCAAACCGGCGTGCGTCCTGTCTGGGTCCCCGCTGTCCGCCTCTTCCTGGGTGACAGCACAGGAGCTGATGCCTCTTTGGTTTTCGTTGTAGTGGCTGGAAAGGCGCACAAGTTGGTCACCCGGAGAGAGACCGTGTGTGCTTTCTGTGGGCTCGGGAAGGCATTGCTGCTCTGCTGGGTGCTTAGCGTTCCTAAGGCCGAAATTCTGTAGGAACTAGGTTTCGGGGTGTCTCTCGGTCCGTGGCGCGTCGAGGAGGAGCACGAGCTCCTGACTTCTCACAGGGACGGTGTTCCGGCAGCAGCAGCTGGGATGCTGATGTGGGAACTTGCCAAGGTGAGGCACTGGGGCTGGGACAGGGTGGGGAGGGGAATATCGGTCCCCCGAGTCTCGTCCTGCGCTGTGAGTGTGAGACCATCCTTCCTCTAGTGTTTGGTTTTAGCCGAATACGTCGTTCAGACCCCTTTAACGGAGTTCCGCGCTTGAAGAGGCAGCACCCAGGCCTGCCCTCGGAGGCTCGTAGACGGAAAGAAGCCGGGCTGGAACAGGAGGAGCTGCTCCCCTCAGGACTGAGCTCATGTACATACTTTACCAGTTCCTGTGGTGCCTTAATCAGATGATAATCCATATTAACATATGGATGAGGGAGGGGTTTCTTACTCTTTCTGTGCACCTGCACTCCAGTGTTACAGCTCAGCAGTTCGGTCATGGAACTGGAGCGTTTTTGAGGGGGATTTTTTTTTTTTTCCACTACATGCAGAAGAGCGTTTCCAGGTTTGCCACCGAGTTCCTTCTGGAGTATTTCTGAGTGTAAGCGGCAGCTCAGTAAGTATTTACAGAGTGTGGCCCTGAGCTTTCTGTAGTGAGAGGTAAAGGACGCTGCGTAGTGACAGGTAAACTTAATAAAAGCCGTCTCCGAATTTCCCAGTGACTATTTCTTTTTTTAGATATTCAGAGCAAGATGGTAACTAGCTAGAATCTAATTTATAATATTTATTTGGGGGGAGATTAAAAAGGGACAGAAGTGGGTAGGAGCAAATGAAGTAGGAGATGAGTTCGTTCTGTAAATACGGTAAAGACATTTCTTTATGGAAGGGTGAGAGTGTGTGTGTGTGTGTTAATTCCCGTGAAACTCCCGTGAAAAATCAGTTTGTGTAAATAATGCTGAAAAAGGTACTGCTCCATTCCAGTTATTGGCACTTCATGACTTCATGTCATTATTTCCTTAACTGAGCTGTACTAATTGACACTTTCAAGGACAAATTCAGTTGCTACCAACTTTCATTTTCTCCTTTTTTTTTTTTTTCTTACACTTGAGTAACTTCTTTCTCCTGGATAATTAACATTATGCCTGCACTGTCCCCAGAAGCTGCGAGTTAGACACGGGGAGTAGTTTGTCAGCTGTGAGCCGCATCCCGCTGCGCGGCGCAGACCCACCCCCAGCTGCTGGCTCCTGCTGCCCTGTGTTTTCTGGGTGTGTTTGCCGTGTGGCGAGCCGTCCGGGACCGAAGAGCACTGGTTTTGGTGGGATGAACTGGTGACATCCTGGAAGTGGCTGAGAGGACAGCATGTTTCGGTGGTCACCGGTGTCAGACTGTGGCCTAAGGTAGCCCTGGCTTTCCATCCCGAGAGATTCTGGGACTTCTCAAAGAGAAATTCTTGAGGTTGGGAGGACTCTGGAATTCCCCCCCCCCCCCCAGGGGAGAATTCCTTGGTTAAACAAGTACTTTCCTCTCCTCCGCTCGCTTGTGGAATTTCATTCAGGTTTGACTAAGAAACCCTGAAAATCACCGTTTCCCTTCTGATGTCAGCACCGTTCTGGCATCCCGCCTGCGGATAACTGAACGGGAATGGTTTAACCCCCACGCTCCGGCCACGGCTACACCTCCAGACGCCGGGGTGGGAGACTGCTCTGCCCGCTGAGGGTTGGGATACGCTCGGACCGGTGCCTTAGACGGATTGCCGCCGCTGGGTTTGTACTTAACGCTGGAGCAGCAGTCTCGGGAGCGTGAGCACAGCCTGAGAAGCACGAGGCACAGAAGAGGGAGGGGTGCTTGCTCTGAAAATAGACGTTCTGTTTTGGGTTTGTGGCACTGAACTGGATCTTTTCGGGGAGCAGAATGCGCGGTGTAGCCTGCTGCCTGCAAAATCTTGCCGTTGGTTCATTGCCTGCGCTTTGTCTGTAGGTGACTGTGTTTGTCTTGCTGAACGGAGGTCCGGATCTGAATCCGAAAGGTCATCTCGCCTGCTGTCCTGCTTCAGGGCAGGATCAGCTATACCTGAGCAGAGGGCAGGTGGCGATGAATGCGATGGAGCTGCCTCCCTCTGTTTCAGTGCTTTGCTACCCTTAGGACATTAGGAAAAACATTCCACCTCCAATCATCCTGAGTATCTCTCCTTGTCCTGGTCTGTCTAGGTATGGAGAACAGAGGCAAAAGTGTACCATAACCTGCTTTTAAATCCGTGTCTCTGCCCCCTGTCCTTGAGAGAAACGTGCTGGTTACACTGCAAAATGTCTCCCTTTACTTCCAGATTACTGTGCTGGCTGGGAATTGCCTTGAAGGGATTGGACTGTCCTGCTTTGCCACCTGAACTTCTTCCAGGGTTCCGGAGCTGACCGGGCTCGCTCCACTCTCTATGGGATTCTTCCTGTAGGGTTGTTTGGAGTTTCGTACTTCATAACACTCTGATGATGGATTTAAAGTCCAAATGACTGTAGGACTATGCACCCTGTGCAAGTTTAGGAGGAGAATCTGGTATTCATTAACTGTACGTAAATAATTAACCCAGTGCCAGACGGGAGGTGGTCTGCCCTCAGACATGCCCCCTGTGACATGGCTTGAAGGGAAGCTCTTACCTCTGTGCAGCACATACAGTGAAACGGTGGGAGAGCTGGAATTAGTTGAAACTTGGGATTTTTCCCTGTAAATTAAGTATCTCTGACCTTGGAGCTGGCATTGCTCATCAAGGAAAAGGTTTCCCATCCAAGCCCAGTTTACTGACCGTGATTACGTGTTCCCAGGGAATGCCTTTTTGTTGCGCTGCGGCTGTGTGTCTGGTGGTCTGAGGG
This sequence comes from Rhynochetos jubatus, assembly GCA_027574665.1. Classification (NCBI taxonomy): domain Eukaryota; kingdom Metazoa; phylum Chordata; class Aves; order Eurypygiformes; family Rhynochetidae; genus Rhynochetos; species Rhynochetos jubatus. The sequence goes on along the minus strand of CM050672.1, from coordinate 4,728,140 downwards.
GTCCTGGACCCCTGCCCTTTGGCCTGGGGAGCTGGGTGGGTTATTTTTTAATTACTAGCACCCCAGATTCATCTGTATACTGTTGCATGGGGGGCCGGTGGTAACTGCAGTGCTTTGGATCCCTGGAAAGGGTTCAGGACAGGTGCTGTGTGTAACAGGTTTGAGCATCTCTTTGACTTGTGTGTGGATAATTGGACAGTATTGTGATAGGAAGCACTTATCAGAGTATCTCCTAGTCCTTTGGTCTATCGTGATACACCAGCGAGGCCAGTATGAGCAGCTCCCCACGTCCCAGAAGCCTTACCTTGCCTCCCCACCCTGGGACTGGGCGCGCGGGAAACCTGCAGCGTAGGTGCCCAAAGTCACATCTCTCAAAATCAAGGTTAACGCTGCTTTCGCTCTGGATGTGAGGTTACGCCTGGAACGGTTTTCTTTGGTTTTACAAAAAATCGTCTTGCTGGGAATGTCGTTTCCAGCTGCCTGTGGGCAGAAGGTGGCTTCCCTGACACAGGGCATGTTGGTGGGGAAGGGTCTTTGAGGTGATGAGCGTGGGTTAATAGCAGAAGTGGCGTAAAAAGCATTCTTACTCAGCTCGTGCTTGGGAGGAGAAGCAAAATGCCTGGCTATCTACTCTTAGATGTGCAGAAGAGACCTATCCCAAATTATCCTCCCTGCCTGTACCTTAAAGATACTTGTAAAGCGCCTTCCTGGCCTCCCTGTTTGGTTCACGAGGCATGACAGCATTGCAAAAGCTTGTTTCCACGTTAATTGTGATTGATTACCTTGCAATCTAGGACAAGCTTTCCTTTGGAAAGCTATATGCTGATTTGGTGTCAGGAATTAAAATCAGATGAAGTGATTAGTGTTCTATGAAATATCCCAGAGCAATTGAGCGCTCCTCGGCTTTCAGCTGCGTTTTGCCCCTTAACCCTTGCCTGCCTTCTCCTTCTCTGGAGCAAAGTGCTAAATGTGTTGCCTGCACGCTCAGGCGAATAACTCATTAGGCGTATTGTATCAGGAGATCGTGGTATAATTTGCTGCTGAGCTTCAGAGTGTGGATTTCCTGGCTTTAATGATGAATGCGGAGCGTGTTGGAAGTGCGCCGTGTCAAGGCAACAGCGATACCGGTGAACGCGTATCGAGGTTAGCTTTAAACCTGATCGCTCTGTAAATGGCAGTAAACTGCGCGGAGTTGTCCCTGCTGTCAAGGTACAGTCATGTCTCATCCTCCTTTTCTCGTATGAGTTGTCTTACAGTTTCTTGTTATACCTGTTCCTGAAACCAGTGAAGGCTCTGCAGCGTTGGCTGTTCCTCCTCCCCCCATGGCATTGGCACGGTTAGGAATTTTTCTAGCTTCTCACCAGCTGCCAGCACACACTCCTCTCAACTTGCTAAGCGACTCCCCGCGTTGTTCATTTCGCTTTAAAAGAAACCTGGATTTTTCTGGATGTCGATGAGATAAAAGCCCAAGGACGGAAGTGAGCATGGGGCGGTGGACCCAGGCGTCAGAAATCACTGTAACGGAGGACTGGTGGGCTTTTTGTTAATGAAAATCAGTATTATTTATAAATGACAATGACCTTGTGTCACGGTGGGGCTGGGATTTGAGCGTAGCCAACCTGAATCACGACAGTGTTGGCTCCGTGAAGGCTCTAGTAGCGTGTCTTCACTGCTGTCTGCGATCCCGCTTGGCTGCAGCTCCGAGTTTCTTGCCTACGTAGTCTTTTCATCTTCCCCCAGCCTCCTCTCTTACCAGCGCAGGCATGACGGCAGCTCTGCTCCCTGGATGCAAATAGATCATTTGGGTATAAATACTGGAGATTGGTTGGTGCTTGCTGTAAAGTTACTGAGTGCATCCTTGGTAAATGCAGATGGTAACTTGTCATTACTGCAATTTTAAATATTTTTGGTTCCGTGGAACCGAAGTGGAATCTCGGAAGGCTGAGTTTTAGGGCTTAAAATAAGCGAAGGCTCAATAAAATCCACAAAAATAGCACCCAGATTTGTCAGCTGCTGTAATGAGAAGGGAAATAACTTCACTTCTTAGCAAAACAAAGCTTTGCTACCTTGTTTCATGGTGGATGTGAAGTGCTGCCATGGGGTCAGGAGGGGTGGATGGGTTTAAGGTGTGCTAAGTTGCTTCCTACTGAGGTGACACTGGACATCAGTGCTGCCCTGTGACTGAGGTACCTTTGAGATACTCCTCAAGTGATTCAGCGCTCCAGGGGTACGGGTGTGCCCTTGGGCAGTTAGAGCTGCCCATCGCAGAGCAGAGGAGATGTCCACCACCGAACAGGGCTTTGAGGTCAAGGCCTGGGAGTCGGGGGTGGTGGAGCGCGGAGTTTTGTGCGAACTTAAACCGAGATGACCCCTCTCTTCCACAGATTCATTCCAAAATTCTCAGATTATTTTGATCTTTTATGTTGCGTTATATGTGCTTTTCAATAAATTCAGTTATTCCGCAGAAGCGAGGGAGAGGCTGTGTAACGTTCAAGCGTGGCTTGGAGAACCTGCAGGCCCCGACACGCAGCTCTTACTAAAGCAGGCAGCTGCTCTGGACGAGATGGAGGCCTGCGTGAGGTGAGGCGGCCTCCGACAGCTGTGCGACGAGCGTGGCTGCGTCCTCCTCCATCTTAGTGTCGTGTGTGGTAGGAGAGTTGGGCCCGTGGAGGCCTGTGGTGGTTTAGAGCCCTGACCTGATCCCGCGGTGCTGCTCAGGTGTGCCCTGCCCAGCCTGGCACGGGAAGAGGTCATGGGCAATTTGCCTGTCCAGTTGGGTCTGTTCAGCCACCCTTTATTCTGCTGTAAAATGAGACACATTTGCACAGTGATGAGATATTCAAATACATGCTGAGCTTTCAGACAGACACAAGTGGGTAGAAACCTGCAATGCTGCATTTTATGGGTGAAGAGCTAGCAAGAAATTGGGTTTTTGGAAGCTAGGAGGCTATGCTGGAGGTGCTTTATCAACTCCTGAGCGTGTACCCGGACCCGTTGGATTTCTGGGGCCCTTTCCTTTTAGAAAGTGCTTTTAATGAATCGATAGAACTAACTTTGCCCTGGGAAGTAAACCAGTGAGCCTCTAGTCAGCCTCTTGCACTGGGGCTTCCTTCAGGCCTGAAGCTTTGGGAAACATCCGCTGCATTCGGTACCGAAAGACGTCTGTCCGTGAGAGCAGTGTTGCCCGTTGGAAAGGAAACGGGGGTGATGGAGAATGAGCTGGATGACCGAAGTTTGCCACAGGTCGCAGTTTTCTGAATGTATTTGTGGGGCTTCTGGAGCCCTTTCAGGTTTTCAGTGGCGCTTAGTGCAAATATTTTGCATCTTGCTGGCAGCCTGGAGCAGCTGCTTTCTTACTGAGTGAAATTAAATCACTTAAGTAGTGGTGACACTTAGAATAATTTTGCTCTTCCATCCTAGCCCTTCCTCCTCTTGTTTTTTTTTATGGCTTGCTCTTGGCCCGGTCCCATTTCTGTGGTACAGCGTGAGCTTGCTTGCTCCTTCTAGTGTGTAAGTAGGCCTGGAACGAAAATGCTGTAATGAGACACTTAACCATCTTTTTGTTGACTTGCCTCCAGTTCATTAGAGCAGACGTAGGAGGTTGGCTAAACTTAAAGCCTGATTTCATATTCAGGAAGGAAGTTTCTTTCCATCTTAAAAGGAATGGCACCTCATTACAACTCTCACATGTTCCTTGGGATCATCTCCTGTGGAGCTGGGATGCAGCTTGCTTTACATCTTCTTGTTGCTTAGATTTTTGGGGGGAGTCAACAGTGGTACTTTGGAAATCTTGGGGCAAGTTGACTGGGGAGTGTGCTTGTAAAGGGAGGTGAAGTCTGAGAGCGAGGGGGTAGCTAGCTACCTAATTATTTGGCTAGAAGGAAGTCATGTTTTCGTGCTTAAATACAAGTCTGAAATTACTGGAGGTGTTGGAGATGGCACTGTCTGTCTAAAGAGCAAACTGCGTAATCTGATTCCAAATACCTGTGAAATAGCTGAAAATTTACTACTTTCTGGCTGTTGCAGAAGAATCATAATCCTTTGTTAATTTAATTCAGTAAATAGTGTTTGTCAGAATCTCCTGCAGTGTTAAAACAACCTTGTGTCATAGAATCCCAGAGTGGTTTGGGTTGGAAGGGACCTTAGATCATCTGATTCCAACCCCCTGCCATGGGCAGGGACAACCTCCACCAGCCCAGCTGGCTCCAAGCCTCATCCAGCCTGGCCTTGGACACTCCCAGGGATGGGGCATCCACAGCTTCTCTGGGCAGTGAGAGCTGTTGGCTCCTGCTTCCACTTCAGTGTCTGCTGAAGCAGGAACCGATGGCCCAGCTGGGCTGTCGGGCAGGGACTAAACAGCGTGGACGGTTGGTCACATCATCGGTGTTGTGCTGGCAAAAGAGAGATGGAAGCAGAGGGAAATGAATCCGCTGATGGCTGCTGGATTTTCAGGTTGTGGGGGGTCCCTTGTGCCGTTTCCACCAGGATGTGCATGCGCACAGAGCCTGCAGACGGGAGGGACCTGCTGTCGTGTTGCTTGTGTGGAGGACGAGGGTACGGTGTCAGCCAGCTGTGGGCAAGGTTCGGCCTGGAGCTAGCGTTGCACAGAAACAAAGCAGAGTTTCCCCTGTCCCAGGTCAGCCCACCTGAGCACTGACGGCGTAAACCTTAGTTCGGGTCCTTTTGTACTACAGCTTTGCACAAGTCCAGAAAAACACCCTCTTAATGTTGGCGTGCATCTGCCTTGGAGCAACCTGGTCCGGTGGAAGGTGTGCCTGCCCATGGCAGGGGGTGGCACCAGGTGGGCTCTGGTCCCTCCCAGCCCAAACCGCTCTGATTCTGTGATCCTGAAAACGACTAAAACCCAGTTGTGTGTCACCTTTAGATCTTGAGGGTGGTTGAAGTGTTCTGTCGAGGGCCCTGAGAGATACCTAAAGAATGTGGTGTGTAAGCAGCGGGGCCATGCGCCAGAGAACAACCGACTGCGGAGAGGAACTGAAATCCAGAGCCTCCATAGGCTGGACTTGCCGGCTTTGTTAAGGAAGGCTTAAAGTCAGGCTGGGAAGGAAAGATGAGACCAACAAATGAGCTTTGTTTAAAGGACAGGCGGGCTTGTAAAACAGAACCAGAGAACCCCAGAACCCTGCTTGTGCTTGGGCGTGAACGCTGTGCTCCTGTCGGGTCGTTTCCAGTGAGGGTTGGAGGGGGGGCTCTCAATTCACTTCCCCACCGCATCACCACCTTCTGATTGACTTCTTTCAGGAATAAAATGGTCCATAATGATACATCCTGTAAGCAAAACTCTGGTCAGTTTTAATCAATTTGAAGAGTATTAGCAAAAGCGGTGCTTAGGAGAGTCCTCGGAGGTGTGTGGACTGGCCTCTCGCTGAGAAATGTTAATGGGGTAATTACTGAATTGTCTTTAGCCAGGGAGATACAGTTCACGGTGTAGCTGCTTGGAGAAAATTTACTCATCTTCCCCCCCCCGCACTGGTAAAACTTGGTATCCTGGATTTACAGAAGATCTTCCCAAAGGAACTGGTGTAACAAATACAGATAGAGGAAAGGAGCACTGTTTAACAGCGCTGATTTTAAATTTCCAGGAGCTCCACGTGGGTAGGAGCAGGTGACTGAAGTAATGTAGAGAACGTCCCGTTTCGTGTGTAGCGTTGGTATCATTCGCTTTTTCTGGGGTCTGTGTGTTGGCAGCAGATTAGAGGAATAGAAAGTTTCTTGGGTCAAACTCTGACCTACTGGAAAAAGTCAGAAGAAAAACCAGGCTCCTCCAGTTGCAGAACTGAAACTGTGGAGCAGAGGTCAGTTACTTGAACGCTTCGGCAACCGATAATTTAATCTGCGTTGGCCGTTGATGATGAGATGGCAGCGATACGTGGCCTCTCGGTTCTCTGTTGAAGGCTAAGTTAGCTTCTAGGATTTGCGGGGGCAAGGGAGGAGTTTTCACAGAATCATAGGTTTGGGTTGGACGGGACCTTAAAGATCATCGAGTTCCAACCCCCTGCCATGGGCAGGGACACCTTCCACTTTATTTTCCTGTAGCTCACATAAAAATAGATTTATCCTGAAATTTTCCAAAGGGTGAGTGTTTGTACCCCCAAACCAACCACCTACCATCTTCTGAAAGGCGGGGGTTGGTACCCCAAGCTGGCGGGGGGTGAGGCAGAGCGAGCCAGCCTGCTTCCTTGGTTGTTTCCCGAGGGGATGGCGCTGCCCTGCAGGGTAGGCAGGGAAGGTAAGGCTTGGCGTGTCGTCCTGCTTGTGCTGAGGGACTGAGGGAAGTAGGTGAGTTTCTCGAGTTTGAAAAAGGGAGGGGAAGAGGAAAAAAAGGAAGCGCTCATTCCCGAGATGACGTTCTCGGCGTGACGCGCTCGTCGTTGAAGCTGTCCTGAAGAGACGCTCGACGCACACCAGCGTAGTGTTTACTGCGGGGTTTTCTGGGTGTTCTGCCTTTTGGGGGCACCTTATCAACTACAGGAGGAGTTTTCCTTTCACCTTAACTTCCCCTCAGCCTCTTCCATCTCTAAAAGCAGACCACCACAGGCAGAGAGGCGATGGAGTATGGCCCAGGGGGCTGGCCCTTCAGAAGGCTACCAAAGGCAGCGGGTTCAGGCTGGGATGTTGACCTTGGCACAGCCGCTTGCACCTTAAATAGATCAGATGAAAGTGTTCCTCACTGGAAAACGAACTGGGTTTGCTCGCGCATGAGGATGTGGTTTGTGCTCATTGCTCAGCCTGAACTGTCCAGGGTGGTTACAGGGACCTGGAGTCTCTTGCGCGTGGAATTTCAGGAGATGCCGGCAGGCGTGGTAGTGTCTGAAGGGCAGACCTGAGGCGAGAGAGTGACTGGCTGAGAGTAGGGTTTGCTGAAGCATCTTGGGTTGCCTGTTGGGTGTCGTCGTGTTCCCCCCATCCCCGTGGGTCTGTCGCCGTTGTTGGCGGTTGCAAGGCAGTAACTGTGAGTCTGCGTCAGGCCTTCAGTTGGTGTGCGTTGCCACAGCCTGGCTGGTTTGGGGGCGCTGCGAGCCTTCGTGCCAGCTTGGCAGTCCCCCCCATGTGTTTCACGCTTGCTCACGGGTACCTGCACTTCACTTGCGGGTGCCATCGCCCCTAGTGTAGCTTAACACCGGTGAGTACGTGGAGAACTGGGTCTGCCTGGATCAGGGCACTGGTACCTTGATGCTACAGCAGTGTAACTGATAGTGCCCTTTGGGCTTGAAAACGTGGGGCAGGTTTAGTTTTGGGGGGAGGGCCTAGGGGTGGGAGATCGAATCCCTCATCCTTGGAGGCAGAGTTGGATGCATGGTGTTAATGGTGTTCGTCGCTGGGACCTCCAGGACCTGACCCAGCCTTGGTGTCTTGCAGCAGCCCGAGCTCTCGGTAGCTCCAGAGGATGTGGAGGATACTACAAACGGCAAAGGTCAGTGCAGCCTCTCCACTTTGGTTAGGGGTGTCCTAGCGGTGATGTTAATGCTCAGGTGATGAAGCCTCCTGCGATCGAGACAGAACCCCTGAGTGATTCTCCGTTTGCCATGCCTCTTGTCCCTGCCTGCCTTGGCACGGTTGGTATTTCTCCGTGGGGTGGAAAGTGGTCAGGGAAAGCTGCTGGTACTGAACCCAGGTCTTTTCCATGAGCCTCCGTAGGTGTTACCAGCCTGTTAGGCTGCTGCTGCTGTCACTGATTTTCTGCTTTGTCCAGCCTGTTGATTTTGATAGAAACAGCAGAGAAAGGCTGGGGGAGCTTGAGTGGTTTTATCCTCTTTCCTGGTTTCCATGATTCAATCCAATATGACCATGATCCTAGTTGAATTCTTAGGGAAAATGAATCCGCTTTCCCAGCATTTTCCATACTCATACAACTTTTACAGCCAGCGTGGGAATCCGCTGGCTGCAGAGACTACTTGCCCTTGCCTGTGAGTAACGAGGGGTTGGAGACATGAGGCTCATCTACCAGCCCAGCCTCGGCGAGCCGAGCAGTTGTCCTCCGAGCCCGCGGGACGGTGTTAACCAGTATCCGTGCTGGTCAGCATCTTCTCAGCTTGGCAGCTTCCTCCGGGGTTCGGTGGTCCCATCCTCCGGCCATCCCAGCGACGGTAGGGGAGCAGGTGCCGCCTCTCGGCGAGCTCTCAGGGGCCGGCTCGGGCTCGTCTTTGTACCGGCACTCGGCAGCCAAACAATAGTTGGTGCTGGCGGGGCCATGTGGCGGGTCACGTGCGGGGCTGTTTCTGCCGGGGTCTTGCCCATCTGTTCCCGGCTCTTTCTGGGTTATCAGGCGCGGGTCCAAGTCCTCGCAGGCAGCCAGCGCTGTGGCCAGAGATTACGAGCCCTAACCTTCCTGGCAGGAGTGGTGTGGCTTTGCTTTTATGCAGATTAGCCATGTGCTTCTCACTTCAAGGCGTTCCACAGGAAAAGACGTTTCCTGTGTTTGGTTCACGGTGGGCGTCTCCGGCGTGTCGTGCCGGCCAGCGCCCAGCCTGGACGCGGCGAGCGGCCTTGGGAGAGGGATTACGGCGTGCCGCCCCCCCCCCCCCCCTTCCCACCTCCGCTGCTACGTCACCACAACACAACCACACGCGCGCTCATACTGTTGGTGTCATTCATTCAGTGCCAAGATTGCTTTAAAAAATTCCCTTGGCCCCAGTTCAAACAGGAGTACAGCTGGGATGTGTTAGATTTTAGGCAGTCTGCCCTCAATTTGAGATGAGTTATAAATAGCAGTGCCGACTTCCTTAACTACCACTCTCCGAGGTAAAATGCAGGTTAATTACTGTGGGAATCAATTAGGGCTTCTCTCGGTTAAACAGCCAGTAATGCTTTTTATTATTTTTTTATCATAAAAAATGGACAGCGGGTCTGGTCAGGAAAAGATTGCAAATCCAAGGTGAGAGCTTAGGGCTTTTTTATTCTTTTTTTTTTGGCCTGTTTTTTTTTTGGGGCGGCTGAGGGAAGGCAGTTGTGGCCAATACCCGCGTTTGCCAATAACTGGCTGACGCCGAGTTGAAACTGGAGAGTTCAGTAAATGACTCTCCTTCCTTTTCTTCCCCTGGCGTAATGAAATACAAATATGGAACAAGGTAATCGGGGAAAGTCAGAGTGACATTTTTCTGTACAGCTGTGGAGGGTTTGGCGCTCGCTTCCGACGTGGGATTTGCCTCTTCCCTTTACTCATTCTCCTGCTGGGACCATTAAGCAAGTCCCCTCCAATTTAACCAAACTGTTCTTTCAAGAGGCCAAATTTCTCCCCTGCCGGACAGAATCCGAAAAGAATTGTTTGTGGAATCCTCTCGTCTGCTTCGGAGGGTTGTTTTTTGAGGAGAACTCCGGTGTTGTTGAAGAATCGCTGGTTCTCACAGCGCCGTCTCGTCGCAGGGGTCTGCCATCCTTTACGTTACGCCTCGTGATTTGGAGAGCTTTTGAACTCGGTTTAAGCTGGCTTTGGGCTTGCTGCTAGAAGCTCTCAGTCTAGAAATATCTTAAATTTTCTCGAAAGCTCAGCAGTTTCTCTGGAGCGACTTTGCTTTTCAGAGTTTGACTGGTGACAGGATTATGTTTTGCCAAGTTTTGGTACTTAACGGCGTTAGAAAACAGAGATACCGAGGTGGAAGGGAGAATAGAAGCAATTTCTATGAATGCAGGGAGGTGTAAGCAGGGGGTCTGGACTTCAGTGATCAAGGAGCAACACTTTCTCTCAATTATGTCTCCCTGTGGCAGGGCCTTTGCTTTTGAAGTGTAATCGCAGTAATCTACTCCTGTGGTTTCCTATTGAAAGGATTTCCCCTGTATCAGTCCAGAGAAGAATCTCCAGCCTTTTGCAGTCGGGGTTTGGTATTTCCTTATTTATCCTGAAGTGTTCTTGCGGCACTTCCTCTTGGCTCACCCGTCTCGTGTACCTGGGGTGTACAAAAGAGCATCCCCGCTCCCCCCGAAGCCTTCGCGCGAGCTCGCGGATCGATCCGCGCTTCGCCGTGTTTCAACTTCAGCCGCTCTTTTCTTGAGGCGCGTGTAGTTAAACTACCTGCAAGGATTGAGGTAGCAGATTCAAGTAGTCTTCCTGGTGGTAGGCTCTTTAGGCTGAGGTGAGAGGGTTAAAGACCTGTCAGCTGTGAGATGTGCCTTTAATGGGAGAGTTTGAAGGAAGAAGTGCGTTGCGGCGTTGGAGACGTACACGGCAGCCCCGGGGAGCCCGAATTAGCCTGTTAGTTTGCAACAAATCAGGAGTGTGTGTATGAAATAGTTCCTTCATTAGAGATTAATTGGCATTTACATTTCTTCTGTTTATAGAATTTTATCTATAAGGCTGTGATTTGGAGCGACGCTCTTCGTGTTCGTTTTTAGCATCCTCTGTGTGCTAGGGCCTCGTGGAAGAGTGGCAGTTCAAAGCCGCGCAGTTTGGAAGCACGTTGTGTGCTCCTACGCTCAGCAATCGAGGTGACGACTTGGTCACATCCTGGAAATATGTTTGGGGTTTGTGTTTTGGGCTTTCTCTTTTCTCTCTCTTTTTTTTTTTTTTCTTTTTTATGGCTGCATAAACAGTTCCAAATGTTTCTTGAAGCTTTTCAACAGTCATGCTTCCTGTAGGAGTCATGGAAAAATGGATCTTCACCTTGTTGCTATCCTTCCTGAAGATATGGTTAGCTTTGTGGGTGACCACAGAAAAGGCAATCTGCGCAGAGGAGGCAGCCTGTGGCGTGTGTAGTTAATAAAAATTAAAAGAATCCCTGAAAAGGAATGTATTTGAGAAGCTGCCGTTGTTAGCGGGCCGTGGAGGTGAGGTAACGACCAGGAGGAAGCACGTAACAAATGGAAAAGATGCTGAAATGTTTAGACAGTAACCCCGAAGTTGCGCTCGGTCAGGTAGGAGAAGGAAGGAGGTTTGTGTCTGGGGGTGGTGAAAGAGAGGTTTGGCTTGTCTCAGCTGGGAAGCGCTCCTGGTGGCACCGTGTTTACATACCAAAGAAGATAATGTGAGGAGGGAATAGATGTCAGTAATCTGAGGTGATACCCACAAGGCAGGGCTCCGGAAGCTTTAGGGACAATTGCTTGAAAGATGTAAACCCAATTTGCATCCGTTAGGGTGTAAGAAAGCCACATGGGTGCTGCCATTCAGGAGCTAAGCCTGTAGCTCTGAGGAGTCAGACTGCAGCCATCTAAGGGTCATTTTTTGGTTTTCCTGACCCCCTGAGAGGAAGGTCCTGTCCAGATCATGGTACGAAACCCCATGTGGGTGCGTGGCATGGTCTGTGGAGTACGGCCGTACGGGATGTAGGGCTTCTCTGGGCTTCCTCCTCTGCGTCCTGCAGCCTGCAGGGGTCTGTGTTACCCCTCAGCAGCAGCATCTGTGATAACCTGAACATGAAACCTAACTTTTCCAGAACTTTTCGTATCCGTGTGGACAGAAGTGGGAACATCCAGCTCAGCCGAGGGCAGCAGAGCATCTCAGTTCTGCCTCCGTAGAGGGTGTCGTACAGGTGCCACGCACGTGGTCGTTGATGAACAGCTCCCGCAGGATGGCAAACGCCGTGTTTGCAGGGGAGCCTGGGGCTGAGCTGGAGCAGGGAGGGGACTCGGCCCTGGTTCTTCATTTGTGCCATATTAGTGCAGATTTGCCTACAGGAGCCCTACTTGCAGTTGCGTGGGTATCGCCCCCTTGCCCACAGAGGTGCTTTTCCTGCCACCTCCATTAAATTCCCTCCCGTTGCCCCAGGAGAGTGCCATTAGCTCCCCGTCGGGCCCCTGCTTGCTCCTCCCTGGCGCGGGCTCGGTGCTGGGTGGCTCGCCTGGCAGCCAAGCCGTAGCAGACAGCTGGTCAAACAAATGTTTTCAGGGTCTGTGTGTTGGGACTTCAAGCTGTGCTGGCTGTTGGGGCAGGATTTTTTTTGAAGTGTAGCATACTGCACCAGCTCTTTTTTTTTTTCTTTTTTTTTCCCCCTAGGAGGGTGGATTCTGCAAACATAACTGAAATACTGTTCCGGTCTCCGGGACCCTTGGAGGTTTCCAGCAGGAGCTGGCTTGGTGCGATATTTGCTTGTGCAGGCCTGTAGTGCCACTCCTCAAGCACCTGATCTCAGCGAGACAGGGTGGATCTGTACAAATACCACCCTAGGGCTAGTTGCGGAGGAATGGTGTAATAGAGAGTCCATTGTCATGGTGATCTGGTGGAAAACATCTAATTGGTATTAGTTAGGTCATCAGGAGATCAGTGAACAATTCTTATTCAGTCCCGAGTGATGGAGGTTAAAGACTGCGCCTGGGATTCGTTTAGAGGTCACTGCTACGCCAAAACGGTCCTTGGCGTAGTGCAGGACCAGTACTGCCGAGGTAGAGGGGCTGTGTTTTGAGGTTTATGGTGTTTTCAGGAAATCTGATTGACTGTTCTTAGGTCTCGGCTCCAGGCAGGGGTAATACAGATGGGATAGTCCTAGGAAAGTTGTATTTATTCACTCGTCTCATCGTGTCTGCTCTAAAACTCAGGGACCTGACTCCCAAGGCTGTCACATTTTTTTCTTTATGCATTCGAAGAAAGGTGATTTAGAAACCTTTATTCTGCAAAAGGCAGCAGTCACAAAGCATACCTTAAAAAAAGGGCAAAAATGGAACTGCAGTCTTGAGCGCCGTGAATGTCGGTGGCACTGCCCAGCATTACTACATCCAGGTGGTTTAATTGAAATGCATAAGTGTAAATTAACCGCCTGTAGTGTTTTGGGAGACCTTGTTAGATGTGAAAGCAGCAGTGTTTCTGGTGAATATTTGAATTTTCAGCCTAAATTTACCTTGTTGTGGAATATCTGGACATTAAACTACTACCTACTATGGGGAAAAGCCACTTTACACTGATAATTCATCTTTCTTAATGATCCTTCCCTGTCCTCTCCTGTCCTCCGGCAACAGGAGATACATCAGGCTAAAATGACTTCTCCTTGGGTTGGTTCGTTGTGAAAGGTCTGCAGGTTTGACGGGGCAGCAGGAATCCTCCTGTAATTCTGAACGTAACTGTGGGGTTTAACACCTGAGACAGATTCGTCTCCTCTGTGCCAACCTGTTGAACTTTTCTTCCGGGGTTTTTGAGAAGTTGTGGACGATCCCTGCCTGTAGCTGGATGTACATCGTGTGTCGCAACTTGCTTTGCAGCCCTCAAGCCCGATGGATCAGATGGGAAAGATGAGGCCTCAACCCTATGGAGGAAACAACCCCTACACGCAACAGCAGGGACCTCAGGCCGGGCCGCAGCAAGGACACGGCTATCCAGGACAGCCCTACGGGCCACAAACTCCCCAGAGATACCCCATGGGAATGCAAAGCAGGACGCAGAGTACAATGGGCAGCATCTCGTATGCACAGCAGGTAGAGCACCCAAGCTTCTGTGGTCTGTTTACTGGGGGCAGGCAGAAGACCCTTCCCTGTCTCCTGACGGGTTGGAATCGGCTGTTTAGGTAGAATGGCATTTCCTTAGGCTACGTGTTGCACCACACCTGGATCCTTGGATTCCAGGTATGAGGACCTAAGGAATCCTCGCTTCCAAGAGAGGCAGCGGCAGAGCGGTGAATCAGACGAGGGAAAAGTAACTAGCGAGGGCACTAAGACATTCTTTCCGCTGTGTTGTTAAAGACACAGCTGTTCCGTACAGGAGAAACGACTCCAGGTTTGGCTCAGTACGTGATCCGAGTGGCTCCTGCTGGATGTGGGCAGGATTCAAAAGGCTGCCTTTTTTTTTTTTTTTTGGAAGCAAGCAGCCTTCCCTTTCAATGTTAGTATTGTTGAAGGGTGGTCAGATAGGGATCCCTAAAAACTTAGTTACCGTGCCTGTTAAAATTTTGTTGGTGCCAAGAATAATGTCACACACAAGTGACTTTTGCTGTTGTCTGGGAAGTACCTTGGTACTGGCATTCCCAGTACGTTCCTAGTTAACTGCCCTGCACGGGTCTCGATGTTTTTCTTCTTGAACATAATCTTACTTTGTGTGTGTATGTAAAATACCTTCATAACTGGTGTAACCGTATCCTCTTCTCCTTGTAGATTCCTCCTTACGGACAGCAGGGCCCCAGTGCGTATGGGCAGCAAAGCCAGACTCCGTATTACAACCAGCAAAGCCCTCATCCCCAGCAGCAGCAGCCTCCATATTCTCAGCAGCCTCCATCCCAGACCCCTCACTCTCAGCCTTCTTATCAGCAGCAGCAACAGCCTCAGTCTCAAGCTCCACAACTTCAGACAACGCAGCCTGCGTATTCTCAGCAGCAGTCCCAGCCGCCCCATCAGCAGTCCCCAACTCCATATCCTCAGCAGCAGTCCGCAGCCCAGCAGCACCAACCGAGTCAGCCTCCCTACTCGCAGCAGCAGTCACAGTCGCCCTACCAGCAGCAGCAACAAACTCAGCAGACGGCTTCCTCGGCTCTTTCGCAGCAGTCGTCTTCATACCCTCAGTCACAGCCGCAGCAGCAGCAGTCTGCGTACTCCCAGCAACGCTTCCCCCCTCCTCAGGTAGGCTGTCTCCTGCTTGCTTTCCTTCTGTAAGAGGTATTTTTTAAAAGAAACCTGGGCAAATCCTTGTCGGATGAACTACGTGTCAGCGAGCCGGCTGGAACGATTACGGTAATAGATGCGCTGCCTTCTCTGTTGTGTCTAGATCTGTATCTTGGAGAGATACTACGGTGGTAACAGGCTAAGCCGCCCTGATACTGCAGTTCTGGAGACTAGTGTTGGGTAAATGCTGCTCGTTGACCATTCCAGTCCAAAGGATTTTTGTAAGGGGATGGTTTTCACGCTGTGGTCGGCGGAAGTTCTCCAGGTGGTCTCCAGAGCTGCTTGCTTTAGCACGATAGCAGAACACAGTTTGAAAGGTGATGTATGGATGGTGACGGAAGAGCTTGCTCTTAAGCGTAAAACTTGGCTTTAGGGAGGAGAGAGCAAGCAGCAAGTGCATGGAATTGAAGGTAAAATCAGGAAGAACATTTCTTTTTAATAAACTATATTTGTTTTCAGCAAGGTTTAATATTTAATAACACTTTACTAGTTGTGGGAAAAGCTGGCTGGGACCTGTCAGCAAAGATGGCGATGCCTGGATGTGTCGAAGGTAGCTTTTGAGAGGTGGAAGACTTTAATTGTTGCCTCGTTTGCGTAACAAAGTACGTGGAGTTATCTAGGATGGTAGAAGATGAAGCAGCTAAGTGGGCAGTCTCAGAACAGCCTCTGTTCTTCAGGATGTGTACTAAGGGGGAGCTGGAGAATTACTGTTTGGTCAAGTTTTAGGCTTCTCCCAGCACTCCCTGTCGCGGCCTGGCCGTTTGTCCTCCCGCAGAGCAGTGGGCGTGCTGGCTTGAACTCTTTGCTTCGTCTTATTTCCGGTTTTGGGCAAACGTCACCGAGGGTGCATAGTTCTTCCCCAATGTGAGAATCTACCGGAGCGATTCCAGCGGAGCCTTTAGTGTATTCCCGTGTTGGGTTTATTTGCTGTTTCTTGATGTTTCAGGAGTTGTCTCAAGACTCATTTGGGTCCCAGGCATCGTCTGCTCCCTCAATGGCTTCCAGTAAAGGGCAAGAAGATATGAACTTGAACCTTCAGTCCAGACCTTCTAGCCTGCCGGTGAGTGCTGAGCCGATCTAGAAGTGAATGGGGCGAGGGCAATCAGAAGCACAGCAGGATAAATTAGCACTGGTAGTATTCCACATGGAAATGGGAATGATGGAGGCTGCCTGCGCTTTTTACTAAGTCATTAGCTTCTGGCTTCCCACTGGAGATTAAATGTAATTTACAAAAGTAATGGATTTGAGAGTAAAGTTTAACCCTAAATACTCTGGTTGGCATCTTTCTAGCTAAAAGGTGGGTTTGAGCTGTGTCTGCAGTGTCTGAAGCACCCGAGTGCTCTAGACCCTCGGGGCGAAGCGTCTCATCCTTACTGTATGTTCTCGGTCCCTCAGCCCGCTGCTGTGCTGGCGGTTGGCAGACTGGCAGTGCGCTTCCCTTCCTGTGGCGCTGCATCCTTACGCTGCTGGTTTAAGCTTCTGTGGCCCAATCTGACCGGACAGTTGGTGTAAAAGACAAGTTTATTCGTACCTGGAGTGAGGAAGATCAGTCACAGATAGCTCCTTCCTTTATTATGTTTCCTTTTGCATTGTGATACACAGAGTGAACAGTTGGGTGTGAGCTTAGTGCCTGGTGTTCCAGCAGTTTTTTGGACCAAAAATAGCTCAACTTTGGGTTAAAACTCCATCAAGAAAATGCAGAAGGGTTAAAAGTTTTGGCTTAGTTAGCACAAGTTGCTCCGTGCCTCTGCCTTGGAGGAAAAGTTGGGAGCTGCTGGGTTCTGACTTTCACTGTAAGCAGAGGGAAGTGAGTGAGCTTTTATTTTTTTTTATTTAGCCACTGGCTAAGTCGGATTTCTGAGCTGCAGTTGGATCGGTCAGAGCAGGGTGAGCTGTTCGTAGCGAAAGTTATTTTTGCTCTCAGCAGCGAGAACGCCTTTGTTGTGAACCCCTTGAAATAATTCCTTTGGATTGCGGGTACAAATTGACACCCAAAATACAAAGTGATTCTAGTTCTGACCACCTAAGGGGAGCAGTTGTGGGTTGTTGCTTTTTTCCTTCTTTCTTTTTTTTCCCCTCCCTTTCCTTTTGGACCCTGATTACAAAGATTTAATTTGTTCTGAGGCCTTGGGGGGGGGGGGGGGAAGTCCTTTTAAATAGCATGTTTCTTTCCACTCTGCCTCTCCACAAGTTCTTCCATGTGACCCATCTTCTGGCGAAGAATGTAGGAAAAGTGAAGCCACTGAAGTAATTGAAGAAATTGCTGTAGCTCGGAACGGTGGGAAGTCCTGTTCAGTGGCATTGTTGATAGAGCTTCATGAATCCTACCAATCAGCGCCCTCTGACTCAGATTATAGGAATTAGTCGCTCTGCTTAGCAGAAGTGGCTCCTTCGCAGCACCAAGTGGGAGTTTGTTTTATACCTTGTGGTTAAATCTATTTGGCCCCTTTCAAGTTTTCCCTTTTTCCAAGCAGTTTAACTTAAAGATATCCATCTCCGCTCTAAGAGCGAAGGAACCCAGAAATGAGGGAATTCGATCAATTTACAAGTTTTAAACCTCCGCCGGTTTCTATCAGGTGCGTTAGAGGTTTGCTGAAGAGAAACCCACGGAGCGAAAAACAGGACCAGCTTTTAGAATTGGCATTTTTCTTTTAAACAGACTGTATAGTCATCTTGTTTTCCTGACCTAATCACCAAATAATTTGCATTTAAGAAATTAAGCAGTCTTCAGCTTACCCAACCCCGGTGTATTTTTGAGCCTTCTCTTCCTCGCTAGGCAAAAATGTGAAAAAGGACACCCCCTGCGCAAACATGCTCTTGTATGTGTTTTATCATTCCTTGTGTTCTTGCTAGGGTTTTGTAGGCCAAGATCAGCACCCCAAGTCTGTAAATTGAGAAACGTGGCAGACCGTGATGCTGCGGGATGGTGTAAGGGCAGAGCCTCTGAGGCGTATGGATGCCGACTCTTTGTTTCAGCGATCAATCTCTCGCACGAAGTTTGGCCTGGGGATGCTCAGAAACAAGAGCTGCGTGGCAGGGTGCTATCAATTTCTTTTTATTCTTGTGTTGCTCAGTCCGGTTCATCCCACTCAGGAGGATTCCCTGTGTTGCCGTTACGTCTGACTTACAGAAGCTTAGTTAGTTTGTGGGCTTTTAGTTTTTTTCTGGAGTTCTGAGCCCTTTTCCCTGCCTCAGTGGGCATTGTGGAATAGCTCACTGGGTATTTTGGAATCGGGGCAAATCGTGCTGTGCATCATTAATTAAACATAGATCAGCTCCAGCAGGAAAAGGAGATTCCTGCTTTTTAGGTGCCTGGGAAGTGTTAAATCTGTGTGCCCAGTGCCTTTACGAGTCTTTGGCCCTGGCACATTTGTACATCAAGAGTCGAATCACTGATTTCTCTCACGCTTTCTCTGCTCATCTGTAAGGAGCAAAATGTCTGGTCTTCCATTGCTGCAGTGTTACAGGCTGCTCGAACTCCAGATGCGCAGTGTTGGGGGTTGGAAGGGCCCTCTAGAGATGATCTAGTCCAACCCCCTCCAGAGAAGGATCCCCCAGAGCAGATCACACAGGAACAAGGCCAGGGGCTTTGGAAAGTCTCCAGGGAAGGAGACTCCCCCCTCTCTGGGCAGCCTGTCCCAGGGCTCTGGCACCCTCACAGGGCAGAAGGGTTTCCTCATGTTCAGGTTGGACCTTCTGTGCTCCAGTTGATGGCCATGGCCCCTCGTCCTGTCCCTGGGCACCCCTGAGCAGAGCCTGGCCCCCTCCCCCTGACACCCCCCCTTTAGATATTGATCAGCATTGATCAGATCCCCTCAGCCCCCTCTTCTCCCAGCTGAACAGCCCCAGCTCTCCCAGCCTTCCCTCACATGGAAGGGGCTCCAGGCCCTTCCCCATCTCAGTGTCCCTGCGCTGGGCCCTCTCCAGCAGCTCCTTGTCCTTGTTGTGCCTGTTCTGAAGATCGTACTTGCTGTATTTTTGGGGAGGATGCTGCTAACTTGAGCTCCCTGATGCCGTCTAAAGAGTGACGCATCCCTGTGAGTGTCCCGGCTGGGACTCTTTCACTTTCTTGGTGAAGAATTTCTCTGAAGAATTTGCCGCTTCCCTAGGGAGACTCTGTCAGGATTGCAGCTGAACTAAACCTGGATTGCTGTCGTGCATGGGAGAAGGGAGTGTAGTCTTTCGTGTCTGGGCGTAACAGAGGAATAATAACCCTTCGTATGAATCTGTTTCTCCCAGGAGATTCCCTAGTCTCTTCTCCTTAGCGATGCATTCTTCCTGGCGAGTCGTATCCACTTTATTCAGTGCCTTTTGCCTTTTGGGGCTTGGATTCTGAGGCTGTAGGAGGCAAATACTTCCAGCTATTAATTACCTTCTGCTTACACATGGAAGGTCCTGGTAGCAAGTTTAAGGGAAGCACAGCGGGTGCTAGGACATCTCTTTGGGTTTGGGTTGCAAATCATTTCTGCTGCAAAGTTCTCTGGAGTTTTAGGTTTGTTGGGAGGGGTTTTTTGTATCATTATGGAACATGCCACAGGTTGTTATCTCGTCCCAGGGCTCTGGCTTACAGGCTGCCTTGGAGGGGTTTGGTGCAAGTCCCTGATGTCTTTGGGGGGGATGAGGAGTGGAGCATTGGGTTCGTGGCTGCCATGGCAGGCTGTTTATACCTTCCCAAACACAGAAGCTGGTGTCTGTGGTGTTAGGATTTCCAGTTTCATACAATCATACAACAGTTTGGGTTGGAAGGGACCTTAAAGATTATCTGGTTCCAGCCCCCCTGCCATGGGCAGGGACACCCTCCACCAGCCCAGGTTGCTCCAACCCTCATCCAGCCTGGCCTTGGACACTGCCAGGGATGGGGCAGCCACAGCTTCTCTGGGCAACCTGTCCCAGTGCTCCCCACCCTCTGCGGGAAGAATTCCTTCCTGGTATCCAGTCTAAATCTCCCCTGTTCCCATTTAACCCCGTTACCCCTTGTCCTGTCACTCCCTGCCCTTGTAAAAAGCCCCCCCCAGCTTTCCTGTACCCCCCCAGGCACTGGAAGGGGCTCTGAGGTCTCCCCAGAGCCTTCCCTTCTCCAGGCTGAATCCCCCAACTCCCCCAGCCTGTCCCCATGGCAGAGGGGCTCCAGCCCTCGGAGCACCTTTGTGGCCCCAGAAGCCATTTATAAAGCAAAACTGGTTTGTTCCAGCACATACAGGCTTGTATTTGCTTTTTGCTGGACACTCTGGGATTTCTTCAGTGAAACTTCCCTATGTGTGGGAACCAAAACTTGTGTGAGAGGTACCGCTTTCTGCGATGCTTTGACAGGAAGGGTCCGTGTGTGTGTGTGATTTCTGGCCAAACCAGGAGGATGGATACCGGCGAGGTTTTGGAGGTCCTGCAGTAGTAAGGTTGAGTGTTGGTTGCAGTGAATATGTGATGAGGCGACTGGGGCAGCTTGGGACCTAAGTTCGGGAATTCCAATCCCAGAATGTCCTTAGTTTGTTTTGGTGGGTTACTGCATAGCCTGTGGGAGACCCCCCATCCCTGTACTTTCATCTTGCTGTGGAGTGGGAATCGTTTTCCTCTCGGTATTTTGCACTGTTTTGCTCATTCAGCTGCGTTTCGCCTTGGTTTCTCTCTGACTTAAGGTCTGAAAAGCGTCCTGTCAGTGGCAGAAAGGTGTGTGACCAACTGAAAACAAATTCCTGATCCACATTTAACTGTGGAACGTGCGTCCTGGTCTCGGGTCTTTCGCGGTATGGATTTAGCAAAATCTGGGTTTGTTGGGGGGGGTGTGTGTGAGGCTGCGGAGTTTTGGTTTGCGCAGAAAACGCCCTGCTGTGACTGTCCCCAGCCGTTGTGGAGTGTCTTTTCTTTGATCACCCCTTCCTTGCCACTGGAGGTTGTCAGGGAAAAGCACCGTTTGGGTTTGCCGTTCTTACAAAGTCACTGCAGCTTGTGCTCTGTAGGTACTTGAAGTGGAATAAAGTTGAGCTCTGTCAGCTGCGTCCCCTGACCTGGAAATAATCACTGCAACAGGCTGAGATCCAGCGAAAAGCTCTCAGAGCTGACGGGGACGGGGATGGGGAGGGAGGCTCAGCCCAGGAAATGAACCGTTGTCTTAAAAATTCTTTGAGCTTAAAATTAATCATTCCGACAGTTTTTGGGGGGAAGGGGGAAAAGAACCTTACATAGTTGAATCTGCTGGTCACTTCAAGCTCGTTTTGGTTTTTTTTCCCCCTTTTTTTCTTTTTCCATATGGGACTTCCTGCTTCTGTTTGGTTTGTGTTTGGCCTTTTGAGCTTGTCTTATTGCTGGCCTGAAGAGAGGGATTAGCCGTGTGTGCATTTCAAAGCAGGGCCGTTGTGTGCTGTGGTGCCTGGGCATCAGTGGATATGAAGATAAACCCACCAGCACCCGGAGGCTTGGCCCGAGGAGCGCAATACCTGAAACACGGGTTTTAGGGATCACTGCATTCCACTTTGTGCTGATATGAAGGTTTCTATCCCGAGTTACGGTGCTACGGAAACGCTTTTTTCCCCTCTGACCACGCTGCTCTGCCTGGGGTTTCCTCGGTGTGTGACTGCGGCCCTCATTTCTCTGTGGTTTCTTGGGAAGGCTGTGCCTTTTTATTAATTATTTTTAATTTTGCTAAGAGCGGAGAGTGTGGGGTGCTGCTCGCAAACCCGCCCCAATCCCCCAGCCCCCCCTGGTGACATGCTTCACGCCTGCGACCTGCTTCTCAGCTATTTGTCCATGTGGCAACTTTCCCTCCTCTCACCCCTTCCTCCGGGTTTGAACCGAGCTGATCCGACCCGGCGCTGGGGGGAGGAAACTCCCCGCCCCACGGCACATCGCCCGGGCCCGATCCGGAGCCCTCCGGTGCCGCGCGGATTGGGGCGACGATGGCGCTTGGCGGGAGCTGT
Organism: Rhynochetos jubatus; assembly: GCA_027574665.1. NCBI lineage: Eukaryota > Metazoa > Chordata > Aves > Eurypygiformes > Rhynochetidae > Rhynochetos > Rhynochetos jubatus. The sequence continues at coordinate 4,706,697 of CM050672.1, read as the reverse complement.
GCTGGCAGCCGGCTGCGCTATGCTCGATGCCGGGCTCGTTTCCTGTTTCTATTCTGGTCGCGAGCGGCTCAGCTCTGCTTCCTGCCTCGCGCAGATTCCCCTAACCCCGGCCTTTCGTTTTCTCTGGAGCGATTTTGGTTACGGACCCAACTGAAAAAGGAGCCGGTGAGCTCCGCGGGGAGGGTGGGCGGCAGCTCGCTCGGCAGAGCGCGGGCTCCTGTTCCGCTAGGCCCGGCCGCAGCGACTAGGCGGGTCAGTGTTTAATCAGGAAATTGCTGTAGGATGACCAGTTCTGGTCTTGGATCCCAAACAATGGCCTGTGCTCTGTCACACGCACGCATCCCCTGTGCCGCCGCGGCCTGGAAACGCAGAGCTGCTGAACCGCGCGAGGCGACCCTTCGCTTCTAAATGCGCGTTCGAGCCGCTTCTTGTCGTAGGGCAGGGAAACGGGTTTTTCGGTTCCTTTTTGCTGCTGGCTTGGTGTCACTGGAGACCCTTTAAAAGGCGCAGGAGGCTCTTGTGGCTCTGCTGTCAGACAGGGTAGCCTCATCCCCTTCCCTGCCCGTCAAAACTTAACCCTGCCAGAGGTCTCGCGCTGTGCAGGGGCGGGAGGGAGCGTCCGCGCTGGCGCGACCTTCATCCGCTGCGTGGAGCGGTCGCAGGGATAAATGAAGGTGTTTAACTTGGGCTGCCAGCGCTGCACGCGTTTTAAACGCTGCCACACCTGGGCTTTCGGTTGACAGGACTCGCTTTGCTGTTAATGTCCTTTTGGCATGCTGGATTGACTTGTCTTGGAGACGTGCACGATCATAAATGCCGTGGAGAAAACTGTTTCCACATGGCGCTGAAATGTGGGTCATGGCAGGGGCCCAAGGCTCGCTCTGCTCCGCTCCCTCCCTGCAGCAGCCGCGCCACTCGCATGGGCTCACGCCCGCGCCCGTACGGGTACGAGGTTCGCGCCGCGATTTCAAACGAGCCCTGGTAGCTGGGGGAGGAGTTGTGTGATTGGTTTTTATTAACTTTGAATCGGGCCTTACCCAGGAAAACAGAAACCTTTATTAAAAAGAATTAAAACCAGTCGAATTTCCTGAAATGACGAGAAGTGACATCTCCAGGAATTGACTGTTCTGGCACCCTGACCGCCGGAGTAGCGCTGGGTGTATGTCAGCATCTGGCCTGGGCCAGGTTTCCGTGGTTACGTTACCTCTCCCCGTGCCCGCTCGCCCTCTGAGCCAGGGCGAGGGGAGAATTCCCGTGATTCTTCCCGAAAGCGCGTTCGGTTTCTCTGCCCCCCCGCAGGTCAGGGGGCCTGGGTGCCGTATCGCAGGCGGGTTCTTGACTGTAAGGGGTTTCTCTGGAGGTGCTTTGCCTGGCAGTGTCAGGGGGCTCAGCCGTAGCCCCTCGTCTTGCTCCGGCGCTGCCTCCCCGCAGGTACGACGGGATTTGGGAAGGAGCTGGCAGCTTTCAGCTGTCTCTTCAGCAGCTTTTTCCAGCGAGGGGACCACCACATCCGTCAGGCTTGCAAATACTTGATAACAGCAGTCTTGTTCTTTCCTAAAATCTTCCTTCCTTCCGCTTTTAAAATATCGATTCTGTTGCTCTCAGTTGTTTCAGAGAGGCTGGTAACGATACTAAAAGCTGTGAATTGTCTTAAAATCCAAAGTATTGGCCTGAACAGGGGCCTTTTTAAAATAATTTCAGGCTCCTGCCTTTGCTGCGCTTCGTTGCCCACCCTAACTCGTGTGGTTGGCATGGTGGCATAATCACATGCCGAGATGACTAAATGCTTCGGAGCCTAAATTGAACGCATCGGAGACTGGAAAGCGCCTTCCAGAGGAAGCACTGCTGGGGAATTGGAATATCCTTGGCAGAGAGAGGGTAGCTTCCTGCCTCCTGGGTGACCTAGCGTTTTATGCCATCAGGGGTTCTTCTTCAGGCTGAAGCAGAAGATTTAAAAACCTCATGAAGAAAACCAAAAGCTCTTTAAATAAACAGGTCGTGGTCCGAGACTAGTTTCGCGCTCGCACTTGCCTTCCCAGGGCCTGGTGTCAGACCGGCCGTTCCCATCGACGTGATCGACGCGTAGGTCCCGCTCCTCCTGCATCCCCAGCACCCTGGGAGCATCCTCTGATGCTGCTGCCGTGCCGCTGCTCGTTGCACCTGGGGGCCTCCTGGTTTCTTTCTTTCCTGCTTGTTTTAGGGTCTGCGTTACTGAACTGGGAGCTTTACATTTTTGTGTGGCCGCGCTGCTGCTGGATGGACGGGCCAGGACCCGCGTTAGCTAAAGGGATGCCGCGCTCTCAAGCGCAGCTCCAGCGCTTACGCCGCCGCTTTGGGACACGTCGTCGCGTCAATGTTTAGATAAACCTAGAAGCTGAGCAGCTTTCAAAGGGTTAAACGGAAACTCTCTTCTGGAGAGTCTTGCTGCTGCGTTTCCCAGGGTCCTGCCGAAGAGCCCAGCGCTCCGGCTGGGGATGCTGACCTTCCTTCCACATGGTGGGTTTTCCCTGCAGCGACATCTTGTTCTGGGGCTGAATCACGTTACTCCTTCTAGACTTTGTGCTGCAGCTACAGCTTTTGAATCTCCTTTCCAGAGACCGAGAATGGGGAATTTGTTCGTCTGCGTAGTGTTTGGAGGGGGAGGAAAGCCCTCTTGCCCCCCTCCTCCCCCCCCCCCCCCCCTTCTTAAAAAATTTTATTTGGAGGGGGAAGGGAAGAAGGGGTGGCTCAGGGTAGGAGCAGGAGATGTGATTAAAGCTCTTGCCGAGTAGATCTGTGGGAGTGGAGTATCGACCTCTGAAAAATCAATGGCTGCTGCGGTAGCAGCGCTGGCTGTTTTGCAAGGTCTCCCGTTGCAGGAATGTAGTAAAGCCAGCAGCGCTTCCGTCTATCGTCCTCCCTCCTTATTTTGTACCTTCTTTCTGCCAAATGACCAGGCTCACCTAAATTTACTGAGGTGGATTAGAACAGCAGCTTATTTTTGCAATCAGAGTAAAATTTCTTGTGTGACACTGAGCCCCTCCTCCTGACAGCCTCCTTTCCAAATGCTCTTTTTCCTGCAGTGCAGCTACAGCCAGCAGCTTCTACCAGTTTGTCTAAAGCCAGCCTTGGAAGAATGAGCTTTTCAGCTTCTTTTTTTGAGCAGGGAAACTGCATGGAATCTCTCTTGCGTGTTCTAGTCCCCATCTTAGGTTTGCAGTTGTCGGCGCCGACGCCTGAGAGGAGCTTAAACCCTTGGTAAGGGAAGGGAATATGGACTCCGAGGCTGAAGCCTTGCTGCTGTTACCCTCCTGGTATTTGTTTTAGTGGGCAGGGGTTTTCCCCTTGTAGTAGTAAAGGTCTAGCACGTATTTCCTTTACCTAAGGACTGCTTGGGTGAGTAAGTGGCACGTAACAGGACTCAGGTTTTTATGCATGCGTAGTTTTGTAACCAGGATCTCGGGGTTTTCTCCCAAAGAGCTTGCGGCAGCACCTCAGCACTCTCTAGATGCTCACGTGTGGTCCTTGCTCAGATCAGAGGTTGAGCTTCCAGGGACATATCTGAGGGGCCAAACCCAGTGATGTCAGTGCATAATTAAATCCCTTTGTTCTAATTGCCGATCTTGTCCCATTTTGAAGCGGAACATGAGAGGAGAGGCAAGGCCATGAATTCAAAAAGCTTTCATAAAGCACAGGAGCATACTGTGCAGCTTGTCTTAGTGTGGCAGTGATCTTCCTTGCGGGCATTCCCTGTTTCTTGTGCCAGGAGAAAGTCATCTGTCCCTGTTAAACTGAAACCAAACTGTTCAGTGCCTCAGAGCCTAAGAGGTGAGAGCTGTATGTGTCCAAGGGGACACCGGCTTTGGTTCTATTTGATTGGTCTTTAGTCGTCTTGGGTAGCTTGGGAATGTGGATGACCATGCTCCTCCCCACACATATGTGAAGGCAAAATCAGTAACAGGTAAATTGGCAGCTTAAAAATACATATTTTTGGTTTCTACCTCGCTCCTGTGACAGGGAGGTACTACTCTACTCCTGTGACAGGTACAGAGCACACGGCAAGGGTGTTATCGGCATCTCTCACTTCGCTTCAAATTCCAGGAATGCTCTAGGTGTGGCGAGAGGTTTTACTGGGGAGATCCTGCACGCATCCTTCCTCCTCGCCTTTGTCTTCTCCAGCCCCTACGTGCACCAAGAATGATGATCATCTAGGAGGTGCTTTTGGCCCTGTGATGATGGACTCAACTTCTGCCCCATAACCCACGGTAGCAGAGCAGAGTGAGGCAAATGATGATCTTCCCTAGGACTACTTGTATATTTTTGGGTCAGGACAGGACTTGGAAATGTGCTTTGGCTTTGGAATAGCTCACTTGCTTCTCACAGCGATGGCAGGTCTTCACGTTCCCACCCAGGGTGTTCAGCGAGCCGGCAGCTGCCAACTGCGCGTGGAGAGCCGTTACCGGGGGGGGTTTGGTGTTTGTGGTGGCACGTGCTGATGGATTTTGTCAGAATTTTGAAGCGTGGCGGTTGAAACAGCTGGTGGTGATGCAGGGCTTGCAGGAGTGCGGGCCCTTCCCAGTGGTCCTCCGCTCAGCTGGACCAGCTCGGAGACTGCAGCACTCCGGGAGACAGGGTATAACTCTCCTTAGACGAAAAGCACCAACTGGATTTGTACTGTAGCTTGACCTGTGTTCCCCAGCTTCTGCTTTCTACCGGGGACGCGGTCAGAAAGCGGCATACAGTAGGGGGGCGGTGGGAGGCCGCGGAGCCTCTCCAGGCCCTTCCGACACACGTGTGGATATCCCAAGGCGGCTTTGCAAGGTGTCTCCTTGGATGTGGCGTGAAGCTGTAAGCCTGATGGAAACGGGGCAGGGCGAGGTCTCCAGGCCGCTTTCCATTACGAGGCGGTGCTTTGTGAAGCATAAGATGCAAGATTCAGTTGTCTGTGTTGCAGAAGGAGCAAGGAGTCTGTCCATTTCCCTGAAATAGCAGGGAGATCCTGCTTGCCAGTCAGCTGTGTAATTTCTGTGATAGAGAGGATTGAGGTATTTTGGGTGTGGAAATAAAGGGGAAGGAAAGGACAAGCTTGTGATTTTTTTTTTTTTTTTTTAAGCATTGATAGTTCTTTGGTGAGTGGAAAAGAAACTGCAGAGAAAATTGCAATAGAAAGTAGGTATTTCAATTAGTCAGAAGCAACAAAGAGGCTTTTCCCCTTTCGGAAGGAATCGGTGAGTATATTTAGCCATTGTCCTCTGGTCTTGCTCGTAAGCGTCTTTGTGGAAACAACCGGCCCTACAGAATTTGTAAGCTCCACCACATGCTCATCATAATTTCCTTGAGTGCTATCTGGTGATCTGATAGTGCCGACAGTCATTACAGACGGCGCTCCTTCCCTCTCCCCCACGCGTTTCCTAGGCGCTTCGCCTGGGGATGGGCCGAGGAGTAGTGGAGGAAGGCTGTGGTCCCAGCGAGAGCATCAGTTTGCTTTCTGGTCAGTGTTCCTGCTCTTCCAGATCAGTGGGGTGGGCTGGAGCGGAGCCTTGAGTCTCTTCTCTGAGGTTTTGTTACCTTGATCTTAAGTATTTCTTCTCGTTTCATCTTTGTGTTTGTTTAACAAATGAACTTGTATCAGATAGTGAAATGGTGGTTCCTCTCTTCAGATAAAAGAAACCTCGCTGTTTCCAGCACAAACTAACCGGCTCCCTTGTGTTGGTCATGCCAGGACTTGCAACCCTTTCCCTGCGCTAGATGAACTCCCCTGCCCCCCTCCTTTGGGTACCAGATTGTGTGATTTCAGGCATGGGTTTGTTGTGGTGTGAGAGGAAGGTGTTAGCTGCTGAGTCCCTGTTTGTCAGCAGTGCTGACAAACCCATGCTGGCATCAGCGAGGGTTGGGCAACCAATCGCAGCTGGAACGGTTATCGTTTCAGGGTCCCTGTGGGCTTCCGCTATCAGGTCACATCCCAAAATAACACTGGGCAGTATTTCAAGTGAAGAAACTCAGGCTTTGGGGCTGCAGCCAGCCTGGAGTGTGAGATTCTGTGTGAAATAGTTGGAATCCCTCCAGCGTTTTTGATCTGCATGGCAGATGAGCAATAAAATGCATAAAAAAACACATTGGAAACACGTGAGGAAATTCTCCAGACCCTGACGTTTCCTTCGAGTTGGCAGAGTTACTGCTGTCGAGCCTCACCTCCTGTCTCGGCTCGATTGGCTGCGCTCGCGGGAGGAGGGAAGGGGAGAGCCCTTCTCCTGGTGCTGCCGTGTCTTTCCAGGTCTCCTCCTGACGCTCTGTGGGAGGCGAATAAAACCTCGCTGGCCCTCTCCTCTTGGGCTCGATCCAGCACCCGCTGACGGCAGCAGGTCTCCATTATTTCAATGAGGTTTTCTTTCTTTCTGAAGGCTTCTCTGCTACGGTCTGTAGAGAGAATGAGACAGCTTTTTCCCCTGGTGTTTGTGCTTGGGTAAACGGGGTGTCGGGGCTGGAGGGTGTCCTTCAGGTTGAGTTAAAGACCCCACAACACTGTGCCTTGATGGTTGGCATCCTGAGACCATGACTTGGTGGGTGGAAGCCAGCTCCGTACTGATTAGCTGCTTCCACTCAGGCATTCCGGTCCCTGCTTCTCGCCCTCCCCTTGCCCGGAGTCTCACTTCTGAGAAACTTAGTCCTGGTGAATGACACACCCAGAAAACGCCGCTCTGCTGGCAGAGCATTTCTTTGCTGGTAAAAGACTTCATTGTGGCAATTCCTAAAGATTTTTAGAGGTGAAATTCTCCTGGAGTTCCTTCATTTTTATGGTCCTGTTTCAATTCCCGCCCCAACATCCAAGAAAGGTTGACACGTAACTCGCTTTTAACAGGTGACCTGTCTGATCCGCAGCCCTGTGGCTAGAAGGCCTGCTCTGCCTATACACGAGGTCGGCGATGGTGTGCTGGCAATGCAGAGGGGCCCTGGCTCACCTCTAAAGCAACCCTGTATTAACCTGCTTAATTAAAGCTGCACATTTTTAAATGAGGTTCAGCTTTGATGCAAGATACGGGCTTTAAAGATTGTTATCTAATTGCTCAGGAGTTAATTTTCCAACAGTTTTTAACATTTGTTTTATATTTTGCAGATATTCTTGTGCCTATTACCAAGTCATACCCTCTTAATCTGCCCAGTTGTGCCAGTGTTGCTCACACCACGTAGCAGTGGCCTCAGATCCTTCTCTTTTGCATCTTGGAGAAGCTACGTCCCTTACGCTCCTGATGACGGAAGGGACCTTTCCCATCGCACGCTTTCTCTGTAGCTGTCCTTTCATGCCAGTGTTTTGTCTCAGGTGTACGTTTATCCTGTGTTTTTGCCTTCGAGCCTAAAAATCTCTCATCTGAGGAGCGATAGGCTCTGCCCCTCTGTCCAGAGGTTTAACTGCTCTGAAACGCCGTAGGTATAAGCTCGTGGTGCTGGGGATTTTAAAGCTGAAAAGGGTTTTGGCCTCCAACTTCATTTCAGTGATGATGAAAACAGTGTTTGGATGCATTTGGTGATTCAGACTAAAAGTACCTTAATGTCTTTAAGGGAAATACCAGTATTTCCATCCCAATTTGAGGTCGGACTGAATTAGCTCATGGACATGTGGTCCCTGCATTGACTTAGAGGGGAATCTAGATGCGTATCCTATACCGGTGGCTGAAGTCAGATGCAGTAAGAGGGATGCTTTGCTCTTGATTGTGTTGGTTGGTGCTTTTTAATGGAAAATGTTGGAAATTCTGTCTCTTTACTCCCACTTCAGATGGTTTCTGCAGTAGGAATGTGGGGTTTGTCCAAGTTGTCCAGGGGAAAAAAACAAGTAGCTGTGTAAAGGACCAATGCTTCTGATGTTAGGGTCGGAAGGCAGTGAAAATGCAGGAGTTCTTAGACACTATTTTTAGGCTTTTTCTGCATTTTTCTAGCTTTCATTGAAATAAAACAGCGTGATGCTTTTTTTGCCTCAGGAAGATAACACTTCAGCATTAAGCAAATACACCTCAGAGACTGTCGTGCAGGAAACGATCTCCCAGACAGAGGCAGTAATGGAAGGGGAGGCAGGACGTGCTCCGCACTATCATCCCACCGAGCGACTGGTGTTCTCAGCCTAAATGCAGCGTTTGTTAGAAGCACTTTGATCCACTGTTAAATAGACAAGGTTGCCCTGCTGCAGCAGGGTGTGGTGATGCCCCACTCTCCCCTTTGTCCTTCTGAATGTCCCTGTCGATCCACCAAGTGTGATGGGGTGGTTGGATATCTCCCGGCTCGTACTTTGTTCTCCCGTAACTCCAGTATCCCGCTTCCTGGGCTGCGGTGACGTACTGTTCTCCAGCTTAGCTGACGGGGACGTGCTGTCGGAGCCTTTTCACACGTCGCCTGGCAGGCAGGCAGGGCTTCTGAGGGCTGATAAGTTTGCAGTATCTTGTGTCTGAGGTCCTCCCGCACTGCACGGAGCTGGGGAAGCGTTACCCGAACTGCTGCTAAACAAGGCATCATCCAGTCAGTGTAAATGAGACCAGGGTGTCCAAGTTACTTATCGGTTTGCTCGGCCTTTCTGCAGGGTGATTTAAACGAGGCTGGCTCTGTTGGCGCTGGTCAGCCGAATTCTGTGCGGAGGGAGTTGCTCTGAAATCCCTTCAGGGCTCAGTGCGCTTCTGATCCAGGGTTGATTGCTCCGAAAGACTTCGGATAGGTGAAGCCCTGGCAGGCTTTGGTCTGCCACTGCTTCACCTGCTGCGATCCTTGGGATCTCTGGCAGAGGTTTTACCTGATCACTGGAGTAGTTACAACTTCCCAGCTTTCTGTTCCAACATGCCACCGCTTTCTCTGCCTTGGACTGTGTCTCATTCACTCCAGGCCAAGCCTGAATAGCTGATGCGCCTTATTATCATCACACAGTGCTGTCGTGCGTCTTGGACCTGCACGCCGTCTTCTTGGAAGTGTCCCCGTTTTTCGGGCTTGCCAGCGGATTTTTGGTGCTGTCGCGTCGCAGGCGCTGCTGTGGCAATCGGAGGTTTCGGCTTCCTTAGGCTCTTTGTGCTTTTCTTCGTGGTGGATCCATGCGGTAGGAAGGGTATTTCCTAGCCTTGCCTTCAAGAAGAGCTGAACTTTGCAGGCTGATGCTGTAACTGCTAATTTTTGCTGTCTTTGAAGAAAGGGAAGTGGGAACCCTGAAGACTGTTTTATGGCTTTCTTTTAAATCTCTGTTTAGTTTGTTTTTATCCATCTCAAGTGAGTAGTTTCCCAGCTCGTGTGAAGTTTATGAATTAATTATGTTGAGGCAGGAGTTTTCCGTCTTTCAGAGGCTGAGCCACGTTTTTTTTCCAGGCCATGATCACACGGACTGCCTCCTCTATTGCAGTTCTACGTGTATTGTCGAGGCATTCTTTAATTTCTCACCTCTAAACGGAGTTAAAAGAAGCAAGTAGGAGAATTAGCCCGTTGTTGGGACCGGCAGCAAGCGCTCAGTGACCCAGCTGGGGAACTCTTGGGGTCAGGGACGGGCGGCAGGGTAAGGTGCATTTGGCAGTTACCTCAGTCCGCAGCAGCCTTCGTTACTGACAATAACGTGAACCCAGTTCATCGATTTCTGTTTGCAGTATGCCTGAGGGAGAAATGCACTCTTTCTTAGTGGTGTGTGAGAAAACAGTCCCGTGTCTTTATTTTTGCCTGATCTGTTTCTCTGTGTGTTGCAGGACTTGTCTGGTTCAATAGATGATCTGCCCATGGGTACAGAAGGAGCCCTGAGTCCTGGAGTGAGCACATCAGGGATTTCCAGCAGTCAAGGAGAGCAGAGTAACCCAGCTCAGTCTCCTTTCTCTCCACATACCTCTCCTCACCTGCCAGGCATCAGAGGACCCTCCCCATCCCCAGTTGGATCTCCAGCGAGCGTTGCTCAGTCCCGCTCTGGTCCACTTTCACCTGCTGCAGTACCAGGTAATGCTGCTTGGCACTGCGGATCTTCTGGTGGGATTGCCTCATACAGCTGGAGAGGGAATTGAAATGGCCAGTGGGGAGGAATTGGCCAGCGTTAGCACCGTGTGGTTATTGAGGTCCTGTGGTCTGGTTGATTTGTTTTCAAACAGCTGTAACTTCGAAAGGACGCATTAAGATGGGTAGGATGGCTGGTAAACCAGCAGTGTCGTTCTGCTGGGTTAATGTGACTGATCTTGCTCTTGTTTTCCTTCGCTGTGGCTAACATACCCTTCTCCTGAAGTTGTTTGTAGTTCTGGTATTTAATACTCTTGCATCCTGAGGTTTGTGGTGTGCAATTTTGTGATTAACCACTTGCCTTCTTGCGGTGTAGGCAATCAGATGCCACCCCGACCGCCCAGTGGCCAGTCGGACAGTATCATGCATCCTTCCATGAACCAGTCAAGCATCGCGCAAGATCGAGGTGTGTAACGTGAGTTAAAGGATGTACTTGCGTGGATCTGTTTGTAAAGCTGGATGTGTAACTGAAAATTACCTGGCCTGGTGACATGGATCTATGGTGAGGGAGCATTTAAAAGCTGCCCCAGGTTTATAAGCTGTAAGTGTTTAGGCACCGTGCAGTAAATTCAGCTGCTGCTGGTCATTTGGCCTCTTAATGCTCCATCCAAGCCGGCAGTTTGGCTCGGAAGATGTTTTCACTGGCTTTTGAAACACTTTCCTGTAAATGTTACTTGTCCAAGGTCCATTACCGTAAGCTTCAGAATGAGGGGTGCTCGCAACGGCGTTGCGTGCCTTTTCCCTCGGAGAGAATAAGGTTAGTGCGGGGGAAAAGGGTGTGAAATTTTCAGCTCTTGTGACTGAGGGCACGTAGTTGTCACCCTGAAGAAACACAACAAGCAAACGAAAAAGCCAAACCCACCACCAGCAAGCCCCTAGGATTGCAGAGTTGTACTGTGTCAGTTATTTTCCTGGTTAAAACAGGAAATTGGATCTGTTATCTTAGCAGATACACCGGCTCTGTAATAGCAACCGCTGTAAAATCTGTCTAGGCTGTTGCTGAAAGGATTTTGTTAGTGGGTCCTGGGGGCTGCTGTTACAGAATGCCCGTGTCCAGTGGTACTAATACTCGTCTGCTCCACTCCCTGGGTGACCAGGTTACATGCAGAGGAATCCTCAGATGCCCCAGTACAGCTCGCCCCAGCCCGGCTCAGCCTTATCTCCCCGTCAGTCTTCTGGAGGACAGATGCACGCTGGGATGGGGCCGTACCAGCAGAACTCCATGGGAAGCTACGGACCCCAGGGTGGGCAGTACGGACCTCAAGGTGAGGCGTGGTCGGCTCCCCGAGCTGGGAACCGAGCTCAGGGAATACGAAAGGCCTCCCTGTTGTAACATCTTGTCTTTGATAAGCTGGTTTTATTCGTCCCCTCCTAACGTGCGGGTAGTAGAAACTGGCGCGCTCCTTATTAGCTGGGAGGAGCCGTGCTTTGTGCGTGTTGAGGTGGATGAAGTCTGCTGCTCTCAGGGTCAGTTGTACTTCTAAATGCAGGATCCTTCCTCGTTTAAAAAGATGCAGGTTGGACATCCAGTGTAATAGAGAAGAATTCCTCTTTGGAGAGGGGAAAAAAAAAATAATGGAGTGTTGTATGGTTTTGGAAAGGGTTCAGGGAGTTTTTTACATCCTGTCCTGGCCCATTTAGCTCACTCTGCTCGGTTGAGGTTTGGGAGAGTTTCAGGCAGCTTTTGAATCGATGTTGTTACTTGGCTGTGTCAAAACACATTTTATGTGGCTTATATCCAAGTACTTTGACTTTTTGTTGAGGTGTTAACACTCCCCCTCATCTCTGTTAGTGATCTTTAAATATTTGCTGATAGAAGATTTTTATGGTGATTCATAAATTAAGCAGTTGAATGATGTTGTCTTCCCCTCTCTATCTCCTTAGGAGGTTATCCCCGGCAGCCAAACTACAACGCTATGTCCAACGCCAACTACCCCAGCCCCGCAATGGGAGGAAGCATGAACCCCATGGGCGCAGGGAGCCAGATGCACGGGCAGACTGGTGTCCCCCCCTACAGCGGGCTTCCTCCAGGCAGGATGAGCCACGCGACCATGGGGAACAGGCCGTACGGACCTAACATGGCGAATATGCCACCTCAGGTGGGGACCGGGATGTGCCCCCCGCCAGGCGGCATGAACCGCAAAGCACAAGAAGCGGCCGCCGCCGCCATGCATGCTGCTGCCAACTCCATCCAGAACAGGTAAGGGATGGCTTTTCCCCGGCCTCTGTCCCTTCCCGACGTCGCACCTGGGTTTCTGGGCTGCGTAACGGGCGTGGGGGAACGCCGAGTGTACGCTCCCTGGAAGGTTTGCCACTGTTTCATCAATCCCAAGCGTTAAAAAAGGAAGAGCGTCAAGCTTGGGCAAGCAGTGTGTTGGGACACCTCGGGAACGACGCGCTTAGGGACTTTCTGATACTCCCAGCTGAAACCTACTGGAGCTGTTTTCGCTTTCTGTTCTTCGTTACACGGGTGACTCGCGGGACGCTGCGAGCGTGGCGAAGGCCGTAAATCTACCAGCCAGCCAGCCCTCCAGCTGCCTTTATCGGAACCAGGGCATTGCTTGTCCAGTGTAATGAACTTCTTCCTTTTAGGGCCTTGCTGAGCAGCTGTGGGAAAGGGCGCTGGAATTCAGCGCTCAACTCTGCAACTATTTTGTGTGGTGGCTTTTTCTTTGTTCTTTTTTTGACCGCCCATTCCAGAGTTAGGTGTATGTGACCTACCAGAACTCTCTCAGAGCCATCAACTTGCTTATAAATTGGGATTCCCCCGGTAAAGCTGTTGGATACGTTTGTTGGCTGACTGGGCATTGTGCTCTTTATCCGGATTTAAGGGCTGCTGCTGCAGTCTGTGAAAGAGGTCGAGGTCCCAAACGCCAGCGAAGGCGCCAAAGCCTGTCCCTCTGAGTGACAGTTGTACACGAGGTTTTCTGATAGGCGTAAAGTAATGTTACTTGTACGGGTCACAGAAAGGAAGGAAAGAAAGAAAAATCGTTAATTGCGGCTGAAGCGCCACACTCTTCGTCTGTACAGACGACGTGTCCTCGCTGAGCTGCGCGGGGCTGCGGTGTTGGCAGGTCTGTTCTTCCCTGAAAAGGCAGCTTGGCTGAAACGAAATGCAGTAGAACAGGATTGAGGGTGGAAACGATCAGAACTGAGGTCTCTCTCTTTCAAAGCCGTTTGCATCCCCTTCCCTTTGCAGAATGAGGCAGGCTCTAGGGTAACGAGGCTTTAAAAGAGCACCTGAGCGTCGGGCTTTTAGCTGGAAAAGTGACCTGGAGAAAGTCACTTCTCCGACTGCTTTGTCGAAGGTTTCTTTCAGCAAACCTGCTTCATTAGAAGGCAAGATCTTAGGGCTTAGTACTTGGAGTAAGCGCCTGCTTCTTCCTTGCTTTCTCTAGGCCTCCTGGTTATCCCAACATGAACCAAGGGGGAATGATGGGCACTGGACCTCCGTATGGACAGGGAATTAACAGTATGGCTGGCATGATAAACCCCCAGGGCCCACCCTATCCGATGGGGGGGAATATGGCTAACAACTCCGCAGGTAAGCCAGCGCTGTCTGTTAGGCCTTTCACCGATGCCATCGTACTGGATTGAAAGTCAGCGTTAAAGATTCTTTTGACTTCCTAGGGATGGCAGCAAGCCCTGAAATGATGGGTCTTGGGGACGTCAAATTAACACCTGCAGCTAAGATGAACAATAAGGCAGATGGGACGCCAAAAGCGGAATCCAAGTCAAAGGTAAAACGCTTTGGTTTTTGTTTGTAATGACTCCCATCCTCTTCAGCACCCAGGGAAATAAAACCATTGTGTGTGAACTTGGATTGAATGGGGCATCTGCCTCGTAGTGAGTGTGATTCCTGAGAGAAATGTAATTTGATTCAGCCTCTTTACCCTAAACAGACTTCTCATTAGCATGGTTGTCCTTGTAGCGTGTGATCTGACTGCTGCTTGCGACCGTGGCTCTACGTCGAGCGTGGCGAGCGAGTGGGATATCCCAGTGTGTTAGTAACAGTATTCCGCCATCCCCTGCGGAGACCCACCAGCCCTCAGGAAGGCCAGGAAAGGGGCTTTTCTATCAGAATGCACGTGTTCTTCCCTGTTTATGGCTCATGCATTCAAGCCTCTATCTGGAATTTTGCTAACAGATGCCTGGCACGCTTTATTGACGTTCTCGCTTCAACTGTGGGCGAGTCTTGCCTCTGTTAATCGGGGAGAAGGTACCTGAACAGATGCACTTTGGCTCAGGTTTAGCCAAGTCCCCACATCCTACGAACAGCTAATTAGACTGTTGGTGAATCAGCGTGTTGCAGTAAAGACCACGTAGTTGGAGTGCTCAGTGCAAGGAGATTGGGCCTCAGTTTCGCTTGATGTGTCCAGCCCTGGCCGTGCTTGAACGGTGCTGGTGATTCCAAAGGGTTCTTCAGGATTTAGGCAGAAAATTGAAACAGTTGACGGTTTGACTTCTGGGATTCACACTCTTCAAGGGGAGCGTTTCCCAGCCCTTTGGGAGTGATGAGTTTCACTCGCAGAACAATTCAGCATTAGGAATTATCACCTGCTGCGGTGAAACTGCCAGAAGAAGGGTAACCAAACCTGCGTGTTTCTGCTGTAGGCTTGGAGCGAGTCAGTTATCGCCCTCAGCCGGGAGGTGCTGCACTAAAGCCTTACCGTTGTTTCACAAACAAACCTCTTACTAATCCTGTATTAAAGCCAGAAAAGGGAGGCAAACAAGTTCTTCAGGGAGTGTTTCTCTTTGCCTGACTGCTACCAGTTCCAAAGAACCACCAAAAAAGCAGTTTCTGAGTCTGTACTCTCCTCTCTTGCTACTTGGACGAAAATAAATGCTCTGTGGGACCTGTACCACCAGCAGTCTGCAGAAAGATTCAGAGGATCTCACTTCTGCTCATGTGTTTTGGCATCTGCCTGTCTGTTTATGGCAAAGACTGGAATGCTCTTGGGCTGGGAGATGCCAGAAGCTGCAAATAAGGGTTGTTCAGTCCTGCGCCGCCGAAGGATTGTTCAACGTGCTAGTGAACGCGCTCAGTCTTGGGTGAAGGGGTTCATCACCAGGTTGGAAGCTCACTTCTTCTCTGGAAGTTCATTTGGCACTCGGAATGCCAAAACCGTTCCCGCCTTTACTCCAGTGTATGTGACCCAGGTGCTGACAGACAAGATGCCGTGCTCAGCGCTGCGTCAGAAGGCTCGGGGTAGCAAGGCAAGACGCAGGGCCACAGGCTTTGCCTCTGAATAGACACTCGGCCAGTTCAGTGAATCAGACGTGTAGGAAAGAGCGTGCGATGCTCGGACCAGTTAACTGTGAAGCTGTATTCCTGATTCCTGGCATACCTTCCCGTATCGGTCTTCCTGGATCCTGCTAGGCCAGCGATAGCAAACGTTTTGGGAGCTGATGTGGGTAGCTGGAGTTTTCTGCGCTTCTCTCAGTGAAGAGGCAAGGGAAAAGGGATGGTCTTTGTGGGGGACCCCTCTCACACAAACAGGTGCCTCTGACCTTGTTTTTCCTTTGAGGTGTGTTTATTGTTACTCCTTTGCAGTGTTTAGGGTCAGTTTAACCTGGCATCTACCACTTGGGTAAGAGCAGAGACTAACCGGAGGGCAGTATTCACCTGGCAGGGTGCGGTAGCCACGGGGAGTCTCGTTTGCAGTTGAATTAGATGTTTTCTCATACATTTAACAAACGAGCCCACAAAGGATCTCAAAGAAATGGCTCCCTGCAAAGTCTCCTTGAGGTTTGGTTTCTGTAGCATTCCCGAACCTTTTGCTTTTCAAAAGCACAGACTGTGAATTCCCCGCGTAGCAGCTGGTTTTGTGACACCTGTGTGGAATCATACTTGCCTTTCCGACTGCCGCTGGTTTGGGACAAGTGTCGGTCTGACATAAAGCTGTTCTCAGTATCACAGCAGCGCTTTGAACTCTTAGCTGAGAGCTTTTTTGAAACCGTCCCTCGTGGGAACTGCTTCTGTGCTGCTCAGTCCTGATAGCCCTTTCCTTCCCCTAGAAGTCCAGTTCCTCTACTACAACCAATGAGAAGATCACCAAACTCTATGAGCTGGGTGGTGAGCCGGAGAGGAAGATCTGGGTGGATCGTTACCTGGCCTTCACAGAAGAGAAGGCCATGGGCATGACAAATCTCCCAGCGGTAGGCAGGAAACCCTTGGACCTTTACCGGCTCTACGTCTCCGTGAAGGAGATCGGAGGATTGACTCAGGTGAGTGTCCAGCAGCTGGTGTGGTGAGGGGGGTTTTGTATTCAGAGCTGCCCGCTGGCGCAGGCCAACGGGCCACGCCGCCCAGAGGTAGACGTGGCGCAGGCCAACGGGCCACGCCGCCCAGAGGTAGACGTGGCGCTCGGTGTAAGCCATGACTTCCCATTTCGCTGTGTTTCTTTTCCTTCTGGTTTTTAAAATAAAAGCTCGTAAACCCCAGCATCCTTTACGTGAGCCGGGTGTCTGCTCCCCGTTGTGTGGGTGAGGACAGTCTGCGGGGAGATTCATTCAGGTGCCTCTTTACCCGCTTTGTCCGGTGCAAAGATTGATGACACCGTCTTTGTCTTTGCGTCTGGCTGTCTACTGTCCTGATGGCTAATTCAGTGTGCAGTCTGTCCCTGTTTGCAGAGTTTTCTCTAGGTGAGGAGGAGAGTTTGAGTTTTGGGGTTTGAACACAACTGTGTCTGCTCTGCTTAGCCCTTACTGCATCCCTTGTTTGAGCTGGGAAGTGTTGATGTCTACCCAGGGAACTTCTTGGAGAAGAAGGAGCTAGGATTGTGAGCTCAGCCTCTTGTTTGGTTGTGCAGGTCAACAAAAACAAGAAATGGCGCGAGTTAGCCACAAATCTCAACGTGGGCACGTCCAGCAGTGCGGCAAGTTCTTTGAAGAAGCAGTACATCCAGTGTCTCTATGCCTTTGAGTGCAAGATTGAGCGAGGTGAAGACCCCCCTCCAGATATCTTTGCAGCTGCCGACTCAAAGAAGTCTCAGACTAAAATACAGCCCCCGTCTCCAGGTGAGTTTGGACAGTGAGTTCAGGTGTGCAGTGTGTGTTTGGACCAAAGGATCTCTGCACCCAGCTCCCCGTGCTGTGGGCCAGGCTGGTTCCGCACTTCCACACACCGCCCCCCCCCATGTTCCGTGGTTGTGTAGATTAAATACTTCCGTGACGTGGGAGTGAATATTGCTGGGAATAAGTCAAACCTCTTGGGATGGTTCAGTTTGTGTGTCCCACCCCTGTGCTGAGTTTAAGGAATAGCGGAAAAGAGACACAGACGTATGTACCCACACCTCTGCTTCTGCGCATCGCTACCCTGTGGGTCTGGTGGGGGGCGCGGGCTGGAGCGACCCCTTCACGGTGATCTCTGCGTATTCTGCCACAGCCCTTCCCATTACTGCTCAGCTTTGGAAACTTGCTGGGAAAGTTGGGCTTGTTTTGACTACGCCAGTGCTACCTCCTAGGGGAGAACGCTCCATGTGGGTGTGCACTCACCTGCCTCCTGAATTCCTTCTTTCTGTCTTCGGCAGAGGCTTTGTGCCCAGAGAGCTCCATAAGCCTGTTATGGGTTGGATGCTCTAGAATTCAAGCCCTTTAAAGTGAACTTTTACTGTTGTTTCAAATTTGATGGGGGCTCCAGTGTCTGAATATTTCAGCATAAATGAAGAAGGCGTCCAGGCTAGCAGTGCACGCCGTGCTCCTTAGTCTTTGGAAACTCCGATCGTTTCTCTCTCATTTGCATTGAGTTCACTGCTTGAATTGCTGTGGAACTTGCCAGTCCTTCAAGCTTCAGTTTTCCAGTTTGCCTTACAAGTAGAACCTTCAGATGCTTTTTCTGGTCAGAAGCCTGTTCATGTAGGTGAAATAAAAACTTCGTTTGCTTTGAAGTTCCTGTAATGTTTGCAAAAGAATGCCTTTTCGGTTCTGAAGCCAGCTTTGTCTGCCCCCTGAGCGGTGGAATAATGAGCCCTTTTTTGATTGTACCGCAGTAGGTTCAGCCCTGCTCAGCCCTTGACCAACAGCGTGCTTGTCCGAATATTCTGTTGGCAGCTACGTTTCTCTCTCCTCTCGGTTACAGAGTGTTGTTTTTGTAAAGAACTAAATCACGTCTTTTCATCCGTCAGGAAACCTGTCCCAGTGTAGCTTCAGCGTTGGTGTATCCGCACGATAAAGCGACTTTTGTGTCGTTAGACTAAACTTCTGTCTAAAGTGGTGTCTGAGTTCCGCTTAAACTAGACCACAAATCCATCCCCTCTTTCTTGCCCTTGCCCCGAGATACTAGGCAGTGGAACAAAGATGTTAAGAGCTTTTGGAGTTTATTTGGAGAGGGCTGAGACGTTTAGGAAGCCGCTCCAAACTTCTCGTAGCACGAGGTGCCGGTCAGAATGGACTAGGTGGTGCATCGGTTTCCGTTTCGGCTCATACGGAGGCGCGTGAGGGTGGCAGGGCTGCCCCCAGGGCTGTGGTACAGGTGATCTCTCGCTTCAGCACGTCGGCAGTAGGAACGCAGGGCTGCTATCCCAAACTCTGCACGTCTGAGCGACTCCGCGGCTGACTCCGCGGGTTCGATGCCGGCCACGAGAGGACTGTGCTGTATTTCCTATTTACGCTGTTCTCTCCACTTGTCTTACTCCAGACTCCTGCAACTAGGAATATGCAGAGGCAGCACTGAAGCATGGTTGGTTGCTCTGATCCCTTAAACTGTATCACTCAGCGTGTTCCTGCTCCTCTTCCGCTTCCCTTTTCCTCCTCTCTCTTGCTGCCCTGGATCAGCAGGAGCTGAGGGTGTAGGACACAACACAAAGGGCTTTCTTAGCCTCAGCTCCAGACCCAAGAGCCGTAGAGGAGCACTGAGCCCCGGTGGGCACTCCTGCTCGGGGGGTTGAAGCTGCAGCAGCATCCTACGGACTTGCCCCGGCAGAAGCCCCGTCTCCCAGCAGATCGCCCTCCCTGAGGAGTAACGTCCCCGTTGGAGAGCCGGGTGGACAGCAGCGGGGCGTTGTGAAGCCCCACCGTTTGGAGGAGGGTCCTTTCATCCCACGCAGACGCACGTGCTTTGCTCTCCTTGCAGGCTTTGTAACCTCTTGGCGTTGGCTCTGCGCTTCATTCAGCCTCTTCCGTCAAACGCGCTTTGCCTAACTTCGTGATTGATGTGGATGGCACCGCGTGATTCGCCAGGAGCCGCTTTCTGAGGCTGCAGAGCATCTGAAGGCCTTGCAGGACAGTCGTTGCGGGAGGGCTCTTGATGCCGGAGCTGTTTCCCGTGCAGTGTGCGTTCATAACCCCGAAACAGCCCGAAAACTCCAGCACAAGGGCCTTGGCTGCGGTGGGCCGGGTGCTGCCTCGTGGGCACTTGGCGCGGGTTTCCTGCCAAAACCTCTTGGGTTCCCGCTCGCAAACTGCAGCGTGTCCCTGGGGAGGCGTAATCAGGCTGCCGTTGGGTTTTAATTCCCAGAGCATGGAGCTGGCCTGGCTCCAACTGTGTGTAAATTTGTGAGTGGGAGGGACGGCAGGGGGTGGGGACAAACACCAAATGGCAGCGACGCGGGGAATGTCTCGAGGCCTCTTCCTGCCGATGCCAGCGTTACAAACTGAGCCGAGCGGTGAATTCCTGGGGGAAGCGAGTGGAGCTGAACCGCTGCTGACGAGGGAAGGAAGAACGGCGGGGAGGGCCCATGAATGAAACTCCCTGCTGAGCTTGCCTCTGCCCTTCCTTCTCCCGAGACCTCCCCGGGCTGGGAGGGAGTCGTGGAGAAGAGGACAGGGTGCCAGGAAGGTGGGGTGTAAACAAACATGCCCTGGACATGACCTCGGAGGATTTTAATGAATAGCTGAAATGACTCATCAACCAGCAGGGCTGAAGCTGAGGGATATCGGGTGCTGGGGATGGTAACTAATGGAAACATTAATTAAGAGTTCAGCTCTTGCCAGCAGCGAGGAGCATATGAACCTGAGAGCTGACGTTGTCACAGCGATCCAGGGGCCGAGGAACGCTCCTGGAGCTGCCGGCACAGCTGGATTACACATGACGGCCCAGGATTTTTTGATGAAAGCTTACTGTAGCGTAAAGCAACCCGTATGGAGCCAGGGAACTTGCTGGACGGGTTTTGTTGTTCAGGGAAGGATCCGGCATCTCCGGCATTCCCTGTTCCAGGAGTCCTTGGGAGTGGTGCTTGAATTAACCTGCATGAATTAACCCCTCTGGAAGGGCAGAACAGACAAAGGAGCCTTGTTTGGAGTTAGTTGGTGACTTCAGCTGACATCCTGAAGTTTTCTATCACTAGAGACACTGTGAGGTTTCCGGAGAGGGCTCAAACCCACCATCTTTCTGGATAGAAAGAGAACGTGAGGGTGATGTGTCAGTGGTTGTCGCTTTGCAAGCAGCACCGAACCCCGTGCTGCACGGTGCAGTGCAGAGCACCCACCTCGGAAGCCAGATAGTCTGGGCAACGTGCCACGGTGGTGGCACGGGGTGTCAAAGGGAACGTGGTTAAGAGCGAAAACAACCGTGTCCCCTCAGCTCTGCGTTAACTGTACATGGTTCTCCTGGGAATTCTGACCCAGCGTGTCCTGGCGGTGTTGAGCTCCTTGTACTTCTTTGGCCGTGTGTCATCTGTCCCTTTCCTGAAGGACTCTTCGCTCTCTGTTCTTGGGGTGGAGGTTCTGGGAGGTTCTGGGTTGTATCTGTAGGGTGCAAAGCTGCTCACACCACGTTGCTGTTCTTGCAGCGGGTTCGGGCTCAATGCAGGGTCCTCAGACGCCTCAGTCCACCAGCAGCTCCATGGCAGAGGGAGGAGACCTGAAGCCACCGACTCCAGCGTCTACGCCACACAGTCAGATGCCCCCTTTGCCAGGCATCAGGTACGAAACCGCCGCGCTCTGTTCCACCACGCTGGATGCAGAGTGACCGTGAGGTCGCTTCTGGGTCACGGGTGGCTGTTTCGGAGGGGCTCCGTGGCCTTGCTCTTCTGTTAGGGCTCACAGCACCATGTTGACTCTGCATCTGTGTGTGGATAATCATTATTTTGGGGATTGGGGGTGAGGACAGTGTTGCAGAGGCATCAAGCTGCGTCGCTCTGTTGGAGGAGCTGGACTGTGGTCCCGCTAGGGAATAGCGATACCTCAGAGGGGACACATGGGGAAAAATATCCCAGGGAGCATCGTGAACCTCTCTAATCCAGTGTTTGTGGTTTTTTTTCAATCAGGAGTAACTCAGTGGGCCTTCAGGATGCCTTTCCAGATGGTAGTGATCCTACGTTCCAGAAGCGGAACTCCATGACTCCAAATCCAGGGTACCAGCCCAGCATGAATACCTCCGACATGATGGGTCGCATGTCTTACGAGCCAAATAAAGATCCTTACAGCAGTATGAGGAAAGGTGAGGAAGTCCTCGTGCGTTCCTCTCCCTTTCCTCCTCGGGTGCTGATCCCTGGATCTGGCTGTATGCTGGAATGTGCTGCAGGAGGCCGCCTGGCTGCCCTTCTTCCCCAGAAGACGGGATGCATCTTTCTGATGCAGAGGTACACGTGTTTATGGGTCCTTCTTTCACTGTTTCAGCTCCAGGAAGCGATCCCTTCATGTCCTCAGGGCAGGGCCCCAACAGTGGTATGGGTGACCCTTACAATCGTGCTGCAGGTCCAGGGATGGGTAACATGGCCATGGGACAGCGGCAACACTATTCCTACGGAGGTCCTTACGACAGGGTGAGGTGGGTACTTGAGCCTGGTGAGATCCCTGTTTACTTGACTCTTGAAACGATGACTTCCTCTTCGCTGTTGTGACTTTTCTGACCATCCTTCTTCCCTTGGCGGAGCAAGGGTGAATTTAAGTGGACGTGTGGTCTTTCTGTGTTTGCCTTCACGTAGGACGGAGCCCGGCATGGGACCTGAGGGCAACTTAGCCACCGGAACTCCGCAGCCGAACATCATGCCTTCCACCCCGGAATCGGGGATGTACTCTCCCAGCCGCTACCCGCAGCAGCAGCAGCAGCAGCAAAGGTCTGTGCGGGGTGTTGCCGCAAGCGGCTCTTCCCACTTGGGGAGCTCTGAGGCCGGGAAAGCCAGGCATGCACCTGCTCAGACAAGTAACGCATCTGTTTCTTCTCCAGACATGATTCCTATGGCAATCAATTCTCCACTCAAGGCACATCCTCGGGCAGCCCCTTTCCCAGCCAGCAAACCACCATGTATCAACAGCAACAGCAGGTAAATCATCGGAGACTTTCGGGATGGTTTGATTGAGAGACAGAAGGGTTTTATCTGGGAGAAGGGGAGGATGGAAACTCTTTGGGCTGTGCATTTGCTTTATGGATGTGTGGAATTAAGTTCCTAATACAGGAGACTCTTTTTTTTTTCCCAGTTTCCAAACAAAATACATAAATTTGAAGTAGTGTTTTCAACGTCCCGAGAAGGGAGGTTGCGTAGTTCGCAGCCGTGCGTGCTCTGGTCAGGCAGCAGGAGATCCAGCAGCGTTACTGGGCTCTGGAACTTTGGGAATGCCATCACGTTTCCGTAACACCTTGGGTGCGAGGGCTCAGATGAGTCCGTGGAGCTGTGTCAGGGGCGTCGTTTGCACAACCCAAGGGGTGTTTTTTGTCTTAGCCTTACTGAGGCTGCAGAAGAAGGCTTCAGGCCTGCCTCCGCTCCTTCGCTGCTGCCTCCTCACTGCTCGCAGAAACATCAGGTTTGTTTCAGGACAGAGTTTGAATGAACATACGTCTCTTTCCATAATCCTTACATATGACTTGCTCTTTGTACCAGTGCCAAGACCCATGTTTTCCCGATAATTTTGAGTCCTCCGGTTTAGGAGAGTTTAGAGAGGGTACTTGCTGAGCTGTGCTAAGAATAATTCCAACTGCTCTGCAGTTTGGCTCTGCAACCAGAGCCATGGGGCTCTGAGCCAAGAGTTCGAGTTACTCTGGTACTTGTCATCTGTGAAGCCCTAGAGCTCCATCTGAAGCCAGTCGTGACCGTGGCGCTTCTGAGGGGCCTCTCTAGCTGCTGGATCACAGACCCTTGGAGGGAAGAGAGGGCTTGGATTTTAATTTTGTCTTGGCAGTTGTTTTCTCTATTTGCACTTAAGCAGGGGGAGAAGAGTTCTTGCTCCTTTCAGGGATGTCTTTTGAAATCTGTAGGAAAGAAGGAGGAAGTACAACAGTTTCTAACGCATCTTGTTTAATGCTTCAGCAGAAACCTCTGGTTTATGGTAATAATAAGAGAAACAGGGTCTGATGAAAATCCCTGGATGTGAAGGGACACGAGTACCTGCGCACGGTTTGGTTTGTGGTGAATGTACAGTAGAGCCGAGTCTTCTCTACAGGAAAGTCCTTTCTGTGGGCAGACTTCTGCCCCCAGGGCATCCGCGTAGAATCCACAGGGAAACTACCCAGCCGGCCGCAAGGAATTGCTCTTGGCTTGTGAAATCGAAAGCCCGATCCAACTTGGCGTTGGCTCTGGCTAACAGTGAGCCGAGTCTTGCCCTCTTCCGGGCTGTGCCATGGGGCATATCCTCTGGCTCCGAGCGGCTCTACCCGCTGAGGTTTGGGTGGTTGGTTTCCAGGTAGATAATCTCCTATCGTCGATGCCTTTGTTTTCTCTGTAGAATTACAAGCGACCGATGGATGGCAGCTACGGCCCCCCCGCTAAGCGACACGAAGGGGAGATGTACAACGTACCGTACAGCGCCGGGCAGGGCCAGACGCAGCAGCAGCTGCCTCCAGCGCAGCCCCAGCAAGCGAGCCAGCAGCAGTCTGCACAGCCGTCTCCACAGCAGGACTTGTATAACCAGTACGGGAGTACGTACCCTGCTGCCGACCGCCGATCTGCCGGGGGGCCGCAGAACCAGTTCCCGTTCCAATTCGGCAGAGACAGGGTCTCGGCTCCCCCAGGCTCCAATGCTCAGCAAAACATGCCTCCTCAGATGATGGGGGGTCCCATCCAGTCCGCTCCAGAGGGCCCGCAGCAAGGCGCCATGTGGCAGGGGCGCAATGAAATAGGGTACAGCTATCCCAATCGGCAGAGCAGCGGCTCTGCGCCCCAGGGGCCTGCTTATCACGGAGTGACTCGAACAGATGAAATCCTGCATTCAGACCAGAGGGTCAACCATGAGGGCCCGTGGCCTTCCCACGGGAACCGGCAACCTCCTTATGGTCCCTCTGCCCCCGTGCCGCCAATGACTAGGCCCCCCCAGTCTAACTACCAGACCCCCCCTAGCATGCAGAATCACATTCCTCAGGTATCCAGCCCAGCACCTCTGCCCAGACCTCTGGAGAATCGTACTTCTCCTAGTAAATCTCCATTCCTGCACTCGGGGATGAAAATGCAGAAGGCAGGACCCCCAGTCCCTGCCTCGCATATAACACCAGCAGCTGTACAGCCTCCCATGATCCGACGAGACATCACCTTCCCTCCGGGATCCGTAGAAGCTACGCAACCTGTGTTGAAGCAGAGGAGACGGCTGACGGCAAAAGATATCGGTAAGAGGAAACTCCCGCTTCTCCCCTCGTGCCTGTCGAGGGGGTGGGTGCGTACCCTGCGGTACGGTACTGCCGAGGGGAAGGGCTCTGCTGGCTTTGAATCACGTTTTTGCGGGTTAGTTGTGTTTTCAGACGTCGTTTCGGCATTGTCTGCGGAGACATTGCTGGTGCGGGCAGTCTGTAGATCGTCTTAAGACAGGCTCTGCTCTTCATGAAAGCAGTATCAAGTATCTCCTTTTTGCTTTTAAACTCCAGGAGCTGGAAATATCATGTGTTTATGTTACAGGAACTCCTGAAGCCTGGAGAGTGATGATGTCTCTGAAGTCTGGGCTGCTAGCTGAAAGTACGTGGGCCTTAGATACCATAAACATCCTGCTCTATGATGACAACAGCATAATGACCTTCAACCTCAGCCAGGTGGGTGCAGATGCTCTCTGATGCAGGCCTTTGAAGTGCTAATTCTGTAGGGTTTTCCGTCAGCGAGAGAGCAACGAGCAGCTCCTGCCCTTGTAGGGCCGGACTCCCAGACACCCCTGCACCTGTGGAGCACCCCACGTCGGAGGAGAGCGCGGGGTCTGGGTGGCTGTGTGCTCGTTGCTGACCCGTGCGGTTTGTGCGTTGGTGGGGGGGTGTCTGTGTGCTCTCTCTGGGGACACGTGGTGCCTCTGTGACCGAGGACGGGAATAACAGTGGGGAGGCTGTGATGGACTTCGCAGCGAGAGTGCTAGGAAAGGCGGGAGGCTGCTTGCGTTCTCGGGTGCTGATGGTGTTTCCTTCGCCTCTGGCTCTGTCTTTCCCCCGGGATTGCGCAGTGAGGCTGGGATGCCGGCCTGAGGGTTCAGCCTTTCTTGGTTAGTTGCCATGTGCCTCTGGCTGCTGTAAAAACTGCTCAGCGATGCCGTGAAGGCTGTTTTCATAAAATGACAGATGGTTTAGGGTGGGAAGGGACCTCAAAACCCACCCAGTGCCACCCCCTGCCACAGGCAGGGACACCTTCCATAGCCCAGGGTGCTCCCAGCCTCATCCAGCCTGGCCTTGGACACTCCCAGGGATGGGGCATCCACAGCTTCTCTGGGCAACCTGTCCCAGTGCCCCCCACCCTCTGCGGGAAGAATTCCTTCCTGATGGCCCATCTCAATCTCCCCGCTTTGGTTAGTGCTGCCCTTCGCCTCCCTGTGAGCAGCCAGAGGGGAGGTACAACCACGAGCACGCGTGTGTTTGCACAGTATGTGTGTGGGTTCGGCGTTGGATAGTGACAGCAGGTGTCCGGTTTTGCCCGTGTTCCCTTCCTGAGCGGAGGGAAAGCTCTGTTTCGCGAACGGTTTATTGCCACCGTGTCAAGAACCAGTTAATTAACATCACTGCTTAAATTCTTAGCCCTTTACGCCCTGCTGGTGTTGGTCTAAGTTGTTTTCTGATCGCTGTTCCCTTCCTTCCCCTCCTGTTCTCCTCCCCCGTAGCTGCCAGGCTTGCTGGAACTCTTGGTGGAGTATTTCCGGCGCTGCCTGATCGAGATCTTTGGAATCCTGAAGGAATACGAGGTGGGAGATCCAGGGCAAAGAACACTATTAGATCCCGAAAGGTTCTGCAAATCTTCATCTTCCTCTCATGAAGAAGGAGAGGAGGAGGATGAACCGCGGAGCCTGAACTGCGAGGAGGAAGAAGAGGACGAGGAAGAGGAGGAGGCTGCGTTTTCGAGCAAGGACAAAGCGCCTTCAGAGAGCAGCGAGGAAAAACTAGTTAGCAAATTCGACAAGCTTCCGGTCAAGGTTGTGCAGAAAAATGACCCATTTGTGGTAGATTATTCAGACAAGCTGGGGCGAGTGCAGGAGTTTGAGAGCGGGCTGCTGCACTGGCGGATTGGCGGCGGAGATACCACCGAGCACATCCAGACCCACTTTGAGAGCAAGACGGAGCTGCCTTTGACTCATAAACGAGCTTCCTGCAACTCCGTCTTGAGGAAACGTTCAGCAGCCGAGAGCAATCCAAGCACTAGGGAAGGAGAGACTCCTCCGTCCGACAGCTCCTCGGAGAAGAGGATAACCGCCACCATGGACGACATGCTTTCGGCACGTCCGGGCTCCCTGGCAGGGGAGGAGGAAGAGGCGAAAGCTTCGGAAACGGCGAAGGAAAGCGGCAAGTTTCCCTTTGGCATTAGTCCAGCTCAGAGCCACAGAAATATCAAAATTCTGGAGGACGAACCTCACAGTAAAGACGAGACGCCCCTCTGCACCCTCCTCGACTGGCAGGACTCTCTGGCGAAGCGCTGCATCTGCGTCTCTAACATCATCAGGAGTTTATCCTTCGTGCCGGGCAACGACTTTGAAATGTCGAAACATCCCGGGCTGCTGCTGATTCTAGGGAAACTGATTCTCTTACACCACAAGCATCCGGAACGCAAACAGGCCCCCCTGACCTATGAGAAGGAGGAGGAGCAGGACCAAGGGGTGAGCTGCAACAAGGTGGAGTGGTGGTGGGACTGCTTGGAGATGCTGCGTGAAAATACGCTGGTCACGTTGGCCAACATTTCTGGCCAGCTGGACCTCTCCCCTTACCCAGAAAGCATCTGTTTGCCTATCCTGGATGGACTCCTCCACTGGGCGGTATGTCCGTCAGCAGAGGCCCAGGATCCCTTTCCAACACTGGGGCCCAACGCGGTCCTCTCCCCTCAGAGACTGGTTTTGGAAACACTCAGCAAACTCAGCATCCAGGACAACAACGTGGATTTGATTCTCGCGACGCCCCCCTTCAGTCGCCTGGAGAAGCTGTACGGCACCATGGTGCGGTTCCTCAGTGACAGAAAGAACCCGGTGTGCCGGGAGATGGCTGTGGTACTACTGGCCAACTTGGCGCAGGGGGACAGCCTGGCAGCGCGAGCCATCGCTGTGCAGAAGGGCAGCATTGGCAACTTGCTGGGCTTCTTGGAGGACAGCCTGGCCGCCACGCAGTTCCAGCAGAGCCAGGCCGGCTTGATGCACATGCAGAACCCGCCCTTCGAGTCGACGAGCGTGGACATGATGCGCCGAGCTGCTCGGGCGCTGCTCGCCCTGGCCAAGGTGGACGAGAACCACTCGGAGTTCACGTTGTACGAGTCGCGGCTGTTGGACATCTCCGTGTCGCCTTTGATGAACTCTTTGGTTTCACAAGTTATTTGTGACGTACTGTTTTTAATTGGCCAGTCATGACAGCTGTGGGATCCGAGCCCCCGTGTGCGTGTGCGTGAGTGGAGAACTTAGAAAACTGACTGTTGCCCTTTATTTATGCAAAACCACCTCAGAATCCACTGTCTGCCCTGCGCTGTCCTGCTTCTCCCTCGGGGAAAGACACCCCCGTCCCCCTCCCCTTCCCCTGCCCTTCAGATTTGTCCTGAATCCCTTATTAAAGGAGACAAAGTTCTGTCTACATAGAAGACTTTTTATTTTAACCAAAGTTACTGTCGTTTACAGTGAGTTTGGGGAAACCGACTTGCCGTGTTATCGCATTGACAGGCACCACTTTCATAACTGTTTTTAATGGTAAAACGCTGAAGGACAAAAGTGACTGCTGAACTCGGTGTGGTTTATGGCTGTACGTTCACGACCCGGCAGGAACCACGAAGTTAACGGGGTGCGAACAGACCTTGTCCAAGGGAGGCCTGTGCAGGAGCGTGTAGAGCTCCGTGTACTGTACACCTTAAACTGTAAACGTACTGTAATGACGTCTCACCTGGGAAAAAGGAGAAAAAAGAAAAAAAGAAAAAAAAAAAAAGCTGGATCAGCAGTGAGCTGTAGTTTTTAAAAATGTTTTTAGTTAATGTTGAGGAGAAAAAAAAGAAAAAAAAAAAGGCTTTTCCCCCAAAGTATCATGTGTGAACCTACAACACCCTGACCTCTTTCTCTCTTCCTCCTTGATTGTATGAATAACCCTGAGATCACCTCTTAGAACTGGTTTTAACCTTTAGCTGCAGCCCGAACGCTGCCACGTGTGTATATATATATGACGTTGTACATTGCACATACCCTGATTCCTTGCAGTTTTGTCCCCCTCTCCCTGCCCCTTTCTAGTATGACGAGTTAACGAGTTGATGACCTGCAAAAGCGAGACACAATTATTTAATCTCTTGCCAGACATCCCTCCCTGGAGGATGCTGTACAGGTCTCTGTGTATAAAGTCATTGCTGTCTCAGCAGCCAATCAACTTATAGTTTATTTTTTCCTGTTTTTGTTTTCTTTCTAATCGAGGTGTGAAAAAGTTCTAGGTTCAGTTGAAGTTCCTGATGAAGAAACACAATTGAGATTTTTCAGTGATGAATTCTGCATATTTGTATTTCAGACGATGTAGCTAAAAACTTGATGTAAATTCCTCCCTTTTTTCCTTTTTTGGCTTAATGAATATCATTTATTCAGTATGAAATCTTTATACTATATGTTCCACGTGTTAAGAATAAATGTACATTAAATCTTGGTAAGATGTTTGTAAGGGTTTTTTTTATTAGCAGAACGGGGAGGTAACGCCGACGCCGTCGGTCAGCTCTCGAGACCCCCGGGGGTCCTGCGCGTCGCGGCGGCGCCTGGGGATGGCCAAGTCCTGGCCTCCTCCGGACGCCCCGTGGTCTGGCTCTGCGTGGTCTGGCTCTGCGTCCTCCGTCTGGCTTGTTCCGGTGGTGGAGTCGTGGCTCGGCGCTGTCGAGGCGGATTTGGCGGCGCGAGGTGAAGCGACAGCAGACGCTTCCTTCGCAGGCTGGAGCAGGCGGTTGCCGGGAAGGGCGGCAGTTCCCTTCCAGCTCTGTAAAATGGAAAATCCTCGCTCCCCGCTCGTTTTTCACGTCGGCTTGGAGCCGCGGTGAGGTCCGACGTCCTCGGAGGACGGGGTTTTCCAGCGGACAGAGCCCTGCCGCCCTTCGGCAAACGGGCGGAGCTCAGGCTCTCGCGTCCTCACGGGTTGGCGAACGGGCGTTTTAATCAGCGGATGAGAGCAGAAGCAGGCTGGGCAGAGCTGCGCTGAGCTCGCTTACGTGGATGTTACGGAAAAGGGAGAAGGTTTTTCATAGGAAAACATCACCGGCGTTCAAAAAACCGCCTGGCTTTATCGCGCCGGACCTCCCTGGGGAAGCTCCCGCTTCCTGGACCCTCCCTTAGCTGTATTCCTTCAGATTCCTGAGCTGAACTGGCTCTCTCCGAAAGGTCTGTTCGTCAGCAGGAACGGCAGGAGAGGCCTTAAAACGGCTTTTTACGGGACGGGAACGGTGCCGGGCTGCCTCGGCTTTGAGAACTACTGAGCGGGAACCACGTTGCGAGAGAAGCGTTGTGTTGGGCTTCGGTGTTCTGCCGAAAACCGACTTGTCTCCTGATTTTAGTTGGGTGTTCCAGGAGTCTGACCTGATTAAATGCCGTAAAAACATAACGTACTCCTTCCAGACGGAAGGGCCCTCGGCGAGGGCGAAAGTAGCTTCCGCGCTGGCGTTACGGGGATTTGGTTGTAAGCGAACGCTGCGCTGGGGAGGGAAGGGACAGTCGCGCGTGGTCCTAAGTGCCCGTTTCACCCGTATTCATACAGCCACTTGATCCGAGGGGGGTCGTTCCGCCCCCCCCGGCGCTCGCAGACGCGCACCGGCTCGCAGACCACGACGGCTGAGAAACGAGCGCGACGAGGCCAAGCGGCGTTGGGCGATGGGGCCTGGCTGGAGGTGCGCCGCCCGGAACGCAAATCCCTGGTGCTTGGACCTGGTTGGTGCCCAAACCTTTCCCGTCCTCTAGACATTCCCTACGCCGCCTCTCTCCGGCCCCAGCTGCTCCGCCGTTTCCTGGTTTTACCGGCACGGGAGAAAACTTGGGCACTGCCCAGGTCGGAGCCCCGGTGAGAAGCGCTTCGGGGCATCTCCCGTCGGGAGAAACCGTCCTCGCTCGCCCTGCGGGAGCCGCTCGGGCCGACGCCGCGGCGGTTTTAAGCCCCGAAGACCCGGTCCCCTTGGCCGCGCCGGCAGCGAGGCGCGAGGGCGGCGGCGCGACGCGGTTGGTGACAGCAGCCCGTGGCCTGGGCCGCGTGGGCGAGACGAAGGAAACCTGCCCGCCCTCTCGGGACAGCGAGCGATGAACCGCGTCCGCGTGGCACCGGGCTGCGGCGACGTGGCGGTGCTCAGCGTGTTTTGGCACGAGTCTGGCTGCGGCCGCCTCTGAGGTCGGTGTGTCCCGGGCAGTAACGCCTCCGCTCCTGCCTCCCGCTCTGCCGCCTGCGCTGGCGGGTCCCGCTCCCGGTGACTGGTGGCTGCCCCGAGCGCCGGGCCCCGGGGCGGCGGGGCGGGAGCTGGCCGTGGGGCAGCGGCCGTGGGGCAGCAGCCCCGGGGCACTGGGAGCTGCCCAGCGCTCCCGCCCCGCCGCGGTGGAAAGGGGCTGCAGACGCGACCAACGGGAGCTGCTCGGGAGGGGGGAAACGACGCCAGTTTTGCTTTTTTTGCAGGAAACCCGCCCCGTTGGAGGCCCCCTGAGCTCAGGGCCGGGCGGAGGCTGCGCCGTGCCCCGCGCGGAGCATCGCGGCCCGCCGAGTGGGACCGCAGCGCCTCTGCCCCCGCCCGCCCTCAACAAAGATGGCGCCGCCCGGCCACCCCCTCCCTCCACCCGGCTGCCACGTGACGCGGCGCGCATGCCTGCGGCGCGCGCGGGACCGGAAGAGGCGGGACCGGAAGCGGGGTGGGGACGGCGGGATGGAGCCGGCGCGGGAGCGGCTCGCCGGGCGCTCAGGTGGGGGAGGGGCGGGGCCGCGCGCGCGCCGCCGGGGAGGAGCGGGGGCCTGCTCCACCCCCCCACCCCCCCTCGCAAGGGGGGTGGGGGGGTGGAGCAGGCCCCCGCCCCCACAGAGACCCCCCTTTACCCCTCCTCGGGCCCGCGCAGCCCCGAGGGGCCGGGCCGGGGGTCAGGCCCGGTGGCCCCGGTGGCCCCGGTGGCCTCTGCGAGGGCCCCGCGAGGGCCGGAGCCACGGCCAGAGCCAGGGGCGGGGGGAGGGGGGCCGGGCCGCCGGGAGGCCTCGCACCGCGGGGGGTCCCACCCGTGCAGGAGTCACCGCGGGGTGGCGGCGGCAGCGCGGCCGGGCCGGGCGGCCACGGGGTTTGGCGAGGGGACGGACGGGGGGAGCGTGGCCCGAGCGCCATGGCCGGCCATCCCCCCTCGGGAACATCCCGCCTCGGGAGCGTCCCCCCACGGGAGCATCCCCCCGCGGGAGCGTCCCCCCACGGGAACGTCACCCCACGGGAGCATCCCCCCACGGCAACATCCCCCCACGGGAGCGTCCCACCTCGGGAACGTCCCCCCTCGGGAGCGTCCCGCCTCGGGAACGTCCCCCCTCGGGAGCGTCCCGCCTCGGGAACGTCCCCCCGCGGGAGCGTCCCGCCTCGGGAACGTCCCCCCTCGGGAGCGTCCCGCCTCGGGAGCGTCCCCCCGCGGGAGCGTCCCGCCTCGGGAGCGTCCCCCCGCGGGAGCGTCCCCCCACGGGAACGTCACCCCGCGGGAGCGTCCCCCCACGGCAACATCCCCCCACGGGAGCATCCCGCCCCGGGAACGTCCCGCCTCGGGAACGTCCCGCCTCGGGAACATCCTCCCATGGCAACATCCCCGCTCGGGAGCATCCCCCCACGGGAGCATCTCCCCACGGGAGCGTCCCCCTACGGGAGCGTCCCGCCTCGGGAACATCCCCCCACGAGAGCGTCCCGCCCCGGGAGCGTCCCCCCACGGGAACGTCCCCCCACGGCAGCGTCCCCCCGCAGCGCTCCAGCCGCCGGCTGCCCTGCTTCCGCTGCGCATCCCCGGCTGTCCCGGCTCCAGAGCCAGGGGAATCATTCCCGCCGTTCGCTCCCGGCCGTTGCGCGGTGGCTGGATGACGGGAGCGGCGGACACGGAGCGTGAGCTCCTCTGCGGAGGTTGGGCACAGGGTGCTGCCCTTGGGCCGCAGCAACCCCCGCCAGCGCTCCAGGCTGGGCACGAGGGGCTGGAAAGCTGCCCCGTGGAAAGGGACCTGGGGGTGTTGGTCGACAGCAGCTGGACATGAGCCGGCCTGTGCCCAGGTGGCCAAGGTGGCCAGTGACATCCTGGCCAGCAGCAGGGACAGTGTGGCCAGCAGGACCAGGGCAGGGATCGTCCCCCTGTGCTGGGCACTGCTGAGGCCAAACCTCGAATCCTGGGGTCAGTTTGGGCCCCTCACTGCAGGAAGGACACTGAGGGGCTGGAGCGTGTGCGGGGAAGGGAACGGAGCTGGGGAAGGGGCTGGAGCACAATTCCCATGGGGAGCGGCTGAGGGAGCTGGGGGGGTTCAGCCTGGAGAGGAGGAGGCTCAGGGCAGACCTGATGGCTCCCTACAGCTCCCTGAAAGGGGGGGGCAGAGAGGGGGGGTTGGTCTCTTCTCCCAAAGGACAAGTGGACGAGAGGGAACGGCCTCAAGCTGTGCAGGGGAGGTTTAGGCTGGGTATCAGGGAAATCCCTTCAGCAAAGGGCTGTCAGGATGGGCAGGGGCTGCCCAGGGAGGGGGGAGTCCCCACCCCGGGAGGGGTTTCAGAGCCGTGTGGCCGAGGTGCTCAGGGACATGGGTCAGTGGTGGGATTGGCAGTGCTGGGGTGAGGGTTGGGCTGGGTGGGCTGAAAGGCCTTTTCCGACCCAGAGGGTTCTGTGGAAACGCGCGAGGAAGCGGCCGCGGTGCGTTCTCGCTTTGGCCCATTGCAGCGCACCCCGACCTGATCCCAGCACCCCAGCGGGTCCGTGTGGAACTGGGCGGTCAGGGCGGGTTTTGTTCGGACACGTGGGTGGCCACAGAAGGTGCAGGGGGTAGAAACGATCCCGTTTCCGTTCAGGAAGCGGTGCCGGGGCTGCAGCCTCCGGGGCAGCACCTGAAACCGGGCAGGAACGAAAGCGGCTGCGAGGCCAGAGCTCCCAGATCCACAGAAACAGCGCCAGGCCATCGGGAATTCCGAAATCCGGTCTCGCCTTTTTTGGCATCCTGGTTGGAACGGGTTTTTTAATATCCTTAGGGACTCTCCAGCACCGAGCAGCAGGCTGGAGAAGTACCAAGGGATGCCCGAACCGCTGCTCTCCAAGCATTTCTGGGATGCAGACTGGAGCAGCTTTCCCGACAGGAATCCTGTATCCCAGCCAGGAGCCGATGGCCGGGCGTGCGGGGGGAGGGAGAATGCCGAGCGCCTGCTGCCCCCGGCTGGTAACCGGCCTCCACTGCGCTCGCACAGCCCCCGCTGCGGGCAGATCCCGGTTTACCGGGTCCTTTACCCCCGCGTGTGGTGCTGGCGGCATCCACGTGCTTTATTTAGTTCCGTTTCCAGAGCGAGGGCGACGGAATTCACGTCTGAGAGCGAAGGGAGATGCGGAACACGGAGAGAAAGGCGTCTGTAATATTAATTAAGGCTTTGCATCTTTTTTCTACCGCAGTATTTTTAACCCGCTTCGGCCTTTCCGTGTCCCTTTGCCGGCCGTGCTGGTTCCTGCAGCGCTTTTCGAGGCGGAGGCGTTCCGGTTCCGACGCCGCGTGCCCTACCGGGACGGCGCGGCCGTTCCGTTCCGAGGCGTGCCGACGGGAACCGCCTTTTTCAAGCCGTTTGCTTTCAGCTCTCTCGGCACGTTCACGCGGGGCTTTTTTCCCTCCGCTTTTTAGAAGACGCGGGAAGCGCCGGGACGACTTTTCCCGCTGGGCTCGGGTAGGATTTGCAGCTGTGGATGGAACGTACAGCCGGGCTGAAGTATCCCCTCTCTTAAAATAACACTGCAGCGTCGTGATTGAGAAGGTGCCTCCCCCCAGGTGCTCTGGAGCAAGAGGAGAACGGGAGCCAGCCCAGAGCTTTCGGATGTGGCCAAATGGGCAGCATGATCCCGGGGTTTAGGGATCGAGGAACGAGCCTGTTTGGGTCTTGCTTTTCGCTTTGCTCGTGGCTTTTTTTCCGCTCTCTCGTGCGGTTTGTAACCTGCCAGGGTTTTTTTTCGCCCTCAGTAAAACGGGAGTAGGAAAACCCCAGCATGTTTGTAGGTTTAGGCGATCGGTTTGGGCATCTTCGCGTATCGTAAGGCGGCTGGAGCCGAAAGGTGGCAGGTGGGAAACGGCGCAGGATGTGGAACGCAGCGAGCGCTGCGGCTCTTGTGTTTCTCAAACTGAAAAGCAGTTGGTGGCTGGCAAACCAGCGGAAGAAATGTGTTATCTTAAACAGACACTGCCCGCCTTTCGTGGCTCTGGGCCCGTAGTTTCGGTAGCTGGTCCCAGAACACACAGAAAAACAAGCGGTGAGACTCCACGAAGCAGTTGCAGGTGAGGTGTGCAGGGAGGAGGTGGACAAGAGCCACCTTAGCATATGCAGTTTGCTTGACAACAGATGCCCTCACCCCGGAGACCAGGACCCCTGCCAAAATACTGGAAAATTACAGGCGGAGAGAGGGGAGTGGGGTGAGCGTCACGGCCTGGGGATGCTGCCTGTGATGGATGGAAGGGGTCGGGGGGAGCCTGTGTCTCTGAGAAGGCACCTTAACCTCGCTCTGACGAAGCCCGTGGGGTCGCTGCCGTGGGGGCAGCCCTGAATAAAGCCACTCTCAGCTTGCTGGGGGCTAAGGCTGGGCAGAGAGCAGGGGAGAGGAGAGTGAGCCTGGCAGGACGTGGCCGGCTGCAAGCCCCGGTCAGCGAACTGCTTACACAGGTGTCATGTTGGGAGTCCACGTTTGAATTCCATCGCTATTCCACAAAAAAAACCCACCAAAGGTTTAAATCCCATTCGCTGGAACTTGGATGTGTGCGTAGGTGCTTGGTGGAGCCCTGGCCTCAGCCGCTGGTGGTGCTGCTGAGGAGGTCAGTGAGCCCGTGTGCTTCTGGTGTTTACACTGGCCCGGTAAGCAACGGGCCGAGAGCATGTTGTAACCTCTCTCCTCTGCAGCCTGGCCAAGGTTA
The DNA here is from genome assembly GCA_027574665.1 of Rhynochetos jubatus. Classification (NCBI taxonomy): domain Eukaryota; kingdom Metazoa; phylum Chordata; class Aves; order Eurypygiformes; family Rhynochetidae; genus Rhynochetos; species Rhynochetos jubatus. The sequence continues at coordinate 4,671,347 of CM050672.1, read as the reverse complement.
AGAAGTCAGGGATTATTTTTTGTTAATAGGAACAGTATCAAAGAGGGCTCTGCGTCACCGCCCAGTGCCACGCTCTCTTTCATAAGTGACCTTCTTTGTTCACAGGGATTTGCAGCCCTTTGAAGTGCCTGATAGTAAGTAAAGGCACCTATTTACAAACGTGGCCAAAGCCAGAAACACCTTTCTGTGTCTGTCCTTTCAGGTTTCCAGAACCGGAGGGAGAATTTCCCTGGCATCGGTCACCTACCGAGGCAACTTCCCAGCTCAGAATGGAGCTGGTGAGCAGGCAAGACCCCCGCCTCCGAGAGGTCGTGCGGTTTGCGGTGTGCTGCAGAGCCCTGACGCTTCTGCTGCAGGCAAGTCTCCCGGTCCTGAGCCAAAGGTGCCGCGACACCTCTCGTGTGCTGCTCCCAGGCTTCCCTCTTCTGGGCTGCCTTGCTGCGCCGTGGGCTGGCTGGTTCCGCTTGACTGGGAAACGGTCTTCTCCTTCGGAGAACCAAAAGACCAGCTGCATCCAGGGAGGCAGGTTGCTGTTCAGTTAAACTACATGAATTTCCTTATAACTTACTGTCTTCACAGACCCACAGACTCACAGAGTGTTGGGGGTTGGCAGGGCCCTCTAGAGATCCCCTAGCCCAACCCCCCTCCAGAGCAGGATCCCCCAGAGCAGCTCACACAGGAACAAGGCCAGGGGCTTTGGAAAGTCTCCAGGGAAGGAGACTCCCCCCTCTCTGGGCAGCCTGTCCCAGGGCTCCGGCACCCTCACAGGGCAGAAGGGTTTCCTCATGTTCAGGTTGAACCTTCTGTGCTCCAGTTGATGGCCATGGCCCCTCGTCCTGTCACTGGGCACCCCTGAGCAGAGCCTGGCCCCCTCCCCCTGACACCCCCCCTTTAGATATTGATCAGCATTGATCAGATCCCCTCAGCCCCCTCTTCTCCCAGCTGAACAGCCCCAGCTCTCCCAGCCTTCCCTCACATGGAAGGTGCTCCAGGCCCTTCCCCATCGCAGTGTCCCTGCGCTGGGCCCTCTCCAGCAGCTCCTTGTCCCTCTGGAGCTGAGGAGCCCCGAGCTGGACACAGCACTCCAGGGGAGGCCTCCCCAGCGCAGAGCAGCGGTTGCAAGAGGCCGGTTTGGCAGCATGAGAGGCCGAAGCCTCTGTTTAAGAGGAACAATACTCTCCTCCTGCCCCTTCCTCCCAAGTGTCCGTTCCAGACACATCCTTCTCTGAGCACGAGAGGGCTTGGATGCTCGCTCCGTCCTACCTGTGCATACCGAGGCAGCCAGCAAAGGAGTCTGGCTGTAGCCGTGGCCCTCCTGAAAGAGGATCAGCCCGAGAATGCTCCTCAGCAGCAGGGCACCGGCCAGCTGGCAGATTGCGGCAGCCGCGGTCACCACTGGGCTGAGTGGAACCATCAGCTGAGATGAAAGACTCCGTGCTACACATGCCAGAGGCCTGGTTAGACCAGATGTGTGCTTCGTGGTAAAACGGCGGCTTTGTAGGTCTTTTAGTCCCAATTTGTTCAGTATGGCCTTTTTCCTCTGCCAACCCTGTGTCTGCTGCAGGGGACTCGTCCCAGTCTCCCTGTAGTTAAGCTACAAGATTTACCATCTGAGCTTTTCTGCTGCTTTGGGTTTTTTAAACACGTTTTCATTTGGAATTACATCACAATCCATTAAATTGCATCCCTCCCATCTCATCAGCTCCCGGGGGTTTTCTCTCGCCTTGTAACACGTGCTCAGCACCACAAGCTCCTGGAGGCTGGAGGTGTGTGCGTTCTGCTTGCTCATTTCCGGGGAGCGAACCCCGTTGTGCCTGCTGAGCTGCAGAGCCGATGGAGTGGGCTGGAGACACGGCCTGGGATTCAGCTGCTGTTTCCGCAGGGGTTTGCTCTGGGAAGAGGCTTTTCTCTAGTCCTGTCTCCTCTCCCTTGGGCAGCAGCTGGGACAGTGACGCCAAACGGAGTAGAACAGGAGGGTTAGCAGTGCTGCAGAGGTACCTGGTGGGAGCGCGCGCGGTTAGATGTGCCTGAGCGTGGGGCTGAGCAGCTTTCCCTGTCCAGTTCCCTGGGGATCCATGCTGGATACGCTCCAGAGCTCTAGTCAGTTCGGAAGATTGTGTTTGCGCCTTTTCACGGTCTTAGAGGCGTCCTTGCTGCGAAGCCCCTCAGCCTGGCTTTCCTCTCGGAAACCCGGGAGCCCTCCTCCTGCTTGGTGCTTTCAGCGTGGTACAAGACGTGCCCGACTTCAACCCTTCTCTTCTTTTCCAGGCTCTCTTTAACCTCCTGATCCCAGATCACGCTGCCGACGCCTTCTGCCCCCCTCGCCTGTCGGAGCCTGGCCCGTGGGACCTGCTGGTGGAGCGGCTGCTGGGAGGCCTCTCGCGCTGGGACGCGGAGCATTTCCTCTTCATCGCCGAGCGTGGTTACCTGTACGAGCACAACTGCGCCTTCTTCCCGCTGTACCCCCTGAGCGTGCGTGCCCTGGCCGAGGGTGCCCTGTGGCCCTTGCAGCGGCTGCTGCGGCTGCGGAGCCGCCTCCTGCTGTCGGCCGTACTTCTGAATTCCCTCTTTTCCGTCCTGGCAGCCGCTGCCCTGTACAAGCTGGGCTGCGTCGTGCTGCGGTGTCGCGGGGTGGCTTTCCTTGCTGCCGTTCTCTTCTCCGTCAGCCCTGCCAACGTATTTATGGCAGCTGCTTACTCGGAGAGCATGTTTGCCTTCCTGGCGTTCAGTGCCATGTGGCAACTGGAGAAGGGGCAGAGCTGGCTCAGTGGGCTGCTCTTCTCCCTTGCTTCTGGGGTGCGTGCCAACGGGCTTATAAATGCTGGCTTCTTTCTCTACTCCCGTGGTAAATGCTTTGCCCTCCAGCTCCAGGTGGGTTCAGGATCGGGAGGGAAGCTCCCTCCGTTGTGGAAGCGACTCCTTAGCGTGGCGTCTTCAGTGGTTCTGATGTGTGCTGGGATTTTTCTACCTTTTGCTTTATTTCAGTATTACGCCTACGTGAGGTTCTGTGGTGCCGGCACCGGCCTGGAGCAGGCTGTTCCCAAGCCGCTGCTGCAGCTGGCTCTGGATAAGGGCTATCGTCTGGCGGCCACGGACGGGGTTAAACCCCCTTGGTGCTCCCAGCAATTCCCCGTGGTCTATTCCTATATTCAAGACGTTTACTGGAATGTGGGCTTCCTAAGGTATTTTGAGCTCAGGCAGATCCCAAATTTCTTGCTCGCTTTGCCTGTCACGCTTCTGGGCTCGTGGGCTGCCTGGACCTACATCACTGCAGACCCCCGGCACTGCCTCACTCTCGGTCTAGAGAGAAGAAAGAGCGAAGAAGAGGGTAAACCACGAGCTGGCTTTTGCTGCCCTGCCGTCTTCGTGTACGTGGTCCATGCCACAGTCCTGCTGGCGTTTGGATTCTTCTGCGTGCACGTGCAGGTAGGACGTTCGTAGCCACACCCGGGAGTCATTGCAGACCAAAAGCTTTGCCTTTCCTCTTGCGGAACTACTTCCACAGAGAGTTTCCAAAGCCAGATCCTCTGCTCAGCTGGAGAGTTCCCAGAGAGAGCGTGCCAGGTGCTCGGCACCGGGATCAAAGGGTCCGGCTGGTGTTCGGTGGCGTTTGACGTGTGCGCAAGGCCAGGCTTGCCAAGCCCTGCTAATGGGCTGTCGGAGGACAGGGATGCCGGGTCATTATCATCTTGGGCCCAGCGTAATGGATTGAAGGATCCAGAACCTGTTGCCAATCTCTAGGAAGTGTTCAAAGGTCTTTTTAGGATGCAGCTTGTGTCCTAAAGGTTGGGTTTCCAGTGAAAAAAAGAAAAAATAGGAGATTCAGATTTCCTCTGGAGCTGCCGCCCCGGCTCAGCTCCTGATGGTGACAAGGATTTCGGCAAGATGGTGACACTTAGGTGCTTGTCCCCAGCCTGGGAATCGCTTGAGTGCGTACCTGAATGTCCTGATAAGTAAAGCGGGTCGCGCTGAGAGGCGTTTCATTTCAACGTAGCAACTCCCAGCCCCGTGTTTCAGCCCCCTTTATCAGCAGCCTGAGGCCGGGGGATGGCTCCTTCCATGCCTCGGGATCCGGGTCAGTCACAGGCGGAGGGAGACCTGCTGTTCACGTGGTTTTTCTGTTCTGCCTCTTGTTTTCAGGTGCTGACACGGTTCCTCGGCTCCTCCTCTCCCATCCTGTACTGGTTCTCTGCTCACCTGCTGCAAGAATACGAACCTTTGCTCTGCAGCCAAGAGACCGATAATCCAACGGCGGCACCTCGCTCCGAGAAGCCTCCCCTAGGTAAATCCCCTGGATCCTGCGGGAAAGGGACCTGTGCAAACCCCGTTGTGAGGCTGCTGCTGAACCGTGGATTAATCACCCCCCTCGGCAGATGCGTTCTCGGGTTCTTCCTGTCGTACTGGCTGCTGGGACTCATTCTGCACTGCAACTTCTTGCCGTGGACATAGCGAGGGGGCCTGTGGGTGCACACGGGTCGCGGGGCACAGTGGGCGGAACCGGAACCCAATTTTGCTGTAAACGCCGATGATATACTCAAGGATGCTGTTGTCTTGGCGACAGGGGCCTTACTCCTCAGTTACTACGTAGGTACGGAGCTGGCGCAGCGCGGTCCTGTCCCAGACGCTTTGCTGCGGGGTCCTGCCCGTCTCTGCTGTTGTTCCTGATGGCTGAAATTCCCGTAAACTGGCCGAAATTCCCACAAAGTGGCCGAAATTCCCGTCAGCTGCGTGGGCCGGGGAATACATCCCCAGGATCCTGGTCCCGGAGCGGCGCTTCCGGCAGGGATCCCGGCCTGTTGGCTTCTCCCCGGCGGGAAACCTCCGGGAATTATCCAGGGAGCATCCTGCTGCCTTGCACGAGCTGTCGGACCCCCCCGGTTCCTCCTCTGGGGCGCCCGCCGCCTGCGTGAGGCCGAGAGGGCGGCGGGGCAGGGCGGGGGGCACCGAGGGGGAACGGCGGCTTCTGCGGGCCCGGGGAGCGCGGCGGGGGGTGTGTGAGGGCCCGCACAGCCGCCCCGAGCGCCGGCACTTTGCCGGAGGGGGCGGCTCACCCCCCGGGGCTCCCCCCGGGGCTCCCCCCGGGGCTGAGGCTGCTCCCGCCCGGCGGGGCGGCGGTGCCCGGCGCGGCCCGCAGGGGGCGCAGCGCCGGGGCGGCGGGGCGGGGCGGGGCGGGGCGGACACGTCCGCCGGGCGAGCGGCGGGGCCGGGCCGGGCGCTGCGGCGCCATGAAGGACTGCGAGTACCGGCAGATCCCTCCCGGGGTAACGGCACCGGCACCGGGTACGGCTTCTTCACCGCCTCCCGCCGGCACGGAGCGGCCCGGGGCTGCCCGCCGACCCCGGCGGAAGTGGGAGGTATTCCCGGGCCGCAACCGCTTCTACTGCGGCGGCCGCCTCATGCTGGCGCGGCACAGCGGCGTCTTCGCCCTCACCCTCGGCCTCATCCTGGCAACCAGCGGCCTCTTCTTCGCCTTCGAGTGAGTCCGCGCTGCCGGGGGCTCCGGGTACCGCCCTGGGGTCTGCGGGGCCCTGGGGTGGCCCCCCCTTCCTCTGCTGGGGGTCCCTCTGGTGTCCCCCCTGTGCTGGGACACACCGCCCCCCTCGGGGATCAGGCCCCCTTCCCTGCTGGGGTAGAGCCGGGGGGGGGGTCTGTCCCTCGGGATCGGACCCCCTGGGGTCTCTGAGCAGCTCTTATCCCCCTCTTTAAGCCCCCTCCTTTCGGGGGGAGCCGTGGGTCAGCTGGCATCGCACCCTCGTGAGCTGGGGGGGGGGACACGGGTCTCTTCCCTCCCCCCATGTGTGCCCTGATATCCCTCCCTTCTCCCCACTGCACCCCCTGAGCCGTTCCCCCGCTGGGCAGCCCCCAGACCCACTTTGCCTCCCCTTTGCCTGTCCCCAGGTGTGTTTATGTGGGGGTGGGCAGGGGGGCAGCCCTGCACCTTGTTTGCTCAGTCTGGCTCCGGGAAGGGGTTCAGCATCCTTCCAGGATGTCCCCCTGGTCTCTAAATACCCCCCCAGTCTTGAGGGAAGGACGTATCATGACCCCTCCTGCTGCTGAGGGGAGAACTGGCCCAGAATCGCAGCCAGGTAGCCCCCAGGACTGGTGGGCTTGGTCTGTAGGGACAGCAGCAATAGTGTTTCTCTTCAAGATGCTTGATAAATGGGGTGCAATCCTTTTGGGGTCCCACCTTGAAGGTCTGCCCTGTACCGCTGCCCCCATTGTGCCGCCGTGTCCGGGGAAGAGGGAGCTGCATCCATCCCAGTCCCTTGGCATTAGGAAAGCTGGCCTTGGGGTGCTTCCAGCTCCTGCACCCCGAGGGAGGGGACAGCCGAGAGCACCCCGTTACGTCCCGCGCTGTCCGGAGGAGCCGGGGAAGGAGCACCCTTGGCTAATGATGCCTCTGAGGGCTTCTGCTGTCCTGCCCCTGCCTTGCTGCCTCGGGAGGGAAGGGAGCTTGTTTTTCCTGCCCTGGGGGGCGGGTGTCACGCCTGCCCTTGGATCACGGCTATCCCTGCGAGTCTCCGTAAAGCTGCCCAAGGCTGCCGGCCGGGAGATGAAGGTATTTGATCGGATTAGAGGTTCTGAGAAGTCAGATGAGCTGAAAGGGGTAGGCACTAACGGCATCCCGACAGGAAAACTGCTTTCTTAGCCTCCTCTGTGCCTCTCCGACGGCTTTTTCTGCCGCATCCGAAACCAACGGGCAGCACCAGCACAGTAACTGCTTTGTACCCTGCCAAGCAGGGGACATCTGCTCTCCCCTCCCTTTTTGCCTAGTCACTTTTTCTTGGTTGGACGTGCCCTGGGGCTTTCCAAGTCGTTATTTTAGCAGCGTGCTTCTGTCGCACGGCTTACGGTTTGCTAGGTGAACAGCAGTTGCATCTTTCCCGTCTCTACGGTTCGTGGGGGCTTTTTTGTCATTTCTTGTTGCCTGACGGGGGAAAGCGGGATCCAGAGATTCTCCCGGGAGAGGGGGGACAGCAGGATGACATCTTTTCATTTCGGAGACCTCTCTGTTGTGGAGGGGCTTGGCAGCAGCGGTGGCCTGGGCCGAAGGGGTTTTGTTGCTTGGTGGCTGCTTTGTTCTGGCCAGCTGAGCTGGGGAGTGGGAACAAAAGTTGCTTAATCCTCTCAAACTACTGAGACTTAGCGCTGCCCGCAGACATCAGGGCTCAAGCAGCTTGCCTGTCTGCGCTCCGGGTATTTGTCGGTGCTTAGAATAGCAAATCCCTCTGCGGAGCGAGGGAGCGGTTGGCGCCGTGCTCCTCGGCCGCCTTCACCTGTCGTGCCGTGAGTAACAGAGCTGCCCCGATGCGGAGGGTGATCGCGCCGGTCCTGGAAGAACAGCCCCAGGCCCTCGTACAGCCAACCCAGGAGCGAGCGTCTGCGGCCGAGGTGCCTGGTGGCGGGTGTCAGTGCTGGAAGGTGTCCCCGTCCAAACATCTGGCACACCGTGAAGGACACAGGAAAGCTGTGTTGAATTGCAGCCAAGTTCTCTCTCAGCTTCGCGTGTTGGACCAAATAGGATCGTGTTCGTGCTGATTGTGATCCCTGCTTAGCTTGGGGTGTTGTTCTGGATGCTGCTGTTGCGGAAGGTGACTGGGATTTGGGGCAGCTGACAGGTTTTTAAAATGAGAATCTGGGACCAGCACCTGAAGGGGCTACAAGGAAGCTGGGGGGGGGGCTTTTTCCAAGGGCAGGGAGTGACAGGACAAGGGGTAACGGGGTTAAACGGAAAGAGGGAGATGGAGATGGGCCATCAGGAAGGAATTCTTCCCGCAGAGGGTGGGGAGCACTGGGACAGGTTGCCCAGAGAAGCTGTGGGTGCCCCATCCCTGGGAGTGTCCAAGGACAGGCTGGATGAGGCTGGGAGCACCCTGGGCTATGGAAGGTGTCCCTGCCCACGACAAGGGGTGGCACTGGGAGGGCTGTAATATCCCTCCCATCCCAAACCATTTCAGAAGGGCAAAGAGACTGTGTACAACAGCTTGTACTGCCGTCTTTGTGCTGAAGACCCTGCCTTCCCGGTGCTACTCCGGTGTTTTCTGGGCTGGCTCTTGCTGTTGCAGAGGTCTCTGGAAAGCAGCAGCCCTTCAGCCCACCACCCCGTGATGATGCACAGTGTGTACGTCACGGCTGATAGCCAGTTCTGTAGCGATGCTTGGTGACGATGCCTTTTTCCTTTTCTTTTCCCAGCTGCCCGTTCCTTGCCAGTCACCTCACCCTGGCCATCCCCATCATTGCTGCCATCCTCTTCTTCTTTGTCATCAGCTGCCTGCTCCAGACAAGCTTCCGAGACCCAGGTATCCTGCCCAGGGCCACCCCAAGTGAGGCCGCAGACCTGGAAAAGCGGATCGGTGAGACCCCTGTTCGCTCTCCCGCGTTGGGTCTGGCGCGTGCCTCTGCGCGTGCCGCACGCGTTTCGGGCTCAGTGAGCCTCTGGGGGAAAAGGCCAAAGTATCACGAGGCTTGGCAGTGTCTTAGGAGTGCGGGTAAGAGGTGTGACAGCTCCTCTAGCGCAGTGTGCAGCGCTTCAGAGAGGATCTGCAGAGAATTCTGGGCTCCTCAGCTCCAGAGGGACAAGGAGCTGCTGGAGAGGGCCCAGCGCAGGGACACTGCGATGGGGAAGGGCCTGGAGCACCTTCCATGTGAGGGAAGGCTGGGAGAGCTGGGGCTGTTCAGCTGGGAGAAGAGGGGGCTGTGGGGATCTGATCAATGCTGATCAATAGCTAAAGGGGGGGTGTCAGGGGGAGGGGGCCAGGCTCTGCTCAGGGGTGCCCAGTGACAGGACGAGGGGCCATGGCCATCAACTGGAGCACAGAAGGTTCACCCTGACCGTGAGGAAACCCTTCTGCCCTGTGAGGGTGCCAGAGCCCTGGGACAGGCTGCCCAGAGAGGGGGGAGTCTCCTTCCCTGGAGCCTTTCCAAAGCCCCTGGCCTTGTTCCTGTGGGATCTGCTCTGGGGGATCCTGCTCTGGCAGGGGGTTGGGCTAGGGGATCTCTAGAGGGCCCTTCCAACCCCTGACACTCTGCGAGTCTGTGAAGCAGGGGTGGGTTTTGTTTCTGTTTAGTCCCATCGCTTTCCCCTGTGTAGCGGGTCGGGGCTGTGCCGTTCCTGCCCTCGGGGTGACACCCTGAGTGGGCAGCAGCCCTGTGCAGAGCTCAGGGGAGGGAGAGCTTGCAGCCTCCGTGTCCCAGACACGAGCGTCGCGGGGGACTGCGCGCCAACGGCTGGAGGAGCACAGAGTCCCCGTTCAGAGTCGTGCTGCCAGGCTCTCGAAGACGGAGCGAGAGTGCCGGGCTGCTCCAAGACGGTGCGTTATTTACTTTGAGCGTTACCCAGACTCAGCAGAATGCGACCCTGCGCGTTCTTCTGCAGAATACGGGCGGTGAGGACACGGGATAATTACTTCAGGCGTGAATGCTTTATAAGATTACGGTTTGCCACTGAGCCTGCTGTGCGGCGAGGTTTTCTTTATTGTAACGGTTCCTGACAGCGTGCTCAGGTTTGTCACCTCCAAACTGCTGTGTCACCCTGTTTCGGTGGTGGCCGGGAAGGTGTGTGCATCCAGGAGCCCTGGACCTCGTTGATGTGACTCGTAGTAAAAAAGACCAAGCTGATGTGAGGCAACTCAAATCTGCCCCACTGAAAACGGTTTCAAGGCAATAATTCTACCTCTGACTTAAAAAAAAAAAATGGTTTTAAAATACCTCAGGGTGGTTATAAAATATCCTCAGGGTGGTTATCCCCGTTTCTATTTATAAGTGCCTAAAGCAGTCATCTGGCTGCAGATGCTGCCTGATGTGCCAGCTGTTCCTGTTAATATAATCCACTTCTTATCCTCTTAACATGCTCACTCCTACATCTCTTTCCAAAGACTTCCTCAGGGTTGGAAAGGGGCTCCTTTAAGAGTAACTAAAATAAAGGAATAACCCCAAAACAGAGGGTTTCCAGCTCTCGCTGAGCAGCGAGCCAGTCTCCAAGCTGCCCGTCGCCAACGGGCAACAGAGTGCCGGCACGCGCAGATGCGCTGTCCCTAAACGTCCTCGATTTCAGCCTCGAGGAGGAGGAATCCTCTTGTTCTAACCTCCACGCCTCAAATTTCAGTGCGCTCTGCCTGCAGCGCTTGGGCCCCACTCGCTGCCTGCCCCCCGCTCCCCCCCCCCGGTGATGAAGCGAGTCCCTTGAGCCCGGCGGCGGGTCGGCGCGCTGCGCGCCGGCCGATGCTTCCGCCCAGGTTCCCCTGATTTCTGCAGCTTGGGCGCAGAGGAGGAAGCACACGCGTGTTGACAGGTGACGTGCCCGGTTTGTGTGTGATCCGTTAGGCACGCGGAGATGAGTTGGTGGTACCGCGCGCGTTAACACCCCTGATTTTACGCTCGCTAGTTGTAAATTGCTTTACCTTTTCAACCTGTTGGGCGGATGTTAGTTCCTCCTGACATCCCGGCAGCGTTGCCGTTGAACAGACCAGGAAAGGACATAAACAACGCTGCGAGGAGCTGACTGGAGTTCCTGGCTGCCCACCCTGCGACGCAGAGCTGCCTCTCTGCCTTTGATTCACATCGGGAGCGCACGTGCCAGCCCCTTACCCTGCCAGGGAGCAGCTCGGGGGGGTTGGGTTTTCCTTGCACAGGTCTGACTGTCCCTCCTCTCCCCCCGCAGACAGCATGGGTACCTCTACGTACCGCCCGCCGGCCCGCACGATGGAAGTCGTCATAAACAAGTACGTGGTGAAGCTCAAGTACTGCTACACCTGCAAAATGTTCCGCCCTCCGCGCACCTCTCACTGCAGCGTCTGCGACAACTGTGTCGGTAAGCCCCCCCGGGGAATCTCGGTGAGGCGGAGAGGGGGTGTTTTGTGTTGCTGGACAGGTTGCTTTTGCTTCTCATAAAGGATTATGAGTCCACGGGGATGCTCTGAGGGCTGGAGCCCCTCTGCCCTGGGGACAGGCTGGGGGAGTTGGGGGGTTCAGCCTGGAGAAGGGAAGGCTCCGGGGAGACCTCAGAGCCCCTTCCAGTGCCTGGGGGGGCTGCAAGAAAGCTGGGGGGGGATTTTTCCAAGGGCAGGGAGTGACAGGACAAGGGGTAATGGGGTTAAATGGGAACAGGGGAGATTTAGACTGGATATCAGGAAGGAATTCTTCCCGCAGAGGGTGGGGAGCACTGGGACAGGTTGCCCAGAGAAGCTGTGGGTGCCCCATCCCTGGGAGTGCCCAAGGCCAGGCTGGATGAGGCTGGGAGCACCCTGGGCTAGGGAAGGTGTCCCTGCCCATGGCAGGGGGTGGGGCTGGGTGGGCTTTCAGGTCCCTGCCAAGCCAAACCATCCTGTGATTCCATGATTATAAAGCGAGATACTGAGTGGCCTTTCTCCCCCCACCCCTCCCCCAAAAACGAAAGCAACACTACTGCAGTGCCTTGGGGCAAGAGGGCAGCACATCCAAGACTCCGTGTCTCGGCTTCCCTGGTTCTGGGGGGACGATGCTGGGAAATGCAGCTAAGGCCTCCACCCAACACGACATCTGCTGCAGGCTCCTTGTTTGTGGCCTTGCCAGGCTGGTAGAGCTGCTGCCATGGATGCTGGCTGAGCTTTCCTGTGTCCTCTCCCCGAGCCATCCGACTGTGGTGGGGCAGGAGGGAATGAAGAGACACCTGAAGAAAAGCCTCTGGTGTCTCCGCGCAGGCGGGGGGTAGCTGCGGGGGGGGGTGGGCAGGGAGGTTCCCAGCACGGCCTGGCTGCACCGGAGCAACTTGAACTGGCAGCAGGGAGGCATGTGATTTAGGAACACGCCCGGAGAGTTTACTCCTCGTGCAGCTGCTCCTGGTTGTGCATCGTGCGGACGCGGAGGCTTTGTGCTGTCTCCCAGGGCAGCCTGCGGAGCGACGGGAGGACCCCAAGGCTCTGGTTAGGAGAAGTTTGGGAGCTGCCAAGCATTCTGTGTTTGGGGATAGCTGTGGGTGGCCCTGACTCCTCCTTGCTGGCACGGCTCGCTGGAAAGCAGCCGTGGCTGGGGCAGCGTTGGCAGGGGAGCTGTCTGGGGTTGGGGGGGGAGCGGGCGGGCGCCCGCTTCGTGAGCGATGGGTTTTGCACGCACTGCCGTCCCCCCGGTCCTGTCAGTCTGAAAGGCAGCCCCTTCGTTCCCAGTTGGTTCCCAGGCACATCCTGTGGTTTCAGAGGCCTATCTTTATACCTCTGGAAATTATTTTCCGCCCTGAAGAAGGCGGAGGGGGAGCTGACACGCGGAACGGGAGCAGCGACGCTGCGTGTGCGCAGCCGGTGCTGGAAAAACTGCCGCGCTTTCCCCGCTCTCTTTCGGTTTTACTAGTGGTGAACGTGAGCAGTCACAAGGCTCCTGTTTCTGCGGGGTTGGGATGGTGAAACCAACGGCAGGGCCCTGCGGAAACTTCTTGCTAACGTGCTGCGGCGGGGAGGTTCTGGTCTCGGGGCGGTGGGTGGAAGCTCGATTTGCAGCCCCTTGTTTTCGGGGGCTGAGCAGATTTCGCTCTGTTACGGGGCGCGAGGCGGCGGGGAGTCCTCACCGTGTCCCTTCGTTTCAGAGAGGTTCGATCACCACTGCCCCTGGGTGGGCAACTGCGTGGGGAAGCGCAACTATCGCTACTTCTACGCCTTCATCCTCTCCCTCTCCTTCCTGACAGCCTTCATCTTCGCTTGCGTCGTCACCCACCTCACTCTGCGTAAGTACCGCGGGGCAGCAGCAGCGACGTGGGCCGTGCTCGCGCCACGAACGGCTCGAGGCAGCGCTGGGCCGCTGTTCCTGTTGGTGGGAAGGCTCTGGGTGGTTTACTCCAGGCTTTTCAGTGCACGTGGCCTGAATAAACGGGATCTCAGACTGCAGGGACCCACAGATCCACCCTGCACCTTGCTGCAGCAAGCCCTTGAGAGCTGGTGCTTGGGTTATCCCCTCCGGAGCGAACGAGCTTGGCGGGGAAGCCGACTTGCCCGTCAGCCCCAAATCCCCCGGAGCTGTGTCCGTGCAGCGACGGACTGCGGGTGTTTCTCGGGCAGACCCGTGCGGCCCACGGCTGCGTGCTCGTGAGATGCGAGGCTGCCTGACGGGCCATCGTTCCTTGTCCCGTTTTGCTCTGCAGGTTCCCAGAGAGACGGATTCCTCGCCACTCTGAAGACCACGCCCGCGAGATATCCTTGTGGTGCCGTCAGCCGCTCGGACTGTCGAGCGCTGGCGCGGGAACGCTGGCCGTGCAGCGAGCCCGTGGTAGGGTCACCCTGCTGTGCTTCCCGCTGCCCTCCCTGGCTGGGGCAGGCACCTCCTCGTCCGGGGACTGATCGTATCGCCAAACTGGGGAGCCCCTTAGCTCGCTACCAGGGACTACGCGTGGGTGACAAACGTGTTTCCCGGTTTGCAAGCTCGCTTGGAAAGGGAGACGGCTGGAGCAGGCGGTGGTGCCCGCAGAATGGCACGGGGAACGGGAAGCTTGATGCTTTCCGGGCTCAGCGTGCGTATGGTTGCAGCACGCGCCTCCCAAAACAGTCCTCGGCCTCTCCCCACGGGGGGCGATTTGGGTCCCCTCGGCCTCTCCTCGCGGGGGGCGATTTGGGTCCCCTCGGCCTCTCCTCGTGGGGAGCGATTTGGGTCCCCTCGGCCTCTCCTTGCGGGGCGATTTGGGTCCCCTCGGCCTCTCCTCGCGGGGGGCGATTTGGGTCCCCTCGGCCTCTCCTTGCGGGGCGATTTGGGTCCCCTCGGCCTCTCCTCGCGGGGGGTGATTTGGGTCCCCTCGGCCTCTCCTCGCGGGGGGTGATTTGGGTCCCCTCGGCCTCTCCTTGCGGGGAGTGATTTGGGTCCCCTCGGCCTCTCCCCGCGGGGGGCGATTTGGGTCCCCTCGGCCTCTCCCCGCGGGGGGCGATTTGGGTCCCCTCGGCCTCTCCTCGCGGGGAGCGATTTGGGTCCCCTCGGCCTCTCCTCGTGGGGAGCGATTTGGGTCCCCTCGGCCTCTCCTCGCGGGGGGCGATTTGGGTCCCCTCGGCCTCTCCTCGTGGGGGGCGATTTGGGACCCTCGGCCTCTCCTCGCGGGGGATGGTTTGGGTCCCCTCGGCCTCTCCTCGCGGGGGGTGATTTGGGACCCTCGGCCTCTCCTCGCGGGGGGTGATTTGGGACCCTCGGCCTCTCCTTGCGGGGAGTGATTTGGGTCCCCTCGGCCTCTCCTCGCGGGGGATGACTTTGTTGCCTGAGATTTCCTTGACTTTTGTTTCACTGTGCTGGAGCTGGTGATTTGTTTTTTCTCAGTCTGGTCTATTTTAGGCCTCTCAGGTTTTCACACTTACTTAGTCGCCTCCAACCTGACGACAAACGAAGATGTAAGTACCTGGATGCTTATCCTTCCGCAGGGCCGGTTCCTTCCTGAGCCGAGGTGAGGTTTTTGGGGAATCCTTGCCTGGCAGCCTCGCTGCAGTGCCTTGGTACGGCATGCTGCCTGCACTGCCCTGGACGATCCGCTGCACGGCCGTGCCCAAGGCGTTCAGGCCGCAGTTTTGGGTGGCTGAGCGAAGGAAGCGGCACGCAGCCGCAGGTAACCGTGTAGCGGGTGTTGCTCGGCCAGTGTCACGCGCTGTGACGTCCGAAAGGTCACGTGGGTGTTTTTTCCAGTCTGTAGGTGGCCTTGTTTAAAATTAGGAGTTCGGAGATTAAAAAAGGAAGGCTGGCCCCAGAGGTTTAGCCCGGGACATGGGTGATCTTAATTCAGCATCCTGCATAACCACAGGCTTCCTCTGAGACCCTGGGCAAGTCCCTTTGTCTCTATCAGTTCCTCATGTCTAGGAGGCAAATAACGCACAGACGCCTCCTGGTGAGCTTCACCTCCGAGGCTGGGCTGCGTGCGGGCTCCGCATGCGTACCCTGAGCAGGGCGTGCGGAAAAGCAGGATCTGTCTGATCCTAGAAGGAATCCAAACTCACCCTTCTGGCCAGAAGTACCTGTTACCCTTGCTGGAAGCTTCCAGCGCTGCAGAAGGCATGTCTGCATCCCTTTTTGTGGTTGTGTTGGGTTTTTTTTTTTTTACTTTATCCCCTTCCTCCCCACCGGTGCGTTACGGTCGGGGGCTGGCAGAGCTGCGCCAGGCCGCGTGGCGCTCACGGAGGGACCGACAGCACCAGGCCTGAAGCGCGCGGCCCGTGGCCTCTCCGGTTGCGTCGCCAGCCTCGCGCTGCGGCTGAGGCGGGGGCAGTAAAATCAAAAGGAGGAAATGTGCCGGTAAATGGTTCGCTGCAGCCAGGGGCCCGGGGCCAGGTATAGCATCTGCCCGCCCGCGTGCCCACGCTTGGTGTGAGCGGGGTTTCGAAATCGGAGCCCCGGTGGCAGCTGCTCAGGGTGGGGACGGAGATTGTTTCCTCCTGGAGATCCCCTTGCTGTTTGTTCAGCCCGAGGAGCCCAGGAGGGCCTGTGAGCTCGAGCCCTGCTCTGATGAGCCTTCAGCCGAGGGGAGGAGGAGGCTGGCGACGGTGACGCGGACAAGATGCCGTGCGGCACGGGGGGGGCACGGCTTTGGAGCTTGCTGGCTGCAGGGTTGAACCGTGGCAGAGGCGGGAGCAGCATGCTGCCTTTCTGCGGCTGTCCTGGTGGGAAAGCAGAGGGGGAGGATGTTGGCAGTAAGACAAACCTTCCACCTCCTGAGCGAGGGTTTGACCCGAGTCCGTTGTGTGAGCGCCCGCTGTCGCGTTTTTCCCGTCTTAAGCCGTGTGCATCCTCTCCCTTGCAGATCAAAGGGTCCTGGTCTAACAAGAGGGGCTCGGAGTTTGCCAATCCCTACAGCCATAAAAGTATCCTCACGAACTGCTGTGCGGTGCTGTGCGGACCGTTCCACCCCAGGTAGGAGCCTTCGACCTCCGCCGCGTTGGGAATCGCATCCCGCTCCGAGAGGGACCTCGGGAAGGACGGGCCTACCGCGATTCGGGGGAGGCTGGGGGCACAAACACGGCCGTTTCCCCCTGTGGAGGAAGGTCGAGACGCGTAGAGGCAGGAGATAGAGCCGTTCTCCCGTGTTGGAACTTGCTGACTTCGGGCCACGCGTCGCTTCGTGGCGCTCGCCGATAGGACGCGTCCCGCCGTTCGGTGCGGGGAGAGCAACGGCCCCACGGGCTCGACGGCAGGTGACAAACGCCACTCGTGGCGGTGCTTCTTATCCCACGTTTTCCCTCCCGCGCTCCGAGGATGGAGCATCGCGGCAAGCGGCCGGCAAAGAACCGCTTGTACCGGCACGGGATACCTGAACCACCGTCCTACCCGTCGGTTAACGGAACCGCGGTTAGATCGAGGGCGGTTCGGTGGGAGGAAGCTGCGGGCCTGAAGCACCCGCCGCTCTGTCACGAGAGGGTGCGGTCAGGCCGGCGTCCCTCGCGCTGCAGGCAGGGAGGACCTGCGCGCCGCCTCGCCGCTCCCGCCCTGTCCTGGGGCGCGTTGGGGGTCCTTGAGGATCCTTTATTCGCCGCATCCCGTTTTGGGTTTACGTGGAGCGTCTCCGCGGTGCCGACTCAGCGTGACGACGGTCGGAGGCTGGAGTCAAGGTGTTTCACAGCCAACCCCCGGCCCTGCTCTCTGAGGTGTCCCCAAGCTTTTGGTTGGATTCCGAGGTGCCGAAGTGCCGGCGCTGCCATTCGGAGACGGGAAATCGGCGGATTCGGGGAGCCAGGCTGTTTGCTGGCAGGCTCTGTGGCCAGTGGGGGTTTACTCCAGTTCTTCCCTCACTCGTGGTGTTTTCCCGTCGTCGCCGGCTCCCGTTTGGGTTTGTGGTGACCCGAAGCTTTAACCGCCTGAGGGCTGGTGGCTCGTGAGATAACTCTGTGGTTCGTCTGATGGGCAGGAAGCCGTTATCCAGCGCGCTCCAGCCGATGCTTCGCTTAGCGATTCCCACGGGGAGAGCTCTCTCTGGCTTCGGAGCCTCCGTTTCCTTAACTCCGCTCCCTTCCCTTTCTGTTTTCCAGTTTGATAGACAGAAGAGGATTCATCCAGCCGGACCTTGGGACCCCGGCCAGTCCTAAGAGCGAAATCCCCTCCTTCGGAGCCAAAGTTGACACCAGCATGGTAGGAGGCGTTCCCTAGTGGTGGGTGATGTAGCCCAGTGCCTGCACCTCGCTCCAGCCTCCCCTCCTACCACCTCCCCGGCCTCGGGCGGGACAGCCCTGCGCCGCAGCACTGCCAGAGACTCAGTCGAGCCATACGTTGCCTTGGTTTTTTTATAATTTATTTATTATTTTCTCCTTGTTTCACTGTGACGTGGCCTGTCTGGGCTTGCGGCTGATAGAGCCCAAGAGCACACGAGACCCTCGGGCTCCTGCGGAAAGCCGGGGGTCCCTGCTGCGCCCGGGAAGCCAAACAGGCCTGGGGAGCCACCAGGCCTCAGCCCAGAGCGTCTGCTCCAGGGGGTGGCTGTGTTTCCCGCCCGGAGCAAGGAGCGGGGAACGGTGGTGGGAAGTGGAGACTGGCAGACAGTTCGCACTCGGAGCTGGGCTGTCACGTCTCGTCTCTGGGCCGGTGGAGGCGTAAATTCCTTGGCGTCCCCGTTATCTCCGCGGGCGCATCGCGCTCCCCTGCGCCGACACGGAGGGGCTGTTCGGTCTCTTAGTGGCCGGGTTCCCACCTCGGCCGCTGCCGGAGCGGCTGTTCTTTTCCAGAAGCTGCTGTGCCTGTTCAGCTGGGCGGACTCTGGCTCCCAGCGGACGTGGGAGCTGCCTGCATGTCCCGCTGCTGTGGTCTGGCTGGTCGCTGAGGGGGTGCTGGAGAACCCGTCGCGTTTTGGCCCCGGTGGTCAGTAAGACGGTGTTTTGGAGCGAGCACACGAGTCGGGATGACCCTCCTTTGGTCAGGGAATAAGAAACACGCGGCATTCCGTGGCTCTCGTCTTGGGATGCTGTGTAGCAAGGCTAGAGTTGTAAAATTTGGGAACCTTAGCCTGCCCCGAAGGCAGGTCTGTAGGCCAGAAGGCAGCAGGGAAGTGTGTGAATTCCAGAGGGTCGCACCCCTCCCAGGTGGAGTCACAAGGAATCAGTGAGCGGGTGCCGGTGTCTCATAACCTCTGGTTGTGCTCTTGGTTTGGGTCTGTGGCCGGCAGTCGGGAGCAGGGCTGTTCCCAGTGCCTCGGGAGCGACTCCGTGTATCCTGAGCGTGGCTCCGTGCCCTCGGAGGCACGGGAGAGCCGGGCCGGGCGGCCAGCTCCGCGTCTGTGCGCCGAGGGGCCCCAGACCCTGTCAGCAATACTTGAATCCCGTTATTAAAAGCTGCTGGTTATTTTTGCACAAGCTGTAGAGTTATTTTTCTGTGGATGTAGGACGTTTCTATTCGGCGCAGGGAACGCTCTGCGCGTAGCACCGCGGCAGGGGCTTCGGCCTTCCGGGCCAGGCTGCCCGCTTAGGTTTCCGTGGGTCAGACACGCGTATTTCGACCGCAGGCAGCGCGTTTCTGGGGGCAGCCCCTGTCCCCCCCCCGTGAAGTGGCCGGCGTTGCGCTCGGCGCGCCGAGTGACCGTGCCAGCCCTGGCCTCGCGCTCCCGGCCGGCTGCGGAGCGCTCGCAGCGCCTGTTCCCTGCGGCCGCCCTTCCCCTCCATGGGGAGCCGAGGTGGGAGCACGGCGGCGTCTTCCGGATTCCTACCCGCCCCGGCTCTGCAGCTTCGTGCCGTCTTGTGGGCTTTGGCGTGTGGCATCCGGAGGGGCCACTTCCGCAGGGATGTCCCCAGCGGGGCTTGTCCCTGCCTGCCAGGGGCGACGCTACCTTCTAGGGGCAGGCGTGGGGCCGGGGGGAGCCGAGCTGTGGGGCGAGGGTCTGGGGCGTGAGGAGCAGTGGGGGGGCTGTTATCAGGGGCCAAACTCCTTCCTGTTTTTATTTAAAGCCGTTTCCTTTGTTACTCAACATAATAAAATTCTATTTTTAAAGAGTTCATCGCTTGGATTGTTATTTTATTCCGTTAAGACAGAAGAGGGCAGGCGAGTTTAACACGTCGGGCGGCCGTGGGATTCTCGGGCCCAGACCTTGCCCGGCAGCTCTTGGATCCCGCGGGATGCGGCTGCGAGGGACGCTGGGCAGCACGTGCTGCTGCCCTGGGTGGCCCTGGCTGGAGCAGAGGGGGTTCTCTGTCCCCCAGGCTGGGCAGGGGCTCGTCCGCCCGCTGGTCCCCTTCCCGCAGAAGCCCTTATCCCTTCCCCACCCGCCTCGCTCGCTCCGGGGCTGTATTCCCATGTGTAAGCCAGCCCTCTGCGGCCGTACCGGCAGACGTTGAGGCGTGTAATCTCTGGTGTCTTCCCCAGGAGGATGCCTGCCAGGACTTTGCCATTTCCTGCACAGCCTGACGGGATGTGCCCCCTCCTTGGACGTTAGCCCTGCGTTCCCAGGGTGAGCTGGTAAGAGAGCCCTTTTCTCCCTCCCGTCATCCACTCGAGCATCTCATCGCTGCATGACCCGCTCCCTCCACGCAGCCCATCACCCTCCACCCAGCCCATCACCCTCCAGTCCTGCCCCGTCCATCCCCCCGGCACCCCCCTGGCACAAGTGGCCGCGGCCTTGGCGAGGGGAGAGGGGTGTCATCCCCCAGCTCTGTGCTGGTCCAAGACGGAGCCGCCTGGTCCGAGGGTTGGCCTGGGCTCCGGGCAGAGGGTTCCTGAAGCCCGGGGTTTGCCGGCTGGCACGCTGTGGGCTTTGGGCTTGGCGGGCCGGCCGTGCTGGCGTTGGAGGAAGCCCCAAGTGCTGCAGCGTGTTTGGAGCGAGCCGTGACCCGAACAGAGGCGTGGGAGCCTGGAACAGAATTCCAATCCCAGCTCTGACCCGGCCTGGGGTTCAGGCAATCCCTCCTCTCCTTCCCCTCTGCCTCTTTTCCTCTCTACCTCCAGGTTCTTCCCCCAACGTGCCCGCGACGGCCCCAAGTTCCTTCCAAGGCGCGTTGTGACGAAGCCCTGCTTCGCTCGTGGGCCGTGGGGCTGCCCCTCTCCCTCCCCACAAGCTGCTGCCTGCTCCGGGCTCGGCGGGGGGGAGGGTTCCCGCGCTCTGCTCCAGCCTGGCTCGTCTCCCCTTTCCACCCCCCCCAGCCTGGGTGCTCCGCTCTGCTCCTGCGGCTCCTCGCTCGTGTATTTCCAGCGCTAACCCTCTCCTTCTCTTCCTCCCCTCGGGCCGGCTGGATCCAGCCCTCGGCCTCTCGCCGAGCAGCCTCCGGGGAGCCGAGACCCGAGACCACAGCCGTGACCACGAGTGCCTCCGCTCGCGGGGCTGCGCCTTCCTCCCTGCCCGCGGCGGAGGGGGGAAAGCTGCCCTGCGCAAGGAAAAGCTTTTCTCGCCGCGCCCCGGGAGCCGGGACGGCCGTCCCGCGGGATCCAAGCCCAAAGCCATAGAGCCGTCCCACCCAGTGCAATAACGGGAGTTCCTGCTGGCTCCTGCCCCTGGACGGACTCACCCCGCAGCTCCCGGTAACCCCCGGCCTTACCCCCCCGGTGCGCGTCTCCCCTCCGCCGATGCCGGAAGGCGGCAGTTCCAGCGGGCTTCCCAAACGGGCAGGCTCCGTGCCAGCGTGTTCACAGCCGAGACGGTGGCATCACACGCCCGAGCCCACCAGCCCCTCTCCGAGTCGGGTCGGACTCCGCGGACAGGAGCGAGCGCGTGCCCGGAGTTTCCCCTTGCAACCCCCCCCGGCCCGCTCCCCTGCTCCGGTTTCATCTCCACGTGGCTCTAGTTTTTGGGGAAGGGGTTCGAGCCTCGCGGGACCTTGACCAGCTGGCGTTGCCGGAGGCTGGATGCTCCGGCTTCTCCCGCAGCCGGGCCGGGAGCTGTGCAGCCAGGCCGGCCCCCCCAGCCCAGCGGTGCAGCCAGGCCGGCCCCCCCAGCCCGGCGTAGAGCCCAGTAGGATTCACCCTCTATTTATGCCTTTGACTTTTGTAACAGAATAAAAGTTTCTCCTATTTCCTGTACGCTGGAGCTGCTCCCTGCCGCTCGTGCCCGGGCACGCCGGAGCCGTGGCGAGCTGCGCCCCTCCGCCGACGGCTGCGCCCCTCCGCCGACGGCTGCGCCCCTCTGCCGACGGCTGCGCCAGCCACAGAGCCAGGAGCTCCCCGAACTCGGCTGCGGCACCAGCCGTGGCCTTGAGGCCACTCAACCTTCCCCACCCTGCGCCCCCCTGCGCGGCGGGGGGGGCACGAGCTCTGCTGCCGGGGAAGGAGCGATGGGCAGCGCCCGTGGGGTGCAGTGAGCACCCCTTGGCAAAATCCATCCCCCGCTGGAGTGTCCGGAGCCGGCAGCATCCCCGCGGCCTGGGGAGCGGCAGGGCTGGATTTGTGAGGATGGGGGGCGCCGGGTGGGCTGTGAGCATCCTTCCAGCGCCGTCGGGAACGGCCGTGAGCATCTTCTGCCTCCCGCCTGCCTTGGTGGTGCCACTCCAGCCCCCCAGCCCCCACCTGCCTGCGGCATCACCCGCGCGGCTCACGGGACAGGAGCGTGCGGTGGTCTGGGCAGCGCCCCCCGGGGCTGGGGCTGAGCGGGGAACCCCGCTCCTGGGGCGAGGCACCTTCTGGTGCCGCTCTTCGGCGTTCAGGGCTCCCATGGGTGCTCCGTGGGGTGATGCTGCAGCCAAGCTCCCCCCACCAGTGACCTGGGGCTCTTCCCTTCACCCACCCGCTGATTTTCATGGCGCCGGTGGGGCAGAACGGTTCTGCAGCCCCCTCGGCCCATTGCAGCCAAAATTTGGCAGCAGCTCGGCGCCTGAGCCCAGGCCCAGCGATCACAAACCCCATCCGAGCTCCCGTCCCACTGGGGGGGGTCCTGCCAGGGGGTGAGGGGGGTCTCCCCACGGGGCCCTCTCAGGGCACAGCTGACCAGGGCGGCTCAAAGACCCCAAACGCAGCCGGGCCGGTGCGGGCTCAGCCCCGGGTTTGGCAGCCGGGTCTGGCGGTGGGTGTTTCGCGGGGGCTGGGGGCTGCGGACCCCAACCACGTTCAGCTTTGTTGCTCGTGAGCTGCAGATTAACCCCCCCCAGGGACTGCTGCCCCGTGTTTCCACAGGGGAAGGAGGTGGTTTTAGGGGTACGTCGGGGGCCCGTTGGGCCCCCCAGACCCGCTATGGGGGGTTTGTGCTTGGTTGAAGCTCTGTGAGGGTCCCTACGGGTCTGCCTCCCCCCCTGCCCCCCCGGCCGCGCTCTCCCGCGTGGGTGTTCCTTTGGAAAACGCCCTTTTCCCACTCCGTGGGGTGTCAGCTGCCCCCGCGGGGGGTCAGCTCGTCCGGGGAAGGAGCTGGCGGGGCACTGCGTGGGCACAGCTCGGGGTGGGGGGGGCGGGGGGGCGTGGAGGGGCTGGTGAAGCCGGGTGTGCTCGTGCTGCTTCCACATGAGCCTGTTGATGGGTGGGGGGGTGTCCCCTAGACCCACCAGTACCCCGGGGCTCGATGAGCCACCCTGAACCCCCTTTGCCAGGGTGGGAGGGAGCGGTGGGAGGCTTGGGGGGGGGGGGGGATGTGGGGGGCGCTGCCCACGGTTGGGTGAACCACCCACGGGTGTTTCTCGCACCCTCCAACCCCACCATCCAGCGTCGCCTCGTCCCGGTGGGACCCACATGAGCCGGAGGGGGGGTGACGGGGGGGTGGCACCGCGGGCTGTTCGCAGGGGTGAGTGGAGCAGCGAGTCACGATGACTAAAAACAAGGAGAAGGAGCCCTTCTTCGCCTTGGCCGGGCGCCGCCGCGCCCCACCCTGCCCTTCCCGCACGGCTCCCGCACGGCAGACGATAAGGCCGGGCTTCGGCGCGGGATGCCTGGGCCAAGGCTTGGCCGGCGTGGCCCGGAGCTGCCGGCGCCCGGCGTGTGCCAACAAGCCGGAGCAAGCCGAGAGTGAAACTGCAGCGCAACACGAAGCAGAGATCTTAATCGGGGCGGCACGTTTCCAGCCGGTTTGTGGCAGAAAAATTACCGAAAAATTTAAAATAATCCAAAAATAATCCAAAAAAAACCCCCCCACCCCCACCCCGCGCCGCTCCGATCGCAGCGCAGGAGGTGAGAAAAGCCCCCGGCGAGGTGCTGGGAAGGGGAAAGGCTGGGAAGGGAGCCCCGAGTTCGGTGGGGCCCGGGGGGGGGTTCCCTGGCGCTGGCCGCATCCAGGTGCTTTCCCGGCTACGGGAGGGGTCGGGGGGTCAGGTGGGTCCCGCCGCGCGGGGTACGGGGTGGGGGGTGGTGGCGGTGCCCTGCTTTGGGCCCCTCCTGTGGCGCTTGGGCGAGTTGCTGAGCCTCTCTGCCTCAGTTTCCCCACCTGTGGGAATAAATACCTGCCCGTCAAGCCCTCGCAATTACCGCCGAGTTAATCACCATATAAAAACGACAGCGATATGATTTGGGGGGGGGAGGAAACCATTTTTACAACCAGACACACCCCACGGCCCGTTTCTCCAGGGAGGGGCGGGAAGGGCTGAACGCTGCCGTGTCTCTGCGTAACCCCCCCTCCCTGACACCCCCCCTTCCCAGCGCTTTTAGCGGAGGGATGGGCGTCCCCCTCGGTCCCGGGGTGGGTGTTGGCTGGCGGGGAGAACCCCGGGGCACCCATGGGTGCTGCGCCCACCGCCGAGGCCCGCCCGGGGACCCACGGGGCGGGTGGGGCGTCGGCCACCCCCTCGCCCCTTCCCCAGCGCCCGCCGCCCGCGGGGCGATGATGATTCATGGCAATTTTCCTTTTAAGGCCTCGCTCGGCGGGGAGGAAGCAGAGGAGGAGGAGGAGGAGGACACTCCTTCGGCATCGCTGGCTCCTCCTGCTCTTGCTCGAGGCTCCGACGCTCAGCCAAAAGCGAATCCCGGCAGTGGGGCTCGGCAGAGATTCCGACGGCTCCCGGCCCCGCTCCTCGCCCAAGCGTCCGCCCTCCGCCCGCGTCCCGACCATGGCAAGAAACCACCAAGTGCAGAAGGCCAAGCTGGCCGAGCAGGCCGAGCGCTACGAGGACATGGCGGACTTCATGAAGGCGGTGGTGGAGCACGGGGAGGAGTTGTCCAACGAGGAGCGTAACCTCCTCTCCGTCGCCTACAAGAACGTGGTGGGGTGCCAGCGCTCGGCGTGGAGGGTCATCTCCAGCATCGAGCACAAAACCGAAGAGGGGGACGACAAGGCGCAGCTGGTGAACGAGTACCGGGAGAAGGTGGAGAGGGAGCTGAACGGCGTCTGCAAGAGCGTCCTCTCCTTGCTGGACAAGTATCTCATCAAGAAGGCGAGTGATCCCGAGAGCAAGGTCTTCTACCTGAAGATGAAGGGCGACTACTTCCGATACCTGGCCGAGGTGGCTGGCGACGACAGCCGCAAGGAGTTGATAGACAACGCCCAGAAGGCCTACCAAGAGGCCATGGACATCAGCAAAAAGGAGATGCAGCCCACGAACCCCATCCGCCTTGGGTTGGCCCTCAACTTCTCCGTCTTCCACTACGAGATCGCCAACGCCCCCGAGCAGGCCATCTCGCTGGCCAAGACCACCTTCGACGAGGCCATGGGCGACCTGCACACGCTCAGCGAAGACTCCTACAAGGACAGCACCCTCATCATGCAGCTGCTCAGGGACAACCTCACGCTATGGACAGCCGAGTGCGCCGGGGAAGACGGCGGCGAGGCTGGCGAAGAGCCCAAGAACTGAACGGCCCAACCCCACCCCACGCGGAGCCGGGGAACGGTCCCCCTCCCTCCCCCCAAGCTGCCCTCCCCCTCCCCAGTCCCTTCGGCATCTCTTCGTGGTTCACTTTTTTGGGGGGTTTTTTTGTTTGTTTCTTTTTTTTGAGGGGAGGGGGAAGGTGTCTTGGCTCCCCCACGCCCTCCCCCCCCTTCCCAGCCTGGATGCCAGAGCGGGGAGGGGGCTGCGTGCGGTGTTTGCTGGGTGGCTTTGGCATGTCCCCCCCCCCTCCCCAACCTTCCCTCTCCCCCATCCTCTGCTCTGGGGAGGGGGAAAGGAGGGTCAGGGGGTGTTTCCGTCCCCGAGGGCTGCCAGCCCCTCACTATTTAACATTTTTCGGGGGGTGGGGGGGCATGTGCCGGCTGCAAACCCCCTGTCCCAGAGGGCTGGAGCTACGACGGGAGGAGGTGAGGGGCCAGGATGGGGCGAGGGGGGGGTCCGGGCAGCCCCCCCATCCCAGGGAAGAGGGTCCGCGTGTTGCCAAAGCCTCTGTGCGTCTCCAATAAACCGTCTCCTGCACGTCTGCCTCTGGTCTGCCTCGTCTCTCTCCCCCCCTGCGCACGTGTACGGGTGGCCCCCCGCCCCCAAACCCCGAGCACCCGTCCCACCGGCCGGGGCAGCGCTGGGGTCCCCCCAAACCCTCAACAGCGGTTCGGCTGCTCCCAGTGCCCCCAGCCCCGTCTCGGGGTGCTCGGGGAACCCCATCCCTTGGCAGAAGGGGTCCCCAGTGGGCTCTGCCCCCGTGGGGCGGCCCCACACGGGTGAGCTGCGGTGAGCTCCAGCATCGGGTGCTCCGTGGGATGCTCCGAGGTGTCCCCAGGGTGTCCCATCCCCTTGGTGCAAACCCACAGGTGCCCCAAAACCCATCACCCAGGCCCTTGACCCCACGTCCTCCCCCCCACCGTGGAGGAGGTTCCCCAAAAGCAGCATCGGCAGCGACATGGGGACAGCCCTGGGGGTGTCATCGGGGCGGGGACGTCCCCGTCGAGGTCCGGACACGCTGGGTCTGGCGAAAGCTCAGCACTTCTGGCCCTGGCACGGGGCCACGGTGAAGGGCGCAGCTCGCCCCCCCCCCAGCGCCAGCACGAGTTTCGACACGAAGAATAATTACAATGAGCTGCAGTCACGGCACCCTGGGCTACGAGCCCGTCAGATCAAGCGCAGCAGGGCTGGGCAGGAGCGGCCTTTGATGGGAAACACCGGGATGCCGGGAGGAAACGCGCCCTGACTCAGGACACGCCGCCCCGGTTCAGCGGGGTCCCCAGCTGGGGACGTGAGGGACATCCCAGCATGGCCAACACCCGGCTCCTGGGATTCCAGGAGGCTTTGGGGAAACTGAGGCACAGGTGGGGGAGCGGCCCTGCCTTGTATAGGGGTCACGGAGTACCCAGTGCACAGCCCGTGGGGCTGCTGCTCCCCGTGCAGGGACCAGCCTGGGGTGTAACGAGGTTTGCACGGGCTCTGCCGTGGGAAAGCGCTGGCTGCTGTGCCAGGCTGGGCTGTGACAACCACAGCCTCTTTGCCCGGGATGGAACCGTCACCTGCGGAGCCCAGCCGAGGGGATTAACCCCTGCGAGACCCCCCCAGCCCCTCAGCCTCCTCCCCATCCCCACCACAGCATCGTATAGGAGCCCAGAAGCAAACATGGGTGAGGCCACGGCCCCGCCGAGGATGGGGTCAGCGGTCCCGGCAGGTTACAGTCTGCTTGGCAGGGCCTGGCTGAGCTGGGGGGGCCCCCGGCGGTGTTGGGGAGCCCAGCCAGTTCCCGGGGGGAGGCCAGCAAGGGGCCCCGACGCTTGGCCTCCGCCCGGCCCCAAGCGCTCCCAGCCTGGGAACCAGCCCCAGACCTGTAATTAGCCAAACCGGGGCGGCCGACGTGGGAAACGAGCCCAGGGCTCCCGCTGGCCCTTGACCTTCTCCGGGGACACCAGCAGCCCAGGCTGGTTGAACTGGGGAGGGGGGTGAGGTGAGAGCTGAGGGGTGCCGTAGCTGTCGGTCCCTCCTGCGTCTCAGGGCCCGTGGGTGCTGGGAGGACTCCCAGGAGTTAACCGATTTCGACAGCACCCGAAATTGCAGTGTGGCTGGGCCGTGTGGGAGGACGATGCTCCCCGGCCTCCCAGCCGGTCCGGCAGCTTTTTGGGGCTGGGAGGGAGGCCCTGGGCCCCCACGACACCTCCCGTGAGAGGGTTGTGCTGATGGGGACCGTGGGGTGTTCCCTGGGGTCCTCCTGGCCCACTGTTCCATGAAGGGTGGTGGGACTTGGAGGGGACGAGGGAGACTTCAGGACCCTGATCCGTATCCTTGTCCCCTGGCTGAGACACGTGAGAGGATGCTCTCCGCATCCCTGACACCCCAACGCTCCCAAATACGTGTGTTTTCCTACCTTTAACACCAGTGGACACCGGGAAGGCACCACGCACGGGGAGGAGGGGCTGCCCCCACTGTGGCTAGCAGCCATGGGGTTAAGGCTACTGAAACAGGTCTCTGAGGGCAAGCGGGGGGATGCTGCCCCCAGCCACGCTGCCTGCAGACTGCTTTGCCCACCCCCAGAGGGGGGCTGGAGGGGTGCAGGGGGTGCCTGGGGCTGGCTGCCACCGGGCCAGCACCCTGGGGTGCCGCCAGGCTTGCTCTGCTCTGGGGGCGCCTTCGTTGTTGGAGAGGCTTTTCAGACCCCCGCAGAGGGGATCACTTGTTGGGGCAACGCTCAGCCTTTGAGCAGGAGCCCCAGGATGGAGCCAGCAGCCCCCCAACCTTTCCTGGGCAGATACTTTGGGGTCACGCTGGCACCGACACTGGATTTTAGCCCCCTCCCTCGTCTGTCCCGTCTCTCCATCTCCACGGGGAGACTCCCGGCACGGGGCTGAGCCCTGACCCGCGCTGCAATGGCTGGGGGCTGCTGGAAGTGCCCCCTATTTCATCCCAGCACCCACACTTGCACATGGCTGGCCTGATCTGGGCACTGTTTTGGGGTGTGGAGCTGCCTGGGGGTAACCCAGCTCTGAGGTGCTCCTGCCCCCCCCAGGTGCCATCATGCCGGGTGGGATGTGGCTCCAGACACCAGGCAGGGGTTGGGGCTGGAAGCGATGGAGGGGGCACAGCAAACCCCAGCTGCAACCAAAGCCCAAATCCCTCCATCCTGAAAAACGTGACCGGCCACGCTCGGTCTTGCCCAGGAGGTCCCACGTGTGGCCGGGGTGGGCTCAGCCTCCCCCGGCACCGGGCTTGGAGGGGCGGGGGCAGGTCGGACCAGCTCAGCAGAAAGCTTGCCCCCCCCCAGGGACGTGCCCTAATTGGGGTGACTAATCCTGGCCCTTCGCCCCGGCTGATTGCTCAAAGGGAGTGACAGGAGCCAGAGTGTCACCTCCCTCAGGCCCGGAGCCACGGCGAGGCCGTCCCCTCCCAGCGCGGGGACACGCGGGCGCTGGAGCCACCTGGGTTTCGCACTCGGGGTCCCCCGGCCCATCCCTCCCCAGCACAGTTCCGCGTTCTGCTTCGCCCTGACCAGGAGCAGCGAGCATCGTCCCCGCTGAGCTGCAGGTCCCAAATCAGCCCCCGTTTTCCAAACCTGGGCTGCGAAGAGCCCCCGCGGGTGAAAACGCTGCCGCCCTCGGGCTGCAGCTCTCCTAGACCTCAGCGTTCCTTGGCTCGCGCTCGGCAGAGCTTCCCTGAGCCGAGGGGTCGCCAGCTCCTCCGATTTCACTCTCCAGCGCAGGCGGCGGGGCTGGGGCCGCCGACACCGCCTGGGCGTTCAGATAAAACCGCCGAGCGGCCAGAAAAGCTTTGGCAGCTCTCGCGTAACTCCAGCTTCACCTGACAACACCCCCTCCGGCCTCCGACCCTCTCAAAGCCACGAGAAAGCCACCGCAACCTTCACATTTTTTTACGAGCGCGTCTCCCAGTCCCTTCACAGCGACTGCGGGGCTCCAAGTCCGCGGGCCGGGATGGGGTTTCAGCCCCGGTTATGGCCAGATTGGCTTCCAGACCGCCAGCTCCAGAGCGCACGGGAACGCTGCTGCCGGGTTTCAACTGGGGATACGCAGGGAGAGCTTGGGAAAAGAGCTCCGGCCCCGAGAGCGGCTCCTCGGCGCGAAACGCCAGCGTCGCCTACCCCCGCGAACCGCTCTGGTTGGAGCCCAAGCGTGTGCGCGCGTGGAAGCGCGTCCTCTGCCCCCTCCTCCCCCCCCCGAGCTCTGCCCCATCTCCAAATCCCGGCCGCGGAGCCGCGGGACGCAGGGACGTTTGGTTTCAATTCCCCGCCGGGCCGGGGGTCTGCCATCGCCCCGCGAGGAGCCGACTTCCCTTACGCAAGGTCTTGGGCAAGAAGCGACGCTGAGTCTGCACGCGGAGCCGGGATCCTCGCCCGCTCCCATCCTACGCGCGGCGGCGCGAGCTGCCGGAGGCGCTCGGGGTTGGAGGCGGGGGGCGTCGCTCGGTGCGGACGCCTCGCTTTTCCTCGCCCCGACCCTCCGGAGTCACGGCGCCGATGGACCCCACGCGGCGGCGGGGACGGGGACGGGCGGCACGCGAGGCTGCGGCCGTCAGGGGCTGCGGCGGGCTGGCCAGAGGGGACGGCGCGGGGTGGAGAGAAAGCGCCAGCATCGGGGATGGGGAGAAGGGGCTGGAGAAGCCCAGGAGGAGGAAGGTGGAGGAGGGCAGCTGCTGGGAAAGGCCCCACGTGCAAACGCCGCGCTCCAACCTCCCGCTGAGTCACGCAGGGTCTTTCTTAACCAAAAGCCTGCAAAAGCCGAGCTTGCAGTTTGCCGTCGGGCGCGCCGCCGCGCGTCCAGCCCCCGGAGGAGCCACCTGCTTCGTCATCCCTCCGGCCAAGGCTTCGCCTGCTCTCGGGCACATCAGAGGGAGACGACGACGACGGACGACGTCGCCGACGCGGAAGCCTCGGCGCGGCGCGCGCAGCCGCCCTGACGTTCCGCGGGCCGCGGAGCCCCGGGCCGTGCGGCGCTCTGGGTTTTATTCGTTCAGGTTCAGCAAACTCACAAGATGAAAGCGAGAGGGAGGAGCGTTTTATCAAGAAAGAGTCCATCGTTATTTAAACCAAAGAACCGCCACCATCTTTCTGTCCTCCTCGAGACAGAGCGCAGGCTCCTCGGCCCGGATACTCCTCCGAGCACGGCACGCTCCTCCCGGGCAGCAAACCCCGTTGGCCTCAAGTCTCGCTGCAGAGGTGGCTCAAACTGATTTTCCTTTCTCTGGATCTATATCTGGGTCGCGATGGGAAGGAGGAGACTTGGCGAAGGTCGGTCGGTCTCCTTACCTTGCGTCTCCCGGAAGGCCTGCCTTCCCCTGGCTAAGCCTCTCTCGTCCCCAAGGAAAGACCCGGCGCGCCTTGCACTCAGCCATCGCCCTCCTGCAAAGCCGCGGCTCTGCAGCGGGGCACAAGCGGTGAAACCCTGACAGAGAGGGAGTCCTCTGCCTGGAAAAGCCTTCCCTAGGCCCGAGGCAGTGATCCCTTACGCTCCTGGTAGGACAAGGAGAGGTGTCAGAAGCCAGAGCGGCTCGCGGAAGCGGCGGGTGTGTTACAGATCCATCGCCTCTTCCTCCACGGCTTTGTCCCGAGAGTGCACATACTTCTCCTGCACCGCCAGCGTGCTGATAACGCAGTCGTTAAGGAAAACAAGGGGCTGGGCTCAAACACTCCCTTCTGCAAGGAGCTCGCGACGTTCCGGGCGAGGAACCAGCCCCACATTAGCCCGAAGGCTGGCAGGAGAGCAGCGCCGGCGGCAGGACGCATCACCGGGGTTCTTCCGGGCTCTGGCTGATCCCAGACCCGACAAGAACAGGAGACTCCTTCGGCCAGGGCGGAACGGACCAGTCCAAGAGAGCGCAAGCGAGAGGGAAGCTGTCACAAGGTTCCTCCCGGTATCAATTAGTGACCAACGCAGTGGCTTTGGTGGGGACAACAGCCAGACGGGGCTAGTAACGACCCACTGCCAGCCCCTCCCCAGGGAAAGGGACGTTACAACTCAGCGCAAGCGGGCTGGTGGAGAAGGATACGAAGCGAAGTGGAAATCGGCTCCCACCGCTGCCGACATCAAAGCTTCCAGGCTCCTGTGCTCCCGGTCCCCGAAGGAATAGCCGTTGGCTTTGTCCACCGCCTGCAGCACGCGCCGCATGCTCTCCTTGTCCTGAAAGGGAGGGGGGTGACATGTAGGGAACACGGCCCTTCCCCGGAGCCGAGAGCGCGCGCTGGGCTTTACCACGGATTTTCCCCGAAGCTCTGGGCCGCCCACACGGCGCCCGACGCCCCGAGGGGCTGCCGGCCCCCCCCCGCACCCAGAGCGCAACCAGCACCCGCTGCGGAGCCGCGAAACACGCCGGGCTGACACCCCCCGCCCTTTCACCACCTGCCTTTGCCGATGACGGTTTTCAGCCCTTCTTCCCTGACCTATTCCGCCCGATCTTCTAATTAGGCTAACTTAACGAGGTTTGAGGTACTGCTTCGCCCAGATTCGAAACGCAGGCTCAGAAGAGCTGCGCAAAGGGGGAGTCTTCATTCCCCACCCCAGGACACGAGGCCCACGTAACCTCAAGCCTTTTCCTTCGGCTGCCACAGATGATGTACGAGCCGGGGTGCGTCTCCATCCCCGCGTCTCTTCGCGGTTGGGCTTTCCAGCCCTCGGGGCTCTAAGCAGACGGAACCTAGCTCCTACCAAAGGTGCCGAGGACACGGCCTGGCCTCTCCGCCCCGCTCCCGCCGCATCACCTGGACGTTGAGCGGAACGAAGGACACCAGGCTGTAATCCTCGATCACCTCCACCAGCTTCTCGTTGAGGCGGCGGTAGTTTCTGAAGAAGGGGTCGGAAGCCAAATGGTCAACCAAGTAAGAGAGGTCCAGGACCTCCGTGTAATAATCCAGGTTGAAAGCTGCAGGGAAACACCAAGAAGCTCTGAAGGCACACGGTAAATATCGGGCCTTCCCTGGCCAGAATGTGCTACTGAGAAGCCGGTGAGATTGGCATGTTCCACCGCCCCCTCCCAGCCACACAGCCCCACACCCAAAGAGTTAATCTGCACCCAACTCCGCAGCCCTGCTCCAGCACCCCAGTTCCAACAGCCCCGTTCCAGCACGCCAGTTCCAACAGCCCCGTTCCAACACCCCAGTTCCAACAGCCCCGCTCTAGCACCCCAGTTCCAACAGCCCCGTTCCAACAGCCCCGTTCCAGCACCCCAGTTCCAACAGCCCCGTTCCAACACGCCAGTTCCAACAGCCCCCTTCCAACAGCCCCCTTCCAACACCCCAGTTCCAACAGCCCCCTTCCAACAGCCCCCTTCCAACAGCCCCCTTCCAACAGCCCCCTTCCAGCACCCCAGTTCCAACAGCCCAGTTCCAACAGCCCCGCTCCAGCACCCCAGTTCCAACAGCCCCGCTCCAGCACCCCAGTTCCAACTGCCCCGCTCCAACAGCCCCCTTCCAGCACCCCAGTTCCAACAGCCCCCTTCCAACAGCCCCCTTCCAGCACCCCAGTTCCAACTGCCCCGCTCCAACAGCCCCGCTCCAACAGCCCCGCTGCAGGCGCCTCCCTCGCAAAGGCTCCTACCCAGCTTGCCATATTGCTCGATCAGGTCCATCTTGGAGAGGACGTTGACGTGGGGCAGTTCCACGTGCAGCATGGTGGAGAGCGAGGTGCAGAGGACAGAGATGAACTTGCCGGGGTCCGTGCAATAGTGAGAATCCACCAAATGCACCGCAGCCAGCTGGGGAGCGAAGGCAGGAGGGACAGCGCAAGGTCAGGCCCGGTGACGCGAGTTTTGGGACAGTCTAAGCGGCTACAGGACGATCAGACCTGACTATAACCACGCAGAGTCCCGCGTAGGGAAAGTTGCCACCTACTTTCTAGCTCCTGGGTATAAACCATCCTCGCACATACAGAGAGAAGCCTACACGGCCACGTTCACCCCCGGCGGCCACAGGGATTCAGGACCCAGGGTGCTGGTGCGCAGAAAGGGCTGCGGGGAGGCTTACAGGGGTGCTGAGCTCCCACCAGCAGCACCGAACGACGCCGAAACCTGCAACCGCACCCCCTTTTCCTCAGGGCTTCCTTCTCTGCAGGTGAACTTTCCACGCTTGTCTGAGCTCTGCAGGTTGTCGGGGGGGTGGGGAGCTGGGGTTAACTCTCGCGCTGATGCTGCCTCCAGATTTCCACCTTCCCCACGCCGAGCTGACGCACGGCGTACGCTCGGTAACCGCCGCACGCCACGCTCCGCCGGGAGAGACGATTTGAATTAACGTAATTAACAATTAAATTAACGAGCGGCCGTAGCAACGCGGTCCGAGATGGCCTGCAACTGCCTGTTACGCCCTCGGACGTCTGGGCGCTACAGCGGAGCGCGGCTGGGTCACAGCTACGCTTCTGCGGCGGGGAAAAGCCAATTTAAACCCCACCGGCAGGCGTAAGCGCTCGAGCGAGCGTCAAAACCGCCGAGTAACGATCTCCTCTTGCTAGCTACGGTTTGGCGTAGGTGGATTTGAATAAAAAGAATTGCCGAGGTGCAGATTCCCAGTGACATTCTCAAGCGAATGAACCTGCCCCCCCCAACTTGCTCACACCGTCACGGGTCGGCCCCAGACGCAAAGCAAGTGCAGCGTGAGCGAGTTAGCTCGGCGACGGGGCTCCTCTCCCCCCGCGCTTCCTCATCCGCGTCCTCCGTCGGGCGAGAAAGCACGGAGCACGAACGAGAGCGCGCAGAGCGGGAGCGTCGGGCGGGGCCCGGGGCGACGCCCGAATTTCTCGCGGTGGCCAGTGGCCCCTCCCCGCGCCGCCCCGCAGCGGGTAGAACACCGCGGGGCTGTAGGAAAGGAGCCTGAGGCAGAGCGGGAGGGCGTGAGGAAGGCATCTACGCTGCTGTTCGCCACGTCCCGCTCTGCGTTCAACGCCCCGAACGAGCCGCTCTTTCGCCTATCGCTCCCAGCGTAAAACGGGGCAAAACTCCCCTCGTTTCATCACAAAACCTTGTCGGGTGAAAGGCCAAAGAGGGCAGGAAGGAAACGAATCGTTAGCACCCCCAGGCACAAGTTCTGACCACGCGGTGTAAAGCTTCCGAGCCCCTCGCACGCCCGGTGCCGGGCAGAGCCGCCGACTTACCCTGAAATTCCACTTGGCCAACTGCGCGAAGACGTTCTTCAGGGCGTTGTGGTGGGTGTAGAGCTCCACCTGCCCCGGGCAGTCAAACAAGTAGTAGCGACCCTTGAACGCAGCCAGTTTCTCCTGCAGCCAGTCGAAGTTGGCCTCCAGGTACTCCATGCAGTAGATCAACCCCCCGTTGGGCCCCAGGTTCAAGCTCTCCATCACGTCGCACAGGGTGACGAGCTCGGCGACGTCCACGGCGCACTGGTAGGGCATCGCCTCGTTGGCGGGGTCCAGGTTCACCACCGTCACCTTCCGCCCGATCCTGCCCAGGAACTCCTGCATGCCGTGGCAGTAGGTCGTCTTCCCGGAGCCCGGCGGCCCGATTACCACCTGGCCAAAGGCCAGCGAGCTCCCCTGGCTGCCCTCAGACATGTCGGCTCATTTCCTCCTCCCTCTGTCCACGGAGAAAGGGAAAAAGCGCCCGTGTACCGTTCCCCCTGCGTTTCTACGAAGGCCATCGGCCGGAATTCACGCCCGGGGAGCGTGCGGGGAGGAAGGGAAAGCGCCACTGCTGCCTCCCGACCCCGCGCGGCCAAGCCCCGCGCCCGGGGTCCACGTTACCCTGTTACCCCCCCCCGCCGGCGACGCCGACCCCACCCCCAGACCCACAGGGCTGTGCCCGCGGGACGCAGATCCCTCCTCCTGCTCACGTGTGGGGTGGGTTGTCCCCCAGGTGGCACCCACGTGTTCTCCTCCCTCGCCCCAGCACATCCCCACGTCCCTCCCCTCCCTTGCTCCATATCCCCATGTCCCTTTTCTCCTTCACACCCCCTCTCCTCCCTCTGTAACCCCCATATTCCCACCCCCACGTACCCTCCCCTCTCCCACACACTCCTTCCCCCACCCCACATCCCTTCTCCCCTCTCCCACCATCTTCCAATTCTTCCTCCACCCCCCCCTGCCTACACCCCCTCTTCTCCCCCACATTCCTCTTTCCCTCCCTGTCCCCCTGCTCCCCCATGGCCCCCTCTTCTCCCCCATCTCCTTCCCCCCATGTCCCCTCTCCTCCAGTGTCCCCTCTGCATGTCACCCCCTTTGCCCACATCCCCTCTGCTCCCCCACGACCCCCTCTACTCCCCCACATCCCCCTTTCCCTCCCTGTCCCCCCTACTCCCCCATGGCCCCCTTTCCTCCCCCATGGCCCCCTTTCCCCCAGTGTCCCCTCTGCATGTCACCCCCTTTGCCCACATCCCCTCTGCTGCCCCATGACCCCCTCTTCTCCCTCATGGCCCCCTTTCCCTGCCTGCCCCCCCTGCTCCCCCATGGCCCCCTCTCCTCCCCCATGTCCCCCTTTCCCCCACCTCCTTCCCCCCATGTCCCCCTTTCCCCCCCTATGTCCCCCTTTCCCCCAGTGTCCCCTCTGTATGTCACCCCCTTTGCCCACATCCCCTCTGCTCCCCATGGCCCCCTCTTCTCCCCCATGGCTCCCTTTCCCTCCCTGTCCCCCCTGCTCCCCCATGGCCCCCCTCCCCCCACCTCCATCCCCTCACGACATCCCCTCCCCCCCCTTTGCCTGCATCCCCACTTATTCTTCTCCCCCATGCTTCCCTCTCCCCCACGACCCCCGCCCAGTTCCCTTCATCCCTCATACCACCCCCCAGACCCCCTCCCAGCCCCTCCACGCCACCCCCGGACCCGGAGACCCACTCACCGCCCCCCCTCCAGCCGCCACCGGTGCCCCCGCCGCGGGGTCCGGGTGGCCGCGGGCCCCAGAGCGTCACGTTCCGGGCGAGGAACAGCCGCCGCCGCCACAGCGCCCCCTGGCGGCCGGAGGGACGCGCAACTCCTCTAGGCCGGGACTCGAACCCGGGACCCTGATCCCGCTTGCGGGATCAGGGTCCCGGGTTCGAGTCCCGGCGCTGGCACTTGTCCCTCCAGCACAACCCCATCCCCTAGAGAAGGGGAAATTACTCCCTACATTCCCCCCGACAGAGCCATAGCCTTAAGGAAGGTGCACTGGGCCAAGCCGGAGCCTGTCAACACCAATTCACATTTAACCCTTCAATACAGGGTCACTGGGACGAAGGCTCTCCCCGCCCCTTCCTCAGAAGAGTGCCTGCGTCAGGGAAAACGGAGCAGAGCACGTCCGAAGAGCCGTGGAAGGAAGCACCCGCTACACCCCACCGCAGGGAAACGCCTCCCGCAGAATTCCACCGGAGGCTGCCAGCATGTCTTTCATCCCGACCGAGTTTCTCCCAGGAGCGTGGGATCGTCACGCCCAAGCAACGCGAAGCTGCGGGCCAGGAGCGAGCTTGCGGCGGGACAGTTACCGTGCCACGGCTGGCCCTGTCTGTACTTGTCCTTCCCTGGGTCTCGGGCAGCTGTGAACTACGAGTTCTGGTTTTTTTTAGGCTGACCTAGCACACAGGCTTGGTTGATCCAGGCTTTAAACTGTCAGTCAGACCGTTTGAACGCAACACCCTTCCCCGTTCCCAAACAGCACCAGCACTGTTGCCCCTCATTTGAACGGTTCGGTTCGGGGGAAAAAAACCCACCGAGGCAATTTTTATAACAAGCCTAGATTTCTTCCAAAAATAAATATATGAATACACTGCTCCAAACCCAAAACCAGGAGCCAGCCTGCGCTCGGCAGGAGCAGAACCGGTACGAAGGCTCCGTCACAGTCTCTGCCCAGCGTCACCGGAGTTCTGCAGGGCCCCGTGTGACGCCCGGACAAACACCATGTCCTGCCTGTACTTCATGGCAGTGGGTGGCTGACGTCTCAGCAGCTGGTCACCGCTGTCCTTTGGGTCAGGGTCATCATAGATGGTGGAGATGAGGACGGGACCGTCCCGCCGGGGCTTTTTGACCTTGGTGAATGTTGGCAGCTTCTCCCCGTGGTACCTAGAGGGAAGCAGAAAGCGTTTGGTCGGACACCGCCAGGGCAGTGGGACAGCCCTGTGCATCCCAGCTGATTTCCTGCAGGGAAGAATGGTCCAATACAGGATAAATAAGAATTCTTGTCCTATTCCTGGCTGCAGGATTACTCCAGCAGACCAGCCCTTGCACCACACAGTCTCCAGAAACCCCTCAGAGGAGGGAGGGGTGCGGTGCACCGCTACGTCTCTGGTCACTGGGCTTTCCCTATCGGAATACCATAGCAGAGTTGACCCTCAATCCTCAAGCACAGCTCCCCCTCTGTGTGTGTGCGCTCCAGGAACCTGCATGTGGTTCCAGTCCTGCTCTAACACCACAAACTCCTCTAAGGAGCACGGGAATGCCAGGAAAAGCGGTGTATTTAGCCCAGAAGTGTGTGGCAAGCTCTGCCATCCGCTGTGCAGAGAAAGGGAGAGCCCTGGGACAGTTCTGGTTCCCATTCCGCTCCTTTTGCGGCCAGTTAGCTGCTGCATCAGCCCAGAGAGCCAGGGCAGAGGCTGGCACAGGAAAGCAGGTACTTACCCCAGCCCCCTCTTACATCTGGGGTTCTGACCCTCGTTGTCCAGAGCTTCGGCCATTCCAGAGTTGCTGCTCCCCAGCCCCAGCCCTTCCGTCCAGCCCTGCTGCTCCAGCACCTTCCTGCCGAAGCCCTGGGAGAGCGGGAAAAACGGCACAGAGTTGGACAAAGCTCATCCTCATCCTCCCAGAGCCCTCCTCCCCCCTAACCCACACCCTCTGAGCATCCCCACCACTGCCCGTCCCCTCCTGAGCACGCACCCGGAGCTCACCTTGGTGTATCTCTCGAAGGTGCCGACCTGTTGCCTCGAAACGGACCCATCCTCCAAACCATCCCGGCGTTGCTGCTCCAGCCACATCCGGACCGAGTCCCGAGCATCCTTATCACCTCCATCTAGGGAGAAAGAACCAAGAGTCAGAGCAGCACAGCTTAGGAAAGCCGTTCTGCCGTCGTTTCCCCCAGAGCGTCGCGCAACAAGGAGGCAGAACCTGTTCTTTTTGGCAGTTCTCGCTGCCAGACCAGAAAAACGTCGTCTCAAGTACGCTGACGTCTTGGATGCTTTCAAAGGATGACAGAGCCCGAAGAGTTTCCCCCACTGCAGAAATTCTGCAGGGTCAGAACTTCCCAAATTTCCCTGTGTCCTAGGGCGGGGGAGTCAGCTCAGATACCTTTGTCATAGTAGATGCTCATGTCCACGTCCCAGTCGTCTGCAGTCTGCTCGTCGAAGTCTGCCAAGAGAGGGAAAGCGCATGGTTTGGTGATGGCTGCGGAAGCCTCGGCAGCGAGGAGCTGTTTGCTGGTTGTCCAGCCCCTTATTTCTCTAACCAAAGGGGAAGAAAAGGGTGTTAGAGACTCTGCAAATCCCAGCGCTTCCACAACAGGCTGCCAGTAGGAACGGGGGGGGAGTCTCCGACGCCCGGATTGGACCGGTGCAGGTTTGGTGACCAAGGGAAGGTTTAAAAAGTGACGGTGAGCGCCCGTTTCTGCAGCTGAACTGGAACGTAACGGGGTTACACCCGATTTACCTGCGGGGCTGGGTCTCCCTGATTGCGGGGCTTAGTTAGTTTGTAGCTCAGCAACACAAGCGCCAACGTTACCTCCGTTTTGTTCCTGCCAGTACTGAGCGTCCGTGTAGAAGACAAGGCCGGAGCCGCCTTTCTCCCACTTCAGCTCAATCTCCTCTTCAAACAGCCGCTCCTCTGTGCGGTCCTGCTTGGTCACGTCCTCGTGCAGAGCCTCGTGTCGCTCCCATTCCTCACAGGTGTCATTGTCCTGCAAAGGAACCGGTGAAAGGTGGGCGACGCCGAGAGCGTACAGCCGTTCCCCTGACCCTCGCAGACCCTCGCAACGCCTTTCCCTACGAAACAGCTTTGTCAACAGGGCTCGTCTCAGCCTGCTGTTTTCAGGCACTAACACGACCGGCACGGATGACCTCATTCCCCTGACTAATGCCATCTTCGGAGTCAGCAGACAGAAGTGATGAAAAAAAAATACCACATCACACCCACTTCACGGCATGCTTTCAGCGGCGGACCCGCTCCGCAACGGCAAAGATGCCCATTTATGGAGCAGGTGTGTTGTACGTAAAGTCAGCACCAGCAACAAATTAATTCCGCTCAAGTTGATCCCTAAAGAGATTGTGTCGGTTCCAGAGAAGCAGCTGGCTGGCACAGAGACAGATCAGACGGAGAGCTTTACTGCTGCCTGCCCGGTTCTGGGCAGAGCCCCCCGAGGAAGACATTAACCAACTAAGGAACAGCCAAAGGAATGACTAGAGATCCAGGAAACGGAGTGTGAGAAACGGCTAGAGGAGTCTGGTTAGTCTGGAGAAGAAAAGGCTGAATAAAAAGGTTGTGAAGAAGGGAACAAAGCGTTCTCTGTGTCCGCTGTTGCTAGGAGAACCTAATGGGATAAAACTGCAGCCAACGTTTGGCATGGAAGTGAATTCTGGTAAAGCAAAGAACGGGAATGGCTTGCCTCGGGATTGTGCTGCCGCTGTAATGACAGGGGTTTGTGAGAACAGGCTAGACCAGCGTCTGTCAGGTGGAGAGAGTCTCCGAGAGCCTGTCCGGCCCAGTTTTCTAGGAGTCTTTGTCACAAAAGCCACCTCAGAATGACTAACTTCGATCCCAAGAGTATCCAAGGTCAACCAGCTGTGCAGCTCTGCAGGTCGTTCCCAGCACACGAACGTGCTGCCCAATTTCTGGTCACCTCATTCACAAGCAACAGCAGAGCTAAACCAATCTGCCATGCAGCAGGGCAGAGACCTGCTCCCGCAGCACCAGCCTCCGCCTGGATGAAACCCCTGTGGGCCTCGACCCCTGCCCAACACCCCTGCAGGCCTCGACCCCTGCAGGCCTCGACCCCGGCCCAACACCCCTGCGGGCCTCGACCCCTGCAGGCCTCGACCCCGGCCCAACACCCCTGCGGGCCTCAACCCCTGTGGGCCTCGACCCCGGCCCAACACCCCTGCGGGCCTCGACCCCTGCGGGCCTTGACCCTGGCCCAAAACCCCTGCGGGCCTTGACCCCTACCGGCCTCGACCCCGGCCCAAAACCCCTGCGGGCCTCGACCCCGGCCCAACACCTCTGCGAGCCTCGACCCCTACCAGCCTTGACCCTGGCCCAAAACCCCTGCGGGCCTCGACCCTGGCCCAAAACCCCTGTGGGCCTCAACCCCTGCCAGCCTTGACCCTGGCCCAAAACCCCTGCGGGCCTCGACCCCGGCCCAAAACCCCTGCGGGCCTCGACCCCTACAACCAGCTCGGTTGGGACAAGCAGGCTGGGAGGCGTTAAGGCCCACGCTGTTCACGCGCCAAGGGGCGCCGTGCACCAGGACATGAACAACCTTATTTTAACGCCATTTTTAGACAAGCAACTTATGCAATACTATTAAAATATTAAAAATGAGCTTTAAGAGAGTTATATCAGCCCCCTCAGCTTCACAGCTGCTATGCTGAACCCTGGACAGTGCTAGAAAAATCCACTTACATCATCCGAGCACGACTCCTCTTCCCCCTTCTCCTGCCCCTCCGCATCCTCCTCGGCGCTGGCTGGGTGAGTCACCTCAGATCTGGCCACAGGCCCCTCTTCCTCTGTGATCTCATCCCCCATAGCAGTGTAAACTCTTTCTTCTATCACTGTCTCAGTGTCCTGGTATTCAAAAGGCACATTCCCATACCTACGGGATGAGCCTGTCTTTGGAAAATCCAGCTGCAATTTCTTGATAATCCAGGGGGGCAGCCTGCAGGCCCGGATCAGCTCCAGAAACACTTTCAGGGGGGTGCCCACGTTCCCGTAAGGCATAAAGGAAGGGGGGTTGAACTCGGGGAGCCGTTTCAAGTCCGCTTCTGCGACAGATTCGCCCGCGGCCGTCTCGTCCCCGCTGCAGGGAAACGTCTCCGTGCCTGAAGGAGAGAAGGAACGGTTTTGGGGGGGGGTACACGCCGCACCAGAGCAAGGGAAATCAGGGCCCTCCCAGGTGGGAGCGGGATGAGCAGCCCCCACACCGCCCCTTCTTGCCTCGGAACTGAGTTAAGGCATTAAGGAGATTCCACGAGGGGTTTTAACCGCCCCGTGCCCTCAGGTTGGCTGCTGAGACCCTCAGGGGTGAGATGAGGTGCCCAACGGCTCCTCCGGACCCTTCCAGGCCCTTGAGGGGAGGCCCAGCCCGGTCCCCTCCCCGGTGCCCGCCCGTACCTGTGCCGGGGCTGAGGCGGACCCTGCGGATGAGGCAGCGGCCGGGCAGCGAGGCGCCGCCGGGCCCGACCCAGCGCTTGCCCGAGTACATGCGGACGAGGCGGCGGGCGCGGCCCGGCCGAACGGCCACCAGGCAGCAGCAGGTGCGCGGTGGCGGCGGCGCCGCGGCCTCCTCGCTGCCACCCGCCGGCGGGCGCTCGGGGCGGTGGCGGTAGTGGAAGCAGAGGAACCCGCCGGCCTCCACGAACTGGCTGAAGTAAGCGCGGAGCTGGGCGGAGCGCAGCGCGGCCGGGATGCCGCTCACTAGGCAGTAGCGAGAGGCGGCGGCGCCGCCATTACCGGCGCTACAGCTGGGCGCCGCCATCTTCCCCCACCGGGGACGACGCGTCGCGGCAGCTGGGCGCGTGGGGATGACGTCACTCCGGACACGCAGGGTGGGCGCCGCCTAGTGGCGGGAGGAGCGCGCTGCAGACGGGCGGGGGCGCGGGGGGTTCTGGCGGTGGCCAAGGCCCGGGGAGGGGGGCACAGGCCCTGGGGGTGGCCGGGCCTGGAGGGGGGTCACAGGCCCTGGGGGTGGCCGGGCCTGGAGGGGGGTCACAAGCCCTGGGGGTGGCCAGGGCCCGGGGAGGGGCACAGGCCCTGGGGGGGCCCGGGGAGGGGCACAGGCCCTGGGGGTAGCCAGGCCTGGAGGGGGGTCACAGGCCTCAGGGGTAGCCAGGCCTCAATGGGGGTCACAAGCCCTGGGGGTGGCCAAGTCCCAGGGGGTGTCACAGGCCCTGGGGGTAGCCAGGCCTGGAGGGGGGTCACAGACCTCAGGGGTGGCCAGTTCCCAGAGAGGGGCACAGACCCTGGGGCTAGCCAGGCCTCAATGGGGGTCACAGGCCCTGGGGGTGGCCAAGTCCCAGGAGGTGTCACAGGACCTGGGGGTAGTAGGCCTGGAGGGGGGTCACAGGCCTCAGGGGTGGCCAGTTCCCAGAGGGGGGCACAGACCCTGAGGGTAGCCAGGCCTCAATGGGGGTCACAGGCCCTGGGGGTGGCCAAGCCCCCGGGGGTGTCACAGGCCCAGGGGATGTCAGGGGGCTTGAGCTATCCAGGCCCCCGGTGCTGTGCAGCATAGCCCCGTGTGAGGGGTCCTGGCCTTGCCCTCCTGGTAAAGTCCCAGCGTGGTGTCCCCCGTGCCTTGGGGGCAGGGACACAGGGTGCCACGCCAGACACGGGAGCCCACAGCGACCCCCTTGCCCCCAGGGGCTGGTGGGACCGGCGGCAGGATGGAGGCACCGAGGGCTCTCCCCTGCACCGAAGCGTCTGCGTGCCTGGTTCGGGGCAACTCTGGCAGCGGGGCAGGGCGGCGTGCTGTGAGTCACGCATGCGTCACCGGGCTGCGTGGTTCGGGGCTGCCCGTGGCTGGCGTGGGCTTGCGGAAATCATCCAGTGACTCATGCGCTCCCTCCCTGCGGAAAACAGCCGTCACGGGGCTGAGATCCCCTTGGAAGGCATCCGTCAGCGTTCGGCAGCAGCGGCGAGGGGTGGAGGGACAGACTGCCAAAGGCAGTCCTTCCTCCCGCTGGGCTGCCGGCCGACATTCGAGGTGTTTCCGTGAGTGGGAGGGAGATGGGGCACAGCGAGGCTCCGTGCGGCTTTACCCAACACCTCGGCTGCGTCGGGCACAGCAAACGGGATGGTGTTTGTGCCTGTTGACGGCTTCGTCCAGGCGACTCCGAGCATCCACCTCCGACATCGCTGCTGCGCCGGGAGCCCGTGAGGGCGAGGGAGGCAGGCGCAACTCGTGGATGTTCCATGCCAGGCCTGCAGGTGGTTTTTTCTAAACCCACCCCGCCAAAATTTAACACCATCTCTAAAAAGTCACCACCGTGTTCCAAAAGATCAACCGTTTTATTAAAAAAATAATTTACTGCATCTTCTATACAACCCGCAAGAACGTTCGCTTATAAAATACTGACGTTAACCCGGCGCCGAAGCTGCAGGCGGGAGGAGCGAGCTCTCGGAGCGTCGCACCCGGCTGTAACTCCAGGGAGGGACGTTCGGTTTCGGCACCCAACCAGCCCCGCTCTCCTCCGCAGCGCTGGCAGCTCGGGGTTCGCTTGCTGTCGCACAGAGGTAAAGCCCGCGGGCCCAAGATGACGTGCGATAGGTTCAGGTTGCTCTGCGAGCCGTCGGATTTCACGGGATTTGGGGAGAAAAGCTACAATCTAAGGTAGGAGGGGTGAATCTGCGTACCCTGTGAGATGTAATTCTCTGTCTTTTTCCCTCTTGGTGCCCAAGGAAGAGCCTTCATGAATGTT
Organism: Rhynochetos jubatus; assembly: GCA_027574665.1. Lineage (NCBI taxonomy): Eukaryota > Metazoa > Chordata > Aves > Eurypygiformes > Rhynochetidae > Rhynochetos > Rhynochetos jubatus. Next base: position 4,628,180 of record CM050672.1, on the reverse strand, counting down.
TCTAAGATTTCAAGCACAACCAAGACTCCGCCCAGACCAAATTCCACACCGTTTGCTCTCAGTGAGCGAGCCCACGGAAGAGACGTCGCTCAGCAGGCCTCAACGGCGCAGACTCAAGCTGTCAGCTGAGGACAATCCTCACCTCTTGGAGTTAACAGCAAAACGCACGTTGATTTCGACGAGACCAAGGATTCATTGAGTGAAAAACGAGGCCGGGCTCCGGCCCGACCTGCTCTGTGGTTTGTTCGCAGGCGGCTGCGCGGCTCCGGGTGCACAACGGGGAAAGAAACGCGTTCACCCACACGCACGCTCCCTGAAACAGGGACCGGCGCAGGCGGAGCAGGAGCTGCCGTAAACACCTGCCGAACCGGAGCCGTTTCAGCTGCCGCCTGGCTGAATCTCCGACCACAGCCCTACCGAAAGGCGCGGTTCCCCGCAGAGTCTGGAGCGTTTCTCTCGCTAAATCGCCGCTCCCAGGTTCGCTTTGCTGCCCGGCGAGGCGCGAGGAGCACCCACGGGGCCGGCGGGCCGGCGCGACTGCTCAGCACCCCAGGCGTGCCGCGGGAAGCAGCCGCCTGACGGTTAGTTCGTACAGCATCTCCGCGATGAGCTCGACCATGTCCGCGTTGCCGATGACGGGTCGGAAGAAGAGATCCGTGATGAGGGCGGGAGGGATCGATTTTAAGGTGGAGGCAAACAGCAAAATGCGGGCAAAGCGACCCTGGTCCTCGGGGTGCAGGGGCTGCAGGACCTCCTGAAGCGCTCTCTGGGCTTCCCGCTGGAGGCTCTCGATGTACAGGGAAGCCCTCAGCCCGGGGACATCTGGCGAGGAAGAGGAGGAAACGCCAGTGATGAGAGAGGCTGGCAAACAGCCCCAGGTTTCCCCCATTCCTACTCTTTCCCATTTCTCAGAAGGAATCTCTGAGGCCGAGATAATAAGATGTACGCAGCACTACTGAGGTGTCAGGGCTCCCGTGTTGAGGGAGCAATAGTTAACGGGGCAAAGACACGCTGCACAAGTTAAATCCCCGGGGTCCTTTATTGTCTGCAGGGCAGACAAAGGTCTCTGGCTTTTATCACTACATTTGACATCCCTCCTGCCTGCTTCCCAGTAACAACCGGTGCTAAGGATAAGGTAACCAGCCCTCCCGGTGCTCTGGACCTGTCCAAGCCACGGCGTGCGTGTTCAGATGCTAACGTGTGCGGGCTGAGGGCAGGCAGAGCCGCGGGGGCCGAGCACTCACCGGGATTGAAGAGAATGGCTCCCTTCAAGTAGGCGTATTCCTTGGGGCTCAGGTCAAGGCGCCAAAAGGTGTCCAGGCAGCACTGCAGGCGCTCCACGGCAGCCAGCGTTGGCTGCGTCCGCTCGGGCTCCTGCCGTTTGCTTTGGCCATCGAGGAGGATCTTCTTGAGCATGCTGGGAGCCGGGGTCTCCATCACCTCGAAGGTCACCATCTCCTGGACCAACCCCAGGAGGAAGAGGGGGACCCAGCAGCTGTCCAGCAGCAGGAGTTGATCCTCCCATGGCAGCAGGTGGAAAGAAGGGAGGTTTTTCATGAAGCTGACGGTTTTTACCAGCACGTCGGAGGCTGCCCGGCAGGTGACGTGGGGTGTGCGGAGGCAGACGGTCCGGCGCTGGTGGCAGAGGCAGCGCTGGTGGGCTGGGCTGCGGCCGCCCTGGCTGTGGTTGAGGTTCTGGCTGAGGATGGTGTAGAGGATGGCGGTGTGCTTGTCTTCGCTGTGGCACCGGCACCTCTCACAATCCACGTCCATGCCGCTGGTGTTCATAGCTGAGCCAGGTCGCCGGATACTCCGTGAAATTCAGCTCTGATTACAGCAGGCAGGAGAGAGACGTAAAATCCCTCCCAAATCCCGTGTCTCAGGCTGGATTCTCCCCGTCCTCCCAGCTCTGCCAGCCCACGCCTGCTCAAACCAGCTCTTATAAGGCTGGGTCAACAGTGAAACACCCCTCCAACAGCCTTGACCGCTCTGTGATTAAGCGGTCCTCATTAAAAACCACCCTGGGCTGATTGGCTGAGGCAAACGAGTTCTCCGCACGGCCTCAACGGCCGTTTTCTCAATGAAACGCCAGCGGCGCGGGGAGGGGGACGGCAGGTTGGGCGGCCTTATCGCGATTACCCAAACAGTATAAACAAAGTCATTAACCCAGCCTGTACCATGGCACCAAGGCCCCGCACTGTCATCAGGCAGCGCTATATGGCAGGCGTCACCGCCAGGAGGTTCACACACACCGGGTGCTCGTCTGCGCCCTGCGTTCAACGGCCTGCGTGCTCCGGCCTTGGAAAGAGCAACCTGGAAGTCGTTTTATCAGCGTCTGTTTGCCTAACCTCGCTGACGGGGGACTCCTGTTGTTACGGGAGGGAAACCCAGGGAACTGACGGAGCGAAGCGTTCCATCCCAGGCAGGGCCCATCGCTTCGAGTCTCTCGAAGGGCACGTAGGGCAGGGGAAGGGCAAATTCTCAGATTTCACCTGCAATTACCAGGCATTTTTATCCATTCACCAGCGGAAGTTGAGGAGCTTCTCATCGCTCAGCTCCAAAGGGCTGGTGGCAGGGTGAGGGACCCCTGCAGCACAGGGGCTGAAACGCGTCCCCGGGGATGGCAGTAGCTCAGCCAGGGGAAAGGCTGCATCCAGGTCTCGGCCCGCGGAGGAGGGGGGCGCACACAGCGGCGGGGCGGCTGGCAGAGCCAGGAGAAGCCCCGCGGCGGCTCCCCACGGCCGCTTCCCGTCACAGCGGCCGGTGGCTGCGGGCGGCCGGTGGCTGGGGGCGCCCGGGCCCACGACCCCCGGAGGGCAAAGCAAGGCCCGGCCGAGACACAGGGCAGTGCCCGCGGCCCACAGACGGGCTCTGCCCCTCCCCCGGCCCCCTGCACTCTGACCCCTCGCCCCAACCCGCAGGGTCATGAGCCGCCGCCGAGCTTTCTGGAAGGACCCGGGCAGCTCGTCGCTATGGCAACCGGTCCCCAAGCCTCCCGTCCCGCCTCCCTCCGGCGGATTGGATGCGGTCTCGACCAATCCGCGAAGAGAGCGGCGCCGACGGGCGCTGGGATTGGCGGATGGGGGAGGTTCACGCGTGCTTCCGCCGCGCCACTTCCGGTTCCGGGCGCCGGCGTGAGGGGGCTGCGGCGGCTGGCGCGGCGCGGCGTGGCGGGCAGGATGGGGCTGAGCGCGGAGGAGGCGGCGGAGCAGGAGGACCGCTTCGACGGCATGCTCCTCGCCATGGCCCAGCAGCACCAGGGCGGCGTGCGCGAGGTAGCGCCGCCGGGCCCGAGCGCGGGATGGGGCGGCAGAACCTTTTCCGTTATTCCCGGGGAGGCGGTGGGCGGAGGGTGGGGGTGCTGGCCCGGCCCGGCCCGGCCCGGCCCGGGCGGTGCACGCGCGACACGGGAGGCGCATGTGTCCCCTGTCTGCGAGAGGCGATAACGGTCCAGGCCCGCGCCAGCCCTGGGGAACGCGGAGGCCGCGCTAATTAATCAGTGCGCTATTAAGGAGGGGCTGAGGAGCTCCGCCCCGCGCCCTCCCCGCAGCCCCGCACCCCGGTTCCTGCGGTCTCCGGGCTTCCCATCGGTCAGGCCGATGCTACCGCCCCGCCGGAGGTCTGGGTGTGTGCAGGCAGGGCTCGTGCCGGGTCGCAGGAGGGCAGACCACTGCAGGGGAGGCTGGAGTCCCGTTTTCCCGGCGCAGCCCCCTGAGACCGGATGGGGTTAGGCTCGACCGTGAAGTGTGCTTGAACGTGACCGTGGTTCCCTTCTTTGGGGTCGGGGCTCTGTGGATACACCTCACACTTCCCACTGAGCCCACTCGCTGGGGGCTCAGAGGGCCCTGGTGCTGCTCAGCTGGAGGGTGTGGGAACATCCCACACACGTGCTTTGGGGAAATAGTGCTGGGAACAGCTCCTCGTGCTGCAGCGGAACCTCGGATTGAAATGCTGTCAGGAGGGAACTGGGGAAATAAAGGAAAGCCAAGCCAAGCCCGCTGAGAGTATGGATTTCCATAGGGGTGCCGGTTTATAACGGCTCGTTCATCGGTGATGACCGACAGAGGCAGCTGGTGGGCAGCAAATTGTACTTCTGTAAAAATAAGGAGGCCACGGGGCTGGGGAAGGCGGCCTTGGTGTGCCAAGAAGTGAAACACGGTATGTGTGTAGAGATGTGTGTACACATACCCGGATTCCTGCTTCAGGTGGATCCAAAGCACAGCTTGGGGTGTCAGGGAAGGTGTACCTCCAGGCCCTGAGAGTAAACCGCTTGTCCTTTCTTCACGTAAACCGCGCAAATGCCCGTTCTGAAAAGCCACGGGGTATTTTCTCTGGGATGCAGTCGCGGGGCAGGTTTCAGTACGATCCTGGCAAGGACGTACATAGAGAGTACAAAGAGTAAAGGCTCCTCAAGAGACATGAGGTGGCTTGGAGTGATCTGGTCTCATTGCTCTTTTTTTTTTTCCTCTCTTTTTCCCTTCTCCCACCCCCCTCCCTGTCTCCTCTCCCAGCTTGTGAACACCTTCTTTAGTTTCCTGAGGCGTAAAACGGATTTCTTCACTGGTGGAGAAGACGGAGTAGCAGAGAAGGTAAAACCCCCCAAACCCTCAAGCTTTTATGTCTTCTGACGTACGTGGCACGTCTGTGCCACGCTGGGACCTCTCTGCCCGCACAGCTGAAAGCATTACGGTGCCCCTGGGGACGAGCGGCCCGCGATGCTGATGAAATACGTCACCGAAAGGAGATAATACCCAACCGCCCCCTGTCCGAGGCGAGGCGCACGCTTGTTCCAACGGTGCCGACGGTGCGGGTTTTTTGCCACGCTCTGGCCAAAGGCTTGTTTGGAAAGCAAACCTGCCAGACGCACTGACTTAATGGTGACAGACACGGCAGCGTTGATAACCTCGGGTTACCTTGTTTGTTCATCTCAGAGAAAGCACAAAGTCCGCATCTCTGCCCATGCGGCTGCACCTTTGTCTCAGGGCCGTGGTACCTGTACGGAGCGAGCTGGGGAGTGAGCCCGGGCGGCCGCGTTGGCAGCCCGGGCGGCCTCATTGGCAGCCTGAGCATCTCCTAGCCAGCGGGTTCCTTGCCCGGCTCGAGAGCTGAAAAACCCAAATTGTTTTGCTGTAGGGAAATAAGAACCAGAACATTCCATGAACTGAAGGTGTCTTGTTTGTGCTTACCAGTGCAGCAGCTCTTCCCTTTCCTGGATTGCTGGAACTCCACCAGCAAAGCAGGCGCCGCTGCCCTGTGGGATGTGTTGGGCAGGTGTAGCTGCTAACGCAGCGTGTAACGTACTCTGGTCTCTAAAGTGGCAAAACTAAGGCAGGTAAGGGAAAGAGGATGGTTTCAGAGTACAAAAGATGAAGCCTATTGCTGTTTTTCTTAGACTAGAGAGCAAATTCTCCTCAAATTCCTGGGATCTGTGTGCTCCCAGGGAGTGAAACCTTTGGAGATGAGCACTGGCTGGTGCCTTTGGAGGTTCTGTTGGCAATTCCAAACCAATCCATGCCCGTAAAAGAAAAGTGTTTGTGTCCTTGGGTGGTATCTGTTAAGATGCTTTATGATCTTCTGAAATGGTGCTCAAGGCGGAGTCTCTGGCACCGTAGTAACCACCAGAAAAATTGAAGAAGCTGCTTCCCCAGCCCTGCTCATCCTTTGGCACCAAAGAGAAAGAGGAAAGGTGGTACGTTGCGGGCAGTGCCGTGTGTGCACACTGACAGGCTCGAGCAGTGTGAATAGTTTTCTCCCCGTGGATCATGGTGCGGTCAGGAACAGGCTGGGAGCTGCCTGTCTTGAGTTCTGTATCCTGGGAGACACTGGACTCGTGCTGTGTAAATAAATCTTGCTTTCCCCTTTAAAAGAAAGCAGAAATAGTTGGTGCTTGGTTACAAAACTACAAGCTGTGGACGCTTTGAGTTGCTCAGGAAAGGTCCTGATTCCCCCACGAAGTTTCTGGGATATTTATAAACCGGTACCCAAAATCTCTCCGGTCTGATTCCTTTTCTCAGGCTCTGTCTCTCTTGTTTTCCGGGCCAGCCTGCAGTTCTCATACGTGCTGCTTCGCACAACGCTGCTGGCGTTATCGACCGCGGGGCGATTGCTCTGGCTTCCCGCCTGTGTACTCAGCTTTCCCTCTGAGCAGGACAGCCGTTGGCATCGGAGACCTTGAGATTTTTGCTGTCCGTAGCCACAACAACACTGGCGTGAGGTTTGAAGGAAAGATTTACACAGGGATTTGCCCCTAAAGTGTTGAACGCTGAGCTTTTCAAACGTTTCTCCTTTAAAGCAGCTGAATCTCCTAGTGCCTGGGGCAAAGCTGTTGTGGGAAAGGTCAGAAGGAGGTACAAAAACTTGGGTGCGGGGTGTCCGTTTGTCCAGCTGTCCTGGATGTACGGAGTAACGGTCAGATGGCTGGGTCGGGCTCCTCCTGCTGGATTTGCACAAGGGCCAAGACAAACGGACAACTTTCATGTCTCTGTCCATGGAAATACCCCACCTATGTAAGGAATAGCTAAGAAGGGCTATATGTCAATATTTTGAGTCTCCTACTCTAGATTTGCGGTCTGGACTAGAGTGAAAACGAAGGGAAAAGTCACGACATCTGTGCGACTAACAGATGTTCTCGTGCTCCTCCGTAGACTGAGCTGGCTTCCTCTGGGTTTGAAAAAGAGGTGATTTTTAAAAAACCCCTTTGATGTGTGTTTCTGTCGTTCAGCTGATCACAGATACCTTCAACCATCACAATAAACTAGCCCAAAAGGAGCGGAAGGAGAAAAAAGCTCGTCAAGAGGCGGAGCGGCGCGAAAAGGCAGAGCGAGCCGCGAAACTCGCTAAAGAAAAGCAAGAAGCAAACGAGCCAAAGATTAAGGAACTCACAGATGAGGAAGCAGAAAGGCTGCAGCTGGAAATCAGCCAGGTGAGAGCCACGTCTGGTGCCTGCAGGTACCATCTGGGTCCTCTCCTCCGTCGGCCTTCGCGTAGGGCGGGTGGCGCGTGGTTAAAGCGGCTCAAGGCTTGTTCCCTTGCAGCCTCCGGACCACCAGACCCCGGTGTGCTTCAAAATTAAATCAGCCTAGGCCAAACCGCTGCATTTTCATGCGGATTCTCCCGTAACTCTGCCTTTCTGCCTTCAACGCGCACTCTGATGGGAGCAACACCCTCTGCTGCAGTCCTCAGGGTGTGAGGACCCAGGGGTTCTTGGTCTCTTGGCCGTTACTGCCGTTCTAAGGGCTGAAAATTCCCCGGGCGGTCAGGTGCAATTCCGAATCCCGCTCTTTAGTTGCAGCTGAAGAGGCTGAGGCCACCTAGTGTCACATCGGCGAGTTGCACAGCGTGCCGGCGCTGCCTCAGCATCTTGGTTCTCTGTTTAAACAGAAAAAAGAGGCTCAAGGAGAGGTGAGCAGTGTCCCAGTGAAACCCTCGGAGGATGAAGGTGAATCTTCGGATTCTAACAAACAGGTAAAGCTCGTTTATCTTGGAACTTTTAGTCTGAGAGAAACAGGTTTGTGTGCAACCAGGAGGGGATACGTTGCGAACACCCGCTTAATTCCCAAAGGTTTTGGGGTTGTGGGTTTTGTTTTCCTTTTTTTGTAATTACCTTTTAATAGAAACACCTATTCATTTTGGGCTGAATTTGTGTGAGTGTCGAGCACGTGCAGCTGGCCTGAAATTCTTTGCAAATGTAAGAGCTGTTGTTCCAAGTGATGTACGGAAACGTGCAACGCTTCTTTCCTTACACTCGAATCGGTTGCTTAGGAAACAGATGACGAAGAGGAGGACGAGAAGGATAAAGGAAAACTTAAACCCAACTCTGGCAATGGAGCTGACCTTCCAAATTACAGGTGGACGCAGACTCTTTCGGAACTGGATGTAAGTATTGCCTTGTTGCCAGGATCTGAGGGATCCGGGAGTAGGAGCGGGTGTGGGTAAGAATGGTGGAGCCGACGTCCTGTATCGCGGTTGCCTGTTGTTAGTTGTACTTAATGGCAGCGTTTGAATAGCTGGGAGAGAGCTTGGTCACTAAATAAAACTCCCAGGAGCTGTAGTTAACTTTGGCAAACCTTGGTCTTGTTTAAACAAGACATTAAAATGGGATTGCCTGTGTGTGGTCCCTCTGAGGTACCCACCACGCTGTTGCCAAACTCTTGTATCCTTCCACCTCCCGCTCACTCGCTACCCCAGGGAAAATACCCCGTGCTCTGTCTTCCTCCGTTGAAGCCAAGGCAGGGAGTCCTGAAAGAGTGGCACAAGAGGGGAAGGAAAGGCTTTGCTCCCCGACATAATCTTTGTCTGGTCCAGCTGGCCATCGCTTTCAAGGTGAACTTCAGGTTGAAGGGGAAGGACGTGGTGGTGGATATCCAGAGACGGCGCCTCAAAGTCGGCCTGAAGGGCCATTCGCCTGTCATCGACGGAGAGCTTTTCAACGAGGTGAAGGTGGAGGAGAGCTCCTGGCTGATTGAAGATGGCAAAACAGTCACCCTGCACCTGGAGAAGGTAAAGCAGGGTGAATCGGGGAGGATTCAGGCTTCTTTGTCTTCTCCCTGGTGAAACAAGTCTCTGAAAGCCCTGGGCTTGTCAGCTGAGACAGAAGAGCCGTGCTTACAGCGTCGGTGATGCTGTTGGAAGCAGAATATTGCAGTTTGCCCATTTTCAGCCTAACTTCACGCTAATCCACGACATCCAATCCATTGCTTACCAGTTCAGGAAAAGCTGGAAGGAAATCAGTCATTTGAACGTTGTTCTTTAATGGAACACTGCTGTATTTTGACATCTGGTAGTGACATGAAAATCCAGGGACAGACCTTAGCGCTGCTGGCGTCCCTCCTGGGCCTCTCCAGGTGATTTGTTTGTAGTCCTGTGTATGTCGTGCCAATCGTGACATCTGACGTGCTCTCCCGTTTCCCAGTTGTGGAAATTCAGGCTACCTAAAACAGTGAGGAATGAGTGTCACACCCTTTATCCATGCTCTGATTTTACTGACAGGTAGAAAACTGTCCAACTTTGATTCCAGCAGCTTTTTCCCATGACTGAGACTTATAATTCCTAGAGCAAGTCCAGGAAAAAAATAAAATACTTCTGCTTCTTCCTTCCTTCAGATCAACAAGATGGAATGGTGGAACAAACTGGTCTCCACAGACCCAGAAATCAACACCAAGAAAATTAACCCAGAGAACTCCAAGGTAAGAGCTGCCCTGGTTGTACTGAACGAAGGGGCCTTGTAAACGTGCTCACCCTCGGCCCACGGTCAGCTGGTGTGTCGTTGTTCTGCTGCTGGCAGCCCTGCTGCGAGTGAGGCTGTCACCGAGCGTAGAACTTCAGGGGGAGGAAGCTGAGTCTGTAGATTAGGCCAGGCTGGATGAGGCTTGGAGCACCCTGGGCTAGTGGAGGGTGTCCCTGCCCGTGGCAGGGGGTGGGGCTGGGTGGGTGTTACGGTCCCTTCCCACCCAACCCACTCTGGGATTAGTGTCTGTACGTGCAGCCCCTGCACCCAGCACAGCCTGAGCCGGGTGTGTTGATGGGTTGGGACAAGTGATTCCGATTTTGACAGAAATCCTTGCTTTTAGCTGTCAGACCTGGACAGCGAGACTCGCAGTATGGTGGAGAAAATGATGTACGATCAACGGCAGAAATCCATGGGCCTCCCCACCTCTGACGAACAGAAGAAGCAAGACATTTTGAAAAAGTGAGTAGAGCTCTGGTTTGCGGGTGTTTGCTCTCCCCAAACCCCTCTCCTCTCCCTCTTGGACACAAAACACGCGAGCAGAAGGCAGGTTGGCCTTCGCTCCTACCTGCGCTCACATCTGCAGCCACGCAGGCATGGGGTTGTTGGCCAACCGCTAGCGCCTGTGAAAGCCCGCGGGGGTAGTAAGCATAACGGGATATTCGGGGAATAACCTAGCTCTGGGATTGGCTTAATCTGCTGATTTCAAGTCCAGAAAGCAGGGTTGGGACTGGAGGTGCCATCTCTACTGAACTTTAACATAGTCCTGATTGTTTTCTAATCTCCCTCCGCTCGGTAGCGCAGATATCGCCGCTCCCCGCAGACCTGCCACCGGGCCAAGAGCGCTTTTATATCTTTATTGCCCTGTTTGGCTCAACGCACCTCGGCAGGGAAACGAACTCCCGGAGCTCCCAAGGCCGTTCAGGGAGGTGTGGAGGCAATTTTGGGTCACACAGCTTCTTCAGCGAGCGCGGGCCCGCATCTTATCTCAGGGTTGGAAGGATTTAGTGTAGCAGGCCTGACTCCTTCTTTTAACTCGGCTTATCGGTAGCGGCGGGAGCTTCGCCCCGATCAGCGCAGCGAGCGGGGTGCGGCGGTTTTAGAGCGGAGAGCCGAGGTCCTTAGCGCCTGTCGGTGGGGTTGGTAGAGCGGGGGAGGTAGCCCTCTCCTCTGGGAGGTCCACACGCGGGATACCGCGGCGGCAGGGTCGCTCGTTCGGCGCTCTGGAAGTCTGACGTGCGCGCGGATCGGCCGGTAAAGGACGGGTAGGAAGTTTAGACTGTGCTCAGGCCAGAGGAGGCTCGCTGACACCCAGCTGGATCCCAGCCTCTGCCGGTGAAGCCCTCGTGGCCGCTGAACAAGGACACTGCTCTCGCAACATCCTATCTCCATGGAAACGCCGTGGCGTTTCAGGGAGACACCACGGGGTGAGAGCGCGGAGGAAAACTGAAGCGCCCTTGCCCTCTGTGGGAATCCTCCACGCGGTTCCGCCGTGATGGGGGGAAGCCAGGGGCTTCGGTGCGCGCTGGTCGCCCCCCCACCCCATCACTCCCGGGCGCAGCGTGTTGTTGGCCGAACTTTCCGCTGTGGCACCCCGAGTCCGACTCGTGCTCTCTGCTGGGATTGCAGTTCGAAATCGGGTCGCACCTCGCCTGAAACCAGATCTCTCCGGTCGTGGCCTCGGGAGTTTTCGCTGCCGCGGCCCCACGTCCCCGGCAACGCTGAAGGGAACACGTTGGAGCTTAGATCCTTATCGTCCCGCAATCTCCCCTCTGCCCCGCAGTCAGGGTCATAGCTGCTACGTGTCTGTCCGAGAGGTAACGGTCACAGGGTGTGTGTCTGATAATTAGTGACTCCCGTGGGTCCGGACTCGCTGACCTGGATGGTTGGTAGGATCGCAGGTGCCACTGCTCCCGATGGGGAGCGTGTCCCGAGGAGCTCTGCAAAGCCGCCCCCGCTGTGGGGAGCGTGGGGAGGAGGCGAGCTTGGAGCGGGGATGCCTTACCTCCCCCAGACGGCTGTGCTGTGGCTCCTGCTGACCCGTATCCAAGCTCTTGTCTTTGTTTTCCTTGCAGGTTCATGGAACAGCATCCAGAAATGGACTTTTCAAAGGCTAAATTCAACTGAGCCCTCCCCTTCTCCCCCCCCCCCCTTTTGTCAGCCCATGGCATGGGGCAGGATACGTGTTGCCGGCTGTGTAGGGATCCCTTGGGCAAGCGAACTCTTCTGGCGTCCCCGCCGGAGCTGCGGAGGCTGCTCCACGTCCTCAGTCCTGCGTCCAGCGGGACGTGAGGCCGGGGAATCGGCCCGCGGCAGCTCCGGTCAGACACTTTGCCAAGCGGCGGTTGGGAGAGGAGGAGGGGTTAGAGCAAAAAGGGTGGTGGGGCCACAGGAGCCAGGCTTGAGCGGGTTTCAGGCCGAGCCTTGGTGCATCGCTTGGCTTATCTCCGGGCTCTGGAGAGCCGCTAATCCACTGTCTCAGTCTGGCAGCGCGTGCTCCCGAGTTTTTGCTCCCTTCCCCTTGGCTTTCTGCTCCCGTGAAAACAAGGCCCGGTTTGTTTTGTGAAACGCTTCCCTTGCCCCCACCCTGGGGAGGGAAAACGCCGGTCTACAAACCCAGCTACGGCAGCAGCCTCGGCTCCTCGCCGCTCCTGCCCTTGCCAGCGGTGGGACAGCCCCGCAGCGCGCGGGGGAGGGATCCCGTCACAGCCCTGCAGCCAGGGAAAGGCTGGGGACTGGCGGGGGGTGGATGTGCCGGGGGGGGTCTTTGGGGTGTTCTTGCTGAGTGTGTGTCCTGCCTCCTCCTTTCCCCAAGAGCCTCTCTCCCTGCTGACGGGCGTCGCTGCGCTCTCTCCCGCGCTCCCGCTGGCAAGTGGCGTTACTCCGCGCGTTCGTATCCTTCGTAAACGACATAAAGAGAAACCCGAGTGGCACGTTTCCCGGGGGAGCGTGTGATTTCTCCCGCGGACGGGATCCAGGCTGGGATGGCAGCTGGGGGAGGGGGCAGCGCCTGCAACCGAGGGCGCTGGGGAGGCCGAGGAGAGGCAGCGGAGCTGTGTCCCGCTCGGGAGCGTGGCTGAACTCCCCGCTCGGGAACGACCAAGGCGCGTCGCTCCGGGCTCCGCTCCCCACGTAGCAGCGTGTGACCGCGCCGGGGAAGCCACCTTTGCCCCAGGTCTGCTTTATGGCGAGCTACTGAGGACGGTGGCGCGAAAGCCCGGGCTCCTGGCGCTCCTTTACGGGCTGCCCCGCGTCCCTGCCGCCGCCGTTCTGGCCTCTGCCCCCCCGGCCCCGATCGCTTCGACCCGCTAAGGGGGAGCGGGCACGAAGGGCTGACAGACCTGCTGGGGCAAAGTCCAGCCTGGCGCTGCACCTGGCTGTTTGGGTTTTTTGGAGCGTAGTAGGACATTGTTTGCGCTTAGTCTCCCAGTTTTATAGGTTCTTGGGGTCAAAAAGCAACCCCCCACCCCCTGGTTGAGTGACCTTGGGGGTGAGCAAGGGCCCAGGTCGGGGCAGCTGCCTCCGCTCCGGGCCCTCCCGCCTGTTCATCTCCCGGTTTGCTTCGCGCTCTGTCTGTGCTGGCACCCACGACCCAGCGGCGTCTCCCGTTCCCGTCAGGAAAGCCAGACCGCTGGCGTCACAGCGCGCAGCCCTGGCGCGGGCGTACCCGCCGGCCTCTGCGCTGAGCCGTGGGTGGGCAGGCTGGGCTCTTCTGGGGTGCAGTGAGCTTCACCCTGTTCTCAGCTGTGCCAGAGCCGCTGCTCCTGGGAGTCGCCAGAGGTCGGGGGAGACGGCCGAGCTCCGCGCCTGCAGCGGGATCCTACGGAGCAAGCGCGAGGCGGGCACTGGGGCAGCAAACGGCCGTGTGGGGTTCACGACACCTCCCCAAACCCACCCTGTAGCCCCGCTGCCCCCTCGGCTCTGCAACCGACACCCGAAGCCCCAAGTCCAACCTGATCCGACGGCCGGCAGCCGCCCGGGGCTGGCGGCCGTCGGATCAGCGGGTCGCTGTCACGCAGCGTTGTGCTGCCTGCGCTAAGTGCAGGGCTCCCGCGGGTGTTCCAGATCCCAGGGGGCTGCCCCTGCCGGGTCGTGGCCGGTGGGAGCCACTGTGACCGCGAAACTCCCGGGTTTTCCGGTTCAGGCTGGCGCTGGTCTGGGATCTGGTTTTAGACCTGGGCGGTGTCACGTGCGGGAGGCAGGTTGGGCAGCGGCAGGAGCCCCGGGGGAAGCTGGGGGGGATTTCTGGGGGGAAAGGAGTGTCATTCTGCCTTTCAGGCAGGGGAAGGGCAAACAGCCCGGGGAGAACGGGGCCGTGACCAGCTCTGACCCTGCGGCAGGTGAATGCCCGGGGCCGTGTTTGTGCACGGCGGTCGATCCCAGCGCTATCCCTGGACTTCAACCCTTCCGGCCGGCGGAACAGAAGGTGTTTCTCCCGACGGCCTTGTCCTCTGCGAACACCGGCTTTCTCCGGGCTGAGCTGAATCAGAAACAGCCTTTTGCTTCCCAAAGGCAGTTCTCTCTGAAATAAATCACGCCAGGGCAGGACAGCTCTGGTCTGACCAGCTGCAAATCCCTCTCCGAGTCTGAGTTACCGGAGACCATGGACCGTGGCCTCGTCACCACGGCAGGGACACGCCACGGAACGCCGGGATCCAACCCGGACAATACGTCCTTGTCCTGGCTCCCAGCAGCCCAGGGATGGCAGTGCTGGAAGGTGGCAGGTGCTGGAGGTCCCTTTGCCTTTCCACGCCTGTGCTGAGTCACCTGGAGAAGCCGTTTCGGTGCTGCCACGCGCCGGAGCGCGGCCCGGAGCTCCTCCACCCGCTGCATCGCTGCTGGGCCCCTTCTCACGGCCTTTAAAAGCAAAGCCTTGAGCGTGTACAGGCACTGCAGCGCGCTTCCCACGTGGTAGAAGTCTTGCCCGTCTATTTTTTCCCCTAACAGCAGCTCCTGGCTTAGCTTTTATTAAGCAATATTGCAGCTCAGAGCGTTTGGGAAAGGGCCCAGGCTGCTGGAATGCTTTGGGAAGAGCAAAACCCCACAAAGGGAAACTGAGGCACTAGGCCTTTCACATTACCGTTTGCTTTGAGGAGAAGCCAGAGATGCTCCGTTACAGCCTGGTCCTCAGCAGGGAAGGAATCGGGGTCAATTCACCTGCTTTCTCAGCCACAGAAAGAAATCCCTGAGTAGCTCGGGGTGTGGATGGGGAAGAGGGAGTAACACTCAAAACTTCACGTGTCCATTCCCAGCGGTTACAGATCGCTCTGGGGAGACCCCCCCTGCAGTTCTGCTCCAGCTCTGGGCCCCCAACAGCAGAAGGACACGGAGCTGTTGGAGCGAGGCCAGAGGAGGCCACGGGGATGCTCCGAGGGCTGGAGCCCCTCTGCCATGGGGACAGGCTGGGGGAGTTGGGGGGTTCAGCCTGGAGAAGGGAAGGCTCTGGGGAGACCTCAGAGCCCCTTCCAGTGCCTGGGGGCTACAGGAAAGCTGGGGGGGCTTTTTACAAGGGCAGGGAGTGACAGGACAAGCGGTTACAGGGTTAAACAGAAAGAGGGAGATGGAGATGGGCCATCAGGAAGGAATTCTTCCCGCAGAGGGTGGGGGGCACTGGGACAGGTGCCCAGAGAAGCTGTGGGTGCCCCATCCCTGGGAGTGTCCAAGGCCAGGCTGGATGAGGCTTGGAGCACCCTGGGCTAGGGAAGGTGTCCCTGCCCATGGCAGGGGGTGGGTCTGGTGGGGCTCTAAGGTCCCTTCCCACCCAAACCATTCCCTGATTCTATGATCTTCCTTAACCTGCACCCAAGGAACCACCGGCACCGGGCTGCGCAGGACATTGGGTCCCGCTGAAGTCACCGTCCTAAGGAGCTGCGTTTTGCGGCACGGCCAGGACCCACCCCCTCCCTGGAGAGGCTCCTGGCAAAACGAAGCCCAGTAAAAATCACACAATGCCTTCAGGAAAAGAAAGGTGCTGAGTCAGGCTCCCAGAAGGAAGTATCTGTGCGGAAGGAGCATGTTTACCTGCGTGCGGCCGGCCAGAGGGCTCTCATGTTCCTAACAACGTCTCCACTTGGGCAACCAGCTCTGTCTGCCAGATCCCTCGGCACCAAAGCTCAGAGCAGACACCACTGACAGCTTCAGCGCCAGCAAACACAACCTAAAACCATGTGGATTCGTTCCACGTGCGGCTGTGAGCAGGGAAACCCGCGATCCGCGCGGCGAACTCCACAGCAGGAGATGAACGCCGAACTGACGGCAGAGACGCAACCGCGGCGTCATCGTTCCCGGTGCAAAGGTTTCAACCCTTGCCAGAAACCCCAGTGATCTCACAGCAGCGGTTCGGGAGCCGCACGCTGGGGCAGGGGATGGGCTCCCGTGCTGCGCGCCCAGCGGAGCCGTGATCGGACCCAGAGCCTCCAGAAAGAGTCTGTGTCCCGGCACTCAGAGTCCCCAAGAGAAGGAGAAGCAACAGTGCGTGTTACAGTCGCTCCAGCTGCTCCAAGTGCTGAGGGAAGACTAAGCTCTTCCAGGACAAGCCCTGGAGAAATGGAGAGGAAGGATAGGCAGGGGGCAGGGAAGCACAGCCCAGACTCGCAGGGCGAACTCGCAGGGCAGCTGAGGAGCGGCGGGGACAGCGGGGACGGCTGTGACACAGCCACACGCCCGCACAGGGCGCCGGAGCCCTTGCTCCATTTCCCTGGGGCTGGTTCAAGGGTTCCAGGCACAAAACCATTCCTGAGACCCCTCCCAGCTGAAAGCAAGCAGCCTTTACCTGCTCCCGGCTTTAAGATCCTTCCAGGAAGCACATCTTGCACAACCCGCTGCCAAAGGGAGGGCGGCCGGGTTGAGCTGTGTCTTCCTTCCGCAATATCAGGACAGAACGGGCAGCGGACGATGTACCAGGACTAGACCAGAATCACGAGTCCTCAACGGCCCAAACTCCACAGGAAAAAAAGAGGGGTTAGCGCCAACCCTTCACACCGCCCACCCTCTCACCTCGCCCTGGGAGAGCGGGTCCTGCACACCAGAGGGAAAAAATCCCACCCAGGACCCCCTCCCTGCCGTCTCCCGCCCAGGGAAGCGGGAAGGGCAGCGGCAGGGACGGAGCGCTGCAGGTTACCTGCCGGGATTTTGTAGTGAAATTAAGAAGTGGGAGACTGGTCCTTCCCGTCACAGGGTCAGGCTGAGCCAGCCGCCCTCGCCAAGCCCATCCTGCCCCGCCATCGGGGACAGCAGCCGCTCCAGAGCGATTCTTACACTTTCTAGCAAGAATTATCTACACCACAGGGAACAAGCTGGAATTTCTGCCCCCTCAGGCTCTGTTGTTGCAGAGCTCACTTCCAGCATCACTCCCCGGGGAGGGTCCAGCTCTCCCTGCACACACCTCCCCAGAGGCTCCTGTATGTGCACCCCGTGCTCCAAACCCGGCATTCAGCCCTCTGAACCACCCCCGCCGGGCACGGGAAAGGATGCCGAAGGATGGAAACGTCTTTGCCTGCTGCTGGGAAAACAGGGATCAACCACTCCCTGCACAACACCCCCCCGGGCTCCCTCCTCAGAGGGATGCTCTCCCCGAAGCGAGGTAAAAGACACAGCAGAGGTAAAGAGCACGTCATCTGCTTTATAAAAATAGACCGAATCGGAGGTTTAAGGCCAAGGAGTGCAAAAGAATCCCCTAAGACACCGTGGGTGCGCCAGCTTCAGGGCCCGCCGCGTTGACAATCTTCCTTTTTGGGAGTTTTTGGGGGGTTTTGGGGTTGTTTTCGCAAGCTTAATCCACACACGTTCGCTCTTCAGACACAGACTAACCACTGCAAACGTCCTGTTGCGCCTGTGGTAGCCAGCGGCAGCTCTCTGCGACTCCACCCTCGCCCCTCGTCTCCAAATCTCCAGCGCACGGGCCGCGGAGCCACGCGTCGGCGCGGGCCGCGCTCCGAATAGGTACGTACAAATCCCTTCAGAGGCAGGAAGCCAACGGCTGCGGCGGCGCGCGTGGCTTTTGGAAGGAGGTGGCCGCGCGCAGCTCCTCTGGGAGTCCCGGGCTGGCCTTGCTTCAAGTCTTTTCCTCGTATAAATGGGGTTTTTTTTCCATTTTCATTCACAAATTGACAGCTTGAAGAACAAAGCGGCGAGGGGAAGCCAAGTCCAAGTCACTGTCTCTCCCCTTTATTCCCCAAAACCCTCCGTGTCTCGAGGTGTGGCCTCGGTGAAACGCGAGCGGTTTACAAAAACAGGCTCTAACAGGGACATTTCAAAGGGCTTTGGCCGGTTAAATCAGCCTGACTGCTCATGTGAGGAATTAAATCCTTCCCCCCCCCAACCCTTTTGAAGAGTAAGCGCAGGCTGGGAGCTAAAGGCACATTTCAGTTCAATTAAGGCACAAAAACATGGTCCACACCAAAGCACGGGGCCTGCTTTGGTTTCCCTGCCCTCCCCCTCTAAAAAAAAAAACAAACCCTCCCAGTGGGTGTGTTTATCCCATCACTGGTAAATTCTATTTTCTATTCACGTCCAAGGGCACCCAAAGGTCTAAACGAGTCCCATGGCTTCGCGTGTTTGCTTTGTGATAAAAACACCCAAGCGGCAACGCCAGCGAGACACAGCTTCCTCCTGCCGCAGCGCCGCGGCCCTCAAGGTCGCCTGGCGCCGCGCCCTCGGGAGCGACACCGCTTCTCCTGCTCTCCCGGCGAGGAGCAAAGGGGGGGAGAAGGCGCCGAGCGCGCGCGGCGGGAAACGGGACCGAGCGGGTCCTCGGAGCAGAGACGCTCCGGGGAGCCTTTCCGCTCAGCGCGCCGCTTTTGGGCGAGTTTCTAGCGGAATAGTCGAACAGCCCAGTTCTTTGTGATAAAAACCTCAAAGGAACCGTTTCCCTCCCCTGCCGTTGCCCGCGTCCAAGGCTTGCCCTGGCGGTCGGCGTGACGGGGGCACGCAGAGGGCTTGGCAGCCGGGCGAGGAAAGGCTCGGTGGCGCGCAGGTCGCCGCGCGCCGGCGGCAGCGCCTCGTCCCCGCGGTTGGCATCGGACTGGCGGCGGCTTGCAAAGCTGATCCCCACGGCGTGCTCGGGAGATGAGCCGGGGGCGGCTCTCCGGGCATCCCACCCGCCCCAGCCATTGGCACTACCTCGGGAGCTGTCGAGGCTGAAGGTGAACCGAACCGCGTTACCTCCACCTTGTGACGCGGCAGCAGGCGATGCCACCACTAAGGGTCAGCCGGGAGAAGGCAGAGCTGGCTACTGCCAACACCACGCGTGGAGGACCTGGGGTTTTGGGACCAACTCATCCGCTTTAAATAGAGATTTGGGTCCCTGGAGAGCAGGCGCCTGGCCTTCACCTCAGCATCGGCACAAACACGGAGACACCATCCCGTTATCCCCTACCCAAGTTAACTTCTGCAACGTCAGAGCAAGAACTGTACAACACATCCTCAAAGCAGGGAAAGGGCCGGGCCGCTGAGGTTGCTGAAGCTAAATACGAGGTATGGAATCACAGAGGCACAAGTTATCTGCTACTTCCTTGTCCTCCTTCTCCTCCCTGGGCACATACTCCACCTCCCAAGTTCATTAGCTCCACAGTTCACTTCCCTGATGTTCTATATTGTCCAAAAAGAAAAAGAAAAGGGGATAAAAATCCAGTGAAATTCAAACAGCAGGAAAAATTTGGCTTCAACTAAGGACCAGGGCAGACTCGGGGCTGGGGGGGTGGGGCGCAGGGGGCGAAGTGGCATAGCACACTCCACACTGAAAGAGAAACGTGACTGCAGCAACGCCTTGGCGCGCCCGCCGTGCTGCTCTGGGTCCTTAACAGTACACCTGAAGCAGAGGTGCCCCAGAGGAGTCGGTCTCTGTGTCTTGGAAAGAGGAATCTCTGCTTGTTGGAGAGCCTTTGGAGAGGAAAGAGAAGAGATGGTGACATTAGACAACGTGTAGCAGCCCGGCAGTTAGGCAAGCAACTGCCACAAAAGGCTTTGTGTATCATGAGGGAGGAGGAAGCCACACAAAGCCCACAGGCAGGGAACAACCCTGCCCGTGTTTAGCCATCTTCGAGGCCAGATCTGTTATTATGCAGGAGAAAACTTGTCTTTTAGCCCCGGGCTGCTCTTTGGAGCGGAGCACGCATTGCTGCGAGGATCAGCGATCAGGGGACGGCCCCACGCTCTCCCCCGACTGATTCCCTTTTGCACAGATCCTTTTGTTCCCAGGATCGCCCAGCTGTGACCTGAGCCGGTCACACCCCGAATACAGCCCCAAACCTTTCCTCAGGACACCAGGCAACTGAAAGCTCTCAGACCCCAAACCTTTCATGAGGACACCTGGCGACTGAAAGCTCTCAGACCCCAAACCTTTCATCAGGGCACCCGGAGACTGAAAGCTCTCAGACCCCAAACCTTTCATGAGGACACCCAGCGACTGAAAGCTCTCAGACCCCAAACCTTTCATCAGGGCACCCGGAGACTGAAAGCTCTCAGACCCCAAACCTTTCATCAGGACACCCAGCGACTGAAAGCTCTCAGACCCCAAACCTTTCATCAGGACACCCAGCGACTGAAAGCTCTCAGACCCCAAACCTTTCATCAGGACACCCAGAGACTGAAAGCTCTCAGACCCCAAACCTTTCCTCAGGACACCCGGAGACTGAAGGCTCTCAGACCCCAAACCTTTCCTCAGGACACCCGGCGACTGAAAGCTCTCAGACCAAGCACTGTGCACGGACAGACAGCACGCCAGGCTTGGGTTTATTCCCCTTCAGAAGGACCCGTCCCCCCAGGCAGCCCCCGGGCAGCCCCCAGCCGTCTAAGCTCCCTTCACTCCCCCAGCTCAAGAGCACTACCCACCCCTCACAGCAACCTTAGAGGCCAGTGTCAGCTCAGCCTTTGCAGGGGGTGAAAACCGAAGGCATACGCAATACGAGAGGTTTCCCCTCGCTCCTGTGATGCTGCTGCAGCCAAGACCCCCGGCCAGGTTCCTTACCTGCGCTGCTGTGCCGCCTCATGTTCCTGGCTATCACGTCCGCTGGCGTTTCTTCCGATATTTGCACGGCTAAATCTGGAACGAAAACCCAGAGGGCCTGAGACAGGGACGGACGGGCAGGGATGACTCAAGAGTGAGGATCCCTGTCAGGGAATGCAGGGGGCTTTCCTTCGGAAGGCACCACACCCGGGTAAAGGGAGAGGTAGTCTGGTTCTGCAGATGCTCCCACCACTGTCTTTATACTCCTTAAGAACCAGGAAGCTCAGGCTGCTAAGCCACAACAGCCACCCAGTTTCCTCCGTTACTTCTGGACGTCTCCTTGCCCCCCAGCCTCTTTCCTGGCAGCTTCTCGGGTTCTTTCTCTCTCTTAGAGCCTGTTCTGGAGGTCAGTCACTGCAGGCTGCTCCAGACAAGGAGGAGAGCATCCCCGAAAGAGCCTCAAGGCTTTCACGCTGCGGCAACAGCCCTTCCCTGCTCTCTGCAGGGATGTTTCCTGGCTGCTCCTCACCCCCCGGTGTGGAGGAAGTGTCGGCTCCAGGCAGGCACTCCGTCACGGCAGACTAGGGGTGGCATTAGCAGAGAGCGCTGGTAGAGCGTGAGGGCGAGAGCCAGCTCGGTAACTGGACATCCTCTGGCACCAGCCAGCCTGTCTGGTCATACCAGTTACGTTTGAGTCACGGTCTGCCTGCCCAGCGCAGAGGTGTGGAGGAAAGCCAGAATCCCGGCCGAAGCAGCGCAATAAGCAAACTTCACTGAGGGGAAGGTACTATCGAAAAAGCCACAAGGGTGACTGGTGAGAAGCAGAGGTCTCCAGTAATACCTACGGACCTCCGTTCACACGCCCAGGCGGAAGACAGACACAGCTCTCATCCCTGCTCCGCTGCCGCACCTCCGCAACCCTCTCCCAACGAAGCGGTTACACCGAGGAACCCGCACGTACCGTCTTGGCTGATGACCATGGACTCCAGCATCGTTTCGTTACCGCTGTCGGGCGCGTTGCCTCTGCTGGACTTCTCCTCGTGGCTCTGGCCGGCTGGGATAGAAATATGAGGCCGGACCCTGCTTTTCCGGGTGCTGATGCGTATGATGCCTCGGACCAGCCTGCATTCAGCATCCTGCTCATCCAGGTTGTAGTCCTGAGTTATGCTATTGATGAGGTCCGAGATCTTGTTGGTCTTCTCCAGGAAGACAGTGTCTGAGGTGCACTTGGCCAGCTCGTCGATCTGGTGGACGCTGAAGAGCTCCGTCAGCTTCTTGAAGATGAGGATGTCGATCTCCCGGCTGGACATGGAGCCGTTCAGCTCGCTGATGTCCAGGTCGGACTCGTGGAAGGAGTAATACTCCTCCGAACTCCGGTGGCTGCTGGGGAGCGGTGGCTTTTCGATGCTGTTCCTGAAGGGCTTCTCTGGCAGCAGCTCTTTGCAGCACGAATCCGATTCCAGGTGGTGGCTGGGGCTCCTGTTTTGATAGACAGGGATGCCCTTCAGTTTCACATCCGGGTAACTGAAACTGCTGCCCATGCTGGACTTTTTGATCTGGTTCCCATTCTTCTCAGCGGGAGAGACGTTGGCGGGGCTGTTGGGCAGCCGCCCGTTGTAATCTCCGTTCTTTCCGTCATCAGTGGAGGTCTCGGAGGGCCCGGAATAGGGGATGCAGACACTGCACTCCTGAAAACAGCCCCCACAGGTCACTATACAACAGAAAACGGCCTTGTACGTGTTCCAGGCCCGAGACAGAAAGGAACAGCAAAAGCTCTGGGTTGGGGGAGCCTCTGCTGTACCAGAAATAAAGGTAATTGTTTCTGCCTCTCTCCCGTTCGAGTCTTTGAGGTCAGCTTTGCGACCCTTCCTATCCCGCATCTGCTGGGCTCTGCTGCGGCTCTGCTTGATCTCAGGCGTAGAGCCGCTGAACACCTCCAAACTGACATCTGTCTCCTTGGATGGCCGGGTCCGCAGGGGCACGGCCTCCTGGCAGGACTGGTTCAGCTGGCGGTGGCTGTTCAGGTCGTGGGGGAGTCCCGTTTTCCGGCCCAGCATGGCTCACCGCTCAGGCACCTGGGGAAGGAGGAGGGCTGAAGTCAAACAAGGCCTTTCTCACCAGTGGTACGCCAGCCAGCTGGCGGGCCACAGAGCTGTTGGTCCACCCAACTTTCAAAGCCAGTGATTCTCAAATTCAACGTTTCAGTTATTTACAGAGATGTTCTGCACCAGGCCTCACGCTGTTCTCACTTGTGGCATCCAGCGGGAATCCAGCGCGTGTTTCAGGGTTCTCTGACTACTCTACCTATGCTGCTCCCTTTCCGTAGATGCTTGAATCAGAGGAGGTATGTTTTAACAGGACTAATTCTCGTAGAATCACTGAACGGTTTGGGTTGAAGGGACCTCAAAGCCCACCCAGCCCCACCCCCTGCCATAGGCAGGGACACCTTCCATAGCCCAGGTTGCTCCCAGCCTCATCCAGCCTGGCCTTGGGCACTCCCAGGGATGGGGCACCCACAGCTTCTCTGGGCACCTGTCCCAGTGCCCCCCACCCTCTGCGGGAAGAATTCCTTCCTGATGGCCCATCTCCATCTCCCTCTTTCCGTTTAAACCCCGTCACCCCTTGTCCTGTCACTCCCTGCCCTTGGAAAAAGCCCCCCCAGCTTTCCTGTAGCCCCCCAGGCACTGGAAGGGGCTCTGAGGTCTCCCCAGAGCCTTCCCTTCTCCAGGCTGAACCCCCCAACTCCCCCAGCCTGTCCCTATGGCAGAGGGGCTCCAGCCCTCGGAGCATCCCCGTGGCCTCCTCTGGCCTCGCTCCAACCGGTCTGTATCCTCTTTTAAGACATCAGGATCCCGTAACCTTCACAAGAGGGTACTTGGCTGGAAGACCAGGCCCCAGAGCCATAAATGAAGCACAGCCGTAGGTGGAGCCCGCTGGCAGGCTCCGAAGGGAAAGTATCTTCTTTTAAACAGCTTCCCCTCTGTTTTGTATTCCTTAGGATTAAGCCAGGCTCCCGGACAGTGCTTATCTGTTTCAAAACACACCATGCCCAGGAGATGACCAGCGATCAATCATCGTGCAAACTCCCAGTGCAGCCTCCGGATTATTCAGCGTTGCTCAAATTTAGAGGATTTAGCAACGACGCGTCACTAAGGCTGATGATTTCTGCGAGTCATGCTAACGCCGTGTTACCTTAAGGACTCTCCTAGGAAAAATCACCGTCTTCATCTGGATTCAAGCAAAGATTTTTGCCAACAGGTCGGTCTCAAACCTCGGGGGAGCAAAACCTTTACAAAGCCCCGCTCCGGATACCCTACAGCAGCCTGCTCGGCTGTTTTTCTCCTTGCCACCGCATAACGCAACTACCCCAGGTCTGCTCGCAGGAGTAAACTGTTCTTAGAGGGTGCCACGTCACACTTCAGCTCCGCAGACCCAACGGGCGGCGCTTGGTGCGTCATATCTCCCCGTTACGAAGAAAGCTCGGCGATGGCGAGGAGAGCCAGGCGCTCGCTGCCGCTTTCATCCCAGACGACGGTTCGCCCCTAAATCGTCCACGCTTTCTAAGCTTCTTGGCCAACGCTGCTTTCACTCCCAAGAGATCCTTTTAAATACTAATTAGACTAATTAATAAGCAGCGAGAGCCCAGCTATAGCTTAAGTGTTTGTGGACTACCCCTGCTGCTCTACTATATACTTTCTATAGGGCACCTCAGGCATGAATAAACACATCTGTGCCACCTCGTTAGAGCACTGCCTCTTCCCCCCCCTTTTGTAAAACAAACAGTAACGTTGCCCCCACAAAGAAACAGGCTGAAAACCAGGCAGTCACAGCACACCTCTGCTTTCCAGGAATATTTTGGCTCCGTTAGCTTAGAAAAATTCCTAAGGAGTGCCATGTCCCAGGAGCTCCCTTTGCACAGTCCTGGACAACGTTACACGTAACAGCCCCAGTTCCAGCGCCGAGCAGGCAGAGCTCCCTAGACTCGGCGTCAGCGGGGAGTTTGGACTGCTTTCACTTCAGAACAACAGGGGTTTTTAATCCAGCTTCAGCATTTTTGTTCAAAATTTAAAAACGCATCGACGTGAGCTGATCTAGGCCGAGAACTGCTTACTGGGACGTCTGTCTTAATCCTGAGGCCCCATCAAGAGATCCAATGTATGCACTGCACAGCGACATCATTTAAACAGCACCAGATGATATTCCGACATTTCAGGGCATTTTCGACACGGGGGAGTGCATTATCGCAGCTCTGCAGACAAAGACGGGCTCAGAGATTAAAGCACTTGCCTGACACCGCACAAACCCCGCATCAGGCGTCAGAGACGCCTCTGGCCCCGAACGCTGAGCCCCTTCCCGTCACAGCTCACGTTGCTGCGACCACCCAGATCCCTGCGTACAAGACACAGCTCCCTGATCCAGCGGCTTCCCTGGCGCAAGAAGGAGACTGGGCTGAAGCCAGCTGCTGAACACAGCCGTAAACAAAAGCCGGGACTAAAAACTCACAGCTGAGCGGATACTCACGAGGTCGTGGGGAGCGTTCTCTGTCCTCACACAGGCACCGTGTGTGAAAAGACAAGATCCTTCTGAAGAACTTCAGCGTCTGCTTCAGAGCAGTGAGGAGGGAATTCGCAGCCTGCGCGTCTAAGAGTTAGCCGGGGTCTAAGATCTTCATTGTTCAGAGGGCAGGGTTTCCTTGGAAAGGTTTAAAAAAGCTAAATTGTGAACTTAATAAAGTTACAGCAGTTTGCCAGTAACCATATTGCCACTGTTGTTACAAGCCAGGGAAGTCAAAGCACTGATCCTAAATTCAGGATGCAAGATTTCATAGAATCACGGAATGGTTTGGGTGGGAAGGGACCCCAAAGCCCACCCAGTGCCACCCCCTGCCATGGGCAGGGACACCTTCCATAGCCCAGGGTGCTCCCAGCCTCATCCAGCCTGGCCTTGGACACTCCCAGGGATGGGGCACCCACAGCTTCTCTGGGCAACCTGTCCCAGGGCCCCCCACCCTCTGTGGGAAGAATTCCTTCCTGATGGCCCATCTCCATCTCCCTCTTTCCGTTTAAACCTGTTACCCCTTGTCCTGTCACTCCCTGCCCTTGGAAACCCCCCCAGCTTCCTTGTAGCCCCCTTCAGGTGCTGGAAGGCTGCAGTAAGGTCTCCCCGGAGCCTTCCCTTCTCCAGGCTGAACCCCCCAACTCCCCCAGTCTGTCCCCATGGCAGAGGGGCTCCAGCCCTCGGAGCATCCCCGGGGCCTCCTCTGGCCTCGCTCCAACAGCTCCGTGTCCTCCTGCTGTTGGGGGCCCAGAGCTGGAGCAGCACTGCAGGGGGGGTCTCCCCAGAGCGGAGCAGAGGGGGAGAATCCCCTCCCTCGCCCCCCTGGCCACGCTGCTCTGGATCCAGCCCAGGATTTACACATGGATACATCTTCTCTTAAATACAGGGAAGTGTCAACAGCTGTTGAGTTTTCTAAGCAACCTTACTGGGAGTTGAAGGACGCCCTGTAAAGCTCCCAGACTCCTGACTGCTCTGCCCGGAGTAACACAGACCCAGCCTCTTCCCCGTGCTCCTGTAACCTGTGTCTCAGCTACCCAAGATACAAACAACCCGGCCAAGCCGCTGCCTCTCGCCGAACGCTGCCCCCTGCCCGTTCCAGCTGACAGCCACCCTTCAGGTCAACAAAATTTGCCCCTTCCTTCTCACAGACAAAGCGCTGCAAGGGGGGAGACCTGCCTGGGCCCCGTGCAGAGACCCCTCTGCCTGCCCCGGGCCCCCTCTGCCTGCCCCGGGCCCCCTCTGCCTGCCCCGGGCCCCCTCTGCCTGCCCCGGGCCCCTGGATGGCCTCGAGACGGTGGATGTCGGGGAGAAGGGCCGCTGGCAGCAGAGAACAGCCGGTTGCCAGCAAGGCAAGCGGGTTTCCGTGCTCCCCCCTTAGTTGTTCAGCCCTGGAAAGCCAAGCCGGCCCCAGCCGGGGCCAGGGAGAGCCGACCTTCCCCCCGGGATAGCCCCTACCGACACCGGCCGAGGGCAGGGACGGTCGCGGGGCAGCGGGAGGGGGCAGAGCGGCGGGACAGGGCCAGCCTGGGGCCAGCCGGTGGTGCGGGAGGGGGGCTGTCCCCAGCCCTGGGCAGGGGCCGAACCACACGACCCGAGGGCGCCTGTGCCGGGGGAGGCCCGAGGCGCACGGAGAAGGAGAAGCCGGTCTTGGCGGGGGGACGGCACCCGGGGCACCCCGGTCTCGGGACGGGGTGAGGGCCGTGGGGCTCCGCGGTGTAGGGGGGCGGCAGCACCCGCCCGCCCCTCCCTCCCGGTCGCGGCCTGTTGCTGCCCCCAGGCCCGGCCCGGGCGGCCCCGCCGGGGGGAGCACCGAGCGGCGGCGGGCGCTGCCTGCTCGCCGGGCCCAGGGCTGAGGTCGGGGCCGGGGTCGGAGTCGGGTTGCCCCCCTCCCCCCGGCGGCGTCGCGGCCCCCCCCCCGGCCCCGGCGTTACCTGCGAGCCAGGGAACGGCGTCCGGCCCCGCCTCACCTGGGCCAGGTGAGCCACGTGACCGGCCCGACGGGCCGCCGCGAGGGACAGCAGAGCGCGGCGGGCGAAGCTGCTCCGGCCCGCGCCGCCCGCTCCCGGGCTACCCGCCGGGTGCCCCCCGCCGGGGCCCCAAGCCCACGGACCCCTGTCCCCACGGACCCCTGTCCCCAGGCTCTCTGCCCGGGAATCCTCATTCCCAAGGGCCCATGTCCCAAACGATCCCTGTCTCTCCGAGCATCCTCATCCCCAAGGATCCCAGTCGCTGGGGGTCACCTTCCCTGAGGATCCCTGTCCCCAGGGTCCCCACCCTTAACGTCTCCATCCCCAAAGATCCCTGTCCCAAAGGACCCCTATCCTAATAGATCTCATCCCCAAGGACCTTCTCCCAAAGAACCCCCATCCCTGAGGATCCCCATCCCTGAGGATCCCCACCTCCGAGGATCTTGTCCCAAAGAACCCTCATCCCTGAAGATCCTGTCCCAAAGGATCCCTGTCCTCAAGCAGCCTCATCCCTGAGCATCCCTGTCCCAGACGATCCCCACCTCCAAGGATCTCTGTCCCCAAGGATCCCCATCCCTGAGGATCCCCATCACTGAGGATCCCTGCCCCACACGATCCCTTCCTCTAAGGATCTCCGTCCCCAAGGATCCCTACCTCTGCGGATTCAGGTCACTGAGGGTCCCTGTCACTAAGGGATCCCATCCTGAGGGTCCCTTCCATCTGCCCTACACTGTCCCTTGTTGTCCTAACTCCCCTGCAGGCAATGCCCCCCTCCCCGCTGCCTGTGCCAGGCAGCCCCTCCCCGCCCAGGGGCATAAAGCTGCAGGTGTGGGGTGGCCACGTGTGTCCCCTGGGGTCCCACGGGACCTGTGCCCCAGGGAGAGCGTCCCCAAGGACAGCGTCTCACCTTCACCTCCCTGCATGCTGCCTGCAGGTTTGGGTGCCTCACTCGGGAGCCTGTCCACCCCAGGGCGAACCTCCACCCAGGCTGTGCCTGGCCCAAGCCCTTTGACACCCTCAAAGCCTTTTTCCACCCCTCTCGCTCACCCCCAGCCCTTCTCTCCCACCTGACGACTCAATTTCACCCTCTCTGCGAAGCCACAACGTCGTCCATCCCTTCTCCTGCTTGGAGCAGTCATTTCTGCCCAAGTTTCCGTGGGGACAGCAGTGGCACGGGGCAGGGGGACTGCGTGCTGCAGGAATGCCCCCTGCTCCCTGGGCACCAGGCTCCCTGGGCACCAGGCTCCTTGCTCCGTGACTCAATGGTTCTCTCCAAAGAGCTGGTGATTCACTCTTTGGGGTGGGGGTGGTGGGGGGGGGGTTGGATCCTTCCCTGGGGTTTTGGAGGAAAGGAAGGAAACCAGGAGGGAAAGTGGGCAGCAGGGAAGGAGTCGGCAGAAGGGCTGCTGTGTGCTGAGGCTGCAGTCGGAGCGGCAGCTGCTGGGCTCAGATGCACCAGCCGGTTTCTGGAAGGAAAGAGGAGAGAGAAAAATCAATTTAAAGGATGGTGCCAGTGCCAAGAAGCTCATTCCTTCTCTAAAGGGCACAAAGACCGCGTTTATTTATTTAAGCCTCTGGCACAGGAACACCGTACTTAATTCCAGCCGGTGTCATTTCCCTGGCCGGGTTTTCATTTGTGTGTAACTCAAAGCAGTGCCTGGAAATGCATCTCCTTCTCTGCCAGGTGCCTTGAGCACAAATCCCATCCAAGAAACCTCTCCCAGTGCTGCCCCATCGAGCCCGGCACTGCCAGGATGAGCTGAGCAGCACGGTGTGGCCCCCTGAGCCCAGCACCACGCCGCTTAATGCCCCACAGCTCCTGCGTTTTCCCCGTGCCCCATCACCTCCCAGCTGAGCTGCCACCATGTGCCAGGGCTCCGGTCCCAAACCGCTGCTGCCAGGGACAGGCAGGGAGCCTGGGTCGGCAGGGCAGGGAGCTGGGTCCACCCAGGAGTCCTGAGGCTTAAACTTGAAATCCCGCTGCAGGATTCCTTCCCTTAAACTGGGCCAGGGTGAGAGAGCAGCGCCTAGGTCTGGTAACTGGGACACCTGGGGAAAAACTTGCAGAGAGGCTGGGGGAGATGGCACTAACATTAATTATTTACTGCCTATAATAAGGCTTTGCTTTTCTGGAGCACATCCCAGCGCGGGGTGTTAAAGAGGCTGGAGGTAAGAGGCCAGTGCGCAGCCCTCAGCTACGTCCTCCCGCAGAGCTGCCCTACCCTGGGGCAGAGCACGGCCCATGTGGGACTGGCTGACCTCATCCCGTCAGGAATAACGGGGACCGGCGCTGGGCCGGCTGTGGGATGCAGCACGGTGCCCCATCCCGGTGGTCGGTGCCTCCGCGTGCAGGGTGCGGAGTCGCTGCAAGGAAAGGGACAACAACGGTCTCAACTGGGCTTTGGCATCAAAGAGGTTTATTCTGAGTGCTGCTAATTTCAGGCTCCTCTGCTAAATCATTAATAGCTCGTCAGCCCAGGCAGAGATCCCGCAGCAGCGCGGGAGTGTTTCTGGAGCTCAGGCAGTGATTTACCTGAGGGACAGGGCCATTTCTTGTATTTTTCTATTATTTGCCTTTACCAGACCCCATCTTCTCCTCTACAGGGATGTGCCTGGGGACACAGCCACTGTGGGGGGCTCAGTGACACCCTCAGTCAATGTCCCCAGCCCATCTGGCCCCTTCTTCTTTCTTAAACTCTTGTCCAGGCACAGCTGCTCCCCATTTCCATTTCCTTTTCCCACCTTGGAGCAGGGACAGGAGTTGGGAAGGTGATGAGCAGCAGAGACCTGGGGGGTGGCCCAAGAAGGTAATTATTCTATGAGCAGGTACCTCCAGAGGTCCCTCCGACCCCAGTGATTTCAGTCTGGGGGAACAGGAGAAGATCACTGCAAGGCAGACTGTGGCTCTTTCCTTCTTTGGGGGTACCCTTGGGGGTCCAGATTCCACCAAAGCAATGCAAAAAATCAGAGAGGTGGATGTTCTGTTTAACACCTGCCCCACAGTTTCTTTGGGTTGGAGGCAGAGGGAGCAAGAGCAAAGCTTTGCCCCTCAACCTCCCATGGAGCAGCACCCCTCCAGTCCCCAAACCCCAGTTTATATCAGCATTTGCATTGGATACATGAAACCTGGACTTCAGCTTCCCTCCAGCTTGAAATGCAGCCTGCAGAGAGCTGAAGCCAATGTCGTGGCCCTGCCTCCAACACCAGGCAGTGGAGAGGCCGTGGGGGCCGGTGGACGGGCAGGGAAGGGACGAGCAGGCAGCGGGGGCCGGGAGCAGTGACGCAGCAGCCTCTGACGCTGCTCCGGTGTCTGGCAGACGTGTGGCAGCGCTGGCAAGAGCAGGAATATGACTCAAAGCACAAGGCATGGGGTATTTTTTCCCCCCCTCAGGTAAGGAAAGCGAAGCTGCCACCAGCCCACGTGGGTGGGGGGTGACATCCACTGCGGGCCTGGACGTGGGGCTCTGCCCAGAGCAGATTTAGGCTGGGGTTATTTTCTTTGGCTTAGGCTTTTGTTCCTGTCTGGGGGTGGGATGAGGCCTCGGCACCTGGTTTCTATCATCCCTTTTATCCTCTCGGCTGCGAAACACAGGCAGGCTTTATCCCACGCACCTACGTGAAGATGCAGCTGCTGAGCGTGACATCCCAGCAGGAGGAACCCCTAAAAGCTAGCTCCTCTGGGGGGGGGGAGCAAGGTGGCAGCGGCACCCTCCTGCTCCAGCCCCCTCCCCGTGCCGTCTTGGCCCACACTCAGCTCTATTAATGACATCTTAAATGATAATGACGTTGGCAGCAACGCTGCTGTGACAGTCACACAACCAAGGACACGCTGTCCTGGTGTCACATCCCTGCCCCCCAAGGCTGGGACAACCCAGCCCCAGGGTGGGGACAGGGGCTGCCCCCTGCCCTTTTCCCTGCCCCAAGCTGGCAGTGGGGGCACCAGCATCCCCCAGCCAGTACCGGGAGCTTCTTAAGCCGCTTCTCCCGGGGGGTTGCAGACATGAAACCAGCTGTTCCAGTCCCTTCCCAGCTCAACCTTTTCCAGTAACCCCTCCACATTCCCAGTAAGCCTCCCCAGCCTAAGCCTTCCCTAATAACCCCTCCAGTAACCCTGCCCAGTAACCCACTCCCAGTCCAGCCCTTCCTAGTGATCCCTCCTCCCAGCTCCCCACTTCCCAGCGACCCCCCCAAGGGAGGGCAGTTTTCCAGCACGACGAACTGATAATGCCACTGGGCCGGTGCCGTACCAGGCCATACCGAGGCCGTGCCGGTGTCGATACCGGGGCCATGCTGTACCAGGCTATACCGAGGCTGGGGCCGGTGCTGTGCCAACCCATATTGAGCCCGGGACCGTGTTGGTGCCGGTGTTATTCTGCACCGAGCCCGGACCCGCGACAGTACTGGTGCCATGCCGTACCAAGCCCAGTGCCGGTACCGTACGGACCATACCCAGCCCGAGCATCCCCCGGTAGGGCTGTACCGTACCGGGGTCGCCCCCCCGTGCCGGTGCGGAGCCGGTGCCCGTGCGGAGCCGCCCCCGGCGGGGGCCGATCCGCACAGCGCCGGCACCGCCCCCGGGCTATATATCCCCTCCGCGGCGCTGCCCCGCTCCCCATCCCGTTCCCATGGCGGCAGCGGCGGATGCGTGTCCCGCTGCGGGCAGCGAGCAGCGCTCGGATCGCGGCAGTACCGACACCGGCGGCACCGGCATCATCACCGGCGACAGCAGCGAGAGCAGCAGCAGCAGCAGCAACCCCGGGTCGGTGGAGCTGGCGGCGGCGAGGCGGAGGCTGGTGGCGGCGGAGGGTCGCCGTCGTGCGGCGGCGGAGCTGGAGGGCCGGGTCTGGCAGGTGCACTGCGCCCTGCGGCACGCCGAGCTCCGCCTGGCCGCCCGCGCCGAGGCTCTGGGCCGCCTGGGAGCCGGCGTAGCCCAGGCCCAGTTGGCGCTGGCTGCGCAGAGCCAGCGGTTGCAGAAGGGGCTGCGCCGCCGCCCCCGCCCCCGTCCCGCCGCCCTCCTGGCCGCCGCCCGCGCCCTCCGCAGCTGCGTCCCCTGGGCCCCCGCACGCTCCCGCGCTCCCGCCGCACCGGCCACCGCTGCCCGCCGCCTGCCCTCAGCGCCACGGAGCCCCGCCTAGCCGAGGGGGGGGGAGGGGACGCTCGGGGGTCCTGCTGGGAGGGGTCTGGGGTCTTTGAAGGGTGCTGGGGAGTCTGATGGGTTGGGATCCTGCTGGGTTTGGGGACCCCGGGGGGTGGGGGGACTCAGCAAAGTCTGGGGTCCTTGAGAGAGGGTCTTGGAGTCTGATATGTTGGGATCGTGCTGGGTTTGGGGACACCGGGGGACCCTGCTGGTTCTGGGGACCCCATGAGGTGGAGGGACTCAGCGGGGTCTGGGGTCCTGGGGAGTCTGATGGGTTGGGATCCTGCTGGGTTTGGGGACTCCGGGGGACCCTGCTGGCTTTGGGGACCCCATGGGGTGGAGGGACTCAGTGGGGTCTGGGGTCCTGGGGAGTCTGATGGGTTGGGATCCTGCTGGGTGTGGGGACCCCGTGGGATGGGGAGACTCAGCGGGGTCTGGGGTCCTTGAGAGGAGGGTCTTGGAGTCTGATTGGTTGGGATCCTGCTGGGTTTAGGGGTCCCGGGGGACCCTGCTGGCTTTGGGGACCCCATGGGTTGGGGGGACTCAGCAGGGTCTGGGGTGCTTGAAGGGTCCTGGGGAGTCTGCTGGGTTTGGGGATCTCAGGAGACCCTGCAGAGTTTAGGGACCCCATGGGGTGGAGGCACTCAGCAGGGTCTGGGGTCCTGAGGAGTCTGATGGGTTGGGGTCCTGCAGGGTTTGGGGGTTCTGGGGGTTATCCTGCAGGGTGTGGGGACCTTGGAGGTGGCCTGAGGAATCTGTGACCCAATGGATCAGGATGGTTTGGGGGCCCCTAGGGGACACTGGGCTTTTGGGGGTCCCAGGGGGATCCTGCAGGGCATTGGGGGGGGGGTGTGTGTGGTGTCTGAGGGACACAGTAGGGTCTGGGGACCTCAGCAATGGCCTGAGGAGTCTGATGTGGGGAGACCGCTGGGGTCTGGGGTGTTTGGGGTTCTTTAGGGGACCCTGTGGGATGGGGGCACTCCAGGGGACACGGCAGGGTCTGGGGACCTTGGGTGCCCTGAGGAATCTGGGTGGGGAGGTCCCTGGGGGACCCTGGGGGTTTGGGTACTTGAAGGACCCTGCAGGGTCAGGTGTCCAGGGGTGTGCAGTGAGCTGGCAGAGCTCGTGGGAAGGAGGGATGTTGGGGGACCCAGCAGGGTCTGGGAGCCCCTGTGGGGTTGGGGGATCCAGCAGGTTCTGGGGTCCCTGGAGGACCTTGCTAGGTCTGGGGGTGTTTATAGGGGACTCTGTTGTCAGCACCACCCCCCAAATGTAGCAGGTTCAGGGCAGCCACTATGGGCAGGGCCCCTTCCCTGCCTGACCCCCCTGCCCCCACGGGAGGGGTCCCCAAGACCCCAAGCCAGCGGGATGCTGGTGGGACCATGTGTCATGCTGGGGCTCCGGTACAGCCTCAACATGCCCCCGCACAAGCCTCAGTGCGGGATCAAGGGGCTCGGGGTCACCCTACTTCCACCATCCCGGGATGGCAATTTCGGCTCCGGACTGTGCACCCCCGCGGGGGCAGAGAGCAGAAAAGGACTGGTCCTCATGGCAACACCGGCACCGTTTGCCTCCCACCAGGCTGGAGTTTTGGGACTGCTTTGGTGACTGGTGATGCTCAAAGCCTCCCTGTTCTTCCAGCAAGAGTCCTTGGACACCCCCAATGTCACCCTGCAGCAGAGCCTGTCACTGCGGGCTCTGGAGGGGCGAGGAGGCGCGAGGAGGCGGAGGTGGGCCCCGAAAGAAGCATCCCTCTCCCGGCAGAAGGCTTGTGGAGGACCCTACATCACTGTCCCCATCCACCAGCCCTGAGCCGGCCTCGGGACGGAGGGTTCGGACACGGCAGCATCATCCCGTCCTCACCGGGCAGTGAGAGCGTTCAGCCGGCAAAGCCCGCTCCTTCGCCAGACGCAGCCGCGGCATTCGCCATCCCGGACTCACGGCATCCCGCGCCCAGCCACCGCACCGGGGGCTCGCTTCGCTGTGCCAGGCTTTCGCGGTGGCTTTTCCCGGGGGCCGCATGAATCCCTCCCTCCTGCTGGAAAACCATAACCCCCTCCCTTATTTATTTTTTAATTAAAACCCCCTTGATTTGGGTTGGGGGGGGTGATGGTGGGGGGTGGATTTCACTGCCTCATGAATGTGCCGCCACTACCTTGGTGTGAGACAGCAGGTCTGTTGTGTAATCCTCGCTTCTCGCCTCTGCACCGGCTGGTGCTGCTGCCGGACTCCTGCCCGCACCGCGCTGCCCGCGCCGCGCTCCGCGAGCGGAAGTAAACTTGGATATAGTTGATTCATTCCACGCAGCATCCTTAGGTGCTGGCTCAACCCAGAAGGTGATTAGAACAGGGGATTAGCAAATAAGCCCCGGTAATGGCGTGTAATTAATACCAGAGTGGATTTCTCTGATTATTGACCTCTTCCCCGCTCTGGGTGCGCGGGGATGTGGAAAATGTGTTGGGAGCTGCCTGCGGCAGCGTGTCGCTGCGGGCATTCAGGGGCTCTGCCTGGCACAGCAGAGATATATACACACACAGAGACATAGTCTGTCCTGGAAAATCGGTGTAAGGTCACGAAGAAGGTACAATTTACACAGGAGTGTGCAGGAAAGGGGTGACAGAGAAAGGTTTCAGCTACCCCCGTGACATCACGGTCACGGGCTGGGCAGGAATGTGTCTTGCTCCTATTAATCCCTGTTTTCAGGTGTTATTTTTGGGGTTTGTGCCCCCTTACGTGGAGCTCACGGATGCTCTGACACCCTGTATCTCCTCGATGCTCACGAATTTCTGCCTTTTCACCAAATCCCTGCCTGCCGGAGGTTTTCCCGGGCGTGCAGAGCCGTAATCCCACCCGGGAGGTGATTCCCCAGCCGGGTGGGGAGCCCGCTGCTAAGAGCAGCTTACAGGTCTCAGCCAGGAGAAGGGACACATTATCTCTCCCGGGCTTTCAATTAATAGTATAAAATGCACAGCTTGGGCTTAAATCCCTCCGTTTTTTCCCCTTCTTCCCTGGTGATTATTTGCAAATCAGCTTTTGACCTGATTATAGCAGAACCTACTTAAAGGAATTGCAGGGAAAGACCTTTAGGAAAAAAAAAATATCAACCCCATTAAACCAGTAAGACCAAAATCATCCAAAATCCTTTGATGCAACTTTTCCTGCCCACCCTGCGGTCTCGGTAAGGTTACGGTCTCATCACACTCTGTGTTCCTGCGGTGTCTTTAGCTGGAATGTGACACGGGTTACAATTCAAACGCTTATTCCCGTTTTCCTACCGGACAGGGGAGGCTGATGCTGTTGGTGAGGATGGGGAGAGGATCCCGGGTGTTCTCACGGCTCCACCCTGCCCGTAGCTCAAATAAGGACCCCCCTCAGCTCCGTGTTCCCAGGGAAAGCCGCAGGAGGGATTTCAAAGGGTGGGGAGAGGCAGTTGGGGTCCCCTCCATCTCCCTGAGCAGGGGGGCGGATGGCCCCTCGCCTGGCAGCGTGTGCAGTTCAACTGTGCGGGGAGGGTGGTTGTGGCACCGCTGGGACCTGGCTTCCAGGGTGGAGGGGTAAGCGCAGGCTGATGCTGGAGCGAGGTGCGATACCTGTTTCAGGGATAAATAGAGAATTCCGGAATAAAGAGAGGCTGAACCCCAACCCCAGAGTCCCGTGGCAGGGTGGCTGCTCGTGGCCAGGGTAACACAGCTCCGCTGTGGGGGAGCAGCCGTCCCCTCCTGCACCCGCACGAGACCCCGCGCTGTGCTTTCGGGCAACGTCTCTGCAGGTGAAGTGTCAGCAGAGATGACTCTGCAAGATGCCACCGCTCCCCAACCTCCCCAAAAACCGAGCTGTGGGGTGCAGCAAGCCCCTTCCCGCACCACAAGATGCTGACACCTGCACGTCCAAGTTCTCTGGATGGACAAGGGTGGTCCAGCCACCAGCCAGGAGCCTCCCAGAACGCCACCCAGGGATGGTCCCGGTTTAGTTTCAAGGGTGACCTGGCCTGGGAACGCCCCCCCTCATGCCCCATACAGCACAGGAGCCCTGTGCCACCCGCAGAAAGCTCTGCCTGGCACTGTCACCGGGCTGGTCACACACAATGGGGACAGCAGCAAAGTCCTGGGTCTGCCTGGGGCACGGATTTGGGGGAGAAAACCCACACCAGCTCCAGCACGAGGGCAGAGGGAAAACACAGAGCCAGAGGCTGATCCTTTGGTGGCTGCCTTTGGGAGCATCCCCTGCCCTGGAGCACAGGGCTTTACATAACCCCGCTGGCCCTTCTGCCCCCTGCCAGCAGTGACCTTACATAAACAGCACCCACACTTGTTGGGTTTAGGAGATTATTTTGTTACAGACTTTCTGGGAAAAACAAGATGAATGTGGCATGTTAATACCTAAGCCCAGCTTCTCTCCTTCCCGCTGTTAATTCCTGCGGGCTGGTCCCGGTGAAGTGTGTTGGCACAAGGTCGCTGCCAGGGAGGGTGGCAGGGGTGCAGGCACCCATGGGCGCGACAGAAACTCCCCAGAGACAATATGTCACTGAGAGGCAGGTGTGAGAATGATGGGGGGGGGGGGGGGGGAGGACGGGACAGGGACTGTAAGAGTGATGGGGGGGACAGGGAGGGGGTGAGGGTGATGGAGGGGGTACAGGGATGGTGTGAGAGTGTTGGGGATGGGGACAGGGAGGGGGTGAGGGTGATGGAGGGGGACAGGGATAGTGTGAGAGTGTTGGGGATGGGGACAGGGAGGGGGTGAGGGTGATGGAGGGGGACAGGGATAGTGTGAGAGCAATGGGGGGGGACAGGGAGGGGGTGAGAGTGTTGGGATGGGGACAGGGATGAGGTGAGGGTGATGGAGGGGGTACAGGGATAGTGTGGGAGCAATGGGGGGGGACAGGGAGGGGGTGAGGGTGATGGAGGGGGACAGGGATAGTGTGAGAGTGTTGGGGATGGGGACAGGGAGGGGGTGAGGGTGATGGAGGGGGACAGGGATAGTGTGGGAGCAATGGGGGGGGACAGGGAGGGGGTGAGGGTGATGGAGGGGGACAGGGATGAGGTGAGGGTGATGGAGGGGGTACAGGGATAGTGTGGGAGCAATGGGGGGGGACAGGGAGGGGGTGAGGGTGATGGAGGGGGACAGGGATGGGGTGAGGGTGATGGAGGGGGTACAGGGATAGTGTGGGAGCAATGGGGGGGGACAGGGAGGGGGTGAGGGTGATGGAGGGGGACAGGGATAGCGTGAGAGCAATGGGGGGGACAGGGAGGGGGTGAGAGTGTTGGGATGGGGACAGGGATGGGGTGAGGGCGATGGAGGGGGTACAGGGATAGTGTGGGAGCAATGAGGGGGGACAGGGAGGGGGTGAGGGTGATGGAGGGGGACAGGGATAATGTGAGAGCAATGGGGGGGAACAGGGAGGGGGTGAGAGTGTTGGGAATGGGGACAGGGATGAGGTGAGGGTGATGGAGGGGGTACAGGGATAGTGTGGGAGCAATGGGGGGGGACAGGGAGGGGGTGAGAGTGTTGGGAATGGGGACAGGGATGGGGTGAGGGCGATGGAGGGGGCACAGGGACGGTGTGAGAGCGATGGAGGGGGACAGGGACGGTGTGGGAGCGATGGAGGGGGTCGGAAAGGGCCGGTGTCAGAGTGATGGGGATGGGGTCTGGGGGTGGGTCCCGCCGCGGAGCCCGCCACCCCTCCGCCGCAAGGGGGCGCTGCGGGAGCCGCCTCCCCGTGCGCAGCTCCGCGAGGCCGGCGAGACACCGCGCGCACGCGGACCCGGCTCCCCCCCTCCAGCCCCCGCTCGGGATGTGCCCCCAGCTGGGGTCTCCACCAAGCCTGGCATCACCCCCGCAGCACCCTCCCGGCTCAGCATCCCCCCCGCCCCCAGCCCCGCAGCACAGAGACTGTAAACACTTAAAGGGCATTTCCCCCAGCCCACCGCCCCCCCCCCCCCCCCCCTTTAACCCTTTCCTCCTGCGATTTCCCCCCCAGTCTCACTTTCAGGCTCTCTCCCTCCTCCAGCCTTTACTCCTTGAAGAGGCCGTTACAGCCCCAATTACCCACAGAGGGTGGGAATTGCCGCCCTGACCCCTGATTTCCCCCTTGGTGCAGCGCAGCCCAGCCTGGGGGGGCTGTCTGGGGGGGCTGTCTAGGGGGGCTGGAGGTCACTGCACGGTGACTTTGGCCTCTTTCTGTCCTATGACCAGAGCAGCTGGTGCCCAGGGGGGGTCTGCAGGGGCTGGGTATGTGACCAGGAACACACCCGGGCATGGTTTTGGCTCCTTTTGAGCCCACGGGATTTTTTATTTGCCCCCCCCCCATCAGCCCCCGGGATGGGCACACTTGTGCTTCAACCCCCAGCTGACGTGATGAGAAATGCCAATAAATCCCCTTTTTTCAGTTTGGTGACCCCACACCTGCCCAGACCCACCCACTGAGGACCTGAGACCCCCCCTCAGGCCCAAGAGATGGGGGGGTCAGCGTGGGATTTGCAGCCATCCCATCCTCTGGGTGAAGCCCTGGAGTGGTGGAGGTGGAAGATGCTGCCCAGGGCCATTTGGATGATGAAGGTGGCACCCCTTGTTCCCACCACCGTGTCTGACCCCCCCAGCCCCCCCCAGCCTAGTACAGCCTGTCCCCATGCAGGGTGTTTTCCAGGCTCTGGTGGGCTTCCAGGTCTCGGGAGCCTGTTCCTGCTGCCCGTGGGCGCCGGGCCGGCTCCCCTGCGCTCGCCTTACTGTGCTAAGCGCGTCTTGGTCCAGTTCACCCTTCCCTGTTAAAGCTCTTTAAGACACTGATCTGGTTAAGCCTCAGCAATCGGTTTGTTTTGCCCTGCAAGTTAATGTGCCTAATTCCTGCCCGGCTTACTCCTGACGCCCAGCCTGCCCGTGCCCACGCGGGGACGGACACGGTCACATCGCACGTCTGCTCTTGTCCTGGGTGATTTTGACCGTGGGCTCCTGGGTAAATCCCTTGGTTGCCCCTGTCTCGGCCCCAGGGGATGAGTGGCAGTGTGTGGCGTGGGCAGGATGGTGCCCCGCGTCCCCAGCTCTGGCAGCGAGATGCAGCCAGGGATGGGTCGTGGATGCTGCAGGGCTGCGCAGCTTTGGACCACAAAGCCATGCCATGGGGTCCATGTGAGCCTGGTGGGTCCCTCAGCATGAGGGTGTCTCTCGGGGGTCCTGCCCCATGTACCCCACTCCCCGGCAGCGCTGAGATGAGGTTTAGCTGTGGTTCTCCCCCGCCTTGGCACGGCTGTCCCACGCAGACCTTCTGTTCTTGGGTGAAGAGCAGCAGAAAGTGGCTTGTTCAGCCTCATCCCCCTCCTCACCCCTCCGTTGCAAATGGTGGGGTGTTGGGAAAGGTTTTCTCCAGGCATTTGAACCATTTTTTAAGGGAATCGTTGACGGGAAATGGAGTAATTAACACTGCTACGTGCAGGCTCAGGGCAGTGGTTTCCCACGGCCTTTCTCCTTCCAGGAAGGCTGAGGTGCTTCATGTTATCAGCCTCGGCGCTTCTGGGCAGGATCCCGCATCTTCTCCAAGGGCTGTGGCTGCAGCGGAGGGGACTCATCCTCCCACTCCTCCGGGGAGCTGGTCCCGAGCAGCCCGGCTACCTTCACGAGCCCCTTCCCTACAGCACCGGGGTTTCCCTTCCCCCCCAGCAGCCAAGGCCTGGGAAGGGTGATGGAGAGAGAGAGGACTGCACCCCAGAAGAGCTGCGCTGTGTGTACAGCAAGGGGAAAGGTGTGTGCGAGCGGTTTGCCTTGCTGGCTGTCCCGTCTCACGCAGGGCAGGGATGGGGCAGCTGGGAACAGATCCCCCTGCAACTCCTCAGATAGATAGATATATTTAAAAATATCGATAAAAATATATATAATAAAAGAGAATTAAAGCCAACACCCCCCTGCAGCAGGGACAGCCAGAGCAGAGGCACCAAGGGAGACAATCATCCCCCGGCACAGCACGTTCCATTCCGCTGTCCCTGCTAATCCTCAGCGATCCACCCGGACGAGAGACCGGTAACCTGACCACGATTCATTAAGGGGTTTAAAGAGATTAATTGCCAAAAGCAGCAGTAATTGCTTGCAGCCCCCACCCCTACCTGCTGCCTTCCCCAGGAGGACCCAGAGGTCCCTGGGCTCTGCACACCAGGCTGTTGCAGTGCCGCAACCCCCAAAACTACGGGGTTGGAGGGTTTGGGGGAGCGGAGGAGGCTCTGGATTTTCACCTGTGAGGTGACGGCATGTCCCGGTTCCCCTGAGCGTGGCACCTTGACCTCAGCATCCCCGAGCCGGGGCTGGCATGCTGCCCTGACTCCGAAAAAGCCCCAGATGTTTCCAACCCTCTGTTCTTTGAAGGCAGGTTCATTCAATGAGCAAAACTCACTTGGCAGAGCTAGAAATGGGGAGGGTTTGGGGGGCTTGAGAGATTCCAGCGCAGGGGCACGTGGTGCTGGTCCTGCTGCCCGGCTCCTGTGGAGGGAGGGAGGGAGGGAGGGAGGAAGGAAGGAAGGAAGGAAGGAAGGAAGGAAGGAAGGAAGGAAGGAAGGAAGGAAGGAAGGAAGGAAGGAAGGAAGGAAGGAAGGAAGGAAGGAAGGAAGGAAGGAAGGAAGGAGGGAAGGAAGGAAGGAAGGAAGGAAGGAAGGAAGGAAGGAAGGAAGGAAGGAAGGAAGGAAGGAAGGAAGGAAGGAAGGAAGGAAG
Source organism: Rhynochetos jubatus (assembly GCA_027574665.1). Lineage (NCBI taxonomy): Eukaryota > Metazoa > Chordata > Aves > Eurypygiformes > Rhynochetidae > Rhynochetos > Rhynochetos jubatus. The sequence goes on along the minus strand of CM050672.1, from coordinate 4,587,660 downwards.
GAAGGAAGGAAGGAAGGAAGGAAGGAAGGAAGGAAGGAAGGAAGGAAGGAAGGAAGGAAGGAAGGAAGGAAGGAAGGAAGGAAGGAAGGAAGGAAGGAAGGAAGGAAGGAAGGAAGGAAGGAAACCCCCTTCTGTCTCTTCCCTCTCCCAGTCCTGCAGGTATGATGGGCCTGCAGCACCAGCGAGCTCATCCCTGTGCCATGGGATGGCTGACACCGGGATCCCCAGCCTCCTCGGGTGGAAATAAGCCCTGGGCAGAACATTGCACCCACTGCCCTGCATGGGACCCCCGGACCCCACATGGCATCGAGACCTGGCGACCACAGGGTGCGTCAGCCCAACGCCTGCCCGCCGGCCCTGGCACTGCTGACGTGGGGCCGGGCTGACGCCGGGGACTATATCGGTCGGTGACAGGCAGGAAAGGAATCCATGGAGAGAAGCCAAGGGCAGGCTCCTCTCGGCTCTCCCCGTCGCCTCGCCTCTTATGGAGAGGAGCAGGAGGGAAGAGGGGCCAGGAGCAGCTCCTGTTATGGAGAAGCCCTGGGGAAGCCCCAGCAGCCTCCATCCACGCCAGCAGGACACGAGGGGGGGGACAGCGTTCTTGGGACATGCCACAATCCATGGGGACAGCCCTGAGACATGGCTCAAAGCTGCCTGGCCGTGGTGGGACAGAGGGCACAGCTGGCAGCGGGACGGGATGGTGCTGCTGGGTATGGGCAGGTGGGTTTTCCCCCCAGGTTTTAGGCAGCTGCCGAGTGTGCTGGGAGCTCCCCGTGCACAGGCGAAGGGACTCGGCATTAAAACACACTGATTTGAAAACCAGCAGGACCAGGGCTGACACCTTTACATTACTGCTGGGAAGGAGAAGGAGGAGGAAGAGGAGGAGGAAGAGGAGGAGGAAGAGGAGGAGGAGGAGGAGAAGGAGAAGGAGAAGGAGAAGGGGAAGGAGAAGGAGAAGGAGAAGGAGAAGGAGAAGGAGAAGGAGAAGGAGAAGGAGAAGGAGAAGGAGAAGGAGAAGGAGAAGGAGAAGGAGAAGGAGAAGGAGAAGGAAGAGCTCACACCAGGCATTGGTGACCTGGCTGGGAGCAGCCAGGCCATTAACCTGGTCTCACCCCAGGGCTTTCCGTGCTCCTAATATCCAATTAGTGCTGACCCTCCATGCTTGGGGGTCAGCCACGCTCTGCCAAGTGTTTTCTGCGAGCAGAGGGACTGGCTGTGAGTGGTCATGGCCTGCCCTGGATGGTGTGTCAGCCTTCGTCTTTCACATGGGCTCATTCCCCAATTCCCACATCGTTTCCAAGAAAAACTGGGTGGATGGGGAGTGGGCTGCTCCCAGTGTCCAGACCTGGGAAATGGCTGCGGTGAGGGACCAGCGTCTGGGCCGCGTCGCTGCGGCCTGAGAACTGCAGGATGGTTTTCCTTAAGGTACCACAGATGCAGGACCCTGGAGACGTGAACCTCAAGCTGTGAACCCTGGAGAGACTAAACGGTAGATGGGACCCCCCCAGCAAAGCACGGTGTTGCCACCACGAGGGCGAGGGTCTGCTTTGGGGTGGGCTGGTGTGCGATGCCCCGCTGCGACAGCTCGGTGCTGCCACTGCGCAGCGTTGCTCAGCTTCAGACAAGGAAGGATTTTTGGGGTAGATTTGGGGTCCTTGGAGACCGCAGGAGCTTCGAGCACCTTCGGCACAGGCGGCAGGGCAGAGCCCCCGGGGGAGCCGGGCGCCAGCACAGCCCAGGTCATCCTTGAACCCTCCTGCCCTGGTGCCCGGTGGGGTTTTGCAGGACAGGCCAAGAGCGATGCCCCTTTGCTGGGGTGCAAATTAAACACCTCCTTGTGCAAACCCACAGAGCATAAAGAGGTTCAAAACCTGGGCAGCTCAGCACAGTGACAGGTCAGGGCATGGCTGAACACCCCTGGATCGAGTCTGGCTCCCCGGGAACCTCCCCTCAGAGCCGGGGAAGCAAACGCCCCTCCTCTTTCCCACGTGTTGTTGCGCTGAGCAAATATTTGCTTTGGAAAGCGTCGCCTTGCCCCAAGCCCCGCAGCCAAGGCCGGCCCTGGCAGGAAGGCTGCTCACACCACGCACCGAGGACGGATCCTGCTGGGATGCAAAACCGAGCTCTTATGGAAGGGAAACAACCAACCTGGAGCTGGCCTTGTGCTCTGGAGATGCTCCGTGGGGACCTGGGAACATACCTCAGAGCAGGGTGGGGAGATGCTGTCGAAGATCGTGGAGCTCGTGGGCTCCGGCGATGGGACCCTCCTCCTCCAGCCCCTCCTCAGCCACCTCCACAGCTGGGGAATCACTTGGGAAGGGGGCAGCAGGGCTGGAGGGGAGGTCAGCACCCTGTCCTGCAGCACCCTGAGGTGCAGGGAGGGTGGGAGAGGCAACACGGGGTGCTCAGGACCATTGAGTGTCTGTGTCAGGCTTGGAGCCCCCCAGAATCCTGAGAGACGGGCTGGGGACGCATCTGCAAGAGGAAGAGCCTTGGGAAGGGCTGGGAAGCTGCTTGAAGGTCTCCAAGGGAAATCCCAGCCCTTTTGGGCTGTTTCACAACCCCCTTTTTGCTCTTAGAAACGCCCTTTTGGCTGGGGGGCAGCGGGAGGAGGGTTTCCAAGTGGGAGGGGGGCATGGCTGGGAGTCTTCAGGGCAGGAATTTGGGGCAGGGGCCCCTGCGGCAGTGGTGTTTCTGGCTCTGCCCGAACTCCCCAGCCCTGGCCTCCGCACCGCCGGGAGCCGGACCAGCCCTCGGCGTCTGGGACACTGGCCTTTGTTTCGGAGAATAAAGTTAGGGCTGTTACTCAGCCTGTCGCTATTCCAGCAATTCCTGCCTCCACTTTCGCTCGGCAGCGGGGAAACATTCCTGCCTGGGGGCTGCCAAGAAAAATACGCACCGGAGGGACACGCAGGGACGGGGACTGGCAGCACCATGCTGGAAGGGACGGCTGTGGGACTGCGGCTCCCCTGGGACAAGCCTCACACCCCGCTCTGGGATGGTGCCTCTTTTCCATCCTTTAAGAGCCCATTCCCAGCACAGGACACCAGTAACTCGTCCCATCATTGTGGCAGGTGGTTTGTGGTCCCTTGGGTGACCAACCAGCAACCGGAGAACATGGGGACAACGTCAACCGTGTCCTGGGCTGGATCCAGAGCAGCGTGGCCAGGGGGGCGAGGGAGGGGATTCTCCCGCTCTGCTCCACTCTGGGGAGACCCCCCCTGCAGTTCTGCCTCCAGCTCTGGGGCCCAACAGCAGGAGGACACGGAGCTGTTGGAGCGAGGCCAGAGGAGGCCCCGGGGATGCTCCGAGGGCTGGAGCCCCTCTGCCATAGGGACAGGCTGGGAGTTGGGGGGTTCAGCCTGGAGAAGGGAAGGCTCCGGGGAGACCTTACTGCAGCCTTCCAGCACCTGAAGGGGGCTACAAGGAAGCTGGGGGGGTTTCCAAGGGCAGGGAGTGACAGGACAAGGGGTAATGGGTTTAAACGGAAAGAGGGAGATGGAGATGGACCATCAGGAAGGAATTCTTCCTGCAGAGGGTGGGGGGCACTGGGACAGGCTGCCCAGAGAAGCTGTGGGTGCCCCATCCCTGGGAGTGCCCAAGGCCAGGCTGGATGAGGGTTGGAGCAACCTGGGCTGGTGGAGGGTGTCCCTGCCTGTGGCAGGGTGTGGCACTGGGGGGGCTGTAAGGTCCCTTCCCACCCAAACCATTCCATGATTCTGTCACCTCTGCTCTGTCCCAGAGGTGAAGCGTTATTGCTGAGTGTCACCAATTTCCATGGAAAGTTTTCCTGCTGCCACGGCTTGTGCCATATGGAACTGCATTATTTTTTCCTGCCTGCTCTCTGCCCTTTACCTTGTGATAGGCAAAGCCAACGTCCTTCCGTCCCCAGGAACATGCCACGTACTAGTGTTGCTCCCGTGCTATCGCCCTGAGTGGAAAAAGGCGACTGCCCTGATAACCCCTCTCTGAGGGGTAAAACAACCACCTCGAGCAAAACCTGGGGCTTCTGCCAGGTTCCACGTGCCGGCTTCCAACCAGCAAGCCCACGGCTGTGGGCAGGGTCTGCGGGCAGGGTCTGCGGGGCAGGGTCTGCGGGACAGGGTCTGTGGGCAGGGTCTGAGGGCAGGGTCTGAGAGCAGGGTCTGCGGGCAGGGTCTGAGGGCAGGGTCTGCGGGCAGGGTCTGAGGGCAGGGTCTGAGAGCAGGGTCTGCGGGCAGGGTCTGAGGGCAGGGTCTGCGGGCAGGGTCTGAAGGCAGGGACTGCGGGCAGGGTCTGCGGGCAGGGTCTGAGGGCAGGGTCTGAGAGCAGGGTCTGCGGGCAGGGTCTGAGGGCAGGGTCTGCGGGGCAGGGTCTTGCAGGCAGGGTCTGAGGGCAGGGTCTGCGGGCAGGGTCTGAGGGCAGGGTCTGTGGGCAGGGTCTGCAGGGCAGGGTCTTGCAGGCAGGGTCTTGCAGGCAGTGTCTGAGGGCAGGGTCTGCAGGGCAGGGTCTGAGGGCAGGGTCTGGTGGCAGGGACTGAGGGTAGGGTCTGAGGACAGGGTCTGAGGGCAGGGACTGCGGGCAGGGTCTGAGGGCAGCATCTGTGAGCAGGGTCTGTGAGCAAGGACTGTGGGCAGGGTCTGCAGGCAGGGTCTGCGGGCAGGGTCTGCGAGCAGGGTCTGAGAGCAGGGTCTGCGGGCAGGGTCTGAGGGCAGGGTCTGTGGGCAGGGTCTGAGGGCAGGGTCTGAGGGCAGGGTCTGAGAGCAGGGTCTGAGGGCAGGGTCTGCGGACAGGGTCTGCGGGCAGGGTCTGAGAGCAGGGTCTGCGGGCAGGGTCTGAGGGCAGGGTCTGTGGGCAGGGTCTGAGAGCAGGGTCTGAGAGCAGGGTCTGCGGGCAGGGTCTGCGGGCAGGGACTGCGGGCAGGGTCTGAGAGCAGGGTCTGCGGGCAGGGGCTCAGCAAGGCTGCAGATGATGCTGTGGTTGGGCCATGGAGGTTGCAGTGGAATCGTAGCCTGGCTTTGCTGGGAAAGAGGATGCGGGAGCTCCACGAAGCTGCCAGGCTGGAAGCGGGGCTGGCCCTCAGGCTGACTTGCTACAGCGGAGCACATGCAGCGGCAATTCCTCTTTCACTTCTTGCTGGTGCTGGTGGGACGGACAGAGACTTGAAAGCAAAACCCACCAGCACCCCCGTCCTGCACCCACCCCTTTCCCTGCACTGGGGGAGCCCTGATGGAGAGCTTTGGGTGCTGTCGACCCCTGTCTTGGCTGGCACCTCCTGAGTGGGGCTGTAGGAGCCTTGTGAGAGCCAAGAGGGGGTCCTCTCCATCCTCTTTTAGGGAATGGAGCTCTCCCCTCTGCTCCCTCCCACCGCAGGGAGATGCTGGCATTGCATCCTCACCCCTTCCCCTGTAAAACCCCAGAGAACAGACCCCCCCTGTCACATCCATAGTCCTCAAATCCACAGGAAATCCTCATGAGCACCAAGACCCAGCAGCTTTAGTCTGACCGACCAAGGACTAAGCATGCAGCCCAGGGCAGCACACCCGCAGCTGGGGCTCCGTGCTACAATGCCCAACCCGGGAACAAAGGGAGGTTGGAAGCTGGGAACGTCCCTTCCCAGTGCCGGGGACATTAAACAAACCCCAAGAGACCATTCTCCCTTTGTCAGCCCCGCAGGTCACCCGAGGTTTGATCTACAGCCCAGCGCGGCAGATGGAAAAATTCCCAGCGAGGGTTTTGGATCGGCTCCCTGCCGTTTTCTTCTGGTCGGTGAGTCGGCGGCAAAGCTGCCGGAACGCCGCTTGCTGCCGTTTGAACCCCAAAAAGCCCTGCCTGTCCCTTCAGAACCCCTCCGAAGTGGGTTGTAGGGTTGTATTTTCCCCTCTTTCTGAGGGCTTTTAAGTTCTTCCTACCTCTGAGGATGGAAGTTTGACGTCTGCCAGCGAACCACCACCGTGCTCATCAGCTCGAAGCCTGGGAACATCCTAAACTTGAGCCCAAGATGCACCGTGGGCCCCCAGGCTCACAACCCTCCGAGCCCCTATCACCCGCTCTGCTCTCAGCTTGGGATTTTAGCCCAGATTTCCCCCTTGCTGCCAAAATTTCAGCCAAGATGAAGCTGTTTTTCCACTGGAGAAGAGCTGCTGAAGGCTTCGGGGAGAAAACCTCCAGCCCAGCAGCTTGGCACCCGGCCTGCGGTGCCCATGGGTCCGGCTGAGCCTGGGACATGCGGGGACCCATCTCGGGGGGGGGGAAAAAGCCACTTTATTTTCCTCCTACCACCCTGGCCTGTTAAAGCAGGCAGTAATATGCCCCAAAAACCCCATTTAAAAGGGTAAAGGCTCATGGCTTTGCACGGCTGCACCATTGACCCATCCCGAGTGCGGGAAAGAGCACAATATTCACGCTTGTTGTGGCTTATGTGCTTCAGAAACCCGTTGATTGAACCTCATAATTGCATTATAACCCAAAGCTATTTTAATATTGCTATCTCCCTCTCCTAGGCTCTTCCGATAACCCCAAAGTTATGTACATAAATAACGCTAACGGGCTGTAATCTCCCGTACAGCGCGCAGAGCCCGTGCTGGGAGAAAGCAGCCAGGACACAAAGATTGCTGTAATCTTGAAATACCTGAAGAACAGGGCACGGCGAGGGGGATTTATTACCTGCTGTCTTGTTCTGCTCCGACCGGGGCTGCCTGCACCCCAGAGTCACCGAGGAGAAATTCAAATAGTCCCACCGAGAGCACGTAACCCGGCCCCGCTGCAGCTTTCCGGTCTTGGAGAGTTTTGGGGGCGGTGTGGATGGTGCTGCACCGCTGGGCTTGGGAGCAGAGACAGGGGAAGGGGAGTTTCTGGGATCATCCCATCCCACTGTGCTTCGTGGGCTGGCAGCAGGGTGACCAGCACTGGGGACATGCCCAGCAGACGGTGCGAGGCAGGATCCGACCCCTCCAGCACGTAGAACCCAGCATGAGCCTCGCTGATGTGCGACCCCATGATGGACACACGGGGCGAGGGGATGGGGGGGACCCACATCTCCTCCCTGTTCCCTGCACCACGTGCAGACGTGGGCCCGGAGCAGGACGCAGCCCACACGCGTGTCCTAGCATGTCCCAGAACACGCGTGTGCACCAGGGGAGGGGCTCAGTGAAGCTGGAAAACTCATCCCCCTTCCTGGGAGGTGGAAGGCTGGATTGGACCCACCACAGCCTGTGGCCAAGGGAGCGGGATGGAGCACAGCTGAGTCCTTATCTTGGCTGTCCTTATCACGGCTGGATACGCGTGTCGGCTGCCGTGCCGGGGCTGGGCATATGCTGACCCTGCACAGCTCCGGCATCTCCTGCCCCAGGGGCGGCGTCTGGAGAGGAGCAGTCGGGCCGATGGGTATCACAAAGCACTGACTGCCTCATCACCTCCTTTGTCCAGCCCTAGTCCTTCGAGGGGACGATTAAAAGGTCTTCCCTGGGTGTGACACATGGCGTGGGGACTCCCAGAGCCACCCCGTCCGGTTTGGGAGGGTGTTCCCCGACATCCCCACCCACTGCCGGCACCCCACTTCAGGCTTGCTGTTCGGCTCGCATGTGTGGCCCTGGTTCTGCCCCTGGTGTGACAACAAGCTGGTGGCAGCCGTGTCCCCTGGCCACTCCAGCCCTGCCCGTGTGGCTGAAAAGGCAATTCCCACTGGTACAATGCAAGCCCTGGGCGTGGGAGGACGAGGTGCAGGGGACAGCTCTGTCCGGATGGAGCCAGGGGTGCTGGGGGTGTGCAGCCCTGGGGGTGCACCGGGCTCAGACAGGCTCCATGTCCCTTCCCAGTGCCCAACACCTTGTACTGGCACTTTGGCTCTGCCATATGGCACCTCCCGGCACCCCTTTACGCCAGGAAGTGTGTCCGGCTGAGCGGCCTCAAACACCCACTGGGCTCCAGCGTGACCCAGAGCCACAGCTCAGGCAGCTCTGGGTGCTCCAGCCCGTTAAATGCCCTCCCCACCAGTATTCCAGCTGGAAACAGTTATCCAGTGCTCCCACGGCTGCTTCTGCCCAAAGGGACCTTCCTGATGGTCTGCCCAGCATAGTGACACTCCTGTGCAGAAACCCCCAGGCTGCGGGCTCGGCCACACTGGGGGAGACCCCAGTGAGCATCCCACAGTGCCAGAGGAGACTGCCACGCTGGTGTCCCCTGTCACCTCATCCCGCAGCCAAGTCCTCCCTGGACATGACCCCGAGAGCGTCGGCCTAGCCCGGCCGCCCACAGTTTATGGAGTGGATCAGCATGGCCAAGATCAGGCAGGGTCAGGCTCTGGAAGATCATCCCCTCCCCGTGCACCCCGTACCTGGCTCACCCCCAGCCTGATCCTCTCCCCAGCCTGGTGGGCGAGGAGCTGGCGCAGGGGATGGCGGTGGGGTTTCGTGCTGACCAAGCTCCTTGGGCGTCTCAGCATCTCCCTCTTCCACAGGGCTGGTGATGGAGCAGGCCAGACCGTGGTGTGGGGCTGGGCAGAGCAATGGGGCAGAGCAACAGGGCTCGGTGGTGTCCCCAGCCCAGGGTGAGGGCAGCTGTGGGTCTGGGCTGGAGGCAGCCCCCCAGGAGCCCCCTCCTTGCCTGGCTGGGCTTGGGGCTGGCAGGGCTCTGTCCCTTGCCGTGACAGGCAGCAAGAGGCAGGAGGAGGGACAGGGTGCTGGGAGACCCCGGCATGGGTTTCCCTCATAGGCAGATGTGCCACATCTGGAAGTCCTTGGCAAAGCTGGACTTGGATGGGAGTCTTGTTCCTGCTCAGATGCTGGGCCAGCCGATGCTGGAGCACAGCCGGCATCTCACCATCACCATCCCTCTGCTCGCCAAGGGATGTCCCAGCGTGGGATGCAGCAGCCTGACGTGCAAAAGGGACGGGCTCGGCCAGGCAGCCAGCGCGCTGCTTTCAGGAGGCGCAGGGAGGAGCAGGCTCCTGCTGACGGCTCTGCCAAGGAGAAAACCCTCTTGCAGACGATTAAGCTTTACCCCAAAGCAGCCCGGAGGCAAAAGCAGGCAGCTGCCAGCCTGCAGTGCGAGCAGAGAGGAAGAAAACCCAACCCAACCCCTTTGATACCACAGCCCTCGGTGGAGCCTTGCCGCGCTCCCCAACCCCACGTGGTGCCTTTGCTGAGGTTCAGGGGGTGGGGGGAGCGGTGGGTACCCCCGAGAAGAAAGGAGGAAAGGGGCTGATGCAGCAGGCATGGGGCTAATGAGAGGGTGGATTTCCACAATTATAGGATAATGCCGGTAATCCCGGCTTTCGAAGGTTTAGGCGAGTGACAACTGCTGCGGGATGAGCCTGACTTCCTCCACCCACACGACGGCTGAGGAGCCCGGCACCCGCGCTGTGCCGTGAACCGGGGAGCGGAGCAGCTGCCCGCCTGCCTGCGAACACAAGCCCCCGGCACCCAAACACCCCGCAGCACCCTCGCCTGCCAAAGCGTCTCCCCTGGGCATCGGCTAAAAGCACCCACTGCCCCGGGGGAGATGGACCCTCCAGCCCAGCCCGTCGTGGTGGCTCCTGGCTGCCGGCCACCGGCATGCTCCAGCTGACAAGCGTGTGCTGTCACCTCTCCCGGAGGCAGGATCCTGCTCTTCCTGGCTGCCGGTGGGGTTTGCACTTACCTGGGACCACACGGAGCTGCGGGGGCTGCCAGGGAGTGGCTGCACCAGTGGGGAAGAGCAGCGAGCCCCAGAGCTGAGCGCATCCCAGTTTTGCCAGGGATCGCCGCCCTGCAAGGGAGGGATTTCCTTCTGGAAAAAAGGACGCCATCCCTGTTGCTGGGGCAGGGCAGAGGGGCAGCAGCAAGAGGGGAACTCGTGGAGCCGGATTTGGAACCTCCTTTTCCCGCATTGCAGCCCTCGTGGTCCCGCAAATGCCTTGAGTGTCTCCTTTATTCTCCCCGTCACCAGGAGCAAGGAAAGAGATGCTTGGAGATAGGAAACTGGATGGATGGATGAGAGCTGGGGCTCGGTTTTGGCACCGGCTCAACCACGTTCATCCAGCTGGGAGCTGGCTGGAAAACAGACCTTATCCCCGCGGTCTCTCCTGGCTCACCGGCGCAGCCCGGGACGGCCCCGGGGCGGATGGGTTGAGGTTGGACGTAAGGCAGCCGGCCTGGATAAAACAAATCATCAACCAAACAATTCCTGGGCAATTATGGCTCTTAGCAATGCCAACCCTCTCCAATTCCCTGGGCATTAATGGGAGGCGGAGGGTACCCGGCCCCTCCCAGGGTAGGTCACGCGTGACGTGGGACGACGGTGAGGATGCGCTTACTCACGTCTCTCCGCGCCCTCCGTCACGGGCAGCCCGGCTGCGCCCGCTCAGCACGAGCCGGAACAGCAGCATCCAGCCCCAAACGAGCAGGTTGGGCCCAAAGGCCGCCGTCCTGGGGAGGCCACGTTACAGAACCACCCAGCTTTGCGGCGGGAGCAACCCCGACGCCGCAGAGGACACATGTGCCCTGCAGTCCCTGGCGGGTGGTTGTCACCGTAGGGAAGGGCCGTGTCCCTCCTGCCTTCCCACCATCCACAATTAGGGGGTATTTTAGCCTTCCCGGGGTGGCGGCGCCACTCATGACCGACCAAAACACCCCCCAGCAGACGATCATGACCGATTTCAGCGCCCGATTCCTCCTGAGCTCCACCGCGGCAGCGTGAAAACCCGTCTGCGAAGGGGGAAAACGCTCCGGATGCTCGACGTCTGCGATCGGCGTATGGCAGGGACCGTCGAGGAGGAGCAGGGGAAGAAACTGGCTGAACTCGTTACACTGGTGATATTTGAAAAGGGTGGTTAGTAAGTGGCATGTTAACATTACGTCCAGTCCTTAAGGAATGCATCCAGGGTTCATTAGGTGAGTCACGCTGCGGACATGCGGATTTAACTGGGATTTCAAGCCCAAGCGACCTGTAATTGCATATTAGTAGAGGGATGCTTAAAGTAATCAGCTGTTCCAGCCACGCCGGCCGGGCGGCTGCGGGGGGAAGGGAGGAGGGCTGGAGGGGTGTCGTGCATCCAGCCCCTCCTTGGATTACAAGGCGAAAATATAGGCCACGCAAACACCCCGGGGAACGCGCTGCTTGGTGGCTTTCCCTTTGAAGGCAGGGTGACACTGCTCTTGCTGAAACTGGGCTTTGATAGCGGCAAGATAAGCAGGGTAAATATGCCGCGGTGGATGGAGAGGGCAACGATCAACCACCCCGGTGCCATCGGCTGAGCCCCAAAGAGCTGCCCCGAAGAGGGACGTCCCCGTCCGTCAGCAAAGAGAAACCTCCTGGCCAGGGAGGAGAGGTGGGAACAGCCCTTCCACGCTCAGCTGTGACACCCTGGAAAAACAACGTGAGCTCTCAGGAGTGAAAATGCATGTTCCCGCTTGTACGGGGAGAGAGATAACGCATTACGCATCGCCCTGCGCCTCCCCTGGCACCGCTCCAGCCCAACGCCCGTCTCCAAAACCACCGTCCCACCTACAAGCCGCATTCTCTCCTAGAAATGCCATCACGTCCCTTTGGCATCGCTGAAGGGACGTGCAGCGGGTTGGGGTCGGGGGGGTGCAAGGACACCCCGGCCCATCTCACGGCTCGGTTGCACAACAGCTGGAGGCTGCAGATGGACTTTTTTTCCCCTCCTTTGCTAAGAAAACACGAGTTTAGGATGGCTGTCAGTCATTCCCCTTAATAAGCTGGGATGCCAGCAGATGATTTCCATCACATTTGTCAAGTTTGTACAAGCTGAGCTGGGTGGCTGGGCACGGGGATCCACCCAGAGGAGGGAGCAGCAAAGCAGCCCCAGCTTCCACCCCAGCCGTGGCGGGTGCTCGGCACACGCGTGGCTCTCCCCAACTACGGCCGACGCCGCGGCTCGCTCCACCAAAGCAGGAGCTGCTGGAAGAGAAGAAGGGAAGAGCTTTTGTGGAAGCATGTGGGTTTTTGGGGGGAGCTGGACGGGCGTCCTAAGGGGTGCGGCACAAGGCGGTCGCTTCTAGCGGTGGCTCAGGAGGGAAGGGCCGCCTCAGCTTCCCATTCGAGGCTGCTTGGGACAGGGTGCCCAGAGAAGCTGTGGGTGCCCCATCCCTGGGAGTGCCCAAGGCCAGGCTGGATGAGGCTGGGAGCACCCTGGGCTAGGGAAGGTGTCCCTGCCCGTGGCAGGGGGTGGCACTGGGGGGCTTTAAGATCCCTTCCAGCCCAAACCATTCCATGATTCTCTATGGATGCAGGAAGTCAGAGGTGGGGGGATTGACCCAGGGGATTCATGGAGCTTCCCACTCCTTGCCGAAAGGTCCGCAGCAAACTGCATTTGGAGCTGGACAGTGAATACCCCACGCACAGGACCCGTAAAAAAAGCCTTTTAAACACTCCTCCACCTCCAAACCAGCTCTAACACAGGCTGGAATCCTGTTTGGAATACAAAAGCCTCAACCAGCACCTCCAGCAGCCAGGGCCAGAAGATAAGATAGGAGGGTTCAATGGCAAAGCGCAAGTTGCCCGTTTCTCACTCTCAGCCGTCACCCCCACCCACCCGAGGCTCAGTTGCTTCCCGGGCTCAGGCCTGTGGCAAAAGGGACCGACTTTGTGCCATCCTCCGGCAGCTCAGCTCCATCCCAACCCCACTGCCACGGCCCCGCCGGAGCAAACTGCCCTCCCGGTACGTACATATCAATGAAGCATTTGTCTCGTGCTTGGCACCAGGCGTCAGAGCACAAGGGTCCGTGTGCTGGATCGCCTAAACACAGCTATAAATGGAAAGAGGAGCCGCACAGACAGGCTGTTCTCTCATTCTGCATGATCTCAAATAGCAGAGTTAACACCCGCGCTGCCCCGGCGGCTACCGAGGAGGAGGGCAGCCGGGGAGAAACGGTGGGTACTGCAAGAGAAAGGCAAATCAGAGACACGGATCCAATTTGGACGTCGTGCTGGGTCTAGCTACCCGCCCGCATCGAGGTGGTGCCACCCTCGGCATCCAGCCAACAGATTAAGGACAGCTGAAAGCAGCAAGGTTGGAGCAAGATGCTTCTTGCATTCTGGAGATTCAAGACAAATTCCTCCCGTTTCAGTGATTTTGGAGCCCGGCCAGGTGTCCTTCCAGGAGAAAAGCTGCTGCGGGCAGGGCTGCGGATGCAAACCCTGCATTGCCAGCCCGAGAAGCGAGCTGCTCCAACCCCCGGGTATTTTTGGATGCATCTCAAGGCATCGATCACCCACCAGCCCTTTGCAGAGGTGCTGCAGGGCACGTGCTGCGCTGCCGCGCTCACACGCAGGCCGCAGCGTGGGCTTCTCCGCTCCTCACCTCCGTTATCCCAGCTGGGCACCGCCAGCACCGCCCGGAGCTGCCAGGGGCGCAGCACCGGCAATCTGAAGGCGGGGAACCGCTGGGGCAGGGGCACGGCCGCCAACACGTGTCTTTCCTCGGAGCAAAGCTCGAGGAGCACCCAGCACGCACCAACACACCCATCGCTCGAGCCCAGATCTCATCCAGCAGATACTCGGGCGCATCCCGACTTGTCCGTCCCCCTGTTCAAAGGGAAAAATAATGTCAGACTACAGGCTGTGAGAAAATATATGTTGGGTTTTTGGTGTTTTTTTTAATTATTTGACAATTAACAAAAGAGGGATCCAAATCTCAGTTGTAAACATTGATAGCTCCTTTCTGATCACAACTAGTACTTTCCACCAACATCCTTTTGTACGGTCTGATCCGCTCCAACAATGACAAGCCGACTCTGTCAGGGCTTTTGCTGCTCTGCTCAGGGTCACAAATCCAGAGGCAGCTTATTCACCAGAGCATCAACAGCCCTCGGCAGGACCGACCACTGGCACCGAGAAGACAGCTGACAAACTAAGCAGATATTTCAGAGCCGCTCCCGTACGCGAGACGCGCTCAGCGAAGGCAGGAGCTTCGCGCCAGCGAGGCAAGCGTCCCACCTCGCTGCCAACAGGTCCGGAGGGAAATCAGCGGAGTCCTGCACAAGCAGGCGATGGGGACACGGTCTTGCATCGTGCCAGCCCAGCAGGAACCACCCAGACCTGTTGTCAGAGGGAAGCGTGGCCCCGGACTGTAAAAGCTGGGAGATGCAGAGCCAGCAGGTTTGTCCCAGCGAGGGCCTGGCCCGTCATCAGCTCGAGTGTTGCGGTGGAACCAGAACTGCCTGTAGCTTGACAAGGAGAAGTGAAACTCCATCGTAGGCTGGAGGGCAGCCAGGGTTGGAGGAGCTCGCACCCAGCTACAGGCAGCCAGCTTCCAGCCGTCACACGGGAACGTGGTCCGAACGGCAGCAGATCCAAGATTTTCGGGAGATAAACCTTTCAGAGCCTCTCTCCCTCCCCAGTTCCCAAGGGGAACCACATTGCAGGTGGGTCAGCTACATAAAATAAGCAAGTCTTAATTACTTGAGCACCCTTTTGCTGCTCCTGACCTTCAGCAGAGGATGAAGACACGCGAAGCCAGCAGCCCGTCCCCAGCAGCGGGGAACCTCGGATCACCGCCAACGTGGAGCCGGTCGCCACGCTGGGCCACCCTTCCCCCCCTCCAGCAACTTGAGGAGCCACCAGGAAAAGGGAAGATGCACAACACTGAAGAACAGCGTTATAAATAGAAACCTCCCTCGGCCGCGGGACCGACCCGCCAGCACGCTCCCCGGGCCGCGTGGCTGCTCGGGTTTGGGGGATTAAGGAACCTGACACACGAGTAGCGTTCGGCCAGGTCCAGAGCCAGGGTCTCGGCTCGCTCCTCACAAGGAGACCAGGTGGTTCAGAGCCCGGTTTGTGGTGCGAGTAGGGCCAAGCCTTCTCACCCCCACACTGCCCGGATGGATAAGAAAATCAGAAATCCGAGAAATTTGAATACACTGTATTTATTTGTAACAGATTCTAAAGAATCTAGTGAGTCTATGTCAAGCCCATCGCATGACAAGTGATACAGGTGTAGGAAAAAAAACACATTTAAAACAAAATCAAGTGCCATTCAAGCTACTGGAATCTTCCAATTTCCCCCCCCTTCACAGGAGGCAGCACAGTATCACTGCAAGGTCTAGAAAAATTCAGATTCAACCCATTCACAAGAGTCCCACCACACACACGCCGTAAATCCAAAGTGCAATCTCAGCGTTAAGTCGCCGTGTCGAGCTGTTGGCCGTAGGGAGTCTTTTTTAACATCTTAAAGGGAAGGAGGGAATCTGTTTAGTGCGTCTGTGTGTCTGGGGGTAGAGGGTAAGCAGCCTGTAAAAAATAAAGCATGCTACATGTCATCTATGTTCATCTGAAGTTTAAAATGCAAGAAGAAAATGCTCTTGGAGCCATGAGGGTGGCACGCTTAGGGTCCCAAAAGGGGCCCTTACACCAGTTTAACCTTGCACTGGGAAACCTCAAGCTCCCACCACAGGGATTAGGCTCTGGGCACTGGGGAGTTACCGGGCTGCGGCAGAGTCTCCGCGCCAGCCCTGCCCGGGGAAGGCAGCGAAACCTCTGACAGCTACATCGTTAGCGACGCCTCAGCTCTGACTGGACAGGAAGCAAAGCTGGACTCACGTCAAATCGGTCAGTTTTGTACGAGAGCCCCCAAGTCACTCCCCACCCACCCGCTCCACATCGCCCCTACCCCAAAGAACGGTAGCCACCTGGCTATACACATTCCAAGGATCTAGTCTTTATTAGATCTGCCCAGCTATTACAGTTTTGTCACAAACAACAAAACAAAGAAAACCACCCCGAGTTGAAGACACTCGGGTACGTCGGCCTCGGAGGAAGCACCGCGAAGGCGCGGCGTTCCCAGAGCAGCATCCCTAGCGAGTGCCTGCCCGCCTCTCCCCACATCGGTACCTCTGAGATGATGCTTCACGAGAAGGGGCACGGCCACGCAGGCACCTCAGCGAAAAGACCCTTCGCGCTCTGGACACCCAACTCCAAAGCCACGTTTGACCGTGAGAGCCAAACCCTCGGGAGAGGATGGTGCGTTTAGAGAAGACATACTTTTTCCTAAGGCCAACTGACTCGCCCACGCACAACCCGCCCCCCCTCCAAGCTCCATTTCTGGCTAGGGAATGAATTTCAAACGCTATCGGTGGCTCGCACGCGGAATCACGTAGCTGGAAACGGGCTGCTTTTGAAGACGGGACCTGCCCGAGGGCAGAGGGAAGATCTCCAGCCGTGGGAGGCTGGAAGAGGTTTGCCTGATCTCCTAGAAGGACACGGGCCCCCATCACAGCTGGAGACAACTGACTAGCAAACTGGTTGGTTTGTGCTTCAAAGGACAAGCCTCGTCTTCCCAGATAACCCAGCCGGCCTCCGGCTTTGTGCCCGAAACCCACGCTTGCATGCCAAAAAGAAAATTAAGCAGCAGCATTTCAAATTCCCCTAGAAAAGAGACAATTGGGTACAGGAGCCTGGGGAGGCTCCTGGACAGATCCTTTGCCTCCTCGTTTATGTACATCGTCGCATTTTGGCACCGCGGACGCGGGAGCTTGAGTAAATCCATATATAGATCCTTTTCTCCGTAAAGCTCGGCACAGCATTTTCCACCATGCACTCCCCGCCCACCCCCACCCCCCCAGCGTCCCCAGTTACAGGCATTTTTTTTTGTTTTACACGAAGTCATTCAAAGCCCACCCCTGTTCATGCAACTCCACTCGGACGGCTGATGGCTACAGCCGGTCCTTCGCGGGGAAAACCTCAGCGACACGTAACCTGCAACACCCCCCCCCATCCCCTCGCTTCGGCCAGGTTACTAGAAATGATCTTACGACCCTCCCTCCCCAAACAGAAACGTTTTTCCTCTGCGGACATCCCCGCTCAAGCTCTTGGGATGTCAGCCCCTGCCAAAAAAAGAAAATTAAAGTTTACAGTACAGTTGTGTTTATATTGTTACAGGCACTTAAACAGGATTCTTTGGTCCTTCAAAGGAATTAGCCACTCTGGCTTCTATCTTCAGAAACCACAAGTCTGCACACCCGCAACACCTCCCACGCTAAAAAAAAAAAAAACACAACCAACACAACTACTCCACCAGTTCCGATCCGTTTCAGGGCAGTGCAGCTCTACCTTAGCGTAATTCTACAATCTCCCCTCACACCACCAACCCCCCCACCCCCCCAGCCCCTCCCTCCCAATTCAATAAGCAATCGAGTCTTCCCCAAAAAATAAACATCCAAGTCATCTCGTTCCCGTAACACCGCACTTCCCATCACAGTGTACAGCAGACAGGCCTCGTCCCGATGAGCCCAGAACGAGGCAAGCGAGAGTCCAGGAAGTTTCCTTTCGTTGCAGTTCTAGAAAGGTCAGTTGTTGGTTTATTTTTTTTTTTTCTCCTTTTACACCCTCCCCCCCACCCTCCCCGTGGCGAGTACCTTGGAGGACAGACCCCGAGGTTTGTCCTGGCTCAGTTACAGGGAAGCCACGTTGGGTAAGACTGATTGCATGGCAGGAAGGGCTGCACGTGGGTGACATAGTAGTTGAAGTTCATTTCGCTGACGTAGGGAGCTGGCTGGTAGTAGCAGGTAACGTTTGTGACCGTGGGGATGATGTTCTGCTCAGCCAGGACTCTCACAGCCAGCATGGCAATGAGATTGAGGGTCTGCCTCCTCTCGTGTCCCATGAGGCAGACCGTGCTCTCATTGACCACCCTGTGGAGGGTCATCAAATAGTCATATCTTTTGCTCTCCATCCCAACAAAGTGGCTCTGAAGGTAGCACTCCAGCTTCCTCTGCTGCTCGCCGATGTCCGAGAAGTCTATGAAAAACCTGGAGCACATGTACCTCTGTAGCGCCTTCATATCCACCTCCGACTTGGGCTTGAAGCCCCGCACCAAGAGGTTGCAGTATTTCAGAAGCCCCCCGCCTCGGATCTCCTCCGGGTTCCTCGTGGCGATGACCCTGTTCCGCAGATGGTCCATTGCCTCCTCGAAGTCCCCGTACATGCTCTCCCCGGTGACCGTGGGGTGGAAGTTCTCCGCCATGGGGTTCTCCGAACACTCCCCGAAGAGCAGGAGGGAATCCAGGATGATCTGGAAGGAGTCCACGCTGAACTCGAACTGTCGCCTGAGGGAGTCCACGAACTTGAGCTCCACGTTCTTCCCGCTGTTGTTGGAGAGCGATATGAGGCTCCAGCGGTCCGTTTCGTTGCACACCTTCACCAGCTTCTGCACGTAGGCCTCCTTCAGCGTCATGGGGGTGATCTTGTCCTTGTTGACACCTTCTGGGAGGAAGTCCAGAAGGCAGTCCATGACCACGTCTTTAACGAGCTGGAAGACATCTTCGGTCTTCAGGTCGACACCGAAGATGAGATCGAGGTCTTTGTACCCCAGGCCACTGTCTTGATGGAGAACGTGACTAGCTGCCGAGCCGTTCAACCTCACATTATGGACTGCGATTCCTTTCTTCTCCAGGCGGCTACGGACAACCTGAGACAGAGAGAGAGTCAGTGAGAAGCAAGAAAGCATTCTTGGAGCAGCCTGGTTACGGCAGCCGGATTCACTCCCGCCAATATGGGTCACTCCAGTGCGAGACAGTGAAATAAAAAGCTAATCCATCAGAAATAGGTCACTTTGGAAGGCATCCAGAGCCTTGCCAGAGCTGGGGGTGGCTCGCCTTCCCTTATTCCTTTACATTAGAGGGCTCTTACCGCACACGAACAGCTGTTTCTGTGTCCAGTACAGCAGTCTGCCTTTCCCTCCCCCAAAGCCAAACCCATTCTCTGGGGCAGCCCCTGCTCCCCTCGCCGCCCCCCAGGTTCCAGCCATCACGCTAAGCCTCCAAAAGGACTCCAAACAGGAGGCAGCAGCCCAGCCTGCAGCAGCCCCTGTTGATTTAATCGGGGTGGCTCAGCCCTTTTAGCCGTTCCCTTTGCCTGTCAAGATTCATTAAAGGCAAATCAAGAGGCCAGAACCGCTCCAAAGCCCCAGCCAGGCGTATGCAAGTTCATGTCCTAACTAGCAAGTGTATCCTAACAATTTCCAGTGTGTCAGAGCTTCGTGCTGAACTTGGCACGCTATCAAGCACAAGAGGCAGCTTTCATCTTACGGGTGTTACTCCGGTGATTTTAATGCTGCCTGCTCAGTCCTGGCACACCCACCGGTACCTCCAAAGCTTTGTTCGTTTAGGGTGAAGCTGAATCACTCGCCTGATTACTTAACAGGCAGGAGGCTGAAATAACCCCGAGACCATAAAATAAATTATCTGGACACCAGCTTATAATTTGAGTTTAACTGAGCTCAAAGATCCCAGGAAGATTAAGTTCACATCTTCCACCAGAAGCTCTTCCCAGCCCTCATCCTGCTTTCATGTTTCTCTCCGGCACGGCGGGTAGTTGCTGGGAGGCCCGGCTAGCCAGCCGGCTCACCCGGTGCCGGAAGCAGGGCCAGAGCTTGAAAGAGCCGAAGCTTGGGATACAAACGAGCAGGTTATATCCCCAGAAGCCAGTCTGACTGGGCTACTCGGCCCTGGGAGGCTGTCCTAGCTTGCGAGAGGCCCCACTGAAATTCAAAGCCTTACCAGAGGGGCCAAACCCCCGCTTGGTTGAGCAGAGGGGTCGGGGACAGCCGAGCGCTGCAGCTCCGGGGGGTCTCGGCGGCAGCGCGACTGCCCCTCCCCGAGTTTCGTTTAGAAGCAGGGACAGACAGAGGCGAAGGGCTGCAGGATGCAACCCCCATCGCACAGACCCCACGCGAAGAGGCCGCGTCTTGGGACAAGTTTAGGAGCGATTTAACTCGTTAAATCCAAAGTTCAAGGGGTTGTTAAGCCTCCTGGTGCGGCTTCTCCCCTATTGCTCCCCGACATGAGCCACTGCTGCTCAGGCGAGAGATGCGCCCGGGCTCCTTGCCAACCGAATGGTGACAGTCACGTGCCAGGCAACAGTTAACCAGTGAGCTATTCGCCATCGGAAGTCCCGAGTCCCCACCAGCACAGCCAACCCAGCCATGTGCGCAGCCGGTCTGGAAACGGAGATTGCTCCTAAAAACAGGCAGCGGGTTACTCCCCCGTGTAGCACCAGCGTCAGGCAGCCGATCTCAGGGAGTCCCTGGCGCACGGCGGCTGTCCCCGGAGTCACTCACCCGAGGCAGGGCTCCAGCGCTACTCGTGGAGTTAAGAGTTCTGCGCTAGCGGGCTTAGGGAGACAAGATATAGGTCACCAGCGTTAGGTGCGGAGCTAGGAGCAGATCCCATCCCAGATTAATTTCCCAGCCCCAAAGAACATCTGCTTAACCCTCTTCTGGGCTCAGGACCCACGAGCTTTGGGTTTACGGGTCTGCCCGTACGAGAGGTGTTCGGAAAAAGGGGGGAAAAACCCAACTGCTCAAGTCAGCCTTGTCCCAAATCACCCCCTCCCAGAAGCCCCGACCTGCGGAGAGCCTCGCAGCTTCCTCCCCCAGGACAGGAGGCTCCAGCCTACCAGCCTGCACCCGCCACACGCCTCCCCGGCTCAGGCAGTGGGCGCAGGTATGCGTTTTCCCCGAGGGCTGGATATTTAGAGGGTTAGGCAGCTGCTGACCTGCTTCCCAAAACAGCACCTCACGTTCCGTGTGGTTCAGATAATTGACTCTGACAGCCAGGCAGGAGCAAACCCTGCCCGCGTCCCGACCTGCCGCTTCCCACCTCCCACAACAACAAGGGCACGCAATAACTAACCGCCTTTTAGGTTACTCGTTTCACATTAGTCAGCCCTAACTACAGGGTCCGCCAGCGCGGTCGGTCGGAATGACAGCCCTCGGTTATTCGGTGTTTGAAGTTGCTAGTGGCAACATCCTTTTCAAGGAGCTCCGCCACCGAATCGCTTCGGCTTCGCCGGAACCAAGCGGCAGAACGTCTGACGCCGCACCGCGCCGGGCTTCCACCGGCGCCCGGCTTCGCGCAAGCCGAGGGCGGCGTCCGTCCGTCTGTCCCTTCAACCCGTCGGGTTTAAAAGCTTTAGCAGCCATCGTTCAGCTCTCCTGCCCCGGGTAGGCGCAGCGGGAACTCGAGGAATTTGGAACGGAGGCTTCCCTACAGCCCAGCACCCTGCAAGTGTCACCTTCCCGCGGCCCGCGCTTGAGCGGGAACGCGTCTCGAGCGGCCGAGGCTCCGAAAATCCTGGCGATGAGTTGGCTGTGAGAGCCAGGTCGGGTTTAGCTTTGCGAACAGCCTTTCTCATTCGAACCTAAACGTGCCCGATTTTACATTTGATGAGTCACGAGCGAGGAACGAAGTCGCCTCCCGAACATGAATATGCATCGGCTTATTTGGACCCCGCCGTCAGTTTAATATTAAACGCGGTTATTACTTTATGGTTCAACCCACCGGAGCGCTGACAGGCCGTGGGCTGGCTCCGGGGGACACAGTCAGCGTGACAAGAAGCGCAGGGCGCTGACAGTCCATCCGGCATCTAACCGGGTAACTGCCCCTCGCCTGCACGAGCCCGACACGAAGCCACTTCGGGGAAACGGCTCCCAAAAAAGCCGCTCTCAGCCTTGCCCAACCTGCCCCGGGCACCAAACCGCCTCGAGAGGAGGAGGAGGAGCGCGGGAGTGGGGTGGGGATGGAGCGGGGTCCGTGGCACAAGCCGCAGCTCGGGGGGCCGGGCACGAGTCTTGCCCACCCAGGATTTTCCTGGAGAGGCTGTTTTCGCCAGGTCCCCCCGGCTTCACCCGTTTCTGCTGACCGAGCAGGCAGCCCCCGGCCCGCACCGAGACCAACCCCCCCCCCCAGCACCCCCGGCCCCTCCACCCGGCTTTGAAGCGCTCCCCAGCCCCGCAGCACCCCTGCCCTCCCCCCCCCGGCGGGGACCCGCCGCCGGCCTGCCCAGCCCCAGGCGGGCCGGGAGCTCTGCCCTGGGCGCGGGGGGAGGCAGGAGGTGCCCGGCCGGGCTGGCCCGGGGCCCGGCGAGCCGGTTACCGCCGCCTCAGCAGTTTTATTTTCTCCCTGACCCCCGCGGGGCAGAGTCCAACGAGGCGGCAGAGCCCGGCCTGTACCCACCACCCTCCCCATCGCCCCACGACCACCTCCCGGGACGCCCCCCGCCCCCCCGCTCACCTGGACGATGGTGCGGGGTCGCACCGAGAGCGTGGGGAAGTTTCCGCGGCCGTGGATGGGCACGGCCTCGCCCAGGATCTGGTCCAGCCGCTGCACCTGCTCCCACGTCAGGACGCTGAAACGGCCGCCATCGCCGCTTCGCTCCGAGGTGCCCGGAGCGGGCCCCGCCGCCGCCAGCAGCATCGCCCCCCGCCCCCAGCCGAGCCGCCACCGGAACCGGAGCTCGAGTCACCCGGAAACGGCCCGGAAACCAGCCGGATGGGAAACGGGAGGGAAATCAGGGGAGGGAAAAGCCACCAGCAGGCAGCTTCCCAGGGGCGGAGGCGGCGCGGTCGGTGCCCGCAGGGAACGTCGCAACGAACCGGACCGCGCCACCCCCCACACCCGCCACCGGCTACGCTGAGCGCTGCGCCCGCCCGCGCCCCGCCGCTGCCTTATATAGGGCACACGGCCGCGCCCCCATTGGCCCGGCCCCGCCACCAATCCCGGCCCGGCCTTGCCGTCTCGCCGGCGCTTTCATAGGCCCAGGAGGTGGACAGGGGCCGGGCTGGCCGCCAATCAGAGGAGCGGGTAGGGAAAGAGGCGGGGTGAAGGGCGGGGGGGCGGGACAGGCTGGCGGAGCCCCCGCCCCTCCGGCGCGGCCCGCTGCGTGCGGGAATCCCGGCGGTGATTGGTCGGGACGGGGCGCGGGTTGAAGGGACACCCCACGGACGGTGCCCCACGGACGGTGCCCCACGGACGGCGCCCCACGGACGGCGCCCCACGGACGGTGCCCCACTGACACCCTGTGCCCTGGTGCCCCATTGATGCCCCAAGGTCTGATACCCCACTGATGCCCCATGGCCTGGTACCCCAATGATACCCCACGTCCTGATGCCCCGTTGGTACCCCAAACTCTGGTACCCCATTGATGCCCCACATCCTGATGACCCACTGACGCCCCATGGCCTGGTACCCTGGTGATACCCCACATCCTGATGCCCTATTGGTACCCCAAGCTCTGGTACCCCATTGATGCCCCATATCCTGATGCCCCATGGCCTGGTACCCCAATGATGCCCCACATCCTGATGTCCCATCGGTACCCCAAGCTCTGGTGCCCCATTGATGCCCCATGGCCTGATGGCCCATGGCCTGATGCCCCATTGGTACCCCAAGCTCTGGTGCCCTATTGATGCCCCATATCCTGATGCCCCATTGGTACCCCATGGCATGCCCATTGATGCCCCATGACCTGGTACCCCATCGATGCCCCACATCCTGATGCCCCATCGGTACCTCAAGCTCTGGTATCCCATTGATGCCCCATGGCCTGATGCCCCATTGATGCCCCATGGCCTGGTACCCCATCTATGCCCCACATCCTGACATCCCATTGATGCCCCAGGCTCTGTTACCCCATTGATACACCATGGTCTGGTACCCCCCAGTCCAGTGCCCCCCAGCCTGGCACCCCTCACCCCAGAGCCCTCTCCCCCTGGCCAGCAGTGTCCCCAGGGTCCCACTGCACGAGCCGGCTGCAGGGAGCTCTGGCACCGAGGAGCTACAGGGTCACCCCGGGGTCACACCCTGGGGTGGTGGCCCCCCCTGGCTCAGGGGGCTGATGCCGGGCGCTCCCACCCCCAGCAGAACAACCCCCAAAACCCACCGCGTGGCCCCAGTGCCGCTCGAGCCACCGCCTCCTCCTCAGGCCAGCCGTGTCCCCAGCCGCTGGCCGCCCATTTCCTTTCATCCCAACAATTCCCATCACTTTAAAGAGCTCATTTCTCCACGGCATTTATCCCTGCAGACATTTCCAGGAGGCGCCTCCCTGCCGAGCCAGGGCCCGATGCCCTGCGGTCCCACGGACGGACAGGCACGGCTCCAGGCTCCGCGGCTGCGCCCACTGCTCCCACTTCCCCGGCTCCTGTTAGCAGCTGGGATCCAGCCTCAAAAGCCACGAGCCCCGTTGGGAGCCGAACCAGAGCTGCTTTATTTCCGCCCCCTCGCAGGGGTTTATTGCAAGAACAACACCTGAAAACCCCCCAAAACCCCCAACCCGGGGCGTTTTGCCTCGTGGAGGCCGTTGCAGAGCTCCAAGTCCGTCTCCGCAGCCAGGGCTTGATGGCAGCAGCGTGTCCCTCTCCCGGATCCCAGGGGTCTGCCACTGGGAGCTGGAGTTGGCTGTGGGAAGTCTGAGTGATGGGGGGATTTGGGGGGGACATGGGGTGTTTGAGCTGGGGTTGGAGGAGAGAGGAGACAAGGGGGTGTCCCGAGCCCCGGTCTCCTGTGGAATCTTCCCTGTCCCGTGATGCACCGACAGCCTGAGGGGTGTCCCGGGGGTGGGGGGGCTGGAGTCCCCTCCCCACCTGGGGACACTCCTCGTGCCATGGCGTTTTGCTGTCGGGCTCCTGCCGGCGTCATTGCGTGGCTCCATCAGGCATCTCTGTCGGGATGAAACGCTGCTCCCGATTGCTCCCTGCGAGCTGCAAACTGGGGCGCAGGAGCATGGGGGGCTCTGCCCGAGAGCGGCTCCCCGAGGAACTCGACAAATATCAGGCAGCTGCCTCCCGTTGCAAATCCCCCTGATCTTCTCGGCAAAAGAGCTGGATCAGGAAGAGTTTCCCAAGACACTGAGAGGGGTCAAGTGGCTTTAGGGATCCGGATCCACCTCCCCAGCCAGGGGTCCGGCTGGGGGAAATTTGGGCGCAGGAGGAAGGGCTGGCCGTGTGCTGAGCCCCCGCCGTCTGGGGGACCTCACCAGCCACGACACCCCTGGGCAGTGGGGCGGCTGCAGAGCCGATGGGATGAATGAGGCGCTGCAGGTCCTTGGGGAACGAGCTGGTGGCCCGGTGACGAGCCGGGAGATACACGCCGGAGCTGCGCGGGCTGAGGGACGGGCGTGCTGACGGCCCCGGAGAAAATATCGGCTCATTAAAAAGAGCTGACACGCTCCGGCCGGACTGGCTGGGCCGCTCATTACCATCCATCACCGAACGATTATCCCAAGGAGCCGCCGGCAGCGAACCCGGGACGGGGAATGGCACCCAGGCCGTTTCCTTCCAGCTCAGCAAGAGCCAGCCTGGGCTTTATTCGTTTGTTTTGCTGGCAATTACGGAATAATCAGCGTCTCGGGGTGAAACGCGGGCGGATCCTGCCTCCCGGGTGATGGCACGAGGGTTGCAAAGCCCCTCTGGGGTTGTGAGGGTGGGCCAGGGGCTGGGCGGGGGGATGGGGCCTCGGGGATGCTGTGACCCCACTCGCCCCGTGGATTTGGGGTTGGCAGCATCCCGGTTCTGCCCAGGGGACACCAGGTTTGCTCCATCAGGAAATGACCCCAGGGAGGGGCTGGGACGTGTCCCGGCGTGTGCAGCGGGAGGAAAGGGGCACCCCACTGCCAGGGCAGGGGGCTGCCAGGAGGGCGGC
This sequence comes from Rhynochetos jubatus, assembly GCA_027574665.1. NCBI lineage: Eukaryota > Metazoa > Chordata > Aves > Eurypygiformes > Rhynochetidae > Rhynochetos > Rhynochetos jubatus. The sequence continues at coordinate 4,562,266 of CM050672.1, read as the reverse complement.
TGGGGAGTTGGAGGTGGAGACCCCCTGATCTGAGTGGAGCCCCCTGGGGCGTTGGGGACCTTTTGGAGCCCCAAGTGCCCGTCTCAAGCTGCTCGATGGGGGAGCTGGGGGGAAAGGGCTGGAGGAGCCGGGGGAGTGGGGTGAGGGGTGAAGACCTCGGGGACTCTGTGACCTGCGTGGGACCGTCCCACCCGCCATTAAGCAGGGTGTATGCCAACTCCCTGAGCAAGCAGGAGGGACCAAGCCCTTCTCCCAGAGCCACCAACGTCACCCAGCATCGCCCTGGGGGAGCAGCAACGCTCCCCGTCATTGTGGGGGCATTCCTCCTGCCACGCTCCCATGGCAGCCGCCCTGGCATCGCCACCGTGCACACGCCAGCCCTGTCCCAGGCTGTCCCCGCGCACACACACTGGCTGTCCCAGTGCCCATGGCAGCTGTCCCCGTGCCCGTGGCAGCTGTCCCACGCCCGCACCGGGCTGTCCCCACGCACCCGTGTCACCATCTCCGTGCAAATGCCCGCTGTCCCGTGCACATGCGCCGCCGTCCCCACGCACATGCCCGTCTCCCCGTGCCGCTGTGGGTTCAGGAGGTGGAGCCTTTCTCCGCAGCCGTGTCCAAGGCCTCCCTCGGCAAACACCCCTCCTGGACACCTCCCAGTCGCTCGCGTCCATCACCCAGCCCTGCTCGCTCCTGCGCGCCCCATTCCAGAGGTGCCACTGCTACTTGCTGCCCCCAGACACCCGTGTCCCCGGGGCTGTGCCACCGGCTGGGTCAGTGGCCCCAAATGGCCACAGCAAGGCCAAATTCAGCATCGCAGGCTGCACGGTTGCACGGTAAGCACCCATGTTCACCACCCGGCATGAGGGTGTCACTCTGTTCTCAGCCCCACGTCCCCCTGCCACTGGCCAGGACCCCCCGATGTCCCCATGTCACCGGCCAGGACCCCCAGACCCCACCACATCCCCAGCTGACTCCTGGAATTAATGAAAAGTGATGACACCGGGACACCCTCACCCCGGAGAAGGCCACCTTGGAGGCCCCGAGATGAAAGGGAGCACAGGGTGTTATTACTGTGGGTGACACAGAGATGGGGAATGGCACCTGTCACCTCCCCCGGCTGCTGCAAAATGCTGCCCAGGGAGAGCGGGGTGGGACACGGCATCACCGGGGCACGGGGAGGGGGACACGGCACCGATGTGCCGCCAGAGCAGGGCAGGGACCCAGCTCCCCCCTTGGAGCTGCTCAGGGTGTCCCTGTCCCCTGGTGCCCCATGGCATGTCCCAGGCCTGGTGGCTTCCCGGTGACACCACGCGCTGTTTTGGTTGGCGTGACTTGTGCTTTGAAAGCCGCGAGAAGGGACACCCCGTCTTAACGCCACTAATTGAGCCCGGTAGCTGGTCCCTTCGCTTTGCGTTTCAGGCCCCGGGGGATGCCCAGGCACCGCTGCGGGTGGTGGCAGCTCCAGCACATCCCGTCCCATCGACCGGCAGCTGCTTGTCGTCGCCGGGCCGGCCGACCCGCTAACGCTCCTCTTGGAAAGCCGGGGAGCCGGTCGGGAGCTCCGCTCTGGGCGGCTGCTGAGCCCGGAGCCGGTGACGCTGGGGGTGATTTCACAGACTTTCGTGAGGGGTCTCGGTCCTCGCTCCTTGTGCGGGGCCATTCGCTCTCCTCCTGCCGCCCCCTGCAAGCCTGCGCCTTCGGACCACCAGAGGGAAACTGAGGCACAGGGGACCAGGGCCATCCTGGCCAAGGCAGGTCCTGGCAGCTCTGCTGTCCCCACAGACGGGGGCTACGGGAAGGGGGAGAAGCGCCTCGGCACGCTGCAGGGACAAGGTCATCCTGCCCGGGGTCCCTCCCTTCTCCCTGTCCTTGGTGCCACCGCCACGGCCCCAAGGTACTTGGGGAGCGACCGGGGGCAGCTGGGGGATACAGGGCACGGGGGGGGGACTAAGCAGGGGGAAAAGGCATCGGTGCCAGGGCCGGGGGCACGCGCCAGGGCCCATCCACGCCCCCGGCCTCGTCCCTGCCTGTGCTTTGGCAGTTGCTCAGCGGTGACAGCCCATCCCTGAGGGCTCATTAGTCCTCCCTCATTACCAAAAGTTACTCACCCCTTGGACAGAAACAGGAATATCCTGGAAATGCCTCGGTTTGGTGAGTTCTCCCATTAAAGGGATGACCGGAATCGAGAGGGCGGCTGCACGTGACGCCCCCTGGCACGTGGGGCAGGTGAGATGCTCCAGCAGCCCGAACGCTCCTCCTTCCCTCTCTGTGCCCAGGATGGGTGGCCATCACCCGGCTTCTGGGCTGCGGGCCAGCACCCCTCAGTGCTCCCACGCTTCGGGACGGGAGGGCAAAGCTGCTGCTCTCCTCCAGCGAGGATGGGGCCAAGGCCCCGCTTTGCCCATTCCCACCAAACCCTCCGGCTTCGGGGTCCCCCTCCAGCTCCGCCACCCCAGGGATGAGCCGCCCCGGAACCCTCCGCGGGGTGCAAGGATGGCACCCACCAAACCGGCACCGCCACAGCGTCCCCTGCCCCAGGGGTCCCGCAGCATCCCCCGCCCCATGGCCCCAGCCACCTCATCCTGCCCAGGGACCCCTCGGCACGGGGGGAACCCTCGCGGCGGTGGCCGGGGGCTGGGGGGGTGGGGGTAGCCCTGGGTTGAGGTATTTGAAGCGTGAGCGACGCGGCGATGCTGCGGGGCTGGATGGCGAGGGGGTGAGTCACGGCCGCCCCGGATCGGAGCGTTAATTTGCAGCCGCGGAACGCGCTCCCATTGCAACTGCCCAAAAACCAGGAGCTCCAGCCACCCCAGGGCACCCATGGCCCTGGGGGGGGGGTCTTGGGGGTATGGGGGGAGAGGGTACATGAGCTGCTGGGGCTGGGAAGGGCCTTCCCAGGGGATTTTTGGGTTGGGGTGCAGCCCCTCACCCAGGCACCGCTTGAGCCTCTTCCCTCTCTCTGGTGGGATGCTGGTGGGAACTGGCTCCTCTCCGAGGGCTCGGAATCACCCCTGGCTCCTGGAGAAAGCTGGGAATACTGTCAGAAATCCCCGAGCCCCCTCCCCAGGGCCAGCAATTAGTGCCCCAAAACCCGGGAGAGGGAGGGCTGCGATGGGGCCATCTGGGCTCCCCGAAAACGACCTGCCTCTGCCTCGTCCCCCTGCAAAGTGGGAAAACCGGCCCTTCCCCCCACAAGGCGCCGGCACAGCCCTGGGGGGGGGGGCTGGGAAGCCTGGGATCTGCCGAGACTCCGAACTCGGCAAAGCTGGGAATGGCTTAAAAAAGCTCCCCCCCGGCCAGGGCTCCACGTCTCCCAGAGCCAGAGCGGGAAGGCGAGGGGCAAAGCATGCCAGCAGCGATGGGGACGAGGTCTCACAGCACCCCCGGGGTGGCCGGGACCCTACGGAACAGCTGGAAAAACCCCCACTAAAAATTGACATTAATTTATTAGAATATCCATGATAAAAACCAGGATTTTCTATACACGTGGGGTGGTTTCTCCTTTTTATACAAGAGAATTTTCATTGCTTTTTTTCCTCCTGGAGACAGAGCAGGGCAGGCAGGCAGGCGCAGGCAGCGCCACGGGATCTCGTCCCCGCGGGACGAGCCCCACGGACGCCCCCGGGGTCCCGTTCGGGCCGTGGAGCGGGTGGGCGCGCGGGCTGGGTGCCCACCAAGGCAGCGGGGGCAGAGGACGCGCGGCAAGGCACGGCGAGGGGATGGGGTGGGGGGGAGCAGCCCGGGCTCCCCGGGGAGGGGGGGGCGAGGAGCGCCCCGCGGCACGGGAGGGGCAGCACCCACGGCGGAGGGTGGCAGGTGGGGGACGAGGCGACGGGCTCCTGAGCTCGGGGAGGGCCGTAAGTCACCCAAACATCCAGCGCTCCCTCCCAGCCGAGCCGCGGGGTCCTGCCGAGCTCAGGACCCCCAGCCACCCCCCTCCTACCAGCCTCCCGCTGGGCGAGCAGCCCCCCCGGCTCTTTGCCAGCTCTTCAGCAGCGAGGAGAGAAAAATACCACCACCCCCCACCCCGTAGCAAAGGCCACCCCTCGCGCAGCCCATCCCCAGCGGGCCCGGACGGCGTCTTTGGTTAAGGAGCAGCCGGTACCGCTGCCCGCACGGAACGAGGGGCCGAGGCCGGCGGAGGGTCCCCGCGGGGACGGGTGACAGGGTCCAGGAGGGATGGAGAGGCCCAGGCTTGCGGGGCCGCTGGAAGCGAGGGGGGACCCCGGCTCCCCCCCTGCATGGCTATAGGAGATTTATTGAACAAGACCTGGCGGGGAATGCAGGGCCGGAGAGGTGCCCCCCGGCAGCCGGCCCCGCGCGAACCCCGGGTCCCGGGGAGGGTGCCGGGTGAGGCGGTGGGTGCACCAGCCCTGGCGCAGAGCCTGGATCCCGTTATCCCATCTCTCCGCTCCGGGGCAAGGCGAGGGGGCAGGCAAAACGCAAGGCGGGGAGAGGCGAAGCTGTCATGGGGACACCCCCCGCTCCCCAGGCAGAGCCCACCCTGCGCCGGCCCGAGGAGCCGCTCCCAGGTCCTGAGCGGGTGGGCGGCCGCCGGGAAAGCCCCGCTGGGGTGAGAGGCACCTGCAAATGCCAGTCCTGGGGGGTAAATTGTCCATCACCCCCAGGGCCACGGCGACCGAGGAGCCCGGTGCGTCCCGTGGGCTCCTTCCCCGCACCTCGGGGCCAGCCCAGGGCTCGCTGGGCAGAGCTGTCCTGGCCATCCCAGTCCATCCAGGATGGTCTCCCCTTTCCCGAACCCAGTGTGTAGTGACAGGAAACCAAAAAGGAGAGCAAAGAAAGAACAAATGGAGAGAGAGAAGCCGTACGGCGGCGGGTGAGGCTTCGTGCGTCAGCTGCTACTGCCCCTTGGGAATGAAGGGCTCCCCCTCCTCCGGATCCGGCCGAGGCCCCGGATCGCTCAGGCATCGCAGCATCCGCTGGTTGCTTGGGCTGTCACCGGTCCCTGGGGTGAAGACGTCGTCGGTCCCCGGGGAGGAAGGCTCCTTTGCCCGCATCACCAGCCCCTCCTCGTCCTCCTCGGGCGAGGGCGGGAGGCCACCGCAGCCCTTGGGCTCCTCGCTCATCAGGTCCACGGACTCGGGGGACTGCGGGGAGGCTGGGTCGATGGTGATGATGGGCAGGTTCTCCGAGTCCGCCTTGGGTTCGTAGGCCAGCGGGTCTGGGGAGGCAGAGAGGGGTCAGGCAGCACCCGTCCCGCGGTACCATGAACAAACTGGGTCAGGATAACCTGGGGCAGGGCAGGGGGGTCTCGGGGACCCCCAGCTAATGCACCCCAGATGTTTGGGGCTGGGATGCCTGGGTTCACTCTCTAATTTCCAAGTCTGCTGTTTAACTCCTGGTTAAATGGCTGGAGAGCAGCCCTGGGGAGGGGTTGGGGTGCTGGGGGTGAGGAGCTGGCCAGGAGCCGGCCGTGTGCGCTGGAGCCCAGAAACCAACCGTGTCCTGGGCTGGATCCAGAGCAGCGTGGCCAGGGGGGTGAGGGAGGGGATTCTGCCCCTCTGCTCCGCTCTGGGGAGACCCCCCCTGCAGTTCTGCTCCAGCTCTGGGCCCCCAACAGCAGGACACGGAGCTGTTGGAGCGAGGCCAGAGGAGGCCAAGGGGATGCTCTGAGGGCTGGAGCCCCTCTGCCATAGGGACAGGCTGGGGGAGTTGGGGGGTTCAGCCTGGAGAAGGGAAGGCTCTGGGGAGACCTTAGAGCCCTTTCCAGGGCCTGGGGGGCTACAAGAAAGCTGGGGGGGGCTTTTTCCAGGGGCAGGGAGTGACAGGACAAGGGGTAACGGGGTTAAACGGAAAGAGGGAGATTGAGATGGGCCATCAGGAAGGAATTCTTCCCGCAGAGGGTGGGGGGCACTGGGACCGGTTGCCCAGAGAAGCTGTGGGTGACCCATCCCTGGGAGTGTCCAAGGCCAGGCTGGATGAGGCTTGGAGCAACCTGGGCTAGCGGAGGGTGTCCCTGCCCATGGCAGGGGGTGGCACTGGGTGGGCTTTGAGGTCCCTTCCCACCCAAACCATCCTGGGATTCCGCGGCTCTGCTCTCCACACAGCCCCCTCCTGCCCGCGGGACCGCGCCGCTCGCAAGGGGCGAAGCCGCCCTCTGCCGATGGACCGCCGGGGCTGCAACCGCCGGCAGCAGCGCCGGCACTGTCACCCCCCGCCACCCCCGCCACCCCGGGCCAGAGCAGGGCAGGGCACGCAGGACAGGAGGCACCAAGGACGGCAGAGCGATTGTGCTGGCAGGCTGAGCGCTCCCGCCCCTCTCCCCCACACAGGGCACGGAGAGGCATGGCCGGAACCGTGGCGGCGTGTTGGAGCGAGCCGAGCTCCGGGCGGACCTACCGACCCACCAAGCTCGCTTCCTGGTGGGAAGCGTGCCGGGAAGCGAGCCGTGTGCCTGGGCTCTTGGGCGTGAGAACAGCGAACCCCTGGAGCTCGGCCGCATCACACGTGGGGGACAGGATGGGCCGATCGGGGCTGGAGAACCTCCGAAGAGTTGGGAAGCGCAGGACAACGCAATCCGAGCGCCAATGGGCCGGCGGTACCCAGCAAGATGCCGGCAGTGGCGCTCCCCCAGCTCCATCCCACCTACCTGAGCCTATGCGAGCCCGGGACATGGTGGGCGAATCCAGCTTGTGAGCCGGCACCGTCAGGTAGTTGTTCATCTGGAATCGGAGCACAGGGACCGTCTCCATCGGAGTGACCGGGGTAAACGGGGAAGGGGAGGCAGGGAATTGACCCCAGGCCGCAGGGATGAGCAAGAAGCAGCAGCGGGATGCAGAGAACATGTGCACACATCCCCCAAGCCGCGCGGCAAGGCGCTGCTCGGAGCCAGGGGCAATCACAGGACCCCCAAGGCTCCGGGTCACCCACTGCCACTTCTCAGCCCCCTGCCCACACCGGACAGCGATGTCCTTCCCAGGCTGAGAAGCACCCCCCTCGCCCCCCCCAGACAACCCAGCCTGCAGCAGCATCCCTGCTCCAGCGTCCCCTTGACACCTTCTGTTCCAGCTGCCGGGCCTTCTGCCTCCGCAGGAGCATCTGGTTCCAAGCTTCCTCGTAGGGGTCAGCCACAAGCGTGTGCCGGTTGTAGGATCGCAACTGGGAAAAGGCCCCAGGAAAAGGAAAGGGGTTAAAAAACACACAGGAAGGCACAGGAAGGTCACGGCACCCTTGGAGATGGATGAAACAGTCACCCGTGGGCTGAGCATGTCCAGGGAAGCTGATGGCTCATCCCTTGGGTGGGATGTCATCATGGGATGCCTGATCTTCCCCCTCCTTGGCCCAGCAAGGGTTTAAATGCTGGGCTCAGCCTCCGACCAAGCCAGCCTCTCCCTCAGCACCATCCCAGGAGGAAAAGCTTCCTGGGGAGGGAGAGCCAGACCAAGGCCACAGGGCATGAGGGCCCAGCTGGCCCTGAGGGCTTCTGCTTGAAAGTGGCCCTGGCCACGCCCAGGGAAGTAAAGGGGACACGCAGGGTGCCAGGGGACACCTTACCCTCTGCCTGGTCTTCTGCAGGTTGTTGCGAAGGATTTTCCGGATCTCCTCCTCCTTGTCCTTGGACAGGGCCGGAAGGATGCGCTCCACGGGGAGGGTCTTGGGATTGATGTTCCTGCATGGACAGATAGGATTCACTGCGACGACCATGGCAGGACTGAATGGCTACTTGCCCTGTGGCCACTAATAGGGAGCACTCAGCGTAGGCCAGGGGCCTGCCGGAGGCACGGGGCTGCCAGGGCCGGGGAACTCACTGGATGGAGACAGTGGAGACGGCGGAGGGGATCTTGCCTATGCCCCCACTCTCCACCAGCTCGATTGCCTGCTTCATCTCCATCTTGTGGTAGAAAGCGATGAGCTGGGGCTCCTTGGACCGCTCCCCCGCAATCAGGCACTTCTTCACGTACTTCTTGTTGAAGCGATTCAGCCTTCCCGAGGACGAGGGGAGAGGAGGAGCAGCGATACATCAGACCTCCCCCGCCTCGGCACCCACTCCCCGCTCCCCATCCCAAGCCCAGGCCACCTGGAGATGGCTTAGTTCCCACCAGCCCAGGTCAGGCCAGGCTTCCCCGACTCCCTCCCGAGCCAGGCAGCCTTGTAAACACCCGGCACCCAGAGTGGATGGCCCAGAGCTTCTGCAGGGACTGGCCCACAGCAGCCCCCGCAGTGCTGCGAACATGCCGTGGGTGGCGTGGCAAAGGGGTGCAGCCCTGCAGCCCAGCCTGCCCCCAACCCAGGGGGATAATTCATCGAGGGGAGGGCGTGTGGATATTACAGCCTGGGGAAAAGCCTGGCACGGGGCTGTGAAACCATCCGGGTGGTGATTCAAACCCTTCCCCGCCCCACCACACGCCCCCCGGGTCACCAAACCTCCAGACTCACTTGTCCTTCCAGTGGTGATGCCCGTAGTGCCCACAGATATCCTCGATCCCCGTCAGAAGGTGATCCAGGAACTGGAAGAGGAGATCCAAGGCGTAAGCAGCTTTGCAGGGTTGTTACCCACCCTCTCCCCACCCCAACACCCATGCTGACACAGGGGTGAGGGCACTCAGGGGGTGCAAAATCAGGGCTGTGGGTCCAGGATAGGCCTCGGGAGGGCAGCACGGTCCTACGCAACCGGGCTGCTGCTCTACCAGGCACGGGGGAAGTCTGGGTCGGAGCAGAACTGGACGACACAGACGGGAAGAGCCCTCACTCCGTCCCCCCTTACCTTGGGCACAGATTTAGGGGCAGGTCGCACTCTGTAAACCCGCCTGGTTACAGCGGTGGAGGTGGCGGAAGCAGAGAGAGAGGCGGCGAAGAGAAGCGCGTGGGAAGGGCCGGCCGGGCGCAGCGGGTTACCTGCGTGTGGATCTCCTCGTTGATGGATCGCTTGGTCTCCTGCTTCTTCTTCACGGCCAGCAGATCCACCAAGGGCCGGATGGTCATGCCCTAGGGAACGGGAAGGGGGGGTTAGACCTCTCCCCAAGGCACAGTGGTGGGAGCGGGATGGGTTTGGCACAGCCAAACCACGAGACTCCGCGCTGCCGGTGTCGCTTGGTGGCTGCCGTAGCTTTTGGAGAAAGGGGACAGTGAGAGGGTCAGGGATGGAGGCTGGGGACACGCTCCTCGCTCTCCAAACGCACACAACTCACTGAATAACCCCTTTGTCTCGGAAACCGCACCGTGACCTGCCACCAACCTGCACGAAGACTGTGAAGAAGATGACCGTGATGATGGCTGTGAGGAACATGTCCCTCATGCCAAAATGCTTGTAGTCCAGGAGGTAACCGAGGGAGAAGGCGATGGCTCCCCGCAGGCCCCCGTAGGCGATGATGAACTGATCCTTCGGCGTCAGCTTCACAATTCGGAACTTGTTGATGAACCAGGTGAGGACCAGGACGCCTGGGGGAGCGGGGCAGGGCCGCGTGTGAGCGGAGGGTGAAGGATGTCCTCCAGCCCTGAAGAGACACCCACCCCCGGGGAGCCCAGCTTGCAGCCCACTGCAGTGTCATCCTCTCGGGGCCACGGGTGCGGGTGGGTGCTGTCCTGCTCGCTCATCCCCACACCCCTAACCCCCACACCGCCATCCAGCACAAACTTGGCCTCCACCCCATCTCCCCACAAAGCCAACCACCAGCAAGGCTGATGCTCACGGCGGAGCAGTGCCACCCAGTCAACTCCAGTCCTCCCAGCAAGGCAAACGAGGTCCTCATGGCCCTGGGAGTAGCCGCAGGACCGTCCTCAAGGACTTTGTCCACACAGACACCTCACCTAAAACTCTGGCGATGAGGCAGAAGAGCAGCGTGCTGATGACGAAGGTCCAGTTCCAGTAGTGGTGGCCAGCCACGGTGGAGACGCCCAGGAAGATGAAGATGAGGGTCTCGCTCACGCTGCTCCACATCTTAAGGAAATACTTGATGGTGGTGTGGGATTTGTGGGAGATGTTGGCTTCCACGTAGGGCCGCATGACCACGCCGGAGGCGATGAGCCTAGGGAGAAGGTTGGGGCACTCAGCAGCCATGGGGACAGCCCAAACTGCTGGCCCTGCAGCAGCGTTCTGTGCTCTTATACCAAACTGCAGAGCGGGACAGGGCTTGTGAGACACCAGCAACTATCCAAGGCCTCCAGAGAAGGCAACAGGATGTTTCTCCTTCCTCCTGGCAGAGCAGGAGTGAGCATCGGAGGCAGGCAGCACAAAACCACGTCCTCTTGCCCAGGAGAATGGGCAATGGGATCAGCGGGACAACTCAGGAGAGTCACTTCCCTGTGTATCCCAACCTAAACACACCTCTGGCCCTCACTGGGCATGTACTGGCCATGCTGGCACAGCCAGAGAGGTGTCGTTACACCAGAGTAAATCCTCTAATTAGTCCCGGGGGCATCTTATCCCAGCCGTGCCCAACTCACGCCATGATGCCGGAGAGGTGGAAGAGCTCAGCAGAGAGATAGGCCATGTAGCTGTAGAGGAAGACGAAGAGGGGCTCGATGACTCGGATGTGGGAGGTGAAGCGGGACGTGAAGGCAGCGATCACCCCGTAAATGACGCCCACGAAGACACCGCCCAGCGACACCACGAAGAAGCTGAGGAAGCCGAGGATGATATCGATAATGGTCACCTGCTCGAAGTTGGCAAACTCCTCAAAGAGGTGGTAGAGGACCTAGGAGGGAGAAGGGAGAGGGGGGTGAGACTGTCCCGCTGGCAAGAGAGCCTCACCTCGCGGCACAGGACCTTCCTGGGGAGAGGAGTCGCGAAGGCAGCCAGGCACGTACCCGGCACGGCACACCGGAGAGGCGGTATGACCCTGAGCCGCGCCCTGTGCTCGGCCAAGCCTCGTGCCAAAAAAGGCTGGTGATGCCACACACAGACCCACAGGGACCAGCTCCCCGTCCCCCGTGGCTTCCAGGGCCACGGTGCCATCGGAGATGGGGCTGGGACAGCTCTGCTCTCCAGCGCAAACCTGACCGCTGTCCCAGAAGGGGCGTTGGTCAAGGTCTGGGCCAGCCAGAGGCTTTTCCTGCTTCCCGAACGAGCAGGTCAGGACAGGTCCAGGCTGGGGGACAGCTCCAGGAGCCCACCCCAGGCTGCAGCACCTTCTCCCACCCCCAGACTCATTTACCGGGGAGATTTTAAAGCAGAAGCCGATGCAGGCGTGTCAGGATGGGAAACGGGTGTTGGGGCATCCCGCAGGGACGGCAGCACTCGTGAGGGCGAGGTCCTGGGACATGAACAGATGTGCCAGCAGGAGGCAAAAGGGATGGGAGTGGGTCACAGACCCTGCAGGCAGCCCCCACTGGTCCAAAGCGGGGAGAAGTGCCTGGGCAAAGCCCCGTGGTGGGACAGCATGTTCCTCATCACCAGGAACCTCGTGAACAGCGTGCCGAGCAGCCAGCTCCAAAGCGGACAGCTGGGATATGGGAGAAGAGCCAGGAAAAAGCAGTGGGATGGAAGTAAATGTAGAGGTCAGCTCTGCAGGGAGGAGGACACCACGCTGATGGCCGAGCCAGCGCCTGGACACGGACATCCTTTGGCAATGGCCTGGCCCCTGCACCTCCCAAAGGTCCCTGCAAAGCTGCCGCTCAAAGATTGGGGCTGGGGGGTGACCTGGGTGGGATGCCAGCCTGGCTGTGGCCCCCACGGCTACTCCCCTGGCCAAAGCTGGCCATGTCCTGCCCTCCCACCTCCTCGGTGCTGCAGCTGGGGGACAGCAGGGAAGACCACAGGAGGAAGGAGACAGGAGGGAGCAGCAGCTATGTGGCAGCGCTGCCTGACCCGGTGCTAGCCCCTCCATGCTTCTGCTGCTTTTCTCTGGGAGGACAGGCAGGAGAATGGCAGCAATTTCACCCAGAAGAGCAGATCCCCGGGGGACTGAGGTCAGGCACAGTCCTGCTCTGCACTGAGAGGCTATGGTCATGCTCTCGGCTTCCCCAAACCACTGAGTACGCTTCACCTTAACCCACCTCTGCGGCGTTTTAAGCCGCTATATTTAGCTTTGCACCTGCAAAAGGGTAGGAGCAAGCGGCACTGCCGCAGCTCGGCTGGCAGGAGGCACCGGGCAGCTTGCAACGGCCCAGCCTATGGTTCTGCCTGCAGGGCCTGACTGACAGCTGCCCCATCCTGGTGCCACCAGCCAGAGATGCTCCACTGAAGCGAACCTCTGGGGCAAATCCCCTCATTCACTTACAACCGTGACGGCATCGTTGAGCAGGGACTCCCCGAAGACCAAGATGTGGAGCAGCTCGTTGATGTGGATCTCCTCAAAGACGGCCAGCACGGCCACCGGGTCCACGGCAGAGATGATGCTGCCGAAGAGCAGGTTGGCCAGGAGGCCGATGTGGTTCAGGCCGGGGCCGCCGAGCTGGCACACAGCGTACATCAGGCCACCCAAAAAGAAGGCGTTCCAGAGCGTCCCCACCACGGCGAAGATGAGGATGGTGCCCAGGTTCTCGGTGAATTGGCGTAAAGGGAGGAAATAGCCGGCATCCAAGATGATGGGTGGAAGGAGGAAGAGGAAGAAGATGTTCGACTTGAGGATGGGGGGCTCTTCGCCCACTCCTTTGATGAGCCCCCCAACCAAAAGGCCCACCACGATGAGCAGGCAGCTCTCAGGAACGATGCTGGACACTGAAGGGATCACGTGGAAGCCTGGAGAGAAGGAGGAGAGAACAAGACATGTTGGCTACACGAATGGAGGATGCTCTCTGCAGCTGCCAGGAACCAGCTCCCAGCCCTCCCTGCACTCAGCAGGATCCTTTACTCTTTGTGTGCCTCAGTTTCCCTTCTAACCCTCTTCTTCCCCACGCTGTAAAGTGGAAACTGCAGCTTCACCAACCCACATACCCCGGCACTGCTTGATCTCAGGCCAGCAAACGGAAGTGAGTCCCAGTTCAACAGGCAACATTCGCTCTCTGGGCACCCCAGGGTCTCTGAGCGGACCCCCAGGCTCTTGCGACAGCCGTCTGCGGCACAGGCAGTTCTCACAACACAAGCTGTCGCTGGCTCCAGCTCTTCCCGTCGCAGCCACTAATCCCGAGCGCACGTAGGCACTGTCAGACAGCAGCCTGCCCACCCAGGGCTGAGACACCCCGCGTGCGGCGCTGGCAGGAGGCAGCAGCGCAGGGACCATCCCCGGGTGTCCCTGGCACAGGGGACAGGGAGGGGAGCTGGTGCTCAGTGGGTTGGGGGATGGAATTGGAGAGGCTCCTTACTCCCCTTCCTGCAGCTTCGCGAACAAGCCGGGAGGTTTTACACGGCCGGTTGCAGCAACGCCTGCGTTCCCTGTGTGCAGGGCTGCTGCCGGCACGGAGCAGGGCAGGACATACCCACGTGGTGCAGGGCTATTGGGGTGCAAGGTAGCAGGGAATTTGTTCTCCCCTTTTAAATCCCAGCATGACCCCAAACGCAGGTCTCCGGGCCAGCCGTCACCTGCTGGGATGACATCCACCAGGCACCCGCAGCCCGGCAACGTGGGCATCTGCCTGCCAGGTCGGGCAGCAGCGTGACACCGACCGAAGCCGCGCTTCAGCCCACGCACCGATCCCCACAGAAGGATTTTGGGTTCCCTGGATCCAATCCCAGGCTTTATAATTATTATTTTGAAGTGAGGCACATTTGTTCCCTGGCAAGGGAAACGGATTAAAATAAGGAACCCTGCCTTGGCATCCCGTGTTCCTCCGTTCCTTCCGGACGGGCGGCTGTGCCATCTGCACATCGTTTCACAACAGATTAAAAAAAAACCCACCCCCCCTCCACGAGCCACCATCCCGCTGATGATCCGGAGCCGCTCTGCACCGCAGCGAGCCCCCCCCCCCCTTCCCACCGAGCCCGCAGGGACCACATCTGCGCCGGCTCATCCCTCCTCCACCTGCGCAGCCAAGCAGGGAAAGTGCCGCACGAATCCGGCTGCGATGGGAAAAGCAGCCGCTTCCACAATTCCTCCCTGAGGACGGGCAGTGAGTCAGCTACTGGCCACGCACAGGTCCCCAGGGGCAGGATTAGACCTCCCATTGCTACCTGAGCTGCAAGCACTGCAGAAGCCGGAGGATTCATCACATCCAAGGCTCCACGCAGGTCTGGCTGCGCCATTCCAGCGGCTCCAATGGGTCTCGGGTGCTGGAGCGACGTGGGAAGGAGTAGTTTCTACCTTGGTTTTGCCACAGCAGCACCAATCTCTCAGCAAACTGCTCTGTGGCCTTTGGGTTTGGGCACAAGGGGAAGCTGGGAGGAGATGGAAAGCATCCAAGCTTTCTCCCAGTGCCCTCCCAGTGTCTGGCCACCAGTATTCAGGGACCTCCAGGGCTGGATGCAATTCCTGATTTACCCCCATGGGATTTTTCTTCTGTCTCCGATCCCTCCGGGAGCCCACGCAAATGAGCAGCACTCCAAGGCAGGGAGCTCCCCATGGGAGGGGAGGCGATAATCCCTTTTCCAAGCAGGGCTCATGCAAACGCCGGGAACAACCGGCCCTTCCAGCACACCGGGCAATTGCTCGTCTCAGCATATGTCACCCCTGGCCCGAGTAAGGTTTAAAGCCACACAAGCAGCGAGAAGCCCCCAGCAAATCAGTTTTCGCTTGCTAAGTACGCTCAGTCATGAATAAAACACAAACACTGACAATTAAGCATCCCTCACTTCTTCCCCACAGGCCCCAGGATCCCATTAAACTGCAACACGGGCGTGCTGATGCGAATCCCATGTTTTAGAGCCTTTTTCTAGGGCCCTAAAAATACACTCACACGGGCTGCATGTTAATTATGCCTTTGATTTCGCTGAATCTCAACCATTTTTTGCTCCCCACTTTCTCCACTCGGTATTTTTAGAGCACTCGAAAGCTCATCAGTACCAATCTGTTGCTGGGATCCTGCTGGGATCTTGCGTCGAGTGCCGGGCCGGCATCCCGCTTCGGGGTGGGGGTGATTAATGGGAAGAAACTCATTCGCTGCTGGGGGCAATGCCACGCGGGGGCAAACTGGCCCGATCCCAGCTCTACGCCTGAATTTCTCTCCCGGAGGAAGAGGGAGGCTGTGGCAGGATGCTGGGCGAAGACGCACAGCCACGGGCGCATCCAGGGGCAGCGGGAAGGGGAATAAGCCTTAATAACAGCCTTAACAACAGTAAGTATTAATATTCCTGGCTGCTGTGGTAAAAGGTTATTTGCACTGCAGGTAGCCGTGCCTGGGTACCTACTGCTGCCACCCGCCTGTCCCTCGATGTGGTGGCCCCGCTGCAAACTGGGATTCATCCACCTGCTGCGAACACCCCCCCTGCCACCAGCACAAACCCAGAGCGAGCCGGGAGGCCGGGGGGTACTGCAAGACCCCCAACACGCCTTTGTATTCCTCTTTCAAGCAGCAAGCGCTTCTTGCCGCAGGAGAAGGGCAGGAGGTGGCATCCGAGAGGTCCCTCGGCTGGGAGGGCTCCGTGGACTCGCACCGGCTGCAGAAGCGCTTCCCCGAGGAGCACTAACAGACGAGACTCCCGGCACGTCGCTGCCAGGACACCCTGAATAAACAAGCCATGTGGGAACCGAGGGGACGAGGCAGCTGGGTCTCCGGCACATCTGCATCCGGAGGACGAGCAGGGATGCGCAGGAGCAGGCAGGCAAGCAGACGGAGCAGCTTCTCCCGCTGGTTTTCTTGAATCCCACCAGGAAGGAAGTTCTTCGAGACCCCATTTCACCGAGCGTGACCCCCAAATCACCAGCACAGGGCGCACACAGTCACCCCAGCTTCTTCCCTCGGAAAACAAACTCCGTGGGAGCAGTTCCCCTATCAGTAGCATCAAAAACCACCGAAACTATTAAAAGCAAGAGAAGTCGAGTAAACATCAACCCCGAGAGCTTGAGCAAACAAGGAAAAGGAAATCCAGAAGTTAATGGTTCCTATTGAAATGGTTCCTGGTCCACATCACACACCCCAGCAAGGACAACACAGGGACTGCTCTCCGCCGGCGGTCAGCTCTTCCTTGGGCTCGGCAGAAAGGAGCTGGGGTCTCGCTTCCCAGTCTTAACCACAGTCTAAGGACTTGTAGGACAGGAGGAAATCACTGTCCTTCAAAATAAAGAGATTTTGGGTGAGGAAAGCGGTTGCAAGGCGATGCCCGTGCTGCAAAGGAGCTTGCTCTGCTGTTTCTGAACACCACTGTCTTCATTTCTGTGGACTGAGAGAGTTGGGGGGTTCAGCCTGGAGAAGGGAAGGCTCTGGGGAGACCTTAGAGCCCCTTCCAGTGCCTGGGGGGTACAAGAAAGCTGGGGGGGCTTTCTCCAAGGGCAGGGAGTGACAGGACAAGGGGTAACGGGGTTAAACGGGAAGAGGGAGATGGAGATGGGCCATCAGGAAGGAATTCTTCCCGCAGAGGGTGGGGGGCACTGGGACAGGTTGCCCAGAGAAGCTGTGGCTGCCCCATCCCTGGGAGTGTCCAAGGCCAGGCTGGATGAGGCTTGGAGCAACCTGGGCTATAGAAGGTGTCCCTGCCCATGGCAGGGGTGGCACTGGGTGGGCTTTAAGGTCCCTTCCAACCCAAACTATTCCGTCATTCTCTGATTTCAGTGTCAGTCGACCTGCACGGGGCCGTTTGCACCCAAGTACAGGCAAACGGGGGCAACATTAGGAATTTTCCTCCACTAACTCCAGCGAAGGCAAGAACCACTGGTCTCTGTGGGAATTTGCAGCATGGCAGATTAGTTTTTCCCCAAAGTGCATAGAGCAGCCTTGTATTTTGGAGGCCGTGGAAGCTGCACAAAGACCCCTGAGCACGGCGCGGGCATGGCAAGCCGCCTTCCATCTTCACGCTTCACAGGGGCCAGTCCTCAACCCAGCAGACCCAAGAGCTCCCATTTCAGACTCTAAAGGTTGATCCCCATCCTGCCAAAGGGGAGCTGGGCTGCTTTTCCCAAGGCCCTGGCTGCTGGTGGATCCAGCGCCATGTAAATATTTACTCCCAACCAAACAGCTTGGGAGAGACTCCCACCTACGTGTGGTTTTTTCCTTCCTCAGCTGTAACTGGGTTACCGCAGCCCGGTTGCACAGGCCCGATGCTGTGCCTGGCATTATATAAGCTCCATGTCTGCTCCTTCGCTGTCTAATGACTAAAACCCAACCATATCTGATCTGCCTCCATCCTCAGCCTGGGCAGGAAGAGCCTGAAGGGATATGGAGGGTAAGGACACGGAGGGAAGGGTGCTGGGCACCCAGTCCAGATCCAGCATCCCTGGCCCCGGGGAGCGCTGCTGTCAAAATGAGCCGGGTCCCACAAGAGCATCGGCCTGAGGCGACGCTTCTTGCGCTGCGGCTAAAACAGAGGCGATTTCCATTCCCCGAGCTGCTCCCAGCGATTTGGAAACCCTCTTTCAAGGCCACAACGGGCTGATTTGCAGCTCTCAAACTACCGGTGGCTCCGGTGCTGGGAACCTACTGCAACAGGGAGCAGGGAGCATCCCCCTCGGCTCAGCCCAGCTCCATTCCACAGCAGAACGCCCTGAGGACCACAGGCGCTGTGTCCTATCTATAAGGTCCCGTTCCTCCCCGCCCGATGGCATCTCCCTGTCCCACTGTACCATCGCCATGCCGCTCCATACGGCACGGAACCCAAGGTCAGGCTTAGTCAGAGCTCTGGGAGCGCTCCCCCAATTTTAAAACCCTGTCTCAAAGCAGAGCCGAAAGGATGTGTTAATACCAATTTAATCAAACACTTCAAAGGAACACTTATGATGAAAGAAAGGAGACAAAGCCTTCACGCACTTCCCTGCTCCAGGCCAGGTCTGGGAGACGTCTAAATCTCCCACTCTGGCTCCCACCGCAGGGAGATTGTTGGATCGGAGCCGTAAGAGCCCCTGCAATCCCCATGGCCCCGAAAAATGTTTAGTGGAGGCAATAAATAAAAAATAAAATCATCAAAAATATCTACATATACATAAAATATATATATAATGCTGATGCTGAGGCAGGCTGCACCGCAAGAGCATGCCAGCACGCTCGTGTCCCCACGAGCCAGTCCCTGCAGCCAGAATTGCCATCAGCCATCACATCCTCTGAGAGCTGCAGGTTGAATCTGGCTGGGATTAACATCACCTCCTTCCACAGGAGGAAAAGAACCGTGAAGGAAGAGGGAGAAAAACCCCACTTGGTTGAGTTGGAGCCGGGTAAACCGGGGAAGGAAGGAGGGGAGTACGCGGCATGGCTGGAAGGGCTCGGCACGTTCACAGTTAAGAGGGATGCTCCTGCGGCTGCACCCCGGCTTCCCAAGCGCCCACGCACGGGGAGCGTTGCAGGAAAGCCAGGCTGCTTCCAGGAAGATGCCTGTTAGCTAAGAGGAGGCACAAGAAATGAGAACGGTTACAAAAACACCCCATCCTCCCAGGCTGCGGGAGTTTATTAGAGCGGCTGCAGGCTCCAGCAGGCAGGCGGCAGCCCCGGGAGAGAAATTACACAATTATTAACCAGGGATTAGGCAGCTCCTCCACCCCCCGGATGATATTTTTCTGAAAGGAGGTGGATGAGGGGTTAGTTCGGGCAAGGGGGTGGTGAAGTACCCCTGGGTGATGCTCAGATGACCCATGGATGCTTGTTTGGGCTGCAGGATGGTACCAAGCGGCTGCGTGGCTTGGGTGTGGAGCGTGCTGCGGTGCTGGAAAAGCCCTGGAAGAAGGCACGGGGCCGGGAAGGAGGCGGTGGAGGGGAGCAGACATGCTCAGAAGGGCTGCCCTTCCGAAGGACACTGCAGAGAGCAGGGGCTGGAGGAGACACACGTGTCTCAGCAGCACCGGGGCCCCTCTAAGGCCACCGTAACCCTTTAGGAGACCAGACTGGCAGGATGCAGGGTGGGGCACGCAGAGACACAGCAGCCCTGCAGCGTCACCAAACCCATCAACCCGTCAGCAAAGGATGCAACACCTTCCCACGCAAGGATGCCAAGTGCGGACACCTTCCCACACTCCTGTGGGACACAGGGACCACGGAGAGCCCTGACACGTGGAAGCTTTGCTGGATGAGCCACAAAGTCACTGATGTGTCATCATCCATGGGGACTAATCCTCTGCAAAGCCATTACCCAGCAGCGTCCCCTTCTTTTTTCTCCGCTGAGAAGAAACAGCGGGGCAGGGAGCAGGGCTGGGGCTGGGCCCCAGGGTCTGTGCAGCACTGAGACCTCCCTGCCCTGCAGTTCACGCTCTGTACGTTGGGGTGGTGAAGGGTCGAGGATGTGGGGCTAAGCCCCGGCAGGGTTAACACCCTGCGATGATAGTGCTGCAGGAACAGAACGTTTTGCATTTTCCCAAGGGATAAACCCATCTCAGGCTCCCAGATTTTGGCCGCAGCTTCCCTCTGTTTATCCCCTTTGTCCCAAAAAAGGCACTGGATTTCTCTCTTCCCCTGCCCAACCATCAGCCGCTGCTGCAGTTGCCCAAAGATCAGTCAGCCTTTGCTGATTGCCGGTGGCCTCTAGCACAAAGCTCGTGGGGTGTCTCAGAGCTGCTGGGAGCGTGTCTCAGCCCCGCTGTGCAGCATCCCTTGTAAAATGGAGCCGGATCCATCGACCCGGCTGCAAAGACAGCGAGCGAGGAGCCTGGGGAAGGGCACGGAGAGAGAGCGGCACGCAGCCGGCACCGGCGCGGGTACCAGATGTAATGGGGAAGTCTCGAGGGAAGGGGATGAAAATTGAACTCGCTAGAAAGGAATTAAAGAGCTGGTGATTTACACCTAAAAATAGAGCGAGGCCACAGCTCGTGCCACCCTGCAAGGGGAGCGGTAAAGCCACGATACTTAAATTACACCCACTGCGTCTCGCAAGCTCCAATGCCACCATTCCTCAAGCCCCAGCCCTAGAGAGCACCAACGCGGCTCGCTCCGGCAGCCAGCCCGCCGGGACGGCACGTGTGGGGCCCTGCTGCGGCCCTGCCAGACCCGTCTCTGCTGCAGCGCGGAGCAGGCAGGGGTTTACTGCAGGTCCGGGTCTCCCGAGCGCTGTCCTGCAGCTCTCTCTGGGCTGGTTGCAGCAATTTGGGTTGGTCAGGGCAACCTTTCAGAGAAGAACCCAACAGCCTCAACGTCCAGAATGGAAAAGCTTTGATTTTCCACCCCAAAAGGACATTTCCTGGTCTGAAGTTGACTTGGTTTTTTTCTTTAAAGATAGAGGTACAGCAAGAACTCTTAAACAAAACAATTTCCTCCGGATCAAACCAAATGTTTCATTCCAGCCTCGTTATTTTCTTGTTGCTAATTACGAAGAAAAGCCAAGAGTCAGGAAGGTAATTAATTTATACTGCTCTTTGTGACTCACTGAGTTAATGGAGATACCAGATTGGGGCCAGCACCTACCCGAAGCTCGCTGTGAGCTCGGTGTGTAAAGCAAGCAGAGGCAGAGAAGGGAAAACCAAGACATCCAGCCCTAATTTTGGGGATCACTCTTCTGCACTCCTGCCACCCGTGGGCTGTGACCAGCCTGATGCTCAGGGCTCAGGTTAAAATCCATGAGCATCCAGCACTGCCTTGCAGCATCCAGATGTTTCCAGCCTGCGTCAAGCGAGGATCGACTAGAACCGTTTTGCCTGCTTTAAGCAGGGCACATCCGCACGGGATGCAGGCGGGGAGGGAGATGAGGCACCTTCTCCTCTTCCCAGAGAGGGTGGGGAGCACTGGGACAGGTTGCCCAGAGAAGCTGTGGGTGCCCCATCCCTGGGAGTGTCCAAGGCCAGGCTGGATGAGGCTGGGAGCAACCTGGGCTAGTGGAGGATGTCCCTGCCCATGGCAGGGGGTGGGACTGGGTGGGCTTTAAGGTCCCTCCCAACCCAAACCGTGCTGGGATCCTAGGAAGCCCCGCACTGTGCCCACGCTGGGTCCCGAGGGTTTGTCCTCCCTCACACAATGGGTCCCGCACAGCCAGGCTGTGGCCGTGACCCGCTCCTAACCCTCAGTCCTGAGCCGGATTGCATGCGCCGCCCCTACAAGCCGCGTTGCCACAGGCAATATCAGTTAAGGCCCGTTGCTAGTTGCCAAAGGTACAGTTGTATTTTCTCTCGGTGTGACGTTACCATCCCCTTGCCCACAGACCGTGCTCAAACAGCTGGGTCCCACCTCCCAGCCACTGAATTGCCCCTTGTTTTTCCTCTCTTCCCTCCCTACGGCAAACAAACCGGGGGCAAATGGAAAGAGTTTCCTGCGATAGGAGACCGAGAACCGCCTGGTACAGCCTCCAGCTCACTCGATCTTGTGTATTCAGCCCCAACGCCTACGGCGAGGCAAGCGTGCATGAGAAGGTGACCTGCCTGGACCCTGCCTGCTTTGCAGAAGATAAGAACAGCGTTGATAGCATCGGGCCAGCCCACGAATGAGTCAAAACCTGAAAGCTACAGAATAAAAAGCAGACACTGCCGGGTACCAGCATGCGACAGCCTTGCTGCAGCTTAGTGTCAGCCATGGTGACGGGTAACTCGCACAGGTCTGGCCCTCGCAGACCTTGCAAGGGCTGGTGTAAGCTCTGAAAGCACAGCCGCCTCAGCAAAAGCAGGCGGTCCCGCTAGCGCAGCATCACTGCCCCAGGGAAGAGCCCTTCATCCCAGGCAGACAGCTTCTCCACATCTCCATCGCCGGGAGGGGCTGGCAGGGGGGTTGCAGCACGGCTGCAGTGTCCGAGTTTCCCAGTTGCACCATCATCCCGCAGCAGCAGTTTGCGGGCAGTTCCCACTGCCAGACCCTGAACAAAACCTCCGATGGGAGGGGAGACAAGTCTAGAGCCCCTGCCCCACTGAGGCAGCTGGAGAGCGCAGACACACACCTGCCTTTCCCAGATCTCATCGGCCCCTGGGCACCTTTGGGGAGCAAAGCACGTGCCCCAGAATAGGATAAACAGAGAATGAGCTGCAAGCAGAGCCTTCCTCCTTGGGAGGATGCTGAGAGCGCCCTGTGCACGAGGGATGGATGCCAGGGCATCAGCAGGAGCGATGCTGGTCTGGCACTCTGCAAGGTCAAGTCACCAAGGAGAGGACAGGTCAGAGCTGCTCTGGGGTGTGAACCTTTGCAAGAGCTGTTATTTAGAGCTACTCCATGCATTTTGGCTACTAGGATAAGCATGGGGACTGGTGAATACGGGTCCGGTGTGCTATTGAACCAGCCACCACAGCAGGGCACGGAGGGAAGAGTGAGCAGGTGGGTACCGCTCTTCCCCACCCTGCACCGTCCGCTGGCACCACACAGCTAGGAGCGCAGAGGGCGAGGAGCTGCGCTACACTGCCGTGAGCCCCCACGTAGGCAGCAGTAGTCACGGCAGGGCAACGAGGGAAAGCCTCTTCTGGTAATTCAGTGCCTGCAGCAACGTCATGTAGGAATGCGCCTCTAATCCTTAACATCGTGCCAAGGCCTTGCCTTCCCCTGGGAGCTCAGCGCCCGTCCCCATGGCACTGCCTGACTCCAAAGGGATGCAGGAGTGATAAACTTCACCCCCTGCCAACACAGCCCCCTCCCAGCCATCGGCAACGTCGGCAGAGGAATACCCAAGGATGATGATGGCACCGTGAGGAAACAAGGTTGTTCCTTTAGCGTATGGCTGGGTTTGGAGACCCAGAAGCATCCCAAAAAGATGAGCAGCCTGGGGAACACAACCAAAGGCGTCACCGCATCCTGCAGCTGCTCGAGTCACCAGCCGCATGCAGATGAGCCCAGCTCCCTCCCTGCCCTGACACCCCCCAAGAAGGAAAAGGCTCCCCTTGGCAAGGGACGTCTCACTGTCCCTGCCCAGAGCCCGAGCGGGAGGCGGCAGGGGAGGAGGATGCTGCGCTGCAGCCAAGTGAAACGCCGGTGTGGCGGGACCTGGATGGCAACGCTGCAGTGCTGCAAAGCGGGGGGAGGATGCAAGGATCCCAGGCACGCAGGAGAGCTGTGAATCATCTGCAGGCACCCTGGATATCAGCCTGCCAGGATGGGCGGGCCCCCCTCGCAGAAAGCCGCTGTATACACTTACAAACAAGCTGTTTACGCACACCAGAACGTCAATGATAACAAGGAGCGATCTTTTCCTTGGGGCCCCAATCCAGGCTTAGCACGAACTCATCCCTCCAGCACAAAGCTGGGGACGGGAGGGTGCTCCTTGATTCGCAGTCTGCCCGCTCGGCTATTCCTCCATCCAAAGGGGCTGCGTCTCACTCTTTTCCTGAGCACCTGGCATCGCTCAGGGAAGCCCGCGGAGACCTTTGCATGGTCCAACACTCGGTGTTCCCCGCAGCTCTGCAAACCAGACAGCAAACGTTCGCCTGCAACCCAGTGCCAAAGAGCCGGCAGCAATCCCTCCCAGTTACACCTCACTGCCTTGACCCAGAAGGTCTGGGCAGCCAGGTGAGCCAGCGACAGCCCAAGCACACTCTATCCTCACCCCCCACCTCTAAAAGCTACTCTAATTAATTAAGATCAAGCCAAACTAAGCCGTTGGCCTTGCTGTGCTGCTCAGAGCAGCTTGCAGCAAACGGTCATTGTGGCACCGGTGTCCATCGGCGGGAAAGGGACTCATCCTGCTCCCAGGCGCCCTGTCTGCACCGCTTCAACCTGCGCTTTCACTTGCCTTAGGTTCAGGTTAGGCTTTAGGAACCAGCCTGCCCAGATTCCAGCCCAACCAGCACCTCCCTGCAGAACCAGCCCTGACCTGGAGCACCCACTGCAAGAGCCGCGTTCGGAGGAGACCCACGTCCAGGAAACCTCTCCGAAACGGGCAGAGAAGCGCCTCGCAGGTAGGGCAGGGCAGGGCAAAGCCATCGCTCATCCCTGGCTCACCCACCTAATTCAACTGGCAACTCACAAGCAAGCCCTAAAACCCCCGTTTTTGTCCCCCCCACCTACTTCACTCTGAGACTCCTGCACGGCCCCACGCGGATGGGAAGCGGGAGCACAGCAGGCAGCCCAAGGGCAGGCTCCTGGCAGCTCGCAGGGAGCATCCTCGCAGGCAAACATCCCCAAGGGCTCACGCTGCAGGAGGTGATCATCGCAGCCGTACGGGACCACCATCCCCATCTGACCGGCTGGGACGGTGCACAGCCTGCCCCTCGCCCAATGGCCCTCTGGCTGGGCTGAGGGTGCTGGGGAGTCCCGGGGAGGGCAGGGAGGACAGTGGTAGCCTCCCAGGAGGAGAAGGTGCTCGTACGCAACACGTCGTGACGGCAACCCAAGGACAATTTAGTAGAAACACTTGAATACTATATTTTTTTTGAGAGCAGGGAGAACCGATGCAGCAAAAGCACATCCCCTCATTTTATCTCCGAAGCACTCACAAGAAATTAACAGATCAATTGGGAGTCTTTTACAGAGCTGGTATTAATTTCCTCCCAGCTGTAAAAAGGAAATGAGAGACAAAAGACATTAAATGGACTTGCCCAAGTCCCCAAGTGAACGGCGTGAGAGCTGGCGTGAGAACCCAGCAGCTCCCAATTTCCACTCCTGTGTTTAGATAATGCTTCTCCTTCAAACCAGAAGAAAAGCCAAGGACACTCTGCAAGAAAAGCAGATATTAAGTAAGACCTAATTGCTATTAAAGACCGAGAAACCCACGGCGCCTTTGCCTGTCACCCAACAGCTACAGTATCTCAAGTACGGAGGAAAACACGGAGCCAACTGGAGATGGTGCTGGAGCAAGCAGTGGCTTGGGAGGCTTCAAGGCTCCCATCACATCTTGAAGAAACCTCTCCCAGATCCAGCTGCGCACAGCTGTGAGCAGAGCAGCTCTCCTCCACCCCTCTCCAGCTCCAGAGCGGCTCCGTGACGTGACGCTGCAAGACCCAACGTTCTCCTCCAACCCGACGTTTGAGAAACTGGCCGAGGGTTTGGTGCTACGTGCC
The DNA here is from genome assembly GCA_027574665.1 of Rhynochetos jubatus. NCBI lineage: Eukaryota > Metazoa > Chordata > Aves > Eurypygiformes > Rhynochetidae > Rhynochetos > Rhynochetos jubatus. The sequence continues at coordinate 4,537,460 of CM050672.1, read as the reverse complement.
AAGCCAGCTATTAAAAACCTCCCGTGACTCTTAACGGGCACGAGGCCGCTCCCAGACCACAGGCTGAGGTTAGCAAACCTGTTTAAAGCCTTAAGGCTGCTCCACGCTCGGTTTTTCTAAGGCGGGACCGTAGGAACCTTTACCAGCCCCTGGCATTAGCCCAGCAGGAGCCGGGCACGCAGGTACGGAGGCACACGGGGACAAACCGCCACGCAAACTGCTGCTGCTGTTGCTCCAAGACTCACAGTGACTCTTCTCCACGATCTCCGGATGGGTGCATCACGCAGCCAAGGCAGCAAGGCTGGGCTCTGCCTGGCACAGATAGTTTACCCAGGAAAACCGTGTTTTCTACAGGGCAACAGCATCCTCATTTGGGTTTATATCCTTTAAAAGCATCCGAACGGTGACAGCAGCTGGACTTGAGCGTTTGAGGAGGCCTAATAAAAGAAGCTCTAGAGAAACTGCTTGTGCTCCAGGGAAAGGGGCCAGGAGCAAAACATAACTGCTCACGAGTCCCGCTTTTCCCAGATCCCTTCAGCTGTCACGAGACACGCTGGATGCCATGAATAGCTGGGCTAGGAGGGGTCAGGCTGCCTCAAGCTGGGGGATTTCTGCAATAAACCGCTCCCAGTCACGTTCTGCATGGCGCACAGCAACAGTGCGTGCTGCTTGGTGCGGGTATTGGATCGCCCTGGAGCGGACGGCACTCGTGGTGATGTGAAGAGACAGTACCCAGTCACCCAAAATAAGGCTCCCATCTGGGCACCCAAAACAAGGCTCTGGTCGCTCTCCCAGTTCCCTGCGCTCAAACTCGTGGCACAGTATTTAATACACGGTTCCTGCTGGCCCTCGAAGCCTTGGGAAGAGTTAAAGCTGAGCCGGCCCGAGGTGACCACAGACAAACTCCCCCGGCAGAGCAATGCCAATCGCCCTTCCCAGGAAGGGCAGATTTCCTACCGGGAACACAGGCAGGAAAGACAAACAAAAGCTTTTCAGGAAATAACCTGTTGGTCTCCAGTCTGACGGGAGGGAGGGAGGAGGTAATTGCAATTATCACTGATTACTACCGGGCTTTGCAAACCCAGACAAGGCAACACCACTCGCACACGCCAGCGGTGAGTCGAGAGCCAATGCGAGCACCCTGTCACCTTTGCCTCTTCCCCTGGTTTTGGCAGGAGCTGCCGGCACACAGAGACTCCAAGGGTGAGCCCACGCCGGCGAGGCCCAGGGGATGGAGAGCCGTCCCGGCCAGACGCCGTTCCAGCCTTCCCAGCACCCCCCCCCCCGCGGGCAGGATGCAGGCGATGCTATTTCACACCCAGCCAAGCTAACACAAGAGCTCCCGGGAGCAGATGCTCTCTCCTCTACACTTCACAGGCAGGAGAGGAGCCCGCACCTTGCAAAACGCATCCCTCAGGGACCGAGGCTGCTGTGGGAAAAGCGCTCCCAAGGGAAACTGAGGCACCAGCAGGGCTGGATATCCCAGCTCTTCTCTTTAAAGGCCTGTGCGTGCGTAAGTGCGCACGGTGGCGTTTGTGCTGTTAAAATCTCCAGCAGCAGGGTGGGAAGCTGTCTTCTCTCCAAATACATCATTAAGATTTAGCATGTCGTGACTCCGAAATGCAGAATCATTCCAAGCACTGAAAACAACCCTGCTGCAAATCTGCAAAAGGGAGTCTGCTTCTGCTCAATAAAGAGAGGGGAATTATTTCCCTACCAGCACCCTCTATTAAGCGGAATTTAAGAGCTTTCCCTCCAGGTTGATTGTATTGCGACTTTCAGGAGTCAGAACACTGACAATGTTTACCAGTCCCTCCTGGGCAACCCAAGGAAATGCATTTGTTCACTTCCCATTACAAAAAACACTTTGTGTTCTCCAACTTTCTGCTCAGGGAGCTCAAAACATCACCCCAAATTCAAACGAGCCCTTGGTCACTCCTGTCCCTGTCAAATCCATCAGGCAGGTGGGTCAAGTTCTCTGGGGAAGGAACCCCAAGCCATGGGGCGACACAACACCCAAGGTGACACAACACCAAACCCGGTCTCACTGCTCCACTTCAAGCAATGATTCAATCTTTGTTCTCATCTTTTCTGCCAACTGTGCAGCAACATGTGTGTGCACGCCCGGCCATAGAGCTTCTAATTCCATTTCTTCCTTCCCTTTCAAGCAGAAACACACACACATTCATTGGACATCAGGCCCGGAGAGGGTGGGGAGCACTGGGACAGGCTGCCCAGAGAAGCTGTGGGTGCCCCATCCCTGGGAGTGTCCAAGGCCAGGCTGGATGAGGCTTGGAGCAACCTGGGCTAGTGGAAAGCCAACCGGAATCCAGAAAGCCAACCGTGTCCTGGTCTGGATCCAGAGCAGCGTGGCCAGGGGGGCGAGGGAGGGGATTCTGCCCCTCTGCTCCGCTCTGGGGAGACCCCCCCTGCAGTTCTGCTCCAGCTCTGGGCCCCCAACAGCAGGAGGACACGGAGCTGTTGGAGCGAGGCCAGAGGAGGCCACAGGGATGCTCCGAGGGCTGGAGCCCCTCTGCCATGGGGACAGGCTGGGGGAGTTGGGGGGTTCAGTCTGGAGAAGGGAAGGCTCTGGGGAGACCTCAGAGCCCCTTCCAGGGCCTGGGGGGGCTACAAGAAAGCTGGGGGGGCTTTCTCCAGGGGCAGGGAGTGACAGGACAAGGGGTAACGGGGTTAAAGGGAAAGAGGGAGATGGAGATGGGCCATCAGGAAGGAATTCTTCCGGCAGAGGGTGGGGAGCACTGGGACAGGTTGCCCAGAGAAGCTGTGGGTGCCCCATCCCTGGGAGTGTCCAAGGCCAGGCTGGATGAGGCTGGGAGCACCCTGGACTATGGAAGGTGTCCCTGCCCGTGGCAGGGGGTGGGACTAGGTGGGCTTTAAGGTCCCTTCCAACCCAAACTATTCCTTGATTCTATGATTCTTCTGCTCGAGGAAAGAGCGGAAGAACAAAACATGACAAGATAGCCATCCCTCAATTAACACACAACTGGAAGATGTTGGAAAATTAGAGATAAGCAAGATACCAAACACCATGTAGAACAGACGGCGATCGTACAGCTTGCCTAAGGGCGTGTATTGGCCAGCACCATGAAGTGAGAAGACCAAGCATCGATACCTCGCTCAAGTCAAACCATCCCCACAACTTCCCTGCTCCTCTGCTGCTCCCTGGCCAAGGTTTCAAAACAGCAAGGCTGTTATCAAACTCACACCAGCAGCTTCGAGCACACAGGGGCAAGAAAAAGCCACCAATGACCCAGGCAGCCCGGCCAAGCCAGCGTAAGGGAGAGGTGCAACCCAGCTCCGCCTCCGCTTCGCAAGGCTGTGTTTTCAGAGTATTCCGGATGGATTTCACTTTTTATGTGAACAAATTAAGCCTTAGGGACCCAAAAGAGAAAAAAAAAGAAGAAGAAATCAAATGTTTACAAGGCAGCTGCAGTTATTCATCCTCATTATTGCTTACTTTTAACGTTTCCTCTCTCAGTACCCACAGCTCCAACGGCGCTCTGGTAAAGGACCCACTCCAGCATGACCCTGGGAAAGTCCCTACAGCCCACACCACCTCCGCAGTCTACAGCCATAACCCAGGGCTTGCAGGAGGGAAAAGGGAAAGGATTACGTTAACGAAATACTCTTGTAAGCCTAACGAGCTTCTGGTTTGCACACATGCCACTGAGGTGTGTGTCTCTCTTCTGCCCCAGGTTTAGGCTCTCGTACCCCAAAGAACAACCCTCTTCCCTTCCCTCCACCACCCCCGGGTTCTCCATCTCGGACATGTAAGCCTCAAACCCTGGAGGATGCTACGTAGCCATGCTAATTGCAGGCAAAAGGCTCGTTCTCCACCCCACTAATTCCCAAGGGAACTCCAGCACCTCTGGGTGTCGCGGATAAGCCGCGGTTGGGTGCCTGGGCAATTTGGGACCGAGGACATGAACCAGACAGGCCGAATATTCTGGTTTTACCCCACAAACCACCCCAGCCCTATTGGAGGTCTCAGGGGAGGGATATCCTCACGGCATCTCCCTGGAAGCCGGGCCAGCACCCATCTGGGCTGTGGCCATTGCAGGACTCGGCGAGTCAACACCCACGCCCCAAATTCCACCTGCAGACTGTGCGGGAAGACAGCCCGACCCCCAGCACGAGGCGTCCAAGCCTTTGGTAATAAACGGGATGAAATAAGAGCTTCGGTTCCTGCGCGGCCTTAAGGTCCAGAAAGCAGAGAGGTGAACCGGGCAGCGTGGCGGGTGACAGGGTCCCTGTGGGGGGCAAAGCCATGGCTGCAAACCGAGCGTAATTCTGCTTTAATGGACATTAGGGGACATTCGGGCTCACTGGGGAGGTATAGGCAGGGACTGCAGACCGGTTCAGTTTTTCCCACTCCATGACCATCCCATCTTTCACAGCAGGAACCTTTCACTCTTCCAGCCCTAATTAATCTAATGGTTTCCTCAGATCTGTGGAGGGAACAGTTCGGGTGTTTTGCTCAGACACCAGCAACTGGCTGACCACGGGGAAAAAAAAATATGGGGGCTGTTTAAATTCATTATCATGACAATTTACACTTCTGTGGCACCAGCTGCATCAGCATTTCAAAATCCTTTCCTGACAGTTATTCATCAAGCCTCAATTACGCTGCAGAACAGCCACCAGCTCACCCATCCATACGGTGAAAGGCTTGGTGTGATCTCAGACCACACGCCACCGTGGTATCTGCAGCCCACGCATGAAATAAGCCCGCGCTGGCGCTTGCGAGCGGGGCAGGTTTTAAGACAAACATTTCCCTCTGGCTCAGCGAGGGAAACCGCATCAACCGGTCCCATGGATCCAGATGAAACAGCCCAGGAAACCCTTCCCACCGGCCAAGCTTTGCTGACGGCTGTCCTAGCGAAGCTGCCCAAGATAAGCCAACCTTGCAGCGGCAGAAGGGGAACAGAGATAACCTCCAGCACGCTCATCCTGTACGTCAGACACGTATTTCTAACACGATGACGACGGCTGGGGTGACACGTTTTCAAACACTTCTTTGCTACCCCCTTTCCGAGCCTTGCACGAGGTGCCGGTGTCTCCGCGCCGGTGGCTTTGCTCCTGGGTGTTTCTGCTGTCTGGTCTCAAAATCCAGTTCCTGCATCCTGTGCCACCACCGCAACAGGCTTCCTACCCCGCTCACCCAAACAAATCCTGACTCACAGGTCTCTAAGACCTCTGGGGTGGGATGCAGGATGCTACAAGCAGTTGAAAAGCACCCGAGTGGTTTGGCACCCAAATCTCGCTGCCAGCCAGCAGCCACAAGCCTCTAAAAATGTTTTTTCTGGCAATTTTGAAATTATCCGTGCTCCTTCCAGCACAGGAGCCTCCCCACCATGCCCAGAGCCTTCGCCAGACTCCACAACCCCATTTGCATCCATCATGTTTGGCTCTTCTTTTCCCAGCTCCTATCACCAGCCCACAGGCACCAGGAACTTAGTTAATCTTGTTCCTCCCAAGACACCCGCTGCGATGGGGACGGCTGGCACTGGCCAAAGGTAACCGCTGCCGCAGGAGTGGTACTGAACACCAGAGCCTGACACCGGGACGCCCCATGCCTGGTAAACCAGGCTGAGGTGTGTCACCAAACGACCCCCAAAGCAGCAGCGTGTCCCCACATAACACACTGCTGCCCACGGCTCCGGGCTCCCTCTCTGCTCGCTTGGCGCACTCTCCCCAGCTCGCTTCACACCAGCCTGACAATCACACGGCGATGATTTTTCTGCACGTACCAGGTTGGTGTTGGCTGTCGTCAGACAGTCTGAAGGGAGGGGGAACACCCCAGACAACAGCCCCAACCCAGACACATGAAAAACCCGAGTGCTGCGAAGGGGGAAGAAGAGACAGAGCAATGACTCAGTGTTTGCCACAAGCTCAACCAGAGCACTGCATCAGCTAGCCAGCGTCTAGCGTGCACCAGCGAGCAGGGTAAGAAAGCTCAGCTGTGAGGTAGTGCTTTGTGGGGACCCTCACAGCTGCCTCCAGCCTCCCCATGTAGGAAATCAAGCCCCCACTGCGCGCTTGAGCTGCAAGGCGGGATGGCCAGGATGCTCCAAGGGGGCTGGGAAGGATGCTCCTTGGATGCTGAGGAGCCGTTGGGTGCAGACAGACGGCCCCGCAGACAGACACCTCGAGTGAAGGTGACTCCTAATGCAGGAGGGAAACACCACTTGTGTGTTTTTCCGCCTCAGAAGGCAGGGCCTGGGATGGGCTTGGGAGACACAGGTAACCCCAGCGCTTCTCCAAGGCGGGTAAGCGCTGGCGGTTCACAACGAAGCTCTGAGCACCGGGCCCCAGCGTGTGCCCGCACAGGGACTGCCAACCACAATCTGTTATTTACATTCCTGACTCGCTCCTTCCCTTTCCCCTGAAACAGAAAACATTTACAGCCGAACCTGAACTCCCCAAGTGTCTCCTGGAGCCACGTGAGTCGGAAGGTCAGGCCTCAGAGTCAGGAAACCAGGGTCGTGCGCTGAGAGACTCCCCAAGCCCTTCCCTAACCCTCCCTGGGCACGACGCAAAGGAAACCCTTACAACATCCTTGGAAAACCTTGGAGACGGCACAGGGGGCTTCTGATGTGGGTGTTTTATGAAGGTCTGGCCTTCTGCAGCAAAGCAACAGGTTGAGACACAGCCTGATTGCAACCCTCGGCAGTGAAGGGTTCCTCCAGGTTTACTGGCAAAGCCAAGCCCTCCCCAGATGTGGGCTGCACACGGCTGCTGGGGCTCTGGAACGGCACCGTACGGTTGTAGCTGTCCCTCACCGCCTCTTCTCCTACACAGTCTTAAAATACTGCGTGAGTATTAAGTAAAACAGCCAGCACTGGCCTTCCCCTTCTCTGCTGGGATTAGCAAAGCAGGAACAGCCCATGCCTGCAGGACACGCTGGGGTGGCAAGTCCCTCTGTCCCAGAAAGCCACCCCCTGTCCGGCGGTGAATCCTCCAGGAACCAACCTCCTTTGAGGCATTTTACAAAAACGGCATTGAGAGGGGAAGGGCTCAACTCACACCTTGGATTCTCCAAGCAAGCTCGCAGTTAGAGCTGCGGAAGAGAGGATAAATCACCTGGAAGGGACAACCCTGGGACGCGCTTAAGCCTCGATAGTTGTCTGAAGCGTCAAGAGAGATGAGGGGAAACTGAGCAACAGGACAAGGGTCAGGTTGCATCTCCTGGCCCAGAGAAGAGCCCTGCAAGCACTTCTGAGCTCCTCTACGTGGTCGCCATGCACTACGCCAGCAGGTTGACACCCAGAAATCATTCACAGCGTTGAAGTCTTTCAGTTCTGCAGCAACACGTGGCCCAATCACCAGCCGTAACCCAGGCAAGGGGCGTCCTGAGCTGGAGAAGCTGGGGAAGGGAAGTGAGGAGGTGCTGAGCTGTCGGGTGCCCACGCTACTCAAATTCTCCCTCTTGGAGAAAAGGTGTTTGTCCCCTGCACCTCAGGATGTGCCAAGAAGCGCTAACGGGACGGGGGGGGGGGAGAGAGGAAGCGCTGCAAATTCCCACTCTGCTCATCATCCCTCCTTCCCCTCTCCATGGAAAGCGGATGCTTCAAACCCCGTCGGGTTTAGGGAGCCTGGAGATGTGCGTGCTTCATCCTGCCATCAGACGGTACTGCGCAGGCATGCAGCGGCACCCGGTTGTGTAAGAGCTGTCCCTGGGTGAAAAAAAGCACATTTTGCTGCTCCTGCACAACCTCCCCTGGTCCAGGGTGGGATCGATGGGGCCGAGATTTAGACAACGAGCAGCGAGACATTTTTGCAGGCCGTGAGCGGAGGAAGCCTGAATATTCAGCTGTACCAGCAACTTGGGGACTACGTACCAAGATTAACAACACGAATAAGCAACGCTATTCCCTTCAAAACCCTGGAGAGGAGGCCTAGGAAAAGGATGCCCCCGGACTGCTCTGCTGGTGAAGCCCCTCTTAGAGGGGTAGGTAACCTACGGTACGGATTTTGGCATAATCAGCATCCCCGGAGCTCTGCAGAGCACCTGCCATCTCCGAAGGACCCTTGCCAAACTTGGAAGGCAGCTCCTCTTAAAATACACCCCTTAAACACGCAGCCTTGCATAATGCTTTTAACACGTAAGAACCGACGGGGCTCAGCTCACCGCCAGAAATAACTTTTCCTGCGGCACAAACGAGCCCTAACTTCAGGCAACGGCGGCACAAAAGAGCTTCAGGCAGCGACCCAGCGCAACGCCGATGACGGAGGGTACCCGTGGGAGGGGGACGGCCGGCGGGCAGCGATGCCACTCGTCTCTCCCACCACGTACGTTCCCCGGGAAGCCGCTTTCTGCTGCCCATTCTGGTGCTTTCCAGCGGCGGTTTCCGAGCAGGGACGCAGGCCAGTGCTGTTAGCCCCTCCTTTCTCACCAGCTTCCGCAGATACTTCTGATTTCATCACTCTTTGCTCTCCGAGGCAGAAGGACAGAAAACGCAGTGCAATAGCCCCAAACAGCTAGCAGAGGTCGCTTAACATGCGCTGGGTGAGCCCTGGGAGAGGAGATTTCACTACAGTGAAGCACCTTCTAGCTAAACATCATTTTGGGCAAAGCCGGGAAGAGATAAACCCCACAGATCCAGCCTGCTTCCACTCTGCCCTGACTGCTCGTCTTCCAGACAGGCAGGAAGCCTCTGGGTCTGAAGTGTGCCTATATGTAAATAAAACACCCAGGAGGGATTGTGAAAACGGGGCTCTACGTGCCCACGCGCGCTCACACGGGCTGGGAAGGGGATGAGGTATATTTAGAAAGAGCTGGGCAGGGAGGATCTGAGCTCCTGGGGTCTCTCGGACCCCGCTGGGCCAGGCCAGGGCCTGGTTTCCAGCAGGCACCAGCTCAAAAAAGGCTCCCAAAGCAAGATCTCAATCAGCAAGCTGGAGTGCTCCATAAGGAACGCTGCCGTTAGCGTTATTAAATCGCTGATGGTAATTGTGGAGCAAAATGAAGGAAAGGCAGAGCTCCCTCCTGTCACCCACTGTAAGGCAGGAACAGGCAAACATGTCACCTGCCCTCTTGGCTTTATCGCCACCGACAGGACCGGGGCCAGCTTGACCTCTGCACTGCCGGAGGCCGGGTCCGGCACACCGGTGCGGCTGGGCACGGAGCAGTTACATGACATCACACACTTTGGGGTAATTCGGTTGGGATTGATGCAGCTGCAGAAGTTTGGAAAACACTTTGTCAACAACCCCCGCCCTGGCGAACTGATGCTTTCCCAGAGTGGGTCACCGTAGAGGGTGACTTTTCCCAGCCCTCTGGACCCTGATGCTCGTTATCTTTAATGCAGGGATCCTCTGGATGCTCTGCAGCGGAGGCAGTTGCCCACCCCGGTTTGCTGCGGAGGGGGAGGAAGGGGAGGTTGAAGCACTGAGAGATGTTTAAGTGACTTCTCCAAGGTTACAAAAGGCATCTGTGGTTGAGAAAGGAAGCAAAGAAACAAACTGGACGCTTCCTCCTCACTCCTGTCCGAGTGCCAAAGGGAGGACAGCAAACCTGGTCCAAACAGGGGACGGTCAGGGCTCGGGGAGCATCTCCAGCCCCGCTCCTGACAGCGAGAGGAGAAAGCCTGTGCTGAGCAACAGGGCTGGGGCGTCCCTGCCAGGCCTACGGCTGAGACCCAAGGTCGTGGGGAGAGCGGTGCCCACCCCAGCTCCCGGGGCGCCTGGGGGGTTCACACGGGATGTGGTGGGAATTTGCCCTGGGATGCTCCGGGTGGTCCCTCCTTGGGATGCTCCAGAGTGCGTGTCCCATTCGGTCTCAGCATCCCACCCTGGGATGTTCAGAGGGGTCCCACCTTGGGATGCTCAGGGTGGTCCGTCCTTGGGACGCTCCAGAGTGCGTGTCCCGTTCGGTCTCAGCATCCCACCCTGGGATGCTCAGGGGGTCTTGGGATGCTCAGCGTGCCTAGCCCATGAAGCCGGGGGTCCCTCCCCGGGCTGCCCTCCCTATGCACCCCGCCGCGCCATCGCCAACCTACCCAGCTTCATGAGACAGGCCAGCAGGATCCAGAGGGAGATCTCGAAGGGGATGCGGACGTGGGTGTAGTCGATGCCCAGGACGGGGAAGGCTTTGCGGGGCTTGGCGTGCCCCTCGGCCGAGCCGTTGGCCGGCTGCTTGTTCAGCGGGTGGATCTCCTGAGCGGAGACGGTGGGCGCGGGGGTGAAGCCCCCGAGGTCGCCCCCCGGCTGTCCCTCGGAGGCCAGCAAGCCCTGCCCGGGCAGCAGCGGCCCCAGCAGCAGCAGGGCCCAGGGTAGGGCGCGCAGGGCCGCGGCGCCCATGGCGGCGGGCGCGGAGGGGGGGGGCGGCGGGGGGCTGGGGCGGGCGGCGGGGCCCGCCGGCGGCGTGGGGCAGGAGCCGCCCCGCCGACAGCCGGAGCGCAGCTGGGGCGGCCGCGGCGCCGGGGAACATCCCACCGAGCGGCCGGGGCGGCCGCGGGGCGGAGGCAGGGGCGGAGGCAGCGCCTGCGGCGGCGGGGCGGGGGGTGCAGGGCGCGGGGGGGCGGTGTCAGGAGGGGGGCGGGGGGAGTGGAAGATGGGCAGGAAGGGGGGAGCGCGGGAGCTGGAGGGGCTAGTGGAAGAGGGAGGTGCAGGGCACAGGGGGTGCGGTGCAAGAGGGGGTGCGGGGGGGGGTAGTGGGAGATGGGGTGCCCTGCGGGGCAGGGGGGCAGGAAGGGGGGAGCGCAGGAGCTGGGGGTGCGGTGCGAGAGGTGGGGTGCGGGGGAGGTAGATGGGGTGCCCTGCAGAGTCGGGTGCTGCTATTGCAAGAGGGGGTGCAGGGCACGGGGGGGGCGGTGCAAGGGGGGGGGCGGTAATGGAAGATGGGGTGACCTGCGGGGGGCGGGGGGGGCAGGAAGGGGGGAGCGCAGGAGCTGGGGGGGCTAGTGGGGGGGCTAGTGGAAGACGGGGTGCAGGGCACGGGGGATGCAGTGTCAGGAGGGGGGTGGGGGGTAGTGGAAGATGGGCAGGAAGGGGGGAGCACAGGAGCTGGGGGGGCTAGTGGAAGAGGGGGTGCCCTGCAGAGCGGGAGGGGCAGGAAGGGGGGAGCGGGGGAGCTGGGGGTGCTAGTGGAAGAGGGGGTGCAGGACACAGGGGGTGCGGTGCAAGGGGGGGTGCAGGGCAAAGATGGGGGTGTACTGAAAGATGGGGCGCCTTGCAAAGCTGGGTGCTGCTCTGGAGGGAGGCGGGGGGGCTGGGGGTGCTGGTGAAAGAGGGGTGCAGGGCAAAGGGGGGAGCAGAGAAGTGGGGGTGTTAAGGTGGGATCCAACGCAAAAGGGGGTGCAGAGAGGAGAGGCAAGCGATGGATGGGGGTGCCAGCCTCAGGGGGGGGCGCAGTGCAAGGGGGGGTGCAGGGAGACGAGGGGGTGCGTGGAGGCAGGGGGTGCTAATGCAAGGTTGGACCCAAAAAGGATGGGGGGGAATGCAGCGAGGGGTGCACAGGGATGCGGGGGTGCAAGGAGGCAAAGGGACCCTAATGCAAGGGCACGGGGGGGGGGGGGGGGGGGGCAAATGAAAGGGAGTGAAACACCCTGGGGGGGTGCCTGCTGCTGGAGGGGTGCAGGGGGGTGACGCCCTGCCCAACAGCGTGGGGGTGGCAGGGGGGCTGCAGGCACACGGCCCAGGCACCCTTTAGGGGGGGTACCGAGAGCTCACAGCAGAGCACCCAGGGCCGGGGGGAGAGCGGAGCAGCCACCTGCCTGCTCCCTGTTTGCCGGGGGGGGTGGGGGGCTGGCGGTGGTATTTGCAGAGCGATGACTTCCAGGGGGACGGGCCTGGTGGGCTTTGCCTGCTCCCCTGGTCCAACACGGTGCTGTAACCCCATCTGCGTGTGTTGGTCGCGCCGTGCCCTTCGTCACCGGCGTGGTCCGAGCCACCAGGAAATCTGATAAGGCTCTAATAAAGCCACTCGAGTCGCATGGCGGGGTGGGGGTGGGGGGGATGTTGCTCAGCCACCTTGATTTTTTGGCTCTGCTACCGACTTCCTGAGTGTCACGTGGCGCGAGCGGAGCTCTCAAAACCGGCGGGAGTTTTGAAGTGATTTATTGGCTGAACTTTAGGGGTAAATGAGGCTTTTGGTAAAGGTGCAGCCCCTAATCCTTGGGGGCAGGCGGCGTGGGGAAGGCACGGGCCCTTGGCGTGACACATGGCAGCCGGAGCTCGAGTTTTGAAGGTGACACGCGCTGGTTTGTATCGGTTATGTTCTTGGTTTAAGGTGGTGTCAGCTCCCGAGGGCGAGGGCGGCGCTGGGGGAAGGCCGCGGGGGACCGCTGCCCTTCGCCCCGGCTGGCAGGAGGGGAGCGCAGCGGCGCTGCTGCAGCTACTTGGAAATCGGCGCCGACAGACGTGACCCATCAATTCAAGTGAATCATCAGCCTGAGCAGGAACCAGCTAGGTGTGGCAATTCCTCTCTTCCGCTTGGTTATGTTCTGGATAGTCCAATTAATCTGGTTTAGCAATTAAGCGAGGAATCCTGAGCGTTTCTCGTTCTGAAAGGGCTTAGTCATATCTGGGTGAGAAGCCTGATCCTGGACGGTGGCGGTTGGTACGTGGGGCGGTTGGTACGTGTTTGGGGCGGTTGGTACGTGCTGCGGTTGAAGCAGGACCGACGGCGAGACCCTTGCTCAGGAGAAAACACTGCGGCGGGTTTTCATTCAGAAACTGTTCCGGGAAGCTAAAACCAGTTCCTGGGGAATAACTGGGTCAGGTTTTGCCAGCTCCTCGTGCCGGGATCAGTCGGCAGCCGCAGTGGGTAGGTCTGAGCTGGCCGGTACCTGGTTATTGTACATTTACCAGTGGGGGGATGCAGCATCCAACTAACTTCTTCCTGCCCTGGCAGCCTATGTTCCCGCCCCGCTTGGCTGGATGGCACCAGCTGGACAAGGGCCCTTCAACCTCCTGAACTCCACGAAGGATTTCCGTTAGTGCAAATTCTTGACAAAGTGCATATTCCTGCTTCGTTCTGATCCAGAGACAAAGACTTGGAGACATCCAATTAAATCTGTGTTCCCGAGTTAATCCGTCAGCACTGCAGGGCTCTGACAGTGGCAGAAAACCAGCACGTGAGCTGCCTTGGGGCTCCTTTCAGTTATTCGTGGCTCCTGTGTTAGGAGAGACATCCAGTCACCTCCAGCTCCTCGTGGCCCAGCCGACATGCTCCCCGGGATTCTGGGAACTTGCACCACACTCCCTGGGAGGGAGCGTAACTAGGATTAGGCTGCTCAGCCTGAAAAGGGAGAGCAACACACCACATGAGGGAGCTTCAAAAATGTCCCGTCGAGCAACTTAATACATAAGTTATAATCACAGGATGGTTTGGGTGGGAAGGGACCTCAAAGCCCACCCAGCCCCACCCCCTGCCATGGGCAGGGACACCTTCCATAGCCCAGGGTGCTCCCAGCCTCATCCAGCCTGGCCTTGGGCACTCCCAGGGATGGGGCACCCACAGCTTCTCTGGGCAACCTGTCCCAGTGCTCCCCACTCTCTGTGGGAAGAATTCCTTCCTGATGGCCCATCTCCATCTCCCTCTTTCTGTTTAAACCCGTTACCCCTTGTCCTGTCACTCCCTGCCCTTGGAAAAAGCCCCCCCAGCTTTATTGTAGCCCCCCCAGGTACTGGAAGGGGCTCTGAGGTCTCCCTGGAGCCTTCCCTTCTCCAGGCTGAACCCCCCAACTCCCCCAGCCTGTCCCCATGGCAGAGGGTCTCCAGCCCTCGGAGCATCTCTGTGGCCTCCTCTGGCCTCGCTCCAACAGAGCTTATCCTGATGAATCTTGGAAAGGAAAATCAGATGTGGTGCATGTACCTAAGCGCATCATTGTCTACCTTGGCCTCTGGAAAAGCTTCCCACCTCCTGCCTTTGAGCAAGGCACCTTCTCTGATCCAGACACCGGCATTCCCTCTGCTCCTTCAGGCCATGTGTGGAGCTTCACAACCCAGCACGCTAATACGGTACCAGCAAACGCCCGGAGTTGTGTTTACATGTAAATCACACAGAATTCACCCCTCATACTGAGAGAATCCTCTGCGAAGCTCTGCTATTCCGTAGCAGCTTTGATCAGAGGGTCTAAATATCTTTCAGCAGATGCTAATCATCAAGAGGTAAACATCATTTACATTGCACAGGGAGGCAAACCCAGGTAGGCACCAAAAGGGAAGCGTTTTCTAAGTCGTGCACGGAACCCGCAGCAGATTTGCTCAAAGAAACCAGGAGTGCAGACCTTGCTGTACACGCTGGCTACACTTCAACCTGCAGACAAATACTAGTCCAGCTCCAGGTGTCTGCAGCACAGACCACGTTGTTTCTCCCTCACAGAAGAAGATCTGTGTCTCCGAACCTGCGCACGTGTGCGCTGAGACTTCCTGACTATGGTATAAATTTCAACGTAGGGTGTAAAATTCAGCTTTGGTGTGCGTGTTGTGGGTTTTTTACAGTCAATTGTCTTTTTTTTTCTGGGCGTAGCATAGATTGAGGACAGAATAGCAGACAGGTATTTAGTGAAAGCATTAAAACCCACCTTCTGTAGGACTTAAATGGTTTTCCCTCAAACATTGTACGAAGGGCAAGTCTGACACTCTGGCAGTTTTATCCCTTACTCCCTATACCTCCCTCTGGAGTGAAAACCCCGCAGCCCTGTTTCACAAGGATACTCTCCAAGGTGGTGTTTATCCTGCAGGAGGTCTAGCACTGGGAGGAGAACGCCTTGTTTACATTCCCCAAAGTGCCTCCAGTTCTCTTTGAGACTGCAGTGGGAAAGTTCAGCTCTGACAGTCAGAACCAGCAAGTCCTCCCGGTCCTCCCTGGCTTCAGCCACTGTCAGGTCTGCCTGTCACCAGGCAGAACACAAAATCAAGCTCCTGTGCCCCAATTTCCTCTCCATCAGTAAAACTTACGTGTCAAGGGCATCTGAAGCTTGCCTGATTTCTGCGTAGAGCTTTAGATCCCCATGAGGACGCCATCTGAGAAAAGAAGATAAAGCCCTGTTGTAAGGATGATAGTGATGGATCCTGATTATTATTTGTTTAATTAAAAGAGTCTGGACAGGTGCAAAGTCAACAATTAGAATTATCTTCCATAAAGAACTTCAACAACAGCTGAAGAAGTTAATGGGTTGTGAGATGAAGGCAAATCATTACAGCTAATGATTGGCCTGTCGTTTCCAAGTCTGAAGGCGCACGGGAGAGACCTCGCGCTTCCACGCAGTGTCTGACTGAAGGGGCTTTTTGCTCCTTCCGCTAACACAGAATGGGCGAGTAGCAATTTTCTTCTGTTGTGCAGCTGGGATTATCTGGGAACCACGGAATTAAGTTCTAAATGAAATTTTAAACTATTCATTAAACTTTATTAATAGACTTCGGAATGCTTAATTGTGGAAATAAATTACGGAGAGATGAATTCGTAACTTCTGATTCATTTTACGCCCTATCCCCCTCCTCTTGTCGGGAGGGCTCGGTAAAATAATTCGGACTAGCGGAGATCCCAGCCTCGCCTCTGCCCCAGGGCCTGGCGGCAGCGGCCCCAGGGCCAGCGGCCGGGCGTGCGGGGCAGCTGGAAGGCCACGGCGAAGGGCAGGTTGTTGCAAACACTGCCACCCCCTGGCTCTTTCCACCGCGTTATCCCCTCCCCCCCAAAAAAATCACTTGTGCGAATTGCTGGTGGGAAGGCCAGACGTTGGCCGGCAGGGATTAATTTTTCCGCCGGGATTCACGACCTGCAGCCGGAGGGGAGTTCTCACCGCGAGCTGCGCGGGGAGGCACCGGCCTGGCGGCTTCCGCTGCGCTGGGGCAAGCCGTGCGGGATGGCTCCCGGCCGCAGTGAGGGGAGGGCCGCAGGGTCTTGGAAAGGGGGCCTTGAAGGCCAAGCCCGCCATCGCGGCCGTGTCTGTGGGCTGGTGCGGCCAGAGCGCCCTGAGGGGCGAGTGTGTGGGGCGGCGGGGGGCCAGGCCCCACCGCGGCCTGCAAGCTGAGGGCATCCGGACCCAGCGAGGCCTGGCTTTAAGCAGCCCCCGGGCGTGGTGAAGGAGGAAAGGGGGACGCGGGCAGGCCTGCGGCGGGAGCAGAGGGATGTGGCCGGGCCCTGAGGCCCCAGCGCCGCGGGCGGAGGCCCCGGGGGGCGGTCATCCCTGCCCCCCGCGACTACAACTCCCAGCAGCCCCTTCGCGGCGCCGCGCTCCCCCCCCCCGCCCCGGTTGCTCGAGCGCAGGCGAACGTTTTGCCCTGCCCATTGGCTCGAGGAGCCGTCAATCACGGGGTGGCGGCGGCCGGGAGGGCAGGACGAGGAGGTATTCTCGAAAGCGACTTACACCGTTTGCGCGCGGTTGGGGTTGCTGGTGGTGCGAGGGGGGGTGGTGGCGCAGTTAGCGTAGCGCATGCGCAGAGCTGCGCGGGGAGAGCGGCGGCGGGGGGTGCTGCTGAGCCCCGGACAGCTGGAGGGGGTAAACAGGGGAAGGGGCGGGGGGGCACGGCCGGGGCCTAGGCTGGGCCGCGCCTGAGGGCCCTCCCCGCGCCCTGGGGACGGCGCCTGGTGCTTGCGGGGTCTCTCTGGCTCCCCCCCCTTCGCTCGGTCCCGCTCACCCACCCCCCCCCGCATGGATGGAGCCTCGCAACTTCCAGTGCCCGCTGCGCCCGCACCCCGGAGGGCTGACAGGTAACGGTCCCGCGGGCCGGCCGGGCCCCGCCCGCCCCCGCAGCCCCTCCTCCCTGTCAGCTATCCTCCTGCGCCCCCCCTTCCCGTCAGCAGCCCCTCACCTCCCTTTCCTGACAGGTGCCCCCACGCCCTCCCCCCGCCCCCTCCCTCCCTCCTTCCTGTCAGTTACCCCCACACAGGCCCTGTCGGGTGCCCCCTCCCCCCTTCATCTCCCTGCCGGGCACCCCCCCCGCACGTTTTTGCCACGCTCCTGACCCCATCCCTCTGAAGAAGCCTGCCTTTATCCATCCTCCAGCCCCTCGTGGCCCATTTTCCCCATCCCTTCTGCCTGCCCTCCCCCTCTAACCAAGCACCACCCCCCCTGCCCTGCCGACACCTGCATCCTCGGGCTGGTACCCACGCCCCTGCCAGGTTCAGCCCCTTCCAGGTTCAGCCCCTGCCTTCTGACTTTTCCCCCTCTTCTGCCCCTTCCTCACTTTCTTCTCCCCTTTCCTAAGGGCTAACTCTGCCCCTCTCCCTCTCCTGCTCACCTTTCCCTCGCTAAAGCCTTCACGTGAAACTTTCCCCTGCCCCGGGGAGGTGTCCTGCAGCCCCTTTCCTTGGAGAGGATCAGCCTTTCCTGCTCTGCTAGCGTCTGCTGGCTAAACTCCTCCTGGAGCTACTGGGCCATGTGAGTCTTGGCAGCTGGCTGTTACTGGTGCTGGGGTGTTGTCTTGCATCTTCCCTTTCTTCCTGCGGATGGCCGTGTCAGCTGGAGGATGAAGGGTAGAGGTGGGATGCCAGCTTAGAGAGCTGCTCTCTGAGCTACAACCGCCGTGTGGGCCAGCGTCTCTGAGCATATCGAAGTTTCCCTGACACTCCCGTCCTCTTGTGCTGGGTCTGGCGGGTCTCACATCCCACCCCTTCTCCTGCCTGCCTCTGTTGTGAGCAGCTCCTCGCTCTGTTGTTGGCTGGCTCCGTGTTCTGAGCCATCTGTCCTGGGGAGCTGGTCCTGGCAACTCCTTCAGCTGTAGCAAAACCTTCTTTTTACGAGGTGTCTGCTGCTAACCAGGTCATTTCCTCTTGGTTCTGGAGGTTTGTTAAAATAATCTACCTGTTTATGTGGATATATTTTAACTTGGTAAGTGACCTCTTGGAAAGTCAAGGTAAAGAGGATGGGGAAAATAAGTTGTGAGACTAAAGAAGCCTGCTGGGTTGGGTCCCGGGTGGTATTTGGGTGGGTGAAGTAATGTAGAGATGCTTAAGGGAAGGGTCATAGGAACCTTCCTTTGGGATGAGTGGTGTCTGCGCGCGGCTGGTGGCGTGCGGAGTGCTGCTTTTTTCAATGACCTTGAGTTTGGAGACTGAGAAACTTGGGCACATCCAAACAGTTAGGAATTGGATTGCTAATTTCCAAATGAGTCCGGCCGCTCTGTGGGAGTTCCTCAGAGCTGATAGAGCTTTCCTGAAGGGCAGCGGTCCCTAGCTTTGAACTTGGATACCCACGTCTGCAGGTCTGAACTTGGACACTGCTCCTGTGTGCCAGAGCAGCCCCGCAGTCCCGCTGCCTTGGGACCGTTCAGTGTTAAAGAGACTGAATTGTTTGCGTTGTCAGTGTCGAGGCTTTGTTTTCCAGACTTAGAGCAAGTGTTTGAGGAAAACTAGAGGAGCCAGCTGGAGAAAGCTGGAGAATTTTGTTACTCCCCTTCCTCCCCGTACCCCCGAGCACCTTTTGAAAGCATACTTTTCCAGGAGCTTAAGAGGCTCTTAACTTACTGTCAGTGTAAATACAGCCTCGCAGCTTTGGAGCCCGCAGCCTGCAGAACTCTGTGGCTTGTTAATTTTTGACTGGAGATTTAAAGGCCAAGTGTTGCGAAAGTTCTTTTTCTGCCTCTGGAGCTTTGCGTTGCAGGGGCAGAAGAGTCCGGCGAGTGAACTACAGCTAACTGCTGGTGGGGTGGTCCTCTCTGTGCTTCAGGTTGTAGTTTGAGAAGAGGCTGTTACTGTGGATGAGGTGACAGCTTTAACTGGATCACGGGTTTTTAGTTCTGCCTGGGTAGCCCAGGCAGGTTTGGAACAGTGAGGGATGAGGGAAGGTTGTCCTTGCTTGGAATGGAGCTCAACGATGCTCTTGAAGGTTGATGGAGAAACATCCTCCAGTGTCATTTAATAAATGACCAAAAAAGGTCACGATGATCTGTTCAGTGTCACCAAAGCGAAGCTGCTTGTGGGCAGCAATAGTGCAGATTTATCCAAAATTGCTCCTTGTCAGTGGGACTTAATCCTCTCGTTTCATCATGAGTTGGTGGTGCAGGTTTAGCTCAGAGGCAGAGAACTGCGTGAGTGCTTTAGGAAACGATATAGCTGAAAGCGAACAGGATTTGCACGGTGGTTTTGCCGAAGCAGAAGAACGCGGGCTTAGCCGGAAGAGGAACGTCCTGCCCCGAGTTACGTGCCTGTAGTGGTAACGAACGGACAGACCCTTTGAGGTGCTTCGTTACTGGAATCCCGTACATGTCTAAGAAAGCAGAGGTGCAGTTTATTCTTCTGTGATTATTTATAGATTTTTTTTTTTTTTTTTGGTCCCAGGAGACCTACAAAATTAAGGGAATTTCATGCTTTATGCCAGGGTCAGTTTCTAACGTGATTGGAGACATAGAATGGCGCGGTCCGTATTGTCTTTAGCGTTAAGAGCGCTTCGTTCGTAACAGGAGCTCTACGTGTATTATCTGCTGACTTGTAACTAGGTAAGTGTCACACTCATGGTGAATGTGAGCCTGAGATTGTGACCGGTTGTGCTTAATGGACAAAGTTTGACCTAAAATGAGAATTTGGGGCTTCTTAATTCTGTGTCGGTGATTCCACGGTAATTTAAGGTTGCCAGAGCCTTGAAGCTGTGGTTTCTTGCTGCTGAATACCTGTTGAGCATCAAAAAATAGCATCATGAAAGCCAGGAAGGCTCTTAGTCATCTTGGCCAAGCATGTACGTGTACTCTGGGAGGCCTTTAAGCGTTTTACAGCATTCAGTTGCCAAACCAAGCCCTGTCTAGGCAAGAGAGACACCTTAGGCTCCTGCATTCCCGTTTGACTGTTTTTTTTTCCAAGCCTGTCCCTTTTTTTTTTTTAATGGTCAAATGCTAAAAAGCATGCAGCAGCATCCCAGGTGTGCTAGACACCGGACAATTTGCTAGCATAGCCTTGGATGCTGGTATTAGTGCGTTTAAAGTCAGCTTTGGATCAGATGTTTTCTTTCAAACTCTGGCTTACTCTGCTTTGTCAACCAAAGGGTTGATTTCATGGAAGATTTTCTTGACCTGTATTTGTTAAAAACTAAAGTTAAGACGTGTTGATCTCTTGTTGAGACCTGCTGAGCGCCCATCTGTTGACAACACCCCAGTTACTGCAGCTGACAGTGACCTGTCCGGAGGGCTGGGAAGCTCCACGACACATCTGTAATCCTAAAAATACTCACGGAGATAGCAAGCTCCGGTGCGTTGCCGCGCTGCCCCGGCCAGCGCGCGTTCCAGACAGTGTAAAACGCTGCGGCAGAGAGCAAGAGGATTGAGTCCCCCTTAAGGATGGGGTAGGTTTTGGGGGGGTTGTTCCCTCTGAGCATCCTGTTCGTACAGTCAAAAGGTGGATTTATAGTGTATTAGTGGTTTTGCAGTAACTTATTTAGCAGCAAACTGGCTTCTTGGAATGGGTTATTTCTGTCTGTAGAGTATGGGAGATCTATTTTTCCATGAACATGTATTGCACTGTGTGTGTCCTTCAGGCGATCTGGTGCCGTTTCTTGCTGGATAGGGGTTGAATCAAAAGGAGCTGTTTAGAAATTAGAGTCATAGAATCACAGAACGGTTTGGGTTGGAAGGGACCTTAAAGATAATCTAGTTCCAACCCCCCTGCCACGGGTAGGGACACCTTCCATAGCCCAGGTTGCTCCAAGCCTCATCCAGCCTGGCCTTGGACACTCCCAGGGATGGGGCACCCACAGCTTCTCTGGGCAACCTGTCCCAGTGCTCCCCACCCTCTGCCGGAAGAATTCCTTCCTGATGGCCCATCTCAATCTCCCTCTTTCCGTTTAACCCCGTTACCCCTCGTCCTGTCACTCCCTGCCCTTGGAAAAAGCCCCCCCCCCCAGCTTTCTTGTAGCCCCCTCAGGCACTGGAAGGGGCTCTAAGGCCTTCCCAGAGCCTTCCCTTCTCCAGGCTGAACCCCCCAACTCCCCCAGCCCGTCCCCATGGCAGAGGGGCTCCAGCCCTCGGAGCATCTTCGTGGCCTCCTCTGGACTTGTTCCAACCAGTGTGGGGGGGTGTCTTACAAGAGCAGAATCCCCTCTCTCGTGAGGTGAGCTGTGACTAGAGGTGGGAAATCTGAGAAAAATACTTCCTGGGGTCTTAAGAGAGCAGTGGGGCATTTGTCACCTGGGAGGCAACTGCCTGGCTTGGCTCTGGCATGGTGTTAGGCCTCTTTGGGGTCCTGAGAGCAAAAGACAGCTCAACTGCTCTTAAAGAGGAGGATGAGCAGTCCCTGCCCGGCAGGGAAGAGGATGGGTTAGCCGGATGCCCCTTGGAGAGGAGGGACTGCAGACAGAGTCTAGGAAAATTGTGGGGAAGCACTATGAGGAGTGGAAGGCTGCAGATGAGACTGAGGCGCTGAGATCTGCTGGAATATCATCCCTCGTGTCTCTTCGCAATGTGCTTGGGGTAAACGGATCATTTGCTTCTCTGGAAAAAGTTGTTTAACTGTCATCAGTCACGGGTCCCTGCGGGAAAGTGCTGCGTGAGGTTGGGTGGCTGGCGTGTTTCATTGGGCTGCGCGGAGGAGGACGAGGAAGGAATCCTTGGGATATAATCTTCTAGGTGAGGAGACCCTTGGCTTTGTACTACTGTCCCTCGCCCGGAGGGTGAGCTGCTGAGGTGTTGCAGAGCCGTGGAGAGTCTCGCTGCCCTGTTGCAGTCGTGGATGGAGAAAACACGTGTCTGGGAGGGTTTCTTTAAGGAGGCCAGTCCATGGGGATCCAGCCTAGGAGAAGGACAGGTGGACGCTTGTCAACTGGAAAGGGTGTCTGGAGAAACTGGAGGAGGGAGATCACAGACACCATTCATCCCTGCACGTCTAGGCTCCCCAAGCTGCTGTTTGAGTTAACAGTCCTCTCGCTCGCAGAACTTAGCAGAAAAGCATGTCTGGAAACCACGTCCTTGTGGATGGCTCCAGCAGCGCAGGTTATTTGGCCCAGCTGGCACGTGTGTGAGGGCTGGCCTTGGGCACGAGTAGCGCTGGGTCTGTCCTGCTCTCGTGTTCCCTGCTGAGCTGCAGAGGCAGCAGGATCCGCCTGCCCTTGTGCCGAGGCGCTTTGCTGCAGGTGCCTGCTTCCTCTTCTTCCCACGCTTGGGAGCTGTGGGGAATCATAGCATCGTTTGGTTGGAAAAGGCCTTTCAGCCCACCCAGCCCAACCCTCACCCCAGCACTGCCAATCCCACCGCTGACCCATGTCCCTGAGCACCTCGGCCACACGGCTCTGAAACCCCTCCCGGGGTGGGGACTCCCCCCTCCCTGGGCAGCCCCTGCCCATCCTGACAGCCCTTTGCTGAAGGGATTTCCCTGATATCCAGCCTAAACCTCCCCTGCACAGCTTGAGGCCGTTCCCTCTCGTCCATCACTTGTCCCTTGGGAGAAGGGACCAACCCCCCTCTCTGCCCCCTCCTTTCAGGGAGCTGTAGGGAGCCATCAGGTCTGCCCTGAGCCTCCTCCTCTCCAGGCTGAACCCCCCAGCTCCCTCAGCCGCTCCCCATGGGAATTGTGCTCCAGCCCCTTCCCCAGCTCCGTTCCCTTCCCCGCACACGCTCCAGCCCCTCAGTGTCCTTCCTGCAGTGAGGGGCCCAAACTGACCCCAGGATTCGAGGTTTGGCCTCAGCAGTGCCCAGCACAGGGGGACGATCCCTGCCCTGGTCCTGCTGGCCACACTGTCCCTGCTGCTGGCCAGGATGTCACTGGCCACCTTGGCCACCTGGGCACAGGCCGGCTCACGTCCAGCCGCTGTCGACCAACACCCCCAGGTCCAAGCGCTGTTGTTGCTGTCCCCTTAGAGCATACCTGTCTCCATAAACAGACTAGGCTCTCGTGGGAAGCCAGAGGAAAGGTATCCGATTCTACTAGCTTAATCGTCACACTACAGGAATTAGTGTGAAATATTGATGAGTAAAGTGCTGCCTCTCGCGATTGAGCCTCGGAGTGAAGCAACTACTGCTTAACGTGAGGGTGAGTGAGGTTAAAGATGCTTAAAGCATGAGGTGTGTATGCTGGCCTTCCCGGTGCTACTTCTGGAGTAGAAGGAATGTGGATTAACTGTATGATGGACAAATACATACACGCTGGCTTGGTTTCAGGCTCGGCAGTGCGTTCTAGGGGAGCCCAAATTCGTGCACTAAAACAGATAACGGGGTCCAAAAGAATCTCAGCTGACCGTTCCAACATCTGGGGGTGCAAGTTGAGCTGCTTCTGCCGTGGTGTACTCGAGACGTGTGGCAGAGGATGTCGCATACTGGACACATTTGCTGCGGGAAGTAGGCAGGGACAGTGTTGAGTTCGGGCTGCCGTGTTTACATCTGGGATTTGAATTGCTCCCGGCGAAAGTACGGCCTCGTGAGCCCTCGCTGGGCATGGACCGGGAGCCGGCTTGCCGGGCAAAGTCCTCCCGTCGTCCTGCCTTGCCTTGAGTTCGGAGCCTGCGCTCTCGCAGCGGGAATTTTAACAGTTTTGTTCTCATCAGGGATATAAACCAGGACTGGAATACAACCCTGAGGGTGCTTGTCTTCTGCAGTTTGAGGGGCGAGTGTGTGGGGCAGCTGGGGCCCAGGCTGCACTGGGGCCTGCAAGCCGAGGGGATCCGGACCCAGCGAGGCCTGAGACCTGCAGCCTGAGGGGAGTTCCCACAGGGAGCTGCCTGTGGAGGCACCGGCCTGGTAGGGATGGTGGTCATCAGCGACCTACAAACAGCTACACCTTTTCTGGGCTTTGGTTTGGTCATCCCATGGCTTCCCTAAAACTGCTTAGGAGCCCGTTGCGAGAAAACGCCATTTTCGGTCGGTTCGCGTGGCTTCTCTTTGCTCTCTGTAGCTGAAGCGCAGGGGCTTTGGGGATCCTGGGGTGCGGGAGCCCCGTGGATTTGCCTGCACGACGGCTGCGTGGCCCCGCAGTCGCTGGCGGTGGAAGCCCTCGCTTTGCAGCAACCCAGGGGCTGAAGCAGGGTCTGTCACAACTCCTGCCTGGCCTCAGCGGAGTTATTTGTTGCTGCGTTTCTGTGAAACGTTCTCGTTTCAGTGAATCAGCATTTCCTCATTCAGAAGAGGATTCGTTTGACAATTTTGGCTTGTTCTGTTTGGGAATCCTTTTAAAGAGAATTTAAAACTCTTGAGTTACATAGGAGAAAATGGGTTTGGGTTGTGCTTTTTTTTTTTTTGAAGAGAACTGTAGAAATATCAGAATGGGGCGGCACAGGGCCTGGGTATGTGTAAATGAGGTGAATTACATCATTCCTCAGAGACTGGTCCTTTGCTAGGCAGCCTGTCCGGAGCAGGGTTGTGACAGTCACTCTGCAATCTGAACGTTTTCTAGCAAGCATAGCTAATTTTCTGAGGTCTAAATTATTTAGGTTAACGCATTAAATGTGGAACTCCATTAAGAGTGCGGAAAACTCTTAATTTCTCCTGGAAATGCAACTTTAAATGATCATCCCTTTTCTATTGCCGATGTGCAGATAACGGTGTCAGCTGATGGTTGGCTGTTGTGATTTGTAAGGAACACTTACGCTCTTTTGGTGTTTTGGCTGATAATCAAATGTAAATGGGAGAGAAGAGGTGGCCAAAAATACCGATGCCTTGTTTATTTACGATATAGTACGTCTTGCTGGTTGTAAGTTTGGGAAAAGTGCAATTGGATGTGAGCGGACATGTAACGGCGGGAGGCAGGCGGTGGAGCAGGATGCTGCCCGGGCCTTGCGGGGTCTTTGCTGGCATGGAAACACGGCCTTTCTGGGCTGGTGTAGTCCTGGAGTTCTGCTCATTAAGTTCTCTGTGGTGGAGACAGCCTCTGAAGTCGGGTGTTCTTCAATCTTGTGTTGTTCCTTCCCACCCTTGTTTCTTCAAGCAGCCTTTATATAGCCTCTTCAGTTCTTAGCCACTGCTATTTTTGAAAAATAAAGTACTTGGCATTGTATATGAGCGGCCTAACGTGTTTGCATGTCTGCCTTTGTTCCCTGCAGGTAATTAAATGTCCTTAGCGTGGATCTTTGCTCTGTTGGCATGCTTGGATGCACAGCAGCTCTTCCGATAGCTTCTTTTTGTCTGCCCCATCGCAAGAAGATGGCGAAAGCAAACATAACCAGAGACATCATCCACAGGCAGATCAAGGTACGTGTCAGCCGAGTGTTCGCTGGCGTCGGGTGGAGAGCAGATAATCGGCGTGCGCGCCGGATTGGGAAATACTTGTGTTACCTTCACTTCTGAAAAGATCTCCGCTGCTTATGTATTGATAAGCTGTATAAGAAGCTTAGGAGACCGAGTGCATAGGACCTATCACTCTCCATAATGAAGGGCTGGGATGAAGCATGGCATAACAGGAATACGGTTGTTCTCCCTAGCAGGAGCGCACCACGCTCGTTTGACATCAGCAGATCTCTTCCTTTTGAGGGCGATGTTGAAGAGAGAAATCTGGCTACTTGTGTTTGGGCACCATAAAGGACCCTCAGCTAGCTTCCCTCATGAGTTTTCTGTCTCCTTCTTTATGTGTTCTCTTCGTGTGATCTCACCATCAAAGGTATTTTCTGACTGTAGTAAAGCTAATGATCTCTGTCTCAGCCTCTTTCTGTCTCCCTTTCTTTAAAGGGCGACGTGTTGCTTCCTTTGTGTAGGGAAAAACTTCTGTGGTGGTCGGATCAGTCATCTGATGGCTGCGTTTGTGAAATACCCCTTAACGCGAAAGGGCTAGCTGCAGCAGACACAATAGGCAATTACTACTTGGACTCCGAGGCCTTAAATCATTTGCAGCTTTGCTGCTAATCAGCATTCACGAAAGCGGTCTGTTAGTGGCCAGAATAAGGAACTAGGAGCTTGAACGCTCGCTTCCCTTTGCAGTTTGGTACCAAACTTTGTATTATAAGCTTATCGTTTCATCCATGTGCAAAGATTTATTTTGCTGCTCTAACGAGGAAGGGACGGTCCGGCGGTTAGAGCGTTCGCCTGGGAGTCTTTCACACTGTCTGCTCTGTTAGACTTTCCTGTGTGACCTTGGGAAGGTTGCCACGGCTGAGAGTGCCTTGTAGGAACAGCAGTGTCCTACTGCACAGCCCTCACACAGGCACTGAGGTTGCAGTGGCAAGGCGATGGTAACGGCAGCACCTTGCACTGGGCCCAGCAGTGTTTTGGGAATGCTAGCTCTAAAAATATGTCAAGGGGGTTGCAGTTCATAGTGAAAGTTACTACAAAAAGCCTTTTTTGTGTTGCTTTTCCTCCGATTCCCTTATACCTGTCTCCATTTTGTTTTCCAGTAGGTTTTGGGGTGTGGGGTTTGTTACTTAACCCTGGGCTGCAGAGCTGTAACGGAGGATGCTGGTTCTTTGTGTCCGCTCTGTGACTGCCAACGTGTTCCTAGTACCATAAGCATCATTTTTGACATCTCTAAATGGTGATAACGAAGGCTTAAGTTGTCTTCGCCACACTACGGCACGGCATGGGGCGGGACCGAGGCCGCATCCAGTCCTAGGAAGGCATCTCCTCGGACATTAGATGTTCCATCCAAAACATGACTTGCATTCCCTTTTCTGTATGCCTGCCTCTGCAGTTGGCCTTCTTTCATCACAGCCATCTGCTAATGCATCTGTGAACCCTGTGAGATCGCAGGGGAAACAACTGTCCTGCTTTTCTTCACCTTCATTTGTACTGACGCAGTTCTGTGGCAGCTGTTCCCTTCCCTGTAGAACAGGCTGTGCCGTGGTACTGCGGCTACACGCTCCTGCTCCCTTCCTGGGGAAATCAGCCATCTCGAAAGGATGCCATGCGGTTACGTTCCCCAGCACTTTGCCCCTCGATGGTGGTGCTTCAGGACAGGTTCATAGAATCGTTAAGGTTGGAAAAGACCTGTAAGATCATCGAGTCCAACCAATTCTGTGTGATGGCAGACTTCTGGGCAGCTGCGGTCTAGTGCTGCAGCCCTCGGGCGTGAGTTGGTGCTGAAATCCTTGCCGAGGGATAACGACAGGCATTCCCAAGCTCTTTTGTATCTTCAGTGCTGTCCCAAAGTAGGCAACTTGCTCTGTCTCAGCGTGAGCCTCTCAAACCTTGTCTTGGCTACCCCGCTGGAGCCTGACAATTAGACAAACATCATTTTAAACCAATTTGGGGGCGAGAATTACAAACTGCCTGCCTGGAGATGATGCAAAAGGTGTCTCCCGACTACAGGGCAGGTACCTGATGCTACAAATGCCCCAATACCTGGCAAGGCCCCTGCTTGTTTTTTTTAAAGTTTTAAACCTTGTTTTAAAGGGAAAAAAGGAGTATTTTGTTTGCTGTAGTCAGTGTGGCGCTTGTTTGCTTCACGCAGGAGAGGGGTGCGCTGGGCTTCGAACGGCATTATCACGTCACCGATCCATTCATTCGACGCCTGGGCCTGGAAGCAGAATTGCAGGTAAGCGGGCAGTGTTTAACGAGCAAACTGGGCCGCTCGTGCGGCGTGCTGCGGAAAGGACGGCGCGCGGGTGTGTGGCATTCTCTCTCTGGTATGGGATAGATGCTGATCGCTTAGTCCCCTGAACTGCATTAGAGCCAGGAATAGCTCGGCGAGAGCTTGTGTGAGCTTTCGGCGTTACCTAATGCACCTACAAGAGAGCCTTTAGCGGGTGCGTATCAGCTAATCCGAACAGCGGTGCCTGAAGGAGGCAGCTGTCAGCTCTTGCAGATACTCGGCTCTAACGCTGAAGAGCGTAATGTGTTGCCAAAAAAATAGGTTGTTATATTGCAGTGTGACACAAGCTGAAAAAGATCTTAAGATTGTCTTGGTTTGGGGGAGGAAAGGATTCTTTTGTCCTCCTTTGCCATCGCGTCTCCCATATCAAACATTACTCTGTGCTCCCCTAGTCCTTTCCCGGTACAGTTAGTTAATTTGGATGTAGACGGATGATACAGTCACCCAGCAGCAAGGTGCTTCTAAAAGTGTTATCAAAAGTGCGTTTTCCCTGCGTTCCCAGAGAACCTGTACGTGTAATTTGTCAGCCTAGCCGAGGGCTTTTGAAGCAAAGTCACCTTTCCGTGTGTACAGCAGGATTTCATCCGTAGCCTCTGAGACTAAACTGCCGGTTTATTCAACACTACGTTCCTTTTTTTTCCCCATTTGTTTCACTCCGCCTTTTCTACCCCAACTGCTGTAGCACGCCTGTCTTTTCCGGAGGTGCGTATCTGCCGTGTGTGGTTGGGGGTTTTTTGCAGTACAAAAATCTTCTTGTATTGGAACAAGTCGTTGTGTGTGGGGAGCTCGCCGTGTCCCTGTCTTAGAACAGCTCTGTTTGGGAAGTCTGACGTTTGTGTGATACTGTCTTCCCTTCTTTCTTTTGCTCAGGGTCACTCTGGGTGTGTCAACTGTCTAGAATGGAATGAAAAAGGAGAGTAAGTATGTGACTTGATTCAGGGGATCATCAAGCCGATAACCCCAGGTTCATCCAAGAGTGGGATGTAGGTCATCCTGTCATAGGCAGCTGCTTCCCATTCCCAGAAAAGTGGGAGCTCAAGCTCCAGGTTTTGAACTGCAGTAGTGCTCGCCCTTCAAAAGAAGCTTTATTTTGTTAACTATATCTGGTTATTACTAGAAATGCTCCTTCGGTGAGTTCAGAAGGGAAATGGCCAGGCTAAGAAGTGGAGATTGAAGACTGCTTCTCTTCTCTTAAGTGGTATTAAGGATTATAATGGAGCTTTAGGATTTGCCCAGCTGGTAGTGACATTTCCCCACCCCCTTCCCCATGCTGTTAAAAGCTACTGCTGGGGCACAAATACATAAGGGAGAGAGGTAGAGCATTTACCCTTCTCTGCGGTTTTGGGGGGGAAACGAAAGATAAGAGCGTTTCCGTTAACCAAGTGGAATAAAGAGTGTCTGCATGAGAAACGACTGGATGGAAGGAAGAGCGTGTGTTTCTTGACGTGCCTCCTAGAAGATCCAAAGTCTCTGTCTGATGCTCTTCAGAATTATTTACCAGGGAAAATTTCATGGTCTTGAAAGAGATCTGGCTGCAAGGAAGTAAGTTTAAAACAGCTGACAGGTGCAGATGTCAAATTCCTTCCCTTCAGATGGAGATAGATGTCCGAGGCAAACAGCACCTCGCAATACCGCTGCCGCACCCTGCCTTTAAAAAGCAGTCTGTGATTCACTACACAAGGCATGGCTTGGGAATGCTGGGGCACCTCCGAAGCACAGGAATGAATGCCTTGGCTTGGCTTTGAGGATGATGGGGAGCAGTTAATGCAGCCAGGCTAATAAGGCAAATAGAGGCCTGGTGTTTTGGTGCTGGCCAAATGCTCCTGTTGTTTTCCCCTGTGCCATCTGAATCTGTGGTGAGCTGGTTCAAGGAGTTAAACCAACGTGGCGTGGCTGTCTGGCTGGTTTAGCTCCCTGAACTGGCTGAATGGATTGGTGCATGGGGAGCAGCAAGAACACATAGCTGAGAAAAGAGAGAGGAAGTGGGCTCCTTAGAGCACAATTAGCTTAATGGGTGTCTGTGGTCAAACCACTCTAAGAAATCGGTCAGGGCTTAGAACAGAAGAATACATGATGCATACTTCTGTTTCTTTTAGCTTGTTGGCCTCTGGCTCTGATGACCAGCATACCATTGTCTGGGATCCTCTGCACCACAAGAAACTCCTCTCTATGCACACAGGACACACTGCAAACATCTTTTCTGTCAAGGTATGTGATTGGAAGGAATAAACGGCTGCCAAACCCAGCAACCTAAGCAGCGAGAGAATAGATCCTTGCTGGGAAACATTGTCCTGCAAGCCGTTTCCCTCCCCAGATAAATTAGTCTTTCTAATGTGATGGAAAAAATGCATTAAATCTAATACCAGCTCCCAGGCTTGTCTCATTCTCTCTGTAAAGTCGAAGGAAGGGGTTGTAGCACACTGGGATGTGTGATGAAGCGACCATGCCGTGTGCTACTGTGACTCGAGGGTGCACACTGGCGTGGGTGTAGTGGGGGTAATAGCATGGGCCATCCTGTGTTCCTAAAGCAGCTGCTCTGCCTGTACCCCGCCAGGACAGCTCAGCTCTTTTCCAGTCTGAATGTCACGTCTGTGTCCCACAGTTCTTACCACATTCAGGGGATCGGATCCTCATCACGGGAGCTGCGGATTCCAAGGTGCATGTCCATGACTTGACCGTCAAGGAGACCATCCACATGTTTGGAGATCACACCAACAGAGTGAAGCGGATTGCCACAGCTCCCATGTGGCCTAACACCTTCTGGAGTGCAGCAGAAGACGGGCTAATCAGGTACAGAACCCTGGTCGTTCTGCCCTGAAACGGATTGGGTTAGGATCCACTGCAGTATGTACTGTGTACAGATCTGAAGTACTAAAGAGAGCTTAAGCTAATCTCTCCCTTTCCTGAAACTGGAAGGATTCATCTTGAAATCTTGATCTTGTGGATGCCCAATCCCTGGGAATATCCAAGGCCAGGCTGGGAGCAATCTGGGCTAGTGGAGGGTGTCCCTGCCCATGGCCGGGGGTGGGACTGGGTGGGCTTTGAGTTCCCTTCCAACCCAACCCACTCTGTGATTCTATGAAATGTGTAGACTCCTCTGATAAATACCCTCCTTGGCTCCCCTGTTTTCCCCCGCTGAAGAGCGAGGCCAAGAAAGCAACAGCCCTGTCAAATGGAAGGGAACCACAACACTGAGCGACACTTCCCTCCAGAGTCATTGAGGCCTCTGGGATGAGTAATGTTCCGAGAGTCTGTTCCACTTTTCCCACGAGCTACTGCTTGTGAGGCCACGACTTGGAGTTTAATTTGGATCTTGAATAAATCCGCGCACACCACAGAGCTGGTTTTAACGGTTATCCTGATGCCGAGGCCGGGTGTATTGAACTGAGGTGCATCCAGCAACCTGTGGCACAAATGACCGTAAATGTCGTTAGTGTCATCTCTCAGCGCACAATTAAGCGTCGGTCACTACTGAGCAGTGTAAACGTGCTGCTCTGCGTGGTCTCCAGCTTGGTCCCCTTGGAAAGCTAACCTCTCCTACTGCTGCTTCCGTTACCGGGTGACACGGGCGGCCTCTCTTCCCCCCGCAGACAGTACGACCTGCGAGAGAACAGCAAACGCTCTGAAGTCCTGATAGACCTGACGGAGTACTGCGGGCAGCTGGTGGAGGCCAAATGCCTGACGGTCAACCCCCAGGATAACAACTACTTAGCAGTGGGGGCAAGCGGACCCTTTGTGCGGCTCTACGACATACGCATGATCCACAACCACAGGTAACGGCGACCGGCTTTTCTGGGCTGAGACGGGTGGGAGGGGAATCTGCTCGAGGCCCTGGTGGGAAGGGAGAGTTGCAATGATCTGGCACTTGCCTGTCGGTGTGAAGTTTTAGCCAGTCTTTTTCTGTCAGCCGCAGACTTTCGGTCTGTGTGGGTACAGCGGGGCGGTGGAGGCAGGCCTGTGACTGCACAGCTGTGTAGCCACGAGGCCTTGCCCTGTGTGTGAACAAGAAGTGTCGGTTACATCATGCTTCCAGCAGTTGAATACTGCGATTATGAGACTGTTCTGCTTTCTGACTAGAAAAAGCATGAAGCAGAGTCCTTCAGCTGGAGTGCACACGTTCTGCGACCGACAGAAACCCCTCCCGGACGGTGCGGCGCAGTACTACGTGGCAGGTATCGGGGCCTGTGCTGGGGGTGACTGATGGGTGGCGTTGTGTTAATGCCTGAAGAAGCCGAGTTCTACCCATCACACAAGAACCCGCTGCTTGGAAGGGTTCTCCGGTACAGGGATGTTCCACAGGATTGCTGTTTATTTCACTCTGCGCTGTGAATTCTGGCTTGTGTCACCTGCCCACTTGCCCTGATTTGGCAGTGGGGTGTGTTGGTGAGCTGGCCGCCACCTTGTCTGGTGTAAATGTCTTTTTGTCACTTTTGCTGGAAAGTCAAGGATTGGATACCTTACAGGATTTCTCCTGGAACTGATCCCAGCAAGGCTGCTGTTAAGCATCTTTTTGGCACGGACGAGAAGTGGCTTGTCCTCATCCTGCAGATGAAGGATCAGTGATGCAGTATCGGGCAGTCTAGATGACATTCTTCTCCAGTGCTCATTATTTACTATCTTTTTCCCCACAAATGTTTGCTTACCTTACAAAGACCAACACGTTCAGCAGGCCAGTTTTGACAGTCTTGCTTCTGATGAGTCCCGCTAGAGGATTTCTTAGGTCCCCTGAATTGGTCATGCAACGCATCTGCTGTCTGAAGCACAGGAACCTGCGTGTGAGCTGAATATTTAGGAGCCTTGCTTTGGTTGTGCTAAGGGCTTTGTTAAGGAAACCTGATTACAGGGTTGAAGATGGAGGTGTTTGTTGATGGGCGCAAATCACAGAAGCCAAATCCATAGTGAATCCCTAAACCTAACGTTTGCTGGGTTCTGCAGCCTTTGTTGTGAGCAAGGTAGTTAAAATCCAGTCTTCTCTTCCTGCAGAGCTGGCCTTGCAGAACTGGTATCTAGAACCTGTGCAGAGGCAACCATGCGTATCAGCCTGTTTTGGTGGCTGGTGGAAGGATTCAATAAACAGCTGCAGGAGATGGGAATAGGTGGATGCGCTTCGTGACGTTGCTGTCCTGACAACCTCTTGGAACAGGGAGCAGCTGGGGAAGGACAGAGTTTACCAGTTACGCTGATGTGATGGACCTTTTCTTCCCACAGGGCACCTTCCAGTGAAGCTTCCAGACTACAACAACCGGCTGAGAGTTCTGGTGGCCACATACGTCACCTTCAGTCCCGATGGCACTGAGCTCTTAGTCAACATGGGAGGGGAGCAGGTAAGACGACAGCTCACCTTTGGCAGAAGGCTTCACTTTCGGTTGCGTTTGTTGGGTTTGTATTCACAAAAACGGGCATAGCAACTTTGCCGTGGGTAATATGGTTGATTTTAAGGTGCTTTCTGATCCATTCAGACTAAATGCTTGGTATTGGGGATTTATTTGTTGTGCTGCCGCTGATCAAACTTGAACCGTGTTCTGTTCTGGTTCCAACTCACATTTTACTCTCTGGAAGAGGGGGAAAAAAACCCCCAACCAGTTCTGGAACTGACCTTTGCTGACCTAGAAAAGATTTCATAACTCATTCTTGAAACATCAAACTGCTGCTGTAATGGAATCCAGCAAATAAGGAACTTGGTGAAGCAAAGGCCTTCACCTGGAATATTGATTGCTTTAATTTTAAGCACTGGGTGATATTCATGGATCTTTTGTAAAGCCTATCAGTGAAATGAGAAAATCCTCCTGACAGCATTAATCAGCATGGATTAAGCAGGAACTTCGCTTGTGGGCAGGTTACTCTGTGGTTGTCCTCCACAGAGCTCTTTCTCACACTTGCACTCACTCCCTTTAAGAGAAGGTGCTGGTTAGATGAACTGGAGGTCTCACCTGGGCTGTCAGTACCTATGCCAATACAGTTTTAAATTGGAGCTTTGCAGGGCTGCTTTCAAAGTTTCTCAGGAGATCCTGGTTCCACCTTAGAGAGTTTTGCCTTGTTTTTGTCAATAAATGATTTCATGATCACTGTGTTAATTAAACCGTTAAAATAGCTTTTGGGAGTAGAAGTTTTCTGAGCAGGTTGGTTTGTGGTCAGGTCATCTTTTACATTCTGTCCGTGCAGAGAGAGCTTTCTTACTTCTTGAGTAAGTCAAGGCTCCTATTTATCAACATTATTCCATCCGTAAACAAGATTCCCGGTTAAAAAATTGGAAATAGCAAAGCAGAAACGTGGAACTATACCCATCTAGCCCTGTTTTATTTCTGTGACTTCAGCATCAGTGCTTCACGGGCTTTTTTTTGTCTCCTCTTTCTTCCTTCCTTAGGTCTATTTGTTTGATCTAACATACAAACAGCGACCGTACACTTTCCTACTCCCAAAGAAGTGCCATACTTCGGGGGGTAAGTATCACGAAAGCGAGGGGAAGGCGGAGTGGGATCACGTACCACACAACTCTCTCAGGGTGCAGCCCCCTCTGGGTAGGAACCAGGAAAACGAAGCCAGGCATGGCTGTCGCTGGGCCGTTTCTGCGCTGCAGTTGGTACCCTGTGTTGTAAAACCCATCCGCAGGGTGACAAAATGTGTGTCTTGAGGGGAGAAGTGGGCTGTTGGGAGGTGTACGCCTGTGTGAGCGAAGGAGAGCGCTTAAAGCTGTGCACAGAGGATGAAGTAGGCTTTGTAGAGTGGTTGAGGTCTTGGTATCCTGCCTTCAACTAAGGGGGAAACTTTATGGACAGGTATGGAAATGGTGTATTGGTTTTATAATTTTAAACTTAATAAAATGTAGAATCCACTGTTATCTCTTCATACAGCCATTAGGAAGGAGATGGAACAATCTCTTCCCTAGCCTAAGAATCTGGCCTGGCACTAATATCCTTCCTGGTGGTGAGATAGTTGAATCAAAACCTCATTTATTTGTCAAATAAGTAAATCCAAAAGCCTTTTTTTATTCCTGGCCCTGTTTCTTACAGGGCCTGTTCGTACACAGATACTGCAGGCAGGACACAGGGAATGGCTGTAACGCTATTCCCCGGGCAGAGGCTGACTCTTATCAGGGAGTGTTCCCTGCTCAGCCCATTCCCTGTTCTCCGAGCGCTCTGGCAGTGTTTGATCTGTGTACTCAGCTCGCCTTAGGCCTTAATCTCATACTCACATCCTGGTGGCAAATCCGTGCCCTGCCTGCCTTTCTCTTCTGTCTGGAACGCAGGCGGGTGATCTGTGCTGCGGTATCTGGTGAGGTCACGCTTTGAGTGGCAGGAGAGCATTGGAACAGGCTCACGGTCATGCGGTTGCAGCAAACGCTCCACCCTGTTGGGCACGGAAAGTTCAGGCAAAGGCTGTGAAGAGGCAGTGCCAAGGCCTAACTTCGTGTGCGTGCACGTCTCCGCGCACCGAAATCTCGGGGCAGCTCAGGAAACTGGTTGGGCAGTGTCCCCAGTTTCCCAAGCCGTGAAGTGGTCGCGGGAGCACTCCCAACTGCAATGTAAATACAGTTTGGAAAACTTTAAGCTGAATATCTTCTGTAGAAGTGGCAGATGATGTGGCTGCCTGACCTTCAGATGGATTACTTTAGCTTGCACTGCTCCTTAAGCAGCAGGATAAGAAAAGAAAGGAAGGAGGAATGCATCTGGAATTCCTTTACTGGATTCCTCCAGTGCTTCTGCTCATCCTCCTTGTCCCATTAAACGTTCAACAGCTAGGATTCTTTATCTGAATGAATCTAAAATGCTGAGTTCCTGGTGTTACTAAGTACTTCTGCAGTTTTAAAGGTCGGGCGCTGGCGATCGGGCAGCTACTCCGACTTGGCCTAGGCTCAGTCTGAAGGCAGCTCGATCCAAGCTGCCCTCTCGTCGTGCGTGTCTGCTGGGGTCTGTGTGTACCTGGATTTCTATCCTAGAGTTGTGTTGCGAAGGGTGCTGCAGAGGTTTCGTAGTAGCTGTAAGAAGGCAAATCAAATCCAGGTGGCTGGAGGATGGCAGGGGGGTGTGGAATCATGGAAGTTTGATTTCTGCTCTGAAAAGGGCTGTGGCATTCGCTTGGTTCTGCTGTAAAATAACCCCCTGAAGCTTCAGACACTAGTTTGTATAATCTACAGTGATACTTAACATGGCTGTATTCCATTGAGGTTTTTTTCTATCCTTCAGAAGTGCAGAATGGAAAAACCTCTACCAATGGAGTGTCGAACGGCATCCACCTCCACAGCAACGGCTTCCGCTTGTCTGAAGGAAGAGCGCATGTCAGGTAGGGTGACAGATCTACCTACATGAAAGCCCTAAAGCTTTACTCTTGCCCTCTTCCTCTTGCCAGAGTTAGGTGCTGCTAAACAAGCTGTGACCTGCAAATCCACTTGGCGTGTTGACTCGATTGTCAAGCGGTCTCTGTCCTAGGAGCTGTGCTTTCTTCCCATGCATGAGTCAGATCAGGGAAGAGCATCCTGGGAGAAATGTTGTCCGTGTGGATTTTTCCCCTCTTATGATGAATTACTGCAGAAAAAACTAAGAAATTACTTTTCAGGCCTGGAAGCAAGGTGGTGTTAGTTGTCCTGAGTGGCTGTTGCTTCCTGACCCGCAGGAACTGTGTCTTGGTGAATGGGAGAGGCTCTCGGGTCGAAAGAACCTTGCTTCCCTTTCCCAGGTTTTTGGGCACCTGCCTGCTGCAGACTGAACTGAAGCAGCCAAAATTGCTTTACAGCAGTGACACTGGAGTCATTACTCCTGCAGTCTGCATGTGAGCTGGGAATGGGTGGAGAGCCCTCTTCTATTGCTCCTCCTGCTTGCTTTCTGTAAGAGCAAAATGCAGTTGGGGTGAAGCAGAAGCGGCATTAAAGCACATTTTGCTGACTGCTTTTGCTCCAGCTGATGAGACATGGGTAAAAGTCAAGACGAAGTCGCTTAATACCATATATGGGTAGTCTAGGTTCCACCAAACTCAGTTTGTGGAATGTTTTCAGCTTGTTTCCTCTAGATGGCCCCTCCACCACGGCGGCAGGGATGTGGGCTGGAATTTTGGGTTGTTGAGCATGGGCCTTGTGCAGCCCTGTGAACTTGGATGCTTGGTTTCCTTCTGAATTTGCATCCTGTTACACAATGCTAAAAGAGGATTGGAAATGTTGTTTATGTAGTCAAAGCAAAGATGTATTGATGAAGTCTGAGGGATTAGATGCTTAAAATATCCACTGTTCAATGTCGAGTAGATGTCTGTGTGTATATATATATATATGTATATAACAGCCCTGGGGAGAAGGAGTTGGGGGTGCTGGGGGCGAGGAGGTGGCCAGGAGCCGGCCATGTGCACTGGAGCCCAGGAACCAACCGTGGCCTGGGCTGGATCCAGAGCAGCGTGGCCAGGGGAGCGAGGGAGGGGATTCTGCCCCTCTGCTCCGCTCTGGGGAGACCCCCCCTGCAGTTCTGCTCCAGCTCTGGGCCCCCAACAGCAGAAGGACACGGAGCTGTTGGAGCGAGGCCAGAGGAGGCCTCGGGGATGCTCCGAGGGCTGGAGCCCCTCTGCCATGGGGACAGGCCGGGGGAGTTGAGGGGTTCAGCCTGGAGAAGGGAAGGCTCTGGGGAGACCTTAGAGCCCCTTCCAGTGCCTGGGGGGGCTACAGGAAACCTGGGGGGGCTTTTTCCAAGTGCAGGGAGTGACAGGACAAGGGGTAACGGGGTTAAATGGAAAGAGGGAGATTGAGATGGGACATGAGGAAGGAATTCTTCTCAGAGAGGGTGGGAGGGGCTGGGACAGGTTGCCCAGAGAAGCTGTGGATGCCTCATCCCTGGGAGTGCCCAAGGCCAGGCTGCATGAGGCTTGGAGCAACCTGGGCTAGTGGAGGGTGTCCCTGCCCATGGCAGTGGGTTGGAACTGGATGGTCTCTAAGGTCTCTTCCCACCCAAACCATTCTGTGATTCTGTGATTTAAAGAAAAAATGGAAATGGTCAAATAATGGTCAAAAAGAAACCTTCCTTTTAAATTCGTGTTATTCAGCTTCAGGGTCTCTTCTTCCTTTTTCTGAAACACTTGGTATCAGCTTGTGCTTGCTGGGACTTGCTAAACTACAACAGAACACTGCAGACGTGTAACCTGAGTTAACAGAGCATTAGCGTGTGAGACTTACCCGTGCTCCTTCCTTCTTCACCTTCAGTCCCCAAGTGGAGTTACCTCCGTATCTGGAGAGAATCAAGCAGCAAGCCAACGAAGCCTTCGCGTGCCAGCTGTGGACTCAAGCCATCCAGCTCTATAGCAAAGCCGTCCAGAAGGCCCCCAACAACGCCATGCTGTATGGAAACAGAGCCGCTGCCTACATGAAGCGCAAGTGGTAAGGAGAGCTCGGTGTCACGGGCACCGCTGGTGCCTCCGAGCACCAGGATGCCCTGTCGTCCACGGCGAGGCACCTGGATTCCCTGTGCCCAGCAGGGCTGGGATTGTTGGATCAAGCTGTAAGTGCATCACCTGTGGCACAGAACTAGGGGATTGCAGAGCAGCATGTGTGGGAGAAATTGCGACCACAGCTACCGCACAGGCGAGCACAGCTGGTGGTAGCTCATCATTTTGCCTGCTGGCATGCTGAGTAACGTTCTGTTCCTTTCCTGTTTCAAAAGAAACTAAAAATCCACTTCTGAGTAACAGCATTGTGAGTGTCTCCAAGGGTGTTTGCGTTTCTTTGGATAGTTCTGATCTGCAGTAGAGTGCGTCTCTAATCTGCTGTCAACAGATGAGGTAATGGTTCCTATGCTTTGTAACTGCACATCCCGTGATGTAAGGTTGTCGTAGGATGGCCTGGTGATGCTTTGGTTGCTGCTTTATCCAAGGAACTAGTACTGCAGATAGTCAGAACATGACCTGGTGGTTCCTGTGTTACCCCAGCTAACCCGCCTTCCCCTTGACTGGAAACAAACCTCTCCGAGGGATCCGGGGAGGTGGCGACTGGTGCCTCGGAGTCTGAGGGTGGTTCTGTCTTGCTTGTTGCAAAATACGCTGTCGGCCTCTGCAGTAGGTAATGCCTTCTCTGACCAATAGCCAGAGCTGCATCCACAAGACACAGCGGGGTTATTTTAGTATCTGTCCCCTTGAGCGGAGTAAGACTGAGCAGCGTGACTTGCTGTTAACATATTTAAAATAGCTGTGGTCCTTCATCTACATCTGCTTTGTGAGGATATCCTTCTCCTCTCCCTGCTGAAATCCCCAACATGAATTCCTCCATCTTCTTGCCAAGATAAAGAGCAGCCAGCAGTTGTTGTGACTGTTGGTAACTGGCCTACTGGCTGTTTTGCAATAGGAGAGATTTGGGAGCTGCCTCAAAAAAAAAAAAAAAAGACCTCAGTGTTCAGAGGGAGAAGAACAATAGGTTGGGATTAAGGAATGGAAGACAGAAGCTGAGTGCTGCTGATCTCAGGAATGACATTTTTCTTATAGGAATTGTTTTTCCCGAAGGACGTTGGCAGATCTGAACCTTTCTGGGTGTCAGCTAGAGCTTTGCTACAGTTTTCGGTAGCAGGACGACGCGAGAGTGCATGCACGCTGGGTTTCTGCGGCACATGGCAATTAGAATTGCAGTACCGAGCTGGTGTCTTCTCCGGTGCGGAAAAGACGGGGCACTTGTCTGCTGGGGACAGCTGGAGTATGGTAGGGGGTGTCAGGGGTGTCGCTGAGGAGGAGGGTGAAGGCACAGTCGCCCACGCTCTGTCTCTCTACGGTGTCCTTGGCATTGGGAGCAGGAACAGCTGTAGGCCACCCTGCGGAATACTGCAGGTCTTGCTTTGGCCTCGTTCTCTGAAGAACAGAGAGCTAGAGAAAAAGGAAGGGCTGTCATTTCCTAAGCTCCCCTTGCTCATCTCCCTCAAGATACTGCTCGTACTCTGCAGCACTTCTAAGGCTCTCCTGTTAAAATTTCCTCTAAGAGCCAACAGCATCACTCTCCAGGTTGCTTTTAGCGGGCTGCGGTGACAGTACTTCCCTGGTTCCTACTTAGAGCATTTTTGCAGGGGCTGAGTCAAGCCTGTGGCAATGGGAGAGGCCAGTGCCTGCTTTACATCCATGTATGTTTTCACACCGGTCTGTTGGGCTGTCTGACACGGTTAGTTGAGGTTGAAGGGGTTTTGAGGGTAGCACAGCAGCTTAATAGCCCCATCGGCTCTGAAAACGCGACACGCCCTTCTGTCGTCACAACAGGTAACTTGTGTTCCCGCTTTCTTTGAATAAACGTGGCCTGATGCTGCCCATCTAGCCTCCTGGATTAACGCAGACACAGCGCCGCAAAGGCAGCCCTCGGGAACCGTGATTCTGCTGCTCTGCTGCAGGTCTCGGGGACAAGGCACTCCACCTCCTGTGCTGTGCCAGCAGGCTGGAATATGTGGCCAGTATCCACCTAGACGGGAGGGAGCAGTAGGATGATGGTTTGCAGAGCGTGCTTGTGGCACCGCGTAAGCGTTGCTTAGCATGGAACCCAAAGGTCTGGAGCTCCCTTTAACGAGTAGAGACACAGGATCGCCTCTTCCCCGGTGGAGGCTCTGTGTGTTCTGAAATTGTCACCCTGTGGAAGGTGCAGGGCAATTCACCCCCTTCCCCTTGGGACTGTTTCAGACTCTGGAGGTGCAGTGTTTGTAGGTTACAGGCAGGAAACATTATTATTATTAGCCATCATACGAAGAAATCCTTCCTGGAGAGGGTGGGGAGCACTGGGACAGGTTGCCCAGAGAAGCTGTGGGTGCCCCATCCCTGGGAGTGCCCAAGGCCAGGCTGGATGAGGCTGGGAGCACCCTGGGCTATGGAAGGTGTCCCTGCCCATGGCAGGGGGTGGGGCTGGGTGGGCTGTGAGGTCCCTTCAACCCAAACCATTTGGATATGGAGACTCGTCACTCTTAAGACACACTGTGGTGCCTCGGAATGATTTAGGCTCGGTGCTGGTACACCAGGCGTGTCAGCTCTTGCTGACTTCTCCGCCTGTGTCAGTCTGAACTGAGTACCAGCAGGCAAGGCTCATCACATCCTTCCTGCTTCCAGAGCACAGGCAGAGGCACCCTTATTCCCACAGCCCTGGAGCTTAGGGGAATCACGCAGTGTCCAGTAACCGTGAACAGGATATAAATATCCATTCCGATGCCAGTCTGCTAGAACACGTATCTCTAAAACGTTAACGTTTTTCCTATAAAGGTGGGAAAAGGCTGTTGCTGCAGACCCGTGCCCATCAGTGCCATGAAGTGTGCTGGTTCTGCAGCTCCTTTGAGGGCTACAAGTGGCTCTGGCTGCGGGCAGGGAAGTGTGCTGCCACGCTGTGCGTCCACAAAGGGGCACGCGTGAGCTGCCGTGCTCGGAGGAGGCCCTGCTGCCTGGCAGGAGAGGCCTTGTGTCTGCTTGGCCAGAGGGCTTGTGCATCCTCCATCTTCAAAGGACTTCCCTAAATGTGCTCTCTCAGGGAGCTCTGCTCTGTCGGATTTAAAATGGCAGGTCAGGGCTTGCTGGGCTTCCCTGCACGGTCACGTTACAGGGCTGCCTGTGGACGCGTGGGGCCGCGTTCGAGAAGCCGGGCTTGGTCAGACGGTGCCCCTGGGACACAGCAAATGCTATTAGTACGTGAGCTTGTGGGGTGTCTGCTGGCAGAGAGAGAGCAGGGAAACAACAAGCTTTGGAGTGAAATGGGGGCTGGGAAATGGCAGTGGGAAAGGCATGCTGTTGCTGCTCGGGCTGGCTAATCCACCCCTCCCTTTTCTTAGGGATGGAGACCATTACGACGCTTTAAGAGACTGCTTGAAGGCCATATCCTTGAATCCATGTCACCTGAAGGCCCATTTCCGACTTGCCCGCTGTCTCTTTGAACTCAAGTACGTGGCAGAAGCACTGGAGTGTCTGGATGACTTTAAAGGGAAGTTCCCAGAGCAAGCCCACAGCAGTGCCTGCGATGCACTAGACAGAGACATCAATGCAGCCCTCTTCTCCAAGAGCGATAACGGTGAGTGCCGGTGTTCAGTGTGGTTCTTCAAGGTTATACTAAAATCTAATGATCGGACAAGGAATTTTCTCCTTAAACTGCCCCTCTGAAGTAAAGCTCCAGCTTCTGAGAGAGATTGATTGTTACCGTGCACAAAAACTGGCCTGAGCCTGTTCTTTCCTTGCGCCTGGTCCTGGTTTGTTCCTGAGCGAGAGTGTGATAAAAGGAGCCTGATGTCCCTGGGAGATAATCTGGAAGGAAGCTGGTGCTTTAAGCCCTGCTCCCTGCTAGAATTGTCCTTAGCTCTCCCCTAAAGCTGTTGGGGTCTGCTAGAGTGCTTTCTGTTTGCTGAGAACACGTTCCTTCCCAAACCGTGACGAGGGAAATCTGTTCTCTTTCCAGCTGAAGACAAGAAAGGGGGTGGCCCCATCCGGCTGCGAGCCACAGGCCGCAAGGATTCCATCTCCGAGGATGAGATGGTGCTGAGGGAGCGCAGCTACGACTACAAGTTCCGATATTGTGGCCACTGTAACACTACTACAGACATCAAAGAGGCCAATTTCTTTGGCAGGTATGTTGGCAGAGCATAATAGGGATGCAGGACAGGAGCGCGAGCAGCAGCAGTGCTCTCTTCCGTCGGATAAAGCCTCACGCGTAGCCCCGCGTGACTGTTCATAAAATGACGCTGACACTGGCTCGCAGGGTTGAAAAAGATGACAGAAGCCCTCCTCCTTGTGTAGCTGCCTGAATAGCTGGTTCAGTAGCAGGTCCACAGAGGGACCCCTTTGGGCTAGCGTTTCACAAAAGCCATTCGGGGTTGAAAACGCGAATCCTGGGGATGGAGGGAACCAAGACAGAAAGCTTTATCTGAATCCATAAGCGTGAGGGGTGGCAGCCTGCTGATGATAGAAGCCAACTGAGATTCTGGTGGCTGCTAGAGACTAGCTTTGGCTCTGAGTTGAACTGGGATCTCCAGTCTCTGCTCCTCTCACCCTAGCAATGCACAGTACATAGTCAGTGGGTCAGACGACGGCTCCTTCTTCATCTGGGAGAAAGAAACCACCAACCTCGTTCGAGTGCTGCAGGGAGACGAGTCGATTGTGAATTGTCTCCAGCCTCATCCCAGTTACTGCTTCCTGGCTACCAGCGGCATTGACCCGGTTGTACGACTCTGGAACCCCAGGCCAGAGGTGAGAGCCGCCGTCATGGTGTTGTGAGGTGGGACACATACTGGTCCTGGGGATCTCTTGACAGTTGCAGCAGCAGGAGCGGCCCCTCTGGTCCTCGTGCTGCCTGGCTGAGTCCTCTCCCTTCTTGTCTTGCAGAGCGAAACCCTTAATGGCCGTGTGGTGGTAGACATGGAAGGCGCTTCCCAAGCCAACCAGAGGCGAATGAACGCAGACCCGCTGGAGGTGATGTTGCTGAACATGGGGTACCGGATTACAGGACTGACCAGTGGTGGGGCTGGAGGCTCAGATGACGAAGACAGCTCAGAGGGGCAAGTCCAGTGCCGGCCCAGCTAAAACAGAACTGCCTCTCCTTCCTCTAATTGTTTGGCTGAAAGGGAACCTAGTTTCCTTGGTCCTGAACTTTCTCTGATGAATGACTGCACTGTTTCGCACTATGCACAGAGTAGGACAAGCTGGCAGGGGCAGGAGCGGCCGTCTCTTTAAACCATCGCCACCACCTCCTCCTCCTCCCGTCAGGCTACTGAGCAGCAGGGCAGTGCAGTCTGGGGTTTGCCTTTAGTGGAATTTAGTCCCAACGGGGGTCTTTGGGTTGTCTGTAAGCAGTGTAAGCTGGTGGGGTTCTCTCCCCAGAGCTGCTCTATGATCTGGTACAGGGGGATGTTGCCTGCATTCGTGCATTTGCGGAGGGGTTGTTAAATTCCTGAATAAAATACAAACCTAGGGCAGGGGGTGATGGAACGACTTTACTGCAGTGATCTTGGTCTTGAAAGCTTGGCTCTGTTTTTGTGCTACCAGCCTGTCTCGAGGCCCCTGGTTTAGGGTTGTTGGCCATGAAACACTTGGTTTGTCCCGTAACATCTTTCTTCTGGCTTCCATCTCTAACACGTCGTCACCAGCTGTAGCTGTGTTGTACTAAGGACTGGATATTGCCTGTCTTGTCCCTTGGCATCTGTCTTAGTTGATGAATTGGTGAAGGCACTGAGTATGTGCAGCTCGGCAGGGCAGGGCGTGCTCGCCCAGCTCTGAGACTTTCTTCTGTGGTCTGTGAACCCGTGGAGAAAGGTGACAGCAACGGGAGCGGGTTTGGTCAGAGGCCTAGGGCTCACGTAGCTAAAGCTGCTGAGGAAAGGAGCTGGTAACAGCACTCTTTCCCACCTTCTCTCTCTGTTGCCCAAAACGTGTGTAGCTGTATTCACCTCCTCTCCA
Organism: Rhynochetos jubatus; assembly: GCA_027574665.1. NCBI lineage: Eukaryota > Metazoa > Chordata > Aves > Eurypygiformes > Rhynochetidae > Rhynochetos > Rhynochetos jubatus. The sequence goes on along the minus strand of CM050672.1, from coordinate 4,493,707 downwards.
CGTCACCTGTGCCGGAGCTGAGAGCGTTCCCACCGTGTGTCTGTTGCACCTAATGTTTGAGCTTTCGGAGAGCAGCATTTTTGTGCAGTCAGCTGCTCTGTCTTGCCCACGGTGGGCCTTCTCCGCCTCGCTGTTGGTGTAACATCTGATGGATTAGCCGTCTTCTCAGGAACCCTCCTTCCTCTTCCCGCTCTCCACACACGGACTCTGGCTGCAAAGCCGAGAGCACACCTAGAAATGCAGCGCTCTGCTTCCATTCCTTCCCCTCTCGTGTACCACACAGCCCTGTTTTTCCCTCTCACGGTTGCCAAACACTAAATATCAAACAGATCTTACGCAGCTGTGCTACAACCGAACCCGAAGAGGTTGGTTTTTTTTTTTCTAGGACTATCAACTAAGACCAAAGAGCCCCTGGAGATCTTAACTGCTCTGCGCTGTCTCGTATCTCTTACTGCTGAAGGTCTGAACATGCTAGCCTTGGTCCCAGGGGTGTGCGATGTGTGTCTGGGAGTGCGTGCGCATGTGTGTGTGCTGCATTAGGGCCGTTCTTCCATGTGGTGCAATCCCTGGTCTTCCTGTTCCTGCTGTGGAAAGATGAGAGGCCTCCCTTTTCTTTCTCTGGCTGCTTCTGGCTGCCAGGCGTTGATGAGGGAGACTGCGCAGTGCTGGCTAATCAAGGTAGCTGGCTTCCTCTCCCTTCCAGAACAGTCTTTGTGAGATGAGTGAGCCTTGTGCAGGAGGGAGAGAGGTCACAGAGGCTCGTAGCTGGCAGCGTCTCTCCAAGGACACTGTTCCCTGCATAGCGAGATCCCTCCCTCCCTTGTAATTGCAGTGGAGCTACCTGGGACCTGCTCTCAGCCCCTCAGACAAAGGTGTCCGCCTTCTCCCTCCCGTGCGGGTGAAACCGAGCCGTAGCGAACCCCGGCTTTGGGGCAGCGTACCCTTGGCCGCCCTGGTGCTCTGCCGAGCGGCGATAGCAGACTCGCCCTCCGCCTCCTGCCGAAGCAGAGCGCTCCTGGGACGGTCGTGCGGCTGCCGCGGGCGCTTTGCGGTACCAGTGCCGTGGACGCGGGTGCTCCGTTTAACCTGTTCGGTTGTGTACCAGCGCCCCTGCCCCACGTGTACCCTGGCTCTTCAAAACCCAGAGGCAACAGAAAATTCTCCTCACTTGGGTGGCTTTTTGTCATGGTCTGGCCTTTCCTTTTTTTGCTTGAGGCTTTCCTACCAGACACATCCTCTTTTTTTTTTTCCTCCCCTCCTTCTCCTCCCACTCAAACTTTTTTTTCAGCTTTCAGCAGACAATGTCTGCAGACTTTGGTTTTTTTTTTTTTTTAAAACTCAGCGACTGAGATGGAAAGCTCTGAAGAGAACAGACCTCTCCCTCCCCGTTCACCTTTTGCTGTGGCAGCTATTTTTTGTTGTTTTTACCCTTGTGAGACAGTGCAGCTCTTTCACCTGCCAGTTGCGGTGCGAAAGCTCCAAGATTCCCTGCCTCTGCAGTGGATTGCTTTTTTTTTTTTTAATGGCTGCTTTAGTTAAAAATATAAATAATAACGGGGAGAGAAAAATCTTTCTGCCTCTAGCCCCTTTTCCCCTCTTTGTGGGCAGCTTACCTGCTTTGTTGCTTGTTAATGAGGAATTTGTATTTATTGGTGAAGGAAAAAACCATGCTGGGGAAGTAGGGAGAAGATGCTGCTTTATTGACCTCTGCTGTTTACTTCAGCCTCCTCTTTGGGAAAGCTTCTTTCTGCTCTTTCTGGTTAACTCTTTCCAGCCTGGGTTATGCAGGGATGCCTCTGTTTTTTGTATTCTAGCCATGGGCTCGCCGTTAGGAGACTCTAGGCTTCTCTTGGCATTGCAGTGACCATCGCTTCTCGCGTTTTCAAGCGCTAAAAGATGATCATCTCGTAAACTTTGCCCCTGCAGTTGTAGAGGTAACACACAAGCCTTACTGCCCTCATGAGAAGGAGCAGAAAACTTGTTTCTCTGGTCCCTGGAAGAGAAAGGGTTAAGCAATTAAAACAATTCTTTGTTCTAGTTCTTGGTGTCATTTTGTTTGGGGGACCATGCTGGCTTTGTTCTACCTTTCTCCTCCATGGAGGTGGACACGGGTGGGCGGAGGGCGGCCTGGTTGGGCTGGATGTTGTCTGTTCAACAGTGCTGCTTCGTGGAGAAGAGAGCCTGCAGGAAACTTGAGTGAGAAGGGGGCTGGGGAGCACGAAACGTGGCTGGTAAGCTGTGGTGGCTACTGAGTTAGTGCTGATGGTGGTTTGCCCCGGGGTGGGAGCTGGGATCTGTCGGTGGAGCCAGGGCTGGGGCTGTGTCCACCCCTGGTGTGGTTTAGAGCTGAAGCTGCAAGCTGGGGTGAGGATGAGAATGGCTGCCCCGGGCTTGCTGGGGAGAAGCGATGCACGGAACGATGGATGGTGCTGTAACGGAGTTAGTTTCTCTGAATCAAGTTTTGTCAGCGTGAGGGGTAAAATTGATGAAATCCGTGTAGGGTCCCTGCTGAGCCCAAGAGTTAGAGGTGAGCGAGGGGAAGGCAAAAAGCGGAGTGAGGAAAACGGTCCATCCTTTCCTTCCAGCTCTTCTTAAACAGCCTCTTGCCCTGAGAAGCAGAGCCCGGGTGACTTAGGCTGTGGGGCAGAGCCGAGGTCACCAGCCCAAGTCACCATACTGACCCATCTGAGACGTTTCCGCTGTCGGAAACGGCGCGCTTATTGCCTTACGGTGCCTCACGCTCAGCGGGGTGCGTTGGCCGTCCGTGTTCAGACCCAGAGATAGGCCCGTGCTGAAGGATATCGCAAACTCGCTTTCTCCTCTGGGCTCCTGCTGCAAAACCTCCCAAATACTTTCCTGCCCTCCAGGCTGCAGAATGCCAGGCCTTAAGTAAGAGGTGGAAAACCAGTCCACTATTTTCAGAATCCATTTGAACTCTTCTCTTAAGAATTCCCGTTGGATGCCTTTCAGCTGGAGGCCTTTTGAGGCCTCTTTGTTTCAAATCCTGTCTGATATCAATTACTGCTTTAAAAGACAGCTCTGCTCTGAGAAGGCAGTGTGCGTCCACCGTTGGAATTGGCAGTCCGCTAATTCAGACAGATCTTGGACTGGTTGGAGGAAGAGGAGGAGTGAAAGGGGAAGCAGAGTGGTTGAGTTGTGGGTGGAAATGGCAAGGACTCAGAAAATGAGTTGTATTTGTAATTTGGGTAAGGGAATTGGGTCGAGAAGCGATGTGCTCTTGGATGTAGGGGAGAGGAACGATCCCAGCCCTACGGATGAGTTCACTTTTCTCTGGTGTAACTGTTCACAGTGCCAGGAACAAACCTGCAATGGGCTCGAGATGGCTCCTGTCTCTGAGCAAAATGGGAGCAGGATGCCAAGCTGCCTGCTGTTGCCGTGAGGAGTTCGCTCGCATGCTCCTTGTAGCGTGTTCAGGCCTTGCTGCTGCCGCAGGGCTGATCGGGACGCCCTCCCCGGGGCTGGCAAGGAGGGAAGGTGGGCCTGTTTGTGGATTTTCAACGGAGAAGTCGGCATGAGCCGCACTTGGAGGGCTTCCACCTTGTCCCTGAGAAAACCGGTGGCTTTTCCTTTAAACATGAAAGTTGCCCTGTGGCTTGGCTGCGTTGGCGGGAGAGGGAGAGGAGAATGAAATGCAGCTTTCAGGTGACAGGGAAGCAGAAAAGACCTGAAGGTTAAAGCTGTGAGGGGTGAGGTGGCTTCGGGGCTCGCTTTGGGGGTGGGTGGCTGAGCCTGCGTATGTTCTTGCGCTGGCGAGCAGCGCCATCATCGATACAGATGAGAGTGACGTTTTTGGTTCACGCTGAGCGATTAGAGGCTGTCGGGTTGCAGCGGGCGCAGACCACGGGAAAGGAACGGCAAAAACGCAAAGCAGACCCACCCCGGCATCGCCTCCCGGGCGGGGGAAGGACGCCTCGGTGTCCTCCATCAGCCTGTGCCTCGGTGACATTTTAAATAGACTCCTGCACGCGGTGTTGCCGGCTGCTGCCTCGGCTGTCAATGTCAGGAGGGGGAGGGGATCTCTTCCTTGAGTGGTTTGGTTCTGGCAGTCCCTGTAATGTTTGAGCTGTCACAACAGGGAAGGTTCCCAAGGAAGCCGCTTGCTGAACAAGAGCTGGCTGGGTGCCTGCTTCTTTCAGGCTCAGAGATGAGCCGGGGTAGAAAGGGGAGGTAACCGAATCCCTTCCAGGCCGAGCTCCGGCTAGAGCCATGGCGGCGCGCGCTTGGCCAAACCCAAACCGGCGTGCGGCCCGCGCCGTTCCCTCCCGGAGCGAACAGGCTCCCCTCTGGGAAGGGCTCCGCGTCGCCGGAGCTGTGAGCGAGCGAAGAGTGTCGTCCTGAGGACGCGCTGGGCCGACGGGGAGGTAGAGAGTGACAGCGGGAGAGAGGAGCCGTCGGTGGCACGTCTCTGGCAGAAGTGGGAGTTAAACCTTTTGTTTCTCGTCAAACGAGAGATTGCAGACCCGGTGATGGCAGTGTTCCTGCTCTGTACATCGATCCAGTATTGTAGTCAGGCGAGATAGCTGCAATAAAAAGCCTGGCCTTTAATTTTATGCATGGAGAACTTCTTACCTGCTCTCTCCCCGCCCGGTTCCCCTCCCCCCCCGCAGTTTCTTTTCCAACTGCAGCTATTTTTCCCTGCTGACTTCAGGTGTTTTGTATTCTGCTTAGATCAATAGCAGTAGAACAGCAGCAGCTTTCCTGTTGTCACTAGGAAGACCCTGCTGTCAGCTACAGCTCACCTGTTTTCCGCCAGCGCAGTGCTGGCGATGGAGAGCCCTTCTGCTAGCCTGACAAACACAAAAGAAAGCTGTGCAGTACAGGATTGCTGTATTGATTGTTTTTATTATTATTTTTTTAATCCAGCCTGGGGAAGCGGTGTTCTTCCCGTGCTCCAGCAGCTGGCTTTGCCTTCCTGCGCTTGGTTTAAGAGGGAATAAAACCGGGCTGTCGGAAATGCCCCCTTGCCCAGGCGGGAGGGGAGGGCGTGCGGCAGCACGGCGGGGGGACGCATCCCGCTGAGGCTGTCGGCATCGTCCGTGCTGCGTGGCTCTGCCAAGGGAGCTGGTCCCTGGCGATACGCTGCTTAGCAGCCTCCGAGACACAAGCAGGAAGAGCAAATCCGCTCCCTAATCCGACAAACGTGCCAGGACCGCGTTAGCTGGCGCGAACGTTGGCCCCTGTTCATAGATTTTAACAGTATCCGATGTTTGTGGTAGCCTGGAGCAAATCAATGCAAGCATTTTCCCTTCATCCAACAAGAAGTGAAACACGCACGACCTTTGTGTGCATCTTCCATCCCAAGTGCCAAAATAGGGAAGTGTCCGTTAGAAACCGAAGCGCCAGGCTTTGCCCTCGAGGGCGTGGAACCGGAGGGTTTTTGTGAATTCCCTCGCCGTCACGTCCCGAGGAGGACGGTCTCAGGCTCTTGATCAGTTCTGATGCAGCGACGGGTCGTGCTCCCCGCGCTGCAGCTTGACGTGAGCCGCTCTGCGTGAGCACCTCGGTGGGTGGCTCTGCGTCCATCCAGGTGCCAGCCGTCCCGCTCGGTGGGGCCGGCCTCAAACGTGGTCTAGACTAGGAAATAAGGTGGGATGTTAGTTGATCTCTTGAGGGCTCGGTAGAGGCGAGGAGATGTAGTCTTCGGTGCGTTACTAAGCTAGTTGTGTTGAAGCCTGAGTACTCATAAGGCGAGTTAGCGTGTACGGAGGGCGCGTAGGCCACCTCTACTAGACTGTTAGCCGATGCTTTCTGCTGCCATACCGGCAACCCCAAAGCGGTGTCCCCTCTGACCTGCCCCTGCTGGGGGTAGAGGTTACTCATCTCCTGGGTTTTCAAGCTGGAAGCTTCACTCGTCTAAAATTCCGTGAGCGTGTAAGTGCTGTTCTGTCCCCAGAACGGAGAATACGTTGATAAATGTGGAAGGCTGGACTCAGCTTAATTACTGAGCGAAGGCAGGTAATGGAAAGCAGAATGCATGAAGCAGAGATAAGAAAAGTCACGAAGGAGAGAAAGAAGTGGGGCTGTTACGTGGAAGCTGTAAGTTTGTGATGGCCCTTGGGAATTTGGCTCTGGCACTTACCAGGATTTGCTAATAACAAAAGCCAGCACCTTCTGCGAGCTTAGCTCTGCGTTGCCTCCGCTCGGCTGCGCGGGAGGAGGACCCCCACCACGGGCAGGAAGGGGCCACGACTGTTTTATTAGCAAAACCCCTTGGCGTCGCGCTGCGTGACGCCGCAGACTCTGCCGGAGCACTCTGGTAACCACCGGCCTTGAAGGGAAACGCAGCTCAAGGTCCCCCTGTGAGGAGAAAACGAGCAGCTTCCAAGGAAAGCCTGGAAGGATGCAAAGGGGAGAGTGGGGTCTGGGTGCTCGGCAGCTCTCCGGCACCCGCCGGGCAGCACATCCCGGGCTGGAGCAAGCAACGTCCTCCCTGTTCTTCCCACTCGTTCAGTGAGTTGTCACTCTGTATTTTGCCGAGCGTGTTGTGGTGGGTGGAAATCTGGAATAAACATCTTTCTTCTTCAGCTTTCTCGTGTAGTTTGAATTAAACTTCCTAATAAAGCAATTGTTATTTTTCTAACCCGATTCTCCGTTTGTAAATGCTGTTCTTCCCCTTGCCCTACCTTGGCCTCCTCCTCTCTCGCAGGAGGCTCGGCACGATGATTATTTGCTGCTTGTTGGGCTTTTTCTGAGGGGGGTCTTCTGCCCGGCAGGCCCTGGGCGGGGGGTCTCTTCCAGCTTCTGATCGTTGGAAGGGCGACAGGGCGAAGTTTGCCGCAGGGGTTCGCGTGGTGGATGCGCGCAAGGCAGGCGCGAGGAGTGAAGGTACCTGCCTGGAGCAAGAGGCCCCTCTGTGGGACAAACCCGGCCCCCCCTGCGCCACACCAAGCCGCTGCAGCCCCGGGAGGAAGGGCGTGGGGAGCAGCGAGCCAAGGCGTCATCCAGCAGCGGCCGCGGGGCTGCGGGCGCCCCGCCCGAGCCTCCCTGCCAGGTGGGTGAGCCCCGGGGCCCTGCCCAAAACGGGGAGGGACCGGAGGAGGCGGTGCTGGGCCCGGGGCCAGGCCGAGGGCCAGCCTGCCCGCTTCCTGGTTACCGACCGTGTCCGGAAGCGGGCGCGGTCTCCAGGAAGTGACGCAAACGCGCCGGACGGCGGGGGGGCGGGCCCAGGTGATGGCGGAAGCGGAGGCCAAGATGAAGCAGTTCAATGGTGGCGGTGTTGGGCTGGACGCCGAGCGCGGCCGCTTCCCTTACTGCGTGGTGTGGACCCCCATCCCCGTCCTGACGTGAGTGCGGGCCCTGCGCTCCCTGCCGGCCCAGGGGGCCTGGGCCCTGCGCCTGGCTCCCGGGGACAGGGCCTGGTCTGGGACACCCCTCACCTCTCCTGGGGCCGGCTGCCCGGCCTGCTGCAGGGTGCCCGGCGGGGTGCCCGGGTGCCTGGCAGGGTGCCCGGCCTACTTTGGGGCAGGCGGACCGGGGTGACTGGCCACCCGGCCTGCTGCGGGGTGCCCGGGTGCCCGGCAGAGTGCCCGGCCTACTGCGGGGCAGGTGGACCGGGGTGGCTGGCTGCCCGGCCTGCTGCAGGGTGCCCGGCTGCCTGGCGGGGTGCCCGGCGGGGTGCCCGGGTGCCTGGCAGGGTGCCCGGCCTGCTTTGGGGCAGGCGGACTGGGGTGGCTGGCTGCCCGGCCTGCTGCGGGGTACCTGGGTGCCTGGCGGGGTGCCTGGTGGGGTGCCCAGTGGGGTGCTGAGGTCCCTGGCGGGGTCCCTGGCGGGGTGCCCGGCAGGGTGCCTGGGTGCCTAGCGGGGTGCTCGGGTGCCCAGTGGGGTGCCCGGCCTGCTTTGGGGCAGGTGGACCGGGGTGACTGGCCGCCCGGCCTGCTGCGGGGTACCTGGGTGCCGGGCTGCTGCGGGGCCCGAGTAGGGCTCTGCCCTTGGGGTAGGGCTCTCCTCTCCCCGCAGCGAGGGCGTGTGTGGGGAAAGCTTTGCGGGGAGCAGGCCTGTCTCTGCAGGAGCAAGTGTGGAGGGGATCCCGTGGGAAGTCTTTCATGTTTCTGGAGCAAAGGTTTGGTTACAGGGGTCTCGGACACCTTATGCCTTGAGGAGAGCCGCCGCTTTGCTTATAGTAAGTTAGGAGTCGATTTGCCTTCCCAGTCTTGCCAGCCACGTGAGAGCAGGCTCCAAGCAGAACTCTCAGTTTTTCTTTGGTCGTGGGAAAATGAAAAGCTGTTTAGTGTGGCTTTGGGGGTAGTCTGGGAGTAGAAAGGCTTGTTTTTATGCCTTCCTCCTCCCCTCTGGTTCACATCAGGTGATGGTGTTTACTGAGCCAGAGCTGAAAGTCAGGTAGAAGATGTGGCGTGGTCCGTGCCAGGATTGGGAATGGCACCGTAACTCTCCTCAGCCAGGAGAAGCTGCAGCGTCCCTCTTACCGTCCTGCAGCTACGAGCCAGCTTTGTTATCTACCTCTTCTCTCTTTTGATTGCTTAAAATTTCATAGAATCCCAGAACGGTTTGGGTTGGAAGGGACCCTAAAGATCATCCAGTGCCACCCCCTGCCATGGGCAGGGACACCTTCCCTAGCCCAGGGTGCTCCCAGCCTCATCCAGCCTGGCCTTGGGCACTCCCAGGGATGGGGCACCCACAGCTTCTCTGGGCAACCTGTCCCAGTGCCCCCCACCCTCTGCGGGAAGAATTCCTTCCTGATGGCCCATCTCCATCTCCCTCTTTCCCTTTAAACCCGTCACCCCTTGTCCTGTCACTCCCTGCCCTTGGAAAAAGCCCCCCGCCAGACTCCTTGTAGCCCCCTTGTGCTGAGTTAAGGTCTCCCCGAAGCCTTCTGTTCTCCACCTTAGCCTTTTCCTGGGGGCTTTTCCAAAGCATTTAGCTTCCTTCTCTCCCGTTGGGGCTGGTGGAGAGCTGTCCCGCTGCCCACGCCCCTGGGCATCCCTATTTGTCTGTTCATTCCCCGCTGCGTAGCGGCATCTTCCCGTTGATTTTTGTTTTGCAGCGGCAATTTCGCTGTTGTTATTTGGCAAAGAAACCCTCTCGGGTTAGATTGCATAAGCGCTCCGTTTTCTCCCTCTGACGCTTCCCGTCACCCTTGGATTCGGAGGCTTGAACGCAGCTCAGTGCTGAGAGTTAGGATAAAGGAAGAAACGCCTAGACCTTCGAGGGGGGGCAGTGCTAGATTCAGCTGTACCTTCTGGCTGATAAAACATCGCGCGCACAGCCAAGCCGGCTGCTTCGCATCGCACCGGAGGGCAGGCGGTGCGAGCCTAGAACGCCAGGCTTTCCTTTCCCTGCATCGTGGGGTTTAGCCGACCAAGCTACGCGCTCCTTAGAACCGTAGCAGCCCGTCGGCCCGTGTGGGTTGTGTTCCCTTGTCACGTCCAACCGCCTCGGTCCCTTTTTAGTTTGGTGGCTTTAGGATCGCTCTAATTGAGCCGTGGCTTGTGAATCCTTGGCTGTAATCTCTTCTGAAATATTAGTTGCTGCTTGCAGTCCCGCGGGGAGGGAGGTCAGCCAACCTGCGGATGCCGGCGGACGTGGGAGAGAGCTGTAACTGGCCTGAAGTATTAACTCCTACGTGGCGATGATGGAAGGGGGGTGGGATGTCATCTGCCGCTCCCTGGGGCTGTAAATATCCGACGGGGACGGGAAGGTCTTTGAAACAGAGGGAATGCTCTTCCTGGAGCCAGGAGCCCCGTTTTCTGTCTGGGGTGCTCAAATCTAGTTTGCTGTTTGAACAAGCTGGTCTGATGGAAAGTGTCCCTGCCCGTGGCGGGGGGGTGGGGCTGGGTGGGCTTTAAGCTCCCACCCAAACCGTTCTGTGAAAAGCTGCAGCGTGGATGGGAAGATGGGCAGGATGACCTTATTTTCAGTTGAAGTGGAAAGTTGGGGTGTATCTCAAAGCAGTTCCTTCTGGATCTGACCACTTGTGTACACAGATGGGTCAGTCCTGGGGGCGGGGGCTCGCCCTTCCCTGACCTGGGACGTGTGTAGCGCAGCCCTTCAGAGTCTTGCGGTTAAATCCTGGACCCTGCCAGCGCCGCAGACGAGGTGGCTCTCGACCCGCTTGTCAGCGTAGCTTTGGGTACCCCAGGCGCCGTTTCCTTTTGCTGTGTCCTTACCGGTCCGGCTCACCAGCTTCCCTCTCGCCGCTGCGTGTAACGCCTTCACCTGCCCGTCTACCCCCTGCGCATCGGCTGGTTGTACAGCCGCTCCAGCGCTCTCCCAGCGGCGTCTTGCACGCGCTCGCTGTGGTCGGGGGGATAAATATCTCAGCCTGACTGCTCGCTTCTTGCCTTGGTAGATGGCTCTTCCCGATCATCGGCCACATGGGCATCTGCACGTCGACCGGAGTCATTCGGGACTTCGCGGGGCCGTACTTTGTCTCGGTAAGTAGACGATGGATCCGGGTGCTTGCGCGGAATCTGCGCTTGGTGTGGTTCTCGCCTTCGTTGGTGGCTTTTGAGCCATCCCCCGTCTTTCGCCGCTCCAAGTTCGGCAGAGTGATGGCGTTGGGTGTGTTTGAGGATCGTGGATCTACCTTTGTGTGCTGCTGTCCAGTGGAGATCGGTTGGGAGAATATGCTAGATCGTGTCTATTCTGCTTTGGTGAGCAGAAGGGGGAAACAACTTGTAGTCCAGGCTCTTAACTGGGAATTTTGGAGCTAAATTCTCTTAATTCTGAGGAACAGCTGCTTGCCAACTTCCTCAGCATGCCTGTTACCTGACGCTAAGCAGCACGATAGTACGTGCCAGTCCTAAACTGCGCTACAGCCTGGCGGATTTTGAAACTAAAGGAGTGATAAATTGGGATAATTAATACTTTTAATAGATTGGGACACTTACAACTTTGAATTAACAAGGTATTAACAGCGTGTGTGTGTAGAAACCCGACCAAAACCAGACAACAAGGTACGTACGCCGTGTCGCTGGCTGGTGTCACCACGTATAGAGGATAAATATAATCGAGCTCGGAGGAGGAGCGTGAAAACAACTGAAATCCAAACCCAGACACACAAATAAGATCGGTGTCTTGAGACTGCTGAGGCAACGTGACAGCTTTATCTGTAAGCAGTCGCGGGCTGTCAGGCCTTCCAGCAAGAGGCGTGTCAGGAATATTGCGCGGGGTTATCCTCTTGAGACGTTTTTCCTCTCTTGTAGGAAGACAACATGGCATTTGGGAAGCCAGTGAAGTAAGTGCTCTTGTTAGTTTTTATTAAACTAACCAACTGACCTGCAGATGTCCTCTAATTCGCGGAGGCAGACGTGCTATAAGGTTGCTTTTCTTGTTGGTCAGATGCCCTAATTCGAGCGGATGGCTACCGTGTCTCTGCTTTTCAAGAAACCACGTGAAATTAAATCTTTTTAGAAGCGTGATGGCAACGTAATGGTATTAATAACCAGAGCTGTGCGGAGCCTTTATTAAAAAGAAAAGGAAAAGAAAAGGCTAAAAACATTGTCAGATAATGTTAACAAGTGCTTCAAGTAAATACGGTGTGTGCTGTGCTAATGAGCTGTCACCGCGCCCACCCTGCTGGTGATTTTCTGGGGGGGGAGGAGGAGAGGTGCTCGGGATTTGTGTGTCTGTCAGGTCAGGTTTGTGTTTTGAATGGCCTGAAGGTTTCGTGTCGCTGGACGTGAAAGCAGTCTGGGGGCTTCTCCGTGCCCCTCGGGCCTGTGTTTCTCTCTTTGGGGTGCTGTGGGGCTGAGGGTGCTGGGCAGTGGTTTCCGCTCACCCTCCGCAGCGTATGCTTGTCTTGAGGAGCGCGGCTTTGTGGACTCTGCAGAGGGTGGGGGGCACTGGGACAGGTTGCCCAGAGAAGCTGTGGGTGCCCCATCCCTGGGAGTGCCCAAGGCCAGGCTGGATGAGGCTGGGAGCACCCTGGGCTATGGAAGGTGTCCCTGCCCGTGGCAGGGGGTGGGGCTGGGTGGGCTTTGAGGTCCCTTCAACCCAAACCCTTCAATGACTCTGGTAGTGAATTTCTCCAAGTCCTTTAAGCAGCTTCCAGCTGGGAAGAGCACGAAGCTGTAAAGGTGCAGCAGTCACGTGAAAGGATCTGTTCCCATCCTTCCAGGTACTGGAAACTGGATCCCAGCAAAGTGTACTCCACCAGTCCCAATGCTTGGGACACAGCCGTACACGATGCCTCGGAGGAGTACAAGCACCGAATGGTACGGCTCTGACGCTCCCGGTGTCTGGGTGCTTGCTGCCGGAGGGGGACCTGGGGGTCTGCCCCAGAACAGGGTGCAGACCTGGGGACCCTCAGGGCCAGGATTTCTAACGCCGTGTCCCCTTTTTCTGTTCCAGCACAACCTTTGCTGTGACAACTGCCATTCTCACGTGGCTCTGGCCTTAAACTTGATGAGATACGATAACAGCACCTCCTGGAACATGGTGAAACTCTGCTTCTTCTCACTCCTGTATGGGAAGTACGTAAGGTGAGCCGAGGAGAAGCCTAGATTCAGCAGGAAAGGGGGCTCTCTGTCTCCTTTTTTCTAACCACCTAAAGCTTCCCCCTCTCCTGTGAGAAGGGAGAAACGTTTCTCCCCCGCTCCATGTGGGCGCATGTTGCTGCTAGGTGGTCCTGTCACTGCCTGCTGCCTCTTCTTAGGAAAAGAACCAAGGGTGCCTGCTGGGTCGCACTGGGTGCTGCTCCCAGAATGCTCTGGCAGCTAATTTAGGGTGCCTGGAGTTTGGGAAACGCTAGCTAAAGCAAATCTCACTCGGTGTTGTCTTTTGGCTGGGTTAAGTCAGAACATAAGGTCACGGAATGGCTTGTCTCCAAGGATTACTGGTCTCTCTTCCCTCTCTTGAATCTTGTTTACATAAAAACCAGTCAGATTTCCAACTGGCGCGGAGCTTCCAGCTGGAGTGGAGGGGGAAACCCTGAGCTTTCCTTGCTAGAAAGGGCACTTAATCTCAGTTTCAGCTCCGTGGGCCTGAAGGGGAGATTCTGCGACGACTGCCCGGCACAAAGCTTTTGAGGTGCTCCACGTCTGTTGGGTTCTCCTTGTTCTGGAGGAGCTTCTTTACTGGTTTTTAGGCAAGTGTAGGCCCTGCTGTCTTGATGAAATACACCAGCAGCCTGAAGTAACGAGGCCTGCAGTAACGGGGTTTCACTTTTTGTGGTCTCCTGTCACCGCTCCTGCTGTGCTTATACGAAACGTGCTGGTCTTCGACCTGAATTTAAGCTGCAGGGAGAGTCCGGCCCGATTGTTCATGGTATAATTATTTGTGGACTTGATTTAGCTTCAGTTTTTACCACGGACTGACCCTCCGGGATGCGATGTGTGGCGGTGCCAGCAATGGAGAAGGAAGAGGGGCGTCTGTCTCCCTCTGATTTCTCAGGTTATTCTCACGTCCTTCTCTCGTGTCTTTCTCTGCTGATTTCTTACCTTTAAACCCTCCCCTTTTTGTCCGTCTTGCAGCGTAGGGGGATTTGTGAAGACCTGGCTTCCCTTTGTCCTCTTCCTGGGGGTGATCGTGACCATCGTTCTGACGCTTCATTTGCGGTGATGGCCGCTGGGAGCTCCCCGCTCCGTGGGCGCACGAGGGAAGAAACTGTGACTGGTCCGGCGGGATGGAGGCACGGGACTCTGCCAGGCGTTTTCCAGGGAAGGTGGCAACTCCACTCCATTAGCAGCTCATCTTTGTTTCCTGGAACCGGCTTCTTTTCCTTCTGTTTTCGTTCTGTTGATGGGGTCTCCCGGTGCCGGGGGTCCTGAAGCCCCCTGCTCTCTCCCTTTCTGCATTCCGGTAGGTGGGAACGCCGTCAGGGAAGGAGAGACGTGGGCACCTTTGCTTTCAGTGCCGAGGCAAAAGCCTCAAGGCAAACCCGGCCCCCTGGTTCAGGAGCACAAGCAGATACACCTCGTAAGGTTCTCTCGGATCAACCCGTTTCTCCCTCTTCACCGTGTGCTTCCCCGGCTTTCCCGAGGCCCCAGGACGGAGCGGCTCTTTCCCCGTTGCGCGACGCCCCTGCAGCACGTTTCAAGGCGGAGGTGCGCGTCCCTCCCGAGGGCGCAGAGTGCCACCGTGCTCGCCGACCGTCTCCCCGGTAGCGACAGGGAGGCGTTGGCGGCGGAACGCTCCTCTGAGGTGACGCGCAGAGGGTCGCTCTGGTGGGACAAACTCACCTGGTCCTGCTGGCGAGCCCGGAAAGGCAGGAAAGGCGGTGGCCTGGCAGCGTACGGCTCGTGGCAGTCCGCACGCTTTCAGCAGCCTGGTGCGGCGGTGGGAGCCTACTGCTAAGTCCCTTTTAGCTTGTGCCGGAGAAAACGCGTCTTCCCTGCGTCTCCTTGTGCTCTGAAGATCTAAAATAGCCGTCATGCTTCTCACAAGCCACTTTTCTCGTGAGCCACGTCCTTCCCTTTGCTCCCTAGCCCTGTGTCGCAGGATTCCTGAGCCTGCGGAGGTGGCGGCCGTGGAAGGCCTAGCGTCGGGTTTTGAGAGCGTCCGTGAGAGCAGCACCCGGGACCTGAGCTTAGCGGGGCCCTCGGAGGTTAAAGGAGAAGGTGAAGGGACTGGAAAGCATCTGTGTTCGGGTTGGGCTTGGCAGCAGCGGGCTGGGGCACGGGATTTCTTGTGGCTGGTTGCAGGTGGGTGAACGAGGGCTGGTTTTGGTGTGGGAAATGCTGCTCTGGCAGCCTGGGGGGCTGATTGGGCCCCGGATTGGACAGGATGGGCAGTAGGGGGATAGGCTGTTCTGGAGTGCTAGGCAGGAAGGGAATTGGGACGGGACCCAGAGCCTCTCCCAGGGTGAGAGGTGCCAGGTCCGAGGCTCCAGCCTGCAGACGCAGCGTTCTGTGGGGCTGCAAGCCGGGTGGCTTTGGCAGAGAAGTGTGGCTGGAGGGTTATGTGCTGCTGAGCAGATCCCCTCTGACTGCAGGGGAAGCAGCTTTCCCACTCATGCCTTGGAATGCCAGCTGTTCCCTACCCGATGGATTTTGGCCTCAAGCAGTGCTTGTGGCCAGCCGGAAAGCTTTTCTCCGCCGCCTGCCCTCTCCGACCCTCTCACACCCAAGGGGGTGTGTCCCCTTGTCTGATTCCACCTCCCCGACCCCTCTAGCCATATGGGAGGGCTGGGAATTCCTTGATTCCTGCATTTCCTCCTTATCCTCAGTCAAATAACCCCTTAAAGCTCTCCCCTCTCCCTGGCATCCAGTTGTCTCTCATCCAGTGCTGGCCTTTTGGGGTGGGGGGGGGGTGTGCAGACCCCGGTGCCCTTCCCAGTCTGCCTGGAACCGAAACAGCCGTCGCTCTCCGCTCCGTACAGTCGTTTCAAGCCCGCTTGGAGAGCAGGATGGAGGGGGCTGGGCCTGGGGCCGATTAAAAGCCAAGCTCTTGATCAAAGAGAACCTCGCGATGAAAGGATGGCGCCGTGCCGGGCCGCGTCGCCGCGGTCTCCACCCAGCGAGCCTCCTGGCTACCGAGCCCTCAGACGAGCTGGTCGAGCAGGAGAGATTAGTCCTTTGCCTCTGTTTTCTCATTTCCATATGGTTTCTCGGAGCGACCCGCCAAGGATGCACGCGGAGTCCCTGGCTCCCCGGGCGGAAGCCAACCTGTCTTACGCAGTAGCAATAACCTAGAGACTCTTAGGCCCGTCTCACGCGTCGATTCGGTGGTTTAGCCATCAGCTCTACAAGCGTTGCCAAAGCTGAGACTTCCAGTTGTCGGGGGAGGCCGGGAGCGGGGCTGCTGGCCACATTTCCCGTTCCTGGGACTTCGGAAAAACACATTGAGTGCCATTCCCTACCGTGAAAAATCAGTGTCGTTCGCTCCTAACGCTTTTCACCAGATCTGGGTTTGGAACGGAGACTTCCCGCTGCCGGGGAAGGAACGCGGCGCTTCGCCGACGGAGACCGGCTCCGGGCATCCGAAGGAAACGCGGCTGAGGGGAGCTCAGGGCCCGCGGCTGAGGTACCGCAGAGCCAGCCCGTGCACAGAGCTGCCCGTGCCCGCTGCCGAGGGCGAGGCGGGCGTGCTGGTCGGATGAACGGCGTTCCTACGCCGCGGGAGCGCGGAGAAACCCCGGCGATGCTTGGCACGCGGCTGCCCGGCAGTGCTCTGGCCGCAGTCGTGGGGGGAGTGGGCTGCTTCCTCTTGGCGTGGGAGGTGGCGGAAGGGATGGATGGCTTCCTTCATCCCACTGCCCCCTTCCCCCGGCTGTGTTAACGGTTCACCCCATCCTTCGCCTTCCCCATCCCAGGTTTGGGCTCCCGTCCCTTCCCCTTTGCATGCGGCGTTGCTGCGGCGTTGCCGTCGCTCTCTGGCGAGGGCGAGCCCTCCGTACCCTCGTCCTTTGTCCTCTTCCCTCCCGTGGGGCGCTGGATTACTTTGTAAATATTTAAACTCTTGCTTCTGTGGTTTCAGAATCCTGACGGTAGGGGAAATAAACGGATTTCTCTGGATGTCTCCAAACACCGCATCTCTCGCTCTCGGCGGTCCCCCTGCCCCGCTGAGCTCCGGCCGCTCTCCTGCCCCAAGGCCGCGTGTCCGGCTGGCGCTGGGCCCTGGAGCCTCCCACACCTTCTCCTTCCCTCCAGGGGAAAACTCTCAGCCCTGCTTTGGGAGCGGGGAGGGTGTGGGGGCGGGAGGAACCCAATCCCAGGCAGCGGGTGAATGCCAGCTCGCTGGGAGCCCTCGGATGGTGTTTGGGAAGAGAAGGGGCTCTGCCTGCTCCTGCCCTTTCTCCCGCCCTTGGCGGATCCCAAGGCCGTGCCTGCGCCGCCCTGGGCAGCCGCGCGCTCGGGGTGGGGGGAGGACGCTGTGTAGAAGATAAGCCCCTCTCGCAGTCGATTTTGGCTTCCCCCTTCCCCTCTGACATCTGCTTCCTCGGAGGCTGGGGGCACTGGCCTCCCCCTTCCTTCCCCTGCCAGCGCAGAGCCCCCCCATCTCCCACCTCCTCGCGAGCTGTTGGGCAGCGGACGCGTCTGCCGGGAGAGCGGAGCGGGGCGCGAGGAGCCGGCCTCGTTTTCCCCTTTCCCAGCGGGATACCGCTGCCTGAGCCGGGATCGAGGGAAGCTGGGCCTCCGGTGCCGTACCGACGGCTAAGGCAGCGGCCGATTTCCCGTTCCAGCCGATACCCAGAGGCCAACGCTGCGCCGTGCGGGAAGCAGACCAGCCTTAAAACGAGCCTGTGTACGCGGCTGGGGGATTCAACGGCACAACCGCCTTACGGAACGCAACCTGGATCCTCCCGGAGCACGAGGTGAGGCTGCGGAGCCCCCCAGCAACGTGCTTTTCCCAGCCCCTTGCGGCTCTGTCCGGCCGTGACCGTCCCGCCGGCTCCCCGCTCGCCTCCCGAGCGTGGCAGGGTTTGTCTCGCCCGCGGGGAATCGGGCTGGGGGGGGCGTGGGAGCCGAGCTCACGGTTCGGCTCACGGGGTTTGGGGATTGTAGGGAAGCAGCCGGCCTGACTGGGCCAAGATAGTCGTGCTGGGGCGCCCGGGGTGCTCGCGGCTCTCCGGCCGTGGCGGGAGCTGCGTGGTCCGAGCCCTGCTCCTCGTTTTTCTCTCCCACCTCCCCAGCGCAGCCCCGGGAGGGATGGAGGCTGCTGGAAGCCAGGGAGGCCGCGAAGCGGAGCGGCAGGATCCATCCCAACCAGCCAAATGGCCTGAGCTGAATCCTCAGAGCGACCTCCTTGTCCTCGCCCGGGGCGGCCGAGCGTGTCCCGTCCACCCTCAGGCGGGCTGCTTCAGCGTGGGGAGCAGGGCTGAGGGTCCCCGACCTCCCTGTGGGGACGGGGATGCTCCATTGCCGGCCATGCCACCGCCCCGGGGTTGGCATGGTGCCCCGTTTGAGGGGGGTCACTTGCACGGCTGGCCGGAGGGGAAGGGTCCCCTTAGCCGGGGTGGGGGGGACACATCGAGGGGCTGCAGTGATGGCCCGCCACCATGGTGCCTCCTCTGAGGCCGCAGCTCCATCCCCATCCTCAGTCACCCCACCATCTGTGTAGTTTTGGGGGGGGAAGGGGGTGCGAGACCCAACGCTGGGGGTCTTGATGCCCGCGTCTCCCCGCGCAGGCCTTGGGCATCGCCCCCGGCCGGAGCCAGAGGGGAAAGGCTGCCGGGTCCTGGCTCTGTCGTGGGGACCGGACATTAGGAATGAAGAGGGGGCTCAGCCCCTGGGGGCCGGCTGCGTCCACGAAGGAGCTGGGGAGCACCGGGGCAACAGGCCCGGGAGGAGGGAGGGGGACGGGGCCAGAGGACCCCATCGCCGGGGGGCCACAACGTGGTGGTGTAAAAGTGATGGCAGAAAGGGAAGGGGGAGGGGGTTGGGGCTGGGGGGGCAGCTGGGGGGGTGTCTGAGGGGCCGCTTTGGGGCGTGAACTCCCCCTGCCCCCCCGTTTGCCGAGGTGTCCTGCACACCAGTGGGTGTTTCAGCATCTCCTGCCGCCTGTGTGGGCTCCGTGGAAACCCCGCCCTCCCCTCCAGGCTCCCCGGGGGAGGGACCCCCACCCCTCCCAGCCTTCCCCCCGACCCCCGTGCTCCCCTCAGCACCTCCTGGCTGGGGGGGGGGGCACAGGCTGGCATTGCTCCAGGGCCCCCATCCCTCCGGAGATGCTCTTGGCCGCAGAGCCCAGCTCCCCCACTACCCCCCAGCCCTGCACCCTGCGTCCCCCGGCCGGTGGTCCCACAGGTGTTGCCCCCCCCAGGGTGCTGCCTCTCTCCTCCTGCCCGCAAACCCCCCAGCAGGCAAGACTCTGCCAACGCTCCCGTGCACGCTCCCTGCCTCAGTTTCCCCCGTGGCAGAGCCAGGCTTGCCTGCGCCTCCTGAAGAACGAGTCCTTGTGGGGGGGAGGGAGCCGTGGGGGGGGAGCAGTGCTGGGGAGCAGGACGGGACTTGCTTCTCCCTCCCCCCCCCGCTGCCTGAACACCCAGTGCAGAAATGAGGCAGAACCTGTTCTGTGCACCCACGGGGATGCTGCCAGCACCCAGGGGGTGTGGGGGGGTCCCTCTCAGTACCCAGGGGATGGGCAGGGGGTCCCTCCCTCCTTCGGGAGGTGGCCGGGGCTGGGCTACAGGGCCCCGTGGCTGCCTGGCTCGCTCCAGGGTCCCTCCAAGGAAAACCATCCCTGGGGGGCTGGTGGCCAGGGGGTTCCTGGGTATCGCCGGGCTGATGCAGCCACCGGCCCTGGGCTGGGAGGCTCGGAGGGCTGAGACCCAGCAAACTCACTGCACCTCCGGGTCACTGGGGATGGGACACGGCAGGATGTGACCCACTGCTCCCCCGCCCCCCTGGCCGGGGGGTTCAGCTCAGGCTGTGCCGTGCGTCATCCAGCTGCGGCCCGTGGCCCTGAGGAGGGGCCCTGGCCCACTGAGCAAGCCCAGCACTGGGGTCCGTCCATCTGTCCATCCGTCTGTCTGATGGATGGACAGACAGATGAACAGGGATAGACAGATGGATGGCCAGACAGGTGGACGGATGGATGGATGGATGGATGGATGGATGGATGGATGGATGGATGGATGGACGGGCGGATGGATGGATGGATGGATGGATGGACGGGTGGATGGCCAGACAGATAAACAGATGGACAGACAGGCGGATGGATGGATGGATGGATGGATGGATGGACGGGCGGATGGATGGATGGATGGATGGATGGATGGATGGATGGATGGATGGATGGATGGATGGATGGATGGATGGATGGATGGATGGATGGACGGGTGGATGGCCAGACAGATGGCCAGGCAGATAAACAGATGGACAGACAGGCGGATGGATGGATGGATGGATGGATGGATGGATGGATGGATGGATGGATGGACGGGTGGACGGGTGGATGGATGGACGGGTGGACGGGTGGACGGGTGGATGGCCAGACAGATGGCCAGGCAGATAGATGGACAGACAGGCGGATGGATGGATGGATGGATGGATGGATGGATGGATGGATGGATGGATGGATGGATGGATGGATGGATGGATGGATGGATGGATGGATGGACGGGCGGATGGATGGACGGGCGGATGGATGGATGGATGGATGGATGGATGGATGGATGGATGGATGGATGGATGGATGGATGGATGGATGGATGGATGGATGGATGGACGGGTGGATGGCCAGGCAGATAAACAGATGGACAGACAGGCGGATGGATGGATGGATGGATGGATGGATGGATGGATGGATGGATGGATGGACGGGCGGATGGATGGATGGATGGATGGATGGATGGATGGATGGATGGATGGATGGATGGATGGATGGATGGATGGATGGATGGATGGATGGATGGATGGATGGACGGGTGGATGGCCAGACAGATGGCCAGGCAGATAAACAGATGGACAGACAGGCGGATGGATGGATGGATGGATGGATGGATGGATGGATGGATGGATGGATGGATGGATGGATGGATGGATGGATGGATGGACGGGTGGACGGGTGGACGGGTGGATGGCCAGACAGATGGCCAGGCAGATAGATGGACAGACAGGCGGATGGATGGATGGATGGATGGATGGATGGATGGATGGATGGATGGATGGATGGATGGATGGATGGATAAACAGATGGACAGGCAGGTGGATGGACGGATGGACGGACGGATGGATAAACAGATGGACAGATGAACAGGCAGGCGGATGGATGGATGGACGGATGGACAGGTGGATGGGTGGGTGGATGGACGGATGGATGGATGGATAAACAGATGGACAGATGGACAGGCAGGCAGATGGGTGGATGGATGGATGACTGGATGGATGGACGGGCAGACAGGGGTGGACAGACAGTGGGGCAGACAGACAGGCAGACAGACGAATGGACAGAGAGCCATTGCTGAAGTCTCATCTCCTTGGAAACCATGCTAAAAATAATCCCCTTTTCTTGTGGTCCTGCTGCTGCCGCACCTGGCCGCCAGCACCCCTGACCCACCCCCCCCCCAGCACCGCCATCTCGCCATAAAGCTGGCTGGGTGATGGAGCCTGACCCCACCCCCGCCAGCCACCCTCCCCCTGTGACCGAGGGAAACTGAGGCACAGGCCGGGGCAGGCCTGGGGGCCTGATTCTGCATGGGGCTGAGCACCTGCGCTTGGCCCGGATGGTCAGGGGTCCTGGCCCCGTGGAGCTGGGGGGCCGTGCCAGGCAGGATGGGGGCTGTGGGGCTGTGGGCAACCCCACATAGAGATGTGGGTTACATTGTGATGAGATGGGGGGGCTGGAGCTGCCCCATGGGCTGGGGGGCCAGAGATACCCTGGGCCCTGCAAAGCCCCAGGGACCCCACACTCTGCTTTCAGGGTGGGGGGCCTGTGGGGATGGCGAATTTGCTGCCCCCCCATGCCCAGCAGACACCAGTACCCCCAGAGTTGCTCTGGATGAGGCCCCCCAAGGCCACACCCTGCCCCCTGGATGAGGAGGAGTCCGGGGTGGGCTCTCCCACCCCATCCCCCATGCCCACGCCCTCGGCTTTGACCCTTCAGTGGGCTTGAGGTGTCCTTACCCTGGGGTACTTCTCCCCCCGCACCCCCCTTCCCAGCCTGCCTGATGCCTCCCAGTCCAGCCCAGTCCATCCCAGTTCGGCCCAGTTCAGTCCTGTCCGGCTCCAGCCCAGTCCAGCCCAGTTCAGTCCCATCCGGCTGCAGTCCAGCCCAGTCCAGCCCTGTTTGGCTCCAGCCTAGCCCAGCCCAGTCCACAGCCCAGTTCAGTCCCACACGGCTCCAGTCCAGCCCAGTCCAGCCCAGTTCAGTCCCGTCTGGCTCCAGTCCATCCCAGTCCATCCCAGTTCAGCCCAGTTCAGTCCCATCCAGCTCCAGCCCAGTCCAGCCCAGTTCAGCCTTGTCCAGCTCCAGTCCAGCCCAGTCCACCCCGGTTCAGCCCAGTTCAGTCCCGTCTGGCTCCAGTCCAGCCCAGTCCAGAGCCCAGTTCACCCCAATCCGGCTCCAGCCCAGTCCAGCCCAGTCCAGCCCAGTTCGGTCCCGTGCGGCTCCAGTCCATCCCAGTCCATCCCAGTTCAGTCCTGTGCGGCTCCAGTCCATCCCAGTCAGCCCAGTTCAGTCTCGTCCGGCTCCAGTCCATCCCAGTTCAGTCCCGTGCGGCTCCAGTCCATCCCAGTTCAGCCCAGTTCGGTCCGTGTGGCTCCAGTCCATCCCAGTCAGCCCAGTTCAGTCCCGTGCGGCTCCAGTCCAGCCCAGTTCAGCCCAGTTCAGTCCCGTGCGGCTCCAGTCCATCCCAGTCAGCCCAGTTCAGTCTCGTCCGGCTCCAGTCCATCCCAGTTCAGTCCCGTGCAGCTCCAGTCCATCCCAGTCAGCCCAGTTCAGTCTCGTCCGGCTCCAGTCCATCCCAGTTCGGTCCGTGTGGCTCCAGTCCATCCCAGTCAGTCCAGTTCAGTCCCGTGCGGCTCCAGTCCAGCCCAGTTCAGCCCAGTTCAGTCCCGTGCGGCTCCAGTCCATCCCAGTCAGCCCAGTTCAGTCTCGTCCGGCTCCAGTTCATCCCAGTTCAGTCCCGCCCGGCTCCAGCCCATCCCAGTCAGCCCAGTTCAGTCCCGTGCGGCTCCAGTCCATCCCAGTCAGCCCAGTTCAGTCTCGTCCGGCTCCAGTCCATCCCAGTTCAGTCCCGTGCGGCTCCAGTCCATCCCAGGCAGCCCAGTTCAGTCTCGTCCGGCTCCAGTCCATCCCAGTTCAGTCCCGCCCGGCTCCAGCCCATCCCAGTCAGCCCAGTTCAGTCCCGTGCGGCTCCAGTCCATCCCAGTTCAGTCCCGTGCGGCTCCAGTCCATCCCAGTCAGCCCAGTTCAGTCTCGTCCGGCTCCAGTCCATCCCAGTTCAGTCCCGTGCGGCTCCAGTCCATCCCAGTCAGCCCAGTTCAGTCCCGTGCGGCTCCAGTCCAGCCCAGTTCAGCCCAGTTCAGTCCCGTGCGGCTCCAGTCCATCCCAGTCAGCCCAGTTCAGTCTCGTCCGGCTCCAGTCCATCCCAGTTCAGTCCCGTGCGGCTCCAGTCCATCCCAGTCAGCCCAGTTCAGTCTCGTCCGGCTCCAGTCCATCCCAGTTCGGTCCGTGTGGCTCCAGTCCATCCCAGTCAGTCCAGTTCAGTCCCGTGCGGCTCCAGTCCAGCCCAGTTCAGCCCAGTTCAGTCCCGTGCGGCTCCAGTCCATCCCAGTCAGCCCAGTTCAGTCTCGTCCGGCTCCAGTCCATCCCAGTTCAGTCCCGCCCGGCTCCAGCCCATCCCAGTCAGCCCAGTTCAGTCCCGTGCGGCTCCAGTCCATCCCAGTCAGCCCAGTTCAGTCTCGTCCGGCTCCAGTCCATCCCAGTTCAGTCCCGTGCGGCTCCAGTCCATCCCAGTCAGCCCAGTTCAGTCTCGTCCGGCTCCAGTCCATCCCAGTTCAGTCCCGTGCGGCTCCAGTCCATCCCAGGCAGCCCAGTTCAGTCTCGTCCGGCTCCAGTCCATCCCAGTTCAGTCCCGTGCGGCTCCAGTCCATCCCAGTCAGCCCAGTTCAGTCCCGTGCGGCTCCAGTCCATCCCAGTTCAGTCCCGCCCGGCTCCAGTCCATCCCAGGCAGCCCAGTTCAGTCTCGTCCGGCTCCAGTCCATCCCAGTTCAGTCCCGCCCGGCTCCAGCCCATCCCAGTCAGCCCAGTTCAGTCCCGTGCGGCTCCAGTCCCAGCTTTCGTGCCGCCGGGGCGGGGGAGGTGTTCGCTGCGGTTGACTCAGCCCCAGGCCGGCTGCACCCTGCCGAGGGGGGGGCACCGGGGGCCACCCGCCGCCACGAGGGTCCCCGTGGGGTGCTGGGGGGGGGAACACGAGCCACCGTGACCCCCACGCATAGTCCTAGGCAGGTAAGGGCGGCCGTGGGGCTGACCCCCACTGCCTGCCCCATGGCGGGGTTGTACTGGCACTCTGGGGTGGGGAGGGGGCGGTTGGGGACCCACTCGCTCTGCTTGGGGGCGGGGCTGCAGCCCCTCCCTCTGTTCTGCTCCACGCTGAGGAGGGATGGGAGGTGGGGGAGCCGGGACCCCAATTCCTGCGGTGGTTTCCATCGCCCCCCGGTGGGGCTGGACGGGGTCTGAGGCCACGGTGATGGGCTGCAGGGCCCCCGGTGCCGGGAGGAGGGGTGGGGGCGCTGGGGGGTGCAAACCTTGGCTGTGGTGGGGGCGGCTGAGTCCTACCAGTCCCCAGGGGGGTCGGGGTGGGGGGAAGGGGGGGGCTGATCCTGGGTGCATTTTGAGGGGGGAGGTGCGTTTCGTGCTCCCCATCGCCCTCCCCCCATCGCGGCGGGCCCCTTGCAAAGGGAAGAGGGGGACGCGCACCCCCCCAAGTTGTGACCCCCCAAGTTGTGCCTTACTGGGGAGGTTTAACTGGTCTGACTGGTCTCTCGCCCGGGGGGGGGGGGGCCCGGTGCCTGGCACCCCCCGGAACGCGTGGGACGTGGGTGCTTGTTCCCCGCGGGGCCCGGGTGACACTGTTGGGTGCCGACTGTGTTCCGGGGTGGGGGGTGGGGGGACACCCCCGTGCACCACCAGTAAACAGGATACAGCGGGCTGCGGCGGGGAGACAGCGCAGCATCGCCCCAGCCCCGCTGGCAACCGGTACGTGTCCCCCGAGGCCCCCCCGCCAGCAGCCTGGGTGGGTGCGGGGTGCTGGTGGGTGTCACAGGCTCCCCCCTGCCTAATGTGGGGAGTGGGGTGCTGGGGGAGGGTCCAGGTCGTGGTGGGGGAGTCCCCGGTGAGTGATGTGGGGGGTCCGTCCCTGGTGGTGGGTGGTCCTTGGGGGGGGGTTGGCTCCCAGCCCACCCACCGGCACGGCTGTGCTCAGGTCCTGGGCTGGGGTCCCCAGTGCTGGGGGATGGCTGAGACCCCCCCCCGGGGCTGGGACAGGGGCACCCGTGGGGCAGGGAGACCCACAGGGCTGGGATGAGGACACCCATGGGGGCGGGACAGGACCCTCTGTGGGGCAGGGACAGAGCCAGAGCCACCTTGGGGCTGGGGATGGGGCCACTGGTGTCCGAGCCCCACGGTGGAGGCGGGACCCCCCCAGCCGTGCCAGCGTGTGGCTGTGCCAGCTCATGTCCCGGTGGGATGCCCGGAGCGATGGGGGCTGGGGGGGGGGTGACAGGCCTGATCCTGCCCCACCGCTGCTGCAATTTCCTGCCCTCGGAATCCCACGCCGGGCAGCGCTTTCCCAACGCTGGGATGAGGCAACGCTGGGCAGTGGGGCAAGAGCCCCTGCCCCACCCTCCGCCTTGGGAGCTGTGATGAGCTGAGTACGGTCTCAGCCTGGTTCGGCCTCAACGCATCCCGGGGGGCAGCCGAGCCCCCTTTGGCCACCCGTCTCGGTGCCGTGGCACCTGACGGATCCTGTGGGAAAGCCGGCAGGGCAGAGCCGGCGCGGAGCAAACACCCTTGGCAAACACGGGCCGCGGGCAGGGTGCCGCAGCGGGCAGGGCTGGCCCTGGCACGGGGCCGGCGGCAGGGCCTGGCAGGAGGAGCGGCAGGGAATGCCCGCGGGATTGCCCGTGCTCCTTCCCTTGGCACCCTCGGCACCGTGCCATCCCCAGTTTGCCCCCACTGGGGGTCCCGGGGGTGTTTTGGGGCGCAAGGGGGGAGGATGCTGAGCTTCCACTCCATCTTTTCGCAGAGGGTGAGGATGATTCCCACCCCAACGTGGCCCCGAGGTCCCTCTCCAGATGTTGGCGTCGCTGGTGCATGCCCGGCACGCTGAGCCCCCCCGGCCGCAGCTCCCCGCTTCTCGGCACCCACCTGGGCCAGCCCCCCGGGGTGCCCCTGCCGAGCCCCCTGGCCCCAGGATGGCGCTGGAGCCGGGGGCTGAGGCACTGCTGGACCTGAGCTTCCTGACGGAGGAGGAGCGGCGCGCCATCGCCGAGGTGCTGCGCCGCGACTGGCAGCTCCGCCGGCGCGAAGAGGGGCGCATCAGGTGAGGCGGGGGGGGTCCCCCATCCATGAATCCCCCCCCAAAGGCAGCCAGCCTGGAGCCCATCACCCTTGGGGACAGAGCAGCCAGCTTGGAGGGGGGGTCCCCTTTCCCTTGGGGATGGGGGCACCCAGTGAGCCCGGCCAGGGCGAAGCCCCGTGGTGGGTGACACCAGCATCGGGGGTCCCAAACCCCTTGAGAGACATGGCTGGTGTCCCCAGGGCCACTCATGGTGGCTCCGCTTGGGAAGGGTGATGGGGTGAGTGGCAGCCCGGGGAGGGGGGGGGGAGCCAATGCCACCCTCCCGCCGCCAGCAAGCTCCGGAAGTCGGTGTCGGACCCGGCGAGGCTGCGGACCCTCACCGGGGACTGGTTCTGCGACGCCCGCGCCCAGCGCCACCGCCACCACCTGGGCTCCGACCTCGTCCGGGCCTCCATCCGCCGCAGGAGGCGGCCCCGGGGTAGGTGAGGGACAGGGACTCGGCTGGGGGGGGGGGGGGACACGCACAGGAGACGAGGGCTCAGCCCGCTGAGGTCCCCGTTGTCCCCAGGAGTTGGGGACCCGGACTGTGGCCTGGGCGAGCTGGAGGCCATCGGCGAGCCGCTGGCGGAGGAGAAGGAGGATGAGGATGGTGTGGTGGAGCCGGAGAGGTGAGGGGGGGGGGGGCTCACCCCATGGGTGCCCCAGGGCTGGTGGCATCCCTTATCGGTACCCCAAGGAGGGGGGTGGCATGACCTGGGGAAGCCCATGGTGAAGGGGATGGCGCAGCCAGTGTTGCACCGTCCTGGTGCCTGTCTGTGCCCCCCAGGGGGGCCGTCTGCAACCCTGTGAGGGGGGGGAGGAATGCTCATTAACCTGATAAATTAATTATCGTATCGTCCGCAGCCCCCCCACGGTGGAGGTGCAGGCCGCAGAGCCCCAGGTCGGTGCCTGGTGGGGGTTGAGCCGGTACCTGACGCCCTGGTGATGGGCTCGGTGGGGTGGGGTGGGGGGCTCGGGGGGAGCACCCTGCAGCCTGGGTCACCCTGACTGCCTTGGCCCCGGTGTCACCCCAGGAGGGTGCTGCCACGGGGGCCTGATCCCATGGCGTGGGGGGAGCGATGGGGGATGTCCCCCACCCAGAGGGACCCAGAGGGAGCAGGAGGGGGAGGAGGGGGGGTGCCCATTGTCACCCTTTCCCCTCCGTGCCACCACGCAGCCCAGCCCCACAGCCCCGGCTCTGGAGGGGACCCCGGTGACACAGCCCCCGCGTCAGGGTGACATCCCAGGGAAGGAGCAGGATGTCCCGGACCACCCAGGTAACCGTGATGGGTGGGGGTCAAGATTTGGGGTGTTGGAGCCCCCAGCACTGCTTACCAGCCTCCTACACCCCCCTGCCTCCCCGTCATGGCCCCCCCATCCCTCATTTGCCTGCTCACTCCTATTGACAAAAAAAGGGGACCCCCCCCACCCACCCCTGCTGCGTTGGGACCCCCTCCCCCACGCTGGGCCCTTGCAGGTGACACCGGAGGTGGGAACCCCTTCGGCACGTCCAGCGCGGAGGAAGAGGAGGAGGAGCCCAACTCCACGCGCAGTGACCCCGATGCTGGGCAGGTGGGATGGGGAGACTGGGGAGGGGGCTGTGTAGGGCTGGGGGGGGCTGGAGGGAGCTATATGGGCTGTATGGGGCTGGGGAGGGGGGCTGGAGGGGGTTGGGGTGGCTGGAAGGGGCCATACAGGGTTGTAGGGGGTGGGGGACTGGAGGAGGTGATATAGGGCTCTCTGGGTGTGTGCGGGCCTATATAGGACTGTAGGGGGGGGGGGGGGGGCTGGAGGGGGTGGGGGACTGGAGGAGGCTATATAGGGCTGTATGGGGCTGGGGGGACTGGAGGAAGCTATATAGTGCTGTATGGGGCTGGGGGGACTGTATGGAGCTGGAGGGGGCTTTATGGGGTGGGGGGCATGCAGCAGGCTATATAGGGCTGTATGGGGTGAGGGACTGGAGGAGGCTATATAGGGCTGTGTGGGACTGGAGGGGCCTATATGGGGCTGTATGGGGCTGGGGGGGAGTGGAGTAGGCTATATAGGGCTGTATGGGGTTGGGGGAACTGTATGGGGCTGGAGGGGGCTCTGTGGATTTGGGTCGGGTGGAGCAAGCTATATAGGGCTGTATGAGGGTCTGTATGGATTTGGGGGGCTGTATGGGGCTGTATGGGGTTGCGAGGGCTGGAGGGGGCTATATAGGGCTGTATGGGGTGAGGGACTGGAGGAGGCTATATAGGGCTGTGTGGGGTTGGGGGAACTGTATGGGGCTGTATGGGGCTGGGGGGGAGTGGAGTAGGCTGTATGGGGCTGTATGGGGTTGGGGGAACTGTATGGGGCTGGAGGGGGCTCTGTGGAGTTTGGTGGGGTGGAGCAGGCTATATAGGGCTGTATGAGGGTCTGTATGGATTTGGGGGGCTGTATGAGGTTGAGAGGGCTGGAGGGGGCTATATAGGGCTGTGTGGGGCTGGGGGGGCTGTATGGGGCTGACTGGGGTGTGCAAACCCAGCACACCATGGTGCTTTGCATTTGCAGGGGCCGGGCCCCCCCCAGACGGACCAGACGTCCCCAGGCCGGGTGTCCCCGCAGAACGGCCACGCGCCCCCGAGCAGCCTGCTGACCACCAGCTCCTCCGTCTCCAGCCTCAGCTCCTCCACGGTACGGGGGCTGGGGGGGCGGGGGCGGGGAGGTCACCTCGCCAGCCTCCCCCTGACCCTGTCCCGCAGCTGAGCGGCAGCTTGATGAGCCTGTACAGCGAGGGCGAGCTGGGCAGCGTGGCCGTGCGGGGCTGCGTCCAGTTCTCCCTCCGCTACGACCCGGCCAAGACGGAGCTGCAGGTCCACGTGCTGCGGTGCCGTGAGCTGGCCGAGGCCAAGAAGCGACGGTCGGACCCGTGAGTGCCCCCGGCCCCGAGCGGCGGTGCCCAGGCAGTGCCCGACGGGGGTGCCCACTGCAGCCACCTCAATTTTTTGGGGTTCCAGGTACATCAAGACGTACCTTCTGCCGGACAAGTCCAACCGCAGCAAGCGCAAGACCACGGTGCGGAAACGGAGCTTGGATCCCGTCTTCAATGAGACCCTCAAGGTTTCTGACCCTGCTTTGGGGTGCTTTTGGGGGTTCCCGGTGGTGAGATAACCTCACCCTCCGTGTCCCCTCCCCGTCAGTACAAGCTGGAGAAGAGGGATCTGCAGGGCCGGACCCTGAACCTCTCGGTGTGGCACCACGACAGCCTGGGCAGGAATCTCTTCCTGGGGGAGGTGGAGATCGCGCTGGGCGCTTGGGACTGGGCCAACACACGCCCCGAGTGGTTCAGCCTCCAGCCCCGGGTGAGTGTCCAGCACCCCCCAACCCGCTCACCCCACCCACAGCCGCCCATAACGCCCCCCCATCCTCCCCAGATGCCCATCTCCTCCGACGGCCTCCCCAGCCGGGGCAACCTCAACTTGGCGTTGAAGTTCATCCCAGCCGGCTCGGAAGGTGAGGGGTGCCCGTGGGCACTCGGGGGGGGGTGTGTGTCTGGCACGGCAGGGTGCCCCTGACCCCTCTCGCCCACAGACGGGGGGCTGCCACCCACAGGCGAGCTGCACATCTGGGTGAAGGATGCTCAGAGCCTCATCCCGCTGCAGAGCGGCACCGTGGACGCCTTTGTGCAGTGGTAAGAGGGTGGGAAGCACCTTGGGGTCACCCAGAGGGGGGGTGTGTGTGTGTCCCCTCACCCCACTGTCACCCCCCCAGCTACGTGCTGCCGGACGACAGCAAGGCGAGCCGGCAGAAGACGCGGGTGGTGAAGCGGAGCCTCAACCCCCTCTTTAACCACACCATGGTGTACGACGGCTTCCAGGCCAAGGACCTGGCCGAGGCGTGCGCCGAGTTCACCCTCTGGCACCACGAGGCCTTTTCCAAGCGCCAGCTGGGTGGCATCCGGCTCAGCCTGGGCACAGGTGAGGGTGCGGGGGGGCACCCCGGGGTGTCCCCCGTGGTTTGCAGGGGTGGTGGCAGCGGTGTGGCCGCGGGAGGGGATGACGGCGGCGGTGGTCTCTCCGCAGGGAGCAGCTACGGGCTGCCGGTGGGCTGGATGGACTCGACGGCGGAGGAGCGGGAGGTGTGGGGGCACCTGCTCCAGCAGCCAGGGCAGTGGGTGGAAGCGCTGCTGCCCCTACGGACCAACCTGGTCCCCCGGGCATAGCCCCCAGCCCCCAGGGACCACCCAGTGCCAGCGGGACCTGGGGAGGAGGCAGAGCTGGGCCCGGAGCATCACTGCGCGGGGCAGGGGTCTGTGCCCCCCTCTTCCGTCAGCAATGAAGTGGCACCGCAGGGCACATGTGGCGGCTGTTTATTGCTCTGGGGACCCCGACTTCTCCCTCCGGTGTGGGGCCGGAGCTGCTGCGGCCACGTGCTCCCGGTGTGGGGCTGTCCCCTCTGTCACCATCCTGCCAGCCCTGGGGCTGCGGTGGCTGGGTTCCCCGGGGACGTGTGACAGCCCTGAGGCCGGGGCTCGCTCTCCTTCCCGCTGGGCGAGGGTCCGGCGATGCTCCAGGATGGCTGCCCAGAGCCGGCACGCTGGCCCGCGCCTGCTGGAACATGGGGCTGCTGGAGGGAGGGGACCGAGCCGTGTCCCCCCTCCCCAGCCCTGCCACCCCGCATTGCCCGCCCCGGCGGGGCAAGGTGGGCTGGGGGTACCTGATGCCCACGTAGAAGAGATCATCACGGGTGGCACAGCCCAGCAGGTCCCGTAGGGTGAAGTCGTGGGAGAGGAGCTGTGGGAGGTGGGGGGGGGCATTGGGGGGCTCACGCCAGTGGGACCCGACCCCTACCCCCACACAGCTCTGTGTGGCACATGGCCACGGGCCTCACCATGGCCGTGGTGGCCGGATCCGTGTTGTGCTGCTGCAGCCACTCAAGGAGGTGGGGGTCAGCCTGTCCCAGCGGGGGTTGGGGGCTCGGGGGTGAGTGATCCTGTCCCGGGGTGAAGGACCCTGGGGTGACCTCGTGCTCACTCCTGCGCTGGGTCCGGCGGAGGACCATGGTGTCCTTGTCCCCAGAGCGAAGCGCCCGCTGCATCAGCCACTGCCACTCCTGCTCCTTCTTGGCCAGCTCCTGGAGCAGCCTGGGGAGAGGGGGGCACGGGCTGGCACCCGGGGGGCACAGGCTGGCACCTGGGGGGCACGTGCTGGCACCTGGGGAGATGGAGGCACAAGGACCAGCGAAGCCCTACCTGCCCGTCTCTCTGCGGAGGTGGCAGAGCTGTGTCACCAGTGCCGAGGGTGCCCCCAGGCAGGGCATGGGGTCCTCCCGGGTGCTGGGGCTGATGCTGAGCCCCAAAGGGGTGCTGAGCCCCGAATTGGTGCTCTCCTGCTGGGGTGGGCTCCTGGGGCTGGGCAGCCTCGCTGGCACGAGGTCATCCTCGTCACTCATGTCCTCGGTACCGTCCCCTGGTCCCAGGTCTGTGGGGCAGAGGCAATGAGGGACACAGAGAGGTGCCCGATGGCACCGGGGACAAAATGGGGTGCTGGACCCTGCCAAGGCTGCCCCAGTGCTGGCTTCCCTCCCCATATCCCTTTCCGAGCACCCCAAAGTTCCTCACCCCACCAGCCAACCTCTTCCTCCACCCATGTGGCCACGGTGGTGGCACCCAGATCCGTGCCCCAGCTGTCCCCAAGTGCCACCTACCTGTCACCAGGACGGTGAAAGCTGCCTGCACCGCCTGGCTCACGGCATCATCCAGTGCAAACATCCAGTGGGGTTTGATGTGATGCTGGCGCAGCACCCGTCTCACCTGGAAGGGGCAGAGCCATGCCAGGGCATCACCCACGCTGGGGTACCACTGTGCCAGGGCATCACCCACACTGGGACATCACCATGCCAAGGTGTCACCCACACTGGGGCATTACCATGCCAGGGCATCACCTGCACTAGGGTATCACCATGCCAGGGCATCACCCACACTGGGGCATCACCATGCCAGGGCATCACCCACGCTGGGGTACCACTGTGCCAGGGCATCACCCACACTGGGACATCACCATGCCAAGGTGTCACCCGCACTGGGGTATCACCGTGCCAGGGTATCACCCATGCTGGGGCATTACCATGCCAGGGCATCACCCACGCCGGGGCATCACCCGCACTGGGGTACCACCGTGCCAGGGCATCACCCACACCAGGACATCACCATGCCAGGGTATTGCCTGCACCAGGACATCACCAGTGCCAGGACGTCACCCACCCTGGGGTACCACCGTGCCAGAACATTACCCACACAGCACCCCACCCTGCCAGCCCAGGCACTCACCGCTGCCTGGAAGCCGAAAAGGGGAGCCTGGAGGTGGGGGAGGCTCAGCCCCTCTGCCCGCAGTGCCAGGAGGTCCTGGCGCAGTTGGTGCTGGCTGGGGCACAGGATGTAGCTCCGCAGGCAGCTCAGCAGCTGGGCGAGATGCTCCGGGCCCAACCTGGCACCCTCTGTGCCCTGGGTGAGCAGGGGAAGATGCTTAGGGACTGCCACCATGCCCACCCTTCACCCCCCACCCTGGGCACCCACCTGGCTCTCCTCCAAGGCAGCGACGACGCCGGGTGCCTCGGTGGTGAGGATGCGGTGCAGGGTGGCCCGGCGCTTGCCGTCCTTCCGCAGGAGGAACCCGTCCCCGCTCCCCTCAGGGGAGGACGAGCGCAGGCTGCGGTCAGAGCCGGCCGAGCCCTGGGCAGCGCTGGGGGGAGGTGGGCAGGATTGGCATTGCCCCCCCGCCCAGCCTTGGGCATTTAGAAGCGTGGCCTCAGAGTGGGCACGGCCACTGGGCATGGCAGAGGGCATGGGGGACCTTCTGCCGCCCCCCAAGCTGTACTGGGGGGGATATGATGCCCTGGCGTGACAGGGGCATCAAGGGGTGCAGTGCTGGGACTTGGCAGGAGGAGTGGGTGCCATGGGAAGCAGAAAGCCAACCTCCCCCTCCCCCCCACCGCATCCCTCCGTCGCCCCCATGCCCGCAGTGCCCTACCCCAAGTAGCTGCAGCTGGAGGCTGCCTGGCCAGGGTGGGCCGGGAGCAGGGGGCTGCCCACCGTGCCCCTCACCAGGGCATCCTGCCTGGCTGAGGAACATCCTCCAGTCCCACCGCTGCCCTCCACATCCCCATCCCGCTGCCCAAAGCGGGGCGGATCACCTGCCAGGGAGATGATGGAGATGGTTATTTAGCAGCTCGTGCCACGACCCCCCTGTCCTGCCCCCAACAGACTCACCCCCTGCCGGGACCACGGGCTGGCTCCGCGCCCTCCTGGCGTGGGCAAGGAAGGGGTCCTGCAGCAGCGCGGTGGCCGTCGCCCGCTTGGCCGGGTCGGCCTGGAAGCAGCGCAGGAGGAACCCCTTGGCCTCCTCCGACATGGACTCGGGCACCTCCGGGTGCATCTTGAACATGCCCACCTAGACGGGAGGCACTTGGGAGGGGGGGCTGCAAAGGGGCCGGCCACCCCGGGGGGGGCAATTTCAGAGCTGGGGAACCCCCCCCCATGGCCTGCCCAACCCCCTGGGTACCTTGAACATGGCAGCCTGGGGGTTGCCCAGCTCGTAGAAGGGGGGTTTGCCCGTGGCCATCTCGATGACGGTGCAGCCCAAGGACCAGATGTCTGCCGGCTTCCCGTAGCCCCACGGCCCCTGGTCGATGATCTCCGGGGCCATGTACTGTAGGGTGCCTGGGGGGGCAGGATGAGGAGGGGGGAGAGGAGCCTGTTTCCATCACCCAAACTCCCCAGGGTGGGTTCTTCTCCCCATGCTGGGCACAAGGATGCAGATCCCAGCATCTCCTGGTCCTCAGCATCCCACCGCCCACAAGCCGGAGGACCCCAGCCCCCAGCCCCGGCCCCCCTTACCCGTGAAGGTCTCGGCGCTGGGGCTGATGCCTGCCAGGCGCTTGGAGGTACCGAAGTCGGAGATCTTCAGCACCCCGCTGTACGTGTTGATGAGGGTGTTGTCCCCCTGGCACCCCAAAATAAACCCAAGCCACCAGCAGGGCTGATTTGGGTATGGAGAGGCGGCTCCCTGATGCCTCTCCATGAGATGGGGGGGTCAGGCCTCGTGGCCCAGGGATGGGTGATGCCCCCCACCCCCTCACCTTGATGTCGCGGTGCACGATGTGGTTATCGTGGAGGTAGCTGAGGCCGTCGAGGATCTGGCGGGTGTAGAAGACGATGGTGGGTTCGTTGTCCTTCAGGGGTCCCCACTTGGTGCGCAGCAGGGACGAGAGGCTCCCTGGAGAGGTGGGCAGGCCCCCATTTAGACCCCACATGTAGCCTCGTGCCCCTCTTTGACCCCCAAATCCCATTCCCGGCGCTGCCCACCTCCCGGCACCTCCTCCATGAAGATCTTGAGGAAGCCGTCCTGGCTGACGGAGCCCAGGTACTGCACGATGTTCCTGTGCCGCAGGCGCTTGTGCAAGGCGATCTCCTCGTGCAAGGGCTGCGAGTACCTGCGTGGCGGGACACCAGGGTGAGGGGCTGCCCAAGGTCCCCCAGGACCTCCCTCCCCCCGGCACGGCACCCACCGGCTGTCCCGCTCCGGGATCTCCTTGATAGCGATGCGCACTTGGTTGCTGAGGCAACGCCCGGCGTAGACGACCCCGTACGTCCCCCTGCCCAGGACCACCCGCTCGCCCGCCTCGGTGTACTCGTAGCTGTACTGCGGGCAGAGATGGGGGGTGGGAGCCCATGCCACCCGATGTCCCGTGTCACCCGTTTCCCCCCCGTGTCCCCGTCTCACCTCCAGGATGGGCTGCGTGGGGCTGGGCACCTCCTCGCTGCCCGACGCCTGGTCGGCCAGGAGGGACTGGATCTGGCCACAGAACCTGCCAGAGGGAGGATGACGGTCCTGAGCCCCGGTGAGGGTGCTGGGACACTGCCTCTGGCCCAGAGGGACTCCTGCTCCCAGGCTGTTCCCCACCAAGTGGCACAATTTGGGGTCTGTGCCACCCGGCTTTGTCCCTTCCCCCCAGCCACAGGGATTGGACCCCTAGGACACCCCGTCCCTCCCAGTGATAAGGTAGGGAAGAAATAGCGTGCTCCCATCCCTCCCTGTCACTGGGGCAGCGACTGGGGGGTCCCCTATGCCCCCACCAGCAATGTGGGTGTCCCTATGCCCCCCACCCCTCCACTCACCAATGGCAGTGCTGCTGGGAGGGGAAGTAGAGCTGGAAACCCTCCTCCACGTGCATCACATAGAGGAAGCAGCCCCGTTCATCGCACTTGCAGATGCTGGAGGGAGAGGACCACCCCCATCCCCACCCCCCCGGTCCTATCAGCGCTGGGGCTGATACTGCACGGGGCGGGCAGAGGGTCTGC
Source organism: Rhynochetos jubatus (assembly GCA_027574665.1). NCBI lineage: Eukaryota > Metazoa > Chordata > Aves > Eurypygiformes > Rhynochetidae > Rhynochetos > Rhynochetos jubatus. The sequence continues at coordinate 4,458,464 of CM050672.1, read as the reverse complement.
CAACACCCGGGGGGCACCCGGGGGGCACCCTCGGTCCGGCTGGCAAGGGTGCCACTCACCTGATGCCCCGGATGGCCGTGGCTGCGAAGGTCCAGCTCGATGCTGTTTTCTGTGGGAGAAGGGACAGGTGAGGAGGAGGTTGTTGGGGACCCCCACCCAGCCCACCCCAGCCCCATGTCTACCTCCTCTGTGGGGCAGACGAGGGTGAGTGTCAGGACGGGCTCCTCCATGTCACCGTGCAGTGCCAGCCGGGCCGGCTGCAGGACCTTGCTGAGCTCCAGGACCAGGACCTGTGGCAGTGGGGGGCTGCAGGGTGAGCCCCCCACCCCCCAGCCCCCCGACCTTCATCCCTGCACCCCCTCCTTCCCACCCAGATTGGCACCACTGGACTGCTTGGTGCCTCCCCAAACGCCCAGGCAGCCCAGATCACGGGCTGGTCCCCAACGCTGTCTGGGGGTCCGGGCAGGAGGGGTCAGCACCGTGGGGTCCCTCACCGGGCAGTGCCGTGTGGCAACGAAGGGCTGGCACGCCTCGAGGAGGAATCCCAGCCAGAAATCTGCCAGCTCCTGCCGTGCGGAGGAGACCTGCGGGCTCCTCTGGAAGTGCTTGTAGAGCAGGAAAGTCTCCATGACCGAGACCAGGTACCTGCAGGGGCATTGGAGGGGTGAGAGAGGAGAGGGGGATGTCCCCAGCACCCCCTAAACCCCCCTAAACCCCTTCCTGGGGCACAGGCACCGGGGATTGGAGACCACGCCTCGCCCGTGTGGGCACATGCCGTGGCGTTCCGTGCCATGCCGTGCCGTGCCGTGGCCGTACCAGCCGGGCGCGTTGAGCTTGTAGAGCTTCTCCGAGGCTTGGATGACCTTGGTGAGGTCGTTGGCCAGGATGCCGGCCCCGAGGCAAAAGCCCACGTCCCAGTAGTAGCGCAGCTCCTCCGGGCTGCCCTTGCGACCTTGCAGGCAGCTCAGCTTCACCCCTGGACACGGCAGCAGGACCCCATCACCCCTCTGCCCGCAGCCCCGGGCACCCAATGCCAACGGACCCCAGTGCCTGGGCCCCGTCCCCGGTGCCCGGTGGGCACCCACCGATCTGCTGCAGCTGCACGGAGGTCTCGAAGCGGTGGCCGGCAGCCACGAGAAGGACGGCGGCGTTGATGCCTGCGTGGAGGCTCGGCTCCACCTCGAAGGCTTTGCTGTACCTGGGTAGGGAGGGCACGGCCGCTGCCACCCCCCTGCCAGCCAAAACACGGCTGCCTCGGGGGCCTGGAGCTGCTCCCTGTGGTGGGGGAGCACTCCCAAAACAGACACCCCCCCCCCCAAATAAGTAAAATTATAAAAGCCCAGCAGGAATTAGCATCACCCGCCTCTGTGTTGCTGCTCGGGGGGTTGAATGAGGGGCTGGGCCACTTGAAAAGCCCCCAGAGCCCCTGCAACCCCCCCAGACAGGGGGCTCCCAGCCCTGTCCCCAGCCTCACCAGAAGAGAGCCCGGTCCCTCGCCTCGGTGTCGGTGAAGCCGGAGCTGCTGAACTTGTCCTTGTAGATGCGGCCGCACAGGCAGAGGAGGTCGGGCGCAGCCCCCTCCCCACTCTCCACTACGGGCAGCAGCACCGACAGGGCCTTCTCCCGGTCCCCGGCACGGTTCCGCCTGTCATACGCGACCGGCGTTCGGCAAACGGCACCGTCGGCGTGGCCCCTCCGTCCCCCGAACCCCCCAGCTCCGTGACATGGGGTCATGTGTCCCCCGCGCCGTCCCCACTCACTGGCTGAGGGCGAAGGCGTAGTGGAAGCGGACGTTGTGCTGCTCGGCCACGGCGCAGGTCGGCAGCGCCTGGAGCGTCTCCACCAGCGAGATAATGGCATCGTAATTCTGCCGACACAGCGGGAGCGGGGCTGAGCCGGTGACCCCCGTCCTGCCCGTCCGCGGGGTGATGCTCTCCCCGGACTGGCCAAACCCTGGGGGCTGCAGGCTCCTCCAAGCAAGGGGAGGCTGTGGAGCATCACCCCCGGGGGTGCCGACACGGCCCCCCGCTCCTCCGCAGGGTGCTGAAGTCCCCTCACCTGCACGTCGCGGTAGGAGAGGAGGAGGTTCACCACGATGTCCAGGCTGAGCAGCTCCACGCTGTCCAGGCGCTGCTGGATGCGGGCCAGCTCCCGGCTCAGCTACTCCCCTCGGTACCTCTCCCGTGCCCTCCGGATATCCCGTCGGATTGTCTCCCGAAAATACCCACTGGGGATGGAGGGCTTTTGGGCTGGTGGCGAGTCTCCACCCAGCCCTGCCAGCCCACGTGGGCACGGGGGCTTGCCTGGAGCCGGGGGGGTGGGCAGCAGTACCAGGAGTCGGTGGGGATCCCCTCCAGCAGTTGGACGAGCCGGGCTGCCAGCGGCGTGAGGCCGGCCTCTGTCTTGAGGCCGGGCTGGAAAAGCTCCGTCGGACACTTCGTGGCCCCGGCATCGCAGCAGACGACCTTGTTCTGTGGCGTCACCGTGTAGAGGATGAAGGTGTAGCTGCTGCAGAGGTCCTGAGGGAGCAGAGAGGGGGCTGAGCGGCCACGCCTGCCGCGACAAGGACCCCTCCGCTCGTGTGATGGAGCAGCCCCCTCTCCCAAGCCTGCCCACGCTGCCCGGACCACGCCGGCCATGCTCACACAACCTCCTTCCACAGTCATTAGCAGGGAAAGACTGTCATCATTACGCTCCAGAGTGAACACTCCCGGTTCTTTCCAAAACCAGGTACCCCTCTCCATGCTGCTGCTCCTGGTGCTTGCTCTGAGCGTGTCACACCCCCCTCACTCAGATCTGGGGAGACGTCTCACTCCCCGTCTGCAGTGTCCACTCTCTGAGGGTGGGGAGAGGCAGATCAGGGGGAGAGAGGGGCTCAACCCCCCCCCCCGGCACCGTGGGGACGAGGGACGCACCGAGTTCTTCTGGCAGATGTCCTCCTGGGGGGAGAGGGAGGAGGAGGGATTTAATGAGTGTCCCCAGCAAAGGAAATCAGCTGACTTTGGGCTCAGGGATTGGAGTAACCTGGAAAACAGCCAGGACAGTGAGGGACACCAGGGGCCAAGCCGTGAGCGCGGCCGGTCACCCCCAGCCACCAGCGCTGCGTGTGGAGCCCCCACCCCGCCCCGGGCAGACGCAGCCGGCTTCTCATCCAAACCCGGCAGAGGGAATGGGTCTCGGAACGGGTGCCCCCCCGAGCCAGGGTGATGTGTGGGACCATTTGGATGTGCTCCCATCCACATCTTCCCCCCACCGAGTGGTGAAAATCCCTCCCGCCGGCCCCTTCCGTGCGGAGCAGTTTGCTTCCAAGGAGTCGGGAAAAGTGGCCTTTTCCTGAATCCCCAGCTGGCTGAGGCCAGGGGAGCGCCCAGCACCCCACACCCAGCTCTGGGGCTCACCGGGGTCCCCAGCCACCCCCTCCTCATCCCACCCAGGCACAGGGGAACCTCTGCCAGAGCAGGATGTGACCGTGGGAACGCGGCCGGGCTTGGGATGGAGATCCCTCTGCTGCCAGCACGGATGCTCCAGGCGCTGGGACCGATTCCCACCGCGGAGAACCGTCCCGCGGGGGGGCCGGGGTGTCCCTGCCCCCGCTCCCGCTGACCTGCAGGGCCTGGAGGAGGGGCAGGTTGGCCTGGCAGCACAGCAGGACGTTGTGGGACATGTTGGAGCTCTCGCGGACACCCAGGTGGTAGAAGAGGGAGGGTTGGCAGACCGAGTCGCTCAGCTCCACCACGGCCACGTCTGCGGGCGGGACGGGGGGTGCTCACGGGACCGACGCCACATTCATGGGGCGGGGGAGCCAGCCCGGGTCTGGGGGTCCACATCCCCTGAGAGAGGGGATGGCCCCTGCCAGCACAGCACCTGTGGGGAACCCGCTGCCCCCTCCCCGGCACAGGGCTGAACCCTGAGCAAACCCTCCACAAGATACCACCCTTTCCAACGCAGGGAGGAAGATATCCCGGGAAATGTCCAACCGCCCCGGGAAGCAAACAGGAGGCAGGCAGAAAAGCAAACAGCGACCCACCCCAGCGCGCAGCTGGCAGAGCTCCGCCGGGAAAGCCTCGGCCCAGGGATTCCCGGGGAGCTGGGGAAGCCAGGCGGGATAGCTGGAAAACGAGGGCGAGAGCCTCACCGGCGTTGTAGAAGCGCTGGAGGGTGGTGGGGTGACCCAGGGCCAGGCTGGCGGGGGGCAAGGGGTGCAGGTGGGCCCGCAGGCCGCTGCAGGCGTCGAGCAGGCAGCGCAGCCCGGGGCACGCGGCCGGCTCCGCGCCCGGCACGCACACGACGCTCAGCGCCCGACGCCCGCTCGCCCGGCCCCGCGGCCCGCACACCGGCCTGCCCAACGTGCCCGCCACCACCAGCGGGTCCTGCCAGCAGCTCCCGCTGACCGCGGGGGTCCCCGGCATCTCCATGGATGGGGCGGGCAGACCCACCGGGAGGGTCACATCGAGCACTGGAAGAGATCGTACGCTGCCCTCGTCCTGGTCCTTACTGGGAGAGCCCTTATCCGGCACCGGGCTGTCCTGCCCCACGGTGCCCTGTTTACCCCCCGGGAGAGCCTCTACCCCATCCCAGGCTGTCCTGCACCGGGCTGCTCCACTCCCTACTGAGGGAGCCCGCACCCCGCACGGGGCTGCCCGGTTCCCCACAGGGAGAGCCCGTATCCCACACCGGGAGAGCCCGCACCCCGCACCGGGCTGCCCCGCTCCCCACAGGGAGAGCCCATATCCCACACCGGGAGAGCCCGCACCCCGCACCGGGCTGCCCTGTTCCCCACAGGGAGAGCCCGTATCCCACACCGGGAGAGCCCGCACCGGGCTGCCCCGCTCCCCACAGGGAGAGCCCGTATCCCACACCGGGAGAGCCCGCACCCCGCACCGGGCTGCCCCGCTCCCCACAGGGAGAGCCCGTATCCCACACCGGGAGAGCCCGCACCCCGCACCGGGCTGCCCTGTTCCCCACAGGGAGAGCCCGTATCCCACACCGGGAGAGCCCGCACCCCGCACCGGGCTGCCCCGCTCCCCACAGGGAGAGCCCATATCCCACACCGGGAGAGCCCGCACCGGGCTGCCCCGCTCCCCACTGAGAGAACCTGTATCCCGTATCCAGAGATTCTTCACCCCGCACCGAGATGCCCCCTCACCCACCGGGTAAGCCCGTATCCCACACCAGGAAAGCCTGCAACCCGCACCGGGCTGCCCCGTATCCCGCCCCGGGAGATCCCGCACCCCGCCCCGGGCTGCCCCGTATCCCGCCCCGGGCCATCCCGCCCCGGGCTGCCCCGCTCCCCCCGGGATTGCTCCCTACCGTGCCGGCTCGCACCGGGAGGGTCCGTTCCGCTCACCGGGCTCCTGCTCCGCCCCGGGCACGGGGTACCGCTTCCGCCTGTCCCGGCCCTGAGTCAACGGCGGCCCCGCCCCCCCCCCCTTCCCGACGGGACGGGCCCCCCCGGCCGGATCCTGCCCCCCCGACGGGCACCGGTTGCACAGGGCCGGTTGCGAAACGGGACCGAGGGGAAGGGGAAGTGGGGGGGGTGGGGGAGCCCGGGGCTGGTTCCCCATCCCTGCACTTGGCGCAGCCGAAATAACGCCGGGGGGGGATGGGGGTGTGGGATGGGGGGAAGGGGGGGCGGGAGCGCCCCGTGGGTGCGAAGGGCACGGTCCTGCGGGGCAGCCTTGATCCACGGCGGGACGCGGGGACAGGCTGGCACAGCCCGTGCGACACCCCGGGCTGGCTGTCCTGCAGGCGCAGGAGCCACCGCGCAGGCGGGCCTGTCCCCGTACAGCCAGACGGGTCCATGTACAGGCAGACGGGTCCATGTACAGGCAGAGAAGACCCTGTACAGGCTGCAAGCCATGGTACAGCCAGACAAGGCCATGTACTGGCTGGCAAGTCCCTGTACTGGCTGACCAGCCATCGTACAGCCAGGCAAGACCATGTACAGGCAGACAAGCCCATGTACAGGCTGACAAGTCTCTGTACAGGCTGACAAACCCATATACAGGCTGACAAGCCCATGTACAGGCTGACAAGCCCATGTACAGGCTGACAAGTCTCTGTACAGGCAGACAAACCCATGTACAGGCAGACAAGCCCATGTACAGGCAGACAAGACCATGTACAGGCAGACAAGCCCATGTAGAGGCAGACAAGCCCATATACAGGCTGACAAGTCCATGTACAGGCTGACAAGTCCATGTACAGGCTGACAAGTCTCTGTACAGGCAGACAAGCCCATGTACAGGCAGAGAAGCCCATATACAGGCTGACAAGTCTCTGTACAGGCAGACAAACCCATGTACAGGCAGACAAGCCCATATACAGGCTGACAAGTCCATGTACAGGCAGACAAGTCTCTGTACAGGCAGACAAACCCATGTACAGGCAGACAAGACCATGTACAGGCAGACAAGTCTCTGTACAGGCAGACAAACCCATGTACAGGCAGACAAGACCATGTACAGGCTGACAAGTCTCTGTACAGGCAGACAAGCCCATGTACAGGCAGACAAGCCCATGTACAGGCAGACAAGTCTCTGTACAGGCAGACAAGCCCATGTACAGGCAGAGAAGCCCATATACAGGCTGACAAGTCTCTGTACAGGCAGACAAACCCATGTACAGGCAGACAAGCCCATATACAGGCTGACAAGTCCATGTACAGGCAGACAAGTCTCTGTACAGGCAGACAAACCCATGTACAGGCAGACAAGCCCATATACAGGCAGACAAGCCCATATACAGGCAGACAAGTCTCTGTACAGGCAGACAAGCCCATGTACAGGCTGACAAGTCTCTGTACAGGCAGACAAACCCATGTACAGGCAGGCAAGCCCATGTACAGGCAGACAAGCCCATATACAGGCAGACAAGTCTCTGTACAGGCAGACAAGCCCATGTACAGGCAGACAAGCCCATATACAGGCTGACAAGTCTCTGTACAGGCAGACAAACCCATGTACAGGCAGACAAGCCCATATACAGGCTGACAAGTCTCTGTACAGGCAGACAAACCCATGTACAGGCAGACAAGCCCATATACAGGCTGACAAGTCTCTGTACAGGCAGACAAACCCATGTACAGGCAGACAAGACCATGTACAGGCTGACAAGTCTCTGTACAGGCAGACAAACCCATGTACAGGCAGACAAGCCCATGTACAGGCAGACAAGCCCATGTACAGGCTGACAAGTCTCTGTACAGGCAGACAAGCCCATGTACAGGCAGACAAGCCATCCCAGCCTTGTCCCCGCTGTGGGGCAGGACCAGCCCGGGCAGGAGGGAGCAGGGGGAACCCCAGTGCCCGGGACCGGCGGGAGACCCAACCGCCGGCTCCTCCGCGGGAGGGAACACGTGTCCCGCCCCCCTCGCCACCCCACAGCTTCCCCCCCCAGACCCAGTGCTTACCCCAATCCCTCTGGCTTCACCCCACCGCCGCCCCCCCTCGCTCGCGGCAGCCCCCGGGGCCAGGCCATGGTGGGGGGGCACCCACGGGGTGAGAACCCCGAGACAGGAGGGCACAAGGGCCTGTTGCTCCATCCTCCTGCATGGCATCCCCCCTCCCCTTACGGGTTCCCCTCCCCTGGTCACTGGGAGGACTGGACTCACTGGGGACCACCCGCCAACACCCACCTGTGGGCAGGGCACGCGCCGCTCGGGTGCTGGGGGTGGGGGGTGCGGGGGTTGGTGGGTGACGACGACACGGACACCAGAAATCAGAGAAAAATCCTTTATTGGGTCTCTGTGCCCACCCTGTGCCCACTCAGGCTCTGCCCAGCGTGGGGCAGGGGGCTTGGCCACCGAGGGCCACCGCGCTGCCAGCCACGGCCATGCCCTTGGACACGCTGGGTGCCCCCCCGCTTCCGGCGAGCATGTGGGGCACCCCAAGGCCGGGATTCAGGGCTGGATGGGACCCCCACGCCCAGCTCTGTCCCCCCCGGCAGCAATCAGAGGGTGCGACTGTGGCCAGACTGGGTGCAACCCCCCGTCCCCAAGTGTCCCCGGCCGTGCTGGGGACAGGGGTCCAGCCGGGGTGACGTGTCCCACCCCGTTCCCCCCCGGGGCAGGGAGGGCAGCCCAGGGCAGAGCCACCTTTGCATAGTTGTGGTGCGGGCAGGGGCCCTGCGGCCGGGGGGGGGGCACAGTCCGGCGGGGGGGGACACCGGCAGCGCTGGCCTCTTCTCTGCCTTCCCTGGGGGGGGCGAGGGCAGCATCTCCCCGGCCGGGGGCGTGCGGTGGCCTCAGATCCTGGTGCAGCGGACAGAGAAGAGTGTGTAGCTGAAAGGACCCAGGTGGCTTTATCCTGGGGGGTCCACACCCCCCCACCACCCCCCAGGGAGCAAGGAACAAGGCAGGGGGGAAGGGGGGGTGCCCCAGTGCCCACCCCCTCTGCACCCATGCGAGTGGCAATGCCAGGGAGAGGGGCTGGCCCCACACCTGGCAATCGGGTGGGAGCTACCGGAGGGGAGGGATGGGGGGCACACTGGAGCCGTGCCCCCCCGTGTACCCCCACCCCAGCTACACGAATCCCTCCCGCCCCGGATACGACACAGACACCACCTCGCAGAGTTTAATCGGGGCAGCCCGGGCTACAAGTCTCACCCCACGGCACACAGCACACGCCCCCCTCCCCAAAACAACACACAGAAAGGGGGGAGGGGGCTGAGGACCCCCCCCAAACACCCCCACAACAACACAGAGGCACAGCAAAAGCGCACAGCAAGGCCCTGGCTCTGCTCCGCTGGTGGCACAGAGGGGCTGGGGCGGGCAGGGGCTGGGGGGGGGGGGGTCAGAGCAGGGGGCTGGGTGCTCCAGCCAAAATGCTGAAGAGAAAAGCACCTGAGAGCTCACGGGGGGGAAAGGGGACCCCCCCCAACCCCGCGGTGACCCCCAAGGCTGCAGGGAGGCAGTGGGGCACAGAGCGCAGCGGGTCACAGAGCGCAGTGGGGGGATCAGGGGGTGCCCAGGGTGGGGAGGGGGGCTGCTGGGTACTAACTGGGGCCAGACCGGGCCCTGCAGCTCCTGTCCTGACGAGGGTGCTCAGGGAGGAGGGGGGTGCACCCCGGCGGGGGGCTGGGGCCACCTCAGCCGGGTGGCAGAAGGGGCACGGATGTGCCAAGGGGCTGTGCATCGGCTGCCTCCCCCCATGGGGTGGGTGTATGGAAAGGGGGCGAGGGGGGGCACCCCCTTCCCTTCCACCTCACGACTCCCAGGAAAAGAGCAAACCAGCCAGGAAACTCCCTTCATGCAAACCAGGAGAGAGGGACCCCCCGGGGAGGGGCGCAGGAAGGGTCCAGGGCTGGGGGTGCAGAGGCAGCCCCCTCCCCGTCGCCACCGGCACCCAGCACCTACTGGTTGTCGTCTCTGGCAGCGTGAAAGGAAAGAGAGAGGGGGCACGGCCCCCCATGTTAGCCACGGCGAGCCCCACGGCACCAGGCGAGGGGGGAGGAGAGCAACAGCCCCCCCGCTTGGCTCAGCTCAAGGAGGGGGATTTGGGGGTCCCGCGCTCCCCACGGGGCTCAGAGCCGGGATGTGGCCAGGCAGCGACAGACAGAGGAGGCGGCAGGACAGCCGGACACCGGCGGGGGGGACGGGCAGGGCAGGACGAGTCCCTCCGCTTCCCAAATCCTCCCGTGGAGCGGCACAAACAGCCACGGGAGACAACACTCAGCTGCGAGACAGGACACGGCCAGACGGCCCGCGGACCCCCCCCCCCCGCACCGGGGCTGACACCCCGTTTCGCCTTCGAGGGTGGGCTGGGCCCAGGCACGCGCCGGCGCGGGCGTCCCCCCGCCCCGTTCCGTCCCCGCCGGGGGCGCTGGGGGGGCCTTACAGCGTTTGGTAGGTGCTGTCCTTGGACTTGATGAACTTGATGACGAAGAAGACCACGGCCTGGACGCTCAGCACCAGCACGATGCCGCCGATGAAGCTGGCCGTGTCAAAGCCCGGCGGGTGAAATTCGGGGCTGCCCGTCAACGGGGCGCTGGTGGTGCTGGTCCCTAATGGCAAAGGAGAATTGGGGGGCGAAAAGAGGGTTTATGGGTGCTGTTGGCATCCCTGGGGGTACTGATGCTCCCGCCAAGGGATCTGGGGTCTGCACGGGCCCACAGCTCGGGGCTGGGTTGGCCCCATCGACACGTGGATGGGCTCGGCCCCTTCCCACGCCAAGAGCAGCCGGCACCGCACGGAGAGGAGCCGGCGGTGAAAGGATCCAGTGGGATCAATAATTCAGAGGGCTCCGGGCTCCGGTTACCCGCGGTAATTAGCTCAGTGCGCTCCAGTTCCTGCTTCCTGGAAGAGGCTCCGTCTCTGCTCCCAGCCCCTGCTCCAACCCGCCCCGAGATGGCACTTCCCGGCAAGGATGGCAGCAGGGCCGGGCCCTGGGGAGGGCACGGGGTGTTACGGCCCCCCCAGCGCCATCCTGGCATCGCTGCAGCCCCCAGCAGAGAGAGGGGACAGGGAGCTGTGACCGCGGGGGTGGCACTGTCACCTCCTGGGGCGCAGCCAAGGTTGACGCTCCACGGATGGAGAGGCTCTGCTCATCGCATCCCACTGTCCCCCCACCCCATCCTACCCCCCCACCCCACCCCCAGACCCGCTCACGTGGGGAGTGCGTCACTGGCTCCCTGCTATGGGACCGTGGAGGCTCTTGGGTGGGGGACTTCAGCGCTGCTGGAGGCAGTGACAGGGGGGAGGGGAGAAGAAGGGTTGTCACGGGACATCGCCACGCGCCCCTGCCCCACGGCCCCATCCCGGGAGCGGGATTTCATCCCCACGGCAGCACCTCCGTCCCGAAGGCTGCTGGGTCCAGGGAGGTGCTGGGGGCTGGAGGGACCCGCTCTCGCGGGGCGGGGGGAGCGGGGTTACCTTGACACAGGGTGCTGGTGTTGTAGAGGGCACAGGCCTCCCGCGCTGCCACCCCTCTCTGCATGCAGCTCCCCGTCCCTGCAGGAAGAGGGAGCAGGGTTTTCCCAAGGGACTGCGCCCCCCCCGCCCCCCCCCCCAGCTAACCAGCCCATGGGGGCACCCTCCCGGCTTTCCCCCGGCTCCATCGCTTGGTGCGGCTCCATCCGAGGGGGAGGGTTCCCCAAGCCCGGCACGGCTGGGAGCAGCACACGCCGAAATCCCTCACCCCTGCCCCCCGGGATGGGTCTTGGACCATGGGAAGCACCCAAGGGTGCTGCCGGCCCCACGCAGGGGCTGAGGAGGCTGGGTGGTGGGTTGGAGGCCCAGGATAACCCCTGGCTGTGAGCACTGGGGTCCGTGGGAGCCCCTCATTCCCCCCCCAACACGGCTGAGCCCCCTCCGGGTTTGGCCCTGCCCCGCTGACCCCCTCACCTGGCTCCTGGGGGGTCCCGCAGCCCACCCAGACGCAGCGGGTGGCATTGTGCGTGTTGGCGCCGGCCGTGCACGTCTCGCAGGACCTCAGCTCCCCGCACCCTCCTGCCAAAGCCGGGGGAAGGGGTGAGGCCTGGGCCAGCATCCGTCCCCTCCTCTGCCCCCCCAGAGTGTCCCGCAGGACCTCCCACTCCCCATTACCCAGCAGCGGGTGAGGCACTCGGGTGTTCGCGTTCACCCCCCCCTCATCATTAATTTACAGCGATGACTGTCAGCGAGGGAGGCTGCAACGGGGAGCCACGGCCGGGTCCTGCCTGCACCTCGCCGCGGCCCCTTCCAGAGCTCCCGGGGGGCAAACAGGCTCCCCCCAGGGCTTGCAGGAGGGGGCTGGGGGCTGGCACCCCCTTGGGGGTCTCTGCCACGCGGGGAGCGGCTCAGCCTCACGTCTGGCTGCACCCCATCCCCACCAGCAGCACTCTGCGGAGGGTTTCCCACCACCCCACCTCCCTCGGGGTGGGTGGCTCCAGGACACCCCCCCACCCCCCCAGTTTTTAGGGTCCTCCTGGTCACTGACTGAACCCAGACACCCTTTCCTTCTCCCGGCCCCACACCTCCAGCAAAAGCAAAGGGGGCAACTAGCGGCGTAAGGCGCAAAGTGGGATGCTGTGGACCCGTTGCCATGGCTACGGCGTGGTGGGTACGCCGCCGGCCCCCCCTCCCCCCCCCCAGCATTTAGAGACGTGCGGGGAGCCAATGGGAAAGCGGGGCTGTTCCAAGGGCTCCGGGCAGGTTTATCATTACAGTTATTTTTATCTGAGCCCGACGTTGTCAACTCCCGCTCCTGCCGTCAGGTGTGGGGAGGGAGAGGGAAAACAAGGGGGGGGGGCTGTGGGGCCGGCCGAGGGCAGCCCCATCCCACCGGGGGCTCTGGGAACGCGCGTGGGACAAGTCAGGGTGGAAACGTCTCCCGGGAGTAGCAGGGGGCGAGGAAGGGGAGCAGAAACCTGGGGTTTGCATAAGCGCCCGGAGTTGCCGGTACCCCGGGGCGGGGGGATGACGGCTCCGCTCCCCGCTCCCCCCCACCCCCAAGAAACCGGCACAGCCACGAGATCCCCCCACTCTTGGGAGAGCAGGCCGGACCCTGCACCCCACCTGCCCCACAGCAGCTCCCTGGACCTGGGGGTCTGGGGGTCACAGCCCCGCGGGTGGGAGCAGAAGCAGAGGCCCCTCACCCCCTTAAAGATCGTGGCCAGCCGAAGTCGCACCGTGGGCGAGGGGGGGGGGGTCCCGCGGGGGCGACGGGAACCCCCGCAAAAAATAAGAACACCCCTTAAAAAGTTCAGCTGCCCCAAAGCTGCAAACTGCACCCCCTCCCCCGGCGCCCACCCACGCGCTCCTCGCCCGTACCTGCGCGGGTGGGTGCGGGCCCCTGCGCGCAGAGCAGCGCGCAGAGCAGCGCGCAGCGCAGCGCCCCGGCGCACGGCGGGGCCATGGCCCGGCCCGGTTGTGCTCGGTTTAGCCAGGCTCAGCCCGGCCCGGCCCGGCTCGGCTCGGTCCCAGCGGGAGGTGTCGGCTGCGGAGCTCCCGGGAGAGCGGAGCGGAGCGGCGGGGACATGCGCGCCCGCGGGAGGCGGCCCCGAAGGCGGCGGGGGGCGGGCAGGGGCGGCCCCGCCTCGTCCCGCCCCGCCCCCGGGGGGGCCCGGCCCGTGACGGGGGGGCCCCTCCGGAGGTGTGTTCCACCTCCTCCTCCCGCGGCACCCGTGGGAAAGGCGGGGATGCCCCGGTCTCGGGGGGCTGCGGAGCATCGGGCGGTGCGCCCCCTGCACACACTGTACACCCTGCACACACGGCACCCCCTGAACACCCTGCGCTGCACCCCCTGAACACACTGCACTGCGCCCCCTGCACCCCCTGTGCCCCCTGCACACACTGCACCCCCTGCACACACTGCACCCCCTGCACACACGGCACCCCCTGAACACCCTGCGCTGCACCCCCTGAACCCCCTGCACCCCCTGCACACACGGCACCCCCTGAACACCCTGCGCTGCACCCCCTGCACACACTGCACTGCACGGATTGCACTGCACCCCCTGAACTGCACACACTGGTCAGCTGGACACCCTGCTCTGCACACACTGTACACCCCGCACACCCTGCACTGCACACCCTGCACATCCTGCACACCCCGCACACCTTGCACACCCTGCACACCCTGCACTGCACACCCTGCACAGCACACCCAGCACATCCTGCACACCCTGCACACCCTTCACACTCTGCGCTGCACACCCTGCTCACCCTGCTCACCCTGCACACCTTGCACACCCCGCACACCCCGCACACCCCGCACACCTTGCACACCCTGCACGCCCCGCACACCCCGCACACCTTGCACATCCTGCACACCCCGCACACCCTGCACACCTTGCACACTCCGCACACCCCGCACACCCTGCACACCTTGCACACCCCGCACACCCTTCACACTCTGCACTGCACACACTGCACACACAGCACACCCTGCTCTGCACACCCTGCACACCCCGCACACCCCGCACACCCCGCACACCCTGCACACACAGCACACCCTGCTCTGCACATCCCACACACCCCGCACACCCTGCTCTGCACACCCTGCACACCCCGCACACCCCGCACACCCAGCACACCCTGCTCTGCACACCCCGCACCCCCTGCACACCCCGCACACCCCGCACACCCCGCACACCCAGCACACCCTGCTCTGCACACCCCGCACACCCCGCACACCCCGCACACACAGCACACACAGCACACCCTGCTCTGCACACTCTGCTCTGCACACCCCGCACACCCCGCACACCCCGCACACCCCGCACACACAGCACACACAGCACACCCTGCTCTGCACACCCTGCTCTGCACACCCTGCACACCCCGCACACCCTGCACACCCCGCACATCCCGCACACCCCGCACACCCCGCACCCCCTGCACACACTGCACCCCGCACACCCCGCAGCACACCTTGCACACCCTGCGCTCACCGCACACACTTCACACGGCGTGGACACTGCACACCCCACGCTCCCCGCCCACGCCCCGCACAGCCGCTCCGTCCCCAGCCCCCGCCGCCCACCAGCCCCGTGCCCGGGGCACCGCGACCCTCCCCGGGGCTGCGGTGGGTCCCTCCGGCGGTTCCGCCCACACCCCCCTGGGACCGGGACTGCCCCGTCGAGGCGGCGTTCAGCACCGCGAACAGCTCCCGCCGGGCCGGGCCGGGCCCAGCCGAGCCGAGCCGAGCCGGGCCCAGCCAAACCGGGCCGACCCGAGCCCTCCGTGGCCCCTGGCGGGGGGGGGGCTCCGAGGGGGCGGCTGCACCCGTGCCCAGGAGCACCGGGTGGTCCAGACCCCCGCCTTAGCCCGGTCCGGACACCCCGGGACCCGCCCCGGTTCGGCAGCGGGGCCAGGACTGGCCAAACTCGCCCCCCCTCCTGCGGGGAATTATGGGGGGGGGGATGGGGGCAGGTTGCCTGGGAAGGCCTGAAGTGCTCCGGGCTTCGAGCGAGAGTCCCGGCAGGGTCCCGGGGGTGCGCCCCGCCTCCTCCTCCTCCCCCGGGAGGAAGGGTCCCTGCCAGCCCCCATTCCCGCAGCCCCCCCCCCGGGCCGGGCCTTCCCGGTTCTCCCGGCGATGAGTCCTTCAGGCCCGCACGGGAAAGCGGGGACCGGTCGGAGGGGGTGGGGGGGCGGAGAGGGGCTGCGCAGCCCCTGTCCTGTGGGGGAGGACCCCGCTTCTCCCCCCGGGCCGCCCCCTCCACCCCCCCACCCCCTGCGTGCAAAGCGGAGCCCCTAAACCTCCGCAATGGGGAAGGGGGGGGGGGAAGCTGGCCCCCCCCCCTCTGCAGCACGGCCCTGCAAGGGGTCTGCAAGGACGTGGCGGGGGCACCCGGGCCGGGGGTGTTCCCGGGGGCGGCGTGGGCCGGGAGGGGGTGGGGTGGGGGGGCGAGCGGGCGTGGGGGGGTGGGGGGTGGGGGGGGGCTGTTTTTATGAATGGGCCGCTCCATCCCCGTGCGATTACTATGCGGCGCGCGAGCGCCCGCGCTGCCTGGCGGGGCGCTGATTGGCTCCGACGCGCCATTGACGTCACGGCGGGGCGAACGGGGCTGGGA
Organism: Rhynochetos jubatus; assembly: GCA_027574665.1. Classification (NCBI taxonomy): domain Eukaryota; kingdom Metazoa; phylum Chordata; class Aves; order Eurypygiformes; family Rhynochetidae; genus Rhynochetos; species Rhynochetos jubatus. The sequence continues at coordinate 4,442,972 of CM050672.1, read as the reverse complement.
GCCGGGGGGGGGGGGGGCGGTGAGTCACCCCCCTCCCCACACACACACACACATCCTCCCCCCCACACCCCCCCCACCCTCGGTCACTATAACTCGGCGGCGCCCATGGCAGCGGGCCCCCAGCCGGGGAGCCCAGCGCAGCCCGGGCCGCGGCCGAGCAGCCCGGCAGGTGAGTGCCTGGCACCGGGGGGGGGGCACGGACACCGCGGGGTGGGGGCACGGACACCGGGGGGGGACACACGGACACCGCGGGGGGGGATCTGAGCCCGCTCGGGAAAGCGCAGCGCTATGGGAAGCGGGGTGAGGGGCAGCTGCAGACCCCCAAAGCAAGGGGAGTGCATCCCCCCAGTTGGGGGGCACAGGGCCGGGAGGGCTCCTTCCCCCCCCCTCCCCCCCCGCCCCCCGCCGGTCCCGGGAAAGCGGGGATCCCCCTTCACCCGCTGCTTGGCACCCCCTAAGTGTTGCCCCGAAGCCCTCGGGGAGGGGGGCGCGGGGGGGGCCGGTCCTGCACCCCCGTATTTATCCACCACAAGGACGCTGTGCACAAACCCCAGCAGCTAAGGCAGTGGGAGGGGGCTGAGGGGGGTGTCGGGGGGGGTGTGTGTGTCCCCCCGCCTTTAACTCATGTATTTATTTTTCTCTGCTTGCAAAAGGACCGACCCCAAACCGCCTCATCCAGAAAAAGCCCCCCAGAGCGAACCACACGCATCGTTCTGCCCCCCCCCACCCCGAGACGACGCTTGGGGGGAGGCAGGCCCGTCCTCGGCGGGGTGGCAGGGGCAGAGCCGCCGGCGGTGGGTGCTGAGGGGGGCTGCTCTCGCTTTTGGCTGCGACAGGTCAGCCGCGGCCAGGATGATGGAGGAAGGGCCCCCCAACTCCAGCGGGGGGCGGCTGGCGGCCGGGAACGCCAGCGGCGCCTCCCTGGACCTGGAGTCTGTGGCGCGACCCCTCGCCTTGAACCCGTGGGATGTTGTCCTCTGCATCTCGGGGACCATCATCTCCTGCGAGAACGCCGTGGTGGTGGTGGTCATCTTCTACACCCCGGCTTTCCGCGCTCCCATGTTCCTCCTCATCGGCAGCTTGGCCACGGCCGACCTCCTGGCCGGTTTGGGGTTGATCCTGCATTTCGCCTTTGTCTACTTCATCCCGTCGGAAGCGGTCAGCCTGCTGACCGTGGGGCTCCTGGTCACCTCCTTCACGGCCAGCGTCAGCAGCTTGCTGACCATCACCATCGACCGCTACCTGTCCCTCTACAACGCCCTGACCTACTACTCGGAGAGGACGGTCACCAGGACTCACGTCATGTTGATCCTCACCTGGGGAGCCTCCGTCTGCTACGGGCTCCTGCCCGTCGTGGGTTGGAACTGCCTGAAGGAGCCCTCCGCCTGCAGCATCGTCAAACCGCTGACCAAGAACCACCTCCTCATCCTCTCCGTCTCCTTCTTCGCCGTCTTCGCGGCGATGCTCCAGCTCTACGTGCAGATCTGTAGGATCGTCTGCCGGCACGCTCACCAGATCGCCGTCCAGAGACATTTCCTGGCCCGTTCCCACTACGTCACCACGCGGAAAGGCATCGCCACGCTGGCCGTCATCCTGGGCACCTTCGCCTCGTGCTGGCTGCCCTTCGCCGTGTACGGCCTCCTGGGGGATTACAGCTACCCGGCGCTCTACACCTACGCCACCCTCCTCCCCGCCACCTACAACTCCATGCTCAACCCCGTTATTTACGCCTTCCGGAACCAGGAGATCCAGAAAGTGCTGTGGGCCGTGTGCTGCGGGTGCTTCTCCTCCGCCGCGCCCTTCCGCTCCCGCTCCCCCAGCGACGTCTGACGCGGCCCCAATCCCCCCGCCCCGGCCTCTCTGAGCCTTTCGCTTACCGATGGTGGTCGGGGGAGTTCCTCTTCGCCCCCCCTCGCCCCGTTTTCCTTCCCAGAGACGCATCGCGGGAGCTCTCGGCGTCAGCCCAGCCCCGTCCTTTTGGGCACACGCCCCCCCCCCCTCTATTTTTCCACTTTTTGAATTTACAGGAGAGAAAAACATTTTTTATCCATCGTAGGATCGATATTTATGCGCGTGACGGGGGGGAGATGCTCATATTTTCTTTAAAACTATTTATAACACTTTAATTTTTTAAGGGGGGGGGGGGGGGGCGTGACCAGGTCCCCTCTTGCTTTTTTACAGCCTCGTTATTTACCTCAGAGAGTTCAAACATATTTTGTACGTGCGGGGGGAGGGGGGAAAATTCACTTTGAGGGGCCCAACCCCACCCCCATCCGTTTATTTATTAATTTTAATTATTATTTCATATGATTTTAATGCCCCCACCCCCTCCTCAAGCGCTGGGGCTTGCTGCCCTCTAGCGCTCGCTGCCTTCGGGCACAGGGTGCTGCCGGAGGGTCCGCAACCCCCCCCCCCTCCCCGAATTCCGCACCCCCTCCTCGTGGCACCCAAGGTTGCCCCCCCCCCCCCCCCCCCAAGCCTTTATTTGCACTGGGACCGCATTTGCACATTTGGGGAGGGGGCGGGGATGGGAAGGGGTCCCTTGGGATGGGGACCCATTGGGGGTGGGGGGCTGCTTCTTGTTTACAATGAGGTGGGGGGGGTGGAATAAAAGCAATTTGTGATACGGGGTGAGGCTGTTTGATGCTGGGGAGGGGGCGGGATGGTGTCCCCTACGGCGGGTGGAGGGGGGAGAGCAGGTTGAGGTCCCCGTGCTGTCACCCTGAATCCAAGTAGGGCCTTCTTCCCGCTCCCCAATCCCTGCTCCCGGGGAAATCCCAAGCGACAGCACTTCCCCCACCCATCACATCCTGTTAGCAGGAGCCGGCCCTGGGGGAGCAGCACCGAAGGCCTTGACCATCCTCATCCTCACAGCTCCCCCCCCACTCAAGGAGAGGGGCTGGGGTGCAGGCAGTTGCCTGCACCCCAGCCCCTCTCCTTGGGTGGGGGGGCTCTGCCTTGGACCCCTACACCGACAACTAGGAGCTGGGATGCCCGTCAGTGCTGTTTGAGCTCACCACGGGGACGGCTGGGTTAATGATGTCTCAGCTAATTAGGGCAGCTCGTCCCCTCCGGCAGCAGAGCTTTGCGCCCCCAGACCCACCCCACCCCCCTCTCCGCACCCCCCTGCCCAGAGGTCTCTCATAGGTGCTTGTGCATCCGCAGATGCGCCGGGATGGGGCTGATGAGCAGCCGGAGCCTGGCTGGGTGCTGGGGGGTGCAGGATGTGGCCCCCCAGGCTTGGCTCCACCTCGGGGAGCCGGTGGCAGCCCCCAGGGTTGGTGCTGTTTGTCACGAAGGAAATAAAGGATCTTTCACTTCTCACCCGAGTGCCGGGGGGGTGGTTACGGCAGCACCGACGGGAGATGGGGCTGGGGAGCGGCCGAAGGACCCACAGATCATCGTCTCCTCCTCTCCAGGGGCTGGGATCAGTGCTGGGGATGGGGAATTTGGGGCTCCCCGTGTCCCCACCGAGGTTAAGCTGGGAGAAAGGAGCAAAGCTCAGGGGTTGGAAATGCCTGTCGTGCCCTGGGGTGAGCTGAGGACCCTCCATCCCACCTCCCCCAGCAGCGACAAACCCTCTAATTCCCAGCCCTTGATTCCCAGGCACTTTATACCTGGATGCTCTTAATGTCAGCATCGTCCGGCAGCTTCAGCAGCTTCCCCCTCCCTCCCGCTCACCCCGCTGCTGTCTTCGGAGGGAGCGCCCGCAGCCCCTTCGCTTCTCCGTGGTGGGTAACCCCCGCCAGTCACCCTTGCTCCCCGGGGTCCCCGTCACCTCCCTGGGGACAGGGTGACAGGCCAGCGTTGGCTGCAGGGCGGCGTTAAAGGCGGCGCCCCTCCCAGGCTCCCACCCACCGTGGATGCCGGCAGGGTGGGGGCACAGGGCTACAGCCCCCAGCTCCTGGCAGGGATGCGCAGGAGCTGATGGGCTTCCCGGGGTCATCCGGGGGGGGGATTCACGGGGCTCAGAAGCTGGGGGTGAGCCCACGGCGACAGGCGGCACCAAAACCCACCAAGATACAGCCGAGGGGGGCTGCCTACCCCCGGCCAACAATTCGGGGAGCCCTTGTACCCCCCACTATGGGTCCCCTGGGAACGTCACCCCTCGCAGCCCCGTGCCCCGCTGCCGCCAGACCCCACGGCAGCCCTGTGCGCCGCTTCCCGGCTGGGGAAGGTGCCTTTGGCTCCTACCTGCGCCCAATTCCCTCCCGCCGGGATGGACGAGGGAAGCCGAGGCCGAACGTGGGGCTGGTTGCCCTCCTGGGACACCAGCCAGTCAGTCCGGATGCGTTCCCGGCTGCTCCAGGCCTTCGGGGGACGGAGCAGGCGGCACCGAGCGGGGAGATAAAGAGCCCGCAGCAGGGCCCAGCCTGCTCTCTTTTTCCGTGGAGAAAAACGCCGAAAGCGGAGGAATAAAAAAAAAGAAGAGTCAAATCCATCCCAGAAAGCGCCGGAGTGTGGAGCGGCCGCCCCCACGCCGCCGACGGGAGCAGCTCGGGGGGGGACCGACGGCCCGGCTTTGGGGCTAAAACAGAGGCTGTGAGCAGGATGAAGGCGTGGGCAGGCCAAGGCTCCAGCTGTGCACGCACATCTGGCCGGGCCAGCCCTCCCCAGGCACCCCCTGCCCACCCGCACGGCTCCCAGCACGCGCTGTGGCCCCCCAGACCCTGCCTGCGCCGCAGCGAGGGGCACGGGGCTCCGGGCAGGCTGCGCCCCGCTCCTGGCAGCCGTACGGCTCCGAGCTCCTGCCCTCTGCCACCTTCCCGGGAGCAGGGACGCCGGAAAAGAGCGCTCGGAGTAACCCCAGCTCCTGCCCGCGCCAGCCAGGAGCCCCCGCTCAATCGCCAGATTGGAGGAGGGAGGGAGGTTGCTGTTACCCCAAAACCTCCCCCAGCACCCTGAACCCCAACTGACCTGCCCAGGGCAGAGCCGAGAGCTGCCCATCACCCACGCTGCATCCCAGGGATGGCTCCCAGTGATTTACCGGGATGCCCGTGACGGGTGCATCCCAACGGGGAGCAGGAGCCCCGACGTGTCCCCCCCCCCCCGCACCACCGCGGGTCGGGAAGGGGCTGAGCAGCTCCGGTTATTGGCCTGGGTTACATTCAAGCGAAACCTCAGCCCTGGCTTGGGGGATTGTTCCCTTGGAAGCGGGAGCAGGCAGGAAATGAAGGAAACGCGGCCCTGCTCCTGAGCCTTTCACCGAACGCCGAAGGCAGCAGGAGGCATTCGGGCTGCGGAGCATCGTCCCCGGCCGCCGCTGGAGCCACGGCTGGTGCTTCCCAGGGAAGGCCGAAAGCGCCACAGGGGGTGGGAGAGGGGGTGGGCGGCAGCTCCGGCACCCAGCAGCATCCCATTTTATCCCTGCGCCATGCGACGCGGAAGGCGGCCTCGTGCCGGTGCGGGGACCCAGGGGTGGCAGCACCCTCCGCTCCCCAACACGGGGGACCAGGCAGCGGGGCTTGGGGCTTTGTTTGGAGAGCTCCGGCCTGGAAAACGGCAGGATTTGGCCACGGCTGCCTCCAGCCCTCCCCAAGCAGGCAGTGGCCTTTGCAGGAGCGGAGGAGCCCAGCGCAGAGCTGCTGCCCTGCCAGACTGCAGAAACTTGAGCTCCAAACACATAATTCCTCTGGCACCCCGCGGTTATTTGTGAGCTGCTGTGAGCAGATGGAAGAGTTACAGATAAAGCCATCCGCAGCACGGGAGCCGATTGCCTTCCCCACACAACCGCGTAGGCAAAGGCAGCGAGGGAGGGGGGGTGGCGGGGGGAGAAAGAAAAGGAGCGAGAGAGAAGGAATCAGCCATTTCTACAGGGGCTGAGCTGCCATCTCAGCACACCTACGTGCGAGGAGCGGGGAGTCTCTGCTGGCAGCGGGTCCTTCCCGGGGAGCGGGAAGAGGGTAGCGCTCTCCCACCACCCGCGGATGCTTGGCTGGGGCCGGCAGCGCGCGTCGGGGGTGACATTGGCACGGCAGAGCCGCACACTGGGAGAGCAGGCTGTTAACGCTGATCGGAGCTGGCAGCGCCTGCACTCGCTTCGGTCCCAGAGGGGGAATTAAGGGAGAGAAGCTGACGTCAGCGGTGGAAAGGACACGCAGCCCACTCGTCCAAGGCAGCCGGCGGCGTCTTCTGGGTGTTGCTAACACCACCTTGAAGGAGAAAACTAAATAGGTCTTTGGAGACAGGGGCAGGATCGCAGCTTTGGCCAGCTGCGATCCGGTGCCGAGCCCCATGGAAGAGGCGGATGGGCAAACACATCAAAGGCTGGGGCCCGGGCCAGCGTGCCAAGGCGCCGCGGAGCCCCAGAGGCTCCCCCAGCTGCAGGCAGCTCCTCCGCGAGACACGGCTGCTCGCGGGGAGGGCTCGGGCTCCGGGCACCAGCACGCGGTTAATCTCGCCGCTGGGCTTCTCCTCCCCGCGTCGAGCTAAAGCCCGAGCCGGGAGCAAGCTCCCCGTGGGTTGCTTGCGGAGGCAGAGCGCGGGGTGCTGGGATCTCCTCACTGGGGGTAACTGGGCTGCGCGGGAAGGCTGAGCCGGCACCGAGATTTCCCTGTCTGACTTTTCGGGGGGTTAACCGGTGCGACACTCACAGACACCACCCTCCTCCCCCAACTCCCAAAGCCGATGCTCAAGGGCTGGTACCCCACAAAGCGCAGGGCTGCGTGCATGTACCCCCAGCAAAGCAGAGACACCGTCAGCCCCGGCTACAGCCGCACCCATCCCACCACCGAGCCAGGGGCGCCGGCTGCTCCTCCCTGGATTGGAGACGGAGCCAAGAGCCGGGACACGCGGCAGCGGGGAGCGCGGCAGCCCCAGAGATCCCTCCTTCCCCTGCCCTCCGCGCCCCGGCACGACTAAAGGGCTCGCTTGTTCAGAAGCTGGCAAGGCCAATTAATCTAATGAGGTTTTGCAGCCAGGGACTATTGTCAGCCAAGAAAGGCACAGCGCTGCGGAGCGAGCACACGGGTGTCTCCTAGAAGCCAAGGGAATTTGGCAGAGCAAAGCTCAGGGTAAAAGCGGGGACGAGGAGGAGCAGCGGGGACGGATCCTTTTGTTGCTCTCCACCGACCGGCACGTAACGCACCGCGTCCCAAAGGCCGGACGAGGCACCTGAACGCAGGGCCAGGAGACGCCAGGGTCGGGGCCAGGCGGATGAAGGGCAGAAGGGACCTCGAGCTGCGGAAACGGAGGCGAAAAAGCAGCAGCAGCCCCCTCCCACGCCAGCTGCGGCGGCTCTGCTCCTGCAAGATGGAGCTCGGGCTCATTTGGTATGGCAGGGAGCGCAGCCGGGAGGCTGGCAGCTCCTGCTGGATGGTGCGTCCTTGGCACCGTCACCCCCGTCGATAACCCTCTACCCACGCTGGCACGGCTGCGTTTGGTGCTGGGAGAGGGGCTTCTGGCATTTGGAAGAGCAGCCTGGGAGCCGCTGGCTTCCCGCACCTCCCCACCCAGCCCCCAGCCCGGGCACCCTCCGTGAAACACCAAGTGCAGCCGGGCTCCCCAGCCAGCGGGACACCACGGGACACTCCGGGGGTACGGACACGAGCCGCCCACGCGGGCCAGCGCCGCGGAGGCGTCACCCAGACAAACCCCTCTGCCCGGGAGCCCCTTCCCACGTGCCGAGGAGCACAGCGCAGGCCCCGAACGCGTGCCCGGAGTAACGCAGGCAGGCACCCTTTGGATAGAAAGGTTTTTATCAAGTTTACAGTTTTAAAAAAGGATCCAAAAAAATTACTTTTTTGGGTTTTTTTACATGTACATTACAAAAACGATTTGCAATTGGGATCATCATCCAGGGGGTTTGGGCTGATTATAAAACACAAGCTGCGGGAAAGCCGGGCTGACGCAGCCGGCGACGGGGCGAAAGCACAGGCGTCACGCGGGGAAACGAGGAAGGCACGCGCCGGGATGCGCAGCTACGGACACGGACCGGGGCCCCGCTCCCCCGCGGGCAAGCGGCTTCACACCCGCCGCAGCCGCGCCCACGAGGCGGCAGAGCCTGGCCCATCGTGGGTTTGCAGGGGTAAGAAATCCAAACGCGTTATTTTCCTTGGGATGCTGGGGTGGGTTTTTTTTTTTTTTTCCTGTTGAAAACTGCTTTGGTCTGAAGAGAATAACACACCCCCGGTGCACCCTGAGAGTATCAGACGTCGCCCCTGAGACCCCCGGCCCGGCTGGGGGCTCTGAGGGCACTTCCCATCCCTCCTCCCACCGTATCCGCCGCTCAGCAATAAACCCCTAAGATACAAGAGGAATAATTAACTCTTATAAATATATTTATATTGTGTAGGAAAATAAGGCACTTCGGGAGGGGTACAGCTCGTCTAAGTCTATGACATCCTAATCAAGAGGAAAAACGGGTTAGTTTCTGAAATGAATTAAAATGGATGTTAATACGGTAATAAAAACAATCGGATCCACTTCCCACTTCAAGGCTTTGTTTAAAAAGGAAGAGAAGAAAGCGCCCCTCGTCCCCCCGCAATCCAACAGCAACGAAAACCTGACCCAGGGCCCTGCCAGCCCCCTCCCCGTGAGAAGAGGCACCTTAAACAAGTTCACGGACCGAAAAAGAAATAACATATCCCGATCTCCTTTCCCTGAAACGAGCCTCCGCACGGTTTCTCGGCCATTTGGGACCTTCCGGAGCCCTTTCCCTGGGTCCGGGCTGGTGCTTTGGGTCTGATAAGGAGAGGAGAATCAGTGAAGGTCACCGGCTGCGGATGAGGCACCAAGCGGAGCCCGAGGAACCGGGACGAGGCTTTCCCTGGGAAAGGGGGGGCGGCGGGGGGAAAAGGCTGCCGGGAGCAGCAGCCAAGCACCGCGGGCGAGGACACCGGGAGGATGTTTAACCGGGAACGCGGCGCCGGGAAGGGGAAAGGCGGGAAGGGGAAGGCAGTGGCGGCCTTGCCCAAACTCACCGTGCGCGGGGAGCGGCAGCCAGGACGCCCCGAGCGAACGGCTCCCGCGACGGGCGAAACGGCTGCACCGGCTCGGCAGTCGGGGTGAAATGGAAAGACGGGGAGGACCCCCCCAGCTGCCAGCTCTGGCTTTTTGGCTTCCTGACATGCTTGAGCCGTGCCGTTCGCCCCGGAAAAACAGGGGAGAAGGAGGAGGTTAACGTGAAATGGCAAAGATGGTAGGGGAATCCAGCTCAGGCCCTCGGTCTGCGCGGGGCAGCAGCCTCGCTGCTGCGGCACAGCTGCTCTGTCTTGCAGAGGTTGTTTTTGGCATCTCTCCTCTTCCCCTACTGGTTTAAGAAATATTAAAGCTTACTTGGTGGCCCAGCGCTCTGCAATTTTGCAACGCTACTTCAAGACGACGGCTTTACACCCGCTGTTTCTCAGGGAATCGCCATGCTCATGGCTTCTTTTTACACGAGATTAAAACTAAACCCACCACCAACCTTCCCTACCTGCCCGCATCCCTGCTGTTTGGGATCCAGCAGTTCTGGCTCCTCACCCTGGGCCGGGCGTTTGGAAGCGGAAGGCGGCGACAGCAGGCTCGCACGGCCAAAGCGGCGTCCCTCCCGCTGCCAGGAGGGCCTCGTCGACCCCACCCGCGGCCACGCCGATCGCCCACGGAGCATCCTCGTGCAACGGGCAACGCGGGGGGGCCCCCAGCGCCCGGAGCGCGCATCTGGGTCCCCGAGAATATGGCACTTGGCGGTACGTCATGCGAGAGGAACGCTCGCTCCCCGTTCCCAACCGGGGCCGAGGCTAGTTAAGGCAATTTAAAGTTAAGCCAGGTTCGGCGTCCGCGAGCTCCTCGCTCCCCTGCGTGATAACGCTGTCAGCCCGGGTTAGCTTAAAGGTCCGTTTTCCCCAGGAACCCGGCTCCGAGGGAAGCCAGAGGAGGACGCTTAGGGAAAGAGCAGGAAAACAAGCGGCAGCGATTCCCTAGCTCCCGGTACCCGGCTCGCAGCAATAATCAGTTGGCATTTCCAAGTCCCTCCGCTGCACCACGGCTCACTGGCACTCGAGGGGTTTGTTCCCTCTTCCAGAACCTGGAATTGGCGCTGCTGGGATGTTCCCAGCCCATCGGGCTCCTCGCTATCCATGCCCTCTACATCCTGCCTACCAGCTGGTGTGCAGACAAACGTCTGATGGCGCGGCGGTCCGGTAAATCCCCCTGACGGTGCTCGGGGTCGCACAGGATCTCAGCCAGAGCTGCACCCCAAAAAATCCCAACCCCCAAGCCCTTGACTGCTTGTCCAGAGGTTAAAAATGCGCACGCACGCAAGAAATCAGTAAGAACTCAGTGGCACAAGCTGAAGCCATCAATCACACCCCAGGAGGGATTTCAGCCACGTGGCGGCCTCGGGCTGGGCCTGGTGTTCCAGGTATCAGCAACATCACGAAAGGAGGCAAACCAGAGGAGAAAGAACAGGCACAGGCTGGCAAAATACTTGACAAGGAAAGAGGTTGGAGAGCTGCTCTTAGTGGGACACGCAGCCAGTCCCACCCCACAACAGCTGGAGCTGCAAAAGGCTGTGGAATTGCTTTCGTGCATGACCCCGAGTCAGTCACGTCCAAATTAAAACACACACATCTGTAGCATCGGGGATATCTGTGTCTAGATTTCCAAGGCGTGCTCATATTCCATGTAAGGTGATACAAACCAGCTCCAGAACCCAGGGCAGCTAGTTCGAGTTCACCGCTTCCCCCCGCTCCGGCCCCGCCAGCACTGCAGCGAGCAGCCTGGGAATCCACAGGGTTAGCGAGGGAGAATCCAATTAACTAACGGATCATAGCAACCAAACGATGGGAAAAGACATAGGTTAGGTCTGATGGAACTGATGGGCAACCCGATGGTGGTTTTAGACACACAAACTCCCCTCCGTAGGGAAGGGAGAAGTCAAGGTAATACCAGCATTTTCTGCTACTCAAGTCCCCGTGTGGGAAGCACGGTCACCCCCGCTAGGAACAGCACCCCTTTGAACCGGCTGCAGCATCGCCCCGAAGAGGCCAAAGATAAAGTGCCTGGTGTTCAGAGAGCCCCCCCCCCCCGTCTCCTCGCTCTAGGCTTTCCCCTTTTAAACATGCTCCCCGCAGGAACTGGGAGAGATCAGCACCGCGGCGTTTCGCCATCGCTCGGTGCTGACCACGCGGACGCGTCTCGGCGGGGCGCTCGGCTCCGTTTTGGGAAGCCGAGCCACCGTCCCGTGCCCCAGCTTTGCCCCCACCCGCTTCCCGCGGGTCTCCCGTGGCAGACTCGGCGAAGCAGTCCAGGGGGTTTGAGGAGTGTCCCCTCGCATTGTGCCCGACGCACTCCACAGCCCTAGAGCCAGGCAGCGCACCCCCACGCCGGGAGTCTGGAAATAACACTAGGGGGTCAGCGGGGAAAGAATTGTGCCAAAAACCGGCTTATCTGACTGGGATGCAGCAGAGAACAGACACTTAAAGCCCGTTTTCCTGCAGCACTACCAGCATTCGCCGGAAAGGAAGAGCCATCAGATCAACTGTCTGCTGCTGCGATGAGCAAACTCGCTGCAAACGTCCTTCATCTGAAAGGCCACGCGGCTGCACCGGGATCATCCATCTTTACTTTAAAAATCCCTCAGGATGGAGGGTTTATGTGTGCTCTGCCTGGTGGCATCGAGAATCGGGAGGTTTAGCTCTCTTTTAAATAAGCAACCGTCACACCCCCCTCCAGCTAAATCCCAGCACCGCATCCTCGGTGTCCGTGAGGAGGCCTTTTGGAAAGGCAGAGCGTAAAGTCCTGCCAAAGCCAGAGGAGGGGAGGGGGGAGAGGGGAGATATGCTGCTGGTTGTCTGAAAACCCTTGGCACATCTTTGGTTACGGGACGAAAAAGGAAGTGGTGGAAGGTTTGGCCACCTGATTCTTTAAGACGACGTTAACCCGGGAGAGAAGGGGAAGAAGGGGACCGGACCGTGGTTAATCCGACCATTCGTCCTCATCGAACTCGGAAGAGTCGTCCTCAGAGTCGCTGTACTCCACAGCGATGCGGCGTGACAGGATCGTTGCCACGTCGTTGCCCACAACGTCCCGCTTCTCCTGTTCCCGCTGCTCCTCCACCTTGCGGAGCTGGAAGCCTGGTGGGGAGAAAGGCAACGCGGGGGGATCACGCAAAGGCTTTGGTCGCACCGTCCCTCTGACACGACCCTCTGAGCAAGGCAGCCAGCGAGTACCGGATGTGCTGTGGGATAACACGGATGGTGAACGACAGGCTGGGTGGGCCTTCCCGTGGTCCCGTTCAATCCACTCGCACACTCGGCCCACCCCAATCCCAGCGCTGCCGTCCCCAAAGCGGGGGGCGGAGGCATAAAACCCAGCGAGGTTGTCATCAGGGTGTCACGAGGAGGGACCGACGAGGGGCAGGTCCCGAGCGGCGAGGCAGGCACACCCTGCTCGTGGGATGCCTCCCAAGGGCCGTCTTGGATACCGCGGGGCTTTTCCAGAGGCGAAGGAGAAAGTTGGTACCGAAACAAAACCTCACCTTGGCGAATAGCTGAAAGGAGATCGCTCCTGGCATCGCTAACTGCAGGCAGGGATGACTTGGGCTTGGAGGCGGAGGTGTCGGAAGGCGGAGGAGGGGGTGGGGGCCCATCCAGGCCACCCGCAGACAGAGGCGGTGGGCCAGGAGGCGGCGGTGGCGGAGGGGGAGGCGGCGCGCTCCCGCTGCCTGGTTGCGGCAGCGGAGGTGGGAGCACGCTGGCATAGTCGACTGCTGGAGGGGGCGGGGGTGGTGGAGGGGCAGCAAAGTCGGGGTGAGGAGGGAAAGAAGGGGGTGAGGGGGGCGGGGGGGTGCCCAGGGATGGGAAGCCCATGGGAGGTGGTGGAGGGGGGACGCTTCCCATCAGTGGGGGCGGCGGAGGTGGTGCCGGAGGGGGAGCAAAGCCCGGCCTGGCTGCTGAGGGGGATCCAATCGGAGGAGCTGGCGGCGGGTGACTCGGGCTAACCAGGCTGGATCGTTTGGTCCCTCCAGAACCAGAACCTCTTTGGTTGTCTACAGGATAGCTGTTGAGAGACAGAAACAAGGCTGTTTGTTAGCTGCGAGGCCCGATCAGACTGTTCAGTCTCCATGTTAATGCAAATCACGTGTGTTTGCTGCAGCCCAGACAAAAAACCCAAGTTCCAGCTTTAACTGGTGTTTCCATGAGGCCTCACTCCTTGGTTTTCGTTCCCTCGCAGTGTTTCTTTTGGCCTACGCCGCCAGGACAAAGGAGAGCTGCCGGGGACTGGCAGAAACGCTATCATCCGTCCCATCTCCCAGGCGGACAAGAACATGAGCCATCTCACCTCTCTTGCCAGAGGCCAAGCGTCACGTCTGAGCTCAGAGCAGCCTCCTGGCTTAAGAGCTCCTGCAGCGAGGCAAGCCACCGCCCCTGCACGCCGAGGGCAGGCTGACGGCACGCCAGGCGGGGGGATCTGCCGTGCTGAATCGCACACGGACCGGTGGGTGCGCCAGGAAAGCATATGCTCCGAACACCTGCTAGGAACAGATCTCTCCTCACTGGATTCCACGGCTCGGAGCTGGAGCGTAGCAGCCGTGTCTCATAGCTCGCCGTGGGGAGCGAAGAGGAAGACATGGAAACCCAACGTGCTTTTAAGGAAAAACACCGATTCCTGAGCGACTGGCTCTTCCATTTATGGAAGCTGTGTTACACCAGAAAACACTACTGCCCGTGCGACACTGTAGGATCCTACGTACGTGTAAAGGAAGCCCTGAACTGATGTCTCCTCCCGTGGTAGAACAGGGAAAATAAGGTGCATCTGCCACCAAAACGTCCCAGTTTGTAACAGCGCGCGGTGCTGATCCAAGGCGGGCTACCGGAGATCAAATCTACCTCCCGGGGTTCTTTAAAAACACCCACCAAAGCCAAACCGGAGAGGGGAGATCTCCGTGGCTAGGCAGCGATCTAAGCAACTGCACAAGGCGGCGTAAGCTTCATCTGAAAGCTCGTTTCTGCTCTGCCCTGGAGGAAGACGGCGCAGAGTGGAGTGCTTGGTCTCTCTGACACATCAGAAGAGCCTTTTCTGCAGCATTCTTGCCTTTGGATAAGATGGAGACAAGCTAACACCCTCCTGTCTGTCAGGCACGCTTCCTCCTGTTACTCTGGTTTGCTGCCTTTAAAAAAAAATAGCTGCTCTCTTGTTTCACCCTTCGTGTCTCGAGCCACTGCTGGACCATAACTCCCACCTCCAGAGGGGACTGGAATCACCATTTCATGTGACGCAAAGCAGCTGCCCTGAACTTGCAGCCACGTCAGCCGGCGCGCCCGAGCCCTGCGGATTCAACTGCATCTGCACCTTCCGTGCCCACGTCGTGCGTTCGTCAGAGATCACGGGGCAAACGGTAACAAAGAGGGGAAAGAAGCCGTTCTGCCACAGCTCCGTGAGGAATGCCTCTACCTGCTCTGGAAAACCGGCACTGGAAAACTCCCACAAGGGAGCCAGGCCGTTCAGCGGGACCCCGCTCCTCTAGAAAGCCACTAAGCTGCTCCAGGTCTCGCCCAAGCCCACTGTCCCCTTCTGCAGGGGAACTGCGACGGCGGTTGGGATTTCCGGAGAGCTGCGCTGCCCGTGCCTGCAGCTTCCCTTCCCCTCCAGACAGGAGCATTTTGCTTCCCATACAACCCCGTTAGGAAGTTATGCTGAACTATCTCAGCCTGTCTCATGTCATCCTTTTACACCACCTCCCACTCCTCGGTGACAGAAGGGATCCCGTAGGCTTACCTAAATTCCACCGGGGGTGGAGGCAGGCTGTCATCTGGGAACGAAGGAGGCGGCGGCACAATGGAGTCGGTCTGCGGCGGTGGCGGGTAGCAGTTCACGTCCATGCTTTCGTTTGAACCGATGCTGCCGTTCTGATACACCATGGTAGAGGGGTACCTGGGCGAAAGCAAGGCGAGCACTTTATTTAAAGAGTTCAAGGTAACGTCTAAAGCTTGTTTTTCCCCTTCACTCGCGAGAGCTTTGCCTCCTGGAAGGGTTAAAACAAGCAGCGGCGACGGTAACCGCGTAGACAGATCAACCTGCAAGGTTTAAAAATGAGGTTTTCCAGCAGGAATGGCTTTCCCCAGCACAGCGGGACCTGCCTTTAGGTGGGACCTAAACAGGACACACAAACCAAAGTCTGAAAGCACCATTTTAAACAGGAAAGTCTCTGATTTGTCAAAGCATCCTGTATGAAGGGCCACGTACTGCTGCATCAGTCTGCTCTGCGTAATCCTCCGGCTAGAATTTGCCCGGGTGAGCTGATGTTTATTGCCACCAGGCACCAGAACAGCACGAGTACATATCGTAGTGAACAAGAAAACAGCGATTTGATTACGTCATTAATCATTTGATTATAGAAAAAACACTTGTAAGAGTGTTTTGACCAATTTGGACTTGAGGGACTCCCAGTTACATCAGTGGCTAAACCAGGAAGATGTACTCAAAGACGCCAAAAACTAAGCTTGAGAATAGGATGATCAAAAAGAACCTGAGAAACAGCTTGTTAAAAGCAAGAACCCAAAGCTGAGAGAGTACTGGAGGAAGAGAGCACTCTCACACCCAATTTCCACAAGCTCATTTCACTGTGGGGTGGTGGAACCCACCCCGTTCTCGGGGGCTCTGGACCTCGAGTGAATTCGAGCGCGTGGATGTGCTTACCCCAGAGAAGAGAGAGGCAAAGAAAAGGGTGCTGCTGTGCTGCTCGCTTCCTCTGCTAGAAAGCAAACCTGTTCTCCTATTAAACTAAAAGCAAGTTGTATTTTTAGCTGGAGAGTGTGATTTAAAGAGAGGTTTTTCTGATGTGAAAGGAAGCTGCAAGGAGTGAGCGAGAAGTGCATTGTGAGGAACTCAGGCTGCTCCCAGCCTCGCCGGTGTCAAAAGTTAAACGAATTCCCAAGCCAGGAGCGCTAGAGAGAGATCTGGAGCTTGAAATGCTTCGATGGGGACAGCCCCTGCTTTGCCTTTGGGGTGTGAAATGGAAGGAAGCAATCGCACAAACCCCCCAACACAGCGCCCCGCTCCTCAGCGTAAGGCCCAGGGGCCAGGCGGGACGGGGAGCCAGAGCTCCCCACACTCCGGGGCCCGCAAGGCAGGTGGCCGAGAGCAGACTCGCTACCGAAGCCGTTCCTTGTTCAAACCGTGTAGCTCCCTGATTTATTTAGCAAATTTTAAATCAGCAGACGGATTTACTTTGGAGAATCTGATTAGCGGCGGTATCGATCCGTCGGCGTGCAGCGGATCCGGAGAAGCTGCAGAGCAGGCTGAACTGCATGACAATCAACACCGCCCGCCCGCTCCCCCCGGCTGGGGAGCCGAGTGGAGAGCCCCGGATTGCTTACCCGGCAGGACCGTGTTTGTCCTTTGACTCGACAAATTCTTGTCCCATTTTCAGCTTCTCCCACTCTTCTTTCCGGGTTTTGATTTTCCGTGGATTCACGTTTCCTCGGTTCGGATTCTCCTTCTTCTCTTTCTAAGGGAGGAGGAATAAGGAGAAGCTTTATTTTGCTTTGAGCTCGCTGGGAACGGGGAGGGATAGGACAGACCTGCAGCAGTTTCAAGATCCAGTCTCAGAGGGGACCAGGATTTTTAATTTCCTGATTGCTGCAAGCTCCAAAGACCCCCCCGTACAAAGACGCCGGAGCGCAGACAGAAACCAGAAAGACAGCACCGTGTTCCCCCAGCGCAGCCCAGACCCGATGTCGTCGTTACTCCCTGGCGCCACCACCTCGAGGGCAGAGCGACAGCTCGGCTTCCCACATCTACGTGGGTTTTGGCCTCTGTGTCGAGGCTGCCCAATCTCAGCACCGCCTTGCTGGCGTTAAGGGCTTTGGGTGCGCAACGTGGACGCTTGCCCGCAACGAACCGGGCTTTGAGCAGCCTCGTTCTCTGCCTTCTGACATGCCCTGAATCTCTCCTTTGTTATTTTGATTGGAAGAGTCATCATTGTTTTCATCTTTCATACTTCAGTTGCTCAAAAGCTAACTGAAGTAGGCTCAAACCGTGGGTTTCGGCGTTGGCAAACGGGGGTCCAAATCCCCAGGCAACCAAACCAGGAACTCTCCCTGGCATTTTCAGCTTCTACGGTTTTATTAAGCCTCCTGCTTACCCCTCGTTTAACACTAGGGCCGCGTTTTGCACTCCTGAAGGGACATTTTCCCCTTCCTTTGTTCTCCCACAGTAGAACTCGGGACTACAAGGAAGCTGGGGGGGCTTTTTACAGGGGCAGGGAGTGACAGGACAAGGGGTAACGGGGTTAAATGGAAAGAGGGAGATGGAGATGGGCCATCAGGAAGGAATTCTTCCCGCAGAGGGTGGGAGGCACTGGGACAGGTTGCCCAGAGAAGCTGTGGGTGCCCCATCCCTGGGAGTGCCCAAGGCCAGGCTGGATGAGGCTGGGAGCACCCTGGGCTGGTGGAGGGTGTCCCTGCCCATGGCAGGGGCTTGGAACTCAATGACCTCTGAGGTCCCTTCCCACCCAAACCATTCCATGATTCCTCACACCACTCCCCAGGCTGCGGTGCTGGGGCGGTGGGATTTGCACGGGTCACCACAGGGCGCCATCAGAAGCGCAGAAAAGGCTCCGACACGACTTTCTCCCCTCCTGACCGCACCAACACAACGGCTGAGGACCACAAACGAAGCCATTATAACCGTACCAAGACAGCGGCATTTGGAAAAAACAGATTAAGGGTATCTTTGTTGACTTTTTTTAATTAGCAAGGATGGAAGTAAACCAGATAACAACTTCCCTGAATTGATCCCCGAAGAACTTAAGAGAGCAAACCTGAATTTTGGATCGCAACTTTGGAGTCCAAGATTCATTAACGCTTCCCACCTCCTGTTTTCCCCTGACATGCCTCTGTTGGCAGAGATCTCCCATTTCCTCACCCTATGTTTCCGCTTCTCTTTCATGATATCCTTGGTGTCCTGAAGCATTTTCTCTTTCCAAAGGTCAAAGAAATATGAAGGATCTGTGTAGAATTTAAGCGCCTCCTTGCCATCATCCCTAGAACAGGGAAGGGGGGGAAGAACACACACAAACAAGGACCAAGTCACACATTTGTTGTCTGAAGCCCAAAGAAAGCACAAGGCACAACCCCAGACAGTCTAAAATTCTGCAGGGAAGGTCAAACATGCTGCTCTCGCCTCTCCTCCGTTTCAGAACGGGCAGCGCACCCAGAGCCTCGCCGGTCTCAGCTCTCCCCCTCGCAGAACCCCCCCGTCAGTCAGCACGCCGAGAGCCCGACCGCTCCGACCAACCACCAGGACAGCAGCAGGTCTCTCACTTCAACTCCCACTTGTTCGTGTTGTATTTTCAGTGCGGAAAAACCCCCACCTTCTCCAACTCAGGACCCCTAAATCAGACCAGCAGCATCCTTGAAGCTCCTGAACAAGCACACACACACGCTCTCTCTCCTCCTACTTTGCAGTGCAGCCGCGTCTGGCAGAAGACGGCTGCCTCCAGCTATCTGTAATTACTTTTTACCTGTTCAAAAGATATTTATGGATGTGGGCTAAGTCTCCGCATTCTGACCCCCTTTTACTTCTACTCCCTACAAGATGAAATCAGAGCGGGCCTGCTCAGGAGAACCGGTTAGGCAGCCGGCGTGGGTCACATCAGATGTCTCAAACCAGGCACCGAAGGCCGCAGAAAGCATCTCCAGATCGAGAGGAGGCTGCTGCACCCACCTGGGCGAGAGCCATTTACAGATGTATGCTCTGCAGTTTGCACTGCGGCTTTCTGGAAAGGAGCCACGGGGCTACAGAGAAGCACAAGAAAAACGCATCGTCTGCACAACCCCTCGCATGTTTATGCGGTGCCAGCCAAGCCTTGCCCCAGGGCACTCACAGAAGGGACAGCAGGTAACCAAATATCTAATTTTCTAGCTCCGCTCATTTGTACAGCCCCAAAGTTTCACGTAATCCAGAGGATGGAGATTTCCCGGTGGATGTCCATTTAGCACCTCGGTTTCTCATTGGAAACGGCTACTTCAGTCCAGCAGGGGATGGGAAACGACCTCCTCGGCAGGTTGGGAGGAGGAGGTACTCCTCTGCAAGGAAACAAGGGGCCAAGAAGGTGTTGCAGCCATACCTGTAAGGTGAGAGAATGTTGAGAGGTGGAGGAGTGTTGCAGGTCCTATAGGTTTCAAGGACAGGCACGGGGAGAGAATCTCTGTCAAAGAGCTTCTGGTCCTGAGTAGTGGAGCTTTTGAAGGCCTTCCTGGTGTTAATGCCTTGTAGGGAGACTGTAAGAAAGAGGAGAGAGCAAGTGAAGAACAGCCTGACCTAGGCCAGTGACACTGAAGATCAAGTAGCAAACATCTGATTTCGGTTGGAGCTCTTGGCGTGCTTAGCGCTTCTTAAGGTCACGTTCCTTTCCCACAGATCTCTTAGGAAACCCAGCAAATCTCAGATCCTGCCGTGCCAAGATCCGCCGCCGTGTAGGCACGGCTCTCCCGAGAGTTGCCGATGTGGTTTCAAACCCCCGCGACCGAGACTCAAGCAGCGCATCGCTACCGAACCGCTGAAAAGCCGGTTTCCACACGGAGACCTGCTACCGAGCGATCCGGACTCGGCCAGAAAGGCCCATGAGCAGCCGGTGCGTTCAGAGGGGGAGGAAACAGTCCCTCTTCGTCCAAGAAAAGACGTTCCAACACCCACGGCAGCGTCACGCTCGTTTGATGGCCGTGAACCAGCCACGCTGACTCAAGGAGAATCTTTACCGCGCTTGGCCTGCACGGACCGCGCTCCGCTCCGTTACCTTCCTCCTCTTTGGGATCCAGCTGAGTGACTTTGACTTGCAAGCGGTCAACTCTCTCGACTAGAACGCTCACTCGAGAGGCGAAGGTGTTGGCTTGAGTAAACAACTCTCCAAATATGTCTTCTGCAAATTTACCTGGAATAGGAAAGCGCCCACGTTAGCCCCGTGAGCCACGGCAGACCGCCTCGGTCTCGTCTCCTCAAAGAACGAGCGAACCAAGGTTGAGTTTAACACCCAGGAAGAAAACGCTCCGTTCCACCCACACCTGCCGTTTCCAAGGGACCTTCAAGCAGTACAGAAATAATCCAGACATACTTTCAAGGCACTACTAAAGTAACAAAATCAAGAGGGCTGACCACACTATCCTGGACGGGTCTGTAGGTCCTTTAAGATTCTCCGCCATTCTGTTTATTAGACAAGCAACTCCAGTTGCATTTTTATTGCTCTGGAGAATCTCAGAGGCTCCCAGTCTCCAGCAAGCCTGCCTCCAGGGTGACCGCCACATATTTACAGGTTCAAAGTACACTGCAACCAGAGATCCAGCCCTTGATCCTGAAGCCTGAGCTGTAACCACAGAGGAAAGCACTGACCCCCGTGTTCCTTCAGGTGGCAGTGTCTGAAAAATTGATGCGTTCATGTTTATTCTAAATCAAAACCAAAGGGGAACTTCTCAAACAAGGGAAAGTCTCTCCGGAACAGCTTGGAGTGCCCAGTGGGCCATCATCCGTCGGCTGGACCGCGAGAGCGCCTGGGGGCTGGGATCAGGAGCTTGCCGCGCTGACTACAAGCGTAACAAGAAGGCGGACCCTGTCCTTAAGGGTTTAAAAACTACACGCGCAACCAGAGATGGCCACAGGTAGAGAGAGAGGGGAGAACTGGAAGGAAACGAAGAGCTCGCGATGAGTCCTGCCTTTCTGCTCTGCTCTCAGGCGTAACTCAAGACCGGGAGCCCTAAGCACGGCGAGGACAAGGCTGAGCGGAACAGACTTGGCACTGGCAGCAGACGCGGGCTCATGGAGTTCCCACTGATGGGAAACATTTCCAGCCACGGCTGGTGAGTACAAGGCTGCTCCCAATAAGCAGTCTGGTTTTGAAGCGCATCATCATATGGTCAACAGTTTGTTCTGGAATCTGTTACTCCTGAAGATCCTCTCCGACGTTCAGGAAAGGAAAACCAGCGGGAAGGCTAGCTTTGACAGGAATTTTGGAAAATCTGGTTGTCTGCAGTGAGTCACATCAGAAAGACAAGCGTCCTTTCCGCAAGGCAACGCGAGGGCATCCCCCAAAGCCCAGCTGCACAAATACTTCCAGCTTTCTAAACCAACTTATCAGCTCCTTGTTCCTCCTCCCGCGCAGCTCTCCTTACACTGCCCAGCACGGGGAGCCAGCCGGGTTAAAAATCAACCTCCTCCACCCCTTTGGTGGCACTGCCAGCTTCAAGAGTTTGCAGAAGGCAAATGCTGGACGTCGAGTTCAGCCGACCTCCTCTTTCCACTCCCCTGGACAAGACAGTCTGCACACACACCCCACTGACAAGCCCAAGCAGCTTTCCTCACACTCCCACGAGGGATCTTGTTTCTGGAGACCCAAGGGCCAGGGTGCGCTCGCTGTAGGCAGGTTTCACGATGCTCTCTCCGTGTTCAGCATCAGCACACCCTCACAGAAGAGGGTGAACGTTTATCCACGGGATAACTGGACACCTCCCAGCAACAGGTCAAAAAAGACAAGTTGGAATTTGGTTTCTACTTAATCATTGAATGGTTTGGGCTGGAAGGGACCTTAAAGCCCCCCCAGCCCCACCCCACATCATGGGCAGGGACACCCTCCACCAGCCCAGGTTGCTCCCAGCCTCATCCAGCCTGGCCTTGGGCACTGCCAGGGATGGGGCACCCACAGCTTCTCTGGGCAACCTGTCCCAGGGCCTCACCCTCTCTAACGAGAACTTAATTTTTGAATTCCACAAGAAGCTGCAACAAGCACTAAATTAAAAAAAAAAATCAAGTCTTCGGTTGCAACGCCGAGCGGTGTGTTTGAAGCACAAAGCACTATATAAACCGCGCTGTATGTGGGTCCTGACCGCGGGGGGAGAAGAAGGGCCGGGCCGTATTTCCTCGCCTGCCCAAGCGCCCCCGCAGAGCCATCACCCAGCATCGCACGCCCCGTTCCGCGTTTCACGTACACTTTTAGATGGGGGAAGGCAGAGATTAATTTTTTGGTTTAGTTACTTTGACTGCAAAAGTGCAGCTCACAATCAGAATTATCTTTGTCGTGCGCTGGCAGGAAGACAGACGGCATGATTTAATAGGTCTTTCCATCTTTAGCTCGTGGATTCTATAAAATCACACAGAAACGCACAGTCGACTTACACAAAGTGCTACCAGCTGTGATAGTAACGAAGGGTAAACTCACTGGAATATGAAAGTTTGACAAGATTTATGTTTGCATCTTTGTAAAGAGACTGTGGTGCACCAGGCATGGCTGATTATTCACTTGACAGGGCTGTCACAGCCTACTGAACCTGCTTTACGTCCCTGTAATATTCAACGTGCAAGGAAGGAGCGGATTTATTTTTCAAAAGTGAGAAGAGAAAAGAGCAGGAGGGGAGTTTGGTCGTTTAGGTGTGAGCAGTCTGCGGCAGTTCGTCTAAATGCTGCTTCGCTTACAACGCTGCTGACCCTAGGGAAGCGGGTAAGAGAGGGTGCTCGGCGGTCCCTCCCCGCCTGCCTCGCTCCCCACTTACAGACAAGGACACGAGCGTCAGCGAGAGCCGCCGCTCACGGGTTTGCCCTGCGGCTCCTCTCTCCTCATCGCCCCAGTGAGGCTCCCAGGGTACCCGACAAACCAGGCTGCGGTCCGGCTCCCAGCACCCTCACCCTCTCTGACAAGGCAGAGCAGAGAAGCTGTCGAGTAGCCGAGCTGCGCAAAGAAGGTCTAAACCTGAGGGATCGCACCGCGGCTCCGTCACACCGACCCACCGCCTGCCTCTGGACTGGGATTAGCTTGCTCTGCAGCTGAGATTTGCACAGCTTTACTGCCTTCTTCCTCATCGTTTCACATGCACGAGATGGATTTTACTCGCGCTCCGCAACCATCTTGGCTACAAGACCTAACAAACGAACAGCGAGGGCCAGTTGAACGCGGGCAGAGAGACCGGTCTTGTCTGTGCGGTGACATTTCTACAGACCAACAGAACGTGACACACCGACTGGCAGCAAACACGGGCCATGCCCGTTTTGGCCACCGCCATGCTTTTCGCTGCCGGGAAGAGAGACTGCACCCAAACTTTCCCTGCCACGTTCACGCTGCGTGTCCCTGCCCGTGGCAGGAGGGTGGAAAGAGGTATCTTTAAGTCGCTTCCAGCCCAAACCGTTCTGTGATCCTACGGCGGCAGACAAGGGGGTTGCTTTGCAGAGCAAGCAGGAGCGCTTGCAGACGCCACGGAGAAGCTAAACTATATATTAATTTGATTATCAACGTCTTGCTTGGAGGGCAAAGGTGGCTAATCAGAATCCAGAGCATTCCAACAGGGTAAAGAGTCATCCCGGGGAGACCACAATTAACTCTTCGTCTCTCCTACGGCACGTAGGCCCACGTTTTCCCTCCAGCCTTCGCAAGGCCGCTGGTCAGCCCACCGGAGAGCTGAGCGAGGCATCGCTGCGGCTCGCGCGAGCGGCCCCGAGCGCTCCCGAGGCAACGCCTGCCTCAGACCCGGGGACTTCGGGTCTTGCAAGGCAACAGACAGCGAAACGGGCGGCTTCTGCGTGCGCGCTTTCATTATCTTTCATTAAAAATAAGACTACTGACACAGCGTGGATTCAACGCAGTCAAGCTCCATTTAGTAGCGCGTGCAATTACAGGCGCGTTCCCCGACACAAGATCCCGGCTGCTGGGAGAGCCTCCCATTTTACAAGCCTGAGTTGCGCTCCATCCTTCCATCTGCAGTTTCGCTGCAGCCTCTCACACGTGCACACCCCTCCCCATTTTCTCTTCCATGGGAAAGGCAGTGGGACCGGGGATATGAAATTAGCATCGGATTTCTTTAGGAAAAGATTTTAGCATTACCCAGGGAAGGCAGATGGGGGAGAAATAGGAACACGAGAGTAGAAAGGGAGCTAAATAAAGAGCAGTAGCGACTCCTGAGGGCAACGCGCAGGCTCGCCATGGTACTCACTCAGGCTGCCCAGCTGTCGAATGACATTTGCCAGGGTGATGTTGGTCATGCATTCCAGCTCGCTCCGAACGCTAGGCAACGTCTGACGGCACAGGTGCCTTGGCTCAATGTTCCTCGTTACTAACGGCATGGTGGACCTGCTTCAGGCACTGTTCTGAAAGATGAAAAACAACCCAAAAAAGAAACAGGAAAGGATTACTCAACCGCAAATTCCAGGCACACCAGAGCCATGGTGTTCGTTTTTCCTGCTCTCAAATGGCTTTATTTATAAGCCTTCTTTCCCCCCTTCCCCACCCCTTATAAAACCGGTTCATCAGAAATAAAGATCCTGCTGTTCTACGCCTCGCAGCGACAGCAGAGCCCCACCAGCTCAGGTAGAGAGGCAGCGATGGAAAACTACCCATCTTCGCCCTCGCGCAAGGCGCTGCTGGCAGCGCCGCAGCCGGCGTTCCCTTCCCACCCAGCCGCCGCCTCTGAGCCGTCTCCTTCCTCCCGCGCTCACCCGCAGCATCTCTGCCGAGTCTTAACGGGCTCTTCTGTTTTAAACTCGCGGTCGATAGGTTTGCTTAAACCGCGAGGGTGAAGAGGGGAGACGTTACACAAAAACAAAAAAAAAACCAAACCCCAACCACCCGACCCTGTTTCTCGCGGCACGCCGGAGCGTGCGTGG
The DNA here is from genome assembly GCA_027574665.1 of Rhynochetos jubatus. Taxonomy (NCBI): domain Eukaryota; kingdom Metazoa; phylum Chordata; class Aves; order Eurypygiformes; family Rhynochetidae; genus Rhynochetos; species Rhynochetos jubatus. Next base: position 4,418,408 of record CM050672.1, on the reverse strand, counting down.
TGCCTCCCTCCCGGAGCAGCAGACGGGGCTCTCCTGGAACAACAGGAAGCGCTTGCAGCTGACCAGGAAACTTTCTGGTGAGTGTTCCTTATCCTGCAGGCTGCACCCTTCTTCCCTTGGGAAACCCCTCGGGGCCCAGGTTTACACTGGACCATTGTTTCCCTGCTAGGGCAGTTTCAAGCTGAGGGAGCTGTAATCAGGATGCGGGGCTGGAGCGCGCTCGGAAAGACGTCGAGATTGATTGTACAACGGTCAGGACACACTTCCAGGTCTTGCTTTTAAAATAATTTTAGGAAAAAAAAGAAGAAAACATAGCTGTGAGGAAGTTGTGCTGGGCACAAAACGCTTTTACGTGCAGGTCAGCGCCTTCAACGAACAAAAATCTTCCTTCGCTACCAGGCCGGAACGTTGAAGCAACAAAGGGCTCCCGCTCGGACCGTCCGCGTCCAAGGAGAGAGGAGGAACCTTGGGCAAACAGAGCAAGGAGCAGGATGCACGCCTGAAATCTTTCAGTGAAAGCAAACCCATCCTAACTTCTTGATTAATTTAGAAGGGGAAAGAATCCCTTTTCTAGGTCAGCTGAGGAACGACCCGAGAGCAGCAGCCAGCTCCCGTGTGATAGGCATGCTCAGCCTGGGTGTAAAAATAAAACAGGAAGCTCACAGCCTGGGGAACGTGGCTTCCTGTCACCAGCAAAACCCAAGAACCATAAAAAATCAGCTGTTTGCTCTTGACTTTGAGCCACCCTTTGATAGTCTCTGTGGCAGCTGGCAGCTTATCTTTGAGGTCCAGGAGTCCTTCCTGGATGCTTTTCTATCAGGGTGTTAAGAGGAAGAAGTGGGCATTATCCCTCCTAATTACCTTCACGAGCCAGATTTTGAATTGCTAAATTTGACCCGTTAAGGCAGGGGAGCTGGAGAGCCGCAGCGGCATCGCGTCGGGGTATCTCCCGGCCAAGCAGGTTCCCATTTCGCAACGCCCCTACGCGAGGGATTCGGTGTGCGAGGAAAGGGTCCCCGAAAGCCTACACCTTCCAGCAAAGTGGAGCTGGATCTGCATCCCAATAAACAGAAGCAGAGACTCTCCGAGGACCGGAGCCCGTGTTCTTCACCGCGTCCAAGCGCTGCAGCAGCCGTCAGGAACTGCTGGGGTATTTCGAGAACAGGGCGAACCGAGGAAGGACTCTGACCTTCGCTTCTAAACACCCCGTGTTTTATCGATTGCAGCCCAAGCCCTACAGTCTTTTGTCAGCTTTAGCGCTTTACGCCAGACAAACTTTCCCAGCTCCCCCCAGACTGCAGTCTGCACCAACCAGCAGCTCATAAACAAGGCAGCATTTGCAGGCTGCCTGCATCAGGCTTCTCCCCTCGCCGTGCTTCCCCGGGGCTCAGCCAGGGAGCACACGCCGTGGGATCTGCAGAGCCGGAGTGGACAGCCCAGCCACCCAGCCCGGCTGGAAACCATCCAAGGCGCAGGACAGACAGAAGGCAAACAGCAAGAGGGGAGAAAATAAGCCTGGAAGAGGGAAGAAACGGGAGCGCGCGTGTGGAAGAAAGACAAAACCAAGCCCAAAGCCGATGGGTACGTCGGGTAGAGCCGCCGGCAGCGCTCACCTCCACAAGGCTGGGCAGAAAACGGAGCGGTACCCAAAATATCCACAAATACTCAAAGGCTCAGGATATGTTGTCTACACACAGCGCCCCCCCCCCCCAACGTTTGCCTTCAAAGGATGTTTTGAAACGAAAAGCAAGGGCTAATGGTGAAAGTTGATGTTTTTTAGAAAGATAGCAATGGCATGGCGCACGTACATCGTGAGTTTGCACCGGTGCAAGACAGCAGTGATAAGGGCGAAGAAAAACACTCCCTTTATAGCCTAGCTCATCCTGCCAGCCACCCCCACCCTCCCAGCACAGCCTGCCACACTCCACTGCAGAATGAAGAGTTTCGCCCTCGTGATCGCTCCGACAGCCCTCCTCGCCAAGAGGACGGCGGCATCGCTTCTTCCCAAGGCGACAGGCTCTGCTGCCGCTCCCAGCGCCGGTCAGGATCCGGCAAGCAGCACTCACGCTAAAGGAGATTAACCCCGGGGAGCACCGGAGACGAGGGAGGGCAGGGCGGGCTGTGGACAACCACCCTTCTGCTCTCCCAGCAGCCTTGGGGATAAGAGGCGTTGGAAAGCAAAATTTCCCTCTCCTCGGAGCGGAAGGACGAGGAGCTTCAAGGTTTCAGATGTTGTTGTAGGGTGGAGGCGGGCAGATAGGAAATCTGGGACCCGCAGCCAAAGCTTGGTGCTAATATTAGCGAAAAGAGCAGTGGATGTCCCCACACGAAGGCATTTCACCTCGGTTCTGCTCGTGAGCCGCTGGAAAGTAGGTACAGAGATAAGAGCCAACGGGCTGCTGCAAAACCTTCATGCCTCCTGAGTAGGTGGGACAAAGATTAATAGTCCGGATCGGAAAATAAGCGGTGTATTTCGAAAGCAGCAGGCAGGAGGGGCAGAAAATCAAGCGTGGGAAAGGGACAAGGTATGAGAGCAGAGGGAGAAGGTGGAAGCAAACCACTGGAGCCATACAGACCTAACAAAGCTTTCCACGAGGCTCGTGCTTTGATTCCTTAAGAAAGTCATTAAGAAGCCGACTGACAGCACACTACCAGGGCAGGGCCATCCAGAACCACTTTGCTTTCAGTGGTCAGGGCATGACAGCACAGCAGTTTTCCACCCCAGCTAGCCAGACTGGTCATCAGGCATTAGTCACCGTCACGTAACTCCCGCAGCCCACGTATTCCACCTAAATCCTACCATTCAAAAGCATGTTAAATGAACTGCGAGGCCAAAAAAATCCTTCTCTATCGGGCAGAGATAAGCATTTCCACTTGTTTATTAGATTTGGTGGAGTTTGGGGCGCATACGCTGTTTTTAAACGGCTGCAAGAATGGCAGAGAGGACCTGCCCCGATCCAGCTGTAACGGGAGAAGAGGGGGCGCACGTTAAAAGCAACGGGAGACTGTCTGCAACAGATTTCTAATGAAAATGGGAAACAAAGAAAAGCATCAAACACAGCGCTAGCTATGTGAGGGAAGAGGTTAAGTGATCTTTGGTGGTTGCAGAGCACTGCTGGTCGGGAGAGCCGTGAGGGAAATAGGCTGAAGCTGCGGGCGTGCCAAATCCACAGACACTGCAGCATCCATCGACGTTCCTGATACTCATCCTCCCAACCGCCGTGCTTCACACCTCCTTAAAAACACCAAGTAAGGGCTTTTCTTCCAGTAACAAATGATTTTTCTCTCCCACTTGAATCAGAACCTTCCTACCTGTCCACGGCAAGCATTTCCTCCAACGTCTCCAAGTCCTGGCTTGAATCAAAGGCGGCTCCAAGCCTCGTTATGATGGCAGTGACTAAAAGCCAAACCATCCAAAAAGCCCAGCTTCGCCCCGTAGCTCTTTTCCCCTCGCCTCCCCGCAGCTGTATGCTGTCCCACCTCCAGCCGGGCATTGCCAGAATTCCTCATATTTTCCCCTCTCCCAAAATGCTTACGCACGCGTTGCCGAGCCCCGGCCCGTTCCGCGGCCCTGCGCCGGCCCAGAAAAAGCTTGCTGAGCACGACAAAAGCCCTGGAAGCTGAGCTCACCGCTCCTACATTCCTACCGATCTTCCAGCCACAACTGGCACCTCATTTCCAGGACTCACCCGGTTTCTGCTCCCCACCACCATCGACTCCCATGCTTTCTCACTGCACACGCAGTGGTCTCGGACAGCCTGTATTTCCCCAAGAGAGCAGGATCCATGTGTAGTGCTGGTTCTGCTTTAGTGATGCCTTTGACACGGTTTCCCACAGCGTTCTCCTGGAAAAACTGGCTGCTCATGGCATGGATGGATGCTGGGTGAAACACTGCCCGGATGGCCGGGCCCAAGGAGCGGTGGTGCGTGGAGTTAAATCCAGCCGGCGGCCGGTCACCAGCGGGGTTTGCTCCCCAGGGCTCGGCACTGGGGCCAGTTCTGTTCAATATTGTCATCAACGGCCTGGACAAGGGGATCGAGGGCACCCTCAGTCAGTCTGGGGATGACACCGAGTTGGGGGGAGTGTTGATCTGCCTGAGGGCAGGGTGGCTCTGCAGAGGGATCAGGACAGGCTGGATCCACACGCAAGGCCACTGTGTGAGGGTCAGCAAGGCCAAGGGCTGGGTCCTGCCCTTGGGCCACAACAACCCCCTGCAACGCTCCAGGCTGGGGACGAGGGGCTGGAAAGCTGCCCGGCAGGAAAGGAGCTGGGGGTGTTGGTTGAATATGAGCCAGTGTATGCCCAGGTGGTCAAGGTGGCCAGTGACATCCTGGCCAGCAGCAGGGACAGTGTGGCCAGCAGGACCAGGGCAGGGATCGTCCCCCTGTGCTGGGCACTGCTGAGGCCAAACCTCAAATCCTGGGGTCAGTTTGGGCCCCTCACTGCAGGAAGGACACTGAGGGGCTGGAGCGTGTGCGGGGAAGGGAACGGAGCTGGGGAAGGGGCTGGAGCACAATTCCCATGGGGAGCGGCTGAGGGAGCTGGGGGGGTTCAGCCTGGAGAGGAGGAGGCTCAGGGCAGACCTGATGGCTCCCTACAGCTCCCTGAAAGGGGGGGGGCAGAGAGGGGGGTTGGTCCCTTCTCCCAAGGGACAAGTGATGGACAAGAGGGAACAGCCTCAAGCTGTGCAGGGGAGGTTTAGGCTGGATATCGGGGAAATCCCTTCAGCAAAGGGCTGTCAGGATGGGCAGGGGCTGCCCAGGGAGGGGGGAGTCCCCACCCCGGGAGGGGTTTCAGAGCCGTGTGGCCGAGGTGCTCAGGGACATGGGTCAGTGGTGGGATTGGCAGTGCTGGGGTGAGGGTTGGGCTGGGTGGGCTGAAAGGCCTTTTCCAACCTAAAGGATTCCATGATGCTGTTGCTCACACGCCTGCTGATCTGAGGCCCGCTCCCTCCACAACACGTTCGAGTGCCTCGCTCACCCGTTTCTGAGTGGATTCTGACTTCAGCAACGACTTCTGCAAATACTCTGGGGCACAAGCGTGACGCAACACAGGCCCGTAAAGGGGGAAAAAACCCAGTCAACTCACAATTCTGCCTTTCCAAATCCAGCACTTGGAGCAAAGCACCAGGTGAATTCAAGACGAGCGTGCTGCCCTAAAACTTCTTATCAGCAAGTCATCGACTGCTCTCCCCATGAGCTCTGCCGTAGCAGATCACTCAGGAATCCCAGTTCTGGATTAGAATCAAGCACAATTGGTTTGGTTCAAGGAAGAACTGCTGGTCTATAGAACTCTCGCACAAAGCTGCGTCTTATTGACTGTTTTTAATAAATAGGGCTGGCACAGTAAAACTGGGCAGCGGTTACGAACAATAAAGGAGACAGACTTTGATTACAAGTATTGAGAAGCAATACAGGGACGTTGTAGGACTGAGTATTTGCTTTCCAACGCCAGTTCTGTCAACCGAAAACAGCAACTCGGAGCAAATACTCCTTAACAAGCAGTTTGGAAGCAGAGCAGAAAACAGCACCGCGCAGCAAGAGAGGAACCAGCCTGGGGTTTTTTGTGTGTAGAGCAGGCGGCTAGCGCAGGCAGCGCGGAGGCGCAGAGGAGAAGGCGGGCAGGGCTACGAGGTGAGGGGCGCGTACGCGATGCACAAAGAGCTGTACATCACCGCCGGGTTGGAGGGAGAGATCTGGCATGGTTCTTCTCGCTGGTATTTGACCAGCTAGCATAGCATTACTGGGAGTCACCTGGGTAATTCCCCGCTCAATGTGACACACAACCTCTTAGATCAGGGACCATCTGCAAATAAATCTGGACCCCAGCAGTGATATCATCTGTCATGGTGTCTGGTGTAGCACAAAGCACCTAAAGGAGGACAGAGCGTGTTTTTTTGGGGGAAGGGGGAGGGAAGTTAGGCTTGATTTTGAAGTACGTCAGGGTGACCAATCACCCTGCCCTCGGGAGGGCTTACAAAATCCTCCGCCTGGACACAAACAAGCAGCATAGTCAAGGAGACGAAGCCTTCGGCTAAGCGCCTCGGAGAGCAGCCTTTAGGAGTACCCATCGGGGGATTAGACACACCAGCAGGTTTGGGAATGAGGGAGGAAGGAGATAATCAGATCTGAAATTCCCATCAGTATGAAATGAGACTTAACTCAGTAGCTTGCCAACGCAGACTGACTGTTCTTTCTAATGTCTGTGACAACTCTGCTTCAAATTTCAAGCTTCTCTCAGCAGTAACTACTCCCCCATGTAGCTGTAATGGCCAGAAAGAGACCGGCTTTTATGTAACCCCAAAAGACTAGCAGAAAGGGAAGCAGCAGCCACACACACACACACAGGGAGAACTGAAAAAATCAAAAAATCAAAAATCAGCAGAAGGCTCTGCTGAGTGCTCAGGGCTATATCCAAGCTCACAATGCAGCCACAGAGAAGTGGGATGCAGCAATCAGAAATGCTCCAGTTCCACACTCGGAGAGAGACCTAGCAATCAGTGCTGCATCCGAGCAATAGGGAGTGAAATTATAGAGCAAACTGCCATGCGATGCCACAAACTACTCCATCCCGCCAGCTGTAACAAGTATTCATTCCCAAAAACCGCGTCACAGGCTCATCTGTCATTAAGAGCCCAGCCTGCCAGCAGCTGAGCGGGAGTCAGCGGCGATGGGCAGCTGCAGGGCCGCTTCCTCTCACAGTGGTCTATTCTCCCCAAAAACCACGGGGGAGATGCACGGGTGGAAAAAAAAAAAACCAACAAAAAACAACCCACCAACCCAGGCACCGGGGAAAACGTTGCCCACCATCGCTCACCAGGCGCTAAGGCGGAAAGCACAGGCTGTGTTTTCACCCACCAGCGCACAAAAGCTTTCCCGAAGCAGGATCCATGGAAAACACGGGGCCTGGAGGGAGAGCAGCTAGCCCATCGCGAGAACACCCCCACGTAACCCCTCTGTACGAATAACCCAGCGGAGAGCTGGGCGGATACGACCCGTCGGCGTTACGAAAGAGGCGTTTCGGCAACGGGGCGAGGGCAGCGGCGCGGCACGTTCCCACAGCCGCGCGCCGACGCTGGGAAACGTCAGCCCTGGTCTCGCAGAATAAGGAAGCATTGTACGGCGCGCCGTGGAGTCCTTGAGACCAGAAACATCCAGGCCCGGAGTCAAAATACTCTTATTTTCACCTCTGCTTCCCCCCCTCTCCAGTCTGCTGGCTCTGAAAAATGCAAAAGAGGCCCAAAAAGCCATTTTGTGGGGTGTTCTTTTTGTCTGGTTCATGCATTATCGTCATCATTTACTGCCCTCAAGGGGACGGCACAGGTGTGCCTGAAAATTTGGCTCTTCCCTGTAAACTTTTGTTATCAGCCCTGCCGAAGATGATCTTGCTGGAATAAATGCCAGCCTGCTCTCCCGGCGAGCTGGAAGCTGCTGGCAGGAATCAGGGTGGGGGAGGAAGGATGGGGGCGTCACTAACGGGGAAGGTACAGAGCCTCTGAGCTGCTGTTGGAGAGCAGATACAGGCTGACCTAGACTTTGGGGGTTATTTCGATTCCTAAAAAACACACCGTTGGCCTAATTAATGTTTCCGTTCGTTTAGCTGCAAAACAAGTTAAACAAAGAGGGTCGCCTGGTGTTCCTATCAAGGCCTGACGAGGATACGGGCAGAAGAACCACATTTAAATAGAACTCTAGAAGAGATGTGACAAGAGAAAGGCAGTTTAGCTCAATTAAAGAGCGCCGTCACAGGGATTTGATTCGCAGGATACAGAACTATTGATTAAACGGGAATTAAAGCTCCGAAACAGAAAGGTTTCAAGGCCTTTGCAGTGAGGATATACATCAGGAGAGAGGCAGGGCTCCTTCGGCACTGGAAGAGCTCTGGCTTTGTTGCTTCCTAGGAAACAGGAGCGGCAAAGGGAGCAGAACGCTTTCTGTTAAAGCTCTGAATAATTCTGGCAAGGATACAAGGTCAGCGACAACACAGAGCAGCGTCGAAAGCTTCCATCAACAGGTAGCTTCGGCACGCTCCGGTACGGAGAACCCACTTTAGGTTCTCAAACGTTACAGGAGAGCGTGGGGAGAGGCCTGGGCAGCGGGTAGGGTTCGGTCCGTCTGCAGGAGGTCTCCAAGGACACCCGCTACGAGCCCGAACCACTGCCCAAAGCCAAGGACACTACTCAACAAGCCGGTCTCGACCCCGGCCCAGGAGATGAGTGCCCTGAGCGGTAACGATGGCCCAAGAGAGGTGGCTGCTAAAAGCGGACTGCTGCTCTGCCCCAGCGCCCGGCCTCGAAGGTGAAGGTTGAGGAGCTCCGTTGGCATCTCTGTTTCTGCCCCGAGCTGAGCGAAACGAGCTCTGGATAAAACCAGATTCCATTTGCCAAGCCTCAAAGTCTGTAACAGCACTGAACACACTTCAAAAGGCCTTGACAGGAGGAGAGCTGGGGCGTTCAGCCTGGAGAAGGGAAGGCTCCGGGGAGACCTCAGAGCCCCTTCCAGGGCATGGGGGGCTACGAGAAAGCTGGGGGGGCTTTTTCCAAGGGCAGGAAGTGACAGGACAAGGGGTAACGGGGTTAAACTGAGAGAGGGAGATTGAGATGGGCCATCAGGAAGGAATTCTTCCCGCAGAGGGTGGGGAGCACTGGGACAGGTTGCCCAGAGAAGCTGTGGGTGCCCCATCCCTGGGAGTGTCCAAGGCCAGGCTGGATGAGGCTGGGAGCAACCTGGGCTGGTGGAGGGTGTCCCTGCCCATGGCAGGGGGGGTGGAACTAGATTTTTTTTTCCCCAACCCAAACCATTCCCCAATTCTATGACTACAAGAGCCACAATTCAGGTGGCAACACAAGGAGCATCATTCCCAAGAGCTTCAGCCGGAGGCAGCCGAGGCTCGCGCCGACGCCACGGGCATACCCGCGCAGAGCCACGGGCCGGCTCCCGCAAGGAGCACACGGCTGCTAAAGCAACCGCCGCTGAATCGCTCGTTCCCGGGCTGAATTACTGCTAATGAGGAGAGCATGTTTTCTTCCTCTCCTTCACACCAGCCTCCTCCAGCGAGAGGAAAGGCTTGTGCCTGTTAGCAGTAACAAAGCGCTGGGTGCAAAGCGCGACTCTCACAATACATCAGCACATTTTCATTCTAGGGCAGCGCTTGGTAATTAATACGGAAAGAGAGGGTGTGGTTTTTTTTCTAAATGACTTATTCCAGAAGTCTGAACGTACTTTAAACCTTCCTTTTCAGCAGATAAACTCTGTCTCATTTGCAGCTAAGCTCAGCCTCCCCTCCTTTAACACACACTCAACTATTTTGATTAATGAAAGAGTAGGAACAAACCAGATCCAAGTGTTTTCTGTACAGCTCAACTGCTCTTTCGGTTTCAACTCACGCCTAGATAATTATATCACAGCGCCGAGTGCCCCCACCCTTCTGCTGCACTTGGGGAATACTGGAAAGATAAGTCTTTTCTTAATTATTAAATGTAAATAGCTCATTAAATATAATCCAATTACTTTAATTGTAAGAAAAAGGAAGTAATTACAATATGTACATGTATTCTTGCCTGAACAGTTTTAATATCTTAAACGAATCTTTGCAGCATTAATATTTTAAGTTAACCTTTGACACGAGGCGGGGGGGGGGGGGAAGACACTGACTTCCTGATATTTTCCAGAAGCGTTATATCTGCTGGGATTTGTGTCACAAAAAAACAAACCCAAGAGAACAGCCTTGAGCATCTAAATTAAAACGGTTTATGACCAGCGTCTTAATGAAGTCAAAATAACACAGGGGTTTTCTACGGCAGCAGGGAAAAAGACACCGTGGCGATGCCACGTTAAAACCCTCACTATGTGTTTTGTATCCCAGTGAGGTGGGTACCACTGCCAACGTGGGCGGCCCCCACCCCCCACCAGCACCAGAAGCCACCACCTATCTGGGCGTTTTCCAGGCAGTTTTCCTTCCTCACGCCCACGGTTTCTCCTCTCCGAGGGCGGAAAGAGGAGCCAGGGCTGGGGGAGAAGGGACTGCCCCGTGTCCGGGATTCTGGACATGGAGAGGTGCCAGCGAGGTGACCCCACGGAAACACCTGACCGGGCGTTCGTGCACGCACGAGCCATCCGCCCAACGTCCGGGCGCGGGGCGCAGGCTGCCCCTCGGGATCTGGGGGCAGAGCTGCGGGAAGCTGTGAGTAGCGGTCTTCTGGTTTTACTCAACAGCACGACACTCCTTGGACTCACTTTCTCCACCCGCGCCGCCAGCGGAACCGAACAACCTTCCCAGCAGACTTCGGCGAGGCCTTGCTGCTTCAATCAGCCCCCCTGGTCCGAGAGCAGGGTCCGATTTCAGCTTGGACAGACAGCGGTGACAGATGCCTGCGTAATCTCCTTGGGACAGCCCGAAAAATATTCTTTTTAAGCCGCAGTTGTTTCCATTTTGCGTGTCCTGAGCCCAGCAGTGATCTCACCTTGTGTAATCTACAGTGCAGGACTATCCAAAACTATGTCAGAGTGGTTGAAACCATCAGTTTACTGACCAGATCTTTTGGGGAGGAGAGAGATCAGACCGTACCAGGGATGCTGGAGATGCAAGTCTATCAAAGCTCACCGCAAGGTCTGCAATAAGCTGCTCTATGGAAACCTCTCATGTGAAGCCAGACCCTAGACGTAACCTCCTCGATGCAACATTGAATCCTCAATAGCAACCAAAAGGCTATTTTGTATAAGTTAATTACAGGCGGTTTTAATTTAGCCTCCACGAAGGGAAGCGGCCGGCGATTTCCCGCTGCCCTAGACAGAAGGTAAAGGTTTTACACAAGCTGTGTTTATAGCTATATGCCTTCCTCCAGCGAAGGCTGGGCTCGGCAGCTGTTGGTATTGAAAGAACAGGATCTGGGTGTGTGCACAGTTCTGGGTTGGGTTTTGGGGTTTTTTTTTTTTTTTGCAGCTGCAAGGCCCAAACCGTAAGAGCGCGTGTTTTTTTCTTACGGTGCACAAAAGCGGGGCGGCTGAAAGGGAACTCGCTTCCGCTCTGGCAAGCACTCAACGCACTATTTGCTGGGCTAAGGGGTGGTCGGGGAACTTTCACCCATCTATTCAGCCACGACCGCGATTCCCCCTCCCTCCCAATTAAATCCCATTTTTTACACTCCATGCATGAACCGCAGCTACACCAATACATCAGATATTGTGGCTGATAGCCGCCCCTGAATGCCACTTAAAGCCCTCCAGTGCGGAGCTGCCTGAAAGCCAAGCATCATTCACTCTTTGAGCGACAGTAAAAAGAGACTTTTGCTACACGGAGCCCTGAAGTAAGACTCTGAGAAGTAGGGAAAGAGCGTCCAGCGCAAGGGGAAATGAGAAATTAAAGCCACATTCGATCTTATTAGCGGTAATACAACAGGTCAAACAAAGCGCTTCGCAAAGCTTGGCGGCACGTGAACGGTTTTAATGCGGAACTCGCTCCTCCGCCAGCGGTGACGCCGGCCCGGTCGGCTGCCACGGAAAAAGCCAAGGCTGTTGGTGGCTGCTGGGGAGGGGAGATGGCCGGAGATCGCACCCCTGCGCCTTGCAGAGAGGAGAACGGGAGTATTCCCCCTCTTCCACCTGAAACATCCTCTCTCTAGGGATTTCCAGCATCTTATAAGCCAAGCCTCTCTGAAGCACTCGAAGCTCGTCATTCCAGCAATGACAGTAAATAAGCTCCAGTATCGTGTTGATCCTTTTCCTTGTGCTGTACCAAAAAGGTCAGAGTCATTAGCCCAGTTATATAAACGGGGAGAAACGGAAGCTCGGGAGGAGGCAGGTTGCTGTGTACCATCATCGGAAACACCAGCGAACCAACAAGGCAAGAAACCCCTAAGCCACAGGACTTAAGAACTGCCGTGCTAGGTCATCCGGCCTCCAGATAAACCATCATCCTCCAGCCAGCGGTGGCCAAACGCGTAAAGAGCACGAGAGGGCGGCGAGCGCACAGCGCCGGCTCTCCCTGCCGTCCTTCTCCGAGGCGCCGCATCCCTCTGCGCCTTAGGACCACGTGGAGACAAGCACGATCATTTAACTGCCCTTTATGGGCTTCGCTCCCATAAACCGGCCTCTTGAACTCAGCTAACAGTCGGCACCCGTGAAATCCCCGGGCAGCAAGGCCCCCGTTTACCACGCGCCAGGCGAAGGCGGTTCCTTTCATGCCCTTCACTTGATAATTAGGAGATTTTAATCTCAAACCCACGCGTGTCTTTGCTTCATAAAGGAGTTGATCAAATAAACGCATCCCCGTTCGTACTGAACGGGCGCCTTCGGGGAAGGAGGTTACCCGCCTCGTCGGGCGGCACCAGAGCAGCCCTCTGTTCCTACTGGGCACGTCCAGCAGAAACCAAAACCACCTCAGGGTTTGGGATTGGTTTATGGCGGCATCAAGAACAAATGATTTCGAGAGGGACAGACAACACGCAGAGCTGCCCATTCCCGCCTGCGCACCGCTTCCAAGGGGAGAACGAAAACCCCCAGGGCAACAGGTCACTGGGGATGGACTGGAAAGCTGGGGGGGCTTTTTCCAAGGGCAGGGAGCAACAGGACAAGGGGTAACGGGGTTAAACTGAAAGAGGGAGATGGAGATGGGCCATCAGGAAGGAATTCTTCCTGCAGAGGGTGGGGAGCACTGGGACAGGTTGCCCAGAGAAGCTGTGGGTGCCCCATCCCTGGGAGTGTCCAAGGCCAGGCTGGATGAGGCTTGGAGCACCCTGTGCTGGTGGAGGGTATCCCTGCCCATGGCAGGGGTGGGGCTGGGGGGGCTTTGAGGTCCCTTCCCACCCAAACCACTCCATGATCTCAGCTCCCCTAAAGCCGTGGCACAGCCACAGCCTCCCGTGCAGACATCTACGCCCCCAAGAACAAATGCCAACTGCTGCTGCCCCGTAGGCATCTCCCTTCTTCCCCTCCCGGCATCCCTTAAGCCACCGCTTCTCCCCAGAACAGGTCCGGGACACCGCTCTGTAAGAGGACACGACATCGAAGGAGAAGAGCAGGTCGCACCGACCCCATTTCTGGGAAACCCTCTGAGATTCCTGCTCCTTTAAATTCCCTTCATCAAAGCCCCTGGCAGATGCATGCCTGAGCTATGTCTGTGCTCCACCACTTCTCCAGCAGCAACCTAATACCAGAGAGCTTTACCGCGATTTCAGGAATTAGGGTTGGATCTAGAGGAACTATTTCCCAGGCCCATTACCACAGCGCGGGCGAGCTCGGGATGGAGAATGCGATTAACGCTTCGGCGCTGCCGCCGCGCTGCTTGCTCGACAAAATAACGTGGAAGTTCACGTTTCAGTTCTGCTGGGAGGGGACATTCCCCCTCCCACTCCTCCCAGGCGGGGAAAAACCAAATCCTGCAGACCTTCCGAGGGGAAAAAACAAAGCTTATGTAAACCGGGATGAGGCCCGATGGCAATAACCATCCGCAGAAGCGCCCGGTAGCGAGCGCGGCTCTGCAGCCGAGCCCGAGCAGCGGCGCTGGCAGCCCCCCTCCTCCTCAAAAAAGCGAGCACCCGGTCTCTGCTATTACACAGAGTTGCAAAAATACAAAAGGAAGTAAATGTCACCCGGGTGGTTCTGTTCTGAGCAGTCATTTGCTTATTACCCAGAAGCCACTTCCACATGCCTTTTTTTAAAGCCGGTGTTTATAAATACCTAAAATATTTAAATAAATGTTAATCTGCGGTAACGAAGGGCCCGATCTCACAAATATTTATCCTTGCACCGCGAGGATAAATACTCCACGCACACCACTTCTCACTAGAGACCCCGTTCAGAAGCGAGAGCGCTGATGGAAACGGCGGCACGCCACAGACGGGCCGGGAACAGAGCTGCCTTTTGCCTCCCCTCCCGTGCGTTTTGCTCGGCGTCACTTCGGAAAGCAGATAAAGGCGCAAGTCCGGCGCGGAGCCGTCCGAGCGTGGCCTCTTCTGGCTCTTTTAACCCTCGGAAGCGGCTCTGGGCGGCGGGTTTTCGCTGGGTGCCGGCGTACGGGAACTTCAGGCACGCAGAGACGAGCCCTACTGAATCCCCTTCCCGGTTCGCGAGCGGCTGGCGCAGCGGCGCGTTTCCCTCAGCGCGATCCTCAAACCTCGCCAAGACAAAACCTTCCCATTGAAAGCGATTAGACATTTCGGCCCACAGAAACTCACTCGCTCGGATTAAAGCCGAGTCAGCACTCGTGGCAATCTTCCGTCTTAACAACCTGTCAAAGAAAACGAACCTGATTTTGGGGAAAAGTGAATCCTAACAACCTTCTCCGTTCTGCTGTCACCGCCAAATAAATTAAAACAACGCACCCAGGAGATGGGTTTGTTGTTCTAACTACACGCACATGAGGCAACCGCTGAAGTTTTAACCCCTCCACCCACTCGACGCGATTATCTAAGCTCTGTGAATGAAATCAACCTTTCCTAGACCAGCCCCGAAGAATGAGATCTATTCAAAGCACGCTGAGAAACTGGGTTGGTAGTTATCACAAAGGTTGTATTCTTCCGAATGAATCACCGCTCACAAACCGAGCCGTCGCTTAAAAATACCCCGTTTCTGTTCGCTGCGTCACCTCGCGCGCAGGGAAACCAGGTTTCTACTCCGCTGAAAAAGGACGTTACGATGAACTCGTTACATCAAACCCCAGCAGCCAGAGCTCGAAAGACACGAGGCCTGCAGTTCCCTTCGATAACCCACTCGCTCCACAACACGTTTCAAACGCGACTCGGACAAAACAAGCCGGAAACACACCGTATTTCCTTCTTTTTTCCCCCCTGCAGCTCCTACCCCCCCTCCCCCAGCATAGCTGTGTAAAACCAGAGCTTGAAAGATTTGTTAGGAATGCAGACCAGAAGGAAGATCATCTGCGGCGCTGATTTTTTTGGGGGGAGGGGGCTGGGGGCAGGGCCGTGGGAACGGGAAAACGAAGCCGGGGAGGGGGTCTCGCCAACGCCACGGTGAAGCGCCTTGGAAAAACGTGACGGGCAGCAGACAGCTTGGAAAGGCTTTATCTTCACGGCCACTGAGAGGAAGGAGTCTGACAGGCGTGAGTTATCAGAAAGCTGGGGGCTTTTTTAAATTAAAAAAACCAGAATTTGGGGGCTTTACTGTTTGAACTTGTTACCAGACAGCGAAAAAATATCACATTTCTTCTTATAAAGGAGCGAAAATACACAGTTTAGGGGAAAAGTTTACAGTCAGTTCACCCCTGGAAGTGCATCCTCTTACAACCCGTACGCAGAGAGCAGAGCGAGGCTTTGCCTTGTCCCAGCCGGGCTGCCCAGGGAGCGCTAAACCTGCTCCTCACCCCGAACAGAACCAGCAGAAATCGATGCTTTCGGGAGGCAGAACTCCTGGGTTTAATCCCCACCGTCACCAGCCCACCCAGGGACAATACCACCAACCGTAGCTTGGCCAACGATCAGCATTACTTGGCCCTTTAAAGCTTGGGTCAAGCTCTCGTGCTCAAACTTCACGTTTTCCAGCCCAATCTTTAAAAAACCAACCCCAAAATGCACAGAACTGGCTTCCCCCCCACTCCCTGGACAGAGCCGGTCCTTGGCTGCGGATGCCAGCGGATGTTCAAAGCCACCCTATGGCCACGCTGTCGTCAGCGGGTAGATGTTAGCTCTGGTTTGGTTTTAACTGAAGTTTTGGACCAAACTCTGTATCGGTTTCCACGGCAACAACCTCACTCAAGGTCAACAAGGGGCAAATGGGAATGAAAAGTGTCGTAACGCAGCAGCGACCCATTCTGCGGCTGTTTCAGGGGGGTGGAAAGCCTAACTAGTCCCCTTCCTCATGTGACCGAGCACACGGGCTTCAGCACTTCCCATAAAGCCCAGCCGCTTCGTCAAGGAGGAATCACACACGCACCCCCCCCCGCCGCTTCTCCCATCTTTTACTTTCACCTTTTCCACCTCGCAGGTCTTTGGGGAGGACAGCGTGGGGGTTACAGAGGGACCCCTCAGTAAGGGGGTCCCTCAGAGGGACCCCTGCCCTGCCCGCAGCAAGTGTCCTCAATAACAAGGGTTTTTTTACTGCCGTTAACACAACGTCACGTCCGCTAACATCTGCTGCGCTGGAAGACTGACTCCGCGTCCCCCAGCCTCACGGAACCGGCCTCCTCCCGGCGTTAACACATCCCACAGTCCCACCAGCGGTCTGATGTGGGGAGAGGTGCCCAATTCTGCTGCTGGGGAAAGTAAAACAGTAATCCCAAACGTGAAACTTGTGGCAGGGCTGTAAAACAAATACCCTGCCACGGGAAGGTCAAAAAAGAGCTGACGGGGAGGAGCTGCAACCTCCTGCCTTTCTCCAAAGGGCATATCCTACTTCCATCCCAAAGGAGTAACCCCGACACAAAGCTAACTGCTGGCGAGCTACACCCCCAAGGATGTTCCCTAACAACTTACTACTTCAAGGGACGAAATACGCTCCGAGGTCACCACCAGGTCAGCGCGTTGGACCGAACTACTCGATCGCATCCTGCTACGCCCTTCGGGGAGTGCCTAGGGACTTCACGCTGGGGAGCAGTCTCCCGACGCACGCCGTGGCTCAGCCCAAGTAGTTTTAGAGCTTGCACCATGGGCGGCCGGCTCACGCCCGGCTCACGCTTGCACAAGCGCCAGGGACACGGGCTGATGGCAACCCCAGGCTGGGAAAGGAGGGCTCCCCCCCCCCGGCCCCACCGCCACTCCCTCAGTGGGGAACCCTGCAGCACCCCCCCCTTCCCCCCAGCTCCCCCAAGCCATTCCCTGCTAAGTGACACCTCCGTAATGCCCCCAGGACGGCAGACAGCGGGAAGGCCCCGGGGGAACCCGGCAGGGGGGGCAGGCCGGCCCCCTCCCTACACCCCAGCCCCTCCGGCCAGCCCGGCGCGGGGCACACACCCTGCACGGAGCCATGGCCCCTGGGTGGGGCTGGGCAAGTGTCAGCCCAGGGGTGAAGCCATTTCCGGCTCCTCGTCCCCAAGCCGGGACCAGGCCGGCCCAAACCCCTCCCAGCCCGGGAGCACCCGGGCCCACACCAGCCACTGGCTCACTATGTGGCAGGAAGCGGTACCCGGCCTAACAGTATAGCTCATTATTTGGCAAGGGCCTAGTGGTCCACCCCAGCCCCTCCGCCTCCCTCCCCCGGGAAGAGGAGGCCTGGGAGGCCCAAGGAGCTGCCGCTCGCCCCCCTCGTACTCACCCCTCTCTGTGGCGGTCCCCTCCGGCCCCCTCGGCTCGCTACCACCAGGGCGGGCCAGCCCGGCCGTCCGCCATTCCACAGCTCCCCCTCCCTGCCCTGCCTGAGCCTCGCCCCGCCTCCTCCCGGCCGCCGGTCCGCCTCGCCATTGGCTCGCCGGTCACCAATACTGCCAAGCGATTGGCTATGCCCGGCTGTCTATCAAAGCCGTCCTACGCCACTTGCGTACGAAAGTGGAGCAGCAGAAGAACCGCACCCAAGGCGGCCGCGCAAAGAGAGTAAACATGGAGGAATGTACCATTAGGGGAGAGCTAGACGGGGGGAGTCCCGGGCGGTTGTGTGACAGATTCCCGGGGAAGGGGGGAGAGCCGCGACACTATGCACAATCACGACGTTTTAAAAATATTAATTTGAGTCTGTGAGGGCCAAATCTTGTTCTTTTTCCTGTGGTTTTGGAGGAAAGAGTCTCTGTCTCTTCCGCTCCGCCCCCCTCGGAGAGCCCTCCTTTGGTGTCGCCTTGCACCTCTATGGTCTCACGCCCTGCGAGGAAAGTTCCACCTGGGGGAGCGGGGGTGTCACTCCAGGGCGGGGGGGGCAGGGCCGAGGGGTTGGGGCTGGAGCTATGGGGCAGGGTGTGGGGGTCAGGAGGGTGGGGGAGGGGCTAGGGGACAGGGCAGGGAGGAAGGGGTGGAGGGACGGGGGCTTGGGGGAGAGGGGTGAGGGGCTGGCCGTGGGGCAGGGGGTGCAGGTGACAAGGGACGGTGCTGGGCTGGCAAGCGGGACTGTCTGTCCTCCTGCCGCAAACCCAGCCAGCCCCCATCTGTCACCCACCCCCAAACCAGGGTCCCCAGCCCCCTTCCCAGGCACCCTGTGCCCCCCCGTCCATCCCATGTGCCCTGTTGCGTCCTATGTGTACCGCGCATCCCACGCGCCTCGGGTCCCCCTGCATCCCTCGCGCCTCGGGTCCCCCCTGCATCCCTCGCGCCTCGGGTCCCCCTGCATCCCTCGCGCCTCGGATCCCCCCTGCATCCCTCGCGCCTCGGGTACCCCTGCATCCCTCGCGCCTCGGGTACCCCTGCATCCCACGCGCCTCGGGTCCCCCCTGCATCCCTCGCGCCTCGGGTCCCCCCTGCATCCCACGCGCCTCGGGTCCCCCTGCATCCCTCGCGCCTCGGGTCCCCCCTGCATCCCTCGCGCCTCGGGTACTCCCTGCATCCCTCGCGCCTCGGGTCCCCCCTGCATCCCTCGCGCCTCGGGTCCCCCCTGCGTCCCACGCGCCTCGGGTCCCCCTGCGTCCCTCGCGCCTCGGGTACCCCTGCGTCCCTCGCGCCTCGGGTACTCCCTGCGTCCCTCGCGCCTCGGGTACCCCTGCGTCCCTCGCGCCTCGGGTACCCCTGCGTCCCTCGCGCCTCGGGTCCCCCTGCGTCCCACGCTCCTCGGGTCCCCCTGCGTCCCACGCGCCTCGGGTCCCCCTGCGTCCCTCGCGCCTCGGGTCCCCCCTGCGTCCCACGCGCCTCGGGTCCCCCTGCGTCTCACGCGCCTCGGGTACTCCCTGCGTCCCACGCGCCTCGGGTGCCCCTGCGTCCCTCGCGCCTCGGGTGCCCCTGCGTCCCTCGCGCCTCGGGTGCCCCTGCGTCCCACGCGCCTCGATTACCCCCTGCATCCCTCGCGCCTCGGGTCCCCCTGCATCCCACGCGCCTCGGGTCCCCCTGCATCCCACGCGCTTCAGGTACTCCCTGCATCTCACGCGCCTCGGGTCCCCCTGCAACCCACGCGCCTCGGGTCCCCCTGCATCCCACGCGCCTCGGGTCCCCCCTGCATCCCTCGCGCCTCGGGTACTCCCTGCATCCCACGCGCCTCGGGTCCCCCCTGCATCCCACGCGCTTCGGGTACTCCCTGCATCCCACGCGCCTCGGGTCCCCCTGCAACCCACGCGCCTCGGGTCCCCCCTGCATCCCTCGTGCCTCGGGTCCCCCTGCATCCCACACATCTCAGGTACCCCCTGCATCTCACGCGCCTCGGGTCCCCCTGCATCCCACGCGCCTCGGGTCCACCTGCATCCCACGCGCCTCGGGTCCCCCCTGCATCCCTCGCGCCTCGGGTCCCCCCTGCATCCCTCGCGCCTCGGGTACCCCCTGCATCCCACGCGCCTCGGGTACCCCTGCATCCCACGCGCCTCGGGTACCCCCTGCATCCCTCGCGCCTTGGGTACCCCCTGCATCCCTCGCGCCTTGGGTACTCCCTGCATCCCTCGCACCTCGGGTCCTCCTGCATCCCACGCGCCTTGGGTACCCCCTGCATCCCTTGTGCCTCGGGTACTCCCTGCATCCCACACACCTCGGGTACCCCGTGCATCCCACATGCCCCACACACATCCCTGGGGCGCACCCAGGGGCTCTGGGCACCCTGTGCACCCACGCACCCGGACACCCCAGCTCACAGCTGCGGCCCAGACTGATACCAGGACACCGTGGTCCGTGGGATTCAGGGACGCAGAGCCGGGGCGATGCTAATGGCCCCCTGAAAAACCGCGGGAGCAAAGACTTGATCAAAAATTACCAGCACGTGGCACGGTGCCGTGTTTCTGCCTGCGCACCTGGATATTAAATCTTTCCTCCCCTGCCTGATTATCGGCGTTAAGCAGCAGGTTCGTTTGTACCTACGGAACGGGGAAGAGGGAGCGGGCGCGAGCAGGACGAAGGGCATCGGGCGCAGCCATCCATCTCTTCGGTGCTCAGCGCTCGTGCTTTAAACCGAACCGCAGGGAGTAAATCACCGGCGCTCCCGTCACTCCAGCTGGGGAGCCAATAAATCCATGTCAGCGCCGCCGGGAGCTGCGGTGGCAACTGGGGAGAGCACCCCCGGCCACGGGCATCGGTGATGGGCAGAGCCCGCCGCCCCAGCCTGGGGGTCACCCTAGTGTGTGCCCATCTTGCCCGCAGTTTTTGCCTGCCCTTCCCCACGGCTTTGCTCACTCCTGGTGTCTCCCTGCCACCGCCACCATCCCCTTTGCCGCTCCTGGGGGAGAATGGGCATGTGCCCGTGTTGCAAACTGCCGTTTCTTGCCCGTTTTGCATTGCAGGCACCCTGGGTGCGATGCTCAGCACCTCTCGGTGCCCCCAGCACCCCCCAGCCCCCAGGATCCCCCTGCAGGTGCACGGCAGGAGCTGAGGTGCTGCCGGAGGCCGCTCAGCTCCAGGTTTTCCAGTCTGCGAGCGAGCCGTTCCCTTGAAGATCTGCTTCTATCTCAAGGTGTCACAGCCTCAAGGGAACCACCTAATCTGTATCTGCACTGCAACCTTTATCTCTCCCCGGCTGTGTGAGAGGCTGTTTATAGCTGCTGAATAATACTCACTAAATTGCAGGCTCCAACCGCCCTCCCCAGTACCCCCTGACACTTGTTTCTCTGCAAAAGGGATGCTCTCGCCTGCCAGGTGCCTCCCTGCGTTTTGCTGGAGGTAAATGATGCTCCGGGGGACAGGGAAGGGCAGCTGGGCTGCTCCTGCCTCCCGGGTGAGCTCCAGCCACATCCAAGTCCCTGATAACCCCAGACAGACTCTGGCACAAATTGCTGTCGCCTCCGGCTTCGTTCCAACCCCGCTTCCCTCAGCCTGGGCTTTGTTTTTGCTGAAGACGAGGTGGGATCCAGCAGGTCCAGCCTCATCCTTCCTCTGCGTCACCCAGGGATGGAGGAGCGGACATTTTCCATGGGAGGGAGGAGATGGCAGCTTATTGCAGCCTGTGTGCCGTGCCAGCCTCGTACAAGGCCACAGCCACGTCCTCGCCTGGGGACAGCAGCCAAGCCGCTCTCTGGAGTCACCCACCATCTGCCTGGGAGCCTTGGGTGCGCGTTGCCCGGCTGACTGCCGCTGTCCCGCTCCCCCCACATCACACAAAATGGCCAAGGAGCCCCCGCAGCACACGCCGGCATGGCACAAAGGCTGGCACGAGGGCAGAGCGGCTGCGGCTGCATCCCTGATCCCTGCGGGAAAGGAGCCAGCGCTGTCAGCACCAGAGCTGCAAGGATGCTCTGGAAACGTGCACCCAACAGCGTGCTCCGTACTTCTCCTGCATCCCTGATTCCCATGGACCACGGCATCCTGGCATCAATCTGGGCTGCAGCTGTGAGCGGGAGTGTCCGGGTGTGTGGGATGCACAGGGTGTCTGGGGCACCTGGATGTGCCCCAGGGATGTGTGGGGCACGTGGGATGCACCCGAGGTGCGTGGGATGCATGGTGCACACAGGATGTAACGGGGTGTGTGGGACGGATGGGGTGCACGGGGTGCCTGGGATGCAGAGGGGACATGGGGTACCCAGGGTGTGTGGGATGTGTGGGGCATGTGGGATGTTCAGGGTTTGTGGGGTCACGGGTTACATGGGATGCCCAGGGTGCACATGCGGTACCCGGGTTACATGGGATGCCCAGGGTACCCAGGCTGCAGAGGACACACAGGGTGCCCGCGGTGCGTGGGGTACCCAGGTTGCACGGCCCGCACGGGGTACCCGAGATGCGGTGGGGCAGACGGGATGGACGGGGGGCATGCAGGTTGCCAGGGCTGCACTTGGGGCGCCCGGGGTTCCCGCTGCCCACCGGGTCCCCGTGCCAGCGTGGCGGCGGGCAGTTGCTGTGCCACTGACATTTACTAATCAGCTCTAACCTCAGCTGCACACCCGCTCCGTCTCGCTTGCTGTCTTGTCTCCATGGAGACTCCGCAACCTTTGCTCACTCGTTAATGGTATCTCAGCAAACGAAACTCCAACGCCACCCAGCCTTCCCCTCCCGGGAGAAATCCTCGCCTCTCACCTCCATCCCCATCCCCTCCCGCCGATGGGGATAAAAGGGACGAGTCCTTGTTAACGAAGGACCCAGCCACGCTGGGCCGAGCCGGGGGCAAGTTCTGGCGGCGACGCGGGGAGGAGGGAGAGCCGCCATCCTCCTCGTCGCCAAAAAAACAAGGCCGGGGGATTTTATTGCTGCGGCAGCGAGGATGGGCTCCGGCCGTGCGGGATGTCAGCCAGCAGCCCCTTCCCGGCTGATTTATTGAGCCATGAGGCTCAGCACAAGCCGTTGTACCGGGGTTGCGTGTGCTGCCATCCCAAACCCACCCCTGCCCAGCGGGCAGCACCCACCGAAGCCGCCAGCACCCAAAAATCACCCGAAGGGAGCGTCGGCTGCCGGGAGCATGCTCCGTCCCCGGTGTCCTGCTCTCACCGATTCTGTTTTCAAATTAACATGGGAAAGATGCCCATTACCTGCTTCCAGATAATGACTATGATTAGGCAGAGCTCTGCTGCCAGCCGAGATCTGAAGGATTTCTGTGCACTCCAGCAGCGTTTGCCGGTGCAAAAACAAGAGCAATAAAGTGTAAATAAAAGACTAAAGAAAATAGCGCGGTCCATCAGCAGAAAGGGTGCGTGGAAACAGCTCTAATGACGGGCTTTCTGCGGCGGTGGCGGCGGCTTCAGCCTCGCTCCGGGCAAGGCGAAATTGGAGAGGGGCTGCCCCACGCCTGCACCCCATGTTTGAACCTGGATCGGCCTTCGCTTGCTGGAAACTGGGGGTTTGGAGAGAAAAATTGGAGCTGTGCGCTTGGAAGGTGCGGCGTGATGAGTGAGGCTGTCCCTGGGGACGCCTGGCCCAGCAGACAGAGATGGGGGCTGAAGGAGGCTGGGGGGCGAGTAGCCGGATCTCCTGAGGTGGCTTCACCGGCTCCCGGAGCACCCAGCATGGTCCCACATCACTACTGCCCCGTGGTGTGACTGCCCTGCCCTGGCACCCGTGGAGCCAGCGGGGAGCAGGGCAGGGGTGGCCCCTCCGTGCTGGGTGTCCCGGGGCATCTCCATCCCCAGCCCACCGGAGCCCACCGGGCAGGGGATGCCCACAGCCCCACGGGGCTTGGGATGGGCAGGGAGCAGCACAGGACCCACGGCACCCACGGGTACCAGCCAGCTGCTGGGCACAGGAGGGTGTGGGATGGGGCACACCACCCCGCTGCAAGGGGGGAGCCCCAAAACTTTACAGTTCGTGGGTTCCTGGCTCAGCTGGACCCTCCTCATCCTGCTCCTCTGCCAGCCCTTCCAGGGGGCAGGCGTGGGGCTGGCAGAGCCCACACTGACTTGCAGGGTCTCCCCTGCACCCCATGGCATGTTGCCCCATGGCACGTCACCCCATGGCACGTCGCCCCATGGCACGTCGCCCCACTGAGCCACCCATCTTTCCCAGCGGCCCCAGCCAGGGTGGCCCCCCCGAGTCAGGGCCAGGCAGGGCTGAGCTGGCAGTGCCATCACTCCCCGCAGCAGGAGGGCGAAGGCGGCAGACGAGGGGGAGGAAGGGCGGGAGATGTGTCCGGTGGGAGCCCCGGGGCTGCCCGGAGAACGGGTCTTGGCTCCTCCCGGGGCTCCATTTCTCACCCCATGGCTCAGGGCTGGGAGCTGGTTACCTGGGGGGGTGGAAGAGGGGGGGACCACAGCCAAGTTTGTCCCCATGCTCTGATGTTGCTGGGGTGTCACGGGGGGCACTTGCCTGCATCTCGTTGCCAGGGGAGGCACAACCCTCCTTCCTGTGCTGCCAAGCTGAGCTCCTGCTCCCCCCGAACCTGCCCAGACCCCCCCGGCCGTGGCCAGAGAGATGGAAAACCATGGCCACGGCCACGAGCTCGCCCTCCCCGACAGCCTTTGAGGCGGCTCTCGCCACCCCTGGGGCAGAGCATCACTCCCAGCTTGCCCTGCACCGAACCAGGGGGCCGGCCCCCCCCGGGGCCGGGGTGTCACCGTGCTGGGGTGACAGTCCCCACACTCCCAGGGGGAAGAGGAGCTGCCATTTCCTCTGCCAACCGCTTTGGGCAGTATCGGTCGCCTCCAAAATCTGGTCCCACATGTGGCTGGCAGACGTGGGGGCTCCCCAGGGACCCGGTGGCCTCGTGTCACCCCGCTGGGCTCCCGCTGCCGGCAGGATGGGCGCAGGGAGACCCCCATCCCGGGCAGGGACAGCCTGGCAGTGCCCTTGGGAGCTATCCCAGACCGGCCGGGCAGAGGCAGGGAGCTAATCTCCGCTCCGATTAGGCAGAGTTCCCAGCAATGGAGGTTTCTTATTTCCCCCCCCTCAGTGATAACAAATAATAATATAATCCCCTTAATCCCTCCCCGAGGACCCAGCGCGCACACCCGGCCGGGAAGCACCGTACTTCTGTCGCCGCTGATAACTGGCACCGCTGGGGCCCCCCAGAAAAACAAACGCTTCAGCTCGTGCTTGGCTCCCCAAAACCCTGCGTGCTGCCCCCCAGCACCCCCAGCCACCCCACCCAGCCCCACCGCCAGCCTGGGGGGAACCAGAATCGCTCCTGGCTCCTGGCGGCACGGCTGGGCAAGACCACTACGACCCTGTGGAGCCCCCCCCACCTGGGGGTGCCATCCAGGACCCCAAAACCCATCCAGTACCCCCCTGGGGACTTTACTCCCCCAGACTGCTGCTCCCCTTGCAGGAGGGACACGGGGAAGCCCCTGGAAGCTGAGCCCCATGGGTGCCTTCCCCTTGCACCCTTCTGGTCCCCAAGGGCTTGGGGGGGGGGGGGAATCACCTGGGTGCCCCCACCCCAAAGAGGTCCGGGGTGACCCCAGCTGTGCCCCAACACTTTGGTTGTCACGGATCCCGCATCCCTCCCACCCCATCGCCGGATGCCAGGAAGGAACCCAGGCCCCCAAACCCCCCTCCCTTCCTGGGGACCCCAGCCTGCCCTTTTCTCCATGGGGTGGGCATGCAGCCCACCCTTTGATGCTGCGCCCCCCACCCGCCCCATCATCAACCAGCAAATAACACCCCCTGCAATAGCCTTCGCCTTCTGTCCCCCGCCCTGCTGATCTCAGCTCCTCCGGCTCCAAAACGCCTTTACAAATTACCGGAGAGCCGAGACCTCTGCCCCCGGCTGCCCCTGCCCCCCCCCTCCACCCCAGCACCCACCCCGGGGGCGGCAGCACCCATGGCCGTGGGGGGCAGCGGGGTGCCATCCGCCCCGGTTATTTCGCAGGCGCCAGGCTGGGCTTGATTAAACCCGAGTCGAAGCCAGAGCCGGGGCAGAGCAGGGCGGGGGGCGGGGGGGGTGTGGGGATGAGATGGCCTGGGGGGAATGTTAATGGGCTCCAGAGCTTTCTGCCAGCCCGGGGTGGCTGGGGACAGGCAGGCGCAGCGGGTGCACTGAGCACGCCAGGGCTCAGCTGGACCCCCGAGCCGGGCGCCTATGGGGAGCCCGAGCTGCTGCTGGAAGCGGAGCGGAAAAAGGATGAAGGGGGGGGGGACACACAGGGAAGGGGGGGAGGATGGAAATATCTTCCAAGGGCCTGGCCCTTCCTCTGGGAAAAGCAGGGGTGGTCTGGTCCTCCAGCTGGGCTCTGCGCCGCCCCCGCTGCCAGCACCGAGGCCGTTCTGCCGGGGGGGCCTTGGGGAGCACCGCGGTCACCCCGCAACCCCGCCCCGGCGCGGGGGACAAGGACAGCCCGGGGTGACCCCAGCCACGGGGGGCTTCGAGGGGGCTAAAGGGGCGGTTTGCCGGGGTGCTGCCGGCGGGAAGGGCAGACGTGGCAGCAGGGTGCCGGCGTTGGGGCGGGGGTGCCGGTGGCCCCCGCCACGAGATGCTCCCCACGCCGCTGCCAGATGCGCTGGATTGCAGGTCTGACGTGGGAAATCGCCTCCCTTCCTCGTTAGCTGTGATTAGCATGTCAAGTGGTTGAAGTTGGTGGGTATAAAGGATGCGAGCGAAGAATAATGGCTTCAATTTTCTCCACGGCACAGCCATTAATTTGAAGGAGAAGGGGGTGTCCAAACAACCCCCCCCCCAGCAGCTCCAGGCTACTCCGCTGGCCCCGGGGGGGGGATGGCAGGGTCCCACCGCTGCCCCTCAGGGCCAGACCCCAGGGCTGGGGTGGGTGACATGGCCCTCGCGCCACCGCGGGTGCCCGTCTGGGGCGGGTGCTGGGTGCCGGCAGCGGGGTGAGCTCGGCACGGGGATGGGCGTCCCCTGCGCCGGGGCGGTGGTGCGGCCGGGAATGGGTGTGCAACACGTGGTGCGTCCATGCACGCCGTCCTCTGTCCTGGCACGCGGCCCCTCGTCTCCCTGGGACAGGGGCATTTCCCCAGCCTTCTGCATCCCAGATCCATCCCCACGCGGTGGGCAGGAGGGGAGGGCAAATTCCTGCCTCGTTTCCAAGGGGATGGGAAAAAAGTCGAAATGGCGGCAAAGCTGCCTTCCCCCCCGGCACGTGCCGGATCCCGGCACGGCCTTCCCATGGCGCACGCGGGGAAAGCTCCGGGAGTGGCCCTGGACCCCTCTGCCAGCGCCCAGGGCACGGAGCATCCCCGCGCTCCGAGCACCATCGCCTGCTCCGGCATCGTTAGCACCCTGAGAGGCCAGAAACCCCTTCCCGGCGGAGCTGCTTAATTAAAATAATCATTTCCATCCCGAGGAGGTGGCGTGGCCAAGCGGGTACAGCCAAGGCGCCCGCGGAGCCGGCTTCCCTCTCCCCGATCATCCCACGGCACCGTGGCCACGCCGGGCTCGCTCCGGGTGTCCCGGCGAGCAGCTCCCGGAAACCCCCGATAAGCCATGGGAATAAAGAAGTAGCAAAACAACCATTTCCCTCCCCAAATTTGGAAGTCTTTTCTCCTTCTCCCCGTTGCCCAGGCAGTCTCTGCCGGCAAAGCCCACGCGAGAGCCGGACACGGCGACGGCGGCACTGGGCTGTGCTGATAAACCCCCGGCGACCAGCCCGGGCGTGAGGCTTCTCGGCCTCCGAAAGGGCACACACTGCCCGGGAGATTTAATTGCCCTGCCCGGTGATGCCACAGCCATGCCCGGTGATGCTGTGACCATGCCTGGTCATGTCCAGCAATGCCACGGTCCAAGCTGGTGGTGCCGTGGCCCTGCCTGGTGGAGCCATGGCCATGCCTGGTGATGCCATGGCTGTGCCCAGTGATGCCACGGTCCAACCTGGTGATGCCACAGTCCAACCCGGTGGTGCCGTGGCCCTGCCCGGTGGTGCCATGACTGTGCCCGGTGATCCCATGCATGTGCCCAGTGATGCCAAGGTCCAACTCAGTGATGCTGTGGCCCTGCCCAGTGATGCCATGGCCATGCCCGGTGATGCCATAGCCCTGCTTGGCGATGCTGTGGCCCTGCTTGATGATGCCATGGCCATGCCTGGTGATGCCACGGTCCAACCCGGTGATGCTGTGGCTGTGCCTGGTGATGCCATGACTGTGCCCGGTGATGCCGTGGCCCTGCTTGGTGATGCCATGGCCATGCCTGGTGATGCCACGGTCCAACCCGGTGATGCTGTGGCTGTGCCTGGTGGTGCCATGACTGTGCCCAGTGATGCCGTGGCCCTGCTTGGTGATGCCATGGCCATGCCTGGTGATGCCATGGTCCAACCCGGTGATGCTGTGGCTGTGCCTGGTGATGCCATGACTGTGCCCGGTGATGCCGTGGCCCTGCTTGGTGATGCCATGGCCATGCCTGGTGATGCCACGGTCCAACCCAGTGATGCTGTGGCTGTGCCTGGTGGTGCCATGACTGTGCCCAGTGATGCCGTGGCCCTGCTTGGTGATGCCATGGCCATGCCTGGTGATGCCATGGTCCAACCCGGTGATGCTGTGGCTGTGCCTGGTGATGCCATGACTGTGCCCGGTGATGCCGTGGCCCTGCTTGGTGATGCCATGGCCATGCCTGGTGATGCCATGGTCCAACCCGGTGATGCTGTGGCTGTGCCTGGTGATGCCATGACTGTGCCCGGTGATGCCGTGGCCCTGCTTGGTGATGCCATGGCCATGCCTGGTGATGCCACGGTCCAATCCAGTGATGCTGTGGCCCTGCCTGGTGATGCTTCGGCAGTGCCCAGCGTGGCTGGGGCTGTGCCCGGTGGTACCGCTCAGTGGGATTGACCTCCCAGAGGGCATTTCTCTCCCGGGGGGGGGTTTCCCTCCCGTCTCGCCCCGGTGCTGCCGTCGTGATCTCGTGCTCGTTTGCACCCCCTTTACCTGGGCATTAATGAGGCCATAACGGATCCTATCCTTCCACGCTGCTTTTTGACACCTGGAATGAAGGAGAGGGAAAATGGGGGGGAAAGAGCAGATCTGATGCTCGTGAGAAGCACCAGATTGAAGCCGAGGTGAGAATGGTCACACCCCTCCAAAGAACCCCCCCAGGAGTGGCCGTGCAGGGGTCCCCAGAGCCGGTGGGATGGGCACAGGATGCGGGCACAGCCACAGAGTGCTCTTCCCCCCCACCTCCCCCCGTGCCTCAGTTTCCCCACGGAGCAATGATGTTGGTACCCACCAGGGTGAGAGCACAGCATCAGGGTGCCCCCCCAAGGGCCCCCCTTTCGCCACAGCACCCTGCCTGCACCGTGTGCGAGACCCATGGGAGTGGGAGCTCCAACCCCCACCCCCTCCCCACCAGCAGCCTCCCAGTGCTGCGGCCTCCCCAGGGTGGGTGTGCTGGGAGGGGGGGGGGAGGGGGATACCCCCCCAGCTGTGCCAGGTGTGGAGGGTCCAGGCTTGGCCTGGATGGGGCCACTGGGGACCAGTCCGCGGGGGCAGATGGCGCTCGCTGGGTGAGCTGCAGTGTGAGGCATTAGGGGGGCAACTGCCCCCACCCCCCCAACACCCAGCACCAGCAGGGAGTGTAGCTGGTCCCCAGCACCCATGGGACCCCAGGGTGGAGAGGCAGCACCCTCTCCAAGGTTCCCCGCACCAGGAGACGCCCCTCCAGCCCTCCCCATCACCTCCACCCGCAGCATCCCCCCAGGCTTACCTGAGAGACCCTCTCCATGTGGGGGGCACATGGTGGGGGGGTGCCACAGAGGACCCACGCCCCCCCCAGAGATGTGGTGGCGTGGATGGGACCCATCTCATCCCCAGCAGGGACACCTCATGCCCCCACACAGCCAGATTTGGGGAGGGCCTGTGACCTCCCAGCACCCAGACCCCCCGCCAGGCCCCCACCCTGCAGCACCCAGAGACACTGGCAGGGCCCTGGGGTGGGGAGGGGGGGAAATGCACCCCCCTCCAAACTCCCAACCACCTTCCCATGGGGCACAGGGACAGGCAAACCCTCCCCTTCTCCCTCCCAGCCCCTCCAGGGCATGGGGGGCTCCTGTCAGCCCCACTCTGGGGGTCTCAGTGTGCCCCCTTGCCGTATTCTACCAGCCCCCCTTGGTACCACCCAGCTACATGTCCCAGCGGCTGGGGGGGGCTGTTTCCTGGTCCCCCAACCCACCAAGAAGGGGGGTCCCCCAGCATCCCTCCCCCCCCCACCCACACATCTTCCCCGGCTGCGGCAGCGCTGGCAGCCCCACTCCCGCCCCCCCCGCAGCCATCAGTATGCAC
This sequence comes from Rhynochetos jubatus, assembly GCA_027574665.1. Taxonomy (NCBI): domain Eukaryota; kingdom Metazoa; phylum Chordata; class Aves; order Eurypygiformes; family Rhynochetidae; genus Rhynochetos; species Rhynochetos jubatus. Next base: position 4,388,830 of record CM050672.1, on the reverse strand, counting down.
GGGGTGTCCTTCTCCATAGCAACCTCCTGCCTCCCCCCCCCCAGCCCCCCCAGCGCTGCACAAGCCCTTCGCTGCAGCAGCCCTGACCCCGCCGGGATCGCTAACCTCTCCCACCCACAGGTAGCTGGGCCCCCCCCAACCCCCCCCCAGCTCGCCCGGAGGATGCTGCCGCCTCCAGCTTCCCAGTCCAGGATGTTGGTGGATTTTTTTCCATTTTTCTTCCTTTTATTTTTGCTTATTTTCCTCCCTTTTCGCTCCTTCATAGCGTCGGCACTTCCCATCCATCAACACCCCCCCCCAGCGCCCCCCCCTCCCTTTGGCTCCAACCCAATATGCCCCATGGCTGCCAGGGAGGGGTGGGCACCCATCCTACCCAGCAAAGACCCCCCCCCAGCTTTCCCGTGCGCCCCCAGTCCTGCGCACACAGCGATTAGATGGGGGGGGGGGTCCCCCGCATGCTCCATGTGCCACCCCGGGGACCCCACCTCGTAGCACCCCCATCCTGGGGGGAGCAGCAGGAGGATACACAGCCCCCCCCCTGCATACTGCACCCTGTTTTGCACCAAAATCCACCTTTCTGGCTGCAATTCCCACCTTAGGCCGGATCCTGGCATCCCCCATAAACCGGGGGGGGGGCGTCAGCTTCCCTCCAGCCCCCCCCCAGTACAGCCAGGCCGTGCCACCCCCAAAAGAGAAGCAAGAAAGCAGCGGGCATCGCTCAGCACAGAGGGGGGGGGGTCGGTTTTAATATAAAAAAAAGGTGCCTATGAAAAATTCCCTCCTAAATAACACCAAAAGCCCAGGGGAGGGGTGGGGCGGGGGGAGGGGTGGGGGGGCTGCTCTGGCCTGGGCAAGCATTGTGCAGCTCAGCATGGCTGGGGGGGGCACGCAGGAGGGGACACAGGCTTGGGGGTGTGGGAAGGAGCCCCAAACCCCCTCCCCCCCATGACACCCACACCCTGAGCTCATCGCCGCCGCGCCGGGGGCCAAGGAAAGCTGGTCGCCCCCCCGCTGCCCCCTATTTACACCCCCCCAGTGGATCCCCAAAAGTGTGTGTGATTGATTTTTCATTTGGGTTGTTTGGGGGGGGGGGGGTTTTGTGTCTTTTAATTTTTTTTTTTTTTTGGAAACTCCTTTTTTTTCCTTTTCTTGTGGTTTTTTTTTTATACAAATTCGGATCTTTGGGTATGTACCGCCCCAAAAAATCATAATAACCCTCCAAAAAGAACAAAAAAAAACCCCCCCAAAAGCCCGCCTTGTTGTTCCTCAGCATCATAATCAAAAATAAAACCTCAAAATCATCATTTTAAGGGAAAAACCAAGAAAAAAAAGCTGAAAAAGGCCAAAAGAAAAGGGAAGGGGAAGCCCGGGAGCCCATGCGGGAGTTGCACACCACAGAACCACAGCAGAGGTACAGAATGCAATATACAAGACACGATTTATAATAAAACATTATATACAATAAATAGGTTATTGTTACTTTTTTTGTTTGTTTGTTTTTTTGTGGGTTTTTTTTTTTTTTTAATCCTCGATCGATCCGTAAATAAATTTTTCTCAGTGCATCCTGGTGGGTTTTTCGCTCCTCTCTCCTGCGTATTCCCCTCTCGCTCGCTCCAGCTCCCTCCGGCGCGTGGCTCTTTCTTTTATTTTCCAATATTTTATTTTTTTTACGTGTGAATTTTCAGCTTTTTAAAATTTTTTTTTTTTTTTTGCCTTAAACATCGTTATTATTTTTTTTTTTTGTAACTTCTTTTTTTTTTTTTTTCTTCAAAAGTATTTACAATTTGCTGGTTTTGTGCAGAAAAAAAAAAAATAAAATAAAATGAAAATTAATCAAATACAAAATAAAAATCCAAGAGTCCCTTTTGCTTCTGGCCGGGAGGATGGAGAACGCGGCGCCGGCGCCACGGCCGAGGTGGGGGGCCGGCGGGCGAAGCGGGGGGGCGATGGGGCCCGGGGTACCCCACCAGCAGCGGTTCCCTCCTCTCCTCTCTGCTCCGGTGGCCGGGACGGGTGGGGGGCGCGGGGCTGAGGGTGCTGTGGCCGGCGGGCAGGCTGAGGAGGGGGGAGAGAGGGGTGAGTGTCCCACCGCCGCGGCACCTCGTCCTGGGTGGGGGTGCTGGGCGTGAGGTTGGGGGTCCGTGCCCAGAGCACCCGCACGGGGGGTGGTTTGTGGCAACTGGGTGGCAGGGAGCACCCCACTGCCCTGGCTCCCCAGTGTCTGGGGTGATGCTCACCCCGCACATGGCACCCACGAACCCAGGGGTCTGGGGTCCTGGACACCCCCCCATCTGGCACCCACATCCCCAGGGGTCTGACACCCACATGCCCAGAGGATTGGGGTCCTGGCCACTCCTCCATCTGGCACCCACATCCCCAGGGGTCTGACACCCACGTGCCCAGAGGATTGGGGTCCTGGTCACTCCCCCATCTGGCACCCACATCCCCAGGGGTCCGACACCCACGTGCCCAGAGGATTGGGGTCCTGGTCACTCCCCCATCTGGCACCCACATCCCCAGGGGTCTGACATCCACATGCCCAGAGGATTGGGGTCCTGGCCACTCCTCCATCTGGCACCCACATCCCCAGGGGTCTGACACCCACATGCCCAGAGGATTGGGGTCCTGGCCACTCCTCCATCTGGCACCCACATCCCCAGGGGTCTGACACCCATGTGCCCAGAGGATTGGGGTCCTGGTCACTCCCCCATCTGGCACCCACATCCCCAGGGGTCTGACACCCACGTGCCCAGAGGATTGGGGTCCTGGCCACTCCTCCATCTGGCACCCACATCCCCAGGGGTCTGACACCCATGTGCCCAGAGGATTGGGGTCCTGGCCACTCCTCCATCTGGCACCCACATCCCCAGGGGTCCGACACCCACGTGCCCAGAGGATTGGGGTCCTGGCCACTCCTCCATCTGGCACCCACATCCCCAGGGGTCTGACACCCACATGCCCAGAGGATTGGGGTCCTGGCCACTCCTCCATCTGGCACCCACATCCCCAGGGGTCTGACACCCACGTGCCCAGAGGACTGGGGTCCTGGTCACTCCCCCATCTGGCACCCACATACCCAGGGGTCTGGGGTCCTGCCCACCCCCGATATCCAGCACCCACATACCCAGGGGTCTGGCACCCATGCACCCAAGGGTCTGGGGTCCTACCCACCCCCACATCTGGCACCCACAAACCCAGGCGTCTGGCACCCAGATACCCAGGGGTCTGCAGTACCCTGCACCCTCCCTTCCCTCCAGCTCTGGCACACCCAGGCTCCTGCATCCCACCACCCTGGGGCAGATGGGGTCCCCAGCTTGATGCCCACCCATGGGGCGAACCCCGGGGCAAGGGTTCACAGCCCGTAAGGGGGCTGGGGCACCCAGTAGGCAACGCTCACTGGGTGCATTTTTGTTAGACACCCCAGAGAGAGCACCCAGCACACCCCCCACTGCTCCCCGGGGTCCCCAGACCCGCACCACCCTCCTGGGGGGACCAGCATCGGGTGGGGCCAGGTTGCGGGTGGCACTTACCGGGTGACGGTGACATCTCCGAGCCCCGCTGGCGAAGCTGCCAGAGCCTGGGGGTGGGGGGGGTCAGCTCTCCCAAACACCCATCAGCATCCATCCGGCAAGAAAAGCACCCCCGGCATGCGAGCCGACGGGGAGGGAAGAGAAAACAAAAATAACCCCCCCCCAGACCCCCGAGGGCAGCCAAGGGGGGGGCTGCCCTGGCCCCCCCAGCCAGGCCGTGGGCAGGGGGCACCCAGCCGCTGACCCCCAGGCCCCGCGGCCGCCTCCCGCCCGCCCTCCCTGCCCTGGGCTCGGGGTTGAGGGGGTGGGCTGGGGGCGTTGGTGCCGTCCATCCGTCCGTCCGTCCATCCGATTGTCCTGCTGTGGGGCGGGGGGGGGGGGCGGCAGTCCGGAAAGCAGAGCCAGGCGGTCGGCAGGCAGAGCGGGTTTGAGTGCGGAGGGGGGAAAAACGGGGGTTTTCTCTCTTCGTCCATTATTGATTTTTTTTTTCTTTCGTTTTTTAGCTTTTTTTTTTTTTGGTGGGTTTTTTTCCTTTTTTTTTCCTTTTTTTTCATATTTTTCGGGTTTTTTTAGAAAACAAAACAAACGGTTCCAATCCCAGTTAAATACAGAACTTGAAAAGTGTTCCAGAAAAAAAGTGCTGGCTAAATTACCTCTGAAAGAGAAACAACATGGAGAGGAAGGGAACACGATGAGAAGGGCTCGGGGGGGGTGTGGGTTGTCCCATCTGCCCCCACTTCCCCCCACCCCCTTCCAACCCCTCGCCCCGAGGGTCTTCCCCCACCTACCCTGTAACAAAACCTCGCTGTCCGGTTGGCACGTCAGCAGACACTACAACGAGGTGACCGTAAAAGTGTCCTCGGGGTGCTGTTGCTCTACCATGGGTCCCAAAAACCCGCTCTTCTGGGTAGGGGCCATGACGGGGTGCCCTTGGGGTGCAAAACTGGGGTACCTGTAGTTGTCCTGCAGCTGCAGCATTGAGTCTCTCGGTACGGGGGAGATGTTCAAGTCATTGATCAAGGGACAAGCGTAGGGTCCTCGGTGGTGACCCCGCGACATCTCCAAAGGCTCCTTCTCGCCCTTGGAGGGGTGGGTGCCGCCGGGGCTGCTCAAATGGGGGTTCAGACACGAGGGGTCCGTCCTCCCCATGAAGTCTACCAGCATCCCGGCCCCCGCTTTGCTGTCGTACGACGGGCTACGGGTGTTGGCGTTGGGGGAATACCAGTACGGGGGGTTTTTGCAACTGGGGGAGTCGTAGTGCGGTTGAGGCATGGGGAGATCGCGGCAAGCCAGGTGGGGGGCGTGCGGCAGGGTTCCCCCCTGCATGCCGTGTTTGAGCGAGTCGCAGGCGGGCAGCTTACGGATGTCGCCCGCCCGTAGGTCCTCCTTGAAGGCCAACGTCGGGGAGCAGTTGGGCGAGAAGGCTTTCTGCAAGCCGGCCTCGAAGACAGTCTGCTGGCCGGGGGCCGCCAGCTGGTGCGGGAGGGCAGGGAAGTGCTTGCTCTCCAAATCCGGCTGCCCCAAACCGGGGGAGTCGCTCTGAAAACCCTGGACGAAAGTCCCGTCCGAGGGGGTGGAAGGATTCATGGAGTAGGGACCGGCGTAGTCGCAGGGGTCCCGCTCGCCCACCCCGAAGCCCCGGGATTGGGAGGGCAGGGGGGACATGCTGCTGTCCCCGCTGTAGTAGTCCAAGCCCAGGTCCGTGCTCTCCTGGAAGAGGGGGTTGACCGCCTGCGACTTGGTGGGGAACTTGGCCTTGCCCGTCCCCCTCTCCTTCTTGGAGGCACAAGCCCCCCGGGAACCCCGGGGCTGCCGGGGTCCCGTGCTCCTCTTGGAAGGGTACACGGAGGAGGAGGAGGAAGAGGAGGAGAAGTTCAGGTGGGAGGTGTCGAACATGTCCACCTTCTTCCGTCGGCCTCGACCGGGCTTGGAGTTGCTCTGGAAGAGGACGCTCTGGTTCCAGTTGTAGCCCGGGGCGGAGGACGCCTCGTTCCAGTCCATCATCAGCTTCTCCAGGCTGGAGAGGCTGGACTGGCCCTCACTGGAGGACGCCTCGCTGTTGGCGCGCCGGTAGCCGGCCGGCTGGTTGAACTGGGTGCTGTCGGAGGAGGATTCGGAGAAGGTCTCCGAGACCGTCTGCTGCTTGGCTTTCTGCGGGGTGTAGTTGGAGATGTCCAGGATGACGTTGGGCTCGTTGAGGTGGCACTCGAAGCCCGGATTGTAGAGCTGGCTGAAGGCCTCCGAGCTCCAATCCAGCCCACCGTAGCCTTGCCGGAAAGCCCAGGGCGCGGCGCCGGGGAACTGCCGGCAATTCTCAGGCGAGGGCTGGAAGGAGGCAGAACCCTTGGGCACCATGTAGCCGCCGGGCGAGACGGTGCTGGCGCGGCTGTCGCAACGTAAGGGGGTGTGCGCGGCGCTGGAGAACTGCCCCCCTTGCTCGGCGCTGTTGAAGAAGGCGGCTTTGCCCAACGGCAGGCTGGGGCCGGCCGTCTGCGGCGCGTAACCGGCGCTGTGGGCGCTGCTGGGGGAGGACGGGAGGCTGCTCCCGCTGCCGTAGGCGAAGCTGCAGTCCTTGCTGTTGGGGCAGTCCTGGGCCGACGGATACTGCTTCCCCGGCGGGAAGACGCTGGCGGGTGCCACGCTCTGTCCAGCGCCGTAGCTGCCGTACGGCGAGTAGCCGGGGGTGCCGCTGGCCGCCGGGTGAGCCGTGGGCGACCGGGAGACGGCCGAGGGCGGCGCCAGCTTGGGGAAGGCCTCGGCACCCCGGCACTCCGACGAGCCTTGGGCCACGCCGTAGGCGGCGGCGGCGCGGCCAGGCGGGAAGGCCGGCCGGCCTTGCATCGCCGCGTGGAAGGCGGCCTCGACGGCAGGGGTTGCCGCAGCCACCTTGCCGCCCCGCGCCGGGTAGGTGGCAAGGCCCCGTTGTCCGGGCAGGGCGGCCGGCGGGGCCGTGTAGGCGGCCGCCGACTTGCGGGATTCGGAGCGGGAGGCCGAGAGGGCAAAGTCCAGCAGGTCGGAGGAGTCGTCCGAGTCCAGCAAGGAGCGGAAGTAGCCGGTGAAGAGGCTGTGCCGCTCTGGGCCAGCCTCCGTCTGCGAGGATGGCGCGCTCCCGGCGTAGAAGCCAGCCCGGCCGGAGGAGCCCGACTCCAGCCCGGCGGCGTGGAAGGGCCTCGCCTCGGCCCCTTGGTAGCCGCCGTTGCGGCCGGCCTGGCCGCCGGGGTGGCCGTGGTGGGGGGCCCAGGGGCTGCCCTTCTCCCCCCCGGCCCACTCGGCGGTGCCGTCGCCAAAGCTCTGCCCAGGGGTGGGCTCGGGGAAGATCGCCCCGTTCTTGCGGGCCCGTCGCTTCCGCTTGGGTTTGCCCACGGGGTCGGGCTCCGGCCGGCCCCGCTTCCGCGGGTGCACGGGGTCGGCGTGGAGGGCGGCGGGGGTTTTCTTCTTCTTCCCGATGCCCTCGAAGAAATCGCTGAAGGAGCAACGGGCGGCGCGGGCGGCGTGGCCCCCGCCGCGCCCGCCGAAGCCCCCTGCCTTGCCGCCGCGCCGGCGGAAGCCCTGGACGCGGTGCAAGAAGTGGGAGATGCTCTGGGTGTCGGGGGCTTGGTGGATGGACTCGGGCTCGCTGGGGGTCCAGCAGCGGGGCGGCGAGCAGCGCCCCGAGCACTGGCTCTGCCGGTTGAGGAAGGCCAGCTTGGCCAGCACGTCCGAGTAGTCGGCCTTGCTGTCGTTGGTGTCGGCGATATAGGAGGGCTGGGGCGAGGCCAGCTTCTGCTTCCTCCTCCTCCTCTTCTTCACCTCCGGGACGGGCTCCTTGGGCTTGGCTTGGCCCAGCAGCAGGTTCTTGGGGGGCCTGCCCCGCTTACGCTTCAGGATGATGGGCATCTCGCCGGGGGGGAAGACCACCACCACGTTGCGCCCGTTGTTCTTCATCTTGAGCAGCGGCGTGGGCTCCATGGAGCTGCTGGCCGCCAGCTCCTTGCCCTCCAGGTTCAGGTTGCTGCTGAGCGATGACACCTTGTAGGTGGTCTTGTTCCTCCTCCCCAGGGACACGGGGATCTTGGCCATCTTCACCACCATCTTCCTCACCCCCCGGCACTTGCTCTTCTTCCCCGTCGTGGGGGCCTTGGGCACCTCGTCGGGGTCCAGGGTGGCGGGGGGTGTCGACGGAGGGGCCAGCAGCGGGTCACCGTGTTCCTCGGGCCCGGGGGGCACCTCGGCGGGCAGCGCGAGAGGGGACAAGACGCGGCTCTCGGGGGCGATGTCCGCCCGGCGCCCCCGCCCTGCCCTCCTCCGGCGGCACAGCATCTTTGGCTTGTCTGTCCGGCGCAGGGCGTACTTGCGGTGGTCCTCGCCGCACCGCCCGGCCCCCCGGCCCCCGCAGGGGCCTCGCTTCACCATGCCGCCCAGGGGACAGCCCCCCAGCCGGGGCTGCAGCCCGTGGGGCCGCAGCGGGTCCCCGGCGCCCGGCTGCACCTGCAGCAGCTCCGACACGGGCCCCAGCGCCTGCGGCTCCAGCAGCGAGGGCTCAGCGGGCAGCAGCGGGGCCCGCGCGTCCAGCAGCGGCGGCTCCAGGGCCCCCGGCAGCGGCTCCAGCGTCTGCAGCCCCAGCGGCTCCGCCAGCGGCTCCAGCGACTGCAGCTCCAGCGACTCGGAGAGGGGCTCCAGCGACTGCAGCTCCAGCGACTCGGAGAGCGGCTCCAGCGACTGCAACCCCAACGGCTCCAGGTTTTGCAGCTCCAGCGACTCCGGCAACGGCTCCAGGCTCTGGGAATCCAGCAGCTGGGGCTGCGACTCGAGGGACTGGGAATCCAGCAGCCGGGACTGGGAGTCCAGCTCTTGGGCTGGCAGCAACTGGGGCTGTGGCTCCATCGCCTGCGACTCCAGCAGCTGCGGCCCCGGGCACGCCAGCGAGGCCAGTTCGTTCAGGATATCCGCCTCGGCCAGGTCCGAGTAATCGCCGGCATCGGGCTGGGAGCAACCGGCTTCCTCCGTCGGCGCTTTGGAACCCCCCCCGACACCCCCGCTGTGGCCGGGGGGTTGCGGGACGCTCCCTCCGCCGTCGGCTTCTCCGTCACGGGCCGGGGGCCGGGGGTGCCGCGGCGGCTCGGTTTTGCAGAGGACCCCCCGTTCCTCGGGGCTGCGGATGCTGTTGGCCAGGGAGGGCGAGGAGAAGAAGCTGTACTGGAGGTCGCGGTCGGCGGGCAGGAGGGGGCTGTCCTCGTGGCCCCCGCCCCCGCCGCCGCCGCCGCCGCGGAGGCTGCCGCAGTCCAGGTGCACCCCGCTGCTCTTGAGGTCCTCGGAGAGGCGGTTGAGGTCCTTCATGATGTCGATGAGCTGCACCACGGGGTGAAGGTTGATGTGCCCGTTGCCGCACTTGCTGCGGAGCAAGGCGAGGATGCCGTCGACGTTGCAGCGGCCCGAGGCCAGCGTCGCGTTGGGGAAGGTTTTCGGCGCCCGATCGCGGGCGGCTGCTTCCTCCGCGCTTCCCCCCAGGATCCGGGGTTCGCCGGCACAGCCCAACAAGTCCTCCGCCGCCTTGGTACCTCCGTGCACGCTCTGGCACCGGTCGGCCGGGTCGCCGTGCAGCAGCGAGCCTGCCTGGTGCTCCCGGCCGAGCGCGGGGCACGAGCCCTCAGGGAAGCTCAGCACGCTGCAGGATAAGGCCTTTTCCGCCGGGCAGGCCGGGGGCCGCTGCGCCGGGTGCCCGGAGGGGTAGAATTTGGGCTCTCGGACGTAGTCGGGCGAGCCGCGCACAACGCTGGTCGTTACCACTGGGCCCGGAGGCTTCACGCGCATCCTGACCTCCTCCTCCCCCGCGTGCCGCTTGGCCGAGCAGTTGCTGACATGGGGGTCGGGGAAGGTGACACCGGGACCTGCGGGGGGGACAGAAGGGGGGACAGTGAGGCCCCGAGGGCACCGCCGGCCGAAAGGAGCCGGCGGCGCGTTGCTCCATCCCCGCCGCCCTTGGGGAGGGGGGTGCCCATATTCACACCCTCCCCCCGCCCCAGCTGTCACCAGCGAGGACCCGGTGGGAACCTGCCCTCACCGCCCCCGGCCTCCCCCCTTGGGGTGGGAAATGGGGTCTGGCCCCCTCCCCCGCTCGGGGGGGGCTGGACGCCCTCCCCGCAGCAGGCCAGCCCCCGGCGCAGAGCCCACCGCCAAGGGGGAAGTGGAGTGGCTGTGCCCATGGGGGCCTGGGGCTGCCCCCTCCCCTCCGTGGGGCAGTGCCGGGGGGGTGGGGGGGTCCGGGGGCACCGTGGGGCTGGCACTTACCCTCGGCTTTGCTGCTGCTCCTGCTGTTGCACTTGAGCTCTCTGCAAAGGAAGGGGTGCGGAGGGTTAGCCCCCAGCGGGGCGGGGGGTGGGGGGTGCCCTGGGTGCCCACCGCCCCCACGGCTTCTCCGCAGCATCAGTCCCTGCACGGGACATACCAGGGGCCGGTCCTCCCGAGCTCCCACAGCCGAGAGGGCAGCGCCCGCCCATCACCCTGGCGTCGGGGCGGGGATGGGGAAAGGGGGGGGAGGCTGTCTCCGATCTGGGGGACAGAGGGGACAGGTTTACCCCCCTCCACCCCCCCTCCCCCCGCCATCACCATCATCACCGCCAACCCCTCCACGGGGTCGGGCAGCCGGGTGTTGGGTGGGTGGGGGGCCCGGGGAAGGGGGGGGCGAGGCGGGGGTCCTACGGCCGCGCTGCCGCTAGGTGTCCCCGGCGAGCCGCGCTCCCGCCCGCCGCCCCCCCCACCCCCCCACCCCCGGCCGCGCATCGTCCCGGCCCGCCCGGCCGGACAGACCGTGGAGGGCGGGGGGAAGTGCTTTTCCCGCGGAGGCGGCTCAACATGTTCCATCCGTGTCCCCCCCCCCACTTTCTCACCCACCCGTGGACACCCCACGCACAGCTGCTGCCCCCCCTCCCCGAGGTGACGTTGCCCGCTGGCAGCAGCCCCTTGGGCACCCCCTGCCTCAGTTTCCCTTTGCGTTGGGGGCACAAGCGAGGGCCGGGGATGGGGTGGGGGGTGTCGCACAGGGCACGGGGCCCACGCACCCACTGCACAGCCCACCCTGCACCCCACCCCTGCAGCAAACACCCCCTCCCCCATCCCCAGGGATGCTTTGCAGTCCCCCCACCCCCCAGCGAAGCAGGGCTGAGCAGAAGCAGCGAGACCTGCTGCCACCGCCCCCCTCCTCCCGGTGCAGCCCCCGCTCGCCGTTCCCGGGGCGAGGGCCCCCCCGGGGTACCTGGGCCGGGGGTGTTTGCAGTGCAGGTTCACTCTGAAGCTCCGGCCGTCACCGTCGCTGCCGGGCTGGCGGGGGCCGGAGCCCTGGGCGCGGGGGAACCACTCGCCGGGGGGGCTGGCACCGTTCTCCAGTGCGACGGGCTGGCAGGCGACCGAGCTCCCATCTGCTCGAGCAAGAACAGAGAGACCCCCCCCCCCACATACACACACGCGTCAGCTTAGCAGCCCCCTCCCCAAGGAGCACCCCCTTTGCCTGGCGTGGGTGCCCGCGGGGACGGGCACGCTGCGTGACCCTCCCCCCCCCGCCAGTTCAGGCCTCCCACACGATGTCACAGCCCATGGGGGCACTGGATGGGGCCTGTCGTGGGGTACCCGAGCACAGGGTGGCATTTTGGGGCAGGACACCCCTTTTCTCCCCTCCGTGGCCGTGCCCTGTGCCGGGGGCTGCCCATCCGGGCAGGGCATCCCCCCCTCCAGGCTGCAGGCACACGCGTGTGCATCTCCACGCGCGTGTGCGTGTCGCATAGGCGTGTGCGTGCGGCTCCAGCCCCCCTCCCTCCTGCCCTAGGCCAGCGTACCGGAGTTCCAGGCACACCCACCCGGCACAGGGGTGCACGGCGGAGGCCCCCCAACCCATCACGGTCCCCCCACGCCAGCGTGTCCGCCTGTTTTCACCCCCCCAGCGCCTCGTGTGAATCCCTGCCTGCTGGCTCCCTCCCCCAGCACACACCCGCAGACACACACACGCAGCCGCTCGGCGTGATCCAGGCTCTTCCCGGTGTCTGGATTAGCGTGACAACTTATCAACAAGGCAGGGAAAGAGAATTCAAACCTGTCAGTCCATCCGCATCCCCCCCCCCTCCCTCACCATCCCCCTTCCCCATCTCCCCACCAGCCTCTGGGCGCAGCGCTGGCACCCAGGAGGCGCGGGCACCTCTCCGCGGGGTTGAGTTACTCCAAGGGAAACGTGGAGCAGGAAAATATGTGCTCCAAGACCCGTCTGGTCCCCGCTGGAGCTGCTGCTGTGCCCGGAGAGCTGTTGAGGGGGGCGGCAGGCAGGAAGGAAGCAAACGGGAGGGGGTCCAGAACAGCCGCTGGAAGCGGGACTGGGCTGCGCACGCCTCGACGGGGAGGATCGGGATGTCGTGGGGCGCCGACCACCCCCCATCTCTGCGCCGGCGTCCCCCCGGTGCGTCCGTGGCGCACGGAGCTGCGGGTGCGTTGGCAAACCCTGTGGGATGCCCGTGGGGTCCCCAACGGGGTGCACGGCACCCATGGGTGCCAGAGGCACTGGGCACATCCCCCCCTCCCTGCCTGTCCAGCCGGCTCTTACCCCAGCGTCCAGCCCCCAGACCCCTCCCCGACCACCTCGGGGCCACGTGTGCCCCCCCCCAACCCCCAAACCACCCCCCCGCAGCAGGGACCACCTGCTCCCCTCACCCAGCATCACCCACCGCCCCACGGCGACAAGCCAACGCCCTCCATCCCCACGCCACCACCCACCGGCCACACGGGCCGCAGGCGGGGGACCCTGGCCCGGGGCGGTGGGCAGGGGGCTGAGGGGCAGGGGGCTGCGGGGCAGGGGGCCGGGATGCTCGCCCCGCCGCCGCGCTCACTTTCACCTCCCCGCTCAGCCCCAGGCAGCCGCCACATGTTTCGCATTAGGCGCTCCGGACTTCGCCATTCCTGGCTCCCTCGCCAGGGGTAGGGCCTTTTTCCTGCTTTTTTTGATTTTTTTTTTTTCCCCCTTTTTTTTTTTTTTTTAATATATCTTTTTTTTTTAGGATTTTTTTTCCTCCTCGCCGGTTACAAAACACCAGCCGAGACCACACAGGCGAACAGGGATGGAGGGAACGCGGCGCTGAGATAGATGGGCGCTGCGGGCGACGGCGGGGGGTGGGGGGGGTGGGAGAGAGAGACAGAGGCGGCGAGGCCGGGTGCTGCTTGGGGAGGGAGGTGGTTCAAGGATGGGGAGGGGGGGTTTCAGGGCTGGGGAGGGGGGAATAGCGAGATTGCAGTCACCTCCGCTTCCCACCTCCTGACCCCGCAGCCCTGCAAAGATAACAGCCCCCGAAGACTGCTGACTCGCCTCGCAGAAATCCAATATCCTCGCCTGGTGAACTAATCGACTACCTGGGCTCTGCGCGCCGCACCCCCCCCCCCGCCGCCCCCCACCCCTCCCCACCCCCCCGCCTGGGCTTAATCCTGCTGCTGCAAAGCTTTAATTAGTTTAACGGTTTCAGGCTTGGCGGCCAGCAGCGTGGCTCTGCCCCCCCCCCCAGAAACCAGGGGCTCCCGCTTGGGTGGCGTGGGTGCCGCGGGGTGGGCGGCGCGGGGGCGCGGGGGGTTGAGGGGTGGGGGGCTGCTGTCCTCCCCTCCAGTCCCCTGAGGCTGCTGGCGGAGGGGTGGCCCCCCCCCCCTCACGCACACACCCCCAAGACACGGACGTGGTTTGGTGCCCGGCTACGAGGCCACCCAAGCGTCGGGGTGGGGCCGGAGATGCCACCGGGACCCAGCCGCCACACAGATGGGGACACGCTGGGCCCCCCCCCCCCTTCCACCCTGCCGGGAGCCGTGCTGAGCTGCCCCAAGGACTGTGGGGGGGCTCCCCATCACCCCACCACTGGTCCCTGGGCACTGTGGGGCGGCGGGAGGGGTGTGGGTGGCCCTACATCCCCCCAAGGTGGGTGTCGTGGGGGGTGTCTGGACACCCCCATCACCCCGTGTCTTGCGGGCACTGGCTTGTCACAGCTGTCCCTCGCGTGTGCACACGCACATCTGGGCACTGCAGAGGTGCCCCCCCCCGTGCACACACACACTGTGTGTCCCCCCCGCCACCCTCACACAAGCCTGGGGACACTGTGGCAGTGCCTGTCCCTTGCACACGCCTGGGGCACCGGGGGGAGGGTGCCTCCATGCACCCCCCCATCTGCTGCTGTCCCTTGCACCCCCCCTGCTCGCTCACACGCACCCGGCCCCCCCTCCCCGCCCTGCGAGTCCCCCCCAGAGCCCGTCCTCGCCTGCTGACACCAATGGAAAATCCCCTCCAGTGACAGCTTCCTGGCAGGCGCTTTCCAAGGGTTTCCGTGTTCCCTAGCCAGCCCCCCCCACGGGCCACCCCCTCCCTGTCCCATGCAGGGGGTCGGGCGGGCAGGAGGACCCCGTCACCCCGACTTCTGTGTCCAAAACCGTGGCCCCCTACCTCAAAGCAACACGGGTCCTGCTCCCTCCTCTTCCTCCCCACGCATCGTCACCCCCCCTGCGCCCCCACACTGCGCACCCCCTGCCACCACCCTGCCAACGGGGGCACCCACCGGTATCAGGGATGCTTGGGGACCCCCCCTAGAGACCCTCCCGGGGCACCCACCCGCCTTGGGGACCCGCGCGGGGTCCAGAGGGGTGGGCACGGATGGGGGCTGGGGCACTGGGTGCTCGCAGGCAGGGGGTGTGGGGTGCTTGCAGGCAACCCCGACCCCTCCCTCGGTCGTCACCCCACGGTCCCAGCCCACGTGCCCCCCCTCCCCGCCACCCTGCCCTCTCTGCCGCGCTGGTAATTAGGAGCCGGAGCAGATGGCGCCTGGGCTTCATCTTAGGTAACGGGTCCAGCCGAGCTGCTCGGCCGCTGGTTCCCTTCGCGGGGCCGTCGGTCGCCAGGGCGGAGGGTTTTTGGGGTCCCCCCCTCTCAAGGAGGGAGCTGGTCCCCCCAGCACAGTGCCGGGATGGGGTGCTGCTGCGGGAGACGGCGCTGCCGGGAAGGGCTTGGCTGGCGCGTGCCACCTGCGTGACGTGTCCCCGAGGGGCTGGGGCTGGCACCCACCTTCCCGCAGCACCCCGGGGTGCCACGTCCCCGCGGCAGGCTCACACACCCGCCCTAGCACTGGGGAGGGGGCTCTGGGGGCGCTGGCATCCCCCCAAGCACCCAGCGCTGCAGCAAGGCAGGGTGGGAAACTCGTTGCTGGAACAGGTCTGAAATCCCGGCTGGCCCTGGAAGGGGGGACCCCGGGGGTGCTGATGTCCCCACGCTGCTGGGGACGATGCCACTGGGGGGACACAGCCCTTCTCTTGGCCCTGGCCCCGGGTGTGCTGCTGCCATGGGGGGGGGGGTGTCTCCTCACTGGTGGCATCGTCCGGGCCTGGTGGTCCCGGAGCTGGTGGGACCCTTGATGGGTTCAACCCTCAGCCCTGCCCCGTGGCACGGGGCCCCCCGGAGGGGCAGGGGTGGGGATGCCTGGTCAGGGCCCTCTTCCTGCTGGTGCAAGAACCACCTGCCCTGCAGCGACCACCTCCCTGCAGCAACCATCTCCCTGCAGCGACCATCTCCCCTGCAAGAACCATCTCCCTGCAGCGACCATCTCCCCTGCAAGAACCATCTCCCTGCAGCGGCCACCTCCCTGCAGCGACCATCTCCCTGCAGCAACCATCTCCCCTGCAAGAACCATCTCCCTGCAGTGACCATCTCCCCTGCAAGAACCATCTCCCTGCAGCGGCCATCTCCCTGCAGCGGCCATCTCCCTGCAGTGACCATCTCCCTGCAATGACCATCTCCCTGCAGCAACCATCTCCCTGCAGCAACCATCTCCCCTGCAAGAACCATCTCCCTGCAACGACCATCTCCCCTGCAAGAACCATCTCCCTCACAAGAAACCATCTCACTGCAGCAACCATCTCCCCTGCAGTGACCATCTCCCTGCAGCTACCATCACCGCTGCTGCAACCATCTACTCGCAGCGACCATCTTGCCTGCAAGAACCATCTCCCTGCAGTGACCGTCTCCCTGCAGGGACCATCTCCCTGCAGGGACCATCTCCCCTGCAGTGGCCATCTCCCTCACAAGAAACCATCTCCCCTGCAAGAACCATCTCCCCTGCAGGGACCATCTCCCCTACAGTGGCCATCTCCCTCACAAGAACCATCTCCCCTACAGGGACCATCTCCCTGCAGCAACCACCTCCTCTGCAAGAATCATCTCCCTCACAAGAAACCATCTCCTTGCAGCAACCATCTCCCCTACAGTGGCCATCTCCCTCACAAGAACCATCTCCCTGCAGCGACCATCTCCCTGCAAGAACCATCTCCCCTGCAAGAACCATCTCCCTGCAGCAACCATCTCCCCTGCAGCGACCATCTCCCTGCAAGAACCATCTCCCCTGCAAGAACCATCTCCCTGCAGCAACCATCTCCCCTGCAGCGACCATCTCCCTGCAAGAACCATCTCCCTGCAAGAACCATCTCTGTGCAGCGACCATCTCCCTGCAGCGACCATCTCCCTGCAGCAACCATCTCCCTGCAAGAACCATCTCCCTGCAAGAACCATCTCTGTGCAGCGACCATCTCCCTGCAGCAACCATCTCCCCTGCAGCGACCATCTCCCTGCAAGAACCATCTCCGTGCAGCGACCATCTCCCCGCAGCGACCATCTCCCTGCAGCAACCATCTCCCCGCAGCAACCCTTTTCCCCTGCAGTCATCTCCCCCCACAAAAAACCCATCTCCCCATGCAAGGACTCTCTCCCCCTGCCCCGTCACATGCCTGGGGGGGTGCAGCCACCCCGGGGAGATGGATGCTGGGGGGGGGGGGCACGCTCCCCTCCACACCCAAACACCCCCCGCCCCCCGTCACCATCCAGCATGGACGCAACCCCCCCTCTCCCACCCCAACGCCCTTGGTCCCAGAGGAGCCTGGCCCCCTTCCCCAGTTGGGGAGGGGGCAGGAGGCATCGGGGGGGGCCAAGGGGGGGGGCAGGGGAGGTGAAACCGCTCGACAGATGGACGGCAGAGACGGTGGCACCTCGGCCGGCTGGAGCCCAGCGCCAGCTCGGAGCTAGCAGGGAAACGGGCTAAATTTAGCTGCTTCCCTCGGTGCCAGCTTTGTTCCCCCGCCCCGCCGAGCCGGCGCGGGAGGCGAGCAGCCGGCCTGGCCCCCTCCCCTGCCCTCTCCCCGCCGTGCCGGGGGGGAACACCCCAACACCCATCCCTCGGGGTGCCAAGGTCGGGGGGTGACACGGGGTGGGCTGGCTGTTCCCGGCGGTGCCGTGGGGGTGCGATTTACCCCAGCGTGGTGAGCGTGCCCCGGGACACCCCCCAACACCCGCCACCCCAAAAAAAGCATCGTCAGGCCCGAGGCTGCGCAGACGGCCGCGGCCCCCCTCCCCGGGCTCCCCGTTATAGCCACAGCATGAGTCACAACCCCGGTGTGTCCCTGCCCAGCGCCGGCCACGCCGGGTCATGTAACACCCCAGCGCGGAGGGGGGGCCTCCGGCCCCTGCCCATGTCAACCCCGCACCAGCCCATAGCCTGGGGTACCCCAACTGGCTCCGCAACCCGCCGACACCCCGCCTGGGGACCCCCGGGGAGGGGTGCAGGGGTGACGCTCGTCTCCCCGGGCGCTGGGCCGGCGGCGAGGCCACGGTGCGCTGCGGGTTAACGCCGAGCGGGGCCGGGATCCTGCGAGGCCAGTAACATTTGGAAGGTGCCAGATGGACTCGTGCCCGTGCCGAAGGCCCGCTCGGCACAGCCACGCTCCGCTGGGGCTGGGGGGGGGCTACCCGGGGCGGCAAAGGGGCAACCAGTGGCGGATGCCGGCTGGAACATCGACCGTGTACCCATCGGGGGTGGAGGTCTTGGGTTACCCAACGCCCACCCGTATCTCCCCCCTGCCCCATCACCGCCGCACCCATCGCTCGCAGGCCCCATCGGCCGAGCCCGCGGCATCACTGCCGAAACCCCTTCGGTGCCGACACCGCGCCGGGGCGGCCAGGTGGGAATCTTGGAGGGGGGGTGGGGGTCCGGGCAGGGGGAGAGCAACCGGTTGCCTCCCTTGGCCAATTTTAGAAACTGGCTAGACAAGAAAAACCGAATGGGCCGGGCAGGATTAACGGGTTGGTGTCAGGGTGGGGGGTTTTGTCTCCTTATTTTTCCTTTTTTTTCCCTCTTTTTCCCCCTTTTTTTTTTTTTTTTTTGTGGGAGGCACGCTTGAGTTGAACGGAAACTCCTGGCTGCGGATCCTGTTTCCTGGGAGATGCAGCGTGGTGCAGGGCCGGCTGGGGCCGAGCTGGGATGTGGGAGCCACCGGGGATGATGCCAGCGCCGGCGTGTCGGGACAGGGGCGCGGGGAAGGGGGGGGGCAGACCCATGGGTCTGCCCCCCCCCTTCCCCGCGCCCCTGTCCCGACACGCCGGCGCCACGCCAACAGGTGGGCACGGGTGGGTGCAGGTGCACACTCAGGTATAGGACGGGCACGGGCACCCACGGGTGGGGGCACCCGCGGGTGCGCGAGGGTACGTGCGTAGGGGCGACGTGCAGCACCCACGTACACGGGGGTCGCATCCACTCGGGGGTACGGATAAGTATCCTCACGGATACGCTGGGAGCTCCAGCAGGGCACCCAGGCCGCACCCATGGGGTCCGGCAGCGCGGATCGCCTACGCGTGGGGAAACTGAGGCAGGGTGCGGGTTGAGCTACGCCCGGGGTGCTCGTTGAGCTACGCCCGCGGTGCTCATGGAAACAGGGAGCTACAGCCAACTCTCCCAGAGGACCCAGGCGTCCTGTGCCACCCCAGCCCCCCGCTCCGCTCCCACCCAGCTGCCCTCCCGGCTCCGGTTACAACCGCGGCTCGGCCAGGCTACGGCACGGCGTGTCCTCGGCGGGACTGGGCTCCCCGGGGACGGGGTGTCAGGGCACCCAGCTCACCCCACGACCCACCGGCATCCCTGATCCGGCCACGTAGGAGCCTCAGATCACACGCACCTATGGATACGCCTATATTTTGCTCGCCCCACCCCCCCACCCCCCAGCCTCCGCGCTGGGGAGCTTTCCATTAAAATTGGAGGAACGCAACTTGCCGGCAGAGCCCCGGCGCGGATCGTACACAGCCTGTCACTCACACATCACTTTGTAGATGCCCATAAATTGCTTCATTACCTCTTCTAATTGAGGAGAACGCAGCTGCTGTGGGGCGGTGACAGAGCGCCTTCCCTTTGAAGGATGCCTCGCTCTCCAAAGACGGGTCCGGCAGAGCCGCAGAGCCCCACCAACAGCCCAATAATAATAATAATAATCGTAATAATAACGATAATAACAGTATCCAAGCAAAATCCCGCGGCAAAGGGCAGCGGGGCTCACGTGCGCCGGAGCCTGTTCGTGGGAGGGGGACGCGACGCTTGGCAGGCCCTGCGTCGGTGGGGAAACTGAGGCACGAGGGAGGTCGCGCCATGCGACGGGGCGGGGGGGTGGTGGTAGTGGTGTGTGCAAAACCCCGCGTCGCACCCCTGGGACGGGGACCACGGTGGTGACAGGGACAACGCCACGCTCGGAGGGGACGAGGGCGCAACATCTACCAGCCCCACGGCGGGGATCCCGGGGCAAGGGGGGCGACGGGAGATCCACGGGCGTTGTCAAAACTCCCCGGGGGAACTTCGCACCCCGCTCTGGGGGGGTTGCATCCTCCCGGCTTCGCCAGCACGAAGCCAAGGGGGGCCTGCCACCCTCCCACGTCCCCGTGCCCTGCGCCCCGTCCCCCCGCGGGCCCCCCGGCTTTGTCTGGCAGGCGGCGGGCGGCTGCGGCTGGGCTCTGGTCCCCTCGCAGGATACTGCAGAAGGATTTACTGTATTGCAGCTTGTGCTGGCTGCAGCCCAGCGCACAATAGATTAGCTGTAGCCCAGGGCAGCACGTTGCGGGGGAAGGAAGGTGGGATTCATTCGGATGCAGATTGCAGGGCATTTGCTGCAGTATACTGCAGGATCCGGCCACTCGCTCCCGGACACCCCATCATCCCGCTTCCAGCCCCGGGAGAGGGGCTACGAGGGGTTCGCGCGTCCCCTCCCCAGCCCCGAGCCGTCGCCCACGCCAAATTTTATGGCGTGGATGTTTGCTACGGCTGCGGGCGCCCACGTGGGATGAGGGGATGCGCTGCTTGTCCCCCAGACCCACCTCTGGGGTCCGGAGGGGCTGCGGACCCCGACAGCGCCCGGGTGGTGGTGGGGATGCCGGGGGCCCCCCTCGCCGGGTTGCGACGGCACAAAGCTGGTGCAGGGAGGAAGCCGGGGACTGCAAGCAGCACTAATTGATCGCGATTAATTCAGCTCCTACCTCCCCGGGTGGCAGGGAGAGATGCTGAGACACAAACCCAGCCCACAGAGCTCCCCAAACGGGCTCCGCTCTCCCCCGCGCCCACCCCTTCCCCCAGCTGCCCGTCCCCGGGGACGTGGGTGGGGGGCTCTGGTGGGTGCCCGGCTCCTGCTGCTGCCCCAGAGGCGTTGGGTGCATGCGGTTTGGGGATGGGTCCTTGGGGTGGACCCACCTCCCCGAGGTGCTTTTGGCTGCTGGGTGGTGGGTGGGTCCTGCTGGCACCCCACCCCTCTGGGATGCAGGGATGGCGGCACACGGGGAGGCGGATGCTCAGGCGACTGCACGGGAGGGAGCAGAGGTGCCAGGGGTCACCGACGGCCTCGTGGTGACACCGTGGCACCTTTGGCGGTGTCACCAGCCAGGGGGTGCAAACCAGGGGACCCAGGAGTGCTGCTGCCACCTCCTCCAGCACCCAACCTCCACCCCGGCAGGCACCCCGCGGGCAGGGGGGCTGGTGCTGTGGGGTACCCCGGTGACCGTCTGGATTTCGAGGGGAGTTCGGAGCCTGCGGATTCAGGCTCCATAATCCTACGTGGGATGCAGTTTCCACAGCAACAGCGGGTCAGAGGGCAGCGAGGGGAGCCGGCTGCTCTGCTCGGGATTGCAATTGTGCCGCCGCTGCCGAAAAGCCGCCGGGGCGAGGTGCCGGGGCGAGGTGCCGGGCTGGACGGCGGGGCCATGGTGGCGAAGGCAGGCGGAGGTGCGGGGGCCGCACAGGGCGCGGGGGCGGCCAGGCTGGTGCTGCCGGGAGGCGGTGAGCGGGCTCAGTGTGGCGTTGTCAGCAAAGATGTCACTAATTGTCTGCAGGAGCAGCAAACTCTCGTTAACCCTTGGGCAGCCGGCGGCGGGCGCGCTGCCGAGGCCGGGGGTACCCAGGGACCCGCTGCCGAGCACCCTGGGTGAGTCCCACCTCTGCCACCGCCCCGCTTGCATGGCCCTGGGCAAGTCACCTTGACGGCCCCATGCCCACTTGCCACCAATGCAGCTACCAGGTCCCCAGTGCATCCCAGTTGGTGACCGTGGCTAGTGGGGTGACCCTGGGCAGCCCCTCTCCTTGTCACACAGGCTCCGGCTTTGCCCCGGCTGCCTGTGGTTGTGACAGCACTTGGCCAAGCAGGAGCACGGAGGCAAGTGCCACGGCCACCTGGGCAGGGTGACCTCCATCTCTGGTCACCTCCACCCCCGGTCACCTCCATCCCCGGTCACCTCCATCCCCAGCCACTGACCCCACGGACACACCGGGCGAGCGCAGTGGGGTGCGAGCGCAGGCGAAGGGGGACACAGCACCCACGCCGCGGCCACCACCCAACCCGTGCCGCGCTCCGCATCTCGCCACAGCTCCGTCCCCACGGGAAAAGGGCACGTGGCCCTGCAGTGACGCTTGGGGATGAGGCACGAGCATCCACCCACCCCAGGAGGCTTTGCCATGGCTGGCGGAGCCGTAAGCACCGGGGCAGAGGCAGAAATGGCTTTTCCAACCTCCCAGCCAGCTCCTCTACCTGGGAGCACTGCCGGGAAGCGCTGACGTTGGCAGGAGCGGGTGGGGGTGGCGGGGGGAGGCTGGGGCCAGGGCAGCCGGAGCAGGGTCAGCAGAAAGCCTCCGGCTTGGCTCACCCCTGCCAGCCACCCCGCAGACCTTTTGTTCCCATTCAGCACCTTTCCCAGCTTCCCGCTGCCTCCCGTGGCTCCTCTCTGGGGGGGGGCCCAGGGCAGGGCCCCCCTCCCTCCTGGTACCATGGTTTTCGGTGAGCAGACGGTCCCCATGCGGGGTGGGAGGTGCCCAGCGTGGCTCACGGCACAGGGGACCCATGTGGGGATGGGGGCGCATCCTGCCCCCAAGATGGGGTGAGCAGCTGCTCTGCGAGGGGCAGCTGAACCCGAACCCCAGCAAAAGACCCCCCCGATAGCACTGGGATGTGGCGGAGGGAGGGAGCGAGGGGCGGAAGGCAGCACGGCTCCCCATCCCCCTGTCCCTGAGCATCACTCGGGTCTCCAACTGCTGCCCCAGGGTGCTGAGCCGGGGGGGGGGGGGCACAGATCCTGCACCGCCCTGGGGAATGGGTACAAAACCAGTGCTCCCACTGCAGACCGCCACGGGGACTGGGAGGACACAGAGCACAGCCCACTGCCCCCACCCCCAGCATCCCAGCACCCGAGGACACCGCGTTGCCACCCCCGGGGCGAAGCCCACCCCGCAGGGTGACAGCACCGGGGACCCCAGGAGAGCCATGGTGGGTGCAGCTCTCCCATCCCCCCGCCCCGCCCCACCATCACCAGTGCCGGGACTGGGCAGGTCTGTACAAGGCCGGGGACTCTCCCAGCCTCCAAGGACTTTCGGCTGGGATTTCCTGGGCAGGACAGATGTCGCAACACCCCGCAACACCCCGCGACGGCGGCTCCCCGGACCCACGCGCGCAGCCGGCCTCCTGGGTGCCCGTCAGCGAGAGCTCCTGGGGGAGCACTGCCCTGCCCAGGACAGCTTACTGGGTATACTGGGCATACTGGGCATGCTGACACCGGCCCTAAGAACTTTCAGCACTGCCTGGGGACCTCCTGTCCCCCAGCATCCCACCGTGTGCCCTCCAACTGGGGTGCAAACCCAGCCCTGGGTGCAAACCAACCCCTGGGTGCAAACCCACCCTGGGGTGTAAACCCACCCTGGGGTGTAAACCCGGCCGCAGGGCGTTGCACCCCATTCCATCACCTTTCAGCCAAGCCCCAGCACCCCTCTCCCTCCCCGGCTGCCCCAGCCCGGTGCCACCCCGTCCCC
Organism: Rhynochetos jubatus; assembly: GCA_027574665.1. Classification (NCBI taxonomy): domain Eukaryota; kingdom Metazoa; phylum Chordata; class Aves; order Eurypygiformes; family Rhynochetidae; genus Rhynochetos; species Rhynochetos jubatus. The sequence continues at coordinate 4,366,173 of CM050672.1, read as the reverse complement.
CCACGCCGTGCCGCAGGTCCCCCCGCTGCCAGCCTCGCCCTCCGGATACAGCAGACAGGTCTCTTCCCCCCCAGGCTCCCTGCTCGGCGTCTGGCTGAGCTAAGCGTATTTAGCGCTTTTAATTGTTCTTAATAAATCAATCCCGCCAGCCCCTTAAATCATTTTTGTGGCTTCCCTCTCAGCCGTCCCCGCGGCCGCGCTGGTGTGGAGCCTGCTGTCTGCAGCGCTGCCGGGGGCGGGGGCGGCTGGCCGGTGCGGGGAGGGGGTGGGTGGGATGCACCCTGCCCACCTCAGCACCCACCTCGCTGCTCCTCACCCCCGGGGTGCAGCACAGGGGCGGCTGCGCAGCCCCAGCTAGCAGAGCACCCACCACGGGGCTCTGCCTGCCTGGAGGGTGCCCGTGCCTCAGTTTCCCTCCCAGCACGGACTGCTTTAGGGATGTGCCTCTCCCTGCTCCGTGGGTTCGGGCACCCCAGTATCGCCGTGTTTTGGGGGGCGTCACCGAGGGAGCACAAATCCCTTCTCCTGCTGGGGCTGTGGCTCTGCATGCCGCATCCCTCAAGGCTGGATGGAGAGGGACATCACCCTGTTGGCTCCCTGCCTCAGTTTCCCCAAAAGCACAGCCCTGATAGCACAAGTGCTTGGGCTGAGCAGGGCCTGGGGGGACGACACACAGCGTGGGGGCAGCCCAGTGGGTCCCTCACCGCTCCCTGCCTCAGTTTCCCCAAAAGCACAGCCCTGATAGCACAAGTGCTTGGGCTGAGCAGGGCCTGGGGGGATGACACACAGCGTGGGGGGCAGCCCAGCGGGTCCCTCACCGAAGCCTGTGCCCACAGGCGGTGACAGTGGATGCCACCGACGTGGCACTTCTGTCCCAAGCCTGGGTGCCAGGCTTTGCCAGCACGGACGGCCACGTGCCTCCCCCTCCGAGTCCCCCCGGTCCCACCACGCAGCGCGGGGACACGCGCCACCCCGCTCTGGCCTTGCCCAGCCGCGGGAGCACCCAGGGCTGAGCCGCCGCTCGCACAGGCTGAGGCCGACCCCGCTCGTGACGCCCCAGCGCATCCCCCAACCACCTCCGCGTGACTTCCCAAGCGCGCTGCGGGGACGCTGGGCGACACCCAACCAGCCGACGGCGCTCTTTTTGGGGACGCGCCCCGCGAAACCCCAACCCCTCATCCAACCCATCGCCCCACCAACCCTCCCTCCAGCCCCCCACCAACATTTTCTACGGCAGGGACGAACGCCCGAGCCCCGCGCCGGCGGCCGCGGGATATGTCACCCAAGGGCCGGCGCTGGCTTTGGGTGACGACGGAAGGCGGGAGGGCTTGGAGGGAGAGAGCTAACCTTGACACAGTTGCAGCAGTCACTAATAGCAGGCAATACGCCTGTTCTTGGGGGACTGTTGCAGTTGCTAAGATACTGGCAGCCGTGTGAATGGAAATGGGTCAGTAAACCTGTGGAGAGATAGTGTGACACTGTAACCGGCACAGCTGTTGCAGCCTACATCGAAATCCCACCCTTTCAATATTTATCACTCTCCGCCTTCGGTTCCTTCCTCCCAGCAATTTTCCACGTTGGTTTTGCCCCGGGGTTGGTGAAAGCACCCTAAAGATTTTCGTGGGAAAAGAGGTGGCGGCGATGGGAGAGGAGATGGGGTGGGAAAAGGCGAGTTTGGGGGTGGGTGGGAAGGGAAATTAAAGCCGCCCCACGCTTTGGGTGGGTGTCCCCCCGCCCTGCGCCGTGAGCAGGATGGAGCCAGTTCTTGGAGAGATTTAACAGGAAACAGGCTATAATCCCCCTGGTAGGAAAACGGGTTAAAGGGTCAATTTACTCCTGTCCCTCGTTTAGGCACTGTGGTGAAATTACACACTCGCGGGAGCCGCTGCGCATGGCCGGGCGGGGAGGGAGCGGGCGGCTGTCTCCGGCCGGCTGTCCGGCTGTCCGGCCCCACCTGCCGTGCTCCCCGTGCCCCCCCGCGGTGCCCCGGGAAGGTGTTGCCGCTGGAGTGTGGGTGGCATCCGCGCATCCCCATGGCCAGCATCCATGCAGTCCCGCAACCGGCATCCCAGTGGCCCCACAAGTGGCACCCGTGCATCCCCATGGCCAGCATCCATGCGGCCCCACAAGTGCCATCCATGCATCCCCATGGCCAGCATCCATGCAGCCCCACAAGTGCCATCCATGCATCCCCATGAGCAGCATCCGTGCATCCCCATGGCCAGCATCCATGGAGCCCCACAAGTGCCATCCATGCATCCCCATGGCCAGCATCCATGCAGCCCCACAAGTGCCATCCATGCATCCCCACAAGTACCATCCACGCATCCCCATGGCCAGCATCCATGGAGCCCCACAAGTGGCATCCATGCATCCCCATGGCCAGCATCCATGCGGCCCCACAAGTACCATCCACGCATCCCCATGGCCAGCATCCATGCAGCCCCACAAGTGCCATCCATGCATCCCCATAGCCAGCATCCATGCAGCCCCACAAGTGCCATCCATGCATCCTCACGAGCAGCATCCGTGCATCCCCATGGCCAGCATCCATGCAGCCCCACAAGTGGCATCCATGCATCCCCACGAGCAGCATCCATGCATCCCCATGGCCAGCATCCATGGAGCCCCACAAGTGGCATCCATGCATCCCCATGGCCAGCATCCATGGAGCCCCACAAGTACCATCCACGCATCCCCACGGCCAGCATCCATGGAGCCCCACAAGTGCCATCCATGCATCCCCACGAGCAGCATCCGTATATCCCCATGGCCAGCATCCATGCAGCCCCACAAGTGCCATCCATGCATCCCCACGAGCAGCATCCGTGCATCCCCATGGCCAGCATCCATGGAGCCCCACAAGTACCATCCATGCATCCCCATGGCCAGCATCCATGCGGCCCCACAAGTACCATCCATGCATCTCCACGGCCAGCATCCATGCAGCCCCACAAGTGCCATCCATGCATCCCCACGGCCAGCATCCATGCAGCCCCACAAGTGCCATCCATGCATCCCCACGAGCAGCATCCGTGCATCCCCATGGCCAGCATCCATGCGGTCCCACAACCGGCATCCATGCGGCCCAGCGTCTCGCGCCGCGCAGCTTGACACACGCGTTGCACACGCGTGCGCACGTGTGCCGGGCCCGCCTGCACACACACGCCCCATCCAACCCGTTCCCGGCACGGGAATCCGGCTCTGCTGCCCACCCGGGCGCTGGGGCCCCCAAATACTGCAGCAACCCCCCCACTGCTCCAGCGTCCCCCAAATGCTCCAACATCCCCCCCAATGCTCCAGCAACGCCCCCAATGCTCCAGTATTCCCTCCAAATGCTCCTCCATCCCCTCCTAAGGCTCCAGCATCCCTCCAAATGCTCCAGCACCCCCAAAACTGCTCTGACACCCCCCAAATGCCCCAGCATCCCCCCCAAATACAAAGCCTCGGCGCTGCAATCCCGTCCCGGCGCACCGCCCCACGCACACACCGGACTGGAGCCCCCACCAGGCTCAGCTCCCTCCCCGCTGTGCTTGGGGTTGTCGCAGCCTGACTGGGATGGGACGAGTTGATACTGGGGAGCACTGGGAGGCAGGACACTGGTCTCCTGTCCCCAGCCAGCGTCCAGCCGGGGGGCAGGAGGAGGGATGCTGGCAAGCGGTGTCCTTCCCGGCGTGGCCGTGTCGAGCTGGCCTCAGCCCGGACCCCATCGCGGGGTTGGGGGGGGGAGGAGGGCGAGAACATCTGGTCGCAGGGAAGAGGGACAGGCCGGGGAAATGCGGAGCTGCTGGAAGAGGCCCCCACCACCAAGGCTGGGGTGGAGCGAGCCCCCACACCCCCCCCCCCCATGCACCGCAGCTGCGCCAGGGCTCGGCAAACCCAGGTAGAGGCTCGCTGCCCCCCAGCCCCTCCACTGCAGCGAGGGGAAACTGAGGCACGACACAGCCACCTCATGCAATTTGGGGTGGCGTGAGCCACCAGCGCCGGGGTCACTCTCCTCCCACCCCCCCGTCTCCCAAACCCATCCCAGGTGGCTGGACGAGCATCGGTGTGTGCCCGCACCATGATTTATAGTCCGTGGCCTCGTACCCCGGCTGGGGGGGGGAGCAGGGAGGGACGAGGCTGAGGCGAGGAGCGGCGAGGCAAGCTCTCCTCCTCCCCAAAGGCGCTCCCTGCCACCCCCCCGCAGGTGGCTGGAGCAGAACGGTTGATATGGAGACAGGGAAGCACAGACTGTCTGGGTAAGGTGACATTCGACAGATGCCAGGTTCAGACTCGCTCCAGCCAGTATCCCCCCCCACACCCTCCCCATCGCCTGCCTCCAGCCCCCGCGGCCCCCGCAGCCTCCCCGCAGGCCAGCCCCCCAGCAAAGGCACGTGCAGGCAGGGAGTGGGGGGTCCAGGGTGGGCAGGGGGTGGTGGTGTGATGTGCTGCTGGGGTTTGCACGGTGACATCCCACCCCGTCCCCATGCCAAGGGTAGGGACCGGCACCCTCCGTACCCTCCCGGCACGCTCCGGCCGAAGGGGGAAGGTGGAGGAGCGTGTCCAGACCCCACGGCACAAGCCAAGTGCCCCATGGGAGCCCACGGGGAATTTACACCGGGCACCCACCCAAAATGATGGGGCACCCTGCCAGGCAGGATTGGGATGGGGCAGATCTGGGGGAAGCACCTGGGGGAAAGGACACCCCCACTCCTTATTTTACAACTTCGCAGAGAGGCCAATTAGCAGCTGATGCCTAACGAGAAACTCCCCAACCTTGGGGTGAGCATGGGCTTTGTGTCTCCTGCCCAGTGACACCAGGCAGGTGCCCAGGTCTGTTAGGCAGGGTGGGGGGTCCCAGTGTGCCCAAACTCCCCCCCAGCCTGCAGCCCTGTCTTTCTGCACCCCAGCTGCCCCCCCTTTCCCTTGCTCGGGCAGTGCTGGAGATCAAAGGGCCGCTGCTGGCTCAGCGAGCGGGGCCAGGAGGGATTCCGGGCACGCAATGGTCCGGGAGACACCCTGCTCCATGCTGGGGGGCACCCCACCCACCCACCCCGCACCCAGGTCAAGAGCTCCTAGTCTGCAAGGAAGGAAACTGGGTGCTTGGGGTGGGGGCAGAGGGAGGAATATCCACAGCAGGGTGCAGCTGGGTGGGGGGAGCCTCCAGGGACCCCCCTGCCACTGCACCCATCCCGCCTGCTGGACCCCCTGCCTTGGGGACACGCATTGCAGGAGCCAGGGTGGCTGGCAGGGGCCACCAGCCCACACAAAGCTCCTCCAGCCGTGCTCCCCACGCCCCCTGTCCCAGGCTGCTGCTCTCTGACCCCCTCCCCACGCCGTGCTGGGGGGGCTGGAGCCTGGTAATGAGCTCAGCCCCTTCCAGTATCCCCATCCCGGTGGGGTCCGGGCAGGTGTGGGTCACCGCTCGGGCCCTGGAATGGGTGGGAACGGGAGGCACCCGGTGAGGGGGCTGCGAAGCCTTCGGCGTCGCTTGGCCGGGGCTCCGGCACTCGCTCGGGGTCTGCTGCCCCCCATTCAACCCCCTTTGGTGCCCCCTCAACGCCCCCAACCCAGTTGGCTGCTCATGCTCGGCAGAGCCCCGGCCGGGACACAGCATCCACCCCTTGCCCCAAGAAGGGGGGCTCGCAGCCCCCCTCCCTGCTCCCTTCACTGCATCCTCCTCCCTCCTCCTCCTCTCTGGCCTAAAGCGAGACAGATTTCACCGCTCTGCTGAGCTTCCAACTCCACTTCCAGATTTTCAGTGCGACCTTCTGGCTACCTGGATCCGGCACTGCAAGATGCCCCCTCTGATCTCCCCTCCCCTCCGGCCCCCCAGCATCCCCGGGGGAGCCGGGGCTGGATGCAGCCAGGAGCTGGATGCAGGGGGGGAGCTGGGGGGTGGCCGGGGAGGAGGAGGGAAGAGGTCGGGCTGCACCTGGATGCAACACTGGCCCTGGGGGGGGGGCTCACAGCCTGCCTGGGGATTTGGGGTGGGGGTGTTTAACCCAGCCTGGCCCAAGGAGAAGCAGGATCGCGGCCAACGGGCGCCTGGCAAACTCGTTGCATGTGTGGGAGGTGCTGCCATGGCTCCTGGGGCAGCGTTTGCCCTCGCTGCCTGCACGACGGGTCCCCCCGAAGGGCCCCCGCTCTCCCGTGCCACCATCCCGCAGGGATGTGCCTGTTCTCCGGGCTTGCTCCCAGCTCCCTGAGCCCGGATCCGGCCCCACGGGAGACACAAGGGGACCGCGGGACACAGCCCCGTCCCCACGCCCCGCCGTCCCCGACCCCCGCGTCCCCCCGGCACCGCGCCAGATAAACGGGGGAAAGAAGAGAGAAGAGCCGTAACCCCCTCCCCAAAATGCTCGGGCAGGAGGGAGAGGGGCCTGCGGGCACAGGCAGCACCGCGGGGCACCCCCTTCGGGAAACCAGCAAAAATAAAGGCAAAGAGATGGAAAAAGCCCCCAAAACACCATGTTCCCCCCACCGCACTGCCCCTTGCTCCCCCTTGCCGGTTATTTCAAGCCCTCATCTCCCCCCTCCCTCCACCCCGACTCTCGCCTCCTCCTTCCCTCCCCGGCACCCTGCTCTCCTCCGCTCGCTCTTGCATTCTGGTATTTGGTGTGTTCCTCAGCTGCAGGAAATTCCTGATGCTCTCCATCATGCAGCCTGCGCTCGCATCCCCCGCCCTGCCACGGCTCCCCTCCAAAGGACAGCCATGTGCTGGACAGCCAGCATCGCTCCCCTCCCCGCCGGCCATTCCCATCGCCCTCTTCGCCTTCTTTTTCTCCTTCAGCCTATTTTAATTTAAACTCCAACCGCCCCCTCCCCATCCTCCAGCCCTGCCAGGGGTCCGAGGCCGCGCAGCCCCGGCCGTTCCCCTGCCTCTTTTTTCCTCTTCGCCTTCCTCTCTTCGCGCGACCGCTCCTGATCTTATTTTAATTCGTCTCAGACGGTGTTGGAGTGTTATTTTAAGAGAGAGGATATGCACAGACATTGTGTTTTCTGCTTTTTCCTGGCCCCAAGCCAGGCTCTCTGGGCTGTCAGCTACCCACTGTGTTGCAGTCACGTGTGGGAAGAGGCAGCCAGAGCCAGCCTCACAACTCCTGGTAGCAACATGGAAATCAAGTGTGCACTTTCTTCCCTCTGTATGTGTCTGTATTATTAATAGCATCTCTCTCCGTGCGTTATCCATAATGTATCTTAATACCTGTCCGTCTGTAAATGATGTATTACGGAGCGCGCGCACGGGCGGCGGCGATGCCGGCACCCGCCCGTCCGCCCGTCGTGGGGAGGGCGGGAGGTGGGAGGCATCGCGACGGGTGTCGGCGTCACCCGCGTGGCGATGGGGGACGGGAAGGAGGGATGGGTGCTTGGGAGCTGGGAGTGGTTCCGGCCGTGCCCCAGCACGCTGGGAGCGCGGGGATGCTGCGGGGAGGAGGGGGCCAGCGGGTGCTGGGACGGCGCTGAGCGATCCCCGGCACCAGCCGGGATGTGTGACTGACGTCCCACCCCACGGACGCCAGTTCCCTACGAGCTCAGGCGGGAACGCAACACGCGGCTGTGGAAAGGGGTGAGGCTTGCACACGCGTGTGCAAGGCAAGAACACGCGTGCAGGAGGTCGGTGGGCGGTGGGGCAGGCGCAGGTTGGATGGACGCGGCACGGCGCAGCGCAGGGCTCCGCTTTGCGGGACGCAAACGTGGCCCACGAGGCTCCGCTGTGGCTTCCCCGAGCAGTCTGGGGCGGGTCCCAGCCTTGGGGGGCCGAGCAGGGCCTCCCCCCCAGCCACAGACCTGGCGCTGGGGTGCAGCACCCAGCTCCCCGTGGGCAGGGACGGCTGGTGCTGCCCCTCGCCAGGCTGCTACGGCCCCCTGTCCCCTCCGCGTCCTCGGGACGGGGATGTGGGGGCAGGGACGGGACTGGGACCCTCCCAGTGCACACCAGTACCCCTGAACATACATTATCCATACATCCCGTGCCAACACCCCGCCCTGTACCTGCACAACCCATGTGCCCGTGCATGAGCGCATCGACATGTACATCACACGCCCACCCTTGTGCACCATCCAGACGCCCAGATGTGCGCAGATGTTGCCTGAACTTGCCTGTGCGCGGTGCTGCCTGCAGTACCCCCTGCCCGCAGTACCCCCTGCCCACTCTACCCCCCGCCTACCGCCCGGCACCGCTCTGCACCCCGCGCACAGCCCCGCACGCCGCGCGTGGGTGCTGCGGCGTGCAAGGACGTGGGGATGCCCCAGCCCCACAGCGTGCCCCAACGGGCCGGCCCTACGCCCGGGCACGGTGGGAGCAGCATGGGTGCCCTGTGGCCAGCACCCAGCTGGCACCCCAGGCCCACGGGAGACGGGAATCCAGGAAGGCGAACAGGAGCTCGAGGCTTCGCATTTCTGGATTCTGGTTCCCGTTTCTGCTCCCGGCTGTTTCCATGGAAACTGGCGTCGGACCTGGGAAAATAAGGTTAGGGTTTGCAGAGGAGCCCCTCTGCCAACGCCTGCCTGCCTCTGCGCCCCGCTGGGGGCACGCACCCGGGCACCCACCTGCTCCCTCACCCAGCAGCCGTGGTCGGGCTTGGGGGCTGAGCGGCACCGGCACCCTCCGGCATCCTCCATCCTTCCGCCTGGTGACCCCTGGGAGCCCGGCTCACGCCGGCTAATTTGGAAACTGGCACCACCACGCCGCTCCCTGACACCCCGGTGAGGGGCCTCGCTCACCCTGGGTGCCAGTGGCACCCACCACAGCCGGCAGCGGCACCCACCGGACCCACGGCCCTTCCCTGCCGTCCCGCTCTCCTCCCCGGCACTCCGACCCCGGCACAGCTCAGCTCGCCGGGAACTTCCCAGCGATGCCCACGTGCCCGCGTCGCCCCATCAGCCCCGCTGGGACGGGGGATGCCGAGACGGTCCCCAAAAACCCCGCTGCCTCATCCTCGGGTTTTACAAGGTGTCTCGGCAGCGTCACCCTCCCCTTCCTCGGCTCAGGATGCCACACTGCTCCGGGGAAGGTGGGGAGTCGGCGGGGGGAAGAGAACCAGGACACGACACCTCGGGGGAGCTGTGAAGACTAATGAATGGAGGCTTTTAAAAAGCACTTTGAGTGAGAAGTGCTGGAGTAGGAACTAATTATTCCTCCCGCCTGCGCGCACACCCGTACACACGCGTGCACACGCGCGTCCCGCTCCCGCCCGGAGTCAAATCGCGGCCAAGCCCGGCACCGAGCAGCCGCCTCGCCGATCGGCACCGCCTCACCGGGCCAGATTTCCACCGAGGGTCCTGTTCTCCGCCTGCGCCCCATGTTTCTGTGCGCCCCTGGCACGGCTCTGCACCCTCCCCTTTCCTGCTGTCACCCCCCCGGCACAGCCGGCAGCCCCGGGCTGGGATGCGGAGATGCTGACCCTCCTCCTTGTGCCGGGTTTTTGGGGAGGGTTTCCTTTTTTTATGGAAAAGCCGCCATTTTACAGCTATGGAAGGCCAGGCAGCTGGTCCCCGGGGCCGCTCGGTGATGGAGGGCACCTGGCACGGTGCGCCAGAGCCGCCGCGGGCCCCCTCCCGGCCCCTCGCAGGTGCGACCCTGAGCCCCCGGCACAGCCCGGCTGCAGCAGGCCAGCGGGACGGCGCAACGAGGGGCCGGCTTGGAGCAGAGCCCAGCTCCCGGCAGCGGGCAGCAAGCAGGAGCGGGAGGCTGAGCCCACTCCCCACCCCAAATCCTCATCCCCACTGCACCCAGAGCTTCGGGGTGGCGCTGCCATCGGTGCCCCTCTCCGGTCCTCGAGCGGGACCTGGCGCGAGCCCGTCCCGGGAGCCCGCTGCACCATTTTGCATTCTGGTGCTGGCCGGCCCCGCTGCCCTCCCACTCCCACCCCCACCCCGGGCTGCGTTTCAGCTGTTCTTGAAATCTGTCCAGGCTGGATTCATCACAAGAGCCCTCAAGCGGCTGCAAACAAACAGAAAAAAAGCGAGCGGGAGCGAGCAGCGCGATCGATCGGCGCTGGGGGCCCCCCCCCGCCCCGAGTCCCTTTGGCGACGCCAAACCAGCCCCACATTCACCGCCCCGAAGAGCGAAGGGGTTGGGGATGAGGGGCAGGGAGAGAGGGATGGAGAGCACAACGCCCACCGCCTCCTGGACTGCGCCGACAAAGCCCACCGCGGTCACGGTGCCGCGGTGATGGGCGGCAGCGTCGCGGCGGCTCTGCCTTCCCGACGGAGCCGGGCTCGTACCGCTCCGAAACTTCCCTCTTGTGGTTACCGCAGTTCAAAAAGCAAACCGGAGGCTCGGACGCACGAAGAAATTGGAAATAGCGCGGGGCGGATGGGATCGGAGGGCGAGGGCGCCCGCAGCGCCGCGACCGGGATGGGTGCGGGGTCGGGGTGCCCGTCCCCCGGGCTGGGGGAGAAGGAGCGAGCCCGCCTCCCCGCAGAGGGGAAGGCGAGGGGTCACCTCGCCCAGGCCGTGGGGACGTGGTGGCACGTGAAGGGCGGTCGTGGCCCTGTATCCCGGCCTGGGGATGGACGGGGATGGCGGGGGCAGCGAATTCCAGCGGGAATTGCCAACCGGAGCCCGCGGGGTCAGGTTGCTGCGCCTGGGATTTTAAGAGGGGCTGGATAATTTTTACCAGCGCTAACGATCCCATCTGTGCCTGACACGCTCCAGCTCCGAGCCCGGCACTCCGGCTGCGCTCCCCACCTCCCGGCCCAGCCGTGCCGATTCGCCTCCCCCCGCCTCGTCCACTGCCGGCGTGGGGCACGGATACGGCCCTCGCGCGGTGCAGGGGGCCGGTCGGCGGCACGGGTATGGCCATGTGCCGGGCATCCTGGGAGACGGCAATCCCGGCTCCCACGAGCTGATGAGCGGAGACGCACACGGAGGGTTGCCGAGTACCCTGGCAGGCTGGGGCAGGCTCAGGGCATGGCAGGGCTGGGGAGGCACGAGGGGCGGCTCCTGGCATCTCCTGGTGCCACCGCCATACCCACCCGTGGCACTCACGGGGACGGTAGGTGACAGTGGGACCCATGGGGTGGTGGGATGCCAAGGGACCTCTCCGGGTTGCAGGGGTGAGGAGCAGCTAACGAGGTTTATTTGGAGGTGGTCTCTTCCTCCCGAGGGCGTGCAAGGGGCGGCTCAGGGACCGATCCTGCCTCCCTCCTCGGCCAGCCCTGCACCGCGGCTCTGCCTGCGCTGGGTGCTGGGTGCCACGAGCCGTCCTCCCTTCCCGGGGGACCAGGGACCCGGGATGCGCTGGCACCGCCTGCCCTCCTCCCCACTCCCAACAAAGACCTGCCAGAGGACGCTGCTTTTGGGGGAGGGGATTTGCAGCATCCTGCACCCCATCCTCCTCCAGGACCTCCCCCAGCCCACCCAGGCGGGAGCTGAGGGGCGCAGGGCCGGTGCCTGCGGCACAGGGCTCGTCTCCCTGCAATGTCAACTCGCTGCTCCGCATCCGCCAAGGCTGCCCTTGGAAAAGCTGTCGGCTGCGCCGGCTGGTTTGCCAAGCCCAGGACAAGCTCTTTAGCTCGACTCTGCCAGAACAGATGCCTGGGCGACTGTAATTCTTCCTAGCATGGAAGGAAGGGGGGTGGAAAAACCCCCCAGCCTCGGTTCAACACTACAGCGCCCGCTCCTCCCAACCTCAGCCCCAAAGAGGGTCCCCCAAAAGCTGTGGGGTGAAGGAAGGCAGCGGGGGGAGGCTGGGTGATGCCGGGAGGGGAGGCGACGCGCGGCGGGAGGCCGGCGCTGCACGGCACGCGGCGGAGCCAAACGTGGCTCTGCCGCCAGCCGGGGAGGAGAGAGCGACCCGCTGCAAGGACGAGTGGGAACCGCAAGCTCCGTGTGCCAGCTCCGTCCTTGCAGCCGCCCTCCTGCTTCGTGGCGATGCTCCCCACGGAACACCCAGCCCGCTCCCACGGCCGTGTCCTCTGCAGAGAGCAGGGGAGCTGGGGAGGGTCCGCCTTCCTCCTCACGCTCCCCGCTGAGTCTCTCCGTATGCCCAAAGTCCCCCCTCTGCACCCAAACCCCCTGCAAAGCCCCCCGGCCATGGGGGCAGGAGGTCGCAGTGTGGCTGGTCTCGAAACAGCCGTCGCACTGCGTGGAGGAGGCCGGCAGCGTTTCCACACAGATATTTTCTTCCACTGGCTGCAGTTTGGGGCTGCCAAAAGCCAAAACAAGAATGGAAACATCCCATTTTTTTGGCAAAAATTCAACAGAGGGGTTGGGTTTTTTTCTTGGTTTTGGTTTTTTCTTTCTTTTTTTTTTTTTTCTCGTCTTTGGTTAGGAACGGAAATTCCCTGCCATCAAAACATGACGAAACCCCAAACCAAAACACAGCTCGGACCGAAACCTTCACCCGATTCCCCGGGGATCCTGTGTGGGGCAGGTCTCGGGGCTGGGGCTCAGCCCCACACAGCCCCGGGACATGGCACCGAGCCCGGACCCCAACAGCGGCCACGTGTGAGGCGAGGGGGCACCGTGCTTTGGGGGTCTCTCTCCCAGTGCGCTTCCCATCTCGGGATGCAGCACTTCCAGCCCCGCTCTGCGCCGCCCGGCCCTAGCAATGGCCGAGGGAGCCAGCAACGGGCCCGGGGCGGCACTGGTCTGCCAACGGGGAAGCTGATCCCTGCACACGGGGCCATCCAGGGTCCCAGCGGCTCCGAGTCACGGCAGGATTTGCCTGCAGTGCTCCCGGGAAGGTGCCGGTGGTGTCTGGCTGCCCCGAGCTCCCTCTGGGTCCTGGAGACCTCTGAGCTCCTTTGCACAAGCTGCTGCCGGGAATGGCCTCATCCAGCCCATCCCAGGGGTCTGGATCCAGCCGAGCCCAGGGCTCACCCCTGCGGCACCCCCAGCATTCCCCTCTCCCCAGCTCTGCTTTCCACCAGATGTTGGGGCCGGAGGATGAAATGGCTCTTCCCAGCCCAGTTCCCGCCGTGGCTCTCTCCGGCTCCCGTTCCGGAGGCTGGATCCGACCACGCAGCCTGAATAAGGCTCTGCCTTTGTCCGGCTCCCCCCGCCGCGCTTCCCCTTATCTAGCCCAGCCGCCTTGCCAAGAGCAGGAGGACGGCAGCGCCGAGCCGGCGAGGGAGAGGCCCTTAACCCCGCTGCTCCGGCTCCAAAGCCCCCGGAGCCACCGTTGCCCCTTGCAAAGCACTGCCAGCACCTCTCCTCCATCCCTGCCTGCTCCCCAAAACCGGGGGACACCCCCTCATTGCTCGCTGCTGCACCCCAAACTGCCTGCCTGCGCACAGCAGCATCCCCTTTGCACCCGCTTTTCTACTCCAGGTGGGTCCGAGCATCCTCGGTGGGGGGATCTGGGCATGCCTGGGGGGGTCCGAGCATCCCCAGGGGCCTGGAGCCAAGGCAGGGCTGGGCGAGGCGGGCGTCCCGGGGGCAGCGTGGAGCCGGGCTATCTGTCTGCAGAGCTCCGTGCGCAGCAATTAACCTCGAGAGAGCAGCCGCGGCTCCTGCCAAGAACCACATTAGGTGTGTGTGGCAGCGTCTAGACATGCGAGAGACCAGAGGCCTTGATCTGGAGGAAGGCGGCTCCATCCCTTCCCCCTCCCTTGCCCACCTCCCCCCAGGGACCCCCACGCAGGGGTCCGGCGGGCTCGGAGCTGGAGCATCAAGCACCGGGTGGGATGCGGGGATGGGAGCGTGAGGATGAGCTCAGCCCCGCATCCCTCTGCGTGGGTGTGGGTCAGAGTAGCTCCACGTCGGGCTTTTAAATCGTGGCCCTGCTGCTTAGCACAGCGTGGCACGGCACGGCACCCACGGGTGCCCGACCCCCAGCTCCCCAGGCACTGCTGGAGGAGGAGGAGGACGGGGGCTGCAAGTGGCACCCCAACCACGGAGCCGGGACATGCAACAGCCATCCCAGGGAGCTGGCAGCAAACCCCCGGACAAGCCCTGGGACCGTGGACGGAGCCAGGAAGCGACCCAGCTCGTCACCTGCCTGTGCCCATCCCGGCGAGCAGGTGGGTGCCCACAGCCCGTTCGCCCGGGCAGGTCGGCGCAGGGGTGGCGAAGCAAGGTGGGCACCGTGGGGGCCGGGCACCCTCCCCGCCGGTGCCCCTCGTGCCTACGACACCCCCTTGTTCTCACCTCCCGGGTGCAGCCACCCCAGACGGCTGCGGGATGCTTGGGAGAAGAGATTTTCCCGACATTAATTAATTAAAATAAACAGCAAATTAAATACAGCAAAATTAAAATAGCTCCGGAAATTAATTTTCAACAAAACCCACCTGGAAAGGCTGGATATTTAAAGAATTAATAGAGCCCTCTGAGACCATAAAGAACCGCCGAGCTCCCGGCATCCACCAGCCCCCTCCGAGCCCCCACGGGGACCCAGGGCCTTGGGGAAGCCAGGATGGGACCCTGGATTGGGAGCGGTCTCCAAGCCCAGCTCCCACATCCCCATGCCGGACGCCTCCTCCGCACGCTGCCGGCGTGTCCCGGCTGGCAGCTGCCTCGCCGCTGCCCGCACGTGCCAGCATGTGCCAACCCAGCGCAGGGAGGGAGGGATGCGGGCGACGGATGCGGACGCGCACGCCGCGGTCCCACCGGAGGGAAGAGCCCACCCCAGCCCCGGCACGGTTCGGCACAGACCCGCTGAGGGTCCGCAGGGACACCGGGCTCCTGCCCGCTTCGCCCCACGGCCGGGCGAGCCGGCGGCGAACACCGGCGGCGAACACCGGCGGTCCCCGGTTGGCGGGACCCGCTCCGGCGCAAGGATGTCCCCGTCACCCTCCCAGCCAAAACCCGCAGCGACGAGGGAAAACCCGACCTTCGCAAACCGGCTGGCAGCCCCTGGGTGCTCCGGGCCCCCCACAGCTCTCCCCACGGGTAATCCCCCCGGCCAAAGCGGGATTACCGTGCGTAGCCGGGCAAAGCTCCTTACCACGCACGCCGGGCACGTTGACGGGTTCCTGGGGGGCCAGGCGGGCGGCGGACGGGGCGAGGGGCTGGGGAGCATCCCCGCGCCCGGCCGAGCTCCGGTCTGAGACCAGGCACAACCGGTCGCGCGGTTGGGGTGTGCCGAACCGACCGTGGCGGGAAGTCCCGTCCGGCGCAAGCCGGCCCTCCCACGGCACTGGCGGCGTTTCCTCTCCCCGCGCACAGGCGCAGCGACACAGACACCGGCGAGCGCCAAAAGGCTCCGGAAGGAAACGGAGAAAGCGAGAAGAAGCCGGCAGGTGGAGAGCAGAGGGGCTGCGGCCGCCCCCACCCCGGCGTGGGGTACGAACGGGCACCCGAGGCTCCCCACCCCACTGGAGGGTCTGGCCACGTTGCCAGCGCCGAGCTGCCTTGCGGGCCATTCCCCACCTGGGGAAACTGAGGCACGGCGGCAAGCAAGGGTCCGCGCGGAGCCCCCCAGCCTCCCGGGGAGGGAAACGTTCTCCCCGCCAACGTCCGGGATGACACCAGCTCCCCGGCCTCCTCCCGCTCCACCCTGTTCCTGCAGGAACCCAGGAGTCCGGGCTCCGGGCAGGCAGCCAGCACCTCCCTGCTGCCTGCGCCTCCCGCCCTGCCTCCCTCGCCTGCACCGCGGGCGCCCGGCTCCGGCCCTCGGCACCCACATCCCAGCCCGGTTCGCGCCGGCCTCCCACCCCGGGCACACACCTTCCCGCGGCGTGTCAGGGCGACCTTGGAGCCGCGCCGCGACCGCTCCGTGCCAAACTTCCCGGCACTCGCCGGCGATGCCCAGGGCAGAGCTGGGGGGTGACGGAAAGGGTGGGCAGGGAGATTTTTTCACCCCGTTTAATTAGTCGTTGGGTGGTTTTATTTTCCTTGCCGGAGACAAAGGCAGCCTGCGCGCCCGGCCGCAGGGTTTGGAGGGTGCTGGCGGTGCCGGGACCCTGCGGCGGTGCCGGGGCCAGCCGTGCCGGGGGCTCTGGGTGGCCGGTTTCCTCCGCACACAGATGGCTGTTTCGACTCAGTCGAGCGCTTGACCTAAATCTCCTCCTGATCCACGGGAGCTGCAGTCCCTCAGCAGCACAGCTCAAGGCGAGGAGGAGGAGGAGGATGAAGAGGAGGGGGGGAGGACCAGGGCCAGCTGCAGACCGGCGGGAGGGTCGTGCTGGAGGGCCCCCACCCCGGGCTTGGCAGCGGGTCCGGTGGAGGCGGTGGTGGAGGGAAGGAGGGGGGAAAAAAATCTCCCACGCTTCAACCTCCAGCGCCGGCAGCCTGCGCCTGCGTGCTGCACCCGCCGAGGCCGGGGCAACCGCCCCGTCGGGCTCGACGCCCCAGCAGACCACTTCCTCGGAGAGGGGCCCCGCCGGAGGAACCTCCAACGGCTCGAAAGTTTCGCCTCTGACTCAACCGCTGGCTGGGGTGACCGAGCCGGCAACGGGGAGGGGGACCTGCGGGACCCCGGGGGTTCGGGGCGCCGAGGTGGGGGATTTTTTTGGGTTCCCCAGACGAGGGTTGTCTAGGAGGCATTGGCGCTCCACCCCCAGTGTCGGAGCAGCCCAAACCGGCTTCCCAGCGACAGCAGAAAGCTTTTAAAATCCCCTACGCGCGGCATGAGTCACTCCAGAGCCAGTGCCCAAAACAAGCTCCGACACGGAGAGGAATGGCGAGAGCAGAGATGCTGGGGGCGGGCAGGAGGGGCTGGGGAGGGCCGGGGAGGGGGAAAGGGGGAGACAGAAGGAGGGAGAGAGAAGAGAAGAGGCAGAAATAACAGCATCTGAAACTCTGCCTGCTGGAGGCTAATTGGTTCCGGCACAGCCTGGTTTGTTTGGCAATGTTTCCTCTAATCCTTCAGGCTCCGCGCTCCCAGCCCCAGGGACATGGGGACATCTCGCCGCCCGGCACCACCAACTGGCCAGCGCCCCCGTCTCGGGTCACCCACCCACCCCGGGATGCAGAAGGGGACCGGTTCTGCCCACCTTGGGGTCCTCCCGGGGCTGCGCCCCGCCACGGTGACATCCCCGGGGATCGGCGTCCCCGCACACGGCGCGGAGGATGCTCGGAGGATGGCCGAGGGAAGGGATGGGAAGGGATGGGAAGGGAGGGGAAGGGAAGGGGGGGCCCCACGGCCCAGCATGGCCGAGCCAGAGCACTAGCCAAGAGTCGGCAGCTTTGTTCCAGGTGCCGGCTCCCTTTTTTTCATTAGGCTAATGGGATGCGGATGCATTATTCCATTCCACATGCTGCTAATGAACCACTCAGGCCAGTGCATTTGCATTAATGTGCAAAGCGCTGGAGGAGGGTGGAGTGGCTGCATCTGGCCAAGGCTGACCTTCCCTGAGCTGCCCAGCCTCCCCGGCGTGCAGCCCCCCCCAGCCCCCGAGCCCCGCCGGACCCTTGATCTCCCCAGGACGGCTGCAACGCACATTCCAGGACACATTAACCAGCCCCCAGCAAGCCCGGCCACCCCAAGCTCGCTGCCCTCTCGCCCGCACCATGCCCTACCAGCTCCCCCAGCCCCCTCCCATATGGACCCCGACCCACGCCCCGCTGCCGGCACCCCCCTCCGCACCCCAGCCCTGACACCCCATAAGCAGGGAGGACCGCAGCATCCCTCCAGCACATCCCGCTGCTCCCCAAAAAGCGAGGAGACCCGCTCGGCATGTCCCCCCTCCACAGTTATTCTTACTGGGGCCTCCCAGCACCACCCCAAAACTCCCCTCCAGCACCCAGGGGAGCGGGGACCCGTCCCCCAGGCCCCCCCCCCGGGTGCTGGCAGGCAACGGCGGGGCGCGGGCGTCATCGGAGCCCTTGGGTTGTTTGTTACGGCTCCCAACTGCCTCCGTCCCCGGAGAGGTTTCGAAGGCGAGTGACCCACGAACTGGAATGCGCAAAGCCTCAAGCAAACAGAGCCAGCTGCCTGCGCCCGCGCAGGGGGGGCGGCGAGGGGAGAGCAGCCAGCCCCACGGCACGGCACGGCACGGCACGGCACGGCTCCGTGCACGCGGATGCGCTGCCCCGACGCGGATGCGCGCGGCCCCGACGCGCTCTCCCGGGATGGGCAGCCGCTCGGTTGGGGTGACACTGGAGCGGTCCACTGACCTCGTTGTGTCCCCAACACCGCCAGCCATCGTGACAGCCACCCCCCGAACCCACGTGTCCCTCTTCCCACCTTCCTCCCAGCCCATCTTTTGGCACCACGTGGCCTCCCGGCACCGCAGGAAGGCTGTGCCGGCAGGATGCTTCACCCCCAGCATCCACGGGTGGCCAAGGGACCTCTAGGACAGGGGACAGCGCTGTGGCAGCGCCTTGGCCAATGCCACCCTCCCCAGGAGGGCTCCTGGCAGCGGGGATGGGCACAGCCCTGCATGCCCTGGGGGGCACAGCGGGGTCTCACGCGGCTCCGTGCCCGGCGAGCGTGCGAAGCCCCCGCGCCCGGGCGCGTGCACGCGGGTGTCTGGGTTTGTCACAGCCTGGTGAGCAAGTTAATCTCAGGCTCCCTGACACGTGGAATAAAATCGCGATCCCGTAATGGAATTCATTCGTCTTCCTGTCCAGGAGGAGAACGAGCCCCCCACCGCCTGCCGGGGCCGAGGGTGGGCCAGGGCAGAGCAGCTGGCGGGCCAGCACCCTGCCTGCACCCAGCCTCCCCCCCTGCAACGGGACCTGACCGGCACAGGACGGACATTCCTGCGGGCTTCTGCCCCTGGGGACACTGGGTGCTGCAACATGTCCCCTTCCCAGGGTGACCTCGGCCATCTCCATGGAAGAAGCCGGGGTCACCAATGCGGGTTGAACCCCCCCTGGGGCGATGCGGGGTCCTGTTGTGCCCGACGGCAGCCCCGGCGCTCACAAGGGGCAGAAAGGGAAACTGAGGCAGATGGCAGCACTGGGGAAAGGGCAGTTGTGGTGGCATGAAGGGGACAGGGAAAAACATCCCTCTGTCCCCGCGATGTCCCTCTGTCCCCACGGTTCCCTCCCGACTCCTGGAGCCTTCCCAGTGGGGAGGACCCACCCCAGGGACCCTGCAGGGGCGACACCGCCTGGAGCACCCATGGGGGAGCCCAGCACGTCCCCAGGGACCGGCTCACCCGCAGCCGATGCCACGGGGGTAAGCGACGGAGAAAAGCCCTTGCAAGGAGCCCAAGTGGGGCAGGAGGCCACGGGGCTGCCACGCTGCCCCATGCCTCAGTTTCCCTCCAGCACCCACGGCAAGGCCAACCCCAGGCGGGAAAGCGGCCCCACAGCCGGGGAGGAGGAGGAGGAGGAGGAGAAGAAGGAGGAGGGTTGCTCCTTCCCGGGCACACAAAGCCCCTTTCATAGGGGCTGAGTTTGGATTTCCTCCGCCAGCCCAGCACCTCGCTGCCTCCTGCCCTGCCAGAAACGCTGCGGTCGGAGTGGGGGGCTGGCGGGTCAGATGCCTGGGGGGGCACAGGGACATTCGGGTGGCTCTGTCCCTCACCCCGACCGTCCCCGTGATTTTCCCTTCCTGTCAGCTTTTAATTATACCCCTAATAAAAGTCGCTTTGCAGGGAAACGGGAGCTTTGTTGCTCGGGAGCTCATCTGCTCCCGCTGCTCCGTCCCCGCTTTAAACCGTAATCCTCAGCTGGGGACACCACAATTAGCCACCGCGGAGCCGGGCACCGTGTCACGGAGGATTAGGGCTCCCTTCGGCAGGGAGCTGGGGGACCTGGCCCCCCAGTGGGTCGATGGCTCTGGGCAGGATGGGCTGTCACCCCCCTGCAGCCCCCGAAGGAGGAGGATGAGCCTATAAGTGTCCCCCTCCAGCCATGCAGCCCCCAGCCCACCCCCTCCAGGGTACCCACAGACCTGCACACACCAGTGCCCCTGGGTTATTTCTGGGGTGCACGGGAGCCACAGACCCTCGACCGCCCCTCCCGTAGCCCCCCGCGCAGACAGACCCCAGGAGGGCTTCCCGGGGGTCGGCTGGCTTTGTACAATGTCACTGTGGGGACAAAAATGGGGCTGGGGGGACTGACACGAACCTCAACCCATGCCCCCACATGACCGCCCAGCCCCGATGCCTGCCCCCAGGGCCATGTGTCCCCACGAGGGGAAACTGAGGCACGGGGCGCCAGGTGCCATGACGCACGTCCCGCAGCAGCGCTGTGCCGAGGAGAGACGCCCTGGCAGGACGGTGACAGCCCTCGGCCCTCCCCCCCAGGTACAAAACCAGGCAGGCTGCAGGCGTGGAGCTGCGTGCTATCGGCCCCCCCCCCCCCCAGCTGATAAACAACAGGGACACGAGGGATGCAAGAGCCATGGGCGCCCACCGGAACCAAGTTGGGGACCCTCCGGCACCGGTACGGTGACATGGGACACGTGCACGGCGCAACGGCCACCTCCGTGGCGTGGCAAAGGGGCAGCGGACGTGGGGTCACTCGACCCCTTGAAGCCCCCGAAAGGAGCCCGAGCGTCGCTCCCGGGTGCCTGCTCGCCAATCAGCCTCTTCCCGGGGCTGGGGAGGCGAGGGGGGAGCGCAGGCGCTCGTTAGCAGCCGCTCATTAAGGGCCCTCCGGGAGAAGGAAGGTACCGGGGGCACCTGCACCTCCGGTTAATGAGCTTCAGCGCCATTAAATGCTGGAGGGGGCCTTGGGCGCGGCGGGGCTGGTGGTGTGGGGGGCTGACCCCCACCCTGACCCCCACCCAAACGACGGTGTGGGTCCCTGTGATGGCGTGGCTGGGGTAAAGGGAGGGAAGGGGGGGCGTTGGGTCCCGGTGACAGCCGCAGTGACGGTGGCAGGGACGTGCAGAAGCCGCTGCCAGGACCCCCCTGGCCAGCCCTGGGGGGCTGCACCCCCCCAGCCACGCCTGCACGCACGGGTGCTGCACGGGGAGGGTGATGGTGGCCAGTGCCGGACGGCAGCGCCGCGCACTGCACCGGTGCCCACGCGGAGGCAGGATGGGACCCTTGGGTCCTGGGGGTCGGGACCTTCCCACCACCCCCGAGCCGGGGGGGGGGACCCAGCCATCCTGTCCCCGAGGACCCAGCGCTCCCAGACTGGCCATTAAAGCGCATCCTCACGCAGAGCCCGGAGGGGACGCAGGCGATGCCCCCGGGGTGCATCCTACGGCGCACCTATCCCGTGACCCCCACCCCAGCACCCAGTCCCGCGGGGTGCCTGGGTCCCCAGGCCCGAGCGCTGTGGCCCCCCACCCTCCCACCCGCACGGGGCTCTCCCTCGTTAATGTTTACTCGGGTTCGTTAGCGCCGGCACATCGCCATGGCAACCGTGCAAGCTGCGCGCCGCCATCGACGCCGCCGCCACCACGAGGCGCGGGGACGTCCCCACGCGTGGGGTCAGCGTTGGCGCCCACCCACCACCCACCCACGCTGGCCAATGTGGGGCTGGGGGACAGCGTGGGGTTCAACGGGGCGCAGGGACGCTGGGGCTCGCCTGCTCTGTGCCGAGGTGGCGTGGCCCGGTGTCACCCAAACGGGGTGACAGCACCCACCGCTCGCCCCCGACGGGGCTGTAGCGTGTGCGTGGCGCTGCCAACGCGCCTCGGCGCTGCATTATTTATAAAGCAGAGGAGCGGAGGGCTCGGCGGTAGCCGCAGAGCCCTCACGGGCCACCCTGCCCGGCGTCACGCGGCCACCAAGCCCGCCGGCACGTTGGCACCGCGGCCCCGGCGGCCAAGAGGGACAACGGGGACGAGGCTGCCCGCGGGGCTGGCAGAGCCACGGGGCACCCAGATGCCACCCCGGCGTCCCCTCGGATGCGGCGCGCAGCTGCTGCAGCACGCGGGGACATCGGCGTCACCCCCACCTGCCACCGCGCCAACCCATCGCGGACGGGGATTTGGGTGACGGAACCGCAAAGGGTCAGCCCCACGCGGGACCCGGCCCGCAGCACCGCGGCGCAGGGCAGAGCCCCGGCCGTACCCCAGCGCCCTTCACCCCCAGCGCCCTTCACCCCCAGCGCCCTTCACCCCCAGCAGGACGCGTCCCCGGCGTCCCCTTGCGCCGCCGCGCTCCCTTCGCTCCGGCGAACGGGTTATCCTTAAGCTTCGCAGAATCCTTCCCGCCTCCTCCCTCCCTGCGAGTCCCGGGGTTGGGGAAGGGGGAGAAAGCGGTGTTGGGGCTTTTAATTTTTCATTATTAATTTCCCATCGAGGCCGAGCCGGGGCTCGCTCAGCCGCCCCCAGCATCGCCCCCCGCGCTCCCGCACGCTCTCCTGGAGCTCTGCACCGGCTGAAGCCGAGCCAGGCTGCCGATAGGATTAATTCTGCATGACTGCCTATCTCCGCGGGGGGATCTAAGACCCTCAGGCCTGCAGCAATCTTTAAAATTCCTCCAGCCCAACTTAATTCCCTCTTCCTGCAGAGCTGGCGCATCTGCTGCAGTCAGGCAGGGGGAGACGGAGGGAGAGAGGGGGGAACGGCGGCACCCAGCACCGCCGCCGGCTCCGGCGCCAAGCGGCGGCCCTGTTGTGGGGGTGGCGTTGTCACCGTGGGGTCATCCGTCCTGACCCCCCGCCCCGGGTGGTGGTATGAGGTGGGGAAACTGAGTCACGCCGGGGCAGCCCTAGGGAGGGTGGTTTGGATTCACCCCCCCTGCACCGTGGCGCAGGTATCTTGCCACCCCCCAACACCCCCCGCCGGCACAGCTGGGATCCCCCAAACTTAAAAATGAGGGTTTACAAGCACTGATGGGGTCTGTCTCCACGGGGGGAGCTTATTCAGCGCCCCCACCCCCGACTCCGCAGCCCCGAGGGACAGACCCCCACAGTCAAACATCATCCTCAGAGCCTGGGATCCCTGGATTTTGGGATGCTCACGGAAACGCAGCTGGCTGCTTCGACAACAGCCCTGCACCCCAGAGCACACCCTGGGGGCGAATCCCTCCCCCCCAGCCCCTCTCCCAGCGGGACAAGGACCCCAGCATCACCCGGGGGGCTGCGCCCACCCAGAGCCGGCACCGCTGGACCCCCCTGCCCACACCAGCCCCAACCAAACGGCGTCACGGCGCGAGGAGCCCGGCCAAGCGGGGGGTGGGGGGGGGGGGGGGGTGCTCCCCCCGCAAACCCCCTTCCACGCACCGCGGCGGCGTGTCCCCGCGCTTCGGACGCTCAGCCACCGCCACGCCGAGGCCGGCGGGCAGGGCTCAACCTTCGGGAACGGGGGTAACAGGGAAAGGTGACGGAGCGGGGGAGTTGGGCGGGGGGGGGGGGGAAACGCGGCCACCGAATTCCAAGCCCTGCCCGTACCCCCAGTCCGGCAGCACCTCTGCGGAGGCGTCGGCAGTTGGGGAGCCCATCCCTGTGCCTTCTCGCCTGCGCCGTGCCCGGCTGGGCTGGCAGCCGGGGGGAAGGCGAGGAGCGCATCCCGGCCCAGCTGCCGGCAGAGCTGCGGATACATGCATTTAAATCACTTATATCTTTACTTTCTCCTGCGCTGGCTGTGAGATGGGCTTTTTTTTTTTTGCATGCGTAATTAGGGGGTGGAACAGATGGCGGAGGGTTCGTTTAAAGTAATGCATCCATTAAAATAACCTTCGCTGTCGGGGACTGCGCTCCGACGGGGGCTCGTTTCACCGGGGGCGGTGGGGAGGTTTGGGAAAGGGGGGAGCTTTGTTCTGCAGGGTGGGGAGGGTTGGACTTTGGGAAGGCTTGGAGAGCACGTTCCCTCCGGGATGCAGCATCGTGGGATGAAGGGGTGAAGCTGGTCTGGATACACCGACCTGTATTGCCGTGAGAGCTGGGATCAAACTGGGACCAAACTGGGGTTGAAGCGGTCCTCTCCGGGGCTCAGTTTCCATAGCAATATGATGGAAGGGAGATGGCAGGGATGCAAAGCCCAGCCAAGGGCCAGCGGCCAGCCCTCCGGCATCTCCCACGCTGGGGAGGACGCCATGGGGTGGGCACGGACCTCCGGGAGGAGCTGCCCGTCGCGGGGTCCGTGCCCACCCACTCTAAAACCCCAAAATAGGCTGGGGGAGGACGTTTCTCCTTGCCACGCAGCACCAACCGCCTCTCCTGTTTCAAACCCCGGGTTCCCGGGAGAGGCAGGAGGGCTTTGTTCAGGCACCGGAGGAGCGGAGGCCAGAGAAAGCAGGAGTGCCCTGCCAGCTCTTGTGTTTCACTCCCAAGGAATGCCGGGGAGGGGAGGGGAACACTGGTTCCCCCCCACTCCGCCCCCCGCCCCAGTGGGCGCACAGCCCGGCTGCGGGGTGCTGGGGTCGGGAGGAAGAGGAGGGGAGGGCGCGGGGATGAAGGCAGGCGTCGTGTGGATGCCGTGGTACCACCACGTGCAGCGGGTGGGCTGGAGGCGGCGGGGGGACACACACACCCCCCATGACACACACCCGGGGTGACACGGCAACGCTGGCTTGGTCGGAGCAGCCACAATAATTCAGAGCAAGAGCTGCCGAGCAAATCTTCCACCAGGGGCTCGGAGGAGAGATGCCCCCGTGGGTCCCCCTCGAAGCTGGGGGGGGGGCTCCAGAGAGGCAGATGCAGGGGAAGGGGCTGGGGAAGGGCGAGAGCGGCGCGAACCCGAAGCCACCCATGCGTGTTCAAATATTTAGTGTGCACTTGCCAAGGTGCTTCTGCTGCCTTCGGGGCATCGCCGCGCTCCAAGCATCCGAGAGGTGGGAGCTGGGGGGGTGGGGAGCAAACGCCAGGGCTGCACTGGAGGGGGCGGGGGGGTTGTCTCCATTTCAGCTGGGCTGGGAGGGCCAGGGCTGGCCCCCCACCAGGGCACAGGGAGCCCAGGGAGGGCTGGGACAAGCTCAGCTTCGCCCCGAGCCGTGCGAAGGCTGGTCCTTGCCTCACCGCCCCCTCCCCGGCTACGGCCCCCAGACCCCGAGGGGCTGCGCATCTCTCCCTCCTCCTCCTCCTCTTCCTCCTCCAGCCCCATATGCCCTGCTCGCCAGCACCCTGGGGTGTCCCCAGCACCCGAGCGGCCTTGGGGACAGCCGGCCGCTGCTCTTGCCAACGCCTCCGTGCCCGGAGTGGGGAGCACGAGGCGAGATGCCAACGGGAGCGGCGCTGGGCTGCGGGCGGCCGGGGGGAGGGACCGAGGGGACACGCGGGATGGCGGCGATGGGTTGGGGGCTGCCGGAGAGATGCCAACAGCCCGGAGGGGACGGCAGCAGGACCCGGACCGCGGGGGACGCGGCTCCCCAGGCCAGCAAGAGCAGCCCCTCCGGTTCGCCCTCCCCGTCCCCACGCACGCACCGCGGAGCTGCCGAGGGACCCCGCCACCACTCGCACAGCCCCGTCCCCACGCTGCTCCCCGTCCCCCGAGCCCCCGCTCCACCACCCCCACCCTCCCGCTCGCCAATCCAAACCTCCCCCGGCTCATCCCCTTCCTCTCCC
This sequence comes from Rhynochetos jubatus, assembly GCA_027574665.1. Taxonomy (NCBI): domain Eukaryota; kingdom Metazoa; phylum Chordata; class Aves; order Eurypygiformes; family Rhynochetidae; genus Rhynochetos; species Rhynochetos jubatus. The sequence goes on along the minus strand of CM050672.1, from coordinate 4,340,939 downwards.
CGGCCATCACCCCCCCGTCCCCCCGCCAGGCCCCGGCGGCCACCCCTTCGCCTCCCCGGCCGCTTCAGCTGATCCCGTTGGTGCACCCCAACACCCCTGAGCTCTTCCCACTCCCCAACCAGCAATCTGCCGGGAAAACCGGTCCCAGAAAACCTTCACCACATCCGCGCCAGCTCTGCGGGTCTGGGGGGGCCGCGGGCTGGCCCCCCGCTCGCCAAGAACAATAGAGCCTTGTTCCAGCCCAGCTCCGGCCTCTCCTGCCCGGGCTGCGCACACCTCCCTGGGCAATGTGCTGGCCACTCTCACCTCTACGTCTCTCTCGCTGTTTCCCAGCTCCCTCCTGACAAATCCCCGTTCCCGATCGCTTCTCCTCCCCGCGGGTCCATATTAAGCTACATTCTCCTTTCAGCTGGGTGGAAAACAGCAGTAATAACCATGTGGAGAGAGCCGTGCCCCCCACCTCCACTTCCCTCCCACTTTGGGGTTCAAATTTCATTTCAGCAAAAAAGCTTCCCCCGCCTCCAATTTCTTCCCCCAAACCGAGTCGCTGTCGTCTCGTCTGATCTCGGCAGGGGCCGTGTGGATGCTCAGCTCCTCCTGGTTCAGGATCTGCTGCCAATCTGGACCTCGCAAACTGGTTCTCACACGGCTCCCGCCTAGCACCTCCCTCTCAGCATTTATTGTCCCTCCTCAACCACCCAGTCCCAGCTTGCTCCCTGCCACCCTGTGCCCATGCCACCCTGCCACCCTGCTCCCAGCCACCCCGCTTCCAGCCACCCTGATCCCTGTCACCCCACTCCCCATGCCACCCTGATCCCCATGCCACCCTGCCCCCTACCACCCTGCTCCCAGCCATCATCCTGCTCTCTACCACCCTGCTCCCCATGCCATCTTGTTCCCTACCACCCTGCTCCCCATGCCACCCTGCTCCCTGCCACCCCACTCCCCGTGCCACCCCACGCCCACCCACCCTGCTCCCTACCATCCTGCTCCCAGCCACCACCCTGTTCCCTACCACCCAGCTCCCTGGCACCATCCTGCTCCCTACCACCCTGCTTCCCATGCCATCTTGCTCTCTGGTACCCCACTCCCCACGCCACCCTGCTCTCCATGCCAACCCGCTCCTGGCCACCCTGCCCCCTACCACCCTGTTCCCCATGCCATCTTGCTCCCTACCACCCAGCTCCCTGGCACCATCCTGCTCCCTACCATCCTGCTTCCCATGCCATCTTGCTCTCTGGTACCCCACTCCCCACGCCACCCTGCTCTCCATGCCACTCCACTCCCCATGTCAACCCGCTCCTGGCCACCCTGCCCCCTACCACCCTGCCCACTACCACCCTGTTCCCCATGCCGTCTTGTTCCCTGCCACCCTGCTCCCTGGTACCCCACTCCCCACGCCACCCTGCTCTCCATGCCACTCCACTCCCCATGTCAACCTGCTCCCGGCCACCCTGCCCCCTACCACCCTGCTCCCCACCACCCTGCTCCCCATGCCACCCTGCTCCCCATGCCACCCTGCTCCCCATGCCACCCTGCTCCCTGGTACCCCGCTCCCCACGCCACTCTGCTCCCCTTCACCCCGCGCCGCCCATCTGGTGACGCGCGAGGTGCCACGCTCCCCTCCCGCCCGTTGCTGCTCAGCCGCATCCATCCCCAAACCCAGCTGCCGAATTCGCCGGGCCAGATTTATTCCTGGCCAATTCCCGGTGGGGGAAAACCAGCGGGGCCGGCAGCCGGCGGGAAGCGGGGCGGCCCTGTTGCCTCCAGCCGAGCAGCCTCCCTCTCTCCCGCAGCTGAAGAGCTCATCTCCCTCGCCCAAGGCGCTCCGTCCTCCTCCAGATATTTTAGGCCCAGGTTTGGCGAGGAATGTTCAGGCGCCGAGCCCAAGCCCATGCGCTGAAGTCAGCAGGAGGCGAAGAGCCTGCGCGGGGCTCGGGGCCCCGGGGGCGGCAGCGACGAGGGAATGAGATGGGATTGGGATTGGGATGGGGATGGGATGCTGCTCCCTCCGCCTGGAGCTCGTTTAGCAGCGGGAAGGGCAGAGGTTGGAGCCGGCGGATGCCAGAACTGCTTCGCTCTCCCTCCGAGAGGATCAATACCACATTTCGCCGCTCCCCCCCGTCTCCCCACGGCGCACCAGGCATCAGCGCTCGCCCCTGCACGCGCCTGCGCCGCGTGGGCTTCGGCACGGGGACCGGAGGGGGGGGTCCCCACTGCTGGCCGTCCCCATCCCCTTCACCCAGGAGGGGAAGGAGGTGTTTTCGCCACGGTGGCGTGTCCCCTGCCAGCACCCCCCCAGCCCCACTGTCACCCCCCAGCTCCACACACCGAACCCTGCCCACACCCCCAGCCCCCCTGTGCCGTGGCAGCCCATCGCACCCCCCAGCCCCACTCAGCATCCCCCGGGGGGAGCTTCAGAGGGAGTCCCCGGCCCGGCAGCACGCACCCGCCCTTGTCACGGCCCCGCTGGCACGCAGACACCCTACGTGCTCCGACAGGTGAGCCCCCGGGGAGCGTTCCTGCCCGGGCCGGGAATTGTCCCCACCGGGCAGCCGCTTTGCAGGCATGTTCCTTCCCAGCACGTCCCTCCCTCCTTCCCCTCCGTCTCCAGCCTCCCTTGGCCGGCAAAAAGGGGGGAGCCAACGGATTTTAATGAGCTCCCCGGAGGCATCGCTCCGCACCCCCATCCTCCCGCCTCTTCCCGCGCCCGGGAACTGATGCTCTTGAAACACAACCCTCGGTGGCAAGCCTGGAAAAAAACCACAGGGCACATTTTCCACCACCACCGCCCCCCCCCCCCCCCTTTTCCTCCTTTCCCTCCTCGCCTCCCCCAGCTTTTTGCTCTCCTGCCGATGCCAAAGACCCAGCCGGGCTCTTGTGCTTTCACTCGCAGCTGCAGCTGCCGATTTTCGCTGTAAGCCCTTGTGCCTAGAAGGCCCAGAGCGAGGGATTCTGGGACGCAGTGATTGAAGACAGCACCAGCGCGGAGACCATTGCTCAGACTTTCCCTGTCTGTCGCCCCAACGCTCAACCCACAGAGAGGGAGGGGAGAAAAAAAAAAAAAAAAAAGGAAAGAAAGGGGAAAAAAAATAAAAAGATGGAGAGAAAAAATAAAAAAAACCCCAACCCCACGGACTGGCGCTCGCCCCTTCCCACCCACGCAGAGCGGCACGCTCTGCCGAGTGGCCCAGCCTTCGCCCGGGTCAGCCGGCCCACGGGGGACAGGGTGAGCTCCCCGGTCCCGCGGCACCCCGGGGAAGTCCCGTCCGCTTCGCTTCTCGACGCCGAATCCCGGCGCGAGCGTGCCGGGGTGGCCAGCACCTTAAAAACCTCACGGTGGGCACCTGAGCGGCGCCCCGGTTGTTTCCCCGCTGGGTTATTTTGAAGGAAAAATAATAATAACGCAGCTTTCGAGCCGCTGTTCGCAGCACTGGGTGAATATCGGGGTGCGGGTGCGAGGGGAGGCGACGCCACGCACGATGCCGGGTCCTCACGCGACGCCGAGACGCTCACCCGCGGCGGGGGGCACCCCGGAGCCAAGCCAACACCCTGGGCACATGTCACCATGACCCTTCCGCATGCAAAAGCCCCGGAGAGAGGGGGTGCCCGGCACCCTGGGTGTCTGGGTGTGCCTGGGGAAGGTCCCACGGGACCGAACACCGGCCCTCCGGCACACGCACCGGGCCGGGGCGTCGCTCAGCGTGCGCCCCCGAGGCACAGCAGCGACAACTCCAGCCCGAATAGACCGACGGACACAAGGTGGGAAGTGGGGGAGCCAGGCTGCGCCCCCGCGGACCCCCACGCCGGCGGGAGGCGGGGACCAGCCGAGCATCTCCAGGCCAGCCGAGCCCTTGCACCCCGAGAACCGTCCCCGGCATCGCCGGCTCCCTGAGAACCGTGACCGGACCACGCGGCGCACCCCAGCCCTGAAGTTTGGCAGGCGGCGGGGCCGGGAAGCAGACGGCAGAGGGAGGGGGGGGACACACAGAGACATCTGCGACGCACTCAGGGGCCATCCCGCATCCGGGCAGCCCGGCCACAGCCCAACATCCAGCGGGACGGCCCCGAGGGGGGGAGCCCAGCTCTGTAACCAGGCAAAAATCCCCCCAGTCCCTCCCGTTCTCCCCATCACGCTCCCGTTAACGAGCCCGGAAGAAGGAAACAGCCCTCCCCACCGCTGCCCTGTTTACCAAGAGCTGGTTCCAAGCACTCCGGAGAATAGCAGGAGCATTTCAAGGCCCTGTTTCCACTCGGCTGACACACACTATTTATAGAAGCCCACAATTCTCCCAGAGCTTTCCTCGGGATCTCAGCAGAAATAGCCTGCCCCGGGTCTCTGCTGCCTTCTCTAAGGAGGCCAGGGCAGCGCCGGCCCCCCCAGGCTTCCCGTAACCTTCCACGGGCTTCCATCGCTTCTCCTCCGCCGGCCGCCCCGCTGCCGGCACGTCCTTGGCTACCCCGCTCCCGGCCACGGTGCCAAACCTCTCCCGCCCCAAAGCCCGGCCATCTCCACCTCCCGCCGGATCGGTTGGCGGTGGCCCTGGCCGCCGTCCGCTGGCCGGACGGCGCAGGGAAGGAGGGAACCGGACTGCGGTTCACCGGTGGGGAGAAGGGAGGAGGGTGTTGGGGTGGGGGGTGTTGGGGTGGGGGGTAAAGCTGGCGGCCAAGCGAAAGCCACCTCCCGCCTGACTGCATCGGAGCGCGCCGAGCCCCGGGGGACTCGCACCGGGGATGGAGTTGGCCTATTCAGGTTACAGAGACATGGCAGAGCGGAATTTGGCGCCGCGCCATCCCTTCTCCAGCCCCCCCAACCCCCCCCCACAGCCCTCCTCTTTCCCCCCTCCCCACCACCACCACCCTCCCCTGCAAATTCCTCAGCCCAGCAGGAGAAGCCAGTGTAAGGGGACACCTGGGGGGGTGAGGAAGGGGGTGGGGGGGAAGGCCTGGGGAAGGGAAAGCAGTGGGGCGGGGGGGGGGGCCCCCAGTTCTGACCACGCGCCCCCGGCGCCTGGGTCGAAAGCGAGCGGGCAGGATCCGTGCCCGTCGCCCCGGGGGTTCGCTTCTGCTCTCTGTCACGCCAGGATAAATCTGGAGCGGGTCCACGGCGCGCGGCACACAATGAGCTCAGCCCGTGGCTCCGGGTGGCTCTTCTGGGGGCCACGGGGCCGGGGCGGGGGGTGGGGGGCTTGGATGCACGAGGCCACCTGGTCACCGCTGCGGCCACGTCCTCCCCCCTCCACCCCGGGCACCCAAACAAGCGGGGGACCCAGGTGTCACCGCCCGCCTTGGGGACACCGAGCATCTCCCCGGGGTGGGCAGAGGGTCCGGCGTTAGCGTGACCCCGACGGGTGCCACCAGCACCCCCCCCCCCGCCCCCCCCCGTGGTCCCCATCGCCGCGGAGGGGCCGCGCTGGGGGTGGGGGTGGTGGGATTGAAATCAGCTGATCGATAAAAACAAATCAGAGGGGGGGGATGACAGGCACCGAAGTGACAACCGCTCGCCGCGCCGCGGACCACGCAACTTCGCCAGCGGGGCGCGGGGGTGAGACCCCCCCCCACCGCACACACCACCACCTACACCCTCCCCCCACGCCCCTCCATCCCCTGGGGCTGCCCCCCCCCCCACCGCGGGTCAGCCCATCTCTCCCCGGGGTCGGCTGCCAGGGGAAAGGGGGTGGGATGCTCTGCCCCGGGGGGGCCCCCACGGCTGCCCCCCAAGGCTGCTGACACGCCGCCTGCCTTCTAGCGGCCGGAGCCCGCTCTGACAGCTGTCACTCACCGCTCCCAGCCCGGGGGGGGGTCGCGACGGCGGGGGGGGGGGGGGGGGGGCGCGCCGGGGGTGGGGTGGTGGTGGGGGGGGGCCGGGCAGGAGGAGGCGGCTGAACTCGTAAAGATCGCAGTTCCCTCCCGTCGGGGGGCTCGCCCCAGGCTGCCCCCACACACACAACCCCCCCCCGCACGCCCCTCCCCGCCCCAAGTGCCATTAAACTCCTGCAATTTGGCAGCAACTCCCCGCGCAACTTCAGCGGAGGGGACGGCGCGGGGGGGTGGGGGGTCTGGGGGGTGGGGGGGACACACAACCGACACGCCGCCTCCTCCTCCCCCCTCCTCCCGCTCTACCCCAAGGGGGTGTCCCGTGTGTCCTACCCCTCCTCCCAACCCCACACAAAGGCGGGGGGGGGGGGGTGTCCCCGGTACTCACCCGCCGGCTGCTGCGCTCCGAGCCCCTCGGAGCCCGCCCGCTTGGGGGGGCTCGGGCCGTCCGGCGGGGCTGCCTGCTCACCGGCCGCGGGGGTCCCGGAGCCCTCGGCACCGCTCGCCACCTTCAACGAGAGCATTTCCAGCGCCTCCTGCTCACATTCTCCCCAGGCAACTCCGCTCCTGCCAGCCCGCCCCCTCCTCCGTCCCCTGCTCTTTCCTCTCCGCTCTCCTCCTTCCCTCTCCCCCCCCCCCACCCCTCTATTTTCTATTTTTCCGGGTTTTTCTCTCCCCTCTGCCGCTCGGCTTTTTTTTTTTTTTTCCTCCCTTTCCTATTTTTTTTTTTTTTTTGCCCCCACCCCCCCCCCTTCGCCTCTCACACACACACAAAAGGCAGCGGAGCGGGAGGCGGAGGGGAACCGACCTCCCCTCTGCGCCTCCGCCGCTCGCCGCCTGCGGAAAGCAAAGAAAGACACAGCGCAGCAGAGCCCTGGCTTGCCGCTGCCTCCCCCCCTTCCTCCTCCTCCTCCTCCTCCTCCTCCCTCCTCCTCCACCTCCTCCTCCTCCCTCTCTCTTGCCTTCTGCCGCTCCCGGCTTTGTGGGGGCTGGGATAACGAGCGGGGGGGGGGGCGAGCGGAGCCGGCGGCGAGGCGCGCCCTGCCCCTCTCTCCTCTCGGTGCGCGGCGGGGACCGCGGCTCCGCTTCGCTCCGCTGTCAGCGGCACGGCCAGCATCCGGCACCCCGGGGAGCCGTGCAGCACCGCCGGGGCATGCCGGGCCTTGTAGTCCTTCCTTTTCCTCCCCCCCCTTCCCTCCCTGCTTTTTTTTTTTCCCTCCTTCTTTTCCTCCCCCCCTCCCCGCCCCTCTTTCTCCTCCCCGTCGCTGCGAAGCGCGCAGGGAGGGGCGCAAACGGGAGCGCCTCCGTTGCGCGATGCTTAAGGAGGGGGGGGGCATCCCCAGGAAGGGGGTTGGGAGCAAAGCGGCTTGCCCCCCCACCCACCACCCTCCACCACGGGATACCCGCCCTCCCCCGGGATGCCCCCCACCCCTCCCCGAGGTCCCAATGGGATGCGCGGGGCATTGCTGCCCTCTCCCGGGTTGCACCCGCACTGCGCACCCCCTGAGGATGCAGGGTTGAGGTGGGGGGGACACGCACACAAGCCCCTGCAGCCCCCCCCCCATCACAATCTGCACTTCATCACTTTTTCCATCTGCACTTCATCACTTTCTCCGTCTCGGCACCCATCTGCCCTCACGCACCCTCACCTTCTCCGTCTCGGCACACGTGCGCCCTCACGCCCCACCCCCAAAAAGACACCCAAGCACCCCATTTTATTTGTTTCTCCACTTTAAATTCTTTTTTTTTTTTTCGAAGCAAAAGCCCTGTCGGGAGCCTGGAAACTTCCCCTGCTCGGAACCACCCTGCCTCTCCGCGTTATTTGGGGTACAGTGCTGCGTCCCCTCGCGGCCACGTCCCAGAGGGCTCGTGGTGACCAAGGCCCTTTGGGACAGCAGTGGCACAGTGGGGTGCTGCCCCCCGCCAGCACCCCATAACCTCCCTCCCCACGGCTCCGCGGAGCGTCCCTCCAGCTCCTTCCCTCCAATGCTCCGCCGACGTTAGCGCTCCCGGAGCGGGGTAGATACAATACAATTAAAGCAGATAATCCCGCTGATGTTTGTTGTGACACCGTGTTTGTGCGAGTGACGAGTGAAGGGTTAACTCCAGGGAATTGGGAATATCGCTTGGCTGCTAATAACACGTGAGTCATCGATGGAATAACACATGGGCGCAGGGAGAGACTCAGCACCTGGCTTTACAGCCGCCCTCCGCCTCGCCTGCGTCGCGCGGGTCGGGCTTTGGCGCCTTTCTCGGGATCGACAGGCGGCGAGGAGCAAGCCCGTGCTCAAGGATACACCCTGGGCACCCCCAGCTTCGCCGCTGGGCCGGGGTGAACTGCCCAAGCTGGGGGACGGCAGCTCCGTCCGCGGGTTCCGAGCGCCCCGGTGGGATGGGCGGGGATGGATGGGGGCCTGGGTGAGGATGGGGACTGGGCTGCGTCGCTCCTGGAAGCGGTGCGGAGAGGAGGCCTGGGCTCCAGCCCGGTCAGCAGAGGAATCTGCACACGCAGACAGGATCGCTGCAATTGCTGGTGGCTGAGTGAGCAACTTTGCAGGCTTCCTCGTCCCCTCGCCCTGAATGTCAGCTTTGAATTTTCTTGCTATTTTTAGGGACGGTTCAAAAAAACCCGAGGAGGATCCCTCCCTTCTCGCCTGGCGGGGTTTTGCGCCCTTGGATTATCGCAATACCCCGTACCTGCCTGCGCGGGACGGGGCGGGGGGACGGGTCAGCTGTCTCGCGCGGGCAGGGAGAGAAGGAGGTCGTGCAAAAACCCATGACGTTGCAAGCCAGAATGGGTTTAGAATGTAAAAGATTTATTAATTTAATCCGAAGCATTAAAAGGTCATGTATTAATCAAAGAGATGCTTAAAACTGTCAAAGTCCTTTGTCAGGTTTGAAGCGCATCTCTATAGTTATCATAAAATATATATATCAGCCTGGCACGGAGCCCTCGGCGCGCTGGGAGCGGGGCGAGAGCACGGTGAGGCGCCTCGCAGCAGGGTCCTTCCGGGGGGGCATCCTGCCAGCCCCCCGTGGGTGCCCAGCACCCCCGCGCTGAGCTGGCTGCCCTGCGGGTCACACTGCGTGTCCCCAGGCCTGGGTTTGTCCCTCCTCAAGTCAGGCGGGTGCGCAGCGGTTGCGCCCAGCTCGGCTGCGCGGGGTGGGATGCGATGGGTTTGGGAGTGGGGTCCTCCCCCCCAAACCCCCCTCCCCACCGGTGCAGGGAGCCGCAGAGGGGACGGGCAGCTCCCGGCTGTGGCGCGCAGCGTTGGGGCGGGGGGAGCGGTGCCCACGCCACTCATGTCACAACTCTGCGGGTGCTCAGCCCCGCCGGGATCGCTTTTTAGAGGGGGAGGGGGAGGTGGCGGAGGCGGGTCCCCAGGGCCACCAGGGTCACCCGGGCACCCTGTCCCCTCTCCCAGCCAAATGCTGTGTCAGCAGCGTTGGCGTGGACTTACGCTACCATCTAGTGGCAGCTTTGCCGAGCCGGGGCCACCGCTGTCCCCGGCTCTCAGCCCGTGTCCCGGCTGTCCCTGGTGTCCAACAGCCCCCCTGCCCTTCACCCGGGGAGGGGGCGAAGCCGTCGCTCCCCACCAGCCTTGCCAGGATCCAGCCAGCGGGTCACCCACCCGCCTGCGCTTGTCCCCCCAGGAGCTCGGCTTGGTTTGGCTGGGTGGTGGGTGGCAGTCGGCGCCCCGAAAGCCACCAGCTCGCCGGGGTGGGAGCAGGGGGGTTGGAGGCAGTGGGGTGCTCTGGGGGGCACGGGCACTAGGGTGGGGGGGGCGAGGGGGAGAGCAGGAGGTGTTCGATGCATCGCTGGGATGCGGGAGCTGCCGCCGTGGAGTGCACGGTCCAGAGACCCCCATTTGGGGGCTCCCCACCCCTCCAGCATCTGGGGGGGATTGGGGCTGTATAGATTTTACCCCAGTAAACGTCACTGTGGCAGAAGAGACCCGTCGCTCCCCGAAGCCCAGCCCTGGGCTGTCCCGGAGCTGCAGCAAAACCATCCTGGATTTCTCCCCTGTGCGACCGTTCCTGGGCAGCCCTGAGCAGCCCCGAGCCCCGGCAAAAACAAGGCTCCCGCCGTGCCCCCTCCCCATCCACATCCATCTGCGCTGCCACCCGACCGTCCCCACGCCTCGCTTCGCCCAGGAAACCTCATCCCCAAATCCTGCCGCTCCCCGTCACGGATGCTGCGGCGGCCGGTGCACGGCTCTTCCCAAACCTCCGTCGCTCTTTTCGTGGAGAAAAAGGCGTCCCCCCCCCCCCCCCCAGCGACTGATGCTGAGCTGCTGGGTGACTGCGGCTAAGTCCCTCCGTGCCTCAGTTTCCCCTGTGGGGACACAGCCCCTGCAGGCCTGGACCAGCAGCCCCAAGCCCGGTCAAGCCTAAACCCACATTTTTGGCCACCTTCCACTGTTGTCTGGGCACGGCCGCCGCAGGGACACGGCGCTGATCCACGACCCGGGAGCAATGCCTGTCCCTGGGGAGCTTGGGCTGAAGGGGACAGGGACAGACCCGGTCCCCAGGCCCGTGTTGGGTGGGGACGGCGCCTTCCCAGTCACGAAGGGGACCCAGCTCCCAGCTCCGGGTGAGGGAGACCCCCCCGGGGGAGGTGGCAGTGCCACGGCTCCCTCGTGCCAAGGTCTGGAGCGTCGGCCATCTGCGGTGGTCTCACACCTGCGCCCACTGCACGCTTGGCACCGAGTGGGCACGCTCGCTCCAGAACCCCCCGCCCGCGCCCTCCCGCCGCGCTCGCGTGGACCGAGGCTGGCACCGCATGGGCAGAGCCACCAGCCGGAGCGGGACCGCGTGGGATGGGCAGGCATGGCAGGAGCAGGGAAGGGAGGTCTGGGCAAGGCTGGGGGGGCCTGGGGAGCCTTGCGGGGGTCCTGATCCTGCAGCCCCACGCTGGATTTGGCGCTCGGCTGCAGGCAGGGGAGGTGATGCTGAGCTGCTTCTGCCTCCTCTCTGGAAGATGCTGCAGCCAGGGCTCAGCTCTGCGGCACTGCCTGCCACGCAGCAGGGTCAGCCGGGAGGGGAGGGGGCCAGCCCAGAGCCCCCCGGCTCTGGATGCTGAGCTTTTCCCACCCCCCAGCACTCACAGTCATGTTCCCCTCGAGCACCCAACCCACGCTCTGCAGTGAAAATAAGCCCTGCAGTGCCTTTGGGGGGGGGGGTCCCAGCCTCCTTCCCCGCCTCCCCATCACTCCTGGCTGGTGGCACCCCAGGGGGGACCCTGCGCTGGGCTGCCGGGAGCTGCAGGGGGTCTGCGGGGGGTGCCCCTGGGAGCAGGCGGGTGGCTGTGCCCCACATCAGCCATCGGCCCCTCCATCCCTGCTCGATGCAGCCAAGCATTAACATAAAATCGATGCCCCCTCCCCTGCCCAGCCCGCGGTCACCCCAGGGTGGAACCCTTTAACCCCTTCGCTGCTGCCTCGGGGTGGGAGAGGGCGGGGAGGATGGAAAGACAGAGGCCAGGACGGGGGTCCCACAGGGATTGCCGCGGCACCACTGGCCAAATCCATGGGGGTCCCCAGGGCACGGCACGGCCAGCACAACCCCCCTGGTTCGGCCCTGGAGCGGAGCAGGGAGCGCCCACCCGCTCCTGCCACCGGCGCTGCTGGGGGACGGGGGGCCTTGGCTTGGGGACACGAGGATGGCATCACTTCCCATCAGGAGGGCAGGATCTGGCGCAGGCTGCGGGCAGGCCAAAGTGGGGCGGGGGGTCAAGGGGGAGTCTGCCTGCCCCTCCGCGTCACGCCAGGCCCCGGATTTCCATTTTTCTCCTTTTTTAAGTGAATTTTGCGCTGGAATCGCCACGTTGGCAGCCCGAGGGCCTGATCCTGCTCGCTGCTGCCCCGGTGTCACCACCGCGGGGGGGATCAGCCTCTCCGAACGCCCAAGGCAGGAGCAGGGATCGAGTCAGGGACAGGGATCAAATCAGGGCTGGGGGGCTGGCACGGCCAGGGGTCCGGCGCACCGGGGTCTGTCCGTGGCACCCCGGACGGAGGGGTTGCCCGCGGGCGCAGTGAAGGTGATGGTGAGCCTTCCTCCCCACTGCTGCCCAGTCTCCATCCTCATCCAGCCCCGCTCCGGGCTGGCACCCAGCACCCATGGCCGGCACCCAGCACCCGTGGCCGGCACCGAGCACCCGTGGCCGGCACCCAGCACCCATGGCCGGCACCCAGCACCCGTGGCCAGCACCCAGCACCCATGGGCAGCACCGAGCACCCACGGCCGGCACCGAGCACCCACGGCCAACGGTGCACGGGGTGGGGGTCCCCGTGGCCCTCCGGAGCCGGTCCCGCTCTATGAAACCTCCCGTTGTAATTAAGTGGGAGATTAATTACCGGGGCTGAGCTGCGGATGGACCCTGCCCAGCGCCGGTGCCAGGGGGCTCAAGGGGGGGGACACCCCAACCCTACTTTGTTTCACCGTGCTGTGCCCGGTTCGGAGGGCAGGGGTTGAACCGGGGTGCTCCCCCCAGCTGGAGGGCTCTGCCCCCCGCATGGGGCTGGAGAGGGGCGGCACGTGTCCCCTGGGGACAAGGGACACACGACGTGGGGGAGGCGTGTGCCCCCCCCCCAAAAAGGGAACGTGGTTTTGGGGTGTCAGAGCCTGTGTGCGCTACATTGGGGGGTGGGTGTACAATACGAGGTGGGGGGCAGCCGGGTGGGCACCCCGGGGGGGTGCCACAGCCCCCAGGCCCCAGAACTGCATGGGGGAGGGGAGACCGAGACTCTGCCATGCCCGTGGGGTGCCCCACGACCCCCCCACCCCCGGCCCCACACGCCTGCGTGGCCCTGGGTGCCCAACCCGGGGCGTGGGGTGTCCAGAGCGGGGGGCTGCAATCTGGCGGGGGGGGGGGGGGGGGGGGGGCTGTGCCCGCCGCGTGCCAACCGCCTCCTCGGTGCCACGCAATCTGCTCTCCTCGCCCAACCCCCCCGGCCCCCCCCCCGAGCCCCGGGCATCCTGCCACGGTGCCCAGCCAAGCCTGGCCGGGGGCCTGGCCCTTCCCGGAGGGAATTTTCCCCCGGCTGGGGCAGGGGAGCCCCCGCGCCCGGGGGTCTGCAGCCCCTTGGAGGACCCCGGTGGTACCCAGGGATGGTGGCGTGTCCCCAACCCCCCTGGCATGTCCCCAAACCCGCTGACATCAGCCTTGTGCTCCCCTCCCCACCTGTCTGGGGCCTCCCCCCTCCCCAAGCCTGAGTCCCCCCCCCCGGATGGGGCCATTCCCCCCCTTCCCACCCGTGCTGGGGAATTCATTAGCCGGCCACAGCTGGGCCCTGCTGGGGAGGCCAAGCTGCAAGGAAAATTAACCCCTTCCTCCCCAGCCCCCACCGCCAAGCCTCCTACAGAGGAGGGGCCTCCCCCTCCCCCCCCCCGGACCCTGCCCAGGGACCCCCTGCTCAGTAAAGCCTCGTGCCCATGCCCCGGAGGCAGCGGGAGGGGGTCCCCTCCCGTGGGGATGCTGGGTGCAAAGGGGGCTGGCACGGCCGGGGGTCGTGGGGTGGGGCAAGGGGGGGTGGGGCACCTTGGGCGGGGATGTGTGCCCCCACCCCAAATCTTGCCATCCAAGGCTGTCCCCCCAGCTCTCACCTCCCCCCCCCCGGCCGGAGCCTATCCCCCACTGGGGCAGCCCCTCTCCCCAAGGGGGGGCAGAAGGACTCACACTCCCCCCGCTTGTTAGAAAGGTTTTATTTATCACTATTTACAGACTGGATTTAAAAAACCAAATAAACAACAAATCCCCCTCTCTCCCCACCCCCGCTTCCTCATCCCCCCAGGGTGGCACTGCCCACCCACCCTGCCCATGGGTGCAGGGGGGCTCCTGGCCATGGGGAGCAGGGCTGGGCTCAAGCCTGGGACTACAGGCACCCCCCACCTCCCTCCCCATGAAAGGGGGTTCCCAGGGGGGCAGCCAGCCCCCAGGAGCACACCCACAGGGTGGCACCCCCCCCCCCCCATCACAGTCACATTGTGCCCCAAGCCCCCCCCGCCCCCCCCCCACCCCCCGGCTCCCATTAATGCATGTCACAGGGGTTTGACCCAAGCTGCAGGCGGGACTGCCCCCCCCCAAGTGCCCATGGGGGGGTGACCCCATCCTCTACCCCCATCCTACCCCGCATGGGGCAGTGGGAAACAGACCCCAGGGCAGAGCTGCCCCCCCCCAAGACCCCTTGCTGCTCCCCCCCGCCCCAAGTGCAAGCAGAGGTTTATGGCTTTCAGGATTTAGCTCTACTATAGGGAGAGGAGACAAAGGGGGGGACAAGGGGAGCCCCCCCAAATCCAGGGATCCCTGGGGGTGAGATGGCTGCTGGGCTGAGGGGTGTAAAATCTTATAAATTAAAGACAATATAGGGGGGGGGGGGACACCTTCCCCAGGTCAGCACCAGGATTTGGGGGGCTGAACCCCCCTCCAGGTGCTCAGAGCTGAGGGAGATTGGGATGGGGAGGGGAGCCCCCCGCCCTGCCCTGAGGCATCTGCTGCTGTGGGGCTAGGGGTGTCTGGGGGGGGGACAGTGGGGTACCCCACCTTCCTGCCCCCAGCCAAAGCACTTCTCAGGTTCAAAGCTGGGTGTGAAGGCAACGAGAGAGGGGCCGGGGAAGGGGAGTGGGTGACTGGGGGGTGGGGGGCACAGCTTTGCCCCCTCTCTGAGTCCAAAACCCTTGTGCAAAGCCCCCTGTCCTCCCCGGGGCATCCTGAACACCCCCCAGCAGGCTTTTTGGGGTGGGGGGACACACGCAAGGGAGCAACACACCCCCCCACCATGCAAAAAAGGGTGAGACTGGCCCAAAAGCCAGCCCAGAACGCAGCTGGGGGGCTGGTTGTCACTGGTTGTCCCCCGGCTGGTACTGGGGCTCGGTGGCGGTGAAATAGTCCTCAAGGAAGGACTGGAGGTACTCGAAGGTGGGGCGCTCCTCGGGGTCCCGCTTCCAGCACTGCACCATCACCTCGTGCAGGGACGGGGGGCAGCTGCCCGGGCACTGCATGCGGTACCCCCGCTCCACCTGCTCCAGCACCTCCCTGTTGTTCATCCCTGTGTGACAAGGACACCCCGTGCTCAGCGACTGGCATCACCACGGGGAAACCGAGGCACACCGAGGGACGCACGGCGTTGCCCCGTGGTGTGGATAGGGAGGCCAGCTTAGCGCTGGTCTCTTTGAGGCACAGGGCAAGCGTCACGGGTGGCAGCTCTGGGGAGGGACAGCCCCTCCCCTGTCTGCACCCCGTCACCCAGCCCACCCTACCTGGGTAGGGCACCCGGCCTTTGGTCACCAGCTCGGTCAGGAGGATGCCGAAGGACCAGACATCCGACTTGATGGTGAACTTCCCGAAGAGCGCGGCCTCCGGGGCCGTCCACTTGATGGGGAACTTGGCACCTGCACGGGGAGGCAAGTGAGCCATGGCCGGAGCACCCCGCTGCACCCACACCCGGGGTACCCCCACCCAGGGCACCACGGACACTCTGCGCCTGGGGCATCTTGCCTCAGAGGCAGGCTGCACTGATGGGTGTCCTGCACCCAAGGCACCCTGCCCTGGGAGGATCCTGCACGAGGAGGATCCTGCACCAGTACACATACACCCAGCACCCAAGGCACACTGCACTGGGGACACCCTGCACCTAGGGCACCCATCCCCTGGGACACCCATCACCTGGTGTACCCATCATCCTGGGTATCTGTCATCTGGGGCACCCATCACCCAGGGCACCCACTATCCTGTGTATCCATCCCCTGAGACACCCACCACCTGGGATACCCATCAACCTGAACACCCATCAACCTGAACACCCATTCCCCGCAACACGCATTCCCTGGGACACCCATCCCCCGGGACACCCATCATCCTGGGTACCCATCATCCTGGGTATCCATCATCTGGGATACCCATCACCTTGGACACTCATCCCCTGGGACACCCAACGTCCTGGGTACCCATCATTCTGGGAACCTATCATTCTGGGATATCCATCACCTGGGATACCAATCAGCTCGGACACTCAATCCCTGGGACACCCATCCCCTGGGGCACGCATCCCCTGGGGTACCCATCCCCTGAGGCACTCATCCCCTGGGTACCCATCATCCTGGGTATCCATCATCCTGGGTATCCATCATCTGGGATATCCATCACCTTGGGCACTCATTCCGTGGGACACCCATCCCCTGGGGCACCCATCCACCCCCTGGGGCACCCATCCTCTGGGGCACCCATCATCCTGGGTACCCATCGCCCTGGATACCCACCGCCTGGGATACCCATCCCCTGGGACACCCACCGCCTGGGGCACCCATCCCCTGGGACACCCATCATCCTGGGTACCCGTCATCCTGGGTATCCATCACCCTGGATACACACTGCCTGGGACACCCATACCCTGGGACACCCACCGCCTGGGGCACCCATCCCCTGGGACACCCATCATCCTGGGCACCTGTCATCCTGGGTACCCATCACCCTGGGTACCCATCACCCTGGATACCCACCGCCTGGGGCACCCATCCTCTGGGGCACCCATCATCCTGAGCACCCGTCATCCTGGATACCTGTCACCCTGGATACCCACCTCCTGGGACACCCACCCCCTAGGACACCCACCCCCTGGGGCACCCACCCCCTGGGGCACCCATCATCCTGGGCACCCGTCATCCTGGGTACCCATCACCCTGGGTACCCATCACCCTGGATACCCACCCCTTGGGACACCCATGCCCTTGGACACCCACCCCCTGGGGCACCCCACACAAGGCGGGGGGTGACCAGCTCCAGTGTGGGAGGGGCCGCAGCACAGAGGGGGCAGGGGGCCGCGGGGCCGCTCACCCTGCCGCGCCGTGTACTCGTTGTCCTCGATGAGGCGCGCGAGGCCGAAGTCGGCGATCTTACACACCAGGTTGTCTCCCACCAGGATGTTGGCGGCGCGAAGGTCCCGATGGATGTAGTTCATCCGCTCGATGTACGCCATGCCTGCCGCGATCTTGGGGGGGGGGGGGGAGGTGAAGCAATGAGGACCCCCTGGATGCGCCCCTTGGGGGGCACCCCCGCCCTGTGCCAGCCTCCCCTTACCTGGGCAGCCATGTCCACCAGCTGGGGCAGCTTCAGGTAGCGGCCGTCCCCATCCTTGAGGAAATCCAGCAAGCTGCCTGCGGGCAGAGCGTGCCGCTCAAAGCCAGCCGTGCCCACCCGTGGGTGCCCACCCGTGGGTGCCACCCCCCGCAAGGCCTAGGAGCAGCGCCCTGCCCGCCCCAACCGCGCCCGGGCAAGCTTGCAGGAGAGCCAGGGGAAGAAAAGCTTGGTGGGGGTGGGGGGGTCCTCCGCGCAGAGCCCCCCGCTCACCCTGGCTCATGAACTCGGTGACGATGTAGATGGGCTCCTCCGACACGACGGCGTAGAGCTGCACCAGCTTGTCGTGCCGCAGCCGCTTCATGATCTGCGCCTCCTCCAGGAAGGCCTCGGGAGACATGGTGCCCGGCTTCAGCGTCTTCACCGCCACCTTCGTCGTGCCGTTCCACGTGCCTGGCGCCGGGGACACGGCGTCACCGCGAGCCCAGGGGACAGCCGGCCCTGGCAGGGCCAGGATGGAGGGGTGTGGGGATGGGTGGGTGGGTGGATGGATGGATGGGTGGGTGGGTGGGTGGATGGATGGATGGATGGACGGATGGATGGATGGGTGGGTGGGTGGGTGGGTGGGTGGATGGATGGGTGGGTGGGTGGGTGGATGGGTGGATGGGTGGATGGATGGGTGGATGGGTAGATGGAGCGTGCATGGATGAAGGAGCAAGGAAATCAGGGCAGGGCAAGGAAGGGGTGTGACACCACCACCCCCCACCCAGGACAGGGAGCCCCCCTCACCCCATGTCACGGGGACAAGGCCCCTGTGAGCTCATCCCCTAAAACCAACCTTCCCCATCCTTCCATGGGGGAGCCTGTGCCAAGCCGCCATCTCCCCCACAGCAGTGGGTGCTGCCTGGCATTCCGGACTGCTCCTGCCCCACTGTGCCCCCCTCCCCGGCCGGCTGGGCCAGCCTTACCCATCCACACGTCTCCGAAACATCCCATGCCGAGTTTCTTGTCGAGGCTGATGGATTCCCGCACTATCTCCCAGGCGTCCTTAGCTAATCCCAGGGTCTGGGGCTTCATAGTGGGGCAGGCGCGGGTTAGCAGATGGCACAACCCGTCGTTACACTCTGCGGGGGGCGGGGGACAGGGAGGGGAGGAGGGAGGGGGGGTGCGATGGGATGAATGAAGCATGCATGCCGAGCGGAGGGAGCACGGGGCGTCGGAGGAAGAGGATGACGAAGGGGGGACCCCCCGGCCTGGATTTGTGGTCCCATCTGAAATGGGGGGGCTGCTTGCCCACACAGGGGCATCACGGGGCATCCTGGGGTACCCCAGAGCGGGACGTGGGACACCTGCCCATGCCAGCAAACTGGTGTGGCTCAGCCTGTCCCGGCAGGCAGGACCCCTTCCCCGGAGAGGGTGCCAGGCCTGGGGGTGCCCCCGCCGCCCCCCCATCACCGCTTGCCCCGGGCTTGCCCGCCAGGCCCTACCCATCCACACTTCCCCGAACTGCCCGTTGCCCAGTTTCTTGAGGAGCTGGAGGGACTCGCGGGGGATCTCCCACACGTCTTTGGTTTTGACCGAGAGGTCGGCCAGCTTGGGCGTTCCCTTCTGGCATGGCACGGCCAGGCGGCAGCACAGCCCGGCCGCCCGCTCTGCGGCACCGCGGGGAGGGTGAGGGGCACAGGCCTCAGCCCGGGCACGGACCCCCACCAGCCCTTCGCCCCCCACCCGCTACACCGGGCATCGCCCTGGCTGACGGTGGTCCAGCCACCCCCCAACGTGCGCATACGTAAGCGGGGTGTACCCCCCGTCCCCCCCACCCAGGGATGACCCCGCAGCGCCGCAGGCTGGGACAGACCCCCAGTGCCCCCCGCTGTGCCCCCACCCGGACCCAGGGGTGTTTACCTTCTCCGGAGAGGCTGGGTGCTCCCTGCACCAAGGACCCTAACCCCCTAATAGGGGGTCCCCTAACCAGAACAGCCCCCTCCTCCAGTTAAACCCACTTATCCCAGCTGGTTCTCTCTTGCCAAAGGGTCTCCTGGGCTCTCCCCAGCCCCCCCCATCACCCCCCCCTCCGCGCCGTCCATCCCACCCTACCTATATAGTGCTGGACCAGCTGCTGGACAGTGTCGAACTGGGCGCGGGTGGTGATGTAGTAGCCCCCGTTGTCCAGTTTCCGAATCTTATAGTGCTTCACGTGGTCTCCCTTGGCCTCATCCCAGTCCCGGATGGAGAGGGAGTAGGCACCTAGGTGGGGGGCACGGGTCAGGGAGGGACGCGCGGCGTGCCGCCCCCCCGGTGTCCCCACCCCTGTCCCGGTACCTTTCGTTGTCTCGCTCTCCCGGATGAGGAAGGTGCCCCTGCAGTTGCCATGGCACAGGAGCTGCCGCTCCGCATCCTTGCGCCCGATCTTCCCGAAGTACCACCTGCCGGGGGGGGGGGCCGGGATCAGCGCCCGGGGGGGGCCAGCACAGACAAGGGGCACCCACAGGCACCCCGCACCACGGCCCCTCGCCAGCACCGTGGCACTGCTGAGGCTCGCCAGCGCTGCCAAGGCATCTGGGCTCAAGGCAGACAGGGTGGGGGTCCCTCTCCCTCCCTGTGCCCCCCCCCCCCCCACTCACTCTTCTGCCTGGATAGAGTCCACGGGAGCCACGTAGTTGCTGGGGATGTAGCCCGTGGTGCCCGAGCTCAGCGACCTGGCCTCCCACCAGTCACCCTCCCTGGGGAACGAGGAACTGAGAGTGACGAGGAGGGACAGACGGACGGACCTGGCCACCCCACACCTTCCTTCCCCACACACAGCACCCCCACAGCCCGCCCTCCCCCGCCACGGTCACTGCTGAGCCCACCCAACGCGTGACACGAGCGGCTCTGGTTCTCTTGGTATCCAGCTGAGGCAGAGCCTGGGTGGCTCCGGGGTGCCATGGGGGCACTGGGGGTGGCAGGGGGTCCTGGGGGGGGGGGCGCTCACGTGTTGTTGATGATGTGGAATTTCTCCCCTTTCTGGAAGGTCAGGTCATCCTCCGTCCTGGCCTCATAGTCGTATAGGGCAATGAAGAGCGTCACGCCCCCGCCTGCAGCACACGGAGGGGGCCGTGGTGAGCCCCTGCGCCCCCTCCAGGACCCCTCCCGCAGTCCCCCCGCTGACCTGTGATGCCCCCGCTCCGCATCTGCAGCGTGTTGGAGGTGAAGACCCCCGGCCCGGTGAAGGAGGGAGCCGAGGGCACGGCCGCGCCGTGGAAGTTGTTGAAGTCGGGGATGCGGGTGAAGATAGCGCCCGGCTGCGTGGGGTCGGGGTCGTACTGCGAGGCGGGGGGCTGGGGGGGGCCCACATCGCCCCCCACCTGCCCTTTGCTGGACCCCTTCTCTTTACAGTGCACACAGCCCATCTTGGGCACGGCCTGCGGGACAGAGGGACGTGAGTCCTGCGCCCCCCCTCCCCCGGCAGGGCACACGCATGTGCACACGTGTGTGTACACATGGTCCCAGTTAGAGGCACTGGGGGGCGCGCAGGACGCCCTGCCCACCCCCCCGGCAGATGCCTGTGCTGTGACACGAGGGTCCTGATGGGCACCGCCACCAGCACAGACCAGGCTGTGAGGAGGGCTGTGCCCCCCAGGGGACCCCGCGGCCCCCCTGACACCCATGGGTGCTCCCATCCACGTCCCCACTCACTGCGATGGCTCCTCGGGTCACTTCAGCTGCTCCATGTCCCCTCGGGGAGAAGAGGCACCTGTGGACACCAGGGGGGGATCAGGGGGAGACCCCCTGTGTGGGCTGCAACACCCTGCATGGGCTGCAACACCCCTCCAAGGGCCGCAACACCCCTGCATGGACTACAACACCCTGCATGGGCTGTAACATCCTGCGTGGGCTGCAACACCCTGTGTGGGCTGCAACACCACTGCGTGGGCTGCAACACCCTGCATGGGCTGTAACATCCTGCGTGGGCTACAACACCCTGTGTGGGCTGCAACACCCTGCGTGGGCTGTAACATCCTGCGTGGGCTACAACACCCTGTGTGGGCTGCAACACCCCTCCAAGGGCCGCAACACCCCTGCATGGACCGCAACACCCTGCATGGGCTGCAACACCACTGCATGGGCTGCAACACCCTGCATGGGCTGTAACATCCTGTGTGGACTACAACACCCTGTGTGGGATGCAACACCCCTTCAAGGACTGCAACACCTTTGCATGGGCTGCAACACCCTGTGTGGGCTGCAACACCCCACCAAGGGCCGCAACACCCCTGCATGGACTACAACACCCTGCGTGGGCTGCAACACCCCTCCAAGGGCTAAATTACCCCTGCATGGACTGCAACACCCCTCCAAGGGCTGCAACACTCTGCACGGGCTGTAACACTCCTGCCATGAGCTGCAGCACCCTTCCAAGGGCTGCAACACCCTGCATGGGTGGCAACACCCCTCCAAGGACTACAACACCCCTCCAAGGGCTGCAACACCCTGCACGGGTGGCAACATCCCTCCAAGGGCTGCAACACCCTGCACGGGTGGCAACACCCCTCCAAGGACTACAACACCCCTCCAAGGGCTGTAACACCCCTCCAAGGACTACAACACCCCTCCAAGGGCTGCAACACCCTGCACGGGTGGCAACATCCCTCCAAGGGCTGCAACACCCTGCACGGGTGGCAACACCCCTCCAAGGACTACAACACCCCTCCAAGGGCTGTAACACCCCTCCAAGGACTACAACACCCCTCCAAGGGCTGCAACACCCCTGCACAGGCTGCAACAGTCCTTCATGAGCTAAACCACCGCTGCAGGGACTGCGACACCCCTGCCCGGGCTGTAACCACATCCTCGGGCGGGTTTTCCTCCTGCCGTGTCCCCAGCCCACGGATCGGCTCCCTCCGAGGGCAGACGCGTCCCCCGGCCGCCCCAAGGCTGGAGGGAGCCGGGCTGGGTGGGAAGGAGCCGGGGAAGCATCCCCGTCCCCGCCGCTAACGGGTGTCTGGGGGGGAGGAAGGGCCCCGCTCGCCACGCTGCGGTCACAGCCACGCTCTTCCGGCCGGGACGGGAAATCGGGCCTCTCCCGCCATGACTGCACCTCTGTCCCCAGCCCTGTCACCTCCCCTGGGTGCCGGCCACCCAGTCGCACCAGTCTGCCCAGTTTGGTCCAGGGCTGTGCCGTGGTATCACGCTGTCTCCAGCCCCAGAGCAGCGGGAAGGTGCCGCAGAGCCGTTGGCACCCGTGTGCCGTCCCCGAGGTTTTGGGGCAGGTGAGACCTTTCGGGAGGGTTTCCCCCGTCACGGTCTTCGATTCACTTTCCTTTCTCTCAGCTGGAGGGGGGGGAAGGGCCCAGCTCTCCCCCCCTTCCACCTTCGCTTTCGACACCAGCAGTGTGGCAAGGCCGCGGCCGGTGCAGATGGGGCAGCGTTGCCAAATCCGGGAGGGTTTGCTCTCTGGGGAGTGTGGGGGGGGGGGCAGTTATTTTTGCTGACGGTAAGCAGCTATTTTTAGCTGACGAACGTCCCCATCTCTCACAAACCCCGTCCCTGCTGCGTGGGAATCACCCACCCCGCTGCCCGCGCTCGGAAACTTCCCGTTTTGCCGGATCCCTGTGCCGAGCGCCGGCGGTGGGGATGGGGCAAACCGGGAGCATCGGGGGGGGGCACAAGCCCAAATATCGCAGCACCACGGGGCTTAGCCGCTGCCCGGCAGCGTTGCACCCCCACTTCCCCTTCTCTGGGCACCCACAAAACCCGCAAGCTGGTCCCTGCCACCCCCCAGCCGGGCAGGGTGGCACAAAAACTGTCCCCTTGTGCTGTCCTCGGCGGGGGGCGACGCAGCTGGACCCCGTGGTCCGTGGCTACGCGCCGGCGTCTGGCCGCAGCTCTCCCGAAAAGGAGCTGCTCGGAGTCTGGGAGCAGATGGCAACCGAGCTCTTCCCACACCGGCTCCACCGGCACCGGCCGAGCTGCCAGCTCCCGCCCCGCGCTGAGACCCAGCCAACTCGTCACCCCTGCCGCTGCCCCCGCCCCGCCGGGCGCGCCTGGGCACGATGCAGCCGCGGCCCCGGCTGCCCGTCCATCTGCTCCCCGGGACGTGGGGGGTGTCAGCCCCATCCCCAGCTCCGAGCCGGAGCGCCACGTCCCGCCGTACACCGGCGTCACCCCGCGTGTCACCCTGCGTGTCACCCCGCGGACATCGTCCCCTTCCCCTGCCTCCCCCGTCGGGAATAACGGCGATGGAGGTGTCAGGCCTCGGGGTGGGGAGGGGTGTGCAGCCGCATGGTGGGATACAGAGGCCATGTGTGCCCCCCCCCCATGCCATGGGGACATTTGCCAAGCGGAGGGTGCGTCCCCAGCACCCCGGGGTGCCCCGGCAGCAGCCAGCACCCACACAGGGAAGGAGGAAGCAGCAGGAGCACAGCGTGGGGGAGGAAGAGGACGGTGCTGCAGCCAAGGGGAACCTCAGGGCTGGCAGGATCCCACACCTTGGGGACGGTGGCAGCCGGGGGGGCGGGTTGCAGTCCCTCGGGCAGCCTGTGCCGCCCCCCATGCCGTGTTGCACCCCCTTCGCCCTACACCCCACCCCCCCCCCCCCCAGTCCTTAGCATGCGGCTCTCACCGCGCTGCCGCAGCCCCCTCGGGGGAAGCGGAACCGAGAGCGCTGCGCAGCCCAGTCCCGAGCCCGCCCGGGCTCCTCCACCCCCCACCGCAGCTCCGGACCTCCCTGGTCCCCGAAGGGGAAACTGAGGCACGAAGCAGCTGCAGTGTGGGAGAAGGTGCCTCAGTTTAGGTGGCTCATGAGGACACACGACCCTGAGTCGTGTCCCCAGGACGCCCCCAGACCTGGGGAGGGGACAACAGGCCACCCCCAGCCTCTCTAGATGGTGTCCCTGCTCCTTCCCCGCCACCCCCAGCCCCAAGTCCAGCCCTGTCACCCATAGCTGGGGCCATGGCGTGGACCCCTGGCCCTGCTCCAGTCCTCCCAGTTCCCCCAGCGCCTGGCGCGACCCCCGCAGCTCCCAGCGCAGCACAGCACCCCCCTGGCCCGGCTCAGCCCCGCGGGAGCAGGTTCCCCAAGGCCAGGGGGTGCGAGGAGAGACGGGAGGGGTCTTGCCACAGCTGGAGAGACCCCCAGCCCTGGACCTCTGCAAGATGCGGGGACACGGGAGGCAACGGGATGGGACGCAACGCTCCGCTGGGGACACGGAGATGGGGTGACAGCCGTGCGAGGACGCCCCGAGTGCGGGTCTCCCGGTGGGGTGTCCCACCCTGGTTGGGGCACGCAGGGGGCTGGCTGTGCCCGGCGGCGGTGGTGCCACGGTGCTATCCCCGGGCACTCTCCGGCGGTGATGCCCGCAGGGACACCCCTGCCCACACCCACCTGCGAGCAGGACGGGGTTCAAACGGGGGGGCTGACCCCCCAAACCAGCCACGCTGGGGCCAGCATCATCCCTATGCCACCCCTGGAGGTGCCCCCCCTGCCAATACCCCGGGGCAGAAGAGGAAGGACCCACCCCACCCCCCAAAAGCGATCTACCCCACAAGCCCACCTGCCACCCGAGCCCACGGCGGGGGTGTCCCCTCACCCCCCACCCTGGGAGGAGAAGCCCAAGGCAGAGGGACACAACCCCCCCCCCCCCCCCCCCCCCCGGCCTCCCATCCCCATCGCTGGCTGGGAAGGCAGGATTTCCGCTGGAAGAAGAGCAATTCCCGGATCCGAGGGGGTGCAGGGGCGGAGGGGGGGAGCCGGCCGGGGCTCCAAACACAATGTCCCGGGAGGAGCGGGCGGGAGGGAATTGTGCCGGGCAGGAAGCGCGAGTTCCTGCCCCTCCTTGGGACACACCAAGGGCCGGGACCCGGCAGAGCTGCAGGGAGCGGGGGGAGCACCCACTCCAGCCACAGCCTGAGCCCCCCTCCCCCAAGCCGCTGCCCCCAGCCCCGGCCGGGGAGAGCCCCCCAGCATCCCCCCCGTGGGCACCTGCTGGGCTGGCACGCCACGAGCACCTGCGGGGCCGGGGGGAGCTGGTGTGTGTCCCCCCCCCCAACCCGCTGTCCCCCGGGGTGCTGTGACCTGTGCCCCCCCAGCGCTCGGGTCCGGTGTGGGCGAAGGCACCGTGAGGCCACCCCCCCCCCACGGCGGTGTCACCCGCGATTAGTGCCGGGAGGGTGACCTGGCGGCTGCCCCCGGCCCCCCCACCCCCGCCCTGCTGCCCCCCCGCTGACCTGCTGCCCCCCAGGATGGGGAGCACGGGGGTCTCCTGCCCCCCCACCCCCTCCCAGACTCATTGCAGGGGCTGGCGTTGTCCACGGGGGAGGGCAGACCCCAGTGGCAACCCCACCCCGCCGAGGGGGGGGTCCTCCGCCCCCACAGCTCAGTACCCCGACCCCAGAGCCACTCCATGCCCAAGGGGGGCAGTTCTCAGCAGCCCCCCCCCCAGCAAACAGAGACTGAGAGACACCCTCCTCCTCCCATTGCAGGAGGGTAGCCCCCCCCCCGTACCCCCCGTGCATCCCTCCTACCGTCAGCCCTCCTGCTCCGGCTCGCATGGACACCCCCCCCCGCGCTGCCCCCGCAGCCGGGGTGCCACCGCAGCCCCCCGCACGGCCCGGCGCTGGGGCGGGGGGGGGGGGGGGGGGGGGGGCCGGGCTGGGGGCGGGTGGCGTGGACAGAGCGGGAGCGTCTGTGCTCCCCCCGCCGCTCCGCCGGCTCTCGCAGCCCAACGAGCGCTTCCCCTCCCCTCGCCCCCCCCCTTCCTCCCGGCGATGCTTCATTGTACCAGTCACCCTCCGGCATCGCCCGCCGCCGACCGTGGCGGGGAGGGGGGGGCTGATATGGGGGGTCCCCCGTGCTCAGGAGTAAGGGGGGGGGGGCACTGCCACCGCTCCCCGGGCTCTGCCTGCTGGGGAGCGTGGGGTGGTCCAGCCGCGCTCGCCGGGGCAGCGCGCGCTGGGATGTTGCTTGCACCCATCCCGAGACCCCCCCCCCCAAAATGCATCCCCAACCCCCCTCCCCCGAGCCAACAGGCCTGGGCAGGGGCAGCACATTGCGGGAGGGGGGCTATGACCCCGCGGGGGGGCAGGAATAAGGTGACCCTCGATGGCAGAGCCGGCGGGGGGGCTCTGCCGGAACGGGGTGACTTGGGGCAGGGCAGGGCTGGGGGCGGGGGGGGGGACTGAGCAGACCACTTTGTAGGGCACGACCGTGTCCTGGGGGGGTTCCCTTGTGTCCCCCAAGACTGGGGTGCAGTTGCTGTGACCGTCGATAACCCACCAGGTCCCGGACCCCTCATTTACCCCTTGTCCGGGTAAAGCTGCTGCGGGGACAGTCCCGACGTTGGTCACACTGACCCACAAACTGGTGAGCCCTGGGAGAGGGGTGAGACCCCCAGCGCCCTGCCTGAGCCCCCAGCACCCTGCCTGAGACCCCTGCACCCTGCCTGAGCCCCCCAGCACCCTGCCTGAGCCCCAAGCACCCTGCCTGAGACCCCTGCACCCTGCCTGAGCCCCCCAGCACCCTGCCTGAGCCCCTAGCACCCTGCCTGAGACCCCTGCACCCTGCCTGAGCCCCCCAGCACCCTGCCTGAGCCCCTAGCACCCTGCCTGAGACCCCTGCACCCTGCCTGAGCCCCTAGCACCCTGCCTGTGCTCCCAGCCCAGGGCGCTGGGGCACTCACCCTGCAGAACGCACCTCAAGCTTTTGGTTCCCCAATCCCTGGATCAAGGGGGTCTCGGTGGGGGTCCCTCACTGGGGGAACCCCCCATGCAAATCTGGGGTGTGGGGCAGCCACCCCCTCCAAAGCAAAACCTCCCCAGCTGGAAATACCCTCCACAGCTCTCCCTGGGCCTGATCCTGCATGCCCCCCCCGGCCCCCAGCCACCCTCCCACCACAGGGGACGATGACAGCGAGGGTCTGGTGATATTTTTATGTGCCCCCCCTGGCCGCAGTTTCTGGCGTGGGGCTGTGCTCCCAAAGCAGGGTGAGGGTGCACAGGGCGGGGCTGTGGCCACACTCCAGCCCGGAGCTGGCTCCATCCCAGCTCGGCTGCCCTGGCCCCCCCATGGCAAGGCTGGGTTGCATGTTGGTGGATGGGGGGGGTCCCTCCCCATCGGGGGGGTCTCTCCCCATCTCCCCATCTCCCCAGAGCCTTCCTCCTCCTCCTCGCCCTGCGGTTAGCCCTCGCAGGCTGACCTCTTTCCTGTGTGACGGTGTGTGACCCTCGCGCTGTTTCCTGTTCTCATGGGGGGGTCATGGCCTGCAGAGGTCCTGGGTCACCCCTGCCCCCCAGGTTGATGCCACGTTCATCTTGTCACTCCCCCTGACTTGTCTTGGGGACGGTGTGGATCACAGCTGCACTTTTGACCCAGCTTTGGGGGCTCTGGGGGCCCTGTGGGACTTGCTGGGGGGGTTCAGACCCTGCTGGAGATGGAGCCAGCACTGCCAGCGTCCCTGGGAAGGGACAGGGCGCAGCGGGGACAGGGGCTGCTGGCCTGCAGAGCACTGAGCCCCTCCAGCCCCCCCCCCCCCAGGCTCCCAGCACCCTTCCCAAGTTGCAGCCTCAGGTGTGTCTGGATGGCTTCAGCCCCAGGGAGGGCACATGGGAAAGAACCGCCTGAGCCCTCACTGCCCCTGCCCCGACCCCCACCCTTGCTGCCTGCCCCCCGGCAGGGTGCTCTGGCACAAGGCAGGGCAGGTACTGCCACCATGGGGGGGGACAGGGCAGGTCCTGGGGTGTCACAGATGCCCTGGGGACAGGCAGCACGTGGGAGGGTGAGTGGCAAGCGGTGGGGACAGGGGCTCCCCCATCCCTGGGGGTCACAGCCTGGCATGGGACATCCCCTTTGGGGGACACACACAGCCTTGCTAAGAGGGGTCACAGCCTGCTCCCCACGAGCAGGACGGAAATGGGGGGGTGGTATATACCACCCCCCCCCCAAGTGTCCCCATCTCTGCCCCACAGCTTGGGGAGGCTGGAGCCCCAGCAGCGAGTGGTAGGGGAGCCCCTCCAAGCCCTCAGAGGCAGGAAGGGTGTGGGGGAGAGGGGTGGTCTCCCTGTGTTGCCTCCCCCTGCCTTGCTAGATGAGGGTCTTTCTTTCAGCCCGGCTGCTGTCCTGTGCCTCAGTTTCCCTCCCTGCAGTCAGGGAGGCTGAGCGAGGGGTGATGTGCACCGTTCCCAGCCCTCCACCCAAACCCTGGGGGCTTGGGGGGCTCAGCCTGTCCCCTCAGGGCTGGCTGTGGGGTGCCCCAAGGCTGGCTCAGCCATCCTTCCCTTCGAGCGCCCCAGTAAAGGGTTCCCAGTGCTCCCAGTCTCACAGCATGGCTTGTTGATGCCGAGCCACTCACAGCCCTGACCCTTTGCTAGGGGGGGCCTCCTGCCCATCACCCCGGTGTTGGGGCTGCCTGGCAAAGAGCCCCCCCCCCCACCCAGGGAGCCTCCATCCCTTGCACCCCTACACAAGAAGGGATGCACAGCCCCAAGCACCCCATTACCCCCCAAACTGGGGGGGGGAGGTGTAACAGACCCAGCCAGTCTGCACCCCCCCACACCCCACGCTGCTCACGGCTCTTTGGGGCTCACCCTGCACCTCCTGTCCCCCTGCAGCACCCGGCGTTGCTCCATCTCCCTCCGCGGGGACCCTGCCGAGACACGCTCTCCCCGCCGAGCACCCCGGGGTGCCCGGCCCCCCGCCAGCCACCACATGATGCCGGTTCCTTCCCTCCTCCGGGGAGGGCCCCGACTTCGGTATTGGCTCCTCCGGGTTTCACCGCCGTCGGCTCCGGCATAAAGGTGGGAGCCGGTGCCGGGCGAGCCGGGGCGACGAGGATGGGTGTTCTCCGCTGGCTCACGGCCTCCGCGCTCTGGGTCGCCGTCCGGGGTGAGTCTGTGCCCCCACGGCACCGTCCCCGCTGGGGACACCCCGGCGATGGGAGCTGGGCAGAGGCTGGCTGGGGAAGTGGTTTCTGGCTTGTTGGGTCCCCAGATTTTCAGTTCCCCCAAGACAGAGGGGAGTGGGGGCGGTGAAGAAGGGGAGGGTCATGTCTTGAGGGCTGGGGGGGTGTGTAAAAATAGGGCTAAACGGGGCCAGAGGGGCTTTAACAGGCACATGAGCCCACGCCATTCCCTGGCTGCAGCAGGGATGCTGGGCAGGGAGGGGATGGGGGTGGCAGGGGGCACCGTGCCCCCGCAGCACCCACTTCCCGAGCGGGTGTGAAGCCGAGCAGGATCGCTGGCTCCGTTGCTGCTCCGCCCGCCCCAGGCACCGTCCGTGGGTGCCCAGGCCCAGGGTGCGACAGGCACCCATGGGATGGCCTGGGGTGCGGGTGGCAGGGGCTGCCGGGCCCTGCCTCCCCCAGGTTTCGGGTGCAGAGGCAGAGCTGGGTCCGGTCCCAGCTGCCCGGGGCTGGGAGCAGGGAAGGCGCTGCCGGATCGCTCCCGGCGAGGAGGGAGATGCTGACGGAGGGAAAGGCCAGTTCCCAGCGGTGGGTGTGTTGGCGTGGGGTTGCACAAGCCGGGAGCCTGCAGGGAGGTTGGGGGGTCACCGGGACATGACAGGCGGGACCAGCCGGCTCCGTGGCACCCTCCAGCCATGCCCTGTTTGTCAGGGCACAGCTTGGCTGCGTCCCTCCCTTGGAAACACCAGCCCTGGGGTGCTGCTGTCCCCCGGGGGAACGTCACCCAACAGCCCCCCCAGCAGCTGGGTTTCCCTGGGGGTGCCACATCAGGTCGTGGCACAACGCCGACCCTGGATCTGGCCCTGGGAGGGTGTCAGTGCATCTGTGTCCTTTGCACGGGTCACTGGTGGGCTCATGGAGCTGCTTCCAGCCAAGCCCCCCCATTCCACGCAGGAGGGGCTGCAGGGGAGGGTAGCACTGGCTTGGGCAGCCTCCTGCCCTGACCCCCCCGTCCCCAGCTTGGCCTGGGGGTGGACAGCCCCACTCACCCCTGCCCCTCTCTGCCTTCCAGGACAGGACTATGGGCTCTCCCGCCCTCCCCCTCAGTTCGGCTCCATCTACCACGTCCGAGGTAACAGGACCCCACAGCACGGGGGGAGGAGGAGGGCAGAGGATGCTCAGCACTGGGCAGGACCAGGCTGTCCCAGTGCCAAACTGGGGCAGCTTCCCACAGCCGAGTGCCTCTCCCTGACCCGGCACCCGTGGGGACAGCGGCTCAGCGGAGTGCACGTTCTGTGGGTGCTGGGGGGCTTCGGGAGGGATGTCGGGGTGCTGAGGCCTCGGGGCTGACCCGTGTCCCGTGCCGGGGGCTTTGCAGGGGTCATTAACCTGCCATATGCCGAGATCGAGGAGCCCTTCGAAGCCTGGTACAACCTGACGGGAAACAAGAGCCGGATCCAGTATTACGGGGGTAAGCACCGTGCACCATCTGCTCCAGGCTGTGCCTGTCCCGCTCCGGCCCCATCCCTGTGCCAAGGGAGGAGGCGGGCAGGACCGCCGTGCCTCAGTTTCCCCGTCCCTCTGGTGCAGGGCAGGTGATAACGTACCAGCTGGCAGCGGTGAAGCCATACGGGATGCGGTACAAGATCACGCCGCAGACCACCGAGAAGGAGGTGAACGCCAGGAAATGCTTCCAGCTGCCCGGCTCCAAGGAGGACGTGGTCAAGGCTCAGAGCGTCTTCCCCACCATCGACGGCTTCAAGGTGAGAAACGCCGGAGCCTGGATCCGACCCGCTGCCCGGAGCATCTGGCATGGGGGTCCTGGGCAGTGGGAGATGCTCCTCGCCATCCCGGGGGGTGTGGGGTGCTGGGACAGGCCAGGACATGCCCCCGCACCCCGGGGCGCAGGGAGGGTCGCTTCCCCACCCGGGTGAGGGCCGGACTGCCGGCTCCTTTCCCAACCTTGGGAGCCGTGTTGGGACGTGTCGCAGCCCACACGAGCGCCAGCATTCCGGGACGGCTCGGGCAAGTCGCTGCACGGCGGCTCAGCTCCTGCCGGCCCCAGCTCCGGCAGGGCTGCGTGCAGCATCTGAGACTGGGGACAGCAAGGGCAGCAAGCTGTCCCCGAGCTGGACAGCGAGCCGGACAGCGAGCCGGACGTGTGGCCACTGGGCAAGAGCTTGGAAACATGCAGGAAAAACCCTTTTGGAGGAGGGGTGCAGCCAGCTCCCCCCACTATGGCAGGGTGTCCCCTGGCACCACTGAGCTGGACAGGGGGTCTGTGCTGTGTTTCACCCCAAATCCTTGCCCCCCTTTCCGCCCACGGCCGGGTGCTAAGGCCATGTAGCCGCTGGATCCGGCCAAGATCCTGGCGCAGGCAGTGCAAGGTGCTGTCCCTGCACCGGGAGTAACGGGCTCCTGCCAAGGTGTGGGTGGGAAGGAGCGAGCGTGGGGGGTGATGCAGGGTCTGATGCCACGTCCCCCTGATGCCATGTCCCCCTCCCCCAGTTCCTGCGGGAGGAATACTTCCGGGGCCGGTACTGCGCCGTCTGGCAGAACGTCACGCGCTGGGCGCAGAAGAAGAACGTCTACACCCTGTGGGTGACCAACTCCAGCTGCGGGGTGGCCCCCGTCCACTACGAGATGCGGGGCTACAACAGCCTCCTGGGCTCCCACTACGACAAGTACGAGATCGACTACATCGACTTCGACAACAGCTTCCCCCCGTCCGTCTTCGACCTCCCCATCAATGGTGAGCTGCGTTGGGCCCCCCCCAATCCTTGCCCATGGGGCTCGGGCTGATGGCACCCTCTCCGTGCTCCCCAGAGACGAAGAAGTGCGGGGTCCTGCCGGGGAGCGCGGCGGAGCACCGCGTGCTGGCGAACCCCATGGAGGACTTGGTGGGACGGCACCAGCCCTGGGCCCACGAGGTCTTCCACCACTACCGGCGGCGGCTGGGGCGGAGGTACGGCTCCGCACGGGAGCTGGAGCACAGGCAGAGCATCTTCGTGCACAACATGAGGTACAGGCAAGCGGGGAGATGCTAATCGCCCCCCTCCCCGGGGGCTGCTCCCCATCGCTGGGTGGTTGCACAGCTGATGCCGTCCCCGCCGCGGCGGCAGGTTCGTGCACTCGAGGAATCGCGCCGCGCTCTCCTACGCGCTGGCACTGAACCACCTGGCCGACCGCACGCCCCAGGAACTGGCCGCCCTGCGGGGTCGCCGCCGCAGCGGGTCCCCCAACAACGGGCAGCCCTTCCCCACCGAGCTCTACGCCGGCCTCATCCTGCCCGAGAGCCTCGACTGGCGCATGTACGGTAGGTCCAGCCCAGCCGTCCCGCTCCCTCTCACTGCACCCGGGAGCTGGTGGCCCCCCTTTGGTGGGGATATTTTCCCGTGCCCCCACTCTGCCCCACAACTGGAGGATGGAGCAAAGGCTCATCCAGCTTGGTCGGCACTTGGCCCTTGCTCATCTGGCGCCCCAGATGTGAGGTGGTGCCACATCTGGCTTCCCCTCATGTCCCCATCAGCTTGGAGTGACACTCCCAGAGCTTGTCCCAACCCAAGGGCAGGGGTCCTGCACGGTTCGGCACCTCCCACCCCGTTAGCACCAAGCCCTGGCTCTGTTGCCTCTGGGAGCCCTTGACTCCTGCCTCAGTTTCCCTTCCACCTGCCCTTGTGCTCCGGTGCCACCCCAGCCTCTCACCCCCCACCCCGCTCTCCCCAGGCGCCGTGACCCCCGTGAAGGACCAGGCCGTCTGTGGGTCCTGCTGGAGCTTCGCTACGACGGGGGCGATGGAGGGTGCCCTCTTCCTCAAGGTGAGAGCGAGGCCGTGCCCCATGGGGATGGCTGGGATGCCTGGAGGGTGCCCGTCCCCATCCCTGCAGCGTGTCCCCCCCACAGACCGGCGTGCTGACCCCCCTGTCCCAACAAGTCCTCATCGACTGCTCCTGGGGCTTCGGGAACTACGCCTGCGACGGGGGCGAGGAGTGGCGAGCCTACGAGTGGATCAAAAAACACGGCGGCATCGCCAGCACCGAGTCCTACGGCACCTACAAGGGGCAGGTAAGGGTGGCCCTGTGTCCCTAGCAGGGTCGCCCAAGTCACAGGATGATCCTCCCCGCCATGGTGGATCATCAGGATCGATGAGAGGTGCCAACGGGCTCTGGAGACGGGGACGTCACCTCGTTGCCAAGGCACCAGGCTCCTGTGTTCAAAGCAGGGTCCAACGCCAAGCCCCAGGGCTCAGCTGGGCGGTTTCATCACCACGTGCCTCAGTTTCTCTTCTTGCAAAACAGGGACAAAGCTCCTCCACCCACGGGTTGTGCCATGGGTCTCTCCGTACCCTGGGGTGCAGGGATGGAGCAGGGCTGCCCAGGGACAGGGACGTGACTGACGGGGACGTGACTGCAAGACTCAGTCAACAACCCCTCCCAGCGTTCGGGGTGCTGAGCCAGCTCCCCATGCCACGTGTGGGCAATGGTGTGTCCCCGCAGCAACTGGGAAAACATCCCCACCACGGTGGGCGGGGGAGGCTGGGGGGTCAGAGCCGGGATGCTGTCACAGCCTGAGTCCTGGGCAGGGTCCCAGCGAGGGGACCTGGGGGCTCTGGATGACGCAGTGTCCCCTGCTGGGTGCCGCAGAACGGCCTGTGCCACTACAACCAGTCTGAGATGCTGGCCAAGATCACGGGCTACGTCAACGTCACCTCGGGCAACATCACGGCGGTCAAAGCTGCCATCTACAAGCACGGCCCCGTGGCCGTCAGCATCGACGCCTCACACCGGACCTTCTCCTTCTACTCCAACGGCATCTACTACGAGCCCAAGTGCGGTGAGTTGGCACGTGGGGCATGGGGGAGTTGCCCAGGGAGATGCCAGGACATTGGGACCCCCTCCTCGTTGCTGAGCATCTTGGGCAGGGGTGGAAGAGGGAACGGGTCCTGCAGCCCACCCCCAGCGCTGCCGGCAGCCCCAGGAGCAGGGATGCTCTCCGGGCAGGGATGCTCTCTGGATGAGCTGTCTTCCATGTCCTCCCTGCAGCGAACGAGACGGGAGAGCTGGACCACGCGGTGCTGGCGGTGGGCTACGGGGTCCTGCAGGGAGAGACCTACTGGCTCATCAAGAATTCCTGGTCCACATACTGGGGCAACGACGGCTACATCCTCATGGCCATGAAGGACAACGACTGCGGCGTGGCCACCGAAGCCACCTACCCCATCCTGGCCTGAGCCGCCGCTCGGCTCCGTGGGAAGAGCCCTTGGAGATGCTCTCAGCACCCATCCCTGGATCAGCCCCTTTGGTGTGGCACGTCACACCGGAGGAAGCTGGGGACACAGTGGGACAGGGCCATGGGGTGCTGGAGGAGGGGCCAGATGGGGACCCAGCTCTGAGCTCGCCAATAAAGACCCTGGAAAAATCCCAGTTGGCTTCTACAGGAGGGATTCCACTGCTGCCCACGAGGCTCTGCCCCCCCTGCAGACCCCAGTGCCCACAGCGTGTGACACAGCTGTCCCCTACACAGTCACTGTCCCCCGGCTCAGTCCCGTGGGATGGCAGGAGCCTGTCTGGCAGGGCTCACAGCCCGGCCCGGACACCCGGGGCGAGGGGAGCAGCTTTTCCAGCCCTATCTCGTGAGGTGGAGCACAAACAACCCCAGGGATTTGTGCTGAGACGAGAAATTCCTGACGTGGGGTGTTGGGGAGGGGGAAGGCATCCACCCTCTGTCCCACTGCCCGCGTCCCTGTTGCGGGTCAGGATGTCACCGGCGACGTTTGCCAATGCCGTGACCCAGGCTCCCCTCCACCCCACGGGGCTGCTTCCTGCCAGGGAAAGGCACTTGGCCCCCTGGCCAAGGCTCACCTGGGTGCTCCTCGTTTGGATTCAAGCCCTCTTGGATGAGGGGGGGTTGGTGTACGAGGATGCTGCAGATGAGGGGGGGAGTGCTCTCTGCCCTGACCCTGGTGGTCTCCCATCTTTGCTGGTAGCTCCTCGGGGTAGGAGGGGCCTCGAGCACCGTTGTGCTACAACGGTGGTCCCTGGGGTGGTGCATCAGCCCATCCCTGCACCCATGGTTGCAGCCGAATCCGGCGCGACTCGTCCCCGGTGGCGCGTGCAGCCAGCCCCCGCCGAGCCCTTATCGGCTTTGTTTTGGGCTCGGGTGGCCCCGCGGGCGCGCGCTGTCACCTTGGGCACGGGGCCAGCTGGACGCGCAGCAAGCAGGAGGGGTGAAGGCCGCTCTGCTGCCGTGACCGCGCTGCTCTCCTCCTCCCCGGCTCTGTTTTT
Organism: Rhynochetos jubatus; assembly: GCA_027574665.1. Taxonomy (NCBI): domain Eukaryota; kingdom Metazoa; phylum Chordata; class Aves; order Eurypygiformes; family Rhynochetidae; genus Rhynochetos; species Rhynochetos jubatus. The sequence continues at coordinate 4,305,891 of CM050672.1, read as the reverse complement.
CCATGCAGCTCCTGACATTTCATCTACATCCTTCGCCTTTTTCCAATTAACCCCCCCTAATTGCAGCCCTGGGCTTGCCCTGAGCCTGTCTCCAGACGGATGCAGGGGTGCTAACGGCCCCCATCTCCCCACGACTGCCCAGCGCTGCCTGCGGTGGTGACACCCTGGCTCCTCTCCCAGGGGTTGGGGAGCACGTGGAGGGGCTTTGGGGTGCCTGGCAGGGTCTCACTGCACCTCCTTGCCCGGGGGTTTTGCAGATGCTCCCCCCACTCACAGCACACCCCCTGCAGCAAAGCCTGGCTGCAAACTGCCACACAGGGTGGGGGGAAGCGCTGGGACACCCCCAACACCCACCACCCAATCCAATGGGGCACCCCTCTTCTCTCCAGGGAATGGCCCTATCATGGGGCATCTGTGCCCACAGGGGTCTGGGTCCCACCCCGCTCCCCCCACCCCGAGTCCTACAAGTTCTTAACATCAGCACCCACTCTGCTCCGGGTGGGAAAGGCACCCATGGGTGCCCATGGTGGGGGTGGGGGGCAACATAAAGCCACGCCTTGCCCCTTGGTCTGTCCCAGCCGAGGGGAGGACGGGGCTTTGCCTGCTGGGTCCCTGCCCCTCCCTGCCCGCCCACCTGCGGTATTTAAGCCACCCGTGGGTGCAAGGCAGCAGTGGGCTGGGGTGTGCAGGATGGAGGGGCTGTGCTGGCTGCTGGGGGCTGCCATGCTGCTGGGTGAGCCCCCGCCTTGGCCAAGCTGGGGGGAGGGGATGGATGTCGTACCCCCATCGTGGCGTGATGCCATCATGCCCCTTAACCTGGGCATTGTGGCGGTTTTGGGCTGCTGGGGGGGTCATTGTGCCGGGAGGGGGTGGCAGTGTCCCTGTCCCCACGCCTGGGGGCATTCAGGGGTTCATACGGTTGCCCCTCATGCCTTGGGGTGTGTGGGGAGTTTGGGGTGCCCTTGAGCTGGCTGCACCCCAGGGAGAGCAAGGATTGGAGCTCTGGGTCAGCCAGAGAGCTGGCAGAGGTGCAGGGACCCACAGCTTGGGAACCCCGGGCAGGTGGGAGCCCTCCCAGTCCTGCCACCAGCATGGGCTCCCCCGGGTCCATCACCGTGTCCCGGGGGGGCAGAGAGCCCCTGCGTCGGAGAGGTGGGTAATCACCAGCGTAAATGGGTTGGGGTTCGTTTTCCTTCTAGGAGCAGACTGCAAGGCTCCCCTGGAGACACCTACATTTGGGGACATCTACCACGTCACAGGTACTGCTCGGGGATGCTGCTGCTGCCCAAGGGGGTCCTGCACCTCCACCCGACATTCCCGAGCCAGGGGGGCTCCGTACCCCTGTGAAACCCTGGGTGCATCACTGCTGTGGGGTGCTACTGGCGGTGGCCATGGGTGGGAGAAGGGGGAGATACTGTGGGGTCCCGGAGTGCTCCTTGGCTTCCCCACGCTCCCCTCCCGGCTGTGGGCTCAGGGCAGGGGCTTGGGGGATGTCCCCGGGGCTTGGCCCTCCCGCAGCCCCCCGAGCCCGGCCCCTCTGTGCCCGCAGGAGTCATCAGCCTGCCCTACGCGGAGATCAGGGAGCCCTTCGAAGCCTGGTACAACCTCTCGGCGGGGAAGAGCCGCATCGAGTACTACGGCGGTGGGTGCAGAAAAGGCTCCATCCCCCTGACTCTCCCCATCCCCCTCCTTCTGCCCCATGACCTTCGGGTGCCCCACGACCTTCGGGTGCCCCAGCAAAGCCCTGGGAGCCAACACCATGCCAGACCCCGGGGGCTTGGCTTGACCTTAGAGCTGTCCCTGTCCCCAGGCCAAGTGGTCACCTACCAGTTCGGCTCCATCGAGCCCTTTGGTGCCAGCTTCAAGGTGACGCCCGAGACCACAGAGACGGAGGTGAACGTCCGCAAGTGCTTCCGCATCAACGGCACCGACGGAGACCTCATCGCCCCACAGAGCGTCTTCCCCAGCCTGGAGAACTTCAAAGTGAGCCCTGGGCATGGTCCTACAGGATGGGGCAGGGGACAAGGGACCCCCATGGGTACAGGGTGTCTGAGGGCTGCCTCCCTACGAGGGCAGCCCCCCCGGCTGGGAATGGGTAGGGCCGGATGCAGCCATGGGTGATGGAGGGGTTGCATCCAGCGTGGCACGATGCAGGACGGGGTGCCCCAGCTCATCGGGGGCACGATGCCAGCGTGGCACCCCGGTCGCTGACGCCTGCGCTGTGCCCAGCGGGTGCGGGAGGAGCGTTTCCGCGGGCAGCACTGCGCCGTCTGGCAGAACGTCTCCTACTGGGGTCACAAGAAGAACGTCTACACGCTGCGGGTGGGCAGCTCTGCCCGCGGGCCCGTGCCCCTGCACTACGAGGTGCGCGGCTTCAACAGCCTCCTGGGCTCCCACTACGACAAGTACGAGATCGACTACTCCTCCTTCAGCCACCACTTCCCCCCCAGCGTCTTCCACCTCCCCGAAGGTGAGTGTCCCCGGACACCCGCAGCCCAGCTTCCACCTCTTGAATTGATTTGGTTTTGGGGTTGTGGTTTTTTTTGCCAGAGGCTGATAATTTGGTTGGGAAAAAGCAAAAAAGGAGGAGAAATGTAATTGAAGTTGACAGCTGGGGTGATGTGGGTGCTTTCCCGGTGCTCTGTGCCGGAGCACAGGGTGCAGGGTGGGGTGGTGGGTGCTCGGGAGCCGGCTCTGGAAGCGGGTGTGGGTGTAGTTCCCCCCTACATACACGTGTCTGTGCAGGATGGACAGCCCCAAGGGTTTTGGGGGTGACCGTGCCGTGCATCCCAGCTGGGGGGCTGGGAGAGCCCGTCCCCGCTCGGGAGGCATCAGCTGCTATCCATGCCTCGTGGCAGGGGTGCGGTGTGAGCAGTGGCCCTCGGCCGGCCCCGAGCACCGCATCATGGCCAACCCCATGCAAGAGTTCGTGGGGAGGGTACCGGAGACCGAGCACGTCCACCACCGCCTCTTCCACCACTACAAGGAGCGGTTCGGGAAGAGCTACGGCAGCGAGAAGGAGCACGAGCATCGCAAGCGCACCTTCATCCACAACATGCGGTACGGGACGCCAGGGGGATGGGCTGGGGGCTCAGGGATGGGGTGGCCATGGGTTCCCTTCTCGCAGCACCTCTGCTCTGCCCCAGGTTCGTGCACTCGAGGAACCGCGCCGCGCTCTCCTACGCGCTGGCACTGAACCACCTGGCCGACCGCACGCCCCAGGAGCTGGCCGCCCTGCGGGGCCGCCACTGGAACGGGACCCCCAGCAACGGGCAGCCCTTCCCCACTGAGCTCTACACCGGCCTCATCCTGCCCGAGAGCCTTGACTGGCGGCTGTATGGTGAGGAGGGGTCTGGTGCCACTGGCATGCCAGCCCAGAGCGTACATAAGGCTGGGGGTCAGCTGTGGGGACAGCCATCACCCTCTCCCACTCCATTAAATGTGTTCCCATCCCCCCCATCCCACTGTCCCCAGGCGCCGTGACCCCCGTGAAGGACCAGGCCGTCTGTGGGTCCTGCTGGAGCTTCGCTACGACGGGGGCGATGGAGGGTGCCCTCTTCCTCAAGGTGAGAGCGAGGCCGTGCCCCACGGGGATGGCTGGGATGCCTGGAGGGTGCCCGTCCCCATCCCTGCAGCGTGTCCCCCCCACAGACCGGCGTGCTGACCCCCCTGTCCCAACAAGTCCTCATCGACTGCTCCTGGGGCTTCGGGAACCAGGCGTGCGACGGGGGCGAGGAGTGGCGAGCCTACGAGTGGGTCATGAAGCACGGCGGCATCGCCAGCACCGAGTCCTACGGGCCCTACCTGGGGCAGGTAAGGGTGGCAGCACCGCTCGGGGGGTGCAGTGCCACCCCCTCCCCAATCCTTCCCCTCAGCACTCTCCCAGATCAGCCCACGGGTGATGGAGGCTCCACTTTGGATGTTCCATCCACGCTGCCCCCCCTTCCTCCTTCCTGACATGGGTCAGACCCCCAGCCTCCCCTGGGGACCCCGGTGCCACCTGAGTCTCCCCCCCACCAGAATGGCTACTGCCACTACAACCAGTCGGAGCTGGTGGCCCAGCTCGCCGGCTACGCCAGCGTGGAGCCGGGCAGTGCCACAGCGCTGAAGGCCGCGCTGGTCAAGCACGGCCCCGTGGCCGTCAACATCGACGCCTCGCACAAGTCCTTCGCCTTCTACGCCAACGGTGTCTACGAGGAGCCCCGCTGCGGTGAGTCCCCTCGGCCCAGGAGGCTCCGTGTCCCGCTCACTGGGACTGGGATGGGCAAAAATATTTACAGGGTGGGATTTACCCCCTGACTAAACTCCCGGTCAGGGGAGACGGGATCCCTCACTGCATCGGGAATGACCTCCAGCACCAAGGGATGGGGACTGAGGTTTCTTCTCTCCTCGTGGCCAGGGAACGAGACGTCGGCGCTGGACCACGCGGTGCTGGCCGTGGGCTACGGGGTCCTGCATGGCAAGAGCTACTGGCTCATCAAGAACTCCTGGTCCACGTACTGGGGCAACGACGGCTACATCCTCATGGCCATGAAGGACAACAACTGCGGCGTGGCCACCGCCGCCTCCTTCCCCATCCTGGCCTGATGGCACACGGCCCCACGTGTGCCCTGTCCCCTCCATGTCTCCCCGGGCAGCTCCAGATGGATAGTGGGCTGGCAGAGGGATGTGGGGCCCCGGGAGGTGGTTGTGGGGCACAGGGGGAGAGCTCAGATGGGAGGTCAGAGGATGCTCCCAGCCCTCTGGAGTGGTATTTTACCATGTTGGCAATAAAAGCCTGTCGAAGTGATCCTGTCTGACTTGCTGGGGTATCCTGCCCGCCCCAGCCCATCCTCCACCAACCACAGCCCCTGCCGCGCCTGCCTTCTGCAGTCCTCTGTGTGTTGAGTTTCACCCAGTGCTCAGCCCAGGCTCACCCCTGGCTGGGTTACATGTGCCCTAACCCCAGAGTTTTCAGTGGCACCCCCTTTCCCAGCAGCGGGAGGGAGCCTCAGTCCAGTCCTGGAAGCTGGGCTGGGCTCAGGGCCCTCCTGTTCCCAACGGGAGCTGCCCCCCACCAGAGAGAGAGGTCCCCAGCACCCTGTGCCTCTTGAGACACCTGGGTCCTCTGCTCCCCCTCTCCCCAGGCCCCTACAGGGGTCAGTGCTTGGTGACTCAGTTTCCCCACCTGCCTGGGGGTTTCCATGCTGCTGCCTGCAGCCCTCAGAATGGACCTAGCCCAGTTGGACTCAAAGGAGACCCGGGGGGGTGTTTGTCCAACCTTCCGAGGAGCAGCCAGGCTTGGAGCTGCTGTCCCAGAGCTGTTGTGCTCCTTTCCTGCCCCCTTGCTCCAGTGCTCTACCCCAAAACTGCACGGCCATGGGGAAGCCTGACCGAGAGCCGAGGGGTTGGCAAGGCCAACGCTGCTTTTGGGGTGCCCAGGCTGGATATCAGCATGGTGTGAAGGTTCATCCTTGGGGCCCTGCTGCCCTGTTTATGTCCACCCTGGGGTTGAGCCTGGCAGGAAGCCCAGAGCTCCCAGGGGAGTGCTGCCGGCACTGCCAGGCTCTGCCTTCCCAATTCCAGAGCCGGGGAGGAAAGCCTGCACCAGGGAAAGCTCAGCTCTGGCCTGTATCAGTGTGTGCATGGGCTGCATCTTCCCCCAGGATGGGTTTCTGGGAGTCGAGAAGCGACATTCCCCCATGGCTACACCCTTATTTCGTACGGCACGGGGTCAGGCACCGCGCTCCCTCGCTGCAAGCGCCGGCCGGCAGCACGCTGGGAGCAGCGCTTCCTTCCAGGCGACGTGATTGCTCCCAATTGAGGCTGGCAGGTCCTAATATTTGTCTTGTTTTCTTTCACTTGTTCACCTGTTTATTTTACAATTTGCTGCACGGATTTCTGAAGTGGCCTTTAATCATTCTCGGCCGGGGTGCCGACTTGAATCCACGTCTGGGAGAGAAACGATCACCGTGCAGGAATAACGTGGTTTATTCTGTGGGAGCCCAGGGCTCCAGATCTTCGATTCTCTCGACTGCAGTCAATAAAACACGCTTCGCCTTTCAGGGAACCGTGACTTTCAGGCTCCCTTTGGATAGGTGATGTTCTGAATTTGCTGCTGAACACGCAGGTGGCTTCGAGAGCTGGAGGTTTTGCAGCCCCACGAAGCATTTAGCAGGAGCCTGAGATTTCGCGTTTGTGGCGTTAGGGATAGCAGTTCTGAGCCAGGCTAGTTAGGGATGGCTGGGAACCTAAAAAAGATCCATTTAGTGTATTTGAAAAGGGAGAAAAGAAGAAAGGACATACCTGAAGAGAAACTTGCTGTTTCCAGAGCCAGCCTTGGGCTCTGGCTCCCAGCCCAAGCGAGCTGCGACCTTCAGATTTCCCTCGCAGTTGCCCTGGGTTTTGCAGAGTGCAGCAAAGAACAGCCACCCTGAACCCTGCTTTTTATTGCAAGCAAAGCTGCCCTAAAGGTATGCATTCAAGGTTTCCTAAGAGAGAGGCGCCTTGCCTGCATACCCTGCATTTCCAGCTTGCCAGCTACGCAGGAAACTCCCCAAATTTGATACCCTGTTGGTGAACCAGCTGAGGTTGGTGCTTCACAGGGAGCGAGCACTGCCCAGAGAGGGAAAGCTGAGAGGATTTTGCACCTTGATCCCATGTCCCCGTGAGAATCCCATCTCCTTGGTCTGTAGGGTGAAGCTGTCTCCAGAGATCAGCTTCACGCTGAAGGTGCGGGACCGGAGGCAGTCCTCCGTGGCCAGCCTCCAGCCCTGCACCCTGTCCTCTACTCAGTGTTTCTCAGGGTCCTCTGACACCTTTGGGGTCTCCCCCTCGTTCAGCCACCCCTTCCTGGCATCTGCCAGCCAAGAGGCTGGTGCTTAAACCGGGCACACGTCACGTCTGCCCGCAAGCGGATCCCTTCAGAGGCAGTGCAAGCCCACGGCGGCTTCCATGGAGGAGGTGGGAGCCTGTTTGGCCACTTCAGGCTTCCCCGAGCCTCCAAACAGCTCCTCCATCCTGCCTGATGCCCTCTTCAAGAATTCAGCCATCGAGATGCCAACCATTGGAGTCATCACCTCCCAGGTGAGTGTCTCCAGCCGTGACCTTCACCTCAACAACGTCCTGTCTGCGGTGAAGACGGAGACGCTTATGCCCGTATTAAAGACAAGGACATCGCGCTCCCAGCAGGGCGATGGAGGCTGTAGGCCAGGGCTGCTCTCTCCCTGCAGCCCCTCAGCACAGTGATTGGCACAACAACCCTGGCATCTTTGGTGCCTCAGCTCTGGGAGCCGTGGAGATAAGCTGGCACAGCGATCATCACTCCTCCCGCCTGCCCCGGAGCAGCTCATCTCCCGGGACTGGGATGGGAACCTTGGGGCAACCCTGGCTCCGCGCTGGGCTCCGACCCACCCACTCTCACGGAGCCAGGACGCGGGGAGCGAGCTGAGACAGAGCACACAGCCGCAAACAGCTCCCAGGAGGTGTTTTGTTTTCAGTGAAACGGCCTTTCCGTGGGTGAGTGCATCCAGATCTGTGGGATCGATCTGTCCGCACATCCAGGAATTCAGGGTGGGCTGAGCTTGCCAAGCCGAATTACTCTCCGAGGAAGGGCGGCTGGGAATTTCAGCTGGGTTTGGTTTTTCGCCCTGCCCTCGGCTGTCCTGGATACGGCACTTCCCTCCGGAGGCAGCTGCGCTCCGGCGCAGACCTCTGCGCAGCGATGCCAGGTGGCCAGAAAAACGCGCTCCAGCCCCAAAGCTGGCTGCCTTTCAGCGCTGGATGAATGATCTGCCCAAACCTCTTGCACAAAACAAGGTAATTATTCAGAAAGCAGGGGACGTGGAGAAAGCTGGAATACGGGTGTCAAACAACAGCAGCTGAATCGAGCTCGCTCTGGCAACTTCTTGGCTCCCCAACGCTCCAGACGCCGTGGGAGGGGCTGGTCATGAGCTCCCAACAATATTCCTACACCCTGGGGAAAGGGGCGCCTTTGGGGGGGGTGGGGTGGGTCACGGAGGGAACGGGCATGTCTCCCAGAGCCCTGTGGTTCTGGGATGGCAGACACCACGGTCCAGGGGAGGGCCACCTCGCTTCTGCGATCCCATACAGCAACTGAAGCTTTTTTGGGGTACAAACAGCTGAATCCAGTGCGGGGTGAAGGGACTTCCAGCGCTGCAAGGCTGGAAGCTGCTTTACTGCTAGCGAGGCTACGCTGGAAAATCACCGAGGCAGCGGCTTTCCAGCCGTTTCTTATTACACTTCCTTCGGTAGCAGCTTTACAAACGCTCTTCCTTAGCCAAATGCTTTTCCCTTGGCGACCGTGACTGCTCTGGCAGGTTTGTTATTCACGTTCCGAAAGGCAATCGGTTCCCTTTCCTTCAGCTGGAGAGATTTGCAACCCCCCTCATCCCTCTTCGAAGGTTTTATTTCTTGTGACAAATCGGTGTTTACGTTTTCCAGGTGCGCTGTCAAACCCCCAGGAAGCTGGGCAGCCCCCAGCCCCATTTTCCACCACCCTCCACCCCCCCAGAAGAACCTCTCCTCGGAGCATCGCAGCCCCTGCGGGGCGAGGAGGGTTTTGTTTCAAGCCATCCGCCGCCTCTGCCAAGCTCTGCCTTCACCGCCCGAGATTTCCCAATCCCAACCCCAGCAGCCAGCACAATGCAACGGATTTCATGAAATTAAGCACTTCTCCTACACACAGCATATTTGCCCGGTGATTATAACCAGTCCCCGAGGTAGCCGAGCACAGCAGAAATTCGGTTTAATATGCACACCCACGCAGCCTTGCTAAAAACCCAAGGCACTCCCCCGGTCCTTCCTGGGAAAGGCTGAGCGCTGCAGCGTCTCGTATTTCAGCTTCACCACTTGCACAAGCTCGGACTGGGAATACTCAGTCATCTGGTGTAAAAAAAGGTGGAGAAAGAAGTTTCTCAAAGATTTCAAGGCATCCCTGATGGCCCGAGAGTGAGAGAAGGGTGGAAGAACACAGGAACGTCAGGCAACACAGACACAAAAGGGACCAGATTACGCTGCCGTGGGTTTATTACAACTGTGAGTAGTTACTGCCTTTTGTTCACTCCATCTTGGATCTACAGAGTGAACTTTTAACACCAAAACGCTTCAATTCCCCCATTTGTTGGGGCAGGCAGCACATACGTAAGCTCACGGCACCTGTTCCGTGTCACCCTGTAAAAAATGACGGCTGCTTGATTAAAAAAAGGAGCAGTTACTCAGGGCGTGCAGCGCACAACGTGCCCTTCCTGCAGCGGCTGGAGTCCAACCTCCCACCTGAAAAAAAAATAAGCAAACCAGGGGGAAAATCCTCCCAGCACCCGAGCTGTGGTGGAACCAACAACAAAGCAGTTTGCATCGCTGACGCTGCCCCAAACCAGAGGGGGATCCACCCATGCAAATCACAGGCTCGGCTGTGCCTGCCACTTGCAGAGGAGCAGCTGCCCCAGCAGCTGCTGGAGTGGAGCAAAGAGGGAAACAAGTTCACGCGAAGGTTTTCCTTTTGCTCACACACTACCTCCTACCTCATTCTCCCTTCCTCTTCCTCCAATTCTCTTTCCCTCAACCTTTCAGGCGCTGTTTTCCCCCGCCAAACGGCTGTCTCCAGCCCTTGTGGCTCTGCTCCCAGGGTGCAGACACCCACTCCGCAGCCTTCTGCTGCTTTCCTTCCTCCAGACCTGACCTTCCGCAGAGGCCCTCGCCAGCCCCGCTGGGCCCCCTGCTCCCAGCCCAGTCCCCGAGCCCTGCCCTAACCCAGGACAGCACGTCCCCGGAGTCCTGTCCTCCCCTAACACGCAGCTATGGATCTGCAGTTCACCTTGGCCTGGCTTAGCCCTGCCACCTGCCTCCTTCATGCGTGGCTTGGCCTGGCCCAGCCCGGCTCCTGTCCTCAACCCTGGCCTGGCCCAGTCCAGTCCAGCTCAGCACCTTCACCCAGTCCAGCCCAGGCCCAGCTCAGCCCCCGCCCTCAACCCTGGCCTAGCACGGCACGGCCCAGCCCAGCTCAGCCCCTTCACCTGGCCCAGGCTCAGCCCCCGCCCTCAACCCTGGCCTAGCACAGCGCAGCCCGGTCCAGCCCAGGCCCCAGCTCAGCCCCTTCACCCGGTCCAGCCCAGGCCCCAGCTCAGCCCCCGCCCTCAACCCTGGCCTAGCACAGTGCAGCCCAGCCCAGCTCAGCCCCTTCACCTGGCCCAGGACTGGCCCGGCTCCTGCCTTCAACCCTGGCCGGGCACAGCCCGACCGGGCCCAGCTCCTTCACCTGGCCCAGGCCTGGCACAGCATGGCCAGCCCAGCCCAGCCCAGCTCCTTCACCTGGCCCAGGCCTGGCACAGCATGGCCAGCCCAGCCCAGCCCCTTCACCTGGCCCAGACCCGGCCCTGCTCGGCCCCTGCCCTCAACCCTGACACGGCCCGGCCCTGCTCGGCCCCTGCCCTCAACCCTGGCCCAGGCCCGGCCCTGCTCGGCCCCTGCCCTCAACCCTGACACGGCCCGGCCCTGCTCGGCCCCTGCCCTCAACCCTGACACGGCCCGGCCCTGCTCGGCCCCTGCCCTCAACCCTGGCCCAGGCCCGGCCCTGCTCGGCCCCTTCACTCGGGCCAGGCCCTCAACCCTGGCACGACCCGGCCCGGCCCAGCCCAGCCCAGCTCCTTCACCCGGGCCAGCCCCGGCCCAGCCCGGCCCCTTCACCCGGCCCCTTCACCCGGGCCAAGCCCGGCCCAGCTCGTGCCAGGCCCGGCCGCATCCCTGCCCACCCACACTTCCGCGTCCCCTCCCGCAAGGCCTTGTGGGTCAGCGTCCCCCAACACCCCCCCCTCCGCGCGCGATCTCGCGTGACCTCCCTAGCAACGTGCGCGCCCCCGTACTGTGACGTAAACACTTCCCAACGCCCGCCGAGAGAAAGGGCGGGGAGAAGGCAGACCCTCCCCCAGGAGTGAGGGCTACGTTAGCCAATAAAAAGATGTCGAGGCGTGAGTGATGCGGCGATTGGCCAATGGTAAAGTAGAAGCGGTGAGAGGGGGCGGGGACGGGTGGCCGGGCAACAGAGGCGAGCTCGGCTGCGCCTGTCAGCGGGGCGGCGGGATGGCGGCGCTCTACGCCTGTACCAAGTGCCACCAGCGCTTCCCCTTCGAGGCGCTCAGCCAGGGCCAGCAGCTCTGCAAGGTCCGGGGCGGGCCGGGCGGTGGGGGGCAGGGGCCTGGAGGGGGCCTGTCTGTGAGGGAGCTGCTTGAGGGGGGCAGCTGAGGGGGTGAAGGGCTGTCTGTGAGGGAGGGTAGGTAGGGGGTGGGTTTGAGAGGGCTGGGGGCTTCTGCAGGGACCGGGGTGTGATTTGGGGGCTGTTTATGGGGCATCTGGGCGGGGTGGGGGTTCGGGGTGGCTATTTGCGGCCTGAGGGTACGGCGGGGGGGGCGGTTGAGGGCTGTGTGGGTGGGGTCCTGGGGGCATTTGGGAGGTTCTGAGGGGGTGGAGGCGTGGGGGAGCCTGTGGGAGCTGCGTGTGAGGGGGACCTGGGGGCGTCGAAGGCTGTTGGGGGGTGTGGGGTATGTGGAGGGCACTGAGGAGGGGGCCATGGGGCCACCGAGGGGACGGTGGGCTCTGTTCATGAGAGAAGGCCTGGGGGGGGCAACTGGAGGGTTCTTTGGGAGGGAGGCTGTTGGCAAGGGGAGAGGGCTGGGGCGTTGGGGGGGTGTTGGGGTGTTTGGGAGGCTCTGGGGGCATTTTGGGGTCTTATGGTATCGTGAAAGGAGGGAGGGAGGTTTTGGGGGACAGTGTGGGTGGGTGGGCAGTTTGGGGGGAGAAAGAATGAGATCAGGGGTGAGAGAGAGAATGAGGGGCAGGATTGGGAGTTTGGGGGTAGCTGAGGCAGATGGGGCAAAGCAGGGCGTGGGTGAGAGGGGAGCAGGGCCCACGCCACTCGGGTGGAGGGCAGAGGTGTGAATAACTGTGGCGGGACTGCGTGTTCCTGCCCTGGGAGGTGAGGCCGACCGCCGTGAGCCTTGGCTGTGGGCGTTGGGCACAAATAAGCCCTCGTTACGAACCCCGGGTTACTCGTGGCTCACCTGTGACACATGCCGTTGCTGTGGCCCGTCCCGCGCTCTCGGCCCGTGTAAGAGCAGCTGTGGCAGTACAGGAAGGACACGCTTCCAGTTTGACGGATGCGTTTGTGTGGTGGGAGCGGGGGTCAGCAGGTGATACGGGGTTTCGGGAAACGGTGTGCGGGAGAAGCATCTCACCGAACGCTTCTGTTGTTGCAGGAGTGCCGGATTGCGCATCCCATTGTTAAATGTACCTACTGCAGGACCGAATTCCAGCAGGAAAGGTAAGTGCCCGCTCAAGTAGGGAGACTAATGTTTGCTTTAGGACAGGGAACCGTAATGTTTTCACGCCTTTGATGACTGAGCCCTGCTGTTCCTGTGGAAGACTGAGACCCCCCCCTGGAGTGCTGTGTCCAGCTGTGGAGCCCTCAGCATCAGAAGGATATCGACTGGTTGGAGCGAGGCCAGAGGAGGCCACAGAGATGCTCCAAGGGCTGAAGCCCCTCTGCCCTGGGGACAGGCTGGGGGAGTTGGGGGGTTCAGCCTGGAGAAGGGAAGGCTCTGGGGAGACCTCAGAGCCCCTTCCAGTGCCTGAAGGGGGCTACAAGGAAACTGGGGGGGACTTTTTCCAAGGATCTGTAGTGACAGGACAAGGGGTAACGGGTTTAAACGGAAAGAGGGAGATTGAGATGGGCCATCAGGAAGGAATTCTTCCCGCAGAGGGTGGGGAGCACTGGGACAGGCTGCCCAGAGAAGCTGTGGGTGCCCCATCCCAGGGAGTGTCCAAGGCCAGGCTGGATGAGGCTTGGAGCCACCTGGGCTATGGAAGGTGTCCCTGCCCATGGCAGGGGGTTGGAACTGGATGATCTTTAAGGTCCCTTCCAACCCAAACCACTCTGTGATTCTATGATGACCTGGGGGTCTTTTGCCTTCTTCAGAGGTCTGCTGGGCAAGTCGGTGTGTCCCTGCAGCATCCTCAGATTGGCAGCTTTTGCTTGGTTTTTAGTGTTGGTCAGTGCTCAGGAGCATCTTCCAGTGAAGGCTGTGGGGGCATTTTCCCACAAGTTTACCTCTTCTCTGATTTCTCCTCTCCAAATCTTATTCCCTACTCTGTTTCCTTTCACTGTGCCTTTGTGGTTTTGCAAGTTACGTAGCTTGCAGAGGGAGGGTTGGGAAACCCAGTAGTCGTGTGCGGGCATTGTGTGGGGTGTTCTTTGCTGTGGTTGTTGGACAAACACATCTCTGTGTCCTGACCTGCCTTAACCTGGTCGTCCAGAGCAAACCCCCTCCAGAACTGATGCTCTCACCGGCGCAGAATCACCCCTGCTTGCAATTAGCCGGTGATCAGGCTCCTGTATTTGTAAGGGCAGAACACTGGTGTCATCTGGGGACGCTTTAATTAAAAGATACCTCCTAGTAATACCACTTTTTGGCAAATTATCCTCAACCAGAAGGAAACACACTTTGATATCCGAGTCCCTAGTGAAGATGAATAGTCTCCCCGCTAGAGACGGAGCCTAGGGGAGATGGGTTCCTAACCACAGAGGTTGAATTTTCTTTGGGGAAGTGTTAATAGAACGATCTGTCTTCCTTTTTTAACAGCAAAACCAACACCATATGCAAGAAGTGTGCTCAGAACGTGAAGCTCTACGGAACAGTAAGTGAGCGGGGCTGGTTCTCACCGGCCTCTCTTCCTTTCATCTTTCCTGTCTTTATCCTGCCGAATCCCAGAGCAGTGTATGGGCTGGCTCTGTTGTAATAGCATGATTGATCAATAACAGGTCCCTCAAGCGTGAGGCTTTTACCTTTTCTGTTTCAGTATGGAAAAGAGCAGCTTCGCATCGTTTTAGGCCAGTAAATGAGTTGTTTGATATCCAATAGAAACAAGAGCGTGCTTACACAAACCGAGATTGCTGCGGGAAGCAGTGATACATCTTTCTTTCCTGCTTGTCTGAAATCTGAAAGAGAGATTTTGTTCCTGTTTTGGTGTTAACACATTTTTTAAAGGTTTCATAGCACTTGATAAATGACCTGGCTGCCCTGGCTAAACGCACTCAGCTAGAGGCCAGGGGTACAAACGTGCGTAGATCTCCCGGATCAGCGTTCTACTTAGCTTGGAATGGGGAAGTAAGTTGCGAAGGGGGAAGATGGATGTATTGAGGTAATTAGAAGGCACTGTTGATCACTCGTTCTTGTTTCTTACAGCCAAAACCCTGCCAGTACTGCAACATAATAGCAGCGTTTATTGGAAACAAGTGCCAGCGCTGCACAAACTCCGAGAAGAAGTACGGACCTCCGCACTCCTGCGAGCAGTGCAAGCAGCAGTGTGCGTTTGACCGGAAGGATGACAGAAAGAAGGTCAGTATCTCTGTAAAAGGAGGCCAAAAAGGTAAAGAGGCCGATGGCAGTGATTGTCTGTCTCCGTCACGTGTTCTCTAGCGTTTCAAAAGGGGGTGTCTCTTGGTTGTAAAGGTTTTTTCTGGGGTTGAGCTTTGCTGTGGGAGCTGTGTTTTGGAGTTGTTTGATCTTTGAGCCCCTCTGCTCCTTTGCCAGCTCTGCTGGGAAAGCTCTCTTGAATCTGGCCTGAGGGTAGGGGGGCTGGCAGAGGAGAAGGGGCCGCAGTGAAACGCATGGTGCCTGCTCGGGGAGAGGGATGGGGAACGATGCCTGTGCCATAGCCTGAGGAGCTGGAAGCGTCGTAGCTCCATCAGGAGCCCATTCCGTGGCTTCTGCGCACCCTTTGCTTGAACAGCGTAAGTGCTCCTTAGGAGGTGCGTATTTCTACCAGCTTCCTGCAGGCTACAAACATCCGTGGTTTGTGTTGGATGCTGCCCTGACAATCCCTGTCCTGCTGATCCTTCTCGAGCAGAGGCCCTTGGTGTTTTTGTCTCCACGTACCTGTCACGTACCATTCCTTGGCGTTGCTTTGGCAGAAATCCCACTGGACTGATGGCCTCTCCCGGTGAATGGGTGCTGTAAGACTGTAAGCAAAGCTTGGCAGAGACTAATTACATTAGATTACCAGCTATTAATGAGTACTGTCTGCATTGCACCAGCCGCGCCAGATGCAGTCCTTACCCTTTGCAGGCACTCGAGGGATCCTTTTTGAGTCTCTGCTTGTTCTTACGTGATCCTAAGCCTGAAGGTGCTTGTCTGCTCTGTGTGTGGTTTGTGGGCAAGGAAGCAAGACCAAAACTTCTCCCCCTCTCCTTCTTTCTCACCCTCCAGGTGGATGGGAAGCTGCTCTGCTGGTTGTGCACGCTGTCCTACAAACGGGTCCTACAGAAGACCAAAGAGCAGTGCAAACACTTGAGCAGCTCTTCCCGGGCGAGCCTGCAGGAGAAGGAGCAGTACAGTCGGCTCAGCAGTGGCACCCACTATAACAGGTAACCGCCACGAGCTCTCCTGGGTGAGCCAACAGGGTGCCTGGCTGCTCCGCGCTCCGTCGGCGCGCTTCCTGAAGGGCCTGGGACCTCGGTGGTGGGATTTGGCTGTTTATTGTTGCGGAGAAGCTGGCTACGTCAGGCTTTGGGAGTTTGCAAACCCCGCCGTGCTGGCGTAGGCTTGTAAGTCCAACAGCGCTCCTTCGTGATTCAACTTAGACGCAATTAAAGCTGAATTGCGTTTGGGAAATGTAACGATTGAAATGCAGATTGTAAGCCCGAGTTGCTCACCTGCCTACTGATCTGACTGACGCGTTGTTTTCTGTTTATTTTTAGTCTCCAGCTACTCTTCAGGGAATGAATTTTTTATCGTTCTTCCTTGCGCTAGGAAGTCTTGGTTTAATAGGTTCAAAGTGGGTGGGAATATTTAGCTGCTTCTCTGTCTTAGACTGCAAGTCAGTCAGGTTCTGACACACAATTTCCTCCTTTTTCTAGCCAGAAAACCTTATCCACCTCTTCTATTCAGAACGAAATCCCAAAGAAGAAAGCCAAGTTTGAGGCCATATCTGCCAATGGTGACAGGTGAGCCTGTTACGTGGGGAAATTGTGGGCGGGCGGGCGTGTTTGCGAAGTAGATACCGAGTTTTCTGTGTGAATAGCAGGGAACGCCGACGCTAGAGCAGGGATCTCAGGCTTTGGGACCTCGGGGGGCTGCGTTAGCCCCTTTCCAGAACCCGGCAAGCCGGTGTTACTCGGTATTCAGACACAGGTTTGCAGAGGAAAAGAATACCTAGCACCTGCACCTGCTAGAACAGAAACTGCTTGTTGGCTGAGCTCCCCAACAGTTAAAGCTGCAGCCAGATCAGCTTTATCCTCTCCCTGCGGTTCCAGGGAGGGGGGGGCGGTTGGCTGCGCTGTGAAGTCGAGGTCTGCAGGTTTTGTGCTTTCGGGGCTATCAGACTGGTCTGCAGGGAGGAGAGTAGCCTCAGAGGAGGGGAGCAAGACCCACCGCCCCTTTCCCCTCCAGACAAGGGACAGGCAATCAGCTGGTCCCTCAAGCTGTGCTTGAAGGCATCCAGTCCCATGCCCGCTGTCACGGTTTGTGCTGGATAATGCCGGCTGTGTGCGCAGCAGAATGGGAGTCACTAGCAGAACCAGGAGATTGAGGTGGTTTTCTGTTTATTTTACAGTCTTGCACATGCATATTTTCATTCCTGCCTTTCCTCTCTGATTCTCAGCGTTCCTTCCTCTCCCGAGACGCTTTGTCCCCCTATCCAGAGTGCCCCGTCCACCTTGGCTGCTTCCCAGCAGAGTCTCGGTGCCCACCATTGTCCTGTTTCTCCAGGCACTGACATCCTGAAGTGAGATCACCAACAGTTTTCTCCCCTCTTGCCCTCCCTCCCTGGGGACTGTCCCTCTCCACGGATCTCTTTCCAAAGAGCAGTGAAGTTGGGAGCACGGCCCAGAGCATAAGCTCGTTAGTGCCAAAGGGTCTGTTAAAGCCGCTGGTAATTAATTAACCGCTCCCTGCCTCGGATGCCTTGTCTCCAAGATCGCAGATCTCCTATAGATGCTATTGACACCCTGTCAGTGTTTGTTAATACCTGCAGTGCTACGACGGGAAACAGAGCTTAAGTCATTCTGCCTGATAGGTGTTTTCAGTTAGAAACTGGAGAATTTTAAGGACAAGCAGTGGCTTGGGAGCTGCGGCTGAGCAGGGAGCGGTCAGAGAAGTCATCTGCCTGCCTTCAGTGCCGGTGGAAAGGCTGGAGACAGGTCCCTGGTAGCACTGGTACAGCCCATCGCTATTGCTGCAGCTTTCTGGAGCTCTGTGAAGGCTCCTGCTCACCTGCCCTGCTGCTCTCTGGGCTGTAGGACAGCACCACGTATTTTTATCTGCTCGCTAACGCCTGGGCTGAGACCTAACAACTCAGTGTAACACACCCGCTGCCTTGAAAACGTCCAGGAAGCAAAAGGTCCCGCGTTCTGGCATCGAGCTCAGCCGCCCTTTTGCAAAACGGGAGCGTTGGAGGAACCAAATGCCTTTGTTTCTGCTCGCTCTTGTGTCAGATGTTGTCAGCCCGGCTCCTGCCAAGGCTCTGGTCCTTGCCACAGACTTTTTTTGATGAATCCCAGTAACAAACTGTAATTGTAGCAACTGCTGAAGAGCTCCAGCAGCGTGCTGTAGAAAAGGCAAACTGCAGCTGCTTTAAACAGACGCGGGGCTGCCTTTCTCGAGTGGAATGGTGGCACACCGAGTGTGCTTTTGGAGTTGCTGGGGTGTTTTTGTGAGAATTAAGCCCCTCAAACCCTCCCCCTCTGGCACCATTTTCTATCAGATTGTGCCCTCCAAGTGCCAGCCTGGAGTCTGGGTCACAGCCTGAGCGTGGAGTTAGGGTCTGCCGCAGCGCGAGGCTTGTTTTCGTCCCCAGCGTGGTCTGGAGCGAGGTGACGCCCAACCAGCACCTCTTTGCTGCCGAGATCGTCACAACTTTCGGTGCGGAGTTTCCTGGCTCCAGCCAGACTCGCGATGCAGCCTTCCGCTGGGCAGAACTGGGGCAGACTTCAGAGAATCGTGGAATGGTTTGGGTGGGAAGGGACCTCAAAGCCCCCCCAGCCCCACCCCCTGCCATGGGCAGGGACACCTTCCATAGCCCAGGGTGCTCCCAGCCTCATCCAGCCTGGCCTTGGGCACTCCCAGGGATGACTTGAGCTCAGTTAACTTTGGCAACACCTCCAAGGGTCCAGCTTAGCTGAAATTGTTCCTCCTCTGCGGCTACAACAGGAATTCCTCAGTGAATTCGTATTTTGGAGCAGGTGTTGCTCCCAGCGGCGTGGGCACTGAGCCGTTTCCAGTGGCGGTTTCCCGAGTGGCGTTGGGCTGTGGGTGAGCGCTGTGAGGAGCCAACAGCGCTGCCCTTGCACACGGAGTAGCTTTCCCCAGCAGTGACAGCGCAGCTTGCAGCAGACCTTACCCTCCTAATCCCGCTGTTGTGGGCCACCCCTGCCTGTGTGAGCACACCTCCAGCCTCTGCTGCTGTGCCGGTTCCGATTCGAGCAGCGCTCGGTGTCCCCATCCTCGTGCGCCGACGCTGCCAGAAGCGTTTTGACGTTACAGACTCCGGGGATGAACGCCGCCGCTCTGACAAGGTGCTAAATTGTGCCTTTAACACCAGGCAGCGATGAGCGCTGCCGGCTGAGCTGGCTGGGGGAGGGCAGCGGTGCTGGGGGATGCTGAGCAGCCAGATTCATTTAGGAAAAAGGGTCCTGGCGTACGCTCAGAGCACTGGGACTCGGGCTGAGCTGCGCCTGCTTTTGGTGGTGTGAGAGGAAATATTGCTGGTTCCCGTTGGTTTGGGTGGATTTTTGTGCACGGGGGATACACTTAAGGTGGAGCTTGGGCAGCCTGCTCCGTGCCTCTGCGCTGGTCTGACTTGAGTAGCGTTTGGTTTGCCTCACTTCAGCCGCTTAGGGCGGTAATTTTGGGTTCTTTTCCGCTCCGTACTGAGATGCAGGTGTCTGTGGAGGAGCTCCATGTTTCTCTGCCTCCGCTGAAAGCAGTGGGAGCTCGTCAGTTCGCCTGAGTTAGATACATGAACCTTAGAGAGCTCAACCACGGTGAGCGCGTGTCCGCCCGACGTATCCCGAGGGGCTGGCATCCTGGGTATGGGGTTTGTTTGTAGGGAAAATAGCTTTGGGGTTTGGTTTGTTGGCTGTTTTAATTCTTAATCCGTTTGTTAAGGGAATGGAGTGACTTGTGTCGGGCAGTTTTTCTTCTAGTTTTGGAGTCTCAAGCCCCTTCCTTAGTGCAGGGTTAAAGATAGAGAAACCTTTCGTTACTAACTCTTCATTTCAAAAAGGAAAAAGGGGAAAAGAAGCAGCACTACTTCTTTAATTAGCACCTTGACACATTTGAGGGTGTGTTTTGCAGCAGCTGGACAGGAAAAAACCTGCCTGTGCTCACGTCCTCGGCAGGAGGGCTGCCTGGGCATACCCACTCGTGGGTGCAGACCCCAGGGGCGGGAGCAGGCCCTCGGAGTCCCGGGGTCAGGTACTGGCTCTGTGGAAGGCTGGTGGCCCTCCCGTCCCCACTTCCCACTGGGTGGCAGAGCCGGCACTCCTCCCTGCTTCCACACCTCGCTCTTGCGACGGGAGCTGCCAAGGAGGGAAATTTTTCCTGCCAGAGCTGCTCGGGGAAGTGTGAGCACCTCCCCGCGTTCTTTATCAGCCCAGGATAACGCAGGAGGGAAGCTTGCCCGGACGGAGGAATGGTGTAAGCAAGGGTTTGGTTTTAGCCAGAGGGAATCGGTGAGGAAGCCTTTTTTCTCTGGAGGCTGCTTTTTTTCTTTCTTCTCTCCTCCCCAGCATATTTGCACCGAGTGGGAAATTACAGCTCCTGTTAGTAACGTGCTTGCACACAGAAACATGCTGGAGCACCCACCATCATCTTGCACAGCCTCCACTCGGGGAAACTGTACTCTGGAAGGGGTTTAAAATGGAGGAATTCTCGGCCGGCGTGTGTGCACAAACCCCTTCTGTGCTCGAGGGCTGCCCGGCGCGACAAGCGCAGCGCGGGATGCGCTGTGCTCGGGGACCTGCCACGTCTTACGGCTCTGCTGGCAGCAGGTTCTAACCATGCAGGACCCTTCTGCTGCGGGCTGTCTCCTGCAGACCCGAGTTTTCCTTGGCCAAGCCAGTGCTGCAGGGTGTGACTTTGGGTTCTGTGAAGCCACCCCGAGCTCGGTTTCCCTCTGCAGATCCCCAGCACGGTGGTGGAAAGAGCCTTTCCTCCCACATCCTTGCTAACCCGTCTGATCGATGCAGACTCTGCTCTTAATTAGAAGACTGATTATTTCCGGGGGCTGGAGGAGACCCTGTGTGAGGGGAGCAGCCGGCGCTGCGCCTCGGTGTACGGACAGGGGCTGGAAGCGTGGCGGTGGCCGCGTGAGGCGGTGATTCGGGTTCAGACCGTGCCTTCCCCATTCCCTGCAGCCCCCAGCAGCTTTAGGGCTGAATGCAGGCTGGAGGATGTGTTGACCTACTCTGGAGGCTGTAAAAAACCACCAGGCTTCAGGTGATTTATCTTTACAGCAGCAGTGGTGCCTGATAACGGCCAGACGGGAGGTAACCTTCTAGGTGAAGCTTTGTTGCCTTATTTCTGTACGTTTTCCGCCAGCAGTTTCGGGCGCGTGAGGCTGGGAGCGTGCTGCCCTCTTAGCACCAAGGGGTGAGATCAGGTTTACCCGCGCAGCGGTGAGGAACAGAAGGCAGGCAAAGATCAGGTGAGCTCCCTGGGCCAGTGGTTGCAGCTTATCTTGCAATCTGGAATGTTCCTGTAGCGCAAGACCAGAGTGGCTGCCTGGATCACTGGTGTCTCGTAGGGAGATGTGGGAATTGCCGGTGCAGGCAGGTGACTCATGTCCCAGATGAGTTTTCAGCTGGTTGCTGAGGTTTAGAATACCCGGTGGTGTGCAAGTGCTATTTCTCCGTCTTCCTGGAGAGAGTCTTTCCTGCTCTGAAGTGGTAATGAAGTGTCTGGGGGGGTTCAGCCTGGAGCAGAGAAGGCTCTGGGGAGCCTCCCAGTGCCTGGGGGGGTACAGGAAAGCTGGGGGGGCTTTTTCCAAGGACAGGGAGTGACAGGACAAGGGGTAACGGGTTTAAACTGAAAGAGGGAGATTGAGATGGGCCATCGGGAAGGAATTCTTCCCGCAGAGGGTGGGGAGCACTGGGACAGGTTTCCCAGAGAAGCTGTGGGTGCCCCATCCCAGGGAGTGTCCAAGGCCAGGCTGGATGAGGCTGGGAGCACCCTGGGCTATGGAAGGTGTCCGGGCCCGTGGCAGGGGGTGGCACTGGGTGGCCTTAAGGTCCCTTCAACCCAAACCGTTCTGTGGTTTTTCCTAAAATGCTGCCTCATGGTGGAATCAAAATACACAAGTACAGCCTGTCTTTTTACCCCCTTTCCCTGCTGAGGACGGTGCTGACCTTAATCTAGGTGTCTCCCTTTGCTTTGTTTGTTTAATCTGAGGTTATTTGTTTCTCTTTCATGTCCCTTCCTTGCCAGAGTGTTTGTTTACATGTAGTGGAAAGCTTTGCTGTACCTCCCAGGGCTGCCTGGGAGCGAGGAGGGTTCCTAGGCGGTTCCTTAGCTCTGATTGCTGCCCTCAGCTCCGCTTGGAAAAGGCATTTGGGTGGTTGCTGCAGCCACTGGCTGGTGGTCGCCTGCAGCAATCCCATATCCCTACGGAGGGTGCAGTAATACAACTCGATGTGTCAGGCGTGTTGCCTGTCATACCACGTTTCCCAGATTCCATGGGGGATCCAGGGCAAGGATACAGGTGCCGCCTGCGTGCAAGGAGTGTTTGGAGGGCACGGTGCGTGTCATGGAACGATGCCCGATGTCCTTCGAGTGCCGTCTGTGCGAGTTCCCCTGCCCCAACGAAGAGAAGGCGGCGTGATGAGAGTCCTTCCCTCTTCTCTGTTGCAGTTTTTCCCCGGACCTTGCCCTGGACTCTCCTGGCACCGACCACTTTGTTATCATTGCCCAGCTGAAGGAGGAAGTGGCTACTTTAAAAAAGATGCTGCACCAGAAAGATCAGATGATTCTGGAGAAGGAGAAGAAGGTACAGCCCTTGGTTGGCTTCCCCCCCTACAGCGTGCCGACACGGTCACACCGACCGCGCTCCAAAGGAGCCTGGCTTTTTATCTTGGAGTAAGCAAAAGGCTTTCTGGCTGTTCCCAGGCTGCCCTTTCCAGAGTTAAAACGGCTTTCGGGACGCAGCCGGGAGATCTCATTTCAGAACGGGTCGTTTTGCTGACCGCTCTCTCGGAGACCTCCGCGCAGGGGCGAGGCTGAGGGGCAAACACGCTGCTGCGTGCGCAGACAGCCCTGGCTGCTGCTGCCTCCGTGCAGCTCCGCAGTACGGTTCCGCTCTCCTGGCGCTCCCCCTGCCCACCCGGGCGTGTTTCCGCACTCATCCGCTCTCCAGCGTCTTCTGCGCAGGCGTTTTCTGAGCGGGGTGCCTCTGGGGTGAAGGTGTTGGTTTCTTCTGCCGCCTCACTCACTCCTTACCGCTTTCTGTGCAGATCACTGAGCTGAAGGCTGACCTGCAGTACCAGGAGTCGCAGATGAGGGCAAAGATGAACCAGATGGAGAAGACACACAAGGAGGTGATGGAGCAGCTACAGGTGACGGCATCTTTGGTTTCATCTGCTGAGCTGTGCTGTACCTAGGGGTGGCTGAGGCCCCTCCTGAGCACACCACCTTCCACAACACTGCTCTGCTAATGCTTCTCAGCCCTGTTGTGTCCCCTGGGGGGGGATGGGAACCATCAAACTCGTTTTACCTATTGCCAAAGTCGGGTTTGAACCTGTTTCTCCAGACTGCAGACCCTTTGTCCGCTCTGAATGTGATTTATGTGACCAGAGAGAACAAAGCTGAAGCAAGGGTTGGCAGCTCCTTTAGCACGCTATCTCTGGAGTCCAAACAGAGGAGTCCCAGAGCTCGAGGGAACAGGGAGAGCAGGATTCCTGTCATGGCCATGGAAACGCTAGGCAGACTGTCAGCAGGGATGCACGGAGCCACGGAGGAGATCGGGTCAAAGAGGAGCTGGTTACGGGGAAGAAATCAGACACAGAGATGAACTTTGCACCCTTTAATTAGTCTGGGGTTTATGACGATCTTAAAGCCCTAGCCATGAGAAACAGGAAGGGGCTGAGAAAACAGCCCCTCCTCCGTCAGCACACACCCCAGCTACTTATCCGAGGGGAAGGCACGTCTTGGAGCCTACAGCTGCTGTCAGAAGGCTGGTGCCTGTGAGATCCCCTTCCCGGTGCACATTCCTAAGCACTCTAAGCCTGTCTGAAGGCTGGAATACGTATGGTGTGCCGAGGGCTGCACGTTCCCGCTCCTGGGGAGCTGGAAGGCACTGGTGGGCTGTGTCTGAGGGGCTGGTGACAGCCAGAGCCGTCTCCCTGTACCGTTTGTTGACCCCGCTCTGCCGGCGTCAGCACAGAGCTGTTCTGCCTCCGAGCTTTGGCCAGCCTGCAGAGAGTGAGCTGGTGTTCTTGCTCCGCTTTTGGATAGACAGTTTCCCATTAGCTCAAATCCCGGCTTTTCGCTTGGCTCGACAGCCCTGGCTGCCAGGGAGCTGACCCCCCACCCTTGCCGTGGTTCCCCAAGGCAGGGCACGCCGCCGGGCGTGGGAACGGCGTAGCCCGCTGCCGCCTTTGCTGCAGCTCAGAGGGTGTCTTTGAAAAGCTGTCGGACACCTTCCCACAGCCTGAAACTTCCTCAGTTCCGAAAGAGGAAGCACCAAGCCCAGGAGCAGGTTTGCCCGCAGCCACCTGCCTCCTGCCTGGAGCGGGGTTTGCGCGGCTTCGCCCGCCGTGCCGTCCCGGGTGGGACTGCCCCGAGCTCCTCTCTGGTGTTACCTCCGCTGGTATAGCCTGAGGCCGTGCAAACTTCCTCCACCCCTTCCAAAACAAAAGCTCAGATCCTCTGGGTGTATCGTAGGTGCCTTGAAGGGTTCGTATGATTCGCTTTTGGCGACTCCTCTTGGGTTTTCTTATTTTGGCTTCCCTTTTCGCGGGGGGAAGCAGGGGTGCTGTATTCTTCCAGTCTGCAGGAGGCGTTACCACCTGGAGCAGAGTGTTTCATTCCTCTAATAACCCTTTACATAGTCATTCCTTCACTGGAAACCAACGCAGAAGCCCTGTATCTGGCTTCCCACGGGTGCTACCCCTTATCCTGCTGCTGGAGCATTAACTGCCAGCCCACTCCTCGGTTCCAGAGGGGGATGGGGGCGGGAAGGGACGGGCAGAGCGCTTTCTAGGCCGTTCGAGGCGGGAGGCTGGACTCGAGCTCCTGCCCTGATGCTGCGCAGCAACACCTACCTCCTTTCTCGTCTGCGCGCAGGATGCCGACGGCTTCGGGCAGTTCTGTCATCCCGAGAACTAACCATCTGTGCCACTAAATATCCCTTTCTGCTGTGTTTCCAGGCCAAAAACCGCGAACTCCTGAAGCAAGCAGCTGCTTTGTCGAAGGGCAAAAAGCCTGAGAGGTCAGGAGCAATAACATCCCCTTAAACCCAACCCCCCGACCCAGGAGCTTTCCCCAGCCTTAGCCAAGGCCTGCCCGACCGCTGGAAGCCAAACCCTCCCTGCTGACTCTTTCCCGCTGCCGTGGGCTCGACCGCCCGGGGTGTGTTGCCTTCCGACAGCGCGCTCGAGCGTTTCTGCGTTCTCTGTACCACCGAGATCCACAGGGAGAGGTCCCAGCACCCCAAATCCCCTCCCCCTGCCCCCCCCACTGAATCCTGTTTTCTGGAAGAAGTGTTTTTCCTAACCAGTTCCAACCACTGCCAACCCTTTCCGTTAGCCAAGCGGAACCTCCTGCACTAGCGGCTCCGGTGCGGAGAAGCCGGGAGCTGCTTGCGGTGGGAGCTTGATTTGTTTTCCTCAACCTGTTCCCTCTTCAAAAGGAAACCGATACATCACCAGCTCAACAGATGATCCTGGAAGGTCGTGCCACCGCTGGGAACGGCTGATCCAGCTTTTTGAAGATGTTTCCAGAACGGGGGCTACGTATTTATCTTGGAAGCTTTTTTTGGTTTCATTTTTTCCTTTGGTAATTCTTCTCTACATCAGTTTGGCAAACGGAACTGCATCGGCTCGTGTTTTCTTGGTTTGTTCTGATCGATTTTTGGGTTGGGAGCCAGCGTGGAACGGCACGGACCCAACCCCACCCCACGTCCCCCGCTCCCTCCCGCCGCCCGGGTTACTCAGTGACCTCTGGGGCTTTGATGACTTGTGCAGCTTGGTGTGATCAAGCGTCTCTTACTCCGTTTCCTTGGAGTTCAAGGCTTGGATGTTCCCTCTGCTCTCCTCAGTCCCTGCACTGAGCTCCCTCTCCCTGCCCCGCTGCTCCCTTCCAGATGATGCAGGAGCAGGGGCCAGGCCGGCTCCAGGAAAGCGCTTACTCAGGCAGCGACCCGAGCCCGGGGGGTGTTTCCTGGGGCTCCCCCAGGGACATTTCTCACCGCTGATGAAAACCCAGCAGAACACAAGGGCTACGGAAGTTCCCCGCGCCAGGGGCGCGCGCTCCGAACCGGCACCGAGACCGCAGCCCCCTCGGCCAGGCCGGCGGAAGGGTGGGCGCTCCCCAGGCTCTGCAGCGCGTCTTTTGGGGACTGCGGGGGGGGGGGGGGGGTTGGAAAGCAGCAGGCAGCGCTGCCTGGCAGGAGCGCTCCTCGGCAGCCTGGCACCCAGCTCCGTTCAGGGCACGGAGAAACCTCTCAGGGCTTGGAGACCCTCGGGCCGAGGGGCAGGCGTGGAGGGAGGTGGCGGGGAGGAGGAGCCGCCCTGCGCAGCCGGGGCCGGCCGCTCCGTCAGCGGCTTTATTAAGCTTTTAACTAGAAATTGTGAGTTGTTTGGGGTTTGTTTTTTTTCCTTTTTATCCTTTTTTTTTTTTTTTTGTGACTAATGATTTTACTCAAAGGCACTTTTTTGGATGATGTTGGCTTCCGGCACGGAAGGAGCACACAGCAGCATCACACACTGCCATGTGGGGGTTGTGTTCTTTTTTTTTTTTTTGTGTGTGTGTGTGTGGGTTTTTAAAAAGATTTCTGATGTGAAAACTAAGAAAAAAAGAAAAGAAAAAAATTTGTTACACTTTGCCAGAGTGTGACAGCAGGAAAATCCCTAATTTTATACTTCACACCTTTTTAGAAAATGAGGTGCATTGGTGGGATGGGGTTGGTTGGGTTTTTTTAACGGAGCTTTTGCTTTTCCGCTTCCCTCGAGAGACGGATGTAAACGGAGGGAGGAAGGGCCTGTATATACTGGTTTGGGGGGGGGTGGTTTTTTAATGGTGAGAAATCCATCACACGGTTGAGTAGCTGCTGATTTGTAGTAATACCGTCGTTTGTATGTTTGTAACAACGGAGATTTTCAAAGGGACGCTTGGGTTTGTACAAAACTCTTGACGACTGTAAAAGTGTTTTAAAAAAGCCTCGTCTGGGTCTGCAAACTTTCTCCTTGCCTTGAAGAAGGGGGTGGAAAAAAAAAAAAACCCACCGCCCTCCCCCAAGCAGCGAAGCGTCTTTCCCTGCCTGGGGCTGGCTCATCTGCCGCCTGTGCGGTGCTTTTCTATTGTCTGCTTCGCTCCTACTTTTGTTTCTATCTTTAAATCCTCCCAATCCAGCCTGTTGCTAGGATCCTCGTTACTTGGTTACCTCCAGCTTCCCAGGACCCATCCGGCTGGATCTGTTCTCTCTTTTCCCTCCCCAGGCGGAGCGCAGAAACAACCCCGGTCTCGGTAGGAAACAAAAAGGCAAGAGGGTCAGGGGGTTCTTTAACATCCAGATGCAAAGGAGGTGACTAAACCCTGTTTGCGTCTGAAATCTTCCCCTTGTCTCAGCCCAGAGCCGAGGAAAAGCAGGTTTGGGGGTTTCTTACAGCTTTCCCAGCAGAACCCAGGTAGGGAAAACCTCCCCGGAGGTTACTGCGTGGCGGCGCCCCGGTGGCGCGCGTTCCCCGTCCGCTGCCGCGGGGCAGAGGAGCTGCCGTGTCCGTCTCTTCCCGGGGCGCCGCCTGCAGCGCGGGGTGGGAGAAGGCAAACCCCGGCTCTCTCCAAACGCCACGGCGGCTTTTCCGGCTCGAAAGAATTTTTCCCTGTTTTTCAAAGGATGGAGTTGCACACAGTAAATCGCCGTTTTCCTGGGAATCATTGGGTGGGACGCCCCGATTACATTGCGGGGGGCAGAAGAACAGCTCACGAAATACTTTCTGTCAGCGGCGGCGTTCCAGGCTCTTCGGTGCGTTCCCAGCCTGGTTTCTCGTGCCGGTGACAGCGGGGCCGATGGAGCGCGTGGGCCAGGCTTTGAGGTGGGACCATCCTGCTCGGAGTCCCTGCTGCCTCACTGCGGCTCATCCGGCACAGGGACTCCCTGTAGGATCATCCCAGCGTCCGCTGGGTCGGAGCAAAGCTCCGGGCTAGCACCCTCGACCCAGGGGCTACCGGGCCAACCCGGGGAGGGTGCGAAACCAGCCTGGTTTGTTCAGTCCTTCGCGCCGGGGGCTCGGCGGCTTCCTGAGCCGAGCGTTGCCTCTGCGGCCTTTGGCAGCTCCTCGTCCCTCCACCCCGAGGCTCGGACAAAGGTGCCGGCGCCGCGAGCTTGCGGCGGCGAGCTCGGCACCTCTTCCCGGGTAGCGCTGCCAACGGCTGCCAGCGGCGCTCGGCCTGGGCCGGGCGCTTCATCTGCCGAGCACAGCGCAAACCTTGCCTCGCCTGGAGCGTGCCCCGTTACCCTCGCCCGCAGCCGCTCGGGAGATAGGGGAGAGCTGCTCTGCCGAAGGCTGGGCTCCGAGTCGGCCCAAGAGCCTCGCGCTCCGCCTCCGGTGCCGTGTGTCCGGAGGGCCGCCGCGTCTGTCCTGGCAGAGGGTGGCAAACGGGCTGGGGGCAATGTCTGCTTTGCCCTGGCCAGAGCTGGGGTGAGAAATGGCTGGTCCTGCCTGATCTGCCCGCACGTGCTCCCTCCTCCCCCGGTTTATCCACGGCTTGGATGTTCGCAGCAGGGAGTTTTAATTTATTTGGGGCTGTGATTTGCTTTATTTCTATTTCCAAGCTTGAGAACAACACGGTTTTGACAGTAACTGAGTGCGCTTGAATATCACATCCCGATCCCAGCCGCCTGCTGGTAACGAAATCAAGGTCAAACACGAGACTTGGCAGGTTTTTGGTCACTGCTTTGCCCCATTCCGCTCGTTCCTGGTGGCTGCTCCTCGCCTGCTTCCACCAGAAACCTCTCCTCAAGGTGCAGCTCAGAGTTTCCGGATCGCCGACCCGGGGAGCTGGAGCTGGTCGGGTGTTTCAGGGCACAACGAACACCTCTTGCAGAGCGTTTCCCGGGTGAGCTGCCCAAGGAGACGGGGCTCCTCGCGGAGAGCGCGGCGCGTGCCTGGGGGGGGTCTGCTGGGTGCCCTGCAGAGCGCCGACCCGGGGTGAGGAACTGCTGATCTCCGTCGTTTGCTGAGGGGGTAAAACTGGCACAGGCACTGAGGCCTGCTCCTTTTCCCTTTGTCATGAGGTTTCCATGAAGAAAGCTCCGCCGCCCTTTGCCTTTTTCCGCAGGAAATCTCTCGAGGTGCCGGAGTCCAAAGGTGTTTTGGCTGTAACCTTCCCAGTGCCGTCCGCAGCACCGGTCCCTGCTCCTGGAGCACGCGGGGATAGCAGCTTCCTCCTGCTATTCCCAGAGGTTCCAGAGCAACGAGGATCGCTCACCGGTTCCCAACCGGTCCAACCCGTTGTTTCTAACGCGTTTACGCTGCCGAAGCTGCATCCTGCGGTGCAGGAACCCCGGCGCAGCGAGGTGCGGAGCGTTTGCCGCTCCCCTTGTCCCAAGAGGTGCTGCGGTGGGGGATTTCCTTCCCTCCGCAGCTCCGAACGAGGAGGAATTCCCTTCTTCTCCCCACCACTGCGCTTCCTTCCATCGGGGCTTCCTTCTCCCAGCCCGCCAAGGCCAGGTGCCGGAGGGTTTTCCCACTGGAGGCTGTTAGTGGGGAGGTGTGGGGTGCCCGGCTGTGGTGGCGATCCAGCTCCCTGATCCCCGGGCAGGAGCGGAGCACGTAAGGAAACACTGGTGGGGCGCACGTCCCATCTGCTCCAGAGGCCACAGAGCGCCCTGCAGGGTCCCTGCGCGGGATCTGCCGCTTCCCTTCGCCCTCGGGGGTTGGCCTGGCCGAACACAGCGGGCTGGTGAAGGTGTCCGGGCGAGGCAGCGGCTGTCCCCGGCCAACCTGGCTGATGGCTCTGAGGTGACTCATCTTGAGCAATCGGTCTGGCCTTCCTGGCTGGCTTTACGGTCACACTGCAGCAACAGCCTACACAGTCAGCATCCTGATACCTAGGGCGCTGTCGGCCCCTAAATAATTACCGAGCCGTCACGTGTTTCCCGTGACGGGTGTTTCTGGCACAGGGTGTTTGGGTTCAGCTCCTGGTTTCCTCTCCCGAGGAAATTCTGCCTTTCCTTTGCCACCCTTTTCTGCTGGATATTGTAACGGGCCCTGCCGCAGCGCTGCTGCGTGCCCAGGTGAAGCCCTGCGAACTACCAGCACGGAGAAACCCCCCTGCAGTCGGGTTTTCCTCCGAGGACCAGCACCGCTGAGCTCAAACCTGCCCTAAAAGGTGACACCTCAAGCGGTCTTGGGGAGGCTCGTGGGATGAAAGGATTTGAGATGCTGATGGCACTGGCCTGGTGTCGCCCGTCTCTGGCAGGCGGCGTCCTCCTCCCGGTGCCCCCCGGCAGCTCAGAGGTGGGGGCAGGTCATCTTTTGCTGGGCTGCTGTCGCTGGGGCAGGGGAGATGCTGCTGGCGGGCTGAGCCGGCTGCTGCGAGGGCAGGAGCATAGCCAACCAGCCGGGGGAAGCGCTGAGGCTGCGGGTGACCTGGCGTGGGCTGACCCAGGGCCGCGGGGCTGATGGGGGGTGGCTCGTTATTGCCGAGCGAACGAACGGCCCGGCTCTGCGACCCCCCGGCCGTGCTTGGCCCCTCCAGCCCCTGCCCTGCACGCTGGGGCTGCGGCGCTTGCCGGCTCCGGGGCAAACGGCCCTCCGGCACAGCCCTCAGCATCTTCCGATGGGATGTTTTTATATGAAGCATGTGGTGGCATCTCCAGCTGGACACGGCCTGACACACACCCACAGCCCTGGGCTCCCCAGGTCCGTCTCGGCCTCTCCCTCTTGTGCCCAGAGCTTTTGGGGGGCAGAAAGGGGAGAACGGGGGCAGCCCCCCCTCTGCTTTGCTTACGCCGTGTTGCCTTCGCCGCTGCCAAGCGGGAGACGGCTTCTCGTCTCCGCGCTGACGTGTTCAGCCGGAGCAAACGCCTGTGGCCGGGGACCGGGCAGCATCGTGGCTCTTGCCCCACGTGTAGGGCAGCCCCGGGGCTCCCTGCGGGGTACGGTGGAGCTGGACCCGGGCGACGGGGGCTGAAACCGCGTCTCTGGCCTCAGGGGTGCGCGTGGCCGGGTTCCCCTCGGAGCGGGCGCTCGCCGGCGCTCGGATCAGCCTCAGTTAAACACCCAGCTTGGTCCCCACGAACGACACGAGCTCAGGTCGGGAAGCTGACACCTCAGGCTGGCCGGGGCAGAGCCGCCCTTGCAAACCATCCCTAAAAATAGCACGGGGTGTTTACCGACGCCGGGAAAGGGCCAAGGAGCACCCAACCGGGGACACTGGAAACATGCCGTGCCCGCGCTCCCCGCGGCGCTGCTGTCCCTCCCAGCGTGCCATGGCGTGTCGGCCGTGGCCGTGGCCGAGCTGTGCCGGCCTAGCCGGCGGGACCGGAGCCGGGGGAAGCTGTTGCCAGGCAAAACCCGAGTTGTTTGTGCAGCTGGACTTTGCCATGTGCGCTCGAGCAGCTCCGGGTCGTCACCAGCGCCGCTCTCGGGGGGCCGTCCCTCGAGGTGGCGGGGTTTTATGTATTTTTTCCTTCTTTCACCTTTTTTTATTGGGTTTGGTGGTCGTTACTCAGGCGGAGCTGGGGGTTAGGGGGTCATTAAGGGCTGGGGAGGGGGCAGTTAGGGGTTGGGGAGGGTCAGAATGTTGGGAGGGGCACAAAGGGGGCCTGGGAGATAGGGGGAGGGGGGATGAGGGCACATCAGGGGGGCAATGGGGCGGATATTGGGGTAGTATGGGCTGGGGGGGTCCCAATCTCTGGCTGGCACAGGGCTGTACGCCTTTGGGAGCTGCTCTTGGGGCTCTTCTGCGCTGGGTTAATCCGACCGTGCGAAGAGGCTGGGGGGCAGGAGGGGGGCGGGAGGGGGGCACAGGGACTGCTCACGGCCAGGCGGGACCGGGGGCAGCTCAGCGGTTCCCGACACCTTCGCGGCTCCTCGCGGGCCTTTCCCATCAGGTTTCTTTTCCCCTCGGCCCCAGGAGACGTTTTCCGCGTGTCAGAGGCCGGGAAGTGCCGCAGCGGAGGGTCCCCTCTTGCGCTTCGGAGCGGGACCCCCCCCCCCGCCCCGCCACGGCGCTGCCCGCAGCCGGGGGGCGCTGCCGTGGGCGGGCCCAGCACGGCTCCCCCCGCGCTGCCGCTTCCTATTGGCTGACGGGGCAGGCGTCGGCCACGCCTGCGCTTTGCTATTGGTTGAGATGACGCGGGGGCGGGGCTGCACCCCGGCTATGAAGGCGGGGCGGGCGCTGGGCTTCGCGGGACCGCTGTAGGGCCCGGGGGTGTCCGGGGACCCCCGCCCCGCCCGGGGCCGCTCCGGGGGGCCCCCCCGCGGCCGCCCCCCGCGCTGCCATGCTGCTGGCCGGCTCGCCGTGCCCTCCCGCGGGGCTGGAGGAGTACCGGGGCGGCGAGGTAAGGGCTCGGCTCGGGGCTCGCCTGCCCCGGGGGCTCCCGGTTCGCATCGCCTCCGCCAAATCCCCCGGGATGGGGCGGGGTGCTGCCACCCTGCAACCTGAAAAATAAGGGTGCTGGGAGCCGCCTCAGGGGTCCGGGGTGGCCCCATCCGGGCAGGGGGGCAGTGGGGGGGAAGATGGGGAGCCGGGCGGGGGTCCTGCCTGCAGGCACGGGCTGGGGAAACTGAGGCAGGGGCTGGATGTGCTCACTGGGGGAGGTGGCTGCGGAGCCGGAGGGCTCCGGGGTCCCCATCCAGTCCTTCGGCTCATGCCGCTGGTACCTGGCGTGGGATCTCCCCGATACCCCCGTTAACCCAGGGAAACCCCCACCCCATCACCCAGGGCTTTTGCCTTTGGATCCCAGAACCCAAAACCGGGACCCTGCGGTGCCCGTGGAGCTTTGCGGGACCCCCGCGGCCCTCCCAGGCCCGTCCGCAACCCCACCGCCCCGCTGAGCTTCCAGAAACGTTGGGAAGTGCCTCTGCTGAGGGATCTCACGGGTTTGCTTTCCCCTCCAAGAACATTCCCAGTTTTGCCTCCTGCTCCCGCATCCCCCTTCCCTGGGATTCCCCGGGGGCAGCGGGATTGCCCCGCAGCTCGGGGCTTTGCTTGCGGCCGTCGGTGGCTCCCCCAACAGCCGTCCCCTCTCGCTCTGGCCGCCGGGACGGTCACCCCCAACGCGGGCTGGGAACCCCGGGACGGTGGGAAAGACCCCAGCAGCGATGCTGCCAGGGGTCTCGCTCCGGCACGTGTCCGGAGCGGGCTGGGGGTGCCTTGGCCTTGCCCGCCGACATCTGGCTGGTACCGCTGAAACTCCCTGCGCTGTGACCGTCACCGCGAAAGCCGGGGCGGGGGGGTTGCACCGCCGCAGGGCTGCTCCGCTCTCCCCCCCGAGACCCGTTTGGGTGTCCGGGATGAGGCAGGGTGGGATCTGGGGAACCGCGCTGCTGGCATGTGGTGGCGGCCGGGTTTGCTTTCCGGCTGGGCTCTGGCTGGGGGTGCAGCAGCGGCGGCTCACGCCAAGGGGGTTGCACTCGCACATCAGTGGGGCTGAGCCCCAGCGCTCCTCTCGCCCCCAGTATGGCCCAGGGACAGCCTCCTGCCCTGGTTTTGGCAGGAGGAGGGTTACGAGGGGCAAACCCGCCCTGCTGGGCAGCTGCAACGGTGTTTGCTTAACCTCACCTTATCGGGAATGGCTTTCCAATACCTGACTAAGCACTGGCCCTGGGGGGGGCTCGCTGCTCAGCACACCCACCCCCCTTCCCCATGCCTTCTGCCCTGTGCCGGCTGGAAGCCTGGGAGCAGGTTGTGTGGCTGGTGCAGGACGGAGCATCGCCTCCGTGCCTCAGTTTCCCCATCAGCGGGAGCAGGAGGCCATACCCTACCCGGTGGCGGCGAGGCGAGGGTTAATTGCAGCGCCCCTGGGGATTGATTGCTTAATGCAGCAAAACATAACGAGCCTCTGCGTAGGGATGATTAAAATGCACCTTCGAAGGTCACCCTGAGCTGTCACCGAGGAGCGGCGAGGCGGGCCGCGCTCCCCGCTCTTCCTGCCTTGGGGGTTGGAAGTCCTGCGGCTGCCTCCCGTGGGATTCCCTGTTGGGGTCTCTCCGCCGCTGCCCCCTCCCAGGGAGCCTCTTGGAGCTCTTTCTCCCCAACCCGTGAGTCAGCGCGGAGCCCGCTGAGCAGCTGGAGCAGCGATGGCAGCAGCCTGCTCCCCACGTCCCCCCATCTCGCTTCCGCCGTGACTCGGGGCGGGAGCAGGCCGTGTGCTCGCAGCAGTGGGAACCACTGGGTGCGGCACCGCTGGCTTCGCTGGGCAAAAGGCCACGGCGTGCCGTGACCCGCTGCCCGCCGCCTGGGGAGCGTGTGGGCGCGCTGACATCCCACACCCCTGCCCCGCTCCGGAGAGGGTGCCAGGCTGCCCCCAGCGCCTCGGGCGTGCTTTGGAGGCAGATGCCTGGAGGAGGCACCTGCCGCCGCCCGGGCCTGGCCCCAGCTCCCGGGTATCTCCCCCGGTGAAGCCGGGTGGCAGCCCTGGCCCTCATCCCTTCGCTGGGCACCGCGGGGAAGACCCCCGGGAGGGGCGTTTTGGGAGGCTCCTTGGGTCTGGAAAACGCGGCTGGGTGCTCTTCCCTGCGCTACCGTGGGGTTCCCGTGCCTCTTCCAGCCACGGGCCGGGTGTCCCCAGTGCTGCTCCTGCTTCGGTTGGTTCACCCAGTGGCTGGGTGCTGCGGGAGCCGCCCGCTGCCAGCCGTGCGGGGCAGCACCCCGCTCGCCCTGCTGGCGATGAGCGAAGCAGGGTGCAGGTCTCCGCTGGCCGGTGCATCCCTCCGGGTGGGCCGCGGGGACCTTCGCCGCGTCCGAGGGCAAGGGTTGTTGCTGCCTCCGCTTCTCCATGGCACCACGGCCCCCCGTTGGCTTCGCCATGGGATGGAGCATCCCGGGGGGCTGAGACCCTGCCCGCGCCCCGGGGGGCCAGACCCGCACCCCGGGGGGCCAGACCCGCGCCCCAGGAGGCCAGACCCGCGCCCCGGGCTCGCATCCTGCTTGGGGCTGGGCTCCCGCTCAGAAATCCCGGCGGAGGTGCCCGAGCGCACCCGGGGACGGATCCCAGCCTGGTGGTTCGCCCCGGCTTCTGCTGGCGGGGG
This sequence comes from Rhynochetos jubatus, assembly GCA_027574665.1. NCBI lineage: Eukaryota > Metazoa > Chordata > Aves > Eurypygiformes > Rhynochetidae > Rhynochetos > Rhynochetos jubatus. The sequence goes on along the minus strand of CM050672.1, from coordinate 4,271,429 downwards.
GACCCCGGGGGTTTTCCGCAGGGAGCGGGAAGAGGGGGTTGGCGCTTCCGCACCCGGAGCAGCACCCGGAGCACCTCCTCTGCAGCAGGCAGCGGGTGCTGCCGCCGGCACCTGTATCCGGAGCGTGGGTCGGAGGAAGGGATGCTGCGGGCACCCGCCTGCTGAGTGCCCTTTCTGCTACCGCTGCCCCTCCCGGCACCGTGACCCCCCTTTATCGGGTGGGGGGCTCCGCCGCCTGCCCAGGGCTGGGAGCACCTGAACCCTTTTCCACCCTCTTTTCTCCCAGCTCCAACCCAGGTTCTGGCTTCTCTGTGGGTGTTTGGGGGGGGGATTATTTTAGCTCTCGAGGCTGGGTGCTGCGTCCCCCACCCCGTCTGCGGTTGGCACCTGTGGGCGCCGCTGTGATGCGGGCAGAGAAGCGTCGCCTGCGCCGCTGCGAACCGGAGGGGTGCTGCAGAGGTGGGGTGGGGGAGGATTCCGGCCTCGCCGCGTTCCGGCTGCGGGGCCGGCTGGGGGGGTCCCCGTGGGCACCCCTGCAGCAGGAGGGTCCCGGTCCCGTTGCGCTCTGGATGCGGGGCTGCTGCTTCAGCACCCCCGTCGCTGCCCCTGGGGGGGTGCAGCGGGCCCCCACCCACCGGCAAGGGGTGAAAAAGACCTGCTTGGAGAAAACAGAGCATGGAACGCGCTTCCCTGGGGAGCGGGGGGGCAGATGGAGCCGGGGGGGGGGGAGCAGAAAGGCACCAAACCCTGTGCCTGGAGCGTGGAGAGCAGCTGCTGACCCGCTGTCCCACGGGACCCCTGTGCAAGTGGGAAACCGAGGCCGAGGGGGGGGCCGGGGGGGTGTCTCTGCTCTCCTGGCCCGTGACACCGCAGCCCCGCTGTCCCGGCCTGGCCCGTGTGTCACCGCCCGGCGCGCGGAGCAACACCCCTGCGCGGTTTCATCATGCGCGTCCCGGCCTGGCGCTGGGTGCGGGGGCGATGGCCGCGTGTCCCGTGGGGGGGTGGCTGCCTGAGTCACCCCTTCCGGTGCCACCACGGGGACACGGGGTGGCTCCTGCCTCAAGTCACTGCCTTTTGCTCCCTAGGACACCCTGCAGCCGGGGAAGGGTCCCAGTGCCTTCATCCCCCTGGGAGAGGTGAGATGCGGGGCTGGGGGAGTTTCTTGGGGGGGGTTGTCCCTCCCTGTCCTGGGAGGGGGGACACGGGGCTGTTAAGGAAGGATTCCCACCCACAGCCCCCTCCCCCGTTGCTGGGGAGGTAGGGTGGGTCGGGGAAGGGTCACCCAGCCCAGGGGTGTCCCCCTGGGGGGGATGCCTTATTTTTGGAGGATGGAGGGGGTGTTTTCCTGCCCCCGTGCCTCAGTTTCCCCACTTATCCAATGCGGCTGCCTCTCCTCTGTGCTGCAAAGGCAGCCCCTGCCCCACCCCAAGCACCCCACCCCTCCCAAATGCCCCCCGCGTGCCGGGGCACCCTGAGCCCTATCTGGCACCCGCCGTCGGTGTCCCAGATGGTTCCTCCTTCGGCAGAGATAACGCCGTGGTTTCGTCACCACGGTGGGGGTGGAGAGGCTGGGGGGGGGGGCTGAGCCCCATCTCTCCTCCTCACCGCACATCAGCACCCAAATAAACAACCCAACCTGCGGGCTGAGCTGGCCGCGCTGTGCGGGGTCCGGCATGGAGACCCCCCGTCACCCCCTGCCCCCCGGAGCCGGGAGGGGGGAACCGGACAGCGGGGGCCACCGGCGGTGTCCGTACCGGGCGGCACGGCGGAGGATGGGCACCTCTGACAGGGTGAGCACCCCATGGGGTGTGGGAAGGTGCTCCTGGATGCTGCAGACCACCGATGGTTGATGGGGGGGGTCTCCCTCTAGGTTGGGATGAGTGGGGGGGCTGCAGCACACGCCCCTTCACCACCCTCCTCCTCCCCATCCCAGCAGATCCTGCAGGACGGTGCGGAGAGCCGGCACCGGCTCCTCATCGAGGCCTTCGTCCCGGCGGGAAGGGTGGACAACGTCACGGCGGTCATGGGGCTGCACCCCCAGTACCTCCGCAGCTTCTGGAAGACCCAGTACCTCCTGCTGCGCATGGACGGGCCCCTGCCCTACCACAAGCGCCACTACATCGCCATCATGGTGAGGACGGGGGTCCCCCTCTGGGGCACAGGGGGGTCCCCTTGGGGTCCCTCTGGGGCACGGGGTCTCTTGGGGCGCAGGGTCCCCCTGGGGTGGGGGGTCCCATGGGGTGACGTGCATCCCCAGCACCCCCACTGGGTCTTTGGCTGGAGGCAGGAAGGCATTTGGGACCCCAGGGATGCCCCCCCCTCTGATCCAGGGGCTTGGAAGCCCCTTTGGGGTTGGCCCCGTGGTGCACACCCGGGGTACCCCAGCGCCCCTCCCCTCGGGAGCCCCTGGGAACCAGCAGTGCTGGCGGCGGGGGGCAGAGACCCCTGTCTGGACTCTCATCCCCACGGAAAACCCCCCAGAAGCAATGCGGGGGGGAGGGGCTCCCTGTCTCGGCTTCTCCAAGGGCTCGTAGCAGGGTTGGGGGTCCCCTGGCCGGTGCTGGGGGCTGACTGCCCGGCTCTCCCCACAGGCTGCGGCCCGGCATCAGTGCTCCTACCTGGTGGGTTTGCACATGGGGGAGTTCCTGCAGGTGGGGGGCAACCCGGCGTGGCTGCAGGGGCTGCACTGTGCCCCCCAAAAACTCAGGAACCTCAATGAGATCAACAAACTGCTGGCGCACCGGCCCTGGCTCGTCACCAAGGAGCACATCGAGGTGAGCGATGACGCAGATCCCCGCCCCCCCCCCGGCCAAAGCACACTCTGGTTTTGGGGGCTCGACCCCCGGGGCCACATCCCTGCTTGCACAAGGCCCCTTGGATTTAACCCTTTCAGGCCTGAGGGAGTCTCTGAGTGGGAGAATCATGGAATTACGGAATGGTTTGGGTGGGAAGGGCCCTCAAAGCCCCCCCAGCCCCACCCCCTGCCATGGGCAGGGACACCTTCCATAGCCCAGGGTGCTCCCAGCCTCATCCAGCCTGGCCTTGGACACTCCCAGGGATGGGGCACCCACAGCTTCTCTGGGGGGATGGGAGGGCAGGGTCTGTGCCGCGGGATGGATGGGGAAGGGGTGGCTTGTTGTGGGGTGCATCGGGGGTGTGGCGCAGCGTGGGGGCGTTCTGAGGGGGGTCTCTCCATGCCCACGCGCATTGCAGGCTCTGCTGAGGACCGGGGAGGACAGCTGGTCGCTGGCGGAGCTGGTGCAGGCGCTGGTGCTCCTCACCCACTACCACTCGCTCGCCTCCTTCATCTTCGGCTGCGGCATCAACCCCGAGGAGGACGCGGACGGGGGCCACAGCTGCCAGCCCCCCTCGCCCCACAGCGACAGCAGCCCCGCCTCTGACGACAGCATGGGGGGCTCGGGGGTAAGGGCTGGGAAGGGAGGGCATGGTGGGGTGCTGGGCTGCCTTACGGTGCTCCCCCCGGGAATTGCCCCAGGGCCTTCCGTGGGGAGCTGGGGATGCTTTAGGGCCGTGCATCCTCCTCCTCCGCAGGGATTCCCTCTGCTCCCAGTCCCTGGGATGGGGCACGGGAGCAGCTGGGGTCTGGGCAGGACAAACCCAGAGCCCTGGGGCTGCTCCGGGTCGCTCTGCTCGACGTGGGGCAGGATTGACCCTGCCCCCTGCCTCGCCAGGGCAAAGACGCCGTGCGGGAGGTGGAGGTGCTGATGGAGAGGCTGAGGGTGCTGCAGGACAGCCAGCTCGGGGGCGAGGGCGTCACGCAGCAGGAGATGGCCACGCGCTTCGAGCTGGAGAAGACGGAGAGTTTGCTGGTGGCTCCCTCGGGTGAGGGGGTGCTGGGGATTGGGGGGGGCCGGGGAGGTCACAGGGGAGGGGAGAAGGAGCCAAGCACCTGCCCAGGGCACGGCAGGCTGCGGGGCTGGCTCTGTCGGGGTCCCGCCACGTCGCTCACGGCCGCTGCGGTGCCTGGCAGATATTGGGGATCGGTCCCTGCAGTCCAACGTCCTCTGCTTCGTGGAGGACCCCGAGTTCGGCTACAAGGACTTCACGCGGAGGGGCGAGCAGGCACCCCCCACGTTCCGTGCGCAGGTGGGTGCCCGTGGCAGCCGGAGGGGAAGGGGCGGCAGGTCCCGCTCGCCTTGGCGGGGGAGGGGGGGCCAGCGGGGCTGTCCCCAGGGTCGTGGGCGCGGAGGGCGAGGGGCTGGAGCAGTCTGAGCAGTGCAACCGGATGCTAACAGCTGGGGGGGGGTCAGCATCGGGGGGGGGGGGCTTTGAAGTGAGCCCACGTTTTTTCCCCTCTCGAGTCCCTACCCCAGCATCCTTTCTCCGTCAGGATTACACCTGGGAGGACCACGGCTACTCGCTGATCAACCGCCTCTACCCCGGCGTGGGGCAGCTCCTGGATGAGAAGTTCCAGGTGGTTTACAACCTGACGTACAACACCATCGCCATGCACTGCGGCGTGGACACCTCCATGCTGCGCAGGGCCATCTGGAACTACGTCCACTGCGTCTTCGGCATCCGGTAGGTCCCGCCGCCGCGGCCGGGCCCGGGTCTCTGCCGTGGGTGCAGCCCGTGCGCGGGTCCGGCCCCGGAGCCCGCCACGTGGAGCTGGGGAGGGCATTGCTGCTTAGAGTAAGGCAAAGGGATGCTGCCGGGGGGCTCGGCTTAGGGCCGGGAAGACCCCAGGGTGTGCGAGCGGATGGGGTAACGCGCCCTCCTCCCTCCCCCAGCTACGATGACTACGACTACGGGGAGGTGAACCAGCTCCTGGAGCGTAGCTTGAAGATCTACATCAAGACGGTGGCTTGCTACCCGGAGAAGACGCCCAAGCGGATGTACACCCAGTTCTGGAGACACTTCAAGCACTCGGAGAAGGTGCTGCCCCATCCCTTCCCCTCCCGGCAGGCCGTGGGGGGGATGCCGAGCACCCCCCTGACGCCGCTCTCCCTTGCGTAGGTGCACGTCAACCTGCTCCTGCTGGAGGCCCGGATGCAGGCGGCTCTGCTCTACGCCCTTAGAGCTGTCACCCGCTACATGACCTGACCGGCCGCTGCTCCCTCCTCCTCCTCCTCCTGCCCCAGGGCTGGGAGAGAGGCCAGGGGGGAGCTGGCACCCTAAGGACTTGGCTGGAATATCGCCTTCCCGCTCACGTGGAGCTCTGGAAGGAAAGCAGGGGGGGTTCACTGCCCCTCATCGCAGCAGACGGGACGCCTACGGAGCCGTCGGTGCCGGGAAGGGCCCAGAGTGCTGCCCTGCGCTTTGGGGGGGGCCTGCTCTGAGCCTTCCTCGGGGTGAGCCTGAGCGAAGCCAGTGTGGGGTGCCCGTGGGTGCCGTGGCCGTGCAGTGCTGGGGTTACACCCCGTGCCGTAGCCTGGCAGCGAGGCTGTGGCCGCAGCGGGCTGCCCTCGTGCTGGACGTCACCCGGGGGGAGGTCGTGGGCTCCCCCCTGCTTCCTGGGGTCTCGTGTTGGAAGAGACGGAGCTGCTGGTGGGGGTGTGGCCGTGCCACCTCTGCGTCGCACCCATAAAGGCACCGCAGGGGCGGTGGGAAGGATCCGTCCGTCCCATCGGATGCAACTCCTCCCGGCGCTGAGTCCCCCCGCATCAGGGTCCGAGCGGCCGGGGGGCGAGGCTGCGGCTCCCCCTGCCCTGACCCGGCTGCTTCTGCTGCCCTCGCTGCCCGCTGTGACACGGGCACGTCCCCTCCGTGACCGGGGGTACGCGGCCGCCCCCCAACCCAGCCCTGGGATTGAGCTCTGCCCCGTCCTGCCACCCGGGCTGCGCGGGGCAGGAGCGTCTGCGGGCCAGTTTACGCCTTTTTTCGCCCCATTTTTCAGCCACCGGCGCATCTCCGCTGCCCCAGCCTTCGGGGCTGTGCGGTGGGTGGGGGGAGCTGTGCGGTGGGGCTGCCCTCCCGCCTGCTCTGGGGGTGACAGGGTGGGACGTGGGGTGGCCGTAGCTCTACGCAGAGGTGCCAGAGCGTTTCCCAGCGGCGCGGGTCGCCGAGGAGGTGGGTGTTTCGGGGGAGAACCCCCGCGCCCGGCTCTGCTGGAGCGGGGGGCCGGGCCCCCATCCCCCCCCTGCTCAGCTGCTCCTGGCTTGGCTCCGCTGAACTGTCGCTCCAGTTATTCCTGTCGTTGCTGGGGTGTGTTGGCTCCTGGCTGGGTGTGGCTTTGCTGCAGATCTTGTTTGAAAAATAAAATCGTTCTTTTTTATTAGTATTGTCATTATTTTCCTGTTTCTTCCTCCTTTTTCCCCAGGCCCAGCAAGCGGCTGCGAGATGCCGTTTCCCCTCGCTCAGCCCCAGGGGCTGATCCTGCGTAGCTCGGTATGGGGTGGGGGTCTCCCGCTGCCCTGGGGGTGGCTGGGAGCAGCCCTGGGTTGTCCAAGGGGGCCAATGGGGGGGTCCCTGCACTCCCCATTTGCTTGAGGGGGGTGGGCTCAGTTGCGTCCTTGCAGCAACCACTCCCAACCGCTCCTGGGTGCAGCACCCTCCCAGAAAGCCAGGGTGTGGGGCACTGACACTCCTCCCAGGGCGGGTGTCCCGCGGGATGCCGCGCTCCCGCTGCTGGGATGGAGCTGGGTGGGCCCCCGTGGAGCTGGGGGGCTGCAGCGGCACTGGGGACACCCCAGCTCTGTTTTGTGGAGCTCGGCACTTATCAGGGTGCGGGCAGCAGCCCCTGGCAGCTGCCGATAAGGTGCCAGAGGAGGGGCCAGCCCGACCCCCTGCTCCAGCCCCATCCCCCCTGACCGAGGTACATCCCTACACCCAGTGCCCAGGGTGCAACGAGCAGCCGGATCCTGGCTGTGGGGCTGGCCGGACCCTCCAGCCCCCGCAGACAGGTAGGACCCACCCGTCGGGGCAGGGACGTGGGGCTGGGGGCAGCGAGGCTGGATGGGCTTTGCTGAGGGTGTGTAGGGCAGAGCCTCTGTTTGTGCTGCGCCTGGGGGGGAAGAGCGCTCTTGGGACAGCTGGAGGGCGCTGGGGAAACTGAGGCAGGAGGGTGGGTGTCCCTTGGCTCCGCTGGTCCTGTCAAAACCCCTGGGTTGGAGGCCCCATCCAGGCATCTCGCCCCCCAGGGGACCTGCTGGTGCTTGGGGAGCCCCGGGGTCCCTAGGGCAGCCCCCAGCCCCTCCAGGGTGAGAGCCCCGGGAGGGATATTCCCCAGCACACTGGGAATGGGAGCGGAGAGCTTGTTCCCCAGGGAGCCCGGTGGGACTTCAGGGAGGGCGCTGGGAGGTGCTTAATGCCGGTGGCTTTTCTACATGGAGGGGCCTGGCCGTGGGGGCTCGGGGGTCCCGGGGGGAGAAGCGTGTTTGGTGTTGGTTTTTCAAAGGAAGCGAGAAAACTTCATTTTTTCAAGAGCTGAAACAGCTCCGAGAACGAACGACGATCGTTCGCAAAGGAGCAGGGGGACGGGGAGATCTGTCCGAGGAGGGATTTTTCCTGCTGCCTTCTGGCTCTCTTGGAGACCCCCGAAATATTCGGCCGAAACGGAAGAACTCCAAGTCGAGGGACGTCCCAGGTCGCGCGGAGGGGCCGAGCCCTCCGCAACCCACCCAAAAAACCTTCTTTGCCGCAGTTTCACCCCGGTGGGTCTGGTGAAACCCCGGCACCTCGCGGGGTCACCGCCCCGCGCCCCCACCCCGTCTCGCTTTTCCCAGCAATATCAAATAACCGGGAGGTCGCCGGGTCCCTGGGCACCCCGGGAGCGGCAGCGCCACCCCCTCACCCACCCCGCAGCCCCCCCAACCGGGCTGCGACCCCCGAGCAAGCGATGCCCGGCGCGGGTCGGAGCCTTGGCGGTGGGTTCGCCCCGGTCTGGGCGCCGTGGGGCGGGTGGAAGGAGGGCTGCGAGCGTGGGGCTGGTTGGGGCTGGGGCAGGGCTCCAAGCGGCCGGCTGGAGCTGGGGGTGTTGCTCAGCTGCAAGGTTTGGCTTGGGGAGCAGAGGGCGGGAGCTCAGGCCAACCCCTTGGGTGCCTAAAAATGCAGATGGATATATAAATGTGCACGGGTTTATATTTATACACACCTTTTTTTCCCGTAAATATCTATAATACCTGTAGGGACGGATATACCTGTGCTTTCCGGCAGCGGCCCGAGCTCCAGCACCCCCCCTGTACCTCGTGCACCGTGGTTTTCTCCCCCGGGAGAGGTTTTCAGCCCGTGGCGTTGCCCATCCCACGGCAAGAAAGGGAAAAAACAGCTTTTTGTGTTACTTTCCGTTGTTTCTGCCGGTCCCTGCTGTGTCTGCAAGACGCGAGTGACCCGGTTTGGGTGGGACGGCTGCCCCGTGCCCCCCGCCCCGTCCCCCCCGGTCCTTGCTGCTCCCCCCTCCCCGGGGCACAGCCCCAGGGGCTGCTGGTGCCTGGAGCTCTGGGAGCTGCTCGGAGGCTCTTAAATCCCTTTTAATCCCCTTTTTTGCCCCCCCTGCGCTCTTACAAAGCTTGGCCTTAGCAGCGAACCCTGATTCGGCCTCCGAATTTTCCTCCCTGGTTGCCCCAGATTTGTTGGAAAGGATTTACCGTGGGCACCCGGCGCTTCTCCCGCCAAATCCAGCCGCAGGAGCAGCCGGGAAGGACCAGTCCCTTGATTATTCTCCCAATTTTACTGCTGCAGCGTCAACCCAGGCGGGGGTGAGCCGGCACCGTGGGCCTCCTTCACCTCATCGCCCGGGTCAGCGTGTCGGTTTAACGCCCTTTCCTTTTCCCACGGTTACAGAGCGGTGAATTCCTCACCCCGTGCGTACCCCAGGGCTGCAATTTGGGTGCGTACGTGTGGTTTTTAGGATCGTCCTCGCGCGTTGATCCTCTCCCTCTCTGTAGCTGATCCCATTTTTGGGGTTCCAATTGCCCTTCATTTAAAAACGTTAAGGAAGGTGTCTCAAACGCACCGGGAAAACGATGAGAACGACCGTGGGCTGTGCTGAATGAGCCCTGTGAGGCTGAAGGGCTCCAAAATGCTTCCCCCGACGGGCATTCCCGGGGCCGAGCTGCCCACGCCACGCCCTGACGGGGCGCCGAGGGTCGTTTCCCACCGAGCCCGGTGTCCGGTTGAGCTGCGGGAAGGATTTGAGTAGCTGGAATTCATCCAGGAGGGGGCTCAGCCCAGTCAGGGGTTCAACGTGGGGCTGGAAATGAGAGAGTGGGGGGGCTATCCGTGCCCTGAGCGCTGGCAGCTTGTTGCTCCGAGTGGACACCTGGACCCGCTGAGTGGGTTGAGGTGGGTCAGTTCCGGCGGGAAACGGAGCGGCTCCGGAAGGGTGAGGTGGCCGGGGAGGTTCAGGTCCAGCCGGTGGCTGGACCTGAACCTCCCCGGCCACCTCACCCTTCCGGAACCGTTTATTTCCCCCGTGTCTCGCATGGGATCCCACGTTTCCCAAGGATGCGCTGCTCCCTGGGCACAGCCATGGTCACCCCGCGCTGCGACGGAGTTGAGCCCGCAGCCCCGCTGCTCCCAGTCCCTCCCAGCCCCTTCCCACCCACCCAGGGACCCCCTGGGGTGAGGATTTCACAGGGCGGTGGGTGAGAGGGAAGGGACGGGCCCGTGCTCGCAGCCTTAGCTCACGGGAACAGAATGTGTCCTACCCCCGAAGCCCAAAATATCCCCTGGCACCATCCGCTCCAGGCGCCAGCCCCGTTTCCTCGCGTAACCCACACCGGGCTGCCCGCCCGCGGCCGTGCCACCGGGTCGCCGCGACGGGACGGACGCGGTCGGTGGGGCACGCGCGCGGCCCTGCAGTTTCGGCACACTGACCGTTGCGTTTGCAACCCTTTCACCCAAAACGGTGGGCTTCGCGCCCCGCCAGCACCCAGCCTGTGCCCCCCAGGCGGGCACCCCTGAGCCCCCGTGGCGGCAGGAGCCAGAGGCCCTCCCCAAACCGCCCCCCTCCCCGGAATCAGCTCCAGCCTCGCTGGTACAGAGGGAGAGCTTCCCGGGGTGTGGGGCGGGGAAGCCCCCAACCCTTTGCTGTGGGTTTCAGAGTGACAATTCGGGTGTCACCGGGAAGCTGTCCTCGCTGGGGACACGCTGGGTGTATCCCCGCGGGCCGTAAATCCCAACCGGATTGAGTCCATAAAAAGCGACGGCGCCGTGCGGGGAGGGCTGGGACCGGGGGCTCTGGGGGGCCATCCTGCACCCCCGGCTCCGCGCCAGCCGGGGGGACGAAGCACCCCGATGGCTGCCACCCCCCACACCCCCCCTCGCCCTCGTGCAGTAAGAGGGCACAAAGCCGCCCCACAAGCACCGCTGCTGCCCCGGCCCCCCCTTTCTCTGCCTGGCATCACGGTTTCGGCCCAAACGACCTCGGGCCGAGCAGCGGGTCCCGGCCCCGGTCCCGGCCCGGCGGGGGCTGTGAACGGCTGGGGGGAACCGGCCCGGGGCTGGCGGAGCCGGGGCTGGCTGGTCCCCACCGCCCCGCCGGCTCCGCCCGCCGCTCCGGCTTTCCCGGGCGGGCAGCGCCGCTCGCTGGGGGCCGGTAGCAGCGCTGAGAACCGGCCGCTGCAGCCCTGCCCCACTGCAGCCCTGCCCCACTGCAGCCCTGCCCCACTGCAGCCTTGCTGCAGCCCTGCCCCACTGCAGCCCTGCCCCACTGCAAACCTGCCCCACTGCAAACCTGCCCCACTGCAGACCTGCCCCACTGCAGCCCTGCTGCAGACCTGCCCCACTGCAGACCTGCTGCAAACCTGCCCCGCTGCAAACCTGCCCCACTGCAGACCTGCCCCACTGCAGACCTGCCCCATTGCAGACCTGCCCCACTGCAGACCTGCTGCAGCCCTGCCCCACTGCAGACCTGCCCCACTGCAGACCTGCCCCATTGCAGACCTGCTGCAAACCTGCCCCACTGCAAACCTGCCCCACTGCAGACCTGCCCCACTGCAGCCCTGCTGCAAACCTGCCCCACTGCAGACCTGTTCTGCATCCTCCCTGCAAACCTTCCCTGCTGTAAACTTTCCCCACTGCAAACCTGCCCGGCCTTCCCATTGCAAACCACCCCATTGCAACCCTTCCCACAGCCCTGCTGCCAGCCCCACTGCAAACTGTCCCCACATCCCTGCTGCCAGCCCCACTGCCAGCCCTCCCTGTATCCCTGCTACCAGCCCCACTGCAAACTGTCCCCATGGCCCTGATACCAGCCCCACTGCCAGCCCTCCCTGTGTCCCTGCTGCCAGCCCCACTGCAAACTGTCCCCACGTCCCTTCTGCCAGCCCCACTGCAAACTGTCCCCACGTCCCTTCTGCCAGCCCCACTGCAAACTGTCCCCATGGCCCTGATACCAGCCCCACTGCCAGCCCTCCCTGTGTCCCTGCTGCCAGCCCCACTGCAAACTGTCCCCATGGCACTGATACCAGCCCCACTGCCAGCCCTCCCTGTGTCCCTGCTGCCAGCCCCACTGCAAACTGTCCCCATGGCCCTGATACCAGCCCCACTGCCAGTCCTCCCTGTGTCCCTGCTGCCAGCCCCACTGCCATCTGTCCCCACGTCCCTTCTGCCAGCCCCACTGCAAACTGTCCCCACGTCCCTCCTGCCAGCCCCACCGCCAGCCCTGCCCATGGCGCTGGGAAATGCCCACGCAGGGCCGCCCCGGGGGGCGAGCAGGGTGGTGGCACCCATCGGGGGGCTTCGCCCCCGGCTGTCGCGGCGCTGGGGGTGCAGGACGCAACGAAGGACGCGACGCTGCCAGCCTGCCCTCTCCCACGCGGGGCGCGGAGCATCCCTGTCCCTTGGCCGCCCCACGAAGCCGGGAGCGGGAAATGGATGTTGGGATGTAAAAACACCCGGAAGGGGGGGTGGGCAGTGCAGACCCCCAGCCCCATTGCCGCTCCCCGCGGGGCTGGCTGCCCCCAGGCAAGAGCCGCAGCTCTGTCCCCGCTCTGGGTTTTCCTGGCACTCGGGGGTTCTCCTCGGGGGAGGGTTCGGCACCCGGAGCGGGGGGTCTGGCAGCTCCTGGGGGTGGGGGGTGGGCTGTGGCAGCAGCCTGCGCCTGGCTGGAGCCGGGGCACAGCCCTTCAGCTCTGGGTTTTGCTCCTGCCAGGATGCTGCTCGGCACCCCGGAGCTGTCGTGGGGGGTTGTGCCACGTTCCCAGAGTCACAGAGCATTGGGGGTTGGAAGGGCCCTCTAGAGATCATCTAGCCCAACCCCCTCCAGAGCAGGATCCCCCAGAGCAGATCCCACAGGAACAAGGCCAGGGGCTTTGGAAAGGCTCCAGGGAAGGAGACTCCCCCCTCTCTGGGCAGCCTGTCCCAGGGCTCTGTCACCCTCACAGGGCAGAAGGGTTTCCTCACGTTCAGGTTGAACCTTCTGTGCTCCAGATGATGGCCATGGCCCCTCGTCCTGTCACTGGGCACCCCTGAGCAGAGCCTGGCCCCCTCCCCCTGACACCCCCCCTTTAGCTATTGATCAGCATTGATCAGATCCCCTCAGCCCCCTCTTCTCCCAGCTGAACAGCCCCAGCTCTCCCAGCCTTCCCTCACATGGAAGGGGCTCCAGGCCCTTCCCCATCGCAGTGTCCCTGCGCTGGGCCCTCTCCAGCAGCTCCTTGTCCTGGAGCTGAGGAGCCCCGAGCTGGACACAGCACTCCAGGGGAGGCCTCCCCAGCGCAGAGCAGAGGGGGAGGAGAACTCCTTTCAATCTATGGCCACGCTCCCCCTAACGCCCCCCCTAACGCCCCCCAGGGTGCCACTGGCCTTCTTGGCCCGAGGGCACACTGCTGGCTCGTGGTCATCCTGTTGGCCACCAGGACTCCAAGGTCCTTTTCCCAGAGCTGCCCTCAGCAGCTCAGCCCCCAACCTGTGCTGATCCATGGGGCTGTGCCCCCCCAGGTGCAGCCCTTCACACCTGCCCTTACTGAACTGCACCCCATGTGCCCCCCCCCAGCTCTCCAGCCTGGCCAGGGCACGCTGGACAGCAGCCCGGCCTGCTGGCGTGGCGGCCACTCCTCCCAGTTTGGTGTGGTCAGCAAACTCGCTGAGAGGCCATCCCGTCCCTTCGTCCAGGTCACTGATGGATAGATGGAATAGGGCTGGACCCAGCACCGACCCCTGGGGGACGCCACTGGCCACAGGCCTCCAACTGGACTCTGCCCCGTTGCCCACAGCTCTCTGAGCTCTTTCCTCCAGCCGGTTCCCAGCCCACCTCACCGCCCCACGGCCCAGGCCGCACTCCCTAAGCTCGGCTGTGAGGATGCCGTGGGAGACCGTGTCCCCAGCTTTGCTGAAGCCGAGGCGGACCACCCCCACTGCCTTCCCCTCGTCCATCCCTCCAGTGGTGCCGTCGCAAAAAGCCGTCAGGTGGCCAAGGGGAACATGAACGTTCCCCCGAACGGTGCGTCGGGCGGCAGCAGCTTCGGCGGACACGACGCCCCGTCCCTGGCTGCGATGTCAGAGGAAGCTCCTCGCAAGCGCTGGCTTTGCCCAGGCGCCTTCTCCCGGGTTTAGAGGCCCCGGAGCAGGAGCTGCCGGAGGAGGAGCTGATGGGTGTCCCTGGCTGTTCCTGCTGGCGAGCATCTCACCTCATTCCCGGCTCGGCTGGCATCACCAGGACTCCCCCACGAGCTGCTTCATCACCCCACGCTTTTAATAAGGGTCTTGTGTGGCTTCACCCTCGCTCCCGGGTCCACCCCAGGCCAGGCTGCCCTTGGGTTTTACCCCCCCTTGGGGCGACCGGGCTGGCCGTGGACACCCATCCGGCCCCGCTCGCCCCGCGCCGTGTAGCCGGGCTGGTGCAGACACACCGCTGCCAGCCGCACCGGTGGCTGCTCGTCCCGTGGCGGGATCAGGAACCCCAACAGCGACTGGGGGACGGGTCACCTTTCCCAGAGCCGGCTACGGAAGAAGGGAATTAATTGCAAGTCTTCACGCTGAGAAAGGGGAGGGCGAGCTCTGCCGTCGCTTGGCATCTTTCCAGAGGGGCTTAGCCGAAACCACGACACCGCAGGGCTGGGGTTTGCCACGGAAGAAGGTGATCTGTGTACCGTGGGGGGAGCTGGGACGGCGCAGCCGGATGGGGAGAAGCCGGTGAGCATCAGCAGCGCACCCGCACGCGCCGTGGGCAGCTGGAGCTGCGCCGGGAGCCGTGGGAGAGCGGCCGATTTCGGGCGTGGGTCCCGACATCCCTCGCTTTTTCCCGGCATCCCAGCGGTGCGTGATGCCGGCACAATGCCCACCCGGCTCCTCCAGTTGGGCCAGCAGCGCTGGGATGCTCCCTGGCTCTCTTGCTCCGGAGCCATCCAAATCGGGGGGCAGGAGGATGCAGCCCCGGGGTCTCCTTGGCACCCCGCAGCTGCCGGTGAGCCCTGCAAAGGGCGGCGGCACCGGGAGAGGAAAGGCCGCGGTTTCCCAGCTTGGGATACGGCGCCGGCGCAGCTTTCCCTGCAGAAATCCCCCGCGGAGCCTCGCACGACCCAGGATTTGTTGGCAGGAGAGCTGCTGGCCACCCCCCGATGAGGCGGCGATGGAAATGCTGCCCAGAGGATGGGGCTGAGGGTGCCGGGGGAAAGCGGGGGGAGGTCAGGGATCCCTCAGACCTGCCCTCTCCGGACAAGCGACGTCCGCTCCCACGCGGAGCTCTGCAGCTGCCTCCTGCCCGCAGCCCTGCCAGCACGGTGTCGCGGGTGCGTGCGGTCGTGCCGGCGGCCCCCCCCCCCCCCTCCAAGGGGTTTTGGGGGTGAGCTTTCCCTCCCCGGGGTGCTAAGGGCTAAATCCCGAGAGACCCAGGGAGCATCACCTCAGGCGTCCGCAGGCAGACCCCATCCCTCTCGCCGGGGCGCGGGAAGGGGAATTCGGTGCCAGCCGAGGCAGGGATGCTGCGGGGAGGGAGATTTCAGGTGGTTTTGCCATGATTTAGGGTCATTTTAGGAGGGGTCCTAATGCCAACGGGAACAAGTGGGTTTTGTCGTGTGCCCCCAGCTCAAGCTCAGAAAACACATCAGGGAATAGAAGCGACCGGTGTCTTTGTTCACGGGTGATGTTTGGCCTCGCCCTGGACGGACACCGGCATCCACCAACGGCGGGAACAGAGCGGGACCAGCCCCACCGGGGCTGCCCGGGGAGGGTTTAGGGCCGGGGGTTGGCACGGGAGGGCTCAGTGTGTAGGGTGGATGCCGGCGTGGGGAGATGCGGTGCCGGGAGGGAACGAGGCGACTGGACAAACAACCGCCCGCCGGGGTTGTGACGTTGGCCAACGAGCACGTGGCCGGGGTCCCCGGGGTCTGGGGTCCCTGTCCTGCCGCAGTACAGCCGGTTGTTAGGGAGTTGGTGTTGAGCTGTTGGTGAGGACGAGGTACACCTGGAGTGCAGTGTCCAGCTGCGGAGCCCTCAGCATCAGAAGGATACAGACCGGTTGGAGCAAGGCCAGAGGAGGCCACGGGGATGCTCCGAGGGCTGGAGCCCCTCTGCCATGGGGACAGGCTGGGGGAGTTGGGGGGTTCAGCCTGGAGAAGGGAAGCTCTGGGGAGACCTTAGAGCCCCTCCCAGTGCCTGGGGGGGTACAGGAAAGCTGGGGGGGGCTTTTTCCAAGGGCAGGGAGTGACAGGACAAGGGGTAACGGGGTTAAACAGAAAGAGGGAGATGGAGATGGGCCATCAGGAAGGAATTCTTCCCGCAGAGGGTGGGGGGCACTGGGACAGGTTCCCAGAGAAGCTGTGGGTGCCCCATCCCTGGGAGTGTCCAAGGCCAGGCTGGATGAGGCTGGGAGCACCCTGGGCTGGTGGAGGGTGTCCCTGCCCATGGCAGGGGGTGGCACTGGGGGGGTTTTGGGGTCCCTTCAACCCAAGCCATCCCATGATTCTACGATTCTATGAGGTTTCTGGGTTTATTTTCCCGTACAGCGAGCGCCTGTTTCCGTGATTTGATGTTTTACAGTGACTGAACACTTGAGCATAAAGATAAATCCAAGGAAAACAGGGGTTTGTTGACGTTTGAGCTTTCATCGGAGAGAATGGAAATTAAAGGGATTCTATCACCCACATTTCTTCGTGTTTTGCTCAAGGACGTTGGATCCTCCCTCCCTCCCTCCAGCAGGTGGGAGCTGAAGCCCCGTGCGTTCCCCGGGAGCACCTGAACCCTGGTTGTCTCTCCCGGTGCCAGCCGATGGCCCCATAAGACCCCTCGCCCCGTGATTCAGGGCAAGCCGCCCAGCGGGAAAGGGCAGGCGCGGTGGGGTTCAGTGGGTCGTGGATGCACCGACGGCTCTGCCCCCGCCGTGCTCTGCTGCCCCAGAGCCCGCCTGGGGACAAGGATGCGTCACCCTGTTTCCCAGGGGCTCCCAGACAGGCTAACCCGCACAATTAGAGGGTGAAGCCTGCGCCCCGGTAATTAGGCCGAGGCCTGGGAGGTGGGTGACCCTGGGAACAGCGTCCCGTCCCTTTGGAGCCGCGCTAGAGCCCTGCTGGCTCGGGGTGCGGGGAGCGGGTCAGCCCAGGTGGGAGATGCCTTTTGTGGGGTCTTCTCTTGCCCCTCGGTGCTCCCCACAGCTCACCCCCCCCCCCCCTTCCCACTGCTCCCCAGTCCCCACAGCGCCCTGCTGTCCGACTGGCTGCACAACCCCATGTCACCCCAAATCCCTCCGTCTGCAGCGCTGCAGCAACTGGCCCAAGACCCCCACCCCGCGGTCCCCCAACGCCCCAGCTCACCCCAAATCCCCACAGCACCCCAGCACCCTCTTGACACCCAGATTCCTCCAACCCCAAGTCCCCCAGCGCCTGGTTACCGACCCCTGATCCTCCTAACCCCAAATCCTTCCTGTCCTGCCCCCCAGGCACCCCATCACCCCCTGGCCCCAAAACCTCACACCCCCAGAACCCCCCACCCCAAACTTCCACAGCCCATCTCACCCCCAATCCCAAAGCCTCACCTCAGCCCTCCCAGCACCCCATCACCCCCCAGCCAACTCCCCCAGCACCTCCCACTCCAGACCCCCATGACCCCTGTCACTTTGTGACCACAAAGCCCCACTCCACCCCCTCAGCACCCCAGCACCCCCCCCAAATTTCCAGACCCGTCACCCACCCTGTGACCCCAAAGCCCACTCTACCCCCCACTCAGCACCCCAACACCCCCCCACCCCAAATTTCCAGACCCCTGTCACCCACCCTGTGGTCCCAAAGCCCCACTCCACCCCACTCAACACCCCAGCACCCCCCACCCCAAATTTCCAGACCCATCACCCACCCTGTGACCCCAAAGCCCACTCTACCCCCCTCAGCACCCCAGCACCCCCCCCACCCCAAATTTCCAGACCCGTCACCCACCCTGTGACCCCAAAGCCTCATTCCAACCCCCCTCGGCAGCCCAACACCCCCCCCCCACAAATTTCCAGACCTGTCACCCACCCTGTGACCCCCAAGCCCCACTCCACCCCCCTCAGCACCCCAGCACCCCCCACCCCAAATTCCCATCACCCCTAACACCCCACCCGCCCCCTCCCCATCATCCTGTGACCCCAAATCCTCACTCCGACACCCCCCGGAGCCCCCCATCATATACTCACAGCCCCTGTCACCCCCCCCCGACCCCTCACGGTCCCCCGACGCCTGGGGGCGTGGACGGGGGGCGTGACCTGCCTCGAGGGGGCGTGGCCTGTCCATAGGGGCGTGGTCTCCCGCCGGGCGAACTACACGTCCCAGCATGCCCCGCGCGCCCCTTCCCCCGAGGCTTCCGGCGGGGCCGGCCCGGGAGCGGCGGAGCAACCGGCGGCCGCGGGCGGCAGGTGAGGGCGGGCGGCCCGGGGGGAGCCCCGCCGGGGGGTGGCCAGGCCAGGTCAGGTCAGGTCAGGCGGCCCGGCCCGGCCCCTCTCCCCGACGGCAGCGCTGCGGGTGGGGGGCGGCGTGTGAGCGAGGGGCTGTGGGGGGCGGCCGGGGGGTGAGAGGGGCCTGTGTGGGAGTACCGAGGGGTCCGGGGGGTGGTGCGGGGGGAGCGTTGGGGCGGTCAGTGAGGGGGAGCGGGGGGTGTTGGACGGGGCCGAGGGGGCCGCTCCGGGCTCTGCTCTGCCCCCCTGCCCCGGCGGGGACCCCCGGAGCTCCCCGGCTGCTGCCGGCTGGGCTCGGGCTCTGCAGCCGCGCCGGGCCGGGCCTCCCGGGGCCGGGGGAAACTCCTCCGGGAGCCGGCTCGCGGTGCCAACCCGTGCCTTAAACCCGCGTTAACACCAGCCCGGCGGCAGGGTCGGCCGGAGCTTGGGTTTCCGTGCGGGGCCGCCCCGCGGAGGGCTGTGCCTGGCTCAGGCCTGCCGAGCGTCCACCCGAGCCGCTTCCCGCCCGAGCCTTCCCCCGGCCGTCCTCCCTGAGGCAGGCCCTTCGGGGTTTCTTTGTTTGCTCTCTCCTGCCTTCACGCCGGCTGAAATCCGAACCGTCCCTGCCGTGCTCGCTGGCCTGATCGTCCTCTCCCTCTGTTTGCCTGCAGATGAATTATTTACCTCGCCGCCTCGCGCTGGGTGCTGCCCGGCCGGGGGAAGGTAGGTGGGGGCTCGGTGCCTCTCTGGGGCTGGAGGGGGTGGAAAAAAGTGGGTGAGGCGCGAAGGTGCGCAGTCGAGGCTGAAACGAAGTTAAAAGCTCCTCTCCTCAAACGGTAGGATGGTTGAACGTCGCTTCCACAAGCCTAGGCAGCGGGAATAGTTGCGGTGGCTCCTCTGAGGCGTAGGGGAACCTGGAGTTGCGCCGGCGTGAGGTTTAAACGTGAAGCTTGCTTTGGAAAACCGACACAGCCCCGCGTCCTGGGCAGAAGCGGGCCCGCTCGCAGCAGAAGGGCAGGGGTGAAGCGGGGGAAGGCTCGGCTCAGCCGCGTTAGGTGGGGGCGCTGGGGTCGTAGACGTCGCGCGGGAGCGTGATCCAGTTCCTCTGCCTGCTGTGAGTTCAGCCGAAACGCCTGTTGCTCCTCAACCATACCATTTAAATGAATCCAAATTACTTTTTAAGCGTAGACAGGGCCTGAAATTGTCACTTTGCGTAGTTTAAACTCCTTTTCAAGTGAGAGCGCGAAAAGAAAAAGGGGGAAATACAGCCAAAATGAGGCCACTGGGGAGGGAACCCGGTTGGCACACGGTTATGCCAACTGCAGTTAATACCTTGGATGGTGGTGGTAACAAGCGCCTTTTCCCGGATGGCTGAGCTGGTCTGTCCTAAATTAGTGTGGTTTCAAGTGTGTCAGCCCGTACTTTCACAGGGCAGGCTTTGTGATCGGGTGATACCTCCAAGGGGGGTTTTGTAAGGAGCGTTTCCTTTCTGGACTACCGAGAAATGCCTGGCTGGGCTCGCTCTGAGGCACAGAGCACCCACAAGTCCTGGGAGATGGGGAGGGGGAGGCCCGGTGGGAGTACGGGGCTGCCGCGAACAAGGGGGACGTGATTGCGTCCGTGTTCCCGTGCCGCCGAATCGGTGATCTGTGATTACGCAGCCTTGTACTTCATTCAGTCGGTGCTTAATTTGATTTCCAGTTTAATTTGATGACAGTTTGGAGAGGCAAATCACTTGTATTTAAACAAATGGCTTCTATTTTGATCAAATTTCATTGTGTTTGGCATGTGTTGGGGCATTATATGTATTTCAGAACGCTGACGCTGCAGTTCCTGCAGGTCTATTAGTTGGTGATGAATATTCAGTTAGGAGCTATAGGAAACACGTATCTGGCAGGGAGTGGGAGGGGGGGATAAAGCAGAACCCTTGTGATGGTGGAAGGTGCTCCAATACTTGGTTTTTGTCCCTGCTGAGTGATGCCATGCACGAAGCCGGTTGCAGATGTCCTTGGGGTCACCTGGGTCACCTCCAAACACATTCATTTCTCAGGCAAAACCCCAAGTTTGGGCTACAGGGAGTGTAAGGAAGGTGGTACGGCTCTTGGGGGCAAAGATCACAGGATCATGGAATGGTTTGGGTGGGAAGGGACCTTAAAGCCCCCCCAGCCCCACCCCCTGCCATGGGCAGGGACACCCTCCACCAGCACAGGTTGCTCCCAGCCTCATCCAGCCTGGCCTTGGGCACTCCCAGGGATGGGGCATCCACATGTCATCCTGCTTTCAGAGAAGGGGGGAGCGAGGAGATGTTCCGTCTCAGAATCAGGTCCCTAATTCTGTTTAGTTGGGGTTTTCTGTGTACCTGTGCCGTGTGGGGTTTGTGTGAGCATGAGAAAACATGCTGGTGGGCTTGGAGCCTGTGAAAAACGAAAGGACGCGTGACAGCAGCAGCGTTAGGCCTCAGCTTTGTGTCGAGGGGGGAAAAAAGCCCTTTCAGACATCTATTTTTATCGTTTAATTAGTAGCTTTTGCTGACTCGTCAGTGCTGCGCTGATAACTGTTTCCAGTTCTGTGCCGCGCAGCGGGGTCACGCATTAGTCAGGGAATGCGCCAGCCAGCGCTCGTACCCTTGGCTGGCCCTGGCTGGGGGGTTAACTCCTTCCAGACTGTGCCCCAAATCCACGGGCAGATCGCAGGTGAGTCCTCAGCACGGAGATACTCAGGAATTCGTCACTCTCCCGCTGAGGGTCTCAGTGCTTTCCAAACGGTGACTGTCCTTAGTTTTCCCCTTCCCCAGGGGACTTTCTGTATCCTGGAAGCGGCGGAGGGGTGGAGGTTGGTGTGATTTGTCCGTGGCTGGGTGACGGGCTTGGGCTCATGGGCAAAAGACTGCAGGTCTCCTGGTTCTGGCCCTTATCTGCGGGGTTGGAAGATGACCACGCACAGCCTTTAGGGATGACTGTGCATCGGTATTTATGCAGATGAGGAACTGCTGTTTCCCTGATTTCTAAAGCCTTTAATCTGCAGGTACCCTTTCTTGCGTTGCTGGTTCTATTGCTTGTGGTGTCGACCCGTTTCTGATTACCGGCCGTGCCGCGGTAACGGAGGCGAGAGGCAGCTTTCGTCCCCAGCTCCGGCCTGGTTGTCACGCTGTTTGAATTTCTTTGTTTACCGATGACTCTGCGCTCTTGGGCCACGTTGCACTGGGGAGGGGAAGGGGGAGGGAGGACTAATCATCTCCAGAGGGAGGCTTTTACTGCCGTTAACCAAAGGAACAGGCTTCATCTCGGACCTGAAGGCATCGTGTGAACACGAAGCACCGGTGGCGGGAGGATTGACAGCGGGCCAAACGATTGCTCTCCGCTGAATCCCAGATACCGGGTTTTCCCCACACCGCAGCAACCGGAGGAGTGGGAATGGGCAAACAGATGGTTAACTTGATTCTTTTGTGTTTGTGCTTTTGGCCTGCTGGTTATAAAACCCCGGTAAGAATTGCTTACCTACCAGCTGCACAGCTAAGGTCAGAAGCCGTGGTGGGCAGCGCGTTATCACGGATTAATTAACCACGGATGCTCAACATCACGGGGCAGAATAAGGTGCGTGCTGACGAGGTGGGTTTGTCTGGCGCTTCTCTAGCTCCTGCGCCGGGCTCCTCGTCCGCTGTGTGCGTCTGGAAACGGATTTGGTAAGGATCATTGGACTTTGGTAAAGGCTGACAGCACTGAACTGGGAGCTTTGAACCTTTTCGCTTTGCTGGCTCCAGAAAGCTTCTGCTACAGGTATGAACCGCTTTGCAGACACGTGAGGTACCGGCAGCCGGGTTTAGTTAACTCATTCACAAAAGTGAACCCCTTAATTAGAGCTGCCCGGCCATAGATGTGTCTAAAATCAACCGACTTTAATCCCCACCGTTGATTTCACACCAGAGGCAGCTTCCTTCGTTGCCTCACGCGTTGTCTGCGGGAGAGGTGAATCTCAGCGTGCCAACTTGTCTCCCCCAGTGACAGCTTTTAAGGGTGCTGGCAAGAAAAATGTAGCCCGAGTGTGGCTGAGAAGCCTTGGTTTGTCCGCTTGGCTCCAGGCCTGGTGTTGGGCGTCTGCAGAGTGCTTGGCGCAGGGGCTTGCTCAGGGCTCTCGGTCTTACGAGCATCGTGTTTTGGAGGGTATCTTAGCAAAAAGCAGAGGTTATTGCTCGGTGTGGCCTTCAGGAAGGAGGTCAGGATCGCAGGCTGTGTCCCAGTGGGTTTGCAGAGGGCTCCGCTCACGGAGGTGAAGCTTCTAGAGGTGCTTATGGATTGGGGGAAAAGCCAAAGGTCGTCGGAGAATCTGACCTTTGGACAAGGCTTGGAACTGTCTAAGCCAATTGTAGGGACTGTGGCATTTGCTACACTCGGAAGCCTCTGCGAAGGGTGTGTTCTCTTGTCTAATTCTTCCCTCCTGCTTAAGGACAAAGCAGTCGTGTTTGTCCCGGGGCAGATTTGCTGGGGTAACGGGCTGTCCCAGCAGCGCCTGCTGGAAGCGAGATCTCTCTCAATATTAGTTCTGCCTCGGCAAAAGCTCCCCCGCGGACGCGTGAGAGCGCTGCTGGTGGCGTGTTAGTGATTGCTGCCCCCTCCAGAGCTGTCTGAAGGTTTGTGCCGGTTTGACGTACCGCCAGCATCCGCGGGTACAGCCATCGCCGTGTCCCTCGCGCAGGAGAGGCTTCAGGTTTAACGCGGGGTGAAGAGGGTGTGGGCTGGGCTTTGGGGGCTGAACAGGCCGCCTCAGGTCCTGGGGGAACGTTTTAAAGCTGCTCGGCTGCAATCCGTGGAAATCTGGGTGGACCCACGGAGTTTCAGTTGCCGATGGGGGCTGCTGTGTGGAGGGACCTTGTGCTGCCCACGTTAGCGTCGGCTGGGGCCGAGGAGGGTGGTTCCTGCCCTGCGTGACGGGCTGTGTGTCTGTGCTCGCGAGGTTGGTCTGTTGTTGTTGGGGATATTAAGTCTGTTGCAAACCAGGTGTAATTTACTGCGGGGTGGGAGATGGCACAAGTAGGAAAAGGGTTGTTAAGTCGTAGAACTGTAGAATATTTTAGGCTGGAAAAGGCCTTTCAGCCCACCCAGCCCAACCCTCACCCCAGCACTGCCAATCCCACCACTGACCCATGTCCCTGAGCACCTCGGCCACACGGCTCTGAAACCCCTCCCGGGGTGGGGACTCCCCCCTCCCTGGGCAGCCCCTGCCCATCCTGACAGCCCTTTGCTGAAGGGATTTCCCTGATATCCAGCCTAAACCTCCCCTGCACAGCTTGAGGCCGTTCCCTCTTGTCCATCACTTGTCCCTTGGGAGAAGAGACCAACCCCCCTCTCTGCCCCCTCCTTTCAGGGAGCTGTAGGGAGCCATCAGTCCATTTGGGTTTGTTCCCTGTAAAGGGTGTTTGGTGATGGCGACAGAGAGAACAGATAATTGGAAGCAAAGTCTCTCTCTTACGATTTTTGATTAGTGGGAGGTGAGAAGTGGCACGTTCCTTGTAGGGTCACTGGAGCTTCGTTTACCTTGTGCTGAGGGTTAAACTGATGCTTGTGTCCCACTCCTACCGTGACCTGTGTCCTGTCCCTCCCAGCTGCGCATCAGGGCCAGAGGTGAGCAAGGTCATAGAATTTTTCATCTTCCAAATCAGTTTTTAACACACAGCCCTGCAACTGCTGCCAGGAGAACGCTGGGGCTGCGGGCACGTTTCAACACGACGTCTCTTGGCTCAGCTGCGCCTCCTCGGAGCGCTCCCAGCCGTGGGGTGGGGTTGTCAGGTGAGTGCTGTCAGGCTCGCTGGTGCTATTTCACAGCAGTTTTGAAATGAGCTGTGGCTTTAGGCCATCCGGCTTCTCTGTTACCTGTCCAGAACCACCTGAGGACAGTTAATAGGTGGCCAGCACTGACAGCAGGGCAACGAGGCAAATTCCTACCTGGGAACTCAGCCTGACATTTAACATCACAAGAAGTGGGTTTGGCTGCTGTTGTGCTGTTCCACTCGTCTTATAAATACTGGGTTGGTTTTTGTCTGAAAATGAAGGTAAATAGGGTTCGCAGGGAGGGAGGTTCCTGGGCTGGAAAACTGAAAAATCCCAGCACAAGGACAGGCTGGGTGAGAACGGCTGGAGAGCAGCCCTGGGGAGAGGGAGTTGGGGTGCTGGGGGTGAGGAGCTGGCCAGGAGCCGGCCGTGTGCGCTGGAGCCCAGGAACCAACCGTGTCCTGGGCTGGATCCAGAGCAGCGTGGCCAGGGGGGCGAGGGAGGGGATTCTGCCCCTCTGCTCCGCTCTGGGGAGACCCCCCCTGCAGTTCTGCTCCAGCTCTGGGCCCCCAACAGCAGGAGGACACGGAGCTGTTGGAGCAAGGCCAGAGGAGGCCACGGGGATGCTCCGAGGGCTGGAGCCCCTCTGCCCTGGGGACAGGCTGGGGGAGTTGGGGGGTTCAGTCTGGGGAAGGGAAGGCTCCGGGGAGACCTTAGAGCCCCTTCCAGGGCCTGGGGGGGCTACAAGAAAGCTGGGGGGGCTTTTCCCAAGGGCAGGGAGTGACAGGACAAGGGGTAACGGGTTTAAACGGAAAGAGGGAGATGGAGATGGGCCATCAGGAAGGAATTCTTCCCGCAGAGGGTGGGGGGCACTGGGACAGGTTGCCCAGAGAAGCTGTGGGTGCCCCATCCCTGGCAGTGCCCAAGGCCAGGCTGGATGAGGCTGGGAGCACCCTGGGCTAGGGAAGGTGTCCCTGCCCATGGCAGGGAGTGGCACTGGGGGGGCTTTATGGTCCCTTCCCACCCAACCCCCTCTGTGATCCTGTGCCGCAGGGCGTGCAGTCTGGTCACCAGCATTCAGACACCAGCGTGAGCTCATCGGGCTTGGGAAGCAGAATGAAGGAGTGCTGGGAGACTGCCGGCTCTCCAAAATAAATCTGACCCTAGTGATTTCCTTAATCAGTACTACTTCTCATGTGCTTTTAGCTTCCAAACGAAGCCTTCAATCCGTATTCTAATGGCGGGGTTCTGTCCTACCTATCAACTCGGCTGAGCAGGGGGATAATAAGGATGCTTGGGTGGACAGGAGGCATAAGTTAGCTTCCAGACGTGCTGCTGCCGTGCTGCTTGATGTCAGGCAAGCCACTTTTTCCTGTACCCGTTTCATCCTCTGTCTATCCTCCCTAAGACTACCTGTGATTAGCGTGAGGGCGTAGTCATCCTTGTGCTCGTAGCTAGAGGGGTGTATTAATGCATCTCAGCCTTAAGGGCCGTAATTAGCAGCCAGGTTGTACCGGTCTGCGTCCCGTCGTCGTGTGTTGTGCGGTGCTTGGATGGGGCCTTCAGCAAATGGACTGCGGGCAGCAGGTACGTGTTGGGTACCGCTGGCAGCGCGGACGGGTACTGCTGCTGCGCTCTGGGTGGACCCGCAGTGTTCAGGTTGTTTCTTAATTTGCACCATGTCCCGTGGTTGGTGAACGTGTGTTTGCAGTTTCAGAGCTGCGGGTGTGTTTTGAGTGTTTTTCCGGGTTTCACACTGGATTTTTCTGCCTGCGGGTGTGTTGCGTTCCCTCGCAGGGGAGGGTTTTTCAGCATTCCTAGTGTGATAGGAGCATGTTTGCCTCGATTCTTCAGTACTGCTGCTCTGGGAAAGGGGTATTTCTAAAGCTGCTGTGCTGTGTTTCGGTGTGGGAAGGGAGGCGGGGGGGAAACTACCAGCAGTCTTTCTCCTTTACTATGAAATCGTATAGGTGATGCTCTTGCATGGAGAGAGCAGCAGTCCTTGCGTAAACACTGGGTATGTTAACATTTCTAACTAGTAAATTTATGGATAATCTCTTCTTTTAGAGGATTTATTCTGATTTGAGAGCATTAGTCTCTGGGAAAATTAAACCTCTTTTAAATCCACTTTGTTCAGATTCTGGACTGGGGAACTGCTGGTAAGCCCTGCCATCTTCCTTCAGCTTTGCTGCCGGCTTGATTGGAAACGCAGTGCCGAGCTGGTCCGAGCATCTGGAGTTTGGGTTTAGGGGCTTTATCCCGTTGTGTCAAAACGGATTTGGGAACTGTTCGCTTGGTTCCTGTAATGAGTGCGTGCAGCTTGGAGCGCTGCCAATCAAATAGCCCCTAAACCAAGTGACCCAGAAGGTAGGAAAGATTAAACGTTCGTGGGAGCTGCGAGAAGCGTCTTAAAGCCGCCCGTCTGCCCGCGGCCGCGGGTTGGGGTGCTGGGGAGGCTGTCTGCGGTGACCGGAATGCCGGCCCGCCTGCTGGCGCCGGGCGCTTGACGATTGTCGAGGTGCACCTTTGTTTCAGGTGGCTGATTCACGGCCCCGTGCGGTTAATCATAGTTTCTATAGCAGTTAAATCTGTAACGGGAGGGCGGAGTTCGCTTTCAGTCCGGTGTGAGCTTCTCGCCAGCGTTACGGCCGACCCGGTCGTGGTGTTTGGCTGAGGGGTCGCTTTTCCCGGGGGGGGGGGGGGGGCCGATGTCGAAGGCCGCGCGGTCGCGGCGCGTGTAACGCCTGCTGAAACGGCGCCGGGGTTTTCACTAATCGGCACGAGCGTCCCTTTGGGTTGGGCTGTAGGGCTGCGTTGCCGAGAGGGATTCCTCACGGCGGGGCGAGGTGTTTACCACCTCTTGGTTATCAGTAACGATCGAACTACCGGATCGTAGGTGGGCGGATGAGTCCTGCGCCCTCCACACGTCGTTCCCTCGGGGTTTGGCGTTCTCTGTTGGCTCACAAGTTACCGGGACGCTCTTTACAACTGCACTCCTGTCTTCCTGAAAGCTCAGCGTGCTCGGTATTTCCAAGGTGACTTTGCTGCAGGAAGCTATTTGAGCCCTCGTTCTTCGTGCCGGTGGCAAGGGGTTTGATTTGTGTAATCCAGATAACGCGGTGGATGGCGTTTCTTGGTGTATTGAAGCCGCACGTCGTGGCGTCCTCCTTTTGCGTCCCGTAAAAATACGGGGCATTCTTGAGCTGAGAGCACAGCGTTGATCCCGGGGAAGTGCATCAGCTGAACGTGCCACCTGTGGGATGACCCACCGCGCTGCTAACGAGCTGGGCTTCAGCAGAGCCTCGTCTGAGGTTGGTGTCGGTGGGCGATCTGGCGGGGGGGAGAGCGTGGCGGGTCGTGCTGTCTGCCTGCATCGATTCCCCGCTCTGTTCGCCCTTTGGAGCGTGAAAGCTTTAAAACGGAATCGTTTTCGCGTCTGCAGCTCTGGTTCTGATACGGCGTGTGATCTGCTCGTGCCAACGGAGGGCGGTTGAAACGGGCAGCTGCTGGGGATGGATCCGTATCTGCGTTAAGCAGGGGAACGTGTCCGTTGCCAACAGCCTGTCAGCGAGACGCTGGTTAAAAATCACCGCGCTTAACTTAGCGTGCTGGCTGCAGCAGCAGCGCGCTGACTTTTGCCCGTGTCCCCGAGGTGAATCACGCCTGGGGTGGAACCGCCGTTCGAAAACAGCGGGTCAAGCAGTTGGCGATGTGGTGCGCGAGGAGCTGGGGGGGTGCGTGCCAGCGTGCTGGGCTCCGTCAGGGGTGTTGGTGTCACCCTCTGTCATTAACGCCCCTGTTGCTGTCCCTCCACCCCGGGCCCTTGCGGTCGGAGACCAGAGCTTTGCCAGCCACGCAGGTGAAGGGGAAACCCTGGTTTACTTGCCCTCCTCGTTTCTGTTACAGTTTTGGAGGCAAACAGTTTGGTCCTTGCTTTCTGACTGTAGTAGCTGGGCCATGAGATCGCCTACACCTGTGTTTGGGGAGCTTTCTCGCGGTCACAGGCCGGAGTCTTGGATCCCGTGTCCCCGCAGGCTCTCCACAGGAGTGACTTGCTGCGTGTCTGACGGCTGATGCTGCCGGGGCTGAGCTGCCTCGCCCTTGGTTGAAATAGCCGGCGTGGGGTGAAACGCTTGCTGTCTTCCAGCGGCGCGCTCGGCAAATGGATCCGCTCGGTGCGCTCGGCTTTCGAACAGGCGGGATGGATGTTCGCGGGCCTGGGCCACCGCGGCAGTTGTTCCGCGAGGTGAGGCGCCTCTGTTTCGGCAGGAGGAACAGTAACTTCGTGTGATTCGTAAGCGATGAGTCTTTGGGTTTGGATCTGTGAGCCGCCTTTTAGAGGATATTAGCGTTTTTCTTCAAAGCCGTCCGAGTCAAAGGGCAGAAGGGAACAGAAGCGGTTCCCGAGTGGTGCTGAGAGGATGGGTCTTGTGGATAGAGCTCCCGCTATGCTTGAGGGGACTGGGGGCACTGGTGCTTTGGCCGTGTGAGGCGCGCAGCACCGTGCTCGCGCTCTTCCCCTGGTGCTCGGGGGGTGTGCGTGGGGATAAATGACCAACGGCGCCGGGAATGCCGTCAGCAGCCAGTGTTTCCAATGGAATCGGCCCGCAGATGGGCAGGCTTGCTGAACAGCACACGGGGACCGCAGGCAGGGGCGAAGGGATGGAGATGCCGGTGTGGGGCTTGGTGTGCGCTGCAGAGCATCGCCGGCCTCTCCGCTGGCTTTGTGGCTCGGCACAGGCAGCAGCGAGCGTCTCAGTACTGGTGCTCTCCGGCGGCCCCGTGCTCCGCTCGCTCGCCTGTTCCTGCCGAGAATCCAGGCCTGGCCCAAACACCTTCGGGCTTGAGGGACCGTGGTGCTGGGTCCCGCAGGGCGAGGCGGGTGGGCTCCCACGGCAGCGTTTTATCGCCTGCTCCCAGGGCTGTTGCTGCCTTTGCGAAGGGGTCGTGTCCTTCCCGAACACGGTGTTGGACGGGAGGAGGGCGCGCGAGACAGCGACAAACGCGCCCTTGGCTGTGGTGGTGACCGAGCCGTTGCCCTGGAGGTTTAGTCGCGTTTACTGGTGCTGCCTTGTGCTGCAGGACCTGATCTGCCCGTGGAGTCCCCAGAAGTCAGCGAGGGTGCGTGCGTTAGTGGATTGGGCTCCGCGTGAGTGTGAGCTGGGTTTGTGGCTGGAGGATTGCTGATTTATGGTTGTGATCCCTTAACAAAACAGTTCTTGCGGAGGGCAGGCTCCGCTGCAGTACAAAGGCTGGGCTGGAAGCGGAGCGGGCTTTCCGTGCCTGGTGTGTCCATCTGTCTGCCCTGGCTGAGGGAGAGCTGGAATTTGGAAATGCTTTTAATTGTGCAGGGGAGCAGGTGGCTTTCCATTGCCTGGGTTTACAGTGACTTGTTTATTCCGGTGTAGAGCGGGGTAGGCTTTTGCTGCTGTCTGTTGTTCCAAGAAAAGGAGAGGAATGCGGAGCAGAAGGGGTGAAACTGGTTGAACTGGAATTCCTGGGTTATGCCTGGCCTTGGATTATGAACAGCAAGGTCCTGCTCGCTTCAAAACCTGGGGCTGGCAAATCCTGGTGCACTGGGATCTGCTGGCCATGGGGGTTTTCGCTCTTAAGTGTGTTGGAGTTTAGTAGTAGTTTTGTAGCAGAGATCTCGGTCTTATAAATGTGAGTATAATCTTATAAATGTGAGTAAACAAGCCTTTGGTCACAGTCGTGGGTACTCAGGGAGCATCCATCATAGATTCTCGCGGCTTGGCGACCCAGCGCGGGGAAGGATAAGGATGGCACCTTTCCTGTGGTGTGTGCTGTGGAAAAAGGAACAGAGCAGCGGGCAGGCCCTGGTGATTCACGTCAGATCTTTCAAGCCCTGCTGTGGTGCTGGGAAGCCTGACCCGATGCCTTCCTAACCCAGTCCCACCCCTTTCCCGTGACAGCGGACTGCTCTCCAGCCAGACCCCTCTTGGGGGTTGCAGCTGTGTCACCACCTAAAGCTGCTGAAGAAGGGATCCTGTGTACCCGCTCCCCTCGCACTCAAACAACTGTTTGTGGGCCAGATGATAAACAAATCGAGGACCCGAACGGGATTAACCCAGCTCTTTCTGCACCAGGCCGGTTTGGACGGGGCTCGCACCCGGGGCGATTCCCGGTGCCGGCAGCGAGGAGGGCAGGCCGAGCCTCCGGAAGGATGGCTTTGGCTGCCTTCTGCACGGAGCTGTCTTGGGGGTCCCGTGCAGCTGCTCTGGTGTGTTTGGTGGTTGTGCCTGCGTGCCCTCACCCCGTGCTTGCCCCCAGCTCGCTCCCTCGAGGAAGCTTTCGGGTTTAGTTGGTTTTTCTGGTTTCGTTTTCAGCTCAGGCTAACCCGAAAAGCCGTGACGCTGCGGACGCGGAAGGGCTGAGCCCCCCAGGGCTGGGATGCTTTGGCGCTGGGGGGCTTTCCTCAGCCCTGATAATTTTTGTGGGAAGCCTGTTCTTTCCTTTGGCTCACACAGATGAATGCTTTCTCCTTTCAAAAAGCTTGTTTTATCCCAAATGCACTAATGTTATAGTTTTGCAAGACAACAGGGAAATTGGGGTGCTTTGGTTGTTTTTGGGGTGCGCTCTCTTTGCTGCGAATACAGGTATGGGACACAGCACAAACAGCTGAGGTCTCTACGGATAAACTCCTCAAAGCTTGACTCCGCGGCAGGATAATTAATACCCCGACTAATGCAGGACTGAAAGAAGTTTTAGTGATGGGAGGCAGCTCAGGGAATCCATCACTGCATCCCCTTCGGCTGCTGGGACCAGGCTGGAGCTAGGACAGTGCCAGGGTTGCGTGGCCTGAGCTGGTCCCCGCTGCAGAGCGGTGGGCTCGGTGCGTGGGCTGCCTTCCCCCGGCGCTCGCGGGCCCAGCCGGAGGGAGCGGAGGGGCTGCAGGGAAGGAGCGATTGGGGGTTCCAGCAAATAAACCCACAGCGAAGCAAACGACTGCCGGTTGGCAGAGCTCCTGCAGCTTTGTGCGCGCTCCTCCCTCGCTGCCGGGGCGTGAGAGCGCGGAGCCGTTCGCTGACGGCCCCGCGAGAGCTGCTGTAGCCTGGGCGGTGGGTGTTTCAGGGCTGGCTGTATCCCGGGGGGGGCTGGCTGTATCCCGGGGGGGGCTGGCTGTTGCCGGGCTGCAGCTGCTGCGTGTCTGAACGCTGGGTTTTGGGGACACCTCTTTGACGTTGAAGATGAAGTCATGTAGGAAATCTCCATCCATAGGCGAACCCCAAAGCTGGCTCCGTGGCCTTCGAACAAATGGCATCATCCGCCCCACTTCTTGTGTCGGAGGGGAAGGGTTACCCCTCAGTTGTGAACACCGCCGTGAGCATCGCTAACTTACGGAGTGACGCCGGGGCAGATTGGATCGAGCTTCAGTTCCCTTTTTTCCACCAAAATAGCTATTCCTCGAGGCCGTTTTTATTGCAGAACCAAGCTTTCCTTTAATAAACCTGTCCCGGTGGGTCAGCGTAGCCCGCACTAACGCTTCCACTGCCCATCCCGCCACGGGGGGTCCGTTTGGAACAGCTTGGCCCGGCGTCTGGACGCGAGAAGCGACGGCGCGCTGGGCGTTGGCGCGCGGCCGCCGCGACCCCTACGCGCCGAGGCCCCTCATCTGGCGCAGCAGAGGGGCGCGGCGGGTCCATCGGGTGCGTGCTGCCCGGCGGCGCCGTGGGTTTTGCTCCGTAGAAGGGCGCGCTGGGACGGGACGGAGCGGGCGTGCTGCCGTGGCCTTCTGCGGAGGCACCCAGCGGGGTTAAGCGTCGCCGGCGAGCGGGTGCGTGCCGCGCGGTCAGCGAGCGACGTCTCCTTGGAAGTATGGGACGCGCTGAAAAACCCTTTTTCTCCTTAAAACGGAATAGTTCACCGCCTGCTGCCTTCTGGAAGAACTGAACCGAGGTGTGTTTTGCACGAGTGATGTCAGCTTTCATTTCAAACGAGTAAGCCTTCCCGCTGTAGGTAAGGATGCCTTCCTAACGTGATTTCAGCATATTTTTACGTCTCCCTAAGCGCTGTCGGCTATACCCCTGGCTGCCTGATAGGTCTGGCTCTCGAGGCTTACTCAGCGCTGCCTTTGACGCCTGAAGAGCGTAGCAAGGTGCTCTTCGTTCTGGTTGATGTGGCTCAGCGTGGATGTAGGTCCTGCCAGTGTGAACGCTCAGACGCCTTTTCCATGTTCCGTTTCTTCAGCCATCACGTTCTCCCTTGGTGTCGCTCCTTGTCATGAAGCCCGTTCCCAGAGACCTTGTTTAAGGTTTGCTGGGAGTGCTGGTGCAGGCGGAGGGCACGGGGGTACTCCTGTAACCGATCCCCACGCCGGCGCCTACGGAGAGGGTTTGTTTGCTGAGCAAACCGGTTTCTGGCGGGTTGATGGTGGCGCTTCGGGGGGTGGGAGGTCGCGGGGTGGGTGTGTTAACGAACTGCTCTGATGTCCAAGGACACGGGCATTGACCCGAACGAAAGGCCAAGTCTGGTGCGCAGGAGAGGTCACCGGAAAGTCATAGCCAACGCTTCCAGCTGCTCGTTTTTTAGGGATTTCTTTCCCTTGAAGGATTTGAATTCTCTTCTGAAGCTCCAAACGGGTTCTTTCTGCTGTCGGACTCCTTGCGAGGTGGCTATCATTCTCGCTTCGCTCCTGGATGGATGGAGTCAAGGTGACGACCCCGCCGGGTGTGCCGGTTCCCAAGGCAGGGCTGTGAGCTGCCGGACGTGCCCCGAGCGCATCAGTCCGAGGCACGTGTCGTGTGCGGGACCCTCCGCGTGTGACCCCGGAGCTCGCCGTGCCGGGGACGCGGAGCGCAGAGCCGGCTCCGGGGAGCCTGCAGTTAGTGCACCCCGTCGGAAGGCGTTTCCCCAGCTAGCAGCCTCTGTGCCTTGGAAACGCGTTTGAGACACCGGGTGCTGCGAGCTTCCACGCTCTGTTCGCTCGTCTGCTGGGTTGCCGCTGCGATGGAGTCCTCTCGGTGAATTTTGCACGGTTGGTGGAAGGGCGGTTTTCGTTGCGGTGACGTTCTTGGACCAGATCGCTCGGCCGCCCGCAGGCACCATGTGAGATTTGCTTGTGCAGTTGGGTGTTTTTTCTAGCCATTGTTAGGAGAGAAGGTCCGTTTGTGACTGAAAAGGAGCCGTGATGGTTGGTTGAGCTCTTAATGCGGCTATGGAAATTGTCATCTCTAAATGGAGAGTTAGTGGGGTGCCGGGGAGGGAATGAGCAGGCTGAAAGGAGCGTTCCTGTTCGTGGTGGAGTTTCAGGACATCCCCGCCTTTAAGGTCATCCTCGCTGAGGTTTGGGGGGGTCTATCACTGCAAAACCTCCAGCAGGTCTGAACGATGCGTGACCGTGTGTGAGTTAGCAGGGGTGCCGATCCCTGTCGGGAAGAGCGTTAGGAAAGGCACAACTTCCCCAAAAATAAGAATCAACCTGGGTCATGTTAGGTCAGATTCCTGTAGTAAGCATGGGCTTGGCTTTAAGAAAGGTCCTTGTCTTCAAGAAGGACACTGAGGGGCTGGAGCGTGTGCGGGGAAGGGAATGGAGCTGGGGAAGGGGCTGGAGCACAATTCCCATGGGGAGCGGCTGAGGGAGCTGGGGGGGTTCAGCCTGGAGAGGAGGAGGCTCAGGGCAGACCTGATGGCTCCCTACAGCTCCCTGAAAGGAGGGGGCAGAGAGGGGGGTTGGTCCCTTCTCCCAAGGGACAAGTGATGGACAAGAGGGAACAGCCTCAAGCTGTGCAGGGGAGGTTTAGGCTGGATATCAGGGAAATCCCTTCAGCAAAGGGCTGTCAGGATGGGCAGGGGCTGCCCAGGGAGGGGGGAGTCCCCACCCCGGGAGGGGTTTCAGAGCCGTGTGGCCGAGGTGCTCAGGGACATGGGTCAGCGGTGGGATTGGCAGTGCTGGGGTGAGGGTTGGGCTGGGTGGGCTGAAAGGCCTTTTCCAACCCAGAGGGTTCTATAATTATCATGCAAACAGCGTTGCTGCTTCATAAACTTCGTGCGCAGCAGTGAGAGCTGCCAATGCTGTGGTTTTTAAGGGAAAATTCTCGTTCAGGAGCTCCGTGGGCTTGTCTTCCCGGTGGGACGCCTTGCCGCCTGTACGTGTGTTGCACAGTTTGCCCGATCAGTAGCGGGAGTTCATTTCCCTGTGTTCCTAGTTAGGGCTGGGGCACCTTTTTATTAGAGCTGGAGGTGTGGAGCTCAGGAAGAATAAATAAATCGCCTGCGGAGGGTTTCTTTAAGGAAATTCGATAGCTTAATCAGAAGTAATTAGAAATTATTGTGGTGGGACTGGGGAGGAAAAACAAGGCTACGGCTGCATCGCAAACTCCGCCTGAACTCCGTACGGTCTGGGAAGACACTCAAAAGGTGACGTTTAAGGCTTCCGTAGATGCGGTGACGTGAGTCCGAGCGTCCGTTCAGGAGGAGATTTAGCTTTAAACAGCTGGGCTGTGTCCAGGTGGGGAGCGTGGGGTGTTTTCAGTTGGTAGGTGCCTACGCAGCCGAGGGTTCCCGTCTCTCCCCCTTTTTCCAGTGGGAAGGTTGCGCCGCCTTTCAGCAGGGGGCTCGGTTAGCGGCGCCCGTGCGCTGCACCCGAAGGCGCGCTGCTGGCATCGCGGGCTTTAACCGGATCGCGTGTACCCGGCGGCCTGTTTATCCCAGGAAACAGCCGGGGAGCGAGCGAGGTGCCTTGGGAAAGACCCATCTGGTGGGACTGCACCCCCAGCTACCCCTCAACTGCTGCGTCGGGACGTCCGGCGGGCTTGCCGCCAAGCGCCTTGTAGCGCTCCGATAGTGGCTGCGCTCATCCCGGTGGCTTCTTCGAGAGGCGAAACGCCCCCCCGCTTCGCGCACAGGCTGCGAGAGCGGCCTCGTTTCGGTGAGGCAAACGGTGCTTGCGAGGGAAATCGTCCGTCAGGTCGTAATTACGGGGGCATCGCCGCGGCGTTGCGACGCGTCGCCGGCTCCTTTGTTCGCACCGAAAGCTTGACGAAACTGGAAACGGCGAAACTGAGGCGCAGGTGGTTTGAGTTTCACCCCAGGTGTCGGAGGTGAACGAGGAACCCCGTTGCCCGCCGTTTGGGCGCGTCGGCGCGGTGTAGCCCGGGTGGTCCGTGCAGCCCACGGCCCTGCGCTGCACGCCGTAACGGGAGGTGTGGGGTGGAGGTGGTGCCGATAGATCCAAACCAGCTCGTTCTCAGGCTTCGTGGCAGACAGCTACCGGCAGAGGATGGAGTTCATGTTTTCGGCAGCGTTGGTCAGGTTAACCCACGTTTTGCTCGGTAGATGCAGGTTTTCTCAGGAAGATCCTGTCGGGCTGTAAAAAGCAGCTTTTGGTACCTGGAAAGCTGTGAGCGTCCTCGGGGAACAGGTTTCACCAAGTCAGCGCTGAGACCTCATGGGTTTATCTCTGATCAGTCTCTGCGGCCGAGGTGTGAGATTTCGCATCTTCATCAGGGTGGAAAATAATGGTTAAACCCGGGGGAGGGAAAGAGACGTAAGGCCACGCGTGCCGTCGGGCGCGAGTCGGCGGACGCATTGATTTCTGTCGTGACTCTGCGCGCTTCGCAGCTTGCCTTCGCAAGGCCGTCCCGTGCTTGCGGGCTGCGGCGGTGCCTTCACCCTGCCGTGGGTGGTGCTCTCCTGTCTAATCGCGGCCGTGGTTCTGTACGGACAGGCTTGGTCAGAGGGGTTTTGTGTAAATTGGAGTGCCCTGCGAGGCGTGGTGCGAGAACCAGCTGTTGCGTGAGCAGGTATGCCCTGATCACAAAGGGGTTTGGGTTTCAGACGAGCCCTGCCGTACCGAAATCGCTCGTGCAGACAGACCCCATGGAAGCGTGCCAGCTGCAGGGTTGAAACCAGTGTGGGGCTGGAATTCACAGGAGCTGCGGGCCTAGCCTTGGCCCCTTTTGGAAGGGACACCTTCTGCAGCCCTGCGTCTAACATGTTTTCTCCTTTAAAAAAAGCTGGGGTTAGTGGTTTTGTAGGGAAAACCTCGGTGAAAACGAATCCTTTTATCAGTCGTCCGCACCCAGGGTGGTTTAAGGCGGTCAGGCTGACTTTTGGGTTTCACCCTCAGATGCTCAGGGTTTAAGATGCTGGAATCTGAGATGCTCTCCAGCATCACTGGAGGGATGGACGAGGGGAAGGCAGTGGGGGTGGTCCGCCTCGGCTTCAGCAAAGCTGGGGACACGGTCTCCCACGGCATCCTCACAGCCGAGCTTAGGGAGTGCGGCCTGGGCCGTGGGGCGGTGAGGTGGGCTGGGAACCGGCTGGAGGAAAGAGCTCAGAGAGCTGTGGGCAGCGGGGCAGAGTCCAGTTGGAGGCCTGTGGCCAGTGGCGTCCCCCAGGGGTCGGTGCTGGGTCCGGCCCTATTCCATCTATCCATCAGTGACCTGGACGAAGGGACGGGATGGCCTCTCAGCGAGTTTGCTGACCACACCAAACTGGGAGGAGTGGCCGCCACGCCAGCAGGCCGGGCTGCCGTCCAGCGTGCCCTGGCCAGGCTGGAGAGCTGGGGGGGGGGCACATGGGGTGCAGTTCAGTAAGGGCAGGTGTGAAGGGCTGCACCTGGGGGGGCACAGCCCCATGGATCAGCACAGGTTGGGGGCTGAGCTGTTGGGGGGCAGCTCTGGGGAAAAGGACCTTGGAGTACTGGTGGCCACCAAGATGACCATGAGCCAGCAGTGTGCCCTCGGGCCAAGAAGGCCAGTGGCACCCTGGGGGTGTTAGGGAGAGCGTGGCCAGTGGATCGAGGGGAGTTCTCCTCCCCCTCTGCTCTGCGCTGGGGAGGCCTCCCCTGGGGTGCTGTGTCCAGCTCGGGGCTCCTCAGCTCCAGAGGGACAAGGAGCTGCTGGAGAGGGCCCAGCGCAGGGACACTGCGATGGGGAAGGGCCTGGAGCCCCTTCCATGTGAGGGAAGGCTGGGAGAGCTGGGGCTGTTCAGCTGGGAGAAGAGGGGGCTGAGGGGATCTGATCAATGCTGATCAATATCTAAAGGGGGGGTGTCAGGGGGAGGGGGCCAGGCTCTGCTCAGGGGTGCCCAGTGACAGGACGAGGGGCCATGGCCATCAACTGGAGCACAGAAGGTTCAACCTGAACATGAGGAAACCCTTCTGCCCTGTGAGGGTGCCAGAGCCCTGGGACAGGCTGCCCAGAGAGGGGGGAGTCTCCTTCCCTGGAGCCTTTCCAAAGCCCCTGGCCTTGTTCCTGGGGGATCCTGCTCTGGCAGGGAGTTGGGCTAGGGGATCTCTAGAGGGCCCTTCCGACCCCCAACGCTCTGTGACTCTGGGAATGCTCAGTGTTTAAGATGTTGGGATCTGAGATGCTCAGTGTTTAAGATGTTGGGATCTGAGATGCTCAGTGTTTAAGGTGTTGTGTGTTCTTTTATAGCCTTTAGGGAAAAATAAAAGGCATCTCAAGACTTAATATGCACAATAATAAGAACTTTTGTCAAGTTTTTAATACTCACAGGTCTGAGGAATGGGCATCACGCTCCTGAATGCTTCCCCTTTACGCTAGTATAACCCCCTCTGGAAGCCGAATCAGGCTCTAGGCATTTCCCCGTTTCCTGTGTGCTTCCTATTACTGCACTAATTAACTTACACAGACCTTGCCCTGGCGCAGAGATGGGCTGTGGTGTGGGTTTGCAGAGGCGCAGCTGCTATTTCTGCAGCTAGCTGGGGGTGCTCTGGGGCTGTGGTGGTCCGGAATTCAGTTGTCATCTCGTGCTTTAGGGAAAGAGGGAGGAAGTACGACTCAGGTTTGGGGCAAATGAGCTCTGCGCTTCAAAAACCCATTATTTTTTTGCTGGCAGTATGCTGAAGCAGGTGCTGGGGAAACTGGTTCAGTTCTGTGAGCCCCACTGTGAGAAAATGAGTTGGGTACTGGGATTACTGGGATCCTGTTCTCAGTTCTCCTTCTGGTGTGCCCAGACTCTTCTGGGTAGCAGCAAAACGCGTGCCTTGCGTTCCTCGTGTAAGAATTCATTAACCCTCGCGTTTCGAGGGGTCGCCTGCGATGGTTATGGTAGCGTGTTTTGGTGTTGTGGATGTCTAGCACATCTTCACTATCCCGGATTTAACTGTATCAAGCTTGGTCTTCTGTTTCTGTAAAGGTTTGAGCCCCGGGTTGCTTCTCTCACCTCTGATCTCCGCGGTCGGGCTGGTGCGTTCGTGCTGTGACAAGAACGGTGTGTCTCCCCCCAGCCAAGAGGCCTGGGCGGTAGAACCGTTCCGCAGCGCTGGGCTGCCCTGTGCTTCAAGTGTTAGGTGCTGAACCGTGCTGAGCCAAGCTCCAATCTTGTCTTCTCTGCGACATTCCCAGGCTGAACCCTGCGTGGCTGAACGTCGGGCAGGCAGCTGATGGAGTTGTGGGCGGATGGGGCGCCAAACACCAGCCGCAGGCAGGCGTGCGGTAGCGTGCGGGTGCTGAGTACATCTGTCGAGCCCTCTGCTGAAAACTTCCACGTCTTCGCGGCAGCAGAGGTGAATCTAAAGGTTAGTGATCAAGCTGGCAGTCAGGAATCCAGAGGGGAAATAGTCTCTTGGTGACTTGGGGCTTCCATCTTTTGGGAGGTTGATGGAGGAATAGTCATGCCTTGCTACCTCCCCTTGGATGCTCTAACTCCTGTGTCAGCTTCCATGATAATGACACCTGCCTTCTGCACAAATCACCTGTTCTGCTTTAATTTTACCCCCTGCTTTTATCAGGCAGATAATTTTGGTAGAGGCAAGCCCTTCAGCCGCTTCAGGGGCGGTGAGTAGGGAAGCTGGTTTGCTATATTCATACTGCAGGTTTCTTCCCCTGTGTGCATCCACACCTCCAGAGGGGCTGAGCAGCTGCCTGTGGGTCTGGAGGCAAATGTGAGTGTTTACTGTAGTGACAGCTAAACAGAAACAGCGTTTGTCACGGGGAGCTGGCGTAGAAGCCATGCGTTGTTCATGGCCGTGCCATGCTTTGCTATGGGCTGCTGGCTTTGTGCTCAAGGTTTGGTAAACACGGCTCATGCAGTGAACCAGCACACCTGGGAGATGCCACAGTGGCCTTTTGAGACTTTGTGTGGTCTGTTTCGAGTGGATATATGAAAAAAAAAAACCTTGCTGTTTGGCTTGTTGGTTGAGGAAGATGTTCAGGTGCTGCTGAGGGAGTCAGGGAATGACAGAACAGTTTGGGTTGGAAGGGACCACCCAGCCCCACCCCCTGCCATGGGCAGGGACACCCTCCACTAGCCCAGGGTGCTCCCAGCCTCATCCAGCCTGGCCTTGGACACTCCCAGGGATGGGGCACCCACAGCTTCTCTGGGCAACCTGTCCCAGTGCTCCCCACCCTCTGCGGGAAGAATTCCTTCCTGATGGCCCATCTCCATCTCCCTCTTTCTGTTTAAACCCCCACCCCTTGTTCTGTCACTCCCTGCCCTTGGAAAAAGCCCCCCCAGCTTTCCTGTAGCCCCCCAGGCACTGGAAGGGGCTCTAAGGTCTCCCCAGAGCCTTCCCTTCTCCAGGCTGAACCCCCCAACCCCCCCAGCCTGTCCCCAGGGCAGAGGGGCTCCAGCCCTGTGGCCTCCTCTGGCCTCGCTCCAACAGCTCCGTCTCCTCCTGCTGTTGGGGGCCCAGAGCTGGAGGCAGCACTGCAGGGGGGGTCTCCCCAGAGCGGAGCAGAGGGGCAGAATCCCCTCCCTCGCCCCCCTGGCCACGCTGCTCTGGATCCAGCCCAGGACACGGTTGGTTCCTGGGCTCCAGCGCACACGGCCGGCTCCTGGCCAGCTCCTGGCCCCCAGCACCCCCAGCCCCTCCCCAGGGCTGCTCTCCAGCCGTCCTCACCCAGCCTGTCCTTGTGCTCGGGTCCTGTGTACCAGCAGTTTCTAGGAAACAGGGTATTGCGAGTTTTAATTTGGTGTGGCATTGCTTTACAAAAGAAGTGAATCCCCTCCAGAAGAGGGGGAAACTGAGGCAGGTTGGCAGCGGGCCTTGGCAGAGCCCAGCGTGCTGGTCAGTAGCAGAGCTGCGCGCGGAGGAGGCTCTGGGGTCCCAGTGCTCTGCACAACGCCTCCGTGAGTATTTTTAAGGTTTACTTTTTGCACAAGCGATGAAAAAACCCGCTCGCCTACCACATCTTGCAGCCGCAGAGGATGCAGCTCCCTTCCCTTTCCAGTTCCTCTCTGGTAATGCAATATTACTGTGCCACCCACAGGCAGCCGCCGCGCTGCTGCAACCGAGCTGCCGTTGGCACGAGGAGCCCGGTATCGAACGTGGAATCTGCGACAAAGCCCGCTGGTGTCATTTACGGTAACAGCTGCCGCGTTTAGGATTCTCCAACCTGGCCACTCCAGTCTTCCGGTTAAATTGCATTTACAGTCCTTAAGCTCTCTGCTGCTTTTCTGCTGCTTCCCGCTCCCACAAAACCCTTTCCCCGTGCGAAGCAGCCGCGGCGTGCCCGCTCCGAGCCGTGGCTTGCCAGCGAGGGGAGCAACGCGAGCCGTGTTCCGCCTGAAGCGTTGGGATCCTTGGGCAGAGAGGGACGCCGCGGGGCTGGTAGGGGTCGGTGCCCCCCCATCACCGACCGCTGCCGGGTTAGGCTGGGAGAACGCCTTGGTTTAAGTGGTTTCGCTGGGCGGGAACGTTCTGATTTTCCTCCGGGATGCCCGGGAGTTGACTGCTGACCTGTGCGTGACTAGCACAGAACAAACTGGGTCGGCAGAGCCTGCTTGGGGGATTTGGAAACCGGCGTTCCCTTTCGGAGCGGACGATGTCCAAACGGGTAACTGGAGCGCGCGAGCAAACCAGGACTTTCAGGAGGGGTCGATTTGTTCTAGATAAAGTCAGAAAAACAGACAAGCTTTTGGGCACCCGCTGACCTGAAGGCAGGGCTCGTGCATCCCTCTCCCCCCATCCCGTACAGCTTGGTGCAGCAAGGGGTTAACTCTGCCTTCACCCGGTGTAATTTATAGTAGTGCGTTTGGCACGGTTGGCTTGTTTAGGTCTTTTAAGAATTTCCCTTGTGATATTTAAACTCCGGTGGGTGCACCCGTGCTGGAAGCCGCCCCTGGGGAGAGCTGTTCTGTGCTCTCGAGTTATTCTGCTTTGGAGAACAGAATTTTAATATTGTTTACCATGCTCTTAATCTCGCGGCTGGCAGATAAATTGAGTTACTTTAGCCCTTCCCCTGGGGACTCGGTGGGGCTTCACGCCCGGCGTACCCACAGCATTAGGGGGAGTTATCTCAGCTTTGCAAAGATCCGCTCGTCTGCTTTCCCGGCATGAGTCACGGACTGGTGACAGGATAAAACGGATTTTTTTCTTCTTAATTGCATTTCTAGAAAGGGACGGACAGCCAGATCCGGTGGGCAGTTGGAAAGCGTTTGCTGCCACTCCCGCCTGTCGGACGCAGCCGCGGCCGGGTGGGACGCAGAGTCCTCCTGATGGCTTGGTCCAGCCGTTGGAGTCGAGTTTGGCAAGCCAGGGGCTGCGACTCAGGCCCTTCCCGGTGACGCTGTGTGACGAGGAGCAGGCTGCGTGCGGCCTGCCCTCGGTCTCCCAGCTAGCCTTACGCCTCTTGTCCGCTTGCTCTTGTTATACCTGAGCTCTTGCAGGCAGGATTAGTCCCTCATGTGGTCCAGCTCTGTCATCTGGTCCCGCTCGGGCTTTGGCCCTCTGGGTGCTGCTGTAGTAATGTAATTTTTAAACCGGTGTAAAGCGAAGGACTGGCCTAGCATTGTGAATTATATTTGTTTATTGACCGCTCCTGGCACCCTATTAGGTCAAAATAAAGTGTCTTCTAGGAGGTGGTGGCGTGAGTGTGGCTTCCTTTCGTGGGTATGTCACTGGGGCGCTCGGTAACGGCCTGTATTAACGCAGGACCTCGTTCCTCAGGCTGTTGGGCGTTTGTTAACGCTTCCCTGGCCCTCTCCCTCCAACTGACGGGTTTAGTTCAAGACTTAAGAACATCCTTTCTCTCCACCACATGCTTTTTTCCCAAGGCAGCCTCTGTTTTCGTGTCCCATTACAGTAAGAGCCCTGTAGTGGCTGCCCAGCTGCTGGCGCGTCCCTCTCTGGAATGGTGATTTCGGGCTGAGCCAGCATGGAAACTGGCTTTCCACGCCTAAGGCAAGCCTGTTAGCAGGCGCGGCAGAGAAATAATGTGCCGCTTCTCTTTGGGAGAGTTGTCAGTTTTCTGGTGTAGCTGGGGAAGAAACAAAAAAGCGTTGGCTTGATTTTCAGTTGGACTTTCGGAACCGTCCCTTCGTCTTTCGAAGGCAGCTGTTCGGTGTTGGTGGAGGAGGTGAGCGGCCCGAGATCAGAAAGGCCTGTGAGGGCGGTTGGTACGGCTAATGAGCTTCGCTGTGGAGGAGGCTGAAAGCGTGACGTTCGCGAGGTCTGGGTAGGGGTTGCTGAAAATGAGCCCGAGAAAGTGGGTGAGTCGTTAATCAGCGAGGCTCATGGCCGAACTCCGGCTCGCCTGAGGCTGGAAGACACAGTGGCACCTTAGCGTGCTGCGTCGTGGTGACTTAGTGCTTGGAGCTGGGGCTGTCGGGGTCCTGCCCTTCCCAACCCACCGGCTGCAGCTCCGAAAGGGCTTGGTTTGCACCTGGCTCAGCTCTGACCGCTCCCAGGGCGGCTGGATCAGCGCTGGCGCGAGGAAGGAGTGGGAGGAGGTCCAGAGCCTGGACTTCGCTCCGTCTGTGTTGCGGCGGAACCGCACCCTGAGGAGGATGCACACGGGCAGAGCTGGGGGGGTGCGAGATCCCCTGCTTCAGCGGCGAGCGTGTTCGGGCTGGCCACAGAGGGTAGGAAACAGTGTAGAAAACACTGCAGCACGGCTGCGAGCACTCCTTTCCTATTGTGTGTGGATTAGCTGCCTCGCTGGAAAAAAGCCACCGCTTTGCCGCCCAGGGTTCAGAGACGGGTCAACGGAACAAGAATATATTCTTAGGTTGGTACAAAGTGCTGAGGGGGGGAAAAAAAAAGGCAAAGCGTTTGAACTAAGAAGCCAGACAAAGGCGGCGTTTCTGCGCGCTGGGATGCTGCGCGGCACAAGGGGCAGGCAGCAAGGCCCTGCATCCCGGAGCAGGGGGGAAAGCCGGAGTTTCACACAGTCAGGCCCAAGGAATGTCTGAGCGCTCTGAGGGCATGAATATTCAGAGGAGCTGCAGCATGTGTCACACGAAAGGGGATGCAAAAGCCAAGTTTTCTCAGGCTTAGGTACCTGGGAAACAGGCTGACGGAGCGTTAACAGTAATTTTCTGTTCCGTGGGGCAGGTTGTCTCGAACTGCCCCTTGCGGAATGCAGCTCCCCCGTTAGCCAGGCCTGGCTAACGCTGGCAGCAGGATCTGCGCTGCTTAGCCCGTGGCATCGGTGAGGAGGTGCCTGTTTCCCAGCACAGGCAGACGAGCTCCTCGTGGCAGCGCTGCGAGTCCTGACTTTGCTCCCCCCTGCTCTAACCTGCATCGCCTTTCTCTCTTCCTCCGCTGTGCCTTTTGTGCTTCTTCTATTAATAACCAGATGAGTGTGGATGTAGCGTTTTGCTCAGAAGGATCCCTCCCCATGCAGGCTGAGGTGCTTCCAGCCGTGCTGTCAGGCGATGACAGATGTCCTTGGTACGTACAGCGAGTGTCCAGCAGCGACGGGCTGCCAGGATTAGTATTCCAGGCACAAATGTGTCCCTTGTAATAAGCAAAGCTCAGTGCAGCCTGTGCAGGAATGCCCTTGAAAGGCAAATTGAACCGAACTCCCTGGTGGCTTTGGGGGGAGTGGGAGGGTTGCTGTCATCTGTGCTGAGGTTCAAGTAGGTTTCGAGGTGTCTGCTTCGGTCTCTCTTCTGCTTTCCCTTCCCAGAAGGGCTTCCTGAAAGGGCAGGCAGGGAGACCGTACCTGCCAACGCCCTGTACAGCAGAGCTGCTGCGATCTGGGGCTTCGGGTCTGTGTGAAGGTGCTGACTTGATAATGGTACTTGTAAAAATCATGGAATGGTTTGGGTGGAAAGGACCTTAAAAGCCACCCCAGTCCCACCTCCTGCCATGGGCAGGGACACCTTCCATAGCCCAGGTGGCTCCCAGCCTCATCCAGCCTGGCCTTGGACACTCCCAGGGATGGGGCACCCACAGCTGCTCTGGGCAACCTGTCCCAGTGCCCCCCACCCTCTGCAGGAAGAATTCCTTCCTGATGGCCCATCTCCATCTCCCTCTTTCTGTTTAAACCCGTTACCCCCTGTCCTGTCACTCCCTGCCCTTGGAGAAAGCCCCCCCCAGCTTCCTTGTAGCCCCCCAGGCACTGGAAGGGGCTCTAAGGTCTCCCCGGAGCCTTCCCTTCTCCAGGCTGAACCCCCCAACTCCCCCAGCCTGTCCCCATGGCAGAGGGGCTCCAGCCCTCGCAGCATCCCCGAGGCCTCCTCTGGCCTCGCTCCAGCAGCTCTGTGTCCTCCTGCTGTTGGGGGCCCAGAGCTGGAGGCAGAACTGCAGGGGGGGTCTCCCCAGAGCGGAGCAGAGGGGCAGAATCCCCTCCCTCGCCCCCCTGGCCACGCTGCTCTGGACCCAGCCCAGGACACGGTTGGTTCCTGGGCTCCAGCGCACACGGCCGGCTCCTGGCCAGCTCCTCGCCTGCAGCACCCCAACCCCTCCCCAGGGCTGCTCTCCAGCCGTTCTCACCCAGCCTGTCCCTGTGTTTCGCTGGCTCCGC
This sequence comes from Rhynochetos jubatus, assembly GCA_027574665.1. NCBI lineage: Eukaryota > Metazoa > Chordata > Aves > Eurypygiformes > Rhynochetidae > Rhynochetos > Rhynochetos jubatus. The sequence goes on along the minus strand of CM050672.1, from coordinate 4,227,237 downwards.
TGCCTTCAGTGGGGGCGGTCGGTCTCGTTTTTGCAAACGGTGTCCTTGGTGCAGCCGTGGGGCACATCCTGTGGGTGTCGGGATCACGCATCCAACGTGCCCGTGGAAGTTCGCTGTCGTTGAGCAGCGTTAATGGATTAAGCTGGAGGGATTCTGAGGGTGTTTCCCACATATCCTCCTGGTAATCTGCCCCTGAAACGAAGAGCGTGACGTTCCTGGCCTTGCTGCGCAGAAGTCTGCACGCGGAGCGCTGCTTTTTGCTAAACGCCGTGATTGCCGGCGACGGCTTTGCCGAGGCGTTCTCCCCGTCTACGGCTATCGCCGCGACGGTATTCTCGCTGCGACGGCAGGACGTAGCCTGGAGCATGGTTGTCTGATCAAAAGCCGAGGTTTGCCCCCACAGCTGAGCAGAGCGAACGTTCAGCCCTGCTGGCGGTAGGCTGGCGTGGCGGGGTCATCTCCCCCCACCCCCCGGCCCCGCGATGCTTGCTGCCGTCGTGCACACGCAGCGCGTGCTGGGAGGTCAGCAGACAGCCGATGGACGCGAGCCGGCGGGTCTGGCGGCGCGTTCCGGGCAGCAAAGGGCGCTTGGCGGGGAGGCGGGGGCTGAGCTGGCCCGGGCTGCGTGGCGGAGGGCTAGGCTGGAACGGGCCGGGCGTGAAAGCGAGCTGTGGCTTCTCGGCCCTGGAAACAAGCTGTGCCTGTAGCTCTTGCCCGGTCCCGCCACGCGGTGCCTGGTGACGCTTCCTGCTGTGGTTGTCTGAGCCCCAGCTGCAGGCTCTCGAGGAGAGGAGCTCTTCCCGACGCGCTGAGCGCCGCGTTTGCCGCGCCCCGTAACAGCAGGCGAGATGTCTGCTGTTTCCCGCAGCTCGGTTCCTCCTGCACCTCCTTTCGGAACTCTCTCCAGAGGAAAGCTGGGCTTGCGCCTGAACTCCTGGTTCCTCTTTTCTGTCTCTCCTTCCCTCCGCAGGCGGTGCAGAACTGTCTTGGCGTGACATGTAAAACACTTCCCGTGCGCCTGGCGCTCTGCCTTTGCTGGATAAGCATTAGCCGTTCCCTTTTACAGCGGGCACGTGCTTTCCCGGCGAGACGGCCCGATGGTCCCTGGGAACCGGCGTTTGATGCTCTGTAATCCTTACACCTTCGTTTTGTTACCCTTTTCTTCCCAGCACAGCGTGTGGGTGGGATCAGAGCCTGGTGGTGTCTTCGGAGGGGGGTGAGGATGCGGCACGCTCTCGTTCCTGGTTTGCTGGGGCGGGAGTTTTCTGCTCCACGCCGTTACGTGTGGGCTGAGCAGCGCTGCTGGGGAAGTGAAACTGAACTTGGGGCTTGGTCACACTTGGAATTTTAATTTTTTGCGTCAATCTTGTTTCCTATTTTTGTAGGGATTGCTCAGAAATCTAGCGTGCAAGAGGAATGGAAGAGAACGCTGGTGAGTACGCTCCTCGATATCCTACCAGGGGTTGTGGACCTGTCCTTGCCTCCTTGGTTAAGTACCGCAAAGAACCTTATCGCTTTGAACTTGGTATTTTCAGCTCAAATGTAGAAGGTGATTAGAAAATAAGCTGGTTTGGCAGATGCACCAGTTGCAACTGGACCGCACTGGTGGCCTGGTCCAGGCCTGATTCAGGGTGCCTTGTGCATCTGGAAGGTCTTTTTTGAGATCTCCCAAGTGTGAAACCTGGAATGCGAGTCTGTGCCAAGCTCTTGAGAACAACATCCCCTTCCTTAGTGAGCAGGAGGCTGGAGGGCAGCGCTGGGCTGCTGCGCGGTTTGGGCGAGGCACGTGGCGAGCCGTAAAGAAGGATCAGCTCACGGGGGCTCTGACTTCCCTTCCTGTATTTACTGCTCTGTCTCGCAGAAGGTGTAGGATTTTTTTATGAAACAAAATCTGCCTTTAAAGCTCTCGCTTTAGGCACTGTGCGCCCCGGGGCGGGCAAGCTCGCTGCCGTTCGGTGTAACTGATGCAAGGATGTGGCTGCAAGTAAAGCTGGGAGGTTTTTGGCTTGGAGAGTGCCTGGAATGCTTCTTTTCCATCTGTTTGCCTAAAATGGCTATGGAAGACACGAGCTAAATGGCCGTTTTCCTCCTTCCCACTGAAAGGAGATCTGCGTGACAGCTCCGGCCCGCACAGCGGGAAGCCGGGCTCCGTGCTGCCCTCCCGTCTCTGTGGACCGTGATGCCGCAGTTGGTGGCTTCTAACTGCTAGCGCAGTGCGACCCTGTGACCGTAAATGCTGCTTCCAGAGGACTCCTGTGCGGCTAGGGGATGCCATCCTTCAAAGCCTGGAGGCTCGAGTGTTTGTGGGCAGCGCGGTGCGCTTGGCGTGGCGGATGGACCGGCCGGCGCCTGCCGTAGGCCGGGTTTTGACTGCGTGCAGGGCTGCTCTGTCGGAACCCAGCGGCCCAGTTGGAAGAACTACGAGCCAAGCGTGCACGCATAAAAAGCACGTCGTGCTTGTGATCCTGGCGGCAGGAATTGCCGCTGTGCCCTCAGATCGTTAGCCCGCAAGGTGCGCGTCTGGTTGGTGACGGCTTTCCCTTAGGGCTTGCTGGTGACAAACTGTCCCCAGTAACGGCCTTGGAAGGGGGAGGGCGGGTAGAGCGAGCGTGGCGCTGGCAGCGGATGTTGGAGCAGTGGCTGTGCAGGTGACAGCTCCCTGCTCAACCCCAGGACAAAGCCCAGGCAGCAGCAGGGCGAGTTTTCCATCTCTCCAGCCTGCGTTAATGGGATGGCGTTGAGCAACGCTGAGCTCTGCTTGTTCACCAGGACTCGGCCCCCGCAGGGACGGCCAGCAGCCAGCTGTGTTCGTACCACAGAGCTTTTTGTCCCTGGTTTTTTTATGTGCAGTTGAACCCTTTTTTGGGTAGGGCAGTGAGCCGTGGGGCTGGAGCCTGCTCAGGTTCCTGGGAGCTCTGACTCCTAATTTGAGCCGCGCTGGTGGCCTGGGGTGGGCAAGGCCTGACGTTCTGTTTGCATTTTGCCAGCTTCAGTAAAATCACCTCCCCTTTCCCCCTGAACACGCTCAGCTTTGCAGGTTTACGATGGGAGTACCGTACTCGGTCTTTGCCTGCACAGGCAGCCCCACGCAGCTGGTTGGGGAAGCTTTGCGTGTTGCCTTCCGAGTGCCCCTGTTGAAGGCAGAATAAGCAAATGGGTCTTTTATCATTATTTCCTTGCAATTCCTTTGCTTCCAAGGGCGCTCATTCTCCAGGTGCTGCTAAGCTCAGGACCCCTGGGTTCTTCCCGGCACCGAGGCTGGAGATGAGGTAAGGCGGAGGTGCGTGCAGTAGCCCGAGTGGATGCCCTTTGTTCCCTGGGAGCCCAGTGCTGGTTGTGATGTATGGCCGTCCTTAACCGGTTGTATATTAACCGCATTCACAATGCTGCATGGCTGGCTTTTGTTTGAACTGCATTGGCGCGTGGTCAGGGCTGGTGTGCTTCGGATGGCCGTTGGGACTGCGCGGCGAAGCAGAAATCCTTTTTAGCTGTCAGGCTTCGCTAGCCAGGGGTGGGGGGGAGCCCTGCTTGGCTGGCTGCCCTGGCTAATTAAAAATGAAATTTGCTGTTGTCTTCAGATTTTAATTCATGCTCGTCCCTGAAGAGCAGTGGAAGCACGGTCTCCAGGCAGCTGCAGAGAAGTTTCAGAGCTTGTCTGTGCACGGTTATTTTAGACCAGGTATGCAACTCAAGGGTCGCTCGCAGCCCTGCCCCGGGTTGTTTTTCGGGTATACAGGTGAATACGCCCAAACTTCCTGCCAGCCTTGGGACGCGGCCCTGAGCAAGTGCCTGCAGTCGGCGCGCGTCGGCTACCCGCAGCAATTTGGCCGGGCGTCGGCGGTAGGTAGGGCAGCGTCAGGCGGCGTGGCTTTTCACTGGACTGAACCAAAACTCAGCGCTTCGCTGTAGGCTGCGCCTGGCGTGGGCTCAGACTGCTCGAATTGCTGCGACTCGGCGTAGCTTGGCAGCCTGAGCCCTCAGCTGCCGGCTCCTGCTGGGAAACTGCTGGAGGTGGAAGAGGCTTTGAGGTGGTGGGAACCCGCGAGGTTCTGCGGAGGAGCTGGGGGCGGCGGCGATGGGTCGTCCTGCGGCGTGAGGCCGGGGCGCAGCTCCCCGCGGTCCGTGCTGGAGGGAGGGTGCCGCCCCGGGCGGTCAGCGGGGCTTGGCGAGAGGAGTCAGCGAAATCTAAACGTGCGTTGCCGGGCCGAGTTTCCCCGCGTTCCCAGGTCCCTCCTACACAAGCGATGTGTCGGGGGAAGCGTCACTGGAGTACCTTTCCCCTCTTCAGATCCCTCCGGTGGTGCGGGTGGGATCCAGGCTCTATTTTCGGAGCCTCTTTTCATCTACTGCCCACGTTGTCGCTGCCCAGACCCCCTCCCGGAGGCCGCTCGCTTATCTCAGCGTGCTGTGAGCTGGATATGGATAATACGGACCTTTTCCTTGAGGGATTGTCTTCGTACCCAGCCTTTCATCTGCCTGGGAGTCTGTGACGATGGGAAACATTGAAGGGGCGGAAGGTTTGTGCTCGGCTGGGCGAGTCTCACCTCGCGCCTCCAGTTCCCAGAAGGCTCCGCTGCGGTGTCGGATTGACCTAACGTGGAAGCAGTTGGCTTGCCCCGTAATGCCTGAGCTAGCCGCTCACCGGTAGCTGTGGAGGGAGCATGGCGATGCCCTTCTTCACGGGAAGTGCTGGCTCTTGGGTCCTTCGAGCCGTGCTTCAGGGCTCCGCTTGCAGTTTCCGCTTGCGGCTGCGTGCTTCCCCTGCAGGAGCGGGGGTGTGAACCTGTCAGACACTTCCCTCACAGGCCTGAACCTCCGTGGCACAACGGTGAAGCGTTTGGGGGAGTTAGTGAAGTTGCCTTTGCCCACACACAGAGGGTCTTACGCAAAGCTGCTTTTTTAGAATCACACTTGAAATACGAATTTAGGGATGCTTTGAGAATCCTCTGCTATTTCTTCTCGAGGCTGAGTTTGACTTTCATCCCCTTTCTCTCCTGCTGTGCTACTTTTTTCCAATTCTTTTCCTGCTAAAAATAGGAAATGCTCTTCGAGTCCTTAACCTTTGTGCAAACAAAGATGGAGTTTGTTTTAGCATCTTTGGTGGTTTCTGGGCTGCACGCCTCACAGGGAAACCGGTGTGATAGGAGTCTGCTGCTCTCGGAGACTCAGACTCCAAATATAGTCTGAGTCGAGGAAAGGGCTGGAAATGTGAGTGTCTGCTGCTTATGCCCCCAGCTCTGCTCCTTGTTCCTGGCAGGAGGAGTGGCTGGCTGCGCGATTCCCGTTTTTATCCCTAAAAACGACAGCCACACCTTCAGGTGCTCAGGGGTTCGACAGCACTGTGCAAATGGGCGCGTGGTCTCCGCACGTGCACAGGTGACGGGATTTTTGGATCTCTTCTGGTTCAAAGCATGTCCGTGGAAGCAATACCTTTTAGTTGCTGCCAGCTTCCTAGCAGCCCTGCTGTCTGAAAGGAAGTTTGAGGTGAAAACCTCCGATTAAGTTGTTCCAGGGCTGGGTTGTCCGAGCGGGTTGTGGCCTTGCTGCCTTTCAAAGGACTAATGCTCAAAGGGAGATGGCCGCAGTGGTAAAGGTGCGGTGACTGTGACCTGTCCCCAGGATGCTTTAGTCCCGGGTTTCCATAGCCTGCTGCCTTGGGATCGGAAAGTAATCTTTCCCAAGGCCCACCAAGCCCGACATCTCCTCCGGGCAGGCGCCACGCACAACGAGAGAGCAGAAGGCTGCAGGTGTGCAAGGTCTGCTCTACAGCCTGCCCGGGACAACCGGCTTTCTGCCTCGGGGGTGTCTGCCAAGTACCTTGCTTCTTGCTATTCCATTGTTCATGAGGCCTTTAGTGTCCAGCAGCAGTGAAAGCAGAGGGAGTGGCTGCTGGATGTCAAGGTTTTGCTTGGAGGTTGTTAGTTTGAGCCTACGGAGAGAGATGACGCGGGTGAGTTCCCACCTCGTGTCTCTGGACGGGAGAGCCGCGGCAGAGACGAGGACGTGGCAAGGACCTCGGCTGCCCGCGTGGGATGGAGGGCTCCACCTGCACCCCTGACCTGATGGGGACTGCCACGGGGTGTGGGGGTTGAGGAGGAGGTACGGTGCTGCTCTCCATGTCCTCTGTCCCTCGGAGCCCAGCAGGGCTCTACATCCCTAGGACAGCGTGTGTGGTGCTCGACAAGGGACGGGTCCGAGGAGGGGCAGGGCGGGAGGGGATGAGGTGGAGGGTGCTTTAACTAGTGCAATTGCTGAAGCATTTTTATGGAATAGCAGCCTCTGATTCGGGGTTCTTGAGCTTGCTGCGGCGCTCGGGGCTGGCTGGGTGGGAATGCCCTTTCCATGACTAAGTTTCAACTGGAAATCAGCTGCTTCGAGGCTGCTGCCAGGACAGGCATTGAACTACTGACCCTTCAGCAGCGTGCAGGGAAACCCTGGCAAATGGGCACCTTTAGGTTGAACTGAAGTGTTTTCTCAACGTGGTTCTAAGCTTAAACTGGGCTGCTGGAGGCGGCGTGCAGTGTTGTCTGGGTTGGATCCGCAGAGTCAAGCAGAAAGCCAGCCGTATCCTGGGCTGGATCAGGAGAAGCATGGCCAGCAGGGTGAGGGAGGGGATTCTCCCCCTCTGCTCCGCTCTGGGGACGAGGTACACCTGGAGTGCAGTGTCCAGCTGTGGAGCCCTCAGCATCAGAAGGATACAGACCGGTTGGAGCGAGGCCAGAGAAGGCCGCGGGGATGCTCCAAGGGCTGGAGCCCCTCTGCCCTGGGGACAGGCTGGGGGAGTTGGGGGGTTCAGCCTGGAGCAGGGAAGGCTCTGGGGAGACCTCAGAGCCCCTTCCAGTGCCTGGGGGGCTACAGGAAAGCTGGGGGGGCTTTTCCAAGGGCAGGGAGTGACAGGACAAGGGGTAACGGGGTTAAAGGGAAAGAGGGAGATGGAGATGGGCCATCAGGAAGGAATTCTTCCCGCAGAGGGTGGGGGGCCCTGGGACAGGTTGCCCAGAGAAGCTGTGGATGCCCCATCCCTGGGAGTGCCCAAGGCCAGGCTGGATGAGGCTTGGAGCACCCTGGGCTAGGGAAGGTGTCCCTGCCCATGGCAGGGGGTGGCAGTGGATGATCTTTCAGGTCCCTGCCCACCCAAACCGTGCTGTGGTTCTGTGGTTCTATGATTCCCAGCATGGTGGTGTTGAGTGCGTCACCGTCACGCAGCTCTGAACTGTGCCGGAGCAGAACAGGTAATGCTCCTTAGCCAGTGGAAACATCTTTGCTGCGTCCGCTCCGGAAGGCAGGAACGGGTTTTTCTTCCAGGAGGACGCAGAAGGCGTGATTCCCTTACGCGATCCCGTGCGTTGGTGCGTAGCAATGCTTCGTGCGGGACAGCGGGGCGACTCGACGTGCCCGAGCTGAAACGTTTCACTGCGGTTGCAGCGCGCTAATCTGCAGGCACGGAGAAAGGCAAAATCCTACAGTTCCTCGGGTTTGCCAGAGGGTTGGCCTGATCTCAGCGGAGACCGTGTGACTCTTACGCGAGGTGCAGTACGGAACAGTGGCTTACCTAGGCGAGAGCGTCGCTGTGAGTAAGAATGGTGCGCTTGGCAGAGTAGCAGAACGCTCCGGGGCTGCATCCTGGCAGCCGTTTCTCCCGGAATTTGACGCGGACGTTCTGGTTCTCGGCGCGGTTAATGTGCTGGGCGCTGTCAGGGCGCTTCGTGGGACGCCGGTGCCGCTGCGTTTGTGAGCGATGCGGGTCAGCTGTCCATCTCCTAGTTGGTGTGGCGTTTCAGAAAATAAAGAGGCAATAATTCCTGCCCGTTACGGCTCGAGTAGGTGACCCAGCTCTCGCTGCCTTTCCCTCCTGATCTGCGAGCCGAGTGTTTCACAGAGGTTACCTGCTGACCTGCCGGAGGCCTTGCAGTTCCGTGGCACCCCATTTCAAGTGACTTTGAAAGCCGTTGCGGGAAACGGCCTGCAGTTCCCACCGGCAGCTCTGCCTGGAGGGAAGCGAAGGTTCGTTTTGCTGATTTTGTGGTTTAGTGACTAAGCTGTGGATGTGTGCTGGGAATGAGATGGGCCTCCGGGCTGGCTGGAGCGAGATAGTAGCGAAGGCTGAGGTTGAGTGGGAAACGTTGGATCCGCTGAACTGCTTCGTGATTGAATTGAACCATCTTACTCCTTCTTCGGAGAGATAAGACTTTGTAGGATGTGGAATCAATCCTCCGGGTAATTCAGGCCGACTCGCTGTAAAGCGGCGAGCGTGGAGTTAGTGGGGCGCCGTAAGTAGGGCACGGAGCACCAGGGTCAGATTTCGAGAGTTTCTAGGTTTCATTTCCAACTTGTTGGACCTTAAATTCACCTTGCTCCCTGGAACATGGCCTGCAACGCCTGCCAGAGGATTTTACTGGGGCTGGGGGTAGCAGAGGAGCCAGCGGGCGACCAGAGGTCGGTGGTTTAGTCTAAACGAAGTGACTTTCGTTATTGCTGGTTTTCGTGGCTCACCCAGGCGGGATGGCGAACCTGGCTTTTTAAAAACCAAAACGCTGAGCGTTCTCGTTACCGCTGCCGCCCCGCGGGCTGAACGCAGCCGCCTCCGCCGCGCCGGTCACGGTCCGGTTGGGAGCCGCTGCACGTTGTCACTGCCGGCGTCACCGCTTTACCTCTTCTCGTTTGTCTTGAAAAGGAGCCCGGCTCTGATTTCTGAAGGTGTTTTTTGTCTCCGAAAACACTTGAGCAAGAGGAAACCAGAGGTCTGGAGCGGCTTTTTCACAGGTTGGACCCATCCAGCTGCGGTGGGACGAGCGATCACCGGGACTTAGGAAGAATATTGCTCTTCGACCCAGCCTGGCTCTGTCTCGCGTTGGGAAGCGTAGGTGTTAGGGTTTCTGAAGGCTGTGATAAATTGTTATTCCCTTGCCCGTTGGAAATGGCATTGACAGGAGCGGCTGAATTCCGCGTACGCATCCGGGTAGCCAGCTGGTACCCGGGCTGTCCCGACTCAGCGCTGAGCTTTGCTCACTGGGGATCTGCAGCGGCTCCCGGGGCCTACGGGAGCTTGTCCCAAGGCTGTGTAAGGCAAGGTTTGTCGAGGGGTGTAACTCCGCCGCAGATCTCCTTGCGGCCGCTCGGCCCTCGGGTCGCGTCGTGGAAGGCTGCCCTCCTCTCGGCGTGCTCTAGGGATGGAACCAGAAACAGCTCGGGCTGCAGTCGGGGCAGAGGTCTGTGTCTGAGCCCTCTCCCCTGCGCTGCACCCCAGGAGATGGCTCTGAGCCCTCTCCCCGCCTGCTGTGCCCGCGGGGGGACCGGGTTCTGCCCCCGCGTGGGGGAAGCGCCGGCCGCGGTGCTGCGCTGCGGCCGCCAGGGGGCGGGCGGGACCGGGGAGAGCTGGGACCGGGGGGGGGGGCTGGGGGGGGCGAGGGGGGGACCCCTTCCGCCCCCCAGTGCTGCCTGCCATGGCTTCACCCCGAGGGGCGAAGTGCGTGCCCGCACCCCTGCGAGGGCGCTTCTCCCTGGAAGTTTCCATAGGGCACCCCTGTGCAGGAGCAGGGCGGGGGGTCCCCCTCGGGTTTTTTGGGGAGGGGGGGAGAAAGGACCCCGGAAAGTGCCGCTAGGCCGTGGCCGTGACTGTCTGTTTTCCCAGGTGAGGAGCCAGCAGGATGCTGTGAAGCTCCAGGGAGACCTCAGAGCCCCTCCCAGTGCCTGGGGGGCTACAAGGAAGCTGGGGGGGCTTTTCCAAGGTCAGGGAGTGACAGGACAAGGGGTAACGGGGTTAAATGGGAACAGGGGAGATTGAGATGGGCCATCAGGAAGGAATTCTTCCCGCAGAGGGTGGGGGGCACTGGGACAGGTTCCCAGAGAAGCTGTGGGTGCCCCATCCCTGGGAGTGTCCAAGGCCAGGCTGGATGAGGCTGGGAGCACCCTGGGCTATGGAAGGTGTCCCTGCCATGGCAGAGGGTGGGGCTGGGGGGGCTTTGAGGTCCCTTCAACCCAAGCCATTCTGTGGAGTGGGGGGTGCTGCAATTGCATCAGGTTAGGGGCAAAGCAATAAGGGTGGCTCAGTCGGTGTCACACATACAGCCCCCCCGTGTGTAAAAATGTGGAATTTGGTAACTTTCTGTGCCCCTTACACGAGTTCCGAAGAAAACCGCTGCCCGCTTGGGGCACTCCCCCCAGCTCTCCCGCAGGCTGGGGGAGGCTCAGCGTGCTGCCTGCCGTGTGTTGTCCCTCGAGGTCCCCAGCACGGCTGCAGCAGGGGGCTCCTTCCCAGGTTCAGGCGAACAGCGAGTCATGGCTTGGCGCGGACCAGCGCTCCTCAAGGGTCGGTGGTGACCCGTGCCGGACGGATCCGCTGGCAGCTCCGGTCTCAGAGGGTACATCCACACCCTCTCCCCGGCTCTCAGGAGTGAGAGATGTCTGAGGCTGAGCCTGGATCGTCGAGGGGGCTCTGACCAGCCTCCGTGATGAGTTTTGTTGAAATTCAACTGAAACGTTGGAAAAACCCCTGCCTTTCCCTCCCCCCCTCCCCCCAGCCCTTTGATCTTAACATTAAATCTCGGAGATGGTAGTGGTGATTAGGAAAAGTAAACTGGGCCCTTCTGGGAGGGGAGGCAGGAGGTGGTTCTGCTCCAGCATCCAGCGTCACGGGGGTTAAGTTAGGTTTTGCTTTGGGGAGGAAAGGAAGATCTCTCCAAGTAATTAACCGAAGATGCTGACGCTAATGAAAGGGTTTTCAAAGCTGGGGCTGGTGTGGGGGGGCTGTTGGGAATCCCCCGCAGAATCAGTGACATTAGGGCCTTCGGAGTTGATTCTGCGGTTATTAGGCTGAAATGATGTTGAACACGAAGTTAATCCTGTTATCGCTCAAACACTGAGCAAACTGCTTGCTCTGGATGACTGTAATGGGATTATCCTCCTCAGTCTGGCACCCTTGACACTCCCTATCTGTTCAGGGCCTTTTCTTATTTTCCTGCTCGGGATGAAGTATCCGTCAGCCTTCCTACAGTTAATTCTGGGGGGTGGTGCCTGGAGCCCGGTCCTCCACCTTTAATGAGTTTGCTAATGAGCAGCCTGTTGCCTTACGAAGCCACCGACTCCTCCACAGCAAAGATCCCTTGAGCCCATCCCTAAATAAACGTTTCGGAACAGAACTGAAGAACGAGGACAAGCACAAAGGAGACTTCCCCTCCTCGTGCCGTCCTGGCATCACGAAGCCGCGGTTGAGTGAGTGCCTGTGCCAGGGTCTGTTCCAGGCCATCATACCTGCAGGGTCTAATCCGTTCTGCTTTGAAAACCCCTTTTTGCTAAGCAAAATGAGCTGCTGCGGGTCTGAAAAGGGTTATCTTGGGTTTGGTTTTGAGCAGCCTGGTACGCTGCAAGGTAGCCGACACCAGAACCGAAATGATCGCGTAGGGAGGAGAGAGAAGAGCCCTGAGGCGTGTTCACCCCCTTCCCCGTCTTCGTTACGGACGGGGCTGCTCTCCTCCTGGGCCCACGGACGTTTGAGCGGCCTGGCTTGGACGCAGGGTTTGTCGTGAGCTGGGTCGACGGCGTTCTCGCTGCCGGGTCGAGGGGCGCCCTTGGTTGGAGCAGGGCGAAACGTAGTGACTTTCTGCCGCTGCGGGCAGAAACGAGACCGCGCGTGTCGGGCGCGAGGTGAAGACCTACGCCCCGGTGAGGATCGGCCTTTGAGTTTCAATCAGGGAAACCATTTTTTGGCTCTACTCTGTAGCCAGAGGCTCAATTAACACTAAACCAGGCCTCTTTCTTTCGGCATCACTGGAGTACAGAAGTGATTTCTACAACACCCATGAGCAGATGTTTTTGTGCCAAACCAGAAATTTCCATGAAGATGGGAAAGTTCCGTTCAAGGGTCAGTCAGCTCTGAGTCTTTAGTTTTTTTTATTTTAAGGCTCATCTGAATCTCGTTAAGAACTGCAGGTTTTTGGGTGAGGTTTAACTTTTCTCCCTACTCCGTAGACGAAGGCGGGAATTGCTTTGGAAGCTCCGAGGAGCTCCCTCAGGGCAGAAACGTGCTTCGGCGTTGCCAGTGCCAAAGGAGGCAGCGAGGTGGGGCGGGCTGGTGTAGCCAAGGGGCCACCTTGCATTTTGGGCCAGCTGGGGTTTTCGTTTCGGTGCCCAGGGGCCAGCTAGCGCTGCTGTTGAACTGGTGGAATTAGGTGTCATCCTTGTGGCCTGTAATTTCAGGGGTCGGGGGGAGCCCTGGGATGGCATCCGTACAGCAAAGGAGCCTTCTGCAGGCTCTGTCAGATGGGAATCCAGCACGAGGGCTCTTTCAGACCTAAAGGGCATAGAGAAGCGGTTTGATGTTTGTGTTTACGCACCCCAAATTCCCTGCACCAGTTCAAACGCTTCCTCTAAGGTATCCTCGCTGCGGCCCCTGCGTGAGGAATATGGCACTGGAGCGGCCTTCAGCTTGCCCCTCGTGCACCTTTGAACGTCGGCTGGTGGGAGACGCAGACCCCTGGGAAGTTGATCCAAGCGTTCCTGCTTTTCTCGATGGCGTCTCGTTGCAACCTTTAAACTCTTGCTCGTTCTTCCTGCGAGCTGAAAACCCCTGAACGTGGGCTGCGGCGCTGCCCGGTGCGGTGGGTCTCGAGGCAGGCGCGCTTTGGTGACGCGGTGCTGGGGAGTTTGTACCGATCCTTTCTCCCTCGTCGGCCACGGTAACCTCTTTTTGCTCCGGGAAGCACGCTGCAACCTCACGGAGCCGCGGGATGTAGCGTGGAGCTCTGTGGCTGCCTGATCTCCTTGGTCGAGCCCCTGTCTCAGGGTGTTTAACACGGGTACGAGGCTTAAAGGCCGCCGTGGGCAGGGTGAATCACGCTGCTGAGCTCGCCCGCAGGTTTGGGGTTATCTGCGTCGCGAGTGAAGGTGGGACAGCAGCTCACACAGCCTTCCCGGGTTGGCTGGGAGCTTGTCGGCTTGCATACCTGAAATAGTAGTGTCCTAGAACTCTAGGGCTGCAAAATTCGCCTGGGAAGGTGAGTAAATATTTGAGTAGCTCTCCCTGGAAGAGCTCACGGCTGTTACAAGCAGGCGGCTGTTGGCATTTGAGCTGGCTGTTTCAGATCCAGCCCTGACGCACTGTGGTGGTCGTGCTGGGCTCCGGTCAAACCTCTGCCAGGCAGAAAGGGTCCTCTTTCCCATTTAACCGCCCTTCCTCTCGGCAGCGGGGCCTGCGGCGGTGCTCAGGGGCTGCCTGCAGCCCCACGAGCAGCCGTGCCGAGCGTGAGTAGGCGGGAGCATTGTTTGATAGCCCCGGAAAGGGTGTTCGGATGCTGTTTGGGTGTGGCGCCGCTTGCTCCTGAACAGGGTCGCTGCTGGTGCTCTGCAAGGTGAAGTGAGGATTCTGGGAATGTGTGAAGGGTGGCATCTGCAAGAGGGGGAGCAGCTCTGGGAGAAACCGCTCCGGACAAGGTTACGATTAGCTGTCCCTTCTCAACCGCGGGTGTTATCTCATCTCTTGACATTTCCTTTAATTATAGGAGATGGCCTTGACACGGTAAACAACTGCCGTGGCATTGTCCCTGCAGCTCGGGTGAGTCAGCGCGGTGCGTAAACAGCCTTCGCTTCGGGGGCCCTGAGCCGCGTGCGGGTCTCGGGACGTCGGCTGCGAGCGTCACGGCCGCTTTTGGCGCCGTATCCTGGGATGGCGCTCGGCGCCGGTGGCCATCGCCGCCTTGGGTTCGCAAGAGCTCCTGGCGCTGGCGGAAAACACGGGAGCAGCGGGGCAGGGATTTCCAGAGGAGCCTGGGGGGGTTCGGTAGGGCGCTCACGTGTTGCTCGCAGCTCCTCTGGGGCTCCACGATCCCCTCCCCGGCGAGGCAGTTCAGCGGGGGTAAGGCAGGGGGATGACTCGCGCCGCGGACCCGAGCGTTGCCGTAACCGCGCTCGCAGCGGTCGTGGTTCCGTCTGGAGCCTCGCTGCTGCTTGGGGACGCCTCGGTGCTCGAGCAGTAGTGGGTGGTTGGAGAGTTGGGGTTGAGGCTCGCTCCCCTCCGGCTGATGGCTCTGTGCTGCGGGCCCGTGGTGCGGGTGGGCCGCGGGAGATCTGTTTGAGCAGATGAACTTCCGGAGCGTTATCTTGTTCCTGAACGGAGAGCAAGGCTTGTATCGACGTGAATCACGGAGTTGATGAACTGGAATGGTTCCTCTCCCAGCTGTCTTCTCGTGCTGGGCAAATATTTACCCACGTTGTTTCAGAAGGCATATTTGTGCAACAGACGGAGGTCAGACCTGTAATTACCTGTTAGGTGCGCGCTGGTAGCCGTGGCTTGTGAAAGCACAGTCCGCCCGACGGGAAGCTGTTAAACCTGAGGATGGTGGGTGAATCCGAAGTCGTGGTTAACAAAATTTCCAATTTGACGAGTTTTCAGTCGCACGGGTGCAAAAAGTATTTTTCTTGCCAAACGTAAGCGCCTCAAGCCAGACCTATCTGCCGCTCCTTTTAATTTCCAACCTGCGGCAGGGAATTTGGGTTCCTCTTCCAACTGCATCTGCTTGAGATGATCCGGAGCTGAGATTGTGGGCCACACTTGCCTTGCATTTTAACGAGGAGCTTCCAGCCTACTCAATAATTACAGCAGAGCAGGTGCGGTGGGGAAGTTGGGTGTTCCCCAAAAGCTAAACCAAGGCGCTTTTGTAAGGCTCCCTGGGCAGAGCCAAGTGAGCGAGGGATGGTAGGATGCCCTGGCACCGGCTGGCTTCGTGCAGTAATTTGGAAAAAATGTTTAACCTGAGCCTGCAGAGCTCTGGGCGTTGAAGGGTAATTCGGTTTGTTGGCGCGGCGTGCCCGCAGCGAGCCCTTGGGGGTGGCAGGGGGAAGGCTGACGTGTGGTGCTGCAGTTTCGTCTCTGGGTAGGAGGGGCGAGCGCACTGGCTGAGAGTTTTGGGACTAGTTAAAAAGAGGAAACGAGACTCGTACAGGGAAACCTTGCGGCCTTGCTCTTCAGCCGGCGTGTGGGCAGAGAGGCTTTCGGCTCCAGGCAGTTGTCATCCTGCAATCCCAAATACAAGGACATGCGGGCGAGGAGCTGGCCAGGAGCCGGCCGTGTGCGCTGGAGCCCAGAAACCAACCGTGTCCTGGGCTGGATCCAGAGCAGCGTGGCCAGGGGGGCGAGGGAGGGGATTCTGCCCCTCTGCTCCGCTCTGGGGAGACCCCCCCTGCAGTGCTGCCTCCAGCCCTGGGCCCCCAACAGCAGAAGGACACGGAGCTGTTGGAGCGAGGCCAGAGGAGGCCACGGGGATGCTCCGAGGGCTGGAGCCCCTCTGCCATGGGGACAGGCTGGGGGGGTTGGGGGGTTCAGCCTGGAGAAGGGAAGGCTCTGGGGAGACCTTAGAGCCCCTTCCAGTGCCTGGGGGTTACAGGAAAGCTGGGGGCTGGGGGGGGCTTTTTACAAGAGCCTGTAGTGACAGGACAAGGGGTAACAGGTTTAAACAGAAAGAGGGAGATGGAGATGGGCCATCAGGAAGGAATTCTTCCCGCAGAGGGTGGGGGGCACTGGGACAGGTTGCCCAGAGAAGCTGTGGGTGCCCCATCCCTGGGAGTGCCCAAGGCCAGGCTGGATGAGGCTGGGAGCACCCTGGGCTATGGAAGGTGTCCCTGCCCATGGCAGGGGGGTTGGAACTGCATGATCTTTAAGGTCCCTTCCAACCCAAACCAGTCTGTGATTCTGTGATCTTGAAGGATTAGAGATAAGAAGAGAAATTGGGGATCCCCAGTCTTTCAGTGAAGCAGAGCAGCGATACTACCCTGCGCACCTTGACCTGCACACTGGCTTCTAGAGTTAAATGCAGAGCTACCTCTGAGGCTTAATTTCAATTTAATCTTATTCTGGAGATTCAATGTTTACTGCTGTTCTTGCTGTCGATTGGCAATCTGCAGTGTAGTGCTGAACGGGCCTTGTCCCATCAGTTTTATAGGCGGCATAGATGGACTTACCTCTGCCAGAGGACTCGGTTATTTGGAATCACAAACTGGTTTGGGCTGGAAGGGACCTTAAAGATCATCTCGTTCCAACCCCCTGCCATGGGCAGGGACACCTTCCATAGCCCAGGGTGCTCCCAGCCTCACCCAGCCTGGCCTTGAAGACAGCCAGGGAGTATTGTTTTGAATAATAGCTGCAAGAAGCCGTAAAACCTTAGGTTTGTCCAGTGAGGTGGTTCAGCACAGAGGGCGTGACTCTCCGGCACCTCTGTACCGCAGCCGCTCGCTCCGGAAGGGCACTGGGTACGTGTGTGGTGCCGGTCCTTAGAGTACGTGGCGGTTGGGAGGGAGAGGGATGTGGTTTTGGTTTGTGCTGGGGCTCTGTTAGTTTTGTCGTTCTTTATCTCGAGAAGCCTTAGGTGATGTTCGTTTACAGGTGGTTCTGCGAGCGTCTTCGTTTGAGGGAGAGGGTTAAGTAAGAGTTAAGCTACATGCCATGCCTGTTTCTTCTCTAAACAACGGAATAATTAGTGTAATTTTCTTCTCCGTGTTTTTGCTTGGTGTGTTCCTAATAATATAGCTGGAAGTGGCAGATGGGTATCCTGCCTCCGAGTGCTTCACTGTTGGGAATATGCTGATGCTTTGCTGGAATGTGTCCTGTATCTGTGCTTCCTTTGGCTTCTGACCAGGGTTTCTTTTAATGCTGCTTCAAGGTGCTCCAAGGAAGTAGTTTGTCAGCTTCGGAGGTTCCCTTGCCTCAGGATGGCACAGCCGTGAATCACCGCGGCGATCGAGTCGGCCAAGATGTGACTGAATCTTTAATTTTGGCCGGATCGCATTCCTTAGCATTCCCTCAGTAGTAAACAAGAGAACGTGTAGCGTGTGTTGTAATTGGAGGGAATGGTGCGGCGGCACTGGAGAGGAGACGTTTTCGGGCCCGGCTGAAACGTGCTCCCGTTGGAAGTTGCGCCGCCCCCTCTGGAAAAGAAGGCTGGGGGATATTGTGGCCTTAAGCTCCTCTTGGCCCCACCAGCGCAATTTTCCTTAGCCCGGTCCTTGTGACAATTAAGCGATTCCTCGTGTTGCAGCCACCTGCTGCGATCCCCAGGCTTCCCGGGAGCACGTCCTGGGCTGCGGTTTCCCTTCCCAAAGGTGAGGCTCAGCGTGCTGTCAGTCAGCTGGTTGGCAGAGGCTGCTGCTGAGCCCGCAGCGGTGTTCTGCCTCCAGCTGTGCTCCGTCCGGCTCAACATCTGGGCTGCTGTGGGGTGCTCACCTTCCCCACCGCTGGCGCGTCCGTGGGGTCCCGGTGTGGCAGATCCGCTGCCCTTTGATCGCTGAGGCCGAGCAGCCGCTATCGCCGTGCTGAGTACTTGGTGGGGACGAGGCGACTGGAATGCTCTGGGAAGTAGGAGTTTCCCGCTTGGAAATGTCGCAGGAAGCACGGCGGAAATCATGTGCTGTAGGAGCGGTTACCTCACTTCTGTCTCACCCGAACCAGCGCCCTTTCTTCAAAGTATACAGACCCTAAACAATGCGATGCCAGCTGCCCTATAAATAAACATTTTCCTCTCCGCACCGGGCAGCGGGCTGGCTTGTAATAGCCTGGGAGGAGAAAGGAAGAGCGTCACGTTGTGTTGGCTCGGGACCTTCCAGATTGCCTCCCCGCTCGCTTCCCTCGCTCTGCTGCCGTCGTTAACTCCTCCACACGCCCTGCTTCGCAGCGCAGCCCGGCAGTGGTCATCTCCGTAGGTAGCCCGAGCTGTTAGGTCTCTGTAACGCATTTTTTCATACTCTCCTGCCGAAGGTGCTGAGGGTTGCTGGCAAACAGAGTGGCGAAACCCATCCGGGGTCGTGGTGATGGCAGTTTTCCTTCTCCCTGCCTGCTGAAGCGGTACCGTGGCCCTGTGATAGGGTTTCAGGTGGGGGCGTCTCCAGCGAGGAAAGA
Source organism: Rhynochetos jubatus (assembly GCA_027574665.1). Lineage (NCBI taxonomy): Eukaryota > Metazoa > Chordata > Aves > Eurypygiformes > Rhynochetidae > Rhynochetos > Rhynochetos jubatus. Next base: position 4,209,356 of record CM050672.1, on the reverse strand, counting down.
GCCTTACCCATCCTGTCCCAGCTGGGTGACTCCCTCGGGCTCTGCAGGAAAACGCCCAGTATGGCTGGGTTTAAACAGCCGGCTCGGGCTGCATGGATGGGATAATGCAAGAGCCCTTTGAGACGTTCCTGTGGCTGAATCACGGCGCACCGCCGTCTGAGTCACCGGGGATGAATGCGGCGTTTCACGTTGGTGCGAACTGAAATGTGAACAACAGTGTCTTTAGAGGAGCTAATATTTGTGCTCATTACGGGCTTCGTTAGATGTGGAAGTGAAACAATCCAGAAGAGTTCCTTTTACACCGTGTATAAACAGACCATTAACATCTGAATGCCGGGTTTTTAATGGGATGCTGGTCTGGCTGGAGAGGAAAGCGATGGCCCCCGCGTTTACTGCCACCGCTGGGGTGTTTAATCCGTGTAACTGGGATTCTTGCTGTGTTTTTAGAAGAGAACGTTGAAGGGACTGTGAGCTATGTCCCTCTTTGCTTTCCTGTAGGAATCTCCTCGCTCTTCCTTCTCACACAGCTCTTCACCCCGCCCCGAGCCGCGAGGGCTCTGCCCGCTTTCTTCTGGTGGCTGCGCGGCTAAGTCAGACCCCCGCGTTACCGCGGGCGGTTTAGACGCGTGTTGCTTGTCCTGGCTTGGAACGGGGATGTTCCTTTCTCCTAGATGTCCGGTTGGATGGGGACTGAGTTTTTGCCTCGCTGCTGTCGGTAGAGCTGAAGTCGGGGCGCTACACCCCAGGCGTGGGTGCCCGGCGCTCCCCGCGCGGCTGGCGGGGGGCTGGGGCAGGTGAGACGCAGCGCTGCGGACACAGGGGGTTACCTTGGAGCACAGTAAGCTGTCCGTGGGCTCCAGCTGAGAGAGGGCCGTGTTCTGCTGGTGCAGAATACGCACCTTTGCGGCGGTGGAACCGCGGGATGGGCTGGCAGGTCCCTTTGTCCTGGAGTCCACCCTGAAAAGAATGATGCCGGTGTTCCTTTGGGGTTGGATCGCTGCTGTTCTCTGCGGTTTGTCGGCCCTCCTGTGGTAGGGTGTTTGCTCTTTCCGCCCCAAAGAGGAGGGCGTTGTGGCCGATACTCCCCGAGGATGTGTGGAGCCCACGGCCAGCTGCGGTTGGAAATGCAGATCCCTAGCTCTGCTCCCTCAGCTCCCCAGCCCTGCGCTTCCGACGCAAATATTAACGCCCTGCTACAAACCCTATTGCAGGCGCCCTGGCCAAATCCTCTCGTTTTGCTCTTCGTGCTGGTTCGTAACGCCTGGTCACCGCTACAGAGACGGGAAGGGGCTGCGTTGCGTGCTGGCGTTGGCGCTGCGCGCTGCAGCCGCTGAGGGTTCAAATGCGTTGGTTTGCGTCTCTTTCGCTGAGTTAAGCTAATGCCTCACGATTTGCTAACGGGGTCAGGCGTACGACGGTGCTGCTGGGCTCTAACACCCCGCCCCGTGTCGCCTGTTCCGCAGCAGAGCTTTGCGCACTCGTAATTCCCAACGAATGCAACATAGAATGCAGCGGCTTTAATCTCCTCGGAAGCCAGGCAAGCCGAGACGCAGCGTTCAGCCTTCCGTAGCGTTCCCAGATGCAGGGATGTTTTTTCCAGGCCTCTTTCCAAGCTGCACAGCTGATTTACAGACTTGGAGAAGTCTTGCAGCCTCTATCGCTGAACTTTGTGGGTCTCTGCCAGGTGGCAGCGTATTTAAATGGCTTTAAAATGGCTTTTTCCTTTGTTTCAAAGCAGAGAGTCTTAAATGAGGTGGAGCACGCCTGTGAATCAGTACGTTAATTGCCCACAATGAAAATCAAAAGTACCTGGGAGAGTGCTGTGGCTCAGCGGACAACGGGCTCCTCTTGCGAGCACGGAGGTGGATGTCTGGCGCTGGGAGGACGAGAAGAGCAACGCTCTCGGGAACGTCCGTGCGTTCTGCGCGAGGGAGGACGACGCTGTTTGCTCCTCCGCCCGCAGTGGGTCTGCCGATCCCTCGCTCCTCCACCCGCTCGTGCCGTCCGCGGGGATGGCGGTCGCGTGCTGGGTTGAGGACGAGCGGGGTGCTGCTGTGGGTGGGGAAGGTGCAGGGCTCTCCTGGTTTTACGGCTGCGCTTTGGAAGAGAGGGGCCGACTGATGCCGTGCCTAGTGGAGGAACCGAGGGCATCAGTGTCTTCCAGGTGGAGTTGTATTAGACTTCAGAGCTACCCCCTCGCCGTTGCTGGGGCTGCGGAACAGCCTCCCGTCGCCCCACGGGGCCGCGAACGGCGCTCGCCGCTGCGAGGCGGGCGTTTGCCTTGGGTCTCTGCGCCGACGGCCGCGCAGCGTTGATCGTTCCCAGCTGCACCGGCCCGAACTGCCAACCTTGGAGCTTGTTGTTTCCCAGAATAGATGATTTTTACTACTGGGACTGCTGCGGCAGCGAGCTTGTCCCGAACGCTTCCCGGCTGCCGGAGCGTTCGGCCGTGCTGAAGCACTGCGGCTGCTGCCTGCCGGGGAGGTCGGGCTGTGTTTAAAACTGCTTTTTCCTACAGTGGGAGAGAGCAGACCTGATGGGTCGGGTGGGTTCAGGTTCCTGATTAGTCCCATCATTAATGTGATGCAGCGACAGATTTCCTGTATGGTTTTGCAAGTTGTTTTTTCCCTCCCCCCTGAGTTAATTTTAAGTTTCTGGATGCGGAAAGGTTTCCCCGCTCCTCCATGGGATTGGTGCACAGGGCTTGGAAATGATCTGTAGGTTCACTGGAGTCCTGACAGGAATCTTGATGAGGAAATGAGAGAATCCAAGTGGACACACGGAAACCCCTGAGATCTTTGATACCGCGATGCGGATGTTGAGGGAGATATCAGTGTAACCACCGAGGTGGGACGTGGGGATAAAACAAACTCTTACCTTCCGTGTTAAATTTACATTTTCCTTTGTTAAATTTAAATTAAACCAGAAGACACGTTCCCTGCTCCTACCTTCTTCCTGGTAACTGGAGTGGAGAGGAATCGCTGTGAGGCTGGGTTTTTATTATAGGCCTGGCTGGGTGTGTAACAGCTCAGCGCTCCCTGAAATTCCCTGTCCTCTGGGACGGCGCAGCTCCCCCAGCACCCAGAGCCCCAGCTTCCTCCCCCGTGGCCCACTGGGCTTGTGTTTCACAGGATCCCTGAAATTCCCTGTCCTCTGGGACGGCACAGCTCCCCCAACACCCAGAGCCCCAGCTTCCTCCCCCGTGGCCCACTGGGCTTGTGCTTTGTGGGATCCCTGAAATTCCCTGTCCTCTGGGACAGCGCAGCTCCCCCAGCACCCAGAGCCCCGGCTTCCTCCCCCGTGGCCCACTGGGCTTGTGTTTCACAGGATCCCTGAAATTCCCTGTCCTCTGGGATGGCACAGCTCCCCCAGCACCCAGAGCCCCAGCTTCCTCACCCATGGCCCACTGGGCTTGTGTTTCATGGGATCCCTGAAATTCCCTGTCCTCTGGGATGGCGCAGCTCCCCCAGCACCTAGAGCCCCAGCTTCCTCACCCGTGGCCCACTGGGCTTGTGTTTCATGAGATCCCTGAAATTCCCTGTCCTCTGGGACGGCACAGCTCCCCCAGCACCCAGAGCCCCAGCTTCCTCCCCCATGGCCCACTGGGCTTGTGTTTCACGGGATCCCTGATCCCTGTCCTTGGGGACAGCGCAGCTCCCCCAGCACCCAGAGCCCCGGCTTCCTCCCCCGTGGCCCACTGGGCTTGTGTTTCGCAGGCTCAGGTAGGCTCTTCCCTCCTCCATCCCATCCGGGAGGTGAAACCGCTCCCTGCATTGGCGTACACGGTTTTTCCAAGCCTTTCCTTGAGCAAAACACCCCGTCTCCCTCTCCTCGCTCCCAGCTTTTCTCTCGTCTTGCTAAACTTGATGCGAGGAGGGAGCGAGGGGTGTTGATGATTTGGATTATGCAGCTAAGTGGCTGGAGCGTGGCTGGCTGTCTCCTCCCCTTCCTGAGCTTCGGCCCTAGCCAGCTCGGCTCTGGAATGACAGGCATTCCTGCGTGAAGGGAGCTGGCACCGACGCCTATTTATGAGAATCAAGTGCCCGGCCATGGGGTTCGGGCAGAGCGGGACCAGTGCTGGACCATCGGCCGCCCGGGCCGTTGCCTGAGTTGGCAGCCGCCTCGCTCCCCGGGCTTTTTCCGAGTCCGGAGCGTGGATTTATCATTGTGAAGGACTAAAGTGCTCTCAGGGTAGACTCTTTTTTTTCTTCCTCCGCTCTCCCCCTGCTGCCTCCTCCCGGAGAGCTGCTTAGCAGAGAATCCGATGGGGCAGCCGCACTTCTCCAGACCGGTAAATCCAGCTGCTTTCGGTGAGTAATGGAGGGCAAGGGAGACGGGGAAACGGGGGCTGCGGCAGGGCGGGCGCGCAGGTGAAACCGAGGAGCCGGGAGGAGCCGAGCGCGGGACTTGTGTAACCTGCGCCCCGCTTTGGAGCTGCGAAGAGAAATATCTCCATTTCCTCCCTTTCTCTTACCCACGTCAGGCGCGAGCGCTGCGCAGCGTGCTCTGCTGCCCTTCGGACACGCTCCCGGCCGCGGCTTTTAGGGACAGCCTCCGTCTCGCCTGGCCAGGCTGAGGGACGCTGGCTTGGGACACCTGAGCGGGAGCCTGCCCCCAGCAAAGCCGCCCGGGTACCTCCTTGTGCGTGGTGTCACCCGTCCTTGTGGGGCAGCTCTAGTGCTGGGGGGGGAAAAGGGGCTCGGCAGTCACCGTCCTGCTTGTTTGCGAGGTACCGGAGCGCCCGCAGGCTGCAGCAAACCCAGCCTTGCTTTCAGCCTGGCGAGTCGCGCCGCTTCCAGCAGGCTGCGTGTAGGTCGGGGTGATTTCCAGGTCTGCGCCTTGGGTGCTGTTCCAGCGCTGTGACTGCCGTGGACGGGCTACGAGAGGAGAGGTCGCCGCGTCGCGCCGGTCCCTTTCAGCTCACACGACACGCTGTCAGCTGGCTGGGCTGTGACCTCGGCTCCGGAGTACGACTGTCTGATTTTTAACACGACATTTGCGCGTGGAGGGCTCCCGGAGGGACAGATTGTTGTTCTTTACTTGTCTAACTTGGAACCTACCGAGTAATTTTTAGGGCTGGGATTAAACCAGTGATTCTCTCTTTCCCCGCTCCCAGTTCACTCCAGCTCAAGAGCTGCTAAAACTTAGTGATACTGGGAGAGTGGAAGGGAGAGGTAAAACTTTAGCTGTCCTCGTGCTGTCGGTGGGGATAAATCCAAGGAGAAGATGCTGTTAGAAGCCGACCGGTCCAGTCTTGGGCTCCTTCTCTCACCGAGCACCCGCGAGGGTGGAGGAGGTGTTCAGGGGAGGGGGCTCACGCGCTGCAGTGGCGCTGGCCGAGGCCGGCAGACCTGCTGTTCCCTCAGCTGCTCGCTTGCTATCTGAAGTCTTGTTTTCATGGCACAGCCTGCACGGGTCCTACTGAAGCAATCGTGAGCTTGAAGAGGTGGTTCTTGCCTGAACTTTGGCAGGATGCTGTTGAAAAGCCTTGTGAAGGTGATGGCGATTAGAAACAAAGGGGGAAGCTGAGGGCTGGGACTATTTGAGGCTGTTTTGTGACCGCAGCCTTTTATTGCTCTGAGGTCAGGATTCACGTCTTCCCTGGACCATTCAGGAAACGCACATGAAGTTTTAAAAGCCGTTATAGGAAGCTAGAAACATTTACCTAAAGTGCTTTTTGTTCCTACTTTAACAGCATCTCCCTCAAAAGAGTCTTTGTTTGCTTTTTGAGTTGTAGCTGTTTGCCTAAAAGCCTGTCGGATTCTTAACTGCTCCGCGGCACGACAGCGAGGGAGCGGAGTTATTCTCCAGCCTGTGCATCATCAACACTGTTTTGGCAACCGGGAGGCTTGTTGCGGTCCCACGGCGTGAGCCAGCGAGGATCCTGCGCCGGCTCGACGTTGCGAGGCCGGCGGTGGCCGTAGAGGCGCGGGGCTGGGGGTGTGATGAGCAGCCGCGCGCTCAGCAGAAGCCCCTGACGCACCGCCTGGGCTCGCGTGATCGCAGAATTTGGGTGCTGGGGGTGAACAGAAGCAGGAGTGCTCAGAGCTGCTGCCGGGGCGTTGAGGTGCCTGACTTGTCCGAGGGCTTTTTAGCTCCCAGCTAAGCGTTTACGCTGCCTTTTGCTGTAGCGCAGTCTCGCTGCTGCGGTCCTGTCTGTCTGTCTGTGAGCCTGCAGGCTATGACTGTGAGACAGAAGTGCCTGGTGAGCTCCTTGTGAGCAGAAACCCTTGGATTTGTGGAAATCCTGTAGTGGCTGCTACGATAAGAGATGGATCAGGTTCTGGGTGCACCGTGGTTTGCAGGTGGAAGGAGTCTGGCTCAAGCCGGTGAGTTACACGCTGCACGAGGCCGAATGCTGATGCTTTCTTGTTTCCTTTGCAAGACATCTCTTAATGAACGTGGATATCGACATCTCTGCAAAGGGCTGGGACAGGAGCCTGTTGCAGTGTAGGCAGTGGCGAGATGCGTCTTCCTTTGGAGCTGAAGCCTGCTCCGCCAGCGCTTGGACGTCTGCAGGGATAATTCAGGGAGGAAAGCAGCGTGTTCCCAGTCTTTTCCTGCCAGCTCCAGTCTGCAGGCCTGTCCTGTGGCTCACAGACCCTTCCCCCTTGAAGGGCCGTGCCATTTTCCTCACAAACACTGGAAATGGGGAGTTGCCCTCCCAGATGTACAGCGGTGTGATGGGAGTTGTCAGCATCTGGGATGCAATCCTTCCTTTTTATTTCACAGCCCTTTGTTTGGCTCAGGGCTCCTCAGCTCCAGAGGGACAAGGAGCTGCTGGAGAGGGCCCAGCGCAGGGACACTGCGATGGGGAAGGGCCTGGAGCCCCTTCATGTGAGGGAAGGCTGGGAGAGCTGGGGCTGTTCAGCTGGGAGAAGAGGGGGCTGAGGGGATCTGATCAATGCTGATCAATAGCTAAAGGGGGGGTGTCAGGGGGAGGGGGCCAGGCTCTGCTCAGGGGTGCCCAGTGACAGGACAAGGGGCGATGGCCATCAACTGGAGCACAGAAGGTTCAACCTGAACATGAGGAAACCCTTCTGCCCTGTGAGGGTGACAGCGCCCTGGGACAGGCTGCCCAGAGAGGGGGGAGTCTCCTTCCCTGGAGCCTTTCCAAAGCCCCTGGACTTGTTCCTGTGGGATCTGCTCTGGGGGATCCTGCTCTGGAGGGGGTTGGGCTAGGGGATCTCTAGAGGGCCCTTCCGACCCCCAACGCTCTGTGAGTCTGTGGATCTGTAACTTGGATCTTGAAGTCGTTTTTAGCTTATGTGATGGTGTGCCAGTTAAACCAAACTAGACCTTCTCCACGGCCATGCTGGCTTTTGGTGGTGTGTGGCCCGAGTGCAAAGGGTTTAAAAATTCACCAGGATGAATTCTGTGACGACCTACACGAGATGCAGCTTGGGGTTCATTTTGGTTTAATCCCAGCCATCAGCGGTGCTGCTGTCTCGTGTTCTAGGCCAGTATCTTCCCTACAAACGATGGTCCTTCATGACGGAGAAGGGGGTTTTGGTTGTTCACCTTGGTACCTGAAGTCTCTGCTGTGCCCTTTTGCAGGCTGGTCGTGCTGTGCCGTCCGAAAGGGTGCCGTGGGGCTTGATCTCCGACGATGAGGGTTAACGGTATTTCCTCACGTGATGGCTTTTCCTCCCTTGGACCGCGGTGTGACCATTAAACCCTTCCAGTTGTACGTTGGTGTTTCCTAAAGGTCAGCTAGAGAGCTGCTTGCTGCCGTGTCCCGTGCGAACGGTGCGGTGTTTGTAATTGCCCCGTTGAGAGCAGCGGCAGAAGTGAAAGCTTCACCGTCTTCAGTGGGAACGGCTGCCCCAAGCCTGACGAGCTTTGGGGGCAGATGACGCACGCAGCACCGCAGCCGCTTGCTGGCTGCGTGATGAGCTTGGAGACCAGCTCTGAGGCTCCAGCTTCTTCCACTGGAATGGTTTCCCTGGGGAAAAAACCACCACGGCGGCAGCTCGGCGCCTCCCGTGTTCTTGCGCAACCCAACCCACGGAGCCGAGGGAGGACTGCCGCTTCTTTCTGCCCGCGTTGTGACGGCGAGGCTCGCGGGTCAACGCGGGTAGCGGTTCGCGGGGGAGGGTTTGACGGGCCAGCTGGCCAGGCGCACCGATGGAGAACTGCGTCCCTCGCTGCTTGGCACTGCCGGAGCTTGCCGTCGCCGTGTCTCCGGGCTGTGCCAATTCTGTGACGTTTCCCCGGACTATTTCAGTCGAAACGGTCGGGGTTAAGGCAAATCTGCTGTTCAAACCGCTCAAATTCACCTGCTTGTTTTGATGGAACAGGATGAGGAGCTCGGATCTGCGATGGCAGCCCGGGCAGAGCTCCCTCCCCAGAGCAGCTGGGTCCTGGGGGTCTGCCGAGTGCTCCAGGACATCTCCAGGAGAAGCACCTGGGGCGATGCGCAGAAGGTGCTGCAGATGTTTTACTCCGGAGCTTTTCCCTGCGGCGCGGGGCAGTGCCGGGGTCAGGGTGGGCGCCGTGGGGCTCTCCCTACTCCAGGTCGTGCTTTGGCACACGGGCTCCCCGGGGTCCGCCTGCCTGCCCTCGCTGCACCTCCGTGAACTGTAGGTGGGTTTTCCAGCCTGGGACCGCCGGGAAGGTGGTGAGGCTGGTCCCTTGGACACAGACTTAGGGACCTCCTGTACCTTGTAGAGCAGAGCAAGAGGAGGCACGGAGGATCCACCTTTCCGGGGCGAAGGCGGCGCGGGCAAGGAATGTCCTCCACGGCTTTTCATGGAAATCTGAGCTGGAAGGGGGCTGTGAGTGGAAGGGAGGGGCCGTTTCTGAGGGAGTGTGAGCACTATCTGACGTGAACAAGGAGGTTCTTTAAAATACAGGTCAGTGAAGCACACCTATAGCTGCTGACTCACCCGCTCACGAGCAGGAAATGGCATTCATCATTGCATCACAACAGGCGGTTTTCAGTGTCGGTGTGGCCACAGGATGGTGAAAGGAAGAGCGCTGTGGAAGGAAGGGCTGGAACACCGGCTCCGCAGTGAGCAGCCTGTGCTGCAGCCCGGATCTCGGTCGCTGCCGGGGAGGGAAACGGCTCTCGTGGCAGCGGTACTGCCCGGGGGCTGTAGTGCACGTTCACACTAACGTGGGTCAAGTTTTATTCTACGTGGAGGGAAGGGGAAGGGGATGTGCACTGTGGGTTCATGCTCTGAAGGGGTGCGTGCTGTGCCTGTCCCCTTCTTCAGTGTCTTTAGACAGGGGACCGACTCTAAAACATCAGAACGCGGCGTTTTCCTGTTGGCCGAGACGCACAGCACGAGGCTACCAGCGGCGAGAGCGTGGCTGGCGGAGTAGCACGGCAGAGCAGCACGTACAGTTACTCGGTGTCGATGCTGAGTGTCACGGTGAAATCTGGCTTTTGTATTAGCCTGCGTGATCGTGACCACGTCCAGCTGTGTCCAGCTCTGGGCCCCCAACAGCAGGAGGACACGGAGCTGTTGGAGCGAGGCCAGAGGAGGCCACGGGGATGCTCCGAGGGCTGGAGCCCCTCTGCCATGGGGACAGGCTGGGGGAGTTGGGGGGTTCAGCCTGGAGAAGGGAAGGCTCCAGGGAGACCTCAGAGCCCCTTCCAGTGCCTGGGGGGGGCTACAAGAAAGCTGGGGGGGCTTTTTCCAAGGGCCTGTAGTGACAGGACAAGGGGTAACGGGGTTAAAGGGAAAGAGGGAGATGGAGATGGGCCATCAGGAAGGAATTCTTCCCGCAGAGGGTGGGGGGCACTGGGACAGGTTGCCCAGGGAAGCTGTGGGTGCCCCATCCCTGGGAGTGCCCAAGGCCAGGCTGGATGATGCTGGGAGCACCCTGGGCTGGGGAAGGTGTCCCTGCCCGTGGCAGGGGGTGGGGCTGGATGATCTTTAAGGTCCCTTCCAGCCCAACCCACTCTGACTGGGGGTGGTGAGGTACCTGCTGCGGAACTCCACCCCGCGATGGCATTTGGTTTGACAGCCAGCCCTGGGCTGCAGAAGCTGCTGAAAGAGGTTCTCGGCCTGAGTACGCCTCGTGTGTGGGCTCTCCCCACCTCCTGCAGGACATTGCACCTCCTGCAGTTTTGGCTCGTCCTGTCACGCCCAGCGTTCCTCCCGAGCTGCTCCGAGGTGACTGTGGCAGGGGATGCTTATCCTTGTCCCTCTGATTGGACACAGAGACCTCACAGCTTGCTGAGGTCTCCGTTAACCCCCGGACCCGAGGGCTGAGTTTTCTTTTCATAGCTTAGCTGAGCGCAGCACTGGGCCTCGGGTGGCGGGCAGCACGTGAGCGAGAGCCCTCAGCAGCTCGGGGAAGGGACGTACGTGAAGAGAGCTCGGTGCGCGACTGCCTGCCGCGCCGCTCCTGCCCCTCGGAAAGGTGAGGGGATGCCTTCACGCGGCGCTTGGGGTCCAGAGTCAGCCCGCAGCTTGTGCCTGGCAAGCGGTCTTGGCCCCCCGGAACCTGGGGAACGCTCTGTTGAGCAAAGTGAATACTGCTTTTTGCAGTGACGTGTACCACTCCGGGGCTAACGTTCTAGGCTCTGCAGAAAGCGCCTCTCAGCAGCCAGACAGTTTCTCTTGGGTTTCTGGGAGCTTGAAATGCCTTTTTTTTGGTGCCCGTTCCCACCCTCCCTCCTTCCCTCCCAGCAGAAAATCGCGATCGGTGCTGACGTCCCGTATGTTCCTTTCCACCCAATTTCTCTCCTGTTACGAAGCCAAGGGGTTTTCTTTTTCGAAGAAGCGGCTCAGATGCTGAATTGATGCTGCTTTTTCAGATAAATGTTGGCTGGCATCGGCTTTTCACCGGTTCGGAGTGAGCTTTCTGTTCAGCCACCGCTGCGTGAAGTTCCCACGCGCCAGGGGAGGGAATCCTGTGCAGGGCTGGAAGGGTCGTGCGTTCTGGGGAAAGCCTGAAACGGCCACAACGAGCTTGGAAAAGCCATTTTTCCTGCTGGTCAGCTCAGTGGCGCTATCCTGCCACCCCAAACTCTCAGTAAACCAGAGTCCTGGGCTGGTTCTCTTCCGCTGTCCCCTGGTACAGGCTGCGCTTCTCGCAGGTGACCTACATCCTCCTGCTGAAATCCTCTCCGGCGGTTTCCCTTGCGCTGCTAGCGTGGCTTCTGCTCCTCTCCCATTATCCAGTGATTTGCCATTTCATTGTGCTCAGACTAAAACCTGGCGTCCGCCTGTCCCGCAGCTTTGCACGGTGACAACCTGTCCCCATCCCAGCCGGCCCGAGGCGGCTCGGGAGCCCGTGGCTGGAGCTGCCCTTGCTCCATGCTTCCTGGGGTGTGGAATCCCGGGCTGGGGAGCACTGCAGGGTTGCGGGTAGAGCTCCACCGAACTGCTCGCTCGCTTTGTCCTGGGGTTTTTTTTCCCCTGTCCTGAATCCGCTCTTCCCCGTGTGGACAGGAATCTGTTTTTCCCCTCTGGTGGATATTTGTGGGCTATAGCAGATGTGTCGCTAGCTCTTCGTCCTATGTGCAGAAGCGTTCCCCTGAAATTCCTTTCCCAATCTCCTAGCCTCGGGAGATGGGATTCTTGGCTGAACCCTCCACGTGGCCTAGGGGGTATTGTCTTTTGTGCAGGCACGTCATACAGCCTCGTCTGAAGCAGACTCCAAGGTCTCTTGTGATCCCAGAAGGCTTGCAAACCCCCCAGCGTTTCACTTAGAGGCTCAAAAATAAGCCGCGCCAGCGCGGGTTGTAAGCGGCACCGCAGCCTGCGGTCCGCGGCGTACGGCAGGGCTGTGTCGGGGGCCGTGGGACGCCTCCAGGCTCCGTTCCCGATACCGCGCCGCAGCTGGGCTGCTCCTGCCTGTTGCAGTGCTGAAGCCGAGGGGTTCTCGGGCTGTAACGCCGCGGAGCAGCCCGCCAGCTGGCTTCGCTTAGGTTGTGTGCGCTCTGGTTTCTTGGGTTTTTTCGCGGGCACTGCTAGATTCCGCTGACTGGAAGCGTTCCCTTCTGTCTCATCAAACACCCAGAAGCAGCTACGCCAGGCGAGCCAGAACGGACTGCCACCAGTCTAGCGTTTCGTGCTCCGGTTCCGCTTCCCAAGTTGTTTCTTTATGAGATTTCCCTTCCGTAGCGGCAAGCTGGGGTGTTTTTGCGTGTCCCTTCCCGCCTCCGCGTCCTTCTCGTGTTGTTCTCCGGAGACCTGGAGTACGGTAGGTGGAGCGCAGGGCTGTATTGTGTTGCTTTCCTGTGTCGTTGTTGCTCTTGGCCCGCGCTGCCGGCCTCGCGTACAGAGGGAAGGCTCGGAGGGGCTCCGTTCTCGCGCGTACAGCTGCGGCGGTGGGGGCGGGGATGCCGGCGCGCAGGCCGGCTCCGTGGGGTGGAAGGTATCTGCGTTCGTGTCACCGCTTGGGTGTAGCCCCGCTGGCTTCCGGCTGAAGAGGAGAAAGCGCGGCAAAGCGATCCGTGGTCCTTGGGCGAAGCTGTAAACTTCAGCCGATCCCTGTTTGCTTGGAAGGCCTCTTAGCCGTTACCCTGCGGCCTGTTAACGCTGGAACCCCCCTCGTGCCTCCGGGGGAAGGCTGACGGGTGACGTACGGCGTGGAGTCTCGCTCCCTTCTTCGCATGAACGTCCCCCCAGTGCGCGAGGGGCGGGCCGGGGGCAGACGGAAGCCCTTTCTGCAGCACAGCGCTAACGCCTCTCTTCGCTCTTTTCTGGGCAGCCGAAGAGGTGGATCACCCCCCAAGTGATGCCGGCATGGGGGTAGATGTTTTGGAATCGGGCGACACCACGCCTCCTACGAAGAGGAAAAGCAAGTTCTCGAGTTTTGGCAAGATCTTCAAACCCTGGAAGTGGAGGAAAAAGAAAAGCAGTGACAAGTTTAAGGAGACTTCGGAAGGTAGAGTAACGGGGGCTGGGTGGGAGTCCCCTCCGCCGCTCGGGCAAGCTGGTGGGTGAGGAGGGCTCGCTGTGCCGAGCCTGCGTGCCGACGGGCGTAAGAACCTGAGCGTGCCTTGGTGAAGGGCTGGCACCTGCAGTCTCTCCAGCAACACCTTGCCGTGGGGCGGCAGCTGCAGGCAAACAAACTCCTTTCTCGCAAGGAGCCTCCGCGAGCAGCCGTGGGGAGGGAGGGTTTGCTCCACCAGCACCCATCCAGCGTGAGCGCAGGCCTGAACGTGCAGTCCCGCCTCTGAATCCGGGCAAGCCAGTGACGTTGGAAGCCCTTTTGTTTCCTCCAGAGGATCCCTTTAAAAAAAAAAAACCCAAAGTTTCTTCTTGAACTTCTAGCTTACCCTGTTTTCTGAGTGCTTTTTTTCAATTTAATGTCAGTTTTAGAGCGAAAGATTTCTATGCGAAAGCCAAGAGAGGAGCTGGTAAAAAGAGGGGTTCTGTTGGAAGACCCTGAGCAGGGTGAGTTTGCGAATGACCTTCTCCTCCCGTCTGTCTGCCGTGTAGCTGATCTTCCTCTACCAAAACCTCACCCTCGCAGCCGTCCTTTTGCGGGAGACAAATCCGATGGCTGTTGGCTAACGTGGCTGCTGTCTGTCTTGCCTTTTCCACACGTCCGACTTCCGCACCTGGCAAGGACGGCAGCCCCTGCAGCCTCTCTCGGGCATCTTCCCGCCCGCGGCCGGCGGGGAGGGAAGGGGTGTTCTGTGTGTCGCTTCCCATCCCGTCCCGCTCCAGCCGCCCTGTCTTGTCCTGCTGAGCTCCTCCGTCGCGCTCCATCTCCGGCTCGTTCTGGTCACGCTCCAGACCGCACCGTAACCGCGGCGGGAGGCGTGCTGACCTTGAGCGCAGGATCGAAGGCCTTGGAAAGCAGAAACCAACTGGTGGCTCTGGAGCTGCCTGGGTTGGGGGCATTTCCTCAGAGCTACAGGCGAGAGGCTTCGTGGTGCGGTGTCGTAGGTAGTCACAGCTAAGCTTATTTGGGAGGGGATTCTGCCCCTCTGCTCCGCTCTGGGGAGACCCCCCCTGCAGTTCTGCTCCAGCTCTGGGCCCCCAACAGCAGGAGGAGACGGAGCTGTTGGAGCGAGGCCAGAGGAGGCCACGGGGATGCTCCGAGGGCTGGAGCCCCTCTGCCATGGGGACAGGCTGGGGGAGTTGGGGGGTTCAGCCTGGAGAAGGGAAGGCTCTGGGGAGACCTCAGAGCCCCTTCCAGTGCCTGGGGGCTACAGGAAAGCTGGGGGGGGGGCTTTTTACAAGGGCAGGGAGTGACAGGACAAGCGGTTACAGGGTTAAACAGAAAGAGGGAGATGGAGATGGGCCATCAGGAAGGAATTCTTCCCGCAGAGGGTGGGGGGCACTGGGACAGGTTGCCCAGAGAAGCTGTGGGTGCCCCATCCCTGGGAGTGTCCAAGGCCAGGCTGGATGAGGCTGGGAGCACCCTGGGCTAGGGAGGGTGTCCCTGCCCATGGCAGGGGGTTGGAACTAGACAGTCTTTAAGGTCCCTTCCAACCCAAACTGTTCTGGGATTCTATGATTATTGCAGCTTGCCCTGCTGCCAGCGAAGTTTTATTCCCTTTTCTGTCATCCCTGATGTCTCTTGAGTTGGGGCCACTGTGCCAAAATAACTTTCCAGGCGGATCAGGCATCATCTGGTCACCCGGCGCGTGTGGGGTGATGTGGGTGCCAGGGAGCGGGCAGGAACGTGCGGTGGGAGAGCAGCCCACCGTCCGGGTGAGAGCGTGGTCTCTGGCTCAGAGCCAGGTACAGCTGCACGCGCACGGACGTGGGGCAGGGGCAGGCTTAGCCGATTGCAAATTCCAGGGCTGTTGTAAGAAAGATGCAGAGTGGAAAAGCGGAGGTGAAAAAGTGGTTTTCAGACCAAACCACTGAAAGCAAAACTGAGAGGCAAAGTCTTAACGCTGTCGTTTGCAGTGCACTGTGAGGAAAGCCAGCTGCAGCTACCCGTGGGCTGAATGCGGGGCTGCCGGAGGGTTCGCTGGGTACAGAAGTGTATGAGGTCACAGGATGGAACTCCGGCAGAGAGATCGAAGGCTTTGGGTAACAAACTTCCAGCTAGAGGCGACAGATCTTCCAAACTGAAGGGGTGTAACAGAAGCGTGGCTGAGAGATGGGGTTATTTTCTGTTCTGAGTCATCTGATCTGGCTTAAGGAGCAGGGGATGGTTATAATCTGGGCAAAGTGCAGACCCAAGGTATGAGGGAGCAGTCGGTGTTGTCAGGAGGGTTACATTAGAACACGCATTATCTTAATCCCTTCTACGAGTTTGAGACACTTGGGCAGTCATGAGACGGTGGTGGCAGGTTATTGTGTTTGCTTGCAGCTTTAAAACCTCCTCGTACAAGGTCAGTTGATTTTCTTAGGTGAGTTCTTGGGAGGAAAAATTGCTGGAAACCCTTTGAGACGAGTGAGCAAGGAGGTAGGGAAGAGCTGTAGCAGAGGCTTTCAAACCCGGAGTTTCACACCTGGAGTGCTGTGTCCAGCTGTGGAGCCCTCAGCATCAGAAGGATACAGACTGGTTGGAGCGAGGCCAGAGGAGGCCACGGGGATGCTCCGAGGGCTGGAGCCCCTCTGCCCTGGGGACAGGCTGGGGGGGTTGGGGGGTTCAGCCTGGAGAAGGGAAGGCTCTGGGGAGACCTCAGAGCCCCTTCCAGTGCCTGGGGGGGTACAAGAAAGCTGGGGGGGCTTTTTCCAAGGGCAGGGAGTGACAGGACAAGGGGTAACGGGGTTAAACGGAAAGAGGGAGATGGAGATGGGCCATCAGGAAGGAATTCTTCCCGCAGAGGGTGGGGGGCACTGGGACAGGTTGCCCAGAGAAGCTGTGGGTGCCCCATCCCTGGGAGTGTCCAAGGCCAGGCTGGATGAGGCTGGGAGCACCCTGGGCTATGGAGGGTGTCCCTGCCCGTGGCAGGGGGTGGCACTGGGGGGGCTTTAAGGTCCCTTCCAACCCTTCTATGAAACCCGGGGCAGCTGGGAGAGGAGGGCCCTGCTGCTCACAGGAAGGAGAGAAGACAGCGTTGGAGACTGCCTTGACCATGAAGGAGGTCACTGAAGTGGGGAGCGAGGGGTTGTGAGAAGGCCGTGGGGAGCGGTCTGTGCGTGCTGCAGCTCCGTGCCGGAGAAGGGCATGCAAGGTGTGAACGGAACGGAAAGCCAGATCGCGCTGTTCCCTTGCTGAAGACTTCGCTAGCCTGAGGCAATTGCTGCTATAAAAAGCTCCGGCCCATCTCTTGAGTTTCAGCCCTGGCTGGGGAGGAAACTCCCTCTTGTCGCTGTCTGTACGTCCTGTGTTTCGCGGAAGGGCGGCTCAGAGCTGGCTCCCATCTCCTTCCAGGAACCAAGACTGCTTTTTGCAGGGAAGAGCCTGGGGGGCTCCTGACTTCCTGGCCTCTTTGCTTTCAGCTTCTGCGGAACACCAGCTGAGGGAAGGGGGGCAGTACCGCGTGAAGGAAGGGGGCAGGGGAATAACTCATCAGGAATAAAGCAACAAGAGCACACAGGGGTCTGACACGCAGGGGTCTGACACCCAGGGGCCGCGATGCTGCACACTGCAGTTCCTTGGGAGATGGCAGCCTGAAAACGCTAAGGATTTTTTAATCCAATTGCTGCTGTATCCATGTTTTCTTGGGTTGGAAAGCAGTCAAAATGGGCAATGCCCGGTAGAGCGGGTGCTGTTGGATCTGGGGAATAATATTGTCAAGTTTGTCCTGTCAGGGCAAGTAACAGAGGCAGAGGATGGTTGAGAAATTCCTGGTTGTGACGAGGGCTTTACGTGCTCTCAAAAGCACGGGATGGGGTTTATTCCAAATGTGGTCTTGCTCCTGACACTTGGGAAACTCCATCTGTAAACGCAGAAACAGTCCAGGTGAGCTACATCAGATGCTGCAGAGGTATCCTTGCACCTGATTGAAACAAAGGTAAAAAAGTCAGGTCATAGGCCTTGCTGGGGGATGTTTTGGGTAGAGCAGGGATTGTTTTGTGCCAAATTGAGGGTGGAAAGAGAGGGAAAATAGAGGTGCTGCTTCTAATTTTAAGACTTGATCCAGATGTGTTGTTGGGTGTCCAGTGGATGGCTAGTGTTGGGGTCTGTTGCAGCAGAGACTTGGTGAGCCCTCCGTAGCGGTGGGTAGATGCAGAAGCTGCTGGAGGTTGTTTAACTGTGCTCCCCTCTGCAGAAGGTGGGCGGGTGACCAGCTCTTCCAGAGCCAGAGGGAGGTCGGTGCGGCGTGATGGCAGTTCAGTCAGCTCAGCCGTGTCTTCTCCGGCTCAGGGTGTTTTCTGTTTGCTTCTCCCCCGTCCCGTCCCCTTGCAGATGGTGAAGAACCGGACAAGCTGAACCCGCCTGCGCTGAAGAATGGCCACACGGTCCCAATCGGTGGTCCCGGGGTTTGTAACCCAGCCAGCCAGGAAGAAGAGCCCACAAGGCCACCCAGCCTTAGGAAGCCTGTTCCAGCTGAGGAACCAAAGAAAAGGCAGGGTAAGAAACCAGATGTGTTCTAAATCGGTTGATTCGGAGTCTCCCAGGGCTGGTTTTGAATTCTCCTCTGATTCTTCCCACTCCAGTCTCTTAAACCGAGCTGTCTCACTGCAGGCTCGTCCAGCAGCCACCCTGGGCCCGAACTGGAACCACCTCAGGAGCCGTATGTTCCCAGGCAGCCTCTGCTTCCTCCCAAAAGACCTCCCTCCACTTCCCAGGAGGCAAACGAAGCGCAGGCGAAGGATCCCATGCCTGCCGGCAGCATTGCAAAAACTGTACCTTCCACCACAGCCCCCGTTGTGGCAAAGACAGTCAATTCCACAGCTGCCCCTTCCCCAGCCCCCAGGACTCTGCCCCCTCCTCTTGCCAGTGCCAACACTACTGCTCCCATGAGTACAACCAGCGCAGCTCCTGCCAAACAGCCTCCCGTCCCTCCTCCCAAACCTGTCAACAGAAATAGCAACTCAGTAATAGGTAAGTGCTTCCGTAAGCTGGTGTTTTGTCCCCTGGGATGTTCTGGAGCCCTGGCTCCGAGAGTTTCTTCCTTTCATAGGGGAAGATTTTTAGTTTGATGTTGCAAATGTTGTATCAGGAATGTCTGGCCATCTTCCCTGAATACAGTTTGGACTCGGACCTTCCAGTGTTTAGCCAGGGCATACATGTGCTGAGAACAGTGTAAACTGGGTATCAGGGAAAAGTTCTTCCTGCAGAGGGTGGGGAGCACTGGGACAGGTTCCCAGAGAAGCTGTGGGTGCCCCATCCCTGGGAGTGTCCAAGGCCAGGCTGGATGAGGCTGGGAGCACCCTGGGCTGGTGGAAGGTGTCCCTGCCCATGGCAGGGGGTGGGGCTGGGGGGGCTTTAAGGTCCTTTCAAACCCAAACCACTCTGTGAGTCTATGATACGATTCTAACTCCTGAGTCTCCTGCCGTAAGCCATCCAGTCTGCCAGATGTGCTTGTTCCCGACAGCTGCCGGGGGAGGGAATCCCTGCCTGCGTTTGGCAGGAGTGGGGATGGTGCAAGGAGAGGGGAAGGCATTTCTCCATCAACGGTGAGACAGTGTCTGTGGGTGTTGATGCTTCACTGAGGGCTGGGATTCGGCCGTGGACAGCGTGGTGGGTGAGATTTTTGCTGTGTGCGACTATGGTGAGTGAGAATTGCTGTTTGCAAAGACCAGCTGAAGCATCAAAGCCTAAAAACCCACATCACGCCAAAACAATGGCTGTTACGACTGTTGCCACTGGGCCACGTGGTTTCCGCTTGGTGCAGGGAGGCCAGGAACTGACAGGGATAATTGACTTCCCTGGTTATCCTTGGGCACCTCCTCTGAGGTCTGTGGCCAGGGTACTGCTGTATTAGTCTGGTCCCAGGGATAAATCAGCTCAACGGTAATTTGAGCTGGATCTTCCCAAGAAGTAAATGTCTTTATCTCTGTAACTTCTCTAAGCAGATCTGGGCAGGGTTTCTTAAAGCAGAGTGAGCCCCTGCTCTCTCTAGGAAGTCTAAAGGTCTTAAAGGTGAGAGGACTGCTGAGTTTACATGTCTCATTGACTGCAGGAGTAGAGGCAGCTTCCATCCAGGCCATGGCCGGCCTGTTCGCACTCACCGACCACCTGCTAATTTTGGGATTGGATTAGCAGAGGCTGGGACAGATCAGGAGGGAGGTTCCTGGGGAGATCAATCAGATCTACACTGTTACCACAGACGCTATAGGCGTTACCCAGGCGTGGTTCCGGAGGCAGTGGTAGAGGTTTAGATCGCATGCAGGTCAGCCTCCGCACTAGCCTGGGCCACTGCTTTCAGTACGAACCGTGTCGCATGGGGCTCCTTGCTCCAGCAGGTTTTGCAGGCGACCTTGACACGGTGTAACCCGCTCCCGTGTGCCAGACCAGCCTGATTAGTCTGACCACTCCATGAAATGCTTTCTTGTTTCCTTTAAGCAGCTTGCACACATCACCGATGGTATTTGAAGTGCCCCGGCGCTAATTGCAGGAGGTGTTTGTGGAGCACAGACCGTGGGCAGACGGTCAGTCTTCAGACCCAGCAGGGCTGGGCACGGCGCACGTCCGGCTGCAGGGGTGCGCAGGGGGGAGCAGCCAGCCCCTCTTGTCTCCTGGATGAGAGCGCAGCAGCAGGGAGAGGCTTTGCAGCTCTCCCGCAGGGCCCTGCACCCGGCACGACGGAGCTGTGATGCGGCACGCGTGCGGTCGCTGCTGCGCCAGCCTCGTTTTGTTGCTGTGGATAAACAGCGGCAGCGGAATTGGCTTCGTGAGGGCTCCGCAGGTCACGATGCGTGCTGTGCCTCGGGCCTGCGTGCTGTTGCGCTGCCGTTACAACCCGAGGCAGGGGGGACTGCTAACGTGCAGGTGGCCCCTTCGTTCCCTCTCGAGACGTTCCCGTACGTTCGTTCTCCGAGCGGTTCTGACGCAGCACCTGAAAATAAGGTTTAGGAAACGTTCGCTTTTGGGGAGTGAGAATTTAATCAGCCTTGGCTTGGAAAAGCAAAGCAGGGCGAGCGGTGCCAGCCCAGAGCGGGGCAGCGGTTGCTCGGTTCCGCCCGCGGTGGCGTGTCGCAAGAGGCTGTGCCAGTTGGTGCGCTGGGTTGATGGCACTGCAGGGAGACGCTGGCTGGGGAGGGCGCTCTGAGCAGCACCCAGCCCTTCTCTGGCTCTTCCCTCTGCCAGCCGCTTGGTCCCTTTCAAAACCTCTTGTTACTCACCGGTGGCTGGAGCCTGGTCCCGCAGGTTTCCAGCCCCACTGAGGAGATTCTGGAATCCCTCAGGTCGGAAGTTGAATGGGAGCTGAGGGCACTTGGTGTTTTGCACGATCTGGCCCTTAATTTACAAGGGGAAGGTCTGAAAATGTTAAACATCCCAAAAATGCGCCCACCTCTCTCCGGCTCCTGATCTGGGTGGAACGCTCCCCGCTTGCAGCACCCTGTGGTGGTGCCCGGTACTGAGGGCTCCTCCTGGGAAGCGGTGAATCTGATCCTCTCCGAGCAGGTGGGCAGAACCTTTCCCAGCCCAGGAAGCCCCTGATTCACGAGCGTTACAGGCTGCGCGCTCCTGAAGCAGGCTTCACTGGTGCAGATTCTTCCCCGGGAACCACGGGTTGCCTGCTGCAGGCGTTTTCCGAGACCCGGCACGGTCTCCATCCCTCCCTCTCCCCTCTGTCGCGCAGGGATAAACTCTGTTGGGTATTTTTGGGAAGTTTTGCTAGGTATTTGGTAGTTGTGGAGTTTACCTGGGGCTTAGGGAACAGAGAGCAGAGGGAACGGAGCAGAACCTCATCCCGAAACGGGCAGGAGCTGCCGGCAGCGAGGCGTGCGGTGGGTGGGAGCGGGGAGAGCGCCTTGCTGCTTGCTGAGTTTTGCCTCGGAGTGAGACTTCCCGAAAGGATTTTAATGTGCAAGGGAGCCGTTTACACCACCGGTGTCTGGGGTGTCCTGGATGTCTCGGATTCCTCAGCAAAGACGCTGTAAATATAGCCGTGAAGCGCCCTACATACCTGCATTCCTTGGCCGGGGCAGCCGGCTGCTCGGGGTGAGCTCCATCTGCTGTCGCTCCAGGGCTGGTGCCGTTGCTCTCTCCGGCGGGGTGCACAGCCCCCTCGCAGCCTGCTTGCTCCTGGCTGCTCTCCCAACCCTTGCTTTGCTGCAGGAAGGACAAACTCCAGGCTTGGCTATTTCCAGCCCCGTGTTCTAGCAGAGAAGCAGCAGGGATCGCTTGGGGCTCCAGGTGCTGCGCTTACTCCACGCCGGTGCGGGATATCTGGAAAACGCTGTGAAATATAGCGGCTTTTGCGGTTTTTACTTCCAGCCGAGCTTTCTCAAGCGATGAACAGCGGTACCGGCTTGTCCAAACCTTCCCCTCCTCTCCCGCCGAAGAGAGGCCTCCTGCCGAACAACCCGTGTGAGGCAGCTCTCGCTTCCAAGCCCCCGAACGACCGGCCGGTGACAGCTAACCGCCCCGCGCTGATCCCGCTGCACGTGACCTCTGCTTACCCACCGCCCTCGCCTTCGCCGCCGCTGCCCACGCACATACCCCCCGAACCTCCGCGCGTGCCCCTGCCCGCCTCCACCCCTGCCTCGGACCCTCCGCGCTCCCTGGACCTCCCCAGAGAGACTCCTCCTCCTGAAGACTTCAGGTCCTTGGAAGTGCCGAAGAGGATGGCGGAGCAAGGGTTTGTGGAACCTCACGTGCTGCCTCGCCTTCCCCAAATCCCGTTGCACATCCGTATCCAGCAGGCTCTGGCCAGCCCCCTGCCCGTCACCCCGCCTGCCGACGGGTCGCACAGGGCTCACTCGCTGCTCTTCGAGAACGACGGCTTCGGAGAAGACAACGGCACGCTGGGCAGGACGAGGTCCCTGCCCGTCACCATCGAGATGCTGAAAGTGTGAGTACCGCGTGCGCGGGTCGCCCCGCGCTCCGACACGCCGGTGTCGTGCTCCCCGCCGCTGCGAGGCTGCGCGGTGTTCTGGCGGGGGCTGGTTTCTTCGCTGGTTTGCTGCAACGGCCTAGAAACCGTTTTGCCTGTCGGCTGAAATCTCTGTTTCAGCCTCAGGGGGCTGGAGCGTCTTCCCCAGGAAATTAACCCTGGTTCTGGGATTTTACTGCTCACGGAGGGAAATGGGTTCCAGGCTACAAACACAGGCTGATGCCAGCAATCCAGGCCTGGCCTGTCTTTAATTGCACCAAGACAAAATAAGGTCCTGGATTTCATCCATTTGCAGCCTTCCTTGGCCTTTCATTTTGCAGAACAGAAGTGGGGAAAAGGACTGTCCTGTGTTATAACAGCGGTGAACTTGCAAGTCCCAAAACAGGGGGGTGAGAGGGCTGTTTGGTTCTGCAAAGAACCACATTTCCTCTGCCAGAGCTCCCCGTGCTTTGGAGAGAGGGAGCGGTGCAGGATGGCGGGGCGGCTCTTGCATCTCTGGTTCCTGGGCTACCCCCGGACCTGCCTTCTGCGGGCTGAGGAGAGCTGACAAGGGGTTGAGCTCAGGGGCATTCCCCAGCCCCTGTGGCATGTGTTGAGAGGTGTAAGAGTGTGCTTCTCGTTAGTCCAGACGATGAGGAAGAGGAAGAAGATGACCAGGAAGAGGAGCAGAATTCGGGCCCTCGTGTGTATATTGGAGACGTGCCATCTGTCACGGTCATCCCAAAACTGGTACCCCAGGTCCTGCCAGAGGAGCGGGAAGGAGACGAAGGGATGAGCGACTCGGACTCGGAGGGGCCCATCCTGTACAAAGACGACGAGGATGAAGAAGATGATGAAAGCCATAACAGTAAGGCTTTGACATTGCAGCTGCCTTTTTTTCCCTCTGCTGAACTCGTGCCTGGCTGTATTGAGATCTGGATCAAAGAGCTGGTTCACACAGCGCTTCAAAGCAGCTGGTTCTCGGTTTCATGATGTACCACATGTCCTCTTCCTCGCTGTACAAAGGCTCTGCAGCCAAGCCTGCGTGCTCATCTGCTCAGAGGCACCCCCTCCAGCTGCAGATGGCTCCTGCAACAGCCCGTGCTGTCCCAGCCCTTCAGGTGGCACAGCATTAGGTGAACATGTCGGCCTCGCACAAACGCTGGCTGTCGCTGGAGCAGCGACGAGCTCTGGCCAGCTCGGGAGCGCTAGCGCAGAGCTTGGGAAGCAAGCCTCGGGAGAGAGCACAACTGCCAGGGGCACGTGGCTTAGACCGCTGCGCTCGGGCACCGCAGCCTTCAGTCGCGTCCCGCTGCTCTTCCTCCCCGCAGGCACGCTGGCTAACAAAGTGAAGAGGAAAGACACGCTAGCTATAAAGCTGGGGAACGCAACCACGCCGCAGGAGGAGAAGATCGTCTTCCCTCGGAAGAGCAAGGAGGAGTGGAACGAAATTCGGCATCAGATCGGGACGACGCTGATCAGGTATGGAGGAGGTCTGAGCACAGCGGGAGGGGTGGGATTGGGCAAAGCTGCTGCCCGCTCTGAGCAGCCTGTGCTGGGATGTGACGGGTGGTTGGGCACGGCTGCTGGATCAGGGCTGGGAGGCTAAGTGTTGCTTTTCCTCCGCCGTTAGAAAAGTGGGATGTTGCTCCTGGAGCTCAGCAATACCCCGACAGGTCCCTGTTTCCAGATGTTAAGTGGGTTCCGAGGGGGAGATCTCGAGGACTACAGAAACGTTGCCACCGTAAAATACAGATGGTGTAAAAAGGCGTGGATAGATGCAGGCTGAGTGCTGGTTTAGGTGGTGGATTAAGGCGGGGGATGCTGACAGTCCAGGCTCTGCTCTCGCCTCGAGTTTCCCACAAAGCTGCCTCTGAGCTTGTGAGAGGCCGTAGCGCTCTCCAAGCCCACGTCCGTGGGTGAGCAGCTGTTGGAGTGGAGGAAAGCGCAGATCAGGGCGGCAGTGAGCTCCGCTGGTGAGGGAGAGGCGCTGAGGCTTTCCGCTGAAACCAAGCACTGCGTTCTCCCTCCGCTGCTGACGAATGACCAGATACAACATGACACGCTTGTCACACTTTTCTTTAGGCGACTGAGTCAGAGACCCACAGCAGAAGAACTGGAGCAGAGGAACATCCTTCAGCGTAAGTAATGCTTCTCTAGTGGGTCCTGAGTGATAAAAGAAGTTTGCCTTTAACATCTTAGTCCCGGTATACCTGGACTTGAAATGTAGCGATGCAGAGCTCTCCTTCGGTTACATCACCGTGGTAAAGCTGTTCCGCTGGTTTTTTCCCAGTGCTTTGTTACCACAGAAACCGGCTGTGGATAAATCCGGACCTTGGTGGTACCAAGGGATACAGCTCAAAGCATCATGTTAGAGCGAGGCTACCTGTGCCCTGCGGGCCACCTCAGGGGACCACCAGTCTGTGAACTGGTTAAGACTGGTGTTACCCAGCGAGGACTGTTAAAGGCAGTTTTGTTTGGGCTGGACTTTGGAGGCCCGGACATTACAGCGTTGTGTTGCACCATCCCAAAAGCAGCAGTTCGTGGTGTTTCTCTTGGCCATGCCTTGCTCTGCAAAAGGTTTTAAATAAACACCTTGAGGAAAGGGAACCGTCAGTTCAGGAAGGTTCCGTTTAAACTATTTATCCGCGCTGTTACTCTCTCACCGATTGGTGTAACAGCTTCAGGGAGGAGCCATCCGCAAGGCACCCCCGATGCACTTTGACAGGATGGCCGTTAGTCTTTAACGTGCCCAGGGCTGGAGAGGGTGACTCACTCGCGCCGCGTGAAGGCCCGCGTTGCCACCGTCAGCCGGGGCGTCGAGCTGGACCGCGCTCTCTGCCCGCGATAAGCGCAGACGTGCCGCGGTGAGCTTTTCCGGGCTAATCTGATACAGCTCGCTACGCTCCTTTGTTCATGTCCAGAAAGCGTTTGTCAAAACCTGCAATGCTTAAAGGAAGAGAAACGATTGATTTTCTCTTCCCTTGGCAGCGAAAAATGAAGCTGACCGTCAGGCTGAGAAGCGAGAGATCAAACGCAGGCTCACCAGAAAGGTACTGCTGGCCCCCGTGCTGCGACGGCCATCTGGCAGAGCGGTGGGGGTGGCGGTGGCTGTGAGCGCGTCGTAGGTACCTGGCTGGGGGTGAAGTCACGGGGCTGTTGTGTAAGTGTCCCCGGTGCCCTCTGACTGCAGAGGCTTTGGAACAGGGACTGTCGCCGAGGGTGAGGCGTTGGCACTGCAGCCGCGTTTGGCAGTGACAGATCTGCGCTGGCGTCAAGCGTAACAAGCTAAATGAGGTCTAAATTTGGCGCTTGCAAGGTTTGCTGGTGCCGGCCTGGCTGTTTGCAGAGTGCTTCAGTGGCCACGACTCTCACACCAGGCTCCCCGTTTGCCGTGGGAGAAGCTGGGCAGAACAGCGGCTGCTTCTAGCTGTTATGCCCCACTACTTGTGTGGTTGTCACTCCTGGCTGGGGAAAAGGAACTTCCCAAGGGCCTGTGGGTGTTGCCGAGCTGAAGCTTGGTTTGAGGTGTCACGCAGGACTCACCCTTGCAGTGGCTGTTCCCAAACACCTCGGTGTCTGTCACCTTGGTTCTGCCTTAGCCTGGCCTCCTGATCCGAGAGATGACCCTGTCCTGCGAGCGGGACCTGGTAGTGTCTGTGGTTCAGGCCTGGAGAAGGACGTGGGTTTGGTTTTGCTGGGGACACTTAGTCCTGAACCGCTTTGCGGACAAGGCACAAACTAACCTTTGTTCCTGCTGGTGTTCAGCTTAGCCAAAGGCCTACAGTGGCCGAGCTGCAGGCCAGGAAGATCCTGAGGTTTAACGAATACGTGGAAGTAACAGATGCTCAAGACTACGACCGGCGAGCGGATAAGCCATGGACAAAGCTAACACCGGCTGACAAGGTAGCAGGGAGTGTCCTGGCCCCAGGGCAGGGGGGATCCGGGTGTCCCATGCACAAGGGTGTGAGCCAAGGAGGTTTGCTCTGCTCCTTTTGCTTCATCCCTTCATCCTTCCCTCCGCTGCCCCACCAGTGTCCCTTCACCCCTGTGTACCCAGCCCCACTTCTCGCTCCCTCCACGGGGACATGGAGCCCACGGTCTGCGCGCCAGCGTGGCCTCTGCCTCGGCTTCCGAGTGGCGTACGAGGACACAGGGTACAGGGCATTGGTCAGAGGAGCGCAGGTCCTCGCAGGCTGGGGCAGGCCTGGACCAGAAGCTGGCAGGGAAGCCGTCTGCTCAGCCTAGCGTGAATGGGCTGTGAAGTGCGGGGTGGCGCCTGCAATGCGAGCTCCTTCCCTTCCCAAGCGAGCTGTGGGACTCAGCCCTGCTCTTAGCTCTTCACCGCTGAAAGGTGGTGGAGATCAGCCCCAGGCAGGGGTGTTGGGGCTACAGCACCTTCCTGCCATGCCTGAGCTCACTGGAGATGGGAGAGAGGGTAATATATGTACGCCTTAGCAGGCGATAACAAAAGATCTCTTCCCCCATTTGCGTAGGCTGCTATCCGGAAGGAGCTGAATGAGTTTAAGAGCTGTGAAATGGAAGTCCATGAGGACAGCAAGCAGTTCACGAGGTGAGCGAGGGGAGCTGCGCTGCAGGGATAGTGCTGAGAGGCAAACCACCGAAACCTTAGAAACGTGACGGGCAGAGCGGTGGGAGATGTACTGTCCCTTTCTCCCTCGGGGGTGGTGGGCGACTGGAGGAGCAGCAGACGTGAAGTGGGTTGTTCTTCCTTAAAACTGGGGCTTCAGTCCTGGAAGCTCGCAGTGACCGGAGCCTGCTTTGGGGTGTATGTGAAACCAGCGTGACCGTGCAGCTGGAGCATGCTTTTCTGCGGTTAGAGACGCGTGCAGCAGCAGCCACGGCTGCAAAGCGCCTTGGTAGGAGTTAGGTATTATCTACAGTAACCTGTGGATCGTGGCCCAAGTGATTCTTTTCCCCCTCCACCAGTTGCTCTCTGTGGCTAAGGTGAGTGTTTGCGTTCTAAGGTGAGATCACCTGACGTTAAGAGCTTCCCTGAGGGCTGGGAGCGCAAAGATAACTCGGTTTACTCTTTCTAGCTGTCCGTACGGCCTCGGTAACCTGAGTTCCAAGGATTTTCACTTGGCTTTTAGGTATCATCGGCCATAATCTTCCAAGAAGGGAGCAAGAGACCCGGGAGGACTGGAAGTTCTCTGCGTCCCTCTCCTAGGCAATACAGTGAGGGTGGAACCTCGGCTCTTCCAAGATTTGCCTTCAGAACATATCCAGAAAAGGGCTTTCGGCCAGGGAAAGGGGAATCCTGTCTGAATGTAGCATTTCACTGGAACAAACACGTCTCGAGTGCCATCAGGCTGGAACTGAACACTACGCCTCGCACGGCTCGGTGATACGCCTCTGCTCCGGCACCAGCATCCCTGCCGGGAGCCCGCGCACGTGCGAACGAACCCTGGCTCCCCTCCTGAGCCCCGACAGGCCCAGTTCTCAGCTGTACATACTCTTTCTGGGGGTCCAACTCCTTCGTTTCCTCCTCCTTACCAAAAGGAGGAGGGAAAACAGGCAGCTCTAGCGTTGGAACACTGAGGAACGGCGAGTGGGTGTGCTAGGAAGCACGTGTGTATATTAGCTGTGTACAGAGCCGTGTGCGGATGCCGACCTTGGCGGACAACTGACGCGTGGCTCGTCATTGGTTCGGTTTTGCTTGCGTCTGTCGTGTCCTTCACGTCCTGAATCACTACTGACCAACGGTTTGTTGTCCTGGAAGGGAATTGTATAGGTATTAACATAATGCTGCATCTTTTTGTATAAAAAAGAAAACAGAAAACGCGTGTAAAGCGTTCCCGCCCCACTCTCACACTCGCTGCGACATTCACAGATCTCCTCTCGAGATACCTAGGCTTGTTTGACAAATTCCAGAGCCAGGAAATGACTGTTGCCTTTTAAAACCTTCTGAATTTGGGGAAGCTGTGGGAGCAGTCCGTTCTTGTCGTGGCTGCCTCTCCGATGTTTTTTATTAGCCCAAATCAGGGTGAAACTTGCCTTTTCTCATTTTTACAGCTGGAAACTTGATCATTTCACTGTGTGGGTGGAAGAGAGGGGAAGAAGAGGTGTAAAAAGTGACCTTAAAAAGATACTCTTTCTCTTCCGAGAATGATCTCATATTGGCTGTTCTTAAATGTGGGGTTTTTAACAAGAAATCTGGTCTTGGCCACTGCTGTATTGTGCACAAACAACCCCCCCCCCCCCCGCCACCCGCAATGGTGTGAGATGCCACTTTGTGTGAAGGAGTAGCGCAGGACCAGGAGGTTGTGGGAGTGGAGGGAAGGATTTGCCTTGTTCACAAACCTGGCCGCGCTGTCCTGACTGGGCCTGGCCGTGCTGTCCTGACTGGGGCTGGCTGTGCTGTCCTGACTGGGGCTGTCCTGGCTGGGCCTGGCCACACTGTCCTGACTGGGCCTGGCCGTGCTGTCCTGACTGGGGCTGGCTGTGCTGTCCTGACTGGGGCTGTCCTGGCTGGGCCTGGCCACACTGTCCTGGCTGGGCCTGGCCGCACTGTCCTGACTGGGGCTGGCCGCACTGTCCTGACTGGGGCTGTCCTGGCTGGGCCTGGCCGCACTGTCCTGACTGGGGCTGGCCGTGCCGCCCGTGGCTCCGTGCTGTGCCAACACCGGGCCCGGCGGCCTGTCCCGCGGCGGCCCGGCCCGGCCCTGCCCGTTGGTGGCAGGGCTCTCCCCTCACAGCGTCTCCCTGTGCAGGAACGCCTGCAGACTGAACCCTTGCGGTGTAGATCGCTCTCCTCATCAACAGATTTTAATTATTGAATAAAAGTATTTTAGGATTTTTTTTTTTTTTAACCTCCTTTTGTGGTGTTTTCGGGGGAGAAGCGGGGTGGGCGGCTCTGGCGCCGCGCGGTCCCAGCCGCGGTGCCCCTTCACGGGGGCGCACGGAGCGGCTGCGGGGCCGTGCCTCAGGGCAGGCGCCGCCTTTCCCGCCTTCCCACCGCGCATGCACCAACCACCGCCTCCTCGGCGCCGCCCCCCGCCGCCCTGTCCAATGCGCATACGCCGCTTGTCCCGCCCCCGCTCGACGTTCACGCGCATGCGCGATCTAGCCCCGCCCACGGCCGCTCTATAAATACCGCGGCGCGGAGGGGCCTGGTCTTTTTGTCCGCGGCGAGCTAGGGGAGTCATAGGTGAGTCTGGTCTCTGCGCGGGGTTGCGGCCTTCTTCACCCTCTTCCCTGGACCGTGGCGTGAGGTCCTGCCGGCCCTGAAGGGCCACGCTGCCTGCGCTCAGCTATTGCGATGCTG
Source organism: Rhynochetos jubatus (assembly GCA_027574665.1). Lineage (NCBI taxonomy): Eukaryota > Metazoa > Chordata > Aves > Eurypygiformes > Rhynochetidae > Rhynochetos > Rhynochetos jubatus. The sequence continues at coordinate 4,180,260 of CM050672.1, read as the reverse complement.
CATCCCTGTCTCCCTGATAATAAGAGGCCGTGAGGGGCCTGCCCTGGGTGCGTGGCGCTGCTGAGCGCACGCCCCGGGCCGCACTACCCTCAGACGCTCTTCACCGCCCTTCTCCTTTGTCCTAAGGTTCTGCTGACGCCTGCCCCGGCCCGGTCCAGCTCTCTCCCAGCGTGAGTATCCGTCAGGTGTGTGAGCCTCGGGGAGCTGGGAAAGCCGGGATGAGTGTGGGATTGGGGTGAATGTGGCGACAGTGCTTAACAGTGTCAACCCAACGTGGATATCCGGAGAAGTCGCTCTCTCTCGGCTCTGTCCGTGTGGCGCGTGGGAGCGTAGGCCTTCGGGCCCGTGACGTACGGTCCCTTTCCACGACGTTGGAGAACAAGCCGGGCCTCGAGTCTGCAGCCTGCATATTCCTACTGCTTCTCTGAGCCCTCGGGCCGTTACAGAGGAGATAAACCATGCAGGAAACAGCCCTGCCACTCACCGGGGCTTGGGGGGGGGGGGGCAGACACGTGGCGGCCTCCACGGCTGGGGGAATGGAGCAATCACTTACCGCCCCTTTTCCTTATTTCCAGATCTCAACTTGAAACGTGGCGAACGCAGCGCTGATTCGGAAGGTGAGCCGTGTTCCAGTAGCAAGGTGTTGGCGGTGTCTAACAGTTGTACTTGAAACAAGATTGAGCTGTTTCTAAGTGGCTTACGGGAACCGAATTGGATCGGCTTAGAGTAATTGAGTATCAGTGGAGATCTGAGGCATTGTTCAACAGCGAAAGCTTGGCTTAGGCGTCCCCCAGCTTCCAAGGTTCTGTTGGAAATTGGATGGGGTAGGGAAAGAGGCTGGTTCCCGAATGTTGTTGAAGAGAGGGATAAAAAAACCCTCGGTAAAGCAGAGGTGGGTTATATTTCATTAGCTTGAGGTCTTACTTGTGTGATACAAGAATAGCGGAAGGATCAGGAATAAACCTGGTGGAAGGTTATTAAGGCCCTGGCTTAGATGCCTGTAATCCCGAGTTCTTTCATGCTAATCGGTCCCAGGGCAGACTTTTACCCCCTGTGAAGATCCGTAGCATTAGTGTGGGTGATGGAAAACTGGGGTTGTAGTGGGGGAAGGCACGTGGTAGGCACGTGGGGGACAATGGCTGGGAACATGTGGCTGGACTTGATGTGATTGTCAGCTGTGCAGTGGGTTCTGGGCTTCTTGACAAGTAGTCAGCCTTCTAAATCACTTCTTCTAATTTGCCGTTTTTTTACCTAAGTTGTTGCAGACACCGGCGGCTGATTGTGATAAACTAACAGCAGAAAAGAATCGGCGCGTTCGGTAGCAGAGGGTGAGTATACCGAGAGCACCAGCCCAAATAACAGCTCCTGTGATGGCTACGGGTTCGCTTCGCGCAGTGAGAACGCAGCCGCTGAGGTCAGAGTGGGCTGGGAGCAGATTCCTGCGGTTGGTGGCCTTCCAGCGAGCCGCCAGCCGTTCCGGAATAGCCACAGTGGCACAGGCGGGTGCCTGGGCGCGGGGTGGGTTACGTGGCCGCTGGATTCTGCGGGGCCTGGGGCTGAGCCGGTGTGGGGGAGCAGTAAGTGATGGATGTAAACGTGCAGCGGGAGAGCTGAATAAACCTGAACCTTTTGCTTGGTGTACCTTTCTGTGTGGGTGGTCCTTGAATGAGAAAACCCTGGAATACTGCTGCTGGTGTCAGAAATGGGATTGCTGTGTGCCTGCTGCTCCGGGGGGGTGTGGTGAAAGGTGCAGAAGCCCACTGAAAACATGTTACTGGCCACTTGGGCTGGGCTGGGAGCACGTGGTGCTTTGGAATCTCACCTTTGTGAGCCATGAAGGGTTAAACCCGTAATGGGTGTGGCAGTGGGGGGGATAAATCCACTGCTGGCCCCTCCTGCAGAAAGGCTGCTGTGCTGAAAGGGTTAAACCCCCAATCTCCAGCGTTTGGGTGTCCTGCCCTTGCCCCGCTGGACAGTGACAGGGCTCATCCAGCGCATGCCAGGGTTATGCCTGCCCCCCCAAGGGTTTTCCGATGGCCTGAGCTGCTGGAGTGGCGTGGGCACCTCGGGAACCAACGGGGTCTGTTAAAGCGAGGGGAAGAGGCTGGCCTAATGGGAAACCTGGGTTTCTGTAGAGGAAAGGGGTGGAATCCCATGTAGACTGTAGGCCTTTGGTGTGGAACATCCTAGGGGTGTGTTTACAGCGCCTGGAGTTGTCCCAGCTAGGGGAACAGGAAAGGTTCTTAACGTGATCACAGTGATAATGATGATCTGAAGGTTCTGGAACTCCAGTAATATCCAAGTAAGGGTGAATCTTCAAGGGCCTGTAGTGACAGGACAAGGGTGACTGGTTTAAATGGGAAGAGGGAGATGGAGATGGGCCATCAGGAAGGAATTCTTCCCGCAGAGGGTGGGGGGCACTGGGACAGGTTGCCCAGGGAAGCTGTGGGTGCCCCATCCCTGGGAGTGCCCAAGGCCAGGCTGGATGAGGCTGGGAGCCACCTGGGCTATGGAAGGGGTCCCTGCCCATGGCGGGGGGTGGGGCTGGGGGGGCTTTAAGGTCCCTTCCCACCCAAACCGTTCCACGGATCTGTGCTGACAAAGGACACCGTTTACAAGCTCTGGAACCCGGGACGTGGGCACAGACACCAGGAGTCCTTTGATGGTCACGGACCGCAGCTGGGAAACAACCTGCTGTCCACGTGCTTGACCCCACCCAGCAGCCCCATGGGGTCAGACACCATCAATGGCCGTCAGTGCTGTTCCAGCAGCGCCGTGGCGGCGGGGGCCCACGCACCTTGCCCCCAGCTCTGGGACACTGATGTCTCCCAGGGTCCTGCACCCGTTGGCAGGAACCTCTACAGAACCCCTTTTCTGCCCTAAACGAGATGCTTTCAGTCCCCAGGTAGAAAGGGCGAGGGTTTCCATCAACTCAGGGATTGTTTCCGGTTTGGCGTCCCCGAGCCGGGGAAGGCCGTGGCCAGTGCCGCTGGAGGCGCTTTGGGAAGATCAGTCTGAACCGAACCTGGAGCTGGTCACCCGGCACGGATGGGCGTCAGGCTACCCAGCCTGGCCCGGGGCGCGTGTCGGTGACCGGCCGTGTCGGTGACGAGCGGCGTCGGTGACGGGCCGTGCTCACAGGCGCTGCTCCGCACGGGTTGAACGGGGCGCCAGTTACTGCAGTTGGAGTTGGTTTCCCATCAAGTAGCTCAAGAACAGCCTCTCAGACGGTGCCTTGGCCGCACCGCTGACCTGCTGGGCTGGGTTAATGCTCGCCCCCTGCCCCGTTACCGGCCCATTGACCCCCCCGGTGTTATGCCCCTGCTGCCCCCTGCCCCGTTACTGGCCCGTTGACCCCCCCCCAGTGTTACACCCCTGCTGCCCCCTGCCCCGTTACCGGCCCGTTAACCCCCCCGGTGTTACGCCCATGCTGCCCCCTGCCCCGTTACCGGCCCGTTAACCCCCCCGGTGTTACGCCCATGCTGCCCCCTGCCCCGTTACCGGCCCGTTAACCCCCCTGGTGTTAGGCCCCTGCTGCCCCCTGCCCCGTTACCGGCCCGTTGACCCCCCCGGTGTTACGCCCATGCTGCCCCCTGCCCCGTTACCGGCCCGTTGACCCCCCCGGTGTTACGCCCATGCTGCCCCCTGCCCCGTTACCGGCCCGTTAACCCCCCCGGTGTTAGGCCCCTGCTCCTCGCCGCGCTCCTGGCTGTGCCGGCCCCGGGAATCGCAGCTTGTTAGAGGTAGGACACGGGAATTACACGGTAACCGAGGCTCTTACCGACCGGGAGTCGGTGTCGGCGGCTCCCCAGGGGCCTGCGGGGCGGCAGCTGCCTGTCCCCGCTGTCCCCGCTGCCCGCCCTGGGCTCCGCCGCCCCGGGACGGTGTCCCGTGGCGAGTCCGCCGGCCAGCAGGGGGCGCTGTAGCTCGCCGAGCGGCCTGGTTTGCTCCCCGCGTGGCCGGGCTTGCTCCCCGCGCATGCGCACTGAGGCAGCTCGGCAGCGGGCCGGCCGGCGGCGGAGCCAAGGTGGGAGCGCGGCGCGGCCCCGGGCGGGGAGAGGGTCGGGGAGGGGGACGGGGAGAGGAGTCGAGGGGCTCCCGCCGAGTCCCGGTTCGCTCTCGGTGTGTCCTGCCGCCGCGGCGAGCGACAGCCGGCGGGAGGAAAAGCCGGGCCCGGGCCACGGGCCTGCGCGGCCCCACGTGGGGCGGGGGGCGGCGGCGCGGGGAATTCAAACGGCGGGAGGGGGTGGGGGGCGCTGAGCCCGGCCCACGCGGTTCGTGGGGTCGGGAGACGCTCCAAGGAGTGGAGGAAGCTAGCCGGGGGGCCCTTCCGCCGCCCCCCTGCCCCCGCGGGGCCGCGCTCTTGCGTGGGCCTCATGGCGGGGCGGGCGCTGGCTCCCTCCCCCGGTGGCGCTCCCCGCGCTGCCGTGACCCGGCGGGTGGAGCCGTGACCCGGCGCGTGGAGCCGTGACCCGACGGTTCCCGCCTGCCCGGGAGCGGGGACCGTGGATACAGCACGCGAGGAAAACCCCCTCCGTTTTCCCACAGCGGGAGCAGGGGCCGGTGCTCGCATCCTGACGCAGTCAGCGCCCCCTCGGGTGATCCCAGGTGCTCTGAAAAGGGGGGTGCAGGGAGAGGGGAACCCCAAGCTGCCAGCCCCGCGGGTGAGCCCCTGACAGGGCGTCTGTGGTCTTCAGATCCGAGGCGCTATGCCAGGGAAACGCACTGCGAAGAAGAGCCCGGCGCCCAAAGACGAGTCTCCTGGGAGGAAGAAGGTTAAAGGTAAGAAAAACGCCCTGGGAGTATTCCCTCCCTGTTCCCAGGGACCGGCTTTGCTGGCAGGGTTGTTCCCCTGGTGTGTTATTAGATGGTATTTACCTCCCTTCTGCCCCGCAGTCTGCCACCCGTCCCACCGCACGCAGCCCGGCGTGGTGCTGACGCTGGGGCAGGGGGATGTCGGCCAGCTGGGCCTGGGGGAGGACGTGATGGAGAGGAAGAAGCCAGCCCTGGTGCCGCTGCCGGAGATGATGGTGCAGGTGGAAGCCGGAGGGATGCACACGGTGTGCCTCAGCCAGACGGGAAAAGTGAGTGCAGCGTGCGGGGGGCAGCACCCGGGGGGCAGGGGGAGGCTGAGCTGCCCTTCCCCACAAGGAAGCAGGAGCAGGGGGGGCTGAATTGTGCTCAGACACAGCTCGTTCCAGCTTCGGGGGTGAGCGCGGTCTCCTTGGCACGGACCGCAACGTTTTAGGGATCCAAAGGGATAATTCAGCCTGGTGGGTCTCGGTCCCCTCCCTTCACACTCATCCCGTTGCCCCTGCGGGTCCCATCCTGGCCCGTCCGCTCTCTGTCTGCAGATTTACACCTTTGGCTGCAACGACGAAGGCGCCCTTGGGCGCGACACCTCGGCAGAAGGGTCCGAGACCAGGCCGGGGCTGGTGGAGCTGCAGGAAAAGGTGGTGCAGGTCTCGGCGGGGGACAGTCACACAGCCGCGCTGACGGAGGACGGCAGGGTTTTTGTCTGGGGCTCTTTCCGGGTACGTTGATTGCTCGGGCAGCGGAAGCTCTGCTGACGGCTGCTGCTTCTGGAACTCACGTCCCTGCGGCTGTCTCCATCCAGGATAACAACGGCGTGATCGGCTTGCTGGAGCCCATGAAGACGAGCTCCGTTCCCGTGCTGCTCCAGCTCACTGCACCCATCGTGAAAATTGTCTCAGGTGAGCGAGGTCCTGGGGCGTGCGTGGGTCAGGCTGGCGCACGAGGCTGTCGCAACCCTCGGGAGAAGGTGAAGGTCCAGAAAGTCCATGTCCTTTTCCTCTTGGCTGCTCCGAGCCAGGTACAAGGCTGTGCTTGCTCTCCTCTGGCTCGTGAGAGAACAGACCTTGGATCGTCTTCTACCCCCACCGCTGTCGTTAATATTTGACCCAATCTGATGTAAAACGCCTTACGAGGGTGCCCTAACGGCGACCCCGTGGGGGCAAAGCGCTCACCCTCTTCTAGACTGGGGGAAGCTGAGCAGAGCAGCTGGGAACTTGTCCAGGGCCCAGGTGAGGTTGGGGGAGACCTGTTCCCCTAAACCTTCCCAGAGAAACTTCTTTGGAGTTTCAGGTGGGGAGCTGGGATCAGGAAGAGGGAGATCCCGGTGGTTTAAGTTGTGCCAGAAGCTGGCATCAAGGTATCCCCCTTTTCTCGCTGGGATGGATGGGGTTTACGTGTGGGACCTCAGCCCCTGGGCAATGCTGGGTTCCTGGAGCGTGACTTCTTCGCTCACCTCCCCGTCTCTTCGCAGGGAATGACCACTTAGTGATGCTGACGGTGGACGGCGACCTCTTCACGTGTGGCTGCGGCGAGCAGGGCCAGCTGGGGAGAGTGCCGGCGCTCTTTGCCAACCGAGGAGGGAGGAAAGGGCTGCGTGAGTCGCTTTGGTGCTCAGAGGCGCGCGGTGCCGCACCCTCCGGCCCCAGCTCTGCGCTTTGCAGAGGAGCAGAGAGACCCCGTCTCTTCCATGGCTGCTGAGGGGCTCGTGTGTGTGTCAGTTGCTTGGATTCCGTGAGCTGGGTCTCCCGGGAGGGTGAAGAGGCTGTAAATCACTAGACCTTGTGTGACGCCTTGTCTCCTGCCCCCAGAGCGCCTGCTGGTCCCCCAGTGCGTCCCTGTCAGAGGCAAAGGCAACAGAGGTAAAATGCGCTTCCAGGACGCCTTTTGCGGGGCTTATTTCACCTTCGCCGTCACGCAGGAGGGACACATCTACGGATTCGGCCTCTCCAACTACCACCAGCTGGGTGAGCTTCGCTTACGTCCCTCCAGATCTCCTGCGCTGGTCTGGCTGCGGACTTCCCTGTCCCATGCTGCCCTGGCCTGGTGCAGGGGGACACTGCTGGGCACCCCAGATCCTGAATCAAACACACCAGGAATTGGGTGGGGGTCACCCTGCATAGTGCTGGGTTTAGTCCCAGCCCAGCAGCCAGTGGGTTTGAGCAGGAATTTGGTTTTGGGGCGTGGGGGGAGGCTGTGTTAGTCTGCGGTGGGGTGAGCCCCAGGGTGGGTGGCTCAGTGCTGGTGCCGGGCCTGGCTGCCGATGCCCGCGGACCTGATCTGCCTGGGTTTGTGCGTCCCACCCCGCAGGGACCCAGGGCACCGAGCCCTGCTTCTCCCCGCAGAACCTGACGTGCTTCAAGAACTCCACCAAGTCCTGGGTTGGGTTTTCCGGCGGGCAGCACCACACGGTGTGCGTGGACTCGGAGGGTGAGTGCGGGCGGGACGGGTCGGCTGCACAAAGGAGGCTGGGGCCGGGGGTGGGGGCTTTCACAGCCCTCGTCTTGGCTGGGGTGGTGTTGGGGTGGGGGTGACGTGCTGGAGCCCTCCAAGTCCTCGGTGTTCGAGGCAACAAGGGTGGTGTGAATTTGCAGCAAAGGGCAGGGAGGGTGGCAGGAACCCAGAGTCACCTGCCCACCTTACTGATTTTGGGGAGCTCAGGGGTCTCTATCTCACCCTGCACCTCCTGTTTGGGGTCTCGAGTGTGGTAGGAAGGAGTGATACTCCTCCAGGAGTCAGACCCAGGGGAGAGAGTCAAGCTCTGGCCTGCTGCGGGCTTCTACCCCGCTGGAAACACCTCTCCCGTGGTTCTGTCGTGCTCCAGGTAAAGCCTACAGCCTGGGCAGGGCAGAGTACGGCCGGCTGGGCCTCGGGGCGGGCGCGGAGGAGAAGAGCGCGCCCACGCTCATCCCAGAGCTCCCCAGCATCTCCTCTGTGGCGTGCGGCGCATCGGTTGGCTACGCCGTCAGCAGTGACGGTGAGTGGGGGGGGGCCCCGGGGGCTTGGGAATGCTGTCATGTGTACCATCCCCACCGCTCATCCCTCCATCCTCACCCCCCTGGGTCTGGCAGGCACCACAGGAGTGCTGCCAGCGGGGTGGGGGCTGGAGCTGGGTCATGAATTGTGGAATCCTTTAGGTTGGAAAAGGCCTTTCAGCCCACCCAGCCCAACCCTCACCCCAGCACTGCCAATCCCACCACTGACCCATGTCCCTGAGCACCTCGGCCACACGGCTCTGAAACCCCTCCCGGGGTGGGGACTCCCCCCTCCCTGGGCAGCCCCTGCCCATCCTGACAGCCCTTTGCTGAAGGGATTTCCCCGATATCCAGCCTAAACCTCCCCTGCACAGCTTGAGGCTGTTCCCTCTTGTCCATCACTTGTCCCTTGGGAGAAGAGACCAACCCCCCCTCTCTGCCCCCTCCTTTCAGGGAGCTGTAGGGAGCCATCAGGTCTGCCCTGAGCCTCCTCCTCTCCAGGCTGAACCCCCCCAGCTCCCTCAGCCGCTCCCCATGGGAATTGTGCTCCAGCCCCTTCCCCAGCTCCGTTCCCTTCCCCGCACACGCTCCAGCCCCTCGGTGTCTCTTGCCGTGAGGGGCCCAAACTGACCCCAGGATTCGAGGTGCTGCCTCAGCAGTGCCTGGCACTGACTGATTGACCACCCAGCCTGGGGCAGCAGCTGCTCAGATGTTTCCGTGGGCCCGTGGCAGCAGGGCTCATACCAGGGTGCTGACCAGGAGCGGGTCGTTGGCCCTCCCGGTCCCTTCTCCGCACCCTGAACTCCGCTGCTGCGAGACCTCCGTGGTCAGGTGCTGCGGGAGAGAGGGTTTGTAGTGAGCCGATGGATTCAGTTTGCTTCCCAGGGGCAAACCCCTGCCTTGGCTGTGCGATGAAACCCCTCTCTGAGTTGCCAGGCTCGGCCTCTCATCGCCTGCGTCTCCGACACCCGTCGCTCGTCCCCCTGCCCGCGCGTGGAGTCCCCTCGGGTTTGGCTCTGGGTCCCCTTCCCACCCCATCCTGCTGAAGTCAAAACCCGCGTCGCCTCCCTTGCAGGACGAGCGTTTGCCTGGGGCATGGGCACCAACTTCCAGTTGGGCACGGGGGAGGAGGAGGACGCCTGGAGCCCGGTGGAGATGACGGGAAAGCAGCTGGAAAACCGCACGGTCCTGGCCGTGTCCAGCGGCGGCCAACACACGGTGCTGCTGGTCAAGGACAAGGAGCAGAGTTGATGAAGCGACGCCTTGCAGCCCAGCCCAGCGGGATCGCGGCACCCGCACACCCCCCCCCTCACCTTCCGCCCGGGGCGGGCGACTGGTTTCCAGCTCTGGTTTCCAGCTCTGGCGTCCCGCCGGCGGCGGTGGGGCGAGCGGGAGGCGTCCGCAGCCGGGCCCTGGCAGCGTCTGCGTGGCTGGAGCAGGGCTCTCGAGGGCGGCTCGCGATTTCTCACGGCGAGCGTGTGTCTGTCTTCCCGTGGTGCCCGGTGCTGTCAGCTCCCTGCTTGGCTTCATCCTAAACTGATCCCAGCACTGTGGCTGGATGGATTTTCCACTTATTCCCGTTTGTGGAGGTTGTTTTTTAATGCTGCCCGGCCCGGCAGAGCTGAGGGCCTTGTCCTTCACCACGCAAAAGGTTTGGCCGTCGGGCTTTCTGAGGTCCCCATGTTCCCCCAGTTTTGGGTGCTCCCCCCATCCCCTTAACATGGTTTAACTAGGATGGATTTGCCTGCTGCCACCCCCCAGACCCCTCGGGGCTCGTTCCGGGCGAGATCTCGGTCCAGCGGGAACGCCCCGGGGGAGCTCCGCTCGCACCCAACATGTGGCTGCGATGGGGAGATGCTGCTGGGAGCCTGCAAGGGGGAACACAGCGCTGTGGCTGCTGGGAAAGAGGGGTGGGGGGGGTCTCCTGCCTCCCACCCATCCCCACTGAGCCAAGATCCCCGAGGCTGGGAGCAGGTTGCTCTGCTCCCTCCTGCCCGGATCAGCCACCTCCAACGCTGCTTTTTGCACTCCCAGCCACTTGCTCCTTCCCACGGCCTTTGGAAACCCCACAAAAATCCATCCCGCGGGTGGGGACGCGGGTGTTTTACTGTTCTCTCTTTCCTTTGCTGAGGAAGGAGCTCCCTTTGCCGTTAGGGCCTCGCTGAGAAGACAGAACCCAACCCCAGCTACGCACCGACACGCTCCCAGCGACGGGACTCCCTCCTCCCCATCGCCTCCGGTCTCGGTCCCGCTGGTCCCGCTCCCTGCGCCTGGCTTGTCCCGTCCTCTCTTTCTGCCTTCCAGGTACCTGGACTGAGAACGGGGGGGCCGCGAACATTCAATTTTATACGTTAAGTTATAGCAATAGGGGGAAGCCGGGGGGGGGGGTGTGCGGGGCAGGGGCCGGGGCTTGGACAATGGCTCAGAGCAGGTTGAGTTTTTTTAAAGAGAAAATGTATTTTGGTTGATTTAATTGAGGAAGAGAGGGGGGAAAACCCCCCCCCTGTAATCTTTTAATGTTTGGAATAAACAGAGTTTTGATAAACCCTGGGCTTTTCCCATGGTTGGGAGGGCTGAGCATGGCGGGGACATGAAGGGTTTGGGTCCCCTCCTGCCACCTTTCTGTCCCCAGAGCCACGGGGCCAGCTGAGCTTCGGCACCCACACCGAGGGGAGCCCAGGACCCCAGGGCTGAGCAGGGGCTCAGCACCCTTCAGCCACGCTCGGGGCGGGGGGGGAGATGGGGATGGGCTGAGGATCCCGGAGCCTCGTGCCACCCCCAGGGCCACCGTGGCGTGGGGCCGCTTCTCTGTGGCTGTGGCCCTTGGGGACAGGTCGAGACAGGCGTCTGCTTTGTAGGGGTGCACCCTTGGGTGCTGCCGCGGTCCCAGCCTGTCGGGTGCCGTGCGGGGGTGCACGTGCAGTTGTGGGACGTGGCCGCGGGATGGCAGCAGGAGAAGGCGCTGGGGGAAGCGGGGCAGGGCACTGTGGCACCCCGCTTGTCGCTGACACCCTGCTTGTCCCCGACACCCTGCCTGTCTGACGGGCCATCCTCGGCACCTTTGGGCTTCTGGAGACGCAGCTGAGCCCCTCGGCACGGCTGGGGGGTGTCTTGGCACGGCAACGGCCGTCACAGCTGGCCGCGTGTGCGCTCCGGCGCGGAGACCAGGCTGCCGGAGCAGATTTCCGCATCCTGGTGTGGCCAGAGCCCCCAGCGTCCGCTGGCTCTTAATTAGGGAGGGAGCAGGTTCCTTAACGGTTTGATTGGGAATCGGGGGCGGCCTCGGCGGGCAGCTGGGGGGTGCCGACACGCGGCACACGCTCAGCCGGCGCCCAAGGCCGGCTCCGTGTTCTCTCATCACGGGACTGGACTTGCAAAGGGGGGGTTCTTTTCCCTGTAAGTGTGGGGCGGGGATCTGGGCCCGCCGGGGGGGGTTTGTTGCTGAAGTTGGAGCCCGTGATTTGCCGTCCCTGTGGGTGTTCTAATGCCGTACGGCCGTCACCCTCCGTTTGATGCTTCATCAGACGTGACGCGGTGCTGGATACCTGGTGGGGAAATTGCTCCTTTTGGGGCTGATTCCCAGCGACAGGCGCCACGTCAACGTCTCATTTCCCAAACCAGCGCTGGGATTTTTATATCCCTTCCAGGGAAAAAGGAAAAAAAAAAACCTCACCCTGAGTTGCTTTGCCACCCTTTTCCCAACCCGGCGATGCCGCCGTGCCGGGCTCTGCGCGGTCCTGCTTTGGCAGCTGCTTCCCGGGCGGCTTCGTGCCCTTCGCGGCGAACCTCGCCGACCTATTTATAGCTGAGAAACGCAGCGAGATGTGATGACGGCAGACGCGGGACTCCTGCGGCAGCGGGGCAGCGCTGACAGGCCGGGGTGGGAGAGCAGCTCCGCGCTCCCGGCACAGCGGCGGAAGCAGGCGGCTCCGGCTGGGTTGGGGTTGGATGCGGATGGGTTAAACTGCCAGTTAAACCAGGTGGGGGTTTGGTGCGGTTCCTGGACGGCGTGGGTGCCTGGCAAAAAGGGTGAGGACTCTAGAGGGGATATCCTGTCCAAAAAAAACCTCACGGAAAGTGATTTTTTAGGAAGGACAGATCTTGCCCTGGGAAGGTCTGGAGCCCCCGCGGCGTTGCTGGCAGCACGGAGGGGAAGGGGAGGTGCGGAACAGCCGTGGGGGGACCCAAGGGACGCAGCTCGCCTGGCCAAGGCATCGCATCCCAGGAAACCTCCCCGGTGTGAACCCAGGGCTGGCTGCGTTTGGCTCTCCCCTCCCCGTCACCCCTGTGGTCCGCGGGGCTGGTGTCCCCGCTGCGTCCAGCTCCGCTCCCAGGTTCTCTCGCCCTCAGCTCGGGGCAGCACCATCCCGATCCCTCTTCAGCCCCACCGCTGGACAGGGAGGAGTTCCGTGTGGAGAAGCCGGTGCCAGGGGCCAAGCTGGTACCAGGGGTGGGGGCTTTTCCCCAGGGAGCCTGGCCCGGTTGCTCTGGTTGCACCAAGGAGCTCCCATCCCTCTCAAGCGGGGTGTCCCCGGTGGGGTGCAGCACCCTTGGGCGCACGGCAAAGCTCCAGGTGGGAGCACAGGATTCCTCCCCCTTCTGCCGAGCGGGATTTTCCTTGTTTCCTCGGCTGCCGGTGCTGCCGAGAGCCTCCTGCTTGGTCATCCCATATCCCTCGGCTGCCGGCGAGCTGGGAGCCCTTACGGAGGCCTTGGCTCCTGCTGGTTCTGCCCAACCTCCACCTCTTCCCGAATTTCCCTGCAGGGTGAGCCAGCAGCCCCCATCCCAGTGCTCCCAGTGCTCCCAGTTGCTCTCATCCCCTTGCTGTGGACAGGTTTTTGCATCCATCCCCCAAGTTTGGACAATTTCAAGGGGCTGATCCTGCTTCCAGGAGGGTGAAAACACCCCCTGGGGTAGGGAGGCCGTGGGTATTTTCAAGAGAAAGGGGGGGAAAAAAGGGCTGGGGAGAACAATAGGGTTTAAAATATTCGGAGCCGATGAATCAGCCGTTGTCTTGGGAGCCGGAGTGACACTTTAGTGGGAAGTTGCTGGAAATTGGGGGAAGGATGAGCCCCCGCGCAGGGGGGAGAGGGTGGGCGAAGGAAAACAGCTTAATTGAGAAAAGGGAAACATCTCATTAACGAGCTTTTGCGCCGGCGGAGCGAAGCGATGGCGTTTCGGGGAGGAGAAGGAGGAATTTGGATCCCGTGGTGGGGTTTGGGGGGGACCCCAGGCTGTGCCAGGGTGCGGCCTCGGTGCACGGCTGCCCCGTGGGCACAGCCAGACCCTTTCTCCTTGCCGGGGGCTGGGGGGTCCCCGGTCACGGCTCAGATCCCACACTCCCGGTCCCCATCTGTTGCTACTCGAAGTTCATCAAAGATTTTTGTTTTAATTTACGGACAGAAGATGGGAACGTGGGATCTGGGGCTTTTAGCATCCGCGGAGGATGAGCTCTGGCGCTGGGAGGCTTTTTTGTTTCCAGTATAAAGGCACTTTGTGTGTTGTTTGAGCGACGGGCGGAGGGGTTTTCGTGTATTTTTTTTAACGTGTGGCTTTTTTTTGGATGCAAAAACCCCCCTACCTGTGCAACATTCCCACAGGATCTGCATCCTGAAGAGGGTTTGGGGCTAACGAGTTGATTCTCATCCTCCTTTTCCTGCCACAAAGAGGAAACGAGCTTTAATTATTGCCCAGCCGGCTAATTAACCAGCGTGTGGGGTCACGTGGGTCTGTAATGCCGGGTCGTTGCAGTGGGTGGTCTCACCTCGCCGACTCATCGTGGAGGCTGGGAACCTGGCCAGTATATCCCAGTATAACTGGGATGCTCGATGGTCTGGTGTAGCTACTGGTAGAGGAGCGTTTGGGGTCTCCTGGGGGATGGGAATTGGGTTGAAATAGTGACGCGTGGAGCTCTGCCCCCTCCCAAATCTGCTGAAATCCTGGTTTGTCTCGTGTAACAACAGGCTAAAAATAGAGATGCGGGCTCTGGGCATCGCTCCGGAGCTGGGAAACCGGTCCCTGCGTGTCCCTCCCTGTCCCGCTTGTGCAGGGAATAACAGCACGAGTTGAGCAAAACTTGTCACTGTGAAAAGGGGGGGGAAACGCCCTGGTGATTATTGATAAAGGGGTTTTTTTTTCCTTTGGAAATGGTGAGTTACAAGTCAAGCGGCGTCTCTGCAGGGCTGAGAGCCCGAATCCAGCCCAGACCGCTCCGGAGCAAGGGTGGTGGGAGATATTGCTGCCAGGACAACCAGATTTACACGTTTCCGTGCGCATAATAACGCGATTACAAAGTCAGCCTAAACCTGCGGCGCAGACAAAGAAACAGGCGGCTTCGTAATTCATCACACGTGTACGAACGAAGCCTGTTACGATAGGGTTCGTTACTTGGTGGATTAATTACGGAAAGGTGAAGAAAAGGAGGTGTTCCGCGGTAGCAACGCGTTACCAGACTGCGGGGACGGTCCCCGGGCAGCGTGTGGGTGCCCGGCGGCTCCCGTGTGCCGGCACGCGTCGCTGCGTTATTCAGCTGGGCTGGCTGCCGGTTTAACTGGGCTGTGAAATCGCCGGCCTCGGGGCCTGAATCCGCTTTCCGAGGGCGCTGGATGATGGAGAGGGGTCTTGGAGAGGTGCTGAAACAGCAACAGCCCCGCCAGAAATCACATCCAGGCTGGACACCCGCGTCTCGCATCCACCCCGTGCTCTTTTCGGTCTTCCCGTTCTTTGCGAGCTCACGCTTCGCAGATTTTTAAGTTGAAATACTTTAAAATCCAAAGTCTCAGCAAGCGGGAGCAGGAGTTACAGGCTCCAACACCCCTTTCCCTTGCATTTTCACTAAATCCTCATTTGCATTTAAATTACAAATGTAATTTGGGCCATTAAAATCCAACTCCATCTCCACCTTCGGTTACTGGGCCCTGCAGAATGACACTGGGCCCTGCAGAATGACCTCGGCTAGAGGTTTGGGCTCCATTTCCTGAAGCTGGGCTTTTCCCAATACCGGAGTTCTCAAAACCGGAATTTAGAGGCAATCCCTCTCCCTCCGCTCCCCAGAATGCTGCCCTGAGCGGGACCCTGCTCGCTGCCGGCGGGTCGAAGGAGAGCTGGAGGCTGCTTACCATCTATTTTATTATGGATTTTGGACAGAAAGCGCGGGTCCTGTACAGAAACGCCAGCGAAAGGCCGGAGTCACGAGGGCTGGAGCGCGACGCGTCGGCTGAAGCGCTTGGCGAGGTCCTGGTCGATGCCGTGGACCGGGCAGATTTGGCAGGAGCCCGAGTGCTCCATCACGTGTGGAGTAGCGGGGGGGTGGGATGGGGTGGCCTGGGGTCACTTTAATTTCATACAGTGAGAGATATACATACATTTACATATAAATTAAAGTATACAGAGTGCCCTCTGAGCGGCCCGGCTGCGGCCCCGGGCAGAGACCGGCTCCCAGCGATGCTTCCCTGTGTCGGGATTCGACCCCCGTTCCCCAGCCTGGGCGAGGGGCTGGTGGAGCTGATTTCTGGGTGGGTGCTGCAGCGGGGAGAAGCTGGATCAGCCCCCGGGTGCCTTCCCGGGTGCTGCTGTAGGCGAGTGATGCTCTAGGGCTGTCATGGCGAGGGCTCCGGTGCGGCACTTCCCGTCAGCGGCCCCTTTTCCCCAGGGAATATTCTTTTCTTTCATTATTTAGCAAAACCTGAGCTAAGAAAAGCCCCGATCCTCGCTGCGTCCTGGGCTCCGAGCTCTGCCCGAGCGGAGCGGCCTTTAAAAAATAATGACGTGAAGCCTTTTAACCCGCCTTAAGGCCGTTGCAGACGCATCTCCCAGCGGGATGGGATTTGGCAGATGGAACTAAGGCCCTGTGGGGATGGGAATTGGGGTGACTGAGCTTTGGGGGCTGGCCACGCTGCCCGTGGAGTCCTGAGCCATCCCACAGCACTCGCGGCTTGGACCCCCCAACACGATGGCGTGTCCTTGGGGGGGCTGCATGGGGCAGAGGTGCCCCATCCACAGGTGATGGGGTTCACCTCCCCTGTACCCCCAGTTTCTGCGCTCAGCAGCCACCGCGGCTGCAGTTGGAAGTGCTGCTCTCCTTCCTGTCTTTACCAGCCTTGGTCATGGGGGCTGTGTTTCTGGGGGACACTGAGGCTCTGGCTGCAGCGGGTTGAGGAGATCAATGACTTTGAGGCATGGCTTTTTTTAGGGGTACCCCCAAATTGGGAGGCTAAGCCAAAATTCAGCCTCATGCTGAAGCTCGGAGCAAACCTCAAGGTACCTTGGTCTGCAGCGTGCGGGGACATCCCGCCCTTGCCAGGACATCCCGCCCTTGCCAGGACATCCCACACTTGCCCAGGACATCCCGCCCTTGCCCTGGACATCCCGCCCTTGCCTTGGACATCCCGCCCTTGCCAGGACATCCCACACTTGCCCTGGACATCCCGCCCTTGCCCTGGACATCCCGCCCTTGCCCAGGACATCCCGCCCTTGCCCAGGACATCCCACACTTGCCCTGGACATCCCGCCCTTGCCCTGGACATCCCGCCCTTGCCCAGGACATCCCACACTTGCCCTGGACATCCTGCCCTTGCCCTGGACATCCCACCCTCACTGGAACCTCACCATAAACCGGCTCCAAACCAGGAGCCTTTCCCATCACACGGTTCTGAGGGTTTGCCCCCAGGCTGGGTTGCGGTTGGATCGGAGGGGTGGTCTCCAACCCCTTCTGGACACTTCAGTCTCACTTCTCGTGGAGCTGAAGCTCAGCCTCCTGGGACCCTGAGGAGTTCCCCCAGTTGCTGCCTCAGAGCCGATCCTGCTCGCCCTCCTGCACCCGATGCTGTGTGAACAGCCGGGCTTGCGGTGACAGATGAGGAGACAGGGGGGTCCAGGAGTCCATCCGTGCCTGCACAGGGATCCCGGGGACCCCTGGGCGGGAGCTGGAGGTGTCTGGGCTGATGCAACACCGAGCGAGAGGCTTTTGCTCGGGGCAGAGGGACACGGGGAGGATCGCTCGCCTGCTTCAAAAGCGACTGATTTGAGATCCAAAATGGGCAATTTCACCAAATTTGGTTCCTTTGAAAGAGAAATTGGATTCGGCCGCTTTGTCGGCTCTGCCTTCCTAACCAGGAGACTGCAATTGCCACAGACTCCGGAGCAAGGTAGGGCTGGGGAGGAGAGGTAATGGCCTTTATTAGGCTAAATGGATGCAACTGGAAAAACCAGAGACGCAGCCCCGGCTCGCCATCCAGCCCGCGAGCCCCAGGTGCTCGCCTGCTTCCTCCAGCTGCATCAATTTGTCCACTAAATGCTATTACCGCTCCCTCCTCCTCCTCCTCCGCGGTTCCTTTGACCTCCTGGCCGCAGCCGTGGTGGTGGGAGGCGAGAGGAAGAGAAAGCCGTGGCTGCCGGATGCTGCTCGCAGCCGGCGCGGGGCTGGCCGAGGGGGATCCAGGGAGCACCCATCAGTCACCGTTTAGCAGGAGGTAACGTGGTCCAGAGGTCCCTGGCCGGTGGCCCCCGCAGGATGCGCTGCCTTGGAACGCAGCCGCTTCTGCGGTTGCTGCGTCCGGCTGGGCGTGAAATCCCAAATGAGATCCCAACCCTCTGCCTCTCGCAGCCTGTGGGTCCTTTCTCCGTGCACGACCTCTCTCCCTGCCTGGGGAGTTATGAAGTGGTGGTGGCGTTTTTCCCATCGTCTGCTGAAGAAAGAAAACCCCCGTCGGTTTTGGCTTTGCTGGAGGAGCTGTGGGCAGCGCTGTTGCTCAGCCCTCAGGAAGGGGAGGGGGAGCGCCTTAATCCCTTCTAATTGCTCCAGCGCTGCGAGAGGCGCCACAAACTGCTCCCACAGTGAGACCTTGCCCAGCCTTAGTGTCTTCAGGGGCAGATGGGTGAGGAGCCCAGGGATGCTGGGCCGGGGGAGTTTGGATCAGCACATGGACACGGGGTGAGCTGGGGATGTGTCCTGCTCCATCCCCGGGCTGTATCCCTATATCCAGCATCACATCCATGTCCAGGCCTGCAGTCAGAGGTCTCTAAATGATGCAGTAATGACGGTAACGGTAGGACGTTGTCCTCTGGGACAGTCCCAGTTTGAAAGACTCCAGTAAAACCTTCCCTGCGGATCTGGAGCTCTTTGCTAACACACTGAAGCAGTGGCGTTTTCCCGCCTCTGGCCATTTTTGGGACACAGCTCAGATGCGGATGGAGCGAGGCCTCACGACGTGGCGTCACCATCCAGCACGGTCCCCTTCTGCCTCCTGACACGGGAGGGTTCCCCTCTCGCCACGGGCTGCGGTGCCACCTGGGCCCGTGCGGGAGGAGAAGCACAGGGGCCTTGGGGTCGCGGTGTCCCCGGATGCCTGGGCTTTGCCGACAGCCACGCGCTGGAGGCGACAGCCCTGGCCTTGGGGCTGCCGGCTCTGCCCGGCCGCGGTGGGAGCAGCAGCAGAGCAGCTCTGCCCAGGCTGCCTCTTGGTCGTAGTCATCGGATCATGTAGGTCGGGAAGGAGCTTTCAGAATCATCAGTGTTGTTAAATTAAGATTTGATGACCAACAAGGTCATCCGTTAAGGTGGTCCTCTCGCTACGTTGCTTGGTGAGTCCTGATTCCCCCGTGCGCGGCTCTCCGGGGTGAAAAACGTCTTTGCAGTCACCCACTTTCAGTCAGAACCAAACCCAGCGGCGTTACCGAGCGGCGCCCGGGCCGCCGCTCTGCTAGAGCTCCGTGGTGGTGACCTGGGTCACTTCCGAGCGCAGATCGTCCCCTCCGTGGCCCCGGCAGCCCCGCTGGAGGCTGCCCACGCCTAGTCATGCCGGCTTGTTGCAGGTTTCGGAAGGGATGCAGGTGGAGACGCGCTCCCGCGTGGCGTTTCTGGCGCAGGAGAAGCTGTTCTGGTCCACGCGGGCTCGGAAAGGCAGGCAAAACTCTCGGAAACACCTCTTGAAATTTTCATCCAGGAAGGCGTAAAGGACGGGGTTGAGGCTGCTGTTGGTGTAACCCAGGGCGATGCAGAAATGCAGGCTGGCCACCACGTAGGGGTTCTTCTTGTCTATGTCCACCAGCGTCCAGACGATGACGAAGATGTGGATGGGCGTCCAACAGATGATGAAGGCCGCCACCACCACCAGCACCATGCGCGTGATGCGCCGCAGGTTGCGGTCCTTCTCCTTGGATCCCGAGAGGAGGCGGACGCTCTTCAGGCGAAGGATCATCAGCCCGTAGCAGATGGTGATGACCAAGATGGGGACCATGAAGGCGAAGATGAAGACGCAGATCTTGGTCACGGTGTCCCAGTAGATGGGAGGATCGGGAAACTGGAGCGTGCAGAGCACCGTCCCATCTGTGGGAGAGAGGGCGATGAGAGGGGGAGCCGGCGATGCTGCCCGCTCTCTGCACGGGCGTACTCGGGCTTGTTAAGAGGATGCCAAGGGCTGGTGTCCTCACACAGGAGCTGCAGATCTCCAGGGAGACCTCAGAGCCCCTTCCAGTGCCTGGGGGGCTACGAGAAAGCTGGGGCGGGGGGCTTTTCCAAGGGCAAGGAGTGACAGGACAAGGGGTGACGGGGTTAAACGGAAAGAGGGAGATTGAGATGGGCCATCAGGAAGGAATTCTTCCCGCAGAGGGTGGGGGGCACTGGGACAGGTTGCCCAGGGAAGCTGTGGGTGCCCCATCCCTGGGAGTGTCCAAGGCCAGGCTGGATGAGGCTGGGAGCACCCTGGGCTATGGAAGGTGTCCCTGCCCGTGGCAGGGATGGGAACTAGATGGTCTTTAAGGTCCCTTCCCACCCAAACCATTCCAAGGCATAGGCCTTGGTGTCCCACACCAAAGTCCCAGTTGGGGACTTTGCAGTACCACTGGGCGTGGGTTTAGGCACCTGCTTTGCACCCCAGGAGCTGGGGAGAGGCACTGGTTGGGCTGGAGCTGGGGAAAAGGACAATTTCTGGGATGGTTGCCAACCTCTGCATCCAAGATGGCAAAGAACACGGTGATGATTTTTCCGTGGCAGGGCCGGTGTAGGGGATGCCCATCACTGAGCTCAAACCTGCTACAGGACGTGCGTGTGCCAGGGCACCCCCGGGGTGGACGGACGAGTCGGGAGGGGACCTTTCCCAGAAACCACTTGCCTTTTGACTTGGTGACCGCCATGACCATGATGGGCACCCCAATGAGGGAGGAGAGCACCCAGATGCAGACATTGATGATCTTGGCCTTGGTCGGCGTGCGGAAGTCCAGGGCCTTAACCGGGTGGCACACGGCGACGTAGCGGTCCACGCTCATCATGGTGAGGGTGAAGATGCTGGTGAACATGTTGTAGTAGTCAATGGAGAGCACGACCTTGCAG
Source organism: Rhynochetos jubatus (assembly GCA_027574665.1). Taxonomy (NCBI): domain Eukaryota; kingdom Metazoa; phylum Chordata; class Aves; order Eurypygiformes; family Rhynochetidae; genus Rhynochetos; species Rhynochetos jubatus. Next base: position 4,160,145 of record CM050672.1, on the reverse strand, counting down.
AGCAGCTCCCCAAAGGGCCAGGTCTCCATCAGGTACTTGGTGCTTTGGAAGGGCAGCGTGCTGGTGGCCAGCGCGTCTGCCAGGGCCAGGTTGAAGATGTAGATGTTGGTGGATGTCTTCATCTTGGTGTACCTGGGGGGAAGTGGCAGAGAAGGGAGGATTTACAAGCGGTCAGGGCTGGCTTCCCGCGCCCAAGCGCACCCAATGTGATGAGGAGGGGGCTTTCCCTGGCTGCTCGCAGGGTGCCATCGCCCTTGGCGGGCAAAGGTACGTGCTTGTGACGTGCCCTTCGGCAGCACCGGTGTGCTCAGCCCCCTTCCAGTTGAGAGAGTCCTTGTGTTCGTGGATGGCTGTAGGGTGTGTTGAAGTCCCCGGGTTGAGCTCACACGTGGGACCTCAGCCAGCACCTGCAGCCCACGGCTGGCGCTCTGCCCGGGCGGTTCCCTCTCACCTGGCCCGGGAGGTGACAGTCACTCCCATGGCTGCCTTGACTCAAAGGAAATCGGAAGGAATGTTCAGAGAAGCCACTTCTCCAGTGAAATTGATTTACTCCCATTTCCCTGAACCAGTTGCACAATGTCCTTTACCTCCCGAAACCTCCTTTATCTGATTTTCCACCCAGTAAATCGTGATTATCTAGCCTGCTTCCCTGACGAGTTTTCTTGCAGAAATTGGATCGATTACCCCCGGAAACAGGCCATCTGGAAGCAGCCCAATTAGCCAGGCTGGAGCTCCAGAGCCTTTGGGGAAGACTGGCCGCCTTGGCCGCTGCACATGGCTCGGGGGCACGGTGCCGCTTCCCCCCAGGGCGTACGGCAAGGGCTGCGGCCGCCCGCGTTGGCACGGCGGCTCTGGTCCTTGTCACATCGCCGTAGGAGAAACGTCTGGTCCCGAGTGCCAAAACCCTTCCCAAAGGGATGGGGCGGGCATGCTGGTGGGTGCCAGGGCCGGTGGCATGGGTGGGTGTCCCCGGGGCACCCCGCCCTGCAGGTGATGCTTTGAACGGCGTGGTTGGCTTGCAGGGGATGCTCATTGCTGCTATCGGGGGTCCCCAAGGGGTTGGGGTGGGGGCTCTGCAGCAGCCCCTGGGGGTCCGCAAGGGGTTGGGGTGGGGGCTCTGCAGCAACCCCCGGTTGTTCGCTCGGCTGAGGTCAGGGCTACGCAGCAGCTCAACCTTCCCTTGTGCTCCCTTCCAGCGTGCCCCTGTTGCTCAGAGCATCCTCCGCAGCCCCGAGCTCATTTAGATGCACCCTAATTAATTAACAGACGTGTCAGGCTGAACACAAGCGTCCCCTGCGCGGCTAAACCTGCCTGGAGCATCCCCGGGGTGCGTTGGGTCCTGGGCCCAGGGGAGCGGAACTCGGCCCCGGTGCGCTGGGGAGACAATCCCTGGGATGCCAGACGCAGGAACAACTGGCACGGCTCACGGAGTAAGGCAACGGCTCGCGGTGTGGCGGGGTACAGGGAACAAATTGGGGTGAGGGGACGGAGTAACTCCCACCCAGCTGGTTGCTCTGCCGCCCCGGCTGAAGACCAGGAGAGCGGGATGGGGCCATCAGCTGCCTTCGCTCCATCCCTTTCTCCGCCCCAGCGGGGTCAGGAGGGCATGCCGGCGGGAGCAGGGACCCCCGGGGCGGCTCCCGGCCCCAGCGGCATTCCCCTCGCATTCGCCTGGGCTGCGAAGGCAGCCCCTGGCCCCAGGGTGGAACTGTTGGAGTAGAACTGGGGGTTTTATTTTAAATATAGCATAAAAAAAATGGCTTTTCCTTGGAAAAGCCTTTTCCGTTCTCTTTAGGGTTGTTTTCCAGGCTCTTTCGTGCGTGCATCTCTCAGGAAAGATCCATTCCAGGTTAAACAAAAACCTGAGAATTTGTGCTATTGTCAGGTTTTGGCTCACCTAGATTAAAAAATAGTCATTTTCAGGTAGATTCACACTTCTTTGATCTCTGCTTTTTGAATAAAATGGGGAAAAAGATCAGTTATTCACACTGTGCTCTGCCAGGCGTGCTCAGCCACACCAGATGTGCCAGGGGTGGTGGGACCCGGCGGGGGGGCTGGGGCTGTAGCCCCCATCCCCAGCCAGGATGGGGCTGTGCTGGTGAAGGCAAAGCGGTGATGGGGATGACTGGGATGATGGGGATGACTGGGATGATGGGGATGACTCATTTTCTCCCCCAGAGCTGGGGTTTTGGGGCAGGATGCAGCCCCTGAGGGTCAAAGCCACTGCACAGGATGGGGGAGTCCATCGTGGTGACCCCCAGAGCCACAAATGAAGCAGCTGCTCCAGGAAAGAGGTTCATCCCCGGCAGCAGAACGCACCGGCTGATGGAGCTCCCCGGGGCTGCCAAACCCATCGCAATTAAGCGAGTGCCTTGATTGGGAAGTTACACACTTGAAGGAAACAATCTGGAAGGTGTTGACGGAGAGACACAGCCCTGGGGGGGCAGATTCCAGCAGCGATGCCGACTCCCAGGTAGGGACCCCTGAGCTCTCCAAAAACAGGCGAAAGAAACAGCCTGTAGAACTCCTGGAGCTGCTAAAAGACGCTGCCCTGGGCTTAACAAACGGGGCGCCCAGGGAAGGGGTGTCCCTGCAGCCTGTGTGGGAGCTGGGGAGGCAGCTGGGGGGCTCCGCGGGGATGTGGGCACTGGCAAGGCTGAGCGTGCGGCTGCCAACTGCTTCCAGGGGTATTGTTAAAAGCGCCTGACAACGCGGTGGATGCTGCAGTGCCGGAGCTGCCGGGGGGGTGCTGGGAAGGCTGAGCTCCCTCCGGGTGCGCGGTGGGTTTTGGATGCTCTGGGCAAGGAGTGTTTTGGGTTTCGGCTGGGCTCGGCTCTCTGGGGTGTGGGCTGCCCGTCCAGGGGGCTCAGCTGGGGGCCGTGGAGCAGGGTCCTGCGCGTACCTGCTCCCGAGCTCTGCGGCATCCTCAGCGCTGCATCCCCAGGGACTGGAGGTCCCCGAGCCCCGCAGCATGTGCTCCAGCCGTGCTTGCAGGCTGCCGGGGCCAAGGACAGCACGAGGGGACACCCGGGGATGTCCCCAGGGCCACAAGGAAAATGCCCGGCAGCGAGGTCTGGACCTGAGCCCATCCCATTTCACACGGACACAGGTTTTCCCCAGTGGAGCCTCACTAGTCCCAGCCTAAACCATGGAACAGCTCTGCCGGCGAACCCCAGGAGGGCTCGGCCACGTAGGGGACAAAGGGACATGCGTGTCCACAGCCCCTCCTGTCCCAGGGGCTCGGAGCATTATTCATTCCTTGAGAGATGCGTCTAATTCCAGCGTCAGCCGGCGGGTTGGAGAACGGGGCTGGAAAGCAGGGTGGGGGGATGTGTGGATGCTGTAGAGTCAGGCTTCCTAAAGCTCGGGTACCATCGGGTTACTCGGTGAGTTAAATAGGGATGGTGTTTGCACGCTAAAGCTGTCTCTTTAAAATGCCTTCCCTCTCCTCACAGAGCAGAACCAGCTGGAGGGGGTCTAATAACCCTCATCCTTCACCATGACACCCTCCGTGCGTATGTCACGGCAACAATTACCTTAATTCGGAATTTTTCAGCCTGGGGCTGAATTTTAAAGCAACTTCGAGCGGATGAAAAATCCCGTCTGGTGTCGGGTAGGGTCAGGGAGTGACACCCCCATCCCGCCACCCATCACCCACCCTCTGGGATGGTTAAAAATACACAGCAGAGCTACCCAAAGAGCGGGGAGCCAGGGGCAGCGGGGCCTGACGTAAGGGTGATGGGCAGCCCGGCTCGTGGGCACGTTTCAGGCTGGTTTCCTTGCCCCCCCCCCGGTGAGTCACCGCATTATTGCGTGCGCAGGCAGCGCTGGGCCTTGCTGACCTCCCGTAACGATTGCCATGGCCTCCGAGTTCGGGGGGAGGGGGGAGTGCAAATGGTTAAAAAATGGGATTTTGGGGGATTTGTCTAAATTCTACCACACGTTCTGGTTTGGCCCCACCGTTTTGGGGTTACACTGACCCCTGGGGTGATGGGAATTGGGATTAACCCCATGAATCCTGGGCTGCCCCCCAGGACAAGCCCCCTCTGCCATGGGAGGGGGTGCTGTGAAGCCCAGGCACCCAGCGATTCCTCTGCTCCCCCCTGGCCAGGCTGGAGGTGGCGAAGGCTCCGTGCCGGCAGCGGTGTGCCAGCGGGCGCGGCTCCTGGCGCTGCCGGCAGGGTCTGGGGGGCACGGAGGCTCTGCCCCCCGCCGCGGTGGTCCTGCGGTGTGTGAGACTCGGCTGTATTGTCCCGCGGTCCAACAGCCGCGGCCGCCTCAGCGCGTCCTGCCCAGGCAGGATCCACCAGCGACTCGGACCGAGGGGCTGCTCCCACGGGCAGGACATTTTCCACCCCGGCACAAGCGTTGGATGGAGCCAAAGCGGGGTTCAGGGTCCCCCGGGACGTGAGCTGGGACCTGGTGCTGGGGGGCCGTGGGGCGAGCTGGGGCTGGGCGCTGCGGGCTCCTGCTCTTTGTTAGAGGGAAGCAGGAGTCGGGCGCTGCCGGAGGTGCCGGGAGGGGGCTGGGTAATTCCTGCTCGGCTCAGGCCCCAGGGATGGAGTGGGGTGGGTACCCGTGGGAGCCCATCAGCCCCTCTGTGGGGTGGGTGCGAGGGGGGGGCGCAGCATCTTCCCTGCACACAGGGCAGCTCTCGGCGTCGGCATTTGCGTGTTGGAAACAGCCGTGCGCACGCCTTTGCCTCTTGCACAGCGTCAGGGCATCGTCCACGCACGTGTGTGCTCGCACACTCGCCGTTTGCACACTCATCATGCCCATCTCGGGGCTACCTGTGTGCACGAGCGCCCGGTGCACACCCACCCTTGCTCCTGTGGCTGTCTCACACCCCGTGCACACTCGCTTCTGCTGCTCACACCCGGTGCACGCTCGCACCCGGTGCACGCTCACACCTGCTGACATCTTGCACATGGTGCACACTCATCCCTGGTGCACACTGGGCCCAGCTGCTACCTCATACTTGATGCACACCCACCCCAGGTGCACGCTTACCCCCCTGCACACCCACCCAAGGTGCACACCCCTGTGTTCACCCACCCAAGGTGCACACTCAGTCCCCCTGCACACCCACCCAAGGTGCACACCCACCCAAGGTGCACGCTTACCCCTGTGCACGCCCACCCCAGGTGCTCATCCCCATGCACACCCCCCCCAAGGTGCACACTCAGTTCCCCTGCACACCCACCCAAGGTGCTCACCCCTATGTTCACCCACCCAAGGTGCACACTCAGTCCCCGTGCACACTCAGTCCCATGCACACCCACCCAAGGTGCACACCCTTGTGTTCACCCACCCAAGGTGCACACTCAGTCCCCGTGCACCACCCAAGGTGCTCGTCCCCATGCACACCCCCCCCAAGGTGCACACTCAGTCCCCCTGCACACCCACCCAAGGTGCACACCCTTGTGTTCACCCACCCAAGGTGCACACTCAGTCCCCGTGCACACCCACCCAAGGTGCACATCCCTGTGTTCACCCACCCAAGGTGCACACTCAGTCCCATGCACACCCACCCAAGGTGCTCACCCACCCAAGGTGCACACTCAGTCCCCGTGCACCACCCACCCAAGGTGCTCGTCCCCATGCACACCCCCCCCAAGGTGCACACTCAGTCCCCCTGCACACCCACCCAAGGTGCACACCCTTGTGTTCACCCACCCAAGGTGCACACTCAGTCCCCGTGCACACCCACCCAAGGTGCACACCCCTGTGTTCACCCACCCAAGGTGCACACTCAGTCCCATGCACACCCACCCAAGGTGCTCACCCACCCAAGGTGCTCACCCACCCAAGGTGCTCACCCACCCAAGGTGCTCACCCACCCCCGACACACCCTCGCTCCCCGTTGTCCCTCCCGTGGGTACCGCGGCCCCGCTCCCACCTGACGATGCCGTACATGACCAGGACGTTGCCCAGCAGCCCCACCACGCACACCACGGCGTAGAGCGCGGTGATGACGACGACGATGAGGATGGACGTGGCGTTCTTGGCCGGCTGCGGCTCCGTCTCGTTGGCCCCGTGGCCGGGCAGTGGGGACCAGGCAGTGTCGTTGCCCCAGGTGGTACCGGTGGCCGTGGGCAGGGCCGTGGGCAGCGCCGTGGGCAGCTCCATGACCCGCGGGCGGCCGTGGCCACCGCGTGCATCCGAGTGCCGCGGGTTCGAGCCCCGCTCCCACCGCCTCCGCCGCCGACTCCCGCACCCGCCCGGCGGCCGGGGACGTTTTATAAACCCGGCGTGTCCCCGAGCCACGTGGGGCCGGCCCTGCCCCCCCCCCCCGCCCTCTCTCCCGCCCGCCTCCACCTCCCGCCAGCGGGTCCCTGCCCGCCCCTCCCCGCTCCCTGCCTGCTCTCCTCTCCCCTGCTCCCTATCTGCCCCCCCGTCCCTGCGACAGGTCCTTGTCTCCCCCCCCGGTCTCTGTTTCCCCCATCCCTGCCTCCCCCCTACCCCTGCCTGCCCCCCCCCAGCCCTGCCTGCCCCCCCCCGCCCTCAATTCCTGCCTGCCTTTCCCCCCCCAGGTCCCTACCTGCATGCCTCTCTCCTTCCCTGCCTCTCCCCATCCCTGTCTGCCCCCCCGCGATGGTCCCTGCCTGCCCCATCCCTGCCTGCCGCCCCCCGGAGCGTCCCGGGGCGTGGGGCGGGCTTGAGGGGGTGTGCGATGTCTCTGCACTACGGTTGCTTTGGGTTTTCTTTGTCTGGAAGAAGCCGTGGGGGCGGGGGGACAAACAGCCCCCTTGTCCCCAAGCAAAGCTGGGGTCTCCCCGGTGCCCCCCCTTTCCCCCCTCCGCGCTGTGCCTTTTCTCCTCATCCTTCTCTCCCCTGTATGCTGGGGGGGGCTGGATCAGTTGGGGGGATGCTGAGGATGTCTGGGGGGGGTGTTTCAGGGGGATTTGGGAGGGATGCTGTGGGGTGGGGGCTTGGGGGAGGGGCTGGGAGGGATGCTGTTGGTGGGGGACTTTGGAGGGATGCTGAGGGGGGAGATCTAGGGGGTTACTGGGGGGGGGGATGCTGGAGAGGGACTTGGGGAGCAATGCTGGGGGCAGCTTAGGAGGGATGCTGGGGGACACAAGGGGGGATGCTGGCTGGGGGTAAGGGGAGGGGGACACAAGGGGGGATGCTGCTGCAGGAGGGATTTAAGGGGGTGCTGCAGTGTGGGGGTGCAAACAGCCCCATCAGCACTGCCTGCTCGGCAGAGCTGAGCTTGTGGGATGCTGAGGGTCATCCTCACCCTCCTTGGGGCAGGACCACCCCCCCGGCAGGTCACCCCCTCAAAGCAGAAAGGCAGGAGCCTTATTTTTCCTGGAGACCCAGCAGCTGGGGGGCTGTGGGGACCCATGTTTGGGGCGCCTCTGTCCCCTCTTCACTTTGGGGGTGGATTCATTCATTGCCGGGCCCGGGACAGAGCAGGCTCGGCCAGGGGGAGGGTTTTCTGCAATTTGGGGTGGTTTTGGCTCAGGAGGGACAGGAGTCACAGCGCCTGGAGGAAGGATGGGTCAGCCCTGCAGATGGGTTTTCAGGCTGCGTAGTGCTCTGCCAGCGTGAAACCCCTGCAGTGCTGAAGCATCCAGATACTCCATCAAGAGCCTCATCAAACCGCCCAGGAGGGAATTAATAGCTCTTTATTCATCCCGTCGTTGGGAGGGGAAACGGCTCCCGGGCCGCTGGCCGAGGAGGCAGCACCCATGGGCTGTGGGGTTCTGCCACCACGGAGCGAGGGTCTCGGTGGCAGCGGTCTCGGCTCCGTCCCAAAGGGCCGGTGGGATGGATGCGGGCAGGAACTGGGGGCACAGGGATGGCTTTACCGTGTCTGCCTCGGGTCCTGCATTCCCCAGCGATGCACCGGCCTGGAGGTGCTCCCGTTCCCGGGATGGTTTTGCAGGAAGCACCAGAAGCCCAAGCGGGAACGAGGGCTACGTCCCACACGTGCGTGGCCCCTGGGACGCAGTGTTTAAACAGCTTTCTGGGGTGAAAACAGCCCCCCAGGCCCGGAGCAAGGTGCCAAGTCTCTGCTGCGCACAGCCCTGACACAGCCCGGCTGCCGGTCGCTCCTGGCAGGAGGGAAATGCCGGGTCGGTGGGTGCGAAGCGGCATGTAGCGTGGCTGAGGAGCTCTTCAGAAGAGGGTTCATCCTTCGCTTGGCTCCCAGCGTGGCCGCACACCCCACGCTGACCCTTTTCCAAGGGGTTATCTGCAAGGGACTCATCGCCCTGGCAGGTTCCAGCAAACACGTCTTCCCGGCTCAGCCGCGGCATTTATTTATGCTTTTCAGCTGGAACATTAAAAATAAACCCGGCGGATACAGAAACCACCGGGAAAATCTTTAAAGGGCTTTGCTGTTCATCTGCCTGCGCTCGGTTGTTGCTGCTCCGCCTGCCGAGCCAGGCTACTGCCATGGATATAGCCTCCAAAACTGGGGAAACTGAGGCAGGGAGGTCACACGGGAGGCGAGAGCATCACCCCACCACGGTGCGTGGAGCCCGAGGATGCGGTGAGTCCTGCAGGTTCTCAATCCCATCGCTGGTGCCGGTCAGTCCCCAGCCAGGAGCGAGGGTGCCCGGGACTTCTCTCCGCACCGGGACTTTTATCGGTGCCACTTTATCTTGGCTTCAGCCCTGCTCTCCTCCGGGGGTTGCCCCTCTTAGGAAGTTCCCCACGGCATTGCCTTAGGTCGTATTTTCTCCTCCACACCTGGATGACGGGACGCTGCCTCCCCCAGACAGCCCCCGCGCAGGAGGTAAATCAAATCGAGGTGGCGAGAGCGACGCCGAGACCGTCGAGGAGGAAAATTCACGTCGCTCATCCGCCCCGTGGGTCGGGATCCATCCGTGGGGATTTACAGCCGTAGCTGCTACCGGCAGCGTTTTGATTTACTCAGAGGCTGCCAGCTCAACAGGACGTATTTCACCGTGGGAAGACCCTCTTCCCCTCCGGAATTTATTGGGTTTAATTAAAACGGCCGTAAAAATAAGGTGCGGGAGCCGTGGATCCGCTCTGGCACTCAAAACCCATGGGAAGCCCCGGAGGTTAATGGAGGAGGGAGGTGGGAGATGATTTCTCCCCACAGATTTTCAGGAACTCGGGAGGACGCTGAGCCTCTGCGCGTGCCGCTCACCCTGTCTGGTCCTGACAGCGGGAGCTTTGCCTGGGGCTCCGGCAACGCCGGGACGGCTGCGCCTTGTGCCGCTGGCCACGGGGCCGGGGTGTGAGGCGGGGGGCCGGGTCAGAGGGCAGCTCTGCCAGGGGTATCGCTGCAATCTAAATACGTTAAAATATCAGCACGTGTACACGCTTAGAGATTGGCAGCCAGTTTGGGTCCTGCCGGCGGCAGTTCAGGGCTGTGATGCCCAGAGGGGAAGCTACAATTTTTGTTCCCCTTCCCCCCGTGCTTGACTTCCCTTTTTACTGTTTTTTTGCCCCAGATTTGAAGAAACAGTGCTGGGGCAGCCAGGTGTAATGGTGTCCAGTTGGGCTGAGGCTTGCTTTCGGCTGCCCGACGCGCTGGACGCCCGGTTTTCCCCGGCGCCGCAGGCCGTGTGCCGCTCCCTCCCCTCCCGACGCCACACGAGCGGGTCTGCGCAGGGGTTTGCACAAAGCGAATCCGCTCAGGGCTGGAGCTTAGCACCTGCCAGCCACCCTGGGGGGACGGGGACTGGCTGAAATGCCACCGTAGGGGCTGCATCCTGGTCGATCGTGGTCCGTGACCGTCCCTAGCACCCTGGCATGAGGCGGTGCCGGGCGGTACCGGCGGGCAGGGACACGCCGCGTGTGCAGACACCTTTTATCTCCATCCCTTTGTTTGCTTTTCCACTTGACCTCAACCAAAGCATTAGTGGAAGGTGTCCCTGCCCATGGCAGGGGGTGGGACCGGGTGGGCTTTAAGGTCCCATCCCACCCAAACCGTTCCATGATTCTATTCCAGGTGCTCAAGAGGAGCCAAAATAACCCCGGTGTGGCAACAAATGGATAAACCCCTCAACAAATCCACAACGCCAGAGGTCAAACCTGATGCTGCTTGGAAAGTTTCCCAAATATTTCACCCGCTCCCTGCCAAGAGAGGGGCTTTATTTGCACGGCTTTGCTCCTGGTAGTAAATGCAACCCCTCCGACGGGGAAGGACCGTGGTACAGGGAGGCAACGGCTCCTGTCAAGCCCACCAGCACCTTTCCCTTCTGCTCAGTGAAACCCTCAGGGGTGCGAACCCAACGTGGGGTCTGTGGGAGAAGCCTAAAAATAGCGGGATGCGTAAGAGGAGCTGGGCGAGGGATCGTCAGGCGAGGAGGCAGCTGGGCTAAGCGAGGCAGACAGCAACCGGGGCGAGAGAAAACAGCTCCTCTGCTGCGGGAGCCTCGCTGGGACGGCTCCGGGCTCAGCCACTGGGGTGTTCCAGGGCAAAGGTGGGAAGTTGGAGACGGGATCTAGGCTCCCTCAAGGCTGGAAATCCAGGCGGGTGCTGCAGCAGGCAGAAAACCACAGGGAAAAAGGGGCTGTAACCAGCCCCCGCGGAAGCGGCGTGGAAAGCACGGCACAAGAAGCAGTGGGGCAGTGGCCAAACGAGTCCTTCGTGTTTAACGAAGCCGCCGGGTCAGGACGAGTGTGTCTGTGCCCCAGACACGCAGCCAGAGCCACACAGTCGGACCCCGGTTCCCCTCTGAGCATCCTGGGGAGGGGATGGGTGCTGGGAGCAGCACCAGGCTCAGCGAGAGGCAGGGCCCAGGGTATGTGGTGGGGAGAGCACCTGGGGGGGCTGCAAGAAAGCTGGGGGGACCTTTTCCAAGGGCAGGGAGTGACAGGACAAGGGGTCACGGGGTTAAACGGAAAGAGGGAGATGGAGATGGGCCATCAGGAAGGAATTCTTCCCGCAGAGGGTGGGGGGCACTGGGACAGGTTGCCCAGAGAAGCTGTGGGTGCCCCATCCCTGGGAGTGTCCAAGGCCAGGCTGGATGAGGCTGGGAGCACCCTGGGCTAGGGAAGGTGTCCCTGCCCATGGCAGGGGGTGGCACTGGGTGGGCTTTGAGGTCCCTTCCCACCCAAACCGTTCCACAGATCTGTGCTGACACAGGACACCGTTTACAAGCTCTGGAACCCGGGACGTGGGCACAGACACCAGGAGTCCTTTGATGGTCACGGACCGCAGCTGGGAAACAACCTGCTGTCCACGTGCTTGACCCCACCCAGCAGCCCCATGGGGTCAGACACCATCAATGGCCGTCAGTGCTGTTCCAGCAGCGCCGTGGTGGCGGGGGCCCACGCACCTCGCCCCCAGCTCTGGGACACTGATGTCTCCCAGGGTCCTGCACCCATTGGCAGGAACCTCTACAAAACCCCTTTTCTGCCCTAAATGAGATGCTTCATGAGCATCAGCTCAACTGCACCGGTACTCACCAGTCCAGGCTGCTCCCCGCGACCCATCGCTTCCCCTCCCTCCGCTGACAGCTCCAGGTAAATTGGCCTTGAAGAGGAAAATGGGCTGATTTGTGTGTTTTGTTTTCCCACGTCAACAGATCTGAGTGTTTTCATACCTCGCGGGGCAGCTGCTGAGAACGAACAAAGCCCGTTCGTCAGGGGAGTTAAAATTAGATGAGATTCTTCTCTGCCTCGCCATTATGCCTGGCTGAACGGCGAGAGGGAGGGTGTTTGTGCAGCCTTGTCTCCTCGGCATTGTGTGCGGGGACGCTGTCTCCCAGGGCAGGGTATTTGCATAGCGGTGGACGTGCTGGGAGAGGGCCGGGGTTGGAGCCGGGAGGTTGGATGGGAAATCTCAGCTCGGCACTTCGCACGCACCCGATCCCCTTCCCGGAGATCAGGAGTGTCCTGGAGGTGATGTCACCGATGTCCCCAAGATGTTCTCAGTGTCCCCAGGACACAAAGGAGACTGTCCCCTCGGTGGGTTTGGGCTGGTAACAGTGCCAGCCCGCCCCGAGCCCCCTGCTCCCACCCAGGGCTGGGTGCACCGAGGGTCCTTACAAATACAGGGCGGGTGCATCATCCCCTTTCCTCGAAAAATGCCTCCAAACTGATGATTTTATTCCAGGGGTTCCTGAACCCTTTTCCTTCCGCCAGGCTCATGCCTGCCCCGTGGCAGGAACAGGGATGGGGCCAGCGTAAGGCTCACGGGCACCACCAGCCTCCCCAAGCCGTGCCGGCAGCAAAGGATGCGGCACTGCACCCCATCCCCGAGGGACTCAATCCCCACAGGAGCCCTTTTTCCCCTGATTGTTGCCTATTTAGGTATTTTCACCCTCCCGCTCGGTGCTGCTTTCAGCTGACAATGGAGCATTGATTGGGAGCTGGCAGCGTCTCCCCGGATTTCGGAGAGCTGCGAGGCCGGGCTGTTGTCCCCTCCCAGCTGGCTCTCGGAGGTGCCATCGCTGCTTTCCATCCGATGCGCGTCGGGAGCACTAACAACCTGTGAGTCATCTCATAAATGAACCATGGTGGGGAGGGGGGATGCTGCGCCGAGACGGAGCTCTGATGGGAAAAGAAAGCTTGGAGCTGCTGGTGGAGGGAACTGATGTGAGCGTGAGCCCTGGGCTTCCCAAGGGGACGGATTTTCTTGGGCAGGGAGCAGGTCCCTTGGGGCTGGGACATGGGGACCGCGTGTCCCGATGCCTGCGGCTGGTGGCGACGTGCTGGAAGGTCAAGGACCCGTGAGCATGTGTGTGGACACACGTGTGGCACCGCCAAGGGACCATTTTATGGACGGGTTTCCCAAGGGAATAAGGGCTGTTTGACAGGGCATTTGCTGGCGCACATTGCTGCACTGGCAGGACAGGGTTAGACCCAGGCCGGACCTGCCTTAGACCCCCTGGGCCACCTTCAACCACCCTGGTAATGAGGGAGAGAGTTTTCTTTCTCAGCATATATTTACTTTCTCTGCAGCTTTTAGCTCCTGCCCCAGCCCCCCGGGGCAGGGGGGATGCTCCTGCCATGACCCCCGGTCCCCACAGCCGAGCCATCGCTGGCACATCCACCGCAGAGCCGGTGCTGGGCCGGGACGGGCGCGTGGGCGTTCAGCCCATTGATCCACCTCCTCCGAGGGCTCCGGGGCCGCCAGGGAGGATGCGGGTGTTGTCTTTGATGTTGTGAATCCAGGTCAGCACTAACCCAGCTGCAATCCTGCTGCTCCCTCTCCGTGGCGTATCACAGGGCGCAGCCCGGCTCCTCTCCCCCGGCACCGCTTCGGTGCCTCCTGCTCCGGGCGCGGAGCTCGGCTCTTCCCTCCACGCTCCTCCAAATGTCCGTGGGATGAGCTGGGAGAGGAAACCTCATCTCGGTGTAAACCCAGTGGACAAGCACAGGAGGGTTTGGTTAAGGTTTGTGTGTGGATGGAGGTTTGGGTTGCTCGGATCTGGAGGCACCAACAGTCCAGCTCCGACCGACACTTTGCTTTCGTGCCAGCTGGTCTCTGTGGGGCACGGGGATGTGCAGGGCAGGGAAAAAATGGCATATGACAGAGCACTGGTGGGTTACAGGGTATTTTATACATGATCTTTTCCCAGCTAGCTGGGAGCCTGCTCGCCGTGCTCGGCAGGTGCCTGGTCCGGGCAGGGTGGCTGCCTGGCCGTGGGGACCAGCACGTCACCACCGCAGTGTGGGCTCACAGGCAGCAGGTCCTGGAGTGATGGTTGGGTCTGTGGCAGGATCCTGGGAGCTTTTGAAGGGTGCTCAGTGGGTCCTGAAGGCAGGACGTGCTGCAGGGAGTCAGGCTGCAGCATCCCTCTGCCTGGCTGCAGCCCTGGGTGTCAGGAGTGGTGGTGCGGGGACAGGGCTGGCTTCAAAAAGCTCAGCAGGATTTTTTCCCTTGACGCTTTGGTCAAACCCTGAAGGGCTCAAGAATTGGGATCAGCCAGAGCCAGGCTGGACGCAGGTCATCCGCCAGTGACCCAGGTGCCACCCAGGTCGTCCAAGCTGGGTCTGCAGCTTGGTCTGAAAGCTCCGTGTCTCCGGTGCTGGTCCTCCAGCCCCACAGCTTGCCCTGTTTCTCAGGGTGGCACTTGTGCATCCTCCTTTCCCAGGTGCTGTGAGTGCGTGCAGGGGCCTGGCGAGGAGCAGGAGGGAAGAACCTGCCCTCGAAGCTTCAGATGAGGTGATGAACCTTCCCACCCTCACCGGGGAGCGGGTGCCAGGGTTCATGGCGATGCTGCCCCTGTCGCGGTGGCCACGGCCGTCCCTTCTCCATCCCTCTTGCTTTGCTTTGCTTCCCGGCCTGATAGCGCAGATACCCGCTGCCATCTGTCCTGGCTTGTCCCGGTGGCCTCAGGAGAGGAGGAGGGCAGTACCTCCTCCATCCAAAGGGACACAGATGGTGGATGCCCAATGCCATATTTTTCCAGTCGGCCACCTGCTTCCCTTGACGGTGCCAGGAGCGATGCCGAGCTGTGTGGTAGAGCCGCTGCCGGCGTTCCCGGTCCATTGGCCAGCACCGGGAGCCTCTGGAGACTGGGGGCATGGCACAGCCTTTCTGTGGTCATGGTGATATCCAGGGAAAAGCGGGTGGCATGAGGGAAAGGAACGGGAATGCCAGCAAGGGCTGGGCTGGGGGGTCCTTGGGCGGTGCTGGCACCCGTGTTTCAGTCTTTACTAGCAGAGAGGAGACACCCAGACGTGTCCGAGCTGGGGTGGCTGAAGCTGCGAGCTGAATCCCACCAGTGATGTGCCTCGGAGGAAATCCCCAGCAGTGTGAGAGCCCAGCACGTGAGCGGCACCGAGGCCGGATGCCGGGCACCCCTGCATGGGTGTTTTGGCATCCCGAGGGTGGGCTGCCAGCACCGCAGAGCCAGCCTGGGCCTGGGCAAGGGCAGGGAGCAGGCAGGGGCCGGAAGAGGAGCAGTGCCAGCAAAGCCAGTCAGTGCTTCTCCCAGTTCCAAAGGCAGCTCCCCCTCCTCCAGCCTGCAACACCTGCAGCAGCTGATCACAGAAGGTGATTTCTCACCCCCTTTTCTTTCTCCTGAAGGCACAAAAACCCCACTCTCACTCCCCTTCTGCATCTCTCAGATGTGCAGGATCTTCCTCTCTCTCTTTCTCCCGCTCTTCCTCCCCAAAGCCATCCCAGCCCGGCACACAGACGGGGACAGACCCAGCTCCGGGCCACCCGCATCGACCCTCCGGCCACGTCCCCGTCGCCCTCCCGCACGCCGCAGCTTTGCGAAGACATTTGCAGGACGTGATTTCTTCTCTGATTATGGGGTTATTTTATCCTGGAGAACCCTTTTAGGGCTGCAGGTCTCAGCTGGCCTGTCCCCAGGGAGCGGTTGGCCAGCCCAGCCTGTGCTTAAATGAAGAATAGTAATAAGGAAAAATTGAAAGCGGTGGTTTAACGATTGGAAAAGCTCTTCTTCCATATCTACCTGTCTGCCCATCTAAATATAGACACGTATTTTCTCAACTCCAATGCCAGCATCCCCGCTCAGAGCCAGGTGAAGCAGCTGAGAGCCAAACCTGAGTATTTAAAAGCAATATTAAATGGCTGATGGCTAACGAAACCCTTGGGCTGAACGAAGCGCTCTGCTGACAGATGTTTATTTACTGGAGAGAGGAAAGCAGGAGGAAAACAGATTTTTTTTTTTCCCTTTTTCCCAAGGTTTTGGTTGCAGCAGTTTGGGGGAGAGGGTGTGTTTGATGTCTAAATCCCTTCTCGCTCCCCGGCTCGGCAGAGGCAGCGCTACGTGGGGAAGCAGCGCTGGCTCGTGGAGGTGGTGGCTTAGCTAAAATGCTGTTGATTTAAGGGATATATTTATTATTTGGGGGTTTAACTCGCCCTTCCCGTGCAAAGGCAGCTGCGCACCGCCCATGGTGTGGCAGGGAGCAAGACTCAGTTGGGGGTGGTCCCAGGGAGTCGGAGACCCTCCTGTCCCCATCGAGGCAGCAGGACAGTGTCCCTGCGGAGCGGCTGTGGGTGGAGAGGGGCAGCGTCTGCCTGTAACCACCTCCAGGGGGTTGCTCTGAACAGATTCCCAAGCCCGGGGTGGATTTTCCCCACAAACCTGCTGGAGAGACTCATCCTCCTGCCACCACCAAAGCGAAACCAATTACCAGGGGGAAGAAGAAGACTGATAATTGTGCTCCGTTAATGACCTGTAATGTCCCCAGGCTAAGTGCTCCCATTTCTCTGCTAAACGAGCCTCTCTCCTTGTCCACCCAACAGCAACCACTCAACCCCCTCCTCCCCATGGCCTTGGAGCTGTGGGTGGATGGCAAGGGGACTTGGTTTTTCCCAGCTGTAGGCAAGATATCGGCGAAGCAATTTTTCCTCTCGCCTTGTGCTTCTGCCTTCTTCCGTATCCACGCACAGCCGGGATCCTCGGAGGGCCGGGATGACTCACGGCCGCAGCAATGTAAGGGCATTAGCACGAGGCCTCCCAGGGCTCCACATCGCCTGTCACCAGGAGTTTTTACATTCCGAGCAGCTCTCCTGCCCCGGGGAAATACCACGGTTACCTGCGGAACGGCTGGGGGAGCGCAGCCCCTTGACGGAGGGGACAGCTCGTGATGGAGATGGGGACGCGGGGGCCAAAGAGATGCACGTACACGCGCGGGTGGCCGATGCCCACATTCGACACACGCGTCCCCAGCACGAAGTTATCGCCCTCACCCTGAGCCGCCACCGCAGAGCTGAGGCGGGTTCCTCCTTGGTGTGGCCGACGGCAGCTCGGTCACCCCTTTAGCCACCAGCCCGGCGCAGCGGCGGTCGCAGTTAACTCACTAATTGCACGCCGTGCTCGGCCAGGCAGCTTTGCAGGGCGCAATTAATTAGCGTTTGCTTCCCTGACGGTTGCTGACCCTGCCAGACTCGGGAGTAAATTGGCTGCTGTGGGTAACGGGTTTGCTGAGAGCGGCTGGCGGTGGCGGCACGGCTCCTGGGTAATCACTTCGTTGCAGGACGAGCTATTTATATTTTCACTTTGGAAAGACAAGGCGGCTCGCTGGAAGAATGTGGCCTTCGGTGCCAGCTGCTCTCCGCTTTCGGGCTCCAAAGGACCTTGGAGACAGGAGGCACAGCCATGGCTTGGGCACAACCTGCCATCCAAGAGCACGTTTTGCTCAAGGAAATCACCGGGCCAGGGGCTGCACGTGGCTGGGAGACGCTGGGGTGGTGGAAAGCAGATGGAAAGATGCTTTGGGGATGCTGCAGACAAGCAAATCAGGGTTAGAAAACGCGCAAAGATCGTTTCTGCAGCGCACGCCCTGCCCGCTCCACGCCGTGGGATGCAGAGGACCAGGGGATGGGAATGAGCCTTGAGCATCCCACCTCAGCTCCCCGACTCTTTCCCACCACTCTCCCCCCACCCAAACTTGGCCCAAAGCCTGCTAATGCAGAGAGCAGACCGTCCCTGCTCACCAGCCCTTTCCTCACGCCGCGTGGC
The DNA here is from genome assembly GCA_027574665.1 of Rhynochetos jubatus. Taxonomy (NCBI): domain Eukaryota; kingdom Metazoa; phylum Chordata; class Aves; order Eurypygiformes; family Rhynochetidae; genus Rhynochetos; species Rhynochetos jubatus. The sequence continues at coordinate 4,142,767 of CM050672.1, read as the reverse complement.
ACTTCATTATATCGCTCAGGATTAATCTGCCGCTCCTAATTGCCAAGTGCCCAAGAGCTCCCGGCAGGGAGAAAAATAAGTGTCAGGCGAAAAAGCCAACGTGGTATTTTTCTTTCTCCCGTAATATTTAGGTCGATTTACTGATGTGGGAAGCACGAGGCTGGGAATTCATGCGGTCTGGGAGAGCGGGGGGCGGGTTTATAGCGTTTCTTGGGGTGTTTTCCCTGGCATCTCCTCCATCCTGGTCCCGAGAGGGAACAGCACACGTGGCTCCAGCTGAATGTCGAGAAAGAGTGAGTTTGGGGGGTGGTTTTTTGCTCCTAATGGGGGATCTTTGCTCGGTTTGTCCTCCTCTGCCTGTTCAGCTAAGGCAGGGAAAGAGAAATCTCTGCCAAGTGCGGTGGTTTTAGGAAGGCTGAGATCAAAGTGCTCTGCAGAGTCAGCAAACCTCTCCGGCCAGGAAACAAAAGGGTACGGGTTTTCCTTTAGGAAAACTGTATTCTGGAATTTTCCACACAATATTTCATCTGAGAAGCAAAGATTTGGGTCCAGTTTGGGCTCATTTGATACATTCCATCATCAGAAAGCCCGGGGGGAGGTTAGGGGATGATTCGGGACGCTGCAGCATTGCACCCCTACACCTCAGTGAACCGTTTCCCTCCGACGGACTGCGAACGTCGCAGGTGACAAACTGATCTTTCCCCCTTGTTTTGCAGGAAAAAACCCCATACCCAGCCAGGCCAAATCCATGGCTTTGCTCTGAGTATTTTGGCTTGGCTGGGGTAGAGCAACTCGTGCAGCGGGGCCGGCTTGAGCCATCACTGTCTTGGTTTTGGACCGATTCACTGGCATCACTGCAGAACAACGAAGGGGAAAGGAAATTCCTCAGTTTGCATCCCAGCCCGGAGCTCAGGCAGGCACTGGGAGGCTCAGCAATATTTTTGCCCCTATTTTAGTGATGTTGGGGTGTTTTTCAGTGCCTGGGGTGCCCTGCTGTGATTGCTCCCCCGCCCGGCTCCTCCAGGCACCCACCGCACCTGCACATCCTTTGACACCCATGGGGTCCAACCCCCAATCCCCGCACACCCCATCCTCCCCGGTACCCGGAGTGGAGGCAGCACCTTGTGCTCAGGAAAAACAGAGATTTGGGGGTTAATTAAAACAAAAAGCCAAAACCCACGGGCGGTCAGCAGAGCAGATGGGTGCTTGAAAGGCTCCGACTGAGCCACGGCTGGAAGGAGACGCAGCAGGTGTGGTCCCCCTGAAAAATTTAGGGCCTCTGTAGCTCTCGCTTTCATCTAGCAGCAATTCCCAGGCTGGAGCCGGGTCTGCTCGGTTTTGGGGGTACTGAGCACCCCCTTTGGGATTTGGGAAATAGCTGTTGGTGTCCCTGAGCTCAGCAATGCTCTGATACATCCCTCCACTGGGGGGCACGGGGAGTTTTCTAGGGTCCCCCCACCCTGCTCAGCACCCTCAGCAGCATTCCTGCCCCTCCAAAAAACAAGCCCAGCGCTGCGTTTTCCTGCTTTTTAAAGCAAACCAACTCAATTCCTGAGCAGGGCTGGCCCCTTCCCCTGTCCCCACACGGGGCATGGTCCCCGTAATGCCGAGCGCCACTTTGGGGACGTCACCCACGGTGTGGCTCTGTGCCGGAGGAGCTGCGTGGTTCTCCCAGGAGAGCCGAATCCCGTCTACTGACAGCAGCAAAGTGGGTCACGCCGGGAGCCTGTGGATAAATCTTGCATGTGGGTTTTGAGGTCTGGGGAGGCAGCGAGTGCCTGTACCCAGGGACTGCTCACCTTGCCAAGTACGCCCCTCCACAGGGGGAGGGGCAGGGGGGAGTCTGCCCAGCCCTGCCGAAAACCTGGGACGTCAGCACCCAGCGAAGAGCTGGAGGTGTGGAAACGGCACCTATGAGTCCTTCTGGCTACAAGGAGGGATATTCCCTCGGGAGGGGAAGGGCCATCCCTGCAAACAGGGGCTCAGGCAGCTGGGATGGGGGGGTCGGGGTCTGTCCTTCGCCTTGTGCGTCCCCTGGCTGTCGGTGCTGTCTCGGGTTTTCCCTCTGCCCTTTTGGAAAGCAGACCCTTGCTTTGGGCACCTCTTCAGCCCACCCATCCGAGCCTGGAGGCAGTGGAGGGTCAGTAAATCTATTTCATGCACATTTTCTTACCCCCCCCCGCCCCGCCAAGGAGGACGAAGCAGGATTATACCGCAGGGATAAACGCCGGGTGCATGGGCGGCTCGCGTGGCGCTGGGTGAGGGGTAAGGGTGTCACTTGGGCGAGGTGCCGGGGACCAGAGCGGCAATGCCCATGGCTCTGCGGAGGGAAGATCAGGCAGACCCTCCTGACCTTTAAGGAGAGAGAAAACCAAAGCAGCTGATGAAGCTCTGGATAAATATCCCTTTGGTTTCCAGCCGCTGCAGGCACGTGAGCCAGCGGGGTGGCTCGGGGGACGTCGGGATGGCTAATTGTGGGACAGCACTAATGAGGGGTCAGGGTCCTGATGGACACAGCCCTGAGGGTGCATCCTTTGGCCATGGGCTCTGCCATGTCCCGCTTCCGGGGCTCGTCTGCAAGCCCTGACGGTGCAGGGTGAGCCCAGCGCCCCGCGCTCAGCACCGCACAGGACGCCCCAGCCCAGGGCTTAGCGAGGCATCGGTGTGAGCCCTGCTGTCTCCCATGGCCCCCCGATTCCTCACCCCAGACTGAAACCCCAGCAGTGCCAGGCTGTGCTGGTGAGGGATGTGCGCTCAGCCATCCTGACGTCGTGACGCGGCAGCCAGGGCACGCGCAGGACTGGGCTTAGTGGGCAGAGCCGGAGCTCGGCCCGATCCAGCCTGGCATCTCCCATGGGCCAGAAGTAGCCCCCAGAACAATGCCAGCCTCATGCAGCCACAACATCACCCCAGAGAGGGTCCAGAGGGGCCCAACCCTTCCTCAGTGCTGGTGGGGGACATGGGGAGAACAGAGGAACCTGCATGGAGTCTCCAGAAGTGCCTTAATCCAGGGGGGTTCAGACACGATTCACCACCAGCCGCTCCATCCCCTTCCCAAGAAGCCCAGGTGCTTGGCAAGCCCAGGCCGAGGGTCCCCCTCAAGGACCCTCCCCTGGGGGCGGTCAGGACCCACCACCTCCCACTCCATCCCTGCAGCCAGGGACCCACCACTGCACTTTGGGGACCGGCGACTGGGACCAGGGGGGTTAGCGAGGAATCGAGCAGAGAGGATGGGGAAATGGTGTTGCCACGGAAACCGCTGAACGGCAAAGCGCTGATTTTTTTGTCAAGGCTGGAAAAAATGCGGGGGAGAAGGGCAGCGGCGAAGCCCCATGACGTGGGCGAGCTGGGGTGTGGGGGGTTTGAACCCCGGGCAAGCCAGGATTGCACAGTAAAGCGTGGATGCTCAGGTATCCGTGTGCTGTATTCCACACCCACGGGACAGACGTGTCCTCGGGGGTGGCTCAGGGCACCCACGGCGGGAGGATGGGGTCTGGTGGCACCGGTGGTGGCTGTCCCCGTCACCACAGTGGCAAAGAGGACTTGGCTGAGGAGGGGTTGTAGGTTGTACATTGAAAATAACATCCCCCAGCCCAGCGAGGGGTCAGCATCTCGCCTGGGACAGGCAGGAAAAGGCACCAGCCTCTGCTGAAGCTCCAGAGCATCCAAAACCTGGAGTGCAGCGGGGTTGAACCACCATGGGAGCCCCCAGGCTCTCCGTGCAGTGACCATCACTGCAAGGTCACGAACAGCCCCAGTGGGGCCAGACCACCCGATTCCAAGAGCTCGGCTCATCCCAGGGCTATGGCAGAGCTCTGGGGGGCTCAGGTTGAGCCGCCGAGCCCCTGCAGGCAGGGGAAGGGCAGGGAGGGAGCAGCACTGGTGTTTGCTGTTCAGCACCATGGCTACACCTCGAGCACTGAGGAAAAATGAGCATTGGGGTGCCCACTTCCCCCAGAGCTCAAGAGAGGGGTCCCAGGTGAGCGCTGGCCAGACAGACAGCTGCCGGGTTTCCTGCCTGCCCGTATTCCTCGCCAGGCTGGGGGGTGTGGAGAGGAGAGGGAAAAGCCCCAGGGACATGGCACCTATGGGGCTGGCACTAGGGAGGGGACAGCGGGATCTCCTGGAGGGCTCAGCCAGACCCTGAGTGCCATCAGCCATCCCAGCCTGGGGCCTGAAAACCTGGGAATTGGGGTTCTGTAACACACCCCCGTATTTGTGTCCTCTCCGTGGGGCAGGTCTGAGGGTCAACCCTGGGGCCTGTCCCCAAGAGCCACCCAGAGCCCATTTCAACCCCTGGAAACAGCTGGATGCCCGCGAGCCCCTCTCTGACACCCACCCACCGTGCCGCAGGGGACCGGATCCTGCATCCCCCCAGAGGCTGGAGCATCCTTCAGGGACAGGAGCTCCCCTGGCCTCAGGGGGGTGGGAAAGCCCTCCCGGGGTAGGGGGGACTTGTGTGGATGTCAGGGGAGGCTCCAGCAGTGCCCAGCTCTCGGCTGTCCCTTCCCTGCTCCCTCCCCTCCTCTGAGATTTCTCAGGTGACCTGGGGGGGCCAGGGGGTGTCCCGTCCCGGTGCTGATTCCGGGGTAAGGATGGTTCGTCCCGATCCCAAGAGCGAAATTAAGAGACAAACGAGGCCAGATGCGGTTCACTGCCGTTTTACTATCTGTGGGTATCAGGAAGCGATAGGTTAGAGGCGGAAGTAGAGGGGGAAGGAAAGGAGAAGCAGAATTTCGGAGCACGGCAGAGTACAGTCACCACCACCGGCCCCCGGCGTCCCGTCGGTCCTCAATCTGGAGTCAGCGACGTCCCGTTGATCCGGAATTCTCCAATGGCATCGGCAGTGGGGTCCCACTCGGGGTACGGTACGGTGACCTTTTATAGTCTCGACCGGGTCGCGTGGGGACCTATCGGTGTCAACTATTCTCGGCTTGGCCTACCAACGCTTGGCACGGCCCGTTGCCTCGAGCCTCCGCGGGCCCGTTGCGTGTCCAACGTCTTGCTGGCTGCGTGCCACCAGCGGGTTTGGTGTAATCAGAACATATGGTTTTTCTCAGTACTCAGGATGTATGGCTTTTCCTGGTAGCCAGGACAGATACCCCTGCTGGCACATATGCCATGCATGCAGCGGCCAGCGAGCTTTGAGACAAAACGGTCTGGTGCCGGTCACCTACAGGGGGACAGACAGATGCATGAGGGGGCCGGGCGCTCCATCACGAAGCATTTGGGGCCAGGGTCCCTCCGGTATTGCTCAGACACCTTTCCTGGACTGGACTGCAAAATCTATCAGTCCAAATCCCCCGTTCGTGGGCCTGTCACACCCAAATGTGCCCGGTTGCACCCGGGGGACAGCACCCAAGCTCCGGTCCTGCACGATGCTGGCACGGTGCTGCCCACCCCCCACGCTCCTCGTGCCGCACAAGGTCACACCGACGCTTCATTCATCCCCCACAAGTCACTATATTCCTTAATTGCAGCCACACGCGCTTTGCAAACATTACTAATCGCCTCGGAGGGTTATTAATGACCTTGACGAGCACCGAAGAGCACTCAGAGGTGTCTGACCCTTCCCTGGGCTGCCGGGACCCCCAGAGACCGAGGGGTTAGCGCCCAAATCTGGGTGCAAACTGCCTTCAGCTCTGCCTGGGGAAATATTCACACTTCAGCCCAAGATTAACAAATTAACGTTGGGATAATCCGACAGCTCCACCCTCCTCCTCCACTCCTGCCCGCTGGCTTGCGGAGGGGTGGGAGGGGGATCCCCGTCCCCCGCGGTCATCGTGACCTTACTTGTGTCCCCATCACATCTCGCTGCCTCCAAACGGAGAGGCGGGTGGTGGCGAGGGACGGGCTGGCGCCGTGAGGCTCCGTTCACATCTCCTTTAGCCAAAGGTGCAGCTCCCTGGATGTCCTTTCCCTGGAAAACCCTCCCAGCAGTCGGTGAAGGTGCTGCCCTGCCATGGGATGCCTTCAGCATCCAGACGCAGACAGGGAGCTGCTCCGGCCTTAATTAGAGATCTTTAATCACCGGGTAGGTGATGGATGGGCATCAAGGCACCATGACATCCCAGACTGGGGCTGGGGGATTCAGGCTGGAGCTGGCTGGGGGCTCTGGGCAGACCATGAGGCTGGAGGGTGCAAACCAAGGCACGGGTCCCACAGACGGTTCACACCTTTATTGCTCTAGCTGGAGGGTTTTTCCCGCTCCTCTCCCCCCCATCTCTTCTTCTTTCCTGGGGACACAGTGCCCTCAAGCCAGGTCCATGTGTCACAGCCTGGAGGGACACGGTGTCATCCCTCCGGCATCCAGACACCACTGCAGCCCCCCCCAGCCCTGTCCCCCTCTGTGTCCTCCCGCTGCGTGCGCGTGGGTGAGGAAGGTGTTTGGGTTAAAACCTGGCCCTTTCCCACCCCTGGGGCAGTGGCACAGCCACACATCCATGGGGCAATGTCCCTCCTGCCCCCAGGTCATCCAAGTCCAGGTTTCTCCCGGGGAAGGACAAGCTGCCCAGGTCAGACCAGTCTCCCTTTCCAGGGATGTATCGATTCCCAGTCAATCCCAGCACACTCCGAGCAAAGGGGGGAACTGCTCGAAATCACCGGGGTCTTCCCGAGCAAACCCGCCTGTCGCTGGAGCCCAGCTCCCCGGGCTGTTCGAGGGAGCCCAGTGCAAGGAAACAGGGAGCCGGGGTGGGGGGACCGGCGCTGCCCCTCCCCCACCCTCCCCACCCCGGCCGCCTGATGTGTCCATCACAGCATCCCGTCTCTCTCCGCGCTCCCTCCAGCCCATCGCCGGGCACCATCAGCAGAACTGTGGGAGAAACAGAGCCAGGGGCAGGCGGTGAGCCCTCACGCAGCCCCCCGGCACCATTTCGAGGGGCTCTGCCACCCTCCCAGGGCCGGGGAAGGGCTGGGGCACCTTGGGACCCCCGAGCTGGGCACAGACCTTCCAGCGGTTCCCGCACTCGTTGCACAGCACGAATGTCGTCATGGGCTCGTCGGCGCTGCGTGTCTGCACCTAGGAGGGAGCGGGCAGCCGGGTCAGCAGAGACCCCTCCGGCCACCCCCAAAACGAGGTCCCCTGGGGATGGGGAAGAGCCCCGGGGGCTGCGCAGGGCTGACCTGGTTGTAGGTGCAGTTCTTCTTCTTGCACTTGCCGCACTGGAAGAGGTCGGTGACGGTGCCGCCCGTCTTGGCCATCTGGTGCTCCCGGATGGCTTCCTGGGTCATGGCGTTCCTCAGCTCCTTCAGCTCGTCACTGGCCATCTCCTGCCACCGGCATCGGCCCCGCGGGGTCAGCAGCTCTGCCCGAGGGCTCGCAGCCATGCCGGCACAGGGTGCAAGCCACTGCCGTCCACCCCCCCATCCTCTCCGGGACCAGGACTGGCCCCGCTCTCCGCTTGCTGGAGGGCTCAGGCCCATCCGGATGAAAGTCACCCCACCCTCAAAGCAAAGGTGCTGCCTGCAGGGACCCCCGGAGGGACCTGGGCTCCGGGAGCCTGATTCAGGGACCCCAGCTGAGGGGGAGGAATGGGGACCCTCAAACCAGTGTGACACCCCACACCCAGCTCTGCAATGGGCCGGGGGGGCGGTTACAAGGCTCTGGGGGGGTGAGGCAGTGCCCCCTGCTTTCTCCCTGTGCCCGATGCTCCCCGTGTCCCAGCCAGCACCTGGGTGGGCCGGGGAGATGCTGGGACAAGCCCAGCGCGGACACCACCACGCCCAGCCCCGGCCGGCCCTCGGGCACCAACGCCGCCTCCAGGAGCAGAGGCTGGGGGCCGGGGGGGGTCTCACCCCCGTGGGGGCAGCACGGAGGCGGCCCACCTCGGCAGTCATGCGGGCGATGAGGCCGGGCGGGATGGCCCCGCAGAGCACGTTGCGCCGCAGGCTGGGGTTCTTGGGGTCCTTCAGGTTGCTGATCCTGCTCCGCACCCGGTTGCGATACTTCATGTCCGTGCTCTTCAGCTCCTGGAAGATATGTGGGAGGGGGGCTGTCAAGGAATCAAGGGGGCAAGGTGTTGGGGGGGGGATGCCAGCCCATGGGCACCTGCTGCTGCTCTGGGCTCTGAGGTGCTGATTGCCCCCAGGGCCAGTGACCACGTGGAGGTGGCCAATCTCCATAGGGTTTGGCTTGCTGGGGGTCCGTGGGGGGGGTCTCCCCGTCCTTGGGTTTAGGAGGATGAAGCACAGCTTGGGATGGGGGGAGGAAAACAACTTTGCATCGCCCTGTGGCGTCCAACACCCAGGCGATGGCACCAGGGCAGAGGGACTGTCACTGAGCCCTGTGCTGGGACGTGAGTTCATGGTGCAGGGGGCTCAGCCCACCCTCCTCCCCCCCGGCTGGCCAAAAAAGCCCCCAGCTGCCTGCATGGATGAGGGCAGAGGGGCAGAGGCGACAGTTTTGGGGTACCACAAGGCCCTCGGCACACACGGCCAGAGTTTGGGATGCAAAAAATCAAAACATACCCAGGTACCACCTCGGGCCTGGTGCTGGGGGGCTGCCAGGAGACCCCCGAGCCTTGAACTGGGGGTCAATGGAGGTGGCACAGCACGATGGCCCCGGGCTGGCAGGAGACACGGGCACCCACAGCTGGCTCAAAAAAGAGACCTCGGCTGGGCTGGGGGTTTATTTCCCCAGGTCACAGAGCAGAGGGTTGGGGAGGGGGCACACAGACCCCCGGACTAAGGTGCCCAGGGGACGGTCTGCTCAGCATCAGCCTCTAACCGGGGTCTGGGCTCCCTCTGCAGGCAACGGGGACAGCAGAGCCCGTCACCCTCTGTCCTTGTCCCTGCCACCCTCTGTCCTTGTCCCCACCACCCCTAGAGCATACGTGTGCGTTCCCCAGCCCCCCCAAAGGATATGGTCTTCGATCTCCGATGCCATCTTCTCGCAGTTGACACCAAACTCCTTGTAGTCGTCTGAAGGGCAGAGAGGCCGCGGGGTGACTTACAGGCGTCAAACCGTCTCACCGTGCCCCGAGAAGCCCCCAAAACCTCTCACCTCTCCCCCTCACCTTGTCCCAGGCACCTCTGTCTCTAAAACACCTATTTTTACCCACTCTAAACCTTACACAGAGCCCATCCCCACACCCAACCCCTCGCTGGAGACCCTACCAACCTCCTTTTTGTTCCTTTTGGGGCTGAACACCGAGCTGTGCGCTCACCGACCAGGGTGAGTTTGGTGTCGCAGGGCTGCGGGTGCCCCTGGACGCAGACCCTTGCTTGTTATTGTAGGGTTGCTCCTATTAGGGCTGTCCCATAGGAAAACCAGCCCAGTTTGGGCTCCAGCGCCCCCAGACCCACTCACCGTCCATGCGGAGGGCGGCCGTCAGCATCTCGATGCACTTGTCCCGCACCGAGTCCCCCGTGAGATAGCAGGGGGCCAGGAGGCAGGGGCTGGGCGAGAAGGTGGGGCTGGTGGGGGTCCGCGGCGTCTCGGGTTTGGCCTTGCTGCTGTTGGCTCTGTGGGGGGCACATGGCGAGGGAGGGGCAGGTGCTGGCACGGCGCTGGGGGACATGCCGGGGGTCCCGTGGCAGCGGGATGGGTCGCTCCTACCTTTCCTCCTTGCTGTCGCTGGAGTTTCTGCGGGAGCCGGTGGGAGCTGGAGAGGGGCTGGTCCCCACAGAGGGTCTCCTGGTGGTAGGGGGAGACAGTGGGGGTGACACCAGAGACAGGACAGGGGGCAGGGACCAGGGGCAGGACCTCAGGCACCAGCACATCAATGGAAGCCCACAGGAATCTCCCCCCCCACGGGGGGATTTGCTGATTTGCTCCTCATGGGGAATGTCCTGATGCCCATGGCAGGATCAGGGCTCCCACCCATCTCTACCCACCCCAGATGTGGGTCCCATGTCACCAGAGGGGACCTCCAAAACATCCCCAAGCTGCCTGGGGACCCCCCTCCCTACCTCTCCCCCGACGGCCTCTTCTGCGGGGAGGAAGAGGAGGATGTGGCCGAGGCGGTGGAGGACCTCGAGTCGGCAGAATCCCTCCTGGCAGGACGAGCCCCATGTCAGGGGGCGGCCACAGGGACCAGGCGGTGGGTCCAGACCCCCATCTGCAGCCCAGTTAGGGTCTGGGGTCCGACCTCTCCCATCCCCACCCGGCGCAGGCACCCACCGCTCTTTCTTGCCATCCAGAGGTGACTTCTTCGATGCGGCAGCGGGGCTCCGGCCATCGCTGGACGCTCTAATCCCAAAGGAAGGGAGAGATGCTCTCAGCGAGCCCGGCCCCAGTGTCCCCGTGCCACCTGGCGAGCCCGATCCTGCCTGCACACCCCATCCCCGGCCAAGGCACCCCCGAGCCCCACCAGTGCCCCAGCTGCCGGCAAAGCCTCCCCCGGGGCTGGGGGTACCCGGCAGAGCCCGGCGCGAGGGTCAGCAGGTACCTCTCCGTGTTGGAGTCGTGAGGGCGGCCCCGGGGGGTTGTGGCGTGAGAACCGGACTTGCTGGGTTTCCTAGGGACAGGGAGAGCGGGGCAGGGTCAAACACCGCCCAAACAGCCCTCGCCCAGGGGTTAAATCCCATCCAAGTGAAAAGACAAAATGCCACTTCGCCCTCCCCTCTGGGAAAGTGGCTGCGGGCAGCTGCCCTTCGGTTCTCCGGCGGTGCTGCCGGCACCCACGCTCCAGCAGGGGTGGGTAAACCAAACTGGGAAGGAGCGAGCAGGGGGTGGTCTCCTCTCAGTCGCACCGATGCCTTGGCCACGTGGCTGGTGCCCCCTGAGAGCGAGTGGCAGTCCCCCACCTCTCCTTGTGCTTCTCCCTGTGCTTCTCGGCCGAGATCTTGGGGTGCTTCACCCCTTCGTTGGGGCAACTGGGAAAATCCAGTGCCTTCTCCTTCTTCTCCTTCTCCCCCTCCGTGTCCTTCTCCTTCTTCCCATCCGCATCCTTCTCCTTCTTCGGGGTGGCGGAGGTCTCTGAGGGAAGGGTTGGGGTGTCACAGGCGAGGCCCGAACCAGCACAGGGCACCTGGGGAGCTGCATCCCAGGGTGGGGGGATGCTCAGCCCTTGCGGGGGGAGGCACACACTGCTTTACACCGCTCCACATTGGAGCCAAAACGAGCCCTTGGAAAACCCATCAAGGCTGGGTGCACCGCGTGGCAGGGCCGGGATGCACGGGAGCCTGCATGTCCCAGCTTGGGACTGAGCCCACCCCGACCCCGCTGGAGAACACCAGGGATTTGGGGTGCTGGGAGGGCCCTGGGAGGGCTCCTGTCCCTCCTGAAATTGCTCACCCAGCAGCCGCTTCCAGTTCTTGATGAGGATTTTGGCCGAGGCCACCACCTCTTCGTCCGAGCAGTGCTTCCGCACCGAGTTGACGGCCACCCCGATCCGCGTGGTCTGGGGATCCAGGACAGGGACGTGTCCTTAGGGATGTGCCGCCTGGTGCAGGGGGGGCAGGGCGGGACACCCCATGGGGTGTCCCCCCACCAGCCCAGACCCCCTCACCTGGAGCAGCTGGATGGTCATGGTGTAGCCGGTGAGGGACTTGAGCAGATCCAGCGCCCCTTCCTAGAGTGGGGAGAAGCCACGGGGGTCCTTGAGGGGCCAGGGAGAAATGGGGGGGCTGCACTGGGGCAGCCTCTGTCCCCTCTTTCCTCTCGCCAGCACCAGGCAGCACTGGGGAGGGCACCCCAAAGGACACACAGCACCCCAGGCCGGGCCCTGGGAAACCCCTGACCCTTCACAACGATGCACTCAGCGAACCCCAAAACCCAAATCCTGCCGGATCATCCCAGCGCAGGGTCACGTCTCCCAGCTGGGAAGCAGGAGCCGCCCTTAAAGCTTGGGGAAACCCCTCCGTAAGGAAAGCTGGCGCTGCTGGCAGCTGGGGATGGCCAGGGGACACCCAAGTGTCCCCACACAGGGGTGCAAGTACCCGTGTGACGCCCCCACGGGGTTTCAGCCTGGCCCTGGGGCAGGCAGTGGCGGCAGAGCTAAACTTAGCCCTGGAGCCCTCCTCCTCCTCTTCCTCCTCCTTCGTGGTATTTTTAGACCCCCCAAGTAGTAGAGTCAACCCACAGGTATCCCCACCACGGGGAACCCATCCCCATGCCGGACCCCCGCCCCACCATGAGGGGCTGGATCAGGCCCTCCCGGTGCGATGGGTGCAGGGGGTGTCCCCGTGCTGCAGCCGGACGCTGACTCTGCCCCCCTCCCCAAAGCCCAGGCGCGGGGGTGTGGAGCTGGAGGGCTGGGCAGGATCAGCCCCTGGACCCCGGGGTAATTCCCGGCGGGAGCAGAGCTCTTGTGGCTCCCACAGCCTCTGAGTCTGTTCCAAGCGCTGACATCCCAAAAAACCACTGGATCTGGGGGGATGGTGGCGCTGCCCCCCGCCCCCCGCCCTGGAGCCTGCGCCCATGGGGCAAAGGCCGGTGGAAACGGTCAAATATTAACTCTGAGGGCCGGGCTCGACTCTGCTCGGCCACACGTAACCGGATCACCGGATCCCCGGATGGATCCTCATCTGGCAAAGGCTGCCAGGGCCAGATTCTGCCCCCCCCCCGCCCCGGCACGCCATTGCCAAACCCCCCCGGGAGCCATCGCTCAGCCCCCTCCCCTCCCTTTGCACGCGCTCGTGCGACAGGCAGTGCTGTGCCTGGGTCGGGGGGAGTTCGTGCCCCCCCCCAGGCCTGGCACCCCCCAGGGAGTTGGCCCTTGCACGGGGCTGAGCCCACAGCCCCAGCCCCGATCGGGTGTTGGTGGCCGGGCCGGTGGCCAAGCACCTGTCGCCCACGTTTGCCCACGCTGCCAAGGGGTACCCGGAGCTGCCACCCCTGGGACAAACCCCCCCAGCCCCCAGATCCCAACAGCCAGGAGCCGTGGGGTGCAGGAGAGCCCCAAATCGGAGCCGAAACAAACCACCCCTGGGCGCTGGCTCTGATGTCGCGAGGGTGAGCTGGGGCAGCACCCCGGGGCACCCATGGGTGCTCAGCACCCCCCCCTACGCCCACTCAGCCCCCCCCCACCCTGGGCACCATGAGCAACAGGAGGGGGGTCGCAGAGCACAACCCCCCTTTCCCTCCCTCCCCTATCCCGAGCCACGCTGCAACGCCCAAACGCGCGCGCACGCGTGTAAACAGGCACACGCGTGTGAAAGACAGGCACACGCGTGCACACCCACCCCGGGGGGGCCCAGCCGCCCTACCGTGCTCTTCCTGGCCACCATCTTATCCAACTTCTTGGCAATCCGGACCAGCTCCTCGGCGGGCCCCATGCCGGTGGCTCGCCGTGGCCGCGCTCCGGTGGCCGCGGGAGCAAAGCCAAGGCGGCAGCGGGCAGAGCGGGGCACTGCCAGCACTGGGGGGTCGGGCGCGGGGGGGGAGAGTTGGGGTGGAAAGGAGCGGAGAGGGGAAAAGAGGGGAAAAGAAAGGGAAGGGAAGGGAGAGAAAGCGGAAAGGAGGTGGGGCTGTCCTGGCCAGTTACAGACTCCTGCCAGGCAGGCGAAATAGCACGGGGAAGGGCTAAATATAGCCCAGGGTGCCGGGCAGGGCGGCAGGGCTGGGGGGGCGCGCGGGGGGTGCACCGGGCCGCATGGGACCCCAGCGGAGGGGACCCCCGGGGTGCTGGAGGAGCTGCCTGCTGTGGGGCTGGAGCCAGGGTTGGCAGGGAGAGGGGCCGGGACGTGGCTTTGGCACCGGGATGGCCCGTCCCGGGAACGGGTCCAGGACATGGCTTTGGCACCGGGATGGCCCAGGATTGGCAGGGAAAGGGTCTGGGATATGGCTTTGGCACCGGGATGGCCCAGGATTGGCAGGGAAAGGGTCCAGGACATGGCTTTGGCACCAGGATGGCCCAGGATTGGCAGGGAAAGGGTCTGGGATATGGCTTTGGCACCGGGATGGCCCATCCAAGGATTGTAAGGAAGAGGGTCTGGGACTTGGTTTTGGCACCGGGATGGCCCATCCAAGGATTGTAAGGAAGAGGGTCTGGGACTTGGTTTTGGCACCGGGATGGCCTGGGATTGGCGGGGAAAGGGTCGAGGACATGGCTTTGGCACCGGGATGGCCCAGTTCCCCATGGGCACGATGCTCTGCAGACACAGGGGATGCTACTTCCAAACCTGGGTCCTGCCGCAGCCGGCTCCTGGGGGAACAAGCTGTGGTGACAATGACACCCCAACGCCTCCTGCAGCCTTTTGGCCCCGCAAGCGCTGAGACTGCACCGGCATTGGCTCTACTGAGCCCCCCATGAGCCCCCAGTGCATGGCACAGTGGGTGCCAGGAGCCCCCCAAGCACTGGCAGCAGTGGGGGGCACCACGGCGGGGACGCTGTCCCCAGGCTCGAGTGGCACAAGGGGTTGGGATGGGTGGGTGACAGCAAGTGTGCCACCCTCACGTGTCCCTGTGCCACCTCCCAAGATGGGTGGCCATAGGGCGGGCACCGTGCTGGGTCAGATCCATCCCCACACGGCATGGGATGAGGGAATGCAACGCCGGGGAAACCCAGGGCTCGGTGGCAGCCTCACTGCCCAAACCCCAACGTCGTGCACCCACCCACCCACCCGGCCCCCCGCAAGTGACACCCCCAAAGCCCAGGGTCACATCCCCGATGGGCACCGGCGGGTCATGGAGACCCCGGTGCCAGGGAGTCACCCAGGATGGGGGCTGTGGTCCCCCCCCCACGCACCCAGGCACTTACAAAACCGATGGCTTTATTAGAAACCAGGGACAGAAAACATTAAAAAAGGGTGGTTTTGAGATGAAACATCTGACATACAAACGAGAAAGGGGAGAGGGTAAACGGGGGGGGGGGGCGCGGGGGCGGGTGGCTCCCCAGGGACGCTGGCACGGGGGGACATTGGTCCCAGAAAAAGCTGCAAAATCCCCGCCCCCGCGGAGAGCCCCCGGGGCTGGGGAGGTGATCCAGCACCCACCCCAAGCTCTGCGGGGCCACCTGACACCCCCCCCCCCCAAATCAGGGAATGTTACCAGTACTGGGGAGGCTTTGAAGCATCCCCAAGCCCCACCAGCCCAGGCAGCTCCCAGAACTTGGCGTGGGGGGGTCAGGATGCGGCCAGAGACCCTCCAGCCTCCCCAGACGAGGTCTCTAAAAGCCTCTTCCCTGCCCACCCCAAATGCTTCACAGTCAGGGTAGAGGAGAAAGTGGGGGGGGTACTGGGCTGCTCCCCAGCCCCACTCCCCCCAGGCTGGGCAGAGGAGGGTGGGGGGCACCAAGCACAGCCCCCCCACCCCCAAGGCCTCGCAGAGAGGGAGAAGAAAGCCCCGGGGAAGGGCAGAGCCCGCGGGTGGGATGAGGGAGCAGCGGGAGCAGGGGACACGCAGGGCCAGCACAGAAACCTCTGCCCACCAGTGTAGCGAGCTCGTCCGTTCTCTGCCCTACCCACAGGGCAGGCAGCAGCCCTTCAGCTCCCTGCAGCCGCCGTCCATGGACGGTATTCCCAATGAGGGGGGGTCTCTAAGTCCCCTTGGAAGGCAGTGTCCAGGCAGG
This sequence comes from Rhynochetos jubatus, assembly GCA_027574665.1. Lineage (NCBI taxonomy): Eukaryota > Metazoa > Chordata > Aves > Eurypygiformes > Rhynochetidae > Rhynochetos > Rhynochetos jubatus. The sequence goes on along the minus strand of CM050672.1, from coordinate 4,127,312 downwards.
GTGGATGGTCCCACGCTGGGGTCCCGGGCACATGTCCCTCGTGGCCCAGCTCTCCCGGGGCTGGGGAGCTGACCCGAGGCCCCCACTGGTCGGAGGGGAGCTGCTCTGGGTCCCAGCTGAGGGGACAGGGACACAAAGGGCCACTGCCACCCAGTCAGTCTTGCAAGAGGTGGACGAAGCTGGCTGGGAAGACACCGGTGCGGGAGCCATCGCCTTCGATGAAGCCAACCTGGGGGTGCAGAGCGGGGGGTTAAGGGGGTGGGAGTTCCATCTCAGGCAGGGGAAAAGCTCTGGGGCTGTTGACCCAATTCCCAAAGGGATTTCCAAGGCGACACCTCAGCAGGGGCCTCCCCAGCCCCCCATCCACACACAGATGGGGGAGGGGGCACCCATCCATGCCCCTCATGAACATCCAGCCTCCCTCAGAACACTAGGGGCGGGGGGCAGGGGCCAGAGTTGGGACCCCAGCCTCCATCCGTGCCACGCTGACACTCACCCAGCTCTGCTCGTCCTCCTCCCGTGTCACCACGATCACCTCTCCCTTGGAGAAGGTCAGCTCCCGCGCTTTGTCCCCCTTGCAGTCAGCCACCGCCTTCACCCGCTTCTGCCGCCCCTTGGCCTGCAGAGGGGTGGGCGAGGGGGTGACAGAGCCCCCCAGGGCCACCCCCGAGGGAGGTGCGGGGATGTGACACCCCTGATCCCTCCAACTGCCACCCCAGGATAAGGGGAGCTGGGATGCTTGGGGATGCAGAGGGTGACTCCCCTCATCACAGCCCCTCTGAGACCCCCCCAAGTCGTGGCACCTACCGGAGCAAATCTCCTGGGCATGGGCACGGGGGGCACCTTGCCCAGAGCAGGGTCCTCGGGGACGGCGGGGCTCTGGGGGGATGTGGCCACCCCCGCTTTGCCCACCACGCCGCTGATGCGCCGGTATGAGCGGGTGCTCTCCGAGCTGCCGGGGACAGCGGCGACAGTGTCACCCCCTTCTCTGCTGGTGCTGTCCCCCTCCCCAGGAGGTCTCAGCGGAGTCAGGGCTCCCCGATGGGACCAGGGTCCCACCCACAGCCCCCTGGATGCTGATGGAGAGGGGCCCTAGCACCCACCCTCCCTCAAATGAGCCCAACCCAGTTTCCAAAAAGGTTGATGACTTGCAGGGGGTGTTGGTGTCACCCCAAATAATGTGTCACCTCCAGGGACAACCCAACACCCCTGCAATCGCCCTTGTCCCCTCCTGTGCCCCAGGGCCACCACCAACTCCCTTGGGCACACACGTAATCTGGGGTTCCCCACGCCTGGGGGAGGGGTCCCAGCAGGGGTTGAAGCCAACCCACCAGCACCATGCGATGACCCCCCCGACACACAGAGCACCCCCCAAGCTGGAGGGTGTCCCTACCTGAACTTGACGGGCGGGATATCGGGGGCCGTGCTGCCCGGTGGGGGCTGCCCGGGTGGGGGGCTCAGCTCCGGCCCCCGCCGGGTGCCGCTGCTCTCGGTCTCCGAGCGGGTCTCCCAGTATGCTGCCCGCCGGCTCTCGGTGGGGCTGCAGGGGCCGGGGGCCGGGGGGCCGGCGGTGCCATCCAGGGTGCCAACGCTGCTGGTGAGGGGGAGGCTGCGCGATGCCTCCCCCAGCCCCAGGAAGTGCGGCTCCGACGCCTGCCGAGGAAGCTCGGGGCGCTCTGGGTTGGGGGGTACATGATGGGGAAAATAACCCTGATGTCTGGGCGAAGGGATGGCCCCACCATGGGTGACCCCCACACACACCCCAACTCACCGATGGGGCTGTGACCGGGCTTGGGGCGGGGGCCACCCCGCGTGGGGTTTTTGAGGGGCAGCGGCGGGGGGATCTCTTCGCTGTGGGCCCGGCGGGGTGCGGGGCGCGAGGGTACCAGGATGCTCTCGTAGGTCTTGTTGGTGATGTCCATCCCCATGCAGCTCCAGCGGGTCTGGGGGCAGGCGGGCGGGGGGCTGGCAGCCAGGGGTAACGTGCCCTTGAAGGAGCGCTGGAGGGGGCTCACCTGGGGGCACACACCCAGCTCCAGGGCTGTCCCCCACCGACACCGGCTCTGCAATCCCCCCAGTCCCCATGCTGGGGATGTGGGGTTCCCCCTGGCTGGGGATGTGAGGGTCCCCTGGCCCCCCTCACCCACGGGTACCTTCTCCTCCAGCTCATCCTCGCTGTCGTAGGGGAACTCCTGGGGGGGCTCCCAGTCGTAGTCGATGTGGATCTGCAGGGAGAGCTTCCCCGCCTGTGCCTGCTCCAGCTGACGGATGGGGCAGGTCCAGGGGGTCTCAGCACAGTGGGGACAGGTCCCAGCAGCCCCCCGCCACCGTGCCAGCCATCCCCCGGTGCTTCCATCCCCTCTTCCCAGCCTGAGCATCCCCCCCCGTCCCACCTACCAGCTCTTCACACTCGGCGTGCTTGAGTCTCCTCGCCACGTCCAAAGCCGTCTCGCCCGCCACGTTCACTGCACGAGGGACGAAAGGGGACAGATCCAGGCTACGGCCTCGCTGCTCCTCTCCCACCGGAGAACCCCAAACCCCCTGCCCCATACCCGTGGCGAAGGCAGCTTTGCCCTTCAGGAGCAGCTTGAGGCAGTTGGGCTGGTTGTAGAGCGCGCCGTAGTGCAAAGCCGTGTTCCCGTCCTGCGTCACCCGGTCCAGCGTCCCCCTGCGTGGGGCCACCGGCAAGAGAGAGCACAGAGCATCAGCCCTCCCTCCTCGTGTACACTCCTCCCATGGGGGAGTGGGCAGGGGACACGGCAGGCAGTTGGGGACACACCCGTTCTGGATGATGAAGTCCACCAGCGGAAGGGACGATCTGTCGGCGTGGCGCACTGCCATGTGCAGAGCCAGCTCGCCTGGGTCCTGCCGTGAGGGGAGAGCTGGACCCAGGGACGCTCATCTCCCACGGGGTGCAGGGGACAGGGAGCTGGACCCAGGGACGCTCATCTCCCACGGGGTGCAGGGGACAGGGAGCTGGACCCAGGGACGCTCATCTCCCACGGGGTGCAGGGGACAGGGAGCTGGACCCAGGGACGCTCATCTCCCACGGGGTGCAGGGGACAGGGAGCTGGACCCAGGGATGCTCATCTCCCACGGGGTGCAGGGGACAGGGAGCTGGACCCAGGGATGCTCATCTTTCCAAAGGCACATCTCCTTTGTGGTGGTGTGGGGCTCACCTGGCCCTCGGGGCTGGCCAGGGGCTTGGCCAGGTCATGTCCCTCTGCAAAGGCCTGGAGCAGGGCCAGGAGGTCACGGGCACGAATGGCTTCCCAGAGGCGGTGGGGATCGTCGCGGCCGCTTTTCTGCACGTAGCGACGCTCCATGTACTTGGCCACGATGTACTCCTTGCGGGCAGCCCTGCGGGAAGGGCGGCGTGACATTGGCTTGGATGGGCACGGCGGCCAGACCTCCCTGGTCCCCACCACAGCCAGAGGGACCCTGGGCTCCTGCCTCCTCCCCAAGCTTTGGCATCAGGGGGAAACCCCAAAAAAGATGCAGAATCCCACCAAAAGCCAGGTAATGGCACCAGTATCCCCTCTCTCCCATCCCCAGGCTGTCTCAGAGCCGATGGGCGGTGGCACAGGGACAAGGACAGACCACGCACCGTGCGTTCCTCTTCCTCCTCCTCCTCCCAGCCCCCCCGAGTCCCCTGGCCAGCGGCCGACTCACATATCGCTGCCAGCCGAGGGCTTGGGGCAGTCCTGCGTGGGCAGCGTGGCCTCCATGATCTCGTTAAAGCGGGTGTTCCCGACGCTGATGGCCAGCTACGGTGAGAGAGGGACGGGGCGAGATGAGCTCTCCTGGCCCCAGCCACATCCCCATCCCCAGGGAGAGGGAAGCAATCCACTGGATCCACCCAGGACCCTCCCAGAGCAGCATCTCCCCCAAGGATGATGCTTTTTCATGGCAGGGGAAGTCTGTTTTAAAAGGGAGCAAATCCTGAGGGACTGCCAGCATCCCCCTCCCAGTGAGTGGCTTTCCAGAGTCCCCCTCATTTGCCCAAACCACCATGCTGGGGGCTGCAAACTGCTGCTGGGGAAACTGAGGCAAGTTTGCAAGCACTGGAGCAATCTGGGCACGATGGGATGGAGGAGGAGGGATGAACTCTGCATTCCAGGAGGCTTGGGAGATGCAGAGGGTGATTCCCAATGGTCACAAGATCTCCAGGATCAGGGAGCAGCTTACCAGCAGCTCAGAGGTGCTGAGGACATCCAGGGTGAGGGACTGGATGCGGGAGTAATGCACGCCCAGCTCCCGATGGATGCCGGAGCACTCGATGCACGTCAGGATGCCCAAGTTCATGGAGAGCCACGTCGGGTCTGGGGGAAGGGGCTCAGCATCACCACCCCAGCCCAGGGGGATGCTGCAACCCTCCTGGGTACCCAACCCACACCCCAGGGGGTACACCCCAAGCCCCAACCTACCCGGGGCCCCGCAGTCACAACACTGCTTGTTTCCCGGCATGTTCTTCACCTCGCTGATGACCAGCTTGGTGAGCTCCTGCGCGCTGCCGTCCGCCCCGCCGCCCGCTGCCGCCCCGCCGCCGTTGGGTTCCCCCTTGAAGGCGTTGCTCAGGGCTTCGTCCTTGCTGTTCTGCAGCACCGAGACCCACCTGGGCAGGAGGGAGCCCCGTCAGGAGCGGGAGGAGGAGGAGAGGGCAGGCAGAGCAGGAGCCGGCACCGCAAGGAGTGGGGACGGGCTGTGGCACTTACACTACGCACTCCTGCTCGTCCTCGGCTTGGAAGTGATACGTCCTGTTGTCTGCAGGGATGGGGAGAGGGGGGAGAAGGTGAGGGGAGGGATTCGGGGACACCCAGAGCAGCAGGAAGGAGATGAAACTACTCCAAAGGGGCTGCTTTAAACTGAAATTAAATCACTGCACGTCACTCTGCCATCACCCCAGCCCTCTCGTGACCCATTTGTGCCTTGAGCTTGGTAGATCTCCTTGGAGAGGTCGGCTCTTCCTCCATAAAAGCAGCCGGGGAGACGCCCAGAGCCAGATTAAAAGGACAAAGGGTGCCCAGGTGCCGTGGCAGGGCTGGTGCAGGGCCAGCTGCCCGCTGGGAAATCCCACTGGAATGCCCTCCTCCAAAAAGGGTGTCCCCATCCGCACCCTGGGCGGTCAAACACGCCCACCCCAGCCACGGCATCCCGCCCCGGGCACTCACGCGTCACCAGGTCGAAGCATTTCTTCTCCTCGGCGTGGGGCCGCACTTGGCAGGTGAGGAGGTTCAGCTTGACGGGGGGACGGTTTATCTGCGGGGTGCGAGGAGGGAGGAGGGTTAAAGGACTGGGACGGGGTGGGGAGTGCATCACCAAGCCTGATGGCAGCTCCGGTGGGACAACAACCATTCCCAGATGGTCCCTCCTGGGATACACAGGAGAGCAGGACGCCCTCCGACCGTTTGCAGGAGAAGGGGGGTCTGAGACGCCCCCGTCCCCGCTGCAGGTCGCAGCCGCCACCACCAGGGGGCAGCACACTGTTCAGAGACCACCCTGTCCCCTTCCGCCTTGTCTGGAACCTCAACGCCCATCTCGCTGCCCCAGCCAAACCCACCAGCCCCTCCCATTGACACCTTTCGAACACAGAAGGAATCACAGAACGGTTTGGGTGGGATGGGACCTTAAAGCCCCCCCAGCCCCACCCCCTGCCATGGGCAGGGACACCTTCCATAGCCCAGGGTGCTCCCAGCCTCATCCAGCCTGGCCTTGGGCACTCCCAGGGATGGGGCACCCACAGCTTCTCTGGGCAACCTGTCCCAGTGCCCCCCACCCTCTGTGGGAAGAATTCCTTCCTGATGGCCCATCTCCATCTCCCTCTTTCCGTTTAACCCCGTTACCCCTTGTCCTGTCACGTGTGTATGTCCAGTCTCGGCTCGTACTGAATTCTAAGCCAGGCGGATTTGCCACCAGTGTGGGCACAACGATGCTCAAAGGGTCCAAGGGTCAGGCTGCAGCCCCCCCCGGCTCCTCACCGTGCTGTGGGAGATGGTCAGACAGCCGTACTTCACTCCACACTTCCTCTTCTGCCAGACTTTGCGGATCCTGAGGAGGAAGAGGAGGAGTGAGGATGCGCTGCACAGCCCTGATCACCCACATACGCCCGCCTCCCAGCCTGCGCACCGCAGCCCTCAGCAGAGGCCTGATGGCTTTCTGGACGTGGGGTTGTGCTTCCTGTAGCTCACGGAGCACAGAATGTCCTGCTGAGTGGGCTGGCCACAAGCCGTGCTGGCCACAAGCCATTCTGGCCAACAGCTGCACAGTTCTGCTAGCCCCAGTTCAGCAAACCACACAACCACCTGCTCAGTCCTGGTGCCCATCACCCAGAGGTCCACTGAAAAGGTGAAAACCTTCTCTTTGGGGCTCTAAGGGGTTTATTTTTCACCCTACACGATCCCATCAGGATCCTTCCTCCCTCCATGCCCAAGAAACAAGGAATCTCCTCCCCTCCCATCAGCAAACAGCACTTCATGGTGATCTCGGCACTGGGTGGCTCTTCCCAGAGACCCACATCCAAGGACACTACACCCACCAGCACCAGCCACTGTGCCCAGGGGGCCCAGGGAGCACCACGGCAGCAGCATCCCGGGCATCGGAGCCTGCTGGGGACCTTGACATAAGAAATGGGCCGATGACCCCACACCATCACAGGGAAAGGTCCCCTGCACCACTGCCAAACCTCCTCCTCCCCCAGCTGCAGTGGGAGACCCACCAACCCCTTGACCACCAGCTCTCAGGTCTCCACCAGCCTGGGGAAACATAGAATCATGGAATGGTTTGGGTTGAAGGGAGCTCAAAGCCCCCCCAGCCCCACCCCCTGCCATGGCAGGGACACCTTCCCTAGCCCAGGTTGCTCCCAGCCTCATCCAGCCTGGCCTTGGACACTCCCAGGGATGGGGCACCCACAGCTTCTCTGGGCAACCTGTCCCCGTGCCCCCCACCCTCTGCGGGAAGAATTCCTTCCTGATGGCCCATCTCCATCTCCCTCTTTCCCTTTAAACCCGTTACCCCTTGTCCTGTCAAATGGAAAAATCCCATTCCCCAAGCGTTGATGGATGCTTAAGACCAAATGGGACCAGACCTAAGAGCGACCAAAAACCTCCCCCCGACACTTCCACCGCGGGATGTCCCAGCTCTGGGGCCCCCCATGAGCACAGTGCATCCCAGCAATGCCGGGATGGAGCTGGAGTTCTCTGGGAAACTAACACCCATCCTCACCCATCGCTCTTCTTGTACAGAAAACCCGACTTCTCCGTCCCGTACTGCTTGTTCCCTTGGTGCTGGTGGATGCTGTAGCCACTGCCGGAGTTCTTCCTGCTCAGGTTTTCCTGAGCTCACAGGGGGGAAAAAAAGGCATTTAAAAAGCAAAGTGAGAGGCGCAGAGGTGGCTCCAGCCCCAGGAAACCTCGTCCTTATGGGATGCAGCGTCCAGCAAGATTGCCAGAGCCCCCCATGCCCTCCCCGCCTCCCAACATACCCCAGGGCTCCTGCTCTGCTCCCACGGATGTCCCCTTTGGTCCCCAGCTCCCCATCCCCACGCACTCACCGCTCCTCAGCCCGCAGCACCCTCGCTCCCAGCTCTGCCCTGGCCATCCCAGCGTCTCACCTCCTTGTTGTCCAGCTGCAGGATGCTGCGGAGGGAATCGCGGGTCTGCGTGAGCTGCTTCACCTCCTCCTCTTGCGCTTGGTGGAGCTGGAAAAGGAGGCAGCTGCCCTCACTGCTGTGCTGAGTGCGGGCGTTCTCAGGGGTTGGCACTTTGGGGGTGGCATCTCGGGGGGGGGACACACATCGGAGCGGTGTTGGATGGCAGGCTGGGGGACTTACTGCGTGGAGGGACACAGCCAGCTTCTCAATGAAGGGGTAGAGGTTCTGGGCAGCCTTCCAGCCGTCTTGGAAGAAACTGGGCATTTATTCAATGTGATTAAGATGCAGATGGGGAGGATGGAGAGAAAAAAGAGAGTTTTTAGAGAAAACGTGGCAGGAGACCACAGCAACACCCCTGGGAAGCTGCTCCTGCTTTGTGGGACCTGGACAGACCCCACCAAAGGCCAAGCCCAGCCCATAGGGTCTGGATACCCCAAATATTTGGGGTGTTTGGGATGCAGGATGGGCCTCCTGTTCGATGCAAGCTCATCCCACCAGGGACCAGCCCTGCTGGAAGCCAGATCCTGGGGCGCTCTGGGTCACAGCCCCCAGCGAGGTCATGTCCTTGGCCAATGTGACTGCCCCTTCCCTGCCTCAGTTTTCCCACTCGAGAGCTGGAGGAGATGACACCTCCTACTACCCACACGCTGCTACTCCAGCCTCGTGGAGCAATGGGAAAGGCGAGGGGACGTTAATCCTTGGACCAAACACCCTCATTACAAGCCCCGTGGCTAACAGTGGAGCCGCTCAGCTGAACTCATCCCTGGAAATCTATCCAGAAACCAAATCATCAGATATATCCCGAGCCAACCCCCTTCCCCCAGCCCCCACGGACACGTTTACAGCTCCTCAAGCCAAGAAAGCACGTTTCAACTCCTCGGATGCAACCAGGGAGCGACAGGCCCTCCCCAGCCTCTTCACCAACAGCTTTAGGGAACTGGGATGGGAGAAGGTGCCCCCAGACCCTCATGGGATGGTCCCAGGGGTGATGATCGACCCTGGGGATGAGCCCCCCCGACCCAGGCGGGACCTACTTGTGCTGAGCATGGAAAAACTTGATGAGGCTCTGCAGGAAATCTGGCCCCTGCTTCATCTGGGACTCGCTGGCTTTCAGCAGGTACTGGAGGAGGAGACATGGGTTAGGTGATGGAGACAAGGACCGGCTGAAAATATCCCGGAGGAAAGAGAAAGAGCCTGCCCAGCCCTCACCTCCCTTCCCGGCACGGGGAGGAGGGTTAAAACACTGGCTGGGTTTCAAGAAGTCGAGTCACAGCGTTGGATATGAAGGCAGCTCGCTGGGGACCACCCTCCAAAAAACCTGGCTCTGGAAGTCCTCCAAGCCCTGGAAAGTTCAAGGACTGCGGCAGGCCCCCGGGGCTTCCAGCCCAGCATGCTTCTCCCGTCGTTCATTACTTCTGGAGTTAATAAATAACCCAAACCCAAGGCAGCTTGCGAAGGGAAAAAAAAAACCCAACAAAATAGCTCGAATGTTTTTAAAGATATGACCCCTTTGCTCCCAAAAAACTCGGATTTCAAGCAGCGAGCGCCTGCGGCACATCAGCCCCGGAGGTCTGCAGTCCTTGCGAGGTGTCCCACGGGCCAGGGAATTTCAGCTTGGTACACCAAACCCATCCATCAGCTGCAGAAAGCACACGGAGCCTTGCTCACCCCGAGCAAAAGAAGGAGGGGAAAGAGATTTTCCCCCTGCGAGCTCCTCTCCAGGCCGGCACAGCTGCTGGAGGATGGTTTTGAGCGGGAGGCGATGGGAGGGGGAGGCAACCCTGAGCTCCCATGGTGGGGAAGCACCACGGCGGGATGGAGTGAGGGGTCATCTGGGCAGGGGCGGGGTTGTTACGTTGCTCCGTGCAAGCTGGAGCTGCAAAGACAATGGAGCATCCAACCCAGAGCCCTGGAGTGCCTGGCACCGACTGCACCCCCTGAACATATTCCCAGCTGGAAAAGGCCATGTGCGACCGGTTCCCATGGGATTTCAGTGGGAATTTTTCCCCAGGGTGACGATGGAAGGGCAGAGTCCCGGCGAGGGTGACAATGGAAGGGCAGAGTCCCCGCCAGCGCCGGCTGAGACCCACAAGCAAAGGTCCCAGCATCGCCTGGGTCTGGGTCCAGCCGCATCCAACCATCCCACAGGCCCTGGGACTATGGGATGGCCCACCATGGGGAGATGCAGCCACCCCATGCATCACCCCTGGGCTGAAATCGGATCGTGCCCCCACCCCGGGAAGCAGCAAATACCTAAAAACCTTCTTGCAACACACTCGCCCCAGCCCTGGCCACCCCCCCTCGAAGAGCTGCCCCCCCGTTTCCAGGCAGGCCCCCCCCGGAATGCAGCAGCTCTCGTGCACGCCGGCACACACGTGCACGTGCGCCCGCTCGCGCGCAGCCGCTCTTTGCGGGGCTGCCACGGTGCCCCCACCCCGAGGCCGGGCAGCAGCTCCCGCGTTTCCATGTGCCGTTATTTAATTCCACAGTGGTGCTATTCAAGGCAGTGATTCATCTGGCCGGGCCCCAGCCCCACTGCGGCGGGCGCAGCCTCCTCCCCACACCCCCTGCCCTTTGCTGGGGGGGCACAGGGTTGTACTGATCTCCGGCACTGCTGCCTGGTCCTCGGGGGTGCGGGAGACCCCTGGGACTATCCACCGGGGATTTGTCCCCTGCTGTGGGTCCCCTCCTCGCTGGGGACGTTGGGTCTCCATCCTTCACCTACTCCCATCTCACCTCCTGAGCACAGAGCCCTGGGATCACGTGAGCCCCCCTAACCAAAACCAAGAGCAGTTTTAAGAACAGGGCAAAACCACAAAGTCAACCTCAGGGATGTTATCCAAAAAAATCACTTTTTGCCCCAAACACCAGCCTCTGGCTTTGCGGAAGAGGGATAGGAGCAGGGCTGTGAGGATGTAGGTGCAACCCCCAGGGTAACCCACATCCCACAGAGACCCCAAGGATGGATGGGGGGGGTCCCTGAGCTGGGACGCGATGGGGTGGGGGCAGCCAAGGGACCCGCACTGCACCCATGTGGGGCTCCTTTGGTGGTGGGGACAGGCTCTGACAACCCCTCGCAGCCCTGAGCAGGGCCCGTGTCCCCCCAGGCCCGAACGGTCCCCGTCCCCCCGCAGCCCCTACCTCGCACATGTGGAGCTGGAAGAGCCGCCGCTCCTTCTGCATGTCCTCCGCCACCTCCGCTGCGGACGGCTCGGCCTGGGTGACCCCCGCCAAGCGGGCTCGCTCCTTCTCCTTCTCCATCTTCCCTCTGCGGGATGGGACGGCGGGTTGGGGACAGCCCTGCCCCCAGGAGTGTCCCATGGGGCAGGCTACGGCAGGGATGGGGTCAGGAGAAACATCTCCAGCCCCTCCAGCTGGGAACGGCTGGACCGGAGCCCACCCGATGGCACCGATCAGTGCCCGGCTGCAGCCCCGGGACAAAACACCTTTGTGCCGAGCGGGATTAAGTGGATTTTGCCGGAGGCAGCGGGTTTCTTACACTTTGGTCTCGTAATCCTTCCAGGCTTTTTCGATCTGCTTCTTGGAGTCCTGGAAAAAGGAGAGGGGATGGCAGCCATCAGGGAAGGAGAAAGACCCGGTGGCACCGAAGCAGCATCCCTGCCCTGCTCCTTGGGGACAAGGGACATCCCCACCCCCTGCTCCAGTCCCTTCCAGCCCTCCCTGCCGCCTTCCAACCTCGGGCATTTCCTCAGTCCTTCTCCTGGCCACGGGCACAGGCTGAGCCCGTAACGGGGGTCTTGCTGCCATATGTCCCCAAACGGGTGACCTGCAGCCTGGGGGACAGTGCGGGGGGGACTCACCAAGCGCCCGTCCTTCAGCTGCCCCTTCAGCAGGCTGTCCAGGGGGAAGGAGACGATGTTGTTCAGGTTCTGCACCTGCGAAGGGCAGAGATGGGGTTACCCCACGGGGGTCCCCATGTCAGGGCAGGTTGAGGAGCCCCAGTTCCCTCGCTGCCCCGCAAAGGGTTAAAGAGGCTGGAAGCAGGGCCGGATCCAGGCTCGGGGCAGGCTGGGGCTTGTTGGAGCTGGCTGCAAGATGTGTGACGCGGGGCCCTTCCCACAAACCACATCAGCGCCGCGGCTGCCAAAACCAAAGCTGCTCCCCCCTCCGTCACCACCCAGTCCCTGTCCCTGTCCCCCCCCATGGATGGCACTCGGTGATGCCACCACGGCCCCGTGACGCAAAGAGCCCCCCCTCCCGGCCATGCCAAAGGGGCTTCCCAAAACATCCCCCTTTCTGGGGTTTGGGAATAGTCCGGCAGCCACCACCGTCCCCTTGGGCACCGTGCAGGGGTCCGTGGTGGGGACGCAGGAGCCCACTCTGATCCCGGCATCCCTCGGTGCTCCCCGCGGGGCAGCACCCCATTTTAGTGCTGCGACAGCAGCTCCAGCACCCGCCGGGACCTCCCCCCGGCACCCACGTTTCTTTTAAAGGCTCCCAAGGGGTTTGGTCCCCGGCAGCACCCGGGGAGAAACCCAGCTCCGGGGCATGGGACCGGCTCTGAACGATGGGGCACAGGGCACCCCCCTTCCGACTGCTCCGGCGGGACTCCGGGAGGGGAAACGTGGCTTTTCGGATCCAGTCAAGGGTCCCAGCACGTAACCCTGCTCCAGGGAGAGCAGGGGGACCACGGAGAGGCTTTTCCCGTGCCCACAGCACGTGGGGCGGGAGGTGGGGAACGGGGAACCGGCTTGATTCCTCTGCCGGGATGGTTCCCATAGAGCCCCCCCAACCAGAGAACAGGGGTCCAACTAGGCTGGGACAGCAGGGAAGGGGAAGAGTGGGGAGGCCCAGACTGGGGTAACTGGGAGAGGAAGACGCCAAAATCCGAATCCTTGTGGGGGAAGGGCTGCAGAAATAAATCTCCTCCTTAAGCAGAGCCAGGGCCAAAAACACCCTTAAGGGAGGGGGGTCAAAATGGCCCAGAGATGGGGCCAGGGACCCCCAGGGCTTTGCTGCTGGACGCGCACGGACCCAGCTCCCTCCAGGAACTGACTTGTCCACCGGAGCCGTTCCCGCGGTGGGGACGGTGCTGCCGGCTCAGCTCGCGGCCGCAGCTCCCCAAGGCCCCGCTGCGCAGCTCGGCGTGGCTTTGATTTACTTCTTGGCAAGCGAGATCAGAGATGCAATTGATGTGAAAGAAAAAAATAAAACAGAAAGAGAAGGAAAAAAAGAAAATAGCAGCCCCAACCGCCCATCGAGTCCCAGCGTCGGCGTCAGCGGCGGAGCTGGGAATGAGCTGCAAATCCAGCAACCGGGGTATCGGATGGTCTGGGAGCACCAGGAGCGTGTCCCCGAGCCCGGGATGGGAGCTGGGGATTGCTGGCTGCGGTGGAGAGCAGCTAAACTGGGAGGAGGGGGGGCTGCACTGAGTGTTTTTTCCAAATCCAAGACAGATCCTGGAGGTTTTCCCCAGCTTGGCAATAGCCGGATGCAGAGAACAGCCTGAGGTTGCAGCAGAGATGCTGTGAACCCCGTGTTTCCCCCCACCCCGGGTGGTTAAAGCCTCGACCCGATCTCAGCAGCGGGGGGGAGGGTGTCGTGGGGCAGCTCACCAGGTTCTTGAAGAGTGCGGTGACCTCGCGGGTGAAGACAGCCAGGTTGAGGAAGCCGGTGGAGAGCTCGTGGTTGTTCTGGGAGAGGTGGTTGTTGCCAAAGTTCTCCAGGGCTTCGCTGTACTGCTCCTCGTTCTCCACGTGGGCTGTGCGGGGAGATGCCGGTGAGGGACGTGGGGTGGCCCTGAACCCTGTCCCCGGGAGACGGCCACATCGCGATGTCCCACCAGCACCCAGCACCCGTCTCCCCGTCCCTTCAGAGCAGAGCTGAGCTGATCCTGCTGCCGGACAGCAGCAGAGTGCCCTAAACAACCTCCCTACGGCTTTCGATTTCCCTTTTTGAGCCAGTTTTGGGCACCCTATCATGTTGCCAGGTTAGCTGGCTGGCCAGCACCCACAGCCACCCAACTGTCCAGCACCCACGGCCACCCAACTGTCCAGCTGCATCACCTCATGGACGGAAGTGACCAGCACTGGGACTCTCACAGACCCCACCAGTCCGATGGCCTGGGGATGCCCATCAGCTCCCAAAGCCCAACTCACTGAGCCCAGAGACGTGGATGGCTTTCACATATTTCCTGATCCTCTGGAGCACGGCTTGGTCCCCATCCAGGCTCTGCGAAAGCACAGAAAGAAAACAAAGCGAGCTCGGTAGCCCTGCCAAGCGCGGCCGCCGCTCCCCCCCGCCCAGCTGGCCCCTGGAAAGGCGGCTGCTCTGCCATGCAGATGTGCGGGGCAGCAGCCAAGCTCCCGGGGCTGGGAGAGGAGCCGGAGGCATCCCTGGGATGCTGGAGACGCAGTGTCCAGCCGGTCCCCTGCCAGGCCTGTGGTCCCTGTGGTTTTGGGTGCCAGGCAGGGCTTTGGGTGCCCCTGAGAGGTGGGTTTGAGCAAGAGGGTAGCAGGGGGTAGAGGCTCGGCCAGCACCTCTGTGGATCCGAGCAGCTTCCAGCAGCCATGGAAAATGCCTCCCTGGCTCTCTGGGGGCTGTTTCTCCCGGGGAGGGGACGAAGCATCATGTAGCACGAACACACCACCCAGTCCCAGCATGTGCCCCCATGGCCTGGGGCCAGACACGGCGGGAGAGACCCAGGAGGGTGCCCAGCTCCTCACAGGGGTCCAGGGCAGAGCCAGAAAGGGGACCCACCCCCTGCCGATGTCCCGCAGGGACGTAAATCACTTAAATCCCACAACTGGGGATGCAGCTTTCCACCACCCCCCCAGCTCATGCAGGGTCCTGGCCATGACCCCCAGCACTGTGGACCTCCCCGCAGCCCCACCAGCCCCATCCTGCGCTGACTCAGAGCACTCCCCATCGCCGGCTTGCTCTCCCCATCTTCCCTCCATCTCCCTTCCTTCCCAGCCCCCATTTGCCCCCACCGAGCACCAGGACAAACTCAACCCCGATGCCAACCCAACGGCAACCTGCCCACGCAGCATCGTAGGCGAACGCACGCCAGCCCCAGCCATCAGGAAAGGGTTAAGGGCGGCTTGGCTGCAGGTACCAGAGGCATGATAACAGGCTGGAAATATTTAGAGGGCGTGAACGAGGAGAAGGGCGAGGGATGAAACCGCGGAGGAATTACAAGAAAGAGGCTCTCTCTCCCGCTCGCGCTCTCGCCGAAGGTTTTCGGGCTGATGTCAAGGCCGATTTCCTGACAGCGGGGTCAGCCTGGCTTCGGCGCCGCTCTCCAAGGCCCTCCTTGTTGGATGGGATGCTGCAGGCGAGCTTGGGCCAGGATGAACCAGTTGGGAGGGGCCTGAGGCCAAGGAGGGAGTCAAACCCCCTGCCCGAAGGGGTCTTGCAACACATCTGCAATGAGGAGGATGTTGGGGTGCCCCAAAGTCCCCCATGTCCCCTCTCTGCACCAAATTGGGGACCCCAGGCTCTCCAGAGCTGCAGGCTGGGGCAGAAGCATCCCCTGCTTCAGGGAGGGGGTGCCAGGGCTGGACAACTGGACACCCCAGGCTCATAAATCTGGCACAGCTTGGGGAAGGGGAAACTGAGGCACGATGAGATGCTTTGGGGGAAGAAGCCGCTCCGAGTGCCCAGGACGGGGCAGCCCACCCCGGGTACCAGCTCAAGGCTGCAGGAGGCTGAAAGCAGGGACTGGGGATGATCTGGGGACACTCACAGGGGCTTTCAGGAAGGGGTCCGCAAGCTGACCAGTGGGGATGCGGTAGGGAGAGCTGAGCTCCGGGGGGTAAATGCAGAGGAAATCACTGCACGGTGCTGGCCCAGCTGCTGGCATCACTGGCATCCCTGATGCACCAGGGCTGGCTGATGGGGATGTGGGCCTTGGGTGCATGGGGACAGCCCTCCAGAGCAGGGGACAGCGATGTCTGGAGCCCCCCGCAGCACTCATCGCCCCTCAGCCCAGCTCAGGGATGAAGGTTCCCAGTCGAGGGAAGCTGAGGACAACGTCACAGCAGGGACAGGAGCACGAGGGATTCCCTGTAGGGATGGAGGAAGGGACGGATCTGCACCTGCACTGCAGCCACCCGGGCTCGGGGGACCCCGAGCAGCCACCACCATCCCTCGCCCAGCCCCGGCAGGATGTTCAATGGGGGCCATTATTCTGCCTCCCACCCGCCGCCGGCTCGTGCCGCCCGGCGAAGGAGCCGCTGTGGGTGCCAGGGACCAGGGTGGCGATGCTGCCAGGCTGGGAGGCAGGATGTGATACTTCCCTGGGGGCAGAGGGCGGCCTGTGACAGGGACACAGTATTATCTAGACGGTGATGGGGTGAGCTGGGAGCCCAGCTGCCAGCTCTGCCACCAAACATGCCAGCGGCCTCTGCCATGTCACCCTGCCCCAGACCAGAGGTGCCAGTGACATGCAGAGTGCACCCAGCCCCAACCACCAAGGGCTGGATCCAACCTTCCAGCCCGTTCCAGAGACCTCAGGTTCTTCTCCACAGCCCCAAGGACCCCTAAGTCTCCACTGGGAGGGGAGAGCTCTCTTTAATCCCAGGAGGGAAACTGAGGCACGGAGCAGCTCTGGCCAACACCAGTATGGTGAGCACCAGCCTCCAGGCCTCACCCCGCTCACCCACATCGCTCCTGTCCCTCCAGTTTGGGACCGGCTCCCAGATGGGTGCATGTGCTGTGCCTTGAAGACAGCACTGCCCAGTCTTGGGGACGTGGTGGGACACGGTCACCCCTTCCCACCCAGCAGCCGCTGGAGCAAGACTGGGAGCCATCGCTCCCTCCTGCTCGCCAGGCCACCGGCCGGGATTCAGGATGGTGACGGGGAAGGCCAAGGCTCCGCTTGGTCGCAGCCTCTCCCACCCCCAGCCCTCCCCAGAGCCGCTGCTGTTGACGTCCCTCGCCCCATCAGGGCTCCGAGGGCGGCGCGGGGCTGGTTTGGTTGGATCTCCCTCTTCCCCTGGCACTGGAGCACTGGGATGCCAAAGGCCTGGCAGTGGTTCGGTCCCCACGAGGGGTCCCTGCAGCCTCCGGTGGGACGGGGGGGACTCAGCCCTGAGCCCCCCATGGCACACTCGACAGCGGTGCCGACCCCCAGCCTCGCTCGCTGGACCTTTACTAAACAAACCCCGCAGAGACCCCCACCATTCCCGGGGGTCACCCTTCCCACATCCCCGTCCCGCAGCCTCTCCGAGCAGCCAAACAAAAATTCCTACTGCTTCCTCCTGGCTGGAGCTGCCTCCCTTCTCCCGGCTGAGAGGAGGATCCTCGGCAGCGGCCAGCACGTGCTGGCGGGGATCGGGATGCTCCACGGCGCGTCCCCAGGTTTCCAGCCCGGGGACACGCATCCCGCTGCCCCCGGGGATCCCGGCAGCCCCGGCACCTGGGGCCCCCCGCTCCCCCCCAGCCCTGGCTCTCCTTCAAAGCCATTCCTTCGCTAAGAGGAGTTGGCAAAAGCCACGGGACCAGCTGGAAACCGCCTTTATTCCAGGCGGGAGAAGGGGGGACGAAGGCACCCCGCCACCTCCGCCCTTCCCACAGACACTGCTGGGGATTTTGGGGGGAGGCTGAGAATACTCCCCTGGCTTGAATGGCAGGGGGGCCCCCCCGCGGACCCCCCATCACACCAGGGCTGGCTCCATAGCGGCCGGAGCTGTGGGGTTGGTGCTCTGCCCGGACCCGGGGGGATGCCCTGGTGCTGGGGGGTGGATGCCCCGGCCCCGGGGGGGACCTGGAGCTGGACACAAAACCTTTAGAGGGGAATTTTGCCCGTTTCTGCAGGCTTTGGCCCCCAAAAAGCACACGCTGGAGCTGCTCGGAGGATGCAAACGGCCACCCTGGCCCCAGGGTCCCGAAGCACTCGTGGGAGAGAAGGGGGCAGGACCCAAATAAAGCGATGCCCAAGGAAGGGAGATGCCCCCCCGGGGTGGGCACTGGGTGCCGGACCAGCACCTATGGGTGCCAGGGGCTGCCCCAACGGTGGGTGCGGGTGGTGTTGCCAGGCGGGGAGAGCAGCAAGACCCCTCCCAGCCCGCCCCCCCCTCGTCCCGCTCACCTCCTCCAGAGCCCCCACCGCCCCCCGGCACTTCTGCATCTTGGAGGCGAAGGCGGCGGCCGGGGAGCTGAGGTCCTCGCCGGTCACGGCCAGGAACTCGGCCACGCTGAGCTGCTCGGGCATGGTGCGGGTGGCGTCGGGGGGGGCCGGCACCGGGGAGGTGGTACCGGGAGGGTACCGGGAGGATACCGGGAGGATACCGGGAGGATACCGGGAGCGCGCCGGGAGCTCCCTGCGGAGCGCCCCGGGGTACCGGCTGGGCCCGGCTCAGCGCCCCATGCCCGGGACCGCCGCACCGGGCAGCTTCTCCCTCCGCCCGCCCGCCCGCTCCCGCCCCGCCGCCGTCACGTGCGCGGCCCCGCCCGCCCGTTAAAGGCGAAGCGCTGCGGTGCGTGCACACATCCCCCGGTGACCCCCACGCCGGGAGCTGGGGGGCTGCAGCGGCGAGAGGAAGGGAAAAGCCCGGGGTCTCGCTCGTCCGCACCCCCAGACTCCCCCCACCCACCCACCTGCCCAGGGACAGGCTGGCGACCACCCAGAGGTGGGTGACAACGCACCGGGCGAAGGGGTCCCCATCCCGGCACGACGGGATGGAGAGGAGTTGGGGGGCGGGAGTGGGGGAGGCAGGGAGCGAGGTCGTGCCCGCAGCCCAGTTTGGGCACACAAGGATGGCTTGAAATTAAACCCAGTCACCCCAGAGCTTAACTGGTTTAACTGGACCCCCCTTCCCCCCCGCCCATCCTGGGACCCGGAGGGGACAATCCCTTGCGCAGGGAGCGATTCCCCGGTTCCTCTCCTTGTCCAGCCGAGGGGCCCTCTGCGACCACCCACCCCTTCGCCTCATCCCGACCCTCGCAGGTCCGAGGAGATGGATTTTGGTGTCCCATTCCCTGGTTATCAGCTCCCCCTGGAGGATGGGGGACCCCCGGACACCCCCACGGGCAGGAGCCGAGGCCGAGCACATCCAACTGTTAGGGATAGGGCTGGGGGCAAACTGGAGCGAAGGGGACAAAAAAGGCTCAGCCCTGCCCTGCGAGGCTGGTTTGCCATGAGAGAGGAGGACAGGGGTGCAGAGCTGCTTTGCAGAACCCACGCCCCTCGCTCCTGCCCCCGACCCCCAGGGTAGATCGGGGGGTGACAGACCCCCGCCTCCTTTACTGAGCCTGGAGTGGGGCTGAGTAAACCTGAGGTTTGTGCCTAACCAGAGCTGGTGCCAGCCCCGCTCTAACCCGGTGCTGGGGGCGCTCAGGGAGGGGGAAGAGCCGGTGCAGGCCGTAGAAAGACTCAGTCCTTCAGGCACCGGGAAGCCGAGGTGCCCGCGGTTTGGCCTTGGGGTGCAGTCTGCCCACCCCAATTTGGGGAGGGGGGGTATCCTAGCGCCCGCCGAGGTCCTGGGACATCTCCCTCAGCAGGGCTCTGGCAGACACAGGGTTAAGAGGCTGCAGCCCAGCCAGGATGGGAACAGGAGGAATTTGGGGGTTCCCGATGGGTAAGAGCCCCCCAGCAGACAAGCACCCCCGGAGCCCCTTTTGGGGGACACTGGCCTCAGCAAAGCAGCCATAGGGACAGCCCGGGGCTGAGGCTTTCAGCAGCGTGGGTTGGGCTTGAACGCCTCCTCCTCCCCAAACCCCGCAGCCACCCCCGGGCAGGGCCGAGACCCCCCCGGACACCCCGCTGCTCCCCGGTAACCGCGGGGTCCCTCCGAGCTCGGAGCTGGTGACAGCCCCTTCGCTGGGGTGGCCCTGCCACCTCCTGGCCGGCCTGGGGACTGCGGGGGGGCGCGGGAGCGACATGGCCCGGGGATATCCCCCAGCTGCTCCGGGTCACACAGCCCCACGGGGGCTGGGGACAGGCCCGTGGCTACAGCCACTCTGTGCCCCTCACCCGACTTACGTGGCCCGGGGCTCTCGTCCTCTTCTTCCTCCTCCTCCTCTTCCTCAGTCCCATCAAACGAGTGATGGAAAACTGTGTGCCAGGATCCCAGGTACCACCAGCCATCACCAGGTACCACCAGACATCATCAGGGACCATTGGGCATCACTGCATGCCCCAGACATCACCGGGTACCACTGGACATCATTGGGTACCTCAAACATCACCAAGTGCCACCAGCCACCACCAGGTACCACTGGACATCACTAGGTGCCCCAGACATCACTGGATACCACTGGCCATCACCAAGTGCCACTGGCCATCAACAGGCACTCCAGACGTCACTGGGTACCACCGGCCATCACTGGGTACCCCAAACATCACCAAGTGCCACCGGTCACCACCAGGTACCACCGGACATCACCAGATGCCCCAGACATCACTGAGTATCACTGGCCATCACCAAGTGCCACCGGACATCACCAGGTGCCCTAGACATCGCTGGGTACCACCAGCCACCACCGGGTACCCTAAACATCACCAAGTGCCACTGACCATCACCAGGTGTCCCCAGACATCACCAAGTGCCCCAGACATCACTGGGTACCGCTGACCATCAGTGCGTACCCCAAACATCACCAAGTGCCACTGACCATCACCAGGTATCCCCAGACATCACCAAGTGCCCCAGACATCACTGGGTACCGCTGACCATCAGTGCGTACCCCAAACATCACCAAGTGCCACTGACCATCACCAGGTATCCCCAGACATCACCAAGTGCCCCAGACATCACTGGGTACCACTGACCATCAGTGCGTACCCCAAACATCACCAAGTGCCACTGGCCATCACCGTGCCACCAGCACCGTTGGCATCACCAGGTCATGGTACCCTGGGGAAGGACCCCCCCATGGGCAAAGCTCCACCAGGGTCTTCCAACCACTCCTCAAATCCGGGTGCACAAGCCCATCCCAGTCCCGGTACACAGTGCCCCTGGGGCTTTTCCAACACTCCTGGTTCAAGGGGCTCAAGCTGGGGTGAAGGCTCATCCCGGCCGGATTTGGGCTGGAAACCACCGATCCGCAGGTCAGACCTGTTTCCTTCACTCCAGCCATGGCTTCGCCTCAACCCGCTCCTCCACCAGCCCCTCCGGAGCAGGCTGGCCAGTCAAAGAGCCCCAGAACAGGAGCAAAACCAGTCCAACACCTCCCTCCTCCCAAACCGCCCCAGCGTTTTGCTCCTTAGAGGAAAGCAGTCCCTTATCACTCCAAAGTTTTATTCTATTTCATCCCCTCCCAGGCAGAAAACATCAAGTGCCACAAGTTTTTCCACACCAAAACACACGCTCCCCCAGGCCGCCCCGGAGCCGACCCGCGGGAGAACCAACCCGAGGGAGGACAACTTAAATACACACTCCAAATCCGAAACACCAACCCGACCCCTGCCAACGCTGTGCCGACGGGGGGCCCGTATAAATACAGTGCAATAATTACATGTAGCTTGCAATGGCACAATTAAAAGCCGTGTCCAGCCCCTGAGGGGGGGTCTCATCCCGTGCTGCTTCCCAATCCCCTCACTGCGGGTGATGCTCCAGACACCAGTTGATGGCATCCCTCCTCCCAGTACACTCTGGTTTCGATATCCCCAGCACCAGTAGCTCCAAGAGGTTGGAGGGAGCTGGCATGGATGGGGGGAGAGGGGCCGCAGCCCCCCGGGAAATCTGGCTCCGTACCCTGGGCATGGATTTGCCGGAGCGGCTGATTTCAGGTGTGCAGCGCCCACGTGTCAGCTTTCTCCTCTCGTCACCCAAAGGTGACTCCAGCTTTGCTCCTGGTTTTTTAAGGAGTCATGGAGGGCGGGGGGCACCACTGGAAACAATCAGTCGTGACCCCAAAGAACCAGTCTAACTGGCCCCAAAAGACGGCACCCTCCCCCAACACAGGAGGCACAGGTTTCTGTGCCACCCAGGGGTGCCCCTAACTCACCCCCTGCACCCAAAGGCACCCCCAGTCCACCAGCAGCCCCCAGGAAGTGGGGGGTTATGGAAGGGGGCATCAGCGCTGGCACCCCATGGCTTTATGGCAGCGCTGGGATGGAACCTGGCTGGATCCTTCCCCAGGGGCTCACACCTCCCTGGGGTGCTCCCGGAGCCCAGCGAGGTGACAAACACACACCCCGGGTGACATCCAACCCAGGGCACAAGCCCACCACCACCATCGGAAAACCCACCACCCCCGATCTACCCCACCCTCTCCAGCCACCCCGCAGAGACCTCACGCGCTCAGGACACAAGTGACCGGGGGAAAAGGGCGACAGACAGGAAGGGGGGAGGTCAGTGGTTCAGCAGGTCCCCCAGGTCATACGCCTCGAAGAGGTCACTGACACCCTCACCCTCCAGCCCCCAGAGATAGTCGTCCTGTTCCAGGGGGGGCGAGAAGGTGACGAAGGGTCCTGAGTCCAGGTGGGAGGGGGTGCAGGGCAGCTGGTCCTCCGTCTGCTGCAGGAGGTGCTGGGGTGAGCCCAGGAGCCCGGCCTCCACCTCCAGCAGCGAGCTGGGCACCCCCGGGACAGTGAGAGGCAGAGATGGGGGTGAGGAGGGGGTTCCCCGGCCCCCCCAGCTCTGGGGAATGACGTGGGGCAGCTGTGGGGCTGGCTCGGGGCTGTTTGGTGGGGAAGGGGGTATAGCGTGGACCCGTGGTGAGGTGGCAGTGGGGGGGATGCCGTGGTCTTTGGTGGGACTCTCCTCCGCGATCTCCTCCGGGCAGAGGTAGACCTCGATGGGACCGTTGGTGCTCTGCAGGTGGAGCTGGAAGTTGTCCTGGGGGGGCAGAACAAGGCTCAGGGGGGCACCCAGAAAGGCACCCATATCCCACCCCAACCCGTGCAGGGTCCAGGCAGGGCACTGCAACCCCTAAAGGACCAGCGCAGGGTCAAACAGCGCCACGGAGACACCCCAAAACCACCCCAGGGCCATGCTGGGCTGCGCCCTTGGGACCCCCCCAGGCGAACCCAGCAAGGACAGGGCAGACACAGCACCCAGAGCAGCACCAGCACCCCGACCCTGCTGCAAGGGGAGGGAGGACGGCTCCCGGCCCTGCACGCACCTCGCTGAAGTCCGGCACCTCCAGCTGCGTCTCCGGGGGAGCTTTCACGGCGATCACCGTCTGCTCCTGGAAGTTGCTGATGGAGCGAAGGTCCTGGTAGGTGACATAGGCCAGCGTGGGACAGGGACAAGGTATAGGAAAAAGAGGGAATACGAGCGAGACGGCTCACCCCCCCATCCCAACAGCAGCCTCCAAGCATCCCCCCCAGCCCAGGGAGAGCCAACTGGAGGAGAAGAGGCTCAGAGGGGTCCCCTAGACCTTGTCCCCTGTCCCCAAGACGCTGCCCTCCCCATCCAGGAAGGATATCTCTGGTTGGCCTCAGCGGTGGCCAGCTGCCGGAGCTGCAGGGCGCAGTCCTGCAGGAGCTGGTCCAGCGTCCTCTCCGCGCGGGCCAGCTCGGCCACGTCCCCTCGCAGCGCCCGCTGCTTCGCCGTCACCGCCGCGTCCTCAAAGATCCCCGTCCCCCTGCCAGCAGAGACGGCACCCGGGTGAGAGCACACCCTACGTGTCCCCAAGCCACCTGCCCCCCTCCCTGCCCCATCCCCGTGTCCCACGTCCCCCCCCCCTCCCCAGCATCGCTTACATCCATTGGATGTGGTTCTTGGATTTCTTGCGGATGAGCTGGATGCCCTCCAGCACGTTGGTGATGTCGTAGATGCGCCGCTTCTGGACCTCCAGCGCCTCGGCCGCCCGGTTGAGATCCACGACGCCGTCGGGTGACTCGCTCAGCAGACGGAGGAATTTTTTGGTGAGCAGCCCCAGGGAGGTGTCGTAGCGAGTCTTCTCCCCGGGAGATTTGGGGGCTGCGGGGAGATGAGAGACACCCCCATCCTCTCCTTAGCGTGGGGTGGAGGTGACACAGGGCTGGACACGCTGGGGACATTAAATATTAAACATACGGTGCCCTGGTAGAAAAATAACGCAGAAATATCCCCCCCCCGGGGGTTTTCTGCCAGTGCAGTGAGCCGACTGGGCTCAGAACCGGAGGGGGGGGGCGCAGCAGCCAGGAGGGGCTGAGAGGTGGGCACTGCTCCCACGGTGCCACCCTGGGTGGTGCTAGCAGCACCGCAGCAGGTCTAAGAGGGGAGAGATATGGGGTCTGTATCCCCCCCCCAAGCTCCCCCCACCCCCGTCTCACCCAGCACCACTTACTCCTGGGGCTGGGGACCTGCGCCAGCGTCCTGCCCTTCCCCTTGGGCGTGCGAAATCCGGGGCCCTCCAGGTCCAGCTTCCTCTTGGCCTGGAGCAGGAGAGAAACCCCCATGTCGGGGCTGAGCCAGGACCCCCCCCCCGAACCCCTCCCCAGCGCACGGGCCAAGCCCCGGGTGCCACAGCCCAGGGTGGGGGGATCTTGCAAGAGACTCATCCGGTTGCAAAATCCCTTCTGGGAAGGGCTCCCGCAGCACCCCGCAGGGCGAGGGGCCACTGGGAGAGCTGGGTGGGGAGGAGATGGGGGGTCCCAGCACCCCCCCCGTGGCTTCCTGCCCGCTTCCGCCGCAGCATCGCAGCCCGCCGTGGGGAACCCACCGGGATTTCCCCTTGCCCCCATGTCCTGGCATGGCTCCACGGGGCCGAGCCCTGGGAACGCGGCAGCTCCAAGGCTGGATCCTTGCCCCCCCACCCCGCCAGCTGGCTCGTTGGGGTGCAGGGTTTCACCCCCCACCCGCAGCCACGGTTGGAGGCAGCTGAGGGCACCCAGCTGCCACCAACACACCTGGGACCAGCCCTCCCCGGGGACCCGTGGGTGCCTCAGGCACGTGCACCCAGCTGGGGGGGGAAACTGGGGCGAGGGGGGGGTTGGGGGAGTGAAGGGGGGTGGGTGCTGGGTTCTGGGACATCTCCCCGCACATGCTGTCCCCTCACCAGGGCAAGTGGCTCCTTGAAATCACCCTCAAGGGACACACATCCCACCCACACCCCCCCACAGCATCACTTGGGGAGAAGAGACCCTGGGAAGCGGGGGGGGGGGGCGGGGGGGGGCCGTGCAGCAGAGCAGATAGAGAGAGGAGCTGGGGGGGTGTCACCAAACCACCCCCCGATGGGTGCAAATCCTCCAGGATCCCCCCCCACATCCCCAAATATGAGCAGAGGGACTTTGGGGGATACGCTTTGGCTTGGCAGCAGAAAGCAGCCCCCCAGCCCCATCCCGTGTCCCCCCACCCCAGTACCTGCTCCCAGGCCGGGCTGTCCCACAGGGTCCCCCCCAGCGCATCCCGCATGGTGCCCAGGTGGCCGCGCCGGCTCCGCGTGGCTCCGACGGCAGCTCCCTGGGGAGCGCACCCCACTTTGCGGGGAAGGGTTGGGCACCTCGGCAGCATTCCCATCCGAGGGGGCCGGCGGGAGAGACGCCGGGGGCTGTTTTCCGCCCCCCCAGGGAGTCAGGTTGGTCCCGAGCTCCTGTGGGAATCTGTTCCCTCCCTCCCTTCCCCGAGCAGGTTTTCCCCAGCGAACTCGCCTCCATCCTCGGCCCCGCGCCCCCGGATCTGCCCCCGAGCTGCCAGCACCCCAAGGGTTAACACCGAGCGCCTGGGAAACACCTGCCCCGGATCAGACCCCAGCGCATCTGCCAGCAGAATTTGGACAAGGATGGGGGGGGCATCATCTGGGACCCCCCTTCTGCTGGCACCCAAACCCTTCCTTCTCCTGACACCGGTGGCTGATGGGGAGGGGGTGTCTGCTGCACCCCATCTGCCCAAGCAATGGGGAAACTGAGGCACGAGAGCAACCCACGGCAGGTCCTGATGTCCTTGGCCACCTCCGACCCCCCAGGACCACGACCACCAAGGGTGTCCCCCCCCAGGTGGAGGAGGGGAGAATAGGGGACCCCCTGCTCCCCCATGTGCAGTTTGAGGGGGGTGGGGGGAGCTCGGTGGGCTTAGGCAGGGGCAGGACCCCTCGGTGCTGTCCCAGCGAGGGACAATGGACAAGGGGGTCCCCTCCTGTGTCCCAGCTGCTGCCCCCCCCAACCAGCCGGGCAGGATTAGGCCCACGACAGCTGAGCGGGACACAACGAGGCGCTGCCAGGGCTGGGGGGGGGAGGATGAGCAGACAGGGAGGGCAGGGACCAAACCCCGAGACCCCCACCCAGAGCACTGCGGGGCCCCCCCACGCTGCTCGCCAGCCCTCCGCCACTGCTTCCCAGGGTGGGGGGGACACACCAGCTACCAGATGCTGAGGGTGGGAAAGAAGGCTCGACCCCCCCTCCCGGGTCCGGGGGGGTAAGACAGCGAGGGGGGGGGGCAGGCTGGGCCCCCTGCCAGCTCTGCCTGCCAAGCAGCCCTTGGCCCAGGGGCTACACCCTGCACCCAGCCCAAGCATCAGAGCAGCCATCTCCCCCCGGGGGGGCCGCGGCGGGCTCCTCCTGCCAACGGTTCCTTTCAACAGCGCCCGCTGCCTTCTCCGGGCTTGCCTGGGCCCTGCCCCGCCCTTCTGCACCCCCCCGGCCCCCCCGTGCCAGCCCCGCCACCCGCCCTAGGGCGTGGGAACGCGGCACCAGGGGATGGGCATCTGGAGGTGCTGGGGGGGGGGGGCGGGGGGGCACAGGACACCCCAGGATCGTGCCACCACCGGGGACACTGCTCATGCCAAGGGGCTGCTGGATCAGGCCCCTCGGATGCACCCGTCCCTGCTGTTGGGGTGGCTGAGAGGGTAGCAGGGCACGGGGGGATGCTGAACTCACGGATTTGGGGGGGTCAGGGGGAGCTTTCAGCCCCACCGTGGGCGAAGGAGCAAGCTGACCCCAGCCCTGGCCCCAGGATGGGGAGACCACCCTGTGCTGGGGCGGAAGGCTGTACCCCCACCCTGGGTACCACCCCGAGATGCAGCCTCCGACAGCCCCATCCCAGCATGGGCAGAGGGGCAAGGCCTGGCCAGAGCCATTCCCGGCGGAGGCTGGAACCAGGAAAAGCCCGGCCAAGGGCAACAGGACGGCCACCACCTTCCCACCCATCCCAACCCACCCCCCGACTCCCTGCACCCCCAAAAATCCCCCTTCTTCCCATGCCGAAAACCCCTCGATGGGATCAAAATGGGTCGGGATCATCCTGGGTCACCCCAGCCGAATCCGGGGTGCTGCCGAGGGGTTCGGGAAGGGCTCCGGCCCAGCACCCACAGGGACTGGCACCCTGCTGGGTGCTCTTTGCACGGGCGGCTCAGCCCTGCCAGCTGGCGCTGACACCGCCACGGACTCTGAACACCCTTGTCCCGGCACGGATGAGGCCGGGGGAGCCAGGACCCTGCCGTGGAGACGTCGCTCTCCCCAGGGCTCCTTCGCAGCCCTGAGCCCCTGTAGAGATCCCACGGCCCCTGTGGAGATCCCATACAGGGCGGATACTCGGGATGGGATCGGGACTGGCTAAAACACCCTGAAACATGGATGTCCAGGGGGAGGGGAGCACTGAACTGCTCCGGGACCCCCAAATCAGACACTAAGGGAAATCTGAGACTTTCCTGGACCATGAGAGACAGCCCATCCTGCTTTCCCGGGGCTGGATGCGGGTGACGGGCTCCCTCCAGCTGGAGCAGGTGACCCCAGAGCATTTATATGGCACAAATCCAGCAAGGCGGAGGGAGCGGCCGCCAGTGCCCTGGTCAGGAATTGGGAGGAAATTCTCATTATCTGATTGCCCCGGATCTGCACACAAAGGTGGTGCCCATAAACGGGGGGGGGCGGGGGGAGCCCCAGCTGCCAGGGCCGCAAGTGTGGCACCAGGGTTGGAAATGGGATCTGCCAGCGCCGGGAATGGGATTATAGCATCAGGGAATGGGATGGGGACAGAGGGGAACGTGGCTTGCAAGCCACCAAGGGGGATGATGCAGGAGCATTTCATGTCCCCAGGTGGCACACAAGCCCCCCCAGACCCCATTCAGGGGACAGTCATGGGCAGGACTGCCCTGAGCATCCCCTGGTGTGGGTGATGATGGTGGTGGTGGTGCCAAAGGGGCCATTATCCCAAAACCTTGTCCCCAGGTGTCACTCAGGGACAAGCACTTCGTGTCCCCAACTGTCACACGAGCCCCCCCAAGACCCCATTCAGGAGACAGCTGTGGGCAGGAGCACCCTGAGCAGCTCCTGGCAGGGATGATGGTGATGATGATGGTGGTGGCGATGCCAAGGAGGCCCTTAGCCCAAACCCAGCCCCGCAGTGAGGCGTGGAAACTGGACTGTGAGCCTGTGGGGTGTTTCCAGGGGAGGGGGCAGCGGCACGGCTCTCTCCCTACACAACAGCCCTCAGCAGCGCAGGATTCAGCATCTCACGCACTTCAGAGACAAAGAGGCCAGGGAGGAGACAGGTGGCCCCGGAGCCCCCCGGGACGGCCCCTGCCAGCCCCGCAGCCACGGCACAGAGCGGGGAGCAATGACACCCCCTCACCCCCAGCTGTGGCGATGTCCCCAGCTGGCACCGAGCCTCAGGGACCAGGGAAAGGGGGGGAATAAATAAATAAACCAAGCCCCGACAAAAACGCAACCGAAGTTGGCGGGGTCTGGGATCCCCCCCGGGCCCGGGGAGAACAGAGGCTCACAGTGAGGGCTGGACGCGCGCCCGGGCTGGGGCGGGCAGGAATTAAATGCCAGCTGCCAGCGGGGCCGACCGGCCGGGGGTTCAGCGGGGGCCCTCCAGGAGGATAGACGGGCTGGGTAGAGCTGTTCATGCACCCCGATACCGGGCATGGCACCGTGCCTCAGTTTCCCTCGGTTTGCAAGGGCAGCCCTGATCCCGGGCGGGGTGACGGGGACACGGCCAGTGCCAGCAACCCCGCAGCGCTCCCAGCATCAGGCTCCCTGCTCCAAAGCCTTGGGGGTGTCCCGTGGAGGAAGGGGGGTGCTTCAAATCCACAAGGGAGGAGGGAGGAAAAAAGGGCCGAGAAGGGCTGAGAAGCGGAAGCCGGAGCCAGCTTTGCGGCACGATGGGGCGAAGGGAAGTTGAGAAACGTACGAGCCATCTCACTGCGACTTCTGATTTCAAACCTTCCCCTCCCCCACCCCATCCGAGGCGGGGGGGGGTGAGGACCCCCATATAAGCTGCAGCATTTGGAAGGGGAGGGCGTTGTGCATCCCGGGGTCACCCACCCGCTGCTCCCCGCCCTGCACCGAGCCCCCAGCCCCCCCGGTCCCACCGAAGCGATGCCCAGGGAGGGGATGGGGTGCACCTTACCGGCAGCCGTCCCGCCGAGGCCGAGCGGAGGATCCTGAGTTGGGGGCTCTGGGGGGTGGCATAGAGACCCCCGCCCCGGGGAACGGGGACGCTGACAGCCGCTGGCGTGTAGAACTGGGGGAAGGAGCCGGTGGGTAACGGGGGGCTGCCCAGGCTGGAAGCCCCCTGCTCAGAGGAGCCCATCACCGACATGACCTTCTTCGGGTGGGGAGGGGGGGGCGGGAGGGAGACGCCCCCCCTCCCTGGGGCGAGGGACACTCCCCTGGGGAGCCGCAGCATTGCAAAGTCCTTTCCGAGAAGCCGGGGGAGGGGGCAGGAGCACCCCGCGAGGGGAGGTCACAATCTCAGCCGCGGCATTTGGGGGGGGAGCGGGAGGGAGGTTCCGCCGGGCCGATATCCAGCCCCCCCACCCCGCCTCCCCAAAAAAAACCTGCCGAGAGGCCAACGCAGCAGCGGCGGCGTCACCAAAACCGGGCGGAAAAGGCGTTTTTGGCCCCAAAAAGACGCCCGCGCTCGGGCCGGATGGGGCCGGGGCAGGCGGGAGCGCGGCCCCCCCCTCGGCCCGCTGCCCCCCGGTTCCGCTCCGGCACGGTCGCGCCCGGCCCCGATCGCTCCTTCTCTCTTTGTTTTTTCCTCTTTTCGGTTTGGTTTTTTTTTTTTTTTTGGCTGTTTTGTTGGGGTTTTTTTAAGCGCCAAACGCCGTCCCGCGAAATTCGGATTTCCCGCGGAAAACGCTGCGCGCTGATTGGCTGAAACCGACACCGCCCCGCCCCCCCCCCCCCGCGGCCGAGCCGGGGCGGGCCTTAAAAGGGCCGCGCGGCGGTGGGGGGTATGCAAATCAGGGGGCGTGGCCTCTTTGGCACCATCTGCTCCGGGAACTGGGGGTGCTCCTGGGTTGGGAGGGGGGGTCACTGGGGTTGGGATCGCTACTGGGGTTGATTGTTTATTAATTAATTGCTTATTAGAGGACATCCCCCCTGAGCTGGTGGGTTCCAACATCCCCCCCCAATATCCATCGCCCCCCCAACCGCAGCGGCAGTGACCTGGGGGGTAGGGGGGGGTTTGTTTGAGAGACAAACCGTTTTGGGGTGCTCCAGTCAGCGGTTGTCTGGCAGCAACACCCCCCCCACACCCCAGCTTGCAGGGAGCAGACAGGGGTGGGAGCTGTTGGGGGGAGGGCGCAGGGACCTCAGGGGGACCCAGCGTGAGCAGCTTTGGCCCCAGGCTCGCGCGCACCAGTTCACCCAACCTCCCACCCACTGTGCCCAGTCCCAGCCATCAGCCACCCACTCTGGGGTGCGCCAGGTCTGCCTGGCAAAGGGGAGGGAGAAAGAGGGGGTGAAGGGCTCCCCGTTTGGTCCGTGGGGGATTTCAGGGTGCAGCAGGGGCAGAAAGCACCGAGGCAATGGAAAATCCCTGGGTGGGGGCAACTCCGACACTTAGTGGGACCAGTAAAAGGCCACCACAGTCACTGAGCTGAGCCAGTTTGATCCTGCTGAGGCCGCCGAGCCACTGAGCTTGGTTCCTCTCCATCACCCAGATCCTCTCCATCACCCAGATCCTCTCCATCGCCCAGTTCCTCTCCACCTCCCGGCTCCTCTCCATCACCCAGCTCCTCTCCATCGCCCAGATCCTCTCCATCGCCCGGTTCCTCTCCCTCTCCCGGCTCCTCTCCATCGCCCAGATCCTCTCTCTCCATCGCCCAGATCCTCTCCATCGCCCGGTTCCTCTCCCTCGCCCGGCTCCTCTCCATCGCCCAGATCCTCTCCATCTCCCGGCTCCTCTCCATCGCCCAGATCCTCTCTCTCCATCGCCCAGATCCTCTCCATTGCCTGGTTCCTCTCCATCACCCAGATCTTCTCCATCACCCGGCTCCTCTCCATCGCCCGGTTCCTCTCCATCACCCGGCTCCTCTCCATCGCCCAGACCTTCTCCATTGTCCGGTTCCTCTCCATCACCCAGCTCCTCTCCATCTCCCGGTTCCTCTCCATCACCCGGCTCCTCTCCATCGCCCAGTTCCGCTCCATCGCCCAGTTCTGCTCCATCACCCGGCTCCTCTCCATCGCCCGGCTCCTCTCCATCGTTCTCCAGCACAAGGCAACTTCACACCCAGGTCTGGGATGGGGATGTTCAGGTGCAAAGAAGCCTCCTGGAAGACTGACGGATGGACGGACACACATACCAGCACCATGGCTTCTGCTGTGGATGAGGATGGACACCAGACCTCCAGAATCCAACTCAGCTTTGGGGAGGACACCCAAAAAATTGCCAGGAGCCTCCGATCCAGGATGGACACGTACCTCCCACCGTGCAAGGGCTTTGAGGCAGAACAAAAAGCCTGGCAGTGGTAAAGCCACCGCACGGCTGGGCACCGTGTCCTTCTGCCAGGAGCACGGCTGAGCTTGGCAGCTCAACCCACCCAGACCTTCATCTTCGCCCCTACAGGGAGAAGGCAACTGCTGTCTCCATTTCAGTGCACAAAGACAACACCGTGCGCGGCGGGGTGGATAAATCGCTGTCGCTTGGTTGCCTCGGGCTGGCTTCAGCTGGGTGACCCTTGGGACAGGGACAACAGGGTATGGGGAGGTCCTTGGCTCCGGGGGCTGGTGTTGGCAGGTTGCGCCTCCTCCAGCTTGGAGCAAGTGGAGATGGCGTCCCCACACATCATCAGTGTGACCTCACTGGGGCAAGGGCTGCCCAAGAAGGTGGTGATGAACTGCTGAATCAGCTCGTGCTGCTGCACCACGTTGAACACAATGGCCCTCACCTCCTCGGCACAGCCAAGGGAGGAGTTAGGAGCCTCCTTCCTCCCCTCAGACCTAATACCTGCTCAATAAGCCTTCTCCAGGCCTTCCACCAGCAACGTCCTCTCCCATGCCACAAGCCACCAGCTGATATCTCCCTGTGACACCAATGCCTCCAGATGGGTGACAGCCACCAGCTTCCACCCCGCAGCCCAAAAGGGACAGCTCTCTCCAGAGACGTTTTGCCTTGGCTGTGTTCCACCCACCCCACCCTGCAACCAAGCCAGCAGAGGAAGGTTTGCGGCAGGTCCTGCACGATGAGCTCCTCACGGAGCTGTCTGAGTACGAGATCTGCTTTCCAAGAGGCGTTGGACATCATGCAAGATCTCCCCATCACTTTGAAGCTGGTTGTAGCAGAGGTCTGCTCTTTGCACCCACCATCAGCATCTAAAGCCCGGGATTTCCATCTCCATAGGGCTGCTGGACTTCGTGCAAGACCTCCTCACTGTAGGTGACCAGGTCCTGGGAGATGTGCACGAAGGGCCCATCACCTGCCGGGGGAGCTGAGGGTTCGTGTTGGCCACCCCAGCGTTTATCTGAAAGGGTTAACACAGTGAGGTGGCTATGTCCTCTCCGCCGGCTGCACACAAGGCCCAACCTTTGTCATCAAACAAGCCAAGCCCAGAGTCCAGCACCGTGGAGATGGAAATCCCGGGCTTTAAACGCTGATGGTGGGTGCAAAGTGCAGATCTCTGCCACAACCAGCTTCAATCTGATGGCAAATCGCCGCTTCTAACCTCCTCCCCTCCTCCCATTGATGGTTTTTCTAAGAAACACCCATTTTATCAAAATTATACTGGCTTTTGGCTGTGGAGGAAGAACCATGCAGCTCTTCTCCACCCAGGTGTCACCCAAACCCTTCAGGGTGGGTTTGGCAGATGCTTTCTGCCCATCCTCGCCCCATCTGGGGGGCAAGCAGAGCCAGCCTGCCCTGGGTGCCTGGCCCTGGCTGGGCTCCTGCTCCCCCTGCTCCTCCTTGGCGTGGGTGAACAGGGATTCCCACAGGCTGGATGTCACCGCTGCCACCAGCAGGGTGGCACAGATGAAGGCCTCGCTCCTGATGAAGATGATGAAGTAAATGCCCGTCATCATCTTCAGGGTCTGCCCTTCTCTGCTGGGGACAGGCACCACTCGGTTGAGGGTTGGTGGTGGCCACCGCATCAGCACCAAGCCCCAGGGGAGCATCACAGCATCCACGGGAAAGGAGCGTCCGGTGCACCCCACACCCCTCTGAGGATGGGGGACACAGCTCAGCCCCAGACATCCCCTAGCCCCCGCCCCATGGTAGGTTCACGCCCCACTGTGCGCTCACTGAAGGCCTCGTAGACGTCCAGCCAGCGTGATGCAGGTGAAGAGCAAGAAACGGGCCTTCTCCAGGTCACCACAACGGACCGGGACAGACTTGCCAAACAGGATGAGGCCCACTGCCGAGAACATGGAGACAGTGACGGGGGTCCCAGCACCCTCCCCGCCCTGGGAAGGGTGCTCAGCATCCTCCAACCCCCAGCACTGGGGCTCCCTGGCATGAGCAGAGTCTGGCCAAGCTCCTCAGCCTCCATGCCGGGAGCTCAAACACCACCACCCCCCAGCATCCCTGAGCCTGTCAGAGAGGTGGGATGGACCAACGTGGTGGGAAAGGACCATCCTGCTGCTGGCTCTGTGCCTGCTGTCCCCACGGTCCCCGAGGTTCCGTGGCCAGCGCTGGACACCGCTGACCAAGACGCTGCCCCAGGCCGACGCTCCCGGCCCAGGAGCATTTCCCATCCACTTTCCAGCACGGAGATAAAGAGGATGAACATGATGTTGCGGAGGTCGGGGATGACCTTGAGGATGGCCTACAGGAGCCTGGCCAGCCCCTTGACCAGCCTGCAGACCCGCAGCAGCCTCACCACCCTGAGGTGAGAGAGCTCATCACTGCACTGGCTGCGGCGGGGGAGGGAGCTGGGAGAGCTGCGGCCCCTCCTGGCCTCTCCCCTGAAGGTCTGGGGAGGGTCTGCACTGTCCCCCCAAACCAGGGTACAAAAGGGGGGGTGAAGAACAAGCGATGACCTTGCCTCTCCCAGCGCAGATCCAGCACGTGGGATGGGGGCACCGCGCCTGGGCCGCAGCACCTCTGCTCGCTCGGACCGAGGGGGGGACACCGGAGGCTTTGGGGTACGCCCCCCCCCCCCCCCCCTTGCTCACCTCAGGGTCTGGAAAATCTGGATGTTCAGCTCAGGGAACAGAGGCCGTGAGGAAGATCATGAGGATGAAGCCGAAGATGCTCCAGCCACCCTGAGGGCAGAGCAGCAGGGGCTGAGTCTGTGGACCCCAAATTGGGGTCCTTCCCCTAATGTTTCTCCCCCAGAAACATCCACAGGGCAGAGGGGGCTGCAAGGGGGGCACGTGCCCCATGGCTCTGCCCGGGGCGGGGCACGACTGGCCTGGCAGCAGGTCATGGGCCACCAGCTGAGCACAGGTGGCCAGCAGCCCCAGCGCCAAACAACCCTTCAGCCGGGGTGGGGGCACCGGAGGAGCTCCCGGTCCTCCCCTCCGCGGGGCCGGCGGTGAGCCGGGCTCTTCCCCCTCTGCCCTGCAGACGGCAGCAGCGAGCCGCGGCTGCGGGGCCCGCCCCGGCCCCCCCGGCACAGGCATCCCTCGGTGGAGGGATGGACACAAGGAAGGAGAGCTGGAGGGACGCGGGGAGGCAGGGATGGTGGGATGAGGGGACGCTGGAGCACACGGACAGGGGGGTGGAGGGACACAAGGGCACAGGAACGGAGGGACTCAGGGGTGAAAGGATGGAGGGACAGAGGGATGGGGCGATGCAGAGATGGAGGGACACAGGGACACAGAGGTGGAGGGACAGAGTGATGGAGGTACCTGGGGACAGAAGGATGCAGGGAACAAGGGATGCAGGGAGAGAGACAGGGCGATGCAGAGGTGGAGGGATGAGGGACTCAGGGCTGGAGGAACACCACAGGGATGGAGAGCTGCTGAAGGCCCCCAGCCCGGCTTGCCGCAGCTCCCACCTTCCAGGAGAGCCGGAAACCTCCGAGCCAGTTGCGCAGGAGCTCGGTGACCAGGGCCACCAGCACAGCGTCGCCTGTGGCACAGCTCAGCCAAAACTGGAACTGGAGGGAGAAGAGGAGGAGGCGAGAGGGTGGCTGGACCCCAGGGCAGGACCAAGGGACACACGGCGATGGCCCCCTGGGCCACCAGCTGAGGTTCTCCCATTGCACCCACGTTGGGCATCCAATACAAAGCCTTGTGGATTCTCCAAGGGCTAGTATGGACCAGATGTGAGCATGGTGACCCACTCCCCACGCACTAAGGTCGCGAGGGAAGAGCCACGCTGGGGAATCTGCCAGCAAACAGGGCTCTGGGGTTTCATGGGCCCATCCCGGAGGCAGCAGAAGGGCCAGGGGAAAGGCAGGGGAGCGGGAAGGGGCAGCGTCGTGGGGGCCTGGGTGGTGGTCAACACCTCGTTGCTGAAGATGAGCACAGACAGGGTGAGCTTGGCAGCAGGGTGGGCGAGCAGGCGGGCCATCCACACCCTGGCCATGTATTCCTTGTGGTGCCAGGAGCCCCCGTGGGGGAGGCGGGGTGGGGAGCCCAGGCGGGGTGTCCCCGCTGTCCCGGTGGGCTGCGGGTCTGACACCCATCGCCCACCCCACCTCACTGCACACCACATCTCTGAAGTCGAGCAGCCACTGTGGCTTCGTGTGGCATTGGATCCAGCCCCCCCAGCCCCAGTCCCCCAAACTGGTCTGGCTCCAGTTTGAAGCCAGAGGGACACTGGTAGCTTCAGCCTGCGCAGCCAGGGAAAGGTGAGGGGACAAGGGACACGTGCCATCGCTCCCAGAGCCAGGCTGGACCAGTACCACCACGGACCTTTCCCAGTTACACCAGCAGAGCCCCTCCTCTTTCCCAGTTTGCTTCCTGGAGCTGCAGCCACTCCCCTCTACACAGATAGGGAAACTGAGGCACGGAGGGAGCGCAGGGACGCAAAGGCCCCCATTTTTTGTGGCTGGAGAACCAGGTGTCTCTGCTGACTCAGCCCCACGACCGGGATGACCTTCCTCACATCTCATCTGCCCCCAAATGCTCCCCCATCATCCATGCCACCCGCTCCCACAGCGAGGGCCACCCCCAGGCGAGCCCACGGGTCCACCACCGTGTCCCCATGGGTGTCAGTGGTTCGGGTCTCTCTGGGTGATCAAGATGCTCACAAAGCTCCAAGCCCCCCTGTTAATTAAAACCTGGCATTAATGAGTCAGCCTTCCTCTGCTCCAGACTTCGCCTCCCTGCAGCCCCGGCCCTCGTGAATCTGGGGGCATGTGGGGAGCCCTGGTCCCTCCGTGGGACAGACCCCCAGTGTCACCCGTGGGAAAGGGAAAGTGAGGGGGTGGCAAGAGCAGGAGGGTGGCTGCCAGGACACGGGGTGGCCTCCAGGGGAGTGGGGACAACCTTGCTTGTTCCCTGTTAAAGGGAAGGGGCAGGAATAAACCCCCCCAATCCCATAGCACCCCCAGGAGCCCCAGCCGAGGGGGTGCTGAGCTCCATCCAGGATAACTCCTCCTGGCCTGGCAATTAGGAGCCTCTGGCATGGCACGTGATGGAGGAAATGTGGGGGCTTACGGGAAGGTGGCGGGGGAGGCTGGGGTGTTGTTCACCCCTTTCCCACACTGGAAATCACAAGCGTGCCTCGGTTTCCCCACTCGTTGCCAGCGTGGGAACTGGAGCAGGGCGAGGCGTGAGCGGGGTGTCGAGGGTGCTGGGAACGCCCTGTGCCAGGCAGGATGGGGCCGTGTGGGGCCGGTTTGGGTGCTGTCCCCTGCAGAACCCCAAAAACCACCGGTGGCCCTGACTCATCCCCACCCACAGAGCCGGGCTGGGCTCCGGCCCTCGGCACCATCGCTGGGGCTGGAGGAGCCGGAAGGGCCGCAGGGTCCTGCCTGGGGAGGGCGGCTGCCAGGGCTGGGAGCAAACCCCGCGCCCCGCGGGGGGGCAAGGTGCTGGGGGAGGCTGCTGTGTGTGCACACGCGTGTGGATGCGTGTCCCTGCTGGCTGGGTTGGGTGTGCACATGCATGTGTACGCGTGTGTGGGTACGTGTGTGTGTGAATGCATGTGTGTGCATGCATGCATGTGTGTGCTTGTGTGGGGAGAATGCGTGTGCGTGCATGTGTGGGCATGTATGTACACTTGTGTGTGGATGTGTGTGGGTGTGGATGTGTGTGGGTGCATGGGTGTGCACATTGTGGGGAGAATGCATGTGTGTGCATGTGTAGGCATGTATGTATGCTTGTGTGTGCATATGTGTGTGAATGCATGTGTGCATGCATGTGGGGAGGTGTGTGTGGGTACGTGTGTGTGCATGCATGTGTGTGTGCCTGCGTGGGGAGAATGCGTGTGTGTATGTATGCGTGCTTGTGTGTGCATGTATGTGTGTGAATGCATGTGTGCATGCGTATCTGCATGTGTGCACGTGTGTGTGCACGCATGTGTGGGGAGAGTGCATGTGTGGGCATGTATGGATGCTTGAGTGTGTGTGTGAATGCATGTGTGCATGTGTATCTGCGTGTGTGTGCATGTGTGTGCACGCATGTGGGTACGTGTGTGCACGTGTGTGGGTACATGTGTGAGCACGTGTGTGTGTGCATGTGTGGGGAGAATGCGTGTGCATGTATGTATGCTTGTGTGTGCATGGATGTGTGTGAATGCATGGGTGTGTGCACGTGTGTGGGTACGTGTGTGTGCACGTGTGGGGAGAATGTGTGTGCGTGCATGTGTGGGCATGTATGTATGCTTGTGTGTGAATGCATGTGTGCATGTGTATCTGCGTGTGTGTGCATGCATGTGTGCATGTGTGCACGCATGTGCACGCCTGTGGGTGCGTGTGTGCATGCCTGCGTGCACATGCGTGTGCATGCGTGTGCCCCTGTTGGGGAGCTGCGCGTGTGCTGCCTCCCTGCTGCAGCCCATGTGCGTGTATAGGCGCGCACACGCGTGTCCTGGGGGGGGGGGGGGGGGGGGCACGTGTGCGGCTGCTGCCCTGTTGCGTGTGCCCGCGCGTGTCTGCCAGAACGCGCGTGTCTGCACACGCGTGTGCCCTCGCCGGGTCGCAGCTGTGTGCAAGGCAAGCACGCGCGTGCATACAAGCGCATGCACGTGCAAGCGTGGGGGGGGGGGGGGGCACCGTGCGCGCACTCACCCACGTGCCCGCACGCACATGCCACCCGCGGGAGCGCGCCCAGCCGTGCACGCCCACCCAAGCCCGCGCGTGCGAGCTCTGCATCCGTCGCGGCGAGGCGGCGGCCGGCTGGCGGGGAGCCGGGCGGGGGATGCGGGGGGGCCAGGCCTTGGCCGGGGCAGGGAGGAGGAGGAGGAGGAGGAGGAGGAGGGAAGCGCGGCTCAGACAGCGCGGCGCCAGCAAACACCTGCAAACAGCTCCGGGCACACAATGGCAAATACAGGTGGGGAACCGCGGCCCCGGCAGCGCCGCCGATTGCATCAGACTCCGCCGGCTGCCAAGAGCCGAGCGAGCCGGCCCGGCCGGCCACCGCGGCTGCGGGGCGCCTGGCCTTCACCCCCCCCAGCCCCCCACCCCCCAGCCTCCCCCGCCGTCGGGGTTTGTTCTTCTGCTCCTCCATCCTCTGGGTTCCGCACCCCTGAAATGGTGATGGGGCTGCCGGGCGGTGGGGCAGGGGGCATTTCGTGCATTAAATCTGCCCCCCCGTGGGGCAGCAGCAGCTATTTGTCGTTGTTTGGGGGGTGCCCCCCCCCCCCCCCCCCCCTTTTCATTCTTTTGTGGTTTTGGAGGGTTTCTTTCCTCGCTTTTATTTAAATAAGGGTGTCCACGGGAAGCATCGGCATCACGCCACAGCCCGGGCTGGGGGTCCAGGCGAGCTTTGTGCCCCCCACCCCCACCCTTGGCCATCCTCGGGGCCTGGGAACGGCGGGGGGGCTGTTCCAGGAAAGGCGCTGGGATCCGTCCACGGGGGAGGAGGCCGTGGCCCCGGGAGGCTTCCCGGGAGCCAGCGCCAAACCCTCGCCCTGCCGAACCCCGGGGAGCCCGGCCGAGGGAATCCCCTACCCTGACCCTCCCCGGCCAGGGGACAGGGGCCACCTCCGCCCCCCCCCGGGCCAGGAGTCCCCCTCCGCCTGTTTCCATCCCCAAAGCCCCAGCAGGACTTTTCTCCTGCCCCACCGGTGCCTGTCCCTGCTGCTCCCAGTAACCCCAGCCCCAAACTGGGTTCGTTAACCATGCGTCCAGGATCTCCACGGCCATCACCCCGACTGGGGGACCCATGGCGCCCTGGGGTGCTCACTCTGCGGGGAGCCCCGTTTCGCGGCTACCGAGAGCCATCCCTGTACCCTGGCTCGTTCCTGGGGTGCTTTTCCCACCCATCCCAATTAAATCCCTTTGGCACAGCTGGAGGACCATGGCACGGGGGTGTGCTTGGGGACACCCACCCCCACCCTGCCCCTCGGCTTTCCCTTCCAAGCTAAATGCCACTGGAGATGGGAAAAGCCAATTTTTGGCCATCGGTGGAAGAGCTCGGTTCCCAAATTTCCCACAGGCCACCCTCGCCTGCCTCCCACCGCGCCGGGGCAGCCCCGTGTCACCCCATCCGTGGGTGCCGGAGGGTAACCTGGAGCCTGGGAACATCAGGCTGGGAGGAGGGAGGGATATTCCCAGGGATTCCTGATCTCCTTGGACCAGCTGTTGCTTTTCGGGTGCCCCAACTGTTGCTTTTCCCTGTGGAAATACCCACGGACAAGGGGTGCTTGGCTGCACCCCGAGCTCACGCTGTCCATCACGGAGATGGAGGCCAACACCAGTGATCCGGGGGGGGGGGAAGGTTTGTATCACCCAGTGCCCCAAGCCCCTTCCCGCAGCCCCGGAGGCTGCAGCACCCCGGGGACACCCGTGGGCAAGCACCCACGCTGTGCCAGGCACAGCAACGCCCGCACAGGGGATGGAAGAGACGGGGGGGGGGAAATTTTAACCCGGGGGGGGAGAGCAGCCAGGCCTGACCCGGCCCACAGGCCGGCCAGCCCCTTCCCCAGGGAGCAGGATCCAGCCCAGCTGTGCTGCAGCCGTGGGGTCCGCAGCCCAGCAGCATCTGCTCCGGGGCCAAAGGGAAACCGCAGCATTAATCCGAGGGGAGAGAAAGGCATTTCTGCTCCTAACGCCCCTTCCCCGGAGGGGCTGCTCCCCCCCAACCCCGAGGGGGGGGTCCAGGCCAGGCAGTCTGGATGCCACCCGGGGAATTCGCTCAGAGCAACCCTAATTAGAGCCAGGGCAGCTGCAGCCCAGACCCCCCCAGCCCTTGAGGGAGGTAATCCTGTGGGAAGCACCATCACCCCTTCCAGCCCAAGAGCAGCTCAAATCCAGCCCCAGGGCACCGGGTAGCCCCCTCCCTTTTTTTTTTTTTTATTTCAAGGCAGAGTGGAAACCCCTGGGGGAAAAAGAAAACAACACACCACCACAAAACACTATGAAAAAAAGGCATCTTTTCCCCCCCCTCGCAGGGCTCCAGCTACACCTCCAGATGGTCCCCGGGGCTCAGCAGCGTCTTCACTCCTTCCACATCAGATAAGCGGAGCAGCACCCAAAATCGCTGGCAGACACCCCGGCCGGGAGCCGGCAGCCCAGGGTTAATTCCTCCCATACCTGAGCTGACATTTCAAAGCTATTAAACAATTAATGAGATTCCTACCGTAACCCTGGAAGTTCCAATCTGGGGGGGGGGCTCCCAGCCCCCTGGGGTACTTCCTCTCTCCCCCCACCCATGGGTGCATCCCATCTCCCTCCAGTCTGGGGATGGAGAAAAGATTAAAACCTAATTTTTTTTTCTCTTTTATTATGTAAAAATGGTAACTTTTATAAAAAGTTTATAAAGCAAGTACAAGGCACGTTCGCAGAAATTCACCTTCCTGCACAAAAGGTACAAAACGTTATACTCTAGTATAGAGCTCCACAATACACGAGGCCGCGGCCCCAGAGAGTTTGGTTCATACTCGAGGATGTGTGTGTGTCCCCCCTCCCCAAAACCCCCTAAATTTCCCACCCTTCCCATCCCATGAAACACCTTTAAAAAAAGGACTCGCTGCTATAATCCAAAAATATACAGACAACCGCCTCTTCATCGCTCGATCGTTGAAGGATCTCATTAAGGTTCGGGTCCAAAGTCCTGCTCCAGCCGGGATGCTGTGCTCCATGGCGGGGGGGGGGGGGGGATACTGGCGGTGGAGGGAGGGGGGTCGGGCCCAGCCGCTCCCCGCCTGCGGTGCCCGGGCCCGGGGGAGGCGATGCCGGGGCCGGTAGGTCGCAGACAGCCCGGCGCCACGGAGGAAGCTGCTATTTACCTCCGGCTGATAACGAACCAGGAACCGACACTCGCTGCCTGTTTGCTAATTGGCACCGGGAGGGGAGAGAACGGGGGGGGGGAGGAGGGAGGGGGGAGAAAGGAGAGAGAGGAAAAAATACAATTAGCGTGGTGATGATTGGGTTCGGGAGTCGGCGACCGCCTTGCATCGGGGCCGGTATCGGTCCCCTGGTGCTGGGGTGGGGGGATTGGGGTGCCGGGGGGGGGTTGGGCGGGACACTCACCTGATGGAGGAGCCGTTAGTGACACAAGCTTCTCTCGTCTTTGGAGCAGAGTTCGGAGGCGAGTTCGGCCGCCTGCGGAGAGCGGGGACAGAGCTCAGGACCACCCCAGCGGCGGGTGGTCCCCTTCCCCACCCTCCCCGGGGCCCGCGCATCACCCCCCCAGCCCCACTCAGCCCCCCTCCCCCCATCCCGAAGCAATCCCTTACCTTAAGCGAGAGCAGGGTGGCCTCGGAGGAGGGGTCGCGGCCCTTGGCCCCCTCCTCCAGCACGATCTGGAGGTCGAAGATGTAGTCGATGACGTGCTGGAGGATCTCCACCTGGCTCACCTTGGTGCCCTGCGGGATGCCCGGCACCAGCTCCCGCAGTTTGGAGTAGCAGTCGTTCATATCGTACAGCAGGCTCATGGGCTCCTCCGGGGCCGGGCTCTTGGTGCTGCTGCCCCGGGCGATGGCCAGGCTCTGCTCGGACAGGCAGCACACCGCCTCGTAACAGCTCCGCACCGACCGCACCGGGCTGATGGCCTTCATCGCGGGCTGCGAGCGGGGGGCGCGGGGGAGGGGAGAAGGGGGGAGGAGGAGAGATGCCTGGGAGCGGCGGTGGGGGTCGCGGCGATGGGTTGTCGCGGCGGTTGGGGACCTCCGAGCAGCGGGACGCAGCGAAGCTTGCACCCCCCCTCCCGTGCCCTGCGTGGCGCCGTGCCCAGCCCCCCAACCCCTCGGACCTCGCTGGCGCAGTGGGGAGGGGGCAGCCCCGCGCTGCCCCTTATATAGACGGCCCGGCGGGGCCCCGCCCCCGCTTGTAAATGAGCCCATAACCACACCTCTTTTATTTAAATGAAGCGCTAAACCCCTCCTTCGCATCGAAATGAGGCGAGAGACACCCCCCCCCTACACACCCACCCCCCAAAATACCCCTCGGTGGCCGCGTTGGACCCGCGGGAGGGGGGGCGCACGAGCACGCAGGTTGCCCATCCTATAGCCAGACCCCCCCCTCGGCGGTGTAGAGAGGGGGGATTCCCCCTCAACCCCCCTAAACACCCCGACATCCCCTCCCCAAACTCCCCCATCCCAGTGAACTCCCCTTTATTTTTAGGCAGGAGGATGGGGGTTCCCCCCCTCACCCCACCCCAGCCCCCCCCCAGGTTTTACCGGCCGGTCTCGTAAGGAAATTAGTGCCGCCCTGTTCCTCAATCCCTTCCCATCTGACCTCCAGACTTTCTGGCGTCAGGAATTATCTTGTGACCAGCAGAAAAAAATTAATTGCGGTAAAACTGAGGTTACGATGGAGAAACCAGATTTAGGTCAGCGACTGCGAGAGGCCTGGAGCCGGGTGGGTTTGGGGGGGGGTGGGGGGTGTTCTTTTGGGAGGGGGGGCGAGATTTATAGGCGAGGGGGCTATTTGAGCAAGAGTGATGAGGAGGGGGATGAAGGCAAACAACCCCC
This sequence comes from Rhynochetos jubatus, assembly GCA_027574665.1. Taxonomy (NCBI): domain Eukaryota; kingdom Metazoa; phylum Chordata; class Aves; order Eurypygiformes; family Rhynochetidae; genus Rhynochetos; species Rhynochetos jubatus. The sequence continues at coordinate 4,084,631 of CM050672.1, read as the reverse complement.
CCCCCCCCCCCGACCTATCGCTGCCTCAAGCCCTGAGCGTGGGGTGGTCGGTGCCCACGGGTGTCACCGCGGCATGTGGAGGGGTCCCGGGGGGGCGCACAGTCCCGTGGTTGTGGATCCCTGTTAAAAACCAGGGGCAACACCCCCACCCCACCTCCCCAACACCTTGGTTTGGGGGAGTTTCCATGGGGTTTGGGAGCGCAGGAAGGGGATGTCGCAGCCAAGAGGGTGGGGGGGCACTCTGGGCTCGCCCCGGGGGTCGCAGCTGATGGGGGGGGGGGGGGCGCAGAAGCACCTGGACCGAATTACGCCTGCCCACAGCAGCGATTTATTCCAGATCTGCCCAAATCCCAGTCCGGTGGCGCTGGGGTTTGTTTCCCTCCACCCCCCAACCCCGGGGGGGGGGTCAGAGGGCCGCAGGCTGGGGCGGTGGGGGGGCCAATCACCCTCCCCGCTTCTCCCCCAGCTTGGGAGCTACTCGGCGGTCCCCACATTCCCCCCCCCCCATCAAAGCAGCATCCAGCCGTTTTGGGGAGGGGGTGAATTACTCTTTTTGCGTGTGTGTGTGCCCCCCCCCCCCCCGCTTTCCCTACGAACTTCCAGGGAAATCAGCTCCGTGTGAAGGGTGGCAGTTTGGGAACAGCTATAATTAACCTCATTAACCTGCTCCGGGGCAAGCGGCGACAACCGGGACCCCCCCCCCAAAAAAAGAAGAAAATTAGTAAAAATCAATTAATAAATTAAAAAGTTAATAAATACTTTTTAAAAATTAAAAACTACTTTCCAATCATTAATTTGGGGGTGGTTTTCCCCAGTTAAGGCCCCCCCCCATCCCCAAACCCAGCATCCCACCCTCTCCCCCGGCCCCCTCCCTTTATTCCCATGCCCCCCCCCCTCATTTCCCAAGGGGGCGGGGACACACACACACACACACACACACACTGAAAGGCTTCTCGGGGAGGTTGGGGGGCGGGGGGGGGAAGCTTTTGTTTGCAGGGGGGTGGTTGGCGGCGGTTCCCACAGGCCGCGCTCGGGCGGCGGGACCCGCTGCCTTTGCCCAGCTGTGGCGCGAGCCCTCCAGCTGTGTTGATCTAACTCCCGGCCCCAGACAGCCTGGCGCCAGCCCTGCGCGCGTCATGCATTCACACAGGGATGCGTGGCCAAGGCAACCTTCCCTTTCCACCCCCCCCTTCCCCTCCAACCCCCCCCCAAACCACCCCCCCAACACACACACACCGCCTTGGCCACGCCGCCGATCCCAGTTCTTTTGGGGGGGGGGGGGGGGGGTGTTGGATGCGGGGGTACCCCGAGCGCGCGACGGGAGCGTAGGGATGTTTCTGCCGCCCCCCCCCCCCCTCCCGACGCCCCAGTTTTGGGCTGAGGTCCCGGGGGGTGCGTGTGTGTGTGTTATATTTTTGGGGTGCGGACCGCTCTGGGGTTGGGGGTGTCCTCGTTCTACGGTTGGGGGGGGGGGGGGGTGTTTGGCGCGGAGGAGGGAAAAGGGGGGGGGGGGAATGCTGCGGGGCGCGATGATTCCAGGGTGGATGAACAGAGCGAGGAGCGGGAGCTGGGGTTTACCTGGCTCAGCCAGCCCCCCCCAAACACTGCAGAGCATCCCCATGCCCCCCTCGGGGGGGGTAACCGTGTCCTGTGCCCCCCCCCCCCCCGCCACACAACCTTTCCCCCTTTCCCGGGAACGGGTCGTTCATCCCGTGCGGTTGGCAAATAGCGGCAGAGGTCCCCGCGGCTCATCGCGCTCAGGGAGGGGGGGCACAGCTGCCCTCTCCCCCCCCCCCCCATTCCAAAAAAATCCCCCCCTCGGGCTTGGGTTTGGTTTGATAGCTGTCTTTTTTTCCCGAAGTCGGTACAGGTGGCAGGATGTGAGGGATGGAAAGCGGGGGGAAAGGGCCGGATCCAGCCCGGCTGCCACAGGGCGGGCGAGTGGGGGGGTCCCGGCGTTCCCAGGGGATTCATCTCCAGCCTTTTGGGGGGAATTTCTTGTGTTTTGGAAGCCGGAGGCTGCCTGGAAGCGCTGGCTGCGGGGAAGGGATTTGGACGGGAGAGGGGAGGAACGGAGCCGTGGCAGAGCGCCCAAGGCAGCTACAAAGGGAAAGGCTCTTCCCCAGGGGTCATCTGGATTCACTTTCGGGATAGGGCTGGGGTACAAATCCCATCTCCCTGGGATCTTCGGGGGCCGTCGGGAGCGGGGGAAGCTGGGGGACCCCAGCTCCGGCTCAGCACAACGTGGGAGCGAGAGCTCAGAGTGACTGCGTTAATCCACCGGATTTCAGAGATGTCAAACCGACCACCCAGCCTGGGCACACGCGTGGCACGGCACGGCATGGCACGGCACGGGATGGCACGGCACGGGGTGGCATGGCACGGGATGGCATGGCACGGGATGGCATGGCATGGGGTGGCATGGCACAGCATGGCACGGCACAGCATGGCACGGCACGGGATGGCATGGCACGGGATGGCTTGTCACAGCATGGCACAGCACAAGATGGCATGGCACGGCACGGCACAGGATGACATGGCACAGCATGGCATGGCATGGCACGGGATGGCATGCCATGGGTTGGCACAGCACAGCATGGCATGGCACGGGATGGCATGTCACAGCATGGCACAGCACAAGATGGCACGGCATGGCATGGCATGACATGGCACAGCATGGCATGGCATGGCACGGGATGGCATGCCATGGGTTGGCACGGCACAGCATGGCATGGCACGCCATGGGTTGGCACGGCACAGCATGGCATGGCACGGCACGGGATGGCACGGCACAGCACAAGATGGCATGGCATGGCACAGGATGGCACGGCATGGGATGGCACAGCATGGGATGGCATGGCATGGGATGGCATGGCACAGCATAGCATGGCATGGCATGGCATGGCATGGCATGGGATGGCATGGCACAGCATAGCATGGCATGGCATGGGATGGCATGGCACGGGATGGGATGGCATGGCACGGGATGGCATGGCATGGCACAACGTGGCATGGCATGGCACAGCATAGCATGGCATGGGATGACACGGCACAGCACAGCACGGGATGGCATGACATGGCACGGCACGGCACAGCATGGGATGGCACGACATGGGATGGCATGGCACAGCACAGCATGGCATGGGATGGCATGGCACGGGATGGCACGGCACAGGATGGCATGTGACGGCATGGCACAGCATGGCTGATTGAAGTAATTTTGTTTCTGGAGAAGACATCCAGCTGGATGCTCAAGGGGAGAAGGGGATTCTGGCTTCTTAAACCGGCACTGCAGTCCCCTTCCCACCTCGTCCCCAGGGCCATGGGGAGGCTGCCCGGTGCCTGTGCCGTGCGGTGACAGGTTTGGTAACCCCGCTCCTCCCCGGGGTGCTGGCTCTCCCAACACCCGGATTCGCGCCAGGGCCGAGTGCTCCCGGATGGGCATCGGCTCTGGGACAGGCAGGGATGGGCATCGTGGTCACCTCCAGTTGCCAGTTCCACAGGGGCAAAGCCAGTCTCCCTCAGAGTCCCCAAGGCTGCGGGGACAGCCCTATCCCGGGCTAGGATGTCCCAGATTTGGGGGTGTTTAGGGATAATTGGGGATTATAAATTGGAGCTGCCAGGCTTGGATGGACGTACACCAGCGACACGAGGCCGACAGCAGCCCAGGCGGGAAGGAGCCTGGCCCCAGCCACCCGCCAGGCCCTGTGCCTCAGTTTACCCCTTCACCCACTGCAGGGACCCGCCACGGGAGCCGGACAGTGATGGAGACTCCAGGCTGGGCCATGCACGGTGCTGGATGTGCAGGGAAATGGGGGGAAGACTAAGGGGAACCACTGCTGGGAGTGGGCGCCCAAAAAGGGGCAGGGAGCCCCTCCCTGTGAGCCCTGTCACTAGGAGACTGCAACCGGCCCTGGGGAATGTGCAGCTGTTTGTGCAGGGGATTAGCCCCAGGGACCCCCCTTGGCCCCCGTGCCTGAGGCAGGGACTGAGCATCCTATTCCATCCTGTCCCATCCCATCCCGCCCCATCCCGTCCCGCCTGAGCCTGCAGGCAGCACCCAGCACCGCGGCCTGCAGGGCATTCCCTGCTGGTTATCATTAGGGGCCAGAGTGAACACAGGGAGGCATTACCTTGTTCCCAAACAGCCGGGGGGAGAGAGGAACACACACATCCCTCTGGAGTGGGGGGCATGATCCCAGCCTTTGCCAGCCTGATCAGTAGCCAGCAGCTGTGCCTCAGTTTCCCCAGAGCTCCTCCCCTCCGAAGCCCAGCCAGGAGGCCGTGGCTCCAGCTCCGACCCCCGCAGCCCCACAGGGCCAGAGGGATCGGCCACTTCCTCCAGGGGAGCAGAGCCGCTTCTCCAGGGCAAACCCTGGGCACCCCCAGCCCCCCGGGGGAGAGAGGCCAGGAGGCCGGGAGCATCCCCGGCTGGTACCTGGCCGTGGGGCAGGCAGTGGGGCCGGGGGTCCCGCAGGCTGGGAGCCGGCGGGCGGGCGGCAGCGGCTGTTCCCAGCGCCGGGATTCCCTGCAGCTGCTTCCTGCCGCCCTATCTCACGGGCGCATCTGGGGGAGCCGGGAGCGGCCACCCCCCCCCGGTGCTTCCTGCGCTGTCCACCCCCCCGCCCCCGGCCACTGTTCTCACGGCCTCCCCCCACGGCTGGCCAGAGCCCCCCGCTGCCCCCCCACCCGCTGCCCACCCTAGGCCTGACACTGCGGCAGCCCCCCCGAGCCCCCTCTGCACCCCTGGGTGGTTTTATCCCCCTCCCTCCCCCCCATTTTGGGGCATTCCCAGTGCTGGGGGGGGGGCTGGAGCATCACACCCCCGTGTTACCCCAATGGGACCAAGGCCAACAATGGTGTAAGGACAGTTTGTGCCATGCAACCCCCCCCACGCACACAAGCCCAAGGGGGGGTCCATGGGCACACGTGGGTGCCCCCAGAAGGGTGGGTGCTGTGCCACTGTTGGGGGGGCACCCAAAATTTGGCGCTCAGCCCCCCTTCCCCGCCCCCTTCTCCCACCACCCCTTTGATTCCTGTGCCCCCCCCTTCGCATCCATCATTTCCCTGCCATAGGAGGAGGAGGATGGGGCCGGGGGGGGGCGAAGGCCGCAGGTGTGAGCATCCCTACTCGCAGCCCCCGGCCGCCCCCGGTGGGGGGACACTGGTGACTCAGAGGAGCCCGGGCCCCGTTGCCACCATCGCCGGGGCGATGCGCCTCCCACCTCCCACGATATCCTCCCGGGGCCGGGGTGCGGTGATGGGGGGGGGGAGGCAGCGGGCACCCAGAGCCGGCACCGCCTTCACCGCAGCCCCCCCCCCCCGCCAAAGGTGGGGTGATCCAAGCCTGGGCTGGTCCAGAGGGGAAACTGAGGCACGGGGAAAGGGACCCCAGCGTGGGTTTCCTGGGGGTTGGCAGGTCCCAGGAGGGGTTTTGCTGATCCCCTCCAGCCCCCCCAAGATCCCTCCCTTTCTCAGCCCCCCAAATTCCTCCCCCCGGGTCCTGCCGCGCTGCAGGATGTGGCTTTGCCAGGCTGCCTCGTTACACCCAGAGAGACCGTTACAACTCATCACACCCCCCACCCCATGCTGCCCAGCCCCAAATCACACCACCCCCTGCACCCCCCACTCCGAAAACCTTACGCCCCCTCCCCAGCACCCTAAAATATCCCCCAACATCCTCCCCAAACCCAACACAAGCCCCCGGCCCGGCCATCCATCCCCATCACCCCCGACCTGGCCGGAAAGCCACATCCCACGGTATCGCGTGGAACAACCCCCCCCCCACGGAAAAACACGGAGGGGGGGGGAAGATGCTTTATCTCGGCCCCCATCGGCCCCTAATAAGGCAGTTTATTTTTAGCAGGGGTGAAAGCCAGAGCAACCAGCTCAAGAGCTTTTTCCACTCGCATCTGCGTTGGTACGATCTGGGTTTCCTGCCGCGGTTTCGGCGCTTTTCAAACCTGAATTGTTATTTTGTTCGCTCGGCGAAGAGCCCTGCGCGTACCCTTCCCCCGCTATAAATAACGTGGGAGCATCCCCTCCCCGCTCATCCTGCCCGCCACCTCCCCCCCATCCCGCCCCCGTCACCCCGCTTTCTCGGAACGGCATCCCAGCAGCCCCGCGGGATTGGGATGCCGGTGGAGGTTTGGGGCTGGATCGCGGTTTTCCAGCCTCGGATCGCACCGTTCCGGTGCCGGTGTGGGGAGGCAGGCGCTTTTTTGGATACTGAGTGGGGAAACTGAGTCAGGGGTGGGGTCAGCGCTGGGGTCCCATCTTGGCCCCAGCGGGCGGCCTGGGGTCGCGCAGCCGCGCTGGGTTTAAGCACGAGGTGAAACGTGTCGGGCAGCAAACCTGGGGGACAAAGGGGGGTTGAGGGTTGTACCCCCCCCCGCCAGGAACGCACCCCCTTGGGAACGGACGGAGACCTGCCCAGCTCATCCCGGCCGTGCCACGGATGGGGCGGCTCAGCCCTTGGGTGCAGGTGCTGGGGGGGCAGTGGGGTGTCCCCCCCCCAAGCTGGGAGCGCGGCCCCCTCCCCGCTTCCTCTGACACAGAGTTTCCACCCGCCTGGAGCAGGTGCCAGGTGAGGGGCAGTGTGTGTGGGGGGGACACGAGAAGGGCCCCCCGTCTCCTCTCTCCTGAGCTGCATCCCTGCAGGGCCCATCCAGGAGAGGGGGGGACATGGGGCTTGTCCTCCCAGTATGTCCCAGTGCTTTGGATCCACTGGATCTGTGGGAGTGCAGCCCCCCCACATCCCCACCATAGTCTCCCAGACTATCCCCCCCATCTCCACCCCCCCCCCCCCCCAAAATCCAGCCTGACCCAAGGGGTCTGTCCCTGTTGCAGGGATGAGGAACCCTGTGCCCCCCCAGCTGTGCCCACCCACCCCCCCAGCACCCCACGGACAGATCCTGCCCCCCCAGGCACACACAGCTCAGAGAGTCCAGCACCACCCCGGGTGCTCCAGCGCTCCCGGCCCCATCCTGCACCCCCGGGATGGGGAATAAACCCCTGGGGGGGGGTGTGGATGGAGGCCCAATGTGAAGCTGGGGGGGCGCAGCAGCAGTGGGGATGGGGACACAGGGGCAGGATGCGTCCCCTGGCACACCCGGGCCATGCCGCAGCCTGAGTGACAAACCCCGGGGAGACGTGGCCGTCACCTCCCATCCCCGGGGCAGGCATCACCCCAAGGGACACCCCCATCCCTCAGCCCCTCTGCGCGTCCCACGCCCTGACCCCAGCACCCCGGCATTTATATCCATGTCAACCCCCCGACCACCCCCCAACCCCTCCGATCGGGGCACCCCCCCCCAGCCATCCCCCCCCCGGAGACCCCACAGCGGGTGCCCACGGTGTGCACTGGAGGAGGAGGAGCGTGGCAGGGGCGAGGCTGAAGGCCGGGGTCCCCCCGGTTTGGTTCCCGAGCCCCCCCCGGCGCAGCTGTGGGGCCCAGGTGCCGGAAGCCGACCTGCGCTCGCTTTCTCTCTGCTTTTCTTTATTTTTTTCACTCTCCGGTGACCCGGGAACTTCACTTTCTAAAACAAATGTCCCCTGTGACACACACCCCCCCCCCGCCCCAGGGTTGGGGACAAGCCCCACACCTGGCTCAGCTTTGTGCCCTGTGACGGGGGGAGGTGATGACACCCACCCCTGCCCCATCCCTGCCCCATCCCTGCCCCATCCCTGTGCCCACCCCTGCCCCATCCCTGCACCCATCCCTGCCCCATCCCTGCCCCATCCCTGTGCCCACCCCTGCCCCTTCCCTGCCCAATCCCTGCCCCATCCCTGCATCCATCCCTGCCCCATCCCTGCGCCCATCCCTGCCCCATCCCTGTGCCCACCCCTGCCCCATCCCTGCCCCATCTCTGCATCCATCCCTGCCCCATCCCTGCCCCTTCCCTGCCCCATCCCTGCCCCATCCCTGCATCCATCCCTGTGCCCACCCCTGCCCCATCCCTGTGCCCATCCCTGCCCCATCCCTGCCCCATCCCTGCCCCATCCCTGTGCCCATCCCTGCCCCATCCCTGCCCCATCCCTGCATCCATCCCTGCCCCATCTCTGCATCCATCCCTGTGCCCACCCCTGCCCCATCCCTGCACCCATCCCTGCCCCATCCCTGCCCCATCCCTGCCCCATCCCTGTGCCCATCCCTGCCCCATCCCTGCCCCATCCCTGCACCCATCCCTGCCCCATCCCTGCCCCATCCCTGCGCCCATCCCTGTGCCCATCCCTGCCCCATCCCGTGTGTACCCGTGTGCGCTGCATGACCCCGTGCACGCACATACGTGCACACATGAGCTGTATAACCCTGTGCCTGCACGTATGTGTGTGTATGTGCGCTGCATGTCCCCGTGCACACATGTACGTGCATGTATGTGTGTGCATGTATGTTCGTGTGTGTGCATGTACCCGTGTGCGCTGCGTGTCCCTGTGCACGCACGCGCTTGCGCCCCCTGTCCCCGTGTGCCACCCGTGTGCCACCCCTACCTGTACAGCCCACTGTGCCGCGTGCCCGTGCCCACGCGTGCACCGCGTGTACCGTAAGTACCGTATAGGCGCGCACGCTGCCTGCGCCGCCGCTGCCCCCTGGCGGGCGGGAGCGGGCGCGGCCCGGCACTGCCCCCTGGCGGCGGAGCGCGGGGCTGCAGGCGGGCGGCCCCGGGGAACCGCCGGACACGGCCCCCCCGGACACGGTCCCCCCGGACACCCAGACACGGTCCCCACGGACACGGTCCCCACGGACACGGCCCCCCCGGACACGGTCCCCACGGACACGGTCCCCACGGACACGGCCCCCCCGGACACGGCCCCGCCGGACACCCAGACACGGTCCCCACGGACACGGTCCCCACGGACACGGCCCCCCCGGACCACCAGCCCCACGGACACGCCCCCCCTGGCCACCTACGGGCCCTGACTCCCGCTCAGACCATCAGATCCTCTTGCTCCAGCAGCCCCATGGACCCCCCCCCAGATCTCCCTCCTATTGCCCCCCCAGCCCCCCAGCTGCCCACCCTGGGGCAGAGCCAGGGGCACAGCCACCCCCAGGCCCATGGGGGTCCCTACCCATCCCAACAAGACCCCCATCTCAAGCCCAAAGAGCCCCCAGCTGCACCCGTGGGGATGGGACAAGATTTTGGGGGGTGGGGGGTGAGGGGGTGCACAGGGGGTGGCACATGGCTTTACCCTGCCGGAGCAAGGGGGAGTGTGGGAGCTGCGGGGTGTGGGGCTGGCCCTGCCATGCGGGGGACATGGGGACAAGCCAGGGGATGTGCGGTGTCCCCCCAGGGTGTGACGGGCAGGTGACACCGGTGCCCTTCAGGCCGCAGGACCCCCCGGGCCCCTCGTGCAGGTGCTGCTGGCGACGGTCCTGGGTGCAGGAGGTGTCACCGGCCGGCTCGATGGCAGTGATGTCCCCCCTGCCACCCCCCCAGCTCCTAGGACAGTCCCATGGCGACGGGAAGCCTGGACGGGACCCCCATCCCACTGCCCCACGGCACAGCATAACCAAGGCAGGGGTTTGCCCCACACGCCAGGGCTGGGGGAGGTGACCAGTGTCCCCAGAGGGGTCCTGGTGTCCCCAGGGGGGTGACGGTGTCCCCACCTACCTGCCACAGAGGGCAGCTGCCCACTGCTGGGGGCCCAGCACATGGATGATGGAGCAGTACTGGGTGCCCAGGTCCTCATTCGGGGGGGGGGGGGGCAGCACCCAGGGGGGGTTATGGGGCACCCCATGGCCCCAGTGGGCACAGTGCCTTCAGCCATGGAGGGTAAGATGGAGAAACTGAGGCACGGGGGGGGGGGGGGCGTACAGCGGCAGAGCCAGCTGCGGGGCGGCCAGCTAAAGGGGCGGGTGAGGGGAGTCTCTGTGAGCCCCCTCCCCGCACCCAGCACCAAGGGATGGAGATGCCAAAGACCCCCTGCTGGGACCAGTCTGGGGTCAAGCCTCTCCAGATCAGGGCTCCCGGGCTGCCCCACGGCTGCAGCGGGACCCACAGCCACCGCCCGGCCCCACGGCTCGTCCCTACCTTGCGTGGGGTCCTGGTTCTCCCAGAAGACCTGGGGAAGCTCCTCGCAGCTGATCTCCCGGGGGTCGAAGACGACCCTCACCCCCTCGGCGTGTCCCGTCAGCCCTGCGGCGTGTCCAGGGGCAGCCCCTCCCCGCGGCCTCCAGCCTCCCACCGCCCCGGGCTGGGGGGGCCCGTCTGCGGACGCCCCGTCCCGCCGGGAGCCGAGCTCTGGCAAATCCATGAGACGGGCCCAGAGCAGGAGCGTTGGCAGGGCCGGAGGGAGCTGGGTACGGAGGGGCTGCAGCACCCACTGACCCCCCAGGACCCCCTTCCCCGGGTGCCCGGTGGGGATGGGATGCCCAAATCCCCCCGCACTGGGATAAAGCCCTGTCTGGAGACAGCAGCCAGGTGAATATTTCCTGCCGACAGCTAATCCTCTGCAAAACGTCCCTCCAGCAGCCGTCTGCCCGCGCTGGGGGGTTTTGGGGGGGCTCAGGGTGGGGGATCCGCGTCCAACGGACACCGGAGAGCATCCCATGGGAGCCTGGGCAAGGCAGAGGCTGGGGGACACCCTGCAGGTGTGGGGGGCACTGGGGGGCGGCAGAGCGGGAGGAGAAGCCCCTCACTGCCTGTGCACACCTCCCTCTTCATAGGTGGGGGGGTGGGTTGAAGCCTCCTACGTAGCCCACCTGGGTGGAGAAGACCCCCGGCATCTTCCAGAGGGGGTGTTCCGCCCCCCCCGGAGCATCCCATGTCTGTGGGGCAGACAGGCAGGGAGGGGGCAGCTGGTTGGCTTTGCTCAGGGGTGAACTGGGCTGGGGGGGGTCCTGAGGGGGGGGCCTGGCTGCCGGGACCCCCTCTTCCCTGGCACCAGAGGAACCACTCACCGAACATCACCATCCGCATCTTCGCGGGGAACGGTGGGAGCGTGGGGCTCCCGTTGACAGCGTGGGTGGCTGGGGGGGGGCACAGGGTCAGGACCCCCAGCCCGTCCCTACTGGCAGCCATGCCTACCCTCTGACCCCCCCAAAAGCAGGCACTGACCCTGTCCCTGACCCCTCCAGCTCCTCGGCCTCTGGCCTGTGTCCTCTCATGGCCACCCTGACCCCACCCTGGCCCCGGGGGGGTTCCCAGGGCTGGCACCTCCCCTCGGGGATGCTCTGGTACCTGATGCCCTGCCTGGTGCTACCCCCGCTGTGGGGACGGCCCCCTGCCCCAGGGATGCTTTGGACGGGGGGGGGGGTGTTAGCAAACGGGGGCTGTGGGCATCCCTCCCCCCAGGCTGCCATCCCCGCTGGTTGCCATGGCAAACACATCCCCCCATCTCCATCCCACTGCAGATGAGGGGCCTGCTGTGGGTGTGCATGGGGGTCACGCTGCCCCCCCAGCCCCTGGGGGGGAGGATGCCCCCCAGGCACCGGCCTCCCAGCAGCACGGGGTGTCCCAGGGGAGTTTAAGGAGGGTAGTGCCAGGGCTGGCACTGGCCACCCAGACCCCCCGGCGCCAGCGGCGAAGGGAAGCTGAGACCTGGCCACTCGTGACACTTGTGGAGCACCAACACTCCCCCTGCTCCTTCTGCAGCTCCCAGACCCCCCGTGTCCCCCAAGAGGGGGGTCCTCATCGGGGCAGGGCCTGATCCACCCCACTCTCCCAGAGAGTCACGCAGGCAGCACCGCAGAGCAGTGGTGCAGGCAGGGGTGCAGGCAGGGGTGCAGAGCGGTAGGCAGGGGTGCAGGTAGGGGTGCAGGCAGGGGTGCAGGCAGGGGTGCAGGTAGGGGTGCAGGGCAGCAGGCAGGGCAGCAGGCGGGTTGCAGGCAGGGATGCAGGGCGGCAGGCAGGGGTGCAGGGGCACTGGCAGGGCAGCAGGCAGGGTGCAGGCAGGGATGCAGGGCAGCAGGCGGGGTGCAGGCAGGGATGCAGGGCAGCAGGCGGGGTGCAGGCAGGGATGCAGGGCAGCAGGCAGGGTGCAGGCAGGGATGCAGGGCAGCAGGCGGGGTGCAGGCAGGGGTGCAGGCAGGGATGCAGCAGTACAGGCAGGGATGCAGCCAGGGGTGCAGCGGTACAGGCAGGGATGCAGGGCGGCAGGCAGGGGTGCAGGCAGGGGTGCAGTGGTACAGGCAGGGATGCAGGGCGGCAGCCAGGGATGCAGGCAGGGGTGCAGTGGTACAGGCAGGGATGCAGGGTGGCGGGCAGGGATGCAGGCAGGGGTGCAGTGGTACAGGCAGGGATGCAGGGTGGCAGGCAGGGGTGCAGGCAGGGATGCAGGGTGGCATGCAGGGATGCAGCCAGGGGTGCAGCAGTACAGGCAGGGATGCAGGGTGGCGGGCAGGAATGCAGCCAGGGGTGCAGTGGTACAGGCAGGGATGCAGGGCGGCAGGCAGGGGTGCAGGCAGGGGTGCAGTGGTACAGGCAGGGATGCAGGGCGGCAGGCAGGGATGCAGCCAGGGGTGCAGCGGTACAGGCAGGGATGCAGGGTGGCGGGCAGGGATGCAGACAGGGGTGCAGTGGTACAGGCAGGGATGCAGGGCGGCAGGCAGGGGTGCAGCAGTACAGGCAGGGGTGCAGGGCGGCAGGCAGGGGTGCAGGCAGGGGTGCAGCAGTACAGGCAGGGGTGCAGGCAGCAGGGCACAGGACCCATCCCACAGCCATCCCTGGCCCTGCTCCCTCTGCCATCGCAGCCACCGCACCAAGGGACCCAGCACGTCCACGCCGCTGCACCCTCCCAGGGGCTGCGGGGCTTCCTGCCGTAGCCTTTCCAGCCTTTGGGTCTCACATTTTCCATCGTTTTCCTCATTATGAGGCAATCTGGGAATTTCCTTTCGCCAAGCAAATAAACCAGGAGCAGCACTGGGGGCTCTGCCATGGCACAGAACACTGCCCCCCAAGCCCCCCTGCCCCCAGGGCTCGGCTGAGCTGTGTCTCCTTGCGGGGGGGTGGGGGTGTTTGTGAGCAGTCGGGAAGGCCCCAAGCTCAGGTTTATAAAACCACCCGTAACCGCGGCAGCAAAGAGGTTTTTCTCCCGGTGGGGCCCAGCGAGCGCAGCCCCTGGCTCCCACCCACCTCACCCCAAAGCACCCCGGCCCCTTCCCCTGCCAGCCAGGGCGCTTGGGCAGGGGGAGCACATCAGCAGGTGAAAACCAAACAGGAATCCCTTTTCCCACGCAACCGTGTAACCAGTTTTGGCCTTTTTTTGGCAAAGAAACAGCAGCAACGATCCCCTTTTTGCTCTTACCTGCGCCACGCTCGCAGGGAGACGGCGTCCGCTTCCCGCTACGGGAGAGTTGGGTGTTCTCCCTGTAGCCGGTAGCCTGCCATGCAGACACAGCTGGTTGAAAGCGAGGCCTCAGATGCACCGGAAAGTTCCCATTCACATCCCAGTTTAGACCAGAACAGGACCAGGTCTGGGCTGGAACGGTTCCCCGCGGGTCCTGCCCTCCCGGCGTCCTCGGAAGGGGCGGCAGAAGCAGCTACTCCAAGTCACGCACCAAACATCCATGTTTTTCCCCACATCCGTCTTTCCCAGGGCGATTTCTACCCTCCAGGACATCCACTTGGCCTCCTCCCTTCAAAAAAACCCCTCCCAGTGTTTAACATCAGGCCCTGTTTTGGCGTTACCCTTTCCGTTCCCCTCCGGAAGCTCCACAGCTCTCCCCAGCAGCAACGGAGGAGCGCGGCCAGGCAGCGATGTACAGAACTCCCCGTTTCTCTCTCCCACCTCCAGTTTGGGGTGAAACGGGGTTGTTTCGGGTCCCTGGGCACACCAGTCCTGCCCCCACGCACGGCCCGGGCTGGTTTCCATGGAAGCGATGCCGAGGTTGAAGGCGCTGCGGAATAAATCCTGCGGGGAAGCACGGCAACACCCCCCCCCCCCAGCTTTTACTTTTACTCACAATTCAGGTTCTCTCAAATTGTTGAATTCGGGCCTTTCATCAAGTCAAGCTTCCTCCAGCCTGGCAAACAGCGCAGGGTTCACGCTCCCTCTGGAACAGGCATGAGGACACCAGCGAGGAATTTGGGTTTTCGGCCAGCTGAGAGGCCAAAGGCATCAAAGAATTAAAAGGACAGAAATTCATCCGGAGAAAACAAGTGAAACACCCCAATAAAATGTCAACGGCCACATAACACCCACCCAAACCCCGCCCCAGAGGAGCCCAGGTCCTCACCCGACGCGGATCGGGATGCTTGGAGCTGGGTGCTGTTCACTTTTCCAAAGCAGGAGTTAGTCCAAAGTAACGGTAAGGACGATGAATAACTGGCTTCGGTGAGCGCATGCAGGGGGCGTGGGTGTTTGCCCCCCTGGGCGTGGGAAGAGAGACTCACCGGGCTGGTTTCCCGCCCCAGCTGGGAGGAGTGGAGCCGGCAGCCGGCTGGTTCCAGGGGTTTCCCGGTCACGGGGGTATTTTCACAGAATCATAGAGTCATGGAATGGTTTGGGTGGAAAGGGACCTTAAAGCCCCCCCAGTGCCACCCCCTGCCATGGGCAGGGACACCTTCCCTAGCCCAGGGTGCTCCCAGCCTCATCCAGCCTGGCCTTGGACACTGCCAGGGATGGGGCACCCACAGCTTCTCTGGGCAACCTGTCCCAGTGCTCCCCACCCTCTGCGGGAAGAATTCCTTCCTGATGGCCCATCTTAATCTCCCTCTTTCTGTTTAAACCTGTTACCCCTTGTCCTGTCACTCCCTGCCCTTAGAGAAAGCCCCCCCAGCTTTATTGTAGCCCCCCAGGCACTGGAAGGGGCTCTGAGGTCTCCCCAGAGCCTTCCCTTCTCCAGGCTGAACCCCCCAACCTGTCCCCATGGCAGAGGGGCTCCAGCCCTCGGAGCATCCCCGTGGCCTCCTCTGGCCTCGCTCCAACAGCTCCGTGTCCTCCTGCTGTTGGGGGCCCAGAGCTGGAGCAGAACTGCAGGGGGGTCTCCCCAGAGCGGAGCAGAGGGGCAGAATCCCCTCCCTCGCCCCCCTGGCCACGCTGCTCTGGATCCAGCCCAGGACAGGGCCGGCTCGTGGCCAGCCCCTCGCCCCCAGCGTAACGCAGCTTTCCCTGCACACCACGCACCAAGGATCCACAATTAAAGCAGTTCCTGGCTCACGCAGCGCATTTGTTTCCGGCTCCTCCCTCCCCTCTGAGGACGGGATCCCTCTGGACCCCACCAAACCGTGGAAACACGGATTTTTGATTTCCTGACCTCGCGCAGTTTTCCCAAGGGAGATCACGTGGGCTGCGCGGGGGTGTCCGCACTTCCCCCCCGCGCAGAAGGAGCTGGATAATCCCCACTTTCCCCTGTGGAACGGGTCCTGAAGAGCGAGGCCAGCCGGGCAGTCGCTGTGGCCGGGGCTCTGCCTGCAGCCAGCCCCCACCACCGGACACCTTCCCACGCCCCGGGGCGAGGGCAACCCCGGCGTGCCGGGACAGAGGCCGGTCCCTCGCCCAGGATGGAGCTGAGGGCAGCCCCTGCTCCAAACCCAGGGAGGAACCACGCTTCACTCACCCTTGTCCGGCATTAACTGAGCAGCCGGTCAGGGAGCGGGAAGCCCCCGGTGAGGGAGCAGCAGACCACAGTGATGCTCAACAGGATCTCACGTTTATTATTGAGAAGTGATTAATGGTGAAAAGAAAGGCAAGGCCCATTCCTCGTTGGCTTAACAAGAAACTGAAGAAACATATTCACTACACGTTTTACAATATTTCTGGTTTTGCCCAAAATTCATTTTCCTGTAAACAAAACGCGTTTTTATCACTGTTCTCAGCTTCCAAAAAAATCAGATTAATCCAGACTTAATCTGTAAATCCGTATAACGCACAAGAACAGAACATTTCTTAGGACTCCTAGTACTGAGTAACAAAGGGTCGGAGAAAAACGAACCACCTGTAAGACACAACCGCGTGGACAATCCTCTGCTCAATTCTTCTTAGGCCAAAACGCCACCTTCCTCGTAGAATTCCTCCTCTTCCAGGCCAAGGGGGGGGCGGGGGAGGGAAGAAAAATCAACCAAAGTGACTCCACTTTCCGTGGTGGGTGTTACAACTCGGTGTTCCAAGTGCAAACGTCAGAACCAGGGGAAGGAGGAGCGAGGGGGCGGAAGGAAGGAAAGCGGCGGGGTTTAAAAATTAAGAGGGAGGGGGGATGGAAAAAAAAAAAAAATAAAAAGGCATATGCCACTTACGGACTTTGAAAATCCGAAAAAACATAGTAAAAAGACAAAAAACCAAAAGCGTATGCTCCGAAATCACAACCAAAGCCAAAAGAAAGGGGACAGTTTTTACCTACGCTCTACCTAGAAGGGTTTTTTTTTGTTGTTTTTGCTTTTTTAAGTCCTATGTCTTGTGAAACTCCAATACTTCTTATTTTTTCCTTTTTTTTTTTTTTTTTTTTAAACTGCAAGTTTGTAAAAGTCTTTTTGAAGTCAATGAAATTAAGAAAAAAACCCCAGTCCTAATTCTCTCTCCGGGATGGTTTTGCTCTTTCGCGCTCTGACGGACAGCGGGGACGCGATCTCTGCGCAGTCTCTGCGGGAGGAGCGGCCTTCTACTTGACGCGCCCTTGGCGTTCCTGCAAACGAAGAACACCACCACGTTAGCCCAGAGCAGTTGGCTCCCGCCCGGTTTCACACCCCGTGTCCCACGGGAGCAACGTCCGAGGAAGAGCGTTTGCCGTCTGCGGAGGAGGCAGCGGCACCACGGCGACGTCGCTCGGGTCTGCTGGTACCACAGCCCCGCTCCCCATCCCGCCCTCAATCCCTGCTCACGGCAGCACCCTTCGGCACGGTCTCCCCAGGACAGACATCACCACGCTGCTCCAGAGGTTTAACAGCATCAAAAGGAACAAGGAGGGAAAAAACAAACCCAAAACAAGGTGAAAACTGGGTCTGGGTCACTGCTGAGGTCTGCAGCCAGCGTGGGCTGGGACCGAGCTCCCCGCGCACGGACCCCGGCACAAGCCAGCACTAAGGCGAAGCAGAGCTCCGGGCTGGAGGAGGCTTGGGCAGCTTTGGGAGCAGGATGCAGGAGTGCCATGGGGAGGAGGAGGAAGCGAGGGATGGATGCCAGGGCCCACGGCCCAGTTCTGCCTGTGGCAGGCTGCTGCTGGAGCAGGGCCGCCCGGCTCTCCGGGCCCTGCACTGACCCACGGCTTCACCTCTCACACGTGAGCATCCAAGCAGGCTGCAGCCCAAATCTAGGGAGCGCGGACCTCAGTCTGCAAGGACTGGAACAGTCCGCAGCGACGAGCGGAACCCCTCCCCGATAACTCTGAAACCTACTGATGGCATCTCACTTGTAACACAACAGGTTGACAGGGATTTCCCACTGACTTGGGCTACCACCGCTCAGCATTCAGCCACATCTCTCCGCCGGCCCTGAAGGAACGCACTGTCTGACAGGTAACTGCGCCCAGCTGAACAGTCAGCACAGCATCAGATCCCCGCACCAAGGGCTGCTATATCACAGAGCCGTTTGGGTGGGAAGGGACCTCAAAGCCCCCCCAGTGCCACCCCCTGCCACGGGCAGGGACACCCTCCACTAGCCCAGGGTGCTCCCAGCCTCATCCAGCCTGGCCTTGGGCACTTATGTCCTTGTCACATGCCACAGTCTCCTCCATTACACCCAATCCCAGCAGCTTTCACAGAAGCGGGTCTAGGCTACCCCGAAGGGTTAAGAGATGCTGCCCAGCCCACGTTTAAAGTCCCATTTCCAGCTCATATGACACCACCTCAAAAATAAAACCTGTCAACAGCCAAAGGGCTCTTGGCTGATGTTCCTCCTATCGGCACCTTCCCCGAGGACGAGCAAGTTCACACACAGTCTCTTGTGTGAAGGGTATGACGGCGCTCAGCTCGAGCTCCCACGCTCAGAGGTGGAGCAAATTAATTGCCACCTCAGCCTGTCCCCAGAGATGCCAAGTCCATCCCGCCCCCGCAGCAAAGCGGCACCAGCGAGGTGCTGCAGGCTCTGCCTTGCCTGGACTTACATCACTTAGAAAGGATGCTCTCGGGGCTCTGGAACCGGTACCTGGTTGTCCCAGCTCGGGATGCTCTGCCCGGGGCTGTGTGCCCCGAAGCTGGGGCAGCAGCAGAGCTGCCTGCCCATCTCCCCCTGCCCCACATTAAGCTGGTGACCAGAGGCCCCTCCACCTCAGCAGCTCGCTGGCAGAAGCACACCGGTTGCTCGAAGAAACAACATCCTCAGCCACCACAAGTCTGGGGAGAGCTCGTCTCCCAAGGTTCGACCCCGGGCTAACAGCACGTATAGCCATCTATTCTTAGAAACCTTCCCCAGAAGGGAGGCCTTGGCATCCAGCTCAGAACAACACCCCAGGCTCTGGCAGCCCCTCAGCCGCACGCACGCGGCGACCCAAGGAAGCATCAGCTCCAGCCCCTCCGCGCGAGCAGGAGGGCCGAGCGAGCCCCTGCGGCAGCGCGCCGGCTGCCTTCGCGGGGAGGGATTAGGCGCAGGCACACGTCCTCGTCAATACGTTTGCCCCACGTAGGTCGGCTTAATTCTCCCCCTCTCCCGTAAGCCTGCCCAGGTCCGCTGCAGGTGCTAAAAACCACCGCTGCACAACAAACCCCCCCGCACCAGGGTGGGAAGCGGAGCCAGTCCTGAACGTGAAGCAGAACAAGCGCTGCAGGGGAAGGCACAGATGAAGAGAAGGTGCCAAGCCCTGCTCCTTCTCGGCAGCCAGCACGTTACAGGAGACAAGGACAGATGGCAGCGTGACGCATTCCTTCGGGAAGGAGCTGCAACTGCCTGAGCTAATGCCTCCGTCTTCCCGAACGCAGACGTGGGATAAGCTGGCTGGCAGGTTCAATCGCCCCCCTCTCCGTCAGCAGCCAGGGACAGCATCTCGGTCGGCCACAGACGGTGGCCGAGGGTCCCGCTGAGCGTGTCACCCCTCTGGTGAGCAGATGGACCCCCCGATCAGTCCCTTCTGCGAGGGTGAAGCTGCTCCTGAGGCCAGCGTATGGTTAACGCCGGGAGCGGGACACGGGACCCAGCCTCCAAATCCCAGTGTGCCGGAACAGAAGGCATCACCTTCAAAAGAGAGGCTAGAGCAGATGCCACCACGTCCCCAAGCTAGAGAGGGACCCGAGACATGCCCGAAGCAAACATCTTCGCGTCAGGGGTGGATTACAGCCCCGTTTTTCTCAACCCAGTCTCCCGTTTAAAACCTCCTGCTACCCAACCTCAACACGCCAGCACAGAACTACCCGCTCCCCTCCACCAGCTCTGCGAACAGCATCCCAGGAAGCCTGCCAGCTCCGGGGAGCTTCAGCACCTACCTGGGGCTGTCCTACCCTCTGTGAAGAGCTGGGCTTTGGGCATGGTCCAGCCTCCGCCCCGGGAGATGCGGAGGCAGCCAGCCAAGAGCTCTGCCCGGCCGAGCGGGCGCTGCCCTGGGCACCGCTGCCAGGGAGGAGCTCCCTGCTCTCCCCTCCGTTCAGTATTGCTTTTGTTGCTCTTCTCTGCGAGACTCGCAGCTCCTCTCGTGTCTCCCTCTGCGAAAGGGGGGGAAGCCAGGGCCTGGAGGATTTTTACACCATTTCATCTGCCAGCCCAAACGCAGCACATCCCATGAACACATCGTGGTCCCTGGGGCGTGTGGAGCAACAAGCGAGCGCCCACATCCTCGCCCAGCAGCACACAGATCTACCAGAACACACAGCAAAGGTCAGTGGTGTTGCAAACGTCCATCCTGGCTCATCCTCCTCCCAAATCACGGGGATGGTGCAACGCACAGCCCCCCCCTCCCCAGCTCCAGGACAGCCCGGGAGAAGGCACAGCAGCAGGGCACGCACACGCTGGGCTCTGCTCCGGGACAGAGTGCCTGAAGGGCAAAGAGATTCCATCAGAAAGACTTTTATTCGCTTTGGCTGCACCCTCAGCAGACATGGGCCACGTCTTATCGATCCGTGTGGGAGGAACAAGAGA
Source organism: Rhynochetos jubatus (assembly GCA_027574665.1). Classification (NCBI taxonomy): domain Eukaryota; kingdom Metazoa; phylum Chordata; class Aves; order Eurypygiformes; family Rhynochetidae; genus Rhynochetos; species Rhynochetos jubatus. Next base: position 4,064,693 of record CM050672.1, on the reverse strand, counting down.
AAGACACCAGCTCAGACTTTGGTCTCCATCTATCACCTCCCTCAGCAACCAGGGGGGTAGGAGCCCGGCAGGACCGAAACGGCCGAAGAAAGATGCACACCATCGCTCAGATGAAGTGCTGACACGCACACGGCACTGCGAGCGGGCTGCTCGGAGGCACCAAGCTCCGCAAGGCAAGCGTGTGCAAGGGGGAGCTGCGATCATCCCACCTCAGTCCCAGGGGCCGCAGCGATGTCACAACCCAGGTCCTGATAATGGCAAGGCTGCGAGCTGGTGGAGAAGGCTGATGAGAGATTACGTTATCTAGTCACACCGCGGGGAGCCGACAACGACAAAAGGCTCGAGAGTTTGCAGTGAGAAACGATGACAAGAGGTGTGATAGCGCTGGGCATTTGTCCAGGGGCTCTTACCTTGATTAACAACCAACCCCAACACGCCTCTGGCAGCGGTGAGGATATTACTGCCCCACTGAGATGCGGAAAGAGAAGGCCATAATGAAAAGGAGGGCCTGGAGAAGAACCAAGAGCACGGATCCCAGCTGTGCAGCGCACACACCCTGGGTTATTTGGGCCTGGAGCACAGTGCAGCAGCCTGGAGACATCAGGCAGGCCCAAAGCAGCCTCAGTCTCAAACTGAGAATGTCCTACAAGCCAAAGGCATCACTCACCCGGTACATGCCCACAAGGGAACAGCAGATCCCTTCACTGGATCGTGGTCTGTGCTACCAGCATCATTCCCAGTGGGCTGAGACATCCAGCAGCACAGTCAGGAGTTGGCCCTACGACACGCACACGCAGCTCCCGCTTGTCAGACACCTTGCTCAACAGCCCCACGACACTGCCACAACACGGCGTTTTGCTGTCGGAATTCTCCCAGCGCTGCTGCCTGTCGCACGCCCGATGCGATCCTAGCAAACGACGCAGCAGGATTTCCACGTGCCGTCTCCGAGGCAAACACCAGGAGTTAGGGCAGCCGGTGGCCTCAGACATGCCCAGCGCTGCATTCCCAGCAGAATCAGCTCAAGACACGGCCACAGTCAGCACAAACAATGGACAATGCATCAACTTGTTATTATGCTCACCTGGGTCCCAGACAGCCTCGAGTCCCAGCTGATTTACAAACCAAACACGAGGTTTTCCTGCTGCCCGCATGAGAAAGCCATCAGAAACAGGGAAAAGCTAGATCCCGGTCTGCCTCAGCCAGGCAAGGGGTGAAAATCAGATACAGGGGCCTGGTTACAGTCAGACATCTTCGGGGCCAGGCTGGATGAGGCTGGGAGCACCCTGGGCTAGCAGAAGGTGTCCCTGCCCATGGCAGGGGGTGGGGCTGGGGGGGCTTTAAAGTCCCTTCCCACCCAAACCACTACATGATCCTACCTCAGTGCACGTAACGGAGCTCACCACCGAGACAGGAGATACCTAAATAAAACTGGCTCCTTGTGAGAGCAGGAAAGATCTTTTGTTTTCCAGATCAAAATCTAACGGAGCAAACGCAAATATCCACACAACCCCCAAAAGGGGCAAACTCACAACCCTGACAAAGCGTGAGCCAAGCAGGGATGCGGCTGTGCCCCACCAGGCCTTGCAATCGAGACTCTGCCCCCCAAAATGCAGAAGGAAGGACCAGCGTCCCCTGCCGCCGCGCTGAGCACGCGTGGCTGGGCAGTCAGGAAGCGCTGGTGTCCTCTCCGAAGCCGAGCGCGCTGCGGCGTTGCCACAAGCCGGTCGCCTCGCCGACAGTCAGAAGGATACGAAGTCACAGGGAAGGAACAACGAACGGCAAGACGTGATTCTTCAGGCATGGCTGAAGTCAAAACGTGCCTTAACATCAGGGAACGTGAACTGAAAGAGGGAGATGGAGATGGGCCATCAGGAAGGAATTCTTCCCGCAGAGGGTGGGGGGCACTGGGACAGGTTGCCCAGAGAAGCTGTGGGTGCCCCATCCCTGGGAGTGCCCAAGGCCAGGCTGGATGAGGCTGGGAGCACCCTGGGCTGGTGGAGGGTGTCCCTACCCATGGCAGGGGGTGGGCTGGGTGGGCTTTAAGGTCCCTTCCAGTCCAAACCACTCCGTGATTCTGTGATAAAGACCACAGCGGCCACACAGTTTGCATCAGACACCGAATTTCCGTGTCAGAACAACTGGCTTGGGCTCTAAGGACACAGAGCAGCAGCACGTTCCCCCTGCAGTGGATTTCACAGGCGAGGTGACCCAGCCGTCAGACACCGCCGTGCCCCAGCGTCTTTCAAGGCACCTTTAAAACTGACGCAACCACGTCCAAAGAACAAACCTCCTCTTGCTTAAACCTGGCATTTGACTGCGTGAACAAAGCAGCCGCGTTCCCACCACCGTTAATGACCCTCCCTTGGAGCCTTGTCCCACGGGGTAAGGCTCACGCAGGAAACAGGATGGTGAAAAAGCAAAGAACGTACACGAATACTGAGAGCAAAGAGCAAGGCTGAGCGGCCCGGGAGGGCTCCCAGTGCCACTCCACGAGGACAACTGGGCTCCCACCAGGGACTGGACTGGCTGGCTTTGGAGAACGAGCAAAATAACAACCACAGAAGACATTTCAAAGTCATCAGGAAGGAAAATAAAATCTTGCCTTAAACCAGGGAGTCATCGTTCTTCCCTGCCACTGCCAGAAGTTTGCTGTGTTCCTTTGTGCAATCTGCCAACACTTCCCACTTGGGCAGCTCCGTCTCCTCACTACGGAGCAGGGCACTGGGCTCTGACCTATCTGTCCACACCAAATCCTCACAGGGCTAGGGAAGAACGCTAATAGCACGGACGGAAAGTACTGGGAACAGGTACCGTGGAAGGTTAAGCGAACAGCACTGAAATGCTGACAGCGAGACCAGAGGCTCGCTCCGAGCACCACGCCAAGCCCGACAGAGTAAGGCGGTTTTAAACAGACTCGTGTTCCTTCTCATTTGGGTTCACGTGAAATGTATTTCATCCCTTTGGTTACCCTCGATCGTAGCTCACACAATAAGCATTACCGCTGGGAAATGAGCGGTGCATGACTCCAGGAAAGGAAGGACCCTCACTTCGCTGCTGCGGTCCACAAAGCCTTCGCGCTGCCCTCGGGGCAAGGGCGGTGCCAAGGACTGGATGATCTTGGGTGGAGAAAACCTGTACAGCTCCGATGTGGTTCCGTATAATCATAAAAGATGTAGGAAGAGGAGTGGATAAAGAAGTGGCAAGGTTTCCTGATGACACCAAACTATTCAGGGTAATAAAACCAGCAGCTGACTGGAGAAGTGGAGGACTTTGTGAGACAAAGCAGCTGAGCATCGCGGAGAATTTGGTCTGCCAGGTCCAGATAAACCAAATGACGCACGTGGGGGAAAAGCAGCGTCCTGTCTTCAGGGTGACAGGCTCCGAACTGACCATGGACAATCAGAAACACGAGCTCAGCGTTGGGATCTGGAACTCCAGCCTACCACCAGAGTAAACACCACCCAGAACACAGCACTGGGCCTTCACAGAAACCCCAGCCGCACCTCCACCCCGAGCAGCGGGTGGCTCTGCTCCTCTCCAGCTCCACAGGCACACGGTGAACTGGAAAAGGGCCAGAGAAGAGACACAGCTCAATGGGACGTAGAAGCAGAGCAGGCAGAGAGGGGACACTGAAATCAGGTGCTCCCCACCTCTGCCAGCACAAGACCCAGGGGCATCAGCGAGGTGGACTCAAAGCAAAGCAAAAGGACATGTTTCTTAACACATAATTAGGCTGAAGAACTTGCTGCTGCAGGATCCCAAGGATGAGCTGTTAAAGACACATCCTCTGGGTCAAAGAAATTCCTGAGCCACAAATTAAAGGCAAGGAAAACATGCAGAGATGGATAAATAGGTGCTTGCACCGTCCTTAGGCATTCGGTGTCGACCGCTTTACTGTCGGCTGCGCACGGAGAGAGCGAGGATGCTCGAGCTGCGTGGCCCATCGGCGGGTCCTGCAGCCGCAAGGGACGCGCGATCGGCCTACGCAGAATCACCGTCTGACCCACCGCCATCCTTGCGCCCGAGACTAAAACACCGCCTCCATCCCAAGTAAGGCAGAAGAAATACTTCATGCTACAAGAAAAGCATAATATACTCTGTTCTGAAAGGACAAGGGGAGTTTATCTGCCTGCTCCTATGGACCATGAAGGGCTGAATTCACGAGCTCAAGTGAAAGAGCCAACAGTCCCCATCGCCCTGTGCACGTACCCTCATTGCTTTGCCACTGGAAAGGGAACGCAGCAGGATTCACTGGAACAGTTTTCTATTTCAACCTCCCCACCCCGCCTTCAGACATACCGGGAACAGGGCGCTGGAACCAGCTGAACCCCAAATCAGGCCGGCCCGCAACGGCCAAAAGGTTGATTTCTTGAAGATTTGGGGACGATGGGAAATGCTCACTTTACAGGAGACGGCATGAAACAGCAGAGCCGAGGGGGCAGCGTCTTCCTCACGTGTACAGACACACACGGGGAAGGAAACTACAATAGCGTGGTTGCTGTTCCCCCCAAGATTAGAAACAAAAGCCAGCATCAGGTAGATTTTATCGAAGTCTTCTACACTAGTATTGCGTTACCAGAAACGGCTCTGCACTTAGCCACGCACACAAAGGCTCAGCATTGTCCTGCTACTAAAAAAAGGGTTCTGAAGATACAGAACCAGAAAAGCAGTCTTCCTTTCCAAGTTCTTGCTGAAGAACAGCTTACAAAATCAAAATGCTTTATTATCAAACTGCTCAAACGCAGCATTACGTGACTTACACACAATTAAAAAGCCTCACGCTGGGCAGCTAGTCACGGGAAGGAGCTACAATCAACTCTCTATCCCAGCCATCAGCTCGGATAATGACAACCCTTGTTAACGGAGCCTTCCCTCCGTAACTCTGCCACAGCAGAAGCAGGGCGGCCCTGCGCTGGCTGGCAAGCGTCCAGCGCTTTGCACCACTAAGGAATTGCTTTATGAACTCGGAAAGCCGTAAGACAGTACGGTCACCACCAGGGACAAACAAGAACATCCAGGAAAACGAGAGGGCTCCGATAACTGCGGCGAAAACGACAGCGCAGCACAGATCAGGAGGCTTCCTGGATGAATACCTGTCGCGGCACAGGAGACAAAACGCAGCAAGCGACTTCTTTCAGACGAAAAACGTTGCAGAATTACATTTTCATGAGGACACTGTGCACGAAGCTGTTCTTGATGTGCTGCATGTACACAAGACTCTCTACTACAACGGGTTTCTTGGGATCCTCGCCAGCTTTCCGCAACGTCTTGTGACCCACTGCACTTCTGCACCACAGAAATCCCAGGGAACAGAACGGTGCCCTGGTGCCTCCACTGCACAAAGTGATGGGCAAACCTGCAGACTCAAGGGAAAACGGCTTTTCTCTGGAGAAATAGCTGTTAACAACCCGAAACCACGCCTGTGTCAGCAGCTACCAACCTCAGTGTCAGCAAGGTACCCTCGAAAGAAAAGGCCACGGCTGCCATCCCGCACACCAAACCCTCCACGCTGGTCTGAGGGAGCTTGCCAGCCACACCCCCGCGATTTCAACTCCACTGCTGAAGAACAATGTGTTTGTTTTTAAAAACATTAATCTGACATCGTTAGTATGTTCATAATGAATTAGCATATTTATAAGAAGGAGCTGTTCAGGGTATTCTGCAACTGGGAGCTGCCACCACCCAGCCAAGGTGAAGGTAACCTGGGTGGGAGAGGGCAAGCAGCCTTGCCCACACCAAGTGAGTTGGGAACTCGCAAGAGCAGGACATGAAATGAACTCCCCCTGCGCAAGGCCGTACCTGTAAGAGGTGCAAAACCTCCTCACGGCATCCGGCCCAGCGACTAGAGATGAACAGCTCTGAGTCCCATCACCACCCCTCCAGGAACAATCTTAACCAGGGCATCTCAACAGCTCCTTGAATCGACTTTAAACACTGCATTTTATAACATAATTTTATAATATTAAAGTAACATTTTAATATGTTACGGTAAAGACTGGTAATATTGACAGCGAGAGGCTGTGAGGCAAGAGGTTTGCTCTGCCATCCCTCAACTTCCACTTCAGTGAAACAGCTCCCTGCTGCTCCTGTTTCAGGGATGAGGAAACCAACTTCCCAGAAAACCTGGATCAGAGCACCAGCTAGATCTAAACCTTCCCCTCCAACTTTCTCCTGCCTTTAAACCAAGCCAGAACACAACCGAAAAGACGCGAGAACGCTGATAAGGGCTCTGTAGCGCTGGCTTAAAGATATCTGGAGCACAAAGCACTCCTTATGGCAAACAGCCCCTAACAAACTACTGGAATAAGCACCATGGTTTCCGTTTCCTCTGTCACCAGGCACACGGACGCAGATGTACAGGATTGAAAAGGCCTGGAAAGAAATGGAGAGAAAGCACGTGCGTTGCCGAGCAGCGGAGGGTATTCGCAGCGAGGAAATTCTGCCCCGGTGCATCAGTCCATTACCTTCACTACGGCCGGGATCTGGCGCAGAAAAAGCAGAGAGCCTTGGCATCGCGGGATGAAGGGGACTGTGAAATGCTGGGCTGGGTATGCCACAGCCGAGAACCAAATCTCGTAGTGGGGAACACTGTCCGGCTGCATACGGCGAAGCCAAAGCAAGTGCGGCGCTAGCCAGGGCGGCCGTAAGGGCGGGAGAAAGCAGTGCCACCGGGCTCATGGGAAACACGGGTTCTCCTCCCTTCCGAGACTACCAGTGAGGAAGGAAAAAGCGAGCTCCGCGAGACACATCAGCAAGCATTCCCGGTTCTACAGCGACCGCGACACAGGCTGCCCGTTTCAAACGGGCTCGTAACACCCCCTCACTGTAACGCCACTTGGCTTTCCCGTGAACCCCGTCTGCTGAGGGGCAGTGACACTCGCCCAGGCGCACTGCCCCAGTCCTTCAGGCAGCAGGCGGTGTCACCGAGACCCAACGCAGCACAGAGAGAACAGCTCCAATCTGGCAAATCACACCTGTTTCGAGGTTGATGTGAAACCCCTCGAGCTAGAAAGCAGCCCATCCTGCAGAGCCCGTGCTGCCTCAACACCCCCCAAAGCCCCAGCGCAAAGCATCTGCTATCCACCGCAAACCTGACCGCTCCGGCCCCAGAAGGGACTGGTTTGCAGGCCACGTCCTTCTGAAATCCCCGGAACCTGCCAAGTACCCCAGCCCCGGGCAAGGCGATGGGGGAACCAGCCAAAATAAAGAGTTGACGTTGATTACTCTTCCAGAAAACACGGGTTGTTAGCTTTCACGCGCACGCAGCTCCTTACACGGAGGTCACCGCGACATTCCTAGGGACGCAAGCGTACTACTAGGGATTTTTGGTTTATTTAGAACAAAGATAAGCCAGTTTGGCCAGGGAAGACACTGGTGACATGGCCCCTACCACGAAAGTTAAGGGTTTCAAGAAGTCCTGAACTGATCCAAGGAGGATCGCAGTGGGAGTCTCCATTCTGGGTCAGGGGAACATCCAAGCCTTTTCAAAAAACGGGATTAGTAGAGCAGAGCCAGACACTCCAATGAAACAGAGAGCAGCCTCTGAGGACAGGGTGGGCACAGGGAGCAGGAGAGGACAGGCACGAGTGTGATTTTCACTGCTGAACCGTTTACCTCCCTTCCCCAGCCAGCGCAACACCCCAAACACTAAGCAAAGCATTTTTCACATGACTTCCTGGAACTATTTTAGGGAATTCTGAAGAACTAACAGTGAGAAGTATAAAAGAACATCCCAGAGTTCCCAGACTTTCACAAGAACCCGTCCATCTGCTCGGGCAGCGAGCAGGAATCAAACTGCAAATCAGACAAAGGCTTAGGCGAGCTGGAAGCCGAGCGAAACCACGAGCGAAACCACCGCAGCTTGCTGGAAATTCACACCAGGCCGAACCTGGAGACATTTCAGCTGCAAGGAACAGGAATGCAGAAGGCATCGCCGCCATCCAAAGGCTGGGGGCAGAGACAAAGAGCTGGTGGCAATGGGATTTCCCCGACACAAAAGCAGCTTGACAGAGCGCAGGCAGGGAGCTGCGCCACCGGCTGCCGCCAGAGCAGCGCTCCGACTTTCCAGGGCCTCAGCTCCGGTTCCCGAGAGATTTTTAACCCAGGTGATTACCTGTGACGCTTCAAGGCAGACAGAGCATGGCTTGGGGGCGTCTTTTTGCCACCCACAGTCCCAGGGTAACCATCAGCATTCGCTCCAGGAGAAAACACCCCCCCCTCCTTGAGCAAAAGCAACGGCTTCTGAATGAAACCATGAAAGAGTTACAGAAACCTCAACCGTCTTCGAGGCTGCGTCAGCGAGCAATCGAGGAGGTCAAACTGTTGCTGAAAGAAAGACCAAGTCACTTCCTCCGTGCCGGATGTTTCAGGGCAGGGGCCTTGAGCGTGCAGCAGTGAGTCAATGGCAAAAGACAAACGCCAGCCCATACCCGCCAGGCTCCCTCCTTGCCTACGAACTCCAGAGGCAGATGACTAAGTTCCCTTTCAAAGAACAAAGGTTTTCCCGACCCGCCACTTCGGCACCGGCTCGAACCGAGCCGAGCGGCGTTGGGAAGGAGGTGCCGGGGCGCTGACGGCCCGTTTTCTGGCCCTCGCACACAGCACATCCCCGACAAATCGGGGGAGGAGACTCCAAAACGCAATTGGGAAGCTGAGCAACGATGGCTTACGGTTTTAGGGAAACTGCTAAACCCCCTTTTGCTCTCTTACTGATTTGGATCTGCTACTGATTTTCAGACACTACAAACAGCTTGCAAACACAGCAGCTCCCAGCAGAGCCCGCCGGCCCGTCCACCCTTCCCCCAGCCTTCCCCACTCCCTTGCTCTCCCTTCTGCCTGCATTTGCCCAGCGGTAACTCCCCATCCATCCCCAGCTGCACTCCAGCGACATTCCGCCCGCCCTTCCATCCTCCCACTGCGCCAACGTCTGCCCCCTCACGCTGCAAACTTGCTCCCCAAACCCAGAGCCGAAGCATTTAAGCCCCACTCCCTAAGAGGTCCCACACAGAGTGGATTCCTGATCGCATTCCAAACCTCAGGAAGAGGAATCACGGCTTCAGTACCGGCCGGATACAATTTGAGGATGTGAAGTCACGCAAAATATTCAGGTTCTCACCAAAAATGAAGTTCACACCTCCACACCTTGCGATATATTCCGCCCTTACGGATTTTCTTCCAGCACTGGAAGCGCTGGGGTGCCAGCGGCAAAACGCAACCGCCCTTGGGTGCAGGCGACGCTAGTTATACGGACAATGCTCCAAGTAAAATATACACTAACAAGATATTCAAGAACTGCCTTCACTGTCACGGGGAGCAGCTGCAGCTCCTGATTCAGTTCTTCAACCGCTGGGTGGAAAATTTCCCATTGCTGAAACTAAGGATCATCAGAAACTTGGCAAAGCCCCAGAACACTGTGCTAATGTGAGTGTGTAATTCCTGTTTCGATCAAATACAAGCCAGGCCCCTGTTGGGGGGCAGCCACAGGTGACTAACGCGGCCAGACCCAGGACTCAAGGCCCACTGGTGACTGAATTTGGGGCAGAATTTTCAATTAGCAAGCCTCTCGTTAACAAATCAATGACAACAGCAGGCTGCGAGCCCACGGACCCAAGCGGCGAGCCAGCAAGGCGGCGAGCACGGCTCACGTGCCACGCCGCTGGGCAGTGCCCACGCAGGCGACAGCCCCCCTGGCTCCACGTACAGCAGAGCGCGTTGCCAGGAGGAACAGAGCGACCCGCTCCGCATCCACGGAGAGGACAAGGAGTCAAGGACTTCAAGGGAGATTTAGGCTGGGCATTAGACAAAGCCTTCCAGCAGGAAGGATAATTAAGCGTAGGAATGGATTGCCTGGGGAGGGACAGGAACTGCCCTTCCTGAAGGTTTTACAAGCGGTGGGAAACATCTGTCACACTGACCCCACTTTGGGTAGGGGGCGGATTAGCGGCCGTTCAAAGACCCAGCTGTCTCTTAACAACTCCCCGAACCCCCCACCGATCTCCTGCTTCACGCTGCTCCGATCCAGGAGCTGACGGCAGCACAGAAGTAAGTTTTGGTTAGAGCAGAGCACCCGGACAAGGCTGAGATTTAGAGCCACCCAAGGCCAGGCGACCACAGGCCAAGGCTGGGCCAGCCTCCTCACAGCGCCCTACGGGGGTGCTGGCACCCGTTTCCACCCCAAACAAGGGCTGCCGTTCGCGTAGCGGGTTCCACGAGCGAGCAGGCGGCTAGCCAAAAAGCAGCCCGGTGCCCACCAAGCTTGCCCACAAGCCCACACCTTCAAGCCCCAGATTTAGTCCGGCGCAAGGCAGCCCTCCTCCATCTCCTGCCCCACAGGACTTGGCCGAGACAAGACAAACGAGTTACCTTTTTAACATTTTCCTCCTCCTCTTGGCGTTTCTCATAGTGTGAGAAGTCATCAAAGATGGAGGTGGTGTGCTTGTAGGTGGCAATGATTTTCAACACCTGCTTAGCCTTTTCCAGAGGCACCTCCTGAGTGTCCCTGGAGTTGGTCACTGGTTTATTCTCGTTGTTCTCTAGGCGGATGTGCCGCAGCTGGCTGTTGGGAACGTCCTTCACAAAAATCCACCTGACATCAAAACGTCCCTTCCACTTGTCCTGGGACCACACCCCCGCACACGTGTTATAGTCCACAGCAGATTTCATTTCTGCTACTCCGCAGAAGTGACCGCTACCGTTGACACTGAACAGTAAGTAAACAGGGCCCTTCCCGTTCATGGAGCGATAGGCGGCATCCAGTCTCTTGTTGCCGTGCTCTGTACTGCACCAGATGTTATATTTAATGGAACGGTGGATATCGTCCTCAGAGTAACTCTTAATGATGAAAACGCGGCCGTGTTTTGGGTTCCAGTCAAAATCCTTGGGGTTGTAGTTGTTGATGGATCTCAACTTCTCCAAGACCGGGTGCGGCTCCGAAGGAACAGAACCAGAACTGGCCTGAGACTGTCCCACTCCGTTACCGTCCACTCCGTTTTGACCGAACCCGCTGCCGCGATTACGAGGGGCGACCCAGCGGGTGGGCTGAGCCGCCTGCTGCGGCACGGGCAGCTGGGCCGGCTGCGGTGGCGGCGGGGGCAGCGGCTGGGGCTGCTGTCCGCCTGGAGCCTGTGCCACCGGTGGGCTGTTATTGATCTGCTGACCCACGGGCTGGGGGGACACCTGGGCTGGCTGCTGACCAATATTCTGAACTAAGGCCTGCGACGGGGCTTTTGGCACCGGCCCTTTGTTATCCCAAGTTCCAATATCCATGTTATGTTTTATGGGAGGCGGTGGAAGACTTGAACCTGCGATGCCGTTCTTGGTCTTCAGCTTGGGCTGCTGCTTAGCCGGTTTGCTAGCGATGTCAGCCCAGGAGGTCGGCTTCGGAGGAGCGATGGTAGCTGGCGGCAAACTGTTAGATGCCACGATATTACTGGTAATGGATCCGCTCCCGACGGCCGAACCGACGACTTTTGGGACGCTGTTTGCGACGTCTGTGCTGCCCAGCTTCAGAGCTGCCATCCCTTGGTCGATGGTGTTCATGCCAGGAGCCTTGTTCAGCGTCTCGTTGGCAAAGGCCGACTGCCCGTCGATCATGGCTCCCCCCAGCGAGCTCGGGGCATAGGCGTAATTGCTGCTGTAGCCGGAGCTTTGAGTGGATTGTCCCTGAGAACTGTTATTCCCCCAAGCCGAAAAGTCAATCCCGCTTGGAAAGAAGTTAAAGCCGTGCTGCCCAAGAAACGGAGTGCTGCCAAGGGCCCCCGGCTGCCCGAACATGGCGTCTGGGAGAAAGTGAGGCTCCCCGTTGCTCAGCTGTCCGTAGGAGGTTAGGTAGGGCATGGGTGGGTCACCCCCCGTAGACCAGGCGGCTTCGCCTAAGGAGTAGGAGAATCCAATGGAGGGACTGTAGTAGTTTGGTAAGTAGGAATCGGACATTGCAGTGTATGCATTATTCTGAAAGAAAAACACCAAAGAAAATAAGCGCTGAGTAGTTAGGAGGAGTTGAACAAATCTCCAGGAACCAGGAATAAAAGCCGTCCCAGAGTTCCCCGTGCCCCACCCCTCCCTACCTTAGGGCTGGGCAGGTAAACAGGCCCAGCCTTGAAGCACCTCCGTTGTCAGAAGTGCTCTAAAACCCATCTCACTGCCAGGAAGGTGAAACACAAAGGCTCAGCGAGATTCCCACACCGAGACAGGAGCGCGCGGTGCTCCTGACGCGTGACAGGACACCAGGGACTGCCCCAGAGCTCCTGCTCAGGCGGTAAAGCCAGCATCTTACCTGGCACCCAAATACTGTCTTCTGCTTTGTGTGGCTACTACCACAGAGGGCTGTTCCTGCCTGCGTACCGCCCGTAGCCGCCTGAAGCTTGTCGCTCGAGGGGAGCGTTTGGGGACAGGATGCCGAGAGAAGTGGAATACGGAAGAGAAAGGCATTGGTACTGCCTTCCTTAAACTTATTAGCCACGAAAACGGCTTTATCCCCTCACACTTGCAAGTTTCGGAGCTCGCAGCACTGCAAGAACTCGCACACTAGCGGGGATTTAGAGCCTACTCCTCAGACACAAACCGCTCTGGTGCTGCGGGCGCATCCCAAGAAAACGAGGGGCACCCAACAGGGCTTCAGTGGCAGCCCTTTACAGCACGGTGACAGCAGCAGCACGAGCAAGACGCCTTCCAATCCAGAGAGGAAGAGCAGCCTCGGCCTCCCTTTTAACACCCAAGCAGCCTTTAGGTTACGGAAACGAACGCCCGAGTTTACAATTAGGGAGCCCTCAGCCATCGCCAAGATTTGCTTACATGAAAAACACCCGTCATCGCGCATCCAAACCAGCGGCCGCTCCGGGGAGCGGCTGGAGCCGCGCTAACGGACACCCGTCATCACGCATCCAAACCAGCGGCCGCTCCGGGAAGCGGCTGGGGCCGCGCTAACGGACGTTATCACCCAGGAACTCGAACCGGCACAGCCGGCCTCCTGCTCCGCGCCCGCCCGCCGCGGACGAGATGCAAGTCGGGCTCAGCTCCTGTGTAAAAGCTTGGCTCGCAGCAGGCTCTACTCCATTCTTCGTTGAATCACGTCTGCACGTGCCAAGTGCAGCTCCCAGAGGGCTTCACGCCATACCGAGATCCACGGAGCCTCTCAAGATGGCTCGGGCACCCTCCAGGAACAGCTGGTTTGGCTCCCCACCTGCCACCGAGTTCAAGCCACAGGTGTGGGGGCAGCCAGGCTGGCCCCAACCGTACGGGTGTCAGCAGGAACTGCGCGACACGATGCGCTCGGGGACAAGGGGTGTCGTGTAGAACGCTAAAACGCGGCACCTCACAGGAAAACTCGGCACGACTCTCCCACAGGAGTCCCAGAAGCGAATTAATAACAAGACTCACTCTTACCCAGGGCACGGTTTTACTGACTGAGGAACCCAGTCCTGCTAAACCCAAACCAACGAGCGGTCCTGAGGGCTCCATCTGTCCCAAAGCACCAATTCTGACACCAACCCATTTGTAAGGCAAATGAAGGAACTTGGAAAAGTTACTATTTTCAACCAAAGTCCCTTTAAAAGATAATCCCCTCAATTACCAGAGTCACACCACTCTCCTGAAAATTAGCTTCGGTGGAACATGCTGGCCCGTACCTAAACCCTGAGCCCAGCAGGCAGAGGAGCAATTCCCTCCCCGCAGGCTTCCCCCTCAAGCGCACGAAGCACGTCACCGTCAGATGAAAACCCGTCCCCTTGTCACCTCAGAACCTTTTCCTACGCGTTTAACTCCGGGATATTTTACGGCAGCCTGAACTAAGCCATCACCCGTAGAGCATTCGCCGGCTACGCTCACGCAGCAGAGGCGCTGAGCGCTGCCAGCTGAAGGCGGATTTGGGACAGGCCCGCTGGCTGTTCGCTACCCCAGCGCCTGGAACTACCTCGCTCTGCTACCCCGCGCTCGCGCGACTGACACAGTTACTGATTAGTATGCAAATAAACTTCCCCGGCTTTTAATTATCACCAGTGACTAAGAGTTTTTGTACAGTTATTTCCTCAAATTCACTATTCCTCTTCACCTCGAGACCAGAACGAGGTTTTAAGCCTACTTATCGCTGCTGAGCTGTTTTTTCAACTGCCAAAGAATCACTCACTGGGTACCCGAGCTTTAAAATACCCAGCAACCGAATTCCCTAGGCTGACAAGCGGGTAAGCTGCACCTGAAACGGCAGCTCCGGAATGAAGAGCCATGAAACTACAACTTGGTTACTGCGTGCCTGCGCGGAGGGGAAATTCCCAAACCGCTCGCGTCACTCTGTGGCGGCGGGCTGCATTTCAGTCATCTTTGAGAGCCTCATCTGGAACTCCCTCTCCCATCTGCAGGAAAGGGGTGACCCCTTTGGTCCTTTACCCCAGCAGCCTGGCTGGCCGGCCCAGAACCACCACGCTCCCCTCCAGACTGAACCCTGGGGGTTCGGTTTCTACTATATCACGAGTTAAAACACGGATGGGAGCTGACAGGCAACGCAGCGCGGTGACAAACAGAGGTGAAGTCACCCCAAAGTTCCATTCCAAGTTCACGCGGCAGTTTTACCTCACCCCTGCTGAATTTCTGGAACAACAGCTCCGCTCCAGCTCCTGGGGCGCTCTCCAATCGCTTCCCTGCTTTTAAAATGTATTTTTACCAGCACGACATGCCAAAAAGAAACTAAATATTCAGAGGTTCTTCATCAAACATGCAAAATAGGGCAAACCAGCATGTTGCTTCTAGCGTTGCAGCAAGCTTCACTCTCTTTGGGAGATTTAAATCAAAGTGCACTTTGCAGGAAAGACTTCCAGATTCAGGAGGAAGCTGGAAAATGGTGATGGCAGTTTCTGGGACAGAAAAAACCCAGCACTAATGAGAGCTACTGGGAAAAGTAGCTAGATTTATTTAAGACTCAAGGAGGCAGTCACACTCTCTCCCCCTGTGCAGGTCAAATTTAGGCTTGTAACTTTTTAGGGAGCTGAATGCAGTAAGTTATCTTCGTGGACAGGTTGAATTCTGAAGATTATGAACAGCTGACAGGACCCTAAAGGATATTCAGCCTCGTATCTTTAGCAGGAACCAGGAAAACACTTGTTGACAATTTAACTGAGACAGAAACCTGCTCTTGTGCTCCAATAAAACACCCAACACTTCTCCGAAAAAGGTATACCGACTAGTAAAAATGATGAAAAGCACACAGAAAGGGAAAACCAGAACTGCTAATTTTTACTAATCACACTGGAAAGAGAAGCCAAGAGAATGAACGGACTGCTCAGTGCTACTACAGATGTTTATCTGTAATGCTTACTGCTAACATCTAATCAGCTGAACTCCATCTGTTATGTGTCACTCTCCTACCGCTCATTAAGAAAAACAAACAAAAAGCAGTTAAGAGCACAGCTAATCTTGAACAGAAAGGTAAGAGGAAAAGTAGCTGGCAGTCAGACCTTCAGGAGCTGACCACAAGCTCTCCAGCTCGCTTTTAGCTGAAGTTCTTAAAAAGTCTTAACAGCCTTTATCCCCTGGGCGTTCCGTGGGGGGTTTTTTGGTGAAAAACAGAGAAAACCCCATGACACGCATTTTCAGTTTACTTGGTGGAGATAAGAACGGCGATAGCATCCTCCAAAAGCCCTCAGAGCGCGACTGCAACGCGCGAAGCGATTTCACAAGGCAACACAGCGCATCTCCTGGGCCGGTGTGAAGAGCCAGAAACCAGCAAGGAAACAAGGTCCTAACAGTAAACCAGCCAGGAAAGGTCGTAACAGTAAAACTGAAAGAGCAGAAATGGTAACTTCAAGGCAGCTATGTAAGAAAAAAAAAGAACTGAACACCAACTGTAGGAAGTCCTTACACCGCTAAAAAATGGCTAAACCTTTCTACCTCACACCCACCACCGCAATCTAACGGCGCTCAGTGTTTTCTGCCTGCGGAAACGCACGGATAAACCGGCACGCTACGGTAAGAAACGCTGGCAAACGTCAGCGTGCAGCGAGTGGAAACACAAGGCGGCCAAATTCGCCCTCGCTACAGAGCGGCGGGAAGCACCCGGGGCTCTCGGTGCTTCCTGCCCCTGCGCAGGTACTCACCGGCCGGGCCTGGGGGCTCAGGTAGGGTTCGAAGTCATCGTCGTTTAAGCCGTCCTTCTGGTGCACAGATCCGTTTTGCACTGAGGAAAAGAGGCGGCGTTAGCAAGGGCTCTGCCGGCCAACTCGAACACCTACCGACCGGGGAGGGCTTCAAGGCAGCCCCTGTACCATAACTAGTTCAGAACAAACCAGCTGAGCCCGACAGAGCGCGGACAGGCGCAGGAGCGCTCCAACTCCAAACTTTCCCAGCCCCGAAACCACTGGCCTCACGGGTTGTTTTCCTCCGCGGCGCAGAGGCGCCCAGACCCGAGGCCGTGCCCGGCGCGTCTCCGAGATCCTCCCCGTCCCTCCCCCGCGGCCACGCTCCGCACAAGGCGCAAGTCGCCCGCGGGATGGCCGCTCCGCCGCGGGATCCCCCCCCAGCTCCCAGCCCGCCCCTCCGCCCCCGGGCTCTCACCTTTGTTGCCTTGGCCCTTGGGTCTCTGGCGCGGCATGGAAGGAGAGAGAGGGAGAGCGGTGAGTCACGGGGGGGGCGAAGCGGCGAGGCGCGGCCCGGCCTGGCCGGGGGAGGCCCGGCCGCGCCGCAGCACAATGGAGGCGCGGGGGGAGGAAGGCCGCGGCCGCCCGGCCCGGCCCGCGCCCCCGCCGCTAGGCCCTGAGCCGCGGCCTCGCCTAGCGGGGCCAGGCCCAGCGCCGCGAGGGGGAAGGCCGGGGGGTGGCGGCGAGGCTCCTACCTGCTCCAGGAGGCTGCTGGCCGACATGGCTCCGCGGCGGGGCTGCTGGCGGGGCGGGGCAGGGCGGGGCGGCGGGCGGCGGCGACGGCTTTGTCCGGGCGCGGGCGCGGCGCGGCTGCCTGGCGGACTCCGACTCGCCCGCGGCGGCTGCCTGGCTGGGGCGACGCTCTAGCCACCCCCACCTCGCCTCTCCTTCCGGCCCGCGTCTATGGCCCAGGCCCCGCCGCCTCGCGCCCACACGCGCTCCCTGGGCGTCACGCGGCACCGCGCGCGCGCCGCGCTCCCAGGCACAATGGCGGGGGAGGGGGGGGCGGTCTAGGGGGGGGGGGCGCGGTGCATGCCGGGACGGCGGAGGACCGAGGGGATGAGCGCCCCCGCTCGGCCGGGCGCGGGAGGCGCTCGTAAAGGGCCAGGCGCCCCCACCGCCCAGCGGGGTTCACCAGCAGAAATGGCAAATCCGAGGCCCGGCTGCGGCCCCCCCCGACTCTGCCCCGCCGGCCCCCGGTACTTGAGCCCCGTCCCCGTGCTCAGGGCACGGCCCAGCACCCCGGGGCGTGGGGGAGCAGGAGCCGTGGGCGCCAGGCTCCGGGGGGCCGGGAGCGGGTGCGAGGGGGAAGCCTGCCCCATTCCCCGCGGGAGAGGGGCTCAGCGGGCAGGGCCGGCGCAGGGAAGGACCTGCTGGGAGCCTGGATTGAGGGGGGGGGGTCCCCCAAAGGACCCCTGCGCGGGCCAAGCCGTGTGGGAACGGTGTGGAGGCTGCTGGAGGGGGGTCCCTGAGCCAAACCCCTGGGATCTGCCTCCCGCAGCTGTTCCCAGCGCCTGCACGGGGGGGGGGGGGGCCCTTCGCTACCAGCTCCCAGGGCAGCAGCGCCCACCCCGGGCAGAGGGACCCCTGCCCAAGCCCTGAGGCGTGGGAGCCGCCTGCCCCCAACAAACCCTCGGAGCGCTGGTCGATTTTTAACTTTTAATGCAAAAAAATAGCCAAACACATCTTCCCCCCCCTCGCCCGCCCTCCCCAGGTGTGTTTCCTTTGCTCTTGTTTTGCTCAGTATTTCCAGCCAAGCAGCTCCCCACCCCCCCAGCCCCCCCAAACCTCCGCAGGCGCTTTCCCCCCTTCCATCTTCTCACCCCGGCAGAGCCCGGGAGGCCCCCGGCCACTGACAAAAAACAGAAAAAAGAGAGGGAAATCGGGAAAACGTTCCGCAACGTGCCAGTTCTAAATCCTGCCGAGAGATTACAGGAGGAAAGAAGAAAAATACAAAAATAAAACCACCAAGCGAGTAGCGACAAGCGCGGAGCAGCCCCGGCACACGGTGTAAACAGAAGCTGCCCCGATCCGGAGTCCAGCTCTCCCGGAAAGCAACAGCACAACATGCTTTGTACGCCCCGAAAGGACCCTGCGGCGCCGAGCAGCGAAGGGGGAGGTTGTGGGGTTAAGCTCGAGTCGGTATTTTTTTGTTTTGCCTTTACGCAAAAGGTTGAAGTGATCTCGGAGTCTCCAAGCGGCGTTTGCGGCACCCGAGCCTGGCCAGGCGGGGAAAGGGACGGAGGGAAAAGTGCCACGGGAAGAGGTGGGAGTGGGATGCGGGGACCCCCGAGAGCAGGTCCCAAGGGGTCTGCAGCTGGGAATTGAGGAGAAGGGAAGGGAGAGAGCAAACCAATACAAAAAAATATAGATATAAACCCAATTTGTGTGAAGGAGAATACGGACAGTAAAGGCAGCGTTACTGCCGTCCTCCCCAAAGCAAGAATAACAATAAAAAAATCCCAGTTGAGGCGACAGTGAAGAGTCTGACACAATTCCCCAACTCCGGGGGAAAATAAAAATACAAATGAGGTACCTTTTCCACCCCAAAGCCGTCACCCCATCCTACAGTCACATCAACGCTCCAGCCACTGGTTATTGTCTCTCTGAAATCAAATATCGGGGGCCAGGGCAGGCCCGGAGCAGAAGCACCACGCATACGGCTGGAGCCACGGCGCGCTCCCGGCGCCGGGACCCCTCCTCCAGTTCCTCCCGGTTGGGTTATTCAGCAGAGATCCAGTCTCTCCTCCACCCTGCAAACAAGCAGGATTGTTCAGTGCTCCATGGACACGGAGCCTTTTCCAGGTCTCACGTGTTTCTCCAGCTTTTTTGTTTAAAAAAAAAAAAAAAATTATATATATATAATATACAGTACACTGAAAATATCCATGGAAACCAATGGGGCGGCTGGAAAAGATGCTTAACAAAAAAGCCCAAAATAAAACAAATTCCCAACTCTTCCCCAAACTGACGCTTGCCTTCCTTCCCCACTAGTCCTCCAAGACCACAATCTCCACGTTATGGACCTGGTGCTGATGGTCCTCCACATCCCCCACCACTTTCTCCTCAGTCCTCAGCTCCGTCTCCAGGATCACAGCTTTGCCCTCCGACTCGTCCACGTCCGCTTCGGGATCTGGCGCCGGGTCGATCTCTATGATGGTCTGCCCGTCGTCCGAGGTGCCCTCCACGGCTTGGATGGTGGAAGTGAGGCCGGATTCCATGGCCACCAGTTCCACGGGGTTGACCACGGTGGCCACGTTTGCCAGGGCGCCGCTGTCCTGCATGGCCGCCGAGCTCAGCAGTGCCAGGCTGGAGGACGGGTGGAGGGTGACGGTGTCCGAGGAGCTGGTCTTGGAGGAGGACACCACGGTGGCGTATCGGAACAGCTGGGAGCCAGACGGCAGGGTATGAACAGTCACCGGGCTGGAACCTTGGCTAATCGTTGCCACCGGGATGTTGCCCACGGAGAACTGCTGTCCGACGGGCGCAATAGCGATGGGCGAGATGACCGTGAACTGAGGCTGCTGGATGGGGGTGGAGGGGCTGAGGACGGTGGCAGAGGCTGGGCGCTGCAGACGGGGTCTCTTGGGGGGCTTGGGAGCACTGACAGGCATCAGCACCACGTTCTGAATGGTCTGGGACTTGGCTTTCTGATCCTTGGCAAGTTTCTTCTGCTCTTCCAGCTGCCGCTCCAGGTCTGCAAAGAGAAGCAGCACGTTGGGCCGGGGCCAGCACGCCGCGGGAGCTCCTGGAGACTCGCGGGCTCCCTGAGCAACCCGTTACACCCCGCGTTTGTGACAGGAGGTCTCCCAACCACCCAGTCGAGCATGATCTTAGCATTTCACTCAAGGTCAAACTGCACCAAAGGAAAAGGCCGGATTCTCCTGCCGTAGACCCGGCCAGTGTTCCAAACCCGCTCAGCCTGCTCTGGCCGGCTGTCAGCGCCGGGGTAGGGAAGAGGTAATGCTCTATACCAATTTGCTGTCTCCGTTATCTTCCTGCTGATGAGAAGATGGGCATTTTCTGCTCCCCAAGGCAGACCCACCTCCAGGAAAGAGTGGGCAAGCCCTTCCAGAGAGTAGGAACTGCTTCCCGAGCTTGGCTGGGTCCTCTCCCCAGGAGCCAAGCCCCTGTTCTGGGGACAGGAAGCAGGGCTGCCTGGCTCAGTGAAACATCTCCCTCAACCCTTGTCCGTGTGAACGCTGGAAGTAGCACAGTAATCTCACTTATCCAGGGCAGTAGGGGACTAGGACATCCCGCATAAGAACAGCTCCTACAGGACACTGCGAGGAGTGAGACACATCCAGCAAGCGGCTCTGGGGAATCCAGGTCAGGCTACTGGCTTCAGCTCAGGGGAAGCCGTGCAAGACACCCGATAGCTCCACGCCAAGACAAGCAGATAACTCAGCGCCCCGTGCGCGGAGAAGCTTATTAGCTCAGGCACAGCACGGCGCTGCCTGCAGCCCGGATGCCTGCCACGCTGCCCTTAGCTAGCAGCACCTCTTTCCTAATGCCCATGGAACCAGCCCTGCACCCCCAGCTGCAGTGAAGGGCACAGACTTTGGGCTGTCCGACGCCCCGAGGAACTGCGCACTGCAAGGCAAGGGAAAGTTCCACTCAAGCCCTAGGATGGAAAAGGAATGGGATGCATTTGTTTCAGGGCAGCACGTATCGAATAATAACCCAAATGTGGTTCGTATATCAAAGGAAAGTCACATCAGCTCCCAAGAGCAGCGACAGGAGAAGAAGCCTTTCTAGGTGGTGGCTGTACCTGCCAGTGTGTAAAGAAACTGTTCCTCTCCTTGCTCTGTCTGGTTTTTCCTGTTGTCCAGAACCTTCTTGACTGTGTCCATTAGGCCAAACGTGTGAGCAACGTTGTTCAGGACTGCAGCATCTGTAAGGAAAGTGCATGGGGATGAGTGTCTGGTCCCACAGGTGGGACTCGCGTCCTCAAAAAATGCTCGTGTTACACTAAAATTTTTCTGCTGCTTTTTGTCAAACTATTCCTGTTCTTTCACCAGGGCTGGCCGACAAGAACAGACCCAGCTCCCGCATCCCTCTGACATCCAAGGACTAAATAATCCCATTCACACGATAAAGAAAACGAAACAGAGATGTGTCACCCAAGCAGCTCGAAATTGTTGCAAATGAAAGCATAATTTGCAATCACAGAGATACAAACGAGCTCTCCACCTACAAATCATCACCCCATGCTGCTGACAGTGTCATTAACATGCCAGCTCTGCTGAAAGCTGTGCAAAATCTCTATTATAATCCACTGACTTCAATCACTTACAGCTTCCAAAAGCTGCCACCTACCAGACACAGAGATCCTCCAGCCCAAAGCTAAATTAGAAAATTAAGAAAAAAACAAAATACCCTGGGTAAAATGAAGTTTGTGGCTACACGGATGTTCTCTCAGCAAGAGCGTCAACAAGAGCTGCTCTCAACCCCTGTGCTCACAGGAGCATGTGCTGAACTGGATTAGGGAACTGATCCAAGTTAAAAATAACCCTAAAGAGGGAAGTTATTTTTAACCCAGATCAGTTCCCTCATCTAGTTCGGCCCCAAAAACATGTTTTCTGGCACAAGTGAAGACACACCGAGAAGCGAGGGGGCAGGACCTGTTGAAGCCTGCACTGTCACGGAGAAAGGTGAGTAACTCTGGTCCGAGAAGTGACCCTGGGCAGGCTTTTGGGAGTGGAGGACAGCTGCCCGATGGTCTCAGCACCTGCCAGGGTCACTTTGCTCGGGGAACAGGGTGGCACCTTGTGCCCCGCAGTGCTGTAAGGGAACGCACTTCGCAGTTGGGCAGGCTGAGAACACACCCTGGCTCAGCTCCCACAGCGGTAACTGTGGCTAAGGAGTGGTAACTGGCTCACCAACCTGACTCAACGGCTTTAAAAGGTGGGGACAGACCCTCAACACCACCTTTTTTTGCCTGCAGGTGCCCTTGTCAGCATCCTTTCCCACCGCAGAGCTGGAGGCTCACAACCTACCTGTCATCTGGAAGGGAGACTGACCCAACCTCTGCTGGACGCCCCTGAGGACTTCTTCTATCTCCTTCTGGATGTTGCACACAACCTCTTCCATCAGCCCCACGTCAGCTATTCCTTTCCAGAACATCAGTGTGTCCTCTGGCCCAAGCAGAGGGAAAAAGAAGTCAGTGTGTACAAGCATTTGGCATTTTTCCCACCCGGCTACCTCGAACCTTTCAGGCAAGTGTAACTTTGCCAGACGACTTCTAATTTGGCCATTGGGGTGGATGTGACACGCAAAAACCACCCCCCCAGAAGCAGCAAAACAGATCCGGGCAGCAACTCAGTAACAGGTTGTGAGCAGCACCGTGACTTCCAAGGCAACGTTTCGCTGCCTCTGTTCATCTTTCCAAGATTCTGAGCTTAAAATCTTTGAGGAAATTCTGCCTAAGGTTCCGTACTGATCCTAAGAGGGACTGCAAGGCACCGCAGCCGGAGAGACGGAGCCAGAAGGGCTGACAGGGGACTAACACGGGGTACTAACGATGCTGCTCCCCGATGGTTTGTCAGGCTCCAGGCGGGCAGACGTTTACATCCTCAGAATGAACAACAAAACCCCCTCACCGTAACTCATAGCAACTGATCCGGGGGCTCAGCCACAGCCACAGGGCCAGGGCCGAAGTCCCCCTCTCCCCGCAGCGGTGAGGAGCTCCGTTTGGCAGGCACCCTGCACGCCTGGGACAGCCAAGGGACCGGGGGGCAGCTCTGGCATTGCCTGACCTCTGCGTATTTTCAGGGTTCAGTGTAACGGGCAAGGGGAGGGGAAGGAAACACCCAAGAAGCAGCCTGAGCTTACCCGAGATCTCATCCGTGTCCTTCTTCATGCCTTCCTCAGTGGCCATGGTGACGGCAGCCGTCAGAGCCGAGTTCCACTCGATCCCCTCCTCCATGCTCTCCTCCGACAGCGCGATCTGGGTGATGCTCCCTGCCAGAGAGGCAACGTCAGCTCTCTCTGCAGCACCCGGAGCGCCAGCCTGGAATCCCTGCTTTGCCTTCCGCCCCCCTCACCCCTCCCAGGCTCTTGTTCACGCTCGTGGTCAGGGTGTTTGTGCCTGGCCTCTTTCAATCAAATTAGCTGAAAGCAAATATTGCTCCTTCTCTTTGGAACCGTGATTGTGAAAGGCTCTGGGGCTTCGGGAGGGAAAACCACGTGCCCTCCAGAAAGCAAACGAGTGCTGGCATAAAAGGAGCAGAAAGGGATCAGAAGAAGGGAACAAATAAGCCTCAGCTCAGCCACCTTCTTCCCTGGCATCACCAACAGAGAGCTCTGCACCCCAGAGATGCCCTAGTCTCTCCGGAAATGACAGGGTCAGGGTCCAAGCTGGTTTACAGAAGGGAAGCGGATCTGACTCCATCCTAAATTTCTGGATCAAATTTGGGACTAAGCCAAACTGCAGCCACTTTAAGGTTTTACCATGTGCTTCCCAGGAGATTCTCCTTAGCCTATGGCCAACCCTGCCTTCTCACCCACACAGGGCCTTAGAGAAACATCACCTACCCAGCTGAATGACACGATACAGTTGGCAGTAGTCTCCTCCCCTAACGTCAGCAAAGAGATCCCTTCCTGCTCTGAAGCACGGGACTTGCTGAGAATTTGCAGTTGGAATGACGGTCAAATCATGCCCAGCCATCACACCCCATTTCTGAACTTCCAGGTGACATGGAGCAGGCTGCTCCAGAGGTCAGGGTGCCTAGGTTCATTCCTGAGTATCCGCCCATTTCATGCCTTTGTAACAGACCCTCAGAAAGGAAAGACACCAGGAAGTGCTGTGTGAGCACTCGGGCGTTTGCTCAGATGGTGATCCTAGGACAGGGATCCCTTCAACTGCTGCAGCCCCTCGGCCCTGGGGACAGGCTGGGGGAGTTGGGGGGTTCAGCCTGGAGAAGGGAAGCTCTGGGGAGACCTTAGAGCCCCTTCCAGTGCCTGGGGGGGTACAGGAAAGCTGGGGGGGCTTTTTCCAAGGGCAGGGAGTGACAGGACAAGGGATAACGGGGTTAAACGGAAAGAGGGAGATTGAGATGGGCCATCAGGAAGGAATTCTTCCCGCAGAGGGTGGGGGGCACTGGGACAGGTTGCCCAGAGAAGCTGTGGGTGCCCCATCCCTGGGAGTGTCCAAGGCCAGGCTGGATGAGGCTTGGAGCAACCTGGGCTAGTGGAGGGTGTCCCTGGGTGGGCTTTGAGGTCCCTTCCAGCCCAACCCACTCTGTGGTGATTCAAGGCAAGCCCTCCCTGGCTCCCAAGGCTGCCTCTCGTCACTGCTCAACACTGGCGCCTTTCCAGCCCTCACATTACTGCAGAGCGGAGCTTCCCGGCAGGTGCTGCCGAGGTCCCTCTGAGCAGACACGAGAGGCATCTTCCTCCCCAGAAACCAGAGCAGTCTCCTGAGTGGTGGGACCACCCTGCTACGCCCGGGGAGGAGACGTAAAACATGTGTGTGGGGTCAACCTGATTTGTTTAGTCCAGGGAAGGAGAGGAATGTCAGAGGGAAAACCCTGTGACATCGCTAACCGGTTTCCTACCGTCAGCTGACGTAGGAGTCTGCACCACGCTCTGCTGCCCCGGCACCGGGGCTCTGGCGCTGCTGATCAGGAGATCAAACTTGGTGCTTCGGCAGGTGTTGGTGCAAACTTTGTCGTGCTGGTAGAAGTCAATTTGCCCCGAGTCCATCATCTTCCTGTGCAGGGAGTGGGGAGAGAACCAGGCTCAGCTCAAATCTCAGCCTGGAGACAAAAGGGAGTATTCTACGTAGGAATGCTATGGCCATGAGAAGGAGGGAAAACGGAACACCCAGCGCTGCTCTGCACACAAAACATCTGCAGGGCCTTCAAACGGCAAATACGAGCCATCCCCAGGCTGACATACAGGGCTCCGGTCCTGTTCCACCCCCACCAAGCACCACGTCCCCAGGGGAGGCCACTTCTGTACAGGATGAGGAATCCTGCCGCCCAGACCACAGGGCCGGGATCTCTGCAGGCTGCTGGCCAGGCAATGTGAGCTTCCAAGAGATCTCCCGGGGCCTGCAAAGCAGACAGAACGCCTGCTTGGGATCCTGCAGCTGCAGCGATGAAGCCCTGAAGCTGGACGCAGCGGTAGGCAGGTCTAATACCTCAGCATGATTCCTCCGAGGCGAATGGCTCTCTTCCAGTCCTTTAGGGTGGACTTCCCAGCCAGGTGAACAAAATGCTTCGGGCTGATCAGCTGGTCATTGAACTGACAACGAGATAAACAAAGGCTCAGCAAACAGGGTAACGCCACCTCGGAAGCCTGTACTGGTACATCCAACACAGCTCATCTAAAGCCCCCACGTCTGCCCAGAAAGAGGAGGTGCTCCTCAAATCCCCAGCAGCTGTGATCCCCTCGGCACAGCAACGCCCAGAACGGGTGTGTTTGCGGGGATGACCTGCCAGCCGCCAGCATTCTAACCACACAGCTCTACCACGAGCAGCCCCGAAGGCTTTCCTACAAGGCAGGAACCAAACTGGCTCCTTCTGCGAGCATGTCCTGGTGATCATCACGGGAGACTCCTGTTAGATTAAACAGCTGAGCAACATCTGGCTGACACAGGTATTCGCAGGGCATCTGCTCTGTCCTGCTCCAGTGCCCAAGATGGTTCCCGTCGAGGGTTGGCAACGGAACGCTCTCGCTGCAGCAGCGCACGGGACTCAGCCTCAGCGCATCAGCTGTTACGTTAGCACACTCTCAAGTGGGAAAAGGCAACGGCCAAATTTCTCTTCTCAGTGCAACCTGCTCACCGAGGAAGGGTCAGAAGCGGAGTATCAGGACACCAAGGGAAAGAGACAAGGAAGAAAAGCTCTGGCAGATCTCAGTACGCATCCCCTGCTTGCCTTCGGCTCCAAGTCCCTCATCGAGTGCCAAATACAGCTCTGCTTTGAACAGTAACCAAGACCAGCAGGGAAATATGAGTGATGGGCCTTCGCTCCTTGATCCACTCCTCCTCTGCTTCTCCCCATGATACAAACAATTTTAGCGCTAATAATCCACCGAGCTGCGAACGCCAAGTCACTCGGCTCCAGCACAAGGCTCAGAGGAAACACAAGAAGTGAGAAAGTCCTGTGGAGGTCAAGCACCGGAGCCTGAGAGCAGGAAGGAATCCGCCACGAAAACTCCCTTACCTTTACACACTTGACGTTAATGCCCGGACAGACGAACTTCTTCCAGAGCAGGATGGCTTTGCTCTCCCCGCAGGTGATGGGATAGGCGATCTCGATTTCCTCGTTCGTTTCGATGGTGCTGGGGTCTGAGGGAAGAAGGGGTAAAAAGGAAACTGTCCACCCAGGAGGCTCAAACCCTGAGCCGAAAGCTCACAGGTTGTGAGAAACCAAAAGAAGGGCTGATCCCAGTTCAGGGTCAGTCCTCTCCTCGTCTTCTCCCATGACTAGCTCTAACAGCAACTGGCATCCGCTTTTGAACATCGCAACACTCAAAACGAAGCTCATCTATCAGGAGAACGTGAGATCAGAAACCCAACGCACCTGTAAGGGGAGGGGGGCAGTAAGAACAATTTTTGCAGAAACAAAATGCTTTAAAATTTGAAGCACGGATCTCTCTCAGATTTCTTGGAGCTCTGGTGCCTCTTTAGCAGTGATACCAGATATCTGCTGATAATATATTCTCCTCACACGCAGAGTTTCTGTTAATGCTGCCAAAAGACCCACACCCACACAGGAAGCAGAACGCTAGTCCAGATCTAGTGACGGCACCTAAACGACAGGAGGCTTTTCCCACATACTCCCTGGGATGGCGGGGAGCACTCAGCGCCAACCTGCTCGGTTCTTCTGAACCCCAACCCAAACCATCAGCAAAGAACCATCAGAACCTGATGTCAGACGTCAGCGTGGACACAACCGCCAACCTCATAACCACGCCTTCTGCCTGCTAGTGTCGCACACCAAGACCAGGGTGAAATCTCGGCTCCCCTGGACCCTGTGGGAGCCCTTACCATTCACTGCAGGAGGGCCAGGATCTCAGTTCCAGGACTTTGAGACCTAGCAGTAACAGCAGACTCTTATTCCAGAGTTTACCCAGACCCCGCACCCACATCCATGCCTGGGAAACCGCATCTGCAGGGGCAGAGCCAGAAGGAAGCCCAGCGAACCGGAGACACCAGCTCAGCTGCGACCAGCCCTGCAGAGGAGGGGATTCTGCCCACGCCAAGCGGGAACTCACCGATCCCTTCTTCTAGCTTGTGGATGGTGTGGGTTTCGACGGCCACTACGGCGGCGCTGGCCTCGGAGCCCTCTTGGTAAATCCTGTTGTGAAAGCGGCCATCCATAAACAAACTATATAAATCACGGGGAATCAAGGTTCACAGCAGGGGGTTAAAAATTCGGTTGGTTTCTTTCTTGCCTGTCCCGGAGAGACGCGGATTTCGTTTGAAACAGCCTCAATCACGGGCATTTTGTTGGCCCATACAAATCACGCTACTAATCCCACGGACTGAAACGCACAGAGGCGTTCCCAAGTCCTGGCATCCCACCCTCCACGCTGCCAGCACCGCTGAAGCAGCTCTGCAGTGCGCTTCCCCGTGCCTGCTCCTCTGGGTTCCGATACAGGCAGTTACCCACGACAACAGGAAGCTGAGCTCAGTGCGCCCGGATTTCCCTTCCAGCCCTGTGTGACACTGCAGCACGGGTGATCGCGCAGGGAAGAGTCACTGTCAGGCCTGCAGCCACCCTGCTCTGTGATTGTCCAACTGGAGCCACTGTATTTGTGTCCTGATTGATCCAGAGGTAAGACAAAGTGCCTGGTGGCAGCCCCTTCTCTGCAGAGGCTGCCACGGGTACCGCAGAATTCCCGCCAACGTCCCAGCTTCCTTGTGTTTTAGAGGAGGATTATTTCAGCGGAAAGCTGGCGCAGAGGCATATGTGGATCTGGACACACGAGCACAGCAGCTGCAGGATGGCAAAAACCCACCCTGGGGCCGGAGAGGGAAGAGGAGACAGGGAGGATGCGTGGCCGGGGCACCGTGACCGCCTCGCCGCTTCCCCACTGCCACGGGCATCGCCGGGCTGCGGTGATCTGAGAGAGCATTGCACAGACACGTCCCCACAGGGCAATTTCAGTCCTTGGAGGCCCCACGACGGTGACACACACAAAAGCCTTTTTACGCTGTATTTTTCTCTCTACCATGCGCGGCACAAACCCGACGCAGACCTGGAAAACGCAGCGACGCTCAATCCCCGCACCACAAAAATCTACTGGGTTCCCCCCCCCCCCCCCTCACCCCGCACCTCCCAGCCACACCGGTACCGTCCGACTCACCCTTGCTGCACCGGCTGGAGCTGCAAGATCACTTGGGTTTTGGTATCCTCCGGGTTCTCCCCTTCGTTTCCATCACTTGGTACAACCACCACATCACCCACAGGGACGCTCACTTCGGCATTCGCCATCTCTCACATGAAGCCCGGCGGTGGCGAGGTGCCGCGGTGCTGCAGAGGGCAAAGCAGAGGCAGGTCTGTACCGCGGCAGCACCGCTGCCTGTGCAGGGAGAGGGGCAGGCAGCGGCGTGTAAAGCACGATCGCCCAGTCCCGCCGCGGCACGGGCCACGCTCGTGGGGACCGTGGGGCCAGCGGAGCAAAGCTCCGGCTCCGGAGCGGGGAGCAGGCTTTTAAACACACCACACGGGAGAGACGGGCCATCGACACGCACAAGGCTTTCTCCCGCCCCATCGATCACGATAGCTGGGAACATCTCACCCGACACAAAACCGAGAGGGGCAGATCCCCCCCAGTGCCACCGTAACTTCCCAAGCCGGCAGCTCTCCCCCGGCTCCGCAGCTCCCCACCCGAGCCACCCCGCACGGCGGGTTTTGGCGAGAGCACAAGGTTTCCCAGACGCAGGGGCTCTCCCTGGCCGGGAGCGCTTCCAGCCGCCCTTGGGATGCTCCGCTCCCTCACGGCCAGGAACGTGCCTGGGAGCGGCTGTTCCCACCGCGCAGGGGCCGCGGAGAAGCCGGTTCTGCCGGCGGCAGAGGTGCGGTGCCGCGGGAGACCCTCGCAAGGGGGTGGTTGAGCGGCGGCCGCGCTCGCTCCGACGGCTGCGCTCGCTCCGACGGCTGCGTGGGGAGGTGTGAAGGCGGTTCTGTCAGGGCAGCGGGGCTGGAGCTCGGGCCTGCGCGGGTCGGCATCACCCCCGCGGGCTTCAGAGGCTGCTGGGAAGGCCGGACCCCGCGCCAGGCGGTGGCGGGGTCGCTGGGCCACGGCTGGGATGCAGCGGGGCAGGGGAGCAGAGCCCCGGGCGAGGGGGTCACGCGCCAGCCCCCACCCCCCCTGGGGTGACTGCACCCCCCACCTCCCCCATGTCTGCACCCACCCAGGGCCGCTCCCCTGGGACCCCTGAGGGGCAGCCCCAGGATGTCCATCACAGGGGAGGCCGGAGGGACCCCAGGGTGACCGGCTCTGCCCGTGCCGGGCAGGGGCCAAGCCCAGGACCCCGGGGGGGGCTGCAGACGAGGGCCCTGGGCAGGGTGAGGGGTCGGGGGGGTCCCCGAGGCTCCAGTGGGGCCGCTGGGCCTCGCTAGGCCTCGGGGAGGCCTCGGCTCCCCCGACAGGGAGAGGGTACCCCGGAGGGCGGGGGTCACCGGGGCAAAGGGTCAGAGGTCAGCGCCCCCTCCAAGGCCCAAACTGCCCCCCCCGACGGGGTCAGGGGTCAAGGGCGGGGGGGAGGCGCGGAGCCCCCCCCCCCCGCGGCGCTCAGCGGCGGCGGGGGCGGGGCTGCCCGGGGGAGGGGTGTGGCCTCTCCCCTTCCCCTCCCCCCCTCCCCCACCGCGGGCGGACGCAGCGGCGCGGCCCCCCCCCATCCCCCCCCAACACCCCCCCCCCCCCCGCGGCGCGCGACGTCCGCCCTCGCGGCGGCGGCACGTACGGCGGCGCGCGCTGGGGCGCCCCCCTCCCCTCCCCTCCCCGGCGGGTCCCCTCCCGCCCCGCCCCGCCCGCCCCGCCCCGCCGCGCCGCCGCCTGGCCCCTCCCGGCTCCCGTAGCGCGGCGCCGGCCGGCCCTTACCGTCGCCGAGCGGCCGAGTCCGGGGGCCGAGAGTGGGGGGGAGGGGAGGGAAACGGGCCGGGCAGCAGGGAGCATGCGCAGTAGCCGCCGCGGCCTCGGCCGCCAGCACTTCCGGCCGCCGCCTGCCTTAAAGGGGCCGCCGACCACAGCGCGACTCTCGCGGCCGGCGCCGTGCTGCCCCCTGGCGGCGGCCGGTGGAACCTTACCCCCCGGCTTCCCCCGCGAGGCCGGGACGCGAGTGACGGCGGGTGGGGGGTCCGGTCCCCTGCCAAGGCGGCCGCGGTATGCCCTGCGGGACCGGGCATCCCCAACCCCGCCCGGGAGGCGCCCCCGCGGCGGGTCCGTGCACCGCCCCCCGCCGCCCCCGAGGGGCATTTGGGATGGCCCCCGGCCCCGCCTCCGGGCTCCGCGTGCCCCAGCCCCGCACGGGGTTCCCCCCGCCCCGGGGTGCCCGGGACTCCCCCCCGCCGGCCCGGCCGAGCCCCCCCGCTGCCCCCGGCCGCGCCTCGCCCGCTCCCCCTCGCGCTGGGCGGTGCCGGCTGACTGACAGAGATGCGGCCCAATGGCAGCGCGGGGCCGGGCGGCGGCAGCCAATGGGCGCGGCGGAGCGGGCGGGGGCGGGCCCGGGGTGGCGGGCGCGGCGGGGCCGCGGCGGGGCCGGCGGCGGCGGCGGCGGCGGGAGGATGCGGGCGGGCGGCGGGGCGGCGCGGGGGGCGCTGGCGCTGGCGCTGCTCCGCCGCTGCCTCCTGCTGGGCCCGCTGGGGCTGCGCCCGGCCGGCGGACAGGACGGTGAGTGCGGATCGCGGGGCACCGGCCACGGGGGATCCCGCACCGGGACACGGCACGGGGAGCCCCGCTCCCACCGGCACCCCCGGGGTTCCCCTACACTCGCTGGGATAGGTCGTACACCGGGACTGGGACCGGACGGACTCGCCTCTGCCCCGGTACCGATCCGGAACGGGCTCCTCACTGCGTCCGCACCGGGATCGGACCGGGATGGTCTCCCCGGTACCGATGCGTGACGGGTTCCCGCTGTCCCGAGACAGGGACCACGCTGGGACGGGGTCTCCGCGGTCCGCCTGTCCCGATACTGACGCGGGACGCTGTCCCCATCATCCATCTGCTCCGGTACCGGACGGGACGAGCCCGCCGCTGCCTCCGCCGCCCCCGCATCACCCCGGCCTTGCACCCGCCTGGTCCCCCCCAGCTCCCGCCCCGCTCCCTCTGTCCCACCGTGCTCCCGGTGCCAGGCTGCCGCCTGCCCCGGAGGTCCCGGGTGTCCGTCCTGCTCCGTCAGGGCTTTCCCCGGGAATCCCTAATCCCAGGGGCCCGACTCTGCCCCGGTTTAAGAGGATCAGTGGAGCTCACGGTGAACAACTTGGCAGCGGGCTCCGTCCCGGGGATGCTGCGGGCCCCGGCAGCGTCGCTCCGGGGGATTTACACCCACTGGGGTCCGGGAAGGCCCCCAGGTGACGCTCAGCCCAACTTCATCCCAAAGACACAATTTTCCCTGGCATTGCTTGTCCCCAACTCATCCGAGAGCGAGGGGATGAGGACGGGACATCCAAGCCATTGTCACCAGCGAGGGGAAACTGAGGCACGGGCCAGGATGGGATCTCCGGGAGCAGAACCCGGCTGCATTCCTGAACTGTGATGTGGGAGATATCCTACAGCGGCATTCCACCAGATCCAAACCCGTCGGTGGACGCTGGGGAGCTCTCCCGGGGCCGACAGCGTGTCGGAGGCGGGAGCGTGCCGGGGCTTTTCCCGGAGCATCGCCCTGTTGTGTCTTTCCTGCATCCTGTGAGAAAACAAACAGATCCCTGGCAGGGATGGCCCCAGCGCTGGGCCCTCACCCAGCGGATATCCAGTTTTCCCATTTTTTGGCAATTCATATTTGGGGGGGGGATGCCCCTGTGACGAGCCGTTCCCGGCCCCTCGGTAGCACCTTCGGAGCCAGATCCCCTGGGTGCGCCTGCAGCTCTCGGCTTATCTCTGGCATGCGCCGGCCACGCTCGGGATGCTTTCACCCAGGGTTTCCTTTCCCGGGATGGCTGGTTTTCCCAGGGTGGGTCTCCCCAGCTCCTCTGCACCCACTGACGTGGGATTGGAGACTGGGGGGTCCATCCAAGACCCCCAGCTCAGGCACACGTGCCACAGCCTGGCCAGAGAGGGTTTTCCATGTGGATCCCAATGGCTCCGATCTTCCTTGCTGGAAACTTCCCCAAAATACCCCAAATTTCTGTCCCACCAGCCTGGGAGCCACTTTCCCAGCAGCCCTGGGGTCCCCCATGCCCCCACCAGCCCCGGAGGGCCCAATCCTTCCTGGTTTTGCCATGGCAGGGACCACTGCCCAGCTGGAGCGGGGACATCAGGGATTTCACCCAGCCCCGCATCCCTGCCGGGGGTGTTCGTCAGATAAACCCCCCCTCCCGGCTTGGCCGTCAGCCCTTCCCGCAGGCTGGGCAGGAGTGGGCTCTGCGGGGGGGCTGGCATCTTCCGCCTCCGGCCCCCCCTTTTTGTATCCCTGCAGGATTTTCCCCCGCCGGGGCTTTGTGCCGTCTCCCGGTGACGGCGAGGGGAGCCAAGGCAGGGCGAAGCCGTGCCCGCCATCGCTTTTCTTTCCGGCTGCGCCGGGGCGATGCTTGGCAGGAGCAGCAGCTTCTGTGGGATGCAAGGGGGGTGAGCGATGGACCCCCCCAGCCCACGCAGAGAGGCTCAGCTTCCCCCCAGCTCCATGCCCTTCCCTGCACCCCCAATCCTGCCCCGGCTGTACCAGAAATCCCCCCCCCGGGCACTTTCAACTCAAGTTTCCAGGATGTTCCCTCGTGCTCGGGGGCGGCGAGTCCGGAGAAAAGCCCCTTTTGTGGCGGGTGCTGGCGTCGCCCCGGGGAGGAGGCGATGGGGATGCAGCTGCCCAAGGTCATCCTCAAGGTCAAGGCTGCGATCAGGGGTTCCTGGGGGCTGCTCGGTGCCCTACAGCCCCGTGTTGGGGGGTATTTCCTCCATGTATTGTTTGTATCCCCCAAAATTGGGTTCCTCCTGGCCTGGGGGTTGGGGAGGAGCTGCAGGGGCGGGTCTGCACTGCGTGGCTGTTGGGGAAACTGAGGCAGCTTCATCCCCGGACCCCCCTAGGGACTGTCCCCAGTGGGAGCAGTGGCTAGAAGAGCCACCAAAAATGGTATTTCAGATGAGGACAACACTTGAAGGGGCTGCAGGTGCCCATAGGGTGCCCTCAGGGCTGTGCCAAGTGGGGAAACTGAGGCACGGAGGAGCCTGGTTGAGCCTCCTGCCCCACTCTGGTCTCTCCGCAGGGGACGGCTGTGGCCACACGTTGCTGACACCCCACAGCGGCACCCTCAGCTCCAAGAACTACCCAGGCACCTACCCCAACCACACTGCCTGCCGCTGGCGGCTGCGCGCCCCCGCGGGCACCTCCCTCCTCCTGGCCTTCGGGGATGTGGACCTGGAGCCCTCCGAGCACTGCGCCCGCAGCTCCCTGCTGCTCGCTGATCCCCAGGCCGGCACCTCCTACGGTAAGGGGATGGGGGTCCTGGGGGGAAACTGAGGCAGCGCCTGCAAAGTCCTGGATAAGGGGAATATCAGGAAAATCCAGCTTTTTAGCTGATTTCATCATGAGGAGGGGGAGTGACAGGAAGGAGACCCAAAGAGGGGGATATATAAGGAAGGGGGTACCCAAGGAGGGGCATATCTGAGGAGGGGATACCCAAGGATGGGGGTACCCAAGGATGGGGGTACCCAAGGACAGGGGTACCCAAGGGCGGGGGTACCCAAAAAGAGGAATATCCAAGGATGGGGCTACCCGAGGAGGGGGCTGAGGAGGGTGTGACCCAAGCAGCAGGGTACCTGAGGAGGGGGCTGTTGCCGAGACAGGGCGGGGGCGGGGGGAACCTGGTTGGGACCAGATGCAGCTGCCGATTAATTAATTCTGTCTGCCCAGCCGCTGCCCAAACGCTTCCAGGATTTTCCCAGAGGGATTTAATGGCCTTGGAGGGATTTGACAGCACCGGCAGCGCAGCGGGTGCTGGGGGAGACGTCTTGGGAAGGGGGTCGGAGGTGTCACTGCTGGGGTGTCGATGGGGTGGGATGGGGGAGCAGCCCTGAGGCGCGGTGAGGGGCAGGGGCTGGGCAGGGGACGGGGTGGAAGGAAGCCAGCTTGGATCCGCCGCTGCTCCCGGGACTTGTTCTCCAGGGTTTTCACCCTTTCCGGGCTCATACCAGGAGGCGTGACAGCATGTGCGGTCACCCATCCTCATCCCCTCTGCTGTGTCCTCGGGGACATGTTTGTCCCCACCTCCCAGGACCCCAAAGCCCAGAGACCGCCTGGCCCAGGCTGAGGGGTCCTGGAGCAACGCTGGGAAGGGGGGACCCCCAGATGATGCTCCAGGGGGCTGGTGGAGGCGGCAGGGCACCCGCGGCCCCTTTGGGTGCCTTCTCTGGGGCCACGTGTGCTGGCACGGGGGGTGTGACGTGGGGCCAGGCCGGGGTCCCGCTCCCTCACCCGCGGCTGACGCCAACCCTTGAGAAGTCCCAGATGTTTTTCGGGAAGCGGCGGGAGCCGGCGGAGGCTGCGGGCTCCTTCCCGCTGACTCAGACCTGGTGTCTGGCACCCGGCCTCATCCTGCCTGGGGACGTGCCGGGGTCCCTGCAGGGGGGCAGCCTCCAGCCCATGGCTCGCCCGAGGGGTTCCCAGCACCCTGGGGGTCTCCAGGGCCGCTGGCCTGGTGGGCACCCCACCAGCCATGGCAGCATCTGCCCAGGACAGTGGGAGGGAAATCTGTGCATGTGTGGCATCTGCATCTCATCTGCATGTCATTTGCATATCACACCAAGCCCCCATCACGTCCGTGACCCTGTGACACCCCCACGCACACGCGTGTCCCATGTCCCCTGGGCTCGGCTAAATGTAACCCAGGCAGGGTGCGGTTGCAGGTTGGGTTGGGGAAACTGAGGCACAGCACGACCTCCCATGGGGGGTTTCACCACCAGCACCACGGGGACATGGGGACACAGCTCCCTGTCCCCAGGGCCACGATGGCATTTGCTCAAAGCATCTTGGGGCACCCTGAGGCCCTGGTGATGGGCATGAGACAGAGGCGAGGGGGGTGATGGCACCCTGGGGATTGGGGCCACCTCTTGTCCCCGTGTGGGACCAGCGATGTCCCCAAGGAACCCGCCTGCCTGCTAAGCCGAGGTTTTAATCAGGGAGATGGAGACTGCAAATTAATTTGGATTAACGGCGGGATTTAGGTGGCAGCTTCGGCGGTGCCTGTGAGAGATGGGGAGGGGACAGGGATGCAGCCCCCGTTTTGGGGTCCTACGCTGTGCATGCCAGCCCCGGCAGCGGGGGACACGGTGGCAGGTGCCCGCTGAGGGCTGGTGGCCACTCTGCCGTGCCAGCCGTGGTGGAATGCAGAGGGCCCAGGGAGGGGGGAGAAGCATTTCTGGGAAGTGTGGGGGGGGTCACTACCCATCCCGGAGCCCATCTGTCCCCCGGGAGGTGGGGACATCTCGGGGGGCCTCCTGAGAACCTGGTGCAGCTCTGACCCCCGTGCCTGGGGCCTGTGTCCCCCCGGTGCTGCTTGTGGCTGTGGGAGGACAGTGGGGACAGCTGCAGGGGGCTGTGCCCCAGGTACCCCACCCCATATTGTGGCTGTAACTGCTTCAGGGGTGGGGCCACCTTGGGGCTGGCACCACCCTGGGCATGGGACCACCCTGGGGCTGGGGCCACCCTGGGGTTGGACCACCCTGAGCATGGGACCACCCTGGGGCTGGGACCACCCTAAGCGCAGCCCAAATGCCTGAACCCCCCTGGCACTGGCGAGAGCTGAGCCGGGGTAGGTGACACCCTGGGGTTGGGGTTCCTGGGGACCCCCAGCCCTCTCCATGGCCCCTTCCCTGCCACAGGGCCCTACTGCAGGAACGCTGTCCCCCCCGCTCCGCTCCTGGTGACGAACTCCAGCGCCATGACCATCCTGTTCAACAGCACCAGCCACCGCTCGGGACGAGGCCTCCTCCTGTCCTACGCCACCTCCCAGCACCCAGGTAGGGGGGGATGTCCCCCAGGGATGCAGACACCACCCTGGCCTGCATCTCAGCCCACGGGGGGGCACAGCTGGGGGTGGAGGGAGCTCCTTGTTGACCTTATGGTGGGCTCCCATCGCCCCGAGGTCCTTGAAGACCCCTGTTTTCCCTGGCTGGGGGCACAGCATGGCGACCCCCAGGCCATCCATCCAGCTGGGACCCCTGTCAGCACCCTTGGACCCCCTGGTCAGCTGGGATCCTTGTATCAGGCCGAGCCACGGGCACCGCGGAGGGTGGCGTGGGGGCGATGGCTGCAGGGAGCGGGGGGGCCATCCCTCCCTGCCCTCCAGACACGGGGACCTGGGGGCACAATGCAAACACGGAGCAGGATTTGGCTGGGAAAGGGGCGCTCTGGGCTGTGGGGTAGGCAGGGGTCCCTCACCCTGGGGTGTCCATGCCTTGCAGACTTGGTCTCCTGCCTGGCTCGAGGCACCCACTACACCCAGGAGCATGTCAGGTGAGCGGCCAGGGGGGTGTGAGTGGTCCCTGCTTTGGCGTCCCCCGCCCCGGCATCGCTGCTGGTCCCCACCAGCTTCATCCCCATCCCTCTCCTGGCTGCCTGGGCTGTGCTCGCCCCCGGGGCTTTTGGGGTGCAACCGCGGCGGGGAGCAAAGCGGGTGTGCGGAGGAGATGTGGACAGGAGCGAGCCCTGCCCCCGCTCCCCGCCCTGTGTTTCAGCGTGTACTGCCCCGCGGGCTGCAAGGACATCGACGGGGACATCTGGGGCAACCCGAGCCAGGGCTACCGGGACGTAAGTGCAGAGCCCAGCTCGCCCCACGGGGCGCCCGCCCGGCCGGTCAGCACCCGTGGGGTGCCACCCTTGGGTGCCCCCGCCGGGGACGGACCCCAGCACACGTGGCTGCTGCTTGCCACCCCCCAGCAGACGGCAGGGGATGGGTTTGGCCGTGGGGTGCCCCCCTACCCCGCGGCGGGGTGCTGCTCTGAGCCGTGCCCCGCTCCCCGCAGACCTCGGTGCTGTGCAAGGCGGCCGTGCATGCCGGGGCGATCGCGGACGAGCTGGGTGGGCAGGTCACCCTGTCCCGGGAGAAGGGGATCACGCTCTACGAGTCGGCCTTCGCCAACGGGCTCCACTCCAAAAGGTGGGCAAGGGGGGGGGGCTGCGGGACCCCAGCTGCACCCCACACACAGCCATGGGACCCATCCATGCTGGCACCGGGGACCTGCTGCCCCTCGATTTCAGAGACCCCCGGGGTTTGTTCACCAGGGACCCCCCCAGCTGATGCTCCCCCCGCTTTCCTCTCCGCAGGGGATCCCTCTCTGAGAAGCGGCTCATATTCCACAAAGGTATTTTTTCCCATTTCCCCTGAAATTAAGCCACGGCTTTGGCCGCCAAACCTGGTGCCGCCCCCACGTCCAGCCAGGGGTCGCGGGCTCCCAGCCTGCCTCTCCTGTTGCCAGCCTGCAGTGATGTGCTGGAGGTGGCCTCCTTCAACGCCTCGTCCTGGTGGCACGAGGTGGATGTGCTGGGCCGGGACCGAGCCTGGGTGGCCGAACGGGCAGCGCTGGGCACCGCCGGCCACTCCTGGGCGGCCCATCCCGGCTCCAAGGCCGCCTGGCTGGAGCTGGACCTGGGCACCCGCAGGAACGTCACTGGTGAGTGCCAGCCATCAGAGTGGGGGCATCAGCTGCCCCTTGTCCTTGTGCCATGCTGACCACTGCCCTCCCCATGGTGCCAGCCTCACTGACCCCCCCCCCAAACTGCCCAGAGCCATTGCAACCCTGCAGTAACTCCCAGGAGGGATGGGAGCTCCTTGTGCCATTATACTGGTACAAACTGGGATGCAGACAGCACCGCCCTCCCTTTGGCTGTCCCCCATCCCCCTTCTTGTCCCTGACACCCCCCCATCCGCAGCCGTTTCTGGGATGAACAAGTTAATATTATGCTCTCGCGTCGGGTGCCAGCGAGCGCCTTTTGTTCGGCCGGAGCCTGCCGAAAGCGGGGGCTTTGTGCGGCGGCGGCGGGCGACCGCGGCCGGGAAAATGGGGACATTGTCCGGCCGGAGGCTGGAGGAGGGAGGAATGCGGGGCTGGCAACCGGGGCCGGAGGTTATCGGCTCCTGGGGGCACAGCGGGGGGTCCGACGCTTGAATCTGCCACCCGAACCCCCTCTTGGGGCTGGTGGGAGCTTCTGGGGGGTCTCCCAGGGGGGTGCCATGTCCTGCGCCCTGCTCCCCTCCAGGCAGGGGAGGTATCCCAGAGATGGGGGTTATTCCAGCTGGGAAAGCGCTGCCCCATGCAACGGGGGATGCTGGGGCACAGGGTGACCCCCCCCAAGCCCTCCCCCAGCCCCGCACACCCTGACTGACAGCAGGGAGCCCCCCCCCGGGCTCGCTCCTGCACCAACAGGCATCATCACGAAGGGCTCCTCCGAGCAGCACGACTACTACGTGACATCCTACCGGGTCTCCTCCAGCCGCGACGGGAAGAACTGGAGACCCTACAGAGGCAGCGGTGGCCAGGAGGACAAGGTTGGCACGCGGGGGGGACAGCAGGGGGGCCGCGGACCCCCTGCCCGTGGACATTCGGCCATGGGCACCCCCTCTTCGCCCTCTCTGGCAGGTGTTTGAAGGAAACACCGACAGCCACGGGGAGGTCTCCAACACCTTCATCCCCCCCATCGTCGCCCGCTACATCCGTGTCACACCCCAGAGCTGGCACCAGCGTGTGGCCCTGAAGGTGGCCCTGGTGGGCTGCCAGCTGGCCCGGGCCCGTGCACCCCGGCCCTACGGTGAGCCCCTCACCCTGCAACACCCCCCACCCTGCAACCCCCCCCCGGCATCTCCATCTCCCCGCGCAGCTGGTGGTGGTGCCCACACTCACGGTCCCCGCTCTGCCCCACAGTGCCCAGCATCCCCAAGGAGGTCCCCGTCCCCACCACCCGACCGCCCAGCCACACCCCCATCCCCGGCGTCGCCCTGGACCCGGAGAAGGCAGGTGGGTGCCGTGGGGGGCTGTCCCTGGGGCGCAGCATCATTGCGTGGGTGCTCCAGGCACTGGTGGACCCACTCGGGCTTTAAGATTCCCCTGTGACAACCAGTGATTTTCCTTCTGCGGTGGCCCCGGGGGGTCTCCTGGCACCCGCGGGTGCAGACGGGTGGGATGGGGCACCTGGGGGCTGACGCCGCCCTCCCTCCCCAGGCTCCACGCTGCTGGTGATGCTGCTCATCGGGGCCTTCGTGCTGCTCTGCTCCAGCCTCCTGCTGCTTGCTTTCCTGTGCCACAGGAAGAGGTGGGTCCCAGCCTGCCCGCCCCCCCCGCCTCGCGCGGGGGACCCAGCATCGCCTCCCCAAAACCCGGCGGCTCCGTTCGGCCGGGTACCGAGCGGCACAGCGCCCCGTGCAGTGGGTGAGGGTGGTGACGGGCACAGGGTGGCCTGACCCCTCGCCCCCATCTCGCTCTCCCCTTGGCAGGAAGCCGGCGGCAGAGCTGAACTGTGGGATCACGAAAGGTAAGCGACCCCCAACCCCGTCCCAGGGGTCCTGCTGTGCCTCGGGGCCAAATCTGGGATGGGTGCTGCTGAGCCCTGAGCCGTGTCCCCCACCCAGGGGCACCGCTCTGCCCCCAGGCACGATGCTGCTTGTCCCCAAGGGCCAGTCTGTGACAACCAGGGGGTTTCCTTTCTCCTCTCAGGGTACCCCAAACTGGAGTCGAGCCAGGTGTGCTCCCTGCAGAGCCTGCCGCCCCCCGGCTCCGCGCTGGCACCCTTCCCCACGGCGGCTGCGCCGGGGGACCTCAGCCGGACGCATTCGCCAGGTAACGGGGACACTGGGGCGTGAGTAGGTCCCTCAGCCTGGAGCTGCACCCTGGGGCGCCCATTATCCC
The DNA here is from genome assembly GCA_027574665.1 of Rhynochetos jubatus. NCBI lineage: Eukaryota > Metazoa > Chordata > Aves > Eurypygiformes > Rhynochetidae > Rhynochetos > Rhynochetos jubatus. The sequence goes on along the minus strand of CM050672.1, from coordinate 4,024,563 downwards.
CCAGCACCAGGTCCGACCCCTGTCCTGCATCATGGTCCTGTGCCAAAGGGAAACCCTGGCAGGGATTGTTATTATTAATGATTATTAATTAAGAAGCCACCCCAGACAGAGGCGTGGGCACTGCAAGGTGGCCGGAGGGCACCAGGAGCCCCGCTCTGTGCTGGGATCGAGGGACGTGCCCATCCCCACGGGGCAGGTGTCCTGCCCCGGCTGGGTTTTGGTACCCACCTGCCCAGCCCTGGGTGTCCGGATGTGCCCGTTTTTTCCACCCACGGGTGCCCCCAGCCCCGCCGCATCGGACGCAGCATCGTGTGGGGACAGTCCCCCGCTGTCCCCGGCTCAGAGCCCGGCGTCCCCGTTGCAGACTACGCCGAGCCGGACCTGGTGCAGCTGAGCCCCGGCAGCCAGCCCGGCCCCTCCACCTTCAAGCCGTTCCCGGACGAGGGTTACACGCTGCCGCTGGTCCTCAGCCACTACGACGTACCGGGAAAACACCACGAGTACGCGGAGCCGCTGCCGCCCGAGCCCGAGTACGCCACGCCGTTCAGCGACCCCGAGCCCGCCGGTACCCACCGCAGCCCGGGCGGCATCACGGGGCTCCCCGGCTCCCCTCCGCCAGCGCGGTACGACGCGCCCACCGCGCGGCCGGGGGAGCAGCCCGCCGGGGAAGCCCTTCCCTGGGCGCGGACTGCCAGCCCCGGGGGGGATGTCCCAGCCCCGGAGGGGTCCCGCTTCCAGCGGGGGGACCGTTCCCTGGCGCACGTGTACCACGAGGCCTTGTGAGCGGCGGGAGCGCAGCGGCGCCAACCGGGACCCTGGGGGGTTTAGGACCGACCCTATTTAAACGCAGCCCTGTACAGACACCCGCCTCCGTGTCCTCACCGCCCGCCCCGCGGCACCAAGCACGCCGCACGCCCCTGCTTTGGTTCTGCCGTTGCCGCTGACCGGGGCGCCGGAACTGGCGGTTACCGGCGACCCCCACCGCAAAAATTGTGCTTCCGAAATCTCTTGATGTCGATTCCGCGGGGGCGGCCGCGAGACCCCCCCGTGCCACGCACGGCAGAAGCCCTTTTTGAGCGCCCGCCCCACCGCCGCCGGCACCGGAAAGCGTCAGGGTGCTGCCTAGCTCACGGCGAGGCGCTCCTTCTGCCCGCTGCCCATCTCCCGGATCTCTGTTCCTCTCACCTTTCTCCCCACTGTCCATCGTATCTTTTCGCCATTTTTGCACGTTTTCCCCTTAAAACCCCTCTTTCCCCTCATCGTTTCCCCCGAACTCATATGCAAATCGCGCGAGGCATGCTAGGAAATCTCTCCACCGCCTCACCGAGGGTGGGGCCTTAGGCGGGTGTGGCGGCGCGCGTGCGCAAGCCGGTCGCCTTCTGATTGGCGGCGCTGCTAAGCGCTTCCGCGGGGCGGCGGGCGGTGTCCCGGAAGGGCTCGGAGCGCGCGGCGGAGGGAGCGCAGCCGGCGGCGGTGTCCCGGTCCGAGCGCGGGTCATGGGGAGGTACGGGCCGGCGGGGGGTCCTTTCTCCGGTGGCGGGAGGCTCTGGCTGGTTTACAGGGGCTTTTGCGGTCTGAAATACGCCGGGAGCCGGGCGGTGAGCTCGGCGGGCCGTGACCCGCCGCTCCCCGGGACGGGCCGCGGGAGGGCCGGGGCCGGTGTTCGCACACCCGTGGGGCGGGCAGCATTCGGGAGGGGGTTCTCGGGGCGCGAGGGGCGACCCCCCGCAGCCGCGACAGGCGGGGCCCGGCGGGGCCGGCGCCGGGCGGCTGTCGGTGACCTTGGCTCTGCCCGGCGGCTTTGGCCGCGGCTCCGCGGCACGGGGAGGTGGTGTCCGGCCCCGCGGCGACCTTCCCGGTGGGCAGCCCTGCGGCTGCTGACCTCGTCACGCCGCTGGCGGGGAGGATACCGGAGGATAAGCCTCCTCGAGCGGCGGGCGCGGAGCCGTGCCTCCCCGGGTGCCGAGCGGCCGTGCCTCAGCCGGGAGGCTGGAAGCGGCGGGCCGAGGGGGGCGGTTTGGGTCGCCCTTCGGCACCCGCCGAGCACGTCCCGGGGGGGAAAAGGCTTTCTCCTGCAGCCAGCGCACCTGCCGGGCGAGCGCCTGTCACGGAGGCTTCCTCTGGCAGCGAAGGGCAGGGTTTTGGCTCGCGTCTGTAAGGAGCCAAGAGGTAAAAGCCCAGAACTCGCCCGGTTTGCCCTCTGAACGATAAAGTGACGCCCAGAGCCCGCGGGCCTTTGCGAACCTATTTAACTGCTTGCTGGAAGTTGGTACGTCTTAATGGAACCGGGACGCCCCCCGAGCGCTCCGGGGGATGCGCCGAAGGTTTCTTCGGCGTTAACGTTGACCTTAATTACGGCCGCAATCAACCCTGAGGGTCGGCGGTGCCGACTGCGGCCAGCGGGCCTATTCCTGCCGCAGCGGGAAGCTGCCGCCGCAGCGCTCCGGGCTGGCCTGCGCCTTGCCGCCGACAGCAGGGACCGCGGTGCTCTGTCTTGTGACAGAAAAGCGGCGTTTGGCCCAATTTCTACTCCCGCTTCGGGATCCCGGGAGGCGCCTCGGCCCCTGCAGCAGCCTACGCTCGCCACTGCGCAATACCCGCCGATAGGTGAACCCCGTCGCGCTGTAGGAAGGACGCCGCCTGCTCTCTTGCGTGAAACCCTTTCGCCGTGGGTGATACGAACGATGTCTGGTGTTCCTGTAGGAATGAGAGTTATGTGGAAGAGGAGGAGGCGAGAGTAGGTTAACGCTGACCGCCGACGTACTGGGAAGGCTTTGGAAAAATGGCCTCTCCGTTCGCTGGCCCCACAGCGGTCGCTGATGTAATTAAAGATCTAGACACTCAGATAGCTGTAAGTAAACCCCCGGGGCTGGCATGCGGGCTTTGGCCTGGGAACCTGCGCGGCCCGTCAGTTCTGTGTTCGGTGATCTTAACGACACGGCCCAGGGTGCGATAAGATCCGGAAATCGGTGAACAAAATGACGTTCTGCTAACAAAGCGCTTTTTGCCCAAGAAGGGTGGAGCTTTCTCCCCTGCATGGTGGGTGCGAGCCCCTGCTTTGTGGGTCTGCGAGGCACCGGGGGGGTGGGGTGAGGGGCCCGAGATCAGCCCACGCTAAACCCCAGGCTAGCGCGCGGACGTCCCTCCTGGCCTCGTGCTGAGCTCCTCGCCCGGGAGTGCCGGCGGCGGGGGTTTTGGGTGCGAGTGTAATGGTTTCCCGTCGGTAACTCCGTTGGAATCGAGCTAGAAGCTTGCTGAGGGCGCCACAGGAGCGTGTCTGGGGTAGAAATCCTCCTAACGGGGCTCCGTGCCTGCGGGAGCGGCAGTGCATGAGCGTGCCTTGGAACGGAGCGCTAGAGCGGCCGCAGCTCGGTGCTCCTGCGTGATTCCTCCTTTGTGTTTTGGGGTGAATTAATCCAAACTAACCAAGCGTGCTCGGATGAGGAGAAAACGTCTTGTTTGTAGCTCAGGTCGCGGACTTGCATCGTTTTACGCGCGAGCGTGCTGTAAAGCCGGTGAAACAAACGCCTCTCTCGTAAGTAAGCTCACCCCGTGGCGCACGGGCTTCTCGGGGGAGGTGTCCGCTCGCAGCGGCTGCTTCTCCCCCGTCTCTGGGCCCAACAGCAGCGGCTGCACGAGGGCCTTTTACATCAAACCGTTCCTTCCGTGCCCGTTTCACGTGACGGAGCTGTGGCTGCTGCCCACCCCGCTTGTGGGGGTGCAAGACCCAGGGTGTGGATGAGTTTCCTTTCACGGAGCAGTGAGGACGGAGCAGAGCTTTGCTGAGCCTGGATTTTGGAGCCTTCCGGCCATGAAATTCCGTGGTTGCCAGTCAGTCTGTGTGTTAGCTCAGCGGCCACTCACCTGAATGACTTCAGGCACCAAAGGGTGAACGTGGAAGACTTGAATAACCACCTAAGCTGCCGCAACCCGCTGCTGGTTCACCGTTAACAGCTCAGTAAATCACTGACCGTGGCTGTCGGTTGCCTGGTGTGGGAGCAAATCGAGGGTGTGGGCACGCACGTTTCTCCATCACGTTACCTCTGAGCACCCAGAACTGTGCTCTCAGAACCCAAACCGAATCCTACGTGGCCAGGCTCGCAGCGAGGCTTTGCTGTAGGCCGAGCTGGATGTGTGGCGTTGCCGAAGACGAGAGCTCCGGCCCGCAGCCGGCACCCCAGGGAGCCCGAGCCTCGTAATCTTCTCAGGCCTGCGGCGTGTGGAGGCGAAGGCTCGAACGCTGTGCCTGCTGCTCCCTGGTATCGCTGCTGCGGGAGCGAGCCCTGGCCTTTAATTAAGTCGTCTTGGCATGGTCTCTTCCTCAAAGCTGTTTGTGGTCCGAGGGAGATGTGTTCGGAAGGGCCCTGACCGGAGGGCGAGGGGTGGGCGCGTGTGGGGTTCGGCCTGAGGGACGAGCAGGCGGCCCAGTGCCGCTGCAGAGCTGCTCCCTCTGCGCAACCTTATTCCGCGTACCAGGGGGCGTTTTCTCTTCCGAACGTTGCTCTTCCCCTATCGCTGCATCCAGAGAGACGCCATGTGTAAACTCTGGGCCCCGTCCGGACACGGTGGCTCCCTCGGGACAAAGCCGCGCTCTCCCCGTTGAACTCCTCCTCCTTTGCTAACCCTGGCTTTCGTTTCCTTTTCCAGTTGATTGGTTTGGGTCCCCACAACCCCAAGAAGAAGCAGGACCTAGATAAGCTTTATGATCTAAAAGCTAAAGCCCAACAGATTATGAACCAGTTTGGCCCTTCTACCTTGATCAACCTCTCCAACTTCTCCTCGATAAAGCCGGAACCAGCCAGCACCCCCCCGCAGAGCTCCATGGCCAACAGCACCACCGTGGCCAAGATGCCCGGGACGCCCAGCGGAGGAGGCCGGCTCAGTCCTGAAAGCAGCCAGGTACTTTCTGCCCGGGCGACGTTCACACCCGCCCGTGCTCAGTCCCTCTCCTTCCTGAAGCTACCGGCACAAACTCAGCGTCCGTTCTAAAGTGCCGGTTACCGCGTGAGCAAACGTTTCCGGCCCTGTCTTCCCTCTCGGGCTGGTGGGGTGCGGGCGCTGTAGGTGTAGAGGGTTTTCCCAGTCCCAGGGAAGTGGGTGCTGGGGCTGTGACTGGGAAGTTCTCTTTCAGTGTGGTTTAGAGGGGAGGAACGGAAGCACGGGTTTGTAGCCTGACCGGGGTGGCGCGAGGGGCAGCGCCGCTGCCGGGAGCCGCTGACTCGCGCGCTTGCTTGTGGCGCGTGTAAAATGCGCTGCTGCCCGGTAAGTGCTGCGGCAACGCGCGCTCCGCTCTCTGCCGGCTTCGCTGCCCCCGTGACCCCCACCCGGGAGGGGTGGTAGTGCCCTCGCCCAAACACGCAGCGGTTCCGCCCTTGGTGCGAGGGGACCGGGAAGGGCAGGAGCGCCTCCGCTCCATCGGAGCGGGCTGATGGGGCAGTGGGCGTAACTTTCATCCGTATCCTGCAAGACTTAAGCCTTCTGCTGCTCAGCAGCGGTAAAGTTTCTGCTCCCTGCCCCGTTTGGGCTGAGGGTGCTGCCTTCTGCCCTAGAATAACCCAGCACTCGCTGTTTTCCGTTTGAAACGCTAAAGCTGATAAGCACGAGAGCCACGGAAACATTTCCTTTGTCCCCTGAGCACAGATGTAGTCACGGATAGGTTGCTTGCACTTGCTCTCTGCCTCTTAAGGCTTGACATTTCGCCTTTGTCCCCTCGACCAGCGGCCTGGCTTCAGCCACTGGCACTGCCCTGCCACTCTAGTGCAGGAGACTTATTTATCCTGGCCTGCCGCATTCCACCGTCCCTTCAGAGCAACCCTGGTGCTTGAAAATGACTCCTTAACACCTGACATTCCTTATCTCTGCCATTCCTGCACTGAGACGCTGTGTCAACAGTGTGACCTGGGCCTCGGGGGGCAGTGGGGGAGGAGGCCTGTGCGGCTGTGCTGTGGGGGGAGCTCAAACCAGGGCAGTAAATCCTTCCTCTTCTCCCACGTGCCCAGGTTTTAACCAAGAAGAAATTGCAGGACCTGGTGCGTGAGGTGGATCCCAACGAGCAGCTGGATGAAGATGTGGAGGAAGTAGGTACCAACCCAGGGCTGGGGCTGCGGGAAGAGCTCGTCGGGGATTCTGCAGGGACCGGTGGCCCTTTGTCCAAGGCTGGGGGGGAGGGGGTTGGCTCACTTCACGCTCTGTATTCTCACGTTCGCTGCAGCCTTCAGCCACCTGTGTCTGTTTCTGCATCCCAGCATCCAAAAGGGGTTGTAAATCAGCAGTTTCCTCTGAAATACTCTCTCCTGCGGGGTCGTTTTCCCGCTCTCCGCATGCTGTCAGCTGCTCAGCACTGATAAGGCTGGCTGTCGTCCTCGCTCTCCACAGATGCTGTTGCAGATCGCTGATGACTTCATCGAGAGCGTGGTGACGGCCGCCTGCCAGCTCGCACGGCATCGCAAGTCCAACACCCTGGAGGTCAAAGACGTCCAGTTGCACCTCGGTGAGCGACACGTTTCCCCTCGGCCGGGAGCTGGGTGCGCGCCCTGAAGTCGGGGCACGGCCGCCGGGTTGGGGCGGAAACCCGTGGTGTAATCCCGGGGTGAAGGGGGTGCCTGCCCCCCGCCATCCCCTCGCCAGATGTGGCTGTTGTGTGGTTTGTAGCTCTCCGGCAGCCTGTGTCGGAAGGTGCCCAGCGCCGGGACGGCGTCTTTGCCGTGTTAAATGCCGCGCAGCCCTCCGCTGCTCTGCTGGGGGGAAGCTTTTGCAGCTGGTGCCCAGCCCACTGGCATGTCTCTGGCCCCGGCTCCGGGCGGGCTGCCGGCGCGTTCGAGATGATGAGGCCGCTCTTGCGGTGCGTGGCTGGGGGTAGAGCGCGCTGATCTGGGCTCTCTCTTCCAGAGCGTCAGTGGAACATGTGGATCCCGGGCTTTGGTTCTGAAGAAATCAGGCCCTACAAAAAAGCCTGCACTACAGAAGCTCACAAACAGGTAAAGCAGCCCTCGGGGACGCTGGGAATCACACGGTGGAAGCCTGATGTGGGGAGGGTGGTCTTGGACTCCTGGCACAACGTGGATTTGTAGCCTCTTCATAGAATCCCAGAACGGTTTGGGCTGGAAGGGACCTCAAAGCCCCCCCAGTCCCACCCCCTGCCATGGGCAGGGACACCTTCCCTAGCCCAGGGTGCTCCCAGCCTCATCCAGCCTGGCCTTGGGCACTCCCAGGGATGGGGCACCCACAGCTTCTCTGGGCAACCTGTCCCAGTGCCCCCCACCCTCTGCGGGAAGAATTCCTTCCTGATGGCCCATCTCCATCTCCCTCTTTCCGTTTAAACCTGTTACCCCTTGTCCTGTCACTACAGGCCCTTGGAAAAAGCCCCCCCAGCTTTATTGTAGCCCCCCCAGGCACTGGAAGGGGCTCTAAGGTCTCCCCAGAGCCTTCCCTTCTCCAGGCTGAACCCCCCAACTCCCCCAGCCTGTCCCCAGGGCAGAGGGGCTCCAGCCCTCGGAGCATCCCTGTGGCCTCCTCTGGCCTCGCTCCAACAGCTCCGTGTCCTTCTGCTGTTGGGGGCCCAGAGCTGGAGCAGAACTGCAGGGGGGGTCTCCCCAGAGCGGAGCAGAGGGGCAGAATCCCCTCCCTCGCCCCCCTGGCCACGCTGCTCTGGATCCAGCCCGGGACACGGTTGGTTTCTGGGCTCCAGCGCACACGGCCGGCTCCTGGCCAGCTCCTGGCCCCCAGCACCCCCAGCCCCTCCCCAGGGCTGCTCTCCAGCCGTTCTCACCCAGCCTGTGCCACTCTTCCAAGCGGTTTGGACTTGAAATAACTTCCAGCCTGGCCTGTTTGTGCCGAGAGGATTGCGGTGGCTCGGGCTTCTCCGTGGTGGTGCGGCGCAGGCTGTGCCCCCCGGAGCCGTGGTGCCCGCTGTGGGGCGCGGCCGGCTGGGAAGGGTTAAAAACGAGCCCCTTTGCAGATGCCGTGCTCGCTCTTGGGGCGGAAGGGGCTGCGCCCACCGGCTGTGCCTGCGTGGGGGGGCCGGGAGCCGCGGCCCCTCGCCACTGTAGGAGTTGGAAGGGCTGAAGAAAGCCGAAAGGCCTGGGAGGGGGTGGGAGGGAGCGCACGGCGGGGCTGGGATTCCACCTGTGGATCCCAGCTCAGCGGCTCTGCCTTCTCCCTCTTCATTCTGCTTTAACTGGATCGGGCCGTCGCGTTGTAGGCGCCCGGTCAGAGCCGGGGGGAGGCGCCGGCGCCGTTGGGGCTCACGGAGGGTTTTAGCTCTCCCCTCCTGAGGCTCCCGCCGGGCAGAGCGCGGAGGCCTTGGAGCGGGGTTCGGCCCCGCTGCCCCTCGCTGGCGTCGGCCCCTGCGTGTCGAGGAGGGCAGCGCAGACGCCCGCTTTTCCCCCGCTCCGGCTCGGGGCCGCGTGAAAGTTCAAAGGGACCTGAAAGACCTGCGTGGAAGCAAGTCGGGCGGTGTCCTGGGAGCGCCCCAGACGCCGTCTGCCGCGCGGCCGCGGGCGGTTCCGCGCTAGCCCTGCCTCCCGAGACGCTGGGCTTCCCACGTTTCTCTTTCTTCTTCCAGAGAATGGCACTGATTCGCAAAACCACCAAGAAATAGCCCCTGGGAAGCGCCGGGAGAAGCCGCCAGCGCGTTTTGGGATACCTGCCTCTCCCCCGAAGCCTCCGCCATGCCATCCACGGGATATTTTTTTTAATGCTTTACAGAGAAGCATCTATTTTTTATGAACGGCGCAGCAATATCTCGACTTTGAGGACATCTGCCAAAAACGTTCCACGCCCCCCTTCCCCACCCCCCTCGCCCCCCACCCCCAAGAGCGCAGCGTATCTCAAAACAGACTTTTATTCGTGACTTGAAAGTGGTTTATCGTCTCAGTGGTTGTCCGGGGGACAGCGTTCGGTCTCGTGTGGGACAGTATTAGAAGCATCCGTAGAGGTTTTTGTTTCCTCCTTCCCGCCCCTGCCTGCCCCAGTACTTTGTAATGTCAGTGTTTATATAAATACTTGCGTTTGTTTTACATGAATAAAGAAATTATTAATCTAAGGCCGTGGCGCAGCCTCGTGCTCTTCCAGGAGCGGGCGGAGGGGGCGCGGGCGGAGGGGGCAGCCGCCGCCTTCCCCGGGTTCTGCCTGGGCTAAGCCATCTCCTGCCCTGGGCGTTCATGGGAGCAGAGGGGTTTGGCCGGCCGCTGCTCCTCGGGCTGGGCCTCGTGTCCGGCCGGGGGCGAGTAGTCGCCCGTCGCTGGGGTGTTCGGACCGTTGGGAGCGGGACGAGAGGCCGAGGCGATGCTGGTTCTCGCTGGGGACGGAAGGGCCGTGTCGCCCTGCCTGTTCCTGCCTGCGCTGCTCAGCCTCCGTCGGAGAAGCCCCGGGTGCCGTTTGGCGGGGCGCGGAGGGAGCCGGCGGCGCCGCGAGCTCCCCTGTGGAGCAGTGAGGCTCCCGCGTGCCCGGGAGTGGGAGCAGGGCCTGTCCGCCCTGCCCGGCTTGTGGCCGACGGTACGTCCTGGGAAAACCGCTTTGGCTGGAGTAACTCAGAACCCAGCGTGGGCTCCCTCCTCCGGCGCCTGCCCCCCAAGGGGTCTGGGGAGTGGGCGTGGGGGGAAGCTGTTCCTGCCCCAGAGGGGGACGTGGAGTTGTTCTCTGGCTCGGGCTGCCCGCGGGGAGCTGCTGCTCCAGCCAGGCCCCGTCGCCCTGGGAGCGCGGCGGAGGCCCGGGGCAGTGTGGGGGTGGCATTCGGATCAACGCTGAGGGGATATGGGGCCTGGGCTGTCGGGAGGCCCAGGGTTCCTCTCCGGGGGTGGAGACGGCCTTGCAGAAAGGGGGTTGGAGAGGAACGGGGTGACGGCTGCCCCGTCCTGCAGCTTCACCCTTCCCACGGGCTGTGGCGCTGGCCCTTCCCCTTCCCCAGGCAAACAAGGCAGGCAGCGGGGTGAAGAGGGGTGTTTAATGCGCCCGCGGCTCCCGCCTGCACCTCCTGCGCCCCGGCTGCTGGGCCCCTGTCTCACCCCCCGCCATCGCCCTGGGCAGACCCCCGCGTGCCCCGGCCCCGCTGGGGCAGGCCGCCAGTGTCCCCAGCCCTAGCAGGAGCATCTCATCCGCTTCTCTTCCTTCTCCGGCGCCTTGAGCAGCGCCGGCAGCGGGACGCTGCTCTTCACCCCGTCCCACGCCTCGCTGGGCCCCAGCCGCCCCGTTTGCAGCGCCCGGTAGATGGCCAGCGTCAGCATCTGGAAAGCCTGGACCACGTTGGTGGCGTCCTTGGCCGAGGTCTCGACGTACTGCGCGCCCAGCGAGGCTGCCAGCCTCTCCGCCTCCTTCCTGCCCACCCGCCGCTGCCCTGCCAGGTCGCTCTTGTGCCCCACCAGCAAGAAGACGATGGGGAACGGCTGGACCGTGTTCGTCACCTCCCGGTGCCACTGCCGGACGCTCTCGAAGGACGCGCGGTTGGTGAGGTCGAAGAGCAGCATCCCCCCCGCCGAGTTGCGGTAGTAGGAGCGAGTCACGGACCTGGGGCCCAAAGAGAATTGGGGGGAGCCGCCCCCGGGGCTGCCCTGTGCCCAGGCAGCAGCTCCCCTGCCTGCAGAGCCGCCCCGGCCGCATCCTGCCCCTTCAACCAGCCCGCTGCCACCGTAGGAGTGAGGACAATCGTCCCTTTGGCTGTATCGGGTGGTCCAGGCAGCTTTGCCCCCGCGCGGCCATCAAAGCTCGTCCGTCCCTGCAGCCAGAGTCCCAGGTGCTCCCGTCCCCTCCAGCCACGTCCCCCGAGCTCTCCTGTCCCCTGCACCCACTGTCCTGGAGCGCTCCTGTCCCCTGCAGCCACCGTCCTGGAGCGCTCCCATCCCCTGCAGCCACGTCCCCCGAGCTCTCCCGTCCCCTGCACCCACTGTCCTGGAGCGCTCCTGTCCCCTGCAGCCATGTCCCCTGCAGCCACATCCCCCGCAGCCACATCCCCCGCAGCCACGTCCCCCGAGCTCTCCCGTCCCCTGCAGCCACTGTCCTGGAGCGCTCCCATCCCCTGCAGCCACTGTCCTGGATTGCTCCTGTCCCCTGCAGCCACTGTCCTGGAGCTCTCCCATCCCCTGCAGCCACGTCCCTCGAGCTCTCCCGTCCCTGGCAGCGAGTCGTGAAGGCCCCAGCAGCTGAGCTGGGGAAGCTGCTTTGCCCAGTGGGCTCCCAGGTTCTCCCCCCAGCCCTCTGCAGCTGTGGGGCAGACGGGCGCCAGGGCGGGGGTCCCGTATCCCCTTTAGAGCTGGAGCCAGGGCTTACAGGCAACCCCAAGGGCTCCTTTCCCTGGGGAACGCCCTGGGCTTTGGCTCCTCTGCCCAGCACTGCGCGTCGCGGCTGCTCACCCGCGGGGCTCCCAAAGCCCGGGGACCGTTGGGGACACGTGTGTATCGGGGACCTCCCAGGGTTGGCACCACAGCACCCCACCAGCACCCCAAAGCCAAGGGAACACCCGGCTCCATCGCCTGCGCTGGACCCACCTGAACCGCTCCTGCCCGGCCGTATCCCAGAACTGCAGCTTCACCCGCAGCCCCGGCTCCAGCTCCACGAACTGGACGTAGAAATCCACCCCCACCGTCTGGTTGACGGCGTCCAGGAAGACGCCCTCGGTGTAGCGGCGCAGCAGCGAGGACTTGCCCACCGTCGAGTCCCCCAGCATGATCACCCGGAACTGGAACTGCCACCGCGGCTCCATCGGTGCCTCCGCCGCCCCCGCGCCGGGTGCGTGTGCAGGCAGGCAGGGCCGGGCGCCTCCGCTCCCCCACCCAGGAGGCGTTCCCGCCCCGCCGTGGGTGCTGGGTGGCCCCTTCTCTCCCTTTATGTTGGCTCCATCCAGCTGGAAGCACTGGGGGGGTGGAATTTGGGGGGTGCCTGGTCCCATTTTCCCAGGGGGTGGCCCTGGGGCAGGAGGCCCGTCTAGCGACACGGCCACGCGCAGATGTGGAGGGGGGGGATACCCCACCAGCGACCCCCCCCCCCAAAAGCGGAGCATCCCCACGTCACGGGTCGAGCGCGGCGGCGCCTCCCCGGATCCGGCGCTCGGCACAACCATTATTTAGCGTGGAAAAGCCTCAAGTTTATTAAAACCGCTCCGGGGGGGGCTGTGATTGTATCAGAGCCCCCACATTAAGGCTTGAAATACACCCGAGCCCGGGTGGGGACCCAGCCCCACGAAGGGCAGGGGGCTGCAGGGCAGAGAAACCCCCCCACGGCCGGCGGGACATGCGTGCGTCCCCCCCCATCCCTGTCAGCACTGGCAGCGCTCCCGGGGCTCCCCCCGCGCCGGGGGCCGACGGCGGCTCGGGTCGGGGATGAGCCTGATGCCGCCGCAGCCCCGGTGAGGGGTGAGGGTCCCCGACCCCAGCGCCCGCTGGATGCCCCCCGCCAGCGTCTGGAAGGCCAAGTCCACGTTGAGGTTGGTGCGGGCCGAGGTCTCCACGAAGGCCATGCCCAGGGTGGCGGCCAAGCGCGCCGCCTCCTCCGCCGACACGGCCCGCTCGGCCGCCAGGTCGCACTTGTGTCCCACCAGGACGAAGGCGGGGGGACGGTCGCCGGCGGCTTCGCGGTACCACTCGGGGATGCGCTCGAAGGACGCCCGGTTGGTGAGGTCGAACACCAGCAGCACCCCGGCCGCGCTCCGGTAGAAGGACCTCGTGATGGACCTGGGCGCACCGAGGGAGGGGTTGGGGGGGGACCCCAGCACCCACCGGCCCCTGCACCCGCTTAACCAGGGCGGGGGTCCTCGGGGGATTTTTGGGTCCCAGCGGGGCCCTCCGGAGCACAGGGGGAGACTCTGGACTGTTTGCACCCCACATTCTGTTTAGTCTCCCCCCCGCAGACCGGGGGGCTCCATGGTCCCTCCATCCCCCCCTCTCAGCCTGGGGTGCAGCAGGGATGGGGCAGCGCCCAGAGGTGGGTGCCAACGGGCAGAAACGGGACACCCCCAGCCCACCCCTGGGACCCCCAAACACCCCCCCGGGGATGGGAGCAGCGTAGGACCCTCCGCTCCCACTGAGCCCCTTTCCACGCTCCCAGAACTCCTGCTCTGGCCTGATCCAATCAGGAAGGAAACAGCCCAGCCCACCGCCCCCCCCCCGGGATCAGCCCCCAGCCCGCTCCCCCAGCTGCCCCCCAAAACCGGCTCCAAAACCTCAGCACCAGGTTTCAGCATCCCCGTCCCCGGGAGCCACCGCTGACCCGCACGCCGGGCCGCGGGCTCCGCACCCACCTCGGGGGGGGGCTGGGGGGTCAGCTGGGGGCCGGGGTCCCGCCGGGGCCCCCCTGCCCGGCTCACCTGAACCTCTCCTGCCCGGCCGTGTCCCAGAGCTGCAGCTTGGCTCTCCCGGCGGGCGGCAGCGGGACCGTGCGGCTGTAGAACTCGACCCCAACCGTGGGGCCGGGGCCGGTCGCCCCCCCGGGACCCCCCCGGGCCGGCCCCTCCGCGAAGCAGCGCAGCAGCGACGATTTCCCCACGGCCGCGTCCCCCAGCACGATGATGCGGAACTGGTAGTGACCCGCGGGCTCGGGGTCCGGGGAGGGACCTGCCGCTGTCCCCATGCCCGGCTGGGCTCTGCCGTCCCGGCTGGGCCCGAGACAGGTCCACGCCCTTGTCCCCGTCCTCAGGTCCCACCCTTGTCCCCACCCCCCCGCGCCTTCCCAGGGGACGGGGCTGGACTCGAACGACCCGTCCCGGGAGGCGGGAGAAGCCTCGGGCGCCCCCCTCCTCCCGCCCGGGGTGTCTGGGGCTGCCGCCGGCGGCCGGTGCCCCGGGGAGTGCAACATCCCGGGGGGCCAGGCGCTGTGGGAAAGGGCTCCGGCTGCCCCCGGGGAGAAGGAAGAGGGGCCCGGCCGGTCCTGCACCCCCCGGCCGAGCCGGCCCCAGCGGCCCGGGGTCAGCGGGGCCCCAGCAGAGGGCGCTATCCCGGGGCAGGAGCCGCTCCGGGTCCCCCCGCACCTCCCCGGCAATTCCCGCACCCCGGGGACCCCCCACCCCACCCTGGTGCTTCCACTCCGCTCCCCCTGCAGCTGGGTGGTACCGGGAGCAGGGAAGAAGCCAGCCACCCCCAGCCCCAGCGCAGTCCCACGGGGGCTGCCGGCCCCACCAGTGCCCGGAAAAGCCCGGGGATGGGTGACAGGTGGCACCCCCAGCACCCCCTCACCACCCGGACAGCCAGTTTCAGCGATCGCGTTTATTCACCCCCGCACCCTCCCCCCAGCTCTTCTCCGGAGCCAGCTCCAGGGAAGGGACCGTCCCGTCCGGTTCCAACGGGCGCTGGCGCAGCGCCGGCAGCCAGCCAAGCTCCCAGTCCCGCCGGTGCGGGGCACGGCAGGGGCTCTTCCCACCCGGGGGGGGGGGTCACGGCTCAGGCATGCGCCACCCCAGGGGGAGAGGGCTGGGAAAGAGCCGAGTCCTGCTCCGCAGACCCCCAGGGACCGGCTCATCTGGGCTCCGTGCGCCACTCACACCTGGAGAGGGGAGAACACAAACCAGCCTGAGCCACCAGCAGTTCTGCCTGGGATCCACCCGCCCCGAGGCCCTCCCCACCCCGCTCCCGCCCCACTCCCACCCCCGCCCCGCGGTTTCAGGCAGCTCATGCCCGGCCTCAGCCCCATATCCGCAGGATTCATCCAACCGTCTCCCAAGAGGGGTCATCACGGACCAGGCCGAACCCGACAGTACCGGCCTGCCCATTAAAAACCAGCTAACGAAGCCCATCGTTCCCGCCTGCAGAGCCCACGGTACGGACCGGCCGCGTCCAGCACAGCCGGAACCGGGCTCTGTCCCCCAGGACAGGCGAGATCCCACAGAAACCCCACACGTGGCAGTTACCCAGGACGGACCAGGACGGACGCTCACGTGCTCCGGGTCACAGCCTGCCCAGGCGGGGCCGCAAAGCCAACCCAACCCCTTCACCGGGGTCAGGAGCTCACGCGCTCTCGGCCTTTTCCACCAATTCCTGAAAAAACAGAGCCACAGTGAGTCCCTGAAGCCGAGGGGCCGCTCCTCGCCGGGAATCAGCCGCCCAGCCCAGCCCACGCACACCCCAGCCTGGCAATCCCAGCACCTCTGCCCCCCACGGTCATCCCTGCTCCGGACCAGGGGGGTCGCTCCCACGCCAGCCTTCCCGAAGGAGCAAGGCCAACCGGACTGTCTTCCAACCGGCCCCTCTCGGAGCGGGGTTGCGCCAGCAAAGAGCCCGAGACCAGCGTGAATGTTGATTTTCCTCCTTTTTCGACCACGAGATCGGTATTCAGATCTGATGGGAAAGGGATCTGGAGGGCCAGGCTGCAGAGCCGCGCCAAGGGCACGCGCTCACCTCGGGGCTATCCGGCAGGCGGGCCGCCAACGCTCCAAAGCGCCGAGGAAGCCTGGAAGACACAGCAAACCCCCCCCCCCCGCCATCAGCAACGGGCTGCAGACTCAGCGTCGCGTCACCGCCAGCGCCTGACCCACACCCCGATCCCTGGGAACTATCGGAGGGGCGAGTGACAGCAGCGGGCAGGAGGGGCCGAGCAGTCAAAGACCTTCCCGTTGCTCTCGCATGTTGTTGGAGACCTGCAGCTATTGCGCGCAGCCGCAGCTCTTGGATGAACATGCCGACTCACTGCCGAGCGTGCCTGGCAAGGCCTGCTACAGCTCCGGACCGAGCGGAACCAGAGGGATTTACCGCCTTTCGGTCCCGTTTCGCTCCCGATTTTGCCAACAGCCAGGCCGAGTGATGCTGCAGAGAACGAGTGTCCTTATCCCACCCGTGCGTGACCTCGAAGGAGCAAGAACCGAGGGATTCTGCAGCTGCTAATACCCGCGGGCACTCGCAGCGGGCCCTGCCAGCGGGCAATCCGCCCCTGCGGGGCCTGACGCCCAGCACGAGCCCCGCGGGGCAGGCGCAGCGCCGGGAATGCTGACCACGCCGGCGGCCCGGGCTGGCGGAGAGCCTCCGCGACAGAGCGCTGCTCCGGTCCAGGGACGCCACGAAGGCAACCGAGCGTGAGGGGGGGGGGCTCCAGAGCCTGGACCGCACGTCTCACCTGCCCAAGGCTGCCGGGCCGGTCAGCAGCCCTCCCACGCGCTGGGATCACCCTCCACGTCAGGATGCTGCTGGGAAAGAGCAGAGCCCTCAGCGTCAGGGAGGCGCTTAAAGACAAAAACCGTGGGTTAAAACAAGAGAAAACCCGCAGCACCCCCCACCTCTTCGTGCACCCGACCCCCGCAATTTGGGGGACCGCCAGCACCCCCCGCCAGCACCCCCGCAGGCGGGGCCCAGCTCCCGCGAGCGGCCGGCGACGCCCCGACCCCGGGCTCGGCAGCCCCTCCCAGGGCCGTGTCTTTTCCCGAGATGTTGCCGCACAGTTACGGAGGCTCAAACTGCGCGGCGACCGTCGAGGAAAAGCCCCTCGCTCTCGGCTCCTTTTTGACTGCATCTGCCACACCCCGAGACAGACGCAGCTTCGACAGGGCCGGGCAGGCCTGCAGGGCTCCTCGGCCCAGCAGCCGCCTCTCCCGGCGCGCGGCTATCAGCGCTGCCGCCGCGGAGGCCTCACTCACCACGGCGGGCTCGGCATCCTCCACACACAGGCCGCGCCGCGCCGCCTCTGCACGGCCCATCGGAGCGCCCCGAAACGCCGCCGCCCGGCCGCGGAGCCCGCGGGGTGCCGGTGTGGCGGGCCCGGGCAGCTGGATGGCGGCGCATGGCGGCGGATGGCGGCGGATGCTGCCCCCCGCCACTAACCCCTCGCCCCGCCGCAGCCGCCATCGTGGAGAGAGGCGGAAGTGGGCGCGCGGAGGTCTTTTATAGGGCGGCAGCGCGGGCGCTGATTGGCTGTTGGGGCCGGGCGCTCCCGCAGAGCTTTCTGGGAGTTGTAGTTAGCGCTGCCTGCAGGCCCCACCCGCACCTCGCCGGGCCACGGCACCCCCGGCACCCCCGGCACCCCCGGAACCCCCGGAAATCCCAGAACCCCCCGGAACCCCGGGCACCCCCGGAACCCCCGGAACCCCCAGAACCCCATGGCACCCCCGGAGCCCCCCGGCACCCCCGGAACCCCCGGAACCCCCGGCACCCCATGGCAACCCCGGCACCCCCCGGCACCCCACGGCACCCCCCGGCACCCCCCGGCACCCCACAGCACCCGGGGCACCCCCCAGCACCCCATGGCACCCTCCGGCATCCCCCGGCACCCCGTGGCACCCATGGCCCCACCCAGCACCCCACGGCACCCCACTGCACCCCTGGCACCCCATGGCACCCCACGGCACCTCCAACACCCCACGGCACCCTTGGCACCCTCCGGCACCCCATGGCACCCCACGCCCCCCCCCGCACCCCACTGCACCCCCGGCACCCCCTGGCACCCCCGGCACCCCTCGGCACCCCCGGCACCCCCCGGCACCCCATGGCACCCCACGGCACCCCTGGAACCCCCAGCACCCCCGGCATCCCTGGCACCCCACGGCACCCTCCAGCACCCCACTGCACCCCACGGCACCCCCCTGCACCCCACTGCACCCCTGGCACCCCACGGCACCCCACGGCACCCCCACGGCACCCCATGGCACCCCACTGCACTCATGGCAGCCACAGCACCCCACAGCACTCACAGCACCCCACGGCAGCGCGCCCCATGGCACAGTACCCCACCCCACGGCACCGCACCCGCTCCCCGAAGGATAAACGTGTCCCCCTCCTCAGAGAGCAGCGGGGAAGGCAGGGGAAATGCCACCCCCAAGCAGCAAGGCCATGATTTACAACCCCCTCCCTGCACTGGGGGCTGAGATGTGCCCCCCCCGCCCCCCAAGCCCCAGCCTACATGGCACAGTGACGATTTCTCCCTCCCCCGCGCACGGTCCGTGCCAGGGGCTGCTCTTCAGGAGGTGACGGCGCTGGCCACACTTTTCCTACTTCTTCCAAACACCTCTTGGTTCTTCCTCCCCCAGGCCTCTCCCTCAGGAAGCAGAAGGAAAGTTTCTTGGAAATAGAGTCTGTGTGCCAGCACGACACCTCCGTCAGGCTCCGGGCCCGTCAGGCTCTGGGCCCGTCAGGCTCCGGGACCCTCAGGCTCCTGGCCCGTCAGGCTCCGGGTCCGTCAGGCTCCGGGACCACCAGGCTCCGGGACAGTCAGGCTCCTGGCCCATCAGGCTCCGGGCCCGTCAGGCTCCGAGTCCGTCAGGCTCCGGGGCCCGTCAGGCTCCGGGACCCTCAGGCTCCTGGCCCGTCAGGCTCCGGGTCCGTCAGGCTCCGGGACCGCCAGGCTCCGGGACAGTCAGGCTCCGGGCCCGCCAGGCTCCGGGCCCGTCAGGCTCCGGGACCGTCAGGCTCCGGGACCGTCAGGCTCCGGGCCCGTCAGGCTCCGGGACCGTCAGGCTCCGGAACAGTCAGGCTCTGGGACCGTCAGGCTCCGGGACCGCCAGGCTCCGGGACAGTCAGGCTCCTGGCCCGTCAGGCTCCGGGACCGTCAGGCTCTGGGACAGTCAGGCTCCGGGACTGTCAGGCTCCAGGACTGTCAGGCTCCGGGACTGTCAGGCTCCTGGCCCGTCAGGCTCTGGGCCCGTCAGGCTCCTGGCCCATGAGCCATACTCAGGGAAGGGATTTAAAGCGAGAGCATCTGCCAAGCGGCCGGAAGGCAGCGCTGGCATGCCTGCGGGTACTGGTGCTGGAGGCGCAGCCCCCCCAAGAAATCGTGTGGAAGAGCCCACGGTCGCTTCCCGCTCCTGAGCCCCGGGCGAAGTGCGAAAGGGATGAAGGAGAGCAAGGGTTAGTTGGGTGGAATCTGCTGTGAGCAATATTCACAGACGACAGAATTCCCAATGCTCAGGCATCGCCCTTTCCAGCTGGTAACCCCACCGCAAACACGCCTGATTCCCAGCAAAATAAGCATCCGTTTAAGGGTATTGGATGCCATTCAATGGCACCCATTTAAAGCTGGAGGAGGTCTGGAAGGGCTCCCCAAACCTTGCGTGACCCAGCTCTCTAAAAACAGCCCCTCCAAAGCCGTTGGGGACAGGTTACAGGCGCCATTGCCCTGTGGCTGCTCTGCCGAGTCCCATTCCCCCAGCATCCCAGATCCTCCTCGACACAGCGACGCGCGCAGAGTGAGCCTAGAAATCTCCCTCTCAAACCCTAGGGCAGGACAGAACCTGGGAGCTCGCTGTAGGATAAACAACCCACCCCACAATTCGAACCTTGCTCAGCATCGAGCGTTTGGGGAGAGAGTCTTCCAAACGCTAAACGGGGAGAATCCCCGGAGAGCCGTGTCAAAGCCCAAGGGCTGCTCGGCAGCCCGCAGCCCACCGCGAGAAGAGGGATGGAGACCCAACGGGAGCCGAGAAAACCCCGCTGCACGGCAGCGGTGCCCGACCGCAGGGTTGGCAAAGCCCCGCCGAAAGCAGGCGCGGCTGGGAGCCTCACCCCAACCTCTTGGCAGCGCAGGGTGGGCTGGAGGAGGCTGCAGTTCCCAGCGCCAGACAGGCGGGAGCAGACAACCCGCAGGGAAGCGCTGTGAAAAATGAACAGTAGGGAAAAGCATGAAACAGGGATGCAGGCGGGTTGCTGTGCCTGCGGCCCCCCGGGAATCCTGCGTGCGGAGGGGACAAGACAAGCCCTGGCCACCACGGCTCTGCGTGTGCACCGCCTCTGCTGCGCTCCCCACCGCTGCTTTGACCCTCGAGTTTTAGGGCAGAAGCAGCATCGCGTGGTCTGGGGAAGGCGGAGGGTGCGCCAGGCGCTACCCCCGGGGCTCTGTCAGACTGGTGTTTTCTGCCGTAGCTCCGTCAGCTCCCGAGCGTAGCTATTGCGCTACAAACTCATACCCTCCCCGGGCGCTGGATCCGTCTGGTGGCCGGGCAAATCCCCAGTTAAACCCCGAGCCGGTGTGTCCAGTACGCTTGACAAGATGCGCTGGGAGGTAGCGGGGCTGGAAGGTCAAAATCCCTCCCAGATGTGGTTTAGGAGAAGCCGGGGATTAGCAAGGCAGCAACGAGAAACGCAGAACACGGAGATCAAACCCCTCCCTTCCTCAAAAGGCGCTCGGAGAAATGCCTCAGGGTGTTGGGGCCTTCGTGGTGTGCGGGATACGAACGCGTCTCCCGAAACCGGTCCAAGTAACAGGAACTGTCCCAAGGCGGAGACAGAAACCATCGTCGCAGCCGCCGTCAGACCCCCCGACCTCCACACGGGGCTGCGCCGGTGCAGACCCCCCTTTGCTAACGGAACGGTTTCAGGCTCCCTGTGTGCCCGGGGAAGCCGGGCAGCATCCCCCGCAGGCCACCCCCGCTGCTTACCGTCAGGTTTTTAATTAAACAGCCGTTAATGGCAACAGGCCACCCCGCAGCCGTGCAGCTTACGCTTTGGAAACCAGCGCTTCGTGCCCGACAGGAGCAACGCCCACAGCTCTGCCGTGGGCTGAACGCTCCTAAATCAAACGGTAACCCCAGAGTCCTGCGACTCGGGGTAATCTAAACTGGATCACACGTCGTCAGCGAGTAACGTCGGCCGAGAGCGTTGGAGTCGCTCCCGTAATGGCTAGTAAACCCTGCCGCCTTACGGCAGGATGCTTCCTAATTCCAGGCGCGGATTTTGCTGCGGTTTCCGAGAATTACATAATCCCAGTGACTGCGATACCATCTGCCGCGGATTTCTTGCCTTTAGCACAGAAAGATAAAAGCAGCATTCCCCCTCTGCTCTGCTCTGGGGAGACCCCCCCTGCAGTGCTGCCTCCAGCTCTGGGCCCCCAACAGCAGGAGGAGACGGAGCTGTTGGAGCGAGGCCAGAGGAGGCCAAGGGGATGCTCCGAGGGCTGGAGCCCCTCTGCCATGGGGACAGGCTGGGGGAGTTGGGGGGTTCAGCCTGGAGAAGGGAAGGCTCCAGGGAGGCCTCAGAGCCCCTTCCAGTGCCTGGAGGGCTGCAAGGAAGCTGGGGGGGCTTTTTACAAGAGCCTGTAGTGACAGGACAAGGGGTAACAGGTTTAAACAGAAAGAGGGAGATGGAGATGGGCCATCAGGAAGGAATTCTTCCTGCAGAGGGTGGGGAGCACTGGGACAGGTTGCCCAGAGAAGCTGTGGATCCCCCATCCCTGGGAGTGTCCAAGGCCAGGCTGGATGAGGCTGGGAGCACCCTGGTCTAGGGAAGGTGTCCCTGCCCGTGGCAGGGGGGATGGAACTGGATGATCTTTAAGGTCCCTTCCAACCCAAACCAGACTGTGATTCTGTGATTCCATGATTCTATGATTTACCTTGCTTCACGGGGCCCTTGTCTTTCTTCTTGCGTAAACACTAAACGGTAATTAATCAGGGCTTTTCCTGTAGCCATCCGTGAGGAACAAAATCCCACGCTCTGTGTGGCCTGGATTCCAAACCACAAACCCTACAGGATCCGGGCGACCGGGCTGGTCTGTGGCTCCACGTAGAGGTCTCCTCTGTGCTTCGGGTGCTGCAGTAGTGGCGGGGGGCTGCAAATGAACAAGAAGATGAGTCAGTGATACACAGGAAACAGAGCAGAGACAAAACATCGGCTGAAATCTCACAACCGACCCCAAAAGGTGGCTCACCATCAAGGGGACATGGCCCGCAGCCTCCCACCAACCTCTCTCCCAGAGGGAAACGCGTGAGCTGTTTTAAGCTCCGCAGCGCCGGTGAGCGGGCTGCAGCGGGTGATCTCCGCCGGCCGCTGTACCCCCAGCCTGCTCTCCCCGAGGGCCGAGGGGTCTGTACGTACGTTGCTCTCCCCGAAACGGGCTTAGGGCGGGTTGGACTAGTCCTCACCCACTTCCCTTCTGCCGCAAAAAGCGGGGAGCGCGACGGTTTTGCCGCAGGGTTGTTGTCAGTGCGGGGCGCTGGCTCCCCGATAACCCGCTCCACCGTCCTTCGGACGTTCCACCGTCCTTCGGACTGTCTCCGGACACGGATACAGCTTATCCGCGCGCCGGGGAACGCTGCGCAGGGCAGCACCGCCGGCAGCCCTGCACCGCAGCCCGGAGTTGGATCACTGGAGGGCGTGGGGCTGGGAGAGCTGCGTAAGGGAAGCTAAAGCGGGGGGAGGGAGCCGGGTCCAGGGTGGGAGCGGGGAGGGGACACGGGGCAGCACCGCTGCAGCGCAGTGACAGAACCATCTCGAAAGCGTTGACCAGCGGGACACAACACCCTTCTTTACGTCCCCTCCCAACCGCCACCGCTGAACGCCCTGCACGAAGAGGGGCACCCGCTGAGCTGAGCGGCTGCGTCAGAGGGAAAAGGCCCTCTGCTCCCTTCCGCTTCCCCGCTGCCCCACAGGCACCCGGGAACGGTCCTTCCCGCAAATTCAGGGCAAGTGGAGGTCAGGCCACTGTCGACAGCCCCAGCATGGTCAGATGTGCCGCAGGAGGGAGGCGGGGGTCCCGTAACACTCCAGCTCCCGCTGCTCACAACTCTCCCTCCTGAACACCTCCTGCACCTGGGTCGGGGCAGTCCCAAGCACAAGGACAGGCTGGGTGGGGAATGGCTGGAGAGCAGCCTGAGGAGACGTTCTTGGGGGTGCTGGGGGGCCAAAGCTGGTCAGGAGCCGGCTGTGTGCGCTGGAGCCCAGGAACCAACCGTGTCCTGGGCTGGATCCAGAGCAGCGTGGCCAGGGGGGCGAGGGAGGGGATTCTGCCCCTCTGCTCCGCTCTGGGGAGACCCCCCTGCAGTGCTGCCTCCAGCTCTGGGCCCCCAACAGCAGGAGGACACGGAGCTGTTGGAGCGAGGCCAGAGGAGGCCAAGGGGATGCTCCGAGGGCTGGAGCCCCTCTGCCATGGGGACAGGCTGGGGGGGTTGGGGGGTTCAGCCTGGAGAAGGGAAGGCTCTGGGGAGACTTTAGAGCCCCTTCCAGTGCCTGGGGGGGCTATAATAAAGCTGGGGGGGCTTTCTCCAAGGGCAGGGAGTGACAGGACAAGGGGTAACAGGTTTAAACAGAAAGAGGGAGATGGAGATGGGCCATCAGGAAGGAATTCTTCCTGCAGAGGGTGGGGAGCACTGGGACAGGTTGCCCAGAGAAGCTGTGGGTGCCCCATCCCTGGGAGTGTCCAAGGCCAGGCTGGATGAAGCTGGGAGCACCCTGGGCTATGGAAGGTGTCCCTGCCCATGGCAGGGGGTGGGGCTGGATGATCTTTATGGTCCCTTCCAACCCAAACCGTTCCATGATTCTATGACCACACCACCACTCCCCTCCTGCTCGCAGCGCATTTACCACGGCAGCGATAAAAAGGGCCCCAGAGAGACCGACACGCCCCAATTACGGACACAAACAAAGGAGTAGTAGAAGTAGGCTTTATGAAAGTATTTCAATTCTGTGGCAAATCTCTGCATCCACATGGGCAGGGAGGCACCTGAATGCTCTGCAGCAGTGATTTCAGGTACCCAACTGTGTCTCGGACAGACATTTATTACAGGTAGTTCATCTGCTCCTAGTTCTCCAAGAGTTTAAGGCACAAAAGCCTGAAAAGGGCTTGTAACGTGTACATAAGTGCTATTATTTTTGCTTTCACCTCTACCGCAACATAATATTAGCTTAAATATATTGCTTGGCCATCCAGCTTATACAACATCCAGCAGAAAACCGCTTTCCCGTTAGCAACAATTTGTTGCACAATATATCCATTAGATTGCTCTGACCCGTTTTGGCTGCGAGATCTTCCGTTTCACCGTCTTCCCTCGGGCAGGACTGTGGAAGACGCTGTGAAATCTCAACATCGTAATGAGACCAGCACGGTGTGTCCACAATGCAAACAGACAAAACAACAGGTAGACAAGGTGGCTGGTGAAAGCGTCCGGAGCCTCTTGGCTGACGGGGGGTTATTTCCTCACAGCCAGGTGGAGACGCAAGCCGAAGGCGCGGGGGGTCACCAGGCGGAAGGCGTCGGCCTGCAGGAGTTTTCTATCGCTCCGCTCCGTCTTCTCAAATGCTCTTCAGGTGGATCGCTCGGGAACAGCGAGCTACGAACTCGCTAGCTCCGGGTGACAGCTCAGGTTAAGGAGAACATCAGCTTTCCGCTAGCGGGCTCTCTCCCGTGCTCGGGTTACAGCGCGCTCACCCAGGCACCTGAAAGCTTTTGAGACCATTTTAGCGGTATCCAACAATGATTTTGTAAAATAACACGTTCGTGAGAGTTGGCTCAAAGGACTGAAGACAGTTAAATGGGCAGCAAAACAGAAAGATGGGCCAGGAACCAAAATGCAAAGGGTAATTTTACTTAAAAGACCGACTTTTTTATTGTACGTTGGAGTAGAGTCTTTCCCCTGTGCCATCTCGTCGAAAGTTCATAAATTACAATTCCCAGTAAGTATTAAGAGTTCATCATTTCAAGACAAAAGGAATAAACCTGTTGCAGTTCTAACTTTCACCGTGAATAAAAGTTACCATGATGCTCCTACGGTACTCGTTCCGTACAGGAGAGGCCACAGCCCTCCTGCACTTGGAGTAACAGACCCGGGTGGAGAAAGGGCCACCCCTCGCTACTGCAGGGTCCCGGTGCAGCGTAACAGTCCGGAGCGCACTGGCAGGCTTCTCACGCAGACACAGCGCCTCAGCAACGAGGCTATAACACGGCTGGAATCTCTGACGAGACAGTGTCCAAAGGCTGCCAGTGACAGTCCATCAAGGCATCGTAGAGCTCTTCACTCTGCTCCATAAACTGTTTATTTGCCTCGTGGACGTCCAACTGAGGCGTCGGATCTGAGGGAGGAAAGACAGGCAGACAAAGAGGTCACAGCCCAAACGCGTTAGGCAAAGCCCACACCCCGGAAACACCTTAGTTGTAGTAAAACAAACGTGGGGGGAGTCACGGCACATCCCCAGCACTTGCCCAATCCCGAGCCTGCCCAGATTAGCCCTAGCAAACCTTTCTGCAACGGGGCAAGAAGTGACTACATCCGGCTAAGCCCCTCTTTCCTCTGGCGACTGCCCCCAGAGCAGGGTCGACAGAGGGAACGCACGCCTGCACCTCGCAGCCCAGCGGGGCCACTTAAACGGCCAGAGAAGGTGGGCCGGCACCAAGGCGGGGGAGCGGAGGCGCAGGCGCACGTTCCGTTCTGCTCCCTCCGCTCCGGGCTCAGCGCGGACGGCTGGGGACGGTAGCGTCTTACGCCGCTGCAACAAGAGTCACCGGGCCCCGAGCCTCGAGCCTCTCACCGCGTTTCAGTCCGTAAGCACAGAAGTGCCCGCGACAACTCCAACCAGGTCCCCTCTTTTACAGTCGGAAGCGCTGTGGAGCCGGACAGCGACCCAGCGGGTGCAATTCCGCTGCCACCGATCCACGCTGAGCACCTCACGCTGACCGACCCCGCGTATGCCCCAACGCACGCGCAGGATGCAGCGCCCAGCTAACAGCACCCCCAGCCCAAGGCTCAGGTTATCAGGGCAGCGCAATCCCGGAGGTCAGTAAGCGACTCACACTCGGAGCGCTACAAAACCTGTCGGGAGTAAAGCGCTTGTAGACACCTTCCGGTTTAGCCACACGGTGTAACATCACAGGAGAGCAGAGGTAAGAAAAAGGAACGATACGCTGGCCATACATCGCTGCCGTTTCCTACAGATTTCAACAGATTAATGTAATCAAGGAGAAAAAGACGCCCCAGGGGCACTGTAACCATAGCGCCGGTGCGCTGCTTTCGGAGAAAGGAAAGCTTAATGCTTTTAAAAGCCACTCAGGGCTGTCTCACTGACACCCCTACCGATACCCATGGAACCCGTAAAGGACCCAGCTGCTTTCCACAGTTACCGTCGGGTTTCAGAAGTTGCTACGAAGGGAAGAATCAGATACGCTACCCAGTGCACATGCCACTCGACAGGAATTTTGAACTTCTAGTAGGAAACGAATTTTTTTTTTACGTCAATAAATGAAAACTGCTTCTATCTACACCCTAACACCCCAATACGGTTTAGTGGCCCATCTCAAGCAATGGCCGCCACCGCAAATGTTTTACCACCATGCTAAATGACACAGTTTCTTTTTTTAAACTAAAAGCACAGTGAAGTATCCTGGGCTCTGAATTCCAAGATTTTACAGAAAGACACAATATCTATGCTGTTTTTGTAGAATACCAGAAAAAATACTACAAAAAGAAGTTTTAGTATCACGGAAGATTAAAATCTCAATTAGTTTCAGTCCTGACAAGGTTCAGAGTAGGAAAGGCAACTGTAAAATTAGGATTGCGCGAGGCGATAGTGACCCACAAATTTTCTCAGACCTGAGAGTTACTCCAAGATAAAGAGACACTGAAATCAAGGGCCAGTTTGAGAAAGGCTCTCTCTGATCACCGCAGAACAAACAGCTTCAATACAGAACGTGGAAACGTACCTTCCAGTGCATCCTCACCAACTTCTTCATAGGTCTGCAAGGAAAACCGAACCCCTTAGCACAGCAGATGTTTACCTTTTCTGTTACGAACATCACCGGTCGATTACCACACTCGCACACTGATTTTAAACCTGACCGATTCCAACAGAATTCCTCACCCATAAGCCCCGCGTTCCACTCCCAACAGACTCCAGCGCGGGAGATCCCACTCCAAATTTCTAACAGAGGCAGCAGTCGTTGCAACGCCCGTGGTGAGGCGGGGTGGCTGGCCTGATCTCGTCTGTCCTCTCAGACAAGGCTTACGAAGGATCCCAGAAGGCAGCGTTAGCACTGCGTGTCCAACCGCCCCTATCCAGCCAACGCTTCTACCGCGACAACCGTATGAAGACACCCTTTGTGCCCTCCAGACCTCTACGCCCGCCCCGTCCCAGCGATATTCCCCACAGAAGGTAACAGCACACACCAGGGTCTGCTAAACCGTTTTGCTTCCTCATCAAGCACATCGAGACCCCAGAGCCTGGCGACAAGACGTTCCCATCACCGTTCCGCAAGCTACGTCGCGTTTCCGTGCTGACAGGCCAGCGAAGGGCGAGCGCGTCGCGCTGTCCTACCTGCATCGTGCTCTGCGTGTAGCCGTACTGCGGATAGCTGTAGCTGTAACTGCCCGTGTTCTGGTCGTAGCCCCACTGGGCGTAGTAGTTGTGATATTGTTGGTAATACTGGTTATAATTATAGTTGTACATCTGATTGTACTCCATTGGTTTCACACGATTACTTAAAAAAATAAAGCAGGAATAAGTTGAAAATAATGCAGAACAAGGGTGAGAACAGCAGTGAAGTGGCTGAAGGTCCAACATGGCACACAAAGCTTAGCCTAACATGCCAATTCCAGTCCTTACAAGATCTCCACTGTTTACTGCAGCAGTGTTTGCCATTTGCATTCGCTTGCAGACAGAAACTAGTGGTTCAAATTTAACGCCCTCTCCTGTATTCATATTCACCTTCGTTAATAAGCACTGCTTTCATTCATTACGAGTTAATTCAGCATCGCTTCCTGGCTTTGGGACGGGAAGAGTTCAGGACTCTGAGCCTCAGTTTAGAATAATCCTGAACCACGACCCAGATTCTTGGGTCCCTTCTTCCTTCTGATAAATAGGATGAAGTTGAGCACCCTGCAGCCTCCTGAGACAAGGTACTGAGTCTGGCTTTACATGGAGAGGGGAAGACTTAGAGCCTTGCGAAAGAGCCGGGGTTTTCTCTAAGAGGGGACAAACCCCCTCCTGCCGCTATCGGGCAGAGGCCTAAGCGACCACCCACTGTCCCGTTCTCGCTGCACTGGGGGGGTCTTCCGTGCACATAGTTGGAAAAGCCCATGAAGTAAAAAGGATTACAAGTCACGGAAAAGATCAACAGCCCGTGACCTTACTAAAGTTCCCGTTCCTTGCCATCAAGCGGCAGCACTCCCAAGGAACTGGGAATCCCATCTGATTGTCAAGGTTTCGAATAATGAGATGACCAATATCGCTTGAAAATGGCACAAAGCTATGTCTAATGATGGAATCAGTGAGAAGCAGGAAGAGAGAGACGTCAGTCTCCTCACCGTGACACCTCCCCCCTTTTTGTGCTTTTCTCTCCCTTATCCCCCCACAAGAGTCCTGAGGTCACTGAAAATCTAAATATTCAAATAGGGAGCAATTACTGTTATTCGTATTACCCTAGTGCTACGAGCCCCAAGTCAGACCAGGATCTCATTGTATCAGGTTCTGAACAAACACAGAAAAAAAAGTTAATCCCTGCCCCAAAAGACTTGTATTTAGTAGACATTATAATAGAATTAGCAAGGTAATTGAGCTTTGCTATCCAGAAATCAATAAGCAGATCGAGACTATTTCAGTTCAGTGCAAAGGAACACATACTTTGAACACAATCACATTTAAATACAGTGTGCGTACACGTGTGTGGAGTCAACAGCGCAGACAATTAAAAAGTGTACAACGCTCAGTCTTGATCGAACGACACAATTTCTTCGAATTCCTGGGCATTCTGATGCTCCGGCCACTTTACGACACTCGTGGGCATTCCTTCCCTTTGTGATGTCCCCACACCACTAAAAGACACGTAACGCCGCGCGTGACTCCGCACCACGCTGCTCCTGTGACCGTCTGGCTGCTCTTATACTCACGCTTTTGGTATAGCCACACTCAAGCGTACAGGTTTAGAGCCCAACCCCACAGCTCCTTGACACTCCGTCAGCGCTCTTTTCTGTTCCAGTTCATCCGTGAATTTCACGAACCCGTAACCTCTGCAGAGACAGAGGGTAACTCAGATAAAACAAAAAAGCCACCCCGCTTCTTAAAAAAATATTTACAGTGAAGTCAAAATAGGTTTGGAAACACACAGCAAATGAAACGCTCTCACGAGCGCTGTCCCGGCGTCTCG
This sequence comes from Rhynochetos jubatus, assembly GCA_027574665.1. Taxonomy (NCBI): domain Eukaryota; kingdom Metazoa; phylum Chordata; class Aves; order Eurypygiformes; family Rhynochetidae; genus Rhynochetos; species Rhynochetos jubatus. Next base: position 3,995,823 of record CM050672.1, on the reverse strand, counting down.
TGGAGACGAAGCGATTCCGTCTGGAAACCTGACCTCCAGGCTTCGTCGGTACTTTCAAGGGCTTCGCAGAAGGAATTCTTGCGGCAGTGGATTCTGGGGAATTGGAAGTGAGCTGACACCAGGCATGTTGAAATGCACAGACAGTAGCGAAGCCTCACATCTACGCCAGGAGGGTACGGACAATCTATACAGCACAGGACTGACAAGACAGGCACTGTTTGTATCCATACCTGCCCCACTGCGAGGGAAAACATCCCTTTTCTGCAGGACTGAACGAGAGACACGTTCCACTTTGCCGACAGGAAAACATTCCAATGGGCTTTCCATCGTTCCTAACGACAGCCCGGCCCCACCAGCACTCTGAGCTACGGACCTGCACGTGAGCGCTCAGCGTCAAGTTGCTAAAAGGTGTTCTGACAGCACAGCCTGAACGGGGACAGCACAGCCTGAACGGGGACAGCACAGCCTGAACGGGGACAGCACAGCCTGAACAAGGACAGCACAGCCTGAACGGGGACAGCACAGCCTGAACGGGGACAGCACACCCTGAACGGGGACAGCACAGACTGAACGGGGACAGCACAGCCTGAACAAGGACAGCACAGCCTGAACGGGGACAGCACAGCCTGAACGGGGACAGCACAGCCTGGACAAGGACAGCACAGCCTGAACGGGGACAGCACAGCCTGAACAAGGACAGCACACCCTGAACGGGGACAGCACAGCCTGAACAAGGACAGCACAGCCTGAACGGGGACAGCACACCCTGGACAAGGACAGCACACCCTGAAAAAGGACAGCACACCCTGACCAAGGACAGCACAGCCTGAAAAAGGACAGCACACCCTGAACGGGGACAGCACAGCCTGAACGGGGACAGCACAGCCTGAACAAGGACAGCACAGCCTGAACGGGGACAGCACACCCTGAACAAGGACAGCACAGCCTGAACGGGGACAGCACACCCTGAACGGGGACAGCACAGCCTGAACGGGGACAGCACACCCTGAACGGGGACAGCACAGCCTGAACAAGGACAGCACAGCCTGAACGGGGACAGCACAGCCTGAACAAGGACAGCACAGCCTGAACGGGGACAGCACAGCCTGAACGGGGACAGCACACATTGAACGGGGACAGCACAGCCTGAACAAGGACAGCACAGCCTGAACGGGGACAGCACACCCTGACCAGGGACAGCACAGCCTGGACAAGGACAGCACAGCCTGAACGGGGACAGCACAGCCTGACCGGGGACAGCACACCCTGAACGGGGACAGCACAGCCTGAACAAGGACAGCACACCCTGAACGGGGACAGCACAGCCTGAACAAGGACAGCACAGCCTGAACGGGGACAGCACAGCCTGAACGGGGACAGCACACATTGAACGGGGACAGCACAGCCTGAACGGGGACAGCACACCCTCAACGGGGACAGCACAGCCTGAACAAGGACAGCACAGCCTGAACGGGGACAGCACAGCCTGAACGGGGACAGCACAGCCTGAACAAGGACAGCACACCCTGAACGGGGACAGCACAGCCTGAACAAGGACAGCACAGCCTGAACAAGGACAGCACAGCCTGAACGGGGACAGCACAGCCTGAACGGGGACAGCACAGCCTGAACGGGGACAGCACAGCCTGGACAAGGACAGCACAGCCTGGACAAGGACAGCACAGCCTGAACGGGGACAGCACACCCTGAACGGGGACAGCACAGCCTGGACAAGGACAGCACAGCCTGAACGGGGACAGCACACCCTGAACGGGGACAGCACAGCCTGAACAAGGACAGCACACCCTGAACGGGGACAGCACACCCTCAACGGGGACAGCACAGCCTGAACGGGGACAGCACAGCCTGAACGGGGACAGCACACCCTCAACGGGGACAGCACAGCCTGAACGGGGACAGCACACCCTGAACTGGGACAGCACAGCCTGAACGGGGACAGCACACCCTGGACAAGGACAGCACACCCTGAACGGGGACAGCACACCCTGAACGGGGACAGCACACCCTGAACAAGGACAGCACAGCCTGAACAAGGACAGCACACCCTGAACAAGGACAGCACAGCCTGGACAAGGACAGCACAGCCTGAACGGGGACAGCACAGCCTGAATGGGGACAGCACAGCCTGAACGGGGACAGCACAGCCTGAACAAGGACAGCACAGCCTGAACGGGGACAGCACAGCCTGAACGGGGACAGCACAGCCTGGACAAGGACAGCACACCCTGAACAAGGACAGCACAGCCTGAACGGGGACAGCACAGCCTGAACGGGGACAGCACACCCTCAACGGGGACAGCACAGCCTGAACAAGGACAGCACACCCTGAACGGGGACAGCACAGCCTGAACAAGGACAGCACAGCCTGAACAAGGACAGCACAGCCTGAACGGGGACAGCACACCCTGACCAGGGACAGCACAGCCTGGACAAGGACAGCACAGCCTGAACGGGGACAGCACAGCCTGGACAAGGACAGCACAGCCTGAACGGGGACAGCACAGCCTGAACGGGGACAGCACAGCCTGAACAAGGACAGCACAGCCTGAACGGGGACAGCACAGCCTGAACGGGGACAGCACAGCCTGAACGGGGACAGCACACATTGAACGGGGACAGCACAGCCTGAACAAGGACAGCACAGCCTGAACAAGGACAGCACAGCCTGGACAAGGACAGCACACCCTGAACAAGGACAGCACAGCCTGAACGGGGACAGCACAGCCTGAACGGGGACAGCACACCCTCAACGGGGACAGCACACCCTCAACGGGGACAGCACACCCTCAACGGGGACAGCACAGCCTGAACAAGGACAGCACACCCCGAACGGGGACAGCACAGCCTGAACAAGGACAGCACAGCCTGAACAAGGACAGCACAGCCTGAACAAGGACAGCACACCCTGAACGGGGACAGCACACCCTGAACGGGGACAGCACACCCTCAACGGGGACAGCACAGCCTGAACAAGGACAGCACAGCCTGAACAAGGACAGCACAGCCTGAACAAGGACAGCACAGCCTGAACGGGGACAGCACACCCTGACCAGGGACAGCACAGCCTGGACAAGGACAGCACAGCCTGAACGGGGACAGCACACCCTGAACGGGGACAGCACAGCCTGAACGGGGACAGCACAGCCTGAACGGGGACAGCACACCCTGAACAAGGACAGCACAGCCTGAACGGGGACAGCACACCCTGAACGGGGACAGCACAGCCTGAACGGGGACAGCACACCCTGAACGGGGACAGCACAGCCTGAACAAGGACAGCACAGCCTGACCGGGGACAGCACAGCCTGAACGGGGACAGCACACCCTGAACGGGGACAGCACAGCCTGAACAAGGACAGCACACCCTGAACGGGGACAGCACAGCCTGAACGGGGACAGCACACCCTGAACGGGGACAGCACAGCCTGAACGGGGACAGCACAGCCTGAACGGGGACAGCACAGCCTGAACAAGGACAGCACACCCTGAACGGGGACAGCACAGCCTGAACAAGGACAGCACACCCTGAACAAGGACAGCACAGCCTGAACGGGGACAGCACAGCCTGAACGGGGACAGCACAGCCTGAACAGGGACAGCACAGCCTGAACGGGGACAGCACAGCCTGAACGGGGACAGCACACCCTGGACAAGGACAGCACAGCCTGAACGGGGACAGCACAGCCTGGACAAGGACAGCACACCCTGAACAGGAACAGCACACCCTGAACAAGGACAGCACAGCCTGAACGGGGACAGCACAGCCTGAACAGGAACAGCACACCCTGAACAAGGACAGCACAGCCTGAACAAGGACAGCATACCCTGAACAGGAACAGCACAGCCTGGACAAGGACAGCACAGCCTGAACGGGGACAGCACAGCCTGAACGGGGACAGCACAGCCTGAACGGGAACAGCACACCCTGAACAAGGACAGCACAGCCTGAACGGGAACAGCACACCCTGAACAAGGACAGCACAGCCTGGACAAGGACAGCACACCCTGAACAAGGACAGCACAGCCTGGACAAGGACAGCATACCCTGAACAGGAACAGCACACCCTGAACAAGGACAGCACAGCCTGAATGGGGACAGCACAGCCTGAACAAGGACAGCACAGCCTGACCAAGGACAGCACACCCTGAACGGGGACAGCACAGCCTGGACAAGGACAGCACAGACTGAACAAGGACAGCACAGCCTGAACGGGGACAGCACAGCCTGAACGGGGACAGCACACCCTGAACGGGGACAGCACAGCCTGAACGGGGACAGCACACCCTGAACGGGGACAGCACAGCCTGGACAAGGACAGCACAGCCTGAACGGGGACAGCACACCCTGAACGGGGACAGCACAGCCTGGACAAGGACAGCACAGCCTGAACGGGGACAGCACACCCTGAACGGGGACAGCACAGCCTGAACGGGGACAGCACAGCCTGAACAAGGACAGCACAGCCTGAACGGGGACAGCACACCCTGAACGGGGACAGCACAGCCTGAACAAGGACAGCACAGCCTGAACGGGGACAGCACAGCCTGAACAAGGACAGCACAGCCTGAACAAGGACAGCACAGCCTGAACGGGGACAGCACACCCTGAACGGGGACAGCACACCCTCAACGGGGACAGCACACCCTGGACAAGGACAGCACACCCTGAACGGGGACAGCACACCCTGAACGGGGACAGCACACCCTGAATAAGGACAGCACAGCCTGAACAAGGACAGCACAGCCTGAACGGGGACAGCACAGCCTGGACAAGGACAGCACAGCCTGAACGGGGACAGCACAGCCTGGACAAGGACAGCACAGCCTGAACGGGGACAGCACACCCTGAACAAGGACAGCACACCCTGAACAGGAACAGCACAGCCTGAACAAGGACAGCACAGCCTGAACAAGGACAGCACAGCCTGAACGGGGACAGCACACCCTGAACGGGGACAGCACAGCCTGAACAAGGACAGCACAGCCTGAACGGGGACAGCACAGCCTGAACGGGGACAGCACAGCCTGAACAAGGACAGCATACCCTGAACAGGAACAGCACACCCTGAACAAGGACAGCACAGCCTGAATGGGACAGCACAGCCTGGACAAGGACAGCACACCCTGAACGGGGACAGCACACCCTGAACAAGGACAGCACAGCCTGGACAAGGACAGCACAGCCTGGACAAGGACAGCACACCCTGAATGGGGACAGCACAGCCTGAATGGGGACAGCACAGCCTGGACAAGGACAGCACAGCCTGAACGGGGACAGCACAGCCTGAACAAGGACAGCACACCCTGAATGGGGACAGCACAGCCTGAACGGGGACAGCACAGCCTGAATGGGGACAGCACAGCCTGAACGGGGACAGCACACCCTGAACGGGGACAGCACACCCTGACCGGGGACAGCACAGCCTGAACAAGGACAGCACAGCCTGAACGGGGACAGCACAGCCTGAACAGGGACAGCACAGCCTGGACAAGGACAGCACAGCCTGAACGGGGACAGCACACCCTGAACGGGGACAGCACAGCCTGGACAAGGACAGCACAGCCTGGACAAGGACAGCACATCCCGAACGGGGACAGCACACCCTGACCAGGGACAGCACAGCCTGGACAAGGACAGCACAGCCTGAACGGGGACAGCACAGCCTGGACAAGGACAGCACAGCCTGAACGGGGACAGCACAGCCTGAACGGGGACAGCACAGCCTGAACAAGGACAGCACAGCCTGAACGGGGACAGCACAGCCTGAACGGGGACAGCACAGCCTGAACGGGGACAGCACACATTGAACGGGGACAGCACAGCCTGAACAAGGACAGCACAGCCTGAACGGGGACAGCACAGCCTGGACAAGGACAGCACAGCCTGAACAAGGACAGCACAGCCTGGACAAGGACAGCACACCCTGAACAAGGACAGCACAGCCTGAACGGGGACAGCACAGCCTGAACGGGGACAGCACACCCTCAACGGGGACAGCACACCCTCAACGGGGACAGCACACCCTCAACGGGGACAGCACAGCCTGAACAAGGACAGCACACCCCGAACGGGGACAGCACAGCCTGAACAAGGACAGCACAGCCTGAACAAGGACAGCACAGCCTGAACAAGGACAGCACACCCTGAACGGGGACAGCACACCCTGAACGGGGACAGCACACCCTCAACGGGGACAGCACAGCCTGAACAAGGACAGCACAGCCTGAACAAGGACAGCACAGCCTGAACAAGGACAGCACAGCCTGAACGGGGACAGCACACCCTGACCAGGGACAGCACAGCCTGGACAAGGACAGCACAGCCTGAACGGGGACAGCACACCCTGAACGGGGACAGCACAGCCTGAACGGGGACAGCACAGCCTGAACGGGGACAGCACACCCTGAACAAGGACAGCACAGCCTGAACGGGGACAGCACACCCTGAACGGGGACAGCACAGCCTGAACGGGGACAGCACACCCTGAACGGGGACAGCACAGCCTGAACAAGGACAGCACAGCCTGACCGGGGACAGCACAGCCTGAACGGGGACAGCACACCCTGAACGGGGACAGCACAGCCTGAACAAGGACAGCACACCCTGAACGGGGACAGCACAGCCTGAACGGGGACAGCACACCCTGAACGGGGACAGCACAGCCTGAACGGGGACAGCACAGCCTGAATGGGGACAGCACAGCCTGAACAAGGACAGCACACCCTGAACGGGGACAGCACAGCCTGAACAAGGACAGCACACCCTGAACAAGGACAGCACAGCCTGAACGGGGACAGCACAGCCTGAACGGGGACAGCACAGCCTGAACAGGGACAGCACAGCCTGAACGGGGACAGCACAGCCTGAACGGGGACAGCACACCCTGGACAAGGACAGCACAGCCTGAACGGGGACAGCACAGCCTGGACAAGGACAGCACACCCTGAACAGGAACAGCACACCCTGAACAAGGACAGCACAGCCTGAACGGGGACAGCACAGCCTGAACAGGAACAGCACACCCTGAACAAGGACAGCACAGCCTGAACAAGGACAGCATACCCTGAACAGGAACAGCACAGCCTGGACAAGGACAGCACAGCCTGAACGGGGACAGCACAGCCTGAACGGGAACAGCACACCCTGAACAAGGACAGCACAGCCTGAACGGGAACAGCACACCCTGAACAAGGACAGCACAGCCTGGACAAGGACAGCACACCCTGAACAAGGACAGCACAGCCTGGACAAGGACAGCATACCCTGAACAGGAACAGCACACCCTGAACAAGGACAGCACAGCCTGAATGGGGACAGCACAGCCTGAACAAGGACAGCACAGCCTGAACGGGGACAGCACACCCTGAACGGGGACAGCACAGCCTGGACAAGGACAGCACAGACTGAACAAGGACAGCACAGCCTGAACGGGGACAGCACAGCCTGAACGGGGACAGCACACCCTGAACGGGGACAGCACAGCCTGAACGGGGACAGCACACCCTGAACGGGGACAGCACACCCTGAACGGGGACAGCACAGCCTGGACAAGGACAGCACAGCCTGAACGGGGACAGCACACCCTGAACGGGGACAGCACAGCCTGGACAAGGACAGCACAGCCTGAACGGGGACAGCACACCCTGAACGGGGACAGCACAGCCTGAACGGGGACAGCACAGCCTGAACAAGGACAGCACAGCCTGAACGGGGACAGCACACCCTGAACGGGGACAGCACAGCCTGAACAAGGACAGCACAGCCTGAACGGGGACAGCACAGCCTGAACAAGGACAGCACAGCCTGAACAAGGACAGCACAGCCTGAACGGGGACAGCACACCCTGAACGGGGACAGCACACCCTCAACGGGGACAGCACACCCTGGACAAGGACAGCACACCCTGAACGGGGACAGCACACCCTGAACGGGGACAGCACACCCTGAATAAGGACAGCACAGCCTGAACAAGGACAGCACAGCCTGAACGGGGACAGCACAGCCTGGACAAGGACAGCACAGCCTGAACGGGGACAGCACAGCCTGGACAAGGACAGCACAGCCTGAACGGGGACAGCACACCCTGAACAAGGACAGCACACCCTGAACAGGAACAGCACAGCCTGAACAAGGACAGCACAGCCTGAACAAGGACAGCACAGCCTGAACGGGGACAGCACACCCTGAACGGGGACAGCACAGCCTGAACAAGGACAGCACAGCCTGAACGGGGACAGCACAGCCTGAACGGGGACAGCACAGCCTGAACAAGGACAGCATACCCTGAACAGGAACAGCACACCCTGAACAAGGACAGCACAGCCTGAATGGGACAGCACAGCCTGGACAAGGACAGCACACCCTGAACGGGGACAGCACACCCTGAACAAGGACAGCACAGCCTGGACAAGGACAGCACAGCCTGGACAAGGACAGCACACCCTGAATGGGGACAGCACAGCCTGAATGGGGACAGCACAGCCTGGACAAGGACAGCACAGCCTGAACGGGGACAGCACAGCCTGAACAAGGACAGCACACCCTGAATGGGGACAGCACAGCCTGAACGGGGACAGCACAGCCTGAACGGGGACAGCACACCCTGACCGGGGACAGCACAGCCTGAACAAGGACAGCACAGCCTGAACGGGGACAGCACAGCCTGAACAGGGACAGCACAGCCTGGACAAGGACAGCACAGCCTGAACGGGGACAGCACACCCTGAACGGGGACAGCACAGCCTGGACAAGGACAGCACAGCCTGGACAAGGACAGCACATCCCGAACGGGGACAGCACACCCCAAACAGGGGCAGCACATCTTCAAGAGCGATAGCACACCCTGAACAGGGGCAGCACACCTTCAAGAGGAATAGCATGCAGCCCACAAGCCCTCATCTCCCAGGCAATCCTCCACTGCGGTGCTGGCAGCCAGCACTTATTAATTCCCCTCCAACCCCAAAGGTCCTTTGCGTGGGATTCTGATGCTGCAGTGAGTCAGAAGCAATGCAACAGCATCCAGGAGGGCAGTGCCAGGATCCCGAGACGGGCTGGGCTGCTTCACGCAGCATAAAGATCAAAGACTTAGGTGTGGGAGGGAAGAGGAACCCATCTAGGCAAAGGAAGGAGTTTGGGAGGGAAAGGGCTTGCCTACCTGGGGAGAAGAAGGAGCCGTAAGCAAGGGTGTCAATTTACAGCATATTATCTATTCTGTGGGAACACTTAAACACAGAGTAACGCACTATTTTGAAAGCAGCATCACCTAGCACTCGTAGTAGCTCCGCGCTGGAAGCTACTGGTGCCCCACAAAATGCGTATTGTGCGCAGCAAGCTGTACACACAAGTCCAAATAGACACATTTATACACAAACACACCTATGAATGTGTTCTCCTCACACAGGGGAGACTAAATCAACGTTCAGGATTATCTATATACTAATCGGGTAATTAAGCAACAGCTGAACGTGGGTACGCATTCTGCCTAACCTGCCCTCTGCGAAGGACTCTGGCAAGTTAAAGCAGCGCAAGGCAACGTTTCAGTCACTGTCAGGTGTTTGCACAGCAAAGTGTGTAAGTTTCTAAGATGTAACAGAGTCCTGCAGCCTTTCGGATGGGACCAGGAGTGTGGAAAGCCAGCCGTATCCTGGGCTGGATCCAGAGCAGCGTGGCCAGGGGGGCGAGGGAGGGGATTCTCCCCCTCTGCTCCGCTCTGGGGAGGCCCCCCCTGGAGTGCTGTGTCCAGCTGTGGAGCCCTCAGCATCAGAAGGATATGGAGTGGTTGGAATGAGTCCAGAGGAGGCCACGGAGATGCTCCGAGGGCTGGAGCCCCTCTGCCATGGGGACAGGCTGGGGGGGTTGGGGGGTTCAGCCTGGAGAAGGGAAGGCTCCAGGGAGACCTTATAGCACCTTCCAGTGCCTGGAGGGCTACAAGGAAGCTGGAGGAGTTTCCAAGGGCAGGGGGTGACAGGACAAGGGGGAACGGGTTTAAACGGAAAGAGGGAGATTGAGATGGGCCATCAGGAAGGAATTCTTCCCGCAGAGGGTGGGGAGCACTGGGACAGGTTGCCCAGAGAAGCTGTGGGTGCCCCATCCCTGGGAGTGTCCAAGGCCAGGCTGGATGAGGCTGGGAGCACCCTGGGCTAGGGAAGGTGTCCCTGCCTGTGGCAGGGGGTGGGGCTGGATGATCTTTAAGGTCCCTTCCCACTCAAACTGTTCTGTGATTCTAAGAAGTGAAACTGTGACTACTGGCAGTCCCAAAACAGAAACGGACAGATAAAGGGTTGGATGTAGTGGACAGGAACAGATGTTGGCTGCACCAAGGGAGACAGCGATTATTCCAGCTTTTCCAGACACTGTTTTCACACTGACAGCTACACCAGATTTTAGTACAGAAGAACACCCCCCAAGAAATGATTTCTTCGTGGCCAGCAGCACCCGGGCAGACATTCTGTCCTGCCCCACAGTTAGGACAAGCCCCCCAGCCTACACCCTCAGCAGAGCAAAGGAGCAGACACAGCACCGTGGTGTCATGCTCCTAACTCCTCTCTTGCCTGAACAAGAGGTGCTGGCAAGAGGTCCCTCTGATCTACCAGCCCTGACTGGAAGGGCTAGGGCTTCACGGGGCACGTCCACAAGCCCCAGGTTCCTCTTTCGCATCACACTAACATTTGTAGTTGCCTCAGCTTTGAGTAAGTGCACAAGTCACAACAAAGCCCCTGGCAGCAACACCCCGACACTGCTAGGGGAGATCGCTGCGCTCTTCCCAGCAACAGGATGTTAAGCTCCTGCTCCTTCCACGCTACCACAGATTCCCACTCCCCCAGGTCTGCACTTAGGGACCGTTCCCAAAGCCCAAGTAATGGCCCAGCGTGGGACAGGAAACAAGAACGGCTGGGTTTACACCCCTGAGGAGGAGGAGGCACACGGAGCCCGCGCCGGCAGGGTCGTTTGTGGGTGAGGTGGCACTAACGGCGTGAGTAGTGAACAGGCAGAGAGCGACCGAGCAGCTCAGCAAGAGGTTCCGGTTGCACCGTAAGAACATCATTACTGGGGAGGTAGTGCAGCTCTGGAGCAGGCTGCCCGGACAGGTTGTGTTATCTCCATCCTGGGAGGATTTCCAGGCTACACAATTCACGGCTGACCTGACCTAGCGCAGGCAGCAGTCCTGCTCAGCGTGGGAAGCTGGACCAGAGACGTTCCTTCAAACTGACATGTCTGAGACTGAGAAACCTGGTGTGGGCAAGGGGAGATCTACAGCCATATTCTAAGTCTTACCACAACATTCTCGTAGGGATTGCATCAGAATATTGTGTCTCACTGAAGCCATGTTCTGTTTTGAAAACACGGATGCTGACCAACGGGTCCCTCTTCCAGGAAAACACAGGTTCATTCTCTGCTATTCAGAAAATCACAGAATCACAGAGTGGTTTGGGTTGGGAGGGACCTTAAAGATCATCCAGTTCCAACCCCCTGCCATGGGCAGGGACACCTTCCATAGCCCAGGGTGCTCCCAGCCTCATCCAGCCTGGTCTTGGACACTCCCAGGGATGGGGCACCCACAGCTTCTCTGGGCAACCTGTCCCAGTGCCCCCCACCCTCTGCGGGAAGAATTCCTTCATCATGTCCAATCTAATTCTCCCAGCTTTCAATTTAAACCCGTTACCCCTTGTCCTGTCACTACAGGCCCTTGTAAAAAGCCCGCCCCCCCCCCCCCCCCCCCCCCGAGCTTCCTTGTAGCCCCCTTCAGGTACTGGAAGGTTCTATGAAGTCTCCCTGGAGCTTCCCTTCTCCAGGCTGAACCCCCCAACTCCCCCAGCCTGTCCCCAGGGCAGAGGGGCTCCAGCCCTCAGAGCATCTCCGTGGCCTCCTCTGGACTCGCTCCAACTGGTCGATATCCTTCTGATGCTGAGGGCTCCACAGCTGGACACAGCACTCCTGGGGGGGTCTTACATTAAGAAAACTGACTTTTTGACATCTGTTTTTGGCAAGACCTTGCCAGTAAAGATGACCAAGAGAGCTACTAAGTACGTGACAGCGAATCACCGCTTTGTTTGCCCTACCCTATTTGAAACAACCCGTAAAGCTTTCACAGGTAAACACACTCAACAGCCTAAAGACTGGACGAGCACAAGGCCACCCGAGAGTGCAGGCAGAGTGTTTCATGATTATTTATGATGTTTTTCAGCGTTTTCAGAAGCGCAGTAACAGTGCCAACACACAGAGAGCATCATACTGGCAGAGGAGTGACAACACACTGTGGTGACTAGCAAAACCCAAGCATACTGCAGACTGGATATCCAAGAACACCGTCATTCTAGAGAACTAAAATCTAAATGGACAGAACTATTCTTTTTCCCTTGCTGCATTGTAACTTTCTTGTTGTTGCATGTGAAGTGAAAGAAAAGAATGAATAAAAGATGACTTACTTGGATACTCCTGCCTGGTCCAACACAACTTTTCCACCTCTACACGATGGATAAACTTTAACAAAAAATTCATATAACATTCCGTCATCCACGTCAGGAGTCAGGTCTCCCACAAAAAGTGAATATTCTGGACTAAAGAAATCAAAAGACAACTTCTTAAGCACAATCATACAAGAAAGAGGCGTGCTGAGTGACAGCTTAAGCATTTGACCCGAGAGAAAAGCGGTATTAAAGGACCATTTAACAGTCAATTTAAAGTGTTGCCAGTTAAGTCGTTTAGGTGACTAAAATTTTTATTGTCACTGCTTTTCCAAGTTAATTCAAGCAGCATAACTAATCTCAATACTGCTTTTTATTTAAAGATAATTTCATTTTTTAGTTCTCGAAGGATACGTCTGGATTTCTAACACGGCAAGAAAACATTAATGTCTCATTTACAGGTTTGTTGTTTCCAACATGCTGACCTTACACGATATGAATTAGACACCTGGATGCTACCAAGTCTATATATCTTAAAAGACACTCCTGACAAATCTGCTGTGCCCCACGAAAAGTAAAGCATCAAACTGACAGGCAGGCTACGTGATCCTCCCTCTGCTAGAGCCACGCAGGGCAAGCCGCCGGAAGCAGAAAGGCCACGTTACCCATCCCTATTTCCAGAGCAAATGGAACCGTAAGACGGTCAGTTAGCCTTAGTCACCAGCTGTGAATCTCACTCTGTGGTGCCTTCATTCTAATCTAAAAAGGATTTTTGTGCGTAGTTAGGGTTTTTTTTAAAAGGTTCATAAATAATCATCTAAAATTAAAACCTAATTGCTGAGGTATGACTAACACTACCCTAATAAATTGCTTTCACCCTCGTACACACCCGCCCGAACCCCTCCTTGTGTTATTACTGCTTCTACAGTGTAAGCGTTTCAGGGCAGGCGTCAGGACAGGTACTCACACCACCTGACTGCAGGAGCCTAATTTAGCCCGTTTGCCTCCTTACACACCTTTCGCCGTCCGTGGAGACAGACGGGCTCCTCCAGAGCGCAATTCTCCCTGCTGACTGCTGTGGTTCTTCAGCCAGCTGAGCCAGGTGGTGTGAAACCACTGCCCTTATCGCCAGGTGCTAACCACATCCATGGCGTTACACAGTGTTAGGATGGGATGCATCCCCAGACACACGGAACGTGCTAACGTGCTACAGCGTCACGACGATCCACAGCGTGTGCCAAGGCACTTCACTGTGATCGACATTTCTAATGATGGGATTTAGTTAGCTGGCACTGCTCGACCAAACGGCACCAGTTTCAGCTGTCTGCATCTCGGGAACGCGCTCCTACCCAAACCTGCTCGCTGTACACCTCGTCCGGCAACGATGAGCTTGGGGCTTTACCTACTTTGAATCCACTTTGCAAGGCAATCGATAAAAAGACACTAAGCAGGCAAAACTAATGTTTGAATATTGAACACTTACCTGTTATCGGGCTGTTTTCCATACGTTGCATAATTCAATTTAAATCGCTTTGCCTGAAACAAGGCAAAAATTAATCCATACATTCCAATGTTCTTATGGGAGTCCAAACAATGAGGAAAAAATACAACAAAGCTTATTTGATACAACTTTCTTAATGCTGACAGATGTTCAGTGCTGTCAGGCCAGCTAGTTAAGGCATCAAGGACACGTTTATCTGACTTCAGCACAGCTGTAACAATGAAAATGAGCGAAGAACCTGCACCATGAGGTTTGTCCTATCTTCATTTCGACAGTTTGTAAAGCTAGGGAAAGAGAGGTGACCCTTACATAGCATCACACTTCTGAATCTTTAAGGAAGACAAGAAAACAGAGTTACCAACAACAAAGATTAAATGACTTCTGATTTTCAGGCCTTAAAACGAAATGGCAGCACAGACTGTGGGACACTTGTGATTTACCGGCAGACCAGAATCCGCCACAGTGGAAAACAGAATCAACCCCTGACTCCGGAAGTATGGCTAAACCACCTTGCTCAGGATGACGTGCTCATTTAGTAAGATCCAAAATCAAGGTTCTTCTGGAAGCTTTACCTGCCTTTGGACACTGGAGGCCTCCCTAAGCTTTGCACCTGATTTTCCTTTTAAACAAGCTTCCCCGGAGCCCAGATCTGTGCTCACTGGCACATCTGGAACTCCCCGCCCCACCCTACGACCAAGATCTAATGAGGGTCTTCTCCCTCAGAATCCCAAGGGTGTCAATCCCATGGGAATTCTTGTATGATGCTGAGCACACAACCACCCAAGCAGGCTCCCTGCAGAGTGCAGTGGTCATTGCTGTCTTCTTCTGAACGGTGTCCGACAGAGGAAGAGGCAAAGGACTGCACTCCTTTCCAAGAACACTGGTGCCAGAACTCACCCAGACAGTGGAAGACCTAAGCTGGATGCCTTCGTCAGCTTGAGGGGCTTCAAACCCGTTTCTGGGTCTTCCAGCAGGCTCCCACAGCAGCTATCCCTCTGCACTACCGCAAGGACTCCGGGGGAATTTGGCCAGAGAGAGCAAACCTACTCTGAGTCCATAACCCAGGGACCAGGACGATAGCTTAGCGCAGCGGGCAGCCTAGCGTGCTCCTCTACCTTGCCTGACGTATTTTCTTCCCTCAGAGACAGTGTGAATAATTCTTGGGAGCAAAGACTTATGTCTAGGCTACAATCACGTTCCTCGCATGCTTGCGTTCGCTGGTGCAGTGGTACACAACTCCTGTGGACCATTTACAAGCCAACACAAAATTTAGATTCCACTTCGAAGCACTTTCATCTTTTTTTTGGAGATTTCACTCTTCATCACAATATTTTGGGTTTAAAATCACTGAGAGACCTGAGAGTACTTCCACTCAAATGGGAGCCTGGGACAGTAATTCTGTAAAACAGAGACAGCACCATGGCTCTCTGTTACTCCTCTGGCTGATTCGGTGTTTAAAAACAAATAAAAGAGTGAGGCACCTTCAGTTTTCTGCAAAACAGTATCAAAAATGCAAGAGAGGAGCTGGACCATTGCCTGCTGGGTGCACTGACCAGGCTGCTCACACGGGATCACTGACTCCTGTAACTCTCTCCGTGTGCCAGGTAAATCGCTCCTCCACACAACACCAATTTATCTCTGGGTAAAGGCAGGTGTTCTCGAAACCAAACTTCAATTATTCCTTGCAAGAGCTGCTCTCTCTCGCTCTCTCGTGACTACAGAAGGCATCTAGGACAATTAGCTTCCCTTCATCATGGGCTCTGATTTGCAGTACATTAAGAGGATGTGTGAAACAGATACCCCCAGGCCTCTCCTCGACGCCATCCTGTCAGGAAGGTTGACCAAAGTCAAGGAACAACACCTGAGCTGCCCCGTTTCCTGCTCAGGGTATTAACGACGCCGAAATAGGCCCCAATTTACCTTACCGCTCACTGACTGAGGTGATTCTAGAGCTGCTTTACGAACCAGTCATCCTGGCTACTGCAGCCAACTCCCGTGGGTAGCAGGGACAGCTGTGTCAGCCGTCCCGTTTTAATCTACCACACACTCGAGTCAACATCCTAAAATTAGCCTGTACAACTATTCCTCCTAACTACCCCGCTTTTGCGTACCCCAGACACGTTATGGTTGCAGTTAACCAACGGACTAGCTCCTTCTCCACTGGAAACAGGTTTGAGTAACTCGTGTTTGCTACGGGCCGAGGCGGAGGAGTCGCGTCGCTTTTGCAAATCGAAGTCACTCAAAACCCAGCGCCAACCTGCACGTTCATCACACGTATCTTAACACCATACACACTGCGACAGGGGAATATGGAACTACAGAGAGAGACCAGAGGATGGGGGGGGGTTAACTCAATCTATTTTTCCTTGTTCTTCCCTGCTTTCTCACTAGTCCAGCTCTGGTAATAGTAGAAAGGCTCAGGAATAAAAAAAACCCACCACGACATTTCTGTACCTGGATTTTATCCAGACATTCACACGGAAATTAGCACTTTCCAACAATTTTCTGAGCGAGAACATGAATAGCTTTATGCTCATTAATTTATCCCTGCAGAAAAGAAGCAGCTCAGTTGGCTAACTACTGAATTTGCCTGTACTCATTCAAAAAACAGATTCTACACTATCTATTCCTTCCCGGATTTGCTTCCCAACTGGCTGATCCCATTTACTTACCGGTGTAGCACCAGGAAGCGGTTTTCCATTGATTTTGTGTAAACATTTCTCTGCAGTAGCTAGATCTGCAAATTCTACAAAGCAATAGCCTGCTGGAATTCTGAACATAGACACAGGACAGGAGAGAGAAAGATTTCAGATTTAAAACACATTTGAGGAGGAATATTAGGTTTTTAGACAACTGGTAGGGAATTTGCTGCAGTTGCAATACTTAGAACAACTTCTTTGTCAAAGTATGACCAGTAACTACTGAAAATAAGCTAGCAAAGTCATCGTGGCTCTCAAGTAAAGTGACAGCCCCTACTTACCAGTAAGTCATGACAACATAAGCACAGAGGACATAGCTTTGCTCACAATTAGTTTAATCCCTAGTTCCACTGACTACAATTTTCCCACCCAAGTGTAAACAACCCAAAACTGAAATTACAACATTTACAAGAAGATGCAACTACTTTATTCTGTGCAGTTACTCCTTTTATTCCAAACGAACTCACAGGGTCCTTAAACAGCTCCTTCTAAAGCCAGACTTCCCACCGCTGCCAGCAGCACCTACTGCACCCGCGCAATGATCAGCACAGACTAGCCACTGAAGCCTTCAGCCCAGGTGTAATTCCCGTATGGCATACGTATCCCGCTCTGAGTGAGTGCGGAAGCACCGCAGGATGAGGCCCAAACCTTGGTTTGCTGATAGGGTTGAAGAGCCAGCAATTTTCCTCTCCACTGCTGTCATCAATACACCCGTATGGTTGGCAGCAAGGGCGACCGCTCAAGGGGAAAGTCATTGCACCATGAGAAATATGAAAGGGAGATTGAGATGGGCCATCAGGAAGGAATTCTTCCCGCAGAGGGTGGGGAGCACTGGGACAGGTTGCCCAGAGAAGCTGTGGGTGCCCCATCCCTGCGAGTGTCCAAGGCCAGGCTGGATGAGGCTGGGAGCACCCTGGGCTAGTGGAGGGTGTCCCTGCCCGTGGCAGGGGGTGGGGCTGGGGGGGGCTTTGAGGTCCCTTCCCACCCAAACCGTGCTGGGATTCTATGAATATGGACAGCTCCCCAGTGACACACAGGGCAAACGGTTCAATCCAAACGCAAACTGAGAACAAGCATAAACAGTTACCCTGTCAACCTGTTTCGAATGATTTTTACACTCAGTACAAGCTCTCCCATGGTGGCAAAGGCTCTTGAAACAAAGTTTTCATCCATATATGGCTCCAGCTATAAAAGCAAAAAACCCCAGTTAGACCAAGGCATCTACAAACAGGAGAATATATGTGTCAATGTCACCCTAAGCAGTTAAAACATTATTGAGAAGTATTTTACCCTTACACTTCAAAAAGAAGACTCATTTAAGAGGGTCGATGCCACTCAAAACCAGCAGGCATGCATGAACCAGGCTCAACAGTCTGCAAAGTGGAACCCAAGAGACAGCATGAATTTCAGAGAACAGGGAGCTTTCACAGAAGGACAAAAGCCACTCAGAAACATACAGCAACAAACTGAGCGTTCGCTACGCGGAGCAGGGGATAAGGAGATGGCAGGCTCCCTCTGTATGCAAAGGGAGCTTGGGCCGGCGCTATGGGTACAGAGGCGCAGCGCAGCCCGGGGCGTGCGGCCAACGGGTGGCACGCGTCTGGTAACGTAGCCCCCGTCGAGCTGGGGAAGGGGTTTGCAGTCGTGGAGCTACCCGGGGCAGCGCTCGGCGGGGAGACCTCGAATCGCGTCCCACAGCAGGGCTGCGCTTTGTCCTGCACGCGGGGTGCACTGACCGTGTTTATGTCATCGGGGAGAGGGAGGCAGTGTGCGTGTCGGTGGGTGTCAGCGCAGGGCAGCGGCACGGTGAGAGCGACCGCGCCGGAGGGCTGGGGGCTGCGTGGTGAAAGTGGCTGAAAGGTGTGAAACGGCACCGCAGTTTGGACCAGCTACGTGAAGGGATGGAGGGAATAGGATTTCTCTCTGTGTCGCAGAAAGTGGAGGCGGGAATTAAGTGAAATTTAGGTTTGTGCGATGTACTGACGGGCAGCGCTGCGTGTGATGGGTAACACGGGGCTGGGGTGTGGGGGAAACACATAGAGCTCCACATAAGTATAAATACCTGTGTGAGTAAGACAGATGGCCTTGTGCTAACTGCCAGCCCTCGGGTGTGTTCGTGTGTCTGACAGGTACCAGGCGGCTCCGTCACTTGTGTGCGTGACAATGTGCAGACCTGTGCAGTGTCTGACAGGGGGTGACCATATTGCACTTGCGTGTGCAAAGGATGGCAGGTGCCCTGTGGAGATGTGAGTGTAAAGCAGAAATGACTCCGTTCCGCGTGCCAGAAGCAGGAGGCAGGACTACTCTGTACAGACACGCCGTGCAGAGGGGGATCCTGCGGGGTGTGTGTACTGGAAAGGCTCCTAAAGGTGACTGTTGCTTGGATATGTGCGTGTTTCAAAAAGCAGCGGCCTGCTTGGGAAAGAGGGGACTGAAAAAGAAGATGGCCTTGTGGTGGAGAGAGGGTAGATAACCGTTTGTGCAGGTAAAAAGGGACTCTACAGAGTGTGTTTGCACGAGTGGCAGGCAGTGGAAGACTCCCTGATGTGTCAGTGTATGTGTGCAATGCACACCTGGTGTGTGTGAGTGTGTGTGCAAGAGAGAAGCATCCAGTGGGACCCTCAGTGATGTATCCTCAAGGGTGCATGCCTGTGTGCAAGCAGCACTGTGCAGTACGCGGGTATGAGCCTGGAAGAACGAGGCTGGAGAAAGATGGGCGTGCAAGTAACAGGCAGCGTGTAAATTCTGATACGCTGGCGTAAGCGCACACGCGTGTGTACGTACACGGCGGTGTACACAAGCACGTGGCGGGCAGCAGGACACTACGATGCAGAGGTGCGATTGTGTATGTGACGAGTAGCGGCAGACAGGGCAGACACTGCATAACATGAGCACACACAAACGGGCGTGGACGAGGGTGGCAAGGTGCTACAGTACGCCGGGTGTGAGGACGCAGACATGAGCGTGTATAAAGTGTGTACAGTGGCAAGCGGCGAGGGACACAGGTGCGTGGGTGTGAGGGTGTACGCAGTGTGTGGGAAGGGCAGACAGCAAGGGACACCGTGGGGTGCGTATCGCTGTGAGCGTGCCCGTGGCGTGCACACGAGCAGGCAGCGAGAGGCATCCCAGGGTGAAGAAGCAGCTGTGAGTGTGCTGCCACGTGCACATGCAGGTGGGAATAAGGGAAATACTGGAGTGTGTAAGTGTTTACGAGCGTGTATGCATGCAGGAGAGTGCAAATCCTTGTAAGCGTGTGAGTGCACCCACAGGTGTGCACGTGTGGGGCAGGCAGTGAGGGACAGGTGCGTATGAGTGCGTGCAAGTAAGCGTAAGTGCCTGCAAGTGTGAGCACAAGCAGCACAAGCCTAAGTGTGAGTGTGCAAGTGCCTCAGAGCATATGACCATAAGCATGTAAGCATAGAAGCCAGCATACAAACCCTAGAGCATGCAAGCGTACGGGCTTGTGAGTATGAGTGAGTGTGTAAGTGTGTAACAGAGCACGAGCAGAACACGCCAGTGCCCACGAGCCTGCCGGCCCACCAGCGCGAGCACAGGCAGCACGGGACACTGGTGCCAAGCGCCACGAGCGTGCCTGTGACCCCGGCTGCGGACAGGCAACGCGGGTCGCCCTGGGCGTGTGTCTAACTGTGTCTGTGAGCGTGGAACTGCTCACGAGCATGCCTGTAGGGCTGGGGGCTGTGCCTCTGAGCAGGTGTTTGTGTCAGCGTGCGCGAGTGTGCGTGTCAGCACGGTGTGAGCCCGCCAGCATGCACAAGTGTGTGTGCAGCAGTGTCAGTCAGCTCCGGAGTTTGTGCGTGTCAGGGTGTGTGAGGCTGTGTCAGTGCGTGAGGGTGTCGGTGTCGGTCGGTCGGTGTGAGGGTGTCGGTCGGTGGGAGGGTGTCGATCAGTCGGTGTGAGGGTGTCGGTCGGTGGGAGGGTGTCAGTCGGTCGGTGGGAGGGTGTCGGTCGGTCGGCCGGTGTGAGGGTGTCAGTCGGTCGGTGTGAGGGAGTCGGTCAGTCAGTGCGCCCCAGCCCGCGGTCGCCCCCGGGCCGGCCGCCCCGGCCGCTGCCCTCCTGCCTCCCGCCGGCCAGGCCGCCCCGCTGCCCGCCTCACAAAGCCCCGCGCGGGTCCCGGCCGGACACTCACGTCCCCCATCCACAGGCTGGCGGCCATGCTGCTCCCGCAGGCCCCGGGGCGGGCTCAGCGGGGCCGCGGCTTACGCCTCCCGGCTCAGCTCGGCCCCGCCGCTGCCGCCGCCGGCGCCGCCTCACGCCGAGCCCACGGCCCGCTCCGCCGCCGCGCTGCCCCGCCGCCTCCTCCGCGGCGCCCGGCGGGCGGAGAGAGCGGCGCCCCCGCCGCCACGGACGCCCCGGCCGGCGGCAGCGCCCCCTGCCGGCAGGAGGAGCGCCAGCGGCGCGGGAGGGGGCGCAAGATGGAGGCGGGTGTGAGGAGAGGGCCGAGGTTTGGGGGTTTTGGGGCTCCATGTGGGGGTTTTGGGGCCTGGTGAGGCCGTGAGGAAGCCTGAGGTGACGGGTAGGTGAGGGCTGGAGGCTGGGAGGAGGAGGAGGAGGGGGAGAAGGAGGAGGAGGGGGAGAAGGAGGAGGAGGAGGAGGAGGAGGAGGAGGAGGAGGAAGGGGCTGAGGTGTGAGGAGGATGGATGGATGGACAGACAGACGGACGGACGGATGGATGGGTGGATGGGTGGGTGGATGGATGGATGGATGGGTGGATTGACGGAGGATGGGTGGATTGACGGATGGATGGGTGGATGGATGGACAGTTGGATGGATGGATGGATGGATGGATGGATGGATGGATGGATGGATGGATGGATGGATGGATGGATGGATGGATGGGTGGATGGGGCAAACCAGGTCAGGAGGGCAGGTCAGGCCATGCAGGGACAGGGCTGGGGGAGCAGAGGGTCCTTCTGGGGCAGGAGCAGTGGGGAAAGGGTGTGGTGAGGCAGGGAGCCAGGGCAGGGGGCAGATGTCCACCCCTGGAGGTCTGTGTCCTAAAGTGGATGGAACACGGGCCGGGCAGGCTGGGCTGGAGGGGGGAGTGGGGCCAGTGCTGGGGTCTCCATTAACGCCTCTGTTCCTGGAGTCACCTCACCCCTGAGGATCTCGGCTCTTTCTGACAAGGGACAGCGAGTTTCCAGCCCCTTCAGTGCGGCAGGAAAGTGGGGCCTGTGGCGTCCTCCAGAGTTTCATTTGCAAGAAGGCAAATACAACAAGCCCCAGATTTCCTAATTAAAGGATCCTTGTGTTTTCTGAGACGGGGGTTGAATTTGTTTTAGCACTCCAAGCTGAGAACCCAGGCCCCCACGCAGCATGGGATTGCCTTAAAAACATCAGGAGGCTTTTAAACGAAGGAAAGAATTAATTACTTCATATAACAGTACACAGGACTGTGCTGTGCTCTGCATAAATCATAGAATCCCAGAGGGGGTTGGATGGGAAGGGACCATAAAGCCCCCCCAGTGCCACCCCCTGCCATGGGCAGGGACACCTTCCATAGCCCAGGGTGCTCCCAGCCTCACCCAGCCTGGCCTTGGACACTCCCAGGGATGGGGCACCCACAAATATTGTGGAAACTCATTGTGTAGACCAAATAATTTGGTGTAAAGGGATAACATCCCTACTGTTACTGCACTTTGGCCATCTCTTCAAGGTGGGAGGCCCTGAAATAAGCTGCGTGGAAGTTTTTCGTCTCTCTGCTCTGTGTGTGCGACCCTGATCACCGCTCTGGGTGCTGGCACGTGGTTTCCAAAGTCGGACGCTTGTTGGCAATGTCAGCAGAAGGCCAAAGGCTCAGTGGGGGTTACTGGGCTGAGGAGGTTTGGGAGAGGCTGTAATCTCTGCTCCCCTTCACCCAACGGGGCAGAATCTGTGCTCCGAATCCCAGCCAAATCAGGGATGTCCCCAGTTCGGAGGTTACACCACTGCCTCTTCTCTCAGCTGGCAGGAGATTCCATCTTTGGGGTCACCAAGCCGGCACGTGGGGTTGGATTGGGTTCGCTGTAATCCTCCGTCTTCAGTTTACCCCCCCCAGGCCTTTGACAGTGAGGGTGGCAGTTCCTGGAGCAAAGAGACCACTGGCTATGACGGAACAGAGACGAGCGGACCCGGAGCACCGAGGGCTGCGCGCTCGTGGGCTGGTTGGTATTTTGGGGTCACCCCACGCTGCGGTTCTGGTGGCGGGAGCTGTGTTTGTGAGCCCTGTACCCTCTCATGGGAAGCCAGGCACGGGGCAGAGCGGTGGTGGTGCCATCAATCCAGCTGATGGTGACAGGGACACTCCAAACCCTCCGTGCTGTTTATTGCCTCTGTGGCTGCCGGGTCCGGGTGAGCAGAGGTGTTGCTGTTTGCACCCGTGAGAGGGCAGCACAAGGCTGCGGGTTTTCGGGTGGGGAAACCGGGCAGCGTCCCGGCGCGATGGAGGCAGCACGGGGCGATGGAGCCCGTCCTCTCCAGCTCCTGATCCCTTCAGTCTTGCCCCGGAGCATCCTCAGTGCATTCAGTGTGTGAAACCCACCGGGAGTAGAATGTAAAGTTATTTGCTCTGCTTTTCCCTGCGGATAAAAAGTGCGGTGAGCATCGACATTTCTGCAGGAGGCTCTGAAAATCATCTCCGTACCGGGCAGGACCCGCGGCTCTGTCGCCGTTCTGCCAGTACCGATTGCTCGAGAATATCGACTCACCAGCAGTCATGGGCGTGCAAGAATCGTAAGAATAAAAACATAGTTTGATTTATTTGTTTTCTGATTTTTGAGTCCCTAGGGCACCCTCAGGTCATTTTTCCAAGCTCTTCCCTACAACATTGCAAAATCTGGCATAAAATCGAGACAGCTAGCAAGACCCACAGCTGGTAACTCTGTCGAATAAGGACACCGGGCTGTCAAATAGCGCTTTCTGTGCCTCGGTGCCGCTGGCAACCTTGTCTCTTGTGAATTCACCCTCTTTGAAGCCCCTGCTGAGGCTGCCTTTCGGGTGTCAGCCTTCAGGATGGGTGTTTGGTTTGCAGCATGGCCATTCACCCGCTGGTGAGCACTGAGCTGCTTCGCAGAGCCCACAGAGCTGTCGCGCACTCTGTTATTAGCCACAGCTACTCCAACACAGCAGTTTGTTCTTTGTCATTGGATGACAAAGTATCTTTAATAAATCCTTTCCATTTTTCCTTCCAGCTAAGTAATACACAGCTTGCTTTTCCTGGGATAATCCATAGAGATGGATGTTGGGCAGTGAAAATGCGAAGGGAAGCCAGGATCATGTGATTGTCTTGGATTGGGAGGAGGTAAGAATTTTATATTCAGTGTTATATCTGAAGTGACTGCTGTTTATGCACCTAACCTTGCGACAGAGCAGAACCACTGCCAGCATGTTAATACCTGAAAACCTGTTTATTCTCCTTTAAAAACTTGTCAACTGGCAAAGAGGCAGCAGCTCATAATAGGAAGACATGGGGATCCCTCTGTCCTCTGTGTGGATGTCAGTAGGCAGCAACAGGAACATCTTGCCCCCTCTGCTGGGACAGCCGTGATTTCTTGGGCTGGGAGCTTGGTCCTGAAAACCGCTGAGCAAATTCCGGTTAGCATTTACTGGAATCCACTGGAGGGGTGATCATTGAGCTCCCCACAGGACTGGGCAGTGCTGGCAGTCTCTTTCTTACTAGGTCACTAGGATTTAAGGGCTGTAAGAGCTGTAAGGGCTCCGGGGAGACCTTATACCAACTTCCAGTGCCTGAAGAAGGCTACAAGAAACCTGGGGGGGACTTTTTCCAAGGGCAGGGAGTGACAGGATAAGGGGTAATGGGTTTAAACTGAAAGAGATTTAGACTGGATGTCAGGAAGGAATTCTTCCCGCAGAGGGTGGGGGGGACTGGGACAGGTTGCCCAGAGAAGCTGTGAGTGCCCCATCCCTGGGAGTGTCCAAGGCCAGGCTGGATGAGGCTGGGAGCACCCTGGGCTAGTGGAGGGTGTCCCTGCCCATGGCAGGGGGGCTGGAACTAGATGGTTTTTAATGTCCCTTCCAACCCAAACCATTCTATGGTTCTATGATTCTGTGATTTTAGCTTGCTGAAGGGCCCAATGCTGTGAGTTTCAGAGCTCCCTCAACTCTCAGTAACTTTGGTCAGAGTTAAAGGTCACTCAGTACTTCCCAGGAGGAGGACCCGAGTGGTCTCAGCTTTTAAAATTAGTGGTTTGGGCATGAGAATCTGGCCTGGGAGATTTTAATTTGAATTTTCTATTTTTAGCTTGAGTTTGAGACTGACTCAAATAGTTTTTCTGCCTTGGGTACTGTATGTTACTGTGTTAGAGCCTTCCCTGTTGCTGGTCTCTCAGGCACCGAGTCTGTCCCCTGTCTTAGGCAACTTTATCCTAAGGATTGAGATCAGGGATGAATTTGACCAGGGATAATTGAAATAATAAATAAAATTAAAAAAATAAAGATACATAAAGCAAAACATTGAGCTTGGAATGGCTTCTGAGGTTCTGAAAGTAATTTGAGTAATCCAGGAGAAAATATGCAATGAAATCTGTTTTCCATTATTGCATGAGACAGTTATGTCTTAAAATTTGATCAAACCCACTTTTTATATGATGAAGATAACTCAGCTTAAAATGATACAGAGATCTGAGACCTTTTTTTTTTCAACGTAATATTTACAAGTTATTGTAGTCTTGACATTCTTATTTATTGATTGCTAAAACTTGCTGTTCCCATCTTGGTCTCACAGCAAATAAAACCAATTTCTGATCCAGTTCTAGCTACCAGTGATATTTTGGAAGGGAGTGGTAGTAAAAGCTCGTTACTGATACCTGTGTGCAGGCTAGTTTTCTTGTCCAGACCTGGTTTGGTGTATATCAACACAGCGTGGTGGTACAGACCTGATGTTCTGTCTTGCCTCGTATCCAAGAAAAAGTGAAGACCCTTATGTGATAGTCCCATTATCCAAATTCCTCTGCTACTGTGGGTTTTGTAAGATTCCCCCAAACCCCAGGATTGAACAGGACAAGGACACTCCATTCCTGTTTCTTTAAGGGAGTATCTTCCGAGCTATGAAGCTGTATGTGATTTCTGAGCTGAATGGCTGTGAGCAACGACAGAATTCAGTGCAAATACCTGCACACATCAGTGAGCAAGCAGGGCTGGAGGAATGTATTCCCAGCTCTGCTGGTTTTCCCCTCTACCAGCACGTGCTCCCCTTGCTGGTTTTGCATTCCTGTTCCCACACCATCGGTTGATCCCTGTTCCTCTGTAGTTTTTATCCACTTCCTATCTGTGCTGAGGGATGTCCTTACTTGCTCCTCTGAGGGAATTTCTTTGGAGGCCTCATTTATCCCCATGGGGATCAAATAATAGCTTGCTGTGTCTCACCAAGCCAGGATTCAGCAAGGGCCATCTCGGATTGTGGATGTTATTTACCAGGAATGGGGTCAAACAAGAAGTCTGTTTCTTATTTTCTTCCTTGGTGCTACAGGGAATTCACCCTCAAGGATTTTATGAAAACGTCAATAGGTCAAATAAGAGTGTTCTGGATGTTCACAGTAATAATTTAGTAGCTGGCAGGGCTCATTTGTTTACATCCTCCATACGGATCACATGGGATTTAATCCTGGAGTTGGATATTTGACTGAGAGTAGCTCTTGGGGTATGTGCCAGGATGTCTGTAGTCCCTACACGGTCTGTTGTGGGATCTTATGTCAATGATATTTTTAGGTAAAATAAACAAACGGGCTTTTTCACCCCATCAGGGAGCGTGCTGTGTAACCCCAAAAGAGGTTCAGCTCACGACTCCGTACCAACCCTCCTGATGTGGCTGCAAACAGAACCGTGGACTCACCACGGCGTCTCTCTTGGGTGCGGCACGGGTGGACGGTGGCAGCGCCAGTTGACCAGTGTCGGTGCCTTAATCCCAGCCAGCAATCAAGAGCCACACGGCCTCTCTCTGTCCCAGCTAAAACCAGCACAACCAGTCATCCCTGCAGCAGCTTGCACGAGGCTCTGCTGCGCTCCAGAGCACGCGGCTGGGCGCACCTACGCGTACGTGGGGCGGCGCAGCACGCGCGGCAGATCCACTCTTTCCCTGAGGCGTCTAACCGAAGCACTTCAAGCAGGGGTCTGGAGTCAAGGGGGTAAATCGGGGTTCGTTTCTCTTAGTCCCTCCTGTGAAATGCAGGTAACAGCGCTGCCTGTGGGTTTCAGCCTTGCCAAGCTCCAAGCCGCGTGCGAAGGGCTCAGTTTAATCTCTGAGCACGTGTCTTTTGCACTCTGTTCCTGTAAGTTAAAATCTGGAATTGGGCAGAATTTCACGCCCGTGTCACGAAGCAACGGTAAAACTGGGCATGGGGTGGAAGAGGGGAAGCATGTGGTGGTTTGATCCCAGCTCTGTCACATCTGGGTCCGCTCGGTGCTGTCTGCTACCCGCAGCCTGAAAACTAAGCTGAAACCGTAGCAGCAGCTGGGGGTTGCTGGGAGTGTCTTTTGCACAGCCCCACAGTTGGTCACCGATGGAAAAACGACACACATAGTTGTGGCATGTGAGGGACTCCCGGGTTAGTTTCTGGAGCGGTTACAAATCGTATCCTTGCTCAGACACGGCTGGACAACAACCAAGGAGGCTTCTCAGGGAACTGCCAGGGCTCACTTGTCTTTTCTGTCTCTCCAGCAGCTTGTGCAGTTGAATTAGCATTGTCTGTTGGCACATTTCTTCCTACAGCCCGCAAAAGGTATGTCACGTTGTCCTAGACGACAGCAAGGAACACCAGAGTGGGTTTATAAATAGAGGCTGGGAAACAGCTCGGCAGTGGCATAACAGAGAAGGATGTGGAGGTTTTAGGTGCCCACAAGCTGAACATGACTCAACAGTTGGTGCTGTGTAAGAAAAGGCGAATTTGGTTCTGGCATGTATCAGCAGGATAGTCATGTGAGGCGCGGGGGTGATTAATCATGGTAGGTACTGGTGCTCCCAGCTTGGAGCATTAGGGGAGAGAAGAACACGCTGGAGAGCAAAGGAGAGCAAGAAGAGCAGCCAGGGGTCTAAAACTCTTGACTTAGGGAGGAATTGGAAGGAACTGGATTTATTTAATGCAGGAATCAAAGCTGAAGGGTAGGGTTTGCTAAGGACAGTCTTCCAGCGAGCGGAAGGTAAGAAGGCTGAATCTTCTCTGAGCCCTAGGCAGGGTGGGCAGGCAGCTTAACTTCAGCGAAACACATCCCAGCGAGGTTTTTGCAGAGGTTTCTTATCAGTCAGCAGCTTCATATGGGAATTCTGGGTGGTTTTTATGAGTACACCAGAGAAGCCCGTGAGTACGGAATACATCCGCTTGATGACGCAGGTTGGATCACTTCTTTGGGAGGGGACAGGTTGCTCTTCCACTCAGCGACGTTGAGGAGCAGCAGATTAGAGTGGGTGGGAGAGGTATATTTGCATGCAGGGAGCTGCCTGCAGAAACATCGATGCCATGTGCGAATCTCCCACCGACTCCGGTAATTTCTCAGGTTTAGGGTGTAGCACGGGAACCGACCGTGCAGAACAAACCGGAGCGGAGCAAAACCCGATCCTTTCTGTGAATGAGACCATCGCAGTTACAGGGACGAGGTAGATGATCTCAAGAGAGTTTTCTAAGGGTTTAAATCTTACATTTAAAATAAAACCCAACAGTCCTAATGAATGAGGAACTCGAGGGGAGATAGGATGATATTCACAGCTTTTCCAGGATGAGCTACCTGTGTTTTGGCACCCTGCAGGGTATATTAAATCCGTAAGGCTGATCTGAAGGTATCTGGGTGTAGTAAATGCTATAAATGCCTGAAATTCTCTGGATTTGATGGAGCAGTATCCCTCTTGGGAGGCGGGTGGGGGGAATGTTCTGCTCCAGAGGCCAAATGAGCTGATTATTTCCGTGAGCAGAGAGCCTGTAGCCACTTGTGTCTTTCCTTGGTTGCCAACAGTACAGTTCACCAGGAGATTCTTTCGTAGAGATGGTTGGCTGCTGAGAATCTGGGGGAAGTCAGTCAAACCTTTAGGTTGCTTCTCTGATTCCAAAAAAACACGAGTCGGGGAATTAGGTTCAGAATCTTGAAGGGTTTTCTCCTGACCTTAAGGAGGATAAAGCCTTGCTGTCTGAACCTTCTGGCTTCCAGAAGTGAATGGTAGTTCACTTATTTCTGCTTGCAGGGTTTTCAGCAGGTCTCGGTACTGGGACAGAAATGCAATGGGAACATTTCGCTTGGGCCTGCTCTTGTTTTAGTGGATGCTGACAAACTCACAGGAAGGTTGACGTTCGCTCTTTTTCAGCCTAAAAGCTCAGCAGGTGAGGGTTTTCCTAGGCTTGAGTTTGGCAGCATGGGTTTTGTGTGGCTTTTTGATTTTTAAATTCAACCTAGCCAATTTCTCCTATTTCATTGTTCTTTGCATTGAAGATAAATTGACATAATTTAAAATCCTCTGAAGTGGTTTTCCAGTTATTCTTTGGCTTCGATGAAAGAACGCGAGTGTCCCTATCAAAAGCATTCAGGAAAACAATGCTTAATTTCCTTCTTTTGTATGGCAGAGGCTGATGGTGGCACCCTTGGTGCAGCTGGCACACGGTGAACAGCTTTGATCTCCTCGCTTGGCTTTGAACCGCTTGCAAGCCCGAAAGCTCTTCGGTTCTCCACTGAGCGGTATCGCTGCCCGACGCCTGTTGGCGCGGCATGGGGCTAGACCTAAGGAAACACGCCCAAAGGCCCATAAAGGTGTCTAGTTTTAAAGTTACCACTATGTGTGGTGAAACCTCCTCTTGTCGTACTGGAAAATTAACTGCGGGCAACCCCATCTTACGGGATGGAGGAGAACACGCGGGTCGTGGTACTGTACAGGGCACTGCTGACAGCGGGACCGCGGTCCTTTCCATAAGGAACTCGGTCAATCGCTTCCACCGCTTTGAGGATCACAGGTGTTATGGAAAGATGCATCTGAGGAGTTTGACCAGTGAGTCCGTCTTTGATTACCCACAGATACAGTTCCACAGGGAGCGGGGATAAGAGGCGGATGGATCCAGTCGTTTTAACCACCCTGTTGTTCTCCTATTTATGTTGGGTTGCTGGTTCTTGGACAAGGTGGGAAGAATCTGGGGGATTCAATAGCATCCTTTCTCCACAATGTTAATTACTCATTTGTGCCAAAAGCGGAATGAGAAACAGGGTTTAAGGATCTAATTAACATTTGCTTCTCCTTTCAACGGATCGATCTTTACGCTCATAAACGGTGATAAAACTACTTTCACTTACTTTCTACTTGTCTGAGAATCTTCCAGCCTCCATAAAATCTGAATTTCTGGGTTAGGAAAACAAATAAATAAAAAAGCAAAGGTAGAAATAATACTGAAACATAGAAATACCCCGCTACTTTAAAAAAAAGGACAAATGTCAGTCTGTCATGCCTGTATCTTCTTTTAGCCCAGCAGCCATTACTGTACACGCGAGGAGAAGTACCTGTTAACATTAAAGCTTCTTCACACATCTTTTGTTCTGACACACCTAGAGCAGGCACAGTTAAAAAATACATATATTTTATCCTGGTTTGGCTTGTTCCCGTACAGGGATAGGTGATATAAGGTGCCGTTACAACGATCTGGTATCTTTACCACCCTGGACTGGCGTAATTAAAGTGGTGTTGAAAAGCCCTAGGTTAATGCTCTTGCTTTGGACTCGTACCAAGGAATGTTACAATTTTTAAAAAAGCCTCGATTCTCAGAAATACGGACTACAGGATTTGATTCAAAGTCCTTAATTTTGGAAAGCATTTTGAGGTTTGCTCAAGGTGCCATATTTAGTCATAAAAATAACAAAATGCAAAATACAGAGGTGTATTTATAGTAAGAATAACGAAGATTTATAGGGTAACGATAGTTGCAGTGCTCCTAGCCTAGGAACTCTATATTGAACAGAGTGGTTGAATGTTTGGCTTTTAAAAAGAGAGAGAAAAAAACCCCAAAAAACCAGATGAATAATGCAAAACAAATCCTTTCTCTGGTGAAAGGCCAAACCTGTGTTTTGAAAATTAAATGTTTTTTTGGGTTAAGCAGTGAAAAAATGGACTTGATCTTTGCAACAGCTTGGATTTATTATTGGAACCGGTTGGCTGTGCCATAGAGGAGAGGAATTTTCTGGTAATTAGAGCAAGAAACTGGGAGTCAGAAGCAGTGGAGTCTGTTTCTGGCTCGGGCACTTGCACGCTATGTAGCCTTGGGAAGCAGGCTGCCTCATTTGTACCTTGGCTTTCCCATCTGTAAAGTGGGGCTAAGGAAATAATTCAACCTCACAAATTGCGTGCGCTAATTAAAGAACATTTCCACAACACCTTGAGGTCTTTACTGCTGCAGGACTGATTTTCACCAGCATGTGCTTCAAACGCTTCTGAAAAATCCTGCCCTGAACATTTACAAACCTGATCGCCCAGATTCCTGAGCCCACGTGTCATCTGAAAAGGGCCTGATTTACAGAGTCTGGCTGCTGATGACAAACACCACGGTGGGGAGTGTTTTCTCACTGGACTATGAACGCAGAGGGATCACGGGTCTCCCTCCCGCTGGGATCCCACCGGTTAGCTCGGCCAACGCCGCAGGCTGCCCCTGCTCCGCAGCGGTAACGGGTAATCCCCGGGCTCCGGGTGCCGTTGAGAGGCAGCTGCGGAGAGGCAGGTGGGGAAGGACCAGCTTAGGTAGTACGTGCAGTCGGTGGTCTCTGGGGGGGTGCAGAAATGCTCCTCGCCCTGCTGGGTACAGCTTCCTTAGGAAAGCAGCCGTCAGAATTAATTGGAGTAATAGCGGCACATCCTCACTGGGGTTACAGCCGGTATCCCTGAGGCCCCGTATCTGATTTGGCTTGGCTCTCCCAGAGGTTCAGTTTCTAAATCGCCATCTGTCAGCGGTAGAGCTACTCGGCCACCCCTTCCTTTGGATGATGCCGTGGCCGGTGAGCTAAAGGAATGCCGTTTGCCTTGGACACCATCCCTCCCCGCGGCAGAGGAAACGGGCGCTGACAAGACAGGAAATTCTCGTGAACCACAAAGACCTGGAGCTCGCCTCTCGCTTTCCTGTGGGCCTTTCCCAAGTTCCAGCCTGGGTGTTTAAAGATTATTAATAGCAGTAGTTGCATTAGCAGGTTTATGTTTTTCTTCTTCTGTCAACGAAGTTATTTCTTCAGTTGAGACTTTCTGGTTGTTTTGACTCGAAGCAGCCAGAGATGGACCCAAGAATGTGGCAGAGCGGCGGTGCGATGATTCCTTGGAGCTAGCGGGCAGCCGGGCAGGGATTTCGCTTTCTGGAAGGCTCTCAGCCAGAAGTGGACAGGCCCTCAGGTCTCCAGTGCAAAACAAACGGCTCCAAGCTGGGGCAGGCTTAGCACAGTGAAGGATTCTGTTTCACAAGTCTTTCTTTTACGCAGCGGCGCGCTTCCAGGACGCAGTCACGCTCTCCTTGCTATGGCTGGTCGTTCCTGTGCCCGCACCGTTCCCCTCTCTCCTCCCGTTGTACCCTTGTGTGGCTGTGCCACGGCCCAGCTAGGGAACTACCTGAGTCTGAAAAGAAAAAAACAAAAGAACAATCCCCTCCTTTTTTTTTTTTTTTCTTTTTTCTTTCTGTGAGGTTATTTTTATTTCAGGCCAGTTCCCTAATCCATATTTCAGCTGCAGAAACCAGTCATAGAGACAGTGAGGGGGTGATGAGGGGCGGAAATATGGGAGCTGCTTAAGCCACTGGTTCCACTGCAGTAACGCTTGTGAAACAAGAGGCCCAGACCAAGAGAAAGTCCCTTTTGCCCTGAGTCACAAGGACCTCAAAGGGAGCCTTGGCTGCAGCAGGGAGCAGGACATGTGTGGTTGGGTGCTTGTGTCCAAGGAGACAGTTTGTGTCCTCAGTGCTTGGTCACTGGGTAGAAAACCCTGCTATGGGGCATAAAACCTTGCCACGGTCCACAAATTCACAGACTGGCTCAAAGTTTGTAGGAAAAAGAAGGTTGTGTGGAGACTGGGAAGTGCTGGGTTAATTCCATTTCAGAAGGAACGTGACTTGAAAGTAAATGCTGCATGTTCAAAAATCAGTGCGTTACTTTACATTCTTTAAAGCGCGCATCTCCGGGTAACCCGGTGCGTGCTAATGCAGGACAGGAGCTGCTCGTCGTCCTAGGCAGGATGCTGCACACACCTGACCAATGCTCCCACGGTGACACGTTTTGGTGGTTATTGAGGAACGCAGAAAGGTTTTCTCCTAACATCTGTGGAAGGCAAGCTTTCAGGCCCAGTGAAGAGAAGTCCTGGATTTTAAGTGCGCTAAACACTTCTGGCAAACCTGATTTCATCCTCTGCTGGAGGTGCTGGTGCTTGGTGCCTACCAGAAGCGATCTGTAGCTGGCGTATTGGCAAGCTGTTCCGCTGTCTTTGCAGAAAGGTGTGTTTTGTCTAGGGAAGCGAGGGAAGGGGCGTTCGGAGCACAGCTGAGTAGCACACGGGCTGGGGAGAAGACTCCTCCGCGCTGATAGTCACAAGGAGTTAAACAGGGCTTATGGGGTGGGTAGACAGCGGGCTGGTTCTCTCTTGAAAAGACTTTTTCACAGGAAGAAGGACAGAGATGAGTAAGAGTTCAGCATTGTTTATCCCAGATTTATTCTGGAGCGTAATACGCATTGTAAACAACTTTCTTCATGGAAAAGCATGTGCGCGAAGCCTGCTCTGATTTATTTTCTCTGTTGTTCAGATTTAGCCCAAAGTGGTAGGAGTTCCTAGTTTTCCTGAAACGTTAATGCTTTTCAAAATGAGCCCAACATGTAATTTCACTTACCGTAGGCTTTGTGTTTGTCACGCAGAGCAATAGCCGCGGCAGAACGCGAGCTCTGAACGGCCACCCTGGAGACAAGCGAGCGTTGCTGCCGCTGCGGAGCCAGAGCAGAACCCATAACCCCGACCATGTGAGCGAACCTGGGGTCTCTCTCGCGGTCTGGACCCACCGATTCCCTTTCTTGGGTGCCAGGGCTGTGAGCTGGCTCCACTCCCCTTCCTCCCTGTTGTGCGGGGTGGCGCGTCACTGCCGAGGAGGGGGAGATCAGAGACATTCTTTTCGTATGATCAGGCTGAGTCTCTCTTTCTGTTGTTTTCATAATGCCTGGGAGAGCAACTGCAGCTCCCTCCTGGGACCCAACTCATCCCGTAACGAGGCTTCCTTTCTCCTGACGTCTCTGCTGACCTTCCTTTCACTCTTAACTGCTGTGTCAACTTGACAACCTTGGAGCGTGCCGTGACCTTGCAGCATCGCTGTGGAGGTCGCTGAGTGGCTGGGAAGTCTGTGGGGAATGAACTGGCAGCACCAGAGCCTGCAGCATGTGACGGCTCCTCCGAGGCCAGATGTGTATCCATCTGTTGATATCAGCTAAGGTCCCACCCAATGTGATAAGGCTCAGAGCTGCGAAATACTCCTGGAATATAGCTAAATGCAGCCAGCCTTCTCGTATTGAGTGCTGGACAAAGCGTTGCTCCCTGGTTAGGCATCACGGCATAAATACTGCTCGTGTTTTGTTTGTTTGGTGGGTGGGAGATGTTTGGACTGCATCTTCAGCACCTCAAGACATCTCCAGATCTCCAAAATGGGCTGTTCTAGGAGCAAATGCACTACGCTAGAGGGGTTTAGTTGGGAATGTGAATGGATCCATTCTAGACTGGTGAAAAGATGAGCAGGAAACTGGGCTCCTGAGTTCCCCGAAGACCCACGAAGTGACAGGGTTGTCTGTTTTTGTCAGAGGAAACAGTCTCACAGAGCTATGGTTAACTGATGTCTTTGCTGGTGGCTCGCAGTGAAGGGCTCGGTGCCCCAGAGAGGGCTTTGGAGCAGAGTGAAAACATACAGGTGGAAGATCAACAGTGATGGCCGCTTCTCCTGAGTGCATCTCTCGTGCGTGTTGTGTGCCCTCACTGATTTCTGTCTGAGCCTTGCCTCACGCTGCTGTAGGAAAGGGACACTGGGTCCCCTGACGGAGTGATAAAGAGGACCGGCAGCCCTGCACACCCACAAGCATCCTGCCCCTAAGTGCTTTAAGTGCTAATAGCGTCCACGCCGTTCGGCACAGAACAGATCCCGTCCGATGCCTGAACATCCAGCTCTGGAGCAGCACGGGCCATTGATCTGGGGCTTTTCCAACATCCTGCAGCATCGCTGAATTTGGGGCTTTGCCCTCTTTGTTCTCGTGGAAGCTCAAGAGCTCATTCAACTCTGAGCGCATCACCTTGTCTTTATCCGAAACCAGTATTTGGGACTTTTGGGACACAAATGGCGAGCGGGAGCCTGTTTTGTTGGCTATATGGAAAGGAACCCTCTATCCGTGCACCACAGCAGGCCTTGCATGGCTGGCTAGATCATCTGTGGAGGGGAAGTGGCATTCAGCATCTGCACCGGGGGCGGGTGGTTGCTGCCGAAGCAGGATGCTGCTCCATCAGGCCGACGGCCTGGCTCGGGACAGCAATCCCTGCGTTCCCCGGCCCGGCTGATGGGTGGAATCTTTGGTCTGACCTCAGCGTTGCTCTTAGCAGCTGGCTGTGGGGAGAAGGGAGGAATGGCCTCCCGCAGAGCTGGGCCTTGCAGAGCAGCCTGTGTGGGATGGAAGGTCCCCTGCTCCCTGGCTCGAAAGGGCGCGGGGGAGTGTGTGCACTGGGGGAGCACTTCTGGCAAGCAACGAACTTGTCCAAATAAACACAAAGCTAAAAACAGCCCGTCCTCAGCCCCTTGAGAAACCCGGCAGCAGATGTTACCAGTGACTGTAGGTCCTTGTTGGGAATCCCATGGATAATCACTGACAGCAGGGAAACACATGGCAGCATGCGGCAGCTCGGAGAGGGCCCTCTTTGTTCGCTGGAATCACTGGAATATCTGTCTTGTCCGTGATGAAAAAGCACCGGCTGGTTCGCGCTCCGAGCGGGGAGTGAGCAGAGCTGCCTTTTGCTCTTGGCTCGGCCCTGAGCTTGCTGTGTGGCCTCAAGCAAGTTGCCTCTCTCCTCTCTCCTGTGGTTCCTCCTGCTGCACACTGGGGTCAGGGATAGAAAGCTGCTTCCCTGGGGATTTGTGGCCAAGCTTTTAAACTTTGCAAGGTGCTTTGTGGCCAGGAGGCACTATGTTCAGAATAGGCAAATGTTCGATATCACTGTAATTATGTAGGTATGATTCAAAAGATGAGGAGGGGCTGAGGATTCAGCTGACAAGAATATGTCAGAGAATTCAGCTGACAAGAATATAGGTCAATATCCTGTGGAGCCCCCAACATAAGAAGGATATCGACCTGTTGGAACAAGTCCAGAGCAGGCCATGAAGATGCTCCGAGAGCTGGAGCCCCTCTGCCATGGGGACAGGCTGGGAGAGTTGGGGGGTTCAGCCTGGAGAAGGGAAGGCTCTGGGGAGACCTTAGAGCCCCTTCCAGTGCCTGGGGGGGTACAAGGAAGCTGGGGGGGCTTTTCCAAGGGCAGGGAGTGACAGGACAAGGGGTAACGGGTTTAAACTGAAAGAGGGAGATTTAGATGGGCCATCAGGAAGGAATTCTTCCCGCAGAGGGTGGGGGGCACTGGGACAGGTTGCCCAGAGAAGCTGTGGGTGCCCCATCCCTGGGAGTGTCCAAGGCCAGGCTGGATGAGGCTTGGAGCAACCTGGGCTGGTGGAGGGTGTCCCTGCCCGTGGCAGGGGGGATGGAACTGGATGATCTTTAAGGTCCCTTCCAACCCAAACCACTCTGTGATTCTGTGTTTCTATGTTTTGCCACCAATGAAAAGAGAAATG
Organism: Rhynochetos jubatus; assembly: GCA_027574665.1. Classification (NCBI taxonomy): domain Eukaryota; kingdom Metazoa; phylum Chordata; class Aves; order Eurypygiformes; family Rhynochetidae; genus Rhynochetos; species Rhynochetos jubatus. The sequence continues at coordinate 3,959,398 of CM050672.1, read as the reverse complement.
AAGCAAAGGGAGAAAGAGGCTGGCTGGGTGTGATCAGAGATGCCGCGGGAGCAGGCTTGGCCTCTCTCACGTGAAATGCTTTTCCCTCTTTTTGCTGCATTGTGAGTTCAACTCTTTGGCTCTGCTGTGCAGCGATTCATACTTCAGGCACAGCGATGGCGGAGCGAGGTGCCGTGGGCTAGAGGAGCAGCGGCCTGCCCAAGTCAGTGCGGTTCCAGGGTGAGTGTGCCGGGAGGCAGAGGACTTGGGATTAATGGAGTGAAAAGAAGTCAGATCAGGCCACAGTGCTTCAGCTGTGCCGGGTAAGGTGCCTTCCCTGTGCTCCATTCTGCACGCTGCTGCGAGTCGTGGCACGCAGATAGGAAAGAAATGCGTGTTCCCTTGGATTGGTGGACTTCCTTCCTCTTGCAGAAGCTAAATTGAGGCAGGAGGTGGGAATAACTGAGGGAGGCTTGAACCTAAGGGCGTGCTGTTGTTTTCACCCACTGTAAATATGGAAACCACTTTCAGATTTTTCCATATCATGAGCAGCCAAGTGATTGTCCTGTGATAAAGATGAAAATGCTAAGCAAAGCCTAAACCTGTGAAAACTTGGGATGCAGTTCTCAGAGAGACGATGCAAAGTAGCCATGTAATTCCTGTCACACCTGGCCACACGTAGCAGCCTGGGAAGGGATGGGATCTTCCTGCCATGCTCTGAAATGGTGTTTTATGGGTTAGGGCCATCCCAGGGCCACAGCAAAACATTTTGCATGCAGCTGTGAATTAGTGTGTCCGTGGAAATTCCCTACAGAGGGGCATCTACGAGGAGGGATGCATCTTGGACAGGTGCTGATGTGCAAATATACAGATCCACAGATGGGCTCCAGAAGCACAACAAGCTGGCACCCACACTTTCTCAAAACAGAATTTTCTGCTTCATTTTTAGTTCCTTCTTGAGGCTTTTCCAGCATCCCTTGTTGGAGTTTATAATCCACCTACTTTATTTATCGTGCCTTCTACTCTCAGACTCATGAAACTCACATCCCTCCTAAGGCAGTAGTAGCAGCTTGTCCCCATCTCATCCCATTCCTGCTAACCCTGAGAAGTTAGAATTGAGTTAAAAAGTTACATGTGCAGTTAACACAACAAGAACACCGAAAGGAGACTCTGTGAGGCCAAGGTGAAGTCTCCGGACTGTTTTATGAAGTGAGAAGTCAAGCTAGGAATACTCAGTGGGAATTCTGTCACGAAAATTGACTGTACCTGTTTCACCGTAGTGTGCGTTGCCTTCTCAGTCTTCTCCTTCGTATCAGCACACGTGGAAGGGCGTTTGGAGTCCCTGTCTGCTCAGGGGGCAGCGCGTCCCTAATGGTCTAGAATGAAGAAAGGGGTAGGCTATAAAAGACTTGAGATGCAGTATTTCCAAGAGTGGTTTTAAACTGAGGGAGATTCTTCACAAGAGAGTTACCTAGCATTACAAAAATCCTATATCGCAGGTTGGAGAATGCCCCCGATCACCAGCTGCTAGTGAAAACGGAGGGATGTGGGTCAACCGTGCCTTCACAGCTTCTGCTGAATAGTTGTTTATCTCTCAGCTCGAAAAAGGAGGATATTTACTTGCCTTTGAGACTCTTGGATGTGGCCATTTCTGGGAAAGCTTGGCGGCTCCCTTTATTTGGATAGCGGTGGTCACCGAAATCCATCATTCAGAGATGTGGAATTAGTGCAGCAGGAAGTAGGCACCTTGAGGAATGGAATGTCAAATAGCTGCTGCTTTTCTGCGGGCAAGGAAAATATGTGCTCTCAGGCACTGGAAAAGCTTCTTAAGAAACCTCATGATGCTGTAAACTTGCCAGAGGATCTCCAAATAGATACTTATCAGTTTATTTGAAATTAGTTCTCCTTTGGGCCATAAAATTTTAAATGATTGAACGTTGAGGAAGGCCAGGGAGATACAGGAAAGTGGCCGATTCTGCAGAAAATCTTTTTCCTCTCTGTCTTCTCTGTCAATAGGTTTTTACTGATGAGATCTGAATGACTTCAGTGGTACAGAGAGGCTCCTGCAGCACTTCAGGCTCCAGAAAGAGCCTGAGAAGTCACTGTGCCTTCTTGGAAACTCCGCTCGTAAGGAGTGCATCAGCAAACTGCCGACTCGAACTTTCCCACTGCACAGACTTTCTCCTCATGGAAGAGGAACGGGAACTGATTCTCTCTGGACTTGCTTTGCCCAGGTAACACCGTGGATCTGTCGGTTCAAGTTAGTCTTTCTTCACCCAAACCAAAGGCAGGATTGGCCTACAGAATCTAGAACACACTTTATTTCCCGCTAGACTCCCTGCTGTCCTGGTAATCCCAGTGCCCAGTTAGAAACGTTTGCGGTGGGGTGTTCGGGAGGAGAGCTCTCACTCCACCACAAACCGTGTTTTGAAATATCTTGGCTCCCATTTGCCTAGGAAGGTTATAAATACTGTTCCCAGGACAAACATTCTCCATGTCTGAGAGCTAATGAGCCAAACAGCTGCTCTGAGGCTATCCACCTCTGACACCAGTAAACACTAAGCCATGTGAAAAAGATTTTAACATGCCCAGACACTCCGAACGAGGCTGTACGTGTGTCTAAAAGGCAGTTTTCTTGCCACATCCATTTTGTACCTTCAAAGGAAAAAGCCCTTTGCTGAGCATCTCTGACACCTGTAACTGTCAGAAGGAGGCCAGTACACACCACCCTCTCTGACCCAGCAGACCCAGCTGTTTTCAATGAAGTGCTCTGTGTTTGCAGCAGGGAGGGAGCATAAAGCGTCCCAAACATCTCTCCCTTAGGAAAGTATGCACTTTTCGTAAGGCTCCATCTGAAACGGGCCACATGCAGACGGTGTTCACCCCTATCCTCTGGCTGGCTGAGCAGCTTCGGGTCCAAAGCACCAGTAAATCCACTTTAACTGGCTGCCTAAACTGGGCTTATGGCTGCTTTGTGCGACCAGGACGGCAAAAGGTGTCCTGGCTCACGCCGACACCTCTGATCTGAAGCAGAGAAGAATTTGTAAACAGGATCTGGGAAGCATTTGAAGAATCAAATAACCTTGTCCGCACATCTGTGTCGACACATGGCGATGGTCCGCGCTTCGCCTCGGAAGTGACACAAACAGGAGACCGAACCGTCTGTCAAACCCAGATCAGTCGGAAGGTGTGCATCTCGCCGTTGTGAGGAGCTGGGGGAGTGTGCAAAGGTGAACATTTGGCACGGAAATCGCTGCTTCTCAGCCAGCCTTTGGGAGGGTCACAAGGCCTTTCTTGCAAGATCTTATGCTCCCCAGACCCCAGAGTCTCCCCGGGCTTCCAGCTGCCCCGCTGCGACTGAACTAAAATGCAGTTGCAACTAATGGTACACCACCAGATCCATGAGGGCGCAAGGTGTGGCGTGGGGTGGATCTCCGAACGACACCTGAATCTGGTCTCTGCAGAAACTGTGTAAATCCAGAACCGCTCCTTTGACTCTGCCTGGACTCCTGGCAGCGCCGAGGGCGACAGCGGTTGCATTAAAGGGCGCTGATTCCTGATCCGGGCTGTGGGAACCATTCTTTTCGCCTGGTGCCTGACTCATATTGACTTAAACCCAAATGACTTTTAGTTCAGGCGATGTCAAGGCAAAGTCGTGAGCGGGACCTTTTCATTCATGTTCCCAGTAAGCATGTATCTTCTTAAAAAGGAACAACAAACAACTAGGTCACTTGAGCACAGTAAATAGTTTTGTCTCTCTTGTTTGGGGCTTTAAAAAATGTCCCAGTTGCTTAAGTGAAAATTGCTGTGACTTAGAGAAATGTGTCCCAAGGCCCCCCTTTTGCCTGTCTGTCATCAGTCCCTGCGAGAGCCTTTCTCTGAGAGATGTAATTGGTCCGTTTGCTGTCAGTAGCGCCGGGTGGGATGCTGCTCTTAGCTCCTCTGCTTGCATCTGGCATTATTCTGCTGAAGGAAGTGGAGTGACTCAGGATTTATAGCTGTGTGAATGAGAGCAGAGGCAATCGTCTGAAGCCTACTTGGTTCTTTAGCATCTGGAGAATATCATATATTTATTAAAACTCCCCAACCAAACATCCAGTGATAACTGCTCTTTGACATCCCAGTCATGACATTCTAACGGGGAGAGGGGGCAAGGGTGGGAAGAGAACAAAAGCAGCGGGGGGTAAAGGAATTAAGAAATCTGGCCTTCATATGGTCATGGAAATGGGCAGGGTACACTGCTCATGCTGCGTTTTCCCTGCTCCTGGCCCCTTGGATTCAGTGGGATTACTCCTGATTTACACTCATTCAAGTGGAACGGGATCAATCCCTTTTTCTTCAGCAAAACAAACATTTGTTACTTGGAAAGGAAAACAGAGGAATCTTAAAATGTGACCCACAGCTGAGCGGAAATTCTCAGTAACGCAAGAATTTGGGTTTCTGTAGTTTGTAAACAAAGAAGGAACCCTTGGAGGGAGCGTGTTGATTAATGCCACGGGGGGCTGTGGAGGGACAGTTCCTGCGGCCGTATACCTGGGGATTCATCCTGCCACAGTCACAGCAGTTCCAGTTATAGGCAACTGGAACAGGGAGAAGCAGGATGCTCTAACAGGGGAGGGGGTAGAGCTCTGGGGATGCTGATGGCAGCTGCTCTACTGGCTCTGAGCCCTCAGGCAGGCCAAAACCTGGATCAAAACAACCCCAGCCGCCAGAAGAAGAGGAGAGCCGGTGCTGAACCGGCTAACTAAGAGTCATAAGCACTTGTCTGCATCTGCAGACCCCTAACTACTGGAAGGGTAGTTAGGGGTCTGCAGATGCAGACAAGTGCTTGTGACTATTTCCAAAAGCAGCCGAGCAGTCTGAGTGCCAAAAGTCCAAAGGGAATTGAGGTCAGATGCTCAACTGACGTGGGTGCTCCCTGGCCCGACCTCTAATCGAAGTTTTCTTCCTCTCTCCAGACCTCGGGTGCCCAGGGCTCTCACGAAGGAACTCCATATTCACTGAGAATGCACGGATTTGCCTGCCTTCCCCTCCACAAATATACCAGCACTGTTTTGAAATGCCGGCGTAGCCTAAGGAGAGCTGCAGACCTCCCTGCCTCCGGAGCTGCCAGGCAGGTAGGGAGAACCCACGATAGCTTCCCTCCGGCAAGAGAGGAGAAATACACACCCAGACGCACACCGCTTGCTTAGCACAGGCCATTGAGCTCCACACGAGCTCCAGGCCCAGCCATGGCCCAGGATATTTACGGAAGTGTCGTGGTTTAACCCCAGCGGGAGCTCAGCCCCACACAGCCGTTCGCTCACTCCCCCGCCGTGGGATGGGGGAGGGAATCAGAAGGGCAAAAGTGAGAAAACTCATGGGTTGAGGTAAAGACAGTTTGATAGGTAAAGCAAAAGCTGCATGTGCAAGCAAAGCAAACCAGGGAATTCATTCCCCTCTTCCCACGGGCAGGCAGGTGTTCAGCCATGCCCAGCAAAGCAGGGCTCCATCGCACGTAACGGTGACTTGGGAAGACAAACGCCATCGCTCCGAACGTTCCCCCTTCCTTCTTCTTCCCCCTGCTAGGAGAGGACCAGCTGTCCCACTGCAGCCTGGCTGCCCAGAGCCGGCCTGGGCTGTAGCCACGCTCCGGGCCCTCAGGGGTGGGGTGAGACAGGTATGCTGTGTGTCCACAGGGCAGAGGGAAGACGTGCAGCTGGACCCACTCCTGCCCTGGTGCTGAGGATGCTCTTTGTTTTCCGGCAGCTGCCACTCAAGGTCTGTGGCCGTTAAGCCTTCTACCCACTTCTCCCAAAGAAAACCTTCTTCCCGAAGGAAAGGGCACGCACGTGACAGCAGGGAAGAGCTGTTACTGTAGAGGAGCTCATCAGCCTGCATGACACAAGCATGTTCCCTCCAGTTGCTCAGCATCTCCCCTCCAGTTGCTCAGCATCTCCAGCACTAAAACAGACCTTCCCTTGTACCTGGTCCCTCTTGTCAGCTGAGCAGAGTCTGATAGAGAAGAAACATGGAGATTGATGATTGCCAGCTGATCCTGCTACGGCTCTTCTGATACCCTCCAAAATCCACAGCTTCACACCGCCTGTCAAGCTCTCACCTGGGGCAGAACAACCCCAGATACTCCCGAAGTCAGAGCTCCTTCTTGAAGAGCTGTAGCTGGAATCATCTGCCCGGGAGCCCCAGTGCAGGTGTGTCTCGCTCCAGGGACCTGGATCTGGCCTTGTGTGCAGGAGAGGCTGGACCAGCGCAGAGCCTGAGGTGACGGCGGCACTGCGGGGATCGGGAACAGAGCTGCACAGAGCTGAACAGAGCTTCCCTTGTAGCTCTGCCGTGAACGGACGAGGGTGTTGCTGTATGTGCGAACAGGAACACGTGCACTCACACGAGAACTCGGCCACAGCCGCATGGAACAATAAGCCTCGCGAGAAGGTGGAAATTGCCATTCCGCAGGTTCAATCCATGGCCTCACCCGAGAGACTTGAGTGACAGGAATAATTTAACGTCCCTTTTCCTCTCTGTTCTGTCTTCCGGGTACGGGTCAGCCACCTCTTGCCAAGCATGCTGTGTGCACGTCCTACCCCACCACCTCGCTGCCATGCCAGTCATAGAATCATAGAATCACAGAACGGTTTGGGTTGGGAGGGACCTTAAAGATCATCCAGTTCCAACCCCCCGCCATGGGCAGGGACACCCTCCACCAGACCAGGTTGCTCCAAGCCTCATCCAGCCTGGCCTTGGACACTCCCAGGGATGGGGCACCCACAGCTTCTCTGGGCAACCTGTCCCAGTGCCTCCCCACCCTCTGCGGGAAGAATTCCTTCCTGATGGCCCATCTCAATCTCCCAGCTTTCAGTTTAAACCCGTTACCCCTTGTCCTGTCACTACAGGCCCTTGTAAAAAGCCCCCCCCAGCTTCCTTGTAGACCCCTTCAGGTACTGAAAGGCTGCAATAAGGTCTCCCCAGAGCCTTCCCTTCTCTAGGCTGAACCCCCCAACCCCCCCAGCCTGTCCCCAGGGCAGAGGGGCTCCAGCCCTCGGAGCATCTCCGTGGCCTCCTCTGGACTCGATCCAACCGGTCTGTATCCTTCTGATGCTGAGGGCTCCACAGCTGGACACAGCACTCCAGGGGGGTCTCCCCAGAGCAGAGCAGAAGGGAGAATCCCCTCTCTCGCTCCCCTGGCCACGCTTCTCCTGACACAGCCCAGGACACGGTTGGCTTTCTGGGCTGCCAGCGCACACGGCCGGCTCCTGGCCAGCTTTGGCCCCCCAGAACCCCCAAGTCCCTCTCCTCTGGGCTGCTCTCCAGCCATTCTCCACCACTTGCGCTTGCACAGGGCATAATGGCCTTGGGGGAAACTCAAAGGCAGAAGACAGAAACCCCTTCCATGCTGTCTCATTCCCTGCTGTGCTCCACGTCGCTTCGGAGTCACCGGCACAGACCAAGGGCTGTCCCTTTTCTCTGATCAGGTGGGGAGACTTGAACAGCCTCAGTCCCTCTGTGGGGAGGGGGTAAAACCAAAGGGTCTGCGCTCTCTCCCTCCTTCTGAATGAGCTGCAAAGAGCTTTAGAACTGTCCAATTAAAACAACTCTAGGACAAAAATAGGATGAGAGAGCGCTACTTTAAAAACAAAACAATTAAGCGAAGCCTATCCCTTCCTCTTCCCGGAGGCTCCTATGGAAGTGGCAGCTTTTCAGCCAGAGATCTCTGCTGAGCTGGGTATTTCTGGCATTCACACCCAAGGTGAGCGATGACCTCGCAGTGCTGGCTCTGGGGGAGAGGCTGTGCCCAGCTCGTGGCAGCAGATGAGACCGAGCTTGCAGGCCCTGACACATCTCCCCTGAAGGCTGGTTGTGCTCTAGCCTGTGGAACAGCAGAAATGAGGTCCTGAGTGTGGGAAAGAGCTGAGCAGATGCTGGCACACGCTGCCCCAGCAGCCAGCCAAGCCAGGGGGGGCTGTACAGTAAACACCACTGTGGGCCTTAACACTGGGAAGGGAGAATGGGTTTGGTGTTGAGCCCAAAGATCAGCGGGCTGGAGACCCTCTGCCATGGGGACAGGCTGGGGGAGTTGGGGGGTTCAGCCTGGAGAAGGGAAGGCTCTGAGGAGACCTTAGAGCCTCTTCCAGTGCCTGGGGGGCTACAAGAAAGCTGGGGGGGCTTTTCCAAGGGCAGGGAGTGACAGGACAAGGGGTAACGGGTTTAAACAGAAAGAGGGAGATGGAGATGGGCCATCAGGAAGGAATTCTTCCCGCAGAGGGTGGGGGGCACTGGGACAGGTTGCCCAGAGAAGCTGTGGGTGCCCCATCCCTGGGAGTGTCCAAGGCCAGGCTGGATGAGGCTGGGAGCACCCTGGGCTAGGGAAGGTGTCCCTGCCCGTGGCAGGGGGTGGGGCTGGGGGGGGCTCTAAGGTCCCTTCCAACACAAACCGTTCAGTGATTCTGTGGTCTGGGTATACCACCGGGTCACCAAACCTGGTGCTAACACGACTCCACGGAGCAGGTTGTGGGAACCTGTCTCCAGAAAGGTCTGGGTGCTCTGCCTGCTGCCCAGGCGGCTTCGCTCCCAGCACGGACCCATATGTCTCCTCTGGAAGACCAGCTGGGGCCAGTAGCTACACTGACGAAGCCGAGTGTTTCAGGAATTGTTTTGGAACACAGAAGCCTTTCCGATCACAACAACGCTGCTCTAAACGTTCCTCTGGGCCGCACAACACTGTGTTCGTGCCGTGGGGTCCGTTGAGTTAATCTCCCAATGGCCAGAGGAGGAGCGACAGCCAGCGCCGTGTATATAACCGCAGGGCTCCTCCTGCAGCAAGCACATCACTTGAGCCCCACTGCCAGCTGAAATCATTCCCCAGTGAAACCAGGGACTAGCATAATCACGGTGTGGTTGCCACAGGAATGCGAGGGGTGAAGCTCTGGCTTTGGTTATACCAGCACAGTGTCAAATTAACCTCGTGCTTCTGTTCTGAGGTCCCTTTGTTGCGGGCGATTTTTCTGCCACAGGATTCTTTCTTTCAACTCTAATTTTAGTGCTTGTGAAGGATGAAAAAGGGTCTTATATCCCTATCATGAAGCTGGTTCATGGGATTCCCCTCTGAGTCAGCACACCTCGGACTCTTCCCTGGCCCCTCCAGCTGGGATCCCCTTGAAATACACCTAAGGCTTAAAATAGCACGGCAAGCGCTTTCCCTTGTGCTGGGAAAGCGAACAGCCCCGGTGTGAGCCTGGGAATCTGTCTCATTCCTTTTGTTTCTCCAGATTCTTTTTACGGGGTAGCAGTACAGACTACACTGACATATTATTTTGAGAAGCATTTGGGAAGCTGGAAGTAATTTTGTTTGTTTCCTTTGTTCTAGGAAAGGGATCCTCACGGCCCTGCCAGCCCTCCTTGTGCGGGGCAGAACGAACAGGCTCGCGGGCGTTCGAGCTGTGTCCTGGCCCTCGCCGTTTCCTCTGGAGGAAGATGAGCGTAGCAGAGGAGGAACTGGTCAGGTCCAGAGGGCTTGCACACGGAGAGCGCGGTGTTTTAGCAGAGCGGCAGTGACGCTGGTGAGTCCGTGCCGCTGGGTAGTTATTCCTCCCCTTGGAACATCAGGGACACACAGAGCTCTAACAGTTAATGCTGGAGTCAGAAACATTTCTGTGGTTTTTGAAGGTGCTGAGTCCCAAGGGACCAAGAAGGAAAAGGGCAGGGAGGGGATTCTGCCCCTCTGCTCCGCTCTGGGGAGACCCCCCCTGCAGTTCTGCCTCCAGCTCTGGGCCCCCAACAGCAGGAGGAGACGGAGCTGCTGGAGCGAGGCCAGAGGAGGCCACGGGGATGCTGCGAGGGCTGGAGCCCCTCTGCCATGGGGACAGGCTGGGGGAGTTGGGGGGTTCAGCCTGGAGAAGGGAAGGCTCTGGGGAGACCTTAGAGCCCCTTCCAGTGCCTGGGGGGGTACAGGAAAGCTGGGGGGGCTTTTCCAAGGGCAGGGAGTGACAGGACAAGGGGTAACGGGTTTAAACAGAAAGAGGGAGATTGAGATGGGCCATCAGGAAGAAATTCTTCCCAGATAGGGTGGGGAGCACTGGGACAGGTTGCCTAGATGTTGTGGCTTAATTTTTATACAAATACCGCTAGTAATAAATAGTTAAAATAGCAGAAAATTAAACATATGACACAATATGATACAATTACGATAGAGTTGCTCACCACCCACTAAACAGTGCACAACTGGGTGCTGAGCAGTGAGAGTCAGTGCCAGAGAGTCCGAGAGCTGCAGCCCGGGAGCGATCGCAGCAGATTCCGTGCGAACCCTGTCAGCGATAACACGACCAGGAAAACTGAACAAACCCACCAACGCCCTCACGAACGAGCCAGCACAGGAGTGAGCAGAGCAGCTAACGCAGGAGTCAGGGGGAATGTTAGCAAGGGCATGGGAGTAAGCAAGCAAGAGAGTAAGAGAGCGTAATGGCTCCCGGACCCCCTCCTCACCTATGCCCCCAGCATGATGTACTGTGGAATGAAATACTCCCTTGGTCAGTTTGGGTCAGCTGCCTGAACTGTGTGTCCCCTACACTGCCTGTAGCGAGACAGCAAGAGCTGGGAACGCAGCTGCGGGGTCAGAAGCGGAGAAAGACCTTGAACTCAGTGCAGGCATTTCTCAGTGCCAGCTGAGACCTTGTCAGTGCTGCTTTCTGCATCCAGGAACAGCTTCATAGCAGCCATGGTAAAGAGAGTTAACTCTTTCCTGACTGAATTCAGAACACCAGAGAAGCTGTGGATGCCCCATCCCTGGGAGTGTCCAAGGCCAGGCTGGATGAGGCTGGGAGCACCCTGGGCTAGGGAAGGGGTCCCTGCCCGCAGCAGGGGGTGGCACTGGAGGGGCTTTAAGGTTCCTTCCAACCCAAACCATGCTGTGATGCTATGAAAAACCTTTTTTTCCTTACCTCCTAGGCTCCATCATTTTCATTTCATGTATCCCCGTTTCTGAGGTCAGGATACCTAGGGCTCAAAACTGTAATAATTTGAGAATCCCCAATAACTGCTCTTTAACAAAGCCTCTTGACTGAACTGATTGGCCTATCTGTGCCAGGCAGGCCATTAATTTCCAGTCTAATGCACAAGGGAGAACATTGTGAAACGACTGCATAAAGAGGCATTAGAGTAAAGGTGATTTGGGGCTATTTGCCTGGCAAAGACACTGAGCCAGCTACAGCTTTTCTTTTACCTGACTCATGGCTGTATTGCAGGGATCAGTTTGGAAAAAGACAACTGAATATTATTCACCTAAAGTCTGCTTTCAAGCCCATCTCTGTGCACCTCTGTTGCCAGATGACATCATGCTTCTGAGGGTGAAACAGTTTAAACTACAGGGATGAAAATTATTGGTTCAAATAACTTCCTTAAAACAGCAACAACAGCAGGCGGAGGCTTTGGAAAACTGGTTTGAAAATGCCTGTTGCTGTATTTTTGGGGTAAATGGCGTAAACTGTAAGAGCTTTAGGAGTCTGTCATAGCGGTTGCTTTACCAGCAACAGGGTATTTTAAAGACGGCAGGGCAAAAGCCACACTGGAAATGAAGGCTCTGGACACGAGGTGGTTTGGGCAGGTTTGGACCAATAGTGCTGTTGTACCCACGCATGAAACGGCACGAAGAAATGCAGCAAAACTACCAACGTTCCACTGCTCGCTAACAAAACTGTCACCCCTAGAGGTGTCAAGAGGGTTTCTACACTGCAGAGCGTGCGGGGGCAGCGGTTTAGGACAAGGGGCTGGGGAGGAGGGAAACACGGGGCTCTGAGAAGCAGCACGCGTCGCCCAGCAGACAGGGAGAGGAGCCCAGGAGCGCTGACTGCGCTCCCGTGAAGCACCCACCGGAGACCTCCCGCAGGTTGCAGCCTGCTGAGACGTTTCATCTTCCTGTTTGTGTGAGTTTGGCGTGTCTGAAGGCAGCGCTGGCTGCAAATACAGGCTATTTCCTTCTTGATGTTGGGTAAGATGAGGCCATTCTTCAACACAGCAATTAATGGAGCTCGGGACTTGGCCTTTCTTAAACATTTGTGATGTGAAACTTCTAAAAAATCTCCTAGTTAGGAAAATGAAAAAACAAAGATGTGTGCCTGTAACAAAAATAGAAAATTACAAACATGTAAGTGAAAGTCTCACACTCAGCTTTTCCCAAATTCTTTTCCATCGGTTTGTAACTTACAGGAGGCTGTGCAGGCCTTCGGAGGGCAGCAGTTGGTTTGCAGCTAATTCCGAAGGGGTCTGCATTGCTTCCAGGGTTAACGCTCCCTTCAGCTGAGAGGTCCCTGCCTCCCTGAAGGTGTTGGGGCTGGCTCAGCACTGCAGCCCCAGGGGGTAGAAAGCCGATCACAGATCCGTGTGCTGGGGTTCATTTGCGCGGTGGCACAGGCGGGCACGAGCACTGCCCTGCTGGCCTTGCAGGCCCCACTGACCTCCGCTTCTCTGCTGGGCTCTCAAGTCAACCCCTCCTCTCTGTGCTGGGATTCGCTGCAGGAGGACCCAGATGACCTCAGGGTCCTTCCAACCTGAATTATTCACTGATTCCATGTAATGAGCTGGAGTTTTTCCAAGACTTGAATGGGAAAGGTGTGGGCAGGCTCCTGCTGGAATCCCTCATCCCTAATGAGAGATACACACCAGTCGTGGTAGGCCACCCACCCCTCCAGGTCCTACCGACCTGGCAGAGCTCGAGGACCTGTTGCTGCCTGTTGAATCCGTGTGAGATGTGCAGCTGTAGGAATCAGGGAAGAGAGCAGAGCTCAGGGGGCTGAGTCCTGGATTTTAGGACAGAGAGCCTTTGAGCTTGGGTGATGCCAGAGGTCTTTGGAGACGGGGGATCTGGTGGAGGGTTTGCCTTGTGCCCTTTCAGCTACGGCTGTACAGACACAGCCGTGCTGGGCTTAGGCACTAGGAACAACTCCTGGTAAGTGTGGCAGAGTGGCTGCTGATTCCAGGGGTGGCAGAGCCCAGTGATGAATGCCACAGTCAATAACCAGAGACCTCACGTCAGTCCCTTCTCTTCCCCAAGGCATATTTCCTCTTGTGCCGGTGTTGCGAGGACCATGGAGTGCTTCAGGCGCATCAGAGCTGTGCACCAAAGAATGCCTGGAGATCAGGTCTCCTTAAATGAACCTGCCCAAGTCCACCTTAAACATACCCTCCCTTCCTGCAGTTTTCCTTCAGGATAATTAAGCATACAGTAAGTTAAGAAGTGGAAAAACCCAAGGAAGCATCCAGTTCACAGGTGGGTGCAGTTGACCGTTTCCTCCCAGGGCCTGTTCCTCCTGCAGCTCCGTGCAAGCCAACACCCCGATACAAATGCCTCTGGCTGCGACGGGGATGCGCTTTTGTACCCAAATCCTGTGGTTGTTAAGGGTCTCCGAAGATCAGCAGCTATTGCCCTGCCAGGGCAGACCTGTGCTGGTCTGGTTTGTGCCACAAAACCTCGAGGCACAGTGGTTGCCCTCGAGGTCACGGAGCAGTGACCTGGATCTGAGCCCTGGGGGGTCTGCACAGCCCACGCTGCCTCCGAGCACCGCCAGGTCAGGGAACGAGACGTTGTACAACCCTTTCTCCACTGCCCTGAAGGGTTGTAGCTGCAGCGTGCCCAGCGGGTCTGCCGCGGGGCTGGGGGTTAGGTCAGGCTCCACGGAGCTCTAGTCCAGGGCCTGGTCTGTGTATGTATTTCGGCCTCTTTGGCACATTCAGGGCTGGCTGCCGCCAGGAGCTGGTCACAGAAGCCCTTGTCGCAGGTTCTTGTGCATGATTTAGGCAGAATCCTCCAGGCTGTGTTAGGCAAAAAGTCAGGGTAGATCATCAGAGTGGTCCTACTGGCCCGAAATAGCCTCCCAGCTGGCTGTGCCTGGGCTGGGGCAAACGGCCCGATTTCTCACAACAGAACGAGTCATAGAATGGATCACAGAGTGGTTTGGGTTGGAAGGGACCTTAAAGCCCACCCAGCCCCACCCCCTGCCATGGGCAGGGACACCTTCCATAGCCCAGGGTGCTCCAAGCCTCATCCAGCCTGGCCTTGGGCACTCCCAGGGATGGGGCACCCACAGCTTCTCTGGGCAACCTGTCCCAGTGCCCCCACCCTCTGCGGGAAGAATTCCTTCCTGATGGCCCATCTCAATCTCCCCGCTTTCAATTTAAAGGCATTGCCCCTGTGCTGTCACTACAGAAACATGGCAAAAGCGAGGGAGGAGGCTGTCAAGTGCTCTGCTTCCAACTCAAGGCCTGTTTTTCGCAGGGAGCCCAACACCTGCGGTGCTGTGCTCTGGGAAGGTTTCCTGTCCCATGTATGTCTGTAGAAGTGCCAACTTCCTTGCTGTTCACCTGTTGTGAAAGGGAATCCTGTGCGGTGGGAAACGGGGTTTGGAGTCCTTCCTGACAGCCCCTCCGGGTGCCCCTGGCTGCACACCCCTTGGCAAGCTCCAGAACTGGCATTTTGCCTCCTGCCAAGAGCAGGTTCTGGGGGGGCTTCTTGTTTTTTCTGGAAGAGAACGTGTGCTTTTGCTGGCAAGCCGTGCATCACTGTTCCTTTCCGAACTCGTGATGCCAAGAGTGTTTTTATATATTGACTTCCTTCACACGGACATGGGCGGGCACCCCACCCATCCCAAGCTCCGTGTCCCTTGACAGGCTTCCATTTCACAATAAATCCTCAAATACAATGGAGTGTTCCTCCCAGAACTAAAATAACAGCAGACTTCGTCAGCGAACTCCCCAGCCAGGGCTGAAATTTGTTGCCTGCCCGACTCCCTCACGCGCCGGGCACAGCAGCGTGCCCTGGGGGCTGCAGTCTCTGGCAGGCCATGCAGAGGGGAATCCCAGCTCTGCTCCAGCCAGTGGGTGTTCCCGCGCAGTCCGGATTTCATCCCAAGGCTGTGCTGAAGTGGGAAGGGGCGCTTTATCCTGCGCTTTCCGTCTTTAGGGCAGGGTAGCCTTTCCCACCCAGATGGGAGCCAGATATGCTGTAGCGTTTCTTCTGTGCTGAGCTCTGGTGCCGTGACCGTTTACAGCACCGAACACCGTGATGCCGCTGGTGCGTGTGGAGCTACAGAGGGAAGGACCGTTCGGAGGCAGTTCGGGAGCTTCCGTCCTCCGCTGGTTATAGAGCCTGGAGAGATTAGACATCTAATGTAGACGCCTTAATTAAGTGCCTAAGGATTAGATGACATGAATCTGACCCCAAACATCCCTCTAGGCAGTGGCTGAATTAGAACTGAATTGGAACAGGGGTCTGGAAGGGACCTGCTCGGCTGTTACGTCTCCGGGAAACGTTTAGCCCAGAGTGTTCAGAGTGTCACCTGTCCTGCCCCAAGGCACACGGACCCGCAGAACCCCTTCCACACCTTGCAGCAGACTTACGGCCTTGGCAGACCTTGGTGGGTTTTGTTCTTTCATTGCTAATGCACAGACGGGGAAATCAGGTGCCGCTCATGTCTCGCAGCCCCGTACCATCGGGGCAGAAGGCGGGTGAAAACACCCGGCCAAGCTGAAGAACTGCACCTTGCCCTCAGACTACAGAAGGCAGCAGAAAGCGGGGGCTGGGACTCCTTCGTGGCCCCAGATCTGGGGATCACTTTAGCCTGAGCATGTGAGCAGGAGGCATCGGTAGTTGGGTAACGAATTCCTGCGTTTCAGACCATCTAGCTGGATGAACCTCACCGTCTCTGCGCGGCCAACTTTACGACTGACATAATTTCAGTGAGGCTCGTGAGGTTAAAAGAGTGCCAAATTAGAGTGAGTGCCTGTGATCCGCTCCAGCAGCGACTTTGCCAAGACTGGCCAGCTGCGAGCATGAAAACCTTCCCGAGAGGAGCAGTCCGGAGAGCCCCAGCATGTCCTGCGGGCAACCGAGCGGCCTGGAGACAGGGGACGGCTTGGAAGTCCCTGCGGAGCGGGTGAGGGCGATCCCCCCGCCACGCTGCGCGTACCGGCTTCTTGCGTCGGCTTCTGCAGGCAGAGCGCCACGGGGAGGGATCACGCTGAGCCACGAACCTGTGCGTGCGCTGGCCTTCATCGTGCCCTTCAGCCTGACGTGACTGTTAGCAATTACCGAAATGTCTTCTTTTTAATTACTCTAAATTCAGGAACGCTACTGGTGAGTGAACCCAGGGAAACGTAACAAGGTGCATTAAACACCCAGTATTCCTTGCTTGGGGGAGATTTTAAGCAGGGTTGACATCTTTATCCCTTCACTTGAGGCAGCTCAGGCAAAAAGAGACACAAATTGGCGTTAACTTGGGTGTTTCCTCCCTTTGATCGCTCTGACTCACTCAACCTTCACGTTCTTCTCTTGCTTCCCGGCGAGTGGCGTGTCCATTGGGGTGAGCCGTTCAGCCGCTAGCATCAGGGGTGGCTTTGGTTGTCGCAGCGCCCTAAGAATGCCTTGGACCGTGTGCGTAGCGGGCTCCCGAAGGCCGAGCATCTCCACCTAACCTTGGTCTCTCCTTTTTTCCAACGTAGGGTTAAAAAGGTGCCTTTGGGGCAGACTTGCTCTGGGCTCCGAGAGGCAAAGCGGGCTCCCCTGTCCCCAAAACCCGGCATGTGGAGGGCTTGGCGCTGCTCCCGGCACTTTGCCCTGAAGATCCGGGTGCCAGGCGTTGGTTCTGCTCCCCGGTGGAGGAGCTGCGCTGGATCCAGTCACGCATCTCTTGGCCAGGCAGGGCCAAGGTGGTTCCAAGGATGAGCAGGACAGCAACTTGGTATGTTTTACTCGTGCGACTGTTCTGGGGAGGTGAAAGCATGGAGGTGGCTGAGGGCGAGCAGCTTGGTAAGGACATTTTATAATCGAATTATTCTTTATTTCTGTTGCAGGTTGAAAACTTGATCAGCCATCGTAACTCTGGTTTGGTGCCACATATTCCTCACAGAACTCCTGACAGGTGAGTGAGGGTTTTGACCGTGGTTGAACGGTTCCTCTGAGGTCAAGCAGCAGGTTAAAAGACATTCTGAAAGCGGAGTTTGGAAGATCAGGTTGTCACTGCTGCTCCTCGGACCAGGAGCGATGCAGGAATCGAGCCACACGTTAAGCACCGTCCTTGCAAAAAGGCTCAAGTGCAACGCCACAAAACGCCCCATGTGGCTTGGAATTCAGCTGTGGTTTCTATTCGTGCTGTGTGAGAAAATGGGAACGGGGTGTGTAGCACTTTATCCCCGTCTTGTTTACAAGCAGCGGGAGAATGACCTGCAGAATGTGAGCAGCTAATTTTAGGTGACAACCTCGTTCAAGGTGCCAAGCCTTCCGAAAGGGGAAGGAATGTGTATCCAGCCACACTGCCTTCAGCTCCGAGCTGCTCGAGGGCACCGGGTGTTTATACCACCTCCAGAACATCAGATCCTTTGTGTGCAGGCATAATCCCTCGTTGTGACATGAGCAGAGGTAGCTGTTATGGAAATGATTGGGAAATCCCTCATCTCATGGAAGAGGAGAAGAAGGAGGTGCATGTGAGGTGGTGTGCACTGTGCTAATGCTCTCCAGCCCCAAAGCCCAAGGGGCTTTCCAAGTGCTAATTAATTAAGAGCCGGAGTTGTCTGTTTCCAGCAGTGGACAAGCAGTGGCATAGGGAGTGTGGGAGGCTGATCTGGTGCTGCACAGGGACCTGCAAGGACCTGGGTAAAATGCAGGGCTTGATTCCCAGCTAGGATGCCCCACACGTGGAGGCGGGCAGGAGGCTGAATTTAAATGACCCACTACACACTCCCTGGGTTTTTCTTCACCTTCTGTCGCACTTCCCAGCACGTTCTCCTGGGATGTAGGACTGTATGGCACAGTGTGTTCTGCAGACGCTCCTGCCTCCCGCTTCGTGTTGGCCCAAGTACACAGATCTTCACAGAATCATGGAATGGTTTGGGTGGGAAGGGACCTTACAGCCCACCCAGTGCCACCCCCTGCCATGGGCAGGGACACCTTCCACCAGCCCAGGGTGCTCCCAGCCTCATCCAGCCTGGCCTTGGACACTCCCAGGGATGGGGCACCCACAGCTTCTCTGGGCAACCTGTCCCAGTGCTCCCCACACTCTGCGGGAAGAATTCCTTCCTGATGGCCCATCTCAATCTCCCTCTTTCCGTTTAACCCATTACCCCTTGTCCTGTCACTTCCTGCCCTGTAACTTGCACCACTTCTACCCTGGACAGGTCCCTGACTCCGAGGCATGGCTCCGGCTCTGGAAGGCCACTTCATGTGCAGCGCAGGGGACCCCTGCCCAGTACCCAACCTGCTCTGTCACCCCAGGCCAGCAAGGGCTAAGAGTGCCCTCTGCTGCACTCCTCCTCCTCCTCTTCCATGGCAGCATTCCGCACCCTGTTTGGGAATAAACAAAACAGCTTCCCATTCTCAAGGTCCTTTCTGCAGAGGCCTGGTTCTGTAGGAAAAGATCCTGCCCGAGATAAAAATGGGCGATAACCTGCATCAGTCCCGAGGCGCACATGAAGCACTGCAGGGAACCGCCGTCCTCTACCGAGAACCTTCACCCCCAGGCTGAATTGCCCCGTAGAAGGAGCAAACTCCTCGCTGCAGAGTTCAGGCAGCAAGGTGTTCCTCGGAGCTGGCAGCACTGGCGCCGGTGATGCAGGGTCAGACATGGTACCCGGCTGTGCCTAACGGCGCTGGACTTTGCATCGCTCCCTCCTGCTCAGGGGAAACGCACCGAGCACCACACAGCTCTGCTTATTTAAGTCCTCGGCTCTTGCAGCCAAGAAGGAACGGAGGTAGGGAACGGGGGGTTGTGCCAAGAAAGCTGTCCTGGGCTTTGGGCTCCCGGAGTTAAAAAGGGGAAAAATTAAAAAATAATAATCCTGCTTTTACTGGGATTTGTTTTTCCCAGGTGGGAAGGACCCAAGCTGCGCCGGCAGCCCCGTCCTCGCCAGGGCCGCAGGAATCTGCTCATGTTCCCTGCAATCTGGACATTTTTTGTTACCCCCCTTTCCGCTTGCTTCCCGGATTGTCACTCAAGTGCAGGGCACGCCCCCTCCGGAGGCTATTTAAAGAGGAGCTGGTGTGCAACTTTCTCCGAAGAGAAACTCCGAAGGAGACGGAGTGAATCAGTCAGCAGCCGGGATCCCTCCCTTCCCTTTCCTCGGGATGTCTGACAACTTGGGGACGGCGACCTGGACCCTGTTCCTCCTCCTCCTGGCACCTGGCTGGGTACGTATGGCGCTGCAGCAGCTCCCTTGGCTGCCTGCGCGTTGCAGCTTCTTGCTTTGCTGCACGCGAACGCTTTAGCCTGAATCTCTCTTCCCGGCTGCCACCTGCCTCCCAGGGTTTCGGAGGGAAGGTTGCCTGCTAGCAGAGCGATGCAAACGCGTCGCGTAACTAGATCCCGCTCGGAGCCGCACCGCGTAACGCCTGTCATCTGCGGATCCCAAAGCTCCTGGCACATGGGAATGGATTTGGTTGCGCTCCCCTCTCCTGAGCGCTCCCCTCTCCTGAGCTAGAGGCCAGCCCTGGTTTACAACGGGGGAGAGGAGAGCAGAGCGAAGTCACGGAGTTTATGTCACTGCAAGGAATAAGCCGCCTTGCCAGCACCATCCTTCCCCAGCTGCCGCTGCATCCCCCCTGTGCTCCCAAAACCAGTGATCCCACGGGGGACATCAGACAGCAGCCCCTCCGGAGCAGGATCTGTGCCTGTTTCAGAGTTAGTACAAGTGCTCGACAGAGCAGCTGATTCTGCTCGGGATTTCCGCGCGCTACCACGGTGCCAGGAGCAGCGGGAACGCTGCTGCAGTCGTTAATGGATCTAAAGTGCAGTAAGTGCCTTTGGATCGGTGAAGAAATGGGGTTCACAGAGCCACCGAGCCTCGCACGGCTTGTTGTGCCGACAGAGCGATACGCTGCTGGTTGGTCGGTGTCTTGCGTCGCTCCTGGCAGCGCTTGGCACCGGCCAGCCCCTTCCTGCCAGGAAAGGTGTCCTGCACGCCTGCCTAACTGCTGCCGTCGAGGGGGAGCTTCTGCCGTTTGGGACGCTCGGCTTGTTCCGTTGCTGCTTTGTTTTGGCAGCATCACGTTGGTCCCGTAAACGAACCCCACTGCTCTGCCACCTGATTATTACCCCAAGAGGATGTCATCTGCCCTAAGCCTGCTGACTGCCTTGAAATGGGACTTTCTGAGCTCTGAGAGTGATGTTTAGTGGATGGAGTTAGGGAACAAGAGCTGTGACTCCTGAATCAGCCTCCCGTGTTGCGCAGAGGTGAGAGTGGAGCCAGGCTCGCCGGGGGTTGTGTTCGGCTCTGCCAGGCTCAGCCTGGGCAAGTCTCCGTGTCTCCGCTCTCTGTGGGTGGTGGTTCTTGGCTCCTGTCACGGGCTGATGTACAACGTGTGACCTTGGGGAGGTGCCCTGAGAGCCTGTGGCGGGTGGGGGGGGGGCCGGCATTACCCAATAATTCGGTGTTTGGAGTATGCGAATGGCCGTGTCTTGACTCATGGACCTGCTGCCCGTCTTGGAGCGTGAAAGACACCGGTTCCGTGTTTGCGGTATTACTTCTACCTTGGAGCCTTATCCCCTGGCTCCCAAAGCACTTTGCAGCTCAGCTTCAGAGCGCGCCTTTCCCAGCCCGAGGAGCGCAGCCACGAGCCCGAGCGTGTCCTGAAAATCCTCTTCAGTTTGGCCCTGGGAGCTGGTTCCCTGGGCTCATGTGGCCATTGCCTGCTCAGGAACGGGAACTCCTGACGATGCCACAGGGGCGTGAGCTGTGTCCCCCTACTCATGCCTCCCTGAGGGTGTGGGGGGACGAGGTTTGATGTGAATATGAAGCAGGAAGAACGTTCTCACTTTTCCTCCACCCCCAGGTAAGTGGGTTCGGTGCTGGCAGATGGGAGGAAGCTTGTTCTGGCTTGTCAGCTGAGCGGATGGCACCTGGGAGCCGGTGGTGAACACGTACGGAGCGCAGGCGAGGGGATCCTCTGGTCCGAGCTCCCGGTGTGGCTTGGCCCTCGCTCAGGGCTGCCGGGAGTGGCAGATTCACACACGGTGTCTGTGGTCAGTAGGGAGCTGCCAGCAAAGCCAGGAGCGGGGAGAGCCGATGCTCCAGGCCTTAGCACTCTTGAATGCTCCAACGCTGCTTCTGTTCGGCCGCCCTTGAGGTTCACAGGAGCACACGGACCGCAGCAGAAGCGAGGTCAGGGCTGTAGTGAGCTAGGAGTCAGGATCCTGCTCCGTGCAGGTGAAAGTGTCGTTCTGGGGACAGACCCTTCTGCAGGGGGGAAGAAAATGAAGTGTTCTCGAAGTTGAAGCCCTCCGCCCCCAGGGCGGTGCTGTGTGATGTGGGAACGCTGGTCTTTGTGTCACGCGTGGGGCAAAGCCCTGAACGCGAGTCCTTGCAGTTCTTCGGGACAGTTTGGAGAGTTTCCAGCCTGTACTGAAGGAACTCCTGGAAGCAGTCCTTCAACATAACGCAGCGCGGAGGATGCTCCGTGGAAATGCCGTATCATCCGTTATTTAACCTCTCTGGAATTGCTGGGAAGGCAAAACAAGTGATGGCGAACGCTAGGACATCGGTTCAGCGTTGCGGTGGAGTACAGAAAAGCGCCCTGCAAATCCGGGTGAATCGGGCCGCCACGCTTGCGCTGGCGGGTGGGCGATGAGAGGTGGGGCGCACGCTCACCTGGCGGGTCTCCGAGACCCCGGAGCTCTCACTCCAGATATTCCTGTGCTGGGAAGCGGCCGTAACGTAATGAGGAAGTGAAGCTGGTTGTAAACAGAAGGTAAAACCAGGTGGTCTGGTTTCATCGGGTGAGTTATTACGGAAACAAACGGCACCAGCAATGATTAATGAAGGCGAGAAGGAAAGCTGGGTCGGGTTTAGCCCCGCTGCGTTCCCTGTTACCCTGGAAGAGGTGGTTTGGTTTGGGTTTCAGAGCTATTCTGAGCATTTCTTTCTCTGCCCTGTGGCTGACGCTGCACTGGAAAATGCTCGTTGTCGTTATTTTTTCTAAGTGCCTGGATCCAGCTGAACACAGGTCCTGAGCTGGGAATGCTCTGCCGATTTTCTGAGCTCCTGTACCCCCCACCCACTCATCCGTGGGTGAAGAACGCGTCCTCTTGGCAGCCGCAGTGGCTGCGCACACGGAACCCAGCAGGAAAGTGTTTCTGGATGTTTTTAACCTCTTCTAAAGCACTTCAGCAGTCGGGAGGAGGTCTGCGACACGCCGGTCCCAGCCGGCGGCCCTGGGCTGCCCTCAGCACGGCGGGGCCGCGGGCACCGCGGGCTCCTTCCCAAAATACCGCGTGCCAGCGGTTTTCAAGGAGAATTACGCTGGTTCCTGCTGAGGCGAGCGATGGAGTTCAGATTTAGTCTGATCCCTGTCCTATCCCAGCCTGGCTGGTTGTTCGAGCGGAAAGCAGTCGGCATCTCCTGACCCGTGTGAGCAGCTGCTTTCAGCAACACTCAAACAGCTGGAAAAGTTTTACTCCTGTTATTGGTGACAAACACAATATCCAAGGAAGCGGTTTCACGAGTGAGGGCTGGATGGGATATAACAAGTGCAAACAGAGCTGTAGATGATAGTTTTTGGCTTCTGTTCCCAGTGTTCCCCCCGTCCTGCCCGCCTCCGGGCTCCTTCCAGCTGCTGCAGCCCCTCTCCCTGGGCGGCAGCGGCCGGGGTCTGCCTTCGGGTGCTTTGCTCTTCACCCCAGCTCACGGCAGTACAGGATCCCAAAGCGCTTTGTGCCGTTTTTCTGGTGGGGGTTGTAGGAGCCCCGCGGTGGCAGCAGCCCCGGGCTGGGAGCTGCCCCGTGGCCCAGCATCTGTAAGTTGGAGTAGGGCTCTCGCATCCCTCTGTGCTACCTGGAGCATGTCAGTGGGCAGAAGCGGAACAGAAAACCGGGCTGGCGTTAGCACACGGGTGTTTCTGGGAGGGATGAAAGGATGTTTCCAGACCATGGGCTCTGCAGCTTTCACAGTCGTGGTTTTACATCTTGCCCAAACCTGGGCACATCCAGAGCTGAGACTATTGGCTCCAAGCTGACTCAGGACAAGGATGCCCCGGACCGAGTTATTGGAGTGTTTGAAGCATCCCGGGTTTTCCGGAGAAGGTAACGCTCCCTCAGACATAGCCTGAGCCCTCTCTAGCGTCTGAAGTGGCAAAGAAGCCAAGGGTGGGTTCCAGGAGGTGGGCAGCCCCTCTGTGTCGCTGCCCAGCAGGGCAGCCGCGCATTCACAAGGTCCTGAGGAGGGTCAGTTACGCTGCGTTCCCTGGAAAAGGGAGAGGAGAGGGCACACCTCTGGGAGTAAGCATGAAATCCAGGGGACAGAAGGGAACTCGGGAGCCTTCGGGTCAGTCCCCAGCGCTGGCTGACTTTGGGCAAGTCATTCTGCCCTGCGACCCGCTTTTTCCCTCTTGGGACGGGTTCTGGTGCTGCTGCTGCAGAGCGCGTGGATGCGTCCCCCCGAGCCGAGCCGCGTAAGGGCTGGCGATCGCTCGCTGTTCATCATTACAGTCTTACTGCTTCCAGGGAAGCGGGGGGCTGAGCTGTGCACGGGACTCCAAGCTACTGCTTGCCCTGTTTGCTTTGGCCCTGCTTCCCAGAGGCGTCTTTTGTTTCCTTGAGCTCCAGATGAGAAAGACGAGTCTCGGGAGTCCTCGGGAGCTGCACGCGTGTCCTCTGCGGCGGGGCTCTCCGTTGCGGGCGAGGTCGGTCTCCCCTCCTCTTGGTGGGGTGTCCGTGCTTGCAGCAGAATCATGTTTTCTGTGTCTCTGCCTGGCTGGTTGCGGGATGCTCATTCTCTCCACGGCTTCTCTGCCCTGCAGGTAGGAGCGCAGGCCTGCACGTACCCATGCCGGTGTCCCACCCAGCCTCTGCAGTGCCCCGCTGGCACCAGCCAGGTGCTGGACGCCTGTGGGTGCTGCAAGGTGTGTGCCAGGCAGCTGGGCGAGCTCTGCTCCCTGCAGAAGCCCTGTGACCATCACAAGGGACTCTACTGCGACTTCTCCAAAATCCACAGAGGCAGCGGGATCTGCTTAGGTGAGAGCTGCGTGTTCCGTTACCCTGCGCTTTTCCTGGGGGCCCTTCACCCTCTGCCCGCACACCTCCTGGAAAACCCGCTGCGCCGTCGGAATTCCCTGCGGCGCGTGGGGCTCCATCCAGCAGCACGTTGTTGCCAGCCCTGCGAGCCAGCAGCTTCACCGATACCAACACACACGCAACCGATGGACGTTTCCAGGGGCACGAGTGGGGGTTCGGGCACCTCCGTTCCCTTGCTGGGAGACGTCCTCCAGCCCTGCGGTGCCCGCGGGCACGGATCAGCAGTCTGGCCGTGTCCTGGAAAGTCCAAACCTCGCTGCCTGGCACTGGAGACGGGCGTTGGGCACCCGACGCTCACCTGCGAGCGGCAGAGCTATTGCTGGCTGGGGCGGGGGCGGAAGCAGCTGAACAGCTCGTTTGCCGAACAGTGTCTGGAACATGAGAATTACTGAGCCAGGTAGCCACGAATGCAGACCTGTTCTCTCTCCCGGTGCCTCTTTTGAGCCAGAAAAGAAAAACACCTGATTTTTTGATATTGTTTACTAGCTATTTTTAAAGCAAGCACGAATTATTTTGGTCTAGAGGGAAAAAAAAAAGTATTTCCTCAGTCTCCTGTTCTTTGTTTAAAAACAAGACTCCTCGGCCCCTGTCTGTGCCAGCAGCTGACCATGTTTTGAATTCAAGCTTTTCAAAAGAGTCGGGAAGACACGAGGGCTGGGAGTTGGAAGCGCTCAGCCACTGCCCGGGGCGTCTCTGGCACCAACCCGAGACAGGGACACGGGGGTTCGGGGTGAAGCCGCGCTGCTCTGCAGTGCCAGCAGCACATGCATTTATTTACGTATTGTTATTCTAAATACTGATCTTGTTTACTCTAAATAATGAATTTAACTCGTGGAAGGTGTTTTCTCCTACTGAGTTGTTTAATTTTCCTCCCCGTCACTGGGATCTTCACGAGCCACATGAGCTTCCTTGCACTTTGGGCAGGCACTGATGTGATGCTTGGAGCTTAACAAGGCAAACGTGGGCGTAAAAACACCCAGCGGGCGTACGGCGTAGCCTGCCTAAGGAGGGCTGGGAACGAGGTGTAAGTTTGTAGGGGAAAGGCGGCTGAATCACTGGAGCAATTTCCTCAGGGCTGTGGAGGAGTCTCCACCGCGAAGACTGGAGAGCTGTCTCATGCGAGTGCTCCGTATTCACCGTGGCGGTGGGTTTGATGGGGACATTTTGGAGGGAGAGTCCCAAATCCCTGCTCTGTAGAAAACCAGGCTTGAAGACCACGCCGTCCTGCCTGCCTTTGAATGCAAAATTGAGGTTTTTATGGCAAAAATCCCAGCTGAACATAGGCCAGGATATCTCCCTAAACTGGATGTAGCGTCCGTGGGTGATACCTGTGTGATGTCCACACCGACTGCTGGGAAGATGGGGAATTTTGGAGGCAGTGAAGGAAGCTGGAGTTGATGGATCCCATGAAGGGAAAGATCAATGTCTGTGAATAGAGAGGAGGGGACTTACAGGTACCCAAATGAGACACGTGATGGGAGCAGAAAGGAGCAGAGAGGCATCCAGGTCTCACAGGAAAAGCTTCCAGGTTGGGTACCAGCCCTGCGGCTGTGTCAGAAGAGGCAGGATGGGAACCATCAGGCTGGGAGTTGGGGGGTTCAGCCTGGAGAAGGGAAGGCTCCGGGGAGACCTCAGAGCCCCTTCCAGTGCTGGGGGGGGGGGGTACAGGAAAGCTGGGGGGGCTTTTTCCGAGGGCAGGGAGTGACAGGACAAGGGGTAACGGGGTTAAACGGAAAGAGGGAGATTGAGATGGGCCATCAGGAAGGAATTCTTCCCGCAGAGGGTGGGGGGCACTGGGACAGGTTGCCCAGAGAAGCTGTGGGTGCCCCATCCCTGGGAGTGTCCAAGGCCAGGCTGGATGAGGCTGGGAGCACCCTGGGCTATGGAAGGTGTCCCTGCCCATGGCAGGGGGTGGGGCTGGGTGGGCTGTAAGGCCCCTTCCCACCCAAACCATTCCATGATTCATTCCATGACTCTGTGAATCGCTGTGTCTGTGATTACCGTTACCCCACTGTGCAGCACTTCACGTGTTGCAGAGGAATTCTTCCCTCCCTGTGGAGACCCTGGGGTGTCAGAAAGGTAGAGATGATCCCGAAGGAACTCTGGAGCGGGAAAGCCTGAGGGTGGTGGGGTGGCCTGGGAGGGTGCAGGGAGCTGGCAGAGCTGGCAGAGCAGCTCGCTTGAGCTCTGCCATCCCCCCTGCAGGAAAGGGCAAAAGTCTCCTTGGCTGGGCTTGGTGTTTGGAGACGGGAGGCAGCCACGGTGCCAAGCGGAGCTGGTCGGTAAAGAGCCGTCTCACTCCGCCGGCACAATCCGTTTGGGTGCTTTAATTGGATCAGGGCGAGGGAAAGTGAGGTCATTGTGGGGTAACGAAGGGCATGACAAAACGATTGAGTTTTGGGAACATAACAGAGCCCCTGAGCGTGCCGCCGCTCTTTGGGTGGGGAGCAGAGCTGCCGAGGGAACAGCACGGCCGGTTCATCGGGGAGGGAGAGGGCTTGGGCCAAGAAACAGTGAAAGAGAGTTTAAAAATAAACATGAATGGTTGTGAGAGGGAAAGCGGATGCTTCCACTGATGGAAAAAGTGAGGATTTTGAAAGTTCTGAGTAGGAGCAGAGGGGTATTTTTACACCAACGGCATTGAGCAGAGTTGCAGGTTGAGACCCCGCCCTGGGTAGACACGGGGCGTTAGCAGCCCGGCAGGGTTTGTGTGCCCCCAAGGACGGGGTGGGATGGAAAGGGGCTCTCGCTCCTTGTTTGGTCCAAACACTGAGACAACGTTCCGTGGGTGAGCAGGGCTAAGGGGAAAAGAGATCAGGTTTCCTGGTAAGGCTCCGCAAGCGGCCAAGAATCCTTCCTCTTGGTGACTTCCCAACAGAAGTCTGCATGGATTTTTTTGGTTTGTAAGGGTAGGATTGCAGAAAGCAGCAGCTGACGAGGCATCCAAAAGCAGCATTTCTGTCCCGTGAACAACTCCGGGATGTCAACATTTCATTTCAGGCTGAAAGAAAAAGAAATAAGTTAAAATAATCTCAAACCTTTCCATGAGTTTGATCGAATCCTTGCTTGGCTGTGCCAAAGTATCAAAGCATTTCGTCTTGATCTTTACAGTATCTAAAATAATTACCCGGGCGAAATGCTTCCCCCTACGGAAACTGTCCAACACGTGTTGTGGTTGAGCTATTGTAAGAGCGTAAGGGAAATCTTTGATACCAAATTGGAACGCTTCAGTTGTTTCTGGTGGAAAACATTCTGACATTGATCTGTGCCTGCAAAGCTCTTAATCAAAGAAGGGCTTTCTGCTGGAAGACTCCCACTGGAAACGTTTTGGCTCACACGGATGTAGGAACTCGTGAGCATTGCTCGCACCGGCAGATCGGAGATTGCTCCTATGTGTCCGACGTGGTTGCGTTTCCCTTTTTGCTCATCTGAGTTTTGTTGGAAGGAGTGAGAGCCTCGTCGGAGGGCTGGAGCTGAGAGATCTGCACATCAGAACAGGCAGAAACAGAGGAAGTTGTGGCTGGAAGGAAGAAGGGATTCATGCAGCACAGAGGAGCCAGAAAGGTCATACACCCAAAGGGTTATTTTCCTTTGTAGGTACCTTCAGGGGGACCAACCGCTCGTAGGAGCATGTTGCCTTTCCGTCTCCTGGGAGTGACGGGGAGCAAAGCCACTGGCTCCCGTGCCAGGGATGCGTTTTGCACAACCCTGCTGGTGGGTGCTGAGCCGGTCGGGACCCCCCTGACTGCGGCACAGGCTGTTCTCCAGAGGGAGGGTCCCCCCTGCGCCGCTCACCCAAGAGGAGAAGAAACTTTTCTAGAGAACCTTGGGAGGTCTGGCACAGCGGGAACCAACTTCCAGTATCCATGTCAGGAATAGCCTTGGGTCCAGGGAGCCAAATATTGAACGTGCCAACTTCCGCATCCAGCACCGGGATGGCAGAGCCGGGGATAAACGGCTCTTGGCCCTCCCCAGGAGCTCCCCCCGCCCCGTGCTGCCAGCCCTGTGCCATCTGCTCAGCTCCTCCTCTTTGTCCTCCTTCCCACAGCTCACGAGGGTGCCACCTGCGACCTGCTGGGCAAGATCTACCACAACGGGGAGAGCTTCCAGCCCACCTGCAAGCTGCAGTGCATCTGCATGGACGGGGCCATCGGCTGCATCCCCCTCTGCTCCGACGACCTGCGGCTGCCATCCCCCGAGTGCCCCAGCCCTCGGCGGGTGAAGTTCCGCAATAAGTGCTGCGAAGAGTGGGTCTGCGAGGAGGGCAGCGAGGAGAACCGCTTCGACACCGCCATGGCGGGTGAGTGGTGGCCGGAGGGGCCAGGACCCCTTTGCTGGGGGTAGGGGCGGACCTTTGGGTGGCGCCTGGTTTGGAACTGGTGGCGACCGCTCGCTTTGCACCATCCTGGGGGTGCCAAGCGTTGAACTCCAGACCCAGTCAGGTGAGGCCTTGGCGATGCTGCTCGCGCACCCTCCGATGTCGCAGCAGGGGTGGAGCTCAGGTCGGCAGTGGCCCCGTGCTTGGCTGCGTCCTCCTTCTGCTGAGAGGCTGAGAGCTCATGGGGTGGATCCAGCCTTGGCTACTGTCCCTGAAGGGCTGGACCCAGTTGGGAGCAGCCACGGAGCTGCCACGCTCTGTCCCTGAACCTCGCGTCTCTTCTGCGGGGCTCAGTTTTCAGGGAGGATCCAGCACACAAGCCGGAGCTGAATAACCTGCAGGAGAACTGCTTGGTGCAGACCACGGAGTGGAGCGCTTGCTCCAAGAGCTGCGGCATGGGCATCTCTGCCCGAGTAACCAACGACAACCCCCAGTGCCGCCTGGAGAAGGAGACCCGGCTCTGCATGGTCCGGCCCTGCGACCTCCCCGTGGAGAAAACCAAGGTACTGGCTTGAGGGGAGGGGACACAACACTCCGAAAGCCAGGGACAGCCTGGTTATAGCTGTCAGGCATGAGCCTGTCTCACAGGGTTTCCTCCGTGCTTCTGCTTTTTCCGCATCCTACTACCCGGCGATGGAGGAAGAGCACAAGGTGGTGCTTTCCTCCACTCGCCACGTCCTTGTTAACCCATCTGTTCTCTCTTTAGAAGGGGAAGAAGTGCGTGCGGACCTCAAAGCCACGCCAGAGCCTCCACTTCGAGTTTTCGGGCTGCACCAGCACCCGTTCGTACCGGCCCAAGTTCTGCGGCAGCTGCACGGACGGCCGGTGCTGCACCCCGTACCTCACCAGCACCGTGGAGGTGGAGTTCCGCTGCCCCGAGGGGGACTTCTTCCAGCGGAAGATGATGTTCATCAAGGTGTGCTCCTGCCACTACGACTGCCCCCGAGACAACGACATCTTCCTGGCCACCTATCACCGGAGGATGATTGGCGACCACGTCAAGACAGAGAGGCAGTAGCCCTCTCCGTGCCAGATCCACAGGCCGAGGTGTCGAGGGCTCCGCAGCGCTTTCGTGGCTGTATCCCAGGACGATGCAGCCTCTTCCCCCTCTGTGAGGGGCTGTGCTCTTCCGAACAGCACCGTTCGCCACCCGTAGTCCCTGTGGCCACCCTGACAAGCTGAGGTGCGCGGGGGTCAGCCCCATCTGCCCCAGGCTCCTGACCTTCCCCCATGGTGGTGCAAACGTCAGCGAAGGAACCAGGAACAGGCTTGAGCTGCAAACTCAATCCATGTTCCCGCTGACCAGTGGATCGAAGCCGCGGGGCTCCAGCCTGTCTGCGGCTGAGGGCAGAGCGGGTACGATTCCCCGTGGCCCCTGGCCGGCCAAAACCATGCGGCAAACTCAGAGCTTGAGTCGGGGGAAGCCCAGGAGGCCTGAGTGAAGGTTGAGCACTGCAGCCTGCTTCCCGGCAGAGTACGGCTCTGCCGCCTGCTGACGCGGAGCTGCTCGGTGAGGAAAGTGGTCCTGGCCCCGGGCTGGGCTCCTGCTCAGCTTTCCAATTACTTTTGGCTAATTGGATCCAACAAGTTGGCAAAAGCTTTCCTGAATCCTTGTGCCCACCTTTCAGCCTCCCACATGCTTTCCTGTCAGCAGCTTTGTTCCACATCAGTTTGCTCCTGGAGAGGCCAGAGCAGTTGCCGGGTGACCCTTCTCCATCGTGTCCCTTTTGTCCCTGTTAAATTCCTTTTCTCGTTGTGCTCAGTGAGGGAGACGGCGAAGAGGAGGATGCAGCCAGCTCTGCAGCATAACTGCAGGAGACGTAGCGTGGCTCAGGGCCTCCTGCAGAAGATCTGGGCCCAGGGAGGGGTTTCTTGGTAGATCCGGCCGGGCAGTAGCTTGTCTCCGGAGCTGGCAGGGCGGCGTTCCCTGGGTTTCAGAGCCAAGGAGCCCCTCCAGCGGGAAATGGGGTTGCCCGTTGGAAACACATCACCTGTGGGTGCTGCTTGTGGCAGTTTTTGGTACTGTGATGAGAACGTCCTATTGTCCCTTTCCATAATCTCTTCAGAAGCGGCTCCGGGGCGGAGGGGCTGGACTCCTCCCGCTCACACACCCGCCGTGGGGCTGCCCCTACGTTTCAGCTCTGGAGTCTGTAAGCTGTAAGTTGGAGGAGCGCGGTTCCCCTCGGGTCTCCCCGGGGAGTTTGAGGCTCTGGCAAGAAAAACGCCCGTAGGTGTAAACGGAGCAGCTCTCTTCCGGAGTTACCGGGGCAGTGGCACGGGAAGCTGCGTGGTGCTGGGGTCTCCGATGGCGGGATTCCCTTCTTGCCGCAGGCACAACGTGCTGACTGCTGGCCCATCGCTCTGGGAGAGGCCACGGCACAGGAGCACCCCCTCAGCCAGCAGAGATGCAGCCCCCGGTATCTCTGGAGCATTGTCAGTTGGGCTCAGTCTCGGCTGATTTTTAGCAGAAACACCCAGGCCAAGAGCTCCATCTCATCCCTTAAACCTTCCCTCTTCCACCTCTGGGAATCACGATGAATCCCTGTCCCAGCCGGGCCGGAGCAGAGGCTGCGCCACAGCACCGAGGCTTGACCCCCACCACAACTCCCATCCCAAGGCAGAACCCGGAGCAGGAGGATGGACAGACGCCGCAGCCCGTAAGGCTGCTGAGACACCGGCGCGGGGCCGGGGGCTCGGCTCGGCCCCTCTCCTCTTGCTCTCTCAGCCTGCAGAAGCACGTGAGCCTTCAGCCTCCTGGAATCCATTTGAACTGTAAATAATTGATCTGCTGTCGTTTCTTTTTTTATTTTTAAAGGCCTTTGTACAGTTTTTGTAGCCGTTCAGCACAGCCCGTCTCGGGGCCTCTTCTCCCCCGGCCTCCAGCTCTGCCCTGAGCTCGTCCGCCGTTCACGCGGCTGCTGAGGGTAGAACCGCGCCGAGGTTGCACTTTACTCAACGCTAATAAATCTCTCTTTATTTTTTATATCCCTGGCAGCATCCCTCTGTGCGAGGCTCCTGCCGGGCCTCCTCCCCACCGTTTCCCAGTGCCACCAGTTTGCTGGGACCCTCTGCAGAGCTGATGGCTGGGTGAGGAGGGGAGAGGGGTCCCGTTCCCGCTCCCAAATAGCAGCGGGGCTGGTGTTAATGTCTCGCAGGCACCTTTGCAGCCCACAAAATATGGATCCTGCTTTGGGGGGGGACGAGCGGAGCCCCCCCCCGCCTGCTTAAGGACCCAGAAGTCCTTAATACCCGGTTAAAAATAGCCCTGGAGCAGATGTGAGCAGAAGTCGGCGATAACGGGGCCAGAACGCGAGGGGCTTTGCGGTGGCTTAACAGCTTATGGATTCATCCCCCTCTCATCACATTAGCCAGGGGCTCCCCCCTCTCCCACCCCCGGCACCGCTGCGGGGGGCAAGAGGCTCTTCCTCCCCCCAAACCCTCCTCCTCCTCTGGGGAGAGGCAGGTGATGGGGAGGGACAAGCTCCCGTCAAGCCTGAGCGGGAGCTGGGGGTGTGTCAAGGCTCTGAGCCTGGAGCAGCATCCATCCCACCACTCTTGGGAGCAGCATCCATCCCATC
The DNA here is from genome assembly GCA_027574665.1 of Rhynochetos jubatus. Classification (NCBI taxonomy): domain Eukaryota; kingdom Metazoa; phylum Chordata; class Aves; order Eurypygiformes; family Rhynochetidae; genus Rhynochetos; species Rhynochetos jubatus. The sequence continues at coordinate 3,927,425 of CM050672.1, read as the reverse complement.
ACTCTCCGGCGCAGATTCCATCCCATCACTCTCCGGCGCAGATTCCATCCCATCACTCTCTGGAGCAGCATCCATCCCACCACTCTTGGGAGCAGCATCCATCCCATCACTCTCCGGCGCAGATTCCATCCCATCACTCTCCGGCGCAGATTCCATCCCATCACTCTCGTGAAGGCAGAGGGGTCTTTGCCCCGTGCCGAGGGGAGTAGGGTGGCAGTGCGGGGGCATGCTGGGGGCCCTGGGCAGGCCCTGGGGAGGAGACGCGGTCCTTGCCAGCGTCCCCAGGGTGGTGGCCGTCTGGTGGCACCAGGCGCCTCCCTACGGGGACACGCTGTCCCCAAGGCTGTGGGCACAGGGCCTGTGCCTGGGGAGACGAGCTGGTGCCAGGGGGCCCCCGGCGGCTGAGCTCAGCCCCGGGGCAGCACCCACCTCCTGCAGCCCAGCCGTGGGCGCCCACCGCCACCACTGGGGCCACCACCGCCACCACTGGGGCCACCACAGTGGGCCAGCTGGGAGGCCAGCGGGGCTCTCGGCGCTGGGACCGAGTTCCGTCCGCCACCACCTCCGTGGCGGTGCTGGTCCCCGGGGAGCCCCGCTCCCCCGTTATCTCCCGCAGCCATGGCCTGCGGGGCTCCGATAGCCCGGGCGCGTCCCGGCAGGGGATCAGTCGGGGTTCCAGGCAGCCGGGGGGGCGCAGGGGACCCGGTGGGGAGCGGCCCGCGGCCCCCCACGGCCCTTATCGGCCCGGCCATGCCGCTCTGTCACCCCCGGCACGTGCAGCCCCCCCGGGGACCCGCGAGGGCCAGGGCTCCCCGGCTCCTCCGGCCAAGGGGAAAAAGGAGCCGGGTGGAAACGGCCACAAGCCCCGATGAAAGACCCGATTCGGCCCATTTTAGGGGGCGCGGGGGCTCTGTGCCCAGGGGCAGCCCCCGCCCGGGGGGGCCGCGGCCCGCGGGGAGCCCCCGGGAGCGCCCCCGCCTTGTAGGGGCCCGCGACGTCACGGGGGCACGCGGTGAGGTCACGCGCCCCGCCGCGGGGAGGCGGGAAGGGGAATATCCTCGCCCCGCCCCTTCGCCCGCCCCGTCACCTGTCCGCCCCGCCCACTGCAGCGCCGCGAGGCCGCCGGCCCCGCCCCCTCCGCAGCGCTGACGGGCGGCGGCGGTAGCCAGTGGGCGCGGCCGACGGCGCGGGTGGGCGGGGCGCGCGTGACGTCAGCGGGGGGCGGGGTCTGCGGTGCAGGTGGAGGCAGCGCGGTGCGGAGCGGAGCGGCGGCCACGGGCCGGGTGAGCGGGGGGGCCGCGGGGGGGGCTGGGCTGTCCCGTCCCGTCCCGTCCCGTCCCGTCCCGTCCCAGCGTGGTTGTGGGGTGGAGGGGTCACGGGGCGGTCTGGGGGCCCGTAGTGAGTGGGGTCAGGCCGGTTATGGGGGGGCCTGGGGCGCCCGGAGGGGGGCCACAGTGGGGTCAGGCTGGTTATGGGGTCGGGGGGGGCTATGGGGGGATTTGGGGGTCCCTGGAGGGGCCTGTGGTGCGTAAATCTGGTTACGGGGTGGGGAGTTGTAGGGGGGTTTGGGGGTACGGGGGGTTCAGGCTGGCTATGGGGCGGGGGTCACTAGGGGACATGGAGTGCCCTGGGGTGGGGGATCCGCGGTGGGGCCCGGCTGGCTGGGGGGGTCGGGCTGGGGGAGCCAGGGAGGCCCGTAGAGGTCAAGCAAGATGTGAGGTGCTCTGGGATTTGGGGGTTCGGGCTGGGTGTGGGGACCCACGGTGAGTGGGGCGGGGGGCTCACAGGGAAATGGGGGTGTCCTGGTGCTGGGAGAGGCACCTGCAGTGAGGGCAGGCAGAGGGGGGGGATGAGGGGGCCCCCAGTGGGGTCAGGCTGTGTGTGTGGGGAATTGGGGTGCGCTGGGGCTGTAGCAGCGCCCCTGAGTGGGGCTGAGGGGGGGGATATGGGGTGGGGGCCGGCAGGCTCAGGAGGTGGATGGGATGGGTGGGATGCCAACCCCTGTCCTGGGCTGTTTACCCCCCCCAGCGCTGTTCCCGCAGTGGAGGGCAGTGGGGTCCCTGCACCCCGCGGAGCTGGCGTCCCTCCCGGGGGGCAGCAGCCCCCACTGCCTGCTCGGCCCCGGTTTTGGGGCACCCGTGCTCCTTCCCCTCTCCAAGCCGCCGTCCTCCCCAGCTCCTCCGGCCGATGCCCGGCCCAGTGTGGATCGATGCTCAACTGGGCAGCACCAGGACCTCGCCATCGCCTTCCTGCGCCGCCCCCCGCCCGGCTACGGGACCGGGGGGTTTGTCTCCCCACATCCCCTTTTACCGGAGGAGCGTGCAGCTGGGCTCGCGTCCCCGGCGGTTCCTGCAATCTCGTCCCTTCCTCAGTGTCACCGTCCCGCAACCGTAGCGGGTCGAGGGGTCGGTGAACCTGCTCGTTAGTCCGTGCCGGGGGCTTCTGCCTTCCCCGCTTCCCGGTGGGCAGGTGCCGCGGGGTCCAGCCGCTGGCCGGAGCGGCCGGACGGTGGCTATCTTTAGGGCTGTGTTGTAACCAAGGGGTGTGCCTTGGCCCGGCGCTGCCGGCAGCCGCCCCCTTGCCCGGGGATTGACTTACGCCAAGGCTCCCGCATGGGAAACGTCAACATCTGTTCCGCGGTTTGCGGGAGCAGGTGTTGGGGTGCACCGTCCTCCGTGGGGTCCATGGCGGGGCTGCCCGTGGCGTGGGGCTGCAGCCGCCTGCGGTGGGGTCGCTGCCAAGGCCGCGGCCGCCCCTCCCAGCCCGGGCGGACGGGGGCTGCCGCTGGGCACCGCAGGCTAGTGGGGCTGTGGTCTGGCGTGGGGGGCACCAACGGCCCCCCAGCGCCCTCGCTGTGCCCTGCCACCGCCTGGCAGCGGGACTGGGGCAGGCTGACGGCGTGAGGAGATCTCTCTCGCTGCCTCGCGGGAGAGGAGCTGCTTTGGGGCGCAGGAGCAAGTTACGTTCTTGGAGGGTGCACTCCAAAACCCTCCCCATCCCTCTGCCGCTCCCTTCTGAAGGTTTAATGAAGGCACGGACATGTCCATGCCCTGCCGGCAGCAGCGCATGCTCCCCTCCGTGTCCTCTTTCTGGCGGAGTAACCCGGTTAGTTCGTGGGAGCAAGCGGCACCCGCGCCAGAGCAGCGGGTGGCACGGGGCCGACGTGCCCTGCTCTGCCTAATCCTTCCTCCGCAGCCGGTGCCCTGCTCAGGCTGAATGTGCCCATGGGCGATGCAGCTACGCCGTGCCCATCCCCAAAGGGAGGCCACGAAAACGCATGGAGCGAGTTGTGTCCCCGCCGGCTCCGGGGCATATGGAGACGTGGGTCGCCCCGGCTCGTCGCGGCGCTGGCAGCCCCTCCTGCCTCGCCCGAAGCGGGGCACGTGTCGCTTCTGCGTGTCGTGATGGTATCGGCGAGTCGGTGCCAGCAAAAAGTTCCTCCGTGCATCTGACTGGTTCCCAGTGGTCGCTCCCAAGCCGTGCTGCGGGCCCCCCCGTCCCTGTGCCCGGCTTTGCCTTGGCTTCGGAGGAACTCGAGGCCTTCCCGAGAGGGTTTGAAACCCTGCCGAGGAGAGAAAGTGCCTTCTCATCCGCGGCGGTGCTGCTCTGACGAGGCTCTCTCCTCCCGACGCGCAGCCTGGCAGCCGCCGGAATTGCCTGCAGCCGCATCACTCCGCACCGCGCGTCTCCCGGGCTGGCACGGTCCCTTCGCGTCGCTCGGAGGGTGAGCAGAATGTCAGCCCTTCCCCGGGCGAGGGGTTCTGGAGGGATGGCACTAATTTAATGTGTAGCTCCGTCCGCGGCCGCTCCCCACGGGGGGAGCAGGCTGCCGGCAGTCCCTATCCGCAGGGCCGATACCCTCCCCGTGGTACCGAGCGGCGTTTTGCCTTTGGTGCGTGTTCCCGGCTGCGGGAAGAGGCTCCGGGCCGTGGTGGCTGGAAGTTTGGGGTCAGGACTGGCTCTTGGCTGTGCTGGATGCTGCGGGTTGGCGGTGTGGGAGCTGTCTGAGGTGCGATTCGGGGGGAACACACACCCACCATCAGCCCGGAGCTCTCCCTTTCTGGGAGCTGCCTGGGGAGGATGGGACGTGCTGGTTCGGTCCGTGGCTCTCGGGGTCCCTTATGCCGCAGAGCCGTGCCGTGCCACCCCCGGCTGGGCTGGGGGGACAGCCGGGGTGGGCTCGGTGGGGCAGCGTTCCAGGGCTGGTGGTGGGGTCCATCCAAAGCCGCCGGCCCGTCTCCGTGCTTCTCCCCACTAGAGGCTGCTGATGGACAGAGCGTTGGCTTTCCCCGGCTCTGACGGAGCAGCGGGGTCTGCAGCTTGAAGGGCTGAGCATCCAGGCTGAGCTTTTCCTGCTGATTCACCCTGGAGACAGCAGCGGGCTTCCCTGGCAGCGGGGTTCAAGGGGCACATCTGCTGCTCTGCCAGGCCCACAACACATCTCTGCACTTCATTAGGTCTTAATTAGGCAAATGCACCGGGACGGTGTTCGAGGCCATCACCAGGGAACACGGATCGGCCACGCTGGCTCCCATCCCGCCTGCCTCAGGGGTGCTGAATTGGGGTGAGTTCAGCCTCCTGTGTTGTTTTCCTGGAGGATGTGTGCAGCGATAACCGCCTCACTCACCCCTCTGGTGTATCCCAAGGAAAGCCAAGGATTAGTTAGGCAACGGAAGGGACGTTCTGCCATTGGGCACGGCCCGTGGACACAAGGAGACTCATCTTCCAGGGCAGCTGGTTTAGTACGGAAAGCCTGGGCAGGACGGTGGGCTGGGAAGCAAACCCGGACCCTGGGAAGGTGATTAATCACATAATTGGGCGTAAAATGCAAGGCGGGTGCTGCCGCCCGGTACTGGCTGCAGTGGAAGGTGCTGGGGAAGGGATCTGTGGTGTCGCACAAGACCCCGCTTGCTGCCTTTGCCGGGGACAGGCCCTGCCGGGAGGGCAGCGCGGTGCCAGCTGGCTCCGGCATGGAGCAGGCGGCACGGCTTCCCCGACAATGGCGGAGCGGTGCTTTACATAATCTGGGACTTGCAAAACAAGCTTGAAGGTCTGGAAAATCCTCCCGCTATTGTTCGTGCTCAGAGTTTGCTCACTTTCCTGGTTTGATCTGCGGGTCTGGTTTTTGTTTTGGGACCGCAGTGGGGGAACACGCACTTTGCGCCGAGGGAAGAAAAGGGCGTTCGTGGTGTTTAATCCACACCCGCTCCTTAGATGAAACTATTTTTGTGGTTCACAAGAGGTTTTGAGCAGCTGCTCGCAGCTTTCTGGGGCTGCGGAGGACTCTTCGTCTATCCAATTAGCATGGTTTGTCTCTAGTCCCCTCCTGATGCCCCCCGAGAAAATCCTGAAACAGCGGGCTCGGGGCGCCGTGGGCACCATCTGGTGCCCGAGCGTCTGCTCGGGGATGGAAAACTTTGTGCTGTCTGAGCCTCGCGTGAGCCAGGCCATGGGAAGGCTCAGAACTGCCTCTTGCTTGCAGGTTTTGGGAGGAGAGGCGGGAGGGGAGCTTGGGTCGTCTGATTTTGCGGGGCCTCTTAGCTAGTGTTCCTTCCTGCGGCGAGGTGATGCGAAGGCAGCTGGGAAGATGCTGCGCCTGCCGGGAAGCGCCCCAGCCCCACGCCGGCCTTGCCAGCTCAATGGCAGTGTGTTGCCTGGCCCCAGGATGCGTTCTGGGGTGTGGGGCCTGCCCTCGCTGCTCCATTTGCTCGTGTCAAAGCCTTTTGCCGACACAGCTAAACCCGCTGCGGGCTGTTGATTAAATGAACAAATCCTGTTAAAATGTTCTCCGCTCCCGTTCGTGAGGAGGTGACTGGGAAATGTGCCTTGTCCCGACGGACCTGGGAAAGGCAGGCTTGGTAGCAAGGAATGAGGTTGGGACACTCAGTGTGGGGCAAGGTTTGGCACCCTGGTTAGCAGCAAAAAAGGAGGAGGGACCCTGGTCTGACGGCACAAATATGAGGGGTGGCTGCTGGCTCCTGTCGTGTAGGTAATTACATCGAATCACAGAATCACAGAATGTTTGGGTTGAAGGGACCTTAAAGGCCCCACAGGCAGGGACACCCTCCACCAGACCAGGTTTCTCCAAGTCTCATCGAGCCTGGCCTTGGACACTGCCAGGGATGGGGCACCCACAGCTTCTCTGGGCAACCTGTCCCAGTGCTCCCCACCCTCTGCGGGAAGAATTCCTTCCTGATGGCCCATCTCCATCTCCCTCTTTCCATTTAACCCTGTTACCCCTTGTCCTGTCACTCCCTGCCCTTGGAAAAAGCCCCCCCCAGCTTTCCTGTACCCCCCCATGCCCTGGAAGGGGCTCTGAGGTCTCCCCGGAGCCTTCCCTGCTCCAGGCTGAACCCCCCAACTCCCCCAGCCTGTCCCCATGGCAGAGGGGCTCCAGCCCTCGCAGCATCCCCGTGGCCTCCTCTGGCCTCGCTCCAACAGCTCCGTGTCCTCCTGCTGTTGGGGGCCCAGAGCTGGAGGCAGCACTGCAGGGGGGGTCTCCCCAGAGCGGAGCAGAGGGGCAGAATCCCCTCCCTCGCCCCCCTGGCCACGCTGCTCTGGATCCAGCCCACGGTTGGGTTTCTGGGCTGTCTGGCCACGGTTGACCTGAGCAGCGTTTGAGCAAGGGGGTGTGAGGCCTGGCGTGTGCTGGGAGTCTTCAGCGTGACCGAGCTCCGACCGTAGCAGCATTAACACAACGTAGGTGCTGCAAACATCGCAGCGATGGGGTGGGAGACGCGGGGAAGCTCTGAGTTGCCGATGAACCCGGTGTTGGTGCTGAGCTGTGCCCGGCGTGGGTGGGAGCTGGGGTGGAGCAGCGCCTTGAACCCGTGAGCTGCACTGTACCGCAGCTGGTGCCCTGTGACATTTCAGGGCTGTATGTGACCCCCTTGAGCCGATCCCCACTTGGCTGCTGCCCCCCCCCCCATTGCAGCGGGGCTTTAACTGCCTGCCAGACAGCACCAGCCTTTGTGTGTTCCTGTATCCGCCCTCCAAAATCCCTGGGAGATGGGGTGAGCTGTTCGTGGGCGCTTCAGAACGTGCAGGGAGCTCTTGCTCTGCGGTGGGAGTCTGTATCAAACACGAACAGCACCAGGTCCCCTCCCTGATCTGCGTGAACTCGAACGCTGAGCACGGAGCAACGGGGGGTGGATGCTGGCTCAGCCCGGAGCCACGTTGGGCTGTAACGGGACTTTCTTCATCCGGGTCGGTGATGTGCTGCGGGGGCCCATACCTGAGGTGGAGGGGAAGCTATCCCATACGGCTGGGATCGGCCTTGGCCGATCTGTGGCTGCGAGGAGCCTCACTGCGGGCTGGCAGGTGGGGTCAGCGCTGCTCAGGGATTTCCTCGGCTTCGGAGTGGAGGCTTTGAATAGCAATCACCTGCATCATCATCACATAGCTTGAAACGGTCCCTTAGCACTACTGACTGGCCGCTGGGATGTGGCGCAGTGAGAGAAGCCCACTCCTTTTAGACTTTTTTCCCATGGTTTTGACTAAAAAGAAAAGGTTTGAACCCATCGCTGGTGATGCTGACGTGCTCGTGGGTTTGGGGTGCCGTTCCTCCCCGGGAGCCAGCCTGGAGAAAGCCCTGCCTTTCTCTGGAAGGTCGCTTGGCCCCATGTGACAGTCAGATCCTTCCCGGTTGCTGTGCTGACAGATCCTGTGCTGCAGCTGGGTGCCAAGATTCAGCCTTCTAGGAAAGGCAGCGGGGGCCGGTGTGGGTTTCCCTCGCTGCCTGCTGCCAGCCTGTGGGCCTTGGGAGCGGTGGTCAGAGGCAGCGGGGAAGCATCTGGAGTTGTGGATGGCTCGTGTCAGGGTTGCAGCACCATTTGATCCGTCCGAGCTGCCTTTCGGTGGAATACACAAGATATCCAAGCGCAGAATTGATCTGTGCTGCTGGCTGGGCTTTTTCCTGGTGCCGCTGCCTTTTCTTCCCCTGCTGTACGGGAGGCAAACGTGGTTACGGCAGCTGCTTGGCTCTGGCGGTTTGCATCTTGCCTCCCCTACAAACTGCCTTCCAACTTCTCGGCTTTCTGAGCCTGTTCGGGTCGATACGAGGCTGTTATCGCAGCCCAGCAAACCCCCAGCCCATCCAAGCGCCGTACCTCGAACCACCTGGCAGTGCTGGGCTGGATGAAGCAGCTCATTTGCACGGGGTGGTTAATTCTGCGTATGTTTTAATCTCTGCGACCATCTGTGTTCTTCCCTGGGCTGGGGAGATGGGAGCTCTTGGGATTTATTCTAGGAGGTGAACGTGGAGAGCACTGCTTATGCTGCCTGCCGAAAACTGCCCCGGGTCAAAGCAGGACAGGCGTTAGCTGTGGGAACAGTTGTTCCTCAGGCAAGGAGGCCTCGAGACGTGTCAGCTCTACCCTGGAGGCACATCCTGAAAAGCTGCGGGGAGGGGACAGGGGCAAAGGCACTTAGGGAAAACTGAGTGCTCTGTGAATCCTCTCCAGCATACGGCCCCAGGCAGTGAGGGGCTGCGATGGGCTGGGCTGGCACCTTGGAGGGCTGAGATCCCCCCAAGGAGGGCTGCCTTGGTCTGGGAGAGGTGGGGTGCTGAAGCTTCTCCTGGCCACCCTAAAGCCCTGCCTCAGGCTGTGGTGGCCTCTGGGCTATAAGCCTGCCCCACCGGCAGCTGCTGCGGCCCCTTCCCGGGCGAACGCCATGGCTGGACCTCGAATTTGAGCTTCAGGAGCTGCTGATGAGACTGGGGTGCTCCCACACAGCACCAAAGGCAGGACACTGCACCCATAGTGGGGCTGCAGCAGCGTCTCCAGAGACACCGGTCAGGCTGCTGACAGAGCAGTGCCCGAAGTGTCCCTTGCTCCTCCTTGGTCTGGGTCCTTGCGCTTGCGAGCCGAGGCTCGGCAGCTCAGCGCGCAGCCCAGCCCAGCCAGGGTCCCCCGACCGTGGCCTCTGCGCGTGGCACGGGCAGTGGTGGCCTTGCTGCGGGCTCTGTCGAGGAACGCCTGTTCCCGTGGGGCAGCACGGCCCCGCCGAGGCTGCTGCTGACACTGGACCCAGAGGGAACGATCCCTGCCCTGTAATTAAGCTCTCTGCTGCTCACCGTGCTAATGAGTAGCCTCGTGGAGGTGCTCCTTGCAGCCACGGGGCTCTGGATGCTCTGGGTGGCTCAGGAGCTGGAGGTGGCTTTCCAAGAGAGCCGCCTGCAAAGGGAAACCCCAAATCTCCGTCCTGGTCTCACGGGAGTGAATCTCAAGGGCTGGGAACACTGGCCATTAGAGACTCCCCTGACTGCACCTTACTGGACTGCACCCTCCATGCTGTAAATTCGTTTACCAACGTACACCCCGCTGTCAAGCGAGGAAAACCCTTCCTGCCGTTCCTGCTGGCAGGGCCCGGCGAGGTGGGAGTTTTCCCAGCCCTCGGTTGAAGGGCCGGGGCTGCCTTGTGAAAGGAGAGCTCTCCTTCCCCTCCTTGCTAGGCTCTTGACACCAGCGGATAATAACACTTAAAACCAGCCAGCGCTCCAGCTAAATCCTCTCCCGGCTCAGCTGTTTGGGGTTTCAGTCTCGCTGGAGATGACAGCCCGGGGACGGTCGGCGTGGCGGTGCATCCCCAAGGATGTGCCCGTCTCTGCGCTGTGGCAGGGTGGCTGTGGAGTCTGTCGCTGTGCTGGACTTATCCTGTGCTCGTGCCCAGCAGGTCCCTGGAGCCTCGGTGGGGCCGCGGTGTGGGCTGAGGACGTGGCTGGATTTCGGCGCCTTGCTTGGCCCCGGCGTGTGCCCGCCGGAGCGTGCAGCCGGCCGGGGAGCACCGCTGCTCTCTTGAATCTCTTCATTTAGTTAATGATCCTTTTGTTGAGCGGATTAGGGTTTAGAGGCCTCTGGCAGAGTGTTAATTAAATTAAGTCTGTGGGTGTTGCGGTGAGTTTTTAGAGCCCACTAGAGGGCTCGGCTGGAGCCCATGGAGCTGGGCCGGAGGCGCTGGGCTGTGCCCAGCCCCGGCAGAAGTTTGCACCAGTTCTGTGTGGCTGGAGCAGCCGGCCGGACGCAGAAACGCCAAGGCCAGCGTGCAGCCTCTGCACCGCGTTGGCTGCTTCTCCAGCCCGGCTCTGCCCGGTGCTCGGTGGTGTCAGACCGTGCTGTGCCGTCCCCGGTACCGGCCGGGGCTCCGGAGGCCGTGCTCGCTGGAGGCGGGCAGGCACGGGATCGCCTGCGTCACCGCTCGCCGTATTATCAGTGCTCAGTCATGTCAGGCTAATGTGGGGTTTTTTGGGGGTGTGTTTTTTCCTTCCCCGCTTGATGTTTACATTTCTAAGAAGTGGCTCAACGTGAACGTCCGGTTCCACCTTCAGTTCTGGGAAGGGTCAGACGACGAAGGCCGGGTACATGAGCCCTGCTTGCAGCAGCGCTGTAAAACACAAGTGTGAGCACTTGACTTTGTGGCTTGAGGGGTTTTTTTCTGGCAGGTGCATGGGGTTTTCCATGTTTAGCTGGAACTGCTTATTGACCAGTGTCTCTTCTCCTTTCTCTTATGTACGCTGCCCCGTGACGGATTTGGTGCCTCGCCTGCGTGGCTTGCCGGCCTTGTCTCCTCTCTGGGTAAGTACCTGCGTCCTAAGGTCAGGGAGGGGAAATAGCTGAAGTGAATCACTTGGGCTTCAATAACGAACTGACCTGTTTATTCTGTCTCAAACTCGGCAGCATTGATCGTTATCAAACAGCAGAATGTGTATTCCGTGTGCGTGTGTGTGAAGATTTTGGATATTGAAAAGCACTTAATATAGCCATTTCCAGGCCAGGTTTATAGAAAAAGCTCCCAGCAGCATATTTTCCTGCCAGGCTGGGCTGCAGAGTGCTGGGCTGGTGATAAAAGCACCCAAAGCGCCAGCAAATGAGCAAATGGAAGTGAAAATGTGCTTGGTGGTGGAAAGCAGTGCTCGCTGTTCCCCCCGGCTGCCCCCTGACAGCTGCTGATGGTGAATCAGTGCCGTGGTTGTGTACAGGGACTCGGAAGGCCGGAGCGCAGCGCTGGGCTGCCTTCCCCTTTGCTGGCTTCCCCTTTGCGGACCTGCAGATGTGTGGGGCTTTGCAGGGCACGGCGAGGGGCCTGAGGCCGTTCTGGCAGGAGAGGAGGGGAAATGCCGAGCTCGGAGAGGAGCGGCAGGCACTGACGTTTCAGCTTGCATTCACAAAGCTCCTGCTTTGCACGGGGGGATCGTCCTGGTGCGGTGGGTTCTCGTGGTTTCCCAGCAGAGGTTTGGTGCCTGGCGCTGAGCCTGGCTGTGAGGTACTGTTTGTGTATTAAAGCCTCTCGGAATACGGGGTGAGCGCTCAGGGTGGGGAAAGGAAGGGCTCTGCGTGGTACAGCGGGGTCGCTGGGTGCGGTGGAGCCTTTGCGTTGAGGTTGCCATCCCTGGCGATTTCAGCAGTTTTTAATTTCCTTCATTTTTTTAAAATTTAAAGTATTCTCCTGCTAAGCTTTCCCCTTTCCTGTCCATCTCCATCCCTCCTCAGTAATATCCTTTCCGCTCCCAGAAACGGGCAGGACCGAGCGGCTCAGCTCCGCACCCGAGCGTTCAAGGTGCTGCCAGTCACTGATGAAAGACTTGAAGGGAAGGCAGAGGAAGGTGCTGGGAACAGATTGCTTTATTCTTAAACTCAGCGTTATTACACGGTGCCTCGCAGGGGAGGGCAGGAGAGTTGAATCAAATCCAAGCATAAACCTGTTGTTCTTACACAGAAGTAAGTGAAGCGCTATATTTGGAAGCTGAGCAGCTGTCTCCTGTTCTGAATGAGCTGTTCTTTGCTCCCAAATCTCTACAAGAAGGATCATTAATTAACTAGAGAACCTGCCTTGATCAGAGGAGCTGAGCTCCAACCCCACCAAACGCCCAGCAGTCATTTGAACGCAGAATAAACGCCTCCGCACGGAAGGCGTAGCTGAGATGTGCGGATGGCAGCGTGCTGGCTGGAGCTCCTGTGTGCAGCCCAAGGCCAGTCCTCGCTGTCGCGGTGGGGCAGCAAGAGGCATCGCTCGGCCAGCACGTTGGCTGTAGCTGGGCCAGCGTGTCCCGGACCAGGGGAGCTCAGCAGGATCATCCTTCGTGCGTGAGCAGACCTTCAGGGCACGGTCTGGTTATCGCTGTGTGACAAGTGCCTGGTCCGGGTGAATTTGCTTCCTGGGAAAGCTGGTGCCCTGAACAGACCCTGGTTTCCTCTGCAGAGCAGTCTCACTGTGACTTTTGTCTGTGTGAGCGGGCCATTGTCTTTCCTGTACTGCCCAGAGGGTCGAGACTTGCATTTCAACAGTCCTGATTATTACAGGCCTTTGGGGTTTAGACCCTGATATGAGTTGAAATTTGCTGCTTTCCAAGGACTTGGTATTAATCCTGGTCAGCAAATGGGAATGCTAAGTGGTGCCTTGTTAGTGATGGCAACGATAGAGGTTGTGTGGTACAGTTTCGCTGGACCAGGGACAGCCCTGACCTTCACCCAGCAGAGAAATGGGCAGGCTCAGGTTGCCTTTCCATCTTTAAGCCTGGCTTATCTCTTAGGTAAACATGAAATGCATAGGAGCTGTAGTAAGTGAGTCTCCTCTCCTGGCCTGATAGTGTTGGGCATCAGCCCTAGAAGTAGCACACCAGCAGCTTCCATGGAGGGATGTGCTGCGGGAGGCTGGAGGGCAGAAACCCTGAAGAAAAATGCCGAAGGTGCAAGTGCAGCGGGACCAAGGAGGCTGTGACGTTTGAGGTTGGGCTTTGACCTTGGAGCCAAGATTCACAGATGGTGCCATTATGTGAAGCCAGTCAAGAAATCTGAAGTGAGGTGATGCGCTAACAAACGTTCCGAGCTGTGGTAAGCACAGCGTGTCCAGTAACGGGCTGCTCGGGGCTGTGCCTGTCCGTACGTTGGCGCTGGTGATGCTGGGAGCCACGTGTTGTCATCTCGGGGTTCACCTGTACGTGAAACTGTTTCTCTCTATCCTGCAAGTCGTGGATCTCCTGGAGAAGGAGCCATGGAGCCGCTGAACAGCAGTTGTGAGCTCCGGTCTCACCTTAACTCTTATTCACGTGTAGCTCAAAGAGGAAGGACAAATAAGGTCTCCTGCTTTTCCTCCTTTGTCCCACTTTGACCCACTCCCAGAAACGGGGTAGCAGGGTCCCTCTTTCGCTTGTCCCACGCCGTCAGAAGAGACCATCGGAACCCGGTGTCGAGTTGTAGGGCTGGCTTAGCTCAGTGGTTTCCCTTCAGGGCTTTGTAAGGCGGTGACACAGTTCTCATTGTGGTGTTCAAAAGAGCAGTGCTGCCTCCTGAATTACCATCTAATTAAATGAAAGGCAAAACATAAAAGCAAGTGAGCTTTCTGCATCTCTTGTTGCATAAGAAAAGCTGTTTTAGTTGACCTAAAAACCAACATTGAAAACCAGGCTAAGCAGAGACGCTTTCCTCCTCGCTCTGTGGGCAGTTGGTAGCGGTTGCTACTGTTCTTGGAGAGCCATTCACGCAGTGGCAGCTGCAAGCCCTCTTCACAACAGTTACTCCTTTGAGACTGCCTTCCCTTCGGCTTGATGGTCGGAGGAACCCTGCTGTGGAGACAAATAATTAGAAATAAAAGATGGCAGCTTAATGATTATTAGCTTCTTCCTGACACAGTCTGCGGTGACGGCAGGGTGAGATCTGGCTAGCAGGCATCTCGGAGCTGTTGCTGCGTCTCTTGCTCGGAAGATTGACCGTGTGCGCCGTGTTAACTTGCCGCCTCTGGGGGCCTGCGGAATGCGCTGAACTAACGGAGTTCCGTTACTTACTTCAGTAACAAACCTGTTTCACAGAGGATGGCTCTCGGCAGTTAACGGTGACAGTGGCAACGCTTCAGATGAAGTGTGCTTCCGGCTCTCTCCTCCCGTCTCCATCCCTCCCCGCAGCTTTCCTCCACAGCTCCTGACTTCCCCCCTCTCCCCTGCCCCAGCACCTGGATTCTGTCTGTAAATCTGAGCTGCTTTGGGGTTTTCTTTATAAAATGACCATGGGAAGAGACGACCTTAAATAAATCCTCCAAACGCCTTATTTTGTGAAGCTGCAGAAAAACTGGCAGCAACGTGATGCTGTCCTCTGGGATTTTGTCCTGCTGAGATCGATCTTTTTGAAGCTGGTATCCATGACTGCTGGTTTCAAAGGTTAATATAGTGCACTTCAACCAAGCTGAGGTCTCTTTTTTTTCTTAATTTGTGATATGGAAATGTGCACCAATTAGCCATGGCGCCTCTGGGCTGACTTTGGCTGCGCTGAGTTAGGTTGGGGGATCATCTGGAGAAAGGGCTCGGGGTGACGGGTCTGATCCAGTTAGTAGCTGAAGGCAAACCCTGCAAGGTCCGAGGAGAGAGCAGGTGGGGGCGCCGCATGGAACAAGGTGGCGCAGAGCTTCAGCTCTTGCTGGTGAAGGAAATAAGGCAGCCCGTGCTCTTTTAGAAGTTGTGTTTGCTCCCTGTAGCTGGAGTGTTGATTAAATGAGCGTGAGGCCTTGCCCCTGCTGTCCGTCACCGATGCGCAGGTCCAGCCTGCAATAACGAGCTGCTGTCGGTGCTCTAGCACTGGGTTATTGGAATTGTTTTGGTTGAAAAGACCTTTAAGATCGAGTCCAACCATCAACCCAGCACGGCCAAGTCCACCCTCAACCATGTCCCTGAGCACTACACCAACTCATCTCTTAAACCCCTCCCGGGGTGGGGACTCCCCCCTCCCTGGGCAGCCCCTTCCCATCCTGACAGCCCTATGCTGAAGGGATTTCCCTGATATCCAGCCTAAACCTCCCCTGCACAGCTTGAGGCTGTTCCCTCTTGTCCATCACTTGTCCCTTGGGAGAAGAGACTGACCCCCCTCCTCTGCACCCTCCTTTCAGGGAGCTGTAGGGAGCGATAAAGTCTCTCCTGAGCCTCCTCTTCTCCAGAGATGGAGTCGATGGCTTGGGTGAATTTGCTGCCCAGCCTTTGGATTGCAGGGGATGTGCTAGTACAGACTGGAGGGCTCTGACTTACTGCTAGGTACACACCCATCTGAAATAAATCCTGATCTTGAGACTTTCCTTCCCTGAACCAATGAGCCCTTGAGTATTTTGAAGTCAAGGGATGCTCTGCCCAAACTGAGAGTCAAATCTGTGCTTTGAGCAGCCCCTTCACCTGACTGATGCCTTTCTGGGGAGAAGCTGCAGTTCAAAACACACCTACCTGGTGTTATTTAAATAGAGCAGAGCCTCTCCTCGCTGCAGTTTGACTTCTCATCCGTGCAAGGCGTAAATCAGGCCCTGCCATCCTTTGTTATGGTACGGCTCTTCTGCCTCCCCGCCTCAGTGCTGGTCCCTAGGTGGCACTCACTGTTATTTTTGGGTTTATTTCAACACAGGCTGCATAGCTGAGCTTGTCCCCCGCTGAAGTGCCAGCTGCCTCTCTGGCCGAGCTGGCTGCTCTTGGTTTAGGAGCCTGGCGTAAGGGCTTGAGCTTCCTGCCGCTGCCCAAACGTAGAGGTGTCCAGCAGCGCCTCCTGGAATTTATGAACAAGGGGCAGGAGGCGAACGCTCTGCGTGAGCACGCTCCTTGGTTTTCAGTTGTGTCTTCACTAACTGCTAGGAAATGAAAGATGCTTGAAATGCGGGAGAGCGCGCGACCTGACGGAGGTCAGCGTGCCGTTGGACTGGCTGTCTCTCTTGCCATGGCTCTTTCCGTGTCTCAGTCCATTTCTCGGGCCGTTTCCGGAGCTCGGGCTCATGCCACACTGATTCTGCCTTTTCCTGAGCCTGCGCTACTCGTATTCGCAGTATCACCTGTAATCTGTCCTCCAGGCATAAGCGCTTTGTAGATCCTTTAAGTGCTGCCACTCGTACGTTTAGTACTTCCTACTCATACTTCAGGGGAAGAGTATTCCTCTCTCAGTGTAGAAGCATTCACCGCAGGAGAACTCGATCCTGCAGGCTGAAGCTCTCCTCTGATCTTTAAATGGTGCATCTCGGCAGAAATGTGATTTACGCGCCGTCGCTAAGCCCTGGAACAAAGCTGACTTTCCAGGGAGCTGTTCTTCCCTGCGCTGGCATGCAGCCTGGAGAGAGCTGATGCTCCTCTTCATCTATTTTATTCCTCTTTCTTCTTGGAGCCAGGCTGCTCTGCTGCAAGACACCGACTCGAGCGAACATCAGCTTCACGCAAACGGGTGAAACCCACGGTGGGAGCTTTTTGCATAAACTAACCAGATTCTGGGGGGGATGGGAATTCCAAGGGGTACAGGCCTAGTTGCCTGGCTGTCCCCTCTGCCTTCCCCATCTCCCCAGAGAGCCAGCCCAGTACCGAAAAGATGCAGTGGCTGAAAAACTGGATTCTTCTGCCCACAGGGGAGAACATGCGGCTTTAGTTTGGCAACCACGGCCCCTAAAGGGCACAACTCCTGCTGTTAGAACAACCAGCGAAGGAAAACTCTCCAGTAGGAAACCACATAGAGAAGGATGGGAGAAGCAGCTTGGCTTTAACTGCTGCGATGCCAAGTGGGATCACAATAGTGAAATCGCTTAACTCTGGAGGGTGCTGCTTGGCCCTTGAATAACTCGCTCAACGGTGAATCGATTGTTGGTTTTGGAGGGTGCCAGGATGGGCTGGACTGGGCTTAACCTTTGGTGAAGTACTTGGTACAGAGCCAGGCGAGCGTCGCTGTTCCAGGTTGCCTTCGCTGCGCGCACACACGTAGCAAAGCGGTGCAGGGGGTTCTAGTCCTTGGTGGAAAACTCTGGAGTTTGCAGTTCAGCCCGTGAGAGGCTTCTCCTGGCAGGGAATTCTGCTGTGCCTGACACTTTGAGTGCTAAATCCAGGGGCGAGCACGGGAGAAACGCAGCCGTAGCTGAAGCACTCCTTCCTTCTAGGTAAGTAATTGTTCTAGATCACCGTTTTACAGCAAAACGAAGCTGGTGAAGTCGCGGAGAGATTGCCTTTACACCTCATCCTGGCTGCCTGCTCTCAGCCAAGGCAGCACTGCTGAGGGTGAGAGTAAATCTGGGAAGAGGAGCCAAGGGCAGAGGGCCAGTAGCTGGCAAACTGAGCCACCTGCTCTCCTCCCACCTTGTTTGCTCGTGTGAAATGGCTGCTGCTGCTCTGGAGAGTGTCTCTTGCTAGGAAAGGGTGCGAACGTGGCACCTCACCTGAACGAGCCTACTGTGTGTACACACACGTACGTGTAATACAGACCCAACCAGCCGCTCTCGAGCAGCGGTGGGAAAATGATTCAGTTGACCAGCTTAATTTCTTTGTTTTCCTAGGACTTGGTGTAATCCTGAGTATTTCTCTTCACTGTGAATCCTGCTTGCTTTGGGAGAGGGAGCACCGATACCCGTGTGATGCACAGTTCCTTTGTTTAGATTGGGAATTCCTCACGGAGAGAAGCTCCTCGGGGTGAGGAGAGCTCTGTGCAGTTTATTGTTGTGCCAGTAACGCTCTAGGCACAGTCTTCCTTGCGCTGGTGTAAATTGGGAGCTCTGTTTTACGACAAATCCCACCAGTAGTGCATCCTGTGGGGGCCTGCAGAGAGCTGGATCACCTTACAAAGGATTTTTTTAAATTAAGAACTTAGTTGAACTGGATTTAATCTACTCTAGATGCTCTTAAGATGCTGGAGTGTGTACTTCTGAGCCGCTTGCTAGCTGTATGCACGGTAAACAGGCAGAGGGTAGGGTTTGGCAGCGTTCTCTGCTGTGACCCAGTTGATTTGCGCTGACAGAGTCCGTTGGGATCCAAGCGCTCGCCGAGTGGCCTTTCAGCTTGCAAGGAGCAGCTTCTGCCCTAGAGACCACAAACACATGCCTAAAATGAATATAATTCCTCTCCTTATTCCTATATCCAGCAGCTGAATACCAAGAAATCCTGACTTATTAAAATAATTCTCAGTCTCTAATTGACTCCTATAAAACGACTTAAACCAGCTATAACTGGGAGAGTTCTTTAAATATTTGCAATCTGGGCTTGGCACGGGGCAAACTGTTCTTACAGTTAAGAATTTAAGAAATTTCCATTACTTCCTATGGGATTTCAGAGGTCGGTTTGGGGCTGTGTAGGAAGGAGAAGGGTAGAAGCTAAGCCAGCAATTTAGAGCAGAAGTGTGGTGGTGATGATGGTATTCTCATATGCAGAAGAGTTGTTTTCTCTTTTTTTCTTTATTTTTCCCTGCTTCCTCATCACAGAACGCTTTGGGTTCGAAGGGACCTACAAAAAAACCATCCTACAACAGGATTGCTTTGCCCTGGGCTCAACTCCCCCTGCCCCAGAAGAACATTTTCGAGGCCCTCTCATGGCACAGGCCATGTGGCTCCTCTCGTATCTGGTGACTCCACTGCTCTTAAGTGTCTGCTGCCATTCGAACCCTCAGCCGTTTGGGATCTGAAATGGTAACAGCGTCGTTTGCCCTCGTGCGCAGCGTGCGCGGCAGCTTGCACTAGTGCTCCCTGGGGGTAAATGCTTCACCTGGGAAATAATGGCTCCGCATAGCGGGAGCTGCTGCTCTCTGTACTCAGATGCTGGCAGATGGAGTTGGGGATCATCTGGTGATCTGAGCACGGTGGCTGATGCGCTGCGTGGCGTTAAATCACCCTTTTGATGCAAAGTTCTCGTTGCCTCGGTCTCTTCTCCGCGTAACCCGCAATCTGCCGTCGGTCAGCGTGCGTGTGTGCGTGTTGTGACGAAGCGATGTGGTTTTGTTTGCTTGCTTTTCTTAATTACAAGAAGCCGTTGCCAACCCCTCACGTCCAAAAATTGTGGCTTCTTCCCTCAGTGGTTTTCTCCTTAATTCCCTTTGGACGTTTTTCTCTCCTGACGCAGCCTGTTTTCAGCCCATCCGTGGGTGAGCAATAGCAAACGTGGGTCAGCACCAGCATCTGAGCCTCCCTCATTCACAGGGGCTCTGAAAACGTGTTAATTTAAAGCCGTGGGGAGTGGGAGCTTCAGGGCATGTTTAGGGGAACGGCCTGTCCCTGGTGTAGGAGCAGCGACTTACAGCTGCCAGACCTTTCCCAGTGTGTGTCTTTGAATCAAATGTGCTCATCAGAGGCTGAGGAAACCACCAGATAGTCCAGATTTAAAGCGAAAATACCTCTTTTCCCTCCTGGTAAAGAGCTTTTCACAAGCGACCTCAACACCAAGGCGAGGGGGGCATTCCCCATTCTGTGTTTTGGCAGAGCTGAGTGTCTAATGTGTGGTGTCAGAGGCTTTTAGAGGAGAGGGGGTAAATAGCTGTGTGAAGTGTGCTAGTTTTTCTAGAAGACTGGGTTTGTTTGGCTCCCACTTAGCACGATGGTCCTTAGTGTGTGAGTGGTCCTCGCTGGGTCGGTACTAGGGAGGGCTTCAGGATGCAGCTGTCCCAGCCAGGGTGCGCATCAGCCCAGGCTCTTGCCTGCTGATGAAGGGGTAGGACGGTTGCTCTTAATGCAAGCAGAATCATGTGCCTGACGGCTTAATTCTGTCTGGGAGGCAAACGGAGATGCTGCGGTGCCGTGCGCCTTTTGGGGTTGTGCAAGGGATTTGGTCCCCCGAGCTGGTCAGGCTGGGGCCCCGTGGAAGGGCTGACGAGAAGCTGGGCAGCATTTTGCTCCGGTGTGCGTAGCGGGGTGAGCTGGAGAGCTCTGGGTGACCCAAACAACTCCTTATCGTCTGGCTGTAGGTGAGGGAAAGCCACGCCGTGCTGTTTCGTCCAGTTTCCGAGCAGGTCAGGCTCTGCGGGGCTGTGCTGGTGCTCCCATGCTCGCTGCTGTGGGCTTTTCGCGTTGACCAAGCGCTCGCTGTCGCAGCTGTCGCTCTATCGGCTCAGCACCGCATCGACTGACCCCGGGCCTGATGGGTTCCTCATGGCCTTATGCTTAAAGACCCCCCGCCCCGGCCGGGCTGGGCCACAACTTTCTCTGGGAGCGCGCGAGCGGTATTTCAAATCTGGGTCACGGCGGGGGTCGAGCAGCCCGCTGCCGCCCGGCCTCACCGGCAGACAAGGCCCCTCCTGCCCCTTTCGCACCGGGTCCGGGCGGTGCCAAATGATCGCGGCCCCTTCCTTCCTCCCCCGCGCCCGCTCCGCGATCGGCTTAGCGCCGGGCCGGCGGGGAGGGCCGTGGGTAATCCTGTCCTTCCAGCCTCCCCCTCCCGGGGTGTTTTTCCGCCGGGCCGAGGGAGGCGGCCGAGGCGGGGCAGGGCCGCGGGCCCCGGGGCTCAGCGCCCGCGGGCGGCCCTGAGGGGGGGGGGGGGGGGGGGGGAAGCGCGGAGGGGGCGCGCGCTCCCGCTCCCCCACCCTCCCCGCCAGCCGCCGTTTCCCCTGCGCCAATAGCGAGGCGGCGCTCGCGCCCCGCCCCCTGCTGTCAGCCAATGGGAACTTACTACAGTGTTGTGGGTGGGGGCGGGGCCGGGGCCGGGGGTGCGCGGCGCGGGGGGCAGAGCCGCGGGGCGGGCGGCGGCGGCGGCACCCGGGCGGGGAGCGGCGCGGGCTGGGCTGGGCTGGGCTGGGCTCGGCGCGGAGCGGTGCGACAGGACCCCGAGGTGCCGCACCGGGGGGCTCTGCGTGGCCTGGCGTGAGGGCGGCGGGCGCCGCGCGCGCGGGGGCGGCCGCGCGCGCGCTCTCGGCGAGCGGGTAAGTGCGCGCGGCAGCGTGTGTGTGTATGTGCACGGCGAGTGTGCGTGCGCGGCGAGTGTGCGTGCAGTGTGCGCGTGTGCACGGCGAGCGCGTGTGCGCGCACGGCGTTACCTGCGCGCGCACGGGTTTTGCACGCTGTGTCGGGGGGGGGCGTGTGTGCGTGCAAACGGCGTGTCAGCCTGTGCCCGCGGTCTCTGTGCTGCCGGGGCACGTACACGCGTGTGTTTTTGTGCGTGTGCGCGCCCGCGGGGTCTCTGCTGTGCGTGCACGCTGTATCGGTGCGTGTGTGCGTGCGTGGGGTTTGAGTGTGCACGCACAGGGCCTGCACGGGCACCGTGTGTGTGTACGTGGGGTGCGTGTGCGCGCAGTGGCCGTGTGTGCGCACGGCGTGCCTGCGTGTGCACAGAGTACGCGTGCACGGCGCGGGGCGAGCGCTCCGCGGGGTTTGTGTGGCACGGAGACCCGCAAGCCCAAAGGCTCAGCCCGAGACAGGTTCTGCAGGAGGCGAGAAACCGGGGGGGAATAGTGGGACGGCGGGACACGGCGCGGGAGCTGGCACCCGGTGTGTCCCCTTGCTGGGCCGCTGGGTGCCCAGGGCTGGTGGCATCCGAGCCGGAGTCCCCAGCTCTTCCCTGAGCCCATTGTGCAGGAGGAGGAGGAAGGAGACGTGGCGGGAACGAGCTCTGGGCTCTGCAAACCGTCGGGGCGCCACTCGCCCACCCGTGGGGTGAACGTGGGTGCTGTGGTCTGGCACCAGCCAGGAGAAGGTCCTTTCCCGGCCATGCATCCCGCTTCCCTCTGAATTTCAGCTCAAGAAAACACCTCATCCCGCTGGGAAGCAAGGCTCTTCAGCTGACAGGATTTTCCGCCGAGGCATATTTGTATTTTTCACCTCCAGCGCAGCACTGTTTGCGATGAGAACGCCTCCAAAGGGCCCGGAATGAGTTAAAATCGCGCCTTGACCACATCAGTGAGTGCCATCTGCGCGCGTCCCGAGCGCCGTTGGCTCTTGGGGGAAGAGGAACTTGCTCCCGCTTTGTGCGCCGAGGGGCCTGCATGTGCATTTTGGGGGTGTGTGTGTGTTGTCGCTGGGGAGGGTGCTGTGCGTGCGTGAATGTTTATTTAAAAATTGTATGTCCAGCTGCAAAGAGAAAATTTCCTAGAGCCTGTCCAAATTCTGGGGCAGGTGTGCTGGAAATTATAGTTCAGTTATAATTTAATTCTCTGTGTTACAATTTAATTAAGATCTTGGTAAAGATACAGAGAAGCAAAGCAAAATCTGATTTCTGAGCAGCGGCACAAACCCGTTTGGGACTTCGTGCTCTTCAGGATTTCAAGGATTTCCAACCACGCTGGGTTTTGTTCGCCTAAGTTACGTAGATCTGGAGGGATGGTCCTTCTAATTGGTTGCTTCTCATTTCACAACTGGGTTGCTGAACGTAAAAATAACCCCTGTAAGGTCCTGGGGGAGGAGAATCCGGGCGTACGTTGGTGGGAGACGCGGAGGGGCTCTGACCCGGCTGCTGCCGTTGTGGTGATGCTGTGGAGCGCAATTCCTTTCACAACGAGCTGACTCTCCGGGAGCTGCTCCGTTCGCTCCAGAGGTTGTTCCGAGGTGGTAGGTGTTCTTGGTACTGGCTGGCGCAGCCGTGCGTTGTGTTTGCTGAAGGCTTTCCTGCAACGCTGTGGTGGTTGTGACCGCGGTTCTCCTTGCCGGTGCGTGTCGGGTCTCGGCGCTCCTAATGCACGTGATTATTTTTTTGCGTTGTGGTGCCAACCTCTGGCATCTTCAGTTGCGTTTCTGTGACAGTTTTGAGCATTCGGTGTCGTTTCAAAGGCAGTGGGGTCCTTTGTGTATCTCTGCTGATGTGGCCTTAATAAAGAAGGCGAGGATTTTCTAGGATTCCCACGGGCAAACATAATCTGCTGCGGAAGGTAAATATCAGGATAAACATAGCGCTCCTTACCTTTAAAACTCAATTAGAGCCTTACGAAACAGAGAGAATGATGGTTTTTTTCGTGACATAAATGCATTAATTATTTCCTGTGTCAGTGTAGGCACAGGAATTACCTGTGTTTTCATCTGATCTCACCGTTGCGATTTAAACCAAATTCTTAGGAGAAGCAAAGTGTTTGATGTGCAGGCAGCGGTCTCTGGGGCACTCCCGACCCGGGCGAGAGGGTGAAGGACTGTCCTCAGCCTGTTTCAACACACCGTATGTTCCCCGAGCCTAGAAATGCTTTAAACTGTTACGCTCCAAACCTACAGCGTCTGTCTCCGGTGCCGTGCTGCCAGCTGCCCGCGTTCTCCGCCTGAGCGGACGCGATCTTTTCACTTGACAGCGTTTGATTTTCGGGAAGCGGTAAAACGTATCTATTCTGATGCCCCATTTACTGCTTGTTGAGCAAATATTTGAATTGATGGGAAGTAGGCTCCTCGAAACGTGGCTCCTCTAGCGAGCAACCATGTTTACAAATTCATTCATTAGCGATCAAAGTGTTGCTGTGCCAGGGTAGCTTGCAGGCTTCCAGCCACAGGACGTTGGGGTGCTCTGTGTGCTTTGATGTGTTGATGGAGAGGTGAGGGATGTCAGGGAAGTGGCATGTGTGCTGGAATGAGGCTGTATGTACTGAAGCATCGCTGAGGGAAGGCAGTGGCTCTGCGCTAGGTTTGTACCAGGAGTTACTTAGCGCCTTGAAGGAGTCTTGGATTTTTGAGGTCAGCAAGTAAACCTCCTGCTCTTCATCCTCGGGGCAGGTCAGTGGAGGTGTTGGCTGTGTGTGTGCAGCACCTCCCAGGAGTTTCTTGTCAAACACCTTTGCTCCTCTACGGAGGGGTGTTTGATGGAGCCTCTCCATCTGGGGGGCCGTGACAGTACCTGTCCTGCTGCAGAGCAGGTTTTTCTTCAGCCTCTTACTGCCATGTTTCATCTGTTTCTGGGAAAAAGCTGGAGAAAGGTGCAACTCGGAGATGCTGTGTCCATGGTGGGAGCTCCGGGCTCTTTCCAGACCCAGACGGAGTGGGAGGCTGCTTCCCACGCGGCTGGGGGTGGAGGCGTGGATGGGTCTGCGGACCAGGAGCTCAGGCTGGGCTGTGTTTGTGTGCTCCGCTGGCCCTGTCTGGACTTGCTGCGCTCGCTGGAGCCGCTCTTACGGTCGTGGTAATGGCTGTGATGAATCAGGTGTTGCTTTAAGGAGGGGGCTGGCAGCAGCCCTGTGGATGAAACTCGTTGCCTCTTATAAACCTTATTTTGTGTTTTTAAACTCCGCTGCGCATCTGCTTCTTCCTAACCACGGTTCACACCCGTGCAACTTTCCTGGAGCGTTAAGAAGTGGCAGAGACGCAGGTTGTGGGGACTTGGAGCTGTTTCCTTGCTGCGGTATGTGTCTCTGGGGAAGCTCGAGTGAAGCTTTGCATCTTGAGTGGAAATTGCACTCAGGGCTTGATCTTTTGCAGTGATTGTTCTGCTTTCTTGGTGCTTGGAATTTGCTGTAATCTAGTGTAGATTAAGCAGGCGGCTCTACGTGAAGCATTCACCTTATACTTCTGATCTGCTACGCTGTTTTGATCAGTACTGTGGTTCCTTAAGTTGTGAAGAACTGTAGGATGCGGCATAGCAGGGATTTATCTCTGTCCGTCGGATGGATTAGGTAGGAATGTTCGTGGCTTGTAGTTAATCCAGATTAATATTATTAGTTTCTTTATGTTCAGTCGGTTGTTTACGCCTGTTTTCTGTTTATGTGAATTTCTGCTTGTGTAATGCCACTAACATCATGTATTAAAAGCAAATACTTTTAATTCGTCTGCGCATACGGACTAAATCTCTTTTTTTTTTTAAATGAAGCAATTCCATGGAGAGGAAAATTGTGTGAGCTTGCGGGGCGTGTTTCAAGCTCTCGTACTCTTCCAGGGCACAGTCCTCCCAGACCCTACGGGCTTTTTAAACAAATTCCCATGCCAGCTCGCTTTTGCCGCTGTGCTCGGAGCAAGCGGCAGCAGTGGTTTATCACTCGTAGGGTATTAAGTCCCACAGCGCTTAAACTCTAGTGCGTTTGGAGGGGACCGAGCGTTCCGCATGTCCTGATGTGGGTGCAGAGCCTGGATGGCGTAGGAAGAGAGCAGCTCTGGGGAGTGCTTCTGCTGGCTGCGTGTTGCTGCGCTGGGAGAGCTCTGGGGTGGCCGGTCGCGGGCCGTGGCCCTGCTTCCCTCCCATGCCTGTGTATGTGGAGCGCAGTCCCTTCTGTGTTGCCAAGGGTGAGTGCCATGGGATGTCAGCCGGGCTTTCCGGCAGGATCACACCATGGAATCACGTCCTCCGTGGCCACCCGAGAAAGCCTGCAGTCTGGTCCTGGGGAGGAGCCTTGGCTCTGCCCAAACCAAGGTCCCTCTTAGCGGGATCTGGCCACCCTGAGTTGTAACCGCAGTAAAATACACGGTGCCTGGAGCCCTGCGGATGGAGGAGCGGTGTGGAAGCAGCAGAAGATTTGGGCTAGTTAGCTGTTTCTATGAAAAACACAATTCCTTTGAACCCGCGGTCACCGGTTGTAGGCTGATTATTTCCCCCCCTTCCCCGCCCCACGTAATGCGTGTGTGTGAGAGAGATAATTAAAAGCTTTTAGTTAAATAAATAACTAAGCCGCTCACGCGGCTTTATAGTAGAATTGCAGAGTCAAACACTTGGAGGGGGAAGATGGCGTGTGCTGCTGCTGGTCCCCACTGCATCCCCTCGTCTTCCTGAGCGTGGGCTCGCTGCGCGATTGCACGCGGGCTTTTCCCCCAAGGGGCGTATTCCTCAGTATTGGAGAAAGCCGCCCGCTAAGTGGGAGCAGTCCCGTCCCATTGTGTGTGGAGCCCCGGGCTGTATTTATGTCCTGCTATTCAAACTCTGCTCTGAAGACAGGATTAATAATTCCCGCCCGGGTTCATCTGCGATGCCTGTGTGCAAATGCATCAAAAGCATGAGCTGGTCTTTGCAGTTCGCTTGTGAGCCGGGGCTGGATGCTTTGGGACAGGTAGTGGTATAAACCTTAAAGGGTGGTTTGGTTTTATCCCTTGGATGTGGAGCATGGTGGAATATTTTATATCCAAGGCCTGGTTTCTGCCTCTGGGAGCTGCCCGCAGTGCCTCAAGCCAGGCACTCGGAAAATGAGAAACATGCAGCTGGGGACCATTCCTGGGGAGTTTAAGACTCGTTTGTCATTGGGCAGGGACTGGGTCACGAAGGGTAAAAATCTTTCAGGTCTAACTTCAGCTGCTGTAGCTAGGAAATGTGTCTTCTCCTGCAGCCCTGCCTTGCTTGCTGCCTTCCAGTTCATGGAATACAGGGTAAGAGGGCCCTAAACCCAAATACCCATCGTTTTCCCTCTTAATGTGAGGGCTGGAGGAGAGCAGGATGCCCCAGGGCTTTCCAGGAAGGTGCAAATTTTAGGAAGTGCAGAGGCAGCTGGGGGAGGCATTTTGCAGTCTGGCAAAAAAATACCCCTTGAATTTCCAAACAGGCCCTGACCGTCTGTCTTTGAAATACGTCTGCCCAGGTTTCTGGTCCTGGTTGCGGCATCGTCTCGACTTGCACATCGGTCGTTAGAGACGTGAGCCGGTGGGACCCTGCGGGATGTAGCCCCTTGGGCGGATGGGGAAGAACAACGATCCCGTAATCCGCCCCAGCCCAGGGAGCCCTCCCGTTCTTCAGATAAATGAAAACACAGCTGTTCATTTGGTTTGAAAAATCTTAAAATCCAGCATAAGGCCAAAGTTTTCTGCCTTAGGAGCCTGTTTACAACTGTTGGCTTGGCAGTGATTGGCGTGTGGGCTGGAAATCGCGTGGTTGAAGTTGTGCGGGGTGTTGTTCTTTGTGTGAAGCCAAAAGAAATGCCACCTAAGGGACATCTCCGTTTCCCCTGTGTGAGCATGTTTAAGCATACAGAGGCAGTAAAAAGGCCATCTGCAATATAAACGTGCCGTGGCACAGGCAGAAGGCAGAGGACGTGTTCCCAGACTTCTTGTAGGAGGCAGTGGTCACATCCCATGCAAGAAAAAGGCATTTTTAGGATCCTCAGTAGTAAGTATTAAAATCTGTGCAGTGAGAGGCCAGATGGGGTGAGTTCCAGGCACTGCCCTGATGTCCCTCCATCGCTCCTGGGGATGTACCCTTCCAAGAATGTCACTCCGTCCATCCCTCATAGAGAGGACTGGCACTGTCATAGTATCACAGAGTGGTTTGGGTTGGAAGGGACCTTAAAGTCCACCCAGTCCCACCCCCTGCCATGGGCAGGGACACCTTCCATAGCCCAGGTTACTCCAAGCCTCATCCAGCCTGGCCTTGGGCACTCCCAGGGATGGGGCACCCACAGCTTCTCTGGGCAACCTGTCCCAGTGCTCCCCACCCTCTGCGGGAAGAATTCCTTCCTGATGGCCCATCTCAATCTCCCTCTTTCCATTTAAACCTGTTACCCCTTGTCCTGTCACTACAGGCTCATGTAAAAAGCCCCCCCCAGCTTTCCTGTAGCCCTCTTCAGGCCCTGGAAGGGGCTCTAAGGCCTCCCTGGAGCCTTCCCTTCTCCAGGCTGAACCCCCCAACTCCCCCAGCCTGTCCCCATGGCAGAGGGGCTCCAGCCCTCTGATCTTCTCCATCCAGACGTGATGGAGAAGGGCTCTTGCCGATGCAGGGGTTTGCTGCGGTGGTGACCCAGCTCGGCTGACTTCCTTCTTCAGGAGTTTCGGAAGAACAATTCCGTGCTGTAGAGGACGTGCAGGATGGACCCTGGAGAAGGGGCTTTGTCTGTGGTGAATGGGGGCGATTGCATCGACATGGGCAAGGTTTTGCTGCCAATAGCACGGGGAGATGGTCCTGTGCTGAATTCCTCTGGCTTCAGTGGTGTCTGATACCGTTCCCAGTGTCTTTTGTTAGAGGAAATAGTTTCTTTAGACTTTTTGTTGAGTTTTTTTTTTCTTCTTGTTGTAACTGTGGCTTCTGTTATTTCCCTCCTGTCTACCTATATGCTGTCTTCAAAAAACACTTCCTTTGTTTACGGGCAGCAGTATCTGGTTTGTTTGCTCCCGCCTGTCTCTGTGCTTCCCTTCCCTCCCCCAGGAAACGATGGAGAAAAGCTGGAGTTGGGCGATGAGAGCAGCGTCTGGCCCGTCCTGGCGCAGGGCTCGCCTGGCCACCCCTCTCTGTAGCGTGGCTTGGGATGCTTCACCCCCTCGTTAGGGCTGACGAGAACCCAAGGGACGAGCGGTGTCCGAGTGTGTTCATCTCAAGGAATGACCTTTTTCCCCCCTGGCTTGTGTGCTGGAGCAAGGGTTTTTCCTGTTTTTGCTTCTGGAGCGAGACGGTTTGAGTAGCTGGCGGCTCCCATCCCCTCAGTTTTGGGGCACCGATGCTGACAATGCTCCTCTTCGCGGTTGCATTCAGGTGCGCTCGATGCCCTCCTGCAGCCGGGCAACCGGTGTGACGGGCGGCGTGTTCTGCAGCTGCTGCTCCGTTTAGCAGTGATGATTGACTCTCTTCATCTGACCCGATGATGACAAATGGTGATATTCCTTCTGTAAGGATGTAGTTTATTAAAAAAAGGGTTGCCAGCGCATGATGAACGCAGAGGGAGAGCTCGGGGAACTGAATCTGTTAGTGTTACGTGCCTCCAGAGGCAGGAATGGGACTGGATAATGACCGTGAGAGATGGCTTCAGCAAAGCGAGGAGGCTTGCAATTAAAGTGAAATTTGGTACTTCGCTGTGGTGCTTTTCTTGCGGCTTTATTTCTTTCGGTAATTGTGCTGGGCTCTCCAGCATCGGCACTGCCTGATTATTGCACCGGCGGGGTCGCTCAGCCTGGCTTGGAGCCACGCGGTGCCGAAAGGCAGGCGATCTCCTAGCGCAGATACAGCGAGCTTAAACCTGTTTCTCTTATTTTTTGGTAGCCGCGCAGCTCCATCTCTGCCAGCGGTTAGACTCGTTGCAGACAGAGGCGAAGCGAGCAGCAGAGCCGGTGTAGGGAGACCTGCGAGCGCCCCGTGCCCGGAGCTCAGTCGCGCGGAGGTTCAGCGGGTCGCAGGGTTTGCACTGGGCCGGTCGGCGGCTTGGCCAGGTGCAAGCCTGGTTACGGGGTTACCTTTGTTTGCTGGGCTAATGCTGCTGGGGGAGGCGGTTGCACATTAACTGCTTCTCAGGATTTCTCATCGCAAACAGTTGTAAATCACGTAGTAGGAGCGGATGCAAAGAGCCCTGGTTTTGCTGTGCAGCATACCCATAACGCCTCCTTTACATCGAACCCAGGATTGTAAGGAAACAGCTGCCTTTCTGGCGTGTTAACTGCAAGATCGACTGAAAAACTGACATTGTGCTTATTTTGGAAACAGTTTAACCTTCTGAAAGTCTGACTGGCGAAAAACCAAGTGGTGGTTGGGTATACTGAAACTGAAGTTTGATTAATTGTAACTGTCGTGACTTCTGCTTTACCCCCAGGAAAACATCTTGTGTAGCTGAAGAACATGTTCCTTTGTTGTTGTGTTTTTTTTTTTTTTGAATTTATTTATTTTTAAATTAAAACACACGTTTTAATAAACTTTAGCGTAGCTGGGGTTGGAGGGGACGGAGGTTGAAGTTGCCACTGTGCATCTGAGGGTTGCTCCTGTGTGTTTCAAGGGTCTGCTTATTCTTTCCCCTCTGATGAATAGCCTGATCCACTTCAGCAGAAACACTCCCTGAGAAAATATTTTGAGATATTCCTTTAAAACAGAAAACAAATGGAGAAAAGCACAAGCCTGTGTGTATTCCTGTAGCTGGAAAACACCATCAGAGCTTTTCCAATGGAGCAACAGCATTTGGGATTTATAAAACCAGCCAACTGCACCCTGCGAGCTCGAGCATCGTCTCACCGTCGTGAGCCAAGCTCAGCAGTTGCTCGGTTCCTCCTCTCCGGAGGAGCTGGCAACTAGGGAACGTGCAGCTTTCTTTTCCTTTTTGGTTAATCTCCCCTCAGTCGTGGTGGTGCTTTCCCACCCATTTGCTGTGTTTCTGCTTAGTCACGAGGCGCGTCATGGGTGCAGCCCGTTTCGAGGCTGCCAGTCAGAGGCGTTTGGGGGTGAGTCACTAGAGCTCGGGATGGGGCAAGTTTCTTGAAAACACAAGCTTAAAATTGAGGGTGGACTCCAAGACACACAAAGGTCTTAGACCTCTTGATGTTGGCAGCTATGAGCTCTTTTATCTTGGGAAATAATGCTTGAAATCTGTTGCTCTCTCTTAAAAATCTGTCTTTTCTGCTCCAAGCAGGGAATTATATTTTTGGTTAAAATGCAAATTGGAGAAAAGTTCCGCTTGGAGCAATGCAGGTATTTCAGTTTTGAGCTGATGTTTGTCACCAAGCGATGAGCTGGTGTGGTGCCCAGTGCACGGCCCCCTTATGGCTCTGTGGGCTGCGGTGATCGTATTTGGGACTGCGAGGAAGAGGGGATGTGGCGCTCGCATTTTAGTAGACCAACTGTCTTTTTGGTTGAATCCTGTAAGTGGGGATGTGTGTGTTTCCTTGCAAATCCGAGATCCACCCCTCTCTCATTAAACGAGCGGTGCCACCTGCACTAAAAGCCAGCGCAGCCGTTGCCTCATTCCTAATGGCACAGGCATGTTTGTGATTGTGTAGCATCTTATTTTAAACCGTACTGAAAGTTGGGTTTGCTGCTTAAAGTGAACTCCTTTTGTAAACTAGCAGCTCACTGGGTGACCACTAATTGATTTTAATTGCCTCTCAATATATTAAATATATTGTGGATTAGAAATTCATTGGATAGAAATGTGGGTAGAAACATTCTGCTGCCCAAAGTACTTGAGCGAAGCAGCCCCAGATGGGTGTGTGTTGTCCGTGTTCCCCATGTCCCTTGTGCAGGCACATCACTGATGGGGGCAGTTTGTGACACCTCGTGCTGGTGGTCCAGTGGCGTCTCCAGGCCCTGCTGCTGAGCAAACCTTCCCGCAGAGGGTGGGGGGCACTGGGACAGGTTCCCAGGGAAGCTGTGGGTGCCCCATCCCTGGGAGTGTCCAAGGCCAGGCTGGATGAGGCTGGGAGCAACCTGGGCTGGTGGAGGGTGTCCCTGCCCATGGCAGGGGGTGGGGCTGGGTGGGCTTTAAGCTCCCTGCCAACCCAAACCATCCTGGGATTCTGTGGTTCCCTGCTGTTGCTGAGAATGAGTTTTGCAGTGCTGTTGGTGAAACACTGTGAAAGTGCACTGCACCCCGAAAGAGAAATGCATGTTTTGAGAAATATTTAACGTTGAATTAAAAAAATGAGTAGATAGTTCTGGTAAAACGCTGTTTCCTTCTGGCATGTAGCTGTCTGACACAAGTGGCACTGCATCAGTCCTTGGCGCAACAGTGTCTGTGTGTAGAAAGGCACTAAAAAAGAGACTAAAGTTCGTGAGATCTTTCTCAAAATCTGACTGAAGGTTGTCTCGTGTTGGGGTGGTTATTAAATCTGAGCAATGTGAGTTGCAAAATACCTTCTTGCGCTGCTGTCTGCAGATGCCTCTGGAAGGCTTCGTGAGCTGCAAAGGGTCGTTCAGTGCCGTTTCCCAAGGCTCGCGCTGTACCCCCTCGTCCCTGGGCTCTGCAACGGGGAGTTGTTTTGGGTCTTACCTCCCAGGCGTGGTGTGAATGCCTCAGCAGGCTCAGTTCATGGTTTAAAGTGAGCTGGGCTTGGAGGGAGATGGGTTTTGGGCATTTTCTGTGCAGTCTGGGGAGTTTGGGCTCTCCATCTTCCTTCTTTTGAATGGTTTGCCGAAACACTTGCAACTGGCGTGGCTTTATTTGGGGCTGATGGTGGTGTGTGCCCCACATCCCGGAGTTTCCCACATTGACATCCCCGGTCCTGAACTGGTGCTGCGTCTTGTTGGGTCCCAAAGAAGAAAACAGCCACTTCGTGTGTGGATGCGCGGGGGATGTGAGGGGCTGGCGGAGGCTGCCGAGGTCTGGGCGTTGAGGCTACGGCGGGCGGCCTTCTGCTCATCCACAATTTCACCAAACCTGCTTCTCTTGCTCAGCGCTCTTAGTCTGCCACCGAGACCGGGGATCTCTGTTTCTTTTCCCAGAGGAAGGTGGTCCTGGATGCCGTCAGGTTTGAAGCAGTGCCTCCGACTCCGTGGGGCGCAGCTGGCAGCAACCTCGTGCGCAGGGAACTCTGTAATTAACATCGACTCTTGAGCGCCCAGCAGTAATTGGATGGTAGCTTAAGAGTAGGAGCGTGGTTAAATAAAACAAACAGGCTTGCAATTGTCATGTCAGCAGGTAAAACACCCGGGAAACGGCAAATCCACATGGCAGTGGCGCGCGCCGTGAGCGCGGTTCCTGCTTGCGCGCAGGCGCGCGTCAAACCAGCCCAGCGAAACCGAAACAGGGCAGGCCCCGCTACTCCTTCCCCGGGTGCTGAAGAGCGCGTGCTGCCCGGTAAGGCGTCCCTCGCTTAGGAATAAGGTGAGGAAGTGTTCTTGGTGTGGAGTGGTATCTCGCTTCTGGTTTCTGCAGCCTGTTTAGTCCGGGGAGCTGAAGCGAGCTCGGGCCGCTGTGTGCACGCACCAGCGTCCTGAACGGGAGACCAGCACGTTATGTTTGTTTGTCTTTTGCTTTTCTTTCCTTTTTACTGTTAAACCACGCTTCTTGCCGCTGTGAGGGCTACAGAAACCAACCTGCGTTCTAGAGCTGGCGTGGCTGTACTCGTTTTCTGCAAGCAGCTCACAGGGGCGAGGAGGTGCGGGAGCGAGCTGAACCCCGCTCGCGCCTGGTTTTCACGATCATTATTTTCGTCTTACGGAGGAGTGGGCGACCGTTTACGTTCTGTGTACGGAGAACCTGAAGGAAGTGCAAAGGAGGTGGTTTAAGAGTATGTTTATTGGAGGAGTAAAGGGCTGGTTTGGCGCGAGCCGTCTGGCCGGGGAGCCTGGCTGAGCTCACCGATGCTTTTTGCTCTCTCCACTCTTTCACCCTGGCGTCATTTGAAGGGTCTTCTCGTGGCAGTTTTAGCCTGAACAATGGTATCGACAGAGCTTGCAGAAAAGAGGATTTGTGTGGCATTTTATTCCCTTGTGCTGCATGAATGTGGATCTCAGCGATATTGTTGTGTGGCTCCCGCTGTCAGCAGCACAGTGAAAAGAGGAGCTCACTTGTCTGGTATTGCGACTGTGGCACTCGCAGCCCTTCTGCAGCATAATTTCAGCTGGGGCTCTCCACTCAGTCCTCTACTGGGTGCTGGACAAGACCAGTAGGCTTCGAGTCCAAAATATTGAGGATGATAAGGTTTATTCTTAATTTCCTGGAGGTTTTGGTACTTGATAAATACTTGAGCCGCGCTGAGTCCCCTTGGTCTGCGGAACTTTCAGCTGGATGAAGCAGCGTTGGGATCAATGAGGCTTCAGCTGCGCGTGAAGCCGTCGCACAACTGGGATTTAAATATAAAAAAGGGAAAAATAAGCAAAGCTTCTCCAAAAAAACATGCGGTTATTCCTACCTCCTTTGTATTGTTGGGTGCGTGTGCATGCACACACACGCGCTCGCTTTGAATAGAGCAAGGATTATTCTGAGACCCAACTTGTAAAATAAGTATCAATGGGATGCTAAATTGTGTACACAGGGCCAGTAGCTTCTCCAGAAAACAGCACCAGCCTCGGCTGCGATTTATTTTAACGGGAATACTTGAACCAGCTGCTGTTTTCTGCAAATGCTTCATCCCTACTAAAGGAAATATTTATGTCTTGCACAGCTCTTCATTTATTTTAAAACATTGCAATGCTTAAAAAGCCGTGAGCTGTTTGCTGTTGTCTTCTCAGCTGGATGGTGGCTGGCAGCGTGCCGGTTGTGCCGTGGTGGGGTGTATGGGCACCGGTGGGAGCGGATAAAACTGGCTTACATCTTCAAAGCGATGCTCCGGTTTCCCCAGCGTGCCCGCCTGCCTTTACGCCCAGGCTCTCTTCAATGCCTTCGGGGATGTTAAGCTTCTCCCAGTGCGGTGTTTAGTGCAGAATGAAAGGGAGAAGGTTGAAGGGGGAAGGTGTGAGCGGGCTGGGGAAGGGGAACCCCAAGAACAGCGAGGATGTAGGAGGGGATCAGTGTGCGTGGGGAGAGCAGGTCTAGTGCCGGAGGATGGGAGAGATCATTTTAGGGCATCTTGTCCCCCGAGCAGTGTACAGACTCCTGGGTGAGCGATGTTTGGATCAGTGGAATTAAGCGTGGCTGGAGAGGAAGGGGCTGCGGTGTGTAATTCAGAAATAGGAGGGGCATCCAGTGCTGGTGTGTTGGATGGCAAAGGTGGGACGTGAAGAAGTGAAAAACAGCTCTTGAGATCTGCTCAAACACAGCAGGGCTCTAGTGTTTGTGCAGTGAAATCAAATCCTACGTTAGACTTGGCCCTTCCTGTGCAAACCCACCGAGTGCAGAAAGGAAGGCGGCAACTGAAGGTATCAGCAAACCACCCCTGTAACGTGGGTGCGGACTGTCTCCGATTCCCTCCCTGCACGTACCGAGGGTGATCACAGCTTCCTTTTCCTTTCTGTAATTCTAAGAAAGCAATGTTTGTGCACGTTTCCTCCATGCAAGCGATGGCAACGACTGTGAGCAGGAGGGTTGATGCAGGAGCCAAGCAGAGGGTGCTGTGGGGACCAGCAGGGATGCGAGCTTGGGTCTCCAGCAGTGGAAAAAAAACCCCTCACAATGCCATGTTATCTTCCATTGTTTTAAATCAGTGCTCTCCCTTCCCCCCAAGACGATATTTAATATCCTGCTTAAAATTTCCTCTCCCTGATAGGACCGGCTGCGCGCCGGAGCTCAGCTGCCACATCCTGGTGAGCGATTAGTGCGTTAGGATGGGAGTCTGGGGCAGTAATTCAGAGCAAGAGTGAACCCAGGCACCCCGTGGGATAATTCTGTAATGGCTCCGTGGGCAGGCGGGAGGTGTCAGCGTAATTATTTTGGTTCGGCAGCAGAAGTGGTGCTAATAAAGTGCTCGCTGGGTATTTGCTCTCCCAGAGGATCAAAGGGATTCCTGACAGCTGAGCAACTGGAATGAAGCGTGCCGTTGTCCATCTTTAACCGAGCTACCGATGTACCAAAATAGCCAGGTTTGGCATTGAAGTGTCACCCCACGACCCCGTGGGTCAACATTGAGAGTATTGCCTGAAACGGTAACTTCTTTACCACAAACTTTTAATAGCTGCGCTCCCACTCCGCTGCTTCGCGCGGTCTGCCGGTGGTTCCTCAGCGCTGTAGTTACCTCCTGCTTAAACCCTGCCAAGGAAACAGGTGATTATCGAATGAAAATCGCATTTCTGAGCTGTGCACCAGTGTGTGACGTTGAAGCATCCAGAAAGCCGGGTCGCCTCTTCTCCCCGTCGGCGCCACGGCGCAGCCCGCCTGGGAAAGACGGCAATTTTGATTCAAAGCCATCCCCGGCGAAAAATGGTTGTTTGCAAATGTGTTGCATCAGATGTATCAATGGATGTAATTAAGGAATGAAGACTGCTGCACACCCCTAATTAAGGGGATTAAAAACTAAAGCTGCCTGATTTCACTGCTGGGTGGAAAAAACAAACAGACTGAGTGGTGGAAACAGCCGGGGAGCCAAGTCTTGAGTAGGGTGGTTCTGCTGCAGCGCGTTGGGTACCGACAGGAGCAGCTCTGGGGAGGGTGACGGGACTGAGCCGCTCTGTCACTGAGTAATTGACTGCTGAGCACAGGGGAAGGTATTTAATGTCTGCTTTGCCCTCCCTCCCGTTGGGTTTCTGTTCCTGGGGGGGAGGGTCGGGTTGGGTTTTCATCCCCTGCCAGTTGTGCTGGGATGCAGCCTCAGGGAGGCCATGGTCGTGTCACACCAGCGTGGGTTGGTGTCCCCGCCCTCTCGGTACCCATCACCAGCTCTTGGCTGTTGGGGATGGTGGTTGGTCGCACAGAAGCGAGATGTGAGCGAGGCGCTGGACGCGGGGCAGGACCTTTAGGCACCCGCGAGGTGATTTTACATGCACGGAATGGGCAGTATTGTGCCAAATCTGGGACAGTGAACGTTGGGTGATGGAAACATTAGGACACTGTGCTCACTGTGGGCTTCTCCCAAGCCTTGCTGAGAGGAGAACTGCTTTGCCATGAGATGGGGACTGCCAGTGAGGATGTCTCACTAGTCCTGGCGCTGTGATCTCCCGATGCTTATTTGACTCAGGCGGGTGCTGTGCGGGTGCAGGATCCCGGAAGGAGTGCTGGAAACACCCTCCACGTGCGAGGTGTTGCAACGTCGGCTGTGATTTTCCAGGAACCATCTTCTCCTTTGCTGTCCGGCTTGTGAAGCCACCCCAGGGGGATGGGGGAGAGTAGGGATCACTGGGCATCATAACGAGGAGATATGGGAAGAAAACCATCCATGTTGCAGAGCCAGTGTTGAGTGTCCGAGTGGTGCCTGGGATGTGCAGGGCTCTAACGTGGTGCTGCGCTGTCGGGGCAGTGTCCTTTGGGGTCCTGGTGACACCTGAGTTTGTCCCAGTCAAACCAACACAAAACTCAAGTGTCAAACTCAAGTGTTTGACTGTGACCTCGAGGCTTCCCAAACAGCATCTATGGGCGTGAGCATCTCGGAAATATCTGAGTGACGGGTGTGCCTGCCTGTTACCCATGGACCAGGCCTGGTTGAGGACACGGTTGTGCCCAGCCTTTAGATGGTGCAGGGGTTTGCCGACTATCCTTGGGTCCAGAAGGAGGCCAGAGATGCGCAGTGGGATTGTCCCCATGGGATGCTTTTCTGGGAATGGTGCAGAGTTGGAGTTACCCGCACTGTTTAAAATAAGAGGGGAGCTTTCTGGAGCAGGTATCTCCCCTCTGCCATTCTGTGTGCGATGCTTTGCTGTTCTGGGTCTCGGGGCCAGGCCAGCAGCTGGCCAGTGGCCTGTGTCCCAGCTTGCATTCCCCATTGCCACGTGCCCTGGGGGCCTGCAGCAGCTTGGGGAGGGCTCATGGGGCTTGTGCTTCTTCAGGCTCTTCTGTTTTTGTTGGGAGCTTTAATTAGCTCTTAGTGGTTTCTAAAGCTAAGCTTGCGTGGTCACGCGAGTTTTCAAACGGTTGAAGTTTGGGGTCCTCCTGCGACACTGTGAGTATACAGCTCAAGGTTTGTGGTGAGAACCCATTTCTTCTCCTTCGCAAGGTTCTCCCTGTCCTGGTGTTGCTGCATGTGATGCTGAGCCGTGGCAGGAGAGGAGAGTTCAGAGAAGGTAAAACACTGAAGGGTGGCAGCTTCCTGAAACAAAGCCGTCCCCTTGCTCGGAGCAAGCACAGGCTGCTGCTGTGACTACGATACCTGCTGTGGTCGGTACCCACCCAGGGAAACTCGGCTTCGCAAACATCCCTGCTGGCTGACTCATCCTTCCTGGGCCTGTCGAGGCTTTCGCCTCCCAGTCGTGGCTCCAGAGCCAGCGGCCATGGACATGGGTGGGCTGGGTCGCTCGACAGTGGAAGCTGAGGATGTCTCCAGCATCTCCATCCCCTGCGTTGCTCTGCAGGTGTGACTGCAGCTTGACCATCCTCTTGGAAAAAAGCCCCAAGAATTCAGGAATTTAGCAGGATAATCTGCGGGTGGCCAGTGCCTTCCAGCACTGGTAGTTGGGGCTCGTTAAACTTCAGAAGTGCAGTGTTCAGGGCTTGCTGATAACTGCCGTAAAGGCAGTGATGCCCTGCTGCTTCGCTCCTTGCTGCTCGCCGCTTGCAGTGAGCACGCCATAGCCAACCACGTAAATAAACTCGGCTTTGTGATGGGTACCGACTCCTTAAAACGGCACAAAACTACGTTGCTGCTGTCTCTGGGCTGTAGCACTGGTCTAGTCGGTGCATCCTGGGGATATCCCTCGCTGCAGGCTCTTGCTGGGGAGAATCAGTCTCTTGTGTATGGAATATATTTGGGGTGTTGGTGTCAGGAGAAGCTGATTTACAGTAGGAAAGGTCTTGAAATCGGCATAGGTGCTAACTTGTTTATATACTCTTCATATTCAGTGGCAACCTTGAAGCAGTCAGCCCGGGTTGAGGATGCTCTCAGCTAGCTGTACCTGGGCTCGGCCGAGGCGAGCCTGGCGTGACTCGGGATGTCCCAGCCCTTCTTGTACGTGGTTCCCTTAGACAGCTCAACTATTGTGCAGCCAATCATGTAAAGATGACTGCTGCGTTAGGTTATTTTTAATGAATTTTGGGTGTTGTACCAGGGTGTGGCGGATGTATTTGAGGCACTGGGGTGAATGCAAATTGTATCGCAGCCGTGTAACTACCAATCAAGCGGTTAAGCGCCACGTCCCCAGCACGCAGCGGCGGAACGGTCCGTGCCTGTGCGCCGGAGCCGTCGGCACCCGCTGCAGGGCAGCAGCAGGCGATGGAGCCTGTTAAGGGCTTCGAGCATCCAACACCCTTCTGGCTCCCGGTGCTGCGGCCGTGCGTACGTGGCAGGTGCCTGTGCGCGCGCGGGTGGTATTTGGCTGGCAGACGGCTCTTTATCAAAGGAGCGTGCGGGTCCCTCTTGGGTTCTAATTATAGCTTTGGTTTGGAAACAACCAAAGGGAAAGCGACAGAAGCAAAACGTGCCTTACCCCTGTGCTTGGAAAACTGTAAGGAAGGAAAATGAGCCCTGTTATGTTAAACCTTGAGTGTAAATGAGGCACAGTGTGAGTAAACACATCTGTGTTCAGGCAGGGGAAAAAAGAAAACCCTTATGAATAATGCATGGAAAAATCCTCCTGTTCAGTTGATTGGGATCTATTGCTTATTTCTGTTTAACTGTTGCTTTAGAAAGCAGCTGGAGGAGGGAGGCTGTCCTGTGTGGGCGCTGGCGTTACCCACTCCATCGCCACCCGAGCCATTCCTTCAGTGCGGGGTCCGGAGCAGTCGTGATGGAGTGACCTGCTGGGCTGAAACTCACCCGTCCTTGGCTTTGGCCCGTCCTTGGCTTTGGCCCGTCCTTGGCTGCACGGTTCCCGCTGCTTTTATGGGCACAGATTTTCGGTGCCTGGCTCATTCCGTGCGCGCCGGGCTGCCGGTGCTCCCTGCCCCTTGGAGCAGCCCCCGGGATGCTATCTGCAACGCGCAGGGGCTGGAGTTGGCCGTGGGGTGGGGATGGTTCGGGGGGTCCCTCCCTTCCTCCGCGGGCCTGGACAGATACCGGCTGCTTTTGCAGAGGAGGGTTTTGGCGCGGCTGCCGCCTGCGAGGCTGGGCCGTTTCCTCCCGGTGGGGTTTGGTGTGGTTTCTGCCCAGGGAAAGCTTCGGTGGGTGCCGTGCATTCGAGGCAAAACACCATGGTTTCTGCTCCGACCTGTGTTGAAGCAGGGGAAGGGAGCCCCGGGAGTCACTGCTGCTGCTCACTATGAGCTTGGAAGCAACACATGTAGTACCTGAGTGTTTTCTTAGTTTTTTTAGCAAACTACTGATTTGCTCCTGCGTCACAACGTGAGGAGGGATAGCCTACGAGCAGCTTTATTTATCGCTGGCAGCCTGGTGCACGCGCCTTCCCCGTGGCTCTATTTTGGGTCCAACTTAACAGGTCCTACAAGGGCAGCCTTTCCGAACCCATTGCCGTAGACAAGGCTCCGGTGACAAAGTAGATGTTTTCATTTAAATTTCAGTGCTTTACCAACGAGTAAAGCCCATGAATTCCTGCAGAAGGAATTCTGTAGCATCCAGGAGGATTTCTGAGGATACAGGGGAGGAGCTCCCAGCTCCCTTCGGTTGTAATGCACTTACTGCTCCATTTAGTCAGGTCATTTTATAAGCCCAGTCTTCAATTTGACATAAATGATTTGCTTTCAGCAGATGGTGAGCTACTATTTTTTGCCCTCATTTAAATAGGAAAGCTGTACGATACCAGAAGATGAAAGAGGGGCACGGTGCTGCCGGCATACAGTAGATTACAAGGGCTGGTCTAGTGAGAATTAAATCCGGGCGGTTGTATTGTGCCATCTGTGTTGTGTTGGGGGGTTTATTTTTCCCCATTCGATGAGGCTCCTGAAGTCTCCCGTTACCCTCGGGGTAAGGCAGCATTGCCAGCTGAGCGACAGAATCCCCTTTGTTCAGGACCCAAAGTATCCGCGCAGAAAGACAATGTGCGCTACTTCGAGCCCTGGTTATAAAATGCCAGCGCTAATTATTCCTCTAAGAAAATATAGGCAATAAATTTTGAAAGGCTCTGGTGCTTTATGATATTTTAAAATTGAATTTCTTACTGAGAGGCTTATTTTATTGCATTTGAATTTCTTTTTTTTTTTTTAAAACCAGCTGAACAAACAGCTCTCCGCTATGGTTTTTCTAACTGTAGTAAAAGTCACGTGCAGGATGCTAACTGGAGCACGCGTGGGGCCAGTCCTGCTGGTGGCGGTTGCAGCTTCCTCCTCTCCCACCCGCAGACGCGGGTTTGTTGCACATGCAGCAGGTCTTGAAAAAACAGAATTTTCAGCCTGTGCTATCTATTTCAGAGCAATGTTCTGGGTAGTTTCCCTGGTGAATTGTGTGCTTTTTACACATATTATGAAACGGGAAGGAATGTATTAAAAAAAACCCAAAACAGCCCACGCTGTTGCTGAAACGATTTGATTTTTGCCTATTTTTAGTAGAAATTTCTCCCTTATCGTTGTCTCCAGCTCTTGTTGCAGCAGCAGCATTTGGCGAAGCCACGCGTTTTCGGGTAGGAAGGTCCGAGACGGTCTGTTCCGGCAGCGTGGTTACCGTTATCTGGCGTTGGGCATCGCTGCAGGACCGTTTGTGTTTCTGGGAACTGAACCTTCTTGGTGGACCGTCCCTTTTCTTCTTGCTCTGAAAGACAAAACTGCTGGGAATTAAGTAAGGTATGGCACGAGCCATAAATCGTTTTTCCAGGCTTGGAAGCAGTGATAAGTTAGATTCTACTATTAGTGTGTTTATTTGTGTGCCTAAATAATGGAGACTGGAGCACGCTGACGGGGAGGAGACAGTGACAGGCGCGTATCTAGATATGAGTGTTTCTTTGAGCCTCTGTGACTTGTCATGGAACAGCCAAGCCAGCAGCATCGTTTCTTGCAGAGATCTAACGCCCCATCCCTTAATGACAGCCTTCCAGGAGCACAGTGAACAAGTAATTTGGCATCCCCCCAGGTGTGAAGCCTTTCTCCGGTGGGATCCCTTGAGCCACTCTAAACCCTGGATTTTGGATAAATCATGTGCAGGCTGGGAAAGGGGAATGGTTTGGCTTGGAGGGTGGTTGCCTTGTGGCGTCTGCAAGAGCCCGTGGAGCGCTGGGGGGTTCAAACTGAGTTTTGCTATCATCACCAGGCATTAATTAGCATTGGATCAGTCATGGATGTTAGGAGCAGGATGAGCAATGGGCCATCTCACTCCTTTTAAGCCTCAGGTCTGTTTTGTTTATAGGATTTTGGTGCAGCAAAGCAGGGTGGGTGTACAGGGGACAGCGAGCCTGTGGAGGTGGTGTGTGCGCCCTACAGCCCTTGGGTGGGACAGGGGTGAAACTGGGTGGCTGGAGCTGTGCTGAGCGGGGACAGCACGTTCAAAAGGTGCCCATGTAGGGGTTTGCTTCGACGTTTGGTGTCCAGAGTTGCTGATACCTTTGAAGAAGAGCCGTGCGTGGCCCGCTGTCCCTCACCGAAGCACTGACGTTCAGATGGTGCTGTCGGACACCAGAAAGTCCAGGTCCTCTTCTGGGGGCTGGTGTGGCGTGGGCGAAGGGGGATGCTGTCGGTGGGAGGTCAGCCTGCGGTGTGGCAAGGAGAAGCCTGTTTGTCGTTTCTCCACAGGCTGCTCTGGGTATGTTTAATTACCTTGTCTTCAGATTGCTTCCTGTTGCTAAAGTCGTCTTGGCTGGAGTGGGATGTTCTCAAGAATGCTTAAATATAAATACATTGAACCCTTTTTCTCATGAGATTTTACTCTGAAATCTCCGTGTGGGATCATATCTAAGTTTTGCTGTGATTTGCTCATTTCCGTAGCGTTAAACGCCTTTTCTGCACTAGACCTGCCTTTTACGGGCTGTCTGGCATCAAACTCCCATCCTCTACCAAAAAACCCATCCAAATCCAGTATTTACAAGCGTGGCAGCTCAGAGGAGGAGGTGAGTGGCTCTGCTTGGGTGCTCCTGCAAGAACAGAGCATCCTCCAGCATCCGGGGAGCTCCCGAGACACCTGCAAAGAACTGCCTTGTGGAATGGTGATGTGAGAAACTGGAATTGAAATGAAAGCCTGTTTGTGGTTTGGCTGCAGGCAGTGCTTTCTCCGAATCACGGGTTGAAGAGCAGCAGAGTGGGAACCTCACTCTGTGTCAGCTCTGCTCCGGGATGGGTTGGAAAGAAAACGCTACTGAGCAGGCATCTCCGTGCAGCAAAGGGGCTTTTTACAAGCAATACGGCCTCTCGGTTATGTTGCTTGCTTCCAAATCTCTCTGCTTTCGGCCGAGGGGACACCATTCCTGAATATAAACCTTCAAAGGGAGGGAACCAGCCGTGAGCCCACGCAGCGGCCGAGCGCGCTTGGGTCTCGCAG
Organism: Rhynochetos jubatus; assembly: GCA_027574665.1. Taxonomy (NCBI): domain Eukaryota; kingdom Metazoa; phylum Chordata; class Aves; order Eurypygiformes; family Rhynochetidae; genus Rhynochetos; species Rhynochetos jubatus. The sequence goes on along the minus strand of CM050672.1, from coordinate 3,885,302 downwards.
CGAGATGTCTGCCTGCACCCGTTGAGTTACTGGTGCTGGCTGCTGCTGTGGAGTGGTTACCGGGAAGGGCTGGGCTCGTCCATGCCCACCTCCACATCCTGAGGGGATCTGCCCGAGCTGCGAGGTGGTTCCCGGGGGATGGAGGAAAGATGTGGAGACGTTTGCTCATCGCCAGCAAGACCCACCTTCCTGTGCCAGGAAAAGTCCGTGACTGTGGCTTTGAAATCCAAGCAAGTAAACGTTTCTTGTTCCAGAAATGTTGGTATTTAAAGGGAGAAGACTGCTTCCAGAGGAAATGCTTGTTTGTGGACTGTCCCTCTTGTGTACCGTGGCTGATAAGAGCTGCTCTTCAGCAGTGCCCTCCCTGCAGTCCTCGTTTCAAGAGCCTCGATACTTCTAATTTTTAAGAGCAACGCGCTTCCAGTGTGTGTTTAGATAATGATTCTCGCAGACGTATTTATTCAAAACAAACACAGCAGGAAGCAACTACAAAGCAGACTGCTTCACAGCTGCTGTGAGAGGGAGCTCGCTGTCTCCGTGCACTCGTGGTGGGACAGCCCTGCACCGTATCCATCCTGTTCCGTGTGTGCCGGAGCATTGGGAGCTTCACCCTGGGAGTTGGCCGTGGCAAGTCTGTCCTGCGTCCTGGGCTCGGGGTGATGTGCGTTCGGCTGAATGTAGCTTGTTGCCCGCTGCACCATCTTGTAGCATCTCCAGGAGTTTTTGGAGAGCTGCTGATGGCCTGAATCGGCTGCGTGGTGGCTGGGGTGACTGTTGACGGAGCTGTGTGTTGCCGATGGGGCCAGCAGCATCCGTGCACGCTTGCAGGGGATCACGGGAGGGACAGAAGCAGCAGGAAGAATGGCAGGAGCAAGTCACCGGGGATGTAGCCTCAAACCGATTGCAGCCCTGTGCCTCCTGCTGTGGGGCACAGCCCCTTACCTCACCAACTGCAGGTGTTTCTGGTTTAGGGGAGAAGGAAGTTCAGTGTTGGTTTTGCTTCCCTCCCTCCCCGAGGATGGTGATGGGGCTGGGGGATTGCTGTGTGAATCCGCCGTTGCCTTTCACTTCGCTGGGATTTTACAGCCTTCTCGCAGAGCCTGTTCTGCGATGATCTTACAGAAACAAGCTCCTGCAAGACTTCTGGGGAAGCGAGGTGACATAATGCCCAACTCAGCAGGGTTCTGGAGAATTACCCTTGCATGCTCTCGCTGCCTCGGTGGGGCTGCGCCAAGCTGCCCTGTCTCCCGTGCACAGCACCGGAGGACGAGAGCCGATGCAGCGTGGTTTTGTCTCTGTTGAGCTCGGAGCTGTGCCACGTCTGGGTTTCACCCCCACCTTTGCCTCGCGATGTCCCTGCTGCATCAGGCGCCTGCGGGTGCCGTCTGCTCGGGTGCCTGTTCTCTCGGGGCAGGTAGAAAGCTGCTCCGTGGCCTTCGCCTCTCCGTTGGGTTGGGAGAAACCCAGGGCGGCTCACCAAGGGGAGATGGTGTGTAAGGCATGAGGCTTTCAACCTGGGTTCTGCAGGAGACCAGGCTGAAATGGGCCCCGGGGCTCATCCCCAAAGCTGGGCGGGGGGGCCAGCTCAAACCGAAGAGGTTTCACAGAGTTCAGAGAGTCTGTCCTGCGTCTGACACAGCTCTGAATCACTCCGGGGGGAGCACGGGTCCTGTGCGCCACCATCCCTGCTTTTACAAAAGACCTGCCTGTTAAAAAAAAAAAAAAAAAGCCCCCGAAAGCTAAAACTGAAAACAAAACAAACCTTGCAAACCCAGGAAATGTGCACTGCAGGGGAAACAGATCCGGTGACGGCCCAACGCTGCGTGGCTGGGAGCACAGCTCGGGGGACAATGCTAAGCTTTTGCAATAAATGCAGGGAAGAGTGCTTGAGAAAGCTTGGAGGGCTTTTCTCTTTCAAACACTGGTTATTTTGGCAGTCAGGATGAGTTGAATTCAGACTATTGAATGCAGTGATATGTAGGAGGGTGACATCTTGAAATGTTTCTTAATTTTGAGTAGGTATTTTGAACAAACGTTTGTGTGCCGAGGCTTGGGCTGGTGGATTGAAAGGCATATTGGATTATATGCTATTTGCTCTGTGTAAGCAGCGGCAATTTATTGCTGCAGATACATGTGATGCAACGTGCAAAGATTAGTTCTATCCTCTCTAAAGCATGATTATTTTGGGTCCTCTTTAGACCTTAAATAGATACTCTTCTCATGTGATTTCTGTCTTTTTGTGTCAACAGCCCAGGCTAAAGTTGAAGTAAACATTGCATCAGCTGCGTAGCACAGGCTCTGGAGGAATCTGCTCTCTGTTACGGGTGTTGTTTGGAAGCCTTTTCATTTTTCCAGTGTGCCGTGCAGCCATCTCGTGGCTCCTGAAGCCTGCTCTGTTGCGCTGGACCTGCCTTGTGCCCATCAATGTCGTTGATCCACACTGATGAGTCCCATCTCGAGCAGAGCATCAGTGTGGTTCATCGTGTGTAACTGTCCCCCTTTTCAGTTCACGGTGAGGATCTGTGGCCTCTCACAGGGGCATTTAGAAGTGAGCAGCTGTTAAAATTTGTTGTGGCCATACAATTTTTGACTCTCAAGTAGTGGATTTCTCCTTCCGGTTGCAGAGAAGGATGCTGTACCACAGCAAGCCATCGCAGGCCGTCTGGGGTTTTGGCATGGCGTGGTAGGCGGATGGTTGCCTGATCACGTACGGGTCCTCCTACGGTTGGACTCAATCATCTTAAAGACCTTTCCAACCTAAATGATTCTATGATTCCCATCTGCTCCACTCCCACAGCCAGTGCTGCCAGAGGGGAACAGGGACTTGGAGGAAGAGAGGACCTCCAGCCATCCCTTCCCCTTTCCCTAGGCTTGTTTCCATTTTTGAATCGTTTGCTCTTGTCAGGCTGCAGAGCCGGTGCCAGGGCATTTAGCAGTTTGGAGTCAGCAACATCCAGATGGTGGAAGATGCACGGGCACATGTCGATAGAGGTGTTTCTGTCAAAGCAAACCTTAGCAAAATGAATGTTTTCTGTGCTCTTAATGACCGCGTAGGCTGGAGTTGGCAGGACAGGGTGGTATGAGTGAGAACGTCATGTCTGTGCTTGTGGCTTGGTTTGAGTAGCTTAATGCAGGCTTAACTATGGGGTAGCTCTTGATCGAGACCTTTCGTGCCTCTTGCAGCATCATCATGACAACAGAGAAGAGTCTCGCGGCCGACGCCGACAGTTCGGAGCAGCAGCAAGCCAAGGAGGAGGAAGGAGCTGCTGAAACACAAAAGCAAGAGGCTTCCCTAGAGGAGGGGGCCCAGCAGACAGAGGGCCAGCCTGCAGCGGCGCAGAAGCAGAAGGCCTCCAACGGCGATACGCCCACGCACGAGGAGCAGAGCAAGAAGGAGCGCCGCACCTCCGAGGGCCGGGGTCTCTCCCGCCTCTTCTCATCCTTTCTCAGGAGGCCCAAGTCTCAGGTGTCCGAAGAGGACAAGGACACTGATGCACCCAAGGAGGCGGAAGGTGACCTTCGGAAAGACCCAGGGTTAGGAGCCAGCCCTGATGAAGACATCCTGGTGAAAGCCCCGATTGCAGCCCCTGAGCCTGAGCTCAAAACTGATCCGTCATTAGATCTCCATTCCTTAAGCAGCGCAGAAACACAGGTAAAGCACCCTGCTCCATGTGACATGCTGCGTTCTGTTCGTGAAAATGTGTTTTTTCAGCCAAAACCCCTCATAACCTAGGGGCTAAGCTTGGTCAGAAAAACTCATGAGATACTAAGAAGGATCTTGTCAGCTCCCTGTGTTGCATCGTGTACTTCCCACTCTTGCATTCCTGTGTCACTGTCCTGCAAGGTACCTGCTCCTGCAATTGTGCTCTCACTTGACAGCATAACTTAAAATGCCCCGTGCTGTCTCCTTAGTCTGCTGAGCAGTGGGAGTCACATCAGAACCAGAGTCAACTTCATAATTCACGGCGGAGCGGTCGCTTGTTGGGATGTCCTTGGTGTGTGCAGAACAAAGGCAGGCCAGTGGTGTGAGGTGGGGATTGCGAGAGGACGTGGATTTGGAAGGGGTTTCTTCAAGGAGCACAAGCGTGGCATTTCAGGACGTGGTCATCTGTTCAGTCTGGCTGGTGCTGAGCCTGCCAAACACAACATTTTCTGCTTATGCATCATGTAGACAGGGATTTCTGCACAGCATGTGAGCTGAGCCTGGCTCCTCGTAGCCATCTGATGTCTGCTCTTTAGGGCCAGCGTCATTATTGATGCAAAATGCAGGTTTTAAAGCCTAGTAGAAACAGAGACAGACACCCCCACGGGGAGACATTCGCAAAGCTGCGCTGGTTGTCGGTGTGGGGGTATGACGTGCCCTCTCTTACCCCATGGTGGGTGTCTTGGGTAGTTGCAGCTCTGCCTCTGCTTGTGCAGCTTCCCAGAGTTAGAGAAAGGGGAGTGCCCCTTCTCCTGAAATCTGGATTTCTTAAAACCCAGCCAGCCTGCCTGTATTGCTGGAGTCAGCGTGCCTTGGAGGGGAAGTCGGGGTTACTGACCCCCTTCGTGTTCTGAGTGGGCTCCGGAGAGGTGTCCACGTCTGCAGGCTCTGGGTCTCAGCTGACTTTGCGCAATACTGCACAAGTCAGAGCACTGCCAGCTGTAGGCAGCACCCCTTAAAGTTACAGAGGTCTAGAGAAGGCAGTAAGTGGCACCTTTTTCTTTCTTTTCCCGAATTTCTGAGCCTGTGAAAGCCATGGGACGATCTCTGTTCGTGTTTTCTGCCTCTGAGGGTTGGCATTAGCAGAAATGGGGGGGGAGCTGGAAATTTTGATGCGATTTCAGCCCAGATATTGTGCCTTCAAGAGCAAATGTGTAATTTATTTGTCTGTTTAACATCAATTTGCTGCTTCTGAGCACAAGCGAGGGTGCGCCCACAGCCTTCCTTTCCCATGGGCTGTTCGTTCCAGACGAACCATTTGTGCCTTTTTTTTTTTTTTTTAGCTCTTATTTTAGATCAACGTCAGTGGCTTTTTTGAACTGTGACACTCGGCAGATATTTCTGCCGTGAAAGCATTTGCGATGTGCTGCCTGTTTGATAAATGCTGACCGACGGGCATTACGAGCTTTGACTGATTCCCTGCTCCCGATTGTCCCAGCCCTGCTGGAACAGAAGTCAGCAGCTTGTGGACATTATTTAGTTTTTAAATACCTCCGTGCAGTTGTGCCTGGGTGTGATTTCATGAGATGCGATGGGCTGAAAAGACAGGGTTTTGCTCTTGCTCTGTGGCGGCTGCGTGCTCCTGCTGCATCGAGCCACTTCCAGCACTTGTCAGAGCCCGCCGTGAACTCGTTTAACCTGCCGAAACGGCAGCGGGAAGAAAACCCGCCTGCCTTCCTCCTCCTGTCCCCAAACTGCGTCTCTTTCTGCTATTTTAGTGACTTAAGCTGGCTTGAAAAGTGCTTCATTATAGAATCACAGCACGGTTTGGGTTGAAGAGACCTTAAAGCCCCCCCAGTGCCACCCCCTGCCACGGGCAGGGACACCCTCCACTAGCTCAGGGTGCTCCCAGCCTCATCCAGCCTGGCCTTGGGCACTCCCAGGGATGGGGCATCCTCAGTAGGCTAAGGGAGAGTTGTGTGAAGGCTGTCTTCCCTTTCTGGTGGCAGAGAGCTGCTCAGTCAGCTCAGATGGCCGTGAAATCTCAGCAGTGACCCCCCCTTTCACCACTGCTGCCATGCTGAGGGCTGGTGCGCTGGGGCAAAGCTCAGGGTGGCAGTGGGAGCGTGGGGACACGTGCGGTGGGTGTCCGGCCTCGGAGGGCAAAAGCTAACTAGACCTAAAGGTGCTGTCATTAAGACCAGGAAGATTTTCATGATCTAATCTGCCCAGGTTTCTCTAATCAACCCTTTTTTCCTTTTTTATTACATCCTTTTTTAAAGGAAGACTTGAGAATGATTTGAAGGGCTTTAAAAATTAACGTCACATTACCTTCCTCACCCAAGCTGCTGCTCCGGGTCCCAGGTTCTGCAGTTAGCTCAGATAACTAATTTTGGAGTAAGATCCCAACCCTAAGGTGCACCTGTGCGCTGCTTGTTTCACGTGAGTTCTTGGCTTTGCTTGACACGTCTAAATTGCATCTTGGGTGATGGGGGGGTCTCAGCCTGCGCAGGAGGAGAGGAGGGACGACCAGGAGCTGGACAGCAGAGACCTCGAGGGCAAGGAAGGAGGGGAAGCGAAGGAAGAGTGTGCCAAGCCAGAGCCGAAACAAGACACTCCGGAGACGAAAGCGGAGAAGGATTTGAAAGCTGCCCAGAAAGCAGCAAAACGCCACAGAAACATGTACTGCAAAGTCGACTTGCTGGATTACACCGTCTTCGAGTGTGCCATGGATGTAAGTACTTTCGGGGTTGGTTTGTGCTTCTCTTTTCCCTCTCCCTTCTCCTCCCCTTTGAAAAATCACCGCAAACACTCTTTAATAAGGGTTAATTTGCTGCCAGCGAGTTACATGACAGGCTTTACTGCAGAACAATCTTGCTGTGAGCCGTAACAACTTTAGTGTGTTGTAAAGATCTCTGCCTGCCTAGGAATCTTTTTTATTGGTCTACAGTTTCCAGGGTGCCTTGCTTTATAAAGGGGGGGAGCTTAAAAAAAAGTGATCTCACTTGCTGTTCATCTTCTCTCTCATTTGTCTTTCAGACCAGAGTTTAGGTTTTTGTTAGGTTGGGGTTGTCTACTTATCTTCTGCCCCTTTCCCTTGAGTTAAATGGGTTGTCGATCTGTGCTGTTCTGTTCACCCAAGGTATGTTTGCCTGTCGGGTTGCTGGCTAACGTAACTCCTGGAGCTTGGATGTAAAGAAAAACGTGCCGTGTTTGGCCTGCAGTTGGACATATTTGCAGTAAACAGTTGAAAATTATTATGTTGACTTACAGCACTGTAAACCCCTTCATCCGAGAGCTTTTCTTCTGCTGTTTTTTGTGCATTCTCTCCCAGGACCGTCTTGCTGTCAGGGCAATAAAAAGCTCCCAGAAATCCCCATTTCGGTATTGAAGCACTTGTCTGGAATATTAATAATGGGGTGCTTCGCGAGCTTGCTTCCCTCAGCTTGTTTTTCCTGGTCCCGCTGGCTAAGTGGGCCAGGAGAGGGTATCTGGGCACAGGCTCCTTGTGAAAGCCGTAACCTTGGCTGATCCTGGGCAAGTAGGTCAGCGCCGGCCGTTTGTGTAACGGCGTCACTGCTGTTGCTGCCCGGGATCAGCTTGGAGCATCACCGCCCCCATCGCCTTCCCCTTTGCCGGGGGCTTTGTGTGCAGCCCCCAAAAGGAAACCGTTCCCCAAAACGTCGGTGGCAGCGTCTCCGCCAGCTTGCCATGGCTTTCGGCGTGAGTTTGGTGCAGCCGTGTGCCTACAGGCTGCTCGGACAGCGTTGGTGGGAGAGCTGGGGGTGTGTAACACCCTGACTGGAGCTGGGGCTATGAGGCTCCTTCTGTAGGTGCAGAGTGGTGATGGGCACTGTGGAGAGGATTAGGAGGGGCTGCTGTGTCAGTGAGACCCTCTTGACTTAAGTACCCTTGGCTTTAACGCCAGTACAATCCCACTCTAGCATTTTGAGAATTTGTTAAGCCTTAATTGGGCAGGAATTGCAACGGTGTAAGCAAAGACCAGCGCAAATGCCTTTATCCAGCAAGAATAAGTGCTTTCGGGAGTCCTTTCCGATTGACATCCGTGAAAGGTTTTTAATCCCTGCATGTCTTTAAGTGCCAATTCCTTGAGAAACACCCAGGCTGACCTTCTGTTACCTACAGAGTCGCAGCGTACGCACGAAGGACCTTTCAGCTGAAGGGCTGGAATACAACAAGGCTCTGGTCTCGGATCAGTTGCCATGCAAATACGACTGAGAGGAGGGACACGGGCGCAAGCGATGCATTAGTAAAGCTTATTTTGCGTCACTGGAACCGCGCTTTCTTTTCAGCAGAGCCTCCAATAGAATTAGCTGCTGCTGGTTACCATAGTTTTGTGCCTCAGGGATGTTTTCCTTCATGCTTTTGGACTAAAAGGGTATCTGTTCCTGGGGCTGGTTCACTTCTGCAGGATTTTGGAAAAGAAAAAAAAAAAAACCCAACCCAGGAGATAGGAACGCTCCGAGTGGATTTCTGGCGGCGAGTGTGCTAAGCAGCTTTTGGTGCATAAGGCAGAACTGGAGAGCTGGGTTTCATCAGCGGATGGGGTTGATGAAAATGATGGTATTTGGTCCTGAGCTGCTGTTTCTTTTGTGAACCTACTAAGTCAGGTTGCCCCCCAAATGGGAGACCACAGCAGCGGGTTGTAGCGGTGGTTTCATACCCTGCGCTGATCACCTTTTGATCAGCTCCTGATTGCCTGGCAGCCTGGAGCTGAGAGATACCAATGCCCTAGATGTCCTTTGGGAAGGAAAAACCTCCCAAATCCTCGGCGTTTATCAAGTCGTGTGGAGAAGCTCAGCTCTGGGGGGCTTCAGGCACGGAGCTGGTGGTAGCGGAGGGACCCACTGCAGCTCCCGGTAATTCTCCCATTTGAATTTTATGCCTGATGCCCTTTCCTATGAGGGGTGCTTGCTCAGAAACGGCCAGGAGATCTGATTTTGAGCTCCTCAGGACTCTTCTCCCTTCTTGATAGTGTACAGTGTGGTTTGGTTGTGTTCCCTTTCTCCCCTCTCCTGTGACCAAGGGCAGGCAAAAACCAGCTCATCCTACAGCATTTCTTTTGTCTGTTTGTAGAAACATGCTAAGGGGCAGGATCTGCTTAAGAAAGTCTGCGACCACCTCAATCTCCTGGAGGAAGACTACTTCGGTTTGGCCATATGGGACACGCCCACCTCAAGGGTAAGCAGCTGCTGTGGCGTGGGGTTCCGCTTTTTCAAAGGATCAGCACCCCTGGGGAGGAGGTGAGGCCTAAACTCCTCTTTTTGGTGTCCTCCCCTGAAAGAAAGGACCAAGAGGATCATCAAAGAGGCAGAAATTGTGAATAAATCATCACAGGAGTGTGGAGTTCAGTAAAAAAGCTGCATGAACATGGATCTTCACTTGGAAAAAATTCATTATATTAGTTTACTGCTGCATGAACTTGGATCTTCTGGAGAAAGTTCATTATATTAGTTTACTGCAAAAGGATGCCATTAATTTGTAAAGCTGTAGCTCAAGAAGTCAGGCTGCCCTGGCTTGGTGTCGGCGTTGGTAAGGTTTGGTTGGAACCATCCAGAGCAGTTTTGAGTCAAGGCTTTGCCCTGCACAAGAACATGTGTGACTTCATACCAAAACTGTTACTCATGGTTTCAGTTTAAGGTCTTTGTTTGGTTAGGCTCAAGTAGTGTCTTATCTTTTAAACCCTTGGTTACACTTTAACTCAGGCAATTACTCAAGCTCTGTTTTAGGAAGCTAGCCAAAAATGTGCTGAATTGAAATCGAGGGCCCACTTGTACGTCCTTTAGACAGTTTAGGCTGGTCACACTCTGACCATTCCCCTGCTTCACCTACAGCAATCACTTCTGGGCCAGGTTACTATGGCTGGCAGGTGTTTGTCATTAAATACTTAAGAATTGCAGCTGTGAATTTTTAATCCACTGGTGCAAGAGCAGCCCATGGCTGTCTGAGGCGGGCAGGGCTCTGTCTTGGGTTGGTCTGTCTCTGGTATCTTGCTGTTTTCTTGTGTGGGAAATCTGCGGCCATGTGTATAGCTGGGATTTTTACTCTAGGAGTTTGCTGTGCTGACGGAGGGACGGTTAGGTGTGCTTTTAGATCCAATTAAGACCAAAACGAGTTTAGCTGGAGCAGCTCAGTGTCTCACACGTGTGCTGTGGGTAGCTCGCTGCTGCATCTCATGGACCCCTGGGATTCGCTCTTCTCACATCCAGGGCTGCTGGCATTGCTGCCAGCATGGCGTCATGGAACGGTTTGGGTTGGGAGGGACCTTAAAGATCAGCCAGTTCCAACTCCCCTGCCACGGGCAGGGACACCCTCCACTAGCCCAGGTTGCTCCCAGCCTCATCCAGCCTGGCCTTGGACACTGCCAGGGATGGGGCATCCACAGCTTCTCTGGGCAACCTGTCCCAGTGCTCCCCACCCTCTGCGGGAAGAATTCCTTCCTGATGGCCCATCTCAATCTCCCTCTTTCAGTTTACATGTTACTCCTTGTTTCGTCACTACAGGCTATTGTAGAAAGCCCCCCCCAGCTTCCTTGTAGCCCTCTTCAGGTACTGGAAGGGGCTCTAAGGTCTCCCTGGAGCCTTCCCTTCTCCAGGCTGAACCCCCCAACCCCCCCAGCCTGTCCCCAGGGCAGAGGGGCTCCAGCCCTTGGGGCATCTCCGTGGCCTCCTCTGGGCTTGTTCCAACCGGTTGATATCCTTCTGATGCTGAGGGCTCCACAGCTGGACACAGCACTCCAGGGGGGGTCCCCCCAGAGCAGAGCAGAGGGGAAGGATCTTCCAAAGCTGACGTGTGCACCTCTTCCCTCCGGAGCCAGTGAGGGCGAAGGGGCTGTGCAGCTTTTTAACACAGGGACTGAGACCAGACAGTCTGTCAGATTTGTGCCCCAGAGCCAGGAGCTGAGGATGGTGAAGCCGCTGTGCGTGGGCTTAGCTCCAGTGCGGTGTAAGTCTGGTTTGCTCTGATGGAGGAAAACACCATTTCTGGGGTTACTTGGGAATCTTTTTGGTTATGTTTCATTGAGCTTCGAAATCTGAAGCTCCATCTCTCTCGCTGTAACTTCAAACAAGACCCGACACCGAGTCACAGGTAGAAATGATCGTAACAGGAAACCAACGGATGAGCTTCTGCACCTCAGCCAGAACTGCGCGGGGCAGGCGGAGATGCACGTGTGTATTCCGGGGCAGGGAAGGGTTGTATGTGGGATTTTCCACCTTGATATTTAGGGAATAGACCTTCCTGGGGACGGGCGTTTTCCCACAGGGGAACAGGAGATGGTGACAGCGGGTAGAGCAGCTGGTCGGCACAGCCTGATGCTCACGCTGCCCTGAAAGGCAGGATTGTTTCCTGCTGATTCGTGACACACTGTTGGATGAAAGTGCCGTTAATTGCTGTGCCCGTCGTTGTCTGCCGGATCAGGCAGGGTGAGTGCCGAGGATGCGTGACTGCACCCTGGGCTTGGCTGCCCGAAACGCCGTCCTGCTCGCTGCGGGAACGAGCAGTCGTGGCACAGCGTGGATGTGGAGATGCTCTGCTTAAAACAGAGGCCCTGGAAAGACAGCAAGGGGCATGTCTGCCTTTCCAATGGATTCTGCACCCCCCGTTTTGTAGGTTAGAAGGGCAAGCATATAAAAAGATAAGATTAAATGTAAGTATCGCTGTCTCCCTGCCATGAAGTTAGGTCTCCTTCTGGTCAAGACAGATTAGCTTGGGGGATTCAATGGGTTAATTCCTTCACCTCGGGAGACCTGGACTTCTAAATCCTGCTTAGGGCATGTGAAAATGAAGAAGGTGGTTTTACGTGGCCTCGTCGGCACAGACCCTGACCTCTGCAGAGGGAAATGGCTCAGTCTCGACGTGCCAGGAGTTGGTCAGGCTGTGCTGGCAAAAGGAGGAGTTGTTTTTTGAGGCTTAGTTGCACCACCATCCCACAAAACCCCTAATTACAGAGCGGGGGGAAAGGATATATTTCTAAATTTATAGTGGAGATAATTACTAGAAACTGGAGTCATACTTAAAAGAGATGAAGTTTATGTCATGCTGCTGTTAAAGATTCCAGCCTATCCCGGCGATGGGATGTTTTCACTTGCGTTTCAGTGATTAGGTCATTAAAAACCATCGCTAGTAATGCAGAGTCTTGGCAATCTTTGCTCTCACTGAGGTAAATATGGAGGCAGGGTGCCTAAAAATGAATGCTATCATCCTATTGGCCTGTTTTTAAAGGTTCAGGAGGAAAACAGTGTCCCTCGCAGCTGGACTGGACGTGCAGCCCTAATATGCTGCTTTTTTTTTTTTCCCGTCGTGTTCCTTGTGCCTTCCCTGTGAGTACCTGGGAGGTGCAGGGTTGGAAACGCACCCACCGAGACCGCAGACTGGAGTAAAAGTTGTGAAATGCACCCTCTCTCCGGTTTCCATGGCTGCGTTGATGTCAAATGTTGTCTTTTTGCTGTATTTTTAGCCATTCGCAGTTTTCTGTGGTGTTTCTGGAACGTCTGTTAAACTGTGAATGTTTTTATCCTCTTACAGACGTGGCTGGATCCTGCCAAAGAAATAAAAAAACAGGTTCACGGTAAGTAGATGGAATTTACCTCGGTGGGGGTGTGTGGTTTCTCCCCCCTTCCCTAAATCAGCGTGGGTTGGGTGGGCAATCCGGGGGCCCAGGAATGGGTGTGGGTTCAAGTGAGGCTGTCTGGAGGGGATCAGCACAGGTTTGAGCAGTCTGTGCATCCTTCCTCCTCTTCTTAAGTACTTAGTGGTGCTCTAGATTTAGGAAAAAATGCCATTTCCATGGGAAAACCTGCCTTGGGGTGTGTTGGCCCTGTATAAACCCGCGCTAGCCTTGCTGCCACGCGACGCTGAGGTGGGAGATCTGCTCCGTGTTGGAGGGTGGGAAGGTAGGTGTCAGTGGGAACCGTATAAATCTCAAAGGAGGCTGGGAGAGCCTGAGCAAAATCCCGTGCTGAAGTGACGTTTCGTGGACTCTGAGGCTCGTTTGGGGTCCAGATAGGGGTACTGGAATGATAAATGGTTCGAGTAGTATCAGGACAAATGCCAGGTGCGCTCTGAAGTTGTATTTTAAGGTCTGCTAGCACTGAGTTAGTTCAACATGAGGGCAGTGTCAAATAGATTTTAGAGGCTTTTGTCTTCCCTCAGGAAGTCTGACTGCTTTGGACGCAAAATACTGTTTTATAGAAGTAAAATACCATTTAATGTGGGCTCTTGGTGGGGGGCGCAGGACCAAGTGTGCCGTTAAGGACAGGTGGAGGGGGAAATGCCGCAGGGCTGTGCAGTAGGAACAGCTCCTGCTCTTACCAACTTCTCTTGGAATCGATAGCAGGATGTGTGTGAAGGGCAGGGGCTGCTCCTGCCGTGCAGCTGGAATTCAGCTCCTAAGTGTGACGAGCAGCCTGGTCCCCTCAGCGAGGCTAAATGGCAAATCATTTGATTTTGCTTGAATATATGTGTGAATACCTGTACCCCAACGCATGTTGGTAACCTCTGCTACCTGAAATGTCGTCTTGGGATACCTTGGTTTGGACTGTGTATAAGAAAAACAACAGGCCATGTGTTTAATCCCAGTTATGGCGTTGCGTAAGAAGTAAATCCAGGAATGCTACGTCCCCCCTCTTCCCTGTTTGAGGTTGCCATAAAGCTCTGGGCCAGTTAAGCGCAGGGGTGTCTTCTCTTTCTGAAACAAGTATTGCTTTCAAGTAGCGTTCAGGGGCACAACGGGGAGGAGGTGTAACTATGAAGATTACTTCGAGCACTTAATGCATCGGTCAGGACTGTTTTCTGTGGGCAAACGTGATTGTTTTCAAGGAAAAGAGTGAGTAACCCCTTCAGCTGTGTCACACAGACCGTCCATACCACATACATTGCCAATTCTGGATGTGATTGTGGGGATTCTTGCTCCAGATGGTGCCTGTAACGGTGCTGTACAAGCTGTGTAAACGCATTTCGGTCTGGACTTGCACAGCTCGTCCTAGCTCGGGGCTTGCCGCTTTCATCCAGCGATTGATGCTTGTCCTGTGCTGAGTTTAAGCTGCGGTCTGGCCGCCCAACCACGGTGCATCAGGCTGCTGAGGGAATTAGCACATCTGCTCTCGACAAGAAATTGGAAAATCGGGCCGAGTGATAAAACAATACTAGTCATTAACTTAGGGCACACGCCTGACCTCTCCTCGTCAATCCTATTCAGTCTATGTAAAAATCTGTGAGTAATCCAGCCTCTTAGCAGTGAATTAAATTTTTTCCACAAGTTGTGGTGTATTCCCATGTATTTGCTTGTGCTGCTTTATTTTCTCCTGCTTGTATCTCAGCTCCTGTAAATGAAATTGTGCCTTACACCGTCTGCTCAGCAGCAGCTAGCCGTGCGAGCGAGCGGTATTAAAATCAGTAGTATAATCTGCCAGCTCTGTTTTGAAGATGGGATTGGATACTCCCAGCTTGTTTTTTAACATCTGACTATCATAAAGCTCTTCTGGTGTGTTTATTTTTCTCAACCTCTTCTTTGTAATTGCAGGAGGCCCCTGGGATTTTACCTTCAATGTCAAGTTTTATCCACCGGATCCTGCGCAGCTGACAGAGGACATAACCAGGTGAATTGGCTTGTTCAGCCTAGAGAAGGGAAGGCTCCAGGGGGACCTTATTGCAGCCCTTCAGTACCTGAAGGGGCTACAAGGAAGCTGGGGGGTGGGCTTTTTACAAGGGCCTGTAGTGACAGGACAAGGGGTAACAGGTTAAACAGAAAGAGGGAGATGGAGATGGGCCATCAGGAAGGAATTCTTCCTGCAGAGGGTGGGGAGCACTGGGACAGGTTGCCCAGAGAAGCTGTGGGTGCCCCATCCATGGAAGCATCCAAGGCCAGGCTGGATGAGGCTTGGAGCAACCTGGGCTAGTGGAGGGTGTCCCTGCCCATGGCAGGGGGGATGGAACTGGATGATCTTTAAGGTCCCTTCCAACCCAAACCGTTCCATGATTCTGTGAATTACCCAGGAATCTTGCTGTCAGCTGGGAAGCTCCCTCAGCAAAGTAGTGAATGTTGAATAAAAATGTTTAATATTTGAGTGGTTTTCCATCCTTCAGCCAGGAGATCAGCTGTCTCACCTGTTTGGAGGGTGGGTGGGTTGGTTTTAGTGGATGTATGGGACGCTTCCGCTCTCCGCTGAAGTCCACACGTGTCAAGCAGTGTTGTCTGTAATCCTGGCATAGAATCAAGGAATGGTTTGGGTTGGAAGGGACCTTAAAGCCCACCCAGTGCCACCCCCTGCCGTGGGCAGGGACACCTTCCATAGCCCAGGGTGCTCCAAGCCTCATCCAGCCTGGCCTTGGACACTTACATATGTGTTTGTTTAGAAAAGCAAATTTTTATTTAAACCCCAGATTTTCTGATGGTGCCCTCTGCTCCCTTTGCAGAGTGGAGGTGACCTTAAGTCCTCCTGTCCCCCCCACCGTTTACAGTGGGAATATTCCCCCATCAGTGAAAATACAGGTAGAAGTTAGAAACGAGCATCACGCTGCGTTCATCAGTGGCGTAAGAAAAAGAGATTCTGTTTGATCCTCCAATGTCTTTAGTTTCTCTGTGCTCTCTGTAAATAGCATTTTGCCTCCCCCCCCGCCAGGTATTACTTGTGTCTTCAGCTCAGACAAGACATCATTACGGGGCGGCTGCCCTGCTCCTTTGCAACTTTGGCTCTGCTGGGTTCATACACAGTCCAGTCCGAGCTGGGAGACTACGATCCCGATCTGCACAGCCCAGATTACATCACTGAATTTAAATTGGCCCCGAACCAGACAAAAGAGCTGGAAGAGAAAGTTGTGGAGCTTCATAAAACGTACAGGTAAGGTGCGACGGCTGGAGGACTTGTTTGTGCACAGCAGCCTGAAATAATGGAGCTTTCTGGTATTTTCCTCACCTCTGTTGCATGCTTTTGGTTTCCTGCTGCACCGATTTTAATGCTGGCAACAGAAGCTTTAGCAGCAAGGTGTGAGTTTTCAGCTACTGAGAACATTGGCTATTTAAACAAAAATCTAATACCTTCTAGCAAAACCTTTCTAGAAGCTGGAATCCTTTTTTGCTACGTGAAGAGGAAACTGTGTTTTTAGCAAGCAGATGCAAAGTCTTGCAACTGTTTATTAACAGGTGCTCTTTTCAACAGTGCAGCTGTGAAAGGGGCTTTTATTTCATGTGAAAATGCAAAGTTTGCTTGTTTTAACCTTGCCCTCTGCCCCCTCCCTTTTTTTTTTTTTAAATTTGCTTCGAGATTGACGTAATTTTTTTGGTTGCAGTCTGGCTGGAGCAGATCCTGTACCTTTGCCTACACGCTGTTTGGGGTTTTCTGCTGCCACCTTTGATGAGTAGCAGGTTACAGCGTGAAGCATTGCAGATACTGCAGGGCGTACAGACTTGTCCTCCTCGTGTTTCCCAGTGCAGCCATGACCTGAGCAGATGTGTCTAGTGCAGGTTGGGTTGAAGGACTCCTGGGAGTCCCTCTGGTACCAGATTAAAGGGTCACAGCAACTGAACCTCTTCCTCATCTTATTTTGAGCTAATTTTCATAGATGCTCTCTGGAGCGTGGATTGCAGAAGCTGTGCGGAGCTGTGTGAGAGCGGCCAGCCGGCAGCTTCTCCACCCGCCCAGAGATACATTTGGGTTTTAAGGGAGAATAAAAGCCCATAAAACCACTCCGTGATACTGAGACCTTCAGCCAGCAGCCCCTTGACCTGAGAAAAGCTGCTGGCTGATGCACTAATAACGAGAACAGAGCAAAGAGGACGCCTTCTCGCAGGCAGAGAGGAGCTAATAACCCGAGTGCAGTGGGGAGGGGTGGGCGTGTGCCCCCCGGCTGCGACCAAAGCTACAATTAACACCTTGCTCAACCCTGCAGATCAATACTTCAAATTGATTCCCTTCCATTTGCACTGAGAGGAGAGGAAATGAGGGAAGATGAGTACGGGGCCGCTGACAAGCTTCATGACTTGAAGTCAAAGGCCGTTAGCTGTGCTAGAAGTGGCAGATCACGTTGCTGAATTATTCATGGCTTCATTAGAAGGATGGTTCGGGGTATTGGATGTAGTTATATTTAATCTACTCCTGCGTGCAGGAGGGAGGAAGCAATATGCACCCAATTAATTTCTGGTCTGTATTGTGTGAACATTAAACTGTCAGAGGGTGTTCAGTGGGAAAACTCTGCTAAACCACGCTCCGTCTCTGGCTACTTTATTTGCCGAGCACAAGGCCGACGTTGGAGATGGCGGCTGCTCCTGGGTCTTTCCCATAGGGTTGTCCTTACAGTCCTCTTTGTCTGCCCTGTCTCCCACCACTAACACCGCTGTTTACACCGAGGTGTAGCGAGCGCTCAGTAAGAAAGACATCAAGGCAGGGAACAAAATGAGATGTGTACGGCCGGGTGCTCTCCCAGCAGAGCTGTTGGATGTACCTTGTGCACCAGAAACTTACTAGCAAGGGCACTTCACTAGCGTTGATAATAGCCTCCATCACCAGGACGATTCTGTTAAGCAAAGTTGGTTGTGTTGCCCCTCCTGCAGACAGGGTACCATCTGTTCCCGCAAAACGTCTCATTCATCTCGTCTGTCCTGGCAGGAATCGCTGCTGCGCGGTCACAGCTGTGCCTATGCTTGGTTTGGAAAACAATAGCTGGGGTTGGGGGGTCTGGAGGCAGGAGGGAGGGCAGTACCTGTCACCCTCTGCCTTTGACTGATGGGTGTTTGTTCCCTGGGTCAAGTCCTGTGCCCGGTACTCCACATCCTCGCCCTGTTCCCTAGTGTCCGGAGAGCTCCACAGAAATGGGGTACATCTGTCTGATGGGAGTGGCTCAAAGCACAGATCTGTGCATTCAGAGCAATTTAATAATTCATCATCTGGACACAACTTTGTATTGAAAGCAAACAAAAATTGTAGGGGTAGATGGTTTTGTGAAGTCTGATCTGTCCTCTCCTAACAGCGGCAGTTACGGGAATACCGAGTCCTTTCTCTCTTTCCCCAGGTCCATGACTCCAGCCCAGGCAGACATGGAATTTCTTGAGAATGCAAAAAAGCTGTCGATGTATGGGGTCGACCTTCACCAAGCCAAGGTGAGAATCGGCACATGTGCACCTGCCTGCGGATTTTGGGTTTTGATTATCCTTCCCTCGCAGGAGCTTTTCAGGAGGCTCCTTCTGAAAGCTATGGGATTTCTGAAAGCTATGGGAAGTGAGCTGGCTGCTGGTACAGACCCAGACACGTACAGAAATGCCTCAAGCATTCTTGCAGGAGAAATGACTCTTCCCAATTGGTTGTTGTTTATCTGTTACAGACAATTATTGGTATATTACAGGCAGCTTTACAAAGCTTCTGATGTAGAGAGATCCTTGCCCTGAGGAATTTAGACTATATAAGGCTCTGACCCTGCAAGGTGAGCCACTGTCCTCAGGGAAACACAGGACAGAGTCTCGAGCAGCCCTTTGTGGAACCAGCATCGCAGGAGAGATCTGCAGAAGGGAAGGGGCTGTAAGGAGAAACGTGAAGGAAAGACAAGCCTGGCCCTGGCTGCACAAGGAGCTGGAAGCTGAAGTCTGGGCGATGGGGAAATGAACTCAGGGGAGCCCTAGGGGGAAGGCAAAAGGGATGATTTGGAATGCAGACATGGAACCTTGTAACCCTGACGCTGCTTACATCCTCATCTGTTTTCCCAGGACTTGGAAGGGGTGGATATCACTCTGGGAGTCTGTTCCAGCGGCCTTCTTGTTTACAAAGACAAACTGAGAATCAACCGCTTCCCTTGGCCCAAGGTCCTGAAGATTTCCTACAAACGCAGCAGCTTCTTCATTAAGATTCGGCCAGGGGAGGTATGTTCTGACTTCTTTGTGCTCGTGTCGTCTTTAATTGCCTCCTGATAATCACCAGCGTGTAAGGGTCACTAAGCAGTGGGGGGCTTGGGGGCAAGCTTTTCTCTGAATGGGCGTTTCAGACCGTTGGGTTTCTGAGCTTGGCTGGGTGGAAGCTCGGGTAGAGCCCGGGACTTGCTGAAGCTGTAAACCAGCGGGTGACAGTTTAAACAACGTGTCATCCAGCACCACCTCCTGGCACTGCGTGGTATTCCCAGCATCCAGAGGAAAGCGGTGGGAAGTTCACAGTTGAAACTGGGAGAGGAGCAACTCCTTGCTGGAAACGGGGCTCTTTATCTCACTTAAATATTAAAAAACCCACACGGACACATAGCTTTTCTCTGCAGAGCAGGCAGGGAGCGGCTGCCTGACGCTGCCTCTTGCGATCGGGGAGATCCCCGGCGCAGCCTGGCTGCTGGAAGCACAGTGGGGAGAGGGGCTACGGTGGGACCCTGCCCCTTTCCTCCTCTCCTCCTTCCTCCTGCTTCGACTGCCATGACCCAGCCTTGCCAGGAAGCCCATTTTTGACTCCATCCCCCAGCTGGTCAGTGTGATGTGGGGGTAATTGAGTCTGAAGGGCTGCAAACCCCATGTCGCTCCTCTGTAAATCTCGGTGCATCCTGAGTGATGCAGGGGGCTTGTGGACCAAGCCCTGTCTTCCCATGGACCCGAGCTCCTCCTGCACATCATAGAGTTCAGCTGCTCTTGGGCTACACCAGCGGTTTGTGCCACAGGTCGATGGGCTGGGACTGGACTCCTGCCACGTTTCCTTCTTGCTATACCTAAATAACTTATATTTTCTGCAGCAAGAACAGTATGAAAGTACAATTGGGTTCAAGCTACCAAGTTACCGGGCAGCGAAGAAGCTGTGGAAAGTGTGTGTTGAACATCACACGTTTTTCAGGTGGGTTTTGTGACGGTAAGCTCGCCTTGAATGACTGATGCTTCGGGGGAGCTGCTGGCAGCGAGCACTCCGCCAGCGTTCCTCAGGGTTTCACGAAACTGCAGTGAAATGGTTGCAGAGACATTAAGTGTTTCTACTGCAGTAAATTTCTAAGCTTCATAAGATGCATAAGACAAAGGTTTTCCAGCTTGTGGAGATTATTGTTACATGTGGCTTATTGTTACTGCGAGTTGTTTTGTTAATCAAGTGGATGCAAGAGACTTCTTTAATTTGTATTTTAATTGCTCTTTACCTGCCACTTCCTAGACCTGGAGGTATGATTGCCAAATGGTGTGTGTGGTTTTCAGGCTGACTTCCACCGAGGCCATCCCGAAGAGCAGGTTCCTGGCGCTGGGCTCCAAGTTCCGCTACAGCGGCCGGACGCAGGCGCAGACGAGGCAGGCGAGCGCCTTGATCGACCGACCCGCTCCCCAGTTCGAGCGGACGGCAAGTAAGCGAGCCTCCAGGAGCCTGGATGGAGGTGAGTGTCTGGTGCTTCTTCCTGCTCCGTGCCTGGATTCAGTAGGGTGCTGAAATGCTCTTTAAATACCACCGGAACTCCCTGCTTTAAAAATACAACTTCTCACTTTAGAACAAGACCTGGATATAAAATGCAAACTGATAGTAGTACTAGCAAGAACCGACTGACTAGAAGGATGTAGGTGGGTGCTGAAGGCTTATGGCAAAGTTCTGGTGGTAAAGATATTTCTTCATTCAGTCTCAGTGCATTTTCCTTTTGGCAAATCGGGAATTAAGCTGGTTTAGGAGTTATGTTTAATGTAGCTTCTTAAATTATATAGTTTGCCTTGAGGGGAAGGTTTTTTACTGCAACTGTGTGAACTAGTGTTGAAGTTTGTGGCATATCAGTCAGGTGGGCTCTTCCCTGACATTTTTAAAAGGGCTGGATAGCAGCAGGTGAGAGGAGGTGAGGCATGGAGTCTGCTCCTCCTTACCTGGGTCATGGGGTGCTTGTAAAATTAGGGTCCAGGGCAAGAGGAGCATCCCTTTGCACTGGGAGGGTCCAGGGCACGGGGGGCATCCCTTTGCACCCAGGGCACCTGATGGAGCAGGAACAGTATTGCTCTGAGCCCTGAAGTTGTGCTGCAGTCCGGGAGGGAATGGGTCTGCCCCAGCACCCTGTGGCTGGCAGCAGCCAGGCTACCCCTGCTCCTGGCATGGGTTTCCAGGGCTCAGGGACACCACAGGCCTGGGCTTCATGCCTCAGAGCTGGGAGGGAGAGGGCTGCTCAGTTGGAGCTCTGTACCACAGCCCTGATGCGGTGAGCGCAGCAAAATGCCTACTTGCTGTAGTCTGGGCGTGCATGTTACCCAGGCACGATGCACGGAGGCGAGGGGACCAGCGCTGTTGGTTGCCCCTTGACCATGCCCTGTAGACCCTTTACGACCCCAGAGGAGTAGAGAAACCCCCACTGCAATCCCGCCCCCGAATGTCAGAGCCTGGAAGAGAGCAGCCTGCGAACGTAACGCTCGCGTCCCTGTTGAAGTCTGCAGCCTTTTTCCATCTGCTGTGTGGGCAGTCGTTAACATGTGCCCCATTTCCTCAGCTAAACGTGCAGCTCAAAAAGTTGAGTTCAGAGCCGTAGAGGAAGAGAAGCAGGAGGAGGTGGTTGTGGTTCCCGAACCAAAACCCGTGGATCAGATCCGAGAGAAGCCAGGTATAGCTGTGGTGGTGGCTCCAACTCTCTGCAGCGCCTTTCCTATCCTTTACGTGCTTGTTCCTGACAACTCCAAGTTTCACCAAATCTGGCAGCTTTCTACTTTTCGTTTCTTTGCAAGAAGAGTTTGGCAGTCAGGGGACAGCCCGGCACAGCCCCGGCTCTGGGAGGCTCCTTAAGTTTCTGCCTTGCACCTCGTTAGACTGTAACTCCGGCGGGAAGGTTGGGAAAAGTTTAAGATGTGCTGGCACTTGAGAGCTGTCTCCTTATTAAATCTGGGGTTTTTTGTAAATGTAGATTAGAAAATTTTAACGTTTGATGTTGAAACTTCTTGTAAAGCTTCTGAAATTCTTCATCCTGGGACCTGCTTGCCATTTGTTAAGCCTATTCTGGGTTTTTTTTCAGGGTTTGAGAAATGCCACCCATTTTGCTATATGGGCCTTATATTTCTCTGACGATAGGTACTGTTAATAAACATTAATAAATATTAATGCCCGTAAGAGGTGTGTAGGTACAACAGCATATTTCAGGGCTAATAAGCGTATCGCAGCAGCAGTGTTGTCAAATATTTGCAGTCTTCATCACTGAAATAGCGAATGCCTGTGGTGCATTAGGGCTGGAGGTAATTTGTATGCAAATGCACTGCTTAGGGCTCCCCTTCCCTTCCTCCAGCCTGAGTGTTGTGCAGCCTGCTTTTGACATCGCTGTTTTTCTAGTAGGAAACCTAGGTCAAGGTTCCATCAAGGAGCGTGGCACACTGCCTCCCCACCTCTGCCTTGCCTTGAATTCTCCCTAGCCAGCCTCGCCTGGCAGGGAAAGCCTGATGCTGTAAAGGTGGAGTATGTAAGACACTGGGGTAGACGGCTGCTTGTTCTTAAAATTAAGATTTGAAGTTGATCACTCAGGTACATTTAATTCAAGCCGTTGGGTTTTATATAGGTTTTTATCTGGAGGAGCCTGGGTCTGTTGTTCCTGGATTTTAGCAGCCAGCACCTGCCGCTCCCCAGGCTTTCAGCCCATCCTGGTAGCACTCTCGAGATCCGTTTGCATGTCCCCACGTATCCCTGCCCGGGCAAGAAGCCTGCAACGCTTCTGTTGTTCTTTTCCCCCCTCCTCCCGTACGCCCATGGACCTGGTAGCTCTAGACAGACTGATAGGCCGTTGTGTGGTGGGGAATTACTTTTAGGCTGCCTGGTTTACAAACCTCCCTGCTGTTCTCAGCCGCTGCCCTAGAGAGGGATCTCCTCTCGCTCTTTCCTCAGCTGCGGTGACTGTCGTGTGTCCGTGTGGATCTCCAACCAGTCGATTAACCCATGCAAACCTCTTTCTAGCCAAACACGCTCTTGAAACTTTTGAAATGAAACCCATTGCAGAGGAGGAAGAGGAGGAGGAGAAGGTAGAGGTGGCTAAGGTTCCCGTTGCTGAGCCAAAGTTACCGGAGCCGTTGCAGAAGCGGTCAGGTACAGCTGCAGCGGCGTTTGGCATCGGTGTGGCTCCTGCGGCCGCCCGTGCATTGACCTGCTGGGTTGAAGTGATGCGGTGCCGTAGGACAGAGGTTGCATCGTTTGCGGTGGTGTTCGTTGCCGTTAAAATCACACCTGGCTTTGCAAGTGTGCCGTAACACGCGGGCTGTGCCTCTGCGTGCGAGGCGGAGGTGCCCTGTCGTGGCTTGGCTGCGTGCCTGCGTGCTGAAATGAGCCCCCTTAACGCTCCTCTGTTACTGTCCCTTCTCGTAAGGTTCCTTCCCCTGAGCTGTAGGAACGTGCGGTGCCTGCAAATCCGGCTGTGTGCCCCAGCACTGCTGGAGGCCACCTCCCCTGCTCATTTGTTCCCTAGAGAGTCTGCTGCTTCCCTGGCTGGGGAGGGGCTTCAGAGCAACCTCCCCGCTGCAGGCAGATCCACCCTGATCACAATTAAAAGCAGAGTTGGTTAGTCATGGCAGGAAGAGGAGGTTGAAGCCGTGGAGGGAGGTAACTGGGAGCTCTGCCTTGTTTTCTTGATTATTGTGACACCAAACCAGCCCCTGCGCTTAGACTCGAGGGTGTTCCATGAGGGGGACAGCAGTGACAGACCCAAGCTCATCCAGGGTCTCCTGCTGCAGCTGCCCCTTCCCATTCACCTCCTGCACTTTTTCCTCCTCTAGACACTTGTTCCCCGTAGGGACTGTTTTCGTGGCCAGGGTGATGGGGGTTGATACTGTATATCTCATATTTTGGAGGGGTTTTTACTGTGTTTCAATCACCATGTGTCAAAAGGTCGAGGCGACGTAACTGGAATAACGTGGTTCTGGACGGCGCAAACTCATAGAATCACAGCACAGTTGGGGTTGGAAGGGACCTGAAAGACCATCCTGTTCCAACGCCCCTGCCATGGGCAGGGACACAACTCATCGTTGGGTGGCAGAGGAAAAGCTTGGTGTCTGTTATTACTTTTCCTGCCTGTTTGGGTGCTCTGAAGCGCTGTGAGAGAAGCAGGAGTCCCTAAAGAGGTGGCCGTGTGGGTTCCCTGACGGCAGTATTTCCTGCTTCATCTTTGAGGTGGCATTTTAACACGTCCATAACTTTTTTAGCCAAACGTGCTCTTGGCAATGTTGAGATAAGCCCAATTGAAGAGGAGGAGGAAGATGAAAAAATGATGGTGATGAGAGAACTAGAGCCAGTCCCGAAGGAGTCAGGTACCACCGCGACGGCTTTGCACACCCAGCATCCTCCTAATCCCGACTGTCCCTGCCATCTCACCGTCCCTCTGTACCACCTTCCCGGAGGCTGTCACCGCTTCCGTGGCATAGGTAACGCTGGGACGTGGCACCGGTTGGCCTTCCGAAAGGATAACGCAGTGGCTCACAGAAATGAACTGCCGTGCTGAAGAAGGGGGGGAGAGAAGAGATGGCGGTGGTGGTTTGGGATTTTAGGGTGGATTTCCAGCAAGACATGGGAGTTTGTCTTAAAAGTGTAATTTCAGTCTCTGAAAAATCAGGTGGTTTTATGCCCCTCTGTCTTGTATGTTCTTGGCCACATGGATTCCCAGAGTCACAGAGCATTGGGGGTTGGAAGGGCCCTCTAGAGATCCCCTAGCCCAACTCCCTGCCAGAGCAGGATCCCCCAGAGCAGATCCCACAGGAACAAGGCCAGGGGCTTTGGAAAGGCTCCAGGGAAGGAGACTCCCCCCTCTCTGGGCAGCCTGTCCCAGGGCTCTGGCACCCTCACAGGGCAGAAGGGTTTCCTCATGTTCAGGTTGAACCTTCTGTGCTCCAGCTGATGGCCATGGCCCCTTGTCCTGTCACTGGGCACCCCTGAGCAGAGCCTGGCCCCCTCCCCCTGACACCCCCCCTTTAGCTATTGATCAGCATTGATCAGATCCCCTCAGCCCCCTCTTCTCCCAGCTGAACAGCCCCAGCTCTCCCAGCCTTCCCTCACATGGAAGGGGCTCCAGGCCCTTCCCCATCGCAGTGTCCCTGCGCTGGGCCCTCTCCAGCAGCTCCTTGTCCCTCTGGAGCTGAGGAGCCCCGAGCTGGACACAGCACCCCAGGGGAGGCCTCCCCAGCGCAGAGCAGAGGGGGAGGAGAACTCCCCTCCACCCGCTGGCCACGCTCTCCCTAACGCCCCCCAGGGTGCCACTGGCCTTCTTGACCCGAGGGCACACTGCTGGCTCATCGTGATCTTGGTGGCCACCAGTACTCCAAGGTCCTTTTCCCAGAGCTGCCCTCAGCAGCTCAGCCCCCAACCTGTGCTGATCCATGGGGCTGTGCCCCCCCAGGTGCAGCCCTTCACACTTGCAATACTTGCACAATAAAGAATACTTTATTCTGCACAGGTTTTATACACACAGCTGAGTTATCTTTCCAGCGAAACAAGAATTCTTCCTAAGGAGTTACTTAAAATTACTATTTCTATTTTAATGCCAAATTTTCTAGTGTCTTTGGCTGGCTGGACGGACACTGGAAGCCCTGTGTGGGTAGGTTACAGTGTGACCCTTGCTGCATAAACTGCAACTTTAGGGATGTGAGACCACATCAGAGAAATTATTTCAGGTGACGGGTATGTTTTTAGTGGAACGCCCCTAAAACCCAACATCAGGAGAACTAAATAGCGTATTGGCCCTGTAGGTACGCACGGTGAAGTGGCTGGGGCTGGCTTTGTCGCGCAGTGGTGGCTTGAGTATTGCGGAGGTGTCAGGCTTTGCAGGGGCCGGGAACTCTCTGGGAAACGGGCAGTCGAAGGGAGGAGTAGGCAGTTGATTTTGTGTGTACCTAGCGCTTGTATTTAAGACTGTCGTCCTCTGGAAAGATGATTTTTCGGCAGCATGCTATTCATTTCTGCACTGTCACCGATCTGGAGATGCTGGGTATCTTCTCGCAGCGGTGCCTTGGGCTGCGGCAGCAGATACCCACCTCGGACACGCAGCCCACCCTGCTTTGAAACCCACCGGGAAGGGGCTGTAAAGTTCTACAGGGCAATGCTCGGGGCTGATTGGTTTTGTCTGAATTGCTGGAAAGGCCGGGGAGATGGGGGACAGCCCGTGTCGCCTTTCCAGAAGCCGTCTGTTTCTGGCTGAGGACTCCCCTCAGCTCGGAGTGTTTCTGTTGCGTTAGGATGGACGACTTGTGTCTGCTGTGTGCGAAGGACCCAGAAATCGCTGGCACAGTGTCAGAAATCGATCTGCCTTTCTGGTGTGGCTTCTCTGCAGAGTGCAAGCTTGCTTTTTGTAAACCATCTGTTGGGTGGTTTTGTTTTATTTTATTTAAACCATAAGGAAAATAATTTCAACTTTCCCGTACTAAATGCACAAGCTGCTTTGCTCACCATCTTTATTTCTTTTTCCCTCTTTTTCCTCCCTCCTCCCTTTCTTTTTTAAACAACAGCACTGTAATTTGGAAGGACACTGCCTGGCACTACCCGCTCTGAACCTTGTCCCTGTCTCTCTCCCCCAACCCCAGCAGTGGCCGTGATAACCCCCGAGAGGAGTCCCCGTCCCACCTCTGCCCCGGCCATCGCCCAGAGCCACGCTGCAGAAGCAGTCCCGGCTAAGCCTGACGCGAAGGACGTGCTCGTTGCCTCCAAAGTAGAAAAGGAAGCAGCAAAACCCGATGGGAGGCGGGAAGAAATCCCACCGGAGAAAGCCAAGCCGGAGCCAGCCGATGCGTCAAAGGTATGTCAGACCACGCGCTCCTGGGAAGAGGTGCCGGGCTGACGCATCGGCCCTAGAAGCTGTTGTGGAGCAGCAGCTGTGTGCTCCTTCCCTCCTGCCCAGCGAGGGCTTTATCCCTTGCCCAGGCATCAGGTGGGAGTGAGGTCCGGAGCTCTGGGTCCCAGGGAAATCCCAGCCCTGAGCGCAGTGCTGATGCCTCGTTAAAAACGCTGGCAGGAATTGCACAGGGGTTCGTGGTGCTGGGCTGTACCTTGCCCATCGCTAGGCTGCCTCTGCTGATTCCTGGTACGACGGCAGGAGCAATTCCAGTGAAACTGGTGATACGGATCTGGTCTGCAGCCCGGCGTCTGGACGTTTTTTCCACTGATAGGCTTTCCCTGGGGCAGCTGGTGGTACGTTTCTGCCAGCTGGGCTGAAGCTTTGGTTGTGGATGGCCCTGTTGAGACCTTGGGGGGGGTTATTGTTTAAATGAAAGCTTTAAAAATATTATTTGATCTTTTTACCACTGTCTGAGACCTTGGCGGGTATCGGGAGGTGTGTTTTGTTCTCGTAAGTGAAAGTAATGTGCAAAATGAGTGCCCGTATTGCAGCGTCCTTAATATTCTGCAGCGCTTACTGGCTGAAACCCTCCAGTGTTGCAGCAGAGCTGAACGCCTTGGGAGACAATTTTCACGTTGCTCCGAATATTTAGCTGTTCTCACCGTTACTGGAGCCACATTTTTGCTGTAACATGTCACGCCGTGGGGCTTGTATGACTTCCTCCAGGGGAGATCGCTGTTAATTAAGGTTGGGAGATGAAGGTGAAGGAAGGACAGGGGCATTGTGGCCTGTGTGACCTGTAATTTTACAGTGAAAATGCCCAAGAGACCTTCAGGGTGGCACTTCGGATTGTGCATCATGGCACGTAATTCCTGGAATGCTGTCCCTGCGCGGCAGCTCACCCTGCCTGGCGCTGAGCTGAGAGCAAGGAGATGTTAGTCATCCCATCTCACTTCTTACGGGGTTTTTCCCTAAATGCTAAAACACTGGATTATTTTTTTC
Source organism: Rhynochetos jubatus (assembly GCA_027574665.1). Classification (NCBI taxonomy): domain Eukaryota; kingdom Metazoa; phylum Chordata; class Aves; order Eurypygiformes; family Rhynochetidae; genus Rhynochetos; species Rhynochetos jubatus. The sequence goes on along the minus strand of CM050672.1, from coordinate 3,857,944 downwards.
TTTAAATATAGATGGGGGACGAAATTGTGGATTGGAAGGTGCCACATTTACTCCGTTTCTCGAACGTAGCTGCATCGCTGCTTGTAACACCCACCGATGCTTTGGCCCTCAGAGTATCTGGCAATCCAGTTTCCCTAAAATACTTCCCTTAAAGCGTTAAGACAGTCCTGGCTCTCTGCTCGTGGACGGTTGAGAACCCCGTTGGTGACGTTAGGCTCAATTTTCCAGATAGGTCTCTTCTCACTGACGCTCTGAACGTAATACCTGTGCGTAACGAAGGGTTTTCTGGTTTTGAGAAGGTCCCTGTTAATTTGAGCACGTTGCTTTGGGTGAGGATTTCCCTGGGAGATCCAGCTGCAACCGCGATTCGGAAACATTGCCTGGCAAAGCAAGTGGGAAGCCCGCGGGTTTCAGATGCGAATAATTCTCAGGATGAAGGAATTATTGTGAATGTGCTGTTAACTAACAGGCTGTCGGAGAGCTGCGGTGTCTTTAACCCTTTCCAGAGGGCTGCATGTTGGTTTTTGCATGTTCACCCGGCATTTCAAAACCAACTCGATGCAGCTGTGTTTTGAAACTAAATGGTCTCTTGGAAACAAGTCTACTAACAAGAAATGTTTTTACCGATTTATTTCTTAAATGTAGGTGAGGAAAACGCACATTGAGGTCACAGTACCCACCACGAATGGTGACCGGCCCCAGGTTTGTGCCAAAATTCAGTTAGGTTGCTCACTTTTTTTATTATTTTTTTTAAGGTTAAAAAGTGAGGTTCAGCATATGTAAATGAACCAACAACTTTTTTTTTTTATTTTTTATCACTGCCCCGCAGCAGCAGCCTGCAGAAAAAGAGGAAGAGCTGATAAGAATGAGGAAGGTTAGCCATTTTACACTTTCACCAAACGAATTTGCCATATCATTCATGCATCTGTAACCTGTTTAAAAAGACAGTGCTCCAGTTTCTTCGTGTGCTTTGGGTTGGGCTTTTAGGGTAGTTTTTTTAAACTACAACTATCAAATAATCCGTTTTTAAAATTAAGGGGTTTGTCCTATAGGCAGCCCGCTAAAATTTTGCATGTTGAATGTCAGAGAGAAACACGCTTGGTTTGATTTTAAAACTTACCTCTGCTTCTCTCTAACAAATTTAGTTAGAAACCAAGGAAAACTACGGTGTGCATTCCGGGAAGTGCAAGAAAAAAAAGAGTGTGCAATTGGGTTTTGTATGGATTAAGCAATAGGGGACACATCCCGGATGGGAAGGGTGCCAGGGCACGGCTGCTGTTCACACGTTACGCCCCCGCGTAACGTTACGTACAGCCCCCGCCACTGCCACCATACCGGGTTGTGACTTCGCGCAAGGCTTCCACCTGCCAGCCGGTAAACTCTCTTTGTGGCGAGCGATCCAAACCAAGGCAGAAGCCGATGGTCCCCCGGGAGCTGTCTCTTTAAAGGACTCATTGCATTTCCCCATTCTCCATGAGCAAGAACTCCCATTTCCCGGTGCTGGCCCCACGCCGGCGGCGGTCCCGCGGCTGGGTCCCCACCCCACGCTGGCACAGCACTGCGCTCCCGACCTTGAGTTAACCTTTTTAATTTGCCAATTTGTCGATCCCGCAAGAACAACATTTTAATTTTTTCTGCTTTTTTTTTTTTGTTTTGTTTTCCCCTTTCATTTTCACAGAAAAGATCAAAGAGGCTAGATGGTGAAAACATTTATATCAGGCATAGCAATTTAATGTTGGAGGTTTGTATGAACTTGAAGCTTTTTTCAGTTGCGTTTGCCTAGACCTTCTGCATCTGCGCTGAACTTTTTTCTTCCTCTTCCGCTGCCGCCTTTGTTTTTGCATGCTGTTGCATGGACGACTTTTCTTTTTGTTGTTGTTTTTTTTTAAATACGCTTTTGCATGGTGACAGTAAACATGACGATGTGCAGGCATCCTTCCTTCTACCTCTTCTGACTTTCATTCTCTCATCCTTACCCAAAATATATGATTGGCAGAGCCCAGGTCTGCTCTTGGACCCACTGGGTGCTCACAGCGGCACAAATCGCGGCGGGGGGGGTATCATTTACAACTTTCTCCTTGCTTGAGACAACTTATATTCCTGGGGGGAAAAGACAGTCTATGAAGATGCGAAAAATAGGATGAGCTGCAGGTGGAATTGGCACCTCCGTGGCGCTCAGCCCAAGTTGCTTCCGACAGGAGCGAGTCCTGCTTTCGGACGCTGCTGCCGGCGTTGCGGCGATGCTTGCAGCCCTCCTCCCGACGCTGGCTTGCCTTGCAGCGCCTTTCACACTCCAGCAGCCCCCATCCCGCATCGGTGCCGGGTCCCCTTGGAGCGATGTGGGGGCTCGATGGTCACGGGTGGCTCGTGAGTGGGTGCGAGGCCGCAGCTTTGGGAGCCGTTTACACTTGGTTTCACTGAAGTGCGGTCTCAGAACAGACCATGCCGATCATATATTTTGTCTTTTTTAATTCACTGTGTTATGGGAGACGTTTTGTGGCTTCTGATACTCTGTTCCTGTGTTCCGTGTTTCCACTCAGACTTGCAGCACCAGCAGCTGGTAGGGTTTTCCCCGTTGGTATCTCTTGGAAGTGAAGTTTACTAACTGCCTTCTCCTAATATGACTTTTAAAAGTTTTGCAGTTTTGAGTGGGGTTTTTTTCTGTTTTTATTTTTTTTTTGGACTGCTGCAACTTGGAGCTTTCGGCCACGAGCAAAGGGTCTGCGGCACCACGGGCAGGGTTCGGCCAGAGCGCTGCGAAGACTGTGCCTGTCGCTTTCTTTCACCCAACTCAAACAGCTCCGTCTCCCCAACCCCAAACAGCTTCTTCATTGCCTCTAAACCCCTTTTCCCTGTTAGTGCAGTACTTGGCTCTGGCACCCAGCCCCTTCTCCAGCCCGTTCCCTCTCCGCTGCCCTTCCCACCGGTTCTGTTGCAGGTGCTCCAGCCCTCCCCTAGAAAAGGGCTGACCCCAGCGGCTCACCACCTTTATTCCCTTTGGTTTTTTGCACCCGTGCATTTGGCAGATCAGATGTTTTTCCAGCAGACCTCACACTTCCGAAGCCGCTGCTTGATTTTACTGAAAGCCATTGAATGCTCCGTGCTCCCTCCGTGTTCTTATAAAAAGGGCGGACCAGGAGGAAAAGCGTTAATGCTTTAGCGAGCTTCTTCCTCAAGATGCTTTCAAGACCCGTTGCGGCTCCACGTAGCTCCTCGTGGCTTTAGCTTCTCTGCGAGCGCTCCCAGGACCGGCTCCTGCGCAGTGGTGGATAGCCAAGGTGGTCTGTCTCTCTCCTCTAAACCAGGAGCGGCCGCAGGGCTCCTGCACCCGGGCAGGGCTTTACCCCGGAGACCTCAGCAGACTCATTTGTGCCTTTTTTCTCCTGACTAGCAGGCACTCACCTTGTGCTTTCTTCCGGGACGGGTGCCGAAACTGTTGTTTCCCCCAGAAGCATCCTCAAAAGAGCCAATGCTGTTAATGAGGCGCTGGGGACTGTAGCCCTGCGGAGGGAGGGCGGGTGTCCTGGGGGAGCTGCAGGGACGCAGACACTGGGGGGATGACACCTCCTTTGGGGATGCGTTTGCTCTCCCCCTTCTAAAACCCACAGGCCGGGTACCAACCAAAAGCACAAAACTAGTGCAATTTCCCGGTGATGCTTTTACTGACCGTAATTTCCCCTTTCCAACGGGTGAGGCTTGCTGCTTCTTGGCACTGTCCCGAAAAGTTGTTGTTTGGCTTAAGCCTATTTTGTGCAAAAGCTTTGTTTTCCACGAACTCTGTTCTGCTTGCAAGCAAAAAGCTATTTGTAAACAAGCTGAAGAGAGCTGACGTGCCTTGAAGCCCGTGTATTTACGCTGTAAACTGGTGTCACAGAGTAGAAATCCAGAAGTTTTTTCAGATGAAGGATAGCAGCAGGAATTCCTTGAATGATAAAGTAAATTCTAAAATCGACTGGAGAGGGCTGTCGTCTCAACTTCGTTCTAGAAGTCTAAAACCTCCTGTGGTAGCTCCTGGAGGGATGAGATGAGAAGGAGGGGGGGAAAAAAGGCAAGGGGGGTATTCTGGGACCAAAGATAATTCCTGGTAGGACGAAAAAGAATAGGTATGAAGAGAATAACATTGGGAAAACGTTTTCTGAAACATTAATTGCATTTATACCCCTGAATGTGCAGGCTGGCAGAAGGAGAAGAAAGCAAACCCACCCAATTTAAAGGCATTAAATCAAATTACCCAGACAAACATACTCTTGCACCTTAAAACATCCCACATGGGCAGAGCCGTGAGTTTACCCCTCAGCTGTCATCTGTTTGGTGTAGCTTGAGATGAGCCGATGGCACGTCCTGCTCCCGGAGGAGGGCCCGCTCCGTGCCGGTTGCAGTTTATCCCAATTAGTACGAGAGGCAAGAGGAGAGAGGACGTTCCCTTTGTGTGTTTGCCGCGTGAGCACAGTTGATGGAAGTCGGCAAGAACTCTGCTGGGCGCAGCTTTGCTATGCGGCAGCCTGGGCGCTGGCGGGTGTCCTCTCGTGCCTCTTCATTTATCCCGTCCTTTTGCTGATAGGATCTAGATAAGACCCAAGAAGAAATAAAGAAGCATCATGCCAACATCAGTGAGCTGAAGAAGAACTTTATGGAGTCCGTCCCGGAGCCTCGGCCGAGTGAATGGGACAAACGTTTGTCCACTCACTCCCCTTTCCGAACCCTCAACGTCAACGGACAGATTCCCACGGGAGCAGATGGAGTGAGTACCTCGGCAGCGCGTGGGTGTCAGTGCACTGCATTGTTCCGAGGGACAGCTTTGCAACCCGGGAGTCGGCCTCAGCTCCCCTTAGTTATATTGAATTTTAATAGGTAATACTGACTTTCAGCATGTTTAGTGGTCTCTCAGAGAAAGGATGCGTTAGTGGTGGTGTCATAAAAATGGGGCTTTTTTGGTAGAAGAGAACGTAGGAATTCTTCACCAGGTTTTGATGCCGCTTTTCCTAGCGTTGCTGTCATCCATGACTGTTTCACGTGGCTGTTTTGGGGACTGCCGTGTTCCTGGTGCCAGGGAATGCATCTCCCCAAACGTGGAACCACCCCTGCAAAAATACCCCAAACACCTAAATTGGAGGGAATTGTTACTTCAGAGATAACGCTGCGGGTAATCCAGAGGAGCAGCACTAGGATGGTGTCAGTATCCAAAAGCCACTTTATTCTCCAGTTAACCCAGTATGTCACTGGGTTTCGGGTGGATTAGGATCTGCAGGTGCCGATCTGCTGTGGAGGCTTCAGGGAGACTCCTCAGGATGCTGCAGCAGGGCTGGTCATACGTGATGGCAATTTTCTCCTTGCAGGAACGGTGGCTGTATGTTAGTAGCTGCATGCATTCACCGTTGCTCTGCTGATTTCCTTAAAAAGGTAATTTTTCAAAGAAACCAAGTTGGAGCAGCAGAGATCTGTCAGCCAACTGGTTTCTTCTTGGAGAACAGACAGCTGCTCCAGTTAATACTGGTGTTACCTAGCTCCGATTTGAAACTTGTGAGTAAAACTGTAGTTGGAGGCTGTGATAACCAGTCTCTTGAATAATAAATGGGATTTTTCATCACATCCTGGCTGCAGTGGTGACAGGTGTGGAGTGTCTCTGGTTTAAGCCCAGCTTCTCCCCTTCCTGCCCCCGGTGCTGCAGGTAAACCTGCAGCTCGTCTTCAGACCACTGCAAGGGGGATACATTCCAAACAGAAATTGTGCAGGGGAGAGAGGGTCATCAGAAAGGTACCGGGGGTTTCAGCAGGCAGGTTTAATACAGGTTCCTCAAACACAGCGTAAAGCTGTGACAATTACAGGGCTCTTTTTCCCCCTTAGAAAAAAAAAAAAGACCAAATGAATTAATGAGGGTTGATCGTTATCCTTGGAATTACCCTGTTTATAACACATGGATGGGTTTTGCTCTTTGGTCGCTGAGCCTCAGCGTAAATTGTGCAGGAATTTGGGCAGCAGCGCGATGCAGAGCTCTGCCCCCAGTGCCACGTGCCTTACGGATGCGGGTGGGCTAGAGCAGGGGCTCTCAAGCTCCACGACTGCAGTTCAAGAATGATATTCTTGGTTATTGCGAAGAATTTCTGGCATGGGGACCGCAGCGTGAGGTCTGGGGGCTGCTGCTCACGATGCCGGGGTGATGCGGGCTTTCCCCATCAAAGGCTGCAGTGGTCCACAGCGAGGCAAGGATTGGTGTCAGCCCTGGATTTGCATTTCTGGAAATTCCCTCTTAATCTGATCCGCTCCGAAGTGGTCTTGCTCTGAGGTGAAGGTGGACCCGTTCTACTGTGAGCTTCCAGAAATGCATCTTCGCCGGGCACCCACCGGGCACGGTGTTTTCCTTCACCCGCATGTGGTTAAGGACGGGAAATCATGACGCGAGGCGACCCTGTTTCTCCTGTTCATGGTGGTACCTTCGCCCTGCGGTAGTGGCCGAGGGGTGTTCTGCCAGGGGCTGCTTTTCTGCTGTTCCCAGATGTTCCATTGCAAGTCAACTGAACCTTAACACGCTTTGTGTGTCCAGGTCAAGAAAGTCACTGTCCTATCTTCTGAGAGACAGGTTGGTGGGCCTGAGGTAAAGCTGCTGTTGTGATGTGTGCTGCTGCACCAGACTTTTGCTATTGCAATGGCACCAAGCAAAACTCAACAGCAGCTGCTGGATAACTTTTTTTATTTCTGTTGGCTACGTGAAGTAGTTTCATAACTCACTCCGAGAGGACTTGTGCACTGCTGCAGCTTTTGCAGCTTTCGATTTGCTTATTTTTGGTGCATGGCTGGTTCGACAAAGCTGCATGAAAGATATAACCGTGTATTCGGAGAGAAAAGCAATTATGAAAGTTTAACTGTACCCTGTTCTTTTTATGTTGTCTTTCTTTCCGTTTTTTGTTTTAATGATCACGTTACTCTTGCATTTTATATTTTCTTTTGCTGCCCAGTCTCCCAGCTACTTTCTCCCCAGTACTCATCACTTAGGGGTGTGCAAAGAACCAGTCCCAAAGTACCGCACGGATCAAAGGAGGCTAGCTCAGCTGAGAGAGCTCAGAGCCAAGTTTTTCCTCTCCTAGGTACACTTGGGTTTGACCAGGCCTGGCAAACCAAAGGGATGGAGAGCTCCCGAGCAGACACGTTTCCCACAGTCTTGTCTTTCTTCAGCGCAAGCGCTAGAGCCCCTGCATGATCCTACTGGGTTCACTCTTTCCGGTTTTTTACATTCCTTTAGACTCCAGAAACAAAAGTGCTAAAACGCAGAGGAGAGCTGAAGGAGTTTGCAGTGCTCCTCCTGCCACCCTGCCTGTTCCACACTCCGCGTTTCTCTCTTGCAACACTTTTTCACTCGTTTCGGTGGAATTTTCAAAACAATCGGAATTTTGATACCGTCATCAGAACTTTGAAAAAGCGTTTTGTATCTGCGCTGCGGTCTGCCCGTTCAACGACCTGTAACAGGCGCTGGGTTTTAAGGGCACTGTAGAATAGGAACCTGCCGCAGACCACGTTTTGTACTACACCGTTCCGATTTCTAATGCCTCCGACACTGTTTTTTTCCCCACCCGAGTGTTTCCGATGCCAAAACACTTCAGTTGGTTTTGAGCATACGCTTTTCTGGCGGGGCAGGGGCAAAACACGCGTGGTCACGATCCAGAGGTTTGTGACAAAACACGCCTGATCCCGATGCAGATGCTCCTGAGCTCTGCAGAGAGAAGTGGGTGTTGTAGCTCTAAGGCTGGTGCGACCCGAGCCGCCGCTCTCTGCTCTCCAGGGCAGCTTCTTTTTCCGTTGAGAGGAAGGCTGTCCTAACACTTTGCACACCTCCAAGTATCGTTTTGGGCACTTTCCATCTGTCATTTTTGTTCATCTCTCTCTGTCTTTCTTGATCTTCTACCACGAAAGCAGACACGGGAACGCCCTCTGTTAGTACAGGATGAAGACAAACTAAAACAGCAGGCGATGCCTACTGAGACAGCCTTTCCCCGGCAAGCAAGTGAAGAAACTCTTCCAAAGGTTTCTATTCCGATTCCTGAAGAGCAGAAATCACTCAAAAAGTGTCAGCTGTACTCTAGCGTTTTTCCTTCTCCACGTATTCCCTTTTTGATGTCCTTTCTCCTGGTCGTAGCACTGACTGTTTGGTGGCTGCTCTTTCTCTGAGTGGCAACAGGGTCATGGTGAAACCTCAAGACCAAAGTTCCTGAATTTCTTGGCCGTAGCCTCTGCTGCATCTTCCTTGTCCTGGTCTTTGGTATCTCCGTAGTTCGCTGTCCCGGGGAGGGACGCCCCGCGACCGTCGTGTTAATCCCGCTCTGTGTCGTTGCGTAGCTGTGATCTGGGACCTGGCAGGAGTGGTCATGGATTGCCAGGTCGTTGGGAAGTTTCCTAGTGTGCAATAGCAAATCCTCTGAACCGTGTTCCCGATTGCTGCGAGAGGGCAGACGGGGGCTGTAAATACGTGGGGGGAGACGTTTGCTGCTTCAGCCCCTGTAGACTTCACGTAGGCGTTGCTGAAGACTTGCTTTTGAGCTTCTTGTTTGAAATGTGAGATGTCCACGAGCTGAAGAACATTTGATGCTGATCCAAAAGAGGCTTTACAGCAATGTGCTGAATCTAATCCATAACCACTCCTTTTCTAGGAAACTGAGATGGGCTTTTAAGTAAAAAGTGTTGATTACCAATGCTGCTGCTAGTGTTAACTCAGAGACAGAGACAGGCAACTTTTCCTTTTCCCGGTGGGGGAAGCCCTTTGCAAAGCACTGGAGCTTCCCTCTCGCACCCCTGCGCTCGTTTCCGAGAGAATACGTCGTGTTACAGGAGAAAACCCATTGCAATATTTATTGTAAACATAGATTAATCATTTTTCTGAATCTGGTGGTCTTGGTGCTCTTCCAATGTGTGATTTTTTTATTTTGTGTTGAACTAACCGACGCATGTTTGCTTAGGTCACAGGAATGGAGTAACCTGCCGTTAGGTACGTCTCCTCTATCGCATGTTGACTTTACCACGTCAGGACACGCTTCTACTGTTAAAGCCATCGATTGTTTTGACTCCTCTAACTAAACCTTTGCATGCTGCTTGTTGTTTATTGCCTACAAATGTAAATGTCTGGATGATGCTCCCGTTTATCCGAGTTACCCGGGTGTAGCTGCGTAGGCTCCGAGATGAGTTGCTCAGCTGGGCTGAGCAGAAGGGGGTTGCGAGCTGGGGGGAAGATGGGACTTTGTGTCTACGGGGTTTCTTTTCTGTATATAGCAATTACAGGCTGAGCTGAGCCAAGCGCTTCTCCTTTCGGTAGTAATCTGCTCTCTTGCTTTCTCTGGAGGGTGGTGTAGGCACAGTTACTGCTGAGAGCAGCCACCCCTGCCATCAGTGTGGGCTGCTGCTCCAGCAGCATGGAAGAGAGAGGAGTAGACCTTTATTACAGGGACTAAAATGTGTGGATATATATATAAATACATGTATTTACAGCCCTTTGTAGATCTCTATCTGTGTGTACAGTGTTATTTAGGAAGCTAGCAGATGAGCTTGCAGGAGAAGGCATAAGGCAAATACGGCATGTGCCGTCTGACTGACGGACCGTGGTGTATCACGGACCGTTTGGAGCCGCCTCTCTTGCTCTTAGTGTACAGGTCGAGGCTCTCTAAACGCTCTCAAAAGCTTCGGTTGCTAGTGAAACCCTTCGGTTTAATCTCACAGGAATCTTTCTGATTACTCTTGTAACCTGCTCCGATGAGTTCACCGGTTTGTGCCTTTAGGACTTTGTTTTGCGAGGATGCTGGTTTTTCATTGGAAAGTGTTCTCCCCTTTGTAATACACTGCCTTTAATACACAGTCTTCCTCTCTCTGGAAGTGCAGAAGTCACGGGGTGGTTGTGCGGGCGCACCGGGGTGCGGAGGAGAGCTGTCGGCAGCGCAGCCTGCCCGTGCGCTCGGCACAGGCAGCGGCCGGACGGGGCCGCGTGCCTACATCCTAGGAACACGCCGTAGGGTGCGCGGGAGCTCTGCTGAGCTCGGCAGGGGAGACCTGCTCGAGGAGGTGGGCCCTGGAGTGGTGGGGAAGGATGCTGAGGTGCCACGTGCCGCGCAGAAGATGCGGGATGGAAGAAGCTGGGGGGATGCTTCTGTCTGGGATTCCCTGCCTGAATCTCCTTCCCAAAATCGGTGTGGGGAGGGAGCGGACAGGAGTTGTTCAGATCTCTCTCTCCATTTTCTATCCATGTTTCCTGGAGAAGAGCAGTTTAAACACGCTGCTTCCTTTTGAAGCCGTCGGTCGGGTGAAGTGCTGGGATGCCGCTCGAGGGCACTTTGCGCGCTGTTCAGGTCACGGCGTGCTCTTTCTGACCCCGGGACGGGTACTTGGAAGCCACAGCAGTCTAGGGTTTCTGTAACTTTGCCTACCATTTCCAAAGTCTAAAAATCTTTGCCCAGAGCAGTGTTTGAACACAGTGCTCAGGACATCTTATCCCAGAGGGGTGAGACGCTCTCCGTTGGTCACAACTCTTGATATTCTTAATTGAAACGGCGTCTCGCTCTTCCTTTTTTCAATCTGGAGATAAAGCTGGTTGTCATCGGCCAAAAACCTTTAAAACCTTACATTCTGAGAATGCTCAGGAACATTTTTGGGGTTTATATAACAACTGGCACTGCAGAGTATAAAGACACTGAACAAATGCTTTGTATTCCTGGGCCAATTTAGAGGCCAGTTACCTGTGTTCATCCGGGCCTGTGTGATCTCTTCTGACAGAGAAAGCTTGTCAGAATGGAAACCTCATCCGTCCACCGCCGCAGTGCTGTGCCTGCTGTGCTCCAGCCCCTCTGCCAGCCCCTCTTCGCTTCTTTTTCCATGTGCTTGCGAGGGAAGGGGAGTTACAGACGTGCCGCGTAGCTGTCCACGGACGGTCTCGTTCCTGCACGTTATGTCTCATTCCGGCACACCATGTCTCGTACACGGCTGGGCTGGTTGGTTCCTGGTTTCGCTCTTGATGTCCGTGCAGGATGTGGCACTGAAAGAAGGGATTTTGGGATGCCTGCTGTCGTACCCATGCACACGGAGAGTTGGTTCGCTCTGGCTTCGTTTAAGGGCAGAGGTCTCAGGGTTTTCGTAAAGGAACCAGCGCATGTACTTTGCTCCCTTTTCTCCTCAGGAACACACTTGCTGCAAAGCCCCAGCAGCCCCCGTCCCCGAGCAGAGGCAGGATGAACGCACCCTGGTCCTGCGTGGCCGGTGCAGTGCCGGGCTGTGAGTGATGGAGAGCTGCACTATCCCTTCCAAAGGGATGCTGGAAATGTCCCAGCACGTAACCTCATCCAGGTTGGCGTGAGAAATCCTGATTTTTGTCAGTGCTCTCTGCTGCAGCAGATGACGTTTTGGTGACTCTGGCGTGCTGGTGATTCGGCTGCGTGAAGGCTGCTGGCAGTTTTGATGTTATTCAGTGTTCCCAGTGTTGCGCAGTCTGGTCGCTCTTCTCTTTGGTGCTCACGTGTGGGATCCAGTCAGCGGCTCTCCAGGCTCGGTCCCTTCAGGTTTTCCATCAGGAAGCTGGTGGTTGGCTCTGCGTTTGCTTTCTGAATCTTCTTACCCTGATATCAGCTCTTCCGAACGCCAGCTAAAACGCAGGGTGGTTTCTTGTGGCTTCATGCTTGCGGGCATTAGTATTCTGAAGCAGCAGGAGTGCCCGAGCCGGTCGCTTGAACCTCGGGACGAGCTCCGAGGCTGTGTTAGGTATCGGGCTCTGTGCGGTGGTCGGCGGTGACTTCCGAGGTGTGCATTGCTGTAAAGCAACATCCCTTTTTTCTTTTCCATTATTGAAAGTGAACAGATAAATGAGGGCATTGTCTGCACCTCCTGCCGTGTGCTGCTTTGCCCTGGGGGTCAGTCCAAGATGAGCCGAGGCCTCCGGGCAGCTCGGGTTAGGGCGCGGAGTTAAGCCAAGACCAGCTTTCCCTACTAGCGGTTTGTGCTAGCGACGGCGCTGAGAAGTAGGTGCTCAGTACTGACCCTGTCCCGAAACAGCGAGCAGAGGAGAGGTGGATGTCCTCGGCGGGGCACCAGAGGAGTCTGTGTTTGCAGGAGCGAGGTCGGGCCGGCCTTGCTGCGTCTGTACCGCGGGGCTCCTCGGGAAGGTTGTGGGCAAAGTGTCTCGCACTTCACGCGGGGGTCAGTGATTTGTCACTCTGAGAATTATTCCACTGGTTTATTGGGTTTTCCTTTTTCCTGGTCGTGAGTTGATGGTGCCTGTTCTGATCTGCAGACCGAGGTGGGATGCTTTCCGGAAGAATTTAGCCCAAAGAAGGGTTATGGATTCAGTTAGAAACCTTTGGTCTGTACTTACTGGTGGGCGACACTGGAGACCCTGACTGTGGTGGCTTCTCTTGTGTGCGGTTTGGTCTGTGCAGCTGGAGGGAAGGACTAGCCTTGGTGTGTGCCACTTTGGGGTCTTCTGGCAGTGGTACGTGGCAGTGTCAGTTCAGTTTGTGGGGACTAAAACCACTTTCTTTTTTACCTAAAATGCTCTCTTTTGGAACACTTTTTCGGTTTTGTATTTTTTCTCAGATTTTTCTTTGTAAATATGTACATTTATCATTAATAAATGTTATTGCAAATCAGATTCCTCTTTCCACTGCTTATTAACAACAAAGATTTATACGACCCGTGTTAACGACTTCCCTGGGCTAACCCTCAGCAGGGCTTTCTCGAACCAGGAGCTGCCAGACCCCAGTCCTTGCTGTTGCATTCAGGGGGGTGGGTCTGTTGGGCACTCTGTCGTGCTCCTGGCGAGCCAGGGCACGCGAGGCTGCGGCTGTAGCAACGCACCCTCTCAAACCGGCCAGAATAATTCAATTGAGGATTAAATCCAGCTCGGTTAAGGGAAGATGTTGTTTGCAGAGGGGTCAGAAGGTTCAGCCCTCTACCAAGCACTGTAACGCTGGCACGCTGTGCCTCTTCGCTTCTGAGACTGAATGATGGGAAAAACAGCTTGCAGAAAGTTGTCCCGAGAGCAGGAGTGTCGCAGGTCCTGCGCAGTGCAGCGGCGAGAGCCTCTGCCCTCGTGTTGTATTAATTTGGAGACAAAAATGCTCCTTTCTGGTTTTTGTAAGCGAAACCCGTGTTCCTAATTAGCCACCGTTTCTCTGCTTGGTGATACCGTGCAAACCCCTGGTTGGGTTTCAGCTGGCTGAAGCTGCCTGAAGTTGTTCTAGAGCCTGCATCAAGAGCCATTCGTAATTTTAACTCCCAGCCTCTCTGAGATGATTTACGTCTGGATAGACTGTTTGGCTCGTTCTGTGCTGTCACGAGCGACCGCAGGAAAGCGAATCTGGCTGTGATGGAGCAGCGCGAGGCGTGTGCTGCTGTCCTGGGTGAGCCTGGCACCGGAGTGAGCCTGGCACCGGAGCAGAGCTCCAGCGGGATTTATGAAACGAAGCCAGCGAGATGCAGCAGCACAAAACTGGTGGCGGTTCTAAACCCCGACCGTATCCCTGCTCTTCGCAGCTGCTGCACCACGAATCCGGAGGCAGTTTTCACAATGCCACGAGCGGCTTTTTCTCTGCAGAGGGAATTCGGAATAAGAAGCCCCTCACCCAAGGGTACCTGCTCCACAAAAGGGATGGAAAGGGGATCAGGGGGGATGGGGAGAGGAATCATGTTGCTCAGCAACCTTATTTTAATACCTTAAGGATTGCTCTTGAGGTTGTTTCCGGTTGCCAAATAGTTGATGCGGGGGATTGAAGGTGGCTGCTGGGTATCATATAATATCCTGGGTTTCTTGTTCATGACAGAAATTTAATCTTTTTAAGCTTGTAGCATGCTGTGTATCTTCTATCCTTACTTTTAACTTTGGTCAAATTGTCTTTTAACCTTCTGTCGTGTGACTCGGCTGGTCAGGATGTTGTGATGAGATCAATGGCCATTAAAAAAATCCATCAAAAAATGCAAATCCGTAGGTAATGGCCATCGTTTTCAAATGCCAGGGTTTGTTGAACGGCTTGTAAACTTCTGAACTTCTATCTTTAAGGCAAAGCGGTTCTGTAAGGCATGGCAGGTATGGTAAAATAAGGATCTCTTGTTTTCTGCTTCGTGATACTTTCTGGCAGCTGTGAGATTGAGCATCATTTGATCTGGGAGCTCTCACGGGTGAGTGCGGTTGGCTGCAAACATCATCTGCTTGTGCATCTGTGGACGGTCACGCTGAGGCTGTTAGCTTCTGTGGGATAACCTAATAACACGCGCCAGCGTTGACGGCTGCCGTGCGGTACGGAACAGGAAGGGTCTGGGAAGCACTGACACCCTGGAATTTGTATCATTTCGTATGGTGGCTGCAGGGAGGTAGCATGCACTGTAATTTCGTGGGTTTATACATTTTTATCAAAAGTATAGTTGGTTAATTGGCAGGTTGACTTCATTTTAGCACTCCTTAAGTATTCCTGCAGGGATAGGAGTCTGGTTTGGGATGAGGGGGATTGAATATTTCTAGGGAGAGAGGCAGCAGCTTGCCTGCCTGGGCTGCAGAAAGCGTGCATCTGCTCTGGCAGCGTAGGGCAGCCGCTTCATACAAATGTATCCTGATCCAAAATAGTAGATTCTTGGAAAAAATACAGGCAAATTATACAGAAACACTTTTTAAGAAAAATGAATGCTGTCGGTAGTTGGTATCAGCCATGCGATGAAGCCTGTTATTAATTTATCCCCAGCTGGAATTACTGGGTGTCACTCTTCACGCTGGAACGCTCAAATTAAGCTGTATCCTCATTTTGTCACATCAGGTGCACAAAGGTTGGCACTTACCAGGGTGATGTTTTAGTCGCCTTCGTGTCTGGCTCGGTTTGTGTCTTCTGGGGCACCGCATCCTGCCCTCGTGTTTCCTTCACGCTGTGTATGGCTTAAGCCAACAGTCCGTTTCCTGCTTGGCGTGGGCATCCCTGGTTTGGGTTTGTGTCTCTGGAGATCGGCGCTCCCAGGTTTCGTGGGTCTCACGGAGAGCTGGGAACTCTGCAAATCTGAGCCCTAAAAATAGGAATGCTTTTGCATTTGCGAATTAAAATAAATCTTGATAAGATCAGAATTTGCAACAGATGTTCAGATTCCCGGGGGGGGTTGGTTTTTTATGAAGAGATAATCTTTCCTAGCCTACATGCAAACTGTGTTTTTAAATAGAAGAACATAGCTGTATTTTTTTAAGTGTGTGTAAATAGACAGTTTTATATAGAAACAAAGTCCTTTCAATGAGTCTTTCCTATCAGTAGAATAGGTAGGCAAGAAAAAAAGCGCTTCTGATGGGTTGATCTTGTCAGGATTTCACTCTGTCCCTGTGGCCTGCACGCTTGCTGCCGCACCCTGCTCTGCCCAGTGTGTGCGCCCCGTAGGCTTCGCTGAAGCGTCCCCCTTCCTTTATGCTTGGGCCATACCAGATACTTCCAAAACGCGCGTTACTGTATACGAAAGGGAGCTGGGAAGCTGTTTGCACTGGATAGAGATGTTTCTCTCTTAAATAGGTCTGCGCT
This sequence comes from Rhynochetos jubatus, assembly GCA_027574665.1. Classification (NCBI taxonomy): domain Eukaryota; kingdom Metazoa; phylum Chordata; class Aves; order Eurypygiformes; family Rhynochetidae; genus Rhynochetos; species Rhynochetos jubatus. Next base: position 3,842,441 of record CM050672.1, on the reverse strand, counting down.
TGTGTAGCTGCTTCATCTGCTTTGTTTGCTCTGTGGTCCTTGTCTCGGTCGAAGCAGTGCCCCAGCCGGTACGTAAGGGAATCCTGCTCCTACGGCGTTCTCCATTCAACCCCAGAAGATGTCTCTTCCCAAGATCCCATGGTTAATTTGCCAGGCTTAGCGTATGTAGTTAAGGAAAGGTCACTACACCGGCAGCAGGTAAAGCAAGAGTGAGACACGGGCGTTCAAAGCTGATAATCTCCGTTCCGTTTTTTGAAATACTGCAGTGTAGTGTCTCCTGTCAGGCAAAATGAGGGGGGAGCTGGATATACCTTTGGAGGAGCACATCTGGAAGTGGTTTTCCATCAGAACGAACGCTTCCCTGTGCCTGCAGTCAGACCTGATCATTGCGGTGCTGATCACTGTCCCTTCGCTCCTATTAAATGCGTTTTCCTAAGCAATATCCCAAGAACTTAAGAGAAGCCCAAGAGGCTGGGAATCCTAATGGATGGAAATCTTACAGGTAATCTATCTGCAGCATAAAGAAGCAGGGAACTGAAAGCTACCCGGGAGGAACTGTGGAAGAGTCATTTCTTGAAATGATACCAAAATAAGCTGCTGTTTGCTCCTGCATAAAGCAGCTCCTATTCTTAACAAACTATTGAACCGTGCCATTAGTGAGGTCAGTCAGGGTGAAAGCCTGCGGTGTACAGAAAACGCATTGAATCGCATCACCCACGGGCTTCAGACCTCACGTTTTAACCACAAATTACAGTTTTTTGGTTGCCCAGACAATCTTTTTAATAGCAAGTGAGGCAAAGGTTTGTGTTCATCTTAATACCACCACCAAATTGAGAATTACAGGTGGCAAAATAGACTTGCCATGCTTTTACAACTATTTATTCACTAGTTTTTGATGAACTGTTTTAATCACTGGGTTTGGATGTGGCTATTTTTATACAAAGTTATGAGAAGTCAACTGCGAGGCTAATTATTGAGAAGAAATTGTAACGGCATTGATTAAGCAGCATCCCTCTGGGCTTTTTCCCTCCCTGTTCCCTGATGGATGATGTGACAGCTTTGACACGTGTAAAATTGTAGGTGCCCGAAACTGCTTACTCTGCCCTTCCTTGGAGGCAGCTTTGCGTGTCGACAACGAGAGCAGCCCAGCTTCCGGCACGGGGCAGGGCTGTAGCCATCGGGCGCTGCTGGAGACGGGCGCTGCTTCTCCGCACAGGAAATGCTCATCCTCGCTGGGGCGTTGGGGCAAACGGGATGTTTGCCAAAGCTTTCTGTCCTTTTGTGTTTTAATTCTTCTGTCTCTGCTGCTTCTCTCCTGGCTAGAGGGCTGCCAGGGATGTGAGAAGCCCTAGCTGAGACCTTGCTGACGAGCCGAACGGCGAGCAGACTAGCACCGCCCTTAGCTAAACCCTCTGGCGTGGCACGCGCTTCCCAAGTATCCCAGGTGCTCTAGACGTGCTGGCTTGCCTCGGAAGCCTGGCTGCTTCATTACGTGCCTTCTCTCCCACGCAGCGTCGCACGCGGCGTCGGACCTTCAGGAGGTTTAGCTGCCGCGAAGGTTTCCGCGTGCCAAGTGCTTTTGGGATGAAGCGTGTTACGGACGTTACAGCAGTCCTGAATAGATGGTGAAACGCAGCTCGTTGAGCAGTCAGCTGCGCCGCGTGCTCGGTGGCGACGGGCTCAGCGCACACCAGCGTGAACATCTGGCTTTCCAGCCTAGAGCCGCGTTTCTTCCTCAGCTGGGCAGCTTTGTGCCAAGCTAACCGAACCGGTTGGTCTGGAGGAAACCGTATAAATTCTTTCAGGCGACCGGAGTGCGTCGTCGATTCAGGAGTCTCTGGGTCACTGAAGCAGTTGATTTCAGTATTAACTTGTAGATATTCTCACGATAGTTGTACCAATGCCGACTCTGTGGCCGTTATCCCCGAGACCGCAACAGCGGACGAGGTGCTCCGAGGTGTGTGTGTTCCCAGGGGAAAAGAGGCTCTGTGGGTTATCGTACACAGTCTGGGCTTACCCTTTCGACCTCCACCTACAAATTACAGCGTAAGATATTTCGAGGAGTTAAAAGCAGAATCAGGTGCTGGTTTGGGGCAGTTGGTGGGTTGTGTTGCACACGTGAATTGCGGATGTGCCCGAGGTCCCCACTTGCTACGCTGAAATTATCCCTCTTTCCAAGCTGGGCAAAAGGTGCTTAGTGGTGGCTTTTCCTTCAGGTGCAGAGGGTTGTTTTAATATTAATTCCTTAAACTTGAGGAGAGTGGATTATTAATGTACCGGGAAGTCAGTAAGTGCTGGCTGCATCGTGTAGCACAAGGATTTTCAAGCGTCCCAGCCCACCGCTGTTGCATGCGTCCCTGCAGATGTGATATATGACAAGAAACTGATGTTTTGCCTTTATGCTTCATGACCTCCTGTTCTCCCTAACGCTCTTTCTCTCTCTCTCTCTCTCTGGCTTTTTTTGTGTATTCATTCCTTTTTAGAAACTGAGTGACTTTCTCTCCAGAGAGGATGTGGCTGCGGTGCCAGAGCGGCGCGGTGTTCGCGCTGGCTTTGCGTGGGAGGGCTCAAAGCAGTCAGTAGCTTTTAGTGAGACCCCAGTGCCACCCGCCTCCGAGCCTTCTCCCAGCCGCGACTTTGGTGCTTCCTCCCTAAGCAGCGAGGAGGAGGAGGAGGCAGCAGCTCCCAGCCTCCCCGCGAGCAAGGAGGACCTGAGATGTGGAAAGGGGGTTTGTGTGGATGCGGAGAAGGACTCGGAGCTCCCTGAGCTGGAGCCCCCCACCAGCCCTGCCGCCCCTCCCCGGCAGCCCTGGGGAGGAGAGGAGGAGGTGGCAGAGGATGGCGAAGACAGATTTGCCTTTAGAAAGCTAAATGGCGAGTGTCACGACCCGGATGTTAATGACGGGCTGCCGGCCGTCATTCGCTGCTTCCAGGTAGTGAGCCCCAGCGCCTGCTCCCCCACATCCCGCCTGGCTTGGGAGTGGGAACCCCAACACTGCAGCAAGCAGATCCACAGACCCAGAGAGGAGTTGTGTTTGCTTGGCTTAGGCTCGGTGCTAATTAGCCGGTTAATCTCCTGCAGTGGGTGCACACCAGCCCCTCTCAATTTATCTTTGCACTAAAGACAAGCCCCTCTCGATTTATCTTTGCGTTACAGACGGTTGCCGCAGCGCAAGGCAACTTTCCTTGATCAAAGCATCCTGTTGCATGCCCCAAAAGGGGAGTATTTAGGCTCCAAAGACATGTAATTTTAGTTCTTAAGGTTTTTGCCGTCTCCTGCTGTACCGGAGGCTGAGCCTGAGTGCAGCAGAGCGAGTCTGAAGCGCTGTCAAACGTGCTTTCTACATGGTGAACGTGGGCTTTGTCCCCTTTCTGCTCCCACTGTGGGAGGTATTTTTGCCTGCTTCAGTGTTGATATTAATTGCTTACGGGCAAATAGGCCTCCACTTCCCCCGCTAACAATCACGGTGGTGTCTGCCGGGTTTGGGGCCGGTGAGCAGAAGTCGAGCCCTCTGGGAGAACACTGCGGGTCTGAACTAACTCTGTCGTCTTCTGGATGATTATCAGGTGGTGGAACAACTGATCTCTCTTCCCCCCCTTCCCCATTTCTCTTTCGAGATGTCATGTTTCAGTTTTGTCTGACATTGATTTAATAAAAGTTAAAGATTAGGATCTGATGAGGGGTTTTAATCATACAGTGTTGCCCTTGCAGTCGGGATGAAGCTTCTCAGCTGTGATCAGTCTTTATTTGCCCAGGGTTTGTGTTAATCTTGACGTTGTCATCAGCAGACGAGGGTCATCTCTTACGGGCAGCTGGCCATGAGCTTCTAGTAATTAGAAAGTTAATAATCAGTGGAGACAGTTGCTTTGTGGTGTTGTGACCCACGGGTTAAACCCTTGGTGCCTCGCTTGGGCTGACCTGAGGGCACGGTGTTGGGGAAGGGCTGGAGGGTTTCTCTGTCTGTGTAATCCCCACGTGTCATCTCTGCCCTCTGAGCAGCCTGCCCTACCAGAGGCTTAAAAACACTGACTTCCAGGCTGACCTTGGTTCCCACAGCGCTTTTATCAGATCAGTGTCAGAACATTTGCCAGCAACACGGTGGCGATGTGGGAATGCTGACTGGGTCTTTACGGAGGTGTTTTTAACCCTGTCCCGTAGCCACCGCTAGTGAAGACACAGACGGTCACCATCTCCGACGTCTCCAGCGCCGTCAAAAGTGAAATTCCCACAAAAGAAGTCCCCATCGTCCACACGGAGACGAAGACCATCACCTACGAAGCTGCACAGGTAAGGTGTGTTCTGATTAATTTTCCAGGGGCTTAATTAAACTCAAGTAAGCGTTTTGTTCCTGAATCCTCCGCATGAGACAGCAGCACCTGCCTTTCCCCAAGCACCTGTGTCACAGCGCGGCAGTTAACCGGTGCTGTGGATGCTATTTCCAGGTGCATCTGGTATTTTTAGAGGAGCGGTGTTTTTACTATCCCTCAAGAGTAATTATTTTTTCAGGTGTGCAAACAGAATTTATCTTCAGCCACTGGTGCCTTGGGGGTGTAGGTTAGGCTGTGCCGCATTAACCTGAGTTGGCCTTTTTTGTGCAGGAGATGCCTTGTCTTGCTTTCCCCGGCTCTCCTCGCTCTTTAGAGCTTGCTTTATAAATTATTTGATTGTCCTTTAGGTTTCAACCCTGAAATGGGTGTTGAAAGCCTGCAGTATTCTATAAAATGCAACCAGAGTGGGTGATTGGAAAGCAGAAACGTTAGTGGGGCGGTGCCAACATATGCAGGTATGGTTTCACTGCTGAGGTTAAAATTAATCCTCAGTGTAAAACAGGGTTTGTTTTGAGAATTTGGAGCCTTTGTTAGCTTGGGTTTGTCATAGCTGTGGTGGTTAGAAGCAGCCCATGCTCTGGTGCTGGAGTGCAGTGATTCTGGGATGTAGGTTTGGTTGTGTGTAGCCCATGGACCACACTTGTGTAATTTGGGATTCCCGAGGAATCCCGTGACTGCTCAGCATCCTCCTCAACAGCAGGAGTAGAGGGGGTCAGCATCGCCCCGTTTCTCAGCGAGCAGATGATCAGGGTTCTGCTCGGGTCACTGCTGATACCGTTTCTAACTGGGAGATGAAAAGCGAGTCTCTGGGGCTGGGAGATTCCTTCCAGCCTGTGGAAAATGGTCCCACCTTGTGGTAACTCCAGATATTGTCCCACCGCGGTTCTGGACCGCTGCCCTGTTCGTTAGTGGTTTGTTAGGGAGACGCGGATGGCACGGCCGGGGCGAGTTGGCGGGATGGCTTACTGCGGGGGTTTCGGCACACCTGGGAAGGTCGAGTCGTGCGGGATGGGAACCAAGGAAGCAGCTGCAGAAGGTGTTTCTAGTTGCAGGTATCTGGACTTGCATCGCTTCTGCGGCGTTTAAAGCGAGTGGTGTGACTGGCTGTGTCAAGGTGTGACAACACCTTGTTGTCAGGGGGGAGGAAGGGTAACACGTACCTTCCGCATCAGATGGTGCTCTCTGGCGATGTGACCCTCCGTGGATCCAGGCAGGTGAAATTTGGGAGAGGTGTCTGCTTTGGTCTCCTCTCCTGGTCCGAAGCACGCAGCTTGGCAATGGAGGAGCTTGACCGGCATCGCAGGGCCAGCAGCGTACCCAGGTTTGGGTGTACCCCAGCCCGTCTGCTCTGGGGTGTCAGAGCTCCTCCCTGGTCGTTCTGTGGATCGGTGTGTATCCAGCCTTACAGCTCAGGGGCTTTGTGCTGCACCTCAGAGCCTTGAGAAGCCCCTGTGCAGCGGGGCGCAGCCCAGCCAGCCACAGGTCAGCTCGCTCCGTCCCGCGGTCCGCGATGGAGAGGCGTCTGTCCTCGGATCGCGTCCTGCTCTGTTGGTGTGGAGACCCTGTGTCTGTCCACGCTGCCTGCAGAGACTGATGGCCTCTTCTGTCCCCCAGACAGATGGTGGCAATGGCGATCTAGACCCTGGCATCCTGCTGACCGCTCAGACCATCACTTCAGAAACCACCAGCAGCACCACCACCACACAGATCACGAAGGTAACGGCACGGCAACGCGATAAAGCAACAACGATGACTAAACCAGTGATGTGACAGCCAGATGGGCAGAGTTGAATAACAGGAAACAAGCTTAAACTCCAGTGCCTTTCAAAAAACGGGGTTAATACCTGAAACAAAGCAGGGGTGTCCCAGGTTTGCCCGTGTTGAATTAAGACTGTAGATTCAGCGCAGCCTGCGGATGCGGGCTCTGACCGTCCGGGACAGAACCGTACCGTGAGTCAAAGCTCTTTCCTGGCTCAGCTGTAAGAAGATGAATATTTGACAGTTTTTCTTTGAGCAGTGGCAATTTTCCCCCGTGGTTCTGAGACCGTGGGATGACGGCAGTATTTGGGAACGCTATTTTTGATACCGTCTTTAGAGAAGCAGCCCCAGCACGCTCAAATTCCGTTTCAGTTTTAGACTAACAGGAGGTTTTTTCTTTGTCCTAGACTGTGAAGGGTGGCATTTCAGAGACACGGATTGAAAAGAGGATTGTCATCACGGGAGATGCAGATGTAGACCACGACCAGGTTGGAGCTCAGATACTGTCCAAACCAGCTTCTCAGAGCTGGCGTGAACTAGACAGTCTCTTTCTAAAGACACCTTCACCAGGAAACAACCTAGGGAAATTTTACTGGGGTAGAAATAACACTTCAAAACTGATTTCGGTCATAAATTCTTTTTTCACACTATGGAGCTTTTTGGCTGGCCCAGCAAAGCTTGCTTCTGCTCTGCAACTGGTGTCGGCAGCGAGGTTTTGATTGCAGAATTGGTTTGGACCAATATAATTGAAAAAAAATAAATCCATAAAAACATGAAATGAAAGTTTTCCCAGACATCTGGGTGATCTGCGTTAATTTTCTAGTTACTCTGAAGCGCTCTTGCTGCCGTATTGTGCCAGAAGTCATTGCAGAGCACTGGGCACCGGCCCTAAATCTCACTGGCTCTACAGGAAACTGCTGAGTCTGCCTCCCTGGCCTCCAGCGCGTGTTGGAAGGGATGATTTTTTCATCAGAGCATTATACTTTGAATTTAAGTTTAGTTGCAAGTATCATGGGGCTGGAGAATTATTTGTACGACAAGAACTGGTTTATAAATTCCAAGAGAAGGCTGAGGTGTGCTCGTCGCATTGCTGGAAGAGTAAAGAGGGTTTGTTTAATTGCTCTCACCCATCTACCATGGGGCAGCGCAGAGGTGTGCTGCATTCTTAGGAAACAGCTTTTCCTTTCAGAAATAATCTAATACCACCAAAATCACCCAGCTGTGCAGCTCTTTCTCTCCCCAGAGTCAGAAATAGTCTCTCGACCCCCAAGGACCATCGGGGCACGCTCTGAAATGCTGTCTCTTTCAGGTTCTAGCACAGGCGATAAAAGCAGCGAAGGAGCAGCACCCGGACATGTCGGTGACCAAAGTGGTTGTGCACCAGGAGACCGAGATCGCAGAGGAGTAGCGAGGTTGCGTAAGTAGGGAGACCACCTACAAGTGAGTGCCGGGTGCCCCTTTCCCCTCAGGGCCGGGGGCTCCATCCTGGTGCAGCTGAGGTTTGGCTAAATACGGTCAAAGTTCAGTTATTATTGTTAGCTGATGAGTCCTGCTCGGGCTGTTCCTATTGAACCAGTTAAGGCTGATGAAGCAGTTACAAACACAGACTCATCCTGCTGTGGAAGTGAGCCAAAACTGTCCAAAAGAACCTACCTGGCTGCTGAGATGAGGTCGTTCTGCCTTTCCAGGCACCTCCGATGCCCCTGCAGCTCACTGAGCTGTGGGTTTCCCATAGACCCTGCCTGTATCAGTGCCAGGAAACCCCTGAGCTGGAGCCCAAGTTCCTCACTGGCCTGCAAAGATCCCTTTTCTGCAGTTCTGATGATTTTGGGGAATAGCTGCTCAAGGAATCCAGGAGCTCTGCCTGTGCGTCGGCACCATAAGGCCCATCCTGCCCGGTGCCGTTGGTGTTGCCAGGTCGGTGCCCTGCGCTGCCCTGCTGGTGTCCTGCCTCATCCCAACAAAGCTGCTACTTGCAGAGATCTGGGAGGTGGAACAAGAACAGATTAGGCAGGAGGAGAGCCAGCGTGGGTTAACAAGCATCGTAGCTGAGCTTTTTCACGCTCCAAACCTAAAGAAAAGTGGCAGAGCTTTCCGAAGGGTGCCTGGACTTGCAGCTCGTAAAATATGGTCCTTCAGGGAGGGAGCGGGACGTTGCTTGTGCCAGGCTCTGGGCTGGACTCGTACCTGCCATTGATGGTAACTCGCCTGCTGGTTTCAGTTCTCCGACTGCTTGAGGGGAGCAGGTTCCTCTTTCCCAGGAAGCCGACTGGTAGCCATAACTCCGTGCTTCTCTCTCTTTAGGAAGCGTTCCTGCCGGACACGACACCAGGAGACAGACACCCAGCAAAACTACCAAGAAACTACCTGGAGCACAAAGACCTCGGATTTTCCAGACCTGACACTCAGAGACATTCATATCATTTATTAGGAGTTGCGCTTTGACATTTTACTTAGGATTTTCCAGACTCCACTGGATCCCATTGGATATAGGGGTTTGGGTTTTTTATATATCGTGACAAAAGTATGCCATATTTCTAACTGTACTGAGTATTTTTTACAGGTTTTCAATTTTGCATTCCCTCTCACGCATAGCCTCTTCGGATACAGACCCCGACACACCTCGCAGGGCTCAAAGGGTCGCTCTTTTAAGTCGTATTCCCTCCGCCTCGTCAGGGATAACGGAGATGAGCCACGTCCGTGCATATTCCGAGTGCGGGATCAGTACGCGCCTTCAAAAAGCCATGGGTCCTTCTGCCGGGAGAGTCAGTTTAAAGAGTCAGACTTCAGTTTTGTGCAGCATTTCCGATTGCCTCTTGATTTAGGGTTTTTAGCTCTAGGGAGCCTGAGACTCCAGCCGCACACCCGGGCGTGCAGAGCAGAGCTGCTGCCTCTGCTCCGCGTTCCCTCCCCGCTGGGTTTCAGGCCCCCCCCGTGTGTGAACACAGTAGGGTTTTGTGGTGTAGCCTATGCACACATCTTAATAGTTGGCTAGATTTAAGGAATCCTGGAAGTTGCTTCAAGTATCTTATACTGTGAATTTTAGAGCTTTACGAGGACTGTGATAGCGCCTCGCCTTCCTCCTGTGTGTCCCTGCCGAGTGCTACCTACCTGTTGGTGTTTCCTAGAGGCCATTCAATTAAAAAGCCCTTAGAAGTGTGCGTTTCAGGTGTTTGCACTCTGAATGCTATTGAGGTAGGCGTACGCAGCATTCACAGTAACCCTTTTTTTTTCTCAGTGTCATAGTTTTTCACCTGTTTGTGTTCATGATTTTTAAATTAGGGGGTTTTGTGAGTCATGGGTTGGGTTTTTTCCCTCTCCTCACAGTGCTGTTTAAAGCTAAACACATTACCAGAGCATATATCCCACTGTCATTTAATTTTAAGTCCTTTGGACCATCCTTCTAGGCCTGACAGCTGAATTTGGAGAGGCCGAACAAGGAATCTTGGGAGGTGTCAGGTGTTGCTGGCTGTGGTAGAGCCAGACGCCCTGGGAAGCGCTGCCGCTGCCTTCCACGCTGGCTTAAGGGTCCGGACTTTGTTACTGCCTTGCTGGAGTGAAATACCAGGGCCGGTGTTCGTCTTTGGGCTGAGCTTAGAGACCACCGGGGCCATCTCCAGCTTAGGTGGGGGGACCAGAAAACATCTTTTCTGGGGCTGGATGCGCGTCCCTCCGCGGCACCGGGGGCTGAGCTCCGGCTGCTGCTTTCCGAGCTTCATGGCAATGTTTTAACCATCCCCTGGTTTCTCCTGCCAGCATTTAAATCTAAAAAGGTTAAAAAACCCCCAAACCCAAGCTTTGTGAAGAGTCTGCCCAGAGACTTGTGAACACTTTAGTACACTTTGAGGTTGTGATTTATTTTTTTTTAAATATATATATATATAGTGTGGCACATTGGTAGCTGAGGGCACGGAGTGCTTTGCTGCTGCTCCTCAGTCGAGGATGGGAAGAAAATGGCAATAAACGGAGCTCTCTGCTACTTCAAATTTGAATTATGTGTTTCAGAGTCACTGGATTTAGCTCAGGCTGCAAGGACTTGCTGTTTAGCTGCAAACAGCCTTTGAACTACACTGGGGCTAGTGTAGCTTCGCAGATTCAGGTGCAATTTTAGTGAAGCTGTCAGTATTGATTGGAGACTGCTGAAAACGCTGGAGCTGCTGGATTTGGGCTTGCTTTGAGCCTCGCTGGCCGTGGGTCCTTCTCAGCCTCCAGCCTTCCCATGCCGGTAGCTGCTGCTGGGGCTGCTCTGAGTGCGTGGTCCCCTCCGGTGATGCTCTGCCTTCCACTGGGTACCGGGCAGCCTGCTCTGGGGATTTAGGGAGTCCTCAGCTCCGCAGCTGTAGCGTAGAGATTAAGTCTTCCTATTTATGTCTGAACAGCCCTTTCCTTCCCTCTTCTGCAACGCAGATCCTTCAACAGGTCTGTGTCCCCGCTGTCCTCAACTTAGTTGGGTAACGCTTGCCTTAAAGCCCCTCATGCTGAGCATCCCTCTGGTGATGTCCCTTTTCTAGGAATTTAGCTTTTTGCCGCTCGGTCCTTCCTTCTCACCCTGGAGCAGGTACCTGCGGAGTAAACGGGCACGCCGAGTAGTCGTTAAGAGGATTTCTGCGCTTTACCAGACAAAGCCAGCGTGATAAATTGAGCTTGTCGATAGCACTTAAAGGCACTTGGCTGTCGTGCGAATTTAGGGGAACGTGGTGAAGCTGAAGCTTGGCCCCGTGTGTTCAGTGTGGTGCCCTGAGCGCGATGAGGGGGACAAAACACCCTGAGGAGGGGATTTCTGGGCTGGGAAACCCACTGGCACGAGAGGTGGTTCCTTTCCCAAGGGCTGCGTACGTCCCTTTTTAACAGGATAACCCTATCGGTTTTTCTCCTGGAGTTTGGGTGGCTGTTTCCAGGCTGTTCCTTCTCTCACTTCCCCCTTCTAAGTTCTTGCCTCCCCTTGAGTATTTTAAACAAGTTGTCGCCTCCTCTGACCTTTGCCGTCACCCTGCTCCGACCCCCCCGGGGACTCCAGCCCTGCTGACCCTTTCCAGCCGACGCGGCCGCCCACGTGCAGCGCCCGAGCCCGGGAGCTGGACAGGAGCAGCGGCAGCCTGGAAGAAGATCAAAATTAGGAGCAGAAGAAGCTTCTTCCACCCTCACTGGGGCCGTGGCGGGGCTGCCCGCACCCCTTCCACCTCCGACGGGGTATAAGGCCCTCGGCTCGTAGCGTGCTGCGTCATTCCTAGGGACACGCCAGCTAAGTAAGGTCTATTTATATGAATGTTCCCAGCTCTTCCCACTCCACAAACTCACCCAGAGACTGTCTTGATTGTATAATATACATTATATGGAAGCTATTTATATATGAATGAGTGTTTTTATAGAAAGGAAGGCAGGGAGCTCGTGTTCTCTTCCATTAAACTGGAATGGCGGCTCCGGTTGCCAAATAGCGATCTCTGACCCACGCGGATGTGTTAGCCAAGGACTGACTGATTTCTGGTTTTGATAAACTGTGGTTTGCTGATTTTCCTAATTGTACAATTACCTTAAGAGGTGGTAGTGTCCCAGCCTTAGAGATGAAACTTGTAAAAAAAAAAAAAAATACAGAAAATAATTTAGTTAAGGATATGAAGGAGCTTTGTACAATTTTTTAAGGCAATTGTGAATGGTCTAGGCTAGCGTTTACACTCCTCTTTCTAAAAATAGGAACTTTTAAAATTGGCAAATCTTTATAGATCGACTAGTGATGGGAGCTGTTATTTTGGACTTTCGTAGTAAATCAAAGGGAAAGTTGCCGTAGCGTTTAGGCACACGTTAAGTGTTCAGTATTGCTTCTGTATTGCATTTTTCAATAAATTTTCAAACAAAACTCCCTCCCTGGCCCTGAACCCTTTCTTTTCTTCTCCCCCCACCCTCCTCCGGGTCCCTCTCCCAGGCCTCCCTTCGTGGCAATTTGCTTTTTCTGACCTCAGATGCTTTAAACAGATCCCAGCGGGGATGTGTGCGGGACCAAAGCCCTGGGAAGGGCTGACAGTGAGCCCCAGAGTCCAGATTTTCCCTAAAGCACCGTCTCTGTAGAACCCCCCTTTGAGCTATCACATTTGAGGTGAGCCCGGCTGGGGGTTTGAGCTCAGCAGCTGCTGCCTAACCCCAAGCAAATGAGACTGAACTGGAGGGGTGAAGATGTCCAACCCATCTTTTTTGTCCCAGCTCACTTTTTTCTGGCCACAGCGTCTTTGGGAGGGACATTGATACCAAGCAGAAAGCTGATGGGGCATCTTGAGCACCCTGGGCTAGTGGAGGGTGTCCCTGCCCATGGCAGGGGGTTGGAACTGGATGGTCTTTAACGTCCCTTCAGCCCAAACCAGTCTGTGATTCTGTGATCTTGGCTGCCAGCCCGACAGAACAAAAGCCAGTTGGCCCAGTTTAGGGCAGAGGCAGCCCCCCCGGTGCCTGCAAACCGGCAGCAAGTGCTTCCCAGAGCTGCCACAAAGCACTTCGCTGTTACACGCCAGCCCAGCCCAGTTCTCACACGCAGCTTTACCCCGCCGAGGCTGGAAAACCCAACGCACGAGGCACGTGCCGAGATACAGCCTGACACCGCAGCGATTCCCGGCTCCTGCTCCTCTGCCCCGTGCAGGGGCCAGGCTGAGGCTCGGGCAGCGCCTGCCGAACACAAAAGGGGTTCTTATGCCTTCACCAACAGCACACAGAGCTGCTGCTTCGGCCCTGTCGTGGTTTAGCCCAGGCAGCAGCCAAACACCACCCAGCCCCTCGCTCGCCTCCAGCTCTCCCAGTGGGATGGGGAGGAGGATGGGAGGAAAGGTAAGAGAACTCGTGGGTTGAGATAAGAAGTGTAATAACTGAAAATTAATGAAGTAAAATAATTATACTAATACTGCTAATAGTAAATATATAATGAAAATACTAATTATAATAATATTTAATGAAAAAAAGGGAAGGAAAACCAAAGCCACTCACCAGCGGCCGACGGACGCCCAGCGACTGCTGCTCCCAGCCAACTGCCCAGCTTATGTACCGAGCATGACGTTGGCGGCAGGACATGTCCCTGTGGGCCGTTCTCGTGTAAGATCAGCCCTTTCACTCTGGGGAACTGCCCACTGGAGACTGGAGCAGCGATTTTCCCAGAAGAGCCCCGACTTGCGATGGTTCTTCCTTACAGCTCACGGCCCCCTGACTCTAGGAGCGAGTAGGTTTTCCATCCCACCTCCCCGTGGTCTCGCAGGTGAGAACACAGGGAGCCGCGTGCTGTGCGCCCGCGATACCCTCTCTTGAGCAGAGGGATGCTTACTCCTAATTAATAGCTGAGATACTGGTCCGTGCAGGTGAGGAGTAGGACCTACCCTCGCTGGATTGCTGGGCCTCCAGGGACAGTCTCTCCACAGCTGAGACGAGGGAGGAAGAGTGATTTTCCTGGTCTTCCCAGAGCCAACCAGCCGGTTCATCCACCGCTGGTCCCTCTCCATCTTCCCAGGCCGTTACTGCCAATGCGTCTGCACACGACGATGGTTTGCTCTGTACAAACTTCCACCTGGTGGGTCCTGTGCACTGGAATTACCGGGTTCTGTGGGTAACGGTGCGTTGCCTGGGGCACCATCAGTCATTTCCTGCACGGCTAATTCCCGCAGGTACTGGCTACCTCTCTGTGATGGACTATCGCTGCCCTAGAAAGGGATCCCAGCTGCTTGGCTTCCCTACCCCCTACTCCTGGGCTACTGACCCCCTTGTCCTAGCATCAGAGCAGCCAGGTGACAACATGCTCACCTGGACAACAGCTGAGATCACAGACTGGTTTGGGTTGGAAGGGACCTTAAAGATCTTCTAGTTCCAACCCCCTGCCATGGGCAGGGACACCTTCCATAGCCCAGGGTGCTCCCAGCCTCATCCAGCCTGGCCTTGGGCACTCCCAGGGATGGGGCACCCACAGCTTCTCTGGGCAACCTGTCCCAGGTTTTCCCATATCTCACAGCTCACTCAGGGACAGGGATTGGGTGGTTCCCATCTCATTCACAAGTCCTTCCTCTTCCTCCTCCTCCTCGTGATGGCCCTGCTGTTTCGTAATCCCTTATGAACGAGCTCACTTTGCTTCCAGGATTTCTTGTGCATAGGAGCTTCCCATACCGGCACGGGTTGGTTCCCAGGTTCAGAGCTGGTCACCGCTGCGCCTGCTGCCAGGCAAGGTAAAGGCGGCCACCAAAAGGTAAAAGGAGCGGTACCAGCCCCCCATGCCTCACTTTCCCCAACAGGCAGAAAGGGAAGGGTTACACCACCCCGCTGCCACTCATGCACATGCCTGTGTTCACATACCAACAGGAAAATTAATTGGAATTACTCTGGAGCGTCACTGCAGCCGACTGACCTGCCTTTGGCCAGCGGCTCTGCAGGCCATCTTAACGTCCTGTACAGCACAAATTACAGGGGAGCCCCCGCAATCCGTCCTGCAGAGTTGGGATCCAGCCGCTCCTGCGGCTGCTTTTCCGTAACATGCCACAGTGACTTGACTTACAGCCGCACGTCGCGTTGTTTCCCCGAGCCAGCGCGGGCTGTCGCACACAGCCGGGGCAGCCCCCGGCTCCGCGTCGTGTCCAACCCCATTAGGGTCACGCCAAAACACGCTGTAAATAACCCTGTCCGGGGGGGCCGGGGCGTGCGGAGGGCCCAGCTCCTTCAGACAACGTGCTGGCGCGACGAGCCCCAGCCAAGGACATCAGCGGCACTGGGGACCTGGTCCCGTGTGGCCCGAGCCACGGGGCTTTCTGGGCAGGACCACCACCATCGCAGGTATGGGGACACCCGCAGCACGGGGGACACTTGATCCCCACCTGAAATGCCCAGGGGAGATGTCTCCCTGGTCATTTCCCCAGGGGACAAGCGCAGGGACAGCAAACACCATCTGTGGGGCTCAGCCCTTCGCTCTGCCACTGGGCCCTGGGGCTGTCGCCCGGAGACCACCACAGCTGGAAAGGCTCCTCCTTGAATCCCCCCTCCCCTAAAGCCTCCCCAGGCCTGGTGTTCCAAGCACAGGGTGCCTTTACCCCCTCACAGCCAGAGCAGGGGGTGCTGAGCCCTACTGCTTCCCTTTACCCCTGTGCCTCAGTTTCCCCCCTCCCAAGCTGCAAAGTCTGCCAAGCCCGGAGCCCTGTGGCATTTTGCCTGGTTTCAAGCCAGAGAAAATAAGTATTAGGTAAACAAGCACCATGGCAATCCAGAGAGACGCAAATAAATAACCCCCCACACCCCTGGTCCCACCACCAGCCGAAGGCAGCAGCAACCACGGGGTCCCAGGGGGCCAAGCCCAGGCTCCTGGGTGGCTCCACGCCAGCGCCAGCCCCTGTATCCCACACCAATGGCAACAGCTCCATCTCGGACGGCCCATCCTTTGGGAAGGAGGCACAAAAGCCATTTTGCCTCATCACCCACCCCCATCCCTGGTCCTTCCTTGGGTCCCCATCCCGGGACCCGCAGGAGCAGCCATCACACCGCGGGGAGGCTGTTCCCATTCAGACACCAGCTTGTTCCAGCCCGGGATATTTTTAGGTCTTTCCTCTCGTTTCGGGGGCTCGGCAGCCAGCTGTGTTCCTGGCGGGTCAGCCTGCTGCCCCGGGGTCGGGGCCGCTCTCAGGGCCCCCCCGGGAATGGCTGCAGGAGCCAGGCAAGCAGCACGGTTCACTCCGTCACTTCTGGAGGGGAGAGCCCCGGGGGGTTTAGGACCCGGGATGAACAGGGTTGAAAGGGGGGAACTGCATTGGCAACAGGCCAGGTGGACACACCAGGCTCAGCCCGAGGCCGTAACTGGGGAAACTGAGGTACAGGGACATGTCAGAACTGGGGGCAGGGAGTGACCCCCTGTCCTGCAGCAGCCGGGTCGGCGGCGCTGGGTTCATCCCTGCTCGGTCCCTGTAACTCTGGGATGGCCATCACTGCAGACGCCTGCGGGCTCCAGCCCCAGCAGCTCTTCACTCCCACCCCAGCTCTAAGGGCTCGATGCTCCCCCAGGAGCAGCCCCCCAGGTCTGTTTGGGGGAACAGAACATCCCCGTTGCTCTGCAGAACATCCCAGGATCACGGCAGCCCCCGAGAGGCTGGAAAACCGAATCAGTGGATGGGATTACACCCCAGTGCACACCAGTGCAGCCCAGTTGCTCCACACTGAACTTCCCAAAGTCCTGAAGTGGCAGGGATGGTTCCATCAGCCCCAGCTCTGGCATCCTGATGGGGACAGAGCTCATCTCTGACAGGACAAGGGGTGACGGGTTTAAACGGAAAGAGGGAGATGGAGATGGGCCATCAGGAAGGAATTCTTCCCGCAGAGGGTGGGGGGCACTGGGACAGGTTGCCCAGAGAAGCTGTGGGTGCCCCATCCCTGGGAGTGTCCAAGGCCAGGCTGGATGAGGCTGGAGCACCCTGGGCTATGGAGGGTGTCCCTGCCCATGGATGGTCTTTAAGGTCCCTCCCAACCCAAACCATTCCATGATTCTGTGATCTCCTGAAAGCAGCTGCCTGTCCTGCCTGCTGCAGGACACTGAGCCTGGTCCAGGCTCTGGATTCGGCCACGCTGTGGTACATGCTCGGGTGTGGCCATGACGGCAATTCCCTGGGGAGCCACATGCTGCCCCTGCCGCCCTCCCCCCTCCCATCCCAGCAAGCTTCTCCAAATGAGACAGTTTTCCTGGGGTAGGAATGGATTCCCAAAGCCCAGATTCCCAGTCCTGAAATGTCCCAAGGCCCAGTTAACCCTCTGCATGCCAGACATACCATGTTATCCACACATTTTCCTTCCCCCCATTTGCCCCAGCACGGACAGCGTTCCCCATTGGGCTCCAAGCCAAAGCCCCGGAGATCTGGGCTCTGCCAGCACCCCTCGCAGGGACGCTGCTAACAGCTGACGGGGACCCGGGCTTTGGAGCTCAGCTCTCCCCATCCCACCCAGAAACAGCCCTGAGGGATCAGCCCCACATTGCTCAGCTCCTGGGGTGCCAGCGACCCTGTGCAGGACACCCCCAACCCCACCCCAGCTCCAGCCCCATCCCGGCTCCTTTGGGTGCTGAGAAGCACCCAGACGGGTGCCCTTGGCTCAGTGCCAGCTCGTTAATGCAGAAAGGCACTTGGCATCGCCCGTATTTCCTTTTGTTTTTTCACTAAAGCCTCCACAAGTGTCCCCCCATGCCCTCGCCGAAGGGTCACAAGGTTTACAGCCCCGGGGAGCACACCCGCACCCCCTCACCCCGCTCAGGGGTCCTCACCCCGCTCAGGGGTCCTCATCGTAAACACAAGGTGCGAAACGCCGCGCCCGCGCTCGTCACCCATCGCACCGGCCCCAGCCCGGCACGGAAAACCCCGACACTTCCTCTTCCCAGCGCCTCGGCAGGGAGATTTTCGGCAGGGGGATTCACAGCAGCGCGCACTCGCCCTAAATAACGCACCAAGGCTTGCGTTCCCCGGCCGCGCTGCAAGGGCGCGGGCACAGGCAGAGGGCTTAGCTTCCCAGGGACTTCAGGTCTTGAGGGAAGACTCACCGGCCAGGCACACGCGTGGCTGTGGGTTCCGTTGATGGGGGAGAGGAGGAGAAAGCTCGGTGGGACCCGGTATTGGGTGTGGGGTGGGAGCAGCTGCCCCCAGCTCCGGCTGGTCTGGCTGAGCGTGGCTGTAAGCTCTTGTGCTCCGAGGTTTCGGTCCGGCTCTGGCCCTTCTCTCTCTGTCCCCCCTTTTGGGGACATTTCTCGGGCTGGCTCAGACCCTGCCCATGAGCTCCAGCTCCGTGTAGGTGACCCATTAAAGCAGTGGTCGAAGGGCTGTTATTAAGCCCAGGGGGTACATTGGGGGGTGATAATGTCTGAGTATTCAGTCATGGAATCACAGAATCCTTTGGGTTGGAAAAGACCCTTAAGATCATCGAGCCCAACCCTCACCCCAGCACTGCCAATCCCACCGCTGACCCATGTCCCTGAGCACCTCGGCCACACGGCTCTGAAACCCCTCCCGGGGTGGGGACTCCCCCCTCCCTGGGCAGCCCCTGCCCATCCTGACAGCCCTTTGCTGAAGGGATTTCCCTGATATCCAGCCTAAACCTCCCCTGCACAGCTTGAGGCTGTTCCCTCTCGTCCATCACTTGTCCCTTGGGAGAAGGGACCAACCCCCCCTCTCTGCCCCCCCCTTTCAAGGAGCTGTAGGGAGCGATCAGGTCTGCCCTGAGCCTCCTCCTCTCCAGGCTGAACCCCCCCAGCTCCCTCAGCCGCTCCCCATGGGAATTGTGCTCCAGCCCCTTCCCCAGCTCCGTTCCCTTCCCCGCACACGCTCCAGCCCCTCGGTGTCTCTTGCTGTGAGGGGCCCAAACTGACCCCAGGATTCGAGGTGCTGCCTCACCGGTGCCCAGCACAGGGGCACACTCCATAATCCATAGAGCCAGTCCCCAGGCAGGATGAGGAGACACCCTCCGGCATCGCCCTTCACAAGCTGCACAGCACGAGGTCTCCAGCACTTCCAGGAGGGTTTAACTCCACAGCTCTCCAGCCGAGTGGGGTCAACAGCCAGATCCATTCCTGCCCAGTTTTGTTCCCAGCACGCTGTGGGGATGGTGTTGGGGTGGGAGCATCCACGGCATCTGTCCATTGAAACCAGCACTGTCCAAATCCCACAAACACTCTTGAAACCGTGTCCGCTGGCGGAGCTGCAGGTGAGGGATGTGCAGACGATGCTCTCCCTGGAGAGAGCGCGGCTCTTCTCACCCTGCCAGATTAATTAATCAAGCAGCTTCGCATTTTGAAATGAACCCTACATGGCTCAGAAATGCCTCCCAGGGGATGCTGCCGCGCTGAGCAGGAGGATGCTGGGGCAGGAGGAGGATGCTGGAGGGGTGCGTGGTCCTGGCAGGAGAAGTTGCAGGCAGGTTCCCCGCTTGTCCATCATTCGCCACGTTGGTTTGCAGCCGCTTCCCATGGTCGGGCTGAGCCCCAGCCAGAAAATGAAGGGGGATATTTAAAACAAGAGCCCCCAGCCCTGGAGCAGCTCCTGGCACGGCTCCTCGCAGCATTTTGGGCTCTGGTTTCTCGCTGCCGGTTGCTGAAGCGTGGCCCAGGGCCTGGCATTAGCTCTGGCTGCAGCTGGTTAAGCCCAAACAAAAAGTTATTTTCAGCTAAAAACAACCTCCTGGCACATCCTCTGAGACGTTGCTTCAGGGCAGACCCCGCCAGTGACTTTCTGTTGTTGCTGTTTATTGCATTGAACTGGTGCCTAGATAATTCTGAGATTAAGCAGCCAAATAAATAGCCGAGCTGTGGGCTGGTACCGCTCCCAGCGCAACCTCGGGGATGCTACCGACTCCCAGAGCGCAGCCATCGGTCCCGTCTCTGCCGCCCTGCAGAGAGGAGGCTGGTACCCAACCGCTTTGGGTTTGCATCGGGGACAGAGTCGGCCTGTCCTTCTACAGCAGGAAAACATCATTGCAGGGTGCGGGGGGAGCTTAGGGGTTGGTTTTGGGGGTAAGAGGGGGGGTTCAGCAGCCCCGAGGGGGTGGGTCTCACACGGGGCAGGCTGGAAGCAGGTGGAGAGACAAGGGGGAAGGTGGCGATGGGGATGGAGCTGCTCTGGGCAATAAAGCATGAAGCAGGTATCGCTCCCGTTTGAAAAGCAAGTTAGCAATGAACATGAAAAAACAGTAATCAAAATTGAAACAAAACACGCCGAGTTTCAAAGGGAGGGGCAAACCAATCAGTGGTGGAATCCCCGACTTCCCTACCACGGGCACAGGGCGGCTGTTTCTTGCAGGCTTTAACCTGCCGGTTCCCAGCTCCGGTTCCCAGCTCCGGTTCCCAGCGCTGGTGGCAACACGGGGCGATGTGGAAGGCGATGAAAGCCGGGTGAGAGACCACAGCATCACCAGCACAACCCTCCCCGGCTCCCACAGCCCCATCCCCCGTCCCCAGCCCCACAGGGTGACAAAAAGGGCTGACAAAAGCCCCCAGCTGGGGACAGTTCCCCTCCTCCCAGCCCCAGCCCTGGGGGATGTTGGTCTCCAAGCTGCTGGGAATGCTTGTGCTGGGGACATGTTTTTTGCTGGAAAAGGTAGTTTCTAAGCCATTCTGAAGGGATGTTTTGGCCTGGAGAAGGATGCTGTCCCCAGGGCTTGCAAGTTCCAAGGCTCTGTGCTCACCTCAGACCAGCGGGAGGGAGAAGCCGAGATGGGAATCAAAAATCCCCAGCCTTTTCATGTAGAAAAAGTGTATTTCAGCCATTCAGGCACACCACGTCGGGCTCTGGTCCTGGGAAGGCGAAAGGCAGAAATCCCATCTAACCTGCAACGCCACATTTTGAAGCCTCCAGAGTCACTGGAGGGCAGAGCCATCCTCACTCCTTTGCTCTGATCCGTCCTTCGACATCCCCCGGCATCCCAGGCCTTCTCCTGCCTGAGAGCTGCGGGAGCAGGATGGGCTGGGATGAGCCCCCAGTACCAGCAGACACGGCTGCTGTGGATGGATGGGGTGTTTCTGTCTGGAAAACAGGATCAGGGCACGAGAGGCACCATTTACTTCTGGATCAACGGGGATGGAAGGATCAGGGGTGGTCCTTGTGTGCCTGGCAAGATGCTGGTGCCAGATGCTTTGACAAGGCAAACCTGCCGCTGGTGCTGCAAAAAATCCTTCTCTGCTTTTTGGTAGGTGACACTTCCCTGGAGATGAGGGGAAAGAAACAGGCAAAGAGCAAAAAGGTTTGGAAAGATGCAGCCATCTGCCCAAGTAGTGCCCGCCACGGCGGGACTGTGGGGATGCTCCCACCTCGGTGCCCCACCACCCCCAGTTCTCAGGCCTCTACAGAGCCAAAGATGGACTGGCTGTTAACAAAGAGGGGTTTGGGGGGTGGGAGAAGGACTCAATCAAACCCTGGCGTTGTGCCTCACAGGGTCGAGGGGGGACAGCCTGGCGGAGGTTTGTCCTGGCGTGTGCTTCAGCTGGTGGCACAGCTGGGACACTGCAGCCCCTGCCTTGAAAATACAGAGGTGAAGGATATTCCTCCAGTTCCCATTTATGTGAACCAGCCTGTCATTGCTGCCTCGTGGCTGTGTCACAGCCAGTGGGACATGACAGCTCCTCGCCCCCCTGTCCCCATGAGCCCTCCTGGGTGGGGACAGCGAGGGACGCCGCAGCCACGTGCTGGTGCTGAGCACCAAAGCAGTGACCAGCCCATGCTTTCCCTGGGGACAAACATGGCAAAGGCCCTGGGAAAAGGTTGGGGAAGAAATGCTGGAGCAAAAATCGCTCATTTGCAAGAAATTGGGCAGCTGACGGTTCCCTTCTCCAGGCTGCTGAGTCCGGAGCCGCCTCCCAGCATCCTCACCCAACACAGCGACTCCCGTTTCTCTACATCATTTTCCATTTCATCCACATTTTCCTACTGCCTTTTCCTGCTGTGATGGGATTTTTGGAGAGTTTCTGTGCTACCTTCTCCCTGGGGATCGCACCAGCCCAGCGCCGAGGCCGGCTCTGCAGCCTCATCCCGGCCTGCATCCAAAGGGCACCAAAACCCACAGCACCCGACGGGGTCTGGCAAAACCAGCTCCACTGCCTGCCCCTACCTCTCTACCCCATCACACCCTCCCACTACCCGCATCCTTCACCCCATCAGAAAACAGCTCGAATAACCCCGCCCGCAGACGGGCTTTGGGAACTGCCTCGCCCCAGCACCTCTGGTTTAATTTC
Organism: Rhynochetos jubatus; assembly: GCA_027574665.1. Lineage (NCBI taxonomy): Eukaryota > Metazoa > Chordata > Aves > Eurypygiformes > Rhynochetidae > Rhynochetos > Rhynochetos jubatus. Next base: position 3,820,657 of record CM050672.1, on the reverse strand, counting down.
GCAGGTGCCTGCACAGCCGGAGGGTGGGCAACACCCCGCTCGCTGCCTGCAGCCCCCCTGGGTGCCTGCTGCATCCCAACCCTGCAAAAACCCCACAGACTTCGAGCTCATCACCTCAGCCTGCAAACAGCAGCTACGGAGCATCCTTACCGCCCCATCCAGAGCCTGGGGGGCTACAGGAAAGCTGGGGGGGCTTCTTCCAAGGGCAGGGAGTGACAGGACAAGGGGTAACAGGGTTAAATGGAAAGAGGGAGATGGAGATGGGCCATCAGGAAGGAATTCTTCCCGCAGAGGGTGGGGGGCACTGGGACAGGTTGCCCAGAGAAGCTGTGGGTGCCCCATCCCTGGCAGTGTCCAAGGCCAGGCTGGATGAGGCTGGGAGCACCCTGGGCTATGGAAGGTGTCCCTGCCCATGGCAGGGGGTGGGGGCTGGGGGGCTTTAAGGTCCCTTCCAACCCAAACCATTCCATGATTCTATGATCCATAGTCTCTCTAGCAGAGCCTGGCTGGGGGCCTTGGAGACCCTCCAGGACCCACCCCGAACATCCCGCAGGTGAGATGATGAGGTGAGGCAGCACCGCGTGGCATCAAGATAATATTTAATAGCCCCATCGGGCTTACGTGCTCCGGTCAAGCAAACTTCCCGTTGGGTTGAGGCTGGGCAAGGGGACACAAACCCCCAAAACATCCCCCACCCCAACCCTGCTGAAATAAAGTGCTGCGGGGGCCAGTGGGGCTTCACCCACCCTGCATCCCCATCCCGCAGTTTGTGTTGGGTCTCAAAGTTCTTCTGGAAAAGCCTCTGGAGAAGGGCTTGTAAGGCCAAGGGTATCCTCTGGGAAGCTGTTGAGAGGCAGCCAGGAGAGGACATCCCACCCTGGGCAAGTCCTCCCCCAGGAGCAGTGAGTCGGACCTCCTTCTTGGCATCTGCTTAAAAACACTGACCCCAAACCCCTCCTGGACATGGGATTTTGGGGTCTCTGGTGGGTGTTGGGAACCAGGATGGGGGACTGCGACGTCATGGTTCCCCCAGGCCGTCAGACCTGCGCACCCTGCTCCATCCCCACCACCCAGGAGCTGGGTCGAGGCTCGCCCCGGCTCGGGGGCTCGCTGGGCTCCAGCAGCCGGTCCGAGGACTCGCCTGTGCTTTCCAGTTTGGCGTAACCCACCAGGCTGACGTGGTCCAGCCGGGGCCAACTCCGGTTCTTACGGTCCTTGATGGGGGCCACCAGCAGCACCCCCGGCCGGCCGAGGTCCAGGGACTTGGAGTGTCCAGGGGTGTGGAGCTGTACATCCGGGCTGAGCTCTGCCACTGCCAGCTCCGTGCCGGGGCAGCTGCCATCCACGTTGATGATGACATGCCCACCTCCACCATGGTCCTGGCTGTGGGGCACGATGCTGCCACTGGACAGTGGAGCCTGGGAGAGCCACGCTGTTTCAGCAGGGGGCTCAGCAGGGCTCCCCTCCACCCTCTCGCCGGCCCCCCGAGCTGCAGCGTCCAACAAGCGGTTGTTGAGCTTGATGACGGGCAATGCCAAGGCGCCGACGGCCGAGGAGAGGAGGGACTCGGCTCCAGCATGGCAGGAGAGGCTGAGGTTGGCTTCGGTGGAGATGCCGGAGTGGAGGCTGAGGAGGGAGGCAGCTGGCGATGCTCCCGGGTGCTGGAGGAGCTCAGCAGTGGTCTGGAGCCTGTTGGGGCCGTAGCAGTTGGACCACTTGCTGCCGGGGCCGGGCTGGCAGGATAGATCCACCTGGTAGCAGCCCTCCACGCACTCGGCGTTGGCCTTGGGGATGGGCTGGCCATCCCCGTGCTGGCAGTGCCCATCCTCGGGGCCAGTCCCCTCGGGAAGACCGGCTGCCATGGAGTAGAGACCCTTCTGCATCAGCCTGCGGGTCTCCATGTCCCTGTTCTCATACAGCATGGTGTTGGCGCAGATGAAGATGAAGAGCCCGATGCCCATGATGACGGGGCCAATGAGCTTGAGCTTCTCGCTGTGGGGCACATGGCGTCCTGCAGCCACCTCCCTCCTCATGTCTCCCGTGATGCTGGCATTCCCTGTGCCGGCCCCGGTGCCCCCGGGTCCCCGGTGGGGCCAGTAGCCCACCACGGCGATGGTCATGCCCACCAGGACCACCGAGATGCCCACCATGACGAAGACTCCTGATGGCGAGCGCATGCGGAGTTGCCCTTTCACCTGGACCTCAGGCGGTGACTTGCGCCGCAGCCTGCGTCCCCGGCGTCGTGGTGGGGCGGGGGACACTGGCCGCTTGGTCCCCCCCGCCTCCGGCATGGGTCCGTTGGTTTCGGTGCTCTCAGCAGTCATCGTCTCTGGCTCAGCCGCTCTTCCTGCAGGGTAGGGAGGAGAAAAAAGGGGTAAAAGAGGCATTACTTGATGAGTCTAGGGGTCTGCGCACCCAGAATGCTGGGAGCATGGGGATGCCAGGTCACGGGGACCAGAGGGACAGCGGGAGCATGGAGATGTCATGAGAATGGGGCACATGGCACCACATCAGGGCCCAGCAGCTTTGCTCTCCTCCCTCGCCTGCCTACTTTCCCCCAAGTATTTCTCTCTCCCCACTTGAGAGCGCTGGAAGGGACCAGGGGCTCCCTCCGATCACACAGCCAACGCCTCAAAACCCACATCCCTACCCACCCTGGAATGCGCAGGGCAGTGAGGATGGCTGGGACCCTGCTGTGCCACATGCTGCCCCGGCACAGAGACATCGCTGGCATCACGGGGGTTAAAATGACCCATCCTGCGTCACCAAGCCCTACAGCACCTGCTAAAGGGTGGCACCAGCCGGCTCAGCTCCACAGCAGCGAGGGAACGGGCCGTTTATTTGCCTGCTGGGGAAACTGAGGCACGGCTGCATGTGCAAAGCCAACCCAAGGTCTGACAATGCCGCACCGCACGGGGCCCTGCAAGCAAGGCAGCCCCCCACTTTGCTCCGCTTGCTGCCCAAACTGGACTTAAAACCCTAAACCGACATCCCATCGTCCTCGATCCGCCCATCAGCCCGCCGGGCCCCCCCAGCCCAGCACCCATGCAGGATTTTAGCTGAAAAAGGCTGCTTTTCCCCAATCTCCGCTCCTGTTGCTGTCTCCTCTTTTGGGGGGAGCATCCGCAGGGTCCTGAACTCCCGCACACTGAGACAAAGCCCCACATCCAGGGATTTACGGGACCTTCATGGCTGCACAGGATTTGATTTCACCCAGTACCTCCCTTCCTGGATGAGCAAGACGGCGTTGAAGCTGCTGCCAAGAGCAGGCAGTGACCAGCCTGGCAGGGAAGCATCATCCAGGCTGGCACCGTCGTGCCTGGTGGTACGGGGAAGCTAAACGGCGCCCTGAACACGTCCCCGACCTCGTGCTGTCAGGAATGCGTGTCCCTGCAGCCCGGCTGCTCGCTGCCGTGTGCCCAGCACCGGTTGGCGACGTGGGCTGGGACGGCGTGTCCGTGCCCTCGCCCGCGTCTCCTGGCACTGCCGGGGGCTGGCGTGGGAACGCTGCCCGGGCCGTTCCCACACAGGGACCGGGGACGTGCCGCCGGCGTAAGCGGGGAGCGCTGCATCCCCAGCCCAGGGATGCTGCGGGAGGGGGTCACCGTCCCGCTGTACCTTCGGTCCCCAAGGGAAAGCGGTCGGAATAGCACGGCGACAGCGATGTTCAGCAACGAAAAGCCGGAAAGTAAACCCGCGGAGAATCGCCGCGGCATGGGCGGCAGGAGGAGGGTGACAGCTCTGATTTTACTCCCCAAGATGAATGAAGCACCGAGAGCCAGCAACCAGCGGCACCGACCGCAGCAAAATAAGACACTACCTTCGTTTTCCCCCCAGTCTTAATCATCTTAAGGTGTTATTCGCATCAGAGGGAAGGAATTAAAGATATGAGTTTCAGGATGACAGCGTGTTCCTGGCACCAGGCTGTCAAGCTGTGACAGTTTGAATAAGGGAGATTTAAAGGAAATAAAACCCCAAAGTCCTAAACAAAACCACCCAAACCCCCAGCCCCCTGCTGAGTGGGGCGGTAAAACCCTCCTGTGAAACAAGCTGATAATCCTGCCTTGCAGGGGGGGAAACACCGTGAACCCGCCGCAGTGGGCACCCTGAATGGAAAACAGGAGGGTTTAAATATTTTGGGATTAAAGGGAAAGAACTGGGCACTGAAACATGTCCCAGAGACTGTGGGGGTTTTGCCTCAAAAGCCCTGATTTAGGCTACATCCCAGTTTCCCTAATTACCAACTTGGTGTCAACCTCCCTTAAATTTACATCAGCCCCTTTACGTGCCTTGCTGGTTCCTCAGGGATTAAAAGTAACCCCCTCGTAAACTGCAGGAGTGGAGCAAAGGCTCTTTGATACCATCTGGGGGGAGGAGGGGGAAATGCGAAGCCCCCCCAAGGGCTCATGGACCTCAAAGTCACTCTGAACACACCAGCCACCTCCTGGTTTTGGCCCTGAACCTCATCCCTGCCTCTTCAAACCCAATTCCAGCGTTATCCCCTTTAATCCCCCCGTGCCATACCAGGCTGCTGTCCCCTCGCTTTCATACTGGGTATGGCCCGGGGCAGAAGCACGGGAGATGGGGTGCTTAAAAATGGGTGCAGCAGGACCAGAGGGTGCCCACCCAGCCTGCATCCACAGGGTCCAGACCCAACAACCCCACTCCCTCCTCCTCTCCCTTTCCCCGGGCGCAGGGATGGAGATACAGAGCAAGAGGCTCAGGCAGAAGGTGGCAATCCCAAGGCAGGGGATCCCCCTTGCCCTCTCCCCAGCCCCCTGCCACCATCCTGCCCCAAGCATCTCGCCCCTTATCTCCCCACCACCCGATAGCTGCCTGCTTTGTGAAGTTGGAGCATTTAATTGCTCATCACTGGTTGTTCCCAGAGTTCAAAACCATTATTTTTATTAATAGAATCCCCAAGGTTATATAAGCTCTTTTAAAAAAAACTATATAAAATAACTATATAAACCCCGGCGTTGCCATCCAGTTCTGCAACTCGCAGACGCCGACACTCACGCGAAGGGATTAATTCAACGTTGGAGCAGCAGCACTAGACACAGCTCGGCTGGAGGCAGGGCTGGGGGTCCCGGGGGGGGGGGGGGGCAGGCGGGGACAGCTGGGTCTCTTGGCTGGGACAGGCGGCGGCCCCGGGCTACCCCTCGCTCCCGGCCACCTCTCTCTCTCAGAGACAGACGTGGTTCACCGGGACCTGACGCCTCCAGTTTTGAGGCTTCGACTCCCGGTGGGGAGGAATGACGGGATGGGAATGTAAATGCCGTTAGCGTTAGGGAGCGAGAGGAGGGCTGCTCTGCTGCCAGCTTCGGAGTTAAGCTTCCAATCCCCACAATAAGCCTGGCATTAAAATAAACGCAAATATTTCTCTAATCCGCCCCATCATGAAGGCATACTGCTGGCTCCACCCTCCCACCCCAATCCTCTCCCACTGCCTTCGCAGGCAGACGCTCCCTAAAATTTGACACTAACTCCCAACATGTCCAACAACAGCAGAGCTGGACTCAGGGTGAAGCAGGATTTGGGACTGGTCCCTCTCGCAGGTGGGTGCCCACACCCCTTGGGTGCCCAGGGATGCTCTGCCCCTACCAGGACCCACTGGCAGCTTGAATTTGCAGCATGCCACAATCTATCAAAAACCAGATTTGGCCCCAAAACCTTCCTCCAGCCGAGGGGCTGCACTGGTGTCTGGCAGTGCCACCCCAGTGCCATGCCACTGGAGATTCCAAACAGCAACCAGCCAGCTCAGTGATCACAGAATCATGAAACCTTTTGGGTTGGAAAACACCTTTAAGATCATCAAGTCCAACTGCTGAACGTGATGTGCCGGAGAGCTCCAAAAGCACCTTATGGGACAGGGTCAAGTGCAGGCAGCGCTGAGGGCAGCTGCCTTCCCTCTGCATGTTTATCCCCCTTGCCAGTTATCTTTCCAGGATAACACCTGGAAAGGGCTTCAGCGCGGGACAGACTCCACCACACCATCAGGGATTTAAACCCCAGCATCTCCCCAGGGAGAGCGTTTCCAGTGCTGCTCTCCTGCCCGCTCCAGGCTGCGTTGCCCATCCTCAGGGCACGGTCCCATCCCACGCCCAGGATCCCATTGCGTTCCCAGGATCCCATCCCGTGGGACTTCTACACACCACACCTACAGAGCATCACCCCGGGGAGCTGCTGCAGGGAGCAGCCCAGGCTGTAACGAACACTCAAGAAACACCCGACAAACAGAAAGCATCTTCTTTTTCCTTCTCTTTCCCTAAAATACTGCGACTCTAAAGCCGCTCTCCTGATTTTACGAATAAACTGATTTTGAAATCCGTTGCCAAATGAGGCAGCAAAGCCCACAGCATGTTCAAAGGCCGCGGGGATGGGCGAGACTCTCTGCGTCACCCAACCCCCGAGGGGACCATGATTCCCGAGCCTGTGGTGGCTGAGCTCCCCCAGATCCCCCCTCTGCCGGGAAGGGGGACCCAGGTAGCTGGGACCTGCTGCGAGAGCCCTCCCTGGCTTCCCCACCGACTGGGAAGGTACGGAGAGTGGTAATGACAGTCTGTGCCGAGATGAGATGCTTAAAAATAACTCCCTTTTCCAGCCTAACCTCCAACGCCGCCCTGGCACGGGGCAGGGAGGGGATCACGCTGAGCAGCACCCAGGCACTGGCTCCCCTCGCCCCATCTCACCCCCCCATCCCGGCTGGGGTAAGCCGAAGCTGGCGGGGGAGCAGCATTGGTCCCGGCGTGTGGTGCAACCACCATCTGGGATGCTCAGGGTGGTTTGAGGCCCCGTGTCCTCGTCCTCCTTTCCTATTTTGCCTCAGTCCACTTCAAATTTCCCCCCCTTGGCTACACACTGAAGGTGTCCAGAGAGAAGAAACAAGATCTCTTGTTTCACAGCCGCCGGGTGTCTTTCTGGGTCTCCCAGCAGAAGAAAACCCTGGTTCCCATCCCAGCACCCACCGGCAGCTCCCAGCCCGAAGCTGCAAAGCCTCCTCCGGGCTTGGTCCGAGGGGTCAATCTCCCTGCTGTGACCCCGTGTTCCCAACACGGTGACAAAATCTGCCTTTCCACCTTCAGCTTTGCCTGGTGACACCCGTTAATCAATCCTAATTAATTCAGCTCCCGCACAGAAGTTTCCACATAAGCCCAGTTACGCTGATTATCACGGCGGGGGAAGGTTTATCCCCCTTCCCAGTGGGACCCACCTTCAGGTACTGGGCTGGGAGTCTCACGCCTGGTTTTGTGATACAGTTTCACCTTTGCTGCCGCACAGGAGACCCCGGTGTGACTATCTGCCCTCGGCCTGAGCCCATCAGTCTGAAACATCCCTCGATCCTCTCCCCGCCGGAGCAGAGACCTCAGCTTCCCCAGGCCAAGGATGGGATGGACGAGACGTAACACACAACCGCCTCTGCTAAGGACTCGCTGATGGAGGCATCACCTCCGCGCCTGGCCAAGCCGTGGAGAAGCATCTCGCCGGCTTCCCCTCCTCAGGTCACGCGTCCCAGAGAGCAGCCAGGAGCAACCGGGGCCACGGCTGTCACCTGGAACACGATCCAGGACAGCAGGCTAGGGGAAAAGACGGTGCTGGGGTGGCCTGGGGACACAGACGGGGCTGTCCCTTGGCTTTCCACCCCATGCTTGCCCCCAAGTCCCAATGGGAAAACAGGATGCAGTGCGGAGAACCACCAGTGCCGCCAGCCCCGTTCACCTTGACTTCTCCAGATCCCTCCCTGCTCCCAAAACGGGGCCATCCGCTGAACTCCTCTCCACCCCTCAGGCGAAGACAGTGCGTGGAAACATCCAACTGATTACTAATTACAAGAGCTTGCCTTACCCAGATTTGCTCTGCTAATTAGACTAATCTCCACGGCTGGGAAATGAGCCGCAGTCACCCAGAGCGAGGAGATCATGCAAGTTGGATGGGTGCTGCCCTCATGTCAGACCCCTGCAACGGGGTGGCAATTCCCAGCCCCTTCCGACGGGCCATTGTTTCAAAGGACAATAGAAACGCTGGCGAACGTTGTGCTTCGCCTCCAAGCCGATGCCGAAATCAGGACATCTGCATTGCTCAACTTTTTCTGATATGAACCAGATGCAAATAATTAATAAAACCAAATTCAAGATAATGCAGGCGTCTAAATTTAAACGGAGAGTGGATTTCTAATGGCAGCTTCTTGCTTGGAGGAGGAGTGGGGAGCTCAGGGGGATTTCCTGGGAGAATTCCTGCACCTGGGAAGCAGTGCAGGGCACCCGGGGCTGCAGCCAAGCACCTTGCAAATCCTCCCGGCCAAGAGAAAAGGAAGGAGAGGGGAAAAAAAATCCGTAGGCTGGGATTTCCAGGGAATTAGGACCAAACTCTTTCTGAATTTGGCACCTTCCCTGCTGCTCCCCTGCAAAATCCCTGCCAGCGTGGAGGGGACTCCGGGGGGCTGCCAAGTCCACCCTGCTCCCAGGCATGGCCTGAGTTATCCAGTGGGTACAAACACCTATAACCCACCTCCTCCCCCCTCCAGGGACCCACATCGCACCCTGCCTGCAAGCAGCGAACTTCCCAGCCGTATTCCCAGCTGGGATTGCTCTTGCCCCCAGCATTTTAGAGCTCCCATCTCCCCTCTTCACCCCGCAAAAGCCCCATCTCCCCGATTCCACGAACCAAAACCCACCTGAAAGCGAGACGGGAGCCGTGGGTCTGGCTGCGGCTGTTGCCCCCCTTCCAAGGCACGAGGCTGAGCCCCTTGTGCCGAAAGGCCCTCCCGATCCCAAACTCCAGAGCTAGCGGGATAATTTCCACCCCCTTCTCCTCTGTCTACATCAAACCCTGCGTGGGGATGAGCTGCGTGACCGCTCCTCTGCCAGGAGACGGGGGGAACTGCAAAAAGTGCTGCGCTTTGGGTACTCCGGGTCCCGGTTTCTGGCCGTGCCAGGGTGCGTGTGTCTGCGCGTGGGCTTGCACACGCGTGTGTGCGCATGCCCCTGCTGCTGCGGGTCAGCGTGGGCATCCGCGTGTGCCCGCGGCTGTGTCCGCGTGTCTGTGCGTGTCCCTGAGTGTGCGTGGTGCCGGGGGGGGGGGGGGGGGGGCGGGTTTGTGTCCGTGGGTGCCCCGTGTCCGTGGGTGCCCCGTGCCTGCGGATATGTGCATCCTGCTGCGGGGTCGCCGTGCGTGTGCACAGCCGGTGCCATGTCCGTGTACCCCCGTGGGTACCCACCCGCCTGTGCCCCCCTCGCCTCCCGGTCCCCCCCCGCATCCCGCACTCACCGGCGGCCGCCGGGCCGTGCGCCTCCCGCCGGGGCCGGGGCCGGTCCCCCGGGGGCGGCGGGCGCTGGGCTCCGTCGCCGCGGCCGGGGCCATGGAGCGGCGGGAGGCAGCGGGGCGGCCGGTTCCCGGTTCCCAGCTCCCGGTTCCCTGCTCCCAGCTCGCCCTCGCCGCCGCCGGGACGTCTGGGCGCGGGGTTGGGGCGGGGGGGGGGGGGGGGGCGGCGGGTTCCGCCCGGCCCCGGGTCCCCGCCCCGCCCGGCCCCGGCCGCGGCCCCGCGGGGGGGCGGAGCGCGGGGATGGCGGGGGGTGGGACACGGGGGGACGGGACGGAACCCCCGCCCCGAGGTTGGGGGGGGGGCAGCAGCCGGCTGCCGGCCGTGGGAAAGTTGCGGTGGCTTTGCGGGGGGCGCCAGGGGGTTTCTTGCTCCGGGCGGGGCCGGGCCCCCGGCAGCCGCCGGACCGGGCCACCCCCCCCGGCTGCCCTCTCTGCCTTCCCCAGCCCCGGCCCCGCCTGTGCCCCGCTGCCGGAGGGGATGCTTAGCGTCCGGAGCCCCCCCGGCACAGACCCCGCCCCAGGCACCCGCAGATCCCACCGCTCGCGGCCGCCCTGGCACGGGGGTTGCAGCGGTTCCCCCCGGCGGTGGCGCACAGCGGGCTTCGGCAGCTGGGATAAAAGCGTTTCCCCGAGTTAACTTTGGCAGCCGAGGCGTTTGATGCAGCCCCCCCGCAGCCCGTTTAAAGCAGGTTCCAGGGGCACTTTCTCCTCCAGGCAGGCACGAAGAGGAGAGCTTCTGCAAGAGCCGCCTTTGAGCGCAGCGCTTTGCTCTTCTTCCTCTGAACTTGCCAAAGAGACAGGCACAGCCCCCTCCCACAGCCCCAGGGACCACGGCACTGCATCCCTGAACCCCCATCCCTACATCCTCATCCCTGCATCCCCATCGCTGCATCCCCATTGCCACATCCCCATCCCTGTATTCCCACCTCCACATCCCTATTCCCATTGCCACATCCCCATCCCCTCATCCCCATCCCCACCGGGCAGCGAGCAGCACCCCATGGCTGTAGCCAGCAGTGGCACACCGCGATGCCCTGATCCGAGCTTTCCCAACATATCCCCGCACCAACACTCCAACACAACACCCGGTGGAGCAGTAAGTGCTGTGGAGATTCGGTCTCATCACCCCCCCCAGCCACTGGTTTCACAGGCAGAGAGGCCATTTATCAGCCATGCATTAAAAAAGTACGGAGCCTCCACTCCCCCTCCTCCCCTCAGTTGTGGTGCTCTGAAGAGCATCAGACCAGACCCCTGCTCTGCCCAGGCAGCCACAAAACATCACCCTGCAATTCCCCACGGGGCTTTGCCACCAGCACCTCATGGTCCACAGGCAAATGCAGAATCCAGTCATTCGGCTCTAGGGCAGGGAGCGCTGCCCAGGAAAGGCTTGCTGGGGTAAAGCTCAGAAATGGGGCGCAGGATGCCGGGCTCCTCGCCCAGCTCTGGCAGGGGAGCATCATCCGGTGAGTCGGTGATGGAAGAAAATCCCCACTTCTGGGATACGCTGTGGAGCTGCTGCACGGGGTCATCTTTCCCCACTCCCCCAGCTCAGTTAAAGCAGTTTGGGAAATCCTGGAGCTTCTTGAGCGACGAGCGCTGCAGAGGGCGAGGGGTTATAGCTGCGGGTTCAGGGTGCCAGCTGCACCGCTGGACCGGAGCGATGCCTCGCTCATCCCAGCTATCCAGGCAAGCTAACAGACCCGGCTGCCCAGTGAGGAAAGCTGTTTGACTTTGGCTTTTCACGCTGTTCAAGTGACACGTTCAAGGTCTCATTCGTTACCGCTGGAGACCATCTGGGCGCTCCACGATCCAGAAGAAATGAATGCTTTTGAGCAAAATTTGATTTCTATTCAGAGGCTGTACCTGTGCCAGGCGGAGCCGGCCAAAGAGCCGGAGGGCGAAGCGGCGAGGGCCCAGCGCCGGCAGCTTTAGGAGCGAGGGTCAGCGCTCTCGGCTGCACGGGCAGGGAGGGAACTGGCAGCGTGGAGCTGGCACACGGCTGTCGCGCTCAGGCACTGCCCATCCCTGCGCAGGAGCCTGCTCCAAAGCCGTTCTCCAGTTGCAGGTCACCCAGTGCTGGGCTGGTCTCCCCGTGGGTCTGCCACTATGGTGATAATGGATGATGGAGGCAGACGTGGGGGAGAGGGCAGCTGCCTGAAGTTCTCCAGGGGTTAAAGCTGGATGGTGCAGGGGACAAGCTCCTGCAGAGGAGGAAGAGCTCAGCCTGGCTCTTCCACCCCTCCAAGTGTACCCGGCCCATGGAGAGGGAGGTGGGTGTTGCAGTTGCCTGTGTCGCTGCAGACAGTGGGATCATCTCTGGAGGAGCAGAGAGGTGAAGGGCAGAAAAGAACCCACTGAAGTGATAGCCGGGAGAGAGGAAGGGACTCGGGGAGGAGGCTCTGGAGCCCACAAAAGGACAGGAGACATGCAGGGCCAAAGGCTCGGAGCATTTTGCCCCATGTTCTGGAGAGTGTGGGCAGCGGTTGCTCTTACAGACACAGCTTGGATGGGGAGGAACAACAGAAAACAATACAAACAAGAATTGACGTCAATTTTCTCTTTAGAGAAAAAATGAGTCTCATGGCAATTGGGGACCTCCTCTCAATTTTGGGGGAGGGAGGGGTTGTGAATCTGCCTTGTTTCAATCTCTGGAGACCCTGGCAAAGGCTTGGGTGCCCTCGGCTGGGGGCCGAGCCTGGGCAGGAGGAACCATGTGGACGGAGGAAGGAGAACTAGACAGTGAGTGCTCACAGCCAGGGTCTGAGATCAGAGAGAAGGAATGTTGTTATGGAGAGGCTGAAAGCTCGGGGTGGGGATGACTCATGCTGGAGAACATACAGCTGTTGGAGCGGGATTTGGCACTGGCTCTCCGGGGCTGCGGAGCCTTCCCCGTTAGCTGAGAGGGGAGAGCAGAGCCTCCCCGATGTCTCTGATCTGGCAGGGGCAGCTGCCAACCTGTGCTGGAGGGGATGGGTAGGGAACGCTGCTTGCCAAAGCGGGGTCACCACCCAGAGAGGTATTTTGGGCAGCAGGCTGGGCTTAGCAGTGAGGTTTCTTGCTAGCAGGGTCCTTTCTGGCTGAGGGATACAGACCCCCGGTGCAGGGGCTGAGGTGGGTGACGCTGCCCTGGGGAAGCAGGGAGTCACAGCAGGGCTGGATGTGTCAGCTCTGTTCAGCCCTGGGGATGCAGCCATGAAGTCCAAGGTACAAAGCAGACATCCTTCTCCCTTCCTTAGGAATGGGGAAACTGAGGCCCAGAGTGGTGACGTGACGTATTCCCACCACCAAGTCAGCTGCGGAGGTTAGAAGGTGGCGGCTGTTGCTCACTCCGCATCCTTGGTCCATGGTCACCTCTCCACGCTGGGAAGAGACAGGACGTTTGGTGGCTGGAAGTAATCCCTGGCTGAGCACTCAGCGCCCCATCCATCCCCTCCTGTGCTGCTGGCAGCCGGCGCTTGTAGGGCACGAGGGCTTTCATCCAGCTTCCACCCAACTTCCACCCAGCCGGAGACGCTGTAGCAGCTTCCCCAGTATTCACAAGGTTGCTGCAGAGAGAAGGGGGAAAAACCATGCCCCCATCTACCAAAGACAGGGAAGGAGGGAAGGAGGTTTGGGCAAGGCATTAAGAGCAGGAGGATGAGCCAGCATCTTCCCAAATTCCCTGTCGGAGAGATTTTTTTGGTATCATGCCTGGAAATAACCACAGTGCCAGACTCCCAGTGCCTTGGGATGAAAAGCTCCATAGGCTGCTCCGGAGGTGGCCCGGTTTCAGGGGTAAGTGAAGTGACTGTAAATATAAACAGACTTGTTATTAATCATGTTCTGTAAATGTGCAGTCATTATCTTTATGTCCCTGGAAAAGTAATTATCTCCAGCCTTTCAATAAGAACTTGGAAAAGCCTAAAGACTTGAGTTCTGGAAATGTCATCCGTCTCCATGTAGAAGAAAATCTGCATATTTTCACAGATTAATACAAGTTAACCCAATTTACAAAATGAGTGAGTTTTAATATATTCCCAAGGCTTCAAGTTAAAGGCCTCTTCTTTTTACAGTGATTTATAGTCCTGTTTTGCAAACTCTTCCCATGTTGCACGTTTCACACTGCACTGCACGACGCTGTACTTTATTCTCTACCCAGTAGTACTTGCACAGGAGAGAAGGTGGGATCTGGTTTACGGGATCGCTCCTCCACCGCCATGTAAAGCGATTCCTCCACGCCTGACCAGGCTCCTGGGTTGCAGCGCTCCGCGTCAAGAATTATTCCTTCCGTACAAACAACCAAAAAGAAACGTTTTCCAGTTGAAGGGAACATCAAGCTGATGACTTCAGGCCAAAACGCAGCTCTGTGAAGTTTTATGCAACTGAAAGTCCACAGAAACATAGCCACGCTTGACAGAAAATATTTGGGAAGATAACGTTGCCTGCTGCATTTACATTCCTGGTGCTCCAACGGCTGCTCGGGAGAGGAGGAGGAGCGGGCAGTGAGGTGCTGCGGGCCCAGCGCTGCACTAGCCAGAGGCCACTTGGCCATTTACTTTCCAGCTCTGACGATGCAGCGTTAGCACAAGCAGGGGAGGAAATCCGCACTGGAGCTGGTATTAATTTCACCCAGGCTCTAAAGCAGAATCTATCTGTCCGTTAGGAACCGAACTGAAAACCAGAGGGAAGGGGGTTGCTCCCACCATGTATGTACCCACCACCTCAGTGGATGGCTTGGACTGGGGGTCAGTGCCCTAATTTTAAGCATCCAAGACTGTCCAGGAGAGGGTTTCTTTGCTCTGGAATAGCTGTATCTGGTCATCACGTTGTTTGCTCGGTCACGCAAAGGATCAAGGTCTGACTCCTGCTGGGAGGAGGGGACCATCTAGGAAGGATTATCCCAAAATGCACCAAAAGGCTTGTCCTTCTAGATCTTTTCCAGATTTCAGAGAGCTTCCCACATCAAAACGTTTTGGTTTGTCATTTCAGTTATATTCCAAATTACTAAGCATTAGTGCTTGCTAATGTTGAAGTGACAAAAATAAGAGCCGGAGTGAAGTGCTTCAGCTAAGGCTGGGATGGGATATTTCACAGAAATGCAATATTCTGAGATTGCCTTTTCATTTCAAAATGAGCCATAACATTTCTAGCTTCACGTGGCTCTTGGGGAAGGCAATTTGTGTTTTCCACCCCCTCTTGCTTTGCCAGAGCGGGCAGGGCAGGGCAGGACTCGAGGCAGGTTTGACAGCTCGGTAAACCCCGAGTGGTTCGGGGCAGGGGGAATCTTCATGATGTCTCATCCTACAGAAGGAATCCCAGGGGAATCCAATGAAACCATCAGGGCCAAATTTTGACGTACACAGAGGGAAATGCATTTTCAGACCCTGTTTAATTGAACTGCTGAACTCATCGCTGTAGGAGCTCACGAACAAACTCAAAGGGGGAGAACGTGAGTTGATGAAGACGTGCTTCATCGGCAGCTAACAAACATGATCTATGGGATGATGTCTACAGCTGCAGAAGCCCTTAAGGCACCGATGCTCCGCAGGGAAGAGCCCACCGGGAAAGCATCATCCTCCACATACCCGGCTGTCACTCCAGTTCCTGACGGGTGACATGACCTGCTGCAGGGCTGACCTGGGCTAGGGTCTGTGTCCCCAAACCCTCCACACCCCCCTTCCCATCCCATCCCATCCCATCCCATCCCATCCCATCCCATCCCATCCCATCCCTTGTTTGTCCCCTATTAAATCACATCATTGTCCCTTATTAAATCACACCCTCATTAGCACCAGACCTTCATTAGCAACTCGCTGTGCTCACATGGCAGGGGGAGAGGGCTGCCCCCTGCTCGCAGCCTGATGGAGGGACCCTCTCGGCGGAGGCGACACCAACGGGATCTGGTGATGTTCCTGCTCATTGTTCCCTGCAGCGGGATATGGAGCCATCCTGTGCCAAACGTCCCCTTCCCAAAACGCGTGGCAGAAGCCAAGCACCTCCGCTGTGCCATGTGAGAAAACTGCAGGGTGCAGGCGTTCGGGCAGCCACGAGAGGAAAACATCCCCTCACGTGCCTCGGTGAGGACCCACCTTAGCTCACCACATGACATAGGCATTACAAGCAATTAAGATAACTGAGCCTGCGTTTCCCAAATACGGTGAATAGCCCCAAAGTAAAGAAGTGCCCTTACCAGTATTTGCTCACTTAATGCCGTCTCTTGCTGTGTCTGAGCACCAGCTCCCCAGGCAGCCCCAGAGAAGCCTCCAGTTCTGCTACTGATCCCCTAAAGGATAAGTAATTTAAAAAAAGAACAAAAGGATCACCCAATGCGCTGGGCACAGCCTTTCCTTGTGCATTAGTGTTAGTTACCGCAGGTCAGTTGGAGCAGGAGGAGCCTGAGCAGCGTCTCTGCACTAACACATTTATCTGCTCCTCGGTCCATCGGCTGCAGCTCTCCAATGTTATGCATTTATCTGTGTCCCTGCCTCAAACAACATCCCAGGGTGCAGGCAGGGAGCGGGCACCTCGGGTAGGGGAGGGCTTGGGCAAGTGCCTTTGGGAAGGGAGATGAGCCCAACCTGAAGCTCAGACACAAAGCTTTCTCGATTTGGGATGTTCAGCTTCATCCCTGGATACAAGCTCGTCCTCTGCAGTCCTTTCCTCAACAGATTCGGATCCCCCCACCCACGTTGCTCCGCAGGCAGAGCCACTGCGCACAAAGAGCAGCTCTCGCTTCCTAGGGCTCGGGAGGATGCGAAATGCTCCCACGCATCTCCCTGCGATGCTCCGGGAGGGCAGTCCTCCAAGGGGCTCGGCAGCGGGTTTCAGCCCGGTCGCAGCAGCACCCCAGCACGGCCCCCTGAACCCTTCCTATCCCCATCCCCGGGGACCCCAGCCCGGCAGCGGGGCTGGAGCTGCACCCTGGCCATGGCTAAAGGTGATGGTGGGGAGGGGGTGCAGGGCCAGAGCAGGGTGGTGGTTGGGAGCTGAGGGAACTGGAGAGCAGGAGCACTCAGGCACTTCAGGTCACTTCCTGGGGAGCTCCTTTCCTTCTGACCAGCTCAGGCGTGGAGGTTCATCCCAGACACCCAATTTTCCCACCCCTGGGAAGGTCCTGGGGCCCCCCCGGCTGCTCTGCGAGATGAGCTATGCTGACCTCATTGAGATCAACAGCCATGGGGCTGGGATTCACCCAAAGGGCACAATTCCACCCAAAGGGCACATTTCCACCCAAAGCAAGCCCGAGCAGAGCTTGTGTGCCCCATGGCACAGGCAGCGAGCAGCCGGGGGGAAGGCAGGCAGCCCCCCTCAATTTCTTCTCTTGAGAGAGAGCATCAAGAGGAAGCAGAAGCAGAGAGGAAGCACTGGCTGGCATCCTTCTCCTTCCCTGTTGGAAAGGTGGGATGCTGAGGATGGAAAGGTGGGATGCTGAGGATGGAAAGCTGGCACACCGGTTATTTCCAGGAAATTATTAGGGCTCCAGCACGGTGCTTGACCTTCCCAGGAATGGCCAGGCAGGGACCGGAGTGGGCTCCACAGCCAGATGAGAGCAACGAGAGCTCTTAAAGCTAATGGGTGGGAAGTGGCCATGAATAAATCAGCAGCATCTTTCCAACCATCAAACCTGAAACCCTCCAGTGTGGAGCGAGAAGCGGGGGAATATCAAGATGATGTATGGCTGGTTTCTGACGGGCTGTTCGATGCTGTTACCTACAAACCCAGGAGACTTTGCCCCGTGGACCCCCAACCCTGCTGCCGTGGGGTGGGATTTTGGACCTCACCCCCAGCCCTGCGCAGAAACCCCGTTCCAAGGCCACCCCTGAACATCAGCGAGCAAAGTCTTTCATTCCTGAATGCCCCCAGGCTGGATCTGTGCAGGGGTTTCACGCTTGCCCCCCCGTTCTGATGCCGCAGATGGGAGAGAAGACATGGGGAGGCATCGCCAGTTCGAACCTCCCTTTAACCAGACGCGTCCTTCTACCTCCCACCATCATCCAGCCTGGCCTCAGTAATCTCAAATCCGAGGTATTAGGCATTTAATCTTGCATTTTATCATGTCTCCTCTTTCCAGGGGGTCTGAAATTAAAAGGGAAGCAGGGAAGGGCTGGGCTTCTGTGGGTTAATTGGTTCTGGCTGGTGGGTAAGAAGAAAGGCAGGAGGAAAACGCAGCAGTTTCTTTCGCTGGCTTTCCTCAGCCTTTCCCGAGCAGCTATAATTATTCTGGGAGGGGGAAGAGAGGCAGCATCAGGGGAGGGAGGGGAAAACATGCCCCCTCCCCGGAGAGAGAAGGAACTTGTGTTTGGGTCTCACCGGCCGCGGGCATGAGGGAGCGAGTGGCTCCGTGGAGCTGAGCCAGCGGCCTGGGCTGAGCCTGCGGACATCATTTTCCATGATGCAAACGGGGCGGGGGGAAGAGGGGCCAAGGCAGGACACGGAGGAGTCCGGGGTTCGGTGCCTTTGATGCCTTCTCCTGCCCTGCAGGAAAGCTGGAGGCATCTCCCCCCACCCAGGGTGGGTGCTGGGGAGGGGGCTGCTTGGGCTGTGAGTGGGGACAGATGCTGAGCACTGGGAGTGAGAGCGGGATGAACCAGGGATGGGGCCAGAGGGGGTGTGGAGCAGGGGCCTGGGGGCTGGGGATCCCCCTTTCCAGGTGCTGGGAGCTGACAGCCATGTGGTTTTGGCTGTGGCCCCCGGGCAGTACTCAGCACAGGTCCCAGCTCCGCCTCACTGATGCCCTGCAGGTCCTGGGATATAAAAATCCCAGTTTCCATTCCCTGCCCCAGCCTGCTGCACACCCTCTGGCCAGCTCTGTTTTTACTCCAGAACAGAGGTCCCAGTGCAGGACACTTCACCACTGATGCCACCTCCCTCATCACCCCTGGATCCTACTAATCTGAAATGGAGCTGCTGTGGCTAATAAATGAACATGCTCAGTTATTGCAGGCAGAATGGAGAGCTTTTAATTGCACTCCACCCCTCCACCCCAGTGTAATGAGGAACTGTACTTGGACCCCAGCTGAAATACATGGTACAACAGGTACGTACCATTAGTATGCTGGTTTCTAGATAAAAATAGGCAGACCCACAGCTGATGGGAGGAAAGAAAAAGCCCAAATGGTGAAGCTGTAATCATTCTTTCCCATATTTACCAGGAAAAAGCACAATGTGGGAGTTTCAGGATCCTCAGCCGTGACCACTTCAGCTGGAGAACCACTGGGAACCACTGTCTGGAATGCTGCAGTATTTCCCTGCTGCCAGCCTGTGGGAACTGCTGCATGTCACTAGGAGGAAGATGAATTTGGGAAGAACTACGTGGACATAAAGAATAACGCAGCCTATCAGCCACTTAATGCAGCCCAGATAAATGGAACTGAGAGCTGGAGCTTATCCAGGTAAAACTGCCGGAGCAAGAGGAGGGTGGGGGGCACTGGGACAGGTTGCCCAGAGAAGCTGTGGGTGCCCCATCCCTGGGAGTGTCCAAGGCCAGGCTGGATGAGGCTTGGAGTAACCTGGTCTGGTGGAGGGTGTCCCTGCCCAGGGCAGGGAGTGGGACTGGATGGGCTTTGAGGTCCCTTCCAACCCAAACCACTCTGTGATTCTAAGGTGAGAGGGGTCTGGGGACAGGCAGTGAGCTTGGGGACAAAGCAGGACACTTTTGGAGCTGATACTGCGAGGCCTTGCCCTGTGTGGGTGTGCAGAGGTCGCTACGGCTTTGGAAATGGGGCAAGATGGGGAGGTGGGACCTCTCTCACTGTGCTGATGCTCTGCAGCATCCGTGAGCCAATGGCACTTGCGGGACCAGGCTGTATCACCGTGTCCCCACTGCCTGAGCCCTCTTTGTTCCCACGCTGTCACAGGCCCTGCCCGCGATATATGTGTGATAAATCATCCAAAAATATGTAGTTTTAGGTCATCACAGTGCCAAATCACCTCCAGAAGCGAGTCCACTATCCCAGGCTGTCTCTTGCTAAAGACTCCAATTAAAGTCAGAATTTTTGCAGCAAATGTATTTTCACCTTAAAAATCAGAAAACAGCAGAAGAAAAAAGTGCGATGGATGAACGTCCCTCTCCTTCGTCCTCTTTATAGCAAGGTCCCTCTGCTCTGCTCCTCCAGTGCCAACCTCAGCCTCCTCCATGTCCCTGTACACCAGGAGCTGGTGCCTCTCCAGGCCCCTCTTGCAGGGCAGCTCATAAATTCCCACCCGAAGGCTCAGCCCTGACATGGGTCACTCAGAAATGAACGGAACAGTGTGTGGCTGGGGGTCAAATAACCCCCCACATGCTGGGGGGCTGCAGCATCATCCTTTCCAGCCTCGATCTCACCACACAGCTCTGCAGTTTGTCCATGGGATGCAGGGGGTCTCCCCCACCCCAATTAGCAGCCGAGATGGGTGACCTTCTAGGGTGTGACTGCCATCCCACCCCTGCATAGAATTCCTGTCCCCTTTTCCAGGCTCCCCTGGTCCCCAGAGGGGACATAGCTTAAATCCTGCTGGGATGCAACACCAGTACTGAGCGCGTTCCCTGCTGGGGCGCAGGGATGCGGTGCAAACCCTGCGGAGGGTTTGCAAGGAGAAGTTAGAAGGGGCTCAAAGCTCCTGGCAGCTGGGATGTGCCAGCAGATGCCCATTTATCTCACACTCCCATGTCTGGTGAAACAGTGGAATTCCGAAATGCGGCAGGACCCCCAGCCTCCTGCAAGGCCAAGGGTTGGGTGCAAGCGGGCAACCTAAACACAGCACAGGAAGACATCCCAGAGCCCCCTGCCCCACGCTGTGCACTGGGAGATGGGGCAAGAACAAGAGGTGTCAGGACGGTGTCACGTCACAACATCGGCTACACATGGATCACATGAACATCCCTAAACAGCCGCTCTGCCAGCACCCCAGGCTGGTGTGCTCCAGGGAAAAGGGGCCCAAAAAGTAACATTTTGCAGCGTAAACCCTCCATGAGAAGCAGGCTGTGCCCGCTCCCAGCCAGCCAAGCATCCTCGGCGCGTTGCTCCATATGGCAACCATTACTGCTTGCGGCAACCAGAATGGTTCGCACTGTGCACACACACTCACCCTCTCCCCTGCCAGCCCCCTGCCCGCCCCCTGCCCTTCCTTGTGCATAATCAACCCCACATGCTAACGAGCAGGCATGCAAAGCCAACCTGTCTCCCCCCGCACAGAGCGTTTGTTGGTGCAGGGTTTGCTGTGCCACTTGCCTTGCCGAAAGCAGCCTGGCGTGAGCGCTCCCGGCGAAAGGACCTTTCCCTGCTCCGTCATGTGCTTCGGTTCTTGGGGAGACACATCCAAAAGCTGCTTCTCCAGACCCGGGGAGCAGCCGCTGTGAGCTCCCGCTCGCGTGGGACAGGCTTGGCCGCGGTGCTGGTGCAGCCCGGCAGCGCATGCAGTCATTTTACAAGCAGAGTCAGTAATGCTGTTTGCAATTAAAACAGCCCAGCCCTCTCCATTGCAAGGCCTTACTTCTTGCCGCTGGACCTCAGCAAGCTTCAAAGCCTGGAGTTTCTTGGCACCAGGAGAGTTTTCCCCCTCCTCTCCAAGAGCCTCTCTGGAAAGGACTCAGCCGCTTGGTCAACTTCATGGAGCAGAGGTGGATGCAGGGACAGAAATCTGGGAGGTGAAATCACACCAGTTACTGTGCTTTGCTGGGAATTTTTACCTAGAAAACCCCAAGCTTTGTACAACCCATCCCAGTCTGCACAGATACATACACATCCACACACACATTTACATCCATGACCCCCGTGGCCACTGCAGCACAGCACCCCAGCACGGCTCCCGAGACGGTCACAGCCCAATGGCCATCAGTGCAAAGGCAATGACAACCGTGAAAAATGCTGGCTATAATCCCTCCAGAGAGGATTAAGCCATGCTGATTTCAGAAATAAAGATGTTTTATGGCCACCTAAGGACTGAGCAAGGGAGGAGTCACCAGAAAAGGGACCCGGGATGGAGTAAGCGGGAACAACCAGGGGGAGTTTTTTAGGATCAAAAGGGATAACTTTCACTTAGGGAACCTGACACTGTTTCCCCTGGCAAGTTTTCAATTACAGACTGGCTAATGGAAAATCCAGTAATAATTATGTCAGTGTTGTTACGGAAAATACCCTAATGAGATTAGGGTTGTGCCGGGCTCGTCCGGCGAGCAGCGTGGCAATGTGCACAGGCCACCCTGCTTGCCCGCACCCCTCTGGCCTCTCCTGCTCCCCACAAAGATTTCGGGGCTCAGAAATCTTCCTGGTGCCTGAAATACTGTCACGGTGTGGGTGAACACCATGGGTTTCTCCCTCTGTAAGCACGGGCAGGAGGGGAGTCAGTGAAGGTCTCGAGGCGTGGGGCTGGTAGAGGAGGCTCCCCAGACCCCTGATCCTCTTCACCTTCATAATCTCCATCAGTGATGCTTTTCCTGGAGATATTTATGGCTCTTTCCGTGTTGCTTTCCATGTCCCACTGAATATTGCATGTGCTATCGTTCCCCAAGGACTGATAGTCTGAAGAAAGCTGATTCTTTGCAGGCTTTCCTAGAGCTGCTAAATGGCACCTTTTCCCTTCCCCAGCACGGCTGTATCTGCTCATTTACCACTGATTATATTTGCAGGCACTTTGGGGTGTGATTATTAGCTGAAACCTGTCAAGGCGTCAAGTTCTGTTGTTAGAACATCTCTGGGGGCTGCAGTCGAAACACAAAAGCAGCATCTTGGAGATGCTAACACAAAAGGGCACATGTTGGAGGCTCAGCGGGACCACCCACGAGCTCCGAGCCACGCCAGCCGTTTCCTGCCATCTCCAGGCTGGAGATCCTGACCCAGACATGGATAGCAAGAAGCAAGGACTAGGAGCTAAAAATGGGGTAAAAAAGGCAATAAACAGGGAGGAGAGGAGACGTGCATGTCCAAAGGGGAGGTGGGGAATCTGTGCCATGAGGCAGAGATCTTACAAATCTCTGTTCCTCACAAAGGCGCTTATAGAGATCGTTATTGTTAACATACGTAGATCCACATTTGTGCTGGAAGAACCTAGGAACCAATTAAATAACAAGTGAAGAACAGCCTGGCCTCGGCTCTTGCCCAGAGAGAAGCAATTCTGGGTGAGAAACGATCCCAAACCCTGAGGGAACCCCAACTGCCAGAGGGCTGCTTTCCTCTATGTGCCGCTTAATCTTCCTAGAAATGACATGAAATTTGGGATGATTCTCTGGAGAAGTAGTGAATAAACAGGCTCCCAAACGCTGGAATACTCCAGGCAGTAGTGCAGGCTCCTTTGGCATCTCAGTGCTCCCAAACGGGTTCCCTCTCAGTGATCCAGGGGGAAGGGATCATCTGATGAGCAAAGATTCTTGACACCACGTTGGGTAACAGACTTGGATCCAGTCTCCAAGTGACTGTGTCCAGATGAAAACCAGGGGGAAAAGGAGCCATTTGGGAGAGTAATTTGCTAACCCTGCTAATGGGCACTGGAGCAATTACACATGCAGCTCTAATAGGCAGGAAAATAATTAACACTCTGCCAAGGGCTCAAGTGGTGGTTTTGAGTGGGGTATCAGAGGGTTTTTTCCATTCTTTTGGGATTATTTCATGGTCCCACATGCAACTATTGATTTTTTTCCATCTATGGATTTATGCCGAGCTGCCTGAGCAGCAGCGAATTTACTGACCCTCCTGCCCTGCGAGGAAAGAGCTCCGACACAGCTCACCTCCGGGACCAGCCCAGCCCCGCGCCCGCATCACCAACCCCTCCAGCGGGGATATTTCCAGGCAGACGGTTTCTGAAAGTTAGCCGGCACTTGCTGAACACTGCGAGGAGCTTTTCTAGGTTAATCACGCTCTGAGCCTGTGCAGGCAGGCGTAAGGAAAGAGGAGAGAGGAGAAAAATCCTGCCATGTTATTGTAATACCACATGCAATAAATACTACTGAAAGCATCCCGGACATCTCGCCTGTGGGGATTCACCACGTCTGACCTCGGCTGTCAGAAAGTCAGCCATCCTCTGGGCTCTTCCAAGAGTTAAAGGGGAAAGTCAGCACTCCACACATCCGATCTCAAAACAGCCTTTAAGGGAAAGGGGATTAATTAACTTCTACAGATGCCGGTTTCTCCTCCCTGGACCAGAGCAGGTGCCAAGGTGCCTCAGACGCGATGCTCTGCTGATGGCAGTTGAAAGGAATCACACCGTGAATCTCTGGACCATAGCAGATCACATAAATCCCATCCCCTCTTCGCGTGCCCGGGGAGGAGGGGTGAAGCAGACAGCACTTGTGTGCTGTGGAAGCGGGCTCAGGCTGGAGCTCTTGTCCTCGCCTGCCCTCGAGCCGAGCAGTTGATGCTCCGTGTTGTAGCTACCGGCAGACGGATCTACGCCCATTTGGATGATGCTGTCCCCTGAAACCAGGCAAGAGCATCACATGATGGTTCCTCATGGTCCAAAGCTGTTTGGTTCTGCCTGAGAAAAGAGTGTGATGGTGAAACTGCCTGTTATTTGCAGAGCATCTCGGCCATAGCACGTCTTACCCCGCGGGAGCAACACTAGACTTTTTGTTTTCTTTATCCCTTCCAGTAATTAATCAGTTTTACTGCTAAACAAAGCTGCCTCTTTGAAGGGGAGGTCTCCGATTTTAAATCTTGTTTCAGAGGAAGCGGTAGATGATCTTAACCAGACGCGTCTTCTGAAAGGGATGCAGTTGCTACTGCTCTGGCTGAAGACGCTGGAAGATCAAACGGTGCTCTGAGGATTCACTCTACCACATCATATTCCTCTGTGACAATGCCATTACCAGATTCCCACCATCCAGGGGGACTCACAGACATATTCCCAGCTCTTCCCATTGACAATGCTCATGCAGAGCCATCACATCTGTATCACCCAGGTGATACAAGGAGGTGGGCAGTAGAATCTACCAGAAGCTGCATCGTCTCACCATAAAGGCTGGATACTCCGAAGGCTTGCTGTTAGTTAAGCACAACACCCGGAATGAGAGCCAAGGACATGCCGAGAGTCTCCAGCTGGGGTGAATATTGGTTTTTTGGGGATATTAGCATGTTATGCTCTTCCTGCTTATCACCACAAGCTCTTTGTGGCTACAAGTGGACAGGGTTCATTTTGTTCCATTCTGTGCTCATGTCCAGCAGCTATGGGGGAAACGCCCTGTATTTTTATCCCACCTGGAAGATGGCTCCTTGGCCATCAGATGCTCCACATCCAAATTTATAAAGGTTTTCCATCTCTAGTGGATGTAGAGTTATTTTCAGCATCCGGCTGGAAATATGGTGGCAACATGCAACAGTGCCATCGGCCGCATCATCCGGGTGTTCGGTGTAATTTGATTGTAAATAGACGTAAACAAGAACTGGCTTTAGGGCAGGAGAAAAGCTGCAGCGGCTTGTTGTGGGGATAACTGTATAACATTAAAAAAATAGTCTGCTTCCTGCCCTGCTTACATCGAGTCCTCATGCACATTTTATTAGAGAAACTGCCTGGGTATAAAAAAAAAAAGACTCACTCTGAAACTGATAACATCATTGAACACAACTGTGTTTTGATCTGGAGCCAAAAATGCTGTATTTATTAGAAATGTAAATGATTCCTGTATCATCTCCTGCCTGGTTCATGAGAAGTTTAGGGCAGTTTCCTTCCTAATGGGTGGCTCAGCAGAGCATTCTGCAAACTCCTGGGGAAGTGGAGAAAGCAGCGAGGAAGACACGGAAACATTCTTGGCCAATTTATGGAGAGGAGGGTGGGAAAGGGGCCTCCCCATCCCTTGGGAAAGCATTCCCACAGCTGCCTTCGCTGGAGACTTGCTCTGAGGACACTGCGATGAGATGAACAACACAGCACATGCTGCGGCCGCTGGCATCGCTCTCCCACTCACACCAACTATATCCTTCCTATGTTGTGGAGCCCTCAGCATCAGAAGGATATCGACCGGTTGGAGCGAGGCCAGAGGAGGCCACAGAGCTGCTCCGAGGG
Source organism: Rhynochetos jubatus (assembly GCA_027574665.1). NCBI lineage: Eukaryota > Metazoa > Chordata > Aves > Eurypygiformes > Rhynochetidae > Rhynochetos > Rhynochetos jubatus. The sequence goes on along the minus strand of CM050672.1, from coordinate 3,795,385 downwards.
CTGGAGCCCCTCTGCCCTGGGGACAGGCTGGGGGTGTTGGGGGGTTCAGCCTGGAGAACAGAAGGCTCTGGGGAGACCTTAAAGCCCCTATCAGTGCCTGGGGGGCTACAAGAAAGCTGGGGGGGACTTTTTCCAAGGGCAGGGAGTGACAGGAAAAGGGGTAACGGGTTTAAACAGAAAGAGGGAGATGGAGATGGGAGATCAGGAAGGAATTCTTCCCACAGAGGGTGGGGAGCACTGGGACAGGTTGCCCAGAGAAGCTGTGGGTGCCCCATCCCTGGGAGTGCCCAAGGCCAGGCTGGATGAGGCTGGGAGCAACCTGGGCTAGTGGAGGGTGTCCCTGCCATGGCAGAGGGTAGGACTGGGACTATATGGGCTTTAAGGTCCCTTCCAACCCAAACCATTCCATGATTCTGTGATTCTAAAACAACTACATCTCCGGTGCTCACACACCCTCTCAGCCTGCCATCGCCAACTGGCGAGCATCACAGCAGCACAGAGATCCCGACAGCATCCTGCATCCCACAGCATCTGCACCATGGGATTCCCACTCATTTTGGGTCACCTCATCCTGGAGGGGTAGAGTGATGGTGCTCCTGCCTGCAGCCCGGTCTCGCTCTGGCTGGATGAGCTGCTTCCTCCTATTTATTCTGGGCTGTCTGGCTGCGGGAAGGGTCTGTGGCCCATCTCGGTGGGAGCAGGGGAGGCTGTGTTGCTGGCTGGAGCTGTGCTGCTGCTGCCCAAGAGCATCCTCGTGCTGTTCTGTTACAGGATTTGGAGGAGCTGGGGGGAAAGCCGTGGGTCTGTCTTCACCCCGCCATGCCCAAGGCAGACCCATCCCTTGCTGCCCACCTCTGGGAGGGGTGCAGGGGTGGGGCCGGGGGGGGGCCCTTTGCGAGAGCAGACATTGCTGGGAAGGTGGGAAAGGGTAAACATAAAGGGAAGCTGAAGGGTTCATGTGTGTGTGTGCAGTGTTCATGGGCAGGAAGAGAATTGATTGTGGGAGAGCAGCAGAATTAACTGATGGCATGAAGGATTGATTGATTGATTGATTGATTGAGTGATGGGGAAGCAGCTTCACAGGCAGCAGAGCTGAGCAGGCAGGGGAATCTCGCAGACAGGGGAGGGAGCCCAGAGGGAGGGAAAACAACACGGGGAGAAAACTGGAGAAGGTGCTGCTGAGCTCTGGAGACTAATTAGGTTAATTCTTTCAGCGTGTGGTGCTCTGGCACAAGAAGAAGGAAAGAAGTCCATGTCAAGGAAAAAAACCCAAAAAATTCAACATTTCAACTGCTGTCTTTCTTCTGAAATGAAGATGCTTGAAAAGTTTTTCACTGAAACCAAAGAGCGAGACCTTCCCTGGCCATCGACCAGCAGCAGAGATGTGCTTGGGAAAAGGGAAATTTATATTCGAGCCTCTTCTCTGGCCTTTTTCAATTCCATCCATGAGAGAGACGAGTTCAAGACACTGCAAAAACCATCCAGAGAGACTCATTGAATAGTTGTGTGGTCCCACTTTGTAATGCAGAGACATACCACAGCTTCCCTTCGCTTTGCTTCTGCCAGGGATAACGAAAGCCAGAGCCGCGTGCCCCGGGTACCTGAGCCGGGAGCGGGGCAGGTTTAGGACGGTGCCTGAAGCAGAGGCGTTTTGGCAACCCTGACCCGCGGAGCTGGCGGCTTGCAGCACAGCCACGACCCCAGCCATGGAAACCATCCCCATTTGGGACAACCTTTTTGGGTTTTTTTTAACACTTGGGTGATTTGAGAGAACCCAGGCACAGAGCAGAAAGGGAGCCCGGCCAATGGTCTGCAGGTGGAAAAGCATCTTAAATCAGCATTGCTTCAAAAACCCACTTTCTGGCCCAAAAGAACCCACCACCGATGACACATGGGGGCATCAGGCTGACCCTGGTGAAACAATAACCCTGTTTTTGAGGACAAACCATACCGCAAATGCAACACTGAAGGCACCGGTGCCACGCTCTGAGATGGGGCTGGTGGGGAAGGGGTTTGCTGGGGGTTTGCCAGAGCCCTCTCCGCTGGCAGCTCTTGGGGCCGTGGCACGGATACACACCCTGCTCACACAAGTCTTCAGCCTGTTTCTTGGAGAAACGGCTGGAAACATTCCAGTAGCAAATGTATCCATCTCCAGAAGGGAAAAGAAAATGATCTTGCCTACATTAACAGTGTCTGGATGGCGAATAATGTGGAGGAGAAAGCGTTGCGGGGTGATTAATAAGATGAGGCTGTACTTGGTGGCAAGGATGTAAGAAAATATGAGGTTAAGCGACAGGGGAAGCCAATAAATAGTGGCACAAGTGCGCTGAGGAAAGGACCAGCCGTTCTGCTGATGGCTGGGGCGCAGCAAACCCAGCTAAAGCCCTCCCCCAACCCTGGCAGAGCATAGCCAGTCTCATCCTTGAACCCCTCCAAGCACTGCATTTAACTTCACGCCACCATTACCTCTTTCTCCTGCAGCTGGAATTTTCCCTGTTGGCTTTGAGGGGGCAGGATCACCCTTCCATCCCCACATCCTTGCTCCCCCTGGGGCTGGGCTGTCAAGGTAGTGCAGTGGTTTGTCTTCACAGTTCCAGCTCCTGGGAAAGCTGCGGGCTTGAGAGTTGTGACTGGCCGAATGAGATGTAGGAAACCAAGACAGAGACCCTGCCAGGAGTCCCTGGAGGGGCAGAATCCGGCCAGCCCCATGGGCATGTATGAGGAGGTAAGGTCTGGGTTGGTGCCCAGTAACACCCCCTTTTACACCCACCGGTAACAGCAGGTTAACCGAGTCCTAATAAAACACTGATTAACATTTCAACCCTGCTGCAAAAGCACAATGAGAATCAGTGTTTAAAAGCACTTTAAAGGTGAACGGACTTGGCCTCTCTTTCATTTCATAAGATGCTCATGAAAGCGTCCTTTGCACAGCTCCCGGGCTGCTCCCTCCCACGGGTGAGCCTTGTGGGGACACGGATGCCGCCTTCGCCAGGGCAACCCCACTGCAGCTCCCAAAACCTCCCCAGGCCAGATCTGGGCATGTTATACATGTGCAGGGAATAAAGGCTGCAGCCAACCTCTCGAGGGAACAACACAACCCCAGTACGAGCTTTTCTCTTGAAATTAATGTTATTCATCTTCGGAAGAAACCAGCTCTCCCCATCCCGACCACAGACCCCGACCCGCTGCTGTCGCGGCCCCAAACGCACCCCTCTGTGCCGCACCGTCTCACTTGGTGATGGCGGGAGCAGAGCTCAGCCCAGCAAGTACCAGCTGTTAAACTCCAGAGCCACGCAGCCAAGGCCAACAGCCTCCCGTCACCCCTCCGGAAGGCTGCAGCATCCCTGGCTGGAGAGGCAGAGAGGACATCAGCACGGGGCACGGATGCAGCACTGCTGCTGTGCCGAATCCCCCGAGGGAGGAGGCAGAGGAAGAGAGGATGGGTGGTCCCATCCTGCCGCGCAGATGTGTGGGGGTGGGTAGGATGCTCCTTTTCCGTTTTTAGCTCTACCCCTGTCGGCCACAGTTGCTCCTTCGGCACATTATCACACCAGCGTTAAGAATGAAGGAGCTGCTCAACGGGGCTCAAAAGGCCGCTCAAAGCCCTGTGCCAGCAATAAACTCCCACGGCGCCCGGTGAGCACCGGCGCCCGGGAAACAGTGTGCTTTCAGCTAAGCCAGGCAATGGACGAAGGCTCCTGCACGTACCCCAATGCAGAGCTGGGCATCCCTGTGCTCCAGGGGGCAGAGCTGCTGGAGAGGAGGAGGAGGATGAGGCAGAGGTCTCTTGTGGAGGTGCAGGCTAAGGGCTTGCCCACCTGCATCAATGGAGCGTGGGCAGATGCAGCCCTGAGCGGCAGCTCCCAAAGCTCAGTGCTGTCACAAGGCTTTGAGGAGCGTTTGGGACAAGCCGAGTTTAAGGAGCTTTGCTCCAGAGGCTTGAGCCGAAGGGCTGCAGCCAGGCTCGCAGGGGAGAAATGTTTGGCTGCAGGATGGCACTGAGGAGCGATGGAGTGGCACATCCCTTTCAGCATGTTGGTCTTGGAGACCCTCTCCAAGCCCCTGAGCAGGTGTGCAAATGCCACAGACATGGGCTGCAGTAGGAGGGGGAAAAAGGTCCCAAGGAGCACGGTCTTGGCCAAGCCCAGAACAACTCCAGCATTTCAGCAGGAAAAAATAAACTACAGGTTTTGCCTGCCCAAGGAGAAATATGGCTCGGGACAAAAAATTCCCTGTGTGCTACGGAGAATAATCTGCAAATACAATCAGCCACTCGGGCGATGAATGCCCACTGCTCTGCTGAGGCTTCTCCATCCAATCTCGGTTAGGAAACATCCCTTGCACAGAGACATTCAGGTACCAGAAGTGCCGTGGCACAGACAAGCACGCACCCCAGCAGAACCCCCAGGGAACTAGCGGAGCAAGTAACAGCACAATGTGATGCTACGGAGCGTGCAAGGAGCGTCCGAGCTGACCAGGCTGGGAATCCGACCGCGGCAACAAAACCAAACAGGCCGGGATTTAAATAGAAGCAAAAAAACCTTGGAAGGGAAAAACGAACGAGAGCAAATGTTTACCCTGATGATGGGATAGTTTAGAAATTATGGCTGGGTGCCAACCCTCCAGTGTTTTTAGTTTTGGAAGGTCTGGTAATCTCAGCGGCCGGAGCAAATCTCTGGACCTTGGCTTGGGACACGCGGCAAGCGCGGCTTCAGCCCCTCGGCTCTCCCAGACAGCCCTCTGTGCAGACCAGGGCGACAGCTCCCACTGCCGATTCTGGGGGTCACCAAGTGATGGCACATCGCACAGCACTTTGCAAGTTATCAGCTCACTACACCTGGAGCCAAAACAAACGCCCGGGTAAGTTAATTAACAGTGCTATGGGGACACAGCGAAGAAGCCCGATAGGGCATTAAGGAGGGTAGACGAGACAGAGAGACCCCAAAATGCAGATTTTAACATTGATTCGTACTGGTAACAAGTTCTTGCTGGTTTTAGTTCAATTTGGAAGCTGCTTTAGGATGACAGCAGAGTCCTGGGACTGCAACAGGAAAGCATGAGAGATTCAAATACACCGTCAGCAGCAGAGGACAGCAAGGACTGGGGGAGTAGGTACAGCCGGAGCCGACGGTGCTGGCCCAGGCTGATGCCAACAGGCATACAACTCCAGGAGAGCTCAAATCTCCAGCTTGGCTCTGTCTGACTGAAGAGAGGAAAGACAAAAAGGCTGCCTGCGCTTTGATTGCCAGGTTTAGGGGGAGGAAAACAAGGGGACAAAGTCAGGGACCTCCTGCCCACCCTGGTGACAGCCATCAGGGCAGCGAGCCAGCACGTGCCAGGATGAGCCCCAAACACCGGAAGACTGAGTCAGGTTCGAGATTATATTAATTTTATTCACATTTCCAGAAGGAAGCATCGGTGGAGTGCAACATCAGGGCTAGTGTCAGAAAGCTCAAGTGTTTGTTTGGGCTGAGGCAAAGGTTTCAGAGGCTGGACGGAGACAAGGGCCGCACATTCCCTTCCCCTGCACGCGTTTCCAGTTCAAGTAATCGGAATTTCAAAAATAAGCTAGCTCATCACATGACGGAGAGGATGTCAGAAAGTTTAAAGCTCTCCCTGGTATAAATCCCTAAGCAAGGCAGAAAAGTAGCAGGCAGGAAATCTTCTACAGCTGAACTAGCTTATCCCCTGGGCTGAATGGGGTTTTTTAACTCCGGTTGTAGAGTTTTGCTGTCAGAGCTGCCCAACGCTTCTGCCCAACTTTAATGCGATTCATCACCCAGGGCAGAAATTTGCTGCTACTGGATTACAAGGATGATGGTTGGTGATGGCGCAGAAAGATTTTAACAGGACTCTCTACTGAGGAGAAAAATGTGATGGTTGTGGATTTCCAAACCAGGGACACAGGAACAAAACCATATCCAGGAGTAAGATCCATTCAAACAGAGAACCGAGACATCCCAATTGGGCTGCTGGCCCACGGGAAGCTGTCACAGCTCCGAGTTGGTGCTGAGCAATATATTTATATTTCTAAGTGACTTCTGGGTTGAGCTGGGCCAACCCCTGGTTTCTGCCGACATGTGGGAGACACGGAAAACCGCCTGAACCAGGTGGCATTAACCAGTTTCAGCTTTGCTCACCACAGAGCTACGTTTGGCCTTTCGCTTCGAAAGCGCATGTTTCAAACTAGGCAAGGCATGAGACAATCAAAGGCGTCCGCAGACCCCTCGCCTCGACACAGGCCTCGATCAGGACCGGGCAAAGGCAGAGCTGGGTTTGTCCAGGCAGAGTCTGGCAGCAGAAACAAGTCACTGAACCGCACGTGAAAGCAAGCGAAACGACATCAGCAAGCAATGAATTCCCAAGTTACGGGGTCAAAGAGGGGCTGTTCTAGGATTTTTTCTGTCTGGTGAATACTAGTGAGTTTTAGCCGTGTCCAGTGAAGACACCAGAAACCTTTTTGCCCTTGTGTTATAGAGAAGTTGCTTGATTTTATTAGACTACAGCTATATTTGGAAGAGCAGTCAGTAATAGATGTGTGCACATTCTTGCTTGCTCTGCAAAGACAATTATTGGATTACAAAAAAAGGCACAAGAAGCACATTCCTCCCTCTTCTATCCCCTAAAAGGGTTCCTCCTTCCTCCTTGCTGAAAGCACTACTCTGTCACTGAACAAACTCCAAGTACACATTTTCGTCTTTGATCCAGCTGGCTTGGAAGGCCCCAGGATTAAAGATTCCTGTTTGAGTAATTTCAGTGACTAGAATCCCATTGCTTGTTTCACCGATTCTCTTCATCCTCTCTCTATATATAGTAAAAGAAATAAATCATATTGTATTTTGGTTTATTGCTGGAGGCAATCTGCCGTCCCCCAGCTCACTTTCGCAAAGGAAGGAGGTAAAACAGAAAATCCGTCAGGACCCGCTTGCTGGAAACAAGGCAGAATTGCACTCACCCCTCCTGGCTGGGTGTCACGGAGGGTGAATCAGGAGCAAAGAAGGGCTCAGGCTCATTTAGCAAGTCGGTGGAGAGCCAAGAACAAAACAGTCCAACTACGGATCCTCTGCTCCAGTTGTCAGGAAACAATTTTGCTTTGCCTAGAAGGCGAGTTATGTCGGAGTCCAGGACAAGTCAGTGTAAAGACTTGAATTCTAAGTGACACGGGATGCGCAGAGCAGGATAACGGAATGTGATTCTTTGGTGAATATCCTGGTTATACTAAAAATGTATTTTAATACATTAAATTCATATTTGTCTAGTCCTTAACACTGCATTAAATCATTCTCCTGCAGTTGCCTGGCTGATATTTTGTTTCAGCTATTAAATATCCCACCACCCCTGTGTCTTCTCTGTGGAAGGCTTAAACTCCTAAACATCTCATAGAAAAATAGAAAGTATGGAGACAAATTGCTCTATATATTAATCCAGGACTGAACGGCTTCAGTCGTGTTGATTCTACTCTGTGTACAATTTTAAGGAACTTACTGCTTTAGGCAAGTCACAAGGACCTTCTCAGCAGCTGGAAGGTTGGCCAAAGAGCATGGAGTGATTGAAGAAGAAGCCCCAGTGTGTTCCTTGTGCCACCACTGTCACAGATGGCGTATTCATTCTCACTTCCCAATGGCTCCTGGAGAAGCTGCAGGGCTGGGACTAAGGCAACGCCACTGGTGACAAAGATGCCAATCCCCGGAGGGAGTTTGAGGTGCCTACGAATGGATCATATCTCACCATGCGATGCCCTGAGAAGCGCATGAACCTCCGGGCAGAGGCTGACGGCATGCACTTAGAGAGCTCGGAGCGGCTCACACACAGGACACAGCCTGGCAGCTTTGAACGAAGCGGTGGAAGGGGTTCTCTAGCTAAGACAGTCCTAGCTAAACTCTGGAACAGTCAACTATCTAACAGGGAGAGTTGCCAGAGGAAGAGTCAGGAGCTAGTATGCTACCAGGCATGAAAGGAAGCACTGAGCAGAGCCCCAGCTGGGCTCAGCGCTTCCCCCAGGGCTTCCATCCCAACAGGATGGCTCTGGAAGTAACGGTGTGGAAATCCCTCACCCAGGACATCGCAGTCCCATGTGCACATTCACACAACGATGCTCTGACTCTGAGCAGAGCAGGGAATACTCGTGCTGCCCTGCTGCCAGGAGAGAACAGACTGCATACACAGGCACACAGCCACAAGCTGTGCTTCCTCCCTGATGCACATCAGGGCTCTCTTTGGAGAAGTTGTTCTTACCTTGGTCTGCTGTTCCAGCCCTGACAGTCCAATTCCCTGTGTGCCCAGCCGGCCTCACCATGGAGAGGCAGAGGAGCCGGTGTCCTGCTGCTACAGGACACCAACTCTTCTGCAGAACAGACCAAAGCCCACCGGGAGGCTGAAAAGGTGAAAGCCTGACGCAGTCATGAGTTTCTATTGTTCCTAGGAACAATTTGCGTGATTTTGAAACGTGCTTGCATCTGTACGCACATGCTGGCCACTGCTGTGTTCCCGACTCCTATTCCTAGCATTCGGCTGACAAGGATGAACCCACCGAATTCCCAAGTGCTGCTGGTTGTGCCATTCTGCTGTAAGACGTTCCTGGTCCAGACATCAGTTGCACAAAAGCACTGACGAGAGAATTACAGAGTATTTACCTGTGTCTCCTGTGGGAGATGCCTTTGTGAGAGATCTTTGCCCATGCAAGGCCTACACGGGGCTTGCTTCCCGCTCTCCGGTGACATGAAGGAGAACATGCTGCTTGTTGGTACAAGCCGTCGCTGGTGGAAACCCTCTGCCCACGGTACCTTTCTGCTGTGGTGTAAGCAGCTTGGTAGCCAAGGGTATTAGAACAACTAGGATCAGCAGGAGAAACTGGAATTTAAAAATCAGTCCTGAAAAGGTCAGCTCTGGAGTCACAGCATTGAAGGTGACAGATGAGTTGCTCTGAAGCACATCTTTTTCCTATTTTCTTACTCTCTTTTCCGAGTTTTGATACGTACAGAATATATTAAACACGCTGGTGATAACTCAGTCTCTTTCAGGCACTATCACTGGACACAACAGGCATTTCACTCAGAGCTTTCTTCTGGCTATTGCAGCTCCACCAAAGTTACCCTGGATTCCCCTTATAACCGGAGGTTTCTTCTAGATCTCAAAAAGAGATTGATGTATCAAAACCACATTCAATTATAAAATATAATAATATCCTCTTCTTGGAAGTGAAGTTGCCCCATAATCCAGACTGTGGCAGGATTTTTATGTCCTCAAAATAATTTTAATAAGTTCTACTTAAAATACATCTAAGTCCAAATTTGCCCATTCGGCACATTGTAATGCTCTCAGCTGAAGATCTGTTCCCTGACAATTCCTCGCGGGCTCTGCCGAACGACGCTTCTCAGTTGTCTTCTGCAGACTTGAACATGAGAATGGCATTGTAGATCTTCAGGGCAGGACCTAGCTTGATACTGAGTATTTTAACTATGTCGTTCTGGTTCAGGAGCAGGAAAGCCACACCATCTATTTGCTGGAGGTTGGAAACACAACAGAAGATAAAGATTACGTCAAGAAATAGGCAGGATTCTCACTTCTGGTCGTTCAATTAAACAATGTACTTAGAACTGAGGAATGAAAGTACCAACACTGCTCTGAAGGCTGAAACCTTGTGTTTCTCCCTAGTTTTGGCACCCCCACCCCTGCGAGGCTCCCAGGCACGCTGCCCCTTCCAAGAGTCTCAGGGCTCACCCAGCAGCCGTTTTTCTAGAAATGGAGAATCCCGAGTGTGGGCAAGGCTTACGGAGACCACGAGGAGGACGCTGGTTCACTAGACTTTACATGCACTATAATTGCTCTAAAAAGCCAGCAACTGTCAAAAATCCTATGGCCTAGTCACCATCTGTGACCAGAAATTAGATCAGGAAATCGAGAATGTGAATCTTCGGAAGGCAGCTATCCAAGAACTAATATATTACACAGATCTACAATGACTAGAAACATAAAATCATCGCTTCCTAGTGCATTCATTACATACTGTCATTGCACAGGGTCCTCAACTCCTATTAAACTGCTCAGGGTAAAATTTAAAGGCAAACACCCTTTTTTCCTGCTTTTTTTGGTCAGATCTGCTAAAAACCTTACAGATGAGAGAAAGTCCTGAGATGTGAACATCTGGCTACTCTCACAACTGGGACGTACTATGTTCACAGACAACAAGTCTCCATTTAAAGGAGAAATGGGGCCAGTGTGAGAGCATTTTCAGTGACACTAAATGGGCTTGCTTAGCCCATGCTAAAAGAGATCACGTGCTACATAAAACAAGGCACAGTAAAGACATGTAACCTGTCCGGGCTAACATACACACTCTCCTAATCCATCAGCAAGGAGATACTCAATCAGATTCAAAGTAAGCAAGTGAAAAACATACTGGCTTGGGAAAATACAGGATGCTCTAGGTAGCTGCAAGTGAAATCATAACATGCTATTTTAAGAAGAGGTTAAAAATTTACTTGGTTTTACAAGAAGATCCACAGAGACAAGACAGCTATAACTAATATAAACCCCAAATGCTGCAGGGAAGAAACCAAAGATTAATGGACACAGACAAACAATATGTGTCTCCCTAAGTTATTCCATTAAAGTCCATTTACAGGGACTGACAGCATCCTATCCTCTCACTTGATGTTCACCAGTACAGCAGACAACACCGGACACAACTCATCCAGAATAACAATTCTTCTATTTCTGCAGTCTTTCTAACTAGGACGTTTTTGGACGTCAGTGACTGGTGGAAGAGGATACACTGAATAAACTTGGACAAACATATAATCAAAGCAATGAGCTGGGAGCCAGGAGACTTGGTTTCCCCTTCTCCAACCACACAAGAGCCCGCTAGCAAGTTATTGAGCCTCCCAGTATGTGCACTGGAAATGACAGCAGTGCTCCCAGTCCACAGACGGTCACCACAATGTCCTGAATCTCATTTGCAAACTTCCCAGAGTGTACACTACTGCAATGAAGGTGTTAAAAACAGCTTGAAACTGGCAAATAGTTTGGACTCCTGCTTAAATTAATATAAAGTCATGAGTAGCAGAAACTGCTGGAAAACAGTCCGATGTTTCAAAATGCTTTTGAGGCCAGTATTATTACTATGCTTCATTTTCACTGCATTGCCTCAAAGTTGCTTATTTTAAACAGACCTTCCCTGAACTGGACCTGGAAACAAGCACAGTTTCAGTGCCTGTGCTTTATTATTCATTTCTTTGTTCCATCTTATTTGGATGGTTTTTAAAATTCTGTGCACAATTTGTTCTCGTCACTCCTAATGTAAGCAGCAACTTATCCCTCTCCCTCCCGGCAAGACAAGTTTGCAAGGGATTTATTTATCCTAAACGGAGAGCACTCAAAGGCCTGATTACGGCTAATAGACAACGCGGGCGGAGTTCAGCAGCCCCGTCACTCACACCTGAACGCCGGTCAAAGCCAAACTGCTAAAAGGGTTTTAATTTCAAACTGACAATTTAGTCTGAGCACAAACCTGAAAAACAACCCAAGACCCTCTCATTTGGCACAGGGAATCGTACTCTGAGGCTGCAGAAGTATTAAAATAGAACACGGCACTCTGCTCTCTGAACCAGAAAGCTGTCACTGTGTTCGGGACCCGTTTAAATTATGGCTCTCACCTCTGAATACACCTCCACTAGGAATCAGGACGCACCTTTTACACTCAGCTACGCTGAAAGATTGGTTCAGGTGAACAAATTGCATTATTCCCACCATATTCAATTAAACAGCAGCCCGCTGTTCTGTTATGTGGTGGACAGTGCGTTTTGCAAGCCGCCGTTTCTCCTGCTTTTTATTTATGTGTGTGTTTTTTAAAATAAGGGAAAACAAACCACAGATACATAAATCCCATAAAATGCACTACAGCCTGATTCATCCTGAAAGGAAGCCAGCTCCGGGGAGCAGTCAGCTATTAAAAACCTGCCCTTTGCAGTTGCTACAACGTGCAATGCTTTTCCTCCGCACAGAGGGTGCGCTCAGCGCCGCACGGAACAGAGAAGGAACAGCCCCTTCCCTCCAGCTCTCGCGATCTGAGCAGCAAAGCTGTGATGACAGGAGAGGTACGCCTGTGCAAATTAAGCAGGGGCTCATAAGGAATCTCCAAGTCCTACCTGCAATGCAGCTGGAAGCCAAAGCACTCAGAGTTTGTGTCTACGATCCATGTAAAAACCAGGACCGCCGCGGCCCGCGTCTGCTGAGGCTTCTCAAAAGCCATGGCGAATGCACCACTAACAGGGAGCAGGGTCCAGCCCAGTGCATGGCTGCGATGGCAGGGCAGGCGGCATGCAGGCGATGCTCTCATCCCAACCACTGACAGGTTCCCTTCCTGCTCTCCCCTCAGCCCACGGGGGAAGCCAGCAGTTCCTGGGGAACCCTAAGACTGCCAGCCTTGCCAAGGGAAGAGGCGTATGTGCTCATTAGAGGGAGCAGATGAGATCTTCATTGCACCATTCCACCAGGACATCTTTATAAGGATGCCAAACCCACTACACAATAGTCCAAGACAGGATGTTAACCATAAGCTCAGTGACTGGAAGTGCAGGGGAATTTAAAGCAGCAGAACGCAATTAGCCATGCTGGAATTCAGCTCCATGCTGAAGCTGCCTCCTAAATGCCACAGTCTCTTTAATGACAAGCCTGAGCACGTCTGTGCTCTCCTCGCTGTAGCTCCAGAGTAACGGGTGGGTACAAAACCACCCAGCTGCCCCTGGACCCGCCAGCGGCACCGCATGGGGTTTGGGCAGACTTGACTTACCTGTTCCCTGAAAACAGATGCTACTTCTTTGCAACCAGGTAAACGCTGGACGAAGCTTACCACCTGGAATTATATTTGGGAAAAGAGAAATATGCACAATTAAAATGGGGTATAATCAAGCAGAAGGTTGTATTTCTGTATCTGAGTTCTACATGCAAGAATTTTGGAGACTTAAATACCTGCAACTCTCCCATTAACAATGGTTATATATGAAAAACATTACTGGTCTTGTTGCTGCGCAGCCCTGCAAAGCATATTCTGGTTACCCATAATACTTTCCGTACCGCCTTTTGACCATCTCTCTTTCTGTAAAAGTCCAGTTCCTCCATTGCTCAAACGGACCTTTACGAAATATCAGCAATATTTGTACAGACTGAAGGCCGTGCATGGCTACGCTACTTTAAACCCACCCGCAACTCCACTGTCTCTACCGTGTTGCTGGAAAGTAAAAGAAAAAAAGGATTCAGCGTGTTTCCCATGATGTCACGCCTTTGAGAGACAAGGCAAGCTGGCTGAAGGAGCACTGCTGGTTCACCAACACGCAGAGGAAGAAGAGCTGGGAAGCAAAGGAGTGTTGGGTTTATTTAATCTGTGGTGGGTGCATGGGGTCCAGGGAACCAACAGGATTAAATGAGTAAAAGTTAGTTCTGCATTTCACATTAGGGAAAACCTTTCTAAGCAGGAAATCTGTTAACATTTGGAACAATCTCCCCAGAGACATGCAAGCAGCCCTTGGATTATGTTATATAACACTAAGTGGTGCGAGGAGCAGTCCTGAATGCAGCGGAGGATGACTTAATATGTATTGTCTTCTCCAGCTGTAGCTTCACTGGTTCATAGAAGATTTGTATATTGAGGCATAATCAAATCAAACATCTCATGCTAATTGGATGCTCCCTGGCAGGAACGGCTCTGTTTCACGAGGCATATTCATTTGAGTTATTACAGATGTGACATTTCTTCCGTGAACACAAACAAACCGTTGCGGGGGGGCACTGTCAAATACAGGCTTCCCTTTAACTCACGACTGTCAGACTCTCTCCTAAATCCTGTCACTGCATCTCCAGCTGATCCCACCACTTCGCTAACATTCATTCCCTTCCCCCAGTTCCGACCACGCAGGAACTCTCAGTGTGCCCTCCGGTGTTGCTACCCTGGCAGAAGCCGGTTTTGGTGAACAGCTCTGACTCCCCTCATGTCTGTTATGTAATCTGAAGGCAGAGCATCCCTCTCATGTTTCACCCTTATCTTCTGCTAGTAGGAACGGCTCCATTTTAAAGGGAACCTCTAAAATCCATGTGTCCATTGGGCAGTGACTCCAAATTTTCTTCTGTTGAAGTGCAAACTCGTATTATAAACAAATAACTAAATGCCACTTTTCTTTTGAATTCCCACCCCCCCACACCCCCCCTTATAATTAAAACACAAATGAAACACCTTCTGCAGGGGCTGGTACCTTCCAGATTTTAGGAGTCGGACCCCTGAGGGCAAGATGATGAGGATGAAAAATGTAGTGTTTGTGGTACTAAGAGGCTGGTAGAGATCTGCCAGGAATGATTGGAGCTGGCCTTGCTCCTGTGTCCTTCCCAGCACAACTGCTGCTGGCTATTGTCAGGGACACTGAGCGACGGGCCTTTGATCTGTCCCAGCCGTCATTTGTATGGCCACTGCAACCACCCTGCGCCGCAGGAGTGGCCTTTTAAACAGAGTCCTGGGGTTTACCAGAAATGGAGAAAAGAGGGGGAAGGAGGATGCAGGAATACAGGGAGAAGGTGCCCGGGATGCAAGCCAGACCCTGGGTTCGCCTGCCTCAGGGAGACCCCAAACCAAGACACGGCAGCGGAGGGACAAAGGAGCCTTGGGAGCGCAAGGCCAAAACACAGCAACGCTGTGGGCTAGAGGCAACCAACAGCACCACAACGGCAGCAGTGAGGCCCTGAACCAAGGGGAAGGGTGAGGGCGGAAGGCTCAAGGTGAGGGTGGAAGACCTCAGTGCTTGCCGAGCTACCAGCTGGAAGCATCTTACACTAGGACTGCACATTGGTAAGGGGAAGGGGGTTGAAAAGGAGCTTTATGTAATTCTGAGAACACCTCAGCAACCCCACGCAGCCCACATGGAAGGTGCTGATGCAATCCCAGATGTGTGTGACACTGAAACCGGCACCTCTTTGGCAGAGCTGGGTGCGGCACCCCTTTAACATCAAGCTACAGCAGAGCTGACAGCGCCTCGTGAGACTATGCAGAGAGGAGCTGGGTTTAGCTGGGATTTAGTAACCCACAAGCAATTAGCATGAGGACAGTCCCCCCACAAGGTATTAGCATCTGATGCAGAATTAACTAGTGAGCAACACAACTCTAGCACATGTTATCGTTCTTCTGTGAGTCAATATTCTTCACTAGCTGTGCTCTGCAAACACAGCAGGAAGCTTTCAATAAATAAAGCTGCATTAAAGTAACTACTCTGGTGGACTGTTCAGTGTTACCAAGAGGTTTTAGCTTGAGGGCCCCTAAACACTGCTGCTGCTCTGCCATTTCAGGCGTTCTCAACCAACAGAGAATTAAAGCAGCATTTTTTTCCTTAATGTGGGTTTCCTAAAATAAAAACAGTCCTTCAGTCCGAAAACAAGAGAATTTTACACCCCCATTGCTCATTTCAGATCAGCAGAATGGCCTTCTTTGTGCAGCCGAGTTCAAAGCACAACCCAAAGGCAAATGTTTGCCCTGTAGGAAGATGTTAGGAGCCCAAATGTCGACAGATCAAATCTACGTTGGACTCAGTAAAACACAGGAAAGTCCAGCTGCTTTCAACTTTCAGACCTGAGGCTGCATTTCACTGCACATGCTGATCCTGCAAGTGCTCATGCAGAGGCCAAACTGATTCCTATGGGAATTAGTGATGAACATAGAACATAAAACTTGGTTGCAAAACCAGATCCACTTTACTGCAGTTCAAGACACAACCTGTAATGACTTCGGCCAGTCCACTGTGGTGCCGAGACTGATCTTTTTAACGCGCCATTCACACTCCTGAACTTCAGCAGTTGTTGCAGGCTGCAGCACCGAGCAGCATATTCTGGGCTTTGAATCGCTATATCCAGAGTGCCCTGTGTTGATGCCCTGTGGTCCCTGCTTACATTCATCCGTTATCAAACTAATATCCCAGATAAATTTGCCCAGCAGTTGCTTTAAAGGTCAACTGCAAAGGACAAATTATATTTGGCTTGTGTCCTGACTCTGTTCTTCCATGAACCAGCCTCCATGTTTTATCCACAAGAAAGGGATTCTGATTTTCATGTCAGAGGATTAACTGCTTCTGCCTCCATTGATTTTCTAAAAGACCTTTTGGAAAAGTCATTGGAAGCTTTCTCAAACGAAGGATACGAACAGCAAACCTTCAGAGAGGTTTTTCCTCCTTGCTATGAATTTAATTCAAACATGTTTTCATTATGAAAAAACCCCAACGTTACCAAAACACAACAAAATAGGACCAAGTTTTTGAACAGCCACACTCATTGCTCCATCCCCTTCACAACTGCTGTAGTCCTGTCCCCTGTGATCCTGCAGTACCCCCAGTCTGCTAGCAGCCCCCCAACCTGAAGAGCAAAGTCCAGACTGGATTTCTCTGATGTAAGAGGCACTTTGTACAAGTCTCTGAAGATCCTCTATGCATCACAAAGAACGGCACCTTTTTCCTGCTGTGCAGATTACCTTCCTTGCAAGCGCAACATTACAGCACATCTCTCTTGAATTAAATGGCCTGCAATTAAGCACCAGGATCCAAACTGTCACCACTTCCCAAGTGGAGACACAAATATTATTTATGCCCAAGGCGTTGAGGCAAAAACCAACTACTCAGCACACAAAAGATACCGGCTTTGTCACACGCCACCTAATTACAGTAGACACGTCAAGAGCTAGCACTGCAGAGACGTATCCCCAGCAGCACAGCTACCTCTGTCAGAAATCAGGTCAGGCTGTGGGCAGTTCTGTTCCAAGGGAATCAGGGAGGTAGACGCAGGAGGAGTGGGCATGCACACTGCAGTTTGGAATTATCTGCCATGTAAAAGTGAATCAGCAGCAAAGGAGAGGGGGAGGGAGATCAGAGAGAAACACAATCTGCTGTCAGAATCACGGCTCAGGCCTGAGGAGTGAAAGATCAAGGGGCAGAAAAACAAAGAAAGGGAGGGAATCCTATTCAGGGACATAAGTCATGGACACCGGAGGGTTAATAGGGATCCTTCCCCTCCCTTATAAAGGGACTTGGGTATAACTTCTAGCTGAGTCAGCTGCAGCATATGCAAAGCCAACAGAAAAGCATTGCCTAGGAAAGGAAAATAACCTAAGGATGCTTTCCAATTAGCACTCTAGCAGAGGGGGCTCTGTCACTCCCGCACCCCAAGAGAGCAGAACAGGGAACTCACCTCTTCCACAGTCCATTTGGCCACGTGTTTGGCTGTGAGGCCCGAGACCTCTGGCAAGAGCTTGCAGTGCTTCTCCCAGAAGACGTGGAGGCGGTGGGTCGGGTTAGAGGCCAGGGAAGGCATGAAGATGGACTGGTGAAGGGCCTGCTGGAGCTCCGAAACAGGGTCTGGAAAAGGAAAAGTCAGAGCCAGGCTTCAAGTAGGAGCAATTACAACAAAGCAAGAGGAAGGGTCACACTCTGGAGGGAAAAACAAGGCAGGATGAGCAGACGGCCAGGCACGGTTACCACATGGCACGCTGAGCTTTCAGGGCATTCCTCCCAAGAAGGAGAAAGGAAAAAAAAAAAGATAAGACTGCCAGGCTGGAGGCTTTATCATTAGCTTCTTCCCTGGAAAATGATGTCATGCTGCTAACAGAGATGTTTGCAGCGTTTTATTGACAAGGTGGAGGAGTTCTGGTAACAGCATCTTCAGCTGAAAACCAATGGCACTGTTCCAGCTCACAGCTGTAGCCAGCCTGGAGGAGCACTCTGTGTGCCAGTCAATGGCCCGGCCTCCCCAGGAGACTCCCAGGCCAGGGGTGCTGCACGGTACCTCCAGACACCAACTCCCTCCTCATGTGTCCAGTGATGGAAGCTTTCAAAGTCAAGGCAAATAAAGGACGAAATCACCCCTCCCTAATGAGATCACTGGAGCAGTGCAGAGTCATGGTCCTACAGGGACATGCCTGGTTATACAACAGGAAGCGAAGCAGAGGATGGAAACAAGATGGGAATCGTTCCTCTGGTTCACGTGTGCGGTCCCCGACCCGCTACCCGGCTGTGGGGGGCGTGCAGGCTGCCCGGCGCCATCCCGTGGCAACCGTACAGAATTCCCATTTATTCCTGCCTTCGGAAAGGTTTGGAATGCCCAGCGCAGGTATGGCTACCGCTGGGCCAGGCTGGCTCAGGGGTACACAGGGCTGGTCGGAGCACGGTGCGTACGCAGGTCACTACGTGTAACACACAAAGGAGAACAGGATTATGAAGAAAAAGCAAATTTCCATGATTTGCCTGCTCTTCACCAGCCGGAGTGAAAGCGGTGCTGGAGGTAAAGCCTGATCTAGCAAAACGTCACTCCCCTGTCCTCCAGCTGTGTCACCTTCCCTGTCTCCACCTCCCTAAAGGAGCATCACATACAGGTCTCTATGAGACTGATGAGGGAGGGTTTAAAAAAATCAGTCTGAGTAAGAACTGCCTGGTCCAGGAGCTGATGCTCGTGGTGACACCAGGGCACAGGACACAGCTCCTGGCTGTCACCTACTCCTCCTAGGTGTTCCCTGCCTCCCTGCCTTGCCCCAACCCCTTGCTGCAGCAGGCCCTAGGTTTTACATAGCGCCATGGTCCTGCTGGGTGGGCACTGCTGCTGTCACCGACTGTCTCCAAATCCTGGGTATAAACATCCAAACCATCATCTAAACAACTACTTTCCCTTTGAGAAAGAAGCTGGGCTCTACCAGTTTAAATGTAGATGGGATGAAAGCTGCGGGTAGTGGTGAAATTACAGGTCAGTGGATTATTGCAGAGTTTCCCTCCACTGATTTCCGTCATTCTGTTGAAGGTGAACGCAAAGGGAGAGCAGACAGCTTTCCCTGCCAGCTGCAACTGCAGCTCATAGCTGGCAGCCTTCTCCAGCCCTGACTGCCGAAGTCAGCACTAGGTAAAAATGAGTATTAAAACCAAAAAAAAAGCAGCTAGGCACCTGTCCCAGTTTGTGCCTGCTTAGCGATTTCTGATTGCAGACTTATTACCACGTTAAATCCTCCTGAAAGCCTGGTCAGCTTGGTTCTCTGAAATGGCTTTTTATAGTAAATCTGAAAGTTAAGCATATGGTTTGCTAAAGTGATACCAAAAAGCTGCTCTTAAAACTTAACCTGTCATGTACCAGCAAAAAACCCAAAAAAGGCATTGGTTTTCCATTTAATTTTTCGTTTTCTTTTTCCTACTTGGGAGAACCTTCAAAAAGTCACCACCCAAAATGATTCCATTTATGTTTCTGAATACCCAGGGGGGGTCTAAAGACAGAAGTTGACGGAAATCAGACTATCTGCCAGGTTTTAAACAAGTCTCACCCGACACCGCTGCTGCTCTGTCAGCAGACCGGTCATCGACCTCTCGGGGCCCAACCCCCCCGTGTCACTGTGGGGAGCACGCAGTGGCACAAGAGACGGTGCAAGCTTGTCTTCTCGGTTAATAAATATGAGGTTTCACCCTACAAAGTATTAAACCATTCACTTCTAAGTAATTTTACCCTTCCTCCTCATTTTAAAGGGAGAAAGGTTACCATTACCATCACCTCCAGCACGTGCTTCCCCCTGACTGTGGAATCCCAGACAAAGAAGATGCAAAGTTTTCTATGTTCCTCGTGACTGTGGGATACTGTACACATACGCACACACAGAAAAAGAAATAAAATTCAACCAACCTTTCACATTGCTTTGCTGTTTCGCCTGCTGGAACTTCACATAGGTGTGTGAGCCCCCAAGCCTGAAAACATCAATGACAAAGCGTTTCAGAAGATGCACACACTGATATAACCTCTTTTCTATACAGAGATTAATGGGACTTGTAGGAACCAAAACCTTGCCCCTCTTAAATTAAGCAACAGCACTGACCTCTGACCTCTCTCTCTAAGCTAAGGACTACGCTGTTCAACTCATGGCTAGAACTCAGATTTGAGCTTACTGCAGGAAAGAGAGGGCCCAAAATAACCGGAGGAAGGGAGATTTACACAGTCATTCTAAAACCCTGTGCTGCAAATCTCTGGCCAAATCAGGCTGTTTTAAGTTATGATTTACATTTGTATTTCAGATAAAGCAGCAGCATCAAGAAACACAACTGTTAATGCATCAAAATACATCACAAAAATCTGATTTACTGTTCTGGTTTGGCTTTGATGTCTGCAGAGGAATCCCCTTCCACCCAGTCCCTCTCTTGGTTGTTTTCAGCCTGCTCTGACAGGCCGTGAACACTGTTTTGACACAACTTTTCACTGTTTTGTGCAGATTTTCTGGAAAGACAGATAAATGATAGAAGCTGAGCTGACACCCTCTGTTCCCTTTTCCTGCAGGAGAGCAAAGCTGGCTGCTTCTTGAAAGTGAGAGCAACAACTACCACCTAGTGGCAGTAGCTTTCCTCTCCCGTCTGTCATTAGAGTACAAAGTGCTTTTTTACCCTTCAGCGCGGATTGAGAGAGATGATGTGAAATAAATCAGCCCCTGTGGAGTGAGGCTCTGATCACAGCAGCTACAAGAAACCCGCTGAAGCATGTGCTGTGGTGAAATCAAGAGATTTAAGATTTCTGAATCTTGATACCTCTGGATAACATTTAGGAGTCTCCACGAGTGAGTTTGACGCATAAACTGAGCGAGCTATACAGCTGCCTCAGGAAGAACAAGCTGTAGGGTGTCAGATTGGCATGCTGATTTCAGACCTCCCACTATCAGAAAACGAAATACTTAGAAGAATAGAAATATATTACAGCTTTAGAATGCCATTTGTTCTGGGAGAATCCCAAAGCTCCTGAGAGCACTTTATGTTATGACTTAACTGTGTCACTGAAATGCAACAATTCTGGTGCTGAGATTAGCAAACGGAGACCCCTAGGCATTTCTGGATGGAAGAGGGCAACTTTGGCCATGTATGCCGGGAAGGGGAGAGAAACATTCCTTTTTTTTTTGCCAAATATATCTTGAAAATATTGTAAATCTATGCAAAACAAATTAAAATATAGATAAGCTGTCATCTACAGCAAAGACCAGAAGTATTGCTGGAGCTTGCTCTGCTCAGACTGGATCTGTGCAGCATAAAGGTGACCGCAGTAAAAGCCTTCGTGTCCAGGCCTGTCCCATGACACATTTTAACTGCCCCCTGCAGTTCAAGAACTAACACACAGTTTGTTTCAACGATACTCAGTTCCAAGATTTTCATGTAAGAAAATAATACATCTGAAGGCGCTCAACTTGTTTGCCAAGCGATACACAGCGGCGTTACATCTACCAGAGCAACGCAGCCGACGCTGCGGTGGGACGCAGTTACAGTTTAATAGTGCAAAATAACCTTGCTTGACAGTTTTAGGGCAAGAAACGAAGAAAAAGAATAAATTTTAAATTGAAACAGCAAGGAAAAATTTATGGAGACAGAATGCAATTTCCTTTGTTGGAATATGACCAGAGCAGCAGGATTAAGGAATCAAGAAACCTATTAAGGCATATGAGGGTATAAAAGTGCACTGCTCTGTGTTAAGAGTGTCTGGGGCATGGGTCAAGACTACAGACAGATGAACTCAACGCTTTGCTGCTTCTCTGCCAATTCCTGTGGATTTCAGCCTTGTAAAATGGTTTTGCTCCACCGTACCTGCCCAAGGCAAGGGTTCAGCTCACCTGGATTGTGGATAGGCCTGGGAAGATGCTCCTCCTTCCGAGAGAAATAAGTTAGGAGTCTCTAGCCTCTTGGCTTTCTGCATGCTGCTGCTAAAGGAATATTTCTCCCCACTCAGGCGGTCCTGTAACAAGTTCTCTTTCTTGAGGTTTACATCAGAATATGGGCAGCCAATTACCCTGTGTTAAGGAAAAAAAGACAAAAAAAGAGAGATGCATATTTTTAAGCCATATAGTCTGACCAGCCTCAGGCAGGCATATCCATCAACAAACCCAGAGAAAGCAAGGCCAAAACTACCCAGGGAGATGTTATTACCCAGTTCTAGGTGTGGGAAAGCAGGGGGCTACCTGGCAGAATTAGAAACTCAAGTCATGTTTTTAAAGAGTCACCTTAGAGAACATGAAGAGGTCTTCCTCTGTAACCTGCTTGTCTGAACACTATTTCATGAAACAAGATAATCCTGCAACTTTCACTCTAAAAAATTCAAAGCCCTTTACCACATTATATACTACCGGATCTTCAGGCCTTCCATCTGAGATTGTTTTCTTGCTCTTTAAAACAACATAATCGAGAAAAGCCTTCCTTTTCCAAAAGCACGTAAGAAATCAAAAGGCAGAGCACAAAACATGAGCTAGATCCCACTCCTGTACTTGAATAATCTACACACACTCTCTCCCTCTTTAACTGTCTCCCTACGTGCTGTTCTCGGGTATATTGGTTTACAAAAAGAAAATAATCCTTCAGCAATGCTGAAATGTAGAAATTGGAGCGAATTAATCTACGTTGGCTTGCACTGCAGTTATGATTGTACCAGTACAAGAAGAATTTATGACGAAACAGCACATTTAGACACAAGAGGGAGCTGCAATTGCAGTTATAAACTATCTCCAGAATAAACAGCCTGAGATAATTCCAGTGCAGTGCGGGTGCTTGTTGCTGCATTATTACTATGGACAGCAGTCAGACTCTGGCGGGCGGAACCCTTCCAAGAAGAATCATGTACGTACGTATGATGTGTTCCGTATCGTGATCCCTTGACGTGACCGATCCCGTGGCAGCCTGGAGTAGGACACCCTTGTCCCACTTTTCCCACTAGATCAACAACACCTGGTAATAAGAACAAAAAAAAGTTAAAGAGGTTTGTAAAGCCCTCCTTGCATCTGAAGAGCAGGCTGCAACTAGGGAAGTGATTCAACATTACAACATGTCATCTACTTTACCAGGAGGGACTTGCAAAGGATGTCCAGTTTTTGCACACCAGCCGACTGGATGAATATCAGGGCTGTCTGCATAGACCCACAAATCGTAATTGCTGTCCCAGCCATCGAAATGTATCTAAAAGAAGCACACAGTCTCAGTGAAAGACACAGTTAAGGACATGACTCAGCTTTTATTTGAACTTCACTTTGCTCAGCTCGGGGCTGATTCATTCAATCTCTCAGTCGAGCATGATCGCCCCTTGTGCTCAGTGTAACTGTTTGTTTCCCTGACCCCTCCATCTGCGTTTTACAGAACCATCAGGTTCTGGTGGCAGAGGCAAACCCCAGGGTCTGAAGGAAAGCACAGACCGCTGGGTGCTCCAGCACAGTCTGCACTCAAAGACTAAAGCTATGCAAACAGAATTGCTTCTTCAGTTGCTTTGTTTCCTGAGGATCCCAAACACCATAAAAGCCAACAGGTTCGGTGAGTTTTGCAGTGAACCAGCTAGAATCCTCTGCTGGATGAGGGGACTAGTAACAGTTAGCTCAGATCCGGGTCAGGTTAAGAGAGACTAAGGATCACTGCAGCTTAACGGCTACCAGGTTGTCTACATAGCAAAGTTTCAAACACAGGTACAGAGTATTGTGCTACTGTATGTTGGCAGAACTCGATTTTTGCTTGTAACCACAGCGATGAAAGTGGGAATCAAATGGCTGATGGAGAGCGAACTCTACTCCTGCCCACATAATCATCCTTTGGGGAGGAGACCTGTGGACAAGGAGTTTCCATCAGTGCAGCCTCCACTTTAGCTGGCTGATACTTGATCTCTCAAAAGCTGAAGCACACCAGATTTTTCTGACAATACATTAAGGTGAAAATAATTAGTTAAAAGACATTCATGTAAGCAAACTCATACTGGAGAATCAAGTTGCTTCCTACATAAGCCAGAGTTTAATTTGCCTTGGGTTTTCCTTTAAATATGTTAGGAAAAAAAAAATTATCTGGTAGCCTCCCACCAGCAGAACATTAATGCTGGCTTCACTCGCAGAGATCACACAGAAACCGCTAAGAGGTGGAAAATCACGCTGTCAAATGTTATTTCCAAATAGTTACATTAAAACAGTAACTAACAATACCAGGCAATTCCATCAGATTTCAACAGGGCAAAACAACCACAATCCTTTCCAGTTGGGCAGGCCTGTAGGCTGGATCATCAGCACAGCGTGTGTCTGCTGCTCCTCATACCAAACAGGTATTTCTTCCGTACTGCCAATCACTACATTCCTCAGCACGAGAGCTCTGCACTTTGAAACAAGGTCATACCTTAATGCGATGGTCGTCTTTGTCAACTATTGTTACCACTCTTATCAAGATGGGATTTCTTTTGTCCACAGCTTCTAACTTCATATTAACTTGGAATTCGTGAGCAGGATGCTGTAAGAGAAGATGGTAAGCAGAATGCTAAAAAGTCTGAGCGTTCAGAGCTACTCACCTGCTCTGAATAAAATGTGCTCAAGTTTTCATCTACCACTCAAATGCCTTTGCAGCTTTGGCCCCTGATCTCACAGGGTAGACTGATTCAGAGGCCAAAAGTCAGAGTTTCCTACAGGATTAAGCTGTCTGTTTGTCAGAAGTCCAAAACTACTGGAGAGGAAGTCTGAGTTTTCTCAGTGCAGAGGAGCATTTCACAGCCAAGGCAAGAGGTACTTCCCTACCAGAAAAAATGCCAGATACTACCACCGACACACAGACTCCGCAGTTGGACAGCAAAACTTCCAAACACGGCAGAGATTATCTCACATCTGTCACAGACAGTGGCCAGTTCACCACTGTCTCACACCTGAACCACACACACCCCCCCACGTGACATCTCTCTTCACTAAGCTACACGACATCCCTCTGGGCATCAGAAGCAGCATCTGGCTATTAGTTACCTTCATTAAGCAGGTCACCATTTACTTTGAACGACAACACGTCTGCTCCTTAACGACAACTGCTGAGAACGGCGGTGCTGGGACACAAGAGCGGCTCCAGCCACTGGAGTCCCCCATCTGCAGTGGGACTTGCCCTTTCTCTCAGACCCCAGCAGCCAAATGACTTTGTGAAAACTCCAGAATGTCCTCTGGCCTGATGCACGCCTTTTGCAGTACCCTCAGATAAACCTCTTAAGTAACACACAGCGTTTTCCCGTTTTTCCATTTATCTTGAAATGACTGACTGCAAATTCCTCCTCTGACCTCCCCAGCTGGGGGTTATGGAACACTGGATACTCACTCAAAACAGGCTGTTCCTCCCTTTGCACACAAAGGTCAGGATTTTAGAAAGAGATGATAAATCGTGTCTTTGAACAAGACCAGGTTAATGAAAAGATGATTACAATCACTCCTTCCTCCCGATCTTCCTTACCCTTTCACTGGCAGCAGCTGGGGGCAGGGAAGGAGGTCCACGTCTGAGCTAAGGGGATTACAGACTCCAAACCTTGAAGTTCCTCTTTGGTCTGTTCACCTGGACGCAGACGTTTATCCACAGGCTGAAGCCACATGACACACCGGAAGCCAGACAGTCTAAACCACTTTTAGTTTTAAGAGCATCCTATTGAACCAGCTGACCTTGTCTGTCTTCCTTGAGGAAGGAGCCTAAGTGCAGAACAAGATCCTGCCGGAAGATGAGCAGGGCTATTTGTTTAAGGCTTGCTGCCTTTTTGGCAATAGCTTCTGAATGTTTTTGAAGTGACAGCCCAAGACAGCGGGCTGAAATAGCGACGCTGACAACAAGCTGTCTCCTCCTGCGTTTCTGGGTGGAGGGGAAGGCAGAAATCCAGACACAAAATCTGCTATTTGTGCTGATGATCGGGGTCTCCAGACTACTTAAGATAGCACTTGAAAACTGTTACAAACTAATTCAGTGAGAAATGCCTGTTCTGGCTCACAGCCATAATTTTATGTACTGATTTCCTGTAATTGCTAGCCATAATAATAATAATAAAAAAAAAAATCAATAACTGTGCCATGTATTTGCACTTCAGACCAACCAAGCCAGAAGAATAATGAGGTCTGCTCTTGAGAGAGTTCTATTAACTGTTGATATATCAAATGCCTTTTCTTTCTGTTTCATTTTCAAAACACAGTCTCGGATGCTAATTTATATTCTGGATTTTCATGAGAGCCAGAATTGGCCCTTCTACTATTCTCTCACAGCCAGATACCTGAAGGAGCAAACCAATGAGATGTACGTACAAGAGGCAGAGAGGGCAGTTGCATTCCCCCTCGGGAAGACGCTTCACTTTGGAAGAATGAGTGCTCCGTGCTGAAACGGCAACCTGTCCTGAGCAAAGCCCTGTTATCTCTGGGTGACATTTCTCAACACATTCTATATTCTGAGTATCTATGGGAAGAATGCCATAACAACAGATTACTGAGGACTTTGGGGGGGGGTTTAAGGAGGTCGCACTCCACTGTTTCTTTTTGTATCGTGAAGCAGTTTATTACCTTTCCACAATATGTGTCCCTACAAAACTACTTCTGTTGTTCCTGTTGTGTAGAAGCCCAATGGCCACATTCTTTCGCTCCTGTATTCTGAAGGTTCCCGTCCTCCAGCACTGTTGGTGTTTTAGGAAAAGGCTGAGCCCACACCAGGGACAAGGGATGTGTCCTGCTGACAAGGTTCACTGCTTACCCTGCACACTGGCTCCAAGGTGCTGCGCTGCACGATCGAAGTCTGCCCAACTCTGGAAAACCTTAATCCAAGGGATGTTTTGAAGTTCAAACGTGCTGTAGATAACTCCAGCTATGGCCTTACAGTTATTTAAGAGGCAAAACCAGCCTCTTCCTATTCCCTGACATCCACCTTGCAACCTACAACTTAAATGGCCACCTGTTGAAATCTCACAATTATCAAACTTGGCCGGCTGGATTTTCACCTCCCTTATCTAGGCCCTCCCTGATTGCTTTTCCTCCTCAGTCCCGAAGAGCTTACCAACAAAATATACGGGAGGGCAGCAGGTATTAACCTGCTTCATTGAAAGGAATGAGGACAAGTGTCCCTGTGGCACAGGAAAGTTTTTAAACATACTGCAGAGTTTGGAAAGGTGAGCCAGCAGTGCGGAAGAAGCTAAGGAAAAAAGAAAAATCAACTTTAAAGTATGGATTTTTTTAAATGAAGTTATTTTAAAGGTTTTTGGTTTGTTTCTGCTCACAGTGAGCTTACAGATAAATGCCCTGAACTCCAATGTAAGAACCAAAAGTTCATGGTCCCACGGTTGAGAGAACCATCTTCAGATTTAGTCTGCAGGATGAGCTTACTCCATCTAGGGGTTCGGCAGAGACGCTCTATCACCTGTACGTGCTTGTTCCTGTGGAGGGCACAGCTGGCTCCTCCCCAGCAGGACCGAGAGCTATACTAGAACATGTAAGTCCTTGACAGGAAGTTCTCACTCCACCTTAACTCCAGCCTCACCAGCCACGGGAAGAAGGATTTGCACAAGTGCAAGATGAAAATATTATAGAGAAGTGTTTAAGACATGAGGGGGAGAGGACACCTGATGGAGGAACTGCACGCTCCACATTCCCCCTCCAACAGATGCCCGCCCTTCCTCTCTTCCCCTCAAAATGTCCCCATTACAGGCCAGTGATATCCACTTCTGAGCCCCACAAAAGGAGAGTCTCCCGGAAAGTCTGTTCAACCAGCATCATCCTGCTCAGATATCAACTGGGAGATCCCCTCTGCCCACACAGTCTGACCTCGAGCAGACGAGCAGCTTTTTCTCCTCTCTGCCCTCTCTGAGGCAAGGTACTGCCCTCCACACACTCCTCTGACAGCTACTATTATCTGTGTGGACTGAAGGCTCTTCCCTTAAATCTGCTAATGGAGCAACTAAAGATGTGTAGTCAAAAATCCTTTCCAAGACAGCTTTTCATGGCATTTAAAAATATAATCTTGTCGTGTGCTGTATGTTTTGTTTTAGCAGCGGTCAGAGACGATCTTAAACTCCATGTGAAAATCCCAGTTTCAGCCTCTGGGCACAGACCATGAACCACCATCAAACAAAGCATCTAGCAAGAAAGGGTAGATAACAGCCGTTTCCCCTTCCCTCCTGATCCAGGACAATCAAAGGAGTTCACCAACCGGTATGAATGCTGTTGCTGGGGCTGCCTGGGAATTAGTTTCTTTCAAGTATTTCTCCCATGAGAAGGCATTGGAATCCTTGTATCCTGAAAAAAACCCCAAAGAATTAACATTTAAGTAAGAAAAACTCACATTTATTCTTGCAAACAAGGCTATTATGTCAATTTAGCACTTACAGTGGATGGTGCTGGAAAGTGGTCTGGTTGTTCACACACACCACTTACAGCACACACAGCAGCACTACAAGCTTGCCCAGCTTCTACACAGGGCTTTAACCCTGACCTGGAAAACCTGAAGAGTTCTTTTCTGCACAGCTTACTCAATTCTTATTCTCTAGAGAAAGCTGCCAATTAAGCGTTACTCAGGATTCTGTGATGCACAATGGCATCAGTAAATTCATTTCCTATTTTATTAACTATTCCATGTGTGAGTGCCAGAACTGAGTAAAACTAGCAGTCTGGAGATAAAATCATGGAACCATAGAATGGTTTGGGTTGGAAGGGATCTTAGGATCATCCAGTCCCACCCCCTGCCATGGGCAGGGACACCCTTCACTAGACCAGGTTGCTCCAAGCCTCATCCAGCCTGGCCTTGGGCACTCCCAGGGATGGGGCACCCACAGCTGCTCTGGGCAACCTGTCCCAGTGCTCCCCACCCTCTGCAGGAAGAATTCCTTCCTGATGTCCAATCTCAATCTCCCTCTTTCCATTTAAACACGCTACCCCTTGTACTGTCACTCCCTGCCCTTGAAAAAAGTCCCCCCAGCTTTCCTGTAGCCCCCTGGCACTGGAAGGGGCTCTAGGGTCTCCCCAGAGCTTCCCTTCTCTACAGTAAAACCCTCCAACTCCCCCAGCCAGTCCCCATGGCAGAGGGGCTCCAGCCCTCGGAGCAGCTCCGTGGCCTCCTCTGGCCTCGCTCCAACAGCTCCGTGTCCTCCTGCTGTTGGGGCCCCAGAGCTGGAGGCAGAACTGCAGGTGGGGTCTCCCCAGAGCGGAGCAGAGGGGGAGAATCCTCCTCCCTTGCCCTCTTGGCCACCCTGCTCTGGATCCAGCCCAGGACACGGTTGGCTTTCTGGGCCAAGTTGCATACAGGTTTCTCAGAGAGGCTGTAGATGTCCCATTCCTGGAAACATTCAAGGTCAGGTTGGACATGGCTCTGAGCAACCTGGTGGAGATGCAGATGTCCCTGCTCACTGCAGTGTGGTTGGACTAGATGACCTTTAAAAGGTCCCTTCCAACCCAAACCATTCCATGATTCTCTGATAAATCTCCCAGCAGAGAAATCAGAATTGACCGCAGATTCTGCCGGGGGCACAGGCCATGGTGATAGGAGCAAGGGAGCTGCACACCACAGCCTTGTTCCACGTTCTAGGAGCAGGAACAGATGTGGTGTTGCTGAAGAGTAAGCGTTTACAAGCCCTTCTGCATCTGCAGCAAAGGCACAGAGGTTAATCCCTCCAATGCAGAGGGATCTTACGGTGCCGCCCACTCTACCAAACTTAATACACAGTCATCGCAGAAATTCGTGCTCCAGGGCTGCCAATCTAGCAAACAGCAGATGTAATTTTAAATATTTTTGTTATTTTGAAGGTGAATGAGCACTTCCAAGGCCTGAAAACAACACTGATTTTCCTGGAGGTTCTGTCCTTTTTCATTTGCCAACATTCTCTTCATGTACTGAATTCTAGTGCAGCAGAAAGAGATGTGGCTTCATTTTCCGAAATTCCATCTCATCATCTATGAAATCATGATACTGATTCCTCTTTCCTCCAGCTCACCTTAAAGGAAAGGCTGCAAATACTTTGAAGTTCTTTCCCTTCTGCAATCAAATTCAATCACAAATTACCAAGCCCTGCTCCGCTTTTTGAAAGAGCTATGAAACGAAATAAAATGCAGTGGCAAAAAGTACCCACGATCACACTGTTCGGTCAGCAGGGAGACGAGTACGGAATGGAACCCGTAACTTTCAGATACGTCGTCATGTGGAAGATAAAGCTTGCAGGTTTTGTGACTGAGGCAGGAAATAAGTTTCACTTTCAACATACCAGGTGGTGTTGTCAGTGGGGTTCCAGTTTCTTGGCAGTAGCCAACAGGACGAATATACAGGCTGCTGGCTTCACACCTGAATCAGAGGGAAAGTTGGCACCAGTCAATTTTAAAGCAAAAAGAAAAGCAGAATCTCAGATGCTGTCTGATACGCCTTTGCTGGGTTAGCAGATGCTTTCAGCGGGTGTGATCATGGTGTAAAGACAAGCATTACCTCGTTAGAATTTACAAGGCCAAGTTTTCCAGGCGTTCAAGCTGCCCCAGAAGATAGGGGAATACAAAGAAGAAAGTGTGGTGCTTTAAAAAAAACCAACACCCCCTCCCCACCCCTGGACCATACCAACCACAGATCAGCCTGGACAGAGATCATCCAAGCTGAAACGCAAAGGAAGCAGAGAGACAAAAACCAAACCCTCGTCCCTGACTGAAACACTGTTATTGTGGAAGAAGGGGAAATTACTTTCAAGGTCTTTGCCAAGAACTGCACGCTATCCATTAATTCTAAGCTGAAACCCAGCGGTAGATTGCCTGGTTCCCAATTTTATTGTTTAGACCTTCCGAGTCCCTGAAGGAGGCAACGGGCCAATGTGAGACAGCCCCTTTTGTCACATCTGCTCCAAGGAAGGGACCAAAGCAGTCTTTCAGGTCTAAGTAAAAAATGGTGTGTTTTCAGCCAAGCTCTACTTTGAAGCTTTGTTTGCTTGTGTTCCCCAGGAAAATTTTCAAATTCCAGACAAACCATGGCAAGAAGACAAAGCTTGACAGGCTGAAATGGTAAAGGAACGAGACCTGAAGTCCTGCAAACGGAACCAGCGGTGTTACAAAGCTCTGGAGATGTATTTATGGCAAAGAAAGACAAGACCAACCTGTCATCAAACAGGTGCCTAGTCTGAAAAAAAAAAACCAAGAGGAGACGGGGGAGAGAACACGGCATACTGATGGAATCAGCACTGTTTTGACAAGCATGGGCCTTGTGTTGCTTTCACGCACAAATTCAAATAAAGTTACTCCATTCATGTAGGTTGGAAAACACGGATCAAGGAGGGAAAACGTTTCCTTCACCAATATTCCAGCTGGCCCCAGCATAAGGGCAGGAGATCAAGATTCTCAGATGCACAACCACCATAGTGCAGGTCAGGACTTAGAAGCCTAAACGTTGGCAATCTATTTTATTTTCAAAGGGCCTCAGCCAAATTCCGCTGGAGCAAATGGAAACGATTTTTGCTGACCTTAGCACTGCCTGCTTCCAAATTTAAATCTGCAGAGAGACATGCCAACACCTGGTCCTGGAGAAGAGGATGTTCCTAATTCCAGGTGGTGTCACTAGTGGAGCTTCCTCTTCCTTGAGCTCTTCCAGAGGAATGGATAACATGAACATCCCCTGACCCGACCCAAGCCAGCCAGCTGTATTACCTGGAACCCTCGAGGGCTTCACAGGCAGTTCCCGCTAACTCCACTGGTTGTGCACTGAGCCAACTGACAAGCACTTGGGAAGCTACTGGGCAACCGGCACTTTGTGAAAACCCCATGTAATTACTCAGATGCTTGAAAATGGATTTAAGACCCCAACTTCAGTTACTACATTTAAAATATTAGATATTATCCTCAGTGGAAGAGTGAAGTAAACCACAGCCTACTTGCAGATAGATATTAGAAATAGAATCTCCTTACCAGTAGTTAAAACTCTCATCCCAGTTATCAAAATGAATTAGCAGGCGGTTATCCACTATGTCCATGATGGTTGCGACACACATCAGCGATGGTTTCTTCTTGTTCATTGCCTCTAGTTTCATTCCCGGATGAAAACCAGAGGGTGTGACAGGCTGAGGAGCATCAGAAAAGGGAAATCAGACACATTCAAGGTCAGGCCATTCAATTTACCCTTATAAATTCACTTGTTGCAGGTTGTAACCCCAAAATCTACAGACTAAAACACACTATAGTTACTGGCAAGAGGTCTACAGACAAGATTTCCACCTGTTCTGGCAATGATTGCTGCTATTTCTAAAAAAGGGCTGACGTAGCTCGAATAACAGAATCTCCAGGCACACAATAGAGATGCACATGCCTTGCAGCGATGAGTATTGGCCGGGGATGGGTGTGAGCATCGCGGGTCCTGTTATGTTAGTGGGAAAGTTAGAGTCTTCAAGAGAAAGAGGTGACTCGGGGCAGAGCAGCACAGTGAGGCCCTGATCCTACTGAAGTCAGTGCTCTGTCCATCTGCAGCACCAAATCCGCCAGATCATGGTCATTGTGTCATCTGAGTGACACGAAATGGGAGTGTTATGCAGGAACTCAGACTAACAACCAAGAGGAAAGCAACAGTGGGTGAAGGATGAAAAATGCTCAAGATCCACAGCCTTATAATAAATCCCATGGTGTACATGAGTATGCTGCTGGAAACCAGAAATTATTTTGGAAATGATTAAATTAGAGGAAAGTGACACAAATATCTTGACTGTAGGGATACAGCAAAACAGACCGTTGTAATATATTTAATAAATGGAAGAGTAAATCTTTTCCTCCAGTATTAAGGAGGAAAGGAAATACAAATCCTCTCTCTGGAAAGCCAGTGACTGTGGGAAGGAAGAAAAATTGTACTAGTTTTCCATCTTAAAAATAAATCACAGCAGAAAATAGCTGGCATCTGACTGTACCACGGTTGTACCTCTGACATAAGCATATTAAAACCAGGTAAATATTCTGGTCAAAACTCACTTAGCATCAGGCCTATTTGAAACATCTTGTATTCAATATCACCACTTACAGTGCTGAGGGTCTTAAAAAGGCTTTCTGGAGCTGCTTGAGCATTGCAATTCTTCAAATAGGAAGTCCAATTAAATTCTCCCTCCTTGAGACCTAGAAAGAGGGAGAAAAAGATTTTTTTGCACAGCACCATTACATTCAGATTGGTTTTTCAGAAATGGAAATTACCTGGGAAGAAAACGAACTTTGCATGATAACTGCCCTCCTACAATCTTCAGGGGTTATTCCCTTCAGCTAAAATATCTCTCTTTTTCAGTATAATTTCCAATCATTAATCTCAACCTTCAAATGTTTCTAGGAAATTGAATGCAGGAAAGAAGCAAGTTCTGCACCCCAAAGAGACTCCGTGCTTTCCATGCTCAGCCCATAAAGAGTTTCTAATTTGACTGACAACGTCAATCTCTGGGAATGTCAAAAGGAAGCTGTTTCGTCCTTTTGTGACTCACTATCTTAGTTACCCCTCTCCCCTTCAAGTCACTCGGAGCGAGTTCCAAAATGAAATCATACTAAAAATGAAACATGCAGAGCCAGGACAACTAGTTCTTAGTAGAATTTATGGTTTCTTGCACACCATTCTATTTTTTTTTCGTACCTTTAGGAGGCAGCAGCTTACGACTTGTAGTTTCACAAAAGCCAACGGGATGGATGTCTGTGGAATCAGCATTAACCCAGAAGTCATAGCACTCCGGATAACCATCGAAGTGTAATCGCACTCTGTACCCTTTCACCTATAATGAGGGGAGCTCTGATTATCATAAAAGGTCATAAAGAAGCTACAGAAAAGCACCAATCAAACCCTACTTCTGTATTTGGATTTACAGACAAACGTAAATATAAGATCTCATTGATTTCTCAGAAGTCTAGTTTCCTTTTTCCTCATTTATGTCTCCCAGTCTCCAGGCTCCTCTTTCCTCACTTCAGAAAGCGGAAAATAAAATTGGCCAGTGTAACTTCACTGGCCTGTTCCACACTCACATATTCCTGCGTGGCGATATCTGGAGTACCAATGCAGCAGGAGAACATTTATGTCTACACCAGACCAACACAAATTTCACACAAGTGAAGAAGCATAAACGCATTTTGATTTGCTTATATTTACTAAGTCTTAGGGCAGTGTTCTTTTCCATATTTATTTGTTACGTGCAATTAATAGGTTTTCTATTGTGAGTTACAATAGCAGAAACCTGACAGTAGGCCATGGTCAGGCAGAGATGCTTAACCGCATACACTGTAACACAGTGTCACGGTGAACTCCTTCTGACCATTAATTAACTGAGTTACTATTATTCTTATGTCTTATTGGAAAAAATCCTGAATGTACCTGGGACCTTTGGAATCAAAGATAGGAAAAGCAACTACCTCAGCCACTGTGAGGACACAAAATCGAGAGGGGCGTACAGGATCCAGCCCTTCCAGTTTCAGCCCGACTGCAAATCCATTTCTGCCTTGTGGGAATGATTGATACTGTGGGGGAGAGGGGGAGAAGGAAACACTTGTTTTAATTTCTAAATACAACATCTATTTTAGAGCAGTCATCAGATATACTCAAGGCTTCACATTTTTAACTCAGCGAAGGAAATTCTATGACTACATGATTGCTGCTTTAACAGGCAGGCGCAGGTACGGAGACCAATAATGGCGTGACCACCACATTTCAGATTTACTTGTTATTCTAATTAATCTCTCAGAAACACTGAACCACGAGCCTGTTGCAATTAGCTATGAACAAATCTTTCAGCAGATGCAGGAATGAGCGCAATTCAAACACGGAATAATCCCCTTCACAGCCCAAGGTAGGAGGGCTGGCAGAAACACAGAGCCGGGAAAGCTAAACCCGTTTTGCCTCTGTCAGCACGGGGCCAGCAGTCTAGACTTCCCCAAAAGGGAACTTCTCATCTTCAAACAGTAAAAGGGACAAAGCATGTCTGACTGGGAGCCCATTTATACAGCCATTCCAGAAAACATTCGTGATTTTCGCTTATTTGCAGTCTTAATCCAAATTAAACTTCCGAAGGACAGTTACAGGCTGAAGAAGAAATTTGAACAGGAATTGCGAGGGGCTTACTGCATCCACTGCAGGTACCTGACTACTCGTCTCTCTCTCTAAGGTGCCAACAGACCTTGGCTTGTTAGAGCTGAACTTTTAGCTTGGGCTGGTGCACCGGAGTGCAGTAGCAGCTTGACCAAGGCTAAACTTACCCTCTCCCACCTTCAGTGCATCAAACTAGGAATGAACCCAACTCCAGCCTCCCTCCTAACAGTCACTTCTCACTGAGACAACCTACAACAGGAACAGAGCTGACTGACTTGCAGTTTTCTACAGAGAGTGGGGTAGACACCCTCTGGAAGGGGTGTTGGACAACCACAGATGAAGCGCAGGACGTATGAAAAACATGAAGCTGTCCCTCCCCACCATTACTTGGAGATTGCCTAACAGCCCATTTACTCAGAGCATCCCAAAGCAGACCGAAGCAGTCATTGTTTATTTCTGAGAGAGATTCAACCAGCTTTTTTTACACCCTGGTTTGGGATGAGACTCACGGGGCAGATGCTTGTTTCCACAGTGCTTCAGGGCTAGAAACAAACGTGGGGGTTTTACTGCCTGCTTGCACCGAAACAACTCATAAACGTAACTGCTGGCTTGAGGGCAGTCTCCAATCCTACCTCCACTGAGTTAGTAATTCTGTGACGTTGCCCGAGAAAAACATAGCAAGAGAGTTGAAAAAGCTGCCAACCTCTCTGAACAGTTTTAGGGGAGCAGCTGGCATCCGTTCCTCTTCTAAGTAGGAAACCCAGGTCCATACCTTCCTTCCAGGAAGAACTAAGCAATCAAAAACAAAGAGAAAAATGAGTATTTCTCGCAGATGCTGCCCGCTCTGCCCTCTCTTCTTTTTCTCCTCCCACGTACATGTACATCCCAATGCTGTTTTGCTGTCACACCCCCATGGAGGCCAGTGTTACCCAACTTTTGAGGAAAGGTACGGATTTCGGCAGGAGGAAAACTCTGCTTGTTTCTCATTAAAAAACACTTTATTATACCATAGGTCAAATGAATTGTGGCACCCGGATTGCTGGCAAGCTGCCCGTGGAAAGCTGCCACTGTAAACTTTGGATAAGATATAATAACTTTAAATTGTGGAAATAATTCCTACTCCTGATATTTCACAGAGGAATAAGGGGTTAGATATAAACTAAAAGACAGCACAAAGAGGCATATAATTGCAACCAAAATAAACCTAAAGCAAAACAAATGACAACACAAGTGCATTTTTGTTCAGTTCACAAGACTTTGTATACATATATATACACATATATCTGTAACTGCTAATACCACAATGCATCTACTAGAGAGGCAGCTACCAGCACAGACATGATGAAAACAACAACTTGGGCGGGTGCTTGGATTTGTTCCAGTAGGACCACGGGCATATACACAGAACATTACATTACAAATGCGTATTAAGATCTCCCCCCAATTTACACAGGCTTTTAAGGTATATAATACATTTAATCCAAAGTCTATAATCAATCACATGTTGTTTACAGCTTATTTTCTATTTAGCATTTGTAGTCTGGGGCTATGAAGCTCTCCAGAGTCAATGGAAAAATGATTCTTACTGGCTTCAGCGAGCTTTGGGTCAGGCTGTCTCCTCCTAGACCCTCTATGCTGTGCCCACCGTGCAGGCAAATCTAGTATATCCTGGCTAATACGTTTCAGAAGCCTGCCTGTGGTAAGAGGGTTATGTACCTCATAAGCTATTCTGAATGTGAAATCAGCTCTACTGTCCTTTCCTCTTCTGTTTACTATTATTCACTCTATAATAGCTAGTAAAAAAAAAAAAAATCTATAAACATTAAAGAAAAAAGACTATGAGCTTAGCTCACCTTGGTTTATTGGTTTAGTGTTTCTGCGGCTTTTCATATTATTTGATTTATTCTTCTCCTAGACACAGATATGTTAAAAAAAAGTTTAGCAATATCGTTTTTTCCTCCCTCTTTGATCATCTCACAATGCAGGTACAATAAGGATGTAACATATAACTACCAGGAGTATTCACTAGCATTACTTTCTTTTGAATAACCCTGTGAGAACATAGTAGGTATGTTACATATATAACTTTGATCCTGCAGCATCCCAAAGTGCTTTACAAATTGTTTAATATATGCCACTAAAGTCCATTTAAATATGGCTACTGAAGAGCAGAACGGGCCCAAAAGCTCCATTACAACACACAGGATTTGCTTTCTGCAATGCAGGAGTTCTGCTCTCGTAAGCAACCTTACGGTAATGCTCCATTTTCCTCTTCCTTTCAGAGGTTCTTATGTCCATCTATGCCAGGGAATGGATACAGAAAAGAAAAATCATTTATGAAGCCCTGAAGGAAGCAGAAGCTTCAAGTAACTACAGTCACAGATGAGCACCCCAGAAAACGTAGTCTGGCTGCACCACGCTCCAAGCCCAACTGCTGTTCCCGTTCCTTCTATGGGGTTTTCAAACTCGTTAAGTCACCCAGGGTTGCCATTTCCCAAAGCAAACCAAAAAGGGCAAAATCTGAAATGCAAAGCTGCCTGTCAAGCATGCCCCAGAAGAGACAGGGGCAACCGAGGAGGAGGAGAAGGGGGGAGAGACAAAATGCAAGTACTTGTGCAAACAAACGTACTTGAAAACATCTCACACAACACAGAGAACAGCCGAGCCACCACGTGAGTTAAACTGTTCACGACATCCGAAGTTTCAGCTTGCAATGCCAGTGACCACCTACCCCAGCACCTCTGCACCACAAAAGCAGGTGCAATACGTGGATATAAATAAAATGGTTCAGGCCCGAGCGCTACGCAGATGGCGGCGGAGTGCAGGCTTACACAAAGAAGGGCCTCTAAAGGGAGTAAGATGCTTAATGGACATTCAGGAAAAATCAGGGCAGGACTGAGGTACTTCTAGTCACCTGCCACTCCCACAGCTTCCTAGTCGTGTAGTGGGTGTGCACGCAAGTACGTAATCTGAAGCAATCCAACTCTGCCTCTGTGGTTTGACACTAATCCTCACTATCCCATAATAGTACTCGACTGTAGTCCATGGCTTTACTACCCTGAAGTGCACTTGGTGCTCGGGGCTGTACCTACACCTATAAAGTTACAGCCTGAAATCTTGACTTTGACTTCACGTGCGCTGTTCACCCACAAGACTCCTCAGGCAGATATTCCCCCTCCTGATGTAAATCGGGGTCAGACCCACACCGTTCTCATGGTACAGAACCACCTCCCCCAGCTCGGTGTGCACTGCGCAGGGAAATCTGAGACACAGGACGGTCCCCACTCTTCACAGTTCTCTTTGAAGAAAATACATGCAGCCTCATTTACCTCATCTTCATCTGCATTTCCCTCGTCAGACTCCAGAAGCCATTTTCTCTTTCTTTGGAGATGTTTGGCAGATCTGTCAGCCTCAATCACCTGGCAGCCAGTGATGGTATTAAGATTTCTATTATCTCCCCTGTTTCCGCAATTATCTGGAATGTCTCTGGTACCACTAAACATCCAAAATCGAAAACAAAATCCAATTAGAAGTGCAACAACACTCCTGCAGTATTCCCAGTGTCTCTGTACCTCTTAAGAAGAATGAGGGTGCCTGGGCTGAGCACAAAGCAGTGAATCATGTTTGCAAGACTGGCCTGATACGTATCTTTTAAAAGCACTCCAACTTACTGGCACAGCTCTCAGCACCTGAGCAGCTCGAGAGGGTTTTTCATTTTGCCTTTTCCAACTCTAGAGAAAGTTAAGATATCATCCTTGCTTGTAGCCGGATGGGGGACTGAGGCAGCAAGCACACAGCCAGCATTTTCTCAGGCTGGGAAAAGAAATGAGCCCCAGAGAGGAGCTCTCCTCCGTCGGGCCTGGCAGCCTCAAGGGTATCAGGAAAGTCACTGTCAGAGCTGCGCAGTGCCTCAGCCGTGCCACACCAACGCTTGCTCTGAGGATTTCATCCTACTCACAGCACCACTTTTCTCTAACACAATGTTCTCTTTAAGCATTTCTAAACACAGTACAGGCAGAATCCAGGGTTTCTTTACCCGCCCTTGTGCTGCTGGGAGTCCGTCTCAGTACAGTTCTTTCCATTCTCAAGGTAATCCATTTGCTCACAGGTTTGGAAATCGGAGCAGGGCACGCTGGC
The DNA here is from genome assembly GCA_027574665.1 of Rhynochetos jubatus. Lineage (NCBI taxonomy): Eukaryota > Metazoa > Chordata > Aves > Eurypygiformes > Rhynochetidae > Rhynochetos > Rhynochetos jubatus. The sequence goes on along the minus strand of CM050672.1, from coordinate 3,756,452 downwards.
TCTGGGCACTGCAGAAGCAAGGAAAAGCATAACTGTTAGATTAAAATGCTAAAACTTTGTCTTTTTAAACACTTTTCATGCAACAACTTTGACTGTCAATGTCCTTCACAACCTTTCATTAAGTGACCCCCAGTATCCCGTTGTGAGGGAAGTAATTACTACCTGTGCCCTGGCAGACAGAAAACGTGTTATCACCTCATTGAGGAAAAAGCACTTTTATCTAGGATATTTAATTTTGGAGAAACCCTGCCCCTGTAAAAGTGATAAAGGAGGATATCATCTCAAGGCTATAACCAGGACAGAGTTACAAATCTTTTTCTATTTCCTTATTCCTAGTAACCCTCTACTTGAAAGACAAACATCAAACAACCCATCTTGTCTGGATACGTTTCATGCAGTTGGTTAACTTAAAAAACTTCAGCTTTATATATACTTCATATACATGAAAATCCTTCACAGGCAGCCTCTAAAATTAGCACATTATTGATGGGAGAATAGAAACAATTATTTCTATATCTGGCAAGGCATATATATCAATCTCTCCTCTGAATGAAAGCATGAAAATGTAAGAAATAACTCCAATACATAATTTATGTTTACTTTCTCCAATGATGTGAGTTCTTCCTAGTGAAAATTAATTTCTGTTTAATATTTTAACAAAAGACAATCGCGGTGGTCCTACGAGTCCAGAGGAGGCCACGAAGATGCTCCGAGGGCTGGAGCCCCTCTGCCATGGGGACAGGTTGGGGGAGTTGGGGGGTTCAGACCTTAGAGCCCCTTCCAGTACATGAAGGGGGCCTACAAGGAAGCTGGGGGGGACTTTTTCCAAGGGCAGAGAGTGACAGGACAAGGGGTAATGGGTTTAAATTGAAAGTGGAGAGATTTGGATTGGATAGCAGGGAGAAGTTCTTCCTGGAGAGGGTGGGGAGGCACTGGGACAGGTTGCCCAGAGAAGCTGTGGATGCCCCAGCCCTGGAAGTGTCCAAGGCCAGGCTGGATGAGGCTTGGAGCAACCTGGGCTAGTGGAAGGTGTCCCTGCCCATGGCAGGAGGTTGGAACGAGATGATCCTTAAGGTCCCTCCCAACCCAAACCATTCCATGGTTCTGTGATTTTACACCAGGCCTCTACACCATCCTCAGGCATACTTTGCTCAAGTAACCTGTCACACAAATTGTGCAGAGGGGCTGCTACATCATCCCTACTCTGCATTTAGCGGCACTGTTCGCGTGCACTGGGTTGATCAGTCCATTTTAAATGCATCATTAAACACTTTAAAAAAGAAAAACCACATCACACCATCCAGAACACTGAGATATGGGTCACTTTGCTTTTTGTTTAAAACCATTTTCATAGCCTCCTCAGCAGTATTTGTTCTCATTCTAAGATGACTGACATTTTTCATTTATATTTGATTGCTCCCCGAAGACCAATAGGGATGTCAGACGGTCCTGGCTGGAACTGGGCAGATAGACTGCCTACGCAGAGCCTGCACGCACGCCTGCTCCTATCACAACTTACAGCCTCTCCCTGTGCCGTCAGGGACCAATGATTCCAGGCAGGGGAAAGGCAGAACAGGGAAAACTTGCAAGAACGAAGAGCACTTGAAGAGTTGTGCTCAATCAGAAGTCACGCTGATCTATGAAATACGCTTGGACTAAAAGGGTGTGAAAAGTTCTTAGTGCTGAGGTGTCCACGCAAGAGCTGGTTCTTCACCTGATTAACATCTCCACAGCTCGCACAGGCGAACAGAATGACCCAACATCAGCAGGAGCATAAGCAAATGCCTGTAAGTGTAAGTGAATCTGCAGAGCTTACAATGAAATTTGAGATGAGAAAAGCCAGCTGGGAATGCAGGCACAAAGCCTTCCTACCCAAAACAGAAATAGTTCCACCAAAATCCTGGGGAACAGCCAACTGGCAGATAGATGCGTGTCCGTTCAGGCAACATGAGGAGAGATCGTTCTCTCCTCAAAGGAGGAACTCTCGTCATAGGGATGTATGACTGCAGTGATGCAGCCCTGCCTCGACCAGGGATCCAGCAGCACTAGCAGTCTTACCCAGAGTTAACATCCTTTCCATTACAGCACCAGGAGGCACTGGTGATGTAGAGGGCAGTGAGACACTGAACAGGCTCCAGCTGCTCTCCCTGGGTGTCTCTCTGTCCCAAGCCAGTTCTCAAGTCTCCTGCCACCACCTCAGAAGAAGATCTGTTTTGGTACAAGGTGTCAGGCAAACCTATCAAGGGCTCCCTGTGCCACAACCACATGCTGCCACCTTCAACCTGAGCATCTTTAAAAGATGACCTTACACTGGGGGGCTAATGGTACTCTTGGGATGAAAGCTTTTCGTTGCTCACTCCCCAGCACTGCTCTCCATTAGCACTCTCTCGGGCACACCTCCGAGGGAGCTCTATGGGAACAGTGAATAATTTAATCAAAGGAAACTAGTGATTTACAAGAGTAAGTGAGGCTGGCCAGCTTAACCTACTGAGCGGTCCAGAATGAAAGAGCTCAGAGGTTAACATAAATATTGTGCGCCGAGCTACTGGTTTCTGGATAAACAGGCTAAGAACAGCTCTGCAAAGAACTGAGATTACTCCTTGCACACTACACTGATGTACATGTCCAGTAACATGCTTGTACTATCCTGTTAAAACTCTCATTTTCCCAAATTTCAATAGCCTTGGAAATCTCAAAACTCTTATGGCTAATGGTGTATCTCTTGGCATGAGCTTGGTTAGAGGAGACTCTCAAGGATGTTCTTGTGAAGATAACTAACACCACTGGGCCAGGAACGCCAAGTCAGCACAGCACTGCGCCATCCATTCATGCTCCGAAGTGCGTAATGCACTCAGTCAGGGAAAGGAATCACGCTGGAAGCTCTCATCGACCCCAAGAGCAGCCAGCTGAGGCACAGCTATACTAATAACTCAAACAGTGCCAAGTCCTGCAACTCAACCACATGCATCTCCAGCACAGCTCCACGGCACTTATGGCCTAGGGCACCTAGTACCTTCCCAAGCAACAGTTCAGGAGTTAGCACGGAGCTGAGACACTGCCCAGTGGGTGCAACCACTGTTGTGGAGGCTAAGAGTGTTTAATAAGGCATAAATGATCAGACCATTCTGGTATCAAAGACCCAAAACAGGCAGTTTGGTTTAATAGAGATGCAGACTTAATTGCTGTCATGACAAGTAAATCACTGGTGTTAAGGAGAAACATTCATGTCATTGCTGATCCACTACCCTGGAAAGAAGCAGCTCCAGCTTCCCAGAATCAGCAGCTAAAGAGATCACAGAGTCTAAGTTAGAGCTCTGTGTGAGAGGGATGTTTGACTGTCCACGTTTGATCAACAAACCTAGCCCAGATTGTTTATCTAACCACACTTACCTTCCACCAAGGCGAGCATAAAGCCTGTGCCAGGCACTGTTATGACTACGCAGCAATTACATTCACTCTAAATACTCCTAAAACATTCGAAATAAGACAGTGCCTCACTCCACACACCGTGCCACAGAGCGCCGTCCTACTGACACATGCATTTCAGCCAGACCTGCTTCTAGAAGCTTTTTCAGAAACTGTATATTATTCTCCACAGCAAAAAGCTTACCTTCCAAATTAGTGCTAGAGGCAGCGGAAGCGTCGATAGCAGCAGGAGCAAAGCTGGTTGGGCTGGCATTTACCGCTGGGGCTGAAAGATTTTTTACGGCCTCTACTTCAGTAATGATTTCAAGCAGTCCAAACTCATTTAAACGGAACTGTAGGTAACAGAAGAAAGCAAGTGAATAAGTAGTAGTAAAGGGGCTGGGAAGGGGGACAGGAAGGGATATAGGATTCCCTGAGGAGCAACTAGGTGAGGGACAAAAAGAAATGGCTGTATGTACATTAAAAAGCATTACAAGTAAGTAACAATAACACTTAGAAACACCCAACGCAACTCAAAATGCCACCAATGGGCCCCCAGAAAAACCCCAACGATGCATTTTGAGGTCAAGGAAGGAAAGGAACGTTAATTCTACCTGCTCTGGATGTGCCCCCCTTAGAAAACCCAGACCTCTGACAAACACATCACAACAAATACCCTCAGAGAAGCTGTTTCACACAAAACTCTGCCCTGATGGTTCGTATTTATCCAACAAAGCACCATCACATTTACTGCAGTTCTGACATACAGCAACCTCCCCGAAACCTCAGTGTGAGCAGGAATCATCCTGCTGTTGATGGAAAGGTCACATTCCAGTGGAGAATTTGCCCAGTAGACCCTCCAGCAAGTGCTGGCTGGGCTTTAGAGACCTCAGGGCACTGCGTAAGGGTAGCGAGCACCGGGAGCTGCAAGAGGCCAAGCGGTTCTCAACCCTTCTTCATTCAGAGTCTGGTGGGCAACCAACTTCCCAGAGGAGCAGAGGAATGAGGAGAGAGGCAAAGGCAATACTGGTGAACAGGAGACACAAAATAACTAGCCTTTCTTCCTTTGATAAGCTCCTTTCTGCACACTAGCACTTCCTAGTGAAAGGCACAGCAGGGGCCCTGACCCAAAGGCAGAGTGGAGAGCCTCAAGTCCAAACCAACTGTTTCCGAACCACCCAGAAATACATCTGACAGAAGCCCCAGGCAGCGCAGGTGAGTAGGTGACGCACCAGTATGGCCAGGAGCCACAGTGTCCAAGCTCCCAGTCCTGGCTCCCAAATTTTGACCCTTAAGAAACCCTCCATCAGCTGTTGGGGTGGGTGACCCTCCCACCGAGGTCCTGTTAGCGAACCCATCCTCTGCTCCAACACAGCACCTCCTACCAGCCCTGCACACACACGGCCTGTCCTACTACAGGCCTAGAGTAAATTCCGATGCAGAAGAAGAAAACCCCTCCAGACACCCAGAGAAACCCTCACACCATGCGGTAGCTATGGAAAAGGAATGACACGTGGCAGACTTCAGCTGAAGGAATTTCTTAGGCCTTGAAGGAACACTTCACTGGTCCAGATAACATTATTAAAGTGAGGCAAATAGTGTCAATGTGCATCTTTTATCAGTCCCCATCTGCAAAGGCAACCCAGCACCAAAAAAAAAAAAAAAAAAAATTCAGCCCCCCACTTTTCTGATGAGCAAGCAGCTCTAAAGATTACTCCCTCCTTGGTGTTCCTTACTGTCTGCAATACAGAGCTACCGAACTCCACAATGAGACGAGTCAAAGGTGGGTTGCATTTCAGGCTCTGCTCCAAAGCTTTTATTCGTGACACTTTATTAGTCTCAGATCTTTTCTTAGCCATCCGCTCTGCGCTCACACCTGCTAAACCCACTGTAAAAGCCTTTGCTTCACTTCTGAAGCAGGGCTCCTCATAGCATTGAGAAGCACCCTTCTGCCTCTACTCCTGCATGCTTCCTGAGCTCAGGATCCTGCCTCCAGCACCTTATCAAAGCCTTATTCCAAATGTTCTTCCCCCTCTTCCCTCTTTTTTATCTGAAGCCTGTATTTCTTAAAGCTTCAAAGATGCTGCACTTTCTTCTAAAAAGCTCACTTCTTCCTCTGCAGCCCTGAAGAGACAGAGCATCATTTTTATTTCAGCATGAACAGAAACAATCCATTTCAAAGAAATGGTAATTCTAAGGGAACCGTTTCCTGCAGGAGACCATCCAGTTTAGAGAGGAAACCTCTCCCTTTCCTCAAGCACCCCAAGAGGAGTAGCACCACAGTGCAGGTCCCAAGGATCCCTTGCTATGGCCGATAAGGACAGCTAGGCATCATGAGCAGAAGGTCAGTGGAAGGAGCATCTCCAGAGCTCTACGTGCCATTAGGCAGCAGAGCGAGCGCGAAGCAGAGCTCGCAGCTGGAGGTGGAGAAGGGTGCCAATGTCATTTTGTATTAGCAGAGTAGTCTCTGGGGCAGAGACACTCCTGCATACAAATTAACAGGGCTGATTCAGCCCGAAGCAGTGAAGACAGCAGGCTGTTATTTCTTCCTTTATAATTTGAAGGCGTACCTGCAGCCACACAAACTGCTGAAGCCCAGCCCAGGCTGCAGTGAACATAAATGTGTGTTACAAAAACATCGAGCATCTTTATTAAGTGTCTCTGATCTGATGCTGAGGACTGGCTGATCCATGGAGGCAGCCTCCAGTGTCATCCCGAGACTCTTGAAGGCTATATCCCTCATTCTGGAAATGGATAACTGTGCTACTCTCAGGACTGCACCGTCCTTTACTCAAAGGGCTCCAACAAAGCGTGTTTGCTAATATGAAATCCACACAAACCCTCTAGAAACAATCTCTGCTTCCTGAGATTTTTTTAAAGGGAATTAAGGAAACATTGTGCATGCAAGATGTGGAATATAGCAGGAAGAGAGGGTAAAAAGATTAAACAGCAATAGCAAAAAAAAAGTGTTTGGCATTTCTGCAGGAAACAAAAAAAATAGTTCTGGCATCTTAAGAATGAAGTGGCTTCCTGAGCAGCCACTGCTCATGGTCCTGCCCAGCATTTCTACCCCCCTCACTACCTGTGGTACCCACTGCTTTTACACCTGGACATCTAACATAGACTAATACAGTATTATTTGGTGTCTTCCAGTCTAACACATAAGGTGGTGCTTTGGTGACTCTACCACTACAATCAGTAACAGTGAAGCTGCTTCTGCAAAGGAACCCCACTGCTGGTTAAGAGAAAACCTGTGGCAATACACTGCCACGCTCTTTCAGAAGTGTAATGACTTGATTAAATCTAGGGCAAAAGTGACCACTGCGAAATAATCACCCAAGGACCTCCTAGAAAGTCAGGGGACCCAATTCCATGCCAGTTTTATGGGAGTGTAAACCACGGATCTCAAACCACTCCAAGCATGCCAATCCATCCACATTCTCTCCACATTTTCAGGCAGAAGCATTTTCCTCACCGCCTGAGCAAGGCCTGGCAGGCCATGCAGAAGACATTTCTGCATAGAGCGAGGAGGAGGAGAGGAGGAAGGGGAGACTGTCAACACCTGCAGAAGGGGGGGGGGGCTGGTTCTGAATGTCTGATGCAGTACCACTTGAAATTGATACTTCCCACCCCCTCCCCCAAGATTCAAAACTTGCAGCCTTGAGGGCAATTTTATGTATTCATTTTCAGCCATCAGAAGTGCAATTGAACTGAAATAAGAGTTGAAGGTAATTTGGGAAACAGTCAACAGGCACCTCGTCTAACATACCACACCAACCACATTTGCAACCATCAGATCATGGTTCTGATTCACACACGAGCTGTATTTGTCACTATCATCAACACACAAGATATAGACAACTATCAAAAGATGCAAAAAAACCCCACTGATGCGAAAAGAACCTAAAGACTCAACCCGTCTTTCCGAGAAAATGTCTTTCCCATGCTGGGCTGAAATTAACGGGATTTCTCGCCCGATTATGTTGTATGGACATTACTGAGAATGAGGAAGATCAGGCCCATAACTTCTATCAGCAGAAAACAATTATTTAAAATACTTCCTGCCTCTGAAAATCAATTGAGCAAGAAATTAGAAGGGGAGAGGGAGTATCGCCAGACACATTGCTAAAATTTCACCACTTCCTTGGCAACACCAACCCAGCTGTTGAAAACAGTGTTTTCTCCGCACAGCTTTGCAAACGACAGCATATATAGCAAATACTCTGCGCTGCCAAACGCACGGTGACCGCTCACGTGTTGTGTGCCTTGGTTTCTTACTTTTAAGTTGCTACCAGGCAAGGTACCAATGCCGTCTTTCCAGTCTAAGGTATTCAATATATTCCTGTCTGTCGGCGTGATGTTGACGACTTCCATCGAGACATTCTGTTCCATCTTTCTGTTTAGTCTCTGAGCTCTTTAATTTTAAGAAAGAAAACTAGGGTGTGAAAACAAAACAAAACAAAAAAAAAAAAAAGAGGCACAGAATAAACAAGCCTGTTGCTTAAATTTCATGAAGGGGTTTCCGAGCGATACTAGTTTCATAAAGTGGGGAAAAACGTCAAACTTGCATTTTTGCCCATGACAACTAAATACGAATCGAGAGTTAAGCGCATTAAGCATACGTGCAGTTTGAGGACAAAAAGATAAGCTGGTAAGTTTGAACAGTTACTTGATTTGTATGGTGGTTTTGCCGATTACAGTATGCCGGCAAGACCCCAGGTCTCTGGATTCAGTAGAGCTTTGGCGCAGATATTGGGAGTACCAGGATTTAAAATTACAGAAACACAAACACGCTGGTGTGTGTAGTGTACAAGTTTGGGCATACAAGTGACAAGTCTGCACAGAATGGGGGGAGCAGCAGCATCCAGTGGCTGTTGCCAGGTCCCTCTATGCTGCTGTAATGCCAAGCCTGTACGCTGGCAAAGCTATAAAGCTCTTAAAATGCTTAAGCTGCACGTATAGCTTTCACGTCCCAAATAAACTAATGGGCTTCATTAGACGACTCGGCTAAAAGCCACGCTGCTGCACAGGCTCCCCATATCCAATTACTCAACTATCTTAGTGGTATATGCTAAACAAACACTAACCATACATTAACTGTATGCTCCTGCCCTTTAAATGTAACCTGAATTTTTTCAATCTATGAACATATTTGCTTAAAATTAAAAAAAGAAATATTCACAACCTTCCCTTGAACTGTCAGCTCTACTGATTTTTCCAATGTGTGTGAAGCCACGGATAATAAGTTTGAAAAAGCATGGCCCAACTGTCCGGTCTAACTGCACTCCTATGGGAGTGGGTCAAAACTGCCTGCCGTGGGGGTCTGTCTTTGCTCTGACATTTGAATGCTGGAGTTCAGCAAAGTCACTCTGAGCTCTGAACTCGAAGCAGGAGCCGCACCATCCAAGGACGATGTGCTTTATCTGCCTTTGGCACTCCTCGAGCACTAGAAAGTGCCTTCAGATACATGGCCAGCGCAGGTTTTTAACTGCTGAGCACTTAAATTAGGGCAGGTGCACTCCACTCCTGACCTGAAGCCTTTGACATGCTAGACTTTCTACCTACAGGTGGAAAGTGTAAGTTTAATTCAGCCAAAGGCAAACCCACAGATCTGAAGTAGGATAATATATTTCATTTGAGCATTCCTGTACCTCTAATTCAAGCCCCACAGCTCCTAATGACTATCTTAATTGGGTCGAAAGCATGACCGGTGCCCGTAAACTGCAATACCAAGCGTCTCCCTGTAGAGGGAGGTCTTCCCCAAAATACATCTTCTAGCTACCTGCAATCCTGGGTAATTGTGAAGATTACCGGCATATAGGCTAGTCCGGAGTGGTCAGGAGCAGTCAGGCAGGTGAAAGCGGGAGCAAAGCAGAGCGGCAGCCAAGCGGCTGCGAGCAACTCTGCTTCTAACGGTTTTAACTGAACTGCAGGCACGGCAGATCGGGAAGGCTGGGAGGGCTGGGGAGGCTCGGGAAGGCTCCGGAAAGCGCCAGAAGGCCTGGGAAGGCTCCAGAAGGCTCCGGAAGGCCCGGGAAGGCTCCGGACCGTGTCCATGGCTACATACCCAACCGCATCTGCACCACACTGGGTGGTGACTGTGCACTGGGCTACACATGGCTTATGCACGGTGGTACTGCATGGCTCACACTGGATGTGGCCTGGTACGACTACGAACACGTGTTTGCAGCCACGGCTTGGATGCTCTGTACTAACCACAGAAGACCTGATACTAGATTTATAAAAGATAGAGATTGAAAAGGGCCATTATTGTAAAACCCCTAGAAAAATATAATAAAATTACTTTTCTTATGTGCTCCTTATCATACAATCCCCAATAAAACCAAGCCAGCCCAATAAAGGAAGCAAACTGTGCAATTAAAGACAGCAGAAACGAACATTTTGAGGAGCTGTAGTGAAGCATGCCTGTTCCCCATTTGCCCCTATCTGTGACTGCCTTTCATCTTTAACATTTTAAGGCCCAGAAACACAAATATAGAAGAAGATACAGCAAAACTAAGATGAGTCACGTAGTCCCAAGTCGCAGGTTTATGAAATGATAAATGATGACCATGCTGGCAGAACGGTCATCATTAGCATGCTGCCACCCAGACCTCTGGGCTTCATTTTTCGACAGGGAATCCATAGGCAGAGGAGGTCAGAACCACTCAGGTTTTGATCTTGTTTCTGCCACAGAATCACAGTGCAGCCTTGGGAAACAGCTCCGTTACTGCCAAAAGCAGCTTTGGCTTTTAGCATCCATCTTGCCTCAGATGGGAGAAGAAAGAAAAAAGGGGCAAGTTGATACAGACAAGTAAAAGTGTAAAGGCTAAACGGGTGGCTGGGGGTTCAACTCTATTTCTCTACACACCATCAGACCTAACAGGAAGAGAAACGTTTCAACAGAAATCCCATTTCCGATGCTGCCAGACTGATTTCCAGTGACATGAGGATTTCAGTGTCTTTATAGGAGGGTAAATGTGAGAAATACACGGTGTGATAAACCCAGACAGTAAATCAGGTAGCAACGCTGAAGCCTGCAGCCCTTCTGGCTAAGCTTCCATGTACCAGGAGGCAAAATTCCATTTGAGAAGCAGCCGGCATCAAGGAAGCCATCTGACACTGTGCTGTTCTGGGAATAACTGACCTACCCAACCTACAAATCACCTTTCTTCCCCCAAACTGAATGGGAAACCTAGCAAAGCTGGTCATTTAATGCAGTGTAATATATATGCGCTCCAAGCGAGCTGGCATTCAGAGCCCCGCGCACCTCCACTTCCTCGTCAGAGTTGGCAGCGGTGTCTAACACCCAACGCGCTGGATCGGGCAGTCACTCCTTTGACGTTAGAGGAGACCTGAGCTGCAGGTTAAACAGAAACAAAACCAATTCACGACTTCTCCCAGGGCACAGCTAACCTGGCCTCAGGAACTGCTGCCAACACTTTCCAGTTCAGACACGAAAATCATTTGCCTGTCCTTTGCTATGCCGATGACTGATGGTACTTCACTTACCCATCAAAACCTATTTAGCACCTCGGGCAAGTAATATTTTGCAAGGCTGAAATAATACCATTACGAAAAAATATCAGCCTCACCTCCAGGAACCTCATCAGTCAGGGACTGCAATGAACTTCCAGAGCCTGCAGTGGAACCGTACCAGTGCCTGGAGAGAAAGCGTTAGCAGCCACCGGCAAGCATTTAACGGCGTGAAGACGACTTGAGTGCTTTCACCATCTATGTCAGTGAAGGGGGGGGGAAGATAAAATTCAGAACTGAGGAATCCCAGGCTCTGCCCATTGTACTTCCCACTAATTTTTGGATCTCAGGAAAACAGAAAAAAATCTAACTACAAACCAAGGAAAATACTGATCTGAAAGATTAGAGGAAAATGGTCTAGGAAAGGAGAGGGATGCCTTGGGGTGAGGGTGGAACGGAGGAGACGCAAAGGATTTTTGTCTTTATCGAAGATAAACTACTCTGCCTTTCGGGAGTTTGCCGTGTCCGTTTGTACAATACAGCCCTTCCAAGGTTACTCTACATGTTAACATACGGATTATGCTTAGGTGGTGGTGTGCTGGGAGACACATAAACAGGCATCGTGGCAATGCGACCTACACCAGTTTATAAGATCAGACAGCAATATTCTGAGTTCCCTCTAAGCCCAGCAGCTGATCCTAGTATTAAGCCCAAATCAGCATCTCAGTTTGTAAGATGCTACCTCTTGGTTTCTTGACACAGCTGTGTCAAAAGTACACACGTGCACACGTATTTATTTCAGCTGCCGAAAGAAAAAGCACCCGCAGAGGCTGTGGCAGCTCGCTACATGAACGCACTTTCTGCAAAGTACCCGTTTTACACCCAAGCCCATGCCCTGCCCAGCTGCCAGGCCAGCCGGCTCTCCCCATGGAGCACGCTGGGAAGCGAGCACTCGGAAAGTCAGTACGCAAAGGCTGAGAGCGTGCTGCCTGGCTGCTGGTCTAACTTCCCCATGTGTGATCGTATGGGCTTTGCTACCTTTCTCTTCAGAGCTGCCTGGCATCGTGAAGCCAGCAAGGAAGCAGCCTTTCCCCTGTCCCTCCTGCTGCTGGAGCTGAACGAGGCACTGCTGCGCTGGAGAGCATTTCGACCTAGTCCAAATAGAAGGGGAGGGACGCAAGAGAAGGTACAAAACCTACTTCATGTCCACAGAGTTAACGCTTTCTGCTCGGAAAGCGAGGAACAGAAGCACATCTTACCTTCATTTTCAGAGCTTTAATAAAAGCGTTTGGTGCTGAGCTGCTTTTCGCCAGCTCTTCATCTCCTCCCGCTCACGAAGAACGGTGACTCCAGCCCCTGACAAAGCCCTGAGCAAACCTCACGCTTGATGGGCTCAGCCAGGAGACCCAGGGATGTCTCCTCGAGGCCCAAGACCATCACGTCACTAATCCCAGCCCCTGGAAACCCTGTGTAAGCACTGTGACACTCACACACACTAGTGAACGTCACCCGGCGCCACACCACAGAAAGCATCGCGTTCAGAAGCGGCTCTGCAGCCGCGACCCACAGCACTCCCCAGCAAGATGCTGGAACTCCTGCCATTCCTAAGTCCGACCTGATGCCTACAACAAAGGATGCAAGATATAAATACTTTCTATCACTCGTAATCAGAACTATTTTCACTCCAAACTTAACGAGCTGTAAGGAAGCTGTAAGATTTGTAATTCCAGATAAAGTCAATTTTGTGACAACATAAAAATCGCAGTGCTGGGGGGAAAACGGATTCTTCTGATGGAAAACAGAGTTCAGTCACACCACTTACATGCTTAACTAAGACACAAAGAATAACTTTTGCAATAAAATATGCTCTTATAGTGGCAGTAGTTAATGAAAACAGCAAAGAGGAGCACGCCATTATCTTTAATGTTTTGTTGCCTCCAACAGTTATGACATTTATGGCTGCACGTTGGGTGTAGGTGCCCAGACAGACCTTTTAAGGGGCTGTCAAATCCTTGCGCTAGTCATTTGCTTCTGTTCAGAAGCCACTTTATTACGCTGCACTCTTCTGAATACTCATAACTTTCCAGGGAATAATTAAGGTTGGTTCTCTCGACTCCAAACGACTGGTGTTAAGGGGACTAGACGCCAGAACTCTCAGTACCTACTGCACAAGTTTTTCACGTGTCACGCTGACACCAAGAGCATTTGTTCCACGTTGAATAACGCATGTCAAGTATTTCAAAAGGAAGAATGAGCACAGAATTGACAAAGCAAGCTTAAAAACTATGAGGAAGCGTAGGCTTCAGCGTCAGATCCATCTGACGCTGAAGTCAAGAGGCAGAACCAGCCGGAGTGGCCATATTCTGTGTACATAATTGTGCAACAAAAACTGCAAAACAGACTTTTCGTCTGGTATTTGTTTTCTAAATAGCTTGGTAGAGTGTGCAGTCAAACTGTTATTTGCAGATTTAGCACTGCTACAGAATGAAGGAATTAAAGGAAAATCTGGCACAGATGGCCTTATAAAAACATCCAAACTTCTTTCCATTAAGCATCACATGCCTTCTTTGTGTTAAATACAATGAGAAATTGCAAAAATACCGCTGTCCCTGTTGCAGGAAAGGTTAGGTCAACAATGAATCTTGTTAGAAAATCATCCAAGTCTGAAAAGTGACGCATTTAGCCGAGGAATTAATTCAACACAAACCTAGAGAAGCACTTTTTTAGGTAATATGAAGAAAGCACAGCTCGCACACACACATAAGCTGTTTTCCATCCCTCCCTTCCCATCAGAAGTTTCAGCAAGTCCAGATGGACTGATATCACAGTCATGAAAGGGGAGTGGGGGAAGAAAATGTGCAAATTTGGTGAGAAATATCGCTGTTATTGATCCAACAATGCATGTAAGTACAGGCTTAGTCCTGTCTGACTTCCTAAAGGAACCTGTGCACACTCGGAGCGCCCCTGAGCACACCGATGCAAGTGCCCCGAACCCCACGCTTTCTTTACTTTGACTATGCCACCCAACTTTTCACCTTGAAAAGTTACAAGCCAAATTTCCAGCTAACTCTTTAATCAAAAAGGAGAAAAACCCCTCACCCACAATCCACACCAAAGTACCATCATTTTCCATATGTGATTTATAATCATCCGGCGGTTTATAAGCCAAGGATAGCCAAATGACACCTTAGGCTCTGATATCCCTGTGTCAGCTTTAGTACAGCAAGAGTCACAGAGCTGAGATGCTGTTTTTCTCCAACAACCCGGTACCGTTCCCGACCCTGCCTCTCTCTACTGAGTGAGCACGGGCACCTGTAGACCCGCCCCAGGCATCGCAGAGGCAATTCCTTCTCAATACCCTTCCGAAGCCAAGGGTGAAGTACAGAAATCTGCACCCGGGTCCACACAAGTGAATGATAACGAAAGGGGCTGCTGAGCAGGTAAGGGCCTTGCACTGTTTGGAACACATAAATCTTAAAAATACACCTGTGTGGGACTGACCTTTTCCCTGTGTGTTTATTAAGAAACCCCCCCAAACCCAGCCCTATGTTGTCTCGTTTGAAAAGCTGCATTATGCCAAATTACATATATTCCGCCCCCAAAGGGGATGTAGGTCCAGCACCAACGAGGAAAGCAGAGCCCAGGATCCCACGCTGGGGAGTAGAGAGGACAGAGCGCAGGCTCTGGGTCCCGTGCCATGCTGCAATCCATGCCATCCACAAAGACATCCTCCGAACACAGCACAGGGGAGAAAGCAGCTCCTCGGAGCCACGACACGGGAGTTCAGCATTAACAAGGGAAGCGAAGGTTGGAACTACTGCAGCTCACCCTGTAAATTCACTGCAGTTATTTTCCCCCTGCTCCAACGTTCCACCATTCACGTTCCAGCTTCTGGGAACACCATAAAGCACCAAATATGAGAAAACAGACAAAAAAACCAAACAACAAACCACATGCAAAGAGAAAAGAAAGGGTCGCACATGGAGTAGCAGGAATACAAGAGGAGCCGCCACATACTATATCAAAAGCTATTCTGATTCAAGTTGGGAGACACAGCGCACCCCTGCAAGGTGTCCAAAACTCCTGTCTCCACCAACCGCACTGCGCAGAGACAGACGAGCCACGCGACTTCTAACAGCGGTGAGTATTTCCATGCCGGGATCATCTGACATGCCATCGGGACCTCAGCTCTGCATCGCTCTGCTGCCAGCCCAACAGCAACACACCGGGAAGCTTTGATCTGCCTCGCACCAGTCAAGAATGAACTCTGCTGCTGCTTGTGTTCAGGCTTCTTGCTTAAATCGGGTATTTGTTTGGTTTAAAAGCTACAGCACAAATAGGGTTATCAAAACAAATCCTGTGTGGTTCAGGACTACAACTTCTACCTCTGTTTGCTTAGATCTACCAGGCTTTTATCCCATCATTTAGCTGGATTCAATCAGAAATTAAAAAGAAAAACAAGCAAGAGATGAGCCAAAAGATGCTGAACTGAGTAATAAAACATCCACCCCTTGGAGGTAAAGTATTGCAAATAAGTTGAATGATCCTCTGGAAAGTAATCTACCAAATTTAGCAAAGCACATCTGCAGGCACCTCACCTGCGGAGCACAGTTAGTGCTACTAATTAGGGAGGCCGGGGTTTGGTCGGATCTCTGTTTGCTTCAACTGCTAATTGATGCCACGTGTGGTGCAGTTTCCAGCTGCCAACCTTCATTACCAACTAAACATTTGGTCATTTATCCCCCCCAGCCTCTGATCTAATTTTTCAACCCACTGTGCTTCTTCCTTCCCCTCTACCTCAAGACAACTCACTGCTGGAGGACTTGAGAAAAGGCTGAAACAGATTAAAAACTATAAACTATAGCAGGGAGGGAATGGTGTTTGGGGAAGAACAACTGCCACTGCAATGCAGGAGCCACCTTGTTATTCCACAAAAAGGTTGGTTACAGAGGTCTGGAGTAACTGCTGCGGTTCAGTCTGGGTTTGACGCAGCTTAACTATGTTTTCCTGACATTTAAATTCTGCTAATGGGCCCTAGGCCTCCAAAACCCATTCCTGTGCAGAGGTGAGGCATGGACTGGCACGGAAAGGCTGAAGAGATGGTGCTCCACACCTTCACCCATGTATCCATCTGCCCTGGGAGGATCTGATCCCATTACCCATCCCCCAGTGTCAGGCTCACAGCCTCCTCACCCCTTAAAAAATACCAGCATTCATATGGAAAAGGACCAGGGGGTTGTGCTGAGGCTTTACCCTCAAATTCACATACCCCCCCGCCCAGGGATATATCCTTGTACCTAGCAGTGTTTAGATTAAAAGCTTTGAATGAAGAGAGAAGTGAGATAAGGGAGAGCCAGAGCTTCTCCCGCAGATAACACAATTTTAAGCCAACCATCATAAAGTGAAATTGCAGGTGCTGTTTTAAATTCCATATGCTGCTTAATAATCAGTCTAAAGCCCCACGTGCCTGACACGACCTTAAAATTCCAGCAAATACACAATTGGTGGTAGAAAGCACAAGCAGTGTGGCTGAGGCAAAGAAAACACACCCTTGAGCCACTAGAAGCCAGTCGCTCAGGAGTCACGTCCGCAGGGCACAAGTGCTGGTAACCCCTCGCCCTGCTGCACCTTTCTATTACGGCAATAAACCCACCAAGGCAAGAGAAGTTACCTCTGGCCCAGAAGAAGGGAGCTGGCCCTGCACAACCTGCCCAGCAGCTGTACCCAGTTGTGCCTGGCAGCTCCAGCTCCAGCCCATTTCCACCTCTGCACTCCCCATTTATGTCATACGCGTCCAGCCCTAACGGGATTATTTGCAATGTACAGTGCAATCAATTTTAGGCCAAAGCTAGAGCACGGAGGCCAAAAACATCCTCCGTTTTAACTGCATCTGTAATTACTTTGTAAGACCACAATCCAGCAAGTTACCCTGGGGACTCTCACTAACTATTATTACATATTTTACACCGTCAGGTAGAAATACTGAGAAAAAGACTGTAACCACCCTCAAAAATACATAATCTGAATAGGCGGGACACGAGCGGGGAGGCAAAACGCTAACGAGACGACGTCAGCCTGTTGTTAATTGCTGCGCGGCAGGAAGAGCGTGCAGCATCAATTACCGCTTTTCTCTCCTTTTCCTCCGGTTTTATTACGTCGGAAGACACGAACCAGAGAGAGATCTTACACCATTAGGCACGAAAGGTCAGAGCTCTTTATCCCTTAATCCCAATTACAGGCCAATGAGGGTACGGTTTTCTTTTTAAACTTATCTGGGAGATGTTGGATAAATTAGATGTTTTCATACTAAAATCTAATCCAATTCCTTGCGGTAATAAACCCGCCCTAATCCCTTTCTTCCCACCATCACTAAGGTTGTCCCGCAGGGATCTCTGCCCGGAGCACTGATCAATACCTGCGGGTACTGGATTTACCCCTTGCTTTACCCGGCACCAGCCTTCCCTCCGGTAAAACCTCGGTACCGTGGGTTCTCACCTCAGCACTTGTTGTCAGAGCTGCACGATGCTTTCTTCCCCTCAGGTAAAAAAATGTCTATTTTTCAAACTTAAAATCATTCTGGACTTGGATAAATCTCCAACATCTCTTTCTACTGGGCTGTATGTCTATATTTTTTACTATGTTTTGAGTTTTCACACTCCCGGGTGGGTTTTGTAGGGACCGGGGTTGGATAACCCTGATTTTTTCAACCTTGTGACGCATCAGAAACAGACCAAAAACCACCTCAGAAACTGTCAATAGGTTATAATTTTGCTCCGTGACCCGTGAACAACTTCAACTCCTCTTCCGAGCGCGACTTTACAGCGGACTTTCCCCTTCGTAGGGGTTTAAAATACACTTTCCTCACGCAACTGGGAGCTTTAAACTGAGGGGAAACCCTGAGGGGAGGAGAACCCCCGGAGCGGGACCCGTCCACGCCGGGGGGCCGAGCTGTGAGGGGACGCGGGGGCTGCTCCGAACCCCAGAAGCGCCATTTCGCCTCACGCACCCGGGGGTCGAGACGGGCCGGGCCGCTTCGCCGTGACCACGGCGAAGCGGCCCGGTCCGTCTCGGCCCCCCCGCCACAAGATGGCGGCCGGCGGCTTCCCGCGCTCCCACTGTCCCCCCTCCGCCGCCCCCACTCACCCCCGGCCCGACCGCCCGGTGCTTCTCTCGCGTGACCGGGGCTTTTTTCTCTTTAACTCCGGCAACAATTAGTGTCCCTGCGGTCCCGCGGGAGGGCGGGGCGCATGCGCGGCGGTCCCGCTCCCCGCCGGTCCCGGCTACGGCCCCGGCCCCGGCTGAGGCGGTGCTGGGGGAAGGGCGGAAAACTGGGACGGGGACTGGGACAGGGGGGCACTGAGGTGGGGATGAGCTGGGACAGGGCTGGCAGTGGGATGCGGTTGGCACAAGGATGGGACAGGGTGGCACGGGGACGGGCAGGCACTGGGATGGGGATGAGCTGGGACGGGACCAGCACTGGGAATAAGGAGGCACTGGGATGGGTATGAACTGGGATGGAGCTGACGCTGGGATGGAGCTGGCACTGGGATCGGTATGAACTGGGATGGAGCTGGAACTGGGATGGATATGAACTGGGATGGGTATGAACTGGGATGGAGCTGACGCTGGGATGGAGCTGGCACTGGGACGGAGCTGGCACTGGGACAGGCGGGCACTGGGATGGATATGAACTTGGATGGAGCTGGCACTGGGACAGGTGGGCACAGGGATGTTGACTGGGATAGGACTGGCACTGGGATAGGGAGGCACTGGAATGGGGCTGGCACTGGAATGGGAAGGTATTGGGACTGGCAAACACTAGGATGGGGATGAATTGGGATGGAGCTGGCACTGGGACAGGTGGGCACAGGGATGTTGACTGGGATAGGACTGGCACTGGGATAGGGAGGCACTGGAATGGGGCTGGCACTGGGATGGGAAGGTATTGGGACTGGCAAACACTAGGATGGGGATGAATTGGGATGGAGCTGGTACTGGGATGGGGATTAACTGGGATGGAGTGGGCACTGGGACAGGCGGGCACTGGGACATGCAGGCACTGGGATAGGCAGATGGGGATGAACAGGGACAGGGCTGGCACTGGAGCACTGGCAGCCATGGGTCCCTGGGAGTGGGAGAGGCATCCCTGGGGGCACAGCCCCATACTTGGCACTGCTCTCCATGGGCTGTCTGGGGCTGAAGCCTGGGCACATCCATGCACTAAGGCACATTCAAGGAGATTCGGGGAATGCGGATGTAAATCGCTGTTTCTGCCAGCATCCGGTGGATCGTGCCCGTGACGGACCATGACCATGATGACTGCTCCATCGCGCCTCCTCCCCCGCTGGCGATTAGTGTAAAATATTCCCCCCTCTTCTCTGTGTTCGTTAAACTTGTTTATCTTCTCATCTGAGAACATTATTTTCCTTTGCATTTGAATTTTGAAACAAGAAGAGAACGGGCGGTGGGTTTTTTAACGACGCTTTGGGGTTTTTCTGCCATAGGAAGCGAGGAAGAAGCACGAGCGGGCCCCAAGCTGTGACAACTTAAATGGAATGGGATTTCAGGAGAATAATAAATGAGATTTGAAATGGCTCATTGGAAATACACATCATAATATTCTTCATCTCTGGAGTGAGGCACATAAAATACCCGTCTTCAGAATTAGTCAGAAAACAAATACATTTCTCACCTCATCTGCGTCAGCACGTTCCAGTGACAGCCCTCGGTCTGCAGGTGCTCCTGGCCGCTGTTTAGGCACTTGCTGGGTGCAAGGGACGGTGAGGAGCCGTCAGAGCTATAACTAAACTATCCACGTTTATTTAGACACATATTTTGGGTTTATTTGCAGTAATTTAGGTTTTGTTGAGAGATCCCTATTTTGGGGCTTCTCACCCTTTTGTCTTCCTGCTCTGCCTGCTGCAGGGCACAGCCCACCCTGACACATGGATTTATCCCCTCCCTCCTCGGCGCTCGCGTGCAGGCTGCATTTTGCCCGTGAGATGGGTCTCCCGACCCTAAATCAGATTTTGGGACTCTTTTTCAGTGCGTCTGGGTCGATAGCTCCAGCCCAAAGCTGGCTGCTCTCCTGCGTTCATTAACCAAGCAGATGGGAAACACTGCAGAACTACTGCTGATGTTGCCCTGATCCTTCCTCTCTGGCCATGCAATAATGACCGGTTTGTACTATTATTATATTGTAGTGACAGGACAAGGGGTAACGGGGTTAAACTGAAAGAGGGAGATGGAGATGGGCCATCAGGAAGGAATTCTTCCCGGAGAGGGTGGGGAGCACTGGGACAGGTTGCCCAGAGAAGCTGTGGGTGCCCCATCCCTGGGAGTGCCCAAGGCCAGGCTGGATGAGGCTGGGAGCACCCTGGGCTATGGAAGGTGTCCCTGCCCGTGGCAGGGGATTGGAGCTGAATGGTCTTTAAGGTCCCTTCACACCCAACCATCCTGGGATCCCATGATATGATTATTACCATTATTGCAGCAGCTCACAACCGCAGCCAGTGAAGCCCCTGCAGTTTCACGAGCCCGTTGTGCAGCACCGTGACTGCAGCAGCTCCAGGCTGGGAAACACTCCGTGCCAGCACCGGTGAGCTGTGTGACCTGAAGGTTTTGATGCAAAAACCTACACTTACTATGCACAATTAGCAGGGGAGACTCGCTCGGTGACATTCAGACACCCGTGAGGCACAAATGAACATGAAACTCTAGAGCAGGGACCTGTTGGGGTGCTGGTGGCAGAGGTGTGCTGGGCACGGTGACCCATGCCACTGCAGAGACCTGGCGCAGTCACTGCCCTGCCATGGGAGATGCTTACGGTGCTTCAGCCTAATTATGGGGAATAAGGTGTCCCTAAATGTCCTGACCCTGGAAATTCTGGCTCCGATAGCCCAGGCCGCACATCTGGTGCAAGAAGGTACCAGGGCTGAAAATCGTGGTACCCAATGGGAAGGCTGAGCACAACCATGGTGCGGTTGCCCTTCCCTAGGTCTTTCCCTACACGGGGTAGTAAAGCGTCGTGGCATTCCTGCAGCGGGACGATGGGGAAGTGACGGTGCCCACCTCCCTGAGAGCTGATACCCACCACCCTGGGAGCAGGCAGACCCGAGCCAATAGTTCTATCCTACAGGTAGGGAAACTGAGGCAGGCAGCAGGCTGAGGTTTCACATCATCCCTGCCTCTCTGAGACACCTGGGATTATGCAGCAAGGTGCCATGGAAATGTCTGTTCCTGTTTTTCCCTGCTTTCCAGACATGCCTCAAATAGTTTTGCTTTTGTCTTGGACAAAAAAATAGTGGCATTAGGAAAAAAACAACAAGAGTATTTGACTCCCACACGTTCCCAGCTCCCTTCCAGTGCCGTCCTCCTGAGTGCCACCTCTCAAAACTGCTGAATTTAGACAAAAAATTCACATAGCACACCCAAAATTCTTGGGAAGCAGCTCCTCTCACCTGGATTATGGCAGGCTGTTTTCTCCTGTGGAAGCCAGCTCTGGGTGAACCATGGTATCCCTGCGCTGGGGTGGGCAGGGTGGGGTGTGTCTGATCTTTGGCACTGTTGTTTTGCCTTTTTAAAATAGTGATTGTTGGGGATTTGAGGACAACGAGTGGGTGTGTGACCCCTGGGCTTGAGATCTCGCAGTGCCCAAGGGCTTTGCAGTCCAAAGCGGCTCCCTTGGGGCAGTGAAGGTGCACACGTGCTGGGGGGTGGTGCTGGGGGGTTGGTGGGTGTAACACTGCACTCCCAGGATGACACCTGGAGCATCTCAGCTGTCAGCAGCACGTGGGGATATTTTGGGGGTCTCAGTCCCAGACAAGAAGGGGAGATGCTGGGTTCACAGCCAAGATGGGGACACAGGAACCAGGAGAGGTTTGAGTCCAGCCCAGGGAGCCCACCAGCATCCACAGGCAGAGGCTGAAGGCAACGACTGTCCTCATCTCAGCTTCCAACTGGGGCACTGGGCTGCGATGGGGAGCACGGCTCTTTCCTTGGAGGAGCCCATTCCCAAGCAGCCCCTGGCCACACCCAGGGACAAGGATGCTCCAGGGAATCCACAGGGACTTGGTAGTGGCTGGAGTCACCCACCCCACAGAAGCAGGAGCTGGAGGAAATGATCCTTTTATTTTCTTTATACAAAGTTCTGTACCTTCTGTGAGCAGTGGCAGCCTCTTTCATGTGCCAAATCCTGCTTTAAAGCCTGCTGAAGGCTGCCTTCGCTGCAGAGGGAGCGGGGAGAGGGTGCTGGAGCTTGCTTTGCTCAGTACGTTTTGGGACACCTATTGCCTCCCTGCCACCTCCACCCTATGGCAGCATCGCCAGGTCCCCCCAGCGCAGGATGCATGGGGACACGGCCATGAAGGAGCCACTTGCTTGTCCCGTTGCCAGCACCAGGACCTTCCCGCAGGGAAGGGCTAGAGCCCAGAGCTGGGGCAAGGGTTTAATTTTTCACTTTCCCAATGGCTGCGGCTGATGAAATCTCTTCAGGAAGTCGCTCTCTCCCTATTGTCCCGACCACATCCCAGCACGAGCTGTTGCTGCATCACGCATGTGTGTGGCACAGCCGAGTTCCTGGTTTGTTTGCATCTTCATCTGGGCAGCCAGAGATGTGGCAACACCAAGCCAGCCCAAAGAGAGGACTCGGCCGGCTGGGAAAGCACCTTTGCCCTGGGATGGGGTGATGGTGCTGCTGGGGTCGCCCCATGGCTGCAGCCCCAGCTCAGATCCAGGCACACGGGAGGGTACAGGGCTGAATCATAGCAAGTGCTGAAGCTCAGCTTCACGTCAAGCACGAGCAGCATCCCAGCGTTCACTGGGGTGACTCGTGTTCAGCACAAGTCCAGCTGGATCACAGCCTGGGAGCAGGGTCTGTGGAGGTAGCAGGAGCCTGGGGTGCAGGTAAGCAACCCCGGGCTTTGCAGGAGACCCAGCCTCTGATAGGTGACCAAAATCTGCCTGAAATACAGAGCACTGCTTCCAAATGGGGGCTCTAGGTGCATCGTTAAATACCTCCGTGATTTGGGAAGAGCTGCCCCGCAGGGATAAACCACAGGCTCCTTCGGATACAGTCCCAGAGGCTTGGGCAAACAGGGGCTGACCTCAGGCTGCCCCTCGCAAACATCTCTCTAATCAAAACTCACTTTTTCTACCCCTTGATAATTTATTCACAACTATCAGTCAGCTGCTTTGACAACAGCGGGAACAAAAGCAGGGAACTCACAATTAGCTGTATGAAACCACCCCAGGAATGCCCTGTTCACACCCAGGAACCTCCCCACAGAGCCGGGTACTCCCAGCATCACCCAGGTGCTCCCGCATGCAACCTGGAAGGATTTTTGTCCTTTCCGCTGCAGGGAACAGCCCTTAGAGCACACCATGAAAATTTACACCTCAGGCAACTGTTTTCCCCGTATCTCCACCTTCCATAGCCTGGCTTGAGGTATTTGTTTGGCCAGCAGGGCGAGGGAGGGGATTCTGCCCCTCTACTCTGCTCCTGTAAGACCCCCCTGGAGTGCTGTGTCCAGCTGCGGAGCCCTCAGCATCAGAAGGGTATAGACGGGTTGGAGTGAGGCCAGAGGAGCCCACGGAGATGCTCTGAGGACTGGAGCCCCTCTGCCCTGGGGACAGGCTGGGAGAGTTGGGGGGTTCAGCCTGGAGAAGGGAAGGCTCTGGAGAAACCTTAAAGCCCCTATCAGTGCCTGGGAGGCTACAAGAAAGCTGGGGGTGTGTGTGTGCATGTGCTTTTTACAAGGGCCTGTAGCAACAGGACAAGGGGTAACGGGTTTAAACTGCAAGTGGGGAGATTTAGATTGGATACCAGGAAGGAATTCTTCCCGCAGAGGGTGGGGAGCACTGGGACAGGTTGCCCAGAGAAGCTGTGGGTGCCCCATCCCTGGGAGTGTCCAAGGCCAGGCTGGATGAGGCTGGGAGCACCCTGGGCTAGGGAAGGTGTCCCTGCCCATGGCAGGGGGGCTGGAACTAGGTGATTTTAAAGGTCCCTTCCAACCCAAACCATTCCATAATTCGGGGAAGAAACATTTCTCCCAAAGGGCTCACTGAACCCACACTCACTTCATTAGGAGCAGCCTTGGCAGCCAGACAGCAAAAGCCACTTTTTAAAGACTTAGCCCAGACTTTGTCATTTGCCAAGTTTCTTACAGGTATTTTTAGCTAATTATCCCCTATTAGCAAACATCTAGCCCAGCCTGGTTTGTTGCTGTACTAAGATTAAGCAGCAAAAGGGATTAGAAATGTTATTAGGAGAGTCCAAAATGTTAAAGCACTAAACACATGTAGCTGAAAAAGGCTTTTCCTTCTAAATAAATGAAATATCCCTTCTGCAGGGCTTCCTCGTGCTGCCGCAGTAACACGACATTTGGAAAGTCTGAGCCATCACCAAGCCCTGACTCCTCTTCAGCCCTACGGAAATACTCTGTGTTGAAAGCAACTCCGACGATCTACCGCCCTTTCATCTTTTTAACAGGGCAGCATGGAGTTTCAAGTGATCAAATTATAGGGAATTCCTTGCACCTATGAAGTTCCCATCCAGCCGCAGGAACCGCTGGCCTAAGCATCACTAGCAGTGGGAAAGTTGCTGAAGAAAAGTTTTTGATAAAGTCCTAACTAACCTTTTATTTTATTTTCCAGACCAAATAAGAACTTAGAAAATATGTTTTGCCTTGTACTTCTGGGAGCAGTGCTGGCGGCAGAGCGGGGAGCTGGGGACATCAGTTCATTCACAGCCACGCGTGCGACGGAAGAGCTCGCGGCAAGTTCAGTTTGAGCAATTTGCTCATGGCCCGAGTCTAAATTGGGGGCGTTACCCGGGAACATGTACAAACCCCCTGCTGGAGCTGCTCCCGCAGGGACGCTGGGGACCCTCACCGCTCCCAGTGTTTCCAAGCCCAGAGCTCCTCAGAGGTACGTCCTGCACTTTCTTCTTCTATAAATGTCCCCCCCCAGGTACAGGTGGTGTTAAGAGGACAAAGTCCTGGAAAAGATGCTGAGAAGCCACAAGCCGAGGCTCCGGCCTCAACTGCCAACTGCTCTGGGTGTACGTGGGAGCAGCCGGAGTGGAAAGCGTGTGCTAGGGAACAGCTGTGAGGTGGCAGAGCCCCTCTGGATGCTGTGAAGCCACAGAAACCCCGTCTGCTCTATGGCAGCTCCCTTCCAGGAAAGGGCCGTACACAAACACAACCTCCAATCCACAACTGGAAATCCCAAAATGACAATTCCACCCGCATTTTGGGGGACATTAAGCCCAATGCTGGTTGCTGCGCAGCACCCAGGGCAAAGGCTGGTTCATGCTATCATAGAATCACAGATTGGTTTGGGTTGGAAGGGACTGTGGGCTGGGACACCTTCCACTAGCCCAGGTTGCTCCAAGCCTCATCCAGCCTGGCCTTGGACACTCCCAGGGATGGGGCATCCACAACTTCTCTAGGCAACCTGTCCCAGTGCCCCCCACCCTCTCCAGGAAGAACTTCCTCCTGATACCCAATCCAAATCTCTCCACTTTCAATTTAAACCCATTACCCCTTGTCCTGTCACTCTCTGTCCTTGGAAAAAGTCCCCCCCAGCTTCCTTGTAGCCCCTTCATGTACTGGAAGGGGCTCTAAGGTCTCCCCAGAGCCTTCCCTTCTCCAGGCTGAACCCCCCAACTCCCCCAGCCTGTCCCCATGGCAGAGGGGCTCCAGCCCTCGGAGCATCTCCGTGGCCTCCTCTGGACTCGTAGGACCACCACGATTGTCTTTTGTTAAAATATTAAACAGAAATTAATTTTCACTAGGAAGAACTCACATCGTTGGAGAAAGTAAACATAAATTATGTATTGGAGTTATTTCTTACATTTTCATGCTTTCATTCAGAGGAGAGATTGATATATATGCCTTGCCTCGCTCCAACCTGTCTATACCCTTCTGATGCTGAGGGCTCCACAGCTGGACACAGCACTCCAGGGAGGGGTTTACAGTAGCAGAGTAGAGGGGGAGAATCACCCCTCTGCTACAGAATCGAAGACTGTAGCGTCCTCGTCCCACCTGGACTGGACTAACACTTTCCTAGTTAGCAGGTCATGGCTCGTGACTGAGATCCCAAACTCCCAATCAGGGATCACACCGTCTAAGCGGCAGCAGAAGCAAACAGCTGGGGTGGCTTTGCCTTCTCCTGCTGAGCGTGCTACACCAGGAAAACACTTGTGATTTTCTTCCCTTCGTTTCCCAAAGGTACCATAAGAAAGGCCAATGGTGTGAGCGAGGAAACCATTGAACCGACGAGCTACGGAACAAAACGAACAGCAGAAGAGCCCGCGCTGCGTGCCAGCCACGCCGGCGGTACAACGCGTAAAATCTTGCGGGAGAAACAATGATTTCGGTTGACCTGAGCGAGTTAAGTGGGTGAAAAATGTTCTTCCCTGTATTACGGGAGCTGGAGCTCGCTGCATTTCATTTACACAGAGAGCGGAAAACAGCCTTGTCACCTTCGTTACTGCTCCTGGCTCGTTTTCCCGTACCCTCCTCAACGCACCATTAAAGCTCCAAACATCGCGGTATGTGTTTCTGGAGAAACGAGTTATTTTGACTGGATTCAAGTGTCGTGGCGACGTTTAACGGTGAGTGGCTTTCTAAACCAAGAACCCATTCCCTGCGAGCAGCTCTTCTCTTACACCAACCGATATAAACCGCTGACGATCCCAGCGCAGCCGCAGGTAACCGCCACCAAATGTCATCAAGCAAAAATAGTCTTTATTCAAATTTCATGGAAACAGGAATCACTGTACTTTGCAAGACAGGGAAAAATAAAATAAAAAAATTTAATATAAAACAAGGATATCATCACAATACCAGGATTTGGAACTATACTTTTCCCTATGGATTACTGCAAGTACCTTTTTTCTTTTCCTTTCTCTTTTCAACTGTGCTATTCACAACTTAGAGTCCAAAAAACATGAAACAAAAATAGTATGAAACTGAAGACTTAGCACTTCCACTAAATGGCATACATCAAAGGGCATCGATTCAAGGGCAAAGACTGCTGAAGCCGTCATACCTACCTATCAGTCATCACTGCAATCTCCTAAACCCACCAAGGCACAGTGCTCATTCTCTGCAAGGCTCTTCCTGGAAAAAAGGGCAATTTTGGTGCTCTAGGAAGAGTTATATTTAAAGAGAACCTTTCCCTAAGATAGAAAAATGAGCTGCAGCCTCGCGCCAGCGAGCGTTGCAGGGAAGGAGCACTGCAGTTACCAGTGACAGACATACCGTCCGGGTTGTTAAAAATATACAGCATCGACATGTTTTCTACTTCAATCACTTGCGCTACAACTACTAAACACGTACAAAAGACTTTTCCAACTGTTCCTAGTGTGGTTGCAGCAGGGTTAGGATCTGGAGCGAGACCTTGACCGCGATCGGGAGTGTGACCTAGAGGCAGACCTAGATCTAGACTTGGACCTCGGCTTTGAAACGGATTTAGACCTGGAACGAGAATCTGATTTGACATTTGGTTTTGATTTGGAAATTGACCTAGACCTGGAGCGGGACACCTGATGCACGGCTGCATCCTCACCCTCACCCTTTGCCTCCTTTTTGTCAGAATCTGATTTTAGATGCTCCTTTTCTTTGGAGGCTGATCTGGACCGCTCGTGGCTGTCCTTCCTTTTCTTCTTGCTACTCGGTTTGCTGTCTCGCTTGCTGCGCCTCTTGCTTTTCTCACTCTTGCTGCGGCTCCTACTTCTACTTCTGCTCTCATCCCTGCTTCTCTTCCTACCTTTCCTTTTATCCTTACTGTGGCTCCTGCTCCTACTCTCATCTCTGCTCTTGCTCCTGCTTCTAGCCTTGCTAATGCTCTTCTCCCTGTCTTTGCTTCTACTCTTCTCCTTGCTCCTACTCCTCATGCTCTCCCTCGTCTCTCCCCTGTCCTTACTCCCACTCCTGCTCCTACTCTTTTCCTTGCTGCGGCTCCTGCTCTTTGCTTTCTCGTCACTGTTATGGAGAGTGCCCTCAGGTTTATCTTTACTTTTGTTGCGGGATTTCTCTGCACTCCTGCTGCGGCTCCTACTTTTATCCTCTTTACTTGGAGTCCTGCTTTTCTCTTTTTGGCCTCTGCTACGGCTCTTGCTTCGACTATGGCTCTTGCTTCTGGAACGGGACACAGACCTGAAAGCGCAAAGGCAACAGACAGCTCCACTTTAGTGCGGCTTGGCTTTGGCTAGCAGCGTGTGTAATACAGCAGGGAAAAGGAAAACACACAGCGCTCCTACTGCAAATTTAGGGTGGTGCTTCTCATTTAAGTGGGTGGCCCCCATTTCTTCCGACACAAAGACATACCTGGATCTTGATCTACTCTTGGAGCGACTGCTACTGCCACTGCGGCTCCTGCTCTTATGGGAATGTCTGCTTCGAGAGCGAGACCTGGGGGAAAAGATAAAACCAGCTTAGTGTTAGCACGTGCCCACGGAGAGGCTGTCACCCCCTCACCCCTGCGGGTAAACCCCTGCAGTATTAAAGCGCCTTTCAAGCAGCCGAATGGCGAGCGCGTTACACGTTAAAAGTTACAGAGCACCCGCCTCCCCACTGCTCATCCCTGCTGCCAGGTCTGGAAGCGAGCGGGGCTGCTAGTCTGGGAGGAGATACGTAACCTTCAAGACAAGCGAGAATCGCTTTCCCGATCAAGCCTGAATACAGCGAGACACTCGCATAGAGCTGTGACTTCAGGCTTTGATTTCATAAGCAAGCTGCTCCACGAACAGCAGACGTTTGCCTGAGTTTTCCTGTGACAACAAGTTCTACCCCAGAGCGGAAAGGGGAAAATACTTGGCGCTGCGTGCCGAGGCAGCGCTCTCGATCGTACAACGAAAGCAGCAAACCTCTAAGAAACAGGGAAGGGGTGGGGGTTTGCAAGCTCAGAAAGAACTGTTAGTGCTGGTGCTCAGAGCAGAACGCAACGTTCAGAGCCCAAGTGTTGAAAGCACCTTCTGTTTCATTCTGCGCGCACAGCTCCACCTGCCACGCAGCCTCCTGCGAGCTTGCAAGGGCCAGGGGCTCGATGTGGCTGGGGAGGAACGGCAGCACGCTGTCCGGCGCTTCGCTAGCCGACAGACACCTTCGCCACGGACGACACCTCTGAACAGAGGCCTCGTTTCCCCTGGTCACTTGCAGGTTACTAATACATTCTCAGAAACCAGATGCACTGAGAACTCCGAACACTTGGGAGATTTTTGGAGCCTGCTGTACATTCATGTAATCGCAGCTGGGTTCAGCCTGAGCTCCGTTACAGACGTACCTCGAATGGCTTCGGCTTCTGGAGTAAGAGCGGCGCCGTCTCGATCCAGGTCTGTCTTCCACTAATCTAATCTTTCTGCCATTTACTTCTGTCCCGTCCAGCTTTTCAAGGGCTCTTTTCATGTCAGAATAGGATTTGAACTCAATCACACCTTCATTTTTCCTTCCTTTGTGTGCATCTGCATATGTCACCTCCCCTGCCTGACGCATATAATCCTGGAGGAAGAGGACAGAATAACCATTGCCTCGAATCCAGAGCCAGGCTTCCAGGCTGACCCCGTTCGTTTCTGCAACGATGCTCACTCAGCCTCTCCTACCCACACAGATGTCAGCACGGGTTTTAACCCAACAGCATTTGCAGTGCTAACGCCAAGGTTTCTGAGCAAGCCAAATAGCACACAACGGTTTCACAGAGTTTGTGATCAGAACCAAGGTGGTGGAGATAGTTTTGAGCCAAACAATAATTTAAGGTTTCCCATCGAATATGCTCTGCACTATGGCAAGTTCCAAATTACAAAAGCGATTAAAGAACAAACCCCTTGCTCTCTAAATCATGTTTTCAAAGGTAACTTGGGAAAGGCGACAAGCTTAAAGGTCAAATATGAAGAGGCAAGAAGAGTACAGGCAAGCAGACTTCCCTTCGCCCTCCACCTAGGTAATGTAGCTCCTTCTGCTGCAAGAAACCCCCCACACGAGTAAAAGCTCGATTAATTTTCCCACTTCATGCTTCCTGGCTTCTCTGCCTCAATGGCTAAACCTCTGTTTGTCAGGGAGTGTCATTCCACCCTGCTTCGAGCAGGCCGGCAGGCAGGGCCATCGTTCAGCCACTGCGGACTTTGGCTGCAATGGAAACGGGGCACAGAACTTGGGCTCAGTCCGTTTTCGACCCAGCTACTCCCATTTAAGTACACTGCAATGAAAGCTATTCAAAAAAAGCAATGCATCCAGTAGAGGATTAATCATGCCATGCTCTATTTACAACTCGTAGTACCAGAAGCGAAGACAAGCTATTGATGGGGTGAAGCGTTAACAGCAAAAGACATTTGAAGAGTCTCAGTACGTACCTGAACTAGTGTTACTTATTCAATTACAGACCAGTTTCTACTACGGCAAAGTTTGTTTAGAACAAATTTTACACATCCTTAAAAGAGAGCCATAAAAGAAAGCATTCCTGTAAAAACAAGTGTTTTTAACCATTGCTGCTACGTTTGATAAGGAAATGCTAATCTCTAAGCGCCTGCTATTGAAGTTCTGCTCCCTGCCCTGTCCCCCCATCCACGATGCAGATAATCACGAGCCAACACTTCCCCTCCAGCGTACTCGGCGGTACTGGGGGCTGCACAGCGTTACCCAACACTTCCACTGCCGAGAATCACCTTCCGCTCCGTCGGACTTCGAGAAAGTACTAGCTTTTGGCAGGTGTCGCATGACAGCTCATTCCGGGAGCAGCCTTGCCCTGAAACTCTTTAAAACAGCTTTGCAGGGCGTGGGAATTCCTAACAGAGACTGCGCAGGAACGATGCTATCGTTTCCAACTAGCTCTAGTGCCCTACACGGTGAGTAAAATCCATAGTGACAAGGGCAAATCCTACCACCGCCATGATTAAAGTGGGTTTTGACGGGGCTTAAAGATAACACACATCTGTACGCGATGCTGGTCGATGTTAAGGAGAAACGTTATTCTCCCGCTGCCCAGTGACACCGGCGTCGCATTAACGACTTCACACATGCCAGCCCACTTCCGTATTGCCTTAACGGGCGTACTGCTTCCAAAATCTACCTGTACGCAGAGGAGCACACGGACTTATGACCCAGTTGGAGTAAAGAACACAGGTCTACACCAGCCCTCCTGGTTGAAACAAAGCTAACTTTTACCCTTTGTGCTCCTTAACAGAGAGAGGGTAACGAAAGGGGCCCCATACCTTAAGATCTTGCCAACTGCAGCGGCTTGACAAATTTTCCACAATCAATCTGTATTCTGTACGGGTAGGAGGACCGTACTTATCTCTTCCGCTTCTTCTATAACCATATCCACCTTTAGGAGGTGACAAGCAGACAGCAGTACTTCAACCAGGGAAATGGAGCGCTCGCTCTACATCCCGCACGAAAACTTTTCTGCCCCATACGTTCCCAAACACGTTAAAACTTCACCCACCCGCCAGTCTGAATTCGATCCCCCTTGTATCGAGTGTTACAAAGATCCAAAGCATTAAAAAAAAATACTACAAGCACATAACTAAAACAATGCACACAATTATAATTACGCTACAATTAACATGCAATTAAGTTAATTTTAAAACAGTTTGAAAGAAGAAACCGAATTAAGCCAGTTTACTAATGTTACTTACGTTGCTTAAAGGTTTTCTGAATATCTGACATGAATAAAGCTTTTCAGGCACCTATTTCAGATTAATCTCATCTGTCTCTAACCCTTGGGATCCTCACCACCCAGGTCTAATGGGGAAAGGTTGCGGTCGTCACATGGCTTCCTTTTTTGGTCAGCCAAGGGCCACAAAGGTCAAAGAGCCACTCATGGAAAGGTAACCCAAGGTCAGCAAATGGAACGGGCAGTCATCTTAGCCTCAAAGGACTCTTTTAATTAAAACATTGAGGTCTTTGTTAAATCTATGTTAAACATCACATTGCAAATAAACCATTCAAATAGTTAAATGAAATGATAATAGTAAAAATGGTACAAGAAACTGTGTTTATTAATTTATCAATTAAAATAGTTTAATACACAAACAAGTTAATAAATATTCAGATCAACAGTTACATTTACAGTTACAGAACACTATTCACAACTTCAGATCATTTGCTTTTAAAATTACTTTTCTTTAAAAAAACAAAAAAACAAAAAACACAAGTAGTATTTTATTTAAAAGAAGCCACGGATACAAATGCATGTTAGTGCTTACTGCGTCCGGAACCGTAACTGCTGTCACGACGTGGGCCTCTGGCATGCTCAACGATCACTCTCTCCCCACAAAGATCTTTACCATTTAGCTCATAAACAGCATCATCTGCATCTCGCAGATCGTCAAACTCCACAAAGCCGTATCTAGAGAGAGGGAGAGAGAAAGCATCACTCAGAAAGAACCAACTGGAGGTATCTGTGCTCAAAACCAGCTTGTATCCCACGGCAGGTTTCCGCAGAGCCCGAAGGCCGTGCCTCTCTGCATGCTGTCCTTCGGATGACCATCGGCTGCAACCTCCTGAAGGCTACCGAAGGGTTCAAGGCCACGAGCACTGCCCCCACAGACCCACCGAACACGGGGCTATGCTGCCTTATTCCATGCCCTCGCTCAACAGCAGTGAGGCGGAAGCGACATCTGACAGATACTGCAGTATGGATGTTCCATGGATTAGGATTTATCCTCATTTTTGAAGAGCCCTGGGTTCATCCCCGGATCCATCCGGAAGCTGCCTTGATTCCTACACATCAAATGGCAATATTCACTCATCCCTAAACACAATGGTCTGTACACCCTGCATGAAAGGTCCAGCAAGAAAGAAAAATACGAAGGTAGGTCAGGAAAGGGGTTTTGTTTTAATCAGACTGCTTGTACTCTTGGCTGCGGTTGGCACGGATGGTTTGGGCAAGAAAAGCAACGTGCTCGTGCAACAGGAGATCTTCCGCCTGCCGCGATACTTGCAGCTTCCCACATGCTGCTGAGAAAGCCCTTTATGCCCCCTATTTCCAGCATCCTAGCATTTCAGAGAGCGTGGCAAGTCCAAACCTTGACAAGGGACTTCAAATCCAACAACAGTAACCAGGAACAGGTTCCCTGGCCAAACGAAGAGTCCAAGAGAGCTGGCAAGGGCAGCACAGGGTGCAGGTCCAGAAACAGCTGTGTGTGTGGAAACACCAAAGCCTTGCTCAAGGCTCGGAAGCCACAAGCAGATCAAGCGCAAGAGGAAGGATACAAATCGAAAAAATACATAATGCTTCATCTCAACATTTTGGCATCGGTTTCCTATTACCAAAACCAAAGACAACCCCGAGACCAAAGCTTGCAGGCTACTGCTCGCCTGACAAGTCAAAGCCAGCGTTTTCAGCTTAGTCTTCAGGGGTGCCACGGACACCAGTGCCAACGTCAGGCTGCTGCCAGCACCCAATCCCTGCTGGCCAGAGACCCTTACAGACCAAGGGGGGGTTTGAGACTAATGTCCTACAGCTGGTGCTCGGGGACAAGCCCCTGACTTGTTCCCAGCTGCAGAGCAACCTCGCAGCTGCACTGAAGCGGAACTCCAGCCTGCCAATCTCCATCCTGACAAGTGTCACACACTTATTTAAACCCCACCACTGTGTGAATGCTCATTATCCCGATGGGCCAGAGGACAAAAGCATCAGAGTGGCGTTTATCACAGTTCAGAGTCTACCTGGAGTTCACTTCTCCTTCAGCTACCTGCCAAGGCCAGATCCAGGATCCAGAGTCCCCCAGACAACAGCCGAGGATGCTGCAGCCCTGTGCACAACTGGGAACCTCTTGTCGGCTGCAACCCCTCCAGCTGCTGTAGGCAAACACATAATCCTCAACTCAGGCCTCTGCAAGCCAAGGGGAGGAACTTTTTTGTGAGTGCTGGTGTTTTCAATTATCCAGGAGAACAAATCCCTGATGCAGAACCGCTGGCCGCCTCTTTGAGGTCACTTTATTTTAAGCCTTCTCCCTACCTCCCCCGCCCACAGTGCTACCAGCAGCTACAGCTTTGCTGGTAAGGGCACCTGTATTAACCAAACACTGCAGAACGACTCCGAACACCACGCACAAGGTGGCTGCTTTCTCATGCCAGTGCTGTCGCTTCACGGAAGAGACAAGCGATTGATTTACAACAACCGAAACAATCACAGTCATTAGAAAACCATTCAAATTGCAACAGTTCTTCCCTTCAATTCCAAAAACACAGCAAGCGAGCTCAAACGTTTACATGAGATCTCACCCTAAAAGCAATTACTTACAAGGTGAAGTGCCTGGTACGCATCAGCATGTTCAGGACAACAAATGTCAGTGCATTTAAAGCTAGAATAATGAAGGAATATCTGTGTTGAACTTGTTCTGCCCCGGAGTGCACCCAGAAGGTGCTTGGGGGAGCCTTGGTCACCTGGAACACACACCAGTCAAACCCCAGCACTCCAGCAGTGCCCCAGTGACTCCAGTTCCTCCACTTGGCCTCCCACGGGAGTTTGCTCCAAAGAAGGTTCTACACGGACAGGACTTTGTCTGGCCAACCCTGATGGAAAGCGTTTTTAACACTTTTTCCGTCTCTTCGCTCATTCCAAAAGGGAATGTTTATCATTTATCCCATGCTGCTCGTCTTTCTCATCCGGGAATACATAAAGTGCAAGTAGCCCTAGGATAAGGTATTGCTGTGACTGAAAAGGAAAAAGCACGTGTTACATGAAGAAACTTGTAGTTTCTTTTGAAAGACAAGCTCACACAAACCCTGGCATTACTTGCATTTCAAGAATACTAAAAAAAGTCATACCCCACATCACTCATAAATCAAAGTACTACTGATCCACCTGTGAAATGTATAATATTGTACCAAATGATCTAAAAATCATGAATCAAAACCCTTCAAAAGCAGAGTTTTACAACACAAAGCCACAACGGCTGACACAGCCTTCACTGCAGCAATCTGAACCTGCTGTTACATGACAGCAGTGCAAGTAAATCTTCTTTTAAACGTCTACCATTACTACTTCACGTGTGGCATAAAACCACTTACTAAAAATGTCAATGCAATTTACTTCAGCTAATGTGAAGCTAAACCATCTTCTGTTCATGTATCAAAAAAGGAAAAAGCTACAGGAGCATGTCCTTATCCCAAGCAATTCCTTTAAACTGAGCCTCCTAAAAAGCAGGGGATTTGGTGTTTTTAAAATCCAAAGTGAGGGGAAAAGGATTTTTCTAAAATAGCTCAACACCCAAAACAGAGGGCAGACCCTCATCTTCCTCCTCCTTCCAGCTGCTGCCCACCCACACTGCCAGCAAAGCCCGCTCCCAGCCAGCTCCTACCCTCGTCTCCACGCCAGCCCACAGCACAGCGCCCACCTCTGCGCCCTTCCCCAGGTCCCCCTGCTCAGGAATGGCTGGTGCTGGCGATGTGGTGGAGCCCAAAAGCACGAGTCCCATGTGCCGAGAAGGACCCCTTTGGGCAACGCAGACTTTGAACCTAGTTAGGTGAAAGAACTGAAGTTGGAAGCTTTTATCTGTGTTCCTCAATCCGTTGGAGGAGTTACATCCCTCTGTGTTGCAGATGTTTTAGGAGGATGAAGCCGTGAATTCTCAGGAGCTGGTCAGGGTGACGCAGGGCGGATAAGTGCACAGGTACGAGTGTTTCTAAGCTCACGAGATTGCAAATGGTTTTTGCCACCCACGAAAGCTTGCAGCGCTCAGCGCGAGCACAGCTAACTTTCAGTGTGGTTTTAGAAGATAAAAAAGCAGGCTGAACAGTCCAATTTTCTGGTCACTTAGTACATACACTACTGCCAGGCACAGCTCCGGATGTCAGGGAGGTTCTGAGTGGGGAAAAAAGAATACGAGAACTATGAGCGTGCAATTAGGAACAGAGAAACCTACAGAAACCGGGTTTTTATTTTCCCATCCTCTCTCAGGTAAACGCTGCTTTAAGCCTCTGAATTGCAAGCTTAAATTACAATTAGCAGCAAGCCGGACCCAGCTAAGCTTTTAGGACTCCGCCGTGTCCCAGTGAAGTTTCATCCTCTTGCTCAAGCATTTCAACTAAACCGCTAAAACACCCAGTGGCTGATCTGCCGGCTGAGCACCAGAGACAGCCCATAATTTCCACAAGGAACTGGAAGAATCTCTCAAGTCAAGCACCGTGGGGTAGTTTTTTTTTAATTCATTTGCTAAGCGCTACTAAAAATAAAGCGTGGAGAAAGGATCAGAGGGCGAACAAAGCAAACCGCAGAGTACCCCGGCAAAAGCGCAGCACGAGGCTATCCCAAACACAGACACAAAACCTGGGGGATCAAGTAAATTTCTTGTCAAACGAAAACTGAAAAACAAACCGACACCAGCCTGTTGGAAGAACTTCAGAATATGCAGCCAAAAAAGAGATTAAACTGCTGAGTTAACCCCAGAAACAGACTGAGCGCTACCTAACCCCCAGCCGAAGCAAGGCGCTGCGCAAGCGGCAAACAGCGAGGTGACAGCTCCATCACATTACCTTGAGTTTCCCCAACTCCTTCCGTTATCCACAACTTCGGAGCTCTGTCTCCCCCAGGCGAAGTTACAAAACCGACTCTAGAGCTGGAATAGAGCGTATCCCACCCGGAGCGCCCCAGTTTCAGACCCAGGCAGGCCGTGCCCTCTACACCCCTTACCGTTCACACTTAAGATGCCCCGAGTTTGGGCCACTCGAGCACACCCATCACACCACCCCCCTGCAGACAATTCCTAAATGCCGCGCTGGGACTGTAGGGCTGGTCTTTTTTACTATTCCGATAAAAGGAAGACGATGAGTCCATTACCTACGTCAGCCAAGTCACTTGGCAGTTCTACAGCTGCTGGGAAAGTTTGGCTGGTTTTTTCCTCCAACATCTATCTACGAAACAGAAATATTTAATTGGGAGGTTTTAAACAGCAACAGGAAAACTGCCCCCCCGCACGCGTTCAGGGATAGGCAGTGGAACCGGAGGGCAGAGCACTGGGATATTTCAGTTACAGGCAGCCTCCAACACCGCCCGCGGCTGGGCTGGTTAACACACCGACACGTGCGCACGTGCCTGTTGTAATAACGGCTTTTATTCACATTATAAACCTGTTGTATGCCCACCTACCAGCACAACCACTGTTTACACTTAATGAGCCTTATCCAATGCTTTATGCTCCAGGACTAACTTTTACAAGACAGCCCTCATCTCCACTTGTAAAGCAAAAACCAGAATCGGCTCTCCTAGCTCATAACAAAATCCATATTCCACTCAGCCTCCCTGAGCAAGACTTCAAGTTGGGTGTCTTGTAAAAAGTGTCGGAGGAAAAAAAAAATAAATCCTCCAACCCAGCTGTTTGTTCTCTCTTGGAAAACCCACACCTGAACGTCTTGGGCAAGTCCTGGTGGAGCAGGATCCAAACCCTCCCGCCGCAGGAAGGGCTCACTGCTGGAACAGCACACAGGTGAGAGCAGGTACGGGGGGCTCGGGGGGGCAGGACACCCCACCGGCAGCACCGCCAACACAGCTCTGCTGCTGCCAGGGTGCTTGCAAAGGGGGCTCTGCCCCCCCGGCGGGGGCTTGGGAGGTGGGGTGCAGCCTGGCTCACCGTGGGGTGCTCACCCCGGGGCACAGGGGGGGCTGGGGGCACAGAGGAACCCTTCAGGGGAGTCCCCCTGCCCACAGAGGGGGGCAGGACCCCGGTGACCCCAATAACTGTAGCTGAGGCCCAGGCGTCCTGCCCCCTGTTGCCATGGGAACCCAAGCGTCCTCCACCCCCTCCCCTCACCCCCCCCAAGGGACCCAGGCGTCCTGCCACCCCCCCCCACCCAGAGGCCCACCCATCCTGCCCGCCCGTTACCATGGGAGCGCAGGCGTCCTCCCGCCCCCCGATCTCCCAACCGCCCCGGGGCCCCGGGCGTCCTCCCCGCCATTGCCGCAGCGACCCAGGCGCGCTGCCCTCCCCAAGGCGCTCAGGTGCCCGCCGGAGCCCCCGGCGCCCTGCTCGCCCCCCGCCTCCGCCGGCCCCCGGCGTCCTGTCCGCCCCCGACAGCCGCCGCCCGGGGCCGCGCCGGGCCGCGCTCCGCCGGCGGGCGGCAGGAGGGGCCGGGCCGGGCCGCGCTCACCCGTTCTTGAGATCCACCTCCAGGATCTTGCCGTAGCCCTTGAAGAACCGCTCCACGTCCCGCTCCCGCGCCTGGTAGCTGAGGCGGCCGATGTACACCCGCGGCATCGCGCCCGGCGGGGCCGGGGGGGAAGGGGGGGGCGGCCCGCGGGGGCGGGGCTGAACAGCCGCGGAGTGCGCGTGCCGGGGGCGGGGCGAAACGGCGGCGCAACGTCACGGCGCCGGGCGGGAAGGTGGAGCCATAAGGGGCAGCGTCACGGGAGGCCACGCCTCCCTCCCCCTCTCGCGGCCTGACCTCGTGGCTCTTAAAGGGGCCACACCTCTATGGTTAAGCCGCTGTGTGATCGCGACACGGTGGGGCCTACGTTCCCCATGTACGACGCGGCGATGGGGACGCGCCCCCTGACTCATGTACAGAGCACTAATGGGGGTCCCCGGTGTGTCAGGGGACTTGTGGGGTCCCCATTTGCCTGATGTGCAGGGAATAGGTGGGGCCCCGTGGGTCTGGGGCCTTAGAGGGTCCTCCCTCCCCATGTGTAGGGCATCATTGGGTTCGGCCTTCCCGTGGCTCAGGGGGCTTGTGGGGCCATAGAATCACAGAACAGTTTGGGTTGGAAGGGACCTTACAGCCCCCCCAGCCCCACCCCCTGCCATGGGCAGGGACACCTTCCATAGCCCAGGGTGCTCCCAGCCTCACCCAGCCTGGCCTTGGGCACTCCCAGGGATGGGGCACCCACAGCTTCTCTGGGCAACCTGTCCCAGGGCCCCCCACCCTCTGCGGGAAGAATTCCTTCCTGATATCCAATCTCAATCTCCCAGCTTTCTGTTTAAACCTGTTACCCCTTGTCCTGTCACTACAGGCGCTTGTAAAAAGACCCCCCCCCCCAGCTTCCTTGTAGCCCTCCAGGCAATGGAAGGGGCTCCGAGGTCTCCCCGGAGCCTTCCCTTCTCCAGGCTGAACCCCCCAACTCCCCCAGCCTCGCCCCATGGCAGAGGGGCTCCAGCCCTCGCAGCATCCCCGTGGCCTCCTCTGGACTCGCTCCAACAGCTCCGTCTCCTCCTGCTGTTGGGGTCCCCAGAGCTGGAGGCAGCACTGCAGGGGGGTCTCCCCAGAGCGGAGCAGAGGGGGAGAATCCCCTCCCTTGCCCCCCTGGCCACGCTGCTCTGGATCCAGCCCAGGACATGGTTGGTTTCTGGGCTGCCAGCGCACACAGCCGTCTCCTGGCCAGCTTTGGCACCCCAGCACCCCCAAGAATGTCTCCTCAGGCTGCTCTCCAGCCATTCTCTGCCCAGCCTGTCCTTGTGCTTGGGATTGCCCTGACCCAGCTGCACGACCTGGCACTTGACCGTGTTGAATTCCATGCGGTTGGCATTCCCATGTCCAGGTCCCTCTGGATGCCATCCCTTCCCTCCAGTGTGTCACCCCACCACACAGCTTGGTGTCATCAGCAAACTTGCTGAGGGTGCACTCAATCCCACCGTCCATGTCACTGATGAAGATGTTAAACAGTACCAGTCCCAATCGTGACCCCTGTGGAATGCCGCTCGTCACCGGTCTCCACTCAGACACTGAGCCATTGACCACCACTCTCTGAGTGTGACCATCCAGCCAGTTCTTTATCCATCGAGCGGTCCATCTGTCAAATCCATGCCTCTCCAGTTTAGAGACAAGGATGTCATGTGGGACGGTATCGAAGGCTCTGCACAAGTCCAGGTAGATGACATCAGTTGTCTGTCTATGCACCAAGGTCGTGACCCCATCGTAGAAGCCACCAAATTTGTCAGGCACGATCTGCACTTGGTGAAGCCACATTGGCTGTCACCAACCACCTCTTCATTCTCCATGTGCCTTTGCATGGTTTCCAGGAGGATCTGCTCCATGATCTTGCCAGGCACAAAGGAGAGACTGTCTGGCCTGTAGTTCCCTGGATCCTCCTCTTTTCCCTTTCTAAAGATGGGGGTAATGTTTCCCCTTTTCCAGTCAGCAGGAACTTCACCAGACCGCCATGACTTCTCGAATATGATGGATAGAGGTTTCACAACCTCATCTCCAAGTTCTTTCAGGACCCGTGGATGTATTCCATCAGGTCCCACGGACTTGTGCACTGCCAGGTTCCTCAGGTGCTCCTGAACCTGATCCTCTCCCCACAAGACAGTGGTGGAAGGGTGGGGGTCCCTACATACCAGGGTGCTTAGGGGGTTTTCTGTATGGCAGGGGTCTGTGGAGTGCCCCCTTCCCAATTTGCCAGATACTGATGGGCTCCTCCTTCCCCAAATGGGCGTTCCCCATCCCCACACCCTGGGGTGCTCAGGGGTCCCCCCCATAGCATCCCCCCTCCTTGGGGACCCTCCCTACCCCTGGCTGCCCTCAACCATTCCTCATTCTCACTGACAAACAACAGCATCCCTCTTGCAGATCTCTAGATGCAATTTTTGGGGACTTATTTTTATCGTTTCAGTCGACACATCTGATGCCTAAATTACACCCAACTCCAGCAGAGGCTCTCGGGAACATTTCAGCTTTAGCAGCCACCACACCCCAAAAAACCTCATCATCACCCTCCTGGAAAATTAATAGTATGTCTCTGCAACGCCAGCAGCTGGATTGCCAAGCGCGATCCCGCTCGTCTCACAAGGAGAGTTTAATTTAATTATTTATTCCTTTGTGCCCTGGTGCAGGAGTGAGCCCTTGGGAACATTTTGTGATAGGAAGAGAGTTCTCTAAAGCTTGTTAGGTTTTATTGCGAGTCAAATAAACAAGGGGGATAAAAGCTTTGCATTAATTTCTCTGCTTTATGTCATGCTTAAGTGCTCTTAACCATCTCCAAATCCCTTTCTTGCCTCTCTCACCATTTTATTCGTCGATCGGGGAAGTGCTGGGACACACGATGCTCCTTTGCCTCCAACGTCAGCGGCTTTGCTGCAGGGATAATGAAAATGCAAAATATTGGGGTGGAATAATGATGGGAGCGCAGAGGGGAGATGCTAGCAAGGAGGTTATCGTGGCTTACATCTAGTAGGCTTCTTGGTTTGCTCTTGACTAAGGGAGGTCTCAGTGCGTGGAGTTACAGAGGGGATAAATTGGCTTTAACATGTCCAGGAAAAGCTCACAGCTAAAACAGGCTGTTTCAGTTTCAAAGAAGTGATTTGCTCTTCCACATGCACACACAGTTGTAGAGGAGCCCCTTCACACTGAGCAACATCCCTGCCCTGCTGCTCTTCTCCTCGTCACCCAGGACACAGAAAATGCCCTAAAATGAAGGTACAACCCTTACCTCCACCTTTTCACACCCAAAAGCTGAGGTCTGGGCCTAAGATTCCCCCTTGCAGCACTAATTTTACGTACTGGTGTTTTCCATCGCACACCACCCTCCGGGGAGGTACCTGCAGCCCTTC
Source organism: Rhynochetos jubatus (assembly GCA_027574665.1). NCBI lineage: Eukaryota > Metazoa > Chordata > Aves > Eurypygiformes > Rhynochetidae > Rhynochetos > Rhynochetos jubatus. The sequence continues at coordinate 3,715,084 of CM050672.1, read as the reverse complement.
CCTGCCGTCAGCACAATGCAGCAGTGGAGCAGAGCAGCTGTTTTCCACTCCCCACCAGCGATTCTCAGACAGACCCCATGGGAATGAAAAAATACTGCCCTGACTTCAGAAAGGTGGGATGCTCAGCGGGAGGATGCCTTGACCCCAGGAATGGTGTGGTGCTCCAGGCTGGCCGCAGACAAAATGACTGAAATTCTTGTTCTGAGGTGCTGCACCGGTTTATTTCAATTGCAAGATGTAGATAGGTAAGGTTTCACTTAGAGTTCATCCTACGGAGCAGCACAGAGAGCCTGCAGAAAGGAGAGAACATCACCTGGGTACAGGGGCAGCCACAATACATTAGGATAGGAGTAAGAAACAATAAATTGTTTGTTGTTCTCAGTAATCAATCCTTCCCAGGTGCCTTCTCCTGTCTCTACAGACTCATGGTCTCCATGCCTGCACAGGGAGGTCGTCAGGGATGTGAAGGGTTTGGCTCCAGCCCGGGAAAGCCCAAGGACGCAGAACCGCAGGGGGGGCGTCTCACGAGTGCAGAGTACAGGGAGAATCCTGCGGGAAGCATCCCCTGGCTACAGGGACAGCCAGCACCGCAGCAGCGCTACTGGAATCACACTGCACCCGCTGTGCCAGGGAAGAGGCTCCAGGCATCTCTGCACGGGGGGAAGGTGACCAAGGGAAAAACTTCAGCTCTGGGGCACTTGGATGACCAACGCTGCAGCCTTCCCCACCCCTCCCTGGGGACCAACTCCCAGGACCAATGGGTGCAGCACCGCCCTAGCAGAACCCCCCCCCCCCCCCCCCGGATTCACTTCTTGTCTCAAAATGGCTCCCGCCAGGAAAACAACAGAGGGGTTTCCAGCAAGTTCTCCTGCCTTCCACGTGCTGTTGCCAGGAGACGGGCGAGCGCTCTGGGAAGGAACACGGGCGTCGCCCCAGGCAGTTGGTGCCACACACCTTTGTCCTGCTGAGCGGCAGGTCCAAGCCCGGCTGCTCGGGGAAAGGGCCACGGCTGGAAGCTGCAGCCAAGCTGTGAAAGGAGACACGAAAAGGGAGCTGCCTGCGCCAGAGACGTCCTCTTCAGCAGACCCGGAGGAGATGGATTGCTGGGCGCCTTCAGCTTCTCCCAGCCATCCAGGAGGTGATACCGCAGCATCGAGGGAGGGTGCCACAACACCTCGCACGGAGGAAGAAAAGGCCATTCAAGGCTTGCGTGACGCATCCTGGATCCCCATCATGCGAGCCTGTTTCTCGGAGATCTGTGAACAGACCAGCGCGTCTTCAGCCCGCTCCTTCCTCCACAAGCTCTGGAACATCGTCAGCAGCCATCACTTCCAGTCAATGCGGTGGGGCAGCTATGGAAACTGCATCGTGATTGCAGAAGAGCTCTTCAGGATGGAAGTGCTGGGGAGGAGGGGACCCCTGAAGGTCTTTGAACCTGAGTCCATGGAAGGCTTCCTTCTCCAACTGAACCTCCATGGATTCTGCAGAGTGGAACTGGACTCTCTCCTCTCTGACACCATCGAGGAGCTGCGAGCAGAAGGAGCAGCAGGGCTTGCTCAGGGCAAGGTACGTCGGGTCCTCCGCACAAGGGAATGCGTCCCTCGGGACACTCGCGGGGAGAGGGCCACATCCCATAACATAAGCCTTTGCAAGGAAGGAGATGGGGATGGGAGCAAAGGGCCTGACTGTGTCTCGCGGGTCGTTTTCAGGAACTCTCAACGCAGGATTTCCACGGAGTGGAAATGCCGCTGACAAAATAGATTCTGGCTGTTTCTGCCTACTTTGAAAATGTGAAACAGAAGCACGGTCCCACCATACTGTGCTGTTTTGGGCTCGCTCTGTATCGGGATGCACCAAACATTTAAATCTTCTTGTGGCACCTGCTGAATGCCGACAGGACACACGTCAGCATCAGCATTATCCCGACATGTCCGTGCCACGCTGAGGTGCCAGAAAACTGGGGGTATTTGGGTTTCTCCATCGCTTTTCAGGCTGTGTAAAACCCTACGCCTCCCTGCTCCCAAATGCCAAAAGCACAAGGGTGGTTAGTACTTAACAAACCCTTTCCTAACGCTTTACTCAGCCTACACTCGGGGTTTAACATGCTCCAGAGTCCTTTCTAATGCCCGAGTTTTTCTGTTCTGATGCAGATGCTCAGTTATCACATCTCTGCCTTTGTCTTGATGGCAACTAACTCCTCTCCTTTGCATTTTGCAGCTGCTCTTCTACTACTGCCCCTTCTTTAGGAGAGATTACCCCAGCCTCCTGGAGATGTTTACCCAAAGTCCTGGGGAAGGCAGGAGAGCCCCGGCTGCATCCCCACCGGCCCCTGAGAGGAAGGAACAGCACCCGAGAAAAAGACGGGCGGACGCTCAGCTGGCAGCAGGAGCTGCGGAGAAGAACGACACCTGGGCATCGGCCACCACCAGCTGCCCACCCAGCGAGCCATGGGCTGACACAGACCCCCAGCTGGGCAGTGCCGCTCCACCCCCACCAAAACGGCACCGCAGCCACTATCCCGATGGCACCTGGGAAGAGGGTCTAGCTCCGTCCACAGCATCTCCACCCTGTGTAACACCTCCTGCCCCAAACAGTCCCTTCACACCAGCCATGGGACTCCCCACAGCTTCCCCTGGGCAGATTTATTTAGCTGCTGGGCACGTCCACATGGCTGGCCTGCCTTCATTCCCTGCTCCACACTTGGACATGGCCATGCTGGCAGCAGCTTCTGCCGTCCCCATGCCAGGGTCACCTATCAGCCAAGCTCCAACCCCCTAGCGCTGCCCAACCTGCGCCCAACCTGTGCCTGCACACCCAACACCGCAGCTGCTGGTGACGGGCTGGGACTTCCAGTGAGGCCTGGAACAGGAACAGTGGGGATCTTAGGGAGTAAGTCAGCACCAGAGAGCTAGAAATACATTAGGATAGGAATAAGTAACAATAAATTGTTTGTTGTCCTCAATAATTAATGTTTCCCAGTTGTCTGCTCCTGTCTCTACAGTGTCATGGTCTCCACACCCAGGGAGGGGGGTCGTCAGGGACGTGAAGGGTTTGGCTCTGGCCCGGGAAAGCCCAGGGCCCCAGGCACTAGTGGTGCACTCGGCAAACAACTGACCCAGGAGCTGCCCCAGCACCCCGGGACACTCAAACCAAACCAACCCCTCATCGCTCTTGGGGAATCCGTGCCTCTTCCTCCCCCAGCAGAGCCCAGGGGTACCAAACTGAGAGGAGGGCTGATATGCCAGAAGGCTGTGCTGCTGTTCAGCGAGACCTGGCCAGGCTGGAGAGTTGGGTGGAGAGGAACATCATGAAATTCAACAAGGGCAAGAGTCCTGCACCTGGCGAGGAATAACTGCAGGCACTAGCAGAGGTTGGGGGTGACCTGCTGGAAAGCAGCTCTGCAGAGAAGGACCTGGGAGTCCTGGTGGGCAGGAAGTTAACCCTGAGCCAGCAGTGTGTGCTCACCCAGGAAGGCCAATAGTTTCCAGAGTTGCATTAAGAAGAGTGTGCCCAGCAGGTCGAGGGAAGTCATTCTCCCTCTCCACTGTGCCGTGGTCAGGCCACATCTGGAGTGCTATGACCAGTTCTGGGCTCCCCAGTTCAAGAAAGACAGGGAACTACTGGAGCAAGTCCAGAGGAGGGTACGAGGATGATGAGAGGACTGGAAGATCTCCCTTATGAGGAGAGCCTGAGAGAGCTGGGTCTGTTGGGCTTGGAGAAGAGAAGATTGAGAGGGGATCTCATCAATGTTTATCAATATCTAAAGGGTGGGTGTCAACAGGGTGGGGCCAGGCTCTTCTCAGTGGTGCCCTGTGACAGGACAAGGGGCAATGGGCACCAACTGGAGCACAGGAAGTTCCACCTGTGCTTGAGGAAAAACTTCTTTACTCTGAACATGACAGAGCACTGGAACAGGCTGCCCAGAGAGGGCCAGGGGGGGAGTCTCCTTCCCTGGAGATATTCAAAACCTGCCTGGACACGTTCCTATGTGAACTGCTCTAAGTGAACCTGCCTTGGCAGGGGGGTTGGACTAGATGATCTCTAGAGGGCCCTTCCAACCCTGAACACTCTGTGACTCTGTGATACACTGGGTGGGGTGTACGCTCTGAAGTTTTTACTGATAGGAGCTTTCCATCAAAGAAAACCCTTAAATAGCTGACAGCAATGGCGAGATGGACCTTTCCTTTCCCTGACCCTCTCCAGCAAGACCCTCAACCACAGTCCAGATATTGCACTGATTGTCACAGAATCACAGAATTGTTTTGGTTGGAAAAGACCCTTAAGATCATTCAAGTCCAACCCTTAACCCAGTACTGCCAATTCCACCACTTAACCACATCCACACGTCTCTTAAACCCCTCCCAGGCTGGTGACTCCCCCCTCCCTGGGCAGCCCCTGCCCATCCTGACAGTCCTTTGCTGAAGGGATTTCCCTGATATCCAGCCTAAACCTCCCCTGCACAGCTTGAGGCTGTTCCCTCTTGTCCATCACTTGTCCCTTGGGAGAAGAGACCGACCCCCCTCTCTGCACCCCCCTTTCAGGGAGCTGTAGGGAGCCATCAGGTCTGCCCTGAGCCTCCTCTTCTCCAGGCTGAACCCCCTCAGCTCCCTCAGCCACTTCCCATGGGAATTGTGCTCCAGCTCCGTTCCCTTCTCTGGACACGCTCCAGCCCCCCAGGGTCTGTCTTGGAGTGAGGGGCCCAAAACTGACCCCAGGATTTGAGGTGCTGCCTCACCAGTGCCCAGCACAGGGCAACAATCCCTGCCCTGGTCCTGCTGGCCACACGGTCCCTGCTGCTGGCCAGGATGCCACACTGGCCACCTTGACCACCTGGGCACACGCCGGCTCATGTTCAGCAGCTGTCAACCAATACCCCCAGCTCCTTTCCTGCCGGGCAGCTTTCCAGCCCCTCGTCCCCAGCCTGGAGCAGGGGGTTGTTGTGGCCCAAGGGCAGGACCCAGCCCTTGGCCTTCCTGACCCTCACACCATGACCTTGACCTGTGGATCCAGCCTGTCCTGATCCCTCTGCAGAGACGTCCTGCCCTCAGGCAGATCAACACTTCCCCCAACTTGGTGTCATCCCCAGACTGACTGAGGGTGCCCTCGATCCCCTCGTCCAGGCTGCTGATAAGGTTAATGAACAGAACTGGGTTCAGTGGTTGTGGCTCTGGTTCTACTGGTGGAGCCATTCTGGGTAATGGGAGTAAAGGCATGCTTCATCCTCACAGCATCTCACCCCCTTGCAGCTCTGCACTGAACTGTCCTCTTCCAACCCCCAACCCAGAGATGAGCAGAGGGACAGGGGTGGCTGCCAATTTGGGGAAATAAATAACCTGGGGACTCTCTGCTGCTTCCAATGGATCTTGGAAGGATGGGCAGGCGTGCCACTGCACAGGCACCGGCCCCTAGCCCCAGGGTTTTGCTGGCCCCACAAGCCTTGTTGCCCTTCTCATTGCAATTGGTGGGGGGGAGGGAGAGGGGAGGGGGGAAGCGATGGGTTTTTGTCTGTTTTGGGGCACAGATTTAAGGTAATAAATGCTGGTTTTGGTGCCCAACAGGCACTAACAAAGCACAGCCAGCCCCATCACCCCAGCAGCTGGAGTCCATCCTGCAGACACTTTTAGCAGGATGCTAATTGCTTACATGCAATTGTAATTAAAGCTTTACAGGATGAAAAACCCCTGGGCTGTAGGATTGAGAAAGGGTCAGGGAGCAAGGGAGCCCGGTGCACTGGGTGTACCCATCCTTGATGCCATGCATCCCCTGCCCACTCTCCAGCAACCAACTGAGCACAAAAACATTGGCAGCATCTTAAAAAAAAATAGACGTGTATTAGACATCGATTTCCAGGAGGTTCTCATCACAATCAGTAGTGGCAGCGGGAACAGCAGCAAAACCAAATTCAAGTCTATGTATTGCAAAAAGCCCCCTTGCCCTGCACGTGGCTGGCTGTGACCTGCTACGTGAATTCTGTCCCTGCCTCCAAGGCCACCACCCCAGGGCTGTCCCCAGACGGTGTCTTACAGCTCCTGCTGGTGCTGCAGCACTGGCTGGTACTTGGTAACTTGGCACTTCTTTTTTTAAATTTTTTTTTCCTGTTTCAGCTCATTTTTGAGATGAAGTAATGCCAAGGGCTGGAAAAACCCTCTGCACCCTTGTCCTCCAGCATGCTTGGGTGTCCCCTGCCCAGTCCTGCCCACACTGCATGGGCTGGGCAGGGAAGAATTAAAAAACACCAAACCAACCAACCCCCTACATTTTAAAAATTATTTTTCTCTGTAATTCAGCATAGGGAGTGACCCCAGCCAGGTGCTGCTGAACGTGGAGGGGCGGACATTGAGGTGGCTGAGAGGCTGCAGCCCTGTGCTGCCCTGTAATGTCACCCAAAAGCAGCCCAAAATCACCTGGAAGGACAGTGGAAACAGGAGAACAGGGACAGCTGCTAAGCCAGGCAGGAGGTGGCAGTGCAGCCCCCCAGCCCCAAACACACGACGGGGAACCGATGCTCTTTGGACTCCCTGAGCTGAGCGAGCTGCCGTCCCCAGGCTCTCACACCCACACTCACCCAGCTAAAGCAAGATTGCAGCCTCCCTCCAGACGCAATTACACACGCTGCTGTCCGTGCCGAGCTGCAGAGGCTTTAAGTGGGCATCCAAAAGTTAAAAAAAAAAAAAAAAAAAAAAAATCAGTGGATCTGGAGGGTGTTTTCCCCTGAAGCATCTTGTCTGTGGACAAGGCAGCGAGAGAAGGCTCAGCCATGGTGAGCAGCACCGGGCTCAGCTCGCTGCTGCCCATGAGCTGCAGGTCAGAGGAGGAGGATCTGCTTCGAGGATGTGAAGGGCTTCATGGCAGCTTCCAGCGCTGCCTTGTAGTCCTGGAGTGGGACCTCAGTGCAGGCCGGCGCGGTGAGCTGCCCCTCTCGGATGAGCTGGCACAAGGCATCCATCATGCTGGCCACACTCTCCTGGTCTGCAAGGGAAGGAGAGAGCTCCCGTCTCCACGTGTCCTGCACCCTGCCAGAGCCACCAAGCATCCCCAGGCAAACACCCACTGAACCCACACAGCATCCCAGGGAGACCAGGGTGCGAGATGCTCCCTGCTTGGGTACATGGGATGGGGCAAGACCCCCTGGCACAGCCCCTACCCCAGGCACACCACCCAGCACCTGCATTTCAGCTGCACTGAGGACTATCAGCACTCATGACATAAGTAACAGCAGAGGACAGCACCAGCATGGCGGTTGGCACCCATCCCCGTGCTGACCCGCTGTGCTGGTGCCACCCCTCACCCTGCGCATGGTCCTTCTTCCACTGGGTCATCCAGAAGCCACGGAGCTGCACATCCCGGAAGATGAACGCGCTCTGTGGAGAGAGGGAGCCACGCACCCTGCTGAGACTCGTCCCCTCCAGGAGGCAATGAGGACCCTCGCGCCTTGTCAGCCCTCTCAGGCACAGCGGGATGCGGAGATGGGACTCCGAGGTGTGGAGTCGGGGTGGGTTTGATGCCTGGCGTCTGCAGGGCCATTTCCCCACTGGAATTTCACAGCTGCCCAAATCCTCCATAAAGCTGAGAGACTTGCGCTGGGATGCAAAGCAGCTTGTCCCTTAATGGACCCCATCAGAAGGTTGGGGGCTCTGAATCTGACATCCCAGCAGCTGACAGGGGCAGAAGATGAACCCTCTCGCTGCAGGCAGGCAAGAGCTGAGCTCCTGCGGTGCCAAGGGGACGGGGACATCAGCAGCAGGGAAATTAAAAGCACCTCCAGTACTTACCACAGGCACCATCACGGGCTGCTTTGCCATCCCCCCATAGGTGACCATGGTCCCTTTGGGCCTGGAAGGGGAAGGGGCTATTCGGCTGCCAGTCCCCAGCGCGCAGCTTGGACCTTGCAACCTCTCCCTCTGCCGTATCCAAACCCACCGCTGCACCGACAGGGCTGTTCTCGCACCAAAGCTCCCCCAGTTCTCTCTCAGGCTCCGCTTCCCAGAGCTCCCCTCTCGCTCCCACGCACCCTGAGCTGAATTTGCAGCTAAATACACCCGCCACACCTGGCCAGGACCTGGTGAACCATCAGAACTGGACCTCAGCTGCCTCCAGCCACGCAGCGATGATGGGCTAACTTCAAGTCACTGCCACTTGCCAAAACCACTTCTCCACTCACTTCCCCTTGCTAACATCAGCTACCAACACCTTTGGCCACTTCTTGTGCTTGGGGTGGCTCTGGAGCAGGAGCCCCCAGATACCGGCCGCTGCCCCCGAGCCTGTGCCCAAGCCCCCACCCAGCCAAACTTACTGCAGGTGCCGCAGCATCTCCGTAGTGCTTTTGCCTCCGACGCAGTTCAGCGCGAGCCGGGGTTTCGGGACGCTCTGCAAGAGTTTATTAAGAAGGTTCCCAAATTTTAGGGCTCCTTTTGAGGATGGGACCACAGTTCTTGAGGACACAACTGCCTCCACCTCAACATTTCCTTGGGGCAGCTAAGAGTCACAGAGCTAAAGTCTATGATGTGGCCCTTGCAGTAGCATCAGAAGCCCCCAACTTCTGGGGCTAAATCCTCATCTAGAGAGAGATTTGCCTTTCCCACCATCCCTGCACCCTTCCCCGCAGCACTGAACCGCAGGGCCAGCCCTGGATGGTCTCTCCAGTGGGATCAGCATTGAGGTACCTTAAATATATCTTTAATCTCTGGCTTTCTCAGCATCTCCTCCGTGATGACGTGGTCTGCACCCAGGGCCATCAGCCTCTCCACCAGCTTTGGGAGATCAGGTCTGGGGGGGAGAAAAAAAAGAAACAAGAACCCAATGAGCCAGAAAGCAAAGTGTCACCTTCTCCTCAGGATGTAGCTCGGGGACAACAGGGCAGAGGCTGGAGGACACCTTGGAGGAGCAAGAGTGGTGCAGGCTAAACCACGGGAGAAAATCCTAGGTTGGATGGGCAGGACAACCAGATCCTGCCTCCAAACTTGCCTGACCTCCTGCCAGCCTCCAGCCTATGCCAAGGGCCGCTCCTCCCCACAGGCGACCTTCTCCCCTCCCAGGGACTCACCTGTCCCTCACCACATTGATGGTCTTGATGCCGAAGGCTTTGGCGATCTGGATAACAGCCTGGCCCACGCCGCTGTTGGCAGCGTTTTGGATGACGGAGTCACCTGGATATAAATACCCCCAGATTTTCATTGCAGGAACAAACGGCAAATCCACCCGGATTTCTTTCTGCCCAGCAACGCCGTACCTGGTGTCAGGGTCTCGAAGTCGGTCAGCATGCGGTACGCCGTGCAGGGGTTGACGCTCAGGGTGGCAGCGCACAGCACCGGGATGTCACTGGGCACCTTCAGCAGCATCCCCTCAGGGAATACCCCCTGCGTCCGCCACGTCCCTGGGTACCGGCAGCATCGCAGGCAGCGATGGACAGAGCGGCAGGAAGGTGGGCAAGGAAAGGAAAACACTGAGACCTCAACTCACATCAACGGCCCTAATGCTGGCTGTGGCAGCATGGCCACGCCGTGCACCCTCCAAATCCTGGAGGGTGAATTATGAAACATTCTCCTGTATGGGTATGAGCAAAATACTGCGAGAGGCAGGGGATAGACCCCCCGCTGCCCACCGAGATTCGTCACCCAGCAAAGTCTAATCCTTTCCCAGAGGGATAAGGGGAGCAGGGCTCCATGGGCACAGGGGTGTGCAGAGCTAATGGAAGTACTCCCCATCCTGTGGATGAGCCCACAGAGTCAAGGCCGATTTAGTTAGATTTACTCCCTCTATATTTATATCCGATTTAACCGCCCATCATCCATTTACTGTTTTTTTTAACGTTTAAAAATATCACATTTGGACCTTAACTAGACAGCTTTCCTTCTCCCATTAAGCGAAAAAGCCTTTTAAGAAGAAATAGGCAAAGAACAAGCTGTTACACTAAACCAGAAGCGACATTTTTCCTGGCCATTGGCATTTTGGAGGAGCACAAGAGACATTTGTTGGAAAATAAATTCCCACGCTTTCCCATCAGAGCCCTGTTAAGGAGAAAACTGTAATGAGATATAACCATGACCTTGCACAGGTTAAGCGCTTTATCCCGGGTCTTTAAAGCAGCTCTAAGCAGACATGACAAAACGCGGTTGTTTCCAAAGAAGCACAGACTGCTGCGATGCTTTGTAACGGCACAGAAGAACCATAAAGGGTCTGTGCTGCGGAGAAGTGGGTTAGTTCTAAATTCAGGTTTAGCATAAGCAATGGCATCGCTACCACTCCTCTTGCAATGCAAAAATCCGGAGCGCTTGCACGTGTCCCGGGCACCACAGCCCCTTCCCTGGCGACTCCCATCCTTCTCTGGAGCCCCCCTGCATCCACAGAGGACCAGGAGCATCACTGGCTGGGGCTGAGGATCAACTGCTGAGCTCACTTTAAAAATTATATATAAAAAATAAAAACACATGGTATGAAGAATAAAACTTACACAGAAGTAAGAAACGATGCATTTGTGCAGCTCCAGCAGTCATCCCGATGCCTCGTTTGAGACAATCCAGCCCATTATATTTACAATTAGGCTAATACGCCACCAAATGGGTTCCAACGGCTGCTTCCCTTGCCCCAAACAGTCTCTAATGGAGCTTTTTTTAACTTTAAGTCACATCTGATTAGATGTAATTGCTGTAAGCGGGAGATGCACACAGCTCTACCCACACCTAGCAAAGACGGTGCTTGGGAGAGGAGCAGTTTTGCTCCAGGACCCCGAAAATCCACAAGCCAGCTCCCAAAGAATCACTTCACACGAAGGCATGACCATGGGTTTGCTCTCTGCTCCACCATGGAGCTTGTATACCTCCTGGTGGGCTTGAGCAACCCCAAAATCCCCTGGGAAGACGCTCTGCAAGCAAGGGGATGCAGACAAGGACCTCACTGGTGAGCGAGGATCCAGTGGTGCCGTGGCTCCTGGCACCGAGGGTGCCCAGGGATGCACTCACCAAGTCCAGTGTCCGCTGGGATGACCCAGTCCCCGGGTTTCAGAGCCGCCACACGCTGCCCAACCTCCAGCACTTCCCCGACGCCTTCATTGCCTCCCACAGCCGGCAGCGGGGAGAGGATGGCGTAGGTGCCTGCCGGGAAACTGGAGGTGAGCGGTGGAGTCCGTCATACCCCAGACCTCCCCGTGCCAGGAGCCACCTCCAAACCCCGAGACATCCCAAGGAGAATTAATATGCAACAAAGATGCAGCCAGAGCATTACCCTGGATCATATTAATGTCAGCAGGATTGATGGGGGCTGCCAACATCTTGACATGGACGTCAGAGTCCCCCAGCTTGGCCACCTCGAGGTCCTTTAGCCTGAACAGGGAGACACAAAGGAAAATAGGGGTTTGGCTGATGTCTTCAGCACCTTGGTTTAAGCTGGAAAGAGATTCCAGTATCAGCTACACAACATGGCAGGCTTACACAGCACCGTATTCCCTACCCCATCTAGGTTTGGTCTCCAGCAAAGAAACCCAACATGCAGCTTTGATGACCCCATCAAGACCCCTCTGTCCCCAGGGAGCAGCAGGTAGCAATGCCCGTGTCCACTCCTAAACCTCACACCCTTAGCTGGGGTTAGGAACAAACCCTAAATACTCCTGGCACAGAAAAAAGCCCCTCGAAGGGGGATGACATCCCCAACCCCTTTGCTACGAGGCTGTTTTAAATGTGATGAAGATGCTGTTAAACCAAGGGAAGAGCAGGGCTGAGGGATTCAGCTGCCCTGACCATGGCAAACCCATCCAGCCATGCCCATTTGCAAAATGAAGGCAATTTTAATTACATTTAAACGAGCTGGGGGCTCTGCAAAGGCTGCCAATTTTAAGAGCAGTTATTTCCCACAGTTCCCTGCCGCTGAGTGCGTGTCACTAGGAACAATATGCCAAATTTCTTTCCGTGGCTTGGCCTACGCTGGCAAAGGGGTTTCCCCCTTCCCTGCCCAAGTTGCCTGGCTGATCTGAGGATGACTTCAAGGGTTGCGATAGTGTCAGAAGGCTTTTAGCACATGGGAATTTGCACTGCCAGCTGCAGCTCCAGCTGCAGGTCCTACATACGCTCCGATAACGGTTTTGGGTGAGGGCATCATGCTCTGGCTCCTGCTTTCAGCCGCAGCCACCCTAACAGCAAGCGCACAGGGTGCATCCTTGCTGAGCAGCCCTGTTATACAGGCACATCCCCGCTATATGGGCACACCCCCAAGCACAGAAACCCTCCATCAGCACCACGCAAATCCCCCACGCCATCATTCCGGCTGTCCCATCCATCCACACCCATCCCAAGGGCTTCTGCAAGCATTTTCCTCCCCTAACTAGCTATTCAGGCAATGATACATGAGGGAAGCTCCCAGGATGGTCCAAACCCCTCACTTGGAGAGTTTGGCATCAGCGAGGTGCAGGATACGGCCCTGCAGCCAGTGGGTATGACAGAGTCGTGACTTTGGTGGATTTTCCTCAAAACCACGTGTTTTTTGTAAAGGTTATGAACTGCGAAGCCAGGTGCGTCCGGCATCTGGCAGTGGCTGCAATTGCAGGATGAAGTTAGCTCCTTGCAAACCCGCTTCAAACTGAACTGCAAGGCTTGGGCAGGAAAACACGGTACCTCCATCCTGTTTAAGGTCTAAAAACATTAAAAAATAAAATAAAAATCAGTGTTACAAGAACACAGGGACCCACGTGGAGCATTGCTGCCGGTTCCCAGCAACGCCATCTCCACACTGTATATATTTTTCTGCCTTGTTAGGCAGCAAATTAAATCATTTGGGGTTTTGCCACCTTCTGCATGTCCGACTAACTGAAAACCCTTCCTTTTTCTTAAATCATGTTAAATACTGAAGTTAAAGTTACTACCATGCAGCACCTCTGCACAGCATCAACCCAGTGCCAGCACCTCAGGCAGGAACCCACCGCTCTGATTTCCAGCCCATTAAAAAAAAGTCACAATGGTATTTGACAAAGGCACAGGTTTTGGATGGAGGTTGCTGAAAGCCAACCACCCAACAAAATCCTGCACCACCGAGCAAAGTAATGCTCACTAATATTAAGAAATTCAGCGGATTGCATAAAAAAAGCCACTGTTTCATCTGGTCGGGGATGTTACGGCTCGTTCTGCCCCACTTTACTGTTACGGGAACGCAGATATTTCCAGAAATCTGCAAAAAAGAGAAGTCACGAAGCACAAGACCGGTCTTGCACAAGCAACGGGGCGAGGGCAGCAAACCTCGGGAGCCGTCAGCGCTGAGAAGCAGGGTTGCACAATTAAACAGTCCTAAGGAAAGCAACCGTCCATCCCCAAAACATCCGGGGGGTTCAGCGCCCAGATGCGCCCGGCTAACGGGCCGGCATTGCGAGGGGTGACCTGCGCCGGTTCAAGCGCGTCCTCGAGGCCTTCTCCCTAGAAAAAAAGGTGTGAAATCCACCAAAACGCAACCTTCCCCTTGCAGGGCCTTTGGGCCCCTTTGGAAGGAAAATCCCACGCCAAGCGCCAGGCGCTGACCCCAAAAACCGCTCGCGACACCGACGGGCGCGACGCCGGCCCGGTCCCCTAACTGGGACCTCAGAGAGGAGCCCCACTGATGTGAAGGTGGGGGGCAGCGATGCCAGGGGCACCCCATCGTACCCCAGATTAAGCCAGAATGGGCTTCCTGGGAAAAATGTGGGGTTTTAAGGCCAACTGAAGGAGAAGCAGCAGGGGGGATGGGGAGGCAACCCCCCGCCAGCACCCGCCTGCGAGACCACGGTCCATTGCGGGATGCTGGAGATGGGGGCACCCGCAAGGACCCCCTGTGTGCTCCCCAGCACTGCCCCAGGGGTCCTGCAGGGAGCTCCACTGCCCCCCCGCTCCTCGGGTGTGTAAACCCCAACCCGCTCTGCAATGCACCCCCAAAGCAGCCTTCCAGCACCCCCAGACCCACAAACCTCATCTGCAGCACCACACCCCTCTGCTGGCCCTCACCCTCATGCCCCCCACTGCACCCCCACTCCGGCCTTGCACCCCACCCTCCCTGCAACGCACCCCCAGCACGGCCCCCCCGAACCCCCTGCAATGCACCCCCAGCACGGCCCCCACCCCTTTCCTGCACCGTCCACCACAATGTCCGCAGTGTACCCCCCCACACCTGCACCCCCCCTCACCGTCCCCCCCCCCTTACTGCACGACGGCCAGGGGCTCTCCGTGCCGCTCATAGAGCAGCCCCCGCGGGGGGGGCCGTGCCACGGCCGAGCGCGCCCGCGCTGGGGGGACCCGCGCCCCGCGCAGGACCCGCGCTGCCGCCCGCTGCATCCCGGCCCGGTTCGGCTCCGCTCGGCACGGCTCGGCACCGCTCGGTTGAGCCCGGCGCGGCCACCAGCGACGTCGTGCGCGTAGCACCGCCCTCTCAGGGTCGGCCCCGCCCCCCGCCCGCCTTAAGGCGGCCCGGCCACATCTGCGATGAGCCGGCGGGGTCTCTGCGGGCGGCCTCCGGGCGTTGCCGGCGCTGGGGCCGCTTCATCCCAAAATCCTCGTGAAAACATGACCCGTGCCGCTGGCGTGGCTCCCCGAGCCGAGCCACGCCAGCCCAGAGGCCTCGGTGACAGGCACAGGAACATCCAATAGAGCCCAGGCAAAGGGGTCCCAGGGTCTGGGTGCACGTGATGTGACGTTTTGGGGAGAACAGCCCCTTTGCTATGATTTATTAAGTGGTAGGTGCGTGCTATAGGCAGGGAAAGCTGCACGGCAAACGCTCAGCAGATTGTTTAAAACAGCAGATGCCTGACGCGAGTGGTGCGAAAATAATTCCTAATTGTAATTTAATTCAATGTTTTGTATAATTATGTTGAAGGAAAGGTCTCATTTATGCTGCCAATTAACACTGATTAGGTCGGAGGGAAGCGGGGGAAGCACGAGGCCTGCCTTGCCGATGGGCCTGTCGTGGCAGCATAAACAGCGGGTGTTGAAAAGAATTCCTTCTTTCCTGAGGAGATGGGACTTCTGTGACCGGGTGGGGGCCTTGGCAGCGATGGCCCCCAGCACCCCCCGCACACCCGGCTGCTTTCCCTGCCTGCTCCCCCGTCCCCTTCTCAAGCACCTGCTACTTTATTCCCATAAAATTCGCAATCCCAGGACAAGGACAGGCTGGGTGGGGAATGGATCAAGAGCAGCCCTGAGGAGGACTTGGGGGTGCCAGGGCATGAAAAGCTGAACATGAGCCGGCCGTGTGCGCTGGAGCCCAGAAAGCCAACTGTACCCTGGGCTGGATCCAGAGCAGCGTGGCCAGGGGGGCGAGGGAGGGGATTCTGCCCCTCTGCTCTGCTCTGGGGAGACCCCCCCTGCAGTTCTGCCTCCAGCTCTGGGCCCCCAACAGCAGGAGGACACGGAGCTGTTGGAGCGAGGCCACGGGGATGCTGCGAGGGCTGGAGCCCCTCTGCCATGGGGCCAGGCTGGGGGAGTTGGGGGGTTCAGCCTGGAGAAGGGAAGGCTCTGGGGAGACCTTAGAGCCCCTTCCAGTGCCTGGAGGGCTACAAGGAAGCTGGGGGGGGGGTCTTTTTACAAGCGCCTGTAGTGACAGGACAAGGGGTAACAGGTTTAAACAGAAAGCTGGGAGATTGAGATTGGATACCAGGAAGGAATTCTTCCCGCAGAGGGTAGGGGCACTGGGACAGGTTGCCCAGAGAAGCTGTGGGTGCCCCATCCCTGGGAGTGCCCAAGGCCAGGCTGGATGAGGCTTGGAGCACCCTGGGCTATGGAAGGTGTCCCTGCCCATGGCAGGGGGGTTGGAACTGGATGATTTTTAAGGTCTGTTCCAACCCAAACTGTTCTGTGACTCTGATATTCAAGCAGGAAGTGACTGGGCTCAGGCCCAGCAGATCTCCTGCCAGCAGACTGTCCCCTGCCCGCACCCTCCTGAGACTGTCCCCATCCCGGTGACACAGCGTGCTCAGACCCGGGTGGGCATCCGGAATTGGCCTGGGAGCTGCAGGGGAGGGTCCCTTCAGGCTCGAAGGACCCACCTCTGAGGTTGTGGTGAGCTGAAATGAAAGTTTCTAACCAACTTGTAGATGTTTCACAAAAAACCAACATTTTTTGGGGGTGTGAATTCACGGGAGCGGAAGGTTTGTGGCACAGGAAAAATCCAGTTTTGGGAAAAAATCCTCTTCAAAGGTGCTGATGAGGAGGTTTCTCCCTCCCTGCTCATCTGGGGTGGGATTTGCAACTGCTTTCGGGGGGCTTGGGAGGGCTCGGCACGTCCCTGCGGAAGGCTCGGTGATCCGACCAGGGGAGCAGCAAGAAAAAGACATTTCCTCACTGACCTCTCCTGTCAGGAGAAATTTCGGTGTTGCCTGAGACAGGAGTGGGTGTAAAAGTCTTCAGACACCCATGGGGCTCACAAGTCAATCGCTGGTGACAAATGCACCCGCAAACACCCCACAGAGCCCTGGCACCACTCGTGACACTGGTTGCTCTCTCGGGGCAGGATGGGACTGAGAAGCCGGATGGAGGGACAGGGTGGGACTGGGGCGGTGTTCACCCCCCGGGAGCCGAATCCACCACAGGAGGAGGTCAGCCAGGTCCTGATGCGTGGCATTGCATCTCCCTGGGCCACCTCCGGCATGGGATGGCAATGAATTCAGTTTATACGTTTCTATTGTATTCAATGTGGCACTGAAACCAAGACCGATGGGAGTGCTGGGACAAGTGAAGTCAGGATCAACTTCCAACCCTTCGTTTCCAGCCCCATACATGGATACTGCCAGGATAAACCCCACACCAGAGCTGGGGACCCATCCCCTGAGGTCAGGGCATCTGCAGCCTGCAGATGCAGAGAGGGTGCAGATTTCAAACCACATTTTCTTGCTTGAGTTGGCAGCACCCCCTTGTATTCAGCATGAAGGCTGGATTTGCTCCCTGCTTTTGCAGCTGCCAGGGATGCCCCATCCATGTAGTGAGTTTGAAAGGACTCAGAGCAAGCCAGTGCCACTGGTGATGGCACTGCAAGGAGCCTTCAAGAGCCAGCAGAGCCACTGAGAGCAAAATAGGCTTTCCCCACGTCGTCAGTTTGGTGGGATCCCGAGCACATCTGTGACCTGGCAGTATCTTTACTGCGGTGGAACAGACCTTGGGAGGCTGAGCGGGGTGTGCAGCTGACTCCAGCATGGCTGGTTGCTTTAAATCAGCATTTTAATCTGATCACAGCAATAAAATAATAGGATTTTAATAGCCTCGACAACTGCAGCTTTCCAAGGATGCCAAGAGTGCTTAAGATTTTTTATGGAGGGGCAGCTGCAGCGGCAGCTTCGGGCACAGCGGAGGATGCTTGCCATGCCAGCGAGCCTGCTCGCTGGGAGACACGGGTGCCCAAGCTTTGCGCTGCATGGCAAAGGGTTAATAACTAATTACAGCAGCCAAATGAGATGCCTTTCCATACCCTTAGAAACGTATGCATTGGCAAATCAGGGCTGGCAGACAATTTATGATTATTTTGTTAATGTTTCTCCTGTAACAAGCACAATTTCCTGGTGATTAATGACTACTTCATCTCCCAAAATTGCATTTTTTTTATTAGGAGAGATGCATGAAAATCCATGTTGCAGCTGAGGGTTTAGGAGTGGGTGAGGAGAGGAGGAAGCAGTGGGTGCTTGGGCAGGGGGAAGAAGCGATGTTCTCTGCTCCCTTCTGCCTTAAACCCCTGTTATAGTTAATGAGCTATGGTTTATTACAGCCATTGATTAATTTGAGTTATTCATGGCTGGAAAGCAAAAGTGCTGCTAATGATTTGGGCTTATTCTTGCAGACATGGGGACCCCCTGGGCCCCGAACTTGGGGGGATGCAGGGATGGGCGGGAGCGAGCACCCACGGGAGCTGGGTGACACCAGGGTGGCGTTTGCTGCAATTTTATCCCTAAAACCTCAAGACCTGTTGAGGACAGGGAATTTATCCCCTGGTTTACAAGGACGAGCAGAGCCCAGCGGGTTCACCCCGACCCAAGTGCGCTGCCTCCAGCACTTAATCAAGTTAATGTGGAATTATTAATTAACTGCTTGCAAGATTGACACGCTTTTTAATTAAGGAGAATAATAATCTATTGCTTTTTCCCTTTTTGTTGGAGAAACTGAAGGTGTGTCTGCTTCGCTTAGGAATAATTAAGCAAGCTGAGGCTGGAGAGCTTGCCTTAGAGTGGGGTCCTTTTTGGGGGGATGCTTGGTGTCACATCCCAGTGGTGTTCCCATGGCAGCCAGATGTGGTTCAGGCACTCCTGGACACCCTGGAGACCCAACAGTCCTGCAGGTGTTTTGGGTCGGGATGCTGGGCTGGGATCCCAGGGCCGGGATACACTGACAGGACAAGGATGTTAAACAAACTGCACAATAATTCCCTTTTTCAGGCTGAGAAAGGGATGCTCAGGAGGAGCCCGTGGGGGAAGGCGGCCAGTGGGCTGCACTATCCCACTGAGCACAGGGGTCCCATCTCCACCAGCCTCTTCTCCCTCTTTTCACTTGGTCACGCAGACACCATCCCACCCTCTGCTTGTGTCCATCCTGGGGTCCTGGGGCTGGACTCATCTCCACCACCTGTTTCTTATAAGGCTTAGGAACAGCTCGGGTGTTTTCCCATTTTGAGCCCCATTCACCCCAAACCCATCAGTGCTCTGACGTCAATCGCCTTTTTATTAGACATGCCTGAATCTTCAAATGAAAAATACATTGTGCTTAAGGACCCACTTTACATAATCCTTGGCTTATCCCTGAATCCCTCATTTAACACCTCAAACAGTGCTGGACAATCCCATAAACTCCATCGAATCCTTCACCTAGAAACTTGTGCCCGATGTTCCTGACTCAGGGAAGATGCAGCTGGATGCCCAAGGTGGCTTTGTTTCCTTTTTTAAGCAGGCCAATGGCTGCTTCTTGCCCCTCCAATTTTTTCAACCCCCCTTTAAATCCTTTTGTTGTCAGATAATTAACAAAAATACAGAGAGAAAAGCAACGTTGGGCAGCTAATGGGGAACGGAGGGGTTCTGATCCTCTGCCAAGGAGATGAACAAGGAGGCTTCATCTCGAGATGTAAATAAGGAAGGAGAGGGAGATGTGGAGAGGATCCAGCTGTGCTGCTGCCCGCTAGCTCAGCCCGTGGGCAGCGTAGCCCCGGGACATCGTCCTTGCTGTTGCTTTCCCCATCTGTGTTTTTTCCCAGATGGGTCATTTTTGGGCTGTGCAGTGGAGTGGGTCCATCCCTGGACTCCCAGCAGTGATCACTGCACATATCACCCCTTTTGGGCACCTTTCCAGCCCGGGACAGTGCAGGAGCTGGTCCCCCAGCATCGGTGTTGGGGGTTGAAGCTGACTCAAGGTGCGATACCTTCAAGGCATCATCCAGCCGGGCTGAGAAGGGTCATGGCTGGGAGGGGGTGAGATGCTGCTTTTGGGACCGGCGTTTCCATGACAGCACCCAAAGGCATCACCACTGGGTAACTTTGAACCCCTCTGCCCATCTCATCTGTGCATCACTTCTGTTCTCTCTCCCCGTAGCGCTGCAGTGTGCCGCGTGCTCACACGTCCGGCAGCGGGAGAAGCAGCACATCCTTATATATTTATTTCCATAGGAAATGAAGTGTAGGGGTAGCTGGGCTTTTGGTACCATCCCCACTTCAGACAGAGCAGCGGGCAGGGGACAGCTCTTGAAATAATCCAGAAAAGATGCCCAGGAGAAGAAAGGCAACAAATCAGCATCTTTTATCCTTTTTAAACAGTATTTTAGGTTTTCTTTTTCCCACTCCCTGGCTCTGGGTCCCAATACGTTCCCATTCTGCTCCCGTCGACCGCAGACCCGAAACATTTCCAACACTGCAGGAACCTGTGAGCGTGAACTGTCTTACCTGGGAAAAGAACTGATCGATCTCTGGGTTTTGACGGTTCAAAAGCTGTTGGTTTTGTTCTCTCCTGCTCTGCTCAAACGTCCGATGAGCTCTTTTTGTTGGAAACTGCCAAGCGCATCCTTTCTCCGATGGGGTTTGGAAAATAACCGAACCTGAGCTGCTGATGCTCAGAGGACAAATGAAGGAGGAGAGCTGACCCTTCCCCTGTACATAAAATTGAATAAAATAAACCCAAACAAGTGGTAATAAATAGATAGATGATAGATGGATAGATGGATGGATGGATGGATGGATGGATGGATGGATGGATGGATAGATAGATAGATAGATAGATAGATAGATAGATAGATGGATGGATGGATGCTGGATACGCTGTTGTTCCCTTCTTTCCTTTCAGTTGGATTTTAAATGATTGGGAAGGCTGTTTGCACACCCATCTCCACGCTCAGGCTCCAGCCTGTCAGCACTGGGAGAAAATTATGAGAAATTTGTGAAATAACCAAACCCCAGGAGTGAAAATAAATGGTTTTTGTGATTTTAGATGTGATCAGAGACCCAAAATGCCCCAGCTGATTTACATCCCCCCCTCCCTTAGAAAAAAACACCCCAAGGCAACAGCAAAGGAGATGGCCCAGAGAGTTTTGCTGTAGATCTGCTCCAATTTCGTGCCTTTATTTTCTTTTTTTGCTCAAAGTAATTTTATTTCAAGGTTTAGGGATGGGCAAATCACGCAGCTGGGATGGCAGCTGGTCTGGGTTAAGCGCTGAGCAGATGGGCAGACGGACGGTACATGGGACTCTGGAATATTTTGGGGTTAAAAACAGTTTGTAAAAATCCCAGGAAGAAATATGGTGCTTGCAGAAAGCTCTAGAAGGGGGAAGGGACTGACTCTGACCCTCGTGTCCCGATAATGGGATTTTTATCTGTTTTGCATGACAACGCTGGTAGACGCTGGGTTTAGGACTGCGTGGAAGCGCAGAGCTATCCCCCTGCATGACTCTCACTGACATGGAGGTCTTTTCGAGGGGGCGAAAAAGAGACAAAAGTAACCCAAAGTGACATAAATAAGCCCCAAAAAGGGTGTCATGGAGGAGACATTGGGGCTAAGCCTGCCGGGGTGGCAGCGAGGTGGCTGGAGGGCAGCTGCAGCACCAGGGCCCATCGTGATGTTCCTGGAGGTGACACTGATGGTGCCAGTCCCCGGTTCACACTCTGTGGTGGACAGCAACGGGAGGGACTATTGGGATGGCAGAGAGGGAATGGGCACAGCCCTTCTCTCAGTGTTGGGATTTTAATTTTGAAGCAGAACTGTTGCCTCGGTCCTTCCCTTGCCAGCCCAGGAGGGAGGACCTGGGGTTTTTGCATCCGTCTAATGAAATATCTTTAAATTCTCACTGAGAGAATTTGTGGGCACGGGGAGGTCAGTCTGAGCTGGCTGAGGCAGTAATGCCCTGCGGGGCCAGCCCAGGGGCTACCAGCTGCCTTACTGACTCCAGAGCATCTCCTATGCAGGTGGGGATGCTGCCATGGGCCGTGCTGGTGGTTTTGCCTGCAAATCTGGGGAGATTGCATGCAGCTCACAGGAAACACAGGGGTAGCTTGAGAAAGCTCGTTCTGAGATGGGGAGCAACATGTCCTTGCAAGCAGTGCCTGGGGTGAAAAAACAGCAGGTTTGGGATGCATGTGGTCCTCAAACCCAGCCACGTGTTGGGCATCTGGGAGGCTGTGCCACCGAGCATTCAAAAAAATGCTGTTGGAGCAGCGCCTGGGTGAGGATTTAGCTCTGGGCGTTGGGAATGGGTCCTTGGGCTTCCCAATTCCCTGTGGAGAAAGCCTGGCACCCTTTGAGCCCAAACCAGGAGGCAGGTCAGGTCTTAAATAACATCTTCTAACATTTTCCTGGTTATTTCCTCCGAGAACACTTGTTCATTCCTTGCATTGAACAGGGATAGGAAGGTTTATTTGGACGAAGACGCAGAAGTTATTTCATCCTTTCAGGCTGTGATAACTCATCTAATAGCCCTATTACATCCGGCCACGGCACCACGTCGGGCGTCTGACCGCTCAGGGCTGGACGGACGGGGAGGAGAGCAGCAGGATAAGATAATCTATTTTGTCTGTTAAGAAAGAAAAAGGATTTTTGGCATTAGTAAAAGGCAGGTGATTTGAGAAAATAGCAGAGACTTATTAGAGATAAAGAACAGGATGGGGATGTAATAGGTATAGATATAGAAAAAGAAAGAGAGGGATGTTGGGGGAAGAGGCAGAGACTGGTGTAAAGGGGAAAAGGGAAGAAAAAAAGCAGATGGTAAAAATTCAGGGAGTGAAATGGCTTAAATTTCAATGCAGGCTGCAGCGGGTCGTGTCCCTGCAGCTCTGCAAGAAAGGAAGACTGCAGGGAAGGCACTTCTGGGAGCGATGCCCAGGGAGGTGCCAGCCCCACGTCCTGGAGGTCTCATGGTGGAAAAATGGGAATTATTGTGCTGGCAGAAAAATGCGGTATTCTAAAGATAAATTAAAAATTAGAGGAGTTTGGTGTGGAAAACCCTGGTCAGCGTGGAGACACTCGTGCAGCTGGTATGGGTGAAGCCAGTGGGTGCTGCAGCTCCATCCTGTGAGTGCCGGGGTAAGGGCTCAGGGCTGCCCCTCTCCCTCCATCTGCCTTTACAGGGAGACAACTGAGAAAAAAAAAAAAATCCTCCCCAAAGCACTGTTCACTCCTAAAAGGTTCAAAAACCCCGAACCCCAGCTTTTTACTCTCAACCTGGGGGAACCCAAGAGATGTGGTGAGGCTGCGATAGCTGTGTTTGAGGCTGCTGTCACCGAACACCCTGGAGCTGAGATCATTTATCCTTTGAACGGGAGGGATGGTTTCAGTCGAGACCATTTGCAATCATGGCGAGGCCTATATTTTTTCTGCAAATGACTATACTTGAAGAGTGATTACTTCATTTTAACTCAATTGCTCCTGCAAGGTGCACAGGGGCTGATGGCAGCAGGGAGACGGGGCAGGGAAAGGGCTGGGGGGCCGTGGGCTCATCCTGTGGGGTGCTGAGCCATGCAGGATTGGTGCCATGCCATGCAGGATGGGTGATGTGCTGTGCCACCCCTGATCCCATCCCTGCTTCCCTGTCTGCACCCCTGGCCCTGCCCGGCACTGCTGTGAGGCAGGTGCCCCCCTTCCCAGCCCTGGGAGGCAGTGACAATCCCTTTGCCGAATTTTCCTCCTTTTCAGGCCTGTTACACAAATGAGATTTGAGCTGGATGTGCTGGACAGGGAACCTTCACCCAGAGCCCCATAGACAACTCCTGCTTGTCCTCAAACCTGCTGACCATGAGAATGCATTCCCTCCATGCACACACATGGCCCCTCCATGCATGCAGGCATCCCCTCTATTCATCCCCTCCATGCATCGCCCCCCCTGTACCCCCTCTGAGCATGCATACATCCCCTCCGTGCATCCCTCCACACATACATCCCCTCCGTGCATCCCTCCACGCAGCCCAGCACTGCCATCCCGGGGGGCTCCTCCAATCCCCTTCTCCAGGGATGCAGGGCCCAGGAGCTGCCGGCCGCCGGTGCTGCCCTGCCCTGGGCCTGCGCCAGCTCTTCACCGGGAACAAGGCGCCTTTGTGGAGGCCACGTCTCCCTCCGGCTCCTCTCATGGAAAATTCGGGCCGCGTCCGACGGGTGGCAGGTCCAGGGTGCATTAATGATCCTCGGTAAGTGTCACAGACGCATTCCCAACTTAATCCCAGAGCTCACCCAAGGAGGTGGCAGTTGGGGTCTTCCCCCGTGGTTTGGGCTGTGGGGTGACGGAGCAGGACGGTGACACGCTGGGGAATTCCAGTTTTGTTGCAACATGCTGGCTGCAAAAACACCCTTCCCGTTTCGGTTTGCAAAGCAAATAGCTTGGAAACACAATTTGGGAGTTTAAAAGGCTGTGGAAAGGGCAACACGCTGCTCAGTAATGCTTGTGTGGCTTAAAAGCTCCGTGTTTCCAGGTTGGTTCTCCCCGAATCCTGGAAATATCCTGCTTTCCCTCGGCCTCAGCTGCATTTCCCCCTGCTCTGAGATGCTCCTCCTGGCAGGATTCTGGGGGCTTTTCCCTTCAGTGCCTGAAAAAGCACCAACTCCCCCATCCCAACATCCCAGGGATGTAGTGGGAAAGCAGGGAGCCAGATCCTGTGACACCCGTGGGGTGACACCACCGGAGGGACCCTGCAGAGCCAGCACCATGCCAGCCCTCTCCTGCCTTTGCTGTCACGCATCTGAGCGGCTTAATTCCTTTATCAGGCGTTATTTTAACAGGCTTTTATCGTCGCTGGGAGAGGATTTGTCAGGATCGCCCCGTGCTCAGCGTGGGGCAGCACGCTGCCGGTGCTGGCTGGGATGGGGCCACATCCACGCCTGGCTCAGGGCTGGTGTGGGTGGAGGGAGGTGACCATCACACTCTGCCTTCACCCCAAAATGTGCTGTCCCAGCTGAGGGACACGCGGCAGTGACAATGGCAGGGGGCGTGACGTGTCCGCTTTGTCACCAGAGTCCTGGGGACAGACATATCCCTGCGAGCAAGTGCCACTGTGGTGCTAACCTGGCTGGGACCTTGCTGGCAGCAACTGGGGGAACTGGGAAGGAAGGAACACTTTGAACATGCCTACGGCACAGGAAGGTGTGACAGTGGGGACACTGCCAGGGGGAGTGTTTGGGGCTGGCAGCTCGGGGGTGACCCCAGCCCTGCTGAGCCCCTGCCTCAGGAACCTGCTGCAGTCTGGGAGGAGCAGGCTGTGATGTGTCCCCAGGGTCAGTGCTGTGTCCACAGGGGCTGTGCAGTGTCCCGGGGCTGTGCAGTGTCTCCAGGGCTGTGTGGTGTCCCAGAGCTGTGCAGTGTCCCCAGGGTCGGCTGTGCAGTGTCCCCAGGGCTGTGCAGTGTGCCCGGGGTTGTGCAGTGTGCCCAGGGTTGTGCAGTGTCTCCAGGGCTGTGTGGTGTCCCCAGGGTCAGTGTGGTGTCCCCAGGGTCAGTGCAGTGCCCCAGAGCTGTGCAGTGTCCCCAGGGCTGTGCAGTGTGCCCGGGGTTGTGCAGTGTCCCCAGGGTCAGTGTGGTGTCCCTGGGGCTGTGCGGTGTCCCTAGGTCAGTGCAGTGTCCCAGAGCTGTGCAGTGTCCCCAGGGCTGTGCAGTGTGCCCGGGGTTGTGCAGTGTCCCCAGGGTCAGTGTGGTGTCCCTGGGGCTGTGCGGTGTCCCTGGGTCAGTGCAGTGTCCCCAGAGCTGTGCCGTGTCCCCAGGGTCAGTGTGGTGTCCCTGGGTCACTGCAGTGTCCCCAGAGCTGTGCAGTGTCCCCAGGGTCAGTGCAGTGTCCCGAGGGCTGTGCAGTGTCCCCGGGGTTGTGCAGTGTCTCCAGGGCTGTGTGGTGTCCCCAGGGTCAGTGCAGTGCCCCAGAGCTGTGCAGTGTCCCCAGGGCTGTCAGCAGACCCCTTTGCTGGGATGCACCCACGCTGGGCTCTGGCCAGGGGACACCTCACATGTGGAGCCATGGGGATGGCACTGTCCCCAGGGCAGGACCATGTTCCCAGGCTGGCCCAAACACAGACACCACCCCACAGCCTCACGACCTATGGGCACCCCCAGCCCTGCTGCAGCCTTCCTCCCCTCCTCCCCCTCCTCCTCCCTGTGGGGACAAAGGCCCTTCAAAGCAGGCTGTTATTTTTAGCTCTGATGCACCCGGGTGCATCCCGGGTTTTCCGTGTGCAGTAAATTAAGCGATCCTCCCGTCCTGGGGAGCGCCCAACATGATGTACTCAGCGAAAAGCTCTTCAGCTCCCAGGAAAAATTCATCCTTGAAATGAAGTTGCGACGATGCGGCCGGGGACGGGACTAAAACCACAGCAGCGACAGCCTTTCTTCATCAACTCATGGTCGGGGTGTCCAGTCCTTCACCCCTATCCCAAGAATCAGCTCTGGGGGTGGTTTGTGCCCCCTGATTTTCCCAGCAAGTGTTTCCCCAGGGCTGGATTTGATCCCATGTCAGACATATAACAATCTTGGAGAAGAGGCACGGCAGCATCCCAGGGATGAGGTGAGCCTGGATGAAGGATTTTGGCGCTGGTGGGTAGCGTTGTCTCACTCCCAGCGCTGGGGGCTTCCTGGTGGGTTTACGGGGATCAGGGACACTGGGGTACCATCCCCTGACCCCCTCCCTCACCCTGCTGGGTGCTTCTACTGGGTGCTGCCTGGTCTTGCAGCTGCTGCAGGGTCCTGCTAATGGGGCTTCTCCTGCACGATTTGGGGTAAAAAGTCCCAGTATTTGCAGTCTCATTCCCCTCACCTTCCAAGTTCTCGTCTACCAAAGCAGTTTCCCAGCCCAGAGTCGCAGCCGGGGCTGAGTGACCCAAGCCCGGGTCACGCCGGAAAGCTGACGCAAAGCTCCCCCCCTCCTTGCCCCAAATCTTTGGAAAAACATTTTCCTCCAGAAATAGGGCCGGAGAGGATGTCGGTGAACAAGGCGCCTTTCATCCCCGCTGGCACCGCTTTGTGCCTGTGCCCGCGCCCCGGGAAAGGGCCGGAGATTTTCCTCCTTTCACACCCTGTTGGGCTTTTCTGCCTCCTGTTTGCTCTCAGTTAGGTCCTGTCCCTCCCTCCGTCACCCCCTGCCCACCCTGGGGGACGGTGGCTTCGCTGGGTGTCACTGGGGTCCCCTGTGTCGCTGCCACCCCTGTACAGCGTGTCCCGGTCTCCATGTCACCATCCTGCGGGAGACAGCATCATGTCCCCGTCCCTCGAGGACATCCGGCAGGACATGGCAGCCCGTGGCAGAGGACCAGGGGGGTGTCTTGGGATCTGAGGACCCCCCTGGGGGGCAGGAGCCTCTGTCCCCAACGAGCAGCAGGGACCACCCCACGGGGACCACACTGCCCCACGCAGCCTCTGGCACAGCCCATGGGGCTGGAGACACCACCCCCAAGGGCATGGAGACCTCCCCACAGGTGATGGCGACCCCCCGGAGGGGATGGGGGTGTCTGCGGGGGTGTGACCCCCCTTTGCTCACACCCACACCGGGTGCTGCTGCACCCACCCCACCTGCAGCCCCTCTGCAGCGCCCCCCCCGATCACTCCAGCTTGCCCTGCCCCCAAGCCGTGACACCTGCGGACGCCCCCTCCGTAGCTGCGGACCCTTCTGCAGCCGTGCCCCCCCCCGCAACCGCCTCCCCCCCAGCCTTGCACCCCCTTGCAACCAGGCCGTCCCCCCCGCAGCCACGCTCTCTCCACCACCCGGGATCCCCCCCTTCCAGCCAGCACTCCCGGGGCGGCTGCCCCCCTCCCCCGGTACCGGGGAAGCCCTCTCACCGCCGTGCCCCCCCGCACCCCCCAGCCGACCCCGCCGGGGGCGGGGGGCGGGGCTTGCGCTGCGCGTGCGCACGGCGGCCGGCAGGGGGCGCCCCCGGCCCGCCCGCGGCGGCGGCGGCGGAGCCCGCGCGGCGCTGACGTCAGGGCGGAGCGAGCCGCCGCCGCGCGGCCGCCGCTATTTGAGGCGCGGGGCGGGCGCGCGTGCCCCGCTGCGCCGCCGCGCCGGAACCGCGGGCCCGCAGGCGGCGGCCCCGGCCCCTCCGCCCCCCTCCCCCCTTCCCCCCCCCCAGCGCCCCGGCCGCACCATGCGAAGTGCCCGGGCGCTGCTGCTCGCCCTCGCCCTGCGGGTCTGCGCGCTGGACACCGAGACGCCCGCCGGTAACGGAGGGGGGGTACCGGGGGGGGTGGGGGTGTGCGCTGGGTGGGGGTCCTGGCTGCTCTGTGGGCTCTTGCGAGCTCGGGGCGCGCTCTCTAGCACCCCCGGTGGTGGGGCAGGGGGGCTCCGCCGCTCCCCGTGCAAGGCGGCTCCTGCCCGTCCCGCCGCCGGGGCTTCCTCGGGGGGAGCGATCGGCCGTCGAGTTCGGGGCGCCGGTGGCCGGAGCTCACGGGAGCACGCCCGGTCCGCCGGCAAAGCAGGGAGGGCTCGGCGGTACCCCGCGTCTGCACGGCCGGAGCTGAGCCCGGTCCGCCGGCAAAGCAGGGAGGGCTCGGCGGTACCCCGCGTCTGCACGGCCGGAGCTGAGCCCACCCCGCTCGCTCCCCGGTACCGGCGCGATCTCCATCCCTCCCGCTGCATCCCCGGGATGGAAACTCCCCCCCTCCCCCGGTGCCAAAGGGGTTCGCTCGCAGGGGGAGCCCCGCGAAGGCTTCGTGGCTCGGGCGGGGAGCGAGCGGGGCCGGCGCACCGGGCATCGCTCGCCGCCGTCGGGGCGGGGGGCGGCGGGACCCCGGCGGGTGATTCGCCAGCGCCGCTCTGCCCGGGGGGACCGGAGGGTGCCGGGGGTGGGGGTGGGGTGTGGGGACGCGTCGGGCGGAACAGGTGGCGGCCGAGGCCGCTCTCCGGTCCCAGCCCTCCGGGCGTGCCGTGCCTCGGGGATGTGATTAGAGTTTCACTGAAGCACGACCGATTTCTTCATTTGTTTTTAATTCGTTGCCCCCCCCAGCACGTTAGCGGTGAGACCTACCGCCCCCCGGCAAGGAGAGTGGCCTGACCCTGCGAGCAACGATGTGGGGGGACCTCCCGCTGCCCCCCCTCGGGAGGCACGCGGGGGGCTGCGGGGTGGGCGTGTGTGGGGCTCCCGGCGTGCCGCCTGGGGCCGAGGGTGCTTTTTGCATGGGGAAACTGAGGCACGGGGGAGGAGGGGGCTGGTGCCTTGCTCCACGGGGGCCCCGGTGCTGCAGCCTCCAGCTCGTGGGGGGGTGCCCTGGGCACAGAGGTGTATTTTACCCTGGTTCTTTTCTTTTTAGCTTTAAACCGCAGCCTCTCCCCTGCACGCCGTCCCGCGGGTGCTGCATCGATTTTTATTTTTTTTGGGGTAGTGGCCTCTGTCCAAGAATTATAAATAGTGACCCCCATCAGCAGGAAGCAAAACACGGCTGACCCGTGCGGAGCGGGGGACGATGGATCGGGGCAACGCGAAGCAGCCGAGGCTCTCCACGGCTCCTGCAGGGTGGAGAGGGGAGGGAATGGGCTTGGATTTTACTGGGGCAGCTGGAGTGGGGGGGGAGGTGTGCGCTGGGGTGGGGGGAGATGCTGATTGTGCACGGAGCAGCCCCGTGCTTCAGGGCAGAGCAAGGAGGCGCTGGGGAAACTGAGGCATAGCTGGTGAGGGGCCGTGAGTCGTATGCCAGAGGAAGGGGCTTCTGTACCCCCCGGGGTGTCAGAGGGGGGGTCTTGAGCTGTGCTGCGCCCCCGTCCCGAGCTGTGTGTCTGGCTGTCACGGCTGAGCTGCTGCAGCCTGCGAGGGGCTGGAGGGATGGACGGTAGCTTGGTGCTGAGTGGGACGGGTGTGGGGGAGGGCTTTGTGGCGAGGCTCCCCCTGCCAAGCAAACCCTTCCCCCCCCATGGGTTTCATCCTCTACAAGACGGTATTTGCAGAGGGCAGGATCGAGCCCGTTCCTGGTGTAAATCAGGAGTGTGTTCCCTCCAGCGGTTCCCCGGTAGGAGCAGAGCAGGCTCAGCTCGGCGGTGCGGCCGAAGGGACTCTTCGGCCGGGGGCGAGGGGGCTGCTTCCAGCCCCGATTGCCCACCCCCCTGGCTGCTTTGCACGTGAACCCCGCCGTTCGCTCCTGCCGCCGCGGCTTGGCAGGCTGCGGGGACGTCGCCTGGCTCATCCCTGCGGGGCTGGGGGCTGCACAGCGGGCAGGGCTGGTAAAAAAAATACGTATGTAAACCATCCGGGGACCCCGGAGCCAGTCACGGGGAGGTCCAGCTGCTTGTCTCTGGGTATTCGGAAGACGGGTGGCTTTCTTGATCCCTTCCATGAGTGGGGAAACTGAGGCACGGCATGTCCGTGACCGGCTGAGCTGGGAGAGGAGCTGGGTGCCCCGGTTGCAGCTTCCCCACCCGCTCGGGGATGCTTTTTGCTTCCTCCTGGAGCCGGCAAACTTTTGCAATTAAAATTTTGCAGCGACTAAGCTGTTGTTGGTTCCTGGCTGTGCTGAGCGTACGGGGGGGGGCAGGGTGGTGTCAAAGTGCTGGCTGAACCTCCAAACCGAGTGGTCCCTCGCGCTTTTGCCGTGTGATGGCTGCGATGGGGACCGGTGGGTTGTCACGGCTGTGATTCGCCGGTCCTACCTTTCCTCGGGGCTCTTTCCGATAAAACACGGAGCCTTTCCCCTGGCGAGAAGCCCGGGGCCGGGAACGGGCTGGCTCGGGGGGCTGCGGGCAGGGCCACTGGGCAGGCGCTGTCCTTGTCTCGGTTTGCCATCCCCAGCCGGGAGGGGGTGCAGCTCCGCTCCTCTCTATTGCCCCCCAAACTTCAGCAGTAGGTTGTTCTCCGGGTGTACCCCAGCCTGTCCCCCTCCGCGCTCCGGGATGCTCTCCGGCGGTGGGGACCCGCGGTGGGGACACGGCCCGCAGCCGGCGCGTGGCAGTCCTGCCGTGACTGCAGCAGCCCGAGCAGCAATTAAGCAAATGAAGTATTTGTGTTTGCAGCTTCCGCCGAGGAGCCGCTCACCGGGGTTGGTGGCATCTCCGGTGGCACTAGGACTGGTTCTAGGGGGGGTGGGCTTGCTGGTTATGTTGGATGAGCCCCTTGCTGGGGCCGCCCGTGGGTCCTGTCGCCCACCCGTAACAGCCCGGGCGGTGGCACGGGTGACCCCGCGGGGGCAGCGCTGTCGCAGCCGAATGAATGGGAACCGGGAGCAGACGCTGTCCCCAGGGCTGGGATTGGGGTCGGCAGCGGAACAAATCTGCCTGGCGTCCCCCTCCCCCCGGCTCTGGCCGTTAACCGCCGCGGCGGGGTCACGGGGGGCTGCTCGGGGGAGGGGGCAGAGGGACGCTGCGGCTGTGCATCCCAGGGCAGGGCCTTGGGGGGGGGGGGGGGGGGGGGGTTGGACGCGCGTGCTGCAGGGGGCTGGGGACGGGGCAGTGTTCCCTGCTCTCCGGCTGCCTGATCCCGCTCTTCCCAGCGCTTTGCCCTGTGTTCATGTATCTCCACCTCCCTGGCGATGCCAGGGCAGTTTTTTTTCTTCCCCCCCTTCCATAAGCACATAAAATGTGCAAGAGCGTTACCTTTTCCTTGCCAGCTTGTTTCAGGCTTGGATTTTTTCTTCCCTGCCTGTTCTGCCGTGATGGGGAAGAGTCTCTTGCTTACTCCTACGTGTGTGTTTTTAATGCCCTTGGAGGGCCGTGGCCTTTCCCAGAGCTCCCAGACAGTGCAAACACCTCCCCCCCCCCCCCCCCCCCCAGCCTCCTGCATCGGGATGCTCTGGAAAAATCCCGCTCTTATTGATGTACCCAGGCGCGCCCAGGGTGGAGGTGTCCTGCTCCCAGCCCTGGGCTCTCCTGCATCCCCGCTCTGTGCACTGGATCGTGGTGGACCTTTACTGTCAGCGGGGGTGAAGTGTCATTTAGGGATGCTGATGCTCCTGGATGGACCTGTCCCTCTGGCGCCGTATCGGCAGCTCCACGGTGGCAATCCTGTTTTCCTTCCACGCTCCAAGGCTTGCAGTTGCATTTGCTTTATTTTTGTCTGCTTCTCCTTGCTCCAAAGCTCCTGTTTTTCCTCTGGGTGCTTGGACCTGCCCTGGCCTCGGGAACAGGGATCCTGGTGAGTCACCTCCTGGCCCACACTGCACATTTTTCCCATTGTTATCCAAACTAGGACAAACCAGCCCCATTCCAGCTTCCCTGGGAGCTTTCCCAGAGCAAAGCCCAGCAGTATCAGGACTGCTGGGAGGGAGGAGGGACACCTCCTAGCAGACAAAGGCAAATGCTTGTTGGTGGCTTTGGCCCCTTTCCCCCCCTCCAGCTGCCTGTGGATGTTGGTTTTTCCCCTGACTGCACCCAGGATGGAGCTTTTCTGTCGCATGCAACTCGTCGCCCCATCCTCGCTCTGCAGAAGGGCTGAGAGCCCTGAGCACCCTACAGCACCCCATAGAAGTCCTCTCCTGGCTGCACTCCCCCCCCGTCCCCCCCGGGATTTGCTGTTTTGCTTCTGGCAGTTGTGTGAGGGTTATTTGCTCGGGGGGGGCGCTGGTGAAGCAGGGGCAGGTAAATCCCTGCTGCATGTTCAGAGCTGGGAGGTAGCACAGGCTCTGGAGACCCTTATCGACACAGCCCTGCCATCTGCCTGCTTAAACCTCCATAAATAAGCTTTTTAATAATCTATTATTAACATGCACTGTAATTGTCTTATTAGACATGTCTGGGAACCTTTAGTTACTCTGTGATTAAATGTCAAGATTCCCAAACCTCCTCTTCTCCCTGGCGGCAGCTTGGGATTTGTTTCTCGGCTTTCCTTGGATCCTGTTCCAGGCTGGTGACCCTTCTCCTTGTACTTGGGGGAAACTGAGGCTTTTCCTTCTGCACAAGGAGGATTCCCAGCAATTAGCCCCCTGGAGCTAATTGCCTCCTCCCTGGCAGCCTTAAAATAAAGTCCTGGAGATGGAGCTTTTCCTTTCCGCTGCAGGTGGCCTGGCAAAAGCTGCTGCTGATGTTCCCTGTGCTGGGATGGATGCGGGTGGGGGGAGAGGGGGGTGCCAGCCTGTGGTACCCCAACCTTCCCCAGCTGGAGGTGGTCCTGGGACACAGGACCTGCCCTTCCTCACCGGGTGAAGGGCCCCTCTGGGGAGGAGGGCTGTGGAGCTGGTGGGTGCTGGAGGGGCATCCCTGGGTGTTCCTTGAGCCGTTTCCTTTCCTGGTGCTGGGAGCGGCAGCTTTTACACCGTCTGCCTGCGTTGGAAACCAAAGTCCAGCTCTGCTCCAGCTGCTGGAAAGCAAAGGCAGAGCCCCTGCCTGCAGGGA
Organism: Rhynochetos jubatus; assembly: GCA_027574665.1. NCBI lineage: Eukaryota > Metazoa > Chordata > Aves > Eurypygiformes > Rhynochetidae > Rhynochetos > Rhynochetos jubatus. The sequence goes on along the minus strand of CM050672.1, from coordinate 3,682,419 downwards.
TGGCCCAGCCTCTGCCCCCCCCCCCCCCCCAGCTGCTGCTGGCACTGGGGGCTTGTGCATCGGCTGCCCTTTTGAGCTTGCTTGTTAATTTGTTTTATCAAATCCAGGGTGTGTTCCTGCTTGCTGGAGGGTCCTTACTGCAGCTCTTCCCTGGCTGCTTCCGTGCTGCTCTGGGTGCCAGGGCTTGCAGCACCTGCCTGTGCACGGGTGCTGGTGGGGGGATGGATGTCCCAGTGTAGCCCCTGGGTACCTGCAGGTTCAAGGCCTTGCACCCTGGTTTCTCCCACCCAGGGAATGAAGCCCAGCATGGGTCAGGGCCGCTGCACGCTCTGCGAGCTGGGTCTCCTGTCCCCGTGTGCCTCTGCTTCCCAGGGCAGCTTTCTGCACCCCTGGGGAGCAGGACAGCAAAGCTCCCCCATCCCCCTGCTCCCCCCTTGCTGTGGGGGTGCAGGGGTGTGTGTGGGCCGTTCCTGGGGGGGTTCTGGAGTGGCTGTTGACTCTGAAGTGGAAGCAGGGCTGCAGTGGGACTGTGGGAGGGTGATGCTCCTGTGGTTTGGGGGCGGGACTATGGGGTCCCGGTGTGTGCACCTCCTGCACCTGACAGATTCAGAGCTGGAACGAGCCTCCTGACTGTCTTTGGCCATAAATTTGTTTCCTGACCCCTAAAGTGCTTCAGATGTTGGCAGAACAGGAGCTGGGGGAGGCTTGGTGGGTGTTTGGCACCCCTCCTGCACCCTGCTTCCCCCTGCTGTCCTGCACTGGGTCTGGGGGCCCCAGGTTGGCAGGGGTGGGGACTTTGCTGGGTGGCCCTGTTGCAAATAGGGGTTGTGGGGACTTGCTGTTTACTGTGCATCCGGTTGCCTGGGGAGCCCTCTGCCTGCCCAGCTGGGGTGGGCTTTGACCATGGGTGGGCAGAGTGCTGGGGAAATCCCCCCATCGCAGACAGGGATGCAGCAGAGAACTGCACCCTCACTGCAGCTGTGGGACTGTAAATGTGTTGCAGCCAGACCAAATCCCTGAATATTTCATCATACACTTTTTTGTTGGCTTTTTTTTTTTTTTTGGCTTGAAAAACACTGGAGAATCACCCACCACAGGTGAGTTGTGCTGGTGCACACCTCCCTGGCTCCCCGCGGCTGAAGCCCTCCTTGGCTGCATGGGGCTGGCAGCTGGTCCATCCATCCCTGCTCTGGGACTGTGCTGGGCTCTGCCCCAGTGGGTGCTGGGGACCCCCTTGGTCTGGGTGGCCTTGTGTGACCCAGTCACTGCTTTGACTTCCTGGACCCCCCCCCCCGTGTGGATCAGACCTTTCTTGGCATCATGAAGTTAATCAGGGTTGTGCTGGGATGCTGTGGCTGGCCTGGCTTGAGATGCTCTGAGCCCTTCCAGGACAGGATGAAGGGACAGGGATGCTGGTGACCTGATGTGTCTTAATGAGGCCACTGTCCCTGCAGCCGCTCTCAGTGCCTGCAGATGACTGTGGAGGCGAGCTGTGGCGGCCCCTGGGCATTTGGGCCTGGCATGCCGCTTTGTGTGGGAGACCTTCAGCCTAATTAGCCCAGCCGAGCAGCGGGCACGGCTGCAGTCCCGTGTGCTTCGCCCTACAGCCAGACCATCAGCTGCTGGATGGGTCATCGGGAGGCAAGCGGTGGCTGGTCTGGAAGAGGAGATGGAATGCTTGCTGCAGCCCAGCTGCTCCCCCGGTGCCGGGGGGCTTGTCTTTGGGGTGCTTCCTGGGAGTCAACTTGCTGTCTGACAGGAGATGGTGGAAATGGCTTTTTCTCCGATGGGCCAAAGGGAGTGGAGCATCGTGGCCACTTGCTTATGGAGGCGAAGGCAGGTGGAGGGATGGACTACAGACAGGCTGCGTTTCCTGGCTTGGATGGATTTGGAGGTGTCTTTGGGGATGCTCTGCAGGCCTCCTTGGGGTGCAGCCCCCTCCCTGTCCTGTGCTGCATGGCCCTGGTGCCTCAGTTCCCCCTGAATCTTGAGCTGTGATGGTGGAGGGTTCCGCAGCAATTCCAGACAGATCCACCCGAGGATGGTGTCTGAAGCCCTTCCCCTGCCACGGGCAGCCCACCCATAGGGATGAGGACCTGTCCATGGAGCAGAACAGCCCATGCACCTTCCAGTGCCAGGTCCTGTGAGCTCCTCACCCCTCAGCAGCATGCCCCTGCCTGTCATCACCCTGTGTAATTAGCAGAATAAATGCCCTTCACATAATGCCTAGGTGCGGCAGTTTGGCAAACTGAATTACTGGAGGTAGGTGATCCATGGTCACTCTTCCCAGAGACCAGTCCTGGTCTCTCTTGGTCCTTGAAGTCCCTGCTGGGATATCTGCTTCTGTGGTTTTGGTGGCAATGGGGCACCCACCTCTGCACCCAGTGGAGCTTTCCAGTGTGTTTTTGGGGAAGCAGCAGCTCAGGGGTGACTTCTAAAGCCCCCCCAGTGCCAGGGCAGGCTCTGGCCTCTACCCATGGGGATGTGGAGCAGGTTTGGCCCCTGCCCAGCTGGGCCTGCTCCCAAGGACTCTCCTATTTCTGCTTATTTTTTACTGTGTGTTCGGCTGTCTGCTGAGTGATAACATCCCATTGATTTTCTGCAGCCAGCCATCAGCCTTCTTTCCTTGGATTATAACAATATCAAGCTAAAGCAGTGCATCTCTGCATTGGGCTATTTCTGTTTTTATTAGCTGAACTTTTTATTTGGTATCTCATCCGGGCTCCTGTCTGGAGAGCTGCTGCTTGTTGTGCCTGGCACTGAACAGCATTTCCCTGTGCGAGGGGCTGTCTCCTGCCTTTCCTCCCACGGGGTGTGGAGCTGTCCTGCTTGGGCTGGGTCTGGTGGCTGCAGCTGGCCAGGGATGGGCACTGGGACCTGGCTGGGGCAGGATAAGTGCTCTCGTGGGGTTGCGGGGTGCTCCCTGCACTCTCAGTACCGCTGCAGGGTCTCTTCTCTGACCACCTGTGAGCTCCACCAGTTTTTTTGGGGATGGCAGTCTAATCCCAGCATTTTTAGTGCATGCCCAGTGCATGGGCTGAGGGTGCTGCAGATCAGCCTCTGTGGGGGTGGGGGCAGTGGCAGGGTGGTAGCACAGTGCCTTGCTCAAACTGTCTGCCCAGAGCCAGGGCTGCAAGTGGGGTCCAAACACGGCTGTGCCCTGGCCTGGGGGGAGAAGTGGGACACCCTGTCATGGGTGGCTGTGGGATGGAGGAGAGTGGGAGATGCTTGTGCTGGGATTGGGGGTGAGGCAGGGATTGCATCCTGGTCTGCAGGAGCAAGGTAAAAAATTGGGGAAGGAAATAACAGAAATGAGCCCTTGGGTGTCTGAAATGGGGGAGTGGTGGCAGCGGGGAGGGGGTTAGAGGAGTGGGGTCTGCTGTGGTGGGCATGATTTTGGGGTGGTGAGTTCAGCTTGTGTGACCAAATGGAGGGTTTTGCCATGGGGATGTGGATTCAAACCCAGCAGTTCCATGCACAGAGCCTGCCAGGTCTCAGCAGTGCGGCAGCACCACGGTGCTCCTGCCTGCTTGCCCTTGGAGCTGGAGAGGGCCAGGGGGTGGGTGCTTGCCTGCATCTCAGCTGAGGTTTTATAGGGCCTATGAAAATAAAGGGGCGGGGATGGACTTTGAGCAGCTTTCCGGAGGAGAGAAACTTGATATTTTTTTGACCACTTCCAAAGCAAACCTGGCTTTGCAGCTGGAGCTGCCGGTGACGGAGGGAAGGTATTAAAAGCAATAAATAAGCTGTTGAGGAAAGGCATCTGCGGGCTTCTGCAACTCTGGATTTACAACGTGCCATCCCCAAGTGCCGGCTACTTTTGTACCTAATGCCTGCACCCAGGGGACCCGAGGAAATTATCTGCCTGGCTGAAAGAGGCTTTAACTTCTTGGAGCACTGGGTGGCACTGGGATGCTGGTGGAGACCCTGGGATGCGTTTGCTGGAGCTGCGGGTTTTTACCCCAGCCTCAGGGGTGGATATATGCCTAAGCTAGTGCTGGGATGGCTGGGCCCAACGAGGGGACTGGTAAACACACCCCTGCTGATGGGTTTTTGGGGCTCAGTTAGCTGTATCCCCACCTTTGCCTGGCTGAAGGGTACTGGTCTCAGTCTGGCATGCTCCTTGGAGCTGTGACACAGACTCCCTGGGCATGAAGGACCTTTTACTTCCCCCCACAAGGGCTTCTGCTAGTGGTTGTAACCTCCCAGCAGATCCTGCCTGTTCCTCCCATTTGACAGCAAACGGTTTAGCTGAGCCCATGCCTCCCCAGCGCTGGCAGCCGGGCCCGTGGGTGATTGATTTACCCATGCTGGCTGCATCGCCACCTGTAAACCTCGGTGTCAATCTTCCCACATTGCTTTTCCCAGCTCTTCTGGTGCAACGGGAGGAGGATAACTTCGACCTGGATTTTTTTATTACACTGAGATGTGCTCCTGCTCTGCCTTGACCTTCCTCCCTGCTCCTCTTCCTCCCACTCTTGCATCTACCGAGGGCTGGAGAGTGGATGCTGAGCACAGCGGGGACTGTGCTGCCCTGTTGCCGGCTGGTTTTGCTGCATGAAGGCTCTTTGGCAATGCAAGCGGCTCTCTTCTCTGCCTTGAAAGGCCATAAATAACCTGGCTGAGCTGCCTCCCAAGGCCCCGACGGTGTTGGCACGCTCTCCATCACAGGAGGATTAGCCCACTGGCGTGCTTTGCTCCTGCATCCATCACTGCAGGAGCGGTGGTACCCGGAGGGTGAGAGGCTGTTGGGGGAGACCAAGGGTTTCCCCTAACTTTATCCCCTGCAAAATGGGATTGGTTTGGAAAACTCAGGTCTTTCTCATGGTTGCTGCAGCTGGTGGTGATGCTGCTGCTGTGTCCTGGGGCAGCTGCTTTCCCTGCCTGAACTTGTGCCAAGGGAGCATCCCCATGTCCTTGGGGGTTCCCTGAAAGCAGTGTTTCGCCCTCAGGGTTTGTGGTCCTGGCTCATGGCTATGTGGGTTGGGTAACCCTCAGCAGGGCCATGGGGACCTGGTGGTAATGAAGGAGCCAGGGGGAGAAATGAGCTTTTTTTTCCCTTGCTTTTTTTTCTTTTTCCAATTTATTTTCATCTTTTTCCCCCCCTGTTTTTTACCTTTTTTTCCCCTCAGGGTGCCAGGTGGTTCCATGGCCTGGGAGCTGTATGTGCACAGTAAGCAATCGGTAACAGCAGGACAGAGGTTTCCAAAGGCCTGCCTTGTTTTTCTTCCTACGGAGTTGAAGCGGCAGCCTGGACTATGTTAATTAAGTGATGGTTAATTATTAAAGCACTTGCGTTGCAGGTTGGTGCCCTTCTGGCCAGGGAGCTTGAGGGCGTTTCTGTGCAGCAGGACCTCTCCCGACCTGGGTATAAATAATGGAGAAATGATGCTGGTCCTTCCCCCGGGAGCAATGCTGGCTGGATCCAGATGCTGTATGGGGACAGCACTTGGAGTGTTAAATACACGTGTCTGCTCCGGCCGTGGGGCTGAAACCTCCTGCCTTGTGCCCCACAGCGTCCCTGTGAAACGGCCAGGGAGTTGTGCTGCCCGCTGCACCCACACTGGGGTGATGCAGCACCCTGATCCCAAGGGTGCTGATCCCCCTGGGAGCTGCTCAGGGAAGGGAAGCTGTATTTTGCAGCTGGATGTGCCCCAAGTAAGGACTCCAACTGGCAAGATTTGTTATTCCTCCTTTGCTTTTAAGTGCTCCTTCATGGTAAGGTGGTGCACAGCGCATGTGGTCCTTGCCCAGGGTTGAGCCAGCCCGTGGCATTGCAGACCCTTCAGAGCTCTGTTTTCCCAGTTGTACTTGCTCTTCCCAGCCTTGGGGATGCCTGTAACGAATCCCCATCTCCCAGTTTCCCCCTTGTCCCCGTGTCCAGGGTCCGTTGGAGGCTCCTGGAACTGGGCTGGGCTATCACCGTGGGAGGTTTAACACCAACATGGGGACTTGCAGATAACCATAAAGACTCTTTAACAGCCCCCCCTCCCCCGAGATTTATGTCTTCTGTAGTTGCTGGTAGATGGATATTGTTCCCCTAGACCTGTGCTTTCCAAACGCTGAGGTTATCAGGCATAAGTGACTTATTATGCAAATCCTCCATCTTAATATCTGGCTGCTCTCTCCCTGGAATTGCACTGGCTAAACCCCACGCGTTATTGGAGCTGCTAATGTTTACACATTAGCTTCTTTGGCTAATATACAAAGCTTCAAGTTGCAAATTGATGTTTCTTACAGCTGAGCAAATTATTTTTCTATTAAATGCAATATTTAAAATGATTTGGAGAAGCAAAACAAACTACTGGCGAGAATTTTAATGGAGCTGCTTTCCATATTCTTCTAATCAGCTTTTATCGGGGCTAGGAAATCGGGAATATATTTTCTTAAAATGTTTCTGTTTCGCCGAAGTGGGGAACGGAGGGGAGCAGGGAGGGTGTTTATCGTAATCTCCCCAGGCCCTTGGAGTGTGCAAAGTGCAGCAAAGGGGGGATGCAGGGTTAGGTCCCTTGGTCAGGACCAGAAGAGGTGATCCCACTGCTGAGACCCAAACCCTGGGGTATTTGGGGTTGGCCACGGAGCTGATGGGGTGCTCTGTGGTGGGGGTCTCCATTGGTGCGAGATGCTGGGATGCTGCAGTGCGGGACCCAATTGCACCTTGGTTTGCTTGCTGGATTCCTTGGTGGTGCCACATCCCCCCGAGTGAGTCCCAGGCCCCCCGGAGTTTGACCCCCCCATGGATACAAATGGGATTTCCCATCCTGTATCCATTAATAACCTCGCCGGGAGCCTGGGGTGTGGTACACACAAGGTCTTGCTGGTTAACAAATACATCTGAGATGAATTGGAGTACGTGTTTCCTGTCCCCCGCGTCTGCTGGCGCCTGGAGGAAAGCAGCTCCCGGCGTTTCCTTCCCGAGGCACGTTCCCATAGGAGTGTGCTGAGGAAATTGCCTTTAAATAGCAGCTGGGCTGTGGGAGGTGGGAGGTTGGCTTAGCTGCGTGCGGGTGCTGGGGAAGGATGGCACCTTGCTGGCACGTGCTGGATCAGGGCTGTGCATCCCAGCACCCCCGGCTCCCTCAGCTTTCTGCTGTCTCTGGGGGTGATGCTGCTGCTGGTGTTATGGGACTACAAAATCACCTGCGTGCCTCAGTTTCCCTATTTGCAGCAGCAGTGTTAGCCATTTATCCTGTGTAAGGACCATCTTGTGTGCTGAAGGAAGATCTTGGGTGACAGTTGGAAGCTGTGTGACTTCTTGTAGCTTCCAGCTCTGTCCCTGCTCCTGGGAATTAGTGAAAACTGCTGATCTGGGAGATGCTCATTGCTGCTCTATCTCAGTGTTCCGGGTGACGATGGGTTATGGCCCTGTTTCCCTGCGTGGGGTGTTTGATGCGACCGCTCAGCTGGGGTGACGCACAGTGTGTTCCATGGGTACCGGGGTCCTGATTCCTTGCTGATAATTACCTGGGATGGGGGCAGGAGCTGCAGGGAAAGGCCAGGGAGGGAAGATTGATCCTGACTCCAAAAGGTCACCTGTGCTAGCTTTCCCAGCTGGTGCCTGGGGGCTTGTGCCCTCAAGATGCTGCACGCCAGAGACACCTGTGGGGCTAAGCCAGGATGGGAGCAAACCGGGATTTTTTTTCCCATTGATCGGCTTTGCTTTGTCCTGGACACCCACCCTGAATTTCATAGCTCTGGGGGGCCTGTGCTTGCTGGTTTGGGGATAACCCCCTTTTTTTTATAAAGCCTTTCCACTTTTAGGTACGTTATTTGTGAAGCATTCCCATGAGATGATGTCCTGAAGGGTCTGGGCAGTGGTTACCCCCCTCACGGTTGAGGAGCGTGCGATCCCATCACGGATGGTGCCAGGCCGCCCTTTAACACGGGATCCTTTTCAAGGCTGCTCAGTAAAAGAATAGGGAAGCCCGTGGAGCATGTCCCATGGTGCAGGAGGTTAAACAGAAAAGGTTTAAGTGTGTAATTAACTTTGAAGCGAGAGAAGCATGGGCTCGGCAGATGAAAGAGCGCTGGGGGCGGGTTGGCAGGCAGATGGCCACGTTCCTCGGTGGCGGCGGAGATTTAATTAAATGCCGTCCATTGTACTGGTTGTTTGGTCTTTCTTTTCCTTCCTGTTCTTCAAATCTGTCGTTCTTCCTTTCCATCTCTAGGGAGAGGGATGCTGGGTGGCCGGTGGTACCCGGGGGGATGCTGAGCAGTCCCAGTATCCGTTTCCCTGGTGAATCTATTAAGCCACCTCTTACTTTTTTTATTTCTCTTAAAAAAAAAAAAAAAGTGGTTTATTTGATGTTTAAGCCCACTCACCCTCTGCCTGGGTCTGTCGCGGTGCTGCAGTGGTACCAGGGAGGGATGCTGGGTGGCACTGGTAACAGTCTCCCTGTCAGATTCCTCCAGCCACCTCTTATTTTCCTTTTGTTTCTTAAAAATTTTGGTCTATCTGGTGTTCTACCCCCATGTGAGTACTTGCCCCACTGTCTATCCGGGCACACGGCAGCGCCGTGGGGGTTTTGTGTGGGGTGCTCAACAGGGTACATCTTGTCCTTGGCACGGGGTGCCTGTCGTGTATTGGGGCAGGCTTTGGGGGTGTTCAGGTGACTTTGGGGTGTTCAGGCATAGTCCCGGATGTATCACGCCCCCGGGGAGCAGACCGTCATGCCCCCGGCAGTATTTTTAGCCCTTGAATCACACCTCCTGTGCTCACAGCCTTCATCCCACTGCCTGGAGCTGCTGTTACCCTGGCCTTGAGCCAGCACAGGGGCTGGGAACTGGGGGCTCCTTGTTTCTGCCTGGTGATTTTTAGGGTGCATCTTTGTCTGGAGTGGTGCTGTCTGGCTCCCACAGACCACGTCTTGCTGCCCTTAGCCCTTAGGATGGGTATAACCATCCCTGTTGCTGCAGACAGGTATTTTGGGTGGCAGTCTCCCTGCCCTCCTTGCAAGCATGTTAATGAAACCTTAATTTTTTGAAAGCTGCTCTGAGTTTACCCCCTTTGACTTTTCATGGCTGCTGGGTGAACTCACACCCACCCCTTCTGCAGCTGGGACATTGACATTTAATTGCTGAGGTGTTAATTTTTATGCCTCTGTTAATCTTGTGATGGGGAGGGAGAAGGGGTTGAGCTTCTACCCAGCCCTGCCCTTGGATGCCAAAAGCATCCTATGGAAGCTATCCATGGAAACCAGGGCTCAGCAAAACCCTTTTTATTTCTGCCCTGTGTATACAAATCAGACCAATCAGTTGGTGAGATGGAGCGGCTGGTCGAGCTGCCTTCATTTTGCACCGTGGAGGGGGGGTGGATGGGAGGGAAGGCTTGTGCAGGGAAAAGCCATAACAATAAACCTGTCCAAGCAGGGAGACAGATCGGCTCGGCCAGCTGTGCCTCTGCCAGCAAAATATCTACTCCACGTAATTGCATTTTAAGCTTCTGGAGCCTGGGCATCATCTCGCAGGTGGCTGAGGATCCAGCCTTGGGGTGGTGGAGCAGTGGGGAAACTGAGGCACAGGGCCTGTTGGAGGCAGTGGCTGCGCTGGGGCTGTGCGAGATGCGGGTGGTGGAGCGGCAGCCTGGGAGGGGGCGGTTACATCGCCCTCGATGCCGTAAGCTGTGGGAATAACTTACTGGGAGCAAAGGAATCTCTTCCCTGGGAAGTGGGGCTCTGCCAGCGCGAAATGCTGTTGCCTCTGCTCTGGTTTCTCAGACCAAAAAAACCCCCAAGAACAAATTTCTCCCTCTCAGAATATCCCATCGCAGCAGATCTTGGAAAGAAACACATGGGCTTTTTTTTTTTTTTTTAAAGCACTTGGCACTTAGTTTCTGACACTTTGTTTTATTTTGAAATTTTCTTTTTCTTTCCTTCCTGGAAAATTTTGACAGATTTGTGCTTTTTCTCCCATTAGCAAGCACAGCCAAGTTTCAGTCTCTTTAAAATTCGGTGTGTCTCGTGGTGAGAGCCGAAGGAGCCGAGGACCGGGGTCTGCGCTGCGGGGGCACATCCGCACGTGGGCTGGGCAGACGTTCCGTTTTGGGAAGGATTTTAAGAAAGCTGTGAGGTCTCTGTGCCTCCAGACGTATGAACAGGAGAGAATTTACTTCTAGTTTTTTAAAAGGAAGTTTCTTGTGGTTCTGGGAGGAAAAAAACAACTTGGTGATGGAGCTGGAGTGTGCTCTGGCGCTTTAAAAAATGAGCGTAAAGGGGGGAAAAAGCTCCGGATAGGTTTGCACATGTAAAAGTGTTGGGAATTAGAATTTTCTGGGCATTTTACGGGTTTTTTTTCCGGTGTTTGGACTAGTGTTTGCAGAATTGATGCATCCGAGCATCCCCCGGCACGGGGAAGCACAACCCCTACGCTGGCAGCAGCGAGGCCATTAATGGGCAAATCCCCAGGCGGTGAGGGAATTACTGATGTAATTTGGGGATAAAATGGGAAAAAAACCCCAAAGAAATAATCCCCTGGCCCGGCTTTGCTTTCATGCCGGCCCATTAGGGAATATTTGCCTTTGTTTGTTCTGCTTGCTCAGGGCTTTCTTAACGTGCCTGCCCCTGTCAGCCCAGGGGCTCGTGTTAATTAGTGCTGGTGCCCTGGTCCCTCTGTGATCCGGGGGCTTATTGGAACAATAGGTCAGTGTTAATAGGTCAGTGTTAACGAACTGGGCTGGAGCGGCCCCGTGGGCAAAGCCAGCCCCAGAGCTGCTGGATGGGGGGCGGGGGGTCACGGTTCTCTTGGTGACAAGTGGCCTCTTGGCATTTACTCCAGTTCTCTGAGCACCTTGCAGACCGGGGGTGGGGTGGTGGTGCAGGGCTTTTGGTTTTGGTCTTTGCGAAGGATTAAAGCCAACCCCAGACCCCCAGAAGGGCCATCCTGTGGCTCGGCGTGGGATGTGCTGGCGCATTTGTCGGGGGGTGATTGCTGCGGGTTGTCAGAGGTCCCGGCTGAGACCTGCCGCTGTCATGTCAGGCCACAGACAGACCCCCAAGAGCTCAGGGTCAGAACACAGGCCGAAGCAGGATTTTTGCAGGAGCCCGCAGGGTCTTGCAAATATGTGAATGCTGGAGGGGAGTGCCTGTTTGTTGGGAGAAACCTCCTGTTTGGTGACTGGCCCCTGGGAGGCAAAGCTGAGACCTTCCTGGGAGCTGAGACCTGCTAGCTCATTTCATTGGTGGGGGAGTTGAAGGGAGGATTAGCAGCCATATCCTTGCTCGTGGGTGCATGTGGAGGGATGCCTGGGGTCCCCACGCGTTTCAGGGGACAACACGCCATCCCGGTAGGGCTTTTAGGGAGGGACCAGCCGCTCTGCAGGGTCTCAGCGGGGACTGACGGGTCTCTCTCTCTCTCTCGGCAGCTGGCTGCACCTTTGAGGAGGACGGTGACCCGAACCAGTGTGAGTACAGCCAGGGCGAGGACGATGACTTTGGGTGGGAGCTCATCCGCAGCTATATGATGCCGCACCTGACTGCCGACCTGCCTCACGGTGAGTCCTGGTCCACGACGGGGCCACGCTTGTCCCCCTCTGTCCCTAGGGACCTCAGAGATCCTGTACCCCAGAGCTGGACTGTGTGGTTTCTCTGGGTTTGATTCCTGCAGTGTTCTAGGCTTGTTTTGTCTTTGGTCATGTGGGCGGGGTGCTGCTGTGCCTGCCTGCAAGGTGTCATGAGCTGTGTCAGTCCTCAGCATAGTTGGGCAGGATGCTGCGTGGCCCTGGGGATGGGGGACCCTGCTGCTGCTGGAGGGTGGAGGGTTTTTAACAGCACAGCAGGGACAGGGACATGGGATAGCTCTGGGCACCTCTGAGCCCTGTGTCACTGCCTTGGCAGGGTGTGGCCCACTGCCAGCCCTCCCTGGGGCGGGGGGCTGGGGAGCCTGAAAATGGTCCAGGTGTGTATTTTTGGGGCAGAAATCCAAGATTTCCAACTCTACTCTCTCTGCACATGACCTCTGTCATTGCTGTGTTTGCCCTCAGCTCAGGCATTCCCCAGCCCTGGTGCTTGGGCTGGCTGGGGGCTGTGTGGGGGGCATCCCCTCCACCATGGCATCTCCCTGCCTGTGGCAGCGGGACGGCAGCAGCTCGGGCAGCTTTCCATCCTTCCCGCAGGTCTCGGCAGCATCTCGGGCAATGCCAAATTCCCCATCTGGCATCGAGCGTGGCATCTGTGGCTGCTGCCAGCCGGGATGCACCCAGATCCCATTGTGAAGGGGCACCTTCGGAGCTGCTCTCCCTGCCCAGAATCTGCAGCTGCTGTCTGCTCTTTCCTTGCTGGCATGTGGGCTTGTCTTGCTTACGCAGGTCTGGGGTCTTGTGAGAAATTCCCATCTCTGGGACATGAAGAAAAGGGGAAAAAATGTGTTTCTGGCTGTTTCAGGTGTGGGGAAGGGCAGGTGGTTGTGAGCTGGAAGCATCCCCAAAGTCTCAAGAGCTGTAAGGAAGCAAATACAAATGGACTTTCTTTTCTTTTTAAAAATCTCATTGCTTTTAAACCATTTTTTGTTATTTTCTGGGTCCAGCTCCTCACTCCCCTGAACAGGCTAGGGGAGCAGAGCCAGGCAGGCAGCTGCAGGGAGCTCCCTCTCCCATGGGGATGGCATGGGCACCGTGCCCAAGTGGCATTCAGGGGTCTGCTCGCTCTCAGCTCTGGGCTATGTCCTGCTGTGAGCTCTTGAGCTGTCCCTGTCCCCGTTTTCTCTGGGAGCTGCACTAGTCTTGAGATGCTCTTGGTTTTTGGGGCTGCAGGTACCTGTCTGGTCCTGGTGCTCCCCCTCCTCCTGCTCAGCCTTGAGGTCAGGTCCCCTGCTGAAGATGGGCAGAAAGAGGAGAGCTGGTTTAGAGCTCCATAGTAAAAATGAGTATTTTTATTAAAACACTAACTGCTTTATAGAAAACTCTTTACTGCTCCATCAGTCTTTCTCCAGCTGTTTGTCCCATGCCTTGTTCATGCCAGGACTTAATTTGGCTTTTCCCCTCTGCTAACCCTCTTCTTTCTTTGCCTTCTCCTCAGCTCATTGCCTTTTCCTTCCTTTTCCGTCCCTGCTGGCATGTCCTGGGCACCAGGCGAGGGTGGAACAACCCTTGGCCTGCCTGTAGGACTGGTGACAGATCCCTGTGCCTCCTTGATGACTTTACAAGTAATTGCTTTAAACTGGACTGTCCTAATTTGTGTGTGTCCTGGGGTGGGTTTCCCGGGGCAGGGAGGAGGGAAGCAGAGCTGAGGATTGAGGTGGCTCATCATGGAGGGTTTTAAACCTGTAATTAGTTGAGTTTTCTGCTCGGTTTTCGGCTGTAATTTAAAATCTGCAGCAGACTGCATGAGTTTAAAGCCTGGGGGCTTGCGGGGGGCTAAAGGGGTCAGGTGAAATGGGGCTGCTCTCTCTGCTTGAGGAAATAACTGTGGATTAGCAAGGGATGGGTGCTTAGATCAATGCAAAGAGTTTAAGGAACTCCGGAGTTGATGGGAAAGTGGATGTAACTATTTCAGGTGGGATGCTGTGAGGCTGAGCTGTGAGCATGGAGCATCGCAGGGTCCGGCCCCTGGGAAGAGCATCTGTCCCTGATGCTGAGCGATGGTGACACCCAAAGGGTTGCTTGTCCCTGTAGCCGGGGGCTCCTCTGTTAACAGGTAGATGCTGTTCACTCACAGCCTTGAGGCACCCAGCAGGTGAAGGGACCCCGTTTTTGTGTAGTTTTAGCCCGGTGTATGTGGGGAGCTGCACATGAGGCTCCTGCAGCCTTTTCGCCCCTCTCAGCCCCCGCAGCAGCTCGGTGGATGAAGAGTATTTCACGGCACCGGGGCCTCTCCGGGGAGCACTTTCCAAAGGAGTCTCACGGTCTTAGATTAAAATGAGTTTTTATTGGAGATCAGCCAGTTTCAAGGAGCGTAGGATTTATTGGAGCGGATGCTGGCTGCTGGCCACCCGCCTCCACCTTTGCATCCCTCTTTCTTCTTGCTTTCTTGTTTGGTTTGGATTTCCACACACCCCCCCCCCCCCCCCCCTTCTCATCTTGACTTGTCTCCCTCTTTCTCCTAAAGACGACGGATGGGTCTCTCCCACGTTGCAATCGTGATTTTGGGTTTTTTTTCAGCTCTTTATTGTTGTGTTTTAAAGGAGCAGTCGCAGGCAGCCAGGTAAGACAGGCGTGACGATGCACCATCGCTGCGTCTGCACCGAAATAACTCTCCCTGGATGCTTGGGGTGTACTTGTTGGCCTGCTCTCCCCCAGGCATTGCCTCTGCGTGCCAGGCTGGTCCACGCCTGCCTTCAGGCTCTGCGATAGAGCCCTGCTGTCTTGAAGCTGGGGGGAGGATTGACAGTGTGTGCTCTGCAGCATCTGCCATTGCTGGGCACCCACAGCGCTCACAGGATTTGGCTGGATCCCTAAGCCCTTTGAGGAGCTGGGCACCGGGTGGTGGGGTGGTCAAGCAGGCAGGGATGGGACTGGGGAGTGTAATCAGGCTGATTTCTTGAGCTGCTGGGGTGAAATGCAAGTTGAGGTTATTTAATGGACATCAAAATAAACCAGGGTGCTTCGGTTCAGCCCTGTATGAACCTGGGGCAGGTTTGGGATGGAGCACAGGGTCCCTGTGCTTCTCAAGAGAAGGATGCTTTGTGAAGCTGCAGGATCGTCCTGGGAGAGATGCAGGCACCTCTTGTTGCTGGTTGAATTCTCCTGTGGAAATTCAAAGGAGGTGAGTTCAGTGGGGAGAAACTGGGGCCAAAGGGCCCCATGGAGGCTGCTTCTGCCCCTCCGCAGCCCGTCTTGGGGGCTGGAGCACCCGGGCTTCTCAGCTCAGCACAGCTGTACTAAAAATACTAAACCAACTTACTTGTGGATGGGTTTTTTCCCCAAAATGGCTTTTTTCCCCAAGTTTCCTTCCAAACTCAGTGACATTAGAAAACACTCTGTGGACTGGAGTTTGTTTCTTGTTTGGCTCTTCGCTCCATGCATGGAACTGCTGTTGTGCTCTCTGTGCAGCTGCATCACGATGCTGTGCTGTATCGAGGCATCACGATGCTGTGCTGTATCGAGGGGTGACTGAGCCATTTGTCCCCACCCCAGTGAGCTCTGATGATCCTCCATCCCCTCTGAGGAGTTGCTCCATCAGGTGTTAGCTCCAGCACCACTTCCTGACCAGCTCCAGCTGCATATCTGTAAAAACCTTGAAAAATTAAGCTTGATTTTTGGCTCCTGGTGTAATTACTGTGGTCTGTCCAAGGACCCTGTGGTGGTGGCAGATCAGATGCTGGTGATGGGGCTTCCCCGGGAGATGCTCAGCACAGAAGTGGGGAGTGAGTACCCGATTCCCACTGTGATGTCCTGAGAAGATCCAGAGCAGGAGGAAGCACTGTTGGGCTTCATCTTTCAAAGTGATTTCCTGGAGGCTGCAGTACTCAGACTGGGTCCCCTGGCACCTCTTGGCTGGCGGTGCCACCCTCTGCCTGTCACCCTGCCTGCCTTTTGCTGACTTGTAATAGCTGGTTTTTTTTAATTGTCTTTATCTTTAGTAGGCTTTGTAGGAGGAAAACCTTGTTGAGACAGGGAAGCCAGGGGGAGTGGTGCTTTCCTCCTCCTCTTGCTGAGCTGTTTTAGGTTTTTCCCGGAGTGATGCAGGCAGGACCCTCCAAATAGGCAGCACAGTGGGGAGAGCTGCCTCTTCCCTGCAGGCAAGCAGGACTGCAGCCTGAAGCTGGGGAGAAAATCCTTGGGAACTTGTTGCTTTCTGACTCATGGCCAAGATTATCGGAGGTGCCAAGATCCTTGAAGACCTGATTTCCATCCCAAGGAAGAGCTGGCAATCCCACAAGTGGGAAAATTCAGCTGGAGGCCCTGCATGAAGGCTTTTCTGGGATGGGTGCAAGGCTGTCTGTGTGCAGCCCCTCCGGGCTGATTTTGCATCTTAAACCTCATTGTCAACCTGTGTGTAGCAAATTGACAGTTTTTCCTTAGGGAATGTCGCAGGAAACTTACTCCTCTTTTCATTTGTTTGATTGAAATATTATCTAGGTCTCTGAGTCTTTTCTCTTTCTCCACAGAGCACTTGGGCTCTTCCCTAATCCCATTTGAAGACTAAAATAAATGATATTGCTGCAGCTGGGCAGGGGGACATGGTGGGGCTGACTGGGTATTTGTGGTCATGAAGGAGTATCACAGCCTGCTGGACCAGCATCTCTGCTCAAACTGACCTCAAACTGAGGGTCAGAGGAAGGATTTAAAGAGTGAAGCACAGTATTGATGTGTGCCTGAATCCCGTCCTTTGGTTTGGAGTCTCAGCCTGGGGCTGGTTTTGTGGTTCCCATGTTGTGGAGGTTTGGAAATGATTTTCCTCACTGTGACTTCTGGAGCGGATTTTTGCTGTGTAATACCAACATACGGACAGGGCTCAAAAATAACCCCAGTTGTGCTGATGAGCACAACTCATGATACTGCATCAACACTCTGGCTGCTGGGACATCCTGCCTGCTGCCCCCCAGCTCTGGGACACCCCCTCCTCTCCATCCCCATCTCCACCTTTGCTGGCAGGAATTGAGCTGAGCTTTAAAACCTGGGATTTGGCTGTTTGCATAGCTCGTGCTGCAGCTCTGCTCTTGCCCTGGCTGGGAATGCTGCTGGATCCTGGTGGAATCTGAGCACCTGCTGGGGTGGAGGCTTGGGGGTGGACCCTGGCAGGGGTGGTGGATTAACAAGGAGCAAGTGGAAGGGATCTGGGGGACCCCTGAGTCCTTGCCTGGGAGCATCCTGATTGAGAGACCAGGGATGAGCAGGTTGGTGACCTGTGGTGGGACTGTGTCCTGCAGGGTGGGTGGTGGCAGTATGTATACAGGCTGTCACCCCCTTGTCACCCGCTTCCTTGAGCAGCCTGATTGGGCTGTGCTGCCATTTTATTGGGGTGCATTAAAAAAAACTAACCTATAAAACCTCACTGAAAACCCAAAACATCCCCTGCAAATAAAGCCTTGGGGCTGCCGAGGGAGTTGGTAACCCTGGACACCTCTGCAAGGAGCTGCTGCCCCAGGGCCTTGCCCATGGCAGGGGGTGCTCCGGTGCAGGATGCAGCACCCCAACACGGTGACATGTACCTCTGGTTCTTCTACATTAAAAAAACCTCAGCCCATACCCTGGGCTTGAAACTGAAGCTGTGCCCAGTCATTTATGGGGGAGGATGATATAATTAGCACAAAGAGGGAGAGGTGAGAACCTGCTTTGTTTGATGCAGCCACACAGGGAAGAAAATTGAAGGAGGAAAATAGTGTGTGTGGGAAACCTTGCCAGAGGAGAGATCCCTGGGTGGATTGCCACCTCATCGTGTCCATGGGCCCAGGTCACCTTATGGACAACCTCCTCCTTGTAAAATAACTTGTCAGTGGTTTAATTTTAGTCTTGGTCTCTTTATTTTGGTCTGCTGGCTTTTTGTTTCTGAAGAGAAGGGAGAAGGACAGGGGAACACAGACTGCGTTCATCAATGACACCCCAGCAGGTTAAATGGATGGCATTTGCTCTCCACGCTGCCGTTGCCTGGGCCAAACGGAGCTGATCTGCTTAGGGAGAAATACTTTCGCTGGGGGAAAGGAATATGCACACAGTGCCTTCACCTTGGTCTGTGAGATGCTGCTGTGCTGGACTGTGAGAAAATAGGTTGTTACTGTTTTATTTGTAGTGACAGGACAAGGGGTAACGGGTTTAAACGGAAAGAGGGAGATGGAGATGGGCCATCAGGAAGGAATTCTTCCCATAGAGGGTGGGGAGCACTGGGACAGGTTGCCCAGAGCCGCTGTGGGTGCCCCATCCCTGGGAGTGCCCAAGGCCAGGCTGGATGAGGCTTGGAGCAACCTGGGCTGGTGGAGGGTGTCCCTGCCCAAGATGTTGCTTTTGGTGGTTTCGTGCTCCTGTCCCTGAAGGACACCCTGGATGTTTTGGTGTGGTACCCAGCACTGCATCTCCTCAGCCAATGCTGTGACCCCCTGGGTGTTTTGGGGTCACCCCAGCCAGGCACAGCTCCCAAGCACTGGATGAGAAGGATGGGTGCCCCCCACAATTCTCCACTGCCTTCGTTAGGATTTTCTCAGTGCTGTTCACTGGGAGCCACGGGAGGGAAGCGCGTGAATTCGTTTAAATTAACTGGTGGTGAAAGCTATTAATTATTAAGCGCCTACTGTCAGGAAAACAATGGTGGACTTGAATAAATGGCCCAGCTCTGTTACTTACAGCTTCTGCCATTATACTGGAAGGGATATTAATAATCCCCTTGCCTTTGGTGTTTGGGGGGGGCTTTGGTAGGGCGGCTTCCCATCCGCATCATGTGCCGGCCCCATGGCTGTGCTGGGTGGCTCTGGCAAAGAGCTGAGACTCCTGCATCCCTCTCCTGCCTCCAGACCATTCAGGATGGAGCACGTGGGGCACGGCAGGATGCTGCCTCTGAGATCCCCTTTGGGATTTTCATCCTACCTGCTTTGTAAGTGCAGCTTTGAGGTAACACTGGGGCAAGTGTCAGGACTCCTGGTTTCATTGCTGGTGATTCTGGGCGATGGGAGGTGGGGTATCAGTGGCTGCTGGTGGTGGGGCAGGTGAGGAGCTGGGGCTGGGGCTGGCATCACGGAGAGCCGCGGTGCTGGTGCTCTTTAAGCCGACAAGCGTTCCTCCCGCCCCCCCAAGCGCCTGCTGAGCACAGTTTAAACTCGGCTACAACTGCGTGGTAAATGAGACAACAGCGTGGTAAATGGTACGAGGCGGCGGGAATGGAAATGAACCGGCTGGGGCCCGGCTGGGGAGGGCAGCGTGGATGCAGCGAAGCTGCGAGCGGTGAAGGAAAGAGGCGGAGGGTCTCTTGTGGCATCGAAGCCGTTACCCACCCCAGCATCTCAGGGGTACCAGATTATTCTGGAGGACAGTGGGTCTGATCCCCCCTATTCCTTGCCCAGTGGCCAGGTCCCGTTTCGGTGTCTTGCTGCTGCCCAAATGGGCATCCAACACTGGCTCCATTGCAGGTCCCCTGCTCCTGTCCCGCATGTCCCCATGGGCACCCAGTGGGACACGAGCATCATTGCCCGGTCCTGCGCATCTTCACAGTCCTGCATCCTCCACCTTCTCCATCCCTGCTGGCAGAGCTCAGGAAACGCGGAGCAGGGGGATTACTTGACACTCTTCCTCCTTCTCTGTCCCGCCGCAGGCTCCTACCTGATGGTGAACTCCTCGCAGCATGCCCCGGGCCAGAAAGCTCACCTGCTTTTCCAGGCGCTGAGCGAGAATGACACCCACTGCCTCCAGTTCAGCTACTTCATGTACAGCCGGGACGGCCACAGCCCCGGCACCCTGAGTGCATACGTCCGGGTGACAGGGGGCCCAGTGGGCAGCGCCGTCTGGAACGCCTCCGGCTCCCACGGCCGCCAGTGGCACCAGGCAGAGTTGGCCGTCAGCTTGTTCTGGCCCAGTGAGTACCAGGTGAGCCCCAGCAGACCCCCCCGTGCATGACCCAGACGCCCCCCGGCAATGGGTGACCCCCCTGTTTGGTGCCGTAGGTCCTCTTCGAGGCAGTGATCTCCAGTGAGCGCAGGGGCTACCTTGGCCTGGATGACATTTTGCTCTTGAATTATCCGTGCTGTGAGTGTCAGGGGCTGGGACCTGAGGGTGGGTGGTGGTGGGTAGGGGAGTGGTGCTGCTGACCTGGGGTGGTCTGCAGGGTTTGGGGCTGGTGGCCAGTGGGATGGCCCTGGGGGGGAGCTGATGGTCCAATGCCGATGTGCAGCCTGGTGTCCTGAGGTCACCTGGGCTGTGGAACCCCATCTCCTGGGTACCTCTGGGCTCTTTTTCCCCTCTCCATCACTGAGTTTTTATAAAACCTTGGAGATTGCAGACTGAACACGTGGCCTGAGCACCCTCATTGAGAGTGGCCACTTGGGCTGATGGAGCCCTGGAATCCCAGCTGTCCCAACTTGGCTGTTGGGGTTTACCCCAGTTTCTTCCAGACTGGGGTAGGAGACCTGCTCTCCTCTACCACCCCCATAGTCTGTACCTGGCGACAGTGCTGCAGGGTGCTGGAGGGGAAGGCTGCATCCCTCCCTGGGACATTGGCTGGTTGTACGGGGATGGGAACAAATTCCTGGCTCCGAGCTGGGCTGTGAGGGTGGAGATCCAGCCCACCCGGAGCTCGGCTCTAGCCCTCGCCTCCTGGGTGGGTTTTTGGGCTGTGGCGGGATTTTTGCAGCAATGCTGCCGCGGGTCCCCTCAGAGCTCGGTCGCTTTGTCACCTCTCACTTGCATCCCTCGGCAGCGAAAGCACCTCATTTCTCTCGCCTGGGCGACGTGGAGGTCAACGCAGGGCAGAATGCCACCTTCCAGTGCGTGGCCGCCGGCAAGGCTGCCGAGGCTGAGCGGTTCCTCATGCAGGTGAGCAGCGGTGGGGTGAAACCAGCATCTCCACCGCCAACCCTGTGCATCACTCCTGCAACGCCTCTGGGCCTCCCCTTTGGGAGAAGATGCTGCTGGGCAGGGAGAAGAAGGGCAATCCACACCCGTCTTTTAGGCAGACGTCATTTTGAGACACGTTTTGTGGCTCTAGGATGTCACGTCGTGCCTCCTGGTAACACCTTGTCTCTCCCCGTGGGGCAGAGGCAGAGTGGCGAGGTGGTCCCCGCCGCCTCCGTGAAGCACATCAGCCACCGACGCTTCCTGGCCACCTTCCAGCTGGACGAGGTGTCCAAGGAGGAGCAGGACCTGTACCGCTGCATCACGCAGTCCAGCCGCGGCTCAGGTGTCTCCAACTTCGCCGAGCTCATTGTGAAAGGTGGGTGACTTTCTGTTATCTGGCAGGTTTCTGGGTCATGGACGGGCTATTTCTGCTCTGCTGTTTGCAGAGGAAGAGGAAGGTGGGATGCTCGGGGTGGTGGGATGGCAGTTTTTCGCAGGGAATGAATCACTACACATGGATGGTTCAACATAAACCGAGGAAACTACCTTTCCCGGTGGCCTTAGATAATTTATTTTTGATTGCAGTAGGTGGGAATTAATTAATTATGGTGAAACTGTGCAGCACCACACTGGGCAGCGTATCTTACAAAGATAATTAAGGTTTGATCACATGAAACGTGGTTGCAGATGTTAAAGCCTCGCTAAAAGCGACGCAGGGCATGTGCACGGGCTGAGGTTTAAAGGCTGGGTGGTGCCCTCCCATATTTTGGTGTCGATCCCCACATCCTGTGCGTGGGCAGTCCAAGTTTGTCCCGTGCTTTGCAGTGTGAAGGTGATGGGTTTGTTTGGGAAGAGATGTTGAGAATGTCTCGGCTGTGGCTAGTATATATGTAAAGTAGTGGTACCTCTGGTTGTGCTGGTGTTGGCCTGGCTCCAGGGCTGGGGATGCTGTGGAGCTGCTTCCAGAGGTGGATGCTCCACCTACCCCTTCTCCACTCTTTTCCAGAACCTCCCACACCCATCGCACCCCCCCAACTGCTTCGGGCCGGCTCCACCTACCTCATCATCCAGCTCAACACCAACTCCATCATCGGCGACGGCCCCATCGTGCGCAAGGAGATCGAGTACCGCATGACCTCGGGGCCCTGGTCGGAGGTCCACGCCGTCAACATGCAGACCTACAAGCTGTGGCACCTGGATCCAGACACGGAGTACGAGATCAGTGTCCTGCTTACCCGGCCCGGCGAAGGGGGCACCGGCAAACCTGGGCCGCCCCTCATCAGCCGCACCAAGTGTGCAGGTGGGTCCCACACTGCATCCTGGCCACTCCGGTGGCCTTGGATGAAGGTCCCCTGCCACCCTGGATGGTCTTGGGCAAGGTCCTGCCCCCCTGAGCAGGGAGTATGGCTGGGGCTGGATGGATGCTGAGGGCTGCTGTGGTCCAGGAGCTTGAAACATCGCTCCTCCAACGGGTCTGCCTTTAATTGACATGTTAGTGGCTCTGTGCAGCATCTCGAGATGGACTGTTTGTTAAACCCTCGTTGCAGTCATGGCCAGAGGGTAGCAAGGTGTGTAGGCGAGGCTGGATCCTGAGCCAGCGCAGTCAGCCTGTGAGAGGGGCTGAGTATCCATCCAGCCTGAAAATGCCCTGATGGGCGGTGGGTTTTTGCAGGTCCCTCAGCAGCAGCCTCCGTGCAGGAAGGCACAGCGACAGGATGCACAGAGTTGGCAGCTGCTACCACGGTTGGTTTCTGTCCCTGGAGCCAGGCAAAGGCTGTCAGGATGCGGCTGCTCCCCGTTCGCTGGGGCTGCGGGCGCAGGGGCGGATCCAGCTCAGGGCATCCCCAAATCTCAGGACGGCTGTCCGTGAGGATGAGCCTTGGCTGTCCCTGGAGAGGTTCCCGTCTCACGCCCTCCTTGGAGGGAGCTGTGCGTTAATCTCCAGTGTCTTGTTTCGGGCAGTTGGTGCCTCTAAAGATACATCTGCTGTGTTAATTCTGTGCCACTCCGGAGGGGTGATGGCTTTGGCTGGGGGGGTCGGCTGCCTTCCTATGCGTGGTGGTGGCTTGGGAGTAAATCAGGGCAGCCCCATCGCTGCTGAAGTCCCCTCAGGCTGTCCCCAGGGATGGCTGGTGGGAAGTGGGGCGCTGGGGCTTCTCTCTGCCAAAATGCCCCAACAGAGCCCATGGTGCAGCCATGCAGCTGCTCTCGGGGGGTGATGGGGGGAAGACTTCTCTGGCACTATGGGGCTGCAGGGAAGCCTGTTTCCCCTGGGGATGTCTGACTTCACATCCCTATGAGGGCGATGTGGGTTGGGGGATGTCCCCATCCCTTGTCCCTGTCTGCGGCAGGGCTGGGGGCTGGCAGTGGTGTTTCAGACGCTCCATGGCAACCGTGTTCCTGATCCCAGGGTTTAACTGCTGGTAATTGAGCAAAGTCAAAGGCAAGGAGATGGCATGAGGGAGGCACAGGATTGTCGTGCCATGTTCGCCCCGAGACCCAGCACCACGGAGATGCTGGGCTGGGACCCTGCACAAAAAAACCCCAGCCCAACAAAAGCAGAGGTGTGTGCTGCTGAGCAGGGAGCGAGCAGGGAGCGAGCCGGGGGCATCACCCTGCAGACGAGGACCTGTGAGCACATCCTCCTTACTCATGGCAGGAGCGGAGCAGGATACGTCTGCGTCCCCAGGGTTGCAGGGTGTCCCTAGTGGCTTTGGCCGTGGGGAGCCCACGGGTGGGGATGACTCCGGGGTGGCCGGTGCTGATGCAGGGGTTGAGGGGGAGATGCAAACCCTGAACCAGGTATTGTGACGAGGAGCTGCTAGCGCTCTTCATCATTCATTTTCAGGAATGCTGAAAATTCATTCCCACGTGCCGTGGGAAAGCCCAGGTTTCTGTACTACCTTGAAGCTGATGACAGGTGCTGTCTGACAGTCTCAGTGCCCCGTATTTAATATCCTGCGTTTACCATGTTCAGGCTCCCCTGTCTCTTCCCGTGTGCTGTAACAACATATTTTTCTCCCGGCTTCCCTGGGTCACAGTGGGTTTGCAGATGGTGACACAGTCACCCTTCCTCCACCCAAAAGGTGGCTGCAGTTGGATCCTCCACATCTCCCAGCCCTGTCTCCCACGGTTTGCAGGATCTGGCCCAGCAGCAGACCCTGGAAAAAGCCACTCGGTAGATGCATCCTGCAGCCCCCAGGTCAAGGGGGGATGCACCACACGGGGCCCTGGGTGCCATGTTGCCAGCTGCCTCTGGAGCATTTAAATACCCCGTAATACAAAGGAAAGGGGAAGGTTGAAGCCTGGCACTGCTGCCTGGGGAGGTGTGGAGGGCTCTGGAGGCCTCGGGGAGAGGTGGGAGGAGAGGTCCCTGTGCCTGTGGCCACTCAGCAGGAGTGATGCCGGTGGGCTGTGGGGCTGAGATTCCGGTGGCTTTCAGCAGAGCTGGATGCGGTGGTGGGTGTTCCTGTGGTTGTGATCACCCCCCAAAACCAGCTGGGGTTTTGCCCAGTCTCATGAGGGCATCGGGACCTCTTGCAGCCCTGAGCTGCCCCAACTTCTCCGTGGTGCAAATCCCAGGGGAATTGCCTGGGGGATCAGCTCCAGGATGGGGTAGGCAAAGACCCTCCTTCCCTCTCAGCATCCTTCCCACCACTGTTGCATGTGGAGAGGAGTTTACTGCTGCTAACCCAAACCCCTGTGTGCGTGTGCTGTTGGTAAAGGAGCTCAGCTCGTTAAACCTGATTTCACCTGTTATGCCAATTAGAATTAATTAATTTCCTTCCCTGCAGTGGCACTCTGTCCTTTCAAGAGGCTGACATGGGCTTGATGAAAACGTGAGGACTCCCGTTGTGCAGTCCTGTTTATCTGGTTATTTGGGGCTGCTCCAGTGTGGATGCTCCCGGTGCCCGCTGTGGTTCAGTGCTGGCCCAGGGCTGGCACCCTTCTTCACCTCCATAGGCCAGGATGAGCCAATGGGGGCTGTTGTCCCTGCGGTGCAGGTGGCTTTGAGACCTGGTGACATCCCTAGCCCTGTCTGTGGGGTTGCAGCATCCAGTGGACCCAGTTTTGGGGTTAGGGTTGCGCTCTGCACCTGCCTGTCCCACCCCTATGTTGTCAAAGGGGTAATACACATATACCTAGGAGATGTTTTGCTTCATCACTCGTCTCTCCCCATCTCTCTTTCCCCACAGAGCCCATGCGGGCCCCCAAAGGTCTGGCTTTCTCCGAAATCCAGTCCAGGCAGCTGACGTTGCAGTGGGAACCCCTGGGCTACAACCTGACCCGCTGTCACACCTACACCGTCTCTCTCTGCTACCGCTATTTCGTGGGCACCGGCCACAACCAAACCTTCCGGGAGTGCGTGAAGATGGAGCGTAACGCCAACCGCTACACCATCAAAAACCTGCTGCCCTACAAGAACATCCACGTCAAGCTCATCCTCTCCAACCCCGAGGGTCGCAAGGAGGGCAAGGAGGTGGTATTCCAGACGGATGAGGATGGTGAGTCCCCAGCAGTAGGACTCTGGCTAGTGAGCTGCTGGGGTTTCTGTGTCACAGTGCGTATCCCTGGCCATATCTCCCGTGGCCATCGCAAAGGTGAAGAGGCTGTTGCAGCCCCAGGTCTGTGCAAGGGAGGTGGGAGAAAGGGGCAATGATGGCGGCTGGGAAAGGGAAGTGCTGGGAGCAGCTTGAGGGGACGAGGGGACTGGATGGGGATGGAGCAGCACCGGTTGCTCCGGTGGAGGAACATCCCACTTTGCTGCAGAAATGCTGCGCTTTCCTTCCAGAGGGGTGTTTCGGCAGGTTCCCAGCTTCTCCCAGCACGAATTGTCCTCGCTCATCCCTTAGCGTGGAAGCAAAGCCTAGCAGCCGTAACAATAACAATTAAAGCAATCAATGCTTTGCACTTAGGTAACATCTTTCATCTGCTCAGTCGCTGATTAATTCGGCACCGCTATGTTTCTGGGAGAGCGCTGTTAACCAGAGCCCAGCGCAGCTTTGCTGGGCTTCCCCAGTGAAGTTTGCTCTCGGGTGGGTTCGGATTGTGCAAACGAACTCTGCAGATGAGTGCATGTTGATAAGGGGTGTCTGGCCCCAAATATTTGCCAGCAACATTGCTCCTGAACAACCGACCTGTTTCCCTTCTCCTCGTCCCAGCCATGCCCTGGGCACCTGAGCAGGGCTGACATCCTCACTGGAGGCTCCAGCGTCGCTCCAGGACTCCTGGGTTTGGCATCTCTTTCTCCTGCCCAGCACTTCCCGGAGGATGTCCTGGAGCTGGGGCCACCCAAGGGGTCACCTGGGTCTGCCCTTACCCTGCACTGCGGTACCCAGCTGCAGCGATCTGTCTGCAGTGCTGGGGTCAGTTTGGGCTCTGGGGATCTGGTGGATGTGGCAGGAGGTACACGGCAGAGCCAGCTCCGGTGCCACCCATCATCAACGGGCCGCATCTGGGGCTGGCAGCTCCCAGGAATGACTCCTTCAGCTTGTCACATCCTCTTTGCTGCCCTGTCAGCATGTGACAACTCGGCTGCCTTCGAGGACCGCTGGGCAGCCCCCAAACGCTGCCGCTCTGACTGCTGGTCCCGCGGCCAGCGGGACGAGGGGTCTCATCCTGGTCCATGGAGTGCAGCAGTGACTGGGACATGCGAGAAGTGGAAGAAGCTGCTGCACCCTGGGGTGTGTGCTGGGTGCTGAGCGTGGCTGGAGCATCCCTGGCTCCTGCAGACTCACCCCTGCTCAGCGTTATGCAAGGATGGGGGATGGGCTGCTTAATTGCAGAGAAACCACCCACACGCTGTGGGGCAAAGCTTATTGTCTACACTTGAAACAGCCCCTTGGAAGGTAATTAATCTCCGATGCACTTCTTAGCATCAAGAATCAGCAATTAAGGTGGAGGAACTGATAATTGGAAAGGATCCAGCCAGCTCCAGACACCCTGGCTGCCCCCTTAGCAGAAGCCTGCTGTGAAATCCCCCAGTGTGGGATTCATCTTGTTTCGGGACCCACCAAAATGTGCAGTTGTGCTCATCGCTCGTCCCTTCCACTTCCCAGGCTGGAAAGCAAAGCCTGCGGAGCTGGAGCGGAGCCGGGATTGCCTTCAGGTCCCATTTTCATCTCTAAAGCCTAAATTCAGCGCCTCTCTCTGCATCCCATCAGCGCTTCTGTATCCCCAGCCCTGAGCCTGCCCGACTGGGGACACCCAGCCTCATCCTCTTGACAGTTTATTTTCCGCTTCCAATTGCTCCAGCTGTTCTCACTGCGCTGTGACTGCTCCAGCTGTTTTCTTATTGAATATTAATACAGGAGCTCCAGATGTTTTTTGCTATACTGTAATCACTCCAGCTGCTTTCCTCTCTGCGTTCATTAACTGGGTCTTACGACTTCCCTCTTGGATTGAACCTGGGGCCGCGTGTACGCTTGGTCCTGGATGGAATCCATGGATGGATACCCACCTATGGATATATTGCAAATACCAACACACAGGCTTGGGCCTGTATCTCCCTGCCTGGGAGGGTGATGAGGATTTGAGCTCCCACAACTCTGTGATGAGCAGCAGCCTGTGCAATTAAGCAAATGTGGTGAAAGCTCGTTAATAATGGGACCCTTGATTGTGGTTTATTATGGCACGAGGCCAGCTTCGGTTGCAGCATCCGCTGATGCAGCGCTGGGATTTGTCTCAAGGGAGCTCCCAGCGTGGGCTGCAAAAATGCACATCTCAAGTGGGTAAACCCTGGTTTTGTGCTGGAAAAACCATTTCTGGGGCATTAATAACTGCGTCAAACCAAGAGCGTAGTTCACAGCATCCCTCTTGGACCCCAGGTAAAGTCCTGCTGGCTCCTGGCTGCGTGGGCAGGGCACCGAGAGAGGAGCGTGTGACCCATCCATAGGTTGCCCAGCTGATGTTTAAGTGCCCCATGCAGATCTAAGGATGCTAGGGAAGGTCAGTGACCCACGGCTGGAGATTCTGGACTGTGCAGGCAATCCTAGGAGCCTGTGGAAATAATGACTGCAGCGTGTTGGTGCTGCAGGGAGCTGGTTCCTTTGCTTGCAGGCAGGGTGCGTGCAGTGCCAGCCAGAGTAAACATATATAAACGCATACAGAAATATATATGTGTGTATATGGATGGCAGGGGGCTATACGCTCACCTGGGAGCCGTTGTGCACCTCTGCCGGTCTCAGTGGTGTGTGCCCAAGTGCGTGGTGCCCGTACCTGTGTATACACATAATCGTACAGGCTACATGTGTATAAAAATACCTATATAGGTACACACATGCTTGCCCTAAAGGTTTCCGTAATTCTACGCAAATTTAATAAGTGCCTTGTGTACACGTGTAGGACACGGCGCCTCTGATTAAATTAACTTGTAAATCAAGGGGAAATTGTGTATTTGCACGGCGGGAAGCGCACGGAAGGCGATCCCTCTCCCTTGGCCCCGTAATTAGATCTGAGCAAAGGCTGCAAAAAAGAAAAATAGAGGAGGGAGAGCTGATGTCCCTCTGCAATGAGAGGGTGCGTGTTTCGGGTGCTCAAGCCCGCAGTGGAGGATGCTGCTGGTGAATCGTGTCTTTGCTGAGCCGTCGCCTCTCCTGACTCCCTCGGGTCAAGAAATCCATGGTAAAGAAGCGAATATTGATCCTGGTGCTGTCGATCGCTGTTATTGTTTGCGGTTATTATTGTTGTTGGTGTTAATTAGAGGGGAAGGCTGGGGCATGTCGAGCCTGTCTGCAGATGAGGATGTTACTGCTTGCTGAGGGGAGAGCCAGCAACATCTCCTGAGGATGCTGGTGGCTCCGGGCGGGATTTGGACTGTATGGGAAAAGGGAATGTGATTTTCCTTCCTCGCACTGCAGGATGGTGCACAGGGGAGTTGTGCTGTGCTGTCAGAAATTGGGTGTGATGCCAGAAACGGTGCCCGCAGGGTTTGTGCCATGGCACGGGGACCTCCCCCGTCGGTAGCAATGTGTCACCAGTGGGCCTGGGAGCATGGTGGGAGCATCTCCCTGGGAGCCACCAGCCCCAGTGGTGGGACGTGGCAGGGAAGATGCAGTGGCTCTGTCGTGGGGGAGCTGCTGCAGCTGCCTGGAGTGGTTTCCTGGAGGATTTCTCCTTCCAGCCTAGTTTCTCGCCACATCCAAGCATGCCCCCTTTCCTTCCCCAGTGCCCGGTGGCATTGCCTCGGAGTCCCTCACCTTCACCCCGCTGGAGGACATGATATTTCTGAAGTGGGAAGAACCGGTGGAGCCCAACGGCCTCATCACACAGTACGAGGTACGTCCGGCCGGCTGTGGCACACGTGGGGGACCCACATGGGACCCACGGGGACACCGGAGGGTTCCGTCAGGGGAGATGCAATAGGGGGGATCTGGGGCAACCGCTGCTTTTGGTTGTGGGGATTAAGGGCAGCTGCAGTGTTACTGCTGCCCCTGAGCCCTTCATTTGGGGCATGGATTCAGCCTGTGTTCATCCTCCTGCTATCAGGGTCTGTCCCTGCTGGGGGTCCTGCTTTCCAGGTCACTGGTATTATCCAGCAATGGCTGTTGTGATGAACCTCTGCTTTTGGCTTAGCCCAAAAAGCCTCTGCCTTCCAGGCTCTCCCCAACACCAGCCCCTCTGAATTCATCCCTTGAACCCCTTCTCCTCCCGGGTCCAGGGTCTCTCCCCTCTCCCGCTGCTGATGCTCTGCCCTGTCCCTGCAGATCAGCTACCAGAGCATTGAGTCCTCTGACCCGGCGGTCAACGTGCCCGGCCCCCGGCGCACCGTCTCCAAACTGCGCAATGAGACCTACCATGTCTTCTCCAACCTCCACCCCGGCACCACCTACCTCTTCTCAGTCCGGGCCCGCACTGGCAAGGGTTTTGGTCAGACAGCGCTGACAGAGATCACCACCAACATCTCCGGTAGGTTCCCTTGGGCTCCACTGCACAAGTTTACGATGGCAGCGCTGAAGTCTGGTGGGCTCCTGTGGATTTTGGTGACTGGATGCTGCTGTTGAGGGATGCTGTCAGTGATGGCAGCCCCCCACTCCCATTGGCTGGGCTGAGTGTGGGTCTCTGGCTGGAGAGGGTGGCCAGCCTGGTGCACTGACGCGGTCTGAGCTGTCAGCGTAGAAGAGAGGGATTAATTTGGCTTCATTAATAAGCCTTGCAGTACTTGGGGCTGTTTGCTCATGTCCGTGGCATCGCTATTAACTGCAGCAAATGGACTGAGATGAGCCCTAATGGGGACACTGAAATTGCAAAGCGTCACGAGTGCTGCTAGTGATGGCTTGGACATGCCAGGCACAATGGGGATCCCCACCTTGGCCTGGGGGAGCTGCTGGGCTGGCTTGGGTGTCCTTCTGCCCCAGGTGGGGTGGTCACGCTGTGCTGGTGGTTTGGAGCTGTGCCATTCGCAGGCACACAGGGTGCATCGCAAGGCTGGGTCCTGCCGAGGTCGGATCCTGCTCCCATCTCCTCCCCTCTGCCAGACCAGTCATGCTACCCCTCCTTGGTGCACACCCATGGGTTCTTTCCAAACTACCACATTTGATTAAGACCTAGAAGGGTTTTTTTTATTTATAGTAACCCTCACTAGACCATTTGGTGATGCTTTGCCATGGACAAGGCTGCTCATGCCTCAGTTTCCCCCCTGAGCGGGGAGCAGCCCTAAGTGCGTCGCTGGGGACAAGGACTCGCCCTGTCAGCAATGCCTGCTATTTTTGCAGCTCCCACCTTTGACTATGGGGACATGCCGTCGCCGCTGAGCGAGTCGGAGAGCACCATCACCGTGCTGCTGCGGCCAGCGCAGGGCAGAGGGGCTCCCATCAGGTAGGTGGGGGCTGCGTGAGGGCAAGACCCCCACAAACAGGGTGGTATGGCATGGACGGTGGGGTCAAGCAGCAAAGGGAGGGCATCATTTTTACAAAACCATCATTTTCACAAAGCTAACCAATGCCTGGCCCTCACAGCACCTACCAGGTCATTGTAGAAGAAGACCGGCCCAAGAAGCTCAAGCGGGAGCTGGGTGGGCAGGAGTGCTTCCCTGTGCCACTCACCTTCGATGATGCTGTGTCTCGTGGCTCCGTACACTACTTTGGGGCCGAGCTGCCTGCCAGCAGCCTCACCGAGGCTAAACCCTTCACCGTGGGCGACAACCAGACCTACAGCGGCTACTGGAACCCACCGCTGGAGCCCAAGAAGGCTTATCTCATCTACTTCCAAGCCATGAGCAACCTCAAAGGGGTGAGTAGCCATGGGACCCCGCTCCATCTGGTGGGGTGTCTGGGGTCCTGGTTGGATCAGGCTGGAGCCCAGCTGGGGTCTGGGGGGGTGTCAGAAAAAATGGGACTTGTTTTAGATCACCCTCCTGTGGGTGCCCCCTCTGGGCTCACCCTCAGTGTTCTGCTCAGGGAGAGCTGGTGCTTCGGACCACCCTCACGGCACATTGGGATCACAGATGGGTGTCCCTTCCTCCCAGCACCCCTGGGCTGTGCCTGTCCCCCTCCTGGTGCCAGGGGCAGAGGAGCCCAACCTCCGCCACCCACTGTGGTTCTGGGTGGGACCCTGACCACTGCTGACGCAGGGAGACCACATTCCCAGGGCTGTTCCTGGAGTGGAAAAGGAGCATTTGGGCAGCAAGAGCTGTGTGTGCTTTACTGGGACCCACTGCTGACACAGCGGCTGCTGCACAGAGCTCCCGGGCAACTGTGAGTCCCTGGGCTTCGCTCTCCCTGCCTGCTGCTGCCTGTTCTCTCGGCAAAGCCCCAGCCACCTCGCTCTGGCAGCAGCCCCCGCATCCCACCGGGCTCCTCCAAGTCACCACCGGGACCCCTTGGAGACCCTTCTCGGCTTCACCTGCTCCGGCAGCTCCTGTCCCACCCTGGGGAGGATGAGCTGTGAAAGCGAAGCAGCAGGACCGCAGCAGCATCCTCATCCTGCATGGCTCTGTCTTGCCGGAAAGGTGCCGGGTTTTGATTCCCTTCTTCGGCTCCGGGATCATTCACACCTCACTGGGTTGTAATTAGAGCTGAGATGGACAGGGAGGATCTCAGCGCTGGCTTGCTTAGGCACTGCTGGATAATAACTGGTGGCTGACGCTGTTTTATAGCCTTCCTGCTGGGAGGCAATGGATTTGTCCGGCTGCCGTCAGACGTCGCAATAAAGCTGGATCCCAGCTTGGGTTTTCGTGAGTTTTGTGCCAGATGGAGCAAGAAGCGGGAGAAGCAAGAGCTGACGGCCTCGGGGAGAGTGGTGCTGGAGCTGGCCCTGCCCTGGGCACGCTGCACAGTGCGAGGGCGGATGGAGCAGCGTTGCCAGTACTGGTGTCCCAAGGGGCTGGAGGATGCTCAGGGAAGAAGGCAGTCCTGCCAAAATGGGGCTTTTTGTTTTGCAACACAAGTTGGATGTATGGAAAATGGAATATTTTAGCTGAACCCATCCCTAAAAATGAAACTGTTGGAGGCCTGTGCTGGGGGCCCTCATGGCGACCTTGGCGTAATGTGCAGAGCACCGGTGCTGGGGCTTGAAAACTTTGATTGATGACACCCCCCGTGAAGCTCTGCAGGACGACCTGGGAGTGTTTAAGTTGTAGTCGGTGATGCGCTGGTGACCTCGGCTCCTCGGCTCAGATCCTGAGCTTTGCAATCCCCTCTGCCAGGAGCAACGGCCTCATCTAAACCTGGTGACACTGGTTTAGGGGACACTGGGAACAGATCATCTGGCAGCATCTCTTGGTGTGTGTCCCCAGGAGCTCCTTTGCCTCAGCAGGAGGTGCTGAGCACAAATCACCTGCACACTCCCTAGAGTTGGGCGTCAAAGCACCGACGGACCAGCCTTGTGTCCACCCAGGCTCGCTCATCCGACACTGATCCCCATTTTTTTCCTCCGTAGGAAACCCGGCTGAACTGCGTCCGGATCGCCCGCAAAGGTGAGCCCTCCCTTTCCTGGTGTGATCCCGGGGCCATGCTGGCAGCTGTCGTTACCAGTGTTGCCGGCGGTCGTGGTGCATGTGGTGGTTTATTCCAGTCCCATCCCGCGTTGTTGTTTCCCACTTTCTTTGGTATCTGTTTTGCCCCTGGTTGAGTTTTTCCTCTTAGTGCTGTGGGGTTGAGTTTTTCATCTTGTTGTGGTGGGAGGCTGGAGTCGGTGGTGCTGTATGCCGAATCCAGGGATGGATAAGCTTTCGTTGAGTGTGGCAAAGGGTGGCACAAAGGGACCCTCTTGCCCCACGGGAACTGAGGTTGGGACTTGCCCACGGTCACGGTGTGGCACTGCAGAGCCCCGCAATGTCTCGGTAGAATAAAACATGTTCAAGGAACAGTGTGCATCCCACGGGACAGATCCCAGTGTTGCCAGCCCCCCTGGAGGTGAGCGTTGACCCCTCCTGCCTGTCCTTGTCCCCTGGCAGCTGCCTGTAAAGAGAGCAAGCGTCCCTTGGAGGTGTCGCAGCACTCGGAGGAGATGGGCCTGATCCTGGGGATCTGTGCCGGAGGGCTCATCGTCCTGATCATCCTCCTGGGAGCCATCATTGTCGTCATTCGGAAAGGGTAAGGAGACCCGGCATCACGGCTGGTGCCTCCATCCATCCCCTCCTCCCAGCTTGGCTCTTCTCCACCACCCCAGCACTAACTGGGAGTTACTGGTGGTGATACTGCTGTGCTGGGCACACTCCAAACCCTCCCTTGAACTGTGCCTCCATGTGATCGTGCATCCCACCGGGCATGGTGCCCTCCTTGCTCTGTGACACCGGGCATGGCAGGAGGCTCTGGGAACCCAGGAGCACAGTCCTGGGGACGTCCCTTCGCCCTCGGGGCTCGGCAGCTTTGTTCCCCTGTCTCTCTCCGCTGTATTTTTCAGTCTTTTGCCTCTTTTTCTGCTGCTTCTTGACTTTGTGCTGCACTGTTGGTTCTTCATCGATGGAAATGCTTCTGGCCAGGATTGGGCTTGGAGGGGCCCTGGACCGGTGCTGAGCCTGACTGTCCCCATCCTGCCAGCTCTCCCCCTGCTAACAGCAGCTGGGGGACCCCAGAGTGTGCAGCCCTGCACCATCCAGCCCAAAATGACAAAAATCAGCTTAACCTGCCCTGAGATATTGTCTCTGGGTTCCCCGCTGCCTTGCCTAGACCAGGGCCCGGATCTGTCTGCTGGTTCGTGGCTGGTGGGGTCTGGCCGGGCTGGTACCCTGCCGTCAGGGATGGGGCCACATAGAATGCGTTCCCTTGCATCAAGCTGGTGTTCCTGGAGATGGGAGGACGGGAAGGCATTGCCCGTCTGCCGTGCCCCCAGGACCGTGAGTGAGCACCCAGCACCTCCCAGCACTTGGGGAGCAGGCCGCAGGGGTGCTCGGTTCCGGGGTGATGGCCGGAAAAAACCTCCACCCATGGCTCCAGCCTGGACGGCGGTGCAGTGAAATGGCTGCAGTGCCTGGGCGGACTCTGGCTCCAGTTCCTCTAGAGTGCTGGGAGAAACAGTATCTCCCCTTCCTCCCGGGCCGGACAGGGGGCTGCCTGCGGCTGCCTGCTCTGGGTTGCGGGTGCTCAGACCATCCTGCAGCCTCCTGGGCTTGTTCTAATGGGGAACCACTGAGCTTCCAGTGAAATGCAAGCAATCCCGGGCTGAGAGCCTTCAGCTGGCTCTAAATGAGTCCTTAATATTTGGGTGCACACTGGAGGGGGGATTTTCCCAGGGCTGATGGTCCCTGGGGACCCCCAAACTGCTCTCACACCCCCATGGGGGTCCCCACACTCCCCAGCTCACTGGCTGGGAAGCTGAGCACAGCTGGCGTGGATGCGATTGTGGCCATTACGGTGGGCTCTTGCTCGGGAAGCTCGGTGGGGTGGGAGGGGGGAGGATGAGGCCTTTTCGGGACACTCATCCCCTGGAGCACTGGGGATGCGGCCGCTGCTTTTTGCTCGGGCGCAACGCCCTGGAAAGCAGCTTCTTCCCGTGCGGGACTCAAGGCGAGGCTGAGCCGGGGGGGCTCTCAAAGCCAGGGAGAAAGGGCAGCAATTAAACGCCTTCCCGTGCAGGGCTGCGGATGATGTGAGGAAAGTATGTTAACAGCCAGGGGGAGAGAAAAACAACAGGGCACAACCTCAGCCCGTGTAAAGCTGCAAAGCTCTTTATGGCTTCATTTGCCCGGAAAGGCTTCTTGCTGATTTACACCAGCTGGAAAAGCCAGGCTGTAGCATCCCTGCGCACATTCCGATGTGGTTTTGGGAGCGCTGCTGTCGGGATGGGGGTAGGAAGTCACGAGTGCGGCTGCTGCGTTCCCATTGCGAGCGCTGTGGGGCGGGAGGGGGAGGAGGAGCTGCTTTGCTTCAGCATCCTGGGGTGAACCTGCCGAAGGACAAAACAGAGCCACAAATCAGACCCTGCGCTGAGGGACACACTTTGGTGCGGTTGGGAAGCTGGGATGAGCTCATAAATCGCCTTTGGAGCATTTTACCGTTAGAAAAATGCTGCCGTGGAATGACCATGCACCCCCAGAATGCGCTCGCCCCTAATCAACGGTGCACTGGAAACAGGGCGTCCTGCCCCCATCCCCCCCATGGGGCCGCTTGGCTCTCCTAACCGGGGCGTGCCCTGCATTTTTGACATGTTTGCTGTTCAGTCTTAAAAATTGCGGAATAATCCCTCAGACAAGGGTGTTATGGACACTCCATTGCCGGCACGGAGACCTGGTCGCCCTGAGAGCCGGTGCTTGGGCTCTGCTGCCGGGGTGCCAGCTCCTGCCTGGAGTAAATAACTGATGGATGCAAGAGGGGAACCAGGTTTTTTTACGGTGCATTTAATTCTCTGGCAGCCGAGTTGCCCCGTAACCCCCCTTCCCTGTGCCAGAGAAAAGCTGCTTATGCACTTTCTGCTGTTCTCTTTGTTTGCACGCTTGCCAGGAGGAACTACTATTCTTATTCCTATTACCCGTAAGTAACTGTCTTTCTCTCTCTTTCACCCTTCCTCCCAGCTGCCCTCCTCGTCCTGCTGCTCCAACAAGTCCTTTTCTTTGCCGAGTACATTTAAGGGCCTCTTTGATTCGGGGAAAAGAACGCTGCTGAGCTTGTTAGAGACCGAAGGCAGCGTAAAGGGGTAGGGTCAGTGTCTCCGGGCTGAATTCTGGATTTTGGCAGCATCTTGAGGTGTCCTGGCCCTGTCAAGGTGCCGACATGGGCTCAGATCTGCTCATCCTTCCCCTTGTTTAGTCCCTGCTCTGGCTTCTTGGGAGCCTGATGCTGCCTCTCCGTAACAAGATTTTTTTGCCTAAATGTCATGATTTTGGGATGTGAAGATCTGTTCCAACAAGAGCTCCTGGGCTTTCCCAGGATCTTCGTTAGGTGCCTTACGGGGGCCTTGTCTGAGGGGACGAAGCCTGCCTGGCGGGTACAGAGCATGTGTGCAGTCAGAGGCTCCAGCCCGCCCGTTGGGATGGATTTAGTCCATTGGCATGGCTTTAGAGTCATAGAATGGTTTGGACTGGAAGGGACCTTTAGAGGGCCATCTAGTTCCAACCCCCCTGCTGTGGGCAGGGACATCTGCAGCTCCATCAGGTTGCTCAGAGCCACATCCAACCCAGCCTTGAATGTTTCCAGGGATAGGGCATCTGCAGCCTCTCTGGGCAACCTGTGCCAGTGCCTCCCCGTCGTAAAAAATACCTTCCTTCTATCTAGTCTGGATCTCCCCTCTTTTAGTTTAAAACCGTTTCCCCTTGTCCTTTCCCTACAGGCCCTGTGTAAAAGTCGTCTGTTCCCCCCCAGCTTTCTTATAAGACCCTTTAAATACTAAAAGGCTGCAGTAAGGTCTCCCTGGAGCCTTCTCTTCTATAGGCTGAACACCCCAACTCTGTCAGCCTGTCCCCCAGTGAGAGCTGCTCCAGCCCTCTTATCATTTTTGTGGCCCTCCCCTGGACCCGCTCCAGCAGGTCCATGTCCTTCTACTTCTTGCACTGGTGCTGAGCAGCACAGTGGTGCACGAGGCACGAGGGCTGGTCCGTGGTGGAGCGAGGTGCTGGGGTGCCATGGGTGGGCAATGCCTGGGGAGATGGGGCCAGGGGTGAGCTGGGGCTGCCCTGTGCCATGCCAGCCAGGATGGGAGAGCCGTTGCTTGCCCAAGGGGTGCTCCTGGCTGTTCCAGACGCGGGCTGTTTTGGGGAGGGGACATGGAGGATGAGCAGTGGGAGTTGCGGCAGCCGGCAGGGGATGATCCGTGGGGCTGTGTCTGGCTTGGGGCACCGGGACACCCAAGTGTGGTGACCGCTGCGGGAAATAATCCATCCTGCTCCCTAAAATTATCCGAGCTCATTAGCTTTTAGGGGGGTAACTTACAGCACCGGTGGGTCAGCATAACTTACATGTGCTTCTCCCCCTGCTCCCCTTCGCGGCCCCCTGCAGAAAACCCGTCAACATGACCAAAGCGACCATTAACTACCGGCACGAGAAGACGCACATGATGAGTGCCATCGACAGGAGCTTCACCGACCAGAGCACGCTGCAGGAGGACGAGCGCCTGGGGCTCTCCTTCATGGACACCCACAGCTATGGCAACCGGGGTAAGGGTGGGGAACAGCAGCACCCCCCTGCTCCCATCCAGCTGCAGCAAAGGGGCCCTGATAATCCCTAAATAGCCCAGAACCAGCTGAGATTTGTTTATCCAAGGCTCGGTAGTGGTTATTGCATCTGTTGTAGCCTGTTGTGTGTGGCACATTGCAGGCTTTTCTGTGCCCTGTGTAAACCTCCAAGGGCGTCTGATCTGTGGCTGTAGCAGCTTTTATTATCCAGGTTTTGCAGAAGGTAAAACACTCGTGGGCACCTTGAACTGGGTCTGTGTATCTCGTCCTCTTACAGCAGAGATCTGAGCTGGTGGCTGGGAGGGTTGAGGCCATTTCTGGGCTCAAACGCTGGCTGCAGCCCCCTGAAGTTGAGTGAACCCCAACTCTTTGGCTTACATTGAAAGCTTTGCACCAGGCTTCACCCAGCACAGCCGGCGTGGCTTTGCTCCGCAGTGTTCTGCACAGCCCGGGTCTTTGAATGGTTAAAGAGCCACCATGTTCACATCAGAGGGAGACTGATAATTTAACACCCACTGGAGTATGCATCTCGGTGCTGATTTAGTTGTAAAATAACTCGTTGGATGCCCCAGTTTCAACCATATGCTAATAACATCTGTTACAGTAACTTCAAGATGCTGCTTACCCACAGCTCTTCTTCACCGGCTGCGGGATTAATACGCTTCCCGGCATTGTCTCGTGGATAATAGAAGCCCAGAGGGCAAACTTTGCTTCCTCTTAATACATCTGGCTAGGTGTATTATTTTTCAGTTACTGTCCTCGAAGCACTCATAGGCTGCTGGGTCTCTGATTGGGCTGAGCTGGGGCTGCTGGTCCCGGGTTTCTTTAGGGAAGGGGCTGTGGGGCCAGGTCCTGCTCCCACCCACTGGCTTGCTCTGCTTCTGGCTGCTCCTCATCCTTCTGCTTGGTCTGAAGGTAGAGGAGGAGATGTGGGGAGTTTGGGTTCTCTGCCACAGCAGGGGACGCCTCCGCTGCAGCCACCCCCTGCCTGGGGGCTCTTCCCCACTGTGCCTCAGTTTCCTTGCGTAATACTTCTCATGGAAACCCAAGTGGGTCCTCAGCGTGTGGCTGCGCAGAGCTGTCAGCACCTTGCAAACACCTACAATTCATTTCTCCTTAAACCCAGCGGCCAGTGCATCCCTTACCCGTTCCACGTGTGCCCTCCCGCACCATCCCGTTGGTTCAGCCACGCGTTGGCAGGTTTCTGATTGCAAAGGTTGGAGCATCGTGTCCTTGGGGGCCGCGATGCCTGATGGAGACCCTGCTCCGTGCATGCACTGCACCCATTCTGCACCCATGCTGCACGGGCAGCCGGGAGGTGCAGGCAGGGGGTGGGGGGCTGCTCCTTGCCTTCAAGCAGACCAAACATAAAATCCTGGGAGCTTTGTGAGCGAGCCGGCAAGGGCGCTTTTAGAAGTGTTGTTAGGGGAAACCACAACCAGGACGCACTGTCTTGCAGAGCTGCTTCCCAGCAGCATGGGGTCGGCATTCCAGAGTGGCTGGTACAGGATTCGTGCCCGCCCCTACAGGATCCATGCCTGTTGCATCTCTTGGCAGCAGTAGAGAGCATCAGGTTTTGTGCAAACCCAGATTTTGGGATCCAGTGCAGGACCTTGCCCTGTCAAATGCAGGTCAGGTCTTAGTCTGGCTCTGCTGGTAATTACATGGCGAAGGCATAAACCAGGTAAATGCTGCATAACCTCCCCCGTTAAACAGCAGCCAGCTCCATTTGTGTCAGCGGTAGGAATAAGGCGCCGGTATCTAGCAGTGAGGAAGATTAACTGTTAAGCTGGGCTGGAGGCTTTGGCAATGTGATTTTTCAAGTCAGGACTTGGTCTGAATATTTGGGCACGTAGCTCTTACTCTATTAGATGGGAGTTAATTGCTCCAGTCGATGGGAAATAAGCTTATTAACCCCCTTAAGGTCATGCCCACTGATTTCTAAGAGATCTGCTGTGTTCCTAAAAGACTGTAATGGGTATTTTCAGCTTTGTGGTGTAGGAATAGCTGCAGAGAGCACAGGCAGGGCCTGGACCACATGCAGCC
Source organism: Rhynochetos jubatus (assembly GCA_027574665.1). Taxonomy (NCBI): domain Eukaryota; kingdom Metazoa; phylum Chordata; class Aves; order Eurypygiformes; family Rhynochetidae; genus Rhynochetos; species Rhynochetos jubatus. Next base: position 3,643,417 of record CM050672.1, on the reverse strand, counting down.
CTTGAAGAGAGATGGGCTGCAGCACCAGAATCTCCTGGGGATGTTGCCAGGTGCCCTCCCATCCCTCCGTGCGTGCGAGGAGGTGATGGGGTCATGGTCCAAGGCTTTGTTTCCCTGATTCTTCCTCGCTTTCTGCAGGTGACCAGCGCAGCAGCTTAGTCAACGAGTCCAGCAGCTTGCTGGGGGGCTCCCCCCGCCGCCAGTGTGGCCGCAAAGGGTCCCCATATCACACCGGGCAGCTCCATCCTGCCGTCCGGGTGGCGGATCTTCTCCAGCATATCAACCAGATGAAGACAGCAGAAGGCTACGGCTTCAAGCAGGAGTACGAGGTGAGAGCATCTTGTCCTGGTGCCTTGGAGATGCAAGGGGGAAGTATGGTGGACAAGGTGGCATTGAGTGGGACGCGTGTGCGAGAGGATGCTCCAGGTCTGGAGCTGCAGTGCTCTGAACAGCAGGTGCTGGATCTCAGCTCTCTAGGCAGGCAGCATCGGCATGTGGGGTGTCCCTGGGTCTGGATCAGATCTCTGGTCCTGGCAGCTCAGGATTTAGTCGTTGGCTTGACCAGGTCCCCGAGATGAGCCAAACCAGCTCTGCCAGCCAGCCTGCACCTCTCCTGTCTGCAGTGCCTCATCCCACCTCTCCTGCAGGGGCTGGGGGTGCTTCTCCCTTCCTTGGGTCCTCCTGGGCACCACAAGGTCGTGTTCTGCTCTCCAGCACGCTTGTCCTAGGATAAGCACTGACATAGCCTAAATCCTCTGCAGTCTGGCAGCTCCCAAGACCGTGGAGACCCTGGGGAGAGGATGAGAGCGATCCCAGGGGAAGGGAAGCCCCCCTGCAAGGGTCGTTGGCCGCATCATGTCCATCCCACCTCGTTGGGCCAGAGCACTGTAATGGAGCGTGCTATCCCGCACGCCTGCCGCAGCGTGCCCAGTGGGGCTGATTTCCTGACTCCTCGGTGTCCCACAGGTCTGGTGATTGAAATTTCCTAGGGAAATTACTGTTTAATGCTTAGTTGTTTCAAGTGCAGGAGCTTTTTTTCCCCCCCCCTTTCATGTATTGGACAAACCAGGGCTTGCTATAATCATTAGTGCTCCTTGAAAAGCTGCTGTATGTTCTTGGAACTAGTCATTTGAAAGCACTCAGATATTATGGGAGGGGAGAAAACATGTAATTTCCTTCCACTTTCCTCCTCTTACGCCAATCTATGAATGTTACTGTTATTACACACAAACCTATTCTGTGCTGGGAAGAGAAAGAGACTGGGGAGGTGTAGAATAAAACCATGACCAACCCTGGGAAAAAAACAGGCAGTCTGTAATTTGCTGGAAAATGGGGCATTTTGTGGATGCAACAGAAGTGTGTAGCTGGCAGAGCGTGCTGTGGAGCTGGGGCTGCAGAACCCAGGTGTTGGGGTGGAGGGACCGCCCTGTCTGCCCTGCTCGCTGGCAAGGTTGTGGGGCCAAGGAGGGTCCCCCAGTCCTGCCCTCGGGTCTTGATGGCCATCCTTTCCTTACAGAGCTTCTTTGAAGGCTGGGATGCTTCGAAGAAGAAAGACAAGACCAAAGGGAGACAGGATCATGTGTCGACATGTGAGTGCCTTTACCAAAGGCTTACACACCCTGAAGGCTTGAACAACCTTCTGAAGGGCTTTGGGGTTTTTTTGGTAGGTGTGCAGTCCGTGGCAAGGAATACACTGGTGGGTTTTGGTTGGTCAGAGGCAGCAGAAGGGTCCTTGCGCAGCACAGGGGGCCCAGCCCAAGAGCTCCTGTTGGGCATCAAACACTGGAGCAAATGGGAGGGATGGAGCTGTGTCAGCATGGACCCCTGGAGCTGGATCATTCATGAAGTCAGAACATCTTGAGGTGCTTTAAAACTGAGGATAACATCACTATGAAGTACTGGGCAGTGCTGCAAAGCCCCAGATAACCTGGAGTGTGTTTTCTTGTACATACGTATGAGAAAACTGTAGCCCTGCCCTAGCGAGCTTCTGGTGTGGATGTGCAGGATGAGACAAAGGGGTTAAATGATGAGGTTTTAGGACAGAAGACTGGGGAAGGGCTTGACCCCACCAGAGAGAGGATGCTCCTCACCAGCTCCCACCACAGTCAATGCGGCAGGGCCACCGTGCTCCCTGTTGCACCTCTGGTGACATTCCTGCAGGGTTGGGGACACCAAACCTGATAACCCAGGAGCTCTGGAGCTCTCCACCTTCCACATCCTTTGCTCCACAGCCTCATCCCTTCCACTCCAGCACTGAGACCCCAGGTGACACCAAAGGCTGAGCTCTTTGCTCACCTGCTTGGGCTCTGGCTGTCCTGGTTCCTTGCCGGGGTGGTCAGCAGGATGCTGTATCATTGGCAGGACTGGGCAGAGCTCATGGAGATTCCATGCTGGAAGCAGCTGCCCCGTGTCTGCTGGTTTAAACCACCATCTTTAGAAAGACCAGCTTGTATTTATTGCTCCTGAATATGTCCCATCTGCCTGCACTTTGCAGATTCCTAGTGCAAAACGATCTCAAAGGGTGCCCTGGGACCCAGTGGGGTGCCGTGCCGTCCCCTGGCTCATCCCCCCGGGTGCTGACAGTCCCTTCTCCCCTTGCTTTCCAGATGACCGTCACCGAGTGAAGCTGCACCCGCTCCTGGGTGATCCCAACTCAGACTACATCAACGCCAACTACATCGATGTAAGTGGGGATGGTGCCCCTCTCCATGGGGGGTCTGGACTGGGACAGGAGCTTCCCGTGGACTCTGTGGGCTGTCAGGGTTTGTCCCTGAAGGACCAGCAGCATTTGAAGGAGCTGAGACAGCCCAGGATGGGCTGAACCGTTTGGCCTGAGGCCATGAAGAGCCTGCATGGTTTATTTGTGTTCTTCTGCACTCCCTAGTTGCTGCATCTCTCCCTTCTCTGCTCTGCTCTAGCTCTCCTTTCTCCTCTCCTTTTCCATCTTCTCTTCTCCCCTTGCTTGCTCTTGTGGCCATGGATCTCCCTTTTCCCTGGGCAGAGGTGCAGAGGTTGAGGCCCAGGTGGCCAGTTGGGCTCACACTGGGATACCCAGATCCTGTCGGTGCATGCCAGTCTGGGCAGAGCTCGGCACTGCTGTCCCCTGAGAATGATGTCCCTCATTGCCGCCAGCGCTGCCGAGACCAGGGAAGGTGCAGGAAGACTACATCAGGCACAGGGCTCAAGCATCTCCTGGAAGCAGCAGCAGATCCCACTTTGCATTCTTTCCCAGAGGATGTCATCTGGCAGTGGTGGCCTGATGCCACTGTGATGGGTTCCCTGTGCCCGAGCAGCATCGCTGTGCCTGTCCTCTGTCCCTGTGTGTCCTTTCTCCCTTGTGTCTATCCATGACCTACTCCGGGGCTGGGCTCTAACCTGTCTCTTGAGCTGTGCCTCACTAATGTCTCTGTCTCTGATCTTTTTCTCTCAAACCTGTGTCCCAACGGGATCCTAAAGATTCGGATTAACCGAGAAGTAAGTAGATGGTGCCCCTCTCCATCCTTCTCTCTGCTCCCATCTCCTCCCAGGTGTCATACTGGGCAGCGTGGCGTTAGATAGGATCTGGGAGAGGCAGGCTGGAAAAACGTGGATAAGCTTGGGTACAGTTTCAAGGGAAAAGTGAGGTCTCTGTGGCACGTGCTCCCTGGGGTGACAGAGAGAAGGGGCTGTGTGCTTGGAGGAGGGGTTGAATTCATCCCACAGAAATCCCCTGTGGAATGACCTGTGGTGGACGGAGGAGCTGCCATCACCTCCGTACATGTGATGTGGATGAGTTCTGATGGAGCCATGGCCAGGGGGTGGGCTGCTGGGTCCCCAGTCCCTTTGGCAGTGGCCTCGCTGGGACATGCTCTGTGAGCTGGCATGCCCCTGTTAAGAGTTGGGAATGGCCCCAGTAAGCAGCTGGGATGAAGGAAGGGAGCAGGCCCATCGCTCCATGCAGTGTGGCTGCTGTGGGATGGGATGTCGTTAATGGTGCTCTCAGGGCGGTGTTGCTGTGCTTGGCAGCAGTGCTGGCGGCAGCAGGAGCTGGGCTTGAGCCGATGGACCCCAGGATGCCTCTGGAGTGCTGCTGGGGATTTTGGTGCGCAACAGGCATAAGGCTTGGGGGTTACATGAGATTTTTGTGGGATGTGGGACATGTACCCTCACAGGACTGGGTGCACCGGCTGCAAGGTGGCTCCCGAACCTCTTCCTCCTCCTGCAGCAGTGGGTAGCACTCTGACGGTGACTGGAACCCGGGCTGGTGGATGTGGGGAGTTGCCACCAGTTGGGTGACTGGGAAATGTTTCTGAGCTGGGCTATGCCCCAGTATGTTTCCCTCACTTGGGACTGACATCTCTGCTTCCCTTGCAGGGCTACCACAGGTCCAACCACTTCATAGCCACACAAGGTGAGTTCCCCCTTCCTCCTCCCCCAGCCCTTGCAGCCAGCAGTTCAGCAGCTCCTAGTTTAGCAGCTGGGTTTCATCCCCAGAGGATTTAACCTTGCATGGGCAAGGAAGGGAGGGAGTGGGCCTGTTCGGGGCCAAACGGAGTGGTAGCAATGTGGAGCAGATTCAGCCCCTCCCGCTGCCCCACAGCACCGCATATCCTGGGAGGAAAAGGGTGATTCAAATACTCAGGGGACGTTAGTGCTGTTGAGGCAGGAGGGGAACCGCAGTGGCATCATGGCACTGCCATGGCTGGGCTCTGCTGGCACTGCCCGTCCATCCCCGGTAGCCTGTCCTCCATCCGCAGGGCCCAAGCAGGAGATGGTGTATGACTTCTGGCGCATGGTGTGGCAGGAACACTGTTCCAGCATCGTGATGATAACCAAGCTGGTGGAGGTGGGCAGGGTAAGGACCCCATCCCATCCCTCTCCCTCTGGGCTCTGCCTCTACCAGGTGGCTCTTCCACAGAGACAAACTCCCATCCCATCCTCTCCTTGCAGGTGAAATGCTCCAAATACTGGCCTGATGACTCTGAGATGTACGGGGACATCAAGATCACCCTGGTGAAGTCAGAGACGTTGGCTGAGTACGCCGTCCGCACCTTCGCTCTGGAGAGGGTACGGCACCACTCCTGCCTGACCCTGCCCTTGCAGGCGGAGATCTGACCACCTTGGGCGTCTCTACCATCGCTAGATTGGCATTTACCAGTAACCCTGTTGATTTAGGGCTTTTTCACCCCTGGTTGAGGTGCAGCCTCTGAGCTTGGGGATGCTGGTAGCTTTTCCTTTGCCTTTTCCCCGGCTCTGTGCCTTTTGCGGGGGCGAGCGGCTCAGCCCTGCTCTGGTTTGGGCAGTGAGTGAGGGTTTAATTTCCGTGTGAGCACAGTATAATTGCGAAAGGGGTGAAGGATGCTGCTTCTCCTCCGGACTGGAGTGCAAGTTATGTGGCCATTACTCTCCAGCGTGGTACCTGGGGATGGAGCCGGTGCCATTTACCCCTTAATTTACAGGAATGTGGAATTACTGTCTAGTTACAGGGCAGGTAGCCAAGGTGCTCGTGGAGCGAGACCGGTGACTGCCACTCCCTCCTCCTCTTCCTCCTTAGATGCTTTTTAACCCTCTTGCAGTTGAGGAGGAGGGAGTTGCAGGGCTGCTGAAGCAGCTGACTGTGGTGTAGCCCATCTGGCTGGGTGCCGAGCTGGCAAAATCATGTGTTCCCAAGAAAACTGGGCATTTCGGTGGCTTAGGCAGGATTTTGCTTTCCCTGTGCACCCTCACCCCATCTCTCCTTTCTCTTGCAGCGGGGCTACTCAGCCCGGCACGAGGTGAAGCAGTTCCACTTCACGTCGTGGCCCGAGCATGGTGTCCCCTACCACGCCACGGGGCTGCTGGCCTTCATCCGCAGGGTGAAGGCATCCACGCCGCCCGACGCCGGCCCCATCGTCATCCACTGCAGGTATGTGTGTGGCCATGGGGCAGAGCTGGTTGTGGGGGAGCATCCCCCTCCGGGATGGTGTTCTGGGGGGCGTGGATGGCTCTGGGGGAGTACACTGTGTTTTCAGTAGGTGCTCAGCCTCTGATGATGCTAAAGTACTCATAAGGGAAATAATAAAATGTATAAATTCGGTTCATTTGTGCTTGTCACTATTGAGGCCGCACCTCGAATCCTGGGGTCAGTTTTGGACCCCTCACTGCAGGAAGGACACTGAGGGGCTGGAGCGTGTCCAGAGAAGGGAACGGAGCTGGGGAAGGGTCTGGAGCACAATTCCTGTGAGGAGCGGCTGAGGGAGCTGGGGGGGTTCAGCCTGGAGAAGAGGAGGCTCAAGGGAGACCTGATGGCTCCCTACAGCTCCCTGAAAGGAGGGGGCAGAGAGGGGGGGTTGGTCTCTTCTCCCAAGGGACAAGTGATGGACAAGAGGGAACAGCCTCAAGCTGTGCAGGGGAGGTTTAGGCTGGATATCGGGGAAATCCCTTCAGCAAAGGGCTGTCAGGATGGGCAGGGGCTGCCCAGGGAGGGGGGAGTCCCCACCCCGGGAGGGGTTTCAGAGCCGTGTGGCCGAGGTGCTCAGGGACATGGGTCAGTGGTGGGATTGGCAGTGCTGGGGTGAGGGTTGGGCTCAATGATCTTAAAGGTCTTTTCCAACCTAAAAGATTCTGTGATTCTGTGTTTCTAAGGTGCTGGAGCTGATGGTGTGAGGTTGGTGTCCCTTTACAATGGCAGCCAGCTGTAAAATGTCACCACCGGGCTGATGGCAGCAGGAATGGGAGGCTGCAGCTAGTTAAGGGGGGACATGCAGGGAGCAGCACTTTTCTGGGAGCTGCCCCAGCACCCATTACTGATGACAGCTCTGTACCCATGGGCGAGGGTGGCATGGGGGGACGGCCAGCTCGGGCGCTGCTGGTGATCAGGATGTTGGGTCTGGCTGAAGGGAGAGGTGAGGAGGGATGGCTGGGGAGCCCCGTTCCCAGGGTTACCCACCCAGGTGTCACCACGCAGCTCAGCCAGTGGGACACTGGACATGGGAGGATGCTGGTGGCACATCTGAGCGGGAGCAGTGGCTTTCTGTCCCCTGAACAGGCCTGCCATGTGACAGGTTAATGGTTCTCCCTCCGCTGGGCAAACAAGGAGGAGCTGATGAGCGGGAGGGATTTTTTTATTTGATTTCTCCCTGTCAATTGCCTCATCAGTATTCATTCACCAGCAACAGCGAGTGTGATTAGTGCCTGTAGCCTGTAATCACTGATAATCACGACGAGTGATTCATCAGCCCCAGAAATTAGTATTTCACTGGAAAAGACTTTGTAGAAAAGGAGCAGGGGGGCGGTTCTGTTCCTGGCATGTCGTTGGGTGGGTTCACAGTACCTGTGGGGCTTTGGCTGTGAGTCCAACCATGCCAGGATTTAGGACATTGCTGCTGCTGGGTCGTCTGGCTCTGGGCATTCTGCTGGGCTCAGCCTTAAAGCGAGAATCTCCCCCGTGGGAATTCGGACCTGCTCTGTGCCAGGGGTACCTCCCTGCACTCAGGGCTCGGTGCTGAGTATCCTCCTCAGACCTTGTGGGATGGGATCCTGGAGGGCTGTTGGCACTCAGATGGTTTACCTGCTGGTTTTGTTGCAAAAAACGTGTGTTTTGCTGTCTTAAAGTAAACCTTAGACATGGGTGCCCACCCTCCCACCCGCAGCCTGACCACCGCACAGCCCCAGGCTGCTGCAGTGAGGTGTGGGGGGGTGGTGGTGGGGAGGGTGGTTTAGGGCTAAACTGGGCTGTGGTTATGGAGGTGTGAGAGGTCCTGGCAGCCCTGCCTGGACCCCCGGCTGCCCCCGCGTCCATGGGCAGGGACTGTACATCAGGTCCTCAGCCACTCACACCTTGCTATGTGCCAGCCAGTGTCTTGGGTGGCGTGCGGATGCCATGAGGACTGAGATCGTGTTTATATTCAATTAGTAAATAGTTATTATCTGAATTTTACAAGCTTCCTTGTTTTTTTTTTCCTCTGATTCTCCCCCTCTGCTGGAAGCTGCGGGGGAGGTGTGTGAGTGGCTTTGTGGTATTTTATTGCTGGCCATAGTTAAACCACAACACTGTGTTTTCCTCCGCCATCCCTAGCGCCGGCACGGGGAGAACTGGCTGCTACATCGTCCTGGACGTCATGTTGGACATGGCTGAGTGCGAGGGCGTCGTGGACATCTACAACTGCGTGAAGACCCTGTGCTCGCGGAGGATCAACATGATACAGACAGAGGTGAGCGGGTGTCGGGAGCAGCTGGGGACATGTGGGGCTGCTGTCACCAGCAGGTTGCGGAGGCTCAGCCCTCTCCCCTTTCCTTCTCCCCAAAAGGAGCAGTATGTCTTCATTCACGATGCCATCCTGGAAGCTTGCCTGTGCGGGGAGACCAGCATCCCCGCCGGCGAGTTCAAGCCCACCTACAAGGAGATGGTGAGGATAGAGCCGCAGAGTAACTCCTCGCAGCTGCGGGAGGAGTTCCAGGTGAGCGACCCCAGAACCCCTGCATCCCCTTGCAACACCCTCTTGCTCCTCACCCACCTGGGGCCCACCACTTCTGGGACCAGCAGGCTCTGAGGAGCAGCAGGCAGGGCTTTTGGCCCTAGTGCAGGCAGGAAAGAAAGTAAGGGCACATGTATTCGTAGACCCTGAACTCGGTGACTCCCCACCTGGACGTGGAGGAGTGCAGCATCGCCCTCCTGCCCCGCAACCGGGAGAGGAACCGCAGCATGGACGTCCTGCCACCTGACCGATGCCTTCCCTTCCTCATCTCCGTGGATGGAGACAGCAACAACTACATCAATGCGGCCTTAACTGATGTGAGCATGCTGTGGGGAGAGCAGGGGCTGGTTTGGGTGGTCTTGGGCAGCTTTTCACAGCAAAAGGTCACTTGGTTTGAATTTACTGCCTTGTTTACACAAGGGTACAAAGGCACCTGGCAGCCCCCAGCTGGGACCAGTGTAACGGGGTCCTTCAACCCTTCTTTCGTGTAGTAGCATCTTGCATGTCTTGAAGGAGCATTCTGGCTGCTCTAACAAGCCACACAGCAAGGGTCTTCATTTAGTTCATAGCAAAATGGGGCACAGGAGAGAAAAGCTCTGCCTGGTACTGGTGCATCCTCCTGGAGCAATTCAGGGGGCTCTGACCTGCTCCCAGAGCCACTGTGCATCCCCCTGGTGCCGTCAGAAAGGACACCCATGACAGCAAAGCTATTTCCTACCTGCTGATGACCGCAAAACAGAGCAGAGAGCTTGCTGCAGGCTCCAAGCCTGCACGAAGCGATGGGTCATTTATCACCGAAACCACTTTCCTCTCCTTAAAAACAAGCCAGGGTGCTTTGCACTGGCAGCACTGAGCCCTGCTGCACTCTGGGCACTTTCCCTGAACCCTCTTGGTCGCAGCTGAGCACCAGTACCAGGCTGAGCCCTGATTTTTTCACCCCATGGGTGATTTATCTGTGTGAGATCTCGTCTCCCGGTTACCTGCTCTTGCAGCTCAAAGTGGTTTGTAAAGCGGTGGTGGCTGCTGGCAGCTGGGGAGCAGCACCCACTGAGCTGTGGGCTTTGGCTTCCATGGGGTGGGAGCTTTGTTTTCAGCTTGCTTGGTGTTTGCATATCCATTTTATTTTTATACACCACTGAGCCTCCCTTAATCTCTGCTACAGGGTCAGAGAATAGAAATTTCTTTACAGACAGAAAAAGCCTTTTGGATAAAATTCTCGCTGAAGGGATAAAACCCATTTCCCTCTTCAGGAAAGAAAGAAAAGCTCATTTTCCTTAAGTGCCAGAGCAGTTTGCTCAGTCAGTCCGTCCGTCTGTCTCATGTCAGATGAGATTGCTTTGTGCTGCCGTCACCGGTGCTGTGGTGGTGCGGATGCCAGCAGCAGGCTGGTGGACCTGTGCTCTGCTCTGCACCGGCTGCCGTCGTTTACGCCAGTGCCAAAGGACTGCGGGTGCCAGGGCAAGCCTGGTCAACACCTGATGAAATCTCCCTCGCCCTGCTGCTCTTTCTGCCCTTCACCAGGGTGGAAAATGTGGATCTTGCTGCCTCCCCACGGAGAGGGCAGGAGGAAAGGTTTGATGAGGACATTTCCGTGCGCTTGATTTAGGAGGTTTTGCAGGGGCCAGAGGACTCCCTGGCAGCAGAGAGAGCTGTGCTAATTCTTGGGTACTGAGCATTTTCTGCTCTGTTCCTGTATCTGAGGAGGCGTGAGCTGAAGTGTGTTAATCTAAGTCTGATTGATGCAGTGCTGAGCCCGGCCATGGGCTTCCCATCCCTCGGCGAGCTGGCGTCAGGGTGACCAAGAGGACAAGTCTTGTTTGAAGCTCGAATGAGAAGTAGTCATTGTCTTACCCCCACTTCCTTCTTGCAGTCTCTAGGGGTCTTTCATTTGGGTTTCCTTTCCTCCCCAAAAAGACCATTGACCCTATTGCCTCTTTGCTGCTCTCAGTGCCCAGAGGTGTTGGGGTGATGCTGTGGGTGATGCTTTTGCTCTGGACTGGGCTGCAGAGCTGGGTGCTGGGGCGATCTTGCAGCCAGGGCTTGTGCTTGTTGTTGGCTCAAAGGTGACATCTTTGCCTAGTTATTTGTATGAAATGCCCATCCCTGTGAGAGCTGAGAGCAGGAAGCGGTTGCCGTTGTCACCACCAAGGGCAGTAATCACTTAGACCTGGTTTTATAGCATCTCCCCAGCACCAGGGCATGGAGGGACTGAGGCTGTGCCAGGGCAGCCAGCTCTGTTCAACGGTGGAGAAGATGGCTTTGGTGACACTCAGCTTCTGGTTGCGTTGTTTTTTTGAGGTGTGACAGCAATGACTGGTCCTTAACGATGCTCATCTTCCCTCTGCAGAGCTACACCAAGAGCGCTGCCTTCATCGTCACCCTGCACCCACTGCAGAACACCACCACCGACTTCTGGCGGCTGGTGTATGACTACGGCTGCACCTCCATCGTCATGCTCAACCAGCTCAACCAGTCCAACTCTGCCTGGGTGAGTGCTGCTGCACTGGGCACGGGGCTGGTAGCCCTGTCCTGCTCCCTCACCACTGCCTTGGAAGTGCTGCAGCCCCAGCCTTGCTTGCTTACCTCCCTCTCCTCTGCAGGGGGGGATGGGACTGGCTGCAGTATCCAGGTTTTATCTTCTGTAAGCACAGGGCTGGCCAGTTGGAGCCAAAGATATGTGGCAGCAGCAAACCAGCCTGGCTTCGTTGCGTTGGCGTCATGTTGGCTTCGTGTTGGCTTCGTGTTGGTGTTGCGTTGGCGCGTTGGTGTTGTGTTGGTGCGTTGGCGCGTTGGCACGTTGGCGTTGCGTTGGCGCGTTGGCGTTGTGTTGGCGCATTGGCGTTGCGTTGGTGTTGTGTTGGTGTTGCGTTGGCGTTGCGTTACTGTATGATAGTCTTTGGGAGATACAAGGCTAACGACAAGTATAACCTTATTGTAAAGAACTGATTCTCATCCTCCTTTTAGAAGGGGGAAACTGAGGCACAGGGAATTTCCTGTGTTTGTCTTCCAAGGGCACTGGTGGCTTGTGAACACCGCTTTACAAAGCAAAGCAGCTGTCCTGTGGGTTTTATGGTGTGATGGAATGTGCAGATCTGCTGAACTGCAAGGGAGGTGTCCTGTCACTTGGGGGAGAAGGGACAGAAGCTGGGGAGCAGAGCACCATGCTCAGCCTCACCTCGCTTTGCTCTCCTGGTGCACCGCTCCCCAGGGGAATGACTGGAGCGCTCCTGTCACCACCAGAGGGGATGTAAAATTCTGCTACAGATCTGTCATGTTAATTCAGTGGGGAAAGTTACTGGATTTTTACATAAAATTAGCATTATAGACTCTTAATGGGTGTCTGGAGAAGACTTCATTAGCTGCCTTATTTTACAAGTTGAGATCAGATATTCAGTGTAAATGACCCAAAATGGCAGTTGTACCGTTCGTTGCAAGGATGCAGATGGATGTGGCACTGGTACCAGCGGCATGTAAAGACGCCGGTATGTGGTTGTATATGTCAATATGCTGGACACACGCAGAGCTGTGGAGCGCACCCACACATCCCTTGAGCTGATACCTTATGCTCCAAAGGACCTTTGCATGGGGCGACTTTAAGCAGCCCCTGAGCATCGAGGGATGTCCAGGAGGGTCTCTGGCCCTGTGGAGGTTTGCCGGGAGAGGAGGCAGAGCTGGCCCCAGAGAGCTTCCCAGTTCGTGTGCTCGCTCAGAGGAGTTGCTTGTAGATCAGGTTCATCTTTAATGAAGTGTTCTGCCCATGGACACGCTGAAATGAGCAGGTTTGTGTGACGGGTGGTTGGAGAGGCCCCTTCCAGCAGCTGGGACTGTTTTGACTGTCTAGAGCTTGACGATGGTGATGAAAAGGTCAGGTGTTTATGCGTAGGAATCAGGGGGAAGGCCAACAAGGCAGATGTGGTGGGAGCCTGTTGTAGAGCACCCAGCCCTACCTGAAAGGAGGGTGCAGAGAGGGGGAGTTGGTGTGTTCTCCCAAGTGACAAATGATGGGACAAGAGGAAAAGGCCTAAAGTTGTGCCAGGGGAGGTTTAGATTGGATATTAGGAAAATTTCTTCATCTAAAGGATGGAGCAGGCTGGCCAAGGAGGTGGGAGTGTCACCATCCCTGGAGGTGTTTAAAAATCGCGTGGACGTGGTTAAGTGGTAGACTTGACAGTGCTGGTTTAAGGATTGGACTCAATGATCTTCAGGGTCTTTTCCAACCTAGGTGATGCAAACGGAAAACGCACATCGGCTGCGCTAATTAATCCCTGATAGGCGTTTTTCGGTCCATCCACTGCTGAGGCAAAGGGTTTCTTGGCTGGTAGATGTCCATCTTCCCTGAGGTCGGCTGGTTGTGCCTGCGAACTGACTGGAAGGTGCTGCACTTTGGGGGTTTTAGCAAATTCTCTCTCCACAGCATGAGTTTCTTCGTAAAAGCAGTTACTATGTCACTCGTCGCTCAAACAGCACCCTTCACCTTGAAGGGGCACCTAAATGTCGTCTTTTTGTGGACAGTAACTGCTAGGTAGGATAACAGCAACTAACAGCAACTGGTCATCAGCCAGTTTGCAACACTTGTCTTGCTTTAAAATGGAACTCTTTTAAGTTTGACAGCCCTGCTAAGCCCTCACCATGAGATAATCAGCAAACCTCTGTGTGGTACGAGAGATTTTCGTGGTTGCTCCCCATCTCATGACAGCGTATTGTAAAGAATTCGCTCACTGTTGGCAATATACCATCTCTATGTGAGAGTATATGAATAAAAGGAAAATGAATACAGTTCCAGTATTCCCTTCCTGCACCTCAACGGATTGTCTTGCACACCCAAGTTTACAGACCACTGGCTTAGAAACCCTAAGGAGGAATGATCTGGGTGTCTCATGCAGCAAGCAGTGTTAAAGCCCAGAAGCCTTCAACACCTGGATGGGTACAAGTGTCACCCCTTGCTCTGGATCAGCTTTAACGTTCACCAGGTGTGCCCGGCTGTGAACTTTGCTCAGACTGGTGTTCCTACTTCCATCTGCTTCTCAGTGTTTGGGTGCAGACAGGGAGCTCTCAGATGCTACTGGAGGTCTCTGGTTTCTGTAACCAGCACCGCCGATTCAGCAATAGCTATTTTACAGTCATCAGGACAAGGCACGAGATAAAATACATTTGTCTGCTGCTTCCAGGTGCTAGTTAAATTGGCTGTTGTACTCTTCATCTGGCGTACGGACCCTTAAGTTGTGAGAAGGAATCACAAGCTCAGCTCCCTGACCTTGGGACCTTATTTAGGAAGAATTCCCACGATCGGACTCTGCTGTGTACTGCTGTTTACTGTGAAACTATGAACTCGTGATCTAACTTCTCATGAGCCATGTGAGATTTTGCCTAAATGGCTGTGGAGTGTGGAGCATCCTCCACAGCAGGAGTTACAGGTCTGGTCCCACCACAGTATGAAACTCCCTGTTCCATGGAAAGGAAGGGAATCATACATAGCGTCTTATTTAAATACCTCGGTGAAAGCCTCTTGTCTAGAGGAAGCGTCAGTAAATGCTGATGAGAGAGGTTCTTCCTGCAGTAAGTCCAAGTTGTAGCTCCTGCAGGGCAGCAATGCTGTAGTTATCGCCAGATGGGATGCAGGATGGGCAGGAGAAGCGCAAGGCTGCTGCCTGCAGCCCCAGTGCCGCTGGGCTCTGCTGGGGGAGGAAGAGGCACGGACTCCCCAAGAGCGACGAGGGGTTGGTTTAGTTTGAGTGTCCCGGGGTGCTGGGGCAGCTCCTGGGTCAGTTGTTTGCCGAGTGCACCACTAGTGCCCTCACATGAAAACATGACTGTTTTCAGTTATGGGTCTTAGGAGTGTGAGAGTTCCCTGCAGACTGGAAGCTCGCTATTGTTATTCCCATGGGTAAGAAGAGTGGGAGGGAAGACACAGGGAACTACAGAGCTGTTAGTCTGACCTCAGTGTGTGGAAAAACAGTGGAGAAGATCATAGTAGGTTTGACTGAAAGGCATTCTGTTATCAGGGACAGTCAGGATGGGCTCACGAAGGGCAAGTCCTGTGTAAGTGCTCTTACATCCTTCTTTGTTAAGGTCTTGCTGGATGAAGTGAAGCTGGTGGATGCAATTTTTCTGGATTTCAGTAAGGCTTTTGATGGTGCTTCTCACATCGTCCTTCTGGACAAGTGTCCAGCTGTGAGATGAGCAGGTACACTGTGTGCTGAGTGAAGAACTGGCTGGAGGACAGGGCTCCAATGGTTGCAGTGAATGGGGCTACGTCTGCCTGGGGACCTGCCAGCAGTGGTGTTCCTCAGGGCTCAGTCCTACGGCTGCTTCTGTTCAGTGTCTGTGTCAATGATCTGGGCGCAGGGGTTGTACACTCCATTGTACACAAGTGTGCTGACACTGCCGAATGGGAGGTGCTGTTGACTGTCTAATGGACAACTGGCCTTGCAGGGGGATGTGGATAGATTGGAGCATTGGGCAATTATCAATGGTATGAAATTGAACAAGAGCAAATGCCGGATTCTGCACCTGGGAGTAAGCCAGGCACAAGGATAAATTGGGAGAAGGGTGGCTAGAGAGCACTTAATTTTCTTTGCTATAGAACCTTTCAATCCAAACCTGGAAACTCAGTGATGTTCTATCAACCTTTCCAATTACACCCTCTCTGCAGGACTCTCTGGTTTTTTCAGTAAAGGTTTGATTTAGCTCCTGTAGGAATCTGTGCTTCTCTTCCTCGGAGCTCACACAAATTCCCACACCGGGTGTGTTGGCCTTACTGAAGTCCGTCATGCAAACGGGACCACATGAAAACAGGAATGAGGACAGAGGCTTTAGCTGTGTTCTGAGGCCCATGACACAGTGAGGAGCTGTTGGTGGATGTAGTGGGTCTGAGTAGGGGCGGGGTTGGTAGCGGGGAAGGGGCCACAGGGGTGGCTTCTGCGAGAAACTGCTGAAAGCTCCCTTGGCTGCAAGTCGACCCCACGTCTGGCCATGGCCGAGCCAATTAGCGCCTCTGTGGTTGACGTAGTTTAGAGGGAGAAACCAAGGGACCTGGAGCAGAGAAGGACTGGGACGTGAGAGGGACAACCAGGCAGACCCCCAGGTCAGTGGAGAAGGAGGGGATGAGGTGCCTGGAGCACAGATTGCCTGGCATCCCATGGTGAGAGCCATCCTGCAGCCGTGGAGGGGCACGGGATGGCAGAGACCCCCCTACAGCCTGAGAAAGACCCCACACTGGAGCAGGCTGCTCTGGAAGGGCTGTGCTCCTGGGAGGGACCCATGACAGAGCAGTTGGTGAAGAACTGCAGCCCATGGGAAGGACTTGTGTTGGAGAAGGACTTGTGTTGAAGAAGTGGTGGACTGTTGCCCAGGGGGGGGACCCCACGCTGGAGCAGGGGCAGTGTGTGAGGATCCTTCCCTGAGGAGGAAGGAACAGCAGAGACAACGTGTGATGGACTGACCCCAACCCCCGTTCCCCATCCCCCTGCGCTGCTGGAAGGAGGTAGAGGAATGGGGAGCAAAGCTGAGTCCGGGAGGAAGGAAGGGGTGAGGGGAAGGTGTTTTTAAGATTTGGTTTTATTTCTCATTATCCTACTCTGATTTGGTTGGTAAGTAATTAAATTAAGCTTTTCCCCATGTTGAGTCTGTTTTGTCCATGACTGTAACTGGTGAGTGATCCCTCCCTGTCCTTGCCTCTACTCATGAGCCTCCCCTACTGGGGAGGAGTGAGCAGGTGGCTGTGTGGTGCTGAGTTGCTGGCTGGGCCTAACTCACAACAGTGGACTGCTCAGGAGATGCTCTGAGCAGAGCCATGAAGGGCGTTTTCAACAGAAAATGTGGGAAGGGTGTTCTGGGGATGGGTGTTGCCTCTCTGCTCCTCTGTGAGTGCAGAGCAGAGGCTGTCAGTGCAAACCCAGCACCCAAGGGTGGCTCTGGCATGGGCGAGGAGGCTCTCTGGTCCCTGCATGAGGATGGGGCTGCACCGGGCCCTGGCTGGTAGCTGCTCTGAGCCTTGCAGTGTTTACTTCTGATGGAATGGGCCTGCCTGGCTTCCCCGTGTGTGTAGGGAGGTGTTGAAGGCTGGAGGACGGAAGGGCTTTGCCTGCATGTGTGGCTGTGGGGCAGAGCAGCTCTGGTGCCCGAGCAGCAGGCAGGTCAGGCTGGGGGTGGGCAACTGGCACTCCCGAGTGCATTTTTCACCGCGATTCACATTTACTGATTCACATTTCTCTCTCACATGTGCTGAAATTCCTACCAGGGACCAAGTGTCCCTTTGAAACCCCAGCCCCGCAGCAGTGCCACTGTATTCCTGTCCCTCCACTGCGACCGTCTGCAGCACGCACCTCAGCTCTCAGCTGCGCCCAGATGCGGTGGACCGCGGCAGGGAAGGAGGCAGCTCAACCTATTTTATTTCTCTCTGTCAACCTGTTCTTTCATTCTGTGGTCCAGAAATGCCCTTCAGCCTCACAGGAGCTGCCTGCTCCTGTGCTGTCCTCCCCCAGGTCCCCGTCCTCTGCCATGGCCACTGTCCCCTGGCACCGTCCGATGGGACTCTGCATTTTTCTTCATTATTCAGCCCTGCCTCTCTCTCCGGACGTTTATTCTTCAGGGATGTCTGTGTTACAATATTTAGCTGGATCTTAAATGTTTACCAGTTTAGGACCAACAGGTAATAAATCAACCTTTACAGCAGGCAGCTCTGAAAGGTGACTTAGAGGGTATATCCCTCACTTGAACTACGTCTTGCCGAAGGAAGTTTTAATACCCAAATTATAGCTCTGAGTCTAGAAGGCTTAGAGATCTTGGAGATTTATAGCCCCTATTAATAACCAATTATTTCTCAAACACATTTGCCATGCAGTTAGGCCCGAGCTGTTAGATGGCCTGAAATGCTAAATGCCCTGTTAAAGTGCGGTGACAAACATCATATATTTTGTGTCGATGCTGGTTTCCCGGCTGTCGTGATGTGAAAACATTCGCATCCATGACCCTTGGACCGAGCCATCCATCAGTGTCAGCCCTGCTGGGGCGCAGCAGGAGTTGCTCCCCAGACCTTATCCGTGCTGCAAAGTGGGAATTGCTTTGACTTGGAGGGATGTCTTGGCCGTGGCTTGAGGGGGGCTGTCATCCCACGTTGCTGTTGCTGCCAATGGCAGAGCTGCTTTGGAAGCCGGTGGGGTTTGAAGGCAGACTTGGAACAGCCAAGGCCTGCTCCATCGTGGTGCAGGAACAGTCCTGTGAAGGAGGGGACCATCCTGCCTTCATCTGGAACGTCAAAGCCTATTGCAGGCAGCATCGGCTGTTGTGTTTGTGCAGTGGGTAAAGGGCTACGTGGGTGCCAGGAGGGTGGGCCTGACCCTTCAGCTTTGATCCCCCAACAATGTGCCATGAGTAACGGCATTGTGGGTCCAGTGTCCCCTGTGCCAGCAGCCCCTCTGGGTGGCCAGTAGCAGCTCCCCATTCCACTCCACGTTGCCTGCGATGCGCAATGCCCTTGTCCCCGTGTCACAGTGAGCTGTGCCTCTTCTCTCCGCAGCCCTGTCTGCAGTACTGGCCTGAGCCGGGGCTCCAGCAGTACGGCCCGATGGAGGTGGAGTATGTTTCCGGAGCGGCAGATGAGGACATCGTGTCCCGTCTCTTCCGAGTCCAGAACATCACACGGGTGAGGGTCTCTCCTCTGGCTCCGTGCCAGCAAAGGGTGGTCGGGAGGCATTGCAGGTGTCTGTGTGTGTGGCCAGCTGCCCCCCAGGCATCTCCCGGTGCAGAGGTCTGGGTTGGGTGGGCTCATGTGCAGGGGGTGGATCGCTTTTGTTAGCTGTTGCTGTGGGGAAGGGCTGGGGCATCTTTATACAGGACCTTTGGAGAGCAGAAGGATGATGTATCTTGTGAGGCCATGTACTCCTAGAGCTTGGCCTTGCCCGGCCAGGCAATTCTCCATATAAACTGAATGGTGCTCTAGGTGCTGGTGTCTTCTTCAGCCTAATCCAGCTTCTCCGGAGGATGCAGCTCCTGTCCCAGCAGAGAGGAGCCTGTCAAAGTGCCATTGATTCCATCCAGCCTTTCTGGAGTTCAAGCTCCTTGCAGGATTTCTGATAGCCCTGTAGGAAGACTGTTCTCTTCCTGCCTGGAAGTCCGTCTCTGCACACCACACATGCATCACAGGATGGAGACTCCTCGCTTGGGCACGGCAGCTCCCTGGGACCAGCAGGGCCCTTTTTGCCTGCGGGGTGAGAAGATCCACACAGGATTTCACCTGTTGTCACTTGGCAGGTTCAGCTTGCCTTTAAATGAAGAGAAACGCAGAAACAGGGAAGGGACAGGGACTGCGATGGACAGCCCATGTGGGTGCAGAACCGTACACAGAAAAAAAAAGCCGATTTAACTACAAAAGCTGGACGTGAAGAGATAACATCCATGAGGTCTTTAAATCACGCGACGGTTGCCAAGAGGCTGAGGCCAGTGCCCCAGTGGAGGTCAATCGGGTAGATGGGAATTAGGGAGCTTGGAAGGGAGCGTGTGCCTTGGCTGATGGCCCAGCTGGGAAGGGTGCTTCAGCGTGGGAGTGAGGTCAGAGGAGATAAATCCTGATTATCTGGACTCTTAAGACAAAAAGGGTTTTGGTTCACACTCCCTGTGGGAGCATCTGGCATTTCCTGGGTGTCAGCACAAAATCCGTCACCAAATGTGCTTTGCTCTCAGGTGGCAGAATATGCCCCGTGTTAAATTAAAATGCAACGTGATTGAAATCTCTGGATCTAAGAAGAGATTTCGCCAGGGAACAGATTGCTGGAGGAACACTGGCAATGCAAGGAGCTGCTTCTTGACGAGCCTTGCTGTCTGGAGGGAAACGGTGCGTTGGGGAGTGTCACAGGTCCTCCAGAGCCGAACAGAACTTTCACCTGAGCCTCAAAACAGATCTCAAAGCTTTTCTTCCTGGGCTGTCACAGGAGTTTTCTCCTGTTTTAACTCCACCTATTTGTTTTATCCTTCCCCTCTGTGTTCCTGACTTAGAGCTGGAAGCAAAAGCACAAGCCCAGGGAGCTCAGTCCATCCCAATCACATCACCGACTCACACTGGAGCTCCTGAAAAGGTTCAAAAAAGTCCCCGTGCGTTGGGGTGTGCTGGTTGGGATGGGCACCGAATGCTCCCAGCACCCACCCGCAGGCTGGGGCGTCCCTTCAGAGCCGCAGGAATACCCCATCCCACTGGCTGGAGATGGTCTGGTGCTTGCCCTGCACAACAGGCATCTGAAATCGGATGGACAGAGACCTCCAGAGCTGGGGATCCCCCATCTGTGTCTGATCCCCTCTTTCTTACCTGATATGTGCTCCCTGCACATGTGCTGCCAAGCCCTGAGATGCGGCTGGAGTGCCCCATGGTTTCATCCCATCAGGTACTCCTGATACCCCAAGTGCTTCTGCACAAGAACTAAAGCCTGGCTTCGTCTGGCTGTGTGTATGTCCTCTTCCTCCTGGAACCTGCTAACCAGATTAGGATTCAAAACTAACCAGATTACCAAGGAATTAAGGCGCTTCCACTGCTCCCCGCTTCCGTGGGTGGCAGCTTCTCGGCAGCCTCCTGGTTTACAGTGATCACAACAAAACACATCCCCTGGGATCTTCTGCCTGCAAGATGAGGGTGTGATGGAGAAGCCTTGGGGAGGCTCAGGGGTCTGGTTTGTGAGACAGTCCGAGATCCTGTGAGTTAGGATAAACCATGTCAGTGAAGCTTCCCCTGGGTGGGATGGGGTCGTGGAACCAGTGTGAGCTGTGGAGGAGAGGGCTGAACCATCCATCTTAGGGCACCAGGAAAGGGTTTTCCTTCTTTTTTGCTATTAATGCCTGGCAAACCCTTCTTGCCTTCCATCAATCCTCCGGTGGAAGCAAGTGAGGGCAGCCCATGGGTTCAAGCTGATGAGGTTTGCTTTTCTAGTTGCAGGAGGGGCACCTGATGGTCCGGCATTTCCAGTACCTGCGGTGGTCGGCGTACAGAGACACCCCGGACTCCAAGAAGTCCTTTCTGCACCTCCTGGCCCAAGTGGAGAGGTGGCAGAAGGAGAGCGGCGATGGCAGGACAGTGGTGCACTGCTTGTGAGTGTCAGCTGGAAAAGAGGGGGCTCTGGCATGGGGGGAGGTGCCACCACTTGCATGTCCACAGCCCTGCCTGGAAATCCTCTAAAAAGCCCGCCCCTGTGTGACTTTGTGCCCAGATCATCATCACAGAATGGTTTGGGTTGGAAGCCCACCCAGCCCCACTCCCTGCCATGGGCAGGGACACCTTCCACTAGACCAGGTTGCTCCAAGCCTCATCCAGCCTGGCCTTGGACACTTCCAGGGATGGGGCACCCACAGCTTCTCTGGGAAACCTGTCCCAGTGCCCCCCACCCTCTGCGGGAAGAATTCCTTCCTGATGGCCCATCTCAATCTCCCTCTTTCCGTTTAAACATGTTACCCCTTGTCCTGCCACTCCCCGCCCTTGGAAAAAGTCCCCCCCAGCTTTCCTGTAGCCCCCCAGGCACTGGAAGGGGCTCTAAGGTCTCCCTGGAGCCTTCCCTTCTCCAGGCTGAAACCCCCCAACTCCCCCAGCCTGTCCCCAGGGCAGAGGGGCTCCAGCCCTCAGAGCATCTCCGTGGCCTCCTCTGGCCTCACTCCAACAGCTCCGTCTTCTCCTGCTGTTGGGGGTTCCAGAATCTCTCCCACAACACAAGTTTTGGGTGAGGCAGCTTGTGGTCACCATGTCAAACATTATCCATGAGGTGGATGCCCAGGGGGAGTGACACCTACTAGCAGCATCCCTGCCGTTCATGCCAGTCCCCTGCCCCACAGTGGGGCTCATAAAGACCCTGTCACCATGTCCTGCAGGCTCCAGAGGGATGCAACAGGAGTTGTGCATCTCCCACTGCCAGCTTCTCGTTGAGGTGGACATGCTCTCCATCCCCCTTCTCCCAGCTCACACAAACACCTGTGCACGCTCTCCTTGGACAGGATCTAGCACGTTCGCAGATCGGTAGAGACAGCAGACGAACCTTTAATCAAAAATTAATTACAGCCTCGTCCGTCTTCATTAGCTGAAGGATAATTTGAGAACATGCTTTATGAAACACTGGTTCTTTCTTCCTCTCCCCTGTCCCCTTCACTGCCGAGGTCAGACGTGGTGGTGTGGGATGTTTTCAGCCTGGGATGGGATGAGGTACCCAGGGAACTGTGTGCTGGGTGGAACGTGGGACGGTTCCTCCAGCCAGCAGCACCCAACGGGTCATCAGCCCAGGGTCACTCTGCAGGTGGGAGGAGGGTGGCGGAGGGACACAGTGGCTTCCCAAGGTCGCACAAGGAATCGGCCCATGGCAGAGCTGTGAACTCAGCCCAGATGTCCAAGATCCGGCCTCGATGGTCGAGAAAGGTGTTTTCATGTGCTGTGTGGCTCTTGTGAGGACCAGAGGACAGGATCCCGGCTCCTGCCATCATGTGGGTCTGATTCTGGTCCCCGGGTTTGGGAGGACTCTGGGGTATGAGCCACTGCTCTGGGATGTCTCCTGGCATGCAGGGTTGGATAGAGAGATAGGGGGAATGGCAGGGAGCAGGAAGATGCTCTATCCATTTTCTCACCACCGACACGCATGTTTCTCCTGCCAGGAACGGAGGTGGCCGGAGCGGCACCTTCTGTGCCTCCACTATGATCCTGGAGATGATCAAGTATCACAACATGGCAGATGTTTTCTATGCTGCAAAGACCCTCCGCAACTACAAGCCAAATATGGTAGAGACCTTGGTAAGCACCAGACACCGCCAGCATGTGCCCCGGACACTGGTCCCCACGCATCCCTTGGGCAGGGAGGAGAGGTGCTGGCGGATGCTCACCTCCAAAAAACCTTCTTCTGCATCCCAAATCCTGATTAGCATGATGGGCATCCTCATGCAGAGCATGTCTCGGGAGCATTCCAGCACCATGCCGCAGGCTGGGGCGGACAGGGAGGTGAGGCAGATCTTGAAAGGAGTCTCGGGCTTGCCTTCATCTTGCCGTGCTGACATGCCCTTGGCGTCAGCGTTGGGCTTGTCGGAAATCCTTCCCAGGAGCAATAAGGCAGGTTTGCATTAATTCACAGGATGTAATTGCAGTTCTTCAGAGGGTTTGTGGCGCCAGGAGCAGCTCCGAGGTGGAGACAAATTCCTGCTGGAAATATAAAAGGGAACTGCATTTGGAGGGAAATTAATTGGTGGATGAGCTGCTGGGGGCAGCGATGGAGCCACGTTTCGTGATGGGGAGGGTGGAGGTGGCAGCGTGGCAGGGTGAAAGGCTTGTGCCCTATTTCAGGCCCTCAGTAACGGGGGATGGAGGAGACGCGTGACCATCCCGGTGGTGGAGGAATCCAGGTGCCTTGGGATGTTTTAAAAGCAAGTCAGCCGGAAATGTTTACCCTGTTTGGATTATACAATCCCTAAGTTGAAAAATGAAATGGTTTTGAGGTAGGGATGTGATTTGCATTAGGAATTAAAGTGGAGGAGAAGGTGGCAGGGGGGGAGGGGAGCAGAGGGAGGGATGCAGATAATGGAAAGATGATGCGACAGGCATGAAGCCACCAGACCCATTGGGCTAAATTGCAAAGGTATTAAAAAAAGGCAGCATTTCACATCAGGACACAAGCATCATCCAGCCTCACATGAACCTGAACCGTCTGTTCTGGGAATCCCAATCCACCAGAGTCACTGGGAGGCCGTATCCTTGCCCAGTGTAAACGGCAGCCCAGCGGAGAGCAGCCGGCACGTGGCAGTTTCCCACTGCCCGTGCATCTTCCCCCTCTGTTTGCCTGGGGTCTTTGTTTTTATATGATGATAAATGGAAACAATCCCTTAATCCAAAAAGCATTACGTACTTTTAAACTAAGCCGTCGCAGCCTCCTCGTTTTGAAGCCCTTCTCCCCCACTGCCCAGGCCCACCTGGGATCCCTGAGCAGCCGCCCACCCACGCCGGGGTTAACAGGATTTTCGTGCCGGTGCTCAGGCTGCTGAGGAGGATTTCAGGAGATGAGCTCTCCCTTTTCCCTCCCTACTGTTGCACCCAGGATGCTCCCACAATGTCCCACTGCTTCCAACATCATCAGAAACATGGGTTTTAGGTTTTTTTTTTCCCAATCTGGCTGGTTTTGCTTGTTGGATGCTTGAAGGGGCAACATCTCATGGGGATGGGCACTTCCAAGGTCCGAGCTCCCCCATGGTGTTCTGTGCTGTGAGTTATATGAGGACAGGAGAGCGCAAGGACGGGTCACATAAAGGAGTACAAGGATGGACAAGACTGCCTTTGTAAACCTGATTTCAGTGATTTTTGCTATAAAACCAGGAGCCAACAATACTGGGCTTTCCCTTCATGCAGC
Organism: Rhynochetos jubatus; assembly: GCA_027574665.1. NCBI lineage: Eukaryota > Metazoa > Chordata > Aves > Eurypygiformes > Rhynochetidae > Rhynochetos > Rhynochetos jubatus. The sequence continues at coordinate 3,619,632 of CM050672.1, read as the reverse complement.
TGAGGAGCAAGCTACAGGGGAGCAAAGGGTGGGAAGGTGCTGACACCGTCCGTAGCTCTCTCAGGAAAGGGAAAGGATAGGAGTGCGAGCCTGGTCCTGCCACAGGTTTGGAGAGGAGCTTTCCCACTCACACCCCTTGGCTCCATCCTGGCCCATGCAGGCAGGTCAGACTTTGACCTGAGCACCAAAATGCTCATTTGTTTGGCATTTCCTTTGAAAAATCTGGATTTTTTGGAAGGGAAAATTCCCAAGACTTTGCTTTGCACCTCTCACCCTACGCAAAGCAAACGCCCAGACCAAATCCCTGCCAGGGGTGGAAAATGGCATTTTTTTAATCCGCAGCAGGAGAATTTGTGATGAGAAACGTGCTGGCAGCCCTGGCAGGGCGTCTCCAGAAAACGGATGCAGCGGGGCCACGGCACTCGCCTGGGCGCGCTCCCCATTTGCAGCCTTCGCTGAACTCAGAAATAAAACCACTCCTTGATTTCATGCTCGTGGTTTTACTTTCCTCTGACCCCAGAGCCCATTCCTCCCATGGCTCTGCCACCATCTGATTGACAGATCTCAGCCACTGAGGGGTTGGGGGGGTTCCATGGGGGAGACTGGTTGGTGGAGCCCCGCGTTGCTGCTGCCTGGTTTGTATCCAGGTGTAGTGAATAAACCATATTTTCACGGTAAGGGGACGTTGCAGTCCTCGTCTGTCCTGCAGGAGAGGCGAAGGTGCCCCATGCCGCCAGAATGCAGGAAATTCGGTGCATGGGATGTGTTTGGATCTGGGGGATCATAGAATCACAGAACAGTTTGGGTTGGAAGGGACCTTAAAGCCCACCCAGTGCCACCCCCTGCTGTGGCCAGGGACACCTTCCACTAGCCCAGGTTGCTCCCAGCTTCATCCAGCCTGGCCTTGACACTTCCAGGGATGGGGCACCCACAGCTTCTCTGGGCAACCTGTCCCAGTGCTCCCCACCCTTTGCGAGAAGAATTTCTTCCTGATGTCCAATCTAAATGGATATCTAAATGTAAATGAGATAATAGCTCATCCCCTTCCTCAGCAATGGGTGTCATTTGCAGAGTTTCTTCCGGCTGTTGCTGCAGCAGAACTGTCACAGGGGACAGGAGAGGGACACAGCCCCCTGTGAGTTTCTCCTTTGGGCTGTTGAAACTTCCTTTGCCTTGAAAAGGGATAGCTTTGGGAAATAGTTTACTCGGGATCATTACATCCTCTTTTCTCTCTTCGTACAGGAGCAGTATCATTTCTGCTATGACATAGCACTGGAATATCTGGAGTCCCTGGAGACCAGATAGCACCTCGCCAGGAGAGCGGCAGCAAGGGCTTGCGTGGGGGTCATGCCAACTGTGCGTTTTGTGCTCGGACGTTGCATTAGTGCTGAAGGTGAGGAGGGAACCGGCGAAGGACCCATCGAGAAAACCCATCAGATCAAGGAAAACGAGAGGCCGTGGGGACAAGTCAGCTGCTCCCCATCTTCACCCTCCGCTCTCCATCTCCATCGTGGGTTGGATGCCACGACTCGTCCTGTCCCTACATCACTTTGAGTCCCGATCGTGGGGTTGGTGTGCACAGGATGCGGCCCCGTGGTGCTGCCTGGGCATCTCTAAAGCAGACGGAGAGGAGGCCAGGGAGGGGAGGAGGAAGACAGAAAGAGCCAAGGCGGTTTCCCAGCAGGGAAGGATGGATATTTGGAGAAGAGATGTTGCTTTTTCAATTGTGTGTGGAATTGAAGCTGCTCTTCTGAGGAACCCAGACAGCTGCTGGCTAGTTTCGCCTTGGAGGGGACACACTGAGCCAGGGCAGACCCTGAGGAGAGCTCTGGAGTTTCTGCCCATTCGCACCATGAGTTTCATCTTCACTTTTTTACTTCTGCGAGTTGTGACCCTTTGTGTGTCCAGCCCTGGACAGAGAGGGGATGTGGAACGGTGGTGGAATGTGGAGGGCACTGGGCGTGTGACGTCCCTCCGCAGGGACCAACCTCGACCCCCCTGTCGCCTTTGCAAAGCTTTTCAAGCCATGGTTTCCCTGTATCCCTGCACCATCTTCTCCATCTGTAGCAATGAATTCCTCCTGGGCTGACCCAAAGGCACCAGCTCACAGGTCTGTTTTTAACCCTTCCCTTGTGAATTGCTGCACATGAGACACCTTTGGTGCCCAGAAACAAAACCCTCTGAGCTTGGGACAGTCGGTTTTGGTGACAGTGTTGGCATGGGGCGAGCTGTGCTGAAGCCCTGAGCCATGGCAGAGCGTCAGGGCTGGGCACAGGGAGGGCCCCACGCCCCTGGTGCTGCCTGGGGACAAGCGTATGGGGATGGCGATTGAAGATGCCTGATTCTTTTTGGCGTCATCCTGCTGCAGGAGGGTGTGAGATGTCACATTTCTGTCTGATACTGTGATAATTACAGGGGTTTCTGCTTACCAGCGAGAGCCTGGTTGTAATCAAGCTGTGGTCAGTGTTTTCTCTCCCTGCAAATGGCCTTGAGAAGGTTCAGCCAAAGGGGATGCAGGTCTGGGGTCGCCTTGGAGAGTCAAGGAACCCGGGGAGGTTGCATCTGTCCTGAGGGCCAGGCAGAATCCTTCACAGTCATTTTTAGGGGCATAGAGCAGAACAGATGAGAAACTGTCCTCCATACGCTGGAGGTTGCATGTGGGTAACCCCATCCCTCCTCTTCCCTCATCCCATCCTTCAGTCCATCACCAGGACAGGGGAAGCTTCCCTGCCCTGCCTGCCTGGAGGCTGAGGATTGCTCTCCCCAGGGAGCTGCATTCAGATCCGTAACCATGACTGAAAGCTTTGGCTGGTTGGCCGGACTGATCTGCATCACCAAGGCTGCAGAGCCCAAACGGCTGCGCCCTGGATATTTCCATCCACCTTCCAAGAGTGGAGGAGAGCAACAAGATAAATCTCTCTCTGCCCTCTCTCCACCTTGGAGGGTGTCCCACCCGCTGCCTTGCAAACACCCGTGCGTGGGGATGAGGATTTTTGGAAGCATTGGAGGGTTAGTCTTCCCGTGCGCTTGCCGGATAATTCACACAGCCTGACAGTAACTTATTCCAAGGGCTACACGTTATTCCCCTTCTTTCTATCCCTGCTGTTGTACTCCGCCGTGTGCCCATGTTGTCTCGTGACCAAATAGTCTTTTTACCCCATCAGAGCCTGCAAAGTGGTCCAGTTACACCAGTACCTGGTAACACCAGTACTCGCATGGCAAGCCTTGACTTGGAATAAATTAGTGTCCTTTTCCCGATCCCCATCTCTCTGTAGACACGTCCGTGGGTGCTGTAGGGAAGGTGCTGCGTGGTGCTTCATGGTGGGTGTGGAGAGGTCCCAGGGTGCAGAAATTGTTTGGTTTTGTGTGAAAATGGCTGAGCTAAGTCTCTGAAATGTCCAGGGTTGGGATGTTGGTGGCACCATCCAGCCCCAGTGCCTGGTGCTGCTTCGTTCCAGACTTTCCTGGAGCCTGGACCGCCTGCGTCCTCCCTCCAGTTCAGAGGGAGGGAGCATCCGCCAGTGCTTCGCAGGCAAAGTGTTGCCAGAAAAAGAAACCAAGGAAGACTGAAACCTCATTTAGTCCTAATGAAACAACAGAGACTGGGGGAGTTGTATATATGTTTTAAAGGTGAGATTTTTTTTATATCATCTCCTTGCTGGATGTCTCTGGGTTTTTAGGGCATCACTTGCGAAGGGCAGACTTTGAAGTCAAAGTGCTATAAAAAACAACTGATCTCCAGCTCCTACCGAGATGCTCACAGGACACGAGGCAAGGACATCCTGTACATAGAAATATATATATAGAAATATATATATAAAAGTATAAATACTGTTCTTAAGATGGGTAATGTTTATTGGTATTACAGATTGGAGTGGTGCTTTTTTTTTCTTTTTAATAAAAACAAAACAACAAGAAAAAAAAATTAAACCTGAGAAAAACATCAAATTGGAATGATTTTATCTATATGCAGAAAAAGTGACCCTGAAAGCTGGCAGCATCCAAGAGTGGCTGCCAAGGGGACTGGTACCACAAGCAGCTCCACCGTGGAGGGGGACAGTGCAGTGGGACTGAGGGAGGGATGGCAAAGGAGGGACACGTCCTAGGTGGATTGTACCACGCACATCCAGCTGTTGTTAACTGGTCTTTTTTTATAATTATTATTATTATTTTTGGCTTTTTTTCCTTTTAAGGAAATCGGTTGCATAAATAAATGTTCCAAATTTGTGGTGGCCTGTGAATTTCTTTTGCTGGCTGGTCCAAGAGCCGTGATGGAGGGAGCCAGGCAGCGGGTAGCAAAGACCTCTGTATTGGCCTTATCTTGCTTCTCAAGGGTATTTTGGGCGAGCACATTTACAGGGCCAAATTCCAGGTCTGCCAAACCTTCATGGCATGGAGGAGCTGCATTTGCCTGTCACCACGCAGAGGAGATGGCGTTGCCTCGTGCTTGCGGAGCTTTACTGTGGGTTTCTTCCTAATAACAGCATGGAGAGATCTTGGACCTGGCAAAACCTGCCAGTCAGCCTGAGGAGGTGGGATGTCCACAGCGTCATGCAGCACTTCTGATGGAAGTTTCCCATTGCTGGAAAAGGTCTTAGAGAGGAAGAAGAAACTTTTTCAGTGCATTTCCCAGCTGGAAAAAGAAATCCTATTGTAAGGAAAGCCTTCAGGAGAAAGCTCCTGCATTGTCTTCTGTGATCGATTTATTACAAGGGAGCCTTCAGTTTAATGTGCTGTGATAGTAAACACTTCCCGTAACACTTGCGTCTTAGTTTAATGGAGACCAAGGAAAAAAATCTAATTGACTTGTCAGGACTGTTTTTCATCTTTAATTAAGGTTCATGAAGGATGCGGTAATTACATTTTCCCAATAAATAATAAAAAGGGGGATAATGCAAATTAAAATCAAGAGCTGCACTTGGGAAGGGCTCTGGGTGTGCACATCAACCCTGGGCCACGGGGTCAGCCTTTGGCAGGGGTGTCCCTGGGGCCGAGCTCATTGTCCCCAAGCCCCATGGTACTGGCCTGGAGGGCAGGGTGGCCTGAAGCAGTGGCAGCACCTCGGATGATGGGGGTCATGAGCTGGGCTGACCCCTGCAGCCCTGCAATCCCCAGCGCCCCGTTCCCTGGTGTGGGGCTTTGGGGCTGTTTGGGGACATCGGTCCCTGCTCATGGGCGGGCTCCACACCCGAGCAACTTCCCAGCGAAGCTGTAGCCGCCAGGCCATCAACGGTGTCCCACTGCTGCCTTTTCCTTTCCCACAGTCCATGTGGCGACTTCAAAAACACCAACCCTGAAACGGAACCAAACTGGAAAGCGTCTGATAAATTTGTATCTCTAAAAACAAGAAGGTAGCTTTCTGCAAAGTTATTGCTGAGCGGCTCTGCCCAGCTTCCCTGGCTGCCCTGCAGCAAAAAGCCCAGCCCCAGGGCATGCAGCCAGGCTGGCCACCAACTCGGTGGCTTGTCCATCCAGAGCTGCTTTGGCTTTCTTGGGTGCCCGGTCACCCTTCTCCCTGTGGTCCCCTCCCCGCCAAAGCTGGAGCCTCGCTCTTCCTGAGCTGTATTTCAGCCACAGCTCGTTGGGCACTTGCTGTCACTGGCCGTTAATGATGAAAAACCCTTTTCCCTGGTTTTATGGAAGCCATCATTCCATCGGCTGGTCCATAATGAAGAGAGAAACAGCAGCTGCTCCCTGGGGCTCTGCTCCCACCAGGAACGATGAATTGCCCCTTCTCCGTTATGCCCCATTAAGGTAAAAAACGGAGCTGTTTCTGTGAGGAGAAGGGTGCTGGCGGTTGGGTTTGGTGGCTCGCTGAGGCCCTGGGAGCTCGGGGAAGCAGTGGCATTACTTTCCTTCCTTGCTTCATCCCGACAACATTGTGAAGAGGCACAGAGACCCCAGAGAGCCAACAGCCACTGTCCTGCAGAGCTGGACCAGGACCAGGAGTCTGGGTCCCCATCCCATGGACATGTCCCACAGGATGTCCCTCCTTTCCCAGCTCTGGTTCCTCAGGGTGTTCTGGTGAGTGACTTGTTGGAGGGTAGCCCATGGATGGGACCGAGCAAAATGCCTCTTTCCTAGGTCTGCAGAGCCAAGAGTGCCATGGCACGGCTGCAGGTGCCCAGGTCTCACTGCCGCTCTGCCAGGCATGGGTGGATTAGAACTGCTTGAAAGGAGCACTTTGCATTTCAGTAACTAATCCAAATGTGCCATCCAAGGCCCAACTTTTGGCCCTCGGGAATTACTTGCCAGCTCAACTCCTCCTTTGTGCTGTTATCTGCAGCCTGCACGCCCCAGTAGAGCTGGTAATAATTTCCCAAAGCCAATGTCATGGTATTGTTGGAGGTGACCTGGATATTCTTGTTCCGTTCACAGGCTCGTTCCCTAATCCGGGCTGACAGACGGTGCTGGATGTGCTGGGGGAGCCCAGCTCTGGCCACCGGCTGGTGTCCAGCAGTAGCTGCAGTGGTGGGACCTCAGTCCCCATCGACAACTGTCCTGCCTGCAGGGGCTGGTGTTCCTAGTGGATGCTCAGCATTAGGGTTGTATACATCCACTACGATGTACACCCGGATCTCGTCCAACTGTCTCCGTGGCTGGAGCGACACCGTTATCAAGAGACATGACCAAGGTCACCAAAGGAGTTGTAGGCAGAGCAAGGGCTTCCTTTTCCCCCTTCTCCTTTGGTGCTTCAGTCAAAGCAGGGGTCCTACCCTGGGATCTCCACCCCTGCCCCCCTCCGCAGCTTGTGGCAGGTCACCCTCTCAGCTTTTGCCTTGTTCCTTTTTATGTTGCATTTAGAATGTTGCCTTGAGTCAAGGGGGAGGGAGAAAGGAGGGCTGAGGGAAGGGTGTGCTAAAACCCTCCAGATTAACTTCAGCAGATTAATTCATTAAAGCGAAGCTTAAATTCGATTAGTTACAGTGGTTCATTTATCACCTGTGATGTATCTGCGAGGGCAAGTGCTGTCTGTGGCTCAGGTTGGGCTGATCATCTCCATCCCCTTTCAGATCCCCAGTCCCTGGAGACCCTGCCAAGCTTTGACACTTCCCAAGCCTGTCTGATGAGGCCGGAATGGGGACAAGCATGTCACACTCCCACCCCTGGGGGCAGAGACAGATCCCCCGTCCATCCTTGCTTTGCAAATGAGCCCAACTACCCGGATGGGTCGCTTTGATGGCACCATGATGTGGGACCCCGATGTGGCCCTGGCAACGAGCAGGCAGGTGCTGGGTGCTGCCCGCACGCCGGGCTCTGGGGTGCTCCTCAGGCTTCACACTGACTCACGTAGTGCCCATGTATAAAAACGTGTAACCCCAGTTTATTTCTTACTTCTGTGGTCCATCAGCAGCAGCATCAGAGCCCACCTACCAGACTGGGAGCTGGAGCGGTCCGGTCCAGTGAGCCAGTGTTCTGCCCCCTGCCCCCCCCCCATCCAATATGTACCATGTTTCAGCTCTGTAACTCAGTCCAACCCAAGCAGGTATCGCTGGGTTTCACTTACATTAGAGTCTGGTTATTCTCAGCCCTTGGCCCTGTGTGTGTGTGTGAAGATGGAGAGCTCACGGGTCCATCCGGAGCATGGTCCTGAAATCCAGGAACCCCCAAATCAGCGTTTCACTTGGGATGCTCATGCTCTCTCACTGCAATGGGGAGCCCCCCAGGAGAAGCAAAAGGAAAGCTCCCTCCTGCTAACATTATTTAAAAAAGAAAGGTCCCCCACCTCCTATAATTTCTGTTTTAAGCCCAGGGCAGTGCCTAATGTCCCGTGGGAGAGGAGTGCAATGCCGGCAGCAGCCTGGTCCGGGCTGAGGATTTATGTCTTCTTTGAGCAGTGGCTGCAGAAGCCAGAGCCTGGAGGAGGAAGAGGAGGAGGGTGAGACATATTGGTTGGTAACACAGGGCTGCCTTAACCCACACAGCAGTGGGCTGGGATTTCCCATTGGAAAAGTGCTTTGCTGGAAATGCTTTGCTCAACTCTTGGGCAGCTAAGAGCAGCCGGAGCTTGAAACAGAAGCAAAGAGCAGGAGCAATTTGTGGCCGCGATTGGTTTTATAGCATGAACTGCTGATAAGGTTCCTGCAAATTCTCCTGCTGAAATTTCCCTAAATTTTTTACTTGCAGGAAACAAGAAAAAAGGAAAAAACCAAAAACAACAACAACAACAACAACCCACCAAAAAAAAAAAAAAAAAAGAAGAAAACCAGCTCTAAAATGTAGCCATTTCCATAAAAAAATAATTCTTTGGGGAGAAAATATGAGTCAGTACCAATGTTGTTTTGTTCATTATTTTGAAAGAAGCATGTGGAGGGTCCCTGAGTGGGATTACTATGTGGGATGACCTTGTTCCCACGGACAGCCTGGCTCTGCAGGGATGCCCACGGCACTTCTTCCGCGATGGGCAAGGGGACGGCGGCTGAAGAGCCCGGTCCAGGGCTGTGCCAAGCTCCCCATGCTCATGCAGTGAACTGGCAGCACAGACACCACACTTCGCCGCCGACTTCCCATCTCTCCAGTGCTGCAAATGCAGCGGGGTAATTTATTTAAGTAGCCTTAATGGTGCTGTAATCTATATGCTGATAGTGTCACCTCCAAATGTTCCATCAAAAGGCTCAATGGGAAGAATTTGTATTTCGAAATAAATATTTCCTCACGGTGTGCAAAATATCTAATCATGTATTTATCCTTAAGTACTTCCAAAAGTCAACATAATTATTCCAGTCCCATTAAGTTTAATTTGCAGTAAATTATGCATTTAGCTTTAAGTTGAGGTTGCTGGTTAGAGTCAAGATAAAGCTCTTGCTATTTATAAAGCAGTATTTCAGCAGGGATATAAAATGCAAGTGGTTGGACAAGAAAATCCTGCTCGGGAAGTTTGGGGAGAATTTCAAATAGGGAGGCTAACAAAAAATTCTGTAGAATAAGTGTCTAATCACAGATGTGGAAGCACACTCAGTCAACTAAAATGAACTCCCAGGCAGCTTATGGGGACTCTGGCTGCCAAAAGAATTTTCCTCCGGCTACAAAATTTGATATTTTTCTCGGGACGTGGTTTTGAAAAACAAATTAATCATTTAACTTTCCTCTTAGTGTTGTGTCTTTGAGGTTTACAGGACAGGGAAGGTGTTCCCTCTGGAAGAGGCAGTACAGCTTTTATCTGTGATTTATCTGTGGTCTGGGATGTCCCTGCAGATTAATGGCAGCAGATAATTGATCCTCCCCTCCCTCAGCAGCCCAAAGTCCTCTGAGTCAATAGGAAATCTCTGATGGCCAACGATGGGTGCTGAGTCTGCCTTTCCATGTTAACGGTTGCTGGACCCACATCTCCATGTGCTGGACCCGTGTCTCCACATGCTGGATCCATGTCTCCATGTGCCACATCCTCTGCACTTTGGGGTCAATGGTCAAGTGACATTTTCTCTCCAACGCCAGGAGGTGAAGAAGGCCCTGGGAGGAGTTTCAATCCCGAACAGACCACGTTGGTGGATTGAAAAATTGCCTGTTTGCTGGTGGGCTGGAGGGTGCCCCCTTGGATAAGGCAAGAGCAGAGGGGATCTGGGTCAGCTGCTTGGTTTATTGGTTGTTTCTGGGGGACTTGGAGGAGAAGATCTCCCTGTGTTTCACCTTTCCCTTCCTAAAATCAGGATGACCTTGTCTGAGCTGGAGCCGGTGGGCTACTTCCCTGTGTGCAGCATCGCTGGGGAAGGGCTCAGTACTGTCCCCCTACCGGGCAGAGCATCTCCCATTGCTTACTGTCACCCTGGGGACAAGGGTCCTACTGTCCTCCTGCCCTCCCCTGCTCTGTCAGAGCTCTTGGCCAAGGACAACACAGCGCTTAGCAAAGCAGGACTTGCTCGGGGCGCCTGGGATGCTGTTGCTGCCCATTAAAAAGGGCTCAGCTGGTTGATAAAGCTGCCAGATTTCTAAAGAGGAGGCACTCAGCTGTGTCTGCACTTCAGGACTCTCTTGGGGGCAGTCAGGGATGAATGCACCCAAAATTACCAAGGACTTTGGGAGATGAGGTCCTGAAGCATCCCTGTGAGGATGAATGGGGCCTGTAGCCAGGTCAGCAGTGGGGTGAAATGTCCCTGGTTCTTGGGGATGTGGTCTGCTGGGGGCCTGGGGGCTGTTGCTGAAAATCAACGCAGCCCAAAGGCACGGTGCCCGTGGCAATCGCGTGTTCAGGTGACATTCTGTCTGCAGCAGTGGGATTTTGGCTGAACACTGTGGCGGGACTCAGTTATGTTTGTCCCCCATAATGAGGTGGGAGAAACACACCATCCATCAGCCATCTCCTGCCACTGTCCCCCACTGCTCAGCTGCCATTTGCACTGATTTTACTCTTCCTCTCTCTGGGCCCTGACACTTTTTTGCTGCCGTTGGAGTGGAAGATTTTGACAGCTCCCCCGGGGTGCCAGCCCTGTTTTGTTTTCTAATTTGGGACATGAAAAGAAGCGCCATCTCCCTGGCACCCGTTGGGCCATGTACCTTGCTCTGTAGACCTTGAACCACCCCTGGCTTGAGCCCTGCCGTGGCATGGCAGCGGGTGGGTTGGAAGGGCTGGCTTTGAACGTGGCTGCTCGTCCCCTGCCGATCGCAGCGTGGGCTCGTGGCAGCAGAGCCTCTAATGAACCAGCACGTGAGCATCTCGGGCAGCCCACGTCGGCGCTGCCTATTGATCAAGCTTTCACCATTCTTAAATGGATGGTGTTTGAAAAGAAAAAAAAAATGGGGAATATGGAGCAGCTTGTCTCTCCCTGCTCTGCAGGACACGTAATGCGGATTGAAAAGGGGTTGGCTGACTCAGCATCTCCGGGATTTTTGTTTTTAGAAAATCAAAATTCATTAGAAATGTCTGGCTGGGATATAGGTCTCATAGCCTGTTTTCTTTTTGCCAGGACTATCTTTACAAAGAGAAGCGTCTGGATCATGGTGGGAAGGCTGGAGTGGCTGCGGGAAGGTCTGAGAAGGGGAAGGTTGTCCCCAAGCTCGGCCCCAAGGATGTGCCAGTGGCTCTGCAGAGCTCTGGGAACCCACCCAAGTCCTGGTGAGGACATGGATGGGGGCTGTTGGGGTGGGATTCAGGAAGTTGTTGCTCCAAGGAAGGGTTAGAAAGTCGCAGGAGATTTTTTTTCTATATAAACCTGTATCGTCCTGCATCCATGTGTCAGTCCCTGCATCCCTCGGTCTCCCTACCTCTTTTTCAGGCAATCACATTCATCCTTGAGCACTCCTGGCACAGGGAGGATGGAGAGCTGGCCCCCAGCACTGCTGGCCAGTGCAAATAGGATTGGAAGTGTCTCGAGAAACGTCGCTTCTTATGCAAACAGAGTTTCCACAGGTGAAAATTGCCGAGGGTCGGGAGAGGAGAGCTGGCGTTGCAAGAGCAGGCAGCAGCGTGCATCGTGTTGCTCTCCTCTCTGATTGTTTCCCCCAGCCTACAGCAAAGGTGCTTTCAAGCTAATGTGCCACGTTTGGACTTGATGTCAGCCTGCCAATCTCAGCACCATTACACTGGCCGCCAGACTCGTTTGGTGCGGGGAGCCTGGTTGTGGTGTCAGTCCCATGGTACGGCCACGGCACGGAACAGCAGCACGAGGCCTGGGCAATGCCAGCTCCCAGGAGATTTGTCCTTGCAGGACATGCACAACTGCAAGTCTTTTTGCACCTCAACAGCAGCAGTGATCATACTCATGTTGTCGAATTTGTGGTATCTGGTGGGATTCACGCAGCGCTGATGGGATCCTGGGTGGGTACCGCTGGGAGCCGGCTGAGGGGCTGCAGGGTGGTGGGCAGGAGGGGCCAGATCCTGCCGATGGAGAGTGGGGTCTACAGCTGTACTTAGAGGGTGTCTGCAGTGGCGTCCCGATACACCGTGCTGGGGGCAGCTGCTTTGCTGATTCACAGGGACCCAGGGCAGCTCCTGCTGCAGAGGGGGGGGAACATCAGGGGGTTGGGCTGGAGCCTCCCCTGAGACTGGGGCTTAAGCACTGAAATGTAGAAACTTTACAGGGGAGTAATCATTTCACAGCAAATATTTCACACAACTGTGGTGTTTGTGGTTTTGTTTGTTTGTTTGTTTTGTGGTTTTCTTTTTTCTTTTCTTTTCTTTTCTTTTCTTTTCTTTTCTTTTCTTTTCTTTTCTTTTCTTTTCTTTTCTTTTCTTTTCTTTTCTTTTCTTTTCTTTTCTTTTCTTTTCTTTTCTTTTCTTTTCTTTTCTTTTCTTTTCTTTTCTTTTCTTTTCTTTTCTTTTCTTTTCTTTTCTTTTCTTTTCTTTTCTTTTCTTTTCTTTTCTTTTCTTTTCTTTTCTTTTCTTTTCTTTTCTTTTCTTTTCTTTTCTTTTCTTTTCTTTTCTTTTCTTTTCTTTTCTTTTCTTTTCTTTTCTTTTCTTTTCTTTTCTTTTCTTTTCTTTTCTTTTCTTTTCTTTTCTTTTCTTTTCTTTTCTTTTCTTTTCTTTTCTTTTCTTTTCTTTTCTTTTCTTTTCTTTTCTTTTCTTTTCTTTTCTTTTCTTTTCTTTTCTTTTCTTTTCTTTTCTTTTCTTTTCTTTTCTTTTCTTTTCTTTTCTTTTCTTTTCTTTTCTTTTCTTTTCTTTTCTTTTCTTTTCTTTTCTTTTCTTTTCTTTTCTTTTCTTTTCTTTTCTTTTCTTTTCTTTTCTTTTCTTTTCTTTTCTTTTCTTTTCTTTTCTTTTCTTTTCTTTTCTTTTCTTGGAAGAACATATTTTACCACATCAAAAATTTTTTGCTGAATAGAGACCAAATAGAGATTTTTTGTGGAACTAGAGACCGAACCCGCTCTGGGTATTTCTCCATCCACTCTTGTAGAGCTACCCCTCAGTCCTGGGCTCCGCAGCTGTCATGGTGATCTACCCAAATCCCAGAGATTCTGCCTGATGCCCAGATATCCATGTGCAGACCTTGTCAAAGCAAATGGTGAAACGCTGCATTTTGGGGAATGGACACGTGCTTATCTACGAGAGTCATGCCCCCAGCTCCTTGCAGCCCCCTTTGTGGAAGGCTCAGCCCCAAGAGGCTGCAGAGAACAAAGGGTTGGATGAAGCAGAGGTGAAATGCTGCATCCAAGGTCATGCAGCCGGTCAGTGAAACAACTGAGTTCAAGACCCAGCCCATGCAGTTTAGGCAATCTTCAGATGGGGTCACACTGTCGTGCAATGCCAAGGTACGTGCTCACTATCAAACCATATTCCCCTTTTTTGTTTTCTCTCTCCTGAGAGCTTTCGGAGACCATTAAGAGAAACAAGAGGTGTTTGCAAGGTTAAGAGACTCGGTGTCTAAACTTACCATAAAGGTTTGCAGTAATTTACAGCCGTAGGCAGCGAGCGCTCTTTGTGGGGGAAGGGAAATGCAATTTAAGAGAACAGAAATAAATAAGGAGCCGCATCAGCTAACACTCTCTGATTTAATCCCCAACCCATGAGAAAGATTTATTCGGTTATCTGACAGTTTGATCACTCCAGGAATCCCATAGGTCAACACATATCTGCTGTTATTATCTCTGGGCTGTTTCCACCAAGATGCACAGGGAAGATTTGTTAAAGAAATGAACCAAAGAGGGGTGCTGATAGGATTGTAATAGATGGGACCCCCAGAGACCTTTGTCATGGAGATAACCCCAGCGATACTTCTGCAGCATGGCATGTGTGGGTTTTCTATGCCCTGGATGAGAGGGAAACCTCGTGCGGAAAGCTTGAACCTAAGTGCTTGGAAACAGAGAAGAGCTGGGGTGTGTGTGTCTGTGAAGATGGAGCACCTCCAGCGTGTCATGGGCTGGTGTCCATGGAGGGGCTGCAGATGGATGGGCAGAGCTGGGGTGGCCCACCGTGGGGCTGACAGCGTGGGTCTGGCTGGGGGCAAACACTGGGGGCCAACACTGCTCAGTACCTGCAAAGTGCTCTGGGGGCTTACTTCCACCTGCAGCCCACGGTCCCCCATGGGCAGCTTCCTTACACACTGATCTGTTATCCCACTGATTTTGGAAGGTAAAGATCCGGCCACTGAGCAGCTTCTGGGATGAGAAAGGCCAAATCCCTTAATGAAAGGAGAATCTGCTCTCTGCTATGTGGCTGAGCCCCATGGACTGTGTCAGTGGCTCATACTAACTTTGGTGGTGGTGACCAGGCAAGTAGGAGGGCATGCTTTCACACTCATGTGCAAAGAGGCACTCAGGAAAGGGAAATTCATTCATGAGTTGTGGACAAACCCAGAATACAGCATGGAGAGACCATATGGGAGTGGGATTAGGCACCCAAAGCAACCAGAAATCCTCTGGTAAGGCCATCAGAGCAGGGAAGATCTGCCCAGCTTGTCAGTGAAGGGAGAGGGAAGCTCCCAAGGAGGCTGAAGGATGGATGAGTCATTAAGTAATTAACCTTCATTAGTGAGGGCAGGCATGTCTCAGGTATTTCTCAGGGGGAAGCAGGGAAGGTGGGCAGGACCTCAGGGCGGGGGGAGGGTTCATGTTCAGACCTCAGGGAAGTGAGGAGGGTTTGGGTTGGTAGAGTCTGTTGGCTGCCATTCCCAGGTGCTTGGGTAACTTTGGGTGGGATGGGGGTGCTGGGCCTGGTGTCAGACTGACAGAAAATGGTCTCAGCAGTGCAGGTGCTCCAAGGACTTATCTCTCGAGGCTGTTACTGCTCACCATGTGATGTGTCCTGTTTCAGTGTCTGAACTGAAGAGCCTGCTGTTCAAGTTGGTTATCTTGGAGGATTCTGTGTTTGGGGTCACAATGGAAGGAACTGGAGGACCCTTCCATCGGGAAGAGCTCTGTGCTGTGGTGTGGGACACCAGTGCCATGGGCACAACACTCCATGCAGATGCTGGCAGACAGGTTTGCTGCTCCAGATGCCTCTTGGTTTAGATGCCAGAAAAGGGTGAGTGGGGAACATCCCTTTAAAATGCTGAAGGAATGAGAGGCAGGATGAAAGCCATCCAGCACGAGACCTGCAATGTGCTTCCCTTCACAGGATTCTCCCTTTCACCCTGCTTGGCCAGGGGTGCCTCTTGTGCAACCCCAGCATCCCCTCCCAAACATCACCTCTGCTCCATGTACCCTCCAGGATACCTATTTCCCCCTTGGCTTTTCTCTGCAAATTAAATTCAGTGCTTTCCCTCTTCTTTCCTTGTCATCTAATAATTTCCCATAGCAAAGTGTGCCTTTTACTGTTGGAGCTGCCTGGGAATGGCACCAAAAAGCCACGGGAAACTCTCCTACGCGATCAGGCACGTAGCCACAGAGACATATGTGGAGGGAAGCGCAGCCCATACCAACAAACAGCCAGAATGCAGCTACATAAACAGACACAAATAAACAGGCTCACACCCTCCAGTAAGCCTGAAACACATCCACACAGGCAGGTGTGTTAGCAAGCCGACATGGAGCCACTCAGATCTACAAAAACTGCACATGCATGTAGAGCATTTTCCCTTCCATGCTGCTATAGCAAGAGCAAATGCAGAGACGGGGTATAAATGCCTTAACCATGCACGTGCTGCCTATAGACAGACATTTGGCCAAGGCCTCTTTTGGTTTGAGTTTCTCTGGTTGAAATGAAACATATTGCCAAGATCCAGAGGCTGAAGTTGTTTGCAAGCCTGCTCTTGCCCAACTTCATGGCTTTCACAGGCTTTTTCATTTACTGAAAGGCTGGCTAGTGACTGCACAAGGGTGGGCAGAAAACTGCTAGCCAAGGAAAGGGTGTGAGATGGGTAGATGGAAGCCTAATTAGCAGTTTTGCCTTAACTGACCAGAGGAATGGGTTGGGGACTGCATTTTTCTGTGGGGAAAATGTTGGTTTTCTCCTGATCCAAGGTTTTTCCAGCATTAACTAATAACTGTTGACAGCCTGGCTGGCCTCTGCATGTCATGCCAAGAGAGGAAGGTGTTTGGCTTGGCTCCAGGAGGAATGATTTTGCATGGAAAAGCCTGCCAGGGTCTTCTCCCTGGGACGATATCCTGGAGTGGGAGCAGAGCGGGTCTGGACATTGCCCTGACACTGGGGAGCTGGGCTCTGCTTAAGCTGCGGGTGGTGTGGCAGGAAACTTGGTGTTTCATAGAGAAAGAGAGCAAAAAATGCTGAAAGTCCCTGGGAAGGAGGATGCAAAGCTAGGAAAGAGAAGGCTGCTGCTTGCTTTCCTTTTTTTTTCATTCTGTAATTTTAAGCATTTCCCTTTGAGGAGCTCACGGAACTTCATGTTGACATTGGCTCTTCGGGCAAGAGTGAAGTTCGTGTCAGACCGCAAAATATTTTCCAATCAAAATAAAAAGTAACATCAAAAGGAGACTAACACAACCCTGTGGGGGTGTTGAAACCTGATATTTTCCATTGCTTTTCCTCCAGCCTTCCCCCACCCCAAAACCCCCCTCAAAACCCCAAACGCATTCTGCAAAGCTTGGAGTGCTTTTCCAATGGAGTTTCAAAGACAGGTTTCTGTGGGGCTGGTTTCGGCTTTGCCCCATATCAAATCCCACTGCTGAGCTGAGCACAAGCCCCATCCTGGCTGCACAGTGCTCCTGTGCTGCAAGCACGAGGTTGCCGGTGGGACCATGGTGGCCCAGCACGAAAAGCGCAGCAACGGGGAAGGAAACCCTTTACCCCATGGCACCGAGACCTGCCCCACCTCCATCATGTTCTTTGCTGATGTTTATTCTGACCTGGAGCCAGCACTGCCAGCTAGTCCTGTCACAGATGTGCTTGTTGTTAGGCGGCTGTTTCATCAGCGTGCATCTCTTTGTGCGGATGCCGCACAACACGGTGCACAACGGGCTGCCTGCTCATGCCCAACAAAAGGGTGTGAACCTCCCAAACTGATCAAAGCTCTGCCTCCCCTGCCCTTGCTCCACCACTTGCTAAAGGCCACTGTGGCCGGTGCTTTCCTGGCAGGTTCCGGGACTCACACTTGCTCAGCAGTGGATGGCAGGGCTGGCCAAATGTCTTGGCTTGGGGTGGGCAGGAGCCTTGCTGGAACACAACAAACCTCAAGACAAGCAAACTCCTTGGGGATTCGCCCAGCAGGTTTTGCAAGCTGTGCTGCTCACGGTGGCTCTGCTTCCCCACCTGCTTGTCCTCCAGCTGCTTAGTGTCACCCAAACTCAGCAGCTGTGCTTCCTTGCCATGGGTTCTGCTATAGCTGCTCCGAAGGTGGAGGTGTGGGTATGCTGCCCAGGGGCCCTGACCAGCAGTGGTGGGAGGTCAGGAATAGACAAGAAGTGGATTGTAGCTCTTTCTCTGCTAGTGTTATCACCTGCTAATTGCAAGTGGTGGAGGTGGCCAGCTACAGAGCCTCTACAAAGTCCAGACATGGGGGGATACCTGCAGGGATGCTGCACTGGGCAGGAAAGTGCTTGTCTGAGCCACGCAATGAAGTGAAAACCAGGTGGTGCTCCAAGGGGAGGAAGGCTTGAGTGCTTGTGTGTAGGACAGCAGGAGGGCTGGTTTTTTTCATGGCTGGGGACTTGGGGTGAGTTGCTTCATCTCATTTCCTCCCTTGGTGTTCATCTCCTTGCCTCTTGGGCTCTCTGTGGGGCATCTTGCTGCCTATAAGCTGCACTTGATGCATTCCTGAGCACAGCAGAAGGAAAGGAAAAGGGCTAATTGTTTGAAGTGCTGAATAAATACTGACACAGCGCTTCTGATATCCCACTTCCCGATGCGGTGCTGGCTGGGCTCCTCTGTGCTCCCTCTACACAGGGACAGCCACGTGGCGTGACCCAGCTCACTGCTCTCGGGATGGACATTCCAAGGGGATGGTGTCCCCCTGGCATGAAGTTTGGGGTCCTCCACTCCTGTTCAGGTGCACCCAGGTCCTCGTGCTGAAGGGTGGGTATGCAACTCAGGAGGAAAAGCTGTGTGCAGAGTGTGGGGCTGTGCAGTTTGGCACTTTCCTTGGTGCTGTTTCCCAACACCTGAGGCACCCCTGGGTGAACAGAGGGTTTTGGGCTGTGCAATCAGCAGTAAAGCAGCAGGCTGGGCTGCTGCAATGCCAGAAGGTGCCTGGGCACTCACCCAGAGTTAGGACTCACTGCTGAATTAGACTCCAAGGAAATTAACTTATTTTTAAAAATTGTGTTCAAGGCATGGGCCATTCCCATTTGAGACCCCTCTGCTGATGCCAGGAAACAGCTTGGAAGGGATGTATCTGCCTGCATCCCTGCCTGCTTTGCCCCAGGATATGTGTGTGGAGGCAGCTCAGTTCTGGTTCAGCCCCTGTCCTGCTGCTCGATGCTGTACTGACTAGGAAATGCCTATAGCATGTAGGACCTGAGTCCCACCATTCCAGGTCTCCAACAAGGCAAGTCAAGAGGAGAGAATAAAGGTAAGGTAAGCAGGAAGTGTCATCCATGGTGAGGCCCTTGCTGACACCACTGTGTCCCAGTTAGCTGTCCACTGCTCCCATCCCCATGGACCCACCTGCATTCTTCCTTGGGGACTGGCCTCCTCCCTGTGGAGACCCTTCCTTTCTCTCACCTGTCTCTAACACGTTGTGGTGAGATGTCTAACATGTCCATCACCTGTCTTGATTTCTGTCCCCATGGATCTCCCTACCAGCCCCTATTTAGGGTCAATGAGTTTCCCAGCCTTTTGCTACAATCTGGGTCCTTCGTCAGACCCTCACACAGACATGCCTCCTGCCTACCTGTCCCCGTCTGCGATGCACTGCACCACACCTTGGAGATACCTGTTTCTCCACATGGATTTTGGAGTCTTGGCTGGCCAGCTCAGGCTTGAACACAGGTTCACATATCTACAGCTTCATGTGTAGTGTGCTGGTTTTGGTGGGGATAGAGTTAATTCTCTTCACAGTAGCTAGAATGAGGCTATGTTTTGGATTTGTGCTGAGAAGAATGTTGATAACACACTGATGTTTTCAGTTGTTGCCAAGCAATGTTTGCAATAAGCCAAGGACGTTTTCAGTTTCTCACACTGGCCCTGTGTTTCCAGCCTCGGCTCTACAAGAGGCTGGGAGGGGACACAGCCAGGACAGCTGACCCAAGCTGAACGGAGGGACATTTCATGACATAAGATGTCATGCTCAGTATATAAGTTGGGGTAAGTTGACCAAGGTGGCTGGCTCTTGGGCTCTGGCGCTTGCTGCTCAGGGGCTGACTGGATATTCATCAATGAGTGGTGAGCAGTTGTATCATTTGGGTTTTTTCTCTGTTATTTTAATTGCATAGTAGTATTTGTATTATTAGTATCATGTTTTTATTTAATTTCATTTATTTACAAGTATTAAACTGTTCTTAACTCAGGAGTTTTCTTACCTTTCCTCCAATTCTCTCTCCCATCTCAGCAGGGGGAGGGGAATGTGAGTGAGTGGCTGGTGGTGCTTAGTTGCTGACTGGGGTTAAACCATGATGGGAAGCCACCCTGCTGCCAGAGACTCCCAAAGTGCTTTGAAAAAGCTATCCTGTGCCCTTTTACTGCGTCTGAAGGATGACCCAGTGTGCTGGTCTGAGTCAGGACAGCATTAATTTTCTTCACAGTAGTTGGTACGAGGCCTGAGAAGAGCACTGATAACACTGGTGTTTTTCAGTTGTTGCTAAGGAATGTCTGTACCTATTCAAGGACTTCTTCAGCTTCTGATACTGCAACTGTGTTCCCAACTTTCTCGCTACAAGCAGCGGTCTGTGGGGGGTGGGACACACAGTCCAAACAGCTAACCCAGTCTGACCAAAGGAGTATTTCATTCTGCTGAATGTCATGCTCAGTATATAAGCTGGGGGTGGGCCGTCGGGCCATAGTTTTGTTGCTTTGTGAATTGGTGGGTCAGTTGGCTTTCCCAGCCATGCTGTCACTTGTGGGATCTCTCGGACTCGCTGCGATCACTCTCTGGCTCTGACTCTTGCAACTCAGGACTTGGCTGTTCATTGGTCTGCGGGTGGTGAGCAACTGTATCATATGGTTTATTTTCCATTATTTTTATCACATATCATTATTAGTATTATTGGTATTATTAGTTTCTCAATTTTATTCATTTAAATTCAATAATTAAATTGTTCTTATCTACATGCTTTCTTGCCTTTTCCTCTGATTCTCCTCCTCCACTGAAGGGGGGAGGGAAGGTAAGCGAGGGGCTGTTTGGTACTTAATTGCTAGTGGGGTTAAACTATGACACTCAGAAAAAGGAGAAATCCAATGCCCGAGGTTTCCTGGGCCCTTTCACGCCACCCGTGCCAAATGTGCCGACATCCACGCCCCCACTGGCAGCAGGAGCAGAACAGAATGGGGCTGTGTGTGACAGCAGCTCGGTCTCGGCGTGGGGGCCAGGCAGTGCAGGGGGGATGACAGAAGGGCTTAATGAGGACTTGAAGGAAACATCTTGTAAACTTTGGAGCAAAGAAGCTGCAGTTTGATTTGAACATGTTTGCTTGGCAGGGGCTGCCGGGGCGCCTGCTGCTGCTGCTGCTTTTACCAGCGCTAATTAGGCAGATTTCCATCCTGCCTGTCCAGGCGCTTCTGGAGATGACTCCAGTGGCAAGCCCCGGAGGGCTAGCACCCCACTGCGAGTGGGGGAAGGAGTCTGTGTGTCCCTCCAGCCAGTCCTGGCTGGAGATGGCTCATGTCCTGGGGGCAGCCCAGGTATCATCCAAGCCTCCTGGGATGGTGACATGGCCCAAGGCCAGCTCAAGCAGCGTGTGTCCTGGCTGGATGTCTGTCTTAGTGCAAAGCACTGGCAGTGCTGATGGAGTATGCTCCCAAATCCCTGAGACCCCTCACTGACTGGATGGGTGAGACACCAGCACGCAGCTTTGCAGACAGCACCCGGGATAGTATGGAAGACCCTGGGGTGTCGGCAATGTGGTGGCCTAGAGCAGGGAACACTTAAAAACCTTTACAAGTCTGGGACTAATCCTGCTCCCGCTGGAGTCATCCTGTGTGCACCTTCCCTTCCATTGCAACCATCTGCTTCTCTTGAAGCTTGATAAATATTTCCTTTCCCCTGCTGTCTCTCCCCTTCGCTCTTCCTCCCAGGCAATATCTCGCAATAACCTAAACATCTGCAATAACACCTCCTCCCCCCCCCCCAAAGCACTTGGTTTTCTTTTTTTCTGGCATGGCTTTGCTTCTGCGGTGGCTATTTTGGGATGAGTAGGGACAGCGAAGGAAATCCGTCCTGTCCTGCCCGTGCCACATCTGGGCTGAAGCTGTTGCAGATGTTTTCCCAGTGTCTCTGTGCACAAGCTGTGCACCAGAGATCAACTTGCTCTGGTTGCCAGCGTAATCCATCTCCCTTGTTTAATGTTTGCTGGGAGACAGGTCCCTCTTAATCTATTACGGTGTCATTAAAAGGGAAAATGTTTGCTCCGTAGGGCCTCAAATGGCCTTTTTAAACTACAGTGAAAACATAATTACCAGCTCACTTAGAAATTTAACCCCTTCTTGATACTAAAATGTACATCTTTGTTTCCAGGGAAGTGGCAGCAGATCTATAGAGAGGGTCTGGATTCAGAAACTGGGTAGGGACAACCCAAATTTGGCTGCTAGGTAGATCCTCTGATGTCTCCATGACTGTGAGGGATATGCTGCCGCTGTGATGGAGCAGGTGGGTGTTTTACAAGATGCTTTGGGATCTGCTGGTGAAAATGTTGGTATTTAAGACAACATTCAAGATAACATTCATCTTACCCAAAGCTGAGAGATGTCATGGTTTCCTGAATTTATGTCCAAACCCCTTTGATGAAGCCTTCCAGGCTTCATCAGGGCTGGAAATAACCCCCCCTCCCCGTGCCAGCCCTGTGTGCAGGGGCTGAGCCCACGTTGGCAGATGGGATTTGGAAATAGCCTCCATCCAAACAGCCCTTGTACCTCATGGGTGCCAGCAGTCCCTGCCATATGGGGTCTCCCAGAGCTGTATGGATGTGTGGAGACTGGCCTGAGGATGCATCAGTCCAGCTCAGGGATCCTTGGGACACTGTCATCCTTGCCATTGTGTCTCCATTTGTCACCAGGGTATAGTGTGGGCAACAGCAGGGCCAGCTCACGGGGGTGTTTATTCCCACGGGTATGTCAAACACGCTCCAGAAACAGAGGCAGCATAAGGATGTCATCCCAGTAATTCTCTATTTTCACATCAACTCCTAGAGGCAGATTGCTCTGCTGAGGTTGTTTTCTTGTTTATTTAGTCTATGAACTGCAGAACCCCTCCATGAGCATCCCGTGGGTGCCATGAAGGGTGCACCACCTCCACGGGGTCCTGCCATGGAGAGGATAGCCCAAGGATGGCCTCAGTGTTGAGCAGGCTCAGCTTGCCACAGCGATGCTGCTGCGAAGGAGAGAAGAAACACCCTCACCTGGTAAAAGCCAGTTATTTTTACTGGGGGCGGGGAATAAGACCCACAACCCTTTATTCATTCTGCGTGTGTGCTTTAAATCGTAGCAGTCACACCGTCGAGTGGAACTTAATTATCTTACCGGGAAGCTGGGATTACTTAGTGCGTCTCACAAAGAGAGGCACTTCACACCGTGCGCTGAATACGGCCGAGGTGAGCGGGTTTCCATTAAAACCAGCGTGACCCCAGCTGCCTGCTGCTGCCCGCAGCCGTCTCAGGGAGCAGCTCGGCCAACCAGGGCAATTGGTGCCCGGCTTCAATAGCGGCTCTGCAGCCTGGAGAAAGGCTTCTGCCTCTGAAGCTTTTAAAGGAGTTCTAATGTTCCTGGTCAATGAGTATTTTGCACTTTGTCAAGGTAGCAGGGAAGAAGCTCTCATTTAATAAGTGCTGCCTTAAAAACACCTGAATGAACGGAGATGCTTGCAGGTTCTGGTGCCCCAGCCACGGGGAGGTCGCCTGGCTTGCTTACAAATGAAGCGTCTTGTTGGTGCCACAGTCCTGGTGAGGACCTTAAACCATTGTGTCATTTTAAATTTCATGATTCTCCCTGAAGAATTGTCCCAGGGGAGAATTTACCCAGAGCAAAAATTTGGCCCCTGGACCCAAACCCCCAGTAGCGGGTGGGGGTGTTTCTATCCTGCTGTGACTTCAGGGTTGCTGGGCACCCCGGAGGAGCCCCGTGTGAGTGGGTGGCTGCAGAAAGCGAGCAGGGCTTGAGCTCTGGGTCCCAGCTGGGGCCTTGGCAGATGTCCCCAGGCCAAGCTGGGAGGACCTGAGTGGAGGGCTTCAGGTGTGCTTGTTCTGGACAAAGGAAACACTTGTCCCCCTCAAGCTATCACTCTGCTGCTCTGCTTTCAGAGCAGATGAGAAACCAGTTTTATAACCACCAGCTCTTGCAAAGAGCTCTTGCCATAAAGTGGGTTGTTTTGTGTCTTTAACTGTACAGCTCCAATATCAGTCTGTTTAACCAAAGCAGTTGGTTTGCAACTTATTGTTTTCCCCTGCATGACCCAGTGCAATTAAGAATTATCTTTAGGCAATGGCTCAGGCCTGTCTGAGCATAGGGCAGGACGTTTGAGCCCCTGCCCTCTGTCCAGTCAACAACCTGCAGCATCCAGCTGTGGCTGTGATGTTGATCACTTTATAATGAAGTGTGGCAGAGAGACTAATTGTGTAGCATGATCTGAAGGGGAAAGCCTCAAAGGACCAGCACATGGGCAGAAGCCAGAGGCAATCTCAGCTGCAGTGCTGATGGAGCAGGGCCGGGGGGGTTGTGGGTCCTAAGGACATTGCTCTTCCCTACCTCATTCCAAGTGTCCCCCTCCATAGAATGCCTTTAGGTTTCAGAGTTAAATGTGTGAGGTGATCCACAGTTTTTTATCTCTGGCTCCTTCCAAGGAATTTTAGCTTGTGTTTGCATCCATGAAGTAGAAAGATATAATTTAAAGGCAGGTTAGTTTTGCTCTTGCCATTGCCTGCAGACAGCTTGTGAGAGCCCTCGGTTTGGATCTACCTTTCAGTGTTTCTGCTTTGCAGTGAAACCAATGACAATCACCTGGGGAAAGCAAATACTTCTCTGCTTTTCCCCCATCCCCATGGGATGGTCCCTGGTGACATTAGGGGTCCTGTGATATTGGGCGAGCCGACAGTCCCCCTGCAGAGGAGCAGCAGCACCAAAGAGGAGAGGAGAAAGGTACGCTAATGCCCTCGTCGTTTCTTGTGCTACTCCGTGCTGCTTCTTCATTTCTTCAGGGTTTGTGTCCTTATCTGTTTTCTGTCTCTTTGTCCAGTATAATTGAGATGTCCTCTGTAACCTGTGCTGGATGTTTCTGTGAGCCAGCCCAGAGGTGGTTACATTTTGTGGCTGGGAAAATTGTTTGCCAACTGATAGTGTTTTACAGATGGTTTTGTCCTTTTCGTGCCCTGAAGGCGGAGGGGAAGGGCTGGCTCAGCAGTGATGGAAACCAGCTGCCCCCCGAGCATGGCCAGGTAGTTGTAAGAGTTGCTGTAGGAGCAACCAAGAGGTGCACAAAGTGGGGAAATGCCTCCCCCCTCCCTTGCCTTGGCCCAGCTCAGGAAGGGTTGGTGCAGAAATGGTGAGGAGGTTTTGTGTGTCTGTGGGGGGGCTCTGCTTGCAGGTGAAGGAAGGTCCATGCACAGCTGGTAACTGATGCCTGCAAGCAGGTAGAACTGCTGCTTGTGCCCTTTGGAGAGTGGAACTGAGTGCACTCCTCCTCCCAAAGCCCTTCAGGAACTGCTTCCTTCACCTTCTGAAGGAGCAGGAGGGGTTGTAATTCCCTTCCGCTTTCAGGCCCAGGGTTTGTTCTGTGCAGTTCCTTATAGCAAGAGATGTCCCAGGGAAAACTGTCAGCCCTGTCTGCTCCTGGGGTTTGCTCTGACCTGGGACTGAGCATCCCAAATTTTCCCCCCACTCTGGGGTGCTGTGAAACTACCACATCCCTCTCACTCCCCCTTCCAATACAGGATTGTTTTTCTTCACTTCAGAGAAGCTAAAATCTTCTCTCCATCCCAAGGGAAGTCAGGAGAGACAGTTTGGATTTATGCTAAACAGCCAATTAGCTGTCACCCATGTTTGAGCAAAGACAGTGCAGCAGCCCTGCCTGAGTGAGGCTTCTAAGACCAACTGGGTGGGTGAGAAATGGTACCAATGTGCCAGAAAGGGCTAGCCTGGCTCCTGTTGTGGTCCAAAGCAGCTTGGCCAGCACCTTCCTGCTCCATGGATGCTGCAGTGTTACGTTGCACATGCTCAGCATCCCTTCAGCCAGCTTGTTTGATGGGAAAGGGGGAAAACACGTTGGGGCAGGGGCTGTATTAGGCATGGTGGGTCCTTCCCATCCCACCTTGGCAAAACTACAGGGATTTTTGTGCTGCTGGAAATAATATTCTCAGGTCTCCCTCCTGAGCACCATCCAGGTTTGTTTTCACTCCTTAGCAATTTACTTAATCTAGTTCTGGAAGTGTGTGTGAGGGTCGGGATGAATAAGGCATCCCCTGGTGATGTCTATACAGGCTGAGTAATCCACCCCAAAGACCCCAAAATGCCTTGGTGCAGGTTGTGCACCTCTAGTTTGATTTAAACTAGAATTACAGAGCTGGATGTCTGGCCTTCCCAGAACAACTGGCTAACGTCCAAGTCTGGACTCCTGGCTCAGCAGTGTCGGCTGCGTGGGCTCAACCAGGTACAAAATCTGTAGTAAGAGCAGTGACTTCATCATGCCGTGGTAATGCAAAAGTCCTTCCCACAGCAAAGTCATCCCCATGTGGAGTATTTCAGCAGTCAGACTCTGCCACGAGCGTGCAGGATGGCTGTGCTCAGGCTGGTCTTGAAGACAGCCAGCGTGGGGCATGTCCCATGCAGGCGTGACCCTGGCCATGGATCGAGCTGTAACACGTTGCTTCTCTGTGAGCTGACAGTAGTTCTAGCTCCACCTATTGTTACACAGTCGGATGCGGCTGAAATTCATATAAAACTGTAAGCAGATAGTTATGAAACTTCTCACATGTCTAACTAGGAATGCTGCATAAATCCGTAGTTATTAGCCTTTCCCAATAATCCAGGGAAATGAGTGCTGAAGAGTGACTGCTGACGTTTCAGGAAAGCTTTTGCTCTTCAAGCTGAACTCCCATTTGCAGTCAGTTGTTTTCCAGTCCCACCAGGTGCTTTATTCCCTCCTGGATCCTGTTTGTATCTGCTCAGCGGTTGCAGGTGGTGTGGCCCCATCCTGTTGCATTTTGGGGATAGTGCTCTTAGCCAAGCTACAAGACTGTTGCTCTCCCCCTGCCCCAGAGCTCTCCCTGAATTTTACAGTGGAAAAGATGTCCTACATATCAATTGAAAGGCTTGAGCCTGCCTGGGATTGAGGGCTGGCGGCTGTGGGGTTTGTGGGAGCCCTGGTCTCCAGTGCAGAGATGGAAGGGCATTTCCCACATCCCATCCTGCACTCCCTCTCACCTTCCTGTAGCGCAGACACAATGCTCTGCCTGCCACCCATGCAACATCCCACAAGCATTTCACTCCCCACTGAGAGCTTTTAATTACCTTTAATTACCCTGACTTGTTTGTAATTGTTCCCCAATACACATGCTGATTAGGGAAGGAGGAGCCTGTTCTGTTATAGCTTCGACATTCTGAACTTTTCCCCTCTGAGTTCAGAAGAGATTAATTTTTCATGCAAAATTATGTGGGTTCCTGTCTATCCTATCCAGCCTGTGGTTGCTGGGAGCATCTCTGGAATAACTGGTTGTTATTCCAGTTTATGGACAAAACAGAGGCTGGGGTGAAGATAGGGATGGACTGTGCGACTGCTACACCAGGCTGGGGACAGTACTGGGACTGTAACAGGATCCCCTTAGCCCCATCCTGCCCAGACCCCTCTGGGTCCTTGGCCTAGGTCCTTCTGCCCTCTCAGGCACTCTTCCCTTGTGGTTTTTCTCATTTCTTTCCATACCTTGACATAACGGGATGAAATTAAACTGCATCAGGTTTCAGCTGTCAGGAAGGAAAAAATAATAATGGCCAAGTCTGATAGACCATGGAATAATTTCCAGGGGAAATGGTGGGAGCTTTATTAGTTCAGTCATTTACATCTGGGCTGTACGAAATATTGGGAAAGAAATACCGGGAGAAATGTTGTAAATAGGAGAGCACCTGGAGGATAAGAGGGCTGTGCACAGGAAAAGGGCTGACCTTGACTTGCTGCTTGCATATCCTGAGATGTAAGGGCACACTTACAACTGAGAAACCCACTTCTAATGAGGGTCTATTCTATAACAAGAAGGTAAGAGTTCAGGTACCGTAGTGCTTAGAGAAAACCAAGCTGATTTAGTCTGTCAGCTTGCCTGCAAGTTAACTAGGCTTGGTAGTATTCAGCCTTTATTTTTATTGAAAATCCACAGTTAGAAATTGAAGCCTGTTTTTAGTTGCTGACATTTATTACTGATATAATGTATAGTCGCTCTCTTCTCGTTGAGCCATGCAAACATGGCTTTTGCATTGCTCCCTGCGGAGCCTGTCCTTTGGATGGCAGATTTACCAAAGGCTGGAGGAGCGTTAGCCTGGTACAGGGGGCATCCCACCTCCTCCTGCACTTTTCCCTGACATGCTTTTTCCTGGGTGTTCCTGCCCATGATGTGACCAGTGAGACCAACCTGAGGACACAGCTCCTCTGCGGGTGTTGTGTCAGCCTGGGGTCCATGGTCTCATCTCTGGGAACTGAGCTGGAGCTGCTCCAGCGAAATGAACATTGCTGCCTTTGCTCTTCTTTCTTGACAGATTGCCTTCTCTTTGAAGGCATGTGATGGTATGTGGATGAATGCCTCTCGCCCAGCCCTCACGGCTGGTTTTTTGCATCTCTTGGGAAGAAAAATCTTGGGGTGCCCCTCTGCAGCATGCTGGCACAGTCCCATCTTGTGGTGCTTCATGGCAGGAACTGGGTCCATGGGAGGTGTCAGGAGCAGTGCAACAAGGCCAGTGAGACACTCTGCAGAGCCTAGGTAGCTACATCTCCTTAGGACACTGCTCTCCAAGCGTAGGTATGTTCAGAAACACCTAGACTCATACTTGTGTGTATGTGGACACCATGTGCTTCTCTTATACCAAGTATTGCTCTTCTGTTATGGTTTTTTTTTTCTCATTTCGATGAAAGTTAGTTACCTCTGAGTCCATTGCTTGTGGGAGAGAAATGGCTTTCCAAGCTTCAGACTAGCATGGCTGGACCCGTGCTTGTGGGCTATGCTGAAGGTCGGGGATCACATCTGGTGCAGCCCCTTCTAGTTAAGGATTTTCATGTGAAAAGGGCCAGAAACAAGCCACGTATGTATGGGCTCATAGATTTTGATGGAAGAACAGTTCATTTGTAAAGGAGTCTCTTCCTGGTCTCTGCTGTGAGGTGGCCACTAACAAGAAAGTGGGTGCTGTGCAGGGAGAGGGTTTCCTCCTTACTGATACTGGGTGCTGCAGTTCAAGCAGGCTGGAGGGATCCTCTGAGGGACAGAGGTGTTTGTGGGCTTTTCAGAAAGACAAAGTCCGCTCCTTTGGGCTACATATGCAAAGTAAGGAGTGGGAAGAGGGTGCTCACATGCACAGGGCAGAAAAGGGCTGGTGGCACAGGCAAGTTACCTGATTGCATCTCTTCTTTCTATCCAGACCCAGGCAAACACAGCTGCACAACAGGCTGACAAAGTTTGCTGCAGTTAAGACCCCAACTGCACTAATAATCCTATCAGTTTCCCAAATTTGGTGTTTTGCATCTGGGTGTTTATCAGGATTTAATGGCTGTTGACTCATTAATATTTAAACATCAGCACATGCTGACACTTCAGCAGTTTGCTCTCCAGGGTGGAGATGCCCTGGGACTTGCTGGTGTTTTGGCCAGGGCTTTAAAATACCAGGGTGGTTCCCAAGGCATCCAAGCAGCCAGACAGAGGAATCTGTGCATAGCTGCTGGGTTTAAGCCTGATTCTAATCCCTGGGCTAGGGATGGATATAGGGGTCTCTAGGCTCATTGCCTCTCTAAGGATCTCCATGGCTGTCCTTGGACTGCCCTCACCCAGGCCATGGGGTTTGGAAGAAGGTCCCCTTTGATCTCCTTCTCCTCCAGACACGTGGCCTTGGTGTTGCTGTTGCTGTAGCAGGGCTGCAGGGAAAAGGATTTCAGGCTTCAGTGCCTGTCAAGTTGGGATGCTTTGGGGATGAGAAAGCAGGAAGAAATCTGTCTTTGCAAGATTGCACTGTGTTCTGACCAAGAAAGTTCAGAGCAAAGCAAACGGCGGGTGCTTATTGGAGATGCTGGTCTCGCTCTCCTCTCCTGCACATCCACCGCCTGCTGTGCAGAGTTGCTCCCAGTCTACACCAGTGCTAAGCCTGTGCTCAGACTTACCACACCTCCAGCACTGATCCTCAACACAAAGTTGCTTGAACTTAGAGGCACTCACATGCTGATGGGAGAGACCCCCTGCCAGCCCCCACCAGGCCAGCGCGGAGGGAGGGGAACAGTTATTCAGCAAAAGCAGTGTGAAATCCACTTACAGGAAGGGCGATTAGTGTTAATAGCACCTGAAATCAATAGAAGCACCAACAGATCCATTTTTAACAAGCTGCCTGGAGAAGGTGAATGCAACATGCAGAGATTAATAAAGCAGGTAAGTGTGCTCTTCAGAGAGGTGACAGTGGAAGTTGCATTAACAAAAGAGCCAGTACAAGGCCAATTTGGGCGGGAGAGAGAGCTTCTCAGCTGAAAAAAGGGTGGTGAAGCAGAGGTCAGCAAACTTTCCAGAGATATTTAGGCTTAGGATTGGAAAAAGCCCATCAATATTCTTAGACAGCACTTGAGAGCTATGAGAAACATCTAAAACTTCTAGCGTCGTAAAGGTGATGGGAATTATGAGAGTACATCTTATACCAGGGGTGGGTAATGTGGCTTTGTCCAGCTTGAGGAAGGCACGAAGTGGGTGGATGCTGGGACATCTGCTTAGCGCCTGTCCAGTAGATGTCCCAGCATCCTGGTACGTGTTGGTGTCCTCAAGGCAGGCAGCCTCGTCCCTATATTTCAGTGTTCTGGAGCCACAACGTTGCAACCAGACTCCTGCTCCTCAGGGCCAGCCCAGCAGTGAAGGACCTCAGTACGCAGGAGACGATGCGGATGAGAGCAGAACATGGAGACAAAAACCAGGAGACACAAACCTCTCTGAATAAATTGTTGTTGATTGGTGCGGTTAAAAGGCAGCAAGGAAATTCTGCTGTCAGCTCCGTGCCCTTGGGAACCCTCTGTTATCTCCCTGGTTTTCATGTACTGGTGTCATCAGGCTTGTAGGAGAGACAGCACTGACTTGATTAAGAGGCAGCTCATCTCTTAGCCTGTTCTTGGCAGGCTCTGAACAAATCAGGAGCTGAAATCAGGTTTATCTGGCAGTGTGGGCACAGAAAATGTTCTCCGTCATAGGAACTTCATTTGGTCTTCTCACCTTTCCTTCTTTTTTCCAATTTCTTCTCCTTTCTTAATACCTATTGTCTGACTTTGCTTGAGACTGATATTTAACATGTCACTTACCCCCACCAAGGGAGAGTCAATTTTCCTTCCAACTCCATTAAAAAGCTTGTAATAAAACCTGAAAAGGATGGATGATAGGGCTAGTTAGTAGCATTAAATTAATTAGATATGGGAAGATGAGTCTAGGGGGTTTCTTAATGTGGTTTAGTTTTATGGATTGTTATTGCTGGGCTCTTCTCATTGATCAGGAGAGATGTCCTTCAACATGTGTTCCAGAGGGACTGACACACCAGGCAATGCACTGCACTGCAGCCAGGATGCTCACCATGGGTGGGGTTTTCTGGTGCTGCCTGATAAACACACGAAGGAGCAGAGCTAGTGGATCTAAGAATGTTAAACAATTGCATTACATTTTCTGTTGGGTCTGAAGATGTTAGTGATTACAAGGAAATTCCTGGTACTGGAAACCAAAATAGAAGCATTTGTAGGTGTGAAAGAATTGGGCTTGGGAGAAAGCAAGGCAGCAAAACAAAGGAGGTAACAAATCCTGGCATCTTAGATGGACCCTAAACCCACGATTAAGGTGATAATGAGCCCTGGGAAGCTACTGAAAATGAGTTACGCAAAAGAACAGCAAAAAAGACATGGCTTCAAGAGAGCTTTGCCAGATATTTCCTCGGCTGAGAGTGGGATCCAGCTGCCAGTGCTATAGACATTTACATGGGACGTGGGTGGATCTGGCCTGCTGAGATCTGCTGAGACCCATCTGAGGCTGAGGGGTCTGGTGGCTGCTTGGGCAACAGCCAGTCCTAGTGGGAAAAAGCCAAGGTGCTGTATTGCACATAATCAGAAATCCATGGATGTGGATAATAAGGGCAAATTTGCTCTGGAAGGGGTTTTGCTGCTCTGACACTGAGCAGTGCCTTTCTCCCCAGCAGATCCATGGGCTCCTTCTGATTCATGCACTGAGGGAATCTGATCCCCCTGCCCAGGACTTCCCTGGCACCTTCCCTCAAGCTTCCATCATCCACTTATTGCTTACAAAGACCTGTTGCAGGCAATAGCAGTTGACAGAGACGAGGCAGAGCGGCCATGTCCCAGGGCTGCAGGTACGCAGTAACTAGGACACCCTTCCCTTTCTCTAACAGAGACAAAACCTTTTGTTCTGTGCTGTTGTTAAGGGAGATCAGAGAAGCTGGGAGACAAGTTCTTGTGCTGATTCCTGCTCTCAGAATAACTCCAGCGCTGGCTGCTTTCATCTTGCCGAAATACATCCAGCTAAGGTCTCTTTCCATCCTCCTGTGCAAGCACACAGGTTGTCGCATGGGCTCCTCCTACCCGCAAATGTTTTATAATTATTCAAGGTGTATATGCACAGGGAGGCACAGTCTCTAGCATACTAAACCTTTAGCAGCCTGTATGCCAAACCTCTCTCTCTGTTTTGTTGACTCAAGGCAGGCAAAGGATGGATTCAGACCACTGGGGAGTCGTGTGTCGGGCCACAGTGGAGATAGATAGATACAACTCTATTGTAAAAAACCTGTTTGCTGGGAAGCCTTTCTCAGCAGCCTTGATGTAATGGCCAAGGGAGGACAAACATCTCCTTCAGCCTTGCAAATGGTCCCTCTGCATCAGGGCAGAACCGTGTTTGAGTTCAGAGTCTTGTCATTCGTCTCCCTGTCTATTATTGAGGTTCAGACTTTCTTGTTCAGCAGCTTTAACCAAATTTGCTCAGAAAATTAGAAAATAGCTATGTATATATCCAACCCACTTCTCTTGACAAGTCTTATTTGGTGCCAGAGATCAGAGGGGTATTCAGGTAAAAGCATGTGGTAATTATCCTCTGAGACACCTGGGTCCCAAAGGCAGCTTTTAGAGGAACCAGTTTTTGTTGTGGGAAAGGGGGTTTGACAGTAAATGCTATTGCAGGATTCAGAGAAGCTGCTGGGGAAAGGCACAGCAGAGAGAGGAGCCAGTGCCGCTTTGCTGTGAGCTGCCCAGGCCAGAGGAGATGCTGCGTGTTGCAAACCATTTTCTCCAGTAGGTTGTGAGCTGGTTAGTGCTAGTTTTAAGAGTGTGAGTATTGAGGTACCATATATTTCTGAGGCAACTCCTTCTGATAGACAGCAGCTCTGGGGCATGATGCTTAGGTGTTGTCTGATGGATTCTGGGGATCTGTCACAGACCTGGACACCAAAACTCTGAAGTCTTACAATCATACTTTCTTCATGCACATGCCATGGGAGCTCCACTTGCTCCTGCCCAAAGCTCTTTGGGGTAACCTGGCAGGGAAGGGAGCAGGAAGCTGTTGCAAAAGAATCACATCGGCTTTATTATTTTATATTCAGAGCACCTGAGAATTACAAGTGTCTAAAGCCAGTGGGAGTCCTGAGCTCCCACAGCCTCTCATGTCCGTGGCTTTCTGGCAGTTTGGCAGATGGGGAGGTCAGTGTGTTAGGACAGAGCTGTCCCTGAACCAGCGACAGCCCGCACCTGCACGCACAACTTCTGTGGGAGTTCTGTATCGATGAAGCTGCAGGGACTACAGCTTCTGCTCACAGGAATAAACGCAGCCACAGGTGTGTTTGGCCCAGGGTAACATAAGCTTGTCCAAGCCCTTTTTGTTGCTATTCATGGGTGATGGTGTATAGGGCA
The DNA here is from genome assembly GCA_027574665.1 of Rhynochetos jubatus. Classification (NCBI taxonomy): domain Eukaryota; kingdom Metazoa; phylum Chordata; class Aves; order Eurypygiformes; family Rhynochetidae; genus Rhynochetos; species Rhynochetos jubatus. The sequence continues at coordinate 3,586,618 of CM050672.1, read as the reverse complement.
CCCCAAGAAGTCTCATGTGTCTGCCGTGGCCACTCTGGCCAGATGCACCACATACAGGGATCGGGATTGACTCCTCTTGGCTGTTCCCAGGACTGGCTGGAAAGGCAGTTGCTGCTCTTGAGTGAAGGAAACCAGAGAAAATAATTTGAAATATCCTTGTGCCACATATGTTTTATTTTGAGGAGCAGGCAATAACCCTGCATCCCCAAATGAAATACTGAATTTCAAGGGGGATGCAAACAAGTACAAATGAAAAATGTCTCTGATCATAAAGAAAGCATTTGCTAAAATTAAAATGGAATGCACTACTGTCCAGGCTGGAGACAAAAATGTCAGCAGAGCTATGGAAGGGGAGGCTGACTACTTAGGTGACCAGATACATTTATTGTTTTCTTTCCATTAATGCCAGTGGCGCATTAGAGAAAAAAAAATCCAATTGCCTGACAACATTTTAGAATTGAATTAAGTCCAGTCCTTGCAGAAATCTCCTTAGCTTCTGTTTTAGCAGGAGTGGAGACTTGAACAGATTCGCATCCAGAGGGACAGGGGTGGGGAGAGAGGAATTAATTTTGCTGAGCAGAAATAATATAGATAATGTCATAATAATCATTAAAAGGACAAGTGAAATTGGTCTGGCCCTTGAAGCAATCAATATGGCCCATTATCCAGTTGAATTGGCATTTGATGGGAATGGCTCATTATTGTATTGGATGTGTCAGTGTTTCACATCATCAACTAATTCAGAGCCAGAGGTGTATTAATATCGGGCCATGTGCATTTGCAAGGAGTTTGTGGCAGGTTTGTGTTTAGGGAAGTGTTTGTGTGGCTGACCTGAACGCACGCATGCTTGAGCATGCTAGACGATTCAGCTGGATGCCTCTGCACTGGTGGAAACTGACCAAACCAACCTCATCCACAGCCCGCTGAAGTTAATGGAAAGCATCTGATGACTCTAGTGGGCTTTGAGCCAGGATAATGTGGAGACAAACATACTGCTCGGTGGTATAAGCACCATCTGTAGGTATGTAAATGCTCGATGTGCTGTTGTTGGCCGGGGCAGATGCTCCTGTGAAAGTTCAGGCACAGCCAGATTGCTGAAGACTTGTTCTGGGGGAATTGCCAGCCTTGTTTTACACCATCACAAGGTTCAGCTAGTGGGGAAGAGTGTGAAGAAGGCTCTGAAAATGTGGTATTTCCTGCATGGATTGTTCGTGCACAGGTCCTGCAGCTCCCCATCATATTCTCTGTGAGGCTGGAAAAATGACACCAACATGCATTTGATTTTGTGAAAGCTCCATGACAGATTTCTACGTTGCAGCCATAAGCCCTGAAACACCCATCTCCCCCATGGTTTACCTGAATAATACCATGCATCCTTTCGCAAAACCCCCATTTCCCCTTTCTTCCAATGGGATCCCACAGCCAGAGGGGCAGGACTCAGGGATGACAAACTAAATGCTGAAACATCTGGCCATGCTGGTAAGTGCTGCTTCCTGGTGAAAACCGAGCACCCCGTGTCTTGGTGTGTCTGTCTCCCATCCGTGGGATGCAGCAACTCCCCTGTCCTGCCTCTCTGCGGTGCAGAGCTGTGATTTGCTCAGCACTGAAGGAGCTCGGCCTCAGCAGCGATGGCAGCTGAGATTGCTGCACTGTTTAGAGGGACCAAACTACCCCCAAATTTCAGGTCTGGATTTCAAGTGCCACCTTGTTTGCAGACAGGCTGCGGACTGCGCTTCGCCATGATCAGATGTGCCGTTGTGAATGTGGTTGCAGGAAACTCAGCTCTCCCTGCCCTTTCTGCTGCTTGGGTGCAGCATCCCGCCCTGGCACGGGAGCTGGTGGCATGACTGGGGGACAGTGGGTTTGTGGTGAAGGGCCGGAGGAGTTAGTGCTGGCGTGGATGGAGGAGTGCTCGTGAGATTGCTTGCAGCAGCAAAGCTTACAGCATAGCTTTGGTCGGAACCGCAGGAATGGGCGGCTCAGACAGGACTTTCTCAGCCCCACAAGGAGCTGGATTTGCAATAGAGCCCTACCCACAGCATGACTCTTCTGTCGGTCACGACACAGTTAATTTCCATTTTTCTCCAAGCAGGAGAAAGCACGGAGGTAAAAAATTCTCAGTGATTTCAGTCAATTAAACTAAAGCCTACTGGGTCTGTTGCTTTTGGATTTTTTATTTATTTTATTTTATATTTTTGTAAATGAGTCTTCCAGGGTCTTCGAGCACTTACCATGGGGAGTGACAATCACAATCCACTGCCTCGCCTCTCCCCATGCTGCCTCTCCACAGGAGCTCAAGAAATCTTAACATCCCATCAAAAGCTAATTACATTCTGACACACCAATTGGAGACATCGAGAGATGGGGGGGAGAGCAGCTTACATAATGGTTTTAAAATTACACGGAGCATGCTGAATATTTGGTGCTATGAAGCACCAATAGTTCAGAGCAGCAGAGAGAGAAGGGTAATGGGTAGGAGTTATAACAGGATTTGTATTTGAAACCCGCCTCAGGTTGTAGGTGTGAGACCTGAGCCTGCACCTTGTATTTGCTTTCAATCATTGCAGTCTTTTTTGGAAGGGAATCATGTCCCCAGGCTTCCCCCTCTTGGGACTCTTTCTACCCATCGGATCAGGGCATCAGTAGAGCAAAGGGGGTGTTTGTCATCTCCACGTCCTCTGGGAACCCCCCCCAGATTCTAGTAAACATATAACCCTTGTCCTTGTCTGCAGTCCCAGTAGGAGAGAGGGGAGAGCTGTGGGCAGGGTGAGAAGTCCGAAAGTAACTGTGCAGAAGGATCCATCCAGGGCTGTTTGCTGCAGAGGGGTAAGGGCTGGAAGAGACTTTCTGGAAAGTGGTCCTACATAGTCATCCCCTTCTTGTGTCCTTACCAAGGCATTTGCTGCTGGCTGAGGGCAGGACACTGGCTGAGATGCCAGGGTGTGAAAATGGAGATTATGGTAGAGGAAAATTGAATTGCCTTGGCTTTTCTGGCCTTTTTCTGGTCTGCAGCGCTATGACCCCAGCCTGTTTCAGCCTTAAAACATGCTGAGAAGTGACAGACTCCCACTGGCTAGAGACTTTGCTCATCAGCAGCTCCTTAGAGCCCCTGGGAAAGCAAGACTTAGCAAGCAAGCCTCTGAAAAATAAACACTGGCTTCTTGCCCTTAAACTAGTGGAGATTCCTCATTTTTGGCTCTCGAGGACCTGCACTGCAGCCACAGACACCCAGCATGCCATGGGAAAGCAGTGGTGCATCACCCAGCTGTGGGGCTGCAGCATTCACTCCACCTCATCCTGGTGCTGTTTTCTGAATCAAGATGACCAGCTGCCCTAGTACCAATGTAATTCTTTCTTAATGTTATTGGCTGGGCCCAGGAGCATGGCAGGAGGGCTGTGGCTGACCAGGCAGCAAATTAACTGGAATTTCATTATCTAATAATTTATACGATGCCTATGTATTTTGGCAAGACACCTTCATTAATAGAAGATGCCCTCTGTCCTCCGACTATTTACATTAGTGGTTTCCCTGGGACCTCACGTGATGCTTCCCTTTATAGTGACCTTCATAAAAGAGAGAAAAATGCTCCTCATTTCCCTTGATTCTTAGAAATTAATTCAATTCCCTTCTGCTTTGCAAGGACTTGTTCCTCTGGATCTAAAACACTACAGGCTTAAATTTCCCTCTACCCTGGTGTAAATCAGGATTCACTCCCTGGGTGTGACTTGCTGTACAAAAGCTGCTGGGCAGTCCGAGAAGGTTGTTAGTGTAGCCTTGTCTCTTGGGTTTGGTGGCCCCAGACTGCAGGACAGGATCATGGCGTCACTGGGTAAGTGCCAGCATGTATGTGTGAGTGCCGACCAGGAGCAATGGCCAACATCTCAGCTTCTTGTGTAGAAGCCATCAGAGATGCTTCAGGTGTCCTGACTACAGGCATGGTGCCACCACCACTTTGCCACTCGTTCCAGCATGTGCAGGGCAACGCAAGGCATAGCAGGGTGTCACCTGCCATGTCCTGTCAGGAGGATGGCATGTAGCAGGCTCTAGTCAGGACAAAGGCATCTTTGTGTGACTTTGGCATGTTGTCCCCCAGATCTGAGGCTCTGTTTTTGCTGTCAGCCAGCCTGCTGGACCCTTTGCAGTTGTATCTGTCCTCCTGTGGGGACAGTGACAGTAACAGAGTCTGGCTCCTCAGGATGCTCGAGACTAAGCTTCTTGGAGGTTTTTCTTAGCTGAAGAAAACAAAGGCTCATTAAATCCATCTCCGGGCTCCGATGACGCAGAGAGGTGACATCAGTGATATGACTCACAAAAAGCCAGCAGAAAAGCAGCATCCAGGAGGGCAGGTTGGTGACTGGTGCTGCTGGGAGGGGAGAGGAAGCACCTCTCTCAGGTGCTCTGAATATAAAATAGTAAAGCTGATGTGATTCTTTTGCAACAGCCTGCTCCTCCCTTCCCTGCCAGGTTACCCCAAAGAGGAGCAAGTGGAACTCCCATGGCATGTGCATGAAGGGGGTACGATTGTGAGTCTTCAATCTAGAGTTTTGGTGTCCAGGTCTGTGACAGTACCCAAAAATATCGTACTAACAGATTCTTTGCTTCCCATCCCACCTGCAGCCCTGCATGGGTTCCTGGAGGCAGGGGCTGTGCCAGGTGTGCAGACACCCATCTCCTATCCCCTCCTTCCTGGTGTCCTTCTCCTGCGAGCAACCCGGGGAAAAGCTCTGCTGTAGGTGCAGGAGCTGGTGAGGGCCCATCTGGAGCCTCCCACCATGGGGCTGGGGGCCCATCTTGCCACAATGTTTTCATGGCACTGTGACTCCAACAAGCTTGGGTCCGTCTTTGGGTGCCAAAACTTCCCAGATCTGCTGCCATCCCTCCTCCTGTGCACAGTGGGGATGGCACAGTTACTTCTGGGCATTGCCAATGGCTCCTCTTACCCAAAAGAAACAGCCAGTCCAGCCTGGAGAGAGCTTCCTTGCAGTGATAGTTCACAGATTGACAGCCCTTGTGACATGGATCTTAACTCATGTACCCGTGATCCAAGACCCCTATGTCCTGGTGACCCCCAAGCTGCCTGGTGGCTGTTGCCACCACAGTGGGTCACTTAAAGGCAGGGGCTAAACTTCTTGGTGGTTTCACTGCTGTGCATCAGATGGGGGCACTAGTTTTGCCCCAGGGTGGTTGGTAACTAATCAGCTGTCACTAGTGAAGGGCACAGCCTCCATGGCGTGACAGACAGGGACGAACTGTTCCCCTTCCCCCCATCCTCCCCCTCTGATTGATTTGCAGAGCAGTATCAGGGACTTGAGTATCTCCATTTCCTAATGCTCAAGGGCTGCAATGAAAGCCTCTCCTGGAGAGATAAGGGTGCTCCAGAGCACCACAGCCTCAGCCATGCCAACTGGCACATACCGTAGTAATGAGGGCTGGAGAGCCAGCTGAGCTGCCGCAGCCGGAGCGTGCCGTGGATTCTCCCTGCTGCCAAGGCTATTCTCTCCCTGCACTGTCAGAAGGACCCTCCTGGTCCCGGGAGGATTATGCCCTTGAGGGACGAGGCATCTCAGTCCTGTTGCACCACAGGATGCATCCCCCTGCTTGGAGCATGTACTTTCCTTCCTTTTAATTAGAGCTGAGAGGAGTGAGAGTGGAAGGGGAAGCGGCGAAGTTTGACTCATGGTCTCTGTTTCAGAGGATGGTGCGGGGGCGTCGGGGCTGGGAGGGTTATCGTCCAGGCCCTGTCTCATCTCCCTTGCTGTTTTGGCCTCTTTGAAGGAAGCTATCCTGTAGAGCTTGAATCAAAAGATGCTGCAGTGACTGATCATGTTACCTGGGCACTGCCTGTGCCAGCATCGCTACGTCAGCCCAGGGCTCGGGAAAATGCCTGGATTGAGCTATTCTGCCCTGTGCCCCGGGTGTAGTAAAAAGTAAAAAGAGGATAGGGACATTGTCTTGGGTCAGTAACAATTAACGTCTATAATCATTCTTCTCACTGGCTTTGTTCTGATGCACTCTTTGCTCCTCTGCAGCAACAGTCACTTTTAATTCTCTAACACCAACAAAAAGAGAGGATTAAACTGAAGCTGAAAGCCAGCAACACATATACCTACAGTTTTCTGAGCAGCAGAAGAACTTGGCATGGACCTAATCAAGGGCCCTTTGATGTTTCTGAAAGGGCCCTTATAGGCATCTGGCTGCCCCGGGTTCCAGCCTGGGTCGCCCCTTTCTCCCCCCACTGTTCTCTGCCACATTAGAGATGGGAGCTGATGGGTGCTTCCCAGGCACAGGGCAGGTGAGTTTTTTTTGGTCCTGCTCTTGCAGGATGCTTGTCTGCATTCTCCTCTACCCCCTTGTAGATGGAAGGACTCCTGCAGAGTGGATGAGATGTCAAATGCTGACTTCCTAATCTTAAATAAGTGGAGACAGACTGAAAAGGGGCTAAAGAAATAGGTAGAAGAAGATGTAGAGAGGATGGGTGGGTAGTTGGAGTTGGGTGGTGGGACCAATGATGAATAATGTGTGAGTGGATGGATGGGGAGATGATGCTGGTAGTACCAGAACACAGGTTGTGGTCCTGGGGAGTAATTCCTCCTGATCCCTGATCTGGTTGCAGGTAGGACCCTGGGATTTGAATGCCAGGGAGCTGGTGTGGGAGCTGACTGTTCTCGCTGCTGCAGGTGCGTGCAGCTCATCCTGCCCCACGGAGCCTGCCTGCAAGCCCAGGGTGCTAAATGGCTTTTTGTCTCCTGCCAGCGATCTCAGAAGCGTGTGACACTTTTTCTTGGGCTCTGTAGCAGGGGTCTGGGCACATGCTCTGCCTGTTTGCATCCTCCAGCAAATTAGAAGAACTGGGGCTTCTCTGTAGTGTGCAAAGCCCTGGAACAGCTCCAGAGCCTCTGGTCATGATTGGTGGTCCTGGGCTGGGACACAGTGCCTGTGCAGGGTGCTCATGGACAGGGACAAAAGGACTCTAAAAGCAGAGCTTGGATGGTGTCTGGCAGAACACAGACCCTGCAAACAGCCACCCACCTGCTCTGCCTCCAAGCAGTATTTGCTCATCTGGCTGTGGCAGAGAGGCTCTCCCTACCTGTCTCTTCTCTCCCTGCATCTGTGCCCTGAATATTGATGGAGACCCTCTCTCCCTGCTGCAGGATGCCTAGAGCCAGCTGACACCAGGAGGATTTGCAAACACATCGAGCAAGGCCATGAAGCATGCGAGTATCTCCTGCCCTGAGCTGGGAAGATTTGTCCTCTGGGCCATGGCAGAGAGGGTGAGAGATGTGTTTTCCCTCCTTTCCCATAGTAGAAGTGCTCTGTCATAGCACACGTCAGACCTGTGGCCTGTGCTGGTGCTGGATGTGCAGAGGTCAGCAAACGAGCGGGGGGCTTCGTGCCTGGGGGCTGCTTCAGGTTTGGCTGCTCATGTCACTGTGAGCATCAATTTAAGGTCTGTCTGCATGGTGGACTGCAACCTCGTGTTGACATTGGCATGGTGCTGTGGCCAGGGTAAGGAGCCCTGTGTCTCTCACAAGCCCATATCACCCTGCCAGTGATGGGTTGGCTTCTCTTTCTGTCTCTGGCCCTGATGACCACACAGAGCAACACAATGTGGGTCCTGCTGGTTTGAAAGGGCTTCACCCATCCTCTGTGTCAGCAGGGGTTAGGTGTTGAAAAATCTGGGCTTTAGCTCCTTGTGTCTAAACTTCTCTGTCAGTCCCTAAGCTTCTCACCTTCACCTCAGCCATCACGTCAAGTGGCCTAAATGAGGAAACAGGCATCGAGTCCTATCCATTATTTTTCTTGGAAACCCCACCCCCAAACACCCCCCCCTCCCTGCCCCCAATCAACCAACCAAAACCAATTAAAGGATAATCACCTTTGCATCAGCCAACTGCATTTTTCCAGGCAGCAGTTGGATCTCAGATGATGCTCCAACTCTGCTGTGCTCCAGGCACCTGGGGGTGTCCTGTGCTAATGTGCAGAGCACGGCTCTGCTCTGTGGCTCTAGAAGTGCTGGCTTGGCTTTCATTGCTTTCACTTTCCGTCCTTAAGGTTTGTATGGGTTTGGCTTAAGTATAAAGGAGCAGTAGTGTTTGATGGTCAATGAAATGGCTGGGGGACTTGAATTTGAGTTGGGATTTTCCAAGACACCAGGATGGGGAGGGTGGTGGGCAGGAAGACCTGCCCCGTACCAGAAATGAGTCATTCTGAAGCACAGGGATGTATCTCTTACAGAGTGAGATGGAAACTATAAACTCACGGACATATCCTGGTCCATTGCTAAAATATGGGATGAGCAGGTTTATGTGTCGGCCGCGGGGCCTGCCTTCCTCCGCAGCACCACCGCAGGAGCTGTAGGCGTGGCATCCCTGTGGGATTCTCGCTCTTGGTACCAGAGCGTACGAGGAACTCTTGCGTCTAAGGGGGGCAGGTTACAAATTGCCAGCAGCATTTGTGCAGCCCTGCTGCAAGGCGGTGGAGTGGGTGGAAGTGGTGCACCAAAGGAGGGATTTAAAGAGGAAAGCCTCTGAAGATTTCAGCTGTACTGGAAACTCTTTCCTGCTTGCTTAGGCAATTATCTGAGGCACCACAGAAGTAAAGCTTGCTGGTCTGCGATTGTGTTTCCTCAGTGTGAAATTCTCTCTGCAGTGGGAGAACTTTTAACTAGAGGGTTTAGCAGCAAGGAAAGATCCCAATTTTTGCAGAAATCAGGTTTGCATTTATGAACCATTGTCACTTGTTGGGAAATTATTTTGTCTACTATGTAAACACATAGGTCTAGGATGGTGACAGGAATTAACCTAAATCCAAATACAGGGACATGATGTGGGGAAAACAGATGATGAATCAGAGAAATGGCCAAAGAAGTTAATACCCAGTCTGAGGTAGTACTGGAAATACGGACATTTATATTTTGCCACTGACCTAAAACATTTCAAAGAGCAGAGCCCCAGATTTGTAGGTTTTTTATGGTCATGACAGCCTGGTTGACCTGCCCAACATGGGCTGATTTTCACAAGAAGCTGAAGGGGAGAACTGCAAGAAATTCTCTCCCTCCAAGTTTTGTTGCAAATTACTGACAAATCAGCACAGAAAGTTTTGCAGCAGAATTGATGATGTTGTGAGGCTCGGAACTGGAACCCTACCGGTGATTTGGAGAGAGCTGGAAATTGCTTATGATCTCATGGTGTCAGGTGTCTCATTTACAATAAATAAATACAGAAAATACACCCCAGACAATTGCTGTCAGATACCAGGAGTCATCAGCCAGAGACCTCCCTCGAATTTGGTATTTTAGGTCAGCCGGCTTTAACTTATTGGAAACTGCAGGCAGATAAATATCAAGGACTTTCTGAGTCAGAGCTGCGGTATGCTGAAGACATTCAGTTGTTCACACGGGGTTTGGGTCAGTCTGTAAATGAATAAATGAAGTGAAGAACTGAGCAAAAGCCACTTTCAAAATTTCCCATGAAATTAAAAAGCAAACCTTCAGTTGTTTTCTTTCACTTCCCATGAATATCAAAGGCAGCGAGCTGTAGTGGTGAGCCTGGCGCTGGGTTCAGAGAGGACGTATGGCACTGTGCAGAGTGTTCCTGGAAAGGGCAGGGCTCATTTGCAGCAGTTGAAATGGAAATGCAGAAATCCCACTTTGCTCCCGTTTGTCCTGCCGGGAGGGAGATGAAACATGCTGGCAGAAGTGCTGCTGGAAGTGCCAATGTGATGTATCATTGCATCTCAGCAATTTCAACCCCTGTTAATTTGTAAACATAAGTATTCACAGTGGAAAACCTGATTTTCAGAACTCTGCTTGTCTAATGGAAGAGAAAACGGGACCGTCCAGCCTCTCTGTTCTGCCACAGCTAATCAGCATGGCTCAAAATCTGGAGACCAAATCCTCGTGATGAAAGGCTTGTGGATGGCCTGTCGCCTCTGAACCAAAGCTCCTGCTGGCACTAATTCCACTGACGTCAGCACCGACATCCCCAGCAGAGAATTTGCTCCCCAGAATTATTCCAAGCAATTGTTTAGTGAATAATTCTGGATAATGAAAATGCAGAGGGGAGGAATTGGAAAGTTGTTCGATGTCAGTTCACAAAAGAGGAGAAATGGAGGAATTTATCATGTAAATGGTTTGCCTATGAATTATTCACTCACAAAAAAAAAAAAAAAAAATCCCTTTTCCCCCAACCCCCCACCCCATCCAAGATGAGGTTCACCGGCTTTGTCGTAATGTGTTTTTGATGTGCCGGTTGCTGGCAATGCCCCCCACCAGCTCCCGCATGTTGAGTCACACACATGACACGTGAGTCCTGCTGCTCGAAGGGAGGTCGTCCCTGAAGTGGTGAGGAGAAGTAAAACAGCAGTGCTAAATCCAGGAATGATGCCAGAGCAGCTATAAACAAGTGGAAAGGCTATTAACAGCGTATAACCTGATGCTGCTATACCAATAATGGGAGGAGACTATGCATCAGCAAGGGACATTAGAGCAATGTTTTACTGTGTCCATGCTCCTAAGCATCCATTTGGCAGCAGGAAGGGAAATGCTATTGAAAAGGGGTTGACGGAGGGAGGTAGAAGAAATACGTTGTCGTGGAAGATGGAAAGTGAAGGAAGGTGGGATGGGAAAGCACAAAGGGTTGTTTTCGGCTGCTGTCTTGGTAATGTGCACGCCCAGGTGGAAAACCTTAATCAGAGACTGGAGAGATGAGCTGAGCTGATGGACTGATCTCTCTGAGAAGGGGAAAGGGCAGCACCAACCCTGATGCACATCAGTGCTGAACCTGCCGTTATCTCCATGTGTCTGACCTTGCTTGGAGATGGATGAGCTGAGAGCCTGGAGCACTTTGCTCCCAGCCTGGGGCTGGGAAAGTGATCTACGGAGTGGATAAGTGGTCAGCAGGAGTGTGTGTTTATCTTTCCTACACTGATATTTAATCCTGCATTGATTTAGCTAAAGATGCTATTTAATACCCCCTTTTAAGTTACCTAGTAAGAAATGTCCACACAGGGCTTTCAGGGTGTGCACTGAATTGGTTTGAAAGCTCAACTAAAAAGCAGTATAATTTACTGGGAGAAGAAAGATCTTACTCTTATTTTCATAAAAGAATAGTGCTAAAATTGAGCCAATTTCTTAAGAAGCTAAGCTTATAATGGTAAGCTGAGTTTTTTGCTAAAAAAGGACACACATTTTAGACTAAGAAATGAGACTAGAACAAAAACCCAACAAAAGTGGGTTATCATCTATTGCCTGCATTACATTTGTACTCTCACGCTTTTCTTAACATCTTTCCAGGCCTGGTCCATGCTTGCATGGAGTGAGATGTTACTCCTGCCTCACAGCCCATATACAGGAAAATTGAACAAGTGCAAAGGGACAGGGCCAAGAAAGAGCTCTGACAATGCTTTTACAGCACTTTGCCTTTTTTCTCATGCCTGGGCTGCGGAGGAGATACTTCCCTGCATGAAGAGCAGAGGTGGCTGTGGCACTGGGATTCCTCCTGCTGAGTAAGTAAAGAGAAACACAATCGCACCCATCATTAATTCAGAGAGCAGGGGAGTGCCGCACATTGTTTTTGTAAATACAGTAGGCTCTCCTACATGGTAACAAACTGGGGAAGAGGTGTTGTATTACTCCTCAGTGACTCTGGCTGTTGCTGGGTGGATAAGTCGGTTCACAGTGGAGGAAAATGTTTCCAGAGAAGCATTGCTCGTAAGCAGTTATTGATCTTATGAGATGCTGCAGAAAATGTGTGTCTGAGGTATCACATTCGTTTCTGATTTCTCTTTTGATGTTGTCCTGTGTGTCCCATGGTTCAGTGGAAGCATCCTCTGTGTGTGTGAAATAAACATTGGGAAATAAGGTTTCATTAGAGTAGTTCTCCTGGGGAACATAATTGAGGAGGTTCAGTTTGTTGGTCCCTGGGCTGGCAAAGTTTGTCCTTTCTAGTTCAGACCTAATGTGAAAGGATTTATTCAAGACGAGTGTGCAGGAGCAGGGCCAGGATGGGTAGATGCTGACAGGCAGGTTCAGGGACCAGTTTTATAGTCACAACCTGGGGTTAAGTGAGCTGAAATCAGCTTTTCAGGCTCTGTCCAAGCAAGAGGAAAGGCTGTTGGTGACGTCCCCATTGGCTCTGTCCTGTTGAGCAGCACCCAGGTGTGAACATCTAGAATTACCAATCTGGAAGGAAAAACATTCAGTTTCCAACAAGCTTTTGCTGTGCTGCTTTAGCCAATGGGTTGGCCTCAGGGTTGGATAGGAGCTGCTGGGGTCAGCCCCCTTTGGGGACTGTCTCTTCTGTGTATTGTAGACCTACATCTCCATGCAGCTTTGTATGATGGGGCATTTGGGTTTTGTGCACGAGGAAAGGGGGAGTTAGAGGTCTGCCAGCGAAAAGTGCATGGAGATGGTGTGTTTTGATTGCCCTGTGCTGGGAGGAGCTGAGGAGGGAAGGCTGGGCTTTGTGCAGGCAGACGTGTTAAAAGGAAAGTGAATTCTGTGGTGTAAAGATAAAAATATGAGGTGGTTGTGCATGTGCATGCCTGTGCATGCCTGGAGAGAGGTGAGAAATAACACCACGTGTCATTAATTTAGGAATATGTCAGGCGTTTGGGGTGAATGTGTCTGGGATTAGTGTGTTTGGCTCATGGAGGGTAGGGGTGTTGTGCCCAGTGCTGCACATGGGGTTGAATGCTGAGAAGTGCCTCATCAGGGATAAAAGTCTGAAGGATGAGCTGATTTTCCTGTGAGTCCCCGCTCTCTCCCACTGTTTTGCCGCAGCAGTCTGTGCTGTCTTTTATTGCTTCCATTAAGGCCAGTTGTCTGTGAAGGGATTGATTTCAGAGGAGCGCAAAGTTAATCCATTTCCAAAATGAAAGACTCCCTATACGTAGAACAGTCTCTGTGTCTCTCCCCTCCACCCCTCTGCATAGGTGAGCCCGAGTATTTCATGCCATTTCCTTGCTGCTCTGGAAGCCCGTGCTGAGATTTCAGCGAGGATAGAGACTGTACTTCGTCTGCATGTAGATTCAAGGATAAAACGACAGATGTCTTTCATTAAACATCTCCGGAACGAGCTGTTCAGGAGGCAATATGTATTCAGACGCTATCAATATTTCATAAAGCCGTAATAGATGTTATCACAGATCCTCCATCCAATATTTATTGCACCATAATCACTGATACATTGCACCAGGCCTCTCCATCCGCCCTCTCCTGCCTGTTGCCCCACAGGACATGCACCCAGGTACACAGGATTTAAATGAAGTGCAAACCTAGTGCCACAATAAATTTGAAGGAGTTTGAAGTTGCTTGTTACTTCAGGCACTTTCAGGCCCAACGATAATGAAACAAATCTGTTTGCAGAAGGCGTTTTTATGGAAGGGTTTCAAAGTGAGTTGGCTCAGTGTAAATCTCTGGGTTGAGGCCATTAGAAAGCATTTAAGCTGCAGCGAGGCAGCGGGCTGTGTCTCCAAGCCTGTGGGTGTTGGAAAGCAAAGGCCTAAAATTAGCAGCGTGGAAAATATGAATCCTTTTGGGAGTCTGCTGCTAGGTCAACACAGGTAGGAGAGACCTGGGTATGTCTGGAGCCAGATCCTTCCCTCCCTCACCCCCCCAGCATCCTACCGAGCTTTCTGAGCAGCTGTGGTGCCTCAGTGGGGCTGTGTAGGGAAAGGGTTGGACTGAAAAGATTTATAGTTGGGATTTTAAAAGGAGCCGAATGGATGAAATTTTATAGCCGATGTCGCTCAGGAGATCAGACCCCTGTCGTGATAATCCTTCCTGTCCTCAGAGCCCATCACTTGAAGGGAGGCCAGCTGTCACCCTCTACACTTAATCTTAAGTTGGTCAAACTTCTCAAAAGCATTTGGCTTCGTATCACAGGACATCCTGATGGATCATCCAACATCAACATGGTGCACATTAAACCAACGGGGTTTGTAATTGGTTTCCATATTGAGCCCTTAAGGGAAATTCCACGTCAAACAGCTTTGTTTCTCATGGAAACCTTAAATGGCTGGTCTTGACCTATCCCACTTAATGTCCCCAGCAACGAGCCAGGGGAAACCAGACAAGAATCTGTTAAACCCTCATTGATAAATGTTGAAAGTCACACAAAGACTGGGGAAGAAAAGCAGCCCTTGCAGAGCCCCAGTTAATGATATAGAGCTTTGGGTTTGCTTGGCAGCCCTGGGTCAAGTAAACATGGTATTTTGGTGTAGTCAAATGTCAGACCATCCATCTCACTTAATTGAGGCCATCTAAACGTTAGGTATGGGGATCCACTTCCAGTCCTAGGGAGGGTGGAGGCACCTCTAGGGCATGAGTTATTCATTGTACCTTAGATACCCCTTAAAATGGGATGCATTTCCTCTGGACAGTGCCCATTTCTCTCTACTGACAGTGGAGGCAACTTAGATGAGTGGCTAACCTAAAACATGTAAATCCTAGGTGACTAAAGCTGGGGAAGGAAGCCCAGCTGTGGAACAAGGGAAAGCAGAGAGTTAATTGCGGGATGGAATAACTGACGACTCAGGAAAGCCCTGAGGAGACATTAAGTGACTGATGAGCAATTTGTGACCCTCTGGCCAGTATTGTAAAAGGAAGGTTATGTTACCCCTGTACTTGGTACAGTATCCACATTTCAAAAAAGGTGTGGAAATACTGGAGAAGATTCAAAGAGGAGCCAGAAAAAGACTAATGAATAGGAAATCACACCTTTTGGAGAGCAAATCAAGGAGTGTGATCTGCTTAATTTAGCAAAGAGAGAATGGCTGATGGCACCATTACACCTGCAGGGAGGAGAAATGGTGGCATTGGAGGGCTTCATAAAGTGGCAGGGAAAAGCTGCCCAAGCATCAGCCCAGGAGCAAGGCAGTGTTTTTCAACAGAGAAGGAAATGGTTTGATGTTGTTGCTGGATTTCTCATCACTGGATGTTTTGGAAGAAATTAATGCAAACCCATCCCTTTTTTCATGGTTATGTGAAGTATCTACTGTGTTTCTCACAGGGGTTTAAACAGGGTCATGAACTGTAGAAAATGCCTAAGAAACACCTACTTTATTGAAATTTTATTATCTCTTGAGGCCCATGGGGACAAGAGGGGAAGCAGGCCATAAGGAATGTGTGCATGAAGGATGTTTTTTAGGATGTGTGAAAAATATTAGCCTAAAAGCTCACAACAGTCTTGAAATTTGAAGCATGAGTGAGACAGTGAGATAGTGAGAGCCTTCCCTTCAAAATAAGGTGCCCATGAAGACTCTGGGTGCTGAATGGGTTAGGTGCCCTGGGCGAGGCTGGAGGCGCTGGAGAAGAGTAGAGCTGGGTGGGATGGGCATCCCAGGCAATGTGGGACTGACGAGCACTTGTCTCTACATCTTACTCCTTATCATCCCTTTAAAACAACACCCTAAAGCCAAATATCACACCTGTAAACAAATGGAATTTTAGCTCTGATGCCCCATAAATCACGGGAGCTGTTTTCACTTTGGAGAGCAGCGTGAGGCCTGGAGTGTAATGAGCTGGTTCATGGGGCAGGCAGGGAATGTTTTTATTTGACTCTTTTGGGCCCTGTGAGCCCCCAGGTTTGACTTTGAGTTTCTGTGAAACAGAAAACATTTGCTGATGTAAGGGAGCCTGAAATAACTAGGAAAGCTTGGGGGCTGCTGACACTTGAATAAATCCAAATGTCCTGGTATTTGGTTAAACTTGAATCTGAATATTTGTGTATGTTTTTTACAACATTTACGTGCCTCAGGGAGCAATTTGTGGAGCTGAAATAATCTAAGAGCCTTTTCTTTTTTTTCCCCCCTGTCTGGTATTTCCACCCTCCAGGAAGCAAAAAGCCTTGAGAAGATTGGATCATGCATTATTTTTACCCGTACAAATAGTTCCCAGACGCATGGAGCTCAAGCTGTGAAAAATGCACAATGCAAGCCCTGGGCATGCACTGGCTCTTCAAATGCCAACCGGGAAGCTGAGACTGAGCCATTCATCTCATGGATGGTCACAGTGGGGCCCCAACTGGGACCGCGTCACTTCGAGGTGTCTTGACAGAAACGCAACCCTGCTTTTCCCGAACCTCACCCTCTCTGCATTGCTCGAGTGGGAAGATACATGCGCCTTGATCCCTTAGAGTTGAATTTCAAATTTCTGAGGAAACCTGGCTTCCTGACAATTTGGCTTCGTCTACTTATTATATGTAACACATAACCTCCTTAATATTACACATGGCATGTTTAACTGCTTAATTTACTTTGGGAAGTATTGCCAAGTGCAGCTATTCTGTTGACATATCATTTGCATGATAAACTAGCATATTTTAAGCCACAAATAGGATGTTTCTGTGAGCTATCTGTCTACACTTTTACAAGCTATCAGCGGTGTAGTGTCTTCACTCCCTGTGTTAGAGAATGTAGCCCTACATCCCGCCCAGGGAGGGAATGAATGATCCTTTCTTCCAGGAGGAGAGCAGAGGCTCACGGCTTGTCTACTTTTGGGAGTCAGACCATGTAGCTCTTCTGAGATAAATTCTTAGGAAGACTTTGGACTAAAAATGGCTTTTTTCCTCTCAGAACAACCATTGTTGCTTGGTAAGATTGGAAATGATGCTTTCTCCCAGGACAAAGGTGTTTTCCTTGTTATGGGACCAGTCATCCAGAGAAGCTCACTGCAAGGAGCCTGCAGTTGGTGGCTCTGATGTGGGCAGACCTTTGCATGTGCAAGTGCATTGCTGCATGGGAGCAGACCCAACCTGCCTCCCCTGGAGCCCAAATCCACCCTTTGACCCCTCCCCAGGCTCCTTCTTCTGGCATCATGCATCTACATGTCTTCACCCTCTCCTACCTTTTGGAGGTGGCAGACACTGCTCCGGTGTTTGTCAGCCACTAACAAGCATGTATCACTCCCTCTGTGCCCTGCTCGATGGGGTAGCATCACCTTCCAGCTCTTTGTCATATTAGGCTTGCAGTCACACAGTGCCCGGTAAAGCTTCGAGGCCTTTGAAAACTGAGGGCTGACATCTTCAAGTCTAATTTGACACATTTCCAACAGGGGAAGCATTTATTACATTAGACAAGTTGATGCAGCTCTCAGGTTGGGAATTGCACTTATTTGCCATAATAATGGTGTAAAGTCCTCTTCCTTTTATTGTGTTATCTCCCTTTAATCATGCAGAGACGCTCCCCAGTAATTTTAATCAAAGGCTCAAGCATCACTTATCTGAAGACTAATGACTCAACTCCATGAGAAGGGAAACTTTGAAGAGCTTGCAGTTGAGCTGGGAGGAGCAAAAAAGGGACAGTTCATTTGAAACTTTTTTTTCTTCTTTACATGTGTCATTATTTCACCTAATTTTAGCTGGAGAACCTTTGTGGGTCTGGTGAGCGGGGATGAGCCGTGTCTTGCTGCTTTTCCTGAACGTGCTGTGTTTGGGAGCATGGCTGAGAGAACGAGACATGCTTGCACAAGAAAGATGTTCCCACTGGAAAAAGATGATGTGGTCAAAACTGTTCTTTTCTACAGAGAAGAATACCAGATTGCCTGCATTTTTTATCTTGTTCGATGAGAATATTGGAAAGATATTTGTCGTGGAATGAACTATTTTACCTTCAAATTTCTAACAAGAAAAGAAAGGGTCTTTTACCACTTAAACAGAAATTCTTGTGGAACTCCAAAAAACTTGTTGTAAAAAAGCCCACAAAGAGGATATAAAGGAATTCATGTGAGGTTTGTAAATATAAGCTTTCTGGTACTGCTGTTTTCCAGAAGTAGCTCATTGTCTGTGTTGGAACTGAACTGTTCTTTAGATTTCTTCATAGGCAAATCCCACGGAGCTCCAGACACAGAGAACGTCTCTCTCCACCTGGCACAAGGGCTCTGTTTGGGATTTGCTGTGGTATTGCTCTCTCTGGATCAAGAAAGTGGGTGCCCAGCCTGCGATGAAGTGTGACTCCAGCTGCCAGGGGCTGGGACTTTTCCAGCAGTTAGGCCTTTCTAGGTTGTCTTGGCTGCAGCAAGCAAAAGTGAATCTTCCAAAATTGCAAGTGCTGTTTGAATGATTGCCTGGGTAGAACAGTGGGCTTCCTAACGGCAGGTAAACTGTCCTCCCTGCTTTCTAGCTAGGGGAATTAGTGCATGGAACCAGTGTATTGCTTGAGGATCTCTGGAGGGAAAACAGAGGTTTCCAAGTGTACATGCAAGCCAATATAGAGATCCTGAGCCTCCTGTAGGCCGATGTTGCTGCCACGTTGTCCATCCCTGCAAGAGCTCCTGCCTGAGGAGCCCAAGTCAGCCCACACAGTTTTTCTGCAAATTTCTCTTCATTTTCACACAGCTCTGTGCAGCCACGGCAGCAGCAGAAATGTTGAATACTGGAAGAGAAACTTCCTCTGGGGGTGTTTGGGGGTTGATGAGAAGCAGAAGGGAACGTTAATCTTTTGATACACCATTTCTGAGTTGTGTTTTTCAGACTTGCTCTGTTGGGAGATCTCCTAAGACCTGGATTGAAATCCTGCTGGTGACACAGTGGTCAAAACCAACACTCTGTGGCCAGGATGTTACTGCTACACCTTCAGGGACTTCTTCCTCTGTTTTTTCCTGTGGGAGAAGAACCTTTGATGGGAGAACATGGACTAACCACTCTTCATTTTGCCTTCAAGCTCTTTATTTGTCACAGGGGTGAAGAAAAAAGGGGGACACTGAACAAGATCCACTCTTCAAGTGGTTTTAGCCATTTCCACCAGGCATTCAGCATACTCACGTGTGTGCACCCCATAGACGGCCACGCTTGTGACCAATTCAGCACGTGTGTTTTTAGCATGTGAGTTCCTTGCAGGGGTCCAGGATTTGTTGTCAAACCTGCACCCCCTTCCGGTACTGTCTGGGGAAGGAACGAACCCCCCCTACCCTCCTCTTCTTTTTGCAGTGAGGCTGATAATGATGGGGGATGGGGGGGTGGGGGGTGGGGTGGGCAAACACCCTGCAAAGAGGCAGGCGACGTCTGCATTACAGGATGTTTTCCAGGCTTTCAGTACAGCCTTGGTAATAGCATCCAGTGGGGTGCTGCGCTTGCTGTGCAAGGGCCTCATTAAAGCAATACCCACCAGCCCAGGAAAAGAGGGATTCCTTTCCAAGCTGAAACCATGCAATTGTGACTTTTAAAAACATTTGAAACTAAAATTGTAGCTGCTCTGAAAGTGGCTGTGCTTTTGCAGTGATGTGTCTCTCCTTACTTCACCGTGGTTTTGCAGATTCCCCACTCCGGGCCTCTTTGCACACTGCAGTAAGAAACTCTCTTGCTTTATGTCTTGGTGCTCCCAACTTTTGCCTGTGGGTTCCATCCTCCTTTCCAGGGGTGGCTGCAGTTTAGAGGTGATTTACGGCTGCTGGCGAGTCAGAACCAGTGGGAGCTCCTGGGACGGAGACGGCTGCCTGATTTGCCATACTGATAAGTATGAGCCAAACACACCCAGCGATGCCAGATGGTTGTAGTGTATCTATCACAGTGGATCTCCGAGCAGATGGATGCTATATAAACATTTCATAATTGTGGTATTATTATTGATGTAATCACTATTAATACTATTTATAAGTATTATATTAACACAAACATAGTACTGTAATAATGAACACAAAGCATGTTTAACATGATAGCTGGTCTAATGATTAACACTATCTGTAATGCTATTTGCTATGACAACTAATGATGCAATAGCAACACATCTTGATTTCCAAAGGAAGGAGGGTTTGGGAAAGTTTAGTGTGATGAGTTAGAACCCAGGAAAAGCTGTGAGAGTTGGAGGGGATGCCCAGCTTCATAGAAAATTGTCATGGAAGACTGAAGACTGGGGACATTAGTGAATCGTGGGTCTTGGGAGAAGCAGTTGGGGCTGTAGCTGTTTTCAGGCATTATGGCTCTGTACCAGCTATCTCTGAAACAGGCTTTTCAGCTTTCTGGGCTCTGAATTCAAGGTAGCCAGAGCATCTGGGCTAGAGCAATTTGAAGTACATGGTTTGTACCTTAGTGCCAAAGAAAAAGCATTAATTGAGGGATCTCGGACCTGCTAGTTGGCTGCGCTCTCATTTCAACTCTGCTTCCGACCTGCTGTGTGACTTTCCATAAATCTGTGTCTCCATCTGTCTTGTCTATTTTTATTGCAGTCTTTTTTGGACCAGGACTTGGCTCTGTGTCTGTGTGCAGCTCCTAACACAACAGGGCACCGAGTTTAATCAGGACTTCTAGATCCCATAACAACGCTGGTAATGAGATGATTGGACATCCTGGTTGGAGCTCGGGGCTTGACAGTGGTCCAGGGGCAGGATTTGTCAGGCCTAACCTGAAACACTGATATGTGTTCAAGTCTGAGCTAGTTTCCAAGCCCAGTGTTTACCTTAGAGCTGACTGCAGGATGAGATAATTTTGGGGTTTTGTTTTTGACTTTTAAGTACCTTCTTGCCCAGCATGTCATGCAGTGGCATGTCCTCTGGTGTGTTGAGCCCCAGGAGATGGACAGGACCAAGCAAAAGCTCTCAGTGGGGAAACTGGCATCCTTTGAATGCCATTGCATGTTCTGAAACCCCTAAAGCTGCCTAGTGCCAAGGCCTCTTCCCTGCAGGGTTGTGCAGCCCTGGGACAGGCTCCTGAGAGAAGTGGTAGGCTGCCATCCCTGGAGATATCCAGAAGTTGACTGGACAAGTTCCTGAGCTAATGCTGAAGCTGGCTGAAGTTCCTCTGAGAAGGTGGTCAATCTAGAGACCTCCAGAGGTCCCTTCAACTCAAAATTATTCTGTGATTCTCTGATGTATATAAAAATCCTTTTTTTGTATGCATGTGAATCTTAAGGAATTTATATACCTTAAAAAAATCAGGCCCAGAACTTTCTGCTCCATTAGACCTCTTTGAAGGACCCAGGCTAGCCTATGCATGCCTTTAGACAATATTTCTCCTCTATATATGTCAAACGTAGTAAGGGAGTTGGAGGTTCCTGCACAATACAACATCGGGAAGATTCATGGTATGTGCTTTACCCCTCCATGAACTTCTTGGCTTCCCAGTGCTTTGTTAATGTGCATTGATTATGTTCTGAGGAGTTTACTGCACTGTTACAAAGTCATTTAGGGATTTATTGGGCTGGCTTTAAATACTGAAAGTGAGTCATTACCCTGCCCTGCTTGTGATGTGCCTGAGCCTAATGCCTAAATTCAGGAGGGGGAGACAACAGTCCAGTGGCAAAAGCCCTCACAGGAAACTTCATTTTGAAGGTAGCAAATGGGTTAAACAGAACCTGTTAAGGCACATCACTGCAAGCCTAAGAGTACACAGGAATTGCCTAATTTCCTCTTCCGCCCTGCTTAATCAGACATAATAATAGGATAGCAATAGGAATTCAGACCTGAGGATGATGAGTGTTGTAGAACAGCGCAGGCTGCGCAGGCAAAGCCCAGCTCTTCTCACCACTGACAGGGGATGAGGGATTTTTCACTGAAGGATTTTCATTGAAGATCAATGGGACTTGGCTGTCTGCCTCCCATCATAAATTTGAATGTCTCTCCTTAGATTCAGACGATTATTGGTGAGACATGTTGGCAGTTTCCTGTCAAACAGAAGGGGGATGCCTGAGATTTTCTTAGAATTTAGGATTTGGCTCTACCCGAGTCATGGGATGGGCCATTAGCCAAGAAAAATGTAAACCCTTTCTGGAAAGACCATTCATATTTTTGTAGGTTTTTTTTCCTTTTTTCTTTTTACAGTGCATTGCTGCAGGGGCAAGTTTGGATTTTCTAACAGAAACAGTCATAGTAACAACAACAACAACAACAACAACAATAATAATAATAATAATCATCATCATCATAATAATAGTAAGGCACTGAGATTTGCACTGGCAGTTTGGTTCCTCCCAGCACACAGGCCAAGCTGTGAAGTTTGGCTCCCAGTCTGACAGTTCCCAGTGGTCCAGGGAGCTGAGTTCTTGAGCTCAGAGCACAAATCATCCCTGGCATTTCCATTTGTTTTTGCATTCAGACCTTTGTTGTGTTTGGAGCATGCAGAGCCCCCTTGTCCTACTGCTGGATCTCTCCACCAAGATGTGCAATGAAACCATGCAAATCTGGGAAGACACTGGGCTGAGGTGAGTCCAATGCCATCAGAGATCATTTGGATGGTTTCTCATTCTCATGCCAGCACTGTTTTGGTGGTAAGTCTACTGTAATCTGGCCAGTTTAGGGTCTGCTCTAATTTACATCACTTGGCTACTGCCCCCTTTATCCACAAAGTGAGCTTGGAAGCGCTCCTGCTTTGCCAGTCCAAAATGCATGTTGATGCCAAGTAAAAACATCTCCAGAAAGAACTCAATAATGCCCTGCAAGCACCATCACTGTCTGATGTAGGGATTTCCGTTAATGCAGATACTGCAGGGGTGAGTCTACAGCTGGGGAGGAGAGTCCCCCTTCCCTCCACCCTACAGAGACCTGGGCTGCATCCAGTAATGAGAGGAACCAAACCAGACTTGCAGAGAAAGGACAAGGCAAGTCTAATCTAGCTATTCCAAAGTGAAGGAGAAAAATGTTAGCAGCAGAAAAAAAAATCTCTAAGCTTTAGTAAGGAATTAAAGTACATCAAGTAAAGCCAGCAGTGTGAGAGGAATTGCTGAGCCTCCCAACTTGAAGAGCTCTGGGTCCCTCAGGTATAATCACCTTGAGGTCCTGCAGGAGAGGAGCACATCTTGCCACAGCACAGGATGTTTTCTGGGTACTGCTGGAGCAGGTCTGACCCACTGAAGTTGGAGGGCAATGGCCAGTCTTGCCATCTTGGAAGAATTCAAGGAGACAAAGGAGTTTATTGCTCTGGCGGGAGGAGTTCAGGATGGTCCTTCTGGAAAAGGGGGTTGGTGGCAATAAATCAGGTCTCAGCCTTTTCACAGTGGGGATGTGCTGCCGTGCTGCCATGCAATGGGAGATGCTCCTCCCTGCTGCAAAAGCTGTGGCTGGCACAGATGTTTACATCTCTCTTTCTATCCCTTCTGAGCAAATAAACCTTCTTGGAGACAGAGAGGGACATATGGAGGGGACAGCACAAGCTTTACCCAGGGCTGCTGCTCAGTGCGGTGAGGTGTATGGGGAAGGGCTCTGGGCCAGGCTCTCAGCTGCTATAAATTAGTGTCACTCCATCAATGTCAGGAAACACATGCTGGATTATACCAGCCCTTTGGTTTCAGCTCCTGAGGCCCTGATTGGGTACCGGCAGCTGAATGCTGGCTCCAGATTTCTGGAGCTGGGGAATCTGCAAATGGTTTTGTACATTCACCTCGGTGCCTGCATTTGGAAATGTTGGTCCAACACTTCGAAACAGATGCTTTAGTCTGGGGAGGGCAAGCTTACAGTGAGGTCATGGGATACATTATATCTGACCGAGGTTTTTCCAAGAAAAAATCCTTGTTCTACTGGGTTTCTGTAAAAAATGAGATTTCTGCAAAATATCTCCCACTCTAAGTGTCAGTTTTGTTGGAAGTGTTCATTTTTTTTCTTCAGGAAGGTAAGAATGAAATATTTCCCTCTAGGCTGATGTTAAACTGTTTTGTCTGAGTTGCCACAAGTAGAGCTTTCTGGGTAAAAATTGTCACTTGGAATGTTTCTGGCAGAAAAATCAGAATGGATTTAGTCAAAGTATTTTGCAAATTCATGTTGAATTGTGACAACGAACAAAGAAACCTCTGCACAACACCCAGTGTTCTGCCTTTCAACATTTTTTAAATGAAATCAGCCTTAATTCGGAACTCTTTTTTTTTTTTTTTGACACCTAATTCCTTTTCACTAAAACACACACATGCTCATATATATCTATATCTATATCTCTATATCTAAAAGAATAGATTTTATTCCTGTCAAAATGGTTTTCTCCTCATTATTTGTATTGCAGCCAAATGAGGACTTAGGTATTTATGTGCCCCAAGGGAGATGCTCAAGACCATGACCTCCTCTGTGGCTCAAGGACCACAATAGACTATTTTCCCTGTGACTCAAGCTCCTGGGCTGCCAGTGCAGCCTCAGTGCCTGTCCCACAGCTTTTCTGGGCTGAATGGCAGCTTGGGCAGAGGCACGTTGATGTCTTGCTGTGCCAAAACGAGCTGTTTTGACATATCTGAATGAAAATTGCATGGGATTCCAGTTCTGCAATTCTTTTCTGCATGTTTTGAATTTTCTGTCCTCATTTGGGACAAGCAAATGTCAAAACATCAGGTCTAGATTTTTATTGCCTCTTATCTCTGAGTTGCTCGTGATGATGCACTGATTTGCTCCCTTGTATCACCCAGGCTTCACTTTGTGCTGCAGCAAGACAGACAATATCTCTCCTGGCTCCTGACTGCTCCCAGAAGAGGTTTTTCCATACCAGCCTGGAAATCACCTGCTCTTTACTCATTTATTAAACACAGGTGCTCTGCGGTCTCCTCCCTGCCTGGGTCTGGTGGTACAGCCCTGCCTAGAGCTGCCCACCGATGCCTGCTCTAACCTCTGCTGCCTGCACAAATGGTGGGGAAAAAGCACTGTCCCAGCAAGCCCCATTGGTGCAAATCCACCAGAAGGATGGGATGAGGAACTGGACAGGTCTTCCTTGAGTGGCTGTGGTTGGAAGAGGTCCATCCCCATGGTGGGCTGGGCATGAAAGCCCCAAGATCACCACCAAAGGCAGCCAACCCATTTCTGCCAAAGAACCTTTCTACACAGTTTATCACTGTCCCTCAGTTAAACTTGGGGCACGTCCACACTATGGAATCCGATTCCCTAAATTCTTTCATTTTCAAGCCAGGTGGAGGTTGTTATGGGCAGAGAACTGCCTGACCTGGATTTCCACTCTCCCTTGGCTGGGAAGTTTTGCTCTGCTGATGCCTAATTACATTGAGGCAAATGTTATTCGCGTAGCTGGGCTCCAATCTCAGCTTCTAAATAAAGCCATTTGTGTGGTGTGGAGGAAGAGGAATGAACGGCCACGGGACCATTAACGCTGGCATGGGAGTTAATGAGTCCTAAAGAAATCCTGCATTTCGCTGGCTGCTTGGCAGAGTGGACCTGCTTGTAACAGCGGTCTATCGAACCACATCCTTTCCCTCCTCTTTTTAAAGTTACTTAATATTTTATGAACATCTGTAGGGCAAGGCATTAGCTTCCTTCTCCACACCAGCCCTTGATAACTTTCTTGCCATTTTTATTGCACATTAAATGCTTTCTTTATGAGAGTGATTGTGAAACTTTGAGAGGTGCTCCAGTGCAATCTTCCTCGCTGTCCCCTCTACATGGCGACAGGCAGCAGTGGGATGCTTTACTCCGGGGTACCTCTCCCTTCCTGCTGCAGGTGGCATCTAAAATTCTCCTGTTCAGCTGCTCCCATGCAAATTCTCCTGCTCAGCTGCTCCCCTGAAAATGCAGCAAAGTCCCTGTTCTGGGGTGTTGCCTGGGTTGGATCTAGGCCTGCCTGCGGGGAGGCAGGGTAAGATGCGGTGTTCACTAGATGCAAACTCGTGTTTGCTCAGGAAAGGTTTGCTGTCGAAGGGGCAGCATTAACGAGGGTGACGGATGCGCCCAGCAGTGCATCCTGACACATCTGAAACCACAACAGTCAGGGGAGAGCTACACTGGGGGTACCTGTGGTGTCTCTGTTTCCTCTTAATGAACCCTATGTTAGCAGTGATGCAAAAGGGAGGGAGACAGGGTTTTCTGGTTGTGACCCCTGTGTCTGTGAGGTTATTTTGGGCACTCTGCAGGGAGCACCAGTTTTGCTACTACTTCATCTTTGAGGTTTTTATGATCCACTGGGGTCTGCTCTGAAATTACAGGTGGGGGAATAGCGTTGTGATGGAGGAATGGACCAGCACAAGTGCAAATGCCAACATCTGCTTTTAATGCTGGAAGATAACTTGTTCAATTGTTCATGTCTCTGACTTCACTTTCTAGCTGCAGGGATGCGTGGCAGGCAGGAGCACCTAGGGAAAGAGAAGCTCCAAGAGAATACTAAGAGAACATGGAAGAGTGGAGAACAGTTCTTAAAATATATAAACACAGGCATGCACACTGGAAATATCATCCTAAGGGTCACTGTGCCTCTGCTTAATACTGAGACTGACGTGCAACAGAACTCATGTCCCGTTGTTTCTTCATTTCACTTGCAAGGCCTTGCTGAGAGAGGGGAGCCCCAAAAGGAGCCAAGTCTGCAATGATGGGTCCCAATACCCAACTCCTGGTCTTTACCTTCTTGTGGCTGCTGTACCCCAAATTTGGCATGGAGAATTCAGCACTAAAGGGTATGTGAGCAGAGCTAGGATCCTATGAAAAGCCAGTTTGCTGAGAGGGACCCCGGCTGGTTATTGTATCTGGCAAAACCTTCCGCAGCACCTCAGGGGAGACACAAGCTTGAAATCTTAATTAAAAAGCAGAAACCAGGGTTTCATGCTAGGCTGATATTGTGACTCTCTTCCCTTTATGGACAATTCTTATGCAAGCTCCTACTGTGTCTGTGGAATTGCTAATTTAAAGAAAGCTACAGATTTGTGCAGTGCAGGGCCTGTGTCAGCAGTGTTTAGCATCAGGAGAATGGAGGTGTGTGCTGATCCCTTTCATTGTTAGGAACTTTCTTTTTATTTCTCCCAATCCTTCCTTTTTTGTCATCCACTTCAGAAACCACCAGAAGGAACATTGTCACCATCTGGGGTGTGTGGAGAGAGCACCGCTAAAACAAAACATCACTTCAGCACTAAAACTTTGTTTATGGCCAAATAGCGATAAGGTCCATATCAGCAAAAGATATCAAACGTAGGCTGCACAGTGCTGAAGTCTCCGTTGGAAATTTGCAGGGAGAAGGGGAAAGAGTTATTTGGGCAAATGCACAAACATCTTTGACTGAGAAGGCTGTGAATAGCATTTGGGAGACCTGTGATTTCTTTTTTGCTTTGATACAAGCCTAGTGGAATCCTTGGAAAGACAGGCTGACATTGTCGAATATGGCCCAGTCTATAACCAGCCTGATGTGACAGACCTGTCCCATCTCCGGCTGAAAATGGACTGAGGATACCAACTTCTAGAAAGGGTTGACTTCCTTTTGATGTCTTATTAGGGTTGTATGAGCTCCTCTTTTGATGCATGACTGAAAAAATATAACTTCATTGCTTTAGTTTCTCTATCTCTGGAAGAAAATCAAATCTTGTGTCCCATTAGATCAGTGGATGGAAAGAGATTTAGAAGGAACCTGGTAGTGATGGGAAAGCTCAACCGGGCTGGAAGTGGAGTTCATTGGGTTGGTCCTAATAAGAACACACTTATCTAGATTTAGTGAGATTTTAGGGACAGGCTGCACCTTATGGACACAGATGGCTCTGGGGAGACCTATAGCTCCTTTGTGGATCCCTTGGGCACCCGGACCCTGCCACACACCGGCGCTTGGCCAGGCATGACTTGCGCTTCCTCGCAGAGATTCAAGAAAGATTTGAGGTCAGACTGATGCCAGCGACAGATGAAATTCAAGATAACTTTATCTCTCTCCTTGTGGAGGAAGGTCTTTTTTCAGACAATGACTAATTCAATTGTGAAACTCACTGCCAGGGCTGGTGGAGACCAAAAGCAGAAATGGGTTTGGAAAGTCATTAGACAAATATGTACAGAAAAGGGCAATCAAGGGCTTTTAAATACAGGTTACCTACAGATACATCTTCTGGCTCAGGAAGGGCCTGAGCTGCAGATTGCCAGAACCAGGAAGGGTTTATGGCCATGCTGGCCGTGCAGGACTCTGGCCTAGATCTGATCCAGGAAGCTCTTATCACAAATGGGCTCTGCTAAATGATTAGAGATTGATCAAAATGGGAGCTGGAAGGAAATTCAGATTGGATCTGACTTTGTTGCTAGTTCCTTGCAGGAAGGCAAGCCACAGCCCAGGTTTGGTCATGATTTGGTTTTCCCCTTGTCCCAGAGGTGCTCAGACTTCATCCTTGGCAATCCAGCTGTAAGGGTACAGCCCACACATTTGCAAAAGCTGCTGATCAGTGTGTGGAAAAGAAACCCTCTCCCTTTAGCACAGCAGTGGGGCACATGGACACAGTTCTGTGTGGGTTTTCTCTGGGGACTGTTGGGGTCTAGGAGTACTTGAGCATCTCCACGCTGCAAAGAGAGTGAGAAGACAGGTGCAGTCTGGTGTTAGGTACTTGTGCTCCGTGATACAGTTTCCAGACGGAACAGGCCAGCAGTGAAGTAGATTGATGGATTAGTCTATCATCTCAGTGAAGCGAGGTTTGCGTCTGCCTAAGGGCATGGCTGTAAATGAGCCCCTAATGGATTCTGCTCCTAAAACTTCCCTGTAATACAGAAATAGCTGCATCCCTTAGAAGTGCAAAAGAGGGGCAGAGATAGGCTTTGAGTTACACTGGAGGGAATGCATATGGAGCCCCAAAGTAGTTAGGATGGAAAGGAAACCTCTGCTCAAGCAGTGTGGGTCAGCCTGGGTGATGCTGAGACTGGTTAGAGACTGCTAAATGTGAGAGGGAGGCATCCTCTCTCTCTCATTCCCAAACTTTGCTTGCTTGTATTGCTGCTGTTACAGTAAAACCTCTGAAGTGATTAGTCCCTCTCAAATCTCACCCCAGAGGAATGCCACATTTGGGATTCCTTTGCTCCTATCTCCCAACCCCGCTACCCTCCCCTCCTTCCCACACCCTGCACCTCAGCACACCCAGTTTGGCTCAGATATGGGACAGGAACAGCCAATGGCCTTGGCACGTGGGGGACCCCCATCCTTTGCCAGCCAGGCTGCTGCTCTCCCTGCGCAGCCACCTCCACATTGCCTCCCTGATGAAGCAGCCCTTGCTCTCTTGCTGGGTTAAACAGAGGGAGACGCAAGGCTGCTATTTCCATGTGTGCTCCACATGGCGGAAGACTTGAAATGCTAATAGTATGGCATTGGTTCTTGGTGTCTACAAATAAACAAATAAATGGTGTCTGCTCCTCAAAGATGTTAGTTTCTCACAAGTTTCATTGGTTTTGCAGCTCCAGGATGGACAGAGATGATCCTGACCATGCAAAGGACCCAGCTTTGGAAACACCACCACCAGACACGGTGGAGGCTGCTGAGCCTGTAACTGCAGGAGCAGGTACGCGGTGCCAGGGGTTGTTCTCTGTGCTGGGGGAAGGCTCATGCTGGGTTTTGTCTTGTGCCTTGTGTTAGCCCTTCAAAATGAATTTGGTATACATGTGGGTCTTTCTTGCTGCCTCTTTTCCTGAAAACCTCAAAATATGTCTATAGGGAAGTTCAAGAGCCTTTGTTGTGAGAGCAGAGAGAGGCTCAAACCCACTCAGGGACCCAAACTATGGGGTCTTGCCACTCTATCTGGTGAAGCTCAGTTTCTTGCCCATCCACATGAAGCAGCTAAAACCCTGCCAGAGTCCAAACGTGGTGAACAGACCCTGGGTCTGACCTCTGAGCCATTCTGACCACCTCGGGCTGAGAGGTGGCATGGGTGCTCCAGAACATCGCAGAAGTGGCCCAACTCCCTATGTAACACTCCTCAAGTTCTCTCAGCTCACAGCCTCTGTCCATCAAACCCTAACAGCCATGTAAAAAGGAAGTGTAAATGCTGGCTGTGATTCAGGGTAGAGGCACATTAATTATGGGAATTCCAGGTGCCTGGGTGACACTTTCCATAACAACCCATGCGTGCAGTGACTGCCCTGGTGCCACTCTGCACACCCAGCACATGTGTTACCACAGGGCACTTCACAGTAATGCCACTGGAATCTCTGCCAGAGGCTGGGAGCTGGCAGGAGGCGTCAGGCCCCTGCCTATGGTCTTGTTCCCACTGCCAAATAACCTGAAAGCATGGAGAGAGAAGCAAGTGAAACACCACCAAGCCAGGCAACACCCTCTTGCCTCAATGCATGAGTGATCTCTGTGGTGCTGAAGTGCGGTTTGCTCAGTCTGTCCTGCCTGAAATGACAGCAGGGCAACACAAAAATTTGGGCTCTATCCCAGCAGATCCAGAACTCAGGTTATGATGAGCATGTGTTGGAGCATGTGTTAATGCCAGAGATGGGGAGAGGTGGAAGGGGTTCCATGCCAAGCTGACAGAGGCAGATCCAGTCTGTGGCCCTGAAAAGACCCAAGATACACTCAGTGTGGGGAGAAAGACTTTGCAACTGCCAGCTCCCACTTGCAGAGGGGTTAGCAGCAGCAGGGAATGCAGGGCCTTGCACAGAGCCATTGCAGCAATGCCCTCTCGTGGGGACTTACTCAGCTCTTGAGGTCAATTCCCTCCT
Source organism: Rhynochetos jubatus (assembly GCA_027574665.1). Classification (NCBI taxonomy): domain Eukaryota; kingdom Metazoa; phylum Chordata; class Aves; order Eurypygiformes; family Rhynochetidae; genus Rhynochetos; species Rhynochetos jubatus. The sequence continues at coordinate 3,556,328 of CM050672.1, read as the reverse complement.
TGAGCAAGCTGCAGCTTTAGGATGCTCCAACTAGGGGTAAACTTTATTTGTGCAGGGCTGGTTTATTTTTTTTCCCTTTTGCCAACATGCCTGTCAGTCAGGACTGTGATTTTGTTTTCCTCCTACAGCCCTTTTGGACTTCCCAATGCCAGCAATCTTTTTCCAAGCCAGAATAAAATCCCCCAAACATGTGAGACTCTCCAGCCCTGGTAGGACATGAATACAGACCATCTGAGTCCCTTATCACCTGCCCTAAATGCAGTACCGTGCCTTCCCCATGCAGCTGAGCAGTGATGTCAGAACCCCCCTGCGCAGTGGCACTGGTGCAGGGGGCTGCAGAGGTGAGCAGACCTGGTTCTCAACTCTTTGCTTTTCAGCTGAGCTCCCACTGGCCTGACAAATATAAGAAAATCAGGCTGTAACTTGGGGCTCAGGGTAGTTAATTTGAGATCTTCCTGGAGCTTATTAGTAGAGAAAACAGGGGTAGCTTCAGGAGTGTGAGTGGTGCCTCCCTTATCCCAGTGATGCTGTGAGGGAAAAAAAAAGAGCCAGTTCAAGTCAAGCTGGAAAGAAGTTGTGGGGCTGACTGCAAATGTGGGATGGGCACGAGGATAGGGTCTGAGAGGTCCTGCAGCCCCTCGGCAGCCCTGGAGATACTTTCTAGACCCACTTCACTTCTTGCAGCCCTGCATGTTTCATGCTACTGAAATTTGCCTTTCAAATAGGCAAGCGCCAGCAGCTGCAGAGATTGCCCTTTGGTTGCTCAGCCAGTGCCAGGCCCAGTCCTGGCGCTCGCTACGACTACCCTCTCTTGAGCCAAAAATGTAGTTTGACAGGGAAAAATACCTCTGTCTCCAACTGTTTGTAGGTCACAGGGATGATCTAGGGTCTTGTACAAAGTCTGGCAGACGTTACCTTGCAAGGAATCTTTTTAATCTGCCAGATGACTTCCTTACCACTTCCTTCCATCATTTTTAGGGCCTTGCAACCGTGCGCAGGCCTCGATGCGTCTCAACGGGAGGTGGGGAATCCAGCTCGCACTTCACTGCAAGCGCCTGATTCATCACTGTTAATTCCTTTTGCCATTTGCCATAATAACAATAATCAAAATGAATTAATTTGGTGTTAGTGGAGAAAGAACATTGAAACTGCATGGGAACGGTGCTGCAATCAAATAAGCTACGTGTCAATTTAAAGTCAGATCTCTTTATCTCTTTAACAGCTATCTACCTACCTATGACTACATTTTATTCTCAAGGACAGACTATCATATTAATAAAATTTATAGTTATTCTAAAATGTTTTCCTTCTTACACAGCTTGTTCTAAATATTTTAGTAAATGTAAAGTGGATTTCTTTCACGCTCCCTTAAAATGAGGCAGAAGATGATAAAAACTCTAGTTTTCTCCACAACAAATGTACATTTTTATGGCTTATTGGGAATCAAGCAAAATACATCAATTAGATGAGAGTGTAGAGCAGCTTCTTGTTTATGGAGTGAAAACTCTAGGCAGATAGAAACAAAACTCCCTGGGTATATGGCCACAGTGTTTATTAGCTGAAGATGTGTTTTTATGAGGCTAATAGGAAACACCATCAATTTATTATTAATGCTAGATAAAGGTCAGGGCTAATAAAGAACTTACACATTAAAATGGGACTTGGGTGCCAGATTTAGGGTCTTGTCTAAAAGAGATGCTCAGTGCCCCCCCAGAGGCCTCCCTGGCTGGAGAGTGCCTTGCTGAGGTTCACCACCTCTGGCAAACCTGGTCTGGGGGAAGAGGGAGGACAGCAAACACAAGGATGCAGGGACTGTCACCTCAGCTGAGACAGGATCTGGACCCTGAGTGATAATGAGGGACCGGAATGGGGATGCTGGCTCTGTCCTGGGCACACTGCTGCCTTGGACCCATTCAAGCTCTGGTGGTTTTTCATGATGCTCCAGGGCATTTTTAAGTGAACTGCTGGCCTTGCTCATCTTCTCTACACTTTGTGGGGCATATTTGGTCCTGTCTCAGGAGGGTGGTGACCTCCTGGTGATGCTGACAGCCCAGATGAGAAATCTCATTACACAGAGAAGGTGTGAGTGTCCCTTACATGAAGGGCTTCATTTTCATCCTTGGGCTTTGCAGGGAGGAGACACTGTGTGGGAAGAAGTGGTCTGACTATGGTGTGATCTCAGAGAATTGCAACACACACAAGGACCAGCTGAGCCAGCAGCCCTCCTTCATGGCTGAGAAACTTTCTCCATGATAGGTGATAGACCCATCTGGGCTTCTGATTTGCACCAACGCTGTGCAGAAGCCCTGCTATGAGGTTTGCGTTAGGTCCCCATGCACTGGCCTAGAGTGTCTCCTCTTTTATGAAGACTCCCCAGCCCCAGACAGTGAAGCAGCTGGCAGAAAATCATCCCACAGTGCTACGTTTAGCCCCAAGCCATTCTAGGCTCTCATCTCTATTTTCTTCCCGTCATTCAGAGGCGAACTTCATGGGGGAAATATGAAAGAAACAAATTAGAATTGCCTCGCTGGTGTGACAGCGAGGAGAGCTCCAAGTTGGAGAAGCTGAATGGAATGATAAATCCCATCACTTAAACCGCGTAATGAATTTTCCTGGAGATTTGTCTCAGTGTAAAGAGAGAGAGGTGGGAAAAAAGTATGAAATTCTCCTCCGATTTTGCAGAAGGGTTGCAGGCAGCCCTGACTGAAAAGTGTAAATCTGAAGAGTTAGTGCCTGCAGCGCATCCAAATAAGTTCCCATTCCTTAATAGTCCTGGGTGCAATTTTGAATGAAATGTCAAATCATCTTTGCCTCCACTGGTTTTTGGTCTAATAACATTATTTTGTCCAAGGAGCCTGGAGAACTAACGTGTTCCAGGAGTAATTCTGCAGCTAAATATAGAAAAGAGGATTTTTTGCATTACAAGAAAACATTTTTTGTGCTGTGAGGGACTTTTGTGGGGGTTGGAAAATCCTTTGCCATTGATTTGTTGGGTGACCTTGGATAAATCACTGTCCTTCTCAGTGCTTATTTCTCCTTCTCTCTCTGAACTTCTCATTTATTTAAGTTTCAAGGTCTTTGGGGCAGGGATCAGTTTTCGCTTCGTCCTTCACAGTATGTAGGATTCCAGGCTCATCCAGAACAGTGTAGACCTACTGGTACACTTGGAATTTATTTTTTTTTAATTGCTTATAATGTAACTATATGGCCAGCTACGATGTAGGAGCCATGTACAGCTGCTGCTGTAGTGTTAGGATCTCCAAAAAAGCCCATAGTGACACAGAGGCTTTTCAGAGGAGTCTGCAGTAAAAGAGGCAAGAAACATGAAAGAGTCAGACTTTTCCTCAAAAGCAGACCTCAGGGGCCCACAGACCATGCCTACTGCAACCTCCCTTCCCAGCAAATGCTAAAGAAACACATGTTTAATGAATGACAATCCAAAATATTTATACTGTTTCTCTAAAATATGTATTCCAAGACATGAGTAATCCTATCTGTAGATATATTTTGATGACTGCAAACAAGAAGACTCAGTTCATTTCCATGAAGGCTGTACTTGGGAAGTGAACCCCAGACCCCCACCAACCTTGGGGAGATCCTGGCAGGATGAACCTTGGTTCACAACTTCCAAACACAGACAAAACAGGGTCTGCATACAATCCAGGCTGTCCTATTACCCCCAGAAGCTCCCACCCTCCTTCCCACATCTGAATGTTGAGATAGACCATATTCTCTTTTTAAAAATTTCCCTTATTTTTAAGAGAGGCCCAGAGGAAAACCATGCAAGTTGCCTCCTGTGGGAGTGGAGGTCAGGGCATGAGCAAGCCTACAGATACATGCTAGGAAGAGTACATTAAAAAATTATATTCCCTCAGGTAAAATACGCATGTTCCTCTGTCTTCAGACCCTGTTGTCCCAACTTCACTGGTGTTTTTATACAGAACTGAGGTGTTGGCTGTCCTGGCCTTACCCAACCCGTGGGTCTGTGCACAGATACAGCAGATTTTCAAGGAATCCTGAGGGTTGTCTGCAAAAGTCACATTTTAATCTTAAAAAAAAAAAAAAGACTGATTCATTCAAATGAACCCTCTGGCCACTGGTACAACATCACCTGGCCATGTCTTACCAAGGAAAAGAAAGGTTTTGAAGTAACCTTCTGAGCTTCAGGGGAAGCGTCACTTCTAGTTCACACTGGCACTAATTTCCCTCTCTGTCGCTGCTCTCAACAAATACTCGGAGCCCATCCATCTGGTCCAACAATGGACAATTATGGATTAGTTGCACAAGGTACATTAGTTACATTGATTTGGCTTCATGGCACCAGCCGAGCTACCTTTAGTTTCACGCAGTACATTAATGGGAGCAATAGGCATGACAACTCTTACACACAAAGGCACTGGGCTACTTACAGCTGGTAAATGAACCTTGGAACTTACATAAAGCAGAAGGTAACGAAGAGTAATAGAAGTTTTAAGCAATTCATTTTTCTCTCTCTCTTTCCCACCATCTTTTTCCCTTTCCTTTCACCCCTTTCCTTTAAGGGCTAAGGTAAGTGGTCGTGTCTTGCTTGATGGAAAGTCCTAAGGGTCAACATCCCCACTGCCATTGCTGTTACTACAGCCAGGGCTGGGGGGGATCAGTGTCACATGAAGGGAAAACAGCTGAGCAGCTGCCCCACTCCTCCCAGCTCTGTTGAATAAAGTTTTACGTTCTGAAATGCTTCAGAATACTCCAAAAAGAAGAAAAGTGTGGGAAGTGCTTACTTTAGTATAGAAAGTGTTAAGAATGTTTCTGAATTCATAAATTTGAGAATTATAACAACAAAATCAAGTTATTTCCCCTTTTTCCCTGTTTTATTCTGGCTGGGGAATGGGACTGAGTCTCGGTGGATATTTCTGCAACTAACAGGGTGCTAACCCCATCTTCACCTCTTAGTCTCAGATCTTCTCATGGGGTGTATTAAATGTCGTTGCCCTCATTAGCTTTTTAGTCTACACACATGTGTATATATACATTCAAGTCCCTGTCTATGTGGTCCATCACAAAAACATTTCTGTGGCTTGGGTTTTGAGTGGCGCACATGGGAACAGGGTTTCAAGGATGACACTCAGCAGTTCAGTGAAGATCTTGTCTAAGAAGCTGACCCAATCTCAGTAGAGATGTCATTTTGGGGACTGAATGTCCCTGGAAGACAGTTGCTTGAGTTTTGGAAGCATGGTTTGTATCTAGCTAGTGGGATAGACCAGAGGGGCCTGGTGCAAGATTTTGGGTGGGCCAGGTCTCTAAAGGGTAGATGGCTTTTGAGATCCAGGTGCTCGTAATGGCTTACAGCTGTCTAATGTGAAAGGCAGCTATTCCGGTCGCTGGCCTCAGTGAGATTTAATGGTGCCTAATGCAACACTTTTTGTTGTAGCTTTGCTGATGAGCTGAGTGGTGGTACACCTCCCACGCCTGAAACCTTTCCTAGAGGGAAAGAAAAGCTGTGTCTGCAGTGAAATGTCTCAGCTGAGTGGAAATGGGAAGGCCGAAAGCCAAAGGAATAATTTAGGAAATTACAAAAAAGAGCCAATTTAATTCTTTCATATTTTCTGTACTATTTATGGCCCTGGAAACCTCCTGATGTTGTGGAAAGCACGTGTTTTGAAAATATTTCATTGCACATAAAAATCTGAGGTCTTTAATTTTTATTCTTGATTTGGAGAGACAACGTAGACAAAGAAAAAATTCCCACAGAGTCTTCCTTGCTGCAGGCTTTCACTCACTCTCACTTGAATGCTACAGCAATGTTAATGGTTGGCAAAAGCATCCTGGTGCCAGCAACCCACCAGCTGACAGCATCTCTGGGCCACGGTCTAATGGGTTAAACAGTAGACGGAAGCACTAAAAACCCAGCTCTGCTCTCAACCACCCGTTGCGTGATCTTGAGCAGAGTATGTCTTCCCATTTCCTTCTGGAAAATGGAACCCGTTGTTTTTACGCAGATTGAGCTATGAAACACGAGGGTGGTTTGTTGTGAATACAGCTGAAATTTACTCTTCTACCCAGGAATCGGACAGCATGGCACGAAGCATTGCAGTGCAAATTACACTTTCCTTTATTTGGGCTTTAGATTATGGAACTAAAATTAAATTTAAACTCTTTGCAGAAAGGTAATTTTTCCTAATCACTCACACTGCTGCACAGATCTCTACTACTTGATTACATTCTAATTAGATTAATTGGATGGAGAATAATTTCTTTCTCCAAGAAGATCAACTACAAAAGACAAGCAATTCTATAGACTCTGCAGGGGAAAAAAAAATACAAGAAAAACCCCCAACCCTCGTTCAAAGCTTTAAAACCAAAGCACAGAATGCACAGTAATTAAATTGTTAAAGAATTTACGAGCATATCTGGATGAGCTAGGTTTTTTTTTTTTTCCTTTTTCCCCTCTTTCATCATTTTCCCTTGTGCTCTCCCTCTTTTTCTCCTGACCATAAAATGAGATGTGGAATTCCAATTCTTTCATTGATTTTTGAGATAAAAATTTAAGAAACTCGAGTAACAAAAGGTTGCACTCCCGCGTTCTGCATGCAAAATGGATTGCCTTTGTTACAGGGGCAGAAAATATTGAACTGTATAACGCTGTGAGGTCTTTGGCCTGAATACTAATAGTCATTACTTACCAGAAATGAACACAAGCCAAGGAGGTTCAGCATCTCTCAATTGGCTTTGGCATCCCAACAAAGACAGTGAATGAGGGACAAGGGACTCGAAAAGGGGGTCCAGAGCTCAATTTCTCTGCCTGGACCAATATTACTGAGCTGAGCTCCCTGTGAATTGTTGCTGTGCAGTTTTTTGCTGGATGCATCTGGTTGGTAGTGCACGTGGTCATTTCAAAAGAGGCTGCAATGTGCTATTAGGAGATGGCATCCCTGACGTCCTCTCTGCATTCTTTCATCTGCCCTTTCCTCGGGCAGTGCTCACCTTTGCTGGGCACAAGTTCAAACTGAAGTGGGAGAATTCATTGCTCTATAAATTCATCCTTCCTGGCAGGCATGGTCATTGAACAGCATGGCTCTTCTCTGCCCCTCGCTCTGTGTGGATGGAAGATGCTGGGCTGCAATCTCAGCCCGCTGATGGCTGGGGACTCAGGAAGTCTGTGGGGAGAAAGCACTTGGATACTCATCCTTGAAACTCTGATGTCTTACAGCACCAGGTTGAGAGGCATCAGGTCCCGTTAACTTCTGTGAAGGACACGGAGAGTCCTCAATTGCTCTCCATTGTCTCTTAAAAATCCATGTGTGATTAGATCAAAAAGGAAAATTTGCTGCTTGACCTTCAGTATGCCCAGTGAGGTCAATCCCACAAACTGGATCAGATATGTTCTGGTGGCTCTCAGGTCAACGCTACTCTTTTCCAAACTGTCCTACAGGGCTGCTGAGAAAATGTGCCTTCCCACTATTCAATGAAGGAGCAAATTGTGCCTACCTGCAGCTGCGTTAGAGATCATCGCTGCTAAATGATACAGTACAAGCTCTCTTCCTTTTCCCTTGCAGCCATTTGTTTCGACACGAGACGGGTGGCAGATTTATGCCTCACTAGTTCAGCGGCTCTGCAAGGTGTTTGGCTGGTTTGTGCTGAATGCTAAGTGCACTCCAGAGCTTGAAATATGAAAAGTATTTGGATAAAGCAGATAGGCCACCTTGAAGACATAATCCACAGGAATAATGACAGAGCCTGGCAAAGCCAAAGCAAGTACTGAAATTAATAGCAAGAGATCTATTAAAGGGATTAGCTGCATGTTGTAACACTTACAATGCTTTATCTCACAGTGGTGGTGGCAGGAACTATTATTTCCCAAAAAATGGCTAGGGGATGATTTATGGATTTGAGTGTGAAGAGAAATTTTGAACACTTGAATTTCCAAACCTCTGAGCTTTGGCTGGGGGTGAGGGATGGCAACTTGGCCCTCATGGGACAACTCTATTAGTGTCTTAGTTGGGATCCAAATGTGCCTGTGAAGGGATCCTCCTTGATGTCCTCATCAGCTGTGTTTTGGTCCACACCCTTGAGCCATCCTGGAGAGCGAGGGCTGGATCTTGTGCAATGCCCCTAGATGGGAAGGTATGCTCCAGGAGCAACCTGGCCATGTCCAGAACATGGGATAGGGCTGGGGACAGTCCAAAGCAACCCTCCAAACTTATATAATGCAGTCATAAATGCAGATATAGCCAAGGACACAAATGCTACCTTTATTTTTGAAGGGGAGCTTTGGTTTTGAGGATGCTCTATTTCTAGGGAGAAGCGTTTGGGGGAAGTCAGTGGGGGTTGCTGGTTTCTGCACCCACAGCACGTGTCGTGTCTCTCCAGCTTATCCGCTTGGGCAGCCAAAGCACCATGAGTCACTTCTGAAAAGGTAAGGCCCTGACATTTTGTCAGCACTAAGTGGACAGGTTAAGTGTATATATGCACATATATCTCTATATCTACAAATATTAAAATAGCAGATCTGAGCTGTCAAAGGTCTGGGTGCTGGACTTCACAGCCTCAACCTTTTTGGATGTAATTCTGTGTGTGCCATTTGTAAGATTAAATGAAAAATAAAGTAGAAGATGGAAAACCCATCTCCAGGACCACACAGCAGGGGTGGGGCAAACTTCTGGATCTTCACATCTGTAATATTTAACTTGATTCCTCCCCAAACCTGTCTCAGGGTGATAATGGCAAAGCTGTCCTGGACTGCCATGAGAGGAATAGCCATCTTCCAATCCTTAATGTTTCATTGGCACATAGTAAATTCTGGGATGTTCACAGGCTCTTGAACCTCCTGGTTCATGGCACAGCCTAATCAGGTAATTTTGTGTTTCCTGACGCTCGTTATCTAGTTTTAAGAGAATAGAAAGAATGGAAAAATCAGTTTTAGTAATTTCTTTTACAATATGCCCCTAAAAGGAGCCTCATAAAATATGAATTCCAGTGAAAGTGCTTGTTTCTAAATTCAGAACATGTGTCCAAGTGAATTTGTAGCTCAGGAAATGAAGGACAAACTGCCTGGGACAGGAGATCTGCAGACAGGCAGCTGCCCTCTCCCTGCCCTGCGGTGCCTGCTGTCCCCTCCAGCCTCCAGTTCCCTAAATATATTGCACCCGAGGCACCTCACCCTTGCTGTGCAGTTCTCCTGCCTTGTCCAGCCAGGCAGTCCCACCCTCAGCTCCTGCTCTTTTGTTTGCAGTATGGATATTGAATGTGCAAATGGAACACGCTGATGCCTCATCCCTGCCATTTTCTAGGGGCTGCCCCTGGGTCTTGCTCCTTGACTTGCTGCGACCCCCTCCACCTTGACGAAACGAGCCTGGCACTTAAACTGGATGAGGAAAAATTTTCCTGCCCTGCCAAATGTTTTGAGTTCAGCAAAACTCCTCTGCCAACCACGCTGGGATGGGAAGAAGAGCTCTCAAATACCATTTGCAATATGAAAGCTTGGCAGAGTAAATTGCTTTTGATCTGTGCAAATAATTCCCTTGGCAATTTTTGGGAAGGTTTTTGTTTCCATTTCTGCCGTGTTAACTTTATGTTTGTAGTAATTAATTTCACAATAATCAGCTCAACATTGTGAAATGCAGAATCATTTCAAACCAGAAATTTCTTTTATTTTGCAAATATCAAGGCTGAAGCATGAACAAAGACGATAATGTCCTCGAGGCAGGTGGAAGGAGGGGGCTTGTATAGCTTCCTCTGTGCAAAAGTTCAGTTTTACCTAATAGACATTTTCTAAAGTCCCAGCTTCCTCCTTGCTCTGAGGACTAAATTGGCCTCCAGGTCAATATTTTTCTCCTCCTCCTTTAATTTTCTTGGGTTTTAAGGTGTGATATAGTCTCTCTGGAACCTTTTCCAGGGCTGCAGCAATCGTCACTAGCTGAGCTCATTTCTCTTCAGTGGGGGAATAGTGTACCAGCGAGGGAAGAGTGCTGCCAGAGCAATAGGAAACATTTACAGTTGTGTGCTGTGAGCCGTCATAAATTACCCAGCATGGCGTGAGAGAGAGAGAGGATGGAAGCAGGGTGTTTAATCAGACCCACATCAAGAAGTTGCAGAACCAAATCTTCACTCCTTCATGGGAAAATTTCCCAGTGAAGGGCTGTTTTTAACTAGCAATTTGTAACCTGGTGCCATCCAAATGGATGTGATCCACTGATGCTAGGTAAGCTAAGGGTTTTTTTAATATAGTCTTTTGGGCTGGGGTCTCTCATGCACCCTTGACTGCACCCTGCCTAGCTGCAGGCGTACAGCTCTTGTCGTCTTGATGATGATTAACCTGGTCTTTAATTGAGGAGAGTGCCTCGCTATTTGCTAGCTTGCAAGCTCGGCTTCTCTCTGTTAAAACTACAGCAAAAACAAGGAGCAATGCAAGTAATTTTATGGGTAATGAAAAGGGTCAAACACATTTGCTCTTTGATGAGAGAAACTGTAGTAAATCCTTAACTGGGGATGGATGGATCAGGGTTTCTGAGCGTAGACAGGCAGCAAAAAAATTAGGAGGCAAGATGGGCTGATAGGTCAGTCTGGGAGAATAGATAGATGGATAGATTAAATAAAGATCTACTTAGCCATCCATCTATCTATCCTCAGTATTCATCTAGGAGAAGAGCTCTCTCGCTATGATGGGAAATGTATCAGGATTTAAGAAGCGAGATGGATAGGTGGAGGAACAGATGGATGGTTGGGTAGCTTTCTACCAATCCATCTCCATCCGTCCTTACACCTAAATCTTTATCTAATCTAGTCAATACAAGCAGATAAATAGCTGGAAACCTAAGCAGAGAGATAGGTAGAGAGAGAATTTAGGATGGTGTGGAGAGAGAAGTTGTATTCACCCTGGAAGGATGGATGTGGAGAATGAAAAACAGAGAGGACGTGGTGTTTTTGGAGCAGCCATGCCTGTCCTGCCCTTGCTCCCTTCGAGGCCACAGATTTGCCTGGCCATGCCAAGGGCTCCCAATAACCTCGCTGTTCTTCTGTGTTCGCTTCGGCTCTGCCTTCGGGGGCAATAAATTTCAAAGGAGGGGGAAAACAAAGAATAAAATTAAAAATATCTTTTTTTTACCTTGCCAACTGCTAATGTACCTTTTCCTCGGGCCTGAATGCAGGATCCTTCAACAGAAAGTTATTGGGAAAGTCACTGCATTGGCTTTTTCTATACAAATAACACTGTATTTCAGAGCTTCTGAAATTGCAACATGAATCAAACCAGACAGCTGGAGTCTGTGCATCCCAGTCCTCCCACATGCATATGCATGAGGCCCTGCTCTGTCCCCAAGATGTCTGTGGCCACCAAAAGGTGACAGCTCCAGGAGCTGACCCCAGAGCTGTGTGCTCATCTGCAAGAACAGCAGCTCACAGACCGGCTTTTGGAAAGGAGGCAGCCTCTCCCTGTCTTGGAAGTGGTGATCCAGGAGCTTTTAAACAGTAGGTCCCCCAGATTTTAGGGAGAAGGATGGAAATGTAGAGACCACATCACGCATCTCCAGGAGACATCACTTCACTCTTTGTCCTCTCCTCTTCCAGACCCCTTCGCAAAACCGTGCAATGGAGCCTAGTCCTGTGACTATTCACTATCGCAGCATTGCTCTGCCACCCCGCAGCACCCCGAGCCTTTAATTCCAGTAAGTGTTATTGCTCCCCGTCCATCAATACTGAGCGCTGCAGTGGAGCTGTTATTTTAACACAGGTTTGAATCCCCGCTTTGTGTGCCAAAATCGATAAAGGAATCGTGAATGATATTTCAATAATGATCATGATAATAAATACAGCGATGTGCTGGATGCTGCACGCATATGCAGGGGCACAGTCCCTCCCTTATATTAAAAGATGCTGACCCCAAATGGTTGGATACCAGGAAATCTGCTTATTGATTTAATGACCTTTGGCTGAAGTTGTGAGCAAAGAGAAGAGACTGACAGGAAGAGGCAGACAGAGTGGAGGCAAAGAATCAAAGGGACATACCGTGTTTGTCTCAATTTATTGTATTCTACATCTTTAGCTGCTTCCTTCCCATGTCCCAGTGCCAAGCTTGTCAGTCCCTAAGAATAAGGACACCTCTGTGGTCCCTTACTTGTCTCCCAGCAGTTTTGTGCCTTGGGGTGTGTAAATTGGCACAGCCACACACAGTCCGTCGGACCCACCCTGAGTCACCAGTTTGGGCAGGGTAGAAGGTGAGTGCTGCAATGGGGTTTTTTGAGAGTCATCTGGAAGCTGCAGGTGTTCTTTCCAGCTTTAAGGAATTCTGTGGGTATTTCTCCCCACCCCAAGGGCACTGGGATGGCTGAGGCTGGATTGCTGCATCTCCCCCATCCACTTTCCTCCAGGACAGTGCCTTGCCAAAAATCGCTCTCCTGGCGAGACATAACCCCGTGATAAGCCAGTTGCTTAGCACGGATGAAAGTCAACGGGGAGCCGAGCGGGTGGAGGATTTTAATACCTATCCCTCTCTAACTGCTATGGAAAGGGAAAGTTCATTGGTTGTCGATATTACCCCGCTGTGATAAAAGCTTAAGAAGCTGCTTTGCAGATGCCCACTGTGAGGAGCATGCTATAAATGTTTCCAGAGTGAAGCGATATATCACAGCTCATGGTTGTTCCCACTGAGAAACATCCCAGCTCTGGCACCTTCCAGGGACACCCTTATGAAATGCAATCTACTGGCACTGGCACAATCAAACATATATTGTTCCCAGGTACAAAATTGGCTACTGGTGAATTAATACTGAGTGCTTTGCTCTTAGGTAGCTCTTCCATATGTCAGTCTCAAAATGAGTTTGAAAAAAAGGGTGTTAGCATCATCATCCCTACTCTGCCAGGAGGGAAACTGAGGCAGGGGCAGTCCCACTCGTTGCTGTTGTGCCTGTGAGTTGACCACTCAGTCTTCCTGGTGAGACCCTACACGCAGCTACAGCTTTGTAAATAGCAAAATTTTCTGCAGATGTTTAGTCCATTTTCCTAAGAAAATTAAGCTCAAAAGAAACCACATGCTGTGTGTATGTGTGTGCGTATCTGTGTTTGCTCCCACCTCTGTAACTTCTGAATGTGTTAGCTATGTTCAAACAAATTTGATGGAGGATTAGAGGTTCATTATGTTTCTGCTGTCTCGTGTCTGCAGCAGCTGAACAAAGTCCCTAGAACTGACTTGAGTGAGGCTACAGCATCATCACGGACTCAATTAGATGTCAGAACCATGGCACAGGCTAGTGGGGAGGAAGACAAAGGAGACATGAAGTCTCAACCAGAACTCGCAGCCACCCATGAGACACAAATCTGCAGGAAACCAGCCAACTTGGAGTCCAATATTCATGTAACTACTGTTTTTTCCTCCTGATTTTTCTGATTTATTGTTTTTATGTATGTATGTAGGGGCATGGAGGTGAGCGTTTAATGCACTGTGGGAAATCCATGCCCTGAAAGGAGGGTGGGAGAGGGAGCCAACCCACCCAGAACGTCAGGAAAAATGCCCAAATTTGCTTGAGAGCAGCTGAGGTGAGACAGGAGCCCTTTCCTCCCCATTGCCAGCCTGTAACCATGCCCCTGTCTACCCTGACATTATCTCATGTGGAAGTACACCTGTTTTCTATAAGAAACATGGATTCCATTTAACCATTCAAGTATACATCTGCTTAGATGTTCTGGAGCTGCATATAAAAGCTCCAGAAAGTTACTTATTTCAGCCCATTTAAAGTGATTTAGCTAATGTATTCTGCAGAGTGGGTTTAGCATGTAAGTTCTTTAGTAAAATCATTACTGTATTAATGAGACCTAACCTAAAGCCACTAAACATGACTTTAAAGGATATCTCAAAGCTGCTATTGAGATGGATGGGAGCAGACAGAACGTGTTTGTAAAGTTATACTTAGTCAAATCAAACTGGAACTCATTAAATACAGCAAAATAATTCACTGAATAATTCACTCCAGTTGAATATGAAAGATTTGAAGAACCTTGGGTTGTTTGATTGAAAAACAGCTTATTTTTATGCTCCTGTGTATGTGACAAAGCAAAAATATGAGTTGAAGGTGGAGAGCTCTGTCACCTTGGTGTCAAGGACCTTCCATGGGGAAAGGTTCATTAAAACTGAAGTTTGACAAACCCTTACTGGAAAGAAGGTGTGAACTTTTGTTGGGGAGAGTAATTAACAGCAGCCTGACTGACTTGGGGACATGGGGGGACTTTTGAGCATTTGTCTTCTTTCATGCTAGGGTGGGATGTGTCTTCCACAGGGGCTGCTGGAGCTCCAGTGAAACTCTCAGCTTGGCCGAGGGTCTCAGACACTGCTCGTGTCTGTGGGACAATGCTCTTTATCGAGCCAGGCTTTGAGAGTGGTGGTGGGAGCAGTGACCGTTCATCTCATTTGTTTGCTTGCCTTCTAACTCATGCCTGTCCCCAGGCATCTATAGCTGGGCTGAGGAGCTGCACCAGCCCTGCACGGGGCTGTGTGTGCAGCATGGCTGCATGGACAGTACAGGTCTGCATTGCATGTTTTTCTCCTTGCAAAGCCAGAAAGCAGGTCCAAGTGTAGCTGAAGTTTACCAGGGGATACAGGCCCAAAATGAGGGCTGGCTCCAGCAATCTTCGTGCCAGGAGTGCCGTGCCTACACAGTTTGCCTTCCCTAAGCAGCAAAAACGGTGTGATCTTAAAGTAAGGGAAAAGCTACCATCCTTCTGTGCAAGTTTGTAGGCCAAATCTCAGGTCTGGTCTCAACTGCTAAGACACGCCTGCAACTTAGGAATTGATCATCCTGGTTTTACACATGAGGAAACTCTGGCAGAGAGAAGGTGGCCAGTTCAGGCACACATCTTCCTGCTCTGCCCCTCTCCTCCTTTAACCCCATTAATGCCACCAGCGAGTTGACTCCACAATCCACTCAGGAATCTCCCAGCAAAAGAAAGAGCTTTAAACAAAATACAGTTTTACAGTTCATTTCAGTTAATCACAGAGTCTATGTTCCGAAATGATCTTCTCAGCATTGCCTATGGAGAAAAGCAATAACTGATTGGCATTCCATTACTAAACAGCTAAGCCATTCATAATGCAAAAAAACAGACTTGATGGAAAGATTTGATTCAGTTTTCAAGCTAGACTAATTCAAAACCCAGTGCTCTATAAATCAGAGCAAATGTTCTTTATAAAAAAAATATAGCCAGAGCCCATGTGAAGTATCAGATCTATGATTTATGCCTGTATCCCATTAAAATGAAGGACAAGTGAGGGGAGCACGGGGCTGCCACTGAACACTACATTCCCGTCTGCCCTATAATAAACATGTTCAGTGGCTGCGGAAATAACCTCAGTGTCTGAGGGACATTTAGGGACATTATGTTTTCCATCAGGGAGGGGGCACAGCTAAGATCTGCCGTCCTGTTGCTGCCTGCAGGAACAGCAGAGCTGGTAGACTGGCAGTGGAGGGAGTGTAGCAGAGCAGATCGTACACTCTGTACCACCATGGCCATGCAAACAGGCTCCCAGACACAGCTATTTCCAAGGCGGGCACTGCTCAGGTGCAGATACAACACCCTGTGAACAGCCCAGACAAGCACTCCACTGAGGATGCTGCACACTGCAGACCCACACACTGTTGTGGGTTTTGGGGACTAGCACAGGGCTACGTTCTTCAGCCTCACTACAAGTTATTAACTTGCTCCAGCTCTGCTGAAAACCTTATTTTTATCTTGGCTGCACCACCTTATGTCTTGAAGAGTGTCCAGCTTGCAGAAAGCAGAGAAAAACAACATTTCTCAACACACTGACACTGTGGTCAGCAATTTAAGGGAGGTCTGGTGGGTGGGATATCTCCCCTGAGCAGCTCTCAGCTCATGACATGTCTTGGCAGACACTGAGACATTAGCGCACTGCCCAAGGACAGGCTGTGTGGAACCCGCTGGGATCCCATAGCAGCCTCCAGTGCAGGTGAAACCGTGAGATGCTCCAATCACAGGGACATTCACCCTGCTCTCCTCCATCCTCTTTCCTGTTGAACACTGGTGTGAGTTGTGCTGGTAGAATCATAGAATGGTGTGGGTTGGAAGGGACCTTAAAGATCATCTAGTTCCAACTCCCCTGCAGGTTCTCACTGGAAACAAGACTTGTCCAGATCTGGAAAGGTAAGTTTTAATGAGTAATCTGTACCCTGAAGAGCTGATTAAGGAATGAAATAGCAGTAATTTGGGTGGAAAAATGACAGAGAACAAGTCCAAATGGGATGGGGCATCCCTTTGTGTAGAGCATACTTGCAGTCTGATCACCACCTTCATCCCCCAGTGCAGCAGCTGAACCACAGAGATGCTGAGGGGCTCACCCAGATAAGGTCTGTCTGAGAGGGAGGACTTGACCCAGGAATGCTCATCCCAGAGCTGCAAAAGAACCAAGCAGCTCAGAAAATGCCCTAAATTTATTTCCTTCCCCCTAAACTTCCCCATCTGATGGCAGCTTCATCACTCTTTGAAAGCCCAACATCTTTTTCAACCTTGGCAAAACGAGTGGTGTTGCAGGCTGCACTGAATCCCTGGGTTTGGGTTTTGTTGCTGCTCCCTGGGAATGAATTTACAAGCAGACGTCTCTGCCTGTATCCTGGTATTGTTTACTTTCTCCATAGTTCATAAAGCATCGGGTGGAGCCGGGGGCTGTTAACATCTGTTGGCAATCTAGAGCTCATAGGGAAAAGGATGCCATCTCTCAGGAAGCGTCACTGACATTTTAAAAGCCATGTCTGAAATCCCCAAACAATTAAGAGGCATCTTTTTTACATTCCCTCCCTATCTGAGGCATTACGCAGTCAAGGCACCAGCTGAGAAGTACATGTTGATCTTGACAGGAAAAGCTACGATTAATGAATAATGGAGCACCAGCAATATATAACTTTCAGGCGGAGCCATCATAATTCAATCCAAACAGTAATATCAGGGTCTTTTCTTGGAGGAGTCTAAGCAGCAGTTAAATATTAAATAAAAAAGATGACATTTTATTTTATTTTCCTTTTGCAATTCTGCATCTCCTGGTTCAAAGAAGCATAAGGTGGAAAGTGCCACCTTAGAGGGAGAAGCAAAATTTAAATGCAAATTCATCTGCCCCCAGCCTGGGCTATAAAAGTGCTTAATGGGGGAAGAGGAGAACAGGTCTGTGGCACTCTGCTGCTCTTGCCAGACTGATTTACCACCTGGATTTGTGGCCTTTGTCTTTCTGCCATAATTCAAATTGCTGGGGTTCCAAGAAAAATGTTCAAACTTTTCTTGCTGGTTCTGTGTGCGCGTGAAGATGCGTTCTTTAAAAAACCCCAGTAATTCACAACCTGCGCAGAAGCCTTGGTTAGTGATCTCTAGTTGAATCAGATTTAATAACCACATCCAATGTGTCCCACTTGCTCTGAATATGGCCTTCCTTTCTTTTATTTTATTTCTCTGAAGTTCTGCATCTGTGCGATGCCCCGGAGGCATCTCCTTCCTGCCCCACCGCCCCTGAGGAGAGGCTGCATTTCACCTCTCCGTTTCAGCCATCACATTTCAAATCACCCCCCATCCCCCCTGGGCTGTGCCAGGGTCCTGGCCCACTCTCCTACCCCATGATCTTGCTATTAGAACAGAAACTTCCGCCATGGCCTCTCTGCACGTCTCCACCTCATTGACTCCTCATTTCTTTCCAAGTCTCACATCATCCCTTCCCTGCACCATCCCTCTTCCCCTTTTCCCAGCGTTAGGGCTGAACGATTTCATTAATTCCCCCAAGCGCTGCCCACTTCACTGCTTTCACTAACGGCTCCACCAAGCATCTACTGACATCTGGTATTTAACTCTCCTGGCCATTTTCACACGCATTTTGCACGTGAGCGTTGCTGACCCAACCACGGCAATGCTGCCCGGGTCAGCTCCCAAGGTGAAATCACACTGCAGCAGCTGCCCTCCTTGCATCAGTGTTTATTAAATAAGATGTGGGGACTCCTCCATCACTGACCACAATTCCCCTCTGTGCTGTGTTGTACAAAGATGCCTATACATGATGCTCCTTGCAAGGCAATGTGAGGACAGGGATAGCAAATGGGGAGGACGAGGACTTAGTGTGAAACAATGGGTACCTGATGGGCTGTGGGTGCAGGGTACTCGTGTTCATGCCCTTCTATAAGTGTCATCCTGCAAATATTTGGCAAATGCATGAGATTAATTCTTGGTTGTTTTTTTACAGCTGAAAGAGAAAAACCTCTACTTGTCTTGATGGTGTCAGGCTCTGCTGCCAGCCAGAAGGGTTTATCGAAGAGAAGTGGAGGGCAGGCTGTGGGGGTGCTCAGTACAGCTGCCACACACATTCCTGGTGTGGGAACACAAAGCCTCAATTCATTCTAAACCTGTTGCTGTGAGCTGAGACCAAGCCTGCTCCCAAGGCTTCAGGGGAGTATCCAGTGACCCACGAACACAGCCAACACTTGCTCTGGGAAGATATCACAGCCTGGCATGAAAGGAGCTGTCTGGGAGCTGCACAGGGAGGGTCTGACACACAGCCTCTCCCCAGGCATCCCCAACACAGTCCCCACGGTGCCGTTGCAGGTATGGGCTTCAAGGCTGCCCTAGGCAGGGGGGTGCTCTGCAGTGACTTACTGACACTGCCTGAGTCCCCAGGTGAATTCCCATTGCTGTGCCCTCGTGCTGGTTTTGGTTGGGATAGGCTTGATTTTCTTCACAGTAGCTAGTATGAGGCTATGTTTTGGATTTGTGTGGAGAAGAATATTGACAACATACTAATGTTTTTAGTTGTTGCCAAACAATGTTTACATTAAGCCAAGGACTTCTCCAGTTTCTGATACTGCCCCTGTGTTCCCAGCTTCTTCTCCCCAAGAAGCTGGGAGGGGACACAGCCAGGACAGCCTACCCAAGCTGGCCAAAGGGACATTTCATTCCATAAAATGTCATACTCAGTATGTAAGTTGACAGAAGTTGACTGAGCGGCTCTCAGGGTGCTCTCGGGCTCTCGCAGGTGCTCTCTCTCTGCCTCTGGCTCTGGCTGCTCAGGGACTGGCTTGGTGTTGGTCAGCAGATAGTGAGCAGTTGTAGTGTCTGTGGGTTTTTCACCTTGCTGTTTTACATTACATATTATTAATATTATTAGTAGTAGTATTTGTATTTTAATTGTAGTAATTATTGTTTTCATTATATATTATTGGTATTATTCACATCATTATTTTATTTTGTTTTATTTCATTTATTTATAGTTATGAAACTGTTCTTATCTCAACCCATGAATTCTCTTATCTTTTTCCTCCCATTCTGTCCCTCAGTCTCACGGGGGAGGGGGAGGTGACCGAGTGGCTGTGTGATGCTTAGCTGCTAACTGGGGCTAAACCATGACACCTCATTGCAGCTGACTCACATTAGGATAACCCCCCTTGTGCTCTACTCTGGCCACATGAGACAGTGTAAGTGGCAAGTGACGGTCCAGAGCGCTGGAGGTCTGGAGTCAAAAGTTGGTGTGGGAAAGAAATGGAGAAAAGTGAACTGATGCATTTGCAATCTTACTGCAGGTTAGAGTTGGAGTCAAGAGCAGTGAGGTCTGTTAACCTCTGCGAATCAAATGCTTCCAGGCAGCGTTTATAAGCCCAGCAGTGATTGTAGGTGAGCAATGCCTGCAGAAATCTCTGTCGATCTCTCCAGCAAACGAGAGGGTTGCATGCAGAATTGAAGTCCCGTACAATAACAGAGCTGATCCATCAGATAAGGGAGACAAACAGGAAAGGGAAGAGGTACGTATCTTAAATTCTGCTTGAATGTAGTGCTTTATTCATGAGACAACACTGCCTCCACAGCAATGCCGACTGCGCTAAAGCCACGCAGCAAAAAAATCCCTCAGTGAAAAGTTACAAAACAGAGGCATTTAAGTGGATGGGACTTAGAGAAACAACAGCACAGCTAAGCAAATAGCTCCATGCATTTAGCAAAGGCCTCATCAGCCCCCACGGCAAGCAGGCGAGACAATACTGAACACAAAACAAACAGTGTTAATCTGCAGTTCAGGCCATTTTTCAAAGACTTTCCAGCAGTCCTGCCCCATGAGCAGCTTTTGTTTCCTTCCACATTTTTTGCCAGCCACCCATGGAAGGCTCGTTAACTTTCCACCCCCTTCACAAAAGGACAATATTTTACTCATCAGCTTTTCTTGAGAATAACTCGAGCTTTCAAAATCAAAAGGTTTTTTTTGTTCTAATGATTTAAAGTATGTAGTGTTTTTGGAAGGGGTGGGGAGGAATGAGTAGTGGTGGAAAAACACATCATAAGACCTTTAATTCTATCCAGATAAGAGAAATGCACTAAATCATTTCCAAAAAGAGAGCAAAGGTTAAGATAAGGCTCTCTGCTGTTCAAAAGTATCTCAGTAATTCCATTAAAGACAGAACTGGTAAAAAGCAAGCAGCTGAAGATGGAGCAAAATAGATTTTCCTGAGAGTTTAACATAATTTTTCTCTCAATGGAATTAGAAGGACCTCTCTTAACAAACAGACTTTTCTTCCTCAAGGAAAAAAAAAAAAGACATGAAGAGTCAGCCTGAAGACATACAACTTACAGCCTCTTACAAGGTTTGCCCATAAACCCTTTCCTGCCTGCTGCGACACATCCATTTAGGCTGCTGTGATGTTTTTCTGCTGAGTGAGCTCGCCCCCACGGGATCCAGCTCCCGATATCCTTCTCCGGAGACCTGCACCTTGGCTGCCAGCTGCAGGGCAGCACCACAGTGAGGGGGGGACATGGTTTATGGGACCAGCATTTGGGGAGGAGAAGGCAGTCAGGAGGTTTCCCTGCCAAGGCTGGAATTTGTTAAGCTTTCGACAGACTGGGTTCTTTTTCCATGAGATCTGCCTGCATAGTGCTGCAAATTTCAATATTTCATTGGGAAAACAAAAAATCCTTGGCTTTTTGTTGACATTTTATTTGTTTTCAAGCAGGTTGTTGTGCCAAAACGTTGACATGTTTCTAATAAGAATGAAAGCTCCTCTTGCTTAAGTAAGTTGTCTGTGAATCACTGTTTCTTTTCTCTTACCAGTCCAGGCTACTGCCATCCTGAACCTGATTTCTTCCGACCAGTAAAGGAAATAACTGCAGTGCCCAAGGCTATTTAAAACTCACTCCATGACGCACAAGTCACTCACAAAATCTGCAGGCAGCACACTCGATGGAGCTGCCTGGCTCTCCTTGCACTGCTGAGAGCAGGATGTAGTGTGTCTCTCCCATAGCTTCTCCTTCCCTGGATCAGCTTCCCAGCTGTGCATCCCACTGAGTCCCACTTGGGATGCAGCACTGCCTTGTCACAGTGGCTGGATACCCGAGGAGCCCAAGTCCTGTTGACTTGCAAATGGCTTAAATGCATGTCCCCTGTGAATGGTGTGTCAACAAGGGTTTGCAGCAATACTCCATCTATGTTTTAAATTTTCTTTGGTTTTAGAGTTTCCAAGGTGTTACCCTAAAGAAGGGAAACATTATAACTTCTTTCCTTGAGCCATGGCAAGTCCAAAGTGAGCAGGAAGGCAGGAATAAAGGGACCTGAATCTGCAGGTGTCCTGCCCACGAGGACTACCTGCCTCCTTCCCAGGTAGCATCATCTCAAGCCTTCGCTCGAGGCAGCAGCACTGCCAACCACCGGCACTCTTGGCAAGCCAGTGAGGATGGTGACATCCCCTGTAGCATGAAGGTGGGAGAGGGCATTGAAGCAAAGCAGCCCACTCTCACAGCAGGCTGTGGAAAAGACGGGAGGCTGCCCTATGTTTTTGAGGGACAGTATGAAAATTTGGCCCCCAAATAATCTCAAGACAGAGTTCACAAGCAGCACTAGTGGTCTCTCAAGACAGCGCAGCAGCAGAGGGGCTCTGTGCTGTGACAGTGCTTACGTTGTGTCGAGAAATCTCAATTCTAACCACCATCTGTAAGGCTCTGGATGTAAGAATCATAACGCAGATTAAGTTGAACTTTCAAAACACATTTCAAGCGAGCATTGGAAAGCTCTTCGCAAACAAACGTGAAGGTGTTAAGCTTCACAGCAACTAGGTGAAGATTTGTCTTCTAATCAGAGATTCAGAGAAGTGGGAGCATAAGAGATAGGACCAATTCAGCATGGCATTAAGTGAATGTTTAAAACAAAACCTAATCCTTGGAGTTGGATGGATTTAGTGCGGGACAAGAACATTCATAAACATGCAGACTTCAGGTTTTTCAGAGATGGCTAAGAGAATTAGGTACCCATTGATAATTAGGGAATTAGAAAAATTATGGTTATAGATTAATTTGAGGCCCATCTCAGCTGACCATCCCCATGCACAGGATGGGATATGCAAAGTGATTTTGTGATGGTACTTTATGTCCAGGTTTCTAAAGGCCAGCAAACCATGAGAGCTCACTGATAACTATTATCTCCAGGGCTGTCAGGTTCCTCATGGGATGACTGTGAAGAGGGGATTCTTGTGGCACAGCCCCAAGGTGGGACCCCAGCCAGGATCAGGTGCCCTGGAAGGTCAGATGTTCTTGCTATGCTGTTGGTCAAGCCTGAGGTCCCTCCATGCTCCAGTTATGTTTGACTGCAAGCGTGTGCCCAAAAGCAGCTGTATGAAATGAGACAGCAGCCTGATCAAATCTGCTCAAATGGCATCAAGTCCTTGAGATATCTCTGCTTCAGTTTTCATAAAGACTGTCTGTAAGGCAGGACAGCCTGGCATCATCCTCCTAGCACCTTCCAAGCAGGTGGGGAGAGAGCAGAGAGCAATTCCTAACAGGAGTAGCCAGTGTGAGGCATAGCATAGGTGCTGTGAGTGAGCTGTCCTTTGCAGGACCTGATCCACTGCCCAGACCTGAGCTCCACTTCTTTCTTCCTGTAGAAGAAATTGGGCTACACTACAAAGGAAAAATCAGTCCAAACTGCTTATTAAATAAATGCCCCTGAGCTGTTTTCTATTAGCTGCTGTTTCTAAACAGACTCAGAGAGGGGAAAACAAATCAAACCGAGGTCTGTAACCAGTGCAGAGCCTGTCCTGACAGCTTCCCACTTCCTAGCGGGGATGGCATTCCCCTAGTGCATCATCCCTCCATGCCAGCTTCTCCTGCTGTAACACACAGAGATCATTCCCCATTGCCACCAAAAGGGATGGTGACAGGAGGGGAAGGTTATTACTTGTGGGAGCAACACAGCATATGGGACTTGTTCTGCATGATGAAATCTCTCTCTGCCACCTGCATTCGTGTATCACCCCCTCCCTACCACCCACTGCACCGACACAAGCACCAGGGAGGTGAAAGCAGCATCCACCCTGCAGCACTTCCCAGCAGGGCTGATGTCCCTCCTTGCTGAAGGTGGTGTCACACACATCGCCTCTGGGGTGGCCAGAGAAGCACCTCGGTTGCCCAGGCAAGAGGGGGCCCAGTTATCTCTGTGCTCAAAGTGGCAGCAGGGAGAGGAGATGCAGTGACAAATACAGAATGTGCACTGATGGTGAGCAATACTGAGCTCGATGTCCCTGTAGACATGGCATAAGGAAGAGCTGGAGACCATCCCTTGCAGTCAGAGCCCATCTCCCTGCTTGTTGAAGATCCCATGGTGTTGATCCCAGTATTTGGGGTGGGAAGCATTACCCGTTCTCTGGCTTCATGTTCCCTGACCCCAGACCTCTCCAGTGCTCCAGCCTGACTTGGAGCAGCCGTGATGTCCAACCTGGGCTGTAAGCACTCAGGTTTCTTGTGACACACGAAGATGTGACTTGGGACTTTACAGAAATTTCATGATAGCAATGGAAAAACAGACCAATCTGACCAGTTGTAAATGGTTTGGAAACACAGGTATTTAATTAAAAAAAAAAAAGTGATTTTGTTCCCATCTGCTTCCTCTCTTCATGCTCTGTCCTTGGACACTGGGCTGACTTTACCAGCAGTCACTATTATGTCCCTCTCTAAGACAGGAGCAGATAGGCTGGAGAGGGGCTGGTTTGAAAAACATCCTCCATGCCATATGCAGAATAAGCTCTCCCTCTCTGGACAGGTGCTTAGGAGCACCCTTCTGTCTCCCCAAGGTGCTGCAGGGAGAAATGACTTTAAAATGGCTTAGCACAGAGCTCAGAAAGGTGGAGCAGGACTTATGGGAAGCACTGAGTGCTGTGGCAGCATCTGTCCTCCCCTTTTCTCTAGCACTCCTGGTCCTCAGAAGCCCTTTTGGGCTGGAATAACACCCAAATCTCAGTCATGAGGACACAGTTTTGGTGGGAAGCTCTGGCTGAAATTCAGCCAAGTGCAGGTTTTGGGCTGGGCTCCAGCCAGTCTCAGTCAGGCTTTGTCAGACCCAAGTCACTCACATCCTCTGTTGCTTCTGCAAAGTCCTTACTCAGAGATGCCATAGCACAAAACCCACAGACCATGCTCTCACATTCCTGTTTGCTGTCCAAGAGCAGGCAGATTTCCAAGGGGTCTTTTCCCTTCTTGAGGGGAAATAGGGGAGGGAGGGGAGTCTGAGCTGGTTCCTCGGCATCACAGCTTTGGTGTGCTCCTGGGGAAGCAAGATAGCCACGACCTCGGGGACCTGAGCCAAACCAAACGGGTGCCTCACCAAAACAACATAATTCATCTGCACAGCATTCCCAGAGAATCAGGTGTTAATGGGGTGTCACATTTGTCTTGCTGGCATCTGGCATCACCGATAAGAATTAATCAGCTACAAATAAATAAATAATAACAATAAACCCCCTCCAATATCTATTAACAAGGCTATTTGTGCATTTATTTTATTTTTTTTTTAGTGTTCCTCTTATCTTACAGAGAGGAGGGGGAAAAAACAGCAAGAAAGATAAAAATGTTGGGTAAATCCAGCATGGCTGGATTATGCTATTGGACTTGAGTATTTCAGTGCTGTGGAGCAGACATCTGCTTCGTGCTCCTGGCTGATAGCAAGCACAGGCAGCTTTATCACTAGTTCAGTTTCCAGGCAAATATTTTTCAGGTGCAAGCCGGGTCTTTCAAAGCCTTGCACATGCACATGTACATATGACATGCACAAATAATCTGTTCCTGCAAGATTTGTGCTGGAGTCAGACTGGACTGAAGGGAGGGGGCCTCTAAGAATAGTTGTTAGCAAACTGCAAGATAATCAACAGTCTTGATGAAAACACAGTGGGTTTCTGTAGTCTAGAGTTTATAATTTTGTTGTAAATAGGAATAATTGATAATGTTAGCTAACATGGTTGTTAAGAGTATTGTAGGTACTCTGTGGGCACTTGTTCCTCTAGGCAAATGACTTTGCTATAAACCCAAGGTAGATCCACATCGGGGTTCTATCATACCTGCTCTGATTAAAGAAGTCTGGTGGTGGTGGCTGTTTCCCTCCTGTTCAACAACCTTATGCTTCACTAATGTGCTGTAGGGATGCGGAAGCAGCTGAGCTTCGGGGTGGACATGCAGGTGGTAGATAGGATTCACCCATCTGTGGTGGTTGTAAGCGCCTCCCCACAGGCCTTCTCCTCAGAGTGACATCTGTCCAGCCTGGGGTGGGTGACAGTGGTGGCCTTGGTCTGCACCCAACCTCACCCCTGCCATCCGGTGCTGGGAATAGACACTGTGCTGTCCACTAATGGGACAGCACTGGCAGTGGGATTTGTTTCTCTTCCCTCATTCTCTTCTGGCAGGACATGCTTTCACAATTTTTTCCTCATTTTAGGGTGGCAAAATTCCCTTTGTGCACCAGGGAAAAGAGTTTCTATAAGAAGGCATAGAAATGGCAAACAATTTTTAAAAACTGAAAAAAGAATCCAAGATTAAACCAGAAGTATGGTGAGACCTTGTCCAGGCTGACCAATCACAGCTGATGTCTTGGAAACTTTGTGTGGGAACTTGTGTGACCTCCACTTAAAGCTCTTTGCTCTCTGGCCTGTGGCAGTAAGTCCCATACTCACCCATTCCTGGGGGCAAAGGCTACCTCTGACCCATCAAAACTCCATGTACCACTCTCCATCTGCTTTGGTGACCCTCTGTTCATGTCTGGGACCGCTCTGGGATGATGCGGCTTTTGGTAGGATCCTTTGACCACTTTTAGCTTTAGCATTTTTCCTAAGCAAAGTCTCATTTCTAAACATTCAGTGCAGCTTACTGTATTTCCACATAAATATCAATGGGATCTTGTCTGTTAAAATCGCATCTATTTGAGCATATAATTTTCCCGGAGTCAGAATCTATTAGTGAAATCTCAGCCCGTGTGACAAGATAACAGAATCCTCAAATTAAATAGGGTTTCCACAATTACGGCTTCCCCCTTTCTTTCCCAGCATTAACACCATAAACGCTGCTGTCAGACAAGATAAGATCTGAATTCTATCCTGACAAGGCAAATGTTATCAGAGATCAGTTAATTACACACCGGATTTCAACAGAGGCAAATAAACCCCCTGCGGGTTAGTGTGAAAACTGCTGTCTTCCCACCAGCTTTTCCCTGGGCCACCAGGCACGCTTCCCTCATCCATCCCTCTCTCTCCACCATGCTAAGGACATGGGATCCATGTTTTCTGCCTGGTTTTCGTCCTTTCCCCAGGATAAACATGATGCCCCCCAGCAGGTTGCTGACACTGGAGAGACGGAGGATGATTCAAATGTTACCTGCAGGAAGGGACTTGCAGAAGAGAAAACTGGTTGGTTTTCATGGAAAGGAGGCCCCATGGCTCTGCAAAGAGCATCGGTGAGAAACACGAACTCAGACAGCAAAATGGCTTTCCTGAGAGTTGCTCAATGGGGGTCTCATCCCAGGGTGGAAGGAAGCTCCTCAGTTGACATTGCCCACTGTCTTAGTCAGGTCCCAAAGCTCTAAGACCAAGCAAACAGGCCAATTGTCCATTGCATGTAGTTTTTGCCATCTAAATTGCACGTGCTTACCTAAAACTGCCGTCTAGACTGGTGCAGTGGTGAACAGAGGGAGAGGCCTCTCTAGAGGGTTATTTCACCCCATCCTATATTGGTGGATTTGAAGGTGCCTCTCTTTTGGTCAGTGCTGGTGGGATGGAACCTGCTGTCACTTGAGGTGCTGTTTGGGTGGAGTGGTCTGGAGAGACATCTGGTCAGATGTTGCAGCATGAAGGGGGTAAGTCCACAGGGTGAGTCCAATTCTGCTCTGTAAATCAGGTTTGCCAAGGGAATAAGCAATGCTTATTATTCAGCCCTGTATACAAATGCAGCATCTTTTCAGCACTCACTCTGAGCTCACCTAGATGTAATCCAGGTATAAATTTTAGGTAAATAAGGTAACTGCCTTTTCTTCTCTGAACCTCAGCAAGTTTTCCATAACTTTTTTTTTTTAATCTAACCTCTTTCTCTTCAGAATGCCTCACTCTGAATTTTATTCCTCCAACTCAGGATATCTCAGTCTACTTTCAGGAAGGAAGACCAATTATGACTCCTTTTTTGTTTGTTTCCTTAGAGGAATTGGCAGAACGGACTCATACCTTCTCTTATCCTGTGGCTGGCTCTCTCCAACTGTGAGTTTTTTCCTTCCCCTTCTTCGTATTTTATAAATAAGGTATTTATACCTTATTTTGAATGCCAGCCTGTGTGGTATGGGGGATGTTCCTTAGGTTGGTGTGAGTTAGCATGGTGCTGTATTCAGATCATCTACTGCAGCACTGCAGGTGGACGGGACTGGTTCAGGCCAAGAGACTGATGCAGACGTTAGAAACCTACCACGAAGCGCTGTCAACCATAGCTTGTTGTACAGCCTGTAGCAAGAAACAAGAAATTCAGAAACAAATTCAGAAAATTATATGTAGATATCTTTGTTTACTGCATTAAGAATCATGTTCAGTCCTGCATGGTACCTACTCTGAAGCACTGATTTTTTGCTTAAACACAGATGCCACTGATGGCAGTGTGAATGCAGCCCATCATGGGGATTACACCAGTTAAGGATATGGCCCAAATAATTTTGTCTTGCTGGAGAATGGCTTTGTTGCATCTCTCCTTGTCACCAAAGTCATGCCTGTCTCTACCACCTCTTGTCTTTTTTCCTGTTCTGTTTCTTTCTGTCCTGCAAACATATGCAGGGTGCTCCTGCGAATGGCAACGTTTACTCAACCGCTGATAACTCCAATCTAGTCTAACAAAGAAGTAAATGCACAATGACATCTCTTGCGCAAAGAGCTGTCATAAAGTGCGGCTGGCAATCCAAGTGGTATAAATGCTCTTTCGATTAAGTGCCTCATTGAGGTAAGTTGATGATGCTCCATTAGGCTGAAGCGATAGACTTCTAGTTCTCAACACAATCGGTGGGGAGAGGGATTCAGTGCTGGAGCAGGCAGCCCTATGCTCTGCTTTCTCTGTTCTCCTGCAGTTCTCTTCACTCTGGGCTGATCTGTTGCAGCTTTCCCTCTTCTGCACAGGGGAGGGCTCTTTACGCCCCATCGCCCTGCACGGTGCTCAGGGCTGGGCTCCTTGAGAGCCAGAAACTTGTTGGACAAGTCCCACTGTGGGCTGTAGCACAGTAATATCTCAGCAACATGACAGGACTGGCAGTGGATCAACACTTGGGCTTCTTGACTCATTCCTTCCTACCCTTCTCCCTCCACCTCCAGATGTGCCATCCCACTTCTTGCTGCATGTCCTGTCCTGGACTGGGCTTTCTGGAGGTCAGTGGTCTTGGTACAGCTTTTGGAGTGCCAGGGATTTGTGTCAAATCTGCTGATGTTCATGTTTTACACTGCAATAAAAGAAGCTCTACACCCACCTACAAACATTTTGAGTTTGTTGCTGTAGCTTTTATTTAATTCAGGAGAAAAGAGAAAGGGAAGGGAAGGGAAGGGAAGGGAAGGGAAGGGAAGGGAAGGGAAGGGAAGGGAAGGGAAGGGAAGGGAACGAGGAAGGAAGGAAGGAAGGAAGGAAGGAAGGAAGGAAGGAAGGAAGGAAGGAAGGAAGGAAGGAAGGAAGGAAGGAAGGAAGGAAGGAAGGAAGGAAGGAAGGAAGGAAACACAGACAATTTATGAATCCAGGATGCAGTAAGGGTCAGTTGGGGTAACAGTGATCACTTAGGAGTGGTCCCCACTTTCCACTCAAGGAGCCAGTGTCCCTGTGGTTAAGCTTTGCCCCAAGAAGGCCCTCCATCTCTGCACTAGGACTATCTTAGGTGCAATCAAGCCCAGCCCAAGTCAAGCAAGAAATTACGATTCTCATTATTTAAACAGGAGCCAACTGCATGGGAGCGAAAGATGGTGGTGTCCCCACTATTAATTACTTTAGTTTTACTTGTGATGGGTGACAGTTACTGTCATGCCTGCTGGGACGCGGGAGGAGCTCCATCCATCACAGGTCTGTTAGTGGTGCACACTGGGAAAGGCACCGTTGCTACCTGATTTCTCTTTTCCTTTCCACACACAGAGCTTTCTATCCCTTATTAAACAGAGGAAAATAAAAGAACAAATTGGAATATGTAAAATGCTTGTTACTTGCATTTTCCAGCTGCCTGGCATTTCCCAATAGACTCTTTGCGGGGTGTCCATTATTGTTATTCACCACAGATAGATACTATTTTTTTTTACTTCCTTATTGAACACAAAGGTATCAACCTTCCCTCTTGCCTTGATAAAATAGGATGTGATTGCTTTCATGGTTAACTAGTCCCAGACAGGTGCCATATTGGTTTGACCAGTGTGACAGTTTCTTGGCTAGTTGGTGGCTCCAAAGGATACATGTGAAATGATCACTTTGCTTTAGAATCATATATTTTACACCAAGGCATCAGACACAGCCATAAAAAAGCAACACTTAATTGCAGATAAAAACACAGGGATGGAAATGTAAAACAAATTCAGGTTTTATTTGCTTGCAGAAAGCAGAAGAGGTGGGTCACCATCAGTAATTGACTGTAGAGTAACTTGAAGATCCATTCCCTGAGAAGCCTGCCCAGAATTTACGTCAAGCCCTCTAAGTACATACTCAAACAGGACTTCCATCATGTCAAACTTGTCAAAAGCGGGTAATGCAGATGAAACACTTTAAAAGAATCTCATTTTCAGGACAAGCTGATCACTCTTTCCTTGAAAATAAAGCCCTTGTAAAAGATCTTAATTTAAGCAGCCAGAGATTAAGCTGCCCAGAATGATTGCCTGCTCTGCTGCTGAATTTACTGGCATTTAGCAAGTAGCACAAGGCTGCTAATGGTGTGTCACTGTGCTTCTGAGACCCATCGAATTGAAAAGTATCAATTGGGGAATAAAAAGGAGACCACAGGGCAGACTGTGATGAAGACTGTTAATCCCAAAGTTGGACCCTTGCAAAACTAGGGGCATGTCCCAGTATTGCTGAGGCCGAGAGCGGTGCTGTTGTTCCCTGGTCTGGATGCTGACACTGATCAGGTGAACATCTCCCTTTCTGGAAGAAACCATTTTGGAGATAATCATTATACAACTGGAGGAGCTAAAGCTTGAAGGTGGCTAGAGCGGTCATCTGCTGTCAGGGTGGACTTTAATGGCGTTATGAATTGATCTTCACCTGTGGAGAAGTACCTCGGTCCTTAGAAGTAACAGAGTCCCTGCATGACCTTGGTATAGCCTATCACATCTTTGTTCTGCTCCCTGACATTTAATGCTCCCAATCTAGAGGGCAAAGTGAAGATATCGCCTCCTAAACAGTTGCTTAGGAGAAATGAGCAAAAGCAGTTGAGGCTGGTCCAACTGGAGGGGTGTGTGTGTGCCATTTTTTTTAGAAGGGTATAATGTCACTGCCGAAAGAACTGGGGAAGAAGCGGGTGTAAAAGAGGAAAACAGAGGGATAAAAGGAGTAGTCAGGGGAAGAAATCAAGTGAACAGAGCCCATTTCCTTGAGGTATTTGAGCTCCAGGTCAACTCTAGTATCAGCCAGTAGCAGGAAGCCTTACTTACATATTTTTTATTTTTGGCTTAAAAAGAAATGTTCCCATGTTTGACAGCTTCTGCCTGGATTTTTATGCCATTTTCTTTTCCTTTTTATTTTTTTTTTTTCATGTGTGTCTTAACAGAGCCATGCTGCCTCCATTTGCTTTTGTAGACATGGCTTCCAGGCATGACCTCAGTGGTAATATTTGTCAGTTGGGAACTCCGATAGCCTGGGGCTGGAAGCAGGCTCTGCCTTGCCCCTGCCGCCCCTCCTTGCCCCAGCTCTGATCTGCCTGGTGCTTTGTATCACAGCCTTGACGTCGAGGGACACTTTGTGCTGCTGATGTGTAAGAGGTAGAGTTGAGCATGTTGCTAGCTGTCCCTGGAGGATAACTTTTCATTATTGATGTGGAAAGTGGAAAATAAAATAGACTATTACACTTTTTATCTTCAGGGAACATTTTTTTCTCCCCATTCCCTCCCTTCAGATATGAAAGCATTTCAATTCAGAGAATCATTCTGAGTACAATGAAGAGAAGTCAATTCTGAGAGCAGCAGGCACATTTATTTACAGTGCAGGTGACTTGCAACATGTCTCCACCATGTATGCTTTTATTATTCCCTGACAATCCCTGAGACAGGACGTCTTGTACCTGGAATGCCACAGCTGTGCTGATCTTTACAGTCATTTAACCTGGCTTTGAAGTCATAAGAAAAACCCAATTCCTCAAGTTCAAATAGGCTTGCAGAAATGGCACATAAAGGAAGTTAAACAACATTCCTTGGATTGAGCCATAAGCCAGAGAAAGATCAAAGGACAGTGGGTGAATAAAATAATAATGAAAAAAAATCTTCCTTTAAGGGTGTCAGAAGAGCTCTCTGCCAGTCCTCCACTAGCTCCGACTGGTGTGTCACGCGAGGAGAGAGCATCATCCCACGCTTTGCGGATGGCACAGCCTGTGGACATCTGTGCACAGCTGGCATGCAGTGGTGCTCACATTTGCCAGCTAGCTGGCCAAGTGGAAAATGGGTATTTGTAGGTACAAGCCCTTTGATTTTCCACTGGGAAAACAATGCAGGCAGTCAGAGATGAGAACGTAAATCAGAGCTCACTGATACGGATCCAAGAAAGCTTCCAGATCAATATTTAAAAGAGTGAGCTAGTAAAGGAGAACCGCACTCCCTCTCTATCCATCAGCTCCACACACGGCTGCTTCTCTCGTCTATCTGCTATCTCCTCCCAGGCTTCTCCCTTTCCAAATCTGCAGCACCATCTAGCCCTCTAATCATTCTTCTGTGTTCCACTCTCACTTCTACAAGGGAACAATTAGGGCATTTGGCACCCAATATTGAGACCTCTTTTCACTATTTACTTAAGCACAGGAGGCTTGGGTGTAAGATTAGGGTAAGAGATGTCAGTGTGTTTTACCCTGCACGGGTGGGTCACTGCTGGTGAAGGTTTTTACAATCCACTGGGAAAGACTTGGCACCCTCGTAACTCCAGGTAAGAAACCGCTGTCTTTTTCCTATTTGCTTTGGTATTGTTGAAGTCAAGACAAGAAACATTTGGATGCTACAGAGAGGGTCGGTACATTGCAAATGTCAGCGTTGGCTGGAACAGCTATAGCTGTTTCAGCCTTTTGGAAAAATCACCCATGGTGTCACAGCTACTGTCCCTTTACTACCGTGGGGTGTTGCTACCTACAGTGATGTTACAGCAGGAAAAAAGTCTGAAAACTAACTCAGAAATGGAGGGTTACATGAACCTAGAAGGCAGTTTTCATTTTACACAGTTTGCGTCTGCCCACTGGGCCAGGGATTTGTAGCTGAAATGCCATCTGTACTTTGTGCTCTTATCTCTCTGGTGGGCTGAGATAGCACCCGATTACCTTAGTATCGGAGTATCTTGCACTCTGTGATGTATTCATCCTCGTAGCAAGCCTGGGGAGTGGCAAGTGCTATTATCTTCCTTGCACAGATGGGGAACGCTTCACTACGGCCCAGATCCCCACTTCAAGGTGCAGCAATACAGAGGGCAATATTTATTTATTAAAAATGTAGCAGTTTGTAGCGAGATGGGCATGCAGCTCCTCTCATTTCATCAGAAGTCCACCATATAGCTGTCTGCATAGGAGATGGCTGTCAGAGTCCTTTGATACCTGGAGAGAAAACAGCACTTCCAAGGTGTGGACCATCTCAGCCAGTTGTGGTTACCTAAACCAGACCATACAAATGACGTGCTAGGTAGGACTGTCATCTACCTTAAAAATATCTAAAGCTGGGTAAGATGAATGCCTTGGCCATTCAGTGGGATAATTTGTCTAAGTGACTGACTCAAAGTGACCTTTGGGCAGTTTGGGGCTGAGCAGGTGCTTGAATACTGATCACTCCTCGCAGACGGTAGATCTAGATCCTTCACCAATGGGCTGCCCTGGGTGATCACAGCCTCTTCTCAGATGGGATGAATCGCCCTTTGGAAAGACATGTTCATGCTGTTGTCTGTTAAGGAACGGCTTAACTTTAAGGCCTAACTTTAAAATGGGAAGTCTACTTTATTGAGTCAGGAAGTTCAACTTATGCATGCATTTCTGCTTCTAGAGGTCCCTCCACATGCTCTGATGTTCCCGTCTTTATCACAGTGCTTTTGGGTACTATTTCAAAACAGGAATAATGAAGGACAGGTATGAGACTGTGGGTGGGAGTTTCATTGTGTGTGTTCATTATGTGTGTTGCGTATTGATACAGGAACTTTGATGTCATTCAGGCAAGTTTGCCCAGGCAGCAAACTTCATATTTATGTGCTAATGAGGAGACAGTCATACTGAACTGGAGGAAGAGGATGCTAATGAATGTTCTTCTAGCCTTTAAGGAAAAGATATTGCCCAATGCTGTGGAAAATTAAAATTTGTTTCTAATATGTATGGTAAATTTAATGCTAAAGACCAAAGATAAATGGGAAGACAGTTTAATCCGAGCTGACCCCATTTTTGCTGGAATGTCATTTGCTATGGTTTTTGCTCCCTCTCTGAAAGCAAGAGACACACTAATTAGTTCTTGCATTCTGCACATAAATTATTGTTCCCAAACATTTAAAGGAGAAACTAGGGGATGCTGGGAAAGACACTAAGGGAACTGTCCTGTATCCACAATCAGTTTGCATAGGATCATAAACTGAAAGGCTAGTGCTGCAGTGTCACTAGCAACTGTCAGGAGGAAGTTTCTTGGCCTCTGAGTGCTGCTCCAGTTGTTGAGGTCATTATTGCGAGATGTGGTGGCAATAGGATGAATGGGATTAAATTGATTTCAGCATGAAAATATCTCCTTGTCAAAGATGATCTGAAGTGCACAGGTCTTGGCTGGTTCCTTGAGATGGCTCCAGCTTCCAGCTTTTGCAAAACTTAATATACTGCCCTCACTACACACACATATACAAAGATCTTCTTTTGCATTAAACCATATGATCACATAAACTGATCCAGCTATCTATCTGAAAAACTGACTTGCAAAAAATCCCTTGCCAAGCAGAAGATGAAACCAGAGGACCCCTTCTAGCCTTCCTTCTTAGAGGAAAAGATTCAGAAATAACATGATTTATGGAAATTCCCTAGCAAAAGATCAGAGTTTGAGCTTTATCTTCCTTAAATAGTTTCCCGTGAGGCTTAAGAAAGCTTTTCTTACACTCTGGGTGTTCAGAGCTATGGCACAGGTTCCCCCAAGGCACCGAACTTGCACAGTTCAGTAAAACACAACGGGTGGCAAAAACTGAACTCAAAAAGCATCACTAGCATGGATGCACCACATCCAAAATAGCGTGCCCAGCACCGACCCACAGCATCTGTCGCACTGACCTTCGCCTACCAGGTCGCTTGTCAACAGTTCGATTCCCCCGGCTGGTGCAGCACTGGCGGATGGAAATGAGCCTGTCTTCAGCTGACGGGAGCTCAGCAGAAGCTCATCAGCAGATGATCAAAGTTTGGAGTTCAGATGAAAGGCCTTAAAACTTGTCTCACGGAGGTTTGGGGCCCTTCGTGCCCTGTCAATGGAATTTCATTTAGCTTGTAACTATGACAGGTTATAATCAACCTGTCCAATTTTAAACTCTTCCATAGCTACGCTGCAGATTTTAAATTTTTTTACCATTTGCTTTGGTTGAATTGTGAATGTGCCCTGCTAAAAAAAAGACTACATAACCTTTCCAGTTGCCTGGAAAACTTCCCCATGCAGCCAGCCAGAAGGTGATGTGTTTAAACGTCTGTGCCCAGGAGACAGATGTTAAGGGGAAGTAGTTCATCAGAAAGGGTTAATCACTCTTTCTTGGACTACTTGAGAGGAAATGGCATTAAAAAGCCAGCTTAATTACCTATATGTAGTATTTCCAAATTGCAAGTTTGATTTGGAAAATTCATCACATCAGGACCTAGAAAAGGGACAATTGTACTTGGTAAGGACTGTGTCCAAAGAGATCCTTCAGCTGGAGCACAAAGCCCTCCCATGAGAGAAGTAACTGCATTCAACTAAGAGGTGTGTTTCAAACACCTCATCAGGGTCACTGGGCAAAGGTAAGTCTTCTGTCTGGAAATGAGGTGTGTGAAATGAAGGTGTCACTCTTCTTGTTAGCTCCTGTTGTCATCCCTGATTTCATGGCTAAAGGGACAGGAAAGCCTGAACACTCCAAAATCACAAGTGAGGCATCTGATTTTGGTTAACATTAATTTTAGGAGTAATTATAATTGCTTTCTTCTGTATGACTTTTTGGGAAGGGTGACACAGACCATGCTTGTGGGCTTTCCTCCACAATCACCATATATATTTTTAAGCAGTCTCATGAGTCTAGGTGTAACTATTGCATGATTTTTCTCCCCTTGAAAAGAAAGGCCACTTGAATTTAGTAGTGCCTTGGTGCAACTTACCTTCATTTGGACGGTGACCCCCTACACTGCGGAGGTGAGAGCACAGCGGGGAGGGCAGAGGGATGAAGGGAGCATCCAAGTTCCAGCTGCCCATGAGTTGGTGTGCTTCGTGTCAATCGCTCGGAAAGCCTCTCGATGGCCCAGTGAGAAGTGCCAGCTCTCCAGGATGCGGCTTTGCAGGCAATGATCTGGAACTGTCTATCATCATTAGAGCACTTCACTTTCAAAAAACAGCCTGACAGAAGCATTTTTTTCTGGGGGGGTGAGGAGATGATATAACAGGACATCTCCCCAGGCCACCTCAGGGGTTCGGTGCATCCTTGCCCATCCCTGGCATGGTGCGGTAGGATTGTGCTCTATGCAAATGGAAATTAATAATTCAGCATTTTCCTCTTTCTGGGTGGAAGATGCTTGTTGGCTGTGGGAGGTGTTTGGCGTGGTGGGGTGGGCAGGGGCACATTGGATGTGTCAGGACACCACTTCAAACTACAGTGAAGGAAACCAGCACGACCCTACAGAGGTTTTTATACCGGTATAATTACCTCTTCTGGGCATGTGGGATATTTTTAGCCTGCTTGCCTGAGGAAATTAAGCTCATATGATCATGTAATGAATGCGTATGCGTTTCTGCGTGTTTATTCTGACCTTAATAATTTTTGAACCCATTGGTGGTTTCAAGCAGATTTGATGGGGGAGGAAAGTAGCCTCACATACAATTAAGGTTTTATACATACTGTGAAAACAGTGGCCAGGTAGAGGAAAGAAAGCCTATAAATGTTCCCAATCAGCATTTCTTGTTTGAATGACAGACCATAGCGTGGGCTTCTGCCCTATGAGACAATAAAGACTCCACACCAGGGGAGAGAATTTAGAAAAACCCACCCAAATGGCAGGGAAAGATTTGATCAGAGCTTGCAATCGAGCATGAAATGCAGATCTTAGGGAAACAGGGCTTTTTTATTCCTTGTGCTGATGGGACTGCATATTAACTGCTTATTAGTTGTATCAGCACAAAGGCAAGTGTGGATTTAGTTGCAAGGTATAAAGTCATTTCTACCAACACAGCTTGTTCCTCTTCCCCACATAAGTGCATTTATGTCAGTAAGGCTGTTTTCTGCACTCAGGGAGTTAATGCTGCTTTCACTTTGGGGCATAAACAGGGCTTAAAAGCCCTGAGTATTTCACATGGAGATTTCTGTGCTGGGGTAAACTAAAACAGCTGTCAGATTTGGTTCTCTGCTGTACTTAAAGTGACACAGGGAAGGAAGTTTTCATGGCAAATCCTCTGCGTTGCTCTTCCTCAGAGGCTGTGATAGAACTATGCAGCTTTCTGCAGTGTGAGGCATGGACTGAGGATGCTGAACTCCCAGGAGCTTTGGAGAGAAACATCCCAGAATTGTTAGTCCAGACCTAAACCTTGGGCATGGCCCACTGCCCAGAGCTGCATGGTTTTCTTCTTCCTTTACAGCTTTTCAAGCTGGGAAAACCACATGCTTTTTGCCTGGAGGACTCACACATTTTGTAGTGAGCAGTGAGTGCCTGCACCCCCCCAGCTTCCCAGCTTCACCCCCAGTTTTGTTGGTGGAGAGATATACATGATGATTAACGTGTTCTTCCAACACACATGGGACCATTCTTAAAATTAAAGTAGTCTTAATTCCATTTAACATAATTCACATTGGGGTTTAATGCAGTTTAGCAAATCCACTGGAAATTCAGGCTTTTGCTTAATTCAGATTAATTTTCCAGAGTGCTGGCATGGACAAGCCTTCGGAGCAGCTTGACAGCAGCCACGGTTTGACACGTGTGGCTCACAGGGAATTGGCCAAGATGTGTTTTGTTTACCCTCTTTCATGCCATGGTACATGCTCTCAGCTAAATGATGGGCAAGTGACCATACAGCTGCATGCAATCCCTTCCAGCCTCCCCATGGTCACATCCAGCCCCAGTTAAAGCTCTGGGCATTGCTTGAGACAAGTGGGTTATATGGCTGCCTCAAAGCAGCTGGGTATGGGAAATGACGCTGCACTCTCAGAGGCAGGCTGGTCTGCCAGGCAAAGCTACCAGGACTTAGAGGTGAAAAAGCTGCCATAAAATCCAGTGCCAGAAGGGATTTCACAGGGAGATGCTCTGGATCCCAACCTGGAAACAATGGCATCTCCAAAGTAACAAGCCCCACTGCAAGGCAGGGTTTCTTTTGCCAAGGCTCACCTCTCTCATGTCTGCAAGATGCTCGGTGATGCCTTTACAGAGTGCCTTTTATTCATGGCCCTGCAAGGCCCTGTAAGTCTGTGTTAACACAGCACTGCACACCCCAGCAAAATAGCCAGAGATCCCATAAACACATCTCTCCTCATCAGCTTGCCAACTTACAGCAGCTGGAATTAAACTGATGCCAACACGATGACTCTGAGATCATTAAAGCTTTCCCGGACAAAAGAACTGTATCTCAAGTGTCTATTTGCCATAAACAAGCTGGGTGAAAACAACAGGAAATACTGAGGAATAATATCCTTGTGCAGAAAGCCCTGCTCTGCTGAGAAGTGCCGTAGGGAATTGGGGCAGATGGCTTTGTTCATTCTCTATGGGGCTTTTAAACTAACACAGCCTGGTCCTGGGCCCTGCGGCTGCGATGTGCAGAGATGGGCTGAACATCGGTGACTGCCAGTGGCTTTTGGAAAAAACCCAGCTTTTCCAGCTGCACAGGACTCTGGAAACACCACGGCATGCTGAATTAACTGGTGCTCATAATTAGGCAATAGTGGTTGTCCCACACCAACACAGAAGTCATCATGAGGGTGGGAGCAGAAGCCCAGAGGTCTTGTAGGACTTAACAGAACTATGTGATGCTCAGAAGGAGGCACAGGGCACAGTGGATGCGATACGCATTAGCAGCATTGCTTTCCAAGGTGAAATCACGCTTGCATTTCAGTCTGTTGGGTTCTTGGAGGGGTTGGGGTAGGACCAAGGTGCTCAGAGGTTAAGTTGCTTTGAATCAAACTGAAAAAGATGATAGTAAACAAAAAGGAAAGGAAGCCCCAGATTTTGGCATCATATCCAACATGTAGTTCTTTGCCCCTCCGGGTGAAGAGTTTTGCTCCTGTTGGGGTTACTAATCCTTCTTGAAATGTTGTTTTCTTTGTTTTCTTCAAGAAGGTCAAACTCTAAATGACAAATGCCATTGCAAAATGTAATGTGAAGTATTCATTTTGAAAATACAAAAAAAAAAAATGTAAATTTTGGAACTTGTCCAGCATTTTCATCTGCCAAAGCAGTTGAATCCATCCTGATCTGCATTCAGTGAAGAATTTCCATCCCTGAGGCCTGGTTTTGGGAGAGGCTTTTTGTAAGTAAATCACAGATTGCTGTCTGCTGCATATATCATGCATATGCTTAAGAACGCAACTCAGAAGCTCCTGAAATTGGGAAAGACCTTCTTGGTCAAACCACAGCAAACGAAGATCTCGGTCAGTGTTTATGGTGTCTGTAAGTTAGAAATGCAATTCCCATAGGTCATTTACGTCCATCTACATCATCCCTTCCTATGATGCAACTTAAACACCTGTTTTAGGATGGGAGAAATCCTCTCTCTGAAGGTGCTGATCTCTGCTGAGCAAGAGCATGCTAGCAGCTGTCTATATAGCAGACTAGCCCAGCTCTTCAGATGCCCTGAACCATCTGGATATGCAGCAGCTCCATACTGGAAGTCCAATTGCCATTGCACTATGCCCAAGCCACCACCACGCTGCAGAGGGTCAAGGCATTTCTTAACGGCTTGGCTAATCCACTGGTGCCCACTGCACGAAGGACCTGCCTGCTTCCTTCCACAGCTCCAAAGAGTAAATTAAATGATACGATGAAACATATTACATTTGCATCTGGCTCAAAGGGAACATAACAGCATTAGGCAGCCCTGGTGCTCATTAAACGCTTCTGACTAGAAGGATGTAATGAACCAGT
This sequence comes from Rhynochetos jubatus, assembly GCA_027574665.1. Taxonomy (NCBI): domain Eukaryota; kingdom Metazoa; phylum Chordata; class Aves; order Eurypygiformes; family Rhynochetidae; genus Rhynochetos; species Rhynochetos jubatus. Next base: position 3,516,604 of record CM050672.1, on the reverse strand, counting down.
TTTATTACAATAGTAATTTCTTCCTATCACATTTGGTGGTTATATATTCATGGGGGATGCAGGGAATGGAGGAAGATCAGTTCAGACTGGTGCATTAAGATATATTGCATGTGGAAAAGATGACACCAAAGTGTGTGGCTGACAGATAAGAGAGAGGTGAGGCAGAGAGCAGAATATCCCCAAGTCCCTTATAACACCATCAAACTGACCTTTAAAGAAATATATATATGAACAATAAAAAGGGGACCCTCTGTTCTTGGCTTGTGAAGCATCAGCAGCTCTGAAGTTGGTTTAATGACCAGTGATCGTTAGGAGCCTGCCAGAGCTGCAGCTGAGCTATCAGATACTCGGCTGTCCCAGACTAAGCAGGGATGTTGCTCTGTGTCCATGCTGTGGGCTATCCGTGTATGACAGAATGCTCTAGGCAGCTGCTGGGACCACGTGGGCAGAGCTGGCAGCTTGGCACCTCGAGCTGTGCTTGCTCATTATGGCGTGGCCCAAAAGAGGGAAGGAAGAGGGAAATCTAAGAAGATGATACAGCCTGAAAAGAAGTCTGTCTGTCTCCCTAAAGTTTGAATTCAGGAATTCTCCTTCTCTGTCTTCCAGTCTGGTTGTAACTAAGGTAGTTTTCTAAATTTGTACAAAGAGAAAATCCATGATTAATAGCCATTTAAATAAATGGCTAATCAATTTATATGGGTTGCTATAGAATCCAATAAATCAAAACCAGGTTGATTATAACCATGGCTTATAGCCATCTTATAATACCTTCCACTGATGTGCTTATAATAATCTGTAACATCCGCTACTGCTGTCGGTAACTCATTTAAAACACCAGTTAGTATTTTTTTAAATTTGCTAAAAGCACGGGGGGAGTAAATAGTCCTCTATACTTGTAAGTCACATGCCCTTTCATGGTTGCGAATCTGGGGCCAAATCAATGTCCATCAAAGGCAAGGAAGGACTCCCATGGCTTTAAAAAACCCTGGAAGAGTGATATAAGAAAGGTGATAGTGAGTTGGACTCCAGTCCTGTGTTGCCTGAGAGAGGCCAGAAGAGAACACCCGGGAGGAAGGGTATAGGAAAGAGGGCAGCCAGATCCTGCTTTTCCTTGGTCTATCTACCCACCAGCAGCAATTACAGTGCCAAGGCTTTCCAGAGAGACGAAGGTTATTCTTGGGTCTCATGTTCAATAGTCATGGGGGGATTTATCCTGATGAACATCTCTTACCCCTCCTTTCACAGAACTGCAGAGCACTTGGGGCTGGAAGAGACCTCCAAGGTCATCTGGTCCCAACCCCTGCTCAAGCAGGGCCACCTCGCTTTAGGTGAATAAAGGCTCATCCTTTAATCTATTTTTTCTCTGACCCTGCAGCAATACATTCCACCATACAATCAGAGCATGTGAAAACCACAATTAAGCTAACATTTATATGATTAGACACATACAAATATATGGAAAATGTCTTCCTGAGAATCCTGCTACAAACCCCCAGGAGTGGTTTGGATGCCATTTAGTAGCCTGGATGTCCCAGCTGGCATCCAGCTGCCCCCCAGAAGGACACCCCTAGGGCTGTGCCCTGCCAGCCTGCAAAGAAAGCTATTTTCCAAAGGAGAAATATGAGGAAATATGAGGAAAAGCTGAGAGAACTGGGGCTGTTTAGCTTGGAGAAGAGGGGGCTGAAGGGGGATCTTACCAATGCTTATCAATATCTAAAGGGTGGGTGTCAGGAGGATGGGGCCAGGCTCTGCTCAGTGGTGCCCAGTGACAGGACAAGGGGCGATGGCCATAAACTGGCAAACAGAAGGTTCAATCTGAACATGGGGAAACCCTTCTGCCCTGTGAGGGTGCCAGAGCCCTGGGACAGGCTGCCCAGAGAGGGGGGAGTCTCCTTCCCTGGAGACTTTCAAAAACCACCTGGACTTGTTCCTGTGTGATCTACTCTAGGGGATCCTGCTCTGGCAGGGAGGTTGGACTAGGTGATCTCTAGAGGTCCCTTCCAACCCCTGACACTCTGTGAATCTGTGTAAATGGGAGTTTGGCATTTGCATTGATCCTTTAGAGAACTTAGGCCAGGATTTCTGCTGTTTCCTATTGTCTCTCTTTTCAAAGCCATCATGACAACAGAGGATAATGATAAATTAAAAAAGCAAAGCAAACTGTGAGCAAATCCCACCACCGGTAGGTTTTGCTTTTTTGATATTCCAACTTTTTCTCTTTCTGACTTGATTCACAAAACTCTTTGGAAGAAGCCCCATTTGCTAAATATAGGCTGAAACCTGTAGCTGCCTGGAAAGAGAAGCATGGTGATTTCTGAAAAACTCAAGCCTATAAAAGCTGACACACAGCCCCTCACACTCTGTAAAAACCATCTCCTGGTGGATTTATTAGTCTTAAGCAACAGCAGTTGGTCTGAAAAGAAAATGTATTTAACCTTTCTTTTTAATTGTCGCACTGTTAACCTGTCAGTTCTACATGGGGCTGTTAATAATTCCACTTTAAACATCTCAAAAGGAACTTTCATGTTTAAATATTAAACATTAAAACTTAGGTACAGTTAGAAAAGAATTGATGCAGCACTTTCAGTAGTAATGTGGCTCGATCCAAAGTCCGTTGGAGTGTCTGGGAATTGTCACACTGCATTAAACAAGCCCAGACACTGGGTAGGCTGCAAATCCTGATCATGGGGTCAAACCCTCGGAGGTTTGACCAGGGTGAATAATAGGGGTTTAGCTTTGGAAAGGACATTTATCTTACCTTAAAGTGAGATGCACGTTGAGGGGGAGAATTTATTAATTTGGCTCAGTTAACTACATGTTAACTAGCTACTACAAAATAGAAATGAACACAGAGCAACTGGGTTTCAAAGGAGGTTTTAGCTTGGAATCAACTTCAAGCTTCTTTGCAGACATATGTCCTGCCTTAAAAAACGTATTGTTTCTGCTTTCTCTGAAATTTTGGTCTAAGTCCAAGACACCTTTCTTTTGCAAATATACCTTGGGATCTACCTTCACTCATCCTGATTTGTTTCCATGTCAGTCAGCCCACAGAGTAGATAACTGCAGTTAGGGATGGGTTCCTAAATCTCACCCTGTTTTGGGGTGGGTTGCTCAGCCATATGGGAATCCACCAGACCTCTCCAAGGTTGCCACGGGCTGTGGGCACAGGCACACAGCACTCCTGTCCTGCAACACCCCAGCAGTGCCTACAACAACCCATGAAATCCGAATTTAAACATAAAACCCTCCATGGATGTGAATGGCAGCACGGGAGGGTGGTTAGGGTCCTGCTGGGTCACTGCCTGAGCTGCTTGAGTCCAGGGCTTCTCACGCGCTGACACTTTGGGCCGTGGCTTTCGAGATCTCCTTGTAGACAGTGCCCTCTCCAAAGTAGAGGTTAATACTTTACTGGGATGGAGATGGAGCATGTAACTTGGGCACTGAGGTGGGAAAGCAGGGTTATGGATCCTTAAACTAAAGGAAATGTCATTCGTTCCTTTTACTTTTTTTTTTTTGCAGACAAGGGTGGAAAGGTTAATTAGCTTGCCCAACGTTGTGACAAGCTTTGTTGACAAGGGCAAAGCATTGAAGGGCCCGGGGTGAGGGCTCCAGCAGAGGGTGACCCACCACAGCCCCTCTCATCTGCTGCCCAGCAGGAGAAGAGCCTGCAGGAACTAATTCTCAGACAAGACTCATCCCTCATGCTTCTGCTGCATAGAGAAAACAAAAAAATGTCATCCCTTCTGGCAACAACCCTGTACCCTTAAAACCAAAGATATTTTCCAGGATTGAGAAACTCATCGGGACTGTTCCAAGGGCAGGATCGAGGCTGTTACACTGCTAGGGAAGAGCATCGCAGAAAACAGAGCTGCGCTGGGAAGTCAGGTCTGTAACATCGCTGCTGAACTACAGCAGAAGCATGACACACTGGTGTATCCTTAATTAACAAGCACTTCCACCCTGATATACTGTGAGCCAGCTACAACAGAGAGTTCAGTGTGTGGTGTGTCTGCACTGCAAAGGATTGCAGCAATGTGTTACAAAGCTGCCTTCCCTTCCCCACAGCTGCCCGCGGTGCTTTAAGAAGTACATTGAGCGCACCTCCCCATTTCAATTCCCACCATAGTTCTGTCGGTGCTTATGTGCATGACCTTGTCTCATTTCCCAGCCTCGCATCAGGTTTCCCTGCTCGCTGTACCCAGCATCGCATTGCTTCTCAGCAGAGACAGGCGTACATGGGCAGCGCTGCATCACAACCCTGGGTGCTGGAGCTGCTGGTGTGTTTGTGCTCTGCTGGTGCAAGCAGGGAGTGGGAGGCTCCGACAACTAGTAGTTTTTGTTGAGTAGGAGGCTGTGCTAAGGCAGCCACGCACTCCTGAGCTAGTCGTGTCTGCTTGGCACTGCTCATCCCACGGGCGGTGTGTAGAGACTTTCTGCTCCAGCAGAAAGACCTCCCAGGCTGGTTCACACACCTGACAGCTCTCCCCTCTTCATTAAGGATATTTGTGAAGCCCGTGGTAGCTGCGTGATGATACAGCCCTGGTGACATCTCCATGCTTCCCTTGGCAGAAGCTCTGCAACAGCCCAACAAACAGCAGCCTCAGTGGGCTCTGCCCTACCCCACCAAACCCACGGACAAACTCCCAGAGACTTTATGAGTCGTGCCAGGACATCATGGACTATTCTAATGGGTCAGAAAAGCAGGAGGGGGGTGATAACCACATGCATATCACGTCTTGGCCCTTTCAGTCAACGATGCTCAGAGCAACCTGGGATGCCACGGGGCAAATTCATTGGTGCTGTCTAGGACGGCATGATTTAGAGCCTCTCAGGATTCCTAAGGCTCCCTGGGCATTTCTTACACCCTGTCTGCTGATGCATAAAGCAATTTAAATAAGTGTAATTTATGCACCAAAGAAAAGGTGCAAGTTAAAATATCTCACAGGCTAAAATCGCCTCTAAGAAGGGAGAGAGCGAGAGCAAGGGGAGTCTTAACTTTATGCCACATAGAGCATCATCTCTGAATTTGGCCCAAGGCCTCAAAGCTTTTAAAATTAGAGAGTAAATTTAGTTTGGAGGAGTTCATACACAGCTCTGTGCACCTCTCCAGGACTTTGTTAGAGAGTCCTGGCCCAAACGAGCAGGTATGAGCAAGTGAAGCCTACTGGGAGGCAGTGCTCGGTGCTGATGCTCAACAGCCTGATTTTCCTGTGCTGGTTCCTACCCTACCTGTTTACACCTCTGCAAAGCAGAGATAAAACAAGGCCTTTCCACTCAGTAACTGGTGTACATGAATGCACACGTTGAGCAATGAAGCAACAGACTCTTCGCATCTCAGTTGTTAAGCACATCCCAGCTGACTGTCTTTTTCTCACTTTGATGCTCCCTTTATCCACAGGACAAGTTGTTTTCCAACCAGGTGGCTCCTGCTGTATCACGAACATGTGGATTTATTGCTATCAATACTTTGCAGTGACCTGAATATTTCCAAAACTTGTGTCATCCTGCCCAATGCACACTCAGTGCTTAATTGTCACTAAAGGCACTGCTAATATTGACAGTCTGTGACCTGTCTGCAACCCGCACCAGCCAATAACACTGTGACAAACACCGGCATGGTAAGTGCCATTGCTGATGCTAGGCCGATAACATTATGCGCTTGTGACATGTGAATCAACCTCAGGGTAAGTGAGCTGATTTAGAATATAATGAATAAATATCCTCGGGTTTGAAGAGGGGATGCTGTCAAAGGCTTTCTAAAAATAGTTGGTAATTGGCTTTGTATTAGGCTTATTATTGCCTGTGGTGGTCTCTTGGAAGTTTTGAAACTGCAGCTTCCTTCCCAGGCGCATCCCTGTGCTCCAGGGGCATGATCTCAAGTCACAGGCACTGCCTCTCCCAGCTCCAAATGCCCAGCAGAGGATCATCTTTAGCGCTGGGCAATGTCCTGCTCCACATGGGATGGAAACAAAACCCCTTACATACTTTTCTGGAAGCACTGTCCCCTGGTGTTTGGGGCACTTATTCGGTTGGGGATGGATCTGCAAGATCCAGACCAGGAACACAAATTCCAGGAGAATTTACTGGCCCTCATACCAGTCACCGTGAGCTGGCTACACTGGCTCCACCGCAAACTCCTCAAGTCGCAGAATTTTTCCTCCTAAGCAACTCCATTTTGGAAAAACATCTTATTTTCTGGATGAAGTGTATGTGTGAAGAAGTTACTCTGATCTGTACACAGAAAGGCTTTCGGTAAAGGAGCAGCGCTGCCCCATTCGCTCCAGGGCAGGGTTTCTGGCTCAGGCACCTCCTGGAGAGGGACTGGCCCCCACATTCCTTAGAAATGCAGGGCAGCTACTAGTGCCACATGGGCCTTACAAGAACATGTCCTGAAGACCCCACTAGCCATAAAATGAGGTATTATTATTAAGTCTCCAAGGCCATCTGGCTGGGCAAATCTGCTCCATGATGCCTATCTACTGGTGCAGTGAAGGGGAAGAGGAAACAACATCCCCTTTCAATGCCATGGCCACCGTGCTCCCTGCTCTATCTGCATTCAGCCCTGTGCTGCTGGTGCAAATGAGCTTATGTGCTTACAGCTGCACTGGGGATAACGGTCTGTTCTCATCTGGTTTCTGGTGTCGTCTTGTTGACAACCTGTCGTGGGCTGAAGGCAGTGACAGCGTTGATGCTGCTCCCTGGGCAGGTCTCAGCTGTCCCCTGCTGATCCGTGGGCTAGTGCCGCTCAGCGCAGACCCCTCGGCGGACAGGGCTTGGTGAGATTTGCAAGCTGCGGGCTGCAGATAGTAATCACTCCCCCACAGCCTGAGCGAGGCTGCTGTGAGGATGCTGCTAGGCAGGCACACTCTGATATTTTTATAGCCCCACACAAAGACAACCCCCTACTCTAAGCTTTCACAGGGAAGCTGCCTTTCTTCTTTCTCAGATTCATTGTCATCCTATTCAGAAGGATGTGCAGAGCAAAAAGGGACCTTGTTATCTTTTTGTGCAGGGAAACAATATGTGTGGGGGCAGGAGGACCTACAGCAAGGATCTCAATCCAGCATACTCAGAGCTGGGGAAAAATTTCTCCTGGGAAGTTTTCAGCCAGTTCTAGACTCCATCAACCATTCCCTGTGTGTTCACCTTCTGTATCACAAGTTGCCTCTAAAGGACCCTTTAGGTGGACCAAGCCTTTTAGTTATCCACAGACAGTATCTGAAAGGTTTAAAATACATCAGCAATCACACCACTAAAGCCTAATGGGTTTTTCAACCAACAGAGTGAAATCTGTGGAAGAGGCCTGATGGACCTCTTGTAACAGTGTAAGAGCGGATGAGCCCAGCCTGCTACTGACTGATTAACGCCACTCTCCCACTGAAACCTCAGGGCTCACCTCCACCTTCTGCACCCCATTTAATCACATGTGTTTGATTTTATACCACGGGATACAATGGCTGCAGTGATGGACACAGACTGCAGCAGCCTCTCTGACCATGCTTGTCATGTTGGCATTGCTGGCTGCTTTGGAGCAACAGTGAATTTTGGGGAAGCACTCATCTGCAAACTGACTTGAACTTTCTGGATGTTCCAGGCTGTGCAGACATTTCCAGCTTGGCCCAAACCATGAGGGTAACCATGTCCCCTCCTTTCCCTGCCACTCACTGTCTTCTGTTCCATGATCAAACTCCTACTGCCTTTGATAGGATTGAGATGAGGTGTTTCTTCTGTAAGCTCTTGCATTAAAGCACATACATATCTTTAAGCACATGTGGAGGAAAGCCTTGAGCACTGCAATTCACCCAAATCATCGTGACTCCTTTTATTTTTACATTAAATGTTTTCCTTTATGAAAGGAATAAAAGAACTATAACAATCACAATGAAATAAGAAACTGAATGCCTAGAGGTAACTACAATATAAAATCATATTCATCATATCATAATATTTTACATTTGCTCGTTGTTTTATGTGGATTAAAAACCCCTCAACACACAATCTAACAAGAGCAAGAAAAGCTGCAAAAGACAAAGGGGAAAAGCAAAGTGCAGCCCAGGGATCTGGGACAGCAATCCCTGGCTAGCAAGTGAGTCAGGATTGCATCTGACTGGTTCAGTTTTACATCACATGAGCAATTCCACATGCCTCTGCCCTGCTCCTCAGTCAGGGCCACTCATGCAAACATGCCTGCTCTGCCTCGAAACCAGCCAGCTCGTAGTGTGAGCAATGTGGCCATGACAGCAGAGCATGAGCTAAACGCAGCGGCTCCCCTTCCAAACATGCCTGCTCCCTCTCCCAGCGTTGCCTCTGCTCCCCAGCCAGCCCCAGTGAGGCTGGTGGTCACCAGGATGGGCTGGCTATGAGATGAAAGGGGAGAGAGTGGAACAAATGACTTGGGGAAGCAGGGCATTTCTCATGTCCTGAAAGACTTCAGACCAAGATTAAAATGCCTTCCTGGAAGCTGTCTTTTAATAACATGTGCTGGATGAGGTGCGGTCATGGAGAGCCTGGGTTGCATTAACTAACCTCTTACAAAGGGGCTAGCCCAAATGCTCAAATGCCTGAACATCCCTGGGCACGGGAGCATTTGCAGTGAAAAATGGCACTTGCTGACTTCAACGCAGCTGTTGTGGTGTCTTCTCCCAGAAGAACTGCTAGAATACTAACTAACTCCTGTATGGGATTTAGTTGTGAGCAACAAGGACATTTTGGAATTCTGCTGGAAAGGAAAGGAAAGGAACAAGTAAGTCATATCTTGATCCTCAGTGTCCTGAGCTATGACAGAGCCCAGGGAGGAAGGCTGGGTGTTTGGAAGACAACGCAGTCGCTTTGAGTTAAAGAAAGCAAGGTACACTGATTATAGGTTGCATGTCTTCTCCTGCATGAAATCCAACATGACGTTTAATACCTCCCTTACAGTGCTTTCAAATATATTTCCAGATGCTTCCAAAGAACGCTTTGGATTATCCACATGCCATTTTTCACATGTGGCCTAAAGACAGTGCATTGGTTTTATTTTCTGTAGGGCAAGTCAGAACAATGCTTTATGGGGTTTGTTTGTCTGAATTGAGTCTGCGTGGCAAAAAAATCTGCTGCATGTTGATACCATTGTGCAACTTCTATAGCTGGAGCTTTTGCCAGGACAGTTTGCAAACATGGTGCTAGCATTAATTCATCATTAGAGCCTTCCTGCTGTGCAAGCATGCATGACTGCAACTTGGAATGGTTAAATGATCTTCCAGTCCCCTCTAGTGAGGTCTCAGCAAAATTCAACACCCACATCTGAATATGCAGTATGTGGTGGGCTGTTCTTTTCCCCATCTCACAAACTTACACTTATCAGACAGAATGACAACACTTCCTTTTTCCCCTTTTTCCCTTTTTCCCCCTTTCCCCCTTTCCCTTTCCTCTCAAGTCATGAACATAAAACACTTTCCATCCCCAGCCACACTGGGCCATATATTACCAAGCTTTTGGCACAAGGACTGGTTTTGTTAGTTTCTGTTTGCAGCAACTAATGCAGAGGTGCTGATCCTGGACATTCTATGGCATATACTAGTTAGCTGGGTGACTGCAGAAGGTGTGTCAGTCTTTGCCTGGGAGTGAGGATGGGGCAGCAACAGAGGGGACTGAGCAGGGCCCCATCCCACGTGCAGGAGCTCGTGGGCCCTTTGGGCATCTTGGAGAGGGCAGTGCTGCCCGCAGACCCCCTTTGCCACCACACAGCACCAGGTGCCTCCCCCAGACCCAGCTCTTGTGATGGCAGCTCTCAGGGGCAGCTTGATAGCAGATTTATTCAATGTCTTTCCACATGCCCTGCTCTCCGTCTGAGACTCTGCCAGTCCTGAGATTCCAAAGGAAGACACAAAGCTCTTCCATCATCCTTGCATCACTAAATTCAGATATCTCTACCTGTTTGTTTTGTTTAGCTCCACATTACTCTACAAAATGAGACCAATATTTCACCAAGACCTCATACTTCTGATCAAATTACTGCAGCCTAGGACCTCATAGAGGTGTCCTGTTTAATGTTTATTGCTAAGAGCCTTGGTTGCAGTGACTCTTCACTGAGGGCACATTTAGCACAGCTCTGTTTCTTTTTTATCACAAAACTATGAAGATAAGGTTTCATTACCTGCATGTTCGAAAAGCAATGAAACATTTACCTAAAACAACCAAGATGCTCAGAGGGAACGGCACTGACAAAAAGCGTAAATGAGCTCTGCTCTGTTTTCTGCCTCCTTTAACTCACTGATCATTGGCAGCAGAGAGTTTGGTCCCTTGCACTTTCTTAGGAGAATTAATACAGCAATTAGACCATTCTTAAAGACAGAAGGAAAATGAGAAGTTGTGGAAGTAAGGGAGGGTATTTGGATTTGATATCTGGCTCTAGCTGTATGCTCCAGAGCAGTGAAAGCATTTCCATGAGTTTTCCTCTGTGGACATGCTGATGGAGGTCCTGTTCTTAGAGGTTTTCAGCTTCCCTGCCTTGCAAACTCACAGCAGGGTTTTGTGAAGTTATTTTAAACATGTTAGTTGCTTCTGGTGCTCTCCACCCTGTGAAAACAAATGTGCTTATACTGCTGAGCCTCCCAGGTCATGTCCATAGCTCATAAATGCTGGAGACCTTCAGGATATAGTTTTTCACCCATATTACCCTGGCGTCGCCTGGCTGACCGCTTTGTCCTGACTTCCAGCTGCCCTTGTCTCCCTGCCCGGTTTTGACCTCACTGAACTGCGGCAGGGCAATGTGGGACAAACAAAGCAGCATCACTGTGCAGGTTTGCAGCACTCAAAGTCAGGGTGACTTAGCAGAAGGACTCAGGATCCCTGTTAAGGACAAAGCAGGGAACATCAGATTTTATTTGTGCCCGTGTCTGCCTTGTGCGTGACAGGGAACTTGCAGGGCTGAGTTTTGTGGATATTTCCTGGTCTCCAAGGCCATAAACATTGTTTTACCTAGAGCCTCCCATTGCCATAAAGTCCCTGGGGGTATCTTTTTTTTGTTTTTGTATCTCATGCATCATATAGGGTGGGGTTACCAAGTGCTGCCACCTATACAGAGCAATCCTGATGCCCATATCTGAGTTGGGGGTAGGAAAAAAATTGCCCTTCCTGGCTTCAGCATGCTTTTTTTCATTCAAATGAACTCAGCTCCCACACTCTTCTCAAAGCAAATTGAATATGACAGATGTACATGCGATCCCCTTATTCTTCTCCGAGATGCTCCCCAGGAGCAGCCAGGCCGTCACTGGCCGATTGCATTGCGGGGCAGATTGCTGCTCTGCAAAGTCAACACCCCTGACAGTGTAATGGATTTCATTCCTTTATCTTTCTAGGTGCAGCCCATATTTTATCACCCCTCTCCTGCTCCACGGGAGCTGTAAGTGGGTCAGGGATCGGTAGTCCACTGGGCATTTTAATCAAACAGTGATTTGTCTGCCTGCCGCTCGCGTGTCAGAGTGTGGGCACAGGCATCGGAGGGGAGCAACAAAGAGCAAATAAAGGAGACGAAATGATATGCGGTAATTAAGTTATTCTTCATCTTCGAGATTGCTGCCGAGGACAAGATCGGTACAATGAGCCCGAGGCGCTTCTCCCTTCACTCCTCTCCATCTCAATGCCTGTGACACGGAAGATGAATATGCAGCATTTTCTATTTGTGCTACTAAAACGCCCATTAAATGCCAGCAGGGAAAAATGACACATAAATACCAGAATCTTGCTACCCTTTGTGCCTCAGAGAGCATCCCTCCTTCATCTGGAGAGAGAATTGCTTTTGGCTGGGGAAGGGGCTGATGAGGTCTGGCAAAGGGCAGAGCTCTCACGCCTGCCCGGCAGCCACCGTGCCATGCCAAAAGACAAGGAGGTTCTAGGTTGATTTTGTCTCCTCAAACCTGGTAACTCACTGGATGTCTCCGACCAGGAGATGCTACACAGGATTTACCTTTATGTTTAATGTCCTCCAGCCCCTGACCTGTTGCAACACCAGAAGTGTTACAGGTGTCCTGACAGCCTGAGCTCAAGTAGCCGGTGTGCAGCATAGTGCCCTCCAATGCAGCTCTCCCCAATTACACCACGGCCAAATGCTCCCAGTGATGGGACAGGATCTTCCGGGATGTCATGATAACCCGAGAGGGACAGGCACAGCAAAGGCCCTGCCCTTGATGCAGCACTGTTACAGCACTGCTCCAATGCCAGAATCCCCGGTGGGATTTGGGGAAAAGAAAACAAAAACCCAAACTACCAAATAAAAAAATATAACTCGTGGTTTCTCAGTGCTTTGAAGTGGGTCCTGCACAAGTGGCTCTTACCTAGAGAACATCAGACAGGTTGTCTTGTGGGGTCAGCTAGAAGCAATCTCACCTAGCAACACTGCTCTTCAGGCACTTTCTTTGGAGATCCAGTCTTGGCTGCCCCCCCCTTGTCCCCCTCCTCCTTGTAATCCCATTGAGACCATCTGCATTTTGCAGATGGCAGAAGCTTGTCTCCAGCCCTAGCACCGGGGCCGACTATCTCCAGCCTCACACCTTGCAGGCAACACCGGTTGCCAGCAGACACTCATTTCCATCCACAGTAATCTTGGCAATATCTAAATAAAGAGAGCTGCCGGTGAGAGCTCCCGAGGAAGCCATCGGAGAGCAGATAAGCAGGGGCTCTGTTGCCGATGCATAATGCCAGGTTTCAAGCAATGGGGGGAGATTAGGATCATTGTGTTATCTACTGTTATCTAATTCAAGGAAATAACCATGTGCACGGCACATATTATCAAATGCACAGAACTCCTCCGAAAATGATATTAAGCCAGGAACTTCACAGTTCCAGCTGCCACTTCATCTTTAATTCACTTCCCCACCCCCACACGCTCCTGGATTTCTGAAATCTCAGAGCAGTGGGTGGCCGGGCTGCCATATGTGCTCTATAAAGCTAGGTGAGTTACAGGGGGCATAAGAGCCTTTAATTCTGCAGTAGCAGGCTCTTTCTGTTTAAGCAATAAGCAGTGTTATTTTAGCAACATCTTTTTTCTTTGGGTTTTTTTTTGCAGTGCCCACAGAGGGCACAGAGGGAAGGTAGGCATGGCTCTGTGATGTGGGGTTTGCACTGGGGATTGGCATAGGATTGTGGTCTGCACCACGGGGAGACAGTCCCTGTTCGGGCATGTTTGTCATTTCAATAAACAGGGGAGAAAAGTAGATCCTGGGACTAGACAGAAGATGGTCATGCAGCAGAGGGGTGACAGTGGCAGGGAGGGAACACAGGTTGCTGGCTTGCAGCGCCCAGTTGCTGCACTCCATCTCGCCTCCCTGTTTGATGCCCGGCATGTGCCAATTTGAACCTCCCACTTGTGATCCAGCAGGGAAGGATTTTCTAACAGCAGAGGAGTGGATGTGATATTTAAGCATCATCTCTAGTGACTTTTCAGCCTCACAGGGCAAAGATTTAACATTGGAGCTAGACCACCTCTGTGGGAACCTATAAAAATGCCCACACAGCATGGTTTCTCATCATAAAAAAAATGATGAAAATGTTAATGGGGGAAATGTTTCTGTTCATTGTCACTAGAGACTGAAGCCTTAGCCTTGGAAGCTGCTATTTAACTAGAGATGTAAATTTAAGGTTTATATCCAGCACACTGGGGAAGAGATGCCTCCTTATGGGAATTGACTGCTAAAGGCATGGCATCGCACCACTGAACAACGAAGCTTACTATTATGTTTATTCAAGGCTCATTTTGTTTAGATCAAGGTGCTGGAATAATAGTACCTTGAAATCACCAATAACAGAGCTGATGGAGGAGGGGGGACATGTTCCCACTACATGGCTCAGGCACATCCTATTGCCAGCCTAAGCCTGCTCTTTACAGTGGACCTGAAGGGTCGGGCAGGAATAGGGTGCATTTGGGCCTGATGCTAATGAAGTGCAGAGGTAGATGGTCCCTATCCCACAGCACTTACACCTGGACTAATACAAGCTATCTGCTTCCCTGGACACAGACAAGGCAAGGTTCACTGTTTCTTGGTGGATCCAGGCTGAGTGGGTGCCATGGTGGGTCCTGGCACTGCCCCACTAAGGGCACGAACATGAAAATGGCACAACTGACTGGAAATTAGATGCAGGGGAGCTTTATAGGTGATCCTGGAGTCTTTTACCAGTTCTCAGCTACTGCTTTGTAGACACCAAAGGATAAATTCTTTTCCAGATCTATTTGCTCTGAGTCTATGGGGTAAAGTATCCAGGAGTGAGGTTGGAGCTGGGGTTTCCCACCTGTTTTGGAATACGTGCCCCATAAAGCTTTTGGTGTTTAACTTGTTATGCACTGAAATCTTCTCATTATGCATAAATACACTTGTGAGCCATTATGTACAGAAAAAGAAAGACCCTGGCAGACATGGGCAAAGCCTGGGAATGACTCCCCATGCCAGATAACCCTCCTCCATCATGAGCATGAGGTGAAGCACAAGCCCCAGACTGGCACACATGGCCAAGGGTGCTCAGGGGGTGTGCCATCCATATCTGCCACCCCATCCTCAGCCAAATCATCCTCCTGCACCTGATGGCCATGATGTGAAAACCCTGGTGTGCACAATGGCAGCAGAGGTACCCTGTGACAAACCGCACCAGGGTCCCTTGCTCATCGCTTGACTCCACCAAGGTGGGACAGCCAGATCTACTGCTGAGCCATGCAAACACTACTCAGGAAGCATTTTTGGGATCTCTTTTGTGATCTTTCTCCAGAATGGTCTACATGGAAATTTCCAATTATTTAGCTGATGCTTAAACTGCCACTGCTACAGTGGCTGCATGCTCATCATCGGATGCTGCAAGGACATCACACTTGGGCTCAGATTCCTGCACTGAGTTTTGGGCAGTTGTTTGTGCCAGTTTAAGGTCATGGTCCTCATTTTCAATGCAGTTCATGGCTCAAACTCCAGCTTACATCAAAGAGTGGATTTTGATCTGTGAACAACCATGACAGCCGTGCTCCTTTGTGACAAGAGAACTCGCAAAGCCAAGAAGGGAAGGTGACACAGCTGGGGACAGAAACCTCTCAGTTGAGGGGACCTGGAAATCTTCCCAAAGCAGTGAGGTGATCCAAATGGCTAATTTTAAGTAGGAAAACTGCAAATCCTTTCTCTTGGAAAATGTGAGAGTGATACCCACAGCCAGCAATCCTCACTTCAGCTGATATATCCAAGGTATTAAAAACCTCCCAAAATATTCACAAATATGGACCTGGAGGAGGGAAAAATCATCAATTGCTCCAGGGACTCCCCTAGAGACACGGGGTGTTTACACCATCTCTGGTTAGAGATGGAGCTTTGCCAGCTCTATCAGTTCTCCTGGATCTGCAAAGATCGTTGCTGCAGAGAGAGAGGAACCATCAATAGAGAAATGGAAAAATGAAACAACTGAAAACCCCTCCCTCCCAGCTGGGTCAGTGCAGAACATCCCTATCACCGCGTGAGAGTCGGCTCTTTTGATGTCAACCATCCTGTTTTCCTTCTCTTTCCTAGCTAAAGATCTAAATGGAAATTAATGTTGACCCTCAGAGAGAATATTTTCACTTCAAAAAGGTCCAAAAGGGTTATTTCAAATGTTTCAAAGTTTCCTGGTCTTTGAAAGGGGAGATATTCAGAGATCAACTCTTTGCTGTGAACAGTTCTGATGTTGAAAATCCATCAACTTCTGCAGGCAGGGAAAGGAAGGGTCAACTACAAATTCCCAGAGCATCTGTGCTTGATGTCCTCCAAAGCCTGCTCTGTCCCCCCGGCTCCCAGCCCCCTTGGTCCCTGCAGCTGCTCCAGCCTGGGGTAAGGCATGATGCAGCCAGGCAAAGCTGAAGTCCGGCAGCAGAGACAAGAAACAGGCTGTTGTACCTCACCAAAGCACAAAGGGTGAATAATCAGATGCACATTTCTGTGGAAATGATAGAGTAGCTAAACAGGGGGATAGATCTGGCACACCTGGGACGTGGCAAAGCAATGAAACCAGGGAGCATAATTAAAGCTAAATTACCCCAGGTTTTATTTATTATTTGTGGACTGCAACAGACACAAATAATAAAAAATGCAGCCTTTCAGCCAAAGTGCTTTCTGACCAGAATAATGGCTTTTTTTTCTTGGACTATTTACAAGCGATGAATAAAATCCAGCAAGCCCAGCTTGCAGCATAACACAGGGCAGCTCAGGGAGAGAGGGAGCACTGAGGGCCACAGTGATACCTTGCAGCACTGAATTTCACAGATTTGGAAAAAAATCCATGTTGTTTTCCCACTTCTTTCTTCTCCCTCCCTCCCCAAACATGAACAAGTTGCACACATCTATTTTGGGTCAACTGGTGTTGATCCACATATTCAATTCCTCGGCAGCACTGTAAACTTTCAAAGTTTGCATCCAACATATGGGTCAGGAACACTCAAATTTGCCACTAACTACCTACTTTGCTTTTCAAATATGGACCCAGCAAGAGATGTGAAAACAACCATTAATGCCTAATACCTACTGGGATGTGTAATAATTGAAAAAAGAGCAGTTTAAAAAGAGGAAGAAAAAAATAGTCAGAGCTATTGAAAACTAGGCTTTACCTATTAACTCTTGAAAATTGTCCAAATGATGACAAAAAGAAGATAGAACAGAGTGGGTGTTTGTTCTTGCTAAGTAATCATTGCTACATTATGCTAGTTTTTATGATTAATTGCAAGATGATGTTTCTGTATATGAATTTTTCCTAGTCTTTGTTCAAATACGGCCTTTTGGATGTGGGGAGAAGAAAACAAACTTCCTTCCCTTTCTTGTCTTGAAGAAGCCACAATTATGAGAATTTATTTTGCTGCCTGAAAGAAGAAACATATTCCCTTGTCATTGTATCATGCCCTCTGGGGTGAGCCTGGAAATAAAACTGGAGCTGGAGAGCACTCCTACCTCCTCTTCCTCCCCTTGGTTTCCAAGTCACCAGCAAGCCCAGTTTCTCTCCATGCCCTGAGCCCAACCATGTCATGGTCCTTCGAAGTCTTCCACAAAGGAATAATTGGTTTTCTCCTGCTGAAGCACATCACCAAGTGAGGGAGAGAGAAAATCCTTGCCTGAAGCTGCCATTTAGTTGCCACCTTGTCCTGCCCTAATCCTCATATTGGTAGATGGGAAACCAGAGGATGACAACATCATGCCTAAAGATGCAAAACTAAAGACCTACCAGTGTTGTTATGTGTTTGGTGTGGTTGGAGACTGGCCAAGAGGTGACTGCAGTCCCAAAGGGCTCCTTCCCAGCAGGCCTTTGCAGGGAAATATATAAAATCAGAGCTAGGATCCTACAGGGGTGTTTCATATTTATTGGTTTCCAAAGCTCAGTAAGTGACAAGATCCTTTGGGATTTCATCTCAAAGTGATTATTCCCAATTTTGCTGCAAAAAAATATGTTTCCATTTTTCCATGAGGGTTTTTAAAATTCAATTAAGTCTGCAATTTTGACAGAATCTCAGCACTCCTTTTTCTTTTCTTGCAGGTTTTTAGCTTTCTTGGTTGGAGACAAAAGATTAAAAAGCAATTTATTTGCCTTCAGTTTCTAAGGTGTATATATGTCCATCTCAATGCATAATCTTAAATGCAGCCTCCAGAGCAGCTGAAATACATCAGACTGCTGGGTTTGTTGTATTTTGGGTTGTTAACATGTTGGTTTGCACTCTGACACCTTGAAGAGTACCTTTTCTTGGGGGAGAAAACAAACCAGTCATTCCTAGGGCAAAACTGTCAGCAGGAAAGGCACGTTCAGGGTGGGGGAGGTTTAAAAAATTGGGGTTAAAAGGTGAAAAAAGGGAATGAAGAAACAGAAAGCTAGATGTACAAGGGGAAGAAGCAACACAGCATGCCATCCTGAATGGCTATGGCCCTGTTAACCCTTATCAATAATTTATGTCCAAGAACATGGATTTTCTATTACTCTGATGAGACCAGCTCTGTTGTGAATATGTTGTTTGGTACCTAAAATTAATCAAGCATTAAAAATTTACTAACACTTTTTTTTTTTTTTCTTTTAAGAGACAGACCCTCTGCATTTTTCTCCTCCCTTCATACTACTGAAGCATCTCAGCGTGGGCTTTATTTTCAGGTAACTTTGCCTGAGAGAGGCTGGAGAAAGCCATGAGCTGGCATGGTGAGGGCTCTTCTCTAGTCTGCTCTAGGACTGTCCCAATCCTAATGGACATACACATCTAAATAGAAAAGGCCTTGATTTCCTTCCAGGGGAACTCAGTTGGCATGAAAGATGTCCAGTGCAAAGCGATAGCAAGCTCTTTCCTGCAGGTTTCTGCAGCCACTGGAGAACCTCAGCAACGGCAATGTGGACACCATTTCCCAGCTCTGTCCTACCCTGCCCGGCCATTTGCCTGCAGAAAGCATTTTATATCTTGCATACAGGACCAGCACAGTTTACAGCTGTCACTCATCTGGGTGTACTCTGATCGAGCTACGAGCGCAGGCTCGTAGCCCCAACTCTTCTGCTCCAGAAGTTCACAAGGCTTACCTCATGTTGCCTTGCAGATCAACGTTTTTTCCTTTCCAGCCATCTCTCACAGACTGCACACCTTTCTCCATCTCTCCCACTCCCTTTTTTCCACATTCTTCAGCTGGAAGAGTAAGGGAATATGGGAAACTGAAGAGAGCCAGCCTGCCAGCAGTAAGGGGACTGTAAGGGCTGGTACAGTCCTCAGCATGGCCTTCATGTAGAAAGACACTAAACGTCCTTCACTGTAGAGAATAGGATTGGGTTACATGGTATGAGGCATCTCCTCACCCACAACACCCACCTGCCAGGCAAAAGAAGGCTTGAAAATAGGCAGACATGCTAGATTTTGTCAAGAGGTTATTTGATGTCAATTTGCATAAATAGCTTGGCAAATAATTTTCCCTGGGAAACTAGAGGGTTCCTGAGCCAGAGGGCGAATGAAATAGTAGAAACCTTCTGTCAGGGCTACAATGCAGGGGAGAATGGAGAAAATGTCACATTTCCCGTCCCTCCTATGTTGGTCCTACCGTAACACTTACCTGGGACAGCCAGCTGGCCACAGCAAGCCATGGTTTGCAAACCAAGGCAGCATGTAGGTGTGCTCTCTTGGTCACTGCAGTCCTGGATGCTGATGGAGAAATGGCTCACAGTTGGGACAGTCATCTCCAAAAGACCCAAGGAACGTGACTACCGTGTCTCCTATAAACAAAATATGCATTGCAACCCGTTAGCAGGGCCCAAACCAACCAACTTCACCTGTAATGTGAGGCAGAACAACTGCTCCATCGCAGGGGCACACACCACATGCCCACACCAAACCTCCCACCTTGTGGACCCCCAGCCTGGAGGAGGCCTACAACTACGATGTGACACTGCTACTCAGCCCTGGTAGCAGCAATCTGCAGCGGTGGGACCGGACTTGTTTCACCGGTGGCTTGCGCCTAGAAAAGTTGAGAGTGCCTCATCAGCTGACTCATCCATCCAGAGGGAATGGAGAACCAGGATCTGCAAGGCTACTTTTTAAAATCTCAGCCATGCACTCCCTGCATGAAAATAAGTCATCGCTGAGGTCTCATTGCCAGCTTCGAAAGTCTCATTTTGGTTTGGTTTTCTGTCAAGAGTGTAACCACTTGAATTTATGCAGATTATGCACTCCTGCCAGGTGTTTATTTTATACGCTTTTCTTCCCCCCACTGCACTGTGAAAGAAAAATTGGGTAATATTTGCTAATGAGGCAAGTGGGATATTTCTGGGCCTCTTTAACTTACTAGAAATAAAATATATTTTAAAAAAATTGCTGACCCTTTAAACCTCAACAGTTAGTTTATCTCAGGGATATGTTTCTTAGTCAGCAAAGGGTCTTTCCTGAAGGAGTCATTTGTAGTTCGTTAGTACTGGGGTAATAGCCACACTCCTAAATAATTCTTGTGCTTATAAAATACCATCTGGAATCATGCGTGGAGGGTCTTGGGCTCTGTTGGTGTAAATCAGGACAGCTCCACTGACTCGAATGAGTTCTGGTGGTTTTACACCCACCTGCCAAGCTGGCCCAAGAGCTCCTCTCAAAGGTCTCATGTACCCTGTTTTACGGGCGCCCTCGCATTGCCTCCTTGAACACAGCACTGTCGCCGGCGCTGCCTGGGAAAATTGCTGCTGTGGGCAAAAGCACCAGGCTCAGGCACGGGGCTTGCGCAGCTCTTCCTCTAATACAAACACCCATAAAGACAGCTTGCAAGTGGTCCAATCTCTGTGCTGATTAATAAAACCTGTCAGGAAATTCTGAGTGTAAGAGGGGGTAAGAAAAGGTCCGGTTTTGAAGCCACTCTAATTTGAGTTTAAGCTTTTTTTTGCTGAATTAGACGGCAGAGATGGATTTACATATGTTAATGTAGATTTGCTGGGGTTAATGCCACTTTTTTTTCCTTTCTTTTTTTTAAAAAAAAAAAAGGAGTGTGAAGCAAGAGGGAGATTTACAGGACACAGCCAACAAGAAAACTCACAGTTCATGTTAATCAATCAAAATTAAAAGCATTTCCCACTCAAAAATCCTGCCTACAAAATGTGAAAACTGCTTTACAGGTTCTTAGGTTTTACAAAGGAGGGATCCAGGCAGCCAGGAAGATTGACCTGGACCAGCCAGCAACAGGTCGGGATGTGGGACCAGTTCCTGCTATAGCCCTGGGCAGTGCCACCCCATAAGGCTTCATAGGAAACAAGTGCCTCAAACCTTGCAGCTCCAGCCTCGGGCTCATCGGGCACCAGCTGCTTTTGGGAGAGTGAAACCAGCCCTTACATTTCTGGGTTTTCTCCATTTCCAGCAGAGACTTTGTGGAGTTGTGCTCCGGGAAAAGAGATCATTCCTTCAACAAACCAGAGCGAGATTTCATTAGAGCTGTTGTCTGTAACATAGATCCCAATGACAATAAGAGCTTGGTGCCCTGGAAACTTGGCAAAGATGACAGAGGAAGGACTCATTTTGCAGAACTGGGTCCTTTTCACTTTCCTCTGTGTGTGTGTTTTGGTGGTGGGTTTGTTTGGGTTTGTTGTTTTTTGTTTTGTTTTTCCCAGGTATCTGATATCCCAAACCCTTACCCGTTTAATCTGCCTCCAATCCTCCTCCGGTAACAAAGGAACACAACAGCTTCAGGCAATTCGTGTGCTGCCGTACAGAAGCCACCAAGCCCCTTCGACCCTCCCCAGAACACGGCACCACACATCACACACATCTCCCCAGGCAAAACAAAGGCTTCAAAATAAACAATTTCATTTAACATTTCTAGTCTAGATCCAGCCCTGGAAAACATAAATCCACCCCAACTGTGTAACTCAGCTGAGAAGACAGCTTAGTGTGTGCAGCAGCTGCTTTAAAGGCTTTTGAAGCTGTGCATTTTCCTTCCCCTTCTCTCCCATGGTGCAGAGATGGCAGGTCCCAGAGTTTTTGTTCCTTTTGGGTTTCCTGGCCTCAGCAATCCCTCGATGGACAGGCTGCTTCATCCTGGAGTGTTCATCACCAGCATCACTCGCAGTATTACTACCCCAGTTCATAGCAGCGCTGAAAGGCTCCCGACATCACGGCTTTTATACCTATTTTTTGTTAAAGCATTTTCTCCCTCAGTCCTGAAACTATTTGAAATTTTTAAGACTCAAAAAATGGACAGGATGAACTTAAGCCCAGGCAGACTGTTTTCTAAAAGCCAGTGCTGAGCTGTCCTGATTTGTGACTTGTAAGACCTGGCTGTCTCCTGCTGCCCAGATCCAGCCTTGAACTGCCCCGTTCCTGCTCTGTGCCTGTGCTGTGACCTCGAGCTAGGGCATCTCCCATGGGCAGGCAGACAGACAGCTTTTGGATGCAGGAGAAAGCACCTCCAAGTGGGGCAGGGCCCTGATTGATGCTCTGGGGAAGGGAGACAACGATGCAGAGGGAAGAAGGAAACACACAGATGAAACACTCTGAATTTCTGCAGCATCAAGCTCAAGTGAATTCTGTCCCATAACTAAGTTTCTTAATTAATAGTTGTTAATGCTAATAATGAACAAGTAAGAGTGGGAACAGGACAGAAGGAAGGTGAGGAGAAAGTGTAACAGAGTCAAACAGCCAGGGTGGGGGGTGTGGGTGGGAGGGAATAAGACCCCTTAAAGGTGCTGTTGTCATTTGCAACAAAGCCCTGCAAACCCTGGTGATTTATCTGAGGCTCGCTATTTCTCCTCTGCCTTTCTCCGCAGTGTTTCAAGATGCTGATATTTGCGGGAGGTGCAGTGTAGCCACTGGATAAGGGAGAAGAATGAATCCATCATGGCTTTCCCCCTCCATGCCTGACAGCTTCAAGTCATAAAACTTGGGGAACGCAGAGCTTTCCCTTTGAGACAGGCAGCCTGGAAACACAGTCAATATAGCTTTGTATCCCATTGCCATTAAGACAAGCTTATCAGCAGGGTGCCAGGAGTGCAGAGAGCACTGGCTGACAGAAAAATCAAAGTTTCATTCTCTTTGCAATTCATATCTGAGCTACTCTTGCCTCCTGGCCAAACCAGGCTCCCATCCTGACTCTTAGACGATGCTGCGCATGCTCTGCCTAGCCGTCTGTCTCTGTTTTTTGCGAGGGTATCTTCTCTTAGACTTAGCCCTGTCCCACACAAACCCCATCCCTCCACACTTCCACACAAGATCCTTTAGTGCAGAGGTAGAAAGATCAGTTTTCCACTGAGACTGCAAATCCGAAGGTGCAGAAGAGGCTCTCTGAAAGGTGCAGGTGAGGACTCCAGAGGGTCATTTCGGCTTTATCATCCAATATGAAAGCCTCACCAAAGTTACAGCAGCTGAAAAACTGAGTTACACAAAGTGGCTTATGTCATGTGCAGACTCTCAGACTGAGAACCTCCTGGGACAGGGGAAGGGATGGGATGTGGGCTCTACACCCCATCTGAGAGCCCCTGGGGACTGTGGGAATGTTCTCACCATTCTGCTCTGCTCCTTGCTAAGGTAACTCATGACTCAGCAGTGGTAAAACCTCTGGAAAGACCAGAATTGCTCTGTTTTGCCTCTACAACCCCTGTAGGTCTGAGGGGCACCAAATGACAAATAGTACCCACATCAAATGTTTGGGGTTGGCAGTTACAAGACAAACTTTCTGGGA
Organism: Rhynochetos jubatus; assembly: GCA_027574665.1. Lineage (NCBI taxonomy): Eukaryota > Metazoa > Chordata > Aves > Eurypygiformes > Rhynochetidae > Rhynochetos > Rhynochetos jubatus. The sequence goes on along the minus strand of CM050672.1, from coordinate 3,493,469 downwards.
GAGAAACTTCTTCCTAAGACCTTGTTAGACCTCCAAGCCCCTGAGGAGGTACATCCCTTGACCACACAGCTTCCCAGAGAAGCACAGGACCAGTTAAGGCCAGAGCAACAGGCACAATGAAGCTAAGCTGACCCAGCAGAAGAGTAAGTTGTAATGGAGAACACCGGCAGGATCAAAGGACCCATCAGAATTTAGACCGTGAAGCGAACACAAAAAATCACATGCTACTGATTCCCGAACAATAGCAAAATCTCTGACAGCATTAGACCATCAAATAGCAGAGGACAGTCACACAAAGCTCTGTCTGTCCCCACCTTCATCTCTCGTGGAAATAAAGAACTTTTCTATAACAGATTTCAGACTGCTCATAATGTAACTCCCTGTGCACAAATGCAGCTAACAATGCGACATTCCACCAAAAAGCCTATTACAATATTCCTTCCAGTAATTAAGAGACTTTTACCGTAATAATGTGAATAGAAATAGGCACAAGGAAAAATATTCTGGTTTTACACCCAGCCTAGCTTCACTTTTGGCCTTACATAAGCTCCTGTGGCTTATATGAGCCTTTTCTTTGCTATCTTACAAGAACCGGGCTGCAAGGATGGGTGCCCCACGCTCTCACACGGACCTGTGTGATCCAGACGTGTCTGCAGTGAACGATGGATTCACAAAAGAATCATAAAGGTGTGTGTGTTTGCAGTTTATTTCTCTAGCTCTCCTGTTTCTTGCTTTTGTTCCATTTCATACAAACATTTAGGAATTACGGATGGTTAAAAATGGAAACTGCCAACGGAAGTGTGAAGTTTTATGCACAGCTCTTGGGCCACAACAAATCTCACCTGTCTTCCTACTTTTTGCAATATTATTGCTAGAAAGTGCAAAGACCTTAATTTTCCCTGCACACAGCTTAAAATGCCTCAGCTCTTGGTTGAAATGTCAGGGCTCCATTACGTCCATAATCCAATATAAATCTTGAGGGCAGTCACATGCACCTTGCTTGTCCTGGTGTAGAGGGATGGGCTGCAAAGGCAGCCCCCCACTTTAGGAGCTTCATCTCCACGCTGCCCAAGACAGAGAAGACTCACTGCATCATCGAGAGACAGACGTCACAGCAACCTGTCCTCACAGCGTTACACAAATCCTGGTTGCCAGAACAGGTGAACACAAGCTCTGTACATCGTCTTTGGGAGGAACATCACACTTTGTGCTTGGAAGAGAGAAAAAAGTATAATACAGCATTTTTTTTTGAAATCTCATTTGTAAAGATGTATTATTCATTACACAATGATTAGCCACATTTATGGACACTGTCTTGGGAAGCCTGAGCATGCAGAGTCGCAGTCCCACATAGGCAGCATTGCTTAGCCTGGACAGGACACAAAGCCAGTGTCAGGGGTGTGCAGATTGAACCTAGAGGCTGGGGAAATCAGGGTGAATGTAGCTGGATCCTTTGCTTCCCTATGCTAGTGACATTTTTTTAGCAAGCTCTTCTTTGTGGGGCTGGAAACACCATGGTAGAATAGCACTGGTCCCTCCCTGCTGTCGCAGTTTAAATCAGTGGTCAGAGTGACCCTCCACGTGTCCACCACATCTCAGCAGTTTATAGCTGGCACTTTCTAACAAACATACTCCTTTTCTCAGTTCTGTCACTATATATAGACCCAATTTTCTCCCTCCAGGCTCTGCAGTCTTAAGTGCTTCATTAACAAAGGCATTTTACGCTCCTGAATGATGCCTGGCAGACCCTTGGAACCAGAGCCCAGGGTACAGCTTTGACCGCTTCCCAGCTTGCTGACCTGAAGGGGCAAGGCAAGAGCAACAGGGTCCCCTTCATCCCACTGCACCCCATAGCTGGGGGTCCTGCCCCCTCTGACATGGTCCCACAGGAGGGAGCAGCTCACAGCTCCTTTTCCAGCCCCTTGTTGGTACAGGCTCTGCTCAGGGGCTGAGGCTGAAGGGCTTGCTCCATGCTGGTGCTGCATTGGTTTATGTCAGGGTCTGGCCAGTTGGTTCTGGGCAGGGACAGAGTGAGCAGGCAGCCCTTCTGCTGGAGAGGGACCCTGCTCCCACCTGCTTCCAGCAGAGCAAAGCTATTTGTGATCACAGTGGTTTCAACAAGAGCTAGGAGGCAAAGCAAAAACCAATCATCAGCCAAACCACCCAACCAACCACACAAAACCCCAGACAAACAAAAAACAGCCTTGAACAAGGTGTGCAGAAGGCCTGAGAAATCTGGGATCCCAGATCTCCAGCAAGCTGGACAGACCTAAGAGAAACTAGCTGGAAATTTGAGTGTCAACACTCAGGACTAGTTTTGCTCTTTAAGAGTAAGAGGCTGAGACACAATCTTTACTAAGAAGGTACAAAACTTTCAAAGCAGAAACAAGATATTTCTTTCCTAAACATTGCAGTACATACATACATTTTATACACATGCAATTTTGCACATCAGAGTGGTGCCCCCAGACTTTTATGAAATTGCCTTTCTGTTTGGCAACACGCTGAATCAATGGGGCCACTTCCCTTTCATATTTCTGTAATTAGCCTGTTCTAAATCCTTCAGCAGCTCTTCAGAAAGATGTTGATTATTTACAGTACGTGCAATTCAGATGTCACTGGTTTATTAACCTTGGCTGTGTAGTCTTAAATGTCTGGATTAGTGGGTATGAGCGTGTTGCTTCTGCTTCAGGCTAGGAAAAATCAGGAAAATTGCAACATAAACCAGTCAGAAAAGCCAGTGCTCTACCACCGTCTTGTACGCAGAAAGTACAAGGAAGGGAAGGGTTAGAAGCAGGAACTATTCTGCACCAGGAGGCTGGAAAGTGGGAGCTCCAACTACACAGTTACCACTGGTGAGAGGTGCTCTGGAAGATCAGAACAGAACCAAACCAAGACTCTGCTTTCACCATGGGAAACAGATTGAAGCTGCAGGCAAAACCCTCAGCCTCAGAAGACCCTAGGCATCACACACCACTTTTGCACATACTCATAGCACCAGGAGCTGATTTCCAGTTCTGCCTCACTATGGGATTTTTGGAAAACATCCCCTGGTCTCCTATTCTCAATCACTTTGCAAACAGGAGACGGCAATGTGCTTAGACATAATGCTGAAGAGATGACAGAAATATCTGCTGCTCCGAAGACAGCTCAGTTCTGAAACACAGCTGCTGAACAGCACCGTGAGCCACAAGATGCAAACCACATAATTTCCCAGCTGTTTTCTTTTACACCAGAGACTGAAGCATGTCTCTCCATGCTCCAAGCAGCATTAGAGGGACTAAAGACTGTCCCTTCCACCAGACCTGCACGGGAGCTGGCTGGACTTCCTAAAACAGAAGGCTTTCATATCCTTTGCAGTCATCTGAACCACTGACTTGTATTAAAGGGATGCAAGAACGAGCCCCAAGAGGTGCCCTAAGCCTCTGGGAGAGAGGAGTTAAGGGAACACAACTATTTCCATCACATTTGAGGACCGTTTTTGAAGGATTTCCATGTATCAGGAATGCATCCAACTGCTGGGTCCATGTCTAACACAGTACTGGGAAAGGGTGGTACAAAGTACTGTCACGCAAGTCCTGAGGACCACAGACCCATAGGTTTGGTGTACACAGCAGTGAATAGAGGGACATCAGCAATTGTGTAAGTGTTCATATGAATATAAATATTAGACTGACTAGAGAGCATGCAGTTCTCAATGCACTGGAAATGTCAAAAAACACCCTGTGCCATCTCAGAAATATTTCACTTTGATTTTGATCCTTTTTAGACAGCTGCTTTTACAATAAAATAGAAGGAAATATTGAAGTGGAAAGCTGTTTTGCATGAAGCCTCTCCAAGGTTTTCAACTCTGCATGGGATTTTCAGTTTATTTTTGGGTTATTTTGCAGAAATAATTTTGAAGAACTAACCCAAATATACAGGCGTGTTCTGTTGTTGCTACTCCATGGCTTTTGCTGACAGTAATCCATCTTATCCCAGCAAGCAGCAGGAAGAACTCCTGTCACTACCAAGAAGGAAAAAAAAAAAATCTGTTGAAAATTTCTGTGAGTCTCAGGAAACTCCCTTCAGCTCCAAACATGGTGAAGAAAATACCATCAGTGATTTTCCCCCTTGTAATTAGGTTTGCAAAGGTTGACTTGCAAGGAATTAAAACATGGAAACATTTAAAATATCAGTGAGTTCTGGCATCCTAAGTAATGTGACATTTATATGATAATTTGGCAATTAAATATGCAACCAAAGATGTTTTTCTTTTCAAACACAAAGGTATGGCACTCTCACAAAACAGCTTCCAGCATTTTACAGGTTCACCTTCTGACTCGAGAGGAAAAATATTATGTGCACTGTGTGGGTGGGGGACACACCACCAGCGCAGTCACACCAATTCAGCAGCATCTCACTGCACACCCCTGCCCTGTCATACAAATACCATTCAGGGGGCTCCAGGTGGAAACCCCACACTTCACTGCCTAAAAATTGGGAAGCTTATTATTGCCAGCTGGGGAAATACTGTGGGTCAGAGCTGCTTGTGCAACCCAGCAGAGATACCTTCAGTGCAGAATAAGCTTACTGCCAGGATCTCTATGAGCAAGAAACAATCCCAACAGAGGCACTGACAGTCTGGATACAGTTTATATGTGCCCACCGGGAAGAGCCCTATAGCCTAACCTGTCATGCATCCCCACCCTGTTGCATGCACAGGAACACAGTATCACCCATCCATAGGGTCAGGTTCAGTTATCACCTAGGTTCCTCCTAAAAATTAATGCTCCACCTTAAACACAAGATACCTGCAGAAATAAAATCTTTCTCCAAGTTTCACACCTGGATGGGACCACAGAAAAAAGAGGTTTTGCCCATGCTGGGAAGGGGCATTAGGTGGAACAGACAAAGGTTTCTCTTTAGCTGGGCTCTGAATGCATCAACCCCCCCAACACCAATCACATCCTTTCCATGCGTCTCAGCAACCCACTTCCTGTGCTGATGAATAATTTGGAGTGCCTCAGCCATTATTAAATAATAAAGATTCCTTTCCTAGCAGAAATAATTGAATACCGGAGCTGAGAAATTGAGGTCACCCTGAGCTCTGCCCCTCTGACAACGCTGCTCCCACCAAGATGTCAATTCTGCATGGCGCCAGTGGAGCGGGTGGCTGTTGGAGCCATGCGCCTTGGCAGGGCTGGGCTCATCGATGCTTGTCCTCTCACCTTGGGGCTGCTGAGAGAGAGCAGGGAAATTTTAACGCTGGCATTAAGGCTGTGGCGACTCGAGTCTCTCTCAAGAGAGATGACCAGTAACTGAAGTTTATGATGGTCTTGGCTGCATCACACAGCTGGGCGTTTGCTGATGCAGATCAGACCTAGGGAATCTCAAATTGAAAGTTACTAACAACAACACATCTTCAATCACACACTGCAGACATATCTGGTGCACATTGATTCCAAGTGGATGGGAAGTTATGGTTGAGATACATTCTGTCTCTAGGCTTGTTACTCACTGGGGAGGAGAAAGCCAACAAGAAAAAGCACTGGCAGAACAAGCCCCCACTTCACTGAATTGCATGGAGCTGGTTCTAACCCACCTTCAATCTAGCAATGCTTTTCCCCCCTCATCTCACAACTTTTCTCAAAACCAGGAAGGAAACCACCAGGGTATCAGTTTTCTGTCTGTCTTCATATTCCTGTACATGCACTGATAAATAACATTCTCATTGACCATTACTTGAATAATGGCTTATCCCAGGAGTAAGAATCCTATTCATATAGAATCCAGCACAATGAAACTAATGTGGTTTTAGAGCAGTTACACTAATAACCCATACAATTTAATATGGAACGACATTCTGTAGGATTTTCCCAAGCCGGTTAGATGGCACCGGGAGAAAGAGCAGTAGGCAATTGTATGATGTACCAGCCTATACAGTATGGAACTGATAGTGCAAACATTTACTCAGGGGAGAGGATGAATTCAGTGTATCAGGAGAAAAATGTGAGAAATGACAACCTCCACAAATAAAAGGTCTCAAAATGAAGTCAGCCGGCCCTAAATCCTGAAGTCAAACACACAACAATGAAGACATTGAAAAGAATTTTAGAGCCAAACTTTCTGCCTGGGGACTCTCTGCACTAATTAGGTACAATTAAAACTGCTTAAAGAGTGCTAATGCATTTGCCATGCACTGAGAATTGTCATGTCCTCATAAATACATCATGTTGGATCCAGGGTTTATGACAAGGCGATGACTAACTTCATCGGGCTGAAGTGAGAACTTCCCTGAAGACCTTGACTGAGCATGCTGCATAGAGCAAAGTTCTGCTCTGTCACAAGTGATTCTCCCATCTTCCATTCCCTGTGACTTGCTAAGTCTGAACAACAAGACCTTCTTAAAGCCTCATCTCTCTTTCTGAGGGTGTCACTGAGCTTGATAGGTTGTGTCTGGATGCCTGTTAGTTTATGCACATCACCATATTGTAAAAAAAACATAGAAAATCATACAATATATTTCTATTCTGTCTTGAGTCACAGATTTTGCAGTCTGTTACCTTTGGAAACTGCACAGAAACCAGAAATTTCTCAGAGAAAAAAATTTCATCTTCCAGATGTCCATCTGAATTTTTTAAAATTAGACTTCAAATTCTGGTCATGAACTCCCTGGTTGTACAACAGGGATGACGGCAGACGAAGGCACCAGGAACCAAGTTCATGACTGCTCAGCACAAAGCTCTTTGAGAGTCTTCCTTGGCAAATTCCCCAAAAGCTGAGCATGTGCATTTGTTAATTCTAAATAAGATAATCCATAATAGAACAAAATCCCAAACTGGGAAGGCCTGATATGGTTTTGAACTTCCCCCATACTGCATTCCTACAGCAAGATAGTTTTGTTTACATGAGATTTTCATTTTTGTTCCAGCTAATGTGACCTTGTGGAGACAAAAAAAAAAAAAAAAAAGGTACGTGTACATGCATGGAGAAAGACTCTTCCTCCCCCAGGAGAAAAAAGCACAACAAAACTGGATTTGTTCTGGGGCTTGTTTGAACTTCTGAAAATTGATTTCAGCACTGAGGAGTCTGTACTTGCCTCATTCATCGTCTCTGCCTGCCAACGTGCAGCATTTTTGTCTCGGTTGATAAGCGAATTTTTAATTATTGTAATTATCATTTGAAAATTGGGTTCCTGCCACAGACAATTGAAATTAGATGCTGTTACTTTTTATCTTTGTTAATGTGTTTTAATCTGAGGTTTCATTTCCTATCAGCAATAAAATATGTGTATGCATGCATACATGTGCTTGGTTTAAGTACACGCAAAGAAACCCATGCACTCATAAAATATATGTGGTGTATTACATACGCCAGACAGATTTTACAGCCAGAAAGGACTGTTATGATCAGCTAGTTCAATCTATTATGAAACAAGGACCATGTCATTTCACCCTGTAATTTCTGCATCAAATCACCTCTTTCAGAAAAGACATCCAACCTGACAAAGAGAATTTGCGCAATGGAGTATATCCTCACTTGACCAGTGGGCAGGATTTTCAAGGGTGACTCCTAATTTAGGACTCATGTAATCTGCATTATGCAGTTTGGAGGGTACACACAGCTCACAGGTGAAGAAGAGGTAGGAAAGGTTTATGATCCCATTATGGTCAGACTTTGGTCCTTTTCTACTGGCACTGCTTACAAAGATGCCCCAGAGCTTTGAAACGAAGATTTTTTTTCTCCAGAAGCAGGACTGAGACCTCAGGAACTCACTTGTTATACATCTGATAGTAGGTGAGAATCAACTGTCTGAGCTGCACAAACCCCAGTTACTTTGGCATGGAAGAAGGGATGGCAATCACAATGCTGCTGACATGTCCCTGCATAAAACAGACCTTCTTTCCACTTTGTTTTTCAGCTAGTAATCCCCTGTTGCTGGCAGGATTCAGTATCCAGGAGATAAAGTTCTGCACTTGGATCTCAAGCCCAACCCTGTGAAACCGCCACATCCAGTTGTTCTGTTTGGGTGTAAGCTCAGCTGGCCTGGGATTTGCAATCAAACCCTCCTGGTCTCTGAGCTGCTGAATGCAGCCAAGAAAAACGCTTAAGCTACTGATTTTTTTCCATTCTCTCCCTACTGACCATGTTCCTCCAAGTCCCTCAGAGCCCCTTGTATCCACCATTATTGACCATTATTTCACAGAACCACAGAATGGTTTGAGTTGGAAGGGACTTTAAAGCCCACCCAGTCCCACCCCCTGCCATGGGCAGGGACACCCTCCACCCCACCAGGTTGCTCCAAGCCTCATCCAGCCTGACCTTGAACACTTCCAGGGATGCGCCTTCTACAGCTTCTCTGGGCAACCTGTCCCAGGGCCTCCCCAACCTCTCTGGAAAGAATTCCTTCCTGATGTCCAATCTCAATCTCCCTCTTTCCATTTGTCGTGGTTTAACTCTGGCTAGCAAAATACCACGAAGCCGCTGTCACAAATCCCCCTCCCCTCCTCCAGTGGAGGGGAAGAATCGGAGGAAAAAGAAATAAGGAAGCTTGTAAAATTGAGATAAGAACTATTTACTAGTTAAATCTAAATCAATGTATACAGGTACTACTAATACTAAATAATTAAAATAGTAGAAAATGAAACATATAGTACAATATATACAATATGATACAATTTCCCACCATCCACTGACCAAGGCACACCCAGATGTTGAGGGATGAAAATCAGACTCCGAGAGCCCGAGAACCACAGCCCAAGAGCAATCGCAGCCCGAGAGCCGCGGCCTGAAGGCCGGAGCCCGGGAGCCTACGCAGCAGATTCCGAGCAAACCTTATCACTGATAACACGGCCAGAAAACTCAAAACAATCCACCAGCTCCCACACGAATGAGCCAGCACAGGAGTTAGCAAAGCAGCTAACACAGGAGGGTGAGCAAGTGCCCGGAGAGACGAGCAAGGGAGTAAGGGAGAGAGAGAAGGGAAGAATAATGGCTACCAGACCCTCTTCCCCACCCAAAGAGACCGGAACATGACGTACTATGGGATGAAATACTTCCTGGGTCAGTCTGGGTCAGCTACAGTATCCGAAGCGGACAAAAGACCTTGAGTTGAGTACAAGCCATCCCCAACACCAGCTGAGGCCTTATCAATGTTTTCACTTAGTGTCCAGCAACATAGTTTCTTGGCAACCAGAGTAAAGGGAGTTAGCCCTTTCCTGACTGAACCCAGCACACCATTTAAACCTGTTACCCCTTGTCCTTGTCACTTCCTGCCCTTGGAAAAAGCTCCCCCCCCCCCCCCCCCCAGCTTTCTTGTAGCCCCCCCAGGCACTGGAAGGGGCTCTAAGGTCTCCCCAGAGCCTTCCATTCTCCAGGCTGAACCCCCCAACTCCCCCAGCCTGGCCCCATGGCAGAGGGGCTCCAGCCCTCAGAGCCCTCTGTGGCCTCCTCTGGACTCGCTCCAACAGTCCCATGTCCTTCTGTTGTTGGGGACTCCAGAGCTGGACACAGAACTGCTGGGGGGTGTGCGTCTCCCCAGAGTGGAGCAGAGGGGGAGAATCCCCTCCCTCAACCTGCTGATTTACACAGTGAGATCTGGCAGCTGCAAGGCAGGGCTCTCTCTGGAGGAGGCAGATACGTGCTCCCCTGCAGAACACAGCCCATGCAGTGCTGGCACAGAGCTTGCAAAAGGGCATTTTGTCCCCTGATAAGAATGGTGTCAGGTAGCATGATCATCTCTGCACAAACCCCAGCGCTGGACCAAGCCAGCAAAAACTGCAGATGTTTGTCTGTCTCAGTCTCTGGGAGAACCCCTACCAAGTACAGGCAAGCCTCCTCGTGCTTTGTTGGTGCTCCATGGGATACATTTCCTTCCAGCTACAACCCAGAGCTCACCTGCTTGGCCAGCTCTGCCATCCACATCACCCAGACAAACTAAATCCTTTGTGGTTTCAGCCAAGCCACAGATGAGGAAACTACGAGAATAATGCCCCAAACCTCAGATAACAAAGTCATCCTTTTTTTCCACTTCTCTCCTTCCTAGATTTATGAATCTCTACCCAGATTTCTTCTCCCCTGAAGCTCCACAAAGGTTAGCTCTTTGAAATATGTAGAACAGGCAGAGCCTAAAGAGAACAGAGGTGCAGAGATTGAATCCCACAGGCAACACCACAATCTCACAGCCAGTGTTGGAGATTACAGTCATCGACCTATTTATAAAATGTCTTGTTTACCTTTAATGTACTTGATTTCATTCCTTTGATTAAGGGAAGTAGATATAAAGACTTTGCTACTATTTCTGAGCCTCTTCCCCAGCCCACCATCACTTCTGTTTCAGGTAGGATGGCTTCCTGGTCAGAGAAGTCTTCTAAGATCAGAGTAAGCAGATTTAAAAGATAAGAAATGAACATTGGAACAACAGTACTCCAGGGGTGCACATATCCTCTGCTTTATAGGAGCTGCTTAAATCCAAAGAAGAATCAAAGAGGGAGATGGTTTAAAAAAAGTTTAGTGGTTTGTGGTTTTTTTCCCCCAAATATAAGAGAAGATGAATAGTTTTGTTATATGCCATATTATGAACTTTATTCAAAGCAACCCTGCACTCTTAGAAGTGGTGAAATAAACCTTCCTGGTTTAATCTGCCTGCTCTGGAAAGGAAATAATCAGATCCTGCCTTTTACATAGACAGAGTTTTAATTACCTCTGAAGCTCGCCTGGTCCCATATGAGCAGCTTTTCAAAAGCAATCTATTAACAAACAATAACCCCGCTGCTTGCCGCCTGGTACAAAGCAGATGCTATCGCTGCCTTTGCACACGCCTGTTCCCTCCTCAGCCCCCCCACATCCTGCTGCAACATGGATCAATTCATAAACTGCTGCTGATGAGGAGAGGACCATGGGGAGAGGGCTGCTGGAGCTGCCTGGGTGGCTGAGGCCAGTGGCGGGAGCAGGACTGGACTGCCGGAAGAAATGCGCTTTGGGGCTGTAAGCATAGCTCTGAGGTTTGATTCCCATGTATCATTTTCGACAGAAGAAGAAACTGAGCTGACAGGAGGAGGATGTCATTGGCAGCTCTGGGACTGCCAGCCTCATTAGCTAGTTGACTCCAGTACTGGGACAACAAAGCTATGAACCACTGTCCTCTACTGACAAAGATGAGATTTAGGTCAAGTGTCCTAGACCCTCTGCCCTTCTGTAGAGAAGGGCCACAAGGATTTTCTCTTTCATCTCTAGCAGCAAAGAAAAGGACATTGGTGTTCTGGGCTTGCTGCTAATGTGAGATTGTGAGTGGCCAAACCTGCGCATAATGACTGAGGTGTCCCAAGCAGTGTGCAGCTACGAGTGAAAAAAGGGCAAAATAACCTGCAAGGATGAGTCTCTGACCTTGGCAAAGGAAAAAGGACAATTGTAAGACCTCACAGGTTGGGTATTGGAAAAAAAAAACCAAAACCAGGGAGACCTCAACTTTTCAGCCTCAGGCACCAAGCCTTCCCCCATCCCTCCTTGGCTTGTACCTATGGATGCTCAGCTTTGATGTTGCAGGGTCAGAGTGTGACCCTGGAAGATGCAGGACTCCAGAAGGTGTGCGCATGAGCTGCCAGTGAGCGGCAGCACCAGGAACCCAGCAGAGACAGAGATCCCATGGTTCCCAGCACTGTCATGAGAGAAAGCCATCAAACAGCCAGTGACGTTTTGAAACACCAGTCACTTACCACAGTTTCCCATCTGCTTCTTCTGGGGACAACTACATGCCCTACACCATTTAAGGAGGTGACATCTCCAGTCACTCTGGCTATTCCATTTGCATGCATAAAGCCCTGACCCATATTGAGCAAGGCGTGGGATCCCCAACACATTTTAAGATAGGTGTCCCACAGGGTATTGCAAAAGAGTTGGAGTAATGTCACAGAAACCATGCTTTCTGCCAGGTACTACCTAGTCAGAGCCAGGTTTCTTGGTTTTATTGTAATAAACTGTCGAAACAGACCACATCCCTAACTGGTTTCTTGCCAGCTCACATAGTGGGAATAGAGATCCCCTATATGTCTGGAGTAAGAGTCGCTGGGGATCCATATCAGTGGGGCAGCTCTGTTCAGGGCCTTGCCTTGGGCTGGCAGATGATGGTGCAGCATGTTTGGGCCCTCTCTGTAACATACCCTTCCACTGACCTCTTGCTCTGGAAGGATTCAGGAACAGCTCCTTAAGATTCTTTAAAAAGAAAAAAGGTATTTCAATCATCAGTCTTTCATACTAAACGCACACCTGCTGTAGACCTATTGCTGTCACATTCATAATTTAAATTTGAGAGTATAAAGAACCTAAAATACAGTTCCTTTATTGCACCATTAACCTTCTTATGTATCTACTATTTTCAACCGAGCTATAGTGAACCTTTCTTAGGCCACACTTCCTAAGCACCAAACACCCAGATTCCTCACAGCAAACAAGCCCAAACATAACCAGGAATATTTATTCCCCAAAGCCAAATTGTATAACACCTCATGACACAACTTTCCCTATTTCTCATCCTTCTCACCAGCAAATGAAAAGAACAGAAGTGGCCTTAAGCCCTCACTGCAGAGCCTGAATACTTGTCTTCTCCACCACCAGCTGCCACTGCCTCTGTCCAAGATTGTCATAGAGACCAGCAAGCCTTTATTTAGTCTCATTAAGACAGGCTAACAAGGCACAGATGGAGTGGGTTTGCTCATGGTACAGGGCTGGCTGCTCTCTGTCCTCTTGGCCCCAGAAAGGATGGGCTGCAGAGCTCCTCCAGCCTCCCAGCAGTCACAGCTCTGCAGCAGGAGCAATGAAAGGGGCTGGAAATACCAGGACACCCTGACTACCTGCTCTGGACATGGAAATGTTAAAATTTTGGCCAAAGCTTGTGGTTTTAGCCTAGGGGGGTGGTAATCCCTGGCCTGTCCCTTGCCTGGGGACTGCTAGAAGCAGCACAGCAAATTGAGGTCTGTGGTTGCTCCATCTCTTCAGAAAAAACAGCCCTATGAGGTTCTTCTTAGTATTTTTTTTTAATGAAAAAAAAAGAATTCCCCCATGACAGCAACTTTTAGCACCTATCACCTCCAGGATCCAACACTTCTTTGGAAAAATGAGCAAACAGCCAATGAAGACCTGCTTTTCAGCACCTTTACTGATGCCTGTGTGGTTCTGATTAGTATTTAAAAGCAGGAGGTCAGGGACCCTGCCTGATTAGAAAGACGTTTCTTCAGTATTGGAGAACTAACAGGCCACAACAGAAAACAAAACAGGCGGCAAAAGGGAAAGAACAGTTTGATCCAGCCAGCAGCAAATAAATCACGCGAGCAGGCGCTGTGCCGTGAGCATGCGGTTAGCTCCCTGAGTGCGGATGTGGTGAGCTTGCTCTCGGTTGCAGATGCTGTAGTGATGTCAATGATCCTAATCAATAGGGTCTTGTTAGGATCCTAGTGACAAGTAGCAGGCAGAGAGGGATGTGCTGGCTGCTTCTCATACAGCAGAATAGTCATTTTTGTGGGGTGTCTGCCACGCTGATGATGCTGAGGCTGGGATTTCCCAGTTCCTCCTGTTTTTCATTACACCCCCTGCATAAAACCACCTAATGAATGCATGAAAAGAGCCAGCAGCATTTGAAGGTGCCTGGAACAGCATCATCTTCCCCGTAGCTTTGCTCTTGCGACCTTTGCTCCGGTGCCCAAAGAGCCAATCTTTTAGCTGGTGCTAAATGGAGTACCAATGAGAACTGCTGCATTTCCACCAGCTCAGGAAAAACTCCCTGCACCTCCCTGTCAGTATTGTGGCTCTGGAGGCCCAGAGCCAGGACTGAGAAAAGGGAAAGGAGAGCAGTGGCCTGGCTAGGTGTTAATGAGAAAGAGATTTGTCTCTCCAGGATGTCCTTGTGCTTCCCAGGAAAGTCACAGAGCAGAATTTCTGAATATTTAATACAGCTTCTTAATTAAGAAAAGGGTAAAAACCTGAGAGACACCATCCCCTACTGCAAGTTCAAGGCCAAAGCTTTAAATATAGGATAATTACTCATCTCAAGGAAGCAGGGGGTGGCTGATTAAATGGGGTGGTCTCACAGTGGAGCTGTTTGGACCAGAGAACAGCCCCTTCTGCGCTCACTGGGTATGTTACACTTAGCGTTTTCCCTGTAGACAGGAAGTTTCCAGGATTTTAGAAGTGTTTCTGCTCTATCCTGTGCTACAAAAGCTGAAAATCTAAAGTAAGGCTCAAAAAATGAGGACTCACACAAAGTAATTAAAAAAAAAAAGCCCTGTCTGGTTTCACAGAAACATTTCGGTTTGGTAATTTCCAAAGGTTTCATTTCCATTTCAATCTTTCTTTTCGTCCTGTAGCTGAACTCACATTTCAAAGCAAAAAGCAAATTTGAAGCAAAATATAATAGTTCCATTTCTAGGAGTCACGGTGACCTACTGATAATTTTAAAACTTTTTCCATTTTTCCCCAAATGTAAAATCCACTGAAATTGGTTCTTCCCTCTAAAATATTCTGGCTTTGATGAATCAACATGTTATGATGAAAATTTTTTTGGCAAATGACTCCTAGGCATACTCATTTCTCCCATTAATACCCCATGCCGCAGCAGGAGACAGTATGGTCTGCGGGACTGTCTCACATTTAAGGGATGTAGCTGCTTCTCCCACTTTTACCTATTTTCAGTGACACCTCATAATCTCCAGGTGTACTTGGCAGAAGTGATTGAGATGCTGAAATACGAGTTATCAGCTGCATCTCAGTCCCTGGCCACGTGCCCACTCCTGCCTGCATCAAAGTGAAATGCATTTCTTTAAAATAGATATCTGGTCTCTTTAATTAGCATCCTATTTAGCAACGCCACTCATACAGAAGAATGCACGATTGTTACTGCACTTCAGCCGGCAGGTGGTTGCTTCCTACGCAATGATCCAGTCAGCACTGGTGACTGCATTAACTTTCTCTCTCCCCCTTTTTCCACGTATGCTGTAAACTCTTGGGGCCAAAAATGTTACATACTCAGAAAGTTAGGCTGCCAGAGCCACCACGTCCAACAGAAATACAGGCGATGCCTCAGATAAATAACCTTTGCCTACGTACATGGCCCACCTGAACAATCTGCTGTGTCAACAGCGATGATAAGAAGATGGAAAATCACGGTTTTGATCAATTTGCATGAGGAACACCCAGAAGCAAACATGTTATACCACTAAGGGAAACTTTAGAAGCTCAAACAATTTGTGTGTTTTTTTCCTAGCAGCAGGCACACCCAGGGGGATTCAAAATGTCCTTGAACTTCAGGAATAAAAACAGGAAGAAGAAGGGAAAAAAGAAACCCCAACATGATCAGTAGCTGCAAGAACATCATCAGGTGATTAAAAAAACTGGAGGGAGCCTCAATACACCTTTTTATTATAAGCAGCAGTGCCTAGTCGACCTTGCTCGGTTCAAACGAGGCAGGAAAGCAGAGATTGAAAGATATGCATCCTCGTGCACCAGCCCTCCCCGCTTGGAATTTAAATGATGGCATTAGTATTCAGGATCTTTGCATGTGTTTAAATGTGGATTAAAAATGCATTAATTGGTCTCGTTTTAACAAGCTCTTCTCTTTGTATATCAAATATTTGAAAGATTCGGTATTATCACCTCTTGTCTGTGCTGGAATTGAAGAGGAGAAAAGAAATGTAATTGAAGACTTAAGGAGTGTCTCCTCCTGTTTGCTCAGCACAGGGCTATCTGATGGAAAGCTCGGGGGAACATGACTTTGATAAGTATATGAACAACATCTAAAGGCAACACAACTTGGCAAATCAGTACTGACATCCAAGCAGAAGCATTTTTGGCAAGGAAAGTGGCTTTCCAGTAAGTGCCGTATCAGAACTGCTGGAGCAGTTTGTACCACATAGCCTGTCCCTACAAGTGTCAGCACGAAGGAAAGATGGCCTGTTTGTTAAGATGTTAGCTCAGGATTTGAAAAACACAATTCAACTGTTTCCTTGGCCTCAGCTCCCAGTCTGTTGCTGGGCAGGTCACTCTGACCAGGAATGGACCTCTTCTTGGACTGAGATCCTCCAGCTCTTCTCCCTGCTCCTATCTGGGAGACTGGGAGATGACCAGACCTACTAGCAGTGATTGGAACCCTGTGTGTGACCCACATGGAAAAGCACAGTCAGAAACCTCTTCAAACTTAATCATTTGGTTGCAATACTCTAGTGGGACCCATCAAGCCTTGGAGACACAGGGGGTTCACACCTGAATGAAAAGCAGTTGCTTGGAGACATCACCTGAGATATGAGCCTCACATAGATGACTCAGTGGAATGATGAGTATGACCAAGGAACTTGTCCCAGTTACAGAAGATATACAGGACAAGACTGGCATAAAGGCTTTGCCCTCCAGGACCCCAGCCCAGGGCTATCTCCACGAGACATGGAGGTCTGCAGAGGAGGGGAACACAGTCAGGCTAGTTGCAGAGCCCTGAAGCCTGTAGGCAGAACCTGAATTTCAACTTGGATGCATGTGTGTCTGCTGTGGCTATTCTTGTCCAGAGGAATATCTCATTGCTTTTTCTGTTTTTAAATCATATTCCTAAAAATCATCTGAGAAAAGTGAAGAGTAAATCCTAAGGAGGCCTGGACAGATTGAGATCTATGAATTGAGCAGACCCTTGCCAAGCGTTCAAGTGCATCTCAGATACGAAGCATTCATGCGTTTGAAAACCTTTGATGATCTTTACTGGCAGGGATCCTCACTATTATCTCCCTTTTTCCTTTTCATCGACGAATGAAAAGTAATAGCCACCAATTCGTGGCTGTTGAAGCTGGACACTGGAGGGGTGTGGCTAAGGACCTCTCTTGAGTCCAGTAGACTCAGGAGCCAAGTGCAAGACACTGCTAGATCCCTTAGATCGGTGCCAGCCATGACGTGTACCCAGGTCTGCCTTCACAGAGGGCAACAGGCACACAAAAATCTAGCCAAAAACCCTAATGAAGTTCTCATGAGGTTTCATTAGGAAACCTCACACTTGGAGACGATGGCAGGGCAAGGTTCCTACAGAAGTTTTTCACTCACCAGTGTTTTAATTGCTAGTGCAAGTCTGAGCTAAAAGCCTGAATTAAGAAATGGTCTAAACCTCTAACTCTGAGGTTCATCCCCTGATATCTAGAGCACCTCTCAGCATTGTCATGTGCTGAAGCTTGCTCATTAAGACATTCCTAAACATCAAGCTATGTGCTGCTAGGATCTGCTCAAAAAAGAGGTCTAGCAATCATAAAAATTTTGCTGGACTTGAATTTGCACGTTTATAGCTGTTGCTTAGCCATATGAACACATTTTGCAGATAATCCCTGCTTCCTAGTAGGCAGGAAAAATACCCAACTCAAAACCTAGACACTAAAAAAATATTCCCATCACTTTTGGAAGGTTCCAGGCATGCTGCGGGAGCTGGTGCTTGCGTGCATGTGTGCATATGGTTGTGTGCCATGTCTTTGCTGGCTTCAACAGGTATTTAGAGCTGTCAATGCTCTGCAAAAACACAGTCCCACTTGGCTGGGGCTTGTACAGGTTTTGAGACTGATAGCCCCTGATATCACTTACAGGATCTAAATGCCCAATTCTTATTAAAATTAATGTGAACTCTGCTGTCCAGCTTTCCGCTGCAGCTTTGAAAAATCTCAGCCTGGAATCGGGTTTGAGTCATTGAGGTTTGATACCTTTGCAGAGTTTTATTTGCAGCTGCAGGCTGGAATATTTCCAGACAAACTTTATGTAAAATTCACTCCAAACCCCACGTGGGAATCCAGGCTCATATAAAATACTACGAACTTTTTGCTAGTTCCTAAGCTGGAGGCATTCTTCTCTTTCAAAAACAAGAAACAGCTGGGGCTTGCATTTTCTCCCTGTATTATCTATTTACATACCCTATTTTTTCCTAACATCCAAACCCCACAGAAAGCCCTGGTGAGACTGGAGGGGTCTATGATACCCACCGTGCACAGAGGAACAGCAGCACCTATTCATTTATTTAAACTTTTCAGGAAAAGCAGAGTTTTCAGGTCTGGCTTCCCAAGTCAAAGAACTGTCCTCTGCTGCCAGGAATCTGTCTTTTATGGTACAGCATGGAACAGAGGTTATATACAGTTTGGATCACCCCTGCTACTGCTTGGAGACCCCCAAGGACATCACCCATCTCCTGGAAATAAATTATTGTTTTCCACAAATGCTAAAAATATCACCAATGTGGAAAGGCAGTGAAGACGAGTGAAGGGTTTTATTTTTATGTGACAGATTAACAGTGGTAGTACAATGCATTACACAGTTTGGGTGTTAAGCCATAGTGTGCTGTGATGTGGAGAAGACACTCTCTGTGTCTCTGAAAACAAAGACGTATCTTGTAAGGGATATAAACATGGCAGGTGTCCTAGAGTAATATGCACTCAGAACACTGCTTTCCTGCTCAGGAGATGAAATCATAATAGCATACGCTTATTTACTTTTAAAAACCATCAATAATAAGAGATGTATGGCTGAACTCTGAGCTCTTCTCACATGCACTTAAAAATGAAATGAATCTTAAGAATCAGAAACAGAAATATATGTGTATATAAGCAGTATGAGTAAGCTACACTACAAAACAAACTGAATTATCTATGTTTCTTTAAACTACCTTCAAGAATATTTGCCATTATTAGCAATTTGTATCCGGAGAGCTCAAATCAATCACAAAAACGGGTCTGTATGGTTTCTCATTGCTGTTCCACAGATGGGAAAACTAAGGCAAACCCAAGGGCTGATGCAAGCAGCTAATGGCCACGGGGGAGCAGGACCCTGCTCTGGAATTAGCAGTGCGCTGCTTTCCTTGCTGTTCCTTGTTGCTAAACTAAGCTGGTAAATGCATCAAAACCCTGCTCAATTTTGCATCCCGCTGCATTCCCTTTGGGCGTCACCCTGCAGCCTCCATTGAAAAAACAGCTGCAGGCACCTTCCCATGGGGACAGGCATGGTTCTGGGGGATGTTTCCCAGTGATGGTGAGCCAGTTGAAGGATGCCATTCTGTGAGACAGGCGTTGGGTGGCTTCACCCCTGCCCTATGGAAAGGCAGGTGCCCAGGCCCTCCAGCTCTGTCTTTGGCAAGACCTGTGTCATACCACCAGTTTGCTTTGATTTGTACCATTCACCAGGTCCTGGGAGATCTCTCTGGAGACTTTTATTTTCCAGAGAGCCTTTCCTTGCAACAGGGTGTGCCAGCGCAGATTCAAATCAGTCATCAACTTCCCACTGAGTTCAAAACACCTCTTTCACCATTTTAAATGATTTTTAAATGGATGCAATGCACTCGATCTTCCAGCTGAAATAACTTCTGTGTTATCCTCCAAGCCTGAATTCCTTTCCCCCCTTGCTCTCTGCTCACTTCAGATAATTCAATGGGAATTTATTTGAAAAGAGGTGGTGGGTCACAAATGAAGTAAAACGCTGACAGCAGGAGTTCCTACACATTCGCTGCTTATGTGAAAGGCAGGAAGCCAGATTTCGGGAGCTGTGGGATAGTTATCATTACATTGGTTGAAAATATTCCATCTCACCAGAAGTGAGGATTTTTTTCCCTAATTCTTTTCCCATAAGAATAGTTTTTTTTTTGATTAAATGATATTTTTACAAATGTGTCTTTTTCCTCATCTTGTTGGAAAAAGTCAAATGTCTGAAAAATGGGACTCTAACCAGCCTTAGCCATGGGCCTGCCTGGAGGCACTGCCAGGGAAAGTGCCTTCTGGGAAGTGTAGTTTGATTTAGGAAATCAAAGGTGCTGTAGGGAAGGGTGGAAGCACCCTGGGGCCAAGCTGTACCTCCTTGGCAGGATTTCTCAATTAAACTGCTCTGGCTTGTGGCTGAAAAGAAAGACAGCTTCTGAATTCAAACCAAGGAAAGCTCTCATCTTTGATGAAAGATATAGGAGCTTAGTTGCCAGCTCTGTTCCTGGTGAAGTTTTGTCCTGAAACTCACTCCTTACTCCAGAAAATGCAATGTCTGGCTCAGCTACTCACTCCTCCCCTGTGCCACCAGGGTGGACAGACACAGAGGACTTTACTAACACTTTCAGCAGATGCAAGGTGTTACACGAGGTGACTTTATGGGGAGATGTTGCATGAGAAGTGTCGATCTAGCAGTACCTTGGGGATTAAGAGACAGACAAACCACTTGTCTCCCACAATGTTTTGGGAAGTGGACTGTTTTTCTCTTTTTTAAAAAATGGGGGTGGGGGTGGGGTGTGTGGCTTATAAGAAAGATGAGGACAGACTCTTTCAGAGGGCCTCTAGTGACAGGACAAGGGATAATGGTTTTCAACTTAAAGAGGACAGATTCAGCCTCAATAGAGGGAAGATATTTTTTGCCATGAGGAGGCACTGGAACAGGTTCCCCAGAGGGGATGTAGATGCCCCAACCCTGGAAACATTCAAGGTCAGGTTGGATGCGACTCTGAGCAACCTGATGGAGTTGCAGATGTCTCTGCCCATTGCAGATGGCCTTTAAATGTCCTTTCTAACCCAAACCATTCCATGATTCTATGATTCTTTATTTGGGACCACCTTCTTTTTTTCAAAGCATCTGTGAACAGATGATGCCCACCACAAGCTGCAGCAATAAAAGCTATCATTGCTGTTATTCATGAAGGGAGAATGTGCTGGCTTTGGTTGGGATAGAGTTCTTCCTAGGTGCCTCCCAAGTTGTCAGGGGTTTATGTGCCCTACAGGAGGGTTACTTAAACCCTTAAGAGACTTGGCATGAACTGAACTGCATTTGAACCATGGTATTCAAATGAAAACCAGCAAAATCTGGGTATCTGCCATCTGCATTAGCCATGCTGACCCCTGCCCTCCATTGCAAGCACTTTCTTTCCTCCAATGCTTGAGGTCCCTACCAGCCCCACCATTGCTTGTTCATTTGCTGGTTGCTCCATTAATGACTTGTCATTGTCAGGAGCTCCAAAGAGATCCTTTATTTTAATTAACCCAGAAAAACATCACCACTTTCCTCTTGCTGCTGCAGTTCAGGGCACCTAAAAGTGACCCCTCCATCTTTTTAAGTGTCTTTAATTAAACAGAACTTGTTGCCTGGAATGTTTCCAGTCCCACCATGCAACACACCGCCACTCTCCTGAATTTTCCAAAGCCCTTTGGGATCTGTCCTACTTCAGTTCACCAAAAGTCTGTCTGGATCCTGCCCCCTCCCAGGAATCCTCAGCCGTCTCTTCCCAAAGCCTGTTGCTAAATTTCATTTACCCTACATGAAACCTTCTCCTGGAAGTGAGATTGACAATCCTGCAAGAGAGAACATTTCTGGGAAATGGACATCAGTGATGGTTCAGAAGGAGCATCAGAGGAACATCCCTGTCTCCTTTCAGCTGAGGATGTCACAGCTGGCACCTGGCACATCCTGGGTCATGCTCACCCCAGGCTTGGTAAAAAGGGGTTAAACTGCATGAAAAAGGGTTAAACTGCACAAAGCAGCCGCGTTTCTTGGGGGAAGAGAAGTTCTGTGGCTCCCTCTCTAGATGGAAAAGGGAAAATAAAGTTGCATTCCTGCTGTCTGTTTAAGAGCTTGCTTACAAGGGGAAATTAATCCAAAATTAACTAGTGGTGTGAATTGCAAGTGGATTAGTTAAATTACATTAAACCCAGGTCTGGATACTTTCATTTAAAATTAAAGTGGCCTTAATTCAATTTGGCTCAAGTCACTTCAAAAGTGAATTAAGTAAAACTTAATTACGGACCCTTTAATTCCAAGTGAGTGTGTCTACATAGGTTGTTTAATGTGCTTTCATTTATCCATTTTAAGAATTAATCTTGATGAGTTTTTCTGAATCTCCCCATGGAAGACAGACCCTCATTTGTATAGTAAAATACCTCTGATT
Source organism: Rhynochetos jubatus (assembly GCA_027574665.1). Lineage (NCBI taxonomy): Eukaryota > Metazoa > Chordata > Aves > Eurypygiformes > Rhynochetidae > Rhynochetos > Rhynochetos jubatus. The sequence continues at coordinate 3,471,583 of CM050672.1, read as the reverse complement.
CCCTCTAAAAGTGAACAAAAAGAAGAGTAAGACAAGTGACTTCTGTCTCTAGCCAGACAAAATAATGATGCCGCGTTTGCATTGCCCTGTGCTCCAGCACTGGGGACTGCTGTGCCTGCAGGACTTGCTCCTCAAAGCCTGGAATTATTCCTTCTTACAATCTCACATCAACATTTCCAGTACCTCTCTGCTATGCATTCCCACAGCCACTGAAATCCTGCGTGGGCTCAACCTGCTGCACCAGGAACAAGTAGTGGGAGTTTTGCAAGGGATATTTGCAGTGCATCCTGCGTGGTTATTTATAGCCATGAAGTATGAAGACCTGTCAAGCACATGCAAAGGGGAATCAGATTTAATTCCTGTGTTCCCTTACCTCCTCTTGTTCCAGCATGTGCTGTGGACACATGGCAATGAACCACTAACACCAAAACCACCCCAAAATGAGGTGCGAAAGACAGGGCTGAACTTTCTGATTTTTCTCCCACGGAAAACGGTGTTAACACTAAAGTCTTCCCTGCAAAGTCTCCTTATTCCAGGGCTACCTGGATCCAGGCTGGAGGCAAACCAGAATTAAGGGCAGCTGCATCTTCAGCAGCACCCTCTGCCACACCTGCATCCCAGATCCCATCCTATGCTCCAGAGCTGGTCCTTTAGCCAGATCATCTATAATTTCAACAGGAATCACTCCAATTCTTCCAAGGTGTGTTCCAAGACACTGAGTTTCTACACACTAAGCTTGGTTGGTGATTTCTTCCAGCTCCTAGCTGCAACGTGGGGGGTGGCTGCTGCTGCTGCCTCTCATGCTGTTGCTGTGCTTTTCTTCTCTGTGCTTGGAGCATGGAAACGTTTCCTGTTGTTTTCAGGCTGGTTTCCTGAGGAAACTGCGTCATGCGGGATCACCCTATTTTTGGGTGTCTCCTTGCCTTTTCAGACTCCTGACCACGTTCAAAGAAATTTGACAGAACTAGAGGAGAGCGTAGGGGGATGTAGCGAGCGCTGTGGGAGGAAAAGGAGTAGAGGAGTTATTCAATGCATACTGTTGCTCCAGTCCTGTCTATATTCAGGTGCTGGAGATAAGGATGTTTTTAAAGGTGAGTGCTGTTTAAGATAAGTGAGATAATCCTCTTTAAATTCTGAAGTCTATGCACCCCCTTCCGACAGGTAGAACAAGGGTAAGAAGGTCTGCCCTACCTCAGAGCTGCCCTGAGAGACGTGTATTAAAACCATGCCAGCGGAGATGCAGGAGTGATAGGCAGAGTTTATTATATTTCAGAGCTGTGTTAGGTATTAATCATTTTGCGTCCTAAAAAGGCGTCTGAGGAACTTAATTTGTTGTGGAAATGTCAGATAACAGAGATGCTGCATCTCCAACTGAGAATAAACAGTGAATTCTATGGAATGTTACTCTAAAGTGACCTTTTACTTTATATTAAAGCAAACAGGTAAAAATCAAAGTCAAATCCCCAGCAGAGAGCACCGTGTGTGTATGTATGTTTGCACACATGTTGGTGTGTCTTCCTTCTAACAGGCTGGAGGCACTCAGAGCAAAGCCAGCATGGGGATTGGCTGATGTGTCTGTGGCCTGTGATCATCCCTGCTCTGGAAGGAGGAGGAACAGTGCTTAGGTGCCTCAGAAATCCTGGCTGTCTATTGCATGTAAAAATACATTGTTTTATATTACTGTGTATATAGCCCCTTATCTAAGTATATTTAGTTTATTACATGTATAATAACAATATTTATACATGTATATTATTGCATAGAACAATTTAGGTTGGAAAAGAGCTTTAAGATCATCAAATCCAATTGTAAATATAATACTGTCAGATCCAACTAAGCCATTTCCCCAAGTGCCACATCTAAGTGTATTTTGAATACCTCCAGAGTATTTATACATGCATACAATATCAACTAATCTATATAATTATTAGATACTTTTATACAGAGTAGATACAGGATATGTAACTGTGTAAATATGTATTTTGTGATTTCTTGCTCAAAGTTCTCCTTATGGCTAGCTAAAACTAGCGCTCCCTCCCCCTTTTTTAATTTATGGGAGAAATTTTATATTGTGCTCCAATATTTGAATGTATGTACACTTGAGACTCTGACAGGGAAGCAATTCATTTGTACTGGGAGTTACAGTCCCTGTGCTCTAAGTAGCTGTTCTCCTGCGCGAGTTGGGTGGTTGTGGTGGTCCAAGACATGACATCATCCCCTTCCCCATGCAGGGGCCAGAAGGGCAGTGAAGGAGCTCTGGGGCAGTGGGTCCCAGAGCACCTGCTCTGCAATACACTCAAGACACCATGCACTCATCTGGGTAACAGTATTTGTGTTCCTGGCAAAAAAAAAGAGTTGGCGTTTCTGACCAAATAGTAACATTTTCTGCTAGAGGTAGTTGGTCATTTGATAAATCCAGTTCTGTTGAAAACATAAATTTTCCTGGAAAACATCATTTTGACTGGTCCTACACTCTATTAAGGGTGAAGTCCAGTTCTCGGACCATGGGCAGCACGACTACTATACCTAATTGCATACTTTTTAAGCCTGAGGCACTCTCTAGAGGGGTAGATTTCACTGGAAGGGTTTTTCTTTACTCAAATGCCTGTAGGAATGTTATTACATCCACTCCCAAATTATATTTTTCATACTTGCATTACTGCCTTTTTTAAGAATCCAAAGCTTTTCAATTTCTTAAATGGTTTCACAGTCTGAGATTGAGCTAGATACCTAGAAGGATAGAGCTGACAGAGAATTAGCAGGGCTGAAAAAATTCCTGGCACAACTCACTGTTGCAACTTTGAATGAATACAGTGACAAGTGCTGCTTAGAATAGCACCTCTTAGTAGCTATTTGTGCTTTCTGTAAGGAAATGATTTCTCAAACCATATAGACTTTGGACTCAGTTCACAATTCAAAGTGGAAGTCAATGAAAGCACTTAGCAAACTCCTCTACAGCAGTCCCTACCTGCTTTTATTCCTTTCTATTTTATTTTACTTTTTTCTAATTTTATTTTTACTAACGCCTTCCTGCCTTGGGTTTGACTGACGTTCCTAATCCTTTGAGAGACTGTAAATGCTCTGATTGTTATCAAACCTTGTTCCCCTGCATGACTCAAGAGAGAATTTGACTAGGCCATGTCCTATCAGCTTCCCTTGACGGATTTTGCCCTTCTAAACCTTTGAAGGGTCTCCTTTTACAGCCAGCCCCTGGGGATATTTTAACAACCACCATGGTCAAGGAGAGCTTCTCTACCTGTTAGCTATGCATCTACCTGTAGGCATATTCACCTGACAGTTAAATTAATGTCCCCCTCAGCTGACACCTATGATTGTGTAGGTGAGGGAAGGTGGCTGAAAGCCCCTAATGACTTGAAAGGATGATTTTGCTCTGCTTTAGAAGTAGAAGCAAGAAGGTCTGGATGCAGACATATATGGCTTCAAAGAGCTCTTGGGCAAATTCATGGAAGGAAAAAGATGATCAAGGCTTATGAAATACAAATACATCTGGCTTTGGATATCATAGAATCATAGAATTACAGAATGGTTAGGGTTTGAAGGGACCTTAAAGATCATCTAGCTCCAAACCCCCTGCCATGGGAAGGGACACCCTCCACTAGCCCAGGTGGCTCCAAGCCTCATCCCTCCTGGCCTTGAATGCTTCCAGGGATGGGGTATTCCCAACTTCTCTGAACAACCTGTCCCAGGGCCTCCACACTCTCTCAGAGACGAATTCTTTCCTGACACCCAATCTAAATCTCTCGCTTTCAATTTAAACCCGTTACCCCTTGTCCTGTCACTACAGGCCCTTGGAAGAATCCCCCTTCAGCTTTCTTGTAGCCCCTTCAGGTACTGGAAGGTGCTGTAAGGTCTCCCCAAGGCACAAGTTACTGGACACCAGGGTAAGCTGGGGAAGTACTACTTCATACATACCCTGTTTTGATACTACTTCTATACCTCTATTATTGGCTTTGATAAGACATGGGCAGAACTTTAGTCTGAACTGTTACAGATGATTTTAAGTCCTCACCATCACCTGCCAGCTGAGCATTCAGAGCCAGCTTGTGTTGTCCTCTGCACAAGGGAGATTTCACTGCTAAAGACATCTGTTCCGTTCTGTGCATGGAAAAACATAACCCGTCTCTGCTGCTTGTGAGTCTCTTGGTAACACTGACTGCTAGTAATTTGGCCTGCTACCATGCTGCTGAGATGGTACTGTAGCAACTGAACTTACCGTAGCTGTGTATTAAGGTTAGGGTGTTGAGAAGACTATTCAGAATCCTATTACTTGTAATGCTATGATGTTTTTTTGCACAGCCATATATTGACCACGCTCTTGCTGAAATTACAATGTCATAAAGGTAGTGATCAAAATTTTGCTCCAAATAACAGCTGCCTAAACACTACTGAACTTTGGTTACTGAATTACAGCTCCGCTGGCGTACTGGAATTGCCTTATTAAATGTACTTGTTCTGTGAAATCCTTTGGTGTTGGAGAAGCACAGGGAGGGACTGTGTTATAAACTATACCTTTGTTTCTATGCCTTATACCCTGAACATGTCTGAAAGTGAGAAATTTGCAGGCAAATGAAATAAAAAGGTCATAAGCCACTTCGTGTTCCCCCATTCACTGCGGAGTCAACATGGCCATGAGCCTAAGCTAGAACATCACTAAGACTTGACTTCAAAGAGAGCAGGGCTTGAACCATGCAGAGCCTGCTAGCAGGGAAGCCCAAAACCAGAGCTCTGTTATTCACACCACTGCGGATCTACACGAGCAAGCAGGCTTGCAAACAAGGTTATCACTGGGAGTCTCAGGCAAGTCCTGAAGCTACAGGTAGTGGGCTGAAACCCCCACCCCATGAAGGTGGAATGAAGATAATGTCACAAATGGGGCTGTGTACTCACTTCTGCAAATTATGGGTGCCCCATCCCTGGAAGTGTCCAAGGCCAGGCTGGATAAGGCTTGGAGCAACCTGGGCTAGTGGAAGGTGTCCCTGCCCATGGCAGGGAGTGGGACTGGATGGGCTTTAAGGTCCCTTCCAACCCAAACCATTCTGTGATTCTATGTGAACAGAGTAAGAACCTTGCCCTGTGGTTAAGAAGAAATTCTCCCCTCACCCACATGAACCAGTCTGAGTTACACACTACAGAAGTCCAACAGTTACCTCTACTTCAAGACTGCATCGTGACATCTGTCCTCTGTTGTGGAACTTACCGAAACTCCTTTCCAGTGTTTCATTACAGAGGCTGATACAAGGGCAGGAGAATGAGAAACCACCTGGGTTCAGAGGTTAATGGCTGCCACTCCCTCTTCCCCCTGGCCACGCCAGAACCCTGCTGCTGCAGAGTACAATACTGCTTGCCATTTCTTTAATCTTAACAAAAGGGATGAGTACAGCTTTTCATTAAAGCCTTGTCATCAGCAAATTAGGTCCTGGGGACGAGAAAGACGGGGAGATAACAATTTTAGATAACACGCTGAATCTCAACTGGCTGTTTATCCATTTGCATACCCCAATGAGCAGAGCAACACACAGGGAGCTGAGTGCAGGCAGCGCTGTGCGCTGTAGCTCGCTCACAGGTCACGGGAGAGAGGCTCAGTGCAACTCCAGGGCTCTGGGGAGCAGCTCTTCACCCTGCCTGTCACTGCATGAGAAGAGGCTTCACTCCAGCTTTTTCAAAGTGGGCTCCTTTTCTTTTCCAGGTAAAAGACAGTATTTGCTGAAAAGATGTCATACATTGCAAGTGAAAAAGGAGAGTGTGATGAAAGAGCTAAGTAAGCTACCAGCACATCAGAGCATGACGTTTTGGGTCAAACTGCATGTTTATCTTGTTGCAAAAGAGGTTTTTGTGTATTTTGTCAATAACCCTAGAAAATATATTTAATTTCCTCTGAAATCTATTTGTTTTCCTGTATGCTCTGTTTGGCTGCCGAACCAAAGAATTCACCGTTCCTTTAGGAGATGAAAATAGCTGATTAGGGAGAGTTTGAAGACGAAAGTTAACAATAGGCTTTGGAAGTTAGCCCTGGCTGGAACAAAAATTGCCATTCTGAAATCTGAAGATTTCACCTCCACCAGTACCTGTAGTGCAGTGCTGCTCCCCAGATGCTGCTTATCCATGGGCCCGTCAGGTGTGGTACCTGCACCTACCAGCGATGGCTCATAACTTACCATGCCAAGCAGTGGTGCAAGAGGAAAGAAGCATTGGAGAAAACCACAATTATTTGTATAAGTTTTGTTATAAAAGATGAAACTTCGAAGGAGCAGTGAGGCTAGGGAGTGAGGTCAGTGGGAACTAGGTATGATTGTGGCAGGAGCTGGAAAAGCAGCAGAAATTACTCAGTTCATGACTTGATTTGGACTTAGAAATAAAGGAATAAAACGAGCATTTTTGGTTTCAGTTTATGATGTGCAAGAACAGCTATTAGGGGTCAGAACAAAAGTATAGGTAACCCAGGTTTCTATCTGCCAAGTAGTGAATATGGACACCAGAGATGTGTATAAGAACAGGGTGAGTGCTTTGTTTTGTTATATTCCCAAGAATTTTCAGCTTGCAGTTGCTTATTGATGTTTTTGTACTTCATGGATTCATTCTCCATTCATGTGCCCACTTGCCTTTGAAAACCACAATATTCTGTGGCAAAATTTCAGGGGGCGAAAATAATTAATTCTTGGTCTTACTACAAGTAGATGTTTCCTGTGTATGAATCAGCACCTCTACCAGCCCCAGCCACTCTCCAAGCCTCACGGAGGTTAAAGCCGACTGTCAGCATTTGCCTGGCACAAAACAAAACCTGTTCACTTCAGCTTGAATTGTTTGATTATTTTTATTCTTCAAACATCTAAGTCCATTTTGAAATGAAAACAGTGGTTTTTTTTGAAACAATCAAAATGTTCCTGTTTGAAAATGGCAGGGTGAAATCTCTCTTTTTATTTATTTCTATTTTCTGGCCAAAATAATTTACAAAAGTTGACACAGAAGGCTTTATCCTCTATGAATCTGTGTAATTCCATGGGCTTGTTATGAGCAGAGAGAGCCTCTCCCTGCTCAGGGGTATGTGTTCAGAGAACCACCTCCAAATATCCCACTCGCTGCTGCTCTCCTGCCAAGTTGTTGCTTTTATATGTTTACTTTGCTCATGAAACCTCATCTAGCCTTGTTCTTCTCTCTATCCATCATTCACACCAGACAGCTCATTGCTAGGCGTTTGCTCAGCTGTGACCATTTCTCTCACAAAAAATGGACGGCTTATTTGTTATTTTGCTAACTGCCATGATTGCTGTTTTCTCTCAGCCTCTCCAGAGTGACCCCTTCCTCTCAAATTTGGTTTGCTTCACTGACCTGCTGCCGCTGCCGGCTCTCCATCATCCCTGCTGCCCGGGACCCTCTCAGCATGGAGAGTACTCTACCTTGCATTTCTGAGTCATGGCTATATTTTTTTGTGAACATAGTGAGCCAACTCATCTGCTCCCCAGAGCTGAGGTTCACCTATAGCACCATCAGCACCGGGCTTGAGACCACTTCAGGACCCACTTGTGAGCTTGTGCAATATTCCAGTGTGAGAGGAAAAGGATAGCACCCCTGTAGTTGCTGCTTCTGTTTTTTAAAGCGTTTGATTTTGCACAAACAATATACTTTTCCACATTTCTCAACATTCATTAATTCCTCCCCACCATCACCTTTTTTAAGCACTAATTTTAAAGCCTCAAGCACTTCCATCATGTTTCAGTGTTCGGGCAAAGGGAGCCGTTAGCAGCACTGCCAGGCCATTTATCTTTTTGGCAGACCAGCCCCTGGAAATAAGAGACAACACTTGGACTCAGCTAGTCACTAAATAAAATCTTAGAGGCAACGGTGAGAAGGAATGTCTGGAGGTCTGTTGCCTAGCTTATGGGACTGTCACCAGCTCAAGAAAGTATTAGAAACCTCCAAGGACTTCTTAGACCCCTTTTCCTTTGGATTTAAAGCAGACTATTCCACACTGCCCTCCCCATCACTGAAGAGGACAGAAAGACTCCGACAGACACAGCCTGTGCTATGACCGTGTGAATACGGTTTCTTTTTGGCTTACAACTCATTGGAAGTGGAATGGGTGGCAAAGCCAAATGTTTGATATGAGGGAGACTTCACCTCCAAATCTCAGGTTCCTTACTCAGATAGCAAGAGCTAGTCAATGAATCATTGTAGGTATTTCTGTAAAGCAGCAAAGAAATTTATTTTCCTCTGATTCCTTTTTCAGACATAGTCAATGCTACTTTGTACTTTCACTTCAATTTGTTTCCTGTAGTGAACAAATATCAAGGAAAATGTGAGCCCAAGTATTCCAGATTTTCCGGTGCTCTAACAAGTTATGCAATGCATGATATTATAATGAGAAATGTTCAGGAACCCAAAGGAAAGGCAGTGTTACCAGTTCCCACTGCCTTGTGTGCTCACACAGCAGTTGGGTGTGAGAAACAGAGCTGTTAATGACTGGAAGTGAGCAAACGATTCCTGTTGTTTTAGGAAAAATTTCCATAATGGCCATAATACTGTTCCTATGAGCAAAATCTTGAGGGAAAACATGGCTGCTGGTGAAGAAGAAAGTTGCTAATAATTCTTATTCCTTGCAGGTGGTCTCTCTTTCACGGTCTCTCTCGTTTGTCTCTCTTTAAATCTCCACCTTTCTCCTTGTCTTGCATTTTCTGCCTGTGCCATTGAATGCCTGTGTATTTGTGAAGCTGTTTCTCTGGCCAGCTCCCCTTGCCTGCTTTAATTAGCTCCCTAGTATTTCTGAAGGTATCTCCCAGGGCTCTCTAATCCCCTCGATGTGCTGACTAACAGAACCCCAGGAGATCCTTACAAGAGAAAAACTGCAGGATAAAAGCAAGTGATTTCAGGCCTCTGGTTTTTTAATTAGCAACCTGTACACCGAAAGTCCACAGGAACGACTGTCTGATGGGCAGACTTGTGCTCGTGCTCGGAAAAGAGCTCTCTGTTCTTTTTAGCATCCCTTGGAATCTTTGTTTGTCCTTTCCTCAGTACCCACTGTGCAACCTCTTCAGCATCAGTGGGACATGAAGGGTGGGTGATGGGTATCCTGGGACTACCTCTGCTTCCCTGTCCCATCCCACCCAGGCCTCAGGGATGGTCTTCCAGTCCTTTGAAACATGAACAACTAAACAAGCTGGTTTGTTAGAGCTGTTTAAATTGACTTTCTCACACCATGACACCATGGCTAAAGTGTTCCTAAGGCAGTGCTCAGAAAATGCAAAGCGTCGCAGCCCTGATCCTCTGGCTGCGGTGCGAAGTCAACCGCAGGACGAGTGTGTACTTGCAGGTGGGCTTAGTCCGGCTGCCTGTAGCACATAGAAACATGGTGATTCAACTGGAAATGCGAGGCCTCTGTCCAAAATAAGAGGGAGGATTCAACAGACAGCTCAGGATGGAGAGATGCACAAGAACGGATGGACATACTGTCCAAATGCCTCCAGGTCTTGAAAAATGTCATCCATTTACAGCTGTCTGAGGTCTTCAGTTGTTTCACAGGCTGTGCTGAGAGGTGTGGGTTTGCTAAGCACTTCCATGGAGAGTAACATGTCTCTGATGAAGAGGCAGAGGGAGCTGAAGTCCTCTTCAGGAGATGGCTGAGAAGATTGCTTGGGACCACAGGGAAGGTGAAGTGCACCCTTGAGAGAAGGTGGGTAATTATTAAACCCCACTGCCCACGTGATTTCTGGCCATTGGGATGGTAAGCAGCCACCAGCAGCTTGAGCTGGGAGCTCAGCCCTCCTAGGCTTGATCCATACAAACTGAACAAACAAGACTTGGCACTGAATATGCTGAGCCTTTAACACCTGGAGAGCTCAGGAGCTCAGGCCATTCCTCACTTGGATATTAACGGAGATTCGTGATGGAGAATGGGGTCAGACCATACTTACCTGTCAGTACGGGGGGACATCCTACACTGGAGACAGGAGTGGGACTTGCAGGTTTTAATGCTAGCTGCTGCATCCAACTATTAAATGTTTAGCACGGCTAGTAGCCAAGGTGCAATTCAGTTGTGCTGTCAGAAGCCGTTTAACATCACTTCATTTAGATATTCATATTAAGGCAGGCAGTTTTCCTTTAGTTTTCCCTCTTAGCAGCCTTCTCTGATGCAAATAATCTCTAAATGCCTCCTTAGCCCCACTTTGCCTTATCTGCCACGTGCCTTCAGTGTGCTGTAAATGACACAGCCTGCCTGCTCATGAAAGCTGACATTTTCAAACCTGATTTTTAAATTGTAAAATACATGGCACGTGCCTTGCTAAAATCAGATGAAATCAAGTTAGTATCTAAAATGTTAAAATTACCATTTACATTTATATCAGAAATTAAAGCAAGAGGCTGCAGACTGGATGCTTTGCAAGGATGCTAGTAAAAAAGCCACAGCTGTCCTCGTCCTAAACCTCATGCACTCATTGGTCCTGTAAAGACATTATTTAAATGCTGTTCGCTTGGCATCTTAGCAAATTTGCAATATTAAAAGTGACATTAACATCACAGGAGTGAAAGGTTTCAAATCACTACCAACAGAACAGAAGTGAATACATCTCCATGCAAGTACTTTATCTTCCTTTATCCTGTTAAGCAAGTAAGGGTATCCATAAAACAAAAAAAGGCAATGCTAGTAGCTCAGCATAGAGATGCTGTTTCAACTGGAAATTCAGCATCTTCATGCTGGGGGTGTGTGAATTCTTGCTTTGGTTTCATGGTAGGGCTTTATTCTCATGTTAAGCTTTGGTCTAGTTTGTCTCCCTCAGAAAATACATACACAAATTTTTGGTAACATATATGCCCATGTCCTCTTTCCCAAAGAGATGCAAACCCTTATGGACAAACATGGAAAGGTATCAAGGCTCTTAACTCCTATGAAGAATAAGGGACATCATAGAATCATTGAATGGTTTGGGTTGGAAGGGACCTTAAAGATCATCTAGTTTCAAGCCCCCTGCCATGGGCAGGGACACCTCCCACTAGACCAGGTTGCTCTAAGCCTCATGTAGCCTGGCCTAATATCTATACAGCATAATAACTGTAGATCTCTCTTCAGTAGCTGTAAAGGGACTCTCCACAGGTCGCTAAGAAAGGACATTTAAAGTTCAGGTGACTGAAGTAATGTAAAATGAAGCCCCATATGTCAAATCCACCAGATTTTGTCAATAACTGGTGCGCCAGCATTGGTCACGGTTAATCAGTGTGGTTGTGAATAGCCTTATTTTACTTTAAAGAAGCTGTATACTGAAGTAGGCATCCAGATTGCCAAACTTTCATTAATATGGATTAAAAACTGGGTAGTGGTTATTGTCCTGAGTGCAGGTCCATGTTAGCCTGATAATCTACATATTCTGCTTCCGATTTGACTCACATCTGGATGAGTACAGGCAGAACTTTTCTGACTCCCCAGCTCCAAAATCACATAGTTTAAGGTGATGGAAAGAAGTAGGAGCCCTCTCTGCTTTCTTTAGGGTCACCTCTTGTCTGAACCCAAGACAGCTTCTGGGGATGGCTGAAGGGGATCTTACCAGCTCATGGAGCATGAGGATGAACGAGCATCGTCTGAGCCCTGCTTGTTTAACAGGATGGCTTCACAAGCACTGCCAGACATCAAGGCAGTGGTCTGGTATGATGACGAAACTATGTGCAAAAGATAAGTTTCTGTTACTGAAGTACGTTAATTAGCAGTGGATGAACCTCAAACAGTTCAGAGATCTGGATGGCATAACCATATCCTAAGGCAAGGTGTTCATTTCTGAAATGGAACTTCTGAGATGCATCAAATACTCTGGAAAGCTGCATTTTCTGAGGGATTTGTACTTTCTGCTTATATCCAGAGTGAGCATGCCATAAGAAGACCTTTTCTCAGCAGGCCAAAGCCAGAAAGGAAAGCAAAGATATGGAGAAGAATGTGAATTACTAAGGCAAAAAGCTAGACAAGCTATTTCTTACTACTAAAAGTTTCTGGGCTGAGAGTTGGTTTGAATTTGGGGCCAAAAGGTCTAGGTTACAGTGTGCTTTGTCCCTTCTCAATGCGAGGTGCTCTGGAAGTATTATAATGACTTGAAAGGACTCAAAAGCTGTTGACCTTTGATAACCGAACATATCGGCTTTCCATTTGAGAGTGGATCTTTGATTGAGGTTTTCACTTTTTTTTATTATTATTTTTTTTACAGATGTCAGATCAGCTACTTTTCTTTGTGACTACAGAGAATAAAAGATGATGGCAGATCCTGCACTTCCCAGCTAAGTGCTTTTGATCAGTGGTCAACCCTGTGATGAATGCTTTTCCATTGCATCCTTCATCCCATGCATTTTCAGGCTGGTTAGAAGTTGGAGGGCAAGACGAAAGAATGCTGCTATCCTACAGAATTCAATTTCCTGAAAAAAATAAATCATATTTTTCTCCCTGTGACCTAAATGGAAAACATATTGTTCTGAAAGTGCTGTTCAAACAGAATTACTGAAACCTTTTATCAACAAAGAGACCGTCATATATCAGACATCTGGTGTGGATGTCAATTATAATAATTAATTAGACATCTCCCCAGATGCCTGACACTACATTCTGTCAGCAGATTTTTTGACTTCAATCAAAACTGCTGCTGCATTATGCATGAAACTCATGGAGTAGGTTGGGAGTTGAGGAGATCAGCTACAAATCACAGCTAAACACACTAAAGGCCTGCTGGTTCTGATGCTTTTTACCTCTTTTGAAGGCTGCCAAGTGAAGGTCACATACATTGGTTTCTTTTCCTCCCTTAACAACATTTCTGAATGTTTTACATTTTTTCATGCAGAAGTTCAAACAAAAAGGGTGAGTGGGAAAGAATAAAATATATATATTTAAAAAAAAAAGGTAATGACTGCTGCTGTATCCTTGTGGTGGGAAAGAAGAGAGCTGCTCTCCTATGCAATCACCAACCTGAAGTGACAACACAGCAGAGCATCTTCAGCTCTGCTAGAACCAGATCAACAACCCTCTCCAGAAATGATCCTCAAAGACCACTGCAAAAGACAGAAAACATCCTCCTCGCTTAATTTTCTTATCTTTTATTCTTTTTTAATTTTCTTTTTAATTAAATGGAAAATAAATAAGTTTCTGGGATATTTAATTAATTCAAAACAAACAAACAATTTTTTTAGTTTTAGTTTCTCAAAAATACTTTCACATTTCCCAGGCAAAACAATTCAATTAATTCTACTTGATTTAAGAGATCACCACAGTAAACTTCTCTCTCTATGTATTTCTCTATGGAGGAATATTTGAACAAAGACATCATCAACTTTGTCTGTATTAGCAAGGATAGAAAATACTTTGTTTCAGACCAAGTGCTAATAACTGTCAAGTACATGGGCACTGGTCCTGTAATTTGATCTTATTCTCTTTGATGGGAGTTGGCTCCTACGCAACGTGTGCACACTGACAGAACAGAAGTTTGGAAATACTTTGTAACAGGGACAGAATGAAATTCTGGTTTAAATCTCTGGGTTTTTCCTGTTTTCACTGGGGCAAACATTTCTGCCTATCTTTTATTTATTCTATAAAGTATTTAGCACATGTTTGAACAGCATGAAATGATAAATGAATATGTTACGACCATACACTTGCCTCTCTGGAGCTGGCAAGTTTCTTTGATTTGAAGGATTTGCCAATGAAAAATAGAATTACAAACAGTGTGTGCATTTTTAGAAGAAAAAATATTTGTAGTAATCCATGTGTTTCAATATTTCATAAAAGTGTCTGGGTTAGTTTCAGTTTCAGTGCAAACAAAAAGAATATAGATTTAGATTGAAATGGATTTTCATTGAAATAAAACAAAGATTTTTGAGGTTTCTATTTCTTTTATCTATTTTCTCCTCTCTCCTTACCAGTAGAATATGAGACTAAATGAGAAGTGAAGCAAAAAGTAATATTTTTAATTCAAATGTTTTAACTTTGAGTGGTATTGAAAAGAAAAATGAGAAATTATAATTACGTTGTTCACACCTACATTTTTGAGAAAAATTATGATTATTTTTTAACTTCTAATGACAGCTAATGACACATTGTAACTAGGTGTGGGATGTGAGGTCTTATTAAACCCAAAGACGCACATATGGAGAATAAAAAGTCGGTGTGTTGTCACCAGCAATAGCAAACTCCACCTGAGGAGTGTGGGGCAGGTAATATCTATCTGCTTATGCGTAATGAAAGGAGATCAAAGTCCTAATGAGCAGAATATGAACAAATTGCAGGAGCACAGTTCTCAAATTACTTGATGATCTCAAAGCGTGTACTGCTTGCCATCATTTGCAGTAGTTTTGGGAGCACTAGTTTTGGGAGCACTTCTGGTCAAACCCCTACTGAAATTCGTGTTTGTCATGTGCAGAACAAACACAACACTTCTGAAAGACTTTTCATGTAAGGTTCATCTCCACAGGGGGTGCTGAGAAATTTAATCCATTAGTTAATAATTGCAATTAATTAAGGTTGGGGATTTAAAGTGGATTAGCTAAACTACATTAAATCATTGTGTAAACACTCATATTTAGGAGCAGAGCGGCTCAGATTTAGCTCAGTTGTCCTTGGGCTGGCTGATATGCAGAGAATGGGAAGGGGTGAACTTATAATGCACTTTCTTTCCATGTGGTTTTTCTTGATGTGTTTTAGAGTAACTTTCTGCTGCTTAATCTACTTTGAAAGCACAAAACTTGGCCTTACTCTGGAGAGTCCCTACAGAGCAGCTAATGTCCCAGCTATTCATGCCATTTGCTGCAATTTCACTGTGAAGAGAAAACCTCTGGAACTGGAGTAAACTGCACTGATTTATGCCACTTTAGCTCTGAATAAAAGGGTTGAGCCAGAACAGTTTAAAAGCATTTAAAACTGTTTAACTAGTGTATTTGGCATATAATCTAGGTTCATTTTCCTGAATGCCTTCATCTGGAGTTTCTGGTGAGGCTAGCTGTGCGGCACAAGGCACTAACCTAGATGGGCAGTGGTGCTGCTCTAATGTTTCTCTGTTCTTGTGAAAAATGGAGCCCATAGTCTAGTGTAGAGCAGAGTTAATTGTACAAAGATCAAAAGGATCATCTCTGTGTAGACAAAGACGTAGAAATCAAAGAAATATGTCACAAGAAGAGGACAATCAAGAGAAGAGCATAGGATTTCCATGTGTCTGGAGAACACAGATGTTTGCATTTATTTATATGCCATGCCTGTATGTTGATGGGCAGAGGCTAAGCAAAGCTTTGCAAGGTTCCATGATTCTGGCCTACATTTCTTCAGCAAAACGGGGTGAGTGTGTTCCACAGCACTGTGGGAACAGAGAGACTCCTCAAGCATCCATGCTGTTGTAACTCCTGAGCCATTCCCAAGACTCATACTGCAAGGCACACTTTAAAAAGTAACAAAAATTTAGTTTTTCATTAGTTTCTTTTCAGCCCGGCCCTCAAAGTGTTTTCTGGTGTTGCCTGGGACTTTGCTATACCTGTGTGGTATAGCTGTGTGGTATAAAGGGAAGGGATTTGCTGTGTGTGTTGGCAGGGCATTGAAAGATGCTGCTTCTACCTGGATACCTGATCCATTTGTCCACCACACCTGATCAGCATATACAGGCAGTTTGTCAGATTACGTATGCTTCATTTATCTCTCAGAGTTCTTAATTGCTGAGCATTTTTAATGCTCTTGCTTCATGTTCAGATAGAGAGCAAGAGCACCGCAGAAATGCCAAGTGCATAAATAAAATAAAATAAAAAAATTGCAAGGAAGAATAATTACTTTGGATCCACTGGAACAGTGAATTAACACTGAACCTAGAAACAATCAACAACAGCAATCACCACCATACACCACCACTGCCACTGATAAGAGAACCAGATATATTTTTTTTCTTTGCTTAAAAAAAAGAAAGATAATTCTCCAGTAACTTGTAGCCAAAAATCTCACCAGTCAGTTAATGACCTTTGACTCTGGCATTGCTTCCTTCAAGGTTTGCATGGCTATTATTTTCAGTACTTAATCTTTAAGAGTCTTCTAATAACTTACTGCTTGTTTTGCTATCAGTCAGCTCCAGGACTGCTACAGCATCTCTTCAGTTTAAATCTTGCTTCATTCACTTTGTGACTTCAAATACCAGTCTGTCTCAAGCGGGGAAAAAAAATGCCCCCCAAATCCCATATCGCTCCTTACAGTTTTATTACTTAGGAAACTAAAGAGAGAAAATAAAGGTCACAAGAATGTTAAAACAACAGTAAAGTCTTGAGGACAGGAGAGTTTTAAAGGAAGTTACAAGCTTGAAAAGACAGACCTTTTTCTTAGGATGTTCCAAGACATTTCCAAAAACCCAGGAATCCGAGTAGTTCCCTACTCTCCCTCACTTCCCATGGGAAATTACTCAGAATAATCTCTCTTAGCCTTTAAGAGAAAGCAACTTATGAAATGTGAGACATGCATACAGTGAGAAGGAGACTGCAACTGGGAACCGCCAAGAGCTTAGAGTGAACATGTAAGGAGCTTCATAACCTCTTGATGTCTCAGGACACCCTTCCTAGCCTTTAGAGGAACCAAAGCACCGCAGCTAAGTCTGTACACCTAGTCTGAGCAATAATCAACCAAGCATGTCTGCGCAGTGCTCATTCACAGCCCTGCAGTGCACTACTGCTCCCAGTGCTCCACAGCCAGGTTCCCCGGGACAACCTCTCGCCGGGCGTGGGGTTTGTTTCAGCCCACTGTCCACAACATAAATGTCTCCATCCAAGGTGGTCACTCTGGGCCACTGCCCCAGTGCAGAGAGGGAGGTACCTGCCCAAACCCAGTTTGACAGGCTATCTTCAAGAGGAGAGCCAGGATCACCAGGCTGAGTCCAGAGGAACAATTCATGCTTTTGAAATCTCTTTTCTCTACAAGGGGGGCTCTGGAGAGATGCAGGGGAGTCCTGTGCTATGTGTTACTCCTCCACAAGGACTGTAAAACCAGCCCTTTGTGTTTGCCATATAAAGAGCAGTAGGACAGCTCAGGGACTGGCTGCCTACTCAGCTCCTGGAACAAATAGCTGTTGTGTTGGCATGGGACAATGTCTCTTCTGGAAGCTTCTCTGCATAAAAACAGGTTGGGAGATTTGACAGAGCTGCAGGGAATGGTGTGTAGCATTCTCAAAAGGACCCCAAGGTCTTCAAGATACACTCTGCTGCAGAAATGCACTTCTCTGCCCTTGGCCCATCTAATGATTAAGCCACTTCCTAAAATAGGACAGCCTTGAATGTCTCCAGTAGCCATCCGGTGTTTACTGCTCTGCAGGAAAAGCTGGGCATCATGTTTTTTGGTAGGCTAGGTGGTCAGGGTGCTTCTGTGCAGCAAGATGCAGGCAGAGACCTTGAGGAAACTTCAAAGGTGCCTGAGCCATCCAGGTGCTCGATGTGGAGAGAAATCAAGACCCAGCACTTGGCCTTGTTTGAAAATCCTAGGACTTAAGGCTGTGCAAATTTTGTAAGAAAGATGTGTCATAAACAGGCAGAACGAGATGGGGGGAAGACCTTAACCATTTTCTTGAAGTTCCTTCCTTTGCACCCTTAGTGCAGGTGTCTCATCCATCTTGCCTCTACAGCTTCCCTCTCCTTCCCATCTGCCTTGTCACAGGGGTCCAAACACAAATGGCAATGAGATCTTTTGATCCCACTACTCCCCTAATCCAACAGAGCTACCTAAATAACCCCTCTGTGATACCACTAAGACCATCAACCAGCCTTCAATGTGAAACCACTGACAGATCGCCAGCCACAGCCAGTGAAATGTTTCATTAATTGTCATAATTGATATCAATAGCAGATGTCAGACTTAATGAATGAGGAAAGTCATTGCCAATAAGAGATGAAAGGGGGTAGTCCTCCAGCCCCAGAGTATTGACTTCCCAGTGGCGTTTTTCTGTAGATGTGGATGTCTGCCCAGCCTATGATCACTAGATGAAGGTAGATGTCTTGGAGAGATGTGATCAGGGGAAATGACAGTAATTCCCATCCTCCAGGAGTCAAGAAAGAATCTGCTTGGTGGAAGAGGTTTTAACATCTGGGGGGGTTTTACTTGTTGAATTTTTCGGCCCTAGGCAAACTGGTACTGCTTTCAGGAGTGAGCAAGCAGCATCTTTATGAGGCCTCTGCACCACAGAGAACACAGAAAACCATTAACCAGCAACACTAGCATCCATCATGGGGGTGGGAGGGGGAAGCAGCACAGCCATCAGCATGGTCAGGACCCCCACCAGACCAGCACAAGCTGTGCTTCACAACACAAGGACCGCTCCGAGGGAGGCAGGAAAGGGAAGGGATGCAGGGGTGTGAGCAGTGGTGAGGACTTGCATCAACTGCGTATTCCTTGAAATTGTGAAACAGTCTGGAGTAACACATTAGGAGCAGAGCTCCCCTGCTTAACAACATGGATCTGCTCACATTCACTGCCACTGCTCCTAAAATGGGGAGAAAATATTTGATGGAAGGTTTTCAGCCACTTGAACTACACACGGCAGAGGGAAAAATATGTGCCTCAGCAGACACCTTTTCAACTTTTCTGAGCAAAAAAACCATGATAAAAATAGCACTAGAAATGTTTTGGGCAAGTTTTGCATGATGCTGTGTCTTTCTTTGGGCCAAATGATTTGTTAACAAATACTCCCTTGCTTTGTTCAGCTCTTCTGTTTTTACTCATAGGATAAAAGTCTCTCCTGAACATCCCTCAAGGTTCTCACTTCTGCAGAAAACATAGACAATAACCCTTGAATGAGGAGGAGAGGTATGCACTGAAAACATCATTAACAAAATTAATCCTCACCTAAAATCTTATCAGAGCTAGAACAACCAGGGCACTCAATCTTGTGTCTTGGGTAGCTCTGAAGTCTTTCATTACTGGCCTCACTGGACCAGAAAGGCTACAAGCCTGTACATCTGAATACAGATGATGTACAATTTACGGGTCTGTGACCCTCTCACTTAACCCAAGTTACTGGCCCATGATAGGGTTTGCCAACCTTGCTGTTTCAGACAGGAGCAAACATTTTACATGGTGTCAATTTAGCAAATCTATTTCCCTGATTCCCTCCTACTCCTTTCATTGGCTGTGTTCATTAATCATCCCCTACTGTCTCCCTGGCAAGATGTGTTAATTTTTATGGGGCTTGCTTGGCAAGTCTTAAACTGCAGTGTGTTCCCCAGGCAGTGGAGCATGGCTATCTTGCTGAACTGCTGAGCAGGTTTTGTCCGAGGGCAGGTTCCTTCATGTGATTAGGGACCATTGTTGCTTCTGTGGGCTTGAATAAGTACAGAAGACCTTCACTGAGTGGAAGGCAATGGAGGCATCACATAGATATTAGCACCGTAGGTCTTTCTTAGCTCAGATCTTGCCATTTTTGTAGACTGCAGGTCTCTGGCAATGAAAATGTTGTCATAGATCAATGAAATAAGGTGGCTTGTAGATTTGGCTGGTGTCAATGGAGGTCTCCACACTGGCCAAATGACCTTGGGCAGTCTGCTACATTACTCTCTGCTCTCACGACTTTCAAAAAGCTATTTTATGAGGATAACATCCCTTCAGTATATGTGTATGCTGATCCCACAGGAATAACACGTGTGCTTAGAACAGGGGAAAATGCTGCGTAAGGAGGACTTGTTGCCCAGAATGACACCAGGCCTGGAGCAGTTACGGTGGTGTAGGTAACTGTGCTTGGGCAGTTACAGCTACCTTCTGTAAAAATCACAGATCCTAGCAAAGAAAAGCTGTGAAATTCAAAATGTCAGAGAAGAGCCTGTAACTTTGCGGTTACTTTGAGCAAGCCTTACATTAATGTCATCCAAATGGAGGAAACAAAATAAGGGTGGGAAAAAGGGAGCATCCATCATGCTGTGCTTTGTTAGGGCCTACAGATGCAGAGAAGATAATGGACGACCTACCAAGAGAATCCATGGCTCCTGAGAGAGCCTGTGCAGTAGCTCCAAAGCAACATTTCTCTTTCCTGCAGCTACAATGAAATGCAAAGACCAGGAAAAAGAGATTTTCGTGAATGAGGACTACTGCCATCACTCGGAGAGCAATATCAACTGCTGTAATGCAAGTCCATGTCTAAGCTGGCCAGCTAGGCTCTCCAGGAAAATCCAGACATACCAAGAGCAGTTCAGCCACAATATCTTAAGCGCCTTTGTTAGAAAAGGATCAGTCACCCCTGCAGAAACTCTTCCTTTGCTCCACTGACTACAGAGGAGACACAGACAGCCTGACCTTAGCATTGCATGAACAGAAGGGTTTGGTGGGATTATTTGGGCCCAAAGCGTTTGTTTGATCAAGCTGGTGGGATGCACTGACAGCCCTTTACTCAGAAATGATCAAGTAGCTGGATTATGAGTCCATGGAAGGCTGGAGCCAAGCTGGCAAAGCAATTGCAAGTCTCTCTGTATGTGTGTGAGCGAGAGCGTGTGCAAGACAATAACTCCCCTTCCCTTGGTGACTTGGATTAATGGGCCTCTGCTATTCTCATCTTTGAAGAATCCACCGGTCAATACTTCACTATTTTGTGCCCAGACATCCCATCATCTGCGTGTCTGGCACCAGTTCTCATAGGTGTAAATAAAAATAATTTCTCAGCCTGCCAGCCTTTCTGCTTGGAAAACACGAGGTTCATTTTGGCCCTTGATCCTTTTGATCCCATCTGGATCCTTCCTCTTTTCCCTTGCAGCCCTTTGGCACTTACTCCTTTGCTGACCTTTTCCTTGGCACATTTGCATGTAACAGCAGGTCACTGACCTGGAGAATAAATGCAGGATAGATGCATCCTGCCCTTGAAGTGCCTGGCTGACAGCAGAGAAGTCAGTCCCCTTGTTAACATTTGAGTATGGTCTTTCCATCACAGCTCAGTAGGATGCTTCATCTCCCTTTTCACTGCAAAGACTCGTGTGCTTTTTCTATCTGGTGAAGTGTGCAGTTTTGCAGCTTAACACTGTGAAACATATTCATACTCATTTCTCCTGCATGTTCCCTTCAAAGCTGTCTGCCCTGTTGGTATTATCTCCACACTGAAGAATACATTTTTTTTTCTTGGCATCCTCTCAAATAAATTGTGAGTTTGTTGGGTGAGAAAGTGTTGTGTGCTGAATACAGGCCACCTCCCTAAGCCCAGTGAACACCTCCACTCCAACACTAAGCACTGGAACTGCTAAGATGCCTCTGCTGTGTCTCATCCAATATTCAACCCTTCCTTTCTCATTCCACCTGCAACCGGGGAAGACAGAAGGGCTGGTCCATCCATTGCAGGATGGACCAATGTTGTCCTGTTTCTCCTTGACCAGGGCATGAAAGAACTACTACAATCTCTTTGCACCTTCTGTCAGTCACCTTTTTCTATTCAGATTTTGTTGCTTTTACTTCTTTAGCTCTTCCTGTTGCTTTGCCAAAACACCTCAGAGCTACTGGGAACTCTGAAACAGAAACATTTTATGTGTTCCTCTCCCCAAACATTCTTCATATATGAGATGTTCCCAACCTGCTTTACAAACAGAGTCTAAGGGGTTGTCTTTTCTACCTCTTACCAGCCATGAGCTGAACTGCGCTATGGTACTGTCTGTGGGACATTTGCTGTTCCTTTCCTGGAAGTGGGTACAAAGACAGAGGAAGGGTTATGCATTTTGGCCACAGACATCCTATTCCAGTGAATTTTGGAGGATTGTGGAGGATGATGCAGAAGGAACAAGTAACTTTACCCAGAGCTATGGAGAACCAACTCTATGGGGCAGGGAGTATGTTCACAGGGGCTGGGAAATAAACTCCCTGAAAAGCTGGTGGTGGCAGGGAAGAAGAAGATCAGGCTGAAGAAGGTAAATTAATTGGGCTGGATGGTGATAGGAAAGAAGCAGGACGATACTTAGCACTTCCACAGCACTGTCCACACATCCCTGTGGGCCACGCACAGTGCATCAGCACTAACTTCTCACAGAAAGGCACACAATGAGCAGCAAGGCAAGGTTCTCAGGCAGGTGTGCCTTATGAGCGCAGTGTCTTAATGTAGGCACTTAACTCCATAATAATATTACTGTTATTATACTACTACTACTGTGCCTGTTACAGCACTACAGCATTTGATTCCAATTGCCACTGACATTTTGAAATGTGCTGATACAAGGAAACTGCATCTCCCACAGCTCCTTAGGAGAGCTGCTAAGAACTGCATCTCTCCCACGAAGACTGGAGACTTGCCAGTAAGCTTCTCATGCCCTGGCTGTAATGCGGGATGGCCTCTGATGTCCGTGCCTGTTTATTCCGGGCATAGGTGGCATTTTCTGAAGAAGTGATCAAATAGCCCATTCATGTGGTTTCCAGCCTGCTCCCCTGTGTCTCATGAAATCGCTAACCTTGACACTGCTGCTCGCTGTAGCTCACTGACTCTGACCTTCAGCCTATGCAGAGGCTTCTAAAGTTTAATCAAGGCATGATGTGCTGATGGTAAACCTGGCCCAAGCCAAAGCCTACAGCATTTTGGCAATGTGTTGAACAGGAAGGATAAATTGCTGCCCACATTCAGGTTCTTGGAGTAGCCAACTCTGGGAAATGACATTCAGCACGGAAAACTCTTTGCTGCCTCGAGCTGTAACTTCATGCTAAAATGCCTGGTGCACAAACATCTTGAGAGCTGGGCACACTGGACTGTCAAGCAGACACAGGCTGCCCTCTTCCCTGGTTCTTCTCTGCAAAGACAAAGCTATCACCAGGAATTGGAGTGATGGGGAAGGAGGACAGTTGGACAGTGTTGATTTGTTACTCCAGGAACCCCTAATGGTCTCACTGGATCATGAAGTAGCATGAACAGCTGCAGGGCACTGCCCCATCTTTCCTCTCTTGCTTTCTGTGCTCTGACAGTTGGAGAAGATGCTATAACACATGAGTGCTCTTGCTCAGCTGCACTGCCTTCCCTTCTGGCAGAGATAACCTCCTGTGCAAGAAACCATGATCAGTGACAAAGGAGCTTGTCATTTTGAGTCATCAGAAAATACTGGGACTCCCATGTGCTCGGTGCTGTACATATACATAGTAAGAACTATCTTTATGGACAAGCCAGTGAAGTATCTTTCTCAAGGCTATCCAGAACAGAATTGCTTATTCAGGAAAAGTCTGATACATTTTGTCTCCTAGACAACATCAGACAATTCTGTAGGTTTGACTTGCTTCAAAGAAGACTCCCAAGATACACCAGGCAGCAAACCCTCATCCTCATTGGAGACAATGAGTCTCCAAATAGGGGGTTTGTTTGCTTGGTTGTGCTAGTATGTCCCTGATTTTTCTAGCCAGACCTCCATGTGGACATCTCTCTCTCCTGGTAGCAATGCCACGTCAATGTACAGAGAGTCAAACTACAGGAAAAGACAGTGCTGTGCCTCAGCATCTCACCTCATGAACAAATATAATGCCCTCCACAACCCAAACCTCTGGAAACAGGCAGTGAAGTTGTTTCTTAGACAGCTTACATGAAAAAGAAAACTTTAAACTATGCAGCATGTTATTCTACATATCTGTCAGCTTCTTGTGGAATATATCTTTGCTTTGTCTCATATTGTCTTTATCCATCTAACCACATGGCTAATGAAACAGCTCTCATGTATTTTTGCACATTGATTTGCATTTCTCTTTCTTCAGTATTCCTTCAGCCACCCTTTATCTTCCTTACACACAACTCACATGTTCTCCTTCTTGCCTATCTGTCCATGCATCCACCTATTTTTACATTTACCTTTTGTTATTCTAGACCCTCTTTTCCTTCAAATCAATTTAACACTCTTCTATTTTGTCTCCAGAAAAAGAAAGGACCTCCAACAAATTAATCCTTCACAACAAACGCCCAGCCTAAACCCCATCTCCCTACAACCTGCTTCTTTGCAGTTTTATGCCTTTTACTTGATTATTTCATCCATCTCAAACATTACTATTTCCTTCCCTTAAACAGCCCAAAGTGCATTTGTGTGGGGGTGAGGGTTGTATGAATATCATTTGAAAATGAAAGCCACAAGCTATGTTGTAGTAATAGTCTATTACATTTTGCCTCATATTTACCTCATTCAGCAATTTTTGTTGATGTGACAATGAAAGTTAATGCTCTGATATATACACATCTATATGTATTCTCCTTTTTATTCCTTGATTAGAAGTGTGAAAATTTTCAAAGGTTTAAATTGAATAGAGTGACTAACCGGGATCTTTTTGCTGGCTGCAACATTAGCTTTAATTGTCTGCTAATAGCTCCAAGCATTTAGCTCAATCTTCCAATACACAGCCAAAAATGCCTTCCTAGGAGATTTCTGAGCGATAATGGGTGACTTACCACCTGGTGTGGAAGCAGCCGAGTTGCTGGCAGCAGGATGCTCCTGGGTGTGCATCACTCCAAGAACCTCTTCTTCCATGCTCAGAAGATGGTGGAGATCAAAGATATTTTGCTCAGCCTGGTCCCTTCATGGTGGTTGGTGTCACTGCCCTTTCCTTTCTTGTCTCCCAGCTCTGTCATTGACTTCTGCTGGCCTTGGGTTTAACCTATCTATCTCCTGTACTTGGATCTCTTCTGCATGGAAGCCAAGACAGGGTGTATCATTCCTCCATTACTCCAGACTCATGGCAGCCCTCAAGGGCCAGCTTGTCATTACAGCTCAGCGTTTGTGTTGGTCTAAAGAGGGTTGGCAGAAGAGTTTTAACCAGAAAACACAGTTTTCCCACAATCTAAACATTTCACGGGGACACATCAATTGCAGTTACATTTCTGACGCACAAAATTTTGAAACCGTTTGTTTCCATTTTCCCATTTTCTTTCAAAGATGTCGAAGTGCTTTGATAAGACAAGAATGGCTCATTACAACTTTCTGGTTTTGTTTTAGTTTCCTTTTAAACTTCTATTCTGTAGGATCCCTTTATTGTTCGAAACGCAGAATTTCAGATGTGAAGCCTTCTGTTACAAGCTCAACAAGAAGGGGTCTGACTTCATCAAAACAAAATGACTCAACAGGAGTGGAGCGAGCAGCTTCAATGACTTCAAAACAATAGGGTCAGAATTTTCATTACTTTTGAAATCTTCTATTTTGAGCTTTTTATTGTGTTTGTAATCATATTTCTATTATTTTTATGCTATTTTGATGACTAAAAAAAAGAGATTAAGGCAGAAATATCAGAGTTTACTATGGATCACAAATCTGACATCCCAAGTATTTCTACAGAATTCATCCAGTGCTGTTGGGATGAGTTTTATTGACATTTTTAACATAAAAACTGACAGCTGCACCACTTCCGTGGAAACTCAAACACACAGTTTGTTCTAGAAGTTGAGGGTCTAATAATCAAGATATGAAACAGATTCATGTCTTCTCTGGATCCACTGAACAGCTCTCAGCTCTCCATTATTTTTGTTTCTATCAGGGGGGTGTGCACATTCAGCAGAGAGCCCAAATAGGCCTTGCGGGTCAGACTAGGAATAGTTTTGAAGCTGTGAGAGCTCCTACCTTTGGGTACATTTTTTTCAATGGTTTGTACCTGAGCTAGGAATTGGAAACAGAGAATGAAGCTCACTATATGTTAAACAGAGATGTAAAAAAAAAAAATCTCAAAACCAAAGTAAAAATCCTTTCCGTGTCCACAAAGAGCTGTGTAGTTCACTAGTAAGCTCCACTCTTTGCTCAGATTAGAAGTGCATAGCCTGTACTGCTGTTTAACCTGACCTGTACCACGTATTGCGAACTGTGCATCCCAGCACACAAATTAAACCAGCCTGTTACTCTCCACTGGGCAGTTTGCAACACGAGGACATCTGCATTTATGGCAATTTCAAAACCAAAAATGGCGAGGTTTGAACACATATTTAAGCCTCAGATGTTTCAGGCTCTGACCACTGTGTAAAATTACATTTGAAATTCTGATAGTACTGTGGTTTCTCGCTCACTCTGATAAACAGGGGAGAAGAACTTATTTTCTGGCAGCAGTGCTTTGTCCAAGGGTTCTTCTGAGCTAGGAAATATCAAAAACTGCAAACTGCAAGGGAAAAAAGAAAAAGGGGGGGGGGGGGGGGGGGGGGGGGACAGGCAAGGCTCTCAGGAGGTCGGTGGTCTTTCCTCTGCCTCAAGCCAGAAAATGCTGCCTAAATCACTCCTGACAGATGTTTGTGCAACCTCCTGAAACCTTTCAGCAGTGGAAACTCTGCCCCTTCCCTGAGCAATCAACTCCAGCCCTTCACAATACCAGCTTTAAAGACAGTTGTTCCATTGTCTAACCTGAATCTCTCCTGACGCAATTTAAGCCCATTTTTTCTCCACTTGTTCACTGGGAGCATGAAGAATAGATTCTTCCCTTATTCTTTGCTTTTTTCATATTTGAAGATTGCTATCTTACCATCTCTTCTTCAGGCTAAACAGTTTCTATGTATTCATTTTACCTTTATGCCATGTTTTGAGGGTTGCTGATAGTCCCTACCGATGTCCTCTGAATGCCCTCCTGCTGATCCATGGTTTTCTCAAAGTACAGGATTAAAAACCAGCAGGCTTGTTGGTGGAAGGATTGCCCATGTGCCTCGTGGTTGATATCGTTACTCTTTCCCATACATTTGTTTTTTTCCCTACGCCTGGCATTGCTGAATCACATGTGAATTTACCTCAGCTACAAATTCCCCATCCTTTCCTCACAACATCTGCCAAGCCAGCTGTTCTCCATCCTACAGTTACAGATTACCCTTCCTAGGTGCAAGCTTGATGCTTGTCCTTATTCAATCACATCCTAGGTTTTTCAGTGTGATCCTCCAATTTGTGATGTCTACCTTGCACAGAGACTATGTTCTCTGTCATATTTGGATCTCTTCCCATCATTATATGGCTCACACCCTCCAGAAGCCTAATCTCTATTCTGCTATCCATGTCATGAAAGAAGTCATCAAATGGCAGCAGATAGAGAACAGGTCGGAAGGCAGACACGACTCACTCACCCCCTTGGTTTTGACATGCACCTCTTTATCCGATACGGCAAATGCTGGTGCCTGGCATGGTGCTCTGCTTCTCTGCAAGTGCAGCACCTTGGCCAAAATTGCCTGTTTTGGGGAAGCTATGAGCCTGTGTCTTCAATCCCTCCTCATTTCTATTGCTCCTGCTGCACTCAGGATTCCTGCTGGGCAACGACTTGCTTGTTGCTACTTTATCCCATCCCTGTGGGTCTCAACAAAGGCTGCGAAGCTCCTCAGAAACATGTTCTGAGCAGCAAAGGGACTTAGAAGTTTTGTGCCGTCTCTTTATCCAGCCCTGCTCACTAATAGCTGGCCGTGAAGCCATGATTTGTTTCAGGCATCTGGTTTTCGAGATACCAAAATGCTGCTTTTTCTCCCCCTTCTATTTTCCATTTAAATGCTAAATACTCTAAAGAGGAAACCTCTCCAAAACCAAAACAAACAAGAAACAGTCTGCAAAGCAGCAAGTTAAAATCCTTCCAAATGTCAGCTGTGTCTGAAGCAGCTACTTTAGGACAGGATTAAGTGCAAAACTGGGCTGTAAAGCCTGAAATCAGGTGAACTACTCAAAAGCATAAAAAACTCCCAAGTCCTCTGCAGTCCCAGACACATTAGGTTTCAGAACTCATGTTGCAATTCTAGAATAAGTTTCAAGACAAGCTGCATCCCAATTCCTGATTATACCAGCCAAGTGACTCAAGTTTTATTTCTCCAATTTTCAAGCCAGTC
The DNA here is from genome assembly GCA_027574665.1 of Rhynochetos jubatus. Classification (NCBI taxonomy): domain Eukaryota; kingdom Metazoa; phylum Chordata; class Aves; order Eurypygiformes; family Rhynochetidae; genus Rhynochetos; species Rhynochetos jubatus. Next base: position 3,443,855 of record CM050672.1, on the reverse strand, counting down.
TGGACCTCTTTGCCTTGAGTATTGTGTCTCAGATTGCTGTCTTTGGACTCCTGCCCTCATCCAGACGCTGATTATTAAGAAAGCCTATCTCTCATCCCAAAGGAAACCTGGGCCTTCAATTCTAAGAAGCCCTGGGCCTCATTTGTTAAACTAGCTTGAGATCAACTTCCAGAGCAATCACTGGTTTATAGCTATACATACTATTTACTGTCATTTCATTACAGTCCCAGGTACTCTGGAAGGTGTTTTGACTAATATTAGGGGAGATGAATCAATCCTTGGAGGTCTCAGTTCATTTCCACTCACTATAGAGAGAGGTTGGAGTGACTAGTTTAGAGCTGATCCCTTACTTTTGGGCACCTAAATTAGGGCAGATGATTTCCAGCCTAGCAGAGGAGCCCAAAACCATCTGCCAGGCCAGACCCAAATTTGTAACCTACCCTGCTCCTAGTGCCACCACCCAAGTCCTTGGGCTTCTCTATCCTGCAGATTCTGATTTTCTATGTTTTTATAGTTTATTTCATGAACTTGTTATAATCCAGCTATCTCTTTCCCTTCCCCTTGGTGGTAAGGGTAAAGCTAAGGTGGGGCTATTTTGCTAACAATAAAGATCTTATTAAACTTGTCAAAGAACAGTGGGAGCTTTACCCCAGTGTTCAGCTATATTTCCCTTGGAAATGTCACAAGCCCATCGAGGCACAGACTCAGAAGGTCTCAGTTTAAATTATGTATGCAACTTCCTGATAATTATGTACCCTAAGGAATATCATATTCCAAAAGATAAAGGCTTGGAGGATTTAGGGAGAGAGGGTGTTGAGAAGGAGTTTGGAAAGATAACAGCTTGATTTACTGAAAAGAAAGCACTTGCATCACATGCAGTTCAAGGTGGTGTTGTTTTGAGTTTTTCTTTCTTCTAACAAGAAAGTCAGCCTGCTATTATGTTCCCTGCCACACAGAACATTTAATATAACACTCGGCCATAAGTTCTATACTAGGTGCATTATCATAGTTACAGAGTCGTCTGCTAGGAAACCATGTATTGCTATGGGGGACTGGAGCAGGTCGTGGTGGAAAAGAGATCAAGGTGAGGGGGAAAACTTGGGCAAATGCCATTCAGTAAGTCTGGTGGAGAAACACAGTTTTATGTGAAAATCAGCACTGTTGTTTCTAGTGGCATCTGGGCACACTTGCAGTCACAGAATCGTCTATTACAGGAACAAGGGCTGCAGTTAAATATCCTGTTGAACAGCACTCTTCATGCCTTGCCTGAGCCCTCAATCAAGGGGTGTGAGGGACACACCATCTCCCAGGACCCACGAAGCCATCCTGGCTCTCAAAGGGAGACGGAGCTGCTCAAGACCAAAGCCAGGCAGGATTTTAAGAAAGCTCAAATATTTCATAGAACCACAGAACCTTTTAGGTTGAAAAGATCTTAAATGTCTCTTAAATCACTCCTGGGATAGTAACTCCCCCACCTCCCTGGGCAGCCCCTGCCAATGCCTGACAGCCCTTTGGTAAAGACATTTTCCCTGATATACAAACTAAACCTCCCCTGGCACAACTTGAGGCTGTTTCCTCTTGTTCTGTCATTTGTCACTTGAGAGAAGAGACCAAACCCCCTGCTCTGCACCCTCCTTTCAGGGAGTTGTATGGAGTGATAAGGTCTCCCCTGAGCCTCCTCCAAGGTGAAGCCCCACTCTCCCTCAGCTGCTCCTCACAGCACTTGTTCTTATTTTATTGGATAGTAAGAAAATCTAGCTTTATACCGAAATCCTAAGTGCTATAAATTTGGTAGTGGTGGGGAAACTGCAAGGCTTAAGCCAGTTTTGGAGGAGACAGACTTCCTGAGGCTTCTTGCACTTCCCCCCTCACAGCCGGGTTTGGGATGCAGACAGATGTAGCCACAAGGATTAGAGCGAGCAAACAAAATTCAATTCATGCTGTTGGTTCCCATGGCCAGATCTGGGTGGAAAAAGGATTTTGCTTTTGGCTGGTCAGGTAGTCCATAACTTCAGAAAAGACTGACGCATAATTTAGTTAAGGGTTTGATAAAAATTTTTGTATATCTGGTGCACTCAAAACTCTGAATTAAATATGGTTTATGGTGATGTAGAAAAGACAGGTTTTGTTTTGCTTCCTTGTCTTTTGATGATAGATTAGGTAAATGTAAAACCGTTTCCAAAAGGAAACTTGAAGAAGCAAAGCTCCGTAAACATCGAAGCTGGGCTTTCTAAGTGCTTCAGGATATTTTAAAGTGGGAATTCAGTAACATTGATATGGATTCACCAAACGTTTTGGTGTAACTACATCTTCTTAATTTGCAGAAAACAATGCCCAAAATTAAAGAATTCCCTGATGTTTAGTCTGGCATCTGGTCTGGCTTATTTCCATTGTGAGATGTTTCCAAAACATCCAGCTCATTGAGAACTCCAATAACCAGAACGAAGAGTCTTGTCTCAAACTAATGGTCTGCAAGGACACCCCAGGAACAACAATATCGCCACCGAACAATTGCCAGCCTGTGTCAAAGGCAGAAAATACCATGGTCCCATCAAGGACAGGGAAGATGATCCTCAGGTGTGAGGAATTAAACCCATTTTCTGAACACAGCTCATACAATTCACACCTCAGGAAGGTCTAACGTAATTTTCCTCATACCACTTGGCAACAGACAAAATACTTTGGGGCAAAACTTGTTTTTTTCCATTACAAAACTGTAGGTTGGGATTGATGAAATAGGCTTTGAAACATTCCCTGAAAACAGTTGAAAAAGAATGGGAAAAAAAAAGAGTAAAAGAAAAAGCATTTTGCTGTTAATTTGTTCAACTCTTTGCTTCACTGAAAAACTTAAAAATTTTCAATTCAGGTTAACTCAAAATGTTTTGTGGTTGGTTTTCTTTTTTTTCATTTGGCCATTGAACCAAAAAATGTGTAGTCACTTAGCTCTTATTGGCATGTATTTTTGTTCAATTGTTTTGGTTCATTGCCCCTGTTTTCAAGAGACAGCTACAGCTTTCTAATTGTATCTGCTGTGTTCGTGAAGATATTGAGCAGAAGACTGGCTATTCTGGATGATTATAGGTTATTTTGTTTTAGCAAAGGAAAAAGAATAATCATTGGTCCATGCTAGGTATAATCTGTATGTTCAGATCCACCAAGTATTCACATTTAATGCCATTATACTGGAATCCCAGGCTGGGTGCTCATTTTTATGGAAAAATGTTGTTCTGTCAGAAAATGCCATTTTATGATGAGTGAGATTTTGTTCAGGAACATGTTGACTTCAAGCACAATTTATTTGAAAAAACAGAGTAGAACTGTTTTGATTTTTCATTTTGAAGTGATTTTTATTTTATCTTTTCTTTTCTTTTTTTTTTTTTTTTTTATCCATTGGTATTATAATGATATTCAGTTTTAAAAAGTAAAACAGGAAGGAGACATTTCAGTCATTAAAACCAAAAGGTTTGAGCGGTCCCCAAAGCTATTGCATTTCCTTAGAATTTTACTCGAATTATGGAAAAAACATCCCGTCCCAGAATTGAAAAAAAAAAAAAAAAGAACGAGAAATTGTGAAGTGGACAAACAACAGTGGACAAAACCATTCCTCCAACGGTTTAACGATCCCTATTAGGAGAAAAGTCACCTGACTCCAAATTCAATACAAGGTCTGTCTGGGGTTTGCTAGCTTAGACAAACTCTTGTGGAAGCTGCTCGCCACCGGCATTGATCTGGGCTCTAGTATCACCCACGTAAAATGTGATACTCCCAGCGACTCCCTCCCACGATGGGATCCCCACCCCAGGGCACATCAGTGCATCGGTTCATACACCAGCACCCAAACACCCTCCATTTTAGCCAGTGCCCCCAAGCTGGGCTGTGTTTGTGGGGTCCCAAGTACACCAGGCAGAGGTGACCACTGCACAGCAGCTCTGGACTCTGGGGCACAACCATGACCCCCAGGTTCAAACTGTAAAGCAGTGGCTTGCCAAGGGGGATGAGATGGGGGATTTTCCTCCTTGCCCTCCTGTTGAGACCTCCTTGCAATACTGTAGTCCGAAGCTCAGCCCATCACCTCTTCTGCACCTCCTAAAACTGCATGAGCAAGCCACCCCAAAACTCACAGCACCACTCTAACTGCAATTGTCTGCTCCTTGCACCTCCCACACTATATTGCATCATATTCATGGATAATAAATACCCCGTGTCTCTCCACCCCACCTCTTAGATCTCTGCCTTTCTCTCTTGCCTTCAGTGCTTTGACAGCTGCTCGTCCCCCCGTCTCCCCCCCCTTTTGTCAAAACACCAGCTTTGATTTGAGCCAAATAAAATAAAAATTGATGTGTGATTGACAGCAGCCCAAACAGATGCGTGGTTTGGCAGGCTGAGGTTACAGAGAATGAGCAAATAAATATAGACACCAGTGCGGTCAAACGTGTCGCTGGCATGTCAAGAGTAACTAGCCGGAAGAGTTGCTTTGTACGGGCTGGGTATTTAAGGCTTCTGATTTGTACTCCCTGATCATCCGCCAAGTGACTTAAGTAATTTTTGCCTTTCAGGGCAAATTTTAAGTCTCACATTTAAAAATGGTTTACAGCATTTCCCTGCCCTTTAGCATTTCTTGTTGTTGATCTTAAAATTTGTCAAGTATTCAGAGAAACCTGTAGCAGGAAGATACAGTAGAACAGCTACATGTTTTCTGCTCGGCACCAGCTCCTGTTTTCCTCCTCTCATTAGGTGGGCTCAGTTTTCAAAGGGATGCTGCGCCTGCCAGGGATCACACAAATAAGTATGTGCAAACATTCGTGGGTGCAAATGAGGACTAATTCCGTGGCGAAAAGAATAAAGGCATTTGAAAGCTCAGTTTTCTCCATCCTTCTTCCGAAAGTGAACTTAGAGACAGAGAAAAATAATTACCCATTCCATCTTAATTACCAAGAGTGGAATTTCTTCCTTTGATTCACAACACATTAAGCCATTCAAACAATTCTCTGCAAATTACATGGTCGAACTGAACCAGAACAACTTATCAAACAGGGACCACCAGCTAAACCTAGGGAGGAAGAAGTCTTTCTTATAATGTGTCACTGCCTTGTGGCCAGCGTCAGACAGGCCTGTTTTGGGAAAGAAGTGATATTTTTCATTCCAAAAATAGCACTATTTAGAGATGTGTTAGGGTAGGACTTCATTCAGTCAAAGAATAACCTTTTCAAAAGCTCTTACTTAAGGCCTCACCATGTCGGGAAGTTGTGATAGTTAATTATAGCAGTTGTGAGCCCTGATGTTGTAAGCCCTGTTGTGTGCATGCTGCTCTGTCAGTATATGCCTGCAATAAACCTAACTGGGAATTTAGGTGCCTTTAGACTAAACTTACTTCTGTGCCATTAATTGTGTGCAAATTAGCTTCTAACGGATGGTCTAACCTGCAGTTTTCATGTGTTCTCAGGTATAAGGGCTAAGTTCTCAAGCTGGGGCTTGTCTATGTGATGGACAGAGAATGGCCATGCTCAGCAGTGATACATCTGTGCTACGAGCCCTCCATCCCTTGAGGCATTATGACGATGGTCTCTAGGAAGGGTTTACTAGCAGTGGTGCAGTGCTGTGCTGGCATAGACAGCCTCTGGGTGGGAGCTGGCAAGTCCACAGCAGCTGCGCACTGCACCATCAGAAGGTAATCACTGAAGTTTTGGCATCTCTGCATGCTGCAGGGCACAGACATATTCCTGCGTGCCCATGAGATGAAGGGAAGGTGTGAGTGTAGCACAACAGGAAAGGAACAGCCATACTGTTACTCAGAGACAGGGCTAAGTATCCTGGAAAAACTCCTTCCTTCCTCTCTCCCAGCAGCAGCCACTGCCTCGCACACCATCCTGCAGCCTCACCAGCATCCCCTATCCTGCACTGTGACCCCAGACTTTGCCCTGGTGTCAGGAGAAAAAGGATTTTTCTGTTGCACTTTCACAAGGCTTTTTCCTATCAGAATCCTGCTGTTCTTGGTGCTCTTGTTCTCAAAACAGTGAAGGTCTCAGGGTTCCCTGGGGTGCAGCAACAAGGGTTATTGGGTTTCCTTAAAAACATCTGCAAAGGTGAGACCTTGGATGTCCTGGGAATCCCTATTTGTCCCAGACCTGGAGGGGTCCCCAGGCTCCGTGCTGCGTTTTGGGAGCATTGAGAGCCCCAGCAGACTGGTCTTCCTCTTACGGTCAGGGTACAGATAGGCACTGGCAGCCCTTATACTCGAATTCAAGCCTAGGATCTTACTTGGCTGCCTATCAAAAATGGGATCTGCAAGCTGCAAGAGAAATCTTGATCGACCAGCTGATAGATATGACCCCATTCCTGTGCTCTGTGGGAACACAGGGTGCTGCCAGGTGACAAGGAGCAGTCAGTGGGCACCTTCAGCTCACCGCAAGCTCCTGATGTTCCTCCTCACACGTGTTGCTGGTTTGAAATAATTCATCAGATCGCTTTCCCAAATAATTGTATATGAATTGATTTGCCACCCCCAGACACAGGGTGGTTGGTTTTCTTGTTGTTGTCGCTGCAGTTTTTTAACAAGTGTACGAAAGAAATTCAAGCTGTGCTGCTTAGTTTCAGAGACATGTAGGGCAAACCAGTCCTCTCATTTCTGTGACTCCAACCCCACTTACTGTGAGTGCTATTTGCAGAGAAGCTTTAAAGCTAGAAATCAATGTGTAGTTACTGTTTACCATGAAAATGAACATTTCAGCCTCTTACATGAAAAAGGAAAGAAATTTTCTAGTCACCTGCCATTTAAATAGCATCTCACACACAGTCACTAATTTCATGCAAATCTCATATGGCTTCCTTGTATTTGTCATTTCAGTGCATTTTTGTGCTTGTAGTTTTTATGCTAATGATCCTGCTCCATTGCTAACTAGGTCTTTATACCTATTATTTCAGTGATACTAGTAATTACACTGTTATGTGTGTATATATGGGTGCATGATCAGAGCACTAAGCTCTCTGTCACCTCTTTTTTTATTGCTGCCTGAGAGAAGTGAGTTCTCACTGTCAGCATGACGGTGGGGTTTTGTTTGCAATGGCTTTCTGCAACTCTGAGTCTGATCAATATAAAAATTTCAGCAAACGTTCCAGGTGACAATAAGCAGAACCCTTGGATTTTGGTAAAAACTGGAAAACCTGAGGATGAAAATAAGGACACAAAGCCTTGCTCTGCTCTTCAATAGATATGGCTCTTCTGTAACCCACTGGTGCTGGGCACAGACCTCTTCCACCAGCGCACCCCATACATATGTGTCCAGGATAAAAACACTTCAGGGATTTAGTGCTCAGAATCCATTTGGCCAAGGAGAGAATGGATGCTTCTGTACAGAGGGAAGGGAAAAAGAGAAGTAAGAGAGGGGAAGAGGCCCTAATCCCCACTTACAAGTGGAGAAAACAAGAGAAGAACATGGAGAACCACAGTAAGAAAAGATGAGAGGCAGCTGAGAGAATCCTTTATGGAGAGAGGAGGGAAAGCAGCACACACTGCCCTGGATACCCTGTGCTCAGTGCCCAGCATGGTTTCATGGTTTTCTCCAGTACTTACTGCCTTGCTGCGTGTTTTTCCCATGACTCACCAAATGTGCGTGTCTTTTAATAGTCTGCTGAAAGAGCGGCAAGATGCAGCAGTCGGGGGGTGCTGGGATTTGCTGGGATGAGGAGCAGGCTGGGTAACTCCCTAATGCATCCAGGCTAAACAGAAAGACCCACAGAGCCCACCTGATTTTGTTTTCTAAGGTCCCTCCTCATCCCTCAGCCAACACAATCAGTTTGCTCAACATCAGTAACTGCTCCGCTGCTCCTTCCTATATAATTTCAAAATATTTTCTCCCTGTGGTACCAAAGTGAATCCCAATCCCAGTTTACACTGGTGTAAATGGAGACCAACCCCTTTGCTTCACCAAAGCGCTGCCAGCCTAGGGCTCTTGACCTGGCCCCTCTGGATCCTTCTCCCATGATCACACACGACAGCTATTGAATTGCCACAGGAGGACTCTTTGCAAGGGGACTGAGTAAACTCAATGACAGCCTGAAATGAAACATGACACGCAATCATTTCCAAGCACGTTGAGAAGAGATTAACGTGCAGCCCTGAAAAAAAGAAAGTTTCATTTTGTCCTCAGTGCTCTTGACAGGAGAATGGTCTGCAACTTACTCAAACTCCGGTGAAAGCGGAGATGAGCAGCTGATGGCTTCAGCCTCCTTATGGATCAGGCTGCTTGAAGAGCAGCTGGGAATGAGGTTGACTCCTCTACCCTTCTGCTTTGATAGAGATAAGGCTGAAATATACTTCAGATTAGGAGGCATTCAGACTGCTGGAAGGTGACTGGAAATGCTGCAGAGGATGTGAGTGCAAAATGTAAACAGCAACATGGGGAGAAAATAATTGAAAAGAGTCTGCCAGGCAGAACAAGGAAGCTAGGAGAGGTCAGCCCCATGTGCTGGCTCCTGCTAGGGCTGTGCAGAGAAACCTCAGGGAACCTGGCAATTAAAACACTGGCACGGAAGAGTTACCGTCTGCATTATGGAAACATTTCAGAACTTGAAGCAACATCAGGCACCTTCTGTACTTGGCACTGTACAAACATGTAAGGAGAGAGACTAAACAAAGAGCTTAAATAGGCAAAACCTGGGAAAACTGAGGCACAGAGCAGCAGGTGATTTGCTGAATGATTTTGGAGCAGCATATCTTCTTTCCTGCTTCTGAAACCAATGCCTTATACATTTGTTTGCACTGCTTTTGGGGCGGCTGAAACATGCACCATCACCCCATCACCTTCCAGACTCATCAAGCCTTGGGAGGGCATGGGGACCCCACAGAGTGAAGTGCACCCATGCTGTCTCTCTGCAAGACAAGTCATGGAAGGGAGCAGGAGAGCTCTTGAGACTTGGGATTGAGGATGAACTGTTCATCAAGGCCCAACTGGCCCCAGAAATAAGAATCTCTGGTCCTTTAGAGGAGACAGGTCTTGCCCAGGGCTCAGCAGTGCAGTTCGGCTCATTCTTCTTTCAGATCCTGCTCCCAAGCCAAAGTTCACACATCTCGTGTGCTGTCAAAGCCATGTGTGCAGTTAACAGATATTGAAGTCCACCAACGGGCTGGTGTGAGCCTGCGAGAGAGATATTTTTAATCTGAACTGGAAAGCAGCCATAAAACAGTGTTTGGGCTGATTTGCATGAAATGTAGATAAGCACCATCACCCCCTTGAATTCAGATGAGGCACTTGAGCTGCTGAGTGGCAATTCAGGGGCTGGGGCTGCAGAGAAAAAAAAAGCAGCAAAATATCCTCACAGACTGATGTCCAGTGACACCATCTCCTGTCTTCCCTGCTTCAGGCTATGCTGACCCATCAAAAAAACAGAGGACTGTCCCTGACATGCCACATTAAGCTGGTGTTGATCACTACCAGCGTGTTTTCCCTGCAGAAAGGACCTACTGTGCCTGGTGCATTCGGTTGGTAAAAGTGTGCAGCAGTGGGGAACCTCACCCAGAGGTGGGAAGAGAGTGTCAAGGAGGCAGAGCCAGGTCTGACTGTACCACCTGTACCTGCCTTTGCAGCATCATTTCCAGAAGAATTGGTTGGGTTGGTGATAGACCTGTGTCTGCAAGTCACTCTGGAAAGTGCAGAGTTAAATGATGAATTCCTTAAGAGACATTACTTAAGTGGATTCTCTGATGTCTAATGTAGCCTCAATCTACATCATAAACATTATCTCCACCAAACTTTTTCTCTCTGAACCAACCAAGAGGTTTGAAAAGATGTAATGGCAAAACACACACACGCTGCACCGGCACAGGCAGGCATGGGCTCAGGCACACACACATCCAGAGCATGACGGCACACTTCTCCTTAGGCAATCGTGTTTAAAAGCTTCATTGTTTGTGTTTTTTCAAAGATACGTTTAGTTTCTTTTGATTTTTTAAAAATGCATATACTGTACAATCTGAGCAATTTGCACTAATGATCAAGAAGCTTTTTGGAAAAAAACCCACACCCAAACCCTAAATCCAAAAGTTTAGCAAATTAATGTTAGGTACATAGTCATAATTCCCCTAGCAAAAAGTTGGGTAATGTATCAAATAGTGTCTTTTGCTCATTTACCTGACGAGTATAATTTATTTTTAATATTTACTCTGATGTTTTACAGCATTCTAGCAAATATTCTCCACTACATACTTTGCAAAACTTCATGAACCTTGTGTAATGAGACATCATCACAGTTCTGTGCTATCGCATCTATGTGGTAAGAGCAGAAGGAAAGAGAAAAGGTACCAAGAAAGGAAAATAGATATTTGTGAGTGCTAAGAGAGGCAAATTATTAAGGCTTCACTGAATTATTACATTCACCATAGAGTTAAAAAAGGAGCACCTTTAGAATACCTCCAAATCTTTCTTCTTTCTTGAAGAGGAGACAAAGAAAGAAACTAAATACAAATGAAATTAAATCAAATGAGTTCCTGGACTGCTTAATATGGTATTTTACCTCCATTTAAAATATCCCTCAGGAGACTAGACTGATTTAATAAGCCTAAGAGATGTTGCGGTGAAGACTGAACTGCCTTGATGAGAGCACAACTTGGCTGGAGCTGCACTGGCCCAGGAAACATGTTCCAGCTTCTTAAAAGGAGTCTTTTAATCCATTCTTGAAATGGAAAGAAAGGATCAGGCAGCAAACATTCATAAAGGGGAGAAAAAGATAACATGCACTTACACAGCTGTGTGATGGAAACTGTTCTAATCGCAGTGTCTAATTGAGGAGAAAAGCAAACTGTGACAGATTAACAGGTGGATTTAATGTGAAGACAGACTCTTCAAGTCAGAAGGAAAGACCTTTTTCTGAATGTGCGGTGCTGTAGTTTGCGGTGTCTGACAGTCTGGTTCTTCCCTGCACACTGCAGCATTCCAGGCCCAGAGATGACTTTAACTTGAATTTTGCAGTTTTATGTGCAACCTGGGTCTCCTGCTAGGTTTCTCTGCAGGGTTGAATTCTGGAGCTCTCCAGTGAGCTGCCCTCTGAGATCTTCCTAGATAAAAGGAAAATAGCTCACGTCTGAAATGTCCAAGCCTGCACGACTGTAAACTGTCATGAACTCAGCTCATGGGCTGCTGACAGTGGTGGATGGTCATGGTCCTCCCTGGGCCCCCGCTGATGAAACCTATTGGAGTCACATTTCCAGCAGATCATCTGGGAAAGGGACGTGCTTTCCTCTCTCCTTGCAGAAGAAGGGAATAATCCCCTCCTGTTCTGTAGCAAACACTGTTGAGACAGAGTAAACCTTCTGCAGGGTCAGTGTCGCTGTGAAGTTCCCCAAGGTCTGCATGGAGACCATGACAGACCTTCTCTACCCACTTCCTCAGACTCTTGGCTGGAAGCCAACAACAGCTCTTGGAGCTACTGCCCCAGCAACCCCAGTTCCCAACCAGAAAAAGCTTCAGTGTGGTCTGAGCAAAGCCTGGGCAGGGAGAGGTTGAGCGTTAACCACCAAGCTGGCCATGGCTCGAATCCCTTGGAGATTAGCAGAGGAGAGGCTAGAAGCTTCACAGCCCTTTTTCCAGCCTTGGTAATTACAGCTCCAAATGATCTCAGCTGTGATCATTTGAGTACAAACTGCCATTCCTCCCACATTATCCCAGCTCCGGCTGTCTTGCACAACACCCAGTTTGGAAACACAAGCTACATGAAGGCATCTAGAAAGGCACATGATCACGTGCTTTTTGGTTTACTCTCAGAAGACGCCTGGTGTGCCGCGGCTCAGAGAAACTGTTCTTTGGGGAAATTTGCCTGTGTAAGACTCAGGGGATGCTTCTGAAATTGTTTACATCCAGTCTTTGCTTGCTGACGATGAACACAAACTTCTACACACACTGGTAAATTCCTGACCTTGGAATAAAAATATAGGAACTGTTTTTAACAGACGGATGGGAAAACATATGTTTTTCATATGTTGGACCATTTCTGTCACTTTGTTACTGCAGAAAAACAATGACAATGTGTTTTTATTTCACCCAAATAAATAACAAGCAAGCTTCCACACTCCAGAATCCAGCCACATAGAACAGATTTTCTGCTTATTTTTGTGTTTTGGGTAACATTTGTAAGAAAATGTTTCCCTGCAATTCTCCTGCCACAGGTACAGTTGCAAAGGAAGAGGATTTGGTGATAACAGCAGAAAGCCAGAGATAGAAGATGAGTATGTGAGCTTCAGTCCTTAGCTTCAAGTTTGGGAGAGCTCAGACTGGTCTTGTGGGACCTGGGGGATGGCTCCACATTGTGGCTTCACTTACACTGGTCTTCACCCAGGCAATATCTCATGGCACAGGCACATATTTCCTCCATAAGACACCATAATATCTTGTACATAAAGCATCCCTCTGTCCCAACCGTTCAACCAGGGGTGGGGACAAGACTGCTAAACCTCTGCCCTCACTTCCAGAAGTGGCTGCATGGAGTGTGGGGGAAGGGGGCGAAGGGATTTTATGTTTATAGCCCTATTTTTACAAGTGTCGTTCAAAAGTAATGAAAAGCCCAGTTCAGCAAGGAGCTATTCATGTGCACGGCTTCTCTGAAGTCAGGAGAGCTCCGGGCTGGGAAACCTCCATTTATCTTCTTGAGCGCTTACTCACAGGAGGCATCCGAAGACAGCTCCTGTATGGTTAATATTTCTGAAATCAGGTTATTTATCTTGGTGGCTAAATGTAGATTTAAAGACCTCCTTTCCCTCCTAACTTTTGCAAGTTTTAGTTAAAACTTGTGGTACTCCACACGTACCCACTCTTACCAATATTTTTGTTAGTCAAATGTTTTCATCTAAGAATTTTGATAGAAGAAATGGAAAATCTGTGTCATGATTAAAATTTCCATGGAAAAAAAAGTCAATTTCTGCTTAAATATCTTATTTTTAAAACCCAAAGTCATCAGTAAGTCCAGTAGCAACAGCAACAGCAAACTGCTAAAGGGTTCGGAATTATAAATATAAGAAACATTTCAATTCCTTGTTCAACTTTTGCAAGACGTATCCCCATAACAAAAAGAAAACCCAGACATACTATGAAAAATCAATGCTCATTTCAGACTGCAGACTTTCATGAGTTCCACTGAAATGAAATGTAAACCTGTGTACTACGGTGGTGAATTGTGACAACCCCTCTTGTCCAGTAAATGAAAAATCCTTCATCAGCTGGACAAGAGGGAGCTTATTTGAATTGCATGGACACAGATTCAGACAGTAACACCATGTAACAGTGATAACAGAAAAGATAGCGAAGAAAAGACACCTATGGGGAATGCACTGCCTCCAGCACTGAAGGGCTGGAGTTAGAAAAAGTATTTGCCAGGGACAATATAAGTAGCACTGATCCTTCTGTGGATAAAGAGATGAACTAGGTTGCTTCTTAAGGGTATTTTCAGACTTATTCTCCTAGCATTTTATGATCTGTTGAATATTAGTAAATAAATATTTGATTGCAGGTAGCAGCAAAGTAGTTGGGGTTAAGGGGTAAATCCCAAACATTGCTCAGAGCCTCTGGGATAGAAATTCACACATATTGCTTCATTTCACGTCAGAACTACACAGTCTGAATGGTGAAAGGCTTCTAAGTCTGTGCTAGGGCTCGTTTATAATCGTCTTTGACTTGACAATGGTTAATGATGCTTTGATATAGGCTGATTGCCGGCAAGGGGCGGAGGAGGCTCCCCTGGGCATTGCACTGACACAGGAGTGAAAACAGGGAATTAATTGATGTTTTTATTCTTGAGGTGCTCAGTGTTTTGTCCCTCCCGTCTCCCCCCACCAACTCAGATTTAATATGACATTTCACTGCAGGTACCTGATGGAGATTTCTGGCCATGATAGCTCTATTACACCAAGTCGCTGCTGCTCTCCCCACTTGGCCAGGCGACGCTGCTGCTCTTTTCCTCACATCGCTGGGGTGAGTCACTGTATGACTGATGCTGATGGGGAACATCTATTTCCCAGAGACATGAAGGAGGCCCCACTGTGTGAACTCCCATCTCTGTTGTCTGTCCCCACGCTGAATTAAAGATGGGAAGAAAGGAAGGGCTGTGCTTCCCATGTCTCGGGCTTAATCTTGTAAGTCCCATTTAACGCAATTTAGACCCATGAAGCTTAACTCTTATTTAACTTCATTAGGAGCTGAGAGCTTTCAGCATTTTTGACATGGCCTAGCACTTAGGGACCTGTCTGTCATTTTATGTAGCAAAATGAGTAAGATTTAGATGCTTCTGAGACCCTCACAGACAGCACTTAGCACACAGGGCTCTCAAAGATGAAGGCTTTTGGAATATAGGGATACTGCCCCAGATCTGCCTCACCTCAGAGACGTTTTTATAATTTCTTCTTAATCTGGAGGTCAGTGGGAAGGAAACAGAACTTCCCCATCAAACAATGTCAAAATTAGAAACTCCACAAAAATCCCCATCTGGCTAGAGGCTAAATTATCTCCAGCAGAAACAAACTTAGCTTTGTGAACATAAATGATCAGAGCTTCATAAAGACTGAGTCTAATTCTACAAAACAGTGATTAGACAATTTCCTCTGGGGATGTGCAGTTTCCTTCCCAAAAAATGACACTGGGGCAACCTCTCGTGGAGGCAGGAGCTGCCTGCTGCTGGCTCAGCAGACTTGGCTTTCTGCTGGGTTCCAGACCCTGCCCCAGCGTCCCCCAGAGCCTCTACTCCTCTATTTTTATAAATGCAAAAAAGAGGCAAGCTGCTCCAAGACCAGACCTTGGGTGCTGCCTGAGATGGCATCCAGCCTCTTTGAGTGCAAATATGGCAACACCCGTGTTATTGTCCAAATAAGAATTTCTTCCAGTCCTCAGAGCTATTTAAAGGCTTGCTTGTATTTTTCCGATTCAGTTTTCAGAGTCATTTCAGGCCAGGTCCAAAGGGAAACTCACTTTGCCTTTAAACAAAAATTCAGAAGATCCCTCCCAGCTGCTGTTTGGGAAGAAGCTCCAGGAACAATTGAAGCTGTAACACAGGGCTTTGAGCACAAGACATGAACCAGAAGCCAGGCAAGAAATTATTACTTCTGCTTCTATTCCATTATGCTTTATGCTAAAAGACTTAAATGATCAATGCCGTGTTAATAAATTTCATTTGGCTCATTTAATAGATGACTTAGTAGAGGAGTGAGTTTGGCCATGACCAGTAATGAATTAATAACTATGCAAGTAGCACAATCCTTTACAGAAATACTTTATACTGGCGTAATTCTTTATTCCGAGGGACATGCAGATGCTCTGCAGGACTGCACTGCTTCTTTACTAGTATAGGTGTAGCTTTGGTTTGGAGACAGGCATAACGTGTCTCTCTGGGACATGGGTTGAATGAGGCTCTGCTACCAGACACCGCCAGAGAGTTGAACCTCAGAGCCAAGAGTTTATATCCCAACTGGCCTGAGTCCTCCTGTTGTGTTTCCTCACTAATGACACTAATTTCCCTGTGCTTTGCAGCGTGCGGTCTTGAGACAAGAGCTAAAAATGAAGTTTGTCAGCTTTGTTCAGTTGGATCGTAGGAGTTGCCGGCTGGCTGGCTGGCATTTGCATTACAGCTTTTTCAGCTGCTGGCCCCAAACTCCTCCAAAAAAACCCCCTCTGGATGATGCTGCAAATGCAGCTTGGGTGGGGTAGACATGCTGAATGCCCAAATCTCAGTCCCAATTATTCCAGTATTGCCAGAAGGCTTGTGCACATTGGAAGGAAAGTGCTCTTGACCGGGAAGGGGGTTATGCTGACCGCCCATGGTGCTTGCTGCTTCTGGCATCTCGTGCCAGCACTTCAGCAGCAGGCGTTTCTTTTAAATGAGGTTTGTTCTATACCGAAAATAGCAGGAGCCGTGCCACAAGCAGTGAAGCAGCATGGATGAAATGTGGGAAAAGGAAGCCGGCTGCAAAGTCCAAGTGAGGACCTCCTTTGCCTTGGGGCACACAGGCTGGACCAGCTGTGGCTCCCCCTCACGTTTGCTGTGCTGCTGGGCAGCAGGTCAGGGCATATGTAGGCACCTGCCTCGCGGGTCAGTGCAGGTGGGGAAGGATGACACTGCGTCTGCTCCATTAGGGCTTCTGTGTCTGGGAGAGCAGCTTTGTTTGGTGCTTTCTTCTCTCTAGGACGGGACCGAGGCCTGCCCAGTGCTGAGCACCCCTGGGAGCAGGGTGCCGTGGGCTCTCTGTATCCACTTGAAATGCATAAAATTTGCTTAGAGTTATAACGTTTCTTCTAGTGCTTCAAACGACAGTTTCCCTGTCACAGCCCCAGCCTGTTAGTTCTCACGTTGTTGTCAGTGACTAATGAGGACAATTTCTTCCTACTTGCCCCGTAACAGCCTCTTCTCCAGTTGCAAACTGCATTCCTGCCTCCATACAGTCATCTTTTCTCTGGCCTGAGCCTGCCTGTCTCTCACAGGCCCAATTCTCAAAACCTTTTCATCATTTCTGTGGCTCCCCTACCAATATGTGCTGCTGTAGGTTCACGTTATGCATCAAAATGCTGCAACTCATGGAGGGCAGGAGAGGAACAAGCTGGTCTGCAGCTCACCCTGGGCCCTGAGCAGCTCTGCTCTGGGAAGCTGGAGGGACCCCAGAGCCGGTCACACTGGAGCAGGGATTACGTGGGTGGCACCGGCAGCAGTGGGATACGTTGTTCAAATAAAGCAGCTAGACCTGCTGGTGCAGCAAACACCGTGCATGAGGCCCAGACCATGATCTCCACATCGACGTGAGGAGGGGAGGGGAGAGCAACAAACCTGTGCTCTGCGTATGGATGTCCCTGTAAAAGCCCTAGCCTGGAGCTAGAGACGCTAGCCATGGCATAAATGACAAGAGGTGCTGCTATTGCCACCCCACTGGAGTGTGCAGGAGCAAGCGCAGGCTGAAAGCTATGGGAGCAGGCAGAGTGGCTGCCTTAGCAGGGGCAGGTGGGAAAACAAGAAAAGGAGTAGTGACCGTGTAAGTGCAGTCCTTGGAAACGTCCTTTCAGGCTAACTGCAAGTGCCATGCTGGAGCAGGGGTTCCCACAGTAGTACCCACACCAGCGCTGCCATTTTAGCATTGGCTGTTTGCTTTCCTGCAGCACAAAACTCTCCCACCAGTGGGTGAATGAGTTCCTACATCCTGAAGGTCTGCTGAGCTTTGTAGACCCTCTAAGTAAACCGAGAGACCTCAGAGGGAAAAGTGTCTGAAAATGGGGGATTATAGTTATTTCCACGGAGGAACCTGCACTCCCCGAGTATCAATCTGTTCCTCCATCTAGTGGTTAGAGATATATAAAGAGGGTAAAAGCTGCCTGCAAAACCCATCAGAAGACTCTGTCCAGTTGATACCAACTCCCAAGCTGCCCTTGGACAGAAGTTTTGTCCAGCACTCATTCCAGGGACAGCTAGAAATATTGGGAAACTGAGGCAGCCCCAACTTATCAGGGCATGTCAGCTGTTGAAAATGTCCCTCTCCCAAGCCAAGGAGATCCCAGTGCACAGAAGCCAGCTGGCTGTGATCCCTAGGATCCCTGCAGTGCAGCGATCATGTTGGTTGGCTCCATTTCTGGGCTTCTTCTAGAAGGGGAAAAGGTACCAGCTGAGGAATCAGGAACTAGGGTCTCTACTTGCATTGCCTGACACTGAAGATCTGCTCCTGTTCCTTGCCAGCCTTGACTCCTGGGACACCAGCACTGCTAAGTAATTTGGGATACTGAGAGCAGAAAACCACGCCAGACCTGCTAATATCCAGGCCCAGCCTGGCTGGAGGCCCTGTCTGAATATGCTGCTATTATACAAAATGAGGTCACTTGCCTAAAAAAGGACTAAAATTGCCCCTAATTAACAGCAGGGTTCCCTCTACATTAAAACACAGAGGTCAACCCTCCAGCAGAGATTTAGTGACTTCAATGAAGCCACAATTATGCAACTTGGAGCAACTGGGATCTCCCCTAGAATTCCTTTTTGTCCCCATCTCCTTTCTACCTGATTAGTGGGAACAAAACAGGGGGCAGGTTTCCGATTAAGATGCACAAACAGTTCTATTCAACAACTGATGCAATAAATGTGCTGAGTAAAATCACTGCCAAAGCTTGTTGCAGTGCTTTATGGGGCTGCTCTAAGAGTGTGAAAAACCGTTTGCTGCATATTATTAAATGATGAAAAATGCCAAGCTCGCAAACAAACTGTGCAATGAATGTGGCTCGACTGCCTCTAGTGAGAACATGATTGAGCCTATGTGAGGTGGCAGAGAGAGAAAGGGGGATCTTTTGCTGTACTGCTGCCATACTGTGCTGCAGTGATTACAGGGCAAAATGACCCAAAATAACAGCAGAGTTTCCACCCAGTCCCACTCCAATCTCACGACTGATCTAGAATAGGACTAGTACAAAAAGCTCTCTGCCAGCCACAACCGCAGCCCAGGTATTGCAGATCCTAAACCATGTTTTTCTCTACCTTTTGGCAGCTTACATCCAGAAACCACATGGGCAGCAGCATGATGCAGAGTCACGCTACATGTGTGATTTCACTGCTCCAGATAACAGCACCTTCAACGCTGCGCCCGGGAACATCACAACTGTCTTGCGTGGCTTTTGTGGCAGAGCAGCGTGTGAGGGCTGGCTGGGCAGCTGTGCCTTTGCACGCCACATTTGGGCTGGGGGGGATCTGGACAGAAACTCAAGCCAGCTTTCACCTTCACTTGGATGGCTTGTGGCTGAGCATATTCTCTTGCATTTTTGCTATGAAATGGGGTCTGTTAGGCAGTCCTAATTCCCCAAGAAGGTCATAAAAACAGGCTTTCAGGAATTATCACACATTTCACAGGGCATACTGAGCACCCATGTTGCACGTTGGGATGATGCTGGAGGACAGTGTATCACTTGCTGCAAGAAGCCAGCCCAGTCCCAAGGCAGACCTAGTCATGGCTTGGCTAGAGAAGCTTGTTCCAATGCTGACCTGCAACTTATTTGCTGAGGCAGAGGGGCAATTTTCACCTGCTTTGTCAAGGCAGGAGCAAGTTCCAGTGCTGCCAACCTGAGAGCAGACCTCCTGAGCCTTCCACTGGTGTGCGGGCACCGACATCCACCTGCTGAGGTGGCACTTTGCCCTGCTCGCAAACCTGTGGTGCCTACATCTGATGAGATGTAGGTGTTAATCGAGCACACACTTTACTGGGGCAGTGAGGAGAACAGGAAATGGCATTTTACCATCAGAGAGCCTTCTGTGCCAGACAAAACACTTACTGAGCATCACTGCAAAGGAGCTATCTCTTGGCATCTTATACTTGTGAAAAAAGTCCCTATCAGTTGAAAAAAACCCTTCCGTTAACAGCCAGCTGGATATTGTGTACCTATGTTATTCACAGGGCAGCATTGCTTTCAGTTCAGGTCTATATTCACCTTGGCCTTGGGTCACTCCATTGAAACCTGAGCTACATGGATCAGGAGGTGCAAGGGCATTCAGTTGCTTATCTTCCGCTCCTGGGTTGGGACTTGTTCGCTCTATGCCAGCTAGAAAAAAAATAAAAATAAAACAAATCACTCTGTGCACAGACCAAAAGCTGCCATGAAGTTTTGTATGAAACAAGCAGCACGTGGGTCTTTCAACGGCCTTTCAGATAAGGAAGAAATGTCACCCATGGTGCACTGAGATAAGCTGCCATGCACAGGAGATCAATGATTTTCTCCTTTCTGTGATCTAAGCTGGACTAAGAGAAATGACGATCTTCCAGAGGCGGCTGCTGAGACCTGGCCACCTTTCGCCTGTTGTTCCCCTTTGGAGTGGGCAGTTGAACCCCTCTGTGCTTTGCCCTGTCAACCAGTGTGCAAGAGTGAAGATAAATGAGAACTGGACCCTAAGGCTCAAGCAGCCAGAGGGACCCACTCTATGCCCCAGCCAGAAGTACCCAGAGCCCACACAGTTGACGGACTAAAGCGGGAGAGAGTCTGTCTATCTCAGTAAATAAGAGAGAAACACCTAGTCCTGGGGAAAAAGCTGGATTTAGTATTGCCCTAAGAGCTGAGCAAAGCTAGTCTGGCCCCAGTGCTGTGATGAGGCCGTGCAGTAAGTTGTTCCTCTTCTGCTCCAACTATACCCTTGCACTTCTGCTCAATGGCTTTCTGTCTAATTTAGTGCTTTGTGCCGGGAATGGATCTGTCCATCGCCTTGGGATAAAGACTGCCAGGCTGTGTCAGTAAGACGGACTTTATATGAAGGAGTGAAAAATCGTACCAGGGACTGGTCATGCAGGTGCTGTGCTAAGAGGAAGCTGCCCTGGGACTGGGTGAAAGCTGGGAATTTTCTTTTTAGATGGCATCTGTTAATTGAAAAATGCAGCTTTGGGTCACCTCTATGTACTCTTAGCTTTCTGAAAATGATATACCGTGTGTGTGTCACAGACTAAGGTATTTCGCCTTTCAAAACACTGGGCTTCAAAATTGCCTTCATTTTAACAAAAAGGAAGAAAAACCTGAGACATCCTTCCCTTTCCCCAGATATACACCTTTTTTTTGTCTTGGACCGAAGTGATTTTATTTTTGATTGTGGCTGTCGAGCCAAAAAACTCAGTTACTCTCCATGCTACAGCTAATCTAGAAATGCTGCATAAATTGTCACTTACCTCAGTGCCTAATATCATGTTGCAGCTAAGCACATATTAAAAATTAGACAGGTGCTAAATGCAGCTTTAATGTTTGCACTTAAATGATGATCCTCCTCCCACTTCTTCTCTGATCCCCTCCCTTTCCTATACCCGAGTGAGGAAAGAATAATTGCTGAAGTGCCTGATTCACTATTGCAGTTGTTGAAAATCCACCCTTTGCCTTCCAGCTCCTTCGCAGACACGTGGACCCGATGGGTTGGGTGGCGTGAGCGGTCCCAGCTGGGAATGCCCCGTGTTTCCCAGTCTGAAGCTGTCGGGAGGAGAGGTGTGAGGATGTTTCTACTGCCGTGAAGACAAAGGGGGTGCGTTTTGCCAAGCACCACCCTTTGATTTGTAATCCTGCATAAATTACATTTTCTACCAAGAAATGGATGTGAGCCATGTGCAGTTTGGTATCTCAGAGGGGAGCAGTTGCTATAAGCTCTTTGTGCACAAAAGAGAGATGGGCTGTAAATTCACAGTGAATTCAGATTTGTGAGATAGGCTACTGCTTTAATCTAGCTGGGGATAATGGAGCCCAGAGAGCCCTTGGGGTAATGGGTGTTCTGGGGTAGATGGCTGCAATGAGAGGACCATGAGAGTCAAAATTTCCCTTTTAGAGAATGTCCCTGCATCACCTTCTCCGTACCTCCTAAAAGGAGAAGATTTATTCTTGTACCCTTCTGTCCACAATCCCAGATGCAACCCCAAATTATAACAAAAACCGGCCCCAAACAGCCTCTGAACATCTTCTGGTCAAGCGATTGCTACCTCCCCACTCATCTTGTCTGCACACAGAGAAGGACTGACACCTCTAAAGAGAAGCCGTGAATTTTATAACGAATTATTTTCACCAAAAGACACAAAAAAAGCCCCATTCCATATTGATTTCCAAAAGCCAGATGAAGTAGTTGCTGTAGATAATCACTATAAAGATTAATGCCTTAGAAAATGTTTATTCTTGGAGCTCAGCCCAACACCCCAAGCCAGCTGTCAGGATTCAAGATAGTGGCCACAGTGATGAGGGGCTCTGCACATTGCAGAGGAGTAATGAATTTGGCAACCGTCTTAAAGCAAGAGTAGATTCCTGCTACTACAGACTAGTCTGATGGGCCAAGACAGTGGAGAAAATAAGCCCTGTGTTACTGGAAAATAGATGAAAGGAGAACAGTCTAGACTATTTTTGGTTTTGTAGGTGTTTCATGCAGTTCACTTGGTGTCGTTAGGCTTTTAGAGAAATGGATTATTCCAGGCATTTTGGGCATGGTAATACACCAGCCTATGGAGTCCTGCAGTAAAGACTTAATTTGCCATTAAACGCTGTAGTTGGCTTTACAAATTCCACAGAAAGGCTCTCACTCAATTCTATTGCTCTCCAGAGAACAACAATTTTATAAGGCATTTTTCATTCAGAGATCTCAGGGCATTTTTTCTGAAAAGAGATGGGCTAGAGACGCTGGCCTACCGGTGTAGGCATGTGTGCTGGGGTCATACAAAGGATCAGAGGAGAAGCACAAGCTTCCTGTCGACAAGGAGCATTTGAGTGCTGTAAAACCAAGGTTGAGCAAAGTACTAAAACCAAAGGCTGACATTGGGCACAGCAAAATATTATGATCCCAAGTATCACTGACCCAGTGGACAATAACACAGTAGCAGAGAAGCAGGAAATGTGAAACCGATGTAGTCTTTTCTCAAGAACCGAAATAGAATGGTTCTGTCTGAAAAGCTCTTGGGAAAAACAAAACGCACAGTCCCACGCGCTGAGCCGTTCTGCCCCAGGCTGACTGCAAAGCTGAGGGTGGGTTTGGCTATGCTTATGGCAGACTTTGGGAGGTAGCCAATGGCCGTGTGTAATGCACACTTTGGCAAGGACTTGCATTTTGCAAACTTCCAAAAATGGATTGTAATAAGATGATGACTTAGTAGTGAATGTAAATGGGTATTTATAACTCCTCAAATACGAGAAAGGATCATCCCTTTCTTCTACAACTTAGAATTAGCAAGCTTTTCCCAAATAGATAAATAATTTGTTAGTTAAAAGCTTTCTCCCCATGAGAAAAGATGAAAGCAAAGGTGCTGGTGAGAATGTTAGGGTTTTGAGGAGAAAACCCCTACAGGGTCCATGTTAGTGCCGGCAAAACAGAGTGCTTAGAGCACCTGTCCCAACATTACATTTTATTTCTAAAGAATCGTAACATAATTCATACTAAGTGTTAAAACTGAAGCACTTCTAAAAGCAGAACTTGCTAGATGCTATGTGATTTTTACTTTATTTTGTGGGAAGTTAAAATTAAGAGGGTTTTTTTCCTTTTCGTGCATATGCAATTTTTAAATTGCAAGGTTCCCCTAAGAAGCAGAGGCTGCTCTAGAATGTCTAAGGAATCATAGATGATAGAAGCAGTGAGATTATGATACTTGGGGTGGCAGGAACATGACTAATAAATACGTCCATTTAGTTTGTATCAGTTCTGCTTATCCCAACTTTCCAGCTCTGCTAAAAGCTCCAGCTATTCCAGTCTGTAGCCTTCTCTCTGGCAAAGAGTCAAACCAAAGCTTCAAGAGTTTCTGGAGCAGGAAGTTAGATGTTCCTCCTTTCCTCCCCTAGTCTGAGCGAAGGGTTGAAGTGAGCCTTTGTCAAATAAGTTTAAGCGCTTACCCCCCAGCTACAGCACACAGCATTATGTGGGGGTCACAGACAAGAGCCATTAGCTTTTAGGTCTTGCTGAGAAGTGCACTGAATTACTGTCCATTGACAAAGCAGCAACAATCTCACTTTTAAGCTCAGTTCACTGGTTTCTGAACACCTTTAAGATATTCACAAAACTGTCAATAATTTATTTTTAGTGATCCTTTCAGATGCATGTTGAGAGTAATTCTGGGAAAGCAGGATTTAGAAAGTTACCATGAGTCTGAAAACTATTCTTTCATTTAAGATTGCTGAAAGTGCTTGAAAGTTTCTGCAAAAGGAAAAGAGAAACCATTTATTTTCCAACCGTAACACTGGCATGAGAAACCCAGCAGTAAGTGACTCTAAAATACAATAGACTTGTTTCACTCAGGTCTTCTCAAAAGGGTACTTAAAGCATGAGCTTGTGTGTGGCTTATAGAATAATTGAAGCATAAGTTATGTCTTGACATCCACAGCCTCTGCATCCAGCACAGAACATGCTGCCAATATCCTAATCATATCCAACCCCATCCACTTCTCCCCTTGTCCCCAAAAGCCCTAGGCTTTCTTGCCCCAGTCCTCACACATCCTTGTAGCTACCAAACATGCATCCCTGGGGAGTCTTGCTTTGAATTTTGCATGCCCACCTCCATGGATGCTTTCAGGCTTTTATTTCCCATTCTGCATCTGGAGGAGACAAAGGCGGAGGGAATGAGCCACTGATGTCTCCTGTCTAAAGGGGAGCAAACTTGCTCATAGCAAGCAAAACCCAGTTATCTGCCTCAAAATCACAACCATCATGAACCTTCTGAAGTGCAGCCATGTTACAAAAGCCCAAGCCTATCTTTCCCCATTCTCTGGCACATTTCACACTCCCCTCTCTCGCTCACGTTGTCCCTGCGGATGCAATGATGACAAGCTGCTGTCACGATGAGATGCATAAATGGAGTCACATTAAGTAATTTCTGAGGTTTTCTCCAGCCCAAAAGAAAAATAAAGTTTATGTGAGAAATGGCCCCAACAAAATTTAATACAGGAGAAATACAAATGATGCATGGAGGCAACGAAACCCAAACTATGGGGATTTTTATTGCTATTTTGTCTTCCAGAGTGAAACAAAAGAACTGATCAGCCAGCGATATGCTGGCAGTGTTAGCAGGCAGGAAGAAGTGAAGTCTTGGTACATTGCTTATGACATTTGAAGACCAGATCTCAGTTTCATGCCAGAAATACAGAACTCTTGGGTTTGAGAAGAGCAGTAGTGGTCAGCCACACAACAGACTTTTACATTCAATTGTGCATGCTTACAAACAGATGAAGGCAGAGTGCTAGGACTTCTGTCTTTGCTGAAAATTTCCTGGGATGTACCCGTGTACTTTCCACCCATCATTTGCCACGGACTCACAACTTTGTTTTCTGTCTCATGTAATTTTTAGGGAGCTAATGGACAGATGGAGGCAGGACAATAATCTCAGCTTTTACTACTGGACAATGAAATATTTTTCTCTTGAGCGCAATCACAGCATGAAAGGTAGAAGGAGAAAGGAAATGAACTTACTGCTTCCATATGCTCTGTCAGAGTGACCAGCTGTACTACTGGTGGGAGGTCACCCGTTCTGTGTTTCTGAGTTGCAAAAGCATTGCACGCTTTTGTCATTTGCTTTTGTGTTGGATGTAGTTTCCCGAGCTGTTCTGGAAATATAAACCTGAATAAAAGGACCAGAAAGGTTTGAAATCACAGTTCTTGTTCCCTGAAAACTGGTCCTTTGGTGGCCGTGGGGCAGACAGCCCCATGCAGAGAGTGATAGGCAGGTAAAGCACTGCTCCTCTCTGCCACTGAGCACTTAGAGCCTGGCTGCATAACACTTGAGAAGTGAGGTAGTAATGGGTTTTATTTTATTTTTGGTAGCCTTCTGCCTCAGAATCATGTTAATTTATTTTTTTAAGCAAGCTTTTATAATTCTGTGCTTGTATACATCTAAAACAGTGCCATTAAAATGCCCAGGTTCTCTGGGTTTAGAGGAGTACCTGAGAATGAACGGTGTTTAGTCCTCTCGTCATTTCTCCTTTTGTTACTACAGAAAGACTTCCCTTCCCCCAACTTTGAATGCAATTAGACTTTTATTTCTGTGTGCACCGAAAATACCATGTAGTTGTGAGCACCAGTTTGGGATTATGATTACAGGGACTGCAGAAGGAAGGGACAGGGGAGACAAAAGAGGGTTTGCTCTTACTGAATGGTAACTGTGAAGGGCTGTCAGGTAGTCTGCAATGTAACATTTTCCCATGACATTTACAGGGAAGAGGAGGAACCATCCAAGCTGGAATAGACTTCATTGTAGGAACAATACCACAGTCTTTTTAGGAAAAGGCATTAGCAGCCTCCAAGTGCAAATACCAATTAGCCTATGTCCCATGGAGATCCCAAAGCACCACAGACATTAGCCAGTTTAGTCTCACAGTCTCCTGCAGAAGGGAACAGTCCTTTTACCAGTGACCAAATATATACAAGTCATAAACAGCAAAATTTGCCCAAAGAGCTTGTGACTGAGGTGGAAACAGGCCTGGCAAGACTTGGAAATCAGCATGAAAGTCAGGTCTGGCAAAGTCTTACTCCAGGAGCAGTAACTTTATTCACAGGACAGTCCCTTCTTCCATATGTAAAGGGTCACAGGCACAGAAACCCTCATAACCAGGGTTTTATGTGCTTTTTTTTTTTTTTTAACTTTACTCAAGCAAGCTGTGACTGAAGTTAATCAAACTTCTCCCTAGGTGGAAAAAAACCACCAAAAACCAACCAAGCAATAGTAAGACACGGAGTACAAGAGGTATCTCAGTTGCCCTGCATATTCTCCTTTCACCAGCAAGCACACAGCCACTATTCTTATGCGGAAACATTTTGCAGTTTGCTTTGCACCAGAGACAGCAATGACTCAAAGTACATGGCCTGGGAGACTTGTACTGGAATGGAGCATCATCTATTTATATAAGTGCCCCTATGGAAAGCATGGTGTATTTATAAGAGCACAGATGTTTCTTTGTATTTTGCTCAAGTATTTTCTTCTCCTGAAAGGCACTTACTCTGGGATGGTTAACAAGACAGATTAATTCATGTGGATCCTTGCAGCAGAGTAGGGTTGTCACTGGTGGGGAAAGAGGTTTGATTATATTATTCCCTATTGTCAACACAGGCACTTTATAATAGATTTATGGCTAATAAAAACTTTAAGTAGTAGAGGGTCCTTGAGTTTCAATTTTGAACCTTTGGCCCTTGCTCAAATCACCAGCAGATGCTGGCCACATTAATAAACCAAATAGCACGTGGATACTAAAGAGGCATATGGCTGGGTACGCAATAAAGGCAGTAAAACACAGGAGAGGGATCTTTACAATCTGCTTTGACCTAATGGAATCATTCTTTCAATAATAAAATTACTCTTTACTGACATATGATATAGCATACCTCAGATCAGTGAAGTAATTCCCAGAAAATTCAGGAGTTTAGGGTTGATGCTGCTCAATAGCACATTTCCATGCTATTGAAAATTTTAGGTGGATTCACAAATGTGGATTGGTGATAAGAAAACTGAACTATGGCTAAGGAAGCAAACAGGTGCAAAAGAAAGAAAAGATAGGGCTTTGTGGAGAGCTTCCGTTATGAAATGATCTCTTTTCAGCCGGCGGCTCTGCCTGAGATGCAGACTCCAGGATAGTCTGCCAGAATGCATTAGGGATCCATCAAACCTTGCCTTCAATTCAAGGCAGAGATTTAACCCCATTTTGGGTTCTCTGCTGATCTATCGTCACCTACTGTGTTATCAATAAGCTGTGATACCAGCAGGCAAAGCAATGAAAAAGCTCCTGAACTGACCACATTCGCAAATCCAGCCATTTTCATCCACTCCCAGGTATACGGGCCATGTCCTCGCGAAGGGAGTGGTAAGTACAGGAATGGAAGGCAGCAGTTCAGGTGCTTTGATGCTCTGCAGAGATAAATCCCCTCCTTGCCCATATCCAGTGGATCTGCCATGGGACACACAGCCAAGTACAGGCTGGGTTCACATCCAGGTTTGGATGTGAACATCAAACTGTGAACAGCAAACTCCCAGGCTACAGAAAGGAGGGCAGGTACCACCGCTGCCATCCTGCCTGCATTCTGCCCCAGTTGAGGGCAGCTCTGTACCTGCACAGCCTGTGCTGACAGCGGTGGGTACAGCACTACCTCCAGCACAAGTTGGAGCGAGCTTTGCTCTCCTATTGGCCATGGGGTCTCAGGGGCTACATGCTGCTCTCAGCAGCATCGATGTAGACACCTACGTGACAGCCATCACACAGTACAGTGCTGGGGAGTGAAAAGCTCCCAGTATGCCACTCAGTCTTTATGTCTTTATGGGCATGAGAAGAGATCATGCCAGTGACTGCCAGAATAAGTCAGGGCATGTGAGGCGGTTTCCGATGAGGGGCTGCCGTACGCATCCAGTGTGCTGCAAGTGAGTTTTGTTGCTAATTAAATCCTTTCTCCTGATTATTTATAGTCCTCTATTTACTGGCTCATTGATTTTAGAGGCCATGTTAGTTTTCTTTTTTACATGTCTGTCTGAATGGGTAGATTATAACTTATTACACAAAGAACAAGTGAATTGGTGTCAGAGTGATCTATTACACAGATGGTCTGTGAGCAAAGGGCCTCTGTCTTTGACTTTGGCATACTGAGAAAACAGGGAAAGATGCTGAGCCCAGTTCATTGGGTGCAAAATAATATTGTCATCCCTGTTGGTGGCTGTTTCGGGAAGTTTAGGACATTGGCTCCACGAAGTTTCTTCTGGTGCTGGCCAAGGGTTACAGAAGAGACAACTGGGGACAGAGAAACACAAGCCTGTGAAAACAAGAGGTGAGGATAGCAAACAGAAAAGGGTGTTTGCTGCCCACAACAAGGGAATTATGGGATGTTAATTGAAATTAACTGGCAGCAGGCTTGAAAACAAGAGAAAGCTGTTCAGACATATAACAACAACGTGGAGCTCTGCCACAGGTTGCTGTAGGAGCTGGAGATGTGCAGGATTTCAGAACTAGAGAAACTAACGGGAGAAGACAGCCCCTGAAGAGATTCTAGGCACAAAATCACTCTGGTTTAGGAAACCCCACGAGTCACTGTGGGAGTGTTGAGGGAATCACACACATGCCATGTGCCCATAATTTGCTCTTGACAGCTGCTCTTGGCCACTGTCAGGTGGAGAACAGCCTGAGTCAGGAGAGCTGCTCCAAACTGATCTTCACTGAGTCAAAGCTAAAAATCAAAGCAGCACCTGGGATGTACATTTAACCTGGTCCACCAAGGCAGATGCCCGAGCAGAAATGTCCCGCAGAGGCACTGCTACAGCAGTGGAGGCTGCCTCTCACTGCACAAGCAACCAGGAAACCCTCAGCCTTACCAAAACCCACCAAGGGAGAGCAGATCATAGGCTCAAGCTGAAAACACATGAACCTTGGCTTTATGCCTACAAAGACCTTTGATTTAGAGGATTCAAATCCATTTCCCAGCGTGAATGATGGTTCGTGGTATATTTATGTGGCCTTTCAGCATTAGTACCTTATGACCAAGCATTTCCAGTTGTTGCACCACCATCTAGCTGGGACGGAGTTATTTGCACTCTGGCAGGGAGCTGGAGCTGGGTTGCATGTTGTAGAGCAGGGGTTACACATGCCCGAGGATGAAACCGCTGCTGCGATCTCCCTGAAGAGCCAGCACATGCCTTGCAATCACAGGAGGTCGAGGTTCAGAGACCACATCTATCGGTACAACACTGCAGCAGATGCACTGGGAAAAGCACTTAGCCTTTCTGTTCAGGCAACAGATCAGGACTGACCCAGCACACTGATGTGTTTCAGTGCTCTTTCACCACTCTGAAGACGAATGACAGCAATGTAGTGGGAATCGGACTACGTATGAGATTGGGAGGGGGTGGATCTGGAGCCACATCTGTTACGTGAAGAAGCCAGGTTGCAGCACATGCCAGACCCTTGGCTAAGCTTCAAGGCCATGTGAGTGCCTGCACCCAAACCTTCAGCCAAGCTTGGTACTCCAGCTGTAAAGTGGCAGCAGACCTCTTGCTGCACTTGATGTGGAGTATCTGCACACATCCTGCATGTATCAAAGCAGCGAAACCTCAACCAAACCAAAGCCTGTCTCAGACTCTGTAAGGTCTTTAGGGCTCCAGATACTGACAAACAAAAACCTTGTGCTGTTGTAAGGCTTCAAAGCTGACACTTTTTATTGCGATTCTGGGGAATTCTTCCAAGTGTTGAATTGCCCACTGTTATGTCAACTTGTACCTGACCTTTAAATTTACTGTATTTGCAAGAAAAGAAAACAGGTTCTTCCCCTCTATTCCCCAATTGTTTTGTGCTTAGAGGAAATAAACTTTTGTTTCAATAATCATAAACACAAAAGGTTCCCCAGAGGGCTATTTAAGACTCTGAGCTAGTTAAAAAGAACATTTGTATGAATTAGAGAGCAACAACAAGTCACCACTGATCTAAGCTTCTTTCTAGTGCTTAACCAGTGTCTGTAGGTGGGGAAAAGCAAGACAGATCGGTAGGAGGTAAGAAAGATGGAAACTGGGATGTTTGTTCTGCTTTACAGTGCATTTCCCAAGCAGCAGCTGGGGAACAATACCTGTCCTTCACTGGCCACGTGGTCACTTTATGCCTGTATCTGTACCAAGGCATAAAGGACAACAAGCCTTTCTACAATGGATCATACTTTTTGTCTCCCACCAGACAGCATCGGATTAAGCGGGGAATAAAGGGAGCTTTCATGCTGGTTCCTGCTATACAGAGCTGCTGCAGCACAACCAAGGAGGACAGAGCTGGCTGAGCTGCTGCGGGGGCCACGTTGGGCACAATCCCTCATCTTGCACAGGAAGCTGTGCCTTGGCTCTCCCACTGCAGACCCTGGATGACACTCCCAGACTGCTGAAGCCTGCCTGAGTTATGTGGCAGGAATAAAATCCACAAAGTGTTCACATCCATGGCTCTTAAAGACACAGACATTGACTATAATGCACACACAAAATACACTGTTTGCTCATGCCTGTGTCTTCCCACTGTTTCTTTTGCTTACATTAGATCTTATTTATGGATATCTGACCTCAGCAAGTGTGTACACCTACATACGTGACCTGTCTATACCTCATGGTTCAGACTGGAGCCACTTTGCCATGGGGTCTTCCACAACACTAACCAATGGTGAATGGGTCCATGTCAGATCTGTGGGGTGTTTTACACACCACCTCCTCTCCTGTGTAAATCCACGTGCCTGCATCACTACTCATTGCCCAGCATTGGGAAGGTGATGGGCAGGTTTTGTCCATAGGATCACAGAACCTTTTAGGTTTAAAAAGACCTTTAAGATCATCAAGTCCAACCGTTAACCCAGCATGACCAATCCCACCACTGACCCATGTCCCTGAGCACCTCGGCCACACATCTTTTAAACCCGTCCTGGGATGGTGACTCCCCCCTCCCTGGGCAGCCCCTGCCAATCCTGACAGCCCTCTGGTGAAGGAATTTCCCTGATATCCAACCTAAATCTCCCCCAGCACAACTTGAGGCCATTTCCCCTTGTCCCATCACTTGTCACTTGGGAGAAGAGACCAAAGCCCCCTCCCTGCACCCTCTTTTCATGGAGTTGTAGGGAGCGAACAGGTCTCCCCTGAGCGTTCCCTTATCCAGGCTGACCCCCCCAGCTCCCTCAGCCGCTCCTCACAGGAATTGTGCTCCAGACCTTTCTCCAGCTCCGTTCCCTTCTCCAGATGTGCTACAGCCCCTCAGTGTCTTCCTTGCAGCGAGGAGCCCAAAACTGAACTCAGGATTCGAGGTGTGGCCTCACCAGCGCCCAGTACAGGAGGACGATCCCGGTCCTATTCCAGCTGGCCACACTGTTCGTGATGCTGACCAGGATGTCGTTGGCCTTTTTGGCTACCTGGGCACATGCCAGATCATGTTCAGCTGCTGACGAACAACACTCCCAGGTCCTTTCCTGCCTGGCAGCTTTCCAGCCCCTCATCTTCCAGGTGTTAACCTGCCTAAAAGCTTTGCTGAGGTAAGGTGAATGCTACCAGTCAATTAGGACACCCACAGGCCCCCTGTTCCCCTTCCTTTGTCCCCTGCCAGGGGTGTGAAACATGGCCACGTGCAAACGTATGAATACATACACCTGCATACGACTCAATACTCAATGGTGTATTTGCTTCTTTCCTCACACAGCACATCTGGGGAGCTGGGAAGATGGGAATAAACTCCTGCAAGGACTGACTAAAAGCCTCAGTGTGCCGTTTGTAAGGCCTGACACACTAAATGAACATGAATTCCTGTCCTCTGCAGCTAGTGATGGAGCTTCACCTTTCATGCAGCTAGAGATCCTGGCCTTTTTTTCAATGATCATGTTCAGAGAAGTCAACAGCCTCTGAATCATCCAAAAAAACCCATTGGAAAGGGACTAAAATGTAAAGTCCTTTTCTTATATGAGAAAAGCTCTTGTTGAATGCATTCATATCGCTGCAACAGACAAAACATAACAGAAGGACTTGAAAAGATGGTGCATAGTTTAAGAGCTCCAGCGAGATCAGATACCAAACACCCAGGTGCAGTGTGGCTCAGATCTTCCTTGATTTTAAAGCGTTGTGTGGGAATGAAACTCCGCAAAAAGTTATGTTCAAGTCTGTGACATCCGGGTGGGTTTGATCAATTATTCAACCACAGCCCAAAGTCCCTGTTAATCTACATAAAAAACAAGCGACTCGCAGAGAAAGCAGCGGGCTGGGCGAGCAGTTTTTCAGGGTGAGCAGAGCACGAAGGGAGCACGCTGACAGCCCTGGTGCGAGCTCTGCCTCTGGGGCTCAGACACTGCAAACTGTGCTTTGTCGGCTGCGGCAAGGTCTGATCAGAAACTAGTTGTGAGGCCACTCATACACCTCTGCTAGGCTCTGTGACCAGCAAGTCCTCGTTTACTGCGCGTTACCGTAAGGAGAAAATCTGTGCAATGGGAGGAGGCTGAAGGGCCAGGCAGGTTTAAGGTTTTGCAGTGCTGAGATTGTTACAGAAACTGTTCCCACAGCTGAAGAGTTATTTTTTTAGATCCCCCAGTCTCGAGGGTTCAAGATTACACAGCGCGGGCTCCTGTTATTCTGAATAACTGCTCAGCCAGGGAAGGAACCATGCCATGCCATTAGGGGACCAGTCACACAAGGAGACCATTTCATGAACCTGACCATTACTCAGCAGCTCTGTAGGAGAGGGCTGAGAACTGGGAATCCTGCACAACCTTTGGGAAGTGGCACGAGCCCAGCGGGCAGCTTGGGCTGGCACATGGCAGCACAGTTTCCCCCCCCCCACACCCAAACCAAAGGCTCAGGCAGGATGGTTGCAGGAGGAGGGCAGGGTCTCTGGGGGGTCACTGGGAGCCCTGCCCTCCCAGAATGGGAGCTCCTGTAAGGGGAAGATCACACTTGTTTTGCAGAAAGGAATGAGGGTCTTCGAAACGGTGGAAGATTTAAGTCACTACTGAGGAGGGGGGGTGGGATCTCCCTCTGTGAATTGATCAGTCTATGCTCTAATAAATGGCTCCAACAGCAGAAATAATGATTGCAGTCAGTGTCCTGGGATGAACTGGCTGTGACCCAGTGATCAGCCCCATGTCCCTGTCCCTGATACAGCCGTGATCCTGCAGCTCATGGGGCAGGAGCTTGTGCAAGTTTTGCCCATGGATGGTGGAAGCAGCTGTGTAGCAGGAATCCGACCCAGGAGCAAGGAGATAGAGCAGTGGTATGAGAGCACTTCCCTGCAGAGCTGACATCCTCCTCAGTGCCGCACTGGCAACACTCACCCAGTGAGATGGAGGCAGCAATTTAATTTCAAATCCCCTGGAGGGACTCCTACAATGAAAAGTCTGCAGAAGGAGGTAAACTCTCTGCTACTGCCTTTCACAAGTAAATATTTTTTCCAGGCAGAGCAGTGTGGCATTTATCTAAGAGAGCAGCAGCATTTTCTTAGAGGCAGAGCAGACTGGACCACTGTTTCACAAGCTGAAACTTTGATCTGGGGAGTTTTAACCTCCAGAGAGCAGCTATAGGAGCCACCTTGCCAGCATTTCCAAAACGTATCAGCCCAATGGCAACCTGACACCAGGTACAGCTTCCGCTTTTTAGTAGTGTTTAAGCTTGTCATTACTTGTACTTTCTCAGAAGCTTCAAGAAAGGTGTGCATTTACAAGTAGCAGCTGTGGGACTGACAGAGGGATGCTGTGTGTACAGTCAAGTCACAGGGACCCTTTCTTTGACCAGTTCTGTTTCTGCATGGCATTGAGAACTGATCAGGGGTATTCCTCTGCTGGAACATCATCTGGTGGCTGTTGTTCACGTCAAATCCTCCATCCCCTCCTTCACTCTGCATCACCAACACTGCTTGCCACCCATCCAGAGTCACAGAGTGTCCCTGCAGTTGCATTTACTGCTTTACACCAAAAACGTGTCTCCTTGCACACCGTACAGCAGGCAAGGCCTTACTCTTGCCAACAAGGGAGAAGGCAGCATCTTCTCAGGTTCAAGAGTTTTGCACGATTTTACATGTGCTACCCTCTCCACACATGTGCTCCAAGTGACTCTGACAACACAATTTCACCACAGATTTCCTGCCACTGGGAGAAGAGGTGTGCCTGCCCTGGAGCTTTGCTCCTGCAACACACTGCTTCCTAGAGGGAGTTTACTTACAGCTGCGAGGAACTTGGCACAAAGGAAAAAGACTTATTACGTTTGTTCTGGGAGAACAGTCACGCTGGTTAACCAAAACAGTTTCTTGCTTGGCCAAAATAGACATAACTAGGACTCGAATGCTGTGTCGTACTCCATATGCAGAGTCCTCTTGCTGCCAGACCCACGCAGTTGCTGTCTGAGCACACAGCAAAGGGAAGGCTGCAAGGGGCAAAGCAAGGCTGGTGCATGCAGTGGTTGCCATTTTGAGGGCAGAGGCTCAAACACAATGCCATTAGCTTGTCTATTTGAAGTAGCACAAAGGTGTATTGCTGCTATTCACAATGGAAGGGAATGTAAAGCCGTTTGCTGGCTTTTCCCAGTGCAACTGGCCAAGGCAGAAAACTGACCGGTGTGGATGGCCATGCAGCTGTGTGGCCACCTGACAGCCATCAGGATCATGTTGCCAAACTTTCAGGCATGCACCCACAAAATGAGGGGTCTAATACATACTAGAGTAGCCCCAGCCTTTCTCCTCTGGATCAGTATGGTGGATGAAGCATGGGATGATGATGGTATCTCTGCCAATTCCACTTTCAAAGCCAGTTGCTCATGCTCTGCTGGGCACCTTCTGCTCTGTAAAGCCATTCAGAGAGGCCTGGCTTTAGTGCAGCTCTACCTGACCATCACAGTCCCATGTACATCCAAATTTTGATGCATGGGGCTGAGCCACCTCCCTGGGGTAAGGAGAACCAGGATGTGGGGTTGAGCTCCAGCTACATATAAGAGCAGTGGTAGAGTAAAATGTGAGCTCTGAACAACAGAATCCCACACGTGGACTGGAGTTGTTTGCCAGGTCTGCTAGATGACCAGCATTTCTAGAAGGAGGTTGGGACAGGGAGGGACAAATGCCATGCAGGTATGTTGTAGTCACTAATTAATCCAGGGAATACTGCAAAGGAATTATTTCTCTTTGAGGCAAGCATCTAAACACCTGGGATTACACAATCTTCTTACCTAGAAAATAATCATGCTGACAGCTCTTACATTTCTAAACTCTTGTTTGATCCTTTACAAGATAGAGGAAAGCAGAAAGGCCCAGCATCATGGGCATCTGATCAATACACCCAAACCCCACTTTCACTTTGATCTCACACCAGGCCCTGGTTGGTTTTTGAAATGCAAATAGTGCTTTTGAACACTTAATCTAGTCTCAAAGCCTGATTGAGGGGAGAGATTCAGCTGTTGGAAGAGTAGAGGGCAACTAAGCTGATCCCAGACCGATGGCAGCAAGGT
This sequence comes from Rhynochetos jubatus, assembly GCA_027574665.1. Lineage (NCBI taxonomy): Eukaryota > Metazoa > Chordata > Aves > Eurypygiformes > Rhynochetidae > Rhynochetos > Rhynochetos jubatus. The sequence continues at coordinate 3,408,484 of CM050672.1, read as the reverse complement.
CTGCAGTAGGATGTTAACTCCTTCCAGGGAGCCCAGCTGATGTCGTGGGTGGGCTATAAAGGACAAACTCAGTAAGCTCCATATCATCCCAAAGCAGAGTCACTTACTTTTTGGACAATCACCAGCACCTAAGAGGCAGAGCATGCATGGACTGAACAAAGCCAGCCAAGGACCTGACCCCAGGTACCTCACTCTGCAGCCACAGATCCCACCCAGGCTCAGGCATTTTTGACAACAGGAGAGACCAAAGACAGACTCCTGGAAACACTGGCCTTCCAGCTTTTGATAGCAAGTACAGGGCTTGGGGGGTGGGGTGAGGGGGATGGGGGGTGGGGGGTGGGCAGGGCAGGGGCAGGCAGGGAATCAACAGAGAACTAGAACTAGAGACTGGTGTGGGAACGAATACAGGACAGCTGGGTGGGTAGGCACACATAGTGAACTGAGGGTCTCTGCCCTCAGCTATAACCTGGTACCATCATACGGGCTGCTGTGCAGACTGGAAAACTCTTGCTTCTCCTGACTTGCCATGTAACAGATCTAATTTTTTTCTTAAAGAAGCAGCGTCACCTTTGGAGAGTGTTGGATATTCAGCAGAGCTCCTATGAAGAAATAGGAACTTTTCATTATTCCAACTTTTCCTGCAAAGCTGTTTAACCTCAGAGAAAAGTTACTCATATCCTTAGCTAATCAGAGACAGGACAGGGCATTTCCCCATCTTTAGTGGCCAGACAGCACAAAAGAGCCTGAACTTGGCTGATGCTACTTAGCTAGAAGAGTGCAGTTTGTTCAGCCCCCTGCCAGCCCCAAGGCATAGGGTAAGGTGTACATCAGAGGGAAAGAACTTACCTGCACACCGTCAGTTTTCATCTGGCACCGATTTACCCCAATCTCGGTGTGTACATTGGATGTAGTTATCTAGTTGTCTTCGGAGGTTGATGGAGAGGAACACACAATGGTCAAAAGCTGATCTCATCCTGAGGCCATCAACCTCAGGAAAAAACCCCTTAATTATGGCTAAAAAGATACACTCTTCATCATTGAGTACCTAAATCAGCTCACATGGTGATACCAGACAATGATGCATGGTCTAAAGGGAAAATAGGGCCTGTTTTAGCACATTAGTCTTGCTACAGGTTCCCAAGCTCTGCAGCAGACTTCCAGCTTCCTCTGATCTACCTCTCTCCATAGACAGAGGTCCTTTCTATCTATCTCCAGAAGTTCCAGTGAGATATCCGCATTCCCTCCACTAGTAAGAGGAAAAGTTCATCAAGAAATAGGAGGTTCCCAGACAACTGTGCAAGAAGAGCCTATATTAAATGAGCCACTTCAATAAGATAAGAAAGTTATAATTGCCATTGCTAATCTTCTCAGATTTACACAAGAGTTACACAAATTTACACAGTTACACAAATTAACAATCCAGACCCTGAAAACTACTGCTGTGAGATTCCCTGACGTATTCCTAAAGCAATTTGCACAAAGACCCTCCCAGTCACTCATCCCCAGCTGCCACCTCACACAGCAGCTGCCCCACAGGCAGACAGCAAAGCTTGCCAGGGTTTATATACCTTGGGGGGGAGGGTGGCTCATTGGTTGGGCAGAGGATTTTGCGGGATTGATCAATCCCAGTAATGCATGCATGGATGGATGGTATGGATTGGTAGTGCAAAGTGAAGCAAGATGGTTTTCAAGACCGAACACAAAATCTTGCTGGTCTGTTCTCTGCTCCCAGCACGTTGGTGTCCCCTTGGTGGCAGGAGCAGCTCCGAGAGCTGTGCAGGGATCAGAAGTACAAGAAAATGTGATCACCTGCAGCTGGGGCTACACTGAGGTGGGGCTGAGCCTTCCCGCAGCCGTGACTAGTGCTCGCCTGGGGCAGGGGAGGTTCAGCAGCCGGGTGAGCTCAGCCCATGCCAGGCAGCTGTGAGAAAATTCCAAAATGTCATCTGTTCATGTCAGGTAAAGACAGAAACGATGATAAATGGAGATCAGATAAAGGGGGGGAAAAAAACCTCAGCAAAGATGATAACAGTTTCTGGTGACATTTTAAGCCACTTTTTCTGTTGGATCTGCAGACTCTCTGCCCTTTTATGAGCATTCAGCTATGTTTGGAGTATATTCTCAAAACTGAGAGGTTTTGTTTGTTTTCCTTACTGGAAACTAAGGACATGTCATGTCTTGATGAAATCATGACTCTTCACTTAAAGGACTAAAGTCCTTTATCCACGTACAATCAAAGGGCAAGGCACGGACTGCCCTGACCTCTGGTTTCAGAGATCTCCAAGAAACATCAGCATTTCAGGCTGTCTGTATTGTTTATCGTATCAGAACAGACTGGAGGCCTAGCAGCTGTATCTGTTTATCAGTCCACCTGTCAGACAAATAAAAGAGTCGTATTAATCATAATCATCCAAACTCTTATCTGAAGCACAATCTTGGACGGAGCACATCTCCCCAGCACCATGCACGGCCAGTCTTGGCTGGCCCGGCAGCAGAAAAGCTGAAGGAAATGAAAACTTTGTTAGGTCAGAGGCTTGGGCCACCTCTTGGGAATAGTGATAACAATGTACAGGCCAGAAGAATTGCTCAGTAAAAGGAAACAAAGCCTCCTTGATTTAATCACATTGAGGTTTGGGGGAGAAAGCTGCAATGACCCTGTAATTTCCCTCACAACTAATTACACAGTGTTGCCCATGGGCTTGTGTCTTTTTGGTAGAACCCACCTTTGAGCAGCTGTGAGGTGGTCATTTAACACTGGTCAAATCACCATGTAGTATCTGTAGCTTCTGCTTTTACCAGTGTGCTTGTTCTGGTGTCACAGGGTGCTGCGTTTTGGGACACCGTAACTGGAGACAGAGTTAAAGACCAGAATATATTATTATAATATATATAAAAAACAGAATATATAATAACATATGATTATAAGGAAATAAAAAGAGGCAGGGTTTGGAGGTACTAGGGCCTATGGTTCTAAGCTGAGCTGGAGGTCACCCATGATGCTCTACAAAGGATGGGCTGATGTTTATCTGAGTGCCACGTGTCCCCTCTGAGATGGAAATGACTGACAGCCCAGAGATGGTTTTAATGTGTTTATATTCAATGTTGCAGGAGATGTTACAGCTCATTTCTGTCCAGGCACCTTGTGTGGATGATGAATGTTCTTTAATAGCTGCAATATTTAGTGTTTAATGTAAAATCACTTGCTCCTAATGCTTTGCACTTGTAAGGTTATGAAGCTTGATTTACGCCTGACTGCAGTGTTGACAAATCCACATTAGTCCTCAGCCCAGATCTCTGCATGGCAGATATAAGTGGGGAAAGTATTTTCCACCTCATCCCACCTTTTATACCTTTCCACCAAGACCTTTCCTCTAAACAGCCTCCAAACAGCTGGGGTTATATTAGTAATAGACCCCATACCCTTCCCATAAACATTTTCTCACATGTGCTTCAGCATCAGCTGCAGAAAACGCTCCCACCCAGAAAAAACACCATGTGCAACACAAATCTCTCTGCTCTGACTTTCCATCCTTACCACAATCGTGTTTTGTGCTTTTCCCATCCAGACCTCAAAGGAGCCGACAGCGGGAAAGGACCATGAAGGGAGGAAGGGAACTCCTGCCTAAATATCAAAATTCAGTCTATGTTTGGGGAGACTAAAGAGGAAAGGGCCACCAGGGCCCCAGGTTGGTAGCCCTGTGCCCCACCGCTGACCCAGGCTCTGTGCCAGCATGTGGAGCTCTGTCAGTGCAACAGGCACACTGTAAGGCAGCTTGGCTCCTGGAACAAGAACAAATATGATTTCTTGGAGGGATGGTTGCTTAAAATCCAGGGACTAGCATCAAGAGCACAGCAATCCACTCCCATAACTGTCATTTATTTTGTGCTGCTGGTGGTTGCCTAAGGGGAAAAATAGGCAGAGATTTGAAAGACAGTGCTAATTTAATTTGCCAGTATGAATAAAGATAAGACTGTAAAGCATGTTAATGAAGCTACAGTATCACATAATTCACATGCAACGGAAACACTGCCTTTCTCAGAGCATGATTGTCTTTTCCACATTTAAACTTGATTAAAACAGGATGAGGACATTTCAATACACGCCCTCCTATGAAAAGCAAGGTTCTTCCAGGGACGCTGGGGTGCATTTAGAAAAAGCTGTAGGAGGAAAGATAGATGCCTGTTGCCATGGTCAGTTAAATGTACAGATTCAAGTGCATTCACCATTCCAACATACTTTACCTGTTCACACCTGTTTATCTTAGTTTTACACCTCTGTGGGAATTTTCTCTCTTTCCTGTCTCCTTCGTTTGTCAATTGACACAAGAAAATAGCCAAAATTATGTTAAAAAAAAGTACTACAAACCCCAGGGAGAGAATTATGCCCCTAGAAGAAGGTGAAAGATTTTCTTCACAGTTAAGCAAATTAGAATTTAGAAAACTCAAAATTCTTGGAAGCAGATGAAAGCCCTTGCTGGCTCCCTGGAGCACCCGTGAGGGTTCCCAGGCATGAGTTTTCATCAGGTCCTGGCTTCATAAAGCAGGTATGGTTCATTCTGTATCTGTAAAGAGAAGATGACTCTGATCTGAAGGCTTGTGCTTCTCACTGACATCAGTGGGAAATCAGTTCCCAACCCTGTAAGAGCATAGCAAGCCAATGTCTGTAACTGAGAAGAAAAAAAGCATATTATTATTAAAATTAATTACCTATCAAGACCCCTTAATCTTGATTTAACTGCATGAGAAATATGGATTTGCTGGTGTAGCCAGTGGGGTGGAGGAGAATGTGAAGGGATTTTAGAAAAGGATTAAAAGCACTTTCATTACCTGTAGGAAAGGACCAAGGCATGTAGGAGCAATGTCTGTGGGGGTGTGCTCTGTAGTATAATCAGGCAGCTGTGGGGCATGCAGAATGCTCACTTCTAAGACACTTTGCTGCTGTTGTGTAGTATTACCATCACAATGACTCAACCCCAGAGGGATGCTACAATGTGAGTCACACACTCTGTGCTTCCTTGGGCACGGAGATGTCTGGTTTGTGTTTCTCTGAGGTTTCCCTTAATTACCAAAATTGCCCAGACTGAAAGTGCTCTTTGGGATAGGAAATTACAGCACAAACACCACATATCTCTTCCCTTTCACTTTAAAAATGCAAAAATAATACCCCGCTTTCATCATGTGTCTGATCTGATCACAGCAAGCTTCAGGAAAAGCACTGGGAAGAAGTCTTAGCCCCACTGCTCAGCAGCGCCATGCTCTGCTCCCAGCAGGGCAGGAGGGCATGGTGTGTGGCACAGACTGAGTGTGGAGTTAGAGGAGATTGAGGGAGAAAATGGCCCATGCTTTAATGTAGCCATTACTGCTATGGATCCCCAAAATATTTTAATAAATAATGGGATTAAGGCCTGCAGCACTAGGTCCAACCCACTGGTGGCCTCTATGGGACAGGGGATCCATGAAGTGCTCCAGATAAGTGCACCAGGAGGTTGGCCATCCGTGTACCCCGGGGACAAGACTCAGGTGCTACATCTCTTCCCCTTACAAAGACCTTCTTCTTAGGTCACCACACTCAGCTCCACATGGTTATGGCTGTTTGTTGTCACCAAAGTCACAGTGGCTCCTGTTTCATGGTGGCACCTAGTTTCAGGGTGAAGGCAGAGTGTGGCCAACACACATGTGTGTGCACAGCCGGGGAGCTACAAGCCCAGCCACTGCTCACTCCCTGATTAAGGACTCCAGCACTAAAGGAGGGCAGAACTACAGGCTCTTGGCCATTAAAGGCCTCGTGTTTCATATCAGGCTCCCAAAATCCCTGCGCAAGGCTGGGGAAGAGGAGCGGTGGTAAAGCAAAGTGATATTTATTGAGTGTGTCATACATTTATCCCAGCTTTTTTTCCAAGCAGCTTTAGGAAATCTCATCTCTAAGGATTTATTTTTTTCCTCTGCCTCAGCTCCCTTTGCCACTCTCCCTCCTTTTTCTTTCTGTACAGCCATATCTCTCGCACCTTCCTCCATCTAGTAAAGGGCTATGAATCCAGGAAATTCATGAACTCCCAGAAAGTTATAGCTCTTAAAAAAGTATTCATTTGCAATGTGAAAAATGGTTTGATGTATATCTAAACCTAGGTGACTTTATGGAGCCATTACAGTGCAGGTTTGAATTGTAACGCTATATATCTGTCTGTAATTACTTGGTCTTAACTGTTGCTCAAACCTTCTGTTTTATACCAAAAGGTACAAGCAACAAAACCACTCTTGCTTTGCCTTGCATCTCCAGGGATAAACCCGTGCTGGGGAGTCTGGCCAAATGCTAGAGGCATGTTGGGGTTAATTGACTGAAATCAGGTCAAATGGGTTCAGTTTCACAGAACAGAGAACTGCAGAAAAGAAGGAATTTGACTTGAGAAAATCATAAAGAAATTGAAACAGTAAATATTGTCTGCTCTCTGTGTTTCTTTTGGTTTTGAAACCTTTGTGAGTCCACTTAAATCAAGTGGTCTGGCTTTTTTCTATATCCATACAAGAAAGCTTTGCATTTGCTGAGCTTTTTTCCTTTTAATGAAAGAAGAAATTCTCCTGTAATCACATGCCTTCAGGGGTAGGGGCTTTATGATATGAGACTTCAAAAACAATTGTGATATTTAGCAGGATGACAGAGTCAGCAGCTGGTTTCTCCATGCCTTGAAGCTTGGAGTTTCACATACATCTCGTCCAAATAGGTGCAGGCATGTCACAGACCATCACCAGAACTAGTTAATGTTTTACACTTGGTTTTCTCAAGGGTAAAATACCAGTTTCAGAGCAAAGAGGATTACCAGTTCCTTCAGGATTTGGCTGAGCCATTGTTTGCTGTATTTGCCTCCTCTATGCTCTTCCAAAAGAGTTTGTTTTTCTTGTAAATGACGACTTCTACCTTCACCTTATGCAAGATATTAATGCATTGCTCCACCTCAAGGCAGTGCATGGAACTGCTAGGGAAACTGAGGCAGTCACTGTGTAGAGTCAATGTGAACACTGTGCACATAATGTGCAAAATATGCTGCATTTTCCACATGTGCTCATGCCAAGAACTTGTGAAGAGCATTTCACCCAGCCTCCTGAAAATGTGGAGGTAATTGCAGATCCTCAGCACTTCTGATTCTAGGCCAAATATATGATAAAATAAAAAATACATCTGTCACTATTTTGGCAGAGTTTTTATTTCCTGGCAGAAAATTTATCTTCAAATTTGACTAATTTTTTTTTCTATTTTTAAATTAAAAAAAAAGGGCTCTTTCTCCATTGATTTTCACATCCTCAGAACTCAACCATTTGTTCAAAAAATCCATTTTGGCAGGCAGTTTTCCAGGGTCCTTCTCTATTTATCTGCTGTGATGGGAGTAAAAGGCAATGCCAGGTATGTTTGCGTGGTCCTGGCCAGATCCCCTGCAGCCCTGCAGAAGTGATGCACTTCATCTCACACTTCTTCAGGTCAGCAGATGTCTATAAGCCACAGGTGAGCTGGGGTAAAAGGGAAGCTCTCAAAAACCAGAGGTATTTAGTACACCAGCCATCCTCTGTTACAGCCAATTCTTGGTGAATATTTGCTCTCGACATACAACAAATATTTTCTTTTTAAGAATCTCAGGGAGTTTCAGGTGGTCATGCCCAGATCTCTTCCTCTTGCCTGTTTAGCACTATCCTTTCCACAACCTTTCCAGGAAGTCTGTCTTGTCCAGTACTGAACCTGGGGAGCACATTTGCTGCCCATGGTGTTCCTATTCCCGACACTTCTTGCAGACGAGGACTTCATCCAGCTCTTGTGTCTCTGCTGCTGGAGGAGGCAGCAGTTTGGCCTCTGTTTTGCTTTAACTCCAAGCAAACATTTTCCCTGACTTTTTGCCAGTATAAAGAAAAGCTTCAGGCTTGAGAAAACAGACTGCAGCCCCAGTTACTTCAAAAGCATGAGTTTTCTTTTCCCTTTCCTTCCGTTTTGATCATTTAGTTTGTGACACAGTCTGTTTGTCCAAGTCAAAACTCCCTTTGAATCCTGGCCATAAAAAACAACACCAAACAAAATGAGCGGTTCAGCAGAGTGTTCATAGTCTCCCATAAGAAACTTTACCACAGAAATGTGGATAGTCATAAAAGACGGCTCTGGCTGACATTTGCGATGCAGCGTGATGCTCCACAACTGAATAACTACAGCAGGCAGAAGCTTAAAACAAGATAGCTTCAGGATAAGTGACTCAATTCATGCTGTAATGCAAAGAGTCTGAAGCGTCATATTTATAACTTGCCACATGTAAAAGGAGAAAATATATTTATTACTCTTTCTCCAGCTGCTCTCTCAGATTGATGCTGGGACTTATTGCAGAAATCTCTCTTCTCAGCCTCAACCTTCATCAACCGCCCAATCTCAACCTGTCAGGCCAACATTATCTTTGTTCATTTGCAGAACAATTCTGCAGAGTTATTAAGAAGGAGTCTTGCCGCGTTAATGCTTTTGTGCTTTGAGGCAGTAATCTGGAATCACTGGAAAGTACAACAGATAGATAGACAAAGCCTTCAGTGCATGAACACAAACAAGAGCTTCAAAGGAGCCAATGCTAATTCTTTAGCTCCCTTTTTGTTTTAAATGTACAAATTCTGTTTCTCCAAGAAATAATTTATAAAGCATGTTTCACTGAGGTTCATAAAAAAGTACCATCTAACCATTCATCTTTCTATTTAGAAACCCTACTATTTTACTACTGTAAAATTAAATTCAGGGTAAATGATCTCAAGTTAATTTTGTAGTGAATGAGAAATTGGATGGAGAATGGCCTCTCCATCAGTAACATTTTAGTGTGTTTTACAGGCATTTGGGCAGTCTCTGATACAGCAAGACTGATCAGGATGGAATCAGCTCTGAATTGAACGTTGCTGTCCTCACATCTGCCCTGAGGGCAGTTGGGTTTCATACAGACTAAGGGACTGTGTCCTGGCATCAATGTCCCAAAGTCTAGCTCTTCAGCTCCAGACAAAATCAACAAAACTAGGTGGCTATATCAACTTCTGTCTCCCTGCCTCGGCCAACACATAGTGAATCCCTGAATTCATGCACTAATATCAGTAGCTGTTTCTCAGGACAGTTTTGTCGTGGTAGAGTAGCTCAACAGTCCAGCTAGCACATAATGCAGAAAAGCATTGCTGAAGGTCAGGAGCTTCAGTGGGGACGGCTGGCACCAATTCTGCAGGATGACACCTGGATGATCTCCAACTACTTAGGACCGCTTTTGGTCTGCCTCTACTAATGGGACTGACATGTCCAAAGATGAAAGGAAAAGAGACATAAGCAGGTCAGGAACAGCATCCTGCTCCCATCGGGATAACACTGAGCCTCAGTATCAGCCACCTGTGAAATGAGAAGGATAATACTTCTGTTTTTCCAACTTTGTCTTCTGTTGTTTAGTTGCACGATGAGCTCTGATCTCAAATGAGAGGAAGGAGTGATCTTTTCTTGATCTGATATGTCCCCAAACTGGCTGAGTGTTATGTACTGAGCTCAGACTGAAACTACTCTAAGCGAATTAAGGTTTCCAGAGTCTTTGGTCGTCCTAAGCAGCTACCAGCACTAGGACTGACTCCAGATCATGCCCCTTTCCTCCACATCTTTGAATATCTCACTGCAACAGGATAAGGGCCAAGAGGGGATCAGGGAAACTGGACTATCAAGACCACATTAAATTAAACACTCAACTGTGATCAATGCAAAGTAGTTGTCAGATCTGTGCTAGTCTTAGGCACCCCTGAAAACCCCATCCTAACTGCACTGAACAGCTTTTCAGGTTAGCACACAATGGGCTCTGAGATCCTGCAATACTTCCATTTTCACTCAGCTTTAGCAACAGCACTATGCTTGCTTGGAAATGTTGATTTTTTCTCGCAGAGATCACTGTATCTATCTCAGGATAAGCACTTGCTTACGAGACATGTATAGGAAAGCTGTCCCCATATCTCAGTCTTTCTGTAGATTTCACAGAGTATAAAAGCCTCTTATTCCATGTATTCATCACCAAGAACAGAAGCTTTGAATTCTTTGATTCCAGTAAACTACCATTTATTAGACACATTAAATGAAAGACAGTCAAAAGGAGAATGCAACAGAAAACTCCAGCGCTGGAAAGTCTGCTTCTACCTTGCTTTTCCCATCACTAGCACAAACAGCCTTTCAGCACATCAAAGGTAAGCACTGCTATATAATAAGGCACATTGCAGTCACTGAGATATGGGTGGATGTAAACGCAGCTAAATAGGAAGATGTGTATTTAGAGATAAGTTACATCTCTGAATTCAAATCCCCACTTATCGCCTCTGATAAGTTACTCATGCATTTAAAGTCAGGACATAGTGTGTGTGTTTGCCTCTCTTCCCCAAGAGATGCATACACTTCATGATACCGAGTCAAATTTTTCCGGTCTAGTGAAAGCCTGTACTGGAGCAGCTGTGGCAAGGTTAGCTGACTCTGGAGGCACTGATCTGCAGAGCTACAGCATCCCATAGGGCCTGAGGTGAAGAGGTAAAATTCACTTAATGTGGACTGTAAGAACTCAGAGCAGCTGCTGGCTGACACAGTAGAGGTGCATCACACATCTCCGGGAGGTTTCTGTAGTCAAAAGGCCTCATCTTGGTATTGTTTATCACAGGGCTTGACCTGCTGTGAAGCCACCCTGAGGTGTGATATCTCATCATAGGTGAGATGCACCATCCAAGCCCTACAGTTAGCAATGGAGAGAAGATGGAGGAACTGCAAGGAGGCCAGTGGAGGTTGGTGCATAAACCACAGAGACATAGAAAGTGTCAGTTCTCTTGTGCTGGAAGATGAAAAGCAGGTTGGAAGGATGTCTCTCCTGCTGGAGCTAGGAGTAGGTGCACAGGAAGGATGTTACCTCTGCACCCTGTGGAGAACATCAAAGGATCACAGACTTCCTTGGAAACGGAAGCATTGACCAATTTGATACAGTGAAATCACTGACAGGCTCAATGTCCATGAAGTGTTCAGAGGAATATGAGTTAGTCTGAGCATCAAGGCACTCTGAGTTGGTTTTGTTGCTTTGAGAGGAGAAAAATCTGTGAAGTTCCTAAGAGCTACCCTTGGAAAACAATGATGATTTGGTGGTGGATTTTGATCAGTCAAACTCTGTGGCTTCTGGAACTTAACTCTGTCAATTCTGAAACTTAATGTGCTGTCGTGGTTCACTCCAGCTAGCAGAATACCACGAAGCCGCTCTCACAAATTCCCCCTTCCCTCCTCCAGCAGAGGGGAAGAATCAGAGGAAAAAGAAAGAAGCTTGTAAAATTGAGATAAGAACCATTTACTAATTAAATCTAAATCAGTATATACAGATGCTACTACTAATAAATAATTAAAATAGTAGAAAATAAAACATATGATAGAATATGATACAATTTCTCATCATCCACTGACAAATGCACACCCAGATGTTGAGTAGTGAAAGTCAGACCCGGAGAGCCCGAGAGCAATTGCAGCCCGAGAGCGATTGCAGCCCGAGAGCTGCAGCCTGAGGGCCAGAGCCCAGGAGTGGTCGCAGCAGATTCCAAGTGAACCCTATCAGCAATAATGCGACCGGGAACACTAAACAAAACCACCAGTTCCCTCATGAATGAGCCAGCACAGGAGTTAGCAAAGCAGCTAATGCAGGAGTCAGGAGAGTGTTAACAAGTGTCTGGGAGTAAGCGAGCAACGGAGTAAGGGAAGAGTAATGGCTACCGGACCCCCTCCTCGCCCCAAGACCCGAAACATGATGCACTGTGGAATGAAATACTCCCGTGGTCAGTTTGGGGCAGCTGCCTGAACTGTGTGTCCCCTACGCTGCCTGCAGTGAGACAGCGAGAGCTGGGAATGCAGCTGCAGGGTCAGAAGCGGAGAAAGACCTTGAATTCAGTGCAGGCCCTCCCCAGCACCAGCTAAGGCCTTATCAGTACTTCCCTCAGTGTCCAGGAACACAGCTTCCTAGCAACCACAGTAAAGGGAGTTAACTCTTTCCTGACTGAACCCAGCACATGTGCTCACTTCAGACTTTTAGATTTTAGATCAGACTTACTTCTTTCCTTTTTACCCCATTTTATGAGTCAAGAATTTTAAGCAGTTAAAATGTAAGAGTGTGTAGGACCTGCCAGGATCCCTATCTGAGCTCACGGGTGGAGTGCTGCCTCCAGGGAGCAGTCTGGATATGGAAAACTAGATTGCCCCAGAAAGGGCTGAGGATTTTGAGATACTGATCATTTGTTATCACAGCAGTGAACCCTAAACGGAGCAGGACTGAACAGAGCCTGGTGAATGCAGTCTGCTCAAGGTCTTCTACACTTTCATACAAAAGCTGTGGCTCTGGTCACATCAGATAGTCTGATGGCTTAGGTGGAGTGGTGATTCCTGTGGTGATTCCCATGATCACACCTTTCTTGCAAGTCCATCATTCCTGGCTGATTTTCAAGAGGCATCTGACAAAACTCTATCTCCAGAGAGGCATTCTCTGATCCTCCTCAGCCTTCAATGGTCTGTCTTTGATAAGCAACATATGTGCCTTGCCTGTCTCCTAAATGGGATGCTGTGATAAGAGGACCCAGCCTTCCTCAGATCAGTGATATCAGGGGACCAGCATGGGCTCACCTATCTTGCTAAGGCCTGTTATCTGTTAATTCAGCACATAGTAAATCACACCTAAAGGTATCCCTCTGTAATTACAGCCTGCTCTGATCCCTGAGGCTTCAGGACTAATAGGTTTGTGTTTACAGAATAAATTTCAATTTAATATTGTCCATTTGACTCAACGAGAAAGAGTGATGCTGCAAAGAGGGACTGCTGGAGTCCAGTCACAGACACTAACCACAAAGATAAAATTCTAATGATGCTGTGTTACTCTCCAACAGATTATTTCTCATTACAGATTTAGGGCTTCAGCAGTCACAAATGACTGATGAGCAAAAGTTCTCTCTTCAAAGGAATCCAAGGGCTGGATTCCCAAGGTCTTGACACCACAGGTGTCACAATGACCAAAGAAGCTGGCAACTGGTGGCATGAGCAACTATTCCTTTGCCACTGATGTTCCTAAGACCCCTGAGAAAGGGTAGAAGGGAGGCTTCTAAGCCACTTTGGAAAATGTATTTTTAAGGAAAATTAGGAACAAAGAAAACCAGAAAATTAGAAGCTAAAGTGTGATTTATATTCACACCATTTCCCTGCTGTGGAAAACAAGAATGTGCTGGCATGGTATCCCACTGACCTCCAGCCTGCTCAGACTGCCGGCCATCTCAGACAGACATGTGTTCTGCAACAGAAATTGGGATGTGTTTGAGGGATCTTTACTACTTCCATGCTACTCCAGGCACAGTTTTTCCTGGTGTCACAGTGGACACTTCCTCTGTCTTGGCAACTTGGAAATACGTCAGCCATCACCTTGCCAGCATTCACCTCCCAGGCGGCTGGGGCTGACCTGTGCTTCTCCATGCAGGAAATGTGAAGGGGATGCACTCTGAACCTATCATAGCATGGTCTTCACTCTCCTACCTAGGGACCAGGTCCAGCCTCCATTTTCAGACAAATGTCAGTCTAGACACCGCTGAATCCTCTGCCACCTATTTTCACTGACATCTGTTGGACTGGAAGACATTAGTCATGTCATTAGATTAGCAGGTCCAGAACCAGTAGAACAAAACAACCAAAAAAACCCCTTCTCTCCCAGTATAAGTTTCTGACCTGGAGAGTTCTCCAGTAATAAGGCAAGAGCAAAAGCTTCCTGAGCAATTCGGGCTTTGAAGCTGGCTAATAAATCTTTTTGGCTGATCTCTGCTGAGAGCAGTGAAAGCTGTCAGAGGTTCAGAGGCAGGATTCTTTGTGTGTCCTCACAAAAGTGCTTCTGAACGGTGCACGCTGCTCTTCACTGCTCAGCGACGGATGCTCCTTTGAAGGTGAAACCTCGTTTAAATTAGAAGCAGCCCCAGCCACCACAGTTCTTTGTTTTGTTTTGTTTGTTTCATCTGTGGGGAGCAGGAAAGGGAGGCCAGCCAGAGAACATGAGAATATTGGGATTTTCCAACCCTTTCTCATAAAAGCCCCATCTGTGCTAAGCAGCAACGTTTTAGGTTCAAAGGGACAAAGGCCAAGGAGGTAACAGCAACTGTCATTAAAAAATGAAGCATAACAGAACTCCTTTGTCAAACACTACCCATCCGTCTGGCTCTCAGAGGCACTAGGTTTCCTTGGAAACTACAGAAATACCAACAGGCGCAGGACTGATATATCAGGCATGTTTGACCATCCCACAGCTTTTGGTGGCCAGTAGATCTATCAGATGACTACATTGCAACCTCAAGGGTCATTTGGCTTGTAGGACATGCTGAGAGCTTTAGGATTGCCTCTCTTCTACCAGGACTGCAAGATCAGCTATTCTAATGGGGTTGTGTAAGACACGGGGCTATGCTAGTGAAGAGTACAAGCACACCACACCTCAGAGAGCATGGATTACGTGGCTGAGCTGCTTCAATGCTGGGCTAAATGCCCCTGGGAATGGTGTTGGGTTGGGCTGCTTTGTGCTGAGGATCAGGACAGTTTATCAAACATCCTCTGGAGTGGGAGACTCCTGTGCTAAGAACCTGTGAGGAGTGTAGGGTTTCTTTTCTGCCACTGATTCACCATCTGATCATGGTAAAAGTTTCAGGGACTGAACTTTTAATCCTGGGGGATGGACTAAAAAGCATTTAGGAGCTGCTTTAGTGACCTGCAGGGCTCTTTGGACAGGCTAAGTTTCCAACCCATCTGCAGTTCAAACACTCTGACTGAACCACCCTCTGGGAGCACAGAGGTGACCATGCTTTGAAGAGACCCCTTTGTGCTCAGAAACTCCACGAAAGCTGGAATCTGCTGCACAGAAAGTCCCCACCTCCGAGGCTTTTAGCTTGAATGCAGAAAAGCAAGTGAGGGCAACCAGAGAGACAGTGACTGGACCCATCCCCATACGCCCAGGGAGACCAGGGCAGAGCGGTGATGGAAATCTGAATTCCTGAGACTCCTAAGCCTCATCATCTACTCAGCATCTTTCTCTTGCAAAGAGAGTGACAGTAATAACAAATCTCATACTTTCACTATCACTATTAGAATACTGACTTAACCCTTCTGTCACACGTACCTATGGAAGTTCAAAAAGATGGGGAGCAGAGCCTCTGGCTGCACGCTGAGCTCCTGGGAGGACTGCAGGCACTGTCCTGACATGGAGTTTCCAGTGGTACCTCACAACAGCAGATACATATCCCCTCCTTTGCCCACCATGGCTGAGGGGATGCACACGCTGCACGCTGGGAACCTCTTGGCAAAACAGTAGTGTGAATAACAACAATAACTTTTAGTCAGGTTTTTAATGGTAAAGCAAGCCACTCTCCCTCTGAAGAATCCTTTAAATGTTCCCTCGCTCTTTATCTTTTGCTTCCTTTAAACTGTGATTGAATTTAGGACTAATGAAAATGTGAGTCTGAGAGCATTTACTGGAAGCCAGCTGCTCTTGCTTTTTCATCTCTCTCTCTCTGCTGGCCCGTCTCATGATCTACCTTTTCTGCGTCCACCCCAAGAAAGCGAACAAACACATTTCTCTAGGGGAAGCTGGTGTATAATCAGGGTTTGAGCAGGTTTGGGTCATTCATCTTCATGCGGACAACAAGGTCATAAAGTGGGCACTGCTCGCTTATTTTCTTTCCTATTATCTTTTCTCAACAGTGAATGGCATCTTAATAAAATGGAAGCTTTCTTTTCTGCCTTTTTCAGAGGGAAAAAGAAAGAGTTGTTGGAAAATCAAAGCTAGAATGTGTTTTGCTTTTTCTGCACCAGGCAATCAGCACTTGGCTCTTTTTGTCTGTGGATGGAAAGTGAGACTAAACAGTGCTCAAAACTTTGATTCTGGCTTGGATTGCTACACACCTAAAGAGTTGGTCAAATCTGGGGAAAATATTTCACAATAGAGGAAAAATGTCTTCCTTGGCAATCTGTCAGAAATTCATTATTATAACAGCTCCTTCATGATGGTAATGGCAGGTTGACCTGTGTTGGTTGATGGATCTTGTACTGTTGCTCTTTCTGGATCTCTTTGCTTTGATTACATAGGAGAGTAGTGTCAGGATCTTAGCAGAGGTCTCAGAGATGTGCAATCCCACCACTTGTCCCAGAAATACAGGTCATCCCATCTGGTGCTAACACAGGCACTAGAAACCTTTGCCCTTCACATCTGGGCAAGACACAGGTTAATAGTTCTTGCAAATGTTGCTCCCTTGGGCACAGGAGACCCAAGTACAGGTCTAGCATCTTCCCCAAACGTGTCTACCTGGGATGAGAAGGCACACAGTGACCACAGTGACTGATGTCCACCGCACCTGAACTGCTACCACCATCATCTTCTGTGATGGACTGTGTCACTGAAGAGACATGATATTATTTCACCTCCCTGATGGAAATGTTAAAAGGCTGAAGACAGAAAAGTCTCTTACAGTCATAAAATAATACAATTGGGCACCTCTATTTTTCATCTAACCTTTTTCTCTTCTGCCCTTTCTTTTATGCACATTACTTCTTAAAACACAAAAATTGGTGTGGAAAACCTCTAGACTAGAAGGTCAGAGCACACTGAAGTCCCCAAGAGAATTCCTACCATGCTGTTTATCTTGCCCATACTGGAGCTAACAAGTTTGGCAACTGGCTCCTGTAGGAGCAGAATCAGGGCATAACCACGGCACATCTTTTTGGCCTGGGTTTGTACACCAACAAGCACAGGTGGAGCAGAAGTCCTGGTCTGTGTTAGGCTCTCTTGCTCTCTAATGCCACCATCTCCATTAAATACAGAATAGATGGAGAGAAAAAGGAACTAAGAGGTTACCCAAATAAATAACTTTGCTGTAGGTGCAAGGACTGGGGTGCTGGAAGGGACAGGAGGTGCAGGAGGGCAACGCTATCCCTTTGGAACAGAGCAAGAGTTAACATTTACGGAACAGAGTCTATTCTCTTTTTGTTTTGTTTTGGAAACACCAGGTATGTGGGAGAGGGAGCCAAGAGTTTGGAGTTACAGGGAAGAGTAATGACAGATCCTGGTAAAGTAAACGACACAAAATTAGAGCACAGGTTATAGGAAAGGGAAGTCCCTTTTTAATAATATGAAAAAGCGTTATATTGTAAATCTACATTAGAAAGAGCCAGAGCAATTAGAATTTGAGGCTGTCACCTAACAGGCTCACAGTAAAATAGAAATGTAATGTGCCAGGTCTTTGTATTAAAGACAAATTGTCAAATAGTTTGTGATGGAAACCTGCCCTGTCTGAGAGTGATCAGAGAGGAGCCAGGGAAGTAGCTGCTACTCTGCTGTGAGAAACTGACATTAAAGCAGATGGGAACAGGAAAATTTTGTGGCTCTGCTAGGAAGGAGCTCTGAGAAGTTGTGCTTGTTCCTCCCTTCTGTGTATTCAGTAAAAGAAGAAGTTACTTGAAGGCAGACATGGAGGCTGAAGTCCCAGGCTGCTCTCTCTTGGTGTGTCTGTGCATTAGGATCCACTTTTCCTGTTTTTAAGTGTCACTGAGTTTCAGAGTGATGGAGTGTCTCCCAGATCCACCAGCTAAGCCCCAGTCTCCTTACTCCTGTTGGCTCATGGGAATGGCCCTGGGCAGTCCCACCACGGCACAGAGAAGGGGCAGCGAGGCCAAGGAAACACTGAGTTAGCTTCAGACACAGCAACTTCCAAGATGCAGTCCCAGCTCCCTCTTGACATGTTTGGATCCATCCCCTGAACAACATTGCCCATTGCCCTGTTCAGAGAGCCCCCACAACCAGAGGGATGTGGTGTGTGCTTGCTCCTGCACGTTGATTTCTGATCCTTCCTACAGAATAGATCAGCTGTGGGAGATGGACAACTCTGGCTTTGTTAGCATGAAGTTCAGAGCCAAGCCCCGGGGCAACAGGGGAACTTCGTGCTCCAGCATTGCTTGCAGTCTGCACGAATGTGGGAAGGCAAGGAAATGGTGAATATGCTCCCTCGTGGCAGCTCTTGTGTATGCCGCACATCCATCCTTGAGCAGGCTTTGGAGACAAGAGTATGTAAGGCTGCAAGGTCCCATTCTGCCAGACAATGTTCAGAGGAAATCTATCCGTCTGCCTAT
Organism: Rhynochetos jubatus; assembly: GCA_027574665.1. Taxonomy (NCBI): domain Eukaryota; kingdom Metazoa; phylum Chordata; class Aves; order Eurypygiformes; family Rhynochetidae; genus Rhynochetos; species Rhynochetos jubatus. The sequence goes on along the minus strand of CM050672.1, from coordinate 3,390,315 downwards.
CTAATTATATTGATGTAATTAGGCAGCTCCCTTAGTACTAGTGCAGATTTCAGTTTTACACAACATCAGCACTCGGCAGGTTTTGCTTAGCCACCTCCAAAGGAATAATCATTACCACGTTATTTATGTTGTGGGATTACATGCCCCAGCTGGGATCAGTGTCCAGTTGCACAAGGAGATCTCTGTACATCCTGGAAGACGTGCTGCGTGTCCTAAAGTTTAGATGGATAAACAGGGTTGATTTCTCATATTCACCAGGAATCTCTGTGTGTATGGTGCATGGCATGGAACTGCTAGAATCAATGACCCCAAACACAGTAAGTCATGACAGAGCCAAAACCTGAACCCTTGGTAACTGGATTTTGAACGAGGCTTTTCCAGTGACTCTTTAGCCTTCAAAATAAACTTTCAAAATGAGATGTCAGGGTGAGCTGCACTGTGCACACACCAGCCCCGGCAGCTCTACAGGCTGGTGCCCAAACTCCTGTGGTTAATGCTGAACGGTGCCTGGGGCCCTGCCTCGGTATGCAGCAACATCTGAGCTCCCCTTGGCCAAGCTGAAATTTAAGCAGACAGAAACAATTACTGCAAGGAAAGTGGAAAAGTTAGTATGGACCTTGAGCGTGCATGTGAGACATTCATAGGGTTTGGTTTTGTTGTCTGTTTGTTTTTTTTTGTTTACTCTTCAGGTATCAGAAAATTCCACCAAAGGTAGGAAGATTTTTTAAAAAGACTTTTGCAAATGTGCATGAATGAGCCTAGGAATGATCTAATGATCAAATAGGCATATTGTTCCCAATAGTTTATCTCCTACCATCATGAGAATCCTGTTTTGGAGTAAAAGGAGAATCTGGATGACTTTATTATAAAACATTGTTAGAAAAGCAGAGCTGCCTTGGAGAAAGGAGGAAATTTGATATATGTCTTTGCCTGGTCTAGTAGGAATCCATGCAGAGACATCTAAGGACCATGGAAAACCTTTTTTTTGGCATCAACGGGTGCTGGCTCAGGCCTATGTGTGGCAGGAACCATGCTGTGCCCTAGTGCACACACGTGTATTTCAGCTTCATCATGGAGAACCCTGCCTTTTTATGCAGTGAGTGACTGGGTAAATGAATTGGGACCTGAAGCCTTTTTGTGACCAGTCAGAACAGGAATCACCTTTACAGATGAGGTACTGCATAAGCACTTCTACTTCCAGACGTCAGCTTTGACCAGGAGAGACTAGCTCCTTCAGGAATGCCACATCGACATGCCACACGCAAGGCCCTGATGCATTAGCTGGCTATGGATATCCTCCTGCTTCAGCAGCAGCTGCCCAAGGGGTTGTTCTTCCCTTCACCTTTCCAGATCAGTCCTCAGAGCCTAATGCACCCAGCGTGGTTGCCTTTGCAAAGCCACATACACACACGAAAAGAAGAAACGCAGGCTTTTTAATTTGCTTCCCACACAGGTCAGAAAGATGGATGGTTAGCTGCCTAGATGATGGTTTCTAGATATCCCTGTCTTGTCGCTTAATCATACCCTATATCAAGCAAACAGTCCACATTCTTAATACGACAGTGTAATGTCTGACTGATTCTCCCTGTTCATAAACCAGATTGTTATCTCTTCCCATCTGCAAACATAAAAAACCATAGTGTTATTACACGACTGATGCTGTCGTAAAACACTCCCCATGTCCTCCTGCCCTCCTTCCCCGCGTTCTCCTTTTTACGTTCCCATCAAGTGGACTGAGACCTTCTACATCTCCTGCCATCCGCTCTGCCCCCTCTCTGGAGGGCTGATGGAGCACCTCTATCAGCTGTTCACTGTTTCGGCATGGTGGTTTCTCTCTCTGGCACGCTGGCTCTGTGCACTGGCTAGAGGTAGGTGCTGTCCCCCTCCCAGCCCCTGCAATGTGTTTCCTATCACTGCACCCAGTATAAATCAGGATTGCTAAAGCGTATTTTATTTGGAGCATCTGCTGGAACAGCAATTAATCACTGTCAGGCTATCTGAGAATAACCATTAGTTTTGGGTTTATTCTTTACCACATAAGCAGAAGAGTTACATCTCCATTCCAGTTATTAATCCTCCTGCTTGCTGGAGGAAGGCCAGGCTAAACCTGGGAGCAGACTTCTACCAGTTGATCCCAGGAAACAAAAGATGGAGTTCAGGTGGAAAAGGTGGAGATTCGCTGGAAATAGGTGGAGCTTCACTGGAAATAGGGATTGACTGTGAAAGAGGGGGGCGGGGGGGCTTTGCTGTGAACATAGAAGGGACTGTGTGTGAGGAGAGGGATAAAGTCTTGTAGCTCTGCAAACAGATGTTAATGTTTAACAGGACACATAAAAGGAACTGCTACAAAGCTTTGAGAAAATTATTTTTCCTTTGTTATTTAGCTTTGAGCTCTTTAGGCAGTTAATTAAGGATATTCTTGGAATATATCTTTTACAAATTTAGGCACACAGCCAAAACAAGTGACCATAAATTCGGCATCCTAGGGCTCTCTATTAATTTACTGTGTATGATTTTGGAGTCATGCACTGCTTTTTAAGGTCAGAATATTGTTTCCCTAATTTCTAGGACCACAGATTCTCCTTCATGAGTTATTAGAAATCCAAGCTCTGTTTTTTAAGCCCTAGGCTTCATTGCCAGTAGACAGTATCTTATAAGTGACACTTACAAAAGATTTTGCAAAGTCTAGTTCCTAAGTCACTTAGACACTTGTGAAAATTCCTGTGAAAGACAGAATTTAGGCAGCAGCACAGTGGGATATCATCTCTGTAACTCTGCCAGGCTCAGCTCTGTAGGGCTAAAAGCCAAACTGTCTTTAACGTCAGCCAATGTGATTTAAAGATAAAGACAGAGAAGATCTGCTGGGAATTGACATGCCACAGTCTTCTTTGCAGAGCTATAGCTACATTTGGAATATATGCAGCAGGAGAGTGGTAGCAATACAACATTTATATGCAGTGCATACACAGTTTCAAGATCTCTGTCACTATGATTCAAGCTTTCTGTGTGCAAATATGTATATATATATATATATGTATGTGTGTGTGCACACACATGTACGTTAGTGACTGTGTGAGGCTAAGTCCGTAACATAAAAAAAAAAATTCATGAATTGGTAAAAACATTATTTATACTTATAAGCATGAAAACTCTGCATGCATACCTAAAGTTTTTATGCTTACCAAAACTGGCTCCATGACTATAAAAAGTGGCTTCATACAACCTGTTTACACTTCTGTGAATGTATTTTAGCATGTCAAATGAAAAATCCCTTTATTATTCATGCTTATCTTAATGCTGCAAAGCACAGGCCTGTGTCCTACACTGTCCTGTGGCTGACTCCCCCGGGCACTACAGCTGCTGCCAGGTAATGGAGTTACTCCTCTAATTCCCATGGTCTAAAATAATAAATCTCCCATCTCTGTTCATGATCTGGCAAAGAAGTTGCACACTCTGAGAATGATGCTCATGTGCCAGTTGGAGAACTGTACTGTTGTCTTTACTTGTTCTTTTCCCCCCTCATCAGATCAGCTTTCCCTTTGCAGCGTGCCCCCCCCCCTCACCTGCAAGGAGTAAGAAAGACTGCATGGACCAGGTTGTTTCTTCTGTTTCCCAACCTCTTCCTCATGTCCCACATGTGTGGGAGAGATGGCATGGTGCTCTGTAGAACCCACTCATGGATTGGAGGGGGTTTCTGCAGAGCTCTAGGCATTTGCTACCATCTATTCACCAATTAGAAAAAAAAACCCCACCTAATTGCTCAGGTTTTTCTAGCAAGTGTTCCTCAAAAATCTGCAAAATAGGTCCTTAATAAATCATTTCATCTCATTGATCTCTTTAACTGGAATCACTTATTTACTTAAAATTTTAGAATTTGCTAGCATCCCTCAGGTCATTTTGTTTTCAGAGATGCAGAGTGCTAGGAAGCTAATTATGTAAAACTAGCAATTAATTTCTCACAGGCATGACAAATATTTGACTTAAAAGATGTATCTCTCTTTTGGTGAGCTCCAGCCAAATTGGTGTGTCGTTAACTGCAGTGGCACATGTCAGGGAATGAAAGGCTGTCCTGGGATAACAAGGTCTTGACTTTAAGATAGAAGTGATTCCTTTCTGTTCAAAGCCTATTGCTTCTGCCTGTACCAAAGAGTGCAAGAAGGTGACATGTTTTCCGGATTTTTAGGCATTTCAGTATCACCTTTGCTGAAGACAAGATGCAGAAATTCTCATAAATCCTCTGGACTTCCTTCTCAGAGGCTGAGGTTCTGCATTTCTGCCCAGATTCATGCCACGTAACATTATATGTTTAGCTGCAGGATCTAAATGAGGTCTCCAGTCTCCATAGGCTTTCTCACCATGGGCATGTGGAGGCAAGAGTGCCTCCAGAAGATGTTAGCCCATCCACAAGGTGCGGTGGTCTGTAGCTGTCGGTCCACCTCCATAGACTGTAGAAAGAGCCAAGGTATGGGCTCTTCTAGGCATGACAGGGGTCTTGGAGAGGGACATCCTGCAGGCCTTCAATGGCCAAGCTGCTGAGAAAGTTGGAAGGATAAGTTAAAAAGTGCAAATTGCATGGGACAGCAATTGCCAGTTTTGCACAGCCCTTGAGATGGTGGTTGCTGGGCTGCACTCTGACTCAGACCTTCAGATTCCACTTGCACAAACTCCCACTGAAACGAGCATGATCCTGTCAGAGACACGGAAGTCTGTAGAGACCTGCTGTTGCTGGCAGCTGTCTGGGCCACACTGTTATGAGTGAGCACAGAGGAGGCAGGTTCCCATGTGAAGTAAATGACTGTAACGCCAGAGTCTCTCTGGTACTTACACAGGAGGGTCAGGTTCTCTACACCACATTAAAAGGATGCTTGGAAACAATACCTTGCCAAAATCTGGAAGGCATGGGGGAGAGATTTTTTTGTTTGTTTTTCTAGGTGTGTGTGAAAGAGATTTATAATATAAATGTGACAGTACTTGAACCCAGCAAGCCTGTTTCTGATGCCAAATGTTGCATGGTTCACGGTCCCACATGTGCTTCCTGCCCATTTATCTTCTACCTGCAATAAAGATAGTGACTGAGCCATTTTTCCTGTTTGTGGAAGTCCTGATGTTGCCAGATGGGAAGTTCAAACAGTAATCAAAGCATGACTTCTGGACATTTTATCACCACTTTGTACGGGAAGGGATTGGCTGAAATTACCTGCCCTTTCCCTGCAGAAGGCATGGTGGCTATGAATCAAAGTCCTTGTGCTACCATGGCTTAATGAGTTACTGACTACCAAGACAGACCCAGTAATGAAGTGTTTGGATGTTCTTTGTCCATCCCGTTGCAAAGAAAATATGTCACCTTCAGGAAATGTAGTTATGCCAGCAGTTCTTGGGGTAGCTTAGAGCTCCTGTGCAGCTCAGCTGATGAAAGGTAGTGCCTTGACCTGTCGTGGCTCAACAGCTTTCAGGGATGTGTCAGCTCGAGTCTATCTAAAGTTCATTTGTTCTCTGTATGAAGCTGAATTTCACCTTTTGTGAATACAAAAATGTCCCAGGCAAGCTGTGTCTGTACTTCCATTCGCTTATCTGAGCCATGTGGTTCACATGGGCACTTTTACCCTCTGCAAAGTCAAGGTTACAGAACTGAAGTGTGAAATGATATTACAGAGAAAGGCAGCATCAAGTAGGAAGAGCAGGATTTGTTCAGACAGGAATCTTATTGAAAACACAATTCAAACCTCACTAGAGATTCTGAGATGAAAATAATCCTTTACTTTTATTTTCCCTTTATTTTCAGACTGTCTCTTTTATTCTCAACACTGGAAGGGGAGAAACACCAGTAAAAATGCCATTCCTATTGTATTTAATGGTTCCTGTTGAACACATGAACAAGAGCCTGAGATGGAGAAGGCCAGAGGCAGCTAAAATGTCAGACTGAGGAGCTTTGAATTTGGGGAGAAAAAAAGCACACTACAGTAGATGTTGGTTAAATCAAACACCTGAACAGCTGGGTGCACCCTCCCCTTTTCCCTGCCTGGCAGAGGCTGTCGTGTGCCAGATCACTCCTTCTTCTAAAGGGGAACTTTTCAGCAGGTTCAGTCAAACCCGCAATGTTAGCTAACACATGCCTGTCGGAGAATCACCTTGCTTCCTCCTGTATCCTCTCAGCTATTTGCACAAAATAACACTAATTATCTAAAATGCTGGCTTCCTCAAAATACCTGTTGGAACAGAAGATGCAATTACTATAATTCCATTGCAAATTTCACTTCCCATAATCACTCTCCATTACAACAAGTATCTAAGGTACCTTTAGCTTCACCTGGGAGATGGTAAAAGCAAAGATTTAACTTATTTAACTCTTTTCAGTCCAGTTTAGAAGGACTTAAGTATGTGCTTTGTTGTAAGAAGCCGGTAGGTACTGCACTCATGGGCTTGCTGAACTCTTGATTTACAACTCCAAGGAAAGTACTCATCTGTCTGAAAGTTTAAGTATCTCTGGTTTTGCTGTCTGAACTTTCATAATGTCCAGGTGAGAAATAGGCCGTTCCAGAAGGTAGCTAGTTCATCCTACTTAGCTCAAATGTTATATTTAGGATAAGATAAGTTGCCCTCTGAAGGTACCATCTATACTGGCTAAGGGGTATGACTTGTTCAGCCTGGACCTCCCACTGTTTGACAGCAAAACTGACACCCATAAACCAAAAACTGCCTCCAGCTGTGTGGGGAACACCCAGTGGGGGTCTCTGACGTTATCAGTGTACTCCTATGCCGTGCGTCCCCATTTTGTTCAGATCTGAACTCCTCCTGTTACTGAGATGAGTCAGGTATGGAGGGGTACCTGAGCAGATTCATTTGTGCTTGAGAGCCTCTGGGGAGAATATAGGCCACCCAAAGGGTGAAGCCTGGGGCTTCAAGTGAGCACTGAAGATGGGACTCTGAGACCCCAGATTGCTTTGCATTTGCATGGATTAGGAGCAAACACTAAAACAGCTGCTCCATCTCAACCAGGAGGAAACAACTTCCAGCAGAGAGTTGGAGACTTCTTTAGGAATAGAAATTTCATGTCTTGTCCCAGCCCTTCTGCTTCTCTGCTCTTGGCTTTCTTTTCTGAGGAAAGCAGGCAAAAATTTGGGCTTTCCTCTCCAGTTCTGTTGCAAACTCCCTTTCCATTCCTTGAGATGCTCCTTTGAGACTGAGCCTGTTATTCAGATCCGAGCAGATAACCCCACTCAGGATCTTCTCAGATATCAATCAATTCTGCTGGCACAGCAGAACACAGTCCCTGAGACCTGGTGGAAGAAAACCTCTACAAAACCTGGAAAACCAAAAAACACTCATCATCGATTCTTCCACCTGCTTGGATGAGGGTGCACCAGGTGCTGTAATTGCTGTGACACACATCTCTGCAATTACAGCCAGCTACGATACCTCCCGATTGTGAGCGATTGATGGATGTTTGAATCAGTAACTGAGGCCTTTGAAAGATGAGGACTGGAATTTTAATAAGCTCAGGAATATTCATTCTCACCACCCTCCAACAAACATTTTTTGTTAAAAAGGGAAATATTGCAGCTCCTGTGGTACGACTGTGTTCTCTGAAAACCCTCCTGCCTGGCCACAGTTCCCAAGGGTCCACTGTCTTGTGGTGGTAGCACATGAGCACAAGCAGAAGAGATCAAGCTGATGAACTACCCACTTCTGCGTGTCACCAGCTCCAAGGAGGAGCAAGCTTTTCCTTTTTAGACTGTAAAATTTTGCCTATGTTCTCCCGACATAACCTGAACAGACCTTGTCCCAGTCCAGGGAACTGAACTGCCACTTTTACCAGCTCATATATAACAGATCACAGAGAACTAAGATTAGCTTGGCTGCTGGCAGCCCTCCTGGAACGCTGGTGGCTCAAGCCAGGGGTTTTATAACAGAAAGTTTTAAATTTTCATCCCACTAGTGACCATAAAATTGACAGAAGCTCACAAAGTTGGTTAAGTTCTATCAAGAAATCCCTTTTTTCCTTCATGTACCTAGAAGTATATTTTATATGACCTCCATTGGTAGTAACAGGGTGAGCAATAGTGGTAAACACAGCTAAAATAATGAGAAAATTGTATATTAGGTTTCTGTCCTGGCAGAGTTTCCTCAGAAATACCAGCCTGGATATTTCAAAAACCTTCAGGCAGGCCCCCAAATCACAAGGGTAATGTGCTTTAGAAATTATAAGATTTCATAAATACAAATCGATAGTGAAGTTCAGTTTTGTCTTTCCAGTGAGTTCCTTCGCCTTCATGTGCTGCTTGGTCTCACTCTTCAGTCCTGCAAGTCCAAAACATTATCTTTTCTTTAAAATAAGAAGCTGAAATCTCTTTTATCCCTGACTCTGGCAGTTGGAGCTTCCAGAACAATACTGAATATTGCCAGCCGCTTAATCAAATAATCAGATTTTTTTTATTTTCTCTAATTTTCAGAGGTTGAGGATTGTACAGTATTTTAATGAACAGCTTTCAAGATCCTTCCCCTTTCCCTTCCTGCCTTCTTTCAGGAGTTTATTTTTAAAAGTACCATCTAGGACATTGGAATAGCAATAAAGAATAGGTTAAAGCCTCTGATGTTTCATTCCAGGAAAGCTGAAAAGATTAATGCACTTGTCTGCAACTTGAGCCTTTGCTATTCCCAGCTCTCCAGAAACCAAACAGCATGTACAGCAATTTCTTTATTACTTAAATCACATTGCACGATTATTACACCACTTTGGCTGGAAGGCAGCAAAATTGCACTGGCCGCCAGGGTGAAAGGTGACCAAAAGAAGGTCAGCTTGGCAGCTGATGGGAAAATCTTATTAGCTTTATAGGACAATATCATAGGTATAGGAACTTGGAAAGCCTGGCATGTGGGGAAGGTACAGGCTATGCCCTCCCTACATTTTGACATCTTTAGACATTACTTTGCTCATTCTGGAAGCTACAGTGGTCATTCTTCTTAGGACTGGAGCTCATGGAAGCAATAGCTGTTACAGCTGGATCTAGAAAACCAAGATTCTCTCTCACACCTCAAACAAACAGGACAGAGCAGTCACAGTGAGTTGCACATGTCCAAGTGTACCTAGACTTTACTAAAGCCTCTGACACTGTTTCCCACAGGATTTTCCTGGAGAAACTGGCTCATGGCATGGATGGGTTCTGGGTAAAAAAATGGCTGGATGCTTGGGCCTAAAGAGTGGTGGTGAATGAAGTTAACTTCAGTTAGTGGATGGTCACCAGTGGGGTTTGTTCCCCAGGGCTTGACACTAGGGCCAGTTCTATTCAATATCATCATCAATGACCTGGATGAAGGGATTAAGTGCACCCTCAGTCAGTCTGCAGATGACACCAAGCTGGGGGGAGTGTTGATCTGCCAGGGGGCAGAACGGCTCTGTAGAGGGATCTGGACAGGTTGGATGCACATGCAAGGCCACTGTGTGAGGTTCAAGAAGGCCAAGGGCTGGGTCATGCACTTGGGTCACAACAACCCCCTGCAATGCTACAGGCTTGGGGAGGAGGGGTTGGAAAGATGCCTAGCAGAAAAGGACCTGCGGGTGCTGGTCAACAGTGGCTGATTATGAGCCAGCATGTGCCCAGGTGGCCAATGTCATCCTGGCCTGCATCAGGGACAGTGTGGCCAGCAGGACCAGGGCAGGGATTGTCCCCCTGTACTGGGCACTGGTGAGGCCACACCTCTAATCCTGGGGTCAGGTTTGGGCCCCTCGCTGCAAGAAAGACACTGAGGGGCTGGAGTGTGTCTGGAGAAGACAACGGAGCTCGGGAAGAGTCTGGAGCACAACTCCTGTGGGAAGTGGCTGAGGAAGCTGGGGGTGTTCAGCCTGGAGAAGAGGAGGCTTAGGGAAGATGTTATTGCTCCCCACAACTCCCTGAAAGGAGTGTGCAGAGGAGGGGTGTTAGGTCTCTTCTCCCAAGTGAGAAGTGATGGGACAAGAGGGGATGGCCTCAAGTTGTGCCAGAGGAGGTTTAGATTGGATATTTGGGAAAGTTTCTTCATGGAAAGTGTTGTCAGGCATTGGAATGGGCTGCCCAGGGAGGTGATGGAGTCAGCATCTCCAGAGGGATTTAAGAGATGTGTGGATGAGGTGCTGAGGGACGTGGTTTAGTGCTGGATTTGGCAGTGTTAGGTTAACAGTTGGACTTGATGTTCTTAAAGCTCTTTTCCCACCAAAACGATTCTATGATTCTGTGATCTGAAGTGTTCGCTAAATTTTTCTCCATTCGAGGTTTTATCCTTAGGCCACACAGATTAGCAGTGGCACAAGTCAATTCAAAGTGTCACATGATCCGGCCTGGAGCAGAGAGCTGCATCTGCCAACAATGGTTTTTAACAAGGTCTTTAGTACACAGGGTGATATCTTACAAAAACAATGTGGAGTTTCCATACAAAGCGCTGGGCTGCTGGTTTGTCCCTTTTTTCATGGAACCTTATAACATTATTGCTCAGATCAATGCTTTGAGGGAGAGCTTCAGGAGAACTTGTGTTTAGGCCCATAAGAAAGCAAGTATCCCTTTAACTCTGGTTTTGCATTATGGGGATTGGACCAGCCCCTCAGCTGCTAACACAGACATGGAAGATCTCATTGTGCCAAAATACGGTGGCTGTTGTAATGATATTATACACCATAAAAATGGGCATAAATTGGAGTGCACTGCATCATTATCATTTTTTGCACAGCACAAACATATAATTAGGTGGTACATGAGGACAGAGTTAATGACATTTGCTAACTGTTAGTATTAAATCTCATGTTTCAGAAGATTTGGTTTTTACATTATTCTTAAATTTGGATTTTCTTGCTTTCATCTTTCTTTTTTTCATAAACATCTTCTCAAAGGTTAGATTATTGCTGTTATTAATATTTCTGGGTGTTCCTAACTTGAGCTGCATCTATTTTTTGAGATTATTTATATGTTGAGTATCTTTGTTAATAGTAACCAGACTCTTTAGGATGGCAAGTATGAGTGACAGCCAAAGAAATCACTTTATACAGGATTCCTGACACAATATTTTGACAATTTCATTTTGAGTAAGACACTATGATTGTCAGTTCAGTTACAATATGGTTGTTGCTCCCTAGTGAAAAAAAAAAAATCAGAAAATTGAAGGAAATCAAATTCCCGGCAAAGTGATTTTTACAGTAAAACATGCAGGTCTTGCCCTTGCCTCTCATTGCACGTATACAACACTGCATCATGCTTGAAATGCATAAGGAGAGAGCAAACACCTAGGAAAAATTTGAAAACCCAGGCATATTTTGAATAAGCATCTAGAAGATATAGGTAATTCATCACTCTTTGTAGGCTGGTAATGGTGTTTTGCCATTTCTGCTCCTTTTCTGCCTAATGCGATGCCCAGAACAAAACACAATATTGCTGATGGATATGCTTTTGGGATTTCTTTCTATTTTAAGCTAAAAGAAATTCTCGTGGGAATTGAAAGGGAACATAGAAGACAGTGCCTATGCGTAGTTCTCTTGGATGAGGTGGCAGTTGCAGGGAATTGTTGGGGAAACATTTATTTCTACAGTAGAAAGAGAAGTTTTTAAACTGGAAATGTTACAGGAAATGTATTTATTATAAATACATTAATATAAATCTGCTTTTCTTGCAAAAAGCACTTTGACCATAAAAAGTGGTTTTAGTTTCACCAGGTCTCTTGGACACAGGGGACAAGTAAGGCTGGCTCTAGGGCCAGAAGTCTCGATGGATACTTTAGGAGAAAGTAGGTAGGAGAAGTCCAAGCCTTGACTGCTCAAGCTGAACCCTGTATAACAACTGTTCCTGTCCAGTTCTTCAATACCAAGTGTAGACGGTTTCCCTTCTGTTCAAACACATAATGAACATGCATTATGAAGCTGTAATTATATTGTTGAATGGAACATGTTTTCTGGGCAACTCTAAATTGTATGGCATAAATGCAAAGAAGGGTTAGGATTAACTGGGGCACGTCATTGGAGCATTTTGAACAGTTACAGAATTAAATTAAGAATGGGAAAATTCAGGCTGAATATCAGGAAAATCTCAGCGTATTGTTGCTGTGATTTATATCACCATTACTGCCTAGAAGCTTACATCAGGGTCTCTCTACAGGTCTATAAATTAAAGATTGGGGCCTCAATTTAAAGATGCACAATAGATTATAAAACACGGAGGGTGCCGCTGGATTAGTTGCTGGACAAATGCATCCTTAAAGTCAGAGCTTAGACCAAACAATTTGCAACACCAATACATCAGGCCGAAATTTGGGAGCAGGAGGAAGAGGCCAAGCAAAATACAAATGATGACCCAGCACATTACACTTAGAGATTGGATTATGTCAGGCCACTGCTGATCAGTCTGCCATGGAGCTACTGAACCTCAGTGCCTCCTGCTATGTGGAAGAGGAGTCTGTTTGGATTTGACAGCGAAATGCAGTCCAACTGATGCAAATCCATGTTTGGCTCAGCACATGCTAGGGATAATCAAACAGGAATTTTTCATGGAGTCTTGTCAGAGCACTTTCTCAGCCATGCCCATCCAAACTCTTTCCTCTCAGATGGTCCTTCTAGCTACTTCTGTGAACCTGAAGACTCTTTTGGTGGCATGTGTTGTCTTTATTCAATGCCTCCCTGGAGATTTTGCCTTCTCCCCTTCACCGCAGGTCTGCGAATGGGCTGTGTCCAGTATATATGTACGTGCCTTTAGGGATTCAGTGGATTGAGTGCTGGCTTGATTCGTGGCTACCAAACGCAGTCCAAGAGTGGGATATCTCTGTTCGTCAGTGCACTACAACTCCCAGAGGGTAACTATAGGCCTGAGCAGATTCAGAGAGAGCACAGGTCTCGTAAGACAGCGTATCCCCATCCTTGTTCACGTGGGCACCAGCAATGAGTAGATGAGCTCTTGTCGAGAGCAACAGAGCCATCTTAGGGTGGTGGTGGGTCACATTAGCCCACATTGGCAGGTCTGCTGTGACACCTCGGTGCAACAACAAGCTTCTTACATTTCTTCCAGTCCCAGCACAGGGCCTGACAGCAGCCGAAGGATTGCTGCCACATGCCCTGGAACACCAGGAAGATGATCTTCATAGGCTCCACGTGGCACACCTTGATGTGTCTAACTTAGGCACATCTCCACCATGGCTGACAAAAGTGTAATACTCACTTTATAACCCCACTACCAAATGTTGGACAATTTTAGACATTCATTTCACTAATAAATGTGGAGATGTTGGAGTTGGCTGATGAACTGTCTGGGATTTAAACTCTGCCATGGCACCACATTTTATTTGATCTGGAGCAAGGTCACTCCTCATCCTTTAGGTTATTCAGAATTAGAAAATTGAAGCCATTTGAACTGAGATGATATTTCTTAATATAATAATGGCTGGGAAATTGAACTGTAAGAATGGCTTCTTGTTATTAGTTCATAGGAGGCGCTTTTTAAAAATTAGAGTAGAAGGAGGATGACTATAGTTTAATCCCAAGATAAATCATGTTTCCAAAATGGCTAGCAAAGCTCAGGAGTTGATGTGATTAGGAGTCTTACAGCAGTGGCAGGGCAAGTTAATGTGCTCACTAATGATTTTCACTGGATTACAGAGGGATACATAGCACTTTCTATACTCTGTCAGTTCTCTGCATCCTGAAATGTTGCAGCTGGTTTTCAGTCAGAATTGTTTCTTTGTTTCCCAGTAAAGGCAAACAATGACAAATACAACCAATTCATCTTATCTTCACATTTCTTTAGAGTTGCCATTTCTTTTATCTTTCTCCAAATTTTTGAAGTATGGAAGACACCAGCAGGACAAAACACACTGAACTGTTTAAAATAATTTTAGTTAAAATCCCTCTCTCCTACTCTGTGTATATTTAAGCACAGAACAGCTTTTTAACCAAAGTGAGAATTTTAGCAGAAAGCTGTTGTTTGGGTTAAAATATCTCCAAATTTGATCACTGAACATTTTGATTCTTTGCATATCCTTCACATTTTCTTCCTCCTTCTTGCTTGGCTTTAGTCCAGTGGGAAAAGAAGGTAGGGTTTTTGGTTGGGTGGGGTTTTTCTTTGCTTATTTTGAGTTTTTGCAGGAAAAAAAAAAAAAAGAGAAAACTTGCAGTCGAAAAGATATCCATGTATTTTGAGTTTTTTGAGATAGAAAACACTTTTTCTCAAACAGCTGTAACACACCAGCTGCTCCTGCCTCTCTTCGCTCATCTGAATTCTTTTTACCCTTCTTTCCTCATTAAATTCCTTCTTTCAACTTGCTACTTCCATTGTTCAGTGATGAACTTCTGGCTGTTGGAGACATGACCTATTTAGCTACGTTCGCAGGAAGAGGAGAATGGGCTTCTGTGAGGGTCGTCTCTCAGCCCAGACCACAGGCAGTGCCACAAGCCTTGCATTCATTTTCCACCTTTATTCAAACAAAAGTCCCATTGCTTGAGAATCCGAATCTGTGTTCCGTGTTGTGTAAAACAGGGCTTGCCTTTTGTTCTCCTGTAAGCGTTTTGCTGTTAGAGAGCTTTTGGATTGGCAACTCTGATGAATGAAGACAGAGACATTGTCAGAAAATGCCTTGTTTTCCTTTTGGAAATGCTCCCTATGACAAAAATGTTCATTGTTTTGGTGAAAAACATAATCTATTTTTTTTCCTCCAAATGCTGGAAGGGCGTAACTTTCCCCTGTAAAAAGTGTGAATTCAGAATTAGTTAAATTCTATTCGTTTCATCTAAATAGGCTTCTGTAGAAGGAGGAAACAATCTAATCTCTTTGTCCGTCTTTGACAAGACAAACAAAAGTGGATTGGAATTCATGATAGAACAACTTGCTAACAGCAGGGACAGCAAGGCACTGGAACAGGCAGTCTGGGGTAAGCAAAGTTTCCGTCATTGATTGGCTTTACACAGGCATTAAGCAATCCTTTGTTGCAAGTATATATATCAGTTGTTGCTCTGGGATAATGTGTGGACTGAGTCCTAAGCAGCTCTTTGCAGAATACCAAGCTTGGAAAAGACCACCAGAAATTTAAAAGTTAAGTAAAACAACTGAAAACTGATGGAAATCAAAAGAAATGTTGCATTTCCAGCTGTAATTTTGTCCATCTCTCTCCCCTTAGATAAAACCGCCAGCTACTTCCCTGCAATAATTTTTGATACTGTAGCCAAGTAGGATGGGCAGGGTAGCAGCAGTTCTTGGATATAATGAGGGAGTGGTGATGCTGCCCTGTCAGACTGGGTTTGTACTGGTGGAAAACCCTGCAACCTGGGTCTTAAACTGGTCAACGCTGGGTCTACTTCACCAAAGTCAGCAGAGTTATTTCTGCTTACACCAGCTGGGAATACAGTCCCTAAATCTTTATATTAACATAATCCTCTGCAGCGTTGCTGGAAAAGGCTTATTTTGCCTACTAGGAGAGCGAGAGAGAGTGCTATAGAGAGAAGCAACAGGCAGCTTATGCAAGCTGAGGGTGTCTCTGTGGATTAGAGTGGTGCAGGAAAGGGAAAAAAATATAATTAAAGTATATGTTATCTTTCAAGAGTATTTGTAATCAAGTCCTGCCTCACTAGTGAAGGTAGGCCTTTGTAACGAAGGATGGCTGGACTCTAGCTCTTGCTTTATTTAAAGTTTGCTCTGTGCACAGTAGGAAAGCAGATAGGGATGGGTATATGGTGGATCAACACGCAAGGCAAGGCTTTCACTAGTAGCTTGTAATTTTAGCTGTCAGCTGAGGTGTTTACATAGCTAAATAAACGAATCCCAGTCCCACTCCCTCTTATCTCTGGTACACACACATAGTGGGAACAAGTTAGAGAGGCCCCTCTCAATATATTGCTTGCTCACTGCTGGGCACCAGGTCAGGAGCCCTGAATTTGTTCCAGCTGCCTCCATATATTAGATTAGAGGCCTTGCTCTCTCTTCTGCTTGCATCCCCTCTCTGCGGGAGCATGCACACACTAAGCATTGGTGGCATAGTTTTGTTTTCCAGGAGGGTCCATCTGCTCTTGCCTTGTGTAATCCCATTACAGGAATTCCTGTGTTCGAGCTCTGCTGCTGGCTGTTGTGAGTGACATTTCCCCCTCTTGCTTGCCAAGGCTCAGCGCCATCCTGGAGAGGCCTCGCTCTCCCTTTCTGACTTTTTCCTCTGCTATCCGCTCATTGATCCACACCAAACACATCCAAATGTTTCCTCTGATGGAAGAAGCAAGGACACTCTGGGTGAAACCCAGCTCACAAATGATCAAAGAGGCATCCATCCTCCCAAGGTCAAACAAACTAAAGCTTAAATGTTCTTTTTGTCTTGCACACATACAGCTGCATCATTCACTGCTGGAAAGATGGCAGCAAAGTCTATGTTTCTGCCAGTAGCTACTTGCAGTAAATCAAAGCAAATCAGGCACAGATACTGCAGGTTACTAAACTCTTCAGCTGACTCTGTTTTAGGTGTGAGGCAGGTGATGTGCCTGTGTCTAAAGCATCTTGATTTGAATTTCCTCACAGGGGAAAATATCAAATCACCCCTGGTGATTCCAGTGGATGTTTTCATCTCCTAAAGTTTTCTTATGGTGGCTTTTAAAAGTTGCTTTTGTTGAAGTGTGGTGGGAAACAGACAAAAGAGACTTTTCCATCCCTTCCCCCGGACTGCATGCTGTTAGCCAACATGGGCAGGAAAGAGCCTTCAGTGTGATGTAGCCTGAGGAGCTGAGGATACTGAGGGACTGGCATGCAAAGCAGAAGTCCCTCCACAACAATCACACAGAAAGATGGCTGAGTTTGAGAGAAGAGCGGCCACAGCGAACTGGATTCACTTTTATCTGAAGCATCGTTTTCCAAGTGACCAAAAGAAGTGCAGAAGCATGATCCCACCTTGCAACACAGCAGAGGCACCTCCAAATTCTGGCTTTGCTCAGTGATTGAGTTTAATCTGAGCGGTGAAAACTCAGACAGAGGGAGGGAGGGGTTAAGAACCAGGCTGTAATTTATCCTGCAAAACACTCGCAACGCTGAAGGCTTGGAGAGAAAGTTCTGGTTCTGGCTGTATGGCACGACAGCAAAGCAGGATGTCGCTGTTCGTGTCAGTGTACTGCAGTGTTTGAATTACTACCCTGATGAGAGGAAGCTTGCACCCAAAGGGAAGATGCTGTGTGAAAAACACGACCTGCCTGGAACAGGGTCATTGAGTTCATAACATCAATATCTAGTCGGCACCTACAGATTGTTTCCAAAGCTCATTATTTCAGAGAACTGCTGTACATGTGAGTGAAACTCATTACCTGAGAGACTTGTTATATCTTCTAGTCACTGACAAAATGTGGGCATTGCTTGGCTGCCTTAATTAATGCACAATTACAACTGAAATGTATCATTTGTATTTAGATATGTATTTTGTTGCTAGAGCTGCAGCCACTGAAATCCATCTCGTGGACAAGCCATCAAAGGCCAAGCAGCCACATCTGACATGACAATTAAAAGTATTTTTCCCCATTGGAGCAGAGAACTTAACCTTGATGCTCCAGCAAGACTCCAGGACCGGGTTTGAAACTACTGCAGCAATCCCGCACCCTACCCAGAGTTTGCTCCATGGCTGTGGTCGCCCACTCTGCCAGGCCCCGTTTTCCTGGTAAAATGACACCAGCCTGCCCTACAACTCGCAAACAACCTGGTGAGTAATACTTCATATACGTGAATCTCTTCTCTGCAACAACCAGTATCATATATCACACTGTTTATATGAAAAGAAACCAGACTAAATATTTCACTGTAGGTGCCAACAGCAACACCTCAAGGTGCCCCTGGGATTCATATGGATATCTTGGAGGTAAAGCTGAATTTGTGCTTGGATTATCCAGCACCGTTCTACTGCGGCCCATATCCATGCACTCCTGAGCACTCACCACACCGGTGAGTGGTGAGGATAAAAATATTTCAGCTAGCAAGTTGGGGTGTTTTTTCCAGCTTTTTCCTTTAATTATGTCTGGAGTATGAATGGACCCAAATATCCCCAGCCATGGAGCCCTGGGGAAGCTGGTACAGGACAGATGAGCAGCAGAAGGGTAAAGAGATAGGAAGAGGTGATGAATTTGCCCAAGGGCACCCACCAACGTGGTAGCAAGGTTGAGAAGAGCAGAAGTGTCAGCAGCCAGAGGGTTGAGTTACTGCCACTAAAGGTGAGATTTACTGGTCCTAATTTGGTTATCTAAACCCAAGTTGTGCTAGGCTATGTGTATAGGCAATGGAGAGAATGAGGCATCTCTCACAGCAATTCATCTCCTCTTAGGACAGGTACTTTAGGGAGGCCAGATGGTTCACTTGATGCTTCTGGGTGGAATAAAGCTGAAATTTCCTCCCAACACCTTAAATCAGCAGTGTAATCAAAGCTGAATTAAACCCAAATCTTGACCTGCTGGAATAAACAAGGAATGTGGTTTGAAAAATGTGTCTTGTTTTGAAAACAACATTTTAACTTTTTGGAAATGTCACACAGCTGCACCTGGAACTCTGCCAGAGCTGAACTGCCACACTGGGAAGGGAGGTGAGTGGGTTGGCAAAACCAGCCCTGTCTCAGTTTTAATTTTTCAGTAAATCCTTTCAGAAATAGTTAACTTCAAAAGAGCACATTTAATTGGCAGGCTTAGAGAAACAGGAAAGGTGCTTTTTTTCTGATGTTTTCTCCAAAATTCTTTAGTTTTGAACATTTTTCACTGGAAATATAAATTTTGATATGGATTCAAGTGCTTGAGGAAAAAAAAGGATTTTCTAATTTTGCTGCTGAATGCAGTACACTGCATTAAATTATGTCACTTTTGCTGATGCTCTGTATTTGTGCAGTGCCCACTGCAATGGAGCAGTCTTGGACAGTGATGATGACAACAATGAATTAACAACAGTTACAAAAACAGGTCAAAGATTTTTCTTCCCTTCAGCATTCAGATAATTATTCTGTTCAGCTTGCCAGAAGAGTCTCCTTTGCCATGAAAAGTTCCAGTTTCTCATGAAAGCATTAGGGTGTTGGGTTTTATTTAACCTGTCAGGATTTAAGAGGAAACTAAAAGAAAAAAAAAATCAAATTTCTTTGTTCAAAGAAAGTGCATAAACTCCAACTGTGAATTACAAATAGCCCCTGGGAGTGAGGTCTAGTGATTAAAGACAAGGAATGGAAGTCAAGGTAATCGTGTTAAGCCAGTGTGTCTTTGAATCCTATAGCATATAAAAAGGTATGGAGGCTTCTGACTCTGTTACTAGCAAAAGGCTCAAGGGCAGACATTTATAAATAGAACTTAGCCACTTCTAATATCAGTTATATCACATTCACCCAGTGCTCGTATACACCAAATATAGGAATTGACACACTTTTAAGTTTACTACGACGTCTTTCCTGTTGAATTGGTAGTCTATGAGATGTCTGAAAGGACTTTTACACAAAGGCATGGGTTCTGTAGTGCTGACTAGAGAGGGGCATTAAAACATACATGTTTGCTTCCAATTACTGCAGCAGCACTTCATGGGAATGTGGGTACCACATCCTTTTCCTCCACTCCATGATTAAAATTCCTCAGTCATATTTATCTGCCCAGGTAGGATCTACCCAGATTTACCTTATCAGGGTCAACTAGCTAAAGCTTGGCTGTCAGACAAAAGCGTCTCCGAAGGATGACAATTTGGTGTTGTCCACAAACTGACTGAGGGTGCATTTTATCCCCTCATTCAGGTCATTGATAAAAACGCTAAAGAGAACTGGCCCCAATACTGACCCCTGGGGAACACCACTTGTGACCAGCTATCATCTGGAGTTAACTCACTACCACTCTTTGGGCTCGCCCATCCAGCCAGTGTTTTACCCTCCTCAGGTAGATGTCCAGCATACACAGGATGTATGAACCCACAGAGCTGCCTGTTTGTTTCCATCAGCTCTGCGGGAGTCTGAAATGACCAACTGTAACAGCTAACTTTTAGCTAGCTAAAGCCAAATGACATGATTGCCACCCTAAGTCTTTAAGAACATGCCAGGATGCCCAGGATGGACTATGGTGGGTAGTTTCAGTAGTCTCAGTGGGTGGCTGAGATACTGACAGTGCTTCAGGACACTGAAATGGCATTCCTATATAGAAATATTTCCATGTTTTGACTGATCATTTTTCAATGCTTGCTTTTCTCTATGAAAAAAAAAAATCGTATTTTGAAGAGGGAAAAAACCTCTTCTATTTCTTGACCCCGTGCAGAAGAGGTTCAGATAAGTAAATCTCCTTGGAAGCTGTCCTGTAATCACAGGTTCTGGTTTATCCAGTAAATCCCGCTTCCTGGCTGTAAGGCTGCTTCTGGGCCTGACTGTGATCCAACAATTTCCTAAGCAGATGCTCCTTCAATTTACAGATCTCTTTCAACAGTCTGTTAAAGCTCCCTTTCACTAACAGCTGTTTTCTAAACTACAGGGGAAAGGTGCAAGACAAGTGGCTCTTCCTATTGTGCCTGAGGAACAAGCCAAGGTGGGAGGTCACCTTATTGCCAAGCATGCTGGAACATGGCCTGTCAAGTTATCTCCAGAGGAGATGACTTCCTTTGCAAGCACAAACCCAGCATGCAAATTCTTCTGACTTTGCTTCTTGAGCGTGTGGGGTCCAGGAAACCTCCTGTCACTCTCTAATCCATTGAGCTATTGCACTGGAGGACAGAAGAGCCCTTCTTGCCAGTGGGGCTTGTGGACATGAATAAACCATAAGCCACATGGCCATGCTAACAGCCTGCTGATGCTGATAGTAGACAGGACCTGCCAAGCAAGCCTGGTGCCATCACAACTCTGTGGCACAGGCAGGACTCCTGACTCCAAGAAAACTGGACCACTCTGCCTTTTAAAATCATCTTACAGTGCCACAGTAGGACGCTGCAGGGATTAGTCCATAATTGCATAGCCGATCGGATAGTTTTGAGGGAGAGAACATCTGCCACAGAAAAGCAGGTACTGAGTAGTTTTGCTCCATGGCCGTGCGGGGAACTTAGGGCAGAGATTGCAGTCTGAGTGTCATGCCCCCCAGGCAATGGCCCAGTAACCGTTCCTGATAATGATGTCTGGTTCTCAGGACCAAAGGGCTGGGAATGCCTGGGAACAGCAAGATGCTCCTTCGCTCTGAGCCACAGCTCCTCTGCAAACTAACCGGGTTAGCCTGGCTGCTGCTGCTCCATCGGTGCGTGCACAATTTTGCAACAAGTTCCTCTGACAGTTGGGTATTGCTGTAACATCTTGCCATGCTGTCGGATACCTCATAAGGGAAGAGACACACGAGCTCCCCAACACTCACGCAGCACTAATTCGGTATCTTAACATACGGTTCTGCTGTGCCTCCCGTGGAGAGCAGCAGGGAGACTCAGGCTGATGTCTTCATCCCGTCAGGATCCAGCATGTCTTGTAAAGGTGTGAGCAAGGCAGAGCACAGATGAAGGTCAGGGGAGATCCCATCTGCCACCCAAGTTGGACAGTAAGAACCAGGGTGCAGCATTGGACCCCGACCAGCCCCCTCTGGGTCTGGACAAGAGCTGCATCAAGGGCTTGCCAGAGGGGCATGTGTGAGGTGTGCTCAGGCTTCTGTCTGAAATGGAACGAGCTGATCAAGTGTGCTCTACTTCACAATCCTCAATACAGAGCCTCCCGGTAATAAAAGTTAATGAACTAAACGTCACTATAGCCCTCCTGTCTCCTCCTCTCCTTCCCCTGTCCTCCTCCTCTCCGTGGACTCATCTATTTTGTCACCATACGTCTCTACCTTCACCTGAATCCCAAGATTTGGGCTCTTCCTTAGGAAACAGGTAATTTAATAGTGATGCTGGTTAAGAACAGAGTCTCTCTTCCTTTCCTCCTTCCCCTTAAGACAGTTTTTTTGAGCCCCTGACTTCTGCCACCCCAGGGGACAGCTAGGATGTAGTGGTCATCCCCTGCATTGCTATGAGAAGATGGAGGGTTTTGTAGCTCAGTGTCGTGAGACCTATGACCACATGCACAAGAGACTTTATAGCAGCTTCTTATTGCAGCTTGCTGGGCAGGGCAGCATCTGCACAAGCCTTCAACCAGCTGTAGGCATCTTCCACACCAGCTCAATCCCTGCTCCTGAGGGCAGTTCATAGGAGGATGTCAAAGGAAGTGCTCTGAATAACCCTCTGGAGACACCTCTTTCTTCCCCTTGGTCACTGAAGCAGCCTGGGGTGGTGAAGTCCCCAGGTTCACTGTCTCTGAAAGATGCCTGGAGTACCCCGCACACCCCAGGGAGCTCACAGCCATTCGCAGCCACTACAGACTGGGGACATGCCTTCATTTTTATCCCCAGCGACCTGGTTTCCTACTCAGGTTTCATATCAACTCCTGCCAGACTGGTCACAGTTAAATCCAAGGGAGCTGCAAAACATTTCCTGAAGAATTAGCCAGAAAGGTAGAGCCGGCACAGACAAAACAGCCTCAGGTACAGACCTTCAAAAGCAGCACCAAGAACAATGGCTGGCCTGTTGAGGAGGGAAGGATTCAGGGTGAGTACCTGGACTGCAATGTTCTACTCCATCTTCACATCAAAGGATATTTCTCCTCCATGTAGTGTGTAGCCCCCAGTAAAAAGGCAACAGGGGGCAGGGGACTGGCTGGAGACAGAAACTCCCACTGAAAGTTAGAAACAGACTGTCTTCCTGACAGACTAGGAAGATGTTATTCAAGGGAGAAAAAGCAAATGTTGCATTGAACACAAGCTGTTCCTCATGACTCAGGGAGGTGGAACAAACTACACCCATCTGAGCTCAGGATGGAAGGGTTAAAGTCGGCCGAGGAAAGGCACGTGTGGGGTCTCTCTGCTTCCCCTGCACACTGCAGGGATGTATAAGTGGTGCTTTGTTTTAAAGTTGTTGTTTTGCAGGCTTCTTGTTTTAAAGTTGTTGTTTTACAGGCTTTGCTCTGTGTCAGAGTGGGCACAAGCTGCGGCACGCTCAGCCCCAGGCTGAAGGACGGCAAGCGGGTGCGTGCTGGAGAGTGGAGGGTGCAGAGGCCCGTGGCCATTCATGGACGCTGCTGCCATCAGAATAGAGAGGGATCCAATGGTTCCAGGAGGAGCAGTGTTGAAAGCCAGTCTGGAGCCCTGCCAGGGCAATGTGATCCTATTCTGGGTGGATTACTACATATAAAGTGAAAAGATGGTCCTGGTTCCCCACTTGCTCACTCCAGTGAATTACATTTCATCAGTCCCAGTGCAGAGAAACAAGTGGTCATTCTAGCCAAGGGAAGGTTTTCTGGGCTATGTTAAGGTCTGTCAAGAGATTTGTTTCCTTGGCTAAGTACGACCAGTCTGTTAGTGTGAAAAGAGTCCTCCAAACACACCCCCTGAGCAATGTGGGAAGACAGAGAGAGATGGGAAGAAGAGAGAAGGTGTTAGTGATGGAGCATGTGTTGGAGCTGGTGGTGGATATTCCTGTTGAGAGCCAAAGGAAGGAGGGAATGGGCGACAGAAAGAGCAGGAAAGACTGCAATAATGCTGTAAGGGTCATGGCTGCTTAGGCACAGCTGAGGCCACCCCCCTCTGTCCCCTCTCCTGGGGCTCCTGCCCAAGGGGCCACAGAGCTCTCAGCAAGGCATGAGCTCCTCTGAGTGTGTCTGTGGAAACAAGCCAGTGGCTTTTTTTGTTTCCTCCCCTTAGGCTGTACCTGTCCCAGGGGATATTGCAAGCACAGGAACCGTTTTCTCCTCTGCACTGCATTGCCCTACCAGCTACTGCAAGAAATGGAGAAGAGACAGGAGATGATGTGGGAGAAACAGCTTCATTCCCTGCTCCTTCCCTGTGCAAAGCTCTGTCAAAGAAAACAAACCCGTATTTAGTGTAATTTACAGTAACTGTGTTTTAATAGATGTTGTGGGATCCTTAGCCTTATTATAAAAATCCTCTTATGAGCAGCAGCTCCTTTAATAACCTGGGTTGCAGAAAGTATCTGTCTATTTACATCTATTTGCATGTATTTGCATGCTATAAAAATCTACAAAACTCTGACGACTTCACGTTTTTAAATCTGCCCATAATCTGAAGGACTAGGAATTTGAGACCATGATTTTGGTTACATGTGCAAGCATTGCTCCAGTGCTAAGGAAAAGGGCAGGGTCCAGTCTGCGACAAGCAGGGCTCATAGTCTGCACTGGGCACTGCCCAAAGGATTTGAATTTTAGAAGGATTCATGAGTGGATCCTGTGAAATCCCAGCCTTGTGATCAACAATCCCTGAGTTCTCCGTGTGTCTGTTTTACCTTGTTTCTTAGTGGCAGTTGGTAAAATTATGGAAAATGAAGTTGCTATAGCAAAAAGAAAAATAAGTGTGCTGTCAAAACCTGTGAAGTGCTTCACCTTGGAAATGGCATGATCATACACCCGCATATGAATAGGTTGATATCTGGGGAAATGGGAATATTTTGTGAGATCCCAAGGATTCATTCACAAATGTTACTGAAAGGGAACTTCTTCCCTGCAAAAATCACAGAATGGTTTGGGTTGGAAGGGACCTTAAAGCCCAACCAGTGCCACCCCCTGCCATGGGCAGGGACACCTTCCACTAGACTAGGTTGCTCCAAGCCTCATCCAGCCTGGCCTTGGACACTTCCAGGGATGGGGCACCCACAGCTTCTCTGGGCAACCTGTCCCAGTGCTCCCCACCCTCTGCAGGAAGAATTCCTTCCTCATGTCCAATCTCAATCTCCCTCTTTTCGTTTAAACCGGTTACCCCTTGTCCTGTCACTCCCTGCCCTTGTAAGATGTCCACCTCCAGCATGGGATAATATTGCAGATGGGTTGAAAATGGGATTTCCATTGTTTGGGAAATGTTTCCATTTCTCATGGAACTTCATTATGGTCCAGGAAAGAAAGTCTAAATAATAATAATGAAAAAAACACAAAACTGTGATGCAGGAATTGTGAGCATTTTCTATATTGGACACCGCATGGTGTCTGGTTTCAACACAGCTACATCATCTAAGTTCAATAATTTCAAAACTTGTCATTATGAAGAGATGAAAGGGTTTTATAGATGATCCTAACCACTGTGATATGAAATCAGAAGTATGAGTCAATGTGAATTATGATATAATAAAATTGATCTAAAGAAATGGAGAAAAAATGCAGATTTACTGTCTTGAAACAACAGATTTAGGACACCACTGAAATAAAACAAGACCACTGAAATGAAACAATTTGACTTCCCATAGAAAATAATGTGTAAATTGTCATATTTGCACAATATTTCAATTCTGCATGAGAAAAATTCAAATTTTAAGCACAACACAAATAATCAGGGCCAAAAGTATGTGCCCAGAACTTCCTGCAAACCCACTGCTTTGCATCTAGAATGAATTTCCTGGAATACAGCAATGTGCTGCCGTTCTGGGGAGATGTCATCTGCTGCTCTGAGATGAAAAACCCTTTCCCACAACCAGACCTGCACAAAGCACATACCTGAAATTCACTGAAAAAACTCCCATTAATCGCTGGATATTGCTGTAACTCCTCTGAAGTCTAATTAGGAATATCTCACAGAACAGAGCATGTAGCAGCCCTATCAACCTTCCATCTAAACCTCTGCTAATTTAGCCCTGAACTCATCAGCAGCTGAATTCAGTCTGAAGGAGGCTTGGATCAATCCCTGTCGACGGGCTTATGGACCAGGCTCATTGCACTTCCCCTCTCAGTTTGATCGCGAGGAGCATACAAAGTGTGGAGGTTCTCGTGAGAAAGGCTCTTTCTTTTGAGATTTCTAGTCCTACTTTTTAGAGTCAGGACATCTGGACAGCTCAGAGAAGCATCCGGATTTATGGATGCTAGTAGGAATTCAGTAGCATTTTAGAAACTTGGGGGTGTCCAATAACCTTCATCAGGCTGGCAGAAAAACCCTCAGTAGAGCTGCTCCCTGCACCTGGCTCCTGCTGTGATTTTCTGCAGGTGGGCACTTTGCTAGCAAGGCTCAGCCCCGGGGAAATAAAGCAAATGAAATAAAGACGGTGATGTAAGATGCAATAACCACAAACCCAGCAAATTTAAAAATTAAATGTAAAAGGATAGCTCTCATAGAGACAGTATCTCACGGGCAGCGTCACTAATCCCACGCATTCAAAAAGTTTGTGTCTACCTTCCAAGTCATCAGAGCTCCTGAAATACCAGGAGGGTTGCAGAGATAATAAACAGAGGGCTCTCTTTAATCTGCTGTCTTGGATACTCAGCCTGCTGTATAGCTGCTCACATCTTCAGGCTTTCCTTTACAAAGGCTGGAAATGTCCAGTTCCTTTTTAAATAAAAGCTAGGACTGCCTGCATTGTCAGTGCTGGCAGGGCTTCATGTAGGCTTTGCAGCTGGATAGCCTCATGCTCTAGTAGGTGAGCATAGCAGCTAAGAAACTTTTAGGTAATAAATACACTGTTCCATCAATTGGTGATGACAGGAATTGCCCAGAAGGCCAACAGTGGAGTTAAAAAAAATAAAAGCCTATACCTCCAGATTCAGACAAGCTGTGACAGTCAGAACTTGTGCGCTGATCCTCCTAACACATCTGATAAACGCAAAGGTGAGGGCAGTGGGATCATCACTGAGAGCTGCCCTGAGGACTCTGACACCTCTTCTGCTCTGGTATCCTGCATTCAGCCTCCGGCCCCTGCCAGGTTAGGTGAGCGGTTAGGCAGTCCCTGGGGCACCATCTCCTCCACCCCATGTCTCTCCCCACCCTGCCTGTCGTGAGCCATCAACCCAGCACTGTTTGGGAATCTGGTAAAAGCTGCATTACTTTCTTCCCCAATCCTCTTGAGCCAGCCCATCTCAGTTTTGTTTTCGAGCATCTAACAGAACATTATATGTCCCCATCAATTACCACTATGAGGTTAGCGTCAGCAATCTTGTCCTTGGGGTGGCATCTTTAGTGCTATTAAGAATAAGAAGCAGCATCAGGGTGTCCGCTCATCTTCCCTCCTTGCAAGTGAAAGCCCTTCTTGGAGACTTCTTTCAATATTTCATTAATTCTCAGACATATGCTCTGGGAATGTCAAAATGTTAGGGTCTTCTGGAATGAAGCGATAAACAGACCTGACATGGAATTAAACACTGAATTACCTAGAGAGCCAGTATAATTTATTTGGGTGTACGTTGCTATAGCTACAGCCCTTGCAGATGCACTTCCACCCCCTAACTCTACCCAAAGCAAAAAAAAAAAAAAAAAAAAAAAAAAAAAATCCCAAATGGAAATAAAAATAAGATGCAATAATCTTAGGAAATTTGCGTGTCCTCTCTGTTATTGAATGGATGTGCTTGGCGTGTACGGCTAGCTGATTTAAGCTAATTATTTTTTGTGTTTATATTTATTGGCTGTGATTAGTTATGCAACAAAGACTATGGGAGAACAAATCATGTCAGTGCAGCTAATTGGAGATAACACTAGCGGTAGCGAAAGCAGTAATTTTTATATTTTACGCATGAAAAGGAGACCTGATCCTGCTGGTTGTAAATCAATAAAGTGCTGTTGAGGTCTCCATCTGAGGATATGAACCAAGGGCTGGAAAACAGCACACTGTATGAGTTACTGCTGATTTTTTGGGCTCTGTCTATAAAGCTACTGAAAACGACAGATTTTAGTAAAGCTGGGTCTGGGATCAGAACTGTGCTAGAATAAAATATTGCATAAATAAGATATATGGGATTTTGTTCCCTGAGAGTGAAGGCTGGTGTGAGGCCACCTGACCATACATTTTAGGACGTTTTAGAAATTGAATATGAACCTCTTCCTCTCATCTTTTGACCATCAGATGTGAAATGTCTATTTTCATGAATCCTCCAAGGCTCTGCCACTTAGAGTCCAACAGAAGTCCCAGGCTCTATGCAAGGCACTGTGCATAAACTGAACCAGCTCCTTTGCTTCCCCTACCTTTCAAAAGTCCAGGCAGCCGTTTGCATCTGCCCATGACAACCCCAGCATCAGCTCGTGCTTGGTTCCCTTGGTTCCCTGTGCTGGCACGTAGCAACAGTCAGACTCAATCTCTCCAGCACATGTATCCAGCCCCAGGATCATGCTGCCAACACACTTTGCAACCTATCACACGTTCATGTGCTTAGCCCTGCTCTGAAGAAGGGCAGTGCTACCGACTGCTTCCCAGTGAGGAATCTGCCTCTCGGAGCATCTGATGACAAGGTTTGTCAAGGTGCTGAGGCACCTCCAGATGCAAACAGATGCCCAGTGTTACATCCAGGACATCTAACGTGCCCGGGTCGTCCTCATGCCTACAGCTGGAGCTACAGGTGCTCAAATAGCCCTTAAAAGATCCTAAAGCTGAGATTCATCTGACATCTGGCGGGGGAGTGGTGAGATGCCACCTCCCAGAGGCACTGGGCTCTTTCCCATGCCAGCTGAAGAAGCTGCAGAATGCTCAGCTCTGTCTGACTGAGAGACCTGTTTTCAGATAGCTGGATCCAGGGAAAATGAATCTGACCTCTCCTGACTTTCCTTGTGCTCTGGGGCTGACACAGGAGGCCCAAACACACCATCCAACACCCCCCACATGATGTCCTATGAACCACTGAACCTTTGCTGAGGTTTAGAGGCATTTCTCTGGCTGGATTCAGTGTCTCCCTCCTCATCACGGACACCACTAGCATTTGCATCCTCCCGGTTTCAACCGTGAATGAGAAGCAATCTGGCCCCATCCTGCCCTCTCTTCCCATAAATGCCGTGTTTGTTAGTTTATTTCTGGAGTGCAGACCCTGCTAATTTATGTTAATTGGAATTGCACAGGTAGTTTTTTTCCCTCTCCATGTCCCCCCGCATCCTGCTGTGAAATCAAGCTGGCTTTATAATCTCCTACAGCAGCGTGCAGCCTGCTGGAACAGGAGCCCTAGCATGCCAAGCATGCTGACGAGTTGCCGCTTTTTCTTCTTCTTCTTTCTTTTTTTTTTTTCCCTTCCTCAGGAGGAAGTTTGCATTTTTGGATAGTTTTGAAGGCTCTCTGAGCCAGGATTACAAGTCCCCCGTCTTTATTTATTTTGCAAGAAACCGCCATTTACGAGGCTGGCTGCCCTGCGGCACCATAGGACAGTATGGGTTTCCCTCCCCTTTTGCTGGTTCCCATGCACTTTTTGGGAAGGTAACAAGCAAGAGAAGGCATTTGTGCTTCTTGTGCCTCTGTGTCGGGTGACACTTGTCCTTTGGTCTGTGGTGTGAGTCTGTTTTGCCAGTGCAACGCGTGGGAGTGAGGGAGAGCTTTGCCTTTAGCTCCCAGGGGACCAGGGTCTGTCTTCTTCAAGAAAGTGAAAAGCTCTGTTTGTCCTGTGGTTTTTTTTCCCCTTAGAGCAGATTTGAAGGGAAAACCCACCTGCCCCACAGGGTTGGCCGCAGATATGCAGGCTGGGAGCTGGGACCCAGCAACTCTTCACTCAAGAGCACCTTTGGAGGGGGCAACTCAAGCTCCAGGGACACACCACCCTACTGCTATTTTAAGAAGCTCAGGAAATGCAAATCCCAGGAGTCTGGAGGCTTTGATTACTAAGGGAGTTCTTAAAAACTGGCTTATATCATGAGAGAATTTGCCTTACCCACCAGACATAGCAGGGGCTTTTATCTCCTGAGGGAATTAGCTCAGATGCATATCACCATAACGGAGATCAGAACTTGACCACAAATATCTCATTAGCTTGAAAAGTTACCTGCTTTATTTCTGTCCAAAGGATATTTTACTTGGGTGCTTTCATCTTAAAAACACTAACTTCTAGAAAAACCAAGCTTTAATGTCACATGTGATTTTGCTTTCTTTGAGGAGTGGAAAATGCCACAGTCTGTGGCATATGCACAGCGTTGAGTCACAAGGGAAAAAAATAAACAGTCGTCTTTCTTGGTTTGATCTATGTACATCTGTTTCCTGGGAGAGAGGTGAAATGGGATATTTACTTGGGTAAGTGTTGTAAGCCAGATGCACTCCACTGTGAAATAAATAAAAAATGGTATTAAAATTAACTATGTAAAAGGGATCTGGAGCTGGGCTTTTCATCAGAAACTGGAGTTTTTTGTGTAAAGCATGCATAACAAGACTATGAATATTCTCATCTCTCAAGTTTCCAAATGAAACGTCAGTCCCATCAGAGAGAAAAACAAAACTCCTTGCTTTTAATGGGCCTGGGGTTTCCCTCTGAGCCTGATGGGGCTGCTCTGCTAATGTTGCTGCTGGCTGTGGTTTGGGGGAATAACAGACACGGCGGGTAGCTAGCATGCTGGGCTGGCACTCAGAAATCACAGTGTATCTCATCGCTTCCTTGCTGCCTGGACAGACGGACACTCACTGTCTGACCAAAGACTTCAGGTGCTGCCCCAGCATATCTATTTCATATCAAAAGACACCCACTCCATGGGTATGTGACCTGTGGGCCTCAGTGACTTCAGAAGGGACTTGTATGTTGCTACTAGGAGTAAAATGTGGTTTGATCACCACCTGAAACAAGCTGTAGGAGAAAGGCCTCTATCAGATGCACATATGATGGTAGCAGCTCACTAATCCAGCACCTTGAAGATGAATATTAGAATTAAAGGAGGAAATAAATAGCCACGTTTTAACAAGGCGGGTAATTTATCATTACAGGGCTTACTGAGGGATGATTTTCATTCTTTGTCACCTGGTGTCCTTAAGTCAAGTTGGGATGTCTTGCTAGAAGATACATTCTGGTTTAAACCCGTGTTGTCGAGCTCAGAAAAGGAATCGCTCTGCAACACTGTAAGGCAGGAAATCAGACTTGATGGTTGTAATTGTGCTCCTATCTGGCCTTAAAATCTATTGATCTGTGAAAATAATTGCCACAGTTTACTGATTTTCCTGAATGTTTGATGGGAGGTAAGAAATACTTCTGTCTCCCGTGGCCTGAGCTGCCCTGAAAGAATTTCCTCTTTGCACTGAGCAGGAATTAGAAAGAAAAAAAATTGATTCAGCATAACCAAAGAAAAATTTTAAATGGATCTTTGCTTAGCTGTTTGATACATTTTTTTCTGTACTTGCTCAATGGAATCTGGCTGTCAGGACTACTCAGCATCATGCTGTGGGTGGGCCTGGGAATGCTGGTATGCAGAGAAACACGGGCACTTTCTGACTTATTTGACTTAATTGCAAGCCATCACATCACTCCCGCTCAACTGACGTGACTAAAATTGTGGACACATACCACACCGTGTCCTAATCAAGGTTGAAAAGTAAAACTAGAAAGTTGTTTTTACTTCACATACAAAGAAAGGCTAGAGCAGGTAGTACAGAAGAGGAGATTTTTTAACTTTTCCAGGAAAGGCTGCCCATCCTGAAAGGCACTTGGCTCTGTGAGGTGCTGCTCTGGGAACAGTGTGCCCACACCATGCCGGAGTTTCTCAGCGGCTTGCAAAACACCCTCTGAGCAGACCGAGCTGAGTGCATTTTCCCAGTGTACGTGCTCCATAAATGGTGAAAAGACCTTGACCAGGTCTGTCAGTACACAGTAAACGTTTATCCCTATAGAACCAGCAACATCTCCCTCCTGCAATGCACCTCCCACTGCAATACACCTGTTTGCGTTCGGCATTTTAAAAGGAGAGCCGTTCTCCTGTGCACCAAGCCTGCTCCTTCCACTTGCCGAGACCAGCATGTTTTGTTTTGTCTTCCCAGTTATCATTGTGGAAATTCAAACATGATATTAGTTTAATTAGAGATCAACTCCTTTTATGGAATGCAAATGCCCTATCCGACTAAATCCCCCTTCTGAAGTTGGCAGATGCAAATTAAATCCTGTGCACTGAAGTGTAATTTGGCTTTGAACACTCTTAAAGGCCCTCAGTGATTCAGTGGGTGGAGGGGAATTAGTCTTAAGCTGCATTTGTTGCTTTCTCCTCCCTTAATTTGTTTATATGAATGTTACTGGAGCAATATTGAATGTAGACAAATTGCCAAGTGACACACATGAATGAAAGCCAAGGTTTTACTCTCAGTTTTTGGAGCTGTAAATAACATTGGTCCAGTCTACCTGAAATAATAGTACACAATAGGCCAACTGCCACTTCACCTCCCATCATGTTCTCAGTGACCAGCAGGCTAGGAATGGCTGAGTGGTCCCTCCTGCAGTCACTCAAGGGCAGCAGTGCTGGCCTTGGGTGTTTCTGAGCACCCCGAAGGCCCCATTTTTCAATGAAATGCTTTTCTCTAGCTGTTACATCCCCGGCGTGATGGGTGACTTTGGAATCCTCATCCCACTTGGAGAACCTTTGAAGCTGTCCCTACTGATCCACTAAGCTGGTTCCACCTGGCACCATCCTTCTCTGATGGGTCTCAGTGAAAATTGCAGTATTTTTATCTACAATGACAAAAAGAAGTATTGCACTAAGGAACTGCAGGAGGCTCTTAGGAGCTCACATAGCACATTTCTTCTCACCTTCTTTAAATTAACAGGCAACATAGACATTTTGCAAAAACAATCTATGACAATCTTCTTGTGTTGCTGCAAAGGTTTCCACCTACAGCCAGCTAACAGCTACCACCTTGAACGGTCCCTTTGATTTTCCTTCGCTATGCTTACTTGGAAGTAGATGTCTAGGATTTTGTGGGTCAAATGCCATAACGTGAGTCTGATCATATTACATCAGTGAGATCGATCCTTTTACTCCATACATTACAATTTAAGCAAGAGGTGTTGTACGCTAGCCACAACAGATTAATTACAGACCATAGTCAGCATTTTTCTCAATTGCTCTTAGATCAGACAGATATCTAGCCCAAGTATTTTTGCTTCACTGTAATGTTTCTACAGCTTTTATTTTAGAGTCTCTGTTTCCTCCCATGTTCTTTCTGTCTCTGATGATTTATTCTTGGGTCTGAATTCAAAGTATATGTTCATCTCACCAGCAGGCATATTATCACACTGCACAAATTGCTTGTGTCCCACACTCACCAAATGGCTTTCATCTAGTACCTTCAGGGTTTGGGGTTTTTTGTTTTTGTTTTTGTTTTTTTTTTAGTAAGGAGTGTTGTTAAACCCTCCCATGTGCTGTTTTGTAGAAATGAATCAAACAGGAGAATCTGTAGGTAAGGAGGCACGTCAATTCCTGTTCCTGGTTTTCTGCTCAACATTTAACAACTGAGCAAATAAGTGCCTTTCAATTACATGCTTGTTGCAGACACTCCCTGCTTATGTTTTATAACAATGATTTTGGATCAAAAGGTTTGCAGCTAAAGGGATAAACATTTAGACCAGATAAGCAGATTTGTGGAAATTATTGTTATCCAGAGCTGGTTTGATTCATTAGGAGCCAGCAGTGGACCGCTCTTGAAATCCGACGGGGATAAATTTATCCCTCCAAAGTGAAATCTGCTAAGGGATGAGTCTGAATTATGCTATATTCATAATAGCATTTCCTTCTGTTATTTAATATGGCAAAAATAACCATGCGAGAGAAATGGTTTTCCCTACCCATCTCCCTGAACTCAACGAAGCCCTGAAACACACTTGCAGAGAGATTTTTGGATCCTCCCAGCAGCAGAAATGGGGAAGCAAAGATTCACAACCAAAGTGTGATGAGATCCTGGAGATTTCTTGTGTGGGCTGTAGGGATGGGCAGGAGGAAAAGGGACATATAAATCAGTACATGATACTGATCGCAAAGCACTGATGTTCTCAGTGTGTTATGGTAACAGATGTCACATTGCAGTGCAACCCGCATTTGCAAGGAGACTTCTTTGACCCTAGAGTTGGACTCACCATATCTTCTTTGAAGACTTCCACCTTTTCTATTCTGACATAGCAGCTTTTCTTGTTTATCTTTATTTTTCTCTCTGTATCTCTCAGTCTTGCTCTACCCTCTACCTTCTTTCCTTCCTTCTGTTTTCACAAGCAATTTTTGCATAGAGGAACATTATTCTGGGAGGGAGTTGAGTGTTGGTCTGTCCTGGGCAGGAGGCTACCCAGCTTCCCAAGCAGAAAGTCACCTAGAAAGACCTCATACATCATGCTGTTCCCATCTTTTAATCTATGAATTGGACAGGGAAGAAGGCCACTAACATAAAGCACAGACAAGGGTGGGCAGCAAAGCATGCACTTGTCACAGAATTAGTGCCAGAAATATATGGGCAATCAATCAAAGTTATGGTATGCTCTCCTTGTGGGTAGTTGATATATAATACCCCCAATCAATGACTAAAGAGGGGGGAGAGAAGAAAGGCATTTGATTTAATATTTGCCTAGGCTTTGTAGAAAAGTAAGATTTATTGCAACATAAAAAAACCAAATTTAGCCTCTAGCTTAATAGCCAATTGGTCCCTGTGATATTGCTGGAATCATATTTACTGTGCATCCTAATACAAAGACATTAATATCTGTATACCTACTCAGCCATGTCATGCTGGGTATTAGCCAGTGTGAAGCATACATCTGGTCTTGACTTGAGAATAGCTTGCTTAAGGAAACATTTCCTTTATTGCATTTAACATTTTGAATCCCTAAGAGGTTTGCAAACTACCATTGATATTAGCAAGGAGATCGCGGGACCTGACTTGGTTTGCCTGGTATTACAGGGTCTATATGTATCACACTGAATTAAAGGTGGAGTTGCAAAAGAGTTCTGGTAGGTCCAAAACTAGCAATAACCACTGGATGCTTCTGCTTACCCTTTGCTGTGGTGTTTGAGTCATGAAATTATGAAATCATACCAGAGATTTCTTTTTCTCTTGCCTTGTGGATCCCATAGATCCAGGCATCTCCCACTCTGGAAGGCTCCTGGTCCATGTGATGTGGCTCATGGGGAACTGCACAAGCTTCACACCACATAGTATCTTGCCATAACTCCTCTCCAGGAACTGCATGGAATGATGCTACAATAAGACAAGGCAAATGATCCAGTTCAAATTAAAAGTGTCTTCCAAAGGTTGTGCAGAGTCTTGCAGAAGTTTTATGCATTATGCCTTTTTATGTATGACCAGCTAAGGCTGGAAAGAACCAAGCATAACCTTTAGCTTCAGCTACTGATCACTACTTTTGGCCAAAAAAGCAATGAAAAACTGTAAATGTTGGTAAATTCAGATCTTAGTTATGGCAAATCCTGACACAGAACATAGTAACAGGTGGTTTGCTGTTGATTTCAGCAATTATTTAGGCAGAAGCATAACTGCCCTCATAGTCATGTTTCCTTTCAGACCAGTCTGAGATTCCAACCTTCATCCCAATTCTCAGCAAATTAGCTGAATCTGCAGAATTTGACCAGAATGCACAGTTCTGAGCTTTTTGGTATGCTTAAGTTCTAGCCAGGTCAAAGAAAAGAGAAAGGCAACAATCCTGAGGGTACTGCGACACTTGTATTCACAATATCCATCACAATTCCAACAAAAAAGTGTGGGAAAAGCAGAAATATGCATTCCCATTTGAAAGAAATCAACAACTATCATCCCCTCAGCCCTCTTTCTTTCATGGACATTTCAGGTTCTCCTAAAAGCCCTGGAAGTCTTACTCAGAGAAAAGAATAGGCTCAAGTACAGAGGAAAACTCTCAGATTCATGGCACATGCACTCAGTTCACAGAAGTATTCTTGCAAGATCCAAATATATTGTCCCTCCTTGCACAGGACACAAGAGTGGCACGTGAATTTGGCCAAACAGTTGACCTTCTGAACCAGTACGCTTGCATAATGGGAAGACTTATGTCCTCCAGTTTAGGAATTACTCCATGTGTGACCTGAGCTATGGAGAAAATCATCTAAATAATTCCTGTGATATCTTCTGGCCTTCAACTCCATTGCCCATGCTATTCATTGGCCTGAAATTTATGTCATCAATTTGCAGTGAAGTGCAGACCATCAGGGCTCTCATTTAACAGCTTTTTATACCAAATTTGTAAAAGTACAGTTAAAAATGCAAAAGATGGAGCAATGGCATCTCAGACAAATCTGTGACTCGGCTGGAATTTCAAAGACTATTCAAGGGCAAGAAACAAATATACCCACAACAGGAAAGTTATTGAAGACAGTTCAAAAATAAATATGATGTGTGTCACCACGGGCCACTGACAGATCCTTCATGACAAGAAAAATCAGCTCATTTTTCCTCCCAGGAAACATTGGATGTTTTAGAAATGGTTTGTTCTGCTGATTATTTCCATTAAATAAGTCCTATTACAATTACGAAGCCTGAGATCTAGAGTTAGTCCCTGGCTCCAATCTCCCCAGTCTTTGAAAAAATTTGATCTCAATCTTGGCATGAACCATTGTGTTCAGTCTCCTAAAAATTCAACTCGGGGTAGACAAAGCTCCATAAACGTTCCTGAGGTCGGAAATGAATGCATATTTATTGCAACAATAGCTGTATTACCAGCCATTCACAGCTCCAGGAGCAAAACACAGGAGTTTCTTCAGAAATAAAACCCAACAGATGTCTCCAATGAACACAGTTATCGTATCGGCAGAATATTTCTTTCCGTAATCTCCCTAGTAATTAATTTTTCTGTTATCACGAAAGCCATTTCAGAGAGTGGGAAGAAAAAACCCTGCTTTTCTCACTGGCCTTCATGCCAATCCCAGGATCGCAGTCTGTCTCATCCAAAGGCAGCTTCCAAAGAGGGAAGTCACTCGAGACGCCCCTCCACTGCCGTTTGCCGGCAGAGGCCGGCAGCCCCCATTGTCTTCCTGCAGAGAGAGATAACAATGTGCTATTTCCCCCATAAAAGCAGGTTCAAAAAAGCATTTACCTGTAACAACAAAAGCAAGTGGATAAATAAGAAGAAAACACACTGGTGTTTAGGATAACACGCAATTAAAGGATTAAAAATTCATACATTTTGATGGGAAACAGCATTGAAATTGTTGAGCCGTTAATGACTTTGAATGAAAGAGGGGCTTATCTCTTCACTCAACCGGAGTGTTCAGAACCAAGATAGACCTTTTATCATTTTTAATTGTTTCATTCATGGCATGCCAGAGATGTGTGCCAGCCAGAGAAGTTTTTGTTATTCCAGTGACTGAAGGAAACTTTTCTAACCCTGCTGTCATTGCCTTGGGTGCTGGAGCTGCCTGGGGAGGAAGACCATGAATGTGCATCATTCTTTGTAG
Source organism: Rhynochetos jubatus (assembly GCA_027574665.1). Taxonomy (NCBI): domain Eukaryota; kingdom Metazoa; phylum Chordata; class Aves; order Eurypygiformes; family Rhynochetidae; genus Rhynochetos; species Rhynochetos jubatus. The sequence continues at coordinate 3,353,252 of CM050672.1, read as the reverse complement.
TGTTTTGTCCCATTGCTGTCTTTCTTCAAGAGCTGGATGGAGGTGAGCACAGTCCACAGCCGTGTCTCATACAGACAGAGCCTGATCTGGAGATGTTTAGTCTTAATAGGATGGTACCAATCCTCCTGTGTCCTAAATCCACTTGGCTGAGCCCTTCTGTTGCACAGGGCTTTTACTAGGAGAAAAACACCCTTTCAGCAGGGCCAGCACTAAACCTAACCCCTTCCTGGTCCTCACAGAAAGGCTCAAATAAGATTTACAGGATCTGTCCCCCTTTCTTCATTACTTTTTAAGCACATCTGTTATGTTTAGACAATCAGCTAGCTAGATGGATAGACATGAGTAGATATACTGGAGAAAAAGAGACACACCAGCAGCTTGCTGTCTATCTCTCTTTAAGAAGCAGTGCTTTAAACATTACTCTTTCCACAGCCGTAAGGACTAGACGACTGATTGTTTTTTTAAAGGGAGCTGAGAGTCCCATCTGATCACACAAATGGCTAGAGTGGAGCTCCAGGAAAAACCTCAGCTACTGGAAGAATTGCAACAGAATGGTAATTGGCCGATAGCCAGTTCACAATTACAGATACGGCTGGGGTTTGATAGATGCAACACTCAACGTTGGCAACGGAGAGCTCCATTTTCATCATGTTAGAAAAGTGGCCTGATTTTCCTCATTTCTGGAAGATGATGGGCACCCTTGGTTTATAATTTGGCCATTCAGTTTGTAGTAGTTGATGATTCTTTCTTTTATAATTGTGACCAAAAACGGCAAAAAGGATTTTGCTTACAGAATTCAAAGACACAAAACAAACAACAAAACAAGAAATCACCCAATGAAAGGGATCAATCAGTAATAATTATAGCCTGAAAGATGACAGGTTTGGGAAGCAATGGAGGTGTGAAAGGGGGAAATTGGAAGGAATTTTCTGAGCTTAACATCTGGTCAGATATACATTCTCTAATAAGCATGAGATAAATTTGCCTCTTTACAGGGGACAAGAATTATCCAGTAATGGTGTTTGCCATGGGTTCCCTTGCTGCCTAATGAGCAACATGTCATTCCTACAGCTACAGTGATGCCTTTCGTCCTGTTTGGAGGACTTTAAGTGGGATTTTAGTGGGTTTTTTTCTCCCTTTAGTGGAGTTTTCCCCCTTTTCTCAATTTTGTGTTGTTGGTATGGATGAATGAGTTCCAGAATTAGATAAATTTATGTTAATAAGTCGTGTTTCTGAACACAAAAGAGTTATACCAGCTTTTCTCAGCAATAGACCTTTCTCTTCAGCTCAGCATTGTGAAGGGCACAGCTGAGACCTAGTAGCTCTGACCTGTACTCCCACCAAAAGTGTTCACAAGCTCTTGATTCATTAAGCTCATCCCACAGAAACACTTAAAATTTAGGTATGCTCTTAAAATTAGGAGTGCCATTTTGAAATGAGGCCATCTTGGTTACAACTTCTGGGACTGCTGTAATAAAAATTTGTCTTTTCTGAATTTTAACACGCAGATGTAGCATGTCTCTGTCATTTCTCCAATTGCAATAGGAAAATACCAAGAGGTGAATTTTTTTAAATTACTTTTTTATTGGCATTTTCATTTTCCTAAATATAAACATCATCTGGTCCACATTACTCAGCCACACAGGAAATGGTAATAAATTTTGTTGATATTTTTCTCCAAGGGATTAACAAGGATAATATTTATATACGTATTAAGAGATTGGCTGCCTCAAGCAGCAGCGAAGAGAATAAGAAGTATCAGCAGCATCAAAACAAGTTGCAGATGGCTGGCCGTTATTGCATTTCAGTGGTATAGCAGGACAAAGGGCACACAAAGGACATCACTTTGGGTACTGGCACTGGATTACTCTAAGCTAAATCATCTCATGTCCCTCACCAAAACAGGGACAACTGTCCAAGAGTTGGTTGATTCCACCAGTTATCTATCTGATCAGATATCATAGGCTGAAGATTTGGGGCCAAATCTAGCAGCTGTATTTCAGCTGTGAGAATAAAGGAGGAATTGCCCTCTGAAGAAGCTACTAGATTCCATTTTTCCTAATTCTCCATTAGTCTGACCTTGTACATGTTTATGATGATGAAAATTAGTGTTGTGACAGTGTTTGGGGATCCCAGCTCCACTCAAAGGCCCTTTTGCAGGGTATGACCCACACAGCCTGCAGCATACACCCGCTCTTCTAGGTGCAGCTTTGGCACTTCACTAAACCATTTAGATTACGAAGCAAGTTGGTGCAGTTGGCCTCAGTGGTCAATACCAAGAGATGGGTATCTTCAGACAGCGTGAGACTATTTGAGGACTCAAGTTGACTTCTGTAGGGCATCCTTCCATTGTCATTGGCTGAGGAGGGAACATTGGGTGGGATTTATCTCACTACATGTCAGTAATGTGGTATCCAATCCTGAAATTGTTATGCAAGTCCTGTCTGCATCTCCTTCCACTATGGAAGGATCCTACACCAAGCATATACCTCCAATCATTTATAGTCAAGGAGAAAGTTGGTCCGAGATTTGTAACCAGAGGGGATAAAGTTGACGGGGCAAGTAATGGCACAAGTGGGTTTATGACACCCTGGGGTTCACAGAAAGGTGGGAGCGCATCAGGTGCTGACCCCATCTCCTAAATCCCTGTCCTGTGGCTGCTGTAGTGATGCATGAGAAGATAACCATAATATAATATTCAGATTGAAACCATACACACCAACAGTATTTTGCTGTTTTACACACTAGTTTGACAACAGACCTCTAACCATTTTATGTTCCTCTGTCCTTCCAGTTCCTCCAAAAGTGACAGCCACTTTAATCCACACTAGATCTGTGTAGGATGGAGGGCAATGAAGGGAAGAACCCTGGTGGCTTTGGATATGGGACGGAAAAAGGCAAGCTGTGATTGATGCCTGTAATACCGACCACACAAATCATAGAGCTCAGTGAAACGCCTATAATTTAAGGGAGAAATAAGAAGTGAAACATTATGCCCATGTCACATATGATGGCTCTTGGAATAAGACAAACACTGTGCAATCAGTTTAGACAGCAGGACACAGAAGAGAGGCTGCACACTGAGATTATAAATATTATGGACCCAAAATTGTCCTTTCCCAGGTCTGGGCATCTGGCCTGACAGCACCAATCTGAAACAGACTGCAGCATCTACTCCAGGATACTCCTCAGAGAATACAGTGAAAGTCAAAGAACCTCTCTCCGATTTAATTGCTTTGAATTTTTCTCCATTCTTCCTGCACAAAGATTTTGTCTCAGCCAACCTCGTTTCAGGTCAACAGGACATAAACTTTGTGACTGACTTTAATGAGATTTTGTTCATGCTCTGAAGAGTAGAGCCTGCACTGAGTAAAGCTTGAATGCTCCTAATTCCCATTTACTCTTCTCCAAATGTAGGTCTAGCACCTTGAGAGGACTTGCAGACCCTCTGCCGAGTGGCTCCCTGGGCAGTGAAATTTTGGATGGAAAAGGGTACGACTGTCCTGGTTCCATCTGCAGGGCCTGGAAACACATATGCCTCCCAGATGAGGTCCTGCAGGAGGAGAAATGCTTTATTTGTAGCTCCTAGAGTAGACCTAAACCCCAGTTCTACTCTGTTTGTCAGCAGCATCTCAAAGCATTTAAGCAGAATCATGTCTGCTCTCCCCCACCATGTGCAAAGAGAAGCCTCACACAGACATACAGCTTCTGGGAGGCAAATATAGGATGGGCTCTTCCTCTCCAGAGCAGTGGTGTGGGCATGGGGCAGGTGGCACTGGGAAAATCTGGGAAGCCTTTTCAAGGACACCACCTGGGGAAGCAGGAAGCAGACACCAGGAGAGGTGTGACCTAAGGCAGGCCAGGAGAGATGCTGCTCAGCAGAGGCCCTGGGTGCTCAGCAGAGGGGGTAGACCCATGCTCCACTCCCCCCTTGCACCCTGCCACCTTGTTCTGCCAGGTCCAAAGGGGACACTGGCCAGCTCTCAGTGACGGTGCTGTGGTTACCGAGCAAACACCCTTGCAGGCAGCAGTGTGCCTGGAAGGAGGAGGGAGGAATTAGGGTCCCGGAGTTGGCTGCTATATCTGTTAATCAACTTTATGAAAACCTTTGGGGTCAAAAGAGTAATAAAACAATGGAGGACAAGCCCATGCTGCCCCTTTGCACTTTCCACCTTTCTAGTCATTTTATCTTCCCTTCCCACAAAATCAGCTCGCTTTGGCCTGACCTTGTAATGTGACAGCTCTGTTCAGCCTGGCAAAATTAAGATGATTTGTCCCTCTTCATGTTACTGCGTTTGCTTTCACTGTGCTCCTCCAATCTGTTTGCTTCAAGCTCAGGGCTCCCTAATTGTATTCCAATGGAGACAAACCTCATGATTAAAACTCCAATGCAAGCCTACCCAGGCTTCAGCAGCACAGGCGTCAGGGACCCTGAAATTGCAAACTCAATCTTTCTGATGGATTTAATTCGGGGATCTGTTTTGTCACCCTTGTGTTGGGTGCAACACAAACCCCCGCCCCGCCTGCCCCTCCTTCCTGCGCTCCCCCTGGCAATTTCCTCATTGCTTAAAAATATTCAGTGAGGCTACATCAAAGCGAATATTGAGACTTGTATTATTGTTGCCAGGGGTGACATTAGATGAGAATTATATGAAACAATAAGGGCGCTGGAGTATAATCCATTTGACATTTGGAACATGTTCCCAGTGCTCTGTGCTCCTCGAAACATTCACACAACAGAACTGTCTTCATTTTCATCACAATATTTGTGTGTGTGAGTAGATTTATCTCTCTTTTTATTTCTATGTGTCTGGTCATTCTCTCAAAGGCCAGCACAAAGAAAAAGCTCATTTCTGGGGCTGCTGCCTTGCCCAAGTATCATTTTTGCCTGTTAATACCCATAGGACAAGGGAGGAAGTATATTGCTGTCGGCATAAGGCTGGTCCATACGTTGGGCCAGCGCTCGTTACTCCTGTGCAAAGCCATCAAGCTCCAACCCTTCCGTGGCTGTGCCTGCATGTCCCAGGCCAAGTTTTGTATTTTTTGGGACACCCTGGGAAGTAAAGTCAAAGAAGACCACGTGAAGCAGTTGTAGTGCAGAATTGCACTGGAACGGCAGATGCAGACGGTGAAGTGTTCGTGACAGATCTATTCCTGCTGGAGCCATGCAGGAGCTCACACTGGGTCCAGTGCAGGAAGGGAGCACACACCTATAAAGCTGATTGTCTGCAAGCCGGGTCTCACGCTGCTCAGATGCTGAACCCCCACTGACTGGGTCACCTGACCAGCATGGGCGCAGCGTGGCACAAACATGGCGCTGTGGCCTTCAGCCTCTCAGGTTTTGCTTCTACCATCCAGGCTGCAATGCACAAACACATGAAAGCACAGCCATAAAGTAAAACCCAAATTCCTCTGAATTTCCAAAGAATTCAGAAAATGTTTTCAACTTCATGGCCAGAGCATAGCGAGGAGCCAGGATGTTAGACTACATTCCTCACTTGCATCCCTGTTATGCTAGGAATTTGCAAAGGAGCCAGAGCAGGTCTTGAGCATTGTTCCCACTGGGTGATGGTGGTGGGCAACTAACCTTGTTCCTTCCTAAAGCCCACCTTAATGGCGGCTCTTTCTCCAATATTACATACAAAGACTGACATTTTTTAAGAATAAAATCCTGATCTCCTTAAAAGCTTCATCCCTGAGTTCAGCTGGTCCTGAGCCACAACCAATGAATCAGCCCAAATATTCATGTACCCACACAAATACATGAGCAGACACACACAGAAGCTCCTCCTCCGCAAACTCAATATCCATATTCCAAGTAATTATCTCAATTACAGATTCAACAGGATCATCTTATTTGCTTGCTAGATTCCCCATGCACAATATCCTTCCACTCAAAGCCTTCTCTCCGCCATATGCTCATCCCCTGCCTGACGCGCTGGCTTGCAGCAGAGACGTTATTCCTTACCACCACTGAGTAATCTAGCCGTGAAATTACCCTGTACAGCAGTGGATCACTTTTCATCTGGAAATAGTGCAATATTGCATCTTAAAGAGATACAATACAGAATATAGAGCATGAGCTGGATTTTGCAGAGGTTTTAAAGCCCTTGTGGTTGCTTTTAATTTTCACTTTAGGCTTTTGGTACCTGTCATGTTTGAGAGAGAGAAAAATGTGAGTAAAGTCTGAATGGTCAGAGCAGGCAAATTTACATTCCAATATTACAACGGCAAAGTCTTCAGTATAACTGCATTAAAAATGTGTTTATCCCGTACAATATCTATGCTTTATGTTATTTTCTCTTTAGAAATCATCTTGCCCTCTGAGATGCACGTTGTGAATGATTTCCTACGAGAACTGTGCATCCAGCCTGGAGATTCAGCCCAGGTTCATTTAAAGTTTCTGAAAGGTTCATGAACTTGTTTGAGTGCTTGGGTTGATTTATGGGGCTGATGTGAACACAGGTGAGACTCATTGGCCTCTGCTTGAGATTCTGGGCTCGTTCTTGCTCAAATCTCAAAGCAAAGCTTATGGAACATGAACCTTCCTAAACTGTCAATGCATCATATGTTTGTAAACATTTTTGCAAAATGAAACAGCGAGAGGTCCCACACAGACTGTTCCTGCACTGATGAGGTTTCCATCCTGGAAGACAGCAGTGGAAATGATTTTGCTGCAGGTTCTCACCACTGAAGGACTGTAAAGCACAGACTTGGTTATTCAGTCTTTGTTTTACCTTGCTGCAAATGTTGGTTCTGCATGTGGTTTTATCAGCAGAGCCTGGGGAATTGTTCTCCCTGCTCTCCTTCCCCAGGAGCATGGGCTACTGCGGTCCCCCTGGCCAGGTCCTGCCAGCATCCACACAGGCACTTACTTCTGGGTTGCTTCTGACCAAGAAGGGGAAGATCTGTCTGACCTGACTTATGAATGAGTTCCTACACAAGCTAACAAGAGAATGAAAGCTGGCCAGATGGCAAAAGTATGTTTATGTAAAAACCACAATGGCAAAATAAAAAGTCATTTGGAACAAAAGGATTAACACTTTCTGCTTTCAAAACACATAGGACAACTCGAAAATGTTACCATTTTTCTCCCAGTATGGAGATATGTTGCTGTGGCTCCTGTCCCACAGACAGTCCCAGAATGTGCTTCTCCATGGCACAAGTCAGAAATTACCTTGTCTGCTCATGACCACTGACTCCACCAGCTTCCCAACATTGTTTTCCACGCACCTCGGCCCTTTTTATATTGAGTGAAGCTGCAAGGTATTAAGTTGTCTATTAAGTATGGGGAATAACGATGCACCATATTGGCAGATCTTTGATGGGATCCATTACACTTCTGTCTACCAAAAAGGGTGCTGAAGAGGCCAAGCTCTGGCTTCAGCTTCCGACCTCTCCATCCTCAGGGAACTGCCTGTGCGCTGCCCTCCACTCTGCTGCAGCTGACAGCCTGAGCACAACAAGGCAGAAGATTCCCCATCCCTTTTCCCCTTGAAAAGTACATTTTGATCTTTTTACTGGACATTTATGGAAATGGCTCCAGAAGATATGGGGCAGAGCAATGGTTGGCTTTCGATTAGCAGCAGCAGCTCCCAGCCCTGCCAGCCCTTACACAAGGTCCTGGTTCTGAAACCTTTGTACTGTCCTTTTAACTAAGTATGAAGATAATTAAATTTTGCAGTGTGGTTACACCTCAGTAAATATTGTCTATAAAAATCAATTGGCATTTACTGTACTTAATGTATAATAACGATTCTTATAAATCTAAATTATCCTTATAAATCTAAATTAAATGCCTAGGTTTAAATGTATTTAGGACATTTAATTAATAAAGTGTTACCAAATAACCATTACTAATCTGTTTACTTCAAGCCTGATTTCCATTTCCAAAGGATTTATTTCTCAGCAGTGTGTGTGGGAGGGTAAGAGCGAAAGTATGTGAAAGGGTTTTAAAAAGCTGCTGCAGGTACCAGAAATATTCAGATTGCCCAGGAATTTCCCTCATCTTTCCCTGTGGAGAAATGCAGATGTGCTGGAATCAGAATTTTTCAAAGGAAAAGGTCTATTGTGACCCACCTGTAATTTTAAGTGTTTGCAAAGTTCTGAAACCTGAAATATCGTTTTTCAACATTTTCATAACTTAAAGGTCTTGTTTTCTGTTTAGGCTGACACGCCAATCCAAACTTTAACTTAACTTATAAAGAGAGAAAGCAATTAAGGATGAAAAGGTCAAAATCAAAAAGAACTGATCTAAATAAAACCTTTAGACATAAACAGTATATGGATTATGCATTTGTGAAAAACACAGATTTTTACTTTTTTTCCCTGGAAACTCTCTGGAAATTGCCCTTCATGGAGGCCTTAAAGGGCAAGGTGGTTCACCTGAGGTCTACCAAGGAGCCTGTGACAGGCGTTTGAGGTTACCTCCTCCCAGTCCAGCTGGGCTCAGCTGTTTTCTGCCGAAAAAACCCATATTCCAGTCAAGCTGGAATATGTCATGAGCCAGTCCTGAGTTCATTCACTTCAGCGTGCTGGTCCCCTTCCCCACTTCAAATTCCTTTATCAAAACATTGTGATGTTTTATTTTGAAATTGGATTTTATTACTCAGTGTCTTTCTACACAATTGAACAACAAAGACTTCACAATCTCCCCCAAATGAAGCAAATGTCTTGTTCAAGCTGGAACGATTTCTTATTCATTTTCTTTTTGCTAAAAAGCTGGAGAAGACACAATTCTTATCAAGTCAACCCCCAAATATTTTGCAATAGTCACCAAGCACAACTGCTGAGCCAGCTTTGCTCCAAAGCCCCAGCTGGACTTTAACCCATGGATTATTCTTTCCTCCCACCATAATTAACATCCTTAGACTTGGCTCACATAAAGCCAGATGGTGGAATTCAGAATAGGTGTAGCATGGTGCAATCCTGTTGGACCACATATTAGACCTACTCCAGTGATTAATTTACCTAAACACATATAATTATGAGCAATAAAAAATTATTTCTTCTGCTGCTGGAAGCTGGCTGAGACTGTTTCCATGTATAACAACAACACCTGCCAGCACATAGGTCTAGCAGCTCTCCTAGCCCAGCCCATATTGACTTAAATCGTTGGTCTTAAACCTATTCAGTGCCCCATGAGATATAAATGGATGATCACAGTCCAGTCGTGCAAGGGGAGGTATCAGTACCAGAGTGAGCTGTTGGTACCCTCTATGGTAGGTTGAGCAGATGAGCCCAAGCACATTAAATTCACTCCTTTGCATGGGGTGTAAAGTGAGGGTTACGTGAGTGAGCCAGAGTTGAAGGTTACATTCAGACTTCGAATTGCATTGTTCTAGTGCACTTTAATCAGTTAATCACTCATACAAGTTGGTTTCCCACTCCCAGTGCAGGCTTGGTGACTCATTCCAGGCATGCTGCTGGTGTCTTGCCATGCAGAGAGCAACTACTGTCTTGGTGAGAGACACCCTGACAGCCATCCTGCACACCCAATCTCAGCCTCCAACCCAGACCTCTGCAACAAATGCTGGCTGAACCTCAGATTTCCCTTCAACACCAAGTCCCAAACTGCGCCAGTACAACAGCCCCGAGCCCCAGGTTCCCTTTGCTTGGCCACTGTGGGCAGAGATGTACGTAGAGGGATGCAGGATGTCCAGCTGCCAAAGGGCATTTTCAACCACTGATAAATTCACTATGGAAGAGTAACGTGAAAGAAAACACCTTCTAGGAAGATGAGGTGTTTTATAGGCTGTCTATCTTTTTCCGCTTGATTCAGACAGAGTTTGGCAGATGGAAGCAAACCCAATCCTAAAGAGAGAAAGAGGTTGAGAAAATATTTTGAAAGGGAGCCTGGCATGTCTGCCTTAACAACTGCTCATCTCTTGGAGTGACACTTGACTTCATCTGTCTAACTAGTTCGACGGTCTCTCAGCGTTTTTTCTGATTGGGATAATTTATTTGTTTTCATGCTAAGTTTTATTGCTTATTGATTTTCCAAGTCATTCTGAACCTATGTCAGTTTTTATCTGCTTGAAGTAATAGAAATCATTCTGCAGAAGATATACCGTGTAAAATCTTACTGCCAGCCAGAATAAAATCTACAAATACTGTTAATTACCATGATTACATCCCCCTCAAATGACAAATTCACACCTATTGTCCCCCTGTTGCACCACACAACCCCCACTGTAAAGAATTCATCTACTCCAGACTCAATGAGTGTGTAAATCACACGCTGAGGACACAAAGTGAGTAGCATCCAAGCTGTCACATCTAGAAAGTCCAGTGCTTTACATTCCCCCAGTAGTCCTCTCATGCAGTCTGAGGAAACATGACAAACTGTTCATGCCACGATCCTGCTCTGATTGCTCCAACATGCTTTTTTAATGATTTCAAATGATTTCAACCCAATTTGAATCAAAAAAGGCAACTAACAACACATCTAACCATAGTGAGAAGAATGAATATGTCCTTTATGTGCTGCTTACTGTCGCTTCACATCGTTTGGTGTTTTTCTAGCATGAGATGCAATGTTCCAAATGAGGAGCTGTTCTTAATAACCATTTCCAGTCAGCCTGTTCTTGGAGCCCAGCACCTCTGAGCAAGGGCGGCCACATAGTTTCTTTTGGAGATGCTGGAGTCCTTCCGCTACGGCCTGTCCTACACAGCAGATGAGATGTGTCCTCACCTGAATGACATGAAACCATCCTTACTGTGTGATGGGTCTGCTTCCAGCCTCAAATTGGAACACACAACTGTCACTAACCAGAAAGCATGCTCTCCTGCCATTTGCATACCAGCAAGCAAACGGAAGACCATGGTTTTTCTTTCTGCTTCTAGTCCCGGTTATTCACTAAGGTTTAAAGTCCACGCACTGCCCCAGCTGCTGGGTGTCAGCACGTGCCCCCCCTGCCCGGTTTCCACCACCTCTTTGAAGATGTTACTGCTCTCATTATCTGCACACTGATCTGCCACAGGACCTCAGACACACTCGGTCCAGATGAACCAAAATCACAAAGATTTACTGTGTGATGTTACTCTGGCCTGTGTTGGCTTAATGGGGTAAGGGAATGATCACAGAGGCAGCTGTGCTGGCAGACTGAAAAGCCCCTACCCTCCTGCTCAAGGTGTTGACGGGGGCAAGATCCCCATAGCTGGCAACAGGGCAAAGATTGAGGGAGGCAGAGGAGGATGTATGGGAAGAGTCTTAGTCTGGTCAGTGTTGATCCTCTTGAAGGTGATAATAGGAAACAGAGGTTGCAAGGAAGACTCGGTGGTTACTCACTGCTCCATCTCCTTCCTCCTCTTCCCTCTCCCCAGTCCAGGGCCAAAACCCATTTCTTTCCTCACCCAGATGGAGGGGCAGGCCCTGTGTTGAGCTCAAAACCCTGTCTGGCATCGAGCATCCCGCCCAGGCTGGGAAGTGCTGAAGCTGCACCATTGTGAATGGCACAGTGTGCGTGGGGGAGAAGGAGAAAGGAGGAGAGGAGCAAAGGGAGGAGGGGAAGCATTTCTCAATTTAGAAAGTAATAATGCAGCTTAATTGTACCAGCAGCTGGCAGTGCTAGGCGGACTGAGGTGAGGCCTAATTATTGCACTTGGCAGCTGTCTACTCTGCTGAGCATGTTGATGGGGGAAGAGAAGACTCCTTCCAGCAGACAGGTTGGGAGAGGGAAGGGTCCTCTCCCCACTGCTGCGGTAGCAGAGAAGAGAGAGGGGAGGCACGTGTTGCTCAAGAGCATCAGGTGGGACTTTACTCTACCTCCAAGGGGAGGAGTGGGAAAGGGGAGCGTTCTCCTATGTGCTCCCAAAGGAAGAAGGGGGGAAAAGGCATGAAAAGGAAGGTATATCTGTGAATGGAGGCTAGTCCAAACTCTGTAAGAAAGGTAAGGAATTGGGTAGGTAAGACCTGCCAGTCACATCCTAACCTGAGGTTTCTGACCTTCCTGCAGCCCTTACCTCTGCAGTCAGCTTCTCCTCCCAGCAGTCCATGCTTCCAGCTCCAGAGGTGCCCACGTTACCTTCTGGCTGCGGAGGGCCCCTAACAGGATATGACCTTGGGGACTTCTGCTTAGGAAAGGGTGATGCATACAGTTTAATGCATGCAGATCTGCCTCCTTTCTGCTTTTGTCCTCTTGCAACACCTAGCAGGGAGAAGGGCAAATGCAATTGGGATAGCTTGTATTTCCATAAGAACTGAGCTTCATTTTCATTAGCACTAAGATCCCTTTCCACCATTCAGGTTATGGAAAAGGTCCTGAAAACAAGTTGAAAATAATTTACATCTGCTTTAAAACTCCTTCACACTGTCAGAGGGATGTAAAAGACTTTCCACATAACTGCGAAGAAAACCCTTCATTCTCCCATTTCTCAGCTCAGCACCATGCAATGATGCTGAAATTGTTGATTAGCTGACATCCAACACTTAAATGTTACAAGTCTTTATTATTTATTTCTTGGGCAGAGAATTACCACTACGTGTTATTTTTATTTTACAGATCCAGCTTCTGAAACTACTTAAAAAGCTTTCGATCAAAGATGTACAGTGGTGCTGACAGAACACAGAAGAGTTTTCGCTAGGGAAAGCCATCATTAATTATCAGACTGTAAGTAGCACTGATAGTGCAAGCATTTGATTTTGATTTAATGTCTAAATAAGCTCGCTTACAATGGAAAAGGGCTTCTTGTTTAATTGAAAAGCGCTAAGTTTTCTATCTCCCCTTCTTGTTTTTCTTTCTGGCCGTGATCCAGGTGTAGAAATAGAAAGAAACATGAATAGAATGCAAACAGCCAGTGTGAAAAAGCATCAGACCCACAGAAGCCTGCTGAGCCCTCTGCCAACACCACTACTGACTTGTCTGCACCATCTCATCTCTTTGAGGCTGCCCTTGTGCTTCAGATTTCGTGCCACCCTAGCCCCGTGCCTATCCATCCGTACATCCCCTCTCTTTCTGTATCTCCCCCTACACCACGCTTTCCGAAATGATGTCACTATGGGTTTCTCCCATCCTCTCCCAAAAGTGGAGGATTTTCACCTCGAAAAAGGTCTTTGCTTACAGACACCTAGGTTTCTGTACAAGAAAACACAGGTTTTGCCTTTCCAGGAGGAGAGGAGAGACTTTGGAGAGCCTCACCTCGCTGGCACGCCCCGTGTCTGCATGGGTGCCTCATGGTTTTGCAGCCTGGCTAACAGACAGCAATAGCTGATATTTTTAGTGCTGCCAGACACTCGATACCTGCCAAGGTCACTGTGTGACAAAAGCGATGATGAGCCGGCGTGGCAGCGTGTACCAACCCCGTCACTTCCCAGCAATTGGTTTTAACAGGCGTGCAGCCGCTTGCCAAGGAGAGACACGAATCATGAAGGAACAACAAAAGAGGCTGCACAGACTGCTGCCTCTGCCCTTTGTTCTCTGCTTGCCGTGTTGTCGTGTCAGGTCCCAGCAGATGCTGCCCAAAAAGTGGCAGAAACTGTGGAACAGTTTGTGCTGACGAGGTCTGGGATCCGCGGGGATGTCGGAGCAATAGCTGCCGTCTCCATTTGGGATGGAGCATGAGCCCATCAGTCATTTCACTGCTTGGGAGACAAAAACCAGACAAACACGCATGGGGTGGAAAAAATGGAAAGCTTGGCTTGTTTTGCCCTGTGTGATGAATGCTGCACAGGTAACGAGTGGGATTGTCATAACTGGGACAGAAAACCATTTTCTCTCCTTTTTTTTCCACCAGCCCACATGGTTAAAATAGGTACAAAGGAGAGGAGGGGAGTTTATGTCCTCTGGCTGCGGTGGCAGCCCCACTGTTAGGTCCAAACAGTGTGCTCTAGCCATCAGGCCAGACTATGTTGTGCAGTGTTTGTTGTAGTCAATTATTTATCTCATTCCTTTCATGGACAAATCTCCTGCTGGACTCTCACTCTGTCTGTTTAGGCAGATAAAAATGTGTCTGCAACTTCAGAGCCAGCCCAGACGATGCTGGGTTGCGCAGGGTGGGAGTTTCATCCATGTCCATGCTCAGACATTGCAAAAGGCAAACTCCAAATGGAGGTGACAGTTTCATAGGAAGCAGTGAACTGGCACGACAGTTCTCCTCCCCTGCCCGAATGGCACACTCATAAACGATTTTCCACTTCAGGTGCCTTCTACAAGTGTTAATGAACTAACACTTATGATGGTGCTCTGAAGCAAGGGCACTGTGCATGGGGAGAAGGGGAAGCCAAGGCTTGTCTGAAGCCCCAGGAGTCTCCACCGTAGCAGGTCTCTTGGGCAGCAGAGCCACACACTCCCTTGGCTTGGAGGCTGATGTGTGTGCCAGTGTATGCTTGCACACAGGTGTAGTTTGTTCATGTGAAAAAGTCTCCTAGGCTCAAAGAGCTGCCAATAGTTAGTGCATTGCCACTTGAAACAGCAAAGATTAGATGAAAAATACATTTCTTACATTTTTAAATGAAATTCATAGGTAAGAAAGGTAAACTGAAGCACAGATTCATCACATTAAGATCTTAAAGCCTGAAGTGAGTGTCAGACCATGGAAGCTGAAATCAAGTGGCACATACCAGACAGTTCCATCCAGCTGCAGACTAATGTCTTTGCTAAATGACTTTAAACCTAATGACATGTGACATGCAAAGACCAGGCCATTCAGTATTGCAGGAAAGATAGCGAAAATGACCGTTTATGAAAAACAAACCTCAGAAGGACCCAATGCCACTCAACACAAATATATGACTTTGGATAGGAAGGAATGCAAGAGCTGAGTGAATTTGCAACCTTGTCAACATACAGACATTGGACTGGCTATGTGAGAAGAGATAATAGTACCAGTGTGTCCAGACAGAGGTTGTACTGACTGAAGAAAACAAGATTTAGACACTGAAAAACCTAAATAATTTCAAGATGGAACTACAGGTTTATATCTCAGCTATCATTTCCCTCTTAGCATATGACTGGGGATATCTGACATTCAGCAAAGTTGCAAATTTCTGAAGTCCCTGGAAGGCAATTTGCTCAATAAAAAGTTTTGACCCTGAGTTTTGGCAATACCTACCCAATCCCCTCCTCTAAAGCCATCTGGATCACAAGAGGGAAATGTTCAGATAAGAATTAAAAGTGCAGCCAAAAGCATCTGCAGTGATAAAGAACTGGGGAGAGGGAGGAGCACTCATCGGAGCAGACACCATCCTGACAGATTCTTGCACCTAAACCAGTAAGGAAACAAGTGCATCTTTTTAAACACAGGTGAGATGTAGAGATGGACCTGGAGTAGTCAAGGACGGAAGAACCTTTTTGACAGTTCACAGATTACATACCCAAAAGTCTCACAGAGACTCACAGGCAAAGCCAGGCCTTGAAGGGCAGAGCCTTGGGCTCCCTGCTGCTCACCTCCATGGGATGTGTTTGCTCTGCCAATGAGCTGAGCATTGCAGTGATGCCGAAGAGAGCAGCTGCTAACAGTGCTCTGAAAAGCAGCTTTGGATGCCTGAGCTGATGCTGATTCCTGCAAACTTACTCACTTATCTCTCTGTCACTGGGTATTTATTGGCTAGGGTGGGGAGCTGTAACCATCTGTCGTAACCCCTTTTCTCCCAGAAATAGAAACCATGCATCCATCACAAGAGCACCACATCTCCTGCAAGAAGAGAAGTGCAGCCAAGCTGGGCAGTGGTTCCCCAGGCCAGCGTGATGGGATGGGATGGGGAGTGGAGCAAGGCAAGTCAAGCAGCAGCACGTGCAAACCTGGGGAGGAGGTGGCCAGGGGCTGCCCTGACCCAGGATGCCCAACACATTGCTCTGCACAGGAAAATTAGTACGGAGTCAGCAAGCACGGAGCAAAAGAATTCAACCTGTTGGAGCGAGTCTAGAGGAGGCCATGAAGATCCTCTGGGGGTTGGAGCCCGTCTGCCATGAGGACAGGCTGGGAAAGTTGGAGGTGTTCAGCCTGGAGAAAAGAAGGCTCCGGGGAGACCTTATAACACCTTCCAGTACATGGAAGGGGCTACAAGAAACCTGGGGGGGGGGACTTTTTTCAAGGCCAGGGAGTGTCAGGACAAGGGGTTACAGGTTTAAATGGAAAGAGGGAGATTGAGATGGGACATCAGGAAGAAATTCTTCCTGGAGAGGGTGGGGAGGCACTAGGACAGGTTGCCCAGAGAAGCTGTGGATGCCCCATCCCTCGGAGTGTCCAAGGCCAGGCTGGATGAGGCTTGGAGCAACCTGGGCTAGTGGAAGGTGTCTCTGCCCGTAGCAGGGGGTGGGACTGGGGGAGCTGTAAGGTCCCTTCCAACCCAAACCAATCTGGGATTCTGTGATTCTATGAAAAGAAGCTGGGAGACAGAAAGCAAATGGCAACCACATCAGAGCTGGTGACCAGTGTTACACCTGTCTTACACTGGTTAGATTATTCGCTGTAAGCCTATCAAAGCAAAACCTACTTATGAAGGGGCATGAGTGAAAGCTGGATCAGACCTTCTTGCTCTGACACTGCAACATGAGAGATGGCATTGGTGCTGAATGTATGTGAGATAGTAGTAAGTGTGATACAGGAGGGCCCAATTTCTCCCCCATGTTCAGGAGTGCTAGGGAGAAACAAGGTTTGCAAAGCTTTCCTGTCTTCTTGGAGCCCTTCTTCCACTGCAAGGGCAGGATTTGTCCTTTAGCGTGGGAGAAAGTGAGGATCTACTTGAATAATTGGTTTTAAGGCTCTTTGGTAATGCTACATAATTTAAAATAGGAAATAAAAGATTCCGTTTAACCTTTCTTAAAAAACTTTTTCTTTGGAAAATTGGAGAAAAATAAAGTAATTGCAGACCGAAGGGGAAGTTTTACTCCCAGCTTGAGCATTTTCAAAAGTGATCATAAAAATAATGGTGAATTCTAAGCAAGACTACTTCAAGCTGGACAATGTAAAATTTTCATTTCAGCACTTTCCAAGGGGGCACATCTAACTCCTCCTGAGCACAGCCAGCAAGTGCAAGCTACTTAGCAGAAGAGGGACAAGTTTGCGAAAGATTTCAATCAGGCACTGTGTTTTGCAGTCAAAAAAACGTGGGGTTTTTTTTCCCATCAAATCGTCGCAGAACTACCTGTCATCTCCCTGAAGATGCCCGGCTGCTGTCGATGTGCCCCTGTATAGGACTCTACCTCCACCACATGTCAAGAGATGCCTCTGATCTACTTACGGGTGGTGGATATCAAGCCTGCCTCTGCCAGCTACACTCTGTAAGCTGCCACCAAGCCCATTTCCCTGTGGGACAGGAGGTAATTTTGTGCTCAGCTGTAAAGGATAGGACTTTGGCAGAGAGAGGAAACAGGCAGCTTTTCTGGGGCATCTTCCTCCTCCTTAATGTAATGTAAAACACAGTGTCATTATTTTCATTTAATAAAGTGGAACAAACTTAAGATGCTTAAACGTTGATTAAAGGCTTTGATCTCTGAAAGCGCGATTAGTGTCCTTATGTCGAGGAAAGTCACTTTGAGAAATGCATATGCTGATTCCGCATAATCCCCCCATTAATTCTGTGTCAGATATTGTGTTTACTGGAAGCACATGACAAGCCTTTTCTTCTCCCTTTTTTTCCCCTCCTGAACTATTCTTGACCCAGGATTTTCTGTGCAGCTTGTCCCAGCCCTGCTCTTCCTCCCCTTCCACTTGTCCCCTTGTACAGAGACAGGGAGGGAAGGAGGTGGCAGTCACAAGCCCTGGCTCTGAGATGCAGAGCACTGAGCTTGACAACATGCAACAGCCCAGGGGCTGCAATAGCTCCTCTGATGCCTCTTAGAAACTTTGGGCTCTCTTGTGGCTCTGCAGGAAAAAGGGAGACCTAGCAGAAAGCGTTTGGGTTCAGGTCTGGGGTTTCTTCCTGACTGTGATGAAAAACCAGTAGATGATGCCTCAGTTTTCCCACCTGCAAAGCAAATGTGATGCTCCTCGACCTATAGATCAGCGTGCCACGCAAGAGCCAAGACGGTCATCCCACACGTGCATCGTTGGGACGTGCACATGTGCACCACTTTGAGTGTGCAGCATCGAATGAATGGTGGGGAAGGAAAAAGGAAACCAGCAAGCAGTTACACTAAAGTTTTCTTCGTTCACAATAGGACTGTGCACAAGACAACTCTGCAAACTGCTCTTGCTCCAAGACAGGGCTTCCAGTTTGCTGGAAACTCCAGTTCATTCTGGCACCAGCATGTCTCTGCGCAGTGTTTGGGGCTTTCGGAGCGGCCCAGGGGAGCAACCGCCGTCTGAAGTCCTGAGCTGTTGGCTCAAGGCACGAACTGGAATGTGCTGTGAGCAAACAGCACAACCACAAACGCTGGCAAGCAGCCTCAGCAGCAGTTCCCTTTGGATTCACTTTTTGGGGAGAAGGGTGAAGCTTTGATATGTATCATAGCTGTATGAATGCAGGAGATGGGTAACAAGAAACCTAAACCCACCTTAAACAGAGCTCAAAGCAGAGCACCTCCGAGGTCTGACCCAGCCCATCTTTGGGATTCTGGGGTTTTCATCCGGTTAAAACATTTCCATTTGGGATCAAAACAGCTTCATTTTGGTTTCCTAAGTAAAAATTGAGTTGAATAAAACATGCACAAAACCCTTTCCTTACACATCTGACGAAAGATAAAACCTAAATGAATTCCAAGATTTATATCACTGCAGCGAGCTCTCTGTTGCACAGTGAACAGCTGGGTTTATTGTTCCACACCACGTAATAAAAATACATTCTACTATTAATTTCAGATGAACATTTTAAGAGTCCTTTAACAGAAAGAAAACCCTCCACGTAGCCTCTGGTGAACACGGGGTCACAGGGCTCATACTGTTTGTGTTTTGCTGGCAGTTCAGAAAAAAATGGGGGAAAATTAAACTAAAAAAGGGTTTGAGATCTTTTTGGCAAATAGAAAACTCAAAAGACTTTTGCTTTGAGTTCAATAAAATATTTCACTGATGTGTAGCAGTAAGTAAATAAATAAATAGGTCCTTCTCACCTATATGCAACTTTGATATGGTTTAACATGCCTGAAAGGAATTTCAAACCCATGGATCATTTCAAATTTCAGAAGTAATCCCCATCATTAGGAAACCCTTGCCATTTAGCATCTCATCGGGGGTGGGGGGAGGCTTCTGTCACTTGCATCATGCAGAACACAGGCAAAACCAACACCAGAGGAAACAGAAATGTCCGAGTATCACCAAATCTGTACTTTTTTCCCCTGTAAAATAGTTCCAAGCAGAAACATACCCCCATTGCTCTGAGCAGGGCAACTCCCCACGGGAATTGCCCTTCCCTTGGCGAGAGGAGACTGACCCCTGAGCTGAGGGGTCATGGGCAAGCGCCCAAAGCCATGAACAATGCAGGAAAGGAGGGAAGGTATGCGGTGACCTCCATGCTCTGCTCACCAGAATAATGCATACAAACTTCTCTAGAGGGACAATGTCAAAGTACATCATGTACCTCTGCCTGCTCCGTAGCAGCCTAGGCTGACGAATATGCCTTTCTTTGTATCTTTCGCTCGTCTTACAGACTAATGAGAAATTTTTCCCGTGATTGCCTCACTTACACACACACACATGCTCTCTCTCCACATTGAGTAGCTAATGGTGAGAAGATTTAATAGCGTGATATCACTTTAATGTGAAGAGCATAAATAAAGCTCTTGTAACTCTGTAATTACGTCTGCAATGCACCTATTAACCATTCATCTGCATACAAGGCTCTGCACAGTGATTGGGTGATTTCAGAGGTTTTTCCATACTACAAACTAAAATATTGTTTAGGAAGGAGTGGGGAAAAAAGTGTGGGGGGAGAGAGAGGAAGGAGGTTTGAAACTCTGGCTCCAGACTTGCACATCTCTTGGATATTGAGTACATGATGCTACACTTAAAACTGCCTGGTGTCTGCCTTTTTATTATAGGAAATAAGAAATCAGAGGTTCCATCTATTCCCACTGGCCGTGACATCACATGGAAGACAAGACTGAGCTTAGGCACCAAAGCTTATAGGCAACACCGTACATCAGCTTTGTTGCCGGGCGTATGGGGAGCACGGCCAGCAACGTCCAGTCTGCAGGAGTGATTTGAGCTCAATAACAATCTCTGTGTCTGCACCAAAGCAAACTAAGCTCAGTCACTTAAAGCAAATAAAACCAGCATGTATTTGATCGGTTTAACTCTGCAAGCATTCAAGAGTACAAGTCTTCCTGGTCCCCACTGCCCTGAGCACATCATGTAGATCAGATAGAGTGGTGATAACAGGAGACTGTGCTAAAAGCTCTTCCTAAGTTCCTTTGTTGCTAAAGCTGAGCCAAGGAATGGTGTTTTGTTGGCCCAGAGGTCTCAATTTTCACACTGGTTTCATTCGGTGTCAAAGAGAAAACAAAGCCCAAAATGCTGACATTCTGGTTGCAGCGTGTCAAGCTCTAAAGCTGACTTTGTGATGATGTAATACATTATCACTTGCCAGACAAAAATAATCATTCAGAATGAAAAGCAGTGTAGAAAGGAGAAAGTGAGATGTTGTATTTAAAAATATCAGCATTTTGACTTTGTCTGAACTTTGCTCCAGTTCTCTGTAATGACAAAATTCTAGGGAAATCAGGATAAATCTGGAAAACATTTCCATGTCAACAAGTGCTAAGCAAACACGATCTGTCAGAGTTCCTCTGAGCCAGCTCTGTAGGTTTATTTATTTAAAGGTTGATAAGGCTTCAATATGAACCACACTCCTGCAAGAGAAAGAGGAAGACAACCTTTGGTCTTCTGGGATAATTCCACTGCATAATGCATAGCACAATGGAAAACTCTCCTTTGCAGCTCCCTTCTGCAGGAAAAGGGCCTCCTCTGGATGTTGGGAGGCTTGTGCTGAGTTTCAGCTATGCAACAGCTGTTCACATCCACTGCTGCCGCAGGAAATTGCAGAGTGTAGTTAAGGAAGAGAGGCTGCCAATGATTTGCATAGCACAAGAGCTTATAACCTGCAGGATAATTTTGCCATTCATGATACACCATCTACTGAAACAGCTTTTAAGCCCTCTTGCTGATGTGGAAAATGCCCTGTGACTGTGCTGGCTCCGCTGCTTCCCCGGCATCTTCTCCGTGCATCGACACTGAAGCACAGTCCTCACTATGCCTGTCCCCATCTGCAGTGAGAGGAAGTTTAAGCATGCACCTCTGTGTATCTTGGATTTCTGACCAGTTCTAGAGTCTTAAGATGCAGTTAAACTAGTGTAAATCAGGATAACCCTACAGGCTTCTCTAAAGTAGAAAAGCAACCAGAGTAAGTAGTGAAATCAAGAGATGTATTGATGGAAGATACAGATGGTGATGTTTATCGTTTTAATTTTAAAACCTTGGATTTGAAAGGGTAAGCAAAGCTAATGAGACTAAACTCCACACTGAAGCTGCAGCAAATAGTGAATTACACCAAAGGTTGTGATGATTAGTAAACAATTAGGACCAATGTTCCATCTTAACTAACAACACTGAAGTTAGATGCAGCTAATTGCCAGCACCAGGAAAAAGGGAGATGGAAATAAATGGGATTCTATGCATACAGCCAACAAAATTAAACTAAGGATTAATTTAATCCATTATAACTGATTGTTGTAAATTAAAACTAGAGAAAAATAATTGGTAGGATGTAGCTTTTACTGTTTGATACAGATTATGGGAATTAGATTTTTTTATTAGGAACACTAAAATCATCTGCCATGTTCTTGTGTCTTTAGCAATATGCGTTTTTCCTGATTACAGCATAGAGCCTGACGTCACAGTGGGGCTTGCGGACACGAGCATTTGCTTCATTAAGACCTAAATCCTCAGCCATTCATGCAATCTCAGTAGCTGAGATGGGTTTTGAATGACTTCCCCAGTGAGCAGGACAAGAGGGGTGTTATCTGTTCCCGTGGCATCTGCAGAGCAGTATCATTATTTCAGCCGTGCTCCCTCCAAGCTGGGGCCAACAGGATACCTGCTCCACTGCTGGAGACATTCAGCACCTCCAAGGACTGTGCAATAGGCAGGAAGGCAATTGCCATTTGCATAGAGATGAAGGAGTCCTCTTTGTCCCTTATTTTCTGCAGTGGGACAAGTTGGGACAATCATGGTGGTCTGCTCTAATTGCTTCTGTTTGGTAATGCAGCAGTCTCAAAAAATGAGCTACACCTGCACAGAGCAGGCAGAGTTTGGTGGTGAATCCATCTTGTTGATCCAGTTTCCCTTTGCAAAAATCCTTCGGGTCTGATTCCTCTCAATTGTATAACGCAGCAGCCATTCCCCTGAAGTGGTGTAAGCGTGCTGGCCCAGAGCACAGTCCCATGCAACACTGTCAGTGCCTTCTTCACCTTTCTGGCTGCTTCTTAGTCCACTCTGGTCCTTTCGTGTTCTGGGTTAGTAGCAGTTGTAAAGCAGTCAGTGTGTGTCCCATGAAGATTCTTGCTACACCTTGAAAAACCAGGATGGGTAAAGCATGGCAGGAGTGCAGAACTGGCCTCCGGCTGTACAGTGCCAGGCACAGCACCTCCCAGGGCTGTGACTCCCTGTGCTGTGCTTCTATCCACATTCCCTTTATTTTACAGGCATTTAGAAATGCAGACAATGAAGCCGTCACCCTAAATCGGAAAGAGGCCAGAGTCTTAGGGGTTAAACTTTCTTCTTCTGCTGTAGCTGAAGATATTTTCTCAGAAGGTGAAAAGCATTAGAAAGACCTGGCTTTGTGCTGTAGCAGGTTTTAGAGAGTGGCAGGAAATGAAGTTATATGCTAGGTGTTCTGTTTTTCTGAGAGGTTATTTTTATGCATTTATTTAATTAATTTCTTTGGCTTATATAAGGGTAATAAGATTTCGCATGTCTGCAGTGCTTGCTTTCTCAAGGAACTCACAAACATTTTGCAGGCACAGAAATAGTCCTCGCAGCTGCCCCCATGCAAAGAGAGACACAGTGGCAACCACTTAACACCAAACAAGAGCAAGTGGTACTTTGCTAAGACCATAAGTAGCAGCCACCACCACTAAATAAAACTGCAGGGAGGACTGCAGAGAGCTAAACCAAGATATTGCAGTCCGAAATGGGCTGTGGAGTTGAGCTTTACACTTTGGGATTTTTGGGGAGAGTGCTCTGGGATGCCGAGTGAGTGCATGAGTTGGAGTCTGTTTCCCACCAGTCATGAGAGGTAGCATCTTCAGGAAGGCAAAATCCTTCTTATCCTGCCAGGGCTGCCATCAGCGGAGAGCCGACGGAGAGGAAGGAGTGCCACCTACTGAATCATCGACACTTGGCTGGCTTTGAACATCTCTGCGTGAACTAAAATAGAAACTTCTTGTTTTGTAGTTGGAAATATAAAGGAAAGGGAAAAAAAGATGGGGGGAGGAGGTGGTGGGGGGAGAGGGGGAGAAGCAGCAACCTAAAAAAAGGAATTTGCTGAATGGTATTTTATGCCAGCATCGTATTTATAAATAGCCGAAGTGACACTGCTCTTTGCAAGATGAATTTCTGAATATTTCTGATCAGCAAAGAGTTCAAGCTGCAAATAACAATAAATGGGGGAAAATGTATATAAATAAAAGGCATTAAAAACCCTTTCTGTGTGGGATCAGCGTCACATCTTGAAGCTTACATCAAAGGGACTCAATTAGCAGACATATTTTCTAATTACATGTTCTAATTTACAATAAATCTGGGTTTCTAATGAAGCTCTGATTATTGGTCCAGATGGTAAGGATCGGACTTGATATTCTGCAGCATGCAGAAGCACGTTGTAAGTGCCAAGAAGACCACTTGATGCTCAAGAAGCAGCTTCATCTTCTTGTTTGCCTGGACACCTTCATTTTTCCTGTTTCCTAGGAATTTCCCCAAGCAGCCCTTTTGCCCAAATGCAACTGGGGAAAGCAGGTGCAGATCATTACTACTGTAGGATGAAATAGCGAGTTATCCACTGCTCCAGCCAGTCACAGAATCACAGCATAGTAGGGGTTGGAAGGGACCTTCAGAGATCATCTAGTCTAACCCCCCTGCCAAAGCAGGTTCACCCAGAGCAGGCTGGACAGGAACACATCCAGGTGGGGCTTTGAATAGCTTCAGAGAAGGAGACTCCACCACCTCTCTGGGCATCCTGTTCCAGTGCTCTGGCACCCTCTAAGTAAAGAAGGTTTTCCTCATGTTGAGATGAAATTTCCCGCATTCCAGTTCATGCCCATTGCCCTTGTCCTGTCACTGGGCACCACTGAAAAGAGTCTGGCCCCATCCTCTTGCACCCGCTCTTTAGATATTTATAAGCATTGATAAGGTCACCCCTCAGCCTTTTCCAAGCTCAACAGACCCAGCTCTCATCCTTTCCTTATAAGAGAGGTGGTCCATTCCCCTGAGCATTCTCTGCTGGACTCTCTCCGGTCATTCCCTGTTTTTCTTGAAGAACAGATAGTCAATCTATCGACAATTAATATTTCCCCTTTACAATCTTGATTTGCACATTCAGAAAGAAGGAACAGCACTGTTTGGTAACATAATGCACATGTGGTTGCTCAGGCATGATTTTTTAATTATAGAAAATGTTCCCTGTAACTTCCCATGTATTACTTGTGGTTTTTAGTATTAATCACTCCAAATGAATTTAACATAGCTCTGTAGGCTCTATTTCCTAGCTGGCTGCTGGGATGCAGCTCAGACCGAAGCAAAGAGTCATTCCCAGAAGCAAACGATTGGGGAGCCAGCATAATCCCCAGCAACACTGAGATCTCCCAGGAATCTCCAAAAGCAGAGATTGAGAGGGAGCAAAGAGAAGCTAACCACAAACCATGCTTTTTCCCTACTCCATGCTGTGGCCTCGGATCCGCGTTCAGAAGCAGAGTGGCAGCTGCCACATGCTCTTACAAGGTCCTGGCTGTAAAATTCCTCCCTGCAGTGTGTGGCATGAAAGGGAAACTCCTGGTTTTCCAGCTGAGCTGATAAAAGCGGGGTTGAACAGCTCTTGGCTGAAAGATACCGTCTCTCTTCCTATTTGCCACAATAATACCTGATGGATTCAATTGCTGTGCCATCTGCATGCCCCCAGCAAGATCAAGGCACCACTGCCCTCTTCTAAACCCCTCTAAGAGACTGTCTCTGCCCTGAAGATCTTTCAGTCTAAACAGACATGACAAAGTGCTGGAGAAAGAGGGGACGGAGGCTGGGAGAGAGCACAGACAACCTGGCTGTGTGTGACAACAGCAAGAAAATCTGTTTCCCTTCCATCCTGATGCAAAGAAAAGAAAATCTCTCCTCTAGGGCTGTTTTTTCATTCTTTTTATTTAAAATGCTATTATGGTACTAACGAAGCCTTTCTCCATCCTTCATGGCTGGATATCTGTATGCTGTCTGGGATCTAACTCTTGAATCCCATTAGCTTTTAAACCTGCTAAACCAAAAATTCATCTCACAGCTCAACCTCCCCAGCACATCATCAGCGTTTACAGACCCATTTCAGGTCTCCGTTCTCAGAGCTGGCCCCGTGCTTCTGCTGTCCTTTGGTCACAGAAAGGTCTGAGACCCTCAGACTTCCCAGGGATCTTCCCAAAATTCCAATATTACAGCTCTGTGGGTGTTTGGGGTTTTTTAATACTCTACAGACCTGTGACAAAACCCCAAAGGAACAGGCTGCATTGACAGAAGAGACACACTTTTATTTACAGGTGAGTCCAGAAGTTCAAAGACAAAAGTGAAAAGCCCCTGCCAGACCCTTATTCTAATGTCCTAACCACTCCAAGAGCCTTTTTGGCTTTTGCTACTGTCTTTTAATAACATAGTCCTAGAAAGTATAGAAATCCAGGATAAACTTGAAGAGAATTAAACTGGAAGTGAAAAATACCTGAGCATATCTTTCGCTGTTGAATCACATTCTCTCGTACTGCTGCAGTCCTAGGCAAAAATAGACAACATTCTAAAGGAACATGTTGTCTAATATCACTGCCTGGCTTGAAAACAGCTCCAAGGGAAATTTCTCTCCAGCATCAGACTTAGTTTGACTAAACTAATAATAATAAGAAAATAATGTCAGCATAGAATTAATTTTAAATTTAAGCAGCTAGTCTAACACAGTCAGCAAGACTCCTATCTTCTCATCTCTCTTTCACCTCTAAGAGAGGAAACATTTCTGAGGTAGGTGGATCAGGTTGTGCTTGTTTCTTTCTAGAATCTATAAAGGGCTTAGGCTAGATAGTTAACTTCTGGAAGGCTGCAGTTAAGTAGGATGAAGTGCCTGCTGCATAAAGCTTCAGAAAATAAAGGTCAAGTAAAAAGAACCTGCAAATGTTGTTGAGCATCATGATTTGGAAACAAATTCCAGGACTTCCTAGAACCTTGGTTTAAGTTCTGCAAGCTGAATGACATTTATGTGCCTTTGCCAGCAAGGTATTTCTGTTGACCTAACCATAGTTCCCTCTTCTCTCATAATCTGAAATCTAAGCTCTGTTCAGTGAGCCAGTGCCCTACCTTGCACTGCCAGTCAGAGACTGCTGCCTCTTTGGAAACAAAGAAATTATTGAATGACCACTAACTGGAAATCCTACAAGCCCTCGGTGGATTAAAGAAGATTAATGGAGAAAGAAGTGATTGGGCATTCACTTGCACTAATGCAGCGGCTGAGGTCTCTAAGTAGCTGGACTGCCCACTTTTAAACAGTGTAGTACCTTTTAGAGAAGATTTAGATTTATTTATTTATTTATCTTACAGATAATGATTACTATCTAAAGATAAAAAACTCCAAAGAAAAGTACTATTATCACAGGATAAAAGCAGCCAATTGGATGGTTACCTAACACACTGCAGCCTGTCCTAGCGTGATTGAGATCAGTTTTATAACTCTCCCTTTGCCAGGGGATTTCAGAAAGCAGAAAGCTCTGGCTCAGGAAGTGCACTGAGGTTTGTCTTCATTTATTTTAGCAGTAAAGGCATAACTGGTGTGATAGACCACTGAGAACAAGTGCCACAGCAGGAGGGACCAGGGCAGGGTAGCTAGGCATGGCTGAAATACAGCCGGACCACTCGAGAGACTGCAGTGCTATAGACGTCATCCTGCTCTCCTTCCAGCTTTCCAGATGGGATCTGGAGGCTGGCCTCTGCCCAAAATGAGTGATTAAGTGCCACTGACAAAAGAAACTCCGTGTACAACATTGAACTTTATTTATTATCCTAATTGTTTTTTACGCTAAAATGGAGTCACTGCTGGGAAATACATCTCAGAGCAGGATCCAGGCTACCCCAACTGATAAAATTAGTATTCACAGGTACAAGGGAAAAATGCACCTTGCAATAATTCCCAGGCAGGTTTACAGCTGGTGAGAGTGAAAGCAGAGGTCAGCACAAGGTAGGACAGGAAGAGAATGTGGGCAGGAAGGTCAGGAGAAGAGGGTCAGATGGTGGGTCCTGCCTCTGCCTCTTTCCCTCCTGTGTCTGGGTTTCTTTTTCCACTCTTTCTCAGTTCATTGAAACCATAAGGGTTTGGATCTCCCAGTGCACTGTGCCTGGGCAGCAGCTGCCCGGATTAGGGACCAACCTAGCCAGGGAGCTCCAGGTGGGATATCCAGGATGGGACACTGAGGAACAGGATGGGTGTGGGGGTGAGAATGCGGCTGGTTCTTCATCCCCTCTTGCAGACACAGACCCTACCCAGCACGGCTTCAGCTCGTGTCTCCATGGCCTGTTCTGGCTCTGCTATTTTGGAGTAGAGGGCCAATACAAGTGCTAATTAGTGCCAACTGTTGGGCGGCATTTCGTCTTCCAGGAGCTGGGCCGAGAACATAAACCAATTTTCCTTAGGTCTTTCTCCAGCTGCTGACAGGACTTGGATTTAAACCTAGGGAATTAGATTTGAAAAGCTTCATATCTCATTAATAATCTGTCAAGCCATTAAGTGCACTCAATAGAGATTTTACCACCATTTTTTCGCCATTGCAGAAGTGAATTACACGACCTTCCTCCCAGCCGTGGGGTAATGGCACAAGTTGCTTTTCTTGCAGTTAGCTAAGGAAACAGCCATGGATCCCATGCCAAGGGCATCATTTAAAAAACAATTATTGGAGAGTAGACGAGAAACCTTTTTTATCTTCAGCCTTGATTGCATTTCAAAACTGATACCTTTTTCCTTCCATCGTTTCATTTACATACCAAAATAATTACCTTCTGAATTCAACAGACTCTTGGAGTACTAGAGGTAATCTGCCTTTCAAAAGCTGATCAGACTCACTGGATAAGACCTGGGCATAGTGAACTCCATGATAAAGTACAGAAATCCTTCAGCAAAGCCCATGCTGAAGAAATATCTCTGTAGAGAAACTGGTCATGAAATGTAGATTTCATTAATATAGTAACATGAAACCCCAGAATATCCTTTTCTTTTTATCACCTCAGATCGATAGCAAAAAATCCCCCAAATCAAACTAGCTTTTCCATTTATTCTGGAATGAAAGTCTATTCTGATGTGCTTCATTTTGGTTTGCCACAGTCAAGTGAAAAGTTTGACTTCAGTTTTGCCAGCCCAGGCTCATGAGACTTCTGGTTCGTGGAGTTTGCATCTCCATTTTGCAGGTCACTATGGTGATCCCATGACACGGGTGTATCAATAGTGTCACATTGCCTGCAAGCCAGAGGGCAGGGAGAAGTGTGTAAAACCCATACAGAGAGTAGTTTGGGAGTTACAACACTTAACTTCAACCCTTTTATACTTCGGTGTTTTTTTTGTTTGTTCGCTTGTTTTTATTTCTACTTTGTGCAAAAACAGAAGATGTAGAAGGACAGGTAGAGAAAGGCTATGGAAGATGGATAAAGCATGTGAGAGAGTAGAGGCAGACATGGACATTTGCAATACTTGACACTTCCGTATTGTCATAAACAAACAGATTCGCAAAAGCTGGAGCAATAAACACAATAGCCTGAAAACCCACAAGGATTAACCTTTTGATTCCTTGTGCAATAGTAGGAAAAGAAACTCTTTTTGTCTGGAGTTTTGGAGTCCTTAATAAATCTTACAGTTAAAAACAACAACAAAAAAAATAAACAACCAAAAACCCCCAGAAATCATGTGCTACGTCTCATTTGCCCCAATGATAGCCTGTCTCCTTGAGATTTAATGGGAAACTTAATGACCCCCGAATTTTACTCCTGCACAAAGTGCTCCTGAAGGACCTGGTAAGTGTTCAGAAATGATGAAGCTCAGACAATCTTGGCCAAACCTCTTGACATGGATTACATTAAAGTCGGTTAGGAAAGCATGGGTGAGAAGGCTTTACTACATCCAGCAACCCACACAGTTAACCCTAGTGTGTCCTATCCAGGCCCATTCCTCATCCTGCAGTGGTCTGACTCAGCCAAATGCCAGTCATTTTCCTGATCAAGGCTGGATGTCCTCCCTTTGCCCTTAACAGCATCAAGCATGGCAGTCAAAAGGCAGGACTGAGCCCATAGCGTCGGTGTTTGAGAAAGGAGCCAGAGATGCAAAATGTTGGTGCAATCTGTCAAATCCTTGCAAGACAAGAAGGTGCCCGAGTGCTTGGTGAGATCTAAGGCCCAAGGAGTAAGACAGAAATGCCAATCTTCAGGCTGACACTGACCTGTACTGTCACCTCACCGGAGTCATACCTCCTTCATGGCCCAGTTTACCCCTTCAGCAACACAGCAATGATGTCCTCCTCTGTAAAATGTTTTAAGCTTTAAGCATGGAAGAATTTACTAAGGGGGAAAGACCTTGTGAAGAGAGGAAAGGAAGGTCTAGGAGATCTCAACTTTTCCATAGGATAGCACTATGGTTTCTCTCCTTAGCTTTATCCCATTCCTGTTCTCTGACTACAGGGGAAACCTGGACACCCAGCTCAGACACAAGTGTCCACACCATGGACATAGACATCTGGTTATAGCTCCTGCCTGAGCCCAGGCGTCCTTCCACCTATATCCTGTGGTTGCCCAACATATTGTGAGCTGAGGATGAGCTCAATTTTAGGTCTAACACAGACTATAGGTATATGTAAACTCTGTGTCTTTTATTCTTAAAGGGGAAAAAATGTAATAATAGTTTGTGTCTTCTACAGCTGCTGAGGAAAGACTCCTGGTCCTCTAAAGAAATGCTCAGATTTTAGTAATCATCTCAGGAGAAACTGGTGAGAAATCAACTATTCTTCAGCTTTCTCAATACCATGGGCTTCTAAATTCAGTAGCTAATAAAACCATATTGTATTGTCTTGCTGGTTTAGTGAGTTGTTGCTGTGCCAGACCTCTGTGGAATTATAGGAGTTAGTGATAACTCTTGCCCAAATAATATCTCCATCAGCATAAATTCAAACAAAATATTCTATCTATTTTCCCTTCCAGGAAAATCAAAAACCTCGAAGTGAGAGCTACAACCCATACAACAGCCTCTCAGGTAGCAGTAGTTCAGATAACACATGCGCTTGCTTTTTCCTCTTTCCAGTTGTGCCGTCACAGGACTGACAAGGAGAGACATGACCCAAATGACAGATTCCCGTGATAGCACAAGCTCTTATAATAAAACAAAGAAAAGAGAAATAAATCTCTCTATTCATTTTTAAAACTGTTTCCCCTCCCTCTCCATGAACTGTGTGAGACAAATTGAAGCTAAGGCACATACTCACACGGTGAAGACACGTGGTTCTTCACACCAATGTTACCATAGATCACAGCCTGTCCATGCCATCTCTAGCCCTGCATGGTGAAGGAGGAATGGGGATTTTCACTGTCTGTCCCTGTGCCGGGCCCATTGAACCCTTACACCTAGCCCCAAGATCCTTCACCTGGAAAAAACATGGTTCCTCCCATCAGTAGCAATGCTCATTTGATGGAGCTGAGCATCTAGTTAAGCTCTGACTGTAAGACAGGGCTGCCCCTGAGGTCAGCCTCAACCACTCTCCTACCCACCTCTGTGCCACAGCTCTCACCACAGTCATCCAGCTCCTGCTACCCTCCCATAGAGTGATGCAAAGGATGCTGTCTGAGGAGGTGGCATGCAGACTGCCATACTCAAGGCCTGCAAACCCAGCCATGTCCCCATCAATTACTACTCCAGCTTATGGCACTGAGCTAGCACAGCTCTGCTGCTGTCACCACTGCAATGAGCTGGGCCATTTGCACACAGCAGATCAGGTTAGACAGCTTTGTACCCCTGCCTGGTGTAACCACATCCTAAAAGTTCCTTGCTGCAGTCCCAAAAATCTAGCTGGAGTGGCATCAGAGATTTTCCACCTTAACACGTACTGAAGGCTCTCTAAAGATACACCAGTGCCAAAGCTGTATCTTGAATGTGCAACCTACCACACACGCACACACACAAAAGATTAACTGAATAATACAAAGAGAAACTTCTGCTCCGTGCCACTGATGCAGGTGGTTGTGAATGCTGTTCATGGGACCAACATGAAACACTCCACAGTCTACAGCACAGCTGGCTTTGCAGGGAAACGTGCCGACTGTACAGCTGCAGCTGTTGGTGCTAGGACCCATCTTCTTTCTTTTCCTTAGTTCCTCACTTTTA
Source organism: Rhynochetos jubatus (assembly GCA_027574665.1). Taxonomy (NCBI): domain Eukaryota; kingdom Metazoa; phylum Chordata; class Aves; order Eurypygiformes; family Rhynochetidae; genus Rhynochetos; species Rhynochetos jubatus. Next base: position 3,321,742 of record CM050672.1, on the reverse strand, counting down.
AGAGGTGGCAATAAAAGTTGAATACAGTTTATTGTGTAAGTCGTCTGTGGTGGGCTAAATCAAATGCTAACTGCTTTCAGATCTCTCATCAGGAAAAAAGTATCTTTGGGTGAAGCTTGTGGACAGTGTAAGATCTCTCTTACTGTGTTGCCAAGTGACTAATAACACATACCTTGAGACATGCACGTCTTGTCAGAAAGACACTGGTGTTGGTGTCTCATGTTAGAAAAGAAAAACCCAATACTCCCAGGACAAAGAGGGGTGCTTTTTTCTCTTAGTAAGCAGAGCAACACCAATAAAAGAGTGTTAAGTTACAGAGCTGAATATAAATAGGCCCAGATAAGATTGAGGCAGTAGCTTTCCTTCCAGCTGTCACACAGCCAAGCCAATTGCATTTGAAGAACCTGTGACTACATATGTTATAATTTGATGGAAAATAATACTGTGACCTATTACAGACAGGAAAGCTGAAGGTCTCATAGGTCACCAAATAAATGTGAGGCAGAGCTATGGATATAATCATTTAAGACCCAAAAGTGAAAGTAATGGATGAACACTGGATTTCAATTATCCTTAGATAATTCAAATTACTTTAAATAGATAGCTGACCTACTAAAAACTGCCTGGTCTCTAGCCTTGCATTTGCTGGCCAATTCAGATAATGACTATTTGATCCCGTTCTTCTTTTTTCACGGAACAGTAAAATTGTTAATAGCAGTGAAGGGTTTCTTTTTGAGCTGAACTTGCAGTAACCTGCTGTTCAACATCTCCCCATGTTAAATTCAGTTGTTACAGCACTGACATTTGCAACTTGATAAGTTAAGGTTGTATGGGTGGCATTTTCTCTGAGAACAGGCAGGCTCATTTACAGCATGGGCTGAAGGAAACAGCTGGATGTTTCGCTTCAGGACTAACTTATATACTCATTTTCGATCATCTTTTTGACTATTTTAAAATTAACCTTGTGCAATCTTCAAAGAAGAAGGAGGGGAAAAGAAGGTTTAATTGCATGACTAATGAACACTAGGGATAGCGCCAGGATCCGCACACCTGCTGTGTTACATACCATTTCTAGTATTTAGTGTAATTATTATGTTATTGCTATCATTTGTATGATGTTAAGATACAGGAGTTCTACTCTTGTACTAAAATCCTGCTGTGCCAGGCAAGATACCAGCGTACAACAAAAAGATCATCTGCAATCTAAGAGGCACAGGGTGGCTTCACCGTCCTCAAACTGCTTGTTTGAAAGTTAGACATCTAATCTCCTCTTGCAAACCTGGCTCTCCAGTGCCAGTGCAGGCAGAGGGGTGCTTCCCGAGCAGGACTGATCCTGCCTAACTCGGACACCTATCTCAGAACCGGGGAGGCATCTGCATCACCCCACTACCAGATAGTGAAGGTCAAAGGAGGGGGTTAGATCAGATGATGAACAGCTGAAGTTCGATAAATTTCCCTCTCCCTTTACAGTCTAAGGAATGTCACTGTCAACACCTACTAAGTGTCCTTGGTATGCGCATACACTGTATTCAAGCAATGAGGTGGAAAAAATGACAGAGAAGGAAAACATTCCTGGCTAGCTAGGCAGCCAAAAATACAGGTGTCTGGATTTATTCCATGTAATCTATTTGAGATGAAGTTTGGAGCACAGTTGCCCAACATTGCCTTTGTAGTCAATAGATACAGACAGACATTCCCAGCGACTGATTCTGATCAGGTGATTGGCAGGCTGACCTGATCTCAGGAGGTGTCTCTCAATTAAATCCCTAAAACCTTGACTGATGAGTGTCCGTGCAATGAACCCTTTCCTGGAGTTGGGGAAAATTCACAGGAATGTAAGCAGCTCTGTCTGGTGTAGCCATTGCAGGTACATCCCTGAGGAAATACAGACAGTGGAACTGAGGCCACTCATCATCTTGTTCAAAAGTTTACATTTGAAAGTGGTGAGGTGAATCTCTTACGCTACGTGCCCCACTGTCTGTAAAGGGATCCTGGGACCCCGTGGTGGCTAGCTCAACCGTAAATACTCATACTGCCGATATCTCATGGCAGATGAAGTGAATCCTTGCTACGCAAGATGCTAAATCCCAAATTAAATTCTCTAAATTCTTCCCCAGTCTCACCTACATTTTCACAGCAGTTTAACCTCCATCAATAAGGTTCTCCACACGTCATACTGATGGTGTTGGATATGCACGCAACCACAAAATCAGAGCAACATCCAATCATCCTGAGACTTTCCTCACAGCCACAAAAGTTGGCATTCTTTCTGCCTGCGGGGTTTCTCAAGTACTCAATTTTCCCTATAAACTGTACAATGAGCTCAGGTGCACGGTCACAAACAGGAGACTACCCAAAACACAATGGCACTGACTGCATTCCTCTTTTGGGCGTGCGACCATATGGGACCCTATGAGTTAGATGTAGTCTGTATGGGTTAGCATGGGTTGGTTGTGCTGGAACCTGCATTCCAAAATACTGCAGCCACTTTGCGGTGTATTCCCCAGGCAGGCAGGGAGCACACACGTGTGCTGGAGCATCCTAGAATGTTAGAAAGTTGAACAGTTAGGAATGAGAAGATGGGATGCACCTGGTGATGACTCTTCCAGCTACCTCCCAGCTACACCTGTTGCCCTGGTAAATGTCCCAACAATTTGCCAACAGACAATAGATTTGAGCAGTTTACAGAGTCAAGGGAGATGTATGGAGATAAGATGTGGCTTTGCGGACTTTATTCATCACTTCTACTTTCTAAGCAAATGATGAGTGGAAAAATATCCTCAATATTCATTCTCTCCTGTGAGCAACTAGTTACTAAACTTGCAGTTTTTATTTGCTGAAGGAAGAGGAGATGGTGAGAGGTGAAGACCCAAATGTAAGGAAACATTGAGGCTGGAATTTTGTTGCAGTCTGTTGTCAATGCTGAAAGCGTAGCACTAAAGCTCACAGTCAGACCAGGGATAGTTTTGGACCAGGTACATCAGTGCTTAGTAAGAGCACAAATAAGCCTTCCCATAGTGAAATAAATCCTTTTATAAATACCAAAAAGTCCCCACATTTTGCCGCTTGTATTAAGATGTGGATTAATATAATTGCATTGCTGCTAATCTCAGTGCTTGCATGCCTAATGAGACACCTGACAAGCTTTTCAATTAGAGACATTACATGCAGTTGCTAGAGTCCCAGAGTTGGCTTTATCCTTGACCCTTGTTATCCTGTTCAACCATATTTTGAGGGGAAAGAGGCCGTGAATTCAAGATCCAGGCAGACTGTCTATATGACTCTGGTATGCCTTTACCATGGAGCCCAAATTAGCCATGAGGGCTGGAACTGGGTCTTTAGCCAGACTAGCCCAACAATGTCCATATGTAGCTGCAGAACAGACATGAGTTACTGCATTAGGTAAACAAGTATAGAAAAGAAAACCTCGCTCACATTAAAGTCAAATAAAAAGGAACATTACAGCAGATCCTTCTTGAATTACCAGTGAAGGTCTGAACCTTTGCCCATCAGGGTTACTGCTAGAACAAAAAACAGTGTCACCATTACCAATCAGGCAAGGAAAGCTCATGTGTGTATGTACCTGCTGTGTGAAGAGAGGAAAGACTCATCGCAACTGAGCACATCTTCCCCAGAAATTAAATGGAATAACTAGAAGCCATCAAAAGATGTGGCTGGCTCTTTTCACAACACAGCAGGTTTGAACAGGGATTTTCTGGAGCCCTTGACTTCATCCTGGTACTTGTGGATGTCGCCTACCCCTGCAAGCCAGCCACTGGGCACAGGCCCACCCAGACAACACCGTCCAAAGCACAAATGCAGTTTGGTGTTGAAAGCGAGTCACAAGTCACACTTTAATTAACCAGTTCTAATTATACTACAAATTGTTCTAAAATTGCATGTAATAATTTAAAAACTGAAACACAAGTAGATGCTCTCAGTGCTGAGTTTGTGAGCATCTGGTGCCCTTTGGAATGTTATTAACAGTATCACTTTCTCCTGATCAATTCTTAAATAATAGAGGAACTTCCAGGCTTATATTGGTTAACATTAACAGTGGAGTTCTGTGTTAATTGACTAAGAAAAATATGAATAAAATTAGACATGTAAGAGAGAAAATGATTCTCAGTGCTTCCACTGGGGATATCTACCACATGGCCGCATCCACTAGGTTACAAAGAATTTTATTTAGCAACCCATCCCAGGAAACATTAAGTCCCCTGACTCTGCAAATACCTGATGAATCCACCTGAAAACCTGCCTAGATTTTTTACATGGACTCTGTAATATTCATTCTGGTACAACTCCAGGCAACTCCTTCCCTTTTCATGCCTCAGAAGTAACAGCTCATGGATTTTCCTGCATTCCTGTTGCAAGACTGAGAACATACGAACTGCAGAGGAGGCTTCAGATGTAGCTGACTTCATGGCACAACGATGCAGTGAAATAACAAATGAAAAGGAGCAGGAAAAGGGATACAGCAGAGGTTGGACTAAACAAGGAGTTTATATACCCGAGCTCTAATCCTTGGCTACTCATCGTCCTCTTATACCACCCAGGGCAAATCTGCCCAGCCATCTCCCCTTGTACTCCTGCTTCACTAGTGCAAGATTGACAGGGCTAAGGGCTATTATCTGCCGAGGATAGAGGAGATGATCAACTCTCCATTAAGAAAAAAAAAAAGCTTGTGCCCATAAATCAGTCAGGGTGGGATATAACAAGCACAACAGAGGCACTTGAGAGTTCATCTTGCAGGAAATCCGAGATAAGCAGCAGAGGAAGGGAAACTGGGTAACAGCACATTTGTGTGCAAGGAGGCACAGCTCAGATGGCAGAACGTGGGGCCAGCTGGACACAAGCCACACTGTCACAGCCTTGAGGGAGGCTTAGTCAGGCCCAGCCCCAAAATACGCTGCTTCTGGGGAAAGTATGGCCAACACCACGCAGGGAGCAGCTCATTCTGCCGCTGTCTCTCACATAGCTCCCCCCAGTTCAGCTGCGGTGCAGCTTTGGCAGATGCTTGGATCGTGGCTTGCCTGCACACCTCTGGTTACAGACCTGCCTCCCCGCTCCCGTCACCACACGCATGGCAGTGCAGGCGTCCTTGTGCGTCTGTGCACAAACCACCTCTGCTCATAAGACAAGTTCTTAGCACCCTGTCAGCCAGTCCCCAACAGTCCTTCGCCAAGGATGCTGCTTTCACAGCAGTGCCCATTTTCATTTCTCATCCCTAGTGATTCCTGTGAGTACATCGCTCTTCTCTGCAGAGCCAGATGCCCTGTGGGCAGCTCCAGAGTCTTCCCATGGTCATACCTAGAGCCTTAAGCCATACGAAGACCAGCAGGGCAGCTCCTCAGACCTGGGAGAGGGTGCAGGACTCTGCCCCTGACACATCCATCTACATATTTTGTGAGGAGGAGGGGGAGGAATCCCAGCTGGGAAGATTTTGTTGATTTTACTACTTTTTGGGTGACCTTTGCAAAGTGCATTATTTGCTTCATATTTTTACAGAGCAATTAAATGGGAGGAAACATGAGTCTTTCACAGCTCACTGACCTCAGGAACAGTTTCCTATCCCAGCTGTCAGGAGACATGTCGTTCTCTACTGGCTACTCTGCCGAGTTTGAAGAGGATATTTAATAGCTTTTTTACATTTCATATGGAGCCACCTCAGAGCTGGCAGTTTCTTTGTTTCCAGATTACATTGGTCACATACTCTCTGTAAATAAATTAATCTTTGAGGCTTTTATTCAGAGTATTTAAACCTAAGACAGCTAGTAAACAGCACAATACTCTGAGAGGGGAGCATTACTCCCAGATCCTGGAGAAAAATACCTTGTCCTGTAGGACTGGAGCCTGGTCCTCACCCTCCTGCTGTGGTGGGAGAGTGGAAGTGCCCCCACTCTCCAGGTGACCACATTTCATCATCAACTCATCCTTCAGATGAACGGGGACTATTTTTCAAGCTGTCCACCCAGCCAGGCAGAGCTCTGCCAATGACCTGGGGATCACCTGCTAAACCTTCCCTTGCAATGAGGAAAGCTAGGAAAACCCATGATTTTATAATGAAAAATTACTTGATCCTGTGTTTCCATAGAAGAGGTTTTAGGCATAAGCTGTGTTTGCCCAGTAATGCTTTCAGGGATTTCACAGAGGGGTTTTTTTTGAGGTACACCAGCTAGAACAAATGTTGATTGATCTTACTTTAGGGCCTCAGCTGATCTGGAACTGGGATGTAGAAGGAAGTCTCATCACCCCAACAACACAGTATTACAGAATTACTAATCCCTCCCCTCCTCTAAAATCTCCAATGCATGTTAAATTCAGAGGGCAAAAAATGATCCTTACCCAGAAGACAGAAAATCATCGGTTTATTCCAAGCTGGCAAAAGCCAAACTGAAGACACATCACTGCTCATTTAACCCTCGTATTCATAAAAAGTGGTAAAGATAGAAGAGGCTTTCAACCTTAAGAACTAGATTTAAGAGGTGAGTTTTACCCTCTTGCAGCTCTGTGAAATATTCACAGCAAAATCAGCAAACCTTACAAGAAGCAGCTTTTGCATCTCTTATTGGATTTTGTACAAAAAGTACTGTGAGGTTTCTCAGATTTTCTTTGGCTAAAGGAGGATTCTTTTCAAGCCAGCTCTCTCAAGTCTAGCTGAAATACCCTCCTCACTCGAGGCCACTGAACTGAGTGCTTTATCTCCCATGTGACTTCTGCTGCTCTGGGTTTGAACTGAACATTCAGAGCAAATGCCCCGTGTCACAGTACTTCAACTCCTTCGAGGACTTAGACTTGAAACTCCCACTGGAACCGAGTGCTCTGCAATGTGGCATAAGCTTTTCATAACGGCCGTCTGCTCTTCTCCCTCAAACCTCTTCTTTTGAGGTGGATACCCCCACACACCCAAAGCAGAGCAGGAGGAACATCTCTACTGGTAGCAGTTACACATAAGGCATGCCGAGCTCTTCAGGTGCACCTTCAGCTGCTCCTCCGTTGCCTTAGCTCTCGTTGTGATGAACAAAATATGTCAAGTCCCCTGACAACAATCTAATCTTATTCCTGGATGCATCAACTCAAGCACTCTCTCTTTTGCAGAAGAATGTTTCTTCACAGACAAAGCAATTTTATTTCTGCTGCCATATCATGCTGTTGCCTCTGATATTAGTGCTGAGCTTCTCAGGAACTTTCTCATCTAGAACATTTCTGTTCTGCCAGATCATATCAGAAAACTGGGAATATATGATGCCTGTATGCTTATGCCTTGGCTATTATGAATAAAGACACTGATATGGGGAGAAAGAGAGACAAAATCTAACTCAGAGGTACAAACAAACAAAACACAGCAGTACACTATGGTTTTTGTGGAAGGGACAGGTAAAGCAGAGTTTCCTGACTCCACAGAGGCCAGGACACAGTTTCATGGTCCACCTTTCCCCTGCTCCTCCTGGAACTCGTGATATATTTTCCAGTCAGCCAGCAATGTGCCTGTTTTATAGAGAATAAGATGATTGGACAGAGTGAATGTGGCATTAATGGTGAGGAGACAGGGGCAAGAGACTGAGCAAAATGCAGAAATTACCTGAAAACCTAAGGGGAGGGAAGCCAGAGACAGAAATTCCTGTCTGTTAAACACAATCAATGGCCTGTTGGTATCAATCACTGCTGAGCTCTGTGCACTGACTGATGATTCCTCCCTGTCTGCAGCAAAGATAAATGGGAACGAGCTGGGAAAGGCTTGGCCACTGCACAGGAGGCAAAGGAGGGCTTCTCCAGGCTGGGAGAAATCAAAGTGCCACTGCTCCGAGGTGGCTTGTGAGATTGAGACATCATTGCTTAGATAATTTCTTAATTAGTTTTTTGAAAATAGTATAGATGATTGCTGGAAAGAGGCTATTTGTCAAACCTGGTCCCCTTTTGCGGGAACATACCCATTTCAGGGAAAGCTCCAAGCTGAGCATTTCCTGAGGTCTGGGAAGGACTTTGATTGAGCAGTGACAGATCCAGGCTCCCTAATAGCCCTGTCCTGGCATCTTCCCCAGGAGTAGTCATGGCCCAGGTTTAAAACCTCTTATTTGCACGAGAACTCCCACAGCAAGAACATACAGCGTATCCCAGAACAAGATATCTGAATCTGGCTTATTCGTAATTTCATTTTGTATTGAAAATTACATTTTCATCAGTGCATGTTTGAACCTGAAGCTATAGGGCAAGTGAACACCTCTGCTTGTTTACTCAAAAAACCCCAACCAAACAAACCCAAACCAAGAACAGATCTCCGATTGAAAAACATTGAAGAAAGCCTCAGAGTTCTTTGTTCTCCTAACAGTGCAAAACAAGAAAAAAAAAAAAATCCTTCCCTCCCTCCTTTACCCACACTCTTTGATTTGTCTGAGTTTATGGTGACAGTTGGGAATCCTCCCAGAGGTACCTACACATCAAATGAATCAGAACCTGAAGTAAAAGACATTTTTCTTGCTTTAAGTCTGTTGTGAACCCTGGTTCAAATCCTCTTTCTTCTGGGCCAAATAAATTCCCAACGCTAGAGCTCTAGGGACTCAAATACCGTAACTTCCACATGTTGCCTGATATGAGAGCATGGATCACTGAATCAGACTCACAGACCCATCCTGGCTGAGGTTCTCAGCAAATCCTGCCTCCAGGATTTAGGTGCTTGCTTAGCACTAGTAAGAGCTAATTTCTCTGCTTCAGATTTAAAGCCTTCAGTGATTTCTTGAAGGCGAATTTCTAACCTTCTCTGTCTAAAGCAAAACACTAACCCATTTTCTCTGGAGACAAACAGCTGCGACAGGATGGAGGCGCCTGTTAAACAGGGTTCAGTATGAGCTGAGCTGTGTTTTGAAGGATGTAAAATTTAGACTTTGTCCCCTTGTCAGTGCAAAATCTCTTTGCGGCTCTAACTCGGTCACTTGAGGCCATACTTCCCCCCAGGGCTGACATCTCTCTGAAAGACTTCTCAGCTAAATTCCTAGTAACAGACGAGAAGGATGACTATGAAATGGCTAAACATAAGAACGATGGAGCCTGGGTAAGAATTTAGATTTCACCACGACGTAATGTCTGGAGTTCAAATCAATGGCTAGAAAGAAAAGAGAAATACAGAGGTCTACAGTGAATAAAACAAACAAATCTAGGATAATTCTTCCTAATCACTTCAGAGTGAGCAGGTCTAATTGCAAGCGTATCTCCCCTGAAAGGAACTGGCTGGCTGGCCCTCGTGGCGGACAGCTGCCAGCATGGCTGCCTCTGCATTGCTGGGGATGGATGGATGAGGGGGTGGAACACAGTCACCCAGCTCCCTTCTCTAAAGGGATCCACTATTGGCTAAATAACACTTGCCTCACCCTGAAGGAAAATTGGGGAAGAGTTAACAGCATCTGTATCGACAGAGGGAAATATCAGGCTGGGACAGACCCACAAGAAATCCCATGGCTCCCACTCAGCCCCATGGCAGCTGCTGATCAGGGACCCTACCTCCAAGCCCCCAATCCTGTGCACCCAGCGAGCAAAAAGTCCTTTGAGTTTCTGTGTCCTGTTGCTCCCACACCACCATCCAGCCACCACCTCTCCACAGGGGACACACTGGTCTGTGAATTAAGCGTTGCGATTGCAGTCCATTACCCTGCCGAAACATATTCCCAGACCTTTGGGAGCTGTGTTGCTTCTCCGGATGCCACATGAGGATGACTGACATTTAACAATTTTCTCTCAGAGGAAAATTGCCCGTTCCTCCCCAGAACGAACCTGCAATTTTTTCAGAGCTGAGGCCACATAGTTCAGGTGCTTCGATTCAGAAGTGAGGACAAACCTGTTTACTCTGCAGAGGAGAAGCAGAGCATGGCAGAAGATGCTCTGATGACAGGCTGTCCCTTTTGCAACAGAGGTTATAACTTGTGTTTAATCAGTGTTTGCCCTCTTTTCTTTTCCTGTTTCATTTTTAGCTGCTCAAGGCAAAAGTTAAAGTCAATTTACTGTACATACAGATTACCTGCTGTTTCAGTTCTGCACAGGGTAACTGATGGGAAAGGTCTCGGGCAGTGATGAAAGGAGATGGCAAAGAGGATTACCAGTAACAGCAGCTTGCACTGAGTTGGAGAAGACATGAGAGCTGGTCCCACACATGTGGCATTTGAAGGCCCATGGCAAGCACTGCGCACAGGGTTTTATGCAGGGAGACAAAGTCTGGAACTCGATCAAGGCTCTTCAGATGAATAACGGGCAACTGTAGGATCTGGGAGCAGGGACTTGCCTAACTTGCTCCATCTCAAAACCTTTGCCAAGTTGTTGGAAATGTTTCAATGTGCTTTCAGTGATAAAAGCTGCAGAAGCTGGTTTTGAATCTCCCATGGCTCTTAGGTCAACGGATGCAGGACCTTGTTTTGAGGACCCTGGATGTATCCCCAGATTTCTCTGCTTGTTCCATTTCCTTCCAGGGGATTCCTCTCCCCTGCACTGGATATCTCAGCATTTCCTTGGAAGAGGACAGTGCTGTGACCACAAGTATGTCTGGCTAATTATGTCAATAATCCCCGTTAACATGCACTAATACCACAGCAACAAGATCCTGATTAATCAGATCCTGCACACAATTCCTGGCTGGTGCTGGGATGAGAGGGATCACATTTACCAGCGGACTGATCTGCTCTGGGACCTCTAAAACAGCTGAACATTATCTTCTCCTGTGGCCCATTCTCCACATGGGCACAGTGGGGAAGATCCTTTTGCTTGCCTGCATCCAGCTCCTTCGCAAGAGGCACAGGAGAGCTGCTGAGATGCCTGCATGCTCTGATATTGCATGTTACAGCACTGCTGCTGGGTTTGCTGTAGGCAGCCCACTGTTTCCTGCAAAGCCTGACATGCCAGAGAAAGGTTTCCACCGGTCTGGAGCAACAAAGGGGCTCTGAAGTCCCTCTGAGCTGCCTACATTCAAAAGCTTTCAAAGTAAAAGAAAAAAAAAGGAGGAAAAAAGGAAAAAAAGGAATAAACATGAACTCAGTGCCGCTGCTGTTGGATTCATCCACCTCTGCAATGGATTTCAGCCTCAGATTGCAGCTTACTGAACACTTTCCAGCAGAAGTACTGGGTATGGATTTCAGCCTCCGGGCTTGCCTTCCCCACATCCCCTCTGCCTGCTTAGAAGTGGCTGCAGGAACCCTGAGGACACACCAATTGCTTTGCCCTGGCCCTCCTGCTTGATACGTGAGCTTTCTGCAACCTGTACGAGGCTCCACAGGGTCTGGGGAGGCGGCTGCTCCCCATGGCACTGCAGTGCGGATGAGCTCTCCTAGACAGAGACACGCCAGGTGATAAATAGGGATGCACAGAGGGACGGAGGAGGCAGGAGGTCCTTGGAACAGACTGCAGCAAGTCCACTCAGGCTGATTTCTAACCAAAGTTAATAGGGAGCCAGTGGACTAGTGTGAGCAGGAGCAGCAACCTGCCCGTGTTTCTTAAGCATGGCGAGAAGCGAGTGAGCAGGTTCCCATCCCTCTGCTGCCTGGAGAACTGGCCCCATGGGAGTCTACGGAGCAGCTATTTGTACCAGACAAGGTGGGACAAGATGAAGGTATTTCAGAGCTGTGTGTGCCAAGAACAGCAACATCTCCTCCTGTCTTTTCCCATTTCTCTCCAGATTTATCCAGGATCCAGCAAGCCACCCCTGTGACACTGCCTTCCCCTTGCTAACAGCCCCTGCATAACTGCAGATGAGCTCTAGAGCACGAGCCTCACTCCCCAGAATTTACCTAAACACCCACTATATACATCCATTTTCATATTTTCCTTTTGTTTTATAATATTTGCCTGCATTTTCTCCCGCTCCGGTGGCCCAGCTGAAAAGGAATGCTCCTCTGCACACACAAGACAATTCACAAAACTGACCAGGAGCTGCTGCAAGCCACTGAACTGTCTGCAGTGGTTTAATTTCATCCCTTAAATCAACTCAGTCAATTGGAATTTCCTTCTTTCTCTCTCTCACCAATGCTCCCCTTTTTACTTTAAGTAAGTTTGTAGTGCTGGAGCCTCAGCCAGCAGACGCAAGCAATGAAGTCGGAGGAATGGAGCCAGTTTGCACCCGTGATGAATTTGGCCTTGTAAGTGAATCATGCGCTTCAGCATCCCACCGAGCAGAGCAGTAAGGGGTTGGGGGGAGGATGAAGTAACACCTTAGCCGAGGTCACAATTCTCCAGCTTTATCCACCATCTTCTGCTTTTCTTGCTGAAGAGCTGGCAAATTTTGCACAGCTCATGTCCAAGCACCCCACCCTCGTGCCCTGATCGCTCCCAAGCTCACTCATTTCTCTGCTGCTGTCAGTTCAGCTGTCAGTCCCGCGGTCACCGGGGCTGGAGTGAGATGCTGAGCCCGGGGACGAGGCTTGTGAGATGCTGCAGTGCCATCTTCAGACGGGAGGGCCGCAGCCAGGGTCTGCAGCGCAAGTGGGAGAGGAAAAAGAAACAAAACCAAAAGCCCACCCAGATCCAGATCTTTGCAGAAGGAATACGCAGCCTGAGGAGCTGAAAATGTCTGCAGTCAGAGTCGCGGGCATGAAGTGGCACAGCTTGTCACACGCTCCAGCCATCCACGGCCCTCAGCCCGTGCACAAGGAACGACTGATTTACCTCTGCGCAGCCCTCGGGAGACTGAAACTCTTCCCTCGGTGCTAAAGCTTGGAGATTATGGGATTCAACTGCATTAAACGGCTAAGAGGGTTTATGAAAAGGAAAACCAGATTGTCTCTCACTTCTGTGATCCGGCATGTTGGGGTGGAATATTGTAACACACGTGTTAAAGCCTTCCTTCTCTTCCCCCTTCCAGCAAGCCAAACAACATTGGTTTATCCTAATGGTTTATTCTGGAGTAGCAAATATAGCAGGCCAGAGACCCCTCTCCCTCTCTGCCCTGAGACGACGCAGCACTGCACAGTCTCTGCCCACGCAGCCTTCCTCCATCCCATCATCCATCCCCACTGCCTTGGGAACAGCCTGCTGCCTCCTGGACCCAGCTTCGGCGTTTTCCGTGGGAGATAAGAGATGGCACAGAGCAACAAAGGTCCTTAGAGAACTGGGGATACTGGGCAAGTGCTTGGGTTTACACCCCATTTAACTCACAGCACACTAGTGACAACCAACAGCAGCAGTGGATTGACCCCGCAGGTAAATAACTAATGTACGGAGCTTCTCAGAGCATTATTCAGCTGGGGTTTGGTGCTAAGAGTTTCAGACATGGACCTTCTGAAAAGCAGAGCATTTAAGAAGTCTTCTTCTAGTAACACTGGCTATTTGGGCCCATTTTTAATAATTTTGGCCTGCTTGCACGTCACTGCTGACGTGTCTCTTTAGAGCACAGCAAGCAGCGGCCCCGACTGCATGGCAAAGCTTTACAGAAGAAAAAGCGAATGGACTTCAGGGTTTCATTGGGATGCTAAAATTGATCCCATGTGGCTCTCACTGAGGAACCTATCCATCAGAGCCTCCGAGCAAAACTGCATGCTACAAAACACATCTGAAGATGACGGATTTAGGGGGCTAAGGAAGGGATTTCTGCGACAGCTGTGAGAAGTGGAGCTATTTTTCAGCAGCAAAGCCCCAAATACTGGATCCTCCCGGAAAGGTATTCACCTTGTCTGGTTTTGGGCATTTTAAAGTTTAATTTTTATGACTGAGCTAGTTAATGTGCTTCTTTCTGTAGTTAAGAGAGAAATAAGGATGACTAGAGGGCAGTGCTTCTGACTTGTTAGCAATTGTCTTAATGTGAGAGGAATAGCCCTCTGCAGAGGGCTGCCCAGCCTGGGAAGACTAGATCAAGCTTTGAAGTCCAACTTGTTGACAGATCTCATCTGCAGTGCTGGACTGATGGCAGCCTGCTACCCACGCACATCCACCCTGCACACAAGTGGCTGACGGGGCTGTATCCCAGCCCCACCAAGGCATCAGAAACCATCCAACCCTTTGTCAGGCTGATTCCCTGATAACTCAGCAAGCTGAAACTGCCTTGATGGAAAGCTTGTGCCAGAAGGAAAAGTGTCGGGACAACAGCACCCCCCATTAGATCAGTTGGCACTGGCACAGAGACAACCTCGGGAATGGCAGAGAGCTCAGGCTGGGAAACTCGTCGATATCAGCCAGACAATCAGTGGCAGGTCTAAGACTTGGCTTCATTTTCCCCCATTACCCTGCCTGCAAAGCCAAATTGTCTGGTAACATGGAGAGCCACCCACAAAAAGCTTCCAGTCAGTATTGAAGCCAATTTGCTGAATTCCCAGTTTGGCAGGGAGGATATTTTGCAGCAAGAAACTGGAACTTCACATTATATGGAATGTAGAGCTCTTCACTCCTTATCCCCTGAGCCAGCTCAGAGACCTAGACCTGTTCCTTCAACGCTCCCTGGCAAATAACTTTTTTAAATTGGTACAAACTCCACCCAATTGAATCCGATGCTGTGAAAACAGTTTGGAGAGAGGAAAACAAATAGGGGGACAAGAAATCCAGGCCGAAGTTCTGTGCTACCCATGATGCTTCTGGATGAGTATGTGGGGAGCCATGTGTGAACCTCACCCCAGTCTGGGGGACAAGGTGGACAAGAGCCTGAGCTGTGCTTACGCCTCACTGGGTGGGTGGCAGCCAGTCTGGCCACAATCACATGGAGAGGGACATCCCCAACCCCATTCCAGCTGCAGCCTGAGACCCTCTGGCCCCACCTGGTATGGTACATCCATGCGGGCCTGCCTCACCAGTGCCCCAGACTCAATAAACAGTACAAAGCCGTGTATGTACGCATGAACCTTGCTCACAGCTCTGCTGCAATGGATATGAAACTGTCCCAGCCCTGGCAAATGAGAGTAATGAAGAAGCAATCCCAGACTGAAAAAGCAACTCGCCTCCCAAAACCATCTTTGTTCTGCCACCACGGCAACTTTTAACAGCCTTAATTGCTTCCTATTTTAACACCTGAAGAACAAAACCTTTGTGATCTTCTACCACTTTATTATTAACACTCATTAAAACAAAAATAAAATGCAGACAAGCACATTTTTATGTGCGTGTATATTTGCAGCTTGTGTTTTACTTGCAATCCCTGTGTATATATCTTTGCTACTCCTTTAGCAACTGTCCGGAGGTTGTAAGAAATACCTGAACATTTGCTTGCTCATGGCTATACCCTCCCCAAGCTTTCTCGTTACAGGTCAAACTGGAATACACGTCCCTCCAGACTGCACACAAGCCAGTGAGGAACAGCCAACACTGCAATTGCTCTCTCCTGGCACAATTTCTCCCCTGGAAGTTCAACCGTAGAGAATTGTTCTAAGGTGCACACGCACACCCACATATTCATTGACAGATGGGGAGCAGCACGGCACAGAGTTTCTCCCCGAGGTCATCCTGCCCATCATGGTGTAGTCACCAACAGGTTGTGACCAATTCCTTCCCACTTCCAATAGCAATTGTGATCAAAAGGGCCAAACTGGTGTGGTTTGCCCCAGGGCCATAGCTACACTGGCACAAACTGCTCATATCTTATTCCACGTGACAGATGACCTGTTGGAAAGATCAGGGTGTTTATATGGGCGGCTGAGGGTGCAAACTCACAGTCCAGAGCTTTACACGATGGCTAATGAGCTGCCGTAACATTCTGGGAGGGAGTTAAGGTCAGCAGCAGCAGCACAGTTCAGCTGGGAAGTCCATGGGGCTGCACAGGGTATAAAACTGATCCAAGGTGACCTGAAGGTCAAATTCATCCCCATGGCACCTCCCCTGCCATGAAACCATGAATCTCAGGCTGAAGCAGACCTGTCTCTCCTCCTTTTCCTTGACAGCAGCTCATTTCTGAATCTTGGCAAAGCACTTGTCTTTTCCCTGAGAACCTACAGCAGTAAAACCAGTGACGTCCTTCTGAAAACTCACCTGCATTAATAACAATAAAAATACACAATATTTTACAATCTGCTCCCTATTCATTAAGACTTGTTGATTATAATAATGCTCTACTGGACCAGCCACTCCTGTAGCTCTCAACTCATGCTGAAAAATATAATTATATTGCAGTGAGGTTTGTAAACAGCGCCAGCCTTGTTTATTATACGCCTCTCTCTTTAAAATCCAATCAGATTAATTCTATATGCAACTTAAACTGCTGCTAATTTTAGGTAATGTGTTTGATATATTTCTCCTCTGTGCCTGCATGAAATGTAGCAAGGCAGATTTCAGGAAGGTGTCTGAGTCCCTGTACCCACTGGCCCCCAGTTTGAGGGCTCGGAGGGCCCTAAGGGTGTTCCCCATTTCTCAGTAAGGCTCCTTTTGGTGCAGTGCTACTATCTTCAACTGCGGCGCACTAACCTGGTTCACATCCCCACGCAAGGCTGGGCAGGTCACTGCCTTGCCAAGACTGGAGATGCAGACGGCGAAGCAGCAGAGAAGCATGAGAAAAGGGTCAAATGTTCGAGGCTCACACTGCCAGCACGAAGGCAGAGCTGCAAAATTAACGAGCCTAAGGTCAGATCACAAGCCCCATGTTTCTGGGGTCTGTACCTGAGCCACAGGGTTTTGCTTCATTGCTCCCCAGAACTCAAGGCTCTGCCATTCGTTTTGGCTTCCAGAAAGGCTGGATTTGCACGCAGATGATTCCCCTCAACTGGGAGCTCTGTTCAACTTTCTCCTTGCCATAAGTTTGCTGCTGTTGTTGCTGCAGTGTTTGGGGGACTCTTTGGTCTGATTCAAGCCCAATATTTTTGCACCAGCAGTTCGTACCCAGCTCTGCCCTTTCCTCTTAGTTCAGAACTGATTCAGGATCACAGGATGCAAAAGTGATTACAATAAGCAAAGGGAAGGTGGGCGCTGAATACATAAGTGGATTTTTATTTCTCCTTAAGCATAAGACCTTTATTTTATTTTTTTTTTTAAGTGAGAGGGGGAAAAGGAAGATTAAGTGAGTTTAGCAAGAAGTTGGTCAATCCTTTAATACCAGGAGGTCAGAGACATCCCACATGGATAATCAGTTTGCTTTCAATTTCTCCTTGGTGGTTTGCTGCTTTGAAAAATCTCATTTCAAGACACAAAGAGTCAGGTCAGGGAAGTCACAGCTCCTAATTATGTGAAATGAAGTGGGACATAGTGGACTTGAAGCAATCTTGGTTGTAAGCATCTGTGGGAAAGTTTTCCAAAGCTGCCTTTAAAGTGGGGATTGGATTGTATCTAACCTGAGGGGGCTCAAGGATGGCTGTGAGATGAAACAGAGAAACCTCCTTTCCCTCTACCCTCCAGGGGCAAAACTTGCTGCAGCCTTTGTGTGTTTGTCTCAGGGAAGCAGAAATTAAAGGACTTTGTTCTGTAGCATCACGTAGCTCTCAACTGTATGGAGATTAACAAAAGAGCAGCATCTCCCAGATTTTTTAAAGTAGTTTTTTGTGTCTCACCTGCCTTCCTCATCACCAGACTCTGCCGATGAATCTGGTAGGGAGAGATGGAAAAAATTCCACAGACAACCTAGCAGCAGGTGTATTTCTCCCCATACCTTCCTAAATTATCCGTCTAAGGCACCCCAGGTCACATCTTCGGTCACAACAGATGGCTCAGGCTCTGCCCTTCCTATTAACTCCTCTGACAGTGATGCCAGGCTCATAGTACATGGAAACTGCCATTTCTTTCAGATGCTCCTTCCCATCTCCAAACTATAACAGCTTTTTGTGTCTTCACTTGTTGCTGGAGAGCACAAGGAAAATCACTCCCCTGGCAGCTTCATGTCACTTCAGATGTGCAGCCAAGCCAATGGCACTCTGCTCCAAGGAAATCCATGCATCACCCCAACTTCTGTGGAGACACACCTCAGTCACAGGCTGGTGGAGACCCTGTTAAAACCGTTGCCTAATGCAAGCCACAGATCATAGAAAATGCAGCATTAACTTTTTAATGACTCTGCCCTAGCAGACCACTGCTGACATGAAGGAGGGTGCTTGGGCAGGAAGGGTCCCACCACCAGAACTATATGAAGCAAAATATCCCCATATATCCCCAACCATAGAAAGCAGGTGTTAGTATCCATTTTAAATTACAGTCAAGTGGAGAGGGGAGAGAAAAAAGGCAATTTGATGGGGTGGTTGGGAAACATCTCCTGTGGGTGAAGCTATCGGAACTGGAGGCACTAGACTGCTGAGATGCCATGGACTGGGAAGCAAAGGCTGCCCTAGAGCTAGGTGGCCCCACAGAAACACAGAATCCCCCAAGTTGCTGAAGAACCATGAGCAAACTTTGCCAAATACTAGTATGCAAAAGGTTCTCACTTTTAGTAAAGTTTATTTTTCTTCAGCTCCCTGAAGTGAAGGGCAATTTTATCTGACAGCCCATGCCAGGTCTCTGGCTGTGCACACCAGCTATCATGTGACTCCCAAAAGGACGGGGTGTCTGGTTTACTGTGGAGCCCCTAACAGCCAGAACCATTCCTGGGGCCAGAGCAGGCTAGGAAGTCCCCTGGCCTGGAGGAGGTAGCCAGCTGTAACCTTAACGTGCATCCACAGCCTGAAGCTGGAGGCTCTGCTCCCAGGCTCAGCCAGACAAAAGCAGAATTGGGTCCAGTCTGAGCAAGGTGCAATTCCCAGACTAGGGCTAGAGGATGACAAAGAGAAAGATGGAAAATGAATATTTCACTGCCTTCAGGAGTCCGTTCAACTTTGTTGCATGCAATTTGAGCCTAAGTCAAGGAAAAAGAAGGATCGTTTTCTAGAGAAGATTTTTTGCTCAATTCTCTGATTTGTTGCTTGAAGGAAAGAAAAGATTATGCTCCTGGCCAAGAGACTCCCTACAGAAGCAGCACCATATTTTGTGGTGGAGGTACCTAGTGAGGGGGCTAAAGAAGCAAACCAAGAGTTTTTTTCAGTAGACAGACTTCAGTCTTCCTTCTCTTCACATGCAGCATTTGGCTTTGGAGGATGTTTCCTTGTTTCTGCAGTAAATAAGACAACTTAGTCTTTAAATAGACCAACACCTCCAGAAAAAACAATAGTGGAAGAAAAGAAATAATGACCTGGATGTGACAGATTTGTCTACATGAATGGAAAGAAGAGCTAAGGCTTTCGGCTCTGGAGAAGGCTTTGGATCTACCCAGATTGCTGGGTCAGAAGATAGAGAAAAGGATCTTTCTTGCCTGGAGAGCTTTAGCAGCAGGCCAGGAAAGGGTGCCTATGTCTGGACTCCGCTATTTATACCTTTTTTCCTACCTGCAAAAAAAGCAGCTCCTTTGAGGTCCTCAGTCCCAGATATTCCTGCCCTCCATGGCTTCTTCAAGTTTTTCTTCCTAATAGGATGTTATTCTCCATCAGCAACAAGTAAATATAATTTAAGGGGGAAGAACACATGGGAGCATTTGCAGTTACTGTGGGAAAGGTGTTCCATGCTTGCTCTTTATCTTATTACCACAGAACTGCAGACCAGCAGCTTGTTAATGGATTATATAAGTAGCTTTTCCTTATTCAAACACACAGACTTATATTCTACATGCTGGCAAATAGTGATCTTTTAAATGCAATGAACAGGTTTTAGATGCTTCACAGCCAGAACTTCAGCTGCAGATGCAGGCAGAATATTGTTAGGCAACGAGAAATTACAGCCTTTGTGGTGTTTGTTTAGGAGTGGAAGTGGGAGCTGTAATGCCTCCCATCAGCAGAAGTTCCCCTCAGTCATCTGCCAAGAGTTACCGCACAGTCTGGGATAATCCTGGCTTTTTGGTTAAATGTTGTTAACTAAACAGATTCATCGATGAGATTGCAGGAAACAGAAGCCTATGAAAAGATTATGAAGAGTTTTTAAAAAAGATTTTCCTACTCTTTCGGTGCCTGAAAATATCAGAAGTTTCATATTTGAGAGGTAAAAAGCACAGTTTGGGGGCCTCTGTGTGTTCAGAAAACATGGTTATGCCTCTCACAATCAAGAAATAAGCTTAGAATCAAATGCTTCCAAAAATTGTGATCATCTGCTTTTAGAGATTTTGCAGCACATTCATATGTATATGTACATATACAAAGTTTTCCCCTGCAGTTGCTTAGATCAGAAATGCTAACACTTCATTTTGCTTTAATGAGAAACTTCAAACTCCAAAAATCAAGAAAATACCCTAAAGTGATTTAAAGTAAAACTTGACAGCACCACAAAAACAGCCAACCTTTATGCAACCTCTCTAATTCCATCCTGTATTTTTTCCATCAGACAGAGCATCCTAGACTAGATAAGGAAAGTGTTCACCAACAACGTGTAGACAAGCTTTTAAGCACGTTAAAAATTTAAATGATTTAAAGGTGTAAATTTAAAGTGGTTACTCAGACTGCATTAAGGCCCCTCATAGGCACTTTCTTATTCAGAATTAGAACAGCACTAATTTGATTTAGTTTAATTGATGCTGAATCTGAAGACGCACAGAATTACTCCACTCTGAAGAGCGCTCACACTGGGATTCAGTGCCATATAACCTGACTGCAAAGCAGGTAATTCAGGCCATACATAATGGACTTGCCTTGAGCCACGGCCTTGGGTGCTGAAGGCTGAAGGCAGCTTCATCTGAACAGTGTCAGGCAAACACTGCGGTGCACCTAAAATCCTCAGGCAGGTACAGCTAAGTGTTTCCCATCAGCCCTGACATTTGACTAGGCTGTAGTCTGCATCCGGCCTGCAAACGAATTTCTTTGGGTGCTTGCCAAAATCCCACATTCCCAGCTGCCAGAGCCGACTCAGGTGTGTGTTGCACGCACTGTCCTGCCTCTTCCTGAGCAAGCCTCACTTAAAATCACCAGTCTGCAGTTAAACTGCCCAGAAGCCCTTAATAAGAAATAAGTGGTTAAGCACTGCCTGCAGCAGCCCCCCACATCTGGCATGATGCCAAGCTCTTCTATGCCCCAGGGTCATCCTGCACCTCTTCACAGTATTTGTCTTCCCCTCCTGGGGCCAGGTGGAAAGGTCTGTCTGGGTAACACGGCATGTTCAGATGGGAGGAAAAGGGCTGCGGAGCAGCATCAGTAAATTTTATTCTTAATAAGGAACATTGCAAGAAGTCCCAAGGTTTTTCATTAACAGGTGTATGAGAGAGACTTTGAGGTCAGGAGGGGCTGCGATCGCTTGCTGGGCTGAACCAGAGAATGAATATATAATCCAGCTCTGGTGCTCTCAACATCAGAAGGATATTGACCTGTTGGAGTGAGTCCAGAGGCCACAGAGATGTTCCGAGGGCTGGAGCCCCTCTGCCACGGGGACGGGTTGGGGGAGTTGGGGGTGTTCAGCCTGGAGAAGGGAAGGTTCCAGGGAGACCTTAGAGCCCCTTCCAGTGCCTGGGGGGCTACAGGAAAGCTGGGGGGGGGTGTGTGTGCGTGTGCTTTTTCCAAGAGCAGGGAGTGACAGGACAAGGGGTAACCGGTTTAAAAGGAAAGAGGGAGATTCAGATGGGACATCAGGAAGAAATTCTTCCCAGAGAGGTTGGAGAGCACTGGGACAGGTTGCTCAGAGAAGCTGTGGATGCCCCATGCCTGGAAGTGTCCAAGGCCAGGCTGAATGAGGCTGAGAGCAACCTGGGCTAGTGGAAGGTGTCCCTGCCCATGGCAGGGGGTGGGACTGGGTGGCCTTCAAGGTCCCTTCCAACCCAACCCACTCTGTGATCCTATGATAATATATTAAATATATTCTGTTTAATACAGAGATGAAATATTGGGTGAGAGACACCAGCATAAGGTTAGTGCTGGATCGTAACTGCTTAATATTTATATTAAAAGTTCAAGGATAATTACCAAATTCCAGAATAAAAACCCCCAAGTACCATTCCTTTTCCTGCCACTGTGGAGAAGTCCGCTTGCCCCAGGCTCAGCGTCAGCACGGCCTCTGTCCACCTGGGTGACGGGAGGCGGCTGGGATCCCTTGAACTCAGAAGGACACAAAAGTATATAGACACCCTCAGCCATAATGTGACAGGGTCTGCCCCAATTTGCTGTCCCCAAAAAGATCAATCAACCAAAAGAGACAATTTGGGGAGTAATTCCCCTTTGCACCAGGGAAAACCAAAGAGGAAATCCAAACCCTTGGGCAAGAGTTTGCTGGGAATTGCGTTCAGGTAGGGTAACAAATTGCAGTTCAGACACAAGGACAGCAGTTACCAGCTAATGTGATAAACGACCAAGTTAACTAAAAGCTTCACTCTCTTTTCTTTCTTTGTTGCTTTTGTTTCCTTTTTTTTTTTTTTTTTTTTTTAATTCTACTTGCTACAGCAGCAAAGCATCGTAAAGTTGCATTTAAATTAAAACAATCCTCCAGCCTGGGGAACAGAAACACAACAGAGCCATCCATTTCCAAGAGAAAAAGGGGCAGGAAATCCAACGAAGATTTATACAGTTATTCCTCTGTAATTATCTAGAAGAGAGAGAAAGCCCACGGGTCAGCAGTATCTCATTCATTATCACACAGCTAGCTTTTTAGCCTTTAATTTTGTTTTATATTTTGGCAATCCCCTTCCTACATCCAGATTAACAGCAATGTGCTGGGAAAATTAAAGCACGCTGCTGATAATTGGGTGAAATACAGCTCTCCCCATCCCTGCGCCACGCAGCCAGCGCCCACCCGCATGGCAGCAGCGAGGACAGGTGCCCAAGCACGATTGTCACTTGCTGGCAGATGACCGGGCTGTAATCTGATGTCAGGAAATTAAGAATGAAGTGAAAAGTAATTCAAAGAGAAGAGGGGGGGGGGGAAAATAAGGAACCCTTCGAGCTCTAATACTTTAATTTGCCTTTTTCTGTAATTGCTTTATCCATTCTTTTTTTCATCCTCTAAAAAGCTTCCTGGGCTATTGGTCCTACCTTTATTTGTGGTAGCAGGCCTTGTGCTGGTGCCCATAGTTCAGGCTGGCATTTAAGCAAGGTGCACATCCTTCCCATTTCAGCAGGACACCAATCTGACCAGCCGACCACGTTGTCTCATGCCTGTTCATCCGCAGGCAGATTCCTCCACCTGCCTTAGAGCAGGAGATCCCAGGAGATGGTGCAGCTGGGCAAAAATAGCATGAGACCTGTCAAATCTGGGGTCTCCAGACCTCCTTCCTCCTGACCCCAGGCCAGGTCAGGCTTCATCAGATGTTGGAGCTGGCTCCCGCATTATCCCCCATCACAGTGGGGCCTCCGGGTCCCCACATAGTGAGGCCCAGGGCCACTGCTGGTTAGCTCTCCCATTCATGTCTGCTGGTTTTATAGGATTTATCCTCTTACAGAGGGAGGGACTTTGACCCAGGACCCCAACAGGCTCAGGTGATACTATGAGGTGTCCACTCCAGGCTGAATATGATGAAGGACTGAAGGAAAATGAAAAAGGGGAAGTCTGTGGGGGAAGACACTGCTCTGAGGCAGAGAAGAACAATATATTTGATTGATTACCCCCAAAGTAATCCTCAGAGGAGGAAAAGAGCAGCTGCAGAGGTTCATGCCTGGAAGAGACCATTGCCTTTCACCTCCACCCAGGAACCAGAGGCATTTCGGTCCTGAACAGCTGTTCTTTTTCCACCTGGGTCCTGAGCTGGGGCTTAGCCAGAAGCTGTTGCTGTTTTCCATCTGAAAATACACAGGGAGTTTTTCTGACATCATGAAACCACCAAATTAGAGGTATTAAATGAACAAGGTAATAACTGTTTCCAATGCCCAGGGTACAAATAATAAGAAATTGTTAGAACAGCAGGAAGAAAATCAGCTCAGACACTGGAAAACTTTCAGAAGGCTAGGGACAGGGGGACATCATAATCTGTCTTCGGAAGAGGCACCAGATTTCCATGGCCTGGGCTGCAGACACTGGTGGGCAGGAGAAGGGACCAGACACCTTCCTGAGGTCTCCAGCTTAATACACTTCTGAGAACAAAAGATGCTGATTAGTGAAGAAATTTTTACAACAGTGTTTAAAGCTCATTAAAAGAGCTAATGGAAATCTTTTTTTTTTTTATTGTAGGGACTCAGAGTTTCTAGGACACCACCACACGTGCAGATGAGCCTAGGATAAGACAGGTACATATAGGAACAGTTTTATGGTCATGATTTTCTGCTTAATTAAAGATCCTCCTCTTGAATTACTGCAACTTAATCTGGGTGCACAGGTCTAACTGGCACCATCTGAGGACACAGCCTTGAGCAGATTTAACAGTGACAGTGATTTAGGCCTAGATAGCTGCTTCTGTCTTTCTTCCAAGAAAAGGAAGATTCTTTTCCTATAAGAAGTCAGAGCTGGTGTCCTTGTGCCTACAGCCACGTCTGACTGACAGTTCCCACATGTGTGAATGGGATTTTCCTTATATTGTGTTTAAAATCCTCAAATATTGCAAAGAACTGGTGTTTTCCCCAAAGTGCTATAGGGAAACAACTCAGAGCAGAAGTGCTAAGCCTCATGGACTGAGTGACCACACTGACAGCAAAATTGGCTCAAGCAGCTCTGCAGTCCAATTTGAGCAAAGTTCACCCAGGAAGCCCCAATAAATCAATATTTTTAATATTCTTCCATCTGGAGATCAAGCTTAAAGAATTGTTCCTAGTCATTAATCACGCTGTAAAATAAAAATAAAAATAAAACGCTGTATGTTCTTCCTAATTTTGAAGCTGTAACTCCAAGCCCTTAGATGGTAGCCAGAGAAATGCTGTACTGCAGCAACCTGCCATTTCCAAGTTTGTAATGACACTCGGACGCTTTACACGGGTTTCTCTTGTTACAGCTCAGGTGTGACCACTCTGCATCAAATCATATATTGTCTAGCAGGAAATATTTAAGCAGATGACTCTGGATATACAAGCTATGATCAGGAGATTAGAGACTGGGTTGGGAGAACTGTATTCCAGCGTAGAGCCAGCCTACACAGTTCCCTAGCCCAACAAATAAAAAGGACTTCGACTCCAGTTCTCTCTCAGGATGAGACTATTTCACAGTAACTGTGCAGGTAATTAATGATCATGTCAGGACTGCTTTACATTCCCTGAGTGGTATGCAGCAGCTTTACTATAAATTAAAACATCTAAGTTTTTATTGGATTTTTGTACCATACTTCACTTACAAAGGACAGTCTTAGAAAGTTCCAAAAATTAACTCTCCTTGTTTTCCATGATAGAGATTCAGATCTTATAAATTACAGCCTTAGTAAGGAGCAAAGCAGCAAGGAAAGAGAGACATCACAGGGGTGAACAGAGAGGTAAAGGGAATTTCAGTCAGATCTTTTAAGTTCATTAAAAGTGTTAGCTACACCTGGATTTATTATTTTGTCCACCAAATTTTTCTGGCACCTAAAAGCACCTCAGAACATTTTAAACACTTCTGCAATAACAGTGCAAAGTCTCACTGTAAGTGTTTAAGCCCATGACATTTTTATAAAACAGTGACAAAACATAACAGCCTTTCTAACGTTAGAGTTAAAAAGGCAGCAGTAGCAGGGAAGAAGGGAGTAATATCTTCTTTAAAAAAATCTAGCAACTTGCAGGTCTTCATAAGGTCAGGGAGGTGAGTGTATGGGGAGCACAATGAAAAGGCTGGTTCATTATGGCTATTTTCTGAGGGTTGGTTGACTATCGGTGTTTGAGTGTGAACAACCATTTGGATTTTTCCCTGTGGTGGGTATATAGATGGAATTCATGCAGAGCCTCAGGTGTGGGAATAAGCTTACATACAGCCTTTCTTTTTGTCTGGAAAATACGTAGTGTCCCTCTTGTCAGCTGACTATTGCTACAGAGCTTATTGGAAGCCCATCACCAGAGGAGATCAGGTGGACGTTGAAAGGCTGGGTGGGAGAGAGGGGGCACAATGTGTGATTGCTAAAGCTGAGAAGCCAGGCTGCCCAGGGCAAAAGCTCAATAAGAGTTAGTATTTGGTAACTCCAACCATCCCTCCATCCTAGAGAGAGGAGCTGGGAAGTTTGATCCCTTGAGACTAGGGCAGATTGAAAAACACTGACCTTTCCAATCAGTGGGGCTGAAGGTACTGAGACCTTTCACATAAAATACCATCAGCAGCGTTAGTAACAAACTGGTCTCCTTGTGCCCCAGCCGAAGCCCCACAGCTGCCTCCTAGCCACTGTTAGCATTGGCCCTGGCCTCCATACATCACCATTTCTGCAAAGCCATCTTCGGCATCAGCACCCACTTTTAGGACTTTCAAATGGCTATGCCTTTTAACAGAGACTCATGGGTTGCAGGTCCTCTGAGTTAGCAAGGGACAGGTTGGGCTTCAATTTACTGAAGAACCATTCATTTTCTTCCAATGATTATTTCAGTAGGGTCAAAATGCTTCTCCCAGCTGAGGCATATTCAACAAGAGTAACCCCATTACTCAGAGGAAGACTGTGATGAAGGGTCACTCCTTGCGTTAGTAAAAGTCAAGCTGGAAATTAAATCACTACTTAGTAAAAATAATGTTCATACCTATTCAGGGACAATGCCATTGCTCTAATATCCAGAGCTGATCCTGTGCTGAAGTAGAGGCAAGGACTTGCTGCTCTCCTTCTACATGAGTGACATGTATTTGATATTGCTCAGGGTAAGAGGAGGGACCCAGTAACTGCTGGAGGTCTGGACTGGGAGCTGCAGTTCTCACTGCCTGGTGCCACCTGGAACAGTGACTGCACTGATCCCACCCAGGGCTTCTCGCCACTCCAAGATTAAAAGAGGACATTATTTTGGCCCAGTTTTTATCTTAGCCACTCTCTCAGGAAAAGTGGAAAGAAGAGAACTGAATGCAAATTATTCCCTTCTGTAATGCAGACGCGGCTGACAGGAAAAGGACCCAAAGACAACCAGGGCAGCATGGGACCAATTTTATTCTCAGCCAGCCTTAACTGGATTCCTGCTTGGTAAGGAGCCTGGAGTTCAGGAGCTTATTTACCACCCAAACTATTTAACTCCATCCTTGACTTCATCCCTAGAAAGTAAGACTAAGGGATGAGATTAATCCCTTTGCAGAGAGGATCAAAAGAATCCAGGCATCATTATCCATCTTGCCAGAGAAAAGGAACTTCTTTAGCAGATAGATAAGAGAAACAAGTTGCTAAACTGCTTGTATCCTTTTCTCCCTCATAAAACATGCAAGATCTGCAACTTAGTCAAAAAGTAAAGTTATAAGTAGGAAAGGAAGAATTGCTACTGTTGAGCTTAGCTCTCTATTGGTTCCTGCAATGTCTCATCTCACTGAGAGCATGGAGCAAGTGTCCTGATTAAATAATAATAAACCTTGCTGCATTTAATCATTGGGTTTTATAGTTAATAATAAGGTTCAAAGCTCCAGGCTGTCGCTTGTAAAGAGAGCACAGGAAACGTGAAGTAGCATTGTGCTTCATCTAAGGAATACGATCCCTTTCTCAGAAGGACCAAAAAGGCTCAAAGTGCTCAAGGACAGTCAAGGACAACTCAAGTTGTACAGAAAGGGAGCAGCTCATTTTACTTCCATGTGAAATAAGGCTGGAGAGCTCAGGAATACAGCTACAGCTTCCCAAGGCACAGAAAGCTGAATCCTCTGAAGGCACCAGATGTCTGCATGGGAATTTAGGCTTCTCTGACACCCACAGATGCCTCAGGAACATGGGGCACCTAAAGGATTGGTGTTGTGGCCAAAACAGACCAGCTGCCTTGGCCAGAAGCTGCACGGGGGATGCGGTGTAAGAGAATAGACCCAAATACAGGCTCTAGCTTGACACCTGCAACCTTGGCCATCCTCTTCATAAGCACGTTTTCCCCTGCTGTGGGAAGAGGACAGTAAAATAAAACAGAAAACCAACATCCTGATCAGTCACATTTGCTGGACAGGAATAATTGCATAAACTACAGGACCACAACCCTGACAGGGAAAACTGTTTTTTGAATAAAAGCTTACAGGAAATGAAGGTTTTCTATAACAGTGTCCACTATACTAAATAGACATTTTAAGGACAACAACTGTGGCCTTTCCCTCCCCCCATAATTAACAGTATTTTCAGAGCTTTTACATAAACCATTTAGTGGTTTTTAAATACAAATCTCCCTCTTTGATTTTACTGTTTAACTCTTTAAATTTCTCCTTTGTTTTCTGGCTTATGCACTTCTATCAAAATTGTCCTCTTTTTATCTCAGTCTGAAGCCCATTTGCAGCACAGAATAAAACTTTACAACCTTGAGAGGAAAAAGAAAAAAATGGAGAGGGCAGAAATAATCTTTACAAATTACCAAATAAAATAAAGGGATATCCAATTTGCTTGCCTTGCAAGTTGGAAGTACAGGGGGTTAAAAGTGCCTTCTGTGCTGCCGAATGGTAAAAATTAAGCTTGACATTCAACTTTTCAATTCAGGTGTGTATTTTTGAGCCTCCAGCAGATTTTGTCCTGCTGTGACGCATAGCAAATGGATCCCTAAGTGTCCCAAATGCCAATTTACCATTTGTCCCAGTTTGAAAAGACAAATGTTTCAAATTGCACCACATTAAAGAGGTGATCTATATTTTGCCTTTCATTGAGAGTAAAGGTCATAGCGTACAAACTGTTTTTTCAGAAAAATACAAACTCTATTACTGACTCATGCAACACTACATCTGCAATCCAGCTTTTCCACAGGAACTTGCAGTTCTTTAATAACTGAAGTTAAGCCTGAAGTTTTCCTTTTCTCTTGAAAAAGAAAAAGTTGGCAAATCCCCCGTAAAAAGCATTGCTTCGGATTAAATCTGGCTGAATTGGGTTTCGTTCCTGTTGACCAAGAGTAGAGTTAACTAACTCTCAGATGTCCCAGCTAGGGCAGATAAATACACACGTTTCTGTGTAAGCCTGAGCTAGCTCATGTTAACGGCAGTTGATGCTGAGAAATAGGCAGCTCTAGGGGATGATACATCTCAAAGTGGTGAAGACAAAATGAACTGCCCTGCAGACACTCACTGCCATGAAGGCTTGAATGTGACCTGGCAGGAAAAGAAGGGAAGAGTGCCACCTGCAGCAGTGTTTTTAAGATGATTGATAGGAAAAATAACAGACCTCAGAGAAAAAAAGGTGGGCTGTAAGGAGGCAATTTAGTGATGATCACAGCCTCAAAGGGAGCAGAGATGGTGCTGGGAGAATGGAAACCAAAGGGTGGATACTCATGGCACTGCATGACCAGAGATGGAGGTCTCTACTGTCCCATCATTAGATCAAGGAAAGCAATTAAGACACACTCAGAGCAAAGTATTTTCCCCGATTATCAGGGAGAAGCAGGTTCTTTTCCACATTCAATTGTTTAGAATAGAAACACCACCGAGACAAGCCAGAGACTGCCGCTCTGTTCCTTGGGGCTGGAGACTTCCTCTCCTTGGCACAGGGAAGGGTTTTGCTGGGGACCCAGTTTGAGAACACAAACCCAGCACCTGCACCTCAGGACATAACACTGCAAACCCAAATTAACTTCTGATGCATGTTTTCCAGTTGTAGCTTGGACATACTGAAAAAAGCAACTCCTGCCATAACATCTCATCCCTTGCACACAGTACATCCCTCTCCGGAGTAGAGTGAGACCGTGCACTAAATGCAGAAGTCGTATGCAAGCAGATTACTTGCACACTAGCATGAAGTTCAGGACAAGAGTCTGGGAAAACTGTGGGAAAGAGTTGTCACCGGGATCAAAAGTGCCTTTGGCTACAGGAAAGTTCAAATGCTTGCTCTTCTGTGCAGAAACACAAGTCGCAGTCCGCGTGCTCTCCTCTCTGCTCTGAACTCGGGCAAGTCCAGAACCAGACAAAAGGTTTCTGCATCAGCCTACTTCAGCTTCTCTAGGATGGCTTAAAACAGGCTACACTTTAGGTATCAAATGGGCTAAAAGGAAGAGCTCCAGTACCCAACAGCAATGTGTTATTTCTAATTATCTTCACACAAGCGAAGCAACCACCAGTCGGGCAGCAGGGAACCGCAACAGTCACACCCCACCAAGCAACAACTTCCTGACAGGTCTTAAGTAACTTCGCAAGATGAAGAGGCTAATGACCATATGCTCAGGAAGCATTGTCATGAGGAGCACAATAGGCAGATTGAATCATTTAAATCTGACTGCTTCCAAGTGCTGTGAACAGCTCCCCCCTCAAAAAAAAAAAAAAAAGCCCTCAGCCTGCTTCTCACCAAGCTTTTACTCTTCCTAGGTTAAAAGACTTTATATATATCATCACCACCTACCCTCCACTAAAATCATCCTTTTTCCCCAGACTGATGAGGACTTCTCTACATCCAGTGCTGGTTAAGTTCTTTACAAGCCTTCAGTTTCTTTAAGGGGCATGGTTTTCCACTTCTAAAAGCATCCATTACTCTGCTGTTTAACCACACTGCTGTTCACTTAAAAGTATTTTAGCTATGGTTTTGATAGGTGGCAAAACATTTATTCTGAACTGCTCACACAATGTCTTTAAACAGTCTCCAAGCCTCCTGCAAGCCTCTTACCCTCTGCCCCTCCTCCTCATTCCCTGTTAACAAGCTTTCTCCACTTCAAAAAGGAAAACCACATCGGCAGTGTTGCCTTAATGGATTTTTTGGCTGTTTCATTACTGTAAAGCATTGAATTTGAGCACATTTGGTCTCTGCAACTGAATGGCTGTTTCATAGTTACCTCTTGAGCTAGGTCCTGTACACAGCTTACAACTAGCAGAGTTACAAGTCCCTTGTGGGTTTTCTGCTTGACTGCTCCAAGGAGCTGTCAATCCTGGTGCCTAAACCCATTTAAACAAACTGTCATGACATTTAATCAGTCTATGTGGGGTAAACTGAAATCTTCTGTTATCACTGAGAGCAATTTCAAAGTAAAAGCTTGATGAAACGGCAGTCATGACCTCCTCCCCTGCCAGCTCTGTCAGGTCTCTGCCAGCCAAGGAACTTCTCTGCTTTTAAATCAAGTGCAATCTGTGGACTTGTACTTGCCACTTCCTTTTCTTGCTATGTTACAGCAGAAGCAACATCTAGGGATAAAACCCCAATTCTTTCTCTTCCTCCTCTTTATCTCCCTAAGAAATGAATGCTTCTGAATCACAGCAGGCCCACTATCCTGCTCTTAAAGCAAGAGAATACATGTTTGTTAACATGCCCCTACAAACCTTCTGCTTACATCTTCCTAGTTGTTTTCCTGATCTAATTAGTGGTGCAGAGAATTAAACCTCAGCCTTCAAGACCAACAGTTCCCCAGGAGAGCAATCCAGCTATAATACTATTTAAATATGAAACAGCTCCTGTCCTCAGCTAGAGTTGAAGAAGCATAAACCAGAGAAAGTTGTAATTACTAGGAGTGATTAAGAATTGCAAGTTATTGTCAGAAAGTGCAGAGCTGCTTTATGCAAACCTCATGAGACAGAAAGAACATCTCCATGGTTGAAAGCAGGGAGTTGGGTCTGGAAAATGTTGTTTAACAGAGCTGCTAACACAGCCATGCAGCAATGGTCCCTACAGCAAGAAGGGAAACAACCTGACAGTCCATAGGGTGCCCTGTGTTAGGGCAGACCCCAGCCCTGTCAAAACCACATTCACACATCCATGTTGCAGTCCTTCGGGAAGGACTGAGGCGTAAATTCTGGGCTGAGCGCATCCTAAATGACTCTCTCTCCAATTGCTGCCCGGTTGTCCTCCAGCCTGTAGGCAGTTGCACCCACAATACCTTTTTGACAAGCACCTCCACAGGTCTGGCCCCTTGTCTGTTTTGAACTTGGGCTCCTGCTAACTTTATCTGACTGTTCCCAGTTCTTGTGCCTGAAGAGAACAACCATGGCTGTCCAACACCTCCAGATCTTACCTGGCTCTGCAGACCTCCAGAGAACGCCTTTACCCCTGAAGTCCTCTTTTTCCAAGCTGAATCCAAACCTAGATGACTCTTCAGAATGAAACCGCTGCAGACCATAATCATATCTTGTCCTCTTCCAACTAATATTGCTATTTACAGACGTGAGAAGAGTAACAGCTCAAGAAGTTCAAGGTGGCAGCAAACCCCAGATGGATACAGTGACTTAAGGGTGTACTCTCTTCCATTGTTCAGTTTCTGATGCCTACTACTCCTGGACACCAAGATGTTGTGACATACATCATAATCCCAAAATCTCACTTGTCCTCAGACAGTCTAGGTTTCAGGCATGAAAATGTGCGGCAACCACGTAATCTGACATCAGTAATCCCAAATCCATAAACTATAAAGATCACTATCCTTTGAAGGCAGCAGTGGAGCCAGCCTCTGAATTCCCAGTTCCCAGCTTTGTGTCTGGAGTTAGGACTAGCCCAACACTTACCTGTACTTATCTGGGAACTGGCAGATAGCATAAAACAGTCTCCAGGTGAACTACCTCTTCTTCAAGCTATTTTGCAACCCCTGCCAGCAATACGGAGGTACCTGAATATTAAAGTAACAATCCTGCAAAGCTGCCACACAGCCCCAGGCAAGCTGCTGGCTTGCTTAGTCCCAGATTTCCACCTGTAAATCAAGGCTAATCCTTCCAGATTCACTTAGATTACAGCCTCCTGAGGGTGAAGAATTGCTTACAAAGAATATTTACACACTAATACGACAGGTTGCCCTCTTGGGTACTGTGATAGAAGCAAAAGAAAATCCCTAGCAAAGACTGGAGCCCAGTCGGATGTTTTTCCATAGCTTAGGTCAGAAGAGATTCACAGGAGCTGGGAAAGAAAGAATATGTTTATAACACACTCTCCTACTTCCCCCACTGTGAGCGAGCACAATACACCCGGATTCCAGAGGATTTGCATCTTTTAGGTGACTCAGCCAGTAAATGCAATTTAATGCAGACAAGTGTAAAATGCTAAGTCCAGAGGGACAAATGCTAGACGAGCAAGTGCAGCTTAAATGGAGCAGTCATGCAGCATGATGATGGCCACCGAAGGGATTTATGGTTCAGTACAGAAAAATCCCTGCAGTCGTGACACCCTCCCCTTATCACTGTGCTTCAAACGGCAGCCAGAGAGGCAAAGCATGAATTGAGGAAGAGAGCCATCCCTGCAGCAGCTCTACAGAGTGAATTTGTTGTTACAGCTCTCCTCCAAAAGAGTTGTTGTTCGTGGACTCTTATCTTCTCCAAGAAAGTTTAACACTCCCGTCAGTGGACTACAAGATGGCTGGGGAACCTGGGTTTGAAAGCTGGAAGTGCATTGCCTGCAGTCACCCACCATCCCTAAAATATAGCCATTAACCATCAGCACTAGAAAAGAATTCAGAGCTAGTCACCACGTCCCTTGAATATTAGTCCTACTGTCTGAAAAACGGATACTGAGACTCAACACAAGAAAACTACTCTTTTTGCAAAAAATGGCAATACATCTCCTTGCCAGAGTATTTAGACCTTATTCACTACCTGGTCATTTAGGGATCCACCCCATCTGCCAGCGAGACTTCCTCGGAGCTGAATTTGAAGGTGGTGAAATTACTGGAATCACTGTTTTAACTAAATAGCCTTAAGCCCAACAATCAGTCGTGTGCTTTTGAGACACATCCTGAGCATCAGCAAATATTTCTCCAGGCAGCCTGTGCAAAGGAACACACAAACAGGACAAGCAGATTGCTCAATGGGCAGAGGGCTCCATGTCCTGCTCCGTCAGCACTCCTCACTACATCGGGAGCAGTTAACACCTGTCTGGAGAGGAAAAAGTCCTATTGCCCACACTTGTCAAGTTGATGAGAGATGAACAGTATGGGGGAAAGAGGAACCTGCAGCCACCTTTCTGTCCTGCACGATTTCCAAAGAAAGGTGGTCTTAAGCTGTGACCAGTCACAGACCACTGCAAATTCTGCAGTGTTCAGTCACATTACCTTCCATATAGCTGAAACATCCGCGGGTACATTCTGGGAATGTATCTCCACAACTCCTGTTACCATGAATAAGGCTCCTCATGTGTTCAGAAAAGAGCTATATCAACTGCTTACCCGTCACGTCACCATCTGAAGTGGCACTTGAAACTCAAGCTTTGATACAATCTCCTTAAAGGCTTTCTGACACTTAATTTCTTAAGAAATCTTCAATTAATAAAAAAACACCCAACAACAAAAAGCCACTTCAGGCTGCTAATTTTCCTTATTACCTTTGCTTTAATGAAAAAGGCACAGGTTTCTGTAAAAGCTGCTTCTCCCCACCTAACTAGGCTTTTGCAGTTTTGATTCTGCAATGAAAACACACCTTGGTGCTCCCCAGCCTGCACCACACGAGCTGCCAACCTTGCACAGGGTCAGGACACCCTGAACTGGGGGTGCCACCTCTCCCTGTGTTACTCGTACCTCTCCGCTGCTAGCCCATCGGAAACTCAGCACACAGCTCCTTCAGAGTAGGGTCACAGCGGCACCTACATCAAACTACACCCAACTCAGTGTCTCAGGGATGTAAAATAACAGAATTTATTTATTTAACCTCCCTCTCCCAGGGAGGTTCAGCAGCACCTGGAAAGCCCAGACAGTGAGAGATTCCTGCTTCTCTAGTACAAGGGAAAGAAACCTGCTGACGCTGTGCAGCCTGTGCTGGGACACCTCTCAGGCATCCTCAGAGCCTGAGGATTGACTTCTCTGTCCCCACCCCCCCCCCCACTTCCCCACTGTCTTCTTCCTCTGTTTCCTTAACAGCTGGTTGCTTCCAGGCAAATGAAACTTCAGGCTTTCTTTGCCACACAGGTTTGTCTCCAAACACTAAATCCCGGCCCTTCAAGGCACTGACACAGTACAGGAAGCTGAAGGGTAACATGGTGCAGAAGGGCCTCTGCACAGAGCTGCCCAGCTGATCCTGCCAGTCTCCGCAGCAGGGACAAGACACGCACTGCCCAAGGCTTCACGTGAAACGGACAGCAAACAAGTTTACTGCTTTCTTTGAAAGTGTTTTTGTGGTTGGGTTTATCATTTGCAATGACGTTAAAAGTAGTCTCAGTAATCAGAGCTTGGAAGCCCTTTAATTATCTGATTTTAGAGAGAGGGCTTGGATGAGAGCCAAACAGCCTCGTACTCCTGAAGTACACGGGCTATTTGAAGAGCTTGCCCTGAGCAGTTTCAAGAGTATAGATAATATGGAGGTGGGAATGGGGATCAGAAGCACTGAAGCCTTTTCAAGGCTACTGTACAGTCCTGACCACCAAGGAAAGTGGTTGCTTTCCAGTGACTTTTTCAACCTGACCACAGAATAATGCCAGCTTGGAGACCCTGTGTGAGACTTTTCCACCTTCAGGACGAGAAGTAATTATGTCTGTGCGTTTTATTCGTGCTGCTTTGCACTTGGATCCATTACGAAGCATCATATGGAGGTGTCTGGAGGAGGCATCCTCTCGGACAGAACTGAGGAGAGGCAGAGCTGGAACTCTGAACGGAGGATGCTGAGCTGGACCTGGGGAAAAGGGCAGGCTCATGTTTGCAGTATGTTGGGTGCACACTGGTTTGCAGGCAGGGCTGGACTCACAGATCAGTCCCCAAGCTGCAGTGAAAGGCCCCCTTGGGCAAGACATTTGCTTGGTAGGAACATTCCTTCCTCCTCCTTTTCAGCCTCAGAGCAGGGGAGCCCTGGGTTGTTTTCATGCAGACCATTAGTTGATTATCACAATAGTTCACATCCAGAATACTTGCATGTGTGCAGAAACTGTGACACTCATTTCACCCTAACCCAGAAATTTAGAAAGCAGTTCCCCCATGAGTAAAATCCTTTTCCAGGGAATCTGGACTTGCTGCCTGACTCTAGTTGTGCGCATCATTATGAAATGGAATACAAATCCAATGGCCAACAAGAGGAGTTTAAACTTACCACAGACACTATAGCTGAAATCACTGCTACATCTGATACTTCACCATCTAGCTAGGAAACCAGCAAGTAGAAAGAACCTTATCCCAAAAGACGTGAGGAAATGGAGTTGGTAGCTGCATTGTACGTCAGGCTGTATTTTCCTCCTCCTCCGTACATGATGCTGACAGACAACACGTGTTTTTCTCAGGGACAATTCCATAGGATAAACCCACCCCAAATCCCACAAAAGCGTTCAAGTTCTCCACAGAGGGGACCTCTTTTGTTGAATTGCTAGTTATCGTCACACAAAAATGTACCCATTGACTGGCTGTTTTCCGTAAGTAGCTGCAGGGAATGCTGTAAGTATTGTGATAAACAAAACGGTTTCACCAGGGCTAAATTGGCATCTTTATTGCAGCACTGCAATTTGAAGCCAAAGGACTGCTTGATGTCCAGGTGCCTTTTATTACAAGATTAGGGTTACAGCCACTGAATCTGAACTTCACGCTCACAGAGTGTGCACCGCACCATGTGAATGCCATTATCACTTCCCCCTGACCTGCTGTAGGTCTCAAAAAGCATTCAAGTAATACAAAGACTCAGATATGAAATTGAGTTAGTGTAGCTTAACAAGTTACTGTGCATCAGCTGACCTGTACAAAAAATGGCTTCCTATGTGCTAATAGACCTGAACAAAACCAAAGTAAAACATACTCAGTGAAAAGGGCTTTGTGCTAATCATTTTGTCAGTTTGTTTCAGGATTAGCCCCTGCTGGCAGCTGGACTCCTCTAGCACAAGGCTCCTCAGGAGCTCAGGGTTGACAGGATTATTTTAGGGGTACAGCTTTGCCCTTCACATTGCCAGAAAAAAACAGTCTGCATCAAAAGCAGCGTGACAGCAGGATGAAGGAGGGGATCCTCCCCCTCTGCTTGGACACCCCCTGCAGTTCTACATCCAGCTCTGGGGCCCCCAACATCAGAAGAATATCAACCTGTTGGAGCAAGTCCAGAGGAGGCCACGGAGATGCTCCGAGGGCTGGAGCCCCTCTGCCATAGGGACAGGCTGGGAGAGTTGGGGATGTTCAGCTTGGAGAAGGAAAGGCTCCACAGACACCTCAGAGCCCCTTCCAGGGCCTGGGGGGTACAAGAAAGCTGGGGGAGGGGACTTTTTCCAAGGGCAGGGAATGACAGGACAAGGGGTAACGGGTTTAAACTGAAAGAGGGAGATTGAGATGGGACATCAGGACATTCTTCCTGGTGATGGTGGGGAGGCACTGGGACAGGTTGACCAGAGAACCTGTGGATGCCCCATCCCTGGAAGTGTCCAAGGCCAGGCTGGATGAGGCTTAGAGCAACCTGGTCTAGTGGAAGGTGTCCCTGCCCATGTCAGGGGGTGGGACTGGATGGGCTTTAAGGTCCCTTTCTACCCATATTGTTCTTTGGTTCTATACTGGTACCTACAAAGCCCCTAAAGAGCTGTAGAGCTATCGTGAGAAATGCCAGGGCTGCCCTGAGGGTAGCTAATCCTAAATTTCAAAACCCAGGAGAGCTGGGACTTCTGCACCTTGCCTTTCCACTTAAAAATCACATTTTCCCCACCACCACCCCCAGATAGGCTAAGCAGAAATCCCATTCTGGGGAATGATCATGAAGGGACAAGCCATCCACACAACTGTGTTCACCACAAGCACCCCTGCAGGGTTGGAAGTCTGTCTTTTGCTATTCCCAGGAGCTGATGCTTCCTGGAAGCATCTTATTGCCACAGAGCATATTTAGCTGGGTGACCAGAAAATGTTTTTACTATGAAAGGGCCTGCCAGACTCAGTATTTATATCTGCACCCTCACCATCTGCTGCAGCTATTTCCATCTCTTCAGCAATTGCAACTTGAAGTAGTTCTATAGCAATTGTCCCCTCCTGACATCTCTAATCAAGGTTCCTCTGCTGTTAGAGCAACTGGCCTTCCTAAGTGAATTTAAACCCCATATGAGGATTTGTCCCAGCTACATGAATCATCTAAAAACTTTCTTAAACCCTTAAGCCAAAGGAGGAATCACCCAAGCCCAGGTGATGGGCTAGCAGCCCTGTCCTTACCTTAGATCCCTGGCAGCAGCTTTTAGCTCCTTTTTCTCTAGTATATAAGCTGGTGTTAGTTGGGACAGAGTTATTTCTTCACAGTAGCTGGTATGAGGCTCTGTTTTGTATTTGTCCTGACAAGAGTGCTGATAACACACCGGTGTTTTCAGGTTTTCAGTTGTTGCTAAGGCCTGTTTGTACCAACTCGAGGACTTTTTCAGCTCCTGTGTTCCCAACTTTGTTGGTACATGCAGTAGGGGGACACAGTCCAGACAGATAACCCAAACTACCCAAAGGAGTATTTCATTCCATAGCACATGAGCAGTACATAAATGGTGGGTGAGCCAGGGGACCATGGTAGTTGCTTGTTAGTTGTTTTTCTCACGCATTCTCTCACTCATGGAACTCGCCCTGAGTCTGCTGCAACTGTTCTCAAGCTTTGGCTTTTGAGCTCTGACTACTCAGGACCTGGCTGGGTATTGATCAGTGGGTGGTGAGCAATAGCATCATTTGTTTAGTTTTCCATTATTTTCATTGCGTATTAGTAGTAGTAGTACTAGTATTGTTAATATTATTAGTATCACTAATTTATTAATTTATATTCCATTATTAATTGTTCTTATCTCAGCCCATGTGTTCCCTTGTCTTTTCCTGATTCTCCTCCTCCACTGTGTGTGTGGGGAGAAAGGTAAGCAAGCGGCTGTGTGGTACTTAGTTGCTGGTTGGGACTAAACCATGACAAGGTCACATAGTCACGTCAAAACTCCTGGCTTCTTTAAAAGAGGGGTACTGCAACACAGAGTTTTCAGAAGGGCCCTTCAGAGCAAAACCCTGGGGAGCAGCTTGTCTCCCCTTCCCCAGCCCAGAGCCCCTGGTGGAGGTACTCGTATCCTCTCCTCCAGCAACAGCCCACACCTGATGCTGGTAACACCTGAAGTTACCCTGTTTGAATTAGCTGCTTACCTCAGGAGCAAGGGGGAAAACTTCTTGCACTAGAGTTTCTAGAAAGAGCTTTGGCTGCTTATTTCTTATGGTGAACCTGTCCTTATGCAGCATTTATTATTATGTACAGCTCAGCTATTCAAAGCAAGTTTAATTTACCTGCAGATCATATTGCCTAGCCCACATTTTCAGATTTATAGCTTAAATGGGTTCCTCTTGCATTGCGTGATTATCTGAATGGAGCACACTGCTGTGATGGATGGACCTCAAACGGTTGGTGGTTCAATTGAAAAAGAGAATCACCAAAAAGCAGGGTGGGTTTTTTTTTACTTCTACATAATTGCCCAAAACCACACAAGTCTACAAATCTCGGCTAGCAATATCAGATCCACATATGATTTACTTAAGTACTTCAAGTCAGCTGCTGAAGAAAGTATTTTTCTCTTTGACTACAGACAGAGAAAGCCTGGTCTTCTAACACAGGCAGCACGAACAACCCTCCTAGCAGGGAACAGAGCCATGATATTAAACTTCTTGTATTTGCCTATTTCCTACATTTTTGCAAGATTCAGGAGAGTGTGTCAGTTCAATTTGAACATTTCTTTTTTTAGAGAATGGAAGGTGGAAATGCAAACTAATTCCTTATTTTATCAGTAGTGATGTTATTTAAGTTCTACTCTCATTCTCACTGACTTTTATCCAATAGCTCACACAAGTCCCAGCCATTGAAATCCTGCTTGTATTATAGCTGAATTTCATAGCAATTATTGTAACTGTGTTATATTGAACTGGATTGCTCAAAAATGAATTGTGTGCACCTATGTCTGTGCCTTATCATTAACTGAAGGGCTTCTTGTGATGTTGGTGAGCTTCAGGGCTGGCATTCAAGGGCAGAGAGTTTAGTTTACAGGTTTTAGAGAGAAAAATTCAGGACAGCACAGACTTCAGCCAGAATGAATTTCAGCTACAGAGGCATCACGTTCCCTTATGATGTTGCTCGTTAGCTCAGAGCTCTTTCAGAGAGGTTTAATCTGCCAGGTAAGGTTGGTGGTGTCACCCCCAATGAAGCAGGCACTGGTGGGAGAGGAAGGCCAGTTCAAAAGTCTACCCTGCCTCCGCCTTGCTAAGCGACCTGCAGAGCATCCCCTTGCCTCCTCTTTGCCTTTGCTGTCTCGCTAATCAACGCCCAAGCTCCTGCAGGCAGTAGCGCCCCTCTACGGTATATTCACACTAGGACTAGCCCTCCAGGATTCCCCACTTTTGTTCAGGACCACTGCTGTTCATGGTAAGGTGTTTGATTTGGGTGCCACCTGCCCTGCTGCAGCCGTGGGCAGAACTGCTGCTGCCAGCCTGTGCCACCAGTTGTACATTCGAGAGGGCTGCCCCATACTGTGGCCTTTGCTTCAAAAGCAGCTTCCAGTACTGCCCTGCAAAGCACCCGTTTCTACCTCTGCCCACCTGGAGACTGGGGTTTGGACCCCAGGTAGTCCTGTCCGAGCCATGCCCAAAGGGAGGTCATGAAACAGCCATCTGGATGTGCAACCACCCTGTCCAGGTTTGCTTTGGGACATGGCAAATTAGTGAATCTGTGATCTGCAAAGAATGGTTCATCTACAGCTACCACTGATAACACTCAGTACAGCGTTTACATAGCAGCACAGGTCTTTAGAGTGTTTTCCCCTTAATTCATTTTCTCTAAATATGGCTATCATGGTGAGATATATATACACACACTTATGAAAGTACATTTTTATGCACCATTTCAGATAAACAGTGTAATTAACACAACAAAGCCCACGTTTAAAATCTTGTGTAGTGTTCTGTTACGAAAGACATGCAGCACAGGTCTTGCGTGTGTTTCTTGATTGGAGAGATGTCTGGTTGTTCTTCTGCAGTTAAAGCTAAGTGGCTTCTATGATTTTCTGTTATGTGAAGGAGGAAGATGAAATCAAATAAGAGATTATAGTCAGTATTGCAAAACACTGAAACACACCCTGCCAATCACAGCATCCATCATTACAAAATGCCTCTCTTCTGTCTCAGAAGAGCCATTACCTCCCCCTGTAGAGCCTCCATATGCAAATCAGACCAGGAAATGACTGAAAAATATAGAGGCTGTTCTGAAAAGTTAGCAGAGGTTTTAAGAGTTAAATGAAAAAATTGCTCTTGTACTCAATGCACGGAGTAGAATAAAGACTGCCTGATTTTCACATTGCTTTTATAATTTGGCTCAGCATGATGCAAACAAGGGTAAAAAGAAGGCGCTAACTAATATTTCCCATGATTTCCCTCTAGCCAAATGCTAGTGGTGGGAACCAATTCTGATGCTCTCCCACGAGGCTGAGCCTGCGGAAACACATTCCCCCTGGGATCTACAACCTTCACACAATCTCACTTTAGGTGGGCCAAGGTGCCATAAGAGATGTGCCTCCAAAACAGCTTGCTTTAAGGAGCCGTCTAGGAAGAGGTGGCAGGATTAATTAACATGCAGGGAAGCTGTGGTTAATCAACAACAGTAACAAAAAACAACCAGTTTTTGCCTGCTTTTTAATAGCTGGTGAGGGCCTTTAAAGCATCAGATTTCAGAGTCCTGTGATTATATGCAAGTCAAAGCAGAGCCAAGAAATTAAATTTCTAGTTCCTGTGGCTATAAAAAAAGTTGGAGGGAATCTAAATAGATCCTAAAGACTTAAAAAAAAAGAACACAAGGAAAAACTATGACAAGCATTTGATTAAAAAGCTGTGGGTGTATAAAAATTGGAAGATAATAGTGTATTTTGGAAGGTGTGTTAGGGAAACTTTCTGCTGTGTAATTAGGAAACAACCACGAGCTCACTGTAGTGTGCTTAGGATAGGAATTTACTACAGAGCAAGCACTCTTGTAGGGATGGAGTATTTGCTTTAATAAGATTCTCTCCTTGTGGCATCCTCTGGGACACCATCCTCCTGTCTGATGAAGCACTTAAATGCTTAAGTTTTGCTTAAGGTTACAGCTTCTCCAGATAATTCTAATTTGAGAAAGTGAGGAAAAAAGACATAAAGGAAATCACGTTGCGGCTTTGTAGGCACTGGTCTGTGGTTTAATGCAATGTACTCAGAAGAGGGTTCTGCTTTGTCTCCCAAGATTACACAAAGCAAAAAGGTGCCTGAGGATCTTTCCACCCTATCCCTTGTTAAAAGTCTGTTTAAAATTAACTTTATGCATAGTCTGAGGTTGCCCACCGTCCTCTTTGCCACTGTACACTGCGGTCACCTCCACTTTGCCCCGTGGAAAGCACGGCCTATAACGAATCTACACCCCAGCCCCTCCGTCCTGACTAAAGCCAATACAGACATACCCACACAGCTTTGGGCTTACCTGCTGTCATAAGGTGCATTGTAAGGCTGCAACATCCCAAAATTCAACAACATTTCTGAATCGCCCCCAGAACATGAGGGAATGGGGCCAATTAGGTCA
Organism: Rhynochetos jubatus; assembly: GCA_027574665.1. Classification (NCBI taxonomy): domain Eukaryota; kingdom Metazoa; phylum Chordata; class Aves; order Eurypygiformes; family Rhynochetidae; genus Rhynochetos; species Rhynochetos jubatus. The sequence continues at coordinate 3,279,559 of CM050672.1, read as the reverse complement.
TGCTGAGCCTCAGGTTGCCTTGCCCAGTAACTGTACTCGGGTTAGTGCAGGCTGGCTGTGCTCAGGGTCGTGATAGCAGCATGTGAAGCAGACAGTATGGAAGGGCTCACCACAGCAGGTGGTTATCTGTCTGTGGAAGTGGGACCTGGGCAAAGGTACAGACACCCCAAAATCTGGAATGACATCTAGAACCTCGGCAAGGTTTGAAGAGGAACACTTTTATGTTCAGCTGTTCCCCAAGGGACAGAAAAACATGTGGGTTTTATGGGAACAGAGCTAGCAGGCTGTTTTCTCTTGAGTTTTTGATTCAGTTTGACTGCAGGGATGTACTCTTCATTCAGTACCTTGTAGGTAGCAATGTGTTTGGAAAGGTTGCCTGCTCCTCCACAATTGCTCCTGGCTTTATGCTTCCCTTGGAGAAGCACCAGAGCTGGGAGCGGAGTGATTTCTCGGAGCAAAGCTCTGACTCCAAAGCTGTCAGTGTCATTTTATAGATTCTGCTCAGGATGAGATTGTGTTATCTGGGAGACAATCCCGCTCACCTTGGTTACACTTCTCTGCATTCAGAGCTCTGCTGCTTCTTTGCAAGTCTTTATTTATTTACCCTAAGTTTGCAAAGAACTTTCTCTCAGCACTGCAATTCTGACAGTCTCCTCTCTACCCATGTAAGCAGATACTCAATAAAAATTGCACTGAGCAGACTCTTCACTAGAAACAACAACTTAGTCTCTCGACTGTGATCGAATAGTAATGATCCCACAGAACCTGGCATAACTACAAGCATTGCTTGGATAAGGAGTACATTTAAGGTATTTAATACATTCCTGTATATCTATATTTATTTCATCTGTTAGACTTTTTATTATTTCCTTCATTGATCTTTGTATTACATTCATTTTAATAAGCATTAAAGGGATTGATACTGAAAATCCAACACACACTAGACTAGTCTGTGTCAAAATGGACAGTTAGTTTTTGGGTGTTCTTTTAGGGTATCTTGAATTTCTGAAATACTGCCGTTAGAACAGTTTTCCTTGAATCTGTTCCTATATGTCTGCAGTTCACTGTTTAACAACTTACATACTGTATGAATGCCACGGAGAGAGACAAAGCTTCACTGATCAACCATCATCAAAAGGGAGGGTGGAAACATTGTCAGATTTAGTGGAAAGACATTTGAACTTAAAGGACTTTGTACAATATGGTTTGAAACAAATCCACAAAACAAGCAGCGCTGCTGTTTTACTGGATGGCAAACACAGCTGCTGAGTGAGGGAATGTGCAGAGCTCACATCACGCAACTCCCAGCAGACCCCCTTGTATCTGGGGGTCCATGAGCTGGCTCACCCAGCTACACAAATTCTTCAGATCACTGTAGCTTCTACAGAACACTGGACATGGTGAATTTATGATCTGAGTTTCCAAGCCTTTCGACACCCGGTGGACTGTTGGCATGGAAATTAGCTTGCAACAATATTAGCAATGGCAGAGGAGCCAATAGCATTAGACTCTGCTGGCTTTTAGGCCCTGTTGCTATCAGCAGAGGTACTCTGTACACTCCTTCCTGAATGTCTATGTTTTGTTGCATAACAACTTCCCTGATGCATGGATATAGGAAAGGAAGGAGATAATGGTTCATTGATTAATCATAAGGAATGAGGAGAGAGAAAACTAATCAAGATTTAGCAGAAAAAGATGAATACTACACCTGATTTTGGGAACGCAGAAATGGATCAGGTGTAAAATGTCTGAACTTGTGCAAAGAAAGTCTTTGCAGCAGTACACAACTCATTTTGCTGTCATGTCAGACACGCGCTTAACCTGTCCTCTTAAGAGATGCACAGCTATCACAGATAACCTGGAGAAATCATTACTGATTACCAGCACCATGAAACTCAAGGACTTCCTCCCAGCCCACTTGTTTCTTCTTTGACCGGAGCAAGAGATCAAAAATGAAGGAGGACATCACTTCTTAATCGTCTCCCAAGTCAAGCAAGGCTATTAGGATCTAAATATACGGTCTTTATTTGCAAAGAAGCATGAAAGAAATGGCTACAAAGGCAAACAGAAGTAATATCCAGAGATACCCATCAAGTGAGGGATGTGGATCCAGTCAAAAGTATCTCAAAAAATAGAGATGTCTCGCTTGAGGACAAAGCTCCATTGCTGAGAAAAAGCGACGTAGGATATTTACCCCTTGAGGGCTGCATGTTTGGTGACCTTTCTGAGCCCATGTGACAAGACCAGCAAGCAATAAAAACCTGCTTGGAGTAAAGGATAATACAACGGTGTTCGGGCCGTTGTGATCAGTTGTTTCTGAGGAGGGTTTCCTCTCTCCCCAAATGGCCTTTTCCATCAAGTGATTCTGCAAAGGGACTCAAAGCCTTGTGTAAACCGAGGACAGAAGGGTCTGCACAGGCAAAGAGCATTCCCCAGGCTGGAAGAGGTGAAGCCATACATGAGCGACACTTGGCACAGGGAGGAATGAAGGTCCGTACACAATCCTGGAAAAAGAAGAGGCCACTTCAGCACTGGAGATAGCTGTGAAAACAGAGCAGAGCAGAGCTACTGTCTCTATGGGACAGATAGGGAGAAGAAATATAAATAAAACAAAGGTCTGCCCACTCAGCTTTAGCACCTCTGACTCTGACAAGGCGATTACACCCCAAAAAAAATTAGTAAGAGAATAAGCATTGCAGCTGCTCCCAACACACCATTTTATATTGAATCTCTGATCTTTTAAAGGAGTTATTTTCTGCTGGGAGAAAGGCAGGCATGTGTGAGCCAAACCTGAGCTATGACTCTCTTGCTCAGCAGGGACATTTAGCCATCTATGCATCTTACCCACATATATAGCATGTAACTTTGCTCAAATAAATCTGCCACCGTCCAGAAGCTGGGAGATGTAAAAGTTTGCAGCTCTTTCACTCTTTCAGTTACAGTCAGGTCTGAAGTCATCGAAGTTGAGATGGGCCATGAGACAGTTTCCAGGAACTGCTGACTAAGCAGTGAAATACTATCAGGAGTTATTGTATTAAGAGATGGGAGAGAAGGCACGTGTGTGCAGCTTTTGTTACTGTTGTTGTTAATCAGAATACAAGTAAATTATTTCTCCCATCTGTGACTCCCACAAACAAGATCTCCCTGCTGCTATTTTCTCAACTGCTCCACTCATCAAGTCCCTTTGTTTTGCATGTCACGCTGGCCTTTTATGACGGAGTAAAATGGATTTGCCTTCAGGCAGTAATTTTTTTTTTTTCATTTGATTTGGGTTTTAAATGCATTGAACATGAGAATTTTCGAAACTTCATGATGCCTGAATGCTTAGAGCACTCATTAAATATTTAGTGTGCAAAGGGGGAAAAAAAGTCAAACCAACAACCAAAACCCCAGATGAAGTATCAAACAGGGGAAGCAGAGTTCAGGGCAAACTTCATTCAGGGGCAGATTTTATCCTCTGCTCAAGGATGAAGGAACATTTGCTCTTCCATATTCAGTGGTTGCTGGGACCTGGCAAGCTACATACCATTCAGGGCTGTTTTAAATTGCTACCCTGGTACAAAGGCAACTGTGGTGATCTGAAAGCATAAGGAATAATACGAATACAGAACATCCCCCAGTTTCTGTCTTCCCCTGGCATGCCACTGCCTCTCTCCACCTCAGGGCAGGACTGGTTTGCATCTCAGTTTGCTCTGTATTGGTGCAGGAGTGGCTGCACAATGCCCAGGCACAGCAGTAAGGACAGCCTGGCATGGAAAAGCATGGTGCAGAGCTACCTGGCCCTGGCATAGCTGGTGGTCTGCGCAGTGGGAGGTGATGCTCTGAGTCCCCAGCAGCTGCCTGAAGTTGCAACTGGAGAGCAAACACCTAATGGTCCATCTACAGGAAACACAGTGCTAACACTGGAGAGAGAGAAGAGAATGTTTTCTTTAGCTGATGTGTACTGAGTTTACAGGGAGCATGTAAACGCACATGTCTAAATGCCGTGAATCATTCCAGGGACTCTCCAGCTGAACCAAGCAGTGCTGATGAAATCCTGACTTCTGTGACAGCCCTGACTGCAATGCAGTTGGGCTTTTGCCATTGTGTGCCCATGCAACTTCTGGAAATAGCTATAGCTGTGAAAACTGAGTATGAAACAAGTGGGGCACATCCCTCTCTCTGTTTGTGCACAGCTGGAAGTTTAATTGCAACACAGATCACTGCAGCCAGAAGCTTCTCTCCAAAGAGGTAGTGACTGGCTACTCTGATCAGATCAATAGCAGTGCCTGTTGAGGGAACGTATCTTTTGAAGTCACAGCTCTGGATGTTTTTAACTGCCTCTTCTGTATTAAAGGGAGCTGCAAGCACCAAATGGAGAGGAAAATTCAGATTCAGATGACTACTGACAAGTCTCCCAGTTTCATCCAAAGTTTAAATTCACCAAGGATGGCTGTGAGAGAGAGAAACCAGTTACTGTGCTATGCAGGCTTCTCTACTTGGCTTATTATTGAGTTAATCTGTGTGAATCTCATGGCATGGGAAGCTGCTACATGGCTCTTGCACAGGATAGCAGCTCAGCACTGTATGGAAGTGGTTCACTTCCACATCCAGGCTCTTTTTGTTCATCCCTCAATGAGATTTCCCCTGGATTCAGCCCCAATGTAGGATGCTGGGAACTCCTTGGTAATATTTGAAGAACCTCAGCAATCCTACAACCGTAAGAAAACCTGATCTGCAAGCAGGATAATGAATTTGAGAACACCCAACTGAATTTATTGGAGCTATGGCAAAGGCAAAGCCCATGCTGAAGTGTCCGATACTTCAAACTTCTGCTATCTGGTCAAACTTCTGCTGTTTGATCACTGTTGGAGTCCTGAGTTCAACAGAAGGGAGCTCAATACCAAAGGACAGTAAAGTAGCTTTCAGTCACATCTGCATCTTTCTAACCATTTTATTAGCAGAACATGGATAGTTTCTAGCATAATTCAAATCCACCTGAAGTAACTCACACCATCGGTCAACAGCACCAACACAACCACTGAATACTGTGGGGAAGGTTGCTCTGATCACATATTCATACAACCATTTCCCAAAGGAGCCTGCAGGAAAAAGCAGAAAGGATGAGATGAACACCATTTAACAGGGGACATCTACAAGGTCAACACCCCCACCCAGTGAGCCACACTGTTTGATTGGGCAGTGGAGACACACAGCTCTGTGGGAGGTACAACCCATCCACCTGGGTGATGTGCACTGTAAGGTGCCTACCAACTATAAACAGGGACTGGGGAGCAGTGGAGGCACCTACATCAGAGGAAACCCAGTGATCGTCATGTGCAGATGTACCATGCTCCCGGGAATCCATCTTAAATTAAGTCTTGGATGCTGAGGATAATTGAGATTCTACCGCCACATCTGCACTACTATGAGGACTCTTGGCTAAACTTACAGTATGGTTGTACCGGATTAAATACAGCATTCAAATTACCTGTTCAGCGTGAAGCTGTCTGAGTGTATAATGAGAAAGTCAGCACAGAGCCAGGTTTCAGGGATGCAGCCTTCAGTGAGGGATTTAACCCAGTGATTTCAAATATAACTCCCGGTATTGCAAGGGTTGAAATAATTTCACAGCATGTTGAATGGCAGGTTATGGGTCATCATCCATCAAAATCACAAGTAAGCGATGAACAAGTTTGAGGATGGGTGATTTAATAACAAACAGATAAAGTACCCTGCTCTTATGGAGCATAGGTATTATTTAATTTTCTATTTACTGTCAGGATCTCCATGATAAAGAGTCCTTCATAACTTGGATTCTCACATGCTAGAGTTATTAAACTTAATTGTGTTTCCCCCCCTTATTTTATTAGGGCAAGGATGAATTTTCATGATTCATCCAACATTCATAATTTGTCCTAATCTCATTGTTTTGCTCTTTGTCTCAGCAGCTATAATGTTAACCTAGGTCAATAATTCCATCAAGTGAGAGGAATGATACTTGAAATAGGGAATCTAAAGCATGGGAACTACATCTTATCTCAAAGATGCAAAAATAAAAATCTTGGATAATCCCTGGATGAATGTGCTCAGAGCAGCCAAGGTCAGTGCAGACAGGGAGTATTTGCCTACTGTATGCTTATGATATGGTTATATGATGCAAAGTCCTCCTCCATCAGCCTTTGGCTTGGATGTGACAATATTACAAGCATTTCTTCCCTCCCACTTCCGGTTCCCATCTAACAACGTGCTGAATTATCTTAAGAAGTATCTTGTAATATCATCAGCTCTTGGAAGAATTTCAGGGCCCAACCACAACCCAGAGAAAACTCAAACTGTTACGTCCTGAGGTTTGGTGGATGGATACAAACATCACAAAACCCAGAAGCTTTGTCACATTATATCTTTTAGTTCGGACCTGACATGATTTGCACACTCCTTTCTTGCTAAAGGCTGAGCTTCCTGGCCGGAGGTATCATCCTGGAGCATCTGTGTACCCAGAAAATCCAATTAGGAAGACTGGTCTTTTAAGAAAAGGAACATGAGACACATTCATCACAATGTCATGCCCAAAGTCAAATGTTCCACCTAGAGTGGAAGGTAGACACTTTCATTCCAGATTTGATGTTGATCCTTATTTTCTGTCAAAGAATGAATTTCCAAGGAAGCCTTCAGAGTAATCCTACATATTACCCTTGCCAAAGTTAGATCTGAATCTCCTGAGATGCATTATATTTGAATCACCTGCCACAAAGACTCTGGTCTCACAGAGCCGATGAAATAGGGATATCAGCAAGCCTGCAGCACTCTCCCTGTGCTGTGAAGAGCTATAATGTATTCTAGGGAGAATGTGTCCCTGGGTCTGGAATTACACACATCTGTATAATGAATAAACCATTCATTTCCTATTGTGTTACTGGGACTGTAATCTCTAGAAATCCAAAATTACCTGGAAAAGAATATATTGTTCAACAGTAACATAACAGTGAACTATTCCCCAAACCACCGTGTTCAGTTTATGACATAGTTTCAAGTGCCCTCTTCTGTGAGGAAAAAGTTCCTTCAGTCCTCTTGTAATTTGTTAAATTGAGTTTTTTAAAGCTCTGAATTCCCAAACCACAAGATAAGAACATGCCCTGTTTCAAGCATTTTGGGTCATATTGCCAAGCTCTTCTCTGCAATCACAAAAACTAGATATTGAATGAAATCATCCCTGAACACATGCATATATGTTATTGCTCCCCTCCTATTCACCTCATTCCTCACATTTTATTCAGTCCTTACAAACCCAGGCAGCAGTGTAATGTCATCTCTCATATTTGACTGGACTTGACTCCCCAAGAACCTCAGGCTGGCCAGGTCCCCACCGGTAGTGTCCTACTCATCTTTCCTAGCACAGGCTGTGGTTGTACTCGCAGTCCCTGTGTTTGCTACTCTTTGATTTGTTCTCCTGTCCCCACCATTATAATGTTTTCAGTACAGTCACTCTCATACCTCACTGCACATCCTGTTCTCTTTTTAATCTCTTTGGGCATCAGGGGAGGTGTGGCGGGTAGAGGATCAATCCACTTTATATATACTCCACTTTTTGCAGAACCTGCATCTCCTCTGCCTCTAGCCTCCAATATCTGTTCGTTTTACTACATCTGCCTTCAGTCTGTACTGTTAGTTCCTGAGTTTGATATATTTTTACATTGATACAGAGCTGGGTTTGGGTTTTTTTTGTTTTTTTTTTTTAATTTAGTTTAATTTCATCAATCACCAAGCACTGAGCAAGAAAAGATGCTGCCGGAGCAGACTTACTCATGAGAGTGGGGTGGCTCAGATCCTCCAGTTTTACAACCAACTGTGTGTAAGGGAGCGATGTCATAAGCATCACATCCCTCTGCCTTCTCCTGCACAACCTGAATAACCACCTTCATCCATGCTGCGGGGGATGGCCTCTGGCACATCCCAGACAAATCCCATCAGCTCTCATTGTTAAAACTTTTCAACAGCTGTGGACCCAAGGGCCTTCTCCAGGGCTACAGGACTGCTCCAGACATGAACCATTAGAGGAATGGGGTCTTTGAACTGCAAAGCCTGCTCCTGATTCAATCCAAGCTAGCCAAAACCTGAATTTTCTGTTAACTATCCCCCAGGTCAGACTAACAGATCAGAAAAAGCCTCAGATTTTGATGACTTTTGTTGTAAAAGACACAAAGACTAGGGAGGCACCACGAGAGAAACCATCAAATGTGAAGAGCTCTGAAAAATCCTCCATATCCAGCACAGCTTCTCTGCAGTCTGATCGGGGCTTTCACTTGTTTGGAAAAGGGAAATGGGACAACAGATACAGTTCCCTTCAGCTGGAATATTTTAGCACCAGATCTGCCCTGGAGGCAGAGTCCCCTTTCGGAAAAACTACCTCTGTGCACGAGGAGCTGTAGCGCCATCGCAGCCCTGTGTCCTGAGCAGTATGGTTCCCCAGGCTCACTGAAGGTGATGGCCAGCTGAATGCCCTCCTCCTGCATCTGCTGCCCAGTCTGGTTTCTGACACACTGCCTTGGACACATCTACATCAACTCCCTCTGTGCCGGCCAGATCATTCTGCATCCCATTTGCTCTAGGCAGAGATGGAATGTGTAACCTTGTTGGAGCAGATGAAACATCGATTGAATGTCTTGTCCTGTCTCTCCCACCAACTCATCATTTCCCCTTTCAAAACACTGCTGAGTAAGGCAATACGGGGTGGGATTCTGAAAAGCTCCAGCTTGGGGATAGGTCCTCTGGGAGAACACGGGGACTTGTGAAGAATGTTCTTATGGAGACATCCTACTTTGAAAGACAGCATGATTAACAAGGTAGGAAGTGTGAAGATCATTTACTTTTACGTAGCTGTGATATCAAACTAATGCACCTCATCATGAAATCCCCAGTTAATGGTGGATAAGCCACATGTTCTGAAATGCTCTGTTGTCACAGAGAAATAAATAAACCATAACCAGGTTTCTGGATCTTTAGATTACAGGAAAAGAGACTGAAAAGCTGTCTTGGAAGCATCTTCATGAATCCAGACAAAAATGAAGAAATCTAAATAGTTTTTTTAGAAATCCCATAATTTTTAGTCTCTTCTGATTTTTTGGGGCAAGGCCTGGCTTATGAATTTTTACTGCTTGAAACTGAAAGTACTGCTGTGTGCCCTTCTAGTGGCTGAGAAAGCCTCACAGTGAGCATCAAAGAAATGCTCTTTTCCTTTAGAACACCTCCATATTTCCAGAGAAAAAAATAGCTTATATATAGAAATAAGAAGCTGGTCAGCTGTACTTAAAATATTCAAAGTAATTCTCTTCTTAGCACTTCTATCTTTAAGGTATAAAGCAAGGTTCGCTGGCTGCTGACATTCTTGAATTTCAAATAAAGAGGCTCAGTAAGGCTGCTTGCTTTTTCCTCTGTATTCCCTTAAAAACGACTACAAATTATTTAAGGCAAATAATCTTCATGGCTTTCAGTTCAACACAGAACAGAAACAAAGCTGAACAGCACCCCACTGATAGCATTATAAATGCCGTGTAGGTTCTTGTTTCAATCTCAAACTTTACATTAACTGCTGGGATTAAGGGAGGCAACTCCTGATTTTGCACCAGCTTAAGTGAAACCAAAATCAGACAAATGCATATTTAATGTACCCACAAATATTTCATATTTAACATAAGCAAAAAGAGTAAAACATTTGAGAGAATTTAACTAACTAGTGACATTTACGATAAAACAGCTGATTATCAAGTTTCCTCCCCACAGCTCTTTCAAGAAAGGAAACTGTTTTAACCACTTGGAACAAGGAAAAATGTTGCCAAAACAGCTCTTAATGGACAAACCAGGACATGTAGCCTACAGGCGGAAAAAAAAAGAAAATTCAGACTGGCCAGGTGACACTCAAGAGGGTGGATGTGAACTTGCTATGCGACTGAGCCTTGTGTTTGAATGACATGATTCATGCTAAACTGGACACCCCACAAAGGTTTGCTCCAGAACACAAAACCTGGGGTCTATACTATGGGATAAACAAAGGCAAACCAACCTATCGAGATCAGTTGGCTAATTCAATCTGAATATCAATTAGTTGCACATTAAATGTGATTATAATGTGCTTTGACTGTCCTTGGAAAACCTGCTCTGCAAATTGCCAACTCCTTCAGGTAATTCCTAGCACCCAGGTCAGGATGCCACCAGCTTCCTCTGCACTCTTGGAGATTTCCAGCAAGTCTGGAAAATAAATCAGGTGTCGCAGCATCTCACATATGTATCCCTGCACACATTGGTAAAAAGGCCCATGTACACGATGAACAGATTTTTCTAGTAAAGTCCTATTTTTGAATTTCTGTTGTCAACAGCTACAAAACTGATTCAATAACCAAAACGTAGATTTGGGGAGAGCAAGAGGTCTTCATTGCTTTATCACTAAGTTGCAGTGAGAAAGAAAATGTGGCAGAGTATAAATGGTTTAGTGTGACTTTTTACAGTCAGAACTGTTTACTCTTCCTTAGTTCAAAGAACTGTTCTGTTTTATTTACAAATGTCCTTGCATTTTACCTACAACAGATGAAAACAGTGCCTCAATCTGTAAGAAAAAGACTTAGGGGGAAAAAAATCTCTTCAACTTGAAACAACTCTTTTTTCAGTTATTAGAACTGCTAAAGAATTCAAGAAATTATTCACCCAGCTTTAGTAATTTGGCCTTTGGGGAATCCACTGGAACCCACTGCTGTCCCAGGCTCCCCACTCCAGAGTGACAGTGCTGGCATCTTCTGCGTCTTCAAAGCAAAGTTCAAAATTGACTAGATGGTGGCTTACATGAAAGGAGAACTGTACAGAGATTAAAGCCTGGGTTTTCTAAAGACTGTTGGTATTGGAAGAGAAGAATATTTTTTTAATAGCATCAGTTTAAAAAATAACCCTCACTGTTTTCTTTTTCATGAGATAGGACAATTGACTGTTTGTTTTCAGGACACTTACTGTTGGAGAGGCTGTTTGTTTTCCAGGTTGGGTTTGTTTTGGATGGGCGTTACATTAAAAGTAGATCTCATCCTTTCAGTAATGTTGAGAAACCTGAATAAAAATAAAATCAGTACTTTTTTTCTTGTTAACACCTTCTTAAATGTAACATGTTTTGATAGACACTATCAGCAAGCTCTACCCTCAGCCCTCCTGTAATTTGTTGAATTAACTGGGAATCAAAATCAATTCTTATTAGAGAAAAAAGGAGACACTGCACAATAGTGCATCAGGCTGGCAATACATCCCGGTTGGTGTAACACCTCTGCTGCTACAGCACGCCAAGACAGCCCTTCGATAAGATAATACACGTTTCTTCTGCAGTCCTGTCAGAAGGAACCAGAAGAGCTCATCAGTGACCTCCTGCTGCAGCCAGCTCATTCCTGTGGGTTCGGTTTTGGGCTCCTCACTGCAATAAAGACACTGAGGGGCTGTAGCGTGTCCAGAGAAGGCAACAGAGCTGGGGAAGGGGCAGGAGCACAATTCCCATGGGGAGCGGCTGAGGGAGCTGGGGGGGGTTCAGCCTGGAGAAGAGGAGGCTCAGGGAGACCTTATCGCTCCCTACAACTCCCTGAAAGGAGGGTGCTGAGGTGGGGTGGGGGGTGGGGGGGGTGGTTGGTCTCTTCTCCCAAGTGACAAGTGATGGGACAAGAGGGAAGGGCCTCAAGTTGTGCCGGGGGAGGTTTAGTTTGTATATCAGGGAAAATGTCTTCACCAAAGGACTGGCAGGCACTGGCAGGGGCTGCCCAGGGAGGGGAGAGTCACCATCCCGGGAGGGGTTTAAGAGATGTGTGGACGAGGTGCTCAGGGACATGGATTAGTGGTGGCCTTGGCAGTGTTTTCTTAAAGGTTGGACTTGATGATCTTAAAGGTCATTTCCAACCTAAGGATTTAATGATTCTGTGATTCCTAACAGCAGTGCTGGATCACAGCAGAGACTCACCTTGTCTCTCTCCCTCCCTGATGGGGTGATGCTTGGTGGAGAGTGGCAGAACATTGCATGAGCAGATGTGGCCTTTATCCTGGCCATGTCACAGCTTCTAGGAACCCATGGTTGATGCTCTGAGGCAGAGGCTTGATAACCTACATGTTATGTCAATATTGTTCATAAAGTTACCCAACCCTTTTACCAATCTAACTGCAAGGTCTGACTCCAGATGATAAGAGATTTTACAGCCTAGCTCTACACAGAGGGAAGACAAACAACCTTTTTATTAGTTTTAAATTTACTGACTGTTAATTTAATGGGGCAACAGGACACATTAAAACACCAGGAGGCTTCATTTTTTGTCATACTCTTCAAAGTCATAAACTTCTCTAACAAGCCCTGTATACATCTCTCATCTCATTTACCTACTCCTACACGGTCCCTCCCTTTCGATATCCTTTTCCCTAAAGGGTGAGATGATTGTGAATACCTGCCTTCCACTGAGGTTGAAAATGTTCAAACAAAAGTTTGAACTTTTTGAACTTAATTTTCTCCTTATGAAATTTTTCACCTAATCTGTCTGTTTTCCACATTAAAAAATACAAACAGAAAATCAAGTTTCTTTCAAAATGCTAAACATCAGAAAGGGAAATATTTTTACTTTTCCAACTCAACCAAGATGTTTTGATCTTCAGTTGTTCATTGAAGTTGAAAATACCAGGAAGTCCTCTAAACTGATTCACTACCTGCCCTGTCTAGACTGCTGCTCTTTAGGATGAGGACTCTTCTTTCCCACAGTGCAGAATCCACTACAGGACAGACACGATTTCAGCCACGTCTACTAGACACCACTGAAATTTGGTCTTCAAAAGGAGTGTGGACAGCAGAGAGGAATCTTTGTTTGCAGAATGGTCTAAGCCACTATCACAGTGATAAAAGGGCCATGCTGGATTGAAGAACAACAGGGACTGCAAACAGGAGCCAGATCCATAGCACATCTAATTCAGGATCCTTAGAGAACGCATTTTGGAGAGAGGCATTAGCAGCAGGATAAGTCCCTATGGTGGTGATTCAGAGTGAGCTCCCTGGAACAATGCTTTTCTGACTTTCCATCAGGGACTTCACCCTATGATCCTATAGCATTTACTTGTGTCTTTTAGGACAGCAAATAAGCATATTATCCAATCAAAACTTATTGTATGTCCCTATTTCTGCAGCACCCGGGAACCTCCTTGGACCATCAATCATTTGTGAAGTGCTGAGATCCCTCCAATGTTGTGTCCTACCAAGTCCTGCAGCTTAATGGTGCTTTTGAGTGGCTGTTGTAAACAAGATTTCTTTATCCCATTTTAAAACTTGCACATTCAAACTACTGGCATTTCTGATGGGTTCTTCTCTGCCTACTTCTTACTGATAACTCTCTCCTGCCAGGATACGTGAGATGATAAACCTGCAGAACCCATGGGATAACAGATGGAGCAAGCACCAGGAGCCCTAATTAGCTATATGAACCAGATTTTATTAGCGAAGTTCATTTGCTGGCTGGGGATCCCAGATATCCAAGCCAATGATTTCTGCCCATCTTTGTCCATTCCTTTCCATTTGTTTTATTCAATAAATGGCAAGGCTGGCTCCTAGCCATCGCCTCCTGCCTTTGCCAGCCTGTGATCCCAGCAGCTCCTGGAGCAGGCTGAAGAACCCAGGAGCCATCGACACTGGCAGACAACTGTGCAGTGATGAATAAGTTTGGGCTGGGAGAGCAGAGCGCTGCCAGTACAGGGGGTTAGTATGCATGGGAGTAAGGTTCAGCTTGTACTTTAATGTCTGTTTATTCAGCCCAAATTAATGACCCACAGATTAGCCCTCACTAACAGGTGATCCGTTCTTCCATAAAGCACTTCAGCTCAGTAGTTGAGCACAGATTAAAAAGGGCTCATGCCACATTACAAAAATACTTAATTAATAAAAACAAATGAATTGCCCAGCTGAGGCTGAGTAGTCTGCTGGTGGGAGACATGAATGGAGCTGATCAGAAATGTTCTCCTGGAATAAACTTATATCCAAAAAATGAAGTTAAGAGAAAGTAAGAGAGAAGTATCCTTGTGGGGATATGTGGGCAGATGTGAAAGGGACCATGGCCTCTGCATTTGTCTGGCCCTGAAGCCAGGGCAGAGTCCCTCAATGGCCTCTCACACCGACAGCCATGTCAGTTATAACAAAACCCATTAAATGGCTGCAGGAGGAAGGGGGGGAAAACCCTGGCCTGTGCAGACACACTGGGGTGAGCAATGCTCACAAAGGGACACCCTGATAACAAACCATGCGAGCTGCCTGCTCCTCTGTGGCCTTCACAGCATGGCAGCTGGGAACCCGGGGTCTCAGCGCAGCCCAGTATGGGCAACTGCCCTGGTATCTCGCACATGTGATGTCAGAGGCAGCGGCTCCTAAAGGCAAGTCTTGTGGGAAAAGCAGGGCTGGGATCTTAGTGCCGGCAACATACATCCCGGAGCTCTGCCGAGATGATACAACTGCAGCGCTTCTTTGAGGACTCACATTTCTGTGTCCTGTCCACTTTGAGGGAAGAAAGATTCACAGCATTTCCTATTGACATTTTCAAGAGTACGGTCTGTCCCCAGGGAAAGCCAAGGGCCGAACATTTCCAGTTCATCAGCCACGAGGATGGGAACAGCAGAGGAGTGACACCAAGGCAACCATCTGCCGCTGTGCTATAGATCTGCGGAGCACCCAGGGCAGCCCTGGGGCTCTGCTTTCAGGGCTCCTCCACCACACTCTGCAGTGGAAGGGGGCAGCTTGGCCTCCCCTCCACCAGGGCAGACTCACAGGGGTCCAGCCAAGCTCCTTCAGAGCAGGATCAGGGTGGCTGCCCTGCCATAGGCCCCCCCAGGAGATGGAGCTGGCTGCTCACCCACCCATAAATGAGGGTCACGGTTCTGAATTGGATCGACCGTCTTTTTCAAGAGGACAGATTCATTTTCTATGCCAGAGTCCTGATTGATTTTGACCCTGCAGTATCTGTCAGGGCTGGCTTCTCTAAAAGCACTGTGGTTATTCCTGTATTAAGAGTGTGATGTAACAAGGCCCAAACTGAGAGCAGGAGTGTCTGCAGAACTGTTTGCTGGGGGAAGTCAGAAAAAAGGTGGAAAGATCAGTTTATTCAAATACCTGCTATTTTCCTCTTGGTTTTTTTTTTAACCACACAAGGCTTATATGATGATTCTGTGTGTGCAGACATGCATGGGTGAACCCACCAGTCACTATCCATCAGGTCTGGTAGGTCGCAAAGACAGCCTGGTGCCTATGGTGCCCTCTGTTCAGCCCAGGAGAAAGAAGGGATCAGACCTGTCACACTCAGAACATAAAGAAGATATTATGTGGACAGACAACTGCAATAACAATGAAATATTTGGGGTCTTTTTAAATAAATTGATTTTTAACTTACTTTTGGTTTTTGGTGTTTTTGTTTTTTTTTTTTTTTTTTAATGTACTGTTTGTATTCTGGAGAGGTTTTTCTCCCGTGGGTTTTAATTATCTCAATAATAATAGAATACGGTTGGGCTTTCCCCCTTTCTTCTTTCCATTCTATTCCTTAAATAAATAATTTCCCCCAACAAACACACTATCTATCTCAAATGCCAAAATATCCCCAAAGATTGGCCAAGGGACAGAAATTCAGGAAACAAAAGAAATTTCTGCAGCAGTGACACATTTTCCAAGTTAAAATCAAGCTGCAAAGCTCCATTTTTGTATTGCTGGTCTTAATTATAAAAACAAAAGTCAAAACCTTGACTTATATGACAGAATACAGTGTGAAAACCTTCAAACAGCAATAAAAAAACCTCCCTCTATTTGAAGGCAATAGCAGTGCAAATTGTGAAATGTCTGAGATTTTTTTTTTAAAGAAAAACATTCAGTTATATGCTGCTTTGTCGCTGACTGAACCCAGCACATTCTTACTAATTTTTTTCCTCTTAGCTACAAAACCAGCTCCGCTCATGTAAGACATCACGAAGTGCTGTCAGATGTCTGAAGGTTTGCCCTGATGGCTCTTCCAAGCACCCTCCTCCCCCATGGTCTCTACTAGCCAGAGAAAGACGGAGTACCGATCGTTGCTATAGGGACTTTTGGCCGTCTGGCTTCCCAGCCCTGAAATAAGGAAGGCTGTGGTTGTACAACTCTGCCCTTTGCTTTCCACAGTCTAGAAGGGCAGAATTGTTCTTTATAACACCCAGGCACTGCCAGGGCTGGCTCTAATTATGGGATGTTAATAAAGGCAGCAGGCCAAGGCAGAAAAAGCAACCGTGGCTCTTCTTTTTGCTTTGCTTGTGCCACAGCCTCCAAAAGCCCCAGGTCTGCTAATGTCAAAGGAAAGAGCCAAGGTTGCAGCTTTCCTGCTGGAGGAGCAGGGATCCCCAGCAGCACCCAGCGCTCCCAGTCTCCCTGGGGGGATCCAGTCCTGCTCACCAGGGTGTCTCCAATTGCTCTTCACCCCAGCTACCATCCCCAGGTACTGTCCTTGCTCCTGCTCTACTCAGAAAGCCGGAAGCTGCTCTGGACATTGCTATCACTCCAATCACAGCAGCAATGATGGAAGTTTCACCCATAGGAATCAGCCTTTCCAGCTTCAAATACCAGCAGCCTTAAACAGCCAGCCACGCTTCTCCCAAGGAACCCAGCATTTCCTCTTGGAGGGCTGTGTAGTCCCTTTACATATGCTCACCCAAGAACCCGTGCCTGCAAAATAACTTCAGTTCATCAACTGCTTGAAACTGGCTCAGCTGAAGGGAACTCACTTCCAGAAGATAACTGAGGATGGCTGCCTGCCCAGTTTCAACAAAAGATGGATTTGTAAAGCCAACTAAAACTATGCCACCCATTAGGAGAACTACAAAGCAGAACATTTTAAAGTTAATTGGTTTTGCAATTAAAAGATACACAGAACATGTGATGCAATTAATTTTACATAAACTTGGTCAGGAATTAAATGTAAAAGAACTTGGTTACTTTTTAAAATGAAGCATATGTTTGCTTCCAACACAACCAGCTTCTTTGCATACCAAAATGGGAAGCACTGAAACACTCACACACAACTGCAGCCAGAATAACTCTGCACTGTTGTATTTTTTCAAAGGCCATGCTGTTTTGGAGATGATTCGATCTGAAGCATGAAGGCCAGTTTGGAATGCCAGCAGAACTGCATGTGGAGACGGAGCTGTTTCCTGCCCCTTTGCATTGGGAAGTATAAATCAGAAGGTTTAATTGTTAATCCAGCGGCGTATGGTTTTCAGTTGATAAATATGTGCAATTGTTTAGTACTGAACAGCCAACTGGCTTTTTCAGAAGCTCAGCTGTTGATAAAGCTCCAAGTCTGAATATTCCATGTGCAAGCTAGTTCTTACCAAGATATCAGTGAGTGGGATTTCTGGCTAAGGTATCCTTGATTATATCACAGCAAGAAATCTTTTGCACGTTGGATAGCTGGGTGGATCTGGAAAACTCTTGTCTGCAAGCTTCTTACTAAATACCAAGTCTGGTATTTAGTATAACCATGTCTGCCCAGGGCAGTGGAACGAGGGCACAGGTCTGACCCTACACCCTACTGCAAACCTGGTGCAAGACTTGCTTGAGTCACTGCTTTTCTGTCTGTGGTAACCCACACAGAAAATGCAGCCTCTGGGGTGAACAGGGTCTTTTGGTGTTTGCACAGCACCTTATGATGTTTGGATCTTATTTTGATTGTGGCTTTTCAGAAAGACAAAAAGCCATTAAAGTGGGGATGGCTACGATTTTAGCAGGGCAGCTCTGTAACTGCAGTAAAGGTGCCTGGTCCAAAGAGCACAGGCTTGGTCTGGTGGTGAGATGAAGCTCCTTAAACCAGGCTCAGCAGCTACATATCCCACCTGCCCATGGCAGGCAATGTCAGCAGCTTCTTCTGTAAAGGAGATGGGGCTGTTTTTCAAACCAGCCCTCCACTGCCTTCCCCCAGCTCAGGATCTGGTGCAGCAGGGTCATGGCTGGTGTTACATTAGTGCCTCTAAGAGGAAAATTGGACCCCTGGAATCCACTTTGCAAGACCTCCAGCCCTAGGAGTGGGCCAGAAAGCCTCCTTGAGATGGTGCTGTGTGTTCCTGTGAGCAAGAGGTATGAGCAGAGGTAACCACCTTGCTCAAACAGCCCTGCAAGTGTGTTAAACTTGGCATTTCAGCTTTGCAGAGGTTGTATAAACATTTTCTTTCACATTGATTAGAACCCAGCAATTACTGGACAGGCTGGCAATGGCAAAACACGCTCACGCTGGTGGTAACAGCTCATTAATCAGTCCATCAAACAGAAAAACTTGATTCTGTAGGGCTTGATAACTCATTTTTAAATTCCTGCAGCTATTTATGTTTTCATCTTTCATTTGCTCTTTCAGTAGCAGAATTAGGCCCAATATTATGGCTATTGTTTGGACAAATTTGGGTTTTTTCAAATCCATGCCAGCACCAGAATGACTGTCTTTCACAAAGAGAAAATTTCAGGGAAGGTCCCAGGTCTATAGGGGAGTAATTGGAAGGGAAACATTAGGAACTCAACATTTTTTATGCTGTATATCTGAGTGAAGTGCTAGAGGATGCAAACACTGGAAAACACGTCTCTTGTTTAAAGCATGTTAAATAGGAACAAAGCCAGAAAAAGTCTTTTTAGGAAATGGAAAATTATGGAAGTTTCAGGGGAATCATGATTATTTGCACATATGGATCAAACATCAGGAAAAATTTAGGCAGGAAAGCCTCTCGTGGCAGATGAATTCCTGATCAGTTAAAATGTGCTGTTTCAACCTTAACACAAGAAAACATGTTGTCTTTTAGAAACAGACTTAATACCACCTAAAATGTGCCAAAAGGGTTAAAACTGAAACACCATACTTCATTTTGCACTGAAATAAATCTTCCGGGTTTCATCTGGGTTTCAAAAAAAAAAAGGTGTTTTTTTCTTTTTGTTTTTTGTTTGTTTGTTTGTTTGTTTTACTAATTCATGTTGGAAAGCATTATTTCTATAGAAGTGTGAGAGAGGCTGCTTTGAAAATGTGTTCCTACACACAGAAAGGAAGAGGATGGGCCCAGGAGGCAGAGAGCACATGGTCTGGAGGGGTGAGAAGGCAATGGATGTTTGGGCAGTTGGTTGTAATCAGAGCATCTCATTGGAGACAGGGGACACCTTCTGATTTCCAGGACTGTTATGCTATGATCAGGCTGCCACAAAGCACTAAAAAGCCCTCGGAGAGCGTATTCATTTCACAAAAGCCACCTATCATCTTCCAAATAGGCCAGTCTCACATCAGCCTCGTTAAGGAGGAATCTGCATAAATTAACGGCAGCTCCCTGTGACATCAAGCTCTTGCTTTCACAGGCTGGCTAGCAGGGCACTGAAGTCATGAGCAAGCAGTACTTAATTTTTTTCACTCTCTAGAAGATGTTTTTATCTCACAGGAAGGTTTCAAGAGCAGCTGACAGGGAGAATTTTCTGCCTTTTGTATTTGTGCCATCTGTCTATCGCCTGTCCTTCAGCGCGATGCAAATTCACTCCTTTCCACCCCCGGACAGTGCTCTCATTTCCAGCAGATCTGATTAGGTGCAGATGAAAAGCCAGAGAAAACTCGCCACAAGAGATGCCTGGGCTTGGAAGCACCTGGGCCAAAAGCAAGGCTGGTGGAAGGCTCTGACACTCACAAGAGATGCAATTGCAGTAGTTTAAGAAACTGCAACCTGCTGTGCTGCTCAGCTGATGCTTGTCGTAGGGACTGGGCAATTTCTTCAAATATTCTGCCGTGACCACCCCAATCCCTGACCACGTGTGAGGATGGGACCGACGGCTTATCTCCTTCCATCACCCATGTTCCACGTCTGACTATCTTTCGACTACAAGCAGTAGGTATGTTTCATTGAATATAAAATTTCCAATTTCCAAGCTGGAGAATATTACAGCAGGTTCTCCCACAGCTTGGATTTATACTTAGTAAATCTATTCAGAATCCAATATACTTAGCAGAATGGTAGGCTGCAGCCTTCAGGAAAGAAGTGAAAGGTAAAAATTAAGATAGAAAAGACTTCCCTTTTTTTTCCCCCACCCCCCAAAGCATTGGAACTAAGCATTGGAACAATTTACTGGGGCTGCACTAGCTTCTCCATCACTTATAGGTGTCAGCACAGTAGCGCACATTCAAGACTTTATGAATAAAAAGATTATTTTGGACTGATCGTCTCTCCCCATCCCATTCCAGAGAGGTAGCAAAAGTAAAGGCAGTGTTGGTTGAAAGAAATACTTGGTTTCATGACTTTTTAAGGATTATTAAAGAGGGAAAAAAATAGAAAGAATATTTGAGACCATGATGAACTGAAAACATTTAATTTTAAAATGTCAAAAACCCCTCTCCATTTTTAATGCAGAAAGAGGGAGTCTTGAATGAATAGTTTAACAAATCTAACACACTTCCACAAAACATATTCGAATGTGCATTACTACTTTTTTCCCCCCTCCCGCAATGAAAAGTGGACATGAAAACATCAGAAGCAATCTTGTAAACAAGACTCTGTATTTTTGAAGATATTAATCTCTCACAGAGGCAATAGGGCGTGATGCAGAAATGACTGGGGGAGGGTCCTGGGACTGTGCTGTGCAGAAAGACATCACGAGACACAAGTCCCCCCTGCTTTACCAGTGCTCAGAGGGTGCACAGAAGGACTTCACACAAGTGCATGAGGCTGAGGGACATGAAGTCAAGTCTATGATAAAGCTACCTTCTCCCAGGACCCCAGGAATTGTTTCTCCCTAACACCCCAGCCCCAGTTTGAAGCTGACAGCAGAATTGATGTGAGCAGCAGGAACCAAATATCTCTTCTCCAACCAACTCCATTCCTCTTCTGTTTCTCATTAACAGATTTCTAAACAGTGCAGCAAACAGCCTCAGGATCCCAGAAGAACTCTGAAACCTTAGGGTGACTATCTTACATGACGAGCCCTGCTCTAAGCTGACCTTTGTTTAGCACCTGGTCTTAGGAAGGGGCAATGCTGACCACAGAGCTTTCCTGAACAGGTCACAAAATATATTGTGAAATTGCCCAACATTATTTCTAGCTGGCAATGTGCCTTTCCTGCATACCACAGTCCTTGCCAGGAGTGGCACGCCTTTAAATAGTAAAGACAGACATCTTCCCAAGTATCTATTGAACTGGAATTAATGCAGAGTGCTTACAGGCTTTCACATGCACCACCAAGCAAGCTCACTACCCTGGGCTGCAGGAAAGCAGACTTTGGCCTCTTCAGGGATCTTCTTGGTAGAGCCCCATAGGCTAAAGTCCTGGAGAGAAGAGGGGCCCCAGAAAGCTGGTTCCAGGATCACCTCCTCCAAGCCCAGGAGCGATGCATCCCAGCAAAGAGGAAGTCAGGCAAAAACACCAGAAGGCGTGCGTGGATGAACCGGGAGCTCCTGGACAAACTCACAGACAAGAAGGAAGCCTACAGATGGTGGAAGCAGGGACAGGGAGCCTGGGAGGAATACAGGGAAATTGTCTGAGCAGCCAGAGATCAGGTTAGGAAAGGTAAAGCTTCCCCATGGAGAGGGTGGGGAGGCACTGGGACAGGTTGCCCAGAGAAGCTGTGGGTGCCCCATCCCTGGGAGTGTCCAAGGCCAGGCTGGATGAGGCTTGGAGCAGCCTTGTCTGGTGGAAGGTGTCCCTGCCCATGGCAGGGGGTGGGACTGGGTGGTTTTTAAGGTCCCTTCCGACTCAAACTCTTCTGTGATTCTAAAGCTGCTCATCTGATCTGGGAGGGGAGCAGGCAAAGCAGCCTATGCAGGCTGGGCTTTGCACTCCTCCCACGATCATGGTGCACTTTCTGCTTCTATTAACTCACAGCTAAGTTTTGCCTCTAGGCCAACATAAAAACTCCTGTCCAAGGCACTTCATGGCACAGGTGGTGTCTAGAAGGTAGCCAGAGGTCATTGTGGTCCAAAATGTCCATCTGAATAGGCTATTCCAGGCACTGCCCTACAGCAGATGCTGTTGGTTGTGTGCCTGGGCTTGTGCTGCTCTCACCCTGCCCATGCTTGCTGTTGACTTGCTCCAATGGCTTGGACAGGCACGCACTGGATTATTAATGAAGAACAGCATGTCTGTGTGCCACACAAAGAGAAACGAGGCAGCGGAGTGAAACAAAACCTGAGCGCTTCATTCCCAAGTTCTAAATCTCAAGACTCATTTCCCCCAGACTCAGTGTGCTCCTTTCTGTAGCTGCTGGCTTCCTCAACAGACAGTTTTCATGCCTTCTAATATTTTCTGCAGTGTATTCCCAACACATGGGTGTTTGCATAGACATGCCACAGCCCTTCCCACCCATCCGGGGCAGGAGCGTTGTGGAGCAATTCAAAGCACTGCTTTTTTTCCTTCAAATAACTGATTGCTACATAATTAGCTCTTTTGTTCTGGATATACAAACTCAGCTAGTTAATTACAGGCCACCTTGCCAGTGGTTTTTCAATTCTCTCTGGGTCTTGTTGCTGGGAGGCACATTAAGTAGCAGGGAGGAAAAGAAAGCTATAAAACTGCTAAGAACAAAATGTTAAAAAAATCCTCCTGAGTTGTCTGTGAGAGCTTTTATTTTATGAGTAGCCACAACAACTGGTGCTTCCATAATGCCTCACAGATTTGTCAGTCTGTAGGCATAAAGATCAGCAATGCTGCAATCCAAATGACTCTTTTCATGAGCTTTGCACATGTAACAAAGATAGTAAAAAAAAAATAATCAGACCACGTAGTGCTATCCAGCTGTGGTCTGTAAAAGCGCTTTCAGTTATTGACCTGTGCTGTATGTATCCCTCAGAGCTAGTGGGCTATTTTTAATTTCTTTATTTTTTTTTCCTTTTCCTCCAATGAGATGGAAGACAAGATTTTAATTTTTTCTAATTCCTTAGATGCTTCTGCATTCAGTAGGGTGTCAGAAAAGCTTCTCAAAGAGCACATGATGCAAAAATACATCGCTGCAAGAGAAGGAATAAAGGGAGGAGGAGGAGAGATGAATCTAAAGGTTTTAAATCATGCTAAACCCCCACCCTCTTCCTCATCTTTCTTAGCAACGATGTGCCAGGGGTGTTAGCCTCTGCATGCAAACCCGTTCCTTTCCTTCCGCTCAGGAGACCCGGAAAGAATCTGTGCTAAAGCCTTGGGGGCATCTCTGCCTCAGCTATCCTCTGCAAACTGAAGGAAGTCCCTGTAACACATGGAAAACTCTCAAAGCAAAGAGAACCGAGTTACGCATCCACAGACCTCAGTCTTTAAAGAGTTCACTGCCTTGTAGATGCTCGAGGCTGTGATGGAGCTATGGAGCCAGCACAAAGGGTAAGGACCACAGTAAAGGCATTGAGCAGTACAACAGGTCATTATGTCTCTGTGGAGTTTGGGGTGAAAAGTGGACTTTCTGTTATCTGGAGAGATGTTCCCCACAGACAAGATCTGTTGGCACAAACAGGACTGTGCCGCCAGCCATAACCAAGGCAGGGTTGCAGGGTATGGAGGGTCCTTCAGCATGGGGACTCTTGTCACTCTCAGCCTGGTACAGCCACATGCAGACTCCAGAGCCAAAGAAACTTCTCCTCCGCTGCCACTGCAGACAAGCCGGGTGGCAAAGCTTCTACCTTAACCAAACCCTTCTTAGACCAGATGTTGTCTTGGTTACAGACCCCTGAGTTTTTCACTAATATTTCAATTAGCTTGCTGCCCGAAAGTGGGTTTGCACGTTTTGGGAGAACTGAAGTTATTTTCTTAGATAAAATTCAGTGTTTTCTGGGACAAATCACTTTTGTCTGTTTCTTTTAATAGGAATAAAGTTATTCTTTCCCCTGAACTTTCAGAGTTTCATAATTTAGGGCAAGATTCCACATTTAAAGGCACTTTATTCTTTTTGTTTGTTTTTACATGAAAATACAAACTATTTTCAAAGGAAATCTGCTTTTCTTTTTTCATAGAGAGAAAACACATTTTCCATTGAAAAGTGGTTTGGGTAGAAAGTTATTGCTTTGTACAAATGCCAGTGCAGGGGGAAGTGCACCTCACAGTGACAGCATCTCCTCAATTGGTTCAGAAAACTCCTTGATTCAAAATAAAAGTTCCATATATTTTCTTCAAGGAAAAAAAGTCTCAAAGGAAAAAAACCAAAGCCACCTATAGCCAAGAGCACCAATTGAGAAAGATTTCATTACAGCTTTGCTGAAAACTTCTTTACTTCCAGGTCTCAGAACAAGAGGTCTCTGAATGAGCCTGCTTTAACATACTCTCTTTAGACCAAGAGCCAATTGTGTACATATATGGCCACTGGAAAATGAGATTATTAAAGATTTATGCATTGAGAAATGTGCTGCACGAAGAGAAAATGAACTTTTAGGAGAGTGGCAAAACTATTTAGATGCACTTGATTTTAAATTAAGTTCTTAATGAAGAATTCTTGCCTTTAGTTGTATTATAGTTCCAAGCAGTTTTCACTTTCTCCTTCTCTCCCTCCTCCTTCCCCTTTCTCTCTCTTTTTTCTGCTCTTTCTTTTATTTAAGTGACTTCCCTTGAAGGAATAATAAACCGTCACTTCTCCTTCATCTAAATTCACAAGACAGAAAAAAATTAATTCTTTAGTCTCTCTGACTCAATCTTTAATTTTCCTTTGACGACAAAGCTGCCTGATAAGACTTCTTGCCTGCATTGTTCCTCTTCATTCCCGAAGAAGAACTTTCCTTTTCTCTGTTTCAAGTGAAAGATGGGAATTCTTGCTGGGTGAAGTCTTGTTTCTTTTGAAGTCTTCTGGGCTTCTGCCAGGTGGTCCAACCGAGCCAGGCTGTGTGATGAGTGCTTGGTCACCAAAATGCATGGCGCTGGGTAGTTCTCCTTCCTGCCAGCTTTGGCTGTTGGAACTCACATGGCTCGGTATTTGAAGGGCTCACAGGTGGTTGCTGAGGTTTGAAAGCTTCAGCTCCTGAAATGATATGATTATGTGAGAAGTTACTCTTTCATCTTCCAAAAAAAGGTATAATACCATAGCTCAAAGTGCACAGAGACTAGCACAACCACACTGCTGCAGTGTTCTCCTGGCCCAACACTTCCAGACACAGAAGGCTTAAAAAGACAGCGAAAAAATAGGATTAATTACAAATCCCAATACTTTCAATGTAAAAAACCCACCAAAAAGATTGTAATTCTAGCTGCGAGAGACAAGAATCCACTTCTTGCTATCCAGGCAATGCTGTACCTGATTAGAATTAAATATATGTAGGGGGAGAAATTTCACAGGTGTTCACTTGCTTATCAAAAGTTTTCCTTCTTGGCTTCTTCAAGCCTTTTCACTGCAAATATTCAAACCATCCAAGTAAAGGAAAGCAATTACCTCAAAGCAAGTTTAACTCAAGTAGCCAAAGCTTTACCAAAACCACATCTTTTGTCGACTTAAAAGCTGCAGTGGCCATTAACCCATTCTTAATTTAAGGAGGCCGCAGTACCTGTGATTGCCAACCACACAGTCAGTCCTGCTGTTCACAGTCAGCAGGAGGCACAGACCAGTGATTCTTGAGAGAAGCAAGTCAGATAGTCCAATGCATGTATGAATTTCACAACCAGTTTGCAGATCAACAGCAAACAGAGAAGAGGTATGAATTAATTAAGGGCAAAAATCAAACATTTTTTTCTGTGAAGGTTTGCCCTCTACTTTGTACCTTACCCTCCCAGAAGTTGAGACAAGGGTCCTGTTGAGTAAGGGGAAGCCTAGGCTTGAGTGAGGCTTCTAGACCCTAAATCTGAATTCAGTGTCTCAGTTCCTGAGATCAACCAAAACACAAGCATATTTAGCAGGCTGCTGCTTGAGACAGCAGCCTTTATTATGGATTTCCTTCCTTGTACAGACTACTTTTCCTCAGAACATGGATGCTACCTGAATGTGGCTTTCTGCAGTTTTGAAAATGTAAATTTATTCTGTATTTCCAGTGTCGTCTGTTTCTCTTATCTTCATGTTACAGTTATCAGAATAAATACCAAAAGACAAGTCCTTGGAGAGATCCTGTACGTATGTGAGCTAAGTACTCCAGCCAGTAGCTAATCCAGGCAAGGAATTTCAAAACATGGATTAGTTTTGTATTAATTGCAAGAGATAACCGGGGCCTAGTAAGCAGGGAGAGCAGTGGGAAGTGCCTCCTCCCAGAAGTCAAGGAGGATGAATGAGGGACTTTCTTCAGTGAAGATTCAAACCACGGACCTACGAAGAGCTTTCCCCAAGCGTCAAGAGAAGAAAGTGACCTTCAGCATCAGAAAGCTTGAAGTGAAGATGAGCAAAGAGATTTTAAACAGCATTTGTGTGGAATTTGGCTACCTGAGTCTGAAGTGGCAACCCTGAAACTCCCTTGAATTTCAGTACAAATTGTACTTTGAGAAATTTGGCTCTTCAAACCAAAACTCTAACCTGGTTCTTACTTTCACATGTTGCAGCTTCCAGAAAGTCACGTACCCACATCCAGCCACCTGCGTCGGTGGCTTTAGACATGTGAAGCTTCCAACTTTTCAGTTTTGCATCACTGAAGGAGCCCCTCTCGGAATCACTGCTGAAGGCTGCATCAAGCAGTTTCTGCCTTCAAAATACAAGTCCCTGACACATGACCTACAACAGTCACTCCCCTTAGCGCGAGCAGCAGTGATGTCCTCCTCACTCTACAGACGAGCCTTGTAAGATGGTCCATGAGTAGTATCCATCCGTCATAACCCATCATTACATTCCCCCAGACTGCACAGAGAAAAGCTGAAAAACACCTCCCATCTCAACAGGTTGGATGTTGCAGAGATTCACCCAGGACTGGAGCATCCATTGCTGACATGTCTCTCAGCTCCAGCTCAGCATGTGCCGTCACGATGGGCATGGTGTGCAGCACCAGTCGCACACTCCTGCGCATGTCAAATTAGATCTACAAGTGTTCAGTAAGGGCAAGGCTCTACACCTGTGAGCAGGGGCCCTATATCACCTTTTCCTTGAGTTGAGCCCTATATATATATATGTATATAACTGCCTACCTATGCCTTTGCATTTGTCACCATGGGCTTCTATAGCCGCAGCTTGTTCTGTTGGAGACTTAGTCCTGGCAGCATGTTTGACCCTGTAGCCAGTCTGGCTGAATTACAGTTGCTGGCTTCCTGAACCACTTAAATAACATGAAAAGTTGGCAAACTCCAGAGCTGTCAGGTTTAGTCCATTCAGTCCGTTTTACTTTTTAACTACTCTGCTCATTTTGCACCAAGTGCTCCCAGTCCTTTCTCTTTACATTTAATCAGCTCATTATATTAATTAAATATGAATTGATTGTAAAGGACATTCATTGAGATTTAAAAGAGATACATTTAGGTGCCCATGTAATTAACTCAAAATAACAGAGGCAATAAATGTGGAAGCTTATTAATACAATAACCTTGTAAGGATCGTTTGGAGTATTTCCCCTCCACACCCACACACTTGCCCAGCACCAGCTATCACAAGTTACATATCAATTAACGTACTTTCAGAAGTTAATACACATTTTCAATTAGCTGGTCTCTCACTTGCTGGCTCTGACAGCAGTTCCATCTTTGAGTGTCTCTACCTTTTTCCTCTTTGGCATCCCGTACTGTTCAGCTCTTTGAATTTCCTGCCGCTCCCTAGTTCCATGTTAGCTCAGCTCTTTTGATCTGCCTAATTTGTGAAAGAGTTCAACTGCCGAACTCTTTCATAAATGCAACAGAGGAGAACATCAGGTTGGGAACAGGTAGAAATGAGTTTGACCATCAGATCCAGACCTGGCTTTCAAACAAATAATTTCTTTTTCTCTACCAATCTGTAGTCAATTAATTGCATTCTAGCCTGGGCCAACATTTTTCTGTTTTCCAAATAGACTGAAAATGGGTAGAGTTGGGGAAAGGATGTCTTTATGCAACCAGAAATATGCATACATAGCACTCAGAGTCTTCTTTTTGAAGCAAAAGGCCTTTTTTTTTTTTTTTTTTTAATCAACGTATTTTTCCAGCATGAAAGTCCCCCTTTGAAATAAAATGGTGCATGTGGCCCTTTGGGGCTAATTACCAGATGCTCATCTGGATGTTATCTTTTACAGAGGCTGAAAAACGAAAAAATGCTAAGTCAAGCCAGTGCATTAACATTCTTAAAAATATATACATCATTTATCTACCAGAGAGACGAGGGTTTGAAGTCTTGTTAATGAATATGAGACATTCTGCCTTACTATTAAGGAGCACTGCTCTCGTCGGAGTCACATGAAATTACTGCTGATCAGAAAAATGGGTTTCCCATCCCAAAATAGTTCTAAGGATTTCCAAGATACTCTTACTCTGAAGAGAGAAAAATGCTAAAAACTATACATTTTTATGACTTGACCCTCCAGAATCACAATTTTGCCTCACAGAGAACATATGAGCATTCCCTAAGTATATAATGTTAATATTTGTTAATGTAAATTAATATATCCAAAAGTAAATGGTATTAAAATAAGAAATATTAAAGTATCTACACTTTCAGTACTGCACGCAAAGGAAACACTTTGGTCTGAAGTAAGTAACAATGCCAGTGGTCCTAAAAAAAAGAGTATTTCATGTGCTTAACCAATTGTAATTATGTTTTGCTACTGCTTGAGAACCAGTGAAATGATGTACATACAAAAACACCAAGAGCAAACTGAAATATGAAGAGGAACCTTAAGCCAGGAATGTTTCTTTTATAACATTCGTTAAGTTCGTGTGACTCCAACTGCTACCGTCATGGGGAGAGGCTTTCTGTCGCGGGGCACTTGGGTGCCCAAGCCACGAAGTCCTTGGGTAGTGGGATGGGACAGCGACCCCGCTCTTTGCAAGAACTCTGGCTGGACAAAATTGAGAGGATCCCAATGTCCATCCCCACCAGCAGTATGGGCAGGCCTTAACCGAGGGGAAGGCGTGTGTCCTGGAGCCCCGAGCACTGCTCCAGGTTTGTTGCACAGCATGGGTGAAGTCTCTGTTTCCCTTGGGATGCATGAGACAGGTATGGTGGGGGGAAGTCAGAGCAGCGCCTTTCCAGTTGCTCTGCAAAACCTGTTGGACTAAAGCAAAGCCCACATGCAGGCATATTCGGGAGTTGCCCCACACCATCCTGGGGTCTTGCTGCAGACACAGCACTGGAGCCCGTGGCACAGCCTGAACATGGACAAGGAGAGGGAAGGAGAGGCAGCACACCCACAAGCAGTGGATGTGGAGGGCTGGCTCATGGGGTGTTCTGCGACTCCAGCTGTTGGGAAACGTATTCACAAATGGTGTCTGCAAATGCAACCATTACACCTCATTTTATAGATGGAGCGCAGACAGACTGAGGCTATAGCTGTGCACACTCCAGGCCAGCACGAGCCAACACCACTGCCAAACCCCCCAGACGCATTCCCACCCCTGCAACACTTTGCGCTTCAGCAAAGCTAGTGCCAAGACAAGAAGACATTTTTCCTTACCCTCTGATTCCCTCCTTGCAGTACAGTTTCTTTGAAGACTATGGGTATGAGTCAACTCTGCAAGGATTTACACAGTTGAATGAAGACAGCTGAAATGAAAAACAGCTAAAGAACAACAACAACAAAATCAAACAAAGAATGCAGAGCTGTTGAGATATGACTTTTTTCTCCCTAAAGCCTTTATTGCCTTAGATTGAGTTTGGTTAGGAGAACTAATCAAGATGTGATGAAAGTCAAAGAAGCAAAATGTTGACATTTCCAAAAACTTATCCCTTACCTTTTTAAGCACTGACAGTCACATTTAGTCAATTTCACTGATACTCTTAGTTCCTCCAAAATCTAAGTTTGAGGTAAACCTACCATTTGCTGGGATTTGCAGAAGGAAGATTCTGTCCTGTTGCCTCACTGGGATGACAAGGATGCCATTGTTCCTACAGACGGTGGCTTTTTCCTGCATCCTGCCTGCACAGCCTAAGTCTCAACCTATTGTTAACTCTGTAGTGCTGAACACCTGCCTTTGGAAGAATAACAGCCTCTCAAGTTGTTTTGATGTTGGTTTTACCATGTTGTACTTTTGCTTGAGCTCCTGATTCTGCCATTTGCTCTCTAAGCAAGGCACATCTTGCACCCAGGAGCAATTAGCCAGGCAGGTGCAGGCACAGGAATCCAATAGTTGCAGCTTGGTATCTGGCACCAGCCTCAAGCCTGGGCAGTTTTGGGTGTCATTCACCTGACTCTGGCAGGCTCCAGTCAGCCAAACATCGTTCTGGGCCAGGAACCGCAGATCACATGGAGCAAACACCTCTCTGCACACTCTGCACAAGCACACAGCCCATTGGCCCGGCGAGCCTTAGGCAGAGACATCCACCGCTTGTCATCACATTGCCGCAGCCCTTGCAATGAGGATGCTAACAGTTCCTCTTTTCGTCTGCAGGTTTATGCCCTTTCGTCCTGCTCCTTCCATGTATCTGGCACCAATGTTCCTTGGCATTAAAGGTACATTTTTTTCTTCATGGGAAGTGTTGGCCTGACACCCATTCCATCTGGCCAGACTTATTAGGGAAGATGCACCTGCCTTGCTCCCCTGAATCATAGAAAGTCCTTGGCTGGTCCAGGAACCGTTAATCCAGCTGGAATGAGAAATGCCACGATCGGCTCGGTGCACTGGTTCAAAGACTAGGAAAGCTGGGGAGTGTTTTGGATGGTATTAGGAGACAGAAATTTGTAGCTTTTTTATACTCCCATCCAATTTTATACATTTTGGGCTCATTTTCTCTTCTGATATGAGAAAAGTTAGGACAGCGCTGAACTTGGATGACAAAACAATGCTTTAGAAAGACCAACCCATACTTAGAGAAAGCTCTTAAGGTGTTTGGGTTCAATGGGTAAAAGAAAAAAGCCCGACTTGCACAGCAGGCGATGTCCAGATCCTTATTGTTGAATTTTAATGGTGGCATACATTCTATCAGTGTTTCCCAAAAACTGTCAGGTGTTGAGCTCAGCCACACCATTGTTTCAACAAAAGCACAGTCCCCACCTCGTTGTTGGGACTGTTAATCCTGGGACAGGAGCACCAAAGAAACAGTTCCTCCCAAACAAACTGCAGTGCTCTTCCAATGACAGCAGTAACCCCTGCTAATCTTCTAAACCAGGGAGAAATCTCTACTGTACAGGGCAGCTACCTACTTGCTTAACTTTAAAATGCTTAGTCTTCAATTAAGAGTAAGATAATTTCTGGGGTGTTTTTCCCAGCATTGTTTTGACACCTGTTTCCCCCTGGGCAGAAGCTTCTCCTTAGGTAGAGGATGCAAACCAGAGAAGATGCCCTTCAGAAAGTGGAGCCACATTAGTATGAGACAGTTCTTGCTTTTCAACACTGCTGCACTTCATGTAAAGTTTCTCCCCTGCCACACTCCCCCTTCCCAATAAGCTTTATTTGTTCTGCTCATTCATAGAAAATGAAAGTCCTTGAAAAATAAAGGCAAGTGGGTAACACACATACTGGAGCAGCTCAAGTTAGTTATATTTGAACTCATTCCAAGGCAAAGCAAGCTACTCGGTTCTGGGGAAGGTGTTTCTGCTCTGAAGCACACAGAGCTCTGATCTGGGGAGCTTTCTTCAAGAAAACGGTATGGCAATGCGAAGGGGCATTTGTTTCAAAACACTTGGTACTGGAAGTTCAGCAGGTTTGTTGAAAAACACCCTGTTGCTCTTGTATAGCACAGTCCGCTGAAGCTGTACATAACTTCTCCAAAATGGTGCAAAAAGGATTAGAAGTCTTCATTTTCTCTCGTGCAGCCTTTTCTGAGTGAGCTGGAGAGAAGGAGGAAATCACTCAAATCTCTATCAAGAAATGGTTTGAAATTGGTGACTTGGCTTTCCAGATTTATTTCTTACTCTGCTCAACTGCATCCAGATTTGCTGGATTTGCATATCAGGGGAGATTATTTTTTCTGCTGTCAGCCTTGGAAGAGCAGGCAGGTGTGGAGTAATCAAACACCATTGAGCTTTAAAAGCTAAGGAAGCTACTGCTGTGGGTCGTGCAGCATGATGCAGCCGTTCACTGGCTTCCTCATCTTCCTTGCTATCTATTTATACATAAAGTCCTGCTACTGCATTAAGGCCTCACTTGTCCAACATTGCGTCTGGGCAAGAGGGTCCTTTTTAAACAGTCTGTAGGTCTGAAACTCTCAGAATTATTTCAGGCCATTATTTCAGACAATTATTCTTGTCTCGATCTTAATACTCCTCTGGTCTGCAAGTCCAAGCCTAGAAGGCTTCAGGATCCATGAGGAAGAGTTTATTATGGCAGGTTTTAAAATAACTAACATTAGCTAACATTGCATGAAAACAGCATTAAGTGCAGGCAAGGGTAATTTTATTATATAAAAGTCAGTTAGTCCAAGCTTCCCTCTCCCCTACAATTGACAAACTGTTGATATTGATTAGGAAATCGCAAGCCTCATAACTCGTTAAAAAAGGGGCACTTCAGCTTATAAAAACTCTTCCTATTAGATACAATTTCCAAAGTTTTTAAAAAGGCCAAGTAAGAAGCAACAACAGGAGGGTCCTGAGCCAACAAAGAGGAGTTGCTGTAATTTGGATATGTCAATACAGAGCCTCAGCAGAAGAGCCAGGCTCCTGCTTGCACTACTTATCTCGAGGTCCTGGAGGGCACTACAGCCTGTGACTCCTCTCTGCTCTCAGAAGTGGGAGAAGCCAAGGAGGAGGGAGGGAAGGAAGGAATCTGCCCGTGGTCCATCAGCAGAGAAAGAGAAAAGGCAAGAAGGGAACCTGGGACTCCTCCATCAGTGCTCCATCCTTTAGGCCACGCGGGACACTACAAGTTGTTGCTGGAATCAGACATGGGATGCTTGTTAGCTGATGATGGATGAGGAACAATTGAACACAACTTGCTTTTCTGCAGCAAGACAGTCTCCAGACAGCAGCCAAAGCTGAGTTTTGCCCATCCACTAGACAGATATTGATGACTCAGGAAGAGGATATAGCAGGAGGAGATAAATGGACGAGTCCAGAGTCCCATTCCTAACTCATAACACTGCTTTAATAAGAACGCAGCCACACAGCAACCGAGACAGTCAGGCCTGGTTTCATGAGCAATGTGGAGGCTTCAAAGAAGAGAGAAACGGAGCATCAGTTTCAAGCTGGTGGGTTTCTGATGAATAGAAATGTTTTAATGTGTGTAGAGGATCTTACCAGAGAAATGGAACACATTCCTCAAAGACTTGGAGAGAAAGTCAATTCACTTTGGAAAATGATGCAGTTAAGGTGAGAGGAAGAGGGAGGGGATTAGCATATTATAATACACACGCGATTTTAAGCTTGCAGGCACCCTTCATGGGATGATTCGGTTCGGCAAAAAGCACCAAAATGCACAGAGCAGACTGGTGGGCACATAGTTAAGCTGTGGTACAGCAGGAGGGAGGAGGCGAGGGGCTCTGCAGCACAAGGATGGACCATCCAAAAGTTACTGCTGCTGACAAGGGCATGAACCCACAAGGCCTTGAGTTTAGAAGCATCCAGATGCTTTTTTCTACCAAGGACACTAAATCAGGTCCAATTGTATCCTCTATGCTGTCTCTAAGGGATGGGCCTTGTGGGCTGAGCTTCAGATTCAAGCCCTAGGGTTTTATTATTGAAAGAAACCTGCTTCTTGACTTATTCTAAAGCTTCCAGGGATTGCAGTGGATAAGGAAACCGAATTTTGCCCTTTCCATCTGGGTGCCTTGTTTAAATCCAAAGGATTGGATGATACTCTATGTCTCTGTAGGAACTAACTTTATCTTTCCAGTCAGTCTTTAACACCTTTCCTGCAGTACAAGCAGCTGGCCAACAAAAATCAGAGCCTATCTCCAAAATCCCAGCAGCAACACTCTCCTTCCTGGATAAAGCTCATTAAGAGCTTTGTTTTGTAAGAGCTGGTGCATTGAAAGCACAAACTGAGGACCATCTCATCTCCTTGACTAGCTGATACCCAAAACAATGATGTACTAGCCTGTACATATAACATCAGGCCCCTCTCCAAAAAGGGCCAGAAATAACCAAGCCATTAATGTCAGTGGGAATGGTTTTTCCCCCTTGACAACAGTGGGCTTTAGCTCAGGCTAAGCAATGTTACTCCCAAGATGCTCAGTTCCAAATTTTAGGGATCCCAGCAGAATTTCTCAGCCTGACGCTTACAGTACCTCCAGCATTTAGTGCTGCTATATTTACTCACACATGGCCAGGTGCTTGCAGAATAGATGCTATCATAGCTGTTTAAGCTCCTCGATAACTACTCCAGTAGGACAATCGGTTTACAAGCAATTCTGATGAGGCCGTTAGATACTCTGCCATCAGTGCTAATCAACATGACTGGAGTTGTTGAATATACTTGCAAAGCACTCTCGTCAGCTCCAAGAAATAACGCAAAACCCATGTTGCCTTATAATTTCCCTTGCAAATTTATCACATCCTGCGAAGGTATGAATTTCCCATCATGTCCAAATGCTGTCACAAAAAAAAAAAAAGGCCTATTTTCCGCTTAGCCATAAACTGATGATGGGTATTGCGACAGCTCGTTTTCTATAACGAGCTCATCACTGTAAAATAGCATTAGGGATATGGAAAAACACACAGAAATTGAGCTGATCTGCAACAATTTCAGACTTGCTAGTGCCACTTCACACCAACAACTGGCCCCGTGGCCACTACTAGCCCAGTAGAGCTATTAGCAGGGACAGTGTCCAGAGACATGGTATTGCACTTAGTGCTGACGCTCATCCCATTTTAAAAAAAGGCATAGAAATATCACAGTAAGTGGTTTTGATGAGGAAATTTCTGGAGATTCATTACTGCCTGAACCGTAGGCTCCTGGAGCAGCTGGGGACTTAGGCAGGTGTGAAAACTGGACTAGGCCATTCATTTTGTCAAGATTGCTCAGGTGCTTGAAGTTAGGGACTGCCTGTATGCGTTTCTAAATGACGTGACAAACTGAGGCCATCTTTCTGGCTGGTTTTGACTAACGGCTCAATTAAAGAACCCTCTTAGCTCTTTAGCTTAGACGAAAACACACACTTTTTTCCCCTCACTGGGCTTCTGATTCTACTCAAGTGTACCATGGCAATTACTAGAGCTTTGCTGGCTACCCATGCCGATGCGGACAAACCATCTACCATCATTTCTGGGGCTCTCCAGGCTGCATACAGCACCCAAGATTTCATCCCAGGATCAGGAGCTCTGGAGGACACTGCTTAGCTGGCTGGGGCAGAAAGCAGCAGAATTTGGTTTACACAAGATGAGGTTTTGCCAGTTTTGGTGTCATGAGTTCAAGGAGTGCTTTGCACAGATTAAGAGTTGCAGCTCCAGGATAAGGACAACCTCATCTGTAGTGGGGGTTTTCAGGACTATCACAGTGCTGGTTGCAAACAGGAACACACATCAGAGACCTGAAACCAGAATTCAACATTTGTCAGGGTGAGGAACTCAAGAACACTTGCCTTTATATTCAACTCCTCTCCATATTACCCCATCTAATAGGATCCCCCAACTAATATGCAGAGCTTTTGCAGACCTGATCCCTCCCTGTACAGATAACTCACAACTCATAAAATCCAACCGCAGATATTGGTGTTACATTCTTTTTTCCTACATCTCTCTTTGGCTTCAGACATGTGAGAATAGAAACACACTGAGACCTTGCTGAACTGCATGATTTATAAATCCTCTTCTCTCCTTCCCCCCATGAGGTCTCAGCAGTTACACCTCACAGCCTTTAGACCACTTACAGCATACTCTATCTGCATGCAGCCGACGGCACAGGGAGAATACCCCAACTGCATGGAGCACAGTCGAGTCCTCAGGGACCACCAGAAGCAGCAAGTTCGAATCATGTAAGCCTGTCATCACCCTTCTCATTTATATTGGCTGCAAGCATGTCTGAATATAGAGAAACCACTGTCATCATCCCTCAGCTCCCTTGGGGTAACTCACAGTGGGAGGAAGGACTCTTCATCTTCAGGTATCAAACCATTCCAGGCAGCATAGCTCAAATACGCAGATATTTTACTATGACTATATTTTATAGTATGGCCATAAAGGCAATAAAACAAAAGGTTAATACTAGCAAGTTCATAAATTTAGTAGTCAAGGATTAGTACATTCTTGTACATCTTCCCGTACTTTATTGAAATTTTAGATACGGAGGTTTAGATGTGCCCTTGCACGAAGGTTTTGAGGCAGAAGGGCCAGTCTGGATATGTAAATAGTTTAAGTCACAGCAATAATTGCAGCTGAAAAAGGGTCTAGTACAGACTGGATTGATAGGAATTGTTATAAAACTTCCCAATGTCTGTATTACAGACCAGTACCTGTTTTCAGCAGTCTGTGCTGAAATGTCCACTTCTATAACCAGCTCAAGCTGTTTGACAAGTTATTTTCTTCAGCTAAGAGTCACCAGTCTCAGCCAACAGAACAGATTACCTGAGTGCTTCCATGACAGTGCAGATCACCCGGTTGGCTTCCCCTCCACGCCAGCCTCTGGTGATGTCTGAAGCTCAGCAGAGTGACTTGGCACTGACACAGACCAGCAGCACTCAGTTTGTTCCACTGACTCTTAACAGCACTGATAGATTACCCCACACTTTGATTTCTTCAAAATCCTTACTGGTCAGTCTTCCAAGAGGATGTCCACACATGGGTATAGTTTCACGTTCAACTAATATGCTCTCCATTTCTGTAGTTATTGATATACCCAGAAGGACACAGAACCCACGCTCGTGGGCTGCAGCACTTGGTGTCATAACTTCCCTGTGCCCCAGCACGCAATGTGCCCAGCAGCAATATCACACTGCAATACTCCCCTGGGGTAAAAAGCAACTGCCCAGGGATAGATGGGCAGATGACTAGAAATTGCAAAACTTTGGTAAATTGAGAAACTATTACATCCTAGACTTCCTCTCCTCCCCGGATGCTGGGAAAAGCCCAGAAGTCTTCACACGAAGGATTTAGAAACACAAGGCCTGTTTGCCTGCATGGGAGGGCTGTCAGCAAGATTACATCCATGTTTGCTCCTGAAATGGTGCCATAGCTACGTGAAAAATGACAGCTGAAGTCTGAAACAGATCTGGCTCACTCACTAGGTATCCACCACTGCACTGAACAGATCATCAACTTAAGTGTTGACACAGAAACATCCAAGGGAGCTAACCAATCGTGACCTCCCTGGAGTGGTCTTGGCCCAAGGTAGCAGCTCACCGTACTTGGGGCAGTTCTTGGGCACAGCTCAGCTGGAGGGCAGAACCCCAAGGTCACATCCGGGGACTGTTCCCCATACTCAGAATGGACAAGACACCCACCTTCTGTGGAGGAAAAGCTACTTGTATTTTGGGGAGGAAAGGCCCAGCTGTGCTATACCATTTCATATCATGGTCAGACAGCATGTATTATTATCTATCATAGGTTTAATCCCTTCTTCCCCTCCCACCCCTCAAAGACCCTTCAGAGTTATAGCAAATTTCTATCAAAAGCACATGACTATATAAAGTTAATAGATTATTTGAGGGAGAATTATTTAACATGTTCCTCAGGAATACCTATGTCCCATTCTCCCTCTCAATCCACTCCCATTGTTTTTTCCATAGTCACTGAAAAGATTTTAACTTGAGCCGAGATTAGTTCTGTGCCATTTACTATTCTTATTACAATCTCCATGAGAACAAGCCCTCCACATTTTTAATGCCACCTGCAGTCAGTGACTTATGTTCCTGCGCTGCGCTACTTTGATCTCTTCAGTATTTGGTTGTTTTTATGGGGCTGCCTCTTCTGTTTTCTCTCCGTTTATGGCCTCACTAATCTGTGCAAAAGGAGCCCAAAAGGCAATCAATCAAATCGCAAAATACTGAAAAGGACAAAACAGTGTGGTGCAAAAACTCTACCTCCAGCTGAACTGACATAATTAGTTCCCAGGAGTATGAAAAGCATTTCCCTTCCCAGGTGATGTGAGCTTCCTTCCACAAGCCTTGTAATACACATGTCACAAGGTGTCATGCAGCGTTACTCCCTGGAGTTTGATAGCCTCCTCAGTCCAGACATCCCCTGACAGGGTTTATTAAGTCAAGGAGAGCAGTAGCAGCAGGAGCGGACAATGCAACACAGGGTTAACCAAACTGTGTTTTAAATATGTTGTTTTAACAAGTACCGGCCCTAACTGCGAGTTTTGTGCCAGAGGACTCCTACCTTGTTAACATAATGACACAGTTATCTGCTGCACATCATCGTCATCATGCAGAGCAGATCCCCAGGTAGGGTCAGTCACGGTAAACAGGCACGATAAAGCGGGTACTCAAGCTGTGCAGAAACCTCGGGTTTGGTACTAAACTGCAACTATCTTCCTTTCTGAGCAGCTCCTCTTGATGGGAACTCTGAGTTCACAGAC
This sequence comes from Rhynochetos jubatus, assembly GCA_027574665.1. NCBI lineage: Eukaryota > Metazoa > Chordata > Aves > Eurypygiformes > Rhynochetidae > Rhynochetos > Rhynochetos jubatus. The sequence continues at coordinate 3,241,147 of CM050672.1, read as the reverse complement.
ACTGGTAAGGGTGGTTCTATTAGCAAACCAAGGCCATGCAGACAGCGTCCTGCGTGGCAGGGTTTGCACACTGGCCACCTGCATCATTCTGCAGCCGGGCTGAGGCCATTAGTTGCTTGTTTATGCTTCTTGTGGGTGACAAAGAAAGAGCCTCTCTTTGCCACCTGATATTGCACTTGTGAAATGACCTCAGCAGCACTGGGAAGATGCAGAACTCCTGTGTGAGGTTTCTCATCATACACTAGACGTGGGTGTAAAATACCACAGGCTGTCTTTGTCCACCCACAGGCCCAGATCAGGTTTTGTGCAAGGAAGTCAGCGACCTGTCACAAGACTTCATCTTACAAAATTCTTCCCCAGACTCCAAACAGAAAGCCAAGACATGACTCTTGATAAAATGACAGCTGGGTGAGACACAAAAGAGACCGAGGTTGTACAGGACATTACAAGTAGGATGGTCTGAGAATTATGTCCTTAGGCTGCCTTAAGTTAGCCTTGAAACACTGCCGCACAAAGACTTTTTGTTACAAAGTTAAATGTTCCTGGGAACAATTGCTTTAAAACAAGTGAGGTGGCTGGGAAGATTGGTCAGTAATTTTAGAACTAAAATTGTGATTAAAAACACTTCACCATTGAAAGTTCGGAAGCAGATTGTCTGATGGCGATTAATACGACACTACAGGGCTTGGCTGCATGGAAGAACGGCAGAAACTAAACTTGAGTTAAATTCTTATCAAATGAAATGAATCCAGCGTAATCTGATAGGTCTTAAAAGGTTAATGTAAGCTAAATCAATGCTGTCTCCATCCAGATAAGGTTTGGGAAATTGTCCTTGAGTGTGAATGTTCAGAAGTCTGAAGACGAGGGTAATAAAGGGCTTTCATCTTCTGCTAATCTTTGCCAAGTCCATTGCAATGCATGAAAAGTTGATGATAAGGATACTCTGATTTATCAGCCAGCAGACATAACACTGGAGTAGGCATGGTTTTAAAACATTTCATCTTCTTGGTTTATGTTAGGTATCTTAATAAACATTTTAAAAATCCTAACGCAGTCAGTCAATGATGCTGGATGCAAAAGGCTGGCATCACATCACCTTGCCTTGTAAAGTTTCCTGCAGCAAAACACCAGGACTCCCCCGGGGGTGGGGAGGAATCTGGAAGCCTGGCTCAGTAGGCGAAATGACGTTTAAGAAAACCGCTCTGCTGGGATAAGCAGCTAAATGGAAGCAGAGCATCAGCATGCATTTGAACTTCAAGCACATGGTTAAATCCCAGAGATCAAGGAGATTTCCAAGGACTACTCAAACCCATCAGAGCTAAAGGGCTGCTTAGCTTCCATTCATGACTTTGAAACTATCCCTCTAAATTTATGGCTAAACTTAAGACACAGGCTTAAGTGCTCTTCTAGTGTGTTAAGTCGGGGGCTGAGAACAGGAAAGAGAGGCGAGAAAGCTCTAACTCTGCCATGTGCCACGGGAGATAGATCTCTCGTCTCAGCAGTACGTGCGTCTGCCGTCTGGTTGCGGTGGTGACACCTCTGGGTTCACCCAAGCACATGTACAAATAACAGGCTGCTCTAAATTCACCCTGGACATGCCCTGTCAGACCTACTTTGCGATACTTCCTAGAACAGCACAGTACCTCAGGATCACTACGGAATCACAACAGGATGGCTCAGGGTCAAACAGCTTGAAGAAAAAAAAAAAAAAGAGAGAGAAAAAGCACTTGAGGTCTGCCAGCCCCCAGGCAAAGGAGGGTTGTCCCCTGTACTCTTTTCTAACTCTGTCCAGCCTAGGTTCAAAGGCTCAAGTTCACTTCAGACACCAGTTCCAGCAGTTTAGTGGAGACCATGATGTCATGATGATCTGGTGATAAGTGTGCATACAAAATGTGCAGGTCTGAATTAATCTGTAGTTAGCTCTGACCATTACAAAGCTCCTGCTGCGTTCTCTGCTAAATCATGAAACATCTCCTTTGCTAGCTCCTCAGCCACTGTTGTGCTCTATCCAAGCAGTTGGTGCTATGAGAGATGCACTCAGCACTAATTCAGTGTATTGTTAGAGTTGATTAATACCTGAGAACTCTGTAAAAACACAAATTACAATTATGTGTACAAACAAGCAGTACACATACACAAAACTTACAGGAGATGTATTTTCCCAGAATGAGCTGTCAATTACCAAGTATTTATGTATTATGTTTACAAAGGCTTTTATAACCAACACTCAAACCACTTTAGGTATTAAGTGCTTAAAACTATTGATTTGATTAATTCAGCCATCTTCATAAAACCATCCTGTTCTGTTTTTCTTGGGTTGCAGATCTGATGTTCAGCCATACCCCTTACAATCTGCTTTGGCCCTGGTTCTCTGAGCATGGCTTCAGGACTCCCAGGCATTTTGGAGAAACAGGGCTCACCTCCTCTGAACTGTCTGTGGGAGCAAGGCCCCTAAAACTAGACACCATGTACATGCTTTAACAACCCTCCCTCTGCTCCAGGCTGTGCTGATGCGAGCAGGTTTCCAAAGACAAGCTGAGCTTTATGTTAAATACATGAGATTCCCTCTTGCAGCACTGGTCTCCGGGAAGCCAATGGGATCCACAATGCCAGCCGCTGACCTGAAGCCACCTTCACATATTTAACTGATGAACAGCTGAAATAATCTGCTGCTGCATGTCATTAGATAGCTTGTGGGGCAAAGAGCAGCCCTAGGATGGATGCAGAAGTACTACTAGCTGGTGCCTTTGGCTCTCACCCATGGCTCAGAAGCCGCAGGGTCTTGCTGGCTCTATTATCTCTTTGAGCACGAGCATGTACAAATTAGCTCATTTATCTGTCATCTCATTATAAGGCCATCTCTTTAGAAATGGGGGGCATTTCTGCATCTCATTGTACAGTGCCTAGCACAGCAGACCCTGGGTCCTGAGCCTCACTAATGGAGCAGCCAGGCTTCCATCATTTGATAAAACAATTAACATCAATCTACTTGTCACAGCTATGGCTGCCTCCCCCATCTTTAAATCAAGCCGAGATACCATGATTTCCTGTCACCTGTGCTCTTCTCATCAAATCATCATTTATAGCCTGTGCTCAAGTTTGGGCATAGGAGACAAGAAGCAAAAAGTAGTGTCCCAGCTCCTCAGAGTGAGAGATAGAAGCTAAGTAGTGTCAAAAAGGCCAGCCAAATCTCAGAATATTATTTAGGAGAGAGTAATAAATAAGAAAGCCGATGTTCATGCAGGCTTTAATGGGTTTTATCACCAGCAAGTATACATCTTAAACAACGAGGAGCAGAGGGAGCCAGGTAACAAGTTCCAAATCCAGAGGCTTGTGACAACCATTGTTTTCTGAAAAATGAGGCAGGGGAGTCTCAAAGACAGCCGTAGAAGAGACGGATGATACAGATGGTTCTTTACTGCCCCAAACTATGGGATAGTAATAATAACAAAATCCCAGCAAATGGAAGTTAAATCTCATGGAATAGATCAATAACATGGAGAACTACACAGCTGTGGAAAAAGGAGCCACCTTCAGCTCTTCCAATGCCCCTCGATTTGACAGTAGAGGGGACAGAAGGGGATAGGGTGAACTGAGGGGCCTGGAGAAAAGCAGGGCTCTAACACAGAGGTGCCTAATAGGGAGGACATGAGACTGTGCATCCCGGGACCCTGCTTGGCACTGAGGTTTGGTAATTCCCTTCATCTGCCTGTGTCTCTGGTCCCCACCACATACTGATATTTCACCTGTACCTCAGGAGATTCTGGAGCACTCCTGGCACAGCAGGTTGCTGACCTTCAGTGGCTCTTTCCGGACCCTCAGGCGATGGTACCCATCAGTGCAGCAACCTCTAACAGAGCACTGGCCCAGTACCCATCTTACCCCTCACATTTCCTAATCTGTAACTCCAAATATTTCCTCAGTGCAGAAAGACCAAGTTGGATGTGTTGAGATGTAGGCAGTGTTGTCTGCTAGCCCAAGCATTGTTCAGCACTTGGTACAACCCTGGCAGTGTCAAAAATCACCCTGGAAGTAAAGAAAAGCAATTGCAAATGCAACCAGCTTTAACTCAAAAGTCAGAACGCTATCCAACAGGGCAAGCTCTACACAGACCTAACAAGCCTGTCATTTGAAGAAACTGTTTATGTAAAGAGATTTTAAACTCTTAATTTGGTGCCATTCGCTAACAAACTCCATTGGCAACTCTCCTCTGCATGGGACAACATTTGTTCTGCAACTTCCCCACTCACTGAGCGGGTTTGACTCAGTGGTGGGGAGCAAATAACACCAGGATGTTTGACAGAACTCCCAAAGCTCCGCTTTCTTTCCTGTAACTCAGCCAGATGCTTGCAATCCCTGATACAGAAGTAATGCCCAGACTGAACAATGTCAAACTGAACTGCTGTTCACAGAAAAGCCTCGGAAAACACAGAGCCATAAAGGCTGTTGTGATGAGAGTAAAAGCATCTTTGGGCTTGCCCTGGAAGGCTGGAGCCACCCACCAGCTCCCAGTCACTCCAGGATATGCTTCAGGGGGAAGGAGGTGGAGGGATGAGAAAACAGTGCTGTAGACCATTAAGTTTCTAAACTCCAAAATCCAGGTGTGGGGGCTCTGTGGATTTGGAGGTACAATCTGCACATGCTTGCCTCCTCACCTCTACCCGCTCAAGCTCCAACAGTAATAAGGACCCCCACAATGGGAACAGCCCTGCGTAACCACCATCCCAGCCAGGCAGCTCCCATCCTTTCCAGGTTTTGCACTGCTGTTCACCAGAGAGTTAAAAAAAAAGAGTATGTTTATGAGAAAAAGGTGCACTTAAGTGCTTTTCTCAGAAAGTATGGATAAACCAAGACTCCAGCCACTTGCATTGTCAAGCCCTGTGAAACAAGTTTAAGAAAAAGCAGCTAACACACCAGGCTGCTCCAAGCAAGTGCCTGGCCCTGGCAGCCCAGGGCTTACGCACCCGAGCAGGATGGTGCGGCTTCAGCACCTGATGGCAAAGGCCCACCCTGCTCCTCTCCATGCTTTAAGAAGGTTCTGCCTCTTAGCAGAAGGGATCACAGGGGCCATGAGCAGGTGAATCGTTCTACACGTAAATGAGGTTTCAGCTGGGAAGCTTCATTCAATAAGAGGTCAGAACTCATTCTTATAGTTGAACAGTTTTTGCTGTTGCATGGAGACATTTTACCTTTTGGACTCTGCTGAGATGCAGCTGAAAGCCCACCAAATCCAGGGTACTCCAAAAGCACTGCCTGGAAAATCCAGGCTTAAACTGAGCCAAAACCGTTTCCTATGAAATCATGGTACCAGCTAAGCTATAGCTTTGTGTGGGTTTCTCACCTTCTACACTAACTGCCAGGAAAATACTGTGGTGAAAAGGAAGAGGGAAATGCTTTCCAGGGAACGTATACACACCCTTGTCACGGAAATGTGGGATGTATACATTCACATGTAACGCCTACGTGTACCTTCTAGCCATATTATAAAGAAACACTAACATATATTTGGTTGTACAAATGGGAAAGGTAAGGAGCAGGGCTCAAGGAAGCTGCTTTAGAGGCACAGCAGGTGAGCGCGGCCGAGATCCAGAGTGGGGCCTCTGCGGGTGATCACTCCCTCTTCCCAGCGTAGCACACGAGAACTTTACAAAACACAGCTTCATAGCTCTTGAAATTGCCAACATACATGAATAATAATAGCACAGCATTAAAAAAGAGGTTTGTATTATTCTTTTGATAGTGTTGCAGTGTTCTTGAAAAATGAGTGTTATTTATTTGATCGTCCCCTAAAGATTCTTTTGTCACAGGCTATTGTGTAAATTTGTGTTCAGACAATTTTTTAAATGTTGAATTATTCACTTGATTGGCCTTAATGTCTTCTCCTGAAACACCTCAATATGGTGTGATTATTATCAATATACGGAGGGCTAATAAAAATGTGGGAAAAATAACTGCAGCTGGATTTTCAAAAGGGAAAGGATAATTTTCTAACTACTAAAACATTAGTAGTTAAGAAAGTTAAGATAAGGGTAATAAAGCCTTGTGCTTCAGGGCTTTGCAAAAGGGGTTAGGAAGTAATTATTTTAAAGTCTTTCTTCAGTATCATGTAATTTAACTCTTGTTAATAAAGGACCCAATTTTCAAAGGCAATGAAAGACGTAGCTAGGAACCAGATGAGAGTTTAAAAAAGAGAAGTTGGTCCTCAACTTGCTTCAATGCTTTCCAAAAAACTCCCCAGACACTTATTTGCATCTTCCAACTCCTGTGATGAAATATTTTTTCTTTCCAAAATGTCAATTTGTTGAAACTGAAGCATTTTGCTGTAACATAGGAGCGTTCACTCATATTTCTGAGGTCCCAAGTACCTTAGTTTGAGGCACTGAGTTGTATTCATCTATAATTTATAAGTCCCCCTGATGAATTAGGGCAATTTCAGTTGCTCAATCCCTTTAAATACAGGATCCAGAAGCATGGGAAAGGACCATCTGTGATGTGGGAAAATGGCACTGAGGTTCTGCTCTGTAGATTGACTGTGCTGACAACAGTGTTTGTGGGAATCATAGAATCACAGAATGGTTTGGGTTGGAAGGGACCTTAAAGTTCACCTAGTTCCAAACCCCCTGCCGTGGGCAGGGACACCTTCCACTAGCCCAGGTTGCTCCAAGTCTCATTCAGCCTGGCCTTGAAGATAGCCAGGGATGGGACATCCACAACTTCTTTGGGAAACTCATACAGACTCCATGGAATTGTCCTTTACTGGACTCCACTGTTAATTCGCCTGTTCCCGTTTCTGTGCGTAGCCAGGCCACGGCCAGGAGCAACTGGCTGTCTGAAACCTCAGATCTCAGTTCCTCTTTCCAAAGACATTTTCTTCCAGCCTCACCGTGCTCCGCTAACGGTGCAAGGGACCATGATTTCTACATCTTAGTGTGCTTCATTCTCCTTGCGTGCAATACAGTTTCTTGTATTTCCATCTACCCATGCTTTTTTCTCCTCTCACTTTTGTATCCTGCTTTTTGCATCCGGTAGCCATAGTCACATACTGGGTAGAAAACACTTCTGTCTGAGAAGTTTCTCCTCTCTAGCATGCCCCTGCCTGGACAGTGTTTCTGTACATTTATTAGCATTTCAAATTCTCCATTCACATATTCTCCCAAAACTTCATCTGTCTTGCTATCTCACCATTCTGACAGTGCCATTTCTAACACCACCAGCTAATCCAAGGTCTCGGTGGTAAATCGGATCAGTGTGGTACAGCTGCATAAGGTCCTTTCCTGTCTCCTTCTTCCCACCATGGGATGTAAGGGCTCATCTTCACAACACTTCCAGTCCACCTCTGCTTCTCAGAAAAGTTGCAATGAATGTCAACCCAGAAACTTTGCTGCCCTTCACACAACACAGGAGCTGTTGCACCTCCCGCCGTGCCCTCAGCAAGCAGTGCACTGCGATAACCCACACTTCACGACGCACTGAGGAGTCACGTAGGTATTTCTGATGCAAGAAACCTGTATCATGAATAATTGAGAAACATCACAGAAGCTTTTTCTAAAATGAATGGAAGCATTCAAATGGCCTTGGCAATGCAACACACCAAGTGTTCCTGCACAGACAGCTATTGAAGTGAAATAATCACCCCCGGTAATTAAGAGCAGCCATTGGAGAGTATGTGATCAAGTTGCCAGAGGTGATGCAACATCTACTTTACCCGAGTTCCTCTCCCCATCCCCGCTCTGTTTTCCACAACAGTGCACCGCATTAAGAGAATAGCTTCAATTAAAACAACTTTCTTGCATTTTCAGACAAAAGGTGAAAAAATCCACTCGTCTTTGAAAAGTTTACTGGGCATCCCTCACACGTGTGCAAGGAACGTGTGCTTTTGTGCACTTAGAAGTCGAACCAGAGAAGAACCAGTGACATTTCTGCCTCTGCATTAGGCATTGACCTCCAGGCCCTGGTGCAGGTTTTGCCCTCACCTCACAGCCTCAGTGAGCGATTACAAGGTTTAACGTGATTGCCTCAGAATAGAAAGTCTTCATCCAGGCAGTATCTTTGCACCACCCCTTGCTTATCCTTTATATACTGTAGAGCAACTCTGTGTGTCCATTTGGGTTATCTTTTGATTCCAGTGAGAATATCACAAACGTAGAGGTTAGGAATGAAATTTCCCTATTCTGCTTCACTTCCTCTCCTCAAAGACCTTCCATGCAAACACGAGTACCAAATCTGAGGGATTCACCTTTTTGTGTGTTGATTGATTTCAGTTTTTTGGAGAAAAAGGGGAACTCAGAGGGTGTGAGGGGGTAACCTTCCAAAACTTGGCATAAATTCCTGACTGTTGAATCAATAGGCGTTTAGCCATCAGCTTTCAGGACATGGAGTTGTCTCCCAGGGGTGACACTTTGGAAAGCTCTCAGTAATTCAACAGAAAAATTAATGCTGGCATCTACAGGAGTCAAATGAAACCCATATTGCACACCACTGAAGACAAACTCTAGACTGGAGCCAAGCACAAATGTGATGTGTAAGGAGGAGCAAATTTCCTCAATTATTTTAAACCCACCTAGGTCAGTTCTACTAACATGTGAGGAAAAAATTATCCACTGGGAGAAGGTGTTCCAGTCAAATACATCATTAAGTGAAGGAGCAGGATAATTTTCCCCACATCGACCTCACAAAGAGGATTAAATTTGGTACCTCCTTTCTTTGCCCAATTGCAGAGTGTGGCTAAGGGGGATTTTGTTCACTTTGTTTACCAGCTGTGCTGAGTTCAAAACTCCTGCAGTTGAAAAGCTCACCCAGAAACTACAAAATTGGGGTTATGTCCTTGAAAATAAAATTGCCAAGTTTCCATTTTATTTAGCCTCTCAGTAGCTAAGGTATCAAATCTTCTCTATTTACAGGACTAAAAACTTCTCCAAATGTCAACCAGCAGCACTGAAGACCCAGTCCAGGGATCTAATATTCCAGCTGTCAGTGTTGTGCTTAAAGATGTCATTGCTATGCTAAAGACTCTGGAATCAGCTGTTTTGTTTGCGATGAATGAAGAAGAACAGATGATGGATTGTTTGGGTTTTTTTCTCTCAAAGTTACCATGAAAAAAAAAAAAGATAGAAAGATCTATTTATGACTATAAATTAAGTAGTTTTAACTCTGGAGACACGTGGGAAAAGGGCAGAAAATAGTACCAGGATGCTATTTTTACAATCAGAGTTTCGTTGAAATAAGCAAGCTTGGAAAATATACAGGAATTTACCAAATATCCAGACCAACCAGGACTGACTTGAAATATTTGACTCACTAAGGGGGGTTTCTACAGCCCCAGCTTTGAGAATACTTAAAAGATTAAAGTCTGGTGGCTTCACAGCCCCTTGGTGCACAGAGCCCACCCTGCACTTCCTGGCAGAAGGGGACACCCTCTGGAAGAAGTCCATGGGGAGCCCTACTGTTAGGCACAGCCCTTCCCTAGAGCGTGATTTGTGGCACTTCTCATCCTTCTGTGGGAAAGCAATAGTCCAGCAGCTGTCCTACACACAGAGATAAAATATCTTCCTGGAGAAATGAAAACCCCATCTTCATCATGCAGGAAACGGTGTAAAGATGTGTGTGAAATAATAATGAACAGCAGTCTCTAAAACACCCTATGGATTTAGACTTGCAGATGCTCAGGCACGTGAGTAACTTCCTCCCTGGGAGACAAGATAAATACAGAAATTGCTCATGAGCCTAAATATTTGCAATTCTGGATGTTCTTTTCTCTCCAACGGCAGTGGCATCCCCAGCTCTCATTCTTTCCTGCGCTCGTCTACTCTTGCTGTCGCCCTGAGGGCTGCATAGCCCGTTGCCTACATGAGACAAGGCTGTCACAGGTATCTGACATGCTGCAGCACAGAGCTGAAGTGAGTAACCCAACGGGTCACTCTTTTTAGCTTGATTTCTCCTGAAGAAAAGGATTATTTCATCTCTCCAGGAAGGGACTAAAACAGCGGGACTGCAGTAGGGGACAGGCAGCAGCTTCCCAACTCTAAGCATCCTGGCTCCAACATGGGGGCCTTTCAGTATTAGTATTTCTCCTCTCTGCTTGGCTCTTGCACTGAGATACAATTTAGCTCATTGTGTTGTAACATCTGCCTCTGTCTGACATCAGCATCCTTACTTCAGCAGGAGTGAATTGGGAAGGTATCATAGGAAGCAAGGACAAAGCAGGGCTAGATGGAGACCCACAGGCTTGGCCCCTGTGGGATTGGCACAGAGCTTTCTCAGGCTATCAGGAGGCTTGGGAAAGCTGCGTTCCTGACAAAACCCCATCCCTACAGGCATGGGAATTCTGGTCTCTGGCAGATTTGTTACCCTCATCTCCTGAGCTGCTGCCCTTTGGGATGGCTGAGCAGGGAAGGGAAGAGAACAGGCACCCAACAGCCTCACTGGGCAAAGCAGGCAAAGAAGGCAGGTCATTCAGCTCCTTAGCTGGAAGCCGTCTGTACATGTAGGACTTCCACGGAAACACAAGCTGAGTTGGAAGTCAGAGGAAGCCCTGACACATCTGGGGAGATGGAGAGACAGTAGAGAGATACCAAACTGATAGCCAAACATACTCAGTATCAAGAAGATTCAAGCAGATTATCGATTAAACAATTCTACTTCCTAACCTGAGACCCCAGTGAAAGCAAAATAATGAGATTCTTCAATTCACAAAAATCTCATGATGCCTCGTGCAAAAGGAAAATGCCTCATACCAGAGCAGGATGGGCAGGAGAGCCCGCAGGGTCATGCTGCTAAACAGGCAGCTCAGTCAGTCACCCCGAACACTGTATTGAAAAAGGACCCACAGGCAGAAAGGCTGGGTTTGAAAGGGACACTGCACTTTCTTTTTTACCCTGCGTGATGGAATCAAGGTGGTTTTTATTATAATTATTATTATTATTTTTCAGACAGGATGCAAATGGTAATAGAGCTCCTCCACAGTTGCCTGTAAAAATAATATACATGTATTTAAGTGCCAGAACAAGCTATTCTTGAATATAAACTGATGCTTAGCAAGACTTTTCAGCTTCTCCCAAGGGAAAATATGTTTAAACTAAATGCATTTCTACCATTCGGCATCATTACATCTTAATAGTATTTTGCATTTAAATCCAGTCAAGGTGGCATCTAGGTCATCAGATCCCGTTTTGACCTTGAAGTGGCAGGATGTGTCAATCCTGGCTCAGTAGGGTGCTTTCAGACACCTGTCTGCTGCTTATTACAAATACAGTATGTATCACATTATGGCCCCTGGCATGAATAATGTGGAGGTACCAAAAATACAGTCACCATGGTAACAGCTTCATGATGATCACAAGGCTGGGTGGAAAAGACTGGCCTGGGAAGAGGTCAGCTCCGTGCTGATGGTGTTTTGGAGGGGAACAGAGCACGAAGTATCAGCCAACTATCACGCAATGCAACGGCAGTAAAAGGTGGTGGCTGAACCCCATAGCTATGGGCAGCTCTGCCCTACGGTCCTTGATGCACAGCAAGCAACTGTGGCTATCCAGCACTTTGGGGCTGCAAGCCAGTGCTCTGAGACACCCTAGTTCCCACTCCTCCAGAAATACCTCTGGTTTCCTCTGTGGGACTCCTGCTCTTGGGGACTGTTGTATACTGGCAGTGCTTATCAGCAGCATGGAGGGATCCCAGTGATGTCTCCTGATGCTTCAGCATTTACAAAAGCAAAACCCAGGTTCAACAGTCAGTTGTTGTTTCTTGCATTTCTGCACTGCCCTCTCAGCCTAGTATAGATGATGGAACATTGCACCATTGGTCCATCTTTAGGCTCTCTCCAAAGACCAGAATCTTCCAGGCATCCCACTGGGATTGCCTGAAGTCCCCCCAGTCTGCTGGGGGATTCATCCTGCAGTTCACTAATCCTTTGTGATTTTATCACAGAGGATTTCTTCAAGGATATTTATTATCTGAAAATATTTCAAGGAATTCTTACAAAAGGCAATTTTTTATCCTGAAGGTTGTTCATGAACAGCTTACACTGATTGCATGCTATTTGTGACACGCCTTTGATTGCCTGTGTCACTGGGCATTGTTTCTGGTCTTCAGCTGATGAGCTGAAACAATTATGCTCCTCCCAACAGGAATTAAAATAAACGTACAAGTTGTTTGTGATAGAATTCTGAAACGCCTTGAATTTGTGCTTGAAAGTCCAAACTCCCAGTGCTTTTTGTATTGCAATAACTTCCCACCATCAATTGTAGAAAATCACATTGCACATTTAAGATATTCCTGGACGACTTTGAAGAGCATTTGCTAGTTACCCATTTCCTTTAGGGTCAAAGCCCCACATTGCCTCTGCTCCCATCAATCCATAATCACTCCAGTAACAGGATTTGAGCAACACACACTGCTTCAGACGGGAGTTTATCTGCAGATGAAACTCCATCAGTTTAGGTTAGGAGAAGAGGGACAAGACAGAAGAGCTCTCTGGCAATGTCTTTAAGGAGTAAAAATACCATTTCATTTTGGCAACAATATTTTTTTCCTTAAACAAGCTTTTTGGAGGTAATTTCTCCATCTTTTTCACGGTTCTCAGCTATAACCCCTTTCCTTTAGTGTACAACGCTGATCAAGAAAGGGTATTCCCATTTGTCATCTATTGGAGGATAAGAAAGCTCCTGACATACTCACTGTTGAACTGTGTCCTCACAAGGACCGACGTCGTAAAGGACAGGGGTCTGCTGAGCTAACCAAAGTGCCTACCGCCCATGTAGAATTGATCTCCTTTCCTGGAAGGAAACCTGCGATCACACTGTAATTAGCTGGGATTACGCTTTATTTCTGGTTTATTTTAGTGAAAGTCAGAGGCTGGACACAGGGGAAGACACAAAAGTCCAGGATAACAAGAAGTTTAGGCTGGGATTTTCAGAAGAGCCTAAGGTTCCACCTCTACTGCAGCCCCAGAGTAGTAGCTGTGCATTATGGAAATACCTGACCTCTTCAGAACTGTTTCATGCATGTTGGAAGGGTAAATTCATCCAGGCTGAGTTCTATGTTTGTGAAAATAAACTATTATCTGTAATGAATTTAAGAGGTTCTCATGCCTTTGGTTGTGTAGAGTGGGTAGAGATGTATCTACATGGAACACTTCCATTTCCAAGCCCTCAAGTCTAGCATGTCCCTGGGAGAGCTACACACCTACAGACTATTGTAAAGCCCCTGGTTAACCCATTGTAGTGTCCAGACAGCTACTGCTGAGATTCCCAATCTGCTAGTGACCTCAGTTAAACAGCTAGAAGAACAGCTTCGCGTTAAAGCACTGGGCTTGCTGCCTTCCACCCCATTTTTAATCTCTCTGTGTCTTGCTTCTCCACTATTAGACAAGGATAACTTCAACTCCATTTTTACAGGATTATTGCAGTGATTCATTCTTATGGAGGTAGAGCATCATCAGGATGAGCTATCTGGGCACGGTGTAAACACATACTCTAAACCCTAAACTATTGTGGGATCACTACAGAAACTGAACAGTGAGAAGTAAGGAAAGAGCTTTTTTAGAACTGCACTTCCAGCACCTATGGACTGAAGAAATGGCAGCTGTGGTGAGATGAGGTGGGACATGCAGACACAGAGGAAGCGATACCAGTGCTTCAAACGTGCTGTTTGCACACAGGCAGCAGAAGAGAGAGCTGCTGTGCTGGGAATATTTTTGTTCTCATATAAAGGCTTTTATGTGCCCATTCCAACTATTACACCAATGCTGCAACTTTAGGTGCTATTTACTGTAGTTGACTCAAACAACCTTCTTTGGAATTCAGCCAGCTCATTCATGTTTCCATTGCTCCCCAGAAAAGCTTCCCTTCACACACCCCCGCTCATGTCCCTTGGGAGGTGTCCTGTCCTTGCGTAAGCACAAAGATTGCTTGCAAATTCAGCATCAACTCTAAAGTAACCTGGAACTGTGCTTCTTTGGGACGTGTTAAAAAACGAAGTTCAATGCTTGGGGAATCTCATTACTGACAAAGAAGGTAACAAATACCAGATGATATATATAAACACTCAATACTGAAAATAGCTAGGATGACATTAGGCTTTTCCTGTCATCAATGCAATTGTAACTGGATTAGAAAGGAAACGCCTGTTGTGGGCTGTAAAGTTGTTTTCAAGTGAAGCAGAGTCTACTACCTAAATATGCAGCGCTTCAGACAGACACCTTTGTTTGCGCAGATGAATCCCCTTCCTGGTACCTTAACTCCTGTTACTGTGTCCTGACCTCCAGCTCACCCCCACTGTGAGGGTCTGTGCTGTATCACACCCGGACAAGACTCCCACAGCCATGCCAGTAAAGGATGTCCTAACATGAGCTGCCATGCAGCGTTTTTGTGCGCTTAGACAAGCACAGTAATATTGCCTCTTTGACCACGTTCAGGTAAGTCTATTTTCCTTGAAACAACTCTACCATTGCTTTCATATGGCTGTGAGTTATGAGCCCATGGAAGTCCAGATACATCACTTCACGCATTAGTCCCAGCATGGCTGAGTAGGACAGTTCATCACTGGAAGTTCAACATTCTGGAGCAAGCATCCCTTGGCTTTTAGCGGTTGTCATTCTTTCATTACTCACAGCAAATGGGAGAACAACAAATGAAAGGCTCTCTTCCCTTTCTTGCAGCGTTTCGGTAGACGGGCATAGATAGCCAAGGCAATACATTGCAGGATACATTGCTTAACTTAGAGGTCTCTGTGCTGTAGCTCCTTATAACTTATTCATGATTCATTACTCTTTCTGGGCTGAAAATTGAGAGAAGGCCATTAAGTAACTGGAATGCATATTTATTCAAGACTAAACAGATGTTGTGGAAACAAGGCTGCAGATAAAAACTCAGCAAGAGGAGCTAGGTTTTTAAAGGCAAACCAGCAGAGACAGACTTCAGTGCTGACCAAGGAGCTCCTGAGCATGTAAAAAGAGTCTCCCAGTCATCTCTCACCGGTGTAGTAAAGACGACTCGGTCAGGTGGACGTCACCATTCCCTCAGCATTAGGAGCCAAGCCCAGTGCAATGGGCCTTGCATTCCAGGAACTTGGAGGGCTGATCCTGCCCTGCTGTGAACTGATGTCACTCAGCAGAAGCTACGATAATTTATGTCCAGCTGAGGATCCAATTCTTCATGTTTTGTTAAATTCAAATCTTTCCATCCACCATTTCTGATGAATATTACGAGACTTTCTACGGGTTTTTTTTTCCATTTCTCAAATGTCAAGTAGATCTTTTACAGCAGCTCTTAAGAAGATAAAGGGGATTAAAGGATCATTTTATCCTATTTAAAGTTAGCTCTAAGACGATAGGAGTAAACAGGCACATTTTAAAGGATGTTAATCTCGTCTCTTTCTTATTCTCTCTTCTCCTTTTCTTTTTCTTCTTCGCTAGCAAAATTTCACTTTACTGGATGTATTCACTTTTGTGGGTGAAATGATTGCAAGAAGGCAAATTTTGCTACCCTTTCTCCTCACTTCAAAAAAGCAAACACAAAATATCACTCTTGACTGCAATACTAAACATAAGTTTAAATTGGGCTGTCAATCATTGGCTTAGATTTTATGGTTAAAAGATGGAGGGAATCAGAGGAAAACAAAGAGCTCTTTGGCAAGTGAAGGAAGCCTGTCCCTGCCACTGGCACCCAGAAAGCAAGGCCACTGCTTATTAGCAGCAGCATAATGGAAACAACACTGTTTAAAGAAAACCAAGTACCAGAAATAAGAGCTTTGGGCTATCTGTGGGGATTTCAGAATAAGCTGTCAGGAGACTGGGAGACAGACTCAACCTCTAATGAGGGGTGGTTAGCTCACGCTTAATACATACAAACTGAACATCCCCCCGGTAGCATTTGTAACATGAGTTGAATTATTGTTAGTAAAAGGTACCAGATGGGCATCTCTTTGCCCAATTTAGAGCAGGGTTGGGAGAGGAAACCATGTTCTCCCCACAGTGAGAAACACCAAACTTGGTCTTCAACATGCTTTTGGGGCAGGATCAGAAAGGGACCTGTGACCCTGCCCCAGCTGCTGCTCTCTCTGCTGGAGGTTACTGCACGGTTACTGCCTCCTGCCTGGAAAACCCACGGAGCGAAAGAATGCGTGCTCTGGGCCCAAGCTCTTTGTAGCCTGTTTGCTCTGCACTGCTCCAGCCCCAGAGGGGTCTCAGGGGCGCATGTCACAGCTGAGGGAGGTGATGGAGCTGCCAGAGCTCCCCTAAGCAGGGCAGAGAAAGGAAGAGGAGAGCTGCCCTGGGCTGAAATCAGCAGGGAGCAGCACACGATGTGGGCACTTGTCTGCTGTGCTTTGAACCAGTACAGTGCACAAAAACATGCTGAGGTTTAACAGAGTAACCAGCACCTTTGATATAAAATTTTGTGAATGTTGCTAAGTTCAGGACTGGGGTACTGAGGTGCTCCCAAGGCAGCCAGAGACACAGTCTGCTGCAAGCTCAGCCTTCCCCAGGCCAGCAAAAGCTTCTGGCTGGCAGGAAGACTACCACCTCCCTCCCATCAGACCACCAGCTTGTTCAGTCTTGTTCCAGCCTGTATCTGACCTAGCAGCTATCTGCTCATTTGCAAAAGACCTCAAGCATCATCTTGCCCAAAGAAAGTCTTGGTTTTCTGGCCATATTTTAGACCCCACCGATGAATTCAGGATATATCAGGAATCCAACAGCTAAAGACCTGCATGAGATTCATGAAAACGGCAGAAGTGTGGTAGAAGTTTCTTGAGGTGTCTTTCCAAGCAACAGCTTGCCGTGACTTCTAGAACAAACCCCCTTGGTTTCCTCCACACCTGGACCACCCTGTGAAAACCTGGCCAGCAACACTGGAGATGCTGGTCATGCTTGTCACTCATGAGGAGGATGCTGGGCAGGGAGGAACAGAGATGGACTGACAGCAAATGAGTCCTGTTTGGGGCTGCAGTTTCTGAATAATCAGGTCTATTATTCTTCTTGTTAGGAATAAAGAAATGTTTGCATTGCAGGAGAATTTCTCCTGTGCTGAATTATGTGCTTTAATTGCTGCTTCTGTGAACACCTCCCTGAGATTTGATAAGCAAGTGGCATTCACTCCTTCTCAAGCATCATCTCCAGGAACCCAAACCCAGTGTGAGCTGTGTCACACAGATGCAGTGTCCAGAAGGAAGTGTCATTACAAAGCAGAAGGAGGGAGACAACTTCCAGGGTGTTGCCAGTAGCTCTGCTGTGAAGCTGCCCAGAACATCATCTTAACCAACCAAGCACCCGTTGGCTGGAGGCAGGGTCAGACCCACTACCAATATGACTGCTCCTTCCTGTTCTGACACAGATGAAAATACCTTCCCGTCGGGCACGCGGGGGGCTGGGGGAGTCAAGTGCCAGACCAACTCTGTGAGGGTGCTTACCCTACCTTGCAAGGTCCCTTCTTACACCTCTGCAAGAACAGGTGGCACTTCACTGGTATAGGACATACCAGTTTCTCTTCTGAGTGAGACCTCACGGACAGGTCCCAGGCACCACTATCCTGCCCCCTCCATCCGCAACCCTTCCTCCCACTGCCTCTTCACTCTGTGAACCTGGATGCTGCAGGTCCCAACTTCCTTGGCCACAGTGCATCTCGCACATGAGATCACAGAGCAGCCTAGTGGAGGTGGAAGATGGGGACAGCAAACCTGTCAGGGAGAGTGTCGCAGGAGTTACATTGTGGTGTGGTTTACTTTGGGGCATTTGATGAGGGTGGATGTCAGTGCGGCACGGCACTAGCTGCTGTTGTAGGTGCTCTTGGTTGGCATCAGATACTGCTGTTTCCAAACCAGGTGAGCATGGCTTGAGCAGATGTGGTTGCCCTCTCTTCGAGAGTTTAAATGTTGTTCATCTTTTGTTTATTTCCCTTAATCTAAAATAAAAGTCATTGAGACTGAAAGTGCATGTTTTAGTCTTTGTCTGAGAAACATAACAAAGAAAAACAATGGCAAAGGCAGGCAGTACATTTCACTTTCAAGCTTTCAAGGGATTATTACCAACTACAGGAGAGAAAAAAATAACAGCTTTTGAAACTTAGGGGAAAATACTTTGACAGCATCCCCATTAAACAGCTTCCCTCGTCTTTAAGCTGCAGTAATTACGCTCACTTAATACCAGACAGTAAAATATTTACAAACAACGCAGGGAATTAAATGAAGTTTCCAGCCATGGCATAGCTCTACCTCCAGCTCTGCCACTGGTGAAGCCTCTTGTGAAGGGGATGACGCGCTGGAGTTTGGCTGTGATATACCGGCCCTTGTGGTCCATACAATAAAGGAAAGCACCTACAACCACTGCCATGTAAAGAGTAACTATTCCTGTGATGGCCCAGCCGTCGCGGGGTCAGTAGAGAGGAATGCCGTGAGCCTGCCATGTCTCCACACCAGCCAGGCCTTCATCCTGTGAGACCTCCCTTCCCAGCATCTCCTTCCTGACATAGCCGAGCTCCTTCTCTTCTCCTCTGCATGAGCGTCTCAGGGCTCCAGGTCCTTTGTCCCTGAGCTTAAAGGCAGTGGGCTGAGCCTGTCATTAGGAATGCCTCCTCCCTCCCTGCCAGGGTTGGCGACAGCGCAGTCACTCTCTACAAAGAGTCTTTCTAGCTATTTTTTCCCCACTTTGCTCCATTCCTTTTTACACTTGCTCTATCGCTCCTGTCAATCTCCCAGGCAGTGAGGGGACACTTTGTGACAAGCTTCACTAGACTGAAGCCCCATCAGTCTCCAAGTAGCTGAAATCACACAAATTCATGAAAGCCCAATGCTCAGAGACCTGATTCGCCTCTGTCAGAGGCAGATTAATCAAATCCACCTTTGGTAATTGGACATTCAAAAATAAATGCTAGATTGCTGCCAGATGCGGGGTCATTAATAGTGATCATCATCTGGATGAAAGGGACCCTCAATTAATACGAAAATATCCTTTTTTTTCAATGAGGGAGTCCAAACTTGATACCTATAAAAATTACACAAGGCATTCTGGAGGAATGATTGTCAAAGAAAACAGTAACCTGGCTTATCAGGGACTGTCACAAGCCAAGCTCCAACACAGCCTTTCTCCGAGAAAGGCTGCAGAGACAGAAAGCAAACGAGTACACAGTAGCACATCGATCCCACAGCCTGGAGCTTGGCAGATAAAGACTTTAGGAAAATGTTCCAAAAAAAATAATTTGGACATATATTATCTCAGACAATACAGCTGTGCACACAGACATGGCTTTTCACTGCACCCCAGCTGGTGGTTTCAGAGGGGACTTTGTGGCCCGAGCAGCCCCACTACAAACCACAGAAACCTGCCTGGGGAAGAAATAAAACAATGTACAGAATGGAGAAGAGTCAGTCTGTAGCTACAACATGTTTGCTTCAAGAGTGTGACACAATTGAACTGGCTCTCCCCTTTTTCTTCTGCCCCGTGCTGCTGCTCGCGTTTATCAACACTGTATACTCGAGCTCTCATCTGGCTCCTCTGCAGAAAGAGAGAAGTTGGGTTGTTTCAGAACATAAACCGGACTAGAGGGTAAGTCATGTCAGTGCCCACAGTGTGCCCGCAACGCAGGCTGCATCACCCAGGCTGGAGCGCACGTGGCCTTCGCAGAGCTGTGCTAAGCTACGGAAGGCAGCACCAGTCCCTCCCCTGGGGACTTCTCTAAGCCACTAGACACTACTCCTCCATGTGTTTTGGTCCCTGATTCCTGCTCAGCTCTGAGGACAGAGATCCCTTTTTCCTGGCAATCACAGTATTTCCACCACATAGAAGTCCAAAGGCTTTTCAGAAAAATTGGCCCAAATGAGCTTTTATTGCCTCTCCAAGACAGGGCGGGTGGATGTTGTTGGCTACCCCTGTGCACAAAGGGAGAGGTAGACAGAAGGGATAAACCAGTGATGGAGGGATTGAGAAAAGGGTATTGGAGATATTGGAGAGACTTTCCTGTTCCTGCAGCTGCCAGCTGCCTTCTCCCACTCTGGGGGTAACCGGCTACTCCCTTCCCAGCACCCTGTTACGGGGATGCCAAGGCTGCCCCTCTGCAGCCCCCAGCAGCCTGCTGCTCTGCTAACAGCCTGCTCTGTGCTGAAGTTGGCCTGGCTGTCACTGTTGTGAAGAAACAGATAAGAAAGATTATGAGGAACTGAAACAGCCAGGCATGAAGGATCACAGGAGTACCACTGGAGTGTGCATTCAGACATCGTTACTGCTGTATCCCAGCTTGGCTAGAAGGGAGCATCCCTGTGCTGCACGCTGTCAGCTGGGGACTAAAGCAAGACCCTGCCCCAAAGACTTGCAACTAAATAGAAAAGACTGAGAAATGAGGCCGAGAGCCACCGCTGGACCATTTGCCTGTTGCCTCACCACCGTGGGGTTGTTCAAGCCCAGCCCAGCCCAAAACAGCTCTGTAGACTGTGTGTCCCAGCCATGTTGCAGAGACATAAGCAAATACTCAGGTTCTCTGGTGAGCCAGAGCTTAAACTGAACAAAGCTAAATTGAATAAAGCCCATTTTAACTCTGAATGAGCATGTCCACATAGGTGGCTAATATGGTTTAACCAACCCACTTGAGAAGTTAATTTGGATTAATTTTCCTGAAAACTCTGAAGTAGGGGAGTCCTGCATCACCAGTGGCCTGGAGTGGATTAGGAAAATGACCTCTCCATTAACCTGCTGTCACTAGTTTCCTTCTCAGCAGTTGTGCACTACTTCTTTTTTAGCAGTTTACCGTTATGTTGGACAATATAACATCAAAAGCATTAAATTACTCTGTCCCTTGCCAGAGAACTTGAGCCATGTAGATGGATTTTAAATCATCACACTGGGCTAAAGAGGTCTTCAGCAACAAGTACCTCACCCATAATTGGAAATTTCTTTAATACCTTATTGATTGATTTCTTTATTACCCTTTGACGAAGTTTAACACAGTAAACAGAATCGATCCCAGAGGCCAAGGGCTGGGGCTGGCCGCTTTGCGCCTGCTGAGAGTATGTTGGATTCCCAAATTGAATTATAGTTATTGTTCTGCTTGTAGCATTTTTTATGTCTCATCATGACAGATGGCTCTCTAAATGATAGCAGATTTGTATTTCATTAGGACACTTAGTCAAAAGATCAATACCGCTTTCACGCACCTTTCTGAGAATACATGTACAGACCATACAGGTTGCTAGGGGCTTAATGCGATTTAGATAGCATTAGCTACAAAGCAGACATATGTTTTATTTGTAATAATGTCTCATTGATTTCGAAAAAGCAGACCTGGAAACCCAAGCACTCTTATTGTCACACTTCATCTTTTTCTCTGCGTGGCAGAGAATGGCATTTTTTGGGTGCTGCAGAGGAAGGTGGGCAGAGCAAGAACCAGCATCGTGCTCCACAGAGCCTGGGCACTGTCTCCAATCTCCATTGCCCTCTTGTGGTCCTCTAGCAATATCTCATCTGAGGAGAGACCTCTACAGACCCAGAAAATTCTTCCTAAATTACAGCCTAACACACCAAAGGAGGCTGCTTCTGTCTTAGAAGAAAGGCAAAATATTTCAAAAAGGCTTTTTTTCTGTTTAACACCTTCCCACTCCCTCTCGTTGCTCTACCCTTCCACCCCCCCATCTGCATCAGCCTCATTGATTCAACCCAGGAGTTACTTTAGAGTTACAGGGTGTATTGATTGATTTTGGTTGTAATGAGTCTTTTCAATGTAGGCAGCGGTGCATAAAAAATTGGTTTTAAACCTCCCCCTCATGGTACATTGATTTAGTGTGATTAAAAGTGGATATAAGGTTTTAGCTATTCGTTGCTTGGTGCACAGATATCACCACAGAAAACATTGGAATGGGGATGTGACATTCTCTGGGTTAACTGAGCGGGTGGTGAGAGGAAGACTCCACCTCGAGGCGGGAAAGACAGGAAAAGCAAGCAATTGCTCCAGCTAATCCTTCACTCATTTGTTGACACTGGGAAGAAGCCTGGCGTGGAAGTTTTTCCTACCAGTAACACCTCACACGTGTAGAATCATTCCAGTAGGAAAGAGATCAGGATGTGAACCCAGGCACAGGCTGACCAACTGGGCAAGCTGCAGTGCAGCTGGATTAGGAATGCGGAGCCTCAGGCTGTGCTATCGAGATGAAGGGCTGCAGGGGAAAGAAATGGCACAATTGCTGGATGTGAGGCTGCAGGGTATGTCCTGAGAAGGTTAATGCAATGAGTTTTACTCACAGGCTTCACCCAAAACATCCTGATGGTTCTTTCTATGGTATTCTGTCTGGCTCCCCCTGATTCTGTCCCCTGGACACCCTCTGTGCTCTTCCCAGGATCTAATCCCTCTCCCTACACACCACAGACGACAGCTCGCAGGAAGTCTCATTTACGATATTCATATCCCAAATTTGTCACAGACAGCTGAATACCCACCAGCACCCCATAGCATCGATGGAGCCTCCCACTGCTCGAATGCCTGTCAGCCATAGGAGAAGCTCTTGCTGAGCAGAACTTTAGTTGCCTTCTCCACAGTTCACCCAGTGGGTTTCATCGCGTCTTGCACGCGGGGTAATGGCCACGTCTACCTCCCCGTGCACCCGCATGACCCAGTGCCACCTGCACCAATCTTAACCCTCCACCAGCATCACATCACTGACTTTACTGCCGTCGCTTCTGATTTACAGCTGGATCACTGAGATCAGTCTCGGCCCTCCCTACGCTGTGCATGCTCAGTTTCAGGAGCCTTTGACACTTTGAGAGAAGGGAAAAGATCTCCCAGTCTTATAAAACACGTTTTATGTTGAGCGGTGCTTACAGCTTCATGAATTGCAAAATCTTGGTATTACAGCAAAATCCGTCCTGGTTCACTGCCTCTGTCACTAAAACTCATAGCATGCACCGTGCCAAACCAATTAAAGCCCACTGTTAAGACTGGGATCCTGAATCATAATTTCTGGGCCAGTCCCCACTCCTCTAAACAAATTTTTCATCTTCCAATACAATTTAAGGACCATGGAGGCAGAGTCAGAAGTGGGGAGAGCATGTTTATCAGAGAACAGCCAGAAGAAACCCAAGAAGCATATTCTTTATAACATAATATCTCTCCAGTCTCATTTCCTCTCTTTTGTGTATGGAGTGACAGGAATAGCAGCATCAAAAGCCTTGAGGGTGGAGAACTTTTGACCCATCCCTGACTTGTCATCATAAAGTCTCCTGGCCCCAAAGTCCCCATTATAGTTTGGACTTTGAAGAGCAATAAAGAATGTCAGGCTGACAAATATATGTTATCAGAAGAGATTTCTTCTTCAGTTTACAAGATGATTCTACAGTTTTATTGCACCTCTCTGGAGGTCCCAGACTATGTGCTGTTATTTTTCTACTCCCTCTATGAGAGATGAACAAACAGCTTCATATTAGGTTTGTGCCCGGAGTAGCTGTCACTCCAGGATTAAAAATTTTAATGGATAAATCTTAAAAGGTCAATGACTGACAAAATCAAAGCAGATAGCTAGGAAGGAAGGAAAATATAGATGACAACATTGACTCAGGCTAATAGGGATACATACTTCTTGGATATCAAACTCCAAATTCTGCCATAAACTGACTTCAAGGTGTGGAGCTGCACAATGATGGCTCCAAACACCATTCTGTATGGTGACAAATGAACATCTCCTCTGGCAAAAGGACATATATATTTGCTATAATAGCTCTAAATTTCAGATGCTTCTAGAAAACCGGAATTCTGAAGAAAAAAAATCCTCACTATACTTCATGGTGAGAATTATCACATTATTATCACTCTTACTGTTCCCCAATTGTTCTTAAAGGCCCCAACCAATAACCAGGATGACCCAAAACCTACTAACTTTTGGTACCTTTCCCACAGAACTGATGACTAGAAAACTGAAGGAAAGAAAACAGTAGCTATTCCCTTTTACAGTATGCCTTGGATTTCCTTTTCTTGGTACCCTAGTCCTGGGCTGAGACAAATGATGTGAATGCTTCACTGACTGTCCATCTCACCTCCGATACTGCAGGGAGGCAAGAGGGGACAGCCAGTGAGACACAGCTATGTCCAGTGGTCAGAGACTTGTGAACATGCTGCTGTACAAGGGGAAAGCCTGGTCACACTGAAAGGAAAAGTCTCTTCCTGTCGTGGAGACCAGGATTCCCTTCATAGTCTTCCTCCTCACCCTTTAGTTCTGTAAAATGGACATTTGAGTGGAGATGCATTGACATGTGATGAGAAGTCAGATTTAAGCTCTGTTCTGCTGAAAGGCCCCATTTGCTGAAACAGGGCTGCCCTGAAGTAATTCTCTGCTCTATTCAAATGTTTGGGAAAGGAGCCTTAAAGTGTATGCAAAATGGCTGGAAAATGCTCACTATTTGTCCTTATAAGGTTGCTTTCAGCTGTCAACACATCAGGAGCTCCTTTACAGACTGCAAACGGTGTGGCTTTGACTCACCAGAACAAGGTGTGCCCATGCTGGTGCCCTGCATCTACCCGTGTCAGACTGAAGGAACAGTCTCAGTGGACAGTGCCCGTCTACATCATTAACAAGTAAATCATTAGCTAGGGACCTGGATCATAAGTCTTTTCTTCTTCCCATGCTTTTTCTGTGGTGTCACCATGCCCAGTTAAACAGCAGCTATGCTGTTTGCAGATGTGTTTATGTGGCAGGTGGATGAGCCTTTAGACAGACAGACGGGCCAGCAGACACAGAGCGCGCACCAGCCCTTCAACATCGTCTGCTGTCACTTTTCTGAACGCAATTGCAATATAGTAGCTACTTTATCAAAAGGACATCTACAGGCTTTGTACTAGAACATCCGTACTTCTGCTTCAACACCTGTGCTGTCTTTGTGAGCGCATTTGTATTTCGTACATTCTGTATTTGTAGGACGAACTACATTTCTTAAGTATTTCTTTAACGTATTATACTTCATAACTACGGTGTGTGCTATAAAAACAGGTCTTCTAGAGGTTAAAAAAAAGCACTTGCAGGCCAGTCTGATGGATATTTAAGTAGCTAATAGCATTCCACCTACCACCTGAAGCACCCCATGAAACAACAGGTTTCAGAAAAACACATATTGGCAATAACTTGAAGGAAAGAGCTGGATTATGTGACCTGTTTGCCACATGAGCGCAGAGTCCATCACTGTGCAGTGGATGTGCTTGGTGAGTGGAGAGGTGCAATTAGGTGAGTTAAGTACAATAACAATGAAATGCTGCATACTTTCCATTGCAATAAAAATGATAATGATTCTGCTGAAAAATATCATTACTTCACACTCATTTAATTCTGGAAATCTAAATTCACAAAGGAAACAAGAAGCCTTTTAATCTCCTCGTAGATAAATAGCCCAATTTTATTTCAACTATTATTTTTTATCCTTTTCCAAGACATTTTATAAGACTTCACAACATGAGAGCACAGTTTAATTAACATTATCACATTAAAAAGCACAGCCAAAATTTTCATGGAATTTTAATTGAAATATAATACTGTCTCACTTAATATTTTTTCTTTTTTTGCATCAAGCATAATGATGAAAAACACAGTCTGCACTGATTGCTGGATAGTATGCAGTATATTAGCAAAGAGGTCTTTTCAAAAGTAGCCATTTGGATAGCTTAGGATGATCTTTTCTTGCAGAGATGCACCTAGCCGCTTTGTGATCAGAATGACATACTTTCTATTTCCTTTGTTCCCACCTCCAAAATGATTGCTTTGTCTCCATAGGTGATGCCAATTACATGCAAACATTTTTGGATGGAGGTATGTGCACCTGCTTCTCAACCGTGCAGAGGATAATAGGGCAGCTTTATACTCAAATAACATCTTCCACCAGAGGATCTCTGAGCTCTCTGAAAATGTTACACTCTGTCCCTCAGCAGCCTTTTGGCAATAGGATTCAAAGCAGGGACCTTCAACTGAAAAAATGCAAGTATTCACCTCTGGTCACAGCTGGAGCAATGTTCTCAGCATCCCATTACAACTGAGCCAACACTAAAAGGTCACTGGTACCTTACAGGATGGTGCCAGTCCCCAGCTACTTATCATGGCCATGAATGTGGGCATAGGAGGGTGCTTTCCCCACAGCACCTGGCAAGAAACAAAGTGCCGTGGGTCACTCAGCAGGTCAGTCACCGGACCCAGGCGTTCATCCCCTTGGCTGTTCCAGCCCAGGAAATAATAGCTGACATTCATTTGCAAGGCCTTCTAAGGGAACAGGTAGACTGCCTAGGAGTTATGGACGTCACTGTCTTATCTGGCTTAACAGAAGCTGCATGTCCATCACCCTTAGGCAGTAAAAATGTGACCTGTTCCTTTTGATTTTTGCTCAGTCCCAGCCTCAGACCTGGAGCCCTCATCCAAGGACAGCGAAAGACCTGTGTAGAGAGCAAATGTGCTGCTGGTGAAGGCACAAACCCTATGTTTCAGAAGCATGAAGACGTCATATTAGAATAGCTTGCTTTGGGAAATTGCTTTGTCCTCGTTGCTAACGTGACAAGATACAGGACAGCCCATGCTGCTGAGGTGCCCTGAGCCCGCCCTGCACACCAGCCTTCTTGTTTCTCATCTCCACGCATCCAGCATGAGGATGTATCTCTCCTCCACGGCCAGTCATTACTGCTGCTGCTTTTGACAGAATCAGAGCTCGCCTCGCACTGAAAAGGCTGCTCCGGCTGAACAAGGAGCACTGGGCTGATGCAGACAGTCGCAGCAGATGTTCTGTAATTGTTTCCCCCGGGCTTTGAATCACCCATCTCTGTGTGACACACTGAGGTGTTCTGTCCCATGAATGCATTACTTCAGGAGTTTATTTTCCTGCTGATGACTGGTACTTTAGTTCGTTCTTTACTCTTAGGGAAGCAAAGGCCAAAACGGAGTGCTTCACTTACTTGGTCACTAGCTGGCAGAACTCCTACATTCGATTTCCCTGAGGCTGCCTACATCATTTTGAAGTTGTAGTGGGAAGCCTGCTGGTCAGGACTTTTCCGCTGCAATGTGTTGTCATCAAAACAGGCTGCACTGCCCTGGCCAGCACCTCCTACAGAATTATATTGGGTCTGAGCATTGGTTTGATGGGAAACTTGCTGGAGCTTGACATTTCTCATCAAAGAGGGAGAAAGTGCCAGAAGGAGAGAGAGAAGACAGAAAGAAAAATTCACAAAACTGTGTGTCATGAAATATTCTGGATTTGTTCTTCACTGGAGAGAAAATTTGAAACCTCAAAGGTCTTTGTGAAAGAAAATCAGGGTTAATTTCTTTTCTCTGGACAGGAGTGCTAGAAGCTGCAGGAGCCAAACTGAGCCTGCTGAAGGCAGTTTCCAGTCTGCTGTTTTAGACCATTCTTGCCCATGGCACAGCATTCTTCTTCCAGTCCTTTATAGCAGAAATTGTACAGCAAGTAAGATTTTCTATACTGGATCAATACATTGGTTTATGTGCATTGATCTGAATAAATATACTACCTTCCCAGATGCACCAAGTCTTTGATTAGGATCTATTTATAAGACTTTTGTACTACACATATATATATATAGATGTATATATATAGTACAAGTCCGTACCCTCCTGTGTTCCCGAGTGGCCTAGAGAACTGAGGGCTTTCAAGAAGCAGCTCTGGGGAGGCCTACGCTGCTCTCTAGATTTGTGAGTGGGTAGGGTGACCTCAACTAAATATCTGCTTGGCAAAGGGATACTGCGTTCCCTTCCTTGTTAAAGACAAAACATCTTTAATGAATTGCTTGGGAACATTTTCCACCGTACATTAGGAACGATACCCAAATAACTGTGGTTATGAATTTATATTCTTTCTCAAAGCTCTCAAGTTCTTGGCAAACACAGCAAAGGACAGATCTGAAGACCAAACTTCAATTCTCCTTTCTGTTTCCCCCATCCTAAATCAATAGATATATAAAAGTTAGAGATGAAAACAAATCATGATCATGCTGCAGCTTTCAGGGGAAAATACCATCTACAAGAAAACAAATCAATAAAACTTCGTATTCTTGGACATGGTCTTCTGTTTTGGTCAATAAATGCACTGTGTTATGCAGTATATCACTGAAGCCTGCAGCAGTTTGCCAATGACTGAGCACATATATTTGGGGGAGGGATGAAATGGTAACTCCAGTTGTTAAGCAACTGTATTTCTCAAACGTAATGTGCTTTGCTTTTGACTTGAGAATTATTTGCCCTGCCAACAGGTGGGAGCAGACAAAGCTGAATGGCAGCATAGTCTTCTGGTGCTTTCTTTGTATAGCTTGCTCCTCTAAAACAGAACGTATCTCCTTAATAAGTATTTTCTGCATTGTTTCAATTGGGAAAGTTGATTGATTTCAACAGGCAGAGATTAGATTGAATCATCTCTTCAATGTTCAAATGGGGCTGCCTCAGTAGAGAAAAGCAAATTTTTATACATACCCAGCAAAACCTCACCTCAGAATTTAGATCAAGAGCCAAAGAGGCTGTTCATTCTCTGCGAGAAGAAGGCAGAACCTAATTATGGTCCAATTCAGATGGAATTTTCTCAATGAATAATGATAGGAAATAACAGAGGAGGGGCTGCAGAAAGTGGTTTAAAAAGTTGCTGTGAACCAATGTTGGAAATGCAGAGGCCAGTGTGTTGCTCAACTTTCGAATTCATACTAAAGAGAAATGCTTGGCATCTCACTTGTAAGTGCTATGTACAGAGCAGTGGAACAGCTGACGGAGGGGGCAGAGAAGGATGTTGGTCCTCTGTTTCATTAAAGAAAGGACAGCTCAGGTCATTCATTAAACCAAACCCACTATGTTGTACTCTGAGAGTGTGGATGGTGACAGGCAATCAGGTCAGCATGGTTTAATGCACGATGGGTTAAACCAGAGGATCTGCAGGATTGGAGCTACAATGACTAGAGCCTGAATGCAGCCCCTCACCATGGTCTGGGGGAGGAGTTAGTAACTCATCAAGCTACAGTAACTGAATTGGATTTGACCAACTGTTGCTGCTGCCAACATGGCCACTGTTTACAGGGACTTGGAGCACAAGCAAAGAGCTACCGAGCAAATGAATAGCCACAAGCTGCCACAGCTTGTAATGGCAAGAAGAAGGTGCTGCAAATGCTGCATCTCTTTGTTGGATGCCTCTCCTAAAACTGCTGCTCTCATGAAATCTGTCATGACTTCTCCCAATAAAGACCTTAATTTTGCTGGATGGGCCTCCTCCAAACAGCACAAAGTAACCATCTGTCACAACAAAGCGTCATAAGGCAAATGAATCCTTCTTGGCTGCCACAAACAACACGCAGAGCTTTCCGGTCTATTGATTTTCTTTCTGTCTTTCCAAGTAGAATATTAATACATGTCTCTGAAGGGTAAAGTCAGAGATTATCTTGGAGTTAATAAAGGAAGGTGTCTTGTTTTGACACGAAATATCCAGCTGCCATTGCAACCTGTGTTGTAGCAGACTCTCGGTTAACCGGAACAATGGGCAATTCCATGGGAAAGCTTGAATGACAGGAGATTACTCCCCCATCCCAAATTTCTCTACCATTGTTGTAGTGGAAGTTTGCTTTACGGACCTTGCTGGGCACCTTAATGCTACGTCACTGATGCTGCCAGCTCAGCTGGTATCAATAACACATAGATGCTAAGACTGGATATGATCCCAGACTCCAGCAATCGGGGTGTTTCAGGCTCGAGCTGGCTGCCGGCATGGCACAGCACGTGTGCCAGCACTGGGGAGTGGCTCACAGATCCCTCAGAGCCAGCACCCATGCAATGCCTGGATGTGATGGGTGCGACGCTGAAATAACAGGTTGGATACAGAATTATTGGGATAGGCTCAGTGCCCTCTGTGCTCCACACTCATTCCCCTATTTACGGCAACGTGTTCCAGGTTTCAGTGCCCCACCTGGAAGCGGGCTGGGATACGTGCTCCTTCCCTGCTCTCCTGCAGGTGTTAGAAGCCTGTCTCAAGGCCAGGCGCTGCTCTTGCCATGGCTCCGATGAATCCCATCTCACCCCTTTCGCGATATCCCTCCCTCCTTCTCTTTCTACTGAACAGGTGAGACCTTGGCAATGACTCTGCTCAGGTAGGAGTGAAGCTTACACAGGACAGCTCAGGACCTTTATGCATATCAAGTTCATGGCTCCAAACAGCTGCTGCTGACACAACTATAAATAAAATCCACTCTTCCCACTAAGAATTTTGACCCATTCTGCCTGAAAACCATCTGCCAGTACAGTGTCCTACTTGGGCCACGCTATAAATCCTATTGTTTTGTGTCGCTCCCCAGCCAGACAGTCAGAATGAAAGAGGCAGAAGAGAGAGCCAGGCACGCAGCGTGCCTGAGCAAACTTGACCTGGCACAGAGTGATTCCACAACCCCAGGCAAACAGCTCGTTCTGTCCCCGTCCCTGCACACCCTCCTTCACAGCCCTGTGCCGTGTCCTGGCACTCGTGCCAAGAACTCATTGTGTGCCCTGGGAGATCCACAAATAAAAATGCAGGAGAAAGATAACCCTTTGTTACTGCTACTGTCCCCTCAGCCATATTGATTATGCTCACGCTTGTTCCTACAGTTGTTAGTAATTACTATGATCTGCAAATTTGCAGCTGATCACTCAAACTGGTCAAATAACATATAGTCAGATAAATGCTTTAGATTTATTTTGCAGCACATTTTCAAATGATTATTTGATTAATATTTTTCCCTAATGTTTTCAAAGCTCGATTTTTTTTCAAACTAATGAGAACTGATATGAATCACGTCACATTGTGCTGTAACCACAGTGATAGATGTGTTTGTTGAAGGCACAACACTTTCACATACCTTTAAAAATGCAGGTGTCTACGCAGCAACAGTTGAATTATCTTCTGGGACAGTCACTGCTGAAAGGCAAGGATGGATATCCCATCCACTAACAAAGACAAAAGGAATATCAGCTTCCAAGGACTAACCCAAGACACAGCAGCATGTATCTCAGTATCATTTACCCTTTCTTAAATGGGAAGCAGAAGTAGGCAGCTGGCAACCTCCTTCCAATACTGCCTTCAAGTGAGTACAGCGCTTGCACTGGCAGTAATTAAATCATTATTCACCCACTCTTTAGCAGATGCAGCGCTCCTTGGGTGGGTTTTCATTCTCCTTGAAAAACACTGGTAGAAAATTACAAGTGAAATCCAAGCAAAGCACTCAGAAAATAATTAATCTCCTCTCATTTTAGATGTCTAACAAGGACATGCCTACGTATCCGTTAGTTACTCCAGTCTTCCTCTGAAGTCGGAGGTATCTCCAAGAGGAAATTATTTTGACCCAACTGAGGCGGCTGTCTGACTGTGGGAACAATCCCCCTCCGCTGAAGCCTGTTTCTTTCCACTGACTCCACAATGACTTTAAAGTGATTCACTCGTATTTACACCTACAAATAAATAAATAAATAGGTCGGGGCAGAGGAATCCCCCCTTTAAAGAGCCACAGTTTTATATCTATGGGCAGATAAAGTTGTGCATCATACAGTACAGGAACACATAGCGGGTTAGCTGATGGAGACATGGCAAGAACGCAGCACTCACCGTGTTCCTAGATAAACCCACTGTGAACACACCTACTGCTCTGAGGCTTTCCAGTGTCATTATTCCCCTCCTGTAGAGTCACCAGAACAGTATAAACTGCAATTGTCCTTCTCCTGGGAGTTAAGCTCCTACTGTTAACCCTTCCATGCCTCCAAACGCCAGCTGTGCGCGGGAGGGTGGAAACAGCGCGAGGTACAGTAGGAGGGAGGAGGTTGCTGGTTGCTCCAAGGAAAGCGTTAATACAACCCGCTGATCTTGGCGGTGGGTGTGCCCTGGGCAGCCGTGAATGACTTTGAATGCTGAAGCACCATGTCCCATTGAATGACTACAGTGATTTATGTGCTGAAGAGCCAGGGGGGCGAGATGGATCACCATGTGATAAATCAATTTGGAGCTTTTCATCATACCATTGGTGGTGAGAGCACAGCACTGGTGATTTGTAGCAGCATTAGCCTGCCATGATTCATCTGCAATGCCTGGCCCTTCCGCTGCCCTCCAAACACCAGAGCAAAGAGTGGGAAGAGTCCAACTGCTGGCACCAGGACACCCAAGACTCTCACCTTGCTTTATTTTCCTAGAGCCTGTTCTGCTTCCTTATTCCACCTCTCCTATGCACACTCCATTGTCAAACATGAGGATCAGGAATGGCCAAATAAAATTCCCTTTGCTGAACTCCATGGGTATCTCTCTGCCCGTTTCTCTCAGCTTTGAATGGCAGCACAACCTTATGGTGTACCAACCGCTCCTCCCATTTGGTTTCATTTGTCTTGAGGTGCCCAAATGCTTTTGAAGAGCTGCCCATACACTTTAAGAATGTACTAAATGTAAGGAGAAATGAGTTAATTTGAATAAATATCACTCAACAGTAATTTCAGAACTGGGAATATAGTCTAGACCACTGACAGATGTCTTATCATCTAGGCTGTACTGCTTCTCTTGGCCAAAAATGAATGTGGAGTTATACCAAGGCTATTATTAGCATCCCAGTTACTCCAGTACAGCCAGCAGCTCCAGCGTACTCATGTGCAGTTGTGACTGGCATCGCACATGCACACAACAGAGAAACAACCTTTATGCCAGGGAGCTCGCATCTAGACCAGTGTGGACACGGCAGGGAGTGCAGCCAGCAAATTACTGTCTGTAATAGTTAATGGATGAGGGATGAAGAGTCAAATACAGGCTCTGCTGACCCTCAAATCAGAGATGGTGCCCCCACTCCATGTGTGCAACCATGTATGTACCGAGCCAGCTCTTGGATTTGCTCAGGCTGTGTCCTGTGCACACATGGAGCATGTGAAGAGTCTTTTGTGAAATCGGTTTGTGTGCACAAGCATACTCACAGCCAGAAAATGTTTCTTGCTGCTGAAATGAAACATTGCTTATGGTGGTGCAGACTGGTGTCTTGAATTGCAAAAGCTCCCATGGAAAGCTCTGGTTTCAGTGAAAAGCATACATTAATGCATGTTTAAAATTTTCTGTTAGGGAAGATACAGTTTCAGCCCCTTCAGAGATAATGTTAGACACAAGATATGTATTTTCAGTATAATTTTTAAACTATGAGATGAAATTACTATTTCCATTTAGAATTAATTTTTTTGAATTCTCTCATTTTTTTAACTAAATTTTTAAAAATCCAAACTAAATAGATCTAACTAAACAAAATTTACAAAAAATACATGTCTTATGAAAATAATGATAGGAAATTAGCTCTCATGAAGCTTCTGCTCCAGTTAGTTTCTCTCATTTTATGGGAAAAAAATGCAAAAAGACATTTTAAGTCTCAACTAAACGAAAATTGGCACTTTGTTTTGAAATATTGATTGAAATATTTCCTCCAAGCCCTATATTATACCCTGGTTTTCATTGCTCACTCTCAAAGGAGACTGAACAGCACTAAATGACGTACAAGCACAAGAAAATAAAGTGGAAAAATGCTACGTGAATTGCTGAAGTTGCATGTCTCCTCCGCATGGCTGACAAACATCATGCCTTTGAACTCTCCATCCTGGACTTTCCCCACCAGACCACAGCTCTCCTATACAGTGCACTTAAAAATGCGTCATGTAGCCTATTAGTTTTTATTAACCTGTTAGAGTCCATCCACATCTCCCTTCTGCCCTTGTTGTAGTCTGCAGCAGTGGCAGTCACACCTCTTGTTTTGTCTCATATTCGGCCCCTTCATTGTCTGGTGTGAAGCCCACCAGAAAGCATTGCACAGCAAGACAGTCATGGGCAGGCCTCTGTTTTATACAGCGTTTGCAGGAAAGAGACCCTTTTTCTTAGAAAAAAATAAACACTCTTTTGACAGCCAGTAGCCACTTGGGCAGGTCTTACTTATGAGCACTGCAAGGATGAATGCCCAAGGATTTCCAGTTTAAAAGTGGTATCTCTAGTCACACTGCCTACTTCTAATACACATCCACCAGGTCTATCTGCAGACAATTAGCAGATAGAGCAGGTGGAGGGCATGACCGAATAGTCTCTTTCCTGGGAGTTTCGCTGTTGGTCCCAGCCTTGGCGACCACAAGAGCTGGAGGGTCCTGCTTGTGGTAAGGGAGTGGCCTTCGGACACTTCCTTGCACCTAGAGAATGGCTGATGGTGCTGTTCACTCTGACACCAAATGAACTGCTTGACCCCCTCTTTCAGGGGTTGGGGGTCTTGCACATGTAGAGTTAATGAGAAAAAAAAAAAAAAAAAAGAGGATGAGGGAGACAGGATTGTGAAATTCCATAAAATGTCATGAAAAAAAATTCCAACATTTGCACAATTTCACAAATGTTTTCCATTTCCTGACTCTCCTTTTTAATTGTTAATTTTTTTCCTTTTCACCCTTTTCCCATTCAAAATGTACAGAAAGTGACAGAGAGAAGCTGCAGAGGGCTGAAAAGGGAAACACAAAACCTTCAACTTTTTTCCCCCTCTGCCCCAGCTTTTGGTTTTCATGATTTTTTTTTAAAAGGAACAGTAATTTTATACCAAAAAAAAGCATTGTGTCAAACTTCAAAGCAAATTTGTAACACTGTGCTACTCTGGAAGACAATTTGAATACCAGTGGGCTCACTCAACTTCAAGTACCTGTATGTACACTGGCAGCACAAGGGCTGGGATCAAATAATTGAGGCTGTTCACAAAAAGAAATAATGCCATCAGCTGTATCCCACCCAGAATTTTTGGTCTAATTACTTCCCTGGGGTGCCCTTACAGACAATACTTTCCCATTTGCAACTCTCTTTGACCCTCTTTGATTTCCTGTTTGCTCAGTTCAATTTTACTCTCTAACCACTTCTGAGTTCGCAGTAAGTTGTGGTTACTCATAAAATGTCACTCAAGCAATCTTGGGTGGAAAGGTTAATGCAAATAAGGCTCTCACTGTTCCTACACACTCTCTCCTTCACCAGCAGACAGATTTCCTCTCCCTCTGGAGCACTTCTCTGCAAAATAATTACCTCATGCAGATGAAACATGCTGAGACTGAGTTATTCCTTGGCTTCATCAGTGGGTGACAGAGGAATCACTGATGCTCCAGTGTTTCATGCCAAGATCTGAACTGACCGGAGCTGCCTGCTGCTCCACAGTGACACTGCTGGATGCAGTGCGCACGCTCCCCGACTCACGTTGGTATACCCTGAAAGCATGCTGATGGCACGTGGGATACGCTCCCAGGACATGGGTTACCACAGATGCGCTTTGCCGATCACTCCACAGCAAGTGGGAAGGCTCTCTCACTTGGCCGGGGACGGTCCCCATTTCGCTCTGGCGCGGAGGACCTGAAAGCCTTGCAGTTCAGGGCAATGAGGAGCAGAGCTCAGGAATGTAAGGCTCTTGGTGGTTTCTCCACTGTCACAGCTCTTCCACCCTCCACATATAAGGCAGTTTTCTGCCCTACCACTCACTTTCCAGGCCTGGAACAGCCACCAGACTGGAGGGCCTCCATGAAGGTACTTTCCATGTTCAGGTATTTGAAGTTTGACACACATCATCATGAAACACGTAACAAGGGTGTGAATGAATGTAAGAAAGAGGCTGGTCTTACAGATTTCATCCCTGGTACCAGAGCTCCTCCCACGGGCTGGCATTTTGTAGAAAGCAGCTCCCTAGGCAGTCGGTAAGAGGTGTGGAGGTTGGGCAGGCTGATACTAGGGTAGGCAAAGGGTGAATGAGGGTGTTTCCACACTGCAGTCTGGGAAGGGAGTGATGGCCAAAGGGCTCCACAGTCCCCTCCCAGGCTTTGAAATGAGATGGCTGCAGTGGTGAGTGGTGGGCAGAGGGCTCTGCTCTCCTGCTGTGCACCCCAGGGTGTGAGCTGCACATGCCCTCAGCAGGTCTGTCCCAAGCTCTAATGGAGGACCTAGAGCTCACCCCATGATTTCATCCATGTCACTGTCTCGAGTGAAGGCCACCTGGCATGTCAACATTGCTTCAGAGGTCACACACTCCTTTCTTCTCTTCCCCTTCTATCATAAATAAAAGCCGCCTGCAGCAATACAGCCGCTGTGCTTTTCACAGCTATAGCATTAGTGCCCAGTTTGCAAAGCGGAGGAAAACACTCAACACATCCAGATGTCCAAACTCTGTTACTAACAAGACATGTTCTACTTACTCTTTCTCCAGTCTTACTCATTGGAAGGAAGCAAATGCAGATGGAGGAAATCTACTGTTTATTCAGGAAATAATAATAGTCTACATTATCTCTAAACTAAGGCTTTCTCCCCAAAGGATTCTGAAGTACCTAGCTAGCTCCACAGCATATACTCCTTTTATCTGCCTACCACAGGACCATCATGGCGCACTAACATGTGTTCACATACCCAAAGTACAGTAGTTTTGCACTTGAAAATGCCAATAAAAAACCGCACATAAATCTGTGAGCTAAATATATAAATTTTCAGTCATGCAAAAGCACATTCCGTAATTCCTATATAAAAAGCAGTGCATTGTAACAGTTTTATTATAATGGTAACTTGAGGATGCTTCTTGTTTATGGGATGCAATAACCATATCATAGGCAAAATAAATTCTAAAAGGCGGTGGTGGAATATTCAGCATCGAAGTTTATTAGCTGAGGATAGAGTTATTACCAAGTCAGCCAGAAACACCCCCATCTTGCAGTTGTTATTATTATGATGATGCTTTTAATTAAATATTAAAATGCTAAAGGAGAAATATTCAGGAAAACCTTTGAAAACACAAGTGCAGAGAGGTGCACTAAGAAAGACACTATTTGGGTCCTTCCTTTTCTTTTGCCAGCAAACTATTTCACCCATGCTGTAAGTTAATCTGCATTCCACACAGAGGAGAATTCCTCTCCTTCCCGCTTTATTTCCTTCCTTCTACTGAACAAATTCATGCCTGGAAGATAACAGTCCCTCTTGGTGGACTGCACTGCTCCTCAGAAACTGAAATGGGTGCCCGACAGTCTCCCAGCACAAACGTCCCTGTAGCGCTGACGGCAATTCTGTCTGAAGTAGCTAATAACCTGCCGATTGTAAAACTATGTGTTAGAGACATTTGGATCGTTATTAGAAGGAGCTATTTCCCTTTGACTTTGCATACCAATCTCGCTCGCAATCTCCATAAACATGAGAGTTTATATGATGTAGTACCGACTCACGTTTATTTATCAGCAGCTGAAACGGGGCCGTACACAGCAATACCACATACATACTAACATTTCTCAGAATATCAGCTATATATCTACAGAGGCTGCGAGACAGAAACATTTCAGACTGGCAGTTAAATATGAAGCTGCAAACTAAGGCCCCCAAACTAATGTAAGTGTTTGGCTCAGAGCACAGCGCAGTCATACGGCTTTTCAGAGAGGGGTCACTCCAGGGTGTCTGGCAAGCGGGGCCTCTGGGGTGTTTCAGGCTTGGCTCACTGAAATCTGGAGCCATGCAGAAAATATCCAGTCATTTCTTTTTATGGCAGAGTAATGCTGCAGTTCTGCTTTGGCCCAGGCCAGGCTGGCTGCATAATGCAGACACTCTCAGGAGGCATCTTCCCCTCAGCTCATTCCCCAGGTTCTCACTTGGACTTCATAAGCACAATAATCTGATCCCGGTCTTTACTGAGCTACCTCAGAAGTTGCTGGCTGTGTTCTAGTTGAGAAATTTTACAGAAAACGGAGACTGTTACAGACACTTTGTTCAAGTCCTGCTTCATGCGATCGAGAGTTTCACAAGCGCTTTCTCCAACAAGCCAAATAATCCACATACAACTCCAAGGGAGATGGTCTAACCCCCCCAGCTAAAAATTAAAGCTGTAACTTCAGATTTTCTAACCCATTTATAACCAGTACCTCCATTTGTTGGTTCCATTCTCCCTTCTAAATGGAACACGCTGAATTTGCCTTGCCTTTTATTCCATCTTTCCCCATAATAACAGCATTCAGAATTCTCATGTTCTGAGTTTTGAAGGTGGGACATTTTACTTTGAAGAGTCGCGCTAACACAACATAAGAAAACACAACATGATTAAGTCTCTGACAGCAAACACTGCTGGAGATAAGACTGGGAAATGTGGTTTGATTGCTCTGAATTCTTACACTCTTGTGGCAATATTATTTCATTAAAATGAAAGCGCACTGATCTTACTGAAACAAACTGCTTGAGAATGCTTCATCCAAAACTTTCATATGCTTGTTGTCCCATGATACATCATTTCCCTATCACTGAATACTAGGACCTCAGTCAGATGCCCATGAAAACAGCCATACACTCACCAAGTCAGACCTGATACTTCCCACAGAGCCCAGAGATTGCGAAGAAGCCTCCCCTTCAGATATTTATCACGGCTTTCTACTTTTACCTCCAAAAGATCAAAGCCTGAGCCTGAATTGCAGCTGGCAAGGACACAAAGCGTGGAGAAAAGGAAGAGGTCCCTCCGCTTTGAGGACTGCCAGTCAGGGAGATTTATCTTCCACCTGAACGTCCCTATCAGTCTGTCACCTCAGGTCTATTCACGGCTTCATCAACATCAGTGCTCATTATTAAGCAAGGCTATAAAATCAGGTGGGTGAATGGCACTGAGGCCATAGTCTGCCAGGCAATGCTGCTCTAGTTTTCTCAAAATGCCTTGGCTTCCTTTCTCCCTTTTCCCTGCCTGAATATTTCTGTAAGATGTTCGTACGGCTCTTAAGCAGCGATGGTTGTGAGCTCAGGAGCCTTTGTCCCCTCCAGGGATATTTAGCAAGAAACTAATTTCATCAGGTAGATATACAGAGTACAGCATGGTTGCTTTGAAAGACTGAGTCTGAAAGTTCAAGGAAATTGCCTGTGATTCCTCTAGAGATGGAACGATTTTTGTTTCAAAAAATCTGGACGATGTGATACACTTGACGCTTTCCCACCTCTCCTCTCTCCCATTGAAAAGCTGTGGGAGTAGGATATGTGCTTCCCCATTCAGGCCTTTCAAGATATCCATCCCTCCTTGGTTGCCAGCAGTGTCATGCCACATGTCTCAGCTCCAGGGGACAGCTAGAAATCCTTGGAGTGAGTCATGCTGGGCAGTTCCATGTGAACTTCAACATGTTTGCCACTGTGTTCCTACCTGAGCAATAAGGCTAATATTATTTTTCCTCCTAGTGTTGATGTGAGCATTAATTAATATTTATAACCTGTCTGAAAGGTGCAGATACACTGGCTACCTGGGCACAAGATCAACTTGCATTTTACTTTATTCTCTTTACTATCCAACTCCAGAGGTTGGGGTTAGAGTAACACAACACAAAACAACACAGGAGGCAAACCTAAACAAGCTGAAGGATTCTGAAGATTTCCCATGAACTTGGAGTACCTGAAAGGAGCTGCCAGAAATTATTCATGATGGTTATACTTTAATTTATTTCACACATTTCTTACTTCATGGCTACAATGAGTGGTGAAAACCATCACAACCTGGAAACTCCTGCTATGCTCCTCTCCGCACACCCTTAAGGAGCCTGCAGAGGAATTCTCTTTGAAGCTCAAGGTCAGCATGCCCTGCTGACTGCTGCCCTGGTTTCCCTGGGTTTCAAGGCTTTTTAGCAAAAACAGCAAAAGAAGCCTAAAGTGCTACTGCTTCCAAGAGCAGTTTCTTGTTCAGGCTAACCCCTTGAGACTGGAAAGTGTGATCATGAAATCTCACAAGTTCCTTAATCCCATGGTGGTGAAGTTAGTAAGTTGCTGAGGAAGAGAATGGGATGGAACAGAATGGTCCCTGAGTCCAGTGGTTGAGGGACCAGAGCAAAACAATGCCACATGAAGTAGATTCAGTGCATATATATAACACATTTTCTATGTTAAAGCTACATATTTAAGCATTCCTATTGCTCCATAAAGTATAGATCTGGCTCCATC
Organism: Rhynochetos jubatus; assembly: GCA_027574665.1. Taxonomy (NCBI): domain Eukaryota; kingdom Metazoa; phylum Chordata; class Aves; order Eurypygiformes; family Rhynochetidae; genus Rhynochetos; species Rhynochetos jubatus. Next base: position 3,201,258 of record CM050672.1, on the reverse strand, counting down.
AGGGTGTAATAGCCATAAGTAAACTAGCAATTTCTACAACACTTGAACAATCTTCAGTTTCTTGGCCAATCCATAGGAGATGATAATTTCTTTTACCTGACAGGTGTTTTTTTGGGAGGAGAATGGTTTCAGGCAAAATAAGGATGATTCAGAAATTCTGAGGTTTTGAGAAATCAGTACTATGTTAGCACTGAACAGCATGAAGGACAGGAATTTGTACAAGGAGGATGACGGGCCACTGATTTTCGCTTCAAAGATTTTAGAAGCAGCAACAACGACGACGATAAAAAACAGCCTGAGGTGCTGATCTTTCTGAAACAGAGAATTCAGTTCTGGCTCATGCTGAGCTGAGATTTCATTTTGTCATACAGCTGTGATTCAATAAAACACTGGCTTAAGCACAGATCTAAGAATCACCTGACCTGTGAGCAGAGGTGTTTTGTTGTAAGCACGAGTGCTGAGCAGGCCAATGTGTGTCATGGTCCCTTTTCTGCATCACCTGGGCTGTCCTTGGCTAATCACCAAGTGCGAACTGGGCTTGTGGCTCAATGCTCCTGGCTGTATCCTTCACCTGCCTCTTCCCCACCCTTTGCTCCACCCTAAGAGTCAGCAACAGGAGCAAGAGACTAACACCAATGTTCCTCTTGGCTTGCAAATGCACAAATCAAAGCTGCCCTGCTCAAAGAGGCAGAAGGCAGAGATAAACCTCAGCCAGAGCTGACAAGTGGCCATGTGCACAGGAAACTGGAAGCTGACATAAAGTGTGTCATCTCCTGGGTGGCAAAATATATCTGTCCTTATTTCTAAGTCAGAGGATCTAATAAAGTTGTTGCTGTTACTTATCTTGTAAACATCTTCTTGAATCTACCACTGTCAGGTCCCATTATTTTCTTGCAAGTCTCCTGATAATGATACACATGATCATTCCTCAGTTCCTCATTTCTCTGTGTACATGTGTTGTGGTTTACTCCAGCTAGCAAAACACCATGAAGCCGCTCTCACAAATTCCCCCTCCCCTCCTCCAGTGGAGGGGAAGAATCAGAGGAAAAAAAGACATAAGGAAGCTCGTAAAATTGAGATAAGAACTATTTACTAATTAAATCTAAATCAATATATACAGATACTACTACTACTAAATAATTAAAATAATAGAAAATAGAACATATGATACAGTTTATCACCACCCACTGACCAATGCACACCCAGATGCTGAGTAGTGAGAGTCAGACCCAGAGAGCCCAAGAGCAATCACAGCCCAAGGGCCGGAGCCCGGGAGCTAACGCAGCAGATTTGGAACAAACCCTATCAGCGATAGCACGACCGGGAACACTAAACAAACCCACCAGCTCCCTCACAAACGAGCCAGCACAGGAGTTAGCAAAGCAGCTAATGCAGGAGTCAGGAGAGTGTTAACAAGTGTCCAGGAGTAAGTAAGCAACAGAGTAAGGGAAGAGTAATGGCTACTGGACCCCCTCCTCGCCTCAAGACCTGGAACATGACGTACTATGGAATGAAATACTCTGTCAGTTTGGGTCAGCTGCCTGAACTGTGTGTCCCCTACACTGCCTGCAGCGAGAGCTGGGAACGAAGCTGCAGGGTCAGAAGCAGAGAAAGACCTTGAATTCAGTGCAGGCCCTCCCCAGCACCAGCTAAGGCCTTATCAGTACTTCCCTCAGCGTCCAGGAACACAGCTTCCTAGCAACCACAGTAAAGGGAGTTAACTCTTTCCTGACTGAACCCAGCACAACATGGAAGCCTCAGATTTCCTGTATAAAAGATAAGCTTCTCACCCAGAGCAGCAAAAAAAAATTTACCCTCGTGACCAGAGACTACAAGCAGAAGGTGAAGAAGAAAACTGTCAAACTACCACTGAAAAATGAAATAAAAGAAAAATTAAACTCATCATTTGTTAAAGGCAATTCTAGTATTTTTGAGTCATGAATTTTGGATGCATTCAGCTGGCCAAGCTGGACGTCCAGTTTATTACATCTCTTACCAGTAAGGGGTGGGGAGGCCATGGAAGCACTGGCTGGAAGGATAGCTCTCATGTTCTTGCACTAAGTTGAGCCAGGTTCACACAGGGTGACCCACTGCTACGTGCTGTTGGGGGTTGAATCAGCAGTCCAAAACAACAGCATTAGCAAAGCGGTCTGAGTAACAGCTCACGAGTGCTCTTTTCTCAGTGCTTTTGCACATTACACCCTGCTGATACACAAACTATCTTGAGTTTTAAACACCACTTTGCTCAAGTTCAAGGGCTTTTTTGTGTAGACCCATCCAAAACTGAAGGGAGCCTACAAGAAAACTGGGGGGGGACTTTTTACAAGGGCAGGGAGTGACTGGACACAAGGGGTAACGGTTTTAAATTGAAAGAGAGGAGATTGAGATGGGACATCAGGAAGGAATTCTTCCTGCAGAGGGTGGGGAGCACTAGGACAGGTTGCCCAGAGAAGCTGTGGATGCCCATCCCTGGAAGTGTCCAAGGCCAGGCTGGATGAGTCTTGGAGTGACCTAGTCTAGTGGAAGGTGTCCTTGCCCATGGCAGGGGGGTTGGAACTGGATGATCTTTAAGGTCTCTTCCAACGCAAGCCAGTCTGTGATTCTATGATTCTATTAATTAGTCAAAACCAGCAGTGCATACAACAGTGTCTCCAACATTCTTCCTAATCCCCAAGGATATTGTTTGAAGAATACCACCTAGAGCAGTGGCAGAAGGGCTGAATAATGAGAAACAACCGCTCATCAACCATTTAATCACCTAAAATTATCTTGGAGTGGACCACAGTCAAGCACCAGAAAGTTTATTCATTCCTGGAAAAGCCAGCATGAAAGACAGCAGAGAGGAATTTATCAGCCTGTGAGCCAAGCAGGATGTTATGAATGAATAGCAGGCTGTCCAGAGCTCAACCAGTCATCTCCAGCAAAGAGGGAGCAACAGAGCAGGAAGCTTTTGTTAATCTATGTATTAGCTACTGAGCCCCATTCTTTGGCCAATGTGGCACTGGCACTTGGCTGGTCATCAAATAAATTCAACGTTTAGAAAGGATATTTTTCCTGATGGATGTATTCCTGAAAATGGATAGCCATAAAAGAGAAAAATAGACTGGCTGTGCCCTGGTAGCAACAACCTGTGAAGTCATTATCATCAGCTCCCCTTGTGAATTAGAATTCTCTGTCTGTGCAATGTACTTTCTGAAGTAATTTATCAGTACGTAGATTTATGGACTCTGCAAAAGCTGTCATGGTCATTGTTATTTCCTCCAGTTTACTAGAAATACCTCTATTTAGATTTTGTCAAGATTACTGCTCCTCTATGTCATTGCTAGGTGGGAAAAGTGGTTTGGCCTCCCAGCAGTTCACCTGAATACTGATTGCAAGAGGATGAAATCCAAGCAGACGATGGCTTTCAAAGAGTCTTTCTGCCTGCCGTCTCTTGAAGGTGCCTTGAAGAATCCATTCCAAGCATTGTTCTAATTTCCCAGGTGGGAAAGTTCTTGTAAGCTACACACCTTTCTCACAAGGTTCCCTCTCACATTGCCCAGTACTTCCACAGCTCCTCTTCTATATGCCTGAAATGGTTGGAGCTTGGAGTGTAGTCACCACTGAACCACAAACTTCCCAATCGAGGCATTCCTGGATGAATAACAGTTTCTTCTGAAACACATGGTCATTTCACTTTTACATCTGAACTGAGAGTCTCTGGGGTCTTTTGAATTTCTTAGAACAGTGGGTAACATAAGTCTAACAAAGCCGGACTGTCTGGACCAAGCTTTCCACTGGCACACATCCATGGGCTGGCTCAGCTCTGATTTACATCAGCGGAGTCTGGCCTGATGTTCACTCCCAAATTGGTTTTATCTTTATTTGACCAGCTCTATTGACAATGCTGGTTCCAGCAAGGAAGTAAATGGTGTGAATCAGGATAGAAGCAACGGGGAGCATAAGGGTGATGAAAAACAATGTTTATGAAACAAATACAGAAAAACAACAGGGAAAGGAATATTATTTTGAAATTCCAGCAAGAACGTACTACAGAAAGCCTTTTTTTTTTTTTTCCTGAATATTGAAAGGAAGAAGTTGATATAACTGGAAATAATTCAGCTTCCCCGACAGCATGAATAAAAATCCCATATGTACAATGTGTGCTTTCTACAGATGGCAGCATGTGGAAAGATCGGAGAGTTAATGAACAAAAACATCACCATAAAATAACCTGATGCTGTGTGTACTTCCCAGCTCCACGCACCTCTCAGCTCTTTTTTGCTCACGTACGCATGTTTTCACAACTGAACTCTAACACAGAGCACAGAGTGAGCATGGTGTACCTCTTACAGTTTTCCCCTCTGTGGGTCTACTCTCTCGTGCAAGTTTAGGTTTGCCCCTGCTCTGAAGTTCAGACTGAACATCATCGTAAGACAGACTCTCAGGTATGTATGAATTGGCTTAGCACAAGCTCCAATGCCTTTTGACATGGGCAGAGAGAACGTGGCTGGTATCTTCCCATGAACACAAGCTGCCAATGCTGTGACTGGAGTGGTTTTAGTCTGTACAAAGCCTCTATGAGTAGCCTGACCTAACCAAGCTGGCTGGAATTAAGGCAGTTATAACAGAGCTGGTGTCCCCAGCTTCCCCTGTAATCAGTGGAGGGACACAGACATGCAGCAGGACATTCTTCTCATCCTATAGAAGGTATGTAAGGCAGGTCAGATGAATTACCCTGGAGGTGCTTCCCCCACGGGCAGTAATGCAGAGGTGTCCAGCTCAGAATCCATCTACCAGCTCTCTGTCATCTAACATTTCATTAGAAAAACCTCATCCTTTGAGTCAAGATGCAGCTAATAGCTGGCAAGGGGGAGGGTAAATGACTCAGGAAGCTGACTAAGCCTGTTCTTTACTCTCATTGCCAACAAAGCTCTGTTGTGCTCCTTTCAGCATCTCATCACCGGCTTCCCTGGGATTAAGGCAGCCTCAGCTTTGTGCGGGAGAAATGGTCCCCTCACTGAAGAGGAATTGGTTGGATTTGAGAGACACAGTCAAACAGAGGGGTTAGGGGGAAATTATTAGATCAAAAGAAAGGCTGGCAAAAAAATCACAGCAAAGGCTGAACTTGAACTAAATCTCCTTTATGGAGATTGGAACTATTTTGATTTATGCAGCAAAGGAGCAGACCTTTATGGCATGGTCCCAGTGCTGTGTTTCCCTTTCTCTGCTATCTTTCTGTCAAAAGACAGGGTTAAAGCTCCCCCCATTCTTGCACAGTCTTTCCAAGGAGTCTAGTACGTCTCCATTTCATGATCCTACATATAAAGTCATGAATCTATAGGGCTGTGAAATAGTGTCTGAGCTACTTTTCCCCCTCTCTTCACGAGCAGCAGTCTAAGAGAATTGCAGAGTCAACAATTTTATGCTACTGACAGGTATTTGCTTTGGCTTGCCAATTTTATCTGTAGGGCTATAAAACTGGCACTAGAAATGGATCATGCTGCTCTAGGACTCTCTCACTGGCAACTCACAGGTGTAGTACCTGGAAAGAAATGGTGCCATTCATTAAAAGGTGGAGGTGATTTGGCATGGCTTAAGGCATAAAAAGAATCAAAGACAGCTTCTCTCCAGGAGGCAAAGAGAGGCACCTTGAGATTCCTGGGTCTAGAATGCACTGTGGGGTTTTACTCCAACAGACAGCATAACACAGCACACATGGCCCTGGGGCAAGGGTAACCTCAGACCCATGGCCAGCCACCTGCTCCTGTCTGCATGTTTTGAGCCCAGCTTCTGACCACGTCTCCTCTGAAGTTTCACTTCACATCCATTAGAAAGAGAAGCTCTTGGCCAGGTGGCAGTTCCCTCTTCTATAACCTCCTCCAGACATGCCGATCCAGCACCTGCATGAAGTCCGCTGGGAATGCTCTTGTAGGCAGGTGAAATGAATTTCTTTCTTTGCAATTCCAAAAGCATACTTCATCTCAAAGTTAATAATGACTGCATTTTGAATAAACGCTGAAGGTATATTAGGTACAAAATTAAAGTTAAGCAGCTCCACAGCAGAGACAAATTTACATTCAGCAGTGGTAAAGCTGGGCAAATATATTTTAAAAATTAATTGTACCATAACTTAATAAGTTAATGAATAAACTTGCTTAGCATTCTGCTTTTAATACATATGTGGGCAAGGTGCATTTTTTACAAAAAGACTTTAATAACACACTTTGTCCACTTAAGCAGTTCTGATGAGTGACAAATAGCTCTGGTTGTGACTAAAACATGGACAACTCCTATAGGCCTATTAATTTAAACAACTGATTTTCTCATAGGTAAAGACAAAAAGATTAGTTCCTCAAACTAGATGATCATGGTAAAATTATCAGAGAGTTAAAAAGGCTGGTTACAGATAAAGGACCATGCCACATCCTTACAAATCTCAGAAAATGCATTCTCTGCTATTAGCTTGCATTCCAGTATAATACAACTGTCTTATGAAATTTTAATTCAACCCTTATTGAAGATGAATAATTTAACGGCAGACAGTAACAGATGGTCATCCACTCTATGGCCCTCAAAGGAAAAAAGAAGAATGTCAGACCATGACAGTCTTCAGCTGATGTAAATCAGCGTCACTCAATCAACTCCCATGTGTCTGTGCCAATTTACTGTGGCTGACAGACTACTCTGCATGTGCAAGGGAGATGATACTGAAAGAAGCAAGAGCACTGGCACTTTGTGTTTTACCAATGTGATGATCATAGAATCATAAAATGTTTGGGTTGGAAGCAACCTTGAGGAAGACCACTCGTCACTACTCTCCACTTGGACATTGAGCCATTGACCACAACTCTTTGAGTATGACCATCCAGCCAATTCCATATCCACTGAGTAGTCCATCCATCAAATCCATGCCTCTCCAATTTAGAGACAAGGATGTCATGCAGGACAATGACAAATGCTTTGTACAAGTCCAGGTAGATGATAAAGGTTGCTCTTCCTTTATCCACCAACACCGTAACCCCATCATAGAAGGCCACCATATTAGTCAGGCACGATCTGCCCTTGGTGAAGCCACGTTGGCTGTCACCAATCACCTCCTCATTCTCCATGTGCCTTTGCATGGTTTCCAGGAGATTCTGCTCCATGATCTTGCCAGGCACAGAGGTGACACTGACTGGCTGGTGACTGACTCTCCAGCTCTTCTGTTTCCTTCCAGAGAGGCCCATACCAATGCACTTATAGAAGCTTTTCTTGGTGTCCTTGGTGTCCCTGCCCAGGTTTAATTCTATCAGGGCTTTACCTTTCCTAACCTGATCTCTGGCTGCTCAGACAATTTCCCTGTATTCCTCCCAGGCTCCCTGTCCCTGCTTCCACCATCTGTAGGCTTCCTTCTTGTCTGTGAGTCTGTCCAGGAGCTCCCAGTTCATCCTCACAGGCCTTCTGGTGTTTTTGCCTGACTTCCTCTTTGCTGGGATGCATCGCTCCTGGGCTTGGAGAAGGTGATCCTGGAACCAGCTTTCTGGGGCCCCTCATCTCTCCAGGGCTTTAATCCCATGGGGTTCTATCTTCAGATCCCTGAAGAGGCCCAAGTCTGCTCACCTGAAGTCCAGGGTCATGACCGTGCTGACCATGATCTGATCATTATTACTGGGGGATCAGCAAATGGGGCTTTTTGACCCAAACCCAAGCTTGGATCAGGTTTAGCTACCACACGCATCGGCAAAGATTTCCCTTGTTCAGGGAATTGCCTGAAAAGTGTGTGATTGGCAGCCTGTCAACTTAGGCAGCCTGACCAGCCACAGAAAAATCCTCTCCGTCTCATATAGTTTTCCCTCCGCTGAGTTCCCTGTTCCAGCTCTAAGCTTGAGCAAGACGCTGATACGAATCTGCAGTGATCTTCCCAGGAGACATCTCTGATTTCACCAGTGATGCAAGACGAGTTTCAAAAAGAGCTTCCTGATTTACGCCAGCCTAAACAAGAGGTGACTCAGAGCTACAGTTGTTCGTCTGATATCTGAAAACCTGTTTGAGTCAATGTTTCTTCCAGGCTGCATTTCCATTTTGCCACAGGAATTGATGCGCAGAAAGCCACCCCACAGCTCCACACTATATAGTCCTATGGAAGCCCTCATGGTTTGGGCACCATTCACGCTTCACCTCTAGATTTACAGGAGAAGAGGGATAACAGGGGAAAGAAAAGCATTTGCTATTCACTCTATGAAGTAGCTGTTCCTAATTCATTGCTTTTCATTTCACAATTCAAATTCTCCGAGTACGAAGCAGAAGCCATATGGTTAAAGCTGAGCAAAATATGGGATTCTGATTCTGTGGCAAATCCCCATGTTTCAATACTTTGTTTTCATCTGAAACTGTGATGGAAAGCAAATGTTTGTTATTGAACTCAAACTCCAGAAGTGTTTCAATGAGACATTTTTTAAACTAAGAGAAACAGGTTGACATATTCCAGGCTGAAAGTTTTCACTGTTTTTTGTTGAACCGATCTAAAACATTCCCTTTTTGGTGATCTCAGTGTTAGGCTGGATCTCAGTGTTACCCTTTGTGAGGTACTGCCACATCACAGCTGAAGATTTACCACCATTTCTGGATGAGTCCTGCAGAAAATACAGCATGTACCAGAAATGACTGAACAAGGAAATATTTCACGGTTCATAGTTCATGGAACACGCTTTTGAAGAAGCAAAGTTGAAACTTTCCCTATTTTGATGAAACAGTTGCACACTCATGATGCAATCATGCACCAAGACATAAATGAACTCCTTCCCATCACTGCTGCTCAAGTCAGATAGCCCTTAGCACTTGACAAGATAAAACTCCAAGAAATCTCCAGCACATTGACCCTAAATCCCAGGTCCCTGTTCCACAGGTGGAATGCATTTGCAACTCACTGGTTCGTATGAATCAAGGACTTTGAGAAAGAAATGTGTGCACTGTTACAGAGGTCAGATTTCTTCTAACAAACAGGAGCAATGCAAGAAATCCACAGTTAGTTAGGCTTACAAAACATGGGAATCTGGGTTCAATCCTGCCAAACTACTGAAATAATGGAGCTGGAAAAGGGCCCTCTTCCCAAACTGGGAATCTCCCAGTCACCAGCTCGTACAAAGAGAACAGACTGAGATGCAAAGGAGTTGAACCCAACTCTGCAATATGCTTAGCTTGAGGGGAGCTTTAGCTTATTAAGAACAGGTCCTGGTCCCAGGTGACTTTGCCAAGGTCAGAACAGGAGTCAGTATTAGAGGACCCCCTCGTGCTCTTGTTTAACCAAAGTCATTAATTTAAAGTATGAATTCCAACACCCCTTTAATCTTTCTTAACAATAAGAAGCACTATTAAATCCTTAATGTGCCTACTTTAATTATAACCTATCAAACACAGAATCAATTCTAAGCGGTAAACACGAAAAGCCGCATTCTGAAAGTGGATGAGATCACACCTTTTAAAATGCAAATTGAGACCGAAGCATTAAACCCATAATAAAGTTCAATTAATCTTTCCCCTTAAAACACACACAAAATATTTAATCTCAGTCTAATCTCAGAGCTGGCTGAATCAGAGCTAAAGGTGGCAGCTTTGGTCACACGTAAACAGGCAGGAGCTAGAATGTCTTCTCCTTGGAGTCACATAGATCTAGGGAGGTGGATGTGCAGATGGAGAGGAAGGGGAGCATATCTATTAAACTTTAGAATGAAGGTGATTTTTCGAGGATTATATATAAAATTCTCATTATCTCATAAACCTTTCAAAATTCTGTACTGGAAGACACATCCACAGGGAACTTAATAGCTACCTAAGTAAGGGCACAACAGCCGTCCCTGTCTAGGGCTGTAAGAGTGGCATCCTTGGCCTTAACCGATTTACAGCTCTTTTCTGTGTGCCAGTGCTGAGAAGGAGCACAGGAAGCAGAGCTGTAAATCAGAGGGGTAAATTATAGCAGAAGCTGGAGAGGTTCTTCCATAGTCTCAGGGTACAGAGAACCACAACAGACGCTGCAGTGTCCTGTGCCGTTGTCACCTCTGTCTCAGTGCAGGACCAGGGTGGCTTCTGCAGTGCGCCCGTGGTCAGCCTGCTCCTCCTCCGGTGCCAGCCTGCTCCCAGGCAACTACAACCTGCTGCTCCTCTCAGTCCAGGGAGAAGCATTAGCAAGTTGCTGTGTAACACTCTGCTTGTGCGTATTGCAGCTTCTTCTGCAGACACTTCCCCGAGAGCTCGAGAAATGGGCAGGCATCACGTATTCCATTCCCTAGCAAGTTGGTTTTCTGCTACTGAACAGTGTAAAAGTAACAACGTAAATGCTAATCCTGCATGTGTTAAAAAAAAAGGCATTTGGGGATAATGAAGATACTTTGTTTTATGAAAGACGAATGTTCCAAGCTGGTTACATATTTTTAAAGTAATATTTATATTACAAAACAAAGATACTTCTAAACAAAAAGTCACTTGAAATACAAATAAAAATGTTTTGACAATCTGGGAACAGGATATTGATGTATTATTGAAACAGCCTGAGTATTTCTTTTCCCCTCCTGAAATACAAATTCATCAAATTCAGCATGTTGTTGTGAAACATTCTGCTTTAAAAAACCTGGCTGGTTTTTGTCGAGAAAAATGTTCAATTGGAAGATTATAGAGCAGGTCTACATCTGAACAAAGTGGGTGTGGAGGGTTATTAAATCACACAGAAGGGGTTTGATATTCCTTAGATGCATGTGTTGACACTAGATGCACTGTAGAGGAGAGATATCCCTTTTATTATCAGTGTTATTTAGCTCTGATAATGGGTTCAGTCCTGTGGAGAATATAAATGTAGCTGCACAGCTGGACAAATAATGACAGCATTTGTCTTCGTGTCACTTTTGATGAAAAATATTGGCAAAAAGCCCAATGAAATTTATTTGTAATGAATTACTGGATAATTCAACAAATAAAGTCAGAACAGCTAGAAAACACATGGAGGACAACTCTGTACCACCTTGCAGGCTTCCCTTAGCAGCAGCAAACAGGAGGTGTGCAATGATGCCACGTCAACTGGGCAAAACTTGATGACTCCCAGCCCCTCAGCTTGCATTTACGTAAATGCCTGCCAAAGGCACTGGTTAGCAGGAATCCTGGAACAGCAAGACGCTAAATCCAACCTTAGATCCCAATCTTTACAGGAGTGATTAAAAAAAATCTGTGGAAAAATAATGTCAACCAATTTGTTCATTTTATAAATGGAGTGGAAATGGAGAGAAGCAGGATAAGATAAAAGAGATCTTCACGGACTGCAAATTTTGAGAATTCATGATTGAAATGACAATACAATTTCAATTAATTCAAACCCAGATGAAGAAAACTTTGTACTGAGAGATAGATTAGAAAGATACTACTGCATAGAGTTAATCTCAGTTACTGCCTAGAAGGGAAAGCCATGTGCTCAGAGACAAAGGAAGGGTAAAATAGATAGTTGAGTTTCTAGTGATTCTTTCACCGTTTGTACTGTTGTACAGCCTTGCCAAAAAATCAATTCTTTGCAGAGCTGCTCTCATAACATGTGGTGGTAATAAAAGGCAGGAGACAAGCGGGGTACTGACAAGACTTGATACTGCCAGGTGCTTAGCTGGAGTGAGCAGACCTCTCCAGTGAGCTGATTTGGCCCTGATGAAGATCTGTCCTTCAGTTCCTATTTCCAGATGCACCACCACTGATTTTCTTGGAACAGTCTGTAAAGGATTGAGTCTCCCTTTAATTCCACAACAGGAATAACCTCTTGCAAAGTGAATTAGGGCACATATAGCAGAATTCTTTTATCAAAAATCAGATTCTTATCTACGCAGGTTTCACCTGGAATAGGACTTAAAATACTGCTTTTGGAACAGAACAGATACCTTATTATAACTGTTTTCAGCACAGCTGAGATCAAACAGAATAGAATTTAGGCTTCAGTGTGACCAGTTTAAGACATGATGCTGGATAATGCAGTTTATCTACAAAGTGCTATCTAGCTTGCAATAATTATCTTATTTCAGCAAATCCCGAAATTGCAGTCCTGAGTCAAGATCCTTTTGTGCTCAGCACTGTAAAAGATACCAACTATTAGAACCCTGCTATGAACAAACTGCTAATGGGAGTGATCCATCTACACAATGGGAATGTGCTTTCCTTCCTAAGAAAAACTGTTTCCTGGTTTGATTTTGCTATTATTTGGCTGAAGAGTTGAAGTTACCTGAAATGCCCCAGAAAGGCCTGTGATTGGTGAAAAGTATTTTACTATTATTACTATGACAGCTTATTATCTTTGCAAATATAATTACCTGGGGAGAAGGCATGTGGGATGCAATATGCCCATCTTGCTCGCACGAGAGTGATGAAAATAGAATTAAGTTGTGTCACCTCCAGTGTGTCATTTTTCTACAAGCAAGCCTGAACAGATTGATTTCTAGGTCTCCTTCAGCGTAACTTAATCAAATCTGAGTAGATTTAGCTGGGCATATGGATGATCATGTGTCTGGCACCCACTTCCTCCCCTAATATGGTTACAGGAATTTCAATCAGCACCACCAGTGGCTCCCACCGTACAATCACTTGGAACGTAAAAGGCTTAATGCATTTTGAGCAGTAATTCATCTTGTCTGGCACCTCGGATCGTGTGAGAACATGGGCCGTATTTCCAGCGAGTGCCTGAGAACCTCTGCATCCATGTTGGTTGTCTCTACATTTCCTTTAGAGGAAACGCTTTGAATTCATTCAAGAGGAAAGTCCTCACACTTGCCTTCAAAAAGGTTATTCTGAGGCTGGGCTGGGCTCTGGAAGGTGAGTGAGAGAGGTTGCCTGAAGAATGAACACATGTTCAATTCCCAAGTCATTACTACTTCGAGAAGCAACAGGGATTGGAGAAAAACGGGACTTGACTCATTTCCCTAAATGTAGGCATGGAATTGTGGTTGAGATGCCTTCAGCTGTCCTGGACACTGCAAGGATCTGGCAGCGCTTACAGCAGAGTCTGTAAGAGAGCTGAGACCATTGGGACTCACAGCTTGAGGCCAGCAGGGTTTGCCGGAGCGTGTCAAATAGAAGAAACTCCCCCATTTCAACAGCTGAATGAAGGCCACAGAAACAGCATGAACCAGAGCTACTGTCTTCCAGACAGCTGTTGGAGGGGCAGAAGGGAAGACAAGCCCAGGGTGGGGGACTGCCATCTTTAGAGATATTGCTGGAGAAAGGACAGAATTTATAGAAAACAGGTCTTAAAAGACAGAAAAGGTACTGAGAAACTAGTGCAGCAGTATGGCTTTGAGAACTAACCCTCAACTTGCTCTTGCCCGTTGGTTATCTACAAGCGAGAGCACGATGAGGATGCCACCTGAGCTCCTGAGCTCAGCTTCCGCCCCCCCTGCTCACAGCCCCGGTGTCCACAGCCAGTCACACCATTAGCACGGCCCTGAGCAGCCAGTGCTGAGGGCACAGGCAGGGCTGGCAAACTTTGCACATGGCCACAGCTAAGCAGCTGAGGGAGTGATTAGGTCTGTCTGCAACTATAATGACTTCATTTAGCGCTGAAGCTTTTAAAAGTCTTTCGGATTCTTTCATGATTAAGTGAAGGCCCTTTGCAGCTCTGCACTTGCAAAAATGGCCACATAATGAGATAATCAGAAGCTGAAATACTAGTTGTGCTTATCGATTTTTTTTTTTAGCAAGTGGTGCCTCTGTTTCCAAAAAATATGGGAAAAATATTGATACTTTTTAATGGCTGTTGAATCGTCTTTTTTTTTTTTTCTTGGAGTTATTATTTAGAAGCCTATTGACATTTTTCGTTCACTCATAACTAACTTTTTATTAAATGTAAAGATTTCAGTGATTATTTTGGTGTCTTCATATAATTGTCAATAAAATGTTCACAGGGATTTTGAAGGAAGTGAAAAAATGCCCCCACTTCAAAAGATGCCAAATAGAAAGAACCTGAAAACTGTTTGTTCAATTATTTGCTGTCTCTCTCTTGGGGAGAAAAAAAAAAAAAAAAAAAGAAAACAGAACTTCTGAATAATGCTGGAGTCAGCAAATGGGTTTTAAAAAACATCTTCCGAATTTCCCAGATTTATTAGTTTATCACTACAATGGAGAAGAATATGGAAATGAGTCAGAAATACATTATGCAAAGCCATAAGTGACACGCAGCAGAACAGAAAGGCAACGTTTATGTTGTTTAGCAGCTGGGTGCAATTTACTGCCTCCAGAATATAAATGGAGACCCGACTATTTTAGGGCCAGACTCAACACTCCAGTCTATCTGACAGTTGCCACCAGTTGTGAGGCTGCAGCAGGGAAAAGTAGGTGATTCCCGGGGATAACACTCCCCTAACCTCACCCCACTGGCACAAGTCTACGTGTAGACTCCAACATGGGTCATTGCTGTGAGGCTGCAGGTGGGAGATGAAGCTTTCACCCCCTCTGGATCACAGGGCAACAGTACCACTGCACAGCCCTACCAGCTGCGCTCTTCCCCTCTCTAGCTCTCCCAGCCCTGCCTCTTTTCAGTCTCTCTGAAGCCTCAACTGATTTGGGCACTTCTTGGCATCCATTTTTGGGGTCATACATCCATTAATCCCTACAAATGCAATTTGCAACATCGGTTTCTGTCCCAACCTTTGGAACCCTCCGAGAGAGAAAATACTGGTTACTGGGAAGTGCACCGGTTGTTTGCAGTGAAGGATGTATCTGTGTAGAATTACCTACAAAGACCTATGGGGCACTTCATAGATATAATAGCTAAGCAATCAATTCCAGCGTAAGCTGTAATGGCTATAGCTGACACCATCACCAAGAAATATTCTGACCACCTTTTGCTGCAGAATTACATTTTCTACTTGCAGAAGTGATGTCATTCTCAGTTTCTCCAGATCTTTGGACTGAAAACTGAAAATGAGATAAAACTGCTTCATGTTGGTTACATGAAATACAAAAAGAGATGAAATAGGAAAGCAAACCACAAACGCCTATCTGGGGATGAGCGTTAAATCCCACCCTGGTCAGTGTCCCATACTGTTAATTAAGACATGAACTCTAGTTCAAACCTGAGGACCAGCATATCCATCCTGGTAAGTTCTCATTACACACTTTTGAAAGGGAAAGTGTATTACTCCCAGAAGCACCAAAAGGTGTTGATGGAGGCCCTATCAGCTTTGCATGTGTCTACAACCCTGTTCCCTTCTCACAGCACACAGTGCCATGAAAGGCTTGTGAGCACCCAGGCTCGGCCAGCTGCTGTGTGCTGCTGTCCCCTTACGCCACAGCTGGGCCAAGGTGTGCAGGATGTGCCTGTACACGCTCCTTTCCATCACTGTGAGGAGAGAGATGGGAACTGTAACCTACTGAAGAGCTGAGAAGTACTGAGCAGCTGTGAATGTCAGCCTTTCCCACCGCTGCAGGGTGTGCGCCAGTGCCCCGAAGCAGCAGCAGACATGGCTATTGGAAGCCCATCAGCCTTCTGAAGCAGTGCAGGGCTATGTCTCTGCTCTCAGCATGGCTGGATTAGCTTGTTAGTGTTTGGGCATTTTATTCATGCCTTCAGGCATGAGCCAGATTACAGAATAGAGCATGGTGCAGAGACCCCTGAGTCAGCCTCAATATCTTCAGTGTCTAATTCCTTGTCAGTTCCTGTATCTAAAGGGCAAATGGCAAAAACAGACCTAGGCAATAGGTTGAATTTATCTCAGTGACATTCATTAACTACATTTCAATGACACTTAGATCTTGAAGAGTTAAAAAATGCTGGTAAACATCCTTCTCCCCAATTCAGAGTTGAGGGAGGTACCACCCTGAGGACTAACCCAAGGTCACATATCACAAAATTAAGTGAGAACAAACAAAAACCACTCCTCAAGTCTGCCAGACTAATGCCTTCTCCACTGGACCATCTGCAGCAGATGTGCCAAAATAGATTGTTTTAAATGGCCTAAATATGTCCAACTCCTGAAGTGCTGAATGCCCTTAGCAATGTTTCCTTGCTGCCTAAAGGCATCTGTCAGGAATGCTATTAATAACATTAGCAGATAATGGGTTTACAGCTTTTTAAAACCTCCCCCTGTGCCCTCCATTTATTTACTGAGCATGGGAGTAAAGACGAGGCAGCCATTCCTCGTTTCTGCAAGGCCTGTTCTGATTTCCCTGACATGCAATTTCCCCGCACAGCAGTCCCTGTGGCGTCCCCATATCCCATGGCTTTTTCCTTGGAGCAGAGCTATTCAGCGGATTTGCATTGCAATCATACACAGCATCTTTGTGTATGCACACATCCACCCCTGCGATAATGTGCTGGGTTGGTTTGCATACTCCTCCACTTCTGTGTGAGTGAGTCTAATGGGTCTTGTGTTGAGAGGTTTCATTAGTAATCCCAGGTGCCTCGAAACACCACTTTTTTATTATAACAGTAAAGCTCCTAGGAATTACAGCTGACCGTGGAGTCCCGAGCACATGCTGCATTCGCGTGCCATTTGGTGCATCCTGGAATCTGTCATTTAGATTTCAGTTGCAGCTGTTAAAATTTCATTAGCAGATGTCTTGTGGTGCACCAGCAGTTGCCATTTGAGAGCACTGGAGCTCTGCAGTTCATTAAAGCTACCTCGGAGAAGACTTGGCTCTGACTGATCTCACCGCTGCTCCTTAGTTATGTGCTATATATTTACACAGAATAAGGCAGCTGTGCACCAAACACCTAAACGATGTCTACCAGTTTACAGGGGTATTAAAAAAAAAAAAAAACCCAAACAAGTGATAAAGGCCATTTATAGCCAATTGGGCACCATCAATATAAGACATTCTGTATCGAGTCCATCCTAGTAAGGGTTAATGCTCTTTGTTCCCCACAGAACTGTCCAAGCCAGTGAGATGGTTGACCTCAGGAGCAGACAACCACAAATCCGATAATTTGTCCCCTCCACACACCGCAAACACCAAACAGTGATCTTGGCTGTACAGGAGGTGCTGCCAAAGACCTCAGTTCTCTAACTGGCTGCTTTAACACCATCATGCAACCAGCTGCCACCACTGCCTGATGTCTATGCCCTGGAGAAGGGTTCCCTTCAAGCCTGGATCGGGACATCCTTCTTCAGTGGGCACAATGGTCTTGCAGACCGCAAGTCTTGCAGCTTGTCCATGCGAGGACAATTTCTACAGTGCTGAAAGGCAATATAAGGGGGCTCACACCAATTGCACCTATCATGCCTTGCTGATAAAAGAGACCATGAGGGTGGCCACAAGGGTGGCTCGAGCCTGCAGGCTTTGGCACATGCTCCCCTGGAGCCTTTTGGGAGCCCAGTGATAATGTTTGTTATGTGTGGGGCTAAAAACTAGGCCAACACTGCAGTTTGTAGCATTGTTTTTAAACACAGCAGCAGTTTGCAAATCTATTTGCAGATTTGCTGCAGTACTGAAAGAGAACAAAAACCAAACAAAGCTACAAAAAACCCACTCACCAAAAAAACCCTAAACAAACACGGAAAGCTTTAATTTTTACAGCAGCATGTTTAATGAGTTTCATTTATCTGTGAATTTAGTTTGCTTGTTCTAGGCATAATAAACGCTGCAAGTTATTGTTAATTCAAGGTCTACAGCCTGTTCACAACAATGCTTGGATGGGCTTACTGCTGCCTATCCCTCTTGTTTTCTGCCTGGATAGCAAAACCTGTACAATTCGTGCTGTGATTCTGGCATCCTGAAAACTCAGCAAGGAGATGGTTTATACCTTCCACTCTGGGTCACAAAGGCCTTTGCAGTCCTCTGGATAGCAAGTAACAGTAATTTTTTTAAAAAGTGAAATATAGGAAGGGTCACAAGTGGCAAGAAAAGCAGGCTGTGCAGGGACTACGGGAGAAGGCAGCGAGGCTGGAGTTCTGTGAGCTGAACTGGGACGGGGCAGGTGTGAGCGCATCCCGTATCTGCAGGCTGTCCCATTCCTGTGCAGTGCCATGTCCTTTCTGGGTGCCACACTGCTGGCGGGTGTCCACTCCCGCCAGGCGTAGTGCCCGGGCAGGTACCAGCGTGTGAGCTTCCTGGGGAGCCAGGGATGACGCTCAGAGCTGGCCAGATGCCCTCAGTTCTGGGGGCCTTTGCCACTTCTGTCCTTGCTGCTAGGCAAGGCAGTTTTCCCAGCCCTGAGTCATTGATTGGACTAACCTTCTCCATTTGCTCGAAGGAGAGCAGTTCCACTGATCCAACCTGACGGTACTGAACAGCTCCATTACAAAGGATAAAAGATTGTCTTTAGTGGGAAAGAGAGAGGAAGAGACAGAAAGTAGAGTCTTTAATCAGAAACCTGAATTAACCTTCCCAGAAGGGAATCCATGTGGACTCTGGTTTTTATTTATAAACCTATTTCTTCCTTCAGGCTTTATTTACAAGGAAAAGCGACAGCATGGAGAAAGGCAGTATTTTGAGAATATCTTGGCTGAGGGTTATCTACACAGCCATGCTCAAAAGTCCAAATAATGAGAATTAATTTAAACCCCAAAGCACAATGCAGCAAATAGAACTGTTCTCCCACAAAACAAAGACGAAATCTCATCAGCATCTGTAGAAGGTGGCCCTGCTGATCTCCAGTCTGAACCCTCTTCTCAAGACTTTTGCAAATAGAGGGATTATTTCCCTCTTATTACACTGAAAGGCATGTGGAAGAGTGAGCAATTGAGAAACTTCATTATATATTGAAAGAGGGAATGATTCCAAGAAAAATGTATTTTTCCATATGGATAAAGCAGAGCTATTTGAGACTCATACTGTGTTCTTCTTCCACTGAAACTTGCAAAGGCTTTTCATTTCACTTGTATTTCATGTTTCAAGTGGATTATTTCCCTTCAGTTGATAAGAGTGTAATTCAGTTAGGCCTTGGAGATAGTTATTTCATTTCTCAAAAGGATATTTTGCATGGAAGGATCAATTATTTTTTTTTTTTTCTTTTTTAAAAACATCACCTAGAGCCTGTGGAAATTAGATATATTAGCAAGTACTAAATGGCTAATCACATAGAGAGCGAGGGGTAAATTAAACCATGGTGGGATGAAAGCTATACTTTGCCTAAGTACAAAGAATTGTGTAACTCAGTGTGTAATAAAGTCATGTTCTGCCACTTTAGGCAGCTCCACTGAGCCCCTCTAAAAGCTCAGGTGAACACCTTTTGGCAACCAAGGAAATACAGCGGTAAACTGGCAGGCGTGACAGTAAAAAAAATCCTGCTCTTCCCTTCTGCCAGCATCTCTGGCAGCTGGACTGGCTGCTCTCGGCTTTCTGGCAACAGAAGATGCCTCAAGTGGGAGGAACACGTGGATGCTCACCCGGACACTTAAGGCCAACGGGGCTCATGCTACCTGTGTGGATATCACACGGATGGCTGCACAATGAACAGGAGTGTGAAGCCTCAGTCCTCTGGGTTTAGCTGCCTAGAAAGGTGAAGTGCTGACATCAGACGGCACCTCAGCACCACAGTGTCCAGGTGTGGGTCTGGACCACTGGAACTACAGTCTCAGTGCAGTTTCGGTGTCCTGCAGCCTGGTGCAGTTCAAGATTATCTAATGCAGGCCTCTTTCTCCAACAGCAGTTTAGATACAGCCATCACTTTGGAGACTCAGTTTAACCTCATGGACACCCAGCTGGGTCAATGTCAGTGAATGGTCCCTGGCCCCTTCTGTGTAATAAGCATAGGCAATGACATCTCTGTGGTGCTATACGGAATACATATGGGTGCTATCTGCTCCATGCTAGGAGACACTGCTTAAATGTGGCATGCCAGCTGGCATAAACCAGTTACATTGGCACTGCCCCTGGAGATGGGTCACTCTGAGTCCTGAATCTACTCCAAACCCTCCCAGCTTTCGTGGTCAGCCCACTCCACGTATGGTCCAGGAGGAAAAACATTATGGAAGAGGGCAGGCTGGGGCTCTGGCACACTGGTCAGAGACTCATTTAATAAAATCAACAGCAATTTGTCCTTGACTTCAGGCCAGGTTTTCACAGCTCTGTGGCTCGCTTATTGCTCCTGTTGACCAAATGACACAGAAGCAAAGAGAGGGAAACTGCCGAGGGGGGAAGAGATGCAGCAGGCGTGAAGCTGGGCTGAGCAGTGCATGTATGGCGCCACCACTATCCAATTACCCAGATTTTCATGAAACACAAGCCAGACGCTTGAAGCTTGTTCAGTCAAGTGGCTCTGTCAATTTGCTTCTGTGGGGACTGGGAAGAGCAAAGCATATTAATGACACCTTCCCTTTACAAGAAGAGCTTTGCTGTGGCAGAGGAATGATCAGAGTCTGAACCACTTGACGTGAGCACAAAGTGCCCTGTGGCGACTTGCTTATTTCTGGAGACCTTGATAACATTTGTCGGCACTCACTTACTGTTAATTTAGAAGGTCATACCCTTTGAAACAAAGGGAAAGTGAAGACTGCCATTCATACCTTTCAGAGGAAGGATCACAGCCAGTCCATCTCCCTATTAAAATGTTTGTATCTTTTTACAAACTCACAGCTTTGCCTATTTCCTATATGAACCTTGTTAATGCATTAAGTTTCAAGCATATTTTGTAGAAGCTTTCAATTAAATACCTCTAAGGACAACAGCCCATTAGTATGTGATTGTTGCTGTCATTCTCCTCACCCCCTCCTGGCTACTGCTATCTTGATTTGGGTGAATTACATGAGACTTCTCTGAGCTGCATTCAAATCAGATCTTCGGTTAAGAAAGGCGCTCAGTGTTAGGGAGGGAAGATGGGCTGGAGGAGCTGTGGCCTGAATATTAATGTGTTACAGCAGCTCCAGCAAAGGCAAGGCTACGCGTCTGCGTGTCGGCTAACCTAGGGCTTGTATTCTGGCTCTTTTCCCTGCTCTGAAACTGGCTTCCTAACATCACCCAGCAAGTTGTTCAGGACTGTAGCCAAGGACATGTGCGATGTCCCTGACCTGTGGAAAACATAAGTGATTTGTCTTCCCTCCTCGAACTCTTAAAAACGTTACTAGCTCTGCACGAGGTACTTAGCTCTTACCTCTTCCCATATGAGGGAGCACATCCATGTCAAGACAGATCACGTCAGCGGCACAGATGCAGGGAAACAACCAGCCACCAGTAAAGCTGGTAATCTGGCAAATCTGAGACATTTCCAGTGAGATCCCAGTCCCTGAGTGGGATGGTTTACAGATCCAGTCCCATTCTGAGCACTTAACCAACAACATGGGAAACTGAGGCACAGGCAGGAACAGTGCTGTGCCTGCTGGTCTGCACTGCCAACAGCCCGGGGATGGCACTCTCCATGCCACACTAAGCTTCAGAAGAGTGCTGGTGGTGCAGAATTACTCTGGCTGTGCTTTGGGTTTCTGTCCTGTATGCCAGCAGAAAGGCAGCTTAGGCGTAGCCTGTGCGTTCTCTGTGTGACTACAAAGATCACAGGACCATACTGCTAGGGGAGGAGGTAGCAGCATTTGCACTTGGATGTTTGAATACATCTGGGAGGGGGTGGTGGGCTTGGAAGCATTATGAAGAATATGTATGTGCTAGTGAGAAGCACCCTTCGTAGTGAGTGCTTATAAGCTTCTGGAAGGGCAGAAGTGGCAAATCTGCTTTCACAAATGACAAGGTGATTTTCCCCTACCACCCAAAAGATACTGGGCGAACGTGTGTAGCTACCGGTCTCTGGAGGAAGCTATCCTAGCACACAAAGCACCTGTGCTGCCTAAACGTTCTTTCAGCAAAGAGTTGCCTAGCATCTGACATGCCATGCGAAATAACCACATGTGAAGAAGGCATCGCTCTGAGTCTTGCTCTCCCCTTCCTCACCTCTCCCACAGTGCAGGTGTTACGAAGGGCACAAACCACCCCCCAAGCTCCTGCAGGTTCCATTGTGTGTTCCCCATAATGGCATTCATTAGTCTATTTGACATAAATACTGTTTTCAGGTTAATATGTTTAACTTAATGAAGCATTTATTTTCAGCCTAAAAACTCTTTAAGAAGGTATGTTTTCTTCCAGTGAGTTGAACTGACGAGGGGATTAATAACAGGCTTGAACAAGCAAGCTAAGAAAATAAATCTAACAAAGTCCTCTGCGTGAGTTATGAAGTATGCTTGGATTGATCCAAGTAAAGGCAATCATTTCTGACAGTATAGAGAAAAATAAAACACATTATCCTTGCCTGCACATCTCACTTATTTCTGTCAGCGGCTATCTTCTTCCTCTAATGCTTCTCTCCCAACCTCATGAAATGTCTGACCTGAGTAAAACTAGCAACACTACAAGATTTCTCAGAAGTCAGAGTGGTTCAGAGGGATTCAGATGATCTCCAGATTATATTGAATGGACACAGAACTATGTATTAGCAACAGAAATATTTTTCCCCAACCCTTTCCCAAACCAAGAAAGTTGGATAACACTAATGTACAGGGATATACCCCTGAATCTCTTCCCATCACAGGTCAGGGCTTTGCACTCTGTTCCCTTCCCATCCTGGCTAGACCTGTACATGCACAACACAGACCGATGCATCCGCCCTGACCTAGGCACTAAAACAGAGATGTCCAACTCTGCATGAGCTCCCTTTGGTTTTCATTATAGGCAACAGATGGGAAAGGCTGTTCCCTTAAGACAAAATCTTAACATTTTAAAGGTATTAGATTATAAAATCTGGTGGATTAATAGGGCCTACTTAAGGCGTCCCATCCCAGATCCACTTGCAGCAATCCTCTGTCTGGGTCAAAGGACTGACACGAGAGATTAGCAGCTAGGAGTATGGTGCTGCTTGATTCATGCTGCTGCACCAGGTCTCACATTTTTCCTCACTGTATCTCACAGTGCAGCAAAAAAAGCATGTTCTGTGCAGAGCAGGCCTCAGTGGGCACAGGCATGCCTGTCATGAGACAGAGGAAGACGGGGATGGCACAAAAC
Organism: Rhynochetos jubatus; assembly: GCA_027574665.1. NCBI lineage: Eukaryota > Metazoa > Chordata > Aves > Eurypygiformes > Rhynochetidae > Rhynochetos > Rhynochetos jubatus. The sequence goes on along the minus strand of CM050672.1, from coordinate 3,178,359 downwards.
TGCTGGAAGAACCTACCCAGTCCTACATCCCCACTTGATTCTGAAAAGAGGGTCACCAGCAGCAGGTCCAGGGCTGAATGAATAGTCCTGTCATACTACAAGTATCTGCATTAGCTGTCCCTGTTTATTGACTCCCACCAGCTCATCCAAAGATGTTTCTGATGTTTTACCACCCCATGGCTCAGCCTTACTGTTGACTGTTCCAGGTTCTGGTATCTGCACTGCACTCACGGTAAGTACATACATTACTCCTACAGTGCTCCAACTGTAAATCTGAGCAGTTTTCAGTGTGGAGCAGATGTTGCAGGTGGTCTAAATTTCAGTTGATGTCATAAACTTATTTCAGTGGTTGGTCTAGAATATTATATGTTGCTGCAGAACCCCCGCAGAGGGATAGATAATGGCTCTGGACTTCACCATTTATAGCTCCTGCCTGGTAAGATAGACACACACAGACACACACACCCCTGAAAAGCATCTGTTGTCTCAATTTCCCTTAAAGGGTCTGAAACGGTAGTTCAGATGTAGTTGTCTTACGAGTAGGCAGCCAAAGTGGGACCCCAGGTGGGATTCACCTCAAAGAGACACATCTCAAACAGGCGAATCCTACCCTTGGGTCTCTGTGCTGCACTAAAACAGTTAACTCAGATGTAGACCATAGGATTTATTTCAATGCCAGAGCTACAGCCACTGACAACCAAGACCTAGTTCTGCTACTATAAAGCTGTGATGGGTACGTGCCCTGTTCTGGCTTTCTCTACTGACCGGTATCTCTGTCCCAGAGCCATGATCGTGTACTTGATTCCATAATCTCCTCCACTTCTTGACCAAACAAAACTATGAACCTACAGGAATTCACCCTCACAGCAGAAGCAATGTAACGGTTACCGGTTTTATATCAATACTTGCAAGGATTTCTCTTTGTTCTGTTCAATACCTTCTCATTCCTACAATGAACATGATACATTCTTTTCAACTAATTTCAGGTATTTTCTGAAATGTCATAGCACAAACAACAAAATTTACTCCTCAAGCCTGTAAGGAATTTCCTTTAATATATAAACCGGGAAATGAGAAACAAATGTATGGATGAAGCTGAGACAGCTAAAATAAGACTGAACTGTCTGACTAGTACATCTCCTGCTGTTCCTTTTAGGAAGTCCAGATGTTTGCATAAGTCCTGCCAAGAATTTTTTAAAAGGGACCAAAATTCAGAAGACTTCACAGAGGACTGGATGCAAATGAAGAGGATTTTTGTGGATAGTACTGAGAAGAGGAGCAGGATAACATAAGGTGTAACAAAACTGTCCCTTAGAATATCTTACAATGAAATACTTTTGTTTCCAGTTCATTGTGTCATGAAGCGTGTGAATTATCTTCACTTAAAATGTCAGCTTATTTGGAGAGAAACAAGCAAAGTGAGGCCGCTAAAGTCTGCAAAACGAAACTGCAGTATACATCCAAAGGCTTCTCCAGGGTGAGTAGCATCAACATTACCAGTTACCCGACAAAGATACAGAAACCATTTTTCTTAAATCAAGTCCCACATAATTTGCCAAATACAAAAACCTTTGCAGTTAATCTGCCATGGATAAATGCCATCTTTATTTTCCTACTGAAACAAGGATCCCTCCATCCTTTGAGAATGGTCACACTGAGGAGTCGTAAACCAGAATATTAAACCACACCTCCCATTGCACTGCATGTGTCTGCACGTTTCAGTGCACAAGCTGACACTACCAGGTCTGCATCAAGAGAAATGCCCTGCCTGGAGATGTGCTATCAGCCTGTTTTGTGGCATCCTGACTCTCACTGAATTCCTCTGCACTTCCACTTTTCCATAATTAAAAGAAGGAACAAGACCACTACCTTTGCTAAGCAGATTGTGATCCACCAGTTATGACGCAATGAATGTGTTTTGACACTTTTCCCCAGTGGTTCTTGAAGAATGAAAGCTCTGACACAGCAGGTTTACCACCCTGTTCCCGAATTCAGGAATGCTCCCACAGAATTCAGCCTTAACCACAGAGCAGTCCCTCCAGTGAAGCTGGCCTGACTCCTGGCACAGAAACAGGGTGAATAACAGATGGGGAATGACACCTAAAACTCCACATGAAACTTTTCCTCTGGTCATGTGCTGGTTTGGGCTGGGATAGAGTTAATTTTCTTCATAGTACCTGGGATGGGGCTGTGTTTTGGATTTGTGCTGGAAAGTGTTGATACAGAGACTTTTTTGTTGTTTCTGAGCAGTGCTGACACAGAGTCAAGGCCTCTTCTGCTCCTCACCTCACCCCATCAGCAAGGAGGCTGGGGGTGCACAAGAAGCTGGGAAGGGACACAGCTGGGGGGAGGAGAGGGGATGTTTAGAGTGATGGCGTTTGTCTTCCCAAATAACCGTTATGCGTGATGGAGTCCTGCATGGCTGAACACCTGCCTGCAATGGGAAGTGGTAAATGAATTCCTGTGTTGCTTCGCTTGTGCTCACAGCTTTTCCTTTACCTATTAAATTGCCTTTATCTCAACCTACCAGTTTTCTCACTTTTACCCTTCTGGGTCGCTCCCCCAACCCAGTGTGGGGGTGTGAGCGAGCAGCTGTGTGGGACTGAGTTGCTGGCTGGGATTAAACCACGACAGCTCAGAACTAAAGTCTGATTGAGATCTTGGCATGAAAAATAGGCTTTAATTTGTGAATTATCTGCTCTGATAACACACCCTCTCCTACAATTCAAGAATGCCTTTCTCACTGATCTTTGTTCAAATTAATTTAGCTCTGAAGCTTGCTGTTGACATTACCATGTCACAATCCAGCACAGCACTGTAAAGAAAAGGTTGTCCTATCCATAAGTATTTGTGACACTTCCCAGGTCTCAAATGGAATCCCCATCCATTTTGAAAATCATTTAGCAATTTTTATCAAATGCAGCTAAGTGACCTCATTTCACGTTTTTTTTCTACATCTCTCTCCTCGAGGAGGAAGGACACTTCCTTCTGGCCAAACAGGCCAGGAGCATATGTAATCTGTCTGACCCTGTAAGGCATATTAATAGAGTTGGGACAGGAAAGAAGAATCGTGATCCCCTCTGCTAGTGGATCCTATGGGAGGAAAGCTTTGACTGCTGTGGGCATCTAAGGAGGCTCAGCCAGTGGCAAAGTTCTCAAACCACAACAGACAAGCTGTGGCTTTGACCAGAAAAACTTCCATTTCAATGGCAGCTCATGACAGGGACATACAGTTAATTGCTGCTTACATGCCAGTCTGGGCTGGGATTTTCAATTGTAGAGATTCTTATTTCTCATTAACTTGGAGATATTGATTCTTGTCTGCTCTATGCATCCTCAACCCTTAGTCCACACAGCTATAGCTTTCCAGAGGGTACTGAGACTGAGGGAAGTGCTCTGTTTTAACCTTTCTGGAGACATTTGTGGAAGAGGAAAGAAACTAAACAAGAAAAAAGCACACAAAAAAGTTTTACCAGTATTTCAACCTGTATAAAAACAGATAGATAAGAAACCTTCCTTGCTTCCCTGTATTTTCAAATTTTCCACCTTGTGTCAGAAGATCTACACAGTCTCTGCAACCACACTGTGTTGACTTCAAGTCTCACCTTTGGTTAGACCAGTAAGGCTCTGGCCTGACCTCCCATACCTGTTCCCTGTAACTGCAGACTTCCAGGCTTTCCTTCAAAATGCACTCAAAACACTAGAAACCACACATCTGGGCCTGGCCTCTGGCATTCACTAAGCTCCCAACCTTCCCTGACCTGCTCAGTGAAAGCCTGGTCTTTTACACCTTGCAGTACAATTTCCAATAAATCAGCTCCCTGCAATTGCTGGAGACTATTCTACCAGCACTACCTGCCTGTTGCTAATTAGATCTATGCAGGCTTGTTTCTGCTCTGCAATCCTTAAATATCAAGTTCCACATCTCTTGGTCCCAAGGCATCTAAGTGGGAACTGTTAGTCAACAGAATACAATCTGGTGAGTTTGAACAAATTTCAAACACTGCAACGTAGCCAGGAATCCATCTGTCAAGTGAGCATCTTTGGCTTACAATTCCAACTGTTTTTTCCACAGAACATGAGAAATTTAAAAAATGCTTCTGCTTTTTTAGAGCAAGGACAGAATAAAGTGTTCCCCAATCACCTGATGTATCGCTGGAGTTCTTACAGTATCAAGGATGAATCAATACCAAAGAACTATGTGAATGCTGGTTTGGACAGTTCGTGGATTGATAGGATTTGCATTAGGGAGACAAGAAGCAGTTTAGGAAGGAGGAGTGGAAATTCTGGTACCAAAAAAAGAAGCCCAAGAAACCTTTTAGTCTTTCTTGGATGCTTTCCAGCTGAGAATCTCAGTGTTTCATCATTTATGGACAAAGGATATGTCTACTCTCTGGTCACAGAGCCTAACAAATCGATAGTAGTCTGGCTGTCTGTAAGAACTCAGTGTGGCTTAATTTACCATCCTCAGGCTCCCAGCGGCCACAGGAGTGGGTGCATATCTTAAATTGAACACATATAACAGAGTAAGGAAGCAGAGCACATGATTTCATGTTGATCACGTCTCCTCGTGTGACAGTGGTTGCAGTGCCTGGTCCAGGCCCTTCGCTAGGGTGGATTCACTCTGCAACCAAGCAGACAACGCTAAAATAGCCCCTATGCACAGTGAGGTCCGAGGTGAGCTGTTCACTGCTCAGCACTCCCCACCACCTACCAAATGCTTCTGCATACAGAGAAAAGCAGGTTATACATTATCTTGTGAGTTACAAGTGCTCTTTGATTCCTGCAAATGTGAGGAAACTGATAGTTGATCGAGATTCTTACAGTAGCGCCAATTCTTCAAAATGTATGTATGAAGGATCAAAAAACCTACCTATGTGCATTTTTGGTAGAAAACGGGCTGTATCTGCATTAATCAGCATGCATATTTTGTAACTGTACACAAGATTATAGGAGGGGAAGTATTAATTCAGCTATGGATATTAATACAAAAAGAAGAAGGCACTCCTATTTGCTGCCTCAATTGTAGGCAAAAATGCAATTCTTTTCAACGATATTATACTGGATTACATGCTGAACCATATTAACATATTCCCCAGCGCTTTTGTGATCTTATAATGAAACTCCTATTACAAATCATCCATGAAAGAGATAATATTGTGGGGGAAAAAAAACTTAGAAAGCCTGAAAAAGCAATACCATATCAGCTAGTTTAAACTGTCCTGGTTTCACTGACAGCTTTGGATGGGGGTTACCAAGTGGGAGGCAGGACTTGGGAAAAATGTACCCCTTCCCTTCATTAGTGACCACTTGTTTGGTGGATGATCTGTGCCACAGATGGGAGAAGGGCTTCACCACTGCTTCATGTTCACTGCATCCACATTACACCCTCCCAGACGTCTCTGAATGGAGTGATGATCCATCATCCTAGCTAGATCAGAAAAAGTTAACTCTTCGAGATCCATTAAAGTCCTGCAGCTGGTGACAACTTCCTGCATTGCTGGAAAATATCACCACGGCTCACCCCGAGAACTCCTTATCCAAACAGATAGTGGGTGATTGCATTGGCTTGGGCCTGAGTTTTGTCTAACACATACAGAGCCTGACTATTGCTCTCTGCAGCTGATGAGTGGACCTCAAGAGTTTTGGGTCAAGACATATTAACATAAATGGCAGCTATAAGTAGCACGGAAAGAAACGCAGTTCAGCTAGAGCTGTTTTCCCTGAAATCTGCTGTGATGCCTTAAATTACATTCATTTAATTTATCCTTAATAAGAATGTTTTTATAGGTTAAACAAATACCAGCGGATCACTGAAGACAAGAATGTGCAGTATTGTCGTAACTGTTCTGGAGAAGATAATTACCTATTATATTGTAAACCTCAAACATGTTTTTAATAATCATTGTTTAAATAGCATACATTAACTGCCTTATTAAAAATTAACCTTTGAGAATCATAATTTACTATAGCAACAGTTGCACGTTTGAAGCCCAGAAGATAGGAATAGTGTCTCGTGGTGAAATCTGCATGTTAACGAGTCTTTGATTCTCTTCAAGTCTCTGCCACAACCTTTCTCTATGACCTGGGTAATTTGACTTCTACATTACCCTAATGTTATTCTTTCTGTTTCTGAATGAGCACCATCATCATCCATGAGCAGAACGGATTATATATGCTGTGGTTCTGTTTGATACTTCCAAAGAGCAGGCATACTTTCCCATGCAGAATATACCTTGTGAACAGCAAGAACAGGCTGAGGAAGGAGGGAGGGATAGCTTGACTCTTATTGCCCCCCACCTTGAGGCAGACAGACTGGAGAAGGACTACATCCCATGAGAAGTGGCAGCACTAAAGCTGAGCCAAAGGATCATGACCTTTGCAGTCATTTGAAGGTTCAGTGGTCTTTGAGATGTCCGTTTTCCTCTCTGGAAGATGGAGCATTGAATATTGAACATGTGCATTGAATGTTGAACGTGTGCACTGAATGTTGACCTTGCCATACCAGATGTACCCCAGACTCACAAAGGAAAGTCAGTTGATCTCCCTCTTATTTTGCTGCACTGCTCTGCAGGCATAATTCTCTGAAACAAGCACAGTAATACTGCATCCTGGTTCACTCTAAAACAAGATACTCATGATCACTCTTGGAAAGAGCTAAACCTCCCACGCTAAAGGGAAGGATTACCTTCCAGGGAGTTAGTTGTCTTGAGTCCCTCAAAGTGCATTTTCTGAAAACTAGTGTAGTTGACAAAGCACCTCCTTTTCAGGAGTGTTCCCTGGGGCATTGCATCCATCAGATCCAAAGCCCTTGGAGTTGATACGCTCCAGCTTCACTGGGAGGAAGGTCTGACCCTTTGATTTCCCCCGTAGGATACATGTCAGCATGAGGCAAATGTGTCAGCAGTCACCGAACTACGAACGTTCCTGCCTTGTAGGAGGCTGTCCCACCCCATGAAAATGTTCCCTGATTAGTTTTTAATGAACAACAACTTTGCATCAAAAGTAAAATTATATTGTCAGCAGTTAATTATCACTTGTCAAATAGAGCACATGCTGCATGGTGGATTTAATTCTCATGTTGCTTTGTAAAACCACATTCCTTTGCGCTGGATGAGTGAGCTGCTTTTTATCAAGAGATGTCTATTGTTTGAACTGCTCTCAGTGGATCCGGATATTTAAATGAGGGTTTGATTTCCTCAAAGATGACAGCCTCAGTGTTTTTAAAGTGGCTTGTCTGGAGATCAGACAGCACAATAGTGAATATATCCTAATGATTGTTTAGATTGTACTCTCAGACTGATAGAACTCTCCTTATCCTCAGGTATTTCATAAATTATTTGTAGCTGTGGGTCTACTGTTGGATATGCTGAAGTATTACTTGAATAGCTCTAAGAAATGTGTTTGATGAAACACAGTTCTTGGTACACCTGAGCTATCTTCACTTCTTCCATTTAAGGAAAAAGATCATTAGAAAGTTTCAGCATGTTGGTTCTTTAGCAAATTCATTTTGAATCCTTTGAAACAGAACAAGCTTGTGATTTTGGATGCTCCTTCTGACACTGTTTGCATTTTGTAAACAGCTCTCCTCTTGGCTTTCAGAAAAAGTGAATATGGAAGACTGTCAGAAGAAAATCACTCTTCACCAGGAGAGGGTTGGCTATTTATACAGTAACAGGCTGAGTACCTCAGTATCTCCCTGCTGAGGCATTTGTTAGAATCTCCTGGGAAGGAAGATGGTCTCCCAGCTCCCGTTGACTATTTCAGCACAGGAGACCATGCAGTTTATGAGACAGCAGTCTATATTAAGGACATTTCCCCACTGACAGAGCCTAGTAGATCTACACATTTTGCACACTAATCTGCAGATCTCTTGCCCATGGAGTTAATGTTCACTGCAATCCCAACATCCTTGCTACCCTCCTGAGAGGGTGACTGGCACCATGACCTTTGCAGCATCTGATGATGTGTCTACGCAGCCAGGCCACCACGTGGCATCAGGCTGCGGCAATGAAGGGAGCAATGGCAGAAGAAACAAATCAGCTCTTACACTGCTATATTACAGACTATGAAAATTACCCTCATCCTGCCAGAGTGTACCCAATGGAGGATATTTTCTCATTCTTTTTGGCAGCCTTTATTTCTTGCTGGTCCACAGTTTCCTTTGTCCGATTAGGGCTGTAAATGGAGTCATTTAAATGAAGGATACATGCTGCTTGCATCTGCTAAGTATCTTCCCATTAACCAGATGACACTCTGCTTTGCATAAAGCAGGAATTCCTTTATCTGGCATGATTAAAGGAAGCAGCACTTTCAAGATGCACCTATAAATTCTTGCATTCATTTAAGCCACAAACAGCGTTAGCACAATGGACAGATTGTGTCTAAGGCTGGGAAAATAAAACTGCCACATGATATTGATTTAAGTGTCATCCGACTATCCGCACAGTTCAAAAACCAGAGTATATCTGTGTTAGCACAGCCATCGATAAATACAAGAATTAAGGAGACAGTGTGAAGGAGTGGAGAAAGAATAGTTGACAACGTGAGAGACTTAAATCCATTATCTTTTGGCCTGGGGAAAGGAAAATAGGCATGCAGTTCAGTCTGCCTTGATTTACGATGCCACCCAAACCCCTGCCTCTTCCACAGCCATGTTCATTCCATCTTTATCTCCTCAGTCAGAAAACTGAGTGTACCGAGGTACGGAGAAGGAGCCGGGCGTGCATCTGGCGCCAGCAGGCACAGGCTGGCTTATCTCTGCCCATGTGGTACCCAAACACTTATGACCACACACTGGTCAGCAACCTGTTCCTGTGAGCAGCAATGATGTTGAGGCCACACCATCGGAGCTGTGCTCTGAAGAAGCAGCTTGTGAGTTTTTCCCCAGCCAAACTGAGTAATAGAAGACAAAAAGGAGGATGTGTTGTGAGGTCAGGCAGCATTTGGTGCTTTAATTGGGGCTGTAGCTCCAGGAGCCCTGAGATCACTGCCAGTGCTGCTTTTCTTTCTATAGTCCTGAGTCTCCAGCCTTCATGACTGTGCAGGAGATTAATACCTGCATGCGACCTAATGGCTCAAATGAAAAGCCGAAATTCTTCTCTTGGACAAGCCAGTGGAGGGTTCAGTTGCATTTCCTTCTCATACCTGATGGATGGATAAAACAACCAACCTATGTCCAAACAACCTGTGCTCCAAGGCCAAGTGCCAGGCTGTGGTGTTCTCTGCTGAAGACTGGTTACACGCCCGCATTTATGCCCCTGGAGAGCATAAACAGTACCACACACATCACGGCAGCCTGAGAGTCCAGGCTGGCTTCTGCTCATGGGCAACTCATTCAGGATACACTTCTCATGTGAGAGACCCTTCCACCCAGACTGAGGCTGTCTACATTTATGCAAGAACAAAGTGGAAAGAAAAATAGAAAAGAAACAGAGCAACACGAGAATTAAAAGCACTGAACTAAGAGGCAGTATTCTCTTATTTTATAATTCCATATCAATGCCACCGCCTCCAATTTTCTGTATTGTGCTGTAATTTCCCTTAATGCAGAACTAGGTTCTAATCATTTTGCATAATTTGAAATATTGTTTCTTTGGGTGAATGCAAAAGGTTCTGCAGGGTATTTTTGGTTTTGGTTTTTTTTCCCTTTACCCAGAATGTTTTTATGAAAATTATGCCTCTACAGTAGCATCCTTTATTTAAACAAAAAGGAGGGCGGAGCATTACAGGATCAGCCACAACACTTATCACAGAGGGATAACGTGAGCAGAGCCATTTAGCCAATTTACTTTTTAACTAAGGGCCACACTAAATAGTTTCAGCGTGACACACAGGAGAATACTTTTCTATACCGACCACACACCTCCCCACCTGCTCTCCCACAGATGCTGGCGCTGAGGTTTTTTCCAGTCACTTATCCCAGCTAAAGTAAAGCCCTCTAAGAACAGCCACCCATCATGTCAAGTGGAATGCTCTATGAGAAAAACAGTGGAGTGCTGTAATTAAAAATATTGCAGTGGCATTCTAGCCTGAGAAATCAGCCATGCTAAAGATGCTTTCCCCAGACATGGATAGAAATTTCACAAAACTGCCTTGAGAAGATGCATGCATGGTGGATTTCACCCCCAAGGAACTCAGGATAGGAAAAAATGTGCGATGCTTTGCACTTACACTATCACCTTTCATCAGAGGATCTCAAAGTACTTCGCAAATGCTAACAGAGTGAGGTCCACAGTACTGTGTCTGCAGGAAGTTTTCATATATCAATTTCAGCCAATTTTGTAGTGAAGTCTTCAATACCGCCATGACCCTGTTCCTCCAGGTTGTCACTTCATTCTGCTCCAAGGTCAAGGAAGCGTGAAACCAACTGCTGCAGAACACTCAAGGACTTCTCAGACACTAGGGAAGAACCTTTACGCTAGTCTTTCATTGCCTCTAGTGCAAATGGCGTTGAAAGCAACTGGTAAAATCACCACCAAGGTCAGGCCTTATGCAACCTGCTGCTTAAAAATAGCTTTTACCAGCTGTCCAGGGATGTGCTGAGGCCACGTACTCTGCTCTGGAACCCGGAATTGCTCATTTCCCAAAGCGGAAGGAAGCACCTCCACAGAGCTGATGGTTTCTCGGAGCCTATGTGGAAGAGCCCAGGAGGGGAGAGGAGCGTGGTTTGTACCGTGGGTCACAACTCACCATTGCAAAGTGTGGGAGCTGGGGAAGAGCGCTGATACCACCAAACTGCAAGGCACCCCGACCATCCTCGATCTTCCATACAGCCAGCGTGAGAGAAGGGCCTTCTCTCACCTGCACTGAGGTTGTTCAGAAGAGGACATCCCTCCCTCCATCTCCATCATGTAAAGGGACCCTCTGGAACTCACCCTTTCCACTAAATGCCTAATACTGTCCCTCTCTTATGTTTTTGTATTAAGAGTATTTTTTCTTCATTTTACAAGTTTGGGAACAGCCACAGAAGTCACGGAGCCCTAGAGAATCAGGCCTCTCATCTCTTCATCTTTTGGGCTATGATGTCTTCCCTACGTCTCTGCAAGAATGTTTTTTAATTGTAAACAAAATGCATAGAAAGGATAAAAATCCCACAGGACTGAACCAAACCAGGGCACCAACCACCAGTGTTTTCATTTTGGCTGCGGATAAACTCCAACCTCATTTCTTATCTTGAAAGTTGCAGTCATCCACCTTGGAAGCCAAACCTTCAGCTGGTGTAAGACACTGGAATCAAAGGCACTCTGTGGATTTACACCAGCTGAAGTTCTGCTTTGCTGAAACCCACAACAAACGTTAGGTAATTGCACTGAGAAGTGAATCAAAGAAATGCTTTTTTTTTTTTTTTTTTTTTTTGCTGACAACTTTAAAATCGTGCTTTTCACATGTGAAATGAAAGATTTGAATAATTGCTCATCCTTTGAACTCCAGTTTATTAAAACTGTGACACGCACATTAAAATGAGATTATATAGAAAAGGAGAAGAAACACACAGTAAGTAATTGCCACATAATGCAGCAACTTGGGAAGAGAAACAGCATAGTTTGTTGTCAGTGCTAATGAATAGGCTCTCCAGAGTTGTGATGAAGTTTCTCTAAGGGGCAAAGGTGAAGAAAGAAACAGAAGTTCTTTAGTGTTTGGCTACTGTATCGTCCCCCTGACAACACTATCTCTGCAAAAGAAGCCAGAGCCCAGTGCTGACCCCCCCAGTCTTGTGGATGGTTAGTCCCATTGGTCCATAGTTACGAGGCCAGAGCCATAACACAGGTTTCTGCAAGGAATTGAAGGCAGAAGGGAACTATTCTAAGAAGTTTCGATGTCACTTATACAAATTCAGGAGCAGATGCAGCTTGCCAGGGTAGCCATCAGACTTCTTGTGGGACAACTTAATCCCACTACTACCTTTTTACGTTCACCTCTGGTTTTGGAACAAAAGCTTCAGGAAAAGGGAATGCCTCTTCACTTGAACCAATTCAAAGGTAACTTACACAAGAAGAGATCATTCCTGGCTGCTACACCACAGACTCTGGAAGTAACCACTGCTGAAAATCCCTGAAGCTGGGGGAGGTAACAGGGCAGGCTTATTTCCCTATATGTACTGTTCTGTATGCACTCCCCCATGCTTCCATCCCTGGTCAGCAGCCAGAGGCAGAATACCAACTACAGAGACCTTTAATCTGACCCAATATTTTGATTTTTGTCCATCTGAGAAGCTAAAAACCACTATAATTGACAGCTTCCTGCAGCCTTCCATGGCTGTGATAACCTTACTAGTTTAATTCTATTACATTCATTTTGAATGCAGCTCCAGAATACCGAGGAGCGATATTTGTTCATGCTGTGGCTTTACTGTCCTAGCACCAGGAACTTCTAAGTCAAAATGCCTATCATCAAAAGCAATGAAAAATCAGCTTTAAAGTAGTTGAAAGATCACTTTCTGAGAGATGCAAATGTTGTATGTGCTAAAGGGACTGGTAGAACATATAAATTGCATCAGTTGTATCCCAAAGATAGGCCAGAAGAAAAAGAGATTGAAGAGACTGACAAGTCACCCGCTTCCTTCAACTCATCTACCCCCAGGGAGATCTCAGCCTTTCTTCTACCCTAATAGTAACTAGGGAAACCCACTTGCTGAGGCATCAAAGTGAAACAACTACTTAACACTCCTAAAACATAAGCAGACAGACGTTCTCCAGACAGCCACACCAGGCACAGGAGAACTCCTCACCAGCACCTCTACTACTCTCTTCTCCAGCCTACCACTGAAACTCTGCCAGCAACTGTTCTCAAAGCTGCCCGGGTCAAAACAAGGCCTGTCAGCAAGGCGTTTAAGCTGTGAAGCCCTTGGACAAATGGGGTGCAGCTGCTGGCAGGAGTGTCTCAGCCAGCAGAACACTGGGCGATCATTAGCTGGAGTGGTGAAGGGCAAGGACCACTGCACTCACACACACACACCCCCAACACATCATCCCAATCCCATGCCACCCAACCACACAGTTGCTTACATACTGGCTGATTAGAAGTCAAAAGACGAAAGGAAAACTGGGTATAGAAAAAGGAAAATGGACAGGATTATTTGAGATTTGTCCTCTTCCCTGAAGTGACTGTCAGTGTTAAGAACATTTTTACAATGCCTGTGAAGGATCAGATGGGGACGGTGGTGACTGCTGCTCAGGATAGAGTCATTCAAATACATTCAGGCCATTTATCCTGTCATCCTAATTATTGCTGTAATAGAATGGGATGCAGGGAGAAAAAAGGAAAAAATAAGTAATAAAATAAACTGACAAGCCCTTTCTTTCAGTTCTAAGTCTCTGCAAATCCTAGCTCTCTGGATTTACATGGTTTATTAACAGCATGTCCTACAAAGTGGAACAAAAGCATTAACCATTCAGGATAAATCCTCACACCGAGCTAACTGTGATGAAGCCCCTGTACTCCCTCTGAGCACCAGCATGGTGACAGGCTGCCCAGCATACCTCGGCACAAGTTGGCAAGAAAAACACTCTCCAAGAGACAGAGCAGTTTCCAGCCATTCAGCATGGGGCATTTCTTCTATCTCCTTTCCTGACATACAGACTGAAAGAGGCGGAGAGAGGCTAAAACGCTGTTCTGGGATGGCTCTGCAGAGGCAAGGCAAAGTGCTGATGATGGCAGGGGAGGAAGGGAGAGGTGCTAATACAGATTAACAGGCCTTTATCCCCACTCCTCCCAGGCCTTACTATTAAATGCACCCCTTGGATCCCATGGTCCCATGGACACTGGGCGTTGGAGTAACCCAACCCCCCTGCTGGATTTAGTCCCAGGTGATTTGTGCTGGTTCCCATAGGAAAGGGAGGGTGAGATCTGAATCCAGGTGTCTGTATGCAAAGCCATGGCTGAGAATGTGGCTCAGCCCAACTCTGCTCCCAGAGCACCGCATAATGTCCTGCCATCTAACACAGCAGGGCCTCAGTCGCATATGGGCCCTCGAGGGCCCATCGGAACATAAATGATAAAGATTGTGTTGCCGCAGAAGTGTAAAATAGTCACAAAGACATGATTATCCCATAAAAAGGAAGGGAGTTTCAATGAAATGCTGTTTCACAGACCATGAGCTTGTTCTTTCCAATTCCTCTGGATACAGTAACCCAATCATGCGGGGTACACAGCAATACTGCCAAGGCCCAAAGGTCAACGTTAATGCTTTCCTAAGCGGAGACAGAATAGACTGGGGAGAGGGAGGCAACATCCCTGTGTGTAAATGCAGGAGTTAGTCCCAAAGGTTCCCAGAACAATGACACTCCTGAGAGTCAAAGAACATTTTGCACAAAGATGAGAGCCGGCTGAGAGATGCAGAGTTCAAACATTGCAGCAGATGGCAAATTATCTGAATTGGACTCTTTCCTCAAAGAAGTGTGTGTCCACGTATGTGTGTATATGGATTTGGTGGGTGTCTCACCACCCCCCACCTCCTGTGACACAGCTCTTGCTGTGTACATTGGCTTGCCAGCAGAACTCAGCCAAATCCTTCTGGTGCCCATGGAAGGTTTCCCACGTAAATACTCAGGCTTTGTGTTGATCCGTTTTCCTCAAGCAAAAGGTGGCAGCCACAGCAGATGGATACTGAACACGGCTGTTGATCTGCCCCCTATCTCATGAGCAGCACCACATGCCACTTGAATCTGACCTGACTGGGCCTACAGCCTCCAATGTCCCCTGACTCCCAGTAAACTCATCCCGCGAGTGGCTGTTTTCAAACAGATGGACCTAGCTTTGCATCTGCACGTTGAAGTGTCATTAAGGAAATTGGTCACAGACCTCAAAACTGAACCCTTGGCTAATCTCAAACTGGCCTTCACCACCAGGCAAGCTGGTGCTGTTTGCCGAAGTACCACTCCATTTAGCCTTCCTTCTATCAAAGCCTCAGCTGTACTTGTGTTTAGTTTTCAGTCTGTATCCTGACTATACTACACACTTTGCTCCATGTGTGTACTAGCAAAGCTCCTGCACTGCAGTTATTAAACTCAGATACATGTGAAGGTGTATAATTGCAGAGAGGACTTTTTTTTAATAATGTATTTTGATCCATCTACAAATATAGAACGTAATTATCTGCAATTACAGCACGCTTATCTAAATAACTGTACATTGTTCCCCCTTCCACTGAAGAACATGAGCGTCCTATTCGTGGCACAGCTGCAGTGATGCCAGTTCACAACTGTCAGCTCCACACCACCAATTTCAGAAAGGATGTTTATGCACGGTGTAAGTGGCAAAGCGAGCACATGCACGCACACAAACAGAGGTTAAGAAATCATTAACTCTAGAGCAGGGAGATTTTCAAGGTGTTGTATGAATTTGAAGATAAACAAAATGATCAAACTTGCAGACTTTGATGGGCAGAGTTCTTGTCAAGTCCTGCCACAGATGGGTTTGTAGTTAAGAAGAAAAACCTGATACTTAAGGAAATAGCTAAGTTTTCATAGTTACGTTGCATATTTGCTAGTTAACTCAGAGGACTATCCAGATTACCAATTATGGAAAACAGAAACATCTGATATTTTTTCCCAGATCAGATCTACTATAGGTCCATTTTCATATTCCTTCTGTTTAACTTCACCCTCTTTTCACTCCATTACACATGACAAATGATGAGCTTTTAGAAAGTAGGACACTTCCCTTACCATGAGCAGTCTAAAGACAACAGGTGTCCTGCCCCTGATGATATCTTTCCGCTACCAGGAATGTGGGGGCAGAAGGGACGATAATAGCAGTTTACCAACTAGAGCCAGTGACGAATTTGCAGCGGATGTTAACACAGATGGTCCCTGGAGTCACTGCAAGCTGACCTATTGCGTTCTCGTAGTGTGAACACATCTGTGGCATACTGGAGCCCAGCTTAAGGATGGCAGGGGGAAACTTATGTTCACATCTGACAGTGTTCTGTTTCCTAGGATTCATTCACCTTCCTGAACTCCACTACCTCTCAAGCCCCGTTTGTCAGAGGTGTGTGTTTATTGTTGTTCCAGTGTGTGGAAAGGTGAGGCAGTTCTAGCCCAGCTTTGACCACAGGGTCAGACTCAAATCTGACAATCTGATCTAATTCTGCACCAAAAGCAAAACCTCTTTTTTTCTCTTTTCTTGTTTTCCAGCTGGCCTATTCCCTGACTCGTGGCCCTGGAGGGCTGGTGTTTGGTTAGTTCTACACAGCAGAAAAGCTGGGAAGCCTAGACGCAGGAAAGGGCTTCATGTTTTCTGGTGAAAGTGACAGGCAACACCTATCACTTCTGGGGAATTCAGATCAACTGAATTCACTTGCTAAATCCCAACCTGCCTTTCAGCAGTTGAGAATAGAGAGAGAGAGCACTGATTTAATGGAAGATCCTCTATGACAGACTAGAATTTGGTGTCTACTGCTTGAAACAGTACCAGGAGATTGCCATGTAACTGCCTAGTTACAGGGGAAAAAACTACTTCAGTCAGCATCCAAGGCCTCCCACAAGTATACATTGGCCACTTACCACCCAAGGTCACATGAAGGTCAGTGTGCAGCCCAGCCATCCCCACCATCCTCTGGCTCAGGGCATCGCATTGCTGCTTCACGGGTTCAGTAGTGCAGCGCTTCGGACATCCCTGTGTTCCCCCATCACTTTGCAGATCTGGCCACAGCTCAATTTCCCAGTAAGAAGTTCCTCCATCATTCCAGTACCAATCGATCAAAGATACAAACCAATGGTTTTGTGTGTATTAGTATGTCATGAAAGAGCCCTAATCACTGCTTTTATCCTCTCAAAATGAATACAGTTCAGACACCAATACAGGCACACATATAAGCATATTTGCTGCACCTTGTATCTTTATCCTTCAGCAATTAATGTCATTTACAAATCATATTCCACGAAATGAAAGAATACGCTTGTCTAAACTGTCTTAGGAAGTGGCATTTTACAAAGTAAAAAGCATGTGAAAGGGAAGGGAGAGGAAGAATATCCCAAAAAATGTCCTAAACTTTTTTAAGCCTATTCCTGAGTGGCTTCACAATGGGGCATCACTTCTACATTTATCCAACAAGGTCACGAACTGCTCCCTTCAGTGTGGATTCTGATTTCCATTGGGTTGAAATATTGACAATATCTGGTGCATTTGAAATGCAATGATATCCGGAGTTGGATTTGAAAGTGATTATTTGAAATATAATTGACCGTGACATCCATATGACAACCAGGTATGAGTACTCAATGACTGGAGGCGGACCCTGTAGGAGGCCCATTATTGCATTTGCATTCGTAGAAAAAGAGAGATCATTTTGTCCTTGCAACAATTTACTGTTTCTTTGTTATCTTTCTAAACGTTGCCCCTGTCAAATAATGCATATTCTGTGCATCGGGCTTATATATGTATGCATCTTACATTCATTCTTATTGCTGCTGTTATTTGACAGACATTTTCTTCTTCTTTAGCCCTTTTGCCCTGAACATGGGACTATAAAAAAAAGGCTTTGTAATTTTCCATGTCTTTTTTTATATAAACTGTTCTGAGAAGCAAAATCGTTGTTATTATGCCCGAATTTTCTTCCTTTTTTTTTTTTTTTTTTTAAGAAAAAATCTTTAACAATAGCAGTGAGGATGGAGAAAGGGTGAAATTACATTCTTTGCAAAGTGGCTTTGGAATTTTAACACAATGATTTTCCAGGAGAAAAGCTTAAGGGATCATATGAAATGAATTTTGCCATCAGAGTAAAAGATCTGTCTTCAGGTAGGGAAAATATATTTTAATTTGACAGAGGGCTTCAAGGTACTTTGACAGAATTCATTTTGCTGGCAGGTATGATCTAGGTATTAGACAAAAACACATTTCGTCATAAGAACACTGTTAGCTATTTGACAGAATGCGTTTTGGACACAGTCGGGATTTGGTGGAAGCAACAGTCATTTTCTTGCCAGTAAAGCACTGGATTATTGTTTCTGGTTAGAAAGACCCCAGTCTCCTGCTCAAACATGGGAAACAGTAACAGGATAATCCTTTTAAATAGGGACGAATGTTAGAAGTCAACAGATTTTTTTCACTCCCGCCTTTGACTATGTACACCATCTATGCCACCCCACACTGCAGGTACCTCGCCTGCGGGTAGGTTTGGGGGAGATGTGTATGGAAGGGGTCTCAACTCTGTGTCAACCCCCAGCTTAAAATGATGAACACTCTCTCTTATATGCCACTTCTTCCCTGGGTGACAAGGGACCTGTCGCTTCACGCTCTTTGCCCAGCCAAGGATACAGACACTGACACAGCAGGGAGTATGGACACATGCTCCAAACCACTTGTTTCATCCAGAGACTATTCCATGCAAATGGACAGACAATCCTGGAGAACAGAGATGAAAATGTAGGACTCCCTATCTCTGGACAATACTTCATGGTTCCCCTGGTCTCTCTCAATCCCTCCAGGAATCATTAGAAATCAGTGGTGAACGTTCAGCACGGCGAAGAGCATTTGGGTTTGCAGTAACATCCAGCCTCGTGCTTAGCGCAGGTACCACGCGAGCGAGGGTTTGAACTGCGTCAGGCCAAGGTGGAAACGCTCAGTGTTCACCTCTCGCAACTGAAGCAAACACTGCAAGCACCTAGCTACATAAAAATAAGAGAGCAGCTCAATTTTTGCCACTGGTCTTCCGGAGGGAACAGCTTGGGCAGCAAACACTGGGTAAGGGATTTGCGCTCTGCAGCCCAGGTGAAATGGGGTGTCTGCTCCCTGCTTTCCTTGAAAATTCCACTCACTCAGTCAAATCAGTACCAGACAGATTTCTGCTGCATTCTATTCCTGTATGAGAAAGGCTACCTTCTGCTAAAATACGTGCTGAATTGTTAGGGAGGAGATGGGGGGGTCAACACTCCCGTGCTTTCAACAAATGTTGGCTGTTACAGAAACCTGAGATGAAAATTCCCTTCTCAGCTGGATCCATCCCTCAGTATAGCTGTCACTATACCTCCCTACACTTGGCTGATATTTTCTTTGTTATTTTTCTTCGGTTTCATTTTTCCCTGTCTCTCAATTTTTTCTTTTTTTCTCTCTCTTTTTGTGCTTTAAAGAGCTTCTCAAGCTAATTCCGTGCTTCTGCTTCAATTTCATTTGGAGAGGGAATGATAGAAGTGTGGGTTCATTTGCTGAATCTTTTTAATAAACTTCTCTTTGGTTAGAGGACTGTGAGTGATAAATCAGCCTCCATTGTTGTGGGTTTTGACAGTACTGTGGAAATATTTTTAAACAAAGAAATCTAAAAATTCCATATTTACCTAATGAATAAATCACCCATTTGCACAATAACAGACTAGGCAGGTCTTCACCATGGCAATGTGAGAATATTTACAGTATCTAGGCCAGAGAATAACAACCTAACCAGTGAATCCTTATGTACAGGATCCCCAAAGCAGGAATGAGAGAAGAGCAAATATTTCACATGAAAACACTACAGCATCACTGTGACTTCATGAACTTTCATGCATTTGGACGAGGCCAGGCTTTTACAAAGCAAGTTCATTGGCATATTGAAACTTCCAGGCTGAAACTTCCAGTTTGAGGTTTCACTACATAAGATCCAGAGTACTGCTGAAGTTTTGTGAAAAGCCCTTGGCAGCAAATCCAATGGCAGAGCTGAGGGACATCTCCCTAGCAAAGGAAGTACCCCAGAAAGGGAGTATCAATGACTGTGAGCCCTGAGGACACCAGGGTGGTGGGAGATTCTGCGTGACTGCAGGAAGAGGTGCCACCCAACAGTCTCTGGGTGCTGGTGTTAGACAAGCCTGCTACCAGTGCCTGTCTGCGCAGCTCTGCCAAGCCAACGGCCACCGAGCGTAGGGTGTAGCCCAAGGAGTCTGAGCCCTCAGACAGGGCATGAGCCATGACAGATGACACTTGCTGGGGCCAAACCCAACGCCGCACACACTGCAGCGGTGCCATCAACATCCATGAAGCTGTGCACCCACGGGCATATCTGGCCCAGACCTGGAGGAACATCTGAAATGAAGAATTTATGGAAATTTGACATGCTAGAAGTTCAAGACTGCTTCTGAGTGAATGCTTTCATCTCCTTATCAGGCTAGGTTTTCAGATGGGGTAAATTCAGAATTGTTCTATCCCCAGTGGCAATGCAAATTTCATCAGCTCAATCTGGCCTATATGAGCAGCATGTGTTCATCTCAGAGGAGGAGGAATTCAACATTATTGAGGAATCAGGCTTTGGAGAAGTGAAGGCAAAAGTCAAGAGGAGTTCCATTGGCTAGTGTTGTTTCAACTGCTTAATAAAGAGGGCTGTAGCCACAGACAGGGAAAAACTAATGCAATTTTCATCTCCTCACTTGTCAGTGGCAAAGCAGGAAGAGAAAACAGGTTGGCAAGGACTAAAGGAGGCTTAGGAACAAAGGTTGAGGCACCAGCCTCCTTGTCTTCGGAAGATTAGCTTGGCAGTTGGGCATCTGTTCAGTCTCGATGAAAGGGAGAGCTCAAGATCAATGTGTGTCCCATTACACTGCTGAATTTCAATGCAGAAAAGGCATGAAATATGAAGTGAAAGTTCAAGCAACTGAGTGAGCCTTTTGAATGCATGTTGGGCAATAATTAGCTAATTAACAGTCTTTTGCTTGGCTGCAGTGGAATTTGTAATCAATTTCATATGGAATGTGCCGTAATGAACCCATAATGGGATTCTAAACACCCACCATCACTTGTTAGGCACAGACAGTATGCATGTGAAAGTCAATGCGCTTTAAGAAGCATAGACCAGATTTTCAGGAAGCATAAACTGGCAAGGCTCTGTTTACACCACCTGACCATCTAGAACAGGGTGCTGGTGGGAAGAGGAAAGATGGGGGGTCCTTAGCTGACTTTCAGCAGCATGGCCTTGAGGCCAGCAGGACCCATCTCCCTTGTGACCAATGAACTCCACCAATCCAGGTCAGGTTTGCTGAGAACGACTGTCCTGGCCTCGTTCCAGGTGAGAGCAAGTGGCTGTGAGTTCAAAGTGAGGGTACCCATCTCCTTTAGCCCCAAGTTGGCACCTCTGCCCAGATAATCAGTGGAAAGCTAGGAGCCTACAGAAGTACCTGATGCAGGGTTGAAGGGATGTGAACCTTCCTATCTACATTAAATACCTCAATTCACTCGGGGATTCATTCTGCAAGAACTGAACTTGCCTTGGTGGAGACTTTGCAGCAACAGCAGGTGTGACATACAGCTAAGAGGATATTTAAGGTTTGTGTTGCTAACATTTTTTAAATGTGCTTTTCCTACCCCACCTCTTACCCTATTCAATGTTTCTCTCAGTTATGCCAACACAAATGTTTATGGACTGCAGTGTAAACAGTCATTGCAACAACCCAGTTGAAATTAAAAAAGAAAGTTCTGAGGGTAAAAGAACACCTTTTTTCCTATTTTTTTTAACTGGCACTATTTCAGCAATCTGCTTTATAGGCAATCCTCTAGATAATTCCATTGGCACCAACAAGCAAGGCTGAGACCTGGGAGTGACAACCTTTACCCAGGAATGACAGTTCTGCGAGGTGTTCTGCTGCTGAAGAGACTGTCAGCCTACAGCACCCTTCAAAGACACCTATCGATGTGTTTATCTCTGTGCGTTACATTGACTGTAAGCACCGATTAGTGTTTCCTTATAAATCGAAAGGACATGAATCAGAATAGAACACCACACTGTAATATTAATGAATAGCAAATTGATCTATCTATCTTTCCACCTCACGTTCATCACTGCGACGGCACCTAAGCACCAGTGGCAAAGTCATCGGTTATTTCTGTTGCTTCCCATCAGCCCCTGGCTTTTTAAGCAATGCCTTTGGGAACACTGCTACCGCTGCAGCCATCTGATTAATTAAAAAGAAAAAACAAAAGACAGTAACTTAATTCAGAGACACAACAGCTTTAGCAATAGAGTCTTATTATTTGTCTATTTTTTTAATTTAGTTCTTACAGCAACCCTTCATTTTCATATTAATGTGGCAGGATAACTTTCCTGTGCTAGCACGCCACTGGGACCACCATAATTAATGTATCTAATGTGAAAGTTTAAGGTTCATTAGGTTTGGAATTTAGGCAGGTTTTTAATCAAGCATGTTATAGCAAATCATTAAAAGCTAAACACAATTTGTAAAATACCGCAGTGCTGTTTAGCTGCAAGTTCGCTTGGGGCTGAGTAGGTGGATCTCAGAAACACTTTGCACCTTTGAGACCTTCCGTCAAATCAACCAGGACAGTGTCAGACAACACAAACTGATCTTCTCCTTCAGCAGGGAATAGAAGAAACTGAGAAGAGGTCGATTTTCCTAATAATAGTGGCAATTAAGAGGACAGCTGAATTAAAGTCTATTGTGGTAATGGTGATACCCTTCCCTGCCATTAACATGTCACTCATCTGAGGAGAAGCAGGTCCTACTCAGAGTCAGGTTGCCACATGCTGTTAATTATTGCACACTGGAGCATCCAAGATCCATAACAGCTCAGGTCTGCCTTGTAAGAGATGCTGTGCATTCACCAACAACATCCTTGCACCAAGGAGTTTGCAATCTAAGCAGGCCAGAGAGGCTGAGAAGGGATTGCTGACCCCACTTACACACCATGAACGAAGCACAAAGCAACTTCAGTGAGTGGTCAGACAATGGGGTGACCTCAGCAAGGTCAGGATGTTACTAAGCTGAAGGCTCTGGATCATTTTTCAAATATAAATGTCTGAAATGCCAAAGAAAACTACTTTAGAAAGAGCTGTTCTAGATGCCTATGGCACCAAGTGATATAACTGAAGGAAAACTGTGATAGGATACAAACCCATGGTTCCTGAAGTGTCAGGCTATGCCAGGACAGTAGCAACACCAAAGACACAAACTGAGGTCTGCAACTGTGAGGAAATGTGTCTTCCTGAAAAAAATCACAGGCATGTGTGAAACCTTTAGTAGAGTCCTGATAAGCCTGACAAGAGAGACTTCCGTACACCTCCTAATTCCAATTATCTCCTCCCTTTGTTCTCTGCATTGTTTTACTTAAGCTTCCTTTAAGAGCTCATAATGTTTTTTCCTTCTTTTCTTGTCCTTCTTTTTCTCTTTTCTTTAAATAAAAAAAGCGCTTGGCAAGCAGGATTTCCCAAGCTTCAGCGATATCAATTGCATTCAGGGTCATAATCTTAAGAACACAACATGACTGGCACAGCTCAGCTGGGCAACTGCAAGAACAAAAGACATGTTAGAAAGTGAGTGTCAACCAACTGCAGGCATCATTAGTTAACCTTGATTTACCCATTCCTCTTCTTCTCCAAGTGATCTATCAGAGGAAGCTCTAGACCTCAGACACTTCTCTATCTCCATGCTGGGATCTAAAAGGACTGGAATGAGGACAGCTATCCTGATTATCAAAAGGGTGCCAGGAGGAGAAGTAGTGAAGAAGATTAATTAATGTTCTCCACCTGCAGTTCTACATCCAGCTCTGGAGCCCTGAACATCAGGAGGACATGGACCTGTTGGAGCGAGTCCAGAGGAGGCCATGGAGATGCTCCGAGGGCTGGAGCCCCTCTGCCCTGGGGACAGGCTGGGAGAGTTGGGCTTGTTCAGCCTGAGCAGAAAAGGCTCTAGGGAGACCTTACAGCACCTTCCAGTGTCTGAGGGGCTACAAGAAAGCTGGGGGGGACTTTTTCCAAGGACAGGGAGTGACAGAACAAGGGGTAACAGGTTTAAACAGAAAGAGGGAGATTGAGATTGGAAATCAGGAAGAAATTCTTCCTGAAGAGGGTGGGGAGGCTCTGGGACAGGTTGCCCAGAGAAGCTGTGGATGCCCCATCCCTGGAAGTGTCCAAGGCCAGGCTGGATGAGGCTGGGAGCAACCTGGGCTAGTGGAGGGTGTCCCTGCCCGTGGCAGGGGGTGGGACTGGGTGGGCTTTAAGGACCCTTCCAATTCAAACCATTCTGTGGTTCTGTGATTCTATGATTAAAATTATACTTACTCAGTCTCTGTGATTAAGCCACAGCCTTAGAAGAGTTAAAAACCAACTTTACACTTTCTTAGACCTTAATTCTTATGAAAATGGGATCATGTCCAATTACATAATAAAAGTACATACTTTTCCCCAAAGTTCACAGCCCAAGTCATTTTCACAACTTTTATTTTCCCCTAATTTAGGTTACCATCAAATCTCAGCTCTGTACAGGGTGTCATCACAAATGTCAATAAACATTCCCTCCTCAGTCAGAAATCATGCAATACACAGCTCCTTCTCCCCAGAGCATACACAGCACCTTGTTAAAAAAGTGAATTATGGGCAGTGATTTACAGTGAACTTTCACCATTTTTGACACTGTGTTGAGCATCTGTTCTTTGATGTGTGCTTTAGTACTAAGGAAATTTAACTTTAACGGTCTCGGCAGCATTTCCAAGGACTTTTGCATTATGAAATAGGGGAAAATTCTGTAAACCTTGACAATCTTCTTTTGATTCGTTTCATTGCTTCAATATTTCTGAAAGATAGTAGGTTTTTGGAAGGAAAAGCTCTGATTTATTATGGGGCATGGATCAGACAATAGGAATTATGTCATTTGTCCTGCCACAATGGTTGTTCCATCTCTAATTACAAAATATCAACCTAACTAATAATAAAACACTTTCCTATAGTACACTGCATGCTTAACGCTGGAACCCTTCACAGTCAGCCCAGAAAGGAAGATGAAAACACACGATGCCGGGAGCAGGGAGGAGACAGACATGAATCTGAAGGTTATTTTTCTGCTCTCTGGTGGGACAAGACTAAAAGCTGGAATCAGGAAGAATAACGCCCTAAAGAAACACCTTTAAAAACATCTGACCCAAAGCAGCTACTTATTCTGTGGAGCTGTTTGCTCCTTGCTGACACACTGGTCAGGAATGTGGCTGGAGCTCACCATGGTTT
This sequence comes from Rhynochetos jubatus, assembly GCA_027574665.1. Taxonomy (NCBI): domain Eukaryota; kingdom Metazoa; phylum Chordata; class Aves; order Eurypygiformes; family Rhynochetidae; genus Rhynochetos; species Rhynochetos jubatus. The sequence continues at coordinate 3,153,443 of CM050672.1, read as the reverse complement.
GTGTGATCTAATGTAACAAATAACAGCAAGTGGGACAGAAAGGGTGTCCCAGGAGCAAGGGGCAGCACAGAAGAGCATCTAATGATCTAATCTATTTAGCTTCTCAGCCTAGCACAAATGTGCCTTCCTTGAGCAACTTTTTACTGTTCATTATTTATTATCTTCTTCCCAGAGGCAGAGCTGCTTACAACAAAGTACTTAAAAAAGGCATTGGGCCTGAAAGATGTTATGTTGCTATGTCACCTTACCAGAGGACAGGCTGAAGACATCTTCCCCACAGCTAGGCCAAGGCCCTCAAAGGAACTTGGCCCTGAAGGCAGATGGTGATACAGCACACCTGAGTTCCTAGTGAACTCATTTCTCCCAGCAGTCCAGCCCAAACAGCAGGGTAATCTGGGAAACGCAACCAGGTAGACCTCACCTCCCTGACCTATCAAGATACCATGAGCTCCACAAAACAAACACCAAAGCAAAGGCACACAAGAGAACCACCTTGCTGAAAATACGAGAAGCTGGAGAGCTCTAGGCTCCAGCACCAGTAACTGCAAAGATTGCTCTCCAGCGGGAACGCAGAGAGGTTAGAAACTGCTCACTAATGTTAACAGTGGAGCTGGATTCAGTGTCCCTGTCTTCTCATGGCAGGATTTCCCCTTCTGTACACCACACATACTGCACCCAATTTTCCAGGTCTAGTTCGGAATATCAAACCCTCCAGATTTTGAAGTGGGAAGAAAGATCCTGGCTCTTTTCTCTCCACATTCTCACATTACACCACAAAACTCCGTATTTCACTCCCTTTAGAATCTTTTAGCTAGCTACCCTACTTAAACAAATATAGACTGAGCATTATTTTCCTTAGGGGTTATAAAATGCTTTATAAAATATGAATTGTCATGTACAATGGCATGTGTCTTAGGCAATTCAAATGCTTTTCACCCTCCTGGGCATAATTACTGGGAAGAATGAAAAAAGGTTCCTTGAAACCATGAAACAGTTTACATCCCAAGTCCCTCCTGGTACAAATGAAAGCAATTTTTTTACTGTTTCAGTTCTGATAAACATAGAGCAAATCAGGCATCAATCAGCAAAAGCTTTGTTCATCTATGTGATGATTCCAGAGTGACACTACCGTGGTAATGAGTCCCTGCGTGGCTCATGAGAAACCAACTCAAGTTGGCCATCAAACCCCTGGCACAGGAACAGGCACACTGCACACCTCACAAACCTGACTCCAGCCTCCTGTCCCTCTTTCATTTCTGAGTGGCATTGATTTGTGAAGTGATACGGTCTCATCTGAGTTCATTCCTCCTCATTATTTTAGATCACCATGGGATTGCAAGCACAGAACCCAACAAGCAAAACCTGCATTCATTTACTTAAGTCTAGGCATGATCCTAAGTGAAAAAATAGTTCAGTGTTTTCATACTAATCCTGCCAGTTCTGAATTGATGAACACTGAGCCGAAGGCCCTTCCAGGGCAAGTTCATAGCTTCAGGAGAGTTACAGCAAGGATAGATGTCCTTTCATGTGAAATCACAGGCAGTGTGTGATTTGATCAAGGGGTAGCAGTTCTGAGTGGTTGTTTGACAATCAAAGGACCAATCTGACACCAAAATAGAAAAACCCTGCCAAAAGGCATTTGTTGTTCATTGTTTTTTTCATAAGCTCGGACATCTCACTGCTCAGAGTCACCAAGGACGGGAATAAGTGGAAGGACCAAGGTGAGGGAGGGCGAAATCTGAAGCTGCTTTCAAAGACTACATCAGTAATGCATTGCCTGAGGTTCACAGAACCTGGATGAATATGGGCTGGGCCAGGCTGGGATCTGGTCTCACCTCTTTTGGGCTTTTGTACCACCTTACTCTTTGTCTTGTGAGCAGTGCTGGCCAGAGACACTCCCTTTTGCCACCACAGACTGCATCTGCCATGATGAATCGCTGCTGTGAGGTCTTTGGATTACAAAGATATGTGGTCTTCTCTTTAAGGTTTTGATATGTTCTGCAGCATGTGAGAAGAGCAGAATGAGGACACGAGGTTAGTGAACGAGCAGCTCTCCCAAGGCATCACCACTGCATTTCTGAAAGAAAATGTGTATTTCATCATTCACAATAATTGTGTTTTCATATTCCTGTCCACATTTGTTGTTTGTTTGTTTAACTCCTATTTTATTAATTATTCTGAACTGATTCGATTTTGATCCTACCTAAGAAACAAACACATCCAGAAATCTTGAAAGCCGCTGTTACACACAGCTGCCATCCATTTGTCATCACAAGTTCAGCATACTGAGAATGAGATCTGAATTCTGCAAATGGCTCATCCCTCTCTCTTGCCACACCTCAACCTGCAGATGCAAGCGTGAAGAGTCTCGGGATACAAACGAGGTGATCCCTAAGTGCTGAGCTGTCCAGACACCCGTGAAAGCAGTTAAGATGCACACATGGAGCTAACAGAACATGGTGTGAAGTGAGTAGCCCAGAGGAACGAATAATTAATTATTATAAGTAAGTAAATCCTGCATTTGTCATGATCCTCATCTCATCTCCATCTTACCTTCAGCAACACTGTCATGGCTAAAACCTCTTTCTAGGGTACTCCAACTAGTCCTTTAATTTTGTTGGTGTCAGCAGTAAATTTGACCTCTTCAGGTCTCTCCAAATACCTGATTTTGTCAATCCAAAGGGCTGAGGAGGTTTGTTGAACAAGCTGTCCTTAGTATCAATAGTTTATTTCTCGCCTCCTTCAGTAATACTCCCTCCTCCCTTTTTTCAAAAATCTCTTCAGTCATTTAAAACTCAGAGCCAGTTTTCTCTTCTTAGTTGGTCATTCACTTTAACCTCTTTAGTGTACTTCTGTGAAGGAGGTCATAACTTATCAAAGCTATATATCTCCTCTCTGTGAACCTGTGCTTGTACTTACAAACAGTGGGTCAAAAATTACAGCTTAAAGTGCTGCTGTTCTTAGCTGACTAAACCAGTCTGCAGAACCTGACAGCCATCATGATTTGTTGGAGGCTACGGTGAAATTCAGGCTGAGGTATCCCAATCTGACAGGGAGGACAGTGCATCCAGAGAAGTACCAAGGCACCTGTGTGGGAAATGGTGGGACAAAGGGAACCAGCACACGAGGAAATAGATGTGTGTGGACAGTGACCCAACACAGTTGTCCTCATAGTATTGCAGAGCATTTGTTACAGACTTTAGGGTAGGACTAAGGAGCAGAAGTTCCAAAAACTTTCACTGGGAATTATTACCCTGCCTTTTCTGTTTAGAAGCTTTAGGTAAACTTGAGCTACAGAGTTTGACAAATGGAAGGTCTCAGTGAGGTGAGTTACAGCTACAACTGTATCAGATCATTTCATAACGTGTTGTTATAGCTCAGGGGTCAGACGTAGATACTGTGGGCAAGGAAGGAAAACCACACTTTTCCAACACCTAAAGAAATCCAGATAAGCATAGTGAAGATCAGTTCTCAGCTTAAGATGGACAGGAAAAAGGGACTACTGCTGCCTAAGAGCAAACACACAGCACAGGAAATTATCTGCTCCCCACCAGCTGAAGAAGCATAGAATGGTTTGGGTTGGAAGGGACCTTAAATCTATCCAGTCCCACCCCCTGCCACTGGCAAGGACACCTTCCACTAGAGCAGGTTGCTCCAAGCCTCATCCAGCCTGGCCTTGAACACTTCCAGGCATGGGGCATCCACAGCTTCTCTGGGCAACCTGTCCCAGTGCCTCTCTACCCTCTCCGGGAAGAATTTCTTCCTGATGTCCAATCTCAATCTCCCTCTTCCAGTTTAAACCCGTTACCCCTTGTCCCGTCACTCCCTGACCTTGTAAAAAGTCCCCCCCAGCTTTCTTGTAGCCCCTCAGACACTGGAAGGTGCTACAAGGTCTCCTTGGAGCCTTCTCTGCTCCAGCCTACCCTCATGGCAGAGGAGCTCCTGCCTTTGGAGCATCTCTGTGGCCTCCTCTGAACTCACTGAACAAGAGGTCTAGTGTCATCTTCTCATGTATGCTCAATGATTTGTACAGTAAGTGCTGCCTGTTGCCCGCAGCACACAGACTTATTGACCCCAGGGTACCAATACCGAGACTGCAGCTCGCTCATACTTATGGCATGTCCTGCACCCTGTGTAGAGCACCATGCTTCGCTAGGCAAACTGAGTCCATAGCTAGGATGTGTCAGGTGTTAGAATGCATCCTGATGAGGTTGTCTCCACCTGACAATTCATAATTGAGTTTGGCCATTTGGGTGTATTTCAGCTCTACTTGGCAGTTTTGTTAGTTGTCTAAGTGTCCTCAGGTCCAATGGTCCAATGTGGATTTAAATGAAAAATATTTACATTACCCACAGATGAATCAATTTCTCTTCATGGTGATTTGTAGTCCTTCTATAGATACACCTGTCTGACAAAGACTGTGGGGTTAACTACATATTTTTACAAGATTACATCCTTATTTTGGTGGAGTGGTCTCGACCATCCTCTGGTTCAGTGCACAAATCATTCATTTCAGCTTCTCTGTCATTTTTTAGCTTGATGTGCAAAGAGTTTTGATAGCCCCTGCAAACTTCCCATTACAGTAGGCTGCCCATGAATCTATTCAATGACTCTACATTTAGCTGAATTTTGCTGACATTCTCCCCCCCTTCTTGCTTTAGATGATTGGCACTGCAGTGATATATTCTGGAAACGCACACAAGTGGAGCTCATTTTCAGGCTTCACTGGAAAATCTGAATTCTTAAAGTTGGCTTTTTTTATTTTTTAATATCTCATAACTGACATGGAAAATTTCTTCTGAAGAACTTCGATCTGGAAGACAGATTAAATAAGAATAGACACCTACTAAACGCTTCGAGAATAGCCTCCGTAGATGAGTTATTGGATGAAGAATAAGAAAAGGACAGATTAATGCTGGGCTCTGCAATCAGTGAAACTGGTCCCTTGAAGACTAAATTATTAAAGGTCCTTTAGCATATAAGGATATTAAATTATTTTATAAAATCTTCTCCTACATTTGAATGCATTATATGATCAGTCTTTTACAGAACTGTTTCAGTGGAAACAGAAATGTGACCTCTGAGAACTTCAGTGCCCAGCAGGTCAGTTGGAACAGGAGCCCTAACCAGTCTGCCTGACACCCAGAAATCCTGTACGAAGTCCCCCTGTTCACACCCACATCAGCTGTGTGTCAGAGGGCCGATGCATGCAGGACACGTCCGATTCACTGAGCTGAGCATGTACTGACTGCCTTCATGATTTTCCACCTGAAACGTGGGAGCGTTGCTTTGATCATTTAATATATGAGCACACAGACAAGCTACCAGGGGTGAGAGTGCACAGATAGTCTAGAATAGTAGCGGTAGAGCAGAAATATCCTATCTGCATTTGCTTCCAAAACAGACGTCTTCTCCCCCTGATGATACTATCATCTGATCAAACAGTAATATAAACAAGGTTTACTATAATGACAGAATGATACATGGAAGAATAAAGCATAACATTGTTCTAATGTCTCTTGGCCAGGCAGATCATACCTACAATGATTGGGTTTTATGCAGTGATTAAATACGGAAGGGGATTGTTTCGCTTCTCTCCTTCCTACCTTAATCCTCTTCTCCACTCAGTACTAGGTCAACCGTCTGGATCTGTTACTAAGAAGCAGGAATTTTCTCATCAGCAAGCATCCCCTAGAACACCTCTTTTTAAGAACGATACCTTCTTAAAGGCAAGAAAGTGTAATGTCCACCCCAAGGCCTCCACCATACCTTATAGCACTGGGTGCAGGCCTGTGTTACACTTAGGCAGAATAGTACTGCCATCCTGGGTTGCAGCCAATACCTTCAGTTTTGCTCCAGGGGAGAGTGGAGTTGGGTATAAGCAAACTGAATTTGACAAACTGTGTTCTTAATTAATCTACATCCAATTAGGATTAATTAATTTCTGACTAAAGTATCAACCCATGTAATTTTGCACCAAATAAATAATCTTAGGCATTAAATGAGGCGGCTGGTTACAAAGTGGTGAGGCATCACTATTCCACATACCGTTGCTTCCTGCAGAGCCTGGGCTGTGCTGCTCAGGTAAGGCAAAGCAGGGAAATTCCTCCCACTGCAGATGGCCTAAGTTTCACTTACCCACCACAGCCCTGACACAGCTCACCTGCACCTCCCTTTGTGCATCCTACTGCCTTTTCCCCAAAGACAGATTGTTCCGAAGAGCCTGACCACATCAATCCCCTCGAGCTAGCGAGTCATCAACCCACACAGACTGGAATCCCACTGCTTCTCACGCAGGAGTACCCCGAATAGCCCACAGTGCTCCTCCCAGCAGCCACATCTACTGGCCTTATAGGCACAAGTTGTTCTGTAGATGTTGGGGTTGACATGTGTGCACACGCAGGTCAAGTGGGACTGTCCTGATCCTGCTGTTGATGGCAGAGTGGGACGCAGACCCAGGTTTCTGGACTCCCTATCCGATGCTCTACCCACTGCTGGCATTAAGTGAATACCTAACATCTGACGAGATTATCAGGTTGGGATTGCCAGTTTGGAGGGGATCAGAGCATATTCAGGTGACGAGCAGATCTTGTGACAACTACCTGACCCATGCCAAATCTTATGCTGGTATTTCTGACTCTTCTGAGATGTGAGGAGGTTTTTGACCACTGCAGGCAAAGGCAGGTTGCTTGTGTAAAAGTATTCACAGTGACAGCCAGAAGAGTTAATAATTTTTCCTTTTTTTTTATGCGACAAGAAACATGTCTCTAAATTTAACATGCTGGGGACATATGATGGACAGAAGGCCTGTCTCACACAGCTAGCTGAGGTCAATGTGGTATCAGTCTAAGACAGAGGTGTAAGAAGAATGCACTGCAGTGTAGGCACACAAACAGGACAACAGAAAGAGAAATAACAGGGAAAAAGCAACCTTTTAGGAGGGGGAAAGTAGGAAAGGAAATATCATCTTAGGATGGTTTCCCCATCTAGCTTTAGCACTTTGTTCTCCAGTTCACTGGTAGATACACATTGTTCGACTGAGCAAATTCAGTGTGACACTCACAGAGAAGCCGCTCATGAAAAATTGGGAGATTTTTGTCAGGTTGTATAAATGAATCAGCCAAAGTGACACTGCCTAGAAGACAGAACCATCTGAAGAAGAACAAAATAACCTATTTCTTACAAGGTCTAGATTTCACCTTAAATTCAAATGCCAATTGGAAGTGGCACTGAGGGTAATGGACTTTGTGAGATGTTAAATGAAAAAGCACAGGCAGGATAAATAATCTGAAAGTGCCTGTCTTGTCAATACAGGAACAGTAAAAGCCAAGAGCTGTGAGATGCAGCAGGATAGAACTGGGTGCAGAGCTGTTAAGGGGGTCTTTTTAATGTCCCAAAAATGCAAGTTTGAGTCATACTTCAAGTGTCTGCTGAAAGATGACCACAACTAAACTTATTTTAGTGTTGGAAAGCTAAAACCGATCAAGTCTGACACAGTCATAGTATTCCTCTGGCTCCTGGCTAAGCAACCAGTTGCCTGAAGCCTGCTAGGCAGGAGGGGTGGTATCTGAGCTTCAGTGAGACTGTGGGATTACTCTTCTGTGGGGCACAGCCCTCACACTGAGAGGATATGGAGGCAGAACAAGGTTTGGTTTATTCCCGCAGAGTCCATTTCTTGTGCCTGCCCTTTTTTGCAAGGATGGGTTCCAGACAGTTGGACAAAATGAAACTGAACCTCACTGACCTCTGAGTCCCTTCAGCTCTGTGGGCTTGCGGCGGTGGAAACCGCAAGCCGCAGATAGTTCCCACCATGCGTGGTGATATCCTGGGTGTCAGGAGACCGGACTTCGCTACTGTCTCTAAGCCACATCTACGGACTCTTTCCACCAGGCTCACTGCTTCCCACTTCACCCCAGAGGCAATGCCAACCACATCCATCTCTTGCGTGCTCTGAGATCTGTGGAAGGAACTCCGCACTTTGTAGGGACAGGCTGAGTGCAAGGCTGTGCTCGGTTCCTCCTAAACTCAACACACAGCACCAGACGTGCCCATGCCTTTTGCTCAGCAGTGAGTTTCACCACACAGGAATAATGCCTAACCTGGTTCTTTCTGTGAACATCCAATCCCGTGAAAGGGGAAAAATGTAGCTCGAAAATATATTTATTTCTAAGTGTTCTGAAGAGCTCTGTTATAGATATGAGGAATTTGCGTAGGACCAGCTCTCCTGCCGCTACTTGGTGACCACCTAATCTCCCTGCTATCATTTCAATACCTCCCTAATACTTATTTAAACAGATCTAAAATTACTCGTAGCTCTCATAAAGAAGAGGATGTCATCCCTGTTCCACCTGGGTAAATAAGCACTTGAAGCAGGGGAGAAAGGAGTGCAGTGAGATCCCTTGTAGCTCTGCCTGAATTACTCACAGGTAGTGTCTGAGTACATTTTTTATTGTGCTTCAGCTGCAGCTCCACCTCTGTTTAGCTTCATTTCTTTCTTTCATTGCCTGAGTGCCTTATGTTTTGTCTGCATCCGCTCAGTCAGCATCCCCGCTTGGCATGTGCAACTGAGCTGCAGAAAATCTCCAGAGTACCTGCTGTGAGGTGGTCCTTGGTATTTCATTTTCTTTCTGATTTGTAGTTTGAGCTGAAAACTACATTGTGTAGTCCATGTCTCTCCAGCTGGATTTCCAAAGCTCTTCAGACACCTAGACGGAACAGAGCAAGTGCTGGGTTTCCCAGAAGAGCAGGCAAAGCTGAATGCTGCCACCCCAAGGCTGAAGACACTCCTGGTCCCAAAGAGACAATGTTATCCTCTAACAGGGAGGAAAAAAGGCAAAGGGATGCAAAAGTTGCTCAACCATCATCTCATTGACAGGACAAGCCTACAAAAATTTCCTTCCAAAACCCAGCAGGCAGGGCAGAGGCAAGTCCAATCCCAGTCTTGGCTTGCTGGCACCAGGACTGTGCCTCCCTGCTACAGGCCTAAAGAGCTCACACAGCCACAGCACGCTGGCCCTGCCAGAAGGGGCCTTTGAGGGCATTATTCCTTCACTACTGTTTTTTGACTTCCCTTCTCCATACAGCAGACTAAGGTGAGAATTAAGTGTCCAACATGCTCACATGCTCTGGAAAATCTGGCCCTTCCCTTCCTGTCTTGGGCCCCCCATTTTCTGCCTGCATGAACCACAGTTCTTGAACATCTTTTATTACATGGCATTAAAGCATTATGGACTGTCAGGATGGCATCACATCTTGGGAATTCATCCGGCCTCATGATGGAGGCATCTCCAGGCTCCTGAGAGACACTTTTCCTCTGGCAACAAAGGGACAATAACACCATCTAGGCTGGCAGGTTGCAGATAGTGGGCCAGATCCCTCACAGGAATAAACTGGTGGTGCTCTGTAACTTCAGCAGACCTGCAGTCATCAACATGGACCGAGGGATCCAACCCAGCATTAACAAAGCTGAATGCAAACGCAGATGCTGAATAGTGCTATCTTTGCCTCAGCAGCACTCGTCGTAGCTCCTGACATCCAGAGCTCAGCAGTGCAAGTAGTCCCTCGAGCCAACAGAAGGGTTTAAATCTATAATCTCCTGTATTAAAGCCTCTACTGTAGTAACATTTGTCCTCTAACAGCATCATCAGCCACTTATGAGACGGAGAAGAGCAAAAGCTTCTTCACCTACTTGTTACTTTTTTAACTTTAGTACGAGGTATTCGTCTTGCCCTGGCTTTCTGTCAGGTATGAAATGAGAATGTGCGTAGTGTCTTTTTCTTGAGGTAAATTGCCTACATCCTTCAATAAAAACAACTAGAAAGGACCCTCTGTATAAGTCCCTGACAATCACAGGAACAAGCATCTAAAAATACCACTTCAGCCTACCCCCACAACATACATTACCCTGAATTATGATTAAACTCTTTCATACCCCAAGGCCAAGAGGTATTTAAATTAAAGCGTGCCATGGAAGGAGTGCAAGGAATGCTGCAGTTACTCTGTTTTGCTGACTACCTCTAGAAGGAAATTGATGTCACCCCACCAAAGCATTGGGCTGTCTCTCTCTGCAGGTATGAATTTTACTGCTCCGTATGTAGGTTTGTACCCACTGAAATCATTCCTTGTTCAAGCAATGCACAGACTCAACGCAAAGGCCACGCTTTTTCCTCTACATGCTGTCAAGCATTGATTCAGGGAAGAAATTGGCTGAGTAAGAAACTCATGATACTGGCTGCTACCAAGGCTAAGTCCTTGCTACAAGGGAATGGCGTAAATACACAAACAAGGCTGACATTTTCCTCTGGCTAGGTATGTGGGCTGCATGTTATTCCCAGAGCTGGAGTTTTAACGTTTTCACTGCTGATCAAATCAGTTACGAACCACACCCTAGGATAAGCCCCGAGTTGAGTGGATATTAAGAAAAGGAGATTTATTATCTTCTCAACCTAGAAATTCATCCATGTGCTAGGAAAGAAAGAGGAATCTGTGCTTGAAATGCATCAGAAATCCTTCCTGACAAGTCAACTGATGCCAGGCTGCCTGTGCCAGGCCAGGGATTGAACAGCAGCAACACTAAGTCACCTCCGTCAAAAGCTTTTCCAAAATTTACCATAGACAGATGCTGCTGTTGATCTAGAGAAACATTTCTTGACCTCCCAACACAGCCTACAAATCTGTTTTTTTGGAAATTCACAATATTTACTAAAGTACCTTTGCTTCTGTTTTATAAAGAAAAATGTTCCTTGTTCTCTGGGCAGCAGAGAAAGAAAACCTGTCAAACGTAAACAGCTGCAGTAGTTGTCCAAGGAACTCCTGATTCCTATTTTCAGCTCACTGTGTGACTTTGGGCAAATCATGATGTCTCTGCATGGTACCAGTTTAGCAAAACATGAAAGCATGTGCTTATGACCCATGGAGCTTTAGTGCTCAGCTGATTCAGAGCCAGTCTGCTCCAGTTTCCCCTCTCGTAACTCAGGACATACAGATTAACTTTTCCCTAAGGAGAAAACATTCCTGTTAGTCTGGTTCCAGCTGTAATTACTTCAAAGATAAAGATATAAAGTATTTCTGCATGTCATTGTAGCCTGACTGTCATCCGAATTCAGTGAAATAAATCAGAAGGCCTTCAAGATTTACAGAGCAGTAACAGTCCCAAAGATGTCATGGATCAGGATCGGTCCCATTAGTATAAATCAGAACTACATTACAGAATACCCAGCTCTTCTCCTAGAGAGGAGCTTAATAAAGGTACTATTCCTACAAGTCAATGTGCACCACCAAGCTGCTTGAACCAACTGAGCCGACAGTCCCAGAACATTGGGCTGTGTTCAGGGTTTGGGCTTCGACTAGTCACAGCACAGCACAAACCTCTGCCAGGGCTAAGCCTACATCTTGGGAAGGTGTCAGCAGGCAACACAGAGCTGTGCGGTCTCTGAAAAGTACATTCTTCAGAGTGTACTGCCCATGATTTGGGCTATAATGGAATAGATGCCTTTCACATCACCCTTTTAGCCAAGTATCTCTGTGTGTCTCTTGATTTCTTCCTTGTTTGACAAAACAAACCTGCAAAACAAACTGTAGAGTTTGTTTCTTCAACCCACAGAGAGTTAAAACTTCAGCCCTGTTGTGCCTTAAACTATGCAGCATATGGAGATAGGATTCCAAGCCATCTGGATTATCATTAGCCATCAGGTGTTGTGCTCATTACACCTGTTATAAAGAAAAAGGATAATTAAGGGTGGGGGGAGCTATATTCCACTCACTGCTTTTCTGCTTTTTATCAATACCTTCCTGTCCCTTCTGGCTATATGACCAAAGCACTTTTTTGCAATATGCAAAATAAAAACCATTTGCATAAAGCAGAAGTAAAGATGAGTGAACCTTCTTAGCCTGAGCAGATGTTTTTCATTAGAAAATAATTTGTCAAAAGGTAGAGAGACTCATACTACTAATTTTCAGAGCAGCTTTCTTTCACTTTGGAGGGTAACTAGACTCAATTTAATTGCAAATGGGCTGCATGGTCCCCAGAATATGGAAAAGAAAAGCAATGAGAATGTGTGCTATTGTCTTAATCAAAATCTTGCCTAAAATGAAGAACTTGTGTCCTATTTTCCCTGGGGCAATTGTTGAGTCCTGGTTTAAGCTCATATCTACTGGATATCTATCTTCTGAGATAAAGTAACATTTAAGGGTACCGGAGATAAACTACAGGAAGAACTTTACTGCATCCATGTTCTAAGTCCATGAGCTAAAAAGTGGCCATTAATCCTAGAGAAGAGACAATACATTTTCCATTAATCCTAGAGAAGAGATAATACATTTTAAGAAGTGGAGACTACAGAGCCAGGTTCCACATGGAGAGGTGCAGCTTCTGATCCTGCTTCTCATCTGCTAGGTGAGGTGGGACCAGGATGGTCCTCTGCCCCAGTTTACCCTCTGGTGCCATTAGATTGTGAGTTGCTCAGAGGCAATTGTGATCAGGGAGTGTCTGACACAATAAAACACCATTCTCCTTTAGGTTCTCTCAGCAATGTGAAAATGCAAGAATTAACACTTGATCCAGCACAATTAACATCTGGCAGGACAGGAACAAAACTAACGTTAGGGAATTTGGAACCTAAAACCATGTTTCAGAGATGAGCCCTGTGGATGGAATTGTATTTATTTGTACTGTGCAAACACCTCACCTAACTGTGGTGTCCTAAGCCCCTTGCATTAGAAAATGCTGGTGTTGGGTTTCTCCGTGCACACAAAAAATGTGTAGGCACATGTGTGTTTATCTGTGTGTGCCAACCTGTAAATACATACAGGCACATATGCACATGTACACATGGCTCCTCTGTTCCCAAAGGAGTACACAAGCATGCACGGTGTAAGCACTTGCTCTGTGCATTTGCTGAATCACGGTAGTGCCGGGCCAGGGAATGGCTTTTCTTCATCTTGTGCAGTTACTTGTAAATCAAATGCCAACAGAAAGAGACAACCCAGATAAACACACACTCTGACCTGAAGTAAAGGAACTTGATGTTGGTCAAAAGAACTAAGAGTAAGGCAACTGCTGGAAAGCCCCAGCCTGTGCTGCTCGTGCACATGGAGGTTTCTTATTTCCCGAAGCCAAAGCCTGTGTGACCTGCAACCACAACAGACCATTAAAGAAAAAAAACAGTCCCCACCAGTTCTTGGCTGGAGATGTCAAAGGCTCAACGTGTAGACTTTAAACTGTAAGAGATGATTCTTCCTTCTTTATTCCTAAAATGCTGAGATTCTAACTCCACCGAAGGATGAATTCCACTCAATAACACTGGATTGCTTTTCAATTAACAAATCTTACCCCTCCAGACCTCAGGGGAATTCCCGCCCGCACTAGGAGTGAATAGCAAATCCCTCACTGACTTTCAGGAGCCAGGGTTTCACTCCAGAATATTTTCAGGAGATCTTTACAATGCCAAGTAAAGCACAGCACTTGTACCAATAGCAGCATGCAGAATACCATCCCTGGTATGGGTACACGCCCATCTCGTGCACACGCTTCATCACACCATTGCTATTCCCACAGAAAACAAACTTAACCCACTCTGCTACTAGGCAGTTCTGCCGTGGGAGAAGCTTGTTCACCCTTAAGCTTATACAGTTACAGCAGTACAGAAACAAAAGCACACTCTTAATATTCAGTCATTATTGCTCAAAAAGAAAGTCATTATCCTTACCACTGTTTTGCAATGAGGAGACTGCGGTATGTGGCCTGTGCACCTGTTACAAGCAACTTTTCTTTCCCACATGATGCAACTTGGTGCTGAAACAGAATATCATCCAATCAGCCAAGTCATTTTGCATGGCTGCACTTGTAACCACCAACATTGCAAAGGTAACAGAAATATAGACCTGTAATTTAAATGGCACTGTTAGTTCAAAGAGATGTTCTCCCAGTAACAGGTAAATATATTCGGGAGACCCTTGCTGACCAAGGTAACACATAATTTTAAAACTCAAAAAAACACTGCTTGGACTTACAGAGAGTAATTCCATTTTTCAGTGAAACTTTACATCAAAACATATGGCATTAGTTGTGTATTGTTAAAGTTTTGTGGATTTTTTTTCTTTAATTTTCAAAGGCTTTATCTTACAGTTTCAGAGGTGTCTTCCATTTTCTTATATTACCTTCTGAAGACAGAGATACACTTCAGGACTGGTTATTTACTCTAAAGGTGCAAGTTCTATTTCAACAGTATTTTCATTTGAAAATGAAAATGTTTTTTTAAGAAAAGAGGCCTGAATTTTATAAAGTAAACAGGAAACAAATAATTATGGAAAACAGTGCAAAATGAAGCTTTATGCATTTGCCAAATCTCCCCAAAACTGTCACAATGCCCAGCAAACTGGTGTTTGACTGCTTAATCGACACATGTCAATTTTGCCCATCTATAAAAATGGGGCAAAAATCTCAGGAGAAAAGGATTCCTTAGTGACATTTCTGTTTCTGAGTCTGGCTTGATGCAAGAATGTAGTTGCGTAAAGATGAAAAATGACAAGTGAGGGGGAAATCTGAACATTTCCCACCAGTCCTAAAGTTCCATTTAAATCTGTGCCCAGATCTAAATTTTAAACTTCCTGAGGTATTTAAATTATCTCATTATATATTTAACTTTTCTGCCACATGTGATGAAAACAACCAAAGCCGTGCTTATAATGTCTAGGGGGCCTTCTTGGAAACGAACACAAAGCATCAAGATCTCACAAAGAGTTTTAGTCTCACCCCATCTCAGGGAATATGAAATAACTCCTCTTATCCAATCTTAGCAGACAGTTCTTTCCCTCTTCATGAGGACTCCTGAGCCTAATTAGGGAAATAAACAAAAGAGCTTTTATTGTGAGGAGAGGACGGCTGCTACCAGGGCTGATACCTGGTCATACCCTGAGCTCAGGCAGCCATCCCCGTGCTGTCAGTCAGCATGGGCTGGTACCAGGCAGAGGTCACGTTAACTCCCCTGCCACGGCTGGATCGCAGGCTGCTCTGTCACATTAACTCCCCTACCATGGCTGGATCGCAGGCTGCTCTGTCACGTTAACTCCCCTGCCACGGCTGGATCACAGGCTGCTCTGCTATGCTGGGTGGTCCCTCTTATTGTGGGGGAAATGTGATGCCTGCCCTATTTGCATGTCTATAAACCAGGGATTTTCTCTAACATACACACAGATAAATATAAAAATAAAGACATATATGCATACATACAGAAGTATGGTAGGTCCTAGACACAGACAGGTAATATAAATTTCCTTATTTGAAATTTCCCTCCCTGCTTCCTATTTGTTTCCCATGTGTTTCCTATTTCTGTGACTGCCTTTCTGTCCCAGTTGTGGATAACCAGTTACTTCTACCCCAATAGCAGCACCTTTTCTGATTTTTGTGAGAGTTACTGAAGGTTATGGATTACCTGTGGCCTAATTTGCAAGAAACAGTTTTAAAGAAGTGAGCACTGTTTGAGTTCAAGCTACCAGTTATCTCCCTTACCCCTACCAGCTCTGTGACTTGCAGATTGCTGCATACATATCACACAGTGCCAAATTAAAATTTCCTCAAATTCCCTAAAGGGAATTTGGCTTTTTTATAGGAATCAACAGTCAAGCAATCAAATCCTACTGAAATCAAATAGATGTTAGCACCTGAGTTCCTCAGTCCGTGCCTAGGAGCAAGAGAGCTGTGTGCAAGCCAAGCTCAGCCTGACCAGCAGCAGGACACAAAGAAGTGCTGCACAGCCGTTAGTGCCTTATACCTCACTGTTCCAGCTAACAAGAGAAAACACTGCTCACAGATGTTCTTTCTCCACATCCAAATGTCTTTCAAACTCTTGCAATACTTTTCTCAGCCCCTTTTGATCTGCCTACCCTGGCGCTGAAATACACACCGGTTGCCAGTGACATTTCTTATTGATTTTTAAAAAGCTTCTGCTTGCCTACACTGTAGTGCTGTAATAGTCTAGCTCTGGAACCTCTTTATCATTTCCTTTTTTTATGCTTCCAGAATGTTCCTGAGGCACATCCTTCTAATTTATACGTTTGGCCTACCAAAAAATAAAATAAAATAAAATAGGAAACATTTGTAGCTAGAACTGTCAGTATTTATGCCTCACAGTTGGCAGAATCTCCTCCTGATTGCTATTCAATAGTTTGAATCTCTTCAGAGATGTGTAATAGAATTTCATTTTTAATCAGGTTGGAACTGCAAAGCATCCTAGGACATCACTGGCCAAATGCCCCCAGAGAAGTATTTATGTTGTTGTAACACCATAATCATCCATCAAACACTAGATGTTAATAATAGCATTTAATTTCAAAATGGAGCTTTGCTTTTATGTTATTTCTATGTGCTTCATGCAAGCAGGAAAAGCTAATTATCTCCATTAAAGAGAGGCAGAAACAGAGGACACACCACAGCGCAGGATTTTGAGCCCCATTCTGATCTTTGTTCACTGTCTGGCAGAAGTGAGCCATATCCCCATCTTCAGACAGACAGAAGAGACATCAAATGTCACCCAATACTCATGAAATCCAGTCCCAGCTCTGGCACCGTGAGCAAGCCACACCACCTCAGCATTTCCTGATTGAAGTGGGCAGCAGTGCAAGGGAGGGGGTACAAACAGCACCTTTTTGGTAAGGAATCAGATGTTGCACCTACTGTGTTAACATTAACTCCGAAACTAGCCTTTAAGTACAATCCTTAAAGCATATTTGAATTATTTGTTCTCCCTCTCTGGCTTTTCTACATGGACACAGCCAACATGTGCTCAGGTTTCTGTTGTCTCAGCACTGGGTTTATACAGTGAGATCCTGCTGCTCCTCCTATTCTGCAGGGGCTAAAGAGTCATCTTCTCCCTTCACTGTTTTCTGCAGTGCTGTAATATTCAGACACTTCAAAGAGAAGACAATGGGAGGGCAAGAAAATGGTGAAGTGGTGGTGCTAGCAACTGGGTGTCAACAGCCCCGGCCACTTGTTGGCACAGAAAATTTCCCTTCCATGTTAGAAAGCACAACGCGAGTTAGGCTGTGCTCCAACACCACACTTCCAGCTCCTGCCACCCACAACCACCCATCTGCCTGCCCTGCCGCCACCACGCTGTCCCTTTGCTCTCTTCTCTGTGCACTCACGCAAGTCCTGCTGTACAAAGGAGCATTCCTGTTCTGGTCCGACAGCAGTAAGGAAAGCTGCGTACGGAAACACAGCAATCTCTGCACTCCAGGGACAAGGAAAGGAGTCATCTATCAAACTCTTAACTCCCTGAGCAGGCTTGGAAAAAATTAATAGCATAAAACCTGTAAATTCACTGGGCCAACTTTGCTACAGAATCAAAGAGCAAGTGTGTGTCAGCTGGGGACTGAACCGACGCGCTGGAGGAGAGGAACAGAATGGAGTGGGCAGATGAGAGAGGTGAAGCTTCCCATTTCATTTAAATTCTCAGTGAACTTGGGAAGCATGTTGTATTTCACATGGACAGTCATGACCTTGCAATAAACTGCCAGTGGAGGCTGACAGCTTCAGCCTCAGGGTGGGTCTTTGCCTGGAAGTAAAGCCTTTGTGTTCTTTAAAAGGGCAAGTAGGGACTCTGACTTCAGATGTCTAAAAGTTAGGTGTCTGAGACTGCCCTACTCACTCTGTGCCTCTTCTATAGTCAGGGGAGACAAAAGGGAGTCATCTCTTCCCAAAACACGCTGCTCAACCAGGTCCAGTAAATCACCCCTGAGGACCTTGTTTCAATACAAGTGGCTCAATTGCAAATTTCAATTCCAATTAGTTGTTCATGTTTTTCATTTGTCTTTTAGATACCAAAGCACAGTGAGATGCCTTCCACCTTAAAAACCACTCTCTTCTAGCTTTGAAACTCTGCATACCAGTGGGCACATCTTTGCTATCAAAAGCCAACCGTATCCTGGGCTATCCTGGGTATCCTGTCCGTATCCAGGACAAGAAGCATGACCAGCAGGTTGAGAGAGAGGATTCTCCCCCTCTACTCTGCTCTTGTAAGACCCCACCTGGGGTGCCGTGTCCAGCTGTGGAGCCCTCAGCATAAGGATATAGATTGGTTGGAACGAGTCCAGAGGAGGCCACGAAGATGCCCCGAGGGCTGGAGCATCTCTCCTGTGAAGAAAGGTTGAGAGAGTTGGGCTTGTTCAGCCTGGAGAAGAGAAGGCTTCGGGGAGACCTTATTGCAGCCTTCCAGTACCTGAAGGGGGCTACAGGGAAGCTGGGGGGGACTTTCTATAAGGGCAGGGAGTGACAGAACAAGGTTTAAATTGAAAGTGGGGAGATTCAGATTCTTCCCGCAGAGGGTGGGGGGCACTGGGACAGGTTGCCCAGGGAAGCTGTGGGTGCCCCATCCCTGGAAGTGTCCAAGGCCAGGCTGGATGAGGCTTGGAGCAACCTGGTCTAGTGGAAGGTGTCCCTGCCCAGCATGGCAGGGGGGTGGGAACTAGATGATCTTTAAGGTCCCTTCAAACCCAAACCACTCTATGATTCTATGAACTGATTCCCTTTGTGTTTTGCTCCAGGGCTGCAGTCTTCCATGCTAAGCAGATGTGCAGTCCCTAACACCCAGCACAGTATGGACCAACTCATTACACTGGTAAGGGAAGCAGGACTGAGTTCCAGGGGCTAAACCCTGGGCTGACAGTGATACACCACTCTGGGTGCAAGGACCAGAGCTTGCTCTTTCACGTGGACAGCTAAGCAGTTGTAGTGTGGAAGGAGTGAGGATGTATTTTCATAATGGGAAGACGCTGCTTCCAGCCTTATTTCTAAGTGCCAACACCCACTTAGCGGACAGGAGTACGGTGAAGTCACTGAAGGTGTGACAGGACTGTCAGCTCCTCTCTACTCTCCGACTTGCTTCGCTTTCCAGACTGCTGGGAATCCTGCCTTTCATTGCATCAGTACTGACATGAGGCCACGATGTATCCCTTGAATTCATCTATGAGGGGTCCCAAAATTCTTGGTTTAAAAGGGAAATCGCTAGCAAGTTCTGTGCCACAAAAAAATTAATAACGCAAGAGAAGTGCGAAAAGAGGTGATCCATTATTTAGTATTGGCTTTATTTCTATACACAGCATGTTCAAGGCCCGCTGTGTCAGACCTTTAGAAAACAGAAAAATGTGAATCAGAAAAAATTACTCTAGGACCAGTCCAAGTCCTAGTCAGTACAGTGCTCAGGGATCTCAAAGAGCCCTAAAACCAGGAACAGAAATTGAAGTAACAGGGTGACCAAACTAAAAGCCTGGGAGCCAAATTCTGTTCTCCTTCAGTCAGTTGTAACATCCAATGGGCACTGCTGATTCCAGTGTGTGTGTTGGATTTAATAACCAAGTGCACAGGCACTGTTGCAGAAAGGCCCTCCCAAAACAAGATCCCTGCAGAGATCCCAAACAAAGCGCTGCAAGCTGCCAACATCAGTGCATCACCTCTCCCACCTGCCCCTGCATCTGCTCAGCTCCGCAGCAGCACAGGCATTTCGTGAGCCCAGTAATTAAACCAAAACCCAACCAAAACCCCAACAGCACTGGGAGAGGAAAGGAAGTTTAAATCCTACAAAATATGCTGCAGTGTCACAAAGCAACCCATGCTAGAAGTGGGGTGGATTCAGAACTTGGGAATGTTTAAAGGATATAAACTGTGATAAAGGAATGGACTAATATGAGCACACAGCAAAGAGGGAGGGGAATGGAAGAGGTGACCAATACTGACACATAGAAAATCGAGGACAGACTCAGTAACTCTTAGTCCCATCCTGCCCCAATGTTAACATCACAGTCTGACCTGCCCTGTCTCTCTTCTCCAAGGACAAGAAAGAAGTCTTTTGGGTCCACCTTTCCCAGGCTATAATATAACGGGATAGTACTTTGAAATAACAAGATGAAATAGAAATTTCTCAGACAATCTAGGCTCAAGAGCTTGGTTTGTAGAGACCGGACCCAGACCTAAGAACTCCGTCCAGTGCAGATTTTTCCAAAATTCACAGGTCCCTGGAAAACACCAATTTTAATTGACCACACTGCAAAACAGTGCAATTTTTTCTGCCGATGAAGAGAGTGAAGCCCACAGGTCCTCTGTACCACTGAATTCTGGGGACATCTCCTTCAAACACTGATGCTTCCTCTCCAACTCCAAACCTTCCTAAGCTGCTTTTGCTTCAACAGTGAAGAGAAAGGGATTAGCTGTCATCTGGAGGAATGGATGCACGCAAGATTTTGTATAGTTGCAGCAGCAGGAGACAGCAAAGCTGGATTAAAAAATATTGGCAATTTTTATTTTAGCTTCTTTTAGACTGAGAGATATAAATAAAAACTAGTATCTCAACAAAAGAGATATGCTAAGACTGCTACTTGACTGCACGGTGTGAATTGGCTCCTGAGAAAATCTGTTCTAAGACAGTTGCACTATTACAATAAGTATTACAATTAATGAGGCCAAGTCACCTAGAAGAACCTGACAGGGAGATATTTAATGCCAGTTCCTGGTTTTCTAAAGCCATTTGTATGCATGTATCGGAGAAGAGCAAAGGCAGTGTCGGCATGCACGCGTACAGCCAGCTGAGCACATCTGTGAATGTTTTAATGTGCTCCTGTGTAGTTGAGGGTCAGTGAGAAATAGGAATTATTTGTATTACTAAATTAAACCTCCTGTCCCAGGACAGCATGAGCTGTGGACACCATTCCTGCCAGGTACTTGTTTAACCTGCAGATTTCACTCACTCAGTCCTCCTTTTTCCAGGGCTTTTATCACCTCTTCCACACAAGCTTGCTTTATGTTTCACTTGGATCTTACTTCTTGCAGTCTATGCCTGTGACTTCTTACCTGCAGCAGATGTGAAGAAGGCATCATTCCCCTTCCTGCATCCACCTTTTGTGTGTTAAGTCTATTATCACCTTCTCTTCTCTAAGCTACACAATCTAATTATTTCTCTCTACCCTGTCAGCCACAGTTTTCAGACCTCTTGATCATTTTATTGGTCTCCTCTGCAGTTTCCTCAGATAACTGGTCTCCATACTGATGTTCAGTGCCCCAAACTGGACAAATTAGCCAGCTGGAGTCTTCCAGTGCTTGTGGAGCAGAAGGCTGACTCCACACATCCTGCAAGCTGCACTCTGCTTTAGACTACCAGTAGAAGTCTTCAAAGAGTGACAGTTGTGTTTGGCCTATATTAGCAGCTACTGACCGGCTGCAAACTCAGCTACAAGTGAATTTGAATCATCCAGAAGTTGCACCAGAACAGAATTTCTGGTAAGATTTTGAAGAGACTTCACATAAGTTGCAGCTACACTGTCAAACTCATCTTAGGGAACTTCTTTTTCCACAGAGTCAACATCTGGTGATCCAAACACAGTATCTCTGGGGTGAGATGTGAATTTTGGAATTCCTCCATTCCTCAAGTATTGCTCTGCTGCAGTAGCTCACCCAAACTCTACACATGCTGAGACAACCACTTCCCTTCTCCAGGAAAAAAAGCACAAATCTGGATAGAAGAGATCTGACGCATGGGACGACTGTTGCAGCAAGCAAGTATTTAGTTAGAGGAAAAGGTCACTCACCAGAAAAAAGGCTCTGCAGCCCAGATCTCTGTGTTGCTGCATCATCCATACAAACAAGGTTGGTTTATTATCTGAAAAAGATAAAGAGCTGGTTCAGTGACTTCAAACTCAGACAGTAAAATGTAGAACAGTTTCCAAATGAAACACCCTTAAGGTGTTTTGATCACTTCAGAGCAGTAGTGGAAAGGCTATGGGAGTGGATGAGCTGAACAGGGTTTTCCCATTTTCACTGGTCTCTGACTGCTGGCTGATGAAAATAGAGGACATCTAAACACTGAAACTTACAGCCCTACTTTGTTCAAACAATGACTCTGCTTAGCATTCACGCCCTTGCTTTATAGTGTTTATTTCATTCTAGAGTTTAATTGAATCCCCAGAAGGCTGTCCCTAGGAAAACTCATTGGAGAGCAAGACTCTAAAAATAGTAAGTGTTGGGATACATTTGGAACAAGCGCTAAGAGAAGGTGACATCTCAGAGCTATAAACCCTTCCCTCACACCCATCCCAAGCATAAAGTTCTGCCAGCTCTCCATGAGTTGGTGCTCCTGTAAAGTCAGGACTCCTTGCTTGCTTCTATTCATACTTTCAGCAGAGAAGCACAGACTGATTTTGACCCAGTTTCCATTAGTTTCACATTGTGAATACTACCAAACTTGAAAGAATCAGTTCAGATTTGTATCACCAGAAAAGCAGAACTCAGCCTCTCACAGTGCTGGTCGTTATCATGACTATTCCATCTGGGTTAACATGGCAAAAAAGCACTGGCTAGAGATGTTGTGTTTGGAGAAAATGGAAATCCCAGGCCAGCTATGATTCTCTAAAAGCCCATGGGAATTTTTTCCCCAAGCTGGCTTCCAGCAGAAGATTCCAGGTCAAATCCTAAATGGAGTCACTAGGCATGGTCCACGCAGAGACATCCCAGCACAGGTTGAAAATTGTCTGGGCCCCTGTGGGAACACTCCCATTCAGGACTAAAGCGGTCCATTCATCCCACATCCCGTAGGAACTGAAGAGCCCTAAAACATGCTCTTCAGTTTACAGAAACCAAATTCTGCTTTCACTTACTTCGCTGACCTGCCATGACTGCCCTGGAGGTCATCCTACAGAAAGGCCCCCCAAACCAACAGTGATTTCAGCTGGGAATTGTGATTGATGCCTACTACATTAACCCCCAGGGACCCCAATCCACATCAGACGCATTAGGAGCTCCAGACCCCACCAGCCCAGAGAGCTTAGCCAAGGGATTTCAGCCTCATCCTTCAGTGATCCTACAGAGCTAATTCCTGCCACGTCCTGGACCTGGCAAGGGTGGCCTGGGCTTTTTCTTGCCAAGTGCTAGTCATTGCTGTTGTAACTAAACAGCTAATGGCCTGGCAGGGCGCCGTGAGCAGACTGGGGGTTAATGAAGACTTCCATCAAACACCCTCTGCATGGGTGAAGGTGACAGGGAGATTTAACACACTGTATTTGTTTGGAAGAGGCTGGCAATAATTAAAAATTAAATGGACTTTCTCCATTATGCATTCATTATTGACAGTTCTGTATTAACTGGGGATTTCAATTAATAGTTCTTCTTTGCTAGTCCAACTTTTTTAGCAGCTAAACTTATCACCAGAGCTAATTGCTAACGCCCCTTTTATCCTCCATCTCCATGTACTTTTAATCTGTAGCAGGAATCCAGGCATTTCAGGGGATGCTCTTACTTTGAAACACTGCAGAAAAGCAGCAGAATGCTTCAAAGAAAATGCTCTGGCCTCTGTCCCAGCCCAGCTTTCCGTGCCCTAACAGAAATCTCAAGATTTTCCTTTCCCCTACAGCCACAGGACAAAATGCTGACATGACTCTTTCATGGAACCTCATACACATGTTAACTCAGTTCAACTCATTCTTGTAATATCTTAACACTGTTTTCAAGCTTTACTGATCAAGTTACGATTGCTGTTAAAATTATTTATAGCTGCAGCCTTATCCTGAATCAGCTGAAGCACCTCATGACCCTGGTGTATTTCACAAATGCTTACTAGGTTGTTTATTCAAGACAAGAAATACAAAAGTATTTAGGGAAACCTTGGAAATACACATTTCCTACTTTTTACTGCATTTTTACTTGAATATTGCCTTCATATTTACTTTAAAATTTTTTGAGAAGGAAAACCACATAGTACTGAAAGAGATGTTTCAATCTGCATTAAATTAAAGTTTTGAGGGGGTAAAAGCACCTTCTTTCCTTTCACCAGAGCTAACAGCAAACCCCAAATATCTATACAAATTACTTTGTCCGCGAGGTCATCCTCCTTGGATTGTCTGTGAAGACAGTTCATCTCCCCCTTACATGCAGCTCCCTTGGGTGCACAGGACAGAAAGACCCTCACGGTGAGACCCAAGCTCAGGTCAGAGCATGTGTTTACGTGATACCTATTTGATAGTGGATCACAGACACCTTGCTTCTTTGAACACTACAACAGGTTAAGGGTGTTTGGCCAAGCACCCTTGATCAACCACTTTAAAAGAGTCCACCCTGCCCCAGCAAGAAATCTCACCTATATCGAAACTGCCTCCACTTTCCTGTGAGATCTGGTTCCTCAGCACTCTCAGACACCTTTGGTAAATGCTGTGTTGCCCAGCAGCAGGTAACAGAAGACGACAGAAGTGGTCCCAGCGGCTCAGACCAAAGGTTCATCTCCCTGAGCACCCTCTCTCTAACTTCATCTTCCAAAAGGAAAGAAAAAGAGTCACGCAAGCAGATATGATGCCTTCCCTACTAATCTCTCAGCCTCTCAACTTTTTCAGCTTTTTCTCAATCACTATGTTTTCCCAATTTCTAAATAGCTGCAATGGTATTTTGCATTTATTAGCCTTCAGCGGGGCTCTCCAGGTAGCCCCACAACCATTCAGAATGATAAATAAATGAGAAAAATGATTGCTGAATGCTGCTGCAATGAGTTGACAGACCTGAGTAACTGTTCACACTCCTCTTGCTAAAGATGACATTTCCGGTGCAAGGGGAACCTGGACAACCACCACAACACTGGCATCATGACTGCTGACGGGAAGCAAGGTACAGGACACCTCTATCACTCCGCACACTGAAAATGGCAGAGTGCACTGGCACTGCTCTGGCATACCTGGGCTGTGGTTGCATTGAAAAGCATCCCAAACTAAACCACCAGCATCATGGAGACTCAGCAAAGGCCCCACACGAGGTGGAACTACAGCTCTGGAGGGCAACATGCCCTCTTCATTTTCCATGGCAGCAACTGGCAACTCTCCAAAACCTGCAAGCCGGCACTGCTCAGGTCTATTCTTCTCTCCATGCATGTGTAACTCTCACTAAATTATTACAATAATAATACAAAACATTTGTAAAGTGTCCTTCATGAAATGGTCCCAAGGAGATTTCTTATTCAGGCATAATTAAACAAGCAGTGAACACAACCCTTTTCCATTCAGACTAACAGCAAAAGCAGATGGAGCTCTTACCAGTATCAATCGGTGTCTGACTGCACATCGACCTTAAGTCAGGGATGCAGGAATTGCACACTGACCTCGTCAGGGATGTGGGGAAGCTGCACTGAGGAAGGAAAAACAGAACTGAGAGTGTTGGGGACAAGTCATGGAATGCCCTTCCCTGCTGACCGGATTGTCGTGGAAAAAGGCTTTGGGCTCCGTCCCGCATCTAAGAAATATCATCCAAAAGGGAGAAATGGGGAGGACAGGGCTATGAGAGATAGCAAGGGGGAAAGGAGGACTAAAAGAGGGCAGAGAGGTATAGAGGAAAAAACCATTGCAAAAAACATCCTTCTTTTCTTGAGCCTTGCTCTGTGGTCACTGTGGCACAAGCACAGACAGACCCAAACTAGCTTTAATCTACCTTTAGATTACTTTTATCTAGCTTTAATTCACAAGCCAACAGCAAGGGGCCTGCTTTATCATGGATTTCCCCATGTCATTGATCCCAGTCCAATCCAGGGCCTCAGGTGGCTACTATGGCCACATGGCTATTCATACCCTCAATAACAGTGAGCTTAAGCACTACAAATGCTGCAGTCAAACCTCTGACTGCACACGGAGGTACATCTCGTGTTTGCTCAGGGCATGGCACACAGGGACTGTGACTTTGGCTGACTTTCCAGGGCAAAATAGAGGGGTTCATGGACAGCATCTTGCCCGCAAAATGGCAAAGGCAGTGGGACAGGTGCCAGAACACTGTGAGGGCTTAGAAACACACATAAGAACAGAGAGGTTTGGAGAGGTTTTTCATTCTTTCAGAGCGTGGGAGTCTTGGTTTCTGTTGCTGTTGACACAAGGAGTGGGAAGAAAAGGCTATTTACACCTTTTACTTAAGGTCATATGTGACTTCAGTCTCCAGCACTGACGTGGCAGTGCTCACATTTCCTCTGCCCACAGAAGGTGACTCAGGGAGTGAGCTCAAATATCTTGCTCAGTGTAAACAAACCAAGTGAGTTGGACTGACATGGGATCCCAAATACCCCCGCAGAGCACACAGTAACACAGTTGTTTGATGAGCAAGTACGAGAGGAGAGAGATGGGGCAGGATCTCATTCACCAGCCAGTTTCAAGGCTGAAAGGAACAGAGGCCCAGCCACCCCAGTATGACACTACGACAGACCAGCTGCCCAGTAGAGACAGCATTTTTGCACTGACCACAGACACCTTTGGATTTACCCCAACAAAAAACCCGTGTCTGGAATGACAGCTCTGTGCAAACGAAGCCTTATGGCCACAGAATCCAGCAAATGCCAGAGAACTGGCTCTGCCAAGAGCCCTCACTTCACCAAGCAGGTAGTGATAATGCTCTGTGTTACACCCTCACCCACCCTGACCACCTACCACCACATGGCTCACACCCTCCCGTGTGCAGGAGCTGCACCTCCGCACTGAGGGGTTCTTCCAAAGAGGACAGATCCTACCAGATCCTACTCAGAGTCACCTCAGAAAGACTTTTTTTAGTTATTTCTCTTGCACCCAAGCAGGACCTGCAAGGATGAACACCAAATAGCCGAGGTTGGAAGGAAGCTCTGGAGATGATCTAGGCCAGCCACCCTGCCCAAAGCAGGATCAATTACAGCAGGTTGCTGAGGGCCCTGTCCAGTCACCTTGGGAAAAGCTGCAAGGATGCCTGCACGTATACTCTACCACCTCCACAAGCGACCTGGGCAGTTTGTTCCAGTGTTTGCCTACCTTTGCTGTAAACAAAGTTCATCTTATGTTTAAACAAAATGTCCTGTATTTCAATTTGTGCACCACAGACGAGAGTCTGGCTCCTTCTTCTTTACCCCTGCCCATCAAATACCAGCACCAAGCCCAGCACAACAGCTACAGCAGGAGAAGTGCTGTGTCAGCTCATTGAGACCACCACCATGTAAAAGGCAACAGGACTACCCCTGCGTGTTCCCATCGCACAGAGGGGAACTGAGGCACTGAGAAAATAAGTGACGCTACCAAGGTCAAACAGGATATCGATGGCAAAGGCAGGAGTTGGAACCCAGAAACCAGGCCTCAGCCCTCACCCCTCCACCAGCCTCCACTGCCTGGCGCAGCACATCTGACACTCACTGCAGACCCTGCAAAAATCCAGACCACCTCCCTGGGTAAGATCCCTTTTGTTTCAGGAATGCTTTGGGTGTGAAATGAAAAATGAGTACGGCCATTCTGCTGCCCTTCTCCATGCAAGAAACCGATAGGCATGCGTGGGAGAGCACCAGTCACCTGCTGGGGATTTAGTTAGCAATGTTTTTGGAAGGCATTTTCCAGTCTTTGCTTCCCAACAGCCCCACAACCGCAGCAGTTTCAAATAAATTAGAAAAACCATCAAAAAGGAGGTCCCAACAGAGCCACTGAGGATTTCCAGTTTCTCCTTTCCTTTCACACATCGAGCCTCCACTGGCTTGTTCCTACTGGCACGTTCCTACCTGTTGTCCCTGCCCAGCGGCACCCTTCCGGGGGGTGCCCACCCAAGGGAGGCCATGGCCTGAGTTTCCACGGCTGATGGGAACCATCTAGTGGTCCCCAGCCGGATTGCAGCAGTGTGCCCCCTTCAACAGGACTCGGCAGAAACTACACCCGACCAGCTCAGACAGTACCTGCACCCGGAGGGTGTATTTCCCCATTGGACTGGCATGGAATTGCACACCATGGTGTTCGTTCTGGCAGAAGTGCTGCTCTTCGCTGCAATGAATATCCTCTGTCCCCATTCTTCCCCTGCCACTTCTCACAGAAGCATCTTTGCTTTGCTCACTCGCCCAGGGCAACAACCAGTTGCAATTCCATTGCAAGAGCAGCAAGGCAATGCCTCTGGGTGGAAACATGACAGCAAGACACAGGGTCCTGGGGACAGACAGGGTCTTAATGCAGAACTCCACAAAACCTGCCACATGTTTACAGCCATTCCCACTTTCCCCACCGAGCTCACCATCTAGACAGCTTTTCTTGCTGTCGCTGATAACTTAGTCCCCATGCAAACACCATGCCATCCCCTCAGGAAGTGCAAATTGCCACCACTAGACCAAGGTCTGCGGAGTCCTCCCGTCCAGCTGAGGAAATGACCTTCCCACGGTGACACAGTTATGTTGGAAAAATAAAGCAAACTCCCCTTCGCGGGGTAACGGAGCAGCCAGGTTAACGAGGTGCCACTGTCAGAACAGGCTCAACTGGAGGGATTTTTAGTTAATCTAATTTATTGCCAATTAGCAGCAATGACTGCTGCCTGGTCCGCGTTGCACATACATAATTAAACGCTTAGGGGAGCACCTTTCCTCCCCCTCCCCATGCTCAGCAGCACTGCACGAGCCCCACCGCCGCCTTCCCAGGCTCCGCGCTCACAGCCCCGCGGGCCCGGCAGCCCGGCCCTCGGGCCCCTGCCCCTACCGTGCTTTCTCCGCCGCCCCGCTCGGCTCCGGGGGTGTTCCTGCCGGCCTGGTCCCTCGGGGCTTGGGGGACCGTGCTCCGTGTGGGTGACTGCTGACTGCAGTCCCTCGGGAGCGTCCCTGCTCCGGTGCGGGTCCGGCCGCGGTGGGGTGTCCCCCACGGGTGTCACAGCCCCGGCGCGGCTCCGGCCGTCCCCAGCCGCCGCCTCAGCGCTGGCTCTTTGCAGCTCTGCCCGTGCCCGCCTCCCCTCAGGCGGCTCAGAGCTGGCCCGAACCGGTTCCGACGGCCCGGGGTGGTTGAGCAGGGCTGGGGCAGGGCCCACCAGGGACTGCCGCCGTGTGCGGGGGTTGCCCGGGCCCGGCGGCCTCTCGCCCCTCGGCTCTGGTCAGCGGGGCTGCCCGGCAGGACGCTCACCCGCCGGTTCACAAAGGCCAGCTGGAGGGGGCAGGATGCACTGCTGGAGGCCTCGGGGCTTTTATTCTTTTTTTTGCTGTTTATTCCAGTACTTATGATCAACAGAAGGACTGGAAGGGTGAGCATTTTCCTGACAGAGCCAATTAAGGGAAGGAGGTCAAATGGGCTTAGTCTAGACAAGATGGGACTTGGGGAAGTGCGGTGCACACGTCAGGTACGAAGCGCTGCGCTGGCATGACAAGCAGTGTAAACACTGCAAGGGGCTTGGGGGGCACAGAAGATGGACCGGCGGAAAAACCGACATCAAATGCACTTAGGCAGTTTGGGTACCGCTTATGTGGGACCCAAATTGCAGAAAATGCTGTCATTTGCTCACAGAAAATGCTGCTGCCTTTGAGGTCATGTCAGAACATCGTTACGATGGAACGAAGGGATAATCCAGGTGGGAAGGGATGTCAAGAGGTCATCTGCTCCCATCTCCTGCTCAGAGGCATTCAGTTGACACTTGCTCAGGGCTTTGTCTAGCTGGGTCTGGAAATTGCCTCAATTCACGTATTTTCAGATAAAGATGTTCACAACTGAAATTAACTTTTGGAAGACAAAAAAATTCAGGCTGATCTGAAATAAGTGTTCTGGCTCCATATTAAATTTCCTGGAACTTTTCAGAAGAGGAAATTATTCCAGGGATACTGGATTCCCTGTTTTGGAGGGGAAAGACATGAATTTGTCATGGGTCAGAATATCTATTTTTTGGCCAGTTCCATTTCTGTAGAGACTGGTCTGGTTTCTGGTAGAACAAACACCAGCAAAATGTTTTGGGCTGATATACTGACTTACCCAGTAAACCACTTTCCCTAGCTTAATTATAATTTGTTTCAGGGAGCAATCAGCACTGTCCACGAACTGAACAACCGAGCCTTGCCACTTGCACGGTGCTGCAAAAGCTGAGTCTGCCCTGGGAAGCTGCAGGGCTCTGCTGCCACCCAGGGCTCTGCAGTGCTCGTAGCACTCTCTGTCCTCTGGGAAACTGCAAGATGCAAAGTAAAAAAAAATAAAAAATGCTGCCCATTTCTCCTTTAATTGTTTTCTTTTGGCTGAGGTGACTTATGGCAATTCATCTCCCCAGCAGCGGGTGTGCCAGACTGCAGTATAAATATTCGGGATGAGTAATGAGCTGACGGAGGTGTGCAGCTCTGTGGGCAGGCAGTCTGTGGGAGCTACCCAGCTGCTCTCTGCTCTGGGTATTACCACACAAGCACAGGAACGTTTGTTCAGCCTTCTTGCTCCCTGAGCATCTCTGTGAACCCCTGTGACTTAGGTAAGCTCTGTGCTGTCCTGAGGAGCTGTGGATGAGCAGCCCAATCCAGATTATGGATCAGAACAGGCACATTCTAATCTCATATGCTGTACTATTATTATAGCTGTCGTTACGTGGTAGTTTATGAAGGCCCAGCTATGATCAAAGCTGTTTTATGCCAGATACTATCTGCATTTATATACTGTGAAATAATAATCTCCACCTTGAAGACTTCAAAAGACAATGAGATCCAGTGTCATATCTTGAAAAGGGTGTTACTGCATGAAAGGTACCTTTGAGAAATGTGGCTTAAAAAAAATTGAAGAGGAAGAAACATTCCAGTCCGTGGGAGGGAAAATGACTGCTCTTCAGTGATCTTTCAAGTTCTTTGTTTAGGGGATCTCTGACTATTTTCCTTTGCAGGCCCCTGACCGGTGGATCTAAGCTTACTGCCAGTAGGATGATGTTTCTAGTTACCTTCCTGAAAACCTCTTCAGAGCAGTCTGTGGATCCCCAGGCCTGCAGGGCTGAGCCTGGAGAGCAGTAGCGAAAGGCCAGCGAGCGCTGAAAGTTGCCACTTACAGTTCCTGTTCCTTCATTGCTTGTCACCTGTGTTGCGTGGTAAGTTATCTGCACTGAGAAGGACACTTGCATACATGTCTGTAGAGGGGTCTACACCTTGGCCACCCTGAGGGTTGCAGCAGTATGAAATGGGACAAAGAACAGGGCAAGGGAAGACTTGTGAAGTCTTCAAGAGAGTCACAGTGGCTTTTGAAAGAGAGCTGAACCCACTTCTTTGAACTTTGAACCTAGTTCAAAGGCATATAGGGAAGAGGCATCCATTCACAGTGGTCTGCATGGATCACTAGAAGGCTGGAGACCTGGTAAGGTTTCCTGTAAAATGCTTTTAGGGAAACTCAGCAGCTATGGGATAAGACAACACATCACTGCATAGATAATTGGCTGAAAGACAGGAAACAGACTAAAACAAAGAGCTTGGTTCCTACAAAAGACACAGCCCCAAGCAAGACCGTTGTCTTATCACTCCCAGCCAAGAGTTGTTGGTGTTTCAGACTGCTCAGGACTGTGTAACATCAGATTCCTGAGAACATGACAGTTGTGTCCAGGTAGTGCCAACCAAAGCCTGTCCAAGTGAGAACTTCCCAGAGCCACTTTGTGTGTGTAGAGTCACAGTGACTTTCTGTGAGACTCTGGAAAGCGCAGTAGTGCAGGGAAGTAAAGACAAACAGATTTGTCCCTGTCTGCGTGGACATTCATTCCCAAATTGTTAAAAGCAATTTCTTTGTAATGAAGTTATAGATGAAACCATCAAACAATAATAGATTAAATTTGCAGAACCAATATACTGGACAGAAGTTGCATCTGTCCTCTTTTCAAAGACCTGAGATTCCCCATACTGAATTAACACTTCAGATGAGTAAACATGGAAAGCTGTTAGCATTCATCTTAACAGCTTCTCAGTAATCATGTACAAAATCATGTTTAAAGTGGGTGTGGCCGGGAGAAAAGAGGTAGTGCAAAAGGCAATACACAGCCATAACACAGGGCATGGGATAAATCACCTGACCTGGACGATGTCAAAGACGTGTTCTGTGAAAAGAATATTCTTAACAGCCCAGGTAAGAAAGGAACTTTTTCCTTTGAATATAACTTTGGAGGAATACTTTGCAGCTACTACAAAAGCAACTCTGCCTTCAACTGCAAAGCAGCCTGGAGGTCTTGCACGCTGTATTTATAGCTTCTAACCCCATGGCTGGTAGTCATCCTGCAAAGCATCTGTCTTAAAACTAATGGAGGAGTTTGGAAGGAGCTTTGAGTTGGATTCCCAACTGGTTCACAATGTTCTACATTTCTTCTCAGATCTTAAAGATCAGAAGTGGATGACCCCATTAGACTTGAACAAGAAATGACACAAACTCTTCCCCCCACATTCAAACTGTCCTGAAGCTCAATTCTTTTGGAGGATTGAAGAAATTCAGATCATCTTTTTCCATTCTTATTTCTCATGCTTCCAAAGGGCAGCACTGAAGCACAAGCCTGGAAAACATAATGCCTGCATTTACCTTTTGACTGCTGGCAAAGACCAACGCTGCAGCCACCTGCCAGTCCTCACGGCAAAGGGAGAAGAGTCTTCTCCTGGCACTGCCCATTGGAGTTGCCCCATTCTCAGATGGAGAAATATCTCTAAAAGTTGCAAGGAGACACTGCTCTTCCCCACCCTTCAGCTATGAGCAGGTAGAGGGGGAGATGCAGAGGACCATGTTAGCAAACCCCTGTGTGCACAAGGCCCCTTCTCCCTTTCCTTCTGCATCCAACAGCAAGGCGTGGAAGACCAGCCAAATGGTGTGGCAGTGTTTCTGCTGGGCATGGTGCAAAAGGTGCTGTCTCTTTGGAGGGACAGGACTGTCAATTGCAGTTATTCCCATCCCTCCAAATCCCTTGAGCTCAGGTTGTTGAGAAATTCAGGCACAGAGTCAGTTGAATACAGATTAGCCACCCTTCATGACTGCACGGATGCATCAGTTCCTGGGCTAAATTCCTTAATTCTCCATTAGTGGCTAATTAAATCGAATTTCCTATTGCATACTTGGAATGGTAATGAGCCTGGGGTGACAGTAGCATGCAACATTCAGAATTTGCTAGACAACGAGGGGAAAACCAGTGTAAATATAGGAAAGAGCAGGGGAGAGGGATTTGTTTGAACAGCAATGCAGCACCTGTCTCATCCTCCAGCACGTGCTCTCCTGTACCAGGTTGTTTGCCCAGCCATAAGTTAGGATTTTGTGACTCAACACACAACATTGTGCCCTGACTGCTAGATGCTGATGATAATTCAGAGCAGCACTCTGTATGCTTGGAGCACCTTTCATCCTGGGCATCTGACAATACTTTGCCAGCTACATCCACTTGCGTGAATCACCTTGTCAGTCACTGCTACGCTAATAGCGGTGCCCAGCATTTCCAGCATGCTCCCTTCCTCCCATCCAGCTACTGTTCACTCAGTGGAGGGTTGTTCAGATGTTGTGCAGTAAAGAATGGACACGGAGGGGAAAGTCGCAGATGCGTAAGCCAGGGGGAAGTATTTCCATCAACATGGTTATCTTATTAAGGAAATAGGTTTCAAATATTTCTTCCTTGTTGCCATTAAAAAAAAAAGAATGTTTACTGTAAAACTTGGAGAGCAGTTTTTGAATAGAAAAGGCAACAATCAGTCTTGAAAACGCTTCTGCAATGTCCCAGAAGAGCTGCAGTTCATGCACCTTCTGACCTGTTGCTCTTAGATGGCCAGGAGGCCCCAGCTCAGTGTCTCCCAGACAGCACCCTAGTTAGCCATGAGTATGCGTTCCCTGCCTGGTGTGGAAGTGAGGCAATGTGCATGAAAGGAGCCGCAGCGAGAGCCAACAGCAGAGCCTTTGCAGGATACTGGAGCTCTGAGGGGATAATGCACCCAAAACCCCTAAACGTTTCCCCCTAGTTTATGGGGGGCAAACTGGCATATCCCTACACTTCTAATGCAGTCAGCAGCAGTGGGTGGAACAATTCCACAGAGTTTACAAACATGAGTAGTCCCTGTTGTGGTTTTAGCACAACGAGCCACTCCACTACTCCACCCCACCCCACCCTACACCCCTTCCCTGTGAGGAAGGGTAGAGGAACAAACCGAGGAAAAGCCCGTAGGAGTTGAGATAAGAACTATTTAATTATATAAATGAAACTTAGGGAGTTACTAACAATGCTAGTGCTAATGAGTAATTTAAGAAATCCACATCCCCACCCCCTCCCCGACGGTCCTGCAGTGCCATGGGCATCGGGCTGGCACCACCTATCCAGCTTGATGTATTATGGGGTGAAGCAAATTATAGACTAACTGGTACAAAAATATAGACTAACTGGTGCAAAGCTAAGACACCTGTGTTGATGACGTTTGAGGCAAACTGGTAGTTCTGCTACAGTGGGCATTTGGAGCCCCTGGGAGGGTAAGGCTGGAAAGCTTCCAGGAAAGAAAATGCAATCCTGCCAAGCAGAGGTCTTGGGCAAGAAAGCAGATGTTACCAAAAAGGTCCCGCAAAGCTTGTTGGACTCACCCAGCCTCCAGTGCCCTTGGCTGCCACAGCACAATTTTCTGTGAGCTGGATTAAAACCCCCATGTCCCAGTACACGAGCATCATACCAAGGCAAAGAGGCTTTCTCCCGAAGAAGCAAGGGGAAGTGTAACGGATATTTTGCCTCTTTGGGAACTTTCATGAGTGGTTTTTTGGCTGGGTTTCATAAATACTTTTTCATCCAGGACTGCAAAGTTCCAAGTAGCTGATATGTTTGTGGCCATCGAGGCTGGAGGCTGCACCTCTGATGTTAATTGAATCCTGTGATCCCTAGCATGCCCTTGCAGCACCAGTAACACAAACATCTGGCAGAGCCAGCAGAAGTGCATCAGAGCCCTGGTTCCAACAGCAATTAAAAAAAGGAGGGGGGGGGGAAGGGAAAAGCCAATTACATGTAATTGGATTCAGTAAACTGAATTATCTCACTATTAAAGCGGTGCTTGTTTTTTAGATAGCGGGACATTCAAACTATCAAAAGCATTAATTGATTCATCCTTTTTTTCAAGTGCTTTCTCAACAGTGCCTCTATTCGAGAGCTGCAACCTTTTGTTCGCATGGGGAATCTGAATTATACAGACCATGTTTATATCTTGGTAGCTCTATTCATTCTGACTTTTTTGTCATGTTGGTGTTTTAACTCAAAAATGAGCTGAGACTCCTGCAAAACATAATGGAAGGTTTATTTCTTCTTTTGTGATGCCTTCACTGTTGCTGGAGGTGTAATTTAACAAGGAAGAAAGGGAGAGGAATGTTTTGACTCTGATTCATAGTCATTCAGGTCTCAGACGTGGGAGCTAGGTGGATCGGTAGGAAGCCAAAAGGAGCCAGAAGCCTTTTCTGTGCCGTTGTCCAGCTCGGCACATGCATGTTCTCTACAGCTCCAGGGCTGCACTAGGGCCATTTTTTTTCTATGCCCTCTACAGCCACCTTTCAACAAAGAATATTGAGTGCTCACAGACATATCCCAAGGGGTTTCTGGGCCACCACTGACCCCAAGGATCATGAGGAGGCCCTTATGCCCATGCTCAGTTGCTAAGAGAGGGTGTCTTCATAGTCAGGGATATCAAGGACTTTTTCTGTGCCGAAGTTTCATGTTTTTCACTGTGCACGGCTGAGGATGAGCCCCCCTACATCTTTCTTTTGGCCTTACTAAGTGGATACTGAATGCTGTAAAAGCCAGCCACGAGAATAAGTCAGATCCAATGAGTTATTTAGGCAAATTGAAAGCATTATGTCAATTTGATGGGCAGCATTTCAGGCCAGAATGGTACTATTGGCATTTTCTTCCTTCTGAATCAATAACTCCTAAAGGATTACAATTTAATTTTTAAAGGGTAATTCAATCAAGAATTTGAAAACAGGGGGCATTCTTAAAATTAAACTTTAAACAGATTTATTTATTTTTTTAAAATTGTACTTGCAGAAGAAGAGCAGCAATTTCCGAACTGTCCTTCACCTTGGACTTAAAAGGGCAATTTTTTCTTATGTCCCTAGTAGGAATCTGTCCCTTTGCTTACCTCAAGTTGCTGTTGCCTATGCCAGTCCTGTTTAGACATGCTTCCATTAATGCCCTGAGGAGACATCTTCCAAAAAAAAACAAAGACTTGGCTGAGTATTTCATTGGTGACTGCCACCAGCATCAATTGATTTCTCTGCATCTGAGAGTCTTCCCACAGAAGTGGGACTGGCTGACAGAGAAAATGCCATTTGTTGTGTGACAGTTTTCCTCCTCTTTTCTATCTTGTATTGTCTCTTTGTCTCACAGTTAAAAGCCAATGCTCCTAAGGAATGCAATTTTATGAGGGACCTGGGGTGGAGGTTTAATAGTACCCTTTGTTCACTGATATTGTCAGCTGAGATGATCTGGAATTTTGGATACAGCTGCTGATCAGAGGCAGCTGAGCACCAAACTATTCTAGTCCTATAGAAATCCTAAACCAGTCTAAAAAAAAATTTAGGCATCTTCTGGGCAAGGCAGTTGTTTGAAAGCCACGTAAGCAGTGCAAGGTTCAGGCAATCACCTGCTTGGATTGTTGAAAGTTCTAAGCAAGTCTAAAGAGCCATGGTTTAATTCCTTACTCACAGCAATCCTGGGTACCCTAGCACAATGTTTAGATTCTCAGAATCATTGCTGTGCAGATGCCTGAGCCATGAAGCACCAAAAGTCTTCAGATACCAACGTGGTCATATGTGCCATGCAGCACCGTGCTGTACAGAAGCCTTGACCTCCCTGGTCCTTCCTGGCACAGAGCAGCACTGTTTGACCTGCCTTCAAGCCTTCATCCGCTTTTGTACCGTGCGATCACAACTTCCAGGTGTGAGGTTCTTAGGGAGTTGCTTTGGATCTCAGCATCTTTGCTATTGGTGCTACACTTCTGCAGGTAAAATCCTCCATAGTTCCTAAATCGGCTGCAGGGCTTCTGCAGCATCACAGCTGCTAAGCAGATCCCACAGGAAAACAGGAAGCCGGCCTTCTCTGTATTCCTCCCATTGGGCCTGTGCCAGTCACAGGCGGTTCCAGCCAGCTCTGAAAACAGATTAAAACAACCTATTATGTGCCAGAACTTCAGCCAGGCACAGGAGCACATGGTGCCTCTGCAAAAATATTTAGGAAAGAGTGTCAGCCCCTGTAGAGAGACGCAAAAGGAGATATGTGAAGAGGCAAGAGAACACATAGTATGAGACAGTGAAGAGATTAAGAGACACATTAAGAGATGTGAGAGGAGAAAATGGAGAAATGGAAGGGATCTGTGCAAGGAGACATTGTCTGAGACACAGCTGGAGATGCCCTTTCGGAAGGATGCACTCCATGTACGAGGAGGTACCTCTTAGGGAGGAGGACCCGTGTCAGAGCAGGTACACCTCCAACGCCACCCCTGCTGCGCCTCACCTGGTAACTGGAAACTGGATTAGACAGCATCTGAGTGAGGGCTTTAAGCACTTTACTAGTGCTCGATTGTGGGATTTAGGTCCTGAAAGTAGCAAAGAGCTTTTACTGAGCATTTAATCTGCATCTATAGTCATCTGACTATTGAGTCAAATGCCAAGACTCTGAAGACATCCTATCTTATTGGTGAGGTCTTGACTTCAGCAGAACTGAATGTGTGTTAGAGCACTGACTGGGGGTGAGAGGCAGTTACACAGTGAGCCATTAGCAATTGAATAGCAACTCCTGTCTTGACAGATGATGCAGGCAGGACTCAGGGGATGCTGATCTCATAGGAATGCATGACAGAAATGGCAAAGAGCACTCCTATTCTGGGAAATAAAACTTCCTAGATGAACCTGATCAGTTCTTCTTCAGGTCTTTCACTTCTACGACATTTTCATTAAGTCTTTCTTGTAATATTTTTCATAACTTGCTTCTCAGGCTCTAATTATGCTACCCTCTGAAACGAAGAACTTCTGTCCATTTGGTGACAGTAAATCTGAAATCTAATCACTGATGATCACAGCCACAGTGACACTGCAGAAAGCAACGGGTGACAAAATGCTGCTGTAGTATGCCCTCTTTTCAGTACAGCAAGATGTATTGTTTTAAAAACAATGATTCCTTCACATTTCATTAGAAACACTCATTAAGCAAACCTTCCAGTAAATAATGTGTACCTGACGCTGTTTGTTATGCAGCCGCACAGCGATCAAGGACACTATAGGTGGAGTAGTGCAATGGGGTGACACATGGCACAAAGAAACAATAATAAAGATAATTATGAAGATAGGGTTCCTCTGGGAGACCATTGTACTAAATGCCTCAGAAAATCTGAACTACCAAAAGGTTTTCCCATAAGCACTCTTTTCATGGAGAAGTACTCACACACCCCAGAACATCAAGGTTAAAAATGCTTCCTGCTTCATTATTGTAAGACAATGGTTTTCTCTTGAATTATTGTTTATGTGCCAGATGGGCCATTGATGCTTTGCTTGAAATAGAGGGAACTGTGTGATTACAAAATGCAATAAAAACCCCGAACACCTTGCTGACTGAATTGTGATCAGCAATAGTTTTGTTTAAGGTGACATTTAAAGCCTGAAAAACTTGCTGTAATTAACCGTGGAGGAAATAAAACAAAACGATACTGCATATATTTTTTTCAGGATTTGATATTCCTGCAATCTGAATTAAAATTGTAGGATAAGAAGCAGATGGAATAGAGTTCTTCCACAAAACTGAGGAAAGAGAGTGGTCAAGCACTAGAGAGGATTTTGCCATAGAGGATTTTTGCCAAAAGGCTAAGAAAAATGTCATCATACCCATAGGGGTCAAAGTACCGTGGAGGAAAGTCCAAGGCGAGGGGTACTGGCTCAGGTGGAATATAGACTGGGACAGTGATTCAGATGTTTGTCTCAGCAGCTGCAAAACCCTGCATGCAGCAGAATGATACCAGTCCCCATATTTAATTCCTGAATATTTTCACATTTCTCCCCTGGGTTGAACACTCTTCAATTGGAATGTCTTGGTTTTCTGCACCTTGTCATGTAAATATATCCAGAATGACTGTTCCCTAAGTGTAAGAACAAAAAATAATATATATATATATATATATACATAAAAGGATGAGAAGGGTTGGAGAGAGACAGGCTTCTGTTTTTTCCATTTATCAAGAAATTAAATTTTCGGCTATAATTCTCTTTTTTTTATGTACCTGGCATTTATAATCTGCTAAAAAAATCATATATATAGTTATGTCTTTTTTGTGCATTTCTGTTTCTTTCTGATTATCAGTGTGTTGTCAATTCCTTGCTGCAGGCACTGTTTTGTCATAATCCTTTCAGAATAAGAAAACTAAAAAACCCCAAGAATAACATAATATGAATTCCAATGATCTCTCCTTTTCAATTAATGGCTCAAATAAGCATTTGATTTACATTCTTAGAGACATTTGCTGCAAGCTAATTAACAATAATGTATTGTTGGCAGATCATTTATTGAGTGAAAACAAATTGACAAAAGATAAATTAAATTGCTACGTAATTAACTAAAAAAAATACACAGCTGAAACAGTAAATTAATACATACATTTATCAATATCTCATCCAGGATTGAATAACGAAGTTTAAATTTCCCTGTAAGAAAAAGTTAGCAAGAAGATGTGGCTGAAATAATGTTCCAAGTATTCTGTGACTCAAATTTGCATGGACACTGGTGCAAGTAAGCCACAGCACTGCGAGATTTCATCTACTGCGACCTTGTACTCTCAGTCCCAGGCCTTTTCTGCTGACCAGTACCAGGTGTTTCAGGAAAGGACAAAAGAAACAGTGCAGGAGATAGTCAGGGAGCAACCTTCCTCCTAGAAATGTATATCTCCTGAATTCTAATAATTTTGGTTCTCTTTTCCTGAGGAGTGAGGGTCTATAGCCATTCCACAAGTTCTTTTAAAAAGGGTTTTAAGTCCAATCAGTGACAATTCTTAGTATCATTTTGTGGCTATTTGCCCAGTCATTTAATTTCATGTGCATTTTCATGCTGTCCTCACTTTGTAATATCTGCAGATAATATTAGTTTGTATTAAGCTGTGTGATTAACAATTGGCAAAAGTATTCTTTATCTGTTTGATAGCAATTCATTAAAATTATCAGAGATTTGACCAGGAAATCTGTCCAAGCGAAGATTCAGTGCTCTAAATTATGACAAATTTGGCATAGGAGACATTGGGTGGAACAATTCCACTATCTGGCATATTAATACAAAATAATTAATACAGGTTTGCTCAGGCCTAGGGAAGGAGGAGGTGCTGTGTCCTGTGTCTGTGGCACTGGAGATAGATGGGGCTAAACTTAACTGAAAGGTTCTGTATACTGGAAAGAGGAGTGACATCAATCCCAGGAAATGGGTTAGGGAGGATTAGCAACAATTAACCAGACACAAACTGTCTGGCAACCTCTTACAATGTGTTGATAACAGGGTCTTTCAATAGAAGTTTTGCAGGTGACTTTCTCAGCTCTGACTAACCAAGAGGGAGCAATTGGTGGAGAATAGGAAGAGGGAAGGCAGTTTGAGTGGGAGTGTCCACAGACTGTGGAAGTTCATGACTCTGGCAGGATAACTGAGTATACACACAGGGACTTCAAGATGACAGGCATCAATACATCCTGATAACTGGGGGGCAGGAGCTCATAAAACACAATTCTGAGGGGAAAAAATAATCCAGAAAGCTGTCAGCTCTTTAAAGACATTATGTTACAGACACAAGTGCAAATTATTCCAGAATAAAAGGAGGATGTCAAAGACATCAGTCTGACTAAATGGGAAACTATGCAGTGTTCTCAGTGAAGGTGAAGACCACAACGGGTTGATAAAGTTGATTCTAGAAAAACAAATGGCACAAGCATAGGCACAAATGGCCAGATGTCTCTCAGCTACAACCGCCAGGGGATAGAGCGGGCTGCCAGAAGTAGCCTGCAGTTACATGCCTGAAAAGAGTATGAGCAAAGAAAGAGTTAATCTGTCTTTCAGAAGGGAGAAAGAATCCTGTTGACAGATGGTGCCAGAAGACCAGTTTCCCATGTTTTTGTTTTTCAGTGTAAAGGTCAAATACAAGCCTGTGTCTATAGTCAGTAGGGAGAGGCATGGTCACTTCTAGAGGCTAAGCCTAACCAGGAGCTCATTTTGAATTCTTTAAATTCCTTCCAGAAGAAATGCCTCCTTCCCTTGGCCCTCAGCAGAGGCTCAGATGAACCTCTCTGCTTTAATCTTAGCCTGTGGGATCTCTGAATCTGATGACCGTGCTGAGTGTGATACAGCAGAGTCAGGGCCTGTGAATTCCAGCACCCATTTCTCCTTTCTTCATCAAATGGCCCTGTGTAATCCTTGTGGTTAATAACTGATGAAAGAAGCCATTAGTGCTTAATGCACAATCTGGGTTTTCATGGTTCAGAAAGAAGAAAATAATATTTAGGAGTTGTATTTCCAGATCTGTATAAGGAGGGTATATTATTACTGATATTTGGATAGGATAGTCTTCCACCTTGTCTGCTGAACAGAACATGAGCTTTGAATATCATATCAAACCTTTTCTGCTTCATGGAGCTTCTCTTTTATGCTCTGTTGCTTTCCTTTGGCTTTTCAAGGTATGACCATTACTGAAACAGAATAGTAACTAGTACCAGGGATCCCACTTCAATTGCACATTCACACAAAAGCCATCGCTTAGCTTTCAGCAATTGTATATAATTTGGAAAAAAGAAAGAGGAAGAGAAAAATAATTTGTTATACTTCAGCAGGCAAATGAGAGGCTCCAAATGAGAGTGGCTTCGTAACAGCATGACAGCTAACTTGGTAACTACTGACGAAGCCGATTGGGAATGGACTCTCTCAGCAAGGCAGTGTTGTGTGCTGACCTCAGTCATTCAGGTGGGAGAGCTTTATCGCTGAACTCAGTGGGAATATAAATGATATTCAATGGAAATACTGCCAGCAGAGCCCCTCTGGGTTAGGAGATCAGCTCTAGAATAATTTGGGTGGGAATTTGAGGAGTTCCATGGGAGTACAAAACTGATGTCTGCTTTCAACTGCAAATGAAAAGAAAATAGCGTGAGTTAGTAAAAATGTTGCATACATGAGTGCAAGGAGGGAGGGTGTGAAAGAAGATAGAGTTCTCTGATGTTCTGTCTAGCATTAAAAAATCATGCCAGCAGGTAGCTTGTCAGCAAAGCGTGGCTCTGTGTGGAGCCTCCCACACCATCCATATTGCAAAGTTCAGTTTTGATGATTTTTTGTCCCACCCGGGATAGAATGCCCCTAAATCATGTCAACCCCATCACTGCCACCATATGTAATCTGCACCAGGAGAACATGGAAGTTTCTTTACCTTAGTTTCTGAGGGGTTTTATGCATTTTTTCTGAAGATGAAATTATTTTTTTGTTGAAGCTTCCTTCTGCTTTTTATCTTTGGAAGTCTTAGTTCAGCTGTTCATCCAAGCTGTAAGGGCTAACCAGAGTTTTAAGTTGTTGCAAGGATCTGGAGGGAGAAAAGTGGTTGAATTTTGAAAAAAACACTCCTAGTCTAACTGATTTGTTTTAAGTAGAAAAGACCTGATTCTGCTACAATCTTCCATAATTTTCTCATCAGAGCAACTCCACCGTCTTCAGTGGAATTGTCTCTGATTTACATCTACACGTGAGAGGAAAGTTAAGCCCCAGTGTGTCTGAGAGACAGAAGCCTGTAGACATGATGTTGCCAAAGTAGTTTTTTGTTTGTTGGTTTGTTGTTTGATGGGTTTTCTCTATTTATTCCTTCAGTCCCAGCCCTGTCTCTTTTTTCAGAAACTGGAAACAGTATCTTTGTGGCAGAAAGGTTTTGGTTTGTTGGAGGGTGAAAATGGATTTTAATGTATCAAGCCTGTTTTTCTACTAAAAAAAAAAAGCATTTTGGAGTAACGAAAGAAAAGTATAATTTTTTTTTTCAGGACTAAAAATGTTTCAGAAAAATGTCTGTTTTGCTTGATAATGAAATTCTTATCAAAATAGAAAGATTCAATAGAGAATTAAAAATAGGGATTCAAGTGAGTCCATTTGCCCCTGATCCTACCTGTGAAATGTTGACAGACTGTGGCTACCCTACTGGTTTGCTTCCGTCTGTTGCGACATTCTTCAGTTTCTGCACCTGGTATTTCCTACTGGCTGTACCAGTCTGAAGGTTTAGAAACACCAAAAATCAGGAAGCCCAACTAGGTCTCAACATTGCAGCTTTAGTCTAAGTCTAACTGTGCCATATGTCACTGGGAATTTATGTTATCTTTATTCTCTTTCTGTGACTCATTAATTGGACTGACTCATCCTCTTAGTTAGGCTTTTTCCCCTGTGGAAAACAGAGCTTGTTTTTATCCAGAGCCCTACCTTCCATTTTATTTAGGGTC
This sequence comes from Rhynochetos jubatus, assembly GCA_027574665.1. Taxonomy (NCBI): domain Eukaryota; kingdom Metazoa; phylum Chordata; class Aves; order Eurypygiformes; family Rhynochetidae; genus Rhynochetos; species Rhynochetos jubatus. The sequence continues at coordinate 3,110,288 of CM050672.1, read as the reverse complement.
AATCTTAGCCTCTTTTTATACTGGACCAAGAACACAGAGCATCTGTTTTTGCAGCTGTCCTTATTCTAACAACACAGCTGTGCAATTGCCCTCCCTTGGGCACTGTTACAGCCATAAGCAAATGTCACTTATCCCCACTGCTGATGCCTTCAGGTCCTTTCCATTCACTTGGTGCTTAGTCTCCTAGCCCTGCCAATGCTGAGTCCATCCTATGTCACTCAGAGCCTGTATCTGTCATCCAGGGGGACCCATTTCTGAGATAGAGAAGAGTGAATCCAGCCATAGCTTCATGAGATGCTGTCCCCAGAACAGCAGAGCACTGAGCTCTTCTGCCCACACTGGTAGGAGATGACTGGAAGGTTGCCCAAAACAAAGTAGTCTTTAAAGAGAACAATATTGTTGTGCTGGCACCAAGACCTGGGAGTTAAGCAGAGGAGCCATTCCATGGCCCACGTGGACTCTGGGGACATCAGAAAAAGGAAAGGATCAACTACTCTTCTGTCTATTAAAGAAGGGACTGAATCTCAGGGATAATGTTCCCTTTGCATGGACAACTTTATTGTAGACAATTTTGTGATGAAGGGGTGACTCAAGCCCTTCGATGGGTTGCGCAGCCACATGGTCACAACCTCATCACTGAATGCACCCGTGGTGCTAACAGCAAGCCAGAGCCCTCATAGATCCACCCAATAATTACACAATTATAGTATGACAAAGCAGAGACTGTTGGTGTCTCTCACAGCAGAGAATAGGAGGCTTCAGTGCAACAAATGGAAATGGAAGTAGTTACTAAGATGTCTAAACATATGTAGACACTCCACGTTTTATCTAGGTCCTATGCTAGTGTCACCCACTGCCACTGGGAATACATCTATGTAACGAAGAATGAACAGAAATAAACACACCAAGCCTTACAGTTTGCCTGTTATGCTGCTCATAGCTTGCGTGTGGCAGGACTAGCTCACACAGATGAGCACGTTTGGAGCTACACTCGGGTATGAAACTTGCAGGGACCCTGCTTCAGTGATTTCTTAGCATGGACTTCAGACGTTGCCGTGTGATTGACAGTATACCGGTGAGCAGAGAAATACTTAGAGTGACCCAACACTGATGGAAAGATCTGCGGGCCTTGGTAATGGTAGTATTTCTTCCTCACATCTGGAAAACTGTTCTCATGGGCTTTTTTTGGGGATAAAATAAATAGTGGCTATGAGCAAAGCATACAGTGTACAGTCAAGATAGCATTTCATTAGCATGATGATTAGATTTGGTCTGAAATCCTGATGAAAGCAGATCTTGATAACAACTAGAAATTAAATCCCTGAAGCAATTTTGTAATGCAAGTATTTGAGGAGACCAGGTAGCTCCAGGCAGCAGAGGCATGGCTATGATGAATTTAATAAGCAGTGGAAACTTTGTTTATATCAGATATAGAAGGAAGAGCCGAAAGCCAGGTTGCTATAGCACATTGTGGTTGTACATATTTTATTTATTATTGAGTGCTGTATCAGAAAGAATTTTCTTCAGATCCTCCCTTTGCTCCTCATTTTTAGTTTTTTTCTCATCTGTTCTACTCTCCTTGATGTCTGATCCATTTTTCATCCTCTGTCTTTACTGGGCTTTGCCACCCTACCTCTTTTCCAAAAATTTCCTGTGTGGGCATGGTCTCAAGAATTTGAGGTTCTCACTGAGGTGCTGATGCAAGAGTGTTTTAATGTCTTACTCAACCTCTATGAAATCCACCCCACAGCAAACTGTTAGGTTCCGTGGGACTCTTATGGTGCATGTGCTTTGAACTAAACTTCCGTGAGAGACCAAGTTCATCCATCCTGAAGCCCCACGGAAGTTTCAGAGGCTGGTCACATGAATAAGAAAAAGATAACAGTAAAGAAGACACATTGTTGGAGTGTTCAGATCAGTTTCAGAAGAACTCAACCAAGGTTCAGCCATTTCTTCCCAAGATTCCCAAGAAGGAAGATAAAACATTTTGGCTTTCAGGACTGGTGTTTTATCAGTGTCAGTTATAACAGTCAGTGAACTTAGATGTGGCTCTATTAGGAAGCTCACAGAAATTGTGACTATTTCTCTTAGTTTCAGGGACTTCATTCCAGGAGCACAAGCAGCCTGATAAACACATTCCCCAAACCCTGTGCTTCCAGGCCTTCCTGCTGGTGTAACCCTATTTTACCCTGAGACTAGGGAGGCCTTTCAAACACTGGATTTGGAAAAGATATCTCAAACTAATGGCCAGCCTGGTCAGTATGTGGCAACAAGTCATTAAGAACTGAGCACTCTGGAGAACTTTATTTTCCATCTACCATGGCCTAAGACTTTGAGCTGTTATAAATGTCTCCACAATTCAGCACAAAAGAAAAAAAAAAATTTCATGATGAAGCAACCAAAAGCTCACTCAAGAATTTGTGAGAAGCATTCTTTAAAGTCTTTGCATGCCGGTAAAATTTTCTGTGGATGGAAATCTGTAGCAAAGGTTAATTCTAGGACGAATCCCTCTACTACTCTTCCTAGAAGCTAGTGTTCTTGTCAACGAATCCCTTCTCTAAATTGGAACTTGAAGTGACATTTGGCTCGTTAATACATAGAGAGTTAAAGCTGACTATGATCATTCTTTATTACATTCTCTGGCCTCTAATAACTTTTAGTACTTTGAGTACTCTGACTATAAATGTTTTGTTCCAGGGGCCGGCAATATAACCCTGCTATTACATCTTGACATCAACAAGAAAGGGGCAGAAGACAACAGCTGCATGAAAATGTGCTTTTGCAATATAGAAGGAAAACTGGCATGATACCTGTCTTCTATAAGATTAAGAGCGGGCATGAATCCAGATTTAATTTTGGCTAGCTACATGAGCATTATGGTTTCTGTCCCTGTGCTAGCAGCTAGTGTGACTATATCTTGGACTGAAATAATTCACATGGAGGTTTGGAAGAGCCAAACTTGGAGCATCTGTTGATTGACTGTGTAACTGCACTACTTGAGCTGAGTCCTGTACAAGCTGGCTAGACAAGCAAGACCTTTGACTTGCCTCAGCACTGACCTTGCCCAAGCTCTTTCCCTGAACATTTTTCCAAAACTCAGGCTGAGACAACTTCTCAAAGAAGGCTTGTGGACTTGTAACATGAGCAATACATGAATTAATTTGGTTTTGAGTGAGTTGGACTAATTCTCAAATAACATCGTTAATGAGACTGATCATCTAATGGCCTTCATCCAGACTCACTGGCTTGTCTCTGCAGAATGGCCACATGGCTGCACGAGCAGTCACTGCAGCTGTGTGGGGAGAAGGAAGAAGAGGTTCAGCACTGGGCTATAGCAACAGAGGTTAGATCATTGCTGTAGGTACATCCTCTGGGACTAATTTAAACAGGTGTAACAAGGCCAGCTCCAAAACTCAGCACTTAGTACTCGTGACCTGAAACCTTCCCCACAGGGCAGGTGCCCCTACCGTTGCCTAAAGAGAAGAAGAAAGAGAAAACCTGAGGTTTATTCTTCTTTTGAAAGAGATTATTTCAAATCCACCTCCAACACGTAGAGCCTTTTATAGTAAAGGTTATAAATAGCAATAATAGCCCAAAGATGTAGGAGACTCAGGTCTCATTCTCTCTGCTTCCTGAAAATATTAAAACTCGCTGTCTCTTACTCTTAAGAAAACAGCCTGGCTGCCATAAGGATGTAGTGAATATGGAGCGGGTCTGCCTCTTTTTAATTCTGCATTTAGACATTAACACTTCATCTGCATGGGTCCTCTTTAGTTGCTTAAGTGTTGTGTTTGATATGGTACTTGTCCTGCATCCTTTTTGCTTGAAGAGCTACCATGGTCCATTAAAGACTTCTTCTGCTTGTATCTTTTCAGCCAAGGCCTTACTCCACCCTAAGTTTATGTCTCATTTCCTGCTTCCACGTGTTAACACAACCATTAGGAAATGAAGGTCATTTGTACGGCAGAGTCTTGTTTGCAACAGCAGTTGGGTATAATTGCAAAACATCTGGGAGAGGGTAGGAGAAATGACTGAGGCAGAAAATGAGCTTCAAAAGCTCTGAGCAGTTTATGTAAGAAGGCCTTGTTTCCATTAGTAAAATATAGATCTGTTATGACATTGTAAGTCTTATGTGTGATACACAAAATATTTCCTTGGAATATCTGGCAGCTGTATCACTGTTTAATATATCTATTAAATACTACATCTAGATGTAAGAGCAACTAGTAAAACTTATTTATTTACCTTTGACAGAGAACAGCATATCACTCTCTAGATATATTTTCCCATTCACATCTACTAGATATTTGAAATGGCAGCAGTAAAATAAAAAACTATAGATTTTCTTTCCAGGTCTGCATTTACTGTGGACAAAACAAAAACTATCAAAATGCATTTATTTCTTTATCTGTTGCTGCTACCTTTTGAATGCACCAAAAGTAAAAATCAAAGTGCTGCCCTGATGTGCTTGTACAATTGCATAAAATATCCAAGAGGGACCAATAATCACTATCTTCACAGTGGTCTTCTCTGTAATCAATCTTCAGAAAAAACTCAGCATTTTGTTTCTATTGGCATTTATGGTCATATTTATCGTCCCTCTGCTGGGACAACTAAGGATTTTCTTGGCTGGCGTGTGCATGTACACACACATACCTTCCAGCATCTCTCAACTATCAATTCACAAAAATTGCTTTCAATTCTGAAACTATAACATTTCAAACAAGAGCGGGTGAAATAAAATAGAACATTAAAACAGCCTTGTGGGTTCAGACAAGTGCATAGCAACCAGGAAAGCCAAGAACAAGAATCTTTTTGCTTTCCCACTTGATGAAGGTTACAGTCTCCTGGTGACTTGTTTTCTTAACTTTAATATCTTTTGATATTTTTCCAGTCCTGTTATAGCCAGAGCTTTAGACACATGAAATAGCTTGTGTATCGGGAAGAGCAAAGGGCAGCTCGACCTTGTCTCTTGTCACTTTTCCGTTTGCTCAGCAGGAGACAACACACTCTTAAATCGCTGAAGTTTATAACAAGATGAATCAAGGTGGAGGCTGGGAAAAGGGAGAGATAAAAAGCAAGCATGTACTTTTTGTGATTCCCTTGAATCTCTCCAAATAACTGAAGAAATGCATGAACAAGGGGATATTTTGTCAATTTTTTCCACAGCAAACGTAAAAGAGATTGTGATCTTCCCCAGGTAATGCTGTTAATACAGTGACTAGACAAACTAGGCTTACTTCTGATCTGAAGCACTGAAGAAATAGGTTATATTAAAATGTAAAATTGTTTCTTATTTATTTTCCCTCCTCCTCTTGTTTGCTTGTGTAATTTTGCAAGGTGACCGCTGAAAGAAAGTTCACAGTGTGGGATTGAACAGAGTCAAGAAAGGAGAGAGTCAGGGCAGTGAGAAGAGAAGGTGCTCCACATGCAGACCTCTTATATGTAATAACCTTCCCAGTATGCTTCTCCAAGTAATTAGACAGGCATTAATTACCAATTTAGGGTTTGTACATGCTAAATGTGTACATGTGCTCGTGTAAATGAGCACTTGATAAACTGAAACTACCAGGTATATGCTAATTTTGTAAAAGGGGAGTGAGAGGGAATTCAGGTGTGATTCATAAGAGAAGAAAATATTTTTTCCATATTTTTTCCTGTGATCATCAGTATATATAATGTATATATTTGAGTGTATACACATTAAACACCCTTACAGATCATATCATTATATAATCAATATCTGCAAACCATTTAGCAAGGTGTTTTGATAGTTTCCATTTTGGAAGTCAATTTTATAATGAGAATGGTGATGAAAGCAGTTTCAGAGTAAGACTGAATGGAGACCAAAATAAACATGCTGAACCTCTGTTGTAAAGACTTACAAATAATAAGGCTAGAACAGCAAGAGTGATAAGCCAATCTAACCTTCTGGACAAGACAGTCAGAGAAATTCCCTGAATTCATTGCTCATCTAGAATTTTTTCAGTGATAAGAGAGTCCCCCATCAACCTGTGTCATTTGTTCCAGTGGTTAGTTAGTATCACTGCTGAAATGGTCCAGACTATTTCTAATGTCATTGGATCTAAAAGCCCCAGGATCAGACGACTGATTTTTTGTGAGTAGCCAACCTAGGAGGTCCCTGTGCTGTGCTATCGCCTGTGCCACTTTGCTGTGGCTTTTGTGTCATGAGCAGTTCACGTAAGACTGTTAAGGAACTCCAGCACTAAGGACCTTCTACAAAAATGTCATATTCAAAAGGCCCAGCCTTTGTGTCCATGAAATGTCGTCAGTGGACAAGTTGAATGACTGGAAGGGGCCCAAAGTTTAGATCTGTGCTTGGGAAGTAGTGTCCAACTTTCTTTGGGCTACTTCACTGTCCATGTCTTGAAGGTCTTCTGTGTTTCAAAGGACTTAAAATCCACAATCCAATTCTGTCTAATTTTAATATCCTTTATAACTAGAAAGGATAAGGGAACTTTAAAAATTCTATATTTACTCAGTGAAATATGGGATTTGGATGTAAAAATCTAAAAAACACTTGTAGTTTATTTTTCACGGGTATCATATTGCAGATACTTCTGTGATACTTGCTCTCCATGAAGCAAACTGACTGACAAAGCAGCAGTCAAGACGGAACAGGACTGAGCATGCTTCAGGTGCAACTCACCCAGGCACACACAGCTATATGGATTTAATTACATCTAATACTTTGCATAGTGGGAGCATAAAAGCCTTGTGCAGGCAGTACTTTTTTGTGTCAACTTTGCAAATAGTGAATCAAACTGACAAGTTCAATAAGTCACTTCCCTCATTTTTCAAACATTGATACCATTTTCAGTAGGAATTTTCTGAGGGGGTTGCAATTTTATCATTTACAGCAATAACTTATATTACTAGAGATCCTTATAACCAGGGACAGGATGCTGATACCCTCCTTTCCCACATGAAGGTATCTTGTTCCTCACAAAGAGCCTCACCTGAGGCTTCTGCTGTGAGCTGACCCTCAGCAAATATGAATGAGTTTAAGCAGTCGCTCAGGTATAAGTCACCCAAGGCTCTGTTGGGATGCCATTCTGGTTGTTGACATAGCAAATGTCACCACAAGGCAATGAGGTCTATCAGAGAGGGCCATCACTGAGCTCTGAGGCTCTCCATACCTCCAGCAGTCTGGATTTGGATTGGGAAATGGGGGCAAATGCTGGGGACAGAACAGCTGATTTCTCATGCCCATTTTCAACATCCCAGGGAAGAATGGCTGAAATACAGAGGGCTTTGCTCTAATGTCCATGGGGGAATATGGATAGCACTGCTGGAAAACATCTGCCAGTACAGACCTGGACATGTTAAAACATGAAGGGCAGGATCCCAACACTGCCTTCACGCTCTTCATTAAATTGCCTTTGCTTTCCTGAGTGTCCCTCATGCAAGCATCTTTCCAAAGGGGTGGAGAGGGAGGGCTAGGAACGGTCTCATAAAACCAGATGTCTAAGTTACAATCCTTGACTTATTTCAGAAAGTCATTCAGAGCTTCAAACAGTGTCTGTTATTCTTCAGTGATGGACTCTATGGGCAATGACAACAACTGAGCTCCTAACTCAGATGGTGCGTGCTGGTTAGGTGATGATTCCCCACCATTACACTGGTGCTTCAGTCTTGCAATCTGTTAAAACTGAGGACAGTATTATGACAGGGCTTGGTCTCAGGAGTGTTGTTAGAGCACAGTCATTATAGTCTGCAAATCGCTTTGAGAGGAGCCATTAGAAAACTGTAGAGAGCCATTACTAAATACCCACTTACATTTTAAAGCAGGAAAACCAGATGCACCTGCAATCTAAAACAGTATATATTTTAGACAAAAGATATAAATAATTAAAGGAAAGTTTCCAAGAGAGAGCACCATACTGGCCAGTCCTTTGTAAAAAGTTGCAGAACAGTGAGAATGACCTGGCTGCTAGATGCATAGAAACACATAGGTTGAGTACATCGATGACAAAAGTCATCACAGTTTCATGCTCTGCGTTCCTAAATTGTGTGGTGTTTCAGTGCTGGTGAGAACCTTTTCAAAAGGAGGAAGCTATTCTTGACAATAATTTGCTTTAACAGCTTTCCTAGAATCTCATGAATTTGGAAAGCACAAAACAAAAAAATAGCTCAAAAGGTTATAATTTTTTTCATTGCAGGACAAAAAAAAAAAAAAAAAAAAATTGTATCTATCTCTGTTTTTTTCCACGAGGCCCCTGATTTAATTAGTCAAGTCACCAGAGACTTTGAAAGAAGCTTTCAGGTTGGTAGGTTGGTGGTGTTGCCAGCAGCAATGCTGTAGTTATCGCCAGATGGGATGCAGGATGGGCAGGAGAAGCCCAAGGCTGCTGCCTGCAGCCCCGATGCCCCTGGCCCCTGGGCTCTGCTGGGGGAGGAAGAGGCACGGACTCCCAAGGAGCGACAAGGGATTGGATTGGTTTGAGTGTCCCGGGGTGCTGGGGCAGCTCCTGGGTCAGTTGTTTGCCGAGTGCACCACTAGTGCCTGGGGCCTTGGGCTTTCCCAGGCCAGAGCCAAACCCTTCACGTCCCTGACGACCCCCCTCCCTGGGTGTGGAGACCATGACACTGTAGAGACAGGAGCAGACAATTGGGAAACATTAATTATTGAGGACAACAAACAATTTATTGTTACTTATTCCTATCCTAATGTATTTCTAGCTCTCTGGTGCTGACTTACTCCCTAAGATCCCCACTGTTCCTGTTCCAGGCCTCACTGGAAGTCCCAGCCCGTCACCAGCAGCTGCGGTGTTGGGTGTGCAGGCACAGGTTGGGCGCAGGTTGGGCAGCGCTAGGGGGTTGGAGCTTGGCTGATAGGTGACCCTGGCATGGGGACGGCAGAAGCTGCTGCCAGCATGGCCATGTCCAAGTGTGGAGCAGGGAATGAAGGCAGGCCAGCTGTGTGGACGTGCCCAGCAGCTAAATAAATCTGCCCAGGGGAAGCTGTGGGGAGTCCCATGGCTGGTGTGAAGGGACTGTTTGGGGCAGGAGGTGTTACACAGGGTGGAGATGCCGTGGACGGAGCTAGACCCTCTTCCCAGGTGCCATCGGGATAGTGGCTGCGGTGCCGTTTTGGTGGGGGTGGAGCGGCACTGCCCAGCTGGGGGTCTGTGTCAGCCCATGGCTCGCTGGGTGGGCAGCTGGTGGTGGCCGATGCCCAGGTGTCGTTCTTCTCCGCAGCTCCTGCCGCCAGCTGAGCGTCCGCCCGTCTTTTTCTCGGGTGCTGTTCCTTCCTCTCAGGGGCCGGTGGGGATGCAACCGGGGCTCTCCTGCCTTCCCCAGGACTTTGGGTAAACATCTCCAGGAGGCTGGGGTAATCTCTCCTAAAGAAGGGGCAGTAGTAGAAGAGCAGCTGCAAAATGCAAAGGAGAGGAGTTAGTTGCCATCAAGACAAAGGCAGAGATGTGATAACTAAGCATCTGCATCAGAACAGAAAAACTCGGGCATTAGAAAGGACTCTGGAGCATGTTAAACCCCGAGTGTAGGCTGAGTAAAGCGTTAGGAAAGGGTTTGTTAAGTACTAACCACCCTTGTGCTTTTGGCATTTGGGAGCAGGGAGGCGTAGGGTTTTACACAGCCTGAAAAGCGATGGAGAAACCCAAATACCACCAGTTTTCTGGCACCTCAGCATGGCACGGACATGTCGGGATAATGCTGATGCTGACGTGTGTCCTGTCGGCATTCAGCAGGTGCCACAAGAAGATTTAAATGTTTGGTGCATCCCGATACAGAGCGAGCCCAAAACAGCACAGTATGGTGGGACCGTGCTTCTGTTTCACATTTTCAAAGTAGGCAGAAACAGCCAGAATCTATTTTGTCAGCGGCATTTCCACTCTGTGGAAATCCTGCGTTGAGAGTTCCTGAAAACGACCCGCGAGACACAGTCAGGCCCTTTGCTCCCATCCCCATCTCCTTCCTTGCAAAGGCTTATGTTATGGGATGTGGCCCTCTCCCCGCGAGTGTCCCGAGGGACGCATTCCCGTGTGCGGAGGACCCGACGTACCTTGCCCTGAGCAAGCCCTGCTGCTCCTTCTGCTCGCAGCTCCTCGATGGTGTCAGAGAGGAGAGAGTCCAGTTCCACTCTGCAGAATCCATGGAGGTTCAGTTGGAGAAGGAAGCCTTCCATGGACTCAGGTTCAAAGACCTTCAGGGGTCCCCTCCTCCCCAGCACTTCCATCCTGAAGAGCTCTTCTGCAATCACGATGCAGTTTCCATAGCTGCCCCACCGCATTGACTGGAAGTGATGGCTGCTGACGATGTTCCAGAGCTTGTGGAGGAAGGAGCGGGCTGAAGACGCGCTGGTCTGTTCACAGATCTCCGAGAAACAGGCTCGCATGATGGGGATCCAGGATGCGTCACGCAAGCCTTGAATGGCCTTTTCTTCCTCCGTGCGAGGTGTTGTGGCACCCTCCCTCGATGCTGCGGTATCACCTCCTGGATGGCTGGGAGAAGCTGAAGGCGCCCAGCAATCCATCTCCTCTGGGTCTGCTGAAGAGGACGTCTCTGGCGCAGGCAGCTCCCTTTTCGTGTCTCCTTTCACAGCTTGGCTGCAGCTTCCAGCCGTGGCCCTTTCCCCGAGCAGCCGGGCTTGGACCTGCCGCTCAGCAGGACAAAGGTGTGTGGCACCAACTGCCTGGGGCGACGCCCGTGTTCCTTCCCAGGGCGCTCGCCCGTCTCCTGGCAACAGCACGTGGAAGGCAGGAGAACTTGCTGGAAACCCCTCTGTTGTTTTCCTGGCGGGAGCCATTTTGAGACAAGAAGTGAATCCGGGGGGGGGGGGGGGTTCTGCTAGGGCGGTGCTGCACCCGTTGGTCCTGGGAGTTGGTCCCCAGGGAGGGGTGGGGAAGGCTGCAGCGTTGGTCATCCAAGTGCCCCAGAGCTGAAGTTTTTCCCTTGGTCACCTTCCCCCCGTGCAGAGATGCCTGGAGCCTCTTCCCTGGCACAGCGGGTGCAGTGTGATTCCAGTAGCGCTGCTGTGGTGCTGGCTGTCCCTGTAGCCAGGGGATGTTCTCAGCTTCCTGCAGTCTCTCTGTGCTGCTCAGTGTAATGTAGTCTAAAAGTTCTCAATCATCTTCCCTTTCTAACTATTGATGAATGGGTTCAGTTTGCTTTGCTGCAAATGAAACCACAGTCTTGGAAGAAGAATCTTTACATTTAGTCAGAACCCCCAATAAATTAAGATAGTAAAAGAAGACAGGATTTTAAATAATTAAGTGGACCCCAAAACCATCCATACTATCCATTAAGTATTTCAGCATATTGATAAAAATACTTAGAGCAGGCATGCAGGTCCAGCCTAGGATAAATCTTCATGTAATGGCAATCCATCCAGGGATCTGAATTAGGTTATATCCCTGTCATGTCACCCTTCTGTTTCTCAACACAGAGACAATGCATTGGTTACAAGTAGTCATACTTGTACCAAGATATTCCAGCATCCAGAAAAGTTCAGGAGTATTTTTCCTTTCTGCTCCTAGTGATAAAATTCTTACCTATCATCTATTGCAAAAATGTTCCCATGAAGTAGTAAGAGAACTAAAATGGTCTTAATAAAACCATGAGCTGTATGCTGTGGACTACATTTAGTCTTCTGGGGCCAGATACAGATCTCAATTATAAACTGGAATAATTTCCTGGCACTCAGAGGGCTTACACTGGCGTACAACTAATACAAGCCAGAACTTCATCATAAAGCATCATGGCCACATTAGCTTTCACAATTTACACCAGTCAAGGGGTCGACCCTCAGCGTTTTAGGGTTTGGCCAAGAGAGAAAGAAATGCAATTGAGTGGGGGCTGTGTTTTTGAAACCAATTTCTAACTAATAAAATTTTTCTTTCACTAAAACACAGTCCTCTCTTGTGCCTATATCTGACTGAATGAAATATACTGTGCTGTGTAATATCATTGCCTAGCCCCTTGGGTCATGTAGAATGCGTATTGCTGCATTTACCACCATCTGGGTGCATCCGACCTCACTGCACAGCCTGGAGACTGAATCCCAGAAGATGGGATGATGACTGGGACAGGACTGCTCTTTAAGGCTCGCCTTGTAATAAGACATGGGAATTTTGAGTTCAGCCCAGGGAAAGCAATAAGTCAGATGAAACTCATGGTGTTGCAGCTGTTGGACACGGCAAAGGTGCCTGCCCTGATGCTAGAAAAGGGAGACTGCTGCGTGTGGCAGATAGAGGCACAGTGACAGCAGATTTAGGGAGATAAGCAACATTTTCACTGGTGGTTTCTAATCCACTCCATATGCAGGAGCAAAGTGAACTCTGCCATGCACAGTGCCTCTGGGACTGCCATGCAATTGAGAATGAAGTCAGGACTATGATCGATGGTACCTGGATGAGGAGGGTGGGAGCAACAGGTGCAATGTCTTGTGGGAAGCAGGGTGATGAAAAAGCTGAAAGCGGGGCTCTAGAAAGGATCTGAAGGTTACTCGCCAACTCTATGCAGACTACTAACAATTTTCTTTCCCTGTAGGGAAAGAGTGGGATAGGACCAAAATGGTGATGCTAAGGGGTCCTTTCCCTCAAAGCCTAATTCTCTGTTGATGCCAAATCTAAGTTAAAGCCTTAGCTCAGCCTGGATGGAAGAAGTTGTTTTCTGATGAAGTTCTGTCTGAGTCAAGTCTTTTGATCCTGAAAACAAAGATTTGTGAGTAAATGTAGTTAATTTTAAGGTCAATTTTGAGACTGAAAATATATCCACAAAGTGAAAAGTAATTTCAAACTGCAGATTGAAAATGTTCTATTAAAATAAAAGCAGCTTTAAAAGGGAAATGTCAGTATTTTCAGAATTTCTTGTAGTATATAATACTGATGATGTCAACACAATTCTGCATAATCTTTCATCCTGATGGGACTGCATATCTGGACAGTTTCCCTGTGTGTAGTTTTGTCAGCTTTGTCTGTATAGTAGCCATCATATCTTCATTGAGGCCCTTGAAAATCCAGCCATTCATTTTGATGTAAAATGTCAACTGTACTGTTCTGAAACACTGATGCTTAAAGGAGAAGGATGTCCCTGGTACCTGGGCCTGACAGGTGTATTTATCATGTCTACATGGATTCCTGTGGGTTTGTTCGGGGGCCATATCGACAGAAAACCTGATATAAGACAGACTTCTTTGTACACGATTGCCTCACTCACACCATGGTCTCTCTTACCTTGTTTACAGTGCATCTGGCTTTTGTGGTTCTTTTTAATATGAAATGCCTTTACTGCATTAAACAGTGTTGACATGTGAGTCTTGTCACTTTATGAGGTGGAAAACAGTCACTGTCACCAACAAGTGAATAATAGAGATGAAAAATTAGCCATGAAGAGCAGGGCCTATACATTACTGTGCTAATTATAAACATTGGCACATTCATACATCAGAATTAATTTCTAATAGAAAATGGGCAATGCTCTGTTGCTTTTATCACTGGGGGGAGGGATGTGCAAGCAGGGAAATCACCACCTACTGCTTTTTTAAAACGAGTGAATAAGCAGGTAAGTAGGAATCGTCTGCCATGATGCGAGCATCACCTTTCACTTCAGGCTGTGTCTGGATCTAGAAACCCCTGCAGAGGGGAAACTGGGTGAAAAATGGTTTTAAGTCATCCTTTATACTGCTTTTGTTTCAAAACACAGAAGTCTGTGCATCTGAAAATCCTTACTCTGAACAGTTTGGCAGGCTGTAGATGGGTAAAAGAATGTGAGTTTCTTTCCATTTTCTGGCCAGGTTAAAAATTACTATTTATGAATCTGAACCAATTTTGACAAATGTTTTCAAGCAAAAAGGAGAGACAGAGAAACAAAAAGAGAAAATAATACACTAAAATTTTTAAAGTAATTTTCTACACTGGCAAAATTAATACTTCGTTTGGTATGCTGAAATGATGTTTTACTGTGATGTTGACCTAAATTTAACTTTTCAAATGGTTTAAAGGGATACAGAAACCTCCAACCTGAACCAATTCATTTCAGTATAAACCTGATGTACTCTCTGATGTACCAGATTGTTCTCGATGCTTTTCTCATTCCATCTAGAAGGTAAGCAATGAAACTGAAATTTTGGATGTGCTGAAGATGAGGGAGGGCTTCCTCAGGGCTGACCAAAGGACCAAACACTCCACCATTCTGCTAGGTGAGGCTGTGATTCTTTGCACCTGCTGTAGCCTTTTAAAACTCAGGCACCTCATTTAAATTAAGCTATGCAAATAATGGATAGAAAGAAGATGGCATTTCCAGAGAGTGACTGATCCATCTTCAGGCTGAGTGTAAATGCTCCATGGGCTACCAGGATGGCTGCAATGACTGGCCAAGCACAGACTTCCAGGTCTTAGCTGGCCATACCACAGGGAGAGCAACTTACAGATTCTGCCTCTCTTCCTGGCTGACACCTTAAGTAAAATATTAATGATTAATTTATTTCAGAGGTTTCTTCTTAGGAAAGGAACAGGAGATAGCTAAAGGCCAGGATTTGTCTTCATGGGAACATTGTGCCTACATGGAATTACCAAGCTTATGTGTGCTAAGGGCCAAAGGGCTGAGGGCAGATCCCAGTTCTCTCAACTCAATCTCCTGGATCAAAAGAATGCTACAATAATAAAAACCATAAAAATCCTCTTAACCCTGAATTTGACATCATTAGTGATTTTCTAGTGTGTGATAAAAGAGAAACAAAAGAAGCAAGAGAAAGGGCGTTAATGTGAACTGATGCAGGTTTCTTTTTCACTACAAGTGATCAAGCAGGCAACTCCCTTAAAGGTAATTACTGGAGCAGCTGGAAATCTTTACTTGAAAAGACATTCTGACTAAAACTCAAGGTTCTTACTCTATTTTTTGTTTGCAAGGAAAAGCCTTAAGCTTCAATCAGTCTTTGCCAGCACAACTGCAGATATCCAGAGCAGACCAAAAAAATGAAAGAAAGGTTTCATTGGAAACTACAGTGACATCTGACAACATTTTCGGAAAACCTGCGTGATTCCCAGCATAGACAAGGCTGAAGTGGTGAAGACACGCTTGGAGGAGAGGGAGAACTGCCTGCAACAGGGCACCCTGAGGACCTCCAAATGTCCACACATCCAGTTCCTTGGATGTGTGTGGCAAAGATTCACACCTCAGTCCTGGCAGAAGGGTGCTCCACCAAAGGATGATGATGCATTTGCTGTCAGACAAATGCTCTATCTCTGCATGTGATTTAAATTAATTACTTTCTCACATCTCCTGAGGCAAACCTGTTCCCAGCATAGAAATGGAGCCTCAAATCAGGGACTACCTGCAATAACAGACACCCTTCACTCAAACAGGGATTCAGGACACACAGGCAAGCAATGGGGAAAAAAGAAGAGGGAATTATGGGTGACAATTGCTGGTAGAGGTCACCAGGCTATGTTAACGACTTCTGTATGACAGTAAAACTCAATGATTTTCAGATCAGAGCCTGTGGGGTGGGTTTCTACCTCTTCTGGTGTTAATGAAAACAATTTCATTGCCCATAGCTGCCAAAGAATATCTGGAGGTGTATTTTTTATAATAACTGGAAAAATATGACAGCTTGGATTCAGAAGGGAAAACATCTGATTGTCATTTGATGTAATTCTTGCATTCCCCAAACTTGCTCCCATTGTGTAGACACTGTGGGAAGACTGCTTGAAAACAATTGCCTTTATCCTTGTTCCTGGAAACAGAAATCTGACAGCAGACATTAAGGGAGAGTCATTAAAACCAAAAAGTTGAATCTGACCTTGCAGTTTGGCCTACTCAGAGCCCAAGCTTGGACGTGAGATCTCCAGTGGTTCCTTTCAACCTAAATAATTCAATGATTCAAACCAAAAATGTGTTGCAGTGTTTTACTTAAATGCAGTTGGAATCAAATTTGATCCATCATGGACCCAGAGTCTTCATCATTAAGGCAGCTGATCACCTCATATTGAGCAGTCCTTCTTTTCTATCCTGTATTTTTAGAATTCCACTTTGATGCTGACGCTTATGTGAGATCAAAAGTGAGTGAGAAACTCCCATATCTCAGAGCTGCAGTATTTCCACTGCTTGCGGGCCCAGGCAAGTTGGACCGGAGATGTATTTCATCAGAAAGCTGTGGAGACAAAACACTGTGGTATGATGCCTATCTGAGTCTGAGACAAGCTAGAACCTCATTCAACAGTTCTTGCATTTGATGTTTTTTAGAACTGCACAGAGAAAGATTATGTGTCTTTGTGGGGAACTTTCGGTATTTCACAAAATCTAATGTGTAAGGATGAAAAAGAATGAGGGTTTAATTCTCACTGTATGAGAAAAATCACCCCTGACCTAGCTAGAAACCTCAGCTTTAGTAAGGCCGAGACATTACTGAAATCAGCAGATGGACTGCTGACACACAGTAAGGTCCAAGTACCCATGAAGTCCAAGCAGCTCGTGGCTGGGGAGCTGTGCAGTGGTCATGGAAGGCATTGCACCAGCTGAGCAGCACTTGTGTATTGCAACAAATTGGCAGACCCTTGCAGACATTTACTAAGGTGTTATTTTGGGCTAGATCCAGTACCAAAGCCCAGACTCAGTTTTAATCATGCAGCATCAGTGATAAAGCTACTATTCATCACTTTGTCCAAATCTCTCCCTGGATCAGGCTCTGCGGTGAAGGCAAGGAGGAGTTTAGTCTTCAATGCACGGTAATAATTGTGGCGTATTGACATGGCTGACCACTGCAGCAAGTGAATCTGAAAAAAACTTCCTTTGTACTGCTCTTCCAACAAGGCCCTTGATATTGTAAATACCTAGGTGAGAGCTATCTCATCAATTTGATACACCGCATGTCTGATCCATCTGCCCTATACAAAGTCTCTGTTCCTTGACCCTGATTTCCTTTCATCACTGCCTGCGCTTACAAGATAGCAACTATCTCTTTTCAACATTGGGCTGTTACAATCCCCATAAAAGCTTTGCTTTCTGAATCTTCAAATGCTGAAAGGAGACTGGGAGAAACACGGACGACTTGCAAATGCTCTCTGTATTCTGCAAGAGCAAGACAGTCTTTTCTTTCCCCAGGCGGCAGGAGTGTGGTTCTGGAAACATCACGTCAGAGCAGGAGGCTCTCATAGTATGAGAAGTCTGAATTTCCACCGAAAAAAGCTCTCATCATTACATGCTTGAGCAGATCCAGGAACAAGAAAAAACCCTGCATGAATATTCTGGCAAGTACCAGAAGGGCAAGATTGATGCTGCCTTCACCCTCCCTTGCTTCTCATCACCCGTGTAATTAACACTCACCACCCCATGATAGATGGGAAATTCAGTGCAAATTTTGAATACTAAACAGGGAGGGTGGGTAGGTTCCCCCTCCTCCCCCAGATTGACCCATTTAAAGGTATTCTCTGATGACCTGGGTAAATAGCAGCTTCTTGAGTCAGAGACAGGATAATGAGGTATGTATCAACAAGCTTTATCGATCTGTACTGCCTGGGTAAACACAAAGCCCTGGCAAAAGCTTCAAATCCCCTCTCCCACCATGTAGTAGAATCACGATAAAACTCAAAAGGGATTGTCTGCAGACAGCACCTTCTTTGTTTGTTTAAAGCCCTGATGAGGAATCTGCAAGAGTATTTCAAATGAAAGGGAACAGAGATGCTCAAACCCTCCCATGAGCTGTGCATTAGGAATGGAGTAAGAAGTGCAGGACAAGCTGTCAACTTTTGTGCAAAGTCCTTGTCTTTAGTGCAGGCAGGGAAATTTCAGGAACAAGAAGGTTTACCAGGTGGAATAGGCTCAACAGGTGTGCAGTGGCCCAGGTGGCAGCACAGAGCTGCTGTGCAGGCTTTGGATCCAAGCCACTTAACAGAGGCCTTCAGGGTGGCAGTGGTGGCAGCCAACTTTGGCCAACTTTCACTTTCCATTTTTTCCAGCTGGTTTTTGTTCGATTGTTTGTTTCTGCAAACTTTCCAGACCATTGCTAAGATCTAAACAGATTTTGAAGTGGAGAAACCCGGAGGTGAGTGGACCTTCAGCTCTTTCAGAGTGGTCTGCAGGAAAGAACAACAGAAACCAGTACTTGGAAACTATAGCAAGAGAGATGAGAAAGCAGCATTAGCAGTGTGAATGATCAGCCACTAAAAGAAATGGTGGGAGATTGTCCATCTTTGACCGTTTCAAATGAAAATGTGGCAATTATTTGGAAGATGCTAGTCAAGCATCTGTCAGGTTTCCGTTGTTTGGCCCAAAATAGAGCTACACAGGAGGTCAGACTTATCTCAAACGTTATGTTACGATCACTACTTGATTTCAGTCTGTCTGGGAACTTACAAGGTCTGCAAGCAAGAATTTCTGAGCAATCTTGAAGACACAAGAACATATGAATAGGAAATCAACTTACAGTACTCCAGACCTAGTTCCTCCATATGGGTTGTTCATGTGGAGCCCAGACCTTTTCTTCAGATTGTGTCCTAGTACCATCACAACCAAAAATGACGAAGTGTCAAGACTAAATCAAGCTGTTATTGCTCCTCCAAGACATATTTTTACCCTTGGATTTGAATTTTTGTGTAGCCACAGCAAACCATATGAAAAGACTAACAGATGTGAACTTATCAGGGTTCCAGCATCCTTCATAGAATGTCCCTTTGTACAAAATGCTCCATCTGTGCTAACTGGATTGAAATGTCAGCCCCACGGTTGGGGCAAGCCTAGCAGAATTTGTGTTTAACAATCTCACAAACACATTAGATATGACCAATTATCCTGTTCTGGTTTTAAATTCTAATTTCACCTTTTTTCTTACTGCTGCAGGATACAATATTCATGTACTGTTAAATCAAATACTCCATTAACAGCACCAGAGATAAATATTGAATTAATGGAATAATGCAGGTTAATAGTAGATTCATAAGATAATGCTGGAGAATACTGTGTATGAATTATGCTAGCAGCTGGATCACTGACCCTCACTATGCTCTGGCTGCAGGTACAATAAAAATAGCCAAAAAATGTGAAGCTATCTGAGATTTAAATATTTACTGGGACTAGGTAAAGGGTCGTGGATGTGGACAGATGCTTAGATGAAGCTAGGACAGGACATAAGCACTGAATTTTTGAGGCTCTCCCTTCCTGCTGAAATGTAACAGAATCCACAGCTTGCTGCTGCTGAATACATGCTCATTTTCCACCCCAGAATCCTCTGTCTCCATCAGCCCTGCCCAGGGCCAAGGCACTTGGTCTGTGCTTCCTCACAAAAGCATCTTGTTAAGGCTGCATGAACCTCTGCAAAGCAGCGACCAATCAAAAAAACACCAATCTTTTGGAAAAAAAATAACAACCCATAAATCCCCTTCTGAAATGACCCAAAGCAGAGACCGGCTGAAGCCTGGCACAGCCCTGTGGCAGGTCCCGACCAGTGCTAACAAGGCCCCAGACAGAGACCAGTCTGCGAGTTCTGAGCATGACTGACATTCTAGACTGATTTAATTTCCTACTCTGAGCAGCCAGATCTCCCAGCCTGTCCACTTTCTGGGGCTGAGCGACTGGACAGACACAGACCTGCTCTGATGTGCTGGGCAGCATCAGATGTGCTGCAAGAGACAGTCCCCTTCTGCTGTGACAAAGCCCAAGGGCAGGCAGAGTCCACCACCAAATGAGTGGGAAGGGCAAGGAGCCCACCAGAACATGCTCTTAAACTGCATCCATGGCTCTGTCCTTAATTTTCTTTCTTGACAAGTCTGTCTGTTCAGTTACTATATATTTTTCCTGGCTTCATGAATATTTCAAGTAGGGAACTCATCCTGAATTTGTTTCTTTTTTGTCTTTTCTTCCAGGAAATCTATGTGTGCAAACTCCCCCTAATTTATGTAAATACGGAGGCGGAAGAGTTTCACTTCATTGTTACAAATTAAAAGTTCCCTGACATTTCCAATTAGCAGGAGGGAAAAGCAACACAGCTATAAATACATCAGAAAGCCAGCAAGTCTGCTCCGGCATAAACGGCACATTCCTGAACCGAGGGGCTCCGAGGCATGCTTGGTGCAGCGGAGGTTAATGGCATGGTGACCCATTGCCTTGGGAATGTAAGAGAGAACTTTTGGCAGGGAATGGATAAAAATTTGGGCATAAGGACAAAGAAACTACCTTTAGGGATAACAACTCAGTGTTGCCGCTCTTGGCTGATGTGAGTCTTACGCTGGGGAGAGGAGCATGGTTAGTGTATTGGCATGGTGGTGTTCAACAGGCTTCTGCAAGAAAAAGTTGATGAAACGCCCTTTTCCTGTGATCTGAAAACCTGCTGCAGTCTGGGTCAAGCTCACTGGAAGCATCTCTGCCTGCCACTCCCGTATGAGTGCAACAGGCAACTGCACTGAAGCGAAGGAATGGAGGCTGGTGGGTGATACCCTGAAATGACGGCAGGAGTAGGGCCACTGCCTTCCCATTGGAGTCCACTACCCCTGATTTATCCCTCTGAAATCCCATCTGGTCTGGATTAGGGATGCCTCAGAAAAGGGTGGAAAGATGGAAAAGTCACCTTTGCCCTGTGACTCTCCATGCAGGAACCTGCCCTTAGCATGAAGGAAAGTCCCTGTGCATGGGGTTGAGCCAAAGGGGTAGTGTAGTCTGTGCTAACCAAGCTCTGCAGAAATATGTGACACTCCAGAATAAAAAGGATGCAGGAATCATATAGGTACTGCAGGGTGGCATACGCTGCGGTTCTCCCTCTGTCCTCTCCTTTGAATGTCTTCTTCATGGAATCTAGGCATGTCATCCGACTCTGAGAGACACAGCTATGGCTGGGGGGACAGAGTAGAGTGAGGCAAGAAGCACAGGCCTTCAGGTGAGTGGCATAAACATAATCCTGTACAATGTGTTTGACTGCTTTTAGACTGTTTGAGGTGGTAATGTGAAACACCTCAGGCCTGGTTGCCTGGCCCGGAGGTCTCTCTGGCTTCCCCTGGGTATTAGGATGGCTAGGGATGGGATTGCAATGCTTGGCATCCCCCACCAATGCTCCTTCAAA
This sequence comes from Rhynochetos jubatus, assembly GCA_027574665.1. Classification (NCBI taxonomy): domain Eukaryota; kingdom Metazoa; phylum Chordata; class Aves; order Eurypygiformes; family Rhynochetidae; genus Rhynochetos; species Rhynochetos jubatus. The sequence continues at coordinate 3,089,257 of CM050672.1, read as the reverse complement.
TGCAGTACCATGGTGCTGATGTTCACAGTTGATATTCACCCTGCCTCCCAGGTCATTTCACAGTGAAGGGCACCCTGACTTGTGGTGGTGGATGTCTAAAATTCCAGCGATATCACTTCCCCTTTTACAAATCCATCAGGCTGCAGACACAGTCGGGTACAATGTGTTCAGACATCCAGTGCAAGGAAAACTAATAATAATACCGGTGATTTTATTGGCTTCACACACAATAGCTTGTACTTCTCCTCCCCAGGGCCACATAAAAGTTTTGTGTTGTTGTTTGAGAAAAAGCCCATTTTGGCACCATAGCTGGCAGAAATACAGAAAGCTTCACTTCTTCACCTTCCCCCTCTCTTCCTCCTCTTGTAATCTTTGATAAAGGAAAAAAGCGTTCTCCAAAAAAAAGGTATGCTAATTAACAATTAATTCTTTTATCTTATAGAGCCGAGACTGTAAGACCTGAAGAAGATGTAGAATAAAATTAGTGGTAATTAGCTTTTTAGAGCATTAAATAAACAGTGACATGAATGATGGAGAATTAATGTTATGCATTTATTTTTAACAATATTTATACAGGCAGTTTTTGAACAAGGCCCTGTGGCATTAGCTTTTACTAATACAGGCAAAACAGCAATGAGAAATAATTACATTTAGTCTGCATTAAGACAGCACTATGCAAATCAAAGGAATAATGAAGAGAAGCCTGTTAATAGGGTTTTTGGAGACTCTACAGTTGAATATAATATCTGGGCTTTGTATTCCTCTGAAGAATTCAGAAATTACCACCCTCCATCATTTTAAGCCATGGACACGTAGCTCTGTAGGAAATATCACTGGTACAAACCAGAGCCGCCAGCCAAGGTGAAGGTTTCCAAAACGACAGGAGGTTTGGGCTGTGGTGTGTGCTGCAGAGGGGACCACCTTGCAGGAACCAGGAAGCACAGAAGGATGCTTGGCTGCATTTCGCACTGCTCCCTCCACAATCCAGCCTCAGCCTTGCAAAGTGGGGCACAACTCAACATTTGTCTCTCCAGTCCCTCTTGAAACACCTGAACGAGGTGCCCAGATTCCCAGCGGGGTTAATGCTGTCTCCTGTAAATGAAACGAACAGAAAAGCTCAAGATCATGTATTTCAGTACCGACAAAACAATGTTTCTGACAGTGTATTTATTCTTTGCTACTGCTGGTTTGGTTCTTCTGTGCACCTCTGAGAGCTGGCGTTCTCCAGATAACACAGGTGGCATGTGCTAACTGCCATCCAAACCACTGCATTAGTGAGCCCTCTGCATGCACATGCTTTCCTTTCCAGGGTCGTTCACACAGATGAAACCTCCTACAACTGGACATTCACAACCAGCGAGCAGAAAAGGACAGAGAAAAAAAATTTGTTTCTTAATCAGCTGAAACTCCCATGGATCATCCATCTCCCATTATCACTCCAGCAAATGTAAGAGAAGAAAATGGGAAGATATGTAAAACCCTGTTTGTGCTACACATTTTTACTGCTAATAGGGTGTGCTAATTAAGAAAGCAGCCTCAACAGATGAATCCTTGAAACAGTTTTTAATTAACACTCTCTCTAAAGTCAGAATCAGAGGGGGGCAGGGGGAAGGGTTCTCCTCTGTCTCCCTCAGCCCAGCACCCACAGCAGGAGCCCAGAGCTGTGTCTGCTGCCCAGTGCCACAGGTTGGCTTCCAGTATGCCTTCAGCGTCTGTCTTAATTAAAAGAGAAGAAGCATCAGTGACAGTCTTCAATCAGGCATTTAATGAATAGCTGACAGGGCACTTAATGCAATCAGTCCATCGTTGTCTCAATGAAATGACAGCAGGATGTGTATTAATATCATAACTTCTGCTTCAGAGATCTGCTGGAGGACGCTGAAACCTCCCATCAAGGTTTTGCAGGCTTGAGTCACAGCTCTCTGCTCTGTAGTGGGTGTAAATCACAGGGTTTGAGTCATGCCAGGGCTGCACCTGTGGGAGACACACACCAGGGCAGGGACACCACTGACGGACTGTGGCCATGGGTGACCAATGTCTGAGTAGAGGTAAACCAATAACAAGCAAAGCAGCAACCCTCACTGCCTACATACTTAGATGGGGTGCGGGGCGAGAGGGGAAAAGTGTTTGGCTTTAGCTGAGCCCCAGGGAATGAGAGGTAATGTGTTTTCTTAAGTGTTTTTTAATTGTCTTATCTTTTTTTTTTATTCCCTTAATACCCAAATCAGGAGTCGGAAGTTGGTGTTAATTGGCAAGAAATTAAATTAAGCAAGAATTTCCCAAGTTGAGATAGTTTTGCCTGCAGCACGCTGCCAGGGAACATGTTCTGGGCTGCTGCTCTGTCCTCCACCCCACACAGCCCTCAGTCCTCCCCTGGCTGTCAGCTTGTGTACAGCAGGGTGGGAGCTGGTTGTTATCCCCCTATTAACCTGTTTACTTCTTTGGTTCACATACTGGGAACATTCTTGGGCTTCTGGGTTTGCCCATGTAAATCAAACTAGAAGGTAACAATTAAGGTTCTACTGTCTGACAGTAATTGCTGTGCCCCAGTCACACCTTCCAAAGCTGATCGCTCTTGTTTGTGTGCAACTCGTTGGTGTAACAACTGGTCTGTGTGGTGTTGGTAGTAAAAGGGATTGGGTCCAATTAGACCCCCTCATCTCATTCAGTGACCCATCCAGGAACCAAGTCTGTGTTACATCATTCCTTCTTGCAAACAGGGAAACCAAGAATTCAAAATAAAAAAGAACTTTCTTGGGATGGGGAAATACCAAAATAAGAACTCAGGGTAACTGCATTTATATGCTAACAGTTACCATTGAGACATTTCTCCACTCTCCTTTTCTTGGAGGAGGAATTTTATTCCCTGATGGACAGCCTGGAAGATGATGATACACCCCTTGCAGAATGATTGCAAGGTAGACAATGACAGCTCAAGCTTGCCTTGCTCTGCCATTTTCTTGAAAACGCTAATGGGACTGCCAAGAGGGCATGAGAGTGTTATTTTCTCTCCACAGTCCATTCAGAGCCAGCCTTCCTGCGGAGACAGCCCCCGAGTCCTAGTTAGGTTCTAGTGGTTGTGATGACTATGGTGTGGCTGCTTGTCCTTTATCTTCAGACTCACCTGTCTCGCTCCCATCTGGATCAGTCAGTGGTAATTACAATCCTGTGACCTGTTAGGCTCTTGGGAGATAAAAAGACCCATTCCTTCCAACAAGATAGAGGTCACAAAACACTCAAATCATGTTCATTTATGGGATCATTCAGGGAAACAGAGCTGTAGGTGAGGCTCAGAGATATCACAGATAGAAATCAGATGGCAAAAACAGGCAGGCAGCAAAGTTTTTGCAATGCCCTCAGAAGAAATGCTGAGAGAATCACTGGGTGGCACTTAGCTGTTTGAACTGAACCAACTCTTTATTTTTTTAACAGTTGTAGCCTGAGGAGAAGAAATTAAAATACTGGATGCAATCCAGTCCTGATCTTGAACAGCCATTTCCAGCAATATCAAATACAAATTGCTGTGGAGAGGAGACTGAAAACCGCTGTGCTCCCACCCGCAGGTGAGTCAGACTGAAATACTTGTCCAGAGAAGATTGTTTTCTGAACCGACTTCTTTTGATCCCTTTCTGCCAAACTTTTAAATTTCTTCTACTGCATTTTTCTGATATACTCTTTCTTTCTTCCTGCATATTTACGTTTACTTCCTATCTCCCACCTGCAGCTGAGCGGCTGCACTTCTGCCAAGATCGCACATAAAACAAAATTAGGAAAGGAGAGATCAGCTAATAGGCAGTTGCTATTCATTATGGGAAATTACAGCTTTCGTGTCTTCATAGAGTAAACGCCTGTCAGCTCCAAACCAGAGACCTGTTGCATCTAAATACCTTGCTTAAGTGGGTGGATAGGCTAAATCATTCCTCCTTCTAGCAGAAACTGCTGCTGCTGTCCTCGGTGTCTGGGGACAGACACGAATGGTACATGGAAGGTGGACAGGACATGCTCTCCTCCACCCTGTTTGCCTCCCCTGGGACCCGCAGTGATCCTTGGGCCTTCTCTGACACCACCAAGAAGAGGCTTTCTCTGAACCATATTCACCAGTGAACAGCAAACATCTTGAGGTGTCCCCATCCAGGTAAGCAAAATTTTCATTTCCGAGATGGAAGGTGGCCACCGAATTAAAGACAGTGGGCAGCTGCTGGAAGATGCACTGCCTTTCTAAGGCTGAACGTGCATGCTGCTGGCAATAGGTCTGGCAGAGACATTCCTGACACCAGGCCTTGGTTTGTGTTCCAAGCAATGTCCCGTTTTACAGGCATGGGAAATGGAGGCAAGAGGCACATGAAGCAACCTGACAACAGTAGATTAGGGAAAAGCCAGCAGTGAAACCCATGCCCCACAGTCCCACTGTCTGTCCAAGTACTAAAAGAGTTTTGCCATCCCCACATTTTTCATTTATTACCAGCATATTGTGTTCCTGCAGGAGAGTCCTATTCCAGAAGCATCGTCTATCCAAAGTTTACCACCTCTTCTGGGGTCTCTGAGGACCACTATCCATCCTAATTCAGAAGTTACATGCTGGCAGGCCAAGAGGATGCTTTCTGTAGACCTGTTCAAAGCAGAGAAGGCAGGAGTGCTGACATGAGTCTGTGCCCCATGAGTACTGAAGGTCCAAGGTTTGTTTAGGACAACTGGGCCTCAAGTCCTGTGTCATTGCACCTCAGAGAAGGCAATGTCTGATTTATATGGTCAAACCTGCTTCACTTGCAATATTCCAGCCTCCATCACTGTTTACACTGAGCTGCTTCGTAAGAGAGGGATGGAAACTGTCACCTTGTCAGGGAAGATTTTTGCCCTCCTTTAACAAAAGAGCTTTTGAATGTCAGAGCTTTTCCGTGTTTCTTGTAAGAATTTCACAAGCAGAGCAATGACACCTGTGGAGAGCTGGGGAAAATCACTGGATTGGGTATTTGCATGTCACATCCAGCACAAAGCCTCACTGCTTTTCCACCCCCACTCAGGGATTTTTGCCAAACTGCATTTCTAGGCTTCTCAAGAGTGCCTGTTTTATACAAGGAATGAGAGGGACTCACTGGGGAGGAGTGGGTAGCAGTGCTGTAGATACTCACCAGGGAACAAGAGGATAGAATACAAATTAGGTAACTCCAAAGTTCATGTAACCTAGATCAGCAACGGAGCCAAATCTCCAAAGCACACAATCTGGAAAGGGCTGAATGCTGAGGCCGTGATTTCTTCTCAACTACAGCGCATCGCTGCAAAGATGGCTGTAGGACACGGATCCAAGCAGAGCATGTGATAATTCACAACTATCAAGGCTCCCTGGTCTGGACAGACACACTGCATGCCTGGCTTGTCCCAGAAGGCAAGGACACGACCATAGCTTTTGGCCAGTGTCTCCTGGTTGTGAACTGGAGCAGAATTAAACAGAACGTTGTCAAAATGAAAGCCCAAAGTGATGTTGGGAAACATCAATGGCCACTTACACAAGGTAAACCAGCCTGGCATCTCCAGGATGCTTGCCTGCATGTTTTGGAGCTTGCACAGTATTTGAGAGAGCAGACAGTATGCTAGGAGGTGTAGCTGTTGCTATGGCTCCCTAATTATCTTCTGCAAGGTTACCATAGAGAAAAGCCAGAGCTGTCTTTAGAAACAATAGCATTTCAACTTTGTTTACATGGGCTTTTTAGTTTTTAAATAAAACTTTACATAAGCCTGAAATTGAGCCTTCAGCCCAGTGCAGAGCAGGGAGGTGTTTATCACTGCAGAAACTAAACAAACATTTCAATATCTGTTTCTCTATTTCATATTGCACTGAACCAACAATACTTTGGGAGTTGGGGTATGTTGCTTGGTTGACTAGCTAGTGAGTTATTTGTTTTATGGGCTTTATTTTTTTCCCATGTAGAGGCCAGAAAAGTTGAGAGTTGCATCTGAGGAGAGATGTTTTTCTTTCGAACACACTTATTGGGTGTTTGGCAGAGAGTCTCTGCTGCAAGGCTCAGTTACAGAAATGGAAAAGCTCCAACAGAAGTGCATCAGCAAGGTCACACTTCCAGAGCAGGTGACAGGCTGGCAGCAAGTGTATTTTCCTGGACCACAGAAGGTACAGGTTCCAGTGCAGACACTGTAGAGGTCCTAGGGAGCCCTTCGCCTTTTGTCCTCAGTCATAGCCAATATCAAAACAGCCTGGTCTGTGGTTATGGGACTGTCAAGGCCCTGCTTACTATTTCTGGCCAAAATGAAAGCAGTATTGTAGGTCTAAGAATGTTTTGCTTACAGAAAAGATGCATTCCCTCCAATAGATTAGTTTTGAACAAGCCCACAAATCCAAACAAGAACCTGCTTGGCAGAACCATGGCTTTGTCCAACAATATCCCCTGCTTTAGAGCTTCCTATGAGGGCAGGGGATGTATGGGTCTGAGACAATATACAAGCTGCTTATAGTCATGACACTGCAAAGTGTCTTTTTTGGTGTAAAAACTTACATTTACTGCACCAAAAATCCTTTTGTGTTGCACAAGGGGCATTAACTCTCATAGTACTTAGAAGAGAGGGCCAGGACCCATCAGCAGTCCCTTGGTAATGGGTGGGTTCATTGTGCAGGTCACTGAGTAGGAAGGGAATCGAAGGTGCCACTTGGGACCAGATGGCTGTGGTGTTTTACAAAAGGCATAATAGAATCAGTAAGTAAGGGATTGATACCTCTCAACAGGATCATCACCATAGTCAGAGGCTGCCTCCCCACAACACTGCATTCTTCCATGGGTTGACAAATGTAGGTCCCAGAGTCACCTTTCCAAAACCGGCCTCTCTAAAAGGTTGGCACCAGGATAAGCTAGTCATGCAGTCTCCCATCATTTCCACACCTCACTCACCTCAAAGAGAAAGAGGCTTGTGTGACCTTCTGAAGGTATTGCGATTGCACAGCAGGGTGCTTTCTGCAATCATGTGCAGGTGTTTGCAGTGCTGGCCTTTCTGATGCAGATCCGGTTGGTAGAGTCAGTGCTGCCTGGGGTGCATTTTATCTCCTCTGGAAGTAGATGTCTACGCTGGTTAGAACAACTGCTCCTCACAGTGCCTGCCTCTCTTCACTGACTTTGAAAGGAGTCTGTAGGGTCTCTTTCAGCTGTAGCTGCACACTTCGCTGACTTCTGGCTGTGAGATGAATCCCATCCTCAACTTAATTGCTACCTTTAATTATTTCAATATCTAAAGTGATTGTATATCTTAGTGTTGAGGCAAACATGGAAAACCCACCATTTAACCTTGTCCATACATCAAGAATACCACTGACTCTGGAAACTTTGAGGGTAGCAGTTTGTGAAAAGCCAGAGTGGCCACAGAGTTAGCAATTGGCTAAAAATCGAGCAGTGATTCCCATAGGGTAGCACCTCCCACAGTTTGGTACAAAAGGGAATTCAGAAAACTCTCTTTGCTGTTGTAATGATCTACGTAACTTTTCACAACACTGTCAGAAAGATAGAGAATGCCATACTCACTTTTTGGCATCAATAATATAATAGTTTATTAATTCTGCAGCAGAAGAAGTTAATTGGCTGGGGATAAATTATGAATGGTGCAGGAGGAAGGGGAGGTCTATATTCCTCTTGTTCACAATAAATGAAATTGAGTATTATTAATACATAGCAAGATTAAAGCAATTTCCCTCTGATTCATGGCTCCTCCTTTCTCTAAAGACAAATGAGGCAGAATTGTTTGTTTCTGCTTTAAAATTTCAAGTATTTCCATCAAATTTGCAGTTGCTTTCTGTCCTAATGGAGAGAGGACAGACAGTTTCTACTACCACCTAAACCCAGCCGTAGGTGGTCAGAAAAGAAGAATATCCACTCAGCAACTGGGGTATCATTTTGTGAAAACTTGCTATAGCATTTTATCTTAGTGGGCTCATTTTTCATCAAAGGATAAACAATAAGATAAAATTTCTCGTGTTAGCTTTTTATATAACCTAAATTAAAAAAGAAAGAAAAAAAAGACCTTGAAACAAATCAAGCTGACTTAACGACTGCTGGTGAATAAAAGAGTACTGGTGCAGTTGTACAGTGTGTGCTGGACTTGAAATGCTAAATAACCTGCAGAGAAGCGGCACTTCCAAGATGCCCTACTAAGAGAGGTCATTAGCCCTTTTCAGAAATAAAAGGAGCAATTCAGTTTGCAAACAAGCGAGAAAAGTTGGAAAGCAGAAGACCAAGGAGATCACAGGGGAAGGCAACAAACAACTGCAGAGTCCCCTCTGCTGAAAGGTGCGTCATGCAGAGGGACCTTCCTTAAAAGGGGCAGAGACGACAGCAGAAGGGAAAGACTGGTTTGTCAACATTGGACAAATTATAAGATATTCAGGCTTCCCAGAATAATCCATGGCTTTTAGAGCAGTGGAGGTAGTGGGGGACCACCCCAAGAGAAAAGCAGATGTGAGGATACCAGGGACTGCTGGTGATTCAGCTAGGTCAATGTCCTTTTCACTGGGGTTTGATGCCACTGTATTCATTTTGCTGATTGTTTGAAAGATATTATGGCCATATTGGGACGAATGAGGTGGCCCTGGCTTAGAGAGAATGGCAATGTCTCCCTCTAGTAGCTGCCCCAGCAAGGAAAATTGCCTCCAACTTGCTGTTTTTGAATAAGTGAATATTCCATTTCCCCGTAAATAGAGAACACTGGCTTTCACCCTGAGGATATTTGGGTTGATTCATACTGTCTATACATCTCCTCTATGGCTCACTGCACCAATGTATCTCTGACTGCAATACAAATAGTGCATAGCAGTAGTCCTGGCCACTGAAGGAAAAATGTACATTGTCTGACAGCAACAAGGATGCAGCTCCATCTGTCCTGAACTTACTGTTATCATTTACATAAGTAAACATGAGAACAAGGGAAATGTGAGTCATTCCACCCTGATTCAAAAGCATTTTACACCCTGCCTGCATGAATGGAAATGCCCCAAAAGAGCATCAGACAACAGATCTACCAACCAGCCCACCAGCTATACGAATGCATTTGTCAGGTTCTCTCTCTATGTACTTTTTGTAATACTTCAACACAGTTTCCTTTTCATAGCTCTGCAATGGCTGGGTGCTCAAAAGCTAGTCATTTTTTCCCCTCGATACCAATTGTTCCAATAGAAGCTATTACCTCTCCCTGCAAACCTTGTCTCCATGGAATCCTTAGACCACCATGGTCAAAGCACCACTACCATTTTCCCCTCTTGCACATCCGTCTCATTAGCTCTCTTCCATCATGCAGGTGCCTCACCACATTGTCCTCCAGGAGACTTCCAACGACCCTTCTCTGCAGACCTGTCTGCCCAAACTTTGTGCAGGCTCATACTGTGTATCATTCCCTGTCACATTTCTCTCTTCAATAGCCCATGAAAAGAGTCAGATGTATGATCTTTTTCACAATACTGCCTGCAAGACTCCACTCCCATACCTGCAGTGCCAACTTTCCCTCTCTACCCCTCTACCTTCCCCCTAGATTTCACAAGGTCCGTTGGAAAGGAGGCAGAGGTTGGTCTCTTTTCCCCAGTGACAAGTGATGGGACAAGAGGAAACAGCCTCAAGCTGTGCCAGGGGGGGTTTACGTTGGATATCAGGGAAATTCCTTCACCAAAGGGCTGTCAGGATTGGCAGGGGCTGCCCAGGGAGGGGGGAGTCCCCACCCCGGGAGGGGTTTCAGAGCCGTGTGGCCGAGGTGCTCAGGGACATGGGTCAGTGGTGGGATTGACTGTGCTGGGTTAAGGGTTGGACTCGATGATCTTAAAGGTCTTTTCCAACCTAAATGATTTTATGATTCTATACTGTGGTGGCCTGTCACACATCCAGAGGTAAGTGAGCGGGCTGCAGCCTCTAACCAAGGAGACACAGGTGTGACAACATTTCTTTGGTTTTGCACGTCTCTTTAATCTCATACCAGAAAAAAAAAGTGCCTTTAGACATGAGATCCAAGGTCCAACTACTGACACAAAGAGAAGAATTGCTACAATTAAATTCAAAGACTTGTGCCCATGCTCACCACAGGAGTTTGTTTTATTTTCTTCTGAAACCAAGAATCAGAGCACTCTATGTTTCTCTGCAGAACTGTAAATTGAAACTAACGGGTAGATTGAAAAAGAGCTGCTTGTACCATATAACCAGTGACCTTCCTGAAGAACTTTAATGCCTGAAACATCCTAAAATTTGTTTTGAATCAATTCAATATCACCTCAGTACAAGGCAATCTCTATATCTGAAAAAGGCTGCAAGGAGGAACAAGCTTGTCTAAGCCAGACTGGCAGGACTGCAGGTAGGATTTTGATTACAGGAGTGTAGATACCACTTCTCCTTAATGGGATTGATTAAAAGCTTCAAATGTATTATCCTTTACATGGGGTCACTTTTATCTTGGGTTATGCATTTTCTTTTTCCTCGCAGGTGCAGGTTCATCACTTCTGCTGATGCTAATGGAAATCACAGGTTCTTGCTGGCAACAGGGCCACAGAAAGTTACACAAATCCTTTTACCCTCAAGTCAAGTTGGAAATGGCTTCATCCAGAATAATAGAGTGCATGTGTCAGAAAATGCTCCAGTCTAAAGAGGGTCCTGCAGTACATTGGAGAGAATGCTGTGCTGAAGAGGCCTGTGGTGATGTAATGGGAGTCATTTACCCTTTGCATTGCAGGATTTTTACCTGTAAAAGCAGGTCAAAACCCTGTTCCCTTGACCCTGTTTTCCTGTTAGCCATTTGTACTCTTCACAGCAGGAGTCATCTCTTGCAAGTGATTTGAATTGTGCCTAATGCAGATCTGGGTCTTGCCAGCATCTCACCGCTCCAAAAGAAGCAAGGACAGGCGCTCTTTGGAGTTTTATAGCAGGGACTAGTGCTCAGGTACAATTTCTGAGGCCTGACACCACTATTGCAGGCCCTGAATGGAAGTTTTGTCAGTCATGCTGATGCCCAGATTAAATTTCCAGCATACACAGCTCCTAACAGGGATTTCCATAGGCCTGTACAAAGTGCCTACAAAATGTCATGATGGACATGAACCCTAATCTCGCTTCCCAGGAGCTGGCGAGCCCCCAAGGAAGAGCATTGAGAGAGAACAAAAAGTTGCAGCAGAGCAGCCCACTCTTCCTGTTTCTCCCATCCCTGGAGCATGGATGCTCCTGGTGTCAGCCATAGGTATTCTGCTCCTGCTGCCTCTCTACAGTGGAGGTGTTCCCATTCTGGTACTTGCATCTTCTCACAGCTGCTTCATTTCTGAGGGTATAAATTATAACCCTGGTAGGCCAGGGAGAAGCTGATGCTTTGCAGCTGAGCCCTCTGGCTTGTCAAAGAAATCTCAAAAGGAAAAAAAAAGGTAGGAAAGCGGAGGTATGCCAGCCTGGGAGCAAACAGCAGCTGGTGCCAGCCAGCACTGACACCGGTGAAATGAGCTGACAGGCGGAGGTCACCAGGGGTGTTGCAGATGGACACTGCCCATGTCCCAGACCTCACTTGTCCCAGTCCCTGGGGAGCCAGCACTGTCTGCAGACTCAGGCAATTACTGTGAGAGCAGCCCATGGCAGCAAAATGGCTGTGCTGAGAGCCTGAGCTGCAATCTGGGGGAGACTCACCTCCACTTTGGTGCTGTCAAGATTTTGGGTTGTGCTTGTCAGCAGAGGCCTTGTGCTAAAACAGCCCAGGAGCCTGGACACCTTCTCCTGCCCTCAGCTTGTGCTCAGGGCTCAGTGGGCCAGCAGTGTGTGCAAGCCCTGGCCAAATCTGCTGATGCTGGAGCCCAGCACAACACCCTCTCGGCTACAATGGCAATGACAGGAACTAGAAAATTTGAAGCTGGTTCTCACTGGCCCAGCTGGGCAACTATAGAATGATAGAATCTTTCTGGTTGGAAAAGACCATTAAGATCATCAAGTCCCATTGTTAACTATACTCCATGAGGAATTAATGGCTATATTGGTTTTCCATGGGAAGACTGATCCTTGATGTCAGCTACCAGTCACTGAGAGGAGCATCACTGGAAACTCAGCTGAGGCTCAACTCCTAGAATTTTCCCCTGCAAAGACCTCATTTTATCCATTTTTCTTGCAGTAAGCTGAAGCTGGTTTTCCTCCTCTGCCAGGGAATATTAGCAGATCTTTGATTTCTGACCTTGCCCATGCCTAGATGATTTGCTCTTCCCTTTTATTTCCTGACAGCTTCCTGTTTGTGAGTCTGCTTCTGCCCTAGGCTGCGTTCTCCCCTCAGGCTCCTCAGCACTTCGGTGCTGAGAGGTGATGAGTTAGACATTGCTGATGGTTAAATAGATGAGTATGAATGCAACAGGTGAGTATGAACACTTCTCTTTGGGTGTCCTTACCCTAGATACCCTGATTGCTATCACTGTCATGAGCCAGGCATCCTCCATTCACAGTCAGGCCTGAACTCTGTGTGATGGATCACCCCTCCAGGCAGCTAAACAAAGTCCTCCATTAGCTGCCAGTGCCCTGGCAGTGGTAGCACTGTCAGATGGAGTGCGTGGTACCTGAGGCTACGCCACCAGTAGACTTCACAAGCAGCTAGGCAGGCATGGCCTTGCACTTAGATGATGCTCTCCAGAATGGATGATGGCAGGCGGAGCAGATGGGAGGGGGGAATTTGATTAATAAAAGAAGCAATTCTTACTCCCCCGCTCTGCTCTCATTACTGGCATTTGAAAGCCAGGATTCTCATTTCTTCTAAGCTCTGGTGTTGTGTACAGATGTGAAGCTGTGTCTCTCGGGAGTGCTTCTACCAGCAGAATTCAGATGGGAGGAAATGGGCTGGCGACACCCAGCAGACAATAATCTATTGGAAAGTATCCTCTGCAGATGTGCTTCCTCTTCGTCAGCACTTATTATTATCAATAAGATTCCTTCCCTTCTGCCCCACGCTAAAAAGGGACTGATATTTTATCTTGTTTTTTTCCAGAATGATGAAAAAAATGAGTGAAAGAGAAGAAAGAAAAATACTCCGTTCTGGGTGGGACTGACTCCCATGCAGAGAAGATGAATGAGGATCCTGGGTGACACTAGCTCCACTGAAGCCTAGACACTAGCTTTGCTAGACAACATCTGTAGATCAATGTGCTCCTTAGTTTTTAACTGTGACATGCCTTGTGCTGGCTTTCACCAGCATAATAAAAGCAGAGCTCTTTTTTTTTTTTCCCCTTCAGAAGCTTCTCCTGGGAAGGCTTTGGTGCTCCCCTGAAGGTTACAGTAGCCTGGTTAACCTCTCCTTCTCAGCACAGCAAGTCTGTGGCAGGTCTGTCACCTTTCTGCTGTGTGACCCTTTTACCACACAGTCGTGTTTTAAGAGTCAGGCTGTGAGCTCTTGGACACAGCATCGCTCTCTGTCCAGCCGGAGGGCAGCACCCAGTTCAGCAGCACCCAGTTCAGCAGCACCTGAACTCTGTTGGGTCCTGGGTGGCTAATGCACCACTATAGGTGCTCAGCCTGCTGGCGATGGGCTCCAGCTCACAGCTGGGTGGGCTCTACCCTTCAGTGATGCTGTTAAGCCTCGTGACTGCTTGTGCCTCTCCTTCCCCTTCCAGGAGAAAGGGATGCTGCAATGGTGCCACATGTAAAATGGTTTGAGTGGTGCTCTCTGATGCTGCAGTGTGATGGACTGAAACTGTGGAGGATTGAAGATAATCACCATTTCAGAGGTCCTGCAGTATGACACCTTTATTTAGTAGAAATTCATGGTGCTAGTCTTTGTAATCAGCTGTCCTTTAGAGTATGTAAGAAAGCTTTACCCACCTGAGTTGTGAGCAGGCTGATTGCTGGGGGAGTGTGAAAGGCAGAGGGCCACTGAACATTTTCCAAGGGCAGGGAGTGACAGGACAAGGGATAACAGGTTTAAACAGAAAGAAGGAGATTGAGATGAGACATCAGGAAGGAATTCTTCCTGGAGAGGGCGGGGAGCACTGGGACAGGTTGCCCAGAGAAGCTGTGGGTGCCCCATCCCTGGCAGTGTCCAAGGCCAGGCTGGATGAGGCTTGGAGCAACCTGGGCTATGGAAGGTGTCCCTGCACATGGCAGGGGGGTTGGAACGATATGGTCTTTAGTGTTCCTTCAAACCCAAACCACTCTATGATTCTATGGCCAAGTAGAAGCTCGGGCCACCATGGAGCTCCTCAGGAAACCAATGCCTTTCCCACTGAAATGAGAAAAAAACTTTGGTTAGAAGTGCTTCAAGTGAGGGGGGGTTGTATTGCAATGCTTTAAGTGGGACACACGAAACTTTGGGGAAAAAAACAAAACAAAAAACCCCAAAGTGAAAACAGTTGACTGTGTTTCAACCCACTGTTTGTTTCTTTTCAACCTATTATGTGATTCTTCTTTTTTTTTTTTTTAATTTTACTTTTTTAAAGCAAAAAACCATTTTTCTGTCCTAATGTTTTGACATGAAGTTTTCCTCCCCACTCTCGTGCACATACTGTACTTTTGTCTGAAAAAAAAGTCTATTTTTCCAGTTCCAAAATCCCAAACAAAACCTAATGTTACATTAATTTGAATGCAAGGTTATTTTCTGGTGGTTCTTTTTGGAAAGTCTTTTTTTTTTTTTTCCTGTATTAGTGTTCAAATATTTTCAGGGAAGAACAACAGGAAAAATTCATTTTTAATAGGGAGATCTTTTATCTAAATACTTAATTGAAGAAACAGGTCCAGTGTGTGTTTCTTTCACTGCATCTAATTTAATGTATTAAAACTTCCGAGCACTGTCTTTCATTTAAATGACCCTTGTTCTTGATTTGATTCAGGGAGGATTAGTGGAAAAAAATCTGATTCTTTTTTTGAGGGAACAACTGCAGAATAAGGTTTCTTTCTTGAGCAGAATGAAAATGAGAATTTGAATGCTCTCTGCCACCCTGGGAGTTCTGGAAAAGCTTTAAAACAAAACAAAACAAAACAAAACAAGAGCTAACCTCAAACAGTTGTTTCTGTTTGAAATGGTTTGGTTTGTTTCCCCCTGAAACAATACCAAGCCTCTGGTTTCCCATTCTACTGTGGCAGTCCTTGTGTTTACAAAGTACCAGGAATGTCCCTGACTTTTGGGAGCTTCAGGATTCTGGGAACGCCATGGGGATGCCGCATGAAGCTGGAGCCATCCCAGAGGTCCTGGAGGGGAGTAAAGACATGCTCTTGCTCCAGCTCAGACAGGAGGCAAACCCTGGGGGTGCTGGCCCTGCTGCATTTCCTTGGGTACCACATTCCTTGCTGGGGAGAGGTTGGGACCCCTGCCAAGCAGCCTGAGGCCTGAGGCTTCCACCCAGCATTTTTGCCTCTGGTGCAGCCACTGAGAGCAGCTCCCCATTACTCATTTCACCCAGGCCATCAGATGTGAACCATGGGTCTGGGACCCTGCTTCAAGTGGCCAGAGAGTGCACGACAGGAAAGCTGGATTTTCTTTTCCGGTCTCTTTTTCCTCTCCAAATTCCTTCACTCCCCTCCTTGTCCACCCCAGCCTAAGGCAGGTGGGTGGATATTTCTGCCCAAGACCAAGCAGATGATCCCTAGCAAGCTGAGCTCCAGCCTCACCACCGTGTAACCCCTGCATCTCAGCCAGCCACAGCTGGGTGACCTGGAGGTGAATGAGTCTGCGTCCATCCCCTGGTGCCAAGGAGCTCTCTCCTTAGTATTGATATTTCCCTACTTCTCATGCTGCTCTGGACAAAACAACAACAACAAAAAAAAAAGAGCCAAGCTGCTTGATTTTGCAATCTCCATAGATGTTGGAGGCAGAGACGGCCATGGAATAAAGATATCCTGTTCACAGGAAATAAATAAGATGTTGATTGGCAAGCTAAATCCTCCACAGTGTCGCTGCCCATATGACTGGAATCCCAAATGAGCCAAACTGCAACATGTTTTATGCTCTTTCCACACTCCAAATGCATTTTTTCAATCTATTTCCTTAAGCCTGCAGGACCGCTGTCTCAAATTCCACTTTCTATTTCTCCACTTGGACAGAAACACTAAATACAAGCTCTCCTCAGCAACAGCACCTTTCATTTCATTTCTCAGATTTCTAAGCACATCGGAAGGGTTAGCATGTGTTAACAGACCTATTGTCATGAGATAATGGCCTGCTATTAGAGCAACTTTTTTTTTCTTCTCTCCCTTTTGATGGCCGTGGGCCATTTTCCTGTGATGTGAGAAATGATGTCTTGCCGTTCCTGGACATATTATGGGATCAGCCTTGACACAGGCCCAATCAGTTCTCTGATCTCTCTTTTGAGAGAAAAAAAAGAAAAACGTCCCCCTGGGACGTTGTGTGCTAGCATGACAAAATCAGGCCACAGAAGAGGGTAGAGCTGATTCCAGGCTGAATAAACCCTGAGCCTAAAGATCAGCATCCCCAGGGAGGGCACTCTGCAAGGGCACTGGGAAGGTCTGCCACCGAGTCACCCTCTGCCTTTGAACCAAGGCCTGTCTCCAAGTGAAATGGACCTACTTTCCTCCTCTGCCCAGCCTGGAGAAACAGACAGCATCAGCCTAAGCAGATAAATGTTGAGGTCAAATTCTAAGGATTTATCAACTCTGGTTACAGTCCTTACTTGCCTCTCCTTAAGGAAATAAAGCAGCTTAAATGACCTGGAAGTACTAAGTCTGAGATAAGCAGCCAGGTAAAACAAGGCAGAGGTGTAGGAAAAAGGAGTGTGGTAGTTAGAGCTGCCACAAGGACTGTCCACAGCCAGCTTCTGATGGAAGAACAGCCCAACTTCCTGCATTACCACCGGTGTCTGGGAACCAGCCCACCATGGCACCAATGTTCTGTCACCAGAGCATGAGCTCAGGGATTGAGGTTACCCCTGTGGAGAAAAGTCTGCCCAGCAAGGCATCCAACCCCCTCCCCTGAGGTCTTGCTCATGCATTAAGGATTGGAAAGCAGGAGATGGGGGGAGGTCATAGCTTTCTGAGCCCTCATGAAGTCTGAGAGGAGACAACCTGGTTTGGGACCAAATGTCTGCTGGTCCAGGCTGTAGGCGAGGACACTGGTTGCAGAGGATGCTGTAATGCCATTAATCTTCTTGCAGGGACTTCTGTGCAGCATTGCAGGGTGATGACAGACAGGTGGGTAAAATCAGGATCCAGACAGCAGCAGCCAAACTATAAGCTCCTATGAACAGAGGCTGGGAAAGGGTCGGGGGACACGGTTGTGGGTGGGAGTGGACTTCTGAAGGTCTCTGGTTATGGGCTTTGCTCAGAGCTGGGCAAATGCAGAGCAGCTTGCTCAAGGCTGGGTCCAGCTGAACTATGAACACTTCAAGTTTCCCTACCCTGCTTCTTACTGCTGAACTCCTGAGGACTGAAAATCTCACATCCATCCCATACCTGTGACCAGTTCATGCTGGTTAGTTTGGGTCCCTCCTTCCCTGTCCCCTCGCTCTCCTTCTGGCCATCCTTGTTCCTACCTCCAACACAGCTCCTTGGACTTGGGAAATTCATGTCACTTCTCTGTCTTTATTTCCCTCACCTGGAGCTACCTTGCAAGCTCAGGGTTAATTAATGCTCCCAGCGTGAAAAGTGAGATGGGAGAAGCCATTATGGCCAGCTCTGGCTCCCAACATCGTTTCAGGATGGAACCAACATCTTTTCCTTCCGGTTCCCTTCAGGAACAGGGATGAGAAGGCAGCACAGGGGAAGAGTCCTGCCTTCCCAGTGGTGCACAGAGGATGTGGGAGGCAAACAGGGTGCACCAAGCTGGAGCAGAGGAGTAAGCACTGGCCTTAGTGCAACCTTCCCAGTATCCACGTTATCCACGGCTGCTGCTGGTTCCTTGTCTGGTGCTGCACACCCTGCAGAGGTGCTTATTTATTTATTTAAGGTTTTTTGATGCAAAGGTTAAACAAATCAAACATTACTGATTCAGTGCAAATGACAGAAGGCTAAGTGGTGTTATCTTTAATTACTGTCAGTGTCAAGGAGAACAAGCGGGTGGTGCTGTGGGGGTGTAGGTCTGGTTTTGGGCGGGGGAGGAGGGGGAATTGGCAGGCTGTAATTTGTATTCAGATGGGGACATCTAGTGACCACGATGATATATTGCAAGGATGGAGCGTCCTGGCACTCTACAACTGAGATGGAAAGCCTGGCTTGCAGCCCTCGCACCCACTTGGAAAGCTGCTTTTTCATTGCTGACACTGCTCCCCCCACCCCACCTTCCTGGGGACATCCTTTAGGGGATGTTCCCAGGGCAGCAAGGCCTTTAGGCCCAACTCTGCTTCCCCCAAAAGGACTGAGGGTTTTTGTCTCAGGGTCCCGTGCATCCTGCTATGTTGTAGGCTTTCCCCGAAGTTGTCACCACCATGGGTTCTCTACATCCAGTACTGTGCGGGGCGGGGGCCATGCCCTGGTGCAAGTGTGGAGATGACCACGGTGACAAAAGATCCCCAGGGGTCTGAGTTGTGTGAGTCTCTGCAGAACACTTCAGAGTGTAACATGGGGAACAGAGGGGATGGGGTCCTAATGCCCCCAGTTCAGTTTACAAGACACTGGGCAGTGGCTGCTCCAAGTCCCTGCACACCTCTGGATCCATCCACTGGTCCAACACACTGTCAGAAAACCAGCCTGGATCCCGCTCTGCATCTCCCTCACCCAGAGCTGTTTTTTCATGCAGGGCATGGCCAGGCTGTGGGTGGTCACCTGGAGCCAGGTTTCCCGCAGGGCAGGTCTGCATCCTGGCCTGGCTGCATGCATGCAGCATGGGGAGCTTTGATCCCACCAGCTGCTCTGCCATGGGGGCATCTCCAGCCCATCTCCGCTGGAGCTGTTGTCCCAAATGTCCTCTGCTCAGGAAAACTTACCTGAAAAGAACAAGCACAGGTTTTTTTCTTTTATTCATGCTCTAAGGCAGCCAGCATCATCCAGCCCAGGAAGCTGTGTTCATTTTAAGGCAATGACCTATCCCTCTCACATCATGCTCTCTTTTACACACCCAGCCAGCTATCTCCTTGTTTTCTGAGCATCCAGTGTCCTGAGGCTTTCCAGAATAGGCTGGGGATATGAAGAAATTGGAGGGTTTGGGTTAAAAAGCGTGTCCCAGTATGATCCTGTGGAGTGTGAGAGTGTAATCCACACCTGTCCTTAAAGCCCCACTGCCCATCTGGAAGAATATCTGGCTCTGTGAGCCTCGTGACCTTGAGTGGTGAGCATGGTGAGAGGAGAATCATCCTAGTCCCCTGGTATACCCTGGCCACTGGGATGATACAGTCTGGATCCTCTTTTAGTCAAATTCCTACCAGCTCTGGCACCTCATCCCCTCTGGCAACCCTTGGGGATCTGCAACGTGCCGTCTCAGATGGTCCGTTTTAAGCAGATGGAGTTTTGTTGGCTTAATGCCAGTCTCATCTCACCTTTCCCTTCCCCTAATTCTAATTTTGGGGACAGGCCCCTAAGAAATGAAAACACCCCATGCTTCTGTCACTACCTTCTCTCTGTGAGTTTTTTTCAGTTTGTTCAGTTATTACTAAATGAAAACGACCTCTGGGTTTGAGAAGTTTCCATCGCTCTCCTACATGCTAAAAAGATTGCACTTCACTTCCAAATAAACTTCCATTTCTACTACTGTATCTCTCTTCCCACATTTATGTCTACCTTAAATATTCTTTTCCTCTTACACCTGCTGCTATCAAGATCTCCTACATATATATTTGAAATTAATCCTTTATTTCCCAAAGTAGCCCTTGCTATCAGCTCCAGCAGTAGCACCAGTAATTACTTTCTTCCTATTAGCTGGTGAGACTTTGTGGCTAATTTGCAGGTACACTGATAAAAACCAGAAGTGTCAGGTGATTACACTCAAGTTTGACTGCATGAAAGGTCAGGAAGTGTTTTCCCCCATGCAGGTGGTTTATTAATTTTATGCCCTTCTGAAAGGTCTAGCATCAGAGTCCCTGAGACTCCGGAGTGCTCTGACACATGATCCAGGTGCAACGACTGCCATTTCTGTTCCTGGCTATCTGCAGAGGTGCCTGTACGCTTTAATTCACCAGGAGCTCTGGGACAGGGCTTGTCCACACCCACTGCCTGCTACCTGTTCAGAGCCTGACCCGTGTAAGGTTGCGCTGTGGTCCCGTTTCTAGCTGACTGATGGATGCAGACAAGTTCGCCCTTTCTAGCTCTTGCACCCACCATATCTGGGCTTCTTCCCTTGCTGCGCCCCCTCCTAAGGCAAGAAAGAGCTGTCTGTGGTGATCTGTGCTGCAAAGTTCATCTGCAAGCGTGAGAACAGGATTTTTACCATCCTCTCTCTCCAAACCTTGGACTTTTTCCTCAGGAGAAGGTCACACCAGTTTGGGACAGAGCTGTGCAGGGGGAGGCCAGGGTGTGGGAGGCAGTCTGTAGTGACTCCAGAGACAGGCTGTGCCAAGAGCCACCGTCTCTCAATTGTGGACAGGTCTCTATCATTCTGGATGATGGAGAGGTGTGTGAGTGTGCTCAGTGGTGTAGGAAGTAATCCACCTCATTTCACAGCTATAGAATTACCTATGTGCCTTCATCTACCTTAGGATAGCCCCAGAGAGCAAGGACTCACCCTTCTTCCCCATCCCGACAGCTCCTGGAACCATGCCTCAAGCACTTTGTGATGCCTCCTGCTCTGCATCGTTAGGGTTCACATTCTCCATAGGAGAGGGATAGCAATCTGATCTCCACCAAAGAACACAGCACTACCTGAGGACACATAACCGTTCAGTGGTTGTTGTTACCACTGGTATAATCCACACCGTATATAATAGCGGGAATAGGCTGCAGAACAATAAAATACCACAACAATCACAAAACTCACAAACCAGTTCCTGCCATGATTAGTGATTAAAAAATAAATCGAAATAACTGTCTGAAGTATAAAGCCACTTACAATTTATTGCCAGAGCTCTGATCCTTAGCAAGCTCATCATTAAAGGAATTACACAGGGTAGTGTACTCTGGCTTGTTGGAGCCTCTTCCCAAGTTGAACATAAAATGACAAATAATAATTTGCACAACATAAATTTACTAGCACCTTAAACTGTCAGTTCATTGAATTACCTCAGAGGACTAAGAGAGAGGAAGCTCGCTGCTTTTCACAAGGAACAGTAAATTCATACAGCCTGAGACAGGTTTCACTGCCTGATGTTGCTTGGAGAAAAATCATAACAATAACTGGTCTGCTGCGTACCCATTCATTAGCAGCAATTACACTGTATTAGTGTTACAAATTGCTATTGAAAGAAGTTACTAAGCTAGAAGCCCTCAGTTTAATTGAAAGCACTTTTTTATTTGATTACTAATGGCCCTGTGTTATAATATCAATGACCTGCATGAGAAAATTGCTTCCCCAGAGGGGAAAGCAGCAGAGCTCTGCTAGAAGACAGAGCTTTCCCCTGCCTTTGGGAGCAGTGAATGCTTCAGGCTTTTGGGGGGCGGGGGGGGGGGGGGGGGGAGAACTCTCAGCAGCCATGGGTGGGTAAGGAAAAAGTGGTCAAGGATTTTTTTCCATACCCAAAGGACAACATTTTATAAATTACCAAAGATCTGCAGGATGTTGGGACTTGGTGGCAACGTGGAGAGAAGGACTGGTCATATGCAGGATGCAGCTGCAAAGAGAGGGAAAAGAAGTTCCATGTCTGCAGAAGGGATCATTTTACAGCCTCCAGTAAGGAGGCTTTCACTATAAACCTATCACGGCACAATTTGGGACATATCAGTGTTTTCTTTTCATTGTGTGCAGCAACTTTTGTTTCCAAGATAAGCATGTAATTAGCCGAGAGAAAATGCAGAGAGAGGCTCATCTAGTAGGTTTCCATCTTGCTGCCGTTGGCAATCCATTAATGAAGTCTAATTACAATGTCAAAAGCCTATGTTCTAGCCCAGTGACTAATTGACTTTGGAGATGCAAGAGCTCTTTTGTTGTTTTAAGCCAGGAGAAGTGAGAAGGGAGGAAAAATAACTGTTAATTAGTTTAGTTCTGCTTTATCTGTAACACAAAACAAAATATTAGTTACAGAAGCAATTCAGTGCCTGATAATATATCTTGGCGCTCCTGCCACTGCAGAACACTGGAAAAGCATTCTTTTCTGTTGACACCTGCAAACTGTTCATGGCCCAGTCCTATGCTGTGTGCCTTGAGGAGGATTTTACTGTGTGAAGTAGGCCTGGTGATGCCAAAAGGTTAGCTTGGATGGAGCTTTTCAAAGAGTAAGGACCACAATATGGAGAAATATGAAAATTGCTACTTGCCTGATTGAATGGGAGTGAGGGAGGGATGGATGGATAAACTCTAGGAAAGATAGCTAGGGGAAGGCAGATATAATGGTATGTTCTCCATAAAAAATGAAATCAAGAGTCACAGTGTAGGTAGGGGCATTTCTTTGCTGAGTCCAGGAGTGTTGCTCCAAAACAAGGAACTTGGTGATTAGAAAGACACCACGTGTCTTAGGTCCTTCCTCAAGATGGCTTGCAGTGGTGTGAAGAAGTAACACTTGGTATCTCAGCCCTCTGTGTCCCAATTCGAGTCATTAGCCCCAGGCATAGTCCTACCTTGAGGAGCCTCTCTGGAAAGGACTGGGCAATGGTTTTGCTGACCAAATACTTGAATAACACTGAGATTTATGAAAGCTGTTGGATTAAACAGCCCATGGGAAAAGTAGGCTGAATGTATGCCATTTTCTGTGGAGGTGAAGATCCAGCCCTCACTTTACACAAATTTATCCCATTACCAGAAAAAGTCAGCCAAACAGCTTAAACTGCAGAATGACAATAGTAATATTTTATCACATAGACATTTCCATGGGTCCCATGACAGGAATTAAAATCAAATCTATCTTTTAGTTCCTGAGACTATTAAAATTTACGTTCAAGGCATTTAAAGAATAAATAGACATATAAGAAAATTAGCTACAGGAGCTCATTTCCATGACTGGCAAACTGATTATAGCTGAAAAAAAAATGAAAGAAAAATAATGCTGTCATCATCAGATGGAAGTGAATTGCCTTGGATCAGATGTTAGATTGAAAAGACATAGGAGAAAATGGAAAAGGAGAAAAACAAAATAAAGAATAAGAAGTCCAGAAATACGTCAGAGTACCTGGACATTACATTAAACCCACTTATTCCACAAGGATGAGATGAGTACTATGCTGTATGAACATAACGGAAGCAGCAACTTTACTGGCCAAAATGTTATATTTTCTTTGAAACCCTGTGTCATAAGACAACAATTTCAACATAGCCAGAGTCTCATCTTATTTCCCAGAGTAGTAAATGAGACTCCCAGCTACACCCATGGCTTCACCCACACCTCACCCATGAGGCCAGGCTGACAAGCAGTGCGGTTTCCAGCCCATGAGCTGTGGTTTGCACAGCTCCCTCTGCATTTCTCAAAGCCCACTTGATTCCTGGATTGTCCTTCATATGATTCCTGGACACCAGGAATTGCTGTTATCTCTTCCCCTGTCTTTGTCATGATAAATAAACCCTCTGACTCATCCCTGGGCGTATGGTGCTGGAAGGATTTTTGAGCCCAGTCCATTACCCAGTGAAGCCAGTTTGGGCCTAGTGAAAATTATTAAATAATTCCATCTTCTTTGATGTTTTCTGGGATATATTTGAGCCCTGGTTTCAAAGAGGGAAAGAGAACAGGATCAAGAGCTCAGTAAGCAACAGTCAAAAGAGCTGATACATAGGCCTGTTTGATCATTTGCTGGACCTCCAGGTCTTCTCATCTATAACCATTATTCCTGACTCATGGAGATAAATCATTACAGCCTTGTTCCTCCTTATTTTCACACCACCTCCTGCATTGCTACTCACTTGATTCCTCACCAGTCTTTTCCATAGCTTGTTTGTATGATGCTTTTTGTCTGCATGAATTCAGGATCCTGGCTTGCAAGTGCTTTTTCCTGGAATTGGCTGTAACACTGTGCTGATACGCAGTATTATTCAACAGCACGGTGAAATTCTGTACTGTGTCGGGAGATGGGAGTCCTTGGTAAAATGAGAAGTTGAGAGCCAGAGCATGCAGAAGCTTCTTGTCTTCTGCTTACTGCAGAGGTCTTTCTTCCCCCATTATGAATATATTCTCTTTAAGGTGCAAAGTGCTTCCACATAACCAGAAAAAAGATTCCTTTGTTGGCAATAGAGGAGACGTGGTTGCCCCATGTGAGGTGTTTAGAAGTCAGTTGCAAAAGTCTGAAGGAGTCGTTATAGTCTATAAAGAGAACTGGGCTCAGGTGCTGCTTTGTCTCACTGAGGCATCATCACATTTGATGATCCTGATGAAGATGCCCTGTAGTGTTTATTTCTGTTGAGAAACAATTGAGAAGCTCAAGATTAGGGGTCTAGATTTTAGATGTCTAAAATTAGGTGACAGAAATGTTAACTCTAGAAGTTCAGGAGTTGGTAGGGGTTACTCTGGGTTCTGGGGTATATGAGATTTGACTGTGTGGATGTGCTTTTGTTATTAAGAATTGACTGCAGTCCTTCAGCTAATGCTTGGAAATGTGTTGAGTCATTCCTGCAAGCCCAAGAGTATAATAAATGCTTTTTGTTGTAAATGATTTTTGCCTTAAGAGAAGCCTCTCTGTTTCCTTATGTATCTGTTTCTTCTCTTCCATTGAAATAGAAGGCTGTGATATGAGATTAAGGCTTTCCTACTCACTAACAACACTACAGAGAGATGGTGTTGTCAGGCAACTACATCAAAGCTTACACAGAGAAGTAACTTAAAATAAGCTTTTAAAATTTTCAGCAAACTTTTAATATTCACCCAAAACATATCTGCTGGAAGACATTTCTCAACAGGCCAAGTTATTCTGAAAAGCTTTTCACATAGTCTCAAGTATAAATATTTTGATACAAAAAATAAAAATAAAAACCCTTCCAAACCCAACCCCTTGTGCTCACATTCAATGATGCGCCATTGTGCCATGAACGAACATGGCCTCTTCACCCAGCCAGACTACAGCTGTAGGAGACAGGCAGCATTAGGTGCTTCCAGCTCAAATTGCTTTTTTGTCTTGCCAGTGCCGGGAATCCAGGAACAGAAGAGTCTGAAAGGTGTTGAGACGAACTGACAGGCTTTGAGTGTGCTTAGAGGTGTGGGATAAGGAAGGAGTCAGTGAGCATCCGGTCACCGCAGTGGTGAAGGCACTGCTTCCATCGACAGCAGCTCCAGCAGCAGTTCCCTGTGTTGTAGGTGCTAGTGACGTGCTAATGTAGCTTCAGCTGAGGACGTGGACACCAGAAGACCAGAGAGCTGAGTAGCAGAGACACATCTCCTGCACCCGGTGATGACATTACCGCCTTGTACCTTGCAGAGCCATGGCTGCCGGCTCATTGCACATCATCAGGACTTACCCAGAACAGGTCTAGCTCAGGGGCTAGTTCACTGAGACATTGTGAGAGCATTTGCTGGGTAGAAAAGCTGAGGTTTTTGTCTTTACAGCAGCTATAGATAAACCCAACTAGAAGCAGCATCCTATCGTATCTTGTCTGCAATGCACACTCAGAAATCATTTACTATATTTCACCTACTTGCTGACAAACACGTCATGCTCACAATAAGAAGCTGATCAGCGGCTTTGACATTTTACACCCAGCATCTGAGTTGATTTTAAGTCACTTTGACTTTTAAATTAAATTATCTCATGCATAGAAACAAAAGATGCAGAAGCACACAGCGAAGATTCACAGAACTCTTAATCAAGTACTTATTAACATATATATATTATGCTTTAAATCAAAACCAAATCTTTCCAGTTTTTTTAATATATGCACTCTATACAATGCAACAAACATTAGCACGGTCTAGCTCTCAGTCACGCACAGTGCTCTGCCCGTTACACAATGTCTGCTCTACTGTTACACTTCTTCCCTTTTAAACAAATGCAGGTAGACTAGACTCTTTAAAAGAATACAAGCTGGCCACAGCACTGTGGCGGAGCTGCCCTCCTTCGTAAGTGAAGGAGTTCTAGTTGTGTTACATTAGGAAGGAGGGAAATAGTACTGTCTTGGGATCTTAGACGATCTTGTTCTCCAGGGCTTCAATCCTTTTTGCCACAGCTTCCAGTGAGCAGGAGTTAAGGGGAAAATAATGGCCGTGCACATTAGCGACTGATCGCTCAAGTCTTCCCCTGGCTTGCAGAACAGATAATGAATGGAGCTACCTTGCTGGGAGCGGGTAGCAGAGAAATGCTGTCATGGTCTACTCTGGCATTTCCGGAACTGTTCAGATTGATGAACTTTTATGGAAGGTAGAAAATGTTCACGCATGCACACACACTCACATGTGTCTATAAATGTACTATGAAAGGAAGAGTAAAGAAATGTGAAACAGATTGGAGTGTATTTTGAGTGGTTGACTGAGAGTTCCTGACCTTGAGCAGGGTGGGTTGCGTGAAGAGTGGAGCAGAGTGCTTGCCTTAGAGTTATATAGTGTGTGGCAATTTTCTGCTCTTTTCACTAATTGCTTTTCATGATGTGCCCAGGAACGGCAACCCACTGAGTGAGAACTACTGATTTACTCTGACCTTTTGCATAACATAAGTCACGGATTTCACTCAATTTGAGTTAAAGAGTGGAAAATATACGGTGTAACTGACATAACAAAGCCCAGAAATGTGTGAATAAATTAGAACATTGCTTTTAAAATTATATTCTTTCCTTATTCTCAGTACTGAAGAATCTCCCTAGCTTTGTGTGAGGCACCCCAAGGTTGCACTAATTCCTATCCCCATGAGAATTTTGAATCTTATTCACACTTCTTTCCATTTTCTTGTTTCTCTTTCAACCATAGTCTTTGTCCAATATGACAGGAGACAGCATGGCAGAATGCAGTCCCACAAACTTCAGATGGGTCCAACTCACCTCACTGCTCATTACAAACATGAGAATTCATCTCTCAGAACTGAGGTTTAGCCAGCTGGGAGAATTTGGACCTATCTATCTGACTATTGGACCTATCCATATGACTTCATCCAGAGCACCAACTATACACTCCGAGGTGTTTTGCTGTTGGTTTCCCTCCAGTGCTATGGAGGAATTTAAACCGCCAACTCAAATGTTTGCATTGTAGGCATCTACTGTCAGAGAAATAGAATCCCGCCCTGGAGCTTTAATGCCTGGGTGGTTCAGCTGCACGTGTGCACCGGTGGTTTTGTCTGCTCACAGTTCAGTGTTAGCCACTGCTGCTCTCAGCCCTCACATCCTGGCCTGCTTCACAGCATCTGCAACTGGCAGAGGTAGCAGCATCATCCCATGCGTGAACCACACTTCCAGACTTGTCACATTGGCTCGTTTAAGCTTGTTTCTACAAACTGACCTAGGTCTTGGTGCCTACATCTCACTGCTCTCTTGCAGTGGTTTGACACTCCACTTATTCTGTGTTGGAGCAGTAGCTATGCACTCTCTGGGGAAGTGACTCTTGTCATACACATTCATAACCCAAGTGTCTTGTTTCCCAGTTTCCTGAACACCTGCCCAACCTCTTTCCCTCCTGTGTAGACTTTCCCCACTGGTTGCTCCAGAAAGCACAACCCAACCCACTGAGTTCTGAACAAAGACAGCTTCCAAAGGATATATTTCTGCTGCAATGAGTTTATGAGGTCTTCTACTTTTGTCTGGAACTTCACAATGGATTTACATTCACATGGATCTTCCTCTGTGGATCATAATATCAGGAAGATGAGTTAAAAGTGGCACAAAAAAGGATCAAATCAAAATCAGAATCACTGAGACAAGTGAAATAAAGCAATTCTTATTTTCTTTATCAGAAACAGGAGGAAATCAAAATACCATTTCTCCTAATTTTCTGACTGATCACTTCTGCCTTTAACCTCAGAGGTCTAGTAAATCTGACATTTTCTTGTTTATAGGCCAGGCTCTGTGCACAAAAAGTCCTTCCTGGATCTCCAGGTTCTTGAAAACCCACTGAGTTCTATTACTGACGCTTAAAGTTTGCCCCCCAAAACTGAATCTGACCTAATACAGTGCTGAAAACAATCTCTGTTTGCTAGTCCTCTTCCCAGTAACATCACTATGGTGGGTCATGCTCTTGGTTTGTAAAATTAAAAATGGAGGTGCTGTTTACCACCTGGGAGACTTGTTTGAACTTCAGCACTCCATTTCTTGAGCCAGTAAAGCAGTATGCATTAATCAGTTTGTTAATCTATGTCAATAATTTACATATGTTCTTCAAGAAAAAATAAATTAAGCTGGAATAGAAGCAAGAAAGGTACTGAGATGTCTGGGAAATAAAAGAGCTGTTTAAAAGGCCACACCGAATCAGCTCAACTGTCCAGCAAATGAAAGGCATAAAGAGAAGATGGACTTTTTAAGGGAAAGGACATCACTTGCCCAAAAATACAACAGGATTACTCCAGTCATGGGTAAACTAAAGCTGGATATTAAGAGAAGATTTCTAGCCATCTGTTGATAAATACAAGCCGGCACTGCAAATCAAACAAATACAAATATTTCCTTTCTTTTTTTAAACTCAAATGTTATTTACCAAGAGTGATTTTTTTGCAAACAAGTACTTTTTCAGAAATTTATTTTTACCTTATTTTGAATACTGAAATCTAAATGTATTAGCTTTATTGAAGGATATTTAAATACAGTATGTTGAGGGTTTTCATATATCTCCCATCATCTTGTTCTTGGATTGTCTCCTACTTTTTAAAGTATCCATGACAAAGAGAGTCTCCATCTTGCAAGTCCAGCTACCAGACTCTGCCAGACACCTGACACTGGAGGGTGGTGCCCCTCTCAACATTCCACAGGAGGAAAGGAAGATCCCATCTTTAGAGATCTGGAATCATAGAATCATTTAGCTTGGAAAAGACCTTTAAGATCATCAAGTCCAACTGCTAACCCAGCACTGCCAAGCCCATCCCTAAACCATATCCCTCAGCACCTCATCCACACGGCTCTGAAACCTGTCCTGGGATGGTGACTCCCCCCTCCCTGGGCAGCCCCTGCCAATCCTGACAGCACTCTGGTGAAGGAATTTCCCTGATGTCCAACCTAAACCTCCCCTGGCACAATTTGGGGCTGTTTCCTCTTGTCCCATCACTTGTCCCTTGGGAGAAGACACCAACCCCCTTTCTCTGCACCCTCCTTTCATGGAGTTGTAGGGAGCACTCAGGTCTTCCCTGAGCCTCCTCTTCTCCAGGCTGAACCCCCTCCAGCTTTCTCAGCTGCTCCTCACAGGAATTGTGCTCCAGCCCCTTCCCCAGCTCCATTCCCTTCTCTGGACACGCTCCAGCCCCTCAGTGTCCTTCCTGCAGTGAGGGGCCCAAACTGACCCCAGGATTCGAGGTGCCACCTCACCAGTGCCCATTACAGGGGGACAATGACTTCATGGAGAACACGGCACTTGCCCAGCATGGCCCAGGACATCTGTAGTGCATCAAGTAACCAAATCTTGTTTTTCCGAAGCAAGTCCCCTAACTTCCCTAGTGCTTTTTCTCTCTAATATATATTCAGGAAGAAAAACAGATGAGTCACCTACTGCTAATCCACTAATATTCACATGGGTATCTCTTGGTTTTGACACAAATAACAATGTTAAAAACTTCAAGGAAAGGGAAAAAGGACGTTAACATTTGACCATTTGTATTATTTCATCCAGCTGATGCTGTAGAATGTCTCTGCATGCCATGAGAGCAGGGGAGATCTCTGCATCATGTGGGGCCATGGGATACTTAAGAGCAGGTTCTACACACTCATGGAAAGTAGAGCTGAGCTTGGCAGAGCTTTCTTGAGAACTAAATGAGCCCTATCACAGCTGTGTGCAATGTGTTATGCTGGGAAGAGCAAGGAAAGATTTGCCTAGCAGGATAAAGGAGTCTGAGCACCTGGCCTTGACACGAGAGTGCCAGGTTCTTGAGCCTGGCAGTGCAGTTCTCAGAAGCACAGCAAGGTATTCAATGTCTTAAATGAAGCCTGAGTGTTTGGGATTCATTATGATCTGCCTGATCAAGCAGATGCATTACAAAGGGCCAATATTTCATAGGAGGTATATGATTCCTTCTAAACAAAATCTAAAATAACTGTGGTAGTTCTTTCTGAATCGTTTTTAGACCCAGGTTATTTACACACCAACTTTCTTTAAATTTTATGTTCTTCCTTACCTCCTCTTGTCATGCCTGTGTCCCACTCAGTCCTCTCAGCCTTTGCATCACTAAGCTATCCAAACATGAGCAACTTAGCATTCATGTTGCCCAAATTTAGAAACCTACATGTGGAAGATGCTAGATGTTTATTCTAACTTGAAATGTGTCACCCCTGTGGTGCCTCTTTGACTCTAGAAGCAGTCAGTGGTTAGTGAGCTTCAACTCAGATGTTCAATTTTGTGATGATCTTCAAATTAAGCCAAATAAATCAACCCTTAGCTTATCTTCTAAGAGCAACTTTTCTTTCCTTATGTCACTTTTGGCCATTCTCAGGAACTGGTACAGCCTGAATTCATCATTATTGAAAAGGAAGGTAGAAGAGGGGAGAAGGGTGGAAGAAAAAGGAAGGAGAAGGCAGTTTGTGAGAAGTGGAGATGACTGTGGTGTAGGGGTGGCTGGGGTTCAGGTAACCACCCAAAATGTTGATCTCTCATGATCCTTCCAAGTACTGTACAAACTTGATACACTAAGAACAGAGATCTCTTTGTAACATCCATCTGAAAGGGCATTTTTGTCCTTCTGCTTCCAGCTTTCAAATTCTGTGACTAAATTCCCCCTCCCCCTAATCCCCCACTCTCACCAATGCAGATTTTCATTTGCAGCTTCCTCCCGATCTTGCTGATGGTTCTGAAGTCAGCTGTGTAGAAGTAGTGCTCAGCTACTGGTTCTGAAGCAATTTCCCTCAGCTCATCCTCAACTGCATTGCCAACTCCCACGGCAAACATCCTGAAGCCTGCAAACAATGGGAACCTGTCAGTCAGACAGCCACGGAGCACCTTGCTGCTATGGTACCAACCCCCCATCAGTTTGTACATCCTCGCTCACCTTCTGGACCTTAGGTCTCCACACAGCTCTGAAGACGTTAACTGCAAAATTAACCCCCTTACCCTCTACTATTATAGACTTATTTCAGCCAGGTCAACCAGGATTCCAAAATATTTTTGCAGGTAAAGTCTTACTAGAATTATCCAGTCAATGACCAGTATCACCATGAGAACAATGCTTTGGAGATACAAGAAAGGACAGATGACCATAATACCTTGACAGGATCATGCATCCAACTAAGAGGGAGGCAATAATATAACAAAAGGAAACAGTGGAAGTTTTTGAAATAGCCTGCAGCCACCTTTAATCAACCTCTGTTGTGGCAAAGTCCCCTGTGCAGTGGAGACCTGTGGATCAGCAAAATTGTAGCTGAATCTCTTTCTAAAATTGCAGCTCATACAGTCTGTCAACAGCAACCCATACTGTGAGTTAAGAGCATGTCCAGGTACTATGCTTCACTGCCAAGAGATTGATTGGCCACCTCTAGCTTAAACCTATTTCTATTGAACTGAACTGCAGTTTTCCCATTTACTCGAATGGTGATACTAGTTAACCCCTGTTTTGAAATACTTGTCTCTACTTGTCCATGTCTAGACACTGCTAATGCTTTCCCCTCCTCTGCTGTTTGTCTTGTCTTTGCACCTCTGGACGTGTCCAATATTTGGGGTTTTTTTCAATGTCCATCTTAAGGGACAAATTTGGAGTGTGGTTATAAGCATCTTGTTATTTATCCCACTGAAATTACTTATGAGCAGATGTTGGCGGTTTCTGTGTAAGAACAAGAGAGGAGGAAGAAACAAGGCCTCAATTTTTATCATCATGGAGGAATAAAATCTATGGATGCAGTTTATAAGTACTTTTTGTTTTATAAGAGCTGAACATCCACGTAACATGTCAACTTGCTTTGTAAACATCAGTTTCTCATGAGCTCGTACCTGACCTTTATTGTTATGTGCTAGCCCTTAGTCCCATCTAGTGGTCAAGACTGAAGTTAAAAGGAAGTGAAGGATTTAGTAATTCCTGAGTGTATTCACGTGGGCTGCATCCATGTAACACATCTTGTTCAGCAGGTCGGCAAAGGGACAGCTCTCAAGATATTTATACTTCATGGTCTTTAGACCATAAATATACTAATATGTAGCCACTGTGCACTTTTAATATGCCAGTCAACGCTGAAGAAAGTTTTTCATTAGTGTGCCTGGGCGAGTCTCATTTTTAGTCAGGGAATCCACAGTTACTCCTTTCATCTGTTTCTGCTTTGTTTATTGTTTTATTTCTTCTTTTTCTTTTCCAGGCTTTAAGGCTGATACAGCCAAGCCACACTTGGCCCTACAACTCCTGTTGTTCTCCAAGGGGCTCTCCGGTGGTTGCCTTTGCCACACCATGAGTGCCACTGGTGCTGACCTGACTTTCATTACCAACATTAGACAAGTCCTCAGTTTTCCCTCTGTGGATTCCTTCAGATTTATGGGAAGCATGCTAGACAAGGGTGCATCCCATACCAAATGTGTGAAGTTCCATCCTGCCCAACAGAGAGACCTCCAGCAGACTAAAAGACACAGAGGGCTTGTGGGAACAAAAATCAGCTGCTGTCAAACCAAGATTCATCTGAGCCCCAGCCAGAGTTGCTCCAAGTTCTTTATGAGTGTGCAGGGACACACATCTCAACAAAGTTAGTCTATAGCAACGTGTTCCTATCCTATGGAAGACACATCTCCAAGGAAAGAGTCATACCTAGGTTGATACTAGAGGTAGTACCTGGTCCAAGGGAGAAACAAGCCACTGAGCATTCAGGAGACCTACCTAAGTCTTTGGCTTTCTTAGCAGCATCAGTGATGTAATCTTGTGACCGTCCATCCGTGAAGACTATGCCCACCTTGGGGACCCCAGGCCTAGCTCCATTGATGATGGAAAAGGAACTGTCAATGAGGTACTTCAGAGCCTGGCCCGTCATCGTTCCTTTCTCCATGTAGGCCATTTTCTTGACAGCTGCTTTGATGTCTTTCTTGTTCTTGAACTGCCCCAGAGGAAACTCCTGTCTGACAGAACTGGAGTACTGAACCAGGCCAACTTGGGCCTGTTTGTCTGACACCTCCAGCGAGTCCACAATTTGGTTGATGAATTTCTTCACCAGCTCAAAGTTCTCAGGCCGCACACTCTTAGAGCCATCGATCAGGAAAACAAGATCCAGGGCCGATCCTGACCCACCACTGCAAGCTGAAGAAAATAGGAAAAGAGGGCAAGAGAAAAGACTAACTCAGACCCCAATTAATTATGTAGGAAAATAACCCTAGTTCTAAAAAAAACTATTTTATCACTGATGAAATAGGTTTAATCAATCAAAACAACAGTTCACATGAATGTTTTCAAAATAATTCTTGGCTATAAGTACATGTTTTCCTTTTCTGCCTTTTCTGAACAGATTACGTCTACCCTGTCTCAATCTTATCCCCAACATACCACTGCAGATCACAGCTCGGCTCAGTGCAAATGAAAATCATTACATACCACTGCAGGTCTTCCCATCGCTGTTCAGCGTGAAACCCTCTTTACAAGCACACTTGTATGCTCCTGGGATGCTGATACAGATCTGCTCACAGTCATGGTCTCCGGTGGCACACAGGTCTGACACCACTGTAAACGAAGGTGCAGATTGAAAACAGAGACCATGGACAAGGCTTCTGACCCCACTCAGCTGATGCACAAAGCCTGATATTTGTCCCACACACTCAGTGATAACTAAATCCGCTCTGCAGTGAGACAAAGCAACAGACGCCATTACTCTTGGATAGTGACTGAAATATAAGAGGCAAGGAAAAATTTTCACAAGTCTCTTGACTCCAAGGCACAGCCAGGACTAGAAATATTCTCCATATGGAGGGCAAAAACCATCTGTCTGTTGAACATATCACAATATACTTCTACAAAGCTACTGGATGAGGTTTGGTGTCCAACCTACCATCTGGGCTGGCCAATACACATTTTTTTCCAGCTATGTGGTACAATTATGATTAGTGAGTTCAGCTCCATGCACAGTTGTCTTTCCTGGAAGGGATTCATGTGCAAACATACTTGGAATTCACTTCAGAGCTACCCTTGCACGTGCAGCTTTCAGATTCTCTCTCTACAAACATTTCTGCCTGCTGATCTTAACCTGGATCTGACTCCTGAGATGCTGAGCAAACAGAAGCTGAATTGCAGCAGTCTGAGCCAGCAGCGTTCAGTGGCTGACAACACTGTCACAGCTACAGCAATGATGATGGAAAACAAACTTGAAAGTAAACAGATCTGGCTGAAGCAAATTCCTTCACAAATGTGAGGGAAGTCTGTGCAGAAAAGTGAGCGTTGGGTTCTATCCAAACGATGGGAGGTGGTGCGAAGTCTTTCAGAGTTAAGGGGCTTCTATTCATTACTTTGTGTTCTGCTCTGCCAGTATTGTGTGCTTCTTCTGGCCTTCCCAACTCATTCATCATCATACTGTGCCAGCACTGGTAGACCTTTCCAGCATCTATGTAGCTCGTGCCATTAGGTATATTAGTAACCATGCAGCTGGCTGTAACACCAGGCTCTCGGGTCAACTTCCCTGAAGCCTACAGAGATCTCATGTGTCTAACTCGTGGCTGGATCGCCAAGGGTCTCCCTTTTTCCTATTGTGTTTGTTGAGCATTATGGGAAACAGCTTGGACAGTGCTGCACAGTTCTGCCCGCTGTCAGTGCCCACAAACCGTGCGTTGCAATAGCAGGTGGTGTTTGGGTACCTCTCCAAGGACGGTTCTGTGCAGCTGCTTGCACAGCACGATAACAACCCACTGGGCAGTTAATGTGGCACTATTCTCTGTTAGCTATAGTAATCCTTAGCACAGCGCTTCCCTTGGATGCATCTCTGAGCGTTTTTACCATGGGGTGAACTTCGTCATCTGCATGTTATGAATCTAAAAAGCAAGGCACAGAAAGGATTTTTTTCTCCTTATCTTTTTGTAAACACCACTGCCAGACTTCAAAACCCATTGTCAGGCCTCTCCATCTCTGGCTGACTCTTGACTCCAGAAGAGCCAACACAAACTCCCACAAATATTCATGGCCTGGATTCCACCTTCTCAAATTTTGTCTCTATCCCCCCTTTAGTACGAAGTATTTGTTCCTCTCTTTCATGAGCTTCTGATGCAGTGACACCTGATTATAATACATGAATCACTTTATATTCCAAATTTTCCTCCTTTCTACAGCAGAGGAAATTTGGCTTGACAGAAAGCTGCTCACCCCCATCATTTTCAGCCTGAAAGTTGAATCATGAAATTTTACACCTCTTGAAGAAATTGGTCTCGGAGAGTTTTACAGGTCCATCTGTGTGTATGTGTTAGCAATGCCTTGCCACAGGCGCTGTGGTGTATCGCACCTTTTAAAAAGTGTTGCCACATGTCTGTGCTTCGACAGGACGGGTGTGCAAAACCCCGAGGCCTCTCTTGCTGACACATAAAATGGATATTTATAGACCACCACCTACAGTCTTGTGGGTACGTTTGAAAGTAATATAGCTTTCTCACTCCATTCACTGGTTTGTGTAGGAGTGAATATGTGTTTGTAGGATAGTCAAGCTCTTTTTATGTGCTATGCAGCAAGGCATTAGATAGTGCACCCGCCAGGAGAGTTTCCTGGCTCAGAAGGCTTGCAAAAACATCACCATAGTCAGGCAAAGGCAGTTCAGCCTCTAGCAGGGAAGTGAAACCGTCTCTCACTTAACGGGGAGTTCAGAATACAGTACTGCTGGGGCAATATACAAGTCAGATTCCCAGAACTGCCCAGACACGTCTAAACATAAGGACAATTATTTTAGCTATATAAAAATAACATTTTACGGGTTCTTTTATAATGCCTCAGGAAGTATGTGCGTCATTTTTACAAACTCTTCTGTGCAAATGAAGTCTAGAGACTTCTTTAACTGAAACCTGAAATTCCTGAAAGGCAAATTCAAAAAGCACCTGTCTTCCATGCTGCTTTTGTAGACTCAAGTCCTTGGAACAAGGAAGTAGGTGGATGAAGGGTGATCATAGGTACAACTTCCATGTGAAAAGCTTTCTGGAAGCCACTTGCACCTCTTGGCTAGGAACTCAGGGGTTGTGGCAAGGACTTACCACAGAAAGCTTCTTGAAACTTGTGGGTCAGCTTCTCTATAACGC
This sequence comes from Rhynochetos jubatus, assembly GCA_027574665.1. NCBI lineage: Eukaryota > Metazoa > Chordata > Aves > Eurypygiformes > Rhynochetidae > Rhynochetos > Rhynochetos jubatus. The sequence goes on along the minus strand of CM050672.1, from coordinate 3,053,061 downwards.
TGTAGCTCTCCACATAGTCCACATGATCATCCAGGGGCTCACTAGCAATTTGCCGCAGCGTGTGCATGTCAACGCGGCCAACCCCGATGGCAAAGATCTCGATGCCAGCTGCTCTGGCCCTTGCTGACACATCCTGCACTCCATCCTGGGGACGTCCATCAGTCACAACAATCGCCACCTGCACAGAGGAGGACAGAGGCAAGGTGTACGCTTGAATGGGTGGTAATACCACTATTGCTTGTGGAACAGTCTGGGTTAGTAAAGAAGGTTTCATATTTTCTAAAACTAAAGACAATTTCCCTCCCTTCCCCTCTTCTCATTCTTCTTGAGATCATATAAGACATTCTTTAAGTGGGGTTTGTTTCTTTCTGAGCTGGAAAGGTTAAACTGGCAGGCACCTGACTGATTTCTTTAAGGGACAACTGGTCCATCTCACCCCTAAGGAAGCCAAAGGAAAGGTTGTGTTCTTCGTATGCAAACTAATGCTCAAGCCAAACTCTATCTTTCTGAACCCCCAGCTGACAGCAAGGACAACTCCGACTCAGTGTGGGGCTTTAAAGAATCTCAGGAAATGTCATGAAAACATCATGAGATGAAGACTTTTCCCCATTTTATGGATGAAGAAGCTGAAGCAGAGAGAGGGGAAGAGATCTCCCTAAGGTCACACTATGTGTCAGTGCCTGCCATATTTTCTGATCCCTGTTCCACAAAAAAACAGCAGAAATGAAGTCCTACCCATACTAACATCAGCATTAAAACGACAGCTGCTTTAAGTGGGAACTGAATTTCACCCTGGATTAGTCAGAGCCCTGAACCAGTGGAAAACCTCCAAGAGTCCTGCTCCTGTTTCTAGTCTGTCCATTTCCCTCTTTATTTTTCTTACAATAAGTGACATTGTCACTGCATTTTGGTCTTTGCCAATTCATCTGCTCCTGCCACTTTTTCTAACAACTGTTTTATTGTGACACACTTTCAACTCCAAAGCGACTGATTGGGATGTAAGGCAGTATGGAGAAATACAATCAACAGGAGCAGGTGAGCTGCTAACCAGAAAAAAACTCCACATCTCAGGCAAACACCCTCAGTAGAAGGTAAAGAAACGTCAAATGAAAAAGGCAGGGAAAAAATCTATCTGGCAGCAACAGTGAGTTTGAGTGAGCTATCATCTGGCCATTAAGGCACTATTTGCTATTCTCCTTTATGCCATACATGCTTTCCATCTTTCTGAAGATAAAATCAGACCTACCAGCTGCTCAACTAGGACAGTGTGGACAGTCCTAAACAGTCATAGGACTGTTTTACATCCTTGGATGGAAAAAAGTCATCTCGGGTAAGGTGAGGAGTGTGGTTTCCTGTCCCACACATCTAAGGGGCCCTGGCCATACAAATGAAGTGGCTCCTTCCCCTTCTGCTCACCTTTCAGCTGAGGAATGGCTGAGTAATACTGCAGTACTAAGCTAATCTGCTGCCCTGTTCAGAGTTTTCCATCTGTATCAAGGATGTGTGAACCTAGAAAAATAGAGCTCTTCAGCCTGGTGAAGGTCAGTAAGGTCAGATGTTTATCTGCACTTCTTAAGGGCTTCAAAATAAATTCCTGGTGGCATCAGTATTCTGTTACTGGCTGCTTCCAAGGGGAAAAAAATAAATAAATACAAGTATTTATCTTCTGCTCATGGGCAGAATAAGGAAAAGTGTCACCCGTGGCAGATGTCAGTGTGTGTTGTGAAGAATGAACACGAAACCCAAAGGTTGACCAAAAGGTTGGTTCTGGACCAGCAGCCAAGAAGCAGAGCCAGCCATGCAATCGTGCTTTCTGCCAGGAGAGAGAGCCCTCGACTCAGCCGCTCAGCAGCAGGCTCTGCAGCTCTGCTTTCTGCATCATGTAGCAGCTCAGAGATGGGGGCTGCCAATTAGAGCTTATCAAATCCAACCTGCCAGGAAACAAGGTGCATTATCAAGTAGCTTCTGTGAGCAACACCACCCTACAAACAGCTTTCTGTAAGGAGCTGTGTATCTTTCGGTGTTTGTCACAAAACAGAGGTGGTGTATGTCCTCCTGGCATTTCTCTGCCTAAATAAAGTGATTATCCAAGTTTTAATCTTTCTTTGGTTCTTCACGTCAGGGTGGCATCTTCACAGAGGCTTGAGCTCCAGATATGACCCAGGAGGTGTCTGGTAGCACCATCCACGTCTGGGTCTGACGGGAAAGATCTTCATAATGGATCTGTGTGAAAATCTACTATAGAACACTCAAAATTCATGTTACTTTCTGGTCTGCTGTTGGAGAAAACAAAACTTCTGGTCTTGATCAGGCATCAGGAATTAATCAGTGAGCCCATGACTAAAGTAAATTTACAGTGAGTCAGTCTGACAAGGAACCTGTCTGTGACTGTGGTCAGGGCCAGGTGCTTACAGAAAGAGTGTAAGAAACAGAACAAGTATAAAGTGATCTTGGCATCATACGTAGTTATCTTGATAATTAGGAAATCCTGATTTTTTCCCTGGGATTCCCAGCCTAAGACAGTGAGTTCCAGTGTGAAAAAACCAATGTCCTTTTCTTTTAAACCTACCTCCAAATTATTTGCAGACAGAGGATCTCTGTAATTCTCTGTGTTATGAGCTTGTCTTATTTAAAAAGCTGAAAGTTGTGGTATGTGCCTTGTTTGGCAAAGGGCAGGAGGCAGATTGGAAGAAAGTAGCAACTACTGCAGCCTGGAGAGGCTGACACTGCTCTGCAGCAAAGGGCTCATTCTGGAATTAGCAGGTAGCCATGTGAGAAGAATTAAGAAAGGGTGAATGCTTTTGCGGTCTGAAATAGCTGAACAGGATCTCCAGTTTTGCCCTAAGGAAACTCAGAAACTGTTGCTTTTCAAGGTCAAAACTTTTACTCATTTTAACTACCACCTTTCATTTTCCTTCAAATTCCTAACTTTCTGGATCCTTCTTGTGTTACTTCTGTCATACAGAAATCCCCCATGTTCTCCTGACACAATTTATTCCTGGTTAACTGAGACACCAGGGTATTCACGAGCATCCCTAGGTATTCATATTTCAGGGTTGCCATGCGTAGGCAATCCAGCAGCTAATGAGGTAGCTATGTCTCATTATGCAGTGTGTAACAGCACTGAAAGGGGAATTGGGCAGAAAATAGAATAAGCCCTTGATTTTCTCTGCAATTTGACAATCTATTTGTTGTTCCTCCTAAAGAAAGATAAAAGTAAGTGGGCACCCCTGTAGATTTTGATAAAGGGGTAGCCAGGCTTTACTCTGAGCTCCTACAGAAACAAATAGTGCTTTTCCCTGTCCTGGGGTGACATTTGCTGCAGAGAGCACAGCAAGACTGAATGATCTTGTGATGTTTTGACCAGTGTCTCACATGGTTGACAACCATAACAGATTTTCACAAGGTCTTGCTGGACTTTTGCTGTGTGAAGGAGCAAGGACCGTGTCCAATGTTTCTGGAAGCTTCAGCTCCCTAAATTACTGTGTGAACTACTTATCCTCCCAGGCAGATGATGGGGCCACCCTGAGCAGCATGAGGGTCACAGAAGGGAAAAGTTTGCTGGACTTCAAAGCATCATGGAAAAAAGCAAAAAAATCACCTGGAAACCAAGGAATGTAAATGAGTTTAGAGTCTCCCACCTTGGAGGTATTCAAACGCCATCTGGACATGGTCCTGGGCAATCAGCTCTAGGTTGCCCTGCTTGAGTAGGGGGGTGTTGGTCAATATGACCCCCAGCAGTCTCTTCCAACCTCAACTTTTCTGTGATTCTGTCTCTTCAACCAGATCCAAAGTGGAAGGAAAGAGGGAAAAGCCTGTAGTGATTTTTTTTATTGCCTATGATAAATTATGGAAAAGGATATTACTATTCTTACGCTTTTTCAGACATCCAGGAAATGAGGTTTCAGGGAAAGAAAGCAACTTTGGAGTTATTTGTACCACTGTCCACAGAAACTTTGATGCTTTAGCTATGCTACTGCAGTAAGCCACTAAATAAATCTTATTTTTTCCCAAGTGGTTGGCTATTTAAACTAAAGGCTTGTTTGGTGTATTAGCAGGACGTGGCAGCTCTTGCGAGTATGGAGATGACAGGAAACCACAAGGATTGCAAGAGCAAGTTGCGTGAGTTGTCTGGCAGCCCAGCTGCAGAATAGACAAGAGCAGGAAAACAGTGCATGAGGAAAGGGGTTACTTAAATGTTGTGGAAGAGATTAGTTAGATAAAGAACCAGACATTTTCACAGACATCTCGGTGAAAATGTCTCTTCAATCTACAGTAATGGTCAATGCTGCGTGTAAGGTGACAGGCTCTATTAAGGAAAAAAATACAGTCTAATGCTGCAAGTATTCTAATAGTATTGTATAAATCAGGACTGTGTCCCAGTCCAGACCTGAACATGACCACCTTGCCCTAAAACAGACGTTGAGGAATTAGATAAAGACAGGAGAAAATAAAGAAATATGGTGAGGTGTGTGAGGGTGGTGGTCTTAAAGTGGATCTGAAAATATCCCATTATTTGTTTCATTTGAAAAGTAAATAATAAGAAAACCAGTGAAACCAATGGGAGCTGCCTTCAGGCAACAACTCAGACCTCTCCTTTAGCCACCTTCATTCATAACCCAGGTGCTGTTCCAGGTGCTATGGCTGCCCATAGGTTTCCTGCTTCTTGATTTCCCCCGTCGATTGGGTGACAACATCTGCACACACACACCCCCCCACACACACACCCACACACCCCTGAGACCTGAGGGCTCTGTGGGTGTTGCTGGAGCTGTGTCAGGGTTGTGCTCAGTGTGGGATCGCTGGTGCCATTGGGGGCACTGGAATTACTCCTCCATCAATGAGCTCCTCATGTGGAAGATGGCATGGAACAGTCTTACCTCCTGTTGCTGTTCCTCTGCCGCCCTTCTTTGCTCACAGGACAAGTGTCGAGGAGGAGAATGGCTTCAGCCACCTTGGTGCCCCTGACTGTTTTTCCTTGCAAGTAAATCTTCCGGACTGATGAAGGCAGAAGGGATGGAGCCTGGAGAAGAGCTCCACTGCAGTGGCAACCTTGGGTTGTCAGGTCCAAAAGTCACTTAATGGCAAATTAACAACTGCCTGCAATTTCTGCTACTGCGCAGCCGTGCGACAATTCCCAGCTTTCAGAAAAAACCCGTTGCGCACTAACTGGCACCCTTATCCATCTATAAACATCCTCAACAGCTTTGAATGGAGATCTGATGATACGAGACATGGAAATGAATGCTGTAACTGTTTCCCTAGTGAGAGCTGAGCATCTCCAAGGAAAGGAGCAGCATCCAGCCCTTCTTGATTGCTACTACATTTACAGTTACACCGTGGGCAGCTGCTGCTGACACTGCAGCAGTCAGGACAAGCACATCTGGGCCTCTCTCCTGCTTGGAGCTTCTGCCATTTCTGGACATTGGAAGAACAATGAATGGAGTAAGATGAGAAAGAAGCTTTTCTGTAAGGGTGTATTGGACGTAGTGAGAAGTAACTGTCTTATTTGCCTATCAGTACTCCAGAACTGAAATGTTTCTGTGGTCTGGCATTCAAACTGTTGGGATTTTTTTGTGGTTTTTTTGCATTTCAATCAGAGTAAAAATTTTTGAAAAGCAGAAACAGATATTATCATCCAGACATATTTTTTCTTTTTAGTTTTACTTCTCCTGTCTGGTTTTGTGCCAAACAATACCCAACAAAACTAAGCATTTCCCGTTACTTTTTTCTTCTGGACAGAAATGCACTGTTTGTGTGTGGTTATGGGTGATTGTGCTGAGAGGAGACCTGCAGATTCCACTCTGCTCACGTTTTCCCACCATGTTGTGCTCTGGCCAGACTAAGATGGCAAGAGGGCTCTGCTGCAGACCTGTCACCTTCCCACCAGCTCCCCTGCAGTGGTTTCACTGGAGGAAGCATCTCTTTGCCATACAATATATGAAACAGCTCTTCAGTGAACTCCTCCGTGAAGAAACTGGGCAGCCCTGAGTTCTCTGAGAAATGAGTCTTTTCCCAAGCCTTCTGAGAGCGGCAGAGGCAGGCAGCATGGATGGCTGATGTCTCTCTTGTGACCCTGCAGCAAACTCACTGCTGCTGGGAAAGGGAGGAAAAGCAACACACACCTTGGCAGCAACAGGCGGTTGCTTGAACCTCTAGAAAACAGCAGATTTGAGCTAAATGCAGTTTCTACACTTAATCTCTTTGAAGTAGTTCAGTCAAATGAATGAGAACAATTGCTCTTGCACCTAAAGGATTTTAAAACTCTTTCCTAAAAAACATTGATAATAACAATATAATATTAATAATGTCTTGCAATTTTGAAATTATTTCTTTCAGTGAACCCCAAAGCATTTGACAAACCAATGTTACTCCTTTTGAATAAAATCCATTGCAATTAGATCTTGAACATCCCCTGCGAGAGCTGGACTATTATATTTTGCACCAGGTGACTCCTAAGCTTGAGTAAGGATGTGGTCATGATGGCTCCTCAGATGAGCTTCTCTCCCTGGAGCTGACTGTGAATGAAACTTTGTGAAAGTTTCTTGGAGTATAATCTTTCTGCTGTTATTACTCAGGTTTCTTCCTACTTTGTCAAACCATATTTAGGCTAAGGATATGTAGAATTTTCCCTGCTGTGAATTCGTAATAAAAGACACTATGAAGATGAATTAATTCACATTTGCAAGTTGCTCATAGTTCAACATGGTGAGGGGGCACACAAGGCATTTAGCTAGATCATCTCTGTGGGTGACAGCCTCATTTTGAGGGGTGCCCTGTGGGTTCCAGACCAGAAGAGCCTTCAGGTTGCTGATTTTTGGAATTTCCAGGTCTTTAACAGTGCCTATTTTTCACTTTTAAGTGTTATTTCTGATTTGCCATCTCTCAGCATCTTTTCCATGTTCTGCTCTGCCTTCCCTAGAGCATTACTAGCAGTATGAGAAATGGAAAGTGACTGATGTTCCAAAAATGTTGTAATCAGGAGAAGAATCCCAGGCTTCCTCACTCCAGCGTCTGGGCTTTTGTCCAGCTGGTGGAGAGCTCTAGCTGCTTGCTAATGCCTTTGCTTATGTTCCTGGTCTGGTCTCATAGCAGAGAGCCAGTGGAGCTGGCATGGGACATAAGTGTCTAGGAAGTGCGTTCACAATGTTTAGCTAGAACACATATTGTCAGAATATACATTCTCCACATGCTCGGACGAGTTTTCCTGATGACAGTCACTGGGGGCTGAGCTTTGGCTACATGCATGGTGAAATCCAATGGGGTGAACCAGGTATCTGGGGTATAATTTTTTTAAGACTGAGCTTCCTGGACAGGGAATATGGGTCAGGAGCACCCATGCCCATTATTACCATGTGTAGAATTAAGCTGATCTTATATCCTTAAATGCTGAATGGTCAATAAAGTCTATGTACCTGAAGAGAACACCCAGAATGGAGAGCATAGCCATCAACAAGCCTCTGAAAAACTGGAAGAGCAGTGGAGGACACTGAAACAGCATTTTGCTTTATACCTGCAACTAAAAGTGGCCATTTCGAAGGAAACTTTCAGAAGGTTGACTCGCTTTTTACTATGGTAGATTCTGAAGCATTTTTATTACAATATTTTGGGAAGATGAGCGTTGTTAATGCCCAGAAAACCTGGCTGAAATTGTCATCTCATGGTGGTATATGTTGTTGCAGGCACAATGGAAATAGGGAGTCATGTTCCAAAGGGCAGGTATTCCAGGCAGACAGGAGAGCTAGTGAAGCTGGATTAAATTTATCCTGACAACTTTCATCCACTTCTGCCCAAATGAAAGTGAGCTTTGTTTTCAAGAAGAGTCAGGAGGTTTCCACCTCCCAAAGGTTTGCCACCTTTCACAACTCCCACTTGTCCCCACACACTCAAAGAACAGAAAAAATGACCTTTCCTCCTTTTCTGATTTTTCCAACTACTTCATGATGAGTCACAAGGAAGAAGGAGTGTCCAAGAAACAGTTAATTTACTTACCTTATTAAAATTGGGAGACCTCACCCTGGCCCCTTCTGAGTCACTAAAAGCCCGGCTAATGGCAAACTGGATAGCCAGACCAGTCATAGTCCCAGTGGAGAGTGGCTCTATCCTCCGGACTGCTTGCAGGAGCCCTGCTTTGGTGTGGTAGGTCTTGAGGGAGAACTCGTTCTTGACGGCACTGGCGTAATTGATGACACCCACCCGGGTTGAGTTGGGGCCCACATCCAGGCCCTCGATCACCCGGGACATGAAGACTTTGACTTTCTCAAACTCCTGTGGGCGCACACTCCGAGAGCTGTCGATGATGAACACCAAGTCGGTGGGTTTGGTTCTACACAGGGTGCCTGGAAAGGATAAGGAGGGAGGAGGAAAATAAAAGAAAAAGAACAGAAGGGTATTTGAGGAGGGAGGGGGTGGTCTTCTTAGAGCAGCAGTTGAGGGTGCAGGACCTGCAAGCTTCAATGCTTTCCCTGCCGCCTGTCTCACAGATTTTTTTAAGACCACTTTAACCTAATATTTCTGAATGTTCCTTTTCTTCTCATAGGAAAGCATCTGTAAGAAAACCCATTACCAGTTGACAACATGTACTTCTGAAGATACCAGTGCTGGACGTGTGGGAGCAGGTTACCCACTTGTGACCCCAGGCTATTGCTAATGTCTACAGGAAACTTAATTCACTTACGGCAGCATGGAGGGAGGAATAACACTGTGAACTGAAGACCCTGTGTGCACTTCTGCATCCAACAAAGTCTCAAAAGGAGTTACCACATTTTGGAGATGAATAAGCCATCCACATGAACATTAATTAATGAGATTATATCTTTGTCATGTGTGACCAGAAGCAGGTATGGAACTCAGCAGTTCAGATTCAATTGTGAATCAAGATACCCAGATTAAGTAACCAACATAACATGAGCCAGTCTCGTGTTTTTCAACTTGTGTCACTAATAATTAAATGCTGTACCACAGCAAAGACCAGCGCTGTTTTATTTCTGTGAGCTGGTGAGGGAGAATACAATAGAGAGATGTAGAATCACATAATTGATAGTTAATCTCTAGAACCCCACCGTAAGACATGAATATCCACTGTAAAAAGTGAAGGGTATAAACAGGATGCATTAGCAATGCAAAGAGCTGAGTGTTTGGTTTTGTGTGTTTGGTTTTTTTTTCTTTTTTTAATTTCTCATTTGCATGCTGTTTTCCATCCAAATTTTCAACCATGGCAAAACATAAAAAGGACTGATACTTTTTATGTTTTTCTAAATGAATTGTCCCATTTTCCCCACTAGATCTATAGCATTCTGTTCTTTTAATTTTTTCTATCATTTAGCCTGCCTCTATAGGGGTATCAAGTGCTCTGTTAATATTTGATTTCCACAGAGAAGGATAATATAGGTTATATCATAAAGGAAATTTCTGTGGACAGATTTTTCAATGTGAGCTTTTGGGCCAACAAATCTGTTCCAAATTATGACATAAATATTATAGCTAGTCCTCAGTGTGAAATCTAATGGAGCTTTCAGTCTTTCAGACAGATGAAAATAAATACCCAGTGATATATTTATAAAGAATATGATCAGTTTAGTTTCCTGAGAGACACTAACACTGAATGTGCTTCTGGCTCCCAGAAAGATCTCTCTAAAAGATGTTGTGTGTATAAGGCATGCAGGCAGTGGTTGTGCTGTCACATGCTCTAGTTTCCACTAAAATGCAATATAATCTTTTCCCATATAGGTGACTTTCACTTTGCCACCGTAATTCCTTTCAGAGGAAGGAAAACTCAGTTTGCAGTCCATCTACAGTACTGCAAATCCCTTTAACAGGGATTGTTTATGCCCATTTTACAGGTGAGAAATGAAGGTACAGAGAAAAGCTCAAAGTTTTGCAATCAGTTCCTCCAGCATTAAAGTGCAGATTCCCCTTTGCCACTGTAGCTCATCAATCACCTCAGTTTTAGGTGATAATCCAAGGAAGAAAAGTTATTTTTTTCCCCTGGGAACAGTTGGATCCAATAGAAGTTTTGAAGTATATTTTCATTTTTGCATGGAAGCTCTCTATTTTTGCCCTAAGTAACATTTTTAACCTCTTTTTATGAGAGTGAAGTATATTTCATGGAAATGAAGGGAAAAGCAGACATATCAGATGGAAACTTCAGGATTTCAGCCTGCCTGGTCACAGTCACTGTGCACATGTCAAGGTCTGCAGAACAGGCCTCGGTTATCTCCAGGAGGTGACAGTCAGGCACGCTTGCTCTGAGTGACACCTTGACTCAGCATAGTTTATTTTAAAATTGAATTAAACCAGAAATAAAATCCCTTGCTATTTTAAAAAATATCCGCACTTGAAGTTATTTAGGAATAGCTGTACTTCATGCACTGCACTTTGGCAGAAAATATCTCTTAGAGCATCTTTGTCATTTTCATTGAAGAAACAGGAAACCTGCCTAGTAACTCAGAATTAAAAGGTGTTTATTTTAGAAATAGCAATTGCTCACAGTAGGGCTGAGTTGAATGACTGGTCTGTTCAGTTTCCTGACATCGATAGCGCTTAGCCATTCTGCAGCAAATGTAACTCTCCCTTTCCAAATTACTAAGGAGAAACTGGTCAGTATATCAGAAAATTCCCCTTCACAACCAACAGCTGAGCCTGCCATCACTGTCATGCCTATTTTACAACTGTCAATCTGCCCAGGTGTACGCATTGTGCATCACCATAAGATCATTCAAATGTTTTTAAAAGCCAGCAGCAACTCTTGCCTTGGCCACCTCTCCTGCAGTGAGTTCCCCAGGTTGGCTGAGTCCCCTGGCATCCTGCCCCTGGCAGCCTTCCTTGCTGCCGGACCCTCCAGCCCTTCCTTTCGTGTTCACTATTTGCTGACACTCATTGCAGACTAGGAGTTAGAGACGGTGCCACCTCCAAGAGCAGGCAGCTGATGTCCCATCTGGCTTCTCTACACCTCACTTGGAAAGACAAACAGAGCAGGACTTTGCTCAAGAACGGATGAAGTAAAACCTAGGAAAGGCCCATCCTCAGCAACCCGACCCAGACCTTCCTGCTCGGTGAGGTTAACCAGAGCTTGAGATGTCTGGCCAACTCCTTCTCTAGCTCCTGGCAAAACCTGCCCTCTGCAGAGCTGTGCAGAGAAGTTTTGGAAGGCAGAGGAGAGCCCTTCTCCTTCCTGGGCCTCCTCCAGTGAAAATCAGTGAGCCCCAGGACTGCTGCTACGCCAGGGGCTGGGGCTGACCCAATGCCACCTTTGCTGTGCCTCTCTACAGACCTCCCACTGTTTCTCTAAAGCAAAGCAACAGGCAGAAGGAAACACATCTCCAGGGTTTTCTGTCTTGGGAAAATACTTGAGAAAGCTCTTTTGCTTCCCTGACGCTGGCTATTTCTTCCTCCTTCACCTCCTTCCCAGTCCCAAAGCAGGTGGGTGGCAAGGAGGAAAGGACCGACACCGTGCATCCTGCTGCTGAGCTACCCACTTACCTCTGGGCTGCGGAGGTGTCCCGCAAACTCCATAGCTCTGGAGGAGAAACAGCAAAGAGAGCAGCAAGGCAGAGAAAATCCTGTCCATGGCTGGAGAAGCTGGAGGCTGGATGCAGAGTGGCAAGCAAGAGCCTTGGCCCGAAGGTATTAACCTGCCCTTCCTCAGAGAGGCATGGGGCCAGCCCCTGACACGTGTGAAGTGCTGGGGGGGCACCGAGGGGAGAGGGACAAGCAAGAAGGACTAGGAGAAAATATTACACGAAGGTGGGGAGGGAGAGGATGTCCAGCCCTGCCGGCCCCCAGGCCCTCCACAATGGCTTCATTGCTCAGCAAAGGGGATGGGAAGCTATAAACAGACCGGAAACGGCGTGGTATGTGGGGAATCTGGGACCGTAACAGTGGGACCAGTGAACCCAGCCCTGGGGAACTGGGGTTAACCTGTCAATCACCAGCTCCCATCTGCAAATCCTGGGCTTTTATCCTTACCTTGCCACAGTAAGCAAACGGTCTGCGGTGTGTCAGGCTTGTGTCCTTCCTCTGGCAAAGACCAGGGAGGGAGCAGTGGTGAGAGGGGAGGAGGGATGGGAATAGGGCTACACAAATCATCTCTCAGTCCCCGCGATTGCCAAGTGCAGAGCTGGAAACCAGCCTCTGGGATAAGGGGGCTTTGCTTCCTTGGCTTAATTTGTGGGCGAATGCCCCGTTGAAGAAGGAGGGGAGAGCAAGAGGAGAGCAAGGCTTGGGGAGGCACGGGTGACAGCGTAGGATGCAGAACAAATTTTTTCCTTCAGGAAACTGTTGCTTTTCTATGAGGCTGTCCCCCTGTGCAGGAGAGCAGGGAGGGAAAGAAAGAACTCAGTTGCCTAAACTAGATAAATAGACAAGAAACTCAGGATAGACAGACAGATTAGAAGTTTGATTTATTTTTTACAGCATAGCGTTCAGGTCTGCACACACGAGGGAGATACAGCTCCTGCCACAAAAAGCCAATAAACTAAATCAACAAATAAGACTGATGATGCTGAAAGTGAGCAGAAATCCAATGTTTTCTTTATGGAAGAGCAGGCGGGAGATTTGGTACCAGAGTAAGACGAATTTAATGATGGGTTCATCACAAAGCAGTGCATCTATTCTCTTTTTCTGTTTTTTTAACTACTGTATTACACTATTGTCAGTTGATTAAAGCCTTTCTCCTCTGATGGATTAGTCTTTGCTCACCTTTCCAGCTGCACACCCTTGGAGCACTCATCCGTTTAATCTGCATTGTGTTAGTGCAGTGCCATGGCAAACTACCTTTAATTCAAAGCCCAGTTTTTCTTCCCTTATCTAGAGTCACTCTTTGCTCCAAAAGTGCTTCAGCGGAGACTGAGAGCTCCTGTAGAGAAGGGCTCTTTGATGAGGAGAAAAAGGACCTGTCCTTAGTGAAGTTGCCAGGCTATTCTTAACTCTTTCAACATTAAAAGTGTTAATTAAAATATTAAAAGATGGCTCTGTTGTCATGCAAAATCAGCATGGATTTGCCCCACTGCTATCTTCCCAGGTATACACCATCACAGGCTTTCCACCATCTCTGGAGCTAGCTGGACATTTTTAGCCAGAAGGAGCAAATGCTTCAATGAGTTTTTCTTTTTTTCCCTCTCATTTTACCTCTTTCTGTCATTGTGGCCCTTTTCCAAGATGGGCATCTTATTTTGTTTGCTTCTTATTTCAGAGCTCCTGGGATTAATAAGGCTACCATGCAGGCTGTGAAAATTATGGATTATGATCATGGTGTAGTACAGAAAACACATGCAGACCTTCACCTATACATGTGCATGCACAAAAAGCCTGGTATGAAAACTTCATGTATAAATGCTTATGCCTGTAAATGGATGCATAAATATATAGGCATATGACCATACAAGCATATAAAGATTACTACATGTATGTGTTTATGTATATAAATGTTTGTGTGCACATACATGCAGACACATAACTCCCTCCATGCATGATTTTCATGGATGCATTGATATATGCATGGATTTCATTGAGTACTAATATGTATACATAGTATTCTGTGATATCCTTGTGTGCTTATCTGCACACAGGTACCTTTGCTTCACAAATATATAGAATAAATATACCCACACATTTACAACTACTGAGGAACCAAGTGGAATAAAAGCATAAAATCTGTGAGATTTTACCTTCAGCCCTGTCTACGATGGGTTCCTCCTCTTGCTCTGCCATGCATACAAGGATCTATTGGTGCAGACAGTACTCACTTGCCATGAATAGGGATCATTCAGAGCCCTCCGTAAATGAAGCCTCTATGGCTGTTCTTGCTGAGGAAAATATAAAGTTTCTCTGTGTCATTTTGCTGTTAATTAGCAAAGAAAGATAAATACATTTCAGGTGAATATTTTCACTAGCAGAGGTTGTGGCACACAAGCAACATTAAAGCTTTGAAAATGAGGCGAGAGGCAAAGGTGTGCTGGATACTATAGGTCTTCATTTATACCTCTGTAAAAGCAGTGTTTATTTTTAAAATATGAAACATAATTTTTCCCCAGGCCTCTGAAAATGAAAACACTGGATTCAATATTTCAAGAGGAAAATATGCATTTAAAGCTCTTCCCGAGCCTGCTTGCAACATAAACAGACAAACCATTAACAGCTCACGCTGGCCCCAGAGCGGCCCTGCCATTCTGCAGAGCCGCTATTGTCGGCTTCACGTGTACTGGCACAGGGAAGGTCTGCTGCTCCTTCCAACACATTCATGCCCATGTCCCCTTACTAAAAAAGTGCTTGTTTTAAATACCAGATCCCCTCTCCCATTCCACTGCCGGTCAGCAGAAGACTCTGGTCCCACCTTGCTCATGCTGAAATCAAATACTTCAGACCAAGGGAAAATTGTTGTGTACAGCCAGGGAGTTTTTCCCCCAAACAACGATCCCATTTTATTATTATCTGAGAGCAGATGAAGAAGGAAAGATGTGTAGACACTTTGTACCCAGGCAGAGTGACAGTGAAAGGCAGCACCTGCACCCACATGGGGCTTTTGCATTCTGGTCCCTTGGTTTCCACATCTCTGTACAGATTACAACCACCAGGACTCTTCTCAGGATGGAGGTGGCAAACACCATGTTTTGGAGACACCTCCAGTACATGATGGGATGATCTGCTCTGTTCCCTCAGCACTTTGCCAACAGCTGCAGCATTCCTGCTCCCACCAGCGCTGGAGCTCCAGAGGGGCTGGAGCTGCTGATGGGAGGCTGTGGTCGGCGGGCTTGGGTGGGATGAGCTTGACTGCACTAAGCTTGTCTGCAGCATCTGGATGTCACGGCATGGATGAGGCACATGTAACGACATTGCACTGTGAAGTTCACCTTCAGAGTGCTTAAACTGCTGGAAGACTTCAGCTGGAAAACAATAATATTTTGAGTGCTTGTGAGGGCTGGAGAGTCTTCGCACTGCCCTAACAACCGACACAGCCTAACTACAGCCAAGGCTTCTGTCTGCAGGTGAGCGAGACTGTACTGAAATAAACAGCTTTCCAAAGGAAGTCAGGTTCAGCAGAAGGCTCCAGCATGGTCAGGAGGTGCAGCTGGTCCTCCCCAGCATGAGCAGTTGGGGAAGCCTCATACTCTGCACCCAGGCAAGAAAGAAGTTTGCCTGCAGTGGCTGATACCTCAAAGCTCTGTGCAATGCCTCAGACTCCCTGAGTTGCGTTTTCCTTTGGATCACCCCTTGTTTTTCTAACCACCTTTTCCTGGTCCATAAAATCCTGATGCTAAAATACCACTGAGCTGGATGCCTTCGTTCTTTGTATTCACAAATCTTCCAAACTTGGGAAGGGCCAGGAAAGAGCAAAGCCCAGTTTAAGCATAAGTACTAAAAGCACTAAAAAGCCAGCACGTACTCATACGGGCAGTGTTACAGCTGGGAGAAATGGTAACTTCTCTTTCGACATAGGACAAGCAGGTCTGGTGGCATAAACTATAGAAATGCATGTTCTTTCACTATATGCATAACACTTCACAGGAATGTAGATCAGATGGGAAAAGCCAAGAAAAATTACGTTTTAGTCTCAATAGTGCAGACATGCTTTGTTTTGATTTGGCATTTTGCTTTTGCAATTTGTTTTGCTCAAGTTTCATTTTAAAACAGTATTTTAGTTTTATATTTACATATTTCCAATAAATATACCATTATTACATTTAATATATTAGTATAAATTTCACACTGCAACAAACCAAAGCGATAAAATCGAAATGAATCTGTCCCTAAGGCACTTCCATGTAAATGACCCAGAACAATGTGAAGGTTTTCTGTGGAAAAAAAAGGAAATCAGACTTTAGGGATCTCAAGACATTTCCAAACTTCCAATAGAGTTCAAGCAAAAGGCATTTTAAATATTAGACTTTTCTTTAAAAAAAACAATGCAGTATTTGCAGCTCTGGACCATAAATACTTCTTAGAAAGGATCTGGCGATGTGGCTAAGTCACACTAGTTGAGGCAGCAGAGCAGAGCAAGAAGAGCGTTGGGAAAGGACAAGCAGCCAAATCCTGATAGTTTACAGCTGATTTTTGTTTCATTCTAAACAAACCTGTTAGTTGGAGTAAACACAGATTTCTTGCTCTCCAGCCACCAGAAAACTCCAAGGTTTAGCAAAATGCTCACTAAATTTTTTGTCTGTTTCAGGCTGTCTTTGCTGTCCCAGGTGGATGTTTCTCAGCTGCATTCACGGCCTCCATTTTTCAAATACTCGAGAGAAATGGTGACAAAACCTGCCATTTACTCAAAGCTCCAATTCCCATATTTTATCCCCACAGTGTTGCTATTTCAGTTTGTTACAGGGAGTGGAGGTGTCCTTTCCAGCCCATTGCATTACCAGAAAAGATAGTAACTGCACAGCCACTGTATTACAAAAGTGATATTTACAGCAGTGGGATCAGTGCAAAGCGTAAAACAAATGATGTGAAGGGTGAAAGACTGGAGAGAAATGAATGGCTTTAAATATAACCCTTTCACCAACTCAGGATCAAAAGAACTGCTGTTTATCCTTTAAGCTGCAAATGGCTGGCAAATATCCTTGTGCTCTGATGCCGTAAATAGTAAATGCTGTTTATGGCTAGTCAATGTTTATGTATTTTATAGGTCACATTTATTTCAGAGGGATCGTTTTTATTTGCCGTGTTAACCTTGCCCACATCCCCCCTGGGATGGAGCTGCCTCCGGGGCGCTATTCCTGGCTCTTCTGCTGACCACCTGCAAAACTCTGGGCACCTCATGTCCTCCCTCCATGCCTTGGCTTCTCCACCTGTACAGTGCCACCAGCAATGCTGGTCTGGCCCAGAAGTCACTAAGGTTATGTATATCCTACTAAATTGCTTGAATAGAAGAGCAGTAGGAGAGTTATCATTTGTAAAGATGAAGGTCACTCTGCGGGCAGCTCTTAGCAAACCTTACAGAAGGTCCAGGAGAGCAAAACGGAATAATAAAGACTCTGGGATCATCCAAGAAGAGGAACAGCTTTGTGAAGTAACTTTCACTAGCAGGAAAGTTACAAAAATCCTGTGGGCAGACACATGGATGAGAGACATCCTCAGCTGGCGTCCATGGGAGCGTCTGTCCTGATGGATGAGCCTGCAGACGGAAAGCAAATGGCAGCCAAAGGATTTGGGCTGATGCATGTCCACACTGCCAGTTTCTGACATTCCCCCCCCAACTAGGGACAGCAAGTTTCAGCGACTTCATTCGACTGATACAAGTGAGTAATTATCTTAATGAACTGTCTGCAGGAAAGCTAAAATAAAGCCTTTTTTATGATGTTTGATTTATGCAATTATAATGGTGCTGGTCCTAGGCTCCAGGGTCTGAATTCTGGAAGGTTTCTGAGTGTCATTCAAAGCAGTAGGAACCAAGGCATCAAGAAAACCAAGAAGGGCAGCACAGTTCCTATGGTGTAAGACGGTTTGCCGTGACAGGTTCCTGGAGAAATGCCACACATCCATCACCTGGGATTCCCTCTGCTGCTCCAGGGCCAGTCAGCACATTGGCTTACATCAGCTCGTGGGAGATGCCAGGGAATGCTGCCAAGTTGCTGTCTTTGCCCTCTTCAAGGTTTATTTATACCCACTCATGGACATCAGAATACCCTTGGGATAGGAGAGACCTTTCCATCATAGTGGACACTATGACTCGATCTGCTTGGTTTTGAGCACTGTTGATCCTACTGCATTATGAATTAGTTTTACCAAGTTGCTAGCAGCTCCATCGTGTTTCCAGATGCCATTTCAGAGCCTGATGGAAGCCAGCACCAGAAAAATGCTTCCAACCCTCCCCAGGCTTTATTGACACTGTGTTTTCTGCCAGCTTTGGTGCTGTTTAACCTCCAGGAGGATTTGTAGAATCAGAAGTTTTATTGAGTTTCCATGTCAAAGATTCTCTGGAGCAACCTGTGCTGGTTACCTTCACCAGAAAACATTTCCCTTCAGTGGACATGTTTATCAAATGTGTGATTAAAAGGCTCTGCATGGTGCATGAGAGCACTTCCAGCACATAGCTGGGGTTTGCAGCATTGTCTGATCAGGACCAGCCCAAGGCTGAGGGAGGAGTCTCTAGATGGGCTATCTTATGTCAATCAAACAAAATACTTCGGTAACGGCATAGAGCACAACTCTGTCTGCCCGAGACGAGAGAAAGGACTACCTGCAGGCAGTATCTAGGGATTTGCTTGGACCTTTAGAGGCTTTTCGTGCAGTCTCAGGTACTGAGCCTGATTTTGAGAGCAGACCAGGATCACTTTCACCTATTCTGTGATTTCCCTCCCTTCTCTGACTGGGTCCATGAGTTATTTTCTTTCCCTTCCTACCTCAGTTTCCCTTTCTATGGAATAGGCAGGCCAGTGAGGTGTCTTTTTTCAGCGCAGAGGAAGAGGCACATCTCCTCCAACTGAAGGGAGTGGCACCAGAATGCCTTGAGAAGAACAAGAAATTAAAAAAAGCAGGAGTGCTCAAGGCAACACAGAGACACTCAAAGCAAAAAGCCTTTTTTCCACTGGAGGTTTTGCTCCAGATGGGGAGAAAAAGCCACAGTCAGTCACATGGACATCTCTGGAGTCCTGAAGCATCTCCACCTCCATGACATGCTGGTGCTTCTAAAGGTGATCAATTCCCTCTTACATATCTGTTCTGGCAGTGCTGAGATCATCAGCTCAATCTACTCTCTGCATCAAAGCGTTGCTGCTCATTAGTCCGCTGCACTGGGGAAAAAAAAAAAAAAATCCATGTGTTAAGCCAGCATTAAGCAGATTTCTGTGAATTGGTTCTCAGCCTGTATTGGAGAGACGCACATCAGTAAATCAGTTTAGAGAAGAAAAAACAGTATAACAGTAGCATATGAAAAAGAGTCTTTTATCTGTCTCAAACCCAGCATTGATAGCGCCATCGTCTGACTTATTAACAGTCTTGGGACAGCTTGTGTTCAGTTTGTGTTGGCCAAATCATCTAACATTTCAGAAAACCAAAACCACTTCCCGTCTAGAACTGAGCCCCTGACCTGGCTGGAAACTCACAATAAATCTATACATTTTATCAGATTTCAGGGTGTTTTTGAGCCAGGCTTTCACGGGAAACTATTCTGAGCCTTGGAGAGAAAATACTGTATGAAGCAGAGGGATCGTCTGGCTTGCTAAGAGACACAAAACATTCATATAGAAGATCAGGTGTGTACCTGAAGGTGCAACTCATCATACACACTGAAGCACACCCCATCTCTGCAAGAGATGCGCTGAACATACTTCAGCTGCTTTAGCTGTGTTATCGAAGTCAATTAAACCAAGAGACTCAGGCAATGTTTAACTCTGCTGCAGTAACTAAATAACCTGGAGCATTATTAATGGGAATTTAATTAGAGGTAGAATTTGAACAATTTAAAGAGATGGGAAAGGATTTTTAACACAATTTAGTTGGATCACAGTAAGGAACCCTCTTCTGGTTTGCCAGCGTTTCTCCTAATGATATTTTGGGCAGACACAGTTAATGCTCTTTTGGCCAGTGGAAGGTAGCCTGATGAAGATGGCCCAGTGCTGTGATGGTTGCCACACACCACCTCAGCACCTAAAGACACTGATGGGGAATCATAAGGGAAGGACTGTGCTCCCTAAACTAACGAGGTGAGAAGCTCTACATGGGTAGCCCAACCCCATAGCACCCTCCAGACCTGGCTTTGAGGACTGCAGCCAAGGTGGGCAGGTAGCTGGTGAGAAATGAGAAGCAGCCATTTTTCAGCATCCAGCCTGGTCTTCAGGACTATGACCAAGAGAGATGACAGGTGATGTCTGGAAGGTACTTTGGCCTATTGATTATTCATATTTTCAAATATAATGTTTTATTTCCCCATGTGATTAAGCAAGAGACTCGGCTGGACCATCATGCAAGAAGCTGGGCTCTTCTCATGCTTCTTCAAGGTTTTCTGGCTGAATTTTGTGTTGGTTTCTTGCTCTGTGGTCACAGTTAGACAATTGCCAGATTTAGGGTCAGAAAGAAATTCTTTTCTGCTTGAAGAATTTGAGGGTTTTGCACTTTTATGAGTGATTTTAAGCAGTTTAAAAGCACTGGACACATTATGATGTCATTGTGGTACACCTTTCAAGACTTCATGCCTGTTATTGAGTAACCTGGTCCCCAGAACAAGAGAGATGAAGCACAGAGAAAGGGAATCACTACCCCTCTTCAGTGATGAGACAACCATCTCAAAAGTATATGCCCAATATCATTTTCTTCCTCCCCATATCCATAAATACACGTGCAGTGGATAGAGCATGGAGCAGCACTGACATTTCTTATTTGTACCTTGGTAAATCTTCCACTGAAGCTTCTTGATTTGTTTTGTTTCAGAGCAGAACAAAGACTGCAGGCTCTGGTCCACACTGTGGATGACACTGGAATAGTTATTATAAAGCAAATTACACTTTCATACTGAGTTGTTTTAAAAAGCAGGCAACAATCCAAAAAGGTGAGCAGATGCTAAATTCCAGATACCTGTCATCAGCAACCCTATTCACTATCATCTACAGAGGCTGACCTGTGCAATCAGTCACAGAAACATGCCTGGGGCAAGATCTTTTTCGCTGGTGATGATGTTCAAGAGGAAGACACAAGTTAGATTTTTAGATGAAACTGCCAAGTTGGCTGTAGAAATACCATCTTTTCTTTTGTGAGCAGCACACACATGAGATAACTTCAGCCTGAGGCCAAAATATCATTTTTGCTAACTAATTTTTTTTTAAAGCAACCTATTGCTTCCTCGTGGCATACTAGAACAATATCATTCAGAAATCAGACAGCAAAGTATTGAAGCCATTAACTTTTTTTTATTGAAACTCATCTTTCAAATCACAATAAAAGCAAACAAAATGCAAACACTCAGGTAAAAAATGGCTGAGCAATACTGTGACAATTCCTGTTGTATTTTCTGGAGTACACACTATTAATCAGCATCATAAGCAGACAGGATGAGAGCTGCATGGCAGTTCATTTGAGATCTGCATTCTTTTGCTGATCCCTTTCCAATAGGGTCCTCACTAAAAGATGCTGGTTAGCATAGCTTCAGGGTTGGTCTATCACAGCAAAAAAGTTTTTGCCTTTTTTCCACCCATTCCACTTCCTAAATGTCTCAGCTGCTGAGTTTGATGTCAGACAGATGAGGAACAGCATCTCGCTGGCATAAAGCAAGCCTGACAAGGGATTCAGGCCTACACTTCACATTAGCCAGATATCAGAGGCCAGTGTTGGGAACCTCTGTGGTGCCAAGGTTATTAAAATTAGCACCGCAGCTTGGTAGTACCAAGTCGCAACTGCTGGTGTGACAAGGCACCAACACCAGTGGTTCACCACAACTCTTTGCAGGCTCATAAAGTGAGGTGGATTGTAATAAGCATTATACTGCTATAAAGTAGGGACTTCTTAATGAGGCTGACTATCTGACAGCAGGGGTAAGAGGCACCAACAGCAATACAGAGGTGTTCTCTCTGTGAGTGGAACTTAGATTGCTATGTAGGATGGTGGGGCTTCCTTGGAAGGCAACTCTAAGGCTTCCTCATATGATGGCAGCACCGCCTGAAAAAGAAGAAGGACCATTAGTTATGGTCTGGGGCTCACATAAAGGGTTTCTAGTGGATTTGATCTCAGATATGGTTCTCTACCTAGTTCAAACCAGGGTAAAAGAACAGCCTGGGCTATAAGAGGTAAAGGGCAGAAATCCAGGAGAGTTAGAAGTCAGAAGCACTTTATAAGCACTCTGATGCTAGTACCACCTCCTTCTCCCAAAGCGTGGCTGCAATTAACGTACCAAGGCTCTTTAATGTCCAGAACATAAGCCTCATTGCCTAAGCAAAGGCACTAAGCTCAGATCATTGCAGAGGGCCACGATGCAGGCACAGCAGGGCCACACACTGCTGGCAAGACAAGCCTCATCATATTTGCCAAGTTTCAACAAGACAAATGTCTACATTTAGCGTGCCATATTCTTCCTCTTTACTTCTCATCCATCTTTACTGTATGTCTTACGTTTGGAAGTTCTTCAATATCTTTCCATTGTGTCAGAGCAGCCGGATGCTACTATTAGATCATCAGTAATCTAAGTAAGGACATTGATATTCATTATTTAGCAAACTGTTAATATGAAGGTCAATGCACCTAATCTCTCAGACATTGATCCGGTGAAAGGTGAAGACAAACTTAATTTTAAAGATAGGTAGCACTATTAAGCACAGAAACCAAAGTTCAACTGAAATTTAAAACAAATCTCTGCATCTGAGAACAAAAGTGATATATTCCCATTTATCTGCTTTGCCTGAATCCTGAGTTTCAGTTTCCTTGCAGATGCCATTGGCTTTGAAAGATTTTATACAAAAGTAAAGTTAAAGGAATAGAATATATTTGGAAACTGATTATTAGTACCTGTTAATGGACGTTTGAAGGGTTGAACTACCCCTCAGAGCACCAAAGAAGCACAAGGAAGGATCATCATGCATCTCATCAGTCTAAACCAAGCCTTTTCATGGTGTAAATCTGAAGCAGTATTTACTCACCTTTTCAACTGCTTGTGGATCGATTTTCACCTCCTCTCTCTTGCTGGCTTTAATATACTTAAAGCAGCTCAGGACACATTTGAACATATAGGCCTGAAAAGGAAGGGAAGTCTGCCATTGCACTGCAAGTCAACTGCAGTGTTTCCACTTTTTCCATCCAAATGCTATTGTCCTGCTCTCTTCTCTGGAAGTAGAAGCCTGGGATCATGTGTCCCAGGGCCTTAAATCAGTCTCTCTTGAACCTTCACTAGAAAGGTGACAGCTTCACCTGTTCAGGACAGTACATTGGTGTGGGAAGTCAATAGGACTATTACATACAAAGCACATGCTTAAGAACTCTGAGAGTGCAATGTCATCAGGTAGGAAAGGACAGCATGTCTTTCAGGTTATTTTTCTCAACAGGCTACAGATTTTGGATATCTCAGAAAAGCACCTTGGGCACAACATCCACCTCCCAGAGGTCCAAGGATCCCTGGTCAACTAGGACTGACCTGAAAGGTCAGCTCATTCAACAAAATCCTCTACTTGCAATAGTTACAGTTTTCTGACAAGATCGCCGCACAGAGTTACAAGATGCAATAAATACGGAGTTTCTGAGAAAAAAGGATCAATTGACAGATTGTGGCACAAGAAAATAAGAAAGGCCTGTGAAACATACCATATTAAGTAAATATTTTCCCTACCCTGTGCAGCGAGGCAAAGTCGTGTGCCTCTTATTTTTATTGGCGTAAGACTCTACTTTAGAAACAGTTGGCATTTTCAAAGGAATACAGGGCGTTATATGCCACGAGAACAAGCTATGTAACTTAGGATTTCCTACAACAATGAGGAATGTTTGTCCTGACACAAAGCCAAGACAAAGAATGAGAACAAGGAATGAAGTTTCTGAGTTGAAGGAATCCATCTCAAACAAACTGCCAGAGATGAGGAGGTAAGTCCAAACTTTGAGTACCTTTAGGGAATACTGCAAAAACCTTTCCCCTTCCAAAAGCCTCTTCATACAGAGAGCAAACATGCAAGACACTGAAGCCATCATATAAGCTGTACAAAAACCCCCATTCATCCATGAAAGAAACCCCAATAAATTAAAAAAAAAAAAAAAAAAGTCATACAACAAAAAAACCCTTTCTTTGATTTTGATTCTGGAAAAGTTTGCTGCAGTGCCAACCCAGTATCTGCACTGAATTCAATGTGACTTCAGTTGACTGCTGTGAGCAATAGCAGGTTCAAGCAGAATACATTAGTACACACAGCTTATGTAAAGGCGGTCAGTGACGTTGGGATCATCCCATTACTGACTAACTCAAAACACTCAAGAGGCACTCTAGGATATCCTTCTCCACACTGAATTGAAAAGGGAAAACTCTTCTGGCTGCCGTTGATGTTATAAATGGATGGGAAGCTTGTCCTAGAGGTCAGGAACTGAGCTACTTCAAGAGTAATTATGTTCAATCCTTTCTTTCATTTCTCACAAGAAATGTTTTATGCCCCTTGGTTTCTCCGTTCTTCTCACCGAGGTTGTGGAGGGGGATGACTTTATGATACTGAGGTGATACCATCCCTTCACTCACTCTGCCCTTTGAATACTTCACATCTCCAAGGAACTTAGACTTGAACAACTGATGATTTCACCACTGGGGCTCTCTTGTATGTAAACATACAACCAGCCACCGCACTGGTAAGGAGCTGTGAAGTTACATAAAGAGACTTCCAAGTTGCAACAAGACATTTTCTCTGCAAAGGCCAGTGTTATATGAGAGAAAGGAGGGAGAGGAACGCTACCATCCCCCTGGCATTGACAGAGAAATCTTTCCTGCTGAAAGGGTGAGTGAAATCTTGCAAGTCTCATACGAGGTCACTGGCAGAGGCATTCAGTGTGGCAGGTGTCCCAGCTCTTCTCCACCTGACAGACCACCTTTTAGCTGAATTATGCTATGGTGTGGGATGCAGATAACTGTGAGGGGACAGTAATTGCAAGCTGGCAGGCAAACAGCACCAGATACACCGCAACAATATTTTAGTGCAACAGCAACAAATGTTTGTGATGGGTCATTAACCAAGTCAATTTATACAAAAAAAGATTCTGGCTAGTCCAACATATTTAGATGCTGCCTTGGTGTGGGCATTCAGTAAATTGAAACCAATTGGCCCTAATTTGGCCAAATGGCCTTTTTAGGTCTAAAATGTTCCATGTTGTTGCCATGTTCCTCATCAGGTCTTTGTCACTTGGAAGGAACACTCTCATGAAAATGGTTTTGCTACACATGGAAGAGGGGAGGGATTGTCAATAACTTTAAAGGATGGAGTTCCTAATGACATGTTCTGGTGAATTTTGTAGACCAGGGAGTACTTGTGCTTTTACTTTTTTTTAACTATCCTATCCCTATCCCTCCCTACAAACTCTAGTGCAAGAAGTCATTGCAATTTAAGTAGTTTTGTAGCTAACTCTGTGGAAAATTCAAATCAACCAATTCGTCAGGTCAGTGTGATTTCTGCTGAAGACCCACACTGCCAGCTGGGTTTCAGGGTTATCTCCACACCTATTGTGCAGTTTATGCAAATATTAAAAGATATGCTGAAGTCATGTCTGCAGTGCAATCATACAACACAGTCCTCTCCACACTGACTTGTCTGGCCACCTGGGAAGAGTCTGAATAAAAAATGCTTTCCAACTAACAAGTAGCATGTTTTACTGTGACAGAATCTGTTCAAGTACCTGGAAAGATTTGGTTTTCTTAGCTGGTTTGAAACTCCTCAGTGAAAAAACTGTTCTCTGATCCATTGAAGCAAGAAGAATAGAAACCATCTCACATGGAGTTTTCTGAGATGTAAGCAGGATTTAGCAGCTCACAGGTTTTAATTAAATTTCAGGGTATCAGTGTGCATAACTCCACTTACATCAGTGCAGATACAGCGACTTACCCAAGTGGAAGATCTAACCTGCTGCTTAGTGGTCTAATTTATTTTGGCACACAATAGCAGAAGAGTTTCTTATATTTGTTTTCAAACATCTTATCCTTCTGGAGAAGAATGGGAAATAATAGTCTCTGGATATAAGAGAGATTTAGCTTTATAACTCACAACTGCAGAAACATAAAACCAGTGATCTGAATATTAGACCTGACTCAGACACTACACTGAGGCATAGCTCAAGGAGAGAACAACAAGGTTTTCCAATGCCCTAGCAGATTTGAGAAGGAAGTAAGACTAAATCCTTCTATCCCCCAGGCAGGAGAGCTTAATTTCAGCCTCACCAGACCCTGCAGCCATTTACCTTCAGGAAGAGGACAGCAATGAATGCAATGGTGAAGGTGACCATCACTTTGGCATATTCCTCTGTCGGTAACTTCTCCACTGTTGGCAAAAACCCCTGTGAAAAGAGGGAGAGGGTCTCAGTCATAAACACTTATTCCCCCTACCAGCATCACATGAAGAAGTGGAGGTCTCAGCAAGTCCCTCAGCCTGCCTCTCAGAAAGGTGGGACAGGCCACCTTCCTTTCCTCATCAGAAAGAGCACAGGGATATTTTTTCCATCTACTGTTTACACTCCTTTGGCAAAGATTTTCAGAAGACTATTTAAATGAGAACTGAAAGTATGACTGTTTAATAAAGATGAAAAGTTGATGCATTTTCAATGCATGCAGGCAGGCTCTATCCAAATCATTTTGCTCTGCAATTTGCATCCATAAGATTCTTACAAGAAAAACAAGGTGTGCTTTGAAGAAACACATACATAAGGAAGCTGTCAGTCACGAACACCGTGTTGGTGAGAACATACAGGAAATCCTTTTTTGTCGTTAAACAGGGAGGTTCTGGGTGTACTGTAGAGATCAGAGGAAGTTTACTCTGTCTGAAAAGC
This sequence comes from Rhynochetos jubatus, assembly GCA_027574665.1. Lineage (NCBI taxonomy): Eukaryota > Metazoa > Chordata > Aves > Eurypygiformes > Rhynochetidae > Rhynochetos > Rhynochetos jubatus. The sequence continues at coordinate 3,026,643 of CM050672.1, read as the reverse complement.
TGCTGAAAGAAATTTCCTAGGGGTTCACAGCATGAAAAATCAGCTGGGTTTGCTCATAACCTACCCCATTGTCTGAAGACTTGAGGCTGAGATAGGTGGGGACCTCCATGTAAGAGCTGCAGAGAGTGAGAATACTCAGGCAGAAGTCCAGCAGCTGCAGAGCCAGGAAAGGGACCTTCGAGTGTCCCTGCTGCTAGAAGGGCAGGGAACAGGAATTTGGTGATTGCGTCACTTCCACAATTTTCCACATTTCACACAGGGCTTGTGCTTTGTTCACACTGACAGCCTAAGCTTTTTAATTCACTTATACTAGCCAAAATGGTGAGCAAACCATCTTGTCTGACTGATCTATACAAGCCCTACAGAAGAAGCCTTTAGCTGGAGCAGTGATATTCCTTGCTTATCTCCAGCAAACCCTTCCTAGTATGGGCACACCCAGAACGACCACCCCAAAGCCATGACATTAAAAACAAAATCAACAGGAAGATTCCCAGACATGGGAAACTAAACAATGTCCCCACTGTCACTAGTTTTCCTTGTGCACCCTCTAGCCCCCAAGGACTGCATCCTGTCTCCAGCCAGTATAGAAACTACCTCACCATGAAGAACTGTGGCCCAACATAACGATCCTATCTTCCTACATTAAACATCGGTCTCTACCTCATAAAGAACAGAAAAGGCCACCCCAGAAGTGAGCTGTTACCTACTGTGTGGCTAAGGGAGGACACAGAAATGATCACTGGGACTTGTATGTAGGAACTGAACATGGTCAGGAGGCTGAGGAGAAAGTCCATGACTTGTAGAGCAAGGAACGGGATCAGGAGACGTTCTCTCTTCTGAGAAAGAAAAGCAATGCTGGTTATTTCTATTCTGAATGGGAGAATGAGACCAGCTATCAATACCTGAAGGGACATTTATTAAGGTACTCCCACAATTAATATTTTTCTCAATTTTCTGCATCTAATTCCACATACTACAGTGACAATTGACTTAGAAACAATGAAGAGTGTCAACATTGAGAGCTTTTCACCCCCATGGAAAGTTTCTGTGAATTTTCACTATGCAACATTGGACTTGATCCCATCAGGGCTGTCCTTAACTACCCCCAAAGTTTACCACTGCAGAGCAAGCTGGTTCCCACACCAATGCATGGTCATTTCTTTTCCTGAAATGGGAAATGAAACCTAAGTATATTAGGAGAGTTACAGTTCCCCTCCAGGATCTGATTTGCAAAACAAGGAAATGAGTCAGTAAAACATTTCCAAATCATAGCATTTCCATTCCTTAACAAAAAAAAAATAATAGTCTTGATGGGAATGTCACCCAGATTTGGTAAATCTGGCAGTTAGCTGCCATGCAGATGAGCCTGAGACTGCAAACCAGACACCTTTCTCTTCTGTAAGAGCGTGGAGGTATTTATCTCCTTTTTGTGATCATCCCTGGAAGTGTCCAAGGCCAGGCTGGATGAAGCTTGGAGTAACCTGGTCTACTGGAAGGTGTCCCTGCCCACTGCAGGGTGTGGGATGGGATGGTCTTCAAGGTCCCTTCCAACCCAAACCATTCTGTGATTCTATGATTATACTTCAGCATTTTCAGTGTGCATCCTCAAGTCCCTCATTTAATACCTCCTAACCCAGAGAGGCCTCAGCCAGCGGCTGAATGTCATTTGTGGAGAACATACCTTCACCACACCAAGGAGGAGGTTGAAGCTGACAATAAACAGCATGATGATCAACAGGAAACTGGTGATGACATCAGCTAGAAGTAATGAAAGTAATTACCACATTACTAAAACCTGGAATCTAATGTCCCAATTCAGTAATATATCTAAGGAAGAGTTAAAGTGTGATAACCTGGCAGAAAGACCTGTGTATTTGGGGAATGAATGCCATGCAGCTGGAAGGTAACCCTCTTTTCCCTTTCTACACCCACTTCTTCTTCTGTCTTTGAAGCTTCTGTTTCTTTAGCCACCAGGTTGAGCAGGCTGTCAGCTCAGGCACATGGGAGCCAAAAGCCTTTATTGCCTGGATTGAAATGTTAAATATCCTAGGCTACAATAATAAGGTAAAATGAAGATGAAAAAATGGCAAAGTGCTGTTAGCTAATGATTAATATGTCTGAGTTGGCACTTATTTTGAGATTCAAAGACTGATAAAGTAACTAACAGTGAAATCTGGTGGAAGATCTGCAAGATTTGCAAGCAGACAAGAAGCATGAGTATTAACCACCCACCACTGGTACAGACTACAGAGTTTCAGGGTGAAATATCTAACCTCCTTTTTCTGTAGCTGTAGGATGCAACATACACATTAATAAATGTGTGGGGAGAACAACATGAGACAGAGCTGAAGCTTTGTCAGCTGTTTTGGGTGCAGGAAGGTGATCTCTTACATACATATAGCTTCCTACTGAACAGTTCAGAGGAATCAATTTTCCCTCTTGGTGCTGCAGCCTGCTCTGATGATGACTACCAAAGCCTGGTTTGCACTGTACAGTATACACATTTGGTCTTCGTAGCACTCTAGATAGTGTGAGGTTTTTTGTAAAGTTGGTTTGCTTCTTAAAAAAAAAAAAAAGGCAACTCAGTCACTGCTACTTTACTTATCTGCCTCTGCATAACGCACAGCCTTTGACAGTGCCTCCTCCAACTCACACTCCGATTTCTTTCTTATCACTTTACCTGAGTTTAAAATAGTAACAGTCTGTTTGAGGTCTCCAGCTCCCAAGTGTTTCAATAAAGGCTTTAGTTTTATTAGAAAAGAGCCAAACCTTTAACTTTGTTAACTTTTTAAAAGCAACTGATCCTTTCCATAGCTATGTTTCTTGAACACCAGAAATGTTTAATTGCTTTCCCCCTTGCCAACTGACCAAATTATTCCATGGCTATTAAATAAATCTAGTGCCTAAAACTATTTTTCCATTATTCTTTTCTCTTGCTTTCATTAAGGAATCTAGAAATTGTGCTTTGCCCGTTGGATCCCTGATATATTCCAGCTGCTCTGAAATCCTTCACTGCTCCATATTACCCATTTTTTCCACATGAGAATGCCCCTCCACCTCTCCCAGCTTTGATTGTTTGCCTATAGCTTTGGTACAACATTACATTTTAGCAGGTGGGGGAAGTATTTCAGTGCTTGGGCTTACACCAAAGTGTCCTTAACTCACTTCCTAGCTTTGCTAACAATAGAATAAAAACATTTACAAAGATTTTGAGGCAGAGAAACCCATCCCTCTTTTTCGGGCAGGTAACACCAACACTGCTGTTTACAGTAACAAAACATTGGTATCGGAGCAGTCACAGCTGTATTCTAATTTGGCCAGTTACTCTGGGGGAGCAAATGCAAGCAGTCAGACCCAGTCAAAAGGACACCCATGCTGGAGAAGGGAAGACCTACCCCCCCATGCTGCCCACAACATCTGGCAGGAGATGGATATCCATTAGATGCAGCAGTTGCAGCATATGCGAACTCTCAAGTACTGCATGCAGGCTCTGATAAGCAATGTGGGAATGGATGAATGCCAGTTGAAGAAAGGACTAAATATGATACTGAGAAGCTCTGGAGCCTTTCCAGTGTTGTAGAGGAGCTGCCTGACAGCTGGGCTGAGCCACATCTAGCAGCAAGTACAGTTGAAACCAATAGCAAGATTCCTCACATCCTTACTCTGCCAGCAGAGAGTGCACTTTATTTCATTTAAATTAATTGATTCAAAAGTTATTTTAACCTGCCTTACTATCTTCTCAAGAATTAGCAACTTGAATCCCCTCTAGATATGAGATTTGCTGATAAGGAAACTTTAGTCTGAAAAGAAGCTCTGACCAGTACTTCCTTCCCTGAGCACAAGAAGCCTCTTCCTTTCTGGGAGTCAAAGGGAAAAACTCTCTGAGGAGGTTGCATCAAAGAAGCAAAAATTATTTTCTTATTTCAAGACAGGGAGCAGCCCTACATGAGTTACTGCACATGGAGGTGTCAGACACTCAATACCTACAGGAGCGACAAAAAATATCCAACAAACAACCTGCACCAGGAAAAAATTTTTAATGGGACAAAACAAGAAAATAGCCTGTACTTGTAACCTGATTAGAAAAACAAATGCAGGATCTGTTTACCACAAAGTAATGAGAATTTTAACTCAGAAGAGGAAGACATTGTCTTAGGAAACAGCAAAGAAAGAAAACTCAAATCTAGCAAACCCCAAACGAGAACAGAGAGTGCAATGAGAAAGGACTTAACAGTAGAAGAGGCTGCTCACAGCTTTGCAGCTCACAAGGGTTGCAGGAAGAGCCTAAGCTTCAAGGCAGAAAACCAAATCCACCTTTGAGATGCAGGAGAGTAGAGACAAGGCTGTGATCTGATGCACAAAGAAACAAAAGCTAACACAAGGACAGCATAAACTCCAAACAAAAAAAGACCTTAACAGAGAAGACAGCCTCAGCCTTTGTAGGAACAGCCATAAAAGGGGACAGTCCTAGTCCCACTGCCCGAAGCCATTTTCCCAGTCTTCCTCCCAGAACCAGCCATCAGAAGTAGAGGTTTGCCTCAGAGAGGATTTATCTCTTTAGCTTGGTGTTTCCTTGGATTCAAGACAGTTGTGTTTTCCTGCCTCTTTCTACATGGACTCATGCTCCAGATCTCTCGGCGGGTTAGCCAATTAATTGGGCAACTGGCCATTGCTTCTGCAGCCTAATTGCCGGCAGAACCCAGCTGAATTTTCCAAGCAGAACCTAGATCAAAAAAACCCTAAACAAAATAACAAGGAAAGAAAAGGCATGCAACCCTACAGACACAAAGGGATGGAAATTAATGAACACCAAGAGAAAACAACTTCCCATGCTCTCTCTGACTCCTATTTGTTCACAGCGAATACAGTCATCCTTTCTGCTGGCAGCAGATCTCTTCATTCAGATTTGATCTTAGTAATCAAAGTTTTTACTTAAAATATCTTCTTCCTTTGTGGCAGCACATTTAGCAGATGGGCTGAAGGAGTGACCCCTTTAGACAGTGGTAGCGGCTGGCTTTTAGCCCCATTTGTGCAAACCCTCCATGAGATGGGAATGCCATACATGTTATAGAGAGGGCAAATGCCACCTGGAATAGTTTGCAAGGGCTGGCAGAGTGGCAAGTTACCTTCCAGAGCCAACAGTAGATCCGTGGTGATCCCCAGGGCTTGAGACACTTGAGGATACAGCAGATGATATAGATACTGGGTTACTGTGACTAACAGTATCTTTCCATGCACAGAATCTGTTGTCCAAAATTGTAAGATGTTAATTTTTAAGTCTCTTCAGTATTGATCTTCATGCATAGCTGGCCTTTGTAGGATGAATATTTGTCTCTTTGGTACTTAAAACCCTCAGAAAAGGGCAAAATTTAGGAGTCTTGAACCTGTCTTGAGCACCTGTGTATCTCAAAATCAGGGGCATCATTCCATGCTTTTCCTCCTGCAAGTTCATCAGAGTGCCCATCTCAGGAATAACCTGTTTTCCTGTACAGCACCTTAAAAAGTACTGGTGTACTCAGAGAATAACAGGGTTCGTCCCTCTAGAGTGTGCACTGACTCCTTGAGGACTGTTATTGCAAGAGGCAATTTTGAAAGGAAATTCCAGGTAAAAGGAAGAAAAATCTTACGACAAGTGATGCAGTCTAGAGCAGGGATGCAGAGAGGTTGTGGAATCTCCATTTTTGGGAATCTGCAAACCTCAACTGGACAAAGCCCTGGGCAAGCTTCCCCAACTTTGCAGTCAGCCCTTTTTAAAGCAGGAAGTTGGACTGGAGACCTCCAGGGATCCACTTTACTTTTGCTCTTATTTGATGATTAGAAAATCAGCCAGGGAAGAAATGTCACTCCTCACAATGCCTATATCACTCTCATAGCCCTAGAATATCCTGCTACAAGATGATTTTGGTTCCACAGCCACCTCCATGCTGACAGTGGTAGTTTATTGCTGGCTGATTGTGGTGAGAACTTGCATTCTTTGAGGTGCACCTTTTTCCAAAAGCATACAGGAATAAACAGCAGCAACAAATAAACAAGCGTGCCCTTTCTTATGGTTTTTCTTACTCCAATTCTCTGAGACTACCTGAGTCCCCTAGAGATCCTAGGGAATTTAATGAGAAGGATTTTAAGTGTGGGATGAAGTAAAATGCCATTTTCCTTGGGGAGGTGGTTGTTTTGCCAATTGACAGGGACACAGACACCAAGTTAAAAAGAAGTAAGCTTATTTTACTTTAGTTTAAAGCAACAGAAAGAATAAGCAAGGTAATGCAGCTAGTCATTACTACATAAAGTTAGCTATAGTGGTTAAGAAAGACACATCACCAACTGCTCTAGTACTTTATCATCATCCAGATCTGTGCATCAGCTGGGGAGCCCCATCACAGCGAAGGATTGGAGAACCATCCTGCCAACTGTGAAGTCCTACACAGTGTATCCACTCGTAGGTGAGACTCTGACTTTGCTGTGAGAGGGTCCTGCTTTAATACAGTTTAATAAACAATCTATATGACTATGAGCATGGAAATGTCTGGTTCGTTGATGGTTCATGTATGCACTTCTATTGGATGCACCCAGGCCTGGCTGGGGTCCAGGGCACAGTGGATAGGAAGAATACTAACTACTACAATTCTTCAATTCTTTATGTATCCATTCTTATGAGAAAGAATGCTGACTGCTACAATCTTCTGTTTTCCCATGAGACTTTATATAACATGGATTGGGTGAATTCACTCAGAACCCAACTTTGGTTCGAGGCCTGTTGCTCAAAGCCTCAGTACTTCAGTGGTATAACCAGAATGGGGTCATATGACAGAGCCTTCGCGGAGCTGCACTAGACGTTTGCAACGCTACCAAGTAGTATCAAAAACCCACCTGTCCAAGAGGAAGAGAAAACATTTATTTGCCAAATGCCTATTTTTTAATTAACTTCACATCAGTGTTTTTGCCATGAATGTAGCTAGGAGGGACACTGAATGAATCCTAGTATTTTCCATGAATGCAGAGAAACCCCTTTCTATTTTATGGCCCAATAAACTGGCATGGGAAATATAAACAGGGCTCATAAAGCTGTGGTTTAACAGTTGCATTCACAGATTGTCAAGGATTGCAGTGTCTGATTTGGTGTTGCTGATAAGATGCAGGCAGTGGTTTCTGGGCAGTTGCATTCAAAGGATGGGCAGCACTGGCCAGGGAAAGAGCTTCCCAGCCCCTTTACCCTGATTTGCTTCTCATAAGAGGAGGAGGGAGTATTTTCTGCATAGGAAATGCTATGCATAGGATACAGCATATGCAGTGCACACAGGTGTCCAGACATAACTGAGGTATTTTTCTTGGCTGATTGGACAGAAATTGAAATAACTTTTCCAGTTGTACTTTGTCCACAGCAACAATTTTTATAGTCATTAATGAAAAGTAAAAGTGATTAACACTCAGACTGTACACAGACATGAATTGAAGACATCCTAAAGATCTGACCTATGGCAAGCAATGGGCTGTAACCTTTTCAAGACAGAAAACTGTTCATGTTAGCGGTAAGGAGGTTTTAATTGAAATGGTTTGGGAGGGATTGCTTTTTGGTTCTCATTTTTTCAGCAGGAAAAGCTACTTTGCCAAAGCTCATATGCTTTCAGAAATTAAGCACTGCCAAGAAGACTTTTGCTAGGAAGGCTTCTTAGCTCCAGGATGAGGTCTCAGATAGACTGGAAATGGGGGAGGTTGCATGGAAATGCACATCCACATTTCTGCTCTATGTGAGATAGAGCATGGAGATGTGAATCTAATTACACAGAATCACAGCATGGTAGGGGTTGGAAGGGACCTTTGGAGATCATCTAGTCTGCCCTCCCATGCCAAAGCAGGTTCATCTAGAACAGGTTGGACAGGAATGCATCCAGATGGGTTTTTGAATATCTCCAGAGAAGGAGACTCCACACCCTCTCTAGGAAGCCCATTCAAGTGCTCTGGCACCCTCCAAGTAAAGAAGCTTTTCCTCATGTTGAGATGGAATTTCGTGAATTCCAGTTCATGCCCATTGCCCTTGTCTTGTCACTGGGCACCACTGAGAAGAATCTGGCCCCATCTTCTTGGTGCCCACCCTTTAGATATTTCTAAGCATTGATGAGATCCCCTCTCAGTCTTCTCCATACTAAACAGACCCAGCTCTCTCAGCCTTTCCTCATAAGAGAGATGTTCCATTCCCTTGATCATCCTTGTACCCTCCGCTAGACTCTCTCCAGTAGTTCCCTATCTTCCTTGACCTGGGGAGTCCAGAACTGGACACAGTATATCAGGTGTGGCTTCACTAGGGCAGAGTATTTCTCCCTGGTGCACGATCCTACATTTGCCCTTGTTGAACTGCATTAAGTTCCTCTTCACCCAGCCCTCTAGCCTGTCCAGGTCTCACTCTATGTGGTGGCACAGTCTTCTGGTGTATCAGCCACTGCTCCCAGTTTTGTATCATCAGCAAACTTGCTGAGGGTACACTCTGTCCCCTCATCCAGGTCATTGATGAATGGCCCAGTACCGGCCCCTTGGGAACACTGTTAGCCACAGGGAGCCCTGATCACAACCCTCTGAGCTCTGTCATTCAGCCAGTTCTTAATCCACCTCACTGTCCATTCATTCTAACCCACACTTCCTAAGCTTTACCTATGACGGTGTTATGCGAGACAGTGTCAAAAGCCTTGCTGAGGTCAAGGTAGGGAACATCCACTGCTCTCCTCTCATCCACCCAGCAAGTCATGCCATCACAGAATGCTATCAGATTGGTCAAGCATGATTTCCCCTTGGTGAATCCAAACAAATTTTAGAGGAGCACTCACAGTCCTGTGATGTCTGTGGTGTCTTGTAAGCTGATACAGCAAGGAGTAGCAGGCTGCAAGGGACAAAGCATCTCTCTTCTAAGGGCAACTGACTCATCCTTCCCATTACCCTGGCAACCACAAAAACCTACAATACCAGTTCTCCTTCTCCTCTCTGACTATACCTGTGGAAGAACAGCACTGAGGAGAAGGACTTTGGGGTGCTGGTGGATGAAAAGCTGCATGTGAGCTGGCAATGTGCACTGGCAACCCAGAAAGTCAACTGTATCCAGAGCAGCATGGCCAGCAGGTCAAAGGAGGAGATTCTCCCCCTCTACTCTGCTCTGGTGACACCCCACCTCGAATTCTGCATCCAGCTCTGGGGCCCCCAACATCAGAAGGACATGGACCTGTTGGAGCGAGTCCAGAAGAGATGACGAAGATGCTCTGAGGGCTAGATTACCTCTGCTATGGGGACAGGCTTAGAGAGATGGGGGTGTTCAGCCTGGAGAGGAGAATGTCCGGTGATACCTTAGAGCACCTTCCAGTGCCTGGGGGGTGCTACAAGAAAGCTGGGGGGGACTTTTTCCAAGGGTAGGGAGTGACAGGACAAGAGGTAACGGGTTTAAATTGAAAGAGGGAGATTGAGATGGGACATCAGGAAGAAATTCTTCCTAGTGAGGGTGGGGAGATACTGGGACAGGTTGCCCAGAGAAGCTGTGGATGCCCCATCCCTGGAAGTGTCCAAGGCCAGGCTGGATGAGGCTTGGAGCAACCTGGGCTGGTGGAAGGTGTCCCTGCCCATGGCAGGGGTGTTGGAACTAGATGGTCTTTAAGGTCCCTTCCAACCCAAACCATTCTGTGATTGCAGGATAAGTTGAGGCCCATCCCAGTCCCTCTTTTTAAGGTAGCAAAACATACTGCTGAGAAATCTTGAGGGAGCTCTGATTCCATATAAAGAACACCTATATAATTTTTTTCCTACTGTATCAGATGAAAAACATTTTCCTATAAACCTTGCCTTGTTTATGTTCTTGGGCCATGACTACAGCCTTAACTTTATATATTCCGAGATATGTTTTAATCTGGCAGGATCTACAAATAGAGCAGCAGATGCTGAGGGCATTGACAGAATCTCTCCCCAAATTGTTCTCCAACTCTTCCATCTGGGTTTTGAAGTCAAACTGAACTTTTTGTACTGCTTTGCTGTAATGCTTCCCTGCTAGTTTCTGGAAATAGAAGGGTTGCACTGCGTTTATTCCAACTATAATCAGAAAACACTCACAATCTCCCAAGCTCAGCCCTTTGAAATTCTTGGGAAGAGAAGCCAAGTGGAAGTGCTGGGTATTTCATTATAAAGTGCTCCTTTTTGTGTAGGCGGCAGTGGAAGAGGGGGAGGGGAAGACCTGTCATTTTGACTGTGTGGGAAGAGGAGGGTTTGATAAAAACAGGGCCAATTTCACTTGGAACGGTTCTATTCTTAAAGAAAACCCTCCAGATTTGCAGAAATGCACAGCTTGCTTAGAAAACATATAATGGTTTTGTATGGAAATTAACTAAAAAATCTGTCTCAAAGATTTGTTTCTTTTTCACTAAAGAATATTTTACTTAGCTACTTGAAGAAAAGTAAAAATTTTTGACCTTGGATTATATTTCTGCAAAAATGATGAAAAACCCAACCAGAGTGGACTACTTTTTGGAAATAACACCCTGTGTGAAAGATGTGAGCCATGACAGCAGACCCTTGCTTGGTGTCCTATTAGCAGGACCCACCCAAATTTCCATTCTTCCACTCACTGTTGATGCCTTTCAAAACAGCCTTGGTGGACCACAGCAGTGCCTCCTAAACCCCAGCTGGGCTCTTTTGAGAAATGTGAACCCATCTGTTAGCAATACTTTCACCCAGACAGTGACTATGCCTGTTTTGGTGCTCTCCACTACGTCTGACTCCTACACTGAGAACAAGTGAGTTTGGGATGTGCAGGAATCTGCTGTACTGGATTTCTTTTTCCTCCACTTGCAGGGGGCCACTCTGTGCATGCTTGCAGCTTTGGGAAGGACACATTGGAAAATAAGGGAACAGGCAAGTCCTCGCTGCTGTGGGTTGCATTTTTCTCTATGAGCCTTCTCTGCAGGGAGAGACAATGCAGGGCGTGGGAGTCTGGTTTCTGTCTTTCTGCACACAGCAGAGAAGGGTTATCTCAACTTGTGGTTTTACATCGAAGAGTGACTAAGAAAAGGAAAAAGTACCCTGTGTTTGTGTCTTCCAAACAGCTTCCTGCAAAATTAGGCTGGTTAAGTAATATTTGAGGCTTGGGGAGTGTTTTCTTTTAAATGGCACCACACATGAGAAACCTGACAGGCTTCTGAAAGCCAAGCTAGCTCCTTCCAAGTTCAAGCCATAGGAATTTCACCAACTGTGGTGAAGATGATGATGGTGACTATTTGTGGGATACAAAACAGCCTGGCTGCTTCTTCCAGACAACAAATATTCTGCAAAAAACCTCCAGAGGTTGAGGACATCTGGGGATGGGGGCCAAAGAGAGTGGGGGAGGAAAGGGAGGTGGGCTGGTGTGGCACTCTGAAGTGGCTTCAACTGTGATGTAAGAGACCCCTGCATGGCATCATGGATGATGAGAAGAGGGTGGTTCTATGGCATAGATGGCAGGGTATTCGTGGTAATGCCAAGTAACCCATGCACACATGTGTGGGGCTGTGATTTCTTCCCACTCTGGGACACCAGAGGGGTCACTGGCCAGACTAGGTCCATTGAGGTGTCAGTCAGACACTTCAGTGTTTTCCTGGAAAATGCCCAGTGGGTAGGTTGGAGAGTTTGGGCTGAGGGCCTGATCCACTGAAATAATGACAACTCACTGGGGTCCATATTGGTCTCCAAAAGGCCAGCATAGCCATGACCTAAACGAAAATCTAAATCTTTAGAGCCTAAATTTGGTTTCTGGGTCTGAGCTTTCAGCCTATCTGCTCTGAATACCAGTTTCCAATTTTCTTTGATGAAAAAGAAAGAGGGACCAATGCAGGATGTTGGGCTCCCTCTCAACCCCACAGACCCCTGCTGCTTTCCAGCATCCTGGTGACCTACCAATTCTGTAGTAACCCTTGTCCAGGTCTTTGCAAAAGCCTTTCCCACTCGCCACCTCCAGGGAGTACTCAATCAGCAGCAAAACGCTCATAACCTAGGAGAACAAAAGCAGAAGACACAACTCAGTGGGCCATGGGCCAACTTCCTATCAACAAATTTATCTCCAGGGAGCATGCAATGGCAACAATCCTAAATGCAGGATGGGTCTCCAAGTGACACAGTCATTAAGGGTTTAAAAACCTTTGCAAGGAAACATTGAGGCAAAAGTTATCAGCTTATTAATGGTTTGGGTTTAACTGTCTTTTTCTGCCAGATTCTGAAGGATGATGGAGGAATTACAAAGTTAATGAATTTTCTTTCAACATTTTTTATCCAGAAAGTCCTGGCTTTACATTTTGAAATTGCATTTTGCTTCAGAATTGAGCTAAATGTAACAGTATTATAGAGTGTAAAAAGAAACACAGAAGGAATAAACAATTATCTATAAGTCTACCTATAATACTTCATAGAAAAAAATAAAGTTTTTCTTCCTGTATTGATTTCAGAAAACATCTCTAAATGTGCTTTTTTCACGTTGAACCAAAACAATTTTCTCCCCCTTCCCCATCAAGTTTCCAGATTGGACTATCAAACCCTAGACTGGTTCATCCCATTCTAAGTTTAGCAAGCTGTGAGATGGAGTGCGGTCTAGACCTGTGGTCTCAGTCCTAGCACTGAACTTCTATATCCAGTGATGATCTGCAGTGAAAAATCAATTTCTAACTCCTAGGGTAGGAAGAGTTCCTGATACATATGAGCACTGGGAAGTCAGGGCCTGCAGAAGACCTCCAGCCATAAGGCTGGAGACCCCACCATGGACTACTTCAGACAACAGGTCGAGGGCATTTCCATGCAAGTAAAACCTGGAAATGAGTAGCCACAAGGCCAGACACCCAACCACACCCCTCCTGGGGACTATCCCACCTTGCCAGTGTGTACCCTACAGACAGCACATGCCAAGGGGACCAAACTTGAGGTGGATCTGAGAATAAGAAGTCCAAGGCCACAGCAGAGCACCAATCAGTGTCAACAGAGCAAATAACACCTCCTGAGGTAAAGGACTTCTCTGATGACTTTTATTGCTCCTTCATCACCTTGCTGACAGTTGCAGCACTGTATAGTAACACGGCATATTTCTGACTCCATGCACTCCAACTTCTTCATCACTTTCTTCCTTCTTCTCTGGTCTCTGCTGACCTCCCTCCCATGGTATGTCTTTCATGTCTTCTGCATTTTTAGGCTGCAGCAAGCACAGCATGGTCTGCCAGTCCTACACCTACAGCTGCACTTTTCAAAAGCAGCACAGCATGTGCTGTGTTATTTTGAAGTTGGGTTGACGGTGTGGGTGGCTGGGGAAGAAGGCTGCTGCTATGTTCCCTGAGGATGCAAAAACCACAGGCTCATCACCCTGCAGCTGCGTCTCACTGTCTGGACAAGCTCTCTGACGTCCCTGCTGCTCTGCAAAGAGCTGCCACTTCCCTCTGCCTGAGCTTTACCCCTCTCCAGGAGGACCTCTTGCCACAGCCACAGGCACAGCCTGAGAGCAGAGAGCAGGAGTCAAAGCAGGAGAAATGCAGGGCCCATCATGCCCTGTGCACTTTTTTCTCAGAGACGTGTGAACCGAGTCTGCAGGAGCAGAAATGCTGAGGTGCACAAAAAATGGAGAAACCTGTGCCAACATGACTCCGTCTTCACCCCACGGCAATGGGTCCAGCATTGGGAGCACCCATTCTGCAGACTATTCTCCAGGGACAGGAGCCATCAACAAAAGTAGCATCAACAAAAGAGAGGTGAATGAGAGAAGCCATTTTATCTGGACTGCACTACCTCTGAGGGTCATCTGAACCCCACACTTACTCAGGAAGAAGTTTGTATATCTGTCACCAAGACCAACAAAAACTGGGGTACCGTGGAGCTGAAACAACTTTTCCACAGTAGCTACAGCAGCCTTTCGTTTCAACAGCCACTCAAAGAAGTGATGCATGCAAGGAAGAACCGGAACCGTTGTGGTTTGCACTTGTGTTTGCAAACTATGTGTGGGAAACAGCACAAAACCAACTGCAGGGAGACGAGGCAAACCTAACTGGTAAGCGAGCCTAAGACACAGTACTTTTGTCTTTTGCTTGGAAGTGGCTGGAGGTGCCATACAAGATCCAGGCAGAGTTCAGGCCGGAGTCAGATGCCTCCTGTGCTAGCACTGACATTGCAAGCAAATAAAATGAAGAGGCATGGAAAGAAAGGCTTCACCTTGCCCCAGAAATGGAGAAGCATGTCTGGGAGGGTTGGCCTGCAGCAGAGACAGGAACTGAATGCAGACCTTCCCACTGTCTCTGTGTTAGCTGCAGAAGACCTAGAAACTATCTGCAAAATAAAATTTATAAACGTTCTGTGCCACAAGCAAGTGCAGTTTCCAAAAGAGCTATAGCACATCCCCCAGAGCCCTTTGCTTCTAGAGTGAGAATCCACCCAACCACACTCTCGCTGCAGTGGGGACTGGGACCCTGTGTCCCACCACCGGCCTTCCCTCTGAATTTAATAAATCTGTCTAGAGTCTGAGTGGAAGAAAGGATATGTCATGTTTTCTCCTGGCCTCTCTGATACCAAGTTGTTCAACAGCTACATGAGACACACTGCTTTGCTTCTTTTTTTGCCACACAGTGAATGAACTTTGCAATTTATTTGTGAGACTGATAGGAAAAGAAGAAATATCTAGATCTCATTACATGAGGACACAAGAAATTTAACATAAATTCAGTTTAACACAACAGTGTTTCAAGTCCCATGGAAGCACTGAGCTTAGTCAAGGATGAAATTGTATCAATCTGAAGGTTCTTTACACTTAAGGGTCTCCCATGGGATGTAAAGAATCTCTTAACTAACTAAACATGAAGACCACATGCTGACTTCAAGTGCCCTAACTTGTCTGAGAGGTTTCATGCACATGCTCCCGAAGAGATTTTGCTTCCCTTATTGTGACTGTTGGTCAAAGCCATCAAATGTCAACACAGAAAATATAGGAAGAAATTGCTTTTCCAGGTTTCTGTGAAATAGAGGCCTGAGCAAAAGATATGGCCTGAGCCCTAACCACCAGTTTCATTTCTAAAAGACAAGTGAGGGTATGTAGGACATCAAATCCTAAATGCTCCCATCCCACAGGGATTTACAGACAGAGCAGAGTCAGAGCCAGAGCCTAAACTTCAATATGAAGAACCATCTCTAATGTCTATCAAAGAGGCAAACGGTTGAGCAAAAGAGGCTGTGGTTTCCTTACAGGTGTTGAAACGAGCCACACAACCAGACCAACTGCAGTCACACAAAATAAGTACACGTCAGACAGAAAACCCAAGCCCAACATGAAAGATTACAGAGAATACTTCTAAAGTGAAAGTTGGTTTAAACTTTCCATTTAAAAGGGTTTTGGCATAGAAAGAACGAGCCACTGCACTGCAATGAGATGAAACAATGACCTGCGTGCCTTTGCCTCTGCACTCCATCACAAGTGCCATGTCAGGACCAGGACACCTCTCCATCACCCAGTTTGGGCTTTGAGACACTGCTGCCTGGCATGTGACAATCATCTCATTTATTCCTGCAGAGAATATGCATACAAGGTGATGAAATCCCTACAGCAGGCTGCTTGCCTCCAGCTGAGAAGAAGTTGGAGAAAGATTGATGTGGCATCTGCCTTGCACTCCTTGTTCAGCAAGGCTGTATATATTCTTACTTGAGGTTCACCCTTCAGCTCCAGAAGAAACTGAAAGTCTCCCATTCCAGACAGACAGGACTGCTCAGACAAGCCTCCAGTTCCCTTTCCTATTGCTGTGTCATGTCAGGAGATTACACAATAGGAAATCTCACCTCCTGACACTCAGTTTGCAGCGTGCTTGGTGTGTGCAGTCTCCCAACCCCTCCACCAGCCAGCCCTTCATATTTTGTCTCCTACAGCTGCAAATTTTGGAGGACACCTCTCATCTTGTTGTGGTCTCCGTATAAAAGGAGTGCTACAAATTTCTTGGTAAAAGACCTGTAACACCAGGAAATGAAGTGACTTAACCAAACAGTGTAGGACTGAGGTAGAGCCAGGCGTTAAACCAGGGCAGATAAACTGGGGTTGTCTTGCAAGGCAGAATCTTAACAGCATGACTTACGCAGCCCTGTTCCCAGGTGAATAATTTTACTGAAGCAGCTGTGGGGTTAAACTGCTGTTAGAGGTCGTGTCATGTGCCTTTTTTTTCCTTAAATGTGTGCAGCTTGACTAATCTCTAAATAATTTATCTTCATGCACATGGCCTTGGTGTAACAGCTGCTCCTTTTTTTCACACCAAGTGTTTCTGCAAGAAGATCTTGAAGCCATAATGAACAGGAGTCAGTGGGGACAGTGACATGCTGCTCCGACAGTGCACTGGGGTGCTGCGAAGGGGTGCACACAAGCAGGTGACACCCAGTACTTTGAAGGCAAATAACACCACGTATAAATGCTGTACTTTCAGTGCTTCACCTTTTCTTACTTTAATTTAAAAGTGGTTGTTGTGGCAGGATAGGATGAAGTGAGAAGTATTTTTAGCTCCCATTTGGTTTCCTTTCAAAACATTTCATCTTTTTCCTCCCTGCTGCCTCCTTCTCCCCTTCTTGTTTGTGCAACAGAGATGCTCCAGGAGGGCAGGGCACAGGGTGTGCTGAACACCTCAGGTCAGCCATAGCCTGGTTAAAGCACAATGAATCTCAGCTCAATAAGTCACGTCCACAGGTGAGGGCTGGATCTGGGGAAGGTCCCAGAGGTGAGATACTGCTTCTTGATTTAAAGAGCTGCCAAGAGAAGAACTCATCTGTGACAAAGACCAGACCAAGCTAGAGACATGCTGCTTTCTAAGACCTCCTTTGGCTCTAATCCAGGACTAGTAGCAAAGGAATTTCAGAATTTCTGCCCATGCTGTATGCACAGAAGCAACTTTCCAGCCTTGTTCTTGAAGCTGGTGTGAAATAACTTCAGGTCTCTTCATGCCTGGGAGGCGCTCATGAGTAGAAGGACAAATTCCTCCATGTTTTCTTTGAGTCACCTGCGAGTCACCTCACAACACCAGTGAAGCTTTGCTAATCACACAACTCTGTCCCCTCCTCATTCCCCTCCTTCTCCTTCCCCGTTTGTTTGAGAATGCCCACGATTTATGTCAACTGTCTATGAAGAGATCAACAGTGAGACAAATCTGATTTATAGGAGGACAAGACATCACCACAAAGCCTCAGAGCTTGTGTTTGACGGCATTACTATCACCCAGCGTCACTATGATTCATCACTATGACCCACAGCAATAATTTATACTGATACAAACTAACAGTATTGATGTAGCAAATCATCCAAGTCACTGCTGACTTATAAATCCCCTTTTCTTTTCCCCTCCCTGTTCCCAGCTGCAGCTACATGATCATAAAGGTGGAAAAGTGGTAGGGAAACATGTTTGCTATTCTGTGTTATCTTTTAAAGCAGTAAGACAAGGCAACATTCTCCAAATATCAAACTATTTCTCAATAGATTCTGTGTAAAAGAAACCCACTGAGATGATACGGTAGGTACAGACACAGAGGGACCCGCAGGGACTTGGGGAGTTACAGACTCTGGCATTGCAGTGATGGTCACTCTGTCAGGAGCCAGCAGCAGCAGGGTTGAAGACCTGAGGGCTCATGCGAACCCTGCTAATTTCCTATATGCTTTACTGGGTCAAAGCTGGTCTTCAAGAGTATCTCTGGCTCCTTAGTCTAAACCCAAGTTTCATGTTAGTTAGTAATGGCCTGCAGCACCATACATCCTGCATTGATCTTGTGCACAGTGCTTGTGCATATCTTATGGTAGTCACTATTCTGGTTTTGCAGTGATGTACCACAAAGTTTCAGAGGGTGACCCCAAACCCTCCTGACCACCAGCCACATCCAGCAGGTCACTGAGATGGTAGTTAAACAGCACAAGAGCTGTTATTTAGAGACACAAGGCTGCTTCCTACCCAGGCATCCGTGGCACTGTGCTTTTTACAAGAGCATGTGGTGACAGGACAAGAGCAATGGTTTTAAATGGAATGAGAGGAGATTTAGATTGGATATAAGGAAGAAATTCTTCACAATGGGGGTGGTGAAGCTCTGGCACATGTTGCCCAGAGAAGCTATGGAGGCCCCACCCCTGAAAGTGTTCAAAGCCAGGCTGGATGAGGCTTGGAGGATCCTGGGCTAGTGGAAGGTGTCCCTGCCCATGACAGGGGGGTTGGAACTAGATCTTTAAGGTCCCTTCCAACCCAAACCCTTCTGTGATTCTATGATTCCATGAAATGACTACCAATGTAGGCAGAGAGAGAGCAGAGCAAGAACCTAGCTGTGGCTCTGCAGCATCCGCTTCAAAAATTTCGTGGGATCTGATGCTGAGTTCATGTTTTTTGTGATCTGTCAGGTGCAGTCAGGAGACAAACCATGCTCTGGCAGAGCAGAAAAGGGACACATGCAGGTGGCTTTGGCTGCAATAGAAGAGTTTAGTCCTCAGTAAAATATTAGATGGAGTTACTACTGTTAGGTCCTTTCCTGTGAATGTGCTTAAGACAGGCTTCGGGTGAAGGGCAAGTCTGTTTTAAAAATCTGGATTTGTGCTGGTGACAGTGTTGATAAAACAGAGGTGTTTTCAGTACTGCTGAGCAGTGCTTACACAATCAAGACATTTGCTACTCCTCACCCCACCCTGCCAGCAAGTGGGCTGGGAGAGTACAAGAAGCTCGGAGGGCACACAGCAGGGGCAGCTGACCCCAAGTGACCAAAGGGATACTCCATCCCATATGGCATCATGCTCAGCATGCAAAGCTGGGGGAGGAAGAAGGAAGGAGGGGCACACATTCAGAGTTATGGTGTTTGTCTTCCCAAGTCACTGCCACACATGATGAAGCCCTGCTTTCCTCGGCATGGGTGAACACCTGTCTGCCCATGGGAAGTGGGGAATGAATTCCTTGTGTTGCTTTGCTTGTGCACACAGCTTTTGCTTTACCTATTAAATTGTCTTTTCTCATCCCACGAGTTTTCTCACTTTTACCTTTCTGATTCTCTCTCCCGTCCCAACATGGGGGAGTGAGCCAGCAGCTGTGTGGGGTTCAGTTGCTGGCTGGGGTTAAATCATGACTATGCCACAAATAATTTCTGATTTGACCAGTGTCTCCACTGCTGCTAACAGTCAGGAGAGAGATAACATTCATAACAATAAAAGACCTTACATGGTACAGTCTGAGCTGTATCATACACAGCCCCATTACACAACGATTTGTCAAACTTCGAAAAGAAATGGTTGAAAAGGAAATACCACCAGAACAGAGCTGCAGATTATTAAACACAACAGCTAGTAAACATGATAGTTCTCATGTAACTTCAAACTCAAGAAGTCTCTGACATACTGACTGCAGAGGATGCATAGAGCAGGGATCACTTGCCACCTGTTCTGCTTCCAATACCTTCTTCCCTAAGCAGCTGCTGCTGGGTGCTGTTGGAAACAGGCTGAGAGGCTGCTGGACTTCAGGGCTGACTCAGGACCTCTGTCTCATGACTTCTGCCTTTGCCATTTTGCAAAGAAAAGCAAAAAATGTTCCTGAGTGGACATTTGCACCTCTTCTGCAAACTCCTGTAAGCACTGTAAAGGCTCACTCCGAGACTCTGCCTTTGACTGTTCAAAAATTACCTGATGTCTTTAGACCCACAGATTTTTTTTGAAACAACACATCTTTCATATGATGTCACTGGTAATTAAGTTTTCCCTTTTAGCCACCAGCATCAAGAAGTGGTGGCTCATTCTCTGTGATTATGCACTGGTGCAGATCAGGAATTTCTATTGTAGTTAGTGTCATCATAGTGAAACATGAGAAAACTGCCTTAGTTCAAAGCATATGCTGACTTCTGTAAAAGACAAAGGAAGATTTTTTATGATCCACCCTTCCAGCTAGGAAAAAAATAATTCATTTTCTGTACCTCTGTTTCACCACTGACAACAGATAGCTCACGTCGCATGGTGTGCTTGTAGCTCCCTGGAGAAAATGTGTTGCAGTTCTCTGTCTTGTCTTTCCACCTTTGCACAGACCTTTAATTTTGCAGTTCCTCTTCATATTTTGGCTATATTTGCTACCAGGGTCCCATTTCTAAACAGTCCATGACTATTCCTCTTTGATGGCTACATCTTTAATTGGTTGTCAGAAATTGCTTGTGCTCTTCTGCAAACTCTCAGCTTCCATACGTTTCAATTTTTGTATCTTGGTGTCATGAGAATGCACAAGAAATGCAGCAATCTCTTTTTCTTTAAAGCAGTGAGATTATCAGCTTTGAGTTATGGCAAAAAGATGAGTAGCCTGCACAGGGTGTAATTTAGATGCTCAAAAATCAGAAAGCAAAAGAGGTTATAAAATTGCATGATTCTTTTAAACATTCTCATAATGGTTTGGGGGCCCCCAAATGATTAAAATAGTGGCACAGAAATGCCACTACAGCATTTGTCTTTCAGGTAATGTCGGGGGAAATATGTTGGCAGTTATGTTGCAAGAAGGTGCAGAGTGGGCCTGAGTTTCTCTGCTCTCCTGCTCTGGACGGTTCCGCAACCATCTCCTGCTCCAAACCAAGGAGGTGCAGAGATGCTGCGCTGTGCCTCAACACAGCCACCCCCTTGCTCACTGCCTCCAGCAGCCCACAGTGCTGCTGACTGCTGGCATGTTTATAAAATCTGATCATTCACTGATTGCTTTTCCTTTACCTCACTACCCAAAAAAGCAACTAAACCAATCTACAGATCTTTTTGCCTTTCATTTCATGAGTTGAATCCTCCACCTATGCAGGAATAGGATTATGGAAGTCAAACCCATCAACCCAGTACGTCAGACTGCAATCCTGGCTTTGCGTGAGCGAGGAGGGGGCTGTGGTGCAGTGAGGATTTGTTCAGGCAATTTGGATTGATCCTTTCTCCCCAGGGAAGCAGACTGGTGCTGCACAGGGACCAAGGCATGTCCTTCCCATGCGTGGCATGGCTGCCACAGCTGCCATGCCCAGCACATATTTGCAGGCTACAGCTCCCCTCACCCCACCTCTTCCGTGCAAGGAGCGGTTAAGAGCCCCCGTTAACCGTTATCACCCTGTGGGTCCCCGACCCATGACTCTGCACACCAAGTGCAACAGATGGGATTATTTTAAGTGCAAGAAACCACATCCTCACTGTGACTTAAAACCACCTGAAAGCACCTCTGTGGAACCAAGTGGAGGGGAAGAAATGTCTCTCCAGGCTCTGCTGCCTCTGCTCGCTGCCATCTGCGCCCACCCCGAGCAGTTATGCCAGCTGCTTGGCAGCTGAACACAGCCACAGAGCCAAACGGAACCCAAAACGGTGCATATAGTGTCCAACTGGCCGTGAAGAGAGAAATAAGGCAGCTTTGCCCACCCACCCTTTGCTTGCCAGGGGCCCAAATCCCTCCTCCCTCCGGTGACCCATGGTTTCAGTATTCCCAGTTTTCATTGTCATTGTGCTGCCCAGTTTCTAACCAACAGGTCCAGGTAACTGTGCTGAGCCCTGGCCAAACTATCCACCCTTGCAGGGGTAAGAGCTCCCTCATTAAGCTTCAAGGGAAAAACAGGAAGCAGAGTGAGTTTCACTGAGCTCCAATTGGTATAGCCAGGGAAAAGGTAGTCAAAAAACCCTCCCAGTACAATAAATTTCTTCCTGTCCCCCTCTCCCTCCACCACCTTTATTGTTCATCCCTCTTAAATCATTGCTTTTTCTCTTTTGGAAACACAGAAAAGTCAACAGTCAGGAAACCTTGTGATCTGCAGTGTTTACACCTTCTGCAAATATTACACCTCCGCCTCTCTTTGCTTGTCTCCCTCTCCCTGTCCCCTCCTTCCATCCTGTAACTTACCGTGTGGAAGATCCCTAGAGCGACTGTTGCTGTCTTGATGTTGAAGCAGCAACATTTGGGAGGCTCAGGGGTCGTTGGGGCAGTCATTTTCTGGTCCCTCTGCACAGCAGTTACTGAGGTTGAATTCGCAGCAACCACCCCACTGAAGAGCGAAGCAAGCAGTGCAGCTCAACTTCCTTCCTGCTCTGTAAATGTGTTAAGTCATCTACAAAGTCACATGAGGTCTTTGATTTCTTAGTAATAAAGCAAGCAAAATTGTGTTGCTTTTCTAACAATCTTTAACTGCTTGCACATCCCAGATGGCAAATATAAGCACAAATGCTGCTTTAGCAGGTGGTGTCCAGCAAGGGAGGTATATAGGAATAGGAAGGATCCGAAGCAGGGTGCAGCTTTGTCCTACAATAATCATCGGAAACAAAAGCAGGGGGCCAAGAATTTCACCTTAAACTTGACGCGCTGTTTTTGCAGTGAAGCATCCAAGCTCCTCAGTTTGAAACATCTCATTCCTTGCCAGCAAACTCACCATTCCTTGGAAGTGCCTCTGGGAGACGATGCTTGAGCAGCCCTGGACTTTGTGACCAGAAGGATGGTGGGACTCCAAGGGTCAGGGTTGTTGGCTGAGACATCTGCGGATTTGCTCCCAGTTCCTGGGACAGCTGATGTGATTTATGTTAGTCAGCTCTTGGAAAAGAAAAACAAGAGAGATCTGAGCCTAGTGACTTAGCCACTGCAGGAAGTCACTGCTTGAACTTACTAAAATGTGCTCTTCACTATAAATTTATTACCATTCTCATAAAACCCATTTCCCTATGGGACAGAAAAGTCATGTTTAGAATTTCTGTGGAGCAGACTGACATGAATTTCTGGCTTTCTGGGAAAGGTCTGGTGTGCCACAGCAAGGTGACAGCTCTCCAGCAGGGAAGTGCAAGTAAATGTAATGAGAGAGTTGGGCACACTCAAACAAGCTCTCAAGGCACTTAAGTGCCAGCCTGCCTGTTTTTAGCATCCAGAATGTACCCCCTGAGTTTATTGTTTAATGCTACCAGGAGCATTCCTAGCCAACATGTCATCAGGGCCTTAGGCAGAGGGATTTCTTGATTGTTCCTATGAAACTAAATGTACAAATTCCACCTCAGTGCCAGGAAATAGCTGTTACATAGCCCTCCAAATCTGCACAGGGTACTACACATCCAGCTGTGTTAAGGGCAGAGTGCTGGAATGCTTCAGTCTGGCTGAGTGGATGTTCCCAAATGCTATGGAAGTTCCACACTGATGTGTTTTTAGAGAAAGTCAGGTCTTTGCGGCAGTGATGGTATAAAATATAAGTAGCTAAATGCCTCTGCATCTGAGACAGTGTCAACTTACAGTTTAAATCACATGGTCCATAAAAGATTGGCCGTGACTTTATGCCCACGGTCCCCCTCCAGAGCCAGGGATCTCTGCAGCACAAAGACATTTCAGGGCAGGGCAGGGCAGGGTCAGTGCAATTGGGTCACATTGCATATTCCCATGGTTTTTTTTGGAATCTCACCAAACCTCACAGTTTATTACTTAAATCCCAGGTTTTGAAGTCAATGGCTTACTCTTACTTTTTCCCCTCCCTTAAGGATGCCTCTGTGTTTTTCAGTCTTGCATTTGTGGGAAACTGTTTACAGATACAGGCTAAGTGCAGCTGAATGGAAGAGGAAAAGAGAAAAGGATTATCTTTTTTTTGGCACTGTTTGTTGATTACACTGCATTCTAGCCAATGTCATAACAAGATGGGGAAGAAGGTGGACTCATATTCTTCAAAAATCTGATGACAGCCGTACAAGTTGGCAGAAGGCTGAAAGCAGCCTTGGGGCACCCCTGGGGACCAGCTCTGAGTCAGAGCTCACACTGCCGTGGATAACTTAGAATCATAGAATTCTTGCACTCGCCAGCCTCCACTGGCTCAAGGGAAATGCTCAAATGCAAAAAAAAAAAAAAAAAAAAAAAAAGACAGTAGAAGGCTGAACATCCTGGGAGAGAGTGGGAGCTGAGTTGGTTTTAAGTCAGCTCCGTGTGACACAGACTGGGTTGGTGTGGTTTATTTCAGTTGAGGTCCATGGCTTCAACTCCAGTTGAAAATTTCCTTGCAAACCCAGCTGAGCTCACACTGCTGAGCCCATAGTAATTCATGAACACCAAGACTAGAGGTCTGCTTTCCTTCTACACGGCTTTCCATCCAAGGGCCCCAGCGGGTGCTGCAAAGGTGGGCAGGCATCATTATCCATTTTGTACAGATGGGAAACTGAGAAATGTGTGCAGAAATGCCCCAGTTCATGGCCACACTGCTAGCCAGAAGAGAGCTGGGAAGGTAACTGGTGTCTGTGGATTCACAGGCTGCTCAGTTTATGAGGAGAGACTTCATTGCAAGGAAACATAAAATTTATAGACACTGAAATTATAGCATTGGCAAAAGATGGCATCACTGTAAGTTGTGTTTCTGCAAGCCACTCAAAACCTGACTGGCTTCTGAACAGCTCCAGATTTCAGGGATACATTTTTTATGCAGAGTAAATTTGAAGTATGTTTGGTCTCACTCATCCCCAGTATGAGTTTTTACAGATTCCACCTCTTTTTCAGGATGGGAAATAAAGTAACTTCTACGGAGTATAATTATGGGTCTTCTGTTACAAGAGGCTTCCTGCCTTCACATGCAAAGGCAAATCCATGGTAGCAGCTGGAAAATGCCCCTTCCAGATAGTTTTTGTTTTATTGCAGGTGTAAATTTTCTCATGGACTATCACAGGGCTGAAGCCCCCAAAATGTCATCTCCTATTTGTTTTAATGCCATAACTTTCTGTCAGTCTTCTTTAAAGTATGATGGGAATTATTTTCTGAACTCTTTAACCACTGAGGGAAACACTTTGCTTCAAGTGTCATTGCTGTAGGTTTGGGGCTTTTTTGTTTTGTTTTCCTCTTTTTAAACCCCAGAAGAATAGGCACATCTCCCGGAAACACTTTGTGATCTCAGCACTGTTGGTGGGTGTTATTAACTTTGAGAAACTCAGTATACCATCAGTCTTGCCTGTGGGTTTAATTTCCCCAATTTAAGTGAGTTAGGGCTTGTCCAGAGGCCAGGATTTTGCTGTCAAGCCTGAACTGTGCACTGACCTCCCCATTACCTAGGACAGGAGACTTTTCTGCCACTTTCCCTCTTACTTGTCCTGCGTTATGAGCAGAGCAGGACGGTGCACTCCCATCTGCCTCTGCCTTGTAGCCCTCACCCTGCCCACAGCCTCTGCGATATATATAGTGTGAAAACTGCACCTTCCTGCGGTCATGATTCCAGATAAATGAATGCAAATGCATAATATTAGTCCCCAAGCCTAAAAATTGTCTTCCCCAAGAGAGACAGCTCTGTCCCCTGTGTGTCTCCACAGGGGCAGCCTGCACTGACACAGCACCAGCCAGCCATCAGACCAGCCAGGGCTCCAGCGATGCTCAACACTGGGGCAGCAGGCACTTACAGTACCATTAATTTAAGTTTGGTTCCTGAGGATACAGCAAGAAAATCCCTCTATGAGAGATACAGTTTATAATGGCCAAATTAGGTCTGTAGAAAACACAGCTTCTGCCTCCCTGCTCAACATCATCTGAAGAGCAAAGCAGCTCTTGTGGGGCGGAAACTGCAGCTCTGGAGATGGGGAGTGGAAGGTTTGCTTGAATATTGTCTCTGACAGGAATGTTTACATATTTTTTTTTCCTCCAGACACAGTGGAACAACGTCATGAATCCACACCACACACAGGGAAAGCACAAGGCCATAGACAAGGGCTGAAGGCAGCACAAGCATCAAGCTCTGCCTCTATCAGCACCCCTGGGGCAGTTAGAACTACACCAAACCACAATAATGTCTGGAGCATCTTTGGGGAAATAAGGTTAAAAATAATCTTTGGGTTTAAAACCTGATCTTTTTAAGCACCTTCCATTTACAAATCAGTTGCAAATACAGGCTTTGCTTTACTTTCTCCACATGAAACATATTTTCTTTGGGGGTTGCCTCCCCTCAATGCCATTTTGTGGGCCCAGCTGAACAAAGCTGCAGGAGGATCAAGTATTTCCTGCTAATGAAAAGCTGGTTCATAATCTGAACCTGACTTTTCTTGAAAAGTGTACTATCCCTTTGCAATCCCCCCTCTCCTTTTAGAGGCACACAGAGACTTGCTTGTGTGTTTGAGCATACCATACCCAAACTTAGCTCACAACGTGCAAAAACAAATAGAAAGTGTGGCCCAGGCTGGGCCATTGGCTTCAAATAGTCCTGAATGCCACTGCATATTTGGCTTACAGCATTATCCTGAGTGGGCCCTTTCAGTGGTCTGCATACCAGCCTCTTCAGACACGCAGACCATTGCTGAAAGATCAGCCTTTTAGGAAGTCAGTCTGCTCTAAGGAACACAGACTTGTTTTTTCATGGAGTTATGGACATGTATATGCTTTGCAGAGCTTTGCCCCTGACTCCTGCCTGGAGTCAATCCCAGGTGGGGCCTCTCATTTGAGGGGTCCTTTGGCTCAATTCACAGCCTGCTGCCACCAGAAAGCATCTCCCATCAAGACATCTCCTTTGGACAGGGCATGTGGAGAGGCTGAAATGAGCAGCTCTCCTTCGCACCTGTAGCATCAAAGAGCTTTCTAGGTTTGGGAAGACATACAGCTCCTCAATGAGGGCAGAGTCAAAACAAAGCGTAGGACAGCCACTGTGTATAAGTCAGAGCTGCCAATTAGCCTGCATTGCTCAGAAGGGCATTAACACAGCCATACATTCCCTGTATAAATCTTTATACCTAATTCAGACACCATTTTAGGCATGCACTGTTCTGTATAAGGATAATTATGGAAGAAGTGAGAATCCTGAAAGCAAGAGGTCGGGTTAGGAAGACAAAGCTTTTAGTCTAAAAAGCCTGTTCTGACTTCACAGATGAGGAAACAAAGTACAAGAAAATTAAGCAGCTTTTCCCAGAGAAACAACCAGCCTACAACAGAGCTGACTTGTACTTAAGCTTCCTGCACACAAACCTCTAACACTCTCCCTGTAACAGACTCCCAATTTCTATGCAGCCCTGATCCTACTTAGTCCTGGGTCTGGCCCCAGCCAGTGGGAAATGTTTCTTCTGTCCTTCCTAATTGGCTTCCTCCAAAGCATTGCTTCATGTATTTGCACTTCAGAAGAAGCCAAACAACAAAGCCTTAATGAGAGAAATGCTGCATGCCAACAGAGCAACAAATCTCTGGCAGAGATTGGCATTGGGACTGCTACCGCAAATTCCTGTTGCAAACCAGTTGGGCTCAGGCATCTGCTGCTGCCAGGAAAAAGGGAGAGTTTGGTTAAGTGGCTGACAAATGGCTTCTGCTTGTAGAGTCTACTAATTAAACCAAATGTACTTTCAAATGTATTTGCAGTAGGAGGTTTGTAAAAATGCAGCTAGCAAAGGATGCGACAAAAGCGAGAAGATGTGCAGCCACTGAATTGTGGCTGCCCCTTGCCAAATAGCAGATGAAAGCATTGGGGAGGGGTCAGGGGAGAATGGAGGGCTTTCTCCAGAAGTAGAAGGGTCATGAATATTTGCACCTGCCCTGTGACCAGAGCTCTGTATCATGGGGTCCACCTTGGACTGAGGGGAAGGGTGCTCGTAGGCAAAAATACTCCACAATCAGTGAGTTTTACAAGTCAGTGCTTTATTAACATCAACATCTCTGCCTGAGTCCTTTCAACTGAACCCCACCACAGCTCTGAACCCCACAGCAGGTCTGGTCTTGCAGGGGGGTGTTTTCTGCTCTCCAGGGGCAATTACTTGGCCTTCTCTGTTCCCTCTGTAAAGTCTCTTGTCTCCAAACAGGGGTGAAAATTGAGTGAACATGAGGAAACCCTTCTTCCCTGTGAGGGTGACAGGGCACTGGGACAGGCTGCCCAGAGAAGGGGGGAGTCTCCTTCCCTGGAGACTTTCCAAAGCCGCCTGGACTTGTTCCTGTGTGATCTGGTCTAGGTGATCCTGCTCTGGCAGGGGGGTTGGACTAGATGATCTCTAGAGGGCCCTTCCAAACCCTAACACTCTGTGAATCTGTGAAAAAGGTGAAACCTTGCATTTGGAAAAAGTTATAGTACAGCATGTGAATTACATCACCATGATAAAAACAAAATACTTTAAAATATATTTTTAGCAAAAGTGAAAAACAATACCTCAGAGAAAGTTAGCCCATCTATGTTTTTCTACCTACATCTTATTGAGCAGACTGTGTTTCATCAGGGATATTTGGGGAAGACATACTTGTGCAAGCGAGTACCCTGAAGACGTGGCTGTGGATGGGGTTATTGCAATAGCAGCATAGTTGGATATTGTAATACTCCAGCCTCCATCCCCTGAGACCTGCAAGCCATACTGACCTGTCTTGCTCCTGGGTCTCCAGCCCATACCTGCTTTGTGTAAGCCCTCTCTAAGCCTGACAACAAAGGTTTTCAACCTGACAGGTTTTTAGACCTGATGATAATATTCGGCGAAAAGTATTTGCAAGTGTCAGATATTATTAGTTTCGGAGTAAGAAAACTTGAAAACTCTCCCCTTAGTCCTGTGTAGCCAGAAGCTCTCTAAGGGTTCAGAAGACAAAATGATCATTTTGCTTATTCTGAGTGACAAGAACAATCTATTCATTAATGTGACTTTCATCCATCAGTTCATTGTGCTTTATGTCTATGCTGATATGTGTTTTGCCATTTGCTACTTTTTTTATTGCCATTATATGACATGCTTTATTCATTGTACCAGGATTTATATCTGCCATGTTACCTGCTTTATTCTTTCATTATATTTTATATCAGGTTTGCTATGCTTGATGTCCATACAGCCTTTGTTCAGATATACCTTACTATATTTTATACATTACTTTACATGCCTTCTGCTTTACTCAGACATAAAAAATAATAATCTTGAGTATATTTAAGTGCTCACAAAGGTGAAAGACTATTGTTTTCATTCAGGTGGATAGAGGAAGTTGCTGTGTTAGCTTTTGCCCACAAAGCTATGCAAGAACATTACCATTCTTTGGTTTTAAATAAGACAGCAGTTTCATCTAAATTGTCATCCAAGAAGGATAAATTATTAAACCACTACTTCTGTTTAATTGTTATTCATATGAATGATTAATAGAGAGATCCCTCCCATTTGACCAGGCCTTGTAAAATTAAACATGAGATTCAACTCCCCATTAGAACACTTAAATTTAGGTGTCTAGCTGTGTGCCAGATGATACCTAAATTGCCACCACATTTCATGAAGATCTGGCCTAATGGTGGAAGCTGTAAGCTCTTTAGGTCACCTTAGAGTCACCTTAGGTCACTCATAAGGGACCAGCTCCATCCTCCTCTTGGCTCTAAGGGCCACATCTCCATTGCTTCTCATAACAGCTTCCATCGTCAGCACACAGAGACATCCTCATCTAATATCAAAATACTGCTCCTTAACCTGTAGCTAAATCCCACCCTGAGTGTCCAATCTGAGATACACGGGATGATTCCCTCTCCTGCATGTAGGAGTCTGGATGAGCAACTTGGACTAGGTAACTTGGTCATAAATTGCTCGCCAGCAGAGAGGAATGCCTTCTGTAAGGACAGCTGGAGCTGCCTCCACATCATTGAGGAAACCATGACCCAAATAGGCTCCAAAATGGAAAGAACAGTCGGGGTACACAAGGACTTTGAGGTGTGCCCAACATCTCTGCCTCAGAGCTCCTGCAGCTTTGGGAGCCTCTGTTTGGGAGGTGGCTGAGACATGGGGGATTCACCTACGTGCAGGCACAAGCACCAGCAATGTGCCGCTGGAACAACACGTCTCCAGACTTCTGCAGCATCAGCACACGTATTTGTGAATGTCCATTGGACTCCAAAGGACTGAGGGTGCTGGTAGGTGCTGGTCCTCTTCCAGCCCAGAGGCCAACCCGGGATCAGGTCAGGCCAGGAGACAGAGACACACTCCACAAGAGCAGTTCACATCCAGAGCCAAATTCACCTTATTTGAGGGCAAAGGAGAGCCCTGTTTCACAGTTCAGACCTGGACCCTGCCCATTACAAACCACAGGAGGTTTGCCCAGTTAGTGGGTTGCTGCTTGCCACAACAGGAAAACAACATATTTCTGGAACTTAGTCACCATCTAAAAACCTTATTCCTTTTGCGTTTTCCATCCCCAGGTTTGTTAATAACCTGCCCTTGTTGCTCGCTGTAAGCATCTGCAATTACCTCCCACTAATGATATTTTTGTTCCTAGGTCTGATTTGTTCAGGAAACAAACAAACAAGCAAACAATGGATTATTTAGCTGCAAAAAGGAACAAGACTGCCTGCTGCTACATTTGAAAACCCAAAAAGATTTATTAGGAGACATCAAAAAAGGTGAGTGTTTTCTGCACAAAGCTTGGCAGAACATGCTGTGAGTAACTGCATGACCTTTCAAATATTTACACGTACATAGGAGCCTGTATGGAGGCTGCTCCTGCTCTTTCACCCACTCTCAAGCTTTCCACCTAAATTGACTTGCAACAGATAGAGAAACGCTGAATATGCTTTCTCAGAAAACCAGCCATGGCCAACAACAGTAGCCAAGAAATGTAGGAAAACATGGACAATTTGCACAGCAGAGTGAAACCTCTTCAGCATCATGAAAGTCAATTGAAGTCTAAACTGAGTTCAGGAAAGCTGAGAGCTTCTAGAAGTCAGTCACGCTGATGAAGGAGTTGTAGGGAAGAAGGGAAATTGTGGACCATAAGGCTCCTGCTGTCTAGACTGGGAAGGAAAATTTGCTGTGTTAAACTGGCCATACTTCCAGTTTGAGGGCTGTTGCCTACAGCAGAATATGCACCTTTGAAATCCAACAGAAAGTCTTCCAAGGGAAACTCCTGAGATCACATGAGAGAAGGGACAAGTCTAAATCAGGAGTGGTGTGTTGCTGGGACTTGGATGCTGTACTAGTGCTGTCCCCAAGACAGGTAGCCTGTCCCCAAAACTACCTTGCAAAAAGCAGGATGAAGAGGAGGTGCCCACAGACATTGCTGATGAACTGAAAATCCCAGCTCTGTTTAGGAATGCCACCATTTCAAGGCATTTCAAAATTTTGACTTTTCAGATCGTTTTCTCACGTAAACAATAAGGTTAAAATTAAATTACCTCTCAAATGAGCAACCTCACAGGAAATAGTTGCGGCATTCTTGGACTTTGGTATAGTTTCTATTATTTAAGCATAAGATGAAGCTATTGCTTGGCAGGAAAGATGGGCAATCCATTCCTTCCCCACCAGCATATACGGAGGTGCGAGGAACCAGGCTGTGTCTCAGGCCTACATATTGAGCACTAAACCCAAGCTGGTCCTTCTGGAGCACGTTCCTGTGAGTGGGAGAAAGTTGTCCTGTCAAAACGCTCAGATGTGCCATAGCAGAAGAGGATCTTGGCTGGTGCCAGCCAGGGACCATGAGGACTGACAGACTGACAGGGCAGAAGCCATCGTGCTTCAGCATGAGAGATTTAGCAATACCACAGCTAAAGAATATATTTGCATGTTGCAGCTAGTGTCTGCTGTGCAAACGTCTTCTGGAGATGGGGAGATGGCAGATGGCATTGGAGGGATGGGGGTATTTTGTTACGCAGGGAGTGAGGCAGGGGAGGAGACCTTGCCAATCGGTCCTTACACTACCAACACTCTCATCTCCTAGTAAATAGAAGAATGATTTGGTGGCTATTGTGCAGTTCACAGAAGCAAACCTTCATGGTTTCCTTAGACAGCTGTGTGTGAAGTCATTCCTCTGAGGATGCAAGACCCCTGCACTGCCTTGCCTGGTCTGGGCAGGCCTGAGTCTGGATCCTGCTAATGCCAGCTTTGCAGGATGCTCTCAGACAGATCCCCCACAGCAGGTCATGAACAACCCTCTGGGGTACACAGGAAAATGCAGCTGCTGGGTCTGCAGCTTATTCTCTAGCCTGGCAGATCTGCCTCAGATGCAGGCACAGCAGCACGTGCTGGGCAGTTTGGAGTTGGGATCTGGCGGGTCTGGGTCGTGTCTCAGCTCTGCCCACAGAGATGTCCTTGAGCAAGTTACTGCTCCCCTCAATCTCCTGCTTGCTCCCAGGAGACATGAAGTTTGACATGAAGCCCTTGTAGCTCCAGCACTGCAGTGGCCTCTTGATGTCACCATAATACAGCCGATGACTTCCATGGCTCATGCGTATTTGGATCAGGCTGGGAGCATTTTTAAGACAGTAGAGAGAAACCTTTCCAGTGTTTTTCACCCATTCCTGAAAGGAAGCATCAATCTTACAGGGTTGCAAATGGTCTATTCTTGTGACTGTCGTCCGTACCATTGATCTTAAAATATTGCTGCAAGCCATGTGCATAGATCACACAAGCATTCATCTTTTCTGCCAAAATGAGAGCAATCCATTCTCCCCATATATGCCCACTGTAACTCTATAAAGACAGACCCTCTTGTGCAGGTGCTTCATCTGTAGATTTAGGACAGGAAAAAGACTCTGTGTCATGTGTACAGAAAGTTGAAGTTTGAGCCAAACTTTAAAACCCCAAAAACTCAGATGAGGATCAACTGGAACCCTACACAAATGTGTTAAAACTTTGCAGAGGTTTTTTTCCCCAAATCTTCCACCCACAAATTATATAAAATTGTATAAAAATGGGAACATTTTGTTTTGCCATTTTCAAAAAGAAACATTTCACCTTCTTAGGTTGAAAAAACTTTTGACCTCGAAATATGTTTCGGTGTTATATATGGTAAAAAAAAAAAAAACATAGCAATCAAATCAAAATGTTTCACTTGACCAGATTTTGACAGCCTTATTTTTCAAGACGCCACATTTTTGAATACTTTTATTTCAGGTTGGTTTTTTTTTCTTCCAAATTTCAGAACTGCCTAAGGACCAAAAATGCCGTTATTCACAGATGTACTGTAATTAGCTAGAGCTTCTCTGTATCTCTTAAGAATCCAATCAATGATTACTCAAGTGAACTACAGAAGCCTTGTGGGAATTTAAGTAGGGTAGAGTCCTTAAGCTGATTTTCTGCATAGAGATTAATTTCATCCTGGTTAGAAACAAATGGAATACATCCTGCTGTCTGTGTCCCCTTGTGACTGTCCTTATTAAGGGTCTAAGCTTAAAATTCCTGGTCAGACCAGGCTCCCACTGAGTTAATAAGGTCTTTGAACAGGACTTTGAATTGCTTTTGAATGGGGTGGTTGGAGATCTTCGGTTTGCACAAAGAGCCCTCCTTTGTTCTCCTTGCAGAAGACCCTTACCTTGGACTGCACCCATCTGTCAGCCTGTAACTCTGACATCAACATCCCACTGCAAAATCCTGGAAGAAACTTCAGTTTTAGTGAAAGGGCTGGAAGTGCCATCCTCCCTGAGCTAGAGACCACCAACTGCTGACTGGGTTCTGCATCAATTAGAAAGATAAAGGCCATCCTGGCACTCATGTCAAGATGCAAGATGTTTTGCTGCCCACAAAACTATTAATTTGGGTGAAATTATCTGATGCAGCATTTGAACAGCTTAACTCAATAGCAATTTTTCAGCAGAGTCAATTTTTGATACATATCGCTGCTAGACAAGAGATACAGAAACAGAAATATAAGCAATACCTCATTGAAACAAACTTTGGGTTAAAAACCCCAACCATAATTATCACCGGGAGTTTCATCTCCTCAAGTGGAATGTAAAATAATTTTAAAATTTTGATCAAAAGTTCTTTAAAATGTACAAAAGAAATTTCTGTGATAGCTTCTCAGTGTAGTTGTTGAACTGTAGAGTTGATTGGATATTTTTTAAGATTTCAGTGAAGGAAAAGGAGAAAAATAGCTGAAAACATTTAGCAATTACTGAACCATTCTTCTCAAGCAACACAGACTAGAAATGGAACAAAATACAAAGGAACCACTTCCTCTCTTTTCTACACTCCAAGAAAAATTATCTAAGCAGAGTTTTATATAGCCCAGTAGGAGAAAAGAGCAACGATTCCATTAAATTCATTGACAACATCATCTATTTTATATGGATACAGTTTGGATGGCCTAGTGATAGGTCTCAATGGGAAATTTCTATGACGCACAAAAAGATACCTTTTTTACATATTTATTTGCAGTTTCCATGGATTTTAAAAGTACTACACAGGTAGCAGCTACGTACATTTGATAAGAGCTATAGAGGAACCCTATCAGCTGGAATTTTCTTTTGATCCTGGAAGCTGTCCAAAAGGTTACATTTATTTCCAAGTTTTCTTTTATGTCCTTGAAATTTGGGCCAGGAGTCTCAGAAGGATTGCGTTCTGGCACTACGTCCTCTTACAGGTCCCCTTTGGACCTGAGGAGGGCTCTGGATCTAACCAACACTTGGCATCACAGTTCAGCCGTTCCGTCTGTTCCCTTCCCTGCTGGATACACTGAATGATGTGAAAAGTTTGGCAATCTTCTCTTTAAATTTTGGATAAAAATTATTGTGGGGGAAAAGCTTTTTTCCTCTAAACCAGCTGTGTCGTGTATAAATGGGACCTTTTTTTTTTTTTGTGGTTTGGGCTATTAGACTTCAGTTGACAGAAAACTCCCCGAAATGGTTCTCCTGCTTCTCTCTATGTGACTGACTGCCTCTATTCTGGGATAGTGCCCCAGGATCTCTGGGCAAGGGCTTTTCATGTCTGCATGGATCTACCTTTTGAGGTCTGAGCCCCCACACCATTTCTCTGCCGGCACTGGTTACGTAGTGCAGTACCCTGGATGTGTATTCATCATATGTGCACAGGGAACATCTGCTGAAAGTATATATCATCCTTACAAGTGCGTTACTGTGTACGAAGTGTGAAGAGTGGAAGAGAGTGGACTGTGTGGTCCAGTGGTTGAGGTCATGGAGCCAAATTTTCCCAGGGTGAATCAGCAGCAACTCCATCAAATCCAACAAGGCGGGTAGGTGTAACGTGCAGCTTTCCTTGGAGGAAATCCTTATTTACACCTGTGTG
This sequence comes from Rhynochetos jubatus, assembly GCA_027574665.1. Lineage (NCBI taxonomy): Eukaryota > Metazoa > Chordata > Aves > Eurypygiformes > Rhynochetidae > Rhynochetos > Rhynochetos jubatus. The sequence continues at coordinate 2,991,776 of CM050672.1, read as the reverse complement.
AGTTAGAGGAGCATCTGCTCTGTGAGCTCCATCTCTGCCAAGTCAAAGAGTCGGTCTGTGAGCACAGGGAATCCTTGACCTCTTCGTACCCGAGGGGCCACCCATCTAGAAGCTGCTCTCCAAAACCCAAAAAGAGGACACTCCTGGAAATCCTCACTGACACCTCAGAGTGAGGATTAGAAAACCACATTACATGTACTCAGAGAGGAGCCTTGGCCTCACCCAGGGCACTGGTTTCCCACCATCACAGGCCCGTGAGCAGCAGCTTCTACCAAGGGAGACACTACTGCTTTTGCTGTCTTTGCTGGCCTCAAGATTACCTTTCTTGTTGCACATAGCCATGATTTAGGGGTCCAAATTGTCTAAAAGGTGCTTCTGAGGGGCCAGATTCTGCTTCTTTTTTATTGGTGCCCTTATAGTACTTTTATTGGTGTTATTCTATCATCTCCACTGAATTCAGGAATGTGAACACAAAGCAATGGTGTAAATCCTCTCTAAGAGTGGTTTTACTCTAATTTTATGCCAGAATAACTGCAAACTCAATATGAATGAAAGGAAAAGTAATTTATATTCCTGGCCAGCTTTTCTTTCACAGCTCCTGCCCAGAACAATTTCATATCTATAATGTTCTTTTGCAGCTGTGGGGAATAACAGAGAAACCTACTCCAAGGTAACAATGATTTTGACTACACAGTGTTAGATTTTAAAATGAAGAAATTAAAGACTGGCACTCTTTTTTAGAATGATATTAAAAAAAATCTGAACTTTCCCCAAAACTAAATTAACCTGTTAAAAAGTTGGGAAATAAATATAGCTCATTTGCCCATGTAAAGAAGGAAGAAACAGGGTTGGTTTCCCATCACGCTTCATGGTTGCAGGTAGAATTCTAAAAAGGAAATCCCAAAAATAAAGCAGCAAAGAGTAAATTTAACTTACCAAATCTTCAGTATTTTGCAGAATTGTTGTTGTTTCCCTCTCCTCACTTAGTAGATATGTTGGGGAAAAAAGAAATCTAAAGCATATAAGATTACCCCATAGAGAGGTTTTGATATGCTAGATCAGAAACAGCTTCATTAGAGGGGGAATGAAATATACCTGCAGAGAATGGGATTCACCTATCCCAACTAGCTCTTCAAAAGATCATGCAGTTTGTCCTAGCAGTCACTTAAGCTCTGGGGAGAGGCACAGAAGTGACAGAGATGTTTCCAGGAGATAATCTGTCCCAGCAGTACAGAGCTCCTTTCTTACTGCTGATGGGGCAGGTGCCATAGGTTAGACCTCACATCAGACGTGAAAGGTCTAATTCTTATTAAAAGCTCCTGACTTTCCCTGATTTCTTTAGTAATTAATTTTCAACTTTATCTCACCTTTTTATTATTATTATTATGTTCTAACTACAGCTAGACACAGAAATTATCAAAGGCAAGATTAAATGCTTTAGGGAGAGGTCCTAAGTAGGTTCCATACCCTGGAGTATTGGCTTAAGTTGCTTCATTCAAGCAGGTATTTGGGATTCTTTCTTCCACAAGAAAATACTGCCTTTTCTGTTTTGACCACCTCCACTTGTTAGCACTGTTGTGTAACCTTGAAAAGATTTGGGCTTTGTAACTGACAGCCTGCAAATGAGATTTGTGTCTTTTTATTGTGCAAAGCTGGAAAACTCATCACTGCAGCTAGTTTGGACTTCCATTTGCAGACACCACGTTGTGCGGGAGAGCCAAACAAAGGAGATGCAATAAGCCAGGTTCTTTGTTTAGAAAGAAGGGTGGGGTTTTTTATTGTTATTCTTACAGCATTTTTCTGACCGAAGAAATAGGGCTTTATGAAAATCCTTAAATACGAGTGCATGGTTCAGTTCTGAAGTGTAACTTATTCCACTGCTGGTTGGTAGAAAACACAGGCTAGTTAAATACCACTTTTTCTCAATAGTCACGTGAAAATTATTAGATCTGTTGGAGTAAAGGCAAAAAAGAAAGGGCGGAAAACATCAGTATCTGCTGTTCTCTGAAGCACTAAGTATTCTAACAGAGGAAGATCTTCGTTAACTTCTGTTACAGGCTGATTTGACAGCAAGAAGACCAAGGTGGTTGTCGGTGACCTTATCTTTGGAGAACAGCTCTTGGAGTACACCCCTCGAATATGCCCTTTTATCTCCTAAAACTACTCCAATTTACATACTAATTTATTACCTATGCAGTCTTCCATCCCATACGATACCCCTTTCGACTGGTTAAGATTACATTCATATCGCTTTGACCTTGACAGCAACATTAGGACCACCCAATGCATCACTTTCAGAATTCACAAATATATGAAAAAATGCTTGATTCATCACAGCTTTGCTTCACTAATGTCTCATAAGGACACTTGATGCTAAAATAACATATTTCCTCTCTGCACACTCTAAATTACTAGCTAATATAATACAAGATTGATTGCTTTCATTCCTTCACTATATTAATTCTCTTATGTTACAATAAACGTTATATACTTATTTCTGTTATACATACAGTGCTACATCTGCTATGGAATTTAGCAAATGGTTTGGTTAGGTCAATTCAGTTTTTCCTTGTTTAATGCGTATCCCTTTGTCACCATTATTTTTTAAAGACTCCATCTAAACAAATGCCTTTCTACAGACAATGCTGTGACTGCATGATCTACACTGGGATTTAGGGGGTTACTTTATAGTGAGGCTGAGTGGTGGGAGATGGAGGAGGCAGACGAAGCACAGGCCCTTTTCTGTGTTTTACAGCATAGCAGAAACTGGGCAGCTTTCAAGGCACCGGATTTTTGCTGCAAGGCGCCAGATGATAATTTAGCTCTCCAACTCCAGCGGTGCCAGACACACTTCATTTTCATAACTAGTTTCATCAGGGCACTGGGAAGTTTGGAAAGACTTAATATAGTGTTCATATGTCTATGATAGAAAGTGTCTGGGACCAAACTGTGGTTGTGTTTATGTTACAACCGTATAGATTTAGCCCAGCCTTACATTGCTGCACATATGAAGACATCCTGCTGTCTTTGATGGAGTTACATCCCATTTACACCACTGCAACTACAGGCAGAGTCTGACTCCCAAAATCCAGGTCATGGAGGAGAGGTGCAGAGCATTAACTCGAAAGTTTCTTTAGCTGTGAAGGTAACGGGCTAGCCAGTGGCACGACAACTCCTTCCTCACCTTCTGTTCCCTGTCATATCTCAATCTGTCTTCTCCTTCCTGCTCTTTTACTCATTTTCACATCCCCAACAAGCAAACAGTAAGAATCACTGTCGTTCCAGTGTGTCAGTGCCAATTTTCAGCTCAGAACTTGGATCTGCAGCACAAGTGGCCATGGCAAGCAAATGTGCCGTGCACCATGAACCTGGCGGCATGAGCCAAAACAAGCTCTCCCTCCAATCCGTGCAGGTGAAACAGCTCATACTGTCCCAGTAAATAAACATTTCTGAGCTAATTGCACTAGCCTGGAAGCACAGGAGGATTTAGGAATTAAGAGCCGGAACACCCAGTCATCAGCCAACAGAATGCAATAGTAAGCACTGCAAAGAGACCCCCTGCACCACACTGCTTATTGTGCCTGTGCTTGACCCAAAACGCCCAGTGATTGATGAAGGAGAGGCACTGAGTGCTAGGTGTTGTTCCTGTCTTTGCACACTTATTCCCATGGATGGACTCTGGAGGGTGATGCGAACAAGCTTTGCAGTGTAAATTAAAATCAGAGTATTCGGGGTGTTGATTTCCATTTGCTCTAACCACACCTCCTGCCCAGAGGCAATGCCAAGATGCTATCCATGTTACATATATTTCAGTCGGGCCCTGGAGACCAGACATTGTGTGGGTGAGCAAGCTGCCATGTGTGAGTGAGAAGAGATGCTCTTCTTTCGAGACTGAGGAAATCAAAGATTTAACTGAAAAAAATGAGCTCATGGTCTTGCTTTCTCATTTTCTCTACTTTCATCTCTCACCATGCACAAAAAATCAGTTCAGTTTGGTAAGGCTTTCAGCCAACTTGCCAGGGCTTGTCCTGGTACCCCCCATACAGGTCTGCAGAGCCTCCAGCCACCCCACGTGTGTTTGGAAAGGACGGACGAGATCTCCAGAGTCACTGGGGAGGAAAGCAGGGAACGCCTCGGCCAGTCTGCTCCCAACACAGTGTGCGCTGAGAATCAAAATCCATCTCTGTCTCATGCATAACTAATTAATGGGGTTTTGTATGTAAAGGAAGAGGGGGATTGACAGGGTGTGCACATTTCTGTCTAAGCCAAATTCATAAATACATGAGCAAGAACTTTATCAGCTGTGGTACAGTACTGTAGGAAGTTTGGCCTGGATGTCCCCAGACAACTAATCAGGTTTTATTTATTTATTTGTCCCTAATGTAATACTGAGAAGAAAATGGAGAAAATCCATAGAAATCTACTGTTTGTAGAAAGAAGTAAGTCTTTTTTTTTTTTTTTTTTCTTTTCTTTTTTCTTTTTGTGAGGGATGAGGTGGGCACGAGATCAAAATATTGGGCTTTGAAAATTCCAGCATTACTCTACTACAGACCTCATACTTTCATTCCCTTTACTAGGAATCTTCTTGAACTGAAATTCCTGCAATGCTCACAATTATTTCTCCTAAAAGACGGGATACCATATCTCTTGGGATTTGCATATAGGTGATTCAGGGAACATATAAGATTAGCTGCAGAATCCAGGTACTTTTTGTCTGGATGGAAAAAAAAATCAAGCCTTTCCCAGGAAAGCAGAGGATCTTGGGGCCGGGGCTGGTGGGGGGAGCACCATACCAAAAAAAAACCCCAACAAATGCCCCAACTGAAAATCTACTTTCCTTTCAAAAACAGTTGTGATGGAGCTTTAGCAACAAGCAGTAGCCAAGAGCCAGGGTAATACAAAGGGTAACATTTCTTCAATTTTTCTTGGCATTTTCCATTCTTTTTCTCCCAGAATACTCCTCCTTCTCCTCTTCCTGCTCTTCAGTACATTAATTCCCATTCTTGCTTTTAAACCTATTAGGTGTGCACACTTATTGTGGGATAACTGACCAAATTTTAAATGGTATCATAGCACCTGTATGCACAACCAACAGGGAATGCTGTCTGTCCTTGTGCCTCCATAAAACAACACACCAGGTTTTGGTACTAAATTGTTAAGCTCAACAATTGGTTTGGTTTTTTTCTAGAAATCAGAGTATCTTGCACCAATCTTCAGGAACGCAGCACATCTGTCACTCTCAGCCTGCAGCCCTCCTCTTTGACTGTAACTGCAAAAAAGCAAGATCTGTTTCATACCAGACTAAATGCTGGAATGCCATAAATCCCACCGCACACCTTTTTAAAAACAGCTTTTTTTCTTTGAGGCGCTCCTGCGGGTTGGGTAACATAGACCCCGGTGTTGTGCTGGGGACCGTTATGAGACTTCATGGCAGCCTCCCCAGTGAATTCTTCATCCTCAAAATGTGATTCCAACTCCCTTACCCCATCCACTTGAATAAAGACACCCTTATAAGTCATGTTTGTGTGCTGGCTTTCAAGGCTTTTCATTCATTTTTTCTCTTTTTTTTTTTCTTCCCTGCTAGAGCAATGACTGGATGTTTCTTCCCTAGCAGTAGAAGGGGAGGAAAATATTTCGAGGATGGGAGCAATTCAGAAAATCCTACTGATTATGACTGACTCTGATTCTGCCCCTGAAGAAGAGATCACAGAAGCACAATGCGGACTTTTGCCCTGGGCCAGGCCACAATGGTCTTCCTCAAAACCCGATTGATTTCTCAGGTCTCTGAATAGGCGAGGAGTGTTTAGTTCCCTCTACACCTCTGTTTCCCAAATTCAGGCCCGTTTGCAGAGGTCTTTGCCAGGCATGAAACTTCCCCAAGGTGATGAAAGTATATGGTAAAGGGTGCTGAAAAGATTTTTTTTTCCTATTTTTAATCCCACTCCAAATATTTTGAAGAGCATCCCAGACTCTATTACTGCTATTGCCAATGATCAGGCAACCAGCCCTTTTCTGTGGGTGTCTGTCTGAGAACACAACCCCAGCCATGCCCATGATGTGGGCAGTGGATGGTATGAGCGGAGCAGGAGAGGTAAACCATGGAAAAAATTATCTGCTCTCCACACCACTTCAGTGCCAGAAAGAACTGCCAAGGGGAAGATCCCAGTGAATCTGTCCCTGTGACCGCTTCTTGCCAGGAGGTGTCTTCCCCAGCACACCTCACCGTTCTTGGTCAGGGTGCCAAGTGATGCTGCTGGGCCAAGGACCTCTAAGACACTCATACTTTAGTCCTGCCCCATTTCCATTAAAAGAGAGAGGAAGTCCATCACTAGAATTAGGAGGCAACTATTTTCGGGGGTTGGGTTTTGGTTGGGTTTTTTTTTGGTGTTGGAAAATGTCAAGAGATTGGAATATTTCTAATCCTGAACCAGGACAGAAATTAAGAAAAAAACCAACTTGTCTAAACCAAACCTTTAAGAAAAATGTGGGAAAAAGTCATGCAAAGCTTTATATATATAGACATACGCATCTATACACAAACAAACCTGTGATTCAGAATATTCCATTTAACTAATTTTCATTTTCAAAAATATCTTCCAAATTCAAAGAGAAATTGGACATCTTTATTATTTTAAAATGTCCAAGATAGCTGGTTCAGGAGGGTTTTTTGACTTTATATTTGAAATAAAGGTGAAAACACTGATTAGATCAGACCCATTTTGCCAAAAACCTTGAATCGTATCTAACAGACATTTTCCCAAGGAAACCTTCCCTGGGAAATCCCAACTCCGCTTTCCTCTGACCCTGATTTCCCCATCTAGAACAGCTATCTCTACATTTGCACCAGATACCCACATATCCTTGGATATATATCCAGACATCAGAGAATTTATATGTGTTTCTTCCCTTTGCTGTGTCCCCTTTCTCCAGCCCCTATTACCCTCCTATTCAAGGTGTTCTTTAAAGAGGATAATTTAAATATGCACAAATATATATGTGTGTGTATGTATATATATTCTTACCACAGTCCACAGCAACCACGGCAATTTCCCTGTTGGAAAAATTAATACCCATTACACATTTTCTAAATAACTGTGGCAAGAAGGAGGATTGGTCCATGCTCCCATTTTCCTCCTCAGGGACCAGATTTCATACCTGGCTGAAGCTCCCACTAGAAAATGTGTTTGGTGGTTTCGGCAGGATCCCAGGCAGATGTTTATGCATCCCACAACACCATCACACAGACTTATTTATGCACGGGGTGACAGCAGGTCAGGAAGGAGATTTGCCACATGGGTCCATGTCACACCCACCCCGTCCCTGTGTTGTGAATGACCCCTTTGCAGAAAAACCTGGCTTGGGCACTGCTTCCACCCACAGAATGGGACAAAAACGGTCTCTTCTGCAAGAAATCATCACTTGCACCATCACAGCCAGGAAGTAAGCTAATTCCCAAAGGAGGATGGATCTAGAGCTCTCATTGATGAAATAACCAAAGACATAATTCTCTCTGCAAGTTAGATGACAAGACATTTAAAAAGATCAGTTAATTGAAAGGTGAAAACAAGTCATGCATTTCAGGTTATGAACACATCCAAAATGACTCATCTCACTCAGATTTTATCAGAATGAAGCATACTATTCATCTTGAAACAAAAGATTTTACATCAGTTTCCTGCTATTTTATGTTTTCCTTTGCTGGAAATTGGTACAGAATTTTTTAAGGGACACAAACAAGTTTTCATTAAAAAATGTTGCCCAATTCCTCTTAGAAATGGAGAACCCTGTTTTCATTGTGAACCATGAGCATGGGGCAGCTTTAACAATCTTGTTCTTAAATTCTAGGGTCCTGACTCTTTTTTCACAAAAGAAACCCTTTTATTCTCATGCTTCCTTTCATACTTTGCAGCAGAACCGAGGTGAGTCACAACCTGAGGGTCTGACTGACATTTTTTTGAATTAACTATCATGATTTATGGCAGCATAAAAGAGAATAGATTTTCACCTTAAAACTCTACTCTATTTCTGCGTGAAATGAAGTGAAAGAAGCAGCATTAAAGGCTAGTGTTTTTAAATAAGTCACTTCATATATATTCATGCAATTTGCACTCTGAGGAGCTGCTGTGTCTGGATATAGCCTTCATGACTATTCAGTAGATTCTAATCATTTAAACCTTCACATCCCTCCATGTGGATATGTGTTTGTTTAAATTAACCAGTATTAAAAATACCCAAGGAAGCTATCACTCTCTGGATTAGGGACTCTGTACCATCAACGGGGCCAGTGCCAGGCACAAAAGGTCTTTCGTCTACTCAGAAACCCAAACTGCATCTGCTCCATTAATAGCAACTCCATGTTGCTGCCTATGTTCAGACCTTCATGCTGTGTTTATTGCTGTAATGGATGACTAGAGAGCACAAAAAACCTACTCTTGAGCAAAGGTTTGGTGGGTCAGATTCAAAAATATCCTCACCTACAAGTCCAGCACTCCCAATCCTGTCCATTATTAGAAAGAAAACAAGGATAAATGCCCATGTAAGCTGTGAAATGGATCTGGTAGAGCTGAAAGCCTGAGATCTTTATTTTCAGGTAGCTAAATTGAGTGTATTTCTAGCAGCCCAAACTATCCCGTGCTGGAAGCAGAGCCTATGCTCTGTCATACTGTCACACACGTGTCTCGAGTTGCTGGCCACAGATCCCCCTGTGGCACTGCCCCGCACACACTACTGTACCAGGCACACTTCGGTACAGGACCCTGCGGTCATGAGAGAGGATACTCCAGCATTATGAAGGCCAGCTGGCCACGTGGAAACCCACCCTCCAGAAACAGCATAGACACATCCATTAACAGTGCCAATAACAGAGACAATTTGAGATCTTTGGAGATAGTTATGAACACACATGGTTTCTGCAGCATTTGGGTTCATGAATCAAACCACTCACATTTGATCCTCAAGGCCCCAGGGGCTGTATCTCTGCTGGGGTCAATGGAGTTGCTCCAGTGGTATAGCTGCCACGTCATTCCTGGGGAAATCACTTTGTTTTCCAACTGCTTCTCCAGGAAGGCCACCTCTCCCACAAATCCTGAATCATATCTGCCAGTCCCATGTAGATGCCTTGGATTCTTCAGGGCATCTGAATTTTTAGTAAATAACTATTTGTCAGCCACTGAATGAAGTCTTGGATCTTCACCAAATATAAAAAGACCTTAGATTCCTAGGTTATGTGCAGACACCTATATTTAGGTGTCTTAATCTGGAGTTGAATGTTGAGTTGGCTGTGAGTTAAATATAGAAGTCTGAGCTGATGACTGCTGCCTCTCTTCATCACCAATGGAGAGGAACAGACACCTCCTGGCAATCCCTCCTATGACAATGTCTGGTTTAGGAAGCGATGGGTTGAGTTGCAAGGGCTGTCTGTCTCTGTCTCAGCATTGGGAGCATGGATGCTCTCCTCATTTCCTTCAGTGACTTCTAATCACTCACTACCTCTGAATCAGACATGCCTGGAGATTACAGCTATCTCTCATTCTGCATCTACAAAACACCTAGAAAAATGTCTTCTCTTTGAATACCAAATCACAAACTGCAGAACACAGTGCTTAGAAACAAGACTTTTCTCCAGATAAATGCTTTTTAATGATACAACACCTTCTGGAGTACAGATTATTAAATGAAGTAGGGTTCATTAAAATATGAAACAAGTGAGTGCTCTCATAATGCCAGCACGGTCATCAGCTGCATGTGAAGGCTTCCTGTGCCCAGGCTGTACCTTCAAAGCTCCTTTGTCACCAGATGTGTTGAAGGAGTAGGATCCAGATCTATACCTCAAGGTCACCAAAGTTCTGGCTTGGTAAGAATAAGGTTTCAGAGCAAGAGAATCTCTCTGTCGTCATGTGTCCTAGTTCTATATTCCCTAAACATCTTTATGTATGTGTCAATATTTATTTATCGATGTTTATCTGTGATTGACGAGGGTGGAGGGAAGAGAGTAGAAATGCACCAAACCCAACAAATAATGTTTGAGCGAGCATGGGTCTAGCCGGCTTTCAGCTGTATGATACAGTGTTGGGATTCATTTACATATTTATGTGTTCAGAATCTCAACCAGTTGAGATGAGGACAAAAAACAGATCCTTAATACTGCCCAGCTCCCTCTTCTAAGAAAGACACCTATGATGACTTTGGCAAATGTTTCATAGAAGGAAAATAAAAACAAATCCTATAAAGGCAGATTGTCTACTTTTGTGTCTTTGGTTGTGTTCTGCTGCTTTACTTCATCAGAGAGATGTTCTGCAGAGTTTCAAACTGTAGGGGATTAAATGTATTCTGAGAGTTAAGAACAAACCCATTACAACATGGACATGAGACAGGTTTAGATCTATAACATTGACCAGGCTGGACCTGAGAATTTTCATGTCTTTATGTAAGCTAAAAGGATGTTGGACAAAACTGGCACAGTTGATAGTACTCTTGAGAAGGCTGGGAAAAAGCAAAGAATGTAATGAGGGAATGAGAAGATGTAGAAGTTAATTCTCTGAAGACAGGACAGCAAATATTTTGTGAGATGCTATCATTGGAAAAGACCCAGAATGAAATTAATATATTAAAAGCAAATGAATGTAGAGAGTAGAGACAGCACATGACAAGGAGGTTGCTTCAGAGGTGCCAAGAAATCACTCACATGCAAATCCATGAAAGCTTCTCTGGAGAAATTAACGTTTTCTCTACAAAACAAAACCTGAGATGAGAGTAATTAGAAACGTCTCTGAACCCCATAAGCCTGTTGCTTAGCATGGAGCTGCATTTGGAACAGGAGGGAAGTGGGATTTACCCAGAAATCACGACTTTGGCTGAAGTTTGTTTTATTATTTTCTAGACCGCTTTGAAACCCATGCTCACAGCAAAATTTCATGGCCTGCCTTAAACAAGGTCATGTGAGAAATAGGAAGGAACTGAAAGTTCGCTCCCAAGCCACCTACAACTCTCTTTCTGAGAGATCCCTGATGGGATCTTAGATTCCTCTTATACCCATGTAAACTCAAGGGACCAAAGTTACCTGTGATCCGCAGTGTCACAGGAGGGAGTTGCAGGCTGTCATGTCTCACCAGAGCGGACACCCAACCTTTAGAGCCTTAAGCCTGAGCTCCTCACTGAAGGCTTCCTCTTGAAACAGAAAGTAACAGGCCATTTCAGGGACCAGTTTGTCTCAGGTATTAAGTGCCTGTTTCAGGCTAAGAGAAAACAGGTTGAATTAATATGGATATCTAACTATTGCTTATAGGGAGCACGACCAGAGCATACTTAGGCATCTAACTTCCAGACACAAAAGATAAGGCGTATCTTTCCCCCTTTTCCCACTAATATCTGTGGGAACGAAGGAGGACAGCTCCTACCCATCTCTCTAGTAATTTTCCCTTTGTCATGTGATAATAGTTATATTTCATCTAGAACTTTCATTAGGGTGATATCAAGGTCAGTAAAAACATTAAAGATTTTTCCAAGTCCATAAGTATAACTGTAATTATATCCTTAGGGATAGCTTAGCTCGGGACAGGTTAGGTCTAATGGGTCAGGAGAAACCAGGACTATGCCTAATCCACAGTGCTATCTTCTCTCAAATCTCCCACACTATGGTATTGCAGGTCTTAAGTGACATAAATTTCCCATGAACATAAGAGAAGTGACCTGAAAAAGGAAAACTGTGATAATTTTCTAAAGGCAGAAACCTGTGAAAGGATTGTGACAAATAGCTGGTCAAGAGAGGCAAATGTTCAGAATTTAGAATTAAAAAAGACCAGATGGTCAAATCTCCAAACTCTAAGTAAAGTGTCAAAGGAGCTAAGGGAGCTGCTAGAACTAGAAGGATGGTGCATCAGAAGCTTCCTTGGAAAATGGAAAATTAACAGTGGGCAGAAGTGACTTGTACACAACACGTGTCAAAGAAAAATGCTGTAGGGAACAGCAGAGCAAAATTACAGGACTGTAAAGATTGACATTGCCAAAGGGGAAGATTCTAGGGAACAAAGATGAGGGACAGATGGGGAAGTGGGGCAGGGAACAAACCACAAACAAACCCAAAAAACTGGTAAGTTTTGATTTAACTAAAGAGAACAGGCCTGTATTCACAAATGGGAGGTCATGGATGGCAAGCCAGGTGAAGCGTTTTTGGCAGAGGGAGCCATGGAGATAGTTCAATGAAATTTTAGGAGTGCAATGCAATGAATCAAACTTCCAAGGTCACCAAATTACTGGAGCTAGGCATGAGAAACAGGACTGATGACAAACAGTTGCCTGGTATGATTATTCGGAGAAAGCTGGGAACCTGAAGAAAACATTTAGGCACCCCATATTTGGATTAATTTTTTCCATGAGTTTGTAGTACTTCTTGAAGATACTTATTAAACAGCTCAAGATGCTGGACCTTTCGCTCAGCTGGGCAACATGACAAGTAAGGATTTACCCTGAGAAAGTACAAGTGAAAAATCATACCAGGGTGTGAGGCAATAGGAATAATGTGATCTTTGTACCCATTTTGCCCAGGTCTAACTGGCATTGCCTGGGCTTCCTCAGTTTCTCAGTTTGGGAAATGACACTGAAAAAGTAGATGTATGTTTGCGGTGTTGTTCCACCTGTGCACAGAAGAAAAAGTGCTATGGAGACTGTTTTGGTAAGGTCTCCAATTTTCCCTGTGACCTATATCTGGCTAGGTATCAATGATCCCAGCATCTGTCACCTCTATTCCTCTCCCCAACATCTTTGGTACTGTTGTCAGGAACTATGGCCAGCTTTCCTCCTTTGTTCCCTTTTCCAATGCTAGCTAAAAGCTTTTCCCATTTACTCACACAGAGATTAAAGATCTATAAGCCTTGCTCCTCATCCATTTCCAGGCTATTGACTCCTTCCATTTGCAGGAATCTTAAATTTAGATACTGTCTTTTGGAGGGCTGCTAAGTTCATCTCCTCCTTGCTCTTCCCAGCACTTGCTTGCTTCATCTGTGTCTCACTGGAGTCTGAAACTGAGTTACAGCAATTCAGCTGTTGGCTCCCAAACCGGGAGTGCTCCAGCAAGGGAAACTTTTTGTTCCCTCTATCCATGGCCTATATTCAAATGCCGCTCCGATTCCACATGTAGGTATGGCTTGCACAAGTTTTTGGGTTACCAACCAGCTGCATTTGACATGTGAGGTCACAGGTTGGAAGAGAGGCTGTGGCCACAATCAGAACACCCTGCACAGAAAATGTCACCATTGCTGTGGGTCTCTGCCCCACATTTCCTCCTATCACCCCCCATGTTCATGAGCCAGCGTCCCATGCGCACTCAACACTCCCATGCTGGGAAAAACTCACGATAAATGTACTAGAGAGAGAGCATCAAAGCACTTAATTTACAGTACAGTATTCAGGTTTACAGACACACTTAGACATTTCACCAAAACCATCTAATTTTCATGCTTAAATTATGTTTTGCAAGTAGGTGAGGTGAGAACCCTGGCTGCAGACTCTCCTGAACGACTGACAGGAGTTGAAGTAATGAGGTTTTAAATCAGCTCTTGGCCTTTCCATGAATTCTCACAGCTTTTATTACTTCTGCATCTCTGGCTGAAAATTCATCTCACATTCCCAGAATGCAGCAGATATGAAAACATGAGAGCTAACTCTGTGTGCATAGATATATCACTGACTGAACAACAATTTTACAGCAGTCTGTGTGTGGGCTAAACACGATCAGAAATGAGACAGACAGTCCTGAACTGATTCAAGTGTTTGTTTTTGCCTTGCTTTTTACTCCTGATCTCACTCACTTTGCCTTATACCCTGATTCATTCCACTCACATCAACACCACTGATCAAAACAGGACTCTCTGGAAACAAAAAGTTAGGCTGACACAGCAATATTCAGATTTTATTTGGGTGAAGATATCCCACTGACTGTAACAGCCAAATTTACAACAGTCCTTACAGGAGGTTCCTGTACTTTGTGGCAAACAATGGCCTGTTTTATTACAGGCTCTACCATATCCTGTGATGCAAAACAGAGATTTTCTGATTCAGTAATTCATGCCCAGGGGACTCACGTATGTTTTAAATACGATGTATTTTACATGTATTTTGAGACAGTGTTTCTTCTGTGATTTTCATGAGCCCACAAAGAACTATGGTCACAAAGGGATCACCTTCTACTTCAGAATGACTTCAGCATTTGTTTGGTCCTTTGGAATAAACTAGAATTGGCTTGCAACACCTCATAATTTTGTTTTCAAAACCACCAGGATTAAAAAAAATCTGTGAATTGTGTTCTCTCACAGAATATAGTCTTAGTATATAACAGGGATGGAAATAGTGTGAAAAAATCTGTCGCTTTTGAAGTATCCTCTTTCATTCTTTTCTCTCCTGAGCACCAAATACAGACAAGGATAGTGTGTAGACATACTAGATGGCTAGATAGTAAGGTAAACAAGTAGTATGAAATAGAGACAAAAATATACATAGTTGTTAGAGAAAAAGCTTTAAGTATTAGGCAAGTACTCAGGAATCATCCTCAAATGAAAGATGTGGTCAAGATGTAAATTAGACATAGCTTTAATGTATCAGCTTTCTGATTATGCATGCCAGATTGATTGATTTTGGTGCCAGACAGAATGACATCCTATTGTTGGAGACTATCAGGCATTATAATGGTTGCAGATAAAGCAATCCTGTCACCTTCACTGACTTCACACTGGTGTGTGGCCAGACCAGGTCTGGTGTTCCAGTAATCTGGCTGTGGTCTGCAGCCCACGACTCCCCACATTGCATGCTGTCATTCCCCACTTCCAGCAGGGAGGACAAGCATGGACTAGAGCTGTCTCTCATCTGGACAGGAACAGGCCAGGAAGAGTTCTTAGGTCTCCATCTGTACCATCTCCAAAACTCAAGGCCTTTGGGTGGACTCCTGATGTGTCTCCCTCGGCACGTGCAATGGATAGCACCAATGTCACCTCAGAGTTCATGGCTCCTTGTAGTTGGCATGTTCCTAAGTCACCCCACATACACCTCCATGAAACAACTCTGCAGCTGGTCTCAACCTAAAGGCTGGCAAACTGCAGCTCTGCCAGACTGAGCTGAGCACTTCCCACGGGTATTGCACAGCAAGAGCAGCACCAGGGCATTAAACCATTACGCCTTCATCAGTAAACGTGTTTATCGGTGAGGTGTTAGCTCAGTAGTTTAAGCTTCCTTAAAATAAATTAACATAGATTAGCTGCTGTAAAGCAAAAGGGACTCGAGTTTGTTTTCCACCACTGTGACTCGTAGGAAGTGCCGTTGCCCATTTTTGTTTCCCTGCAGGCTGTGTCTTACTGCCAGCTCTTATTTATTTATTTTGTGCCAGTTCAAAGAGGTGGAGGTATGTTCATGCATTTCAGTGAATTCCCAAAGAGACTAAAGGCTTGAACTCAAATGCTTCTGGCAATGCACAAAGCTCGGTCTGCTAGGTCCACGCACAGCACATTTCTGAAATCATTCGATAGCTGCATGTAAGAGAAGTTACATGGCACAGACTGAGCTCTACTACCTGACTTGAGGAGAGAAAAGTTTGCTGGATTACACATTTGACCTGGCAAAACTACACAGCTGCATTCTCTGTGGGAGACACTAGTAGTGATAGACAGTTTTTCAAGTGCTGTTTAATCCGCTTTCCAGTCAGAAACACCTTAGAGACTTCTTCCTCCCTTTGCTATGTCATGTCCCTGTAAGGTAAGACATGGCTCTCAATTATTTTACATATTATTTTACATATCCTAGATATGTAATAAGGACTTTTGCCCCAGTATTTTTGCTCTAGTATTTTTCTGACTGGTTTTTAGGTTTAGAATAATTATTTTTGTTAGTTTTAGAATCTAGGTTACTAGATTTAGACAGCTTCTTCCATGCTATATACACACCAGTGAACAAATAAATTGTGTCCTGATGCTTCACACTGAATTTAGAGATTTTGTTATGGGATGCTAGTAACTGCATTTTTCTTTTGTTTGAAAAGTGTCTGGCCATTCAGTATGACGAAGTAAGAAGTCAAAGATTGCAATCAAAATTATATAAATTATTCTCAAGGTTATGAGATTGCTGTCCTAAAAGCAACATCTAGACCAATGTCATAATGAACACATTTTCTCAGCTGTGTCTTTTTGCATTAGTGTTTAACTTTATGGCTTAGAAATATCTGTATTTTAACATACAGTAGACATGAAGTGACACTGTCTTACGCCCAGACTCCTTTCATTAAGGAGGAAAACTGTATAAACTGCAAATATATGGGAGTGACAGCAGTTGCACATCACCCACAGTCAAGAAAATGTCAAAGATGAGAACAGTGTGAGACCAAGTTCCCAAGATCATTCATTCTTCAGGGACTTTCTGGGTTATGCACTAAAAGTAACTCAAATTAGGTGTCCTGAATACAGGTTTGGTAGATTTGAATAAATATTGAGAGATATCTGCCTCCAGAAGCATCTCCATTGACAACAAATGGCTGGCTGAGTTTAGAAGCCCAATTTAAAAAATCTAATGTTAGGAAAAATAATTTTCTACCCAGGATATCCAAACTGGGTTAGGAGGTTTCTACTTCTTTGCTCTGGGACATGCTTCCTCTTGTCTTGTAGGACCTTTTTCCCACTGACATGAGATGATTTGACCAGGTCAGATCAAAGAGGCACTGTATGCCTGACCCCACACTGTGCTGTCTGGGGCACTGGAGGCTTTTGAGAGCAAAAGGAAATCAAACCCTCTGACTTCACTGGAATGATCTTGTGGAGGCTCATTAACTGCCTCAAAGCAAAGTCTTCCCACATGGCTTAAAGCATCTTCAAAATCCAGCATAGATTACTTTGCATCAAAATGGTTAAGAAGCAATCACACAGCCACTTACAACAGTCCATCCATGGATGTGGTGGCCTCCAGGAGAGGAAGTGTCACCAATACCTATCAGGGTAGGAGCATCTTAAACTGCTCCAGAGTCTCTACGGGTTTGGTGTGACTGGACATGTAGTCTTCCAGGGTTACATAACTCTGTACTCCTATGAGGTCATTGAGCATGTCATGTTTGTTCCTGTCTGCTCCTTGCATTATGTGGTGCAAATGCAAAGCAACTAGAAACTGAACCCCAAATTCTCCCTGGTATTTAAAAGTGTTGTATTGACCTGGGATTCCTGCCCTTTTTCATCACACAGTGAGCACAGTTTGAAAGACACCCTGGCTTTCCAAGCTCCTACAGGCCTGCTGTGCTTTCCTGTAAGCCTCTACCTTCAAATCCCAAAGGTTTGATGTATCATGACCATAGGTACAAACTGTTTGCTGGCTCAGACCTGGGGAGTAGCTGCCAATGTTTATCAACAGCCTCTCTGGGCACACTCAAAGGAAAACAACAGCCCTTCCCTCAAATCTGCTTGCACATTCACAGGCATTTGGAGCAGGATGAATGAAACCTCAGAGACGGACCATTTGTTTTTTCCTTCATAGGACTCACACTCTAGGCTGTGAGGATCCCAACAGATCACATCTGTGCTCCCTGAGGGATTTGTGGGAATAGAAAAGCGTCCTAGAAATGCAAGCACTGGTCCAAGAACACACATCTCCTGGGGATATGGTCTCCTTGCATGCATGAGGAAGATGTTTTTGAAAACCAACCCACAGTCACACAAAGAGGAATTTGTATCAGTCACTGTGGATGCTTGGAAGGGGCTTTTGGATGTCTTGTTATCATAACAAACCTGTTTACAGAAAGAATTAACACCTTCTCACACCTGCCTGCACACAAGAGGAAGGCATTCTTGCTGGTCTGCCCACAACTGTATGCATTTTATAACGTCTCAGGGACTCTTTCAACTCTGATTCTCTCTCTTCATTCTATGATGAACTCTATCCCCTCACAGACTTGTCTAGCATTGCACAGGGAAAGGCCAGGATCACACTGTTGGCGCACGTCAGACCCCCCTTTACACCGGGGATAGTTCAAGCACAACTGTTGTACTGCCCAGGAAGGATTCATGAGATGCATGGAAAAGGTACACAGGAGTTAATCATTTAGCGACAAATCCAGAATGAGAGCCAGAAGGCATCAAATCAAGGTAGCAGAAGGCAGAGTCAAAGTCCAGAAAGGGAGAAGTTCCTTCATAGAGGTGAACATCGTTACACAGAATTAGGTACTGACACTCCTGCCACAGGTTGCCATGAGTTTGCAGGGGAAGGATGTACAAGTTCAGAGAAGAGGAATCCATATAGGGTTATTAAACACATTGAAAGCTATAGTAGGAGAACAAATTCCCTCAGATGAAAATGGCTGGGTATTGGAAAATTCCATGTTCTGTTCTTGTGCTCTTTTCTAGGAAGCTAGTTTTGGCCCCTGTCAGAGACCTGGCTGGATAGACACACTTGTTCTTACAATTCAGTGGATTGTGTGTGGCTGCAGCAAGGGAGACAAACCTCCTTATGACTCCCTGAGCACAGAGCTGTGTATCAGCCCAAACACAGTGGCACTGTGCACTCTCATCCACGGACGTGTGTGTGAGGATGGATCCTTTCACACCCATCAGACCATGCCATAATATGTCCTACACAGCTTTCCTTCAGCAAAGGTCATGCTACCATAACAGTGGCTCACTGAACAAAACAATGTAAAGTCTCATATTTGGGGCCAATTGAGAGATTTCCAGCTTTTTCTTTAGCGAAAAAAGGACTGCCACACAAGACCTGCTGGGTGTCCAGGCCTAAGAAGCCAGTACCTGCTCTCCTACAGCTGATTCTCTCTATTGCCCTCCCCTCTCCACACCCATCCACTGGATGGCTAGTAAAGGGGTCAGATGGGGGAGGGGAGGGATGGCAGGAAAAACCATGGAAGAACCCTGCAGGTAGCCAGCATAACATAATGAACAATAACCTAATTGCAAGACAATATATCCTAAAGTATAGGGAGGTCATACACTTAACTCTCTGAGCCTTGAGCACCCCTGGAAATGTCCATTTCTTGGCCAGATGAAGTCCTTACCAGTTAAAATGTCCTTGGAAACTTAATGAAAGCAAAGGATGAACTCCTGTAGTGCAAAGACCGGATCCAAGAAGGGGTTTGAAATTTCTATGATGAACTTGTGATTATGCACCGGATCTTCAACCTGCATGAAATTTGTCTTGATTATCACAAAAGAGAGAATTTCAATGCAGAGGTGAAACCCTTCCCTTGGACTGTCCTCAGTTAGAGGCCTTTTTTTGCCACATTTCCCTTTAATGCACTTGACTGGAAAGAAGGAACATGACATAGAGCCAACGAGATATTTTAAGCACTCTGCTGTGTTTTAGTTCTGTCCTCAGAAGAAGTAGCAATCAAGAGCATGAGTAACTTGATGGTTTCTTTTCCCATGAGCTTACAAGAATATTTTGGTGCGTGTTCTGATGTGCTTCAGCTCTAGCCCTCCTCCTCACACCACACAGTTTTGAACTCATTGCTGAAAAAACCAAGCACCCTATGTGCAGCCGACTACTAGGGCAAAGTCATGAAGTTCAGATCTAGACCAAGACTTCCTCCATGTTGAGTAGTACAGAAAGTAACTCTGGTGGGAGAACAAGATTTGAAGGTCATACCCACACCCAAATAGTGGGAAAGCTGCTGAAGACCCATTTTGAAGATGTCAAGCAGTATTTGAGGTAGCATGGTTTTATTCTTTTTTTTTTCCTTAGGGAAATTCCTTTTTCCTTGCGGTTGTTGTTTGTTTCTTTGTTTTCCAAGAACCAGACTTACATGAGCACCATATCAGATTTACTTGAAATTCCTGGATTTTAGCATTTTTAGGCTTTGGGATGCATCTTTGGTCTGTGCAACAGTCTCAGCAGTGGTTAAATTTAGATGATTACACTGAATATTGCAACATAGCTCAGGTTTGGAAACCTTAGGCTTTTCAGTGCAGTTTCAGACCTGACATAGTCCAATCCCTTCGTAATTAGCCCTGACAGCAGAAAGGGCCCTCCAGCACTCAGCTATCTCAGAGTCATTATGAAATTAGCAGGGTGCCTGATTGTGCTTTGAAGTCAGTGAAGTATATCTGATGTAAAGGTTGAGACATGGCATGAGGCCACACACTCTTAATATCTGTAAAATGATCTAATAATGAAAAGATTTTTATAAGCACAAAACATTGGCAGAAGTCAAAGATACCAAAATGATACTGGAAAGGGAGCAACAGTCATAATGAGATCATAAAGACTCATATCCTGATCCCAAAGGATCCCATTAAGAAATACTAGTTATAGGATTCATCTCACCTTATTTAACATGTCTAATAATTTGATGCTTCTCTAAGTCTGGCTTCACATCCTGGCCACACATAACACAAATGTTTCTTTAAAACATTTTGGTCTAAAAACTACTGTTCCCGTTAACATCACTATAAGCCCAGTGTTAACACACTGATTTCAGACTTCTAGACCAACACCACAGAGGAGAACATAGCCTGTGAATTTTATAAGCTACTTAGCAGCTTTTCAGCATGTATCTCGGTCCAGCAAAAAGGCCTGGAAGAGAAATGGCACTGTCTGTCCTCCTTGCAGCAGAAAAAATAATATTATTAAACATTTTCGTTTTCAGGTTCCAGGGGCAGGTGTAACACACAACAGCACAAGAAGAAAACGCGTTTTCAGTGAAGCCTGTATGGTAAGCCTGTTGCAAATATCCTGGCTCGTCTCCTAGCACTTTTTTCTTCCCACACTGGACTGAGTTATATTTCTTTGGGTCAGTCAAATCACTCAGGCCAGGGTCAGCTCAGATCAAGCATTCTTCACCCCAGCTCACCCCATGAGCAGCTGAAGTGTTTGGCAACCTCTGTCCTTGGAGTGGAGGAGTAAGAACTGCTCCTGCAGCATGAAGTATTTTGAAGGAGTTACAAAGCAAGGCAATGTTCACTAGAGAAAGCTGCCCCGTGCTTACCGAAAGCATGCAACAATCTTGTGACCATATGGTTTCCTGTTCATCTATCTATGGAAAGGGTCCTGGTAGAGATAGATCAACAGATTTCACTTTTGCTTCTTCCTGCAAATTTCCTGAGGTAGTGTCTTAGCAACCTGAATTGCAGCAGCTCATGATCCAGCCCCACTGTTCAGATTAATGTCTTCTTTCTGTGTGCATGGGCTGTAAGCATAAATAATGGAGGTGATGGAGGAAAAGAGCAGGATATAAAGCCCAGTTCTGATTACCAGAGATGCCTGAAATCAGAGTCACAAAGTCAGTGGCAGATAACACAGCTCAGGCAAACTGGGATTACAGAGGGTTGCTTCCAGTCTCAGGATTAGCCTAGCTGGATGTGTCAGGAAAACACTGTGAGATCCCAAAATACAAATTCATTTCCTGGATTTCATAGCATCCTTTTGTATGTCTTCAAGTGGGTGAAATTTGCCTCCAAAGGATGCTAAATGTATGTGTCCACAGCTCAGTGACTGAGTTCAACAACAACAGGGTTGTTAAGCAACATCGCTGCTGCTTAACCAGAGGTGTCTGTGGCCATTTCAGGTATCTGCACAGGGATGGCAAATGTGACACAGAACTCACGTGCCATAGAGCAGGATGGCCCTAAGCTATCTCTAATGGCAGTGAACACTGTGTGGGCTATTGAATTGGCCTTAGCATGCACAACTCTGTCAATGTCAGTGAGTGCTCAGCTGAATTGCCCCAGGAGAGGTACCTAGTACCACTGGAGAAGCTCTGGGACAACTGAGATATCTGGGCAGAGCTGACAGATATGAAGGACACTTTCCATGACTGAAGGTGTGGATGTGAAGGGAGGGTACAAGGTCTTCTGAGAGGAGCCAGGGTCTCCTGCTGTCCCTAGAAGGGATGTCCTGCTGGCACCATCAGTCAGTCCTGAGCCTAATGGGCCATTGGTCCACCTTGTAAGGCATTTCTTATCATCTTAGAAGTTATCTGAAATCCATTGTTTTATACCAGACAGATATTTGTGGTGTCTTTCAAAATGCAAGAAATGGCTTTGAGATAGTTTCTTCTCACTGCTAAGCCAGAGAAATTCACTGACATCATGACTATTTCCTGGGTGAGAGGGGAGACAACCCTTCACTTGGACAGATGAAAGCACGGTCACGTTTATCATCTAAAGATAAAGCCAAGCATCAAATTTTTACTAATTTAAATGAGGAAGAAGACCATGTCCCCATCACATATTTCCAGGCCAGACCTGATAGGGGCATCATTGAGCCTCTGACCACACCAAAATACTTATTTCTTGTCTACCAACTATATTCACTTGATATTTTTTTAAACTAGTTGTTCGAAGGTTCATCTGTTTGGCCAGACCCACTCGCTCACTCCCCCAGCACCTCAGTGAACTGAGTTATCCAATGCTCTGGGCTTTGCCAACCTCTTCCACAGAAACATAATTTATAAGAATAATCCTGCACTCTCAGGACTTCTCATTTGCCACCGGGTGTTAAACCATGAGGGTTGCTTGGTGAGTGACACTCTGAGGAATTCAGGTCTTCACTGACACAGAGTGAAATCATGAAGTCCCTGGCAGGATTCATGTTTTCCTTTTCCTTTCTAGCCCTCTTCCAAGAAAAATGAAATGCAATGGTTTCACCTTAAGCTGTGGTGATATTAAAAAACTATTACCTTTTCACTGAAAGTCAGAGAACATTCACATGGCTTCTCTTAACCATCAGGGCAGAAGCAACAGGCAAGTGAGGATTCCCAGGCAGATGATCCCACGTGATGAATTTATTTGCCAATGAAAATGACCAGTAGCTGGCAGAAAACATTTGCCAGCTTGAGCTGTATCCATCAAATAGGTCAGTTCAGAAAAATAAGTGGGAGATTTTAGATGCAATGAAACAGATTTTCCTGCTCTCACCAAAGTGAAATAAGTGAATTTTCATTTTCAAATTCTTACACCAAAGATGGAAAAACATTTTTTTCTAAAGGCAAAGCAAAGAAACTGAAAGTTGTGTCAGACCAAACCAGAAGTTCAGGTGAGTTGAGTCTGAGTGAGGAAATAGAAATGTTTTCATTTTTAACAAAGAGAACATAGTCTTGTTTTTAATTTTCTGAGCAGTAACTTGGACAGCCCTGCTCTGGGAATCCCAAGACTCTGGTTTTGCCCTGAAAACATTAGGATTAGCATTTTCAGACTTGGACCCTCCAAGGATACCTATGTTCTGACATACTGAAATGCCACGGCCAGGGACAAGCAGGGCGCTCACACACATTTCTCCAGCTAAACCCTTTGAATTTTCACATCGACAAGGCTCTGGCAGTCTGCAGGACTGAGGTGAGTCAAACCAAAAGTTGCTCATGATCTTTGACCCTTTTAGTGGCTTTTCTGGCACCATATGTGGTGAGACACTACTTCCAACAACCCACATGTCTTAGTCTCGTTGCATCTTCTTGCATCGTGCTGGTTGTCACTTCTCCCATCACATCCTGACTCCTCCAGGACATAGCCCCTGCGGTTCCTCACCCTCCTCCTGGATTTCCACAAGGAGAACAGCCATGGGTGTGAGCTGCAGATACCCACCATGGGCACCCAAAGGAGCACCATGTGCTCAAGCTCAGCGCAGCTGCTGGACAGCCGCAGGCATGGGTGGACAGGAGCACACCTCCTGAGAGCCCCTCTACCTGGGTCAAACAAAGCTAAGCACCGATGCCACCATGCCAAGACTGTTGAATCCTGTTGCAGTCCTGTGAGTGTCTAAGGAAATCCAGGAGTCAAACCTGCAGCATTTTAACCACTTTGTCCTCTGATACCATCTTCAGTCATCAGAACATTATGTGCAGCCACATTTCCCTGTCATTGCAAGGTAGGACATGTTTGTTTCTCTGCCAAATGCACCAGCTATTCCCAAGCACACGCAACTTTATGTTCCCTGAAATGTCCCCAAAGCAGCCAGGTACAAGGCACCTGTTCCCACTAATGATCCAGTTACACCAAGGAACACGGGACTTGTTTGGTTGCCAAAGATTACAGGTGCATTGGGTTAAAAAGCATCTGCTTAGCGAAGCACATCAAGATAGAAACAACCTGCTGTGCTTTTAGATGTTTTAGGTGAATGAAGGTTAAAAAAAAAAGTCATTCATCAAAGAGGAATCCGTGGGCAGAGAGCAGGACAGCCATCAGCAGTGATGCTTCCCAAGCTGACAGCTGGGAGCAGATGGTTTCCCTTTCCTATGCCTCAGTTTCCACAAAATGGGAAAATGGGTGATGATTTGTGATTCTGTGATTTCCTTTCCAAAGCACCCCGAGCTACTGCTGAATATATATGTGAAAATTACAAAACACCACATCGCAGAGGAAAAAAAAAATAACAAAACACTCTGTTGTGCCTCCAAGTATCCCAGGGGAGCTCCAGTGGAAAGAGCCAAGTGCACACAACTGATAACTGTTGCAGGGTGTAGCATAAAGTACTAATAAGCAGATTCTGCCCTATTTTTGGCATGTTTTGCAAACACACTGCTGATACTTGATTAATTCTGTCTTAAGCATACTTTTTATGAGAAGCTAACCAGGAAAAATAGAAATGAGAGTAAACACCTGCTTTTAATAGTAGAATTATAGCTTTGGACAATGTCAGTATTTGGTATTTATTAAAGAGGAGAAGAAAGAACATTTCTATGTCTCGCTAACCTGTTAATGTAATGGTTTTGATTATTTACAAACAGCTGCTCTCTAACACAAGCAATTGCCTGCATTATTTCATTAGGAAATATATATATATATATATATACACACTTTCCCCAATAATTTAGGGTTATTTCTTTCCTGGCTATTTGCATTTGAAAGATCTGACTGAATTAATTTCAGACAAAATGTAAATATGGCACCTGGATTCTGATCAGGAGAACAAACTGTCTTTGGGATTTTTTTCATGACTGAAGCAAAATCTTCAGGAGGAAGAGTACTGGCAGGCACCCATCTCCTTCCCCAGGCATGTGCTTTCATAATGTCCCTTCATTAGGCATGGGAGGAAACTGTGAAGCTGTATGACAGATATGGGACACATCTTGTCCTTCCATCACAGGAAAAAAAAAGTCCGAAATGAACCATGCCCCCAAAGTAACGAATGCAAATATTGTCCAGCCGTTCAGCTTGAAAGAAAGCATCTCTTGTTCAGTGTGTACTGCACCCAAACTGGGGGATTTTGGTTACAGCTGCATCTGGATTATGCCTCTGAAGAGCTTCTCAGGTTTGTGGTCATTGCACAGTGCAGTAGTCTGAGAAGATACAGGAGGGGTGGCCTTTGGGTTTGTTGTTTCAGAGGGACCTGTGTGAATTCGATCCCCACATTTTTCTGGGGAAAGGTTCCTTATCTGACACTGGATAAATGACTCTGTGCTCCTCCTCAGCTGGTCACTAGTGTCTGTCAAGCTTCCCATTTGAGATAAGGTGTTCATCCTGCTGCGGTGTTGCACTGAGAAAAGCTCAAAACCTTTATAAATCCCAAACAGTGCCCTGACACCTAGGCTGGCATACATTCATTTTTCCCCTGGAGGATGTTTAGGATTCTACATACAGAGCCTCAGATGAGGATGAAAAAAATGGTAAAACATAACTCTCATTGCAACCAATAACTGAAGATGCTCCTAGGACTTTCTGGAAATGCTAGAGGATGTCTGCTGTGCTGCTTAAAATCAGAAAGAGTCATAAAAAGCAAGCATTGATTTAAGACAGCTGCATCTTCTGTAAAGACAGAGACAGTTTGTTTTCCACAGTGTTCAAGCTCCAGCTTTGTACAACTTATTAACCAGGGACCAGCCGTGGGCTGGAGCAAGTTGCAGCCCACAGCAACATCTACAGGCAGAGCAGCATGCCACAAACGATGCTGCTCTGGGATGCTGCAAATCATTCTGTTGCTTGTGATGTTGGCATCATTAAACCATCTCAGCCCGGAGGGTGGAACTCCAGAGGTGGGCTGGTGAGTCAGTGTGAATTCCCAGGGGCTCTGAGTTAGAAGCATTTTGCTTTGTATAGTGAGAACCAGAAGGCAGGCAGCAGCACGAGATAGGGAAGGAAAAGTAGGGATTTCCCTCAGGGGCAACTTGTCTGGTGGCAGAAAGGGAGAGATGGTTTTAAATACCCTCCTGTGCTATGCTCTCAGGAGCTGTGCTGTGCTCACGGTTTTATTTTGTGGGAAATTTGAGAGAGGGGAAAGGAAGCATAACTCGTGAGAAATTAAGCTAGAGATTGCACTGGCACATTCACTGGGTGCTACATGCTGCAGGTGATCCACCCAGGCAAGCCCCGTGAGATGCCACCAAGGGGGTTGGATGTCTCTGCTCAAAAAAACAGAAGCTGCCCAGTGACACCTAGTCCTTAGGACTGGTTTGTGGTGGTGGCAAATCTACAAACCCTTCTATTGCTGCTGCTGCCCTGCCAAGCACCCCTGGAAAGTATGGTTGATCCAGCCTGCCTCCAAGCCCATCTCCAAGCCCCAGCATCCTGCTCACAGGCAAAGCAAAGCCTTGGTCCACATTGTTGAGCAGAAAGGTCTGCAGATCTCCACTGGCTATTGGCAAGGAGGTCAGTGGTGTTGCTCATGTGTACACATTTAGCACAACTTCATTTTCCTAAGGTATATCACGTAGCCTCCTAACATCCCTGAAGAAGAGTGCTGGTCTCCTGAGGTCCTGTGCCACATTTTCCAGACCACTGTACATGCTGGCTGCCCCCAGGGTGTCCCAAATGGAACAAATGCTTATGCTTAAGTAATTCAATTGTGCCCAAGATCTCTGTTGACTCTGATAGGCACTCAGCACATATGGAGGCATGTGCATTAAATCACTTTAATCTGGAGATGAACTTTATCCAAGCAAGTGACCCCCAAGTGCTTAAGATGATACTCCTAATCTCACTGTGTAGATGGGCAGTTTCTGTCCCCTTCAAATCTCTGACCCCAAGGTGACAGCTTTCTAGCTGAGAAGCCGGTTTTGAGCCTCCCCCTTCCTAAAATCTTTGGGAAAGGGTGCCTCCAGGCATCACTCTGCAGTCATTTCTACAGGCTTGCAGCATTTTTGTGGGCTTAGCTCCACCCCGCAATACAAGGGCCATGATGGCTCTGTGCATTTCCAATTATAAATTTTGCAGCATCTGGTCTCATGAGAATTCGCTCCATGAGCATCATGCTGAAATCTCAGAGCTGAAGATACAGAAACCTTGAAAATGTTTCTTGAGGTCTAATTTGCACAGCAAGAAGAGCATGGGGCTGCATCTGTTGACTTAGATCAAGGCTAAATAGCTCATGACTGCATATGTGTCCTAAGAGAAGTAGTACATATGTTTCCCTAAAATGTTATGGCAAAAATGTTTAATGAGTGTGTTATCTGAGCAGAGAATGAGTGTCTTTTTTACTTGGGGGTGAAATCGTGATTTTTGTTACATAATCTCCTTTGGACTCCAAATAAAACCATCCGAAGTCTTAGGTAAAAGACAGTCCCAGGGCTACAGCTTCAGGTTTCTAATTTAGTTGTCAGATTTTCAGTGTGAATCTGAGCAGTTAAAAATATTTTCCTCTTTGTGCCATTTGCCTTTGTTCACAAAATGGAACCATTCCATAGAAAGTGACTATGGGACAAAAGTTTCAAAAGTCCTGTTTTCTGAAGGAAAACATTTTTGATGCATCCAGTCCTTGTCCTGTTCTTTCAGGCAGTTTTGTAGCCTTGCAAACACTGCTGTTGGCCAGGCAATGGTTAACACCTTTCAATCAATGCAAAAACCTCAGAGTCTGCAATTTTTTACTTTAGTCAATTCTTTTTCCCTTCCCTTGCCAGTGGTCTGCCTTTGAAGCTGAATCTTTTAAAGCTTGTGTTCATTAAATGGGACTGGCTGTGGAAAAGCCAAGAGAAATAGAAAAAAATTTAAATAAATTCTCCCAAATCTTTGAGTCTCTTTCCTTAAGACCACAGCCCTGCTCAGCCAGATGGGCTTAGCCACAGGGATGAGCATCCTTCGCATTGCACATGCAGGAGGGAGGAGAAATCTCTGTGGAGGATTTCTAGACCCATTTAAGAGCAGGAAGTCTATGGCATGCCATGCCAGCGTTGTGCACAGGCTTTGAACCTGCCTCCTCCAGGCCTAGCAGTCTCTAGCACAACCAGCCACGTTGTGCACAGTGCATCAAGAGAGCGAAGGGGAAAGCTCTTTTTTCAAAAGGGAAAGAGCATCAAGAGGTGAGATGATAACTCAAATGGCTTTCCTTCCCTTTCCATGACCCCATCATTCCCCTCTCCTATTGCCTCTCTGCTTTATTACTGCTGAGTAAAGTATTCCCTCTGCTGACTGTACCAAGTAACTCTTTATTGGTGCGCCAGAGAATTTTTTTTTTTTTTTTTTTTTTTTGTATGATAAAGAATCATTTGCTAAGTCTGCAATAAAACAACCAAAGCCGATATATCTAGGGATGAATGAGCTAAATAAAGTTTTGAGCAAGTTTTTTGCAGTGAAAGGTCCTATGGGTTTGCACCCAGCTCCAGAATTATGTTTAGAAAGCTTAGGAGCTTGATCTTCCTCTGGGCTATGTTTGATGAGTGCAGTGCCTAGATATTCTTTTTTAAGCTAATAAACTGGCACACATGGTCTGCCTTCTCTAGCTATGTAGCACTGTTAGCATTCAGAAGTGTTCCAGCTAAGCAGTAAATTTTACTCATAACTTGTGTTTGCCTCTTGAAGACCCAATTGTTCATTCCCAAGTTATCTCTATATATTTCACAGATTCACAGAGTGTTAGGGTTTGGAAAGGACCTCTAGAGATCATCTAGTCCACCCCCCCCTGCCAGAACAGGATCACCTAGAGTAGATCACACAGGAACAAGTCCAGGCAGCTTTGGAAAGTCTCCAGGGAAGGAGACTCCCCCACCTCTCTGGGAAGCCTGTCCCAGGGCTCTGTCACCCTCACAGGGAAGAAGGGTTTCCTCATGTTCAGGTTGAACCTTCTGTTTTCCATTTTATAGCCATTGCCCCTAGTCCTGTCACTGGACACCCCTGAGCAGAGCCTGACCCCATCCTCCTGACACCCACCCTTTAGATATTGATCAGCATTGATCAGATCCCCCCTCAGCCTCCTCCAGGCTAGCCAGCCCCAGCTCTCTCAGCCTTTCCTGATATGGAAGGTGCTCCAGGCCCTTCACCATCTCAGTGTCCCTGTGCTGGACCCTCTCCAGTAGCTCCTTGTCCTTCTTGAGCTGGAGGAGGCCAGAACTGGATACAGCACTCCAGGGGAGGCCTCATCAGTGCAGAGTAGAGGGGAAGGAGAACTTCTCTCGATCTGCTGGCCACACTCTTCTTAATGCACCCCAGAATGCCATTGGCCTTCTTGGCCATGAGGGCACACTGTTGGCTCATGGTCATCCTGTTGTCCACTAGGACTCCAAGGTCCTTTTCCCCAGAGCTGCCCTCCAAGAGAACAGCCCCCAACCTGTACTGAAACATGGGGTTGTTCCTCCCCAGATGCAGCACTTCACACTTGCCCTTACTGAATTGCATTTGATTTCTCCCCGCCCAGCTCTCCAGCCTGTCCAGGTCACACTGGACGGCATCACAGCCTTCTCACGTGGCAGCCACTTCTCCCAGTTTGGTATCGTCAGCAAACTTGCTGAGAGAACATTCCATCCCTTCATCCAGGTCATTGATGAATATATTGAATAGGGCTGGACCCAGCACTGACCCCTGGGGTATGCCACTGGCCACAGGCCTCCAACTATGCCCCATTGACCACAACTCTCTGAGCTCTTTCCTTCAGCCAGTTCCCAACCCACCTCACCGCCCAATCGTCCAGTCTGCACTTCCTAAGCTTGGCTATGAGGATGCCATGGGAGACCGTCAAAAGCTTTGCTGAAGCTGAGGCAGACCACACCCACTGCATTCCCCTCCTCTATCCATCTAGTGATGCCATCATAAAAAACTATCAGAGTGGTCAAGCATGACTTCCCCTTGGTGAATCCACGCTGACTACTCGTGATAAGCTTCCTTTCCTCAACATGCTTTGAGATGGCATCAAGAACCAGCTGTTCCATCCTCTTTCCAGGGATGGAGGTGAGGCTGACCAGCCTATAGTTACCCAGGTCCTCCTTCTTGACTCTTTTGAAGACTAGAGTAACATTCATTTTGACCAAATTTCAAAAACAGTAATGAGATGTTATAAACCGACTTCTGCATAAGGCACTATCTGCAAATTGCTTTGTATTTTTTGAAGGAGGGGGGTATTCTTGCTTATTGTTGTTAGTAAGATTTTCAAGGTTTATTCCTCCATCACCCAGAAGCTAAGGAGAAAAACAATGCTTGCCCCCATGCAACTTTGCGAGAGGAGGTGGGGATCTGTCTGCATGGGTGATAAGGATTCAAACAAACAGCTTTGTTTAAAATTTATTATGCCCTGGCTATACCATAGTTACTCCACTTGTGAGTATCTGGCAGTGGAATGCAACTCAGAAAGCCCTAAACCTCTGAGTGAAACATACAGCCCTGCTCACCCTGAGATGGCTTCAAAATGGGACAGGGAGAGGTGGTCATGAGGACAGAGCTCTGCAGGGAGGAGAAGGACGGGCTTTGTTTGACTTGGCAAAATGAAGATTGATGGAGGCTGGTCTCCAAGGAGTGGGAAGAGCTGCTCAAATGAAAGTACAGCTCTGGCACAAGAAGTGGGGATGAAGCAGCCGCGAGGCAATTCAGACTGGAAAGAAAAAAATCCCTCAAAGCAATGAGGTTTGAGATCAGCTTTCCTGCAGCTGAGGGAAAGAGATAATTTAATAGCAGAGCCTCATGATGTCAGCCTTCCCATCACATGTATGTCATGGGGCACATGTGCATGTATGCACCTTTCTTGTGGGACTGGGCATGGGCCATGTAAATGGGGTCATGGTCTCACGTGCTGGGTGAGCAAGAGGCAGGAGAGCAGTGTTGTGGCTGGATTACATTATGCAGCTCGTTGGCAGAAGCAGCTATGCCTGTTTAAGATTAATTTGAACTCAAATTAAATTATTTGATCTATAAAATTGGGTTGATAATGTCATGTTTTGTTCCCTTTGTGGAAAAGACCAACCATTCTTATAGGAACAGCTCTATTCTTGGCTCCACTAGGAACAAAACAATGTAATTTTACATGGCAGTTATGCTTTCTGATGACTCACATTGAGAGAACAAGTTGGGATAAAACTTCAGAGCATTGTGTAGAACACACCCATATTTTTATGGGGGGTCTGAAACAGGAGTTCAGAGGTATTACACAGGGCGAGCTCTCAAATTCAAATTCAGAACCAGAATCAAGAGCCCCTGAGCTCCAGGGGTTCGGCTCCAGTGCTGTGGGCATAGTCCAGCTTCTGCCCAACAACAGGGCTGGTACTGCAAATTTGCACTTAATTTCTGAAGGCAGTTCATTGCTTTTTAACATACCCTTATAAACCCACAAACCCCCAACTCTGGATGTTTACGCATTGGAGAGTTAATTCTGCAGTGCCAGGACGCTGAAGTAGGTCCATCTCTCTCGGTTCTGTTTTAAATTAGGTACAAGCTCTTCTTTTATCTCCCCCTCCCCCAGTCCTTAAATGCTGTCTGTATAATTCTATACTGCTAGAAAATGCTACCAAAAAAAGAAGTTAAATTAAATTTGACTTCTATATGCAAATTACAACTCAGTTGCATACATCAGTGAGAACATAACCTTAACCATTGTCCTCCAAACAGCACCAGGGGATGAAATATATGCCACTCAGAGCTAACCTCAAACCTTCAGGCCTCGGTCAGTCAGATGTTAAGAAGGGTAATTCCTAATTAAGGTATTTTTTAAACCATCTGACATTAATTGTTATAAAATGGAAATCTGATTTTAATGACTTTAAGGTCTCATTATCTATTAGTAACTCTGAGGTATTTTGACCTGTGGGTGGAAGAGCAAAACATCCCCTACCCCATTGCACAGAAAGGGTTGGGGTATGCACACTGCTGTCTGTGTGTCAGGGGCACAACTGCCCGCTGCACAGCGGTGGTCTGATGGATATCCCCCTCTGGGACCAGCCCTTGAGATTCTGGTGTGGCCACAGTAGGACCTTCTCTATGTCCTCCCTGTCACTATGACTTTCCATGTGACTACAGCATACAGCCTAGTGACAGGCGTGACATCCTCGTGGGATATGAATTTATCACAAACCTGAACTTTCCACTTGCTGGTGTAAACTTGAGCAGACACCACCAATATGCATTTTAGAACTTTCTCAGGAGGCAAACGCCCCTTTGAGAATTGCTTTTTAAATGCTAAGGAGTTCGCTCCACTCATAAAACCAACACAAAAGTCACTACACAATAAAGTTACCACCCCCAGTGCTGCAGTGCCATCAAACCCTAGCATGGCTAGTGTTCAATTAAAATGTAATCATATCAAAGGCATTTTGGAGTTGTATGACAATGACTGTACACAGCACTAATACTGTAATGACACAGTAATCAAGTCTCAGTTGCATCCTATTCAAGTCCCAGCTGTTCTGAGTGAGGTATAACTTTCATCAGAGCTAATTATTTCATATTAATCTCAATACTTTAGCCCATACAGCTTTCTAATATGCAGTTAATGAGGGTTCTCTTGTTGATGCCACAAACAAATGAGTTGAACCTCCTCTGCAGCATGGCCATAGGAGAGAGACGGAGTGACTGATTGAGACAAGGCTCCTGCGGAGGGATATGAACAATTTAATTGTGATTGGTTTTTATAATTGGATTTTATTTTAATGGTTCATGCTGCTCCCAAAAGGCTCTTGGTGCGGAAAGTGCTTTATAAATAACATTTATTAATTGTTGTAACCTCTTTTTCTTTCATGACAGCAGGGCTTTCTGAAAGCAGCTCCCCACCCCATTCATGCCGCCCAGAAGGACCTCTGGTAGGGATGCAGCTTAAAATCACCTCCAGCATCTTCTATGATGCTGCTCATTCCCATGAAGGGGGAAAGGCATTGCTTTTCCATTTGGATTTTCAGAGGGGATTGAATATCAGATCTTTTGATTCAGGACTCCCATTTCTGCCACCCGCACTAAGGAATTAACCCAGTGAGTTTCCAGCAGCAGCTCTCTCTGAAGTAAAGGAGCCACTTAAAGGATCCTGTGGCGGTTTGGGTTACTTGCACGGATGATTAGTCACGAGGCTTTAGGCTTAAAGCTTTAATCCAGTTTTCTTTAAAGCTGATGGGAGCTTTGGCCCTATATGTGTTAGGGTGCATATTGCTTATGGCAACTCTAGTATAGGTTGCAAACCCTTATAAATCCCCTCTTTCCATGAACTCCTAACATTTTCTGAACCTTTCATCTTTTGGACTGAATTTTTCATGCTTGGTCTCTGCCAGGAGATTGTTTTTAATGGATGATTTGAACACAAACCCTCTAGCTGTTTGAGTTCAGGGACAGTTAGGCACACAAAGACTCTTCTACATTTGAAAAAAAAAAGGTATTGTGATAGAAGTGAATCAATTTAAAATCAATCTTTTACAGATATAAACTGTCTTATTTCAGTATAGCGTATGCCATAACTTTGTGGAGCATACACAATGCACATGTTCCAATTCCAGCACGCGTGTGTCATCATTTAGTCTGTAAGGACATCACAGTGACAGTACCAAATATGACTGATCTTATCCAGCTGTGTTTCAGAACTGGTTCCCTCAATGGGTCTAATTCAGACCCACAGACAGAAAGAGATTGAGTCCCATTGCTGCCTTTTGAAACTAGAGATGCTTTGGGTGTCTCTAAAAATTGCAGTAACAGAAATGGTATGAAATTTAATAGCATAAAGTCCATGCATTCAGAAGGTTGAGAATGAGAATTTCTACTCTAAGTTACAGCTAAGCAGAGAGAAAAATCCCAGTGTGCTCAGCAATCACAAGATGGCTCTGAGATACTGTTTTGGAAATGGCAGTGAGAAAGGCTGGTGTGATCCCAGGATAGATCAGGGGTAGGACTTCATGAGAGTAAAAAAAGTATAGATGCAAGGCCATGGCCAGATCTCCTCAGGAAAACAATGCATTTTGTGAGGGCTGCCCAGGTTCAGGAGTGATGAATGGGTGTGCAGAACTGCTAGCCAGACTGACCAGAAGAGCTTATTTTCCAAGGAGCTTGTACATATATGCACGTTAACTATATGTTCACGCACACCCATGAGAACATTTCTCCAGGCACTAAAGCCATTCATTTCTAAAGAAGAAAGGCATTCATCGCTTTGCAGAAAATTGGCTGTGAACTCTTACAATCTTCATTATTAAGAAAAAAGAAAAAGGGAACATTTTCTGACAAAATCACAGTCAGACAAGAACACCTCACTAACATCCTGGTTAGATCTTGTCTTGAGGAGGAAACTTTGTGGGTCCAACCCACACAGAAATAAACAACTGGCTTTTCTTCACCATTTTGCATCCATGAATAGCTTTATTATTGCCAATTAACTATGTCTGGGAACATTACTGGACGGCATCAACTTGTTACCTGTTTCACAGATGGGAAAGTAATGTGCCCAGATGATAAATTGCTCTTCACACAGCACATCAACAGCAGGGTTGGGAACAGAAGTCCTGATCTCTGATCCATTCATGGATTAAAGAGACTAGTTATAAAATGTGGAAATTATTTGAGAGAATTCTGACATTTCTAAACTAACTCACACTCTGAGTTCCATCCAGAGCTGCAGCATCAGGATTTCCTGAAAATTGCCATTGCCAAGCATTTCAGCTCAGAACTGTCAGCTTATTACAGTTGCATGGAACAGCTTCTCGTTGCAATGTCCAACTTATATGTTTTGGTGTACCATATAAATACTCCATCAGTATTAGAATATAAAAGTCAAGGATAAATTGAATTAGGTACTTAAGTTGAAATGATGTGTTAGGCACAACTTACATGAAAGAAATCATGTTGGCTGCTTTCCCACCACACATTTCACCAGAATTTCAAAGTTCAGGCAAAATAACCTGAGATAAAGCCACATTTTGAAGTCAACAAGGCTGTATCAACTTCCATCTCCAGGGGATACTATACCCATTGCTATCTCTGTCTGCTAATGTAAGAAAAGAAGTGTCTTTAAATGCAAAATAGTTGCTCTGACTTATTTCTCTGAATGCTTACAAGTCTTGGAAATAACACCCTTCTCATTGCACAACTAGATTTTAAATTAGGTAGAGGAGTAGCCAAGATACATCTAATCTGGATATGGCTGAAATGAAGTAGTGGATGATAAGGGCCAAATCCATCACTGGTGGGACTCCAGAACAGTCAACAGAGGAAATAAACAGAGCAATGCCGGGTCCAGAGTAGTTTCTACTACAGAAAAGCCTTCAGCATATGTTAATGGAAACAGCTCGCAGTGTGTATCACACAAATCCTATTCATGTCCAGAATTTCTATCACTCTATTAGTGTCACAAGTTATTAAAAGGACATTTCAAAAATAGGTCTCTCCAAGTGGAACCGGTAAGAAGTAACCATGGCTATTTGATATAGTCATAGCAACAAAGGAGCATCACCTTGGCAACACACCAGGCTTATTTACCGAGGTGCGTGTCAAAGCATATTAAAGTCATTTATATCTGAATGAGTTCTGATGCCATCTTCTAATCCTCCAAGCTCCCAAGCAGCCCCACGACAGCTATGGAAAAGTAATCAAAGGAAGGGTTTGTGTCATATCGTGTGTACCACGCTCACAAATAAAGGCATTTTTATTTCTGTCAGATTTCTGACCTGTTCAAAACTAATAACTTGCACGTGACTGAAATAATAAAAGCATTGTCTGGAAACAACTATGATGGAAACCCTTAAGGTGCAAATTAAATATAGAAATTAAAATGGGCTAGCACATGCTCCTGCCTGGAAATCAGAAAGGGAGAAATCTGAAGATATTTCTTGTAACTGGGATGCAGCAAAGACCCACTGCTGTCGGAGAGTACACACAGAGCCTGAGCCAAGAGATGGCAAGCTGGGTAGCATCTTGCCAAGCAGAGCTGTCTGCAGCACTACCATCTTCATCTGAGCTAGCTGGTGAGAATTCTCCGTCATTAAGCAGAAGGCAGTATTTCTAATCAAGCCCATCAAGAGAGAGCAATTATTGGAGTCCAGACTGTCTGGATACCATGTATCTCTAAGAACTGTGCACCCCTTACAAGGAAATATATAGCTTTGAGCCCACAGGATCATGATACTTAAAATCATAATTTAAAAAGAAGCAGCCCAGGATCACTGCAGCGCAGAACCCAGCGGACTTCAAGTGAGCTTGGCACAAGCATGCTGTTGTGCAGGGGAGCAAATGCAAGCCCTGACAGCATCAAAAGTTGTATTTGAATACACACAGAGTATTTGAATGCCATGTGGGATTTCTTTCAGAGCACTCTCTGCTAAACCTTGATAGGACTTTGACACTGACACCTTTGTAACCACCAAGACTGCAGCTGCAGGACCCATTGTCATTCATGTGCCTCTGCAGCAGATTAGGTAGCAGAGTAAAATGCATCTTAATAGCATCTTGTGTGGCAAAGATGCTTTAACAATTTAATGCAATTTCTTCACAAGCATGAGGGACAACAGAAGCTTCTTAAACAGTCACTCAATTAGCTTTATCCCTCTTCATCTGCTGAAGTTTACTCATGAGGGGTCACCTTGAAAGATTTGTCTTTTTCTGACTTGTGTCTCTCCTTCCTCCCCACCCCTTAGGGATTCAAAGAATCTGTGGAAAAAGAGAAATACCTTTCTTTAATTCTGTCATGTTCCACAGGTCCCACTGGTGTGGCAGCATGGCCTTGGGAGCAAGGCACAGCCCTCAAGCATGTTGTGGGGCTCTTTGATCACCCTGAGCTCAACATGTTTGAGAACGAAGCCACAAGATACTTATTCTCCCTATCTGTGCAGGACTGTACTCCCACCTTTCCTCCAAACTGTTCTTCAAAGACAGATCTCTTCCCATACCCCCAACTCCTGCATTAGGATTCTTATGACCAGACTTCAGACATCTCTTAGATGAGAGGAATTGCCGTTTGGAGGCCTCCAATCCTCTCAGTTGCCTGTAAAGGTGGGTTAGGTGATGGGTAGACCAGTTCCACACTGTGCTCTCCTCCTGAGGTAATTCATCCCTCTGCTTTTTTGTTTACTCTCCTAATCTCTGTTCTCCTTGTTTAGCCTGATGCTCAGAGCAAGGAGTGACTCATAATAAGCCTATGCATGCACTCCAGGAACACAGCAAGATCTTTTGACTGCTACATCTCTGTTATAACAGTTTAAAGGTTTCATAATGGATTGGATCATTTCAGGTATGTGCAACATAGCTAGCTGGCAAAACTCAGCAAGAGCTTATGAACACGTGTGAGAGAGGTTGTATTTACAGCTTAGATACACTCAAGACCCATGGAAATATCACCAGCCAGGATGAGATGAACCAGCGCTAGACCTGTTCAAGGCTATTATTGAGAGAAATGACAGAATTATGATTATACCTGTGTCTCTGCACAACAAAATCCTGGAGAGAAAGAGGTCAGCAGGGGCACCGAGGAAATGAAAACACTGAGACTCACTCATTGTGGGAAATTGCTGCCAGTGGGACAAATTCAGCTCTCTTGGAGGCAGGCATAGCTCCCTGAGCTGCCCCAGTGAGGCCTGTACAACACCACTGCATATGGCTCTATCGCAGGTAAGGCAGGGAGCCTGTACCTGGCAGGAGGGGTCACAGCCAGAATCTTTGGCCCTTTCTGGACTTTCTATATGCTTCCACGCCAGCTACATTCAATCTCTGCAGGACTCAGCTTATCCATCTCTTAGATATCTAACACTTGCTTTTACAATCTAACACTTGTTGACTTTCTCCCAGGAGTTGTGAAGTTTACTCTGTGCTTGGAGAGAACTTCAAGAGCCCAAACTGAGGGCATCATGTCATTGTTAGTGCCTTAAATGCCTCTGCAGCCAGCACTGCTGCTGAGTTGGGGGAGGGGGCACCTTTGGTGTAAGGCAGGGAGTATTAATTACTTGGAGCTCCAGCTTCTCAGAACATACCAAGAAGAAATCAAGTGCTGT
This sequence comes from Rhynochetos jubatus, assembly GCA_027574665.1. Lineage (NCBI taxonomy): Eukaryota > Metazoa > Chordata > Aves > Eurypygiformes > Rhynochetidae > Rhynochetos > Rhynochetos jubatus. Next base: position 2,953,738 of record CM050672.1, on the reverse strand, counting down.
AATGACACACAGGATACCAGCAAGCACCAGGCCCTGCATCCCAACAGGGAGATGGAAAGCAAGCATGAGGGGTGGGGGGATCAGGGGAGACTCCCAGCTTTGCCAGGGAAGAGGCCAAAAGACTTCTCAAGGATGCAGTGGGCTTTGTGGGGATACATGCTGTGGGTTGTCTGTGGGAGGATTTGATTCCTGTGCCAGATAGAAAGACAGAAATGTGGGGTGATGTGGAGCTCACAGGGGGCTGATGCCCACTCTGCTATAAACCCATGCTGTGAACTCAAGAAAAGTACTTCATCTCCTGGTTTCCATGTCAAGTGTAAGCTCTTTGGGCCAAGAGCTTGCTACACGAATATTTGCAGAGAACCTAGCAGAACAGGGCTTCTAAACACACCTTGAGACAGAACAGTATAACTGAGCTGAGGATGTATTTTTGCAGCTGAAAGACAAACCTGTTCTTCTGCGACCATGCACACATCTGCAGCAAACCCTTCTGTGCTTTAACCTATGGATTCCCAGTAGTCATGAGGATCCAAATAATGTGGAGTGTGGAAATAGCTCACTCGCTAGGGCTAGTGCCTATCTGCAGTCTCTTTGTTTCATTTGCGGGGAAATAGTTGCACAGAAGCCTGTATATTTGCTTGCACTTGGTGATGGGTTTGGCAGTTAGCTCTACCATTAAAAATGACAGAGTGCTCTGCAATGAGGAGATAGAAAGCCCATTAGCAAAGGCGTAAGTTCATTATAACAGACTGCTATTCTGCTGAACAAAGTGCTGGGGACTTCAAGTGGTGGAAAAAGCTGAAAGAAAGAAATATCTCAGTCAATATTCAGCAAACATAAGAGCAGTGAATGCACTGAATAGAAAACTGAGGTGGCCATCCTCATTTCTGTATCCTGCATCCCTGAACATGCCTGGTGGCTGTTTTATTTGCACTAAAAGTGTCTGTCTTTGCTACCATAGTATTCAGCTGCTCTAATCTGGGCATCTTACATGGCTCCCCATGTTGTCTTGTTGTCAATAAGCAAGAAAAAAGTGCTGCGGGAGCACGATTCATCTACCCCATTTTTGACACCTGTCTTGGGATGTGATGAATTGCTTTCTGAAGCTGCCTGTTTCTCTCTGCTCCCTATCCAAGGAGCTGAGGGAGATCAGCTCAGATGATTTAGATACTGAAATTTCTCTTTCCTAAGTTAGATTTTAAAATCTTACCCTTCAGGTGGGAACATTGTACCTCAAGTCCCCCACTGTGCATGTCCTCTCTCAGGTTCACTTTCTCCCTCTTCTGTGGAGATTTCATTTGTGTGTGTTTACTGAAACTTAAATAAAAGGTCTCCTAGGTTGTAAATAGATATTTTGCAAACACATATTTTTGTCTTTGTGTCTATGGAAAAGAACATAATGCCAGGGAAGTTATTTACTTCTTATAGCATGCCTGAAACCTTCCATGCATAAATATAAACAACCTGCAATGGAGTGGGGCTTCAAATTCACAAATCCCAGTGAAATACTTTTCCACTATTTCTCAGTGCAGTGAAGGGATTTAAAAGTTATGTATTCTTACCTTGTTACTGAAGACTATTACAGATTTAGTTTGGTTCATATAGATCAGCTAAACACATATACATCCCCTTCCCAGAAATGCCATTTAATCAAACTACCGTGTGCTTGATGAAACAAGCTGGGCAGGTCAGCCTGAGTGGTCCAAAAAGGCAAGGCACAACCATAAATAATTGAATGGGTGACAGAATTCAAGGAAGGTAAGAAGATTTTTCACTGATCTTACATGCAATTTATACTTTCAATGTCTCTTTTTTTGTTAGCCAAAGCAAAAGCCTACAGAGGTACAGGTACAGACACTCACACACTTATACAGATACCTAGATACATAAAGATTTTAATGGAAAACTTCAGTTTTATTCCACTAACTCGGTATCTTCTCTACAAATAAAATCCACGTAGGCCACTCCTTTGTAAAAAGCATATTCTTTGTAAAAATATTTCAAATGTGGTATGTGTAATGGGGCTGCTTCAGATGTCTTCAGGCATTTATCCAATCCTTCTTCATGGAAATGTATTGATGTTTTAATACTTCAAACTTAATAGCTCTTTTCCATTTCTTAGGTTTGTTTGCTGCTTTTGTTTTTTCTTTTTTTCTTTCTTTCTCTTGGCTATATTCTTGATTTCTATTCAATGAAAATGTTCTCTCACAGCTTTGCTGTTTGAAGATCCCCAGCAGACCTTTATTCTGCAGAGAATGACTCTGGAAATGGACTGATAAATGGCCATTTGTATCACAGTGGTGCAAAAATGTCCCCATTTGGGACCCTGGTCGTTTTGTTTGAGGTGGTGTACCCAGCCAAACAGAAACCTTCCCCAGAGCCACTGGAGAGCAGCCCAGCAAAGACACAGCACCAGGATGGCTCCTGGGGAACCAGGAGGCAAAGACAGTATTTCCTAGGGCATTTGGGCTTTGCAGCACTGAACTTTTAGAAATCCCTGAAATCTCCAGGCTTAAATGTCAGCCAGTTCAATGCAAGGCACTAGACAGACCTGACAAGGAGAGGGATCAAGACAAGGAGCTCTATTGAGACTCTCACCTGAGACATCCCTCCATGTGTTGAAGCCTACAGAAAGACCATTTTCCCAACAATTGTGCCACACAACCCACATACCAGAAGTCCTTTCCTGGATTCGGGATACTTATAGACAGAAATGTGTGTGTAGGTGCTGTGCAGTGATATGTCTCATTTACTTAACACGTCCAGGTGCGCTCCTGGTGCATCACCCATGCTGCAAGGTTACCTGGGGAAGTGCAGTGACCCCCTGGGGCTTCAACCCCAAGCCCCCTGCATCTCAGGGTTCATACCAATACCTAGAGATAACCCCAGAGAGACGATCATCCTGCTGTCTACAGAGACATCAACAAGGACAAGCACGTGCTGCTTCATCAAGCACTGAACCCACCTTTCCCTCAGCCCCAGCATCCTTTGTCAGTGCTGATCCTCCAGCTCTAATCACACTTGGGAGCTTGCCCAGCACGGGTCTTCCCAGGCAGGAATTTCCAAAATCCATGGAGTACATGGAAACATTGCTGCTAGCTGTTACATACACTTCAAAGCGGCTACTGGGTTCAAAATTGACAGTGGGAGGACGACAGAGAGAGAAAGGGTTCTATAAGCAGCATTTCATCGGGGGTGGGGGGGGAAAAGAAGCTTAGAACCCCTTCTCCCGGGCTTTAGGGCGCGTGCAACCAACGGGGGAGAGCCCCTGCAGCTCCGGGCACATCCCCCTAAGCCTTGACGTGCCGGTCCGGACCGCACACCCCGTGCCGTGCTGTGCAGCCACAAGAGGGAGATCGAAGCCACCGAAAGCACCCCGGAGGTTCCTGAGGCTTGGCTGGGAGCCGGGCCCCCGCTGAAGCAGCCCTCCAGCACCCCGCGCACCCCAGCGCCGGGCGCCGCCCCGGTGCCCGCGCACGTGACAGCGGCAGGACTCGCTCACAGGCTCTGGTGAAGGTTAAAGATGGATTCTTCCCTCCTGATGACAGGAGAGTGCTTACTTCAACCGGGGAATAAATTTAGACTTAAGATGCCTTTTTTCCTTTTTTTTTTTTACCCGAGACCTTCATATTAATGAGGTTAATTTTGCACCAAAGTGACAAAGAGACCAATAAATAATACATGAGATTTAAATGGACCTGTGTCTCAGAAAAGAAAATCTGTGGAATTATTTCTTTTTCCTTGCTACAGTGTAAATAAAAACAGGCTGGGTACAACCAACTCCTCTCTATATTACATGTAATAATTACTTAATTATTGTGGATAAAAATATCCCATTATCCACATGCCCTAATGAGCCTTGGCAATACTGCAGGGATCTGTGTTTGTAAGGAAGAAGAATTACAGCCTGGAGCCACATGTGATAAGGCCAAATCCACACAAGGAACAGCACACTGTATAGCCAGTCCCAGTAATGTCAGTGAAGCACTTTGTGTAAGTCAAGTGGTGACACAACAAGCCTATTAAAGGCAATGGTTAATTAACTGGCAAAATTACTAACTACATACTTAAAATACTAGTTTCCTCAGTTTCTATCTGCTGCCTGGCTCCAACAAGCACCAGGGTTTTTTCACTATGATTGCTTTGATTTTGACCAAAAACTGCTCCCCTGAGGACTGTGATTTCCATTGCAGAGGGTTTCATTTGGGCAGGGTCCCTCTCCTGGAAGTTTGGACTCGGCTAGATGCACTTTTCTACCTTTGAGGGAAAATGTTCCTGCCTGTACGGTTCTTACCCACAGCCCAGTCACCAGCAGAGGGGGAAGGAGCAGCAGAGAAAAGGGATGGAATCACCTAAAGGAGAAATCCTAAATGTCATTGTGAAAAAGCAGACAGATCCTTCTAACCTCACCCAAACCCATGTCTCTGCAATTTCAGCAGAGCCTTCCTGGCACCCAAGAGGCAGTGAGAGGAGTTGGACCAGAGGCCAAAGTGTTGTGAATGGAGACCAGGGTGCAGCTACCACATGACCCATGCCCAGGACAGCACAGGACCACGGGGCACCAGCCCCTGAGCCCCTGTGCAAACCTCCCTGCACTCCAGCAACGGAGCTTGTCACGAGTGGGAGAAACTCGTGCCTTAGATCCAGCACACAGGGCTCATATGTTTTCTATTAGTCAGAGTTTAAATGGGCTTTCACATTAATGTAGTTTTCAAAAAAATCTATCCAGACTGGCTCTCTGGGCTTCTCTTCCAACCCATGGAGAGACCAACATCTACAGAAGGAGGTTCAGTCCATCCCAAGGATGGGAAGGATATGGGGCTTAGGTGGGGTATGGGGCACATCTGTCCTGGGGATGTAGGTTTTCCTTCTCTAGCAACACCAGTTTTGATTAGATGTTTGATTTTCACATGGGTAAAGTTAGAGTAGAAAATTCCTATCTTCAGATAATACACTGTTTCCCTAAAGAATCAGAGCAATTTTCAAATCTATGTACGCTAAGCTTTCAAAGACCATGAAATCTGGGAGTTTTTTAGGAAAGAGAAAGAGAAGTGATTTCTGCAATTCAAGGAAAGGAGATGGGATTTCTAGGTGGCAAAACTCTCCCTCCTTTTCCAATCAACTCTTTATAGATTTGTTCTGTGAGGAATAAATATTACATATCAGCTCTATTTGATCATAATTGAATATCCATCAACCTATCTGCCCATCTAGCCATCTTTATATAGTGCTGGAAACACCAATCACTCTAAGCCCATTGGATTTTAAAATTAAATTATTATTCTTATTGTTAATGGATGTGCATATACTACAGTGCTGAAGCTATAGAAGAAAACTGATAGTTTATCTAGATAGATCATCTGACCCATACAGATAACATTCAGAGCTGTCAATGAAGGCACAAATTTTCCTCTGTGTCATTCTTTGCAGGAGCAGAGCCTTGCTGTCTACGCAATCAAGGTCCTTCCAGTCTGTGGAATATATACAAGGCACTGTATAATGGATTTTTCTCCTCCTCCCATCAAAACCATGTTCAGGCTGTACATGCCAGCCTCTAAAATTGCATTAGAGCACTGCTAAGCTGCAGAAGAGCTATCGTCATCCCACTGCTGTATTTATTTAGCTGTGTTGTGTCTGCTGGAGAAAGACTAGGCAATTTTAAAAATTGGGCACCTGTTGGTCGGACAGCTCAGGATGAATGAGAAGCTGAGAACCAGACATTCTGTAGTGACTGGTGGGTTAATTTTCCTTCCCTTCATTTAAATTCACACCCTTTGCCTTTCTGCTTTCAATATATTCAGAAACTAGAAGGCAAAATTGCTCCCGTGGTGTTTGCTGTTGCACAGTCAAGCACTGGATTCCTCCAGCAAAAAAGCTTTCTCAGCTCCAAGCATGCAATACACATTCAGAAAAGGTTAAAAAATAAATAAATGTAGTGCCAGGAAAAATGTAGGGCACACCTCTATGCATTCAGCTGCAGAACAAGAAAAGTAGCAAGAACCCTCATGTCCTGGAAATATCAGCCTGGATATATCCCTTGGCCATGCTTCCACGGCCAGCATCATCCCAGCCAGGCTTCTGAGCATATTTCCACCAAGGATTGCTCAGGACACCCCTTGCTTTGCCCACAGATCACAGTAGTGACTTGAGCAGCCCTGGGAAACCAGGAGAGCATGGGGGTGCTGGACCAGGGACCTGAGCTGAGCCCATTGAACCAGCTCTGGGGAGTGATTGTGAGAGCACAGCGCTCTCAGTAGCTCAGAAAAAATTTATTTCAGTTGGAAAACCTGAATTTCTAAACTGTTATAACTGCACTCTGAGTCCCTCTGTGAGATCTAAGCATCTCTGTATGTGTGATGGCAAAGGCATGAACTCATCCCCAGGAGGTTTGCTGTTTGGCAATATGAGCAGGCAGAAACAGTGTGCTCATGCAACAGTCTCTTGGTCTCTTGGCCTCTCTGGCTGGTGTTTTCCCCACTTGAACACAAACTGGAAGAATTAAATGGCTCTTGACTGGTTCTCAACCTACTGTAGAAAAAGGGCTATGAATTCTAAAGAAAAGGGGCAGGGAAGTTAATTAAAAGGAGTATTTGCTTTCATCCCAGAGGGCATTGCAGCAAGAATTCAGTGAAACAAAGTATGGAGGAAAGTGCACAGTCCCTGCAGAAGTGCCCAGTCCCTGTGCCTATTCCTTCCCCTGGATTCACTCTCCTGCAGAGCATCCACACTTCTCTGGCTGGGATTTGAGTGGAAGTGAGAGCTGTTACCACCCTGATTCTAGTCTAGACATTTAGTCGTGGTTCTCCAGCACATCTGATACCTTCTCCAAATCCTCCAGAGCTCCACATCACTAAATAGTTTTAAAAACAATCTCAGAGAGCGAAGTCAAGGTGATATCAGGTAGGCAGGACTTTGCCTGTAGGCAAACATATCTTAATATGTAGCATTAACGTTTAACAACCAGCAACACCAATCAGAGGATTAATTACACTGCGCTTGACACTGCCCCAAGGAATTGCCTAGAAATTATACAAACAAACAGATTCGATTGACAAGAGAGGGGCTTCCCACACCCCTCACTTAGCCATAAAGCCCCTGTGATATAGGTGTCTACCCTTTGCTTGGTCAAGACCCAAAGGTTCATCAACCCACGAAGCAAATGAATTGCTGTTTTGTGTGTGTTCAAGTAACTGGATTAGTCATAGCCCCCTTTTTTTTTAACCCTTGTTAACTTTGTCTTGCCTTTGAGGGCAAATATACACAGCAGGAGCTGCCTGAAGCGCTGCGTGTTCCACACACGGTTGCATTTTCAGGCTGTAATGATGTGATTATTATTTCCACTGCAGCACAGCCTACAGGTCATAACCAAAATCAGGGTCCTACGAAGACAGGTGCTGTGCAGAGCCACAGCCACTTCCCCACACAGTTGAGCAAACAACCATGGCAGCACTAGGAGCTCACCCCAGATTTTTTGAGTCCCAGACCAGCTCTCCAAACTCTTTTGAAGGTGCTCATGCGTGGTATGAACCGCATCTGCTATGTAGGAAAGTCAAATTGTTGTCCTCCCTGCTCTGGGGAAACTTCAACCCCAGAAACCAAATATTTTTGCAAGAAACCTGGGCTGTGTTATACATGCTCCAAAGGCAAAAGCTTTATTAAAAAAAAACCAAAAACCCGGACGAAAAATCAAGGTTTCATATATCCCCTGCCGAGCCCATTCCACTCTTCCACCCCTTTTGGTTGTATTTAATGCTGCAGCAGATAACTAACTGGCTTGTTAGTGTTTTAAGCAGGTTTTCCCATGAATATCACATAACCTTAGGCTCTCGACGCAGAGTAATGGAGACTGCTTCACTCTCTTCCTTGGCCACGTTACAGACATGATTGCTAAGCAGGGAGATGACATTTGCATGATTTACAGAAATTACAAATTCCTGCTGTGGTGGAAACACTCCCTCAGATTAGCTGCAATTCTCCTGCCCAGCTCAATCACAGACTTTCCTCACTGCCATACCCACAGCTCTGAGTGGGAAAAAGATTGCCAGCAGGGTAAGTATCAACATTTTTATACGTCTTTACTGAGGGAAAACTTGGAAGACATAAAAATGTCATAACATTGCTGGTGACAACCTCAGCTCCGGCACACCTCTCTGTATTACTACCCATTGGTTTCAATTGCTCATAACTTTACCAACCTTCAGACACTCAGCTGAAATGGAGCATTTACAGACTTTCAGGGAAGTGGTTAAAGCGTAGCCTGGCATGTCTACACTATCCAGGCTGGGTGCCAGGTACCACCAGATTCAGCAGCTGAATGTCAGAAGCTGCATCCATCAGGGAACAAAAAACTTCAGCATCTACCTTCCGTTGATATTGCAGCTGCTCACCCTCAGCTCCCTTCCTTGTTCATGGGACAGAAAGCAGCTCTTCCAGAAGATGTCTGGGTGGGCAATATCAGCACAACAACTTGCTAACCAAGACACAGCCTGGCCTCACTTGTGCTAATCTCTCTAACTGAAGTGTGGAGGTAAAACCCCTCTTCCACCCTACCCAGAGCAGCCCTTGACCCTTGCTGTCCCCTAAATTATGCCAAGTCTTTTCAGAGAGGGTCATATCAGTTAAACAGCCACACACACACTAACTCTGTCTTTGCTTCTGTTCTTGGATGAAAAACAAGCTAGAAACAGGAATAATGATCAACAGTCTCTTCCTATAGGTTTAGTGCCAAGCCTTGTACAGTCTAGTTCTGGATCTCAGCTGAGGCTACTCAAAGCATCCTTACAGCTCAGGGAAATCAAATATCCCTACCAGATCTGTGTGCTCATCTGAATTGAGCTTTGTTTTCAGGAAAGAAATCAAGGTTGAATAACGCTGGTGAGCTGTGAAAAACAGTAACTGGAATACACTGCTCTCAAGGGGATGGAATTTACACCAAAATAAAGGAAATAACAAAATGCAGTGTGTTTAGCAGGTTTGTTTCATAGGTGGGAAATCATTGTGAGGTAAGCGGAAGGCTGCATATGGGCACACAGAGGCTCCATTCCTGCTCATAGTGCACCTTCACTTGCAGAGCTTAAATCACTTTATAAATGACCAGAATTGTATTTTGGTCTAAAACCTTATGTTCTGCAAATTACTGACTTTCAACCTTTCTTTAATGTATTAAGGGAGTTTCCCGAGGCAGCAGTAGCTGAGAACAGCTGCTACATGGTGTAAACTTACATCAGTGCCATTAAGAATATCCTTTCCCTTCCTTGCCTTGCCTTGCCTTTCCTTCTCTTCCCCACAGAAGTGTCTTCCACAGGCTGCCTTCCCACAAATTATCAGCACTTCATTAAAGCCCGCGAGGCACTGCCAATTTACACTGTGACACATGGATATGTCTCAAATATCATCAGCCAACTACACATTAGACTGAAACAAGAACCACGAAGGGGACAGAAGCTGTTAGGACCATTGAGATGGAAACCGTTGCAGACCTGTTGGGCCAGTTTGTGTGTTCTTGTCCATTTTCAGCCACCCCAATGGGTGTAGAATGTCTCATGAATTGCAGTACACAGATGATCAATACTGTATCTGGTGCTCTGACAGGAGGACAGGGGATCCTTTGGTAAGATCAATGCTTGCAACAGCAGAGAAAGTGTACCTATCATTTCCAGTCTTAAATACATGTGGTTTCGTTGAGCTTCTTTGACTTTTTTTGCAGGGAGTCAGATCTGATGTTCGTACGGGTCACTGGCCTCCTGAAGCTTTCATTATTTGTTAGCAATGCTTATTATCCAAGAAGAGGATTGGATTTTTCAGGCTCTTACTAAAACAAGAATAGATGTTTTAAGCTGACAGGAAAGCCTGGATTTGTATTGCTGCTTTGGGGGGTGTTGCGATTTTTGTTTGTTTGTTTTCTCTTTGTCAGCAGGAGCTGTTGAGCTAAAATTGAGGTAATTGTCACTTGGAGTCGAGAAAAAGTGTACTTCTGTATCCTGAGAAATATGGACATGTCTAAAGGTTGTTCTACGGAAAAACTGAGATCCAGCAACAAGATATAACTTCTTCCATTGAATCAGAGTCACAGAACCTTTTAGCTTGGAAAAGACCTTTAAGACCATCAAGTCCAACTTTTAAGACAATACGGTGGATCCCACCACTAAACCATGTCCCTGAGCACCTCATCCACACAGCTCTTAAACACCTCCCGGGATAGTGACTCCCTCCCTCACTGGGCAGCCCCTGCCAGTGCCTGACAGCCCTTTGGTGAAGGAATTTCCTTAATATCCAACCCAAACCTCCCCTGGCACAACTTGAGGCTGTTCCCTCTTGTCCCATCACTTGTCACTTGGGAGAAGAGACCAACACCCCTCCTCTGCACACTCCTTTCAGGGAGTTGTGGGGAGCAATAACATCTCCCCTGAGCCTCCTCTTCTCCAGGCTGAACACCCCCAGCTCCCTCAGCCGCTCCTCACAGGAATTGTGCTCCAGACCCTTCCCCAGCTCCATTCCCTTCTCTGGACATGCTCCAGCCCCTCAGTGTTTTTATTGCAATGAGGAGCCCAAAACTGACCTCAGGATTCAAGGTGCAGCCTTACCAGTGCCCAGTACAGGGGGATGATCCCTGCCCTGCTCCTGCTGACCACACTGTTGCTGATGCAGGCCAGGATGACACTGGCCTTCTTGGCCACCTGGGCACACACTGGCTCGTATTCAGCTGCTGTTGACCAACGCCCACAGGTCCTTTCCTGTCAGGCAGCTTCCCAGCCACTCAGCCCCAGGCCTGTAGTGTTGCAGGGCATTGTCGTGGCCCAAGGGCACGACCTGATACTTGGCCTTGTTGAACCTCACACAGTAGCCTCGGGCCATGGATTGCAGATCCCTCTCAGATCTCAGATCCCTCTCAGATCTCAGATCCCTCAGGCCCTCTGCAGAGCTGTCCTGCCCTCAGGCAGATCAACACTCCCGCCCAACTCGGTGCCATCTGCAAACTGACTGAGGGTGCCCTCGATCCCCTTGTCCAGGTCATTGATAAAGACATTAAATAGAACTGACCCCAGTACCAAACCCTGGGGAGAAAACCCCACTTGTAACCAAATCCAGCCACCAACTGGATTTAATTTCATTCACCACAACTCTTTGGGCCCGGCCATGCGGCTGGTTTTTTACTCAGCTAAGTGTGCGCCTGTTCATGCCATGGGCAGCCAGTTTTTCCTGGAGATGAAGTGGAAATCCATGTCAAAGGCTTTAATAAAGTCTAGGTAGACAACATTCACAGCCTTTTCCTTGTCCACTACGCATCTTGTCATGGAAGGAGATCAGGTCAGTCAAGCAGGACCTGCCTTTCATGCTGACTGGGCCTGATCGCCTGGTTGTCCTGTACGTGCCATGTAATGTTTAAGAGAAATCAAAAATTCAGTTTTCTTGCTGGTCTCTGTGAAGAGAGGGGTGTTTCCTTGCTGTACCCCAAGGCCCTGGTCTGCACCATCTGCCTTTGGGGGTTGCAATGTCTTAGCAATTGATACAGAAAAGCTGACACGGTAATGGTACTGTTCTTGGCATTAATTAGGCAACTCAGGAAATGGGTTTTCATCCTGCTTTCTGTTTGCTTTTTAATCAAAGCTATGTGGGTTGTCCAGGCAGGGGGGAAGTGAGGCTAGATGCTTTTCTAATGTATGTTCATAAGCAATTTGGAGAACTTTGAAACACAACTCTCTGTGGCAAGTGAGTGGCTTGTTGATTAACAGCTGCAAGTGAGAACCACAAAGCTACTAAGATCTTCTGTCAGGTCTGACTTGCCAAGCAAAAAAAATCTATTAAAATACACATGTAATTCAATTGTGCCTGAATTACCATTGTCTGGACCTTTGTGCCATCGTTTCTATCAAGACAAAGTGGATGAGAAAATGTCACCAGTCAGTTTTGCTGGGATGCAGCACTGCCTCTTTACACTGGCTTATGAATAACTGCATAAGGTGTTGGGCAACAGAAAAATCAGACCTTTTTGGTGCATGTTGTTCTCATAAATCCTGCCAGATCCAGGCGGGGTTGCAGCATGATTGCACACCAGTGCTAGTCACCTTGGAGAGCCCTTACGCCTGCCCACATACGGCATGAGCAGAGGCAGGAGGGGACCTTGGGCTGCCAATCCACTACAGCCTTCACCGAGCATCAAACACATGCCCTTCGGCTGAGGATCAAGCCCCGGGTAGGAAGGGGTAGGAAGTGCAGTTCTCAGTCCTCCATAAACTTAAATGAACCCTGCAGAAAGCCACCTTCATGCACATGCACACACTAAACACATCGCTGACATCAGTTTGGGTTTTTTAAGTAATAAATCATGCAAAAATAAAATATGCCTAAGTGAAGAATTAAGGCTGATGAACTCTCATAGAATGACAGTTAGACATCTAATCACCTCCAATAGTGCAAAAATGCCAATCCCAGAGAGCAATAGAAAATGAAGTAGAATCACTAAAGCCACCCAAAACATAAATCACAGCAGAATTTATTAATCACACAAAATACAAACAGTCATAAATCTATCGCAAACAACCAGGCCAGGCCATCCACAGGAGCAGGGAAAAATAAAGTGGAGGGAAATGAAAAAAGATGCGGTAAAAATCAGGAGAATGAGAAGCCAGTGTCAGGGGAACAGTACTTAAGCTTAACATTTCACAGGAGAATGATTCAAGCCTTTTCTTCTGCAGTTGTTAACGTTAGCTTTAGTGTGAATGCCCTCTCATTCACAGCAGCTTGTTGTGGTTTTGGTCACCTATTAAAGAGTGTGATGGCCACAGCTCCCAGTGATCTGGGCTCCGCGCTCATGGAAGCTGATGTGGTGCCAGACATGGAGTTGCTCACCCTGATCCCAAACTGCTGCCCATTATTTGGGGATAACACATCCATGCTCACTGGTGTGAGCTCTGAGACCACAGCAGTGCTGCACGTAGCCTCAGTGAGGGTCAGCTCCTTGACAGGCACAACCTCAAGAGTCTTCATTGCCTTCAATGGAACAACATCGATTACAGCACGGAATAAATGAACCTGGGACTATGCAAATGACTGCAGTTGCAATGGAGGCTGCTCTTGGCAGAAGGTGATTTTTAAGTAAACTGTTGATTTACAGAAAAGTTAATTTCTTGTGCCCTGAAATCCATGAGAATTTGAAATTAATTCAGGAAACAATTTAGGAGGAGAAAACTGAGGGTGGGAAGGTGAAGGAGGTGTTGAAGAAGTGATGGGTGTGGAATTCTCCTTCTGCCTCCTTTCCCAGGTGCTGGAATAGTAACAAGGGAGTAGAAGAGCCTAGTCCTGGGAGGTGTGAGCCCACCACACACGGCCCAGAAGACAGACGTAGCCATCTGACAAGGTGATGGTCTCTCTTGCTGGTTTTCCCTTTGGGTTCATGATTAAACATCCACAGGAGCATGAGTGTGGTCTTGTCATACCCTGTCTTTGGGGAGCAAAGTGTACCTGCTACTGCCAGATTTGGGAATTGTTTCTGGCAGAAAAGCACCCTTCTGCTCATCTCACATCACCCTTCAGAGGGGTGATCTTATGAGTGGTATTTTCTCTACCCATGTTTTTCTCTTAGGAACACAGTTGGCTTCAAGCTATACACTAACATTATGATATTTTGCAAGTCATGCCTCATAAAACGTTTTCTGCATTTTTGCGGGTCATATTCAGTCATCTTTTGTTTTACTGTGACCACAACTCTTCCTTTTAAGACAATTGCATCACGTCTCCTGCCTCCCAGGGTGGGCATCCTTGCTTTTAATCTCCAGGGTATCCTGCTGTAAATCTTCTCCAGCCTCTCCACTGCAGCGAAACAAAGAGACCAACTCTGCAAACTGGCTGAAAGAGCTCTTTGTTCTCTCTCATATGGGGCTGCAGCACAACTTTCCAGACCACCATTAACCATTTCAAGTTTTACTTTTTTTCTGGTATTTAGTAATTTCAGTAATTTCCAGCTACTTGCAGTAACTGTTTTGAGTGTAGAAAGTTTTAAAGCAGCAAGCTGTGATAATTTTCACCCAAGAGTCCCAAAATAATTGGCTAAGGCGAGCTCTGGCACAGTTGTGTTAATTTTTCATAATCTTGGATTACTGGGAGATCTGCAGGAAATTGAATGAGTGCCAATGGTGTGTTAGTGTTCAAAAATAGTATTTATAACTCGATGATCACTACTCAGTTATCTTTATGTTAATCCCTGCAAACTAAGTGAGAAGCTGGTCAAGGACTCAATGGAGAACAAACAATGAGGATGTGATTAACACCAGTCAATAGGTTTAGCTGCTTTCTTATTTTCCTTTGTTTTGCCCAGAAATAGGTTGTGTAAGAAGAAGAATTGATTTCTGCTAAGCTTTGGGTATCCTGTTGCACAACATTCTGATATATTTATAATGAACTCTGTGCCAAATTAGCGGAGTGCATGTTAAATGGACTGAGGTTGGGTTAGCTGACAGCTCTCAAAGAGCGGTTAGCAGCAGGGAAGGATTGCTGAACGGGGATGTTACTTGTGGATTTGCCAAGACCACTTCCAGGCCAAGTTATTCAATATTTTTAGCAATGATCTGGAAGAAAATCACTGCTGATAATTGCAGATGTCACAAAGATTGGCAGAGCAATTAACAATAGTGAAGATAGTGCAGTCAGAGTAACCTGATTTCCTTAATAAATTGGATCCATTCAAACAATGTATAACCTGAATAACAACTTCAAGGTCACTTATTGAAGGTAAACAAAATGAAGGCCAGGCCTCCAAAACAGAAACTATTTGTGGAAAAACAGGTTTCAAGAAGAGTGTGGGAGTGAGTCTCTCTGATGGGCAGCTGGGCAGGAGGCCCCCGGCAGCAGCATTGAAAAATGGGCTTACATGATGCTGGGAAATATATAAAGGGGAATTAATGAGTGGGAGGTTGGAACTGATTTTCCCTGTGTTCATGGCTGGAAGAAAGTCCTCAGTTTTGTTGCTGACATTTTGAAAAGGTTATTAAAAATTAGGGGGGGGGGGGGGGGGCGCGTGGGCAGTGGAAGTCCTTCCGAATATTGCCAGAAATGGCAGCACTGTCTCCCAGAGCCAGGGAACTCAGGCTTTTTAGCTCATTCGAGGAAGATCAAGAGGTAACTTGGTTGTACTGCATAAGAACCATCATCGCAGGAAAAAATATTGAGTACTAAAGGGCTCTTTAATCTTGTAGGAAACGACAGAAGGAAGACCTAATGGCTGAAAGTTAGAGCCAGACACATGTAAATGAGAGAGGCGGCACACTTCTGTAACAGCAGGGCTGATTAGCCACCAAGACAAATTGTGGTCATTTTCAGAGAACATTGTGTCAGCATTCAGAGCACCTACTGGTTTTGTGAAATATCATCCTCAATTGCTTTAGCCCCTGGAAATTAGTTAGTCCATTTTCCAGCAGACCATGAGACCAAGGGCTTCATTCGGGGCCACAGAGCATCCTGCCATCCTCGTTGCTGGAGGGGGGGCCATAAGTGGGGATTAGTGGGAATTCCTGCCCAAAAGCTGATGTGTGGCAACAGAATTCCCCACCATGCATTTGGCAGGATAACAGGGCTCCCCTGAGCCCAAGCTGCCCAGACACAGTCCATATCTGCCATTTCCTGGCAGAGAGGGCATTCTCAGTTCATACCTTTCACCATATTTCACCGTGTCCTAAATACCAGACACGTTTCACAGTAACACTGAGGAAAGAGCAGTCTTCTAAGATTTAAGGTCAGATTTGTAGGTACAAGATTGGAAGCAAAAGGTGAGAAGTAAAACAAATACAAAACACAAACCAAGCTGAGGTTTAACAAGCATATACCTCCCCTGACATGACTCCGATCTCAGAGCTGGTGATAAGCATTCACAGCAACAATCCATCTTCCACAAGTTATCCTCATCTCCAAACACTTCCCTCCTCCCCCAAGCCCCAGCTACAGTTCCTTGGAGGTTCATTTCATACATCAGTGTAATAGCCCTTGTTTGCCCTATGTGGAGCCAGGTTCCATGGGTTCTTAAAGGATGTCCGTACTCACACCCCATCTCATCAGCAACTCAAATGCTTGTGATGACTCTTCTTGGACTGAGAAGTGAGTATTTTGAAAGCAATTCCCACTTTGTTTCTTGCTGGTGTTACTGCCACCCACCCAGCTGGATGGCTGTTTTATCATGTGTTGCTAAGTTGCTCACACTAAATATTATATGAGACATCAGGTACACAGACATCTCAAAAGCACATTTTGGCTCTTTACCAGCTTCTTGCATAGACCACACACCACACTTAGAAATGCAGATGGCAGCATAATAACAAGTGGTTTCACCAACTCTTGTCTGGGTTGGGAACACAATAATAACACAGTGTCTAGGCACAGAGTGAAAATCTCGTCCGGATTATCCTGCCAGGTCCTCCCATGGAGGATACCAGACCCATCCTTCTCTCCCTGAAAGAGCGGTCTCTTTGTAGGCACCTGCAGGGTACTGGGAATCTCCAAGATCTGAGTGCAAGGGCCAAGTTAATTCTCCTCCTGCCACACTGCCAAGTACTAGGACGCCTTGGCTTAGATCTGTCCCTCTGAGCAAGGAGGACCTGAAGACTTGAGACTGAGGGTTGTAGGAGAAATGGGGCAGATCTTAGCTCCTCCAAACATTGCAAGATATTAGGAAAGGGGCAAGCTCTCCACGACAGAGGTGAGCAAGGGGAAGAGGCCTGGGATGGGTTGATGTGTTGAGGGAATGGCATACAGGTTGTGCTGGTTCCCTCTTGACCTGTGTGTTATTAGTGCTTCTTTTGAGCAAATGTCATGTGTATGTCCCAGAGTCAGTTATTTTTGCCAAGTCTTGTTCTCAAAGAGTGAAAGCAGACAGCAGAGAAGATAAAGTTTGGAGTGGGTGGTGGAATTGCAAGTTAGTGACTGAGATAACTCATGAAGCTCAGCATTGGGGTGTTGGGCAGATCATGGTGGAGGGCAGCCCCCAGTGCAGTATCCAAGAGAAAGGATCCACCTTGGATTTCTCCTGTTCTCTACCAGTAGCATCCTGCACGCAGATCATTTCTGTTACCAGGAATCATGAATGGAGAGGTGGAAGGAGTGGAGGGAGGCTTGAAGTGCAGAAAGCACACTGGCTGCAAGCTCTGCTTGCGTGCAATTTATTTGATGTAATAAATTAAGCATTATAACAGAGACCACCATCATTCTCTGCAAAACACCTGGGTTTTTTGCCTCTGTTGCAATTACTCCATCTGCCAACACAAACAATAAATTCTGTCAGACCTCTTTTTAGTGCATTGTATACATCTCTGTCTGGTGCTTAAGGCAGGGTGCTCTTTCTTCATTTTAGCAAAGATTTTGATTAAGAAATGTTCAGGGGGAAAGAAATAACACTTATTTTAATAGGGCAAGGGTGGGGGAGGGTGATCAAGTACAATGAAAAAGGAAACCTTGTCACTATGTCATGTTTAATTTGGTTCCTTGCCAGGTTGCTAAATTCAATTCAGATGCATGATCACACCTTAATGAATTCAATGGGGAAATTAAAATTTAACTATCTGCTCATGAAATGTTCATGCTGTTGGTTGTGTTTAATGACTAAAGACAGGATAAGTTGAGTCAAAAAAAGGGAGATACCACTCTATTTTGCTATCAGAACACTCTATAAAATGTATTTAATTCTCTGAGTTTCATATGGAAAGTAAATATGGACTTAGGCAGAAAATTGGTCTCTTGGAACTTTAGTGACAGGGGTTTTCCACAGCTGGGTGAGAGGACTGTGTTCAGGACCTCCAGGAACTCCACAAGAGTCCATGGTGTAGAAACCTCTGGTGTGAGGCTTTGGGCTTCAGCTTCGATCTGCACCTCTTGAGTGCCCTTGAACATGGCTCCTGGGCCCAGATCCACACCTTCGCTGGTGCTCTGCACTGCTGTTCAGGACGGGTAGGCTCATGGTGACTCCCAAGGTAGAAGAAGCCATGGGGACGCAGCGATGCATGAGCCTGCAGTGAGACACCTTTGAAAGCAAGACCCTGTGAGTCCCACCTTGGAGAGACACTGCAGCCCTTCTCTGATCTGCACCCTTCCCCAACCAGGACACAATCACGATGGCAAAGAGGACATAGAGATGCTCAGATCTGGATCCAGAGCCTCTGCTAACAGCTGGGAGTTGAAATCAGCTACGTATAAGCAATAAGCAGTGAGTAAACCTCTCCAAAATACAGTCACACTCAAGAAGCTGGGGTAGATGAAGATGTTTTAGTCATGTGGCTAAATAAAAAACTTCAGTGCTGGGTTTGCTTTTACTCTGCATTGTTTTGCAAAGCTATACAAAAACTGCCCTACTGATGACTGAACACTCCATAAAACCAGGAGTGGGAGGCCTGGAGTGTTGCTAAATCCAGGAAAAGAGCAATCTCACTGCAGATGTCTGATAAAAGAAGCATAAAAGGCAAGAAAGAAAAGGTCAGATAAAAATGGCTGTGGAGGCGGCTGTAATAGAAACACATCCCAGCCCCTCGCCCCCCCTTACCCACCCATCCCACCCCCCACCCCCACTCCCATTAATTCCTGGGGAATGTGCAGGAGATTCAGGAAGCATACAAAACCTTTAAGCTTATCAGTAAGGACTGGAAATACCAGAAATGTCTCAAATTTTAGTCATTTTTGCATAGATGAGAAATAAGCACTTTATTTGTTGGAAGGAAACCTGTGAGAAACCTTTGCATTGGTCTGCCTGACACTCACTGTTATGTTTCCTGTAGCCTTGGGAGAAACTTGAACCTCTCCATCCTTCCAGGATACTTTAAAGCACATCAGAGGACCTCCTGCCTCAAGAGACATGCCCTCTTGTCTTTTCAACTTGTAGCAGGAGTTAGTGGAGGTGAAAACATGGTACATCTTTTAATTTTATTCATTTGGAAAAGTTTTAGAGGCAGATTGAAGGTTGGGGGATAACTATTAAATTGGAAGTGCTTTGACTTTGTAATCTAAATAGCTTTCTTTTAATCAAGTAGTTTGGTTTTTTTTTAATGGAATATTCATTGCTATTAGAGGACCCAGCCAAGCCTGAAACCCCTTATGCTAAGTATAGTACACACGTACGTAACGGTCCCTGCCTCCAAGAACCTACAGTCTGAATAAACAAGGCAGGTGATGGGCTGGGAATGGCAAAGAGGGTCTAACCAAGGTTGCAGTGCAGGCTGGTAACCCAGCCCTGTGCTGAGTACAACATGAGCACCAGGTGATGCAGGGGTAGATACATGGGGTTCAAGTTCACAAGGAATCTATTTGTCAGGTTGCCGAGCATGACACGAAAGGAAATTTCTGGTTTGCTGATGGATGGCTGAGGGTACCTGGAGGTCTCCAGGCAATGCTAAGGCTGACAGAGCCTGGCTGGAGCATCAGATTCAGGCACTGCTGAGCTAGAGCACATCTCCAGGAGAGACATCCTCCTCAACATTGAAGCTCCAGGGCAAGGTCAACAAGCTGAACCTCTCATTGAGTTTTTTCAGTGCTTTAATACTCCCTGTGAATGCCTTATTTGCACTGTTACCTTTTCCAACCTAATATTCCCTCTCCTGGAGCTCATTACAGACCAGACTTGCTGGGATCTTATACAAAAACATGATTGCAGTGTGGGCAGATTTCAACCTTCTGCAAACACCCAGCGTGGCACATCAAAACTGTCAATGTCAATGCATGGGAGAGTGTGTCATGCTTCCAGGTGAGGATGTGTTGGCTGGGAGACTCAGCCAGTGAGAGAGAAAGCTGCAGAGCTCTTTTCTGGGAAAGGCCCCAAACAAATGCAAACCCAAGGCAGCAGAGTGGCAGGCAGCATCTCACTTGCTCTGTCACCCCATGTTTGAGATGAGTCACAGGTCAGATTGTGATCAACAAATGGTGTTCATAGCGGGGAGAGAGACCATGGGTTTCAGTATGAGACCTAACCTCCATGAAGAAAAGCTTCTTGCAAAGATGAGCAGCGTGTGTCTGATGCTTAGACCTGTGTGCCCAGCACCCAACCACTTACGTGCAGCCCATTTCCTAATTAGCACCAGAGGGCAAGCCAACAGCTTAAATAAACAACCGGGATTCAGGAGAGTTTCTTAATTGAAAGGCAGAGGCAAGAATGCTGGAGCAAGCGCGTGCTGGTGGGCAGGGAGCAGCCAAGAGCAGGGATGTGGGACATAGACCCTGGAGAAGAGGGAAAGGCATTTTCCCTGCAGCTCTCCCAAAACTGCCCCATGGGACTGTCCACTCTCAAGCAAACAGCCCACATAGCCCTGCCATGCCTTCCCTTTCCCCATGACAGATTATTATCTGCAGATATGCAAAATAATGCAAATGAGCCTATAAAGATGTTAATTATGCTGAAGGAATTAACTGCTCATTAACTTAAACTTCCTGCTCAATTATTTTCATTACTGTCCCTTCTTTTACAGTGAGAGGAAAGGACACATACCAGCCGTTATGCTCATCTGCAGTCCCCTTTTCCCCCAGCCTTCTCATGGCCTTCCTCCCCCCACAACGCTGCTCAGCCCCCCTCCTCCCCACGGGTGTTGCTGACCTGCTGTGCTGGGCAGGCTGGTTCTGCTAGGGGCCATGGTGAGTACCCCAGCAAGCAGGATACATGGCAGGCCACATGTCTGGGAGGGGGATGTGCTCCCATCTTTGTCACTGCATGACTTGGATTGAATTAGATCATGTCTCCACATGCCTCAGTTTCCCCGTCATCTGCAATATAATAAGGCTGATGAAGAGCTTGGATACACACTCATGAAAAGCAAGAAATGAAAGCCTGGGGGGTGTTAATGTTAAAGTAAGATTCGGCAGCGTGTTAGGTAATGTATCGTGAAGAGTCATTTTGCGACATCCAGGGAAACAGCCAAACAATTTAACGCTGGCAGTTGTTGCCATCCCTTGTTTTTGTCCACAGATATGCCTGGACTGATATCCCAAGTCATTCCTCACGTTGGCAACTTTCATCTCCTTCCACTCAAGCAAGCCCCATGAACCGCATGTATTAAAACAATTAAATTACGTGCGCAGCGTTTACACAAATACTGGCACCATCATTAATGGCAGCACTTAGAGATGCGAGCGGTGTCTGCATGTGCTCTGTAATCAATCAGGGGAGAAGAATCAGATTTGCCAGCTGATTTGGTTAAAATATTTAAATGAGAGGTTGCTGCACTTCAAGACAGAGGAAATATCGCCAAGGAATGTATCTGAAAAATACATCATGACACCTCTCAAAGGGCCATTTAGTCTGATCTGCATACCAGAGAGACCCACCCATGCTGCTGGGTCCCTGCAGCCTGGATGCTGCCTGACACACCTGTCCCAGAGAAATTAGGAAACAAGCTAAATCCAGTCTGGAAAGCAAACACGTAGAAGGAAAGGGTAAGTAGCTTCTCCGGCACTGTAAGAAGTCAAGGCCAGTTGCACAAGGTCAGCCTGCACGTCCCTCTAGCCCTGTCTCTTGTTGCAGACAGGACAAAAGTGAAAGTCACAGCAAGGGTATAACAGAACAAACATATATCACACTCCCCTCCTTCAGCTCCACCCCAGCCTTTGTGCATTTGCAGCTCAGAAGTGGTTTCTGTGTAGTTATTGCCCCTCAGGGGTTTCCTCCCATGCACTTCCCCACTTTGCCATTGTAACCTTGCAGCAGACTCCTGCAGCAAGAAGTGCCACAGCCCCACTCCACAGTGAAGGGAGAGCTGCCTCTTTTGGTCTGCTCTGAACCTGCCTCTTGCTAATATCATTCATGGCCCCAAAATCTTGCTCGGGAAGAAATGACACGTGGCAAATCCCTGTTGCTCCCTGCCTGCCCTCGTAGGCGTGCGGTGATGCTCCTAGACCATCAGTGAGAAGGCTTGCTTGGCAAGGACTGCTGCATGTGGCTCTTCCTCATCCCTTTTTGTTTTTGTTTTA
Organism: Rhynochetos jubatus; assembly: GCA_027574665.1. Classification (NCBI taxonomy): domain Eukaryota; kingdom Metazoa; phylum Chordata; class Aves; order Eurypygiformes; family Rhynochetidae; genus Rhynochetos; species Rhynochetos jubatus. The sequence continues at coordinate 2,931,814 of CM050672.1, read as the reverse complement.
TCTCCATTGCATTTGTACAGGTGAAGCCATCTAGTACAATGGTGTGAGAAACTGGCCAAACCTTTAAAATGTGGAATGTTGTTTTCTCTAGCTGGATGTGCTCCCTGCTCCAGTTCAGCAAAGCGATGGCTGGGGCACAGAAAAGGGTTGTGTGGAATAAAATTGAGCAGCCAGAGGTGGGGCACATCCCTGACGTGCATTGGTGGTTGCTGAGATTGCCAGCCCGGAAGCCCTGTGCTCGGTGTTCCCAGCAGACCCAGTCCAGCACGGAAGCCACTGTCCCAGTGTGGGATTCGGTGCCAAAGAGGCCCATGGCAAAGGCTGCTCACCAAGTCAGAGGTGAGCTGCCAGGAGAGACTGGGAGCTGGGGAAAAGGAAACAGCTCTGGGAAGAATAGACTTAACAGAAAGAGTCTGTGGTTTGTTGAAGGCAAGGTTCAACAGCAGTTCATTGTGGTCCATAATTCCTAAGTGAGGGAAAGATAGCTGGTACTGGGAGATGCTTTCATTCAGCAGCCAAATCCCGATGAATCCAATAGCTGGAGGCTGAAGTTAGCAAAATTGAAATGTAGGATGCAAATATCTAAGACTGAAGATAATTAACAAGCTCCCCTACAACTGCTGCTCAGCTGTTACAAGAGGATGGCAGGCAGCGTGGACGAGCTGCCCATGTTGGGGTTAGCTGCCTATCCCTGCTTAGTGCTGCATGGCACACAGTCAGCAAGGCAGGGCTGGCTCCAAAGCTCTGGAAGCTGAGCTGGGGTTTCCCTGGATATGAGAAGACAAAGGAAGGTCCTAACCTGCTTGTTGTCCACCACACACTGCTCCACAAACTCCATCACAGGAGGAGCCTCATGGACTCAAACCCTTTTCTGCTCACAGAATCTTCCTGGTTAGTGTCAACCTTTGGCACACAAAGAAAATTAAAGACACCAAGTTCTGCCCCCCCAGCCATGCCACACGTGGTGATAGTAATGAGTCATCTGTCGCTAATACCTTTGCTGTTTTGTGGGTTGTGACGTGTTGTGGGATGTGTCACGCTGATGTGTTATGGGGGGTTTAAGTGCCTACTGTGATGACTTTCCTCCAGCTCCTGCGTTGTAGGGACTGCAGATTTGCATGGGGTATATCGTGCCTGATTAATTTTATGGACTGCAGTGGGTCAAGGTTGATTTCTTTTCCAAATAAAATATCAGTTTAAGAGCAACTCCATGTGCTTGCTAGCTTGGGGACATGGGGTGCCATTTTATTGGCTCGTGTAGATTGCTTGCTGGCAGTTTTTATTCTTTAATAAAACCTTTTGGCAGAGCTGTGGCTTCTTGTTGCCTTACAATTAGGGGGAGAACAACCAGTGCTCAGCTCCAACACAGAAGTTTATGAAACCAGCAGAGATATTCAGGGACACCTCTAAGAACAATGAAGGCAGAGCTGCTGGCTGCTAACAAGAAGGAAATGTGTTATTTTTAGCTATCCAAGAAGGTGGAAGGTGAAAAAAAAACCACAACACAAGAACAAAGAAAATCTATAGTCCAATCCAGGAAGCCAAAAAGTAATGCCAAAAAATATAACAAGTTGACACTCTGGCAGGGTAATTCTTTCACTAATGGGAAGGAAGGGACTTGGCAGCTGGCAGAGCCCCTGGGATGCGAGAGGTTTGCCCTCTGCCTGGGGCTCAGGACCATAGTCCCAACAGCTCAAGGACCCAGTCTACAAATCCAGACTGGGGTGAGCTGAGGTCCCCGCTCAGCTCTGGTCCCTGAGCAGGCACAAGGCTGGCTGTGCATCCAGAAGACAGCTCAGCTCCTTAGCAGAGGGGGGACCCTGGCAGGCCATCAGTGCAGACCTGCTGCCCAAACCTGCAAGCCAGGGCAGGGAAGGAAAGAAGCAACTGAGCTGATGTGAGAACAAAGGACAGCAGTGCTGGCAGTCCAGGGAAAGGACAGACCAAACCCTGAGCTCTGTAGAGAAAACACGAGAGCAGAGCACGGCGGGATGCCTGTGCAGGGCTCTTTGCAAACACTGTAGGAAAAGGGCTTGCTGGTGTTGATGTGAAGGTAGTATGGCAGGAAGGTAACACAGTGAGGATAAGCCCATAGGCTGAGTGAGGTGTCTGGGTAGTCGATAACTTGTCTTCGCCAATGAGCTTGGCCATCCCCAGGGCTGAGGGTGAACAGGAGAGAGACCTGCAGCAGGAAGCTGCTGCCTGGCACAGAGACCAACTGCTCTGGGCTCACTGCCCTAACATCCAGAGCAGTTTTCACTATCAGAGTTACAGCAGCTATCTAAGGGATGGGGCACAGAGGCCTGTGCTGGGTTTAGAATTCCAGCAGGTCCAATTGGTTCTGTAAATAAACACCAAAAAGAAAATTCCTCTGTCTGAGGATAGTGCATTTGCTAAGGTCCAAGTGCACAGACAGTCCAAGAAGAAGAACTGGGAACTCCTCCTGTGGAGGAGTCGTTGCATTATCCTGTGTTACAGTTTAAGCAATGTCTCTGTGTATGAGCACCCCATACTGCAAAAGCCTGATTCAGCACCGGAGAGTGCTCTTCCTGCAAAGAACTGTCTCACTGGGAGCACCCTGGAACTGCCAGGCAGTGAAAGAAAGTGACACTAATCAGCTGGAAAATACAGCATAGGAGCCAAATTAGGAGAATGAAACCTAATTGACTTGTCCAGCAGCTTTGTCAAGGGACTCTAAGGCATGTCGCTGCTCTCCCAAGCTGCCACATTGCATTCCCATGGCACAGCGGTGGAGCCTGGAGAGAGTGTTTGCTGGGAACCTGGGGCTTTGTAAATCCTCCCAGCTCCTCTGAGCATCTAGAGGAGTAACACTTGCCAGGAGATGCAGGCAGACAATGCACACCATGCCCTGCCTCCTGCCTGAGCGCGGAGCTGCTCTTTCCTGAAGCTGGCAGGAGATGCTGTGTGAACGGGCAGTGCTCCTGCTTTCAGCCCTGCCAGATGGAATCTGCACAAAGGCTGTGGTCCCACCAGCAGAGCCAAGCACTCCCTCTGCTCAAAGGGATGGTTTTGTAGGAAGGGAGCAGAAAAAACTTTGGCATGGGACAGAAGGGGTCCCAAGTTGAGTTTATGGCTTCTTTCTTTGATTGCCAAAAACATTTTGAAAAAATAATGCACTCCTGCTTTTTAACCTTTTTGTCCTGCTCACACTTGTGCATCTCTTTCCACCTTGTGCTAGTCTCTGTGCCTGCAACCCCACCGGTTTCAGGCCAGCTGATTGCACGTTGTTCATGCACAGCCCAGCTCAGAAGGGACTGATGGAGACAGCAGCTTAAGTGCTTGCTCCAGCACTACAGCGAGGACAATGTCTCCTGCTGTAGGTTTACAAATACTCGAAACACATACACTGGTCCAGTGTTGCCCAGATTGTTATGCCTATCCCGGTTTAGCTCAAGCTGTACAATGAATTATACCAGGGAAAACTGTTTGCTGAGAGGGAACCTGTTGCTTGTTGTGGGTTTAATGCAGACCTGGTTCACCAAGAGGTTGCACGTGCCCGTGCAAGGGCAGGGCTTGGGAAGGAGCAGGCAGTGAGGAACGAGGGCAGATTCACTTCGGCATTTCTCTCTGCTGACTGCAGCTGAAGAAGTTTATGGGATTCATTCAGCCTTGGGCGTGTACCTTTGACACACCTCTGTTACAACCTTTGTCTGGAACTGCATCCTCTCCCCAGCCCTGTCAGGACGGTGTTAGCACACATGGGGCAAGCCCTCCCTGCCACCCAGCTCTCAGTGGTGCCTGGCTGCGATCACCCAGCACCCAAGCCCTTCAAACAAGGCTTCACAAGCAGGACATCCACCGACTTGCCGAAAGAGGATTACAGCTGTGCTGGTGAGAACAGCCAGCTCCCAGCCAGCATGCATGGAGGTGCAGACATTTCCTTTGGCGTTCACCCATCTTCCTCCTGTAGCCTCAGCAGAAAAAAACAACAGTGTCAGGAGCTGCAACAAGTTGCAGCGTGTGCACTCTCCATGCGGCTGCCTGATGCTCACAATAATAATGTCGCCTGTGACTAACAATAGCAGTACTGCACTACAGGGTTATAAGCCATCCCAGGCATAGTCTGGCAAGGGAGTGCTACAAAACTGTCATGCTCAGAACCCCGGGGCCTGCAATGTTAATTCATCCCCAGCGCAGTGTTACAGGACCTGGCAGCAGTGACAGTGGTAAGAGCTGTGCTCTCCATTTCCCATTTGCTTGATCCCCAAGGTGTCTTTTGCATCATGAAGTCCTGTGTTAAGACCTTGGGCTTGATTTGCCTTTTATACGCATGGATTTTATGCTTACTCAACTCCATCAGCTGCAGACAGGTCACTGCATATGTTCCCTTTTCAGGTATTTGTTGGTCTGTCCCAAAATGAGCATGGCATAGAGATGTAGAGGCTTTTAACATCACAAACACACTGGACTTTCCCAGGCTTGGAAAGCAGGAATGTACTGCTGTTCAGCACGTACCTCTTTCATAACTGCTCTCCTGAAAGCACCTTCTGCTGGAAGGTATCCTGAAGCTTGGAGACTGGGGACAAACTGTCCTTGTCACTGAAAGCCCAGCTCTGTCTCCCAGCCGTGCACTTTGCCACCAGCACAACGCCCTGGCTCTCAGCAGGTTCACAGCCCACTCCTGGCTCACAGCAATTTGCTTTTCTTCTCCCAGTGGGACAGCTTCGAAGGCTGAATGTGAAACAAAAGGTGAAATTATTGCCGGTTAAAATCCTCTCTGTCCCCACCCCTCCACCTCTGATGTACCTGTTTTATACACTTGTATTTGCACAAATAATGAAAATCCCTTGCGGAAATCATGTTATCTCCCCCATGGTGTAACAGCAGGCTGCCAGCAGATGATAAAACACATGAAGATAGACAAGGCAAGCTATAACTGTTCCACTTCTCTGGAAATCTTCCCCTTTTTAGTCCTGATGGAAATACTCTTTTCCTGTGGTATAAAACAAGGTGACAGGATGTTTTTATATATACATGAAAAAGTGACATAGAAGTGTCCCAGTGCTATTGACTGTGGCTGCCCCCATCTAGCAAATTCTTATTATCATTTGACATTCAAAGGTTTTGAGTGGTATTTGTATGAAGAGCTCCCTTATATGCAGAACAAGTGTCCCAGGGAAGATGCTTCGATTTTTGCAGGAGGTGGCAGTTCACTCCTCTGCTTTCAATACATGAAAAAAAGTGGCTCCCTTTTATGGGCAGTGGAGACTTTTACACCACGTCCAGCCATGCCTGTAGAACACTAGCGTTTTAGCTGGTAGCACAGAAATGGTGTGGTTCAAAAGATTCAAATTATTCCAAAGACCACTTCTTGTGCATATAAGTGACACTAGATCACTACTGAAGGTCTTACAGCCTCCTGTATGAAATGGCACCCATCGGAGTCAGCTTTCAAGGCAGACCAGGGCGCTACACACAAACGTTTCAAGGCTGTCTGCACTGCAGCCAGGCATGACACTGGACTGGGACAGATGAGTACCAGGATGTCCTATCAAGATAGAATCACAAAGTATCTCATGTATTTCTGTGTGTTTGAAACATCCCTTGAAAGAACAAGGAGAAAAACAATCCTCTTAAATCCCCCTAAAACTTGAAGAAACAAGAACTAAATCATCACCAGGGTGAAGTCTGGATAATAACAAGGCAGAGTCTGCACAGGACCTGGACCAGGCTCTGCTGGAGCTGGCTGATCAACCAGAAGGAAGATCTAGAGACCTCACATCCAGAAGCAGTTCATCATGGCAAAAGGAAGGCTGTGATGAATCCACAAAGCCACTACAACTATTTTAGATCCCCGAGTGCTTGTGGGGTCAAAGGAACAGGACCACAGCAGCACACTGGTCAGTGGCTGATGCTGGGAAGCAGTCTGTTGATCCAAAAGCAGGATAAATCCTTTTTTATGGACATGCTGTATTAGTACTGAGGACTGTGCAACACAGACACCAACAGAGAATCACCCTTACCGTACCCGGAGGAGTCCCTCATGGATACCCTGGGCTGCTGTAGGCACTACAGCAGACCACAGACAGAGGAGCTCATTGCAAGCCTATTGACCAAGTGCTGCTGTCATTTTCTGCATGAAGCAACAGTTTCCAAGGCTGATGGATTGAAAACAATTAGTCACTTTTACTCCTTTCTTTGAGGAAAATAGAGGCATGAGCAAGCTCTCTGGCAGTGCATGTTGATTTCTGATAAAACAATTCATCCAAATGCCTATGCAAATCAGCTCTGGCCAATAATCACTAAAAAAATTGAATGCTGTAAATATAATGAAAACATAATTAGCAATTAAAGACAGGGGTGACAGCCTGATGCTGCGGATGGAAATAATGGGAGTGTTGCTCTGCATCTGAATGCTGGTGGAAAGCAGCAGCCTTTCAGGGCTGCTGTTTTAAGTTCTGCAAGACACTAATTGAAAGACGCTTTCCTGGGTGAAATTCTCAGCATCTCCGACAGCTCGGGGATTGATGAAGCACTGGGGAACAGGCTAATCCTGTGCTTCCTCAGAGACTGGTGGCACACGTGCTCATCTCCCAAGCTCTGTACTGCCTGGTGCTTATGTCCAAAAAGGGGCGGCTGGAAAACAAAGCTCCTGTGAGCTATTTTGGACAAAGTACCTGCCCCATGGCTGCCTGCCAGCCTGGGAGTGGGGAACCTGGTGACCCAAGGGGTCCCATTCAGTCAGTCCTTCATCTTTGCTCTTATGTTACTCTGCTATTTACTTGCTTGTGAAAATCTGAGTTTTCCAAGCTAAGTGTTCAACTTTGGAGGACATAACTGTGAATCGTGAGGTATTTGAGTCTGATCTCTGTGGGAAGCAGGGCACTAAGATCTCCCACTAGGATGGAGGACTCCATAAAGATTTATTCTCCTCTTCACCTTTAAGGATGTAGAATTAGAAATTTAAATGCAGAACATTCAACATCAGGTTTCCACTCTTTGGCCTCCTCCCCATGCTCAAAACCCTCCTTCAGCCTAGAGTAGCAATTATCTCTTGCCTCCTTCACAAGGACAGCGAGAAGTGTAATTAAGCAGGACGTGATTTTTTGTCAGTTGTGTGCCTGCACCTCACATTAAAGCCAGTGGTAGCTGAAGGGATAATTGAGCTGCTGGTGTTTATAAAGCACTTCGAGATCTTTGGGTGAAATGCGGATGTTTATGACTGTGGCTGTAGCACCAGGGGCTTGCGCAAAGGCTGACATCCCAACCTGGGTGGCTCTTTCCATCCTCCAAATGCCATGTTCATGCACAAACTCACACTGCAGTGGTTGTGTTCAATATGTAGCACAAAGGCATTGCCTGGGCAGGGGAGGGGGGTGGTATTTTGGATCTGTGTATGATGTGACCTAAAAAACCTCTTGTTCCCTATTTTAAAAGCTCAGAAAGCCAGAAATGTGCGCTGGATGGAGATGAGGGAAGGAGGGATGTGGTGTTTTTGTCCACCATGCTCTGCTCCAGCCCTGGGACCACTCTGGGCTTAGATCTTCACAAAAACAGATGGCAACATCAGCCTGTTCAAAGCTGAGATCTGAACTAGCCCATTTATCGGCACTGGCTGAAAACCACGCTTTCTCTTCCATCGGAAAGTCTGACATTTTGAGTTCCTTTTTCAGTCCAAATCCAAAACCCAACAGCCCAGGTTTAAAAATTCCCTGAGGCAGAGAAGGTTCTAAAAATGTTGCTGTCACATCATGGAAATATTATCTTGTATCTGGCCAAGTCTATCCCAATATCCAGCCTAAAATCTAAAGTCTCGGTTTTTAATAAGAATGGTCTTTAGCTTGGGAGAGCAAATGTTTGAATAATGTTTAAAAAATGTCTGTATGTTATGGGAGGGAAATGAAAAGGTTGAAACTGTTCATTTTTGTGCTTTCCTGGGTGAAAATGTCTTGGCAATCATTTTTTTTCTTTCAGATTTTCAACTGGTGATAGTGTCACATTTTTCGAATAGGAAATACCTATGCTGAAAATGGCTTAGCTGCTTCTCCTGTAGGACGCCCATATGGCTTACCCTGTGCCTTACATCTTTCTCATCATGGCACCCCTCTGCCCCATCCTCACACCAAGGGTGCTATTAGGCTTAACTGGGTATTTGCACTCACCAAACGAATGCATACTGCTCCTGTGGATTGTTTCCTAGCCTAATACTTCATGAGACTGATTGGGACTAATTTTTATCCTTAGTAAAGAGCGGTTGAAAGGGGTTTTAGAGCCCTGTGGAGCCCAGCAATTAGGGTGTTTTCTAAGTGCCCTACAAAGGCCACTGTATGAGGTTCAACAAGGCCAAGTATCAGGTCGTGCCCTTGGGCCACAACAATGCCCTGCAACACTACAGGCCTGGGGCTGAGTGGCTGGGAAGCTGCCTGACAGGAAAGGACCTGTGGGCGTTGGTCAACAGCAGCTGAATACGAGCCAGTGTGTGCCCAGGTGGCCAAGAAGGCCAGTGTCATCCTGGCCTGCATCAGCAACAGTGTGGCCAGCAGGAGCAGGGCAGGGATCATCCCCCTGTACTGGGCACTGGTAAGGCTGCACCTTGAATCCTGAGGTCAGTTTTGGGCTCCTCATTGCAATAAAAACACTGAGGGGCTGGAGCATGTCCAGAGAAGGGAATGGAGCTGGGGAAGGGTCTGGAGCACAATTCCTGTGAGGAGCGGCTGAGGGAGCTGGGGGTGTTCAGCCTGGAGAAGAGGAGGCTCAGGGGAGATGTTATTGCTCCCTACAACTCCCCGAAAGGAGTGTGCAGAGGAGGGGTGTTGGTCTCTTCTCCCAAGTGACAAGTGATGGGACAAGAGGGAACAGCCTCAAGTTGTGCCAGAGGTTTAGGTTGGATATCAGGGAAATTCCTTCACCGAGGGGCTGTCAGGCATTGGAACGGGCTGCCCAGGGAGGTGGGAGAGTCACCATCCCAGGAGGCGTTTAAGAGCCATGTGGCCTAAGTGCTGAGGGTTTAGTGGTGGGATTTACAGTGTTGGGTTAAGGGTTGGACTTGACTTCTTTCACAACATAGAAGTTTCTGTGATTCTGCTCAGCCTCCCTGTTTAGCAGGGTTTCATCCTGTCACCCTTCTCATCCAAGTGCCTGACATGCTTCATGGTCACCCTTCTCCAGTCAACTCAATTCAGCAGGACCAGCTTGCCCAGAATCTGTGTCTAGTGGGGCTCTTTGTTTGGCTGGGTTCATATCTATTGCCCAAAAGCATGCCACTGAACCCAGATGACTGGAAACAATTAAAAGAGATGCACTCTGCTGTTTGCCACATTGATTAAAAGCACCATCTAGATACCATGAAAATTGACAAAATTTGTCCCTAAAAACTGTGTGCTGGGGAGATCATTTGTCACTTACATATCCTTGAGCCTGGCATAAAAATGGAGTGTTACTATATGTTGCCACAAGGGATTTATATCTAAAGTAATAACTTAACGCCATGGCAAATGCTTTAATTTCTTTGTAGTATAAATTAGCATACTAATCTGATAATAATGCATTACAGCCCCAAAAAATAATAAAAAGATATCACGCATGGCTAATCATTATAGGAATTGAAACCAAGACAAAGGATGGCACTGTAATTTGGCTGAAATTTCATGGTCATACACTGGGGAAGGTGAGGGGGGGTTAGATCACAGAAACACTCTTAAGGATCCGTCAAAGCAAAGGCTATCATGAGCATAGCCAAACAAAATTTTGACTGTATATTTACTGGTCTCTCATCTTCTGTGCGAGAAACATTTGCCAGGGCCTACCGAAATAAAAGGTTTAACATGGGAATGATGCCTAAATCCGTTTGGAACTGGTTTAGTCAATCTGTGGTCTGTGAACTACAGAGAGTTCATAAGATAAGAGAAAGTGTTGTGATTGCAAAATGTTATTTTAAAAAGCCAAAACACATACAGAGCTCTTGCCAAAAAGCAATTAGATAAAGAGGGGGAAAACGGACTCCAAGGACTATACTGAGAAGTCTGCACTGACCACAGCAAGAGCTTGGACAAGTACACATACCTAAGCTACCCCTGTCCAGGCACCTAAAAGTGGGTACCCTAATGTGGAGGTGAACCCCATCCTTAACTGCAAGGCAACCTGCACCCCCACAGCAGCCTGCTGGCAGAGCACCCCGGATAAATGCTTCCAACACAGCAAGGTCTCAACAGGGAAGGTAATTAAGCATCAGAAACGATTACCAGGGGATACAGCAGTATCTGCATCCCTTGAAATCCTTAAATCCAGACAGGGCGGCTTTTGCAAAGCTATGCTGTAGCTCAACCTGCAATTACAGGCTGGACGCCCATCAGGAGATAAGATTTTGTGGTCTGTATTTATGCAGGATGATCTTAGGCTGCTTTCTGTGCTGCTGGGAGGCTCAAAGCAGTGAGAGGAACGTGCTCGTTTTCCAAGGTGATCACACGTGGAAATTGGAGAGCTGGGCTCTTTTTTGAGGGTTTTTGTTTGGGGTTTTGAGTTCTTTTGGTTTTTTTGAATGGTGTTTTCTGTTTTTTTGAAGAGTCTTTCTAAAAGAGTGTTTATAAATCCATCACACTCTTGAAATAAAGTATTTTGGCAGAAATAGCAGAGAATTTAACTGGAAATAGTTCTGAACATTTTCATAGCCGATAAATTAAATTGCCTTTTGTGAAATTATGATTTTCACAAAGCCCATAATGCAAATATCCTAGTTAAGTTCCCATAAATTTCTAGAGATACACTGAGGATTATTCAGCTCTGCATTTGACATTCCTTTTCCTCTATTACTCCTGTCAACAGATTTCAAAGTCTTTTTTTCCCCTTCATTGTGAAAAAGAATTCTTCAGCTTGCACAGAACTTTCTAGTTAAAATACTTTCTGCATAAATTAATACCAAGTATACACATGGCACCCAGCTTGTACAGTAGAGGATGAACAGCACAAGAAACACTCACCAAGCAGAACACTTACTTTGGTGAGCAACAAGAACAATTGGAAATGAATAATTTTTATATCGTCCCAGAATGTTTTATATTCCCCTTCATGAAAAGAATTCTTTTAAGTGGGAGTGATGTTTGACTTCGTTCTATTTTTTACTTTACTTTTAAGGAATTCAAACAATTTATGTGAAAAAATGTGGTTTTCTTCATAGCTGATAAAGTCTTTCTCATTTACTGCTGCTTTATCCACCACCCCATGATGTGATCTGCTGTGCCCATGTGCTTTCTGCTTAGGCACTGCAGCACTCCCTTCATTGGGTTTTTCGGTGGTTTTGTACCTTGTTGCAAATTTCCTGTCCCACCAATAAAGTGAGTTCAGTGATGGCAGAGTCTCCCTTTGAATCAAAGGGTCTTTTCTGAATTCCGCAGAAGAGAAGTTGACATCTGCCAAGTTAGAGATTCCAGGCAGAAGTTTACAAACTGGGAATACTTGCTCATTTTGAAAGATCAGGGAAGTGTACAGGTTTTGCAAACTGCATGAATTCCACCTCTAAATCCCGCCTGTTTCCAGCTAAAATAAACTGTTGGGAGTTATTTTGAAGGTTTCTAGATAACAAAAAGTAACTCCATGGAAGGGTAGGGCTCAAATTAAATCTGAGCTGGAACACAGGGAGCTTTGATTCACACAGATAATATCACCAAAAAGTCAGGCAACTTCAGAAGCAGCAGCTGACTTAAAAGTAGGTGTGTGGGTAAAATCCAAATTGTCAGAAGGTAACTTCTAGACCTTTTGATTTACTTTAGCTGAAGATCCAATCTTAACTACCTATATGGCTCTAAATATGTGTGTGGCAGTGGGAGATATTTAGAGGCCAAAATATACAAGGTAGAAAAGGAAAGAAGAGAAATGAGACTTAATGCAATGGGGAAAGGCACCAAGATGCCACTTGCCTGAGTCAAAGTCAAGGAGGAGGTCAGGGCCAGCAGTGATGCTCAGTAGGAGCATTCACCAAATTTGCACTGCTTTTTCATTTTTTTTGAATGAGAGGTGAGGAAAATCAGAGGAGAACCAGTCTGCACTAGCCGAGTGCATGCAAGAGGCTCTTGTTCTTGCTGGAAGGGCGTTGCTCAAGCAGAATTGCTTTCACCTTCATTTCTCTATGTTTCGTCCCTGTTCCTGCAGACTTGAACCAATGTGCCACCTGTTTTGCTCCGTGTTGCTATGGCAATTAGAGAGGTGTTGCACAGCCCTTCTGCAAACTGCAGCAGCCCTGCATAGGCAAGCCAACTTGCAGAAAGCAAGAGATGTGAGCTGGCCTTAGGACTAACCCAAAATAAAATATATACAGCTGTGCCTGGCATATATCACACCTAAGGTACCCTCTGCTAAGGAGAAGGAATTTAGACATTCACAAGTGGGGCAGGTGGGTAAAATGCACCAAGTCAAGACCTTGTCTCCAAAATTCAGCCGCGGAGGCAGCTGCTTCATGGCAAGATTCAGGAAACTGCTTTCTGAAAAATTAAGCAAAGAGGCAAAATATCACAGGAGAAACAGCTCTGATACTTCTAAGGCGAACAATTAATCTTGTGGAAAATGCATCGCTGGTCTAGATTTCCAGAGCAAAACTGAGATTTCCAAGGGCATCAGAAGAGACTCTGGAGATCTGAGCCTGCTCCTCTGTACCATCTTCCCGATTAGCTTCAAAATATTCAGCCTAAATTCTCAACCAACAATGAAACTTTGTGTTTCTCTCCAACGTTCTCCATCACCTCAGTGCACTAAGCTTTCCGTTTGGGGAACTTTCCAGCCGTCCCAGATTGCATGGTTTTCCACAGGAGGAGATGACACCCAGAAGGACGGTGCATGTCACGTCTATGTTTTCCCTGCAATTTCCTGGGCATGATAAGTTGGCTGTGATACTGCCTTAATTTGTAGCTTGAGGAATCAAGCTACTGCCTTACTTTAAAACGTTCCCAAGCATTGCGCCAAAATCTTGATGTGTTTAAAACTCCTGAGAGCTGGAGGTCCCTTCATGGTTCCCCCTTGCTCAGCCTTGTCCCACCAGTTCAGATGAAAGCATACCGATATTGGTCCCAGCTGGTCACTGAGCTGTCTCTAGGCTTGCCAACTTAACCAGGATTAACATTAATTATCCCCGTCAGCAATTGTAGCCCTGGGATTTCCCCTGAGCCCTACATGGATATATATGACATGGGTTAAATTTATACAAGGTCTCAGTATACCCCAAGTGCCTGTAACATCTGGCACATCTCGGTGTTTCCACGCTCTCAGGGTCTCAGACCTGTCACAGACAGGTTGACCCCTGAGGATATACGGTCTCTGGGTCAGGACCTATTGATTCTCCAGTGCTTTGTACAGCATTTGTCAGTGATTAGGGAATGGTTGGGGGAACTCAACCCAAAGTATGCCAATGATGTGGGCTGTGTGCGTACAGAAACGGTTATCCAGCATGAGGGAGAATTTAGATTAAAGATCGTTTTTGCTTATCTATCCCCTCTTTGCTATTTTGGGCTGGAAGGAAGGTTTAAAAGGCTGTTCTGTTATTTCCATAGCCCAGCGTGGTGACTGAACTGGTGAGTGACATTTTGCTGTCACATCGTGGAGTATCCTGGAAAGGTGTATCCATCCCTAACTCTGGGAGTAAGGGCAAGATAAGTCACTATCACTATCCTTATTGGGCTGTGGAAACTGAGGCATGGGAACACTGCGACTTGCTAACATCCAGCAGACAAGTTGCAAACACCCAAGCAGAGGGGGGACCGAACTGTAGCAGCCTGAGGCTCTATCTCCTTGCCATTTCTGGGCCATAAAGCATGCATCACAGAGAGTGCAGTGATAGATTTTAAATAACATAGAGGGCTCCCATGCCCTGCTGAGCACTGCTGCCTCTCATGGAGATACCTGCCTAACTTCTAGTTTTGGAAATTAAGGTACTTCCTTACCTTGCAATGCTCCCAAGCTCTGCACCAAACCCTGGGTGCACATCAACCCGTCACACATCAGCTCACACTATCCTGCAATAGGGAGTCAGCAGATCAGAGCTGAGGACTTTACCCTGCTTTAAAAATAGCTTTAGGTCTGTCTGGAGCACTTTGGAGAGGGCAACAACCTGCAGTGTAGTCCCTGCCTGCAGCAGTGTAAGGGCACTGGAGGGGAATAAACATCCCCTGCACAGGGACAGCTCTGCAGTGGCCAAGGCTCTCGTGATGAGCTTTTGTCTACTCCGGGAAGGTTATTCATTTAACAGCAGCACAACTTTTGCATGGCATAAAAGCTTCTCAAGAGGGCAAGCCTTGAACCAGACCTTTGCTCACTCTGCCCCCACTCCAGAGCATCCCTCCCTCCACCGGCTGGCCCTGCCACGGGCCGTCAGCACCTTGACATACCGCTGTGATTAATTGTGCGAGCGCCCAGGCTCTCATCTGGGGCTAACTGACAGGAGGTGAAGCATGACAGTGAATAATGGCAAGACCTTTGGAAGTCCAGGAGAAATTAAATCAACGCAACAGTGTTTGTTCGCTTTCCAGTCCCCTGTCCCCCCCCACCTCTCCCCACCCTCACCCCCATCCTAATGGCATTTCAGGCTGTTTGGCTGCATTCCCCACCTCATAAACCAGGACTCAACATTGCTGAGAGCAATGACTTTAAAACTGATGGGCTGTTGGCTGTGCTGGTGCTGGGATTTAACCCTTTCCCCTGTTAGGAGCGGGGTAGTGCAGAGGCAGAGCATGCCCTGCTGTTACAGCTCTCGTGCAAAGTCACTGCTATGAACTGGATATTATTTTTAACTCACTGTGAAAACTGCATGTGCCCAAGAGCCTTGGAGACTGAAATATCAATTGCCCACGGCAACACATTTAGCAAACACACTCATTTTTCATTCCTGGCTGCTGGAGGGAGAAAGTCATGTTGCATATACAGATCTCTGTCTTCCCAGCTTAATCAATCCTTAACGTTTCTGTTCTTGACGAGGGCACGGACAGGACCAGGTCTGTTGGAGATGCCCAACTCCTTCTCAAGAGACCTCCCAGACTCCTCCCCAGCTCAGACAGCACCACGTGGCAACAGCTTGACCATCCTGGATTTGAATTTGTAGCTCTGTAACATGCTCACAGATCTCCCAGGGCAACTTACTGAGCATCAGTGACTTTAGGGCTGGGGGGAGGAAAGCTTCTCTGTATTTTGGGGTTTGGGGCTTTTTCTCTGTTTTTTTATTTAGGTTTTTTTGTTTGCTTTGGGTTGGGATTTTTGGGGGGATGGTGTTGGAGGTTTTTTTTCCCCTGGTCTGGGATCTTGCAATCAGAGGACACAAACTCATCAAAACTCTTGTTCTGTGGGGGCAAGTATTTGGATCATGAATGAAAGAAGTACGTAGAGTAAAAATCAGAGCCCCGCAAACAGGGTCCTGATGCACGAGGCCTGGCCTCAGCTCCTTTTGGTGATTTCAATGATGTTACAGGGGCACTGAAATAACTCAGACAACAGTAGCATTTTTCCACGTCGTGACGTCATTTCAGGCTGTTTGGCTCCATTCCCCTGGGGCTCCTTAACACCAGCTGAAGTCAACCCTTTTGTCATTAAACATCCCGGTGTGTAAGTCATGTCTATGAGCATCCCAGTCCATAACCAGCTCTTTCCCAGGAGAAGGAGAAATGCATTCAGATCACAGACTCACTCCCCAGGGAGAATCAAAACTCAGTTACGAAGATGTTGGAGGATCTCCACAATACATAGTGAATAAGGAGGAAATAATACTTCCTGGGCCTCCAGCTTTGTTACATACCCTATACATTATTTATTTTTAATTATAGAAAGAGCTACAAGCAGCCTAAACCCAAACAGCTTAGATTTTATGCTCCTTACAACCAAATTTTAAATTATTCTTCATTTATTTTGCTATCACCTTCTAATCAGTTTCTTTCCCACATGGAAAGGAGACAATTGCAGTCCAAGGTGATGATTTAAGGGTTAAAGGAAAGGTTTTTAAACAGCAAAGTCTGGTTGCCTGATTCAGCTGCTGTGGCCCTGAGGACACCTAATCTGCTGGGATCTGTGTGCAGAAGTCCAGCCTACAGATGCCAAGAAGTCAAAGCCAGCACTTTCTCCAGGTGTCCCTTGTCACAAGCAGAGAGTCCTTGTTTTCTTTTCTCCTCTGCAAAAAGCAGCTGACACATATTTAAAAAGATCAACGTTGCAAAGGAGAGGGTTTTGGTGGAAAAGTGATGCCTGGAATTGGTTGTGGTCTGCAACAAAACCCTCAGGACAGCAGCCCTGAGCGTGTGCTGCGTGCTGAGCCGTGGCTGGGCACTGAGCTCTGCTCCCAGCTCCAAGGCAGAGCAGAGCAGCTGGGAGATGTCAGACCAACAGCAAACCTCAGCCCGCAGTGCTGCAGGGAAACAGAGATGGATTTCAAGACAGAGCAAGCTCCTGGGAACAAAGGAAAGCTTGAAAGCCTTCAGTGAGACCCCTGAAGCCAATCCAGTACTGCTATTTATACATCGCTCCGCATGTAAATCAGGACACTTGTGCTTCACACTTTTTTTCCGTCTTTATGAGAGAGAGGGAGAGATTTCTAACGCCCTGACCCTTCAGGGACAAGCGTTCCTCCTGGCCACAGCTACCTGCACGACTGCCTGCAATTACACAGCACATTAGAAGCGTTATTGAGATTATGTTCTGCCAGCTACACAAAAGAGCTTCTCTCTTGCCAGCAGTCACAGGCAAAGGACCCTTCCAAGGGGGAGATGACAATTAAGCCAAACCACAAGAGCTCTCAGGCCCTGGTTAGAGTCAAATGGCAGCAAGCAGCACACCTTGCTTTGGCCACACAGAATTTCTACTGAGGCATATGTTACTTGAAGGACTGCTCTTTCCTTCCTTTGAAAGGAAAGCACATTCCTGAGGTCTGTTGTCTTCTGGGTCACATCCTCATGTAGAGCAACCTGACAGAGCTCTCTGGAAGTCAGTGGGGGTTATTGGGTGTAAATCAGCCTTAGACCCCGTGCAATGCATTTCACATGGTGAGCACATCTCAGAGCGTCACTGCTTTGCTGAAGCTGCCGGGATCCTTTCTGCTGAGACTTCTCTGGCTGCTGGCCCACTTCCTAGAACAGCCTGAAGCCAAGGACAGCAACAAGTTCTTATATATGGCTTGAACTGCCATCCATCTCAGAAACTTTAGAAAGGAGGAGGCAGAGGAGGAGATAGAGAACACTCCAACTCCACCAGGAAGGCCTTTCCTGATGGCTGGACACAACGCTAAACATTGGACAGGCCATTCAGGCAAAAGCAGGACCAGGCTCCCTGCCGTCCTGTTCAAGCTATGATGTTGGTAAGTTTTCTCCACTCCTCTAGCAGCCCAGTGTCAGAAGTGCCGATTACTCCAGGGGGAGCCAAGAGCTGTGGTTCCTCTCCTCTCCTGGAAACCTGGCCTCTTAAATTGTTTTTGTAATTTCATCCAGATACATCATTCCTGTCCTTCCCATCCTAACTGTCCTGCAGTACTGCTGGGCAGCATCCCCCAGCACAGTAGAAGGCAGGCAGTATAGATGAGTGGAAAAAACAGGAGCTAAGGAGGTTAGGAGGCCTGGGGTCCAGCCCCTCTGTGTTACAGCAGCCCTGAAGGACAGGATCTCCTTGTGCCAGGTGCTGCACATGTTTTTTTAACCCTCCTTGTCCCTGATTTTCCATTTGCTGATTTTGACACAGCCAGGAGTCAGAAAGTGCCAGGCATTATTCAGGGATGTGAATCACTGACTCACGTGGATCATTTCAGCATGATCAGGTAAACCTGTGTCACCCCATATCCCCAGAGCAGGGGTCTCACCAGGGTGCAGCTGCGATAGAGAGGGATGTGAAGTCCATGAGGTGCCACCTCCTGACACTGGTAAACAGACAGGGCCAGAAATGCCTTGCATGACCCGTATACCATACTCTGAACCTCAGGCAACAACCATATTTTGACATTCATTTTCTGGCTTGCTTTATGGAACAAGAGATCTAATAAAAGCCACTGCAGAGTTGTATTTGGCGTTTCCTTTGTTCTTTCAGGTCCGAAGAATTTACCCCAGCGTGACTGAGCTGGGTAGACATAGTGCATATGCAAGTGTTGTCCTTGTTAAGAGGACTCGACCAGTCTGCCACCATCGGCTGATACAGCTTTTCATCTGTGCCCTGTGGTAGAACACAGCTCATCTCCTCTGTCCTGAAACGATTAGTGTCAGAAAGAGACCATCTGCCTTTACTAAGGGAACATCCCTGTACCCAGGGGCCCAAGGCACAACAGCCTGTTCATGGCACGGCCGAATGGGCCAGGCCTGTCCCCAGCCGTGTCTGTGCTGCGGGGCAGAACCCAAGCCTTGTCATTACCCTGCAGTGAAGCTTTTGCTTCCATTTGGGCAGCTGGCTGTTTGATGAGGAAACCCAAGCTGTGCACTGAGGAATAGCAACGGGCTGTCTTCAGCAAAGTCTAATGTAGCAGAAGGCAATTCCAAGGGAAATTACATCTTGTGGAAGCAGGTAGCCATGCAATGATGTGAAAAGTGTTTTCCCTCCAGTGAATGTGTGCATGCTGCTGGCGTTTTGGTTTTCTTTATTTTTTTAAAAAGGCAGATCAGGACTCCATGCTCACAGTTTACTGCAGGGAAAATGATCTCACAGGTCTGCACGCCATGCAGTCACTTCCAGGCATGGCTGCTCAGGTTTGGCACACCTCCTTCCAGCCCCTAACACATTCCCCTCCATAGCAGGAGCATGCTTACTTGGAGGGGAGTGCAAATATCAGGGCAGTGCTGAAAATATCTCTGCATCCTTCAGGCCAGGGAAAAGGTATGTGAGGAGGGGAAAGTCTCTGCAGACGATGAGGTGGGTTAAGGGAACAGTTCTTGCGATCCACAAGACTGTTTAAAAGCAGAAATCCTGCTTTCACCCTGGTGCAGGGGCATCCCTGCCCTGTGCAGGATTTCACCAGGCAAATATTTTTCCCCAAGACAACATTCAATTTCTCCCTGTGTTTTCCTTCCACAAACATTTAGCATCACTAGTACATCTCTCTTGCCAAATGCCAAACTCTCTTCCCTGGTTTCTTTAGCTCTCCTTTGGGATGGGAAGACTGACCCACTTTCCGAGGTGGGGAGGAGGAAGGGCCAGATCGACCTGCAATCACAGTAACCCAGTTACAGCCCCCACTGGCGCTGCCACAACCTGATTTTCAACCTGTAAATAAAACTTCCCTTTTCCAGCCAAAAAAAAAAAAAAAGTAAGTTGCTGAGCAGCTCATGACTTACCACACTCATTTGGGATCTCTGGGGCTGGATCTACACATCCAGGTGTGAAAATATCAGCACTGGATTATAAACCACACCGTCAGCTCTGAGACAAGAGATACCCCAGACGTACTAGCTATTAGCTGCAATTCTATTCCTTTCTCAGTGAGTCAAGTCCAGCCTGGGTCTGAGCAGCCTCTGCACACAATTTGGGAATCAAGGACCCGCTAATGAGTTTTGTGCCGTACACAGCTCATCAAGGATTCAAATGTAATAACGACATTTATAATGGATTTAAGGAAAAAAATACGTATTCCCTTCATGCATAATTTATTTACTCCACATATATATATCGTTGAAAATGTGCTGTGTTAGCTGAGAAAACTGCACAGCTAGCAGAGGGAGAGAAAAATCCCCACCCATCCTCTTCATCTGACAGGTTAAAGAGACATTTCATGTCTCTTGGATACTACTCGCCTTGATGAAATTTTCAGTCATTTCAGTCTAAGCTATTTCTCAGAAACATATCCCAGCTCTGATTTCCAGGCCTGGAAATCACGTGTCACCCTGAAACCCCTGGTAGAACGTCAACCAACACCCAGGAACATAGGCAACCTGGGTCCCCTTTGTCTTGCACCATGTCACTGTGTGTGCTTGAGCAAGGTGGGCTGAGAAAGACACCAAACCCCCTTGTTTTCACATCCAGAGAGTTTAGATCCTGCTGTGCAGATGGACGCCCCAAAAGCATGTCACCACTGGGGCTGAAGTCTTATAATTGGATTGCACAGATGTGTGTGGTAACTTAGTGTTGGGGGAGATGCAATGGGTGCTGAGGGTTCCACCTGCCAGATGGCAATGGAAGCCACCACTGGGCACTGGAGGGCTCATTGACGGTCTTGCACTGGCTCTTGGTTGTACAAATTAATTTTCTCCTCTCTTCCTTCCCTGCCTGGCAAGACACTTAGTTCAGTTCTTCTTGTGCTTACTGACCTCTCTCTGACCTGGTAGCTGGGTCACAACATGCCCCAGGGAAAAGGGAACCATAAATTTACCTTCACTCACTAAAATAAATTACAAGAAATTAATGTCCCATAATGAGACAATTTGTCATTGCTGATAGGCCTGGCTTTAACGGAGGGTTTTAAAACAGCACCATTAATTTATATGGCTTTGCTATTTAATATTTAAACAGGATGAATCTTGCTATAAAGGCAGTTTTCTTGGAATGCAGGCAAAGAGTGGAGGAGGTAAGGAATAGGGGTGCATGTGTGTCTAGGGAGCACAAAAGTACCTCTTGCCTTCAACTTAAGGAAAGGTGGTTTTACCTCTACAAATTTGGCTGATGAATGCAACTCCTCTTGTGAAACAGGTTGGGACTCCCTAAAAGTCAAGGGTGACAAGGTGTTCCCTAAAAACTGGAGCATCATATATCCAAGGGCTCATCCCTACATGCTCAGTGAGGTGCTGGCCCTTAGTTTCCACTACTTACTCCAAAGTTTGCCCATCTCCAGGATTACTAGCTTCTGCTTAGACCATCAGAAAAAACATAAAGCAAGACATTTCTTCTATGAGGGAAATCAGAGCTGCCTGTAATGTTGACTTTTTGCCCTACTCACTCCTATGAAGCTTTGGCTCGAGGTTTGCAAACCTGCTACAAGCTTTACAGAGGCAGCTGGATGGAGAGGTGCATGGAGTAGAGGATCTCAGATCTATGGTCAACAGTCAGTCCTTTCCATTCCCTCTGGCTTCTGCAGGCAAATTTAGACATGCACACAGCAGAATTAGTACCTTTATACTTGTAGCAGGGAACAAGCAGCTAAGAGTTTTCTGCATTTTTAAGGTATCTCCTCATGTTTTCACACAGTTCTCCAGTCCTTTTACTGTCAGTTTGCCACACTCTGCACATCAAAAGGCTAAAAGGCCAGGGCTGGGGCATTTAAGCACCAAAGAACATTTAAATATTTTGGATAGACCTCCTCCACCTCTTCTTTTCCTAGAGTTAGCATTCATGCCAGGCAACACTCACATTGTCCCCTGTCTCTTGCTCTCCATCGAGTCTCTTGCCAACCCCTGGAGTGTCTCCTCAGGTGACTGGATGAGCAATCCTGCTGTCCTGATCGGTGACTCTAGTTCAGATCTTGCACTGCTGCAGAAACAGGGGGCGAATATCAGCTCATGAGGCAGCATGGTGCCTGCACTGCTCCATCTTGCACGGTAACACAGCCAGCCCTGCCGACTGCTCAGCCTGTACCTGTCTGGCTTCAGGGCCCTCGGGGGGCTACATTTAATTAAACCACCATTTATTGAGCTCTTCTCCCAGATATCTTTTTTTATTATTATTTTTCCATAGTCTGTTGTTATTCTAGAGATCTTTGCTTTCATTCCTCTTACAAAGGGCACATTTGCCCTGACAGGGTGCCCACCTATCGGGTTCAGTAAAGGAAGAGTTTGATATCAGACCCACATTGTCCTGGAACCCTGCAGGGGCTCATCAGAGCAGCCCTGCACCAAGCCAAAGGCAAACACCCAAACTGCTGGAGGTCTTAATTCTAATCAGATTTACTTCTTACACTTCATCCTAATTAGAAATCATTTTGGTGGCATGTCCTACATTACACTCATAAATTAAATATTTTGATACCCAAAAACGTTTAGCTCAATGCCTTCCTAGAATTACACTGCTTATGAAACAAAGACAAAGCTACTCTATTAATACTATTGTTCTCCTAGAAATGTCATTAGACTTCATTTACTGCAGTGCATTACAGCATGCAAGGCCAGTAGGAAAATGCCCTGAAGAATTTGACCTAGAGCTTATATAGTCATCTTACTTTCAGGGTGGACTTTCTGCTGCCTTTATCAGAGCAATACCTCACTAAGAGCCTTGTGCTGTATCCTCCTTATAGCAAAGGCACCCGCATAAGAACTCCCGCTGCTCAAAGGTGTTTCATCTGAGGACCATCCATACATAGGGATTCTCCAGATAGGAAGAGACTTTTAGCAAACCATCTTTTACCTTCTCTCCTGATCTTCTGCCTTTCAAAGAAGGATATTTAGCAGCTCCTACAGTGCTTCAGGCGTTGTGAAAAGATCTGGGATGTATCACCTAAATGTCCTAACAAGTTGGCTAGGCCATCCATGAATCACTGAATTCATTTCCCAGTTAGAGTTCACTGAAAACAAAGTACTGGGACTACTGCGGTTTATGAATCTGAGTTAGTTCTGCACTGGGATGAAAGAAAACCTCTTTTGGTAAAAGTAAAGGTGTCAGAGCTTCTGGTCAGATATTTGAAAGGCCAAGATCTCAATTCAGAGCCGTGTGCTTCTCTGGAGAGGACAGAAAACTTCACCCTGGACTTCAGTAACCTTCCCCTTAGAAACATGATGGGAAAATATTCTCATCTGATGTTTCAGCTGTAACAAAGCATTTCCTTTTGAGGGAAATGGAACTGCGTCAAAATATTCTGGCTGGCTGTTCTTCTGGGGCAGACATGGAGCTGTTTTATTTCTGCTCTCAAGGTTTTCTATAATCTCAACTTTCTCTCCCTCCAGTGATGATCACGACACAGGTGCAGTATCTGAACCCCTTGTTTCACACACCAGAAAGACTTTGCACACCCAGATGTACATTACATGGGACATTACAGGTTTAATTTCCAACATCTTGCTCTTAAGCTGCTGGAACAGGCACTTATTTTCATTGTTTTGTCTAATGCAGAATTAATCTCACGTACTTTCAGGCTGCAGGGCGAGTAATCTGCCAGCATAAAGTCTGCATTTCACATTTAGTGCTCAAATTAAACTGGATTAGGATGGGAGTGATTTTTATGGCAAAACACATTTAAAATTAAGATCCCTATTCTGAACTAGCTTAATCCACTTAAATTTCCTGTGGGGAATTCAGATGCTGTTACCCCACAACAAGGGTGTACCCACTGGGAATTAATAACATATGGTATCCTGTTTGCACATCTATCAGGTGGTGTTTAGGGCTCTTTCTGTCATTATGCATGTATCTTTAGCAAATAAAATACTTCATGAAACTTAATCAGGCCTTCAGCACCACAATTTTCCTTGTCAATTATGGTGGGTAAATTCCTACCTGCTACTGCTGTATTAGAAACAAAGGCAGCGAGTCCTAATCTGGTTCACATTCATATGATTTTTATGGCGTGCACCTAGACGGAGAACTGTGCCATTTTCTCTCCAGATTGCACACCAACTCTATTATTCTTTGGGGCCAAAGAATCAATGAGCTTAATGGAGCAGACATCCCATTTATTTTTATGGGATTTAATACAGTGAAAATCACTGTTTCAGGTAGTAAAATTCCACGTCTGACCAAAACATTTTCTATTGGGTTCCAGCATCCTCCATCCCCACGTGCAGATAAGGCCTGAAGCTTCAAAGAAAGGGCAGAAGCACTCATAATGTGCTCAGCCAGTTGTTCAATGGGCAAAAGCAAATTCATTCCTCTTCCCTTGCAAGTGTTCTTATGTCCTGAAGCATGAGGTTTCATTACCCTTATCATAGTCTTGGTTTGCACAGCATCAAAGGTTATTAATGGTCATAAAATCACTTATTACCGTTTCATCTGTAACCACTGTATTTCTTTTTATGGCAAGCTTGTTCCACACTTTGATTACCCAGAGCACTTGCAGAACAATGCTGTAATCCTGCAAGTTGGATCAGCAGTCATTTTATTCACATTATCTATATGCACAATATAATATAAGCAATAAACTTTGGCTATTATTTTGACAACACAAAATCCCATTAAGGTCAATGGTTCAAGAACCCATTTGACTTTGGTGGAACGTGGTCTCATTAAAACAAGGCACAAATGCCACTTGAGGGGGACCCAGAGTATCTCTGGAAATGGGAGCAGAAGGTCTGTATTCTTCTCTCTTTTACTCCCTACCACCACTATGGGAGAATTTAGCAATGGGATTTCCCATTGGACACAGGCCCATGGTGTGACTCCTGTCAAGGACACATGGACACATGGACAGCAGGTGATGTTCCAGCAGACTGGGAAAGGACAAGCATCACACCTGCTTGTAGGGAATGGGAGACCCCACAACTGTATCAGTTACCCGGGCCAGACCCAAACCACACAGACAATCAAAGCGGTCCTCCGTAAGCCTCTATAGGTTAAGGAGGAGATGACTCACAGCCAAAACAGATTTGTCAAGAAGAACCCAATCTCCTGTCATGACAGGGTCACAGGCTTTGTGTATAAGGGAGAAGGATAGGCTTCTGTGATGCTCTGGATGTTGTCCCACACTGCATGCTCAAAAGCATAGTGGGGAGACACGATTGGCTACTTAATGAGCCCAAAACACTTTAAAAACAGCCCATTCAGAGAGTATCTAACAATGGTCTGGGCTGTTTGAGACTGAGCAGGGACCCACCTTGGACCTGGTGCTATTTGATATGTTCATTGCTGACTTTGATTATGAACTGGAGAGTATTTAGGTTGGATGTGGAAGAAGCTAAAAATGATGGCATTCATTATTAGTTAAGGATAGTGCATTAATAACTGAAATACTGTATGTTGTGGTTTAACTCCGGCTAGCAAAATACCACGAAGCCGCTGTCACAAATCCCCCTCCCTTCCTCCAGTGGAGGGGAAGAATCGGAGGAAAAAGAAATAAGGAAGCTCGTAAAATTGAGATAAGAACTATTTACTAATTAAATTTAAATCAATATATACAGATACTACTACTAATAAATAATTAAAATAGTAGAAAATAAAACCTATGATACAATATATACAATATGATACAATTTCCCACCATCCACTGACCAATGCACACCCAGATGTTGAGTGATGAAAATCAGACCCCGAGAGCCTGAGTCCCACAGCCCGAGAGCGATAGCAGCCTGAGAGCTGCAGCCCAGGAGCTAATGCAGCAAATTCCGAGCAAACCCTATCAGTGATAGCACAGCCATGAACACTAAACAATCCACCAGCTCCCACATGAATGAGCCAGCACAGGAGTTAGCAAAGCAGCTAACGCAGGAGGGTTAGCAAGTGCCCGGGAGCAGACGAGCGAGGGAGTAAGAGACAGAGAGGAGGGAAGAGTAATGGCTACTGGACCCCCTTTCCCACCCAAAGAGACCGGAACATGACGTACTATGGAATGAAATACCTCTTTGGTTAGTCTGGGCCAGCTACAGTATCCGAAGCGGACAAAAGACCTTGAATCCAGTACAGGCCATCCCCAGCACCAGCTGAGGCCTTATCAGTGTTCTCTCTTAGCATCCAGCAACATAGTTCCCTGGCAACCAGAGTAAAGGGAGTTAACCCTTTCCTGACTGAACCCAGTGCACTATAACACTTACATACTATAATAATTGAAATACTATCTCAGGAAGGAAATGGCTAGTTTCTGCTCTGCAGAAGAGTAACAGGGAGTGACAGTGGATTGCACAGAGTCAGCATCAGCAGAAGATGCCGAACCTTCTTGATTTGTTCAGCCCAGAAAGGTCTCCACTGAAGTTGAAAATTCATGGATGGACCCAGGGAAGATGTAGACATCCTGAAGAGAGCAGTGAGAAAACACAGCTTAGGGAAGGACTAGACGAGCTGGGGCTGTCTAATCTAGGGAAAACTGACCAAGAGGAATATGATAACCAACTGCAAATATATAAAAGGAAAATTATTAAGGGAAAGGAATGAGCCATTGCCCATCAGCTTTGGAGACAGGTCAAGGACTAATGGATTCACCTCCATCAAGGAATATTTAGCTAGGCATCATGACGGCCTTTCTAATAGTAATAATGGCACAGCACTGAAACAGGAGGTGCAGCTGAATGATCACAAAATCTCAGTTTCTAGAGGTTTTCAGGAACAGGTTATACAAATATCTGCTAAGAATGGGTTCGCAGAACAGATCTTATATTGTAGCTGTGACTAGATTAAATGTCCGCAGTCCTGTCATTGCAAGGCTGTGCTCATATATAAAATGTCATTCTTAATATTAAAAATCCATGTAAGATGGATGCTGTTATGTATTTATATATTCAGATTTGTAAATATACACCTGAATATTAACCATTATATTCAACAATCATGCGTAAGTCTATATGTAATTAATTTTTAAAAAATTTGATCTAATTTCTTTGAAATTAGAACATAAGAGTTTTCAGTTTCTTCAGAAAATGTCACTGAAATCAGTGATGAAAGATTTTATTAAAAAATAAATGGAAGCAGCCCTGCATTTTCCATTAGGAAATGGATCAATTTGAAGTGCAGTCACCCTAATTCCCAGCAATTAACACTGAATGGCCTCCAGCAAGTTTTCTGCTGTAAAGAAGAGAGTTAAAACATAGGGAAGTGCTAGCTCCATAGAGGGAAGCTTCTCCACATCACCAGAGGGGCTGGAAATCCATCCCCACCTTCAGAAATCTTTGCCTGTCTCGTGGTTTAACCCCAGCCAGCAACAAAGCACCACACAGCCGCTCGCTTACCTCCAGCTAAAACCAGCACACCCCCTATTTTACACGCAAAGAAACCAAATCCTGTGGAAAGGCAAAGCCTTGCTTAAAGGTTACAGGGTGAAAAGCAGCTCGGCACCCGGGGCAAGTGTGAACTCAGAATGCTCCTTCCAAATGACAGAGGATGTGGGAGGCTGCACAGGGGCATGAACTCAGAGATGACTCTGTAAAAGGGCTGGAAAGAAGGTCAGATCAGGGTTATGATTTTTTCCCCCTCACTCCAGCAAAGAATCAACTTGCTTTTGCATACTAAAGAGTTTTTGCAACCATCATGTCATCCCTGCAGCTTTCTCAGGAGCTGAAATCCATCACAGGACTTGGCAAGCCTGGAGGGCAGAGAGGTGACATGTCTCTGCAGAGGTCATGGGGTGAATTACTGCCAAGCCTGGGGATGGACCTCACAAAGTCCCTGCGTCCGCTCTACTGCTCATGTTCCTGCTCGGGGCTGATACATCGTTTATTAACAGAAGACCAAGTCTGAAGTTCAAAAGCAGAGAAATAAAAGGAGGAGGAACAATTAGTATTTACCAGTAGATTTTCCAGATCCTGGGCAGATTTTTCTCCTGCTTACTGCTCCTTTTCCCCAGGTGAGAGCCAGAAATGGCTCTTCCTTCCTCCAAGGGTCTGCTCAATATTTTAATCTCAACAGTGACCCACAAGCAAGTTTGCATCTCCATCAATCTTGCAGCACAGAGAGCAGATGACTCCCAGCCGTGGAAAAAAAAAAAAAAAAAAAGGATATGAAGATAAGGGTCTCTTCTTCACTGACCATTTCCATGAATTTTCATCCCATCCTACCTTTAATGTCCCAATTTCCTCCATTGTCTTTTCTCCCAAACTCATGAAGGCAGCAACAAGTGCTCAGCTTGGCTGCAGCTGCCAATGTACACACTCACCAGTTTTGTCCTTCTAAGGATACAGGGAAATAACTGCAGTTTCCCAGAAGGGACTGGAGGTGGATTGAGGGGGTGGATCATGCAGAGAGGGAAAATGAGGGCTTTGATCCGGCTGCGCTCTACCTTGCAGTGCTCATACACCCCACGTTAGGAAGATCTACTAAACAGCCATGTGGCCCAGCAAATGCCAATACCTTTATTCCCACATCACAAACGTCACACATGCAGGAGCAAAACTATTTTAAGAAAGCTTTGGAAAAATTTTTCCGGGGTTATTTTCGCTCCTTGCATTAGGTGCCTTCGTACTGTAAGCGTGGATGAGACGAAGCGAAAAGCAATCACCATGCACTGTTTTCAAAATGATGTGTTCATGCTGCAGGAAGGCCGGTTAGGTCAGAGCATTGAACATGGTCTTCTCGGTATGGCACCGGGAGCCTGGTTTTAGCTCCATGTCTGCAGGAGGCTCCCTGCATGTCTGGTCACTTCTGGGGAATGGGGCATTTCTCTTCCA
Organism: Rhynochetos jubatus; assembly: GCA_027574665.1. Classification (NCBI taxonomy): domain Eukaryota; kingdom Metazoa; phylum Chordata; class Aves; order Eurypygiformes; family Rhynochetidae; genus Rhynochetos; species Rhynochetos jubatus. The sequence continues at coordinate 2,903,696 of CM050672.1, read as the reverse complement.
TGACTCACTGAGCACTGAGAAATATCAGTATATACAAGGTGGGAAACTGAGGCACAGAGGGAAATCCCTGATGCTTAGACAATCCCAAGTGTCCAGACTGCAATTCTGAGCTATGTGGGAAATCACTGTCTCAAAGTCCTTACAAGCTGAAGAAAGGAAAAAGTGGTGAAGAACCACAGAAAGGGAAGCTGTGATCTTCCTTCCACAGGCAGCTGCTTCACATTCCCACCTCTGTCAGGCTTCCCAACTCATTTTCTAATGGTCCTGTGACAAAAAAACTCACTGAAGACTTGAGACCAGCATGATAACCGCAGAGTTGGCCAGCACCACTGCATCCTTTCTGTCCTGTCCATCTAAATCCACCTGCAACCCCTCACTTTAAGCTCTTTAGTTATTCTGGATTTGAGCAGCCTTGGGGGAATTCCTTCACACTAATGAATATGACTTTTATTGAGATTACTATTATCACTTTCCAGAAGCGTTTTAGTCACTTAAAGTATCTTGTCTCTTACACTGGGGTTTCCTTGCAGGGCAACCTGGAGCCTGTATTTCAGATGTGTCCTGCACAAATCAGATGAGATAAGATTCAAACAGCCACGCTGCGATCTGCTGCTTGCAACCTCATTCACACACATGCAGGCTGAATGCAGTACTTGATATCTGGACCTACAGACGTCTGCTGTATCTCAGCCTAGATAAGGATCTGTACTCTGTCCTTCCTGTGGCTTTGACAAATAATCCAAAGATCAGCCCCTGATTATTCCAGCAATGAAAGGACATAGGCAGCACAACTCTACTGCTCCAAAACTTTGGAGAATTCCTCCCTGCCTTCTTTTTTTCAGCTCCGTTTCTAAGGTTGCAGCCTCCATGAGAAAGGTGAGTTGCCCTGGCAACATCTCAACACTCTGCCTGGACATAAATTGACCTGTCAGTCTCTGAGAAAATTATGAACTGGATGAATCTGCAGGGTTTCTCCTTCTAAACCAGTTTTTTTCTTCCCCTTTCCCCAGATAACTTAACCAGTGGTGCTTAAGCTCTCCAGTAATTAAAAGAAAATTTAAAAAGAGGTGGAATAGACCATTCCTGAGAATTCAGCGAACATCTGACTGTCAGTAACCAGTGGAGCCCTAGGGGAAGGTTCTTCTGCTGGAATGCTCCCACCCATAGAGGTCCTTGGACCACAAAGGTTGAAGGTAGTTGAGGGTAGGGAAAGGGAGACAGCCTGGTCCAAGGGGAAAGCAAAAGGAGCTGTGGGAGAGGGTTTCTGCTCTAAGAGGAGCTGCAAGTCCCTTTGAGCACCATCTCCTACCACCAAAATCAGGGTTTCTCCCAAGCCAGGTAGGGATGATCAGGGCAAGGTGACCTAGTGTTTTCTGACCCTTAAGCCCTGTCTTAAATCTTGCAACTGCAGGCTCCACAGCCTCTCCTGAATTTCTGCTGGTACCAGCAAGAGATGCAGCTTGTCCCCATTTATTGCAGCATAAACCCCTCAAGCCAGCTCTTGAAAAGCCATGAGGATGTGTAATGCCTTTGACAAATGCCCATTTCTCCATCTCTCTGGACTTTCCTCTCAAAAAGGAGAGGTATATATGCACCATGGAGCACTTACACCACATGGTGAGAAAGGCTCACACACAGTGAGCCCAGTGGGAGGCCTCCTCTTGTGGGCTGGGAGGGCTGTGCTCTCCTCACCACAAAGGGCTGCGGTCCTCAGTCGGTAAATAATTAAAGAAAATGTATGTAACTATAACTGGAGCATGTTTGTGTGACTTTGTCAGGCCTCCCAGGCACCACGGGCCGGATCAGTCAGGCTTGGGAACCCCAGTCACAGCATCTGTTGGTGCCCAGATCCTCTGAAAAACATGCAAAAAAAGTACAAGTCACCTCTAGTTCCTTAACAGCCTTATCCAACGTTTTCTCTATGCAGGAGATCCTGAGACTCAATCTGTGGAGAGAACAGGGAGATGATGCGCTCTCTTGGGCACACAGAGCTGGGTGATACCTGAAGAACTCCTGTCAGCTCTGGCCATTTCCACCCTGCTACCCAGCCCCACCTGGGCTGCTCTGCCTGGAAGAGACACACTGTGAGGAAACTCTGAAATCCAGCCAGCCAAAACCCAGCACATCCTAGTTCAGGCCAGGATTAAAAGATCCCAAAAGAATGGTGTGCTCAAGAGCCATTAACATTCAAGGGGAGTGAAAAATCACAGCCTAAATCTGCAGTGAATGTTCCCGTTGCTGCTGGACTGTGGATGTCAGGAGCATTTCCACGGTGTCCAGTAGCATGCAGGGAGATTTCAGTCCTGAACACAACTACTTTCATGGAGTTTAAATTTAAAAGTATCTTGGTTTTCTTTTTCTTTTTCTTTTTCTTTTTCTTTTTCTTTTTCTTTTTCTTTTTCTTTTTCTTTTTCTTTTTCTTTTTCTTTTTCTTTTTATTTATCTATTTATTTATTTATTTATTTATTTATTTATTTCTCTATTTATTTCTCTCTCTCTTTCTCTCTTTCTCTCTCTCTCTCTCTCTTTCTCTCTCTCTCTCTTTCTCTCTTTCTTTCTTGGTTTTTGGGGTTTTTTTTGGCCTCTGTATTTTTGCATTTAATAAGAAGGAAGAAAGAAGGGGAAACATCAGCACAGATCCCATCAGTGCCAAGCCTGATGCTCGCAAGGCAGACAGATTTAGAGTCGTGATCTTATTATTAATTTCAAAGTGAATTTAATAGGTCACTTAATACTCAATGAGAAAGAAGAAAAATGTCAAGAAAAATAAAAACACAGCCCAGAAACAACATTATGGATATTGAACCTTGTGCTTCAGGGTTTTCTGCAACCCAGCCCCTAGGCTTTTCTTCAGTTACAGAAACAAAGGTGTTTTCCTCATCACAGCTAATTAATTCCTAATGAGTTCAGTGCAACAAGCGGTTTTGCACACAAGTCACCAGGTCAAGGCAGGGTTTGCCTGGCCTGCATCTTCACGTGAAAACTATCTCTTCCCTTCATTAAGGGCTTATCCCACGGTGCAATAGCTGATTCCAGTCACGTCACCATCTTCCTCCTAGGAGAACAAGCCCGTAGCAACCAGGATGAAGCTTAATGAGGAAGACGGGCGACAATGTTCCCCATCTGCCTGGCGTAACGAACGCAGGGCTGCATTTTACATCCCCTTCGGAAGCGGTTGGTGCCAGCCCCGTCACAGCCCAGCCACCAGCCGGTGGGGGTGGACACTTTGATGCCATCTGGCCCTTTCTAAGGGGAAAGAAGTGGTTATTTGAAAAAGGAAGCAGAAGGGATGCTGCTACCCAAATATGAACACAATGGACAGGCAGGAGAAGTGTTACGAACTAGAGGGAAGTTTTCAGTCAAAGTTGGGGGTTTTAAATGAAAACCATTTTTTCTTCCAATGAAAAGCTTTGGGAATGCATGTTCTTTTAGTTATCATATCGGAAAGCAAGTGAGAAAATAAAAAAAAAGACATTCCCACCTGCATATCCCCATGCTCACTCCTCTTCTACCTCCCTTCTTTCTGCCAATGGAAAGGGCAACAAGGCAGCGGGAAGGGACCAAAACCTGAAGGAAACGTGGTCACATTTCAGCAGCTGATGGTCTTTTTGTGTCCAATTTTATTCTTCCATAAGAAAAGTGAAAACAATTACAACTATTTGGCAGAAGACAATTATTACGTGTTGGCCAGCTCCTGCTATAGGACATTAAACTATTTTTTTCCTCAATCCATATTGCCCTCAGTGCTGTTAAATCCTTTTAACAGTTAAGGAAACTGAGGCAGGAAGAGGCAAGTCAAGATATAAGGTCACTGTGCTGGTTTTATTGGGATAGGGTTAATTTTCTTCACAGTAGCTAGTGTGAGGCTGTGTTTGGGATCTGTGTGAGGCTATGTTTTGGATTTGTGCTGAGAAGTATATTGATAATACACTGATGTTTCTAGTTCTTGCTAAGGAATGTTTATACCAAGTCAAGGACTTTTTCAGTTTCTCATACTGCCCTTGTGTTCCCAGATTCTGCTTTACAAGAGGCTGGGAGGGGACACAGACAGGACAGCTGACCCAAACTGACCAAAGGGACATTTCATGTCATTAATCATCATGCTCAGCATATAAATTGGGAGAGTTGACCAGAAGGGAAAAACCGCTGCTTGGGATCTGGCTGAGCATTAGTCAGCTGGTGATGAGCAGTTGCATCATTTTGTTTTTCCCCCCTTTTTCCTTTTTTTTAAATTATATCTTTTTCTCATTAGTAGTAGTAGTAGTAGTAGCATTTCATTACAGAATGTTAGTATTAGTAAAATTATTTTATTTATTTCACTTATTTTCAATTACGAAGCTGTTCTTATCTCAACCCAAAAGTTCTCTTATCTTTTTCCTTCAATTCTCTCCACCACCCCACTGGGTTGGCGGAGGTGATCAGGTGACTGTGCGGTACTCAGTTTCTGACTGGGGCTAAACCACAGGAGTCACACAGTATATCCTGGGCAGGAACAGAGCCAAGCAGAGATTCACCTGCTCTGCAGACAGATAAACCTTCATTATCAGCTGTGGGACTATCATCTTCTGCTGTCCACCCTGCTCCTTCCAGCTTTCCCTCCAGAGGGACAGGGACATGCCGCTGTTATGTCCATTCCCATGAATCATCTCCACAGCCCTTTGGGCCAGTGGCAGAGCCCTGCTGCCAGCTGGGCAGGGGTCTCAGGTGCAGGCATGAGGTGGACAGCGCTGGGCACAGCCCTCTTCAATGGATGCAGCAAAAATCACTCAACAGTCCCGTCAGGGCCCTGTGCTGGGAGGAAATGTTTATCGGCCATGACAGCCTCTGTCTGATAGCATAAGGAGTGGCAGGGTGATGGATACAGCCTTTTCTTTCGGTAGCTCCAAGGGGCATTTACTTTTTAGTTGTCATTAGGGTGGCTGGATCACATCTGCTACAGTCTTTAGACCCCGTTACGGTGGCCAGCAGTGATTCCTTTGGGATGAGCAAGGCAAGTGTTCCCAGATAATGTTTCAGGAAGCTGCCAGGGCAGAATCACCATGCCCAGTATCCTCTGACATGCTCTATCTAGCAAGAGGTGTCAACACAACCTTCAGTCAAGAGACACGAGTATGAAGCTAAATGAAAAAGCCCAGAAATCCTTGGGGAACTACCAAAAGTCCCTGCAGTTATGCATGCTGCAAACTGTCATCAGGCAATTAGTCACCAGAACCCAAAGCCCAGCAGGAGCAACCCCAAACAGCACAGGACCACTTACCAATACTACCATGGCACATGTCGGCACCCCGATCCCTAGATACTGCCTCTAACCTTGGGTAGAAGGGGCCGTCTGAGGCTTTTGGAGGCCAGCACAAGAATAATTGCTTGCATTTAGCAGCCAGACAGGGTATTTATAGAAAACCATTAAAACAAATCCAATCTTCTTACGTCCTCTCTTGTACACTGTTCATTACATTTCGTTTGCTCTTGAAAGCAGCCTGCGCCTGAGCCTGAGGACATCACGCTGCAGGGACCAGATCGCGTTCATTTTGGTTTTATCTACATCTGGTAACTAGGTTAAAATCTAAAGTAGGACTAATCAGGCTAAAAATAACACTGCTCCGACCACAGGATCAGGCCATCATTTCCGTTCACATCACCACTAATGTTAGTGTGCTCCTGACACCTGACAAATAGCATAGCTTTTAAAGGTAATTTAATGAAATTGTTAACTTTCCCAAGCTCTGCCTTCTGAGTGCATTCATTTGTATTTACGCACTATATCGGGCACAGTTCTCTGTAGCATTTCAACCCAGCACTAAACAACACAACAATCTTGGGGTTACGAAAACTCTTAGAAAAGAAATTCAGTTTAAAAATTCAGAGCTGTAGTTTCTCTAAACACAGAGGTGAAGGGTGAGGAGAGGTTTTCTGGGATGGGTGACATTATTCATATTTGGATACTTTGGCTGGGGGGGATTATTTGGTGACTGGGTAGTCCTGTTTGACCCGAGAAGAAAATTCTCTCTGAACCTGTGCAATAATGACCCCCTTCAGCCATCACAGATGAGTGCTGAGAACAGGTAAAACTCATTACTCCTGCAGCATCTGTCAGCCCCACTCACTTCATGTCTTTACTTGACGGTTCCTGGCTAAACTTATTGTATTCCCAGCTTGTTCCCTACCCCTCTCCTGGGGCCATGCTGGATGCAGGGTACTGGAGTAAGTGCATCTTTGATCATTTTCTCATCTTACAAACTTTTACCAGAAATTTCTCAATAGATGTTACCCATTTCAGTTCACAGACATCCCTAGACTGGCTGAGAGGCAGAGAGACATCCCACACAGACAGAAACCCAGGCATAGAGGGGTACACACACTGGCTGATCCAGGAGTACCATTCATACCATCAAATTCCCAAGCATTTTGCACTTTTTGGGAGACACCAAACAGCAAAGGCAGAAGAAAAGAGAACGGTACCAACAGTGCACTAGATTTAGCAGCATAAGGCAAATCCTGAGGCAGGGACACTGGGTTTGCTCTGTGTTTGTACAGCACTGAGCAAGGGCAAGTCCCCTCCATGAAGGCCACCCTGCAAATTGTCACAGTTCCCCCAAAAATACATTTTCTCCTTGTCTTTGAACACCATCCTAGACGTAGCCCTCCGCAGCAGACCTACAGACTTAGATTTCAAGCTGTTACATACTTTGGAGCCTTTTGTGTCCTTGGATATAAACAGTTTTAGGAACAGAGCCAAATCACACCCTAGGCCACAATTTATTGTGGGGTTTTTTTTGAAAATGGGAGCGTAATTGATCTCTGCACGAACTCTCCAGAAAAATCAGCTCCATGCAAGCCTTATCTCAATCCTACTTAGAGCATCTCAGCATAATGGGGGCTATTTATGTCCCTGCCTCCTCTAAAATAAAACGTATTTTTTAAGCCATTTGCAAGGGAGATCATCTCTGTTTCTTCTGCAAATGTATAAATAATGATAATGCAGCTAGAAACATGCTTTATAAATAGGTCTTTGGCAGCATGGGGAGTTGCATCAGTCTGTGCAGATGTTCAACCTTCATGGACAGCCACATGGTGCCTCTTCATTGTAGCCCAAAAACCTTTTGCAAACAGAGAGGAGATATTTGTATTCCTGCTCTGGCTCAGCCCCTCGGGAGGCATTGGTCCTCCAGAAACACAAATGCATCATATTCATTTCTCTTTATCTCCTGCTACATATCACCACCTGACTCTCCAGAGGTGCCAAGCACCTCCAATCTCCTTTGAACCAAGCTTGCACCCATCCTCTGCCCCACACCTCCATTTGCAGCTCAGCACCGGGCAGGATTGCTCACTTGAGTGAAGGCAGCGGCGGGTTTGCTTTTCATTGCAGGGATAGGGTCCAGCAGGCAAAGAGTAGAAAAACAGAATTACCACCGCTTGCATTCACTTGCATTTCACACAGCCTAGCAAATTCCCCACGCCCAGCAGAGCTGTAGTAACCCACCCCATACAGCAGCAGAGGGGAGATGTTAAAAGGCCAGAGTAGGCCTGTGGGTACTGTGGCTCATTCTTTCAGCATTCAGCCTGGCCAGGGGCTCTCAAGGTGCTTAAATTAAAACAGAACACACAAAAATTTGCAGGTTTTCCTTTCTCATGACGACATACATATTTTCATCTGGAGATCACAGAATGTTTCTCCTCAATATTTGTTTCTGTTAATAAAAGGGAATTCTGACCTCCCGGTCAGCTCTCAGGTGACCACGATGCCTGTACACCTTTGCCTGCAGCCGCAGATGTACTTGCATCAGGCAGAAGCAGAGGAGGAGGAGGAATGAGGCAGAGACACCACATGATTTGCCCACAGTCCTGGTCCCAAAACCATATACAGCAAGGACAGAGTTAAACCCAAAGTCCCAAGCTAGCTGGGTTTCAGGTTTCTTTAATACTGTCAAATATTTTTATGGTTTCTTCTGAATTTTGCACTTATCATGAAACAGTCTGTTCCCAGGAGAACACTTAAGATTGCATTTCACACATACCAGTTTTCCCCCCTCTCCACTCATCAGAACAAGGAGCACAGCCCTATGGGGAATGGCTTCCCCATCAGTGAAGGGATAAAGTAGGCAGGATGCAAATTGCCCCTAACTCCTGCACACGTGTTGCCCTGCACTGCTGAGAACATAAATGCAGATTAGCAATGGAGTTATCAGAAGAAGCATTAACAAGAGGTCTGGGAAGGGACAGATAGAGATATCCTTGATTTAAGTAAGGGATAGCAGGGAAAATGCATATTCATATGAAGCCTCCTGGGAAAGCAATTTGTGGGAATAATATACATTTTCATAGTGTGGAGAGCAGCTGGCTGATACCACATATTCTGTAATGAATGGCTGAGAAATTGTCAGAGTCAACAGCTATCCATAATCGCCAGCCACATCGGAGCTCGTTGTTGGGGGGCAAGCAGAGATCGGGCAGCATGGGGCTCTGCCTGGGATGGCTACAGAGAGGCATCGGGTGCAGGGCAGGTCCAGGCAGCCAGTCGTGCACACGCAAAGGCACCGCACGTCTCCGGCTGCCACCTGCGACTCTGATCTGAGATGCACATGGATGCTGTCCTCCTGCAACTGAACCAGACCCGCCCCCAAGGTGTGAGACAGGACAGAGATGCTCTTCGATACAGGTCTGGGGTGAAAGTTTAAGCTACAGACTTGCAGGATGGGGGAGATAAGACCTAGTTTCCTCACACTGATAAATGCATTTCAGCCTAGATTCAGGTTGTGCTGGTTATGGCTCAATTCCTTTCTCTCAGCAATATTGCAGGTTGTTCAGGAGTAGTCTGCCATCGGTGGACCACTGGGTGTTGGGAGACAGGCATCAAATGGTGGTATGGATGGACCCAAAGCCCAAAGAAGCTCCAGGCAAACCAGTACTAGTGTGTTAGCACTTCAGTGTTAAACAGGACAGCACCTGTAGTGTCATTTTTAATGGTGAGTGGAAAAAGGCTACGAATGAACAATGACCCAAACACTGATAAAATTGGATATACCCTGACAGTTCCTGTCCTGGTTGTGTGGGCAAGAAACACACACTGGTCAGAAGGTCACAGCAGCAGATTAATTTGCAAGGATGAACAAGATCTGGATGTCTGTGCCCAGGGACTTGCTTTTCTCTGAGTGCATTGCAGGCTGGAACGTTTTTACTTGCTGCTGCAGAGCCTCTGGGAAGCAAAAGCACTTTGTCCCTTTGGGGTGCATAATACCAAGAGGCTGAGGTCTGCAGTGGCACCAGACACTGTGATCTCTGCAGCTGTGGGTCTTACACACATACACAGCACAGGAGTCCCAGTTCCTGCCTTCGCTCTTTGTTCACGGTGTGAATAAAAGCCATCCTGTGTCTGGGTTTGGTTTTCTGGTATTCCCTCCCTCCCCATGACTGAAACACTCACCGGCTGCAGCAGTAAGTGCAACAAAGGATGTTTCTTCAGTACAAAGTTGGGAGCCTTTGCTTCTAAATGTACTCAGCAGAAAAACAAGCAGAACAACACGATGTGTCATCCTGCTTTTACAAATCCAGCCCGTGGAGCGCAATTAAGAGCAAGATCACTCAGCAGTGGCTTTCCAAACCTTCTTGCATTGCTTTCCCCTGCCTGGCAGGAGGGAAGGGAAAACATCAGCCTTTTCTGGTGCAGCGCTTGATCGTGAACTAATGCGCAGCTCAGAGCCAAGACGAGGCAACTGAACCAAATCTGATTAATTAGTGTTTCCAGACAGGCAGAATCCTTCCTATGCTCCTCACAACACAGCAACAGAGATTATCTTTTACCTTCAATCAACGGAGGAGGAACTAATGTCCTATGGGGACTGCTTTTAGGCCGGCACAGCCACTTGGTTCACAAGCAGTCCCTGCAGGGCGTGGGCAAGGGAAGGCTCACAGGGATGCTGGTGGCTTTCAGGTGCTGGGCATAGAATAACTACAGAGCATATGAGTCCTGTTCAGGCAGGAGCTCAGATCCAGTTTCAGAGTGAACAGAACCTTTGCTGCCAAGTGATCTGCAGGAGACAGAGCTGAAGGACTTTCTAGCTTAGCATCTCACGGACAGCAATCACATCACGCAAGCTCACTCCATGGGGAGCACAGAGATGGTGGATGAAGGCTGAGCAAGATGTTCCCACTACATCAAGGTCATAGCGGGCTTCAAGCCAGCTAGGACTTCATGGTACTGCAGCACTCAGCACTGCTACAAGGGCCACTGCACTGCATTAGGCAGAAGCCTCTCCCCTTCATATGGGGCCAACTGCACAATGTAAAGGCTACTATAGTGGAGTGACACTCTCCCATTAGTTCTGCTAATCTTGCATTTGGACCCAGAAATAGATTGCCCAGGAGCTGTGCTGGACATGTGTCATGGTTTAATCCCAGCCAGCAGCTAAGCACCACACAGCTGCTCACTCACCTCCGCCCCCTCCAGTGAAGGAGGAGAATTGGAGGAAAAGACAGGAAAGAATTGTCCGTTTCAGAAATGCTCTCTGGGGGTTTCTATCCTGAGAACTTTAGCTAGCAACCTTGCTTTAGACTTTTTGTTCATATTCTTGAAAGAGCAGCTCAGACAAGATATAAATCATGGAACTGAAGTGTTGCTTAACCAGTTCTTAAAAACTTCCATGCTGGACGTTCCTTAACTGCTCTTGAGCAGCATCAGTCTCACTCTTTAAAGCAAAACCTATTCCTCTTCAAAGTCAGAAATCAGCACAAAATTGTTCTCTGTTTCAAACGTAATGTAACACTGCCGTATCTCTGAAATCAGACTGCAGTTGTTGAGTGCAAGCAATGAACTTCTTAATGATGCCTGTAGCTAAAATGTCTTCTACAATATTTATTGTGAATGTCTTTTGGACAACTTGACAACAGAAGCATCATGCAGCTGCCAAAAATCTGAAAGCAGCGGTGAGAATAGGTATCTTGGCCTCACTCTGCTCTAAGGAGTGGCACACATGAGCTGGCAGCTGCTTTATGAAGTGGGGGAACAGAGTGGGGTTAGGCAGGGTCTGGAGAGCCATGAAGGCTCTGTAGGGGAAAGCCTGGGCTGGGGGGGGACATAGAGGGAGATGGATTTGGAAATGGCTTCAACAAGAAAATCTGTGCACAGAGCTGGAAAGCAGCTGTCACCACAGTTGCTCCAGGATTAGCCTTTTTTATTTTTTCTCTTTAAAAGACATCATTTTGTGAGGAGATGTGTAACTATCCTTTCTTAGGAACATAACACATGCTACAGATGTGCAGCACAACGCTATTCCCACTGCTCACTGCCCAGCCTACTCTTTCAAACCACTCACACCTAGAAAACATTTACAGAAGGCCGAAACTGTGTGAGGATTTCTCTACAAATCCCCAGGCTGTGGAGCACTAAAATCCAGCCTTCAGCTTCCTTTCAACAGCTAACGCTCTTGAAGAGTCTAAAGCAACCCGCATCCTTTCCAGCGGCCCGAGTGACGCCCTGTCTCTGCAGGTGATGCTCGCTGTCAGCAGCGCTGTGTGGGCTGCTCTGCCAAGGTTCAGTCTCTTGACTTCCTCTTGTGGTGGAGTTTCTCCTTGTAATCCTGACCCCATTCATTCCTTGTACTTAATGAATTCCTGGACTTTATTAACAAGAGATATCCAAGTGTGATAAAGGCCATTTTACAGTGTTTGGGTGAGTTGCAAAGAAAAGCAGAATTGCATGCCATCATCAAAGAGATTATAGAATCATAGACTCATAGAATGGTTTGGGTTGGAAGGGACCTTAAAGATCTAGTTCCACCCCTCCTGTCATGGGCAGGGACACCTTCCACTAGCCCAGGTGGCTCCAAGCCTCATCCAGCCGGGGCTTGGACACTTCCAGGGATGGGGCATCCACAGCTTCTCTGGGCAACCTGTCCCAGTGCCTCCCCACCCTCTCTGGGAAGAAATGCTTAGCTACAGATTATAAGAAATCTTTACATAGCAGAAAAGAGCATCTTAAGGTGCAGAAATGGGACTTGGCAGATTGGGACTCATGTCCTTGTTTTGTCACAGACAACCTGTATGACTTTGCTGAGCATGCAAAGGGTCTAATCCTGTGAAGTGCTGGACCCTCTTCTATTGATCCAGCAAAATTCAGCAGCACCTGACACCCAGAGCATGCCAAGAGAATTTACTGATCAGAGATGAAAGTCCTGACTGCCATGAAGAATTCAGCCCTTTTGCGTCAGGAAAGCTGCAGGCACCTTGGGCTGGGACAGCAGGAGCTCAGAGTGGGCTGAGCTCTCCCAGACACTTTTCAGTTTGCTTGTATGAAATCTATTCAATTATCTTCTTTCTGGTACAGAGCTGATGTGTTATGGCTTTGCTGCATTAAAGAATTGTAACAGGCAGTGCGCACTTCAGCATGGTCCTTGCCATATCCACCTGAATTCTCTGCTCCGTGATGGGTGTTTCTGCTGTGGCTCTCATCTGTGCTGCCTTTTCCACTCCAGACTTTTCCTGCTGTGTTGCTCTTCCATGATGCATTTGCTAATGGAGAATATTCCTCCTTTGCATTTCTAAGGGTTCTTTCATCCAAGGATCCCAAAGCACCCGGCCTCCTTGATGTCCCTGTGAAACAGGTGAGGTAACAGCATAATTCACACACATGACTGAAGCACTGAAGAGCTGAAGGGATGCAGGCAGGATCAGAAGATGCAACAACAGCAATGGTATGAAGCACTAGTGTGTGGTGCAGATCTGGAGCTGATTCGCCCCCGCAGAGAGGCTGTGCATCAGCTTGGGCCTGGCACTGCAAGGAGGCAGCCATGCTGCTGCCAAATCGGCCCAGGGCTGTGCTGTGCCCACGGGTGGGTCAGGGTGGGCTAGATGGGGCTTTGCAGAGAGTAAATGTGCCCTGAGGTATTTTCCACAGCTGCAAGTTTGAACTTGGATTTAAACCTTGAGAGCTGCATTGGTGATGTAGGTTCCAAAATCCTCAAAATTTTACAAAACCATAAGATCCTGAAGTGCTGAGTAATATCAGGCTTGTGATTAGTGAAAAGGAGGAGGTGGAGAAACCTCCTTAGTGTTGTGTTGCCATTGTCCCTCCTGCCACACAACCAGCTGGTGTCTCCACCTACTAGACAAACCCTTCAACACAGGGATGGACTTCTTTTTTCACTCATCAGCCAGGGCAATGAGCAAAGGTTAAGTCGCGGCTGAAGTTCAGCCCTTCTTAGAAGGATGAGAAGGCAAAGGAAAACAAAGTTTTATTGCTAAAGGAGAGAAAAAAGGTTGAAATACCTTTCTTTTTTTTTTTTTCTTCATTCCTAATGAGAAAAATAAAACATTTTCATAACTAATACAAACAAGGGAGACAAGCACATGCCAGAAAGGGGGGAGAAGGATTACACTGTTGTGATGAGATACATGCACTCAACTTAGCAGGGTCTGGTGGACTTCAGCCTTGCCACCACGAGGACTTGTACTGTACAGGTCAGCAGGGATGTGCTGGAGGGCTGGAGAAGGCAAATATAATGCTTGTGTTTGACAGACCCAGAGTCTGGAAGCACAGCCAGACTGATTTGCATATCCCAAAAGACCTTCAAAGAAATCATTAAGCAGTTTTTAAGCACCTGGAGGATAATAAAGTGATAAGAAACAACCAATGTGAATTTGTCAGGAACAAATCTTGTCAAAGTAATCTAATTTCTTTCTGTGACAGAGTAACTGGCCTTGTGAATGGTGGGGAGGTGTTTTTAGATGTGACATATCTTGACTTCAGCAAAGCTTTTGACATGGTCTCACATGACATCCTCAATAAACACAGTTTAGGGGAAACCCCCATGAGGCAGATGCAAAATTGGTGGGAAAATTGTACTCAAAGGGTATTTATTCATATTTGGTTGTCAAAATAGGGAGGCTTTCTCTTCTGTCGTCCCATAGGAAACTGAGCCAAGTCCAAACACTTCTCTTGAAAACCACAATGATGGCAAAGATAATAAATTTTAAAGTTATTGTGTATGATCCAAAGAGGGGAGCTAAGCTTGGGAAGTACAGGGTTGGAATTCAAAATGAAAAGGATACTAGCAAAAGAGTCTGATATAAGTAAAGGTGAAATTAAAAAAAATTCAGAAGAGGATTACATCAAGTAGAAGGAAGCCAAATACACAAAGACAAGATGGAGTAAACACCATGCAGCAGCGTAGCAGAGAAGGGACACACATGGGCTCTCTCTCTCTTTTCTCTAGATGTTTATTTGCAGAGAACATAGCAATAACCTGCCTTGGAGTCCCTCTTGCGAACCACAGCCAAAAGCAGGTGACAGTTTACTCCAGCTGGAGTATAGTGACCCTAAACCTAACCCTAACCTTAACCCTAACCCAGCAATGACTAGGTAGGGTGAGCACTGGGAGATGTTTTTAAAATCAGGATAGTTGGCTCTGAGCGAGGCTGAGAAGATAGGAAGGTTTGCAGATACCAGCGACAGCCAGACTGACACCCTCCCACAGGACAGCAGAGCTGGCTGCTCTCGATGATATCCTGAAGCCACTTCCAGCCATTCATTTCTATATCATCCTCATCTTCTAGACCAAGTGTCTTGCAAGATCACCAGAACCATCCCAGCATGCCCTGCCTTTGCCTACTAACTAGTATTTCAGCCACGCTCACACTTCAGTCATGCTGTGTAAATGTGTTGCATTGATGCATTAAGGGAGGATACGACTCGAGCTGGCTTAGAAGACGGTGGGTAGTTTTTCAAGATGATCCTTGCTGACCTCTTTGCTGTAAGCAGACAGGCTTACATGATTACACTGTCAAGGCACGGTGGCCTCCTTTCTGCAGAGCAAGAGAGGTCATTTAGCCAGTCAAACCACAGTGGTATGAAAACACAACACTGGGACATGTCTAGGATGCAGTCAGGGAGGGTCCAGCAACCTTGGGGATCACCCTAGTAAACGCCAGAGGAACCCACTGCACCACCTCCATTTCTAGGATGATCCAACATACCCACCTCTCTTGTAAGAAAAACATAACCTTGGTCAGAGGTCTGACAGCCAAAGAGGAGGGACACGGCCTGCTCTAAGGACAGCTCGGTGTCGCCCTCTAGCACAGTGCTTACAGGGCCCTAACAAGAGGCTTCTATTTCGGGGACAGCTTCCCAGCCTGAGAGCACAGCAGTTTGTCATCATTCAGGAGTTTAGATTTGGTCCCTGTGTTTGTCCCATGCTGATGCATTTGGATGTTAGACACACATTATAAATGCAAATAGAAGCAGATCCTAGAGGAGCTGAATGTCATCCCTCTATGTCTTTATTTAAAATCAAATCCAGCTTCATTTTAAGGTCCTCCTTGGTCTGGGGCCTAGTAATAATTTTCACTTGTATAAATACACTCACATTGTGTGTATACATATTTATGCCATTCCAACAGGAAATAAAAAGTCATCAATAAAGCATATTATTTCTACAACTACAGCAATAACACGAGCAGTGAGAGCAGGCACAGAAAAAGACCATCTCTCTGGGGCTTTGGCAGAGCGCGGGTGCTGCATTTAGCCCTGTATATTAGCTCTGGGAGACAGAGCATCCTGCCTGAAATACCAGCCTGGAGAACTGGAACTGTAACATCCTTGTAAATGATGGCATCCTTGTGCCATCGCTTCCATAAAGTGCCCAGGATGGAGCATGACATGGATGTGGTAGCCAGTCCCTAGGTCTGAGCTGTGTGTTTCAATCAGTCTGGCAAGACCTGCCTGAGGAGCTGCGGAGGAGAGCAAACAACACGGGAGAGGATAACCCCTGCTCTCTCCAGCTGAGCTGTATGACAGCATCTCAACAGCAGTGGATTAACAAGCTCCCTCTCCCGCTTCAGTCGGTGAAGAATTGCAAGTACCTGCACAGCTGATGTTCAGGCTGTTTACTATCCAGAAAGGGGCACCAGGGTCCTTTCGCCACTGACATGGTGCAGCGCCTGCTCTCGGGTCCAATCTCTGGCAGGTGGCAAAGAGCTGTCTGCTACAAAAATAGCTGATGTGCACATGCTTTCTGTGCATTCAAATCCAAATTTCCAGGGAGGAGAGGAACAGGCTGGGTCATGCTGTCAGAGCAAAGATCAGTTTTTACATCTATCAGGATCTTCTCCAGTCTCCTTCTACTCTATACATTAAATTTTTCCCTACACTGCCTTGGTCGGTGTTTGGCATACGGAGCTGGGAGCAAGATGGGCTCCCCGCCCTTAAGATAGGTCTGGAGATAGTTCCCCAGCACAGCTGAGGAAGAGCAATTGTGTGTCGAGCTCTTGAGACCCCAAGACCCTTGCTCTTCTGCAGATTTTCTGCGTGACCGTGGGTAAGTCACCTTTGCACAGGCACGTGCGCAGGCTTATTTTGGCCAGTGTGAAGCATTTTGGTTGCCTCATTGCCCCGTCTCACATGGGCTATGCTACAGCTTTTCCCTCACTCTTTCTTCACATCAATTATTAGATTTCATGTGATGTTGCATCGCAGAAAAATATCCTTTCTGTTACAGAGAATCATAGAATCATAGAATGGTTTGGGTTGGAAGGGACCTTTAAAGGTCATCTGGTCCTGGTCCTCCCTGCCATGCACAGGGACATTGGCAACTAGACCAGGTTACTCAGAGCCGTGTCCAACCTGATCTTGAATGTTGCCAAGGATGGGGTATCTACCACCTCCCCAGACAACTTGTGTTGTTGCCTCACCACCCCCATCTTAAAAAATATCTTCCTTTTATCTAGGTTGAATCTACTCTCTTTTAGTTTAAAACCATTACCCCTTACCATATTGCAACTGTCCCTACTATCTTTGCACCTAGAAAAGACGGACAGAGCCCTGCTCAAACTGAGATCTTGGGAACAAAGACCATATTCCCTGCTGATCCCTGCAGTCCCAGCAGGCCCTGATCTTCATTAGGACTCCAGTTTCTGGCGTAATCGAGTTACAGCTTAATGTACTGAATGCAAGATACTGGACTGCAGTTCAAGTGGAATATATCGTAATGCATTAAGCATTTCTCTTCAGATAAATAACTGAAGAAGATGTGTTTCCATTATTCGTGCATGCCCTGATACAGAAATGGCAGAAGGCCTAGGAGAAGATTACATTCTTTTTAGATTCAATAAACAAATGTATAATGATATCTTCTGGGAAGCATTCTGCAGAAAAGAGCAGAGGTTTGCCACCCTGTTACTAAACTCCAATGCTGGTACAAAAAACACCCAGAAAAAGGCTCCTTTTTTGTTCAGGCTACAAGGCAAGAAGAGAGTTTTATCCTCACTCTTCTCCTAAACAACAGCTCTGGGTGAAGCCCAGCAGTCCCTCTGATCTGGGATCCTCCATTTTGGTCTAAATGCTTTTGCTCCAAGGACAAGCAGAAGGTCCCCATTTGAATTTGGTCCCCTACCAGCTCTGGGCAGGCTGTATTTAAAGCAGAGCAGTGCGTGGTTAGGATCATGAAGAGGCAGTAGGGGCTGATTCCTTAACCAAGAGAATTGAATTAAGCCTGCTGCTTAAATACGCAGCTCTAAATATAGGTTGTGCTTTATGGAGGGAGAAGAGGCAAAGAGATCCTTTATTGAGTTTTCAGCAGCAGAGCCTCTGAAACAGCAATACATCCAGCTGCCAGAGGCATCTCTTAAATGAACTGTTTCTTGGTGGGAGGGAATAATACAGTCGCTACTACCGTCCTCCTTGTGTCCAGTCATATTCATGAGCATCTGTCCCTTGTCTCTGCAGGAAAAGGCTGGCATCAGGAAGGAAGGGAAAACCCTGTTTGTGATGTTCACATGGGAAACTGTGTGACATTTCAATTTAAACCTCATGTTGTTGGGATCTCCTGAAGAAAAGCTGCATGGTGTGCTCTTGGTCTGCCCTTGTTTGCTTCATACAGGACCTGCTGGTGAACTGGCCTAGAGGAGACTGCTGAGATCCCTCCTGCATCTGCCTGCAACAGCAACGGGTGCTTGTGACCCCACGGCACTACTGTAAAGCTCTTACAGCTGAATGACAAGGTAAGAGAATTGCAGTCTCGGGGTGGGGTGTTCCCACATGCTTTCAAATCCTGCCAACAATAAGAGCAGCAGCATTGCCACCACTTTGAAAACCCTCTTCTCTCATCCCACTGCACCAGGGGCAGAGGGGTGACAATACTGCAGATGGGGAGAAGACTGCTGGACTCAGCAGACTGGTTCTTCTATGGCAAAACTCCTTTTTTGTGTCTTCAAATTTTTCACCATAATAAAGTAACTCAACTCAGTAGAAAACTAATTCATAGAAATTCACCAGCATTAGGGAAAATGCCTAGCTGGGCACAGGGCATTTCATCCATGGGATGATAACTCGCCGTCACGCCCATTTGTATTAAAACAACGTCCGTACACTTGATACACTCAGCAAAAATGTAAACTATTTAAAGTGCTCCAGGAATTTACAGCTTAAATTTATGGATGTAATTATGTGTCTGGTACTTGGCTGAAGGGAGCTGGGTGTCTAAGCTGTTTAGTTGATTCACAAGCACTGTGGCCAGAGCCATGCCATCATTCTCAGGTACCCACCAAAAACTGAACCAGGCAGTGACCAAAGGACTTACCTGAGGTCATCAGGAGAGTCCTTGGCAAAGCACAAGCCTCTGACCATGTCAACCTACTGCAAAGGTTTGTTCCTTGATGCACCAGCCCATCACTCGGCACAGCTGCAGCCTTTGCTGATAGCTCATTTAGGAGCAGTAATTTTCCCCATGAACAACGGACAGATGTATTTTCCTTGCTGTTATGATCACACTTGTAGGTGGTGGTAATAAAACAGCCGTAGCTGTATTTCAGCTGGCTGAGAATTAGAAGTACCTGAAATGAAGCATTTCTGCCTCTTGCCCAAGCCTTCTAGAAAGATGCTTCAGATAAGACAACAGATAATTCCCCCATCTGGCAGAGTCGCTGACAGATGGGCTGGCCCTTTCCAGAGCACCCCATGCACAAGAGAAGCTCGCTGCAGTGGTAAACTGGGGGCCACAGTAGAGTGATGGGTTTCAGTGCATGTACAGTATCTTCAGACTGTTGTGTTGAAATTACTAAAAACAGTGGCAGCATCACCTTGATAGAAATTAATTTTATACAAAACCTCTCACAGGGATGATGGCAGCAAGCATAAAATCTGGAGCTGTGTTACCTGGGTTGTATTACGATTAGCAAACTGTGGAACCACAATAACACATGGTAACAGAAAACTCCCTAGCACACTGCTGAGATGCTGAGAGATGGCAAAACTGACCTTCACAGCCCTTGCAGCACATCAAAACCCTGTCTTTACCTCCTAGGCAATCTGGGCTGCAAACGCCTAAAAGACCAGCTAACATCTGGGATGACAGATGAACTCCTTGGCACCACCAGTAAAGGCAGAGCTTATCTGGGATGGAAACAAGTTTTCTCAGGGGAAGACAGACTGAAAAACAAGCTCTGTCAACATGGGACCAATGCAGGCTGCCCCTGACTCTAGTTCAAGGGCAAGAGACATTCACCTAAGACACCTTCTATACCCCAAAGGTAGTGGAACCACTACAGCTCAAATAAACAGAACAACAAGGAATTAATAAAAAATTGAATAAAGCTTAAAAATTCCTGGAGAACAGTTCTGGAGAGACTTCACATGGTCCTCACCAGGGAAAAGATGTGAAACTTCTTGTGGCACTGAAGTTGTCTCTTTTTGCCTCTCAAATAAAAAATTCTGTATAGGAATGAATTAGGGACAGAAGCAGTTTCCCTTAAGTTTGGAGATGTTCACTGAAAAATAGTGTCATTTCCAAAACTGGAAGTGGTAAAAGGACAAATAGAGCAAAAATTCATGAAGCTGCAGCCATGCCTTGGCAGGGCAGGAAGAGTCACGTGGCTGGGGTTTAAGGCTACAAGGGATCTTGCCCACCATCACCAAGGACAAGCCACCCTTCCTGCAGCACACCTTCATGTGCAAAGTAGTTCTAAAGCAGCTGAAAGAGTGACAGATTTGCAAAGGCGGAAGGAAGCCCTCCCTCCTAATCCTCCAGCTTAGCTGTTGCATCCACCCATTTTAGCAAAGGCTGTCTCCGTGCCATCTGCTAGACTGGAGCTAAATCTGTGCCCCAAACACGCACCTTCACTTGGTCCTCAGAGAGGATCCAGGAACTAACACAGGGCTGAGAGGAGAAACACAATCCTGGTGCAAACCTGCAACCTTACCCCAAAAGATGCTTGACAACACTTTAAAACTGATTTATCTGTGAAACCAGGCACATTTGGAGCAACATCTCAGGCAGAACAGATTCCTATTTCTCTGTTTCTCAACCCTTTAACTCCACTGGCTAATGCTGCAGAGAGATCTGAGCAAGCTCTGGTTGCTTCCTCCCTTTCTCAAGTTCTTGTCCCATTATTGAAAGAGATTCAGTCTGTCGCCAGAAAGCAACTCCAAAGAAGACAGAGTGGCAGCCCGGGCACACCTCCCTCCACCTGTCAAAGCCTGCATCAAAAACCTATGTATCAAAATAAAAGATGAGTCAGGAGAACTGTTCCTAGAGGAGTGTCACTGTGCTTCAAGAGTGGCTTTGCTCTAATGTAAGTTATTTTTATTAAAAAAAAAAAAAAGAAACACAAAAACCAGAAAAGAAGAGCAGAGATGCTTCAGTCCTGAAACAAGGCAGGTCTCAGCACCCAAGTGGATCTATAATCCTCAAAGCAGGACCTGCTCAGGATTGAGAATCCAACAGAAAGTTAAAGCTCAGGGCTGGTGCTTTTGTCTGCTTGTCTTTCCTTCCCCAGATTTGCCTTGCTTGACTCATAGGGTGTTGCACCCATGACAGCCCAGACACAGGTGCAAAAGACCCAATCCAGTGATGTGCTCACAGGTTATGTCTTGGTCTGGATCTTCATTAAAAACATGTGAAGTTTAAGTCAAAACTTATCTCGGTTTTCTGAGCAGCGATGTGTTAGCAGTGACATCATGCAACCAGAGGAGCATCTCCACCTTAATAGGAGCAACAAGAGTGTTTTAAATGTCGTCTTCCCGTTCATCATGAACTAAGGTTTTGGGTTGGAAACTGAAAAATTGAGTTCTCTGTATCTGACTTCATATCAGTCTCACACATATTACCTGTACTTAATGTCATCTATCAGCACAGGGTCATCAAACTCATAACAGCCTTGATATTACTGTGCAATTTCCCTCTCCTGCTGCTAGTTCTCCCTTTGAATCCCAGAGAAGGTGTGAACCATTTAGGCTGAAGACAGGGTTATCCAGTCAAAGATCAATCTCAGTGCAGGACGCATAAGAAATAATATCAATAAAGCACTTTTTTCTGCCGTTCCTCATTATTGAAACAGTAGAGTTCATGTTATCACAATTGACATGACAACTCTGTCTAGAAAGTTGAGACAGGAAGAGAGGAGAAGGAGCTTAAAAGGGAGAAAATCTGGAAGTATTTCTGCTGAATTTGCTGCAAAAGGTGCATCAAAGTAAATTGTGATGAGCCCTCATCTTCAACACTTTTCAAATTCCACAAGGTCGCAACCACCTAGACAGCCAGAAGCCAAAGGGACATGAAAGATTTCATTTTAAGGTAGAAAACTGCTTCTTAGAAAGCCTGTTTTTTCTCCTGAAGTGAACCTGGACTATGCAATTAGTTTTATCAAGCTGAACTCCTTCTGCCTGTGTCACAGCAGGTGCAGATGAGTTCCCTGGCCTGAGTCCTTGCCATGGGGTAGATACTGCCTTGGAGAAGCTCTGAAATTACTGCTTGATAACTTCATGGCTAAAGGTTCTTGCCCATTGTGCTGGGTTTGGTCAGGAAAGAGCAAACTTTCTTCACAGTGGCTGCTATGAATCTAGGTTTCTGGATTTACCCTGAGAAAAGTACTGATAAGGTGTCCTTTCAGCTAGTGCTGGGGAGTGCTTGCACCAAATTCAAGGGCTTTCCAGCTTCTGATCCTGCAGCTGTGTTCCCAACTTTCTCACTGCGAGCAGTTGGGGGGGACACACACAGTTCAGACTGCTGACCCAAACTAACCAAAGGAGTATTTCATTCCATAAAGAATCAATGGAATCAGGCTCAGTACATAAGCAGGGACTGGACTTGTGGGCCATCACACTGTCTAACTCTCTTTTTACTCTTTTGCTGGTTCCTTAACTCTTGTGTTACTTCCTTAATTCCTTCACTAACTCCTTCGTTAGCTGCCGTGTTGACTCCTTTGCTGGCTCGTTCATGGGTGAGTTGGTGGGTCTGTTAGTTTTCCTGGTCGTGCTGTCACTTGTGGGGCTCGCTCGCACTCTGCTGAGATCATTCTTGGGCTCTGACTATTGGGATCTCTGGCTCTGACTCTCACTACTTGGGACCTGGCTGTGCATTGGTTGGTGGGTGGTGAGCAATTGTATAATATGTTTTATTTTCTATTATTTTAATTACTTATTAGTAGCAGAATGTGTATATATTCATTTTTATATATTATTCATTTATATTCAATAAGTAAATAATTCTTATCTCAATTTTATGAGGTTCCATATCTTTTTCCTCTGATCCTCTCCCTCCACTGGAGGGGGCCGGGGGGGAGTTGTGCAAGCAGCTTCATGGTATTTTGCTGACTGGAGTTAAACCACAACATCCATGTACTCACAATCAGAGGAGCAGAACTTTCCCATTTTTGGATACTTCATCTTTTTTGTATGCTTTCACCATTTGTTCTTTCACACGCTTAATCTTCTGCAGAAGAGGTTACCCCAAATCATCCCCAGATTCTCAGTCTTTGTTTGAATTTTCTTGGATGTGATGGCCAGAGCTGGACATCATTTGGAGCAACTGATTTCACTCACTGCAATGTATTTCCAGTGTTTGCCTTCCTCTCAGAGCAGAACATGCTACCTAAGAGATGGTCCCTGAATACCTCCATCCTCTTTACTTCTCCCTAGGGATCCACTTCAGGATATATGCATTTGTCTGACTCAGTATGGATCATCTTAGGTTATGTTACATCAAGAAGACCATGAGGCAGAAGGGGGATGGCTATCAACAAGTAGGATGTCTCCTGTGGAAGGCAAAGGGCTCTATATCCCATTGCTTCATACCTTGGACAGGCATTGGCTCTCCTTGGAAAGTAAATGCAAAATGCTGACATTGCACCAGCAGTTGAACCAGTAGCAGGCTTGAAGGAGGCTTCCCCATGTAATGAGCTGTGGGGTTCTCAGCCCAGTTCTCTGCAGGATGGGCACACCTCAAACCCACCGTGAATACCTACCATCAAGAGTTGACCTCCTTGAAAGAGACCCAGCCTTAACCCAAGGTATCATGGCACAGTGATCCCGGTCAACAACAGCTATCCCTGTTGAGAGCAGGGAACCCCACTGCTGAAGGCAATGGGTGCAGCTTCTGCTATTATTTGCATGAGTGATTGCAGGACAGCTACCCCAGGGCATGTCACTGGGAGGGCAGCGCTGCAGACCAGGCAAGGAGTGGGGATTCTGGGGCATAATTCTGGCACTAACAGCTGAGAACAGATCTCAGCATGAGCATCCGAGCAGCACTTCAAGGGCAGGGCTGCAGAAGGCTTTCAAAAGCACAGCTGACACAAAGAATCAGGCAGCCAGCAGGCCTTACCCACACCATCTGCCTGCTCCCTGCCTCCCTGGGACCAGCAACTTAGGCAGGAGAAACAACCCATCTTCTGCTGACTGGCACCTTAGGGTGCCAAAAGCATGGCAAGGGGCAACTGTGCACTGAGCAGAGCTGGTAACAGCCTGTCCTTCTGGTCCAAACAGGAGCATGAGGAGCAGGGGGACCTCCCATCCCTCAGCCTCCACTGAGCTGGGTTGTCAGAGGCAGTTACAAACATAATCTATCTTTACTGTGGAGGAAAGAAGACCCAAGACACAGTGCATTGATCTGGGCATGGAAACACAGCTTTAATTAGATCTGCAGAGGGAGCTGAAAGGCTGCTAACGGTCATCCCTGGCTCAAGCAACTCTCCTGCACTTCTAGAGCATGTTTGGTGTTTCCAGATCCTGGAAAATCAAGGGCATGCCCAAACTCAGTGACATCTTCTCCAGCACGCCTCAGACTGAGGCATCCATCGGTTCCCACTGGTTTCCACACTGCAATGCCATAGAGCCGGGACTGGACCTGGGATCTGCAGCACGTGCGACACTTCCCAGTCAAGAAGCCCTGCATTCTGTAAGGGAGATGGGAGTGGGAGAGGAAGAGTGGGGTGTGGCAACCTGCTGGGGCTACACAGCTCATCTGCAGTATGGCCAGGGGTGGAGCCAGGCAAGTTGGCATGGATGGACTTGCCCTTCCTTTGGCACCTGCTGATGACCATTGCTGGAAACACAGATGGATGGGGTTCTGATCCCAGTCCACCTTGTGCACTTCAAGGAGCACATGTATGAAGGACCCAGAGGACAAAATACATTCAAGGGGCAGCAGAATTTGGGCTTGATTCTTGATACCTGCCTTTCTCTGAGGAGTTCAACCAACCAGACCCCTTCTGACCCCTATTCAGAAGACTGGTAACCCCAACCAGCATAAGCCTTATATTGAGTATATTCCTGATGAGCCACTGATTCAGTTAAGAAGCCAGAAATGTTACTGTGGGATGTTTCATCTGTCCCACTCAGCCCTAACTTGATCATCATCACCAGCAGCACAAAATCCCCTCGATGTCATGCTCATGACAGGAGTTGTGCTCTGCCAAGTGCACTCAAGGAAACGTAAGGCAGAAAGCTTCTGAGTTTCTTTAATTTTCTCCCCTGCTCCAGACTGGACAGATTTGTGTCACACCAAAATCCAATTAAGTCAGCCAGCCTTGCTAAACCCTCCAAGCTGAACTAATGGATGTCACCGTCTCACTGAACAACCCATCAGCTCTCTCCTGCGGTTACTCCACAGAGATCTGCTCCATGGGGTAGGACAGGGCTGCCATCAAAGCCCATGGCCTGCTTTCCTTCTCTGCTCCTGGGAAACAAAGATGTGTACTGTCACTGGGACTAACCCTGAGACTCCTGAAAAGAATGTTTGAAGTGGGTAATTAGCTTTGATTAAAAGCCTTTTGCTGTGGCAGAGGCTCCTGTAATTTGCCTGGAGGGGACAGAAACAGAGTGGAAGGAGCAGATGTTTGGATTTGCTCCTCACAAACAGGGCAGAATTTCATCCACTTTGACTACCTCATCCTTCTCCTGGGTCCCAAGGCAACGATGCCACAACACTGCTCACCTGCCTCCCCTCCCCATCCCTCTGCAGAGGGCTGCAAGGAGAGGCAAAGGGCACCAGTTGCTGTGAGATAAATACTCCCACACTGCCTATGGTATTCATGCTGCATGCATTGATAAGGGTCAGTTATAGACCAAAGAGTCCATAGAGCTATCCCAGTTGTGGAGGAGCATCCACGGACAGAGCACAGGGTGGTCTGAGCGATGAGTCCCTCATCATTCTCTGCTGCTGCCTGCAACAGCATGTGGGAAACTGAGGCAGCATCTCTGTGGCTCTATGACAATAAATTTGACGTAACATTGGCAAGTAATTTGTCTGTAAGACAAGGAAAACCAACCTCATGAAATTCTTTGATATTTATAGTTGAAAAGAGCTATTATCTTTATTATTCCCTTATGCTTCCCATGTGAGGTGCAGCCATTGGAGCCCTCGATATATTTTCCCGAAACACAGACAATAAAACAATAGCTGTAAAAGTTAACAACAAATCCAATTCTGTGGCGCTACTGGGACCATCCCTGTGAGAGGAGATAATTCAGTCATTTCCCTGCTCTTGCTCCCAAATTAAAATGAATTGATTCCTCCAACGTCAACCTGTTTATCATGTCTGTAGGCTGTCAATACACGGCGAGTTCCTCATGTCCTATGGGTTCCTCCTACTTCGAGAAACTCAATCTATCTTTGAGATAGCCTCATCACAGCAGCTAAAATACTCCCCCTCCACAATGTATATATTCAAATCCATCTTTGCATGTGCATCCCAAAACCCAATGCGATTGGAGGCTTTCTGATGTTGCTCGCAGCCAAGGGGCCAGGGCATCCCCACAAGAACACAGCAAGCCAAATAGCCATCAATTTATTGTGGTAAGGACCAATGGAGTGGTCAGGAATGGGGAGAGACAACGGATGAGGATGAGGTGGAAAAAGATGTGCTCTGCACCACAATTCAGTGACATCGAGAGAGGTTCCTATTAAGGGGGTTTTGTTTACTTGGTCTTCCATTTGAGAACATGGACTCACTGTTGCTAAGACTTTTCCTGGGAGCACACCCATCTAGACAGTATCCTTTCAAACAGCCAATAAGCCAGTAAACCAGGACAGTTCCTCCAGCTGTTGGAGAGCCTGGTTCAACACTCAGCACTGCTCAAGCTTCAGCAGGGATTCAAACAGGAGTTTTCATGCCCTGCTGAGCAAACTATAGACTGGGAATATCAAGTTCATCATGAACAAAACACTTCAAAAGGTTTCTGGGTTCATCCAGAGGCAGAACAGACCCAGAACAGCAGCACATTAAATTAAAGTATAGCTGGTAGATATGACCGCTGGGCAGATTTGGAAGGGCACGTGATAGCCAGACTCCTGCGGAGCTCAGTAGGAGCTGCTGTCTCTCGCTGTGTATTTAACCTCTGTTTTGGGAAGGGAGAAAATGTTTGGCATAATGCTCTGAGTGGGTTTTCAATGTCTATCCTTTAGTTTGGGAAAAATGCTTCTCAGTACCATAAAGTTGTCTGCAACCCAGTTTGGTTCTGGAAATTGAGCATCAAACAAACACTGAAATTTTCCAGAATGGCTTTTAAAAATAAGGCTTAGAATGGGGGGAAAAAACTACCTCAGCTTAAAAACAGGATCCTCTTGCGACCTACAAGCTCTCTACTCTGCCTGGCAAAACTCTTCAGTCTTTTTCAGCCATTCTGAAACTTCATGAAAACAGAAAAAAATCCTTTATATTAATTTAATAGATTCTTGATAAAAGTTTCTCCTTATTCCCATGGCCAAAACTCCTCAAAGGGTAAATAATTTGGGTTCCCTGTGTTCCCAGGCCTGCAAGCCTTGTCCTCAAAAGCCAGTCTGGTTCCTGCCAACTGCTGAGAGAGGAGCTGCTCTCCTCCATGAGGACTTGCTAGCTATAAATGCTCCTCTAAAGCTATGCTTTCCTTTTTCTCTCTACTCATCAATGAGAAACAGCCCATGGCTAGACTCCTCGGGGTGAGAGCAGGAGCACTGGAAGGGGCAATCACTCCTTGCACCAGCAATTCGGTCAGACAGAGACCGTCCCTGGCTGTCGTGTCCCATCTCCCTCAGCAGACAGCAAACCCAGGCACACACCACCAGCTCTGCCTGCAGTGCTAATCCCTGCTGCAAAGCCAAACCTGCCGCAGGCACCCACACAGCTTCCCCACCCGACTGCCCACAGCTGGGTGTGCTAGTTTTGGTGTGCTACAGGACCTGCCCTTGGCCCCTGCACTCGTCTGTCTGCCTGGTGTGGCTCTCGGTGAGAAGATGGATGCTGCCAAAGCCATGGTAAGGACACTTGGGAAGACCCCAACAGACACTTTTGAGATGCCTCTGCCAGCACAATCCCAAGGGCTGGCTCACCCATGGAGATAAAGCCCTCAGGGTCGAGCCCACAGAATTATCTTTATGAGGCGAGGGAAGAGATGTTCTGTGTTTAAAAGAGCCCCCTGCATGGTGATTAAATGCAGATCTGACTGCGAACAAGAAATTATGTCTGCCAGGCTTCGCCATCAGTAAGAGCTGCCCAGAGACTGAGGCTGTCTGTTCCTACCAACTGTGGGGTGGGTGCAATACCCTCCTATTCCCAGAGCAGGTCATCAGCAGGACCCCCCTGAGATGATCAATCCCCAGGGTTTATTAACACCAAACTGTGCCCCTATTTAAGAGGCACCAGCAGAAAGCTCCCTCTCCACAAATATTCACTGCCTTAAGGCATCCAGGAAATATTTCAAACACCTGCCCTTGTTCAGACTGGCTGACAAGAAAACCTCCATTTACAGGTCCCTATCCCCATATTCCACTGGGAAGCTGCCCTTGGGCACATCACGGCTTTGTCTTCATTTGACTTGCGTGCTCTTGGCCTAAAGAATCTCCTTTTATCTTCTCCCCCCTGATACCCATCCAAGGTTTATGAGATACAGTAGCCCCCAGCCTTCTGATTACACCTGGCATTCCTGCCCAGCCTCACTCCACCCTGACAAGAAGCAGCCACGAGTCTTTGCACAGGGCACAGGCATATATTTTGCACATCAAGGAGACCAGCAGACTGGTCAAGGTAATCTTATTAAAATGCAAATATCCAGGCAAGGACATGGGCATGACAGAATCACTGATGGGATAGAGGCACTCAAAGCAGCATCTGGAAACAGCTGGCAGAGAGAGACAGTTGCTGATGGGAGCAACCCAGCTGGGTCTGGGTGTCAGTACCAGGACATTGGGTCAGACCCATGACTCATCTGGCTTGATCCTGGCTCGCAGAGTCACACAGCAGTGTATAAACCGGGCAATTGTGCAGTGATGCTCCTCTTCCAGAATCATTTCAACCTCCAGCACTTGTGAGAGACTTTTTAAGGCAGAAGCAGTGTTTCTGTGTTTGAACTCTTGAGCTTTTCCCCCAGCACCTTATGGGACTGGTTTTGAACTCAAAGAAATTTTCAGCTCCTGCAACATCCTGCGGCAAGGAGTTCCACCGGATAAGCACTTCTCACACTAGAAACAGCCTCCTTTTGTTCATCTGAACTTACTTCTTGTACTGGGAATGGACTGTGAACAACAGTCCCTTGTTCAGTTTTCCCCGTACTCTGTCCGCTGTCCCAGCTCCTTTTCAATGCACACTTTGCATGGCAATGCCAGAAAAGAGGGTCACAAAGTCTCCTGCCAACATCCCACTTCTCAGAGCGAAATCCCATCCAGTACAATTCATTATTGACTAGGAAAAGGGGAGAGGAGGTGATATTCAAACCACTTGGCCCTGTAGCGTTTACAAAACTACCTGCAGCTGTCAAGGTTTCCATTTTCCCAGAGGCACCCACTCCATCTCCGGCTGCTTGCTTCCCAACAGCGGGTACATCAGTGGAGGCTGCAGGATGGAAAAAGCAACAAAAGGTCAAGCACTGGGCTGTGCTGAGCAAGCCCAGCTGTCAGTGCCCATCCTCAGCTGCAAGGCTGCTTGCTTGAGCTCTGGGTTGTTCATTCAGCCAGCTGAAAGGTTATAAAGGCTTTAGAAAAGTTCAGAAATCAATCTGCCAAGCTCTTGATCCAAAAGTTCCACATTCACCAGTATAAAAGGGTTAATTAAGCATTGTGGCCATGATATGGCCTGATACATGGTGGTTGTTGAGCTCACTGGGGCAACAGGGTTTTTCTAAACATCGATCCACACCAGTTACTCAGAAAAAAAGTCTCTCTCTTCTGTCTGGCCAGAAAATGTTTCCAAAGAGCAGAGAACTGGAGGGCTCTGGGATCAGTGCACCAAGTGCCTCTCACCATAGGGATGAACAAGGCTCTACAAAACCACTGAGGTTTTTTCTCTGGCCCAACACACACAAACTGAGGCTGTGGATGCAAAGGCAAAATTGTTTCCATGCTCCTCCTTCCGCTGTAAGTCAAGCTCGCAGGAGTCGGCAACCAGCAACAGGTCCAGGGTCACTTCAGCCTATTTGGAGCATGTCAAACGAGCCATTAGATGATGGTGTGAGGTTCAGGAGCCTGAGATTGCAGATCCTTCATCCAGCCACCTGCAGTCCCCAAATGGCCTCGCTTCCTTCATAGTTTTGTCTCTGAGCCCCTGGGACAGGAGCAGAGGGATGCCTGCCACATGCATCTCCTCTGTGTCCATGGGCTATCGAGCCCCAGGGGCAAGGAGAATTTCTGCCCCTTGGGGCACTATGTTTCTTGACACTGAGTTATTTGGGGATAAAAAAACCAACAATGTTTTGTAACTTTTCATAGGTAGATAATTCCAAGTAGGTCAGAAACATTGGAGTGATTTACTGAACCTTTGCAACAGAAGTTATGTGACTCATGGATGTGTGTATTTTGCCTATATGTCCATAATAAAAGGGATTTTAAAGGAATCAGGACAAAATGATTGATGGTTGAAACAAATATTAACATGTTGTTGAATGGAAAAGTCTTGAGCATGCCTTTCAAAGTTTTCAGGAAAGTTCTGCTTCCTTTAAAAACCACAGTGCAAACCTGAAAAGTTCCTAAGCTTTTTCTCACCAGCTCATCGATGTCTTGGCAGAGGCAAGTCCTTAGCTAATGGGGAAAATCTCATCAGTACATGGACAGGTTTGGGCACACAGGACATTGCTCCTGACAAGCCTCATGTGTCACCCCCAAAATCAGCTCCACCAGCCCTACCCCATACCCCTCGGCCCGCACATCCCTGACTTCCAGCACTGGCTTTCTGCATGGCGAGGAGACGGCTGTGGGGGCAGGAGGTGCTGGGCTCCTGCAGCTGCCAGTTTATCCACACATGCAACGGCTGCGTGGGGTGCATGAGGCTTGGAAAAATAACCCACGGCTGGATGGATCTCCAGAGGAACTCCTTCCTCGGCACTTCATTATAAAACTGATAAATAAAAGTAATTGTCACACAATTAGATTTCCCATCTCCTCCAACTTCTTAATCACATCAAGATTAATTATCAGCACTCTTATTGTTTTGCTTTATGGGTTTTAGTTGTTTGTTCTTTTGGAGCTGCTCTGAGATGAAAAAAGGCTTTGAAGTGGCTTAAATGTGAAGATCTAGGCAGCAGTTTTGTTAAAGTTGCTTCCTCTTAACAGTCAGCTTCATTTTCTCGTCGGGGCTGGATGTTCTGAAGTCATTTAATTGCAATTTAATCTTCCTACTTTCTCCTCTAATATATTTCGCTGCAGTTCACCGGGTTATATTTGCCAATTCATTAACAGCCTCTCTGATATTTGACATTTCGCTTTAGGGAAATGCAGGTATACGATCTTTAATATTTTGAGGATTTCTTAATGAGATTTAGGGGCTATGGGCTGGGAATTCTGATTTTTTTAATTTAAATGTTTACTTCAGGGCAACTTTGGGGCATTTTTCTTGAATTTTCTGACAATGTTAAGACCTGGGAGGGGGGGAAATCAATGGAAAACAGCAGCAATATTTTTAAGAGAAACATGTATCTCCCTCTTGCCTCCTAAGCACACAAGTATTAAAAGTCAGGAGAGTTTCCTGGTTCAAGATCCCAAGCCTTTTTCCAGGATATTTTTTTGTTCAAGAAGCATCCTGGGCTTTGCCTGGGCTCTGCTGTAGGAGTTTCTCTGCCAGCTGGTTTTGCTGCTATCACACCCAGTAGACAGGGAAGGCATCTGAAAGAGACTGCACGAACCCAGCCCGTGCATCCCTTTGTTAACACAAACCACCTCCCCAAAAGCCTTGGCAAAGGCCGGGCTGGGATGCAGCTCCCAGCATTTGGCTTTTACTCCAAAACCAATGCAACATTTGCCATGGGTGTAGCTGAGGGATGGATAACTGCCTTTTAATGATGGCTCACCCCTCTCAGCATAACGTCGCTGAAATGAACCCCTGTCTTTTCCTACTCCCACTTTACTGTTTTGCCTTGAGCTCACTACTTCACCTCTTTTCACCTTGCCTATAAAGGAAATCATAAAGATGCAAAATGCATGTATATGCAAGTAGGTGCAAACCAGACTTTTAAAGACACTTAAAATAAACCCCACCCAAAAGCACTTGAGACTTTCTTTTTAATACCCAGGCCTCCTAGCTCTCAAGGATCAGCACTTGGTGCAGAAAGCCTACAGCCTGCACAGACAAATCCCACCAGATCCCAAAGGGAAAGAGCATTAAAATGGAGTTTGCTGGTGTGACACTTGGCACCAGCTTCAGCTCCGCTTCATGCCTCGTTCTCTCTTTGGACAGTACAGAGTGCATTGCGGAGCAGTACTGGGGCATGAGTTACTGCACACATGCAGCAACTCATATTAAGTGATCATTATTAGAAATGCAGAGTCAAATGTGCAGAAGTTTGGAAATACCAGACCTTAAGGCTGCCTTTACCTCCCTAATTAAGGCCCTGGTGAGCATGAATCAACACCCAGCATTAATCACCTTCCTACAGCACTCCAGCCTCTGTTGCTATTGCAGCATTTTTTTTTAAACTGCAAAATATTTATTTTCCTGCTAACCTTTTGCAAAGCACACATCCCTTTCCCACACAGCAATACCTGCATGTGCCTCTTTCACTGCAGAAAAAGGCCTCTGAGATACCAATGTGCTTTTTTGGGCAGGAGCCAGCTGATGAATCAAAACAGCCACTAAATGCCGTCAGCACAACTGGCACCTGGAAAAGTATTTTGTCTGACAGGAGGGCGGTTGCATTTATTTGTTCCAAAGCTGTGTCCTGATAAAGAATGTTTAATTTTGCTGTCTTTTCTCCAGCAGCATAGAGCAGAGGCTCCACGTATTTCCCAGCTGTGCCCTCTGCCCCCAGACTGTGCCATGCAGCTCAGCACAGCTCCCCAAGCACCCACAGAACCAAGCACCCAACCCCCATGAAGTTTCTGTTAGGGTGACCTAAGGCTCTGCCAGTGTTTTTTTTGTCTGAAAAAACACAGACTCAGAGATCCCCAAAGAGAGCCCATTAAATAAAAGCAAACCTCCCGGTGTCCTGGTTGGCTGGCTATGACTTACCCTGCTTAAGCCAAAGGGAGGAAAAAGCTGGCAAGTTGCAACTATCGTGACTTTGTTTCTTGAGGGGCTGTCAGCAGTGGAAATTTGCCTTTGGCCAGGATAGCAATGAAGTTTCTTTGTTTATTAGCTTGAGGGGTGAAAGGCAGAGCTGTTCTTTCAAGGAGAGATAAACTCTTCCATGCAAATCTATCCACACAGCAAAAGGAGGTTATGTTAAACTGTGCGCACTGATTTTGACTATATAAGCCTGGCAGGGAGTGTTGTCTCATGGTTAGACTGAGGGATCCGGATCCTTTCATCAACTCTGTTCACAACACTTAGTTGTAGGAAACCTATAAACCAGGCATCTTCTCTCTCTTTTAGTTTAAAGCAGTAAAATTTTTCATCTCCTTATGCATCAAGCAATAGAATTAACTGGTGTCTGCAAAGCACTCTAAGAGAAATGTGGCTCCAAGTAATGTAGCAGTTGAACTGCCCAGCTAGTGAGGTTTATAACCAGATCAAACATGGCCAAGAGGTGACCTGCCACATGGAGAGCTCGATCCTGCATCCTCTGCATGCTAACCAGAAGCCATCCATGCTGTGGACGAGGTGGGGATGGAGGGATGGGGGACAGCAGGAGGGTTAGAGGGGGACCTGGGACCCATCAGAGATGCCAAACTGCACCAGAGGGAGAAAATAACAATATTTCTGTAGAAAGAAAATGCCACATCAAGGCTAATGAATCATTTCTAACTATAAATCCAGGCTCTGTGATGGTTTTTCTTCTCCACATACTCCTGCTTCTTAATAACAGTATATAGTGCTGCCCATATGCATTGGGTTATTGCCTTTGAAATGAAGCTTAACCTAATAACACTGTCAAAAGTGGAAACACTGTTTAGTCATTAATGGAATTCTAATAGCAAAGTCATTAATTGAAACCAAATAACGCTTTTCCATCCCAGTGACTTACTGCAATTGTTTGTGCTGAAGAGGCCCAGACTTGCCTCTGCATCTCCTTTCCCCATCCAGCAGTGACCAGGACCTGTACCTTTTATCATTTCGTATGCCTTTGGATCAGGGGATTTTCTGCTTGCTATTCACTCTCAGGAAATTTAACAAGTCTACACAGGCTCTTTAAAGCTAATGTTGCATGAAATGCAGGGCTAAACCAAAGTAGACAGCTTCATAAGTACAAACATACTATCAAACTGCTCCCATCACCCAGTCTCTTCCTAATGGTTTTATTATGCAAAATGGTTCAGTCTGGAGAAAACCCACCACTGCCAATGTAGCAGTGCCAAGCAGGTATTTAATTTGTTATTTAGATACGAAATTTAAAGGAAATCACACTGTGTCCGAACAAACCCCTATCAGGACTTGTTACCACCTACTTCCCAAGTTGAGGAATTGATGAAAATTGCCATTTTTCACTACAAGAGGGATTAATTTACTCCAGAGGCTTCTCACCAATAAGAATTAGTGCCAAGAGAGACCTGCTTATGGATTACCCCATGGGGAACAGCCCTCTTTTTACCTGTATCACCCTTGGAGAGAGGTTATTACCATTATTGCACATGAAAAGGCATAAAGATGCTGCACCTTTAGTCCAAGTCCAGATACAACATTTGTACTTTGCACTCTTTTGTAGTTTCAAAAAACTACATGAATACAGAACAAGTTTCAATGCCATGAATGTCTCACCCAGAATGAATGGGCACCTTCCAAAGAGCTTCAGTTTAAACTTCAGCATCTTGAATGTAAAGTCAGTGAAGTCTCTGAAGTGTGTGACAACTCTTGCTGTCACTGATTATCCAAACACATTTGTTCTTTGCATCTTTTTTTTTTTTTTATGTCTCATGGCACACTTGCATTTCATATTTGTTGATAATGGTGGCTGCTTGTGGCTGCAGCCCTACCCTTCATCTTCCAGCCGCCGTTAGCTGTTATCATGTGCCTGGGTTACAGAAAGGGGGACCCCGGGGTGGTGCAAAGCACCAAGGCTTATCCCGCCTCATCTAGAGTGACAGAAATCTTGTTGTAATCCCAATCACATGTGGGTCCTCTTTCTTTTTTTAAAACTTTCAGTGTGTAAAGAAAAAATAGCCACATCCATAACAGGCTGAAACTCAACTCTGGGCCTTCTTTGCTCCTGTTCTCGGGTCTCTTGCTCTGCTGCATAAAGATTGCTGGCCCGAGTCTTGCAACTTTTTTAAATAAATTAGAGCAGAAAAGTACACATCCATCCCCTCAGAGGAAGGGGATGGACTTGTTTAATTTTAGTGAAGCATTATGAGGTCAAAGGTATATTACTGCTGATTCATCTACATATTGAAGAGATGTCCAACATCTTCCAGAGGACCCATGAATGTCATATTCAGTATTAGGAAGCCAAAACGTGTGCTGTCACAGTCGGTGTCCTTTAATCTTTGATGTCACTGGGTAATTTCAGCCAAATTTGACAAAGGGGTAAAGGTCTCCAAACCACTAATACCTTATAGCTTGCTTCAGAAAAGGAGAGATCTGGGCACTAAAATAACAGATTTGATTTTACCACCCTAACAATGTTTATGTCCATACGGAAACATCATCTTGGTCCACAGATTTGTTTCAGATAGCATAATGCATTGCATGAATCCACTAACATACCTCATGCATCTATAAATTTTATTGCCAAATGCATTACGAAACGGGCCTGTTTGCCCAATATTTAAAGATTGTTGTATGACACAGTATGCCCCAAATCTGCTTAAAAGGCTGTGAAAATTTTCAAGTATGCACACATAACATTAACATGCCTTAGCACCCTAGGAACAGCTCAGTAAACTCCCTTGAAGACTGAGTTGATGTCTTGAAATATCAGGGGAATTTTCTCACAGCTTTGTGCTCAGAATTGTTTTGGCTGAGAAAGTGTCAAAGATTGTCATGTCCTTGTCTTTACAGATTAGATGCTTTTGATCACCTTTGCTTTCACAAACCATTTCTTGAGCTGCCAGCAGAGATAGATCTTCTCAGAGGCCCAGGGGATTATGATTGAATTAGAGAAGGCCATTGTTGTCATCCTAAAGCCTAGAGCCTTCCCGATCCCCTGGCTCCCACTGGAGCCCCCCTTGACCCTGTAGCTCACGCTCCAAGCAGATGATCTGCTGCAAGTCAGCTCCTTCTCATCCTTCTTCCGCTTTTTGGCTGAAAATATTAAAGACATGAGCCCTCCCCATGCAATAAAGTTATACTGCAGAAGAAATTGTTTACTGGATCAGAGCAGTGGTCCTTCCAGGCCAGCACCATTTCCAGCAGTAAGAAGGAGGTGGTGTCTAAGGAAGACATCACCCTAAACCATCACCAACACCCTAATTCCACATGACAAGAGTGAAGAGTGATGGGGGGGCTCTCTGCTTTACCTCTTGCACCCTTCATGCTCACAGAGGTGGTAGATGTCAGAGAAGCAGCTCTGCACTGATGCTGAACAGCCATGAAGACAGCCAAACTAACTCCAATGAAGTCAGACAGCAAACCAAAGGAGGAGTGGATCCTCCCTTCCACTCTCCTGTACCTCAGGGAACAGACCAGGTGTTTGAAAATGAAGCAGAGCTCAGGGGTGGGATGGCTCCCGAGGCACAGAGCATGGTCTGCTGGGTGGCAGCATGGCTATCAGCACGGCTGGGGCAGCAGGAGCACTGGAGGAAAGAGCTGTGTATTTCCTAAATCAAATCCTAAAGATGCTGGATTTCTTCCAGGCAGGATCAACAACCCATCCATCATAACATCTCACTCATCAATGAGTCCCAGTTGCCAGCAGACATCGTTAGGTGGAGTTTTATCTACACCTCCCCACCCCAGAGCCGTTAACACGTTCCCCCCGCATGTCCATATTAGTGGAAGCTCTTCTCTCTGTTCTTTTAGCTCTCTTTGGATACACAGTATTTTTCTAAATCTCACCTTGTTACTGACACACAAAATAACAATCTTCCCTTCTCCTCCTTCTCTGTGAATTTAACATCCAAGTGCTGTTATTAAGGCTCCATTACTTTTACAAAACGCGTGACAGATCATCTCGTGGTACTCTGCAAAGTACCATAAATAATTAAACTTCAACCAGACTTGTCAAAATAAATGAGCAGAGTAGACTCTGCTCTGTGGCACCTTTGATTTTGTTTGTATGTGTTGCTCCTTTTATTTTGTTATCTGCCAAATTGCAAAAACGCAGTGATGAGAGCAAGGAGGCCCTGCCACCAACCTTGTTATT
Source organism: Rhynochetos jubatus (assembly GCA_027574665.1). Classification (NCBI taxonomy): domain Eukaryota; kingdom Metazoa; phylum Chordata; class Aves; order Eurypygiformes; family Rhynochetidae; genus Rhynochetos; species Rhynochetos jubatus. The sequence goes on along the minus strand of CM050672.1, from coordinate 2,866,795 downwards.
GTACCACAGGGATTAACTGCCCCGCATCGTGCCTGGCAGGAGGTTTGGTGTCTTCTTCAGTGCCCAGTCTTGGAGGGAGTTTGGTGGCCAGGTACCTCTACCCAGCTGTATCGCATGAGGGAAGGAAGCAGAGCTCCTTCTGGAAGGTACATGGTTCCTCTCCAGCCACTTTTGAATTATTCATTGGGAATTAATACATTGGACAATTCCAGGCTTCTCTGCATGAGTTATCCACAAAGCAATGGAGATTATGCTTTTCCCCAAAATTTATTTTTTCAATTATAAATTGACCAGCAACTAACTAAAATTACAGCAGCAAGGCTGTGCAAGGACTTCATCCCAAATCTGCACCAGGACCACACTGTGCATTGGCTACGAGACCAGACTGGCTGGACAGTGCACATTTGTAGACAGGCATCAAACAGGGAGGATAAAACACCCCCAAACATGATCTGGGTGCAGAATTAAATGAGGAAGAGAGACCGTTCTTGCTGTGGCTTCCCCTTTGCCTGGTTCTGCAGCAGCCCATGGTGGTTGTGCATTCAGATGTCCCATGAATGTGAGTCTCCCACCTGGTTTCAGAGGAAAGCTGTGCTCAAGAGAATAAGAGTATCTATATTTCTGCTCCAACATGCTCCCATAGAAGCTACTAGCCCAAACCTGCCACTGCAGCACATCCCTTTTTCCCCAGCATCCTCAGCCCCATCGGCAAAACTGTGCTCATGGGGACATCCCAAGCCAGCACACTTGGGTTTTAGGTACCTCCATAGCCCATAGGAAATCTCAGCCAAACCAGGAAAATTGTACTTTCTCTGATCCATTCACAATCCCCAAACATACCTGTACAGCCCAGCATTAAGCTCGAGACACTACAATTCGCAAACTGCCTCTTTACTACAATTAACTTGAGCAGCTCAATGCCACCTCCACCCAACTCTTTCTGCCTCCAGCCTCCTTGCTCTGCAGTTCTTGGTCACACAAAATGGTCCAAACAACCTCTCAGATCTCTTCTTGCTGAAGAAAACTGCTTTAAAGGAAGAAGTTTGAGGAAGGGAATGAATTGGAGTATCCAGAAAAGGGTTTTATTTGTTTCATGGCTTTTAACATTTAGGAATAGAGCAAAGGAGTCTCCCTGCTAACAAAGCCTTTAAAAAGAAATCTGCTTCGCCAAGACATGAGCAAGGGGCGTGGGCTCTCCTTGCCAGTACATGGTACTGCAGCAAGCCATTCCATTCATTCAATATGGTGGTGCAATTCCCCTGACTCCCTGAAGGTTGTTTCTCCTCCTAGTAAGCAGTGCTATTCAACCACTTTCTCTTCATGCACAATTCACAACCTGATGCACCATTGCCCTCCTCTGTCATCATCTGCACCGGGGAGCGTGAATGCCTGTTCCCAGCTCATGAGACCTTACATCCATTTCACACTGGCATGAATGCTCATGCACAGTGGGGGATAATGCAACACAGGTTTTACGTTCCCAAGGTGGGAGATGTTGGTGCAAAATCTGCTCACCCCCAGAGAAGCACATGTGCATTACCCATGCTGTGTTGAGGGACAAGAAAGCTCTGCTGATATCAGCCATTGTCTTTGTCCGTCCGTGCAGCACATGGATGGAAATCCCTGCATAAAACACCTCTCTGTCCTAAAATCTGCATGTGGTCCAGTGGATTGTGTATCCTGATAACAGACCTTCTCCCGTGGGTCTGGTGATCCTTCCTACCCTGCAAAGGGCCAGACAGCTCTTGTTTAGGGATGCCAATTCTGATACCTGCTGCTGCTCTTGCTGACTAATAAAACCTACATGGAGCTGACAACAAGGGTTGTCCTTGGGAAAGGAAAGCAACCTGTGGGTCCTTGACTGGCAGAGGCATTAAAAGGAGAATCCAACTGGAAACCATAATGACACCGGCTCCTTGTGCACTAAAGGATGGAGACAAATGTGGGACACAGGAGCTGCAGAATTTGCAATAACAGCATCCCACAGGCAGGGCTGCAGTTGGGAGGAGTCTTGGAGGCATTGGAGGGGCTTCAGGAAATCAAAGCAGTGCCAGTGGGTCACCTCTCACCAGTCTCAATAGAGCTGACAGTAGTGGTGACACTGCTTATCCCTGGCCCTTTACTCTCTGGAGAGCTTTTCCTTACCTGAGCTCTTTGAAATAATCCCATCCTCTTACAGGATTCCAGCATTCAGAGAGGGACTAGAATGAAGATCCTAAACCTTCATAAAAATAGGATTTAAAGGAGAATGACTTGAACGCCTTCACCTTAAGAGGTAACTTGAGCCAATGCCAAGAAGCTGGATCCACAGAAGGGGAGGAGGAAGAGCAGGGACGTAACTCATAAGAGCAGACATACAAAGAGGAGATTCAGACCAAGAAGGAATTGAAAGTGAATCTTCATTTTTAGGCAGCATGAGGCTCTTCAGTAAGCAACTGAGTTGTTTGAGATACTGAAATTCCAGCAGCTCTTGCCCGTCTTGCACTCTAGCCTTTGTTCGCATATGATTTGGAGGTGCAACAGTGGCTCCGTACCAGACATAAGGAAATCTGCTCCAAACAAGTAAATTTTCCTGGTCATTGGAAATGCAAAGGTGCTCAGAGAGCAGTGCCCCACCTCCAGCTCCAAGTGGAAGATGAACTCTGCTTGGGAGATGAACTGTGCTCTGAATGCGAGGCAGCGAGGCAGGTTGTTACACGTTATTAACATTAATTATCCCACCTCCCCTGTGCAGACACCTCCACCAGTAATCATCATACATCAGCCAAAGGGCCACCCTTGCTTTTCTCTACCTCTAATTCCCTAATTGGAGGGGAGGAAAGCAGAAAGAAAAATCAGTCCTGAAGTGTAAATCACTACGCTAATCTTCCTAGCCCTAATTGTATGTTTGTTTTGAAAAGAGGGAAGGATGATGGGCAGCCATGGGTAATTACTCTCCATCAGTTCATCGATGGAAGTGGCTTCTGGGAGGTTACCAGGCAGACTTGGCTGAGGCCCTGCTGCCTCCTGCAAGCAGGGCTACTGCTCGCAGGTTGCGTTACCCCACACACATTCAGCCCCTCTCCTCCAATTGGCTCAAGCACATGCATACATGGGGGTCTGCTTCTGCAAGGAGCAGGTCAGGGACGCAGAACTGCCCAGCCTGTGCCCTTTGGCCAGCCCTGCACAGGGTCAGTGCCATACACAGAGTGGGGGAAAAGCAGAGTAAAGCACAGAGAAAAGCCCCTTTGTGCCAATGCACTGGAGGAAAGGTTTGAATACACCAGCTGTATCAAAAGCTCCTTTTAGGATCCGTCTCACTTAGCTGCCAGTTGTTTTTCAGTCCATTCACATCACTGTCCTCCGAGCATCTCCCAGCTATCCCTGAGCAGGACAAAGCTGGAGCCCTTCCTCGCCAGGGGAGACGGCTGTCGCTGGAGTCAGGTCAGCAGTGCCACATACAGCATTGGTAAGGCTGAGCATCCCACAGCACAGAATGCCCCAGGGACAACAGGAAGGGCAGCAGCCAGGGATTGTCCTTTGTAACCTGTTCCAGTTCAGACAAACAGACAGACACCACCAAGCCCCTTACCTCCTTGAGTAGCTTTCCTACAATTCATTATACTTATTATCTGTCCCGCCTCCCTTCCCTGCCTAGCAGCTATGCATCTAGGCTGCCTGTGCTATGGACCCAGCAGCCTCCAAGGGCACAGAAAATTTAGCATTTTCCCTAAGTAGCTCCATCCCTGCTTTCAAACATGAAGCCCAAAGCACACCCAGCACCCAAACCCTCCCAGCTGCCTGGCAGAGGCCGTTTCTTCCCCGGGGAAGGCCATGGCGTCAGACAGGGTCAGGTCCCAGGGGATCACCAGGGTCCACCTCCAGGCAGGTTACCACCAGGGGAATGCAGTGAGGGCTATGGGGAAACCCTTTCCCCTTGCCCCACAGTGTTTCTGCCCTTGCTTTAGGACTGTGTAAGACGTGGATAAGCATCTGCTTGTTTTTCCCCCTCTCCATATTTCTCTGTGGTTGCAGCAATGCTCACTGAGCCTACAAATATTTTTAAGTTTCAATACTCTCGCTTGCTAGAGGCTTGTTTGTGCAGTTTGTTACAACTCAGGTTCAGATATCCAGGTTTCTCTATGCCTGTTTTATTCATGGTAATTCAATGCTATCAGCAACACATTCAAATTTTACCTTAAATCTCATATTCCCAACCGAAAGTCTACAGGGGGAAGCATACACTTGACATGCTCTAAGCAAACAATATTCACACTTTACAGTTACCTAACTGGAGGAATAAGTACCCTGGTGAGATAAAGTAACCGTTTTTCCATATGCTGGTGACCTGAACGCACATTTATTCAGCTTAAATGTGGTATCAGGCTCTACTGAGTGACTTTCATGCTAAAAATAATTGCAGTTTTCCAAAAGCATTACAGAATTTCTTAGAAGACCAAAGTCCAGGGAGGATTCCCAAAACTAGAATATAAGGCTAAAGAAATGAAAGAATAATTTAAAGCCTTAGAAATTGGATCATTTATTTTATTTTAATATTGCAAAATTCATAAAATCAATGATTCATGGAAATATTTGCCCGGCCATCAAGTCAGCTTTGTAACAGGGTAAATAATTGAGATGCATTTATTACATTATTTATTTGAAAATTCACAACATAAATAATTCAAAATCAGCTAATTATCTGAAAACTAAAGGCTAAAGGGAGGCAACACAGTCCATTTGCTACGGTCACCCGATGGAATTCAATTCCACCTTTCCAGGAGCAGGAGGCTGCTTCTGGAAAGCAGCAGGGACACAGGCGTGCCAGTGACCAGCTCCGGGCAGCCCTGCAGGCACCGCACCATGGCTCCGCTGAGGCCTGAGATGCTGGGGCTGGTCGCTGGGCTCAGCGCTGCAGATGCTGAACTGGTTGCAGCGCAAGCACTCCTGCCCAGGCTGGGTGATCTAAATGCCTCCATGAATCACTTTGACTTCTGCCCTTCTCCATGCCTTGTGCAGCCACCATGCATGGTCCAGGTCTCCACAGCATCTTTCCAGAATCCTTTGAGCCATGGGATGCCTGGGGACACTCTTTCCCTTGGTCTCAGGGGTCCAAGCCTGTGGGAAATAAAGGTGCTCAGCCCCACTTTTCCTGCAAAAACAGGTATTGTGGGCTTCCCGGGTGGGTGCTGGGGCAGGAAAGCAGATGAGAAAGGACCCAGCTGCAGTCAGCAGGAGAGCACCGGTCAGGCTAGAGTCTGCTGTCTTCTCCCAGGGTCAGCCATGGCTTGTATCCACTGCAAACAGTCCTGCAGGTGGGGAGACCTGGCTTGGATCTCTCTCCTGGACTGTTTATGTGCTTCCATCCATCATGCCTCATGCCCATCTCCAGGTCATGGAGGAGCAGCCCCGCTTCCACAGGGACTGTGCCCCTGGTAGCTCACAGCCACTTGCAACTTCATCAAAATTAAACATCACGGAATACATGCATTTTCCTTTATCAGAAAAAAAAAGAAAAAGTGAAGTATGGGTATTTTCCACTTACTTCTGTCAAGGCTTTTGCCGTCATTAGCTGAATGCATGTTGCAGAATGCATTTGTCACTGTCTGGAAATGGTGACTATGTAAAAATATATTATAAACAAATTATTTTTTTCTGCTTCTTCTGATGCTAATTTTTGAAATGCACAAGCATCATGATTAAAAGTACAGCCTCTTCCCTTCATCCCTCCCATCTCTCCCCCTTTTCTAACCTACAAAAAGATCAGCAATCTGACAGATACGTCTGCTGCTTTCAAACCCTGAACTTCATCAGGAATCCGGGAATAGGCAGCTTCCTCCTATCAGATCTGTTTTGCAGCTTAGGAAGAGGTTAGTGTCTGGGGTACAGACGCAAACAAGAATTATAATACAAGATTATGCCTCTGTTTTATAAAACATCACACAAGCAAATGAAGACTTATGCACCTACTTTATACAAAGGATGAATTCCTTATTATGCAGTTCTGTTATTATAATTGTAGCAGCAGCAGCAATTATTCTTAATACACATTTCTTAGTGTGCAATGGTAACTAGAGATCTCACCTTGGAGGAAGCCCAGTGCTGTGCCGCAGTGAAACCCCAGTGTCGGGCTGCTGGTGCTGGGACTGTCACCTCTGGGCAGTGTCTTGCGCTGGGGTCCCAGGCAGCACTGGGGCCAAATGAAATACATACTGGACAGACAGTGCAGGAGGAGGAGGAGGCACAGAGGAAAGACCTCAGGGTTGTGTTGAAGGACAGAAGAGAGATTAAAATGTGTGCACATGCCTTACCCGTTCAGCTGCATTTCCCTCATCAGCATCTTTCCCCTGGTTGCCCCTTGGTTCAGGGCTGTTGGGAGTTCCTCAGATGTGGTTCTGACCCCTCCCAAACTCACCTGTGGTCAGCAGATGGGTATGCTGTCAGATTACCCTTGTGCTGTACAGTAACTTCATCTAAACCAACAGTCCCACTGGTGTCCTGAGCACCTCTGGGAGCTACTGGCCACCCTGGGATGCCCAGGGCTCAGAACTGCTATGTCCAGCTGCTCTATGGGCACTGGCATTGCTTCTGCACCAGGGCAGGGAAACGCGGGAGCCAGAGGCACTGTGCAAAGGTACGGCATGCACAGAAGTGCCGTGGTGTGGCTTTTGCTTGGAAACCAGAAACATCTCTAGTTGTCCCCTCTCTGGGCACAGGCTTCCCTGTTTTGCTTTTCTCACCCTTTCTGATGCTGAGCAGCTCATGAGCACCAGTTTAACCCACCTGTGATGAATTCAGTAGCTGTGTTTGCAGCCTGAACAGCTCTGCCTGGTCTGCAAGGGTGGCTGAATCCCATCGGTTGGCTACACAGCTCCATCCAGCCATGCAGAATGGTTTTTAGGTGGGATTGGGGGATTTGCAAGTGGCTCCTCAAGGCTGAGGACTTACTTATCTCTATGCAGGCTCTTACTTTGTTACAAGGGAATGTTCAAAATCCATTTGCACTCATTTTTTAATCCAGGGACTCAGATCTGCCCTGCTCACGCTGGTACTTCTGCCTTAGCCCACAGCCTGGCAGAGCTTTGGAGGACCGCAGCAACACCAGCTCAGGACAACAAGCCACAGAGGCCCGTTAGCTCCATCCTGTGCCCACCCATGACTGCCATAGGCACCCACAGACCAGCTCCATCACCTGGGCTTATTTCATCAACTACTGAGTCCCAACATATGCTTACCTCTGCGTGCAAGAACCCTTCTTGCAATACCCTGCTTGTTTCCTGGTGCACCTGGAGGGAAACAGCCCATTGAAGCAGCCCAGGGCATCTCGCCATGCCCAGTGCAATGCTGCACAATGTCCGCTGCATCATGGGGACTTTAGTTGGGTCAGATCAAAGGTCATGGGACCCCTGCACAGAGCAGCCGGTGCTGCCCTGATATGCATTCTGTCTCTATACAGTGCCACCCACCCCTGTGCAGAGGAGGGTGAAGGCTTTGGAAATATTTTTTCTTACAATACCTTTGAAATCACTCCTCTGATCAGTATGCCGGGGCGTGCTCCATTCAGCACACATCCCCTTGTGCTGTCCTTTGCCAGAAGACTCATAGTTTCCCCCTCTCCTTGCACAGAGCTGCCTTTCAGCTCCTGTCCTGCTTTGTTTCAGGCTTGCCTCTCCCCAGAGGAGTCATTAACTCCAAGTCATGGGTGGTTTTGCCACCAGTAGCACAAGCATTGTGTAACGGCCCCTCTGACCAGTGGGACGTGGGGGTTCAGCCCTTGCTCTCCAGCAACCTCTTTCAGTGACACTGGCGGTTGTTTTTACCTAAGCCAGTTATGTCTATGGCTTGTCAGCCTTAGGAGTGCTTCCATCTGGATACAATCTAGACCTTGTGTTATCCCTCGGAAGCTGAGAGGAAGCCACAGGTTTTGGCAAGGGAAAAGCACAGTTATTCTGGAGAGCTTGGCTGGGCTAAGCTGTGATATTGTCCTCCTGGGAACTGAGAGTCAGATCCTGGCTCTTAATTTGCCCTGCAGCTCACTGAAGTCACTGCAGATGTAATATCTACTCATCTCACCAGGATGAGAGCCCACACAGGATCTCACCTTCAGCTCTCACCTTTCAACCTGTGACCCAGAACGTGACTCTGTCAGGCTCCCCCAGCCCACGGTGGGGATGCAGCCAGGAGTGAAAAAACAAGATGTGAAAGTCCCTGGGAGATAGCACCTGGGAAAAGGCATTTTTGCTCAAAAAAGCTGCTGGTCCTATAGCACTCAACCAGCCCACTGTGTCCCTGACCCAGTGGGAAGCATCTTTACAGAGAACGTGAGCTGCAGGCATGCAACAGGGCTTAGATATCAGCACACAGTGTCTGGAGAAGAGATTACCTTCTCCTTAGTCCAGGACTGGTTTGAGCACCCTTCTCAGTGCCTGCCTCTCATCCAAGGATGCTGGGAGAGAAGAAGAAAGCTGTTGTCCCTGTTACTGTAATGCTGAAGATGCAGCTGAAGAACTGGGTTATAAATGGTTACTGACCTCCCTGCTAACCTCCATCCATCCTATTACAATTCGCTTCTGCAGAGATTACAAGAATATAAAAGAAACATTGATTGTGCAGCTGATATTTATGGCTCTGACTGCGCCAAAACTACCTGCCCATCCCGGCACAGGTCAGGCTCCTGCAACAACCTGCCATGGGGAAAGGCCATGTCCGGTACTCTGCTCCTCACCATGATCAGGAACTAGACATGCATCCTCTCCGTGCCTTTGTCTAGCCTTTAATTCAGGCTGAAACTACCTTCTGACTAGGATCCCTCTCTGCCTCAGCAACCAGAGACACTTTCAGAGGAAACCCTCTTCTCCATGCACGCCCACACTTCATTGCTACCCCTCACTCGCCCTCAGGAAGATCATAAATACATGTCAATTATCTGATCCAAGGCACCCACCCTGGCCAGCAGTATCTTTAATAAACTGTAAAGTTATGCAAATTGGACCTGATGTGTGTTTCTCCTTTTGCATCCCTGAGACATTTGTGCACAGCGGCAGATACAGCGATATTGTGTTAGCTCCCTCTTTGCTGTGACACTGGGGTGTATAAGTGTGATTTATTTGCCATTTGTAGTATCAGCTGAGCATGTCTCATGCCCAAGTTACAAAAGGTGCTGCAAGGTTCCTATTTTCCTTCTTCCAGCAAAAATTTGTTACAAAGAAACCTGGCCCTTCCAAAAGAAGCTTGTCAATAGTTGATAGGATTTTTGGCACAGTGGGAGGTCTCTGCTGCAAGTTTTGGACCAGAATTGCTGATGCCTTTTCCCTTCTGCCTTCACAGGCTTCATACCATGCCCGTTGCTACCAATGTCAAGGGATTTTCAAGAAAATTATTAAGTTTGCTCCTAAGCACTGGGAAACAAGCAGTATTTCTGAGCCCCGACACCTTTGTGACAACGCCTTTCTCTTACAGTACCAACAAAGACACTGAACCGAATTCTGTAGTTTTCCAGACACAAATCTCATCACATAATTTGTCTTAGAAGCAACATGACCCAAGACAAGTCATGGTTTACCAATTCATTAAAGGCAGCTTTAGGGTGCTTAATATCAGATGAAAAACATTGCAACTACACGATGCCAAGAACTGTGTAAAACTCACTTGGCTGTTCCAAATGTGTTCAGAAATATTGATTAGTTTTAACTTTGTGCCAGTAGCTTTCCGACTCACACAGGTATTATATGTCCACACAACTCTAACTTTATTCCAGATCAGCTAATGTCCATGCTCTACTGCTGGATTAAGGTTACTAACATGGTAAAGAAGTCAGATTAACTTAACCAAAATACCACCATGCGCCTACGCATGATTCATAGCAAATATCTACACTTGCATCAGCCAACCTGCTGGTAAGGTAGTACAGCAGCATCACACACTAAAACCTCGTCACATCGTTTTAACTCATGATTGCCCCATCTCCTTGCAGAGTTCCCAGGAACCATCCAGGCTGGAAATTTTAATGAAGCAATTAAAGGAGGAAGATAACGATCAGCTTTTAGGTGAGACATGGGGCTACGATTTCTTCCCAGATGACACAGACCATGTGCCCTGGGACCATATTTTGTGTCCCAGGCTGAGGATAGAAGATGTTCCCTGCTGCAGAAAAACATGTCCCTGCATCTGCGTGCTCATGCCATGTTCCCATCGGTACAACCCTACCAGCTTCACCAAAGCTACTCTTAATCTGCCTGGGTACAGTGACAGCAGAAGGAGGCACAACAGCATTAGAAGGATGGAGAAGGCAAATATGACCTGAATTTAGCCCAAGGCAATGCAGCCATCAGACCTTTGCAGCCCCCAGCCTGTAGCAGTCACAGTGCAGGGGCTGCCCCTGCATTTCTCTTACATTGGCTCTGTAGCGATCTGGGTGCCAACATTTCTGACCAAAACACAACTGCATCTTAGAAAGCATCAGAGGAGGAGCTGGAGGGGTTTGTTTCGCACATCACCTTACCCCAGGCATGCCATAGCTGCGAAGGCACTGGCCTCAGCACACTAATGCTCAGCAATTGCTTTCCTGGAGCTCGCAGAGCTGAGACCTGGCCAAGGGCTCAATCCAAAAAACATCCAAATGATTTGTGAACTATTCCTAACATCAAACTAAGTGGAAAAGGGATCTTTTTGTTTATGCAATGATCCCATGGAGTAATTAATCCTCGTTGATCCTCACTGAGGAGGGAGGGATTGTTATGCTCCTTTCATCACAGATGGGGAAACTGAGGCACAGACTACATTTCATGTAGTGAGTCAAAGACACAGCCTCTTAATAAGTCTCTTTCCTGGAGAGCAATTCAGAGAGAAAAAATTAACAACTCTGATTTATTATAATAAAAAAGCTTGATCTCCCCTCCCCAAATTTACAATCAAAACAGAGCTTCACCCAGAAATTTTACGAGCACAGTGTGACATCCTCCACAGAGATTGAAATGTTTGTTTAGCCAAAACCCAGTGTGCCCCTGCCGAATGGTCTTGTCAGACATTTTCAAGCAGTCCTAATTAATACAAAGCTGGAGGGAGACTCAGAGCTCCCAACCCAGCCTTCCTCACCCTTGCAATGGGATTTTTCTCCCCCAGTACTAGATGTTTTAACTGCAGCAGTGCTGGGAGCTCTACCCAGGGTCAAGGCGCTTCTGTGAGCACCCGAGCTTACTCAATTGAAAAGTCAAGGGATAGAAATGGAAACATGCCCTAAAAAAAGAAGAATTCCCGGGAGTGGGCTCTGGCCAGCCAAGATTGTTTGTCTCCGGCTGTTTATACGAGGAAAAGCTGCTGAGTCTCACAAACAACCCTATCCAGGGCAGAGGCAGCAGCTGGTTTTATAGCCTGTTCATTCCATGACCTTCTGATTATTACCTGACCATTAGATTTAATGTCTTGAGGAGGCCTCGCTGATTTCCCTTCACCCCACCACCACGCTCACCCCCTTCCTCCTCTTAATGGACTGCATCTGCCCGGCAGACACAGCAAAGCTACCAGGCAATGGGGAGGGGTCGAGGGGGGACGCTGGCTGGGAGTAAGGAGAGCTGAGGAGGTGGGAGGGAGAGGGCAGCATTTGCCTGAGATCCCACAGGCAGCCCAGGAGGAGGAAACCGTACCTCAGCCAAGGAATTGCCCCAGATGAGGTGAGTGCAAATCAGGTTTGGGGGATGGTGCCCAGAGAGGGGTCTCAGGGATGCTTTGAATGCTTTGAAGTGACAATGCCCTGTATCTTGCAGGGGCAGAGGTGGTTGGGCACCCAGGCATCCCAGGCACAGCCCCCCCATCCCAGCATTGCTGGGACACACACGGTTTGCTTCTGAGTTGCAAAATTCAGACTCCCAAAGCAGCCAGGGTTTGCTAGCTCTCTTCCAAGGTCAGACCTGCCCGTGGGTGAAAAACAATGCAAATACAGTTTCAGTTGAGCCAAAGGTCAAGCTCGGGAGTATCCACTGGGGAGCAAGGTTACAAGAGGGGAAACCGAAGCATTAAATCCCTATCGTGTGGAACTAGGAGGTTCCCGTTTGGTTGTTGTGATCCCTCTCCCCTCAAATCCTTAAAAAACACTGAGCCCTTTGACATGGGATGACGTCACATGCCACGGGGGCTGTTTCCACACAAGCCATGAGCAAACCTTCGCTTTCAAAGTCTGCATTTAATTCACGAATGTACAATGGACTGTGGAGCCTTCCCTGATATCCTTCAGAGGATCCACAGGCTGGAAACCTTCCCTGGCTAGAAGTTTTCGCAGATGGTCTAAGGAGGTTGTGTGGGTCAAACCAAGATAAGCAACTTGTGCATAACAGGGAGCTACGGGAAATGCGAGCCATGGGTTTACCAGAGACAATGGATTTTTCTCCTGCAGCATCCATGCTGGAGCAGGCTGGGGGCAATGCAGGCATGTGGTCATACACGACGGCATTAATGGGGGCCAGCCACCTACACCCTGGTAGGAAACTCTCCCCAGTTCGGGGAACCCTGTGCAGAGTTTCCCATGGGCTTTTAAACAATTCCCCCCACCCCCTCCATCTCCTCTGCAACACTCCCATCCATGATGCTGATGCCTATGTTTCTTAGCTGGCCAAAATTTTGAGTTGTTCTCACCTATAGACGTGCAGAGCACTGCAAGATCCTCTGCTGAAATGCAAAAGGACTGTTGCTCCGAGAGAGGGGGAGAAAGTCCGCCTAAGCCCTGCTGGGTGACACAGACATTCAGTAACTAGACACAGAAGAGGATGATGGCCCATACTCAGGAAACAGTATCTCCCCTAATCCCCAAATTGTGTCTCCTGGGGATCGTTAACCAAATATCTTGCCCACAGCTTAATTGTAGCCAATTATGCCAGCGGAGAAAAGTGCACTTTCATTGTTTGGACACAAAGAAAAGCTGAGCAGGAGAGCTGGGATCAATCTACTCAGAGAAAATGTAACAAATGGGGCTTTGTGAATATCTTTCCTCGGGTTTTTCTTTTTTTCTTTCCTTTATTTTTTTTTTCTTTTTTTGGCTTATTGCCAGGTCCAAGAAAAACTGGGGCAAGAGGTGATGAGGGAAACTGAATTTAGGTCAATCAGAATAAAAAACACCAGGCAAATTAAAAAGGAATGGATTTTGTTCAGATTTTAAGCGTTCCTTTAAACTCCTTAAAAATGAAATGAAGAAAAGCCTGAACTGAAAAGGTCATGTTGACTCTAAAAAGAAAATAGCAGGATCTTTCTCATGCATTTTAGCTGGGGGAGGAGGAAGGTGTGCTGGGAGCATTTTGGTGTCTCAATCTGTGCTTTTCACTGAAATGGAAACACTACATCCAGCTCCAGTAATGACAGAACGGCCTTCAGGCTGCCCACTGTCTTGCATCCCAATACATCCCAGTGCATCCCAGTGAATGGTGGCAGATAGACCAACCCATTCTGCGTGTACCCCTACCTGCACTTGACAGGTAACTTTTCAACCCGTGGGGAGCTGATTCCAGTTTGGGCCATGCCTGTCTCACAGTGTACCTAACTGCATGCAGGAACCATGGTTTTCTCAAGCTTCAGCCAGTCTTCTCCACCACTTTCAGGTGTCACCAGCTCCTGGGAACTCTGAACTGGGTGGTGGCTCCAGGCACAGTCACTGTAATTTTCAGGTGACACACTAGGACCACTGCTTGTGTGGGATCTGGGGATAAGAGCAGGATTGTCCATGGTATGTACTGCTGGAGCAGGAAGGCCCTTGGTCTGATCCATCCAGCTTGTCCTCCTGGGAGAGGAACCAGTTGTCCTGAACCTACAGGATCTCATCCCAAAGTAGCAGGACATTGTGGGAGTGCTGGTCACCAGCATTTGCCCCAGGCACGCTGAGCTGGTTTCACAAAGTGGCTGGGAACTGCTGGCATGACCTCAGACCTCCAGGATGATTAAAGGGATGGAGGAGGAAATAGAGAAGAAAGCTTATGATAGAGAATGAACAAGAGCAAAAGAAATTCTAAAGTGTGTGGCTAGAAAGAGGAAAAGCAGACACGGGGCCAGCACTGCCAGAGAACAGGCCAGACAAGGGAGCAGAGGGAGCGTCAAAGAGTGAATCCATGTGTATTTTCTATTAAAGTGCTCTGAAAGGCAGACAATTCAATGTGTGTCTGCCTCATCTCCTACACCAATTAATTCAGTAATAGAAAAATCTCATACAGACTCATCAGCTACGCTCTTCCTTTCATGACTGCTTTCCATCAGCTTATACATATTTAAAATACCTCAATCCTTGGTTTGCAGCATGGCATGCCACACTGAGAGAAACTCCTTTCTGAAAAAGTCTCAGACCAACAGAGCCCACCATTTAACGTCATGACAAAGGACAGTAAGATGAAGACTTGTAGGACTGGGTTCACATCCAGCCCAGGCTGGTGGCAGCCAAGAGTCACCACTTTCTTACGGTATTTTTAACAGTTTCCCATAAAAAGGTTGAGGAATAAAGTCAGATATTTTAATCACAAAAGTCACCATCACTGACAGACTGCTGATGGTCCTAAGGTGAGTCTTGTACCATGAGGTGATGCTAAGGGAGAACCTCATGCCTGGCAGGACATGCACAGCATGTGCCACCTTCCTCTGGGGCTGCCAGACTGCCCAGATTTCCAGTTAAAACAGCAAAGAAACGAAGCCACCCATCAGGACAGGAGCTTATCGAGCCTGCACAGGCAGTCCCACGTGGTGCAAGTCCTGATTCTGCGTCTGTGCATGGCCAGGTCTTGGCCAGGGACCTTCACCGAAAATCCAGGGAGCTACAGGAGGGGGATGTCAGCAGGTGGTGCTCTTCACCTGAATTCAGGGCCCCCGTTTGTGGGATTAAGGGATGCCCCATGCTTGGGGCGTCCTTCTTAATGGCAAGATATAAAATGGAGGTCTTGACCACTCATGACCATTAAACTGCTCAGAGAATTGACTGTAAAAGTGGCATCTTGCTCAACAGCTCCATTCCCTCCTACACGTCCAGCCATGAACAGAGGCTGTATTGCTTTAAGTGCCTGCACAGAGAGGCTGCTAATGCCTACACCAAGAGCTGGTGGGATGGACCTGGTGCCCTTCTGCATGCTGTCAGCAGAAAAATCAATGGTCCTGTCCAGAAACAGGAATTTAGGTGCCTTCCTTTTCTCCTAACCCAGTGCATATTAGGCTCCCAGCTCCGTGGTGGTTGGTGCTAGCTTCCCATCATCTTTCATCTGGACGTGTTTCTTGAAGGCAGTGGCATTTTGCAGGTCTCAGGGATGGTGTGTGTTTGTCTGCAGGGGATTCAGCACAAGTAGTGATGGAAGGAGCGGGATGCTCCCAGCGTGGCTGTCAGATCGCCGGTGTCAAGAGTATCAGTGATGCTGACAGTTGGGGATGGGGAAAAACCAACATTACAAACTGAGCCTAATTGGTCTGGAGTTGTTGGAGAGCAAACAGAGATGCTGGGATGCCCAAGTCTGCCTGTTGGAGCAGCAACGTTTCCCAGGGAAGATCCCAGAGCTCTGCTCTCCAAGCACCCGGGGTATTACCACTGATGCTCTGATCTCCCCAGCTGCTCTTTGAAGAGTGTCCACTACAGCCCCAAGATCTAATTGTGATATTTCTGCAGAAAAATCCTCAGCCAGTGCAGCTGGGTCTGAAACCATGTGAGATGTGTGTACTTCTTCCAGGCTTCCTGACCCACTGATATTTCTGGCACACGTTTTCAGCTCTTCTGGCCAGCTGACATCTTTCATTCTTGGGCAGTGTTCAGACATTTCTTAAGCAATTTTTCCTCCATCACAGGGTATGAACATCCTCTCACCTGCCCTGTTATGAGGACCTGATATTTAGGTACAGCAAGGAATCCAACCTCGCCCTGCAAAATACTCCTAAGATCAGTCTGGTGATTCAAGGAGCAGGGCAAAAGGGTTTAGGTTAATAGCTAATATTTACAAAATATGTAATTTCTTAAGAAAATCTTTGGAAAGCTCAAGTAATCCATTCGTGTTGTGTGTGACAAGCATCCAGCCAAGAAATACAATATACCCTGGGTGCACAAGCCAGCAGACAGCACTATTTGTATGCACTGCCTGTCTTTGGTAAAACTGCTTTGCTATACAGACCTTTCTCAAAGGGAGGAACTGTTGGGTGGGTGTTTGCTAAAAGCACCTTGTTCACCCTCAAAGCAATACACAGTGAGAAACTGGAGTCACTGCATCTTCTTGGGGGAAAAGTGTGGTGCAGGGGGGGTGGCACCATCACCTGAGGACATGCAGAAAGCTTCTGCCAGGGAAAAATAAGACCAGTGAGACCATTGGACAAAGTAAAAACTCTGCTTTCTGCTTTACAGAGTCAAGATGCCTTTTGTCTGCCTTCCCTCCACCCCCAAAATGCTGTCTATGGACTGTACAGTTACTCCACTCAGTGAAAAAGAGGTAACTTCCACAAGCCTTTGTTGAATTTATAATTAAGGGTCACCACTATTTCCTCCCAGCAGAATTGCCTCAGTAGACCAGGGCATGAAAGGGACTTGCTTTGAAACAGGGACTGTTACTGTTCAATTGGTTATTGATTATTAGCCCATCTCATCCCGCAGTAAAAGCAGGAATTAAGACAGAAATGGTCAGCCTGAGATCAAAGACCTTGCAATGGCTCTTCGAAAAATGATGATTATTTATTGAAGCACTGGTCCAATAAAAGCAAATGTGATGATATCTATTGATATTTGATTAGGAGTTTGCCAAGGGGCCAGAAATACATTATTAAATAAAACTGCTACCTATTATATGAAAGAAAACCCTTACACTGCTGCCCAATATAGCCCATGGGTCTGTCTCCATCTGTGCTTTCTCATTGCATTCTTCAACTGTTCAGCTCTTTGTGGGGGAAGAAACCATCTTTTCCATTACAAATGTCAAACATCCAGCACAACTGAGCCTGATCTTGGGCTGAGGTGTCTCAGTGTTACACTAATAATAATAAACACCAGTGTCTGTGATGAATCAGACCATGTTGCAAACACCAAGGGAGGACGAGGAAAGGACAAAACTACTGGAGAGATTAGGAAAATGAGCAAGAAATCGGAGAGGGGGCTTGGCTTGTGGATGAACACACCTGCAATTGCTGAGCAGATGGGATGGGGCGAAGAGGAACAGTCTTTATTTGGGGTGAAATCTGTCTCACTTCCCTTTGCCCACCCAAAGTTACGTGTCTAGATTAAGGTCTCCAAATCAAATGGAGCAAACACTACAGGTGTCATCTGACTGATTAAAAAAACCAGCTATCTCTATCTGTTAGATCATCCAGGTCACCTCTGCCAGGTTTGAAGGGTGGATGTGGGACCTTTGGGAAACCTTTCTTCTTCTGAACTGAAGCAGCTGAAGACTGTGGGATCCTCCTGCACACCTGAAGACTCAAATCCACCCCTTCCATGGCAATTTGCCATGTAGAGAAGACTGACATGGCATAGGCCATTATCGGGGAGGCCCCTAGAGGCACTTTACTGGCCTGAACACACCTTACTTCATATGGACAGAGGTACATGGGATGAGCCCTGTCCTTCCAGATTTCATGGGAAGACTATAGGATTCCATTTCTCCAGCTTTCAGTACATTGAAAATGCAGACTTTGCCCTTTTTCAGAAGTAGTTTTAGGTTTGATTCAGTCCACACTAAGCAAGCTGACAGTGACAACATGAAGGAGAGCTGTCCATAGCCCAGGAGACCCTGCAGCAAGGCAGGGTGCTTCTCAGCGCAGGGTTTCCCAAGGGAAGTGCTGCTGGAGGCATACAGCAAAGGACAAAAATGATGGTTTGTGGGGAGAGGTTACAGTAGCTCCCCATCTCCTTTCCCCTTCCTGGCACTTCCCTTTTTCTTTTGCCAGCCTGTTCTTCACCCATATTGTCTGAACATAACGCAACTAAACTCAGATCTGTTGGTGTCTACCTGCCCTGGACATTGGATGTTTCTGTTACTGTTCTAGGTGGAAGAATAGCCCTAAATCAGCCTGGCTTCTTCCCACTATATCTGCTGGCTTAAGAAAATCATGCCCTCATACCAGAAACCTAGCCTAGAATTTTCAAGCCAGAGAGATGTGCTTTTGTGCAGGGAAGCACAAACCCACAGGGAGCCCAGCTCTTCTTCACATGAGTCACGGTGTCAGTCTGGGCATGTGTGTGCTTGGGATGCCCCCAAATCTGGCAGTGGAAAATTAGGTATGCAAGTGGGAAGAATACACACAATCCACTGGGAAAGCCAGGCTCTGCTTAGCCAAAAATATCTGGAGAAAGTCAGAGCACTCCTCAAATATCTACATCCAGCAGAGCAGAGGACATACTGCTGGGAATCAGTGTTGAAAGGCAGTAGGACGAGACAGCTCTGATCCAGCAGCAGCTGTGCTTCCTAGCTGGCAGGGGCAAGGAGCAGGCTGGAAGATTTCTGGCCCATCCCACCTCTTCAGTATTCATGACTACTGATGAATATTTTACAAAGCTTGAAATATTTACGGTTGGAGTTGACCTTTTTTTGTTGCTGATACATCATGCATGGTTAGATGTGATCATTTCACGGTGACATTTACTGAGTCATGAAAAAGGCACAAACACCCCTGAAGCCACTCCCATGCTCATCTCAAAAACAGGACAACCCTGAACAGATCCAGCAGACTGGTGTGTATCCCCTCCAAGACAGGGATGACCACATTGTGGGTGCTCACTCCAGGAACTGAGAAGTGCTCCAGCTGAGACAGGTTGACCCATTCAATGCTCTGAGCTGTCACTCTGTCCAAGATCATTATGTATATTTTAAGTTTCAAGGATTTCAGCAGTTACCAGTCTCTAGCAGGCTCTGGGGCAGGGCATTCTGAAACATGGGGACAGGTCATGTCCAGAGAAGGAGGCAGAATCCCACACCACTTATGAAAATGGCTGAGAAGAGTCCTGGGATGAGAAGAAGTGATGCAGGCATTGCCAGTAAAGTCCTGGAACCTTCTTTTTTAGCAATGGTTATATTTATAGCAATCTCTCAAGACTGGTCTGACCAGTGCATTTTCATTGTCCCAGTTCAACACTATGAACTGCCATCCTAAAACACATGGTCCAGACACAGCAGTTTAACACACTGCTGTGCATCAGCTGGGTCACAGGATCTGCCCAACATGTAGGCTAGGACAGCAGGGCGAATGCCCCCATCATCCAAAAAGACAGGAGGGCTTGGATGTTCACCCATCTCATGGCAATGGCCTCCTCCCCAGAAAAAGAATGAAGTAACATCTTGCAAATAGTTAAAGACCTGTAATGTCCCTGATTTTCAGGCCATATGTCAGGTGTCCAGACAGTGATGACACCCTGAACTCCACCGTCTGCTGCTGTTTGTAGGTGTCCCAGTGCAAATTGCCATCAGAATGGGGTGTGGGGAGAACCTGCCCTGATATCCCTACTGTCTTGGGGTGGACTTCAGGAACATTTCCATTGCACATTGTTTTGCAGCTGAGTGACCTTCAGTGCCAGCCAAGTGCAGATGAAAGAGCCTCCTCCTGGGACCAAGAAAGGTTTGGAAGCCAGGAACAGGAACCTGTCTGTCAATGAAGCAGCTGGTGGTGTGCT
Organism: Rhynochetos jubatus; assembly: GCA_027574665.1. Classification (NCBI taxonomy): domain Eukaryota; kingdom Metazoa; phylum Chordata; class Aves; order Eurypygiformes; family Rhynochetidae; genus Rhynochetos; species Rhynochetos jubatus. Next base: position 2,847,225 of record CM050672.1, on the reverse strand, counting down.
CCCCCAGCCTGCAGGATAGCAAAAGGACACCCCATCTTACCTCAGCCTTAATCTGTGGGTTCTCATCAAAGATGGGGCCCTATGACCATCTCCAGCCCAACACAGCCCAGAGAAGCTCAGCCCATCACAGCTAGACCAAACCACTCTGCCTTTCCAAAGCTGCTCATATCTCTTCTACCATCTGCTGCTCCCTGGCACAGAAGCAGCAGCAAGGCAAAGCTTTGGGTATCTGCCACCCAGGCCCTCTTTGCATTCAGAGCCATCCCACATGTCTTGAGCTCCCACTCAGCCCAGAGCAGCTGCAATTCCACAAAAAAAAAGTGTTGTAAGATGCCACTTAAAGCAGCATTAAGCAGAAGTGATCAGGCCATGGACCAGCAAAAGCTCCCAGTTGTACAGTCCTCAGCTACTCTGCTACGCTTTTGAGAAACTGTTAACCCTGAGCTGACTTTGAGCTCATTTAAATCAAGTATTAGTAACTCCTCTTCTTTACGCCTCTGATACATTTTCCCCTTCTTCTCCCCTTTCCAGCCCATTTCTCCTCCTTCTGTTTTCTCCTTCCCTTTCTCCCCTGCCCTTTTCCCCTGAAGAAATGAACTAAAGACGAAAAGTATCTGTTTGCTGTTTGCTTTGTGACCATTATTACTGTTCTCGATGCCTCCACTGTGTGAATTCTGGACACAGGGAGCAGTAAATGGGATGTTTAATCTTGCTGTCAGGGCCATACAACATTCCCCAAGCTCCTTCTGGGGTAACAAGAGCTGCTCAATTGACAAAACAAGTCAAGGAATGAATAAACCAACAGAAAACATTCAACCCATGCTATTAATCCACGCAGAGCCAAAGCCAGATGCAGGAAGGGAGAATCACATGCCAGTGACTTGTGGCCACTGTTGCTTCCTGGAAGCTTTGGCCATAAGGAATGCAAGCTGTTCCAAGCACATGCACCTTTCCCACAGCATCATCCCAAAAATGTGCTGGTCAATGAACATCACTGGCTTGCAACAGCCTGGGAAGCAGCAGCACTTTCCCCTCCCCCCACAGATCTAATTTCTAGGGTGAGATGGGCTTAATTTGTATCTCCTCCAGAGCTTCCGCTGTATCTTGAAAGTGGTACGAGGTGCTGCTGTCACTGGGAAGAAGGATTCATTAAGGTGATGGAGGGCTGAGTGGAAGTGGCAAGCAAGGGTTGCATTTTGGGAGCAGCCTTGCTTGGCATGATGCCTGTGGCATTTTGCTGCAAGCCTGCTGCACACCCAGAAAATCAGTCTGCTTATTGCGAGTGAAGGGGTGCCTTGGGTACCAGTGCGTCCCAGGTGGCCGCAGTTCACACAGACACTGGCAGGAGATTTATCTCTGTGCTTTCAAGCTGAAAACAACCTGTCAAGCTAAGCTTCTCTGATAGGAGCTGAACCATGATTTCTTCCTTTGTCCCCTTCTGAAACAACCAGTAGTGACCATTTTTAAGACCTCCCACAGGGATGCTGAGGCCAGTGCAAAACCAAGAGGTTCTCCAGGATGGAGCCACCTAGCCCTCACACCATCTCCACCTATGGAACACCCCGAACACAGATCCAAACACTTCACATGTCTTCAAGCCTCAGGCAGAGTCCTTGGAGACCTTGGCTTGGCCATAGCAATGCCTTGTTCATGGTGAGGCATAAGGAGATGGGCAGGAGGATGCTGGGCTAGAAAGGATGGTCTGAAAGACTTTTCCTACTTTCCTGGTGCCTGACATATTCTAGATTCAATAATCCAACAAAAATAGGAGTGGCAGTGATCAATAACATGGTGTCATGTTATTGGGGTCAAAGAGCCAGGCACTGATAGAGGTACTTTGCCACAAAGTATTCAGCCAGGTATCAGCACATCCATGTGATAAACGTATGTTGCGTGTAACGTGCATCAGAGAGGACAGACCTGGGGCTGGGAGCAGGGTGGGGGAGCTGCCTCCTGGCCCTCAGCCAGGCATGAAGGAGGGGGTGAGAAGCACCATGCTAACAGCAATGTGATTTTTGGATTCCTGGATGGATTACTGATAGGAGAGGTCCCTGTATTCAGAGGAGGCTTTTCCTCCTCTCTACGAGGGGAGGACAGGAGCATCTCCAGGAGACACGTGCCCCATAGGCCATTACAGCATTCAGGATGATGAAGATGTTTGTTAATGGAGCTGAGGTAAAGGCTAGACTCATCCAACTGTGAGAAGTTTCTGGAGATGCCCACCAGAATAATAATTGCAGCATTAAGCATTCGGAGGGTACTTAGCAATGCTGTCATATCAGGCAGGACTATCAGACAGCCACTAATGCATGCACACAGCTTCCCGATCGCAGAGGCGGGGGAAAGAAGGGAGAGGGAATTTAAAGCACATCTAACTGCTCAAGCCATGGGGGCAGGGGACAGGAAAAAGAGAGATTATTTCAAAGGTGAATAGAAATGCTTTTAAGCATAAACAAACAAAGCACCTGAGATCCCAGATCATGACAGGAATGGATACTGAGATGAGCGTTATACCTCTGCGCATTTTAATGGGGAACATCTGCCAAGCCTTCATGGTGGGTGGAGGACAGAGGCTTTCAGGGAATTGCTTTCTTTCACCTGCAGGACTTGAAAGACTTCATCCCACCTTGGCTCGGGCAACCTACGTCCCCCTCCTGCCAATCTCTCAGGTGCCCAAAGCCCGTCAGGAGCATACAAATGTGGTCTGGGTGCAAGAAGAGCTGTGTCCACCCATGGACTGTCTGATGGGCATCTCCAGCAGAGCCCACAAGAGCAATTCTTAACGGAAATCAGTTTTGCAGAAGCAGAAAGATTCACCTCACTGTGCACAAAGGCTTTACTAACACCTGAGACAGCTGGGAGGCTGTATCACCCAGGTGATCTCTCTTTCAGCCCCATCTCTGACACTACATTTGTGACGGATTACATTAATACCTTTACAGCAGTTCCTTCCCTGTGTCTAAGTTTCCCCTGCCTTGCAAGGGCAATGACACATCATGATATCTTTGATCACTTTGAGGTGGAGGGCACCTCTGAATGGTGCAGAACAGTGCAAAATTACAGTGCTAATCAAAGCTAATGGGCATTCACATATTTAAAGCTGCAGTGGACCAGGCAGGGCACTCAGCAGACCAGGATGAAACCCTCACTTGCTGCTATTCTTATTTATACGACCACTTGAACAACAGTCACATACCTTCTATAAGAGGTAGAGCAAGAATGTAGGGCATGGGGAATTTAGAGAGAAAACATCTGTGTTTGAGGACATGATTTAGAAATGACATTCAGTTCACCAGGAACTGAACCAGGAGCCCTGATCTTGCTCTGCACAGTCACAGGTTGGCATGGGGCCTGCAGGGTCAGCTCTACAGCAGTGTGGAATTCAAAAGAAAAATAAAGTAACGGAAACCATTAAAAATGCAGCCATTATTTCTTCTAAGAAGCCATTCTGTCTGCATTGCCTTTCTCCACACCTACACAAGCAGCAGCATGTTAGAACAGGACCATGGCATCATCCCGAGAAAAGATTAAGAATACAAAAAAACCACCAACTCAAGCAGCCCTCCCCCCTCCAACCTAGATACGGATCTGCTGTCACTTTCAATCAAAACACTCATCAGCATCCTATTTTCCCCCGAACTGTCACTGTGCTGCAGTGCTACGGCTGGCCTCTCTCCATGCTCCCTGTTTGCAGCAGGGAGGTGAAGGATGTCAGCTCCTCCTCAGCAGGTTTCCCAGTGCTTGGACCCCACCACCAAGAACCCACCAGCTCTTGGTCTGGGCGAACTGGGCCAGTGAAGCTCCTCCAGTTCTCTACCTCTCTGATGTGGGATCTCCCACAATCCATGTTCCTGTCCATCTTCTACAGTCAAAGTTTGTTTAATTATTAACCTTCACATTGCTTCAAAAGCAACAAGAAAAGAATGCCTGTAACGTTGCAAAACTGAGCACTGAGGACAGAGGAAGTCCTAAAGCTGGCTGCAGGATGACACAAGCAGCAAGGTCCCAACAGCCTGGGGCTCCTGCTCCCCTCCCTGGCACTGAGTTGCATGAGGCTAGTGGAAAGATTCCTTTGAATTCACACCCCGTGGATATTGGGGGGGTTGAGGTGACTCTGGCACCCTTCAGAGATGCTTCTTCCATCCCAAAATACATCTCTGAAATAACCGGAATGATTCGCCGCTTCCTTCAGTGAGACGATCTGGGATGAAACCCAACTTGCTGTCTAGAGGACAGGGGAGATGAATCCCTGCCTCGTGTTGCTGGTAAGCCCAGGTTTAATTTAGACTGCTCAGAAAACAAAGGGGAGAAAAGTGAGTCTGGATCCTAGTTAAACAGCAGCTACACAAAACTGAAAGTGAGCCTGGGCTGGAAACATCCAACAACAGGGGTGTTCCTAGAACTAAGAAATGCACAGCACACAATGTCTAGCTCAAGACAACTGCGAAGAAAAGAACTTTTCCTGGATTTTTTCCTTGCTCTGAAGAACCCTGTCTTTGCATGTGTGAAAGCCACTAGACAATCAGTCTGGATTAGCGAGACATCTGATTAAAACGAGCGCCAAGAACAATGGTTGCTGATGATGAGTAAGGTTGGATTTAGGTCACATTAAAACATTGTGAATAAATCATCCCACTGAAGACCAATTACACCAGATTCTTTGACTGACGGATGGAAAGGAAAAAAAAATCTTCTGATGCATTTCTGACGATTTCTAGGCTGCCCTTTAACCATTCTCTGCCTAGAACTAAGCACAACACTTTTCTAACAAAAGGCTCTGAGCAACTTACTTGCTCCCTGAGGCTTTTGAAGGAATGGTATGGAACAGAGCAGAACCAGGCGCAGATGCACTTATCATAGAATCACAGATTGGTTTAGGTTGGAAGGGACCTTAAAGATCATCTAGTTCCAACCCCATGACACCTTCCACTAGACCAGGTTGCTCCAAGCCTCATCCAACTAGGCCTTGACAGCCAGGGATGGGGCATCCACAACTTCTCTGGGCAACCTGTTCCAGTGCCTCCCCACCCTCTCCATGAAGAACCTCTTCCTGATATCTAATCTAAACCTCCCCACTTTCAATTTAAACCTGTTACCCCTTGTCCTGTCACTCCCTGCCCTTGTAAAAAGTCCTCCCCCCCCACCCCAGTTTTCTTGTTGGCCCCTTCAGGTACTGGAAGGCTGCAATAAGGTCTCCCCGGAGCCTTCTCTTCTCCAGGCTGAACTTGTTCCAATGTAATCTAAATCAGGTGAGACTGTGGCTGTGGCTGTCTGTAGCCTGGTGGAATAAGAACGAGACTCTCTCCTTGTGCAGGGAAGATTAGCTGTCCCCTGACCCTCACTTTGTGTAACAGCCTAACTCCCCTTTTAAAAGCTCCCTCTTAAAATCCATGGCAGGTCTTTCTCCCAAATTTACAGTTACAGAACCTGCCAAAAATAGCTTGGCTTGAGTCTTCTCCTGAAAGCTTCTCAGAGATCTTTTTCAGCTCATGACTGTCATTTTCCAGGATGCTTCTCTTCTTCCTCAGGCAGCTTTGCCTCTTATCCTTCTTCTGTCCCATCTTTTCCCTCTTAGTGATTCTGTTTCACCATTTACAACAACAGTAATAATTTCTTTTTAAATTTCAGGAGGTAGAAACCAGCTGCACTGAAATCAAAGGTTAAACCACCACTTTTAGCAAAGCCAACATGTCATCTTAAATCAACCCTTAAAATAAAGAATCTTTAAGCTGGGTAATACAAGCTCATCCTGGCTTCGAGTGCTAGATGTATAGCTTTCCATAGCCAACAACCTTTATCCATCTCATACATCAAATGCTTATTTGCCACCAGTTATTGTTGCTTGATCTGTGTTCACTGAGCTCTTAAATTACTATTTTAAAAAATAATCTCCCTATTGTCTCTCTTGAAAATACAAAGAACAATCTGGAACAAAAGGAAATTTCCCCCCTTAATGGTTCATTGGGTTGGATACAAAGCTCAGCCTAACAAAGCCCAAGTGGATTGCAGAGAATTCTACCTGCTCTAAGCAAACGGTTCATCCTAGACTTAACCAAATGCCCATTCTCCCAGCAGCCTCTCACCCACCACTGTCCACAATCCTGGCACCCTAAATCTCCTATTAACCATTGCACCTTTCAGGGCACCCTCCAAATCCAGGCTTAGGCAGGACAGAAACTCTTCTGCAAACACACGGCTCTTTGTGTGCATGCCAGCACACGCAGAACATGCTAAAGGCAGCAACTTTCCTTTCAGAGGCTGATCCTTGAGTCCTTGAGCTCTACAAAACTCTTCCTGGGTCCTTGTTTACCTTGGGAGGTCACAGCTAACCATGCCCTCCATGGGCCGGCACTGGCACAGCTATGTTTGTTGCTGGGCATCAATAGCTTGTTTCTATGATCCCCCGGGCTGATGCAGAAATGTTCTTATTCTGTAACAAATATGCCTGGACTGCCCCCAGGGTGAAGGAGAAAGGATTAGTTACTAATCTTTTCTGATAGCGATGACGAAGTTAACAAGTTTATTGATTTTGGTAAGTAAAGCTCTTTATGTTGCTGCCTTCTTTATATAAATGCAAATATATATTTAGATAAAGCACATATCGCCAACCCTCTGTGCTGTGACCCAGCAGCATCCCTGAAGCACGCTGGGCCAAGCCACCCTTGGAATTACTTGAATTCGGATCTCTTGCTCACACCAAAAATATTGCTGGAATATGCCATGTCTTTGCGAAATGCCTTTGAAGCACTTATTGGTTCTTATTTCATTTCGAGCACAAAATGTGAGAAGCTGAGCGGAGCTCAAAGGCAGCTTGCTCCAACCTGCCTCGCCATGGGGGACGTGCTTGCTAGGAATCAATGGCATAATCCATTTTGTTCTGTCTTGCAATACACTCCTACATTTAATCCACAAGGGCACTGTAGTTTTGGTGCCAAATTAGTGCTGGCACAGAATACGTGCATCACCTGCGTCTGGGAAATCACCTTTACAAATTCCTAACTGTATTGCATTTGGCATCTTTTACAACACAGAGGTTACACAGAGTTTAGTTACAGCTTTGACACCAGTGCTGAAGCACCATGGGAATTTGGTTCACAGCCTGCCATAACACAGAAAATTACCTTCTTTCCTATAAAGATATGAATTACACTAGATCTTTAAGTATATATTACTAGCCAGCATAACGCAAGAATATATATGATTAATCACATGATGGGTACATGTATATTTCTATATTTGTATGACAGCCCCAGTACAGTCTAAGGGCCTGGCAAAATTCACATCCTGATATAAACATATTCTTGACAAACAGAATTCTTTATCATCTAAATAATAAGTCAATCACTGATTTCAGTATAATAAACTGGTGACCAGATAACGTTAGAAAGAATTCAGCTTTTAAAGAAGTAAATAAAGGATAAAGGTAAGTGAAAGGGAAATCAATAAAAAGATTAAGGCATTTCTATGAGTCACCTAAACGAGACAGCTACAAATGAAAGAAGTATTTTTCATTATATAATATAAGCAAAAGGGTAGATGGTTTCATGAAGTATTTTTTATTCTTTTCCATATTCTGCCTACCTAAAATTCTTTGAACAATGAACTCACTAGTGGAGTCCAGACATTAAAGCCTCTCTCCCAGTAGACACATTAGAAGACCAGCAGGGCTTCCAGCAAAGCTAGACTCAACTTTCCTGCTCATTCGAGAGCAACCGTCAAGCATAAACTAACCCAAATATTTAAAAATTTTCCAGGGTTTCTTTATACATTGCAAAGGAATCACAGCGTGACAGAATTCGCTTTCTAAAAGACATCCTTTGAAGGTCACCTTAAAAAATCCCAGGAGAACTCGAAGCATGGAGCAAAGACCAAAACGCCTTAAAAGGAACTTTCCCGGCCATCAATTCAGCCCTTGCTATTGCTGGCAGCCACATAATGCAACCTATTCATAAAGCTCCATTTTAAACTACGTGGGCTTCTTGCCGCCACCGCTCCTGCTGGAACCTGTTCCAGGACCTCACTCCTCCAAGCTTCCAGACCTTCTAATTTCCAGACTGGGTTTATTGATGGCCATTTTGTAACTCTTTGGTCACAGGCCAGCCTCATCCCTTGGTTTTCCTCCCTGCATGGTACGTCCCTGCACTGCACTGCACTGCTCTGCTCTGGGAGAGTCATCACATCTACTCCTGCGCTCCTATGGGTCGACCAGGATGGGATGTGGGGGAAGCTCATGGCAGAAGATCCCCCTGTAGCCCCTCTGCAGTTGATGGGATGAGAGGTGGATTTTCCAGAGTGGGATTTGGAGCAGATACCTTGGCTTCTTTCTCTGAATCACCTGCTGAAGGAGTCGTCTTTTCATTGACAAGACAGACTTCAAAGAAACCAGGCTGCCTACAATGAAGTAGCCTTTTACAAATAGCTGGCCCCAGCTCTGCTTTTGAGTGTCCCCTTTCCCAGTCATCCCAGAAAACCTTATCCAGATCCAGCCTGAGTGCTGTTCAGACAACTTGCAAAAGGGACAGCAAGCACCTCCATGTGTTCAATCAGTCATATAAAGCCATGAATTATCCTTGATATCAGGAAGAGAAAAAATTTCCCTAGTAGGTAGGCTCCAGGTTACACCAATCTTCATACTGGTACTGCAACGATGCACATCTTCCTGCCCGCAAAGGAAAGATCTCCTGAGATAACGAATAGAGCTGGCTGTCATTCAGGGAACTGGAGAGGAGACAAGACCTTGTAGGATTTACCTGGATATATCTCCCTACCCAAGTCCTACATCAGGCGGGGGTGCATAGCCGCAGAGAATGGTATTCATCTCCTCCAGCAACATCAGAGCAAAATCTACATTTACTGGTCTCCCGTAGGGTTTTACAGCAAGACAGGTACCTGGCAGTACAGGAGCTGACGGGCTCTGTGATGTCTCCACTGCAATGGTCTGAACAGCACTGTCAGAATCTCCAAGAGCAGGAAATAATTGAAGCAGAAACAAAGATCTTCAGGAAATTCTAGCATCTTCAATAGCAACTCCTGAGCAAATAACACTGAATTAATTTTATATAAGAAAATATTGTATTTGATTTTTTTAATGGATTTTTTTGCCCCAGGATCATTTTAATTTTATGTGGGTTTTCTTATGTTTTCAGTGTTCGATGATGTGACTTCTGTGACAGTACGTAATATGACGTGCCACTCCATGTTAGTGGTGACGGAAAGAACATGATGCATTATCTGTTACTCCTGCAATGCCAGACCATGACAGAGCTGGAAATGCAGGAACCAATATAGATTGTACATTTATTTTTAACATTTCCCACTTTGAACAATTAAGCTAGTTTCTACTGGCTACTAATTGAGAGAAAATTTTCTAAGGAGTCACTTGTTTGTTCTGTAATGAAAATTTGACACTTCAAACAAGAAAAGAAGACAAGTACTTAACACAGTAATTAGAGAAGAAACTATTTTCAATATCCAAGGAAGGTGATTCCAGTCTAACACTGAGCATCATAGCAGCTAGCTACTGCCATACAACCCTGTGTTCTCACCTTCATTTAAAGATCTCAAAGCTCTTTACAAACACTAATAAATTAAAATTGTGGAAGTTTTTTCTATCTCCATTTCAAAGGCAGGTGTAAAAGGAGGGAGGAGAAGGATAAGGACAAAGGGACTACAACTGTAAAGAAACTAAAACGGTTTTCCCAAGGCATCACATACATCCCTGAGCAAAACAGAATCTGTGGCTTCTGCAACATAAACCCCACTGCTGAATTCACTGGAGGCTAGAAGCTGGGAAATGGCAGCAAAAACAGGGAATGGCTGAAAAATAGAATATACTATCCAGAGCCCAGTGCACTGTACTCCAGTATTCCTCACCTAATAACCTCTGATGTTCAAAAAAAACCCTTCACAAACACCCCAAATATTCCTCTTCATTGGTCATTGCTAACTGACCCATAAAATACATGTTTATGCCACTTTTGGCAACAAATATACCCTACTAAGGAGTGGCTACATTACTGTTTACTGAAGAAAATCACTGTTGCCATTTTTGCAGCTCCCAGGCAGTATTTTAGGCGCCACAATATTTTCTTCTGTGTATTCATGGCAATCCTTTAGCACCTTGTGTGGCTGCAATTGTTTTATATGCACGTGTGAGATCAATGCTCTCCCATGAATAATCAGAAATGGCAAAAGAACTGCCAGGGATTTCTCCCACATTCCTGTGTCAAGTGCCTGTGGCTTTCCAGGCAGGAAAATCCAAGCTTTACTCTTGAAACCCTGCATCTTCAGGAGCTTCTCACTGACCATGACGTGCAAGAAAGCCACAAGTAGGAAATCCCTGATTGCCATGGATACAGCACTGGCTCTGTGAAGGGCTTTGAGAAAAAACAGGACAGTGAGAGCAAGTGCTTGCAAGGTCAGAGGAGCAGAGACAAGCCCAGCCTCCCCTGCCATGAATTGCCCCAGCATTAGTTGTGGAGCAAACCCTGCGGCATCCTGCGGATGCTGGTGTGAAGGCCATGTGCACAGCTCTGACCCGCAGCTCTTTCCTCGCTTTCCACCTCTCAGGTGGCAGGTCCCAAATTCTACAGATCAATGTACAATTTCCTACCCCGAAACTTCTAGAAGACCATCACAGGTACCTCTCATCCTCATCCCATGTTTGAGTAGCAGGAGAGTAAAATGTGCTGCCCAGCGTGGCTCCCTAAACAATCTTCAGGTCATTATCCTCCAAGTTTCAGCAGGAACAGCTTCTGTAGCCTGGGTGAATGCAGAAATTATGTTGGTATCTTCAATGTGTTGCAACCCTTTAAACTACATCGTTATAACCACCTGAGAAATCACAGCACTTGCTGCCAGGCAGGAGGGCAGGGCCTGTCTCCAGAGAGGTTCCCAGAGCAGTGACGCCAGTCCTCTACATGTATCTATCCCCTTCCCTTTCCCGTTGCCAGGAAACTGCAGCTCACCTCCACCCAGGACATGATTCTGAACTATTACGATGTTACTCCAGTTTTATGCCCCAGCCTGGGGCCAGGAACCACGCTTCATCATCTCTGCCTATTTACCTATGTCTGCATGCTGTGGGAATCCTTGGCTCCTGCCCTTTCTCCCTTTCACCCTAAGGGCTTTCTTGGGGACACCTGAAACAAGCGAATTTTCTCCCTACAGCATCTGACCCTCAGCAGGTCCTTACGACTGCCAAAGCCTTGAGGTAAAGGCAGGTGTAAGCACAGGACAGGTTGCATCAATCTGCGAAGAGCCAAGGTGCTTCTCGTCTTCCATGTCGCTCCAGACAACAGTCTGATTTTCCCATGTCTGGACTCTGCAGAATGGGATCAAAGTGCCTCCCTCTCAGAAGGGCATCAGGCCCTTCTGATGTAAGGACATGAGAGCTGAGAAATCCTGGAGCTCATCTAAGTACCAGAGCCTGAGAGAGTTCTCCCTCTACATTGATTTCCTTTTATCTTTCCTATAAATCAGTCTCTTCAACTCTTATGTCCTTTTCTGTTGCTTTTCTCTTAACACACTCCAATCCATCAACCTCTCTGTGATGCCAAATGCCCACAAACCAATGTCCTGTGCCATTCCTAGCTCAACACAGCTGTCAAAGCAAAGGACTAAATTCCCCGGCAGATTTTGAGTTGGGTGACATTTCTGAACACTTGATAATGGAAAATCTCCAGTTCTGCCCGTATATATTCTGAGGCTAAAACAAAGCCTCTTCAGGCTACAACAGGCAGAGAAGACTCCACGCACCAGCACCTGCTCTGCAAATCCAGATATAGCCAAGATAATTTTACAAAACTCCCTCACCCTAAATAATGCAAAAGATGTAAATGAGGCTTGATATGTTGATATATCAACATTTTACGTAGACATCTCATCTACATATTTGCAGTCACAACAGATTCAAAGATTGATACTGATACCCAGTATAGTTTTATGGTATCTATTAAATGTATTACCCTCTCCATCAGAAAGCTGTATGTGACAGCATATTCTCTCCTGAACCAATACAAGTAGGGTTGGGAGTGGGAGAAGTCATTTAGAAAGAGTGCTCTAAATGTCAAGTCTGTCATCTATGTTATTAATATGTCGTAAGTGGACTCTAGGTGATGCTTGCTGGGAGATGAACATTATGAATGGAACAAGCTGCGTGTACAATTAGTATTCCTCTTGATATATCATTTGTAAATGTTTTAGAGAGGTTATAAACAGGAGAAGCTTGCTTGGAGATTAATGAATTAAAGGGAAGGGAAATGAATAAAGAAAGAAAGAAAGAAAAGGGGAGGGATGAACTAAATCCCCACATCTGTTGATCTCCCATAGACCACGACCTGGAGCTGGGGCTCAGCATGAGACAGGCATGATGGACTGAGCTGTTCCATTCTTGACTGCTGTCCTTTTAGGTAGCTCAGCTGCTGTCTTAGAAAACAAGTAATGATCTGAAGGAGCTCATTAAACCACACAGTGAATTCCCATCCGTCTGAGGCCACTGTCTAACCCCATTGCCAGGCACAGTTCGAAGTGGACAATCCTCAAAGCCAGATCTGTGGAGGATGAACTTCCCTGGGGAAAATAATAAGAACAAGCAAGCAAAAAGAGAGGTGTAAAAACAGATTATGACTGAGATAATTAACCTGCTAATCATCCCCCTGGTGTGAGGGAAACATGAAACCATCAGTCTTTGCACCTTGGGAAAGGAGAGAGACTTCCCAGTAGCTTTTCTGAGACAGAGCCTGGGTTCTGTTGCTCTTACAAAACCACAGCCTCCTTCAAGGGTCAGTCTGGGACTGGGCCACTGTAAGTCTCTAAGTCCATTCCCATCCCAGTGCTTCATGGATGCTGAAATTTGGTGTCATCAAAAAGAAGGTAACAAGCTGCATCCACTACTTTGATGATCTGTACCCAATACATTTCTTAATGCAATACAAAATAAGGTTCATCAGCTGCAGACATTGGATTGTGGTTCTTCCATGGGGAAAGCTTGTCTACACCTGAGCAGGTTTTGGGACTGTCAGTAAGGCAGGCCTGCAGGGATTCACCAACCACAGCAGTGTTAGCCTCCCTTGAACAGGAGAGATCAAGAAATTATTTGGTGAAACAAAGACCCCTTCCAACCTGGTAAAGGGGGACAGGGAAAAAAAAATATGAATCTGTAGTAAATGCAGCAAACTGCAACTTTCTGAGGCAAAAATATCTGGAGTCATGCAGTGACCCAGGATCCTCAGGTCTCAAGAGGCTTCACCTGCTTTGGGCAACTTTCTGCTCAGCCGCAAGGCACCAGACTTGGTTAATAAGGGTGGTTGTAAAACCAGTCGGAATAAATGAGCTGCTTCATCAGATGCAGAGAGGAAAGAGGTGGACAGACTCAGCATCCCCATGGGAGCAGCCAGCATTGCTCCAGAGCTGACTGTTGTGCTGCTGGCTACATGCATTTTTTTGTTTTCCTAAGAAAATAGCAGGGTGCCTGGGGTGCAATGTCAGGCCGGCCTGTCTGCCTCCTAGCAAATAAGTACCAGCAGCCTTTCTCACCTTCAGTCCTACGAGCTGTACTGGCTTCACATCTCCTGTACCAGGACCAGGTATGAGCAGGCAGAGAGAAGGAATAGCTAGAGGTGTACCCTCCGTCCACCCACACCTCCAGGGCACAGGACCATGCACACAGCATGAGAAAGGGCTACAGGGGTATCAGGTTGAAAATGTAACTCCTCAGCACTCATTTGGCCTCATTACTGCAGGTTTTCCAGGCATCCTTGGGCTCCTGGCAGCTCTAGGTGGGTAATGAGAAGATGGCAATCTTGGCTGGTTACATATGTCTCTCATCAGCCACTCCTGGAGGGACCACTGCTGTGGGGACAGAGCTCTGCTGGGCACCATCTACATGGGATTTCTGGCATGATGTTGTATCATCATAGTCAGCTAGATCTCCTTTCTGAGCTTGCTTTTGAAGAAAGGGGGTTAGATGTTGTTATCTCACTGGATAACCTGACAGCTCCTAAAACTCTAGTCAGAACAATTCAATTATACTTTGAAACATCCTGAAAGTAATGGAGAAATGTTAGTTAGAGCAAACCAGGCAACTTCTAAAATCACACTTCTGATCCTTGTTTAGAGAAAACCTGGAAAAGTATGTCTTGGTGATGAACAGAGACTGCAGAAAGATAGGGGTGGGGATGGAAAAGGCTGAATCCCACTGGGGGAAAACATGAAGTATTGTTTTGGCCTGTCCCCTGGTGATAGGTGCTGTATAAAAATAGAACACCAAGTCAACACAGTCTAAATAAAAGATGAAAGGCAGGCAGTGAATACAAAATAGAGCCAGCAAAGCACCAGGTAACAATACCATAATGAGCACACGGCCTGTTATATGCAAGTAGTAATTCCAGCACATGAATGGCCTCACCTCCATCTCACTTCCCAGGCATCCCCATAGAGGGACATTTGAAAGCTGATGACATCTGAAAGCTGATAGCATCTGTGCGGTGCCTGCCCTCTGGACAAATCGAGGACTGTAGTCTCCATAGTTAACAGCCTGGCATTTCCCACCAGAGAAAATTCACACCAAATGCGACATGAAAAAACAGCATGCAGTGTTTGTGCTTCGTATGAATGACAAAACCACTCCTGACAGCCTGACTTTGCACTGCCTTCGTTCTTTTCAATCGTGCATCCCAGAGGATTTCTCTCTTGATAGGGTTTTCCATATGCTTTTGAGAGGTGCAGATCAAAAGGGCCATGCAGGATCTGGAAGACCCCCTGGTGCCTGGCATGAGTAGTATGGCCTTCAGTGAACTAAAGCAGGCTGCTCTGAAGGAAGACTATGCTTGTCTTCTTCATGCCAGGGAACAGCCTGGCCCTGCATAAAGCACACAAATTCATTTGTTTCAATCTAGAGGAGGTGAATTCAAGCCCAGGTCAAGTTTTCAGAGCCAAAGGACTCAGGGCAGTCGTGTCCCTCCTGCCTTTAGTGGAGGAGCTCAGATTTGAGCTGGTATCTTGTTTCTGTTTGGGTTCCCACGGGGATAGCCAGCTCTTCAGCCTGCAGCTAGCCTGCAAGCCAGTGCCTAGGCAGTGCGCACCACCAAGGAGACTGGCTTGCCATGGGAAGCTCCAAGATAGCATCAGTCATGGTCACAGTGAGTTTATAAAAGCTATGCAAATTCTCAATCAAAGATAGCCAGTAGCATACCCAGACACAGGAACTAGAAGGAGAAAGGACCATACACCCCTCTTCCATCACCAGTTATCTCAGAAAAGCTAGTAAATCCATAGGATTCGAAATGTGTCTGGTTTGCGTATCTCCAGGCTGTAGAACTTGACACCCAGAGCACAGATAAGCCTGTAGCAAAATACCAAAAGCTGTAAATACCAAGTGTCACAGAAAGAGATACCAGCAGTGCCTATCCCATGTGCCCACTCCTTTTGCCATGGGAACCCTTATGGATACACTGGGAACTGTCTTGATTGATCTTTTTTTGAGAGAGAAACACACACACCAGAACACAAAGAGAAGAAAAAGGGCAGTCAAGAACTTGCAGAAGATCAAAAGGGCCTCTACTCTTTCAGTCCTCTAAGGAACAGCTTTGGGATCCTGCAGCGAGAGCCATCGCTGCCCAAAGTGCTCAGAGGTGCTTTGCCAGCACCATGTTTTGATGCTAGATGGGAGCAGATGGGCAGACTCCACACCACCAGCCCTTTCACTTAATGATGTGTCAGGGGTCCTACAGAGTGTTGCCAAACATGAGCTTCTCACCTGCTTGCTGAGCCAAGTCATTGTTCCACGGGGTAAAACATGGTACAGAATCTGCAAACAGCTGAAGCTGGAACTTCAGTGACATAAACTGAGGATGGTCCATTGATGGACACTAATGCTTCATTGATCTGCATGCACTGAGGATCTGCTCAGAGAGTAGTGCTGGAGCTTTTCTAGAGAGGAGTCCTTCATAAAACACGAGGATTGTGACACAATCACATGGAAACAGAAGTCCTCATTTTACCCTTCATCTGGTAGTGCAGCTGGGCACCCAACTTGAAAACTAACACCATCCCAGCCAGATCCAGTACAGTCTGAAAACTGAGTGAGCAGCTTGGAAAGTGACATCCACAGTGGTAGTGATGGGGGGAGAAAGCAGGACCACGCCACAGCTCCCAGGTAGGTCAGCTCTAGGGTGGCTGGGCACAGAAAAAGAGAGGAGGTCTGACCTCTGTAGTTCCCAGCCTCAACAGCTCAGACGTAAGAGGCTGACGGAGGCTGGACCCTGTGACCAAGCAGGGTGAAAGTTCTGCTTTGGCCAAAACATTAATTGCTTCGTCCTGTGCAAGGAACAGAAGGGGGGAACAATTTCACCGTACTGGAAAGCCAGATGAGATGGGACTTTGAGTCTCCAGGAAATCAGATGAGATAGACTAACAGCCTGAGGGTTGTGAATCTAGGAAAAGACAAAATGTAGAGAAAACCCGCCACTGATCTAAGCCACATTCCTGGTGAAACATGAATAACAGCCCTCCCAGGTCTGGATGGCTGCTGTCTTCTTCTGTTATGGGGAGCCTTCTGAGAGCCATCGCTGGGGCACGACTCTCATTTATTCCTCTGTTTACAGGGACTGGTCATTATTTACTGAAGATTCTCAATGCCTCAACAGCATTTGAAACAAGCAGGAAGTACTGCATTTGTAAAGAGACAGTCAGAGATGACAGAGAAGAAAAGGCCCCTGGTAATTGCTCCTATCTATCATGCTGGCTGCTCTGCTTTGCTCACACCAGGCTCTGCTGCTGTTAACGCAGGCTATGGGCACTCCCTGGCTGGCATGGGGATGAGTTCTGCCTTCCCTTAATTCCTGCTTTGCAGCAACATGTGTTATTTCTTTCAAAGACAAGCAAAACGGAAGCAGAGGTCCATTAATTCTGAAGATGAACTCTGCAGTGATATGGGGTAGAAGTGAGAGGGTTGGGGGCAGGAAG
Source organism: Rhynochetos jubatus (assembly GCA_027574665.1). Classification (NCBI taxonomy): domain Eukaryota; kingdom Metazoa; phylum Chordata; class Aves; order Eurypygiformes; family Rhynochetidae; genus Rhynochetos; species Rhynochetos jubatus. Next base: position 2,830,260 of record CM050672.1, on the reverse strand, counting down.
AAGCACCAGGCTCACTGCCTGCACAAACAGGTGTGGGAATGTGCACACACATGCACACATGTGCTTTCTTCCAAAACTTGCACTGTTGCTTGCGTAGTCCAGGCTCAGCAGATCTCCATAAATCAAACCTATTGCAAAGCCTCGTGCAATGCAGGAGTTTTTCAATCAAGTTTGATGAACATTGGAGCTATTATTTTAGGAGGGAGGTGGCTGTAGTAACTTCATACAAACCTCTTCTTTGTGGTAATGCTAATGAGTCATGAAGCTTATACCGTTAACGATGCTATTGCAAAATGGTCCCAGAAGGATGCAATTAAGAAAGGTTGGTGATAATGGGCATTAAAGAGACATCTTGTCAGCTCATTATTGGGTGGTAAAAAGCTGCTCAAGCAGGCGTGTGCTTGGGTAGAGCTGCAAGGATCCCACATGTTCTCTTCTGCGTCACCTCTAGCCCCAGTCTTTGTCCGTCTGTGGTTGCTTTTATTAATGCTTTCTGTACAGTAACTCTCATGCCATGCAGGCTTCTCTTCATCAGCAGGAAGGATCACCTCATTCACTGGAGCCCTTAACTGTCAGACAGGCACTTTCAGAGTCACTAGCTGTTTCCACTGACTCAGAACATGGATGTTCTTGTTCCTCTTTTCACCAGTTCTGCTGTTTCTTCACCTCGCAGCATTCCAGTAACACATTGCTGCTAGTAAGGTAGCTGTGTGATCCATCCCAGGTGAATCCTGACCCTACTGAGCTGGTGACTGCTTACACTCAAGGCAGTGCCTGCTGAGAAGAGTTTATCAACCTGAAGAGACAAGACCAGAGAGTAGGATAGGAAAAGTCAGTCCATAAAGAGGGAGTGACTAAACCAAAACTACACAGACAACCAGTAGCAGACTCAAATCTCTAAGGCATATTTACCTACCTCAGTGATAGTTATTCTGGGCTCACTAAATACTCTCAGGAAACTTCATGGACTACTTCATCTGTGTTATTCTAAAAGTCTGCTTTGGGTTAAGATGAAGTATTCTTGAGGCCACTATTTGTCTCTGCAGACCATATAAGGCAATTGGTGGTCTGGATTAGATGGATACATCTGGTTATGATGATATGGATCCCATCCCCAGCTTATCAGGGCAAAGTTTTAATTTCTCTGTCTGTACAAACCAGACAAACTAGCATCTCCCCTAAGAATGATATGTTCACTAAACTGCAGTAACTACCTGTTGCCTTGAGTCCATCTTCCAGTGCCTTTTTTTATCAGGTAGAGTCCTTAAGTTGAGCAGATATTTCCTAATACCAATGTGATGGTCTATTTGATGCAGGGGTTTCAGACTGTATATCACAAAGACACACACTGGACAAAACATCCAAATCTTTTAACATCGAATAGGCCATGGCTGAACACGTGACCCAAGACTAAAGCAGTATAGGCTCAGGGAGAACATAAATTATTATATCCACCACACTACCCCTGCAGCTGGTGACGAAGAAACCATCTGTGTTTATCTTCAGTCTGCCTTCACCTATGGCAAACAATTTTTTCTTCATTTCTGATGTAAACTAGAGCTTTCCAAAATGTTTTCTTTAAAACAGATATTAAAAATGAAGGGTTAAAGTTGCCACTTTGTGTCTCTAAGATGGTACAGTATAACCAGCAGCTAAATTACAGCAGGCCAGACAAAAGGGCAATGAGTCTCTGCTAGCCTTGCAAAAAAATCATTCATTCAGGTGCACTAATGCGTCTTCTTGAGCAATGTGTCCTCCAGTGAAATTCTGCTTGCTGAGGTGGTCCTTAATCAAAGAAGTAGCTATTACTTGTGACATGACCAGGAATTTGATGGTTTCCCTCATCATCAACAGTGGAAGGAGAAATTATTTACTAGAGTGGCTAAAAAAACTTATAAACCCAAAGATCCAAGCCCTGGGAGAATAGACCTGGAAGAGGGGACATGTCATCCTGAAAGTGCCAGAGTGATCGGAGGAGGAGATTTTCATGTAGAGCATTTTCCAGCAATTCCTTTTCAGGCAGATCATTCTTAGCAGGGATGACCCTTTACAGAAGTCTTTCAGCTCAATGAGCCTGAGATTAAAATCGAGTGTTGAAAAGAGCTGGGTAACTCATTAAGTGGTCACAGGTTGTGTGGGGGATGAACTGACCACAGATGCCCTTTCTCTTTCCAATCCCACCTGGAGAAAAAGCATGATGGAAGCTGTGCAGCACTCGGGTAACACGGCAATAAATGGTACAAGGTAGGAATCACAGTGGCAGTATGGATGTGTCACACATATATGAACACATAAGGGACATCTCTAGGGCTGCTACAACAGCAGTTGCAAGAAGAATTTAGAGACACATGGTAATAAGCCATGGTGGATCCAACACTTGCATTTAATGGTCATGATTTCAAAAAAAAATCTGTTCTTTTGTATGGGCACCAGCAATCAGGATGAATTTGGTTTTTACCAGCTCTTCCTTCAGCATTCAGCATATTCCTTGCCAGACCTCCTGTAGGCAGGCAGACACTGGGGACACAAGTGCCTGACTTCCACGCTATTTCAGAACCGGTGACCTATATACGAGCCAGGGGATGCCAGTCAGAGCTAACAGGAGAGACACGTCTCGGCTCGTCGTAGGAATGCTCACACATGAAGGATTTCTGCCTGGGTCATCAACCCCTGTTGGCAGAGCTTGCTGGTGCCTTGGTTTCATGACACGGAGGAGTGTGTTGGCGTGTGCCAGCGATGAAGCTGAGACCTGGCGAGATACTACGGGTGGGATGGGGATCTGCCCCACACCTGCCACCACCAAGGCTTCAAGTATTTCAAGTGCTGGAGAACAGCCCATGTTAAAGAGGATGCAATCACGCACAGCTTGCTGACACCACAGTTAAGCAAATGGTGCCATTATCAGCTGAGTGGATTTTATTGGGAACTCCATATAAACCCTCCCCAGCCAACATGCCCTGCTTTAGCACCCCACGGATGGCTGCCTTTTACTGCTGCTGAGCTGCTCCATAGGTCCTGGCAAGGGAGCGGAGTGGGATGTGCTCCAATCCTGCCCCTCCCACGGCAAAGCATTAGGTGCCTGCAAGCAATCTCTGCCAAAACCATCCTTCTTCCAACAGCCCACTTACTTACTTACAAGGACAAAGGCCTCCCTACTCCACTGTGAAAGGTATTTGATCTTTGGAAGTGCTGCTAACAGCATGACTCCCCTCCTGCGGGCTTTTCAGCCCATCCCCACACCCCACTGTGCCCTCCGTAAGGCAGGGACCCTCCCTGCCTCCCCTCTCCAGCCCAAGCCATGCAGATGCAATCACAGCAGAAGAGGGAAATCGATGTTATGTCCAGAGCCATGCTGGAAAGTCAGAGATGCACGTAAATCTCTGCTCCACTGAGCCAGGGCTAGATCCACATCCCTTCAGCTTCATCAGCCGAGCTCCTGGCACTGGGCTAAGTGGGGGTTACCTGTCGCGTTGCAGGGGGTCCTTCAGCCTGTCAATAGCCCACAGAAACATGCCGTGTTGCCTATGAAATCACACAGCTTCAGACAGATCTAATAAAAAATATGGGGGAAAGAGAGAGACTGCGATAAATATAACTTAGCGAAAGGTGATGTTTCATAGTAGTCTCCAACCGTACATGACAGGGGGGACCTGATAGAGATCAGGCTGCAATAGAAACATCACCTTTTGAACAAGATACTTCATCTGCTAAATCAGTTCCCTCTCTCGTCAAATTAAATCCATAGCCCATTTAATCAGGAAAGTCAAAGCCAGATCCAGTGTCTCGGGGGAAGTTTTATTGAAAGCAGGTTCTGTCTCTGTGAGAAGGAAGGTAATATATATTTGAGACTGCATACTAATGCTAAAGGATTTGTCAGGAGGGAAAAAAAGAAGGAAGGAGGGAACAGTTCAGTTTCCCCACAGAAAATTATCTGGATTGGGGAAATATGAACTGACCCAGTTTTCAAATTCCTTTTTTAAGCAGAGAGAAGTAAACCTTGTTACTGATGTTTCTGACCTAACACATCATGCACTTGGCACACCAAAATTGCAATGAACTTAAATCAGGAGGGAAACAGGCTAGGATGTGGGGTAATATCTATTTTGAGAAGAAGTTTTGAAAATTTGGGTCAAACCCTAAGAGAGGATGTTTTCTTGCCTTGATCCTTTCTAGCAGCACATGCTGAAAGGATGCTGATGGGGAAACAGGAACAGCTCCCAGTTCCCACCTCTGGAATATGCTTTGAGCTCTTCTGTATGGATGAATCCTTTCACTGGGACAATAAATCCCAATATAATAAAAGCCAAACAGTGATAATGAGGTGGTATGGCAGAGGGGGAAGACAGTAGAAGAACAAACTAGAACCAAAAAAATCTGACCCGTCAGAAGAAAACACACAGGGAAAGACACTTTGCTGCCTAAAAATCAAACCAGCCTCTGGGAAGGAAGCAGCTGAATTTAAAGCAACCATTTTGGAGATAAAGACGATGTTAAAATTACTGTTGAACATTATCCAAAAAGGCAGATAATGCCTAGATTACATCTTCAAAGTTTTATCGCCTTAAGCTAAGGGAGAAAGAGAAGGGGGAGTGCAGGCTCACAGGGAGAGAGATTTGGTTTCTTAGGACTGTTATGAGCCACATTGACTTGGACTCCAATCTCCGGTATGTTTAATATGTAGATTGACTTAGGCTTGCTCAGTAAGTAATTTAAGAAAACAGCATCTGGAAAAAAGAGTCTTAAGTAATTTAAACTCGCTGCAAGCAAAGGCAGCAGAAGGTCAGTTTTTTTAACATTGGCAAAAAGTGATGATATGGTATCTGGAAAAAGGCCAGATTTGTGCACTGGCAGAGGATTTCCTGCCTGTATTCCTGTCCATTGTAACTTGCTGCTTTCCTTTAAATGACATCTGTATGCCTGTGTGGAGATGCACATGCCTACAGCTGTGGCAGGCATCCTATGAGAGTTTTGAGCCTCCAAGGTTTTCTTCTCCTCCCCATAGCTGGCTGATTAAGGAGGTACCCCAGGCTAATGGCAGCATCTATGAGAGAGGAAGGATCCCATCTAGCATGACAGAAGCAGCAAGGTAATGATTCAAAGAGATGCATTCTCATTGCTGCTACTCCCAGGAGAAAATCAAAATCTCTCCTTCATCCCCTCTTTGTCTGGCTTGTCTGCTTAGGGTCCAACTCAGCAAAGCATTTAAGTGAATGCTTAACTCCCGTTTATTTCAAGGGGATTACACACAGCCTGAAATTAAGCATGCTTTTAAATGCTTTGCTGAACCAGGGCCTGAAAAATGTCTTTTGCAGTGGGAGAGGACTCCCCCTGTGTTTTTTCAGTGACTGACATGATGGGCCCCAAAAGAAGACAGAAACTATTTGAGAATAAAAATGTTGAGGTTTTTCCCCTGCTTTTTGTTGAATTGCAGCGTGAGACCTCTGCCCCTTCATGTGCTGACAGCCAGCTGATGGGCTGAGCAAACAGCTTTGCGGTGGTCTGCTTCTCACAGGGACACGCAATTGCAGAGGCGATGACAAAACCATGCAATTAGAAACTAGATTAAATCCACTGAAATCATGCAGTCAGGAGCAATTCCAGCTCCAGGTCCAGCTGCATATCCAAACCCATGTCTGTGTGAGCTTGGAGCTGTGTCTGGATGATCCCTGCAACTTCAATGAGAAGGAAAGCAGAAGACTCAACAGCTCTGGCACCAATATGGGCAGCTGGGAAACCAAAGCCACAGAAGGTCAGGTTAAGTCAAGGCCTCACATCAAACTAAGCTCAAATCACCCCATCTGGAAGCCAAATCACAAGGCACTGATTGCCTGAGATCAGCATCATCTTTTGAGCTACTTGGAACAGCAACACAATCACAGCGCAGGAACATGCAGAACCTCCAGAACACTCAGCTGAGCATCCTCAGAGCCTACTTTGACCAAATCTGGAGTTGTTTTCCAAGGTGCAACAAAAGGCACTTTCCTGACCTCCAAATTAACTTCTCATGAGACTCTGCAACCTTTCAGGTTTGTTTTCAAAAGCTGAAAACCAGAAGGTCAGCCTGGTGGCCTGACCCATTTCAAGTTTTACTCCACAAAAAACTGAGCTGCTTTCCCTGAACATTTCCACCAGCTTTCAACCTGAAGTAAAAACTGAGCCTGGGACATTTCAATCCAAAAATGAAACACTTACTTGGTAAAACGATAAACAATTGAACTCAGAAGCTCACTATGGGGACTACTAGAGAGTGCTGCAAAGGGGGAGGTACCACCCCCCACCCAATATAATCTCTTCTTCTATAGATTTCTTTGTGATCAGTCATTGGCACTAAGTAACCACATTTTAGTATTAAAAACACAATTTGTTCCAAATGCAGTGGCTACAGGAATGCCACATCCTATTCTTAACAACCCCATGATGTACTGACAGCAAGCCAAATCCTGTTCTCAATTACACGAGTGTAAATTCACAGTAACTCAGTACACAGCCCTCAGCGAAGGGAGTTAGCAAATGCTCAGAGCTTTTGGAAATCACATTGTGAGGATTTGCATATGCAATGATAACCAAAAAACTGTCAATCACAGCATGGGGACTGTGCATAGCAGCCACTTTCCATCAGCTTGGCACCGGTAAAACCATCAGGTGTTACTGCCCGTGCTCTGGATGGCAGAGATTTGGCAAACCAAGCTCATCAGACAGTGCTCCTTTTCTTTTATGCTCCCACTCACCTACGAAGACGCCATGCTACAGCAGCGTAAATCCAGGAGCAGGAATCAGAGCTGTCAGAGCTGCCCCTGCCCCCGTCCAGCTGCCCGGGCTGGGGCAAGTCCCTTCCTCTTTCATCCGCAAGCACTGAGCCGTTGGCTGCTCCAGCTGGGCAACACGCTGCTGAGCCCCAGCATCAAAAGCCAGCGTCGGCAGCTGAACAGAGCCCGGCTGTGCTTGAAAGACAAAGTCCTTGAGGAAACATCCACACCGCCCCCCACCAGCAGCAAGCATGCCTGAGCCCCCATGCAGCAGCAGTGCTTGCCCAGGCAGAGACTTCAAATGGAGACATCATCTCCCTTGCGTGACTCCCCCTTTCATGCGCCCGGATGCAAGCGAAACCCCTTGCCAGCTTGACAGTCTCTGGGTGAGGACATGCTGGGGGTTTCCTGGCCGCCACAGAGCTCTCATTGTGGAGGGAATACAATGGAGTCACCACAGAGCACATGGCCAAGGCAGGGCTTGGAGGCAGCAGCTGCTTTGATCTGCAGGCAGAGGAGCTGACTGTGGGGTTAACTCTTGGGGCTCAGCCCAGCGCTAGCTTCTTCCCTTGAACCCCCTGTGAAAGGGGCCTCCAACTGATTGATCCCATCTGACATGGGAGATGCTGAGGAGAGCTGGGAACCAGGTGTCATGAGACTCGGGGTCCCCTTCAAGCACTGGAAGATACTCAACCTCCTCACCAGGTATTTTACAAGCTGCAGCATTTCTCTGCTGCTTTCCCATCCCACTCCTGAACGAATCAAACACTACACCTGAGATAACGCCATTCCTGAGCTCCCCTTATCTTTATTCCAACCCCCAGAGGCAGACTGCTTGTGAGCTCCAGCCATCGCACCCTTCACCTACCCACTACCTTCTGTCCACCTGCTTTTATACCATCCCACAGGCCATAGAACCCCCGTTGGACCTCCCCAACTTCATGCAAAACACCCCATGATGTAAATAAGCCCTCCTTAGCTCCACAGAGCAGGAACGTGGTGCTGGGAAAGGAGGAACACAGGCTGTTCTAGGTACTGTGATTTTCTCTTGTTGACCAGAGAAGGCTGCGCGTGGGGGGATCTCCAGGAGGGAGACAAGGTGTGGTAGGACCTTGTCACATGCATCGTCTCCTGATGTCTGCATCCTCTCTCATAGGGTGCTTGCAGACTGACGGCATTAGTTAAATCAGTGTAGTGTTTCTGGGGAGGAATTTGCACCTGGGCTGTGGTTCATCTGCCACTCTGACTCCAGCATGTATGAAAGCACAAAGTGACTGTGAGGAGATGGCAGACAGCTCCTTTGGGATTACAGAAGCAGACTCCAAAGCAAAGCCCTTTCCAAGGCTTGACATGCAAAAGTGTCTGATGTTCAAAGATATTTATTCTCCAGGATCCTGGCCAGCAAAAAGAGGAACTACACATGGGTGGCAGGGCTGAGCGTCAGGCCCTGAAGCCAAATGTCTGAGAAGATGCATCTCATTCTGAGCATCTTTATGCCAAGACTCTGCCAGAGTGCACTTGTTCCTGTGGGTTAAATCCAGGCTTCACCCAACGTCGCCAGAAGCCCATCACTGCCATCCAAGTGGGCAGAGACTTTGCTACTACATCTCCAGAGAAACAGAGCAGACAGGAGTGTCTTGCAAGTTAGTTTTTAAGACAAAGCAGGATCAGCCACGGCTCGCTTTATTGCTCTTGTTTTACAAGCATCTGTTGTTTTGGAAACAACTGAAATGAGCACAGTTCAACACAAGGCACCCTATGCAAAGCATCCTCTGTCAAAGGCGGAAATCTCAGACACGTGTCTGAAAAAGACTTGAAAGCTTTTTGTTGTTGTGTTGCTGGTGGTAATTTTGTTTAAAAAAAAAAGAAAAAAATCAAGGAAGAGAGTCCTTTTTTCAAGAACTCACCCAGATGTTTGTGGTTTGGGATTTTTTATTTTTTTTTAGTGCCTGGTTAGTCTCATGTATATTGAAACCTGCTCTGCTCACACAGAAGAAGGGGTCTCTGACAATGTTCAAAGGGATCTGGAGAGCAGCAGTTTACACAAACCTCTGCTCTGCTTTCTTGAAAGAGAGGGAGGAGGGAGGGAATGGTGGGTAAGGGCTGTAAGGGCAGCTGGTTGCTGCAGCAGCTTAGTCTATGGAAACAAAACGCAGTGAAATAGAGCTTTAAAGCAAGAAGTCCCACAGTCATGCTCGAGCATTTCTCCAGCACAACATTCTCAAAGTCTTCAACAGCTTCCTGGGTGCCGGTAGAAAGCGCAGCCCATGTCCCAGCATGGAGGAGTAAGTGTTTGTGTCCCCCAAAGACTCCTGTCTCCCATCAGGGTATGGTGTGGCTGTCCCAGTTGTCACCTCTCTTCTGTAAACATGCATCACAGTCATGTTTCTCTGTAAGGTGGAGAAGGTAAAGGCTTGGGACAACAGGGAGAGGAAGCCCAAGATGCCCACTAGGCATCAGGATGAAATACAGTGCATTTAGGAACAGTCACGGTGCAATGGCAGGGATAGGAGCCTGGAGAGCTGCAGATTTTCAAATTACTTGAATCCTCCTTCCAGAATTCATGCCACCACATCCAAAAAGACGTCATCTGTCTGATAGACTGAACTGATGCGGAAACCAGAAGGACTTGGTCGCTACTGGAGTGCCAAACGTTACTGCCCGGCACAGTGCTGAAAGGGTATGCACAGCCACCCATCAGCCTCTACCCCTCCAGTTAGAGCTGGTCACTGCTTTCCAGCCTGAAATACAATTTGACCTGAAAGAGCATTTAATTGCAATACTTCCCACCAAGCTGGGAACTGTCAAATGGCAGATCAGAGCTGAGCACAAGCAGACACTATGCATTTGCAAAACAGAAAAACATCTAATTACTCCCAGATTATACAAATTGCAGGAACTGGTGCTGAGGGATCTTAGCTATCAAGTGATCTGGGCAATTGCGTCCTCCTGGCTCAGCATTGTCAGTTCAGACAAGGGGAACTTTGCCACTGCCCTCCCAACATGTCCACCCACCTCATCTCTTTCCATTCCAAAGGACATCAGCATCTCAGGATGCTGATCCAGGCAGCCAAGCTCAGAGGGGCTGGATGGCTCATAAACCTGGCGGATCTCAGCAAGAGAAGATGCACAGCCTCTCAAAGGTAAATAAATAAAATCACTGGAACAGCATCCTCTCACAGGGAATATGCAAGGCTGGGGCTGGAGAGAGGGAGGAGAAAAGCCTTCCCGGTCTCTGCATCCATCACCACTAGACATACCTGAAATGGATCCAGGCAGGATAGATGTCGCTAACTAGGTACATTTTTCACCAGGCTAACGAAGACATGTTTTAAATCTTAGCAAGGAGACCTAAATAATTCAACAAACAAGACCGGGGTAGGTGAGAGAACTGAAGGGAATTGAGTTCACAGCTCTGAGAAAGCCCAGCAGTATCTGAATCATCACATTGGCTGCAGTGACAGCCTCACAGTATTTGACCCTATAGGTTTGGGCCCCATGGGTGCTATTCATCAAGCAGTCTCCAGAGGCCCCATCCTGTGTCATGGGACTAGTAGCAAAGCTAAGATGAAGATACAGATCTGCAGTGCCCTCAGGACAAGGCAGCCACTTCATGAACCACTTTCAGGGTCCTGAGGACCTGATTCCTCCTCAAACCCTAGTCCTCGCCTCTCTTCCCTGCCTTTTTTTTAATATATATTGTAATTCCTAAGCACTAAGAAACATGATGCTGATATTAGAGAACTCTGCTTTTTGCTGAGACTGTGATGCCCCAGGACAAGAGGAAAAGGTGGAGAACTGCCTTGCAATCACCGATGCAAAGGGCATTGCCCTAGGGCATTGCTCTTTCCCTGTATCCCTTTTTGGGTTGAGCTCCTGAGTCTCTCTTTTTGGTGCTGCCAGCTCAAAGAGCCCCCCAGGTATAAGTTTACCTGCAGGGCACTTTTGTTCTACAAGGATGTGCCCCCAGACACCACACGCCTGGATCTGGCCCTCAAGGCTGGAGGAAGAGTCTTATCCCATGCACTACCCTCCCCTGTTTCCCTCTACCCTCATCTTGCTCTCAGGACTGGATACCTGCCAACGAGCAGACAATTTAGCACCAAATGTCTCTCTACTGATGTTTCCATCAAGATGGGAAACACGAAAGGCTTCACTGATTTACCGAAGCTCGCTGGATTTGCGCCTTGACAAGAATTACAAAAGGAATCTCATTACAATCTCTTCGTTTCTCATCAGCCTGGCACAGAGCCCTCTGGTGCACCGTGTCAATCAAAGCCTCACTCATGAAAGCCCAAAGGATGCCATCAGAGCAGTTAAAAATACCTTTTTTTTCTTCTTGTCGTAGCCATAGCACTTATGTGAAACCGGGGGAGAGGCTGAAGGACCATTCAGGGGACGCAGCTGCTTTGTGGGGAGTGGGACACAGAGTTAAACGTGCACCCCTGCCTGCCCTCCTCCAGTGGCTGCCGGTGGGAAACCTACAACTCCAGCTGCAGCCAGCATCTGGAGAAAGCTGTGATCTGGGATCATGCAGAGTATCTGAGCCCTGAGGGACAACCATCCTTCTTCTGTAGGTTCAATTATATAGGTCAAAGCAGAGGGATGGACATCCACGCTGGACAGCTATTTCCATGCCAGGAAGCGGGATATGACTCCATGCCAGGAGGTCAGCTCCGTGCCACGTTGTGGACCCGTGGGGGACCTGGGTGAAAATTTACACAGATTCACAGAGTGTTAGGGGTTGGAAGGGACCTCTAGAGATCATCTAGTCCACCCCCCCTTGCCAGAACAGGATCACCTACAGCAGATCACACAGGAACAAGTCCAGGTGGTTTTTGAAAGTCTCCAGGGAAGGGGACTCCCCTCTCTCTGGGAAGCCTGTCCCAGGGCTCTGTCACCCTCACAGGGAAGAAGGGTTTCCTCATGTTCAGGTTGAACCTTCTGTTTTCCAGTTTGTGGCCATTGCCCCTAGTCCTGTCACTGGACACCACTGAGCAGAGCCTGGCCCCATCCTCCTGACACCCACCCTTTAGATATTGATCAGCATTGATCAGATCCCCCCTCAGCCTCCTCTTCCCCAAGCTTAACAGCCCCAGCTCTCTCAGCCTTTCCTCATATGGAAGAAGGTGCTCCAGGCCCTTCACCATCGCAGTGGCCCTGCACTGGACCCTCTCCAGTAGTTCCTTGTCCTTCTTGAGCTGAGGAGGCCAGAACTGGACACAGCACTCCAGGGGAGGCCTCACCAGTGCAGAGTAGAGGGGGAGGAGAACTTCCCTCAACCTGATGGCCACACTCTTCTTAACGCACCCCAGGATGCCATTGGCCTTCTTGGCCCGAGGGCACACTGTTGGCTCATGGTCATCCTGTTGTCCAGTAGGACTCCAAGGTCCTTTTCCCTGGACCTGCCCTCCAACAGATCAGCCCCCAACCTGTACTGATCCATGGGGTTGTTCCTCCCCAGATGCAGCACTTCACACTTGCCCTTATTGAATTGCATTTGATTTCTCCCCACCCACCTCTCCAGCCTGTCCAGGTCACACTGGATGGCAGCACGGCCTTCCGGTGTGGCAGCCACTCCTCCCAGTTTTGTATCCTCAGCAAACTTGCTGAGAGGACATTCCATCCCTTCACCCAGGTCATTGATGGCACAAGTCGACTTGTGTACAGTATTGTCATGACTGATTTAGGTTTCCCTCCACAGCCCCGGGCAGCATTGGCATACACCTGCACTTTGCAGTGTGCTGGACTGTTGAAAGCCCATGATCATTGGTTTGCAGTGCTCTGCCAGCCAGATCTGTGATAAGCTTTCTGCTTACCAGCAGAAACTGAAGAGCTGGGGGATATTGTGGATGAAAATCTTAGCTAAAAGCCCAGGTTTGGCAGCAATGGAAATGGGATGGGACACTCTAAACCCCTTTCTGGTGGTTGATCATGCAGGAGGGTTGTCATGGAGGTCTTCCAAACCCAACAGACTCTGTATGGATGTCCAACTGCAGGACTCTCCACCTGGCAGCTTCTCCTATTAGCTCCGCTCCCTGGCTGCCACGCATGAGCAAACACTGTGGTCTCTGATGTACGTTAGAGTGACACTTCTATTAGATTTCCCTCCTCAGTTGAATGAAAGCTTGGTGGGAAATCACTCAGTGTTGATGGGGAGGGTTCAGCTGAGTTTCCTATTTTTTTGCCCATTCACTTAGGAAAATCTTATTGGCTTTCCATTCCTCCCAGTAGCCTTTAACCTGTCAATTAATTTCCAGTGAATTTGATAAAGTGGGGAAAGTTTCAAATGTGTTACAGTCCTATGGACTGTGTGAAAATAGACGGCTGGGAGAGGAGATCCTGTTAATGTCTCACTGGATGGCTGCAGGAGGAATTTATCTGGGGTGTCAAGCACCAGTGAGCCTGTGCTGGAAACTGTTGTTAGGACTGTACCCAACCTCAAGAGAAGTTTTGGTCAGAAATTGCATTTCCCTGGGCACAGGAGCAAGGGAAAACAAGCAGAAATCAAGTATTCCAACCCTGACTACTTGTGGGGCAACTTATTTTAACCAGTGAAAATATTTCTCTCCTTGACTCTGAAGTTGCTCTAATAATCTGATATCTCAAATTAGGGCAAGAAACATGTTTTCTATTCATTATTAAATCAAGTAAGTATTGCAACATCATGGAAATGATATCTTTGATGTTAGACTGCACAAATGAGCTTTGATGGAGCATGGCATAAGGAATGGCATAATGTCCCTAATGGGGACCTCCAGCACATGGGGTAGGCGCACATCCCAGTGTCAGGGATGTGAAGGGGATTAAGTCACAAAACACCCCTTGAGAATTTGGATGCTGTGAACAAGGTGTGTTAAGAATTTCTTCTCACTTTTACACACACAGCTTGTCAAACAGCAGTGTCCAGCTTGTTAATGTTTTTTACAACATTTACACAGCAGTTGATTTTCTAGTGGCCATTAAGACAATTCCACTTGGCCGGTTCCCCCTCACCTCCTATTTGCTGTCACAATAATCTGGCTCTGCATGTTTTGGAAAACCAGTTGCATTTTATGAGGACTTAAATCTGGAGTCATGCCCACAGGGCTTCCTTTAAATGTTTTCATCAAGTCCCCTTCCCCTACTCTGCAGACTCCAACACAGGGAAATTTTTTCAAAAGTTGGATAAACTCGCTGAGGCGTCATTATAAATCCAAAGCAAATAGGCCTGAGATGTTCCTTGTGGGCCTTTTATTCAGTGAAATGAGTTCAGCAGCACAGCAGTTGCTTTGCAAATACATTGCAAAGCTTTGAAGTTTGCCTTGAAACATGGGGTGTCTCTTTGTTGCCTGCTCCTCAGAGCTGGAGAAGCGATGGAAAGTTCACTGGATTATGCCTGCCAAGAAAATGCTTTCTCACAAGGCTTCCTTTACAGGCTGAAAAAATGGTTTGCAGGACTGGGACCCCTACTATAGCTGTAGGGTCAACTCTTGGAAGACATTTGGCATCACTCGTTTTACATTAACCTACTGCCTCCACGAAAGTGGATGAAAATTCCACCATGCCTGGTGGAGCCAGCTGCCTGCAGCAACCACTCCTGGCAGACATGAGTAGTGCAGATGACTGACCTAAGTACAATTTGCCCTGCCAGGACATGCCTGTGAGAGCAGGTTTCCCCTTCCTACCTTTGGTAGATTCAACACATTCTCCTACCGCACACATCAACCCCAGCAAGGACTTGGTCAAGCCCTGGGAGCTCTGTGCCCAATGAGTTCATCTCCACTGAGGTCTCCAGTGCTCCAGAGAGCAAGAAAAAGAAATGCATCCATTAGATGAAATTACTAATAGAAGTGGGCAGATCCAAATGAAGACCATGAGGGTTCATACAGATGTCAGACTGGTTTCTGACAAACAAGCATGACCAGGAGCCCAGAGAGGTACCAGCACAGAAGCTGATCAGAGGCACACAATTCTTTTTCCATCCCCATAGGCACTAGCAAGTGCCATCCCTGCTACCATGGGCCCTCCCTATATTATGTGCTGGTCCACCTTGGCCTGTGGCCTTGAAAATGGGGTGCAGAGAAAGACCTGGAGCTGGGTCATGCTGATGTCCCTCTCTCTCTGTTATATGCGTTGTCTCTGGAGAGTACGACTGCTGCAAGGCAAGCGCTGGCTCCACTCTAGAGATCCTCTAGCTGTTAGTTAAACACGAATAATATCTTTTGCATTTAGTCACACCTAACACAGACCAGAGGGCAGGCAGTTCTGGGTGCTCCTTCAGCTGCTCTTAGAGGTGGTTCCTCTCCATTCAATCAACTGCTGTTGTGTCAAATATCCTTGCCCCGAGAGATATATGAACACAGTTTGTTCAGCCTCTGATGAAGGTAGATGAAAACCTCACTCAATTTCTGAGATTCAGTAGTGCTAAAATCTATCAATTAACTAAAGACATTGGAGCTTGCTAATGTCAGACTAATTAAGATATGCTTCAAGCACTTCCTATTAGTTATTCTTGTGGTTATTAGGTGTGGAAGAGATCTATATAAATAGACAGGAGCTCTCTGCTAAAGCAGGAAAAACTATTGCAAAATTAGGCTCTGGTGGGGTGTTCTGAAATTAAGTTTGAGGGATATCGTTACTTAGCAAAAGAGGGGTTTAATCTAAATATTATCCATGTGACAGGAGCATCTTGAAACCTCTCAAGAGATTAGGGCCTTCTTACATTGGGCACTGTATGAGTAACTGTAGCTGTCTAAAATGGAACAGTTTTCCCCAAGAGACAAGCAATGCCAGAGGACTGCTGAGCATCCCTATTTCAGACACACTCCTGAAAAGCCCCTCTCTCTTCTTGGCAAAAGGGGACTTCATAAAACAGGCATCTAACATTTCAATAGCCAAAGCCTGGGGCGGTCTCTGCCCTAGTGAGCCTGTGTACCCTGGATGCATTTCATGACAACACTGGCTTCAGCCCACGGTGCCTGGAATCCTTTGCCCTGACTTTGCCATTCTAGGCCCTATAGCCCAGATGTCTCACCCCATCCAAAGCTGGTCTTGGAGACTAGGCTCAGAGGCACCTCAGCCGTGCCCTCTGGGAGGAGGGAAATGAAGGTTTGCTTCGAGTGTCTTTCAAGCAGGAAGACAAATGAAACGTGAGCTGGAGCTGGGACTACTGGAGCTGGTCTCTGCCAAAAGCACTATCCATTCATGCGTTGAACTGAGTCTGGGACATGAGAGCTGGAAGACCAGAGCATCCATCGAACCTTCTCTCTGCTGGAAACAAGGTGCATGACCACAGTAGCAGCTACTATTGCATCTGTCCATCCTGCTGACTTGCAAATCTGCTGACCGACTTCAGTGCCATTTGAGGTAGGGTAAGAAGTTTCAGGGAAATAATTTCTCTACTGGTTTAGTGGAAATAGGGCATAAGAAAATTCTGAGAGAAAAGCTGCCATATAGATTTAGCTTTTTTTAGACTCCTGACTATTCTCACAGGAGGAAAAGGCTATAAAAGTCCCAGCCACAAGGAAATCTTCCTTTCTCTGGTTTGACCAGAGGATTGATCCATGACATCTCTAGGAAAATGGAGGACTTCTTTAACTGTGCTCCTGCTGTCGAAAACACAGCTGAAGTGCCCTGAGCTGCCTGGTGAGGCTGAAATTCTCGCTCCAGTGGAGCAGAATGAAGCATCAGACCTGGAGAGGTACCCAGAGATGACCTCTTCCACAAGAAGAAGATAAGGCTATGGTGATCAAACAACCTAGCCCAACCTCTTTGATGAGGCCAGTTACACTGGTGGGCTGCTATGAAACAACAGTGGAGGCCTAGGAAAGGGGACCGTGAGATAGCAGTTCTTTCTGACACACCACCCAAGGGGTCACTGGCACTGTGGGTTGGAGAAAGTCTCTGTTCCCCCTTCCCATGCTACTGAGCCATTCAGCATCCTCAAAGAGCTGCTCTTTAATCAGGCATCTGAAATAGCAAATAGAAGAGTCATTTGGGAAGACAGCTCTAAAGTTACAAAAGGACCTTACTATGAAGCCTGAAAGTAAAGAGAACCTGCCTGTGAGTCTCCTCCTGCAAGTTATTCTCTATCCAGCAAAAACCTCAAGGGATCAACTCCCACTAAATTACTGTCTTCTCTGCCAGCCAGAAACTTATACGCATCACCTCCCACTAAATTACCCTCCTCTCTGGCCAGCCTGAAACCTCAGCAGCTCACCTCCCCTAGCACTCCCCTCTGCCAGCCACAATTAATCCTTTCATTTGAATTTTCATTCCCAGGTTCTTCTCCAAATGAAAGATCTGGGGCTCCAGCAAGGAAAAAAATGTCTGCAGGCTTCTAAAGATGTCCAAGGTGGCCTTCAACAGCAGGCTCCCACCAAAGCCAGGCAGGAGACTCAGCATTCCTTTTGCTGCTCCTTAAAGGCTGTAGCCTTAAGGTGCTCAAATGTAGCAGGAACCAAGAGTTTTCTCTCTTTTCTTGAAACAACTCCAGGGGGATTGTTTCCTCCTGTTCTCACAGGCTGCAGAGGAGAGGAGATGTAGAGCCTCAGTGGGTACCTCTGTCCACTCCCAAAAACCAGTGTGTAAATTGGTGTTGCGATACTCCTCTTCTCTTTGTTCCTAACCTGACTGGAAAGGAGCTTGGGGAAAGACCCCAGGCCCTGCTCTGCTAGGCCTAGTGAGTCTTGCACCATAGCATGACACTACAGCTTGGCAAGTCCAACTCCCAGCTCTGTCCTGACCCCACAGTGGCCATCTCCAGGCCTCGGTGCTATAAATATGGGATAACATTTCTTCCTGGACACCAAGATACAGTGGGATAGTTTGCATTTTAGCAAATCAGAGTTACTCAGATATTATAATGTGATCCCTTGGAAAAACCTCAAATCTGCTGTGTATTGCCCTTCTCATCCTGGACACCTCTGCATCTGCATTTCTGCTCTGTCCTCTTCTCAGTTCCCCTAGGCAGGACAAAGTCATGTCCCAGCACAGTCAAGGGGCCCGGAGATGTGCAAACTATGGTGATCAGGAAGGAGAAGCATCAAATATTTTTATTTCCCCCCTAAATCTCTTTGTAAAGTATTTGATCTGGCAGCTTCTTGTACTATGGGAGATAATCTTTGCCACTTGGGGCCAGTGATAAAGAAAAATTGCCTGTTATCAGCTGACCAGCTTGTCCCAGCAGGAGATGTCCTATCTTGGGCATATCAAGGCAGATTTCATTATTAAAGAAGCTGTTTGCTTGCCCTGATCTATGGAAAAAAAAAAAAAATTTTTAAAAAGGCAAATTCTTTTGTTCTCCACAAGCAGCAAATCAGTGTTTCTGCTCTGTCTTCATTACCTGCTCAGTAATTGTCACAGCTGAGTGCCTGGTGAGACATGAAGGATGCTAAAAGCTTTCCTTTCACTTTTTGCAGCACCATCTGCTTTTGTCTTCTCAAGGCTGATGGAGGCAAGGAAACGTCCGCTGCTTTTAAAGGGGCAGGCTGGTGTAAATATAACCTCTTATTTTATTTTTCATCCGTTAAACTGTAAAAATCAAATGGCCTTTTGCCTATTTATCCCTTACCCTCACCATGTGCTGCAGGAGTTGATTTACTGGGAGGAACGTCCTTTGGCTGCAACGGTGAGGGCTCCCCTGGACACCTCTGGTCCCTGCCCTTCGCCTCACCCAGAATTAGCAAAACAAGGTGAAATCTGAGGTGTTTCAGAGGTAGTTGGGGAGCAGATATTTGCTTGCAATGTGCATTTCCTCCTTCCTTTCAGGACAGGACACAGCTTTGTTGGAGGTGTGTGACAGCAGCTTTTCTACACACGTGCTTTAGAAATATGGAAATTCAAACCAGAAAGAATCATTAAAAATCCTCAAAAGGCTAAATGGTGGAGGTCCCACAACTGTCCTAGGGAATCCAGTCCCTGCTCCACTATCCCTGCCTCTAGGAGATTATTATTCCCTCTTGCTGTAATTTAAACTCGTGATGTCTTGTCATCTTCACCACAGACATCAAAAATCAGATTCCATTTTCGTTGCACAATTAGTATTCAACAAAACCAACACTCTTTAAGGGAAAGATCTACTTCACTACCCTTCTTATTAGGAATATTTTAGAGTAATTTCTTAAGAACAGTTGAAATGGTGCAGTTTGCCGTTCTCAAAGATGATACAATGTAGGTTTTTCATTTTAAATTACAAACCCGTTTGAACTGCAAGCCAACCTCCACACCACTTTCAGAGGCATTGTTTTAATTGGGCATATTTCAGAATTACTAAAGCAAAATCTTCCCATTGAGCTGGGTGACATTGTTTTTCTCCAGCTCTGCAGCAGTTATGTGAAGACCTGATATGGAGATGTTTAGTACCATTCCAGGGCAGGGAAAACATTTCACGGCTTTTATAGATTCTCACCCTGCAGCACTCCCCTGCAGAGGATGGAAGCCATAGCATCCTAAAGCAATCATAGTCTTCCTCCTGACCTGGGTCTGTGTTTTGCCTCCCAGGTCCCTGTCAGAGCCTTCTCCAGCCCTCCCTGCTTGGATTTTCAGAAAGCTTGTAAGTTCTTGTTTAAATTTATTGATGCTGGTTTATACCCAATTATTTCCTAATTATTGCCTTCGAGCCTAAATAGCTCTTCCCCCTCCCTAGCACTAATCCTTTGAATGTTATTAGAAACAGAAGTTCCCGCTCAGCCTCTGTTTGCAGGGTTAAACACAGGGGTTTGTGGTCTATTAGAAAAAAAATGCATGGGGTACCCAAATATCCCGAGAACATTTCTTGGCTTCTCTTCTAGTTTCATGTTGTCTTTGCAGAGATGCAAATTGCAGACAGAGAGCAGATTTTGGATCATCTCTCTTGCATCTGCCCAGCTGTTTGGCCCAAGCTACTCTCAAGACTCAGGGCTGGGAGATATGTAACCACCAACGGACGGACAGCTGAACCGGCCTTTGGAGGAGCAGGTGTCTCCTGACCAGAAATGGGGCTTGGGCTGATGTAAGCTCTCAGGTGGCTTTTGGAAGGGACAACCCATGTTTGAGTGGGTGCATTGTATCATGGGTTACAAATTAAAAAGCACACAAAACACCACAGCCTGGAAAGAAAAGATTTCTGCTCCATCCCCATTCAAAACCAATTCCACTGGTAATTTTTAGCTTGCTGACTTGACTACTAGTGCAGCTGTATGCATCAAGAGATGGGTTTTCTGCTTCACAAGGCAGAGTCCCTCTGATGCAAGGGGGATCCAAGCTATAGCAGTCATCCCCACGTCCCCACCCCGGGCTGCAGCTCCTCTGTGCCTAGGCTTGGAGGGGAGCCGCCGTACACTCGGCCTCCCAAATATTTGTGCTTATTTGAACTCGTAGTACAAAACGTTTCAGCGGATTTTTCAGTGCCTCCGGGAGCTCTGGAGGAGGCAGAAATAATGAAAAATAATTAATTAGGCTATTATTAATTTATTATAATTATTAACTGCTGACATTCTGCTCAGCACCAGGCTCGGCTCCAGCTGGTGGGACTGCAGCTGCAGATGGCAAGAGCCTGCCATGAGGAGAGATGATCTTGTTATAGCCCTGCTCCACGCTGTGCCCTGAGGTAAGCATGAATGGGGGAATAGGGAGGAGGTAGAGGGGCATTTCAGATGCCTCCAGAAAAGAGAACAGCACAGGATTTCCATACGTATTAGATTTCCTGCCCAAGCAGTATACACAGTCTATACTATGTTTTTGCACAGGTGATAGCAGCATAGAGAACCATTTAAGGATGCCAGTAGTATTTTTTCAGAGCAGAAGCAGAAAGCCCAGTGAGACGAGAAGGCTGTGGTCTGAAATCTTGGTGGAGCAGGAGGACACAGAGTGCATGCTGTACTTATTGTTATCCCACACCAGACAGGATCAGGGCTTTGTGTGCATGTCCACATTGATGTGTAGTGCTCTCTCTACCTAAACAGTCCTCCAACTTTTCATATCAACCCATGGAGACCTTATAACATCAAGTTTCAGAGACATCCCTTCCCAGAGCACAGTCTTCATGCAAAACACACAGGTAACAAACGCCTAAAAACCAGTCCCCGCTTAGAGCTTTTCCACAGATTTAGGCTGTTGAACTCATTGCCTTGAGTCGTTTCGGATTGAAAGAGTGTTGGGCTATTACAAAGGGAAACGCTCTGGGGTATAATAATATGGATCCAGACTGAAACCCGAGCCCCAGACTGGGCACAAGACCTAACATTTCTAAGCAGGAATTAACTCCTAAATGTTCGCAGCCGGGAAGAAACTTTCAGCTCCAGTTCAGAGAGCAGCAAAAGGGTTCATGTCCATCCCCAGCTGCATCCCTAGCTGATGCTATTCAAGAAACTATTAGATTAGAGAGCTAGGAGAGAAATCGCTGCCTGTGCCTCAGTTTCCCTAGTATGTGGCTAAAAGGAAGCTGAAGAAACACTTCAGCCAAGAAGTCTAAAACTCAGAAACTCTCCTGGTCCAAACACAGCGATTACGATTTTAGGATCTTGCCAGAAAACACCCAGTCTTCCCCCAGCTTCTCCTCTCCCCCACCCCCAGCAGCTCCTCAGGGGACACTGCTGCCCTGCAGTTAACTGGAGAGCACCCCTGGGTGCTGCCAGGGTGCTTGCTGTAGCCTCTCCCGTGACCCAGGTGTGGGGACTCGCCACAGCCTTCACTGATGAAAGCCTTGCCATTATCCAATTACCTTGAAATCACTTTTAACTCAGCCCAAATTAAGGTAAAATGCAAATAAAGGTGTTAATTTCCAGCATCCAAAAATAGACAACTGAGCCAGAGATGTTTGTAGAAGACATAGGTGAGGGAATAGAGGAAAAAACACATTTTGCATAGCCTCAGTAAGTTCAAATCAGAACGGTCTCCCTCTCTAACCCCTCCTCTGTTGTAGACATTTCCAGACAAGGTGGTGGGGAGGATAACCCTTCCTGCTGCCCCTGGCTTTCAGATTGCTCTTTTGCTGGCAGTGAGATGGTGGGGACATGCCTGTCCCCTGCATGTTGCCAAGGGATGCCACCTGGGGTTCTTCAAGTAGTCATCACCACCCCAGCCTGGCAGGGAAGGGAGCGGATCTCCAATTTACCCAGCTCATTAAAGGCATGAAATGCAAAACCACAACAACATTGCTTGAGAGAAACATCCTACCCTATGCAGCAAGTATCCTGGAGATTGCTTAATGCAATGATTTGCAGCTGTATGGACCATTTGCACATAGAGACCACCCCTCACATTTATTAAATGAGCTCCTGACCTGATATTTAAGGGAAGACCGTTGTGTTAGGAGATGTGATCCAGCTGACTGTTGTGGGGGGGTTATAGGGCCAGACTAACAGTCTCAAGTATTTCCAAACCTCTGCAGCTAACGATTTCTGTAGCAGGATGCAAGCAGAATTGCCCAGCAGTTCCTTCTGCCAGATAAGTTTACTTAGACCAGACCTACAGGAGAACTTCCAACCTATGCTATTGGTGGATGATGACGATTTCTACTGCTGACACAATCCTTTCCCCAAAATTCAAGGTGTGGAAGATGAAGAGGCTTCCTGCAACTCAATGAGCCAAACCCAGGGAGAGATCCCATGGCTGTGTCAGGAAATGCCGTCCATGGTGGGAGGAGTGGAGCTGCTTGTGTTTTCCTCTGGAAGTCATTGACAGGGTTGAAATTTGGTCTGGGTTTTATCAGAACCAGCTGTTCCAATTCTCCGTTTCCAACGACTTTGTGTTGATGAGAGAGGATTACAAAAAATAATGAGAAAAGCAGAATCAGATCAGAATGTTTGGACTTTATCTAAATGGAACACTTAAATTGATTTAGCCTTTATTATTATTGTTTTGTCACAGTCAGTAGCACAGGGTCCTATTATTTTTAATTGGCTTTGTTCCTCATTAGATTGAACACAGATTGTCAACCAGCAGAATTCCTCATTGAATGCAAATCCAGGCACCAAATGTCCATGCTCCAGCAGTCTGGACAAATACTGGTTTTTCTGAACCTTTCTATAGGGGGAAATATCCCACCCAGGAATGCTTTGTCCCCTCAGATATAGGACACAGAGCGAACTGTCCTGTTCACCCATCATGGGGATGGATGCAGCCTCAGGAAAAACAGCGCCTGGTTTGCAGAGGGGAGGAAATACCTCTGAGCAGGGCTGGGAGTGGGTGAGGGACATGTGCAAATCCCAGAGGTATGTTTATTGGCACAGATGTCGATTGTCTTGAAGCAGATAAATAATGGGAAATGCTTGACTGCTGTATTAGCTGACTATTAATATCTGCTGATGCTCAGGAAATGTTGTCACACAGAGCAGGAATAGGCTGCTCTTTGCCTCGAATCCTGTACAATAGACCAAAAATACTCCCAGGCGGCATTCTGGAGCCATGGGCGTCCATTGTGCCCAGATATCCATCACTCCTATCAGGCAGTCCTGTCCTGCAGACCAGGACAAGGAGTTTTATCCGGCCATTCTCTGCTGGGATTTTATTTTTTTGATATAAATATATATATTAAGGATTTCCTGCCCTTGGAAAGCAGGAGAAAGTGTCCAGGAGCTACAAAAGGTGGGGGGAAACACAGGGTGAGGGGGATTTGGGTGAGGGGGATTTCTTGAGTCCCAGAGATGAGCTGGATGGGAGGGAGCTCAGAAGAAATGGGAAAAGATGGGAATGAGGATGTGGGTTGTGTTTACTAACAACAATGCAGAGGACTCTGAAATAGGACTTTGTGCATCCAGGATCAGGCCTGCCAGGAAGCTGGGGAAAGGGAGGCAGGAGTTGACCCATCATGTCCATGTACTGGCACGGAAGCAGAGCAGCAGCTGCCTGCTTGCTGGCATGAGGCAGGACAGCCCACCGCTGCCTTCCCTTGGGAGCAGTAAGTCAGCATTAGTCAGAGCATTTGGTAAATACTGTTTGTTTGCAGTATGCAGAAAAGCTCAGAAAGGATTTGTAACCCTCCAAGGATCTAATGGGGAGTGGCTCTATCACTGTCGAAATGCAGCCAGTCCTACGGTGGTGCAATGGGAAGTCTGGAAGTGGGGGTAAAGCCATGAAGGCATTTGAGCCTGTCCTCATTCTCCAGTACCTGAATGTTTAGGTGAATGTATGGTCTTGGCAGACCCCAGGCAGCTGTACACATGACCCCTGCCCTGCTTCCCTTCCAGCATGCCCCAACAGCTCATGTAGGAGATTCCCATCCAGTGTGCAAGCCGCCAGCAACACCCTTCCATTGCACCCAAATATCCTATAGCATTTGGGAACCCTGGGGGCCTGATCAGGCTCTGGGGACTGCCAGGACATTTGTACATGGCATCCTGTGGTTCCAATGTCCCTGACACCTGACTCTTTCATGCATTTGAAATGCTGCCTTAGAGAAGCACATCTCCACAGCAGGCATGGGCAACAAAAAGCCAAATCCAGATGAACCAGCAAGGGAGTTAATGCAGGTGTGCTGCGCTTCAGATATGCTGATGCATCTTTCATGACTGTAAAAAACAAACAAAAAAAAGGCCCCTTTGTACCACTGTTGCCTTGGCTATATCCGTGCAAGAAAGCAAGATAGCCTGGTGAGGGGCACTCAGGAGCCCTGGACCTATTTCCAGGTTTGAGGTACATATTGGAAAGCAACAGCCACCAGTGAGGTGGATGCCAAATGAAATCTCTCTGTGCTGGATAACAGCCACGTCCTTGCAGCAGATGCATCTGGGAGTCATGGGCAAGGACAGCTGGGACACCTCTGGGCTGGGGACTCACAGAGGACAGCCCTTATCTACAGGTGCTGCCTTGGCTTGAGATGAAGAGCAGGCATGGGCATGGCATCAGACTGTGGTGGTATGCTGTGATTTTGCTGGCTCTGTATCAGAGAGATGCACAGTACCTTGATTTGCATTTCAGTAAATGTTATCTCCAAATTTTAGAATGCATTAAATTGCTTTAGGAAAATCTCTCAACCACTGCTATGTGTCTCCTCGAGGTTTCCATACTGGACACTTGGATAGACCATGGTGAATTATCCTTTGGTGGTACTGACCTCTCCATTGATCCTGGAGATTATTTCTTTTTCTGTTATAATATCTTTCCAATCTATTAAGGTCACTTGGAATTCCAACCCTGTCCTCTGGTGTACTTGCTGTCCCTTCCAGCAAGGTATTGCCTGCAAGTTTAATAATCATCCATGTTATGCCATCATTCAAGTCTTAATGAGAATACTGAATAAACCTGCTCCCCAGGAGAGAGCCTGTCTGGATGCTCACTCAATCCGTCTGTCCATTTTGACAGTGAAGTGCTGATAACCACTCCCTGGGTATCTTACAAACAGGTTTTTCACCCATCCTACAATAACCGCATGCAGATGAGGTAGCAACAAGACCTCACTGCCCTGACCATGTTTGACACAGACAGGTCCTTGTCTGTGTACAGAGCAAGGTTCCTGGTCACCAAAGGACATTAGATTGATTTGACACATCAGTTCTTGACAAGTCCATCAAGACGGATGTCCTTGCCATCTTCAGGGTGCTTACAAGCTGTGTGACTATTTCATCCAATATTTTCTAGCTTATGAAGTCAACCAGGAAGTTTTAAGCACCCTGGTTTTTCTGTTTGCACCTTTCTGGAAGTCCTTTCACAGGTCTTCAGTGGGAACTAATGCTTCCAGATGGCTCAGCCAGGTTTTCAAGATGTTTATTGGGTAGAGGTTGCTTGAAAACGTCTTTAAACAGTTCATTCCTTAGCTCCTGACTGGGTTTCTCACCTGCATCTGCACTTCTCCATGAAGACATGGTGAGATCTCACAACTGACACTTGCACCCTGGAGACCTTGGTGTCAGGTTTGACCTTTCTGCTTCACTATGCAACCCCTGAACACAAAGACAAACATGGAGAAATGCTCTACCTCCATCCTCTCTAAACCACTCATTGCATTTATCTGATTTAAATTACCCCTGATCTTTCAGTTCCTCATGATTAGCAAGCCAATCATGAGAGCCCATGTCATCAAACTGCCTGAAAAGCCAAGCCCAGTGTTAACCCTTTGGCTTGCTGCTGTTTAATCCTTTCCTTTGGAAGCTGATCAGAGCATTTTTCTACTCCACCTCAAACTCATTAGTACTAATGCAAGTAATTTCAGATTTTAGAAATCTGAAGCTGACTAGAAGGAAATGTTGTATTTCAGCACAGGAAGTACTTGTTACTGCTTTAGGGGTATTCCTTCATATCCCAATTTCAAGGAACAGTGTCACTGCATACAATCCTGGATCTCCCCTCCCCAGTTTTAGGTTAAGCTGCAGTCGTAGTTTTACCCCTTTTGCAGTGCAGGTTTTTAGAGCATAGGTACAATGGCTGCTCCAGCTGTTGGCTCCTGAAGGCTTTGGGGACAGTTTACCCAGGACAGTGGTGACAATCTTGCCTCCCCCCATGCTCTTTTCAGCTCAGTATTGGTATCTGAAGATCTTTCCCAGCTGTCTCTCCACGAGGTGGTCAGCACTGGACACTCAGGTGTGTGTTGTGGCTGTTGTTGTGCCAAAGCCAGAAAGCCCTTTGAACCAAAGGAGAGAGGGGAGGGGTGGTTAGTGCATTAATTTGCAAGGTGAAATCTCAATTAGAGTGTTATTTTTGGATGCTCTGCTCACTCATGTCACAGAGATTTATAATGGGTGAGTCATAGGGAGCCCCTTTTGCTGGAAAAAACCACCAAAACCCACTTGGACTATTTGGGGTTATCCCACCAAATCCTGGGGGTCTGCAATGGTGCTGTGGGAAGGGAAAAATTCCCATTACAGCCGTTGGGGGAAAAGAATACACAAGAAATGGGGATGGGGATATAATTAGAGACTGTTTCAAACTTGCAGCCTGAATACCAACACCTCACTGCAAGCAGTTATTCACTTCACTTGTAACGGCAGCTGGCTGCGGCTGCTGCCAAGCACAGGGGTAGTCTGACCGCCAGCACAGTGAAATCATTATTGCTGGGGCTGGGGACAAGCTTGGAAACCTGAACGGGTGGCCCTGGTAAATCTGAGATGCTTCTGTAGGCAGGGAGAGCTGCTGCAGGGAGCAGTCCTGGGTGTACATAGGGATTCAGGGGGACCAGGACCTGCCCAATTCTAAGAGCCGATGGTTGGGGTAAAAAGGGAGGTGATTTGAGGCTCTGTCTGCTACCATCATCCAGCAAGGTGCTGCTGAGCTGCCTGGCCTCAAGGGAAGGACAGGGACTGTCCAGTGTAGCAGTCTGTGACCCCTGCTAAAGGCTGAGTGTTGGGTAACACAGAGCAGTAGTTTAACCATCCCTAGTGGATGAAGCACTTAGTGATGCAGCACAAGAACCTTCAGACAGAGATTTATAAGGAAAGCAGGGTCCAGGCTGGTAATAAGACCCATCAACACTTGAAAAAATGTACCCTATACCTAAACAAAGTGATGCTCATACCATTCATACCAGCAGCACAGCATCTCCGGGGCTGGGTGCAGATTTGCTGGCACATAACGTGGAACATGTCCAGCCCCTGGGGCTGGAGAAATACTCTCTGTACCCTCCTGGGGCATGGCATTTGCCCTTGGAGGTGGCTGATGCTCAAGACAGCATGAGGCCATGCAAACCATGTCTTCTGCTGCAAGTTGGGACACATCCACGGAGGTCTGGACTCTGCAACGCAGGAGTCCGTTAAATACATCCAAGTATCTCCTTACGGGGGCCAACAGCATTGCTGCCAAATCTCACACCATGTTTGCTTCCAGGAATTGCTTTGGAAAGGAGAGCTGTGAGAGCGGGACCCCAGGCCAACAGCCCAGGCAGCTTCCACCTCCCACCCTGGGAGGGGATGGCTCTTGCAGCTCGGACACTTTCTCCAGCTTGCTGGTGACACTCGCAGGATGTGGGGACACAGTGGCTCAGCCAAAATGCTCTGCAGCTCCCTATGCTGTATTACTTGCAGCCCCCGCCCCCCCAACCAAACCTCTCCCATCGTCCAGCACAGGCACAACTGGGCTGCGTTGGGGTGGTCCATGCTGCCGCCGGCTCCTCAGCATCTCTGCAGAGTTGCCATGGAGACCAATAATTAGCCACCAGCCCTCGCCTGATGGTATCAAACCCCGAGAACAAGTGAGATCTTCACCTTCATCGCACACCAGCACAACATAAACCTGGGGGTAGGCAGTCCACAGCAAGAAAGCAGGCGAAGCCCTGGGCAGACAATGTTTAAATGACTTTATTTTTTCTCCTTTTATAAATGGGCACAGCACAGAAATCATTAAAAAAAATAGACAGTACCATTACAGTGCTAGATTCATTGGCAAAGATTATTTTTATAGTCTTTTTTATTATGTTTAAAGTTTTGGCCATTGAGTAAGAACAAAAACAATTAACAAACATTTTATTTTATTTTATTTTTGTTTTTTATAACAGACACTATGAAGCAATTTAAGTACTAAACTCTAGAAGAGTTATGTACATACAAAAAATGTTCTGTTTAAGATATGTTTCCTATTAAAAATATTTACATGCATTTTTTTTCCCCTCCCATATTCACTGAAAGGTAAAACACTTGTATTTTCTTCTATTGTTAAAGATTTCTCAGTCTTCTATTGGGAATTTAAATCAGCTCCAAAGAAACAGTGAAGTGGGGCTCACTTGTTGGGCTTTTCTTTGTCTTTGAATTACTTAAATCTTCTGGAAGGGGCTATCTTTTTTGGACATATATCAATGGATTTTTGTTTGTTTGTTTTTTAATTTATACAAGAACGTTTCATGTTTATTTACAGAAGAACCAATGGGTGGCGATTTATCCTGGAGACATGGTGGTGAGCATTAGTGAGAGATAAGCATGTGATTTTAAAAAGTAGTTCTATCAAACTGCAATGGATATATATTTTTCTGAAGTCAGCAGTTCTGTCTGGTTTGATTGTCAGCTGTACTTTTATGACTTAGACCAGGGGGACCCAGAACAGGGGTAGTTTATGCACGTAAAGTCACTGGTACCCTTGAGGTCTTCAGAGATGTGGTGGATGAGCTGTCTGGAACATGGGGTGAAAAAAAACATCTGGGCATCACACTGTTGTCTCCTAGGGTGACTTTCCCCAAAAATTAATAGTAACAAAAAACCAAAACAAAACAAAAAAAAAAAAAAACCAACTAAGAAAGTTTGTACGTTCCAGACTGACACTTCTCTATAGAGACTGGGTGTGGATACATCCGCGGAGCTGCAGGCACAAGGTGCGTGGGACAAACCAGAGCAAATGCGGAGCCTCGGCGCGGCTTTGGCTGCCTCACCAGCATCCCTGGCTCCGCTTCGGCTCCAGCCGGGGATGTGGCAGTCAGCAAACAGCTCCTTATCCCCAGCCCCGGCAGATCCCGACCCAGGATCAGGCCGTTGCTATGACAGGACAAAGAGCGGTGGGGAAGGAGGGAGCCAGCAGCACGGAACCAAATCCTGCAGCCCCCGGCAGAGGACAGGGGCCAAGGGCTGCAGAGACCAGCACATGATGCTGGTGACAACCCCTACTGCTCCTCATTAGGTGCAGAGTTTACAGTGAACCTCTGCACGCATGCGTGCTTTGCACACACACGTATATACATATATACATATATATTAATTACATACACATATATATACATACATACACGCACGACACACCCATCCCTCTCGCCGCAGGCTCCAGCCCGGCCGAGCAGCTGGCCAGGCGCCCTGTGAGACACCAGTTATTCTAATAAACCTTTCAGTGTTGAAAACTCAATGTCACTTTAGGAGCTGTCAGAGCCATGCAGAAAACCTCTGAGCCCAGGAACGCTTACACTCATTAAATGTGGGGGAATAATTAAAAAAAAAAAAAAAATCCATTCTCGTTTTTTGCTAATGGGTTTGTTCCTGTTAAAGCCTCTGTGCTGGTGACTCATGGCAGGGGTCGGATAGCTCTGAATTATGAGTCTGGGTGAGCAGTAGCCAAGGCTTACGTGGAGCAAAGCAGCTCCCACCCAGGAATCTTCAGCACTAACAAGGCAAAATGGGGAGGGAATGGGAAATTTAGAGGTGCAGCTCACCACGGCACGCATCCAGCCTAGTGCCATCACCTTCCCTGCAGCAGGATCCCCTCCTGCATGGTGCAGGGTCCTGCTGCTTACTTTTGAAATGTCCAAAATCAAAGACATTTTTGGCAGAAAGGAGCAACTGTCTCCCAGCCCTGCAAAACCTGCCCAGGGCTGGATCCTGCCACCGGTTGGGAGCACCTCTATCCCCTGCCCTTCCCATCCTCCCACTTCCAGCCCCTCATTTGGGCTTCTGCACGTTTTCTGGTCCTCCCTTCCCTTTGACCCCCTCATCCTGCCTCCTTCTTATTTATATGGCCCAGGAGTCACTGGTTGTTTTATCATTCTCCTCCAAGGCATCTGGTGCTGCAAATCACAGCAGAGAGAGACTGAAAACCAGCACAGCTGGGAGAGGAGCCGACACCATCTCTCATGCCTGGCAATTGCAGCCCTCCTAAAACTATGAAACTGGCACGGCAAAGAGTCTTCTTTCCGCTCCGGTGTATCACGCGCACACAAAAGCATGCAGAAAAGAAATGGGAAAGCAGGTGGAAAAGTCTTCCTCTACACCATAGCCACCCATGTCCTTGTGGTGCACAGCTGGAGGGATGTGCACAGCTGGAAGGAAGAGCACATCTGGGCACTGCACCAGCTGGGAGACTGCAGCCGTTCATGGATGCTATCAGCACAAGGCTGGGGAAGGGGCTGAATTTATGCAGAGGGGACGATGCCAAATCTGGCAGGCTTTGGGAGGGGATGATGTGGGAGATTACCATTGCAGTTAATTTTCCTAAAAATTTGCTCTGTGGCCAAATCAACAGCTGAGAAAAGATGCTTTTGTTCCTCCCTCTGTGCTTTCTCACCTCTTCCCCATCCGTCTTCGCACCAGGAATCCCTCAAAAGCCCCAGAGTGTGGCAAGTCATGCGCCTCTGCAGAAGCGACTGCTGGGGGAGGCAGCTGCGCCCCACTGCCCAGCATCTGTCTCCAGTATGGGGCCAGGAGCAGCACACACCATGTTCACCAGGTGCCTTGGGGATGGCCACACTGCAGCCCACCACCACAACCCCCTTACATACCCCAGCAGCATCATTCATCTGGGTTTCATTGAGGTTTTACCCATCCCCATTGTTCTGGTAATAAAGCGCAAATGGTATCTGCAATATTTTGGGAGCTGGGCTTTCCCAAAAGAAACACGGCCCATGGTCAGCTCTGTCCCACGACTCCTCACCCTACAAGGGAGGCACAAGATCAGCCATTCACCAAGACAAGGCTTTTTTTCATCCAAGCATCAACTCCAACAATTAACCCCATGCTCCTGGGGGCCTGAGGCAAGAGGAAAGGCTCCATCATGATTCATCACCAGGAAAAGGTGGGCTCCAAGCCCAAAAGACAGTCTCCTTGAACTCACATCCCCTCTCCAGGCAGAAGGCAATACAGCAAACACGTGGAAGCAGCAGACAGACAATGAATTAAGACTTTGGTCAATTCTCATTACCAGTTTAATTGCCTTCAGCTTTTTCTGCATCTGGTCATCTCGTACTTTTAATTACTGCAAGAGGAGGAGCTGCCCAGCCGCCTCTCGCCCTCCCAGTTCCAGCCCTCCTCACTTCTGAAACTGTAACGGATTTAAGTGCCGGGATTACAACTTAACACCAGCTGAGCGAACTGAGGTTAAGCTTGACTGAATAAAAAAATTGTATTAGAGAACTTCAGACTACTAAATGGGAAAAAAATGGAATGAAGAAGATTAGGGAAACAGCTAAGAAAAGCAGTATTTAAAAGATTAAGCTGGGAGGGTGATTTTTAATGCAAGCTCAAAAGATTAAGTCCACGTTTTTCCAAAAGATGGTGATTTTGGGTGGCCTGGATGCTTGCCATGCCCAACTCATTAAGTTGTGCAGAGGCTTGATTTCTGACACT
The DNA here is from genome assembly GCA_027574665.1 of Rhynochetos jubatus. Classification (NCBI taxonomy): domain Eukaryota; kingdom Metazoa; phylum Chordata; class Aves; order Eurypygiformes; family Rhynochetidae; genus Rhynochetos; species Rhynochetos jubatus. The sequence goes on along the minus strand of CM050672.1, from coordinate 2,798,591 downwards.
CCGCAACACCTATGGCCCTTTGTGTAGTCCCAACAGGACCAAAAAACCCAAAATCCATCAAACCCACAAGTTGAAACTCTCCTGTTTGGGCAGGTCAGAAAGTGGTTCCTGAAGCCAGGATGGCACTAGCTTTCTTCAGATGTGTGGTCCCTTCTTTAAAGCATCCCCATCCTCCACAGCGATGACAGACCCAAGAAATGGGTAGACACACACACACACGCATGCACACACACTCTCTACACCATCGGCCTTTCACCATCACCATCCAAGATATCCAACAAGACCATCTTCTCCAAACCAGAAGCAAAACAATGACAATTTTGAGGCTGATGTCTCTAAAATGGAGATTCTACAGCTGTCCTGTGCACAGGGGCTCTGCTCCCTGCCCTGAAATCAAACCAGGTCAGCGTTTTGGGTGGCAATCCCTGCATTGCGCACTCTGAGGGAGCATAGACCAAACCTCACATCTTCACAACCACAAAGTCATGTCCAGCCATCATATGCAGTGCAATGAAAATGTACAGGGATTTCATTCCATGTCATATATATATATAACTGTGTATGTATGTGAATATATATATATATATATATAAATAAAATATGCATTTGGCCTCTCAAATTCCTACCATAAAGAAGCACTGCTGTCTTGTAGCCTCCCCCAGGGTCAGAAATCCCTATATCCACAAACACCCTGAGGGGACAAAGTGTCACTGTGTTTGCGCAGGTTAATTCATGATGTAACACACTCAAAGCAACCAATTTTCTCCCATTATCCTGTTCAAATTGCTCTAAGAGCAAAGCCAAGGTCTCCATGGGACACCACTGAGATCGCAACCATCATGAAAACAAAGCTCCTTGACTGCTTCACAAACAGCGCTTCAGCTAATTAAAAGCCAACTCACTGAAATATCTAATTGACTTTTTTGTGCACAGAGCTTGCTCAAAAACTCTAGCCTTTCTAGAAGGCACAGTTGTGCTCTGGATAAGGCCCGTCTGCTCTGCACCTTAGGTAGCCTCAGAGGGGAAACCACTGCCCTTGGATGATGATGGCTTCCAGGATCTTTTGCTCTCAGGCTCCTGGGTGCTCTGTGGGTTATACCGAAACTTAAACAACAACAAAAGAAACACAAATCATCTATGCTGGGTCTTTCAGGTCCTGGATATGTAGCAGCCAACCTACCCTGGGGCTCACAGGTGGAAAGCCACTGCTCTGCCTTACCCTCCTCACCTTCTGGGTGCGAGTGGCCCGGCAGGTCCTCGTGTGAGGGGACACAGTATTGGCTCTGCTTTGCATTTCTGCTTTTATGCTGCGTCTCACGCCTTGTAGAGCATTGTTATTCCATCTGGAGGACCTGGGGAGAGGATTTAGCTTCTCCATTTCCAAATCCTCTCCCTGCCAACTCCCCACCACACAATGTCCCGCTCCATTTTAAAACCAGTGCTGTCGGTCGTACTGCGCAAGCCGAGTTTTATTGGTCACAGTGAAAACCCAGCAAAAGCAAGGTCCCTTCTCAACCAAACCCCTCAGTGGCCGGTGACACACAGTTTCTATAGATTTAAGGTCTCTGGCTGTGCACAGCGATGCAGTGAAGTGAGGTGGTGGCAGGAGGGGGGAGCAACATGAGATACCCCAATGCGGCTTCTCGCTACTCCAAGAACTCTGTGAAGAGGTGATCTAAGGAGATCATTTCCAGCATACTGGCCATGTTTGTATTTATTTATTTTTCCCCACTCCAACAGCAAACCCTGGGGCATCAGGTATTCCAGCCCCTTGTGCTTTTTTCAAGGTTCAAAGCATATTTGAGAGTCGCATCCTCTCTTCAAACAGAAGCAGGGAGAAAGATAATTCCTGCAAAGCAACCAACCCCATTCGAAAAAAAAAAAAAAAAAGAGGAAAGGGAAAGAAATCTTCCTCTTTTCTGAAGGGAGAAAAAAGAAAGAGAAATCCAAATCCCCTGTGCCCCAGGGCTGGTAGAAGGTGTCCAGATCCCAGAATCCATTGTGTTGGTGGGAAAAACCCAGTGACCTCCAGCTGCCATCAGCAGCCCAATAGCCCCCTCCCACGCTTGCCAGGGTGCTCCCCGGGCTCAAGTTTCTTGGCGTTGGCTCCTTGCCCCGTCCCTCCCGCTGCAGAAAGGCCAGCGGTCTCGGTCTGAACTCAGCGATGCTCTGGATGCTTGGTTTTTCATCATGCCGAAGATGTGTTTTCTCCTTTAGACGTTGCGGGTTTTGCTTTTTAAATTCACAGTCTGATCCAAAAAAGAGAGAGAGAGAAAGAGAGAAACTGGATGAAGGAGAGGAGGAGGAGAGTTTGGAGTGGGGAGGGAGGGAGCATGAGGCACGCTGAGCTCTCCTTCTACGCGTAGAACTCCTCCTGCTTGTCAGGCTTCTGGTACGTCACATTGGCTTGCTTGGGCTCCTCCAGTGTGTAACTGCCCTCGTCCTTCTTCTTCATCCGGTAGATGAGCAGCATGACCAGGAAGGCAGCAAAGAGGGCTCCCACCACGCCGCCCACAATCACCGCTGCAACACAGAGAGGCGGCACAGCCATCAGTGCAAATAATTTGGGGTGATATCTTTGGATTCCAGCTCGGTTTTGTCTTTTGCAAGGTTGAAAGCAAATTTTCTCCTGAAATCTATAGTTAAGAAAACTGAAAATTCAGGTGAGGAGCTAAGGCAAACTGTGTGATTCAAGGAACTTCAACAAGCCCCCCAGCGCAGCAATGCTAAAGGGTGGGTAGGACCTGAAGGCATTTACTCTACAGCTGCACAGTGGGTCGTGGACTGGCACGAGGCAGCCCAGGCACAGAGAGAGGTCCCTGCACAGGCTGTAAGGAGGGTGCAGAAAGTCCTCCAAAGAGCTGCTCATTTGGGTGCCTACCAGAACCCACCACACTCAGCTGAAAACCACCAGACCAAGACGCTGTGCAGTGCCATCGCCGCCAGCTGCCTTTAGCTGTTGGTGGGACACTGGCACCTCTGCCCCATCTCTGATGTCCTTCTGTCTGGGACAAGTGGCCTTCCCAGGGCACCTCTCTCCTCTCCTGCAGTCAGGGGTGGCCAGGTGGCATTCAGCCAGCACCGTAGATGTCTTTCCACTAGCATCCTATTTTTTTCCAGGAAAACCATCTTAGCAAAAGCAAATTTTACACAGCAGTGTGCTCTCCTTGCAAAGGCATGAGGAACCCTGGGAAAACCCCAGCACAGGCCCTGAAACTGTCTATTTTGGCATGTGGGAGGGTTATCCCAGGTTCAACATTACCCCAGCACCCCGCCAAAGACCGACCCCTCTCTCAGAGCACAAACAGCTGTCCATCTCCTCCCCTCACCCCCCAAACACGAGATCTTCCCCACAAGCCCATGTCCTCTGGTCTCACCTATCAACACTTCTTTCCTCTCCAGGATGTTTTTCTGGGGGAGCTGAGCAGCTGAGTTGCCCGAGTCTATCGTGTTGTCGATCAGCCCTGGCTCTGCGTTCTTGCCCAGCCCGGGTCCCGACGGCGGTGTCACCACGGCCATCACCTCATTACCGAGCTCAGGATGAGTCGTCTCCTCCTCCTCCCGGATCTCAAAGTCCCCGCTGGGGCCGCTGCTGACCGGAACTTCCAGCTCGTTGTCAAGGACTGTTGTCACCTCCCCTGGCTCCATCTGGGAGAAAGGACGAGATGGAGCAGGGGACAAGGACCAAAGGGTGGTTCCTGCCTCCAGCAGGTCTGATGTGTCCAGAGGAAGGACATCACAGTACTGAGGACAGGGTGGCCCTCTCAGCAGGGAGCACAGAATCACAGAACCATAGAATGGTTTGAATTGAAAGGACCTTAAACATGGGTGTCCCTTCCCTGTGCCACTGAAGTGGATGGTTATATTGCAGCAAGCAGCAAAGCCCCACATCTTGATGGTCACCAAAAGGCTGAGACCACTGTGGCTGAGCTGGACCATTCTCGTTTGTCCCCATCCCATGTGCCATCAAGAAGCACAAACTCTCACTTGTTCCCTGTAGCTTCCCCTAAAGAGAGCACCCCATCCCAGACCCTCATTTGGGCTCTCTGTTCCCAGTGTGGACCGATGGCTGGCTGAAACATCTCACAGATGTCTCCCTGCTAGACATGAAGCAATGTAACCACTTGTGCTACAGCAACATAGAAGTGTAAGGATTGGAAGCCATCAGATGAGCCCAGAGGGGTCCTTTCCCTCTCTCTTTTCTCCATTCAACCATCCCTTACGGTTGCAGCCCTGCAGCACGGGGCAGGAGCAGGAAGATGGGTCATTCCCTCCCAGAACATGGACCCAGCCCAGCTCCCTGACATGGTCCCTTGGCAAGGAGGCAAACCTGGGCCAAGCACATGAGCCATTCCATCCCCCTCCAGCCCAACCATGACCTATTCTTTGCCTCCTGCACATTCCCACATCTGCGGCTCCCTCTGGGTCAAATCTGCTCTGATCTTTCCCCTTGTTTCAGCAGCCTATGTGTCCACATGCTGAGCTGGACTGCACTGAGCATCCCCAAGCAAAACCTCCCCAGGACCCCTCCTTCGCAGGGCAAATGGCTCCCTCCATGGCTGCCTCGGGACATTACAAATCGGGATGAGCAAAGAGCTCAATGGGCCGAAGCTGGAGTGGGTGAGCAGGAGCCCTCTCCATGTCACTGCCCCCAGCATGAGCGCATGGCTCACTGCTTCCCACAAGCAGGCGTTTTCGTGACAGAGATTAATTGAAGGTCAGCAAGAGCCCAGAGCGCTATACATACATATATGAACACAGAAAAGAGGGACTAGTTTAGACAAATCACTCCACCTTTCAGTCAAAGCGGTTTTCAAAGGGCCCCTGAAGGGCTCTGAATGAGAGATGGATCAGCAGACTAAATCCCCTTCTCAGAACGCCCGACGGGCTGGAAATGCACTGTCAAGCTGTAATTGCACAGCATTTGGACCTCCCACTGATGGGCTGCAAACTGGGAAATGGTACAACAAGCCCAGACACCAAACCCAGAGGAATGCCGCTCTTTCCCCATGCAGCGGTGGTACCCCCAGCCCTGGTTTCCCCCTGCCTGGGGAAGATGCTCTGGAGCAGCTGGGCAAGGTAGACCTGGGGACACCGGGGACACATGGCATACCCCCAAGGGCCCCCCATCAGCTCTTACACCAGCTCCATCACCATGCTCTGTCCATTCTAAACCCCCTCACCCTTCAATCACCTCTCCCAGCTCCCCAAATGTTCCACTCTCCACAGAGCTGGGAAGATCCCAACCTCTGAACAACTGACTCCTGAGCAACTGGCTCAGGGTGGATCAACACCAAAGGCTTCCCATCACCATATCTTGGCTTCAAACATGGCCCACAAGCCCTTTAGCAGGTGAGAAGGGGTTCCTGCCTCCTACCTGGGGGGCTTCTGTGGGCGGCAGCATGGCAGGAGTGGATGGCAAGGCAGTGTTTTTTTCTGTGAGCTCTGCAGTCCTGGAGGTGCTTGGTTTTGGCAGGGACCTGGGCTTGGCTGTGCTGGTGGGGACAAGCCGTGACGTGGCCACCTCTGTTGGTGTGCTGGTTTCGAGGGTGGAGGTGGTGGGTGTCTCCAGGGTGGTGGCCCTGGTGGTGGCTGCCTTGGTGACGAAGGGGGGTAGGAACCTCCGGACAGTGGTGGGCTTGGCAGTGGCCATGGTGGTGCTGGTGGTGGTTGTGGCCGCAGTGGTGGTGGTGGTGCTGGCTGTGGTGGTTGTGGTGGTGATCGTGGTGGTAGGGGCGTCGCTGACAGTGGTACTGGTGGTGGTTGCTTTCCAAGTGGGGATCACTGGTGCCTCTGTCATCCTGGGGATATACAAGATGCTTGTTGTCTGCTCAGGGGTGGCGTCCTCAGCAGGAAATGGTTCAAAGGGGGTTGCCACAGGCTGCACCAAGGTGATGGGCAGCACAGCCGCTGTGGTGGGGAGGGTGATGGACATGTCCGTGGTGAGGCTCACTGCTGTCTCGAGCCCTGACTCCTGCTCGAAATCTGAAACAGGGGGAGAAGAGTGAAGGGTGAAGCAGCTGCTGCCCCAGTATTTCCCAGGGGCTGACATGCACCTGGCCTCACCCCCTACAAAAAATGAGCACGTGGACTGGTTCCAGGCTCAGCAGAAACCAAGGGCTGCAAATTCCTACGTGGTAGCCAAAGGCCCTCTCTGGGGTCAATGTAACCTCTATAACAGGGCACGTGCTGTTGCACCAGAGAAGACCTAATCCTGTCCAGCACGGCCAGTGATTGAAATGGGAAACAGAGTCACTTGAGCCCAACCTTTGGGACAGTTCCCCTTACTTCTGTAGGAGGGAGCAGGAGGGCAGCTCCGGAGAAGGATAAGGGGCGATGCCCTCCTTCACATCCCATAGCAAACCCCTCTCCAGTCACAAAAACTCTCCACCAGGATCCCTAGAGACCCTTCCCCAGGAACCCCGCAGCTACTTACACCCTGAACCAGAGCCCGAGTAGACATCGTCCAGTTCATCATCCCCAAAGGGATCATCGTCCCCAGAGCCCTCCAGGTCTACGGGCCTCTCGTAGTTCTCGTTGCGCCAGCGCTGAGCCTGCAGCCGGGAGGAGAGAGATGCATGAGCAGCTCCAGCCTGGCCAAATCAAGATGGGTGCCTGCACAGACACCCCAGACAGCCCTCGTGGGATGATGCAAGGTTAAACAGCCAGGGAAAAGCAAGGCCAAGGCACCAGGAGCACAGGCAGCAGTCTCTAGCTGAACCACCCAGAACTGTTGTGTTTTTCCCCACAACAATTCCCTGCTGCAAATCTTTCAGAGAAGCTGACATTTTGTGGAGAACTCACATTGACTCTCTGATAACGTTTCCCATGGAAACAAGCACTTTGGAAAAGAAGGAAGAAAAACAACAACTGCTTTTGGAAACTGTTACAAAAATTATTAGTTTGGTTTTCCAGTTCACTATTGATGATTTTATATGATTTGCATCTGATTCCTGGCACAGGTGGGACAGTAACACTCACTATCAGCTGCGATAGCTTGGAAAGTCTCAATATGAAACAGTATCAGACTTGAAATATTCCACCGCTTTACAGTGCTGCTAAAACTTGAAGAGCTCTTGCTAGTAGAGCTCTTAAACATCTTGTTTTGCAGATCAAAGTGTCTCCTGTTTGTGTTGCAAGGAAACAGTTTGACACTTCATTACAACCCAAACAAGGAGGCTTTGATCTGCAAGATAGCATCAGATGTTTCAAGATGTAACAAGCCCGGATAGTGCTTAAATTTAAAATAAAGGGATTGAAGGGTCCCCTTCACCTATTAGAGCATTTTACCTCTTGACAACAGCTTTGAGTTTCTTTGTTTTCATTCCAGATTGGAACAAAAATAAGTTTTGAAAAGTCGAAAGGTCCCATGACATAGAAATTTGGGACTTAACTCACATTCTGTCCCCACATCTCTTCTCCTGGAGACAATCAGCTGGCAAGGGAGAGAAAACCCAGCTGCAGCTGGGAAGTGGGAAAATACTTCCCAAGGGCTGCGAGCTGATTGCTGCTGTGGTGCCCAAGCCAAGGAGATGTCTGCTGCCCAAACCCTGACTATGTAGTCACTGGGGTGCTGCAGATGTATCACTTGTGTCGTACACCCACAGTGACAGCATGAGCACATTCCTGGGGACATAAATCTCTCGGGAAGGTCAAGCGGAGTTGGGCTTTTAAGTGTCTGTCTCTCTTGAAAGTGCTGCTGAGCTGTTTCTGGCTGGATCTATTCCTTTATCTCCAGTGACAGCACGCTCACCCGTATCTCCACAGCCACTGGTTTTATCCTGCCAGCCTCCAACAACCCGTACGCTTCTTAAATCACTGGGAGGATTCAGTCTTTGCTCCAAAGATAATGCACTGTACTGGAATTTCAAAGTCACCAGCAGCTCACTGAAGAAGTCTGTTATCAACCAGAATTAATCCACAGGGAATTGGGAATCACATGGCCCCTTGCCAAGCCACAGAGGCCAAACCTTACTGCAGCACAAGGCTGAGGATGGGAGTGATGTGCTCCAAATATGGGAGTCAGCACTGATTAACTCTGCAGGGATGCTGGGAAGCCAGGCAATGACCATGGTGCTGGGGAAACAGTCTGGTGAGAGAAGGGACCAGGAGAGATGGGATGGAGATAGGAGGTAGCCAGGAGTGAGGGGAACATGTCCCTGTGAGGCAGGAACCTGCTTTGCCTCCTTGGAAGCTGTATTGGATGTGCATGGCAAGGCTTTGGTAGCAGGGGGCTACAAGGATGGCTTCTGTGAGATGCTGCTGGAGACCTCCCTGTGTCAAACAGAGCCAATGCCAGCTGGCTCCAAGGCGGACCCGCCGCTGTCCAAGACTGAGCCCATCAGCGATGGTGGTAACACCTCTGGGGTAACATAGTTAAGAAGGAGAAAAATTAAACCTGCACAATTGCAGCTGGAGAGAGGAGTAAGAATATGTGAGAGAACCAGCCCTGCAGACACCCAGGTCAGCGGGGAAGGAGGGCAGGAGGTGCTCCAGGCACTGGAGCATAGGTTCCTTGGCAGCCTGTGGTGAGAGGGCAGGCTGTGCCCTGCAGCCATGGAGGGTCATGGTGGAGCTAAGAACCACCTGCAGCCTGGGAAGGACTCCCCACTGGAGCAGGGGGATGCCCGAAGGAGGCTGTGACCCCCTGGGCAGCCCACACTGCAGCAGGCTCCTGGCAGGAGCTGTGGCCCACGTACAGAGGAGCCCAGGCTGGAGCAGGTTTGCTGGCAGGACTTGTGACCCCGAGGGGACCCAGGCTGGAGCAGGCTGCTCCTGAAAGATGGCACCCCATGGCAGGGACCCACTGGAGCAGTTCATGAAGAACTGCAGCCCATGGGATGGACTCATGTTAGAGAAGTTGGTGGAGGACTGTCTCCCATGGGAGGCACCCCATGCTGGAGCAGGGGTAGAGTGTGAGGATCCTCTCCTGAGGAGGAAGGAGCAGCAGAGACAACACGTGATGGACTAACACCAACGCATTCCCTGTCCCCTTGCACCTCTTGGAGGGAGGAAGTGGAGAAATGGGGAGCAAAGCAAAGCCTGGGAATAAGGAAGGTGAGGGGGGAAGAGGTTGTAAGATTTAGTTTTTATTTTCTCGTTATCTTACTCAGATTTGATTGGTAATAAATTAAACTAATCTCCCCAAGTCAAGTCTGTTTTGCCCATGGTGGTAAGTGCTGAGCGATCTCCCTGTCCTTATCTCGATCTATGAACCTTTCATTATACTTTCTCTCCCCTGCCCATCTGAGGAGGGGAGTGATGGAGCAGCTTTGGTGGGCACCAATGGATGACAAGCAAGATGAGCTTGGTGTTGCCATATGACTTCACATAATTCTTTGCTCTGATCTATGGCAGAACCGACTTCAACCCCTGGAGAAGAGATGGCAAAAAAAAAAGGGAAAATTGATGCACCAAGGATTATTGCAGGCGGTTTTGCTTAATAAGTGATGTCTCACCTATAAACTGGTGTGCAACAACAAAATAAATAAAATGCAATAACAAACAGATGTCCAGATGGGATCTGCTGTAGTCTAGCGGAAAGGCAGGGAATGGAAGTAAAAGACTCACTGGTTCAGTGTCTTTTGAAGGCTGATAGGGAAAACCACCCAAAGGAGCCCAAAAATTATGATAGGCCACCAAAACTGATGCAAGGCTAAGGAAAAATGTTAAGGTTTGAGGGGTGGAAGAAACATTTGGAGTTGCTTTTATTTGCCTTTTGATTTTTTACACAAAAAATATTGAGGCTCACTAAGAAATGAGGAGACCGTGGTGCAGGCGCTCCCCAGACCACCCTTCACCCCAGCCAGCTAACCTGGGTGAGCTCCCTGAAGGCTGGATTCTCTCTGCATGGCCTACAAAGCCTTGCCATAATGGGAGCCACATGGCCCAGCTCCGTCAAGCTCATTTCTCCCTTAAATTGGAATCAGACGAGGCAGCTCCAGCCACCGACTCCCTGGCTCTGCATGCTTGAACCAGGAAACGAAAACGGAAGCACATGGTCCCAGCATGCCATACCATCCATCCATTCATCCATCCATCCATCCATCCCACAGGGTGGAGAGACTCAGAACCAGTCATGCCCTGGATTTGCTTTGCCCAGAAGAGCCTGGAGCAATGCAGTAGAGCCAATGGTAAGAATTTCCCACTCCCACATCCAAAAGCAGACCTTTCCTGAGAGTAATACCCCTGTGTTTTGCTCAGACAGCAACCAAGCCCAGCACCCCCCCCTCAGCACGAGGCCAGGGAGGAGTCCCCAGGGTGCACTGCCCAGCTCCAGCATCCTCCCAGGGTCACCAACCTGCAGCGTGTGGTTCTTCAACATGATGCAGAGGTTTGGAGCTGGAAGCCCTTCCTCCGTGCCTGCCTCCTCCTCAGATCCACACCCCCTGCACTGTGCAAACACCATCTCTCCCTCCGGGTTGAAGGAGCAGGATCTGTGCCACAGCTCCATGGGGATCCATCTCCCAGAGCCGCTGACAGCAGAAGGAACAACTTCACAGCAATAGAACACCTTGCAGGGCCAAAACTCGCTCTCCAGAGACACCTTCCCCAACGTGAGAGACGTTTCTCCCACACCTGCCCCTCACGCCAGCCCGCAGGAGAGCAGAGATGTTGTCAGCCAGGTTTTGCCCTAAGTGAATTCCAGAGGATTGGCAGCGATCTGTGGAATTTATACCGAGGAGGGACTACATCAGCCCATGGCACAGAGCAGCTCCAGCTGCTGCCTGGCCAGCTCAGTGCATGTAATACCAGCTCCCACACAACGAACCTCCATGATGCTGTTGCACTGCAATATTGATGAAGCTGCAGTGTTCCTGCTGCTCAGGGGAGGCGAAACAGGACCTAAAGTGGGATGGCAGTTTCCCTTCTCTCACTTGTCCGCAAGCCTCCAGAGGCTGCCGCTCAGCTACTCCTGCGTGCAGGGGGAGCTGGCGATACAAACACATGGCAAACAGCAGCAGATGCTCCCCGCCAGCATCCTTCATCCTAGGATTGCATCTGCCCAGCGTGAAACCCTAAATAACCACACAGCCAGGACCAGGCATGGGGGTACCCCCTGGCTGCAGTAAGCATAGCCTCAGCTCACCAAGCTTCACAAAGACTTATTGATAAAGACTTATGAAACATCTCCAGGTGTTCCCAGTGCAGAGGTAGGCTGTTTGGGACACAGCTGTTCCCAAAAAAGACCCCGTGCTGCTCTGCTCCCAAGGCACTGATGTAAACCTCCTCCCAGCCAGGCTGCCCCAGCTGCAGCCCTGATGGTATTAGGTCAGGCTCATGCAATAAATCTTGGGAACAGTCGGTGTTTATTTGGATTTACTGCTGCTTAGATCATTAATACTCCACGTGCACGAAGCCTCGCAGTCGTGCACAGTCCCCTGCCTCCCCCCAGCAATGAGGGGGCTGCTCCCCCTTGCATGGCTGGGATGAAGGGCAGAGGAACGGTGACTCTGCCAGCCCGGGAAATCACAAATCATGCAGGACGGCAGCTCCCACCTCCCGACCTGTGGCTGCCTCCCCATCCGTCACAGCCTCCATCACCGCACAGATGCAGCTGCCTGGCTTTGTCCCAAAAGAGAAACTTCACCCAGACTTTACCCCCCAACCCAGCAGGCGCCGTGTGGTCAGAGTGAGGCTGGGGGTTGCCCACTGGCAGGACCCCCTGGGCATGCTGGATCCGTCCATTGCTGCCCCTGGTCCCAGGGGATGGTGTCAGGGACCGTCCTGATCCCACTACAGAAGGGATGGGGATGCTGCCAGTGCAGCTGGCTGCGAAGCCTGTGCACCCCCCGAGGATTGCCAGCCCCCAAAGAGGGTTTCCCACAGTACGAATTTATGTGTCTGCCTACGGCTGGGAGTCACATAAGCTGCATGTGAACCCTCGATCAATCTGCAGTCATGAGGGGGGGACGCACACGCAGGACTCCCAGGTCCTCTGTGCATCCCTCTCTGGGTGTCAGACACAAAGCTGGGCCAGGCAGGCAGAGGCTCCTCCAGGCAGGGAGGAACCCCAGCGCGATGCTCGTCCTGGCTGCAAAGACCCCTGCCCCATGCCAGCCCATGCCCCACGCAAGCCCCTGCCCCGCCTTGCCTTGCCCTGCCTGCAGCAGGATGCCAAGGACTGGGATTCACCAGCTCAAGCCAAGGGCCAGCAGCTTCCATCGTGCAATTACAACTCCCCAGCTAATGGCTCTTGGCAGGGGGGCTGGATAACTAGCTCAGCACTGCTTGCCCCATCCAGGCTTCATTAAGGAAATGAAACCAGGGGTCAAGGCAAAGCTGCTGGAGGTGCCTTTGGTGATGTTCAGGTCCATGGGAGGCAAAAAGATGCGGAAAGGTTTAAATGTGCACCGCGAGGTGCTGGTTCACTGCTGGGCCATGCTCAGGACTCCTGCAGAAAGGGAACTACTCATGCCACGTCCCCTGGCCATAGGAGCAGCCCAGGCCAGGATCCAGCTCTGGGACCATCCAGACTCCAATTGCCTGCCCTATTTCTACTCTCCCAACATCCAAAAAGGCCACCGATCTGATGCTATAAAAGCAAGCCCCAGTGCAAAGCGGTCTCCATAGGGCAGGGCCAGAAAGTCAAATTTCAATGGAAGTTCCTCCAGTGGTCTAAATGACCCAAAATAAGTGTCAGAATGAAAGGATTTGGATGTCAGCAGCTGTGGACATGACACTGCGCTCAGACGAGAAAAACGCCCCTGACTCAATCCCAGAGGAGCCTTTGCTCCCACAGCCACGGCGGGGCTCAGCAGGATCGGCAGGCCATGACGCCCACCCGGCCGTTCGCTGTCCCTTGTGATGCTTCTGCTCTGTGCCTTGGCTGGACCAGCCCGGAACAGCAGCCAAGGGCCGTGGCAGCGCAAATCACACCCAAATCCTGTGCTAAGAGCCTTGGGAAGCGAGAGCTCAGGCCCTTTGGCCTGGCACCATCAGGGCGGAGCAGGGAGATTAGAGGCGCTTCAGTCCCTCTCCATCGTCCATGTGCATCCAAGTCCCCCAGCACAGCAGACGTCCCATCTCTCCCTCTCTTCTCCCTTTATCAAGGTGGGTGACACCATTTTATGGGTGAAAAAAATGTAAAACTCAGGCAAAGGGTCCCACTGACACACTCAGCCCTGCCATGAGCACCTCTCCATGTACACCAGAGGATGTGGGTACTTAAAACACAGGGAAACCAAGGCACAGAGGGGAGCTTCCTGCCACCTCTATGTACAGTACAAAATGCTCCTACAGACCCCTCTACATCTCTGGACATGTCCTGGGGGACAGGGACCGGATGGTTTGGGTCTTGCTAAATTTCCTGCACACTCTCATTTGCATCTCCCTCCTTCCCTAGACAGAGGAAGGATATTATACTTTTTAGGGTGTTCCCACCCTGTGGCAGGGCTTTCGCAGAGACTGTTAAAATTCCTGAAACCTGCCACACACATGAAACCCAAAAGGTGCTGCTGTTGCAAAAACGGTATTCATTGCTGAACATCTGGCTCACATGGGGAGGAAGGGAGCCTTATAAATCAATCCATCTTTAAGCACAGGGAGAGCCCGGCAAAGCTCCCCATGATGCTCTCAGGCCCTTTGCCGGTAGCCATCAGCATGGCAACGGTTTCCATGGAAATCACCTCCTCCATGGCGACGCATCCATCGCTAGTGCAGGGCAATGGGTGGGTCCTTCCGCATCCACCAAGCCAGGTCTGGAGTCTGTTTCCCCAGGGGTGTCGTGGGGAAGGAGGAATTAAACGGCCTCATGGGAGGGCAAAGCGGGGAGAGGGAGAGAAGATTCCCCTCTGAAGGCAGAGAGGAGCTCCCAGGGAGCAGCCTGGGCCAGGGGAGATATCCCAGCTTGAGCCCTGGCATCTGCTTCCAGCAGGACTTAGTGGAGGGTCAGAGCAACTCTCCACACCCCAGCAGCCCCAGATGTGATTTATCTGCCCCAGGCTGGGTGTTGGAAGGGGTTGAAGGCTGTGGATGTTTCTAGACCTCCTGGCTATGGACCGAAGCTCAAGGGTTTTCCCTGAAGGAATCACAAGGGAAATAAAAAAGGAAATTTGATGATTTCTAAGGCAGCCGGGACACAGGGTTAGTGACAGAGCTCAGGCAGGTGGTGACGGGGCATCTTTCCCTGGCACACATCTAAGGCTCACCGGCAGCGTGCATGGAGAGCACAGCCAAGTAACTCCAGGGGGAAGCAAACCCCAAGAAAGCATCACAGCCCAAGGAGCCTACACACCTCCTCCCACCGTGTCCAGCCACAGCCCCTGCTGACACAGGGGGGTTTGGGACATGAAGGATCCCACTGCAGGGACACCTGGCACAGCAAGCTGGGGATGGAGGAGGTTTTATCCCATGGCCATGCAGCACAAGCCAGAGGCAACAGACAGGGCCAAGCCAAGGGAAGGGATCCATGTCCCAGTGGGTGGGCAACTAAAGAGGAAAAAGAAGATTGAATCAGTAAGAAAGCAGCCTAGAGAATGGGACTGGGTGGTGCAGGTGAGCATGAGGAATGGCTTGTTGTCCCTTCTCTCCCGATCCCTTGGTGCCAGGCAAAGGTTCTTGTCATCCCTCCACCCCACGTCCTGCACATCCTGGCTAAGGAACAGAAAAAAACAGAAAGCCAAAGTCCTGGTGTCCTTGCTGAAGGTCTGTTTGCATTTCAACCCAATGTGACAGCTTTGGGCAGCCCAAATCCCTGCTCCCAGCAGCAGACCCGCAGCCCTGCATGCTGCAGGGGTAAGGGGAAAAGGCACGGTGGGCAGGAGACTGGCCTTGCCAGGATGAAGTGATGCAAATGGTGATGGCAGCGTGCAAGAGCAACAGCAGCCCAGGGTGTGTCCTCCAAGGGACATGCAGAATCTGGTCGCATTGGAAAGGTCAGAAGGACGCAGCACGGTCAGCAATCCGTCAGGGGCTGAAAGCCATTTTCTCCAGGAAAATGCATTTAAACTGAGAACATATTGCAGGAAAAGCGTCAATTATTTCTATGATATTTTCCACGGGATATTTTCAATTAATCATCCCTTGAAAGTATCTTTTTGGTGTTTTATATAGAAAACCTCAGTAACTCACCCCAACACGTGATTTAGTGATACTATAAACAGTTGAAATAATACTCACACATAAAGATGGAATGAAAACATCGTTTCTGAACCTTAAAGACTCCACAATTCTTTTCCCACTACAAAATCACTGAATTTCCACTCTTCGATCCAAGGCTGTGAGTTAAAAATAGATCTGTTGGAAAGCAGCTCCAGACAGCATCTCAGTGTTTCTGGGACTCGCTGCTCTGGGAAAAGACCTCGGTGTCCCAGCATGGGCAGCCCTGGCCAAGATTTTGCCCAAGGACTGATGCTAGACACCACCAAGCTGCCTGAGCTGAAGATGCCCGTGGCAAAGCCAAGGAGGCTGGGCTAGGAGGCAGTGCCACGGCATGGCTGGAGTTTGGGGGTGCAGGATGCTGGTGGAAACCAGGGGGCTGGTGCCTACAGCTGGCAGAGATCCCACCGAGCAGCAGCCAGTTATTTTGTGTAAGTTCATTCTTTCCCAGATTAATTAAGCCCCTGAATAGCAGCTGCCTAAACCCCAGTGCATTTTGATTTAATAGGCCAGTTATTTTATGCAAGTAAAATAATCATTAACATTTACCGAAGAGCAGCAATTATTCTGGCTTTGTATCGATTCTCCGCTGCCAGCGCAGGCCACGCTGCGAGGAGCCGGGCTGGGAGCAGGCACTCCCCAAAACCTGCGTTCAGATGTGTATGCTTATGAGTGTTTAATCACCACTCGGGGAATATAATGAACCAGCGGGTCCAGGTACCCTGGACCAGGCTCAGCTCTTCAAACATCATCTCTTCCTCCTCCTCCTCCTCCTCAGGATCATCCATCTCCACCATCATTTTTTATCCCAATTCTTCAATGGATTAGTGCCAGATCCTACCCCACTACACAATAAATATCCCCGAGCCAGGGCTGGCATGAAAAATAGCAAACCTCCCAACATAAATTGTTGCTAACACCTCAACTCCCAGCACGCTCCGCTTTTTACCTCCAGGGAGATGGAGGAGAAAAAACCCCAAACACAAACAGAAGTCCTTCTGCTGTATGCAAAACATGGGATGAAGAGGCATAAAGGAGCCCAGCAAGCCTCTGCCATGCACCGGTTAGGATTGCATCAGCAACTGAGGTGGCTTCTTGGGGTTCCCTTGGGGTGGCAGGTCCCCCACGTCCTAAGCATCCCCAGGGACTGCTGTGTTTGGCTCCTGCTGCATCCACAGTGTTTGAAACACAGCCCTTCACCCCACAGCTGTGGGTTTGGCCAGAGCTGATGGAGCACTTGGCTGACAATGATGCTATCGGCAGATGTGGGAGTGGGGCAGGAGGTTCCCCCAAGCCTGAGTGAGCCAGTGCAGGGGTAAAGCCAGCCTGGAGCTGGGCTCCACAGATCCCCCCTTGGCACCCAGGAGTGAGGAGGGTCCCGTGCCACAGCCTGGAGTACCACGACAATACATCCCAAACCTACAGTGCCCTCCATCCTGCTAACTCAGAGTGAGCAGCACAGGCAGCCTGCATGGGATGGAGCAAAACCAGCTGGGCTGGCAGCCAGGGACAGGCAGGGCTTGGGCAACTGGGGCGCCTGCACTCCCAGCTCCCTGCTCTACCTGGCCAGGCTGATCTCTTTTCCACCCTGAAGGATTCACTGTGTGCTTCAGACTCATTAATTCCTGTGGGACTGCACATTGCCATGGTGACGCAGGCAGCCCCAGGAAAATCCTGCCCTCCCCGGCACACTGCCCGCGGACCCCAGGCCACCATCCAGCGACAACCCTGGTGGGTCTCCTGGCTCTATCCACCATTTCCTTCCCTGGACTCAGGAGCCGCCGCCGTCAGCAGGAACTCCCCCAGTCATTACGGAATTGATTTAATTTGCTCTGCTCCATAATCCTATTGCAGCTTAACATGCAAAACTGTCTCGATCTTTTCTCACCTTCCACAAAGGCGCGTTTCAGCGCTCACTCCCCTCCCGCAGACTCAGCTCTCTCAAAAGAGCTGCAAAATAGGACTTTATATATATTTTTTCCCTGCCCTTCCTCGAGTGCTGGGCACGGGGACTGCCACAGTGTCTGTTGAACACCTCCCCAGCAGCAGGACGGTGTTAACTGGCACTTTGGGATTCATACGCTCCCTGTCTCGCCCCAGCTCCTCTGCAGAGACCCAGCTATGCAGACAGGCCCCCGGGAGCTCTCACCCTACCCAACCTGGGAGAAGATGGTCCTGTGCTCCGTATCCAGGCCATGGATCCAAGTTTTGGCCAAGACACACATCTCCAACATCACCAAGGGGCTGGGAGATGCAGGCACAGCCACACACACAGGTGGCACACATGGGGGACAAGTCACTGCGTGCCTCAGTTTACCTGCCTGCAAAATAGGTGCAAATCATGCAGGGCAGGGAAGGGAATAGGCAGGGACTGCTCTCCCATTCCTGGGACTCAAGACCATCGTGCACCTCCGCAGAGGGACAGCCATGGCCAACGCCCCGCTGTCCAAACAGCTCACATTTCTTCGCTCCCTCAACCACTGGCTGCAACTCTGGGCTGAAAGTCAGAGTTTCCCCACCAGCCAGACATATAAAAGGGCAAGCAGCCTCCCGGGGCCGATGGAGGGGCTGGCAGGAGACATAAGCTCATGAATATTATGTTGGTTAGTGTGGGTGGGCAACGCATTGCTGGAAAGGGCATCATCAGCCCTTGCTTCAGGTTCCCCTCTCCCCAGGGAGCATGGGGGAAAGGTGCTATGACCTCTCCCACCAGAACTCGACCTTCTGATGTGGGATGAGCGCAGGGATGAGCTGGAAAGCAGAGCTGGAGGGAGAGAGGTGGACGGATCTGCACAGGGCTTGGCGGTGTACTCTGCATCTTGCTTTAACCTTGCCAGAGCCCCAGCACATGAGGCAGTCCTGCTCTTACAGCCGGTATTCAAAAATCACACTGAGACTTGAATGATGCCCAGGGCGACCTCACATTAAAGAGGTTAAGAACCCTGTTACAGGGTTGGAGTTTTTCAGCCGTGTAAACCCCGTGGTGGCCAATGTTGCTGGGAGCATCCCCTGGGCCGCATCCTGCAGCCATCGGTGAGCACAGGGCGAAGGGACTGATCCTTCAGAGGGTGAAAACAGAATCTCTGTACAGATCAGAGATACAGGAGGAGAGTCAGAGATGACGTTTGCAAGCTGGGAGGGGAACGAAGAGGTGCCTGCCTTCACTCTTAGGGGTGCACAGCACCCACAAAGCCGGCCACACTGGGACCATGGCCGGTGAGCCAGATGGCCAGGCTGGCACAGAAGGCCTCCAGCCTGACAAGAGCCACACCCATGAGCTGGATGTGCACTGGCTTGGATGGCATTTCCTCTGCTGAGCTCTTTCTCATACTTTTCTTTTTTCCTTTTTTTTTTTTTTGCTCCTCTCTTTTTGGCTTTTTCCCCCTTTATTTTTAACCTTTTCTTTTTCCCCTCAATTCCAAGCTCTAGTACACAGGGTGTTGACCAAACCACCTTGCTCTCCCCAGCAAACAGATCGAGAGAAAAAGTTCATTTCCAGCTTCCCTTTACTGGAAAGGGAAGACCAGAAATTTGCACGTTAATGCCTCAAAACTCAAAGCAAAGAAACCCTCAAGTACATTAAGTCAGATCTGAGACACGAGAGGAGCTCAATGGAAAGTTCTGCACACCCAAAGTTTTCTCCCAAAGGAAAATAAACCCAGTGATGAGGAGCTGTGGGGGCACATGAGTTGGGATGAACTGGGGGGCTGCACCTTGCTGGAAAGCAGCCTCCTCTCTCCTAATTATTCTCGTAATTACACCCAAGAGGCCTTTGGTGGGGACCTGAACTAAATAGTCCCACTTAACATGACACATGCATGCATCCTCCTCCCTGTTGCTCATCAAGGGTAGCTGAAAATAAATAGCTCCCTCGTTATTTTGGCCTCATAAGGCCCAAGTCCAGTCCCAAGGACTGGCCTGTTCCTCTTGGTCAGTCGCTGGAGGTTCAGCCCTTGCAAAGCCACTGGCAGTGCTGGCTGCAGCTGAGCGCGAGCCCTGTCAAGAGCTGGGTGGTTTTTGGCGACAGCTTGAGCTCCTCTGCACATCCAAATCTCCCCGGACAGATGGTTGGGCTGATTACACGCTTCCCGGGTCACCCAAGGGCAACACCAGCATTTCCACAGGCCCACCAGCTCCCAGGCAAGGAGAAAATATTTATTCTCCCAGCCTCAGACAGGAAAGGAGCTGGTTTCTTCCCCTTTCCGCCCTATTTGCTACCAACAGGAGCCCATTCGCCTCCCTTCTCCGTAGCCAGGGAAGGACGGACACCGCAGCTGGAGAAAAGCCACCAACGTGTACCCAATGCTCACGGGCCCCACGGAGCAAGCGGGTCTCTCCAGGTTCAGTTTTTCTATACAACCCCACCAGCAGAAAGGGGGATGGAAATAGGTGCTGGGACGGTTTGATGCACAGTGCCTCAGACACTGGCATCCTTGTTCTCCGCCAGCCATGCTGCACAGCCAGAGCGGGGGAAACCTAACCCCACTCCCTCCCCGCTCGGATTTCCCAGCTCTTCCATGCTAAAGCACTGAGGAGACAGGCAGCAGCGCTAACAAAATATTATGGTGGCGCCAGCCCTTGAGACACAACGATTCAATGCCTGGTGCGTTAAAAGCAAGTCAGGGATGGAGTAAGGCTTTGCGTGTGCTGCACTCCCATCTCCTCCATCTATTGCAAACCCGGATGGACTCTGGTGAAGGGTTTAATCTTTGTTGAGACCATCCTGAGGAAGACCCCAAAGCAAAACCCAGAAGGGATGTGGGGAGGAGCATGTGGAGTGACAGGGGTGCGGGGATAATGCTGGGGCCATCAGGTGAGGTGCAGTGATTTCCCAGGACTGATGTGCCACTATGAGTGAGGGAAGGTGCCTGATTTCAGGGGTGATGAGAGAGTTAATCAATCAGCACTTGAAAGTCGTGCAAATGCCAAGCATTGCTTGCTTGATGCTTAAATACACACATTTTTTGCACCTTAAAAACAGATCAATGGGTGATTAGATTCAGAGCAACCAGGTGTTAGTGCTGCAAAGGGGGTGAGAAAACCCCAGCAAAGGCTCCTTGCCAACAGTGAGTGTTTCCCAGTGCACATGGAAGCGCTACTCACCGCCAAGAGCAACCCAATTTCTGCTGTCTTGCCTCATTACTCAGCTCTCCAACAAGAACTAGAGTAGGGTGCGGAGTTCACACCAGACTCCCTGCCCTCCATGCTCAGGGAGGAGAGGTGATGCCACCAAGCAGAGAAAGGCCAGCAGCCAGCCTGGGGCTGCATCCTGGCTCTACCCAGCACGTCTGTGAAAGACAGCACTCATCCAGGCCACAAAATTCATTTAATCTGCATTTTGCAACCGCCCACCTCCCTCCAAAAGTGCTCAGGAGCAGGTCAACATTTCCCACCCCCAGCAGATCAACCACTGGGGCTCCTCGATTTGGGGGGAAAAAAAGTGTATTTCCTCTTTCTAGTCCACACACAAAGAGCCCTCAACCTATATTTATCCGCCCTGAACTTTATCTGCCACAGTTATTCATCTGGAAATGTAATCAATCTCCCTTCTGACGGCACCGGCCCCTTCAGCTCAGTGGCTGCTCAGCCGCCCTCCCCTCTGCATCCAGAGGCGTTAAGCAATCAAACCTGAAGTGTCATAATGAGAAATAAAAATGCAATTAAAAAACGCCAATATTCCCTGCTCGGGGCAGCTCATGCATTTGTTAAAGCTCTGCCTTTCTGATGTCACCTTGTTTCATGCAAAGGGAGGAGAAATGGTCCCAGGGGACCTGTTGGCTGCAGGAACACTGGGAAAACCCCCAGCAATGGGGTCAATCCAAACGTGGCCACCACTGGGACAGGGCACAGCAGCTGGGACACAGGGATGTGTCCTGCCTGGAAGCGTTCAGGCTCTGCACGGCGCCAATAAAGGTAAGGTTTCAAGATGAAAGAAAACGTCTCCACTCTCCCGAAGATCAGAGCCTTGACCCGAGCGCTGCCCGTCTCTGGTTACCGGTCCTTGCCCGGGAAACGCCGCCAGCCCCATAGGGCTTGGCTTACCAAGAAAACAGAAGAGCTGGAGGCTTCAAATGAGCAAAGCTTCTGTCAATGGACAAACTCACTCCACATTTTCGCTGCCCCCACCCCGGGAACAGGGCGAGGGGTTTGAAGGTTTTTTGCATGCGGTGAGAAATATTTCAAGGTATCCTGTCCCGGTGCAATGGGCATATGTGTGAAAGAGGGTTATGCTGCTGAAAAGAGCTGTTCAAATATTTATACAGCCTGGGCCTCCTTATTTCCTGCCCCCAAGATGAAGTCCTCTTAATGAAATGTAACTAAACAAGCCACTTCCATTCTGCCTTTCCAACGATAATTACGGCTGATACAGTAAGCGGGATGGCAGCGTTTCAACAGCTCGCCGGAGAGATGAAAACCAGCATCCTTAAGGCAACATCTACCAGGCAGTTTCAAAGCTTTAAGAAGAGGGTTTGCGTTTCGGTGGTGTGGCCTCACTGGGGATCCCCCCATCCATCTGCCCGGCCAGGCTGTTCATGGGGCCGAGATGGCATCACCAGTCCTGGAGCAAGAGCCCCCCTGTGCCGCTGGCCGGGGAGAGCTGCCAGGTTCACCCCTGATTGCTGCTTACCCTCCTTCCTGGGTGGGATGTGGGATCATCACAGCAGGCATTTAATTTCATCAGGGAATAGGCAGCTGAAGCAAAGCAGCAGGATGACATGCAGGAGCAGAAGCTGCACGCGTTGGAGATGGTATTTGTCTTTGAGGTTTCTGGAGGGAAATGGCCCTTAGAGAGCCTCTCCTGGTATCTCCACCTCTCCCACCCCAAAGCACCTGGTGATAGAAGGGGAAAGCATCCTCCTGTGCTTGACAGTGAGAGGAAAACTGAGGCAGAGCAAGGGAATGGATGTCAGTGGCAGCGTACAGCACCTTCCTAATAAACAAGTGCAGTCTTTGCTCTCCCCCACTTTCTCAAGCTGGCAGGGTCAGCCGGACACCGCGAGACATCCCGGTGCCTAGGGCTGAGCAGCACTGGCAGGAGGCAGGTTTGAGTCCTCACCACGTCTCCTCCACCCCCTTAGTCAGATCCATTTGCCTTCCTCCACTGCCATGCAGTTTGAAGACAGGTCACGTTGGCAGCAAGAAAGATTTCTACCCCTTCAACATGTGCAATAGCCCAGGGCAGGACTGTGCCAAAGCAAAGAATGTGGGCTGGGGGCTGGGGGCCGCACTCACTGGGTGCTGGGTGCCGTGCCTGCTGGGTGCATCACCAAAGACAGACATCAATTCATCTTTCCTTGGGGGAGGAGGTGTTGTGTTTTCCAATGAGAGGAGATCTCCAGCAGCAGGACGAAGCAGTCAGTGGTGCTGATCTCCACCATGGATAGACGGACCCTGGGAATGACTTAAGGCAAATCCCTGCATCCAGCTCTGGCCAGGCTGGATGGCACCTGCAAAACTGAGCATCTCCAGCCTGGGCACCAATGATCCAGGGGACAGCCACGTGTCTTGGCACTTACCACAGCCTGTGCTGGAGCAGGGAGAGACCCCACAGCCCAGCTGGAGGGCTCTGCTTCACCCCTGGAGGGGATTGGCAGAGCAGGAGCCATGCAATGGGACCATGCTTCATCCCACAGACGATGGCAGCATCCTGGTGTGACACACACCTCCCTGAGCTCCATGCACCTCAAAAGGGCAGCTGTAAGTTGCAGGGCCAGCCTGGCTCATGGGAAGCATCCTCTCTACTGTTCAGGTGGGGAAACTGAGTCACAAAGCAACTGGGCAGCATCTCCCCAAAAGCCTGCAGTAGCCTGGCAGAGGATCCACGAGTCCTGGCCTCTGTCTCACACAGCCTCTCCTTGGGGGATGTGGAAAGCCTAAAATCGGTGCATCCGGGGGTGTTGGGGCCATAACCCACTCCAGCATCTCACCTGACATGCTCATAGCACCACCCGGCCCTACACATTGACAGGGCTCCAGAAAACAAAAACAAAAGAAAAGGGGAAAAAAAACCACCAGAGAGAAAAAAGAAAAAAGAGATTTTTCAGCTCATCAGTCTTTTTTTTTTTTTTTTTTTCAGATCTAAAATTGATTAAAATAAACCCAGTGATCTGACTTAGCTGTTTCTATTTAGGACCTGAATAAGGACTTGTGAGCCCAAAAGCTTATCTGCTTTGGAGCTTTTTTCCCCAGCTGTATCAGTTGCTCTAATAAAAGATACGGCCGCTCCCTGACACCCTCCTTGCACTCACATCCTTCGACTGTCACGCTTCCAACGTACAACTACCACCCCACTGACTTCTCCACCGGCTGGAGTGAGCAGCGAGGTCCCCAACTGCTATCGTTCAGCAGAGGAGTGACAAGGTTACAGCTTGACCAGCTGCTGCTTAGCTCCTAAAAAAAATAAATTAAAAAGCAAGAATTTATGTTCAAAACTCTGCCACCTTCTCCCTATTCATCTTCATGGCTGGTGGTGAGCTTCACACCTCGTGCCCAGCTCAGCACAAATCCTGGCTGCCCACCATGATGCTGGAAAAGCCATGGGAGATGGTTTGCATGCAAGGGAAGCAGCTTGAGTGCAAGCGAGCTGGGAAACCCAGGCTGGAGCCCAGCCTGAATGAAGGCAGCTGCCTGGCTGTGTCCGGGTGCCCTTGGCTGTTCTGCAGTGGGGAGAGCAGGGGACACAGGGAAGCAGGTCCGTGATGGGGAGCACGTTTGGATGCTCAGGCTGAGGATGGGGGACCAAAACACTGGGATGTGGCACGGGTGATGGTCAGGGAACCGCAGTCCCACAGACTGGATCTCCCTGAGTGCCTAGTCCCCAGATTCCAGGCTGAAATCCTGCAGATCAGGCTCCAGGGTCCTCCGGATCCAGGCTATCTCCATCCCACTGGGGACATCAGTCGCTGGTGCCCCTTCCAGCCTTCCCTTGTGCAAGGAGAGTGGCGGGACATGCTCCTTGCTGCAAACCCACCGCAACACAACCCCAGCAGCGGGGCTCACACGGCTCCCTGTCCCCCAGCAGCCAATTTTGGCGCCGTCTGGGCAGCACTCTGACTCAACCCTGACCACCTGAAAGCAAACCCAAGCTCGCCGCGTGCTCAGTTCAGCAAGGGACAGGGCGAGGATTAAGGATGTGATAGCAGAGGGGATTACCCGCAGCCTGCGCTGGGCACTCAGATCCCGGCAGATTGCCTGTGCCGTGGGGGAAGGGCAGCATAAAACCTCGCGCTTTCGCGTCTGATGGATTTTTATGGTGTAATAAAATGCAGGATTTACCTGGGGAGGCTTAAATGCTAAAATTACACCAGGGAGGTGCGCATGTGGTGGCAGAAGTGAGCAACATCCATTGCAACACTGCGATGGGTGAGCAATCCTCGTCTGACCAAAGGGACACTTTTTCCCCAGGAATTTATAACCCTCTGCCAGTCTCTGAGCAGCTCAGCAAGGCACCTCCACCCCCTTTTCACCCATGGGGAAACTGAGTCAGGAGGCAAATCCCTGGCATGGCTGTAAGTCACCTCTCCATCAACTTCACTACAAAGGATCTTGGAAATGAGCGGGCATCTCCCTTGTTCTTCCCTACAGTCACAAAACTTCAGCACCCCTAAGCACCCCAAAGAGCACCCCAACCCCCATGTTGCACTCAGCAGCCCGAATCTCACGCTCATCCCAGCTCCACCTCAGCCCTTCTTCCTGCCCACTTCCCAAAATGCACAAGGATGCGTGTCTGTAGATAAATAGCCCTATTTTTAGCACCTTGTATCATTAACCTCTGGGACTTGCTGCTACCTTACTCACTACACACACACGTGGCACCCCAAGGGACAAGGTTTCAGACGGGTGTATCAAACCCAGGGAGGGGGCACACTTACATCAGCCAGAACAAAAACCAGATTATAAATATTGTGTGTTGCTGGTGTGGAGAAGGGGGAGTCCTCTATGCTCACCCCCAACTATCAGCAATAAAGTGGTTTATACACTCCAGCCTGCACTCAAAATGTGGATTTGGGGTCACACCCCAGTCTGGGAGCCCACTCCCTGGCCCTGAAACCCTGCCAGGACCAAGCTGAGCAGGCTGCTTGGCCGAACACCGAGGATTAATGTGGAGCTTCCTTTTGCAGCTGCAGCAGGAATACTCCAGAGGATGCTCCCCACACACACTGCACAGAAATCCTGATTTCTGCTCTTTGCAGGCGATGAGGTTGTGCTTCCCAGCTGGGCTCTGCCAAGCCACACTCCCAGTCCAAAGCCGTGCCCGGGGCTTGTGGCAGCAGGGCAGCGTGATGTCAGGCTGCTGCAGGGATGGGAGCAGGAGAAATAATGTGGGTGACCCACTACCGAGGGATATTTCTTGGAAATCAGCATCAGCTGTGCTAATTGGAGCAATAGGGCTGGGAGGGAGCCCACAGCCAGGCTGCATCCCTGCTGCCCCAGGTCAGGGTTGGTTCCGGGGCTCTGGTTCCTGATGTGCTGAGCTAAACCAGACTTTAGCATCTCCAGCGATGGGTTTGCACAGCATGCCACAGCCCCTTTGTCCTGCATATCCCAACCAACATGAGGTTCCCACTGCTGTGCCCAAATTTCTTCAGCTGAGGGACATGTCTCTTGCTAATTCTCCATGATCGCAGTGCTGCCTACCTGCTCCTGCCTGCCTTGTGCAGGGTGACCCAGACCTCTGGGTTCCCTCCTCAGTGCCTGGTCAGGTTGGGCACTTGGTGTCACTCGTCCCCACACAGGCACTAGATTCTGGGGGCCCCTGCTGAGAATGCTGATGCAGTGGATGGGAGTAAGAAGGTGCAAGGGGAGGTGGGGGATTTCTCAGTTGCAGAAGGCAGTGAGCATCTCCACTGCTCTCTCCTGATTTCAGGTGGTGCTCCCCATCCACACGACATCCCAGCGAGCTGAAGGCAATTGCTCCAAAACCCTTCAGGAAAAGCCCCTGGATGCCAGGAGTGAGACAGAACAGAGAATCCAAGGCCAAGCTTTATCCAGAGAGGTCAAAAATGCCATGATCTCTCTCTCACATGCCCAGGACTGCTCCCCTGCCCTGCAGCCAAAGAAAAGATGCTCTTCAGCGCTGGCATCCATCATCATCTGAGCCCAGCCCAGCCTTGAGCTAGGCATGTCCTGAGTGGGCAAAGGCTGGCATCCAGCCCCCACATTGACTTGCCCAGTGTCACCCAGGGGTGACACCGCTGTCACCCAGGAGGCCCCAAGCTCTAATTACAAGACCCCCAATGACTAATTTCCCCCCGCCAAACCCCACCACCTCCCTTCATCCCTCCTGTCCCTGTGGCTTTATCTTCCTTAAGCCGATTGCCGGTGCTGCTGCTGGTGCTGGGACAGCCCGCAGTGAACCTCCGGTGTGCCACCAGCTCGCCAGCCCCAGGTGCTTTGTGGGTTGCAGCGGGAGCCTGACTGCAAGGATTAAAGGGAATTACAGCCACTGCTTAAATGCACTGGTGGCAGCAGGCTGGAGCAGCAGTCAGCAACAAGGCAGGACACACCTGAGAGCTGTCCCCAGCCAAGAGCATCCTCCTCAGGGCTCCCTGTTGAGTGCAGGGACAGAGGTCCCCTTATCTCCATTTTATTCCCAACCACAGCAGGTGGGTCTGGTCCAAACCTTCCCTAAACACAGGTGAGAGATGCCTGTGGGGTGTTCTCCCTCTCTTTTCACAAGCACATAGGCGCCTGGCTCCAAACTCAGCCCCTGAAGTTGGCATCCATCCCTGCCACCCCTTGCAGTCACAAAACAAGGTGTTTCCTTCCCCCAAGCCAGGCACAGCCATTCCCTCCACAGCCAAGGGGAAGACATGGGGAGGTGCCGAGGGTGGGGGGTGATTCTCCCCCCGTGGGTGAGCCCCTCACCGAGGTGTCCCCAGTGTGGATGCTGCGGGAGGCCATCCCCAGTGTGAGTACAGGGCTGCCAGGAGCTTAGGTCTGCTCCTGCAGGGACCAGATGGCTCAGGAGAGCCTAATCCTGTCTGGCACGGGCCAGGGTGGGTCTGGGAGGCCCAGGCAGGCAGCTCAGGGAGCATAACAGCTGCGGGGAGAAGGAAGGTCCCAAACGCAGGGACAGTACTGAAACACGGGCACTTTGGAGAGGGACAGGCCATAGGCTGAGGCTGCCGGCAGCTCTGCAATGCTCTTGGGGGGTTAATCCCCTCCCTGTGCAACAATGCAACAAGAAAGCTACGGGAAAGAGCCCCAGCACAGATCAGGTTTAACACCCCCATGTTGCTGCCCCAGGTGCATTTGCAGCCCTGGTTGCCTGTTACTGGCATGTGTCTTCCCCGTACACGGGGAGCTGAGGCCACGGCAGGCTCTGGTCCGCACCCTGCATCCTTCAAAGGAAAAACAGTCTCTGAGCCTGAAGAAGATGCATAAAACCCTGGACCTGACGATTGCACCATCCTTTCCAGGCTTAAAACCTATCAACCAACACATCCCACCTTGGGATGGCACAGCGGAGATGGGAGCTGTTGGAATGGGTGGGAGGCCGTGGAGCCGGGTCCAGGCTTGGTCCCCTCCTGCCACATTTCCTGTTACGGATTATAAAAAATCCCCTGGTTTTCTCTCCCTAATTATGGCCAGGAAGGTCTGCCATGCCAGGGAGTGTGGTCTGTGCTCCGGCTCCTAATTACAATGCAGAGTGTGCAAAATACAGGTCACCCGGCACTATTATTATACACCTGGATAGATTCCATTAATTAAGGGGGGGGGGAAAGGAAAGCTGCGGAGGGAGATGTGCAACACGGGAGCCTGAAGAGATGGATGTAAAAATACCCTGCGTGGGGACGAGCTGTGGGTGACTCACGGGGACTTGGCAAAGCGTGGCCAGCACCGGGACGCCGAGCAGATGGGCTCCAAAGAAGGGCTGGTGGCACGTCCCCATCTGCGCTGGCTCCACGGGTGATGCTGGCACGGCTCTCCCAGCTGGGGAAAATGGGGCTTTGGGGTGGCTTCATACTAAACAGCAGGACCCTTCAGGACCCTCTGTGTGCACCCAGATGGGCACCCTGTGAGAAACATTTGGGTTTACAGGGCTCCCAGGAGGCTCTTTACCCCCTCCTCCTTCTCACCCTTGCCTAGCAAGGCAGGCCAGCTCCAGCTCCCTCTTCAGGCTGCCTCTCCAGAGCCCCACAAAACAATGGGGATGTTATTTTTTGTCCCCCAGACCTCTGACCCACAGCCTCAGTTCAGTTGGGCACATTGAAACCCTCCAGCCAAGCACCAGCGCTGCCAGACTGCCGTTCCCTGCCTGCTTAGATAACAGCCCGTGGTGAAACAATGAAAACGCAAGGAAAAGAGCAATTACCTTTTTAAAAAAGCCAGCCAAGCGCAGCCCCAGCAGTCCCACCCATCTACGAGATGGAGGCAGGAGCCAGCAGCAGATTTGGTCCCCGTGTCCCAGCAGGTCTCCTCCTCTACCAGGGCACAACCCTTCCCTGCAACAGGTGAAAGGCTTTGGAATGCTTAGGGAGCCACATCCCAGCTCCTTTGATGCTGGGAAGGGGATCAGAGTATTTTAGCTCACATCCCCTCCTTAATTTTCAGTGGGATAGGGAGGAGAATGCTTAATTGTGTTGTGGGAAGAAGAAAATGGTCTCCCGGCTGTTTGTGGAAGGAAGGGTTTTGGCTGGAAATGCCTGTGTGCCAAGGGAAATCACCCACTGACGGAGCTGGGACACAGGAACCGGCCACGCCCCACCTCAAATCTCTTTTCCGTGAGGTTTCCCAAGGGGAGCAGGGAGGGCTGAGCCCTCCCCAGGACCAGCAGAGATGGGATGAGCTCAGCACAGTTTTTCAGAGATGTGGGGACACAGGACAGGGACCACAAGAAGGGCTGAAAACCTCTTCTGCTTTCGGGCATGTGATGCCCTTCCCAGCCAGGGCAGCCAGGGTGACTCAGGAACAGAAATCACCTGGTCCAAGGCCACCACCATGTCACCCTCTTCCACAGGCACAAGGCCACCACCATGTCACCTCTCTCCATGGGGAACACCTCCGTGGAGTGAGTTGTCCCACTGTGGGCGATATTGGCACAGGTCAGATGCACTATAACCATTTATATCCCCCTCTAAAGAGACTAAGGAGAAATCTGGACACACACCCCACCCCCCCACCCCCAAAACAGCCCCCAGGGAGCGCAGGATGGCTTTGGTGAGGCAGAGTGCTATCACCGTGCCAAGGGATGCTCCACCAGAACTGCAGGAGAGGCAGCCATGGGAGTAAAGAGCCTCTTAATGACCACAAAAAGCAATTGTGGGCTTTTTTATTTTATTTTGGTTTTTCAAATGCCACTTCATTTCTGGGATTGCCTTAATTGTGGTCATTAAGGTGGCAAGGGGAGCACTGAGCCTTCAAGGGATGAGCTGGAGAAAGGAGAGGACGTCTGTGGGGGCAGATCTCAGCCCCTTTGCCCTTAGACATAAGAATCTCCAGCCCTATAAAACTATTCCCCTTCTCCCAGCCACCTCCTGGGCTGCCAGCTCCTCTCCCTCCCAGCCACTGCCTCAGTTTCCCCACCCCCTCACCCAGGAGCAGCCAACCCTCCACGGGCTGGGGCAGAGACGCTTGGAGAGACCCAAGACCTTTCCTGCCATGAGCTCCAAGAGCAAAGAAATTGTCACCATTAGGGAGATGTTCTCCATGGATTACAAGCGCGCTGGGTCAGCAACACAGAAAAGGGGTTCCAGGGCAGGTGGAGAGGCCACATCCTGCCCCACAGTGAGGGCGCCCATAGAGCTGGGTGATTCCCTACGTTTTAACAGCTCTTTGAGTGTTTTGTGCAAAACCCCCCAATACTGGCATGTGGGAACCTGCTTTCGGAAGCTGCTCCCAATGCACCAGCCTGTAACCCTCAGGAAATCCCCACCGGCTACCCCTACAAGCTGCCCCCGTCCTCAGTTGCAGGGAGCCCACCCAAAGGTATCACCCCCAGCCTCAGGAGAGCTCCCAGCATCAGTTTTAGGGATGCAAGAAGCACCCAGGTTGCACAGCAACCCTGAAAATGGCAACAAATCCTTTAAAACTCGGGGGGGATATGCTTCATTCGTGCCACGTTTAAGCATCACAAAAAGGAGAAGAGCTCTCACCATCCTGACGCTGTGGTGACGATCACCTATCCGCTCCTAAACTGCTACAGTCCAGTTACTGGAGCCCTGATCTCCCCCACCCCCAACCCATTCTCGTGCTGAGCCACAGCTAATGAACCTCCTAATAATGATTAATCAGGAATATGAGAGCCTCTTGCATGCAGCTGGAGATTAATGCTGACTGCCCCTCCCCAGCAGCACATCCCCCAGCTGGTGGAAAAACTGCAGGAGCCCTTTTCCCAGGCAGCCCTCTTCCTTAGGGCGTTTAATTAGGAATAATTAGTCAAGGGCAGCGCTTTGCTGACCGCTAGCCCAAGCGGCGGGACAGGGTGAACGCAGTGAGGGAAGGAGTAGCTGCCCACCTTCCCCAGAGTTGTCATGGAAATTGTAATGGATGTTGATTAAGATGCTGCGCTTGTCAAACGTGCGGCAATTTTCAGAGGGAAGACAGCCTGAAGGAGATTAGCCGGAGCTATCCTGCACTGGAAGGGGAATCGTGGGAGGAAGACCCACTCCATTGGAGGAGACAGAGAAAGAAACGAGATACCCAAAGTCCGCCCAGGCCAGCTTCACACTTTGCAAACACGTCTTTAATGGCATTTTTTTTCCTGCTCTGTCACTAGGAATTAAACCACCCCAAACACTGGGAAGCGGGGAGCTGGGGTGTGATCCGCCAGTGACTGCTGCCAGAAGTGCCCAGTGCGGGCAGGGATGGAGGCAGGGAGCTCAGCACCCACCTCAGGAGCACGGGGAGAGGTTTCATCTCACTCTTCCTGCCCTGTTGGACTGGGAGCAATCCCAAAGCTTCATCCCAAAGCTGCAGCCCCACGAGCATTGGTTGTTCACCCCAGAGATGAACTGGATTGGGCCCACCCCAGGTCCCGGGACAAGCCCTGTGGCAGGGACTGGAGCGAGGTTTTAATGCCCTGTGTATTGCGCTCATGCCAGTGGCCAGAAATAGCCCCCATTTACATATGTAGGACGGAGCCTGCCACACCACCACAGCCACAACCTCCTTTCCTGCCACTCTGGTGGGATGTGGGCGTGTTTGGGGGCTGCAGTGGGCTCAGCTCTGCACGCCCTGAGCAGCCCACTCCACCATAAAGAGCAGGAATGGGTTGGGAGTCCCACTTTTGATGCATTCCCAGCTTTTTGCACTCAAAGCAGCAGCTCCCAGGGGATGCAATGGCTGCTCGTGCCTCCATTGCCGACGTTGGTACTTACAGGAAGAGATCAATGGGCTCAGAGCATCCGTCGAGTTTCATCACATGTTCACTGTGACTTGCTCTGGAGCCCTGAGTGAGCTCAGCATCTGGTTCCCACACATGTCACGAGCTGTAGGAGCTCAGCTCCTGCACATCTTCGTCTCCCAGTCCTTGCTGCAGCTCCTGAGTCCACCAGCATATGGTTCTTGCAAAATGGGCCACATGGTACACAGACCCACACACGCTATTTTTAATTTTATAAGCCTTTTTGCAACAGCAAGCATAAAGCAATAAGCTTTTACCGGTGCCTCTGGGATGCTCCTTCCCTTAAGGACCGCAGAAACCGATTCGTTTCCCTACAAACACGGCTTTTTCCATTAAGGAAAAAAACCCCCAAACACCTAATCCACCGCTGCTGAGCATCTTCCCGCTCACAGACGTTTCAGCAGCACTCACCTGCAGGTCTGAAATGGGGACGGCACCGGGAAGTCCCCGAGGGGAGAAATGCCGATATTTATTTCACACCCTGTTGTTTCCCTCAGCCTGGGCAGCTCTCAGCAAATATCCAGGCAGGAAGGAGGTTTCTGCTCCGTCTTTCTACAATAGCAAAGATCCAAAGCAGCTTTAGCCTACTGGTGGAAATACCCCATCCTGACAGATTTTGTGTTATTTGTTCAGAGCTCTTCAGGGCTTCCAGGCCCTGCTGTCGAAGAAAAATGTACTGTAGAGGGAAAATCAACACCAACTCAAACAGCTCTCGGATATAGACCCTGGAAGCAGGTGAGGAACAAACTACCAGCGCAAGAGGAGGGTGTTTCACAGCATCAGAAGCCTCTTTTTTTTCATCCAGAGTAGTTTGCTTTAGTGCTCAGCCACTGAAAACATGAGAGGAAGAGAAAAAAAGGAAAAAGAAAGGTCCTGCCCAGCCAGGGAGGGTTGAGAGGGGAACTAAAACAGATCCTCTTTCTTCTGAGGGTGGGTGGTCAGTGCACTATCAAATGTAACAGCATCCCTGGGGGGTAGGTACCTGCATCCATATGGCAGGCCTGTTGAGTGTACCAGTGTCCCTGCACGGGGACTGGTACTGGCAACCCTGTGCAGGGACAAGTACCTGCATCCCCTCAGTGGGACTGTCAAACATCCCAGTATCCCTGCACAGGGACGGGTACCAGCATCTGCAGGCAAACACCAGCCAGTTACACCCAGGACCCAGCCTCACCATCCCGAGTTCTGCAACTCTCCTCCTGAAAGCCATCAGATCAGGAGGAAAATGAAAGCAGGGAGAGCTCGAGTCCAGGGGAGCATGCTCCCAGGGCACTGGGGTGCTTGCACTCCCCAACAGCCACGGGGCTTGTTTCACCCCAAGCTCAGCTTGCTGCCCTGAGGAGATGTTTCTGGCCCCTGTATGGAGCACAGAGGAACCTCCCCACTCAGTGACCATCTCCCACCACACACCAGGTTTTTCTCAGAGCCTCAGCTCCACGAGCCGAGGGCTTCGCCTTGTGCTTAGAAAAACGTTTCCAGTGCTCAAGACAGCAGGAAAAGCTTGAAAATGGGACCCCAAGAAGTCCTCACAGCCCATCGGTGAAGGA
The DNA here is from genome assembly GCA_027574665.1 of Rhynochetos jubatus. Taxonomy (NCBI): domain Eukaryota; kingdom Metazoa; phylum Chordata; class Aves; order Eurypygiformes; family Rhynochetidae; genus Rhynochetos; species Rhynochetos jubatus. The sequence goes on along the minus strand of CM050672.1, from coordinate 2,765,597 downwards.
AATGGACCCAAAACTTCCATTTCACAAAATGGGAAGATTTTCACATGGGTTTCGCTACTGGCACGATCCCATCAGAAAGGCACATTGTTGCAAAAGCAAAACAAAGATATTTATTAGCCTGAAACGCCAACTGACCCTTCATTTTCAGGTCAAAACAGGCCAGCTTGTCTTCCTAACAGATTCTTCCCCTCCAGGAAACGTTCCCTACACTTCAGCGGGACTGCCAGCTCCAGGAAGATGTGCTGTTCCAGGCCTCCCCCCTCCCACCGCAGGCAGGACCCGCTGCCAGCCCCAGGCAGTGCCTGCCCAACACCCTCCTGGCCGTTTCACCCAGACCTGCTCTTCCTCCCCGGATTTCCCCTCCTGCTATCTTGCTTTCTTTCTCATACAAGCGAGGTTCAAGCCGTGCCAGGCGCTGGTCCCGGACCACAACCACAGTGGACCCTGAACCTCCATCTGCTTGCCCCAGAGGAGCAGCCATGCTCTGCAGCCAGGTTAAAACCTTCAGAGAAGGAAAGAAAGATGAAAATCCACTAAACCACTGATTTTAGGCAGGGAAGTGCAAGGCTTGAGCAAATGAGCATGACCCTGGAGCCCTACTGCCTGCCAGAAGACTGGGGATTTTTTTCGCTGGAAGACACTGGGTCAAGTAAAGCAACATCAAAATTCCCCTTATCCGTGGGATTTGGCCTGTTTCTTCAGAAGCTCCTGTTTTCCCACATCTCCCGCCCCATCCTCACCCCCGCTGCAGCCCAGGGAGGGGAAGGGCCCATTCACACATAATAAACCCCACTGCAGCTGGCGAAGGCACTGGGGAAGTTCAAGTTGGGGCTGCCCTAATTAGCTGCATCCAGAGACAAGCAGGAGGCACCGAACCCACTCCAAACACCCGAAAGAAGAAGGAACCCAATTAACTTCTCAGTGCCCTTTCATTTTAAGTCAAGGCTGAGTTTTTAACGTGCCTGGGAGAGCCACGAGATTGTTTTCAGACCTGGTTATGGGAGGGGGGGTTAGACCCTGTCCCATCCTCCAGAGCCGCCGAGATGGGAGAGCAGGAGGCAGGGAGGCCACATCCCCGGCTGAGGATGCGAAGCACTCAAAAAAGACCTGGAATAACACATGAAGCGTGTTGTTGGGGTTTTTTTCCCCTCTAATTGCTCTTGCTATTTTAACTGAGACAGACATTTCCTTGACGATTTTCAAGGGCTATAAATGTTTTATGTCCCTTTCCGCTACGCTCAGGCGGCAACTTCTGCTGATGCTCGGCGTAAGCAAGACCTGGAGAGGAGCAGCTGGGTGCTGCCAGGGCGCACAGGGACAGGACACTGGCCACAGGGAGAGGATACAGCCCCATATCCACATGGAAAGTCATCATCCCCCCACATTGTGTCCTCTCCTTCCCCCCGTTCCTAGAAGGAGGCAGGAGATCCCACCACCTGGCCTCCCTGCAAGATGTCTTTCTGCTGCAGAAAAACTATATATAGTGCCTAAACCCTTTTGGGGCTTTGCTGCTCTCCGAGATATTTATAGCTGGAGGCAAACTCCGACTGTGCTTACTGGGAGAAGCTGGAATTGCGTCGTGAGAGGCAGGATCCATCCCATTCCTGCAGCAGGGAAGCAGGAACTGGGGTGAGCATCCCACTTGGTAGCCAGGATGTGCCCCAAAAACGCCAGTCTCCTGAGTTGCCATGGGAGAGAAGCTGCAGGTTGCTCACCCAGCGTGGGTCAGGGGGTCTGGGGAGAGATCTGGGGGGTTGGGGCACATCTAGAGCCAAGAAGATGAGCCACATTGCTGAGAGACTCATGAACAGCCCAGCCACTGGTCTGTGGGTCCTATGCAAAAAAGTCCAACCCCAACCCATTTCACCAAGAGCATTTCCCAGGGGCTGGGAAATCCACCCCACGCAGCCCCTCATCTGCTCTGGGCATCCAAAGTGGAGCAGGAGGGAAGAGACGGTCCCTTCTCCCAAGACCTCGGCGTCCAGCCCTGCTCCTCTCCCACACCCAGCTGGGGGAGGGCTCGCGCAGCCTAACTGCTGGCAGTGTGTCCTCCTCAGTCCCGACCGCATACAGCCCATCGGGCAAAACGCTCCGGCTGAAGGCAGGAAAAGGAGGGAGAGGGATGGGGAGGGCAGCCATTTCCTGAGCCAGGGGATGCCAAAACCCATGGCATGAGGCAAGCAGGGATGAGGGGTAGGTCAGGAGCGTGGGAGCTTTACACCCCAATCCTGCCCGATGGAAAGGAACTGCCCACATTTGGGCTGCCCCTCTCCCAAATCGCCGGGTGCTTTGCAGCCGGGGTGGCCCCAGACAGACCCGCAGCCTCACCCCAAGCTGGTGGCAGCAGCAGCCAAAAAGCTCCTGGGGGGAAGGGGGAACAAAAACAAACCAACCAAAAAAAGAAAGGAAATAAACTCTTTTAACCAAATATTGTGTGGAGTCTACGCAGAGCAGTCCATGGGGCTCTCAGTGCCTTCGCTGGTGCTTTCAGCACAAAACCCGCATGCCGAAGGGCGCAGCCCGAGGAGACAACTCCAGCCATCTAGATCCAAAATGTCACTGTTTAGACTCAAAGCCTCACTCCTCTGGCAGGAGGGAGGCAGGACACTGAGCTATTGCTTCCTCCAGCCCCAGCCACCCCCCGCCCGCTGCCTTCCCTTTATAGCTGTGTAATTCCAGTTTCCTCCTGGGTCAGGGCACGTTTTTAGCTGGAGTTGCTGCATCCAGAGCCCAGCCAGGCACTTTTTTTTTCCCTCCTTCTTCACTTTTCGGCACATCAACCAAAAATACCCAAAGGACTTGCCCCTCAGACTATTTCTGGGTCTCGTCTGGGATGCTGCAGACATAAACAGAGGTTGGTTGGCTGCAAAATAAGCCCAAACTTTAGCAAACGGCATCCGTGGCACACGTGTCTCCGGTTGGGCAGGCCCACGGCAGGGACTTTTTGTGAGCATCGGAGGGCTCTGGAGGGCTTCATGCTGGCAGAGGGGGATGTCTTGCTCCCAGGATGCAGACCCACACAGCGCATCCTCCCTGCTGACTCTTTGCAGCCCCTTTTCACTGCAAGGGTAAGCAGACAGGCTCCGGTTGAGCTCAGCCCAAACACAGTGGGTGTTGCTGCCGGATGCCACTGATGCAGAAGTGTCTGTAGGGATGTGTGAGGCCCGTGAGAATGATGCACCAGGGACCAGCCCATGGGTACCAGACAACCCCTGCAAACACAGCCATGCCCATCTGACCCCAGTGCCACATTCAATGGAATCCCCCCCTCTCTTCCTCCCACCTTCCTCCTCCTCCAGCCTTTGGCTGGGTGTTTGAAAAGCTCATGCCTTGGAAAACAAAGGGATCCAGGATGCTCTGCAGCCAGGACCTGCTCCCATCCACAGCCAGACATCCTGCCATGATTCCTCTGGCATGGAGAACAGCTACCTGCTGCCACACGAACATCCCTGGGGATCACCCACTGTGGGTTTAGGGACACCTGGGGATGGCATGACCCACACTGCAAGGTCCTGTGCACAGCTTTAAACACAGCAGCCCGGAGATGGGACAGGCAAGAGGGAGAACATCTGTATCACCTCAATGACAGCACGGAGAGATGGGGCTCATAGCTAACACCCCAAAAACCCAGTGAGTCCTGCCCAGCAATGCCAGACCCCGCAGCCCTGACACCCAGCTCTGCAGAAGATGCCCCAGTGTGACAGGGGACACAGAAGAGGCAGGCCAGCTTGCTAACTCCTTGCAGCCCTCCCCCACAGCGTAATTGCAGCTTGCCAGGCAGCTAACGAGCAAGTTGCACCCAAAACAATTATTTACTGATAAATGGGTAGAAACAGCTCCTTTCTGTGCCAGAATAAAACAAAAAACAACCGATTACAAAGGCTGGGTGCCACAACACAGGCGGCTCTGCTCACCTGAGCATCCCAGCTGGGTGCAGCTCTGACATCTCCAGCACTTATGGGTCCCCAGGGAACCCAGTGGGATGATAATGCCCCATGGCCACGAAGCCCAGCATGGGACCCTATTTCATCCCAGCTCACTGCTCCTGATGCCTCAAGTCCCTGTTTGATGCCCAGGTCCTTGTTTAAAGTCCCGATTTCCCCATCAGCAAATACATGTTGGCACGCTCTCTAATTAACACCGGGCTAATTAATGCCAGGATCCTTCCCAGGTTTGCACGAGATGTTCGTAATCATCTTCTGACAGAGGCAGTGCACAAGGCGTGAGCCATGCACACTGCCAGGGCACGGACCCGCAACCACTGGTGCCTAATTAGGCCCCAGTTAGCACTCATCAGTGTCATGGGAGCACAAGGAGTGGCTGCTCCATGTCACAGTCCCCCAGCACCCGAGCACACTGCCCAGGCTGGGGTGCACCAAGTTCGTCAGGCCTCAGGCGGAGGGGAGTGCCCTGCAAAGCTGATTATATTCTGCATTATTTGTCCCGTTAGAGGTGGTGAGAAGGGGGAGCGGTGACACCGGCCAGGGACCACAGCACCCCAAAGTCTGCACAGCAGCTGTGTTTCCCAGCGCCTCCAAAAAAGGGAACCTCGCACTCCGGGTTAAAGCATCGCCGGAGCTGCATAAAATCATCCCGTTTCATCAACAAATACCTGGCAGCTCTGGGTTTTTCCACTGGGCTGGAGCCAGGGCTTCGGAGAGCTTCACGTGCCGGTCCCTGCCTCCCCTCCATGCTCCCCGTAAGTGCCACCTCCCGTAACACTCTGCTCTTAAGCACTGTGGCTGGGGATTCCCACGACACCCTCACCTTGCATTGAGTAAATGCACGTGCAGCCCACGCACCAGGGAGAAGGAAAACTAAAGGCTGGATGATGCTACTTGCCAAAAAGCCTCCAAAATGAGAAAAAGCCTTATTCCACCTTCATCTAATTAATCTTTATGGGGTGTGATGGAGAGGTCTTCCAGCAGCATCTCGGGACACAACAGACATCCCCAGGACGGGCAGCACCCAGAAAAGTTGTTAGGAGCCCAGTGGACCCAAATTTGTCTTAAATGAGCAGAAAACGGCAGACTGACGCCTAGATTGGGGTAGCAAAGCTCTTTGGGTTCTCCGTGCCAGCACCACTTGCTGCCTCTGCAGGGAAAACTGCTCTGGGGTAGGAGAGAGACACAGGGGCTCTCTGTGCCATTATAGCTTTCCTTGCAAAAAATAAGGTCTTTTTAAATGCCCGTTTGGGGCCAAAACTCCCACTCTCTTTCCCCAAAAAGCAGCCCACTGCTGTATTTTTGACATGTGCCAACGCGAGCATCACTTCTAAACCAAGCCAAACTCGCGCTCGGGACTGCACGCCCTTCTCGGCAGTTATTCAACCCAACCAACGCAGCTCATGAAACAGCTTCATTTCGCTTCCTCCTCCTCTGGAAAACAGCATTTTTTGGAAGAGAAAGTGTTTTGCCAACAAGTTGCGCTCCGTGCTGTCTGAGAGATGATGCTTCTCCCTAGCTCCAGCCTCCTCTGCCCCAGTGGGCCCCAATTCAGGTCCCACACTGGGGCTGCAGCGGTGGGGACACACGCCTGGGCTGCCCCACACTGAGATTTTTCACCCCCTTTGCTAAAATAATTGTTTTGCCTTCAGCTGGGCAAGAAAAAGCAGCTCTGAGGTTGCTGCTGTTATTTTTATCTTCAAATAAATAGTTTGAGCCATGGCCAAGCTGTTCCGAGGGAGGGAGATGCTTTGCATTGTGGCCGCAGAGATGTAAACACACGCGGCATCTGTCTCGGCGGGGGCACATTGCACGGCCGGGGCCGAGCAAACATCCCGATCCGGATCACAGAGGGCTGAAATGGCCTGTTCTGGGATGCCAAGGTGGAAAAAGAGGATTCCAGGTTTGAGAAGCATCACTCCCAGGGTGAGGACTGCAGCGGTACCCATCGCTGTTCATCCCTCAAATCAATGCTGTCCCCTCCATCTGCTCCATACTTGGCATACACCACCACAGCTGGGTTAAATATTGGTTTAACCAGGACCAGAATTAACCTTTTGAGTCAATTTTAAAAAAGAGCCTTGAAAGAACCAGCTCTAAAAACACTATCACCGTCCCAATAGCAAAAAGGAGCATCCCTTTGCCACCTGCACAACCCCGGGTTCAGTCCCATTCCCTCCTGACCGCAGCAAGCCCCCAAGCCACACAGTTTGGAGGGGCAGGTGCTGCCACCAGGCTCAGTTTGGCAGCCCCAGGAGCTGCCCCCTGCCTGGATCCAACTACATCCTTTCCCCCGCCTTGCCTTCCAGCAGCTCCCATCCTGCCCCGCAGGGCTGGGCACAAAGCGGGGGCCTTCACCCCACACTCCGCACACGAAGGTCACCGAAACGCTCGGGAGCTTTGCACGACAAACTCAGCGTAAATGTCAAATTAATTAACTGGGAAAGATGTATGCGCTGCCACAAAAAGCTCTCTGTTTCGCCCCGCTGCCCTCCCTCCCACCTCCGCTCTCCCCGGAGCCGGGCACAGGCTGCGGCTTGCGAAAGCCATGGCTGGGGTGGGCAAAGGACGGCCGGACACTCCCAATGGCAAACATTTTTCCACCTCTATAAAGCACTGCATCAAGGGAATGGGGAAAAGCACAAAGCAAGGATGGAAAAGCTGGGGAAACCTCTCCAGCAGCTGCAGCTCCTCCACCCGCACACGTGTTGTGGCACCATCTCCAGGGACGCAGCCCGGGAGGGACGAGCATCTTCTGCCGGGGCCAGGCTGACAGACAGACACGTCCCCCGTTCCACCCGTGAGAGCCCTGGTGGCATCACCCATTTTGCAGGCTAAATCCTTCTCCAGCAGCTCCCCAGGATTCCGAGCCAAAGGAGCCTCGTGCAGGTGGTAAACCGGAGCGGGGAGGATGCGGAGGGAAGGGGGATGCTGGGGACCACAGTCTGATGAAGGTACCAGCCCGCAGCTCCCAGGGGATGCCAACCCACGTGCTGAAGGGAGCTTCTCCCCAGACAGCTGCTCCCTATCTCTTGGGCACCGAGGCTGGGTTTGCAGAGGTGCTGAGCACCTGGCTCATGCATTGGGGAGCAGCATAAAAGCAAAACGCACACCCAGCGCCACGCAGGGTACAAGGATGTGACCTCCCCACCCTGACCCCAGAGCGGGGAAAGCTCAGCGGGCTGACGATGCGGGTACAGAATTGTCACCCCAACCTAAAACTACTTTAAAGTGTTTAAAGGCTCAGGAAGGGAAAGGCTCCCGTGCCTCCAGGCACAGCCCTGGTTTGGTGCCTCCCGGCAGGGTTTGCTACCCAGCTCACGTCGCACCAGGGACGGGCATTCCCCCGGCCCGGCTGCCGTCTCCCAGGGCTGCCGCGCGTCTCCCGGCCACTCTTCCAAGGGAAAAAGGAGCCTTAGGCACACTTGGGGACTTAACCCCCACTTAACCCGTTCCACACATGGGGCAGGACAGGAGGTGTCAGTGGTCACAGGACCCTGTGCCCTCGAGAAGCTCCGAGACCCTTTTTTTTTTTTCCCATCATCATTATTATTGCTTTTGCTCAGTTTCTTCACGAACATGCTTCAGCTCTTGCTTGTAAGAGGAAGGAGCAGGGTGCTGAGCACAGCTGGATGGGGAGAGCCAGGATGTCCCTGTACACCACCAGCTTACCCCAGTTCACACCAGGGAGCTTAAACTCTCTTCCCTGAGAGTTAGGCCGAGCCCCAGCAAACTCGTTACATGCCACACGCTTTCATAGCAGCCCCCAGAGCACCTACAAACCTCAGGAGAAGACCCTCCACAACCCCAATGCCAGGCTGGTCACCTGGGAGCTGCTGACCCTGGACCACTGGCAAACACCATGGGAACCACCAGCAAACACCATGGGAACAAGGGTCCCTGCAAACCCCCCAGCCCCCACATCAGTACTGGCAGGACCCAGAGCTGTGGGGGTGCAGAAACCCCCAAATCCTCTGCAGGGAGAGGCAGATGCCCCACGCCAAACCTCAGCAGGGTCGTGGGGCATCTGTGGGTCCTATGTTCCCCTACATCCTTTCGGATTGACGCAAGAGCGGATTTTAAGGGACTGCAAGGAGCAGGGAATGCCATCCCACGTTGACCCTCGCCGGGACAGCCCCATGGGAACACACTCTGGGCCCAAGTCAACTCACCCCCCAACACCCTACAAAGAGGAGCAGGATGGGGCCAGCCCCAAAACAGCCCTGCACCAGAGCCATCCCAGGCAAAGCTCCGGCAGGACACGGACACGAGCGGCCGGTTCGTGCGGAAAGGTTACGCCTAATCGACGTTCTCAGCAATTAAGGTGACAAGTTGATCCCTAAGCTCCGGCTGGGCCAGCCAGCTGGGGCCACGGCAAAGCACCCTTCCCCAGCGCTGAGGGGCTCAGGGTGCCCAGGCCGGGGGCAGCACATGGGGGGCTGGCTGGATGCACCCGCTCCCCCAGCAACTCGCCACAGCCCCCGCCCAAAGGCCACCCCTGATTAAAGCTCATCAACCCCCATTTTATCTGCTTCTAATTACCGTGGGCAGTGCTGCTCTCGCGCCCAGCCTGCTCTGTCCCCACAAGGTCCCTGGATGCTGCTGGCATCCCAGCTCCCCACCAAGGAGGGGCATGAGGAGGAAGAGGAGGAGGAAGCAGCAACCCCTGCCTTGGCCTGCATGTGGTCTTTGGGATGGGAGCAGCCAGCTCTTCCGGGCGTGCGGAAAGCAGCCTGCCCTTGGATTCTCAGGTGTCCAATAAGGGGTTGAGCTCACCCCCACCATGGACACAGCTGGTGTTGGGGCCCCTCTCCGCCAAGCTGCCTGGATCTCACAAACAGGTCCAGACCTCATCCTCTCTCAAAAGTGGTCCTTAGCCAGCCCCAGAGTGATTCGGCAGGGGATGGGGGCAGCAGCAGATGGACAGGGCAAGCTCACGAGCTTTACAGCTCTGGGGGGTCCTGGCCAAAACTAACCCTGCATGGCTGTGACACTTGCCAAGAAAACACACTGCCAGGACCGGGTCTCTCCAGGAGAAGCAGCCCCTGGCCTGCAGAGCTCCCACAGAGGCACGCAAGGGTCAAAGGGACCGATCCCAGCGGGACAGATCCCAGCTTCCCCAAACCCACAGCCAAGAAGGATCACAGCCATCACAAGATCAAACGGAAGGACAGAGTCCCGGGAGACACGATACAGTCCCCAAACCCTGTCAATGCCATGTCCCTGTGCCGAGGTGGGCGGCCCCCAGGCTGGGGACAGGGAGACGGGACGCTGGGTCCATCCCAGGATGCTCGCGGGCTCGGTGCCAGCAGGAGCCGGAGTTATTTGTCCATTCTCCACAGTTCAAGTTAATGAATTCTCTGGGTGCAGCTCTGGAGAAGGGACCAGGATCCAGCACAGGGTTTGCAGGCAGCATTACCCTGCACAGCTGCACCACGGGGACAGGAGTCCCCAAATCCAGCCCCCATCCCATCGGCACAGCAGCCAGCTGGGATGCACCAAAGCTGTTCCAAGTCATTGCCTTCTATCCCGATGACCCCAGGGAGAAGCCAAGACTTTGTCCAACAAGACCAAATGGCTTAGAAGCCTCAGCAAAGAGAAAGGGGGGAGAGGAGAGAGCTCAGACCCCTCCAGGTGAGGACGCCCGATGTCCCCTGGAGCATCCCTCATGGGGAAAGCAGCCTTCTCTCCCTTGGGCTGCCTCCCCTGGCCATGGCCCTGCCCCGTGGTCGCTAGAAGCATCTCAGCATCTCCCATCCTGGCATTTGACGAGCCCATTAACCTTTCCCACCTCATTATCCTCAAACGCCAGCAAAGAGGAAGCTTATCCGTGAGGAGTGAGCACCATGCAGCCAACCTCACACCCACCATGGGTGCTGGAGACACCGGCACAGCTGGAGGCACCTCACCACCACGGGCACCCAGTGATGGAGGGGAGCTGCCGGTGGAGCTTGGGCTTCCCTGAATCCATGGCAAAGCTCAACAAACTGCCCGTGGATGCACACAGCAGCACAACATCACCAGGAGCCACAGCACATACCGCCACTCAGCCGAGTAAATCCCACACCTGATGGTGTCCGTAGTGGCTCAGCAGCCTCCTCAGAGACACTGAAGTAGCTTCTGCCTCTTCGGGAAGGGGAATAACCACTGCCGGGAAAGCCAAGCGAGCTCCCCACACGCACCCACTGCCGTGCAGAAACAGCGGTGCCAGCCCACAGCACCCACAAACCAGAACCCCAGGAGGATGGGGAAGAGCTCTAGGTCACTTGATGCAGCGGGTCGTGCGGTGGTGAGCAGCCAGGCCCTGGGATGTTCCCCTCCAGGAGCGGGGAAGGAGGCAGCCTCCCTCCTGTTCTTCTTGGGGCGGCTGCTTCTCCCCACACGCAGAAGCACAACCGGTGGCATGGGTAAAGCATCTCCTGGCTGCGGGAGGATCCTTCCCCCGACAGCCAGCGCCCCACAAAGCCACCCCACATCCCCCAGACTGTCCCGAAGCAGCTCGTGAAAGAACAAGCGCCGGGCAGGGTGTGGGCAGGGGGGAGAAGCGGGTCTGGAAGCGCCACGAGAAACCCCAGAACCCTCGTCCTGCCAAGGGCCAAATCCTGCCGTGCGCAGGGCCGGGAGATCCCCGGGGAGAGCATGCGGGGTTTGCCGGCACCCACCGGGCTGGATCCCCGGGGCAGGCGGGGGGGTGGGCAGAGCTCGGGGCAAACACCATCCCCCCCCCCCAAGTTTCTTCTGCCAGCAGAGCAGGATCGCCCCCCCCTTCCCACGCAGGATTATTTTCAAGGCGTGTTTCCCTACGACCTTCAAATGGCATCTGCCTGCAGCCCCCTCCCCACGCACACGGCACCCTGCCTGCCCCCCCCCCCCCCCCGGCTCCTGCCGGCACCCTGGGCTGAGCCCCTGCCCCAGCGCTGCCCGGGGGGGCTCCGGGTCCTGTCCGCTGGGGCTCATCGGCTTTGGGGGGCGGGGGGGCAATGGAGGAAGGGGGGGAGGGGCTGGCGCGGAGCAGGGGGCTGGGAGCGGAGCCCCTCGGGAGCTGGGTGTCCCCCCCCACGGGGTCCGGAGCGCCCCCAGGAAGCTGCCGGCCGCACCCGAGCAGGGTGCCGGTCTGCCCTGCCCCCGCGGGGTGCCGGTCCGGGACCCGCTCCACGCTGGGTGCGGGGGTGCCACCCCCCCCCGCTGCCGCCCCCAGACGGGTGCCTCCCGCGGGGCCGGTCCCCACACGGTACCGATACCGGTCCCACGCCCCCGGTGCGGGCGCCCCCCCCCACCCGCTGCCGATCCACGCACGATCCCAACGCCGGTCCCAGCACCCCGGTCGAACCCCAACCACCGCCCGCGACCGGCCCCTGCCCGGGGCTGCCCCCACGTTGTCCCCCCCCGCTCCCGGGGCCACCCCGTGCACGACGCCGGTCCCACATCCCGCCTCCATCGCCCGCCCGGTGCCGGTCCACGCACGGCAGCGATACGGCTCCCGCGCCCCCCGCCCGGAGCCGGTCCCAGCCCTCGGGCCGGGCCCCCCCGCACTCACCAGCGCGGCGCGGGCGCCCAGCAGCAGCAGCAGCACCGCGAGGCTCCGCAGCCCCCGGGGCGCCGGCGGCGGCACCTCCCCGGGCATCTTCCTGCCGCAAGGACGGCTGGCGGCGGCGGGGGCGGGGAGCGGCCTTTGTTGCCGCCGCCCGCGGGAGGCGGTGTGGGGGTGGGTGTGGGGGTGGGTGCGGGACGCCGCCGCGCCGCCTTCCCCGCCGCGCCCCCCCCCGCCCCGCCGCAGGAAGCGCCGGTCGCCCCCCCCCCACCCCTCCCGCCCCGTTTGGCGCTCCCCGGGCCCGGCCCGGCCGCCGCTCCGCCCGCTTGGCTGCCCCCGCCCCGGCACGGCCCCGCCGCCGGGGGGGGCCAGACCCGGCTCGGGGGGAGCAGGATGGGGGGTGGGGGGTAAGTGGCGGGATCCTGAGTCTGACTGGGGGATCCAGCGGTAAATGGGGGCGAGCCCTGTGCAGGTGGGGGGACCGTGGGGTAGATGGGAGGGGCTGGGACAGAATGGGGGGGGCTCCAGGGTAGAGGGGGAAGACCCAAGGGTAGATGAGGGCCTGGGAGGGATGGGGTGAGTGGACTGTGGCAGGTAAAAGAAGGTACTGGGGCAGATGGGGGGACCCTGGGGTAGACATAGGGGAGGATCTGGGGTAGATGGGGGCCCTGGGAGAGATGGGGGAGACTGGGGTAAAGGAGGGGACTGGGACAAATTGGGGGGACCTGGTCAGACTGGGGGTATCCAGGGGTAGATGAGAGGGCTCGGGGGCAGATGTGGGGACCAAGCAATAGATGGGCGGGGGGCAAAGGCCCCCCAGAAGGGGCCTGGGACGGATGGGGGGACCCAGGGGTGGATGGGAGGAGGTCTAGGGCAGATGGGGTGGAGCTTGGTACAGACTGGGGGACCCGGCGGCGGGGAGGGAGCTGGAGCAGGGATCCTGGGGCAAACAGGGGAAGCTGGGGTAGGTGGGGCGGGGCTGAGCCGATGGCGGGAACTCAGGGGCAGTTGGGGGGCCCAGAAGTAGAAGGGGGACTCAGGGGGATATGAGGGGGGGGTCAACAGGAAGATGGGTGGGGCCCAGTGGCAGATGGAAGGATCCTGGGGCAGACGGGATCACCTCAGGATGGATGGGGGAGAGGAACCAAGGGCAGACGGGGTCCTGGGATCTGCCTCCAGGGCGGGACCCCCACGCTGCCCCCTCCCTGCACCTCCCCTCCATGGGACCCTCGGTCACCCCTGGATGAGTGCTGGGGCCGGGGTTACAACCCGGGGGGGGGGACATCCTCCGGGCAGAGCCGGGACTTGCTCCCTGTCCCTGTCTGTAGGTTAACCAGCCCCGCCGCACCGTGCCTCAGTTTCCCCTTAATAGAACAGGGAGACGAGTGGGGCCAGGGGCCAGGGCAGTCCCTCGCCACGGCTGTGACTTCATGTGGCTGCCGGGTGACCCTGCGGTGACTTCGCTCGGAATTTGGGCGTCCGGTCCCCGCGATGGGCTCGGGGAGCGGTTGCTGGGGGGGAGCTGGGAGCAGACTGCAGGGATGTGATGCCACGCGCTTCTCCCACGCGCGGAATTCCGCCCGAGGCTTCGCCCGCTTCCCGGCACAGCCCGACAGCACACTCGGGTTCTCATAAAAACCACCATCGGAACGCAAAATACACGGCGGGAGGGGGGCACGGGGGGAGCAGGGGGGCACGAGGGGCGTTGCCCTCCCAGCAGCGCCGTTTTAGGGGGAAAATCAGCCAAATTCAGCTGAAAAGGGGGACGCAGCTCCTGGGCGGGGGGGCTGGGGCACGTCCCACGCCCGAGCATCCTCCTCTGTTCGACCCTTGGGAAACTCGGAGCAACCCCCCTCGTTGGGGGTGTGAAACCCCAACCCCCCCGCCCCCCGGCCGCTTCTGTCAGTTCTAATCGCGCTGTAATTAGCAGGATCCAAATTAATACCGGTCGTTTTTAAAAGAGTTGAAAAGGTGCATTAATACCATCAGCGAGACGCTGTCGGGGCAACACCCAGGGAAAGGGGCGGGTCGAGGGGGGGTCCCTGGGTCAGCGGGGGTCCCCGGGGCGGGGGGGACCGGAGCGGGGGCGCGTTGCCGGGGCTGCACCGCCCCGCCGTGGCCGCCGCCACGCCTGCAGCTCCGCCGCGCCCGGCCCGGCCCGGGGGGCACGTCCCTGCCGGTCCCCACCGAGGGGTGTGTCACCCCGGAGGTGGCCCCCACGCGTGGGGCAGGGAGAGGTGCCCTCACACGGGGGTTGGGATCCCACGGGAGGGGGCCGGGGGGGTGCGGGCGCTGTCTTTTCTATCCCATTGCAGCCCTGTTGGAAGTAGATCTTCCATCGGGTCAGGGTGGATGGGATGGATCCCGGATGATGGGATGGATGCTGGATGATAGGATGGATCACGGATGATGGGATGGATCGAGGATGATGGGATGGATCGAGGATGTCTTGACGGATCCTGGCTGATATGATGGATCCCAGCTGATGTGATGGACTCTGGGTGTCATGATAGATCCTGGCTGACAGGATGACCCAGCTGACATGATGGGTTCTGACCTATAGAATGGGCCCCAGCTGACGTGTTGGACCCTGGGTGCCATGATGGACCCTGGGTACTGTGACAAACCCCGGGTACCACAATGGACCCTGGTCGATGTGATGGACCCCAGCTGACGTGACAGATCCCTTCACATCCCTTCTCCAGCAGCACCAGCAGCCATGCTCAGGGTAACCAAAGCAGGGCCCGCACAGAGCAACCTGGCCGTATCCTTCCCAGCAAGCCCCCGCCATGCCCCTCCCTCACCCCGGCAGTGCCAACGCCACTGGCCATGGGGCGGGTGCCCAGGCTCAGCCCCAGCCATGCCGCTGCTCGGGCACTGCTGGCCAGATCCTGCCTCCCAGCTCAGGCACAGAGCAGGAGTTCGCAGGTCTGGGCAGGAGCCAATCCCATTCCTGAACACCTTCACTGCTGCGGTGGGAAGGGGGCCCAGGGTTAGCCCTGGACCCACGGGTGTCTGGAGGAAGAAACACAGACCTGGGCAGACTCTCACCCACTCTCAAAACTGAGGCAGATGCTCACTGTAAAATTGAATCGAAGAGAAAAAATAGCCCTTGCTTTCACCACATTCTGCCTCAAAGCCGCAGCCACGCTGCTGCCTCATGCTGCGGGTTACATCATAGAACCCCAGAATCCCAGACTGGTTTGGGCTGAAGGGACCTTAAATCCCACCCAGTGCCACCCCCTGCCGTGGGCAGGGACACCCTGCACTAGCCCAGGGTGCTCCCAGCCTCATCCAGCCTGGCCTTGGACACTCCCAGGGATGGGGCAGCCACAGCTTCTCCGGGCAAACAAAGTGGTGAAAAGCTGCCGGAGTCCCACGGGCTCCAGGGCGTGGGACCCAGGTGGTGCCGTAACCGCGTGCTTCGCTGCTGCTCATTGCAGAGGTGCAGGCTGGCTTCAGACCGGGGCAGGAAAGGTGGCAGCAGGCCGCAGACGGTGCTCTGCGCTGAATTTAACACCAAGGGGTGTGAAAACGGATTGAAACCGCTGTTGGGTCGCAGGGTACTGGGTTTTGTCTGGGGTGAAGAAGGAAGTGGCAGTAGGGTCAGGAGCAGGGATGTGACATGCACTGCAAACATTTTAATGCCCTGAGCCGAAAAACTAATTTCCTGCAAGATGGGCCGTTTCTTCCCCTCCAGCACTTCCTCGCACGTCACCCCTCGCACAAGCGCTCACACCTACCGGGATTTCCCACACGGTCCTGATAACCTTCAGGAAAGGGCCTGTAAAACCAGCAGCTGCCGAACTGCACCCCAGGGACCGGGGAGGGCTGCTGCGCTGGCGGATGAGGACAAATCGGTGGGCAAAGAGGCCGATTTTCTCCCCGAGCAAGGGCAGCACATGGCATCCCGCTCAGCACGGGAATGGAGCTGGAGCTTCCCCGAGCTGGGGGCAGAAAGGACAGAGCAGAGATCGCAGAACACGGCGTGGGCAGCGGGCGGTGGAGCTGGCGCAGGCGACAGCCCTCGCCTCGCTCGCCCAGCGCCGAGGCCTCGCGGGAAGGAGAGCTTGGGGCTGGGAAAGGCTCCACGGAGACGCCAGCGGGTGCTCGCTGTTGCTTCTCGGGCCGCTCTCAACGAAGCAGAATCCACAGTAGCACTCGGACTGCCGGTGCAGCCCCACCTCGACTGCACTCCCCACTCCCCAAAAAGTGGAGGAGGAGGGCACAAACAGCGCTGTGCAACCACCGGCTCCCTGGACCACTGTCCCGGCCCGCGAGGGGCAGGGAGGGGGAACCAGCAGCGGAAACCCGGGTGAAGAGGTACCAGGGATGCCGTTCCCTGCCCCTCCCTGCAAGAGCGGCGGCCTGAAGAGACCAAGAGACACCAAGTTGGAACGTATCGACCGGGGACGGGGGCTGTGGGTGCCCCGTGTCTGCACGGGCTCTGAAGAGGTGTAGATGTGCTCAGAGAGCGGGGAGGGGGAACCGAAGAGCCGAACCCCTAGACCCAGGAGGAGGGAGGCACAGACAGGTTCGTGGCTGCTCTGCTCTTAGTCTGCTCCGAGCGGCCGCCCCCAGAAAGCTGCTCTTAAATGGAAAAAAGGTAAAACCTGCGGGGGTGGTGGTGTCCTGGGGGTCCAAAGTACACACAAAGCCAGATTCCAAAGTTCTGTATTTTTCAAAATAAAGATCACACGTTGTTTAGAGACAATCTACACAAGAGTTACAAAAAATAGTCGCCCAGGCATAAGCATACACAGGTTTGTTAATTATACACATATGGTTACAAGTGTGCTTGCAAAAAAGTTCATTGGAAATATACACAAGGCTCTGTAAATGTACACCGTGTAGTGTTACAATTCTATATTCAAACAAGGAAAATTGACAGTATGTTACATTCACTTACAAGTAGACAAAATGCAAAATACAGTTCATCTTCTGTACAAAAAGGGGAGGTGATTCACACTTTACAAGGTGAAAAGGGACTCTGATTGTAAGGAAAACTAGGGGGTTCTGTACTTTTGCACTTTTTGTTTCTTACTGTCACAAAATAAGCAAAACATTACTTTTTAAGATTCAAAAAAACACTATTTTGAACTGAATCATTTTTGTATAACATTTAGAAAGGACCGCTACTGTCCAACTAGGTGACAAATAAAACCAAGCATTTATTGTTTTAAACATTAACTAGGCTGTATAAAGAGAACATTTCCTTCAAAAGAAAAAATTTACTTCTGGTTGAAATTACAATTTACAATATACAACACTATATGCTACGACCATAAAAGGTGTGAATATACACTGAAATGCACAGGTTTTGCTAATTCTTTTTTCTTACCAAAAAACGGGTTTATGTCGATTCAAACTTCTCCACATTTACATTACAGAGGTTTACAAATGTACAATTGTACAGTCAGAAGTATGTTCCACTACTAGGGTACATTATAGATACAGATCAGACATCAAAACAAGAAAATACTACAAATTTTTATATATGTAAAGTCTACACCAAGTATACACTATATATTTATAGAAGCAAGACCAAAGCCGAGTTGGATTTTTTTTTCCTCATGCTAAATAATCAAATTGTGTCTCTCAATGTTAACAGAACAAACTGAGTAGGCAGTAAACAAGTACACCCGCCCCCCACCCCCTCGCTTTAAAAACCTTCTGGGTGTATCCGTTTTCTTCCCCAAAACGACAGCCAAGCTCCCTGCTTCAGCATGTTAGACTCAAATAAAAAAAAAAAGCAATTAAAAAGTTTCAAAAACTTATTCCTTTTTTAAAACCGAAGCTTTAGCAAGTTGTTTTTTTTTAATATTTATAAACAGCGTTAAATGCCTCACTTGTGCCATTTAACTAAAATCCAAACTTCTTGCTGACTTTTGACTAAAAGGAAAAACCGGGTATTTGCACAACAGTCGCCTGCTAGGCAGATGAATTAAAAACGGGGTTTTCTTGTTTGTTTTCTTCAAACCAACCACCCTGAAAGTTTCCACATTTGGAATATAGATACAACAGTGAACAAAAATGTGGCCTTCCATGTACATTTGATACCTATGTACAAGTATTCTATACACCAGTAAAACAGCAGGGCAATTAGTTAATTAAAAAAAATAATTAGTACATGTTATGCATAATAAAATTAAAGGAATTTACAAAGGCTTCTCTCTTCTCTTTTTTTAGCCGTTTAGCAACCATAAAACGCTCTCGAACCAGATCCTGGAATACTGGCGGTTGCTGGTTGTGGATGCCGGGTGGCCAGCGAGCTGCTCCCCACCCGGCCGCCTCAGATGATGCCGTTCGGTGGTCCACAGATGGGCCCCAGGTCCACCCCGTTCTTCATGTAGTACTTCTCCAGCTTGGCCAAGATGTGTTTGCCGTAGGTGTACTTGCGCAGGGTCGCGATGTGAGGCCGGATCTAGGAGGTAAGAGCAGAGCAGTGAAGGTTAGGGCCCCGCGCTCCGGCCAGGGCAGTCCTGAGCAAGCCCTGGCACTCCCAGCAGACCCGATCACAACATCCCCGAAATGCTGCAGTGCCATTCACTGTAATCGCCTCAGCTACTGCGAGCCAAGTTAACGCTCCCTAACCAGCAGGGGTGTTATTTTTAGGAGGCGCTTCTGCTGAAGCAGGTGGCATTGTCTTGAGCTGTATTACTGGGATCCAGTTGGATCCGAGCGTGTGGATGAATGCAAGGCTTTGTCCAAAGACAGGAGGTGGGAAAGACACGACCCCCGGGTGCTCCAGCATCCCAAGGGTGCCCTGACACTCTGCCCTGCCCGGGGCAAACACACCAAGGCAGAAATGGCGCTGGAGGGTCTGGTGTGGCAGAGCACACAGAGCTCTGCCAGCCTGAGCACAGTCTGCTGCCTCCTTCCAGGCTGAACTTCAAAAAGCTGCTACAGGCCCAAAAGAGCTGCTGGTGTGAGTTTCAGCAGGGTATTCCAAAGAGCATGCGGCGTTCCCGGGCGAACAGCACTTTCCATTTCTGAACCTGACAAAATATTTATTTTAAGCAGAGGTCTGTGGACGCAAACTTCACCCCCACGCTACCGCAGTGGAAGTCACTTTAAACGCCGTAGCCAGCGTCAAACCACCTTTCTGCCAGAGCACCCACACAAGGAAAGCTGTTGCTGTTGTAGAAACATCATGATGCTGCTGAAGTTCTCCTGGACACTTTCAGAGGAACAAGACGTAGAGCAATTCATTTTCCTAACTAGATGAGATATCCCACAGCACCAGCACGCTCCTGCACTAACACGATTACAATGGACTCGTTACTCTACACGTGGAAGCTGCAGTCAGCGTGAGTTGTGCCAGGGGAGGTTTAGGTGGGATATCAGGGAAATTCCTTCACCAAAGGGCTGTCAGGCATTGGAAGGGGCTGCCCAGGGAGGGGGGAGTCACCATCCCAGGAGGGGTTTAGGAGGTGTGTAGACAAGGTGATGAGGGTTTAGTGGTGGGATTGGCCGTGCTGGGTTAGCGGTTGGACTCAATGATGTTAAAGGTCTTTTCCAACCTAAAGGATTCAATGATTTTTTGAGGAAACAGCCAGAATGTGATATGCAGCACTCCCTGCTCCTCAGGTGGACACATCACCACGATTTGTCTAAGCCAGGGCTGACCATAAACTCCCATGGGAAATCCAACCCAAGCTCATCCTATTTCACCAGCTCAGCCTCTAGCTGCTTAAATTCCTTCACTCCAAGGACCCATCTTGGAATAATCATAAACTGATGCCTTGGCCCTCCCCACAGCCCATTTCCAGGAAGGCCTGACTGCTGCTCTGAGGCTGAGGAGCAGTGATGCTCCCCAGGTCCGGCTGTTTGTGCTTCCCTCAGCTTCGTTTCTAAGACTTTTTTTTTTACTCACAGAACTGACTGTTAAAATTACTTTTCAATGTATTTCTTTAAAAATAAAAGTGCTGTCTTTAGCAATAACACAAACTGCTTGTTTGTACTAATGGCAATTTTTACAATCCAAAGGCAACAGTCGATACACCCAATTTTCCCAGCCTTTCATTCAGCTTGATAACACAGCTGAAATCCTCATATTCAGCCAGTCCTATTTAGCTGTCATCCCAGTTCTACTTTTGACAACCACAATGATAACCTAATTAGCATTTTATTCAAAAGACTTTGCTTGACAGGAGAAAGAGTAAGTCAGTAAAGATCATTCATATATAATTTTTTCAATGTGTACATATCTCTACATATAGATTAGCAAGGCTGCGGGTCATTCTGCTGTAATTATCCCTTTCTGCACATTATTCTCATATATCCCTTTCTGCACATTTTTATTTAATTATCTTTATAATGTCTTCTGGACTATTACAGATTTTAGTTTAAAAGAACTACTCTGATACCTAAACCAGAGAATTAACCTGCCTGAAGATTATTTCAGCTGCATGTCTGCTGAAATATATAACCAGCAACTGCCTTGTGTGGGTAGAAACCAGCTCCTTTGCACAGATAATACCCATTTCTGTTTACAGAAAAATCACTTGGTCCATTTTACTCAAGGATTCTTAAATACACTTGATTTCATTGGGATTTGAACACCTGACACTCTTCATGAGTCCTCTTAAATACAAAATAAACATGGGGTTTTCCAAGCCAGTGTTTTATTAGGAGTAAGAGGTGTAGGCCTAGCTGGGATTTTCCACAGAGTAACAAACCCTAAAACTATGTGACTGAAGAAAAAAATATCTCAGTTCCACTACACATTTAAAAGCCTTCCTCTTCCATTCATTCCAGCTGTGAAGACCCACAACTGTGACCTTTAAAAGCAGGAAAATGAAGACATCATTTGGTTTTTTGAGCCTACTGCCCCAAGGGCGGCATACAGCCTTGGGAGGTGGGGCTGGCAGCAACACGTTTAATTCCAAAATGTCTTCGTTTTTGACAAATATTAAATCCTGAAATGGTTACACATTCAAACACTGCAGCACCATGCTAAAGTCTCTCATCACAACCGTATTCGGTACTGAGAGAGGGAATGTGATTAATGACTCCAGGCTCAGCGGCTACAGACGCCTGTCAGCGTGGAGCTACCAGCCAGCCTGACCGCCCGGAGCAGGGCTGCAAAGCGGGGACATGCCCTGACACGGCAGCGCTGGCAGCACCCCCAACACTGGGGCTTCAGGTGTGGGGGTCTGGCTCGGCTCCGCTGAGCGCATAGAACTGCTCTCACCAGCGAACACCGTTCTCAGTGAGGGCAAGGGTGTCGTCATCGCCAGACCCTCCCAGGGCCCCCGCGCAAGGCACCAACCTAGGAAAAGGCTGGGCATGTTTGAGCAGCGTTCGCTACACCGCGAGCGCAGAACTAGGTTAGTAGGTCAGAAGAGACTGCTAGAAGCAATCAGCTAGTTTTAAGTCCAAATAGCATCTCGTTATTTCACATTTTCATATTTCAGCTACTACCGAAATGCATAACTTTGAAATACCTCCGTCTTTCAGAAATTCTAATGGCAAAAGCAATCTTCTCAGCCTTATTTTCTCTCTGCAACCAGCGTGGCAGTGACAAGCCTTACATCCTTATCAATCGACGGCAGCCGCTTACCTTGTGCATGACAATCTTCCGCTGAGCTGGTTCTGCCACATCGATCATCTTCTGTACCACGTAGTTGGCGTACTGATCCTTCATCATGGTGTATAAGGCACTGTGAGGGCCGTCGTTCATAGTGCACACCTCATCGATCAACATGGCACGCTCCGTACGGGAGGCGTGAGTTACGCACTTCTCCACCACGTTGCTGTAACAGTCAAAGAAAGACAATCTGTGGGTGACAACATCTCTGCTGGCCTTTTCCTGCAACCCCAGGGAGCAAGGGCAGACCGGTTGGGAGACAGAGACGTGACGGCACAGAAATTCAGTGACGTGAAACAGAAGAGTAGTCCAAGGAACTTGGGATCTGAGTGGGAATTCGGGTAAAGGACTGGAAGGACCAGTTCAGGCTTTATTTCACCCAAATTTGTGCATCTCTACAGTGACATAGTGTCTGAGATCTGGGTCTGTTCCCTCAGCGTGTCCGTAAGAGAAGCAGATTAGGTGTTCGGTTTTGTCAGTACTGGACCTTGATGGGAACGGAGGTCCGAGGTCAGAACAACAGGGAAATGCAATTCAGGAACGAAAGATCTTAGCAAAGGCAGAGAGCTTCCAAAATTCCTGCATGTATTAGATGACTAG
The DNA here is from genome assembly GCA_027574665.1 of Rhynochetos jubatus. Taxonomy (NCBI): domain Eukaryota; kingdom Metazoa; phylum Chordata; class Aves; order Eurypygiformes; family Rhynochetidae; genus Rhynochetos; species Rhynochetos jubatus. The sequence goes on along the minus strand of CM050672.1, from coordinate 2,743,930 downwards.
CCTTTGCTCTCTGGAGAGCCAAGTTAAATAGGGTATATATGAATGGGGACAGAGTTTTGCTAGTCTTCTGCATTCCTGAATGAGTCATAAAATCACCGAGTGGTTTGCCACAACTAGTGCTCAGCTCAGGGGACACCCTACACTAATTAACGCTCCATCTGGAAAGAAGGTTTGGAAAAAAGAGCAAGGCAAGACAGGGAAGAAGAATCTGAAATAAAAACATTAAGACCACACTCTTCTAATTCTTGTTAATGTTACACTTCCCCTGTGTCCGTAAATATTAAAACACTACTTTACTACTAATAAAAAGGGGGGAATATTGAAACTTTGAAGAGCTCAGCTGTCATGTTCAAATGGTTAGAAACACACACAAGTGGAATTTACAAATGTGGGAAGTATTACTTCGTCTTGACATCCACTAAGGTACCTGGGATTTCGCTTCTACCCATGTGTAGCTCTGTAGCATCTGGACTAACACCCTCGGACTGCTGCAGCTTCCCCAGGGGATATCAATATGCTTGTGTCTCAAAAGAACCCAAAGGCTTTTTAGCATATAAAAAGCCCGGATACTTCTGTGAAAAGTGGGATGAAAAAGAATTGTTGCTGCACTGATTTCCCAAAGTCCCTTTGTGGCTTGTATGGCATGTTGTTATCCAAGGGGTAGTGGCCACTTAAACATCACCGTGAAACAAAGCCAACCCAACACAAAAATTCCCGTTCAAGTCCAGGAACTTGGATTAGAGCAAAGTCTAATCTTGCACATCTTCATCCTCCTTCTTTACAAGTAAAACTTACCTCATCCCGGTTTATGAGCAGTTATAAATAGCATTCTGTTGTTAAGAAAAAAGTTATTTTTCAGTCCTTTCACCTACCTACCCCACCCCTAATTTCTGCAACACTAGCATGTGTCCGTGCTCCCACAGGTCATGGAAGCTTTAAGCAACAAATTCATACCTAGCAAATTTATGTTGACTCAACACCAGCACGTTGCCTCTAATTTCTGCTACGATCTTGCTCTTATCCTCAGGCCGACCGTGTTCTAGTACATGCTGGATAACATAGTTCCCATACTGATCCTGTTTGAGAGACAGCAGAAGTGTGTCACAAAAGGTGGACAGGAACCGTTAATATCCAACTAGTTCCCAATGCGCATTAGGACTCACAAACTTGAACTGAAACACTAACTGAAGTTCTAAGGTACAAATCATGTAAATACTTTCTACTTCTACAAAAACGTGCATTCCACAGTCTTACCAGGAGGTAAACCTCTACATCTTTGTAGCCGTTATGAAACTCAAACCAATGCCCTTGAACATGGCACATCAATACTCTGCTTATTTCGAGTTTCTTTGCTTTCTCCAGGGTCAAACATACCAAATCACATGTCCTGGAGGGCTGTGCCATGGTTCTAGCTACAGAAGACTGTCCTTACGCATGTTCATGTTCTGAATGTGTGTATATTCAGATCACAGGGTGCACGTTTTCCCAGTTCACAGTACCAGAGGCATGACCCGATGTCTCTACCTCCATGCCCAACCTCTTCCCACTTTCCACATGCTAAATGCTGAGCATATAACACAGGGTTCATTTGCTGTTACATCCATGGTGCCCCAATAACCAGTAAGGGGTGTGCATAAAACCAATCCATTTTAAGAACCCCAATTGAGTGGCACTTTCTTTTCCTAGCAGTAACTGGCTCTTTGCATCCACTCCCTTCAGGTCTGCCTTGCACTGTAACTTCAGGAGTGAAGCGTTAGGACACGCACCCACTCAGTACTTCAGATCCTTTTCAAAAAGGGACACCAACTTTGATACCTGCTGGGTATTTGCACACAGCCAAAACAATGAGTGGTGATGCACTCCTTGTCTGCTGTGCTCCTTCCCACTCCTCCTCAGGAACAGAGTCCCTGTGTGCAGATGACCCCGGCAGCACAGGAATCCCAAACAGGCTGCCAGGAGCTCTCCTAATACAAAGCAGTAACTGTAAAACACCTCACAGCACCTGCATTCCCCCTTCCCACACTGACCTGAACAAGCTGCTCGGTGTGTTGGTGAAGTTCCTCCAAGATGGGAAGGGTCTGCTCAGGAAGACAGTGCTCGAGGATCCTCTGGATCACACGACAGCCATACGGATGCGTAGACAACGCAAAAACCTGCATTCAACAAAGACAGGCAAGCACAGGCAGCAACACATCTGTTAGCCTTCGTGAATCCTGGAAACCTTTTGGAATGAAATGAACACATGGTGGTTTTTCCCGGGCACGGGAGGTAATGCCAACTAGCAGCACGGCAGCTCCAGACAGCACAAACGGCAACTGGAAACATCTGTTCCCTACTGCCACTGACAGGAATCACTAACTGGGCGATCTCAGGCACAGCACATCCCTGCCTGTGCTGCAGCTTCCCCGTCCATGAAACAGGAAAAAAATGGTCGAGCCGCTCGATTAATAAAAAGAACACTGGGAGAGCCGAGCATTATTAGCAGCTGTGTTAAAACCCTGTTTAAGAAGAATAAATCCAGCACACTGTTTGCCAGTTACGTATTTTAAGCTATGTAAGAAATGAACCAGAAAGGTTAAAAATGCTCAGCAAAGGATTTTCCTCAACTATTTGGATTTGTTTAAAAGTCTTAACTGCGCTTAGGAGAAGTGACAACAAAGAGCCTTCTTTCTCATTTCTGAAGGATTACCGAATCTGTTGGTAAGAACATGACACCTTATTCATTTTATTACTGCCGCGCAGTTTTCTGTTAAAGCACAAAGTCCCATTTGGTTGCTTAAAATTAACAAAAGCAGCAAATCCAAGCACTGAAGTTAAATTGACAGTCTGCAGATTTTTAATAACTATTGAGTAAACTGTGCAGGAGAACAAGACTTGAAGGGCAATTAACTGCAGAAAAATAGTCTCGAGGTGATAAGCTTAATCTTCCATACGAAAGTTCAGCTGAAACTGGGACGGATGGTCAAAGAAATGTCAGTGCCACCAACCGAGCTCCCAGAGGTGCTTCTGCCGTGCCCAGCTCCCCAGGGGAAAGTCCAAAGCTAAACTCAAACCAGCAAATCTGCTGAGCAAGTTCCCAGCCAGAATCCTGCTTGTTTTGACACAGCCAAGCAAGTCCCCACTTTCACAGCTGTCCCAAGAGCAGCCAATGACTAAAGCCTGGTTCCTGCTATAGTGACCCAAGGCTATCCTCATACACCTGTGGCAAAGCCTCAGTACTTCAAAGCACCCCTCCAAAGCCAATTAAGCTGAAGTTGGAAACACCCAAACCAGCGCTTTTGTAATGAAAGACAAGCTGACTACAGGCAGAAAAAGCCAGCCACACAATTAATACCCAGGACGTCAACTCAGGAGAGGATGCCAAGAGAAAACAGAGAATGAAGCACAAGTCACTGCCCTTTTCGATGTGAAATTCATGTTTTTTCCCCTGGTGCAAGACCCTTGGGAAACAGCAGTCCTCTCAGCCATCCTCACAGAGAGGATTGTAACATAAGATTACTATACCCCTCACAAAACTCTGCTCACCCCTTTTACTATGAAGGTGGATTAATGAGGGACTTGTTTTCCCCTCCATTAGTCAAAATGTACTTGATGTTCCAGGAAAACAGATTTTTAGAGGGATGCTTTACCATGATATACCTGCACAAAAACGGTAACAGACAGGGCCAAAGAGCTTCTATACTGCCTAATGTTGCATAAACCTTTCAACTGATGCTTGGTAAAACTTAAAATTAAAAATATTTGAACAAGCTATGGCCACTGTCATGCTCTTCCAAGCAGCATGTGAGAGTACAAAGAGTAAGAGTCAGTATCTTGGTTGAGGACTTACCTGTCCCTTAAATGCATCAATGATAAACTGCAGGGACTGGGGCTGCACACACTCAATACACTTTTGCACCACGTGATTCCCGTTCTGATCTTTCACGCACTTCAGGACATGGCCATCCAACTCCCGTACCATCTCGTTCTATTAGGAGGAGAGAAAGACAAACAGAAAGCACCACCAGGATTCATGGCTGATAAATGCAAAGTTTTCGCTGCTCAACGCGGTAAAGGCTATGAAAGGTAGGAAGGATGCGCTGATGTCTTTCAAAGTGGAAGTTGTGCAGTGGCCAAGTGCTGAGAGGAAACCTGCTGCGCTACAGAGACCACCAAGAAAAGAACTATTATGAAATGGAGACGAGGCACTCATTTCATTAAACATGAGTGTCCTCTGACAAGTTCAGCATCCAGATTTAAGAAATGTTACTGATACAAACCTTACTGTGCATCCCCCATTCCCTCCTCTGCTCCCCACAAAGAGACAGGAATCTAAAGGTCCAAACTTCACAGACTTTTTGGGTATCAGCTTCCTATGTCACTAAAATGTGGTCAGCGCTGGGATAAGAACTTTCTAGTATTTTACATAGGCAAGGTAACACTGTGCGATAATGAAGGAAACCAAGAAGGTAAGATTTAGCTGTGACTGAAGCATATGCAGGCTAAAAGATTCACGATTGGAAAACAGAGAATGACAGGGGTTTTTGATTTTAATGATGCTACAAATTAGGACGAGTTCAGTTTTGCAACTGATATAAACCCAGGCAATATTTCAGGAGTACAGCATACCCAGAAATACCATCCTGGAAGAAGACAATCAGTAAATGCTCAGACCAGAAGTGCCAGAGTGTGGGCCACCACCCATCACCCTGCTGACACGTGTGCCAGCAGCTCAGCCCAGGCTTGACCCACAGCGAATGTGCATTCCTAAAGCCTGTTTCTGTTTTTAAATTCAATATCCTACACTGAGATTCTCACGATACGATTCCCAACACCTTTATTAGCTAGCTTTGCCTAGCATAGTTTTCATTTTAGTTCATTGTTCCTAAAACCCTAAAGGAATTCCTTTATTAATGAGCTGTGAGTGGGACTCTGGCTATCATCCACATCTCTCCAATACCAGGCCTAGCTCAACAGGAACTAGGAGCTCCTCATACACCTCACTCTGCAGGAAAGCAGAATATTGACCCACATATCAAAGCAGTGGTGTCTCCGTGAATATTAAAGGCAAAAATCTGGCACTGCTTCCTTCAAGGGGTTTGAAACGATCTTCTAACTGAGCATCATTCTCAGCTTCCTCTACATACATAGTCTGATTTCAGGGAATTAACAGAGAACTAACGCCATGACCAGTTAAGCAGAACAAGGAGATGACAACAAGACCGAGGAAGGGTCACAAACTTATCATGCACATACAATGTAACAAACATGCCATAAACCAAACCAAAAGAACACCAGCCACAAGAGGAACAGAAGGTCGTGGTTCAGGTCACCAAACGGCAAGGAACGTTAAACATCAAGAAGAAAGTTAAAATTGAGACTTACAATTACCTGCTGGTCTGGGGGAATGAACTCAAGGGCCTTCTGGATCACCCTACAGCCATACATCTGCAGAGCCAGGGACAGAACATGCCCACGGATGCGTTCCGCCAAGGCCAACTTCTGCTCCAGGCTGCCAAACTGGGAAGATGAAAACCAGTCACTAGAAGCACAAAACCCTCACATGGCCAAGCAGCACAGCAGCCCTCCCACGCTTCATGCAATCACAGAATGGGTCAGATTGGAAGGGACCTTAAAGATCATCCAGTTCCACCCCCCTGCCATGGGCTGAAGTGTTAAACAAGAAACAGTGGGCCTACTGGAAATAAGAGAAATACCAACCGCACCTCAATGGATGTGAACAGGCACAAGCGAGACTGTTATGCGTCTGTCAGACACATCTGACACGTGCGAAACAAACGCTGGAGCCAAAGGTGCTGGAGCCACTGAGGCGACACATGCCAGTTCACTAACCCTCAACAGCACTGATGTAAAATTACTGGCTAAAAGAACCACCAAGGCTTGGTGGAGCAGGAACAGGCCAGTTTCAAGGAGAGACTGGTGTCTGCCCAACCTTCTGGTATTAGAACACAACACTTTCTTCAGTGGATGCTGTTCACTGGAGAAGTTTCTCTTTTGCTCCTAAATACATAAGTGCTGCCAGTTCAGCACAGCATGTCTGAAAAGTCATCTTGGACCTACACCTCCTGGATATGTTGCTATTTATTCTACAGCTTCTGCATCTCAAAGCTAAGTGTTACTTTTCAGATGAATCTTTATGAGTCCCACACCTCAGTCACCCCAACAGGAATGATGCAACAGCTTGTGAGGAGGAGATGACATCAGTGTTGACAGATATCCACTGTTTTAGCCAAATAGCAGGGTCCTACGAGCTCATCCAATGCCTCGGGACAGCAGGCATCCAAGTAAGACTTGCAGGGGAATGCAGACTTACTTCAAAGAACTTCTGGATGACATAATTTCCAAATACATCAACCATCAACTGATAAGCCGCCTGGAGGATCTCGTTGAACACAAGCTGACGTTCTGCTGGGGTAGCACGCTCCAGTTTCAGCTGAATAAACCTGAAAAATAGGGCTGGTGTGATGCCATTGGCACATATGCCCTCAACACATCTGTTAATACAAATCCATTTACAAGCTTCATATGCTAAGCTCTTGCAAAACGAACCTTAAAACACAGTCGCACTATCCAGCCATCTGAAACCTTGGGGTGGTTGCAGCCATGAGGTCCATGGCCACGTGCCATTGTTGGTACCCCACAAACCTCCTCATTCTAAGCAAAGCAGATCTCAAAAGTAATATAGCAAGCAAGGTCTCACATCCAGACAGCACTTTGAGTGAAGTTATGCCAGTTGGACTAGCAAGCAAATTACGAAGCAAGCAAGCTCCTCCTTAGAGGAGGGACTCCTGCTATCAGCATTTGTGCCCAAACAATCATTAAAAAGAAGGGTCAGCGTTACACCACTTGGCTTTGCACACCACCCTGTTCTGCCTCGCTGCTTCAGGATGCGATGCAAATTGCAAACACGTTAACTCCAAGAGCAGCCGGCCCAAAAGCCTCCCACAGCCCAAGGTGTGTAACCCCACCTGGATCCATGCTGATCCTGGGAGAACTCCATGATGTGCCCAGCAATCTCCCTCAGCTGTAAATTAGGGTACCGGTTATTGCGAAAGTCTTCAAGCAGCCTGCTTCGGCCAGAGGGCATAACGTCAGACATCCCATAGCGCAAGCGGGACGAAGGGAAGAGCGTGCTGCTGGGGCTGAAGAGGCTGGAGGCACTGCTTGCGCTGCGGTACTTGGCTTCAGCTCCGGGAGCAGCGGAGATGTAACGGCCACTCCCGTTCGTGAGCCCTCCTGCAAGTCATAAAACCAAGGGTATTTCAGGAGATGAAAGAAGCGGCCGAGGGATTACCTCACAGCCTGCGCGTGCTGTTTTGATTCTGGATACTCCTCCTCTGCAACAGGTTTCTGACACACCTCAACTCAGAAGCATTCTCAACTAAGCTAAATGAACTTCCCCCAAATCATTTCGGTGGGGACGTGTTCCAGCACCGCTCCTTAGCACGGCAGCGTGGTATTAAGTTGGGAACAGCTACAGAGTTCCACAAAGACCAGACTGTAACCATTTCTGTTCCTCACTGTCTCAAAACTTCCTAAACCACACAATCATCCATCCCACCACTTGCACCGTATTGCTGACTGGCTGCTTCTAACTACCTCACCCTCCACCACTAGTTTCTTCACCTACCCTGCTGCCGCGTGAAGGACGGATTTAAGAGAAACGTAGTGGCAATGGGGACAGAATTAATGCGAAATTTAGTAAGAAAAAGGCAGCAAGAAGCAAGTATAAAAATTTTGGCTATAAAACCCATATCACTAATACATACAGGTAAACAACAATAAACACTTTTTAAAATCCTGTGTTTTCACGGATGCTCTGAAGGTTTTCACCCACATTCAGACAGCCGCTGAGTCAACCCAGTAAGAAGGTACGGGGAACAATGAATCATCACACAGCGATGATGTTAGCAAACTGCAAGCGTTGGCAGGAGCAAACATAAACCGTGAAACGCTGCCTCGTGCCTTTAATTTTTCGAAAGCTGGTTCAGAGCTACGGCAGAGGCGCTTCCCGCTCTTGCAGGGCTCGGGATCCCTCTGCTGGTCACAGGCCACAGCTGCCTCCAGCCAGAGGGGTTTTTCCTGGGTGAGACAAAGTCACCTCCCAAGAAAAATGTTCTTACCACATGGGAACCTGCCACCTGCAAGGCCAAAGCGAGGCAGAGAGGGCAAACCACCTGAAAAAAAGCTGCCAGAAGTCCTGCAAAGGAGGGAAGACCTTGAAGGCAAGCACCGTCAGGGCCGTCTGAGAGAACAGACCCTCTCCTGGCAGCAGTGCTCATTACAGCGTCAGAAATGAAACATTAAATAAACGGAGAGCTGGTGACTGCACTCCTCCGCCACCTATGCCTGAAGGAAGCTCTCGTGCAGGAAACACCGCATAAGAATTCAGTATCCGATAACAGCCTAATTAAGCTCCACTGTCTCCGAGCTGGGCAAACGTGTCCTGACTTCTCTGGAGCTGGTGCCAAGCCTCGAGGAGGAGCCTTGAGAGCTTCTTGTTCACATCTCTTCCTTACGCTGCCTTGCCAACGGTGTGGCTATCATCTTCTGTATCCACCCGAATTCTTAATTCAGCAAGAACTCCAGAAAGTGACCACATGATATTCCTGACTGCTGGAAGGACCGGGATATTCAAAGGAACAGTAAATCACCTCTCAGGTAAAGGAACCCCAACAGTGACAAGCTGAGCAATGGTGTACTGATGTTTTCTGTAGTGTTCAAAGAGCTCAGAATTACCATTTGTTTTTTGAAAGCCCGGAGCAAGTATGAGTCATAGCGCTAACCATGCTGAAGTGAAAACTAGTTCTGATCACCTGCCAACAGCTGTAAGAGGAAAGGGCCTAGCACTCACCTATGCCTTATCTCCTAGTTAACAGGGAAAGTTTGTGCTGTCTTCTGTGTCAATGGTTTTCTGAGAAAAACCTTCTGATCTTTCTGGAGATTGAAAATAAACCACAAAGTGCTCCAGTTTTCTACCCACCTCTCTCCTGATGCAGATGCTGACTGCAGGTCTCCCAGTGATGTTCAGCACCATACTGGGAATAGGTTTCCAAACCAAGCAAGTGCTTCTGAAGCCCACCTGTCAAGCACCAAAGGCCAGAAACCTCGAGTGCCTCAAGCTCCGTTATGTCAACATGTGGCTAGGAATATAGCGACTTTGCCACATCCCAGACTTCAGTGGGGTCTTGTTTGAGAGCAGTACACGGAGGCTGGAAGCTCCTGATGCTATTGGGACACCAGGGTGGAATAAAGGGGCAAAAACACCAAAGGGCAGGGCTCCTGCAAGATGTTGGCACTGATAGTTTCTCCTGTGTCCTCAGCCACAAACAACTTCAAAAGGGAGTCTGCAAACCATGTGGAGACATCCTATTGTGCTAACACCACGCTGCCCATGCAAGCACTCAGCATCCACATACGACAGCAAACTGGCGCTGTGTGCAGTACGTGGAGGTTGTACAGAAGGGACAGCTGTGGTGCGATTCTGTCTCTGAACATGTTGACCGTATTTTTTTAAAAGTGTCTGGGCTATGTCAGGAAAAACCTGCAACTGAGGAGAACAAAGGGCAGAGACTCTGTCCTGGGGACTCTAAGGCAGACGTGTTACTCACTCACACCACGGCTGTAACAACCGAGTGTTTCCTAGTTTAAATGGCAAGTCATCTCCTCGGTGCTTGCTGGGACACTCGAGACAGACGTTAACCTGAAGGAATTACTGATTTCAGGGAAAGGAAAGGACAATGAAAGGATGACTCAGAAAGAAAACACAGGGGAAGAAACACAAAGGCTGCTGTGAAAACAAAGCACTTTTTCAGCAAGCTTCCAGGGGACTTCAATAAGGCCCTCAAATTGCTCTGCAACGCAGGAGCTCCCAGTATGAGAAATACCAGAACAATTGGAAAACAAGGAAAATGAAAAGATGGCTCTGTGAGAAAGCAGACAGAGAAGATGTCATCCCCACTGCTGTCCCCTATGGAGGGTGTGCCGCAGAGGTGCCAGGCAGTGCCCGCCTAGCCGAGGGGACCCCACGCTCCTTCACAGGGCTGGGAAGGACAGGAGCCAGCAGCCCCCCAAGACACCCCGAGTGCCACTGCCACAACCTGTCACCCCATGCAACCCCGTGTCAGGCTGTGCCATCAGCTGCCCAGGGAGACACAGCCCTACAGCCCTCCCAGTCGGTCACCGCTAACTGGTTATCAACTCCCTAGCCAGTTTTCCCACAAAATCTCGAGTAAGTTAAATTCCCACGTGTGTGTCTATCAGTTTCCTCACACTGAGCCTGTCTTTTAAATCAGAGGCTGACTACAGCATGAGGCAGCTCTCTCCCAGGCAGCTCCCACAAGAAAATCATAACATGAAAATAATTACTTATCCGCTGCAAATCCTGATCCCCATTCCAAACTTGGAAAAACTCAGCATTGGCCACATTCAGCCCCAGGCTGCAGCGTGGTGTTTCTACTGAGACCATGCCAGCTACAGCTGGCAAGGGCTGACAAAAACTGCTTGGGGGGTCTACATGAACTGATGTGTAGTGTAACCTGGCCAAAATCAAATTTTATAATTAAAAAAAAAACTATTTAAGAACTTATAATTCTATAATTTCGATCCAACTGGGGAAGAAGAGGGCCCCTGCTGCCTTTGGCACCCAAAAGTGCATATTTATTTGCAGCTGCTTTACCCTAGCCATGCACAGTTGTGTATGTCACACACACCTTTCAGCCTGAAGCACGTACTTAGCTTGGCCTCCCTCCTCCAGCAGCTCTTTTTGTAAGAACTGGCTGCACAGTTATTTCAGGTACTTGCCACTGCCCAGACATTTCACAAGGTCACTTTACAACACCAGAAAAAACCTAGTGGGATAAATAGACACCATTTTTCACAGCTATGAGCTTCCAGAAAGCCAGAAGAGCCGGAGCTGAATCTTTACACACCAACCCAACAAATGATTGACTTGGGCATCCATGAGACATGACAAAGTCAAACCCCCAACTCACACTACATTTAACCATAGATTTGCCAGCTGCAAGTAGATTTAATGCCAACTCCTTATGCCATTGTGTAACCTTAAAATCAAAGCGACTTGAAGTGAGTCTCCCAGGTTGTCTCCCCCCACATAACCTAAGTGGTAGGACGTGGTTCTAAACCTGACTGCCCTAATTTCCCTTTTTGCCAACAACATGTCTGGGTGTTCCCATCTGTCCTTTCATCTTTAGGCATTTGGAAATACTTCCTGTCTTCTTTATCACAAACTACTTCTGATACCACTCCCAAACAGAAAAGGAGTCAGCCTCAAGCTTCTTGTAAGGAAAAACAATGCCTGTGCTGGTTTTATAGCAGTAAAATTTATTTTATACCCAAAGAAAACCATGACTACATTAAACACTGTCTTGCTTTACAGGTGACAGATAACCTTAAAAAAATTAAATTATCTTTATGGGTCTCAAGGGGAAGCCCACCCAAATGCAAAGCTGTTCTGTACAAGATTTTCCTTGCCGCACTACCGAGCAAGACGTCACCCACAAAGGAAACCTGGCTACAAGGAGAGGAGTATTTTGTCAAGATGGGAAGACCCACACTAACTGCTCTGGGACACAAACCACTGATGTAAATGGTAACTCTGCTCGCTTTCCAGAGTTTGTTCTCAAACAGATTAACCGTTCTCTGATCCAGTTTTTACAACTCGTTCTTTTGTTTGCCTGCAGGGGCAACCGACTTTCTCTAGTGCCAGATTTGGAATCTGGTTAGTCTTCAGCATTAATTTATTGTAGCCATTTAACTGTCAGCTTAAGGACTGTACAGCTGCATAAATAAAGCTAAACCCCTTTCCAATTCTATTACAGCTCTGAACAAGGAAAGATGGGAAACCTAAACTTAATCTCAAAAAATCATATTTATTCCTCTTCCATGCTAACCTTTAGCCAGTGTTAAATTTATCAAACATGCATGTAATAAACATGATAAATATAGTATTTGATGAGTGTGTATATAATGGAAAACTGTTCTGATAACCACAAGGTTTTTCAAAACCAGACAGATTATTGACACAACCAAAACAAAGTAATTTTTTGAGCAAATACTAATGTATCTGGTGCAGATGCAACAAATAACCTATCTTGTTTGTTTGAGGCCTGGAAATGAACACTTCAGAAGTCCAGGTGAGCACTGGCATGGCTTTATTATTTAATATTTGCTTTCTTTATTTTGAAGATTTACTTTATGATATGTGAGAGCTCTGGGCCAGCTAGAATCTCTTCCAGAAGACGTAGCTTGCATGAAGTGACGTATGTTACCAAAATTAAGAAAGCCTTCCCCATGCACCAATGTGCTTTTGATAAAGCCACACTGATGGGAAATCTTCAAAAGCAAACTCACAAAATCCTCAGCTAAAAGCTAAGCACTGCTCCAGGTAATTTTGTGTACTTTAGTTAAAAGAAGAAACTGTACTCCGAGCTCTACTTTTTTTTTAACTTAATGGGTATTTTAAAACATTTGACAAGTTTAAGGATCAGTGCTCCATAACTATTTTATTCAAGGATAACAAACAGTTGGTGGTGTTACTGAGATCCATGCGAGAAAAACTTTTTCAAACACTTGGAAACATTATCCATAATTTAGAGATGAGGAAACAAGGTGGCCAATACGGAAACCCTCCTCTAACAGCTGACCAGAGCTGTTAGAGGAGCTCTCCTCTGTCTGTTGTGAGAGACACAACACATAACATAGGAGCTACAACTCCAGCTTAGCATTTCACCTGCTTCTGCAAAAGCAGGGACCCTGCCACAAGAGTGGAGCAGCAAGGAGGCAGCAGGTAGCTCACCCACCCAGCAGCGAGGTGTTCAGAGCAGCAAGCGGCAGTGCAGGGACAGTGGCACTGTGGCTCTTACCCAGGTTTAAACTCGAAGATGATCCATGTGAAGACAAGGAAGGTGGAGGAGTCTGAGAATGGCCAGGTCCTTGGCTGGGCAGAGGCATTCCCACAGGTCCAGGAGAGGAGGAAAACCCAAGGCCATTATAAAAACTGTGTCCTATTGGTGTCAAACTGCTGGATGTCCTCTTGTACAGGTCACTGCTCCCTGTAAGGGAGTCTCGGCGGGAGCCGCTGCCCGTGTTGGAGTTGGCAACTGAAAAGAGGAAGAAACAAAAATGGTGTGATGTCAACAAGCTGCCCAAGACACCCGGTGAGCTGGAGAGCCAGTACAACGGCTAAGAACAACTGCACTGAACCAGGCTGCTGCTTTCCTAAGGGTGTTGCATGTGCCCAAATGAAACACATTAATTAAAACCACATTAATGATCAAGCAGAAATCCTTAATATAAATAATTAGCTTGAATGATGTCTTTGCATTTATAGCTTGGTAGGTTTTTTACCAAAAGAACACATCGAGAAATACACCTCCAGAAATCCAGAAGCAAAAAGACCAACAAGATAAAAATTGACCTAAAGGAAGTGACAGAACGAAACGGGAGTGACCATGTGGGTTTTGGAGACCAGCACTCGCACTCTGCTGTGGGACCTTCCGGAGAAGGTCTGTATATTTCAGAGCTCTTTTCCCCTCAGCATATCACTTAGTTTAACAGAAGATATTAAACTGCCCTACAAGCATTGCCTCGTATTTATTCTTTGGCCATTACAGCTAAAACAAAACCAACGGGAGATTTTATCTGTTCATGTTTACTTAAGAGCATGTATTGCTTCGTGTACATTTACTTGAAATCTTTGTGCTCACCTTTCATTACATTAGAAAACAGCTCCTGTTTGCACCAAGCTTTATTGAGATGGAAATCAGAATTCAATTTAACACATAAACCCAACACTTTCTTGAAGAGTTCTGATAGTCAAATACAAACTCTCTAAACACACTGTCAACTTGAGGGAAAAAAAATCAATTTTGCATTAAAATCTTATTTATAAATAGTGAAACTGTTAACTGTAATGAACTAATCATTTTTCATGACTGCACACAAGTTCTAGAAGCAACGGTCTCATGTTTTTATTCATTGATTGAGGGAAAACAAGTCTGTGCAGCTTGGCGTTGAGCAAACTAGTAATGGAATTCCATTAGTTAAACTGGAGTGAAAGATGTGAATGCTGTGTTCACCTGAATCCAGGATGGTTCAAGTTCTCAGGCTGGGTTTAAGGAAAATAGAATAATTTTTATTTAAAACTGCTTAGATGCAGCAACAGTATGTCCCTCAGTCTTTCCTGATCAAGCAGGTTCAAAAGGCATGTTTCAACCTGCTCTTCACACTGATGAAAGCAGCAAAGTTCAGGACATAATTACTACCTCTGAGACTAAGCAGTAATTAAAACAATTGTTCTACTTCAAAACAACAAACCTAAGGGAAAAAAACCCCAACCCACAGACATCTTTCTGGTTTGGTTTTATTCTGGAAAAAAAGAAAATCTTTGTCTCCAACTGCCTAACAAATCAAAACAAACGATGTATCAAACACACGTGACCTTTTTCGGTGTATGATAGAAACGATCCCCAGGATAAAGCATGGAAACCATCTCAGATCAGTTTTTTTAAAATCACAAGAAGTTACTTCGCCCTTATTCTGAGGTCTGCGCTCACACACAGACGATTACCACTGCAGCCCACTCCCCTTAGTCCAGTGTCTCCACCAAGCACAAGGAGCTAAAGGCAAGGGAATCCGGAGCTGTTTAAAAACTTAATCTCGTAGGAACAAGAGGACACCCGGTAATGCATGTGACAAACCAAACTTGGGACCTTTTTACTTCTAATTGTATCATCTACTGAAAGAATTTTCAATAGAAAATGCTGCAGATGTTGAAAGCCACAGCAGTCCCTGGAGGAAATCAGCCCCATAAACTCGGGTGGATGCAGAGGGCTCAGTGCCCGCTCCAGCAGCTCGTGAGCTCCAAATGCAGCTACTGGGCTACCTGCTTCTCTCCTTTTTCCCCACGTAGAAGCTGCTGTTCTTACCTGCTGTCCCAAAGCCTCCCAGTGCAGACCCCAGTGTGGCACCCAGAGAGCTGCTGCTTCCGAAACCCAGGGAAGTGTTGGCAGGCTGGGCAGAGCCCTGAGAAAAGAGTGAGCTGCTCTGGGAATTGCTGCTGAGAGAGTTGTTGCCGTAAAACGAGCTGGATGCCAGGTTGTTGGTGGGCTGCTGCTGGGGCTGGGGCTGGGGCTGCTGCGTTCCTAGAGGCCGAAATGGTCCGTTTGTCGTTCCTGCCAGGCCGCCCGCTGCCCCGTTGGCCGAAGCTGCAGCTGCTGCAACCGCTAAAAAAGTAATTGAAAGCACAGACTGAAAAATCCATTCTCGTAGCAGTTTTGGAAGTTAAAACTTAGCAGGTTCCTTTTATTTACTATAGATGTTTTCTTTCCCCTCAAGATGAAAATCTCTCTTTCACAAACTCTGCACAGTCTCTTTACTGTGTATCGGAGCTCCACAAGTCTTGCACAGAGCCACTGAACACCAAAGATGCCTAGTTATTAGTGCTGCTGTTTGTAGTATTGGAGTTATCCCGATCAAACACACAAAAATGCTCCCTTTCTCCTAAGATCTAAGATTCAAACCAATACAGCCACACGCTCCGCAGTAGCCAATTAAGAAACTCAAGTTTTGAAATAAGCAAAATTGTCCTTTAGCGCACAAAACACAATCCTGTGGTGCTGAGAACATCAAAAGCAAGCACTTTTCCAGCCAGTTCCAAAGTAAAAGAACAGGCAAAATAAACAAGAGCTACAAGGAAACAATTAAAAGGCCCATTTCATACTCTAACGCTGGCAAAGACTGCTTACATGCACAAATTCTGGTGGAAAACATCCTTTTGAAGCCTTGAACTCTCAAAGAACCCTAATAAAACCCACACCAACTCATGGCAAAGGCCAGGCATGTAACGTTTTACGCAAGGTGATCATGTGGGAGTTCTACACAGGTGAAAACCTTTTAGTACGTGGGAAACTGGATGCTAGCAGACACATTTAAATAACTGTCATGCAACTCTGCCAAATTATAGCAGAGTTTACGGGACGTTACCTCTCTGAGGCTGTTCTGGAGGCTCAGCCCACAGTGAGCACAGAGGATGTTCTCAACAACAATCCTCGCAACGGATCTCAGTGAGGGCAAGTGTGTCATCATTGCCAGCAGAACCCAGAGGGCTGCAGCTCCACCCTCTGCCAGAGACCAGCAGGTTCTCCCTTGACAGGACAGGACTCACCTGCTTGTGCCGCAGAGGAGCTGATGATGACTGGGGCAGGGGCTACCAGACGGACAGGGGCCCCCAGGCCGTTCCTGGCCCCTGCGTTCACCACGAGAGCACCCGTTTGGTCATAGTATGCAGCAGGAGCCAGCACTGGGTAACCTGAAGAGGCAAGTTACAGGCACACAGGTAAGGTAACAAGCAGCACAACACGTGGCAGAACAATCGTCTTCAGGAGTACAGTGTGATAGGATTTTTAAAGGAAAATCTGAATGGAAAAAGCAACAACAGCTCTGCTTCTCCTAAAGGAAAACAAATAATCCATAGTAACAGTCCATGACTTTACACTAGCAAGACTTTCAGGTAGAGAAGAATTCTGCGCCGCCCTCCCCCAAACCTACTATACTAACATCGCCCTCTGTGTAAATTCCATGATATGGATAAAAAAAGGTCTTTTCCCTTCTGAGTGCCACGTGTGCTGGGACTCTGCATGTATGTCAGCACACTGCACTTGAACTCTCCCACCGCATCCTGAAGCTGTTCAGTGTGCACACACATGCAACCAAGACACGGAACTTGAAGTTATGTATTTCTGAAGGTATGTGTCATAAAGCATTCTTTTAATACACATAAACACTCTTAAATCCAATATGCTGGTGATATAAAGAGAAAGAGGTTTTCAGCAGTATATAGCTATTTAGGTACCTCGCTATGTAATTGTACAGTTAAATAAAACCTTTAGGAAAAAAGTGAAGCGATTCTCCACGGTGAGGTCAGAAAAAGAATGTTCTCTGTGAATATTTTTTTTGCAAATATAACCCCCAAAACCCCAATAATGCAGATTTAAGGAAACCTGCAGAGTATGGGAAAACATGCACATTACAATTCAGTCTGTAACTTAATACAGCAACATTATTCTTAAGCTACAAAAAACCCCGTCTGGCAACCATGTGACACTTCCAGTGAGAAGACCAGAGGCTGAAACAATCCTGATCTCTTACACTTGACCAGCAGGACACACTTCCCCATAGTCAAAAAACCCCTTATGCTTGCCCTTTGCCATTACAATGCTATTCTGTATAAATGAATGTCACAGCAGCCTCACGGATCAGAACTAAAATTCATACAGTAGCTCCTCTCCTGCAGAATTACAAATTACAATAAGCCCCTGCTTCCTTTCACTAGTTTTCTTTTCTTGTTTTTAAGCCCCTAGTATTTGCATGGAAGAAATGATGAAGGGGAAGTCCTTATCTTGTTACAGTCAAGCACCTGGCAGGGATGGAGAGCCAAGGCTAATGAACGAGACTAAGCTATCTCTGAGGTTTTAAAATAAAGATCACATAAGCTAACCTGAGCCGCAGAAAAATCTGAAAGCAACTTTCAGTATGGGCCATGAATCCTTTTGAGTACACTAGCAAGTAAGGCACCCGTGCAGCAATACAGATGGTAACATTTGTTTTCATCTGTGACACAGGGACCTAAACCCTGGTTTGATGGAAATGCTGCACAGGGACATAGGTTCACACCTAACAGCCTCTTGAAAATGCCTTGTATATCCACAGATTAAAACCAAAAAACAATAAAACCAAAGCATTGCTGAATGCCAGGCAATCCTGACACCCTGCAGAGACACAAGATATAGTTTTCTTGGATCTCCCTGGGCACTGGAGAAGTCGCAGCTCGCTCAGAGCCCCTACCTGGCATCCCCGCTGCCAGCCCCTGTCCGAAGGCCAGGGCAGAGTTGACAGCTGCAGCAGCCACCAGTGGATCAGTCTGCTGTCCCTGCTGGTTCTGATTTGGGGTCAGAGGACGCTGACTGGCTCCTCCGCGTAGAACCTGGAGAAGACAGAGGAACATGGATGCGTATTCTGGGACCCGGGAGCAAGCTGCTGTCACAGACACTTGCAGGAGCATCAGCAGCAGTCTAGTTTAAGTTCTTGCACACTACCAGTGTGTAACAACCCCTCCCCTGTACTCAGGACAGACCTGCCTCCACACTCCCACCACAGGTAAGTGCAGAAGACCCAAATTAAATAATACATCCCTTCTCAAGCTTGCTGAGCAAAATCTGGAAGCGCTTCATCATCTGACCTCTTCCATTTCTGGAGATACCTTCAACATTCATCCAGTTACAAGAGCTGGCAAGCCACCTGCCCCAGCTCAGGTAACGTGGTCTCTGCCACAAAAGCACTGCTGAAAGCCCACTTGAGCAGAGACCTTAAAAAGCTGAACTTAGGAGCTGGGGGCTGATGACACGAGGTGACATGGGTTTTTCCAAGCTGCCAGCCCCCACAGAAACCAGCAACCCAGTGACACAACACTTACTCATTGGAAAAAATGACCAAAGATCACACACCACCTTTTATATGTAGCTCTTGTGGTTTCAGCACATGATGCTCTCAAAGGGAAGATGGCAAACTGACCTTTCCTGTAATTACCTGTGACAGGCTTTGTTTGCAAAAGCCTTTTACTCAAAGGTGAGGCAGGAGTCTGCACCCACTAGCGAGGTCAGCTTATTAAAAAAGCTGTCTTTTGGTACTCAGCACGCCTTGTCACAAAAAGTAACATCGTGTGTGGCACCCGGTAAAGTTACTAAAAGGAAAAAGTGACTGTGCGCTGGGAGAGAATACTGATGTTAACTGATTTAGACGTGCATCCCAGTCTGCTCTCGCTGTCAAAGCCTGGACGTGAACTCCTCAGCGCAGAGAGTCTCACAAGTTGCAGCAGCTTGGCAAGCACGCACGTGCAAGGGCACTGTACAGAATATATGCACGGATGGCAGGCTGCAGGAAGTGAAGTGTTGGCATTTTTATAAATACTCTATTAAGGTGTTGTAAGCATCACAAATCTACTGTCCACAATCATCACTCTAGGTTCCCAAAACATTTGCCTCAGCATTTCTTGGAAAAATTTCATCCAAAAAATAGACACTGTACCCTCTTACGGATGGAAGGTTTGTGATAAAAACAACACTCACGGACCCCACTCCTGCCCGCTTCATGGCTACAAAAGTAATGAAAAATATTATAAAGGATGATGGATATTTTTTATTTTAATAGCCTAAGCCTTTGCAGAAGCTGTCTTAGCACCCGCCTTCCTCACGAGGAAAGGCCCCCAGTCCGAATGCCAAAGCATAAATGGCTTTAACACACACTCAGCTCCGTTTTACCTGTGCGCATCGGTACATGTGGGAGTTCTGTTCAACATGCTCCTGGCCGTGACCTGCCAGGCAGGGAGGTTTGATGACTAACTCTGTCAGGAGGAAGGTGTTCTCCTGACTGCTGGTCCAGAATCGTTGGTGTGAAACATCACTCCTTTTATTATCTGAAAAGGCCTTATAATGCTACCCAACACTGGGTTTTGCTTTAGTTTTCAGAGCAGAAGCTAAGAAATTCAGCTGCCAGTTGCTATCTTTGACAGCTGCCATCTCAAACACACAGGGACCAGAAAGGAAGGCTCTGCGTTACTGTGAGAAAGGAGGCGCCCCACTTTTCAGTAGGATAATGAACCCATTTTGTTTCCAAGCAGAAAGTACCACGGGAGAGAGGCTGATAAAACTGTATAGAGCCAAATTCAGGAGAGGACCAGCTCTTAACCAAATACTAGACAAAGTAGCTGGGGTCTGGCCCGGTAACAGAAGCCCAGGTCCGGCTCTTGACACCTGTCCCACAGGCCCTGCTGAGGGCTGAAAGGAGAAGAGTGGATGTACTCTGTGTGTCCAAGGGGAACAAGAACCAAACCAAGGATAACGGGACACCTCTCATCCTTCCAGCATTTGCCTTAAATACACAAGTTTAGCAGCCACCAGTTCAGTCTGAAAGTTTGGATTCTTTTGTAAATGCCAATTTAAATAGGAAGTTAACAATCTGCACTCCCATACCACTTCATAAAATGTTTAGGATGGCTTTTTGTTATAGTAAAGAAAGAGAATTATTGTTCCCTATTAATCTGTGCACCAGTCTCACAGTTTCCGCCTGCTCCCGTAGCTGCCAGACTCCCATTTGTGTCGTCTGGATCAGAGGTACAACTATGATTAAATACCAGACCTTTAAAATGCTTATTTTACCCAAATGAAGTTAGGAAAATTAACCTAGTTAAATTCCAAGGGGGATCCTGAGCAAGAAATTACACAGTGATTCATCACAAAGATGCATAACAATCCAACAGGAGAGTAGTACAGGCTGTATAATCTGGTATGCTCCCACTGCCAAGGGATTAAGACAGAAGAGGTGGATGGGTCAAACCCCACCAAGCACACATTCTGTAAGGAAAAACTTCCCTTAGCAGCCCCCGGTGTGACCCCTTCATTGCTTTTTTTTTTTTTTTTTTAAAAAAGCAAATACAATTTAACTGTCTCAATATTCATCTCTAAAACTCTTAAAGGGGTAACAGCAGTTCATATGAAAAACCTTTCACCAACTTCATTAACTTTGTCCTTTTAGGTGTCAAATTCTCCAAATTTTTGTGTAGATCAAAGCCAAAGAGCTGCACGGTTCTTATAAAACCAGCAAATTCAGTGGGTTGTTTTTCGCACTCATCTTTTGTCTCCAAGCCCTCACACAGATATCAAACCGATCCGTTCGGCTGTTACTTTGACCGTTTTAGTCTTCAAAAAACCCAGTGTTTTGTACTGCAGAGCACCCTGAAGAGAAGAACGCACTTATTGACATTCAGTATTGGACACGTGTTATCGTCATGTCCACGGCCTTCAAGCTGCAGTGATGGGCACAAAAACAGACCGTAAGATGACAATTTTCACTCGCACGCCAACAGCCTGTGTTTGCCACTGCACCGCTCAGCAGTGTCCACCCACCAATGAGATTGTTTTCCAAAGCATTACCACACAATAATCCACCACCACAACTCCACGTGCATGATGCAGGAGTGACGTAACAGAATGTACACGTTTCTTCTCCTTTCTTTGAGAGAGGCCCAAGGCTCTGCCTGTCTCCTCAATTACAACCGAGGGCCAGGAGCAGTCATTGAAAAAGAAAAATCGGATTATTCAAAGCAGCTGTGTCCCCTGTAAATGACTTGATGTGCAAAGGACCCTACCTGCTGTTGGCCCTGCTGGGTTTGCTGGGTGGTCTGCTGATTTGCTGAATTGGTGGCGGCGGCAGCGGCGGCAGCTTGCTGCTGGAAGAGACTGGCAGGATAAACTCCCCAGGGCGTAACTCCATAGTACTGGTGAGGGACAACCGCTGGGCCTGAAACAGGGAGGGAATCAGTGAGCTTCTACAGCGTGACAAGCACTACACAGCAAACAGTCACCAAAATACCCGCTCGTCATATCTGGTTTTTACAAATCCTATTTCAAGGTGTTCTGCTTTAAATCCTTTGCAAATATGGAGGGACTCTGGCATTTGTATTATTCATTTTTAAAAAGCTTAAAAGTCAGACCTGAAATTTCATCTTTACTTGCTTTTACATTATTGGATGAGGTGAAATGCTGCTATCAGTGATCCTGTTGCAATCCCATGTTTTTATTGTTGCACCCTAATTTTACAGTGAAGGAACAAAACTTTAACTCGCTGACATTCACAGCTCAATACATCTATCATTTAGCTCCCCAATAAATTAAGAAAACCTCTTTGTATCAATTCTCCAGTCTTTAAAAAAGTTATTTTTCCAACCACTCAGTCCTACTTTGCATTTCCAAACCACCAAAAAGAGGCTGCATGATCCTGAATCTTATCACATTCCCTCCTCCTCAAACTTAAGAGGCTTAAAACCCCCCCCACAAACCAATCTTAGAGAGCATAACTTTTGAAGATGCATTGTGTTTTATCAGGTCCCAGGACACCGCACACTTAACTTGGCAACAGCAGAATGGCAGCCTGCATCCTTCAGTAACTCTAGCTAGCCTAACACTGAGGAAGTGCCAAGTACTCTGCGCTGAACGGTGGAGTCCCTCCCACCACCTAACAGGCATGCAAATCCAATAATATCTGTTAATATGCCTGTTCTACGTCTTTTGGAAAGGTCAGCAGGAAAGTAGAAGTAGTTCCTTTGCTTTTCAAATATATCACCTCTATCACGGGTTCCTTCCCCACAGCAGGAGTAACTTCTGGCATGCTAGCCCTTTTCAGACAGACACCAGAGAAAAAACATGTCTTTAGTGAATTTGAACCACACACTTGTTCATACACAGAGTAAAAATAGCTCCTAATTTAAGAAACTGTTAGGGCTCAGTATTGGGGCCAGTTCTGTTTAACGTCTTTATCAATGGCCTGGACCAGGGGACCGAGGGCACCCTCAGTCAGTCTGGGGAGAGTGTTGATCTGCCTGAGGGCAGGACGCCTCTGCAGAGGGATATGGACAGGCTAGATCCATGGCCCCAGGCCACTGTGTGAGGTTCAACAAGGCCAAGGGCCGGGTCCTGCACCTGGGCCACAACGACCCCCTGCAACGCTCCAGGCCCAGGGACAAGGGGCTGGAAGGCTGCCCAGTGGAAAAGGAGCTGGGAGTGTTGGTCAACAGCAGCTGAACATGAGCCAGTGTGTGCCCAGGTGGCCAAAAAGGCCAGCGCCAGCCTGGTCTGCATCAGGAACAGGGTGGTCAGTAGGAGCAGGGCAGGGATTACCCCCCTGTATGGGCACTGGTGAGGCCGCACCTCAAATCCTGAGTTCAGTTTTGGGCCACTCACTCCAAGACAGACACTGAGGGGCTGGAGCATGTCCAGGGAAGGGAATGGAGCTGGGGAAGGGGCTGGAGCACAATTCCTGTGAGGAACGGCTGAGGGAGCTGGGGGGTTCAGCCTGGAGAAGAGGAGGCTCAGGGGAAACCTGATGGCTCCCTATAACTCCCTGAAAGGAGGGTGCAGAGAGGGGGGGGTTGGTGTATTCTCCCAAGTGACAAGTGATGGGACAAGAGGGAATGGCCTCAAGTTGTGCCAGGGGAGGTTTAGGTTGGATACCAGGGAAATTCCTTCACCAGAGGGCTGTCAGTATTGGCAGGGGGTGCCCAGGGAGGGGGGAGTCACTAATCTGGGAGGGGTTTCAGAGACATGTGGATGAGGTGCTCAGGATCATGGGTCAGTGGTGGGATCAGCAGTGCTGGTTCACAGTTGGACTTGATGATCCAACCTGAAGATTCTATTATTTGGGTTCTAAAAAAGACATTTTAATATTGCTGTCAGTTATGCAAGGAGAACGAGTGTAACACACGCAGAGTGTGTTTGCTCCAAGAGACTTAAAAACTATTCCCCACAAGATGAGGGACAAAAGTAAAAGGGGGATGCAAAAAGACACTGCTGAGTGCAAGCCTGGGGGTGACAAAGGGAGAAAAACCCATGAAGTACCTTTTTTTTGGTTTTGTTTTTCACCCAGTAACATGTGTCTGACTCCAGTGAAGCACTACATAATGCAAAAGCTGTGCAGCAGTCTGGATCTGGGCCTGGATAACTACAGCTCCCACCATCAATGCTGCAGACTGGTGAGACGCACCAACACTCCAAAATATTTATATTTATTGTCAAATATTAAATTCATGTTTCCAAAGTGTAACAGTTATTCTCCTTTATTATTTTGGTTTTCACCACTGTACTTTCCCCAAATTTAGGATTTTATAGTGTGATTAACACCCACGCCCAGCTTTACCTACAGCAGGGAGATGTTACAAGTAGCCTGTTGTCTAGTGCCGGTGTGCAGGTTTTAGTCAGGACAGAGTTAATTTTCTTCACAGGGGCTGGTATGAGGCTGATTTTGCATGTGCCCTGAGAATTGTACTGAGGTATGAGAAAGCACTGAGGTGAGCGAGTGGCTGTGTGGTACTGGACTGGTAGCCGAGGCTAAAGCACAACAGCCGGGTGTTTCAGCAATACAAGCTGAACAGTCGAATTTGTATCTCACACTACAGCTCTGCCATGAAATCCACCCTTGCTGCATGTACCGTGTACTGGCAGCCAGAGGAGGTGACTTGTCTGTCTTATGCAGATTTGTCTTGGAGCAGCAACCACTTGTTTCTTACCTTCCAGTCGGGAAATTCATGCGCAGTGGTAGCCAAAATTAAAAAAACCTGCAGAAGATGAATGAGTCCCACAATGGCATTGCCTATTGTGACCTAAGTACTTACAGAGACGAAGTTAATCAGTGGACTACAACCTGTTTATGTTCAGTCAGTGCAGACCAGATGCCCACTGCGAGGCTGCTTCTGCACTCAACAGGAAAACAGTTGCAAATGCTCCGTTTTATGCAAATAGTTGGTCTGCATTTGCCCTTTGGCTACTGGGAAGTTGCAGCAACATCCTTTATCTGGGCAAAATGTGGGCATCTCTGGGTTTTTTTTAATCTCAGTTCTAATTATCAAGCAAGCATAGTCTAGATGGGGGGTGGGGGGGTGGTGCTCCTAGTCAGAAGTGGCTCATCAGATTCTCAAAAGCCTTAGGTGTTTAAAAGAGGAAACACAAAGTCTTTGAAGTCTGCAGGCAGCTCGGCTTAAAAGAGCTGCAAGTCTGGCTCAGCTCATTTGAGCACATGGTGAGGCTCATTATTGAACAGTGTTCTCAGTGAGGGCAAGTGTGTCATCATTGCCAGACTTACAGCAACATGCAGAGTGTTTCTTTACTTCAGGAGATGTCGCACCTGCTTTTACACTTATTAAAGACACACATAGACAAGAAAATAAAAGCCATTCTAGTGCCTTTGAAATCAAATATTCCCACTACTATGTCTCACACATTGGTCACAGACACCCACAAAAATTCCTTTCAAGAAACATTAACAAAACCATCTGTAAGTGTGTTTGTAACGAAATTTTTACTTTTAATCGCAGCCTTCACACTCAAAACTCTGTAAGCAGAAGCCATACCTGCTGTCTGCAGGAAAAGCCAGCCCCCTCTTGCCAAGGATGAGTGGGGGCTTAGTGACCACCAGGTTAAACAGCCTGCAGAATCTCACGTCTGAAAGGCCAGGCTGCAAATAGCAACTTCATCAAATCCTATTGCCTTACGAGCTGATCGCTTCGCCATTCCGGTAGGGCAACATAGATCCCCCTGAAGTGCAGGATTTAGGGATGGAGGTGAGGAACAACTGAACTCAAACTGCTCTGCTGCAGCCCCATGCCAACCAGCCGTACAGCGCCTGGGGCCAGCACGGATGGGGAAGAGGAGAAGCAGCCCTGCCTGACTCCACGCACGCAGTGGGGGAAGGGCCGGCAGCACGTGCTCCCCAAAGCCCAGGCCTAGGCGGTGTGTGCATGCCCCCATCCCTGTCGCCCGCTCTGAGCAGGCTCTGCGTGCGGCAGGTCAGCACTGAATGAACGAGGCTGGCAAGAACCCTCAGCTTGAGAAGCACAGTGCAGACACATCCAAACCGACGACTCCTTCAGCTTAAGAGCACTGTGATTTTCCTGTATGCAGATTATTCCAGCATCCACTTCTCTACAAACAACAGAAGCACTTTTCTACCTGTAACACACCACCTCAGAGGGCATTGACATTTCCCAGCTTGTCGTACAAAAGGCAAGATTTCTTTTCTTTGAGTGACATCTTTCTCCAACGGCAGAAGGCAATTTCACAACACTTCTTACATACAGCAGTATCTTCCCCACAGTTTAAACTCACAAGTGATTTTTTTCTTGAGTCTAGGAAGCCCTTCCCTCTGCATTAAAATTTGTTCTTTAAAATGCTACTATTGTTGGGAAGAAGAGAGTATTGTCACAGAGCTGACAGTCTTACAATCATGAAAATGCTGCCATAACAGCAGAATCTTAATTGACAGAATTATCTCTG
Source organism: Rhynochetos jubatus (assembly GCA_027574665.1). Classification (NCBI taxonomy): domain Eukaryota; kingdom Metazoa; phylum Chordata; class Aves; order Eurypygiformes; family Rhynochetidae; genus Rhynochetos; species Rhynochetos jubatus. Next base: position 2,718,032 of record CM050672.1, on the reverse strand, counting down.
CCATAAAACACACAAAAGTTTCCTCGCTGCTCCAACAGCAACTGTGAGCCATACACTACCAACAACTCTAAACTCATTTCTTCCATCTCATAAACTTCTCCAAGTTCTCTTCATTTAACACTCCCATACGCGCCAGGGAGGCCTCCTGACTTATATATCTAACTCTGAACATTTCAATTGTCCCATGGCCTGTCAGTGCTGCACTCAATCATTAAAGGCTTTCAAAACTGCTCATGTCTCGATAGAAAAGATGCGTTTCCTAAAACAAACATCAACCAGAAGTGTGTTGTATCGCCATTCCTAGGTGTTAGGGTCCAAAGCCCAGTGAGCTGGATGACGTAACTGGGATTTCTCAGTGGGTAACACTATAAATATATTGCACATTCCTCTCTTTTGCCTTCAAGAGTCAAAGTTTAACTGTTCAAGTAGAGATCCTGATGCCAAGTTTTGGGATGCTTTAGGTATCCTGGGCTATGTTATTTCCCAGGTCAAATTTTAAGGCCCCACTCAGATGTTCAGGCAGCTGCAGCTTCAATACTGCTGAGAAAATGGGAAAAAAAAAAAAACTTGTCGCAAACAGGCTTGCTGTTTCCTAGAACTCTGGCAGCAGGTACACATGGTCTTCCTATGAAACCAAGACGCTGACCTCCTGCTCCACTGAACTTGTGTGTTACTTCAGAATGAGCACTAGCTTTGGATGCACTGATGGGATGCAAAAAGGCCAACCAGAACCCTCTTTTTATACTACTAGTTTACAAAGCACCTCTCCTGACTGTAACTAGAATTGCTAGTGTTGTAGCACATCTTCCCTGCTAAGGCCTGATCGAAGCTTCCTCCTTATATTTGCCACCAAGAGTTCAGGTCATTCATTCCCTGCCACTCATTCATCATCACACGATCGTTTATCGACTCCTGGGCTGTTACAAATATCCTTGTACTCTAGCTCTTGGCTTTCTTCCAATTAATCACAGCATCAGTTGTTTGCCAACAACATGTTACCTAAACTCAATCTTGCATTGTTATTAGGCAATCAGCATACAAAATTCACAGCAACCAAAGAAACCAAAGCTCATATCTTCAAATTATGAACTTGATTCTTTACACATTTCCATATGATCCACTAAAATGCCGTCCAACTGGGTAACAGTTGGTGAAATCCCATTTCGGAGCTTGACCTGATACTGGCCTCAAAGCTTAAAAGCTAAGCAGCAGTTATATAAGAGCTGTTAAACATGCCGAAAAGTCACGTACCAAACCACAGCGCTGTATTCACATACAACCAAACACTCTATGGTTTTGATTTGGTACGAGCTATCCCACAGTGGAAAAGATTTGCAGCAAGAACACAAGCTGTAAGTGGAGGGCAGCAACAGTGTGCAGGCTCCATTAAAAATCACCACTCTGCTGAACCAAGCAGCTTTTATTTTTTTATTTGCAGTGTAGAAGGGTTCCTCTCCCGGTGGCTCATGGAAAGCAAAGCATGGTTATAAAAATGTTCTTCTGAAAGTACATTCTTCCTTTGTCCTTACTGTTTAGGCGAGAACTTAATGGCATACACAGCAAAAGTTCAACGTACAATGTGTTCTTCACACTGCCTGATAAGCTGTTTTACCGAGCTGTCATCTCAAGATACAACAATTTTGGCTATGACAGTTGGTGAGAATTTGGAAACTGATGCACGAACGTTTGGGAGAAAGATCTTGCACGAAGACAAGAGCCACCATCTTTGCTTACCATCTGGAAAACTGCATATTCATACTATGAGCCTCACTGCAGATATGGGATGTTTTTACCTAGAGAACCTAAAAAGCCTAAAATCTTAACAGACTGTTGCAAGGGGAAAGATCATTTGCAGGATGCACCACAGCAAATTAAGCTAAACAGCAAGGAGATACAACTTTCCTGGCAGGAAAACACATCCTCCAACTCTCTAGCATTTAATAAGTGATTTTCAAACCTATCTCTCACTACTGTCAGTTACCAAAAAACCCCAAACATGCAGCAACACTTATGTCTGCAAGTGTTTAATTTCAGATTTGCTCTGGTTGTTTATCCTCAACAGAGCGTGAGCCCATTGCAAGTGTTATACAAGAATTATCACATTTAATCTCAAGAAAACAGGGTTTCCAAGACAAATTCTGTTTCAACTCACTGATATACAGTTATCTCTCCACAGAAACTGCCATGTACTGATATTCTATTTCCACAGTCACAGACTGAAGAGCAGTTTTGGTACAGAAAATGGTCATGAATACCTGGACAACTGGAAGTATCTCACCTAATGTTGCAGCTGCTGCGAGTCCGGCTGCGTAGGGATCTGTTCCCGGTGGAGCGGCGCTGATGATGTACGGATTGGGAACAAAGGCAGCAGGAGCTAAACCTGCTGAAAACATACCTGTCAGTGAAAACAAACTTAACTAGAACTGAAGCCCTAGCAAAATACCTCTGGCTACCTGGCTGGCGAACACAAAAGCTCAGGTCACTTTAAGTGTTTTCAAGCTATTTACAGGTTGTTCTCTACAGGGAGTGAGCAAGCACTGCATTTCCCAGAGCCTTACTGGAACAACCCACAGGGGATATCACTGACATAAAAGAAACCCAATTTCAAGGATGCAATGTCCCGTAAGGAAAGTTGAAGTGGTAAAATACTATATACACAACACCCATACTTGCTCAGGTATCTGCAGCCCAGATACACACTCCTACTGGGTAGGTGACTATTCACACCAGGTAGATATCAACATTAGCTGATTGCTTGGTACTGTGCCGTGTTTTCTACAGCAACTTGATCAAGAACCAATCTACCCTACTTCCCAAGTTCTGTGCCTACTGCACGACACCAGTACTTTGATTACTCGGTTTGGGAGCCGCTCAGGAGTGCACAGGCAACATGGCAGGGCACTATCCCTGCCCTACAGGCATCACCTTCCTCACAAGGGAACAGTTTAATCATTAGAGAAGTTACGGGTGGGCGGGAGAGGGGCGTGGAGGGGAGGTGAAGGGGAGTAAGTTAAAAAGCTAAAGAATTTTAATTCAGGTCTATCCCTGATTGCTGATTGTGCTAAAAACGTTAACCCTAAGATAGTTTACCTCCAATCATCCCTGAGTGGCCCTTCTACAGTTCTCCTGTTTTTCTATGCACAGGATGAAGTGCTTTCTTCCCAGTTGTCTATAGGGTTTTAATAATATGAAGCATATGCTTGCATAAATTACATCTTAAATGTAAAGTCAGACCCCAGGCAGCTGAACCACAGGATGCACGTTCGGGCATGTATAGATTTGTGCATTTTCCCCTCACTTCCCTGTGCCACTTACCCCAGTTCATGCCTCACTCGGAGAAAGCAGGTACTTCAAAACACTCCAGTTACTGAACGTGAGAGTGTTATTCCTGCCAGACATGAATGCTCTGGAGCTTTTAATGTGTGCAAGAGACACCTCCAGAATTTTTCGAGTAGATCTTTAAACAATATACCTCTGCTTGCATGCCGATTACTGCTGCAAAAACGTATTCAGGATTTTCTAATACCTAGCAATCCTTTTTTCCCTGCTATTTTCCTAATGTATTCTGAGGAGTACCAGAAGTCCAGTAAAATGTAAGGTATCAAATGCAAGACTTACCTATGTGAGGCTGATGGGCAGCTGCCAACGCATACTGCTGCTGCTGCGCTGCCGTGAGCTGCTGAACAGCAAGTGCATTCGGTCTTTGGAACAGCTGAAGGGACAAAAGCACAAACATGGTCCTTTACTCGTGCACAAAAAGCAGTATCTTACTTCCTTCTAAAGCAATTCCTTTACGCTAAGTTTATTTTCACAACTACAGACACTCCTCTTTAAAGGGAAACATTTCAAAAGGAACTGGGGAAAAAACGCTTTGAAATCAATTGCCCATGATAATCCACCTGAAAACCCATGTGTTTCTGAAGTGCAGCTAAACCACAGCCAGGGCTCTCTCAGCTATTCGCTGCAGTGTGCCTGAAAGCCCTTTTCTCCCCCAGTTTCCCCTCAAACACACAAGCTATATCTGCAGCTTGGGGATCACTGGTAGCTGCCACAAGCACTTCCAGATCTGGAACAGCAGAGAGTACAGTGAAATCGCAGTCACACACCAGACAACCCGCGCGACCCTCCCAGATGGCTTGAAGTGGCAAGCAGGATGTCGGGCAGCCTGCAGAGCGAGGAGGAGGAGATGAGACTCTTAAGATGGCTTAGGAGCCAGGTGAAGAGCCATCAGACGGGATGGCAGCCTCGGGAGCTCATGGAAACGCTTTCTTTGCCCTCTAGACTTCCATCACCAGCATCTCCCATGTGAACCCAGGCAAGGGGTGCAAATAGCTCTTTGAGCATGGCCAGAAAGCAGACCCAGGGACTTTCTGGTTAAGGCATCCAAGGCATACACAGGTTTGCCAGCTTAAGCTCCCCACAATCCTAGGGAGCAGCAGGCAATGTTACCGAGAACCATCACTCTCAGTAAAAAGAGCATTACATTAGCCTTTAAGGAAAAACTATTTCTGCTTAGGGGGTTGGGGACTTTTTTCATTCATCCAGGTCCTTGCTAAAAACTTACTTCCCCAGCTTCTTATGCCTCTACCTAAATGAAACACTCCTTGAATCACTCCGTTAGCAGACCATCGCTCAGCTCTAACTAAAACATGTAAGCATACACATGCTGAACAGCCACTCTGAAACTATCCAGAAGCAATGTTCATCCCCACTTACTTCCAAAAAGTGATCATTTCTCAGATGTGAACGACTTCACAAACCACTGTGATGTGTTTTCTCTCTCCACTCACTTGGAACAAAACAGTCCCAAATGCCATACAATTTTCACACCTATTATTTCTGCTCCCCTTTCAGACACGTCAAGTGAGCTACTTCAGCTGTCAGAAGCAGCAATAATAATTCTCCCTGAATTTTAGGCAGAAACTCGCAACCATCAAGCAGCAGCATGGAATCCTTCAGAAAATTAGGGGTGTTTTATAGGCAAAATTGGAGCTGGTTCTCCTGAGGGCAGGATAAGTAACTGTGCTGTTTAGGCAGAAAATCTGAAAAAACGATGGGTGGTAGTCTAGCTCTATTTTCTTCTCTTCTTACAAGTTCAGAAGGAGAAAAACCACAGGTAAGGAATCAGTATCACATTAAAGATGTGGAAATTCAGTGCTTAGGGGATCCAGAACTGATGTGTGTGCCAAAACCCTAGTCACAACTGTTTTCCCCAAAGACTGCTCACGCCTTAAGATGCTGGGGCCTCTCCATATATCCAAGGAGTATCAGAATGCTGCTTATGGAGAAACCTATCAAATCCACAGTTTATTACCTCCCACCAGGAGGGCCGTAAAACACCCTCAGCAGTCTTTATGCAGAACACACCTTCCCCCCGCCTTTTTTTTTTTTTTTTTTTAAAAAACATGTCATTCAACAAGTCGAGTGACATACAGGGTGTAAACCTTCGTTAACACACCACCTGTCATTATTAGCTGGATCAAATGCTCTACTGACAACTTCAGTTTAAAAAGGTGAGGACATCATGGGCAACGTGACCTACAGAAAACGGAATGAGGGACAGTGGCTCTGTGGGAGTCTTCAGCGACATCTCACGGAAAAAACCAACCTCCTGAACTGCTTCACTGCTGCGTGTAGACACATCTAGAACAGCCATCCTTGGGTTGTGGTCTATCTCTGTGTTGAGTGCAGCAATCCAATATTTTAGCTTTTTTCAGCTGCAAACACTTCACCAAAACCTTTCATATTCTTTTGCATACCTGGGCTCTGTTTTTCCAGTCTGCTAATGTGTATTCCAGCAAGGTGAACAGCAGAGGAAATGGCTAGATTATTAGTTGCCTGTCTTGAGAGCAAAAAAGCACTCATCTTCTATGAAAACAGAAGACTTTCAGTTTACGTGTGTGACAGCCTCCACACCTCCCAAATGCATCACAATGATCCATTTTAAATTAGAAGTACTTCAAAACAAAGCAATCCAGAACTACTCAAAGCATGAATATTTCACCTGCTGCTGCTGTAGTTTTTGTTGTCTGCTTGCTCTCCCCCTTCTTGTAAGCACAGCTGATGACTGCTAAATTTGAATTCCAGATATACAAGACCAGGGCAGTGATCGCCCCCCTGTATGGGCACTGGTGAGGCCGCACCTCAAATCCTGAGTTCAGTTTTGGGCTCCTCATTGCAATAAAGACATTGAGGGGCTGGAGCGTGTCTGGAGAAGGGAACGGAGCTGGGGAAGGGGCTGGAGCACAATTCCTGTGAGGAGTGGCTGAGGGAGCTAGGGGGGTTCAGCCTGGAGAAGAGGAGGCTCAGGGGAGACCTGATCGCTCCCTACAACTCCCTGAAAGGAGGGTGCAGAGAGGGGGGGGTTGGTCTCTTCTCCCAAGCGACAACTGATGAGAAAAGAGGGAATGGCCTCAAGTTGTGCCAGGGGTTTAGGTTGAATATTATGTAAAATGTCTTCACCAAAGGGCTGTCAGGCATTGGAACGGGCTGCCCAGGGAGGGGGGGGAGTCACCATCCCAGGAGGGGTTTGAGACATATAGATGTGGGTGCTCAAGGACATGGCTTAGTGGATTTGGCAGTGTTGGGTTAACAGTTGGACTTGATCTTATGGGTTTTTTCCAACGTAAATGACTCTATGGTTCTAAGTACCCACACCAGCTTTGTGCATTTTCCTTTTGTTGAAATCAAGCCACAGTATCTAAAACGCTCTGCAAATGGCTGCCGTAAGCAGCTGTTAGAGCTTACCTCTCAAAGAGGGAGATTGAAAAGATGCTCCTTTGCCTAAAATTACTGGTATTACAGAAGGGAGGGATAAGGAACAGAGTGGCTGGGCAGAGTCCTTTCATCTGCTGATTAAAATCACTGTTTGCATCCTCAAGTCAAAAAAAACCTAAAGCCTTAGCTCCAATGCAGTGACGATTACTTCCTCAGACAATGTTCTTGTGCTTCTTTAAAACCACATGCAAGCGTTGTGCTTTCATGCTGTGCTGCCAGCCTGAGGAAGGACTGGATTCCTTCTGCCTACCACAGACCTCCTCTCAAATCTTTATGGAGCTTCCCTTGCAAAGAAAGGTCAGATAAATGTGAGTGTCTAAGCCGTACGCTCGGGCAGTGACTCAACTCAGCAACCTCACCCTCTGCCCGCTTTCAACCACAGTTTCTGCTGGCCTGCAAACCCAGGCTCTAGACTCAGCTTAGCTGGAAGAAACTTAGTGTGAACAAGTACAACTTTTCGCAGCTGCAGATTTCCTACTGCCTGCAGCACATAGAAGGAAGTGGAGCCAACAAAACCAATCACCATTTCAGGCTTACTTAGCCAGATAAGCCCCTATGCCACATGAGCTCTGGGAATCACCAGCTCGACGTATTTAGGAAGAGTTATTAAAGCCTCGATGCACTGTCTCCATCTGCTGACAGCAAACACCTACATTCCAGAAAACTACGTGTCAGTATTAAACTGTAGTCTCCAGTACATGGAAAAAGGAAAAGAAACCTCTTAACAGGAGGTTAACTAGAACTAACGAAGTGAGGCTGAAGTTATAAGAAAGTACGTACAGAGCGTTGTGGCCTACTAGAAATGACATTCAGAGTGAAAACCTACTAACTACTGACACAGTTTCAGTACAGCTCAGTAGGATCACCCGACATTTCAAAAAGCGAGGCTATTTTCCCCTCTCTCACGTGTACACAAATTTACAACACGCGGGGGAGTTCATCGAGGGAATTCCAGGAAATCAGAACATCGCAGTCTGTATTACACAGTTATGGGAACACTGGAAGATTAGATTTCTGTAAGCCAGTTTCTTCTGCAATATAAACATCTGACATCTCTAATCAGATTACACGTGGTTAAGACCTTCCCTTCTTAATATTGCTTTGAGCTGTACTTGCTTGTAATCCCTTCAAAGTATATGACGCTTCCCAACAGACCGAGAAAGACACTTTTACAGATGAGATCCTTTCGCTCAGGGCATATTTCCTTCTGACAACTGAATGGGAAGAGCTATATCACCAAAAGACACATTTCTTTCATACAGGCTATAACTGGCAGACGGTGAATACCAAGCAGAAAAACAACACTGGCTGCTGGATATAATATAGACTAAGAAAAAGGGTACAACTCTGAGCCAAGGTACACTGCGTTTGCACAAACATGCACCGAGAGGTCACATCTGGCCGAAGAGTGAATCCTTATCTTTAGCACAGCACTTACACCTACAGTAAATGCAAACAGCAGGCTTTTCTAACAAAGCTGAAACTAAAATAAGTCATTAAACAGACTGGCCTGCTTATTCTCAGCACGGCCTGGGTGGGAGGTAAGCACACCAGAGCGACTGGTGGGCACAGAGCTGTGCTCACAGCGCCAGGACCTCCTGCTCCCCCCCTCAAAATTCACAGTTCAAAGAGAAATGCAGCCTCACAGGCTACGCAGCAGACACACTGAAGTATGATTACGTGGAGACGGCATCAGCTCTACGTTGATATTACTCATCCACTTCATACAAAGAAAAAAAAAAAACAACCAGGCCAGTCTACAGGGCCAGCCAGAGCCAGGATGCCATACTGCAACCACTCCTGCCATCAGCACACTTTCCAGGCTGGCCTTCCTTCAAGAGGTGTTGTTTCTAGCTAGGCACAAATCATACCAAATTTTATATCCTATTCTTTAAAGGCTGAAAGAAACAAATAAAAACTACTTGAAGATGTAAATGAGCCTTAATTGGAATAAAATACACTAGCAGACAAAATACAAATTACAGGCTTCGCATTCCGGCAGTTATTTCCCATACCTAATGCTTCTTTAAAAAGGAGTTCACTTAGTTAGCTCCAACACACTGTGTTAAAAAAACACTGGCTTCATTGTTCAAAACTAATTCTTGCACTCAAGGTCCTACACCACAGAGTAAAACAAAGACTTCAAACAAGCTTCCCCCCCAACTTTGAACTATACAGCAGCAATTCAGTTTAATCATTAAAAAATTTTCCATCTTTAACCTCCTAAACGTGCTGTATAATAAAACAGCTGATTAAGCTACAACACAGATATTTACATTGCTTTTAAGACTGTGATAACTCTCTGAAGGTGGGCCTTTAGTGCAAATTTGGCAATGGTCTTTCCTCAATCCCGAGAGCCAACAGGCAACTTCACTAAAAATGATCATAGTTTCAGGAAACCCAGGGCTAGTTATACACTCCTGCAGAGAGCTGCAACAAAGGACTTCATTCTTCTTTGAGGGATATCATACTTACAAAAGGAAAGCAATAAACGTTTACAATCGTTACCCAAACTAGCAGGAACAGGAGCGGATTACGTGTTGATCGCTGGATCTAGGCCCAGCATTCACGAGAAGCCAACAACAAAGCAAGGACTTCGGTTACTTGCCCAGGATGAGAAGCTTGGGCTGCTTGCATGGGAGAAAAGGTCAAACAAACTCGCTGGGCTGAGATAAAGTTTTGTAGTATTGGACTCTGACCTCAGGTTTTAAACCGTGCTCAAGTAAGAGGGAGCCAGTTTAAACCATTATTCCCTCCACCTGCTCAGGTTCAGAACTGGGATCCCAAAGCAGGGCTGCAACACCAAGGCTGAACAGGCAGTTGACTTTTAAGTCGCTTTAAGGGCTCTAGGGTGGGCTGGTTTGCTGCTGTTTAGCAGTTTTTACTTATTTAAAGCTCTCTCCAGTGCAAACTTACTCAAGCGAAAAATGACTGACAGAACAGTGCTGCTGCTAACAGGTCTCAGACTGCTGTGGAGTGCCTAGGACACACGCAGAACTCTATCGATGGCAGAGAGATGATGAAACCATTCCAAGCCTTCCTCTGTCCCTCTCCCCAAGGCAAGGGCCTGAGCTCATGGTAACCCACGATGACCCTCCTGGAGGATCCAGAGCGGTCGGGCAGGACCCATGGCTGACACTTACCTGCTGTTGGGAGCTATAATCAAAGAGCCCCACGGTGGCTGCGGCCGAGTCCACAGGTACTTGAGTGCCAGAATAATCAAACTGAAGAGGCTCCATGCCAACGTGCTCCATGGGATCCAGAGGGACACTCTGGGACTCGATATTGGAGAAATCCTCCACTGGCTTGGCACCATTAGTACTTGCCAGCTGGGCTAAGCCCTCTGATCCATTCTGGTTTGGACCCAGAAGATCCACTTCACTAGCAGAGTTCTGGCAATTACCGGGCGTACGGCTGTGCGGAAAGAGAAGATACTTGTCACTACGCATGTCCATCTAACGCTATGTCACACAGCATCCGTTAACAGCAACAAGCACTAGCACTCAGCAGAACTGCTTGCAGATGTTGTGATAAGGGGAAAAAAATTAAAGGTCGGTCTGAAATAGTTCCCTAAATAAATTCTACAGAACAACCCCAGTCCCCCTGCCTCAAAGACCTGTTACAGTACAAGCATAAAAAAATGCAATTTCTTTTTTTCTCCTCAATTGAGAGTCAGTCATAACAAGACAGGATTTCAGAACTGCCAAAGTTACGTTTTCATAAAGCTATTTGGTAATTATTAACTGTGATGCTCTGGTTCTCTGTCTAACTTGAAACCTTTCTAAAGTAGCTGCCATGTTGCCTAATTACTGAACATAAGCATTAGACTTGAGTGGGAAATGGTTCATCGCGATGCAAGGGGCAGCAGTACGTGCCTCACAGCACATTTGTTTTGCTTTTACAGTTTTCCTACATGTCAACACGAGGCACAGCAAGTGGGTAAGCTGGCAAGGAATACAAATGCATTGATTACATCAATAGCCACAGTTTCAGAAGGCTTTCATCTCTTGAGAGCTACAAGGAACAAGTCCAAAACCCCAACTAGAATTCAGATGCAGAGTCGGCACCTTCAGTAGGTATTTCCATGGGAGTCCCACACACAGTAATTGAAAATGAGGTGTGAGAACAGCGTAAGATTACAATATGGGTCTGCACAAACTAGAGCTGTCAGGTGTTCTCCTCCGCCTTCTCACAGTGCTTCCCTGTGTACGTTATAGCATCCTCGTGATCCTGTTTCAGTGAAACAAAGGCTTTTTCACTACAGCATGGAAAACCTTTCAAAAATGTTAAGTGTGACACGGATTAATTATTAACTAACGGTGCACATACCTGAAGTCTTTGACATCTGCGTCGATTCCATTCTGCACAGGTAAACCATTTGTTTTATCCATCACATCCCCCTCCTCCTTCAGATCTCCTAATTTATCGCCATCAAATGTGCCCTTATTTTTCTTATCCCCTTTGTCATTCTCATCATTCTCTGCATCCCTTGGCCCCTAGGCAAAAGAGACAGTATTTTAATAAGCTTAGTTTTCAAATCAATTTTACTCTTATTCCAAGATGGTAACAAATCAGATAAAACATGTCACAATAAAGTAAGCCACTTGCAAACATTAGTTCATACAAATAAAAATGTAAAAAAGCAAACTAGTCAATTGTAATCAAAGAACGAAGGGAATTGGTTCTTGCTGTTCCAAGAGAGGTTTTATGTATGTATGTATGTATGTATGTATGTATGTATGTATGTATGTATCTATCTATCTATCTATCTATCTATCTATCCAGTTTCTTCCATTTAGTAATTCAGGGTCTGCTTCTATAGGTTTTAAAAATCCCACCCCAAAATAATATTAAAGAATACTTATCCACATTCTCTTTCTAGATGATACTTGGCCACTTCAGAATTACCTCAGGAACTTTTGAATATGACAGCATGTACTGAAGAGGCATAAACTGAATTAGCACCTCATGGCAGTCACCATCTCCGTGTCAATGCTGCAGCAACTGACAGGACAAGTGCTTGCACTGGAGCAGCACAGGATCCCCTTGGCTTTGCAGGGCACTGGTGTGACTTCCACAGTGAATTCCAAGGTACTGCCCATTTAAGAACACTCAAGTCAATCACCAGCTCGATCGCTGGTCCATATACTCCTAAAGCCCATTGTTTGAAGGGGTAAAGGAAGGAAAAAAAGAAGGAAAAAACAAAGAGGAAACAAGGATTTCTCTTCTGCTGAGCATTTTATGAGTGGTATTACATCTGCAGCATTTCTGCCCTTAATGTCTGCATTTTATTTCACTTGGGAAAAGAATAAAGGGTGATTATGCCAGGGGCAGAGTTTTGAACAACAAAAGGGAGAGGAAAAACAACATAATTTATGATAAAAACCAGCAAGGGGCATATAAACATATTTATCAGAGACAGCTTTGGTACTGTCACAAAGACAGACATTCAAACCATGTCTTCCACTTCATTTGAGGGAAAAGGACTCCCTACATAACAGGGCATTTGAACCCTGTATCAACTACATCATTTCTGTATCAACTCAATCATTTTTCCATTCTCTCTTAATTGGAGGGGGCAGATCCCCCTGCATATTTAGGAAAAAAGACTGTTTTTAAAGCAAGCATCTGCTGATGCTGCTTCTTAAAGCAACTAAATGCGTGTTTCCTTAATATGAAAGAGCAGACTTGGCAATGCCAATTGTCAATACAAATGTGGAGGCAATTCTCACCCACACAATGCGATATCCACCAGCGAGAGCCTTTGTTTCAGAACGGGCCTCCTGACTATCCACACTGTGGAGTGGACACCTCTCTAACCCCCAATTCAGATAATAAATTGGCTCCTTCCACTGACTGTTCATTTCTCAAAAATCATCTATCTTAGACTCAGGGTTCAACAAGGTTATCAGGTACCCACTAACGAGGGACCTCATAAGAGGATGGATGAAGGAAACCACAAATCAGCTCCCTGAAGAGATGAGCACAGCAGTCGAACAGTAACAAACCTACTCTGCTTTCATGTTTTTCTGCAACTCCTGACCTAGCATTTGGCCGATGAGGTAGAGATGAGATGCAGCCCCTTTTTCCCCACTACAGGAATGGGGCTCGATTATGCCTCTCTCACCACATCCTTAGACTCGAGGCAGCAGCAGCTGTTCTCCCTTCCCCACCCCACGAAGCACAGTGACTAATGCCAGCTCTCCCCAGGAAACGTTATGCCCTTGAAAGCAATCCCCAGCTGAGTGGCTTTGTAGCTACGTTACGTTTCTAGCATCACTACAAGGAGCTTTTTGTTCTTAGCTAGCAACAAAGCAGCCACACGCTCATTCAAAAACCACAGGTCTATTTGCATACTTTTCCATCGACAGGCTTAGATGGGGTGTTACTGCCAGTGTGCTTATCCAAAGAACCAGGGAATGTCAGCAACCTTCGCAGCCTTTACACCCACCTCCCACACTGCATCCCCAAAGTCCAGAACACCTGTTAAACTGCTAGCCTACCCGTTTTAAGAAAGATAGCTAAACTAAGAGCAAATGAAAGAAAGAAGAAACATCTGCCTGTAGGAATGGATTAACAAACAAACAAACAAAACAAGCAGCAAATGAAGAAAATAACATAATGGGAACTCAAAATGTCAGATTCAGGCACACTTACAAATCCTCCTTTCCTTAGGCAGGAATCTCCAGGAGATGAGCTCAACACATACTCCACCATGCTAACTCCAAGTCCTCCACTCTCTGACCGTGGTGAAAGCACTGAGTTGACTTCACTATTCACATGAAACCCCTGACCAGGTCTTCTCTGAACCATAATTGGTTGGGAAACAGAGTGATCTGGAACAAAAACATGTGTAATTCTTATAAGTAGATCCAACTATTAAAGGAGGCAAGTCATTAAATACGTTCTCTCTAGGGTCTTAATTGTACTAAGGAGTGCCAGCGTTTTGACTCTGATGATGCCCGTTAGAAAAAGCAGGACAGCTTTCTCATTTTTGAAATACCAGAACCTGTAAACCTACAAGCAGTAACTACATTTGAAGTCTAAAATCATAAAATTTCAGAAATCTAAGTCTCTAAGTAAAGGTTGTAATTAAAAAAAACCAGAGTTCTAGTTGCTTGTTTTAGTAAAACTCTTGCATTAGTACAGTGAAGAAACAATCAGCCTTGGCTAGTCATTTAAAACATCATTCTACCGTTACACCACTTGTTTTCTTGGTCATATGAACTGCCGTATTCATGTCACAATCAGAGGCTCTCTCAGATGCTATTTCCTCAAGAAAAAGTTTGTGAGAACTTCATGTCTTCTTCCTCATCCCCTGTCCTGCCTGCATCAGCCCCATCCCTTTACCTTCCCTGCAGCGCGCAGGTTCGAGACCCAACCAGAACAGACTAAGGACAGGTGTCTCCAAGTCCTTATGAGCTCTGCAAAACTTGCTGCCTGGCAGGATAAAGTGGCCCTACATCCCCAGTGAGGGAAAGGAAGGAGTTCTCTGCTCCTGGCTGCTCAGGCTGGCAATAGTCAGTGAGCCAAAAATACTCGGCAGCAGATAGAGCTGGGGCTGGTGGAAGGGACATGCAACGTTACTGATACTGGAGCTTCCTTACAAAGCAGGCAAAAGTAGTCGAAAGAAGCAATTCCATTCTGTCATTGCTCCTGGCTACACTTTCTTGCCTGCTCTCTCAAGCCAGCACAGGCATCTATGTGGCCACAAAGTGAAGTGGACTGGGGAGACTTTTCCAGGATAAAGTTAATGAAGAAGAGATAAAAGCTAGTTTTAAGGCAGGCCAATTCCCCAGCAGGTTTCACTGCACTGCTGCACAACTCCCAGGAGGGGAAGATAGGAATGGTCTGTATCAGACAGGACTGCTTCTTTTAGTGGTACTGGCTTTAAATGCTTTAAAACTACAGCTTCAAGTTAGAGCAGTGACAAACCAAAGCCATCTGGGAGGACTGCAGGGCATACTGTGGACACAGACAGAAAGGAAAGTGGATGGAGTGAAGGGCATCTTACAGAAAACCAGGCTTCATCCGTTTCACTGCTCAGGGAACAAACTAGTCATCTGGCCAAGGCCACTTCCACACCCACCTCCAAGTTGCACTCCTTGGGGCTGCAACCTTGAGCCACTGCACAGACCACGGCTGTTCTCTTCATTTTAGATGAGCAAAAGGGGAAACTATGACTGCCCTGACTCACAGACACCATTCCAGGCCATGGCTCAGGAATAAAGGCTCCAAGGTGCACAAGATTAATTGAGAATAAACAAAGGAAGAGATGAGACGTAGGGCTTTGACTCATGGAGATTTGTGATCAGCCAGGGCAGGAGGTGACCTCCCCCAGATGTCTACCCTGCCTGTCTGGTGGGTGTAAGCAGCCTGACCACAGAGGCAGCAGAGGAGAAACGCTGCTGTGCAGTCTGGCTCAGCCCTTTAACTCACCCGCAACTCCAGTTTGTATGAACACACACAGGTCCTAACTGCTGTTAAGGATTGGGAGCCAGCTATGGAGACCCACTGCGGACAGGCAAGTCAGACAGTTGGAGGCAGCAGCTCCCCAAAGTCTCCACAGGACCCAGCCAGACTACAAGATTCAGCCCAGCAGATTTTGAGAAGCTTTACCCCTTTTCACAGCCATTTTGAAATTTAAATAATAAAAATGCCCTCACCGCTATCCCAATACCTTCAGTGTAATAATGGATATTTTCGGCAGGAGGAACACCCCACAGACAGTGAAGTTCCCTTAATTACACCTCATCTGGAGCTGCAGTTCTGCGCAGCTGTTTGGAAACCGCACGAGAGACTCAGCAGTTTAAGGAGCATATTCGTTACATACACAAAGCACAGAAATGAAAAGTAAAAGGTTAGCATTTCAGATTCAGCACATGCATGCGGTTCTTTTGCCTTTTAATTAAAACCAACCTGACCACTCTCCCCTTAAATTCAAAATATGGGACAGGCTCCGATCCAAGAACAAAAATCTTCACAGATAAACTTCAACACTGCTAATACAAAACACCACTTTTTCTTTTTTAAACTGAATGTTGTTAGGTGTTGGTTGGTTGGTTTAGCATTTAAAAAACTGTGGGGTCAGGATTTCTTTTGGGGATTGTTTTGCTGGGGTTTTTTTAACTAATCTTATTCTCTAATATCTTTGTACAAACTTGAAGTAATCCATCCCCAGGCAGAAAACACATCAGAAATTCAGAATTGAAATTTTTATGGTAACCTAAAATTTTAAGCAAATAAACATGAGGGTAGACATGATCACATCAGACCACCTTTTTATAACTATAGATATCTTTTAACAAAGAAATGTGGGGATTTCTATTAGTTTCCTCTTCTGTAAAACAGATGTTTTCAAAAATCTTTTAAAAGCCGTGTCACCCAGGCTGGCCAGCGGTTTTGAGTACATGAGTTGCACATTTCTGTATTCAACCCCAACTAAATTAAGTAAATAATTGAGCTACCTGATGTTCCCCAAGCACTGTCTCTCCACTGATCTCCCAGAAATATCCCTTTTGGTCCATCTTTGCTGGAATCATCAGATTCCCAAAACTTTTTACCCGGCAACAGCTGCTGCAATTAAAAAAAAACAAAAAAAAACAAAAACAAAAAACAAAGCATGATTAAAATAAGTATAAAATGCAAACATAAACCATAAGCGTCTCCCTTCCCAACATGAATCAATCATTAAACACAAGCTGATACATGCTTTATAATCAAAATATTTATACACTCCTAGGGTGAACGCCATACAGCGACTAAGATAATGATTCAATCTCTGCAATCCTCTTACGCTCGCAAAGGTGTCATGAACCCCACACACGGAAGCACACACATACAACTGACATTCTCCAGCCTCTCAGCATGAGAGCCACTTGCAAGAAAAACATTGGCAGAAAACACTGTTCTGATCAGAACATCCCTATGACTTCCCCCTGAGCTCTGAGGACACCTCTAAAACCAGACCGCACTTCCAGAACAAATTCCTGCCTTCAGATACTGAGGTTCTGATGCTGGCAGGGACAGAATAGCTCAAAAGGTGCCAAGAGCTCCCACCTCTCACTTGTTTAATGACTGCTGAGGACTCTCCATGCTGTGAAGGTTATTTGTAAACACTAACAAGAGTGAACAGTTCTGGGGCACTGCACCTGCCCTGCCTGTATTGTTCCTACCAGATCAAAAGAAAAAAAGGTTATGCACTCCCTGAGAATGAGACAGAAAGTCATCCTTGGCTTGAATGAATCCAAGGAAGATTGTTCTGAAGTTCAGAAGATGGCAGGAAGAACAGTGTGCCCCATTTAGCTGAGGTACTTTGAATATACCAGCCTCACCAAGGAAACACCTGCCACGTGGCATCTACACATGGCATGGGGAATTTCGAGCCCTGCTTAAGTGCCTTAGATGTCAAGCATACAATCTTCAAATTAAATCTTCTGGCTGAATGAGATGTATGCAATTCAGACAGGGAACAACAATACCTTCATAGCAAATTAACAAAATAAATGAGCCTTGCCTGCTGGAGTTGGACTAAAACTAAAGGGACTGGAAGATTAACAACTACTTGCATCTGTCTGAAATTACCATAGAACAAACAAGAATCACCAGATTAGCCGATGTCTCCTATATATTACACGTGTTGATAATTCTGTACTCCATCAGCAGACGTGCAAATTTAAGGCTATTGCGTAACCGAGTAACTAGGCTGCTGGGTGAAGATGAAGCAAGCATAAATGATTTAAGAGCTCCCAGCTTACGGTGTGCTGTGCTTTAAGACAGACAATCAGAATGGTGCTCACCATTTACTTTTTAACAGTAAACAGGAAGATCTGTTTACTCAGAAACGTATCGCAAAGCAGGCCTGTACATATGAGATTAAACCTGAGGTTCAGACTTGGATAACTGGACAGCTTACACAGCAGACAAGTATTATAATGAAAGCAACAACAATTTTACCCCACACCTGAAAAGCCAAATTCCTCTGAGATTCTAAAAAAAACCCAAACCAAACCAACAAAAGCCCCCAGCGCACCACAGAGAAGAGAGCAATTACATTCAGCTACTTAAGTCAAAGTTGCTGTTGACTAAAAGTAATCCTGCTTTTGCACCAAGATCAGTAGAGAGCAAGATCAATACACACAGCAGTTGCCTACCAGGGAAAGAAAGAAATAAATGCAGGCCCTTTGGAAAAATGGCCTGTACAGCACAAGATGGAGGGCAGGCACGGCGCCTGACAGAGCTGGGAGCAGCAGCACTGCTGCTTCAGGGGCTCTCGCTCAAAGCCCAAGCTGTACACAGATGTGCGGGGTTTACAGCAGCAGAAACAGGCTCCCAGCTCCTGAGCCCGCTGCTGCTGCTGGCTGAGCCCTCAGCAAGCACTGACATGGGGACATTTTCCAGCTGAACTGGAACTTTTACACATCCACCTGCATACGGTCTATGCAAGCACATGGGAATGTTCAGCAAAGCAATCCTCACCTACAGAGGTTGAAATCAACATCTCAAACTAACATGTAACAGGTCAAATTTTAGGACAGATGACATGTGCCAACAACACCCCTGTTGCGCCAGGCACACCAGGAGCTCCAGCGCAGAGGTCACCACTTCTGAACCAGCTGAGAACCTCCTACAAGGCTCTCTTGTGTGTGAGAGCTGTTTGCTGCCGCAGCGGTCAACAAAACGTACTTAACCAGAACGGTTTGGGTTGGAAGGGACCTTAAAGATCATCCAGTCCCACCCCCTGCAATGGGCAGGGACACCCTCCACTAGACCAGGTTGCTCCAAGCCTCATCCAGCCTGGCCTTGGACACTTCCAGGGATGGGACACCCACAACTTCTCTGGGCAACCTGTCCCAGTGCTCCCCACCCTCTCCGGGAAGAATTCCTTCCTGATGTCCAATCTCAATCTCCCTCTTTCCGTTTAAACCCCTTACCCCTTGTCCTGTCACTCCCTGCCCTTGTAAAAAGTCCTTCCCAGCTTTCTTGTAGCCCTCTTCATGTACTGGAAGGTGCTATAAGGTCTCCTTCCTTCTCCAGGCTGAACAAGCCAAACTTACGGATGAATGTTGCTCAATTACACTGCAGTCTTTCTTTTACTGAAAGTATACACGTGTAACTTACTTCCCCACTCTAACCTCCTCTTCCAACTCGCAGTAGCAGTCCTCCTTCTACCACCATCTATGCCCGAGCACAATACAGCATACTCCGTGCACTTCAGCCCTACCTGGACGTACAGACTCTCCCACCTGGGCTGCCCCTGGGGCAGGCGAAAGAGCTGTGCAAAAGCATCAGAGACTCACAGGACTTGTACCCACCCTGCTTTGCCAAATTCATTACAGATGCAGAGTCTAGAAACACACAATGGCTTGGGTTGGAAGGGACCTCCAGAGACCTAATCCACCCCTTGCTGTGGGCATGGACACCTACCTTTTCAGCATCCTTTAGTTTGCTCCAATCCCTGTCCTGCCTGGCCTTGAACACTTCCAGGGATGGGCCATCCACTTCTTTCATCAACTTCTCTGGGCAACCTGTGTCAGTGCCTCCCCACCCTCACTGTAAAGCATTTCTTCTTTGTGTCCAAAAAGTCTCTCCTTCCTTTCCCTACAGTCAAACACTGGCTTTGGGTATCAGAACATTCAGTACAGAGATGTCAAACTTCTGTTTGCCTCAGTGCTTCAGTGTTTGGCACACCACCTGTGCCTACAAACCCCGCATCTTGCACGCAGACCATTTAATCACCTATTTTCTCTACAAGGTATCCCATCCTAGTTCCAATCTTTCTCAGCAGCAAGTCACTTCCACCCAACAAGGTTAAAATCTGAAGAAAGCATTTTAATCCAAGCGCTAAGCTACCTCTGGGTTCCTACTGTCTTCTTCCGGCTACAAGACCAAGACACAATTTGTTCTTTCCACTCTCAAACCACCGAGCAGAAAACAGCGTTTTCCCCAGCTGCTCCTTCCCTGCCACCAGCTGAAGAAACACCGTGAGATATCGGCACGTCACTCACTTTTCAGAAATGTGTCGGTGACTGTAGGATTTATCCTTGCATCATAAACACAGCGTAGGACTGCTGGGGATTCTCGCAACTGAACAACAAAAGCAATGCACTCCCCTTTCATGTAACTCAAAAATAACTCAAAACAACTCTAAGGACAAGCGACTCCCATCAGCAAAACTGACTGCAAAACAGACAAACCTGTTCCTCCATCTGCACCATGGGGTGATATTAAGGAGGCGAAAGCCAAGTCAGTGCGCTCTAGTTTTTATAAATATAACCACACATCAGATGCTTTACAAGTTTTGTTAAGCTTCTGACATTCCCCTATTTCTTAAAATGCAGCTTTTTCACTCCTGCTGCTGCCTCCCCAGAAAAAACAGCTACTCTCCTCCTCACTCCATTTCAAGGAATTTAGAAGAAAGCAATATGGACTGATTAAACAACATTTTAGCTGCAACTAAACCCTCATTTCCTCTGACAATACCTTATAGTGCAGAAGGACACAATCTGCTCTGCAGTCACACCTCAAATAAAGGATGAGAAGGGGCATGGGCTTGCAGGAGACAGGAAAGCAGTGAGCAGAATATTTTCTTTTCAAGGAAAAGAACAGTCTGTAGTTTACAAGAAAATTAAACTCCTTTCACAAGCTCCTGAGTTTCCAAAATGTTAATAAGTTTTCCTGATATACACAAGAAAGCAACAGTGAATTCTAAACTTACGAAATTTATTTCTACTGTAAGGTAAAAGGCAAAATGAAATTTGGGAAAACAATCGGTTATAATGTGAACCTGAGAGGAAACCTGCACGTGTAGAGCAGCACAGGAAAAGGCAGCACGGAGCCCAGCACCTGCCTGGGAAGGACAGTCACAGCAACAGGCAATCTCAGCATTTTTAAAGCAATACTAAAACCTGAAGCAAACATGCATAAAGGTTCAGTTGTTACTTCTCCTGAGGAAGTCTGCTGCAGGTAATTAAATTCAACTTCCCTTGCTGGTTCCAACACTTAGAGGTACTCCCTTTCTCACACAACAAAAACAGTGGCAATGAGATTTTTTTCACTGCCACTATTTTAAAATTGACAACACATTTCCAAACCCAGCAGCTCCAAATTGTCTAAATATCTTAGACAATATTTTGTCTTCAGCAGCCATGCCAGGCAGAGGTATTTCCCCACCCTGTGCATCCCAGGTGCAGGAGCACACAGCCCCTTCCAGAGCTTCTTCAGAAAGAAGCTGCAGACTGGACAGAACCCTTGCAAAGAGCAGTCTGCAAATCCGGCTGCTGAGGGGGCTCGAGGAGGTAAGGGGAGAAGTTTGAAACACACCCACAAGCACCCCCGGCCGCTGTAAGAACAATACCCTAAACCAGAACTGCCAACACAGGCATGCTGCGGCTCACAACACACTTCCAAATTCCAGCTATAACAAAATCATGCACTAAAGATGTGGAAAGGGACATCCACAGGCATGAGGCACCAGGTTCCAACACCCTTCATACACAGCGGCATAAACCAGGCTCGTAACGGAAAGACAAGGAGAATGAACCCTTCATATGGATGTGTGTTCGTGAGCCACAGCACCACGCTGTGTTACAAAATGGGCCCATGACACCTCGGGCCGTCAAGGGAGAGATGCCACATACAGACAGGCTCATGACCGAGGGGTGGATTTGACCATGGGCACCACTGTGCAGGTCATTCATGAATGTGAAATGTGCCGCAATTAAAAAAGTCAAGTGGTTAAAGCCTCTCTGGTATGGAGTGAGATTGCTAAAATACAAATACAGAGAGGCCTGGCAGACTGACTATACCACGCTCCCCAAAACCTGCCAGGGCAAGTGTCACGTGCTCAAATTGGTGGAAGCAACCACAGGGTGGCTGAAAACATCCTGTGTACCATGCCACTGCCTGAAATACTATCCTGGGCCTTGAAAAGCAAGTCCTGTGGTGACATGGCACCCCAGAAAGGATTGAATCAGACAATGGGACTCATTTCAGAAACAGCCTCACAGACACTTGGGCCAAAGAGCATGGCATTGAGTGGGTGTACCACGTCCCCTACCATGCACCTGCCTCAGGGAAGGTCCAACGGTGCAATGGGCTGTTAAGGACCCTCTGAGAGCAATGGAGGGTGGAACTTTCAAAAATTGGGACACCCATTTAGCAGAAGTTTGGGTTACTCCTGCCTCAGACAAAGGCAAACCCACCCATGGGGTTGCTTTCACTCAAGGACCTGGACACACTTGGTGAGTAATGAGAGAGGATAGGGAAGTCCACTGTGTGCCTCAGGGGGATCTGATTGAGTGAAACTAGCCAATCAATTAAACTGCAAGATGGACATTAATCACTGTATATAACCCTTGTTATGAGTTTTTTGTTATAGGATTTATGGTAACAGAAGTCACCTGAGCCTACGGAGGACAAGCCCTGCAAGAAGTGCAGCAGTGACCAGACCTAGGCCAGCTTTGGCACCCAATGATCCCACAGAACGCTCCCCTTTTCCTGTCCCAAATGATCACCACCACAAATGGAACCCAACGTCATGGACTAATGGACATGATGCAAAGGTTGTCCATAGACTAAGCGAATGATATGTGTGTAGAATGGGATGGGAAACAGGGTGCTGGTTAGTAAGAATTTATGGACTAGTGTGGGACTTGAGCATGACTTAAATGGTGTGAAGTAAGGGGTGGGAAATGTGCTGGTTTTAGTCAGGACAGAGTTAGTTTTCCCCACAGTGGCTGGTAGGGAGCTCTGTTCCGGATTTGCCCTGAAAAGAGTACCGAGAAGGGTTTGTTAGTTGGTGCTAAGCAGTGCTTGCACCAAATTCAAGTACTTTTTCAGCTTCTGATCCTGCACCTGTATTCCCAAACTTTCTCACTACAAGCAGTGGGGGGAACCACACAGCTCAGACAGCCAACCTAAACTGACCGAAGGAGTAGTTCATTCCATGGTACATCATGCTTGGTACATAAACTAAAAGGGGGATGGGGGGGGGGGGGGGAGCTATAGCTCACTTGTTTGTTAGCTTGCTAGCTTGCTCATTTGTTAGCAAGTTGGTGAGTGGGTTGGCTTTCCCAGTCGTGCTGTCGCTCGTGACTCTGCTGCAATCACTCTCAGGCTCTGGCTTGGTCTCTGGCTACTTGAGCCCTGGCTGTGTATCAGTTGGTGGGTGGTGAGCAACTGTATCGTTTGGTTTATTTTCATTACATGTTAGTAGTAGTACTGTTAATATAATGATGCTATTTAACAATTGAATATAAATGAGTATTATTATTAATTCTTATCTCAATCCACAAGCCTCCTTGGCTTTTCCTCCAAGTCTTCTCCTCCACTGAAGGAGGGGGGAGGTGAGCAAGCAGCTGTGTGGTAACTTAATTGCTAGCCAAGGTTAAACTACGACAGTGGGATATACAGAGCAGGCGTTGATTTGTATTCTGGTTGCTCACTTAAAAATTTCAGTTTTCCTGACCATACAAACTTGGTCACCTCCACAAAAGGTAGCAAGACCTTTTCCCCTGGCTGAAGGCTGACTTGAGATTAATTCAGCCCTTGATTACTTCACTCTCTACCTCCTTCTTAGGGGTCAAAATACACCCACTTACCAATAAGATCCTGAACACCGTCATATGGTTTTGCACACACTCTCACCCCTACGCAAAAACTACAGCCCTGTCCCCTGCAGTTTAATCCTTCCCTCCCAGAAGCATGAAGTTTCTAACTGGAAGCTCTGTACCATGACCAGAAAAAAACAATATAAATGTTTATTTTACATACAGACTGCAGATGTATTTACAGATATTGAAGAGGACAAAAACCAAAAGACAATATTAACAGATGGCAATGAGGGTCCTCATTCTGTCAAGTACTGCTTCAACAAAACCAGAGGTTTAGCAAGCCATAATCATCTGGCCTGAATTATGCAACTGGCCACCAAGATGATGAATTTTTCCTCTGGGAAATTTGTCAGTTGCAATGGAGAAAAAAAAAACCAAAACCAAAACCCACCCAACTAAAATTATTTTAGGTGAATATCATCCAGTTCTTCAGGCTGGGAATTAAAAAAGAACATGCAGCAGTTTAGAACTAAACAAGTGTTTGTTCCCCAGTTTTTTATTAAAATTGACCCTATCTAGTAGGAAAATAATCCTTCTAAGCCCTCTTATGGAGGACTTACAGAGTTAGGCCAAATTCAATTTAGCAGAGCAGGGAGGAGGGGAAGGGACGATTTACACATCAACCAAAGCAATTCTACAACCAGCAAGTACAGAGCCTGTGTATATAGATCCCACTGAGATGAGATTACGAATTAGACAAATTAAGTAAACTGATCCCCTTCAGACAAGGCAAATATTAAGATAAAAGAAGCCATCTGTGCAGTTGGAGAACTCAGTTAATCTGCAGCAACAGGTAGAAGGCTGGGCATGTATTTACAAGTCACACTGGGGCAGCACTGCAGGTTTACAAACAGAGATGTTATCTACCCTAAAAAAATATTGCCCTCTAAAACCCAAACAAGATAGGGAGGCTGAGCACACAACAAGCAATCCAAGCTGGAGCGCCCCAGGCAGCCATGCAGCTGACGCAAGGACGGCTATCACCCTCTTCTCCCAGAGAACGGGCAGCCGGCTCAGGGAGTCACACTGGCTCCCAGGGGGGTCTGACAAGACAAAAAAAAGATGGGGGGGGCAGGACCATATGGTTGGGAAGGTTAAAAAAACAAAAAAAATCTCCATCTTGCCACAATGTCAAGCTTCTAAACTGTCTAACTGAACTGCTCTGACCCTGCCCGTCGGCAGCTGCCAGCAGCCCCAGGCTCTCACTCGGCTCCTGCCCCAGTTCTGGCACGCTCAGACCCTGCTCTGAGCCATCCGGATGGGCCGGCGGTGCTGCTGGGCACCACCACACTTCAAACACGGCTTCTGCAGTCATTCCTTTTCTAACCACGCTAGCACTAGACAAACTGAAGCTGGGAGGAAAAAAAAAAAAGCACAACAAACCCTGAACAGAAACATTATTAAAAACTGTCGATACTCCCCGGCCCAGCTGCCAATGAATCATAAATTTATGAGAACACAGTAGAGGCATCATTAGCAGGGAAGACAGAGTCATGTAGGTGGGGGGAGGTGTGCTAGGGTTTTTCTTCACCCTCTTTCCCCCCGCCCCCTTATTTTTAAGCCAGACACATGAATGCCCAGGCCTAGTGTCACAACCACTCTGCTCAAAAAAAAAGCACTGGTCACTGGAGGGGCAGGGGCTTATCTAGGACATAACCAACAGCATCAAGGAACAATCACGGGCATGGTGGGCCACAGATCACTTCAGCCTTTGCTGTTTAAGAGGTCCGCTACAGTGTACCCCAGGGGTTGTGGCAATTTCACTCTTTGGCCAGAGTCGGACATAAACCAGACTCCAGCACTAAAACCTGCAGTGCACAGCAGCAAAGAGCTGTAATTAAATTCTCATCAGCTGAAAATGGAAAATATTTCTTACCAGTGTTTCTTTTCCAGAGTAGGGTGGGATTCACTGTTAACCCAGACATTCATACTTCAAAATTTTTGGTCCAATTCCTTCCATTTTTGAAGTCAGGACCCGCCAGTTGCCTAATGTCTTTCTGTTCCCACCCTCCTCCCACCTCCTGGATTAAGTTACAGCTAGCTACTCACCCAGCTGCTCTTTTATTCTGGACACAGGCTTATCTCACAGCATAACCTACTGCCAAATCAAGAATGTTGCCACAGTTCAAAATCCATGTAATGCACTGATGACATAGACAAATACCACCTTGCAGTCCCTCTGCACTGTCCACTATCCCAAAAAGGCTCTGCACTAATATTCAATATTGCAAAGCTACAGATAAGAGGGATTTAAGCAAAGAAAAGCAGATATCCAGCTCCCCCGTCTTGAATGCTGGAAAAGAAAAAGAACTTGCATAGCTCATGTTAAGCCCCAGATAAGTATCACTGCTGAGGGATCAAAGACCTCAAAAGACAGCGCAAGCAGCACAGACACATGTTCTGGTCCATGTGTTAAAGCAGCAAAACCAACTGGCCCATCGCAGGGCTTCTGAAGCGCCGTTTTTCACCAGCCGCTACACACCACCGCTGTGTATCACTTTCCAGTTCAACATCTGCTGAGAAGGGGAGTCTGGGACACAGTTAGCAAGGATTCATCACGCTGTCGTGGCCTGTAGTAAGGCTCCAAGATGGCACAGCTAACAACCTGGACAAAGTGCTAAAAAAAAAAAAAGGGGAGAACAGACCCCTTTTAGAAGGCTACTTCTGACATTATCGGCCATGGTCACCACCAACGGCCCAAATCTCCATTTTTAGCAGAGCAGGTTTTCTGCTGCTCTCCTTTTCAAATCTCACATTTGAGGATGCATTGCACTATGGCTAACACAAAAATCAAGGGGGGTACAATGCTGGCTGCCGTGGGGGAGGGCTGGAACAGCCACAAGGCAGATGGGAGTTGTGGGGGTTTTAAACTATTCTCCAGATTAGGATATCTGTTCATCACCAAATATTATCTAACCTGCTGTCAAAATCCAGATAAGAGATTTAACTGTTCCACAGTGCCCTTAAAAAAAAAAAATTCTGATGTCTTCAGAGGCATGAGCTCCTTAAATCACAAAAATTATGATGATGTTGCTTAGTAAGAAGCAAGAAGACAAGATGATAAAAAGACACTACACTAAATGCATAAACATTCCTCTCCTCATCTCTCTCCTCCAGGTTTTTCACTATCAATTCAAAGGATGAGATTATTACCACTTCCTGCAGGCAAGGCTCAGAAGACACAAGATCAAGAAATACAAATGAAATTCACTCTTTTCCTCATTTATTTCAGACTTCATTTTTGCCTTAGTACACCAACTTTCCTTCACATTCCAGGAGTGGGAGAAGGGGAGGAAACCATCCGTGCCTTGCTAAGGCACAGAAACCACAGACAGGGCATGCTGCACAAAATCAGAGCCGGTAGTTGAAGAACACGGTCTTGAAAGCCAACATGCCTAATCCTGAAGGGATCTCTGTTTACACAGCTCCTTAAATCGGCCAGCTGGACATACGCTGAAATTCCCTAGGAAATACTGGGAAAATTCAGTGGATAAAGGAAACTGAGGGAGAAAACCCCCAAGATAAAAAAAGAAATAGTGTCTTACCTAAAAGAGAAGACAGAAAGGTCACCTTTCCTGAAAAGCCACACACACTTTGGTGTGTGGAAAAGCCCAGTGACAAAAAGATGCCATCTCCAAAACTGTATCACGTTTACAAGAAGGGGTGCGGGAGAGGGGGAGTGTGTGTGTGGTGTTGAGTCATCGTTGGAAGGCAAACCCCACATCCGCCAAAACACCAAACCCAAATTCACTCCTGTCAAGAAATAACTATATAAATTGAGTTGGTGAAAACCAGCGTATGTAGGGATGCCTTCAGGCATTTAAGCCAACATGACCTAATGCCATGTTAAGTACAAAATAAGTGCTATACTCACTCCTAACGGGCTTCCAAAGAGCCTGTACACTCATATCTGAAATGAATGTCTTGCCCAAGCGAGGTGTTCAAAAATAATATTCACAGAACATTCACACCCCCGTCATTCCACTGGCATGCTTCATATGGAGGCACATCAGCTGTTTTTCAGCAGCTTTAGATGCATCTTTAATGTCATGGTTTCTCCTTCGTAAATCACTTTCATCTACTCTTAGCCAATAGTCTCAATCTAGGCTAATATAACCTAGAGAAACAGATTTTCCTATCATATACTGTCAAATTAAAACACAACTCAGTATTATGATCTACCAGAGAAGGAAGGGAGGAAAGGACAGAAGCTAAGCTGCAAGCACCCTGAGGTCTTTCACCTGAGAGTGGGCATCCTGTTACGAATCCCACCATGTAATAGTTCTGGTTTCCAGTTTTCTCCAAAACAATCATTTTTGGGTTCTAGGGATTTTTTTTTTTTTTTTTTTAACCTTGGCTCATAAATGAGGTAACAGAGACAGGATGGGCTAAATGTGGAGAATAACCAGTCTGAACTCAACAGACAGGAATGCAAAAAGGAAGGTTCTCCAAAACAACAGACCTGTAACAAGCTGACCTGCCGCACATTTCTATCCTGGTACAAGACAGGATTTTCTCATCTCTTTTCTTCCACAAGCCTCTAAAGGGACTATAAAGGAAAAGGGAACGAGGCAAAGAAAAGAAATGTTTACATCCAACTTTCAGGAACCTAACACAGTCAGCTACAGTAACTTGCTAGACTTTTAAATCACCCTAAAAATTGGTAAACTCTCTCTTTTCAAAGAAAACCAATACCCAGCTCCCCGAGATGTGCCACCTCCTTAATGTGCTGTGAGATTAAAATCAAGTCTCACTGGGTTTCTGTACAGTTAGGAACCGAAGGGCCCATTATCTGACAACTCCTGCTCAGTTCTCTGACCTGTCCAAAGCACTTATCGCTTCTGCAGCCCTTGATTACGCTGCCCAGCTACTTCAACGTGAAACACAGTCTGGTGCTTTATAACTAGAGCCAAAAGGTGGCCAGGAGTGGAAACAGGGCAGCAGACAATGACAGACAACTAAACCCACAATATTACGGGGTCTGAGATCACTGGATCCTAAAATAAACATGCTACAAGTATTGTAACACTTGTCACAAGACATATTTCTAACTGTTCTTTTACAACCACCATTTTACTGTTTGATGATCCAACAGGTGGAGGGCTTAGCTGTTCCTCCTGCTAAGATGTATTCCAGCCAGACAGGTTTGTATTTTGTTAACACACACATACACACACACACACTTCACAGCCATAATGGAGAGCTCTCAAGTTCAGAAACATTCCAGCACCCTCAAAAACTGATATTTATTTTCCTCCTCCCCTCAGTATACACATTTTTTTTCTATAGGCCTTTCACTTACCTCTCCCATAGCCCGTCCTTCCAGAGCAAGCGCTTGAAAATCATGATTCAGTTCATCCATGGAGCGCACCTATTTATAGATGGGCAAGAAAAATAAATGAGGAAATGCTTGTATTTGTTTTTCTTAATAATAATCATCATTTACAGCAATTTTTCTGATACAGACACAGAACTACAGTCCATATTACAGCATATAACAAGGTTATTGAGTTCTAAAAGATGACTTACCTTTAAGACTTCCAGAAGCTACAGCATTTACAGTGCTAGATTTATACATGGACAGAAAAGGAAAAACTAGCAATTACTTTCAAGACATACAAAGTCTAACGCAACTGTCTTCGCTAAGTGTACTGTGGAAACTAGTACTTCACAGCGAGTTGCAGGATTTCAAGTGAGGGAATCGAGTCTGCATCATTTCCTTTCAGGTGAAAATCAAGTAAAGAACTGTATGAAACAGATTTCTATTCAAATTACACTGATATGAAAGAGAAAAACCACAATGATAGAAACAAAAATCGAGTTAAATTAAATAACGCCATGTGAAATGGGGGGCACAGGCTGAAGACAGGAGCGCAAGCAATGCCTTAAGATCAGCTGCCGATTTTAGTTACTGTACCCACAGCAATAGCTCAGAGTGGAAATCCAGAAGCACAAACTGGGGTGTAAAACACCTTAAGAAAAGCCCTGATAGAGTACGGCCTTTTCTTCATTCCCAAGAGGCTGCCAGCATGCGGCACAGTAGCCACACAGCTCCAGGGTTACGCTGGGGATCCCAAGACTTGCCAGCCAGGGCAAGGCAGACAAAGGAAAAGCAGTGGGGCAGCAGTCCCTCCAAATTCAGCCCAGGCAGAGCCCAGGCACTGCAGGAGCAAAGGAATGGTCCCAGAAGTTGACACTAGCCTTGCTCACCTGGAGGACCTGTAGCTACATTCACTTGGGCAGCCACGCCATTGTCTGCTTTGGATCATGATTTGATGAAAATTGATTCAATTGGAACAGGAAAAAAAAGGTAACTTGCAACTGTTAGCTGAGTAAAGAGAGTATGTTGAAAACGCAAGAAAACACTTCCAATTTTCATTCCCAAATCTCATCCAGGCAAGTCCCCACAGATGCAGTCACTGAGCACATGTGCAGAAGCAAAGAAAAAACCCAACCAATGACTTGGGGACAAAGCACAGTTCAACCACGTGCTAGGATCCAGACTAAGTTACTGCCCGCTCAGGTAACATGCCCGTATCACAGCAGTGCTTACTACAACAGCCACCAATTCCACGGCACATAGGCAACACTACACACAGCCTACTCAGTGTTTACATAATCCCTGCAACCCAACAGATCTGCTGCACCTTTCTGCTGGACCAGGGACAATAGTTTATAAAACACTCACTTGTGAGTAATCCACACACTCCACGCACTTCAGTCCTTTCCAGGCTCTCGGCGGGATGTCGAAAGCCAGTACGCAGGGCCCAGCCGTGTCACCACTGCAGACATAGCAGGTGACCTGGAGGCTGCCTCCTCTAGGCCACGAGAAGGTCAGTAATATCCGGTGGGTGATTTATAGGGCAAAACCCCCAAAATTGGTTTAGACGCTAAAGCACCACACTGCCAGTGACCAGTGCTGAAAGCAGTTACACTGTCTTCACTGACCTTACCCCAACTCCTGATACTCAGGGCACTGTTGCCAGCAGAATCAAGTTGTGATTACACTTTATTTTTATTCTAAGAGAAAATTCAATAGACCATATCCAAGAATATCAGCTGTAGGGAAAGGACCATATATAACCTCAGAAGTTCCCTCCAGTCTGAATTCTTCTACTATTTTGTGACAATACTGCTTGGCAAAAGCTCAGTAACACAGTGCTAAATTATCTACAGATATTTAAGTAATTTGTAAATCCTCAATGGCCAGTCACTCGAAATCAGTTTAAAAATGAGGTATCCTCTTATTATATCCCAATTCAAAATTATTTTCAGTTATGCCTCAGCCTTGCTACCTTCCGTGCTGATCCTGATCACATCAACCACAACCACAGGAAGTGAAAGCAGGACTCCACCTTCCAAAATCTAAGGCACTGGCCAAAACCAAGGGCTTTCCCTTACTACCAACCCAATCACTGATCTGCCAGCTAAGAGAGCTTGGTTGCCTCATGTGAGACAGAAGTTCACAAGACCAAATTCTTCTGTGCAGCATTTCAAGTTGAACTCGTGGAAAGGGCTGCAAGCCACAGACATGCTAAGCCACAAAAGCTGAACAGTAGCAAAACATCACTTAGATGAGAAGCTATACAAAGATTCAGTAGGTGACATTCATTACTCTCAGTGTCCCAAAGCACAGATGCAGCCGCAGTGGCACTGATCCAGGCATGCAGTGCTGCAGAAAGTGCTAGTGGGGGAGCAGAGGCTGCTTAGTGCATGTCCCCTGACTTCTCCAAAACAAATAAACCCCCAAAAGTGGAAGCTGTGCTATGGGAACCTCAAAACAAAGCTGCTAGAAGATACAACCATTACACTCCCAGCATACATCGAAAGGATATGAAGAGACATTTGTGTCTTCTTCTGGCCGCATCCTAGCCCTATCAACTCCCCATAGCCAAGCTGAGCTCCCCTCGCAGCTTCAGCTGCACAAACGTCCCCAGTAAAAGTCCAGTGCAGAACACAAAGGCAGTTTCTGACCAAAAATAAGCTCCTCAGCCCATTCTCTCACTCCGTTTTTTACAGTACTTTGGCCTTTTTATTCCAGCAAACAGTTTAAAAATGCTAGAATCATGTATTTTATTTGTCCACATTAGATACAAGAACCTTATCACATTGGTCTTGTTCAAGCATTTGTCTTTAGTAGAAAAATGTGTTATCATCTTGTTAAAGCAACTACAGCAGCGCAAACGTGATTTACATCCACGTGTGAAGCCATGCTCCCATGCTGGCCAGAATTCTTGGTGGAGAAGCTAGAGCTGGTGTAACTAAAACCAACATCATCTCCATTCAGTGCAAGTTCATGATCTTCCACCAGAAACCACAAGTTTAGCAATTCCTATTTCTCTAAGGGTACAGTCCCGTAAGTGCACATCGCTCTCCTCAGTGTCGACCATCTGCCTGTTTCCAACGGGGAGAAGCATGTTTGCCTTCAAACGATGCCATGATGGTTGATGACTATAGAGGAGATACAGAGCCCAAGACAAGAAGAGTGGTAAAGGGCAGAGTGGGATAAACATGAAAGCAAAGCGCACTCCAGCTGTTTCATACCGGCTTGGTTTAACGGAGCGCTATAGTTTTCACTCCTCTCAAAGATCTGAAGGAAACTGTCTTTTAAACACCTCTTAGATGGCAAACTACCATCCTAACCTCTCTGTTAAATGACACACAGCACAAACAGGCTGCCTCCATCTCTTTCCCAAATATACTTCGCCCCAGCCACTACCAAAAGCAGAAAAAAAAAATAACATATCTGCTTCTCTATCTGTTGTCTGGCTTCTCTGTCAGGTAGCAGAAGATGCATTATTCATTACAGATAGTTAAGTCACACCTCTAATTATCTCTTTCATCAATCCTAACAATTATGGATAAAAATATTTTCTAAATCAGGTCTTACTGCCTTTCGGGCACTGTATGTTCAACCTGTACATAGTCACCACTTTTGAGGCCCATGCTCTCAGTCACACAATTCCTTTTTCTCCACTGATGATGGTACGTATTTGTTTGGAGTGCAGGCTAGTTTATTATCCAGTTTTCAAAGACTGTACTCAAAAGGTCCTCTACTCATTTCCCTGCTTCTATAATATTAAATAGCAACACCTCTTCACCTCATTTTCTTACACAGTATGCATAAATATCACAGGGCTCCTTCATTTCCCTGTGAAGGAAGAACAAATAGCTTCTGCAACAGGAGAACACAAAGGTGAAGTCACGACTTCCTAAACCTTAGTGTGCCAAAAGGCAGACGGTACTCTGAAATGGTAATTAAACAATGTAGATGGTGGTCTTCCACCTCACCAGGATCTAATGCTAATAACCATCGCTGACCCATAACAAACAGACATGCAGAGCAGTCACGATAGTGTAACTCTAGAAACAAGGATGTCCACAGAGAAAGAGCTTCTTCACAGACAAGCACTAACGTCAATGAGATTTGATTACCATAAAATCTGGTTCACCACTGAACCAGAATTTTGACAGAAATCCAGAAGACAACGTCAAGATAAATTGGCTGCACAAGGAAGCGATGCCCTGACATCTGGATACAACGTGACGACCTGCTTCCTTGGAGGAAGAGGTGATCTCAAGAAACATCAGGAATCACACAAAGAGGCCAGCTGTAGTCCCAACTGCTTCGTAAGTGATCCAGCAAAACCTGACTCCTGCTCCCACCAGCAGCACCCCCACTTCAGCCTCTTCCAGGCAAAGCAGAATACAAAGTGCACACAAACAGACCTCCCTACAAGCATACTTGTTCCTTCTGCTAAGGCAGAAAACCAGTGAGCTTGCCTTGGAAGCCTGCTTCACAAAATTAAGGCTCTGTACATCAGCAACACTGCTACTGAATGAGTTACAAAGCAATTTCATTGCACAAGAACATTCCTCCCCTTCACATTAGATGCTGTGTATGCACTCAGGAATTATGTAAATCTCACTGAAATTAATGACAATCTCATTCAAGAAGTCATTTCCACGCACGCTACTACTGGAATGTATGTCACTGTCACACACTCCAGCTTACAGCCACTGCACAGACTCAGAAAGGATTTCCTGCCTTCACCGTGGAAGCACGCACCTCGAAGTGGATTCGCCCCGCAGGCTGACTACAAGCCACACCAAGAACCTGGAGTAAACCCACCAGAGTGCTTTGCATCGCCGAGCCTGAAGTTGACTCAGTCCCTCAAAAGCTCTCTTAACCAATTTTCACCTTCGCTCTGAAAAACGTGCGATAAAGTGAGACAGCTGTATTACTCATTACACAGTCACTCTAGGTCAGAGCTCCAAATCTTCTTCCAGTCTCCTGAATAAAAACCCTTGGCCTCACACACGCTGAGGCTACAGAGGCCTTTCCAAGTTTCAATAGCAGATATCCGCTGCTTATTTTAGACAGAACAAGACAAAACACAGAACACTTTCTGCTCTCACCTACTGCAGACTGCAGCAATGCAAACCAATTTCTCCTTAGGTCAATAACCACTTTCAAAACTCAACCTCCTACACGGCAGAAAAGCTTCTCGGCAACTCCACATCGAAGGTGTTCACGGCAGATTTTCCGACCCCTCAAGCACCATGCAGCTAATTTATGTCAGGTAGCTATCTTACACTGAACAATGACACTTTTTAAAAATAAGATCAGAGGGCCTCACCATTGCAAAACTCAGTGGTGGCAACTGAGAAACAAATGCTTTCCTGGTCCCAGAGCTACAGAGACAGTAAGTAGCCCTTGTCCATATGTGGATCACTTCTGAATTCATACAGCTATACCAGAAAGACAGAAAGCAATATTCCAGCAGGTAAAGATGTTCTATGCACTGGTACCATTTGGCACGGGACCTGCTGCTCACCTACCACACCAAAACAAGGCAAGACACTTTTCCCTGCCTCTGAGCCTCCCCAAACATACCCTCTCACAGCTATAGCCAGTATTTAGATATTTCAGAAGTTTTTGCTTATAGAAGAGCAAAGCAGACTCAGATGATCACCCCAGGTGTCACCAAAGACCCGAGGTCTGAATCACACACAAGAGAGGGCCAGAGCAGAGGAAACAGCTTAGAGATAGAGACCAGGACCAAACCTCTTCTCTTACACCTTTAACAAGCCACCCCAAAACAGGGTCTGATGTCCCCAGTGCTAAAAAGCTGCAACTCAGCAAAGGATGAGCAGGAAAACCAGCAAAAGCAGCAGTGTGCCCACAGAAAGTAGCAATAAACGCAAGCACCTGATAGGAGATGCTGCACTGCTGGTACTGAAAACTCCAGCTCCTTTTAACCTAGCAAACAACAAGGCCCACAGGGCTCAATGGCACTTGTCAAAAGCAATCCTGCAGTCAGTTAAATTAACAGGAACTGGGGCCTGGGCTGTCCTTACGATTACTAAACAGGGATTTGAAGGACCTAACAAATTAACATGAGAGCAACAGTGTTTTCATCTTTCAGATTTCCAGTATTTTTTTTATTCTAGAATCATCGAGGGGTTTCTTCCCAAACTGACAGCTACCAGCAAAGTAGCTGAATTGTAATTTTAAGTAAATATCAATGTCAACAATCAGTGTTAATACTGCACCTTATATTAAGCAAATATGGTTGCTAATATGACCTTTACATATAAATTCTAAATGTAATACTGCATCACATTTCATGGTCTGCAGGTATCTCAGGGGATTGTACACTAGCCTTATATATTACGGAAACCTCCTTTATCTAAAGTTTATATTCATCTAGACAGACACACAGCAAACCTATCAAAAGCTGAATTCCACTCTTAATCACAAAGGAGGTTTTCTTCCTCCTCAGGCAAGCGCTGTTTCCGAGTAAGAGAAAGGACGGGTGGAAGTAAACAAAGAAAAAGAAAAGCCAAACATACAGAAGAAACAAGCAAACAAACTAGAAAGTCCTTTGGAGAAAGAGAAGCTGCAAAATAACCAGCTGAGAAATATTCTAGCTGCTGATACAAAAACAAAAAAAGCCTCTAAAAGCAGACCACAGAGCCTGAGGGTTTATGATTTTTATTTTTTGATGTTGGACAACACTAATCAGATCAAATATCTGCATTTATTAGCAGTAACAGCGACTGAAGAGGCTTTAAACTATCTATTTCTATTAAGCCAATTATGTTAAATAGGGTAACCAAAGCAAACTGGAAGGCCCAGATGCAAGGCCCAGCTCTCTAGTTTCTCCATTCCCTCCCCCCAGCACTGGTCCCCATGTGGTCCCATTTCAAAGGCTGCCCTTCTCCGCCCCCAGCGTTTCCACAGGCCAGGATCTATCCAGTCCCTGTTGTCTTCCCTTAGATTACAGCTCTTCTCCCACTACCCCTCTTCCCCAGTTCTACTTCTAGCCAGGAGGCAAGCCCCCCAGGACAGCATCTGCTAACACCGAGGTAGGATGGGCACTGCAAAGACAGGATTTCACTAAGTTGGAATATGTTAACAGCCACTTTCTACATTTCTTTGATCTACGGTAAATTACAGGGCTGACCGCAGCCTTCAGCCCTGCCAGCCAGGCAAAGGAACTCCAGGTTATCCCGCAGTACCACTGTAAGGAATTCTGGGTGAAGTACCCTAAACTTATCTACCACCCTAGCAAACAAAAGCATGGGCAAGGGCCGGGCACTGGGACCACCAAGCCATGGGAAGGGCTCATTCCCAGCCTCTACTGATACCAGCCATGCGAGCCTGGCAGGAGCCCTCCCACAATTTAAGCCCTGCACAAGCTTGATGTGTACCCTGCTACGAGACTATTTTTCCTGCCTTTCTACGCTGCAGCGTAACGTGGGAAATCGTTCTGTTACACTTGTCAGGACAGACCAAAACGTAAGGATTTCTCAGCTCCTAAGATGGACAGCATTCGTTTGCTTCTGTGAGAACACTAAAGATGAAATTCCAAGTTCTCTCTGTTTGCACAGGGAGAACACCCCAAGTTAAACCTTGTTTGCTTACCTAGAGCACCTCAGATGTGTGATTATTATTTATTTATTCATTTTTAACTCACAACTGCACTCCTCAAGTGTGAAAAGGCAAGTGTCTTGTAAAGTTTCCATCTATTAGGTCTCCACATTTTAAGTCTTGCTCAATTTGTAACAGGGAAAAAAAAAAACCCACCCACTTTCTTTTCAAGTAAAACGTTCCTCAAAAAAAAGTCAACATTACTACAAGAACACCAGGATTGAAGCAGTAAGAACAAGATATATCAAAAACATTCAGGCTGCTGCATGAATAAAACATCTTTAGAATGGAGGAGAAAAAAAAGATATAGCTGGTTGAACAGCCTAAATACTCTGTAGCACTTGATTTATATACTCACAAGTTGTTAAAGCTTTTCACATTAACCAAAGGTTTACAAATTTCAGATGGAAACAAATGCCTCCCACTCAGCTGTGGAGAGTGCCTGCGTTAGTCTTGTTTGAACAGCTCACATAACACACTATTTAAAAAATATCCACCCTGCCTGCATACACATATATATAGTATCTAGGAGAGGGGAAAAAGTATTTACCAGCTGACAATAAGAAAAGCATCGCACCGTCAACAACGGGCTTGCCACTAACAACTAGATTCAGGGTTAAAATTCGTTGTTCCATCAACTGATTACAGCACTATTTTTAGTCCTTTCCTTTAACAATAGTCGGTAAAGAAAGAATGTGAAATCACAAGTATTAGACAGGATTAGGTGGTTTAACTACTATTTTTGTAGTAGAAGATTCATCATTACAATTGCTACTACCATTAGCATTCGAAGCAAAAAGCTATTGAAAGTGCAGATTGGCTAATGCTTTACATGGCCGTTAGCCAAGATGATTAATGATGCAGGGTACAGAAATAAATGCAAGAAAGGCAGCCTTTCAGAAGGGCTTGGCTTAGTTAGCTAATTATGTTTTTCCTCACATTTTATTCACCAAGGGAAGCGGTTCATTAATGTGGAATTTAGGTTACTCTGCGACGTCTCGGGCACATATTGTTGGCGTGCAATTTTCCAAAATATTGGATCATAGAAGAAGCAACCTTCATTTTGCCCCACTGGAGCTGACAATACCTTGGGAAAACCATCCTCTGCTTCCCAGATGTGTGTCTGGACCAGCTTTTTGTGCAAGAACTCAGGACTGTGCTAAGATCTGGCTCATTTGACCCCCAGAGGTGCTTTTCCTTTCACTGCCATCCCTACTCTGACCTTCCAAGGTTTAAATTCAGAGAGGGAAAAAGGTGTAAAGAACACCACAGCAACATCTCATTCCAGAGCCAAGCCTAGTGCTTCTCTCAGAAAGAGATGTGAGTGGCCCCATGCCACACTGACTGTTGGCAGCAGGGTGAAGGGCTAATTTATGGCTTTAGTAACAGTTGAGTTTCACCCCAGAGCAGAATCAAGGTCTGAAGCACAGCTTCTGCACATTGCAGCGCTGCCAGATGCTCCCAGTAGAACTGCTCTAGAACAAAAGTTACCCTTAACAAAGGTAACATGGTGTCTGGGAGCAGATTCGCTTGACAGGGGAGAACAGCATCACATGATATCCGCACACAAGGGCAAGTTTATCACAGACGCCCGAGACTGTCAGTCAGAGAAAACAGCTTTAAAATCATCTCAGCATACACCTAGAAGCAAGTTTTCAGACACAGGCAACACTAGATTCGATGCGCTGGAAGAGCTCTTTGTTAAGGAGATTTCCAACCAGCAGTTGAAAACAATTGTGCCAGTTTGCAAGAAGAGGCCGCTGTGGATGGATTATAGGGCTGGGATCTTACGTCAAGTCTTACCCATCTACAAAAATGCTATGAGTATCACAGTGTGCTCTGTAGAAGCACAGATAGGTCACGCAAACTCAGCAAACCACAAAAGAGCTGATAGGGGGAAAGCAAAGTTGGAGAGAGGTGAGGAAGAAAATAAGCAGAGCCTGCTCCAATAAAGCACTACTCAAAACACATGCGGGCACAATATATTAACTGAAATACTTGAAGTCTTCTTGAAACATTGAAATTTGCAAATTCAAATGCATGAAAACATCTTTGCTCTTCCTGAGCAAGCACCACAGCAAGGAAGCAGGTGACAAAGATGATACACCATGGAGACTTCTCAACGCCAGCACGGCAAGCTGCTTGTGCAATCCCAGCTACAGCCAGGTATCCCACAACTGACTGTCAGGGACAGCAAAACCTACACATTCTTCACACTTCTTCTTTGTGTGAAGCTTAAACTGCCTGTCTGAAGATTTCAG
Organism: Rhynochetos jubatus; assembly: GCA_027574665.1. NCBI lineage: Eukaryota > Metazoa > Chordata > Aves > Eurypygiformes > Rhynochetidae > Rhynochetos > Rhynochetos jubatus. Next base: position 2,679,444 of record CM050672.1, on the reverse strand, counting down.
GGTGTTTTTTCCTCCCCTACACAAGGGAAGGCTTTTCCAATACCCAAGCTGAAATACTCAGCCAATCTACTCCCGCTCCTCCTATCTCAGGAGGAATTTTCAAAGTGCAATGGAAAGCAGAAAACCAAATTAAATGTTTCAATTCCCCTCCCCCAAGATACCCCTTTACTACAGAGAAATCTGCGCGAAACAAATCGGCCAAACTAGATGTTTCATTTCAGCAAGACATTATCTTCTAAATTATCTGGGAATCAAGTTAGCACAGCCATTTCAGTGCCAACCTAAGAAAAGCCCTAACCGGCTCACAGCGTTACAAGGAAGTACCAATGAAAATTCAACAGATTTAACGAAACATCCAATAGAAAACGATCTTCAAGAACAGAGCCACACATGGCAAGGACTCACTCCATGCCTTGAACTCCAGCACAGACAGCTAGCCAGATCATTTGGACCACAGCGGCCATCATACACTAGGTGTTTTCCACAGGCAGATCAGGAAATCTCCACCACAAAGAGTTAATTGTCACACAGATGTGGAAGAACAAACGCTAGGGCTTCTGCTTCCTTAGCTTCCAGGATCTTTTTAGAGGACCTTGCCACAACTTTAAGGCAAACTCTGGTCATGATGCCTGCCAACAGGCACCAAACACTGTCAAACAATGTCAAATCCAGACACTTTCAGGGCAGGAAGCAGCATAGCTTGAGTAGCAGTACTCCAGAAGGGCAGCTGCCAGGAGAATTACCTTCTGTCTCCACTTGAATTCAAGTTCCCAGTTAAGAAACTGCATGGTCACATTGCCAAAAGGCAAAACCGAGCATAAAATCCAGTCCCAGCCCTGCTGCTCTCACTATTCTTCACCAAGTATACGTGAAAAATTCCCCACATTCAACACAACGATCCCTGCAGAGTTCTATTGTCTCAAATTATTAATTAAACATGCTCTCAAAAGAAAGTAAATCCCTAAAATAATTTGCTTCGACTAAGCAACTCCCATATTACCCTAACTGCAATTCAGACAGTCTAAGTACATCCATTCACTGTAATTCAGAAGGGACCACACCACCAGAGAACTCTCTCTTCACTCCAGTTCAAGAACATACACGCAGGCACAAGCCACAAGAGACCCCATCCAAGAAACCCAGCCAATTTTCCTAAAAGCCTGCTCAGTGTTGATAACTTTTCCTAGCTGAATCTCTCAACTGTCTCTTCATTCCCCCCAGGAGCAGTAGATGGCTGGCTGGGTTTGTAATGTGATACACGACCCCTTGTAACCAAGACAAATCCAACCTCAGTCGTTACTCACCAGGAGTCACCTTGTACCGCTTTGCTCTCCTAGGTGAGGAGAGGTTCTCATCGCTACCCATTTCTTGCAGGAGAAACAGCACAAAAACCCTACAGCAGCTGTCAGAACTGTCTGCCCAAACCACCTGAAGAGAAATCAGGCATCATAGGAGAATGACAGCTTAAACCTCTACACCACTTCAGTTTGAATAAGATTGCTGGTGGATACTCCACCTGTCTTGCGGTGGATAAAGAGAGAAGACTCTGTTTGCAGTGAAGACCTGGCTGATGGAAGTGTCTTCCATGTAAAGTGTGGTGATGAAGTATTTGTACCTGCAGACAGCTGCAAGTTTGCTTAGGAGTTCAGAGACTCCAACCTAGAACAAAAAGGTCCAATTTCCCTACTTCATTACTTCAGTGTCTGCAAGAACAGAGGAACACACAATATATTGTATTTGTGTGGTTGGCTTATCTTTCATACCGCAATATGCAAAATGACAGCAGTATCTTTAATTGCTTAATTTTATGTAAAAACATAATCACCCCCCTCCCCCTTTCTGGAGAGGAAGGGAAAAATGCAAGGGGAAGAGGCAGTTTCTAGCTAAAATATAAAAAGAACAGGCATTTTCTTCCGACTCAGAACAAGAGCACATTGTCTGCTTCCTTGGGAGCACAGAAACTTGGTCTTAAGTCTTCCCTACCGAAGCCATTCACAGATTGACTCTCAGAGCTGCAAGTCCACACATGAACAATGACAAGCAGGAACAGGCAGCACAATAAAAAATGAAAAGCAAGGATACCGTAAATAAGTTCTGACTCACAACACTCATAGATATTTAATAATACATGATGAATGCTATCATTTGGTAAAAATCACAGGAGTATTATCATCAGAGATAGATGTAACAAAGAAGAAACTAGGATTCAACAATTAAAAAAAAAAAGAAATCCCTGTACCTTTAATTACGACCTCCCAAGCTCTAGGCAGGCATTAACCTATATTACCCTATAATTATTTTTTTCTAACTTTCCATTATCTTTTAGCTACTGAGTTTCCTAACCAGTCTTTCAGGCAACAAGGCAAGGGCCCTCACTGCATCATCTTTGAAAATTTAAAATCAAAAGTACAGTAATCCAAGTGTATCTATAAGAAACAGACTTAACAGGCATCCACAATGATTCCCCAACCCCTTCATGCCCCAGCTTTTCCTTCCACTTCAGCTCTTTCAAGACAAACTAAATGCTACCCTGGCTAAGCCCAAACTGAATTAAATAATTTTATATGCTTAAGACTAGTTTTTCCTCCAAGGAATTTCCAATTTAAGAAGCAGATGCAGAGGTGTCCAAAAAGTCAAAAGGAACAGCAATATTGCATATATCCTGTGTTCTGCTTCTCATGAGTAAAGCCCCGAGGCAAACAGAGAACTGTGGAAAAAGAGGCACTCAAGAACCACATTGCTAAAACTGCCCAGCAGTCACTGGAGTGTTCGGTATCAAGACACATGAAAAAAGGGTTGTTGCCCCATCTCAGAGCTGACTCAAAGAAATTAATCACAAAGATTGGTTTAACCATGCATACCGAATGCAAAACACCAGGACTGTACGACAAAAACATCACAGATGATGTAAAAACCATCGGGAAGTAGAACAGATTAGGTTCCAACATTAATAACACATGGGGAAAAACCAAAGAAAGCATCACGCACAACCTCATGAGCTCAATCGTGCAGGTATAGTTTATCCATACAACCTTGTCAGAGGGGTTCTGCCTCCAAAGAATACATGTACTATTTTTATAAAAGTTCATTTAAGCTAGTATAAGCTAACAAGTTTTTCTTTCATGAAGTGGTACATTTATTAGCATCACTTCATTCACAAAGTTACTGAAGAAAATCAAGCTGCAAAAGAGCAACACATCTACTGACATCACGGCAAGTCTCTGCAACAGGTAGGATTCTTCTGCTTGAGTAAAAGTTTGTCTTCTGGTTATTAAAGAATGCAGTAAACAAATGTTCAAATATCAGCGCAACTTTTATAACTGCAGGGTTTGGTGTCCTGTCCCCAGCCCCCTCAATCTCCAGTGAGTTTTGTGATCTCTGGTTTTAGAGATTTTCAGAGAAATGAAGATGAAAGTATGTGTTGGAGGAAAGGGGGATTAAGAATTTTATGACATTCATTTTAATTCATGAAGTCGTCTTTCCACAAAATGTCCAAACAATAGCAGGTCCTGCCTAAACATCTCCACACCCAACCGCACAGCAGCTTTTCTTTGAAAAACCTGCAAATTTTGCCTACTGCTTCCTACACAACTTAAAGCACATTAGGATCTCTTCCATCGATGCCTTTACAAGTTTTACATTTAGTGACTGAAAACTTGGCCAGTTTACAGGAAAATTACATTTCATGTCAATGCAGTTATTTCTTTTAAAGGGACAACTTAACTAAATACAGTGTTTCCACATAAGGGAATAACTACAGTATTCTTCCAGCTGCTTAGTTCATGTTGCAGTATTTTATGCGGTTTTTCTTTCAGGGCACTTGGGTTTACTTCTTTGTTGATGTATACACCGACTTCAGGAGGTTGCAAAATTCACTGCAATGTTTGCTTTTAAATGGTCCGGATGGCAACACATCCCCTGGGGAGGCACAGCAGGGGAGCCAGGGCTTGCTGCTTTTATTTGAAAACTAGAGGCAGGAGATACTCATGAAGGTTGCAGAAGCTTTGTGCCTGCTGCTCTGGCAATATTTCTGGGAATCGTTTGTTTTAACACGTGCTTACACTGAAGCTGTGCTCCCTTAGCAGAGGAAACATCTCCTCCTTCCATGAGTTACAGGTCACAGACAGAAAGCAAGCATGAGTCATGCACTCAGCTAACTTGCAGCACATCTGACAATGCAACCACTGAAAAGACTTCTAGTAAACACTACTACCAAGACATGTTTGGCCCACTACCCTTTTAAAAACCTTAAGTCACTAAGAAGTCCGCTGAGACTCCAAAAGCACCGTTTCATGACATTCTGAAGGCTGTTCTCAGTTCAGCTAAGCACATTAATAGCTCCTTCCCAATTATAACAAAAAAACCCCAAACCCCCAAAACAAACAAGCAAAGAAACCCTGGAAACCGTATTACCAGCAGCTTCCAGAACCGTTTATTTCAGTATTGGGAATGGTAGAAGCTCACCCTACATGCATTGGCAGTTTTGTAATAGCATTACATAAGAATTATTTAACTACAGCAACAGATTTGAAAAGCAGCAGCGGTCACTGCTACGCTGGTTCACACATCAAAAAAACAAATCAATAAAGGAAGTGATAAGTTTTGCAAACATGCATTTGACTGTCACAGAGTGCACTGGGGTTTCAACACCCTCAAGAGCAGAACCATTTCAGTTTATAGCTACCAAGGCACCGCAGTCCTGAAAAGAGAAAAAGTACGGCTGTATTTGAACCACAATTAACATGCTTAAGCTTTAAAAAGTATCATTAAAAGCATCTATCGTAAGTTCACGTGTTGAGTTTGGAAACATTGAACTTTTTTTTTTACCTGATGTTCTGCATGAATGTTATCCCCAGTAGGCCAGCGATGTTTGCTGTTATTATAGCCGCCTCCACCACTTCCTCCTCCCCCAAGCTGCTCACCATGCTGCCTCTGGAAGAAGTAATCCACCATAGCGTCGTCCTGGGAGCGGCCTGCAACTCCTATGGATCCAGGAACAGGACTGGAGTGTGTCCCTGCTGCAAGCGCCTGATTTGCAGCTGGCTGTTGCTGAGCCTGGGACCCTGTTCCAGATGTCAATACAACAGGCATGTTGGGATTAGCTGTATCTTGAGCGTGCTGTTTCAGGTGGGGGCTGAATGAGTCCTGCCAGAGTACTGCTTTTCTCTTCAAAACACACGCAACGCTCATTCCACCAACACCTGGGGGGGTGGGGGGGAGGGGGGAGAGAGAGCGAGAAGGAGAGAAGGAAAAGAAAACATGAAATTCTTACTTATAGTAAAATAACACACCCACCTTGTGACTGGCAGGGAAACATCACCATGCCAAATCCAATTCCTTTTAACATAGTTATTCACTCCATTAACCCGACAACTAAAATATCAGCTCTAAATGCACGCCCGCCAACAACCCCACATTTTGAGCTGCAAAGTGTTATCAGGATATGCAAGATTCAGATAAGGTGCCCATTATGCTGAAATCAGAATGCCAATTTATGCGATGGACAAAACACCCACTGGAGTGCTGCCACGCAAGATCGCTCGAAAAAAGCCCCCAAAGAAACTGGCGAAACACAAATTACACCATCAGTGCCTGCCGCGCTTATTTACACCTGACAAATTACGAGGCAGATCTTCAATCAATACACCAGTCCCACTGTATCACGATGAATTCACTCAGTCATGCAAAAAACATCAAGGGAAGTTGTTGGTTTTTTCTTAAACACAAACTTAAAGCTCTGGATTTCTGCTTAGAGCTCATTAAGTCCCAAACACAATGTGTGCTGGCTTTGGTCATGAGATGGCAAAACACACCAGCATGCTTTGTGTGAGATTCCCTGAAGAAAGAGCAGCTAACCTCCCCGTGCCTGGGATCTCGACAGAACCTTCCAGAGCCAGAGCAGCCAGCGGTGCCGGTCCAGCTGCCGACAGCACTTGGGAAAGCTAGACAAGTCACAGTAACCATCCAATGCCGAAAATACCCCAAAATGCTTTGCATCTGCATGCAGGAGGACAACTGGCAGACTAGGCTGACAGCAATTTACTAATTTACTATCCCCCCAAATATTTTGAGAGCATCCTAGCAGCACAAAACCACACAAGTCTGTTATTTTAAGACAATGTTATCAGCTGATCCTGAGAGCAAGAAAGATGTTACAGTGTGAATACAAGTGTTTGCCCGTTATGCAATGCTCAGCCAGTGCTGGGCACACACACAAATCGAATTTGTTTTTAGATGTATGGTATAGTCAGAAATATTTTTTAAAAGGATCACTAGTTTGTGAATTCAGTTACCTAAAAGCAACCCCACAAATACCACAGAGAGTTACAAGGATGAGACTGGGGTAGGGGGTGTTCAGCCTGTACCGCCCCCCCCCCCCCAGCTGCACACCAGCACCAGAATGCTTTTACTATTGTACCTTGTGGCTGTAAACCCTGGCCCTGCTCCTGACAGTGGCTCCAACCGCCTGAAAGGCGGCTCTGTTTCCTCCATGCTCGTCATAGTAGTTTTGAACAACATTCAACTCCTACAAGCAACTTCCAAGAACAATTTTCTAACGGTGGAGAGAGAGCTGACACAAAAAAAAAATCCAAATCCTATCTTTGACCAAACCTACTCGAGTTTCTCCCAACGTGAACAGTGTTAATATTCAGAAGAAAACGACGGTAAGAACAGCAGCGATGATTTTTTTTAATTGCACCTACAACCTGCATTTGTTGACACACACACAGGCTCCATGGCCACATGAACAAGTGACTGCTGGGTTTTTTTATACACACAAAGACCTTCACAACTTAATTACCAGTAACAATCAACAGAATTAACTCCTCTGTCTTTCAAGATGTCTGGAAATCACTGCCATCTCCAAATACTTCATAAAGCTCTGTGACAACATGTGCTACGATTAAACCTTGACAGATATAGAATACTACCATTTAATGGCGTTTTTCCATTAGTTTCCCTTTAACAAACATTATCAAAATCCTTCAGTAATATGAAATAGGGCGATAAAGCTCCTCTATGCAATAAGAAAAAAAATGAAGTAATTACTGGTAAGAAATTCACATATCACCAGGGTGGTGTGTATATTAAATGCGGACAATGAAATGTGAGCAGCCTTTATGAAAGGAGGTTACAAGCTATCCCAGGGCAGTCTTTACCAAAATGACAGGAAGATACTATGAATCCACAAAAAGTTTGAAGTATCCATACACTGTGACAAGCCCTGTTCCCAGCGGGAATACCACAACAGAACAAAGTTGCAAGTGGAAGCCTGCACAGCCACAACGTTACCGTCCTCCCTCAAAGGGCAGCCGGCTGCAAGGTCTCTGTTCACCGGCACAAATTCCTTTGTGTTTTAATTTGCATGCAGATCATTAACAATCGCATTGCTATAAAAACAGGGTGGGTGTTGGGCCTCTAGAAAATCTCAGTCGAGGTACTACGAAGATCCGCACAAGTGCCTCCTGCTCCCAGGCGCTTCCTCTTTCATCTAATAGAGACGAGGCAGCTCCGCACACGAGAGAAAAAAACTTGGCAAAGGCGACATTTTGAAAGAGAGCAAAGGGGAAAAGAGCATTCTGGGTAGTTCAAGTTTAGTTCCAAGACGTGTTTTTATAGAAATGCCATGTTGAATGCAGCGGACAGCTGAATCCTGTCATTCAAAGCACACAGAGCATCAGAAATATGTGAAGTCACCTACACAACGCACAATCACTAGCTGACGGGCAGCTGCAGGACTCGCCGCTGCTAATGGCTACGAGGAGCTTTTTCATTCCCAGACTCTTTTCAAAAAAGCAGAACCAACTTTTCCCAGGTAAACCCTTTGCTGCCAAGGTAGGTATTTACAAACAAAGGCATCTACACGGCTACAAAACGCCCAAAGCAGACAGTTTTCCTTTTCCCCTGATAAAAACACAGCGTGTAAATAAAACGCGATACGTTATCATTACAAGCAAAATACTTCAGATTATGGGATGTTCCACCAGCAACAAAAACTTCAGGGACATCTCCAAGCAAGTATCAAGCACGAGTGGCGACGACACTGAGCAAGGCAGCTTTAACCCACATGGAGCACAGCGATGCGCTCCGAGCTTCCTCACTCTTATTCAACATTCCTCTAAAAATAACAGGCAACGTTAAAAAATTAAGTCAGCACAAGAGGTGCGTTTCACAAAGTTCAGTCGCGAAAGGGCAGTTTGGGTTGGGTGGGTTTTTCTGTGAAAGTCAGACTGGGTACTAAAGCACAGCCATTGTTCCAGAGCTGTGGGGCCTACAAGAACTTTTAACGTTACAGCTTGTGTTTTCCTGAAAACCTGGGGAGAGGCAGCAGGAAGCGGATAAATTGATCATCGACCAAACTGCTTAAACCAGCGTTAAAACACCGTAAGATAAATTTTACCCCTTACCCCACCTCCCTCGCTCTTAATAAAGGAAATTCCTTACTCATGATCTGTCTAATAAAATCTCTGCTCAGAACAAAGTTATTAAACATTGACCAAAAAAACACCAACACAAAACAAAACCCGAGCATTTCCCTGGCAAGAGAGAGCCTCTTAAAATCACCAGGGTGCAATTACAAAGGGCCAAACGCTGTTATTACGTGAAAAGGAGATAAAAACAAGGAAGAAAAGCCTCACACAAACACAAAAACCCCAGGGTCACCCAGCACATCAAAAAGTATTGTCTGCATTTTCCTTCCCTCCCACTTGCGAGGCACCGTTCCTCTCCTCTGCCAGCGCCACCGAGCCGCCCCCAGCCCCGCCGCCGACCCCCCAAGGCCGGGGGGGGGGGGAGGAAACCCAACCACCCCCCTCCAGCAACGCGGGCCAGCGCCAGGCCGGGCCCCCCGGGGCAACAAAGCGGGGCCTCGGCCCTCGCCGCCAGGCACGGCTGGGACCCCCACGGGAGAAGGGAGAGCTCGGGGGGGGGCCCCGCGGCGGGCCAGGCCCGGCAGAACGCGGGTGGGGGGCGTCGCCGCCGCCCGGCCCGATGGGCCCGCGTCTCCCTCCCCCCCCAACAATAACACCCCCTTCCCCGACGACCGGGGCGCGGCGGCGAGCGGCCGGGGAGCCGTTCACGGAAGGCGGGGGCCCGCCGCGCTCCCCCTTCCCCAGTAACAATAGGGGCCAGGCCCCGGCCCCCAGCGCCGACAAGGAGCCGGGCGGGAGAGCCGGGCGCAGCACCCCACCGCCGCTCGCCTTCGGGGCGGCCTGGCACCGCTCCGCCCGCCTCCCCCACCAATATGGCCCCACCGGCGGCTCCGCTGAGGTGCGCGGCGTGCCGGGGGCCCGGTCCGGTGCCGATACTCACGGGCGGAGCGGTAGGATGAAGACGGATCTCGGCCCCCCCCAGGCCGCTCGCCGCCTGCCTCTCCCCCTGCCTCTCACTCCGACAACATGGCGGCCCGGCGGGGACGGGCCCCGCGCTGCACGCCGGGAAGGCGAGGCCGCTCCAAGCGGCGCCGGGCCGCCGCTCCCCCGGCCGGGCCGGGCCGGGCCCTGCCCGCGGCCCTGCGCCCCCTTCCCCGCCCAAATCCGCACCGCGCCGGTCTAGGAGCACCCCAGGGGGGACCCGGCACCCTCCCGCGCGTCCCCTCGCGGGTGTCGCCGCTCCCGGGCCGGCGTGAGGCCGAGCCAGGCCCAGGTTGGGGCCAGGCCCGGGCCGGGGGCGTCGGGCTTCAGTCGCGGCCCCTTCCCCAGGCAGGGTCGGAGGGCGCCGGCCGAGGCCGCGCTCAGCCCCGCGCTGCCATCCGCGCTCCCTCGGCTAACGGGGCCGTGCTTGAGCCTCGCCCTCCAGCGCTCCTGGCCCAGGGCACCGCCGGGCCCGCACTGGGCAGCGGGGAGGCCGCCAGCCCCCCGCAGCAGCCGCCATCCGCCCGGGGGCTGCTCGCACAAGGCGAGGAAGAACCGCACCAAAGCACGAGGCGCAGCCGAGCGCGGGCAGGGAGCGCGGGCAGTGCCCGCAGCTCGGCACAGTGCTGGGGGGTACCCCTCCTGCCCCACCCCATCCCCTTCCCCACAAAGCCGGAGCCGCGGGGAAACTACAGACCCCAGCGTGCGCCGCTGGGGCGCCGGCCCGGCTGGCAGCCCGGCCACCGAGACAGCGCGGGACCCTGGGAGCGGTAGTTCCTGCGCCAACACCTCCATGTTAAAGGGACAGCGCGCTCGGCTGCTTTTGTGTGCCCCCCTGCACTGGGGTGTTGGGCTCCGACGGTTTGGGGGTGTTTAGCACCGGCACTTGACGCTTGGGTGCAAGACTTTCCCTCCCTCTTGGCCAGGCAAGAGAACCACGCGCGGAGGGGAAGCGGCGCGGGACATGCCCTCGCATGCACGCGCAGAGCAAACACGCAGCAGCCCGGCACCGGCCGCAGCGCTCCAAAGGGCTCCGTCAGCCGACGGGGTCCGGCAGGGGCTCGGCGAGGGAGTTCCCCAGGCCTGGGCTTCCGTGGGCGCAGCGAGCAGGCCGCGGGGTCAGATGCAAGAAGTTACTTCAAGCCCGGTTTGTCGCACTCCTGAAAGCACGAGCGGGGCTGGATCCAGCTGACGTCTGGCTGGGTAGCTTGCATCCATTGTCTCCCCGAAGGGCTGCTGGGTGATGGGTGTCCCCGCTGCCACGCTGCCTCTTCCGTTTGCCCATGCCACAGTGCAGCGTGCAGCCCAGCTGGCCAGGGCTTGCGGGGAAGTGGGGCCTCATCCCAGCCACGCTCCGACACCCTGCGGAAATACAGCTCGTGGCAGCAGCCTGGGAGGTCCTGAATACCCCAGGCCAGGCATGACACAGGACCTTCAGGACAAACAGTTAGCAAAGGCTTTTGCTGTCAGTGCTGGTTTTTAAGGCAAGCCTTGCATAGCCACCCAAAGCTTTCTTCAGCCAGCGCCGACATGGCTTATTTAACCTGGCAAAACCCTGCTGTGGTAAACTCAGCCCTGCTGGGTTCAGCCGCACAGCATGTTGCCTGTATGGGTGCATGGCACTTGGCATGGACCCCTCTGCCCTGCTGCCACACAGCCCTGCCAGATCCCACAAATGGATCCTGCACAACGAGTAGCACCTGTTAGTGAGGTCTGGCTGCCTTCAGGCTCTTCACTGGAATAGGAATATCAGCAGGTTCTTCTGGCGGGTGTCCCTAACAAAGATGCAGCTCATTCTGCCGAGCTGCACAGCCCTGTTACAAGGAAACTGCCTTGGTGATGCAGTCAGCCCTTCAGAAGCACTCGTGTGGTGAGGCCAGATCAGTTCCTCACCTTCCAGCTGGTACAGCCCTAAACCTGGTTGGACCATGCGACGTCCCCGAAATGCTGCCAGCGTGAGCAAAGCCAGCTTCATGGCATAGCAGAGATGTGAATAGTGAAACCACGTCTTGGTACCAGAGCAAATAAATCTGGCCAGACACCTTTCTCCTTTGGTTGCATTCCACAACATCTCCTGAACATCCCGGGCTGACACAAGACATCAGCACTGACTCTTGAGTGATGAATATTTGGGCTGCAAAGCATGAGCTCTTTCCCACACCATGTCTTCACTGCAGAGCCTGGGGGAAGGAGAGCTGGCAGGTCCCTACTTGCTTCTGCTGGCCAGCTTTTGGGGTGCTGTGCTTGCAAAGTGACAACCTCAGCACCCCACCTTGCTGGTGGGGCTGCCTGGCCCTGAGCTATCATGCTCATGGTAGCAGAAAGGTCCCCAAGCAGCACTGGCCCTCTGCTGTGAGCCAGAGATAACAGCCACTTCACGGCAGGTTGCTGCATACACCCAGGCTGCTTGCTGACACTAGAAACATGGTTTGTGTTAATTATACCTGGGATAATTACATTTATACCAGTATAATGAGAGGGGGAGGGAAGGAGTCCTCCTGTGGATGAAGTATTAGTGGTTAAAACCCGCTTATGCCAGTAAGGAGTTTATTTGCTTTAGGAAGAAAAGCGCAGAGAAGTGGCACATGGGGACACACAGCGGCTACAGGACTGACTCGGAGTTTGAGTCCCACCTTCAGCACCTCCATTCTCCCCCCCCTACTCTCTCCTGCCTCCCATTGCTGCCGTCCTGTCTCCTGCCCCTCAGACCTTGCCCAGGCTCCCAGCTTGTTGCAATCCATGGAAAGGCTCCCACTGGGAGAACATGCTGCTCCAGGGACTTCAGAGCCACAGAGGGCAAGGCAGAGCATGAGGAAGAGGCAGCATGGGCAGTGAAATAACTTCGCCCTCCATGGGAAAATCTTCTGGAGATGGAAATGTCCTTCTGATCTTTGCTGCACCGTTGGCCATCAAGGGCAGCCCCAGATCCCTGGCACTGGCTCACCCTGTACTGGTCATAAGTGACCAGGCATAAGTTATCCTGGGCTTTGTCTTTGGCCTGCAAGGAGAAAAAGATGGCTCCATTAGGTGGTTGATGTCCTTCTACTCTCTGAACGACTTGCTAGAAATGCCTTTCTCCCTCTGATGACTACAGAAGGGGCTTCAGTCAACAGCACTCCTCATCAAACATCAAAGTTACACCTTCAAAGCCAAATGCCCAAATCCAGACCCTCTATCCATGCTCTGCCCAGACTCCATTCTGGGAGGAACCAAGGGCCTGTAGTGACAGGACAAAGAGTAATGGGTTTAAACTGAAAGTAGAGAGATTTAGATTGGACATCAGGAAGGAATTCTTCCCACAGAGGGTGGTGAAGCAATGGGACAGGGTGCCCAGAGAAGCTGTGGGTGCCCCATCCCTGGGAGTGTCCAAGGCCAGGCTGGATGAGGCTTGGAGCACCCTGGGCTAGTGGAAGGTGTCCCTGCCCAATGCAGGGGGGTTGGAACTAGATGGACTTTAAGGTCCCATCCAACCCAAACCCTTCTGTGATTCTATGGTTCTTGGTGGCACAATGCCCAACACAACAGTATCTTCTCTTTGAAGGAGTCTTCTAGTCTAAGAACAAATAAACCCAGTGCTGCTGTGATTCATACTCCTTGGAGCAGAGCTTCCCACAGCTCAACAGAGGAGACACATGCACAGGACAGAGGATTCAGCTGGAAAAGAAAATAGATTGAAGGACTCAGTAAATCACAAACGAGTGGCTCTGGTACTGCCCCGAGATGGGCCTGGCCCTTCCCAGCCTTGGGGAAGTGTAGGGAGGTCCAGCACTTTCAGTGACAACTTGGTCTCTGAAATGAAAAGCCACATGGGAGGAAAGAGCACCTCCTCCCCCAGTGACAAGTTCTTCAGCGGCGCAGCAACATTTTGTTGGCCACCAGAAAAAAAAAATCCAGTGAATTACTTGATTTTTTTCTAAATCAAGCCAAAACCTGCTGAGATTTCCATGCAGGATATTTTCAAAATGTGCCGGCTTTAAGAGCTGACTACATCGTTCAGCTTCATCACTGGGACAATGTTTCATCAAACCATGTTGCCTTGAGACAAAAAGTAATGACCAGCCCTGCAGCTGGACAGCTTTAGTCCTTGTTCATGAGCACGAGCTGCGTGCTGACCCATCCATCGCTCCATCAGCTGCTGTGCAAATACGGCCAGAGACCTCAAATCATGGACCTTCCCCAAGGGACCTTCTCCATGGAGCCCAGTCCCACACTAACGCAGATGCAGGGTGCGCACATAACCGCTTTCCGGGCTGGACTTGTCAGCATCGGCGGACCCAGACGGGAAACGTCCCTTCGTTTCTGCAGCAGCTTTCAGTGATCAGATAAAACCGTGGTTTTCACCCACACTTTTCGCCTACAGGTTTCCACACTTTTGTTGAGAAACCCAGCGCAGACGTTTTCAGGAGTCAGCAGCCAAGTGTCTAAAAGCGGCTGGTGAAATGTTGTGGTTACGGCAAGCTGAAGGAAATTCTGGCTGCAGACCCACCTGACAACAGTAAAGTCTGAAAGTTTCATTTTGGCTGGAAAATTGCTTTTTCCTGTGAACATACCCCCCTCTAAAACTAAAATTTTTAAGCAACTCCCACCAGTCAGCTGTGCTCAGGCTTATACTGAGCCTGACACGGAGACCCCGATCCTAGGTACAACAACGACAACCAAGCAGCTCTGGGAGATGTCTTGAGGGTTATTATCAACAAATCCCACTATTTCCGCCCTGTGATCAAGAAGGAAGCTGGCAAAGCCAGGCCACACGTCCCACGGTTAGGAAACAGTCATGGCAATGCCTTCCTCTGCATCCCGGTGACATCCTTTGCTGTGCTCCCCCACAGTTAGCCACGGCTCACAGAGCCACCGCAGAAGACAGCCAGAGGCAGGCAGTGAACAATCCCCTGGAGAAGTGAAGATCAATCCGTGATGGATTTATGGGATCCAGAGTGGGTTAAATCCAGGAGACACACAGGACTTCTCACTCTTGTGGGGTCAAGAAAGTATTTTCCCCAGAGACCCGGCAGCGAGAGATGTTTTTGGCAGGGTCACTAGCACACAGGGCCGAGTGCCATTGGGAAGGATCCTTGGGTGACCCGCAGCCACCACACTGATACAGTCTATTAACGAGAAGATAATTGAGAAATCTACAGAACAAACAGCCGCACAAACAACTGACAGCAGCTATAAACCAGGATAAAGGAAATTCTTGTTTGTTTTTTAAACCATGTAGGTTTTCCCCCTGGACCTCGCTGCTGAGACGTGTCATGGCTGAGCCCAGCTCCATGTTCCTACCTTTTCATCAGCCTTTTTAACCAGCCACCAAACCCTGTAGGGACCTGGACAACAAAGCTGCAGAGAAAACAAGAGCTCTGATAGAGGCTGACGGATAAAATAAATGAGTGCTCTGGTTACAAACAGCCGTTCCCTCCCAGGAGCCTTGTAGGTTTGCACTACGGGGGGACAGCAGTTGGGTTGAATGCAGCCCCGGGAGCTGATGGGACCCAAAAAATCCTACGGCTTAGCAAAGCAGCTGGAGGCAGGTGAGTTCAGGTGGTGGCACCTTCCTCCCAAGAGGGAGGTGGTGTCCCCACTGAACATGGGCTGCTGGCCAGGGCTTGCTTGGTACCCAGCTGGAAAGGAGCTGGCAAGCTCCAGGGCTTCTCTTGACCAGCACTTGCCTTGTCATGGGGACTTGTCCCTGCTTAGGGTGTCCCACTCTTGTGGTTTAACCTCAGCTAGGAATAAATCCTGTTGACTATGCCAGAGAGTCAGAGCCAGAAAGCCTGAGAGCCAGCGCCTGAGAGTGATTGCAGCAGAGTCCAAGCAAGCCCCACGAGCGATAGCATGACCAAGAAAGCCAATCAACCCACCAACTCACTAACAAATGAGCAAGCTAGCAAACAAGCTAGCTAACAAGCAAGATATAGCCCCTCCACCCCCTCCCCGCTTTTGTACCGAGCATGATGTAGCATGGAATGAACTACTCCTTCGGTCAGTTTAGGTTGGCTGTCTGAGCTGTGTGGTTCCCCCCACTGCTTGTAGTGAGAAAGTTTGGGAATACAGGTGCAGGATCAGAAGCTGAAAAAGTACTTGAATTGGTGCAAGCACTGCGTAGCACCAACTAACAAACCCCTTCTCAGTACTCTTCTCAGGGCAAATCCGGAACAGAGCTCCCTACCAGCCACTGTGGGGAAAACTAACTCTGTCCTGACTAAAACCAGCACACCCACCCACAGCAGCTGTCCCTCCAAACGTGTACCAGGCCAGCCGTAGCCTGGGGAATCAATGGATTATACCTCTGTATGGTCTAGCTAGATCACCCCAAGATCCAAGCTAGATCCTTACACCTACCCACCTCCCTGCCTCGTGGGCCCCAGGAGGGTATGGACACCCACCAGGAACCAGGGAATGGGACACAGGGGTCCCTCCACTACTGCTGCCATGTCAGTGAGGCAGGTAGATGCTCCCTGGGGACATTTAACATGCACTGGTGGCACATTGTCCCCACATGCTGTCACTGGTAGGAGCAACACCATCTCGTCAGTGACTGCTTATGAGGTTTCTCTTACTGGAGATCATCCCCCACACCACAGAATCATACAACCACAGAATGATTTGGGTTGGAAGGGACCTTAAAGACCATCTAGTTCCAGCGCCCTGCCATGAGCAGGGACACCTTCCAGCAGACCAGGTTGCTCCAAGCCTCATCTGGCCTGGCCTTGGACACTTCCAGGGCTGGGGCATCCACAGCTTCTCTGGGCAACCTGTCCCAGTGCCTCCCCACCCTCTGTGGGAAGAATTCCTTCCTGATGGCCCATCTCAATCTCCCTCTTTCCGTTTAAACCCATCACCCCTTGTCCTGTCACTACAGGCCCTTGTAAAAAGTCCCCCCCGAGCTTCCTTGTAGCCCCCTTCAGGTACTGGAAGGTGCTATAAGGTCTCCCTGGAGCCTTCTCTTCTCCAGGCTGAACAAGACCAATTCTCTCAGCCTTTCTTCGTAACAGATGTACTCCAGCCCTCAAAGCATAGTCATGGCCTCCTCTGGACTCGCTCCAAGCAGTCCCTATCCTTCTGATGCTGAGGGCTCCAGAGCTTCAACCAATGCACCATGTCTCATCCCAATTTCTGACCATTAGAGCTCTGAAGCAGGAGGCTGATTAAGCTTTCCAGCTTGTTTGTTATCATTAAATATATAAACTCTGCATTTTCTTGACTGGCAATTATGTGACTAAGCCCTTGGAAGCTTGTAACCACCTCAGTCCACATGACTTCTGCTTGCAGTCCCATAGCCTGATTGTGTGTGGTGGGGAGCAATTTCCTTCTACCAGCTCTGTGTTTCCCATTGGCATTACATCAGCTCTTCCTGGGCACTGGCAGATGACTGGGAGGGATGCTCTGACTTTCTCTTGCCTCTCTAACATCTCCTGAGATGAGCCAGACTGGAGCACGGCATTGGGACTGTCATATCCTTTACCTGCAAACAGAGCTATTTATTGGAATATATATATATATATATATGAAAATATATATTACTGGAAACGTATAGACTGTGTATAGAGGCAGAGTCGCAGGGCAGCAATTCTCAAACAGGATCAAGGGGATGAGCGGCGACTGCAGGGTTTGGTCAGCCAGAAGGTTTTCCCAGTCCCAACTCCTCTTATCCTTTTCTTTCAGCTTTCCCAGACCTTATTTCTTGGGGTTTGATTTGCTCCTTTCACACACCCAGAGAGGGTGACCACCTGCTGCCGCTGCCAGCCTGTCACAGTGGCCCCCCGGGACCCTCCCCAGGACACAGCTATCTACATGCTGCACGTCCAGGTTGTGTTTCCTGTTATGTTCCCGGTTAAGAAAAAACAACGACCTGACAAATTGTCACGTTTAGAAGGACATCATCCCAGCTGCAGACTCATATGATCTAATTTAGGAAACACCAGCATTACATTTGCCTGTGCAACCTTAATTCAGCCCCCTTAGGCACATACTTTGTGATCCAGTCTTTAATTACAGGTTCACAGTCAAGGCTTTTTCCATGGCACCTGTGGCCCAGTTAGGGCTGGGTCTGTCCCAGGGCAGAGTGATGGGGGTGATGTGGATGTGGGACCCCCGCATCCTCCCTTGCCCAAGCTGGGAGGTGTGTGTGGCGTGATGGTCTGATGCTTGAAATGCTTTTGCTTTTCTTCTCTCTCATAACCCAAGTAATTTTGCTAAATTCCAGGGTGCTACGGGTTTGGTGAGAAAGAAAGAGTGAAGGGAGATGAAGGCAGAGTCTTTCTGCTCCCAGCTGCAAACCCCACTGTGGCCAGTGTCCCCTCAGGACCCCTTTGCCCCCACCTCCCCAGGCTGTCCAGGACTCCCTGGTTGCCTCCTCCCTCCCTCCTCTTGCACAGACAGAGAACGTCTGTCAAGCTGAGCTCCACGCCACCCCCCCACCCATGCACACCTTTGATTTGGACACTGGGTGCTGGGGTGGAGGCTGCTTTTCTTCTGATTTCCTCCTTGCAGAAGGCAGCCCAGCAGCTCTTTCATCTCGGCCTAATGCAGGCAGCTGCTCCTCCTGCCTGCTGCAGCCCAGCCTGGGGTCACAGCCCAGGGACCTGGACACCTCCTGCCTCTGCTTGCACGTCCTCACGTGCCACGAAGCTCCATGAACCTCTCTGTCCGAAGGCAAGGGTGCTTTGCACAGCAGGGAGCTGTCTGGGGAGTGATTTGTGACTGGCAGCTTTGCCAACGAAACCTCCCAGCTCAGCTTGTTTTGCACAGAGGGAAGCCTGGGGTTTGCTGGGGAGACAGAAATGATGTTACCCATGTGTTTGCTAAACCCACCCCACCAGTGCCTTGCCCGAGCAGTGCTTGGCTCCCATGTCCTCCATGCACTGGAGCTTGCAGGGCCAGCACTGTCCTTCACAGCTGAAAGTTCCCAGCTCCTCACCAGCATTCCCAGCTTGGTCTCCATTGCCCAGACAGAGGCTCAGATATGCCCTGGAGACACATTACTGAGAAACCCAAGTGTCCCCAGCATGATTTGGAGGCAGCGAGCCCATGTTTAGAGGGGCTGATTCACCCTCTGGACCTGCCCCTGTTCCTCCTGTGAGGCTGGAGGAAGCCAAGGGCAGCAGAGCAGTACCCAATCGGCCAGTGGTGGCCCCTTCCTCAGGGTGCCTTCTTGCAGTCTGGGATTTGCTGAGCAAAGTTGCAAAGGGTGTCAACAGGAGTTGAGCTTTGCACACATGGAGGGACAATGCATTGCACAGACTTTGGAGACATCTGATTTGAAGGGTCCTGAGCATTGGCTGCACGTTGACCCATTCCCAGGCAGTCATTTACCATTATTCCCTGTTCTTGCACCCATCCTGACTGTGTGCAGATTTACTCCAGATCACACGCAAGCATTGTGCTCACAGTGATGAAGCCACCAGCCCTGAGACCTTTCCTTCCACGGGAGCTGATGCATGGCATCTCCATCGTTTTCACATGCAAAAACCTGCCTTTCTGGCTCTGCAGCTCTGGTTGGAGCCCAGAGGGGTGAACAGGGTCTGCAAGGTGAGTTTGGGAAAGTGGCTCCATGGTGTACATGGAGGAGGCCCTGGAGATGCAACCAAACCACCCAGAGCAAGAGGCACCAGTGCCAGGAACAACTCAGAGAGTCCCCTGGCAACAGGACAGGGAGACAAGTTTGGGAATGGTGTAACACGGCTGGCACCTGCCTCGCTTGCAGGAACAAAATGGAGCTTTTCCTGCCCATCCAGCTGCCCACGCCAGCTCCCACCTTCCCCTGCAGCCCAAAATGGTGCATATGCCCACGGATGCACATGGCTGGTGGGGAAAGCCCAAGAACTCCCACCAAGGCAGCCATTGTGACTATGCAGCATTTGTCTGGGTGATCACCGTGTGTCATCTTCCAGCTGGAACCAGAGGTGATGGGAGCACCTCTTTAGGGATGTGGGGACAGGGGTTTCAGGGACCTCGCACCCATACCATGGCAGAGGTCTGCTGGGCAACATGGGCCACTACCAAAAACATGGAGTTCAACCAGGCCAAGTGCCAGGTCCTGCACCTGCGCCCAGACAATCCCAACCACAAGGACAGGCTGAGTGGAGAATGGATCGAGAGCAGCGCTGAGGAGAAGGACTTGGGGGTGCTGGGGGGTGAAAAGCTGAACATGAGCAGGCTGTGTGCACTGGCAGCCCAGAAAGCCAACCATACCCTGGGCTGTATCAGAAGTGTGGCCAGCAGGGCGAGGGAGGGGATTCTCCCCCTCTACTCTGCTCTCGTGAGATCCCACCTGGGGTGCTGTGTCCAGCTGTGGAGCCCTCAGCATAAGGATATAGATTGGTTGGAATGAGTCCAGAGGAGGCCACGGAGATGCTCCGAGGGCTGGAGCACCTCTCCTATGAAGAAAGGCTGAGAGAGTTGGGCTTGTTCAGGCTGGAGAAGAGAAGGCTCCAGGGAGACCTTATAGCACCTTCCAGTACATGAAGTGGGCTACAAGGAAGCTGGGGGCGCACTTTTTACAAGAGCAGGGAGTGACAGAACAAGGGGTAATGGGTTTAAAGTGAAAGTGGGGAAATTTAGATTAGATATCAGGAAGAAATTGTTCCTGGAGAGGGTGGGGGGCACTGGGACAGGTTGTCCAGAGAAGCTGTGGATGCCCCAGCCCTGGAAGTGTCCAAGGCCAGGCTGGATGAGGCTTGGAGCAACCTGGGCGAGTGGAGGGTGTCCCTGCCCATGGCAGGGGGTGGGACTGGATGGGCGTTAAGGTCCCATCCAACCCAAACCATTGTGTGATTCTATGATTCTATGCCAGGAGGAGGGTGTCCCTTGGGGATGCCACTGCATCCTCCACCTGGCAGGGACCACTGGAGAACCATCCATCCCTGCTAAGGAATCAAAGCAGGAAAAATAAGACCCAGGCTATGTTTCTTAATCAATTTACTACCAAAAGCATGGAGTGAGCTTCCCTCCAAGCCTAAAAACATTGTTCCTGTTCACCGACCACATCCTACCAGCCCTGCTCCCTCTCCCGCTCCCATTTCCCTGGAACCAGACGTATTTAAGTCGGCACACCTAGGACCGCAGCAGCCGGATCTACAGATCTCCTCAAGTCCCTGAAAAGAGTCTCTATGCCTTTGTTTGAGGTTGTGAAAGCGGCTTTTTTACTCCTTAACATCTGTGACTTGCTGGGGTCCCGCGGCTGCGGGAGGGAGACGGCATTTCTGCGCGGGGTAAATTACTCCTTTGTTGCTCCTCAGCCATTTCTTTGCTCGGGTTGGGATGGAAGAAAATCAACTCGTTTTTCTTCCTGCCCTTCCTGTTTACAGTGACACAGGGTTTCTTCACATGATAGCGGCGAGAGATGCTTGGACTCTGTAATTACATCTCAGCTGCCGCCAGGCAGGGGCCAGAGGCTGTAAGGAGGGACCGGATTGGTCCAGTGTGTAAGGGGATCAAAGCAAAGCCCCCTCAACGCTCCCCATGGCTGTGGGTACCTGTGCAATGCCCACGCTCACATGCTTTTTGAATTTGGAGTGCCCTGGTAGTTTTTTGGAGCAGCAAGAGCATCACTGCTGGAGATGCTGCACCTGTGTCCCAGCTTCAGATTGGGGTGGGAGCGGGAGGAGGGACATCTCATGCCAGGGACGGCCAGTGCCACTCGAGTGATCATTCATATCATTTGTATTTTAAAGAATTTCCTCTGCTGCTCTGAAACTAAGGTTATGGCTGTAAAGCCAAAGTGATGGGAGTCTGCAGGGACCTTGGGAAAAGGCACCCGCTCATGCACCAAACATCGTCCCCACTCAGCAAAGGATGCGCCGGCCGCAAGCCAGGAGGAGAAAGGCGCTGGGCTTTCCTGGGGAAGGTGGAAAGGCAGGAGGTGTTACAACATCCATTTCCCAAGAGAAGGAAGTGATTCAAGAATGTAACATGCCCAAATAATGGAGTAGATGCGGTGATGCTCCCAGCCAAGGCGGTGCCGTTTGCTCTCCCCATGCGTCATGCTGGGATGTGAATTACAGGTGGGGCTGTCGTCCACCTTCATCCCCCCTGATGGGCCTGTGCCAGCGCCTGGCCTTGCCCCTGGACCACGGAGTGGGTGAGTGGCACCCAGGTTCAGCTGGTGAACAGCAGTGTAACCGCTGCAGCAGAGTGGGTTTCCTGGGAGCTACCCGGCACTGTGCGGCTCCAGAGTGGGAGATGCTGCTCAGGTTGCAGGGAACGGGAGTCATGACACCCCCGAGAAAATCACCACTGGACTTTCAGCCACTGGTCCGGGGCTGGCTTTGCCATTTCAGAATGGTCCTGCTCGGTCAACGTGGCTCTAAATTTGCAAAGAGAAATTTGGAGGGGAATGCCCATGGGAAAAGGGCCAGCGAGGAAATGGAGAGGAGGGAAATGCTGGGAAGCTTAAGGTTGGTTTTGCTCTATATCCTGAATTTTTCCTGTCTGTCTCCAAGTGACAAGGGCCGGAATGCTGTTGGCTTTGACTTGGGGAGAGACACATGGACCATCCTCTGAATTTCCACCCCTAAACCCATACTGTTTATTACCTGTGAAGCAAATCTCGGCCCTCTTGTTCTCCTGGGCCATCCCGCTGACCTCAGGCTCTGAGCAAATGGCAAAAAGCCGCCTCTGAAACATGCTTTCCCAGCACTCAGGTTGGGAAAAGCTTCTAAAACCAGCTTTTGCAGGCTGGCGCTTTGGTTTGAAAAAGCTCCTTTGTTAGAAGACATAAAAATCTGACTCGTTATAACTCCTGAGACTCCCAGTACCATTTTATCCTTTATCTACAGATGCAGTCATCCTTTGCATTTTACTTATTTATTTACTTCTTAAATTTATGTATTTACTTAATGTATTTACTTATAAATAAGTAAATAAGTTAATACATTTTCTTAAATAAATTATTTTTATTTACTATAAATGAATAAGTTAATATATTTGCTTGTAAATAAATAAGTTTAAAAAGTAAATAAATGGTTTTTTAAACTACCGATGTATATTTTAAGTATAGGACCTGGGCTGGACCAGCAAAACCCATCATCTTCCTCACCCTGGAGCTGGAGGCAGGACTTCTGGAGGAGAAATGTTCTGGAGCACTGCTGAGCCCCATCTGTAGCCCCACTGTGCGTGGGATGGCTGGAGTACCCATGTCTCACGTCCTGGTTGGGGATGGCCCCAGCCAGGATGGGGTTTTTTGCTTTTACAGCAGATTGCCAAGTATTTTTATTTCTTCCTCTGTGCCGTGGGGATGTTTTGGAGGTGGGAAACATCTCCCCCCTCCCCCGTGGTGGCTGCGGGAGGGTGATGGTGGCTGTGGCTTTTGGAGGTGCTGGCAGAAATGACCACATCCTGGCACTGATGTGAGCCCAGGCCGGGGGGGCGTCGCCGTGCTCTGTTTTAGGGTCATTTTAGTAACAGTAATAAAATCCCCCCCAGCAAGACTCCTGGAGCCACCCCCCACACTTCCCAGTCCCACCAGTGCCACCTTTGCGGTGTGCCCAGATGCCTGCTGGGAGGCAGCTCGCCAGCCGTGCCACGGCAGCACCCTCAGAATGCCCCGACCCTGATGTGCGCTCCAGGCCCGTTCCTGGGTTAACTCCTGTTGCAACCATTGCCCAGCCACCGCGTGCATGTGATGTGGGTTTACTTCCCTTACGTCTCCCAGCCCCACAACTGCCTCTCACAGCAGCAGCCCCCCCCAGGGACCCAACCCCCCACAGGTAAAGGACAGCGACTTCTATGACCACAAACACTGTGCAATAATTGTTTTGCCCACAATTAAAGAGTTTAATTGAAAAACACTTTAATAACCCTATTTCAGCCCCCAGTTTGGTGTTTACCTCTCCTGACCCACTCCCTCCAGGGGTACGGGAGGCAGAACGGGCGGCACTGCGAGGCCAAGGGCTGGTGGATATTACTGCCGGAGGGTTTCCTGGCGTGCCTGGGCAGGCTGCCGGAGCTGGGCCGGGACTGGGCAGCGGGAGGTTGTTTTGCAAGAGGTAGATCAATGGGTGCGGGCAGGCAAACAGGTTTCCTCCTTCCTGGGGAAGAGGAGCGTGGCTGGTGATGCTCCGGCAGCATGGCTGTGGGACATGCCAGCAGCGTGGCTGTGGGATGCTCTGATAGCACAGCCGTGGGACACTCCAGCACAATGGCTATGGGATGCTGCAGCGGGACCACGGGGTTGCTGACCCACTTCTTCCCTGGTCCATGGCCACAGGGTCTGACTGGCCTCCCTGTTGTCATAGAAACAGACCTCCATCCCTGCTCCCCGCCCCCCCCCCCCCCCCAAAGAATCCTCTCCACGCCCTTGGTACCTACAAGGCATGAAATAGCTCTTGTTTGATCGGGCTTCACCCAGACATGTCATTACCCACAGGGGTGGTGGCAGTGGTCTCCCTTCCTGCCCCAGCAGCTGCACCCACACTGGGGGTCCTTTGGTCCCTTCCCCGGGGACTCACTCAAGGGCAGGGGCTGCTCTGCTCCCCCAGCACGTGGGGAAATGCCTGTGCCCTGTCGGGCACCACCTTCACCGCCCACACCCACTGCTTGGGGGCAACACCCCCCTGTCCCTGTGGTGCTGGGACATCCTGTGGCTTTTCCATTCGTGGCTGTCACCCTAAAATCCATGGATTTTAGGTCTGGAAACCTGCTTTTCATTATTTTTATTAAAGACAGGACCCCAGGGATGGGATCCCACAGCAAAGCTCAGACCAGCAGGACCTGTGGGTGACCTGGTGACATCTATTCAGGGCCATCAACCGTGGCCCAGGGCCACCCAGGGCTGCTGGGGATGGCACCACCACGCTCCAGCCTCTCCCCCTTCCAGCTCCTGGCTGAGGACAGGAGGACCTTTATGAGGATGAAGGCCCACTTCCTGCGGGGACAGAAATTTGGGAACAAGTGGGAACAAGTCAAGTTGGGCACCGTGTCCCCAAAAAGTCGGTGACAAAATGCCATGGCAGGGAGTTGCCAAGCAGAAGCATCATGGGGAGTTCAGCCCAGGGGGGAAGGAGCACCCGGCTGCTCCAGTCCCCAGCGTCACCGAAGACACATGTTGCTGTCCCAGCCTTGCCACACTTCCATTTTGATTCAGAAAAGAGGAGTTAATTCAATGTCATCGCCCTCTTCCTTCTCCTGTTTAGCTGGAAAAGGCAGCAAAGGGGAGAAAAACCAAAGGGAGAGGGTGGGAGCAGAAGGCGACCGCCTCTGCTTTGAAACCAGTTAAAAACGGAGCGAGTGAAATGGCTTTGGACACTTGGAATGAAACCACATGAAAAGCAAGCATCACCCCAAGGGGGTGGCACGGAACTACACTAAAACTGCTGCTTTGGTGATGGAAAATGCCAATATTTGGGGAGAAAAGGAAACCTTTCCCACCTTTCTCACAGGACTGTGGCTGCAATCCAGAATCTCTCGGCGGGGGATGCCTGCCCTCCCCCCTGTCAGGGCTGATTCCAGGAGCTCAACCTGAAAAAACACCCCGGGTGTTCTTAATATTTTTCGGGGTGGGGTGTTATTAGTATTTTCGGGGGGAGGGGGTATTAATATTTCTCTTAGAGGCAGGCAGACTGCAGACTCCCAGCTGCCCCCATGCCCAGGGATGGGATGTGCTGGACATTCCCATCGCACAGCAGCTGGTTCCCACACCCAGCCTGGAGGATGGAGGATGCTGCTTTTCCCCATTTCTGTGGGTTTTAATTCTTTTCTATTATTTTACTGCCGGGGGGAACAACCCGCGCGAGCAGCAGGGCGGGGGCAGAGCCTCACCCGGGCAGCACTGAACCCAAGCGCTGGGTTACACGGCAGCACCAAGGTGGGTGATGCAGAGCCTGCGGGGGAGTGGGCACCAGTAGAGAGAGAGGAAAGAAAAGCAAAATAAAAACCCCACCACATTTTAATTGACTCAACTGCACAAGGGGAATGCCCCCAAACCAGAACAGCCATCGGATGAAACTTTCCTTCGACTTTTATAATTACAGAATAGAAAAGAAATCCTCGTTTCACGTTACAAATACAGTCTTATATAAAAATGAGCCAACAGAAAAGGAAAAGGTTGCGGAGCACCGGTGCCTGGCTCCTGCCGAGCTCGAGGGAGGGAAGCTCTTTCCAATGGGTTTTAAATGACGCCAAGCCTTTCCTTCTGCTTCCCGCTGGGTTGGAGAAGGGCTTCGAGCAGGCGGGTGTCTGCCCATCCCGTCCCGCCCCATCCTGCAGCAGGTCAGTGAGAGCATCCTTGGTCCTGGAGGGGAAAATAAATCCTGGAGATGCTGCTGTCCCTGGGGCTGGGCAGCCTTGGGGATGAGGATGTGTTCTGGGGGACAGGGGGATCTGTTGCTTGAAAAACACTGTTTTCCTTGAAAAAAGAGGGGAAAGGGTGGAAAATTATTGCCTGTGAAGTTCACAGCTTGGCTGGAGGTGGCAGAGGGTCTGGGGGGGGAGTAGCAGGGGGGAATGCAGCCCCTCCCCTGCCCAGGTGTTGGGCTTGGGCAGGTTTGGTTGTTGGCACTTCATGGCTGCTTGATGGGAAGGAGAATATAAATCACTCCAGGGTGCAAAACAAATCCCCAGATAACCCCCAGGACTGAGGAAAAGCCCCTGGGAGGCAAAATTCGTGCCACCCCCACTGCTCCCAGATGGAAAAGGTGGGCTTGGGGCCAGATCCAGGGATCCAGGAGAAACTGCATCCCACCTCCGGGAATAAAAGAGAAGAAGGAGATCAGGGGGAGCTGGGATCCTTCATGAAACTGCTTTTTCCTTCCAGCTTCTTCCAAGGATTTTAATTCCCAGCTCATCTCCATTTTGCAAAGTGATTACTGCCCAACGGACCTTGCACATTCCCCCCCCCCCCCCCCAGTAATCATTCCCCACTTGCTGACGTCGCCCCTCTTCTGCCACTGAACCTGCTGGATAGATTCACCACCGAGACCCCCAGTGGATGGAAGGGCTGAGGCGGGGATCAGAGAGGCAACAAGCTGCCCACCTGCAGCCCTGGGCAAGGGGCTGGGGGGCCCTGAAGCAGCCCCGGGGTGGGCACAGCATTGTTGAAGGCACGATGTCGGCCTTGGGGGGACCCGGCACAGGCTCTCTGCGGGGGTCGTGCTCAGCCAGAGTCTACTCAGGCACTTGAAATTAAAAAAAAACCCCAATAATTAAAAAAACCAAAACTCAACCCAAAACATTCAGCAGATTCATTAAAACAGCCAGAAAGGGGCTGTGTCGAAAGCAGCGCCAGTATTGCCAAATCTGAGCAAGACCCCCCCGAAACGTGGGAGGGATGGGGGGGCTTGCAGGGGGATTTCAGGGTGCTGTGTGTCCCCCCATGTCCCCAGATCTGGGGGGGTTGAGGCAAGATGCTGACGGCCAGATCCAGCTCCTCAGAGCGAGGGGAGAATCCCGGGCTGAGCCCCTTCAACGCTGCTTCCTGCAACAAGGGGGGCTGGAAAATTCCTTCTGGGAGCAAACCCCCATTTCTGGGGCCAGCTCAACACCCAGACCCAGCGTTTCAGGAAATTGTCCCAGCCCCATGAAGGATGATGCTGCTCCCTGTGCCCCTCTGTCCCCACATCTGTGTCCCCCCAGCCCCAGTCTCTTAGCATCAAAATGGCTGGGTTTTGTCCCAATCCTGCACCAAGCTTGCTCCTGCCTGGCACACCGGGAAGGGCCCCACTGCTCCAAGGAAAATCCAGGCTGGGAGAAAGAGAAGAAAACAGTGTCCAGCGAGTGATGCCATCTCCCTGCGTGTCCCCACGTCCCCATCCTGGGGAGGTTGTTGCAGCCCGGGGGTCGGCATGGATTGGGGGATTCCTCTCATATCCAGCCCCCTCTGTCTGTGGGTGGGTGGCTTGGGCTCGGAGGCATCCATGGCGTGATGGAAGTGCATCTCCCAGCTCCAATTCAGGGGTCTCGTGGGATGTGAGGGGGCAGGAGAGGACCAAGTGGCTCGGCGTTGTCCCCCCCCTCGCCGGGGGTTGTGTCATGGGGTGTGGGACAGTTCACTCTAGGGGGATCCTGTTGCATCTGGCTCCAACGCTGGGCCGGGGCCGGATCCAGGGCAGGAGGTTACCCGGATCTGGGGAGAGAAGGGGAGAGGAGGTGTCAGGGGTGAGACTGGGATCCAGGAGCCATCCTCACCATGTGTCCTCACATGAAGACAAGCAGTCACGGCCATGGGCAGTCAGTGACTGCCAATCCCAGGGGACAGGGACCTGCTGGGGTGACCCAGGGTGGCTCTCGCATGGCCATCGCCCTCGTTTCACCCCCCACCCCCACAGAATATAAGAGAGCAACTGGGGCAGACGGGGAAGCCACAGTGGGTTGACGTCCCCACATGGTGACACAGGGACTGCCATCACAACTGCCTCACTCACCCATCCCAGGGGACCGCAGGGACACAGAGGGGACACAGAGGGGCCCAGGACCCCCGACCACAGGGGACACAGGCTGCCGCCCTGCAGCGTGCTGCCAGCCCTCTCTCCCCGCAGGATGCCTTTTGGGTGGTGAGCATGGCTCTGTGGCATGCTGCACACGCCTGCAGGCCGGCTGCTCCCTGTGCACGTGTGTGTGGGCATGTGTGGGCGTGGGCAGGCGTGGGCAGGCATGTGTGTGTGTGCACGAGTACATGTGTGTGCAGGTGTGTGCAGGCATATGCAAGCGTGTGTGTATGAGGGTGTGTGCAGGCAGGTATGTGTGTGCACATGGGTGTGCGTGTGTGTGCACAGACAGGCGCTGCTGCGAGCCCTGTGTGCATGTCTAGATGGTGTAGACCCACCTCCGCCCCGACCCCGCAGGAGGCCAGCTCCTGGCTCCGGGCACACCGGGCGCTGGCACAGACACACTGCACACAACTGCAGCACGAGCAGCCCCTCACAGCAGAAACAGCCCCCCGCCCGCCCAGGACGCCCTGCAGACCCCCTGCACACCCCTGTCACAACTGCCCAGGTCTCAGCTGCCGGCTCCCAGCCTGCGTTTCCCACCTTCCCGATGTGCTACAGGAGGGATTCTGGCGGCGTGGGACAGCGTGGGTGCCCAGGGGTGGGGACGCGCTGCCACCCTGGCCAAGCAGGAAGGACTCAAGGGGACGAGTGGGTGCTGGCCTGGCACATCCTCCTCCTTCCGCTGGGTGGAAACCCTCCCCCGCGCCCGCCGTTAATCCAATTAGCGCTAATTGCTGACTGCAGAATAAGCTTTAATTTCTCCGGCGGCGCCGGCAGCCCCGCGTCCCTCCCGCCTGGCTGGCCCCGGGGACACCGGCGGCCGGATCCGCTCCCCTGAGCCAGGACAGCACCTTGCCGCGTCCTTTCCCGGTGATGGGTGGCAGCGACATCCCCGGTGGCCCTCCCCCACCCCTCGGGTCCCCCGGGTGTCACCCCGTGTCGCCCACCTCAGGGACAGGGTGCATCCCCGCGTCTCCATGAACCCTACCTGTCACCGCTGCCAGGGCGATGGAGGCGCCTCGGTACAAATTATAGCCGCGTTAATTAGGTGGGGGGTTATTAATGAGCTGCGGGGATAGGACTGAGGGGGCTGCGGGCAAGGGGGAGCTGGCAACAGGGTGGCAGGGTCCCGGTTGTGACCCCCTCGCCCCAGACCCTGCCTGCAGAAAGGCCACAAGGATGCGGGCAGCCTGAGCGAGCTTGATTAATTAGGAAGCAATCTAATTGGAAGGAAGGCAGCCCCCGGCACATGCTGCCAGGAGGGGCTCGGGGGCTATCCCACAGGGCTGGTGCAGGCAGGGAGTGAGGCAGGAGGCTGGATCCGTGCCGAGGAGCCAAGAAGCACCGCGTCACCTCCAACGGGATGCGTCAGTACCCAGGTGGCTTCACACAATCCGCCCCCCGGCTGTGCAACCCCAACACCCCCATCACCCCAGAACAGGTCCTGGGCAGCCAGGGGATACAGGGCTGGGTTGAACAGCTCCCAGGAAGGGAGGAGAGGGGTTTCCCAGCACCTCTGCACCTCGCTGAGGTATCCCCATCCCAGTATCTCAGTATATACCTAACATTGATATTGCCCCGACCCCTAAAATTGATAATCCTGCCAATATCCCCAAATGCTGCAGCTCTCAGCACTCCTCCTGTGCCGCTGGACTCACTGCAGCTCCCCGTGCCCCCCCGTGCTGCTGGGGGCTGCAGGCAGGAGAGGGAGAGGCAGAGCTCTCCCCAGTCCCTGCCTTCCCCACTGCCCACCTTTGCCATGGTGGCTGTGCACCATCCCACAAAGGCAGGTCTGAAGGGATTGCGGGGGGGGACACCATCCATGGGGCATGTCTCATCCATGGGACAAGGTTCTCCTGGGTTCCCCCAAGGGTGGGCACCCATCTGGGGGAGGGCAGGACCCCCAGGTTGATCCCCAGACTGTGGATGCTGTCACTGCTCCCACCCAGGGTGACAC
The DNA here is from genome assembly GCA_027574665.1 of Rhynochetos jubatus. NCBI lineage: Eukaryota > Metazoa > Chordata > Aves > Eurypygiformes > Rhynochetidae > Rhynochetos > Rhynochetos jubatus. The sequence continues at coordinate 2,649,712 of CM050672.1, read as the reverse complement.
CAGGGTGAAACGCCAGTGTCACTGTCCGTGTCCTCATCTCGGGAAGCTCCCATCGTGTGCCCCACTCACACCCGGGGGGCTGGGGGCTCCTGGGCAAGGTTCAGCTTGAGGCAGGGGGGCACAGCATCCATGGGTGCTCACCCCCTCCCATGTACCAGGGCAGGCACCGGAGACACTGTCTGTGCCCAGACGCCCAGGAGGGCCAAGCAGTATCACAAACACATTTGTTCCACCGCAGCCCCCTCTTTGCATCTCTAATTGCGTGCCGTGCCCTTGAATTTGCATAGATGGCTTAAAATATAATTAATTTTTGGCACCCGGCAAAGCCCGCACGAGGCTAATCCCTTTAGATTTTGCAGCCTTATCTCATTTGAGCGTTTATCTAGTTAAGCTTAATGGGTAAGGGAGGGGGGAAAAAAAAGCCAACTGCACTTATCTGAAGAGCTGCTGCTCCCCCCAGGCAGCACCGGCAGCCCCCAGGCAGCAAAGAGCAAAACAAGGGCACGACCCTTCTAAAACTGCTCACCCCCACCGGAGCCCCTGGGCTTTATATGGGGCTTTATAGGGAGGCCAAGTGGACTCCCTATAAAACCTTCTTGGGTTACAACAGTGCAATGAAGCACCTTGGAGGGGCACCTTGGAGGGGCTCCATCCCTGAGCATTCCCAGGACTCCCCCCGTCCTGGCGCGGACTCACGTGTAGAGTGGCTGTAGCTGTAGGTGTGACGTCTTCTGTGGCGCCTGGTAGCCGTAGGAGTCAAACCCGCCGATGAAGTCGACTGGGGAGAGGGGGAGAGCAGCAGGGTGAGCTGGGGAGGGCAGTGGGGCAACCTCCCTGCCTCCCCCCACCCCAGTGGCACCCATCGGTCATGCAGCATCCGGGGTGCAGCAGTATCCCAGGGAAGTGCAGCATCACAGTTTGCAGCCGCATCCCAGGGAACTGCAGCATCCCAGGTTCTGGCACCACCCTGGGTCACTGCAACATCCTGGGTCACCACAGCATCCTGGGTCCTGGTAGCATGGCAGGGAAATGCAGCATCCCAGGGAAGCACGGCGTCTTGGGTTGCTGCAGCATCCTGGGTCACGGCAAGATCCCAGGGACATGCAGCATCCCAGGTCGTGGCAACATCCCAGATCACAGCAGCCTCTCGGGGACATGCAGCATCCCAGGGAACTGCAGCATCCCAGGTCACCACAGCATCCCAGGTCACCACAGCATCCCAGGTCGCAGCATCATCCCGGGAAAGTGCCAGTGAGAAACCGAGGAAAGGAGCCAGGCTGACTCGCAGAGATCCCTTGGGCTCTCTCCTCCTCACGACAACAGCCCTTGCCTTGCAGGCTGGACAAAGTGGGTAAAATTGCCCTGTCATTGTCTCCAGAGCGGGCATTTAAGGAGAATTATGGAGGAATTACATCTCGTTTAAAGCGTGTCATTTAGGAGAATTGCAGACACCAATACATCACTTCTCACACTGGGATTTCCAGCCCGGTGGTTCATCCCCTCTGGCTGGCAGAGCCCATCACCTGTCCAACCAGCCCCCGGGCACGTGCCGGAGGGATGGGAGCGTCAGAGCCCAGGATGGGAGCGTCAGAGCCCAGGCTTCACCCCAGCTCGATGGAATGAGAGCGATGGGTGGCTTGGGTACCCCATCTTCTCCCGTGACGATCCTATGTGCCCTCAGAGCGGAACCCTGGCAGGGGCACAGCCAGCCCAGGCACCAGCACCATGCAGAGCTAGGCTGGGGTGTCCAAGTGTTACAGGAGCTGTGGGATGACCCATTTCCCCAAAACAAATACATTAATCCCCAAGGAGCCGTGATCCGGGCGGACTCGCACACAGGTGGCCGGGAAACAGGAGTGAGGTTGAGGGGGGAGCCCAGTTCTCCCAACACATTTATCTTCCCGACTTAATATTCAGCCCGCTCTCAATTTTGATGCCATCCATCCATCCATTTTCAAATCTAATAAGATATTCCATTAAAAAAGATGCATTTGAATCTCGGGCTCCAGCAGCATTAATATTAAAAGTGTATTGAATGCGGGAGTTTGTTTGAATGCAAACACGCTTCAAAGCCAGCGGCGGTAGATAAACCCTTTTGCCAGCTCCCCGGGTACAGAAACAAGTTATTACCGCAGGCAGTGTCCAATTTCACACAGAGATTTTCCTTTTCCGCTACGCCAGTTCCCGGCAGCGGGGGGAAAACATGAGGACGCTGAACCCCAGCATCTCCTGGGCTGGGCTGGGCCCGGTTCTGGGTCCATGGCAGTGGCACGGGTGCGGGGCCTGATGCTGCGGGGAAGGAGCCTGATGCTGAGCGCAGCTCGGCAGGTTTTTTCGCAGCGGCTGTGGCACATCCCTGCCTGCGGCCGGCTGCCGGAGCTGCCAGCTGGCACCATTAATTAATGGCAGATGAACATTTAATGCGGTTCGATGGTTACAGCCTTAACCGCCTGGTTAACTGGGGCCGGGGTGCTCAGCGCTTCCGGAGGGGTGTTTGCAGGGATCGTTGTCCGATTGGAAAGCACAATAGAGATTGTTTATAAAATTAGTCCATCATGTTGCCTAAATTGTTGTTTTCCCCTTGTTTTGGAGTGAAAAACCTCAAGGTGGGGATGAGGGCTTGGCCACCCCGTGTCCGTGGGGATGCTGGACATAACATTTCCCATTTCATCATCCCCAGTCAGTGGAAAGGGCAAGGCAGGTGATGGCTGGCTCCGGGAGACGGGAGTGGGGAGGAGAGCTCTCCTGCAGCCCCCGCAGGACCGGATCCGCATCAGGAGGAGCATTCACCATGAATTTACCGGGGCATGGAGGTGGCTTTTTACAGCAAGGGCAATCCTCCGCACTGCCACGCTGGACCAGGGACCTGGGGGAGATGCTCTGCCCTGGGGGAGATGCTCTGAATTTGGGTCAGCGGGGAGCAGCGAGAGAGATTCCGGCCCCAGATCCACCCCTGGGCAGCCATGCACAGAGATGAGCATCCCAGCTTCAATGGGAGCTGGACTCAGTGCCATGATGCTGGTGTGGGGACCAAGGACCATCTCAGCCTCTTCAAGGGCTGGTGTGAGGACGAAGCCCAGCCCCACACTTTGGATGAAACTGGGCCCGTTCCTGCACCCAATGGCTGTGAGCACTGCAGTCTCATGGGAGACGTGGCAGCTCAGGGCTCGGTGTCCCTGTCCCCCTCCTCTCCCAGCCCTGGCCAGGGTGCAGCAGCCTCCCCAAGGCAGGCAGGGGGGACTGCTGGTCACACAGGGTGGGACCTCACACCTCAGCACATCTGCCTCACCGGGGATGGCAAAATGGGGTAAAACACCCAACTAAAGGCACCCCTTCACCTGCCTGCGACCCAGGCATCGCTCCCCCATCCCTGGCCCCGAGCTGCCACCCCGGCATGAGTCGAGGCCGTGTTGCAGCACTGTGGCTCTCCCCTCCCCGTGACTGAGAGCAGAAGCACTTACAGCTGTCTTCTTCCTCCAGGAACACTTTGCTGACGTAGCAGGCATAGACAAAGCCAAAGAGCTGTGAAACAAAAGCGGGCAGAGAAGTGGGTTATCGGGGTGACGGGCACCACGACCAGCAAATGCTGGTGGGGGGATGGAGGTGGGTGCTGCGAGGTGGATGCCTGGGAGCATCCTGGGGGGGACCCTGGGCAGGATCATGACTACTGGAACCCACCTCTTGGGGTGTCCGGGTGCTGGTTTGGGATGCAGTGAGGCTGGATAGTTTTAGCTGTGCCAGGGGGAGCTGGGGGTGGCTCTTGAGGGTATGGCCTGGCAGCGCACTGGGATGGCAGTGCAAAGGGTGCTGAGCCACTCTGGGCTCTGGGTGTCCCTTTGGTGTGTGCACAGCAGCTGCTCTGCACCCCAATTCCCTTCAAAGCTTTATTTTCTTGCAGCCCCCAAGGCTCCCCAGGAGCTTTGCATCCAAGTGTGTCCCCTTCCACCCCACCATGGGGTGAGACAGCCACTGGGAAAGGGGGACCCTCCCGCTCCAGCAAGCAGCACATCCCAGCAGCTCACACTCCAGCAACGCAGCACCTGGGTGCATAACAAGAACCCCCCTGATTCCTACAGCATCCAGCCCACAGCGACCAGGTTTTGGAGCAGGCAGCACCACCAGGGTGCTGGCATGGGCTCCGTCTGCTCCTCTCTTCCCAGCCCTTGATGCTATAAACGGGCACTGAGGCGTGATGGCACGGTGGGACATCTCCAGCTGGACCACGGCAGCTCTGCCCACCCCAGCCCTGGCCATCATCCCCCCTCTCTCGCTGCACAATCCGGAATGAGGAGGGGAGGTGCCAGCAGCTGCCCTTACCGCCAGGAATATCTGCGTGGCACTGCTCACCACCTCGATGTACTGGTAGTCAAGCAGGCAGCCACTGACGGTGATGACGTGATGGTCCTCGGGCGCCAGGTTGGAGTTCATCACCGGCGTCACCAGGCAGCCCGGCCCGTTCTCCATCCACCATGAGCGATGCAGTGAGGTATTGAAGGTCATGATGAAGTCTCGGTCCTGCGGGAGAGGAGCAGAGGAGGAGGCACAGACCGCAGAGCCAGGGCTCTTCGCAGATGGGCTGGACAGAAAAGGATGCTCCACAAGTGCTGCACACACCCGGACCACATGACGCAGCGTGGCCAAGGAACCCTCCCATCTCCCTAGCCCATGGCCGGCGCCCCTGGGGTTTGTGGCTCCCTCCCACACCAGTGTCATGGACCATTTGGTGAAGCATCCAGGTGTGCCATGATGCCCAGGTGATATCACGGATGTCACGGAGCGGTCACCAGCACGGCAGCTTGGCCTGGAGGCAAGGAAGCAGCTGCTTGCGATGCTGCTGGCCACATCCAGCCATCCAAGAGACATGCTTAGGACCATGGGATCACCCCGCCAGTGTGGTCTAAGGAAGCGGAGCAGAGAGGGTTTTGGGGTGCTGTCCCCCTCACACCCACAGAGACGTGTGGGGCCTCACTCACGCATGTCCCCTTCTCGTAAGCCCATTACCAGGCTGTGGGGCTCTCCCTGTTTCACCTCCAGCAGCTCTTTGGTGCCAGGGCGGCAGGCAGCAGCTCCCCAGCGCACGGCACGGCTGCAGACTATCACTGGGCTCGGGTAGGACATGGTCCCAGCCCTGCCTGCGCCCTCCCCATGGCAGGTTCACGTGAGGCTAAGCTGGAATTAATACAAGCAGCAGGATGGAGCCTGGGCTCGATCCCAGCAAGCACCATGGCACTGTCAATGCCAGTGCCCCTGCCCACAGATGCAGAGGGGAAATGGGGGCTGTGTGGCTTGGGATGCAGCCCTGGCAAAGGGCTCTCGCAGGCAGCAGCACCACATCTGGGTGAGCACCCACCCCACCAAGGATCCTCCCAGCCCCTCTCCACATTGCCAGTCCCTGGATCTGCACTGGGGCTGGGAAACCCACTGAGCATCCTTTGTAGGAAATCACCAATCTGGGAATAAAAGATTTTTGTGGGTGGGGGGCGGAAAAAATAGAAGGAAAGTGGGTTTCAGTTTTGAAACCCAAAGGATGTGGGTTTGGGTGCCGGGAAGCATGAAGAAGGGGTGTTCTAGCACCGCAGTGTCACTGAGAGATTGGGGATTTCCACTGAAAACGCTCAGTGGGCGGGAATCCTACCCGACCGCATCCTCCATGCCCGCTGCATATATCTGGCATGTCAGCTTTCAGAAGAGCCTCAACCAACCTGCAGCAACACAGGAAGTTGATTTTGTCCTTGCGACCACCCCAAGAAGCCCCTTTCCCTGCCGCGGGCAGCTGCAGAGCCAGCAGGAGCCTGTTCCCCTGAGTCCTCTGCGATGCCCCAAGCACAGCATCCGGGTCGGCAGCCTCAGAGCTGGGACCAGGATGCCCGAGCGGGGTACATCCTCAGCACGGATACCCCAACCACTGGCTGAGGATGCTCAAACCATCTGGTGATGCATCACCACTATATTAAGTTTGGCTCTTTAATGTCATAGCCCAGGCTGGGGTGGAGAGACATGTAGAGGCACAGCCCCGCTCACATCCTGAGGATCCACTGCCACCGGGATGGCTTTTCAAAGCCATGAATGATGTCCAGCCGACCTCATGCCACTGTCGGATGCTCTGGGGATGAGCGGCAATTGCAGAGTCCCAGGAGACCCCAGAAAGTTGGGAATCTGCAGCAGGAGGGGTCTCCTCCTCCCCATCCCGTTGCCTTGCCTGTCCCTGCCTGCACCATGAGCTGAGCTGCTGGAGACCCTGCCCCAAACCTTCTTGCCATTGCTTGCCACTGGCCTCTGTGTCCCTTCTCCACTTTACCTCCTCACCAGCACGTTGGGAAACGATGCACCCCATAAACCCAAGTGTGCCCCAGGGATTAATGAGCACCCCACAAATCCCAACTCATCAGACTCATTAATTTTGCACTCCTGCTCCCCTCCCCAGTCCCCTGCCTCAGCCTGAACCATCTGTCTGCCCATGCCATGCACGCCTGGGTGCTCGATAGTGCAGCCAGGAGCCCCCAGGAAGGCACCCCCAGCACCCAGGTGGGTGCTTTGCTGCCAGTGTGGGGGCACTCACAGGCTCTGGGTCAATTTTGGGGCACAGAGGAAGCAGGAGGGCAAGCAGCAAGAGAGCAGGGAGGATGGAAAGATGGAGGGAGGTGGATGGGGGGAGGAAGAGGAGGCAGATGGGAGGGGTTACCTGTGACAAGCGTCCAACCTCCAGGTAGAAGCAGATGATGAAGGCGTTCCAGCCGACCCACAGCACCAGCCACACCGCGTACTGCCGAGAGGAGAGCCGGTCAGGGCACACCACGCCAACGCACCTTCCCCGCTCCATTTGTCCTCTGCCCCACTCGCTGGATCCCGTGGGATCCACAGGGATTTGGGTTTGGATACGGGACGGGACCTGGAGCTGAGCCATCCCAGGGGGAGGCACACGATGCTGCACCCGGGTATGGGGAGTAGCATCCGCTGTGGTACCTACCATCATGAGGTATTTGGATCTGTACTGGATGGTCCCAAAAATACCCAAAATAACGGCCATGATGTGTAAAAAATTAGCCAGGATGGGCACCCACTGGTAGCCCAGGAAATCAAAGATCTGCCTCTCCAGCGCCGCTACCTGCAACAGAGCAAAGGAGGGTCATGGGTATTAAAGCAAGGCATCGGTCACCGCAGCAGCTCCCAGGATGCTAAAGGCAAAGAGCAGCCAGTAATTAATGGGAAATCCCATGGATAATTAGCTGCAATGGGCTGAAACGTCTGCGTGATGGATCGGCCGGCAGTGGGCAAATGCATGGCAGTGAGCGAGGGGTTATGAGGAATAAATGGAGCTGAGAAGGGGGAGCAGGGAGATGTCAGCTTGTTGTTCCACCAGCACCCTCCGTGCCTCAGTTTCCCCATCACTCAGGTCTCAAGCATTGATGAACGTCACCCTCCGGGCTGGGTTTATCCCTGAACTCAGCTTATCCAGGGAAAACCTCCTGCTTGGGCCATGCACAGGGTCCCCCGGTACTTTGCCAGCCCGTCCTCACCAGCGTGTCGTGTGACTTCCCATTTAACGCCCTTAGGTTTGATCATCGTTACCTTTTGTAACACATAAATAAGGACGTGGCGCAGCTTAATAAATCGCACGCACGCAAAATCAGAGATGGCAGCTGGCAGGAGCTGCCCGTTATCCCTGAGCTTATTTATGGCTCTATTTGCCACTGGCTCGGGGTCTATTACTCTTAATTACAGGATTAGCCTCAAGGAAGGTGTTAGGTGAGGCAGGAGTGCTGGAGCATTCACTGATGGTTTTAAGTTTAAAAATGGAGATTTGATGAGCTAATGGTTTTGTAGGGAACTTCTGGGGAACTTTGGGGTGCATTGGATGCCGCAGTCCCCAAGGACGCAGGGACAGAGCTGCTGCAAGATGTGTCTCCAGCAGCCTTGCAAACCAAAAAAGCTCTTTACATTTATCTTTTTGACAGCCCAGCCCTGTCTCACCACTCTTTGAGATGCCCCAGATTCACCTGATAAACACCACGAGCTTTGGGGCCCTGAGTGCCCCCTGCAGCACCATGCCTCTGTTTCCCCTCCTGGTACAATGACTCTCATCCTGGCAGAGAAGTGGGAGTTTATCCTGAAAAGCGCAGGACAAAACGGGCTTTACATCCTCCTCTCTGTTCACTGGCAGCTCCCCCAGTGATCGGGATTCAGGGGAGCTCCATCCTGCTGCTCCTTGAAGTTCCTGTGAGGGTTGCAGCCCCAGGGCTGCCTGAGGGCCCTGCAGCATCCCTGCCCATCCAGCCCGACTTAATGTGGCCTAATTACAGGGGGGGAACAAATGATGTGGCAAAAGTCCTTCCCTAAGTGTTTTGTGAGGATGAGCCATGGCTAATTCATGTGTTTGCAACTGCCAGCCTGCCTCAGTTTCCCCATCCATAAAGCATCACACTCTCATTGAATTGGCTCAACAAGGGCTCCAATTAACACCTATTAACGCCCACCTCCATCCTGCCAGCAGGCAGAAAGCCAAAGGCAGAGCCGAGGACCATGGTAGCCCATTCCTTACCCTACCCCGGGACAGGATCTGCAGGATCTGTGTTGGCAGAACCCTGGTTTCAATTAAAGCCATGCCTGGGCAGCCTGAGGATCTGCAGGGCCGAGACCAAGGCTGTTTGCACTGAAGCTTAATTCACTTCCACACTATTTAAACTCTCTGAGGAAACAGCCTTTGGAAATACTTACAACGAGGCTGTAAATCTTTTAAATTGAGGAATGTAAATAATAAATGATACAAGGAGCACGGTGCTCGGGGTTTTATAGCCACCCATCGATCTGGTGGCTGTTGACAGAGCTGCTTAGCGGGAGCTAGATGCGAAGGCTGCGAGATTCGGGTTCTGGTGAGTCTTCAAGGAGAGGGATGGGACTGAGAAGAGCCCCTGAGCATCCCATGGAGCTGGAGTGATGTGCTTACACCCGCATGGCTCCTTAATTCCAGCCCATCAAGCTACGACAGGCTGAAGGAGAAGGAGCTGGAAGGAGCCTGGTTGAGCAGAATCCTCCTTCATCCAAAGGAGAGGCAAAATTAGTGGCAAACACCACAGTCTCCCCACGGATGAGTGAGCGCTGCTAATTGCACCGAAAAACCCTGCCAGAGCCACCCTGGCAGGTAAAATGCTGCTTTGTGCGTGCTGTTATTTAAGCATATTCCCCCTGTGTGAAAAGCAAATCTTGTTTTTTCAGCCTCGTTGGATCTTGCTTAAACTTAAGGAAAATAGGGAGACAGTAAAAACACGGCGAGTCTGTGGCTGCAGCTCCCCTGGGACTTGCTGCCTGCAAAGCGCCAAGGGCATCCCAAGGGCAGGGCAGCAGCCGTATGAGGCTTCACTGCGCATCACGAGTGGGTAAACCGAGGCATGGCCACACTCCCAGGGGAGAGGGTGGCACAGGTTTGGCACTGCGGGGCTGAGCAAGAACCGTCTTCACCTCACACGGATGCTCCTGGCTTGGTCCAAGCAACCCTCACTGCTCACTTGCTGCAGACCCCAGGTTGGTCTGGCATGTGAAGCACCCTCGCCTGATCCTTTGGGGATGGCATGTCCCTCGGCAACAACCTTCAAGACACCCAAGCTTTGCATGCAGCCGCCACCAGCCATTGCTCAACAGTGGCCCTAACGAAGCTCGAGCGGTGAGCAAGCCCGGCTTCAGGGCTCATCATCGCTTGCGAGCATGGCAAGGGGATCTGCAAGCTCTTGGCACGCTCTGCAAGAAACCTCCGAGCGGCTTGGGGACCAGCAGCATCCATCTCCCTCAACCCTAGGTGACTTGTGGAGCTCAGAGCATCCTCCCCAGGCTGTCTTCCTGCCATTAGGGGTATCTCCCATCCTAGCAGCAGCCCTGCTAACCGCCCACCCTCATCAACACCCTGCTCTCCCCTTGCAGTTCTTACTGCTGCTCCGCCATGAAGCCGTGATGCTCCAAGGGGTGTGGGGCTGGGAACCACACACCATCCTGCTCCTAATTAAGATAAACCTGCAGCTGATCAATGCAAAGAGTTTTAGGGCTCCCTCTTAATTAAACACTGTCTAGTTTATTGATCGGCCCCAAAAGTTCCCTTTGCAGCAAATCATATCAATTAGTCGGGGGCAGGCGCGCACCAGGGTCCTGCTAATTGAAACGCATTGTCTGCAATGATTTTATTTTAATCAAGAAATCGAAGCGGGCGAGACACGGGGACTGGGCTCCATCAGCGCGTGGCAGTCCCCAGGCAGGACCGCAGCAGGAGGGGACATGTGCGTAAGCCCTTGGGGACAAGGACCTGCCAGGCTCAGCCCAGAACAGGCAGAACTGGTGAGACAGAGCTGGAGGAAAATGGGGCTTTTAGGGGTGCTGGCACCAAATCCAGGAGGGAAGAAGCTTGCCTGTCCCCAAATCACCCCCTGGTTATGGCACCTTCACTTTCCTCTGACCCATGCAGCTACCTGGTGGGGTTTTCCCAGTCCTTTTTAATCCCCATGACAAGGATGGGAGAGATGAGTCCCACTGCAGCTGTGCCAGGAGGATTGCACAGACACCACCAGGGAGCACCTTCCCCCATGTCCCATACCCACCAGATTTGATATTTTGAGGTTGGAAATCCCTCCTGCCACCCAGCTGGGCAGCACTGGGCCCTGGGAACAGCATTCCCAAGCCAGCACCCTCCAACCCGCTGCAGTATTGAACCAGAAATCTTCATGCCCAGCAGCTGCCATTTTTGCTGTCTTGGAAACTGAGAACCACAGGATGGGTTTGACTGGAGGGATCTTCAAAGACCACCTAGTTCCACCCCCTGCCATGAGCAGGGACACCTTCCAGCAGACCAGGTTGCTCCAAGCCTCATCCAGCCGGGCCTTGGACACTCCCAGGGATGGGGCATCCACAGCTTCCCTGGGCAACCTGTCCCAGTGCTCCCCACCCTCTGCGGGAAGAATTCCTTCCTGATGGCCCATCTCAATCTCCCTCTTTCCGTTTAAACCCGTTACCCCTTGTTCTGTCACTCCCTGCCCTTGGAAAAAGTCCCCCCCAGCTTTCTTGTACCCCCCAGGCACTGGAAGGGGCTCTGAGGTCTCCCCAGAGCCTTCCCTTCTCCAGGCTGAACACCCCCAACTCTCCCAGCCTGTCCCCATGGCAGAGGGGCTCCAGCCCTTGGAGCATCTCCGTGGCCTCCTCTGGCCTCGCTCCAACAGCTCCGTCTCCTGCTGTTGGGGGCCCCAGAGCTGGAGGCAGAACTGCAGGGGGGGTCTCCCCAGAGCAGAGCAGAGGGGGAGAATCCCCTCCCTCGCCCTGCTGGCCACGCTGCTCTGGATCCAGCCCAGGACACGTGTGGCTTTCTGGGCCGCCAATGCACACAGCCGGCTTATGTTCAGCTTTTCGCCCCCCAGCACCCCCAAGTCCTTCTCCTCAGGGCTGTTCTCAATCCCATTCATCACCCAGCCTGTACTGGTACTGGGGATTGCCCTGTTCCAAGTGCAGGACCTCACACTTGGCCTGGTTGTACTTCAGCCCACTCCAGCCTATCCAGGTCATCCCACCATCCCTGCTGAGGACAGGCTGGAGCCACCACAGGCCCCCCCAGTCCACAACCCTGCTCAGGATTTACAGAAGCAGGACTTAGAAAGCAGATCCTCCCATCATATCCACCACACCTGATGGTTCTTAGAGAGTTGTCCAAAACCCACTTAATTACCACCAAAACCAAAGGGACATGGGACATGGCCACCTGTGGATACAAGTGACCCCAACGCACAGGCCTACAGGGGCTGAGCAATCCTGGCAATGCCAGGGATGATTTATCCATGTCCTCTTCCTGCTGTGCCCAGGGGAGGTGATGCTCGTGTCACCAGGACCAGGGGTGAGGACGCTGGCCTGGCTCTCCCACAGCAGGTCCCTCCCGCTCTCCCTGACTCCCCCAAAGGTGCAGAGCAGTATGGTTGGGTGCTGGGCGATGCTCTGGGGACATCCCTGCTGCTCACTGGGCCCTTGCCCAACCCAACCCCCCCGAGCATCACCCCAAAGCACACCAGCACCCCAGGGTGCAGCAGGCAGGGAGTCATGGTTGGGGACATGAGGCAGCAACCCCTCATCCACAGCTGCATCTCAAGCCATGCCACCCCCATGCCCAGAGAGTGATTTTTCTGGGTCCATGACTATGTATTTAATTGCTTTTAAACAAAAACCGCCTGTCCCCGACGTCCCCAAGGGGGAACTCAGGTGTCTGGAGCACGTGGGGCAGCAGTGACATGGGGAGAGGGGGCGCAGTGACACAGGCGTCTAGCCCCATTAAATCACAAAGGGTGATGCCAGTCATCCTGTCCCGCTGCCCGCAGGGACACCCTCAGCCAGACCACCACGTGCCCTTCCCTGTCCCAGGCTCCCCCTGGCCACTGCTGCTACAGCTGGGCCATTCTGGGGCAGAATAAGGGGTTTGTGTATTTTTACTACTTGGACAAAACACTTTCTGGGGCAGGTAACATCCCCTTTTTTCTTGGATGGAAACTCCTCCTATCTACTTTTTCCCCTTTCTAGGAAAGATCAGGGGGAATGTCCCCTTCCCCTGCTCATGTGGCTTTATTAAAACCCTCATAAGGGTGACAGGCAGGTTTGCTCCTGCCTGCAAATGTCAGAGCCACGACCCCGGAAATCCAGCAGCATCGGATCCGGCAGCTGTGGTTTTGGTGGTGGTGGTAAATTCCATTAAAATCCCCTTTTCCCAAACCTCAACCTCTACTGCTGGGGCTGGCTGGGGTGAAATCCCCCAGAATCTGGGGTCAGACCCCGTGCACTCAGGGGTGCTGGGTTAGGGAGCTGGTTCCCTTGGGGTGAGCCAGGGTCGGGATTCCTGGATCCAGGCTGAGCCTGGGAGATCCAGCCGCAGTGGAACCGAGGGCTGAGGACAGACAGCAGCTGCTGCCAGAGCCCACGGGCTGCCTGCGCTGTGGAGGGCAACGGAGCTGCGGCAGGAGAAGGCAGCACGTGGGCATTCACAGCCTGTCTGCACTCAGTGCCTGCCTGCATGTATGGCCTGCCTGCACACATGGTCTGCCTGCACACATGGTCTGCCTGCACTCACAGCCTGCCTGCCTGCTCATTGCACCCCCCACTCAGAGCAGATCCAGGTGAATCAGGGCGCTCAGGGACTCCTCACCACTCCCAGCCACACCCTCACCGCCCCTTCCTCAGCATCCCACTGGGACGGGGTGCAGTGTGCCCATCACACATGTCGTGTGCCCACCACGTGGGTACATGGCAGTACCTTGCATCCTGTGCTGATCTCCAACCACCAAATGCTTGGCAGAGTGGGAAGAATCCCAGCACAGCACCCACTGCCAGCTGGGATACAGGATGCCAGGAGCCCCAGGGGACTCGGCCGTGGGGAGGGAGGGGGCAGAGGGGTGAACCCCCAAAGGGGACACTCTGCAACGGGGAATTCTCAACCACCAAAGCCATGGACCCAGCATCCCTGGGCACACAGGGTCTTGCTCGATGTTGGGGCGGTTCGATGCACCAGGAGCAAGAAGCTCCACCCAGGCTACAGGTTGGGGAGAAGGAGATTTTTAAGGGATATTGTTTCCCCATCACGGAAACGGCAGCTTTTCTGCTGCCAGCTCCCAAGGGATGTGGCTCTGACATGTACAGGCAGCAGCAAATCTGCCCATCACCCTTCCCAGGGTCTTCACCAAGCCAAGCGGGCAATATTCCCCATTGATTTTTCCTGGAAAGGAGTAAAACACAGGTGGGAAAGTTCCCATCCCAGAAACAAAGGGATGTTCCCCCTGAAAATATTCCCCCTAAATACTGAAAAGCCCTGACACCCAGCTGCATTCGTTTGGGTGTCGGGAGGCCGGAGCAGGCTGCTCCTCCCGGCTGCCTGCTGCCCTCCATCCCAGCAGCAGCATCTGCCCATCTCTTGCTGCAGCGTGGCAGGAGCAGAGAGGGCCCCCGCTACCCCCCGATGGGTTATTATCCTTCAGGCGGGTGATTTCCTCCCGAACACCATATGCCTGGGGCTCGCCAGGGATTTAACTTTTCATTTCGCTGCATTTGGAAGAGATCTGGGGGTTTTATTCCGCCTTGAATTCCCCTCTGTGCTGCATCCGAAGATGCTGAGAGCATCACTCCCTCCCGCCGAGCCCGTCCTGTTGTGTCGGGCAGAAATGCCCCATTTCTAGGAGGTTTGGCCAAAACCATGTTGGGGTTTAGGGAGAGAACACTGCCGGGGCAGAGCTGTAGGGCTGGATCTGGCCCGCTAGCAGGATGCCTGATGCTGTGGGTCCCCATGAGGACCCAGGGCTGGGTGTCCCCGCAGCAGATGGAGCATTGTTGGGGTCAACGAAGCGCACGGGGCTCCCAGGGACCGGCTGGGTCCCGCCCCCACCCCTAGGAGGGAAAGCAAAGCCAGCTCCCAGCCCCAAAGGATGCTATGGGTACCCACATCCCCACCCCAAAGCCCACAGCACCCCATGCTGGCTCACCCACTCCTCACAACCCCTCTTTTTGAGGGAATTGAAGGCATTTTTCTGATTTTTGCTCTGCCAGCACCTTTGCCCTGCTCCTGGGGAGCCCGAGGAGCTGTCGGAGGCGTTCTCATCGCGCGGTACCCGTGAGCCACCCGTCTCCACTTAGGGAAATTGGCTGCGATTTAAATGAACGGCGAGCGAGTGAATTGACTATTAAGAAGGTGCAAACACCGCTGTGAACCCAGGGACTTCATTTAATGACTTGGAAACAAGTTCTTGACCTACTTCCAACTTGCAAAAGCCTTCGTGAATTTGCAGAGGAAAAGAAATTAAAGGCGCCGGAGCCTTGATCACGCTGTGGTATCAGGTGGTGATGAGCAGGTTGCGGCCCCTGGCCATAAAGATGCTCCGGGACTGAGCAGCCCCATTGGAAAACACGGCAGGAGCAAAAAATGGTGTGAAAGAGGCACAAGTTGGGTCATTATTCAGGTGTTGCAACTCCTCGATGATGCCAGTGGGTTTTGGGGGGCTCCTGCCTTCTGCACACTCCCTTTCTGCCCCCCAACATCGGCATTGCTGGATTTAGGAGCTCTGGGCACATGGCTCAAGCATCCCAGATCTCTGAGATGTGGCTGCGGATCCTGGGGGTACAGGCAGAGACTTGGGGTGTGTGGGCTCCCTTACCACAGCCCCCCAGCACTCACCACCCATCCACTGGGTTTTTCTTCCTCTCACCTGTTTTCCACCCACCCTCCCTGGCCCCCTTCCTGGTTATTTATTTCATTTCACCGCATCCGGCAGTGTTGCCATGGGAACGCAGCAGCATCCCTGGCTGGATACGCTTGTCTAGACACTGCACGCCAGGAGCCCACGACAGCAACCTGCTCCGTGGGCTGGATACGGCCCCAGAGCAGGCTGTACCCCCGGGTGCGAGGTCACCTTTGCACCCATCCCCAGGACAGCCCAAGAGACCTCAGCATCCACATGGCTGGGTGCCCTCCAGGCACCTCAGGTCCATGCTCCTGACTCCATCCATCCCTGGGAGGTTCTGTACAAGGAGGGCTGGGAAATGCAGCCCTGGGGTGGCTGATGGCAATATAATAATAATAATGATAACAACAACGACAACAACAACAACAACAACAACAACAACAATAATAATAATAATAATAATAATAATATCAATAATAATAATATCAATAATAATAATAATAATATCATCCCCAAAATGCAGCCCAAGGGCTGCAAAATGCCCTTTGCACAAGGCTGATTACACCCAGCCCGCTACTGGTTTGGCTCCATCATAGGGAAGGGAAACGGAGGCACGGCATGGGAAGACACCCCCAAACCTTTGCAGTGCTCTGGCTGGAACACTGAAATGACGCTAGGGCAGTGGATGTTCCCCCATGGAGAAGGGTGTTCCATCACCACCCTGGGCTTCTCCTGATTTACACCCACTAAAAATAGCCCTGAGCCACCGCTGGGCCCACTGGGTCCCAAAATTGCGGGCTTTGGGTGGGTTTGACTCTCACCATGTCATGGTGAGAGCTCTGATGTCCTCATCAAGGACCCGCAGTGGGTCATTACCCCAGAGGAATTTTGGATAGGGTTTATTTTTCCAGCAAACATCACAACTTTCACATTTCCCCACAAGCAGGCTGCTGTAACGTCGAAGCAGCATTACACCTATTTAACTCTGATTCAAGATTACATCTATTATTTGCACCATCCTTTAAATGCTGCAACGAGACTTTGTTATTTTTCTCGCCTCCCAGCAAGGAAACATTTCCATGCCGAGGTAAAGCCAGGGAAATCGAAGGAGCTCAATTCCCCGCTTGCCCTCCTGAGGCTGGCTCCGGAGTGATGCCCTCCTGCACAGCGGGTTTTATTCCCACCAGGAATTGCTCCATCCCCTCCGGAATTGCTCAGGAGCCACAAACCCATTTAAGTGTCCCAGCAGAAGGGAGCCAGGAAGATCCCATTAATCTCGAGCTTGTGCTGCTCTGCATCCACCCAGCCTAACCTTGCAAATGACCTTGAAACAACCCAGGACCCTGAGGTCCCCTTGGTGGGGAGGACATGGGGTGGTGGCACTCATGGGTGGGAGTAAGGAGGTGCCAGCAGTGTCCCTGGGGGAATATGTGCCCCAGGGAGGGCAGCGGTGCCCGAGGAGGCACTTGCCATGGAGGGGAAACTGAGGCATGGGGCTGCAACCACCCCGGGACCCAGCAATTCCCTCCTGTGAGGTTGGGGTGCTTCACACCCATGGGTTATTGGTGATGGCTGGGGAAGGGCTGATCTTGGGCACTGCTGTGCTGTGCCTCATTTTACCTGGAAAATGGGCTAAGTCCTGCCCAGCCCTGTGCAGCAGCGCACCTGGGGCATTTGCTCTCTTGGTCAGGGTGACCCACTCCACCAGATCAAGTCTAATGCGGAAACTGAGGCACAGAGGGGCAGTGGAGAAGAGCAGAAGCTCAAGCCCTGGAGAAAGGCTGTGCCTTGAGGACAGCAGGTTGAGAGCTCCTCCAAACCCACGGGAGCACGGGGAGACTGGGCTTGGACCGAGCCTTGCTGAATTACAGACTAAGCTAAGCCCCAAGCAGAAATCAAGGGAAGAGGTGCAACGGCCAGTGGCACAGGGCTGAAGGAGGAAGGAGTACAGGGGAGTGATGGGAGCCGGGCAGATCCTGGCCACGCTGCCTCAGGCACACCAGTAGAGAAGGTAGGCTGTGGGTTGGAGTACATCCGTCTGGAGCCAGAGGAGGATGTGACATGGCCATGCAGCCCCATGCTCTACTTGCGCAACCCAGCTGCAGTCTGGGATGGAGCATGAGCTTGCTGTCCTATCCATCCCATCCCATCCCATCCATTATACCCATCCCACCTCATCTGTCCTATGCATCCCACCTATCCCATCCATCAATCCCATCCATCAATCCTATGCATTCCATCCACCCCATTCCATCCAATTCACCATCCACCCCATCCAACTCACCATCCATCCCATCCCACCCCACCCCATTCATTTTATCCATCCCATCTCATCTGTCCTATTCATCCCAACCATCCCATCCATCAAACCCATCCCATCTCATCCATGCTGTGCATTCCATGCATTCCATCCACCCCACCCCATCCAACTCACCATTCATGCCATGCCATAGCATGCCATGCCACAGCAAATAAACCCTCTGCCCTGGTCCAACACAGATCCCTGATGCCCAGCTCAGCCTCAGAGGCACTTGCTGTCTCCAAACCATTGGCAACCATCCCCCCATGAAAGCCAGCTTCAAACAAAGAGCCTTTCAGATAAAGAAAATCAAGTACCTCAATTAGCCACAACCAGGCACAGCTCGTCATCACACCAGAGACTCGCAGCAGAAAGCACACCAGCAGCCGAGAGGCTCAGAATTAATTAACATGGAGCAAAAAACCCTAAAACCCCCTGAACAAATGGGAAATTGCTTGGAGAGGGGGGATTTCTCCCTGTGAGTCTGGAGATGCCAAGTGGAGCCACAGCCCTGGCCCCGGCAAAGCATCACTGGCACCCAACCCGCATCTCCTCCGGTGCCAGTTTGCCTGTAGGACTCAGTGACGGAGGGGACATCCCAAACCACCTGTGGAGACCCCAGCTCAGTGCCCACCCAACCCCGTGGCCCACAGTCGATAGGCGAGGAGGAGTCTTGCAGGAGGCCACTGACGGAGCCATCAACACACCGTAGGGGAGGGACTGATCCTGCCCCACCCCAGCCTGGGGGAAGTCAGGGCTTAAACCTGGGAGATCTTGGGCTTCAGTTTGGGGGATCTTCAGCTTAAATATGGGGGACCTTCATCTTAAGGCTGGGGATCTTGGGCTTAAATTTGAAGGACCTTCAGCTTAGACGGGGGAGATCTTGGGCTCAGATCTGGGGTATTTGGGGCTTAAATTTGAGAGAGAACTTGGGCTTAAATTTGAGGGATGCACAGGGACAGCAAACAGGATGGGGAACCAGAAGAGCTATGAGGATCCTGATGCCCTAAATAACAAATTCTGGGGGTGAGACACACACGAACACTGGGGCTGGACTTGGATGGGGAGCAAGCAGGAGCCAGTGGCTTCACTAAGCTCTGGCGCAAGGTGGGGATCCCAAGAAAAGCAGCCTTGGGCCACTGGAAAGAGGAGGAGTGGGATAACCCCATCTCCAAAGCATTTGCAAAACCCCACCAGACACTGACCCAGGTGGGATGTGACGGATCCTGGCCGAGATGTCCCTACCACCCCGAGGTGGCCAAGCCTGTTTGGACAAGGATTAAGCCGCAGGCAATTTCCATGCTAATTCTCCCGGTTAAGTTCTTTAGCCGGACATCTGTGAGGAGCAAGAGGTAATTTCCCCCGGATCTCAAACGGTGCCTCAAAGACGCCAGTAATATAATCCGATAGAGTGGAGAAAAAAAAAAAAAAATATATATATATATTTTAAAAAATCCAATTTACTGACTTATTTAGTGACACCTTTCGTAATCAATTCTCCCAGGAAAGAAACACTGATTAAAGCCAAGCGCATTGCTATGGAAACCGGCAGTCCCTCCTCCCACGACCCGCAGGCTGGGAAGGAGAAAATCGGGTGAGGAAATCTGCCTGGTAACAACCCCGTTAATGAGCCAGGGAGCAAAAATAATCCCTCGGAGCGATGCCGCCGCGAAAAGAGCAGCCGGCGGCAGCCGGTGGGGAGGCGAAACCACGCGCAGCTCCCAAAATATTTATTTTTATGGGAGGGTAGAGCTGGTTCGGAGGAGAAGGGGATGCTCCTGCATCCTGAAGATGGTACCCAGGCGTGACTGGGTGCACCCACTGATCCCTTAAAGTACAGGCTGAGACCCCGCTGGGATGCAGGTTTGAGAGATGCAGCTGCCCAGCAGCCCATGAAGAGGTAGCTGCCAGCACAAAAGGGATTTATGCAATAAATCCAGTGGGTTTTCCTCTCCTCAGGGTGATTCCCCAACCCACAGGCAGCCACAATGCCTGGTGAGGGGCACCGCTGCCTGCTGCAGGCAGGGCTGCCATGTCTGACCTCATCCCTGGGTAAGCAAAACCCCCCGGGCATGAGTTTCTCAGAGAATTGGAGATTTATTCTTATTTCTACACTGAATAACAGCCCTGAGCTCCTGGAGGGCTCAGGGGTCTCCTCCCGGCTGGATGTGTGCCTCACCCCAGCACCTGTCAAGGAAAAGATGCTCAAGGCACCCATGGGTGCTGGCAAGGCAACAATAAATCCCCCCATGGGCTGAATCCAAAAGCAACCAGGTTGGTGGGAAGCAGCCAGGGACAGCAGCAAGCAGCACAAAGGGACTTGGGTATTTCCCCAAACACCCATGGGGAGCATTAAGGTGTGAAAGTCTGCGCAGGACATCATTAGCATCGCTCTTTATCTATTGAGGGATTTAATAACAATCCCATACCGCATTTTCTTTAAATTCCCTACATCACCATGGCCAGGGATGGGAGAGGAGCCCGATCCAGCCCAGGACCATGATCCTGTAGGACCAGAGCATCCAACCACTGCCATCACCCACCCGCATCCCATCGCAAACCAGAGTGTCGGAGCTGCAGAGGCATTCAAAGGGATGCGCCATCCTAATACAACCAGAAACCTGAGCATTTTGAGCAATTCCTTCAGCGGAAGAGTTGGTGCTGTTAAACCCGGCGGTACCTTTCCCATTCATCGCGGAGAGGATTAACAAGGCGCCTCAGCAGAGCGTGCCGTGACCACCGGCGCATCGTTAAACGCAGCGATTAGAGCTGCCGCGGACGGGAGCTCATTAGAGACTTCTTAAACATCCATAAAAATTGCTTTTATTAATTGGTTCGTCGTCTTTGTATACCCCCCGCACTGGGGAGGGGATTTTCTGGGGTTGCTTTTTACGAACTCCTTTCTTGCATGGTGGTGGATGGGGAGCTCCCGGGGCCAGATCCATCCCAGCACCTGCCCTGGGGCCTTCCCACTCCGCTCAGCCGCATCCTTTAATGACAAGGCGTGACACTGGGATGTCACGATGCGTGACAATGCTGTGGCCCGGCACAGCCGTCAGTCCCTCGCATCCCACGGGGACATGAGCCCATCCCCCTGGTGTCAGGACCAGCCACACATCAGGGAAACCAGGATTTTCCCTCAAAACCTGCTTTTTCCCCTATAATCACATGGGATAGCTCTGTGAGCTGGGTGATGGGTGGTCCTCCCAACTTTGGCACCCACAGGGTGCTGCCCCAAGCCATCCCCTTCCGGGTGCACCCACAGGAGGGCTGAGGATTTCCATATCAAAATTTTGGGGAAACCCCAGCGCAGCAGCAGCCATGGCCTGGACACAGGACACACATTTCCCCATGGGAAATGGGGCTCCAGGACCCTCCCTACTTCCTCCTGCTCCATCTCCTCCTCCCCAGGGCAAGGACACCAACCCAGCCATTGACCCCGCTAACGAGGGCGCCGCTAATTGCAGGGCAGGCGTGAGCCCGCGCCCCATGTATAATTCAAGGCCCTTCGTTAGGGCTGGGCTTGCCTTGTCTGGTGAGTGCCACCTCCCCGCGGGACCCCCCAGCCTGGCCCCCACGTAGCTCATTCTTGGAGGGGGGGGGAGGTTGATTGAAAATAATTAGAGCCTGGGGCTGCTGCGAGGCAGGGGGCGGTGTCATTAGCATTGTTAGCGGGGTTGGGGTCCCCCCGCTCAGGAAGGAGGAGATGGAGCAAGGGAACACAGGGAGCCCCATTTCCTATGACAGGGACTACAGGAGGACCCCAGGCGTGTCCCTCTCCCCCAGCCTGTACCCAGGCCATGGGTGCTGCTGGGCTGGGGTTTCCCCCCAAATTTTGAGGTGGAAATCCTCATCCCTCCTGCTGGCGCACCCAAAGTGGGGGGGGGTTTGGAGCGGTACCACCCTGTGGGTGCCAAAGCTGGGGGCAGCACCCATCCCCCAGACAGTGGGGTGGGAGCGCTTGTGGGGTGATGGGGACGACCTGCACCCAATGGGGTGTAAACCATCCCAAAATGGCACCCATGTTCCTACCCGCTGGAGCCCAGGGTAGACACCCCGAATTCACCACAGCATCCCTCCCCTGTGTTTCCCGGAGCAGCCATCCCCACATCATGCAGGGGCCTGCCAGCACCCTGCCCAGCACCCATCCGGAGCTCAGCCCCACAGCCCAGGGCCGAGCCCAGGCTGGGGTCACGGGGCAGCATCTTGGGGGGAGGGACTGCCTTAAAATCTGGTGAGATGCAGCCCGAGAAAGGTTGGCAGGACAGGGATGTCACTCCCCTGGCGCTGGAGGGGACCGCAGGGAGCAGCCCCAGCCCATGACAGCCTCTGCTCACCATCACCCACACGACTGTTGAGCTTCAGGGGGAAAGAAAAATTAAGAACTATGTAAATAAAGCCTTTAATAATCAATTGGTGTTTATCGAGTGGGTCGTAACAACACCAGCCTGCTGCTGCCAAATTAAATCCTTGTTTGGAGCCTCTGCGTCAGAGACGTGATGCGAATTCCCACAAGAGAATAAAACAGGTCCTGGCACTGATCCTGCACGTGCTTCCCTGTCCGGACTGGCTCTGCCCCGTGTTCCTCCGAGGGGAAAGGGGGGTGACATCTTGGGGCTCCACAGGAGCAAAGGGAGAGGGGACATGGCCACATCTCGGGCTGCAGCAGCAGAGCCGGGAGCTGTAGGTGATGGAGGCATGGCCAGGCTGGGCAGAGGGACCCTTGGGGACCATCCCCGCTTCCCGCAAGCTCTTTGCCCAGTCCCAGCCACATGGCATCGTCCCCATGACATCCCCTCCAAAGCCCAGCTGTGGTACCCATAGCCACAGGGCTCCTGATGGCCAAGCCGCCATGTCCGGGGGATGCCACCACCGATACACACGTGCCACCCTTCAAGCAATACCCCAGTGCCATCTCCAGCCCTGGGGAGCAAACAGGCACCCCAGACCCCCCCAAAACTTGGTGCACTCTGACCACCCCACCAGCCCCTGTGCCAGTGGTCCCCACACTGTTGCAGGGACTCATGCCAGCCTTGTGCCACCCCAGTGCCCATCACAGGGCTCCTGCTGTGTCCCTCCCTTCCCTGAGCCAAGGGAAAACTGTGCCAGATGCTACAAAAAGGGGCCAGGAAAGGCCGGATTCGCCTGAGAGTCCCGGCAGCTGCCGAGGGGAATTGGCATTGGCCGGTGATGCGGCAGAGGAGGGAACAGGAGGGGAGAGCAGGAGGGTGTCCTGGAGGCGCAGATGGGGACACTGTGCCCCCAGGGTGGGTAAGGGGGACAGGGCTGGTTCCTGAGCCAAAATAGGGGGGGAAGAGAAAATACAAATCAAAGCCTGTAAG
This sequence comes from Rhynochetos jubatus, assembly GCA_027574665.1. NCBI lineage: Eukaryota > Metazoa > Chordata > Aves > Eurypygiformes > Rhynochetidae > Rhynochetos > Rhynochetos jubatus. The sequence goes on along the minus strand of CM050672.1, from coordinate 2,626,895 downwards.
GGGTTTGCGCAAATCTGCCTGCCCTGTGCCTGGCTGCTGCACCCCAGGGTGGGTGCTGGATCCCCTCCTGGGGCTGGGGGACGCGGTTCAAGGCAGCGAGGACCCCAGCTGAACCCCATGGCCTGCACCGCTGCGCTGCCTGGCCTCCCAGCACTCCTGGCCATTTGGTGAAGTGGAGGAGGGGGGGGATACATGTGCGGGAGAGAGCTCCGAGGGGATGGGACAAGGACCCTCAGCTTGACATTTCCAGGCAATGGCTGATGACCACGTTAATCTGAGCTGTCACTGCACAGAAGCAGAGAGTGAACAGGTTTTCCCATGGGCTCCCATCAGCCTCAGCATCCCTCACTGTACTGCCCGAGCATCCTCCACTCCCACCCCCAGCATCCTCCATGCTCACCTCAAGCACTCTCCACTCCCCAAGTACCCACCATGATCACCCTGAGCACCCTCCACTTCCTCCTGAGCGCCCTCCTTGATGACCCCACGCATCCTCTACTCCAATTGGAGCATCCTCTGCTCTAACCCCAAGCACCCTCTGCTCCCACCCTCAGCATCCACTTCTCCCCTGGGACATTTCCTAGTTGGAGCTTTGACTTGGGCATCTCCGGGATGGCACGAGTGTGCCCAGGAGACAAGGTACCCCACACCACTATAACAACAAGCCCACGGCTCCCTGCAACTCCCAGACTCAAACTGGGACACTCTCTGCAGCAGAGCCAGGCCACCTTTGGCTTCCCAAATCCCTTCCAGCAAAGGTTGTCATGTTTTCCTTCCCCAGCAAGAGACCAAGCCAAAGCAAAGCTGCTCTGCACTGGCTCCTCTCTGGCTCCCTGGTGCCATGCTCCCGGTGTCCCCAGGACACAGGCTCTGCCCCACGCATCGGCAGTGGCAAAGGGCTGCACTATTGATCTGGTTATGGGAAGAGACCCGAGTGACCCAGAGTGCTAATTAGCCTTAATCAAGGTAATTAGCCTGAGAACTGAGCAGCAGGCCAGCTCTCAGAGCCTGTTCCCTGCCCTGCCTTTGGTTGTGTCCCCTGCATGGCTGCCACCTCAGGCCAGGCATGGTGGCCATGTCCCCTGCTTGGATGACACCCAGTTTGGGCAGTGAGGATGATAAGGGTGCCGGGAGACCGCCAGGCTGAAAGTGCGACAGCTCAGCTGGCACCGGTGGCTCTGCAGAGCCGCTGCAGTCACTGCCCGCTCTGGGGTGCCCAAGGGATGCTCAGTGCCAGAGTCTGTAGCACCGCCTCCTCCTGCACCCCCCCAAGGGGACAGTCCCTGCTGCCAGGTCGGAGCAGGACGTGGCACTACTCGTGCACTGTGAGCAACTTGCATGCGCATGTGACGAGGGGCTGCGTGGAAGGTCCCCTGTTGGGTAACCCCCAAACCATCCCTGCTGCGGGCTGCACAGAGCCCCCAGCCCAGCAGTCCCCCCAGCCCAGCGCAGGGGTCCCACCAGCCCTGGGGGGTGCAGCTGGATTCGCTGCAGCCTCCAAATATTTGTGTTTTCTCACAGGCTTTTGGGCATCTGAGCAGCTCTAGCATTTACACCCCCCAAACATGCCCCGTGCCCTCCTGCATCCCTCCCTCGAAGCTCCTGCCTCCCCATCATTGCTGGGATGTGCCGAGCCCCACAACACCCGGTCTAGCCCCCCGGCTCCCTGTGGGGTCCCAGCAGCCGATCCCTGATGGGGAAGGGAGGGCTGAGGGTGCTGGGGAGGACTTTTCTGGGGGGTTAATAGCCGCCGGAAAGCTCTGTGCTGCCACAGCTTGATCCCTCTCTGGGGACTTCAGGAAGGAGATGTTCGCCTAGGGAGGGGTCCAGGCCTGATCCTGCACCCCCTTATGCAGCCACAGCCCTGGAGGGGTAGCAGTGGGTGGTCCCCAGATGACACAGGACCATGCCACCATGGGTGTCCTGGGGGAGCTCCGCAGGTCCCCAAGGGACCCCCCTCCCCAGCCCGCCCTGAAACAGCATTGGGAGGAATATCTCCATTCATGTGTTGCCTAAAGCCACGAAGTCATGGAGACCACGAGGGACCATGCAGGGACAGAAGCGACAGAGCCAGCAACTGCCCCCAGCATCTCTGCATGGGGGCCCCCCACGCTAACGGGGTCCCTCCTCTGGCCCCCCAGACACTGGTGCATGCTTCTGGGTATCAGAGCAGCTCAAATGTACCCCTTGAAACCCACCCTGCGCCCACCCGCATCCCTCCCCCAAAGCTCCTGCTTCCTAAACCCCCCTGGCATCACCAGGATGCGCCAAGCCCAACACCCTGTGGGCTCCCAGCAGCCAATCCCTGCTGGGGAAGCGGGAAACATCACCCCAACTCAGGTCTCTGCAGCATCTCCACCCCCAGCACCGGGGCAACTGCCTGTACAAACCACCATGACAACCTGAGGCAAAACGTGTCAAAAAACAGGCCCCAGACCTCCTTCTGCCACAGAGCGAAAACCAGACAGGTGAGATTTCCCGGCGAGGCACAGGGGAGCCGTTATTAATGTTATTAATAAAACACTTGGGGTTTAATGTCCTGTTTAAATACAACGGGGCCGCTCTCTGCCAACTTTGCCTTCCCAGTTTTCCAGGCCGTTACATATGTATTTTGAAAATTGAAATAAAAAGCTGCTTTCAAATGGGGGAAAGAAAAAAAAGACACCAAGTGGCCCATCCTGAGCATTCCCCTGGGGCAGGATATTTTCTCCTCACTCAGCCCCCAACATTCCACCACTTCCATCCAAAAACTGCCCCCAACTCTGTGCTGTGATGGAGATGGGGACATCCCTGGGCATCCCAGGAGGATGAGGGATGGGAATACAGCCTGGGTGGTGGGATGAGAGGGGTCTGAAGCCACCCGCTCGCCTGCAGCTCGGCTTGGCCAGGCACCGCAGTGATCAATACGTAATAACCTGCATCTCACCGGCCGGCACGGGGGGAGCCGTTAAGATGCACAGCCAGTGCTGATGGGAACATTAGGGGTTTGTGGGTATCTCATCCCAGCCATGTGCTCCTGGAGCTTTTGTCCCCTTTCCATAAGGATATCCCCCTTCCATACAGGATACCCTTCACAAGGGTCAGTACCCAGAGGCAGCTGCAGCATCCCAAGGGGTGCCCAGCTCTGTGGAGGAAGGCGATGCTGGCAGGACTCCGCTCCTCTGGGCAATGTGCAATGGCTGCCGGGTTACAGAGCCTTTTTCCAGCCCAGAGCATCAATGCAAGGCTTGGATGGTGTTGGCACCCCGGTGCCCACACCCAGCATCCTCCTAACAGCCATACCCCACCGCTGTATCGACTCTGTGGATGAAGCAGGAGCAGTGCAGGGCTGGCAGTGCCGCAGGCTCAGTGCTGGGTCCAAGTCCCAGAAACGGATGTGCATTTCCCATCAGGAACTGAATTTCTCTGTGATCAGTTTTGAACCATTTGAGCCCTGAAACCTTCTCCCTGCTCAATTATTCAGCCCCTCCAGATCTTCCCTGGGCTTTCTCCCCAGAGATACTGGGGAGAGATCCACTGAAGGGGGAAAAGTGGTGGGAGCCATCAGTGCCTATGGCCAGGGAGAGCATCCCCTGGGGTGCAGAGTCTGCAAACAAATGAAGCCGTGAGGAACTCAGCCGAGATGTTCATCGATCCACCAGCAGCGACTTCCTGCAGCAAAACCAACCGGTTCACTGCCAATATACAACCCAGGGCACTCGGCACCTCCCAAACACATCTGCTTGTCACCGGCATGGGGACATCCCTGCAGTCCCCCACATCGCCCACAGATGCCCGGAGACAACCGCTGGCATCGAGCCCGGGGCAAATGTTGGCCAAAGGCAGTGGGGAAAGCCATCACATCCAGAGGTAATGTCTTCTTGCCATTAATCCCCTCCGGGGCTAAAAAAGGTGCTTTTCTCCCCAAGAGCTGCACCCTTTGCCTTATTTCTTCTGCGTTAAGGACTGTTGGTACGGAGAATCTCTTCTTCCTCCTTTCCTTCCTCGGACCAGCCACAGAGATCAAGCTTCTTAAGAGGCTGCTTTGCCTCATCTTCCAACCTCGGATCTCTCCTCCCAATCCTCTTCCAATGTCTTGGGGATGTGTTTGGGGACGGGAGACCTGCCTGCCCTACAGGCTGGCAGGGATGTGGTGCCAGGGCAGCCCGTCCCCAGCTCACCCCATGCCAGGCCACGCTCACCTCTGACCCATCAGTCCACACATTTTCTCTGGTGATGATTTTATTCCTACTCTTCTTTCTTTCTAGTACTGAAACAAGCATTATTGATCTTTTATAGTGCTAATTTTTTCCCCAACAGAAAGCCACCCAGCATTAAATCAAATTGCTTATCGGCATCTAAACACTATTATGGCAGCTCAGTACCTTTCCCCAGCCAAACTTGTGAGGTCAGTAAGAAACAACATCAAGTTTGGCTGGACAAGACTCATTTTCCCAGACATGAATTAGGCCACTGGCTTAAAAGCTGATCACATCGTGCATCAAGCTTTTCTTCCCCTGCTCTCACAGCTTCCGTGTCAGGCCAGGCTGTTTTCTGGCTCACCCTCTATGTTCTCTATGGCCCAGCCCTCCAAGACATTTATTTTCCAGTTCCCATCCCTCCCAGCCCTGTTACGAACCAGCATGAATGATTTAGAGAGTTCTTCAGCCAGTCTCGTTAATACTCTTGGGTGCACATTAGCTGGTCCTGCAAATTTAGACGTACTGCGCTTCAATCGTGGTTTTAATTGCGAGCTGTAACACGCTGCCTTCCCAAACGCGTGCCAATAAACCTTTATAGTGGCCTGTCAAGCGAAGCCCTGCCCGTGAATAATGCGGATGCACCGGAGGATGCACGTCCATGGGGAAGTGGCACTGGGCTGGGATTCTTCTCCACAGCCTCTCCTGTGGCTCTTGGGGTGGTCACCCAGGGAGGCGATAAGGCGGGTGACAAGGCGGGCTGAGATTTTTCATGCCTCCAACACACACAGTTCCCACCCTGGGGCTGTCTCCAGATCCTCAGCGCTGCCCATTCTCAGAGCATCCCTATCCCTCCACGCCGGCACCCACCAGCCCGCAGCATCCCTGGGCGCACCCATCGTGGCCCATCCTGTGGAGATGGGGTGCGGGGAAACAAGGGGCTCACCATCCCTGACGTGCCGTCAGCCCCCCATTTCCATGGCAACCATGCAAATGTGAAAGCTTTCCATAATCATTAGGGAGCGGAGCCGAGCAGTATAAACAGTGACTGCAGTAGATTACATGCCTATTATGAACAGTCGCGCCTTCTGAGCGCTGGTAATTATACCTAATTGTGCATTTAATTGTGTAATTGAAAACCCCCATCCAGAGTTCAGCCCCAGCTCCTTTCCCCCTTCCCCGATGGTGGGAAGGCAGCCGGGCAGCTCTGGCCCCGCTGTCCTCCTTGCTGTCCCCGCACCGGGGATCGGGCACGATGAGAACCGCGCGAGGACAAAAGATGCTGGCAGGTGCCGGAGGTGGCTGAGCCTCGCCGGTGCTGGAGGGTTGGTGGCTGAAAATGGGCAAACAAGGGCAGGAGGGGTGGTGAGGTGGTGTGGACAGCAGGGCCACAAAGCCCCCAAGGGTGCCGCGGGGTCCCGCAGGGGAAGGGGATGTCACCGAGGGCTGGTGGGTGGTTGAGGGATGCAGGGGATGGGGCCATCCCTACGCCTATCCTACGTTAAGCCAACCCCTGTTTGCTCCTTTTCCAGGCTCGGTGATGGGGAGTCACATTCCAAAGGCTCTCGGTGCCCTGTGCAAAGCACACAGCTTGAGCAGGCAGGATGGGATGGACCCACAGCCCCTCTCCCTGCACCCTGACCCTGGGAGGCTGTGGGAGGAAGGATGCCAGTGGCATGGTACGGTGTGGCACAGTGTGGCACGACAGTGCTGGCTCTGGCAGGCTCAGACGGGCGGGAGGTGCCAATGGAGCTTTGCTTTTCCAGCCAATTAAAGGAGAAGGAGAGAAACAAAGAAGGAAATGAAACCCCAGTTTGGAGCGATGCTGAGCTCGGCAGGCAGAGGTGGGAGCACAGAGCATCTCCTGTCCCCACCTAGCTCTGGGGCTGGAGCTGCATCCCACTTCCCTGATGAGCCCCATACCACAGGGGGAGGCAATGGGCTCGGCACTTTGGGATGGAGAAGGAGCCTGAGCAAGCCTGCCCCACACCGGTGCCTGAGCATGGCACCCGCCCCCCAGGGTACAGAGTGGGACGGCCAAGGGATGGGTGACAGGCAGCCAGCTGGATCCAGACAAATCTCAGCTTCCAGCAGCCCACAGCCTGATATCCCTTATCACTGCCTCACCCCCTAAAGCAGCGCAGCTGTCCCAACCTGCAACCGACACCACTAGGCTTCAGAGTTAACAGGAGTCGCGGCTTGCGGCTCTCACACCCCCATGCCCACACTGGCGAGTGGCACCCAGGTTCATTTTCCATCCAGCTGCCTCCGCAGCTTCCACAGTCACATAAAGAGAAGATAAATCCTCCCAACAACAATTTCCTGGAGAAAGATTGAATAAGGCACCACAAACACCCCAGATAGTCCTTTGGTCTCCCAGATGATGGGGGGACTGGACAAAACATGAGAGTTTAGATTTCATCCCACCTCATCAGCATAAGCATCTCCTGGCAGCACCTCTCAAGGTGGGGCAGCGCGGCGCGTGTCTGGCAGAAGGATCCCTGGGCAGGTTTTTTTGGCTTTTTCCAAAAAAAAGCATAAATGCAGGCCAAATCTGGCTGGTGCTGCCTGTGCCCTGGGAACAGAGACACTGAGTTCTGGCAGCATCACCTCACCGAGTGGTGGAGAAGGAGCCTGTGGGATATTTGGATGCTCTGAAGCGGCTGACCTGGCTCCCCTCTGTGTCATGGCCTGAAAACCAGTTTCCCAAACTGGTTCAGGCCAAGCGCTGCCCCGAGGTCTAGGCTGCGGGGAGTGGAGCAGGCACCAGGTAGGCATGTTGCCCTCTCCCAACCCAGCATGGGAGACCCTGTGCATGGACTGTGTACCTAGCGGGTGTCAGCAGCAACCCAACACGCTGCAGCCATGGAGCATCCTCCACCACTACGAGAACCCTTGTGCCCGTGGGGGACAAGGGACCAGGGGCACAACCCCCGGGTCCAGGTTCCAAATATTGGGGCAACCAGCGGGGAGGTGAGAACGTGCCTGCAGGGTCACAGCAGCACCCAGGAAGCTGCGGGAAAGTGGCCTGGCAGTGAGGACCAGCCACAGATGATGGCATCACCCTGGGGTGAGCTGAACCTCACCTGTGCAGCTTCATTTAAGGGAAACTGAGGCACAGGCTAGCTGGTGATCTGGAAGTTCAGCAAGCTCACTGGGTATCCCCACTGTTGGCACAAGCTGATCCCAGAGCAATGGGCTACAGCTTCCCAACAGCCCCAGCACACACCAGTCCAACTCCAGCCCCAGTGGCTAGGGGCACTGGGAAAATGACTGCCTCCATCATAGTGCAGAGAAGCCCCATGGTGCTGTCCCCATGCCAGGGGTGGCACAGAGCAGCCGAAGCGGAGGAGAGGAGCAAAGCCAGGGTCATCCCCGCTCCCCATCATCCCATCTCAAACCTCAGCACCACCTGGTCTGCCTGCCCCGGTCATACCACTTCAGGGATGAATATTGGTCTCGGTCACCTGAGGGGAGACCCTGATGGCACCCGCCACCTCCCACACCTTGGCACTGGCTCAGCCCAGGGCTGGGGCACCCAGACCCCACCCACAGAAGCAGGGCACCCAGCAGTACCTTTTCCCCACGGGGTGGGTGCCACCTCTACAGGATGGGGTGCATCTCCCCATGGCTGGCGGGATGCAAGCTGGGAAGGAGCTTGGGAAAGCATCCGGCAGGCTGGGAGATGTGCTGGGGTACGGGGTGAGCCTGGGGCAGAAAGGTCACTGGTAAGGGACAATTTTGGAGCCGAGTCTCTGGGGATGCCAGCAGCACCACATCAGGAAACACAGGATGAGGGGTGGAGGGAAAGCCTGACCCCAATCTGCAGCGCAAAGTTCCTCTGGGTGTGAGCAGGAGCTGCTCTCCCAGCCCGGGAGCTGGATTCAGTTTTTCCCCTGAAATAAAGAGATTAAAATCCCTCCGACCTGGGATATCTGAGGGAACAAACGCTAACAAACCTGTTTGGGAGCTGAGTGGTAAAAAACAGTCACCAAAAGCCAGGAAACTCCCGCACATGCAGGAAACACCCATCAGATTTATCCTGAATAAGGGGGAAGGTGAGCGAAGCGCTGAGCGAGACTTTATAGACCAAACCAGAGGGACAGCTGGGGACAAGAGAGGCCATTCCCGCTGGGAACACCAGGACTTCAGCTCAGGCATGAGCCCACCGCAGCTCTGCTGCCTGGGGTTGAGGCTTTGAAGCTTCCCATGTCCCCCCAGGGAAGCCGGGTCCCCTCCCTCTATCCAAAAGTGGGGACCCCTCCCCACTCACTGCCTTCTGAGGGATGAAGAATGAACAAGAGCAATGTCGGGAAGAAAGTGCCCGTCAGCAGGATGCCACCAGCATCCCCAGAGCAGATCCTGAGCCCGTTTCCATCGCTGCCTCCATCCATCCCATCCCTCCCCCCCCTCCCCGATCCCAGGGACATCACGGGCTGACCGCCACGCGTTTCGGCAATTCCCCCTCGTCTTCCTCGCTACGACGAGCCCCGGCATGGCTGCGGGGGCAAGTTGTAGGATGCTGATTCTCCATTAACGAACCACCCAGCCGGGATAATTAATTGCAACCTCGTCGGTGCCGGTTTTATCAGAACCCCCCCGAATACCCCACACGCTCCCTTCGCCAGCTCTTGTCAGCAGCCTGATGAAGATTGATTCTCGGGCGGCAGCAAGCACAGCACCTAATCATTACGGAGGCCGACAATCTTATTAAAACTGAACCTCTCCCTTCTCTGGGTCCCCAACACCCCGGCGTCCCCCGGCCGCGGGCAGACGGGTCCGCTCGACAGCGGGAGAGTTTACAAACTGCTGCCAGCGGCTCCAAGTTTCCCTCTTGCCTCGACTCGGGGGACCAGCACCCCAACAAACATCCTTGGTGGCACCAAGACGGGAAACCGCCGGCGGGAGCGAACTCGGAGGGAAGAGGTTGCAGTGGGGAACAAAGCTCACACCTGCCGGAGCCGCATCCCCGGGCTGACAGCACAGGGAGCTGGGTCGCAGCCATCTCCCAGCCAGGGTGAGCCCGGCGACCAGGGTGGCATTTCGTCCCTCCTTGATTATTATCCGCTCGTTTGGTTTTCTTCTTTTTCTGGGGGAGGCAGGGAAGCATCCCCAAGCCGGTCCCACAGCAAGGTCACCGCCGAGCCGGAGCGGGCAGCGGTGCCGCCGCCGTTCCGCACAAAGCACAACCCGGCATGCTGATGAGCGCAGACGGCCCCTCGCCTTACCAGCTGCAGGCAGCAGAATCCGACCAGCGTACATCTCCCATTGCATCTCCCCATGGTTTCCCCGCCGGAGCCTCGGGTTTCCCTCACCGTGGCCTCTCGTCGCCGTCCTCCAGCTCCTCACCAGCCGCCCCTTCGCCCGGGGAGCGTCAGGGGGGCACCAGCAACATGTCCCGCTCTCCAGGCTCCGGCCAGCCCCGGCACTTTCTTCACAGCAGCCCTGCCGTCCCCCGCATCCTGCCAGGTTAGCACAGAGGCGGGCTGGGCTCAGAACGGGGCATCGCCCCCCTTCTCCGCCTTCCCCCTCCCGCAGCCCCGCTCCCCCCCGAGACCGCTACAGCCCCATCCCCCGGTGCAGGGACCCCGGGGCCGCGCACACCTCGCCATCCATCCCCGGGGCGCGCAGGTTTGCGCGGAGCCCGCCCGGCCCCTCTATTGTCTCTCCCGCACAGCCGCGCTCCGCGCCCCGGGGGCGGGCGGGGAGGAGGCGGCGGGTGGGGTCGGGGGCGCGCCGGGCAGGGCGGGCCGCGGCCGCCGGAACAAGGCGAGACGCGCTCCCGGCGGGGCCCGGCGCGGCCGGGGGGCGGCGGAGGGGGGCCGAGGGAGGGCACGCCGCGCCGAGCCCTTGGCAGCTTCCGGGGGCGCCGGGCAGCGCGGACCCTCCTCCGCAGCCGGCGGCAGGCGCGGCTGCGGCCGCACCCGCCTTTCCTTATCGTCAGTGTTTGTCTTTTTAATCGCAGATTATCGTTTATTCCCCCTCCGCAGCGGGGGGGCTGGGTTCAATCCCCGCGATTTGCAGATGCAAAGGGCTGCTGAGCTGCTGCCCGCCCCTTCCCCCGGCCCTGCGGCCCTTGGGTGTGCCTGGACCCACGGCGCAGGGACCCCGCGGTGCAGGGACCCTGCGGCCGCCCTCTCTGGGGGTCCCTGAGGTGGCCCTGCCAGGGCAGCAGCTGGGTTTGCGGGGGGACAGATGGCCCAGTCCGGGCAGGGAGGTCCCCGCGCGCCCCTGCAGAGTCCCGCTCCACACGCGGCTCCAGGGCCGGCAGCCACCGCCGGACCGCAGCCAGAGCCGGCTCTGGTGTCGGCTCCCGGGGGGCTCGCAGGCTCAAACCCGGCAGGTCTGGGCTGGGAAGTGGGGGCAGGCAGAGCAGGCAGGGGATGGCCCTTCAACGCCGCCCCCCCGCCTTGCCTTTGTTCTTTTTTCACAGCACACCTTCGTGGGGACCGGCGAGTGCACATCTGCCAAGGAGTCACCGGGATGCTGCTTTCCCAGTGCTCCAGAAACCTCCTTCTGAAATGCCACTCAGCAGGACTTGGGAACAGTTCGCTGCTTTTCAGTTCCAGGATTTCCTGATCTTTACCAGGAAGCATCTCCTGAAGCCCCTCACACTCCTAGGTGTCAGCAGCTCTGAAACCTTACGGATGCATTTGTGTGCGAGTGTCCGCCTGGCCATGGTCATCCAGGCTTGCAGGGGCCCAGACCACACATCCCCGTGCACTGCTGGGACCAGCCTACAGCACCTGGAGCTTCTCCCTCATTCTCCATGGTGGGAATTCCTCCCCCCAGCTGTTCTGTGCTCCCAGGAGCGTTTCAGGAGGTTCACGCACAGCTGAAGGACAGGGCTTTGCAGAAAACACTTGGCCTCCATGAATGCAAAACCCATGCCGCAGAACTGCGGTGGGTTCGCCAAGCGATGTTGTTAGCCAGGGGTCCCGGGAGAGGGGGTTGACCCCAGACTGAGCCCCTGGGTGTTTGAAACACGGGCACCTCTGCAGTTACTCCACGCTGTCTCAGGCTGGTTAAGTGAGCGTGCAGTGAGCAACCTCCACCAGCCCTGCATTCACTCACGCCTCGCTGTGTGGGCTGCCAGGGATCCCATCCATGGACCTGGCCCCTCTGTGACTCCCTCAGTTGACTCCATCACCCCCAGCATTCCGTTGTCTCCAGGTCCTCAGCAAGAGGTCCCACCACCCTCATCCCTTGGGGAGAGGTGTCCCAGGCTCCCAGGTGTTATCTGGGTACATAAGAGGCGGGCCAGTCCTATCTCCAGGATCAAGCTTCTGGGCTCCTCTGGGATTTAAACACAACAGAACCCTGGAGCAGAGGGACTGGTTTCACCCCACAGTGAGAAAAAGATGAGGACCCAACCGCCCCATAGCATCTCCTGGGCAATGGCCGGGCAAATCCGCTCAGCTCATCCCTTCCCGTCAGCTCCAAAAAACACCAGAGAAAGGCAAAAGACCCTGATGTAAACCTGTGAAAACGGATACAATGGCGCTGAGATCCTGCCTGGCTCTTGACCAGGTGGAGTTTTGTGAGGAATCAATTTTAGATTAAAAAAGGTCAATATAGCATGTCAAGGCACTTCCCTGGAAGGCGAGGAGATAACTTCATTTGCGAGCGGGTGGGAAAGGAGCCCAACATTTTGTCTCGTGCTCCGCACTAACCCGCCACCCTACAGACCCCACAACCCTCGGCTTTTATTTATTTTACAAGAAAAAAGCCAAGTCACCAAAATTACGAAGGAAATCTTAGGAGGAAATTAAATCAGGGGCAGGTTATTTATTTTATTTATTTGTGGGGATGGGAGGAAGCCCTGAAGATCTGTGCTTCTGGAGCTGCTGCCAAGGTCTGGTGGGCCTCAGTCTCCCCAGCACCCATTGTGGTGCCTCATCCCAAATCCTGCATCCCTGCCCTCCGGCAGCCTGGGTACACCTTCTCCTTTGGGACTGAGATGGGAGAGTAGCCGTCTCCCCTCATGGCTGAGCCTCTGCTTCACTGCCGCCCCACGTTCCACGGTGGAGGATGACAGGAGATGTCCCACATGGCTACCGCAGAGGTCACCAGCCACCGGGACATCCTCACGCCTGGCTTTGGCACAGTGGCAGATGACCCCTCTGCTCACCCACAAGCTCTGGCAGTCCCCCGAGACCGGCAGCCAGGCTGGATCCGGCCTGGCCAAGCCCTCCATCCCCAGGGCAGGAGGAGCCAGGCGGGATTGTTTCCCTGGGTACACAAAATCATCTCCTTCCACCAAAAAGGTATGTTTGAATATGCCAGACAGATCTCTGCCAGGACTATAAACAGAACACATGGAAATAAGGGTTTCCACTAAATGGATATTTTTATCCAAAAATGTCTATTTTTTTACGCAAGAAAACCAACACAGGGACTGGGATTTTACTTCTCTTTTTTTCCCTTTTTTCTCCTCAAAAAATTCTGGAGCAGGAAGAAATCACACCACCAGCAGCTTTGCTCCCCTTCCTCACCTTAAGGCATGGAGAGCTGGGACACCAGGACTTCAGGCACTTGTACCCCTCACCAGAATTGTTCAGGGTTTCCAAAGAGAGACAAAAAAACACAGTGTGTCTCCTCAGGATGAGCATCAGCCGCACTCCCAATGCAGCCAGCAAGTAGGTTTCTGCGGGAAGAAGGAGGCGCACAGCTGCTGCAGGGCAAGCCAAGCAGGGAATGCTCTTTGCTGCCTTAAAAAAGGCAAAACCAGGGGAAAAAAGAGGGTTTCGGGTTAATGGAAAACATGCAGGGGCCATCACAGTTTTACAGGCCTGGCACTGGAGTTGGGGATTTTCCCTTCTTTTCCTCAGGGGCTCTTGGGCTTGTTTTTTTTTTTTTTCTTTTTGAGCTGAAACCATTGTCCAGGCCTGGCGATGATTCAGAATGTGAATTCTGAGGGCAAAGGTACACCGAATCGCTGCTCAGAGATGTCCCCGGGAGAGGCTGGTGGTGATGGGCCAGCCCATGGGAGCTGCTGCGGAGACGAAGGAGGCTGGTGAGCATCTTTCACCCACTCGGGCAGTAATTAACGGCACTAAGTCATCAGAAAAAGACAAAATGATGAGTTTTGGCATGTTTACTGGCAAAGAAATCTTCAAAGGGGCCCCATCGATCTGGGTTACAGTGATGGGGAGAAGATATTTATTCTGATGCATTACGTAAATCAGTGCAGGGTAAACACATGCACATCATCGGCACGGGTTGCGTGTAATTAAGCCGGTTGGGTAATTGCCCTTAACGGGGATAGGGTTTGTGCTTGGCTCAGTATAAATCCTTCCAGAGGCTGATGGGTGGATGGATTTTGGCTGAAGAGCTGTGATACACACAGGTTTGGGGCTCAAGGGATGAAGGTCTCTGGGATTCATGCTAATAAGCCTCTGATTAACCCCTAATTAGCCCAGCACCTTGTGATGGGCCAGTCAGGCTGGACCAGGTGGCAAGGATGGACACGCCTCCTCTGGGCTGTGCTGGGACAGAGCAGTGTGGGGACAGGGGCATCCCGGTCCCAGGGTCAGGGGCGCTCCAGCCCTGGGGTCAGTGACACCCCAGCCCTGGGATGAGGGCTGCTCCCTGTGATGGGGAGCCCAGATCTGGGCATCAGGCTCATGCTGGGGATGCTGGACACCAGCCCACACCCAGAACCACTGCTGCTGGCCCTGGACCTGAACCTGTCCCTCCTCGCTTGACCTGGGAACAGCCCCAAGCCCCAGCGACTCACAGCCCCGAGGGACACCTCGTGTCACGCCACGCAGGACATCCTCCACAGACATCCTCGACAGAACAACCAAACCAAAGCGACTTTCCCAACCACCCCCAGCGATAAACACACATCTATTTAACCAATCTCGCCCGGTTTTAACATAATTAGCCCTCAGCCTGCCAATCACCGTCAGCTCCGTGGATGGCCGTTAATGGATCGCTGTGCAGCCGGCTGTTATTGAATCGATACAGAAATTAAAATGCATTCACGCCATTCTTTCTCAGCTGTCATCTTATCTCGGCGTCTAGCGAAAAGCGGGGAGATTACAGAATCCATCATCATTTAGCCTTTGTAGCTCGCAAAATTCATAATTAACAAAAAATTTCTATTCACTTGCTCATGTAATTTAATTAGTTTTCCATTAAATAGAGAGTAAATATCATCTAATCCCCCAACAGAGCAAATAATTGTTTGCCGTTCTTTTAGAAATTATCACTTGCTTATTGTGACTATCGAAACCCATTAGAAGCCTCGGAGCAGCACCGGGAAAGGTGGGAAAAGTGCCGGAGGAGGGACAGGGAGGTAATGAGAGGGGCTGGCAGGCCAGGGCTGCCCTTGGCTGAGCTGTGACCTCCCGGCGATGTTCTGGCTGTGCCCAGTGTGGGCATTACCAGCAGCCAGCACAGGATCTGGCCCACCGCACCATGTGCTCTGGGTGCCGCATCCACCTCCGGCTGGGATGGGGACAAGGATGGGGACAGCCACACAGGGCCATGTCAGGGGGTCACTGCCAGCCCCCCAGTCCCCACTGAAAGGCCGGGGAGCAGCCGGCAGCCCCCCACTGGAGCAGCTCTATTGCACAGAGGCCGTTTATCTGGATCCCGGGAAAGATTTAATTTATAGTGGAAATCTCTCAAGCAAATACCTCCCTTGGAGGAATAAACCTGTTTAAGAAAACAATTTTCTCTGCACTCGGATTATGCCTTTAACAGTTTGCTGCTGCGATGCCTGGGAGCTTGCGCAGCTCCGGCGTGGGATAGGAGCCAAGGCGTGCCCGTGCTCACCTGGCTGCAGCCAGCAGTGGCCAGGAACCGGGGGACACCTGGGGCTGCCTGGCCCCAAATCCCCCTGGATGCTCTGGTGCCCAGCATGGGGCATTCCCCTGTCCCCAAGGACTGGTGGCGGTGCTGGCCCTAGCAGTGTCTGGGGTGTGCATGTGTACATGTGGGCTCAAATCCTCAAAATCCTGGGGTCAGTTTGGGGCACCGCACTGCGAGACAGACACTGAGGGGCTGGAGCGTGTCTGGAGAAGGGAACGGAGCTGGGGAAGGGGCTGGAGCACAATTCCTGTGAGGAGCGGCTGAGGGAGCTGGGGGGGTTCAGCCTGGAGAAGAGGAGGCTCAGGGGAGACCTGATCGCTCCCTACAACTCCCTGAAAGGAGGGTGCAGAGAGGGGGGTTTGGTCTTTTCTCCCAAGTGACAAGTGATGGGACAAGAGGGAACAGCCTCAAGCTGTGCCAGGGGAGGTTTAGACGGAATATTATGGAAATTCCTTCACCAAAGGGCTGTCAGGATTGGCAGGGGCTGCCCGGGGAGGGGGTGTCACCATCCCAGGAGGGGTTTCAGAGCCATGTGGATGAGGTGCTCAGGGACATGGGTCAGTGGTGGGATTGGCTGTGCTGGGTTAACAGTTGGACTAGATGATCTTAAAGGTCTTTTCCAACCTAAAAGAGTCTGTGATTCTACGTGGGTCCACGTGTACCTGTGCCTGTCACTGTGAGTATGCACACACGTGCATGTGTATCTGCATGGTTGCTCTCATGTGCACGTAGCTGTGTGCATGCATGTGCGTTTGTGCGTGCATGTGTGTGCATGTATGTTCACAGAGGGCACAGCCTTGCAGCAAGCACTTCGCACAGCAAGGATCTGCCATGGTCCTGTGCCAGCCCCACGGTGGGTGCCTGGCTCTCCTGGCAGCGTGCCCAGGGGCAGGCCCAGCCCAGGGGAAGGTGGCACGGGACTGGCTCTGCCCATCAGTGCCCAGGCTGGGCTCTGCGGAGCATTAAACCTGCTGAGCTCCAAGTACCCCCCACGGTAAATTACATTAAATCCACAAGTTGTCCCGCCGGGGCCATTGTTACGATCCACTGAACACATGTCCCGTTAGGAGCAGGCAGGAACCTCTCCTAAATCAACTTTCACATCTCCCCAGGGCCCAGGACACCACCCCCATGTCCAATCTGTCACCAGCGTAGGTGAGTGGGCATCGATCTGGCCCTAATTGCAGACGGTAATTGGCAGCAGTAACTCAGAGCTGCGACCGCCCATGTCTCCTTCCTCACCCTCCATCCCTGTCGGGTGTTTCTCTGACCGGCAAGTTCCCCAGCTCTGGGGAGCAGATTTATCTTGCAGCACCGGGACAAGCACAAGGACCTGCCTGGGAAGCTGGGCTGGGCACTCACTGCTGCGGCGAGTTCGCTAGTGCTCGGGTGGCAGTGGTACACGCTGAGATACCCTTGAAGCAAAGCGGCCGCCCGCCCCAGCGCCGGGCTCGCTCTGCCAGGCTGCTCCCTCGGGGCCAGTGGATCTAGTGTTGATCCGAATCATTTCCCCAACCTGGGTCACAGCTCCTCAGATGGCCCTGCTGACAGGATGGAGGGGTGTCTGGGAGCACCGGTTTGGCCCTGGGTGGGGCACGGATCCATCCAGCCCCCACTGCCCAATGCTGGGAGCTGCCAGCTGCTGAGCACCCCATATGGGACCCCCAGGCTCTGCGGGACCCCAAGGCACTGCAACCACTGTCTGACAAAACCCTCCAGGACCCAGGACGGGGAGAGTGATGCCCCTTCTTGCAGGTTCCTGGGTTGGGAACTGGGGAAAACACTACCCTTTTTCTTCTCTCAAAGCAGCAGGATTCAGATCTCAGGGTTATCATCCTGGCACCGCTGCCTCAGCCCCAGGAGTCTGTGTCCCTCTGACATACATTCAAACAAACCCATAAACCCTGGAAGACTGTAACAGGGTCTAATTAAGCCCTAAATCTGTGCACCAGCACCCTCCTTGCCCGAAGCCCTTGGTGAGGGACAGGTGCAGTGTCACTGCCCACGTGTAGGGCTCCCAGGCTGGTGGCTCTGGGGAGGTTTGTCCCCAGCCGCGGCGCTGCCGGCGTGAGTCCCAGCTCTCATTTACATGCGTTTCGGGGCACGTTATTTAATACTCTGCAGAGTTAAGAATAAATCTTCCCCTGCCTCCAGCTCCCCGCCCGCCTCTTCAGCTTGAAGGGTGATTTGTCTGCACTCGGATACATTCACTCACTGCGATCTGGCAATGGGCCTTCCCATGTCTGCCCATCACCACCCCGATGCCCCAGCTGCGCACGGTCTCCCAGCGGGGACAGATGGCTGATGAGGGCAGAGGCAGCACAGCAGGACAACCAGGGCTACAGCAGCCATTCCCGCTGGAATGGGGAATCCAATTGGGGATACAAGGGGAGGTGGATGTCGGCAGCGGCCTGGGACCAGACCTGCCTGGCCGAAGCTGATCTTCCCTGGGTTTGAACCGCTGAGTCTGAGCATTCAGACCTGATGCTCAAATCCATCGGCCCATGGATGAAGAGCATCAGAGAAGGAGGCACCGTTGGGGTCAATGGCTTCCCGACAGTTAAACCCATCCATGCTCTCCAGTCCACCCTGACCCCAAAGTCACTCTGACTGCAGTGATTTAGGACCCAGGAGCAGAGGCCAGCTCTGCTCCAGCCCCCAGGCCTGCACGAGAAGCACAGCGGTGAGCGAGGTCCCGCAACCCGAGGGCCGAAGCCAGCCTACAGCCAGCCGCTGACAGCAGGACATGCTGCTGGGACAGGAATGGGGACCAGGGACAGTGCTGCACACCCCATATCCAGGAAACATCACCTTGTTTCCCAGGGACACACACCCATGCCTCCCTGTCCCTTCCAAGCTGATGGGTCTGGTTTGGCCCCAAGAGTGCCATGCTCCAGCTGTTCGCTTCTGCCCACAGCAGGGAAAGGAGGGACAAGGCACGCTCTCAGGGGGACCCCGCGCTTCTTCCCCTTTCACTGCACGAAGTGCACCAATTTCCCAGCTCCTGAACACCTGCTGGCTGCAGCAGACCCCTTCTGGTCAAACCCTGGCCACGACCACGCAGACAGTCCTGCGGCACAGCACTGCAGGGGTGGGAGTGTCGTGTGCCCGCGCTCCATCGTCCCAGCCGAACTGCAGCCCTCGGACAGCCTGCTCTGGGATGGGGCAGACAGGCGGTGAGGTGAGACACGCCTGAAACTGCCTGAGCCAAGGCAGCACCCGGGGGAAACAAGGATGAAAGGTGGGATAGCCGAGGTGGACATGCAGAAGAGGAATGCAGCATGGCAAGTTAATTAACATCCAACAGTGACCTGTGGCACAGGAAACCCCCCTTCTACGTCCTCGCGAAGACCAGCCGAGGCTCAGCCCAAGTCAAGGCTCGAGGCTGGTTTCACCCTCAGCCAAAAAAGCCAGTGCAGACCATTCCCCTCTGGCCTAAATCCTGGAGCCGAGGCACAGCCAGCAGTCAAGCCACAGACGGTCCAGCACTGGAGGGCAAGACCTGGCAGAAGCATCCCCATAAACCCCCCCGCGAAGCTGTGGAAGGTGCAGGCACCCTCGCGTTGTCCCAGCAGTCAGCCACGGGTCCAGGAGGCACAGATGAAACCTGCGCGAGGACCTGCACCATCTCATACCAGCCTGGGCAGGGAGAGGGGACACGCAGCCAGCCCGGTTCCCCCGCTGCCGAGCACTGAATACACGTGCCTGTCACAGAAATCTCTCTCCCTTTACATTTATTTATAGCAGGAGGCTGGATTTTACTCAAAACATGAAAATAAGATTCAGCAGTAGCCCAATAATTATTTCAAGTGTGGTCACTTTTATTGCCATGAATAAAAAATAAAGCTGCTCTTCTGAAGTTAACGCCGGTGGCTGCCCGGGGCTACGTACGAGTGAGGGCCTTGATTTAGCACTGCACAATAGAAAAGTAAACCAGAACAATAAATCCCACTCACACAGTTCTTGTAAAAAGCTATCTATTTCCGTTTTGATCGTATAAAAAACCAACAAGTGAAACTGGACAGGGAACATACAGGCCACATATGGAAATTAAGCAAATTTTACCAGATTCAAGTGATCTGGGTGGGTACGGGTTTAACAGTCAGGGGTACAGCCAAAATGAAAATATTTTCAATTCCAAATGTTCCTTCCTCTCCAAAGCAAGGGGGGGGGAACAAAGCTGTACAGTGGGACCACGCAGACCTGGCAGCCTGCGAGAGGGCGACTTGTCTTGAGCTGCTTCAACATCTTCCCACTGCCACAAGCGGGAGTGGGGCTGGCACCGCTGAGAAGAAACTCAGCCCGACCCTGTAAACTGGGGCTCGCCAGGGCACCGTCTCCTCGCCAGCTTCACTGGATCTCCCCCATGTAGAGCCTCTTGTCGCTGGACGCGGAGAGTACTGTGGGGGGAAGGAGGAAGATGACCATTAAACACAAAGTTTGAGGGCTCCGCTACCGACACACCATTTGGATTGAGCTACTCGCTCCGCTTGTGGTAAGCGACCTAGAAAGCCAAATTTCATCTGCTCCCCACAGACGCTCACGGAACGACTCCTCTGACACCTACTCCCGTGCTGAGCGCCGCGGCTGCCGTTCCCGTCCCAAGGCAGGCGCAACGCGTGCTGCCCGCATCGTCCAAGCACCAAACCGGCAGAGGCGCATAAAGCCGGGGTGCTTCGGGCACCCCGGAGCGCGGTTTCCATCGCAAGGAGCGCGCAGCGCACACGCGCTGCCGGCGGGACTGCCTGCCGCTAGAGGGCACAGGCCGGCCGGGAAACCTCGCCGGGATGCTGGGACTTGATCACGGCTGGCACCCACCCAGCGACGCCCGGCACCGGACCGCCTCCGGGCAGAAAAGGCTCCTCAGGGGATTCAAGACAGCAGCGTCAAAAGGATGACCCTGAAGCGCTGCGCGCGGCACTGACGGCGGCTTCATTCGGGTCCAGGCGATTTGGGGGATCCCTCAATGAACTCGCAGCCCGGTGTCTGTCACCTGCTGCGTTTTAGCTCCCCGTGCACCCTCCCAGGCAGACGGGGAGCGGGTGCAATTGCGTAGCTCGCACACAGCGCCTGGATCGGCTTCTAATCTTTGCTGTCAGCCGAGTGAGTGATTGGCAGAGGCGCTCAGCAGAATACAGTCGCAAACAACCCGCTCTAAACCCGAGAGGAGAGATTGCTCCGCTCTTCCAGCAGCCTCCGATCTGCAGACAGGGCAATGAATAACCGAGGAACAAACCCATAACTCACTGCCCTGCTGCAGAGACTGTCATCCTCGCACAACCCAGCTCTTGGCTCTGCTTTGGGGCTGACTCTTGTCAGGTTCTGGCTGGAGCAATGCGGTGACCTGGCCGATGGTGCGAGTGTTTCCATAGAAACCAACAGCACCCTGCGGTCCTGCCGGGGCCGCACGCTGCGCCAGAAACTCATGTGAAACCTGGTCTCAGCTAACGCGCGGTGGTTGGAATGGTTCCGAAAGCCACCAGCTCTGACACATGCCACATGCAGGGCACCTCCAGAACGGGGACAAAACTCGCAGCACAAAGACCCTTCTTTGCTCCCTACAGCTTTTGGGGAAGTTGAGAGAGGCCAGGCTGGAGACATGCTCCCAGGTGACCCCTGTGCTCACGTGACCACTAAATGTATGGTTAAGCTCCTGGGGTCCAAACCCAGGTACCCCAAAGCCTTTTTGTACAGCCCGTGGGGAGTCTGGACAAGCCCTAGCCAGTGGCAGCCAAGACACAGCCCATGGCCACTACCCACAACCACCAGCCATCCTGCTGCTGCTCACGTGCCCCCACCCAGGTCTCCCTGGGGCAGGACACAGAAGCAGAGCCCCCAGGCTCAGCCTAGGACCCCAGGGCACACCCAGCCCAACCCCTGTCTGCAGAAGAGGAGCAGGCATGAGTCTGCTAGCCCTAAGTTTGTCTCAGGGCTCTGGGTCACAGGCAATTCTGGGGCTGTTTTCCAGAAGATCTGCAGTTCAGCAGTCCTGAAACTAATTCTCCAGTTGACTGGAGGTGGGGGACACTTACTAATGGGTTCCTCCGGATGGAAAGCCAGTTCGTTCACTGACCCGGCGTGGCCTGGCAGCTTGTACAAAATCCTCCTGGATGTGGTGTCCCACACGTAGACGAACCTATGAAAGAACTGTTATGAGAGCAGGCACTCGAGAAGGGAAAGCAGCTTCCCCCCACACCAACGGCTTCTTCCTGCAGCAGTTCACCACCTGGGCTGAAAAACTGTTAGTGGGGATAAACAAGGAACCTCTCAGAAGCAAAACGCTGCCCTGCCAAACCCAGGAGAGCAAAAGTCTGAGCAGGCAGGAGCTAACACGTCAACTCAGTGTTAAAAGCCTTGCTGCTGCCGTGGCACAGCAGCCCCATCTCATCCCTTGTGGCAGGGCAATGGATTTGAAAGCGTAAGACCGCACAGACCCTCAATATAGCAGCAACGCAGTGGGCTAGGGGAGAAAAACAGCATCAGGAGTGGGAGAAGGGTTCTCATTCCCACAGACACCTGCCTGCGAGCCCGGCGGTCGTCACTGGTTCGGGCTGGCTGGCAAACAGCGAGGAGCCCAGGTGCTCCTCCAGCCTGACGCAGCATAAACCCCAGAGCTAACGGCACTGGAGACAGATTTCCTCCTGCTCTGCCAGTAAAGTCATGTTCACCTCCCAGCACTTATCAGGGGGCTGATCAGATTGTGCCATGCCTTTTGATTAACGGGCTGCCACCCCTTCCGAGGCTGGCCCGAGCACCGCGCCCTGGCTGAAGGGCAGCGCAGAAGCCGCCGGGCCCCTTCAGGCAGGTCAGAAACTGCGTGCCCCAGGCACGGATCAGCTTTCAGATTACTCTTACAAATGGTCTCAGAGTGGGGGAAACGGTGCCGTGCTGCAAATCCCACTGTACCCGAGGCCACTGCTTGTCCCCACGGGTGTCGACTGCTGCCTGCACGGTGCCGCACAGTAGCTCTGGCAGGAAGCAGAGCGATGGTTTGACCCCAGTTATGGTGAGTACCTGCACAAGTGAGTGGGGTTTTTTAATACCTCAAAAGGAGAAGAGCAACTTCTTACAACCCAGGCAAGGCAACGCTGCGTCCCACCTGCACGAGACCGCTGCATCCCTCCCTCCCAAACACAACAGCCTCGCCAGGTCACGTGGCATTTGTTACAAGGCTCACAGCTCTGCAAAAACGCTGGTGGGTCAGAAGAGCTGCCGGTTCTGGGTTACACTCACTCTGCCTTCTCATTTGGCTCTTCAGGGAGGTAACGGATAGCTAAACCAAAAACTGCTGGGGCAGAAAAGGGAAGGGGCTGGGCAGTAAAGGGCCAGGTTTGGCATGAGGGGCAGCTCTGTGGCTATCATCAGGGGCCTGCAGAGGGTGAGGGCACAGGGGACAGCTCATAAAACACAGGTAAAAGCAATCTGCAGCATTACACTCCTCCAAAGGAGGGTCTCTAAAAATGCCGCTGCACATCCCCACGTTCCACCCACGTGAATTCAAGCACGCTGGGGACCAACAGGCCTGTCATCAGCCCTGCACACAGCCCAAACTCTGAATTCCAAGGCTGGGCCGTTTCAGGCCATGCAATGCTATCAACGATGGGTTCTGCGGTTTCACCTGCTCCTTTCCATTTGTCAGGGCTTTGCAGACCAGATGAAGAACAAGATTTGCTTTTACAAGTAGCCTTTCAGTTGAAACAGAATTGAGCTTCTGCCCCCACCGCCCCAGGCACTGACTCCTTTATAACACTTGCTGGCTAGGTAGAGAGGACACTGGATAGAACACAGGGCAGATGTGCTATGTTAGGAGCACTCTTTTCCAGGCTGGTGGTGCTCTTTGACTTATTTTCTTTAAATACATAAAAAGGAAAAATTGAAGTCTCCAACGTGTCATGAAGTCATGAATGTTACTTAAAGCAGCATTTCTTCAAGCACAACTATGTGATCCTGCAGACAAGAACCGTATCAGCTGCTTTCTCAAAGTCTGCTGCTGTGTTTTTAATTTGCTATTGTGAAGCAGGCAAGCACCTGAAGTAGTTGATTTTACTATAACCCTTATGAAGGGCTCCACAGCAAAAACCCACTATCCAGGTAATTGTCCCTCCAACATGCACGCACACTCCACACCCTGCAGAGGAAGAGAGCGATCATTGGGGCACCATTTGTACTCAGACAAATCACAGAACCACTAAGGTTGGAAAAGACCTGTAAGATCATCCAGTCCAACCATCACCCCAACACTCCCACACCCACTAGAGCATGTCCTCAAGCACCACGTCTACACATTCCTTGAACACCTCCAGGGGTGGTGACTCCACCACTTCCCTGGGCAGACTGTTCAGTGCCTGACAACTCTCTCAGTGAAGTTTTTCCTAATATCTAATCTAAACCTCCCCTGACACAGCTTGAGGCCGTTTCCTCTTTTCCTATCACCAATTTGTTTAATGTGGCTTTGCTTTCCCAGCAGATACATCTCAGAAAACAAATCTAAAAGCTCAGAGATAGCAGAAAGATTGTAGCGGCCTGGTCTAACCTGCCCTGGGACCTGGCTGCATGCTCTTCCCCAGTGTCACCACAAAGCTGCTGTCAGAGCACACAGCTACACCAGCACCTCCAGAACTAACCTCATGGCCTGTGACTTGCAGCCACACTGCGGCCGAGCGGGTCTGCCACCGCCTCGGCAGGCTGCCACGCAGGCTCTACCCCCCCTGTGCACCGCCCTGACTGCACAGCCGGACTGGGAAGGAGAGTCACCTCCCAGCCACGTGCTGTGACAGCTGGCCCCACTATATCTGGACAGAGCGAGGCAAAGTTCTCCCTATCCCTATCAGAAACTCATTAATTTGCTGATTACTACTGCTCATGCCCTGGACTCCATCCTGCAGGAATTCCTGTCTTGATGTCACTGAGAGTGCATCTGGATTTGCTCCAGCGGAGGTTGGCCTCCTTCACAGCAACCTTCAGCGTCTGGCAGGACCCTCTGCTGGCTTCCTCCCTCTGCCCAGCTTACTCCTCGCTTGCCTCAGCTTACACAATATCTCACTTGAAAGTCCAGTATGTGCTAATTTATTTCCTCTTACCCATTAATTAAACTAAGGATCAAGAATGATCCTTGGACCACCACAGGTGCCTCCTGCAAGCTGCCACGCAGCAATTTAACTGGTATTTCTGGGCCTTATCCATAGATCCCCTCACCACACACACTTCCTCAGACTCCCTGCGTCTCAAAGGCTCTCGCAAGCATCTGCCAGTACGGCCACGGACACCCTAGTACAGCCACGCTCCTGTCACCTGCTAGGCCTGGTGCTGGATCCTGTGTCTGAACATAAGCCGTAACGCAGGTCTCCAGCCAGCTTTTGCCCATAATAAGGAGATTTTACAACTACACGGTGCTCCTCCTCTGAGACAAAGGGAATATAAAGACATGGCTCCTGTAATCAGGGCAGACAATGCCCACAGACCACAGGGGTTTGTTCGGGTCTTCACACCCCCATGCACAACTCCAAGTCTTCAGATTCATTTCAGACATGATCCAGCTCGTTTCAACAGCCTGCAGGCTGTCTGGGATTGATGGAAACAGGAAGGCAGTGGTAACTCACCTGTCAGCTGATCCCCCTGCAATTTTACTCCCATCTGGAGACCAAGAGCACCTCAGAAGATTCTAAAATAAAAGAACACGCACAGATCTATTTTCAAAGGAAGATTTCGTTTTCCCCTTCTACTTGAATTAAAATCACCACGAGACTTTAAATACTACGAGCACCACTTTAATGATCTCCCTTCGGAAGATGAGATGGTAATTACAGACTTTATTTTATTGCTGGAAACATCCAGTGCCTTGTTATTTTACACAAAGTAGATAGTAAATGCAGAAAATGCTTAATTTACAGCTAATTATAGCTGAACCGAGCAAAGAAATCTTGTTACTGCGGCTTTAATTGGAATCCCACTTTGTACATTAATCTTTCTTTGAGTTCTTATTAAAGCCTTTCTGCTTTAAACTTGAATTTAAAAAACAATTTACAGAAAAGTTAATAGCAGCAGCATTTTACAAACAATCACGTTTCGGTCTGCAGTACACTAACCTTTTCAAAATTATGCACGTTCCCCTGGAAAATCTTTACACATCTCTCTTTAGGGGCAAACGGTCGCACATCCCAGATGCGAACTGCAACAGAGAGCGCACAGTAATTAGCTGAAGATGGCAGAGATGTGGGGGCAAGGTCAGCGTCCGGAAACCCTTTCCCTGAGACATGCTGCTAATGAGCAAAGACCTGGCCATGTTCCTTGTTCTCCTCATGCCTGTGTTTCCCCAGAAGCAAAAGGAAACCAGCAGCTTTCCCCCGCAGAAAGCTTTGATATGAAAGGTCAAATGCAGAAAAGTGTAAGTACACCAAGACCGCTGTCAACAGGAGCAGAAAAATCCAAAACAACCATTACACAAACGAGGCACCATCTCCTTACGTCAGCATTCGCTTCATTCCAGTGCGCTCCACGCTCACATTTCTAATCAGATCAGCCTTGCTGAGCGCCCCCCCCCAGAAGATGGGCAGTTTGGAAACGGCGCTGTCATTCCCTGCTGCGGGGAAGCAGCCAAACTGCCCTGACAAGAGCCAGACCGAGACTGCCTTCAACTGTGCCACAGCCTGTGTCCTCACCGTCCTTCGGGAGACATGACAAACCCTTCTGATGCGGCTGCCCCCCTCCCTGACGCGACTGTCACCAGTGCAACTGCAAGGATTCAAGCTTTATCTCTGCAGCCAAACTCCCCACATCTGGCTCGCGTTTTTCTGTTGAACAACGTGAGCTGCTCCTTTCAGAATGCCATGCAAAGCTCGCACAGGAGAGCAGCTGTGCTCCGTGACGTACCCGTGTTGTCCATTGCGTTGGAGAGCAGGTAGGAGCCTTCTGAGCTCAGACTGAGGCCCGTCACCGAGTCTGCGTGTCCTCTCATCGTGTAAGTGAGCTTGTTCTGGCGAAGGTCCCACACCTTTCAGACACAACATTGCGGTTTAGCAAGAACACAGCCAAGACTGTTGGAACCGCTCTTTCCAAAGCGTTTCCCACTGGAAAATCAGTCAGCTGATGACATCAGATTTCAGTTTGGTTGGTGGGGTCTGAATGACTAAAACAGAAGGCTAGAATTTTATACATCTTGTAGGGAAAATGGATTTGTCCCTCAGGAGACTTGTTACCGAATGTCCAACAACCAAGGAGTTAAATGTCAGCAGCCCCGCGCATGCGGGAATCCCTCTCTACCTGTGCTCCCCCAGCACCCGAATTCCGCTAACTGAGGGCACAGAGCAGTTGTCCAATTCCCACAATGTCATGTACTGCCCTTCAAGGGGCAGTCGGAACAGATCTCATGGCAGTGCTACGCTTAGCGATGGCTCTCTGACAAGCACGTGTTCCCCACGCCTACCTACGGCTGGAGCCCGAGCCTAAAAGACAGACTGAACCACGCAGCTATCAGGAGAATCTCAGTTACCAGCTGAATGAAACGCTGAGCTCACTCTTAAATAAGAACTTTCCACACGAGCAGGTGACTAAGTTGCAAACTGGAGCAGAGGGCAAAGTGTGGATGTGTCACCACATTTTCTTTAGTTTACCTCATATATGGCTCTAGAGCCTCTGGGACGGGCCCAGGCTGCCAGAAGAGCCAGCATACCGCATCAGCTCCAGCAGGTGACAGCAGTGCTGGGATGCCTGGCCAGGAATGCCAGGGCTGCCCAGGCTGTCACATGGCAAACAGCCCTGGAGCAACTCCTCCCGAGTTTATTGGCCCAGTATCAACAGTGAGGTCGGACACAGGAGGTCCGCGTGGTTCCTGTGACTGCAAAATTAACCAACAGGCTTCTGCATTTGCCCTTGACCAACACAGTGTCGAGCACGCTGCTCCAAGCAAGGTGTGACAGGATGGAAAAGGTGTGCATGGTTGGAAGAGCACACGAGGACGCGGGCGTCCTACCTTAATGTCATTGTCGATGCCCCCCGATATGATCTGATCACTGGTGTCATTGAATGTTACGGCCAAGACCTGGTACGTGTTCTGGAATGTCTGGACAGCAGCTTTTTTCCTGATATCCCACAGCTGAAAAGACACGGCAGGTGCAAAAGTTGCATACAGAAATATTTAACTTCAAAATTACAGGAAATTGCACAGATCGCTGGCAGAGACCCAGGCTGCTTCACTGGAATTCCCTCTTTTAGACCTCAGGAGATCTCTGTGAAAACCTAATAAAAGTCTGGTGTGGTTGGAGCCCAGGAGTGAGGTGGGGGGGAAGAAGGGGCTAGCGTGCTAGAGTTTGTTAAGTTTGCCTTTCTCATGCTTTGTTAATTCAGATCAGAGGAAAAGTACAACTGAGCAGATGAATCTTCTTAATCCCCACCAAGAATGACAGGAAAAAAAGGAGCAGTCAAATTATATGTCAAATTTTTTATTTCTGAAATCAAAGTTATTATCTAATGAAATTATGAGAGTAATGAAAGGCTGAATTTAGCCCACGTAAATGGGAAGACTCCAAAATTCTTTCAGAGATCTCATCTTACTTTCATTCCAGACTATGTCCTTACACAACACACTGACCTTCACTGTCCCGTCGTCGCTGCCTGTACAGACAAGCTGGGGTCCTCGCCTCGCTGGGTAACACGAGTTCACGAATGACGTATGGCCCTTCAGTCTCTTCACTCTCTCCCCAGTCTCACTATCCCACACAGCCACGGTTTTGTCTGTGGATGCTGAGAAGAGCATGCTGCGGAGAAGAATCGCCATGAGGGTCTCAATTTCAGAGACATTTCTCTCCTCCCACATTCTTTACTCTCCAGTTCTGTGATCAAAGCTGGAAATAAACAGTGGGAATGCACCACGGAGAAGAATCTCCCCCATATGCCAACACAAGGGTGGTGTTTCAGGGCAGGCAAACTGACAGTGGGGCAACCACACTGGAGGCACTTCCATTGACCCTCATTTCTAGATACATATAAATTGTTTTCCACCTCTTCAAACACTCTCTGGGATGAACACAGGGCTCAGTGGCAACAGCTCAGATGCAACAGCGGAACAGCCTTCCAAATTAACAAATCTCACTTGCTTTCTTCCCCTCCCCAGTCTCTCCCAGATGACCGATGCCAACTTTCCTCTGTTCCTCAAGACCAAAATCAAGGGCAGTGGTGGCTCACGGGTGACTCCAGATCCTTGCTCAATCCCAGGCAGGTACCACTCTCTACCCGGGAAAGCCACACTACAAGCATTCGCCACGCGTGGACTGAGCAGGGGCAGCCACGAGGTGCCCCGAGGGACTTGGGCCAGCGGAAAACATCATCCTTCAGAAAGAGCCAGGCCTGAGGCCGGAAGCTGTCCCTGCACCACTTACCTGCCGTCTGTGTTATAGTGCAGCTCCATAACCGCCCCACTGTGTCCCTTCAGGGTGGCGTAGTTATCGCAGTCCCCGTAGACGTTCCACAGCACTGGGGGGAAGGGAGAGGTGAGTACAGGAAACACGGCAGCACCTCCCTGCCGCGGATGGAGCGACACTGGGATTTCAGCAAACCAACTTGTGCCATCGCCACTCTCGTCTCCCATCTGGGATGACGTGTGCAATTAAGAAACATCGCGTGGGCCTCAGGAGGACAGGCAGCTGGTTTGAACGCGCTGCGGCTTTTTGATCAAGCTGAATGTTTAAAGAAAAATAATAAACTTCGCCTTGGCAAGATAAAGCACTAAAAACTGTTTCTGCAGACTGCCACCAACACAGACCGACGGCAACCTGCACGAGGGACCTGGGAACACAGCGCTGTGACAAACAAGGGCTGTCACCAGCCCCATCTGAGGACGAGCAGGACAGTGACCCGCCAGAGCAGCTGGAAGAAGTTTCCTGCTCCCGTCCTTGGGAAGCATTTCACTCCGGGGTCAGCAGGCTCGATGGCCCAGACACAACCCTGTCACGGCAAAAGGGGCCGAAACGGAATGAGCCCAGCCCCGTGCAGTGCCGGCAGGGGCAGCGATGCCTGGTACTCACGGATGAGCCTGTCGAAGCCGGCAGAGGCGAGGGTGTTGCCATTGGGGTGGAACTTGCAGCAGTACACCTCTCCCTCGTGCCCCGAGAGCAGCATGATGGGGGCCTGCAGCGAGGAGCAGCGCGGGGGGCCCTGGGGGGGGCAACGGGGAAGCCGGGTGAGGGGACGCCGTCGAGGGAACGTGGGGCACCCGCGGGGTACGGCCCCACCATCCCCTCACGGGACTTTCCCCTCACCCTTTCATCCCTCCCCCGGCCTTCTCCTCCCGCCATCCCCCCCCCCCCCACGGGCCTCCCGCCATCCCCCCCCCACGGGCCTTCCCCCCAGGGGCCTCCACCCCCGCGCCGTACCGCCTGCAGCAGGGCCCCGGGCGGGGGCTGTCCCCCGCCGCCGCCGCCGCCGCCGCCCGGCGCTCCCGGCAGCTCATGGCGGGGCCGCTTGGCCGCCGAGGGCACGAGCGGGAGGTCTGGGCCGGGGGCAGCACCGGGAGCGGGAGCGGGAGCGGGGGCGGCGCCGGGGGCGGGGGCGGCGCCAGGGGCGGGGGCTGGGCCGGGACCGGGGGCTGGACCGGGGCCGGGGCCGGGGCCGGGGCCGCCACCCGGGACCTTCCGCTTCTGCTGCTCGATCATTGCCGCCGGCCGCGCGCGCCCGCCCGGTCCGCCCCGCCCTCCCGCTCCCCCATTGGTCGCTCGCGCCGCTTCCTGCCGTGCCGACTGGCGGAGGGCGACCGGATGGCCCGCCCTCTGTCGTCACTTCCGTCGCGCGGGTGACGGCTGCGAGTCGCGGAGGGCCGGTGAGCGCTCTCCACGCGGATTGGCTGTTGGCGCTGGTAGGCGGATGCTGCCTAACACGAGTAAAGCTGATTGGCTGACATCTGCCCCTTGCCATCATTGTGCGCGGCGATTGGTGGACGGGAGGCGTGCTGCGCGCCGCGGGGGCGTGGGAGGAGGAAGATGGCGGCTGTCGGAGGGAGCGGGTGATGGCGGCGGGCGGGCGGTGCCGTGCCGGGCGCTGACGGGCCCCGGTGCCCCTGCGGCCGCTGGGCACGGGCCGCCCGGCCTCGTCTGCCTGTGCCGGGCCTGTGCCGGGTACCCGCATCGCAGCCTCCGGCCCTGATCCAGCGCGGCCGCGCCCCGAGCCGCTGCGGGCCCCTGACCCCCGCGGTGTGAGGGCCGGTACCGCGGTGCGCTCGGGGGTCGGTGCCGGTGGCAGCCGAAGCCCAAGTGAACCAGTCGCCGCTGCCTGACCACGGTCTGGCTGCAGGTGGTTTGTGCGTTAGGTAACGCCTCTCGTCACGGCATCTCTCGGAACCCGGGTGGCCAACGCGCCGCAGCCCGCGGTGAACTGAGGTGGCGTTGGTGGGACGGCCGGAGGCCCGCGGTGATGGAGGCGCTGCCCGAGCTCTACGCCATCTTCCAGGGAGAGGTGCGTGGTGCTCCGCCTGCGCCGCGACCCTGGCAGACATGCTTCCCCGCCTCTCGTGGTGATTCAGTCCGGGGTGGGTCGGGCAGCGGACAGTGCCCTTGTGTTTACGTACCTGCGCGTGGAGGGTGATGTCCGTAACGGGAGCGGTTGGCTGACCGCGCCTGCTGCGCGGTTACCGAGCACTGCGGTGCCTAACCTGCCTTGAAATCTAGAACTGGCGGACAGTAGGGGAGCCGTGCAGGCATTCTGTGTATATCCTAACCTGTGCTTTGCAAACTGGTGGTTTGTGAAGGGCTTGGCCTTAGGTGTGGCGTTGGTTTTCTTCACAGGTTGCTACAGTGACGGAATATGGGGCATTTATAAAAATTCCAGGCTGCAGGAAACAAGGTTTGTTTCTCTTATTTTGTTTAGTTGTAGCTTCATGTTGGCATGTTTGGGCCGAGCAGTCCTCAGAATTAAAGACTTGCTAAGGCTTATTAGAAGAAACTCAGAAAAAGCATTTTTTTCCTAAATTAGGAAGGAATGGAGATTTTCTGGAAGTTCGCAGTAAACACGATGGTGTGTGTGTAGGAATACCAGAAACGCTCAGAGGGCTTTTTTGTAATTTCAGGGTATTTTAGAGAGTCATTTTAAGGTATTGGATGAACTACAGAAGCTTTTTGCAATTAGTGTGCCCAACTCACTTGTTCTGTGGCTGGTATAAATGGTTAAATAAAAAAGACTGAAATGAAGCTCAAATAAAAAATAAACTGGAAAAACAGACTTAAAGCTCCATCTACGCTTGTGGGAAACCTGCCAAATCAAATACAGTCATTGTACAAAAGAAGCAGCTTACGGTGGATGTTCTGTCAGATGCTGGTAGGCCCACAAACAACCCCAGCCCTGCTCCCCACGTGAAGTGCCCAGTCACAGTGGTGCCAGCTCTAATAAAAGTGTTGGGACTGAAGTGTGGCTGCTGGAGGGAAGTCGCTTGGAGACGCAAATGGCGCTTGAAATATGAGCTTGAACAGCAAAGTGTGTTTCCATATTTATTCTCCCTTGTATAACCCTCTAGCCCACATGTCATTCATGCACATTAAAAATACGGTTTTGGGGCTGTGTGACCTTGCAAGCGCAGGAGATCCGGGCAGCCTTGGTGTTCTGTGCCTTTGACTTGGCCAGCAAAGTATCGCGTTGCCGATGGGCGCAATGGGCTCTCCAGTGCTTGGCGGGGCCTGGCAGGACAGGCAGGCGGGCAGGGGCGTTGGTGCCTGCTGCAGTCCTCTGCATGGGCGCCTGATACTTTGAGTACAAAGACACTGCTGTCGGGGCCTGCTTCTCTGAGTTAATTTGGAGCAGATCTTGATGAGATTTTCTCTGATTGATGCAACTTGTTGATTCTCACCTGCGTAATGTACTGGAGGAAAGAAATGGTTAGTTCTGCTGAGGGGACCCGCTGAATATGTTCCCTGTCTCTCAGAGCCGTGGTCTGCAAACGTGTTCGATTGTGCACCCCCGGTGCACGATCAGTTAACCCTAGCTGTAAAA
This sequence comes from Rhynochetos jubatus, assembly GCA_027574665.1. Classification (NCBI taxonomy): domain Eukaryota; kingdom Metazoa; phylum Chordata; class Aves; order Eurypygiformes; family Rhynochetidae; genus Rhynochetos; species Rhynochetos jubatus. Next base: position 2,594,928 of record CM050672.1, on the reverse strand, counting down.
ACGTTTTTGAGCATGCGCCCCCAATTAATTTATAAATTAGATACATGTACTAACGTTATCTGCATTATAAAACATGTTCAGAAATGGAAGTTAAAGATGAGCTAAGGATGAAATAAGCAGTATTATTTTTAAAATTAATTTTATTTATTAATGGTACAAAAATATTTCTTCCCCTATCCCAGAGAATTGCCTCTTTGGAAACCACTGTCCCAGAGGACTAAACTGATTGAGTAGAGGCTTGTCTTTACTTATTTCCTTTCTTCTCTTCCCAACCCATGATCAGGCCTCGTCCATAGGACTCACATGTCCTCCTGCCGTGTGGATAAACCCTCAGAGATAGTAGATGTTGGAGACAAAGTCTGGGTGAAGCTTATTGGAAAAGAGGTAACATGAATTCTTGTTCCTTTAGTGCTCGGTAGATAGAATACACTGCAAGAAACCTGAACTGAGAACTTTTGTGCACAGAGGCTGTCTGTTCCTGTGGCTTTGTCGGGGTTTGATGGGCTGTTTTACAGACAGGCGAATTCTTGCCTCCAGATGTGACTTTGGGCACATCGCTTCTGTGACTCGTGACAGTGCAGGTCAGAGAAAGGGGCTTTGTAAAGGCTTTTGGCTTGGAAGCAGCAAAGCATTTTCTTCCCCTGCACACGCCTTCCCAGCTTGGATCACCTTCACTGGGCGATTGGGTGGCTCAGTGAGCAATTTGAGAGGATCCCCAGTAAAAAAGCCAATATAAACGCAGTTGTTAACTGTTTTGAGAGACAGGCTGACATTTTTGATTGTTTGTTATCAAGAAAGTACAAGTGGCAGTGAATTATGCCCACGAGAGGCTTTTTGTTTGTTTATTCTGGAGAGTGTTATCACTCCTCCCCCCCATCTACACTGCTTTTTCTTTTGCAGAGGATGTGACAATGGGCATATCCTCTGTATTTCAAGATTACTTGGAACAAAAGCTACAGACTCTTGCTTTGGTGAGCCATAGCAAGCTGCCTGTATTCTGTTGGGATCAAAGTGAAAGCATTCGCTTCAGAGTTGCACAGGATTTGCAACTTTGCTTTGCTTTTTTAAGGAGATAATCGGGTTGATGTACAAAACAAGGACTTAATTTTGTGTGAGATAAGGGAAATGGCTTGAGAGACTTGGTCTTATTTACAAAGTATAGAAAAACTATATGAAAGGCTTTGCAGCTTCTTTTTAGCCATCTGTAGTGTTCTTTTTTTTAAAGATTTGTTTGTGTAACTTTTTATTAAGCCACTGTTTTCTTTACCCAGAACACAGGCTTGCTTCTGCCCCTTGCCTCTGCAGCAAAGAAGCCAGGGATGCATGTGGGAGAGGTGGACAGTGGGAAAATTATTGCCAAATTGCCTGCAAATTACTGCATAGATGTCATAAACAGACAAACCAGAAATCCTTTCCGTAGCAGCGGTGGTGAAAATACAGGAAGTTATGAGAAGGGTTTGACTTAAAGCCCCAAATGTACAGCTTCTGCTCTTGCTTACAGAGTGATAATGTGGCAATCAAGGACTCTTTCGTGAATCCTAGTCAGTCCCAAATAGAGATACTGAAAACGTTTTTAGTCTCCTGAGAGGAGTGAAATGAGAAAAAAAGATGTAAAGTTTTATTTTTCAGGGTGTGAGTCAGCCACAGTGCTGGTCCAGGGAGAGCTGCCTTGGGGCTGGATGATCGGAGCATGACAGCAAAGCTTCCAAACATGTCCTTTCTTCTACACCTCTTGGGTTTGGTCACAGCAGAATGATCAGTGCTGCTGGTGCTTTGCAGCATGTTAATCTGAACGGACCTGTGGTTTGATCTTGTCTTATTACTGAGATAGGTGCTTAACAGAAGCTGTTCTACCAGAAAGAGTACTCTAAACGCAGCTACAAAATAATAGAACAAAAGCACTCTCATGCAGTGGAGTGCACTCTCTGTGTGGAGCTGCTCTGTGCCAACCAGCAATTTCCTTCCTTCTCTGTAGGCCTCCAGACAGAATGTACTAATTAACATCAGTGTCATTTATTCTTCTCATTCCATATCTTTCAGATGAAAGATGACAAACTGAAACTTTCCCTCTCCATGAAGGTTGTTAACCAAGGCACGGGAAAAGACCTCGATCCGAACAATGTTTCCCTTGAGTAGGTAAATCTACTGAGTGGAATATAATAGGTCAGACAGGTTGCTGCCGCCTGCTTTTCCCTGCCTTGCATTCCTGCCTTTCCTGCCATGCCTTTATTCTCTAGGTCCCTGCTCCTTTGGGAGCCAGAGGCAGGCAGGAGCTGGAGGAGGGCTGTGGTGGGTCCCAGCCTTTCACACCACCGCAGGGTTTTCATTCCTGTGGTGTGAAGACCACGTGCCTGTGCTGGAAGGCCTGGCCATTTCAGCTGGGGACTGGTCTCGCTCTCACATGCTGCAAAATCAAATCGCACTACTCGGATTTCAGAGCCTCCTGGTCTGCCTTTTTTTGCAGCATCTCTTGCAGGTCAAAGTTGCTTTTATTTTCATAGTGTGCAAGTGTTTGAGGGTGTGTATTCACATATGTGTGTTAGTATGTATGTGAATGTTGGTATGTATGTTAGTATAAGGGAGGTAACTGCAGCTCCACGAGTTTGTCTGCTTTGTGGGAGAGTGCTCAGTTCATTTAAAAAATGGACAGGGGCAGGTAATATGCTGTTAACGAGGCTTATCCCAATGGGCTGTTGGTCAGCGCTGTTTGGTTTAGCTAAGTCGTGCTTTTAGAGCAACACTTGACAAAACTTGTGTTGAGATCAGGCCCATATAAATATACTGGGTTTAAGATGAGAGTGGATTGAAAATGGAACTGTCCTCCTCTTCCCAGTCAGGATGAGAGGAAAAAACGCACGTTCAGAGACTATACTAGTCAGAAGATCACGCTTGAAGCGGTCTTGAACACCGTGTGCAAGAAATGCGGTTGCAAAGGTATGTTCATGCAGCGTTGTCTTGTTCTTTTGATGTAGCTGTGTTCTAAACAGGGGCCTGTAGATAAGATTGTGTTGACAGATGTCTCATGGTGGTGTACAAGGACTGAATTTTGCTTCCATGTGTCTCTCTTGGAGAAGTGCATTTTCTGTCACTCCTTGTGCAAAGGAAAGAGCTAGCTGAGCGCCTCGTGTACAGGAGGAACAAGCGTTTCTCCTTTCTGACCTGGTGAAATGTTTGTGTGTTGCCTAGCTCAGCAGTAGGAAGTGGGCTTAGGTGATGCCTTTTGAGTAACTTTTTGCATGTTGCTGAGGCATAAAGTAGTGTTTTGCACATGGAGTTTTTGCTGCACCCTATCTGTCTGGGGTTATTGAGCCACAGAGTAAATAGCTAAGGTGGAGTTCATGCTATTCTGGAGAAGGTTAATAACAAGGATGGTTCTGTGTAGTATTAAATAAACTATCTTCAAAATATCTTTTTAAATACCCCCCCCCCCCAACTTTAAAGTGGATTCTGTGTATTTTCAGTCTGCTCTTTGATGAGGTCTACTCGTAACAGGCAGGCAGGTGCTGGCTGGCTGCAGTTTCCACTACAACTGTTAGTAGGTCAACTGTGTATCCAGATTAGAAAGGCTAGAACAAGAACCACCTGATTTCCTCTGTATTTGTGCCTTGAGCCTCATTTACCAGGTGCCTGTCGCACCAGTTTACCCCCTGTGCCGTACACTTTTCCATGCGGTTTAAACCCTTGCACGGACACGTTTCTACCAGTTGCCCTGTTCAGACAAGAGTGTCTCAGTTTTGGCCTGACTAATCTTTCCAGAATGACCTGGGTTGTGTTTGGTCCCTGGCTTGTTTAATCAGGGCACGTAAAACTGGCTGAAATGGCTAGGACACAGAAATCTACAGTGTAGATTCTCTTATTGTGACTAATAACAAAAATGTTTGGCAGCGCTTCAGGTGTCTGAAATGCAGCCGTTTAAAAAAGAAAAAGGAGGGGTGGGTGGTTGCTCCTTCAAATGCCGTTTTACAGGTCACTTTGCCAAGGAGTGTTTCGTGCAGCCTGGAGGTACCAAATACAGCCTCATTCCAGAAGAGGAGGAAGAGGAGGTGGCAGCAGCAGGATGTGAAAGAGATAAAAAGACCAGCCTGGCTGACGATTCTTCAAAAAAAAGGAAAAAGGTACGGGTGGCCTGCTGCTGGCCTGGAACAGCCAGCTGGATAATTTGTTCTGCGTAGTTCCGTCTGTGATTTACTATAGCAGCGTGGTCATGAGTAGCCGGTTCTGGGCTGAGAAGGTGGCTGGGTTTTGTGCAGATTCTGTGGCAAACCAGGAATCTCCTCTGTAGTCCTCAAAAGAGATTTCTTAGCAGGAGAAAAGGATTATTGGGTTTTTTTTTTCTTGTCATCTTTGAGAGCCCATAGAAATTGCTTCAGTTTCCGGAATTTCTGCAGTCCCTGCCAAAGCCCCGTTTCCCCTCGCTTCTCTTGCCCTAACACCTTTCTTTAACTTGAACTAAGTGCCCGGCGCCCTGCAGCAGCGGGTGTCCTGACCCAGCCAGTGCCGTGTGAACGAGGCTTATCTGCGCCTGCCGGGGGAAAGCCGCTGGGGCTGTTTGCACAGGGAGCATTCGCCATTTCCAGGCTCTAAAGCAATCTGTGTCTATGTCAAAATGTCAAGAGATAAGAGACCTTTTATGTCCAGCGTTTGAACTCTGGCTTCGGAGCGTGCTGGTATAAAACGTGGGGGAGACCTGAATCCACACCAGGAGTGTTTGGTGGTCAGCCTGTCTGTACAGCAACGAGCGTTCCAGTTCTAGACTTCTGAGCTGTTTCATCAGCCCCTTCACAACTGGAGGCCAAATTTAATTACACTTCCAAAGCCCTTTATTTAATTTCCTTTCTGTTTTTCTTTCTCTTTCCAGCTCTGAGGCCTGCCTGTAACCCTGGAGGGAGAACAGGCAGGAAAGGAGGTAGATTTTCCTTTTATAGGAGAGAGAGACAAGGATGGTGTTAGTAATGGCATGGAGAGAGCTGCTTTCTGAGGGCTTGGTTCTCCCAGGATCACTGCGGAGTTACACCCATGCTAGTGCTAGTAGGGAGACTGCAGGAGGTGGCAGCAGGGAACAGAGGAGCAAGTCTGTTTTGGTGGCAGCACTCAGAGCAGTCTGGAGTGACACTGGTAGCTGAAGTCTCGCTTCCAGTTGTGTTTTCAGTGGTAGTGTGGTTTATGGCAGTTGGACGCAGTCTTACTTGAGAGAGGAGTGGCTGGGGCTCTTTGTGGGTTTGTGGGTGGTGGCTGTACCAGAGAAAAAGAGCCAGGTCATAACTTCCCTTGTGTCAGCCTCTGCACTGTGGCATCGGTTTCTGCCCTACAGTCAGTACAAAAGGAAGTCAATGGTAATTCCGTGACTAATCTGCGGTTCTTGTTTGCGCGGTAGCGCTCTGGGTAGCTGATCCAGTAGCGGGAATGGGATTTCTTGCTTGTAGATCCTGTTGCCTTGTTCCATCCAGAGGTGTGCTTTGCTTCCCCACTACGTAGACTCTTACTCAAGAATGTCTTGGACTTGTCTGCGGGGTGGTGTTACGCCGCCACAGAAAATACGTGTTGTCTTCTTTCTGTTCTGATCTCGGAAGCGTGCGACTGGACCAAGTCACCTCATATCCCAGGCTAGCTGCCACTCTGACCTTTCCAGACTCTGGATGTCGGGTGTCTCTCGCCTTGGAACGGTGTGAGAGCAGGCTGTCGTAGTACCCCAGCGGGGCTGGCTTCTCCTGCCTGGGCTTCTCTTCCCTGGAGCAGTGATGGTTTGTCTGGCAGAGGCTGTGTAACTGCTGTTTAAATGCTGTGGCACTAAGAGGTGCACCAGTAGCTCATTATCACCTCGGTGCCCATCCACTGGGCTGGAATGCCCTGTGAAGTCTTGCCCTGCTGAGGCTGCAGGATACGTGGGTCACTGTCCCAAATTTGTTACTGATTTTTTAGGGGTCTGTGGATTAACAGCCTTCCTTTAAATCCTGCTTGTTCCTTTGATCTTCCTCCTTTCTCAAGAAGGAGATCAAAAGTTTTGAGATGTTTTCCACTGCTGGAAAATAAAACTTTGAGCTTTTGGAGACAGGATGTGGGATCCTGTAAATGAATAGCTCCCTGTTGTCTCAGTGCCTGCTGTGATCTTGTCTGGGAGCCACCATACGCTTCCCTGCTCGCCAGGAGCCTGGGGGGAGGGGCTTCACAGAAAGCAGAAGTAGCTCAGTCTAGCTGGTAACATTTGCCTCACTGCCCCCATCCCATCCCATGTTTGTAACATCAGGGTAGAGCTTGTACTTTGAAATTAGTAGATGGGGAACTGCTCTCTACCAAGCAGTGTCGCAGCAGTAGTATGAGCGTTGTTGGTTGTTCATCATCAGTGTTTTCTGTTTCCTTGATCTGATGTTTCCTTGCAGTTTCTGGGTGCTCTTTCCTCTCCCCAGAGATTCCTCTCCTTACACATCCTCCCGCCTGAGCCCCCCGGCATTTACAGGAGGAAGAGGCAGCTGGAGGCTTCAGGTCTCTGCACTGGTCAGGCTTCTGGTGGGTGTGACCGAGGGCAAAAGTGTTTGCAGTGACAGATCACCCTGCTAGGGCTCTGCACATGAGAGCACTGTCCTGCCTCCTGTCCCTGAGAGAACAAGCGACCCGAGGGAGAAGTGGCAGTGCCACTGCCACGGCACTGCACAAGTACAGGAAGAGTTGCTGGCCACTGCGCTGGCGCTGCCTGCGCCCCTTTCACTTTTGCTCTTTGGGTCGCAGGGTGAAGGAGCTCCTATGGGAATGTGGCAGCACGGCTCTGCAGAGCTTGCGTGGGAGGGAGGCGTGCTGGGAAGAAACCTCTCCTGTCTGTTTCAAGAAAAGATCTGCTGTTTCAACACTGCGCATAACCCCTTTAATTTGAATTCTACAAAAGTGTCCCCTGTTCTGCTCAGATACGTTGATCACCTCATCCCAGGGTGGATTTCCAGGCAATCTGCTTGCAGATGTTGTCTGTTCATGTAAAAACCTGCCTTTCTCGTTGTTGTTTGCTCAGTGGGCTGTAGTCCAATCAAGCCTTAGTCCACCCTCACTTGTAGCTGGTACTTGTTTTACTAGTTCGTAAATGGCATTAACTTGGGGCGCAGCCCCTCACGCCCTGCTGTGCTCTTACTGTCCGTATCCGGGCTTCACTGTACTGATCTAAGGGCCATAGACTGGATTCCTCTCATCAGACCGATTCTGACTGGTCCTCAAACAAGGGACGCAATAATACCTTTGGGCTTCCAGAATGCATCTTGTTTGGAATTAAATTGGGCAGCGGAATTTCACTTTTTTTAATTCTTAAAAAAAAAAAAAAGGCCCCAGAAGAAATACTGGCGTCTCTCTGGAGGTGCAGACATAGGCCTGGAAGTTTTTTACAAGGACAGACTTAAAGGCTCCGAGACTGTAACTCCACAAAAGGGTCAGGTGAAAACTATGTTCTGGACACTCCCCTCTTGTCTCACAATCAAATACTTCTAGAAGGAATGAACTGTTGTAACATTCTTAAGGCACAGCCCCGAGCAGCTTGCCCTGCAAAGGACGGGAGGGCGCCTGGTGTGCTGACGCGGTCCCCTCTTAGTGCCAGCTTTTCAAGAAGATCCAGAGCGGTGAGAGAACCCGCGCTGTCGGCTGCAGCCCAGCCTGCTGCTCCTCTGCATGCCAGCTCCCAGCTCGGGCTTCGCAGCGGGGAGGTTAGGAAGCACGTGTGTTCTGTTTTGATAGAACTGTAATCGTGACGCAAATTGGACAGGGTGTGACGGAACTGCAACCTGCATGTTGATACCTCTTGGGTCCCTGCATCTGTACACAGGCTGCTTGGGCAAGATCCACGCGGAATGTTTACACGGATGCAGCCTTCGGACCTGGGGGCGTGCCTGGGTGTGCCCGAGAGCAGAGCCGAGCTTCATCCATCGGCAGCCGTGGGTTCTGGAGAGCAGTTTGAGCTCTGGGAGTGGTGGGGCGTTGCTGTCTCTGGCGGCAGGAGTCCGGCCCTCGCTGTGGCACTGCCCGCTCCAGTACCTGCGCTGGAGGAACGCCCCTGCTTGCGCAGGGGAGTACTTGCCTCCCGGTGCCGGGATGCGGCAGCTTAAGGAAATCTGTGGTTTAATAGAAGGTTGCTGCGTGTGCAGAATGATTTCACGGCAGCACTGCCTCCTGCTACAGAAAATGTCACGCTCTTCTGTGGCTGCCTTGCTCCCTGCAGTATGTGCTGTCCAGCACGCGCTTACGCTTGCAGTACTGCACTGGAAGTACACTTCGTGTTGGTGTGAGCAGTTTGGCTGGTAGAAGCCCCCGAAAAGGGGAGACTGAGGGTTTGGGGTTGTTTTTTCAGCCAGCACAATGTCCACAAGTGTACTTTTGTTTCCCCTGTAACCCTGAAGGGACTGGCGTGACATCCTGTCCTGTCCTCAGCCTTCACATGCCGAGAAAGTTTCCCAAGCTCTGGAAGGAAACCTTGTTAGTTGTTAAGGTCTAGTCAAACTTTCTCACCATGTGCACAGGCTGGAGAAGCTTGAGAAAATTCTCCTGGTGCATCCCTTCCTCTAGAAGATTTAACTCTTTACTGTCCTAACGGTGGTTACGATTGGCTTCAGCCCTGGGTCTGTGGGGACTTTGCAGTGAGGCTGGTGGTGTCTCAGAAATTTAGACTGTCAAACATGGGGTGCCATCAGGGATCACAGTGCTGTTGTGGAGCTACAAAAAACCGGTGCCTGTGAGGTGTGGAGTGAACTCAGTCTCTGCTCTCCCATGCAGTCCCAGGCAACTCTTGATGTTCAGCTTCAAGCCACATGTTGTCTTTGCTCTTCCACCTCCCTGAAAGTGTTGTTCCATTCCACACTAAAGGAGCTGGGAGCTGCCTTCCTTTGTCCCTAGTGCTCAGCCTGTACCTGGTGTTGCCACACAGGTTGATGTCTTCAACTCGGCCTTTTGTGTCCCCACTCTCATGGGGGGTTACGTTGTTTTTGATGAAGTGTAGACTGACTCAGCTTCTCTTCCCGTAAGCCAGCGTATTAATGTGCGTGTGGAAACCACACTTGTCTGAAGTGGCGGAAGCTGATGGAGGAAATGTCTCATGGGGAGGAGGGGAGAACCCAGCACCCTCTGTGCTCTCCCCACTGGGGCACTTCTTTTTCCCCAAGCAATTTTAAGACAATTTTCCCTTCAGGAGAAGGTGGTGGGTGGCACTGGAGGGCTACCAGCACCCTGTGCCCTCACTGTTAACACATGCACGTGTATTTAGATACCACATGGGGCTTGGCTTTAGCATTCTCACCTGCCTTGGCGAGCTATCCAAGCATCCCCAAGCCTGCTGCAGGCGAAGTAGGGTTGGGATGTAAAAGTCAGTTACTGCAGGGGAGGATTTTTCTCCTCTTCACCTTGTTTTGTGTGCTGAGCTCAGCAGCTGCTTCTGGCTTTTGTTCTGAACAGATGAGTGCTGGTTTCTTAGCTTGGAGTCCTCTGGGTGATCACGCACATGCTGCCATTCTCGGGCTTCGAGTTTTCTTTATGTGGATGCGTTCCAACCAATTTCCAGCCAGGGTGTTTCTTTTGTTTTCCCCTGGGCAGGGTGGGTGTGTCACGGGCCTAAGACAGCACCTGCAGGTGCTCTCACCTGAGGGAGAGAAGTGACCTCACCTGAGGGAGGGGACAGTGTCTCCCTCCGGACCCACCAAACCGGTGCCAGGGCTGGGTTCAGACCTTTAGTTCCCATAGCCAGTTGCAATGCCTGGTTGTGTGAGAGCAGGTGGAAGTACTTGTCCACACGAGTCACTGTGATTCTGTACAGGTATCTCGTGTCTCCGTGGCTGGTTGCTGCTGTTCCCTTCATCTGACTGTGCCTTTTCTCTCTCTTGGCTTAGCTTCAGGGGTGGCTGGATGTCTGAGCAGCTGGCCCAGGATGGCGGCCTCGCCGAGGGCTCGTCCTGCCAGTAGTCCCATGACTGGCACGACCCTGCCCTTGGGATGCTGCTGCTCTCTGCTTCCTTGTGAGTCGAGCACTTGGCACCAACAGCCCCGCCAAGGCAGGATGACTTACAGCCAGCATCTCCCAGTTGAACGCTGCAGGCCCAAGGGTGGCCTTGAGGTCATTGAGATGTTCTTGGCAAAGAAAATAAGTGGAGCTGTTGGCTTGGGGGCTCCAAGCTTCTCCCATTACACTGGTTTCCATGATGGAATGTGAAACACGTATGTGTGTTATGTCTGGGACCGTTGTTTGACCGCTGTTGGTCTCCCATTGTGCTGTTCCCTAGCGCCTGTGCCCAGCCCTGCTCTGAACACACCATCGTTCAACCTCCTTCAGTTAGAGGGGCTGGGCGGGCAAACGTGGCTTTTTTGTCTGGTGTACCCAGACTCCTTTTCCTACCCTAGTGACACCTTGAAGCGAATATCCTGGGCTTCTCACACTCCTTGGCACAGACTCGGCAGGCTCGTTACCACTGCAGAGGGAGAGCTCAGCCCTCCGGGGTGGCGGTCAGTAAGGGGGGCAGTGCCACTGCCGTGGCTCCTTGCTCACGTGCCTCTTCAAGAGCTGAGCGTGACCCCCAGCAGCAGTGCTGCTGCGCCATCCGGGCTGTGGGGCATGCTTGAACTGACACTGGGCCGAGGGGGCTGCACCCAGTAAAGAGAAATTGGGGAAAGAAGCTGGGCTACAACTGGGGGATAAAACCCCCTCGTCTGGTGAAGCTCGCAGTACGTGCACCGCTGGCACCCAGCTGTGTGGTTAAATTATGGAAGAGAACAGAGGCTGGTTTGCAGCACGTCTGGGGGCGGTCATGCCCATCTTAGAGGTGCACCAGTCCCAGAGCAGTGAGCACACACGTAGGGAAGGTGTAGCTCACTTTAAGCAAATATGCTTAAAAACCAGCTTGGGAAAAGCAGCAGCTTGGCTTGCTGGGCTGCATTCCTCACCCCTGCTGTCTGTCACAGGCTTGGGTTGCCGTGCTGGCCCGTCTCTGCTTCATGAAACCCTCTGTTGCTGCCCCCATCACGTGCCCTGATGTCCTTGAGAACGAAAAGCCCTGATAGCTGTTCGGACAGGGAGGTCTCTGATGTTGATGTGACTGTGGATGAGATGAGTGGATCCCCCTTGGAGGCCAGTGTTGCCGTGCTTGCGTGGAAAGCTGCAGCCCGTACCGATCTTGGCAGTCTTGCAGGGCTGTATATTAAGCATGTGCAAAATATTAAAATTCCTTTTTTTATGGCCCCTCTCAGCTGCATGCTGCTTTCCTGTACTTCCCAAAACAAGGGGCATTAGAGAAAATACCGAATTTTTGCAGGACAATCGTTTCCTTTTCAAAACATCTTCCTGAAATACACCTGGAAAAAATACCTTCCATTTTATGCCAAGAGTGGGCCTACGCGATGGTTTTGTGGGTGTTCAGAGTGGAAAGGTGCTGGGATCAGATTTGGGGGTTTATTTGTGCAGGAGGCTGACCACACCAGCTGACGCCTTCTGAGCCGCTTGTCTTGCTGGCCCCGGGACGAGGGCCCGGCGCTGGCTGCAGCCTGCGGCGCTGGCCTGCTCTGGCGTTGCCTGGCCCCCGGGCTCCTGGCACCCCCCGAAGCTGCGGTCAGCAGTTCTCCTTGCTGGAAGAGGGGTGAAGCAGTGGGCAGAGCAGGGCTGGCAGCTGGGCTGGGTGTGTTGCTAGCATGGCCAGATCAGATCTCCCCAGCGCTGATCCCTAATGAAATATGTGCCGTCGCAACGTTAAGTTGCCCTTACCTGGTTTGGGATGCTCTGCCTGGTGCGATTCCCGTGGAAGGTGTACCGCGGTACTGATCGCGGAGGGGTCTCTGCCTGGTAGTTAGTCAAGTGCCTCAAAACTGAGGGTTTAGATCCATTCCAGAGTTCCTCACAGGCTTTATTCCACCACCAACTGGTCCTACTCTGCACCTAAATGTCAGGTCTTGGGCTCTGGGAGCTTTTGCTTCAGGGCTTTGCAGAAACGCAGCCCCGGGGGTCAGTGCTGCCCCTGGGCGCTGTTTGTGAGCTGGGAGAGGGTGGGAAGTGGCGGGAGCAGGAGCCTGTGCAATCTGCTTGGAGATTGCGCAAAGAGTTGCTGCTTGCCAAAGGGCGAAGCTTTCCTTGTCCGGGGAGGGCTGCAGGAAACTCTGACTGGCATTTCTTGGCCTTGGGCTTCCCTGCAAGGAGAAGGGCGTGCTGTCATGAGCGCTGCGGTGCCTCAGCGCTGGTTTCCCAGCAGTCTGTGGGCCGATGGGGATGTGGATGAGCGTGGCGTCCGCCTGCCTGGCTTAGAAACCTGTTTTGTTGGCAAAGCGGCTGCATCCTGCCCACCTCTGTTAATAATAAAGTGCGCTCCGCCTGTGAAGCGATGGCAAGGACTCTCTTCTTGCGATGCGACTAATGGTTTTCAAGCTTGGATGTCCATTTCCATAACCCCCTGCTCCAGCGGCGGCTGGACCCTGCCCGCTGCAGCCGTGGGGCGGCAGTGGGAGCTGAACCCAGACGGCTGTGTGCGCTGTCCGTGCAGGGACACGCTCGCCGCTGTCGCAGCTTGCAGGGTGCCCGTCGCAGACGGTGCCTTGTTGCCCTGGTGAGCACAAGGGACAGTTTTTCCACGTGCAAGGTGCTTTACATGTTTTCCTTCATTCGCTAGGAGAAGAAGAAAAAGAAGCACAAGAGCAAGCAGTCCTCCGAGTCGGACTCCGACAGCTCGGACTCCGACAGCGACGGGGCTCAGCCAGCCAGCAAGAGGACCAAGCACGCGGGGAAGCCCAGCAAGGCTCAGAAGAAGAAGAAGAAGAAGAAGCATAAGAAGAAGTCCCGGGACTGAGCAGGCGGGCGTACTGGCGCGGTGAGTCTCCGCCGTGCACCACAAGGAGTGAGCAGAACTGATCAGCGTGCCCCTTGCTCCAGGGACAAGGAGTTTCCTTCTAAAAGTAACGCTCAGCGTGTGCTGTTACTGGTGTTGACTTTGATCCGAGTTGTGCTCTGTTACCCCCGGTGCAAGCTGCCCTTTTCTCCCACCGTTAGGCACTCCTGCCAGTATGGCTCGTGACATCCCTTCGGCAGCACCGTCCTTTCACCTCACATCTGGGGGAGCCACTGGCTGCTCCGGGAGGTGCAAGAGCTGCGCCAAGCTTGCATGGCATGGCCCGGGCTCTCCCTGCCTGGCCCCGCACCGCGCTGGGGACAGGGCTGGTGGCTGCTGGGCCCTGCGATGGGGCCACATCCTCCCAGCCGGTGACGGTGCGGAGCTGCTTGGCTTTGGTACAAACCCTCCCCTGGGCTCCCTCACTTTGTCTGCAAACACTGGGAGGGGAAGAGTAAGAAGCAAATGGGGGAGTGGAGATATTTTAAGTAAACATTAACTGTGGTGTGTTTGCCGCCTTGCTGAGGGACGGAGAATAAATCCCTTCCATCTCCAGTTGTACTTTGTCCCAGGTCTTGTGTTTTACATGCTCTGTGCTTTGTCTTGGGCAGTGAACAAGTGGGGCTGGTTGTGTGGAAGGGGACGAGACCTGCATTCAAGGGTGTTTGTGGAAGTCCTGCCTGCTGTCCCAGGGTGGGAGGGGGGCTGTGGTGAGGTGGTCCCTCTAGAACCCTGGGGCCTTCTGGAGAGGAGCAACTGGAGCTGAAGGATAGGGGAAGGGATGGCAGGGGGCTGGGGCGCTCTGGCTGCAGCAATATGGGGGTAGCCTGCTGGGAGGGCTGGTCCCTGCCAGGGCAGATGTGCTGAATGGGGGGGAGCTGAGTCACTCCTGTTGCCTCTGGGCCTACAGGGAAGTGGGAGCAGGGCTGGGCTGTTGGTGTAGACAGAGGAGGGCCCAGGGGGTCATAAGGCAGCCCGGCCCTTCTCCCTGAGCTTTGCCCTTTCCAGCACTTCTTGCCCCAGTTCCCCATGGCCGAGTCCCTCTTTTGGGCAGTTCCCATCCCAAACCCAGACACGTTGTGCCAGTGGCCTCGAATCCCAGCTCGGCACTGCTGGGTGTGCACCATCAGCTGATGCTTTGGCAGGGAGTTCTGCCTGTGACTGAAAGGTCGCTCTCGCTGGGATGGAGATGCTGGCGCCTGGACAGCTGATGTGCAGCTGCAGCGGGAGTGACCACGTGTTCCCCAGGAAAAGCACATTCCTAACGACCTCTCTCATTTCCACAGCTCAGAGAACCAGCCGAGATGGGCTGCTGGGGTCACTGGACACTCAAGCCCATCGCTGCCAGGTGCTCTGGCCTGGATTTACCCTGTGCTCCTCCCCGCAGCCTGGCCGAGACCAGCTTGGCACTGTGGGCGAGCATGTACCAAAAATGCCTTTTTCCAAGCAAGCTGACAAGAGAGCTGTAACAACATGGCCTTTATTATTTTTTCCATGTGGGTTTTCCCATTATTAATAAAAAAAAAAACCAAACCAGGAAACCACCACCCAAGCCCCCAGCAGCCCCCCAAGAGGACGGGGGCAGCAGGTGGCCCCAGTGGGGCAGCAGGCTCCAAGGCCACGGTGAGCCCCACCCAGTGTGGGGCAGGACAGAGGTGATGTGGGGGGCAAATGTGGCACTGGGTGACGAGCAGGGGAGCTGAGGACCACCTCTATGTCGCCTTCTCGTAGGTGCGGGTGGAGACAACATTGCCCATGGTGAGAGTCTGGTGGCAGAAGTGGCAGCGGGGGGGAGGTCAGCCGTGCTGAGCCAGTGCAGCCCCAGCTCGCCCTGTGCCGGACCGAGCCCCCCTGTCACAAACCCTTGCTGTTTCCTTACCAGAATTAATTTCCCATCCTTCAGCTCCCGGACCAGCGATGTCTCCTTCCCATCCCACTTCTGCACATGGACGAGTTTGCCTCCATCCAGCGTGACCACAGACTGCAGGAGAGAGCAAGACCCACTGTTACGCTCCTCCATGGGGTTTCTGGGCTCAGAAGGGACAATGCAGGGCATCCTTGTGCCCACCCTGGAGCTCCGTGGGGCTCAGGGACCAGCTGCGGGTGCTTCTGTCAGCATGTCCATCCCGCCTGGCTTCATCCGCCTAGTTCAGCACAGGCTGGATCCTGCTCTGGGTCACGGTCGCCCTGTGACCCTGCCATGGGCACTGTCACCATGACCCTGCCCTCCCAGACGCGGAGCCGGCACAGGGGGCCCAGCCCAGGGCTGCATCCTGCTCCAGGGTGGCTGGGACTTAATCCTGGTTGCTTTCAAGCACAGGGTTCCCTGGCTCCAGCCCCGGACAGGATCAGAGGCACAGGGCAGGTTTCGGTGCTTTGAACCAAAGCCTCCCCCTGTGCTGGAGGGCCTGGTGAGGGTTTTCGGGGGGGGCTGATCCATCAAACACACCTCTGCTCGCCGGGGCAGCTGTTTGCACAGCCGCCGCTGTTGACTCAGCCCCGAAGTCCCGGCCGGTGCCAAGGCTGGTGTGGCAGCACGGCCGTGGGGCGGCACGGTACAGGGTTGTGCCAGGACAGGCAGCAGCCCTGAGCCCCTCCCAGCTCCTCGAGAGCTGGGTGCTGCCCCTCGAGTGTCCCTGCAGCTTGGGTCTCCCGCTACAGCTCAGGGGTCCCATGGGTTGGGACCTCCCATGGCTCAGCTCTGCCCATAGCTCAGGTGCCCCCACCAGGGCTCAGGGTGCCCCAGAACTGGGGTGTTGCCACAGCTGGGGTGTCCCCACTGCTCAGGTGCCCCAGTAGCTTGGATCCCTGCATGGCTTGGGTGACCCACAGCCAGCACGTCTGCACACCTTGGGTCTCCCCACAGAGCTCAGGTGCCCCACAGCCCTGGATCCTACACATTGTGGGTGCCCCACAGCTCAGCCTACCCCACATCGAGGCAGACCCCATCTGCCCCATCCCATGCAGCCCCATGGCTCGGGCAGCCATCCTGGCCCGCGCTGCCCTGGCGCATGCCCTCTGGCCATCAGCCGAGGGGTGCCTGAAGGACACATCCCCGGGCTGCGGGCAGGAGCTGGCAGCAGGTCACAGTCTCCGCTGCTGTGAGCGTAGTTTCCAGCAGCTCAGGGGGCTGGAGCAGCGGCAGCGCTGCAGGCAGGGACGTGCCGCCCCATGTCTGCCCGGCACTGCCGCCTTGCTCACGCTCTTCACGCTCCAGCCCGTCCTCCCTTTGTGCCCAGCCCTTGCTGCTTTGGGGCCAGGAAGGGGTTTTGTGTCCAAGGAGCCCCAAGGCACCCCCCGGGCTGGGTGGGGTGCATGGGGCTGCAGCTGCTCCATGCTTGGCATATTTAATGATGCTTTGGACCAGCAACCGGGAAACCAGGAAAGAAGCAGGGCTGGATCAGTCCCGCAAGGGTGGGAGAGGCCCTGAACGCAGCTCTGACCCCTCTCCAGGTCTTTTTTTCCCTTGCTCTTACGGGAAGGAATAGCCCCACCCAAGAGGTATTGGCATCCCCAGGAACCCCTGGGGGGGCTGCAGCCAGGCAGGATTGCGGCCCTGCCTGCTGAGCTGCCGGCTTCACAGGGCAAGCCAAGAGGGGGCTCAACAAGAGCTCTGTGCCCCGTCCCGCGCAGGGACACCGCTCACCACCACCCCACCGCGTCCCCATGCCTCCTCTTGAGCAAGCCCCCGGGCGGGCAGCTGGCATCTGCAACCCAGCTCTTGCACAACCTCCCCGGGGACAGCAAAGCGGGGCGAGGGGGGATGGCTGGTTGGGCTCCGGCTTGGGCACCCGCCCTGGCAGGCAAAGGCGCTTTTACCCATCCCGAGGCAAACCGGATGGAGCGCAGAGCCAGGAGGCGGTGGCCGGATCGGGCAGAGCACATGGCCCCTTTTCCTGGGGTCCGATGTGGGGGGTGGGGGGCAGGGGCCTCACCTTGACGTGCCTGTCGTCTGCCGTGGTCTCGTCAAACTCCACGCCCAGCTTGAAGCTGATCTCCGTGTTCTTGAAGGTGCTCTGGGTCTTCACCGTGACCTTGTCTCCCTCCACCTCGATGATGGTGGTGGGCTTGGTGAGGCCGGCCACCTGCCGGGTGGCGAAGCCCACGCCTGCGGGGCGCAAGGAGGGGGGGGGGGGCTGAGGCCGCGGACCACTGGTCCCAGCCAGCACCACCCCGGCGTGGGAGCTCTTCCTCCCCACGGTGGTGGGGGTGAACCCCAAAACTGTGGTCCTGGGGGGCCCCACGTGTGCCCGCCGTGCTTGGGGGGCTCTGGGGCAGGAGCCGGGGGGGGCCCGGGGGTAGATCCTGCCCCAGCACCCACCACCTCCGGGGCTGGGAGGGGGGGGCACCAGCATCACCCCCTCCCCGGGCGGCTCTGGGGTGGGCACCCACCCCCCGCCGGGAGCCGCGCAGGGCTGGGTGTGGGGGCGCTTGGGGGGGGAAGAGGGCTGGAGGGGTCCTGGGTGGCTCCCAGCACCCCGGGCGGGGGGGGGGGGGGTGTGTGTCCCAGCCCACCATCCTCCAAGTGCTGCCCCCGGCGTGGGGGAGGAACCAGGGGAAGGACGAGACCCCCTTACCCAGCCCGGGGAGCAAAGTCCCGGAGCCCCCAGCAAAGCGCCCCGCCCAGGCGGCAGCGACCCCCCACCCCTCGTCTGCCTCCCCCATCCCTCGTCTGCCCCCCCCCCGCGGTGTTCCCGGCCGAGCCCCCCGCGGTGCGGGGGGCTCGGCCGGGAACACCGCGAGGGGGGCAGCAGGAAAACCGGGGCTGATGCCACGTCTCCATCCCCGCGCACCCCACCCCCCACTCACCCAACGCCTTCAGGTACTCATCGAAATTGGCCGTATCCACCAGCTTCCAGGTGCCCGCGAAAGCGTCAGCCATGGCGAGGGACCGGGGGGCGCTGGGGGAGGGGGTCCGGCCGGCTGTGGCCGCAGTACCGCTCCGCAGGGCTCGCCGCTCCCTGCCGCCCCGCGCCCTTAAATAGTGCCCTCGTCACGTGACCGGCCGCCGCGCTCCGGAGCTGCTGCCCGGCAGCGCTGCCAGCGGCCACCCCCGCCACCGGCCACCGACCCCCGCTCGGACCCCCGGGCTGCGGGGCGTCAGCTTGGGCCCGGTCAAAGGCGGGGAGAACCGAGCGGGTTTGAGTTGTGCGCGGTCTCTGCGCCGGCCGTGCCGGAGGGGGACCAACGAGCGCAGGGTGGGGGGAAACTGAGGCAGGGCAGAGCTGGGCACGGCGGGGGTGTGCCCACCCCATGGCAGCCCCGAGGCAGGGGGAGCGGGTGCTGCCCGTGGTCTGGGCGTAGGGGGGCACGGTCTGGATACGGGGACACCGGCAACGGCAGGGTCCTTCGGGGTAACGTGCGCTCGGGACAGGGAAGCTGAGCTGGGGAAACTGAGGCACGGGGAGCAGCAAGCGCTGGGGTAGGGGTCAGGCATTCAGGGGAGTTCGAGGACAAGCGTGACCCCGTGTGTGTTCGGGGACACGTGTGACCCCGTTCCTGCTCCATGTGTGTGGGGACATGTGTGGCCCCGTCCCCGCCCTGTGGGGGGGACACAGAGGTGTGCCCCCAGTGACGCTGTGTGTATAGGGAGGACACTGGGGACGAGGACAGCCATGGGGCCATGGACCCAGAGCATGTGTCTGTCCCCCCTCCCCCCCTTTCCCTCCCCCCGCCCCGTCTCCCCTTGCTTTGGGCTCCAGTGGCAGCGAGGTCAGGGCCAGCATGTCCTCTGGCCCCTTCCCGGTGTGCCAGGGGTCACCTGTGACCGTGGGATTTGGTGTCCCCTGCCACCGCCCCCCGCTCCCGTCTCCTTGGGGACGCGCCTTCCCCCCCCCCTTGTCCCCAGGCAGGGTCCCAGGCGGGGGGATCGGGTGTCCCTGAGCCCTGTGTCCCCACTTCTTGGGGACATCAGGGTCAAAGCCACCAGGTCCGGGAGGGACACGGGGACGCTTTCTCCCTCTTCCTGGCCCCGAGGCGTCATCGCAGCCACCCAAAAATAGCCGGGAGCTCGTGTTCAGCCTCCTGGGCGGGCCCCAGGGCAACAAGCACCAGCGCCCGCGGGGTGGGTATCCCCCACCCTGGCAGGACCACCCCACAGGGCCTGGCTCCCCAGGGAGAGACAGATGGTGTATTCCCCAGGGACTCAGAGCCCCCACGCACAGCCTGGGAGGGGATGAAGCGGGCAGGGGCTGTCCCCTGTCCCCTCTCCCTCCTGGGTGTCGGTGTCCCAAATCTGCACTACCATGGTCCCCACACGTGCCCCCAGCCTCTCCCCGAGACAGCGGGACCGTGTGACGCGGCCGTTCACATGTACAGCCGCCCACACACGGACACCTACCCACAGCAGCACCCACACGGACACCCCTGCTGACCGCCACATGGGTGCCAATGCACACAAGCAGCCATGCACACGAGCAGCCATGCACACGAGCAGCCATGCACACGAACACGCATGCACACGGCTGCCCATGCACATGGACACCCACACACTTGGACACCTGCCCACAGGGGCACCCAGGCACAGACACCCACACACATGACCACACCTACACAGAACTGCCCGTGTACATGGACACCCACTGACACCCGTGCCGCGCGTAGGTGGTGGCGTGGGGATGGCGGGTGTTGGCTTGTCTCTACGGTGGTTTGGGTGCTGGGTGGGGGAGGAGTGTCCCCCACCTTGTCACCGGACACGTGGCCCTGAGGGGGCCAGGAAGGGGTCCAGGGGCAGGACCTTGATGCCAGTCAGTGTGGGGTAAGAGCTGGCTGGACGGGCGGGGGGGGGGGGGGGATGTGCCCAGTGCCTCTGGCACCCATGGGTGCTGTGCACCCCGTTGGGAATCCCACAGGCATCCCACAGGGTTGGCCAATGCATCTGCAGCTCCATGTGCCATGAACACGCGGGGGGACGCCGGCGCAGAGATGAGAGGGTCGGGGCCCCAGGGCATCCCAGTCCTCCCCGTTGAGCCGTGTACAGTGTGTGCAGCCGAGTCCAGCTTCCAGCGGCTGTTCTGGACCCTCTCCCATTTGCCACCACCCATGTAGACACCCCTGCACATGGACACTCACACACATGGATGCCCATGCACAGGAGCATCCATGCACACAGACACCCTCACCCCCCCGCCCCCCCCATCCACAGGAACACCCAGGCACACAGACACACACCTACCCACAGGACATGGACACCCCTGCTGACAGAGACCCACCACACACATGGGTGCCCATGCCCATGAGCACCCAGCACACAGACACCCACGTACATGACCACATGTGCACACAGCTGCCCCCTCACAGGAGAACACACACGGACACCCACCCACGTGGCCGCCCACGCGTGCGCGCACACATGCAGTCACCCGCGTGCACAGTCACCCTCATGAACGGATACACAAAGGTGCCCACACATGCGGGTGCTCCATGCACTGACACCCATGCACATGGGTGCCCATGCCCACACACACGCACAGACACTCACACACGCGATGCCCACGCACACGCGGCGCTACATCCTGGCTGGGGCTGGCCTGCATCCCAAGGGACAGGCAGCCGCTGTCCTTGCCCAGGAGCCCGAGGTGGACAGGCCACCCTGGGGTGCTGGGGCCAGATGCTGTGGGACAGGGTGGTCCTGTGTGCAGCCCCGCAAAGCTCTCCTGGACTCTGTCACCACCCCGGGCAGTGGTCAGGGTGGACCTGGACTTCAGTCCCACAGAGACAGCTGTAGGTGACCATCTGTGGTGTAGATGGGTCCAGCACGACATGTAACTGCTCTGTCCGGCTCCAGCCTCTGGCCAGCAAAGTCCAGCCCCGGAAAGCAGCCCCTGAGCTGGGCAGGAGCCGGGCAGCCTAAGGCCTTCCTGGCCCCTTGTCTCCCCCAGCCCCTCGGTGCCTGAGCAGGAGGGTCCCTCTCCCAGGAGCAGAGCTTTTGGGGGGCACAGCCAAAGTCTGGAGAAGCTTGACCCTGTCTCCTGCCCATCCCCAAAGTGCCACAGGACCTGGCTGGCCCCCTTGACTGCTGCTTCCCCCTCTCTGTGGTTTTCCTCAGAATAAAGTAGGGGGATCAGGGACAAGGTGGAGAATGGAGAGATGCCCATGGTTAGAGAGGATCAGGCTTGGGAACACCTGAGGAACCTGGCGGTGCACAAGTCCGTGGGACCTGATGGGATACATCCACGGGTGTTGAAAGAACTGGCAGATGGGGTTGCTAAACCTCTATCCATCATATTCGAGAAGTCGTGGCAGACTGGTGAAGTTCCTGCTGACTGGAAAAGGGGAAACAAAACCCCCATCTTTAAAAAGGGAAAAAAGGAAGATCCAGGGAACTACCAGCCAGTCAGTGTCACCTCTGTGTCTGGCAAGATCATGGAGCAGAATCTACTGGAAACCATGCAAAGGCACATGGAAAATGAGGAGGTGGTTGGTGACAGCCAATGTGGCTTCACCAAGGGCAGATCGTGCCTGACTAATATGGTGGCTTCTACGATGGCATCACGACCTTGGTGCAGAGAGGACAGGCAGCTGACATCACCTACCTGGACTTGTGCAGAGCCTTCGATACCGTCCCACACGACATCCTTGTCTCTAAATTGGAGAGACATGGATTTGATGGATGGACCGTTTGGTGGATCAGGAACTGGCTGGATGGTCACACTCAGAGAGTTGTGGTCAACAGCTCAGTGTCTGAGTGGAGACCGGTGACGAGCGGCATTCCACAGGGGTCGGTGCTGGGACTGGTCCTGTTTAACATCTTCGTCACTGACATGGACGGTGGGATTGAGTGCACCCTCAGCAAGTTTGCTGACGACACCAAGCTGTGTGGTGGGGTGACACACTGCAGGGAAGGGATGGCATCCAGAGGGACCTGGACAGGCTGGAGAGGTAGGACCATGCCAACCACATGGAGTTCAACCAGGCCAAGTGCAAGGTCCTGCACAGGGGTCAGGGCAATCCCAGCACAAGGACAGGCTGGGTGGAGAATAGATCGAGAGCAGCCTGAGGAGAAGGACTTGGGGGTGCTGGGGGGAGAGGAGCTGGCCATGAGCTGGCCATGTGCGCTGGCAGCCCAGAAAGCCAACCGTATCTTGGGCTGGATCCAGAGCAGCGTGGCCAGGGGGGCGGGGGAGGCAATTCTCCCCCTCTGCTCCGCTCTGGGGAGACCCCCCCTGCAGTTCTGCCTCCAGCTCTGGGGCCCCAACAGCAGAAGGACATGGAGCTGTTGGAGCGAGGCCAGAGGAGGCCACGGAGATGCTCTGAGGGTTGCAGCCCCTCTGCCATGGGGACAGGCTGGGGGAGTTGGGGGGTTCAGCCTGGAGAAGGGAAGCTCCGGGGAGACCTCAGAGCCCCTTCCAGTGCCTGCGGGGGTGCATGAAAGCTGGGGGGGACTTTTTGCAAGGGCAGGGAGTGACAGGACAAGGGGTAACGGGTTTAAACGGAAAGAGGGAGATTGAGATGGGATATCAGGAAGGAATTCTTCATGCAGAGGGTGGGGAGCACTGGGACAGGTTGCCCAGAGAAGCTGTGGGTGCCCCATCCCTGGAAGTGTCCAAGGCCAGGCTGGATGAGGCTTGGAGCAACCAGGTCTGTGGAAGGTGTCCCTGCTCATGGCAGGGAGTGGGACTGGGTGGGCGTTATGGTCCCTTCCAACCTAAACCATTCTGTGATTCTATGATCCCAGGCATGGGGACCCATGGGTGGCCCTGGCATGGGGTGATGTCCAGGGCTGAGGATGCCCAAAACAGCATCCCCCTGCTCACTGCTGCTGAAATCACCAGCATCCTTCTGTTCCCAGGAGTCGAGGCCCCCACAGCCTGGGACAGGGACCACTCTGGGGTGCTCCAGTGCAATGTAGAACCTCTCAAGAAGGTGCCGGCTGCCGGGGGTGGGGACTTTGCTTAAGAGCTTGGGGGCTGTTGGGCTTTGCAGTACCTTCCCCTCCCAACCTTCTTGAAAAAGGCTCCAGCATCACCCCAGAAGAAAAGCCAGGAGGCGGAGGTGGTACCCAAAACATCACAGTGAACACCACATCAGCCAGAAACACCCGCGGGCTGCTCCTGCGACGAGGAGAAACCTCCCCTGGCGAACCTCCTGCGCTCGGCTCTGCCAGATACCCCAGAAGAAAAATATTCCTCCCCTTCAGGGAGGCAAAAAAAATCCCCTCCCCCCTGGGTCCTCACCCAGGGCGTGGGTGGGAATCGCCCCTTTGTCATGGCAGGTCCCGGCCATGCGATGCTCCCCTCATGGCAGCAGGAGATGACGCCCAATGGTCTTGCCACGGTAGCACCGAGGACAACCCAGCGGACTCCGGCTGTGCCAGGAAAGCTGGGCTGATGCTCCGCAGCCTCCTCTTTCCTCCGCTGGTCAGCAACGTCCCTTCTGGAAACGGGGTTAGGATGTGTCCTTCAGATCGGGACTGGGGGGCTGCGGAGGGGGCACCTCTGCCGAGGGTGACTGCATCTCCTGGGCACTACCTGCGGGGAGAGATGAGGCTGTGAGTGACCCCAGTTCCTGCTTGCCCTGCCTCGGCCCCCACCTTCACCGTCACCCACCTGCGTTCAGGGACATCTCGGCCAGCTTGAGGGGCAGGTCAGAGGGGCTGACGCCGGCTGGCGAGCCCAGGATGTCAGGCAGGGCATTGCGCCGGCCTGTTCTCCCAGAGGATGCGAAGTCCAGCACGGGTTCCACCTCAGTCATGCTAACCCTGGAGAGACATGGCCCCCCTCCACGTCAGCCCTTCTGAGCATGGAGGGCACAGGGGACCCCGACCTGGTGCAGGGAGGATGCTCTAGTTCCAAGCAGGCAGCATCCCCTGCCTGCAGAGTCCAGGGAGCAGGGCTAAGGCCCCTACACCCCCCTCTGCCCACCCTGACTGCAGGCTCACCAGGAGCGAAGGCAGGGGCCATCCTGCTGTGGGAGTCCCCCATCCCCAGGACTGGCACCTTTGGGTGCTGTGATCTCCGCTCGCCACCACACCATGGAGGAATGGGAGGTCCTCAGGGGTCCCACCAGCACCCCCCACCCCAGCAGCCTTACCGGGCACCCTCCAGCCTGGCCTGATGCTGCCTCTTCCCGGTGCCCAGGGTCCCACTCCGCTCCCCCGCCTGGCGGTTCCCCCTCCCGACGTCTCCCAGACAGTGAGGGACCCCACGGGAGACAGGGACTCCTGGCTGGGTCCCCTCTGGCTCCAACCTGGGGGGGGAGGCAGAGGAGGGGGTCAGCGATGGGGCTGGTGCCAAGGGAGGGAGCAGGGAGCATGCCCGGGGCTGTGTCCCCATGCAGGGCACCCATAGCACCCAGCACCCTCCTCCCTGGGTAGCTACACCAAGCCGGCTGTAGAGGGCGGGGATGGGGACACGGAGGTGACACCCAGCTGAAACATGGGACTGGCTGCCAGAGGTCAAGGGCACATTGTCCTCCACTGGGGGACCCCCCTGTGTCCCTGGGAGAGCAGCTCTTGCTGAGCCAGGGCAGACAGCAGCGATGCTGGGGTGCTCTGGGGTGGGTGGGGGTGCTCCCGGGAAGCCCCCAGCACCGGGCACCCTGCAGATCCTGACCCCGGCGCATGCCGCTGCCGGGACCTTGCCAGGATGTTTGCTCGGCGCTGGTAAATATTCTGGCCTTTCGCAGAAGAGCAGGCAGGGGGTTTCACAGGACCTTGCAAGGACAGGGGTGGCCTCCACCCTCCCCAAACCCCCTCCACCTGCTCATGGGGCACAGGGACCCCCAAGCCATCCGCCAGGCAGTCCCAGCCCCTCCAGGGTGGTGATACTGGGACTAGGGTCGGCAAGCTGGTGGTGGTGGGTAGGAGCTCGTCCTGCTGTGGTGGGGATGGACTCACCAGTGTCCCCCTGGGAATTGTTCTCTGGCGGAGGACAAGCCAAGGTCCCTGAGTCCTTGGGTACAGGCGCCGGGCTGTGCGGGACAAGTGATCCCAGCTGCATGCAAGGAGGAGAAATGAATGATTAACCCGGGAGGTGATTAGTCACAGGGGAGCTGCCCCGAGAGGGGCAGGACCCAGGCCCTTTACAGGTGGGGAAATTGAGGCACAGAGCAAGGCTTGGGTGTGTGACAAGGGCCTGGGAGCTGTGGCTGTGCTGCTGCAGAGACATGGCAGAGGCGTGATGTTCCCTGCACGGGGGTGCGGGCACCTTCTATGGCACTTGGGGGTGCATCTGCTCGTGTATGTATCAGCACATGTATGTGCATGTGTTACCTCAGGCTGGGCTGGTGTGTGTGTGTATGTACACATGTAACAGGAGCTGAGCCCCAGGGTGTGCAGGTATGGTGCATTGTGGCACACGTGTATGCATGCACAGCATTTCCTGGCACATACGTGTGCATGTATGGTGTCCCATGGCAGATTTATGTGCATTCATGGCATCCTCTGGCACGTGTGTTCATGCATGTTGCACAGCAGCACGTGTGTGTGTGCACGGCAGCCCCTGGCACACGTGTGTGCATGCAGTGTGCCCTGTATGCACGCAGACACACGTTTGCATCCCTATGTCAGTGCAAGGGCTGCTGCCAGCTCCTGTTAGCACCGGAGCTGTGTCACCTCCCGGTCACAGAGTTTCATATCACACACCACACATTCAGTTCACGTCCTTCATCTGGCAACACGAGCTTGATCGGCGGGAGCCCTCAGCCCGGCAGCCTGAAGTCCGGGCATCGGGACACAGGCAGGGGGTGTGCAGCATCCATGTTGGTGCCAGGGCACGCACCATGTCACCCTGGAAACAGGTTGGGAACAGGGGCTGGGGTGAGCCAGGGCTCGCACACCAGATGTGTGATGGTGTGAGCACGTGAGTGTGCACAGGCATAAGATCACGCATGCACGCATGCAAGCATGCAGGCGTGCAGATGCACGCACGCATGCACACGTAGAGCCATGCATGCAGAGGCGCAGGCATGGATGTACACGTGCACTCACATGCTGCGCACACACATGGAGTCTCTGCTCATCCGTCAAGGCAGGAGCCCTGCAGCCCTGGATCACAGCTGCCTTCCCGGCAGCCCCAGCAGCTCCGGCTGGCTCAGGCGCTGGAGAACCAGGCAATAAAGAGCCTTCAAGATCAGGCTGGATCCTGCCTGTCTCCTTCCTGCAGCTAAACATCTCCAGGGATGCTGGGGACGGGGTGCCCAGGGCGCAGGCAGGATTTCACCCCATACGCTCACCCTGCAGCACCGAAAAGCCATGCAGAAAGTCAGGACTTTCATGCTGGCACAGACAGAAAAGCCACTGGGACCCCGGAGTGGACAGAAACCCCTGGGTGGTTGTCATGGGGGGACTCCAGTGCACTCCTGGGTGCAGCATCCTGTCACGGGGACTCCACTGAGTTGTTCCCTGTCTCCCTGCATCCCTGGGCTCCCTTGGGAGCAAGGTCTAAGGTACTAATGCTTACCCCGTGCTGAGTGCTGCCGTGTCCTCCTGGGCCCTCAGGCAGCAAATCCATCCCAGCTCTAGGCAAATAACATTGCATAAAGCCCGGGACTCTGCCCGGTGAGCGGGGATTTCCCCCTCTAAGCAGGGACCGATTCCGGGCAGCTTAACGTGGTCTCAACTTAAAAAAGCTCCTGGAGTCACATGGAAGGTCCGCGGGGCTGCTAGCTCCTGTTTTAATGCCCCTAATGGGATATAGGAGGGTAGGGCAGAAATAAGCCTTAATCCCCCCCGGAGATGGGCTGCGGTGGAAGATACTGGGAAGAGGTGGAGGGAGGACATGGTGTAGGGTCATGTCATGTCACCTGCTCAAGTCCTTTGGGAATCAAATCAGCCCCCGAAAGATCCCTCTTGTACAGAGGCCACCAGGAGACCAGAAAATGTCCTACAGGGCCGTGTCCAGGCTGGGATGCCCCCAAGCCTTGGGAATCTTCATAAAACACAACTCCCTTCCAACCCAAGAACCCTGTCCCTGAGGTGTCGCTGAACCCTGATGATCTTGTGTCACACAGGTGAGAACCGTGGGCACATGCTGAGCTGCTTGGTTTGAGCTGGGGGTGCTCAGTAATACAACCTGGCTGCGGCGATGACCAGTTAAAGCAGAAGAGGGAAAGGTGATGGTCTGGCTGAAGGTCAGCAGGTGGGATGCAAAGTGATCACAAGATGACAGTGCAGAGAAGCAAGATTTGGCATCCCACCACAGCCAGGATGTGCTGCTCCCCATCACATGCTGCCACAGATGCCCACCCCATGGCCAGTGTCCAGGCTGCTGGGGCAGCTGGTGCAGGATTAGACCTTGCCTTTGGCATCCAAACTCCTTGCAGGATGATCAGCTGAGGAGACATCTCCTGAGCCCTGCTTTGGATGCTGCCCCACTGCTCATCTTTAGTGTTTGGAGCCTGAAGCAGCTCCTGGAAGGGCTGCCCCAGCCCCTGCTCCCTGCTCTTTGCTCCAAACCTCCCCAACCAAGCCCAAAAAACCCCAAATCCATGACTTGTGAAGGAGGTCCTACAGCTGGGCACCATACTGACACCCACAGCATCAGCCCTGGGAGGGAGAGTGGTTTGGGATGAGAAGCACCCAACCCCCTCTTCCTCTTCCCCCTTTTCCTCCTCCTCTACAAGCCTTGGACCAGGGAAGCTGCAGGTTGGACCCAGCCCTGGGACTGACCAGGGTTGGAAACGGCCACCCCTTTCCCTACTGCCAGCAGGCAGGGACGGGCAGGGACACGCTACAGCCACCCCATGCCAGACCTGGGGTTTGCCAGCCAAGGGTGTTAGGAGGAGCCGGGTCCCTTCCTGCGAGGGTCTGGGTAGGATGGCAGCAGGGTTTGCTGCTGGAGGTCTTCCCTCCGGTGTGGCATCATTCCTGCTCAAAGGTTTGACTTAATCTCACATGTCCCTGGATATAAAAGCCCTGGAGGAGGGAAGGAAGATGCTGAAGGGGCAGAGGAAAATGTGACCCACGCCAGGGATGGAGCAGCTGAAGAGGCCAAGGGCTCGGTTCAGGGTCAGACACCTCCATAGGCAGCATGTCCATGATTTCCCCCCAGCGATGGATGCAGGGGTGTCCCCTCTCACACAACAACGGGGGGTGCTGGGGGGCAGGAGGGAGCAGACCATGCTCACGGGCTCACCCAAAGTAGCATCGGTGGCTGCTGCCAGAGCCAGCACCTGGAGCATGAAGCCAGGGGACAGCTCGCGTCCCCAGCATGGTCACACAGCGCTGGCCAGCTTTGCCAACGCACTCCTGCTCCCAGGCACAGGAACCAGAAATGCTCAGGGGGTTCAGAGCAAGAGGCAGTACAGAGATGGCTGCAAAGCTTTGCTCAGGGTTCCTTCAACCCTGGGCATAAGGATTCACCTTTTCAGGCTCAAAGTGGCTGGTGGGTTGCTGGCTAATTTGGAAGTGCGGGTTTGGACTGTCTAATGTCCATGGCTTTCTTTATATGGGGGAGTTCTTCCTGCTTGTTTAACTCAGTCTGTTACGGGATCTGTGCCATGCTCCGACGATGACCGCTTGGGAAAGGCTGCAGCCCGGCACAAGCCCTCTGAGAATCACCATCAACCCCACAACATTGATGTTATTAAAAGACAATGAACGCGATTTAAAATGGGAAGGATTTACCAAAGCATAACCGTAACGTTGAATTAAATGAGCGTTGCAAGACGGGAAGGAAAGAGCTGCCCCGGATCAGAAAGGGATGAGAGCATCATCTGAGAAAATCAACAATGAGTCCACACGATAGGAAAATCCAACGGGGCTGATTTAACCCGAGACCAACAGCCACCAGGCAGACCAAGCAGCCCCTGGAGCCTGGAACAGCAGATGGTAATAATTAAACACAGGATAAAATCTGGGGAGCTGAGAGCTCTCCCACAGAGGCAGCGGGTTTGGTCCCGGCGGTGTCTGGAGGGACGCGGCTGCAGGCAGCAGTGTTGCTGCCTGACGTGGTGTCAGCGCTGCGGGGCTGGAGCCCAGGAGATGCGGAGATGGCACACGCTGCCACGCAGAAGCGGGCTGTGTCGGCTGTCAGCAGCCCATAAACAGCTCCCAGGATCCATGCGAGAGGGATGGATGGGAATAAATATTGTCCCAAACTCATCATCTGCAGGGCAGGGGGAGAAAACAAGAAGGGAAAAGGCCCCAGGGATGTTGGCTGGCGCAAGAATGTTCAATGGGGAGATGCAGAGCAACATGAACAGGTTTTGCTTCAGGCCCAGAGCATGGGGAAGTCCCAGCCCAAGCGCCTCCGGATAATGCTCCCCACTGGGAGCGGTGCTGGGAGGGAAGCAGCTGGTGTGGGCGGAAGCTGGCAGCCCACCGCCCACCCTTGGCATTAAAACCTCCCCGGCCATAGAACGACACTTCTGTCCCTGAATTGCCAGCTTTCCAGGAAGGCTGGGAAGGTGCCTGCACCAGCTCAGATCCTGCCTGGCACCTTTCGAGGGACAGTGACACAGCATGGAGCGAAGCAGCGCAGGGCCCCGAGAGAGATCCTGGCCTGGATGCGGACATCATCATCCAGGCCTCCCACTAAGTTTTACCCCAATGTTCCCTGGCTCCTCCTTGCCACATGGCCTCAGCTCATTCCCAAAGCTTTGAGGAATCGTTCCAGCAGGTTTTCAGAGAGAAGGCTACACAGGCAGCTCCCCAGATCTCTGGCCCAGCTTGGGATGGTCCATTGCACCCCAGCACTCCTGGGGCTGGCCCCTCCATGCAATGCAAACACCACTGCCTGAGAGGCGGCCAGCACGTGGGCCCCCCACCTCCCCACACCACTGCACAGCCCATCTTCCTCGTTAGGCTAATGTACGTACAGCAGTAATTCTCGTTACTCTCTAAGCCCCCTCCCGTTGTGTCCTGCTTTGCTCTTTGACCTTCCTCCCTGCTCTTGCTCTTGCACACTGATCCTTGCAGCCTGACCTGCTTTCCCTCTTCTCCACAGTTCCTCCTTCTGCTTGGATGGCCTCATGCGCCGCTTTAGGGCACGTTGAAGTGTCTCTTCCTCCCCTCCATCACCCTGACATCCCTCTGCTCCCTTCCTCCTGCTCCATCCCTGGTCCCCATCACTGTGCTGCAGGCAGGCAGGACCAGATCTAGGTTCAGTCCCATCCCTGCTCATACCCCGATCCTGAATGATTCCACCCAGCCTCTCCCTGCGTTACAAAGATCCTTTTAAAGCTCGTCCTTCACTTGCCTTTATTCACCCTCTGTTTCCTTTTGCATGCTTTAGGGCTGGCTTATTTTTTAGGAGTTTTTCTCCAGCTGCAGGACTTAGAAACCACTTTTTCACCCTAAAACCTGAGATGTGTGTCCTACCTAAACCCAGCCTAGACTGAACATAAACGCTCCACTGGCTCTGCACTGGGGTTCGTCCAGGCTTCTTGGATATTGGTACCTAAATTCCTGTTCGAGGCAAAGAGTGAGAATGAAGGATCTTCATTCCCATAATTCCTGGATGCCAACAGGGAGATGAGCACAAGAGGTGGGTTTTGCTGCTGACATCCCAACCCAGGGAGCTGCTGGGAGAAATGAAGGGTGCGTTATTGTTCCATCAATCCCGGCCTCCTCACACTTGGGGACGATGGCAGAGTTCAGCTGTTTAATACCCTCATGAAAGCCAGGAAGAAAACATAAAAACCAACCTGCATCTCTCCAGACAGGATTCCAGGCTATTTGTATAAACTGTCACTTTGGTTTATAATGCTGCAAACACGGCATTATAAAACAGAGCAAGTCCTGCTCAAGGGTAAGAGAGACCCACTCATGCGCTCACTGCCATCCCACCCCGAAGTTTCCCCAGGCAACCCCAGGGCAAACCCAAATGCTGCCAACCCGAATCTGGGTGCCTCCAGACCTCGAAGTGCTCACCACTGTGCCCCACTCATGGCTTGGCTTCCCCAAAGTGACCAAGGAGAAAATCCTGCTTTGATCCTGTGGACCTGGGTTGGGCCAGGAAAAAGTGCTCTGGGAGACTCGGCCCCAACACGGCCCCAACACAGCCCCACTGAGCACAGCATCTCCTACAAGTCCATGCATCCATAAAATGGAGGTATTGTTTCCCGTGGGGGCAGCGCATGGGGCATCCCAGGCAGATGCATTCAGGGAAATCTGAATGGGCGATGCCCTCTGGATCATCCTAATTTCATTCCTGGACAAGCCTGAGTTGCTCTTATTAAAGAGCATACTGCTAAATGCTCATCAGGCAGAGGCCCGGGGACATGGGCTGACAGCACAGCATCGCTGTCGGGCATTGCCAGGAACCTGCCCTGCACCCAAAAGCTCCCAAAACCCTGATGCAGGAGGGAGGGGATGGATAACCTCAGCTGCACTGGCCGTGGGGTGTGCATCGGGTCCTGCTCACCCAGAGAGGGAATAACCGTATACTGGGTCCTCTTCTCCATCCTCCTGGATCCTGAGGCTCCCAGCCCAGCGCACATAACTGTTTCCCATCCTGTCCAACCTCTCCTGGGTTCCCAATTCTCCCCTGGGAAATTGAGAGAATTTTTCCTTCACTTTGTGCCAATAACAAGCTTTTACCGTCATATAGAGCAGGGCTCCGGTTTCCTGGCAGCTGGGAGGTGCAAGGTCCCAGTGCAAAGGTGCACACAGGACTCGGGAAAGGCACTGCTGCCAGGCATGGAGCTGCTTTGCAACGTGGCATCCCCAAGGAAAGAGCCAGCAGCTCCCTCGCTGGGGTCTGACACACAGGCTGAGCAAAGCACCGGAGCACGAGCAGTTCTGGGACAGCAAAACGACCCCATCCCTGCGCCACAGTCACCGCCGGCCCTGCCAGCGTGCCTGCTCATTGAAAAGCACCCAAAAAGTCACCAGCGATATTCCAGTTGTGGCTATTTACTGTGGGAACATGGCAAATCCTCAGGGCCGGCAGCGCTGGCAGCTCCTGGCTTCCCAGTGACAGTGCAGAGGTGACAGTGACATGACCCAGCTCGGCACTGCCACGCAGGAGGATGCATCTAGCAGGAGCAAAGCAGCGAGTGAGACCCTCAGCTGCACGTCGGTTTGGGTGCAGAGCCACTGAACAGCAGCTCTGCTGGCTCACAGCCCTCCCCCTGCCCACACACGAGCAGCCTGGACCAGGGGCTTGTATTCCCCTGCAAGAACCTCCCAGATGGGAGATGCTGTCCCACATCCCAGGGAGCGATGGAGGCATCCCAAAGAGGGATGCAGGGAGGAATCCCACCACATCCCAGGGAGGGATAGACCTTGCTCCAGCTGCTCCCAGGCCAGCTGGGTGTTTGCCAGCCTGTGGGCTGTGACCTCTTCCAGGGCTTGGGAGCATCCCTGCCTACACCTCCACCAGTTAATTACCTTTAACTGCTGGTGCGGTGGGAGGAGAACAGGAATTCCCCTGGGGAGCCTGGGTGCTCATCAGGGACCCCACAAAGGTGCTCCATGGGGTGCTGAGCCTGTCTCCCCCTTGGTCCTCACCCTGTGGGTCTGCGCTCAGTCCCATTGTCTGCATTCAAGTCCTTTTTTAGTCCAAGAGGGGAAAAGCAACAGCCCCTCTTGCATGGGGATGACGGAAACCCATCCGCAGCCCCCACAGAGAGGGACCCGGCACCACGGGTAAACCAGCGCTTGCTCCCATAAACAGGAGCTTCCCCTGCCACACGTCTCCATTGCAAAGCAGGTGAGCTAATGGGAGGTAATTACGATGATTGAGCTCTGGGTAATCCAGCTCCCACCGTAACCTTTAGTTAGCTGCTCCAGCGATGGCACAAACTATAATTTTGCATAATAAATATGTCACCCACATCTAAATCGGTTTCATTCTTTAGCAGTTTCAGGCTCCCTCCTCCTCAAATGGCTTTTTGTCAGCAGCTCCAGCCTGAGCACCCTGGGTGGGAGCCGACACACCCGATCTGAGATGCTGGGGAGAGGGACTGGGACATCCTTGATTCTCCTGCCTGAGGGTGCGGAGCACGTGGGTGGCACAGGGATTTGTGCCAGGGGAAACCCAAGGAGTTGTGAGGATGCTGCGACACGAGCCATGGGCTGCCTTGGGTGGGGGCTGGGAGACCTGTCGGGGAAGAGGGTGCCAGTTGGGTGCCACCAAGTGCATGCCAGGCTGTGCCGGGAGCTCCGTGGGCTGGGGGACATGAGGCACCAGGCATTTCTGAAATGCGCCGGGCTCAGCTGTGCACCCTGGGAGCCTCTTCTCCCGTGCAACATTCCTTTTCTCCAGCTGCCACTGATTGACACCAGGAGAGGACCGAGGTCCAGCTCCCAGTGTTGGGGGCTGTTCATCTGCTCCCCGCAGCCCTGTCCTGCTGCAGTCAGGTCAGGGTGAGCGATGCTCCGCGTTGCCCATCCCAGGGCACTGCGTTAGCACTTGCACTGTATACAGGGGCCATGCAGGGACAGGGACCCCCCAGCTCATCATCTCTGGGGTCCCTTTTCTCCAGATTCCCTTCCTCCAGGTCATCACCTGCCTGGTGAATCCACAGACCAGTAATGGGGGATACTGGTGCCACCACAAAGGCTGGACTGGTCACACCAAGGAGATCCCAGCTCAGCCCACGGGTGCTCCCGCATCCAGATGGGCATGGCAGAGCGGGCAGCGGGGCAACCCGGGGAAGCGACACTGAATTCAGCAGAGAGTCCCCAGCTCTGCCAAAGCAGCAGGACGTGTGCAGGCACCCGGATAATTAATTAATTTTGGGGATCGGAGCCAGCTGACGGCTTCCCAGGCCACGTGCTGCAGCTGGTATCTCCGGCTCCCTGGGGAGCCCCCAGCATGTGCTTCCCCCAGGTCCCTGGCAGCCAGCAGATTTTCTCCTTCCCGCTGCAACTCATCCAAGAAGGGAGGTGGAAATCTTCCAGAGTGTCCTCCTCCCCAGGCAGCATCCCCTCAGGAGGGACCAATGGGCCTGCCTGTGGAGAGGCTTTGCATGGAGGCCATCCAGATGTTTTCCCCCATCCCTGCATGGATGCTGTGACCATCGTCGCGACTCTCTGATGCGGTGGCTGTCACAACACCTTCCCTGACACCCACTGACACCCACCTGGCCCCTGAGGAGCTGGTGGGGAAGGGATTGAAGCCTGAGGAGGGAAGAAATCTGTGCAGGCACCCTAGGAGCAGAGGCACAGTTTAAAATCCCCAGCCCTGATGGAGCAGAGCCGGATCCATCGCCCTTGGCTGAGCCAGGCACCAGAACAACCTGCCCGACAAGCCAAGGTCGGAGCAGGGCTGCACCCCCCAGCCCCATCCCTTGTGATGCCATGTCCCTACAGGGGAGCGGAGCACCCCGTCCTGTGAGGAAGTGTGGGACCAGGTCAGGATTGGGTGCCAGACCTCCACTGGCTCAACCAGGAGCTGAACCCCAAGGCTTCCAACAGCCTCCCACTGAGCATCCCCTGGCTCCAAGCCACCTCCTCTGCCTCCCCCGCTGCCCTCCAGTCCACTGCTCGCCACCTACCTTCGGGGACAGCTGGCACAGTCCCCAGGCTGGGGTTGGCACAGCCCTGCATGAGCCACCAAAGCCCCCAGCAGCACCTGGCATGGCTGGGCAGGGGCAAAGCAGGGAACGGCAGTGCTGTCAGTGCTGCAAAAATCCTGACATCCAGATTAGACCCTTGTGAGGTCTCTTGCTCCAGCCTGGCACAGTCCGCCGGGGGCGACATCTTGGGCACAGCCTCCTAGCAGCCCAGCCTGGGAAGAAACACTGTGGCTCCCCCAGTTTAAAAAAGTGAGGAAAACCTGGCTCTGCCACCAGCCTTCCGCCCCTCCAAAACCTCTTGCTTTTTGGGGGGAGATGCTGAGACGATAAAGGATGGAGACAATGGCACAGCCATTCCCCCCTCCCGGTTATATCTCCCACCTCTCCTGCCCAGCCGTGATGAGGGGGGACATCCTGGGAGGTGTCCAGGCAGCCCCCATGACAGCAAGGGTGAAGGCATCTCTTGGTGGACAGCCCCAAGGTCATGGGCTGTATTTGGGGTGAGCACAGGTCATCCAGCCTCTGCCACTCCCTCGGTGGCACTGTCATCCAGCCAGGGGACAGGAGCCAGCGCCGGGGACCGAAGGGACCTGATCCAAGCATCTGCAGGGGCAACCTGCCAAGATAATGGCCTGAAGGCAGTGAGAAGGGGTTGTGCCTGGGGAAGCCCTTTCCTCCCGAGAGGATGCCTGGGAGGAGGCACAAGGTGAGCGTGGCTGCTGCATGTCCGTGCTCAGCCCCACGCTGGCTCTCCCTGGGATCTCGTTGCCTGGGACCCCCCAAGCTCCCTGGGCCCAAAATGATCTGGGAAGCTCTCATCTGGGAAGCTGAGGGCTGAAGCTGGGAGGGTCAGTGGGGTCAGGGTAGCTGAGGACGGGGCACGGTAAAGGGTGACCCCAAGATCTGACAGGGAGGAGGGGGAAGGGGGTGAGGGGGCCAGGATGGGATGCCACCATGGGGGATGGCCTGAAGTGCCACCCCGAGATGGAGCAGCCTTGCTCGGTGTCCAACCGCTGCTCACCCCGATCTGCCCTGGAGCCGCCTGCCCCCGGTGGGATGGGCACGGACCTCCAGAAGCGCTTGAGAGGCACCCCACCGCCCTGCTCGACACCGCAGCCCGCCGCAAAGTTTCACCCCCAAGAACCCGTCTGCCCCCCAGGACACCCCACCGCCTGCTCTGCCCCCAGCCTGGCTCCGGCCGCTGCCATGGCGGGTCGCGGGGCGGGCACCGGAGCCCGGCACCCGCGAGCACGGGGCGCCCACCGCCACGGCCCAGAGCTCCGGTGCGGCACGGCACCTGCACCCGCCACGGCTCACCTGGGCTCCGCTGCAGCCGCTGCCAACCGTGTTACCGGTGCTGTTACCGGCGCCGGGGCCGGTGTCGGTGCTGCCGCCGGGGCCGGTGTCGGTGTTGACGCCGATGCCGGTGCCGATGCTGCTGCTGTTGCTGTCGGTGCCGGTGCCGGTGCCGATGCTGGTGCTGGTGCCAGCCGGGCGGGCCGGGGGAAGGACGCTCCGCGCTCGGCAGCCCCGGGGAAGCCTCCGGCTCGCAGGCAGCCCTTGGGGCACCCGGGGCCGAGCCGCCCGCAGCCGCCCGCCCAACGCCGCCGCTCCCCACCGCCCCCCCGCCCAGCCCACGCTCCGCGCGGGGGGGACCCACCCGCCCGCTCCCCCCCCCCCACCCCCCCGCCGCCGCCCCGCCCCGCCCGCCGCCTCCCCCTGCCGCCGGGCCCTGGCGGGGGCTCCCGGACCTGGCCCCCATCCCCTCTCCATCCCCTCCGGGGACCGGCCCCTCCCCGCTGCCGGGGCCACCCCGCAGCCCCCCCCCCGGGTTGGCTCCGCACCTGGTGGCTGCCCGCCGCGGGGATGCCGGATGCCCTGGGGCTGGGTGCCCTTCGCCCTCGCCCCCCTGCTGAGCCATTTGGGGGGCGGTGGCATTCCCACATCGGGGACTCATCTCCCCGCGGGAGGCTCCGTATGACATTGCCCTGCGAGGCGCTGGGAGGAGCCCCCGGCCCGGGCACGGGGCTCGTAGCCCGGGGTGCTGAGCAGCCCCAGTCGGGCCGGAACCCATCCGCTCGCCCCCCGAAAAAGGGCAAACCCCTCAAATTTCCTCTGAATTCGGGTCGCTGGCTGCAGCCTGCGGAATGGACGGAGCCCCCATGGCCCCCGGAGGGCTCCACGACCCACCGAGACAGCTTGGCCCTGGCCCATCCCCCTCCCTCCCATTTGTTTCACCCCAAACCAACTGCCAGGCTCGAAATCTTTGGAATAAAAAAACAGTTTAAAAAGATGTGGCTGCAACCCTGCGGCGTGTGGTGCCCGGGGGGGTGGGGGTGGGGGGTGGGGGTGGGTGGGTATGGGTGGGCTGGGAGACCCTGGATCTGGCTGGTAAATCCACCTGGTCACATCCCAGCCCAGGGACTGTCCTGGCTGCGGAAGCTGGGCAGAGCCGGGAGGCAGAGCAGATGCTGCCATCCCCGCAGCCAAGGCTGCTCCTGGCCCAGCACCAGCATCACCTCGAGGGAGGACGCGGCCAACTCCCAGTGTGGGCAATGGGGGTTCCCCCTCCGCACCCTTGAGCTGGGTCTGGAGAGGGAGGGGAGAGGCAGCAATGAGCAGAGCCCCCTGAGCATGCATTAAAAGCAACCCAAATCCACACGCAGGGAGGATATCCCCCTCCCCAGCTGCCGCTGGCGCTCCGGCCTATGTGTGCAACAGGGAAACAACACAATTTTGGTGAGAGGCTCCAAAATGTCCCCTTAGGGGTCTCAAGATGCACAGATGATGTCTCCAGGGCTGGAGAAGCAGGGCGCACCCGGTCAATGGAGTCCCTGTGCCTCTGGCCCTTCCCCTGGATGCTGTTTCCAGCAGAAATGGGGCTGGGGGCACATTCCCAAATTCCCGGCTCTGGCTGACCTCCTCTCCCCGCTGACAGGGAGGGGTGACGCTCAGTACCCAGAGCAAGGTTCCCATCCCTTCGCTTCCCCGGGGAGCTCAGCAGTGCCTGCGGCTCGTGGGCTTTGGGGGAACCTGGTGGCCCAGTGGAGGTTGCTGACCCAGGAGGTCCCATGCTTCCCTGACCTCTGCCCTGACCAGCAAGGCAATTTCAGATGTGCCTCACCATGCCAGGGTGTAGAGGGACAAAAGCCACTGAATCAGCCAGGACACAGCTGGTCTCAGCCCAATGCTTGTCTCCGGTACCCCTGTACCCCACCAGCTCTAGGGGGGCTGGAGCTACCTGGTCCCGCCAGCCATCGGGAGGGACATTATGCTGCCTGCTCGCTCACGCGTGGTGATGGGCGACTGGCAGCTCCCGCGGCCGGCGGGGAGGGGAGCCTTTGCCAGCCGCTATTTTTAGCTCCTCACGCTCTGTTTTCTCCTTGACTGTCTCCCCTCTCCAGAGCAGTCTCGGGCCGAGCATCGGCAATGTTTATCCTGCCTGGCACCTGATCAGATGTGACACTGGCTGTTGCGGGCAAGGGGGACAGCTGCCATCCCTCTGCTCTGGGAGACGTGTGGGAGGAATGGAGGAGATGTCAGGGGGATAGGGAGGGAGAGGAGGGAAGCCCAGGCTGGTTGGGGAGGGTCCTGCTGGAGTACCCTGGGATGGGTCTCCCTTCCTCCAGCTCCTGGGTGCTCCGAAGAGATGTTCTGCTGTGGGAGAGCTGGTGGAGAGCTAGGGAGTGGTCCCCATTTCCATCTAGACTGAACGCTTCAGTCTGCCAGCCTGATCCTTTGGGGATGGCTGGGCTGGGGGAGCTGGGTAAACTGAGGCACACAAGCAGTGTGTCAGTCCCTCCATGTTCGACCAGTACATTGGTGGCACTGAATGACCTCTCTGAACCTGCCAGCATCCAGGACATGGTGAGCATCAAGAGCCCAAACCCCCACCTGCAGCTCACAAAACTCTTGGGTACAAGCCCCAGCAACACAAAAGCACGTTGGCACAGCAGTTGGGAGACAAAAACTTCCTCCCTTCTGGGGCAGCACCCAGGCAGTCTTGGTACCAGGCGATGTTGGTATTGGGCTGTGCCGCTGTGCTTCCACCATGGAAGCAAAGGCTGCTCTGCTCTTCCTCTGCTCCTTCAGCACCTGCTCTCAGGCTTTGCAGATGTTGGGATCCTTTTCCCAGAGTGCTCCTGGCAGGGTGAGCATCCCTGCTGATGGGGCACCTAAAATACACTGTCCATGACCTCCTGAGCATCTGGAGAGCCCCTGCTTTATTCATTAGGGAGGTGAAGCAAGCGAGGTTGGGGTCAGACTGCTCCCTGCTCTGCCATCTGCTATAAATCCCATTTTCTCCTAAAATAAGGGTCCACAAGAGGGAGGAAAAGGGCTCAGGAGGGTCTGTTCTGCTGCTGCTGCTGCCAAGCTGCTTTATCCCATGTATGCACAAAGGTCATTAAAAGCCATCCATGGTGCAGCCCCCCAGGGATGGAGGCAGCGTACCCCTGCCCACGGGCGTGGCAGGGGAGAAGTAAGGCTGTTTTCCACTCC
Source organism: Rhynochetos jubatus (assembly GCA_027574665.1). Classification (NCBI taxonomy): domain Eukaryota; kingdom Metazoa; phylum Chordata; class Aves; order Eurypygiformes; family Rhynochetidae; genus Rhynochetos; species Rhynochetos jubatus. Next base: position 2,556,205 of record CM050672.1, on the reverse strand, counting down.
CCTACCCTGTGCTGTGGACCCTGATCTGGGCTAAAAGTCACCGCCAAGGGAGAGCAGCACTTCGCTGTTCCTTTTTTAGAAGTATCTTCCTAATTTCCAGTCCAGTTAAGAACCTGATTTCTCTCTGGGTGCAAAGGTGATGTGGAGGAAAGGTGATTCCTGAGCTGAGCTCGCCCTTGCGCAGCATCAGTCCCTCCATTAAGGTGCTATTTTGGGACATGGGTCACAGGATTTGGGGACCTGCAGGTTGCTCCCTGGCTGGGGACCGGGACTTTCCATTAGCCTGGGCAGGGCACAGCCTTGGGGCTGTCCCTGCATGGGGGGTACCAGCCCTGGAGCAATGGAGGTGGTTACTGCGGGGTGGATCTGCTGAAAACATGCTTAGCCTTTGGGAAAAACCATCCTGCCCATGACATCTCAGAGGCCAAAGGCAGTGAGACATCTCATTGCCCAGAGGATTTAAAACAAGAGGGAAAATGCCAGCAAACACCTCCAAGGGAGACAATTTGTCACCAGGCAGGGTGGGGCATCATGCCAAGATAAAAGTCTGGACACCTCTGTGCTGCCTCGATAGGAGACATTAAGGTCACGGCAGATAGCAGTCCCCTTCCTGGGCATCCTCTTTGCTCCGGGTACTCAGCTATCTGTACCTGAGCTTGCAGCACTGTCCTTTGCAGGGCACATTGATTATGCAGCACCATCTCCCCCATGAGCACGACGTGATGGAGGTGGTGGAGAACTTCCCTGCCCTGTGCCATGCAGTCGAGCAGCCCTCGGACGCATGCACAGCTCCGTGCATTCCTTCCATGATGGGGGACCTGTTTTTTGTATTTCTGTAGATCAAGGCAGCTTAAATACCTGCAATGGGTTGCACAGGTCTTTGCAACTCACCTGCAACTTTGCTGTTCCCAGCAGAATGGGAAAATTCAACCAAAATAATGATTTTTTGTTTCTTTTGCAGCAGCAGTTCTTTCCTGACCCAAAGGTGTGGTGGATCACACAGCCTGATGCAGCTGCAGCTTGGGGCTCATCCTGCTGCCAGTTCATCATGGGAGCTGTGGTCCTGCCAAGGAAACAAGGTCCTCACCGAAGCCTTTGGAAGAAAGGTGTGTCTGAGTTAACTGAGCATAAGGAAAGCATCCCAAAAAGATGTCTTCTTGGGAAAAAAATAAAGTTCAAATCTACTGTTCATGCTCCAGTAACTTCCAGATGCCTGCATGGGGATGCAGAGAGCCTCATGAACACCTCCTGGCTTGGGGGACCAGACTGTCCCTCCTGCCTGCCACCATTCCCTGCCCATGGAGGGGATGCCTGCCCCAAAAGCTCTGGGATTTCAGCAAACCCACCAGATTTCAGGCCCTGTTCTCCCCTGGCAGATCACCACTGTCCAGCTGAATGCTGGGATGCTGCAAACCAGTGAAAACAGCCTAAAATCATTGCAGACAAATCGCCCACCAAGTCGCCATCACCTAGTGCTCCCACCCAGGGGGGGTGTGGGTGCTGCCTGCAGCCCTGCCTGCCTGCCTCCACCTCCAGCAGCGAGAGGGATTTGTGCAAAGCTCCCAGTGCCTGGGTTGGGCTTTTTTTATCCCTGGATGCTCTTACGTTGACATTCTTAGCTGTGCCACTGGCTCCAGCGCTGCTCGCTAACCCCTTTTACAGGCAGCTAAATATAGCCCAGGCAGCTAAGCAAAATCTGCTTGGCAGGGCCACATGGGACTCGGCAGCACTGCTGCAGCCACAGCCAGGACGTGGGGTCTGCCAGCACCGGGGGGGGACAACAAGGTCCTCACTGGTGGCATCTTTCACCTTGCAGTGTTTCATCCCCATCCAGGTGAGCATCACCTGCTTTGATGCACCCAACGGCATCTCATCGCTTCTCCCTGCCTTGTTGGCCCTGTTCCTCTCCCACCCTCGAGTTTCCTGGGGTCCTTCCACCCAAGTCAGGATGTTTTATGCTAGAGAGCATCTGGTCTTTATTAGCATCCTTGATCCTAAAGAAACACGGTGTAAAACCCCAGCTCGCTGTTGTGCTTAATGAAAAAACCAGAAGGCTTCAGGGATCCACGTGGGTGTTGTGCGAAGCATTCGGTGCAGGGAGCAAATCCAAATCCTGAAGGCGCACCCTGTGAGCTCACCTGTACCCTACAAAGGGTCTGCAGAGGGGGGACACCTGGCTCCCACCCCACGGCATGCTCACCCATGGGTGCAGCTTGGTTTCTACCTCTCCTGTCAAAGATATTTCTGCCGGAGCCATGAACTCATTAAGGAGACACTGATCTAATTGTCTCCACGCTGGCGCTTGTGGGTCTTTCTTCTTTTTTTTTTTTTTTTTTTTTCTTTTTTTGGGTTTAAACGGCAAGGAACAAGGCGAAAGGCTGACTGGAGAAATCTAATTGGATCCCCACAGCTCATTAGCCATTCCTCCAAAAGGAAGAATCGTTAAGACTGAAAATGAACATTCTCAAAACTGCCTGTGCCATATGCAGCTTTCCACAGGCATCCCCAATTTGCAATCCTTCTGGCATTGCCCTGGCTGGGAGGCAGGTGTGGCTCTGGGGACACTCTGTCACCCAGAGGATGTTGGGAAATGCAGGTGAGGTGCTCAGGGAGGTTCGTACTGGAGTTTGAAGGAAGACTGGAGACTTTGGGAGCTGGGAGAGCAAACTGGGGCGTTCAAACCCAGAGCTGGGGTGAGTGCCAAGGCAGAAGTATCCAGCATAATGGAGGTGGCAGGCTGGGAATGAAAGAAGAACCAGGTCTTCCTGCCAGGTGGGCCAAGGACACCTTCAGATCAAGGTCTCACCCTGCTTTGTCCTCCCCCAACCTCCTGCTCCACCATCTCTGTTGACTCAGATCCTGGAACCTTGGGAAGCACATTCAGCTCTCAGTGGAGTCACCTCCTCCCCAAATTTTCCACTCCATGAGAGACCCAGCAGTTGCGACAGCGCAGAAACTCCTGCATGACACTCCCATCCATCACTGGCCAGGCATCTGGCCACCACCACGAGAAAGACAAACAGCGTCTGTCCAAACCCAGCAGGGAAATGCCGAAGCTTTTCCAGCCAGTCGCTGAGTCTGCGAGCCCAGGCTAAATCAAGCTTCAAGGACGGTGGGTGGGCAGCATTTCTTGGCCTCACAGCCCTTCGTTCTTATGGCTGGGAGAGGCTTTGGGGACAAGCCTCCAGCCTGTTGGATGAAAAGTGATAAGTTTGGTGCTGGCCCATTATGGAAACCACCAGCCGTGTCAGCTCTGCACCACCCCACTGGCCTTTAAGACATCTCAAACTGGCAGAAGGTCCTTGAAGAGGGTCCCAAATGCAAATCCTGATGCTCAGTGGGTTTCCCAGAAGCAATGCCAGCAGGTGAGATGCCCATCACTAGATTCAGAGGGTTTTCTTGGTCTCCATCAGGCTCCTCTGCCAGGCTGGTCTCAAGGGCTGATGCGTGTGAGATGTACTGGGCTGCTATGCTTGCGGTGTTGCAGGACGGGAGGGTCCTGGTAAACAAAAGGGCCAAAGTAGGAGCCCAAGCACAGAAGGTTCTGCAGGTGCCTGCAATGATCCTCCTGGAAATCATCCCCTTCATTCCCACTGGGTTTGAATCCCGGCTCCCATGACCCTGAACACCCTGCCTCTGCTCGTAATTGAAGGCCGAGCAATCACCCATTGCTAGTCCTCCTGTGTCTATTACAGAAGAGCTTAGCGGGAAACTAATTCCCTGACTCAAAGGCATCCTTAGGCAAGGGGGGAGGGAGTTGCTTCATTCTCAGGACTTCTGCATCTGTCCTTCCCAGCACAGTGCCCTAAAGGCCCTATTCAGGAGTGGGGCCAGCCCCCAGGGCGCTGGGGGTAGGACAAGCGCAGAGACCAGGGATCGTCATCACCCCAGAAATGCACCTTACGCCAGGTCTGTGTTTACCTGCACAAAAGGAAAGGTGCTCGTTGGGTTTAGCTGGTTTTCCAAAATCAGATTCAATTATTAATTATGATTAATTACAGTAATGTAGGTTTATCCATGAATAGCATCGCTCGGGCTCGGCAGGAGCCCTTCTGGCTGCGCCCACGGCTAAGCTGGTATTGTCCCAGATATAGTCACATGAGATCATTTGTTCCCCTCCCCAGGTCCCAGGCAGGAGGGCATCCTTGGCAAGCTGTGTTTGGCTTTGCTTGCCACCGGTCTGGTGCCAGCCCCAGCCCTATAACTCCCTCGTGATGGACAGAAAATGACACCCTGACCCCTAATGAACCAGGCACTGGGGGGAGGAGAAAGATGTCCCCTCTTGCCTTGGGGATACTGAGTGATGCAGGAGAAGGAGCGAAGGGGGAGGCAGAACAGAAAAAAAGGGCATTTATGAGTGGTACATGGGCAAGGCTGGGGGTTCTGTTTCAAGGGGGGCTGGAGGCAGCCCTATGTCCGGGGCTCTGGCAGCATCCGTCATCTCCCATTCCCCATCTTCCCCATGTGCAGGGCGATGGAAAAGCACTGTGTCCTTTAGTGCATGGGGCCTGTCACAGCTCTGCCACTTGTGCCATTGCTGCCTGCCCCGCTGGGTCCCGGTCCGGCCCAGGGCAGCTCTCACTGCGGGCAAGCCACCTCCTGAGGAGGGGACAGCGAGAGGCTGAAGCTGCAGGTGGTGGCGCTGGCTTGGCCTCTGCTCGCCAGGAAGAGCCAGGCGTGGGGATGCGGTGGGTGGGGAGCCCTCTCCTCCCTGCTGGCCACCCCCGAGCAGGCGGGATGTCCCCGCTGTCCGCCGTTGTGTGCGCCGCTCTCACTCCGGCACTGCCATCTGGCGGCACCATCAACGGGGGCGAGGGGACAACGTGGGGAGCACGGCTCCCCAGGGCCACGGGGGCGGTGGGATTTCTGCTCCCGGCGTGCCAGTGAGCTCACGTCCCTGCAAGGCACAGGGGTACAGCCGGACCAAGGGGACAAACACCCCTCCGGCCGATTTGCCCGTCTTGGGAGGACAGCGATTGAAGGACACTCCTGCTGCGGGTGTCACTGGGCTCCGCTATCCAGACGGGGATAGGAGATGCCAAAGCCCCGAGATCCCACCCAGGGGCTGTGCCTGGAGCCAGCCCATCATGCCCGAGGCCGCTGCCCGCCCCGCGGGCACTGCCAGACCCGTGCCCGCTCACAGCCGGGCCGGGCAGGTCCCAGCACGCGCCCAGCTGCCTCCCGAAAGGAAAAGCAACCTGAGATCCGCTGAGGTCAGCGAGCAATTTCTGGGTGCTGACCTCTCCTGTTGCAGGACGGCGACAAGCCAGCAGCTTTTGGGAGCCCATGGAGGCTTAGAAAAGCTTTTTAAATTTGTGCCAGTTGCTGATCAGAAGCCAAACCCTGGAGCAAGAATCGTGACACCCTCCTCTTCCTCAAGGGCACAGGGGGCATGTTGGCTCCGTCTGCCCAGCCCTGTGCCCCCCAAGCCTGCCTGCTGCCGCATACTCACATACTTTCCATGCTGTCTAAATTTAGGGTCTGGAAGTGGGCTAGCACATCCCAGTTTATCTCAACCCCTGAATTATGCATGCCAGCAGCAGGGCAGCACTCGCAGCTCCAGGCGGATGTGTCAGACTCCGGTTGGGCAGGCAGAACAGGGAAACCCACTGTCTGCTCAGCCCCAGCTCCCACCCTTGGCTCTATGCAGGCAGATGCCCCTCGGCCCCCCCTCAGCTGGGGTCTGGCCTGCCGGGGGGAGTGGGTTCAGGCGGGTGGGTGTGTTGGAGCTGGTTGTTCTGCTGGAGCTGGAAGGTGTGTTGTCAAAGCCAGCAAGAAGGGCTGCTGTAGGCCACAAAAGGGAAAATATGGGTCCGTTGCTCCACGAGATGGGAGCCCTGGTGCCACAGGACATGGGAAAGGCTGGGGAATTGAATGCCTTCTTTGCCTCTTTACTTGCAAGACTGAACTTCACGAGTCCCAGGTCCCAGAGACCGTGGGGAAAGGTGGGAGCAAGGAAGACACACCCTTACTGGGAGAGGATCTGGTCATGGGATACTTAAGCAAACTGGACATAGACAAGTCCATGGGCCCTGCTGGGATGCAGCCACGAGCACTGAGGGAGGTGACTGATGTCATTGCAAGTCCACTCTCAAGAACCTTTGATTGATCATGGTGACTGGGAGAAGAGCCCCAAGGCTGGAGGAAAGCAAATGTCATTCCAGTCTTCAAGAAGGTCAAGGAGGACCCAGGGAACTATCAGCTTGTCAGCCTCACCTTGATCCCTGGGGAGGCAATGGAGCAGTTAATCCTGGAAACCCTTTCCAGGCACATTAAGGGAGTCAGCATGGCTTCGCTTCAAGAAGGGGAAGCTGTGCTTGAACAACTTGTAAACTTTTACAATGAATGGACTGGCTTGGTAAGGGACGGGAGAGCAGCGCGTGTTGTCTACCCAGACTTCAAGAAGGCCTTTGCCACTGTCTCCTGTAAGATCCTCATAGAGAAGCTGCTGATGCAGATAATGAGGAGAGAGTGAGGTGGGTTGAAAACTGGCAGAATGGCTGGGCCCAGGGGTGGTGACCGGTGGCACAAAGTCTAGTTGAAGGCCAGTCACTAGTGGTGTACCCTGGGGTACAGACTCCTGTCTGTACTGGGTCCATTCCCGTTTAACATCTTCATGAACGATCTGGATGATGGGGCAGAGTGTAAGCTCAGTGGGTTTGCAGATGACACCAAACTGGGAAGGGTGGCTGATATACCAGATGGTCGTGCTGCCAGAGGGACCTTGTCCAGCTGGAGAAATGGGCTGACAGGAACCTCGTGAAGTTCAACAAGGGGAAGGGCAAAGTCCTGCCCCTGGGGAAGAACAACCCGTGACACCAGCACATGCTGGGGGCTGCCCTGCTGAAAAGCAGCTCTGCAGAAAAGGAGCCAGGGGTCTGATGGACACCAGGTTGGACATGGGCCAGCAAAGTGCCCTTGCTGCAAAGAAGGTGAACGGTGTCCTGGGCTGCGTTAGGCAAAGCATTGCCAGCAGGTCGAGGGAGGTGATCCAGTGATCAGCACTGGTGGGCCACCCCTGGAGTGCTGTGTCCAGTGCTGGGCCCCCCAGTACAAGAGACAGACATACTGGAGAGAGTGCAACGAAGGGACATGAAGATAAACAAGGGACTGGAGCATCCCATGTATGAGGAAAGGCTGAGAGAGCTGGGACTGTTCAGCCTGGAGCAGACAAGGCTCAATGTGTACAAACACCTGAAGGGAGGATTCAAAGACCCAGACCTTTTTCAGTAGTGCCCAGTGACAGGACCAGAGACCATGGGCAAACACTGAAACACAGGAGGGGCCCTCTGAACATCAGGAAACACCTTTTTTACTGTGAGGGTGACCAAGCACTGGCACAGGTTGCCCAGGGAGGCTTGTGGAATCTCCATCCTTGGACATACTCAAATGTTGTCTGGTCACAGCCCTGGGCAACTGGCGCTGGATGGCCTTGTTTGAGCAGGGCCTTGGATCAGATGATCTTCAGAGGTCCCTGCCAGCCCCAACCATTCTAACATTCTGTATTTCTGAGATGGTGGGTGTGCTGGAGGTGGGTGGTGGACTGGAGCCGGTATGTGTGCTTGAGCTGGTGGGTGTGCTGGAGCTGTAGGATTTGATGGCCAGGAGTAGCTCAGCACTCTGTTCTTCCTAGGCCTCAGACGCAGTCACTGCCCAATGTCTCCCCTCAGCAACCCTCAACAAGGCCACATCTGGCTGCACAAGCAGCATTGAACTGTGAAGAATCACTGGGCTTCATTAATTTCTCTGCTGGAGCCAGGTGCATTGACCCCAGGCTCCCCGCAGCATCATCAGCTGCTCTGGGGACAGACGTTGGTGGGGACACGACCCGGCCTTTCCAAGGGGACCCAGTTGACAGTGAACACACTCAAAATACCCTGGGGACCCTGAGCTGCCTTCTGAGGGGCTGACACCTTCCCGCTGGGTGCTTCGAGGCGGGGGAGAACCCCGGCAGTGCGGGCCTGGGCATCCTCCCCAGCGCCCCCGCCCCGGCGTTGTCGGTGGGGGCCCCTCGGCGGTAAACGGTGAAGGAGACTCTGGGGCTGCCGCTTCCACGGACGAGGGCCTTGGGGGAGGGGTGTGGAGGGGCTCCCTCCGCTCGGGAGGGACCCGCCCCGCAGCCGCAGGGGCCGCCCCGGGGGAGGTGCGGCGGGAGCGACGCGCCCCGAGCTGAGCGCCCCGGAGCCGGGCCGGGCGGAGCCAGCGCGGCGACGGAGGGGAGCGGGGAGCCGGCGGCAGCCGCGCCCGCACCATGGGGGCCTGTCTCGGCGTCTGCTCCCTGCTCAGCTGCGTGAGTGCCCGCCCCGCCGAGGCACCGGGAGGGGAGCGGGAGGGCACCGGGAGCGGTGGGGGAGGGCACCGGGAGCGGAGGGGGAGGGGAGCAGATGGCACCGGGAGCGGAGCGGGGCTGCGGCGGGCGCGGCATGGGGCCGGGGAGTGGCCGCTGTTTCGGATCCGGAGCAGGGTTCAGGGGATGCAGGGGACACCCGGAGCAGGGCATCCCTCTGCACCCGGGGGTGTCCAGGGGAGGCCCGGCGGGTTCACCCAGAGAACTCAGGATCGTGAACGTCATGCACCTGGGGCACGTGGGAAGCCCCAGGAGTGATGCCCAGCATCACCTGGGGGAGCGGGGGGGTCCTGCCCCCCGTCCTGATACACTGCGGGGGTCCAGCCCTGCTGCACCCATGTGATGCTGAGAGGCCAGGGGTCCTGCCTGGTTCTCACTGCTGAACCCCAAAGGCAGGGGCTGGGGAGGGAGTAAGAGAAGGAGCTGGGACAGGGGGTGAAGGTACAGGGCTCTTTGTGGGGTATCATGGCCCAGGGCAGGCACAGGGTGCGTGATCCAGGGTGCCGTGCCCGGTGACGCAGGGTGCGTGATCCGGGGTGCCGTGCCCGGTGATGCAGGCGGCTGCCCAAGGCTGTCGCGGCCTTCCCAGGCATCGCCTCACCTGTGGGCGCGGAGCCAGGGCAGGGCTGTGGAACCAGCTCTGGAGTCGTGGCCTGGAAACCTGGATACGGAGCCAGTTTTGCAATTTGACCTCAAAGTTTTGGAGGTTTAACGAACTGGAGCTTTTGAAATGTAAGATCGGATGGAGGGGGTCTGCCAGGCCCCTGTCTGTAAGACACGGCCCACTTCTCCTTATGGGCAGGTATCGGAAAAGTCAGGAGTTACCCCAGAGCAAGGCTAGGAAGCTTTCTGCACTAATTCTGGATTTTTTCCCCCCAAAAAACTACTCTGGTGCAGGCCATGGTAACAGGTCAGAGTTGCTACATAGTTTTAGTTCTCTTCCTTGCGGTGGAGCTGGTTGACTAAAAGGGTGTTATAGCTCAATTCTGAACTGAAAAACCACAACAGGGGAAAAGAAAACCACTCCAGGACCAAACCCCCAGTCTTCATATTTGTAAATATTTTTTATGAGAAAATCTGAACTAAATCCTGCTGGTCGCCTGCATCATTGGACTGACAGCAGCATCAGATTGCCAAGCCAGCTCTTCAGCACTGGCCCATTAAAACTCTACAAGCCGTTCTCAAGTGAAACTTTGAACCGCACAGGACAATTTTCCCTTTCTCTGACTCCAGCGATTTGCCAGACTCTGCCCACCATTGCCGTGAGCAGTGTGGTTGTCTGTAGCCACCTCCTGTGGGGGAGAGGGTTGGTGTTGCCAACAGAAGCCTGCCCACGCCAAAGAATACCCCTGGGCTGCATGCAGCCCCTCGGCATGATTTGGGCACCTCATGGGGACTCGTACCAATGCAAAGCCACCTGTCAGGTGTGAGAGCCAGTAGCCTCCCAAGCCTGTGCCTGACCCTGTGGGTTTGGTACTGATTAACCTGCTGGGTCATTAATTTAACAGGAGATAAAGACTGGTTGCTTGGCATTGCTTTTGACTGACTCAGTCTCTGCGTCTGCTGGGGTGAGAGCAGCTTGCAGAAGATGTGTTGCTGGGCTGGGGTTGTTGGGCTGGGGTTGCTGGCGTGGTGTAGTTGGGTTGGTCTTGTTGCATTTCCCTGTGTTGGACTGGGTGGATGGTGCTTGTCCAGCTCTGGCCACACTCTCCCAGCCTCCAGGCAGAGGAAGGAGCGCTGCAGCCCTTATGTGCGTGTCGCGCTGCAGGTGAGCTGGATTTAATGAGGAAGTTGATAGCGAAACTGGAGAGATTAATCTTTCATCTGCAGCAGCTGAAAACCGATGCTTCCTCATTAATCCATCGCTCTCATGCTGCAGCCATTTCCCTTGGTTGACTTTTCCCATCCTGCTGCTTGGCTGTTGGCCACACTCATGGGCATCTTTGAAAGTCTTTGAAAGGAAGTGCATCAGAGTGTGTCCCATGCTGCCGTAGGGTGGGAGGATTTTCCTTGCTCTTAGCCTATTTGCTTTGTAAAGAAAAAGGCTGAATTCAAGAGGTGCCTGAGCAGCAGGTCAGGTTAGCACATGGCACAAGGGATCTGCTGCCTTTACAAAGGTGCTTAGAGGGCGATACCCAAGAAGGGCACCAGCAGCCAGGTCAGTGGCACAGGGCTGGCGTACCCCGCTACCTTGACGGTTAGCTTCTCAGGGTTGCAAGAGGCTGTAAAACCTGAAATATGGCTACAGAGCTCAGCCACGAAAGAGTCTTCTTGAAAACAAACATCTGGCAGGCTCCAGGGATGCTGTGGGCTCCCAAAAACCTTATACTAGAAACCACCTCATCCTGCTGGTAACTTTCCTAGAGGTCAACAAGAGGGTTTGGAGACTGCACGTAGAGCAAGGGTTTCCCTTCAGCCCAGCTCCATCATGGCCCTATGGACACCCCTTCCCCCTCACCAGTCTAGGGGGAAAACGTGATACGCAAGGCTGTGCCTCCTGCAAGTCTTTGGTGATGCTTGGATGTGTGGCTGAACCCCCAAATCCAGCAGCCTCCTAAATGGCAACAAACCTCATGATTTTCCAGCCCAGTTTCAGGGTGTTTGGGACAGGTGTTTTTTATTTCAGTTGGCACTGAAAGTTGAGGAGTTGGAGGTATTGATGTGCTTAAAGTTAAGGGTGCACTAAGGTGCTTTGCTAGGTCAGGTCAAATGATGCAGTAATTCTGCATTAAAAGGGATTTCTGCTGTTGTTCTCTATTTGCTTTTTATTTGAAAGGGAAATGCAGTTTAAACACATTCTTGTGCAAGTGATGCATTTAATGAGCCTGAAAGGAAGCAATCTCTAATTGAAGGCCATTTTTTCCTGCTTTCAAGTTGAAAACATGTAGTGATGTCCCTTGAGCAGCCCCGCGAGGGGCGGGATGGGGGTCCCTGTGGCATGTGGGGGCTGTCTCACCCGACACGGCTCCTGTGGGTACCATCAGCTCAACACAGCCTCTGGTGGGGCTGGGATGTGGGTAAAGAGGAATAAACCAGAAAGGAGGTGATTTTTCTCAAATAGTGATGTGCTTATGTTTAAAAGAGAAATTCAAAACCTCCTCTAGTGATTTGGGGGCATCAAAGAGATCACTCATGAGCATTCGTGAGCATCCCTGGTGAGGCAGCTGTGGGTTTGATGTCCTGCTCACACAGCAACTCAACATCTGGGTTTCTTTTCTGCCACATCCGTTTTTTACACTAATTTTAGCAACGAGAAATATATATTTGAATTGATACCCTGTGATATTAAACTAATATTGATTGCTGGGAATAATTAAGAAGTACATAGATGTAATAAACACACAACACATGCACATCCTTTTATAGCAGGAGAGAGCTGGACCCTTCTGTTTGCAAGTGCATCTGGCCAGCTGGTGTGTCTCAAGTGCAGGAGAGGAAGAGCTGTTCAAAGCGAAGAAATGAAGTCTTGAAAACAAAATAAATCAATGAAGTTAGCTTGTAAATAGAGGGAAAATAGTTTGCTGAGGACCAGAGATGGTCACAGGATTTCCTAGGAAAAAGCTGTCTCTGACACAGGAGTTAAAAGCGCCCAGTGCTGTAAATTTTGAAGTGGATTTGGGAAAGCATTTTAGCTAGATAAAAATATTTGAAAAGCAAAGCACTAGTATTTTAAACAAGCTCCATATATTTAATTTCCTTTGGTCTCGGCAATACCTGTAGCTGGAAGATTGGCATCACCTGCTTGGGGATTTCTCGTTGGCCCCTGGGCTGGTGCATGGGCTCGGGGAGGCTGTGGGCTTGTCGTGGCTTCAGTGAGGCATTAAAAAAATGGAAACAGCCTGTAGTTTTCCTATTTTAGAGGACTTGGGATGTATTTTGCTGTTGCATTGCTTGGGCTGTCTGTGCCAAGAACCCCGTTGTTCCCGCTCACACCATGGGGAGTGGGGCAGAGTTGGGAATTTCGTTTTATTTTAGTTTTTGGGTCCGCTGAGGTTTTATTTAGCATGTTGGCCCACCTGTTCATTTACACCGTGTCAAGGCTGGCTCCTGGTCAGTGGCCGGGAGGGCATCGCCACCTGCTTTGCCGTGATGGGAGATGGTTTGATTTCCCCAACCAACCCCAATAATTCCCAAGAGTGCAGCATCTTCAGTGCAAACCCGAGAGACACTTTATTCCGCTGCTTTTTCCCCAAATAGTTAACATGGAACCTTCTGCTTGCATGACATAGTGGATTAATGACCCAGCAGTAACAGGCTGTCCCAAAAAGCTTCTTCCATTCTCTTGCCTGAAAATGCCCTACTTATTCTCCAACTTCACCCTCTTTTGGGAAAATAGGGGTTTCAGGATGTGGCAGCAATCCAGGAGATCCTGGGACCTTGTAGGTGTTAAATAGGTTGGTGAATATCCAAATTGTTGGACAAATTGGTGAGAAGAATTGATACTGGAGCAGCAAACCTCAGCTCCACCACCCAGTGCAGCCCAGCTGCTGGGATGCAAACACCATCTCCCTAATGCTCCTCTCGTGCTGGTTTGCAGGAGCCAGGGGAGTCTAAGAATATAGTTCAATAAAAAATTCCTTTTTCTCCCTGCAAGCCTTATTCTGCACAGTCCTCGTGCAGGAAACCCCTGCTTTCTTGCTAGGCAACTCTCCCTCTCCCTCTCCCTCTCCCTCTCCCTCTCTTCTCCCCACCCCCGCCCCAGTTTTACTAGGCAGTAAGGGCAGCTCGGGTTTCCCAGCTCCCTGCTTTTCGACCAGCTCTGGCACAGCAGTGGGAGCCCCTGGCGTGAGATCCATCAGTACTGCTGATGCTGGATTTGGGAAGCCAGGATCCACCGCGGACTCCCAGGGATCCTGTACCTCAGTTTCCCCATCTGCAAAGTGGCCTTTGGGAAGGAGGAAGGATGGCACAAGAAGCTAGTTTCCCCATGCTGCTGCTATCAGTGTTTTCCCCATCCTGTATGAATTGAAAAGACAGCCTTAAATTATTTTTCAATCTGCTTTTTTTTTTGTAAAGAAAGGAGACTCCTGCAGGGCAGTGCTTTGTTCTGAAGGGAGCCTTATTTTGCATGCAATTGCTGGGGGGCAAAAACGAAGATGAGGGTGTCTCCAGGACTCTTGATGCCATTTTCCAAGTTGGTTGGTTGCTGCGGTGAACTTGTTCCTGCAGCTCTTATGGTTTTCAGCAGCTCTTTGCAGGGGTTTGGGGCCATTTCCATGAGGTCCCGTGGGGTTCAGCTTGTGATGCTGGCTGTCAAGAAGCTCTGAGCAAAGTCCCCAGCACAGCAACGTGGATTCCTGGGCAGATCTTCTTACAGTTTGACCTGGATGCATGTTGTGGGGTGAATTTTGACCCCTGCGACATGGGGATGTTCTTGTTGCAGGTGTCCTGTCTCTGCGGCTCCGCGCCATGCCTGCTCTGTGGCTGCTGCCCCTCGGCCAAGAACTCCACCATCTCCCGCCTCCTCTTCACCTTCTTCCTCTTTCTCGGCACCCTTGTGTCCATCGTTATGATTATCCCAGGTGTGGAGAAGGAGCTGCACAAGGTTAGTAATTCCCGGAGATTGCTGGGCTTGGTCACTGTGGGGAAGAGGTTTAGCTCGTGGTAGGTGTGGGAGGCTGAATCGGAAAGTGAATTTTTGGGGTGTAATGTTGCTTCTGTTCCTTTTTTACTGAGCATCTCACTGGGAGAGGGTGTTATTAACCCCGGGTTTCCATGGAGGGGAAAATGCAGTGGCATAATTTCATGCATTAACTAGTCTTCCCAGATGTCTCCCAGAAAAATTTCCTACATCCTGTTTTTGGGGTTCAACCGGCCAAGTGACTTGCCAGTCCTGGAGGTGGGGCTTCAGGTGCTGGGAGCTGGGGTCTGCCAGCTGAGCTAATGTGAAAGCTGGGCTAGGCTTCTTGGGAAATGCTGGTTTCATCCCAGCTTTCCACTGACCTGCAGGTTGGCTTTAGCTGTGTCACCCTACCACTGTCCCCAAGCAGGCCGACCGCTTGCTTTATGGGTGGCATTGGAGCCATCAGCGGCTGGCCCATCTTTGGTGGCACCAGGGGTCATGGTGGGTGCAGGGGTGATGCTCACTATCCCATTGCCTTTGCAGCTTCCTGGCTTCTGTGAAGGCAGCGGGTCGGTCCTGGGGGTCCAGACCCACATCGACTGTGGTAGCTTCCTGGGCCACAAAGCCGTGTACCGCATGGGCTTTGCCATGGCCGCCTTCTTCTTCCTCTTTGCCGTGATCATGGTGTGTGTGCGCAGCAGCAAGGACCCACGCGCCGCCGTGCAGAATGGGTGAGCGTTCATCCCTGGGCGGGAGAAGCTGGTGTGGGGCAGACCCCCCCCTTCCCTGCTGTGTTCCCACCTGCAGACCGTGTCTTCTCTCTCCTCCTGCAGCTTCTGGTTCTTCAAGTTCCTGGTGCTCGTGGGGATCACAGTGGGGGCCTTCTACATCCCTGACGGTGCCTTCACCTCAGGTGAGGGGCTGCCCACCCTGTCCTCTGCATCACTGGTTAACCCTCAGCACAGGATCGACTTGGGGCTGGAGCTGGCATCCGTGCTGCCGTGAGCCCCAGCCATTGCCGAATTCCTGCTTTCCCTGCTCTTAACTGTTTTCTCTCTTCCCCTCAAGTCTGGTTTTACTTTGGTGTGGTCGGCTCCTTCCTCTTCATCCTCATCCAGCTCATCCTCCTCATCGACTTCGCACACTCCTGGAGCCAGCTGTGGCTGCGCAACGCGGACGAGAGCAACGCCAAGGGCTGGTACGCAGGTTGGTATGGCTGCACCGCAAAGGGATTAGAGATGGAGAAGCTCATCCTGGGGGTGGGTGACACTGAGCTGGCGGGGACTCCGGGCTCTGCTCCAGCCTCTTTGCATTTTGCTTTCTCCCCAAGCCCTTTGCATCGTCACCTTCATCTTCTACACCACCTCCGTTGTGGCCATAGTGCTGCTTTACATCTACTACACCAAGCCCAAGGACTGCACGGAGGGCAAGATCCTCATCAGCATCAACCTCATCCTCTCCCTCATTGTCTCTGCCGTGTCCATCCTGCCCAAGATCCAGGTGAGGCGGCAGGGGGCATCTGGGAGGCCAGTGGCCATGTCACCGTGGGGTACTGGACCAGTCCTGAGCACCCGCTGTTGTGTTTGCAGGATGCTCAGCCACACTCTGGGCTGCTGCAGTCATCCCTCATCACCCTCTACACCGTCTACGTCACCTGGTCCGCCCTGGCCAACGTACCCAGTAAGCAGGATCAGCCTCAGGTTTGGGAGGGGGCTGCACGGGGCAGGACCACACACTGGGATGAGTGTGTTGTCCCCTGTGTCTCTGGGAGCTGGTAAAGGTGCTGAACCCCCTGCGTGTCCCCCCCAGCCCAGACCTGTAACCCCACGCTGCTGGTGAGGAACAGCACCGGCTCGGCCATGGGGACCCAGCTGCTGACAACCTGGTGGGATGCCCCGAGCATTGTGGGGCTGGTAATCTTCATCCTCTGCACCCTCTTCATCAGGTGAGGACTTGGCTCGTGTCCCCTGGAGACTGCACAGTCCCTCTGCCTGCCTGGAGCAGAGAGGCATTGGGTGGCTTTTAGGGAAAGGCGATGCTGGAGGGGAGGTTGGGCCAGGGTTCTTGTCACTAAACACATCTTGCAAAGCCGTCCCAGGGACACAGGCCGGCTGCCCTCAGGGGTCATGGGTGCAGCTTTTAGAGTTTCCCCACCAGCTGCATCCCTCAAACTGCCCAGCCTGTCCCAGGGACAGCGAGGAGGCAGCAGGCAGGCAGCCCTGAGCCTGACATCCCTCTGCCCACAGCATCCGCTCCTCGGACCACCCACAGGTCAACAAGCTGATGCTGACGGAGGAAAGCGCGTCCGGGGCAGGCAGTGAAGCGGCGGCCGTGGAGAGCGGGCTGCACCGAGCCTACGACAACGAGCAGGACAGCGTGTCCTACAACTATACCTTCTTTCACCTCTGCCTCCTCCTTGCTGCCCTCTACATCATGATGACCCTCACCAACTGGTACAGGTGGGCAGAGCTCCCGCAGGACCGGGGACTGTCCCCCTTCCTCTGCGTCCCCGTCTCCTGGTGTCCTCCCTGCTCTTGCACTGTGCAGAGCTGTTGGCTGAGATGTGTCTGTGCAAGCCCACCTATCCTGCACCCCATTAGTGTTAATTGGTTTTAGATAGCATAGCCCATGGCAGGTTGTGCCTGGGCTCACCCGCTCCCTGCTGCAACATCCTCTGCTGCAACATCCTCTGCTGCAACTTCCTCTGCTGCTGCAAGGGGTCCCTTGGGATGTGGGGGGAGCAGGGCCCCAGCCCCTGGGGTGCTGCAGGCTGCAGCAGTGAGGTCACATCCCCTGGGCAAGCTGCAGGGAGCTGCATGGCTGCAAGCACGGGGCTCCTCTCCGCTCTCTCCTCCGTGCTTTTTGCATGGCACCCATGGCTCTGTGCTCACAGGTCCATCCCTCCCCAGTGTGATTGCTGCCCGCTGTGCTCAGGATGGGCAGGGGGCTGCCACCCCACCGGCACAGCACCGTGATGGGTGCTCCCGTTGATTGCTGTTTCAGGCCAGATGAAAGCTTGAGGGTGCTGACGAGCCCCTGGACTGCCGTGTGGGTGAAGATCTGCTCCAGCTGGGCCGGGCTCCTGCTCTACCTCTGGACATTGGTGGCTCCGCTGGTGCTGCCGGACCGGGACTTCAGCTGAGGTGGCCCCAGGCATCCCATTGCTGGGTCAGAGCTACTGTGGCCATGTCCCTCGAGGTTGGGGACAGCCCCAGCTCTGCCTTAGCCTTGTGTTCTGTACGCAGGGTCAGCTGTGATGGGTTGTGTCTTCTTGCAAGTCTTCTGTTTTAACTTGGAAGAGAAGAAGTGCCAAGCAGGGAAAACCAGCAATGGCTGAGGATGTTTTTAAAGCTCTCATAAACTCTGTGTTTGTCTAGTGCCTTTGGCGGTGCCTCCATACCCTCTTCTTTTAGTGGAGACCACCGCCTTGCCTTGGGAGGGCTTGGTTGGTTTTTACCAGCTGCTGTCGTCTCACTTAGTGCCCTGGGACCGTGGTGCCTTTTGGAGGGGGCTCTGGGGACCAGACGTGTTGGAACCTGGGCACTGGCTGGTGTTGCCTCCCCAAACAGCCTGGAGGAAAAAGAACCTGGGGGTTTGTGGCTGGAGGCAGACATCCTGCTGCATCCTCCAGCCTCGCTGGGGGCTCCAGCTCCTCGAGGGCTCTCCTGCCACAGCCCTCGGGCGAGGATGGTCCCCACTCCTCGCTGGAGCAGGGATGAGGTTTCCCGCAGGCTGCATGGGCCTGGCCTCACTAATAAAGTCTCGTTTGGAATAAACCTGGCATATTTGTCCCAGGCTCTTTCCTGATGTGTGTGTTGGGTGCCTGGTGGAGTGGGGTGGAGGTGGAGGAGGGGGAAGGTATGAAACAGCCCTAATGCCGGGGTGAGGGTACAGCTGGCTGCCCCGTGGGTGCAGGCAGGGGTGACATCACTTTGGGGCACAGTGGCTTGGAGCCCTGGATGCTGCTGCCCGCCTGTGGCACCCCAAGAGCCACTGCATGTTGCCTGTGGGGCAGGTGGTGGTGCTGAGCAAAGTGGGGTGTGCAGCATGGCGGGGTGCGCACAACATGGGGGGGCACACCATGCCCGGGAGCACGTGGGGATGGGGTGTGCACACGCCACATGCTGGAGTGTATCCCATGCTTGGGGGGGTGACCCCAGGTGGGTGCACACTGGCAGGGGCTCCCCGTGCTGCAGCAGCTGGTGGAGGCGAGAGGTGCCCATCGCCCACCCCAGCCGGGGCTCTCAGAGGAAGGGCCTCCCGGTGCAGGAGCCCCGGGTCAGCCCACCACCGTGGTCAGGGTAGCTCTGTGCGGGAGGAGGGACACTGGGAACAGGCACCGGACCCGCGGGGGGGCCGCAGGCAGCGCTCAGGCGGCAGGAGCAGGCAGGGCCGGGCGGTGCTGAGCGGCTCTGCCACGAGGTGGTGCTGGCAGCTCGCGCTGCGGCATCCTGCACCCTCAGCCTGCACCCTCAGCCTACCGCCCGCGTGCCTCAGCCTGCACCTTGCACCCTGCACCCCTCAGCCTGCACCCCGCTCCCTGCACTCTGCGTCCCTCAGTCCCTCTGCACTGTGCAACCCTCATTCTACCTCCTGCACCTTGCACCCTGCATCCTGTGCTCTGCACCCCGCAGAGAAGGGCTGGATTGCACAAGGGTCCACTACAAGATTTACTTTCACATTATGCCATTATTTATTTAAATAAGAATAAACTTGGCTCACTGTTTTAAGAGATGTTGCAAGCCTCTAGCAAATACACCTCAAGCTAATGACCGTTGCACCCCCAGAACAACCAAGGAAACTGAGGCAGGGCCAGTGTGGGTGACTCTGGCTGTGCTGCTATGGCTACCAAGCCACACCGCCTCCGGCATCCTTCAGTTTTGAGTTTCAGTGGAGAAAAACCTCCCCATGGTGGGTTTTGCCTGTATGATGCAACTGTCCCATGGCACTGTATTTATTTACCAGCACTGGTCCAGCTGCAGAGCACCCCAAGCAGGAGGTCAAGCCACGGGAAGCCTGGCTGCTATTGCAAGCAAGACCTGGCAGTATATTTTACTGCAAATTAAAAAATAAAAAATAAAAAATTGTTGTCAAAAAAAAAAACCAAACCCAGGCTTAAGCATGAGAGTGAGGCTCATGGGCAGAGACGCTGAGGTCAGCCTGGGCCCTCGCAATCTGCTCCCAGTGCCTTTCAGGGGAAGGGGGAGAGTTGTGGCTGTTCTGCAATTGCTTGTTAGCAGGTTAGATCCATTCCTGAGTCCAAATAGCCTGTTGTCCACAGGCAGGGAGGATGGGGAGCAACCCCTTGGCAGCTGGGCATCACCTGAGCTCACCTGAGTCCATGGAAGAGGCTTCAGGGAGCATCCTGTGGAGACTGTCACCCTCCAGACATGCTGCCAGACAGCCCCAAGGTATGCCTGGGGTCCCCTGGTCATGGCTTTGCTGATGGAAAAGGGATGCACCAAGGAGAGCTTCCATACTTGGGGAACACACAGCTGGAATGGAGTCAGTGGGGGTTGAAAATCTTCCTTTTTGTGGCGACTGTCATTTCCAAAGGTGAATGTCCTACGCTGTGCATACGTCCTGCAGCAGCAGCTGTACTTCTGGAAAGATAGCTGGGTATCTAAGAAATATATGGCAGGGTCTGGTTGCTCCAGCTCTACAAGGGATGATGAGCTACAGGCTCTCTCCAAAGTGTGCCCAAATCTTCAGCTTCCAGATCCTGCTGGCATTAGTGGGCACGGGCCAGCCTGGCACTCAGAGCCACCTTGTTCCCTTTTCATCCCATGGTCTGGGCAAGTAATTCATCAGCAGACATCTGCCAGAAAGCACAGCCCATGTCCCTCCTCCGTCGTGCACCCCGGTCACAGCCCCAGCCTGGAGAGCAGGATCAACTCATGCACATGCTGGGAAATCCACACGCTGGCACCGGGACTATCTAACGTGGCTTTAATGGCTCCAATTTGCTATCTTTGAGGGGTACCTTGGAATGATGGATACTGGGGAAATAAGGGTAATGTGGGAAATGGGGGAACCCGGGCAAAGTTTTGTACAGCTGTTTGCTGTACAAAAGATAACTGTGAGAAATGCGTTGCCAAATCAAACTGAATTTAAACCCAGGGATGGGGAGGGTACCCTTCTGGAGCTGCCTGGGTCATCAGTGGGTTTAGGACCACACGGAAGGGGGACCACCCCATCAACGTCCAGGTCCAAGGTAATGGGGGTGGGCCACAGTCCCAAACCGCTCCCCTGCCAGGCCCCACCCCCAGGCCATTTCAGGGGCTCCACAGCATCCTTTTATTCTCTTTAATGCATGGTCTCCCTTGTTTTTTATTTTATTCATGGGATTAACACATCGGGTAGCAGCCAGACTGGCTGTTGCTCAAAAGAGGAGGGGAAACCGTTTACATAATTCATTTAAATGAGGCACCCGGGGAAATCCAAATTGGACTTCCAGCATGTTTACAGTGCCACGCAGAGCCCCATGATCCGCATCTGGAGCCATTAATGCCTCCCAGACGGACCACAGAGCATGTATAATTAATTAATTGTGAAGCAAAGCCATTGCCCAGCCTCCAAAGATAACGCTTGGAGGCAGAGGCAGCATCTCCCAGTGCTGTCCCCCAGAAGCGTGGATTTATTTCGGCGGGTCTTTTCCCCAGGTTCAACCAACCAACCTTCCTTGGGGTGGGAAGGTGATGGGGAACCGGTGGGGTTAAAGCAGCAGGAGGATAAGCTGAGCTGGGCAGTGAGGTCACGGCAGCTTGGCTGGGCTTGTGGGCAAGCATCACCCACAAGGAGCCCTCACCCCATGGTGATGGACAGGCATCAGGGCTGAGCCCTGCCCCAGGGAGGGGGCGAGAGGGACCCCGTGGAGCGAAAAATCCCACTACAGAGGGAAGCAAACGTACAAGCACCAGTTAGCCCCAAATATCCCCATTTTGCTTTGCAGGGGCATGGACAAAGCACCCTCTGGCCTGATGCATGAGGAGGTTTGCTGCTGGGGGAGGCACCAGGGCTGCTCCCAGGGACCTGGCCCCATGCTCTGCCCCCTTCCTGCCCTTGGAGAATTGCTCCCCACGATTCCTGCCTGGTGAAACGAGGCTGATACTGCTCCCTCAGGTGCTCTCCAGCTGCAGCGCCCAGAGGCAGAGCCCGCTCTGAGCCTGGCTGGCTGCCAGCCGTGGTCCGGGCTGGCGGTTTGTGGGTTTCTGAGAAGGTGCCCCTGGCCTTGCCCGGGGACACAGGGACATCTCCGCCCTCTCAAACACTTTATTCCTAAAACCCCGGAGCGGGGAGCGATTCTTCTGCCTCCCTGCTGCTTTCTGGAGCTGCTTTCTCTACCTTCAGCATTGCTTTGAAGAGCAAAGGAGGGATGCAAAGGAAGATGGGGAGGAAAAAAAAAAAAAAAATCGAGCTTGAACCCTGCTGTGAGAGAAACATCTGTATCTATAAATATCCACCGATGCGAGTGGGAACAGACTGTATCTCCCGCAGCTCCCTAAGGCAGCGGAGCAGCCTCGCCCCGGCTAACCTCATTCCAACACATGCTCCTGTAACACACACAAGCCGCTGCAGCTTTGCAGACGTTTTTTTGGGGATAAAGCAACCCAAAACTAGTCCTAAAAAAAAAAAAATAAAGGAAGAAGGAAGTGTTTTCTTGTTTGCAGCTGGGTCTCAGCGAGGGTGGGCTGCGGCCCTGCGTGATGTGACTGGTTCTTGGGGGTGCAGCAGGGCTGTCCTGCTCATCCTTGCTGGGACACAATGTCCCTGCCGGTTCCACCCTGCTGTCACCCCTCTCAGTGACCTTCTCCATCCCATCAGCCAGAGAAACCTGTATCAAGTGCAGACTCGCTTCTTCGCCACGCACAAACCCTCCTGCAACCAGCATGGACCTGGGGCAGAGAGATTTACCCAGATGGGAACCTGCTGAGCTCCTGGATGGATCCATCCCTGCCCTGACTCTGCCTGAGTCCAGCACCAGCCCCGGGCAGGCAGGTGGGATGGTGGCCAGGGGGACACAGACCCCTGAGGGCTGGAGCTGGTCCATGGACATGCCAGTGCTGAAGAAATGGGATTTGGTCTGCAAGTGCTGACTGTCACTGCTCCAGGTTGCTCCCACTGGGGAGTTGTCCCTCGCTGTCCAGGCAGGGACAAGAAGGGGTTGGCAGAGGCCACCACTGCTGCCACCTGCGTTACTCGAGATTTCCCATCAGAAGGGCTCTTCAATCAGGCATTCTCCTCCTGACACAGTTCACACTGTACAAAGCTCAGTGGCTCCCAGGGATCTGAGCCCTTTCCAGATGTGTGTGTGGCCTCCTGGTGCCCAAGAGCAGTGGATGATAGTGCAAGACATGGAACAGATAAGGGACATTTCATCAGCATGGGAGGTGCAAAGCCTTAGCTGCAAAGAGGTCCCTGCAAGCTCCTGCTGGTGCTGGGGCAGGTGATGGGATTCCACTAGTGAGGAACATACCACTTGGAAGTTTTCCAGATCCCAAACTAGAATTAAGCCTGGGCCCAGAGATGTGGAGCCAGCTCTGACCAACCCCAAATACATGCTCGGACCACACAAAGACAGCATGGGGGGAGATGAGGTTGCTCTATGTTGTAGAAATCACTCTGGCAGAGATCACCTGAACCTACAGAGGTCCAGCCTTGCCAGAAGGGCAGTAGTGACCTGACCTGAGCTGGCATCAGTGCCCAACGATCCCACACAACACTTCACCTTTTCTGTCCTGAGTGACCACCTGATAGAACCCAAAGTCATGGACTAATGGACATTTTGCCAACATGGTTCATAGACCAAGGGAATGATATCTGTGTGGGACGGGATGGGAAAGGGGAAGCTGGTTCATGTGAATTTATGGATGATATGAAAATAAGCATGACGTAAATGGTATGAAATAAGGGGTGGAGAATGTGCTGGGTTCAGTCAGGAAAGGGCTAACTCCCTTTACTCTGGTTGCCAAGAAACTATGTTGCTGGACAGTAAGTGAAAACATTGATAAGGCCTCAGCTGGTGCTGGGGATGGCCTGCACTGAACTCAAGGTCTTTTGTCCGCTTCGGATACTGTAGCTGACCCAGACTAACCAAGGAAGTATTTCATCCCATAGTCCGTCATGTTCCGGTCTCTTTGGGTGGGGAAGAGGGTCCAGTAGCCATCACTCTTCCCTTCTCTCTCTCTCCCTTACTCCCTTGCTCGTCTCTCCGGGCACTTGCTAACCCTCCTGCGTTAGCTGCTTTGCTAACTCCTGTGCTGGCTCATTTGTGTGGGAGCTGGTGGGTTGTTTTGAGTTTTCTGGCCGTGTTATCAGTGATAAGGTTTGCTCGGAATCTGCTGCGTAGGCTCCCGGGCTCCGGCCTTCAGGCCGCGGCTCTCGGGCTGTGATCGCTCTCAGGCTGTGGGTCTCGGGCTCTCGGGGTCTGATTTTCATTCCTCAACATCTGGGTGTGCATTGGTCAGTGGATGGTGGGAAATTGTATCATATTGTATCATATTGTATGTATTGTACTATATGTTTCATTTTCTACTATTTTAAGTATTTATTAGTAGTAGTACCTGTATGTATTGATTTAGATTTAATTAGTAAATAGTTCTTATCTCAATTTTACGAGCTTCCTTATTTCTTTTTCCTCCGATTCTTCCCCTCCACTGGAGGAGGGGAGGGGGATTTGTGAGAGCGGCTTCGTGGTATTTTGCTAGCCGGAGTTAAACCACGACAGCTCTGCAGGCCTCCCTGTTGCTCATGCTGCTGGTTGGGGGGTTGGGGTACAGACAGGACACCCCAGAGCTTCTGCAGGCAACAGCCACAGGGACATCCCACACAGTCCCCCACAAAGTAACCCCCATTCTTCATCCATCCTTGGTAGCAGGGGCCTGCATAGACATGCACTTCAGGAGGTTATAGGGTGCCTCCTTTCCCATCTCCAGCAAAACTACCCTCTCCCACGTAAGTCCTGCAGTTCCACCGCCTGTTCTGGGGCTGCCTAGCTCGCTGTCACACCCCATAGGGTGGCCCTGCCAGGCTGCTCTCATGAGGCGGTTTCTCCAAGTCCCACAGCACAGCTGTTGTGCTTTTCCCCTAGCATCATCTGTGTTATCTGTGCTTGGACTGGGGCCAGAAGCCCCCAAGCACCCGCTCAAGGACAGCACCATTTGGCTCAAGGAAGGCATGGGCTGAGCCCCCCAGCTCAGAAGATCCTAGGGGGCTGAGCATGGAGTGGAAACATTTGCTCTGACAGATGCTTGCACCTTTGGCTCTTTCCCATTTCCACTTTTTTTCTGGCTTCCCTCCTCCCAAAATGCTGGCGAGACAATGCGTCATGTCTCAGCTTTGCAAGGGCTCAGCTCGCTCCGGGTGCTGGAGAACCCCCATCCTGGAGAGCATCCTCCCGCCCGGCCGCTGCCGCCCGTCACGTAGGGCTGCTGCAGATGTCCTCGCTGGAGGCACTGGGAACCCTCAGAGCGAGAGTGTGTCAGCGATGAAGGCAGCGGTGTGGGAAGCACAGACTGCCCTTACGTCACCCTCCTCCACGGTGTCCTCTCAGGAGCACCGGGGCACTTTTGTTTTGGTTTTTCCTTTTTTTTTTCCTTTCCTTTTTTCCCCCATCTCCCTGTAACAACCAGGACTTTTCATAAGCCACCTCCCTCCCCCTCTTTTCCTCTCTGACTCATTCCCTTCGGCCCTTGCAGGCCGGGATGTGCAGCTCCCCACGTCCCGCAGCAGAACTCCCCCTCCACAGCAGCAACACCGACCACGCAGTCCAGGAGGGGCAATCCTGGGGCAAGGGACGACAGGGGACTTAATGCAACAAAGTGAACATTTTCTTCCCTTTTGTACTAATTCTAGCAGTGAATTTTAATGCAAGAAGTAAATAACTTGCTCATCTCAAAGACGATAAGCAGAAATCCCCCTGCCCTGGCAGCAGAAGGGTGTTTCACAGAGCATGAATGCAGCTGGGAGATGCAGCAGCATGAGGACAGGCTGGCCAGAGTTTGGCCACCGAGCCAGCCGGTGGCTCCAGCCTGTGGTATGATCCTGTGCTATGCCACTCAGAGTCTGCTGATACCTGGGAAAAGTGCAGGGTGGGTTACCCCGGGGTCCCATGGTCCCTGCTGGGCTGGGAGAGGGGTTGGCTGCTGATACTTGGAGTGATGGAGATGGCTCCATCAGCCCTCTGTCCCCAAAAGGGCAGCCTGACCTCACTGGCAAGTGCTGTCACACGGCAGCTGTGTGCTTCAGCCTTTCCCCACAGTGGTGTTGGTGACCTCCAGAGCCTGAAGGCTGCTGGTCCTTTTACTGGCCCCAGGGCCCTCCAGCTGCTGTTGCACCAGTTTTACCCTGGAAAAAAGGCAGAAAACAAAACTCCTGCCCCCAGCCCCTTACATCCACCTCCCCTTGGCTATAAAGGATGCAGCGATCCCCAAACCCAGTTACTGATTCCTCTTTGAGCATCACTCCCCAGCCCCACCTCTGATCCCCGCACCCCTCACCACCCACTAGCCCCATTAAGAGGAGTTTGTTCCCCATTAAAGGGGGTTAAACAGCCTGGAGAAGTGGCCAGAGAAAGCCAGGCCAGTGCTGGCATTATAAACTGGTATTTGTGACACCCAAACCTGCACAGACACCCCTTGCTGTGGTGTAGCTCACTCTGGAGCCATGGCAGTGGGAACACACCAAGCTCAGCACTGAACCGACCCATGGATCCATTGCTTCAGTCCCATCCCAGCCTCCAAATGCAGGTGAGCTGTTAATGATCAGTAATAAATAGTAATAAATAAGGTAATATCACAACTAGCAGGGCTGTCACAGGAACACTTATGGCCAGCAAACAGCCCGCACCATGCTCGGGGGAACGTCTGCAAGCACCATTTCTTCGCGCTGCTGCAAAGAGCTTTCACGCCGAAAAAGCAAAGGGAATTGTTGCAGTTTCACAAAGTTGGAGGAAATTTGTTTAAATTAAGAAACAAAATGGCCTTTCAGCTGAAAGGAATCGCTCCATAGGCAGAGCTCCTGCCAGCCAAGCCTCCCAGCTCCCCTGTGCGAGGGAGGGAAGGGACAGAGCATGGACTGGTGGCATCTCCCCATCCCGCTGCTCTCCATCACCTGTGGACCTCCAGGAGCAGGATTCTCCCAGCAGAGCGGGAATCCCCCAGGCTGCTGGGTGCTGCTCCCATTTGCAATCAGACGAAACCCGAGCTCGCACTTCATTAGCACAATTTGTTGCTTGGCCTGAGCAAGGCCATGCCACTAATCCATGCAAAGGAGCAGCTGAGCACACAGCAGCTCATCCGCCTTCTCCTAAAGGCTGGTTACATCACCTGCAGGGCAAAGCCCAGCGTGGGTGGCAGGGCTGTTCAGATGGGGGACTTGGGAGATGGTGGAGAACTACACTGTCATGGGGATACGGATGCAGGAGGGAACTGGGGTGGCTGCTCTACGAGAGGGCTGTTAGCACTGGAGGTTTGCTAGGGGCAGGAAGGAAGCACACGTGCCCAGAGACAGGGACCAGTGTCTGCTCAGCTCTGGGCCCTTCCTGTGATTTATACGGTTTTCAGGTCAGGCAGGGAATGGGCAGGGGGTACAAAGGTAGGAGTTGAAACAGGCCAGGCTGGAGGTTGAGATAAACACATGGGCAATGCAGTGACACCAATTGTGCAAAAGGCTTTGGGGGAAAATGCAGTGGGGTGTTACAGGAACATAGTTGAATGGCTGCTCATTTGTGTCAGTAAATGCCTCTTTCTGCACTCAAGTCTTTACTGGTGCTCTGGGGAGGGCAGAGCTCCAGGCTGTGTGCGAGTAGGATGAACCTGGATGCCACTGCAGTGCCCACTCCTGCGAGACTGCAGCCTGGATTTGCAGGATTTAAGGGCTTAGCTTCCACTGCTCAGGCACCAAACTGCCTTTGAGGGTCTGGGCTGGAGGGTTTACAATTCCACCGTCATGTTTTGCTTCTAGTGGAAACAGCTGGGAAGTGAGGAGGGATGAGGCCTCCCCTTGCAGAGATTCCACTCTGACCAAATGTTGCTCCTGCAGCAATGTCCATGGTCCCTTCTGGGTGCTGCAAAAGAAGCCCAGACCTGGCTGCAGGTGGTGTTGGCTTTGCATTGCTCTTCCGCAGCGCCAGGTCACTTTGTCTCCTGGATTTTGGTGGGGGAAGACTTTTTGTCAAATTGCTTAAAAACCTGCAAACACATATTTGTATGCTAGTGACCAAATCTCTGCTGCTGGGACCCGGCCGGATGGACACATGAGCAAGCTGTTATCCAAGGAAATCAGTTGCTGTGGGAGCTGAGGTCCCAGGGGGGTGACACACGCAGTGCCCTGGGGACAGCGGCAGCACCTCAGCCTCTGCCACCCCCCTCCTCTCCCCTGCTGCCAGCCTTGGGCACAGTGCAGGCAGCAGTGGGAGACTGGTGTAGTGGGGAGGTGCATCCCCACCCACGGCAAACCATCTGGGGCTGCAATGAGTGAGGCTCAGCTGATAGCGAGCAATGCTTTCAGTGACTGTGGGCGTGGGGACTGGGGCGAGGACGGCTCGTCTCTGCAGCCCCCACTTCCAGCGATGCTGCTGGGGGTAGCCTGGGCTAGGAAATGAGCAGGCGTGTTTTCTTCCAGAAGATAAGGCTAAGGAGGATGCAGGGGAAGGTGCTTTATTAAACTGGTTGCTCCAGAGAGGGACCTGAACAGGGAAAGAAATCTGCTGAAGGAGGCTCTCGCAGGGCGCCAGGGTGCCTGTCCCCACATCTCTCCGGGGACGGCAGCTGCTCAGGCAGCCTCTCCCTTTCTCACAGTCTTGCGCTGTGGTTGTCATGAGGATATCAAAAATAAATGAGCAGCTCAGGCTCTCGCCTGGGGATTTGCAGCTCCATGGCTGGATATGGCCATGGTTGCACTCCATCGTCTCCATCTCTGAGGCAGGTCCAGCACAGCCAGCACGGGAGCCTCCGACTGCTTGTGATGGAGCGGAGCACCCTGGGCACACCCACACCCCTGGGGCAGACAGTCCTGGATTGTGCCCTGTGCCACAGCAGGGCTGCTGTGGCTGCAGAGGCACGGGAGCACTGTGGGTGCATGGGGTCCCGTCCTGTTCATGTTCAGCTGTCCTGGGGCATTACTTAGTGTTTACTCCAGGAGCTCAGGGGTGTATCTGTAAACCCATGTGAACCCATCAACCCTAAATACATCATTCCTGACAGAAGCTTCTCTCTCTGTGCCTCAAATTCCCCGGAGGAAAGTTAAATCCCTTGGGCCCTGGGGATGCTACATTCTCCCCAGGCAAACCCCTCTGGCACAGGCCATGGTTGAGCTGTGCCCCATAGGTCCCTTGCTGCAGCGGCTGTTCCCGTGCTCCCTGTGCACCTCTGCAGGCAGGCAGCACTGCGTGCCATGCCCCCCTTACACCCATTATCAAGCAGCCTGGCACTTTCTTGCAGTTTTTTTCCTGTTTACACATCCCAGATTGCTGTTTATGGGTTGTGACAGCTTGACACGGCTGACTTATGCTCAGCTTGTCGTCGGCTCTAACCCCCAGCTCTTCTCTCACTGAGCTCCCACCAGCCCCTTGTGCCATCCCGTGTTTGTCCCACCGAGTTCTCAGTCTGGGCATGGGGCCTGGGCCTGTTCCTGGTGTGCCTGGTTGTTCACATCAACCTCTCCAAATCTGCAAGAATGCTGTGCTAGGCCCATCCTCCAGCGTGTTGGTGGGACTGCTTTGGTGCAACCTGGAAAATGAATATATTACTTCTCTGTTCAGAGCCTGTAGTCATGGAGTGCTGAGCGGCACTACTCAATAAAGAGAATTAATGAGCATTATTTAATGAAGATATTGGATTTTTATTGTCTTTCCTTTGTCATTATTTACTGTCAGAGACACTGAGGCATGATGACTTTCTCAAGGACAACAAGGAAGCCCATGGAAATAGGGTGTTTTGTCCCAGACTGATGCTCTACCCTCTCTTGCACACTGCCCTCTCTATCCTCTGCTTCCTCTTCTCCTTCCCACATTGCACTTCTTGGCGACAGGCAGCACCAGAAACCAAACCAACCCAGCCATTGTCTGAGTGTGGAGGGTCTTCTTCTGGTGTCCCCCCACCAAACAGCTGAGTAAACCCATTTTCTTTATGAAACCAGACTAACGGAGTTTGTTGAAGAGAATCACTCACCAGCATTGCAGCCTGACACTGAAAAGGTTCCAGGGCAAGATGGTGTAGTGACTGTTTTCCCAGATTTTCTCTATGCTCTGCCCCGTGCTAATGAGGCAGTTTCAGGGTAGGCATGTGCTTGTTGATTTTCCCCTGATTTTTATGAATTGAGTAGATCACTCTGTGCTGAATTGCAACTTTCCTTTTTCCTAAGCAGGTGTGAGCCACCATCTCAGTGAAGTAACTCGCAGAGAATCGGCCCCAGAAACAAATTACTGGGGCTGTGAGCTTCAACCACAGACTGCCAATGCCCAGTCTGCAATATTTCTGAGGTGTGTTATTTTTAACAGAGGGTGAGATGAGCGTTCATATGGTTTTGAAAAACAATGCAAGCTGGCAGGTGGGGTTGTTGAATCTTATTTGCAACTGTGCTGTGCCTTGGAACTTTGTGAAAGGAGCATGAACGTGGCCATAGCAAAGCTGTTCTCCTCTCCAGGGACACCGTGCATCCCTTAGGAGGAGTCCCTTGGCTGGGTTGTCCAGCCTGAAGGGGGAAAGACAAGCAAGGTCTTGAGAGCAGAGGAGGCTGAGTGGAAAATGAGATGCAGGAGGGACTGGGATGTACATGGGAAGAAATCCATAAGGATTCACATAGTTGATAATCAGGCTCATCAAAGAAAGGGCTTTGTTAAAAAAGACAGTGGAAAAGACCTTAAAGACACCGCTTAGAAAAGCTTCGTAAAGGCCAAGTGTTGTTAAATGAGCTGAAGCAATATGGAAATGGCCCCTTCTTAGAATAATAAAGGAGTTTTCTGGGTACAGGGACTGTTGAGAGAAGCTGCAGGCTGGATCCAGTGAGATGGGTCAACCCAGCTATGCTCTAACATGAGCACACACCTTGTGGTGGGGTGACTTTATGAAGGTTGGGGTGCAATTGAACCTGCCAGGCTTTCCTGTGGGCAAGTCATAGGTCTATCTCAGGTTGCAATCAAATAATTTCAGCATTATTGCTTTTTTTGCTTCCTAGAAAATGTGGCTGAAAGATCTCCTTTGTTTACCACATATTTTCATGTTCTAAAGCACTTTGAATGTAAAATTTGAAGGTGAATCAGATTTTTGCTTTAAATAAAACTCCTTCCATACTCAAGAATGTGTTTGTCATCGATTGTGTGACTTCTGTGATTGAGCAGTGGTTAGAAGAAATAAAGCAGACAATAATTATCCTTAAATTCCACCAAGGAGTGCTTTATTAAGGAAGACATAATGAAAGAGGCAATGTTTGCAGAAAGAAATAAGGTTTTTTTATTAAATCAAATTATATAGCTGGAAAATAAGGACTAACTTTTAACCACAAATCGAAGCATGTCTATGGACAACAGCAAGTACGTCCAAAAAAATGGACATGCTCTGTATGCTATTTAATGTAACGGTGGTGGTGACTCACCCCTGCAGACTCGCCCCCCTTCCATCCTCACGCAGGCAGAGCTGTCAGAGCAGTTACACTGGGACAATAAAAGTCATCTCATCTGCCAGGTGGATGAATTTGTTAAATGATTTTTGGGACAGGTCTAGACACAGGGGAAAAAAAGTTACATTTCCTTGCTGCATATCCCACTTTCATCTGGTCATTTTTCCGCTAGCTCCTTGGGATGCTGTCCCAGGAGGAGGAAGAAGTCGGGCAAGGAAGGAGGATTTTAGTGACGCAGCTCATGCAGAGTTTTGGGATCCTCTCCTGGATCATAGGAGATTGTCACAGTCCTCAGTGAAGCCTGAGCCAGGAAGAGATTAAAACACTCTGTACCTTCCCCATAATCCCTGGAGTCATGGGTACTGGATCCACAACTACTTCAGGCTCTATGCAGGGATAGAGAAAGGCAAAAAAGAAAGAAAATAGGGAGAAATGGCTAAAGGTTCCTTGTCAGTCCTTCAAGTGCTGCATCCGCAGGGTCCCAAACGGCACTCTGCAGACCTTGGCATCAGCCAGGTGGGTGATGGTGAAAGTATTGTGTCCTACCACAGCCTGTGGGACTCAAAGACATGCAGTAATTTAATAAATACCCAGTATCCCTCCCCTCACATCCCTGAATACATCTGTAATTTGCCCCTGCTGTTTTGAAGCTCATGTCAAGCGTAGAGGACACACAGCTATGAATGTTTAGCAGAGCCAAGAAAATGACTAAAGTGTCTTTGAAAACTGACTGGAATATGAACTGAAATGAAAGGAACATATGAGGTGCAAGCCTGGTGGCCAGCAGGCTTGACAGAGCAGGGATTTACCATGGACACCTGTTGGGGAGCAGGGAAGAGCAGCCTGGCCATCCTGACATCTTGCACGGACGGAAGGGAGATGCTGTGCTGGCATGCTGGGGCCAGTTGTGTGGGCCAGACCCCATTTGCATGACTGTCTCTTGGGACAATTTAAGAACAAACCCGGAGAAATCTGTGCTTGCAAATCGAGGGAACGCAATGTTTGTATTGGAAACATCTGGAGGAGTGAACAATGTCTGCGTTCCCTGGGGGCAACGGGGTGGTAGACAAAATCTATGCAAGCCTGCAGTATGTTCCTTGGAAGAAGAGGTCATGGGGACCCTCTGGAGAGAGCAGAGACCCCCCCTGAGGAAAGAGAGTGACAGCAAACATTTGGGAGCCTGCTGAGGTCTTGGCAGCTCCCCACCCCAACTGCCGAGGGAAGTCTCTGGAGCTTATTTAGTTGAGTGAAGAGAAGGCCAAGACAGGACCTAACAGCAGCCTACAACTCTTTGAAGGACAGAGAGAAATGATGGATGACAAAGCCAAATTCTTCTTGGTACTGGCGTATGGTAAGACAAGGATCGGTGGACACAGCTGTGACTTGGGAGGTAGAGGAGGTTCTGCAGCCCTGGGGTAGACTGGTAGGGGCATCTCCACCCTTGGAGGTTTTC
Organism: Rhynochetos jubatus; assembly: GCA_027574665.1. Taxonomy (NCBI): domain Eukaryota; kingdom Metazoa; phylum Chordata; class Aves; order Eurypygiformes; family Rhynochetidae; genus Rhynochetos; species Rhynochetos jubatus. The sequence goes on along the minus strand of CM050672.1, from coordinate 2,524,225 downwards.
AAGGCTTGGCCAGACAAATCCATGGCCAAGCTGCTCTAAGGATGGTGAAGGATGGTGATATTCCTGCTCCGAGGGGGAAGAGGGACTGGATATCTCCAATGTCCCTTCAAACCAAGGCCTCTGTGATTCTATCAGGAGGAAACCCAGAGACCCCAACCTCGTGCAGTGTCAATGCTGAAGGGACAATTCCCTGGTGTGTCCTGCTGTGAAGTGAGGACATAAACCATGGTGGAAGTTGCTTGAGTTCTCCAGTCCCATTTCAAAAGCAGAGGTCATCTGCACCCCTTGAGTAGGGGCCCGGCTGAAGGCTGGTGCGGTAGGAGCCACAAGTGGGGCTGCAGGCGGTGAGGGGGGATGTGCTGGGGCTGGTGGGGCTGTCCAGAGCTTGCTGTGATGTGTAACATCCTGGGGCAAAGCTGTGCATGCACCTGTATCTCTGCTTCGTCGAACTAAGGGGCTCTGTGCTTTCTGTATTTCAGAGCAAAGATATTAGTTTTGCATTTTAAAAGTTTGGGGTTTTTTGTTTGGTTTTTCTTTGTTTGTTTGTTTTGTTTTGTTTTAATTTATCTTTCAGCCAATTTAAAAGCCTTTCACTCGTTTTGGGGAGTTTCTGGTAGAGAACAGTCTAGACAGAGCTCTGGCAACGACAGCCCCTTGCCCATCACTGCAGCACATGGCGGAAAGAGTAGTAAGGAGAGGAAAGGAAATGGCTCTGTCACGGAAGTGGGACTATGCTGAGTGGTTTAGGCTGCTTAAAAAGATCAGTATCACAAATATTAGGGGAAGAGCTAATATTTTTAATATAAATGTGAGAAACGTGACTTAACAGAATTTGATGGCAAGGTCCCCTCTACTACTTATTTGACATGGAAAAACATACAAAGGCAAAATCAAATTAGCAACAGATTAAAGTAGTCGGTACATGAAGTAAAAATTATTTACAGAGTCAGGGAAATCAAGGCAGGATTGGATTGTTTTGACATGGATTAGGGAAAAGGGACAAGGAATTTCCTCCCGTTCGGTCACGAGGTTCAGAGTGGACCCCCTTGCTTTCTAAACTCCTCGAGAGAGAGAAGTCTAGGTGCGGCTGAATCCACCCTTAGTCCCAGACCTGGTCAACAGTTTATGCGGGGAAAGGATCACAGTGTGTGAACTTTCGTGCTTGGTGTGAAACTTGGGGATAGCAACAATGTGGGGCAGCAATGATTCAAAGTTCCTTAACACTATTCAGATATGTCACACACAATTAGATCACACAATTACTCAGCAGGACTTAACTTTCAACAAATCAGCACAGTAACTTAATCAAAGACTTAACAAGGTTATCAACATGAAGTTGCATGCACACACACAGACAGGTACAGAAATAGAGATATACGTATATTTGTATGAAGGTACCTGTTAAAATTTCCCCTTGAGTTCAGTGAAAATATTCACGCCGGATGTCTGTGCTTCTCTCAACGGGCGAAGAGTTGAGCCTCAAGAAGGGTTTATTCAGCCCAGTTTGTGTCGACTATTCTCTGATTTCACAAACTAGAGAGTTTGCCAACTCTGAGAGGCGTCCCACTCAGAGGGAGATGCTGGGCGCAGCCCGCTGCGGTCCAGGAGAGCTCAAAGGGTCATCCTTGGAACCGCTGTTTATAGGGTTGTGAGATAATTGACTTTAGGCATAAATAATTGTACATCTTGGCCTTATCTGGGGCAGGTTGTCATTGGAATTTCCAGCTGGTACCAATCTATCCAGACTGTGATAAGGTTCAAGGCTGGCAGGAGATGATTTCACTCCCATCCCACGCCGCAACCAAGCAACTGACCCCTAGCGTGGCCACTCCCCACCTTGGTAGTGCAAGAGTGTTTTGATGTGATAAGGAGCGCTTAACCACCAAACTCCCTGCACAATGGCCAAGGGTTGATAGGGATCTCCAAGACCATAAAACTTTCCAGGAGTTAAGAGGGGAAGAAATGCACCACCACAGGCTCCCACCTGGGAGTGGCTCCTGGTGGCTCCAAGTTCAGGCTCCTGCAGGATGTCAGTTTGTCTCTGGAAGAACCAAAGTCTATTGTGGCTGTGTGTGTCCAGAGCAGTGAGAGATGTGCAAGGAGGAGAACTGAAGAGTGACTGTTTGTCCCAGAGCCACTGAAATCCACCAAAAGCCATCACCTGAAGCAGGACCTCACCTTCCTACACAGCACTGGAGCCAGGCTGAGGTCATAGAGTCCCTAGAAATCATATCATGTCATGTCATATCATCATATCATATATCATATCATATCATCATATCATATCATCATAGAATGGTTTGGGGTGGAAGAGACCTTAAAAATCATCTAGTTCCAACCCCCTGCCATGAGCAGGGACACCTTCCACTAGACTGGGGTGCTCCAAGCCTCATCCAGCCTGGCCTTGGACACTTCCAGGGATGGGACATCCACAGCTTCTCTGGGCAACCTGTCCCAGTGCTTCACTACCTTCTCCAGCAAGAATTGGATATGTCCTGATGTCCAATCTAAATCTACCCTCTATCACCTAAATCTAAATCACCTGTACTTGAGGTCTGTCCAACAGACTGTCTGGCAGCAGGACTCCTCCAACCTTGGTCAATACTGGGAGTAGTGGACATGGCCAGGGAGGTGGTCAGGACTCATGGTACCAGGCAGCATCACACCCTAGGCGATGTTTCCTGCACTTGTCCTCCCAATCCAGTGGAGCACAGGGCCCGGCAGAGCCCCATGCACTCGGGCTTATGGGTTGTCCTCTGGGTGGGCAACTTTCACTTGGACCTGTTAAATTTGAGCAGATCTTTTCACTGGTGAGGGGTGTTGGGCAGAAGGGAAGGAGGAGCTGTACCACCTGGAGACTGTGCAGGGACTTGTACAGAGACACACCCATAAATATATATATGCATATAGATGGATATGTATGTAGTTGTGTATGCATATACAGCAAAAATAGCCTGCTAAGTGAGCACACACTTCACCAGGAATGTTCTTCCAGCAGCCCCAAACCTGGACATTGGCAAGGGCTGAGTGGCTCATCCCAGTGCCCTCCTGCCCAGTAAGGATGAATATGAGGAGGGCCTGTAGAAAGGGAGGGGGGTACAAGAAAGATCCCAGTCTGGTGCGTTTTCAGGAGCTGGCAGAACACAGGGAGGTGATGCTGTACTTGACCTCTGGAGCAAAATGTGTTGAGCCAGAGATGTTTGTGTGGTCAGTGCCATGGTTCCTTCCAGGGCCATGTGTGTCCTTCCCAGGCTTCCTCCTTCCTTCCAAGCTATGGGATTGCTCAAGAAAACCTCCTCTTTACTCCCATCTTCATGGCTCCTAAGTTCTCCAGCCATCTCCCCTCCCAAGCTCTCCCGCTTCCCTCGGCAGCATGCAGCTTTCTGGTGAGGGTGACACCCAGGTTGTCCCATCCATAGCACAGCTGGACCTAAGGACAGGATGAACAATCCCAATACTTGTCTGTAAACCAGCAAAAATGAGTCTATTGTTTCTCAGACAGATTTGGGAAGTGGTTCTGGAATCTCCACTGCTGTTCAGTGGTGGGAAAAGGCTTTGAAGTTGGTGGGAGGCTCATGACTGGAGGTCATCCGCACACAAGTGAGGGATTTTCTCCTCCCTGTTGGCGTCACTTTGCTCATGGTTTGGGAAATAGGTCGGATCTGGGATCATCCAATGCTCCCAGCACCCTTTGTAAAGATTAAACTCAGCCCAGGTGTCCAAGCCTGTCTTTGCTCCTGTTACCATGCAAAGGGCAGCCGGCGCCATCAAAGCAGTAACATGTGGAGAGGTGGCTGGAGGAAGAAGGTGGCCTGCGAGATATCATCCTTCCTCTCTGCCTGTTTTCCTGGCAGCAGGCAGCTCAGCCAGAGTGAGCCCTGTCCCATCCCCTGCCCTCACCCCTGCCCTGGCTCTGCCAAGCCACACAGAGCAATTGTAACTGCAGGGTTAACAAACAGCTCCTCATCCTCCCTCCTCCTCGGTCCTGCCCATCACAATGTGACGAAGGTGTCCTCCCCCCAGACCTCCCCGGGGGGCTGCCATGCCCCATGCAATGCCTAATTAGTCATTACTAACAGCATCCTAATTTCCCTCCAGTTTACTCTGGTTTTTGTCACTGACATGTTTTTAAGCTATAAATGACTCCCAACTGGGGATTATTCTTGGCCCAGTGGGCTGGGCTGTCAGTGAGGACCAGACCTCCGAGGCAGTCATGCCAACACCATGCCATCACCAGAGACGAAACCAAGCAGAACTCACTGTTTTTAACAAGTTGTTTGAAAAGCATTGCTTTGCCCCATGAAACTCTTTTTCCTGCTTTTTCTGCCCCTTGAGAGACTCTTCTGCCCTGTTGTAGGGTATCTACTGACTCAAGCTGCAGAGCCTGGGACAGCCCAAGTCCCTTAATTCCCTGGCCAGACCTGGAAAACCATCTGTCCCAGCAGCATACTTTTCAATCTTATCTAAATCAGGTTGTTCTGGGAGTAACAAGGGGTATTTCTCTGCCCTCCTGCAAACCCTCCCCAAGTGACCTGCAAAGTCTCTTCTCCTAACAACTTGCAGCGCAAAGGGAATTGTGCAGTGCCTGGTCCCCTGCCTTGAACTGAGCTGTCTCAGTGCAGCAAGTCGGAGGTCACAGGGCCACCAGCACCTTTGCAAACACTTTGTCTTCATGCCCCAAAGCAGGGCAAATCTTTCTAAATAAGTATCTCTCTCTCCAGGTCAGTAGGAAAGAGTGGGAGGGTGGGAATGATTCCTCCCTGCCATGGCTCAGAGCTAAGAGTTCTGTTCCTGCCCAGTAAGTGGGGAGAAATCATGCCTTTGAGTGCCTTGATTGACTTCCCTGTTCCCTCTTAGCAGCCCTAGAATAGCAGAATTCCACATGGCAGAAAACGACCTGGGATGTGCATGGAGTGCCTATAAATGTGATTTTGATCTGGCACGTGCCACAGGCACCGTCATTTCAGTCACTTTGGGCCAAATTTTCCCTGTAGAAGGGGCAAGGAAGAAAGTACACAGCTATTTTGTCAATAGATAAACCAAAAGCTTGACATCTCTCTATACTGTCAATCTCCATATATATCTTTCTCTCCCCATACTGATCTATCTTTCTCTCCCCATACTGATCTACCCACATGCAATCTGCTGCTCTGCAAGCTATCTAGGTTTCCATGAAGCCCCTGGGGCGATGGTGAGGGAGCTGTTCTAGTTTATGAGTGTGCCGAGAGCCTCTTTCATAGCTGGGTTAAAATCTGTGCTGCTCCTTTTTCCTTCCCAGCTCCCCACACCCTCCAGGGACACTGGGGGAACCTTTCCAGCCAACAAGGAATTTTCCACCTAAACACTTTCCTGACCTAAAACCACTTCTTATCTTTCCAGCAGAAAACACTATTTCCATAGAAAATGGCTTCTCACTCAACAAATGAATATTTTTAATCAAAAGCCTTTTTTTTTTTTTTTTTTTTTTTTGCAAGAAGCTTCCCCATTATCTGTCCTGAGGGGCCCATCCCCAGAGTTTCCAAACCCCCCAGATGAAGGCTGGGAGCCAGCAGCACATCAGCTTCCTGCAGAGCTGCTCAACTTCTTAAAACCACCAACACTAAGAAGGGAAGCCAACGAACCCATCAGACCCAGCCAGCAAGACTTGGCTGCCAGAGATGGTTGAATGCTGAACACACTTCTGACGATGCTGTTGGCAGCTCTGCTTCCCTGGGCTTTGTGGACCCATCCTTGGAAACGCCGTTGCTGCTTAATAGCAAACATGTGGGCATCTCAGCCCCTTCCCCTTCCAGCGCTGGGGTGCAGAGCAGAGGTAGAGGGCAGTGATGCTTCATCTCTCTCCTCCGCTAAGCAGCTCATCCCAGCAGGCAGCACCAACCGTCCTTGCACAGGGCTTGGCAACAAATTCAAGCCTGGCTCCAGTGCTAAGCTGGTGGCAAAGGAGCCTCTTTCAGGCCACGTGAAGGGAGGGCTGGTGTCTGAGGGCTGCCGTCAGTGTAGGAGATAATCCTGGAGGAGGAAACCTCAAGAGCCTTCCCCTACTATACCTACCTTCAGACATCTTAGAGTGGGGGGTCTTATGGGGCTGGGAGCAGCTGGAGGGCTTTCCCTTGCAGACGGCCATCTGCACTTTCGGTGCTGGCCTGCATTGCCTCATTTTTGCCCACAGTCACAAGGACTGGAAGATTTCCAGGAATACTGTTCATATCCCAACAGATGTCTTGAAACCCCTCCCCCCGAGGAGCTCCCGTGGGGCTTGGGTAACAATGGGGCCTTCCAAGGAGGGACGGTCTAGGCATGAAACCTGGCCACGGCTTCCACAGCACAAGCCCTGGCAGCATCCATAAGTTGTTTTCTGTGGATACATCAGGGAAGTGCACAATGCTGAAACTTTCCAGCGTGACATGATGGCAAGGACTGTTTCTAGTGCATTTTCCCAGTCCTTTCCCCAGCCTCCGTTAGCCTGGCTGGGAAATCCTCTCACGAGCATGGGGATGCTGTGTTTCAAATGCCTTATCCTGCGGACCAAATCCTCTTGGCAGCAGGTCTGTATCCTGCCACAGGGACCGGGGACAACACAGGGCTTTCTGCACTCCCTGATAGGCTCTTCAAAGCAAACCAAGCCCTCACCTCTCAATCCATCTGCACAAACCTTTGCATCTGTGGTTGTCCACAGTGTAAAAGCGTCCACTCATTTCCCTCTTTCTGGAGCCAGGTAACATTTTTTTCCTATCACATCACCTCTGATGCAATTTCTGGTAGTGTTTGAAGGAGAAAAGCTGTGAGTTTCAGAGAGGAGTTTGCAAAGAAGAAGCTGACTACAGGAGTGGGGTAGATGAGTGCACTCCACAAGTGGGTATACGGAGAAAAGTGTGTGGCAGCAGGATAAGCTAGGAGTGGGATGTGGTGTTCCCTCAGCAGTGTCAGACTATCCGTGCTTCAGTCACACTGAGTTGAGCGCAGGCAAGGAGAAAAGGAGCTGTAACCATGCTACTGGGACACTGGGGTGGGACTGGGGCTTTTTTCCAGTTAGGGTTTTCACTAGGAAAGCAGCTTAAGCAAAAAGCAGAGATGGCCCTGACCTCAGCTGGGAGCAAGAGTGGAGCAGGGCATGCACATCATGGTACTACCAGCCAGGCTCTGAGCTGGCGTGAAGCAGCTGCTTCTTCCACCTTTGCACTAGTCTGTGCTGGGTGAGGACCTGGCAGAGGGTCTTCCAAGACAGGTGTCCATGTCTGAGAGTATTTGAAAAAATGGCTTCTCTTACCTGTCCCATTTCTGTAGGAATTGCTCTTAGTTTCCATGGTATCACAGCATTCAAATTCCTGAGTTATCCCTTTTCCCCAGGTAGTGCTTGGGAAGGGAGAAAGCCAAGGCTGTAAGTGATAGAGAGTGCCGAACAACTAGGGCTCGGTGAAATGCAGGGAGATCACGGCTTTACTCCTGAATGATCCAAGGAGGGTTAGAATTACTGGGCTGTGGCATGCAGGTCAGGCAGCTCCACTTTGGCAAGCCCAGAAGTTCTAAAGCAGGACAAAGGATGCACCTGTGGGAGGTGAGAGGGATGCCCAGCATCAATGGGGAGAGAGTGGGATTTGAACAAACCCATGTGGAAGCAGGCGGCTTCCCCATGAAACGTTGGGGGTTTCCCTTCACATACAGAAAGCACAGAAGTAACAAGACTTCTATGCATACATAAGAATAGGTTTTCCAAAATAATTTTTCTCTCCTGAGCTATAAGGGCTCTTGCGAGGAGAGTCACTGCTCTGTCCTCTCTGAGAACTTGCAGACACCAGGGTCAGCAACAATTCACTTTTACACACATCAGACCCAGCTCCCTCGGACCTATTTTTAGTGGTCCATCAGGGCCCTATGATCTGCAAACCCCTGCTAATGCCACATCAGGTGCCTCAGGGCTCTATTGCATTTTATCCTTAAAAGCATGCATCACCTTAGCTCAGCTCCCCACCTGTAAGTTGAACCACTTCTCACATACTTTCCAATTGGGCTCTGGTTCCACCTTCTGCTGTTGTCTTGCTATCCCAGGCTTGAACTACACCGCTGGACACGGGAGTGTAGTGATCATATGGTCACAGCAGACGATACATTAGCAGAGAAGACAGTTATGCTCATGCTCAGAAACATCTGCAGAACATGCTGACCGTGTCTTATAGGAATATAATATGGGACTGATTATTTGATTGGAAGCAAAGAGATGATATGTTTAAATAGTTGTAAAATCTGACCTGAATTGCTTTTTGATTATTATTGCAAGTGGATTTAAGCTTGGAGTTGCTGATATAAAAACATAAGTAACATAATTAGTAACAAACATCAATGTGGTGAGGTTTCTTTTATTACTTCATAATTTGAAACAGAAACTGTTTGTGGTTATCTTCTGGGATAAAAAAAAATTGCACAGAACGTCTGCTCCAGACGGTTTGAGACGAATATGCTGGATCTGATGAAAATGAAGGAACAGACTCCAAGGCCTGAAGTTTGTTGATTTCTCTGCTGCTGTTATTTCCAGTTAAAGTGTCATCTCACTTGAATTTTCTATCAAAACTTTTTTAGATGGATTTGGAAATGTGTGAACCTCAGTCCCACCAGGATCTGTCTCGCACAGTGTTTTCCATGTAAGGTAGCAAACCCAGCAGAGCGAGCGCACGTCTCACAGCTTTTCCTGAGACAGCGGCTGGAAATGGGGGAAATGGGTATTGCTCATATGCTTTTTTTTTTTTTGCTGAGAAAGAGACCATCAGCAAAACCAGGCAACCCTAAACTCAGCACTCCAGCACGTACTCCTTCAGATGACCCAGCCTTCCTTGAACACAGCTGGCTGGTCGCTGTGATGGCATTGGGTTGACATCATCTCATGTCTTTAAAGGAAGAACAGGGATTCCCATACCCCATGACATCTGCAGGGAGATTTATTTGCCCTAATTTAGTGCCTAAAAATTAGACTACCAAATGTTAACCAGTCCCCTTGGCTTCCTCTGAAGGCAGTGGAGCTCCTCTAAAGAGCAATTCACCTCCCTGTGGTGGCCTTCTAAGGCAGGGCAGGTGACTCCCCATCTTGAGGTGCCCACTGGTCTCTACAGGCTACCCAGAGACCTTAAGGTGACGCTTCAAGCTTAAAGCTAGGTCAGAGGACTCTCACATTTAGCTTCTCAGTTACAGGATTTAGCACAAAAATCCTGCATTGTCCAGCCTCTGTTGTCTCAGTGACCCAAAGGAATGGGGAGGAGGAGCAGGGAGCTGGCCGTTTCTCCCATGTCCTTGCCAGAGCGTCCTGAGAAGCATCCATATCAGGGAGCAAAATATGGCTCTAAAGAAGATACTGGAACTGATGAGCTAATTGTTGGCTCTTTCAATGATTATAGAAAAATCTAGTGCCAGTGCATCCACCATGTGATGTATCCAATGTGGACAGATGTGGGAGAGCTGGGAGTAGCAGTTTCATGGAGCACTTTTCCTTGGTAGAGGCACAGGGAGTATAAAGCTCACTGGGGTCAGACTGGAAGATACTCTCGGAAAGTCAAGAGCACAAGTGCCTGGAATAAAAGCCTGGCGAAGCCTCCGTGAAGCCAGACTGAACGTGTCTGGTAAGGATCCTTTCCATGGGTCTAACCAGAGGAACACTGTATTGACAAATAAAAGGTCTGTGCGACAGAAGGCAGCATGGATAATAACAGGTAGAGCAGGAGGGGAGGTGAAGCGGGGTTGGGCAAGGCCATCAGAGCAAAACATTTATAGCATTTCAGCCAATGAGTGTATCCCAGTAGTGGGAGCTGAAAACAGCCCCCATGAACATGTGAAAGACCTTGGTCGACTTCTATCCATCACAGGGAATAGCAACAAGACCTGCAGGCAGTGGGGACTTGGATGCTACAGCTGGAAGCAGTCACCTGAAGGAGAACCATCTCTTGGAGTTTTGTACAAAAGTACTCAGTATCTGCGAGTCACATCAGGACAGCCACAAGGATTATGGATGCAGCTTCATGTGCAGGTCTAGCAGGGAACTTTCACTTTAGTAACGCTGATTTCTCTGCTGCTCACCAGCACCCAGAGGATGTGATGTGTCAAACTGGAGGTATTTGTAGATGACAGATAGCGACTGTTGAAAAATTAAATTGTGTCCTTAGAAAGTGTTAGCTGAGGTGCAGAAACAAAACAGCTGTAACTGCAACACCTGGGAAGCGGAGTGCGAACTGGGGTAATGCAGGGGGGTGATAATATCTTGCTGTTTCACCCAGCAACAGGTCCTAGAGTTAAACTGTCACTAGGCCAGGGAGAAGGAAGTGGCTCTTGGAGATGTAAGAAAGCATGCGGGCAGGTTTCAAGAGGCGCACATGGTCTTGCCAGTCTTTTAATCTGTGTTTTCAATGTTTGTGCTAACAGTTACATTCCCAGGGCCAGTTATGCCTTCGTTTAACCCTTCTGTTTTGACTAGGGTGCTTGGATCGTATCTGTCCACTCAGGCAGAGTGAACAGGGCATTGGGGAAGCCTCGATGCTTGGACCAGCACTGCTGGGTCAACCCAAACTGGTCAAGAAAGGTGGGTACAGGACACAACCTTCCTCCACACACCAGCAAAAACACACCAAAAATATGCATATGGTTTCTCCGGAGTGACTGGAGAACCATCAAGAAACTCTGCTTCTATGTTCAAGTTCCCCATTGCCCAGATGATGGAGGTGCAACTGGGGAACGGATGGCATGGGATGCTGCAGTTGGCATATATTGCAATGCAGGACATACTGGGTCCACCTGAAGCCCAAACACGTGCTCCAGACACAAGGCCACATCTTTTGGGATGAAGAGTATGTGAGGTTGCAGAGCTTGAGAGGGTGACCCAGGACATAAAGGAAACATGTGCCCTATACCGGGCTGTGACAATGAGTGGAGGGACAATGGACAGCCCAAGTGGCTGGAGCTCCTTCAGGAATCTGGGATTTGAAGTGCTCTTTGCAGTCACACTGCAGATCTGCACACACTGCTGAAGACATCTCCAGACACTCACCACTGTGATGTTGACTTCCTGCCTATCCAAAGGGAACTGGCACCACAGACCCAGACAAGGTCATTCACCTTTTTTCTCAAATGTAAGCGGAAAGACAAGCTTGTTCTTTCACTTTTTCCAGGCAGCACAAATCAGGCTGTTACAGAAATTTTAAGACAACCATCCTCCCAAGTGATTTTCAGCCTCAAAGTCTTGGCTAAAGGGCCACAGAGCAGCATATACCAACAGCGGTTGAGGGAGCCGGCAAGGAAGCTTCCATCGTCACGAGTTGCTGGTAGCAGTTTTTAGCTTCTGTGTTAAACCCGCAGCTCAAAGTTATTTGGGTAGACAGCACAGAACAAACTTGACACCTGTAAGTGTGGCACATCAGCTCTGTGCTGCACCAACATCAACACCACGCTGGCTTTGTGCGGATGAGTGAGCAGTGTGTGATGCTGCCCAGAACCAGAGTCTCATGAGCAACATGATGCCAGTCTTAGCTGGAACTGCAAATTCTGCTATAGCTGAAGAAGTGGAGGCCCATGATGTCCCAGCTTGGGATGTCTAGTCCCAGCTTGCTCAAGTGTTATGAGATTGATGTAATAAATGTGAGTGTTGTTTGCAGAGCACAGATCTGGAAAGGAAATGTTGGAAAAGCTAAACCCAAGACTGTCAAGAGAGAAGTGGTTTCCTTTCCCTTTTTCTATCCATCACACCTGCCAAACACTAAAGGCAATCCCAGGAGGACATCCTGCATCCAGTTACGTGTTAAAGAGTTTCAGGTTTGTAAGGGTTCTCCACTCACAGCCAGAGGAAACAAAGCAATGGGAGGACGTTACTTTCCAGACATGTGAAATGTGTGGCATGCTGCACCTTAATTCTGGCCATGTTGGAGCAGCGGCCGAAAGAAGGCTCAGGATTGCATTGCGCTGGTGGATGGATGCTTTGAGAGGCAGCCTTGAGCTCTGGGAGATGGGTAGTTTGTAAACGGGTCCTGCCTGACCTGTCTTGTGTGGTCCATGGAAAGAGAAGACGACCAGTGACTCCCACAGCCCTGTGTTTCTGAGCATGCTCTGGCCACTTCCCAATTTCACACCCATGTGCAGCTACTCCTGTTCCTGCTCCCACCAGTTGGATGGCCTCAGCCTGTGCTCTGCTCCAGCATGTCAGCTTGGGGAAGAGGTTTTCTATTCTCCTCCTCCCACCCCTTGAGTCTCTCATCCACAGAACTTGTAAGTCCATCAGGATGGAGCAATCTCACTCTGTGAACACAAGTATCCATCAGGACACAGCTCCCATCCTTGCTGGGTCTTCCAGGTGCTACTGTAATTAAAGCAGCTTTTAAGAATGCTGCAGAGTGGGGTGTGTCCATGCCATGGTATAAGGCTCCCTCGGAACTGACGGGGAGCAGAGAAATCATCATTCTGCAATGGGTCCTCAGCCCTTGCCAGGCAGAAGGTGGGCTCAAGGCAGGCATCGGTCTCTTGGGCACAGAACTTCTGCTTCTGACACCAAGACTGATCAACGCTGGAGCCAGTGCCCACATGGAACCCAGTCCTTGTTCCTCACAATCTCCAGGTCAAGTTGGAGACAATTTTCTGGTCAAGATGCTTTAGTCAGAGGTAACGGGGTGAAATTTTATAGCCTTTGTTTTCTGCCTGAGGCCAGACAAGATGAACTAATGGTCCTCTCTGGCCCTGAAGTTCACACCTCCGAGGTGGTATCATGCCCAGCATCCAACCTTGAACACCACAGCGGACAGAGATCCAGACGCCAGCTGTGCAATGTTGTATCCAGAGAGAGCTTCTTTGGACATGATCATCCCATGTTATGCATCTGGAGAAAAAGCTGCCTTTCCGTTAGTGCATAGTCAGAGAGAGCAACAGCGGTCATGGTCTTGGCCAGCCCCTTCTCAGTCAGCGGTGTTTGTCTCTGGTTTCTGCTGACAATGAATTTCAAATGCTGGATCCATGCTGTGTGCAGAATTATTTCTTGATACTTCAAGTTTACTGGCAATTAACTGCCACTGCCAGAGATGAGGATAAAGGGAATTCGGAAATGATCTTCAGAAAAGATCCCTTTGCACTTTGTGTCTACCCACGCAAGCAGAGCCCCCTTGGATGGGCAGCAATATGGCCTCAGGATCGCCATGCAGACCCTCTCCGCTCTCCAGACCCTGCCAACAAGATCTATCTCTGTAAACCCAAATTAACCCTACCGAAATAGTTGTTTTTGTGGGGTCACCTTGCTGTAAGGTAGGTACAGATCAGGTCACGCATTGGCAGAAATTTTCCCTCACCTCTACAACTCCTTCCTTCTCCTTACTCTTAATAACCTCCCTGGGGTAACCCCACTGGCCTCTCTCTCCCCTGGAGCTCCTCTTGCTGAAGAGCAGGAATTGCCCCCAAAAGTCATAAGCGGTCATGTCACCAGGACGATGCCTTGACCATGCCACGGCTGCTTGCCACCTCATGAGTGAGAGCAAGAAATGAGCACTTGGATTTCACAAATATGAATTTAACAGAAATATGCCTTTCCTTCAAATGTTTATTTTCATGACCTGATGGGTCAAACTGCCTGAAAGTACAGAGATGTTTTCTCAGTAGGCTTCGATTTGAAGCAATCCAAGAATGCTGGGAATCTTTCATGGAGTCGAGTTCGATGTCTCAGTCCTGGGCTAACAATGCAGGATGCAGCCGAAGGTCTGCGTGAAACATCCACCCTCCACATCTGTTTGGTTTTAATCGGAGATTTATTATGAACAAAGGCAGCTCTTGGAAGAGTTACTCTTCTCTGACATGCCTGCCTGGCCTGTTGGACCAGATGGACAGAAATAGTTTCACATGTTAGTCAAATTCTGGATGGCTACTCACCATAAACTACAGGCAGGCATGAGCAGAATGGACATTATATTGTCACTGATTTATAGACAACCACAGAAAATAAATTCTAGCCTTGTATGGGGATGTTAGCCACTTAAGTTTCAGTATTGATCTCCAAGCCAAGAGACTGAAACTCCAGGTTTTCGTAGCCCCAAAGTCAGTAGCAGTAAAAGTTTATATTATCCCTGGTGAATTTCTGCTGCACATTGAATTGGAAAACTGATCTGAGGAGCAGAATAGCAGATGAAATTGTTACACTGGAAACATGGGGATATATTTCCTAGGCTGCAGTTTCAGGGCTTTGCTACCTTGTTTTGAAAAATAAATATTTAACAAGGCAAATTTATCCTCCCGCACTCATAATTAAGGGGAGATATGTTGCATTCCTAATGATTCCTAACAAAAGGAAAAGCAATTTCCTCCAAGATCAGTGAGAATTCCCATATCTCCTCAAGTGAAATAAGAGCATGTAATGAATTGGGTGAGGTACTGAACCAAACCAAAAGAGGACATTTAGCATCTGATGGAAAATTAACGTCAGTGCTCATATCTGCTGGATAGTCTCACCCAGGAACACTGGGCTAACAGAAGGGGTTGCTGAGCTCCATCACTAACTTACTAGTGGACTATGGGAAACTCCCCATCTCTGGGTCTCAGTTTCCCCTCATCCTCATCCCATATGAGGATGATATTGGCTAGAGCTCACAAGGATTTTGTTGCTGGAACCCTTTTTTTAATGCCAAGATACGAATTGCAACATCTCGGGGAAAAATACTTTCAGAGCATATTTGTTGTTGGAAAACATTAATATTTGAGTTTGGAATTTTCAAATATTGCTTCATATTTTATGAGAATTTTTTTCCCACAGTTATTTTTATTATTTTTAAGAGTTCTTCCTAACATGCCCCAAATGTTAACAAAGTGGTTTATCAACATGCCGTCACTGATAACAAAGTGAAATGCAGATGAACAGCATGTGCAGTCACAGAATCACAGAAGCAACATCCAGCCTCTCTCCTGATTTCATGCTCAAGTAGTGCTGCTCCTATCAAGAGTGGAAATGCTGCATGTTGACAACCTCCACTGCTCTCAGATCGAGAAGGGGATAGGGCTTGGACCTTTCCTGGTCCTGGCTTGGTTCCCTGAAGCATCACTTGGGGAAGTCCACCCAGTTTCCCACTAAATGACCCTGTGAAGCTACAGCCCCTCCTGCCCACCTCTGCACCCTTTCCCCTCCCCTTGATGCTGGAGCAGCCCCTCAGTTGCTGGCACTGTTTGCACCCTTCAAGGCATCTGCTTTCCTCAGGCTCCCTCTCAGTGCCATGGTTCCCACTCCCAGAACTTCTCCCAGCTCTCCCCATCACTTTGCTGACCTGGGGCATCCTGTGAATCTCTGGGTGGAGTTGCCTGCTCCACCTCATCAGTTCCCTGTCCATCCCCTGCTCCTCCTCAGTTTCAAATCCTTTTGGCTTTTCCTATACCTTTAACTCTTTTCCCAGTCTCCATGGTCCAGGCTACCAATACCCTTGGCTCTTGCCTCCCCTGGACCTGACACAAGAAGTTTTCACCTGCAGAACCTCAAACTGGTGAATCCTCGAGGGAAGCCACAGCTTTGCTGGTGGCTGCAACTTCAGCAAGTGCCACTGGAGCAGAAAGATGCAGACTCAGAAGGTCCTGCTCACACACGGCCAGCCACGGCCTGTGCGCTGGAGCTATAGGGCCTGTATCCCTGTACACTACAGCTGAGGTTTGATGGATGATGCTGGGTGAGCCCAGCATGGTGGGGGTGGGAGCTGCAGGCATGGCAAGCCCAGGGAGGTGGCAGGGACACATGGCCAGGACATGACATCGACAGGTCCCCCTCTGCCAGCAGCATCCAACCAATTCATTTGATTAAACAAAACTGCCCCAAGCTGCTTTCCTGGGCCAAGTTCTCACAGCCATTTCTTTCCATACAGCTACAACCTGTATTTTCTAGGTGGTAAGAAATGGCATAGACTTCACCCAGAAAATACCCTGCAGGCCCAGTTCTGAAGCATAGGGAGGTCACAACTTTTCGAACAAAAGTTGGCCAGAATTAGCAGGCCAACAGAATTAGCAGGAAAACAGTATGCTTTTTCCTCTAACTTTGTTCTTAGAAACTGCTGAACAGTTTTGGCTGAAGTTCACTCCCTCCTCTCCACTTTTTTTAAAAAAGAAAATCAGCCTGAGGTGGATGCTCCATTATAGAAAATTTCAGCACAAATGATTTAAATTAAAGTTATAACTCCAAGCATAGTCTTACAAGGGGAGTTTCAGACAGCCTTAATAGGCAATGATGCTTTAGATGGGGTAGTGAATCACTCCCTTTTACTGGGTAATATTAATAGGCCTCTTTGCATAATTATATCCAGAAACAACAATTAAAGTAAAAATCAGAAAGGGTATAAACTCTGGGTCAGATTCTCAGCCAGCACTAATTGGGAGAGCACACAGAAACCAACAGACCTAAGCAGATTTACACCACTTTAGGACTGCTCAGAGGAATTAGTGATTTCCTGCCACCCTCCTCTTGCATTTTTCTTTTTTCCTCTTGAAGAGCCAAGGGCACAATTAGTTTAACCCTAACCACGGAGACAAAGCAACCTCTTCTCCACTGAAAATGAAAAATAAGGCAGCCTAGTATAATTGCTGATTTCTTCCAGTTTGTTAGGGTTCTTTTTGTTTTTAATAACACGTTTGGCAGTGTTACAATTATATGCATCCTCCAGGACCTTTTCTCTGCCTTTTATTCTTTGATGAAGAAAAAGAAGAAAATATTGGACAGTTTAAAAATGAGATTTTGGGTTCAGTTAAAGAACAGGCATAATGTCCTGGCTGCAGTCTGTGTAGCTCTGGGAAACAAAGGACTTCTCTTGCTTCACCTGTAGAGAGACAGGATTGAAGCAGATGAGAAGCATCCCATCATAAAGTGAGTATTTCACTGGGTATTAGGGTTGGTAACTGCTTCTCTCTAAACCCTTCCCTGAGCACATATGAGCAGAAAGAAGAGAAAAAAAAAAAAAAAAAAAGGCAGACAGGTTGTTTTTCCTCTCCTTTTGCTTTCTTTGGGTCCAAAACCTACATCTGTATTTAATCCATTACCAGAAGACAAACAATTTGGGAATTTCTTATGAAGGTGTTTGTCTTATTTTGTGCCACTTTCTTAGCAGGTGTTAAGATAACAACATCATGTCATCAGCAAATTTATATGGCAGTCTTGGCAACTGGGAAGATAAATGGCCTCTAAAGTGCCTTAAGAAAATATTTTTTTTCTGTCAAAATTGGATTACACAAAAATGAGGCCTTTTTTTGCATCTTCTGCAAAAGACGAAGATGACAAACACGCACTAGGGAAATGAAGGGGAGGAGTAAAGTTTTAAAATGTGTATGTTGAAGTTGACATCTGGATTTGGAGATGCGTGGTTCCATTTACCCGCAGACAACTCAAGAAAAGCCACTATCTCGGCCAACACATGAAGGCTCGGGCCATGAACTGCCTTGCTTCACCTCAGGGCCCAGGAAACTGAGCAGAGGGGATAGCGCTGATGCTGACATGCTTGCTGGGGTTTGCACACACACAAGGGTTTGCCTCGGAGTGAATGAGCTACAAAATCTGCAGAGAAGCTCATTGCATCCCCATCTTGCAAACACCTCCAGAAGGTTGAGCTTGGGGTAACACCCCTCTGAGCCCCCTCCAGCATGGTCAGATAATAATCTCTGACCTCCATGTGCACATTCATTATTTTGTCCTGTTCAATGAGTGTATAACGAGTTGTGGCAAGCTTGTTAGACCTATCAGTGAGGGGAGAGGAACCCCTGCAGCTTGTGTGCTTTGTTGAACTGCAAAACTCTCAGAGGGACATCAGCTGTCGGGAGAGGCTAAGGATTTGCAGCTCTGTGTCCTCGTGGGATGGCTCCGGCTTGATGCTCCAGCCCAAATTAAAGCCCTGCCTCCAGTTGCAGACTAGCAGGGTGGGGAGATGCAGCAGTCAGCTCAGGGATGGAGCCAGAGGAAGGCAGAGACGTGGAAAGGTGTTCTCTGGTGTCACCATCACCTCGGATATTCACTGGTGCCAGCCAGCACGAGGGACTTCAGGCCTGTTCTGCAAAAGGCTGTTACTTGCCTGGGACCCTGCCTGCTTTCTGGTTTAGGGAGGATGAAAATAGCCCCTCTTTAGCCTGTCACCTAAGGACAAGAGACTCTTGCTCTCTGGCCATCTGCTTTCTGCTAGACCCTCTGATGCGTGAGGCCCCAGGGAGCCAGTCTGGGTGGTGAAGGTCGAGGGTTTTAAGATCCTGAAAACATCTTGAGAAGTGAATGAGGGATGGAAGAAATCCTTGTGAACATCCTCAAGGAGGGCATGGTAACAAGAGACGCCCATCCCTACCATCCCAGCCTTGGAGCATCCATGTCCTGTGCTTGTCGCCACCATGGTCACCTTGGCCAGTCCTAGCTGCAAAGTGCCACTGGGGCCAGTGCAGTGAGTGCCAGGCTGGGAACAGAGCCTGGCAGTTGATGGATCCACATTATGGATGACCCACGGTCACTGTTGCAAAGATTTACAGCAGCACAGGCACTGATCACCACCCCCAGCCAGCACAATTCACGCCTGTGAGCTGGTTGCCCGGATCCTCATTCGATGCACAGCTGGAAGGAAATGCCAAAGAGAGGGACAGGCTCCTTGGTTTTTATTTCCTTGTCGTATAAATGACTAAATGTAAATTGAGACAGGATTGTCACTTATGTTACACAACCACTCAGCACAGAGACTGTCTGTGGAACTTGTCTACAGATGAGCATGGCTTTAATAGGACGGAGCAAGGGAGACGACAAACCTTGCTGCCTTTTGCGTAGAGAAAGAGGTTAAAACAGTCCAAGCTTCAAATCAGAGAAAAGATTCAATCTCCAGTTTTCCAGTCCCGCTGAGTTTGCTTTCCCCAGGGGAGAATGGGAACAGCTCAACTCATGCAGACATCTTTTAGGATGAAGAACGACCTGGTTTGGAAAGGGGCCACATCTTCTGGACCCAGCTGGGGAAGGCAGTATGGCTATGCCCCACTGTAGGATTGCTGCATGTGTTTAGCATGTATAACGTTGCTGCATGGCTGCAAGACCCCTGTGCCAGGCTCTGCTAACATCCACTGCGTGGCTGGCAATCGCAAGCCAGGCATCGTCGCCTCCTTTTCATCGCGGCGTATAATACTCTCCTGAAATACAATGCTTGGCTCTACAAAGCATTGAAGTATTTAACCCTGCAGTAAATTCACACCAGGAGAGAAGTTAGGAAAATTATCTTCCTCTTGACTTTTTGAGGCAGAAAGAAGCAAAAATTAAATTTTTAATGCCAAAAATTCAGAAGTAACGAGTGAGGCACCCTTCTTCTTAAATGTAGTAGGATCAACTTAAAAGTCAAGATCTTTGTTGCTGTTAAAAATAGCTAATGAAGTGCCAGTATTTGCTCAGAGGCTGGCTCTCCTGTGTGAGCGGGCTGACAGCCACCGCCAAGTCTCAGATCATTGGGAAGTTTAGAAGCGACGTGTACAACGCCAGCAACCAACTTTTGTAAGCACAATCTGGGAGAAAACAGTGATTATGCAAGAAAATATGGCAAAAACAACCATCTGTTTTATTTTCTCCTTTTGTTTGCCCATTGGGTTTTGAGTCTGCAGGGCTCGAGTTTTCCACATTTTCTCCAAAACAAATAATTGGCTTTTTCAATGAAGCTTGAGATTATCACATAATCACCTGCTTCCTAGAGGTGAGGCAATGGCACAATCCCCAGCATGGCCAGAAAACCCAGCGGTGCACAGAAATGAGGTGTCTCTGGACACACAGAGAAGGAAAACTCTGACCTTCCCATTTCTAGAAGTGTGTGAGAACCAATGAACCTTTCCGCTCTCTCCCGAGACTTGCAATTGCGGAGACTTGCCTTATAGCCTCATAATTAATGTAGCAGATCCAGAGAAATAAAAAAAGCCCCTGGAAAAAAAATAATGTTTTTCCTTTGCATGCCAAAACATATGCCTTTTGTTACACCTTTGGCTTGTGCATCTCCCATGTGCTGCAGAAGGGGAAATAAACTCCAGTGGTTTCACTGCTGTGCCTTGGTCATGCTCCTGTTCACATCTGAGGAGTAATCTCCACACAGATAATGCTGGCTGGGAAAGCACTACATGTGCCTGAAAGCCACATGGTGAGAGAGAGCAGCACAAAACCAGCCTTGCTGTTCACTGGCAGTAAATCCTCCCTCCTGGGAGATGCCAGCACTTTTGGGTGCTGTTTGTCTTCAAGGCAAGTGTTTTCCCCTTTCATCTCAGAGGTGCTGGGAGCTGCAGGCAGCATTGGCTGCTGTGTGGTGAGGGGCTCCCCTTTATCGGACACAGCTGCTGGGAGATTCCTCTGCCTCATTTTCCTATAAATCGTATTTAAATACCAACAGATCATCCTGCAAGCGCTCGCATGCACACATGGAGGGTGCATGCACGACAAACCTGAATGTGGAAAAAGAGGTTGCATTAAGAAATGTGCAACCTGGGGCAGATTTTCAGAGGTTTCCCCATTGAATTAGGCTTTGGGTGTTTTAAAACTGGGGAGGGTTTTCCCCCAGGGTGGTCAGAAGGAGTTTTTTTGACACAGGGCTGCTGGGGAAACTTCAGCTGTCCCAGAGAGGGAGACAAAGGGCAGGTTGGCAGTAAGCGAGCCAGGTGGGACCTCTTAAGCCAGCACTGGGTGGGGGGTAACAGATGGCAGCTGCCCTAGGGTAGAGAGCTCAGGCCACACTCTCCAACCCCTGCAGCAGCAGGAGGAGGAACAGTCTGGCTTTTTTGTTTCTTTCCTTTTTAGCATCTTCCTCACCATCTCAGTTCCTCTCTCCAGGAGCCTGTCTCTGTGGCTATGGAGGGGGCCCTTGGGCAGGCATTAATTCTGTGTCTCTGTCTCAGCAGGTCCCATCCTGCTCAATAGCAGGTGAGATGCTTGCTGCATGCATCCCTCAAGCTCTCTGCCCATAGGTGATTTTAACCCATCCTCACAACTATAAATACTATATAAAGGCAGGGAGACAATGCATGCCTAGAAATGGGATTTTTATTACATTCACACATAAGACTATTCAGTATCCCAATCAGGTCTTCAGTGTTACTGGCCCTAATCCTTCACCCAGCTGTCTCTGAGGCTAGTAAACTGTATTTGACAAGGTTATCTTCCCCAGGCTATAGACCTGCTCTGAGGGAAGGGGTAGCATAGCTGATCAGCCCCTTTCTCTTTTGCATCTGTTACTCAGCTGAGCAGAGCCTCACAAATAATGAAGGTCCTGAGAGGTCCTTAGGAATCAGTAGGGAGGCAGAGGAGAGAGACTTGAGCTGACATTGCCTCTGGGGTAGATGCAGGTGAATTGGGGCTGTAGCATCTGACTTGGCAGCTGGTGATGATCAAGCAGCTCACTATCTCCCGAGAAAGGGAGGGTGAATGATTTACACTGCAGCTCCTGGTCACTAGCAGCCACCATCCTCCCTGCTCTGCTGTGTCCTTTCCAGGCCATGGCAGCCTAAGGCTGCATTCCCCACCATGTCCAAACTGACCCCAGGGCTTTGGGGATGGAGATGCCCTGGATACAGAGCAGGTACAAAGCTGAGCTAGAGGACTGTGGCCAGCTCTATCTTGAGGCAGCGTTTTACCAGCCAAATGGGTGGGCATCATCCTCCCATGGATGGAGGTAGGAGGGGTGGAGACATCACAGCAGAAGCAGATAATAATCACAGACGGTTAAGATAGTAGTGTTTTAGCTTTAAACCCTAACTAAACCTCTTCAGGCTGCTTCTGGCAGTCCCTGAGTCAGGGATGGTGGGGAATAGTTCTTCATCTTTCAGATTAACTGATCCCATTCTTGTTCACTGAGCTCCAAGTCTATTAGCAGCCCCTGAAAAGCAGAAGCAAGAGTAAGAAAAAAAGGTGTCAGGGAAATGACTAAGTAAAGACTAAGCCTCACATCTGCCACTGGTGTGAATCAGCACAAGCCCATAGTCATCAGCAGAGCTGGGCTCACAGGGAAGCCCTGAGTATCCAGCCCTCCGGGTCATTGCCAGCCAAACCACCACAAAGCCATGTTAAAATATTTCTGGGTGTCCCCATGACCCTGATCATCAACAGAAAGCTTGGGGATCATGTTCCCCCAAGATATCTGTTCTGGAGACAGGCTGAGGACAATTAACAAAAACCTCCCAGGGGGACTCATCGTCTGAGCCAGCTGTGGGGCATGAGGGCTCCCAGAGCTGAGCTGTTTGCTGGGGGTGCTGTGAGGACATGGCGGGTATAGTTCCAGGCTAATGAACAGTCCCGCGTGCTAATCAGAGAAGCGGCACAGTGCCAGGGATGGGGCTCCTCCGTGCTCGCTGGGTCGAGCATCTTTACTGCTGTGCGCTTGTGAGTGCCAGCAGCCACGGCTGTATCGATGTAATTAGCCCGTGAAGCATGGCTTGGCAGCTGTGCCAGTGTTCCCTGCCACGATACAGTCATCCTGTGACAGGCAGGATGTGAACCACAGGAGGAGGCACTGCCATGGTATATGGTCTGCAGGCTGCTCTCCTTTCCAAGCAGGGATACCCAGGTGGGACAGACCACGTCAAGCTCAGCTCCATTTCAGCAGGTGGCTGTGCTTTATTTTTGCCAGTTAAAAATTGGTTATTAAACCACAGTAGCAAGAGAGACCAGGAGAGGATGTGAAAGAAAAGTCTCAAAGGGACAAATCCCTGGGGCTGAGACATGAGCAATCCTAGGCAGTTCCCTGATGCTGTGCTGGCAGTGTGTTGTCCCAGCAGGTCGGGGATGCTTGCAGCCCTGCCTGGAGCCAGGGATGCTGTGGAGAACATGGCACGTGCCAAAACTGTGTTGGGGCAGTTTGACTCTATCCAGAGCTGACTTCGCACATACCTGCAGGGCTAGGTAGAGGCAAAAACTGGGATGGAGCCCAGAAAAGAGAAAGCCGTGATCTTTGTTCGTATCCTGCCAGTGCTTTTTCCAGAGCTGAGAGCTGTGACCTCAAGACATCTGTCAGAGCAGAGCGATTCACTCCAGGCTGAGCTCCTCGAACCAGTTCCATCAACCCATGCAGGGGGAGAGGAGAGAGCTGGGGTTGTGGTGCATTTACAGGCCCAGGAGTGCATGGGGGTGGTGAGCAGATGGAGGCAGCAGAGCTTTTGTCCAGGTGCTTTGCTGGGGTCTCTCTGGTGATGCGGGAGTGACCGGTGCCAGGACTCAGTGGAGCCAGTGTCAATCTTTGCTCCCTGCCACCCCTGGGCTGTGCAGTGCTCAGGGGTGGGGGGAAACACTGAGAGACAGCAGGAACAGCTTTGGCAACAGGTTGCCATCTTCCATGTTTTATGGAAGAAATGAATCCCCTGCAACAGCAGGGAATGAAAAGTAGTTAGGAAGGCTACTCTAGTTATTCCCTCTATAATTAAAATGTAGAATTTATTCCTTCTTCCAGCGAGCCTCATGTAGAGAATTAAACACAAGATTAATGAGGTGCCTAATGGTTTATGTAGCCCCACTCAGAAATAAAGCAACTGTTTCCTCCTTATGTGATTGGGTGTTTAAGAGCAGCCAGTTTCTCTCTGGATGATGTGCACTGCTACCAGTGACAACTGCAGATGGATGTTTATGCTGCTTGCCAAGCTGTTGGGAAAAGCACCGATGCAGATCTGAAGGAAATGCACTCAAACTTGCTGCTTTGAGTCATGGATTTGAGAACAAAAGCTCAGGGAAGAAGCAATACCCAGTACTCAGCTGCAGTTGGGCTTGCTAGACTTCGGTCTCTCAACAAGGTTATTCTGATCCAGTCAGGACTACAGCTCTTAAATTGAGATGCCACAAAGCTGCTGGTGACACAATGCACTTGTCACCTGGAGCCACAGATCCACAGGTGGCTGTGACAAGCAGCGTAACCACCGTGCAGGTCTGCCTGTATCCCTGATGAGGAATAAAACCTTCCGTTTGTAGAGTCACAGTGTGTGCTCCAACTGGATGTATTATCTCTCTCTTTCCCTCATTTTTTTTTGTTTAAGGACCACCCAGTTATAGTATCTGCTTTCAAAGCACTTGGCCTCCGTGTCAAAACCACACGCTCTCCCCAGGCCCCCGAACACGGGTTCTCCATGCTGGCTCCAGACACTGGTGCTTTATGCCAGTGAGGGCTGGGAGCAAGGGTCGACCCCGGAGGTGCCCTGCCATGGCTGGGACAGAGAGAGACGAAGCAAGAATTAGAAATTTCAGCTTCTTTCCTTTCCAGAATTTTTTGAGGTCTTTTCTTGCTGGTATTCTGCAGTGTGTTGCAGTCTGCACAGCCAGCCAGCATGTGTACAGCTGGGCCTGCCGTGCATGCATCGGGACATGCTCTTCCTCCGCAGCTCCTGCTGCCTTTTCCCTGTCAGGACATGTGGTTGGGCTGGGGCTCAGCAGGTCCCTGGTCCCTGTTCTTCCTTTCAATCCCAATAAATCTGTCCAAAGTAGGAGCTCAGGGATCCATGCTGGATGTTTGGGCATCACAGTGGTACCTAGTGGGGTTCACCTACCAAACTTTCTGAAGAGGAGCTGTGGGCTGAAAACTTTCCATCTGAGAGCACAGGGCTGGACAGACCCCAGGAGGTGGAATCAGCCATCCCCTGCCAGATCATGCCCCCCATGTCCCTGGTAGGCACCAGCCTGGCTGGGCACCCCAACCACAGGTAAGATCCCAAACCTCTTCCACTGCCAAACCTGGGACTTCCCTACTCTCCCATCAGGATGTTCTTCCTAAATGGCTCTAAATTACCCTTCCCTGGTACCCAGTGACATGGAGAACAGTTTATTCCCTTCTCTCTGCAGCAACTTCTTGCATAGCTGAGGGCTGTTATCACATCTCCCCTCCATCGCTTCTAGACTAAACAAGCCTGGTTCTCGCAGCCTTTCCCCACAGGTCATGTTTTCGAGACCTCTGACCATGTTCGCTGATTGCCTCTGGACTGTCTCCTGCAGATCATCATCTCTTTTAAAGACAATGCCCACTGGACGTGGTTCTCTGGCTACGTATGCAATGCAGAAGGATTATTTTGCATTTCTTATAGACAGCATTTGGATTCATACCTCCCAGGGGTGGGGAGAGGGGAGAAAGCCAACCTCTCCTTAGCAGCTCCGCTAATCACCCATTTATGATACTCCCTCACAAATCAGGCTCCCAGTATCCAAGAATCAGAAGAGACAGCATTTCAGGCATTTTCTTCCTAATTCTAGTGTCTCAGGAGCTGCTGGGTTGACCCACTCTGGTGTTCCCTGCACCTGGGAAGGCTGGAAGCCCCATGATCTACCCCAGCTCACAGTGCTGAGATTACAAATGGACAGATAACAGAGCTAGGCAGAAAAAATACAACTCCCATCCCCTGGGAGAGGATGAGGAGAAACTTACTGTTTTCTCATAGAAAATCAAAATTCTGAGAATCCTGGGCTGAAATCCAATAGGGTTTTTTGGTGTTTGGTTTGGTTTGGTTTTTTTTTAATTTCAGAAATGCTCTGCAGTGTCTTGTGCATCTTTCTGGACCGGACCCTGCTCTCCATTCTCCGGCCAAATCCCATCCCCCAGGACACTCCACTGCCTTCCTTCAGCTGACCATGCTGTTCCACTGTGGAGGAGTCTCCATCAGAGATGTCATTCTTTGGCAAGAAGTCATCCTTTTTTATACAGACAAAGCAATCTGTGATCCAAAAAACTCCCATAGTGTCCCAAAGGTGTCAATAAACCCAACGCAGAAGATGCAACACACATCAGCAGATAGCCAGATGCACTGAGTATGGTTTTACAGCAGATCTCAACCTTTTGATGAGAAAGGGATGTGCCAATCTCAGAGCTGAATGCCCAGGGACGTCCAGGCTTCACAAAGCAGCAGTCGTGTCTCCATCCAGACCTGTGTGCAGCAGCAAAGCAGCATGAGCTGAATGAGCTGCTGTTTGGCGTCTGGTTTGGGAGCTTAAAATGACACATGAACTGGGGGTGTCAGCTTTGCCACTTATCCAAAAAGCTTCAGAGAAGGCTGGTGGGACAGGACCGGGCATGAGCTTAGATGGAAACACATCCCCCAGTACTAACCAGCATCTCACCTTGTCCCACCTCCCAAAATGCAACTGAATGGGAAATGGTCTGTCCAAGGACTCATGCTGCAAATCCACCAGAAGCTGTATTTCCTAACTGAGGGGCTTTTACAGTCCTTACAGTAAGTAATAAAACTTCAGGAGGATTTTCTTGTGGTTAAACACTGAGGTCTGTTTTGGCCAAGCAAAGTGGGCCCTGCTCTGTCCTCCGGATGGAGTGGAACTGGATTTATTGTTATTTATGTTTCAGTTTAAGCATTACTCAGAAGGTAGCATTAGTCATAAAGCTGGCTCCCTGCATGGCTACCCTTGTTTTCCTTGTGTTTCTCTTCCTGTCTTTAGTTGAATTCTCTTTGACATCAGCCATCAAACATTAAACTGCACATAGATCACATATTGTCAGGGTTGGCAGGGTTTCCCACTTGGCCTCTCTTCGCTCTACAGCTGTTTGGAGAGCTTTGCTGGAAGGAGGGTGGTCTGTGTCTCCTGTCCTTTGAAGTCCAAGCCCCTAGACACATGCTCAGACTCTGATGTGCTCTCAGCTTCTCCATGTTCAAACGTCAGCTGGACCGTGGCTGCAAAACTGTCTCCCTGGATGAGACTTTGCACTGTGAGGGGAAGAGCAGAAATGCAACATCCACCTTAGGTGCTTCATCCTCAGACTCCATCTGTAGCCAAAGGAGAGAAACAGGGACCCCCAGGGAGCCTTTCCTCCCACCCAAAGCATGGCAAGGGAATTGTCTGATAGACCACTCAGGTCTTGACATGGAGGGAGCTGAGGGCAGGCTGGCTCCAGTAGAAGCATTCAGTTTTGAGAAGTCTAAAATCAGCTGTGCAATCCTACCCTGCACTCCTTGCTGTGCGCCTCCTTCCATTTCCTACCTAATTTTGTCTTCCTGACCACAGTTTCTGCTACACGCTGAGAACTGCACGCGCCATCGGTGAAGTTTCAGGTTGTTCCTCTTCCCATTTGCTGGCTTCAGTATCCTTTACCCTTAAATTCACTCTTTCACCTCACTCAGTGCTGCCCCTGTGTGAGTGTGCCCGTGTGGGACCTCTCTTCTAGCAATGCCACCATCTCTTCCGGGGGCACAGTCATGTCTGTTCATCAGCCACAGGTTTGCTCCTGCAAGCGCAAAGGACATGGCAGTGTTGGTGGATGGAGACCAAGGTGAGCGATGCGCCCACCTGAGATTTGCTCTGCGGACAGAAAATGCTCCAGCTAACATCTGCCAGTCACTGTTCCCATCCAATGAAGGACCCTCAGCAGGTCCCTGGGGTCTACGATCCAAACCACGTGGCTGGAGGCTTCCTTGGAGGTGCCCACGGCCCTCCATGCCCAGCAGTTCTCCATCCCCCAAGAGCTCTTCCAACCTCCGACTTCCTTGAAGCTGAGCTCAATGACTTTGTCCGTGCGTCCGTCTTGGCAAACACGCTCAGCTTTCCTCCCGCAGCCTCTGTGCTAGACAGTGTCTCTAAACCCATTTTCCAAAGCAGATTATTATTTACTCACCCAAGGCAAAAAAAAAATACTCGAACATGAGGCAGCCTCCTGCATTGCTCTTACCCAACCTGTGGCGTATTCCTCTCCGGCTGCTGTAATTTAGGGTGTAGAAAGCAGACAGCCTTGATATGGTTTTTCTTCCTCCTGGAGCTTCTCCAGCACACTCATCCCCTCCTCCCCATGCCAAATAGTTCTCCTTCCCCTCTCAGCCAACATATAATTGTCCTCCGATGTTAGGAAGCTAAATGAAGAAACAGTTCATTAAACTACTCGGACCTGGGTAAATAGAATTTTTCTAATTAATGGTCTCAAACCTGTGCCTGGCCTGGTGGACCTTGCTGCCCTTCACCATCACGACGCCTAGAGATTTTGGAGGGATCAGTCCTGCAATTTAAAGGTAGCTTTTCACACCGCTCCCACAGCACTGCTGATATCCTTTGGGGTGCTGGGATGGCAGTGAACTGTGTGGGATTAGGACGTGATCCTATTTTACTAGCTCTTCCCCCTCCTAGCTAAAAGGCCTGATCCAAAATACCAGACAAACCCCAGTGTATGTTATTATTAGTTTTCAATTATAAATTAGTAGATTGAAAAGTCATGCTGGTTAATTACAACAGGCTAAATCAGTAATCTGGCTTTACAGCAGTGTTAATATGTGACTCAAGAAGTAAAAGCAACGGGATGAGGGTAGGGAAACACAGAGGGAAAGCAGGTAACATTGGAGGGCTGCAGGGAAGGAGGTTACCATCTTTGAAAGCCGTGGCTCCATCAGCATGGACACGCTGCCATTCGGAGCTGAGAGCTGGAGCTCCCAGCCCACACCAATTCCCAGAGGACGTGCATGCAAACCTCCTCAGCTTGAGAAAGCAGCAGGATGGGTTGCGGTGCTGAGGCAGAGGGCTATCGCTTCCAAACCCCGCTTGCAAAAGCCATTCTGTATTCCACGACTGTCCAAATGTTTTATAATTGTTGATACCAAACTGTAAATAAGCACACTCCAAATTAACAGTGCCCTCCTCCAGCTTTAAATTATTTTCATGGATTCTTCTCGAAATTGCAGCAGACTTTTGGTTCAAAGCTTTGTGGAAAATAAATCATGTGGGGAAGGAGATGGGACAAGCTAAAGTCTGCACTCCTACAGCTGAGTCTATAAAACCCTGCTGTGCTCCTTGTACATGTGGTGGTTTCTGAGTGGGACGGCTGCTTCTCTCACTGATGTCTGCAGAAGGCGTCTCGCCCCTTGCAGAGCAAGCTGGATCTGCTCCACAGTTCCTCTAACGCTTGCCTAAAAAAGCAAGCAAGCCCTGGCACATCGGGCAGTGCCAGCCAAGTCATTAGCAACCCCCGTGATGCCTTCTGGCCTGCTGCTGGGTTACACCACATCTAGCAGCAGTGACTGGTGGGGACATGGGGCTGTGGGGCTGTGTTCCAGTACCTCCAGGATTTTTGCTGCATAAGCTTAAACTCACACCTGAAGGCTGGGTTGCACTTGGGTGACCAAAATGTTGGGAGAGTGAGTGTAAATCAGTGCTGGGGGATTCACGGACAGGAATTTCCTTTCTGTGTCTTGTGGAAAGCTGCTGCCCCAGGGTAGGACCGTGCCTTCCCACTTAATGGTCTCTCTTTGGCCACAGCAGAGCTGGGAACTGCCTGGAAGAGAGAGGCAGGGCTGGCTTTTTACAGCTGCTAATGAAGAGTGATCCCTGCCTGACCCTCGCATCACATGAGGCTTGGCATGGTAGGTCTGGCTGCATTTTACAGGGCAAAGCCCGTTAAAGAGGAGAGACTGAAGTTTATTGCCCTGTTTGAATTCCACATACCTCCAGATGAAAAACAAGCCACTTAAAATGATAAAAGGGCCTGCTTTTTATTTACTGGAGTGGCAACAAAACTCCTAGCTACATCTCTTGTAGGCTGTATTCATGCAGATCCAACGCTCTGAGGCACACAGCCTCTCTTGACAGAAAGCAACTGCCTGTTTGCAGGAGAGATTTGCAGGGTGCTGCAGACATGCCTGCCTGCTAGCCCCCTGCCTCTGCAGCTGAGTTATCCATCCTTGAGTCCTTCCCTTCCAGCCCTTCTGCCACGGCAGC
This sequence comes from Rhynochetos jubatus, assembly GCA_027574665.1. Classification (NCBI taxonomy): domain Eukaryota; kingdom Metazoa; phylum Chordata; class Aves; order Eurypygiformes; family Rhynochetidae; genus Rhynochetos; species Rhynochetos jubatus. The sequence goes on along the minus strand of CM050672.1, from coordinate 2,494,605 downwards.
ATCCCTGAGTCGTGCTGGAGAGAGACAGGATGGGGGCGAGGGGATGAAATAGGTGGGGTCTGTCCCAGAGGAGCAGCAATACCATGGAGGGAAGGTGACAAAAAGGCTGGGAAGAGGTAAGGTGTGCTGCAAAGGGTCATCTGAGGAGGGGGTCTGAGACAGGGAGAGACTGCAGAACACTGAGGAAGAGGAAGGTAAAGAAGGAGAGGAAGGAATGGTGGGGACCTGATCTTGAGAGGGCAGAGAATAGACACCAAAGACACAGAGAAGGAAGAACAGACCTCCCTCAGCCTGTCAGTGGGGTGGGACAGAAGAGAAGGGGTGACACCTTGGGGCTAGGAGAAGCAGTCCCTCCTGTAGCCCCAGCCCAGGCCCCACAGCTCATCCCCGGTCAGTCAGAAAATGGGGAGGGAGGACAGCAGTGGCAGGGTCTTGGGGGAATGCCTGCCAAACAGGGTGATTGCAGTTAGCAGGGTTGAACCAAACCATGGTCTGAGAGTTTAACCTGCTTACCCTACATGAGACACTGCTTCAACTTTGGCATGTTGCAAAATACCCCATTTTTAACGGTTTCCAGGCTCCTAAGTTCCACTGATTTCAGTGCATTATAGATGGACTGTGAGATCTGCAGTCCCCCAGGGATGGGGGCTGCAGGAACGGGCAAGGTGAAGGTGTCTGAGCAATAAGCACTTTACAAGACAGTTCACCCCCCGCTATCCCTGCACGTGTTCACGTGATGCAGATGCAGATGTCTCTGTCGGTACATGTGCTCTCTACAGCATTACATCACTGCAGTGAAACAGCACCAGGTAGCAATGCAGCATTCTGCAATCAAGCGCCAGGGTAGGCTTCTTGCTTCTCCCCCCAAAATGAACCACAACAGCACCTGGTGGGAAAGGGGAAGCTTTTGAGTGGAAAATGTTGGTGTTTTGACCAGACCCATCACCTAAAGACTTGTGCCACTGTCCTTCAAGGAGGAGATGTTCATCAGATTTAGGAACCTGGGTGGACATACATGTTGCAGTGATGGGACCCCACAGTGGTCTAGAGTCTAAATCACAGTGCTACTGTGATTAGAGACTGCTATGGGAGAAACAAAAGTGTCTGTTTGTTCAATGTGCCATCCTTGGATGGAGAACAAGCTGTCATGGCAACAGTATCAGTGTCATTCCTGTATCAGGACATAAATTGTAAAACAGATACGGCTGAAGAGACACCCCATGGAGCCAGAGGAGCCTGATGGGACCTTGTATCCAGATCCAGGGGACAGGCTGTCACTGTTGGACACAGTAGTGAGTGGACACTCATCTCTGGGGACAGCAAATGAAGGTGCCTCCATATGATGTATGAGGCTATTTACATCCCATCCTTGTGCAAAAAGAAAGCATATAGGAATGTCTGTCAGTCCAAGAGGGTAGGTATGCTGAACCTTTGGCCAGGAGGAGTTATATTAGAAGCTGAACGGCAAGAGATAGCTCAGCATTTGATCCAGAGCTCTGAGTTGCAATGTTCATGTTGTTTCACAGATCACACTGGTTGCAGAGGAGGTTGTGTATCTGTTTATAGACACTTCATTATCAAAGTGATGCTGATAAATTGGTGCAAATTCCTCCAGGGATTTTTTTGAGACACAGCTTTGCAAAGGAGACTAAAAGGACTAAATGTGCTTAGGATTTACAAAAGGACTCAGTTAAATGACAACATGCTGTCTGCCGGGTAGAAATGCTAACTAACTTGAAGGAGAACAACAACATGGATGTTTTGCAGCAGTAAAACTTCTTGGGATTAATCTAGGCAAATGAGAATTTAGGCTGGGTCTTTGAAAGTCTAAAAGGATGTATCAGAAAAAATTGCAGAGGTGTTTGAATGGGAACTGAATGGAGGACCAAAAAGTGACTTCAAAAGGCAATGAAAGTACTGACTTATTTTCAGAGGAGCTATATAGCGATGACCATATATTTGCTCTCTGTGATCTTTAATGCAGCTACAATAAGGGTTCTGTTGAATGAAGGTCATGGCCATTCTTCCAGACCAACATTGCTCCATATACATTTTTCCTCCTATGAATTTTAGTCAGACAAATAATTTGCTACGTGCAGCTTATTACAAAATCAACCCCCTTTTTTCCTGTTTCGGTACTGTAAACACAGAACAGTTTATGTGATTTTCTTCACTCTTTGTTTGTTTGGCAAATGCAAACAAAATTTGGTTCTTGTGTCAGCCACAAAATTTTTCTATGGTTATTCACAAGGTGTGTGTCAGGCGAAACATGTAACCGGTTTGCTGAAATCAGTGACGTTGTTTCTGAATTTTGGCCAGCATCCCAAAATTAGCTATACAGGTTTTTTTGGCATGACATTTTGGCATCCTTATGCAAGCATTTGCTTTTTGGAAAGGACAGTCATATTCCTACAAATAACCTCCCCCCTGCCGGCTTCCATGGATGAACATGTACAGGAACTGCAAGCACCAGTGGTATGTTCAAAGAGAACTGACTTCAGAAATCACGGAAAGACTTACAATTCTGTACTGTTTGTCTGAGCATCTACTTGCAACCTGGGAACAGGAACACTGCCACACTGTGCTCATGACATGGTTCTGTTCAAGTGAGGGATTATATCACAGCTATGGGCCATGCTTGCATGAACAGGTTAGTATGATTGGCATGACAGAGGAGTTCGTTCCCTGAATCCGGGGATGACACCTGCTGGGGGAAACCACAAGCATGTTGGAGCATGGGATTTGAATTCAAAGTGATTCTGACAAGTTGGAGAAATGGTCTGAAAAATTGGACCTTGACTCAGCAGGGACATGTGCCAGGCACCATAGGTACGTGGTTGCACCAATACGATGTAGAAAGAAGTTTGGGCAGCAAATGCAGAGGAAAAGGGAAAAAAGAAATGTGGGAGCTGGTGGATTGTCAGCTGAACACAAGTAACAATGCGATTCAAGAGAAAATGAAACCGAAGAGAGAATGGATGTGAACAAGATTAAAACAGAAGTGTAGATAACATGACCCTCGGGGAGGGAGTGGGGATCTGGAGCGGCTGATGCCTTGACGCAGATGGGATGCCCAGCAGTCTGCAAACACATCAAGAGCCTGCTGAAGGGAGGGAGGAGCAACCCACAGCCCATGCTGAAGAGCTGAGAGATGAGCTCAAACTGCAGCCAAAAGATTCAGACCCATCTTAGCACAAACATGAACAGCAAGGCAGCTGGAAAAACAAGTACCATGGAGAAACCTACACCAGAAAAAATCCTCCAGGTCTCTTCCTGGCTGACCTTTTCTATAGTTTTGCGGAAGCTCAAGCTGATTTGAGCATCAAAGCTGCTAGTACATGGTGCAGTTAGAAAGGCAACACAGTCCTATCCCAACCGTAGCAAATTCCTCCCTGGATAAATCAGGCAGTAGGCTCAGAGTTTCCACTGCTGGCTAATCTGTGCCCAGCCTGCTCTGGGTACAGCTGCCTCTCTGAGATTAGCTCCAGGATCATGCCCTGACCTTTACCTCTCCTCCCTTAGGCATTTTTGTTTGCTTGCTAAAATGATTTAGAATTCCTACATATTTGAGCACCTTAATGCATTTGCAGTCATGCAGTACCTGGGCAGGGACACCAGTAACCATGAATGCAGTTGTAAGGACTGCAGAAACTGCTATCGATTGCTCAACAACCCCAGCTCAAAGGGAAAACAGGTGTCCCCTGCAAAACCCATATTGCATGAGGCAGGAGCTGGCCATGCTGGCAAAGATTTTCCAGCATGGAGTGAGCAATTTATTTTGTTAGGTCAGTAAATATTATGTCTTGGTTTTATTTTATATGTTTGTTTGTTCGTTTGTTTGTTTTGTTAAGGAGCTAAATAACTCTGATGAACCTACAGTTCATCAGGGGATTTTTAGCTAAATTAAAAAGAAAAAGTACAAGAGTGCACAGAGTTAAACCTTTGGGAAAGCATGTGCTGCAGCCTGGGAAAGTATCTCACCATCCTGAAAATGGACCTTTTTGGTTTTCAAGTCCCGTTCCGTATTCTCAGGGGAAGAGGTAGTGTGCAGTTCCCTCCAGAAAAGGATTAGATCCATATTAACACTAATTTATTTTTTATTTCCTCTTGCTTGTCTTAAGTTCAGGCTATTTCTGCTCTTTGTGTTGAGAACAGCTTCAATCTGAAGCTTAATTTTTTAAGGGAAAACTTACACCATCTGTAAATGCTTCCCGGTAGCATTTGGAACAGTTTTCTTTCCTTACCTCGCAGTGTTCCCAGCTGGTTTTCCCACTCCTCTGCCCCACTGAAATTTTGGGGAGGACATGGCCTGGATGCTCAGATGCTCAGTGAGCACCACTCCAGCGTGCGCCACCAGGACAATGCAGTGACAACAGCTGCTCTGTCTTTCCGTGCAGAGAGCAGGGTGGCAGAGACAAGGATGCTGTGCTCGTGGAGGCAGCCCAGGTTGTTCAGGTGCTGAGTTTTTGAGCTGTTTCCAGCTTCCTCGGAGCACTGCTTTTTCCATTAACCTCTGCATCTCATCTCCTTGATTGTGGAATTGGGGAGGGTCCCTGTGGTCAGCACACACAATAAATACCAAAAACTTAGCTGCTGCTTCCTTATCAGCCATTGTGAGGTTTGCTGAGTGTAGTGTTAGTGAAACACCATAAATATTGAGACCCCAAAACTTACTGTGAATGGAGACCCTCTAAACTATATGTATGTACTAATCATCATGCACAACCTGTAGGGCAGCAGAGTGGATTTTGAGCCTGAGGTGTCACATCATCAGGAGAGTTTTACAAGCTGGAAGGTATTTTTGAGGAAGTTTATTTTGAAAATCCCTGCTGGCATTTCATTTTGCCAGTGCAAGTCTGTGATGTGGCTGGTGAGCAGCCACACCATGCACCTCCACTGCTCTGCTGGATGGGTGATCATTGACCAAGGCAGAGCCTGGCCCATTACCCACGTGTAGAAAAGTGCTGTATTAATGCAGCCCCAAGGTAGAGCTGAACAGAAATTCAAAATTCAGAGACAAACATGACTCAGGAAGTAGATAGTCTTCATTTATTTCTCTCAGTGGATTCAGAAGAGGAGTAGGTAGAGGAAGTGCTTTTTCCCCAGACATGACTTCTCTGCACAGAAGTGGACCTTAAGGCAACTGGGATTTGGGAGAGGGTAGCACAGGTCTGCCTCTGGCATGAATTTGTTGTGTGGTGTTGCAAAGACATTTCACCTCCATCCTCTATGTTTGCTTTGTCCAAATAGGCAGAGCTTTACCAGGGTAGGTTGCTGCATTTTTTGGTAGTATTTGGGACACTCCAGAGGATCCTGGAAATCAACAGCACTTTCTTACAGGGTCCTGCAAGGTTTGGTCTTTCCTTGAGTCTCCTTAGTGAAGAACAGAGCAGAGTGACAGCTTCTAACCCCAAGCCATGGCTGAATCTTAACAGTAAGACTAAGACTCAGCACAAGAGCAAGCAGCAAACCATGGATATTCAAGCCTGTCTTACACAGGAGCTCACCATCCTCATGAAGGTCTAATTTCTTCATGAACACGAGTGGGTTTCTAGGTGTGCCTACTGTAACAGCTTCATGCAGCCACTGCCTTAAAGTTGCTGCTTTTCTTTCCCTCACATTCCCTTTCAAGGGAGAAACAGCCACTTCTCACCCAGCTAGAGCACTTTGATCTCCCAGCTGTGGGCTTTTTGGCTCTGCAGCCCATCTAGTAGGCTTCAGTGGGGTGCCTACAGGCCAAAGGGTTTCCCATTGTCCTGCTGTAACCACCCAGCTCTGCTGCAGGACACCTTATCACTTTTCCTCCCTCCCTCTTTGTTTCTCAACTTGGATATACCATAAATGTCCCAGCAATCAGGTCAGCACACCGTGCCCATTAAGCAGCATAGGACCTCCGGGTCATTGCACCACGGAAGGGTGATGGATCAGAGCCATGGCTCATACCTGTGCCCATGATATATGTGCACTAGATATATGATACTGGTGCCACACCTATACCATCTCTGTGTGTGCACCACCAAAATGATGATTCAAGGGCTGCAATGATACCCATGATGCTACTCTTGGTCCATACCCTGAACCACTGTGCTGGTTCTGCCCAGCCCATTTTGCTGTGTCTGGCCCTGTTGTATTTTCCTCCTTGCCCCATCACCCAGCCCAGGCACTAGTAGGTGTCACAGAGATGAAGACCAGTGACAGTAGGGGTGCAAGGATGAGAGAAGAAGGACACATGGAGAAGGACAGATCTGAGGCATCACCCTCATCTCATTCTGTACCATGAATTATGGAGGAGGACTTCTATGCCAAAATAACCCCCCAGCTCCACTAGCATGGAAACAACAACTACAGCCAACATGGCTTCACTAAGAGCAAATTGTTCCTGACAAATTTGGTGGCCTTCTACAACGGGGTTACAGCATTGATGGACAAGGGAAGAGCAACTGACCACATCTACCTAGACTTGTGCAGTGTCTGACACTGTCCTGAACGACACCCTTCTCTCTACATTGGAGAGGCATGGATTTGACAGGTGGACCACTCGGTGGATAAAGAACTGGCTGGATGGTCACACTCAGAGAGTTGCATTCCTCTGGGATCAGTACTGGGACTGGTGCTGTTCAACATCTTTGTCAGTGACATGGACGGTGGGATCGAGGACACCCTCAGCAAGTTTGCTGATGACACTAAGCTGTGTGCTGGGGTGACATGCTGGAGGGAAGGGATGCCATCCAGAGGGACCTGGACAGGCTGGAGAGGTGGGACCGTGCCAACCGCCCGGAGTTCAACCAGGCCAAGTGCCAGGTCCTGCACCTGGGTCAGGGCAATCCCAAGCACAAGTACAGGCTGGGTGGAGAATGGATTGGGGGCAGCCCTGAGGAGGACTTAGGGGTACTGGGGGATGAAAAGCTGGATATGAGCCGGCAGTGTGCGCTGGCAGCCCAGAAAGTCAACTGTATCCTGGTCTGGATCCAGAGCAGCATGGCCAGCAGGTCAAGGGAGGGGATTCTCCCCCTCTGCTCTGCTCTGCTCTGGGGAGACCCCCCCTGCAGTTCTGCCTCCAGCTCTGGGGCCCCCAACAGCAGAAGGACATGGACCTGTTGGAACAAGTCCAGAGGAGGCCACAAAGATGCTCCGAGGGCTGGAGCCCCTCTGCCCTGGGGACAGGCTGGGAGAGTTGGGGGTGTTCAGCCTGGAGAAGGGAAGGCTCCGGGGAGACCTTAGAGCCCATTCCAGTGGGGGCAACAAGAAAGCTGGGAGGGCCTTTATACAAGGACAGGTAGTGACAGGACAAGGGGTGATGGGTTTAAACTGAAAGAGAGAGAGATTGAGACTGGACATCAGGAAGAAGTTCTTCCCAGTGAGGGTGGTGAAGCACTAGAACAGGTTGCCCAGAGAAGCTGTGGATGCCCCATCCCTGGAAGTGTCCAAGGCCAGGCTGGATGAGGCTTTGAGCAACCTGGTCTAGTGGAAGGTGTCCCTGCCCATGGCAGGGAGTTTGAGTCTGGATGGTCTTTAAGGTCCCATCCAACCCAAACCATCCTGTGATTTTATGATTCTATGAGTGTGCAAGGATTTTTTCCAGTGCTTGGACCATGAGGTAGACCACAAGGAGCAGTGAGATGTTGAACTGAATTGCTCTGTCTCCCAAACTATGGTTAACTCCTCAAGCAGTGCATCTTCTCATGCAGGTGACACATGGGAACAGCCTACCCAGCAGGCCATAATGTGATGTTCCTGTCCCTTTTTGTAGGACATATTTTCCAAGCCATCTGCAAACGCCGACTATGGCGTTTCTCATCTGTAATGTCAACAGGCAGGAGCGTGGCAGAGCTGAATTTAGTCACATAGCTCTCCCAATGTGTCACTGCTGAAAGGTCACTGCATCTCTCCTTACCCTGCTGGCACAGCGCCTGAGGGAGCGGGCAGTATGATATAACCTAGCCCTGTCAGGATCTTTCTGTACTTGGCAGGGCAGCCGTACCTCCCTTATTATTGCCTGCAAACAAAACACCTCAGTGCTTTGCAGCACCCTCAGAAACCCTCCATGCCATGGGGCTGGCGTGCAGCTGAGCTCGACGCAGAGACAATGCTGCTGTTTGATTGCTCTCAGCTGCTGCCACCATTCTCCCACTTCTGTATTTGTTTTTGCTGACAGCTGTTGACATCCCACCTTGAACCTGGAGAGCTGCATGAAGAAGAGCCAGGCACACCAGGAGAGGCAGCGTATTGGCAGAGCGGGGAGCAAGCAAAGAACTAATGACAGGCAATATAGCATCTTTTGCTCATCATGCTGCACAGCCTTCAGCAAGCAGCACAGCCTTCAGCAAGCAGCACAGCTGGGGAAATAGCCCAGGGAGGGGGACTGATGTGCTGAGCTTGGTGCCTAAAGTTCCCCAGGGTGATGCACACCGAGGTGAGAGTATGTCACGCTACAGGACGTGGCTCCATTGCACCATGTGCGTTCATTGTAATGTCACACCTGCCTTTGGTCTCTTCTTGGTCTTCTGAGCTACCCAACCTGATCTTCTCCCTGTCCATTTTGTGGCAGAGTCTTTCTGCCAGGCTGACAAAATAGACACTATATCCATCCCATGAACAAAAGCTGGAGGCGGGGGGGGGGGGGGGGGGGGCAGGGTCTAAATTTATTCCTGAATGTTGTTGATTTGCACAGTTGAGAATCCTAAAGTCAGGGATCTGCTGTCTTTCCTCCCAGAGCAGCCTGTGAAAGCAGCGATGCTCATCGTGTCTCTAGAAATCAGATCAGCCAGATGTATTGGAGGCCATGAATATGCCTGAAGCAACCAGTTGCAGGCGGTAAAGAAAGGGCCCAGCACAGCAGGGCAGGCAGCAGAGAACTGGAAATTGCTGCATGTGCTTGCAGCTGGTGCTCAGCACTTCCTCTGTCTCCAGAAGGACCTTGGCCATCGATGCTGGGCCGGGTGGGTCCCATCCAATGCCCCAACTTCTCCAGGAAGGGGAGTGCCGTCTCTTCACTGCCCATGTACGGCTCTGAGCTCACCCAGCCTCGAGCGCTGGCTGGTCCTGTAGCGTCCCTCCCTGACTCACATCACCCCACCAAGGACAGTGGCTTACCCCAGGGATGTGACCGCAGCAGTGGGAGCGGAGCTGCTGCAGACACTCACATTCCCAAACCCCTGGGAGAGTGAGATCAGACCTGCCTCTTGGGAGGAGAACGCCGGCACAACACAAGCCCTCGGATTGCTTTGTTCAGAGCAAGAAAAAACAAACGTTTTCCTTCTTAATTAACATCCTTCAACCCTCAAACACGCCAAGCAATTATTCCTTCTATATGTCACTCAGTCTAATGACTAGTTAATAATAAAAGCCATGCTGGTCTGCAGCCTTCAAAGCCAGGAAGCAGATTTTAGAGTTAATCTCCTTTCACAACAAGCTTCAAAACATGTCTGTGTTTATTCTGGGACAAAACCATTGGGAGAGAATAGACTTGAAGAGGGCAAACAATTTTTTTCTGTATGGGAATATTTAATATATTGTTATTAAGAAAAGTGAATAATAGAGGAAAGTACTTTGAAATGATGGCTGGAAGGTGGCAGCAGGTAGGGCTTTGAGTCAATGATCCTGGGCAAAAGCCCTTCAGCTGCAGAGCACTGGTTGAAGGCAGTGCCACCCTCCTCCTGCCATAAGGCTCTCCTGCCTCCTTCAGCCTTTCACCATTCACTTTGTCCCATTTGTAGCTAAGCTTCAAACCCATCAGACTTGCTCACCAAGCCACCCTCATGTCCATAGCTCCCCTGAGCAGTGTTTCGGGCAGTCGCTCACAGTACTGGGGCAGTATAGCATAAGCAATGCTGAACTTTTGACAGGCTTTTAGGTATTCTCCTACTTGCTGTGCCTCGAGGACCATGAGTCCTTCAGGAAAGATGGCCCTAAGCCCACTTCTTGGTGGCAGGCTGGAGCATTTCTGGGCTACCTGCAAAATCCCTTTCCCATGTGTGGATAATCCAGGCTGCCCAAGGCTTGCTGGAGGTCGAGGCGAGCTACAGCTCCTCCTGGCCCATAGAGATGCGGTTGTGGAGTGAGGGGGACAAGCCTCAGTCCCGTCCCGGCATGCAATCAGGATGTGGGCAGCCAAGCATCCGGAGCCAGAAGCTGAGAAGCTGCCCAGTGTGGACAGCCACAAGCATCAAAGTGCTGTGATTCATCCCAGGGAGAGGTCTCTTGCCAGTAATTGCATTTTTTTTTCTTCAAGGACTCCTATGTTCCTTTCCCAGATCTCCGTATCCCTATGCCTTGAACGAGACAATCCTTTTCCAGTGTAACAGGCAATGGGGGAATGGGGAAATTTAGCCCAAAGCACTAGAGACATCAAAGTGAGGGAGCTCTGTAATTCATGATGTCTCTGCAAGGCAGGCTCAGAGAGAACAAGAAAAATTCCTTCTCCAGAAAGATGTGGGAACATGAGCAATGTGAAGGGAGGAACACTTTGGGGAGACATGGAGCAATTATTAAACATCTGTCTTTCTGAATGAGGAATCAGATGTTCAAAGACAGCAGATGATTTAAAAAGGAGGAGGAAGTAACTAGAAATAAATAAAAAATGCAGTTGCACTGACCAGAAAGATCAGGTCTGGACATGGTACTGCAGAAAGTGAGGCGGGAAAGGCAGAAAAGCCCAAGCCAGCTTGGGGGAGATGGTTTCCCACAGCCTGGGGAATGAATCAAGGCTGCAGCCTCAGTCCAGGCTGCCTGCGGAGGCGGCCTTCCCTCTGGCTGTGGGACACTCGCAGCTGAAGGGTGTTTATTGTGCAACTCTGGTGCTTTCAGATGGGAACAAGCCACCTAAATACCTCCTTGGTTTGATGTTTAGTCTCACTGGGTCTTGGTACCTCTACTAAGAAGGTGCTGCTGCCATCCCTTATGTAGTGATGGGGACAGGACCTTCCACTTCAGGGTGTTGTGCACTGCGTAACGGGTACCTCCGGCTGTCTTCTCAATAGCCGTACTGGGAGGGCTAGAAGAGGGTTAACATCACTGTCAGCTGAAAAATTTCCCATTTCTGAGACATGTCTGAGCTAGGGACATCTTCCACCCACTGCACGTGGAGTGTCTGGCAGGAGAACAATAACCACCACAAAAATACCAACGCAGGTGTCACCGTCTCCTGTGAGAAATGTGTCCTGCTTTTTAGATTTTTCAGGAATTAATTGAAACTATATTTGTGGGTTTTGTTGCAATGGGGGTTGCCATGACAACTGCTACAGCTACTCAGAAAAAAAAATAGCAAGGGCTCCGGCTGTCACTGGGGCCATCTGTCCCTTCCACGGAGGGTCATTATGAAGCCATGTACCAACCTCCCTGAGCCAAATCTTCATTTAATCCTATGGTGATAAAAGTGTTTGGTACAATTTATCAAAAAGCTTCTCTTCTGAATCACTGTTTCTTTTCTCTGCACTGACATGATAATTTCCTCTATATTGGTACAAATTAAATTCTAATGAGGAAGCTTCGCATTTCAATGTGATGGAGAGCTTTTCTTCTCTAAGATGCACAGAAGCATCACACCCGTTGTGGAGGGAGAAGGGATTAAATACGAATCACGAGACAAGAGCATGCTTTCCTTGCCTGTGTCGCTGATGCTGCCTTCCAGCGCTAGAGGTGCAGGATCCCTTTGGCAGCCTTGGCAAGGGCAATTTTCCTAAGGTGTGTTATTATTATTCACCATAATGTGATGGTATTATGTAGTCTGGGTGGCTGCATGTTCCTCTCTGAGCTGAGACCACAAAACCCTCCGAGGATGGAGGTGGTGAGCAGTTCCTGGAAAGGCGTCTGGGATGTGGTGGTGGGCAGGGTTGAGTCGCCCTGGGCAGGGGGAATGAGGTTGAGCTCAGGCACCTCCCTTCTGTTAAACTGGGGGCTGCTGTCAGGATATTCTGGGTGGCATGTGACACCTCAGTCCTTGCTACGGCAGTGCCTGCAGATCCCCAAGTTCCACTGGGGAGGAAGGGGATGCCTCTGCTGGTGCAATTTGATCTGGAGGATATTTTCAGTTGTGCTTTCTCTGTAACACTGTTACGGAGAGGGCACCCCCGCATTTCAGCAATGTGAACTGGTCTTTCAGGACTGCCATCCCCATCATACAGTCCATCTGATGGTTGAAGGCGTGCGGACCCACTGGCAGGGAGCAGGGGGCTGTGTCATTGGCTCTCTGCATGCAGGGGAGATCCCTGGAAAAGTATTAGATAGGGGAGACGCAGAAATGGTGGGGTCTGGGAGCTTCCCTGCCCCATGGGTCCATACACTGGTACTAGTGTAGCATGGGGGGATAAGAAGACCTCAAGCATGGAAATCTGCTCTCCACATGACAGGAACAAATCCCAGCTCCACAGAATTAAAACACAGGGGAAAACTTCAAAGAAGACCCCAGCTGAATCTCAGCAGAGTGACAGCTTTTCATCCGGATCCTCTCTGGAATGGGAGGGCCTTGCTGCAGGCACAGGGAGCCTGGGTGGCTCAATTCAACTCCAAGCAACTTATTTCCAGAGTCCCTGCAAGCTGCTAAATCTTCTGTAACAAATTCCCCATCAGAAGGGCGACAGGGGGACGGGGACAGGGATGGGGGACAGGGCAGGTCACAAAGCCCAGAGCTTCACCTGTGAGTAGGAGGAGGATAAACCTCTGAATTATTGGAAAGCCCATTCCCAGGGGCTACTGGGACCCTGCCTGCAGACCGACAGAGCCTATTTGAATTTGACATTCACTGTAAAGTCAGGAGCAGGCAGAGAGTTGACTCCAACCAAAACTGCACTGGCATTAGCTTGACCCCTGTAACGTGAATCTGCTGTGCCCACGTGACGCTATGCATCAGAATAATCTCTGACATCTGCTGCGATACAGGGCCAAAGCCACCCTCAGTGGAAACAGCAGGGCTTTATTTGACTCAGTGGCCTTTACGCCAAGGTTGCTTTTGGCCCCAGGAATGTAAGTTGCTGCCTCCACAGCATTATTTACTGGATGCTTGTCCGTAGTTGTAGCTGCACTTTCTTGGCCAGCAACTTGTATCCTATGCTTTGAAAGCTGCTTATATTGAAACTTCCCAAAAGTTGCCAGGTAGATGCCAAAAGATGCCATGTAGAAAGCAAAAGATTAGAGGCCCTGGAAGAAGGTGGTCAATCTGAGACACTGGTTTTCTAGTACCGTTAATTCCAAGCAATCTCAGTTGTAAACAAAGTTTGCAGCAATCACAGGAAAAAAGAAAAGCATGTTATGAACTCTATCTCTCCTTGGAGAAATGCAGCTGCTGGGTTGTCCCAGAAATCTTTTCCTGAAAGGAAATCATGAGTTCTTCTGGAGAAGTTGCTTGGAAGATCCAAATCTGAGAGTGCTGCAGAGTCCTCAGCCCTGTCCTGGTGCCACGAGACTGATGTGCCTTTGGCCACCTGAGGAGCATCGAAGTCCTCAGAGCTGCCCAAGGGGTGCTAAGTCATGCCCTGTTGTATGTGTACACAGCGCTGGCCTCTGTACAAGAGGAGCCATCCACGAGACTTCTATTCTGTATGAGTTAGAGAACAGCATGGTTGACAAAGTTATTGTAGCAAGCCAAAATAAAGCTTCGCTGTATAGTATGGGCTGAACATGGCATAGGCATGGGACAACCCGGGAATAACTCTGAGAGACACGGATAAGCCAAACACCACTGAACGTGCATCTGATGTTTAGAAACAAATGTCAAATTTCTGCATAATGGCCCCACACATCCGATTTGTAGAAAAGCCAGGGAAACCAATCCAAAAGAAATGGAATTGAGAGGGACAAGGGCAGGGGTTCAACAGCGCAAAAACATCAAACCAAAGCCTGTCCCCTGGGCCCAGGCACTGATGAGCACAAAAGAAGGAGCCTAAGGTGGAGAACGCTTCCAGAACCCGATGTCTCCCTGTTTTATGTTTTGGGAATTGCTTTATCTTTTGGGAATGCCACTTCACAAATTGCAAATAGAAACTTGCTGTGACTTCAAAAGACCCTTCTTGTTATTTCAAGACTCAAGTTCCTCTTCCATTGGGTGTAGAGGGTTGGAAGGACTTCCAGTTATCTTTTTCTCAGTTGCTGTGATTTCCAGGGAAGAAAGCAGAGACAGGAGCAGCAGAGTCAGGAGCTCTGTGCATGTTGGATGTCTTCTGTGGCCTCATGCACATCATGGTGCAACTTCCTAGCACAAGAATTAATGAAGAGTAATTTGCTTTCCCTGCTGTGATCAGTCCCAAGAGGGCAATCCTCTCGCTGGGGTGATGCTGACACAATTATCTGAAACACATTGCTGCACGCTCAGCCTCTAACTTGGGAAAAGAAAATGTGCCTTGGCAGCCTTCTTGGAAAAGCTTTGGACACATGCTTCAGGAACAGAACTCTGCACAAGCATGTTCCCTGTGTTCCTGGAGGGAAGCTCCACGTACCTGTGTGTGTGGTTGCTGTAGAAGCAGAAAAGTACACTGGTTTCTCACATGAGGACCAAGTGAAGGTGCCAAGCTTGTTCCCTGAGACCTGGACTCAAACCAAGAAGCTGGCAGAGACGAAGGGTTTTCCTTATGTGAAGCCAGAGTCTGTGCTGGCGTAAAGCAGAATAGTTCCAGTGAGGGACTAGCACAGACTCACTTGTGAGTGTAATGGGGCCTGCAGCAAGAGAAACTATTTTTTTATATCCTTGGACTTGCAAGAGCTTCGTCCAACAGGATGAATGCTTTATCTTTTAAAAGAGAGAATGATGTAATTTTTTTCTGTTTACCTTCCCCAAACAAGGAGCTGAGCCAGTGACTACTTGAGGTCTATTTCTGATCTGTATTTGCTAGAAGCTGTTTTGACTGAATTTTTCAAAGCTGCTAGATAAGTCTCATGTAAAATGAAAAAATTAGGCAGATTTTTGTATTACTCTGCCCACTTGCTACATTGCCTCTTTTTGTTCTGGGTCACCAAAACTTTACAGCCTGGCCTAGTTAGTACACAGAAAAACAGATCTCCTGTCTCCTTGCTGGCTTAGGAACACAAGGATAAAATTAGAACAGTAATTGTCCATGTTAATGTGAATTATCGTTTTGTATTTCTTCATTTCTGATGTTGCTTGACCCAGCATAACCTTATGAGGTGGGTGTCCAGACCACAGAGGGTGAATGATAGGAAAGGGAAGAACGTTAAATACATAAAGACTGGACAACTCATTAGAGAGACTGTGACACAGGTAAAGTTTGCTTTTCTGATTTGGCCAGATCCATGCCTTCCATTTCCTACTTTAGCATTTGTTTGGGGCCACTGAGGTTTCCCAGAAGGCCAGATCCCCAGTCAAACATCAGGTCTTCTTGGACCACCCTCTGTGATGTGTCCCATCAGTGCAACCAATGCAGCTCTGTCTCCTTTCTTTGGGATTTTGGATGATGTGGGAAATTTTCCTCAGATCCAGGCCCAATATCAGCAGATGGTAATAGTTGGAAAAAGAAAGCAGATCACTGAAGTTTGGTGGTCACTTGGGAGCCCCTGCCATTTGAACCTGGGCTGTAACACATAGGTTGCATACGTTAATGGTGTGTCCACTGCTTTCCTTTTCATCAGAAGTGCCCACCTTGCTGGGCTTGTCGCTGCAAAATGCAGGACTTTGTCCCATCCCGTTTCCCTTCCTCTTCCTCGTGTCTGTGTAGCTCCTACATCTTTGTTTTCCTGTGAATGCTGTTTGAGATCTTTCCCATATACAACCCTTGCTCCATGAGTCAGGTTCTCTGACTCCATCTGACTCACCACTTTGACTTTCTAAATCTCCTAAAAATTTCCACCTCACTTCACCTCTTAATTTATCTGCTGACATTGCTATCTTCGATTTGGCTCTGAAAACCATCCAGAGTGGTGGTTAAGCATAGGATTGACTCAGGAATGAGCCAGACACAAGGTGGCCTTGTCACCTGGGAGAAAGAACCTCTATGAGAACTTGACTAACTCCTCTGCAGCTTTCCTGCAGTTCCTTAGAGACCATGAGTGAAGATGACTGAACTTCATATGGCAATGCTGAGGATGCAAGAAAGTTTCAAAACGTAGCTGTATTTGTTCTTAGGAAAATGAGAGTCCAGAAATCTGATCCCAAAGTTATTTAAAAGGTAATAGGTGTGATTTTCTTCCAGTTACAAGGAAGAAGCTGAGGACACATGGATGCTTGACTGATGACACTCTGTCAGGGTGAGGAACACCCTGAACATCCTGAAGTGCCCCAGCCAGGCTGGATGCTGTGAGTGAAGGGCTGGATTCCCAAGATGACTGAACTCTGGTACTTCAGGCACTTTAAAGACTATGAGATCTTAAATATGAGATTTGTGTCTTGAAACTATCAGGCAGGTAGCTGGCGGGGGGGTGTGTGTGTTGACACACTGGCTGAAGATGTTCCCAAGCCTTCCCTCAGCTCCCAAAGCTAAATACATCTGTATTTTCCTGCACACATCTAGGAAAGGACAGAGAACTCAGCAACTAGCAGAGCAGCATCTTAGCCCATCTATGATCAGTCAGCAAAGGATATTTCCCCATGACCTGTCAACTCAATTGTTTCAGATTATCTGATTATTCAGATGATTAATGATACTGGGAATGTATGGAAATTTCAAGGATGTCATCACTGCTGTTCAGTGCGTAAACAATCTGCAGTGGACATAAATACAGTTCTGAACAATAGTTCCACATGTCCACAGGCAATAGGCTACCCTACAAGAAGAAACCAGACCTGCCAAAACCCACACACTTGGTTTGATGTGGATGGTGATTTAGCTTTACCAATACTTGTGGTGAAACTTCCATTATGCAGGAAGAGCACCCAAAATGAATGAACAAAGACATCATTTTTCATTACATTAACCCACAACTTCTGCATTTGATGAAAAAAACCCAAACAAACCAAATGTTTTCAGGCAATGTTTTGACACTGAATCTCTGGAAATGGAAACCATGGATCACCACCTCTGTTCTCAACACCAAGCTTTCTGCCATTACCACTCCTTTGAAGTACCAAGGAAAAGGTGAAGAAACACCCAACTTTCAAGGTCTTTTATGTTCATTTTATGTAAAGTCTTGGCAGAAATTCTTTGCCAGCATTCCAAAAACTCAGCAGAGTTTCCTTTATGAGGATTGTTGACTTGAATGAATATCTTCTGCATACTGGTCTTAAATGGCCACCAGAAGCTCCTGGGAAATATTTTACTTGCCTGAATACATGTTTAAGTAGATTCCAAGAGATATAAAAAATACTAGACAGTACAGCTTTTCCATGAATGAAACAAAAAAATATCCATCCTCTGTGACCAGATTAATTTTATTAACTTGTGAAGAATTCTTGAGCTGTGTATATCAGCATTAATATATATGCCTGTTAAGAACACAGAAGGAATTAGAGGACTTCAAAATTTCTTGTTCATACTCTGCTGATAAGTATGTATTTTTGGAATATTTACATTTCCAAATAAGGAAAATGCTAATAACAGAAATCTGTGAATTAGCTACTGTTCTCCTAAAGAAGTCTTTTGTCCATTTTTTTCAGTCTCTTTGTTCCACAAGGGAAGCATAGCAATTAGCACTGATTATGTGACTGGTAAATTATCAACCACTAAGTTCCAATCTACAATGCATTTGAAAGACAGCTTCGATTGTAGAGACCAAGATCACAACTCAGGTTGTCTGGGGTCCAAGGGCTTGTATAAAGATACTCTGAACAAGGAGGAATTCCTAGCTTTCTGTGAGATGTACTAATTTTCTGGGTAATAAACAGTGACTAGTATTACTGAAATTAAGTTTGAAGATGTTAACCTTTGCGATTGTGTAACTACCGGTCTGATAAGGAAGGATAGTCCTGAGATATGCGATGACTCACAGCTGACACAAATTCATACCAAACCGATCTAATTTCCTCTTTGACAGAGCAAGAGAGAGTAAAGAGAGAAGGAGAAGCAGTATAAAGTAATTTATCTTGAACTTAGGAAGGCTTTTATATTGCCTTATATGGCATTTTCCTAAGTCATCTCTGAAAATAAGGTCCAAGAATTAATACTGAAATGTAAAAAATTGGTTGAAAAACCATAATGGAGAGAGAGTTTTTAGGGCTCACTGCCAGACTGGTATTACTGGCACTGTAATAATGGCACTAGCTGGAGAAGGGGAGAGGAGAGGAGAGGAGAGGAGATGAAACTGCAATGGCATCTTGAAGAAACTGCAAACATGTTGAGCTGAGGGTTAAGACTCAAAATTACCTTGGTCAGTTGGAAAAAATATCCCAAAGAAATGTAGTGCTGTCTGATAGAGATTAATGCAAAGTTTGGCATATAGGGTGAAAATAAACACATAGTACAGGAAGGAGAACATCTGGGTGGTTCTACAAAACATGAGATGATTATGATTTGCAAACTGAACATCTGGCAGTAATGTTATACTGCTGCTGCAAAAAAGATAATTCCGTAGGTCAGCAAAGATATGGGCTGATGGGAAAGAGCATAGAAGAGAACAAGAAGGACCATGGGCTGCAATGCCTGAAAATGAGAAATTCGAGGGAATGCACAGTAACGATTTCCAACACACAAAGGACTACCGGAAATAGTCAGGGTGAAATGTACACCCCATGTGCAGGGCAGGTAGGCCAAGACATAATTGGTGTAAACTGCAGAGGGGAGGCTGGAAGCTAAAGTTTAGGAAAAGTATCTAATGGTGAAGATACCTGGGCACAGGGAATTGCCAGGAGTGGCTGTGGAAACATACCCCCTCCAAGGATTTTGGGGGAGAGCATAGACAAAGATCTCTCAGAAACAGGTAGTTACAGATAAACCTTCCTCTGACAGTTGAATGAAATGACATTTCAAGATCATCACCAGGCTTATTTTCTATAGTTATCCTCTTAATCCCTGTGTTTGGCAAAACTCAGAGCACTGGAATGTTTTTTATTTTACCTTATTTGGAGGATAACAGCAAATCTTTCTTTGTGACAAAGAGGAAACCTTGTCTGGGAGCACATGGGGCTCCCAGCATGTCTGCATTTGCTGATTCAGGCAAGAGTCCAGACTGGGGATCCTGGTTCTCTGTGTCCTCCCATTACAGCAGCTGCACTTAAAACCAGCAGTGTCGTTCCCTCATTCTTGGCCTTTAGAGGGGTTTTTGCTGCACAACCTCAGCACACATTTCACCCCAGAGAACCAGGCTACCTCCTGCTGTGCAAAAAGGGAGATCCACCAGCTTGGATTACACATCAGAAATTCATATTTTTCAAGTACCTCAAGACCCTCAAGCAGCAGACGCAGAAATACAAAGGAATGAGTGGGTTTGCACACAGGTAGAACCCTATATGCCAAGAATCCTTGTGCTCACTGCAGAGCAGTAGGAAGGCACCTGCAATGTAGGAGAGAAAGAACCACATGAGGTATTCATGCCCGTCTCTCAGAAGCATGGACTAGACATCCCCTTTTCACCCCCCAAAATCCCCCACATCTCAGCATAATACAACAAACTTAGAGGCCTTATTTAAAAAAAACCCTCAGAATACAATTTACACAAAGAAGAATCAAGGCATCCAAAAGATGTTATCAGTGCCTAGCTATCTGTTCTAGCTATCTATATCTACTGGGGCAGAGTCTAGTTGGAGGCCTGTGGCTAGTGGCGTCCCCCAGGGGTCAGTGCTGGGTCCAGCCCTATTCAATATATTCATCAATGACCTGGATGAAGGGATGGAATGTCCTCTCAGCAAGTTTGCTGATGATACCAAACTGGGAGGAGTGGCTGCCACACCAGAAGGCCGTGCTGCCATCCAGTGACCTGGACAGGCTGGAGAGCTGGGCAGGGAGAAATCTAATGAAATTCAATAAGGGCAAGTGTGAAGTGCTGCATCTGGGGAGGAACAACCCCATGGATCAGTACAGGTTGGGGGCTGTTCTCTTGGAGGGCAACTCTGGGGAAAAGGACCTTGGAGTCCTAGTGGATAACAGGATGACCATGAGCCAACAGTGTGCCCTCATGGCCAAGAAAGCCAATGGCATCTTGGGATGCATTAAGAAGAGTGTGGCCATCAGTTCTCCTTCCCCTCTACTCTGCACTGATGAGGCCTCCCCTGGAGTGCTGTGTCCAGTTCTGGCCTCCTCAGCTCAAGAAGGACAAGGAGGTACTGGAGAGGGTCCAGCACAGGGACACTACGATGATGAAGAGCCTGGAGCACCTTCCATATGAGGAAGGGCTGAGAGAGCTGGGGCTGTTAAGCTTGGAGAAGAGGAGGCTGAGGGGGAATCTTATCAATGCTGATCAATATCTAAAGGGGGGGTGTCAGGAGGATGGGGCCAGGCTCTGCTCAGGGGTGTCCAGTGACAGGACTAGGGGCAATGGCCACAAACTGGAAAACAGAAGGTTCAACCTGAACATGAGGAAACCCTTCTTCCCTGTGAGGGTGACAGAGCCCTGGGACAGGCTTCCCAGAGAGGTGGGGGAGTCTCCTTCCCTGGAGACTTTCAAAAGCCTCCTGGATTTGTTCCTGTGTGATTTGCTCTAGGTGATCCTGCTCTGGCAGGGGGGTTGGATTAGATGATCTCTGGAGGTCCCTTCCAATTCCTAACACTCTGTGAATCTGTGAATCTCATTTATCTTTGCTGCTGGAACAGGCACAGTCCACAGAAATACTCTACAGCTTTAGTAAAGGCTGCATATACAATTAAATTTCCAAGGCCTGATCGGAGTCCCAGTGATATCAGTATAAATCAGGGCTATGGAGCTATGAAGGCATGAAATGAGATCAGAACAGGCCCTGGAGCTTTCTCCCATGCCCAAGACCTACCCCTGGTTCCCTGTCAAACTTCAAGTGAGATCTCACTTGCAGAGTGTGTTCTTGTTGGTGTAATGCCACCACCAGACTTTCTGCTGGAATCAGCCATCCAGTAACTCATTACTTCCAAATCATTAAATTATTTCTCTCTAATCCAATTAGTTATGTAAGCACAAAACAATCCATTTTACTCTCTCCTATTGGGTGTTTAAGCTGGTGGCTCCATATCCATTTACTGATGTCCAGAGCACTAGTGTGGAGTGACTGGCAGGCAGTCTGCTTAGCTAAGTGCAGGCAGACAGCCAGTCCTTGACGGCACAGTACATTTACAGCTGCAACATGCAGTGTCCTAAACGCTCAATGCAATTTTGTAGCCATTTCGTAGCCATTTCCATGATTTCTTCATTTCAAAGAGTCTTTCTCCTTCCTCTTCTGGTTAAGAGGCAAACACTGTGTTTTTGTCTGGCTTGGAAGGTGCCTGCAACTGCTGCTCTCAGCAAGGCAGAGCTATCAGTGTGGGATGCTTGATGTGCAGTGTGCCAGCACGTGTGCTCAGATCTTGCAATAGGGGATCCAAGGCCGTAGCTCTGACTGGAAATCAGCCTAGCTGTGAGTGCAGCTTGATGAAACTCTGCTGCTCCACCTCCAGTGTAACCAAGCTGGGACTGCAGAGAGAAGAGACCACACAGGGTTTTCTTCGTCCACCCAGTGCAGCCTCACCAGCAGGGAGGTTGAGGTGCCCAGGGTCTGATGCTGGGAGTACCCCAGGGTCCAGGCAGACTGCAGTGCTGCATCAGTGCCTCTACCATGCCAGTTAGTACATGTCTACTTGTAGACGTCTCCCCCAAGACGCAGCAGAAACACACCCGAAGGCTGGCCCAGCATCAGATGTTGGATCTTGAGCCCTCTTCTGAGCCTATGAATATCCCTGCAGCCTTTAGCAAGGGAAGTGTTAGCCTGGGCCAAATTCCAGGCTAAGGAAAGTATACTGCAGCCCATAATTGCTGGATCTGCTTCAGCACCCAGCATGGCACAGCCCCAGCCCTGCCGTGGGGCTGCTCTGGGCAGCTGGCACAAGGCACGTGTCGCCCTTGAGAGGGAGAGGCATTTCCCAAGGCCTTTTCCAGGGAGCTCACCTGAGACAACCCATGGACACTGTAAGGTGAAAAAAAAGCAGCATAAAGTATTTTTCCTTACCTGAATTTTGTTATTTTTAACATTACACAGGGCTTTCTTGCACCTCACAAGATCCCCTGTGAGCCTTCTCATCAACAGCTTGAAGAGGATCCTTCTGATGAGGGCAGTGGAGGGAAACGGAGGTGTGTGAGGAGCTGCTGGAAAACGTCCAAGCACAGCTGGGATGCTGCAAGTGCTGAAAGTTTACATGGGTTCAGAACGTAACTGGAAAAATTCACAAAAAGGAATGCATTTAGGGTGGCTAACCGCAAAGAGCCCGCCACTAACTCAGCAAACCCCAGAGGCACAAACCAGTGGGGAAATTAATCTGGGTAACCATCTCTTCTCCTATTCACCCCCCAAGCCTCCACCCTTGCCTCCTGTTGCAGCGCATACCCTTGGTCCGACCTCGCGTTGCTTTTCTTGTTCTCTTAAGAAAAAGCATACCAATCAGAGAGTTTTTAAGCAGCCAGAGCTATACTCAATAGCCGCAAGGCTGGTGTATAATGAGCTTTCAGCTTATTGTTACTAAGTGGAAAGGCACAATTAAAGCCCATTAGCTACCATGACATCACCGGTTTGGAGGAAACGCTCTGTGCCGGGCAGGAAGGGGGCCGGACAGCCGTGCAGTTATCTGCAAGGACGCCTGGGGAAACGCCGGGCCCTGGGAGGTGACTCGTGGTTGTGCAAAGAGGTTGCCAACAGCCCATTCCAAACCAAAACTCATTACTTTTCACAAGCGGGCTGTGTGCTGGAGACGTGCACAGATTCGCCAACTCCGACAGCTCGGAGAGGTTGTGATACCTTTTGTCCGTGCTGCAAAACGTTCACCCCATAACTCATGAACCGGGTTGCAGAAGGCACATCAACACAAAGTGTCCCCCTGACAGAGCAAGGTTGAGCCTGCCGTGTTTCCATCCCAGTGGTGGCACAGCTGGCAGCAGGACAGCACCCAGCTGCTGCATGTCAGCACGAGCAGCAGCCTCACTGCTGGCATCCTTAGCCGCTGCGGCCGAGTGCGTGCCACGACGGAGCAGCAGCATGGAGACCCGCGGGGATTTCGTGAACTTTGCTGTCCTCACCCCTCCTGTTAACGAGAGCTGGGGGGGGGGGGGGTTCTGGGGTCATGTGTCTCTGGGGCAGGGGGGACAGCACTGCTAGGGGATGCCATTTGGGTTGAGGCGGTGCTCCGTCCACAGACTGCTGGAGCTGTTTGCAGTTTTGGAGCTGGCGGGATTTCCAAGCAGCAGCCTGGGACGGTCTGGAACAAGACCTGCTACCTGCTGTCCTCCTTGCTGCGTGCAGCCGGCTGCCGTGTGGGCGTGCGGCAGGGCTGGCATCACAGGGCACGGCACAGCCCTCCCCAGCGCAGCAGGCACACGCACAGCACTGCTCTCTGGGAGTCAGGATTGCCTTAAAAAGTCATGCGAGCTGGGGAAGGGACTGTTTCTTTTCACAGATACCGTGCTGAATTCTTGAGTTTGTTCACACCAAGAAGCCGCTCTCCTGGGTCACCAGGAGTTCCTCTCTTGGGTTGTTAGGGTGCACTTCATATTTTCAAGCTGATTTTTGCAACTGTGAAAGACTTTTTCTTCTTTCCTTCCTTTCACCCTTCTTTTGGCCTTCCTTTTGCCAAGCAAAGTGGAACCCCCTCCTGAGCAGCTCTGGCTCCTGCCTCAGGGGGAGAAGGCATAAAGGCAGATTATCCTAACAGCTGAGAAGATTTTCTGCCCTGCCATGGAAAGATGATACAAGTTTTGCAATCCAGTAAAGCTCAGGGCTGAGGGCAGCAAGCCAAGCCCCACGTAAATCAAAGGGAGTTTCCCCTTGTTTCCACAGGGGCCAAGATTTCACCCCAAGAAATTTTGTAGTTGCTTCCCTGCTGCAGGTGCAAAGGGTCACAGCCCTTGTGGTTTTTCGTCAGCCTCATGGGAGATTTCCAGATTCTCCCAGGCGGAAACCAAGCTCTTCCCACACCTCTGTCCCCAAGGCCCTGGGTTGGGGGGGTGCAGTGCTGATGGGGTAGGGAACAATCTCTGTGCTGTCAGGGCTCTGCTGGTCTCTGTGCTCCCAGAGGCAGAAGTACAGCACCTTCCTTGCAGCAGGAGAATAGCTGGTCTCCTCAATCCTCACCTGGCATGTGTAAAACTGATGCACTCAGTGCAGGGCTGGAGATCTGAGCGTGCCAGCTCTTGTTCCTAAATCCAGTGAGCCATGTTGTCTTGGTTAAGTAATTAATTGTATTCTCAGTTGCTAGAGAGAGGCCTCAGAAACACTGTGCAGGGATCTTGGTGTCAATTTTTAGATGAGACAGTATAAACCAGCAGAAAATATTAAAGTGGGAGTAAGGATGCACTCGTCTCAAGGAAAAGGAGTAGGGGATAGCTGCTAAACATTTTTGATCCTTTCCCACCAGTGGAGTTTGCTATATGTACCTCCTGCGGCATGAACAGAGCTGCCGGTTTGCGCGACACATGGGAGATGCCACAAGCTGGGCAGGGCAGAGGAATCCGACATCCAGCCCTTCAGACGCCATCGGCTCCTAGCTGTGAAATGCCTGTTGCTGATGGAGAATTTCTAAGGTCCCATTCATCACGGGGAAACTTTGCATCATCACCTTTCACCAAGCCATGGGGATTTTGTGCAGGGAAATGTTGTAACTTCTCTTGTCTGCAGACACCCCTTCTTACCAAAGAGGCGCTGAGCCATGAACAACAAGCACGGAAATGGAGGATGCATTAAAACCAAAATCTGTCCCAGTGCAAAGGGATCATTATAATCCAAGATGTCACTTGCATTTATGGGAAGGCATTCAAAGACTCTGGCACGAATGAGTCTCTGTTGGGTAGTGAAGACCATTCATCTTTAAAAGTTAAAAAAAATACAAGATTCCTTAAAACTGAATTCTTACCACATGCATGGAGCACAAAATTAGAAAACCACGCTTCTTGGAAAGCTGAAAGGAAGGTCAGCTTTCCCCAGGGAAAGAGTTCTGTTACATGTGAGTGAAATCAGAGGGAAATTGAGTTATCTGATAGGAAAGCAAACTTCAGAAAAGGAGAGTTTGTTAATAAGCATGTAGGAACAGCAGGATGGATGCATCCCCAGTTCTGCTATGGGTGACTTGGAAAAGCTATTTCACTTCTGCCTTTCAGCATCCTCATGTCTCCCCAAAACAGCTGTTTTACAGGTATTACTAGCTGTAGCGGATGGTGGCAAAGGACAGTGGATTTCTGGGCTCCGGGATACTTGAGGTGTGTGAATGCAGATGGACAAACTCGTTTCCTCTGGAGGGGCACCTGAAGGGAAGGGAGGAGAAGAAAGACAGGAAAGGGTTTGCCTCTCATTTACTAACTTGGGAGAGAGGCTTGAATCACCCCAGGGGTGTGATGGCCTCACATCTTTTGGGCTGGGGACACTGGTGGGACACACCACAGCAGATGTCCTACAGCACTCAGTGCATCTCCTCCCCAGGCACTCAGCCTTGCAAGGGGCTGACACCCCCTGTCTAGAAAACTATCCTGCCAGCCATTCCTGGATTTTGTCTTGTAGGCAGCAGGCTGGTTGAGAGAGCTCAGAGCACAGCAGGACACACAACTGCAGGCCCAGGAGCAAAGGGAGGGTGAGACAACACGGAGTGAAAAGTCACACCTGGATCTGGTCATGCTAAGGCAGTCATGTCTGAGTCCCTTCCTTGGGCACCTACCAGAGTCCCAGTGGCCTCCCTGTGACTCCTGCAGCCCCACTTACTGTGCAGGAGGTCCCACAACCTCCTGAGACTTTCAAGCAGTGCCAATACCCACTGAACATCAGGCTGCTCAGAATCAAGGGACGCTTTATGTTTGTCATCTTTTAAAATGGGTTATAAAGAGTTAATGATGAAAAGATATTCTGACCACATTACAGTCATCTCTGTTAAACATGTTTTATGTGCTCATCTGAGAACAGCATTAGAGATCATTTATAGGGAGTTTTTGCCCTGTTGGATTCAATCAAAAACACTAACAAATAATTATCTATGTTTATTAACACTTTGTAAATTTATTAACACTTTGTAAAATATCTATAAATGGAACCTTAACATGTATAGTATTGCCCAGAGCAGCCACCTAAATAAAAACACATTCAAAGTCTCAGTCCCTTCTGCAAACGTTGGCAGTGGTGTTTGCGAGCCTGTGGCACAGGGCCAGATGTTGTCAGGGCAGCTCTGGGGTTTCTCCCACATGTAGCACAAGGCTTGATGAATGCTGCTTTCTTTCTGAATTTGAAAATATTTTGTTTTGCAGGAGAGGGTTTGGAAACCCAGGTTTTCTTCTTCCACACTGAAAAGAGAATATAATAAAATAGCAGGAGCCTTCTTTGCTCAGCACCGTCACTGTTGTTGGCTCTGAATGCACACACGGTCTTCAACTCCTTAACTCAGGGCTTTACCCTCGCACAGGGCAAGCTCTCCCCAAAGCTGGAGTGGGAGCCCTGCCTGAGCTGGGGCTCCAGGATTTAGCTCAAAGTTGGTTACCAAAAATACGAGGGAGCTGTAATAGCTTTGTAAGCTGTTATGCAACCACCGAATTGCACATCAGGATTCATCTGTTGCAGTTGGCATTTCCTTAACAGTCAAGCTTGAGCCTGCAAAGGTCTGAGCTCTGTGGCCTGGGAGATTTTTGGGAGCTGTGGGAATGCTCAGCTCCATAGGAGCCAAATAATTCAGCTCCCCTCACTTCCCTTGAAATCCCAGCCGGGAGCCCTCACATGAGTGTGAGCACGCAGGCAGTACTGGACCGTGTTCAGTGGGACTTTGCAAAGAGGCTGGTTTTCTCTTCCCAAACCACTGCAATTTTAACAGGTTTTTTGTCTGGAAAACAGGACAGAGAGGATGATCCACAGGAGGAGAAGCACCACCTCTTCATCAAATAATGTACCAAATTCCTATCTCTGCTCTAATTCAAATGTTTACCTTTTTTTATTTCCTTTGTCTTTCTTAGTTCAGTTCTACCCATTCCCTGATAGTTAAGAACTCACTAATTCCATGTATTCAGTGGTGGGTTTCCTTAAGAAACGTCTAGGGGATTGATACGATCAGGTTGTGGACAGAAAAGCATCCAGTGATTATCCAAAGATACAGCATTTTTGTGTTTCAGTATGAAGCAGAGAATTGCTTCTATTTATAGAGAAAATAGCACATGATTCTTAAACAGTGTTTTTCAAATTTACATTCCCATGGTGTCTTCTTTCCTGTAAGAATTTCACATATATACATCACTATAATTTAGAAACCCATTGACCCTATGCATTTTATTTTGCTTTGCCATCATTCTGCCCCTTGTTCCAAAAGCAGGAATTTCCTGCCAGCGCCTGCAGAGCAGAGCCAGCCATGAGCACTTCTGAGTTTTTGCTCAGAAACTGCCTTTTCAGACTCAGCTTGTCTCCTCATCTCAGCCATTTCCAGCACCCCTTCCTTGTCCAGCAGCCCGAGCACACCACTACATTAACAATTAATAACAGAGCAGCAGTAAGGAAAAAACTTGACAATGAATTTGCTTGAATTGGACAGGAATGTTGCCAGGTAACCTTCCCATTTTCTATCTGGGGTCTTCACTGCTCAGCGAGGCTCCCCCCTCTCTGAGGGCAGCCCTTTTTCCATTAACTACTCCAGGATGCTCATCTCAGAGGCTTACTCCATCAAGGCTTTTGGTGTCATCTACGCACTGGATCAAGGCTGAACCAACACAACATGCACCTGACAAAGCTTGGGAGCACAGAGCTGAAGCACAGAGAAGGGCTTTATTACTGTGGTAATACAAAAAAGCATCTGGAAACCTTGAAACAAGCGCAGACAGGGCTACGGTTACTGTAGCAGGAAGCGTCACCAGTTGGGAACTGGCAGATGGTCCATCATCCTGACAGCAGCAGCTCTGTGGGCTGCAGCCAGAGAGCTCTGGCCTGCAATATAAGCCCTGCGAGATGCTGAAAGCTTCTTGAGTCATGCAGAGCATCCTGGCTCCCCACTGACTTCAACAGAGAAGACGGCACGTGGCACTGAGCAGCGCCGGCTCTGTCCCTGAAAAGCCTCAGCGTATGGTCTCAAGTGTGTGAATTGGGTCACCACGTCAGCACGACAGCTGGCCACCATCATGGTGTACGGCAGGCTTATTCCTGACATGACTGGAGCCAAATGTGTTGGTGCAATTAATGCACCATATACAAGCACAAAAAGATCTTATTTCATCAGTGGATATCAACATATACACACACAAAAAATCATGAGTGGATATTGCAACCAGAACCTTCACTGCCAAAAATCTAGGTCCCAGCCACTTGGGTTACAGAAAAATCCCACCCGTGGAAGTGACTCCCACTACCCAGCATGGTGGGATGCGAACACATGTTGTGGAGCAATTAACCATACCCAAGGCAGAAGCCCTGGGCTTTTAAGACATGGATCCGTGATCTCAGAACGAGATGCATCACTGTGCAAGGAGCTAAACAGATCACGTTTACTCCTCTGTGGCCCAGGCTCTGCCCCTTCAGATCTGGCCCTTCTTTCTTTGCTCACTTTGAAGTTCTCAACCCTGAGGTGGGAGCAATTAGGAGTAATTAGTGGGAGATGAGAGTTGTGGTCTCCAAGACCATCATTAGCACTTATTTTGGATGGAAATACAGTCTGAGCAGCTTCTAGAAAATAACTTCACCCATCTTCTGTCTGATTCATTTTCACCTATTTCAAATGTCAGGTTACTGGCATCAAACAAAAGGGGTAATTATGCCCGGGGTGTCTGGGAAAGGAGGAATTCAACACTGATCAACTCTGTAAGACAACAGGCCAGAGCCAGGTGTTGAATGGCAAGTGGGTTGTTCAGACTAGGCTTCACCAACTTTTGTTTTACAGCCTGTTGTCAAAAAATGACCTTTTCCTTCAGTAGAACAGAGAAAGAGAGCGTAAGAAATTCGGCTCCACCAATGTAATCCTCTGCAAGGGATAATGAGAAGAAGGAAAACAAAGGACATTTCTTGGAAATCTCTTATTTTACTGATGCCCGTAATTGCCCATTGCAGAATTGCTGGGTTTTTCTTTCTAGTTAGGCATTTTCCCTGGGTTATAAATACGTCATAAAAGTGCCAGATCATAAAGTTTACAAGTTATGTGCAGGCCGACTTACTGTATAATTACCTTGTTTTTGCTCTTGGGCATTGCTGTCTTCAACTGTTATTCTGCAAGATCTTGCAGGCAGCAGAACCAGCCAGAAAAATAAAAATAAAAGCAAGAAAGAGGAGGTGTCCTGGTATTCAGTGGCTCAGTTCCGACATAAACACTCCGGGATCAGGCAGACCTGCTGGAACACTGTGAGACTCGGTCTCAGAGCGAAAATCCCCTGGTTTTCACATTCATACACCCCAAACCACAAAAGTGCAAGTTTCCCATCTTCAGCCTGAAACCTCAGAGCTCTTGTAGCCAAAAATGGGACAACTGACAAATAGGAACTCCAACCAAGAGCTGCTGCAGAAAGACTGCCCAGAAAAGAAGAAGTGAAACAATTCCAAATAGAGAAATGTGCAAAAGCTTCGCTGCTGAAGACAAGGATAATATTTGTTATGTTATTCTAACCAAATATGCCACTCAGCACTCTCTCCTTTATCACAGTTATTTTAGTGGTGTTGAGCCAGGGTCAAAACCAAGTCAAAAATTCACAATTTTGCTTTCCAGACAGGGCTGTTTTCCCAATGAAATACAGACTTCACTAAATGTGTCTTTATACAAATCACCCTTAATGCAGAGGCACCATTAGATAAAGCATTTGTTGATCACTGCTCATTTTTTTATCATCACTGTCTTGTTAATAATTTCTATGTGCAATCAGCAATTTTATAAAATCAATGGAATCCCACCTCCTAACTGAAATCCCATTTGAAATTTCAGGCAGAACAGCTGTATTTTAGTAAAGCTACAGGCAGAGCTTTACAGTCAGGAGACCTGAGCAATTGCAGCCATGAGGATGCCACCAGCTCTGTCACTAATAAATTGTATGGGGCTGGGTAGCAGTACAGTGTTTTTATGCAGCATAATGGGTTGCGCCTATAGAAAGAGCAGCATTGCACAGAGAGGCATAAGAGATCTCCACAGTGCTATTAAATAACAAAATGACCATGAAATCAAAATCCGGCACAGCGTGCCAGAGTCTGATGCAGCACCTATTAAAACCAGGAGAAGCTCTTAATTAAGGACAGTGGATGAGGACGCTGATCCTGCAACTCATCCCAGCAACGCACTGAGGAAGCGCTTAATTTTATGAACAGGTTTAAGTGCTGTCAATATCAGTGAGACATCAGCCCATGTTTAAGTGTCTCCGCAGCAGATAAATGGATGTAAGCACAAGCTTAACTCCTCTGCTAAACTGGAGCCTTGGAATGATGTTTCTGGGAGAAAGAAGTATGTTGGTCTTGCAAAACAGCAGGATCCTTCTGATGTCTCTATGTCTTGCAAAGGCACCCCATGGTGCAGAGGTTCTATTAGGTCTGACATGTTAGAGCTGTTATGGGGCTGAAGAAGCTTGGTTTTGGTCTTAATGAGACCTTTTAAATGAAAAGCAAACGCTTAGTTTCACATTTTATGTCATATAACTGCTTCAAGGTTGGAAAGAGACCCATGAATCATAATTTTAGAGTTGCAGAGTAGGATTTCATAGTTCTCAACTAAAGTTTTAGAGCTCTCCAGTGTAAGAAAATACTGCTATTTTTATTTACACTTTAAAATAATAGTGAGGCTTTGGGGAATGAAGACATTTTTCAATAACATTTTTAGAGCCCTCTTTGCAAATGTGCGGCTTCCACAAATCAATTTTGCAGCCTCTGTCATGCAGTGCAGATGCTAACAAGAGTCCCCTTTGATCCCTGTTTGAACAATCATCTCCTAAAGATCTGGGGCCCACATCCACAGAACCCTCCTCTCTCTTTGTTAACACATTTTGGGTCTGCAAAGTTAATGGAAGGTTATTTGTCAGTCATTTTTGCTTTGTATCCCTCTTGTTCCTGATTTGGGCTGGTGCGTAAGCGAGGAATGGCACAAAGAGTCCACCCAACAGCACAGGCGAAATAAAGCTCCCATGGAGCTGCAGCAGATCCCCAAGAGCAGCAGTGGGCCTTTTGCATCCAACAGGCATCTTTGACAGACAGACAGAACAGCCCCATTGCAATCACGAAGAAGATGTGCAGGTCTTTGGCAAACTGGCTTTTGGACTGGGAAGCTGCCCTTACTTTTTTGTTAGAGCCTTTATCCCTCCTTTTTTTTTTTTTTTTTTTTTTCCCCTGCTGGTGGGATATTAATTTTGTCAAGCAGAAAAGAAGTAAGAGGGAATGATCCAGGGAACTGATGGGGGAGATGAGCAGCTTGTGGACCTGTCTTCCTTCCCCTGCTGGGCTGGTGGCAATTTCTGAGCTGAACAAAGTCTATGGAAGTGAAGGGCTGAGATTTCGGAAAAGCCTTGATGACAAGGAGCAGGAAGGTAGAGACCAGGTTAGGGCACTGTGGCACTGTCTCCTTCTGTCCCCACAGCGATGACCCGAGTTTCCTGGTACCCCAAAAGCCACCTTTGGAGATACTGAGGTGGATTCCTCAGAAGGGAAATGTAGGAAATGCTCAAATATTTAAGTCAACTGTAGGCAGAAGAGGCTCCACTTAGGCTTTCACAATCTGAAAAAATACAGCAGTTTTCAAAATAGAAGAGATTAAATAAATATCATGTAACCTATTAATACCCAAGCTATAGCCCTGCTGCTTTTCTTAGCAACAACCACCTCGTTCTCTTCACCATATGGAATCACAGAAACAAAAAGAAGTTGATTTATATTGTTCAAAATTGGACTTACAACTTCTGCTGGAACCTGTAGGGAGTAGTTGCTTGACTGTATATGCAGTTTCATCCAGGGGGAAATATAACCTGGTCTCTGGTAAATACCCAAATCAATGGAAATTCTGCTAGAAGATTTAAGATGTTATAGGTTTGGGGTTTTTTTTTTAACTTGTAAATAGAGACATCTTAGAGTGCTCTTAAAGCTGCTTTACAACAATTAAGAAAGAGATTTTAAGAGACCACAGTTCCAGGATGTCAGCCTTAGCACTTTAAATAAAATTAATAAGTCTCACAATTATAGATGTCTTCCTGTCTGAAAAGCAAGCGCGAGACACTCATCGTTCTGAAACCCATTAGCGGAGATGATTAAGGACCTTTATATCCCGGTGCAGCAGGACTGTACCACCCTAACTCAGACAGTAAAACTTGGCTTTACACCCTGAGTGGCACTCCAGGAGTATTTGTTTCTGTCCTCCTAATTAACTTTAAATGATCTTGATCAATGACCAAACTGATTTCCCAGTCTGTGTGTATCCTTACAGGTTAAGGTACCACTTCAGCCTGAAATTTCCCTTGCATCATTTTAAGGGTTCAGTGCAGGGAATTGAGGTTGGGGGCTCATGGGGCTCAAAAGCTGCCTGTGGGAAATGGCATGAAAACTGTTTTTCAGTAAATCTTTCATGTAGAGGAAAGCGAACTCCCCTAACATCAGAAAGGGAGGGTTTTTTTTAGTTCTGTCTCTGACTTCTTGTTGCTATCCTGGAATAGAAGCAGATTAATGACTCAGATGACATCATTTCCCATCATATATGATCTGTTGTAGGTTAAAGCATTCATTAAACAGATAATACAGGCTCCGTGGAGTTGAAAGTGCCATTTTAAGAGCAAAGATGTTTTGGTCCCTGTTTTGTTCAAACATATGCAGATTAAATAAATGCAAGACTTCCCATAATGAAATAATACCACAACATTTTTGGCTCTATCTCTTCTTCCATAACGGTGAATGCATAACAAACATATATTTTTAATGCACTGTTTGGTTGTGTGTTTGTACAGTAGGATTAGAGGAGTACAACAGTTAGTTATGAAGATGTGTGTTTTCTTCCCTGCAACACTTCACCGTACAATGTTAAGCTACAATTGCACACTATAGATGCTAAAAATATGGCAAAAATATTCTTACTAAGATAATGCACCATTTGAGAGGTGGAAAAGCAAATGTACCTTAGAGAGATCTTGAAAACACCCCGCACAGAGGCGGCTGGGCACATCCTGGCTGTATTGAACACTCAAGAGCACTCAGCAGGTGCCAAGTAACCAACCCTCCCAAAACCCCCAGCAAGGAGGGCATTAGCAGGCCACATTTTCAGAGGATGTCTCAATTCTTCTCTCCCTCACATCCTCAACTCACTAGTAATTGTGGGGGATTGCTGTTGCTCTTCAGCAGCAGGAGGATTAGAATCAGTCCCCAAAAATGAGTTGGGGGGTGGCAAGGTGGCAAGGGTGGAAGGTGAACTCTCTGCAGAGAAAGGACAAGATGCAAAATGCTCAAGCCCATGGTTGTGTTGGGCTTGCTCAACCCTGCTGACTCCAGGGAGGCTGGGGAAAGCCGCCTTGTACAAAAATTTATGTTCATTCTGCACAACTGGAAAATATTTCCATTGAGCGATGCCAGTGTAAACGTGACATTTCCTTAGGAAATTATGTCTTCCTCCATTTCAGGGGCTCTGCACATACACTCCAGCATGTAATTAACAGCAGCAAATGAATGCCAGAATTTTCCCCCAGGCAAGGGAAAAGATTGCAGGTGAAATACTGGTTCCACTGATTTCCCCTCCAGCCAATGATTGTCCAGTCACAATGACTTGTGGCCTAAGACTGCAAGATTTTAATGTAACAACAATATGGACCTTTCTTAATGCATGGATTGTGTGTAACCCATCTCCCAGCTGGAGAAAATACAGAGCTGCCTAAGGGTGCCCATGGGATGCAGGAGCTTCTGTGGCTTGGGAGCCAGACGGTACCTCCACAGAGAGGATTTGCTGTGGGCAGAGCTGCCTGTGTGGTCTAAGACAGCTTTACACGAGTGATCCTGCTGCGCAGGGAAGCTCCATCCTGAATCCCAGATGACTGGGTCATCTCCCCTTTCTCCCAGAGGGAATAAAGACCATGAGGTTTATTGCATGGCAGACGGTCCCTGACATTTCAGGGCCATGAGTGAGTGGTGAGGGTAGATTCAGCTGCAAAGATGGACCATGAAATAGAAGGAAGGGGAAGATGAAGCTGGAGTGTACAGCCATGACTCTGTCCCTTTAGATAGTTTCAGGATGAGTGAAGTCATGTTTGGATGGCTCCTGTGGAGCCTGAACCAGCTGGAGGATGTGTAGTCTGGACTAATATTTTAGAAATGATTGTCTGATAAAATCAATTATTGGCATGTTAAAACTGAACATTATGGGGCATATTTCATAGTGATTCCTAAAAAACTTATTTTCCCACCTACCCCTCACATATGACCAAATAATTGTGAACATGGATGAGACACCAGTGGGGTTTTTGCAGTCATTAGCTGTAACTGGAGAGGAGTGTGAAGCTGCAAACTTTAATGAAGGGAGCTGCAGGGATTTTCTCCACTTGTGATGTGATGAAAAAATGGAGGATGCCTGGGCTAGAGTCAGGCAGGACTAACAAATGTGCAAGAGATGAAAGGGACCTGTGTTTGGTTCATTTTCTTTCTCCTGCTCCTTGTTGCAGCAGCTTTCTGTTGTCCTGGGCAGTACTTGCCGTGCCACGTGTCTGGGCAAGCGTCTCTACAGGGGCACTTCCTAAGTCTTGTTGGTGGCATGTGAACAGCACATTAATTTAAAAGCAGCATGTGATAAAACTGCTGCAGTGCTCTGCAGGTCAAGCCCGAGGAAGCAATGGTGGGGTGCTCCAGCAGAAGTGAGAAAAGACATGTGGCTGCACTAGCCTGGCCAGGGTCTGTTGAACATGCAGATGGGGAAGAAAAATTTCACACCAGCTTTGAATTTGCTTTGTTTCCATGCATCCATATACCACAGCTCTTGCCTGGAGGATCCCATTGGATCTGTAACCAGAGATTGCTGCTCTCAGGGAAGCAGGAGAGCACAGCCCATTCTCCCCACATATACTCTTCCCACAAGACAGAGGAACAGGGTTATCCTCACTCCTCCCAACCACCAAATCCCCTGGGACAGCCCAGGGAAAAGCCCTGGCAGAGCTCCTGCACCAGTACACGTGTGACCAGAACAGCACAGGTCTGCCAGGGACTGCTGGGCACCTCCCTCCAGCTGCAATGTGGTGTTGCACACTGTTGCTGTGATTTGCTCGTCTGCCAGGGCAGAGGAGAACATCTTGCTCATAGGTTCATTAATGTTTCGGGTTATACTGGAGCGGGTAAAGACTTGCATTCAATAAATGGTTTTGATTATTTGCCCTATTTGCTGCTGAATAGATATTATCCCTGACAAAGGTTCAATAAACCTTTGTAACATTACATGTATCCCACAACCACAGCAAAATGCTATTTCCAAAAATTTTGGCACAGCATCTCAGAGAAGCATACCAAACTTGGATTTCGCAAAAAAACCATACACAGACTGATGAAATCCTGTTGCAGCCTACAACAAAATCATATTTCAGCTGCAGTGTTGAGCAGAAGCATGGGGCAACCCTACCCCAGTGGTTACTATCCCTGATGGTTTCAGAAGTGTCTTCCCTCTCCATAGCATTCCCAAGGTCTCTGTGGAGTATAGCAGCTGTTCTTTCATTTTCATTATTATTAATAATAGTTTTTGCAGCAGTAATTTCTTTTGATCTATATTATAAATTACATCCTAACAGAGATGCCCAATCCCTTTACCTAAGGATATTTACTGGGAAAGGACCCTCAGCTTATTTTATCCCCTAACAGTTGTTTGAAGGAGGCTGAGCTATTACTGCATCTATTTCTCTACAATAAATAAGGACCCTTTTGCTGTTTTGTTCACCTTCAGTCTTGAGGAGTTACTGTAGCACTTGAAGCACTGCCACAAATTTATAGGCATCATAAACCAATCTGGAATAAGTTCCTCTTTGAATGGGTTTCAGACCACAAGAATTTTGAAATCTTACTGTGCTAGCGGCTCAGGCAGCTATCAGGTTGGTTTTTTTAAAGCTTGTTCAAAATTAAAGGCGTTTTAATGCCAGTTTAAATAGGGAGTTGAAGATAAAATTCCAGCCAAAATATGCTACGTCTCTGTATTCCCCAAAATAGGTTGGTTATTCTAACTGAAAAGGCTACGTGTTAAACAAGATAGACTTGTGTGGAGAATACTTTTTCCCTGTACCAGACTAAACATTTAAATACAGTGAGATTGTTTCTATATAAATTCCTGTTAAAGATTAATGTTAAGTGAAAAGATAATGCTATAGTGCACGAGAGGGTAAAACACAATCGGAATTTTACCACTGTAAGGAGGAGTGTGTTGGAATTATTATTTTTGGGGGTATATCTTAGTAAAATGTTACTTTGCTTTAGAGACAGTTTTCAGGAGATATTGTAAATTTTTATCAAGACCTTCATCATACTAGGAAAAATACATTAAAGCCATGTGTGACGGGTGCTTACGTGTTTTTTCCCCTGATTCGTATTCAGGTAACAACAATTGGGGAAACACTGAACAAAGAACAACTTGGAGAAAAGTTGCAGATATGGAAGAAGACACACTTGTAGCTCAGTGTAACAATAAATCATATTTAAAAAAATTTTAAAATCTTATCATTCTGGTTCTCTACCGGGTCCTCTATGGTTTGTGAATTGTATTATACCCGTGGCTTTTGCCTGAGATCAAACCGATCCCTGCATGGGGCAGGAGCTACAGCCCTGTGCTTCTGCTGGGGCTGCAGCGGCGTGGGCGCCTCCTGCCCCGGGCAGCCGAAGGGCCGTTTCTGTATTAGTCAGAGGGAGCTATAAAAGATGAGTGTGGGCTGCTGGGGGCTGTAGGCAAATGCACAGGTGCTTCTCGCTCCTGGGGGCCCTTCCTGGAAACGTCTGGTGCTTCACATCGCATCCTCGCTCGCAGTGGGTGTTCACACAGACATCTACACCCTCCAGAGCCTTTCTTCCCAAACACAGGTCCCAACAAGGAAAACCAGCTTTGTTTCCTGGCTGCTTCAAGGCAAGTGGGCTGCAAAAAGGGAGGTGCTGCTGCCTGGCCCCTATGGCTTCCTGACCGCTGCTGGATGGGTGAGGAGGACTTTGCTGCTATACTCCTGCCCCAGCCCTTCTGCTTCACCTAACATTGCGCTTTAGAGGTTGAGTGGTGACAAGAAGCTTATGCAAGCATGATTGTAACCCCAGTGCTGGGGTTGGGAAGGCTTCTGGGGGAGGCTTTGTGCCCTCACAGGACTCGTAGAAGCTGCAGCGTGTTGCAGCAGAGCTGCTGGATGTCCCAGGAGACGGGGTTGTGTTGCAGGTGGGGCAGGAAGGAAGGTGTAGGGGTCCTGAGCCAAAGCTTGAGCTGCTTTCCCATCAGTGGAACAGCTTTGCTCTCATCCTGTCTGTCTTCAGGTCTCTCCATAAGCCAAGTGTTTGCATTTTCTTGCGGGAGGAAAGAGTGCAAGGGCATTTCACAATGCTTTTCCAAGAAACACAGTTTCCACTGTTCCCTCTCCCCTCAGCAACTCTTAGAGCCATGTATCCCTGGGCTGAGCTAAGTTAGGAAGCACTTCCAGGGGTACTTTGCTGGGGCAGGTCTCATGGAGTGGGAGGCCGCTCATGTGCCCGGTGAGGGTGGGCGCTCTTGGTTTGATCTCACAGGGTTAGTGCTGGAGAAGACTGCTGGAGAGTTGGTTTCTCTGGGTTCCCTTCTGTAGGGGTGTTCATGAAGGTTCATCGTGAGAATTTTTGTTATTGTGGAGTTTTGGGGGTGGAGAGAAGTGTTTTCTGCCAGCCATTTTTTTTTTTCTTTTTTTCTTTAATAAACTGTGTTTCTCCCCAAGCAATTCATTAATAAGCCAACTGCAGGGCAGGAGAAGGTGTAGCAGAGACAGCTCTCAAATCATGTTTGTTTTGTCAAATGAAACCCTTCTCATCCTCAAAATAAGGAAAAAGAAAGAAAACCATGTATTTAGATTGTGGTGCAGATACTTTTCATGATCCAGGGCCAACAGGAACAAAACATTAACTAGACTCTTCTCATGAAGTTGATTCAAAATTTAACTCTTGTAAAGTTAGCTTCTCTGTACAAAAAAAAAAGGAGGGGTCTTTCTAGACAATATAAGCAATAATGTAAACCACCTGACTCCTGATGCCAAAAGACTACGGGATAGTAGATGGAGTGTTAAATACTTTTACTTCTGATAATCTGTAGTGTTCTAGTAATTGTTCTCTCTTTTTTTTTTTTTTTTTTTTTTTTTAATTTTAAATCTCATGGTATTCTCACCAGATAACTAACCCTGGATATTACCTCAAATACAAATATTGCATGCAAAAAATGAGGAGTTATTTGTGTATGAAACACTTAAAGTTAATCAAGCTTTTAACATTTACACTTTTTGACTTGTGACTAGCTTAAGTATGTGACAATGTTTCATTAACACTTTCTGCATTTATTGAATACTGCTCTTTAAAACTGCTCTTGAAGTGAAACTCTAAGGGAAGTGTTAAAACCTGATTCTTGTGAACTCTGTGTGCTATTTCATTCCAGTAACACTGTGATCAGAAAGTATTTTGACTATGTGTGAGCACAGAATTTCTCCCCTTGTTTAGGGCTGGGAGTCTCACACTTATTAAATCGATGGACCCTTCTTGGGGTGATGGTTTTTGCCTGCGTGTATGTATGTCTGTGGTCCCAAACCCTGCCCTGTCTGAGTTGCAGCATTTGCCCTCATTCACTACCATCTCTCTGTCTCCTGTCCCTGCATTTATGCTGGAAAGGGCTTGCTGGGAAGGGGTTGCAGAAGTGGAGAGGGAAAGGCTGTAGAAGAGTTTTCTTTTTCTGGAATTTATGCCATAGTGTGTAGTCCCCCTGCAAGTTTGAGAAATGGAGTTCAGGACTAATGTCCTGGGACAGACTGGCCACTGAAATTTGGTCACTTTAAATAAGGAATTTAGCTCAACAGTCATCACCAGGCAGGAACAGGCACTCTTTAATGGTTAAAAAGCCTGTAATCTCTAGAAAATAAGCACATATGGCTTAGGATGTCCTGATATCACTCAGAAGTGCAGGTTTGGTCCTGCTGCAAGGTCCTGCAGTGTTGTGAATCATCAGCATGAATTTCTGCATTACCTCTGTTTTGCTCGGTTTCTCTTCTGTGCCTAACCTGGCATGAGATATGAGATGTAGGAAGTTTAAATTAACTTTGCAGATTAATTATTCCTCAGCCTCATCTTTGGTCAAACCCTTGCCTCATTGGCCCATCCCTGCAGCCCAATATGATCGTGTCTCTCGCTGATGCACCTCTTGGGTGGGATCCAGCTTAGCAGGTACTGTGTTGGTTTTTCCCAGCAAGGCATTATGATTCTTTCTGGCCCAATTTGCTTTCTAGGTCCTGAGTTTCATTTCCCCACCTGGTCCAAGACCGTTTGTGCTGAAGGCAAAGGTGTAAACTTGGAATATGCATCATACACCTTTTCTAAACCTAGATACGAAGAATCTCAAGCAATTGTTAATATGAATCAGTCTAAGAAGGGTCCTTGAGGAAATGTGCTTCATCCTGTCCCATGGATACATCAGGTATCCCCCAGCATCAGTTTAGAAACATGGAAAATGGTTTAGTGCCAGAAGAGCTGAACCGTGCCGTTGATGTCAGTGGTGTGATGAGAAGTGATATGTGCCTGTGCTGGTGTGAAGTGGACAAGTGTGGTATCATCATGTCCAGCCTTTGGAGTGGTCCCTGGGTGCACAGGCAGCACCCTGCATGTGCTGCTATGGGGCCATTCATGATGGGCTCACCCACAGCAGTGTGGACATGGGGTGCTCAGGGATATCTGGCCCAAGGAGCAGGGCTCAATGTGCAGAGATGCTTAGAGAAATTTTGTGTTAGGCTTGGCAAAGGGCTGAGCTCACTGGGGAAGGGTGTTTACTCTGCCATGCAGCTTCTGGCATGTTCATTCCCTTTGGTGAGAGCTCATTTGAAAAGGGAAGCTCCAGCACGTGGAGGTTACTGGGGTGTACGTGCTTTCATTCAAGTTGGCAGTGGGAATTGATTTGAATCCTTGGCTCTTGGTTTCAGCTGCGTTTCTTCCCTTGCTGACCCTGCTGTGCTCCTGTGCAGGACTGGCAGCAGTGTGGGTGCCAGGACCCTGAACACCCAGCAGCCGACCTATAGCACCCAGAGATTTGCAAGACTGTTTCAACCTCTTACGCCCTCACCCCATCCCTAACTTGTGTCGAGGGAAGAGATGAAATCTGACTTTCCTGGGCATATCACACAACTGAAAATATTGTTTATATTTTTATTTCCTTTTCCCCATTGAGCATCCATTCCAAGATTTCCTCTCTTCATTGCTCTTTTTTCAAATCAGAATAACTTTTTAATGCCATTGGTCATGGTCTTTGCTTTCTGCTCATGTCTGTTTAAATACAACTCCAGCTTGCCTCTTGTAAAGTCAAGCAAATTGACATATGTTGATTCCTCCTCTTTCTCCTCTCTAACCCATCCTCCTCCATGTGACTGCAGTCCCTGGCTGGGAGCTTCAGGCTCATCCCAGGGTGCTGGGAAGATTAAACCAACATCACAATTTTTTTTGTGAAGTTTATCTTTGCAAAGTGTTTTCCTGCATTCCTTGGGGTATGGGTTCTACTACTTCAAATACAAGTGTATTTCCCTTTAGGTCACTCGCCACCATTGAGGAATAAATGCCAAGAAAAAAGCATCGTTTAACTACTGGGATTCTTTTTATCCTGTTGCAATATAAACTGAAACTAAGACTTTAATTTTAGAGGCCATTTTGTTCTTTTATCAAAATGGTAATTTCAGAGGAAGAGACTTGAACCAGTTTGCTCTTTATATTCTGATTTTTGTGTGGGATGAATAGTCCCGGATATTGAATACACGACTGTGGGTAGCAGCAACTTTGAGCTGTTTCTCACTGAACCACACCAGTCTTTACCAGGAAATATCAGTAACAGCAAAGAAAATGGCATTTTTTTCATGACCAAGGCACTTTTCTCTAGTGACATTGTTGCATATTGTGGCAGTCGGAGTGCAAAATAAACCACTGCCACCCCAGAGGCAGCATGAGAGCGTCAGACGTGTTTGCACTGCCCAGCCAACGCTGTCTGATGCAATGACTTTTAGCAACTGGATCTGATGTGTCTTGGTAACCTAGAAATTAAAGGCTCCTTAGCTAGTTTCCTAGGAGGTAGATCTTGCTTTTGCTGCATATTTATTGAATCTGTTCTCTGGCTGGGAAGCTGAACAAGTCCATGTTTTTGTGTTTTGCAGCCACAGCTTGGCAGAGAGTGTGCTGCTGCTGAGGTTACCACCAGTCCCCCACGCCAGAGAATGGCTCTGGTTTTATCCAGCACCACTTGGGACTCCTCAGTGAAGACACAGCAGCAGCAGCATCAGGCCAGTGAATTCATTAAACCTCCTGGAAAATCAGTTGAGCTTCTCATAGGAAACCTCAGTGCCTGCTCTTGCTCTTTGTGGAGCTACTTTTGCCTTTTTCTCATCTGTGCATGTTACAAAACATGCCATTCCTAATGTTAGCGTGGCTCAGCTGCTTTCCTCTAAATCCATTTTGAGTCAAACCAGAAAAACAGAAATCAATAATTTCTCTCAAGGAAATTTAAACGACCAATTTAATGACTTTGCAAGTCTATGGGGCCTTGTGTTGAGCTACTGGCCACCCAAGGGACACCAGGTCTACTTTCAGGAATTGCAAGCTGTAATCTACTGATGCTCTTCCATTAATCTTGTTTTGAAAGGGCTGTTCCCAATAAAAATTCTTCTTTTTCGTTCAAGCTTAGGTATTACTTGTTGGGAGTCCTAGTCTGGATAGATGAAATAAGTACTTTCACTGTGGGCAAGTGGAATTTTTGCAGCTGCTCTTGAACTTCTTGGCCAAGATTGAGCAGATCTGGCCTGAAGGAGAGAGAGTCTAGATGTAAACGTAAATTAAAGCAATCAGATCAGCTTCATTTCTCCTCTGCCAGGTTGGGGCAATTGTATCTTCTTATAAGAAGTCTTTTCCTGAGCAGAAACAGCACGCACCTTAGGGAAAAGGGTGAACGTGCATGGTGGGATTCACTATGCAAAAAGGTGGTGTATTACAGAGGAATAAAATATGCTGGTTTAGTGTGAGTTTGACCTCCTTCTTAAATAAATCACAAGTGTTATAGGAGTGGGCAGCAGCCTTCTTAATATGCTCCTAGAAAACAGTGAGGTGACAACACAACATATGCCTGAAGTATCGAAACAAGCTGTGGTTCAATTTTCACCAGTTTCCTTCCAGAGACACAGAAGTTAAACATATCCCTTACCTTGAATGACCTTTGCAGGAGGCGGAATCATTTGCATTTTGATGCACTGGCATTTTCTAAACCAAAGAGACATAAGAATTTTTATCACCTTCAACAACTGTGTTGCCAGGGGCAACACTCATAAATCTGCTTACCAGCATCAGTCTCTGCATGCAGCAGAGGGCGGTGTTTGTGTGTGAAAAATGCATATTTATAGAAAAACTATAAAATCCCTCTTGAACCCTGGGCAAAATTTGGGATCTGAGACTATCATACTGCTAATAGCCATGGCAACAGTATCAATCAAATGCACATGTTAATCTCTTTGCAAATTCCCTTGCATCTGACTGTGTGTTATGGGGAAAATGCTGGTAGTGTATTTTTAATTCATACTGGCTAATCCTTGTCCCAGAGGACTTGTGATTTTAAAATACACCTCCTGATGCATTGCTGCTGTCCTCCTTGATAACACAGCCTCTCCTGGCTCCAATTCCTAGGATACTGTCTGCTCTTTTCTAAAAGGAAAACTACACAAGGAAAAATAGCGCATTAAATTTTTGCTATGGTTGTTTACGTGAGAAAGCCAAAACACAGTAAAACTCTTGACATCCATTTCCTTAGCTGAGCATTTGCAACGCAGGCCATCCTGCTTCAAGCTTGTGTTAGATCATGCTCTGTTAATAGCGCTATTGGCCCTCTATCAGCATAGATTTAATCTTTGGTGTCCATTTTAAAGTGAGAATGGGACAGCCTGCTTTGTTCTGGGGGAATCCCCAAGTCCTCCTCTGGCCCTGGGGAGACCTTCAGGACATTTTGTCTGGTCTTTCACTTCCATCATCTTTGTAAGGTTGAGGCTGAAGGTTCCTGATGTTTTAAAGCATTTCTTGTGGAGGGAAGCGAAGTGATGCCCACTGAGGGTCTGTGGGCTCTGGGGCAGCTTGCTGTCAGGGGATGTTTCTCTATCAGAGGCTGCTGGGAGCCTGGGAAGGAAGGTAGAAACCAGACTGTTAAATTTTATGTTTCTGCATTTAAGAGGAAACTCTCTGACAATTCAGACAAGAAAATGACATGTTGCAAGAAATAGTGAAGCCACTGGAAGGCTGATGGTGTCCCTATTTAACTTCTTAGCAGTTTTTTTTTTTTTCTGTTGGGCTTCATAAGTGGAAAAAAATTTGTCCTGCCTCTTACAGAGCAAAACAGGAGTGAGCTGCCCTGCAGATAGATGCTCAGCGCAGATCTCCCCTGGTCACACAGTCACTTCAGGCTGTGTTTTATGGAGACTTAATTACATGAAACCTCTTATTAAGAGGAAAGACTCAACCTCCACCTGATACCTTGCTTT
The DNA here is from genome assembly GCA_027574665.1 of Rhynochetos jubatus. Classification (NCBI taxonomy): domain Eukaryota; kingdom Metazoa; phylum Chordata; class Aves; order Eurypygiformes; family Rhynochetidae; genus Rhynochetos; species Rhynochetos jubatus. Next base: position 2,450,985 of record CM050672.1, on the reverse strand, counting down.
CAGACTGTGCTTCAGCTGGGGGTCTGGTAATGACTGATGTATAGGAACTTATCTGGCTTTTGTAGCATCATATCAGCAGAGATCTTGTGGCTACATGCAGTAAACTTGGTAGCTTACTGAGCTACGTGAGCTCACTATCTATTTTTTGTTGAGTAAACATCTTGAATACTTCATTATGTTAAGTAGGAACCCTTATAGTTATGTGGTGTTTTGGTTTTAAATAAACTTACTTGAATGAAAGGGTAGCAGGTGGTGGGGTGATAAAAAGCGTGCCAGGAAAACCAAAACCTTCTTAGAGTAAGGAGGGGGAAAAGCTGTGAGGGAGAAAAGAGAATAAAACCAGTAGCTGAAGTGCTGAATTGTCTATAAATAGCAATAAAGTCAGGCTGGGGAGTCAAGTACCAAATGAACTTTCACTGCTGCTGACAATTGACCTCTTGCGGCATCCCTGGCTATGGAGGAACTTCAGGATACACACAATAAACCTCTCTCTGTCTATAAATACAGGCTGACTTACAGTCTGCAGTGCTCAGAACCATGTGGTTTGGCTGTTGGGACATCAGGTGTCAATACAGCCTCTGAGGCAGGAGACTGGGCTTTTTATTCCAGTATCATCTGTGCTCTGAAAGAGAGAAGGGACATCAGCACCACTGTCACCAGGGACGAAGGATGTAACAGTGGGGCCAGTTTCAGTAAAAGCTGCTGAAAGCAAAGTTGGACCCTGCTCTTTTTCTAGAAAGGCCTGCAAATGCAGGTGTATATTGGGAGGGTCAGGTTTTCTTGCTGGCTGGAATTCTGTGCTGTCTTGCGGGAGATGTGAACGCAGCTCAGCTGCTGCTCTGGCTGAACAGAATATTCCAATTTAGGTTTAGTCTCTTGTGTGGGAAAATCAAGGTGCAAGGGATATGGAGACAATGAGACCCAAATTATTCCTGGATATTCAGAATTGTCCCTATATAAACAGCATGCAGTCTCTACTGTTACAACCACTTGAACGTGCTCATTGATTTAATGGGGAGGTTTCCCAGGCTGTCATTCAGCCTTATCCAACCATCAGCACTGCAGCTATAATGGACTGTGCACTTTAATATGTATTTATCTCTTCTTTTTAAAAAATAACTGCACCTGGAAGGAAGCTATTTTATATATTCAGCCCTGTTCTGCCATCAGCTGCAGTGACTTAGCATGGCCAGCAGGTCGAGGGAAGTTATGTCCCCCTGTACTCTGGACTGGTGAGGCCTCCCCTGGAGTGCTGTGTCCAGTTCTGGCCTCCTCAGCTCAAGAAGGACAAGGAGCTACTGGAGAGGGTCCAGTGCAGGGCCACTGTGATGGGGAAGGACCTGGAGCACCTTCCATACAGGGAAAGGCTGAGAGAGCTGGGGCTGTTCAGCTGGGAGAAGAGGAGGCTGAGGGGGGATCTTATTAATGCTGATCAATATTGAAAGGGGGGGTGTCAGGAGGATGGGGCCAGGCTCTGCTCAGTGGTGTCCAGTGACAGGACTAGGGCAATGGCCACAAACTGGAAAACAGAAGGTTCAGCCTGAACATGAGGAAACCCTTCTTCCCTGTGAGGGTGACAGAGCCCTGGGACAGGCTTCCCAGAGAGGTGGGGGAGTCTCCTTCCCTGGAGACTTTCAAAAGCCTCCTGGATTTGTTCCTGTGTGATTTGCTCTAGGTGATCCTGCTCTGGCAGCAGGGTTGGACTACATGATCTCTGGAGGTCCCTTCCAAACCCTAAGACACTGTGAATCTGTGAATCTGTGACTTTGTGCTGGGGCACAGTGACTGCAGGATTGGACCACTGTCCTTGTTCAGGTCTCAGCTGAAGGCTGGCAAGATGTGTTTTCCCCTGGTGTGCTCTCAGCTCCCTGTGTCCGAAGTGTGACTTATGTGCCGAGCGATGCGTGCGTGCAGTTGTCCCCGTAGGTCTGTCCCCTGAGGAGAGGTGTCTGAGCTTTTCTCTATTGCCTTTTCTTCTCTCAGGGCATGTCTGTCAGGAAATGACTAAAGAGCCATCATCTGACAGAGAATTTTGGTTGTACGTGTTGAATGTGGTTGTATTCCCTAAGGGGCTCTGATGTTCCTTATCAGAAAAAAAAAGAATCCTGCACGATCCATGCTGTCTGTGAGAAAAACTTGGGCTGAGTGACCTGAAATGAACAATATCCCCATTTCCCCAGCCCTTTTCCCCATGGGCCAGCCTTTGAAGGTCATGGTAGAGACGTCCTTGTAGGAGGCCCAGGATGAAACTCTCCCTGTAGCTGGCTACGAATGTTACTGAAATGTTCACAGGTACTGGCTTATCATGTTAATTTATTGACTTCTTCTTTCTAAAATGTTTTTGAACAATTGAGGAAGTGATAACTGATGCTTGGATTTCCCTCCTTATGTTCACGGAGACTTGCACTGAAGTCCTCAAGGACTCCTTTCTTTTTTTTATTTAAGTGTAGTTATGTACAGAAACAGGGCAAAATCACATGGCAGCATAGCATGCGTACTGAAAAAGGATATGGAGTGTTATTGGAAACTCCCAGAGAAAAAATGTGAGTTAATTTTGTAAGTCACAGGTGGCATATTTCATTAATGGGTCATAATCTCTGAATAACTCATAGAAAATCTGAAACAATTGCTACACTTCACAGCTGCTTACATCACTGTAATTTCTTTCACCTTGTGAACATGTGATCAGGAAGGAGCATTTTAGAAACTACCCAATACCACTTGTGTAATCTAGCTGAGGTTTTTGGTGAGAATCTTTCACCAAAGGTTCATGTAAATTAAACTGAAAAATATTTTGGATGCATCCTTTGGGTTTCTTTTTCTTATTGAATGGCCACAACATATTAAAAGCCTAATCTTCAGGCTGATCTTCCAGAACCATAAAGCAAAATACCTCCCAGATGGAGGGACAAGATGAACAGGTTCAGCTCCATCAAGAGCAAGCTGCTGGGGCAGGAAGGTCTGTTTTCTGTAATTTAAAAGACTATATTTCAAATCTGCCTGGCATTTCAGGCTGGCAGGTCTGGAGGTCTGTAAGAGCTATTTCCCGTGAGAATCCCCCAGTGCCTGACAGGATGCGAGTTCATCCCTTTCCCATACAAGGTCTCTCCCTCCAGGTATTTGCCCATTTTCCTCTGGAAGAGGAGGAGCACAGTTCCCTCTACCACCAGCCAATTTTGGCTGAATCAGTCAATCAGTTTAAGAGCCATAGGAAGGGAGAGCTGTGCAGGCGAATGATCACACCAACTGATTGTGCATCTACCTGTTGATCCCTTAAGTAACATTTTCTGCCATTGTGCTAAAATACTGCTACCACAAAAAAAAAAAAAAAAAAAAAAAAAAAAAATCACAGAGATACAGTGCAAAGATTGGTTTTATTTTTTGGTTTGTCTGGGGGTTTTTTGTTGTTGTTGTTTTGGTTTGATATTTTTGTTTTGTTTTGGGTTGGTTCATTTTTTTTTCCAATAAAGTTACAGATTACTTCCATTATCAGTTCAAGACATGGACAGTATTAGAGGAAATCTCTCTATGCCCTGACTCCCAACCTCTGAAAGGATGTAATGGGCACTCAGCAGCTGTGAGAGGTGATACCTTGAGTCTCAGTTAATGTTATTTAGGCCTTACAAGTTACCCCTTGGTGAGGAACCTCTAATTTGTTGCTAATGCGATCAGATGACCAAATGTTATCACTGCAGTCACCTGATATTCTTCTTTCTTTAAAAACATAATGTTACTGATTCATTAAATACACGTTACCTAAGGTTTTAATAGTGCTTCAAAATCGAACATCGGCTAATTTGGAAATTAAAAGTTTTTGCTGTCTTATAGATCTTGCGTATGAGGCACTGCCAGGTACTGCTTTACTACCCCAGGTCAGCACCACTACAAGTAGTTAATAAATCCCTCTTACAAGGCACTAACGCTTTCCTGATTGATTTTTGAATGAAGTACTACATGCATATAGTACGTTAACCTTGAAGTCCAGCATTGACACCTCATTATTTTCAGCCTCCTTGAGCAGTTTCCAGGGGTGCCCTGTACCTGAAAAGCCTCACTCTTCTCTTTCTGATAAAGGAGAAACACAAGCCTGCTGCAGTTAATAAGTTAAGCAGAAGGACATGTAAAGAGAGCATTAAATTATATTTTTCTAAATAAATAAATAAATATGGCCTTAAGATTTTAATGGTAATGTAATGATTTTTTATGGCCATATCCATTGTCCTTGAATTCTAGGAATTGGCCATATGGAGATGGTTTATCTAAAAATGGCGGGGGTCAGAAATAATTCTAGTGCCTGGAAGGGGTGGTGTGTTGCGCCAAAGCTCAGGGGCGCACAGGGTCGTCCTGTTTCATTCCAAACTCTCCCTGACTCTGTCCGCTAAGACTCTTGTGCTGTGACCCTGTTTTGTGCTCCTGGATGGCGGGGAGGTACTGCTTCTCTTGGGCCTGGCACCTCCTGCATCAAAGCCGCTGTGCCCTCATCCTAGTCTTTCTGTTGAATACAGAAGCAAAAACATTAAAAAATTGGAAACATTAAAAAACATTAAAAAATTAACTGAGCCTGCAGACCTGAGCCTGTCTTAGAGAAAACCCAGCAATTTTAAATGAAAACAAAGGGTCTTTTTACATGACTTTTATGTTTTCAGGTCTTGGGAGTAGACTACCATGAGTAGTCTTTTCCTACAACTACATCCATGTCGTGTCCCACTGCATAACTGGGACAGAGGCACACACAGCTGTCCCTTGGGGACTGGGCACTTCGAAAATCAATAAAGGCTGAGCCTTTTCTTACTAAAAAAAAAAATAATTTATTTTTTACTGGTTATTCCAAAGTAGAGGTCTTTGAGAAAGGCACAAGACGTGGTTTTCTGACGCTTTCAGTGATATTGTGGGAGTTGCTCATCTGCAGACTGAGCAATGGAGATAACGCAGTGTAAGAAAATCTTCTGGTTCTCAGCATAACCAGCAGGATTTGCCTCGTTATGGTGAATGCGACACACATTTATTTGTAAACTGGGTTATGTTAATCAGTGACAGTCCCAAGTAATGAGTGAAGATTTTCAGTTTTTCTTGTGATTCTGGCAGGCAGTAATAACTGCCATTTGTTTTTTCTGGTCCCTCAGCTGCCCCAAGCCATCTTACACTAGAAGCGTGGAAAAGCACCCTTTTGCAGAAGGCTTTAGCACCCAGTTAGACATTAGCTGACACGCAGGTATTGCTACCTGTCTTTCTTCTCTTCACATCTTCACTGGAAGTTTGGTGAAGTTATAAAAGTGAGATAATGTGGAGGAATGCCAGCTCTGTGTGTTTTTAGGTGAAAATGCATCAAACTGAAGCCAGATTTAATTTTAACAGGTAAAAAATAAACTTTTTGTAGGACTTCCTCCCCCCCCCCCCCCCCCCTTTAAAAACACTACCAGTGAGGATTTAGAGTGGTCCTTGAACAGAAGCAAGGGAAGGAAGAAACCTATTGCTGAAGTTTTAGTTACCCATGATAGCAAAGTACTAGACCTCATAGCGCAGCAAAGTCCCCTCAACTCCTGTAGCCAGAAAGAAATTCTGCTTCTTAAAGGGAGGCTTTTCTTGGCAGCTTTGTAGAAATAGTGAATGTATTGAGAAAAACCTGAGTGATTTATTTCTCTCGTAGCACTATTACTTGCTGTTTGAATCAAGAGAACAGTCTTCCTGCTGCTTGAGCTGCAATCCAGCATCATTAATAAATAGCACTGGTAAGAAAGTGAAGTGGCTAAATTGTCAGCTCCCCTTTGGAAGCTGCCCTGATTAGAATATCCATTAGTATAAATTGTATTTTTATGGTTAACCCACTGTGCTAAACATGAAAATACATTAAGCTATTATACCCTTTGCAGCCACTAAATTGAATTACCTGGTGCATCTGTTTAGTAAACTGCAAAACCTGAAGAGTTTGGCAATCATTATTATTTATTTTGTGCATTTTAAGTCTTTCCTTTGACTAATATGTAGGCAGTGTTGGGCTTTGGTTCACAGCAATATACCCCTCTGCATTTAAACACAGTTGCAGAGTGCTGAAAATTGGATGTTAAGAAAATTGCCTTTTTGACTCTGCAGTGTGTGGTGCCATAGTTCATTTTTACTCCATATACTCCAGTGCCAGAAGATTAGGAACACTTTTTGTTTGTATGATGATACATTTAAAAATGGGTAAAAACCGCATTTCAAATTTTCATGCCTGTTCAGATCAATGCTGACAGGTTAGCTTACATCGAATGATTTAATGCATTCCTCCACCTGCTAACCAAGAGAATTACTTGACCCTAACAAATCCATGCACATTGAAAAAAATTCTTTAAATCTCTTTCTGACTCATGAGGAAAGTGTGTTTCTTGTTACTGCTGGGAGGGCATGCCTGTATTAGGGTAGCAGAAACACCTCAACTGGTTTTGCCTGCGTGGACGATAGGGAGTGGGGGAGACTGTGGTGTGGGATCAGCTGCTCCAGACCTGGAAGGTGTGTAATCCCTCTGGTTTTACTCCTCTACTGACCCTAGTGTGTTAAGTCTCTGGAATGCTTTGAACAGTGTTTGTGGACTGGGGTCTCCTCTCGCTCGGCTGTGTCTGTGCTGCAGCCCGTTGCACAGCACAGCCCTGCCAGCGTCCCAACGCCTTTGTACCCTCATCTGCCCTGTGCTTTCTGCCTCTTCTTGCTCATGGCAGTGTCCCACCTGCTGCCCGCTCCTGCCCTTTTTCAAGATATGAAAGGTACCACCTCCTGCAACTTTTTTGTGACTGGTGCAACTTCTGAAATCCTCTGTTCCTGCAGGCGTGTGACTGTGGGAAATATCAGCTTGCAGCGAAGCAGTATGTGGTTTTTTCTGTAACCTCGAGGGCAAGAGTTTACTGACCTGACTCCGGTTACCCTCAGGGTCCCGAAGCTGTGAAGAAAAAGAACCAAACGCTCTTTGAAGTTTTATTTTTCCTGACTCCTTGGGCTTGGTGGTCCCCAAGCATCATGCCCACCATCTCCTCTCCTTGTTTCCTATGCTGTTCTTGGCCCTTCTCCAGATCCATGGAGCACCTTGTTGGCTGAGGGCCTGGTGGGAGGGAGCACCCTCTTATCTCCCAGCTCATGCATGACTGCTTTTCGCCATACAGAGCTCCAGTGAGCTTTATGGAGCTTACAGGAATGGGTGGATGCTGTGCTAGTGAAACCCTGAGGGACCGATCCTGTCAGTGCCCTTGCTCCCTGTCAGGGGGCTGGGGAGCAGGGCAACAATGGTCTCTGCTGGAAGCAGCGTGAGCTCGGGGCTGGCAGCCCACTACTATGGCAGGAAGCGAAAACAGCCGCGTCGGCTCTCTCTTAGTCTGAAATTCCCAGATGCCAGCAACTTCTTGAGATATTCATAACTACTAAATTTGCACTAAAAACAAACAAAAATGCTGACAAGTAGAGCCTGCTGATTTCACTGCTTAAAACACAGTTATACTTTCTTTTTTCCTCCCTTCTCCTAAAGAGCTAAGGCTTGATGCAGAGAGCTGGATCCGTCTCGACTCCTGAATCATCATTAGCATTGTTATCCACACCAGCTGCAGAACTTCGTGTTGCTGATGATCCTTAACCAGTTTATATTTGCTTCTTTTTGAACTGGCAAGACTGGAAGGGAGAACTGAACCTTGTCCTTGCAGACTGAGAGATTATCCTTCTATGTGTGTCAAGACTTAAAAAAAAAAAAAATATATATTTCTGCTTTTAATCAAGTGTCTTCAAAGTACAGCCACATGTCAGCTTTCTGTTCAGCCTTTCTTGCATAGTGCTACAGGTGAGAGGAGAGGTTTGGCTCTCTAGTACAGTTAAATCATGGAATCACAGGATGGTTTGGGTTGGAAGGGACTTTAAAGACCATCTTGTTCCAACCCCCCTGCCATGGGCAGGGACACCTTCCACTAGACCAGGTTGCTCCAAGCCTCATCCAGCCTGGCCTTGGACACTCCCAGGGATGGGGCATCCACAGCTTCTCTGGGCAATCTGTCCCAGTGCCTCACCACCCTCTGCAGGAAGAATTCCTTCCTGATATCTAATCTAAATTTCCCCGCTTTCAGTTCAAACCTGTTACCCCTCATCCTGTCACTCCCTGCCCTTGCAAAAAGTCCCCCCCCCAACTTTCTTGTAGCCCCCCAGGCACTGGAAGGGGCTCTAAGGTCTCCCCGGAGCTTCCCTTCTCCAGGCTGAACACCCCCAACTCTCCCAGCCTGTCCCCAGGGCAGAGGGGCTCCAGCCCTCAGAGCATCTCCGTGGCCTCCTCTGGACTTGCTCCAACAGCTCCGTGTCCTTCTACTGTTGGGGGCCCCAGAGCCCTCAAGATAACTACAATGGGAAGTCAGGAATGGGCTGGGAAATGTAACTGAGCTGGCTCATTTATGGTGCAGTTGAATACTTGGCATAATTGTAATTTAGGATGTCCCTTAGACAGCTTAGGCATGTCACAAGTATAGCAGTTGTATAGCATATGAATTAGCGCATACAGATTCAAAACTGCAACTGTTGGAGTCACTTTAAGCCACAGGCCCAAACCCTGCTCAGACAAAGAACAAAGCAAAGTTCAGTGCAGACATACTGGTATATACAAACCTCTTTGATATATTTTCCTGAGCAGAGTGGTGTTTTCTCCTGAGGTATGTTTTTTAGAAAAGCTTTTGTTGTAGAGTAAAAACTTTTGGTATCCCTTGCCAGAATGGCCTTTATTCACACTTCTTTTGATGAACAATGTTCATCTCTCCAGGCATTTGGCGATCTACTCTGAGATGGCTACAGCCATGCTTCTGATGGCTAACATGAACCTGCTGCACAGATACTGCAGAAGAAGACAACCATTATTATGAAATTATTATTTATTATTATAAAATGTAATGAGTAGCTAGCTGGCTATGCTGTGTTTAATAGAGAAACCAAAGAAAGCAATATTCAGCCCTAAATGAATAATTTACTTTTTTTTTTTTTCCTGCATCTGCCACTATTGAAAAGATCAGCTGCAGTCCAGCGTCTACCATTATTAATAAACAGCATTGGCAGGAGAGGGCCTCTGGCTTGAATAGAGAAAGGAAAGTCTAGAATGATTAGCTAAATGTGGTTGATTTTTTTTCAGTTACCTTGGGCTGACGAACTACTTGGTGTACTTAAATACAAAAATAAGAAGCTCAAGCAATCTCCCCTGCCAGTGGTTATTTCTGAGATAACGTGGAGGACAGTTGCTGGGTAGCAGGCTTTGCAGGCAGGGGAAAAGTGGTAGATGGGATGTATTTAGGGTTTTTATTTACGCTTAATTTAGCTGCAGATGTATGTGGGAATGTTACAGTTTTCCTACCTTAGTGTCTTCTGCATCTTGATGAAGCACTTACAGAATGGGCACAAAGTTGGTTAGACAACCATAGCTGCAAACTAATTACAATCTCCTGTTCAAAATGGAAGAGTGTGTGGAGTGGGGCTCTGTGGGCCTGTTCTGGCTCTGGTGACATCATTTTAATTAATGACAATAAACATTATATTTGCGGATGGCACAAAGCTGAGATGGGCTGCTAGGATGTTAAAAGGACAGGATCAGAATTCAAACTCATGACGACAAAGTGGACAAATCAGAACGTAATTCAATAAGGGCACAAATAAACTTCTAAATATAGACAGGAACGCTGTGCTGTGCACATGCAAGGTTGCACATCGGAGCCCAGGAGCTGAGGCAGGCTGTAACCTGCCCGTGGGGCATCAGCATCAGGCTTTGTGGTGTGCATGGTGCAGCACAGGGCTGTGTGATGCACAAAGTCCACTTGCGCTGCTCGTCATCAGGGGCAGTTTTTGGTGTCCCACAATTAAAATAAATTAAATGTGGACCATGTGGAGAGAGTGCTTGGAGAAAAAGAACAGGAATGAATAGAGGGCTGGGAAATTGGATTTGCAAAGAAAGATTAAGAATACTTAATCTACAAGAAAGACTTTTTGTATGTGCCATTAATCTTCAAAATGTGAGATGTTACAGCAAAGGATAAGGATATGCTGAGTATGATCTGACTTCATGGCAGGGCTTTAGAAATGATGGGAAACTGTGGCTGGATGTTAGGAATGTACTGTTTCTATAACTCCCGTTGCAGAACTGGGAATGCATCTAACACAAGAGGTGGATGCCAAAGAAGGAAAAGAAGTGTCCTTATTTCTGTATTTCTTTTATTTGGAAAACTCAAGCGTGATTCTGAATGCATTGCTTAATGACTCCCTTTCTGACGCTGGATGGGGCTTCTGCTTTACCCTGGCTAGTGAGGGTTGTACCCTTGGCCCGAGCTTGTTTTGCAAACACACTGTAGTCAGTTTGCATGTGTGTGGGAGATCTGCTGCTTCTGACCAAATTGGTGAACAAATTCATGATTTAATATGCGGGCCAGAATTTCCCGTCTGGAAAATGGAGATGATAACAGAAGGAAAAGAACAGAAATCCATTAATATTTTATAAAGCATTCAAACAGTATAGCAATGAGTGCCATAGAAAAGCCTCTGAGGAAATAAACAAATTTCTGTCTTCAGAGCAGATGTTGAAATAATTATAGTAAATAAGGCACAAGGCCACACACTGAAGCGAGAACAGAACGGGCTGTTGAATCTCTGCTCACTGCCTGAGCAGCGTCTCCTCAGTGCACTGAGGGAGGCAGACAGCCCCTGAAAGAAAGAATCATCTCAGAAAGGTCGCAGCAAAATTCATATGTACAGCAAGGTTTATTTAAGTTTGGGCAGAAGAATGTGGTTTTCTTATTTCTGAGCTTTGGAGACCTTGACTTTGCAAGCCAGGTTATTGTGCAAAGCACGCCATGAGGTAGACTCCAGTGTAAGGAAAAACAGACCGTAAAGCTAAAATGAAGTATTCTGTTGGATCTTAAAAGAAAATACCACCTGTAGAAGGCAAGATGTGATGCAATTTGACAATTAAATGATAGCATATATATTCAGAATAGACAGATAAGTGTTGGGTAATGATTGTGCCCTGCAAAATCCAGCTATAACGTTTACACCAATATTACAGTACCCATGGAAAAAGCCTTAGGCATCCAGGTAGCACAAACGCATTATTGTCAAAATGACAGAAGTTAATCTTTTTTATATTTGGGTCTCTAAGAACAGTTTGAATAAGCTTCGAATGTTCCTACCATTTCTTTGCCCATCCAAATCCATCCTGCAGTGAAGAATAAATGAGCCCCATGGCTGGCAAACCGGTCGAGGTGAGACCTGGGTCCCTGCTGTGGGTCCCAGCACTACAAATAGGAACCTTTTTTTCAGTCTTACCCATTCTGTGATTCAAACTCTGACCTGATGCATAACAACCACGTAACATGCTAACACTATGAGCTTGCAATGTGGGGGATTGCAGCAAGCGTGGCATTGAATACTAGCAGAGAAACTTATTTCAAATGGTGACTGCGTTAATCTTTTGCTTTACCAACTTGTTTTCTAAAGGACCAAACAAAACACTGGTCTACTGAAATTTGTAGAGTTGGGTTAGTTCCCCCTTGCTTTATTTCTTCAAAATTCCCTCCCTCCCCAGCTAGCAATTCAGATCAATGAGGTGCACAGTGGTTCCAGCATCTTCACGAGAGAAGCTGAAGCTATGAGTTCCTGACTTGCAGCAGTGTTGCTGATTTTGCTCTGTATTGCTTTTGCCACATAAGAGTTGCTGTGGTTTAGCAATGTTGCTTTTCTAGAGAGAGAAAATAATTGCATGAACACCCTAGATGAGATACGCTTTCCTGGGGGGTTGAGTCCTTTGGTCTCTAAACCATTTGTGGTGCTCCCATTGCAGTAACCCTCATGTAGGGTCCCTTGTGCCCCTTACATGGTGTTGGGATGACCTGCAGCCTGATGTGCCATCTGCATGGTCGCTGCATGCTGGTGGCCTGTTCATGACAACCACAGAGCTATAATGGCTTAACTCCTGCTGCTTTTTCCATGTGTGGGGACAGCATTTGTCCACCTACCTCTACCCAAATGCTGCTTTCAGCAGTTTTTATACCTCCCCTTTGTAGAGACATAATTCCATGAGCTTTATACCCACATTTTGAATTTACCTGCCATTTGGATGAGCAGATGTGTGACTGTATAAACTTTGTTTCTATATTAAAACTTGCTAATAAATCACACTGCAATGTATAGCAGTTCAAACAGCCACCAGAAGTACAAACCCACATTTTAATTCTGCCTTTCACCACTGTTGGAGGGACTTACTCAGATGCTGCACGTTGGGGCACGATGGTGCCTTGGGCTCCCAGGTTTCGCAATACCAAGTAATAACAAATAGAAGAAATGCAGGTACTTTGAGATCTGCCTCCTGGGTATCTATACTCCATAAACATAAAAATGCAGACAGAGCCCAGAAAAAAAAAAAAAAGTTCTATAATTAAACCAGTACTTATATATATATATGCATATATAGATTGCATATATATACTTCTAGCAACTCCTGCCTTTTCCAGCATGCTCAACTGCCTGCATTAGAGGGACAAGGCTCATGGCTCAGGTCCCAGCTGTCCTCACATTAACCTCAGCAACTCCTTGTTATTTTGGCACACTGAACTCCAGTGTTGCATCTTTTTCCATGTGTGGACTTAGATTTTCCTTGTTAATCTGTGTAAGAGTGGAGGAGGGAGAGTTGTGTCCCCGCTGTATACCGCCTCTCCCTGTTTTAGATGAGGCTGACACCTTTGCTGTGGGGAAACCTTGCTGTTCAGCAATGCAAACCTTCCCTCTGATCTCTCAAAATTGCTTTTGAAAATGTCTCTCCAGTTCTTTTGTTTTAGCTACGTCCATCTCTGTTTCCAACTGAGATGTCCCCAAGTCTTGGGTGGTTAAATTTCCCTGCAGCTTTCCCCTTTAGTACTTGAAGGACCTTTAAGCAAGGTAATAGACTTACAGTACAGAACACACAATATCTGTCTGCTAATTGCTCTTAATTCGGATTTCACGGTGTTTAGGGACACTGCACACAAATATCTGTGCATGGTTTGAATATTTGTCCTCTATTTTAGTCCACAAAAAATGATGCTAATAAGCTATACTGGCATTATTGAAATCTTCTACAGTATCATGTAGGGTTTTGTGCATTGTCTTTGTTAGACATAATTAGCACTTTGAATGTGCACACATCAGATGGTGGTTGAATAGGAGAATTCGTTTAACCCTTCATCCTCCACATCACATCCCTCTGTGTGCCCTGGAATGACATCACCAGGAAATGGCAGGCAAATTCTGGGTTTCAGTGGCGTGCTTTGAAGACCAGTGTGGTATCGAATCAAAAGCATGTAGTCCATGCTTGGTCCTCCATGTGTGGAAGTAGGCAATGGCAAGACTGATGTTGAACGGTTTTATATGAGTTCCAGCACTGAGTGTCTTTTTTTTTTTTTTTTGTCTTTGTGCCACATCTAGTGATGATCCAGTGAGTTTAATTGTGCCTAGCAATGCAGGAGAAGAGGAGGGCTTCACTTGGGTCTTTTGAAGTGGCTTAGGTAGGGTGTGTGGGGTGATGCTAGCTGGTGTTTTTCTGCTGAACTTGAGATTTTTCTGAACAGAAAGGAAAAATCTCTTGAAATTCCAGTAAATTTACTTTTTCTTCAAGGAGTAGGAATTTAAGGTTGCCAACCAAGATCCATAAGTATGAGCTCCAGGCTGAGCACAGCATAGCCTGAATAAACACGGCAGAGAAGAGAGGCGTCCCCTCTTGCCAGCGGTGGTTGGGCATGCTGCTGCTCACCAGCTTCCTGCGGGATCCCCTCCACACCTTCCACCATGCCGTGCTGAGGGGAGGTTTCAGCAATAAACTCGTCCTCTGGCATCGCTTGCCTACCCAGAAAGCAATCCCAGAGGAAAACCCTGTGGAGTGGCAGAGGGTTGGGGAACCTGCGCTAGGCACCCAGCCATGGGCAAGCCTGTGCCATGTGTTGGGTGGTTCTTGCAACAGGCTGTGGAAAAACCTTTGTTGTCTTTTATGGAGCAATAGAGGTAGCAATGCCAGAGCTAAGTTTGTTTCTTGACCCTGACTTGGTTCAGCCTCTGCACAGGATGGCTTGGACTTACCAAACTTGGGAGGAACCCTCAGCCAGGCTGTGGAGTGGGGTGAGCATCAGGCAGCTGTCGGGTACAGATGCTCCATGAGTCTGGTGACATGAGCCAAGTCTCGTTCTGTCCTTTCCTCCAGGTTTATGAGCAAATTGAAGCAAACCCTTGTTTTTCTCTATTCCCTGGCTCAAACCTTAAAAGGGGTGTTTTTGTATGAAATTGAGAAGTGATTTGCATACTTCATTTTCTTTGCTCTCACAAGTCCAAACAGATTCCTTCCCCTCTCTCTCTTTAGACATCTGTTACTTGATTTTTTTTTTTTTTGTCCTTACCGAATTTTAAGTCTGCTGCATGAGTTTCTGGAGCCTGCAGGGTGCTCCCAGCAGAGCAGTGGGAACCAGGCGTGCGACCCTGTCCCGCCAGCTCCTGCTCTGGCTGGGCTCACAGCACCACAATGTCTGGAGGGGTCTGACTTCCCAACGTTCCTTTTGATCCCCAGTAATAATGGCTGAAAATAGCACTAAGGGGCCCTCCCCCTTCCTCTCTCTTTGTGCATTTTATTGTTATTAAAGAAAGTTGAGGCTTCTATTGGAATATGTCATGAGGTTATCTTGTATTTATTCATTGCATGCACATAACCGTCTCTGTATAGGAGGAGGCACCGTGTTTTAAAAAGGGAAGGCGTGAGCTATGCATGGTCTGCCCCAGGATTTATGCAAATATGTATATTTTTATGCCAATTTACAGTCAACTGTCTGTCTTGTTAGGGGAAAAAGTGGCAAGTCTGGCTACAAGCCAGAGCACAAGCCAGTCATTCTCCTTGCGTCGTCTCCGTTTGCAGGGAAGGGGCTCCCATGGGGGCTGTGCCAGGGGGAGATCGGCGGCACTGGGGCAGGTGTTCGGGTGAGGGCTGCTGGCCCGTGGGATGGGAGGGGTAGGTGAAACCCCAGGCTGGGGAATTATTTCCTTGTTGCATATTCCCCTCTGCCTGTTGCTGGGGTTTGTCTTGGCTCGGTCACTCTGTACCGGGATGTTCTGCATTCACGTCTCGGCTGTAATTACCACCTACCAGCTGCCCCCAGCCCCAAGTTGCTGAAATACCCGAGCTGCCCAGCATAGATCGCTCCAGGGGAGGAGGGGAGGCGAGGAGCTGCCTCTCATAGTCCCACCCTGCGGTTAATTTTTCCTCGACATCCCCCTTATCAGCAGTGCGTACCTCTGAGCCTTGTTAAAGCAATTGGTGAGAAAAGCCGCCAAGAAATCCGAGGCACGCTGGTCTGAGCTGCTGCAGGAAGCGCTGAATTATGTGTGAAGCTGGAAGTCTTGCAGCTGTCTCAGACGTGAAAAACTTTCCATAAACATTTCTGGATGCTTTGGGGTTTTAACTAAGATTAAAAAAAAAAAAGAAGAAGAAGAAAGAATTAGTACTGGGGGATGCCTGTTTAATTGGAAATTCTGAGGGTCTGTTTCAAGTTATAGTTTATATCGACCAGTTTAACTAACTGCTGGGGAAGGATATGTGAACAGGACTTCCTTCATTTTTAAGACATTAAAAATATTTCTCAAGTGATACGAGTTATCTTAAGCATTGGCAGTCAGCTCAAGCTTACTGCATGCACACTTACATACAATTAATAAATCTGTGGGGCTTTTAGTCCCTACAAATGGGGAGTGCTGCGGGAAGTCCTGACTATTTCAAATACAAGTTTTTTCAGAGTCCGTGCTCTAAACCTTTTGCTTTTGTCACTTTTGTTTTCAATAGAATATCTGGGAGGGGTTTTTGTTTTATTTGGATTTCTTCATGCAAAACTGAGTAAAAGGATAAGAATTACAAAAACAAGAAAGTTTGTTCCAGTCTACAATTGAAAACACACAGGGAAGAATGGACTCTGCTACCTCCCAAGTCTTGTAGTCACAGCTTCAAAGCCATTTTGTTACCTGAAAGTCTTTGAAAATCCCAGTAGATACCTGTGGAGTCCAGGAACTTAAGTCCTCACTTCAACGGTACTTTGCTAGTTTCTTTTTTAAGGTACTTTTAAAACTCTTGTTGGGTACTTTACGTGCATCTCAGGGCATATAAATGTATTTGAAAAATCACACGTTAACCTGAAAATGTCAGGTCTCTACCTGCTGTTAATACACCCCTTGTAGAAGATGCTTAGTTTTATATGCAAAATATGCTTTGATAATTAATTATGTCTTTCTAACATATTTTAATTTGATTTACTTAAATGACAAACAAATAAAAATGTTGGGTTTATATAATTTCAACAGAATTCCAATTTCAACTCAAAGACAGCTTGAGAAAGATTATTAAACAGTAAATATGTGCCATTCTGTATTTCCTACAATAATAAAGCATGTAAAATAAATAAATTAGGATATCAAATATAGCCTCTGACTAAGAGAAATCTGGGTTATAATTGCTTGGCAACACTTACAGAATATTTTGTGTTCTCTAGGTAGCAAAGAAAGTACCAAATTTAACATGAAAGCTAAATTAGTGTGTGCTCATCACTGTACCAGTTAACAAGCATCAGGCTGTCTTCAGGAAAATAGCTAAAACTAGATAAAAATCAATTTTTAAAATTAAAGTTTCTTGTGGTTTTAAATTATGCTGAAAATCGTTGTGTTAATTAAATCTACTCTGAGTTTCGTATAAATTAAAGGGCAGGGAAGGTAATTCTTGCCTAAATTTCAGTTCTGTGTTACAAAATGCTTGTGTTATGCTAACAAAGCATAACAGTCACACAAGACCAGAGAATAAGGTAAACAAACATAATGATGTGGGTGCTTGCAATGCAGGTAATTAATTTCTGCATTTCCGAGGAGACTGGACTTTGTAGCCAGCCTCTGGGTAAAGAAGAAATCCAGGTCTGGAATCTGCCCTTGCCAACCAGCATAGAGTTTTTTTTTCTGTTTTCCCCTGGATTTCAGCCTTTTGGGTGGAATACCTGTGTGTTTTATTGATGTGGTAGAAGCCCACACTTTGGCAAGCTGAAAATAATTAAAGGTCACTTGGGTACACCATGGAGGTGTATTTCTGATGACAGGAACCACAACCTAACGTACTAATTTTATTAAATCCTTCATAGGACTTCATTTGTTTCACAATTGTCTCTGTGTCAGGTTTCTGGCCTGTCACGCAAGTTCAGCCTCCTGAGGTCCAGCTGTGGGATGCCCTGTCCCTCTCCCCCGCATTTCATGTCCTGTTCTGCTGGCGGTGCTGGGTGAGGATGCAAAGCTTGTCCCCTACCTTGTCTCCAATTGCTTTATGGAATTTGGATTGTCTTGATGGGGGGAGTCAGTAGGAAGACAACGTCACCAGCCCAGAGAGGGGAAACGTCTCAGGAGAAAGTCTCGAAGGCAGTTGCAAGGCGGCAGCAGCAGTGTGCATGGTGGGGATGCTGCTTCCAGCCTACGCTTAGCTCTTCTGCAAGAGAAGATACAACCTTTTGGTGTCGCACTGAAGTCTGATCTGTTTTCCCATCTTTATTTACAGTGATATAAGTCTGACAGTGCCCTTTTTTACAGACTTAGAAGCAAGAAACTGTTGCTAGAGCATCTCACAGACCTGTGGCCCTTTAATAACCAGTTCTGGCCAAACGTCGCTTTCAGAGGGGGTGAAGCTGCAGATCAGCAGGACCTCAGCACTGCTGTGCTGTGTTGCAAATACTTGGAGTGGGTGAACCCAAAAACACAGCATGGGGGAGAGATGCCTCCCTGAAGTCCTAGAAGCAGAATGGGTGTGTGATGTGTCATGCCCCAGCATGGTGTTTCAGCTCCTGTGCTTGAGCGCCAGATCCAATGGGCACTTGGAGAAACTTGCAGAGGGAAGGTGCCACAAGCAGAAAACTCCTGTTGCTGTAAGAACAAGAGAGGAGATGTTGCACCCAGTGTGCATCATTCCCCAGCACAAGCAGTTCTTGCTGTGCTACAACCACCTCCCTCACGCTGGTGGAGCAAACCTTGCCTCCATCCCAGCTGTATCCAACAGCCAGCTGGGAGAAGGGCTTCCCTCTGCCTTCCCTCTGCCTTCCCCCTCTTCGGAGTGCAGGAAAACCTTTCCCACTGTTCTTTTGTCTGGCTGGGAGCAGCTGCAGCTGATTCTTCTCTGTTCCCTGATGTCTTCCCTCTGGCCACTGCAGAGCTTTGGAAAGGGGAGGTCAAAAGATGCTGAGTTGCTTTTATTTATTTATTTACGGGGTTTAAATTAAATGCAGATTTAGTCCTTTCCTGTGCCTCTCCTTACTGTAGTCCGAGTCCTGGCCCTTTAAAAATTAACTCTTGGGCATGGCTAGAATGCTGTTTTTTGTGAATATTTGGCTGTACTGCAGTGACGGGCTCTGAAGCTGTTCCCATCCTACATTAAAATCAAGCCATCTGCCAGGAGTCCTTGTACTTTTGCCAGACCACTGAACTGGCCCATACAGGACAATTCTGGGATGGTTCTTCTGTACCTCATAAAACCCTGTTAATGTAGATATTAGACTATCCCTAGCTTTTGTTTTATATGGAATTTCTGAGGATTTCAATTGTATTAATGGCTACGTGAAGGTATGCCTTGTGATATGGAGTGGGGGCAGGCGGGAAGGCCAGTGGGGACTAGAAGGAAACTGAATTACATCCTGTTTGAGCTGTAAGTGAAAATTAAACTGAAATTTCCCCAGGTGAAAGGCCAGCAAAGTAACTGTGCAGCTGAGCATGGCTGGGCTCTTTTCCTCTGCTTTTCACACCACGTCTTCTGCCTGGGGTCATTACAAGGCAACACAATTTGTGTTTCCATTTTTATAGGTAGACCCATGTTTATGTGCTCTTTGCATCTTTGTTATTGCTGTTTTGGTGGTGACTAACTGCTGGTGTATAATTAAGACCCAAATGGTTAGGGTAAGGGGAGAGGAAAAAATATCAAACGGTAGCTGTGACATTCATAAAACTGTGGAATTTATTATTTTAAGTGTTGGTGAAAGGTACCAGATAGTCTGAGAGAAGTTCTGTGTGTACTCTCCAGTTAATGTGCCTCATCTCTAGTCTGGAAGAGCAAGCATGTCCCTCAGAGACTTCACTGCGTGCAAACATGTATTTCCGCTGTATGTGCTCACTGTGGGGGCTGCTTAGCAGCAGCCTTTGTTCCTGGGAGGGAGAGAACTGAGGACCACCAGACTCTGCTGATCAAATCATCATCCATCAGATGTTACTCCCTCCTGCCCCCCAAATCTGAACTGGTGAGGGGATGAAGGGTTACTAATAACTAAATGTATATGAGCAAAGACTCATTTGTCTTCCCTTACACTGTGGTACTAGTGTAAAAATTAAAACATAACCACCTCACGGATGACACATTCCTCCTCCATGGGCTGACGTTCGCTGGTGTACTGCAGAGACAGCACAGGTGGAAGGAAGAGCTGCGTTAGTTGTAGGCTTGTGCACCAGCAAATTGCTAACCAGGGCTGAGCATGTTTGTGGTTGATGGCATGGCAGCCAGGGAGAAACCAGCCGGAGCTGCACACACCAGCCTATGTTTTCAGGGCTACGTTTTTTCTCAATGGCTAACATCCTTTCACTTGTTAATTGCAGAAACTTGATGGGAACCTCACAACACCACTCCGCTCTTCGAATATGAATACATTATGTGGTGTTTGACATTATTTAGTAATCTGGTTAAAAATCCCTGAAATACAGCATAGAGAGATGCTCCTAAAGTGCATTAATAAAAAAATGGAGAGATCGTTAAAGCACCTTTCCTAGAGGAAAGCCACTTAATTGCAGAGACATAGCAGATACAGAGGGTATGCTGTGTTACTTCCCTCACACCTCCTGGTAAATTAATGTTTCAGAGCCCTGCAGATTTCGTGGCTTCTGGGAGCCCAAACAAGCTAAAATCATTATTTCAGGTTAGGAGAAACACTGCATGTTGGAAATTAAAATACTTCCTTTGTGGTTTGCATATAACTTGTAGCTTATGTTTCTCCTGACGTTCATAAAAACGAAGGCTCTAGTTACTTTATTTAAATAGCACTATTAAAATATGGAGCAGTTTAACTAAATTACTCTGTTAAATGGAGAACTTCTCATCTCTCTTGAGAAGTGCAAGATAGAGACCAGTCTTCACACGTATTGACCCTCCCTGGGCTGGTTCCTGGGTTGTCCTGGGAGATCCCGTGTTCAGTTTGGGATTTAAGGAAGAAGCGATGCTTCAAACCATGTCTGTGGCATTGTGCTTCAGCCTTCATTTGTCACTGCATGTTGATGAACCATGCCAGGCACTGTTTGCATGTGTATTTTAAAAGGAATTGAGATTTTTTTTCCCCTAGGATATTAGTAATCCATCTATTAATGGTTGGTTATAGCCTCCACTTGTGATCCTGCTGGGTGAGGCTCTGTAGCTCCCAGCTGAGCATCTCCCAAACATTTATGCCATAAATTTCACAACTAGCATGCCAGGATGCACAATTTGGAATACGATCTTTACTGAGGTCACAAAACCCCAGGTATGTTAAAATCTCCCTGTGGTACTGTAATAGTTTAGGCACTAAAATACTTGTTTTCTGAGGCCATGCACTTAATTGAAGGCTTCCTCATGGTAAGACTGAGCCACCAGGTCTGCATTCAAAAAGAAGGCAGCAAGACAATGGGCACTGAGCATGGTTTCTCTACCAAAATGTTTTAATTTTGGTAAGTCAGACACTATGTAGTTTAACAAGAGAGACAGTAGTCAGGCAATGCCTGATAGACAAATCTGGGTATAGAGACCGTGCACAACACTTCTGTGCTCATCTGGAATAAAACATCTGCAATAGTTTTGTCAATACAACGCTGGTGGTATTTGGACCTAAGAGAAATTAGATCTGTGATATCTGTGACACATACCGTCCTTTAAAGTTCCTCACAAACATTTAGGTATACATCCGCCTTGCAAGCTGGCATTTGTTTCTGTTAGTTAGGCTCCAGCTCTGGTTTAGGCTAAGCTCTCCCTTAGAGGACGAAGGAACCCAAACCCTAGGTGAAACATGACCATGGGGCATGCAGGATCACTCATGCATTGCTCTTTCAGCTAATTTTCAGTTGTTCTGGACAGAGAAGGGCTGAGGAACCGACCCACAGGTACCCCGGGCTTGACCCTTCCACAGTTTTATTAGATAAGGGTGTTTTATTTAGGGGTGCAGCAGGTCAGAAGCTCTCTGTACTTAGGTCCATCTCAGATCTCTGCAATGTAACCTGTGTGTCTTGGCAAGGCTGGGACTGAAAGGGTAATTAATATATTGTGTTGTGTAATTTATTTGTAATATTTGTGTATTGAAAGCTATTTCTCACTTTTTTGGTGCACACCTGTTCCAGCCCATGTCATTGCAGGTCACCTGAGTGGGAGCAAGCAGATCTTTTTCCTTTCCATTCTTTCTTTCCCTGTACTTTGATACCAATTATGAGTGGTATTTCAGCTGGCAAAGTATTTGCAGTGACGACACCCTGGATAATAGACGCAGCAAAAAAAAAAGCCCAAGAATAATTTTCATGTTCCAGACTAGAGTCTGCAGCACTGAGAAGTTAAAAATAAATAAATAAGCAAAAAAAAGGCAAACTTGGGAATTGCTCACTGAGCACATTTTCTGTGGAATTACTGAGAAAGAAGCCCATGAGGTCAATTGAGTAGAAATGCGAGTTAAGACAAAACAGTTCTAAATTAGTAGCTGTCAGGAGAGAGCTAGTTTGGCAGAAAATGTTAAACTGGAAGGAGCCTTAGCCAAGAAGGAGTCACTAGTAGACTCATTAGCACACGAGGAAGATGGGTTTCCAGTTCAAGGTATTTTTAACAAGGGAAAAGAATTAAATCCTCCTCCTCAAATTCCAGAATTTGAGGGTCAGATTTCTGCCCCAAACTCTAGGACATCACTAAACTCAACTGAAATGCATGATTATCATATGAAACATCCCGAAATGAATAGTTAAGGAGTCTGAGGGCTGGGAAGGAAACCAAGATGGGTAAAGTCCTGCTTTAAATGACTACAGAAAAAAATGTATTGAATCAGAGTATGGTCATAAAACCAACTCTAGCCTCTAAAATACCTGAAACCTTTTGGAGTCTGCATTAATATTTGCTGGCAGCATCTTTAATTGCAATAGGAAATCAGTTCAGTGATGATTTGGACAGGAAGATGATATTGCTGGGAGCCATGGAGGGCTGATTGTCTTGACTTGCATATGTGCTGCCAGTCATAAATTTTGCAGAATGGGAGCAAAATGCAATTTAATGAGCATATTGGTGTTCTCATTCACTTTTTCACACACTGGGTGGTTGTTCAAGTGTGTGAAGAAGAGGGCCCAGGAGGACAAACAAGGTTCTGCAAAAGACCATGGTGATGGAGAGGAGGTGCAGGTTAGGGAGGAGAGACATCATTCAGTGAGAGTTTGAGTTTCAAGCCATCATTGAGGCCATTATATCCTCTAGTCTGATGTCCAGCAGACGACAAGCCACTATGTGGCACTCAGATGCTCTGCCTTGGAACTAAAGATTTGACCTGGCCACACAGGAGACAGTGCAGTTGCCTTCTCTCTGTCCCTCCTGTCCTCTGAGTTCCAGTGCCACCAGCTACCAGTGCTTGTACACAAACAGCCACACAATAACTTGCAAGCACGAGCATTTTTGCAATAAATACTTTTTTTTCCCCCATAGATTAGTGGCCGCATTAAAAGCTGATGCTGCCCCAAAGACGGAGTCAGGATCAAATGGCCTGGGGTAGGGAGTGAGGCTGGCCTCTGCCCCTTGCAGATATGCAGACATAAATCAACTTATACCAGTTGGGAAGCTGCAACTTCAGATGAAAGCATGTCGTTTGATTAGGTGACAAATACCTAACTGATCCCAGCAAAAGCCCAGCCGGGCTGTGTGTGGTCGTGGTCAGACTGGCTGCAAAAAATACGTATTTATGTTTCACAAAAAGTCTTGAAAATGTGAATCTGAGAAGCCCAAAAGGCAGATGAAATGAAAGCGAAGCTTGGCACACAAAGTAGCTCACGGTTTCTGGGTATGGCAGACCAGCCATGGGGCTGGGAGCAGCAAATGCAGGGTGTGTTGGTCTTGGTCATGAACCAGCCACCTGCTGCTCGCTGGTTAACCAAATAGCACACATCATACACATACATATGTATGTGTATGCATATCTATATACATATGCACACATGCATGCCTGTATATGGGAGCATATATATGTATATAAAACTGTCTCTGCTGAAAAACCTGTAGCAAAGAAACGTAACATTTGAAAAATTGGGACATACTATGGAGTTAGGAGGGAGGGCATGGCAGGCTGTGCTTGGGATGCTGCTGCCGCCGACGGGAATTGCCCCACGCTGCTGCTGATGGGAATCACCCCACGCAGCTGAGCCCAAGCCAGCAGGGCAGATGGCTCCTGTCAGACCCTTGGGCTCTACATGATCAGCACAAAGCCCCAGGGCCCACAGGCAGCCTCTGCAGGGTTTTGACACCAGTGTCAGTGTTTCACACAGAGCCTGAAGGAGAAAGAAGCCCAAACTGCTGCCATCCAAGGGCTTGGATGGCCTGAGTTGGAGAACCACTATCCTTTTGTACCGCGTGTCCATGCAGTGCTTGCAAAAACTTGACAAAGCTCCCCTAGGAGGGAAGAGGCTGAAGGAGAAATGGGAACAGTCCTGTCCTCTGCAGATGGTGACAGAAACAAATGAAAAGTGGTTGAATGTGTTGCTAGAGCAAACTGTTACATTAATTAAGTCTGCAATTTTCCTTGCATCAGACAAATGCAACCATTGCTTTTTTGCTAACGCTTCTCATACCTGGGGCAGGACTAGAAAGAAAGAAGTGAGGGCACATTTCTGGAGTTTGAATTAACCTAAAATATCAATTTTCATGATATCTTGATCATTTCCACTTGAGCTTCATTTGGGCTGGTGGCATTGCCCAGGAGCAGTGCTGGCAGTCTGCATAGTCCCCAAGACAGGGAATCATCTCAGCTGCCTCCTGAGACAGTGGTGGATTTTGGTTTTGTATGTATGTGGACACTTGTGCAGCAGGTGCTGGAATGAGGCTATGAAATTCTTGGGACCTGGATGAGTTTGTAATGGGCTTTCCTCTGTGATATATGTTGTTTGTGACATTATATGAAACATTTATTCTTATATGTGATTAATATTATAATATAACTAATAATGCTATATATAGTATATGAACAGGGAATTATTTGCATATAGCTTAGTCTTAAATATCCATGTACACAACGTGCAGAGAGTGTATTGCACATTCGGTCTCCTTTGAGATGCTGGTGTCTTCCCTGAGGAGCACAGAAAACCTCTCAACAGCACCCAAGAACTGCTGGCAAGCTGATTTATAGCAATTTCTGATGGAGCTGCTCTAGCTTAGGTATAACTTAAGTAGGTAGACACATAGTGAAGTTTTTCAAGATCATGTCTGACATTCCCCAAGGGAACTTTCAAAGTCCAAGGTAGTGGTGGGGCACTTCACGGCTGTTGATTCCAAACTTTAATCAGTTCCCATATTTTCCAACTGTAAAGTTCTCACCTCCAATATCCCAGAGGCATGAGCAACCAAATGTTCACAGTGAATTTAGTTGGGAACTACAGAGAGCCATGAAAATCAACCTAGGTTTGAAGGTTTCCAACTTCAGTGCTCCAACCTGGCAGAGGCTGGCTTGTGACCTGCCTTGGGAGAGACTCCCCAGGAGCGAAGAGGTGGGAGCTGGGTGCTCCAGGGCTGCTGGCTCAGCCCAACCTGGGCTATGGGTGTTTCTGCAGAGCAGCCCACCTCAGCCCTGCAGACACGGTGCTTCCCCAGCATCGGTGGGGTGGGCTGTGAGTTGGTCTGTGCTTCCAGCTGCAGCCTCAAAAAAGGGTATTTCTAAACCTTTGTAATCAGCGAGCATTTCGCCGGGGAAAAATTCATCCCCTGGCCCCAGCAGGCACAGGTTTTGCCCTCCTATCTGCAAAAGAAGGTCTAAAACAGGCTGTTGTTGAATGTTAAATGAAAGGTGAATTTTTCCATGTAGTTGGTTGTGTCACATAGTTGCACATTTTAGTAAAACACGAAATTTTGGAACATTATGGTAAAATATTGTATTGTTAATCTGTGGGTATATTCAGCTGACTTCCCACTCTTTGCCACTCTGCTACCAGCTGGCTGCAGCTGATTTCATCTGCAGAAAGCATGAAAGCCTATGCCATTATGAATTTTTGGGGGTATTTATTTTGAAAATTAAGTTCCACTGATCTTTGACACCTTTCCGCTTCGTCTTTTTTTTTAAAAAGTGTGATGTCTGGGTATGATGTTGATAGCAATGGATTTCTGCTTTAGGAGACATGTTTGTATTTATCTTCTCTGGTAAAAAAAATGGGGTGCAGCTGAGGATATTAATCTTTCTTTGTCAGGATGATCTGGTTTTATTGCCCCAAGCCAAACTTCATCTTTTAACGTACTACTTACAATAATGGTATTTTGAGGGTCTTCCCATCTGCTACCTCCAGCAGGGATGACAGAAGTGAAGCTGGCTTCTGATTTCTTTATAATTTTATATGACAAACTTACTCAGAGAAGATGCTTTAAAAAACATACTTTCCCAATTGGGGCATTTGCCTCCTTTTTTGCTGTAACTGCTCCAAGGCTTTGCCGTGGGGTAGATTGGACAGAGGATGCTGACACCCCCTTAGCATGCTCAGAGTAAAGCAGGTTTTAGCTGGAGGGAAAAGTACAGAACCTTTCATCGTGTAATCAAATTTTTTTTCTCATCCCACCCTGCCACCCACCAACAGAAAGTTTTGGGTCTTGTCACTGGTACAAAATGACTGGGGAGCTTTTCAGTACTCAATTTTAAAATACTTTCTTTTTTTTTTTTTTTTTTCCAACTTTCAATACTGTACTTATTTCCACGTATGAATTACCCTGCCCAAGGACATTGGAGAGTTTCTCGCAGTCTCTGCGAGATCAGAGATTAGAGGATGGGGCTGTGGGCTCTGCTCCCAGGACCATCGCAGCTCCCCTGGCTAACTACAGCCAGGCTTCTCTGCATCTTTGTTGCCCACCTTCCCCACCATCACCTGGATCTGCTGGTACTCATGCACCTCCCGCAGGAAGGAGACACAGGCATTTGCTGGTGCTTGGAGACCCCTGGGCAGATGACACAGATCAGCTGCTGGGTTCCAGTTATTAATAGTTTCAGGAATTGCTATTAATACACTCGGAGTGGTGGCAAGCCACTCCTGCAGCATGTGACAGCACGCCAAGTTTAAACAGGTTAAATTAATTTCAGCGTTAGAAGTAATTTAAATTCAATTATTCATTTAAAAAATGTGGAACCTGTTAAGCGGCTGCCCATCGGGCAGAGCTGTCAGGTCTCTGGTTCCTCCTGTTTTCCCCAGTTGACGCTGCCTTTCCACGGAGGCACAAGCACTTCGCTCCCCAAAGCCAATGCACAGCAGCTTTGGGTGCTTGGAGACCAGAGTTTCTGCCTAATTAAAAGAGTTTCCACTATGTGTATTTGGTGTTTGGAGAGTAGCAAACCACTGGTGCAGACGTGCCAGCACTGGAGCTGAAACTCAAAGGAACAGCAGGATAAGAATTAACATTTGTGTGTGTGTGTGTGCAGGAAGATGTTCCAACACCTGTCTTTGGGGAGTCAAGCTTTGAAGTTCCTTGATCATGGATCTTTGCTTGTCACCAAGCTCTTGAAACTTTAGCAGTTTTAAACCTTTATTATATTCTCTGTTTTCCAGCAGAGAAGCTACAGTGAAGTGCTTTGAGCTGGGAAGGGCAGGATGGCATCTGAATAGACTGTGAACAGCTGGTGTGGGACCCTGGAAAAGATTTGCCGACACGATGGCGGTGTAATGTGGCGTTTGAACAGCAGTCCATCAGGCTGTCCTGTCAGGTCATCTTTTGCCCAGTTGCAGCTGTCTTTCCCTGCAGAAACAAGTATTTCATACCCTAAAGCCAGTGTGTGCTACAAACACTCTCCTTCATATTTCTGGATCCAATTTACTTTGATAAAATGCATGAGATACCTGTCAAACCATTGCCTTCATTTTTCACGCTTACTGGTCACTTAACTGTCACTTGTGTAAGTTTATTGATGAGACAAATGGCAGCACCCAGCCCCTTCCCCTGTTTTATTTATCAAATAGTTAAAAGTTTTTCTTAAAAGAAACAAAACCAAAACCCCAAAAACTGCCTTGAGCCATTTTTCCCTTTTTGCAGAAGGTCACTAAATACAGTTTGGTTTTCCTCTTGTATAGCCAATACTTTAGGAAGTTTGTGTGACTGAAAAGAAAAACTAAACCTTACTGTTACCAGTGTTGAGAAACAAAAGTTGTGATGGTAACCTGAAGGGAATTGCATTTGAAACTGGGAAAAGTCACCTTATTTTATCCTTATTACTTTTACTTAGGGAGATTCATTGCATTATGAGGCACTATTTTACTGTGAGACTGTTCCCGCCAAGCCCACCTGTGCCTGCGTTCAGGCTGCTGTCTTGAAAACTTCTCATTCTCAGGACTCGATATTGCAAATCGTTAAGTGCGTGTTAATCATTTTGGAAATCCTGCTGAAATGAGTGGTCCGGCAGGTGTGAGGCGAGCTGGGGTGTTCGCCTGCTGAACCTGCAGTTCCAGTATACAGCTGCCCATGTTCTTCCTCTGCCTCCAGCCTTTTAAGGTATTTTAGGGTTTTTGTAGCCTGGATCAGGTCAGCGGTCGGTTTAACAGGAAACCTCAGCAGCAAAGGTGCTGACACAAGGCACTCTGCTTAGTTACCATAGGCAATTCTCTATTGCTTCTTCTTCCTTTTAATTCTTAATCCAGTGCTAAGAGCCATCCGTTTTCACTGATTTCCAGATTAAGAGTTGTTTGGGTTTTTTTTTAATTAAGCCAAGCTGGGAAAGATGGGATGAACAGGAAAGCATGTGAAGCATGTGCAGAGATTATATGTGAGAATTTAAAATGTCTTCTTGGAGAGACCCTCCACTTTCAAAAGAACTTATCCTAACCTAAACCAGCTGCTACTGTACTTTCAGAAGGGAGAAAAATTAATGAAAACCTCCTGCCTTGGAAGATCAGAAGGTTGGGGTAGACGGCATCAGTGCACTTCTATTAACTAAACCCCAAAATTTCCTTGGCTGCTCATCTCCTTGGATTTTAGACATAGGATTGGGTCAATATTTGGATGGGGAAACTAAGGGAATCTCCAAAACCGCATTAAGCACATGGCTTTTTATGACATTAAATGCAAGGGAGTGGATAGGATGGACCATTAAACTTGCACTGTCATACTGCAAAGAAATAATTTAAAAAATACAAAATCTTTGTATTATCACATCATTATAGTGCAGGAAATACTGCCTACAGTAATTTGTAGGCTCCATAAAGCAGCTTTCCTACCAAATGTGGCTGGCTGGACATCTGATTACAGCTCAGAGTAGCTGTGGTTGAAATGACCTAACAGTCTGCCAGTCTTCAGTGACCAGATTTCTTTCAGGTTGCTAACACCTTCTTCACTGGTATGGGTGCACTGTGAGATAAAACTTCTAACTGTGTTGTAAATACATTAGATTTGGCCTGCCTGTAACAGTGAATTTTGCAAAGAGCAGTGGCAGTGTAAGAAGGAATCTTTGCAGGATGCATTTTACCACCCTGCTGCCGTGCCTCGCTTTTGAGGAAGGCTGTTTCATCTGCCATCACCAGCTCTGGTGATAGTTGATTTATTGCATGTTGGCTGCTTTTGTCTGGAGCAGGAGAACCCTTTGGTTCAGCCAGGTGTTTTGAGTGGGAACAGCAGCGAGTGGTGGGGCACAGAGGGACCACCTGGACCTGGTTTGGTCTTCAGGCCTGGCTCCAGAGGTACCACTTATACCCCTCAGAAAGGCAGCATGGGTTTCTTCATGCTTTCCTGCAGATTTTCTTCTCTTGTTTTGTGGTTTTCCTTCTATTTTTGAGGTGGATGAAGGTGAAGTGCCAATTTGAATGTCTCTTGTTAACACTGATTTGACATGAACAGCACTGTATAAATATTATTACTCGGCAAATGAACCAAAAAAATGGCCATGTTTTAAAAGTAGAGAAAGTACTCTTACAAAGTCGACAGACTGCCTGTTTCAAAACAACACACGGTATCTGCAGGCAAGTGTGTTTCCATAGGAATGTGCACAGGGAGGATGCAAAATACCACAGCCCACTGCGTCTCTGCAAAGGGATGCTGACACCTGGGTGGACAGCCGCGCTGAAAACTCCTCACGAGGAGAGCATCCCATACTTGTCAGAGAGCAGGCTGCGACCTCCGTGCTCCTGTCTCATTTCCCCCTCCTGTAGATGATGCCAAGATGTATCAAATTCTCTCCAGGTGTACAAATGCTGTAGAAGAAACAATAGGAACATTTTGTATCTTAGTTGCAGTTGGGGTAGTATTAACCTGATTTTTCTTTATTTCTTTCTTTGAAAATTGAGTCCTCAACTTCCTCAGGACTGTTAGAGAAATCTAACAGAGCGCTCTGATTTTGGACCACGTTTTGGCTTTTTCATCTTCTCAGATGTCAGAAGTGTCCATTATTTTGACAGCAATTTAGTCAGCAGAGAGGAACCAAGCCATGACCCTGAACATTTTCTTACTAAAAGATGCCTAAGTATTCTTTGTAGACACTTCTGAATTATATCCATGAATTATGTTAGTGGAACTAACCATTATTCTCAGTAAATCTAATTTCTGTCAGAGGTACTTAAATGAATTTTATAGCTGGATGCATTTAAAAATACTTAGTAACACTTATAGCAGTGTTAAAAATAAAAATATGGTTAATAGATTATAATTTCCAAGAGACTGGAATGGATATGGCATTTGCAAATGGCCATTTGTGCCAGAACTAAGGATATGATGATGCAGTCTGTAAATTAATTTTCATGTGCAAGTTGCTTTAGGACTCTTGCTGCAGAAATTCCTAATAATATAATTATTACATTATTGTAATAATATAATTGTTACATATAATAATATATCATTATATATAACGATGTAATTTTATTGCATTATCATTATATATTATATTACAGTTATATTATTCTAATAGCATAATATTATAATAATACAACATATATATTACCATGTATTAATTATAACTATGTAGGATGGTTGGCTGGCTAATGTCTGTATTTTATCTTAATCATTCTTTTTGTGCCCCCTTGTCATCACCCATCATTTGTTGCTTATTGTACAAACCCTGTTTTGATGGCCAGATTATTAATTTATTCATGAGCATCTCTGAGGTGGAAGACGGAGGATCAGCAACGGGTTAATCTTCAACACAGTCCAGTGATTCAACATGACGTTGCTGCTGCTGTTCCTATGCCTTGAAAGAACTGATGAGCAAAGAGCAATGTCAAAAATGAAAATCCATTTTCTGGGTATTTTTTAATGATCTGTTGCTCTGAAGAAGGAAGCAGGACTCAACTGCTGTGCACTTGAGCTGGAGCCTGCAGACAGGCGAAGGCGCTTTAGTCTGGGACCTCAGAAATTAGAAGAAAGCACCCTTGGAGGGCCAGAAGTGAAAAGTTTGGCTATAGCAACTTCAAATTCCAAACTCAGGCCTTCAGGGTGAAAGCTAACTCCCAAGCCCATAAACTAGATTTTATTTAGTTCCTCTTGTCTCCTAAACAATACCACTAGATTCACCTCTAATAGGATTAATGCAACACTTCCAAGCTAATATTTTATTTAATTTTCCTTCAGCCACAGCTGGACTCACCTGGATTAGGGTCAGATGGGAGGAATCATAGCTTTTCCATGCTGTAATGTTATTTTTGACTCACAGATGTGCTTCACTGGAAGCACAATAGGAAGTATGTCAAACCACTTGCTCACAGCCAGTGCTGGGGTAGATTCCTGTCTGAATGAGCTCTGCTGGTTTGACAGGCTATGGGTCTGGGGCTGTTGGCCACCAGATTAGTTGACTTTCACAGTGAACATGGAATTTGAGAAGCTGCAAAATGTTATCCGAAATTGAGATTGGGGGGGGAGGGGGGAGGAAAGCGAGCTTGTTTGCTGTTTCCAGTGGTCAGACTCCAATGAATGTCAAGCTCAATACTGAGGAAATACTCATCTTGACGAAAAGTGGGATGCTTGATACAGTTTTGAATTTAACTGGTATATTTTCTTGATTCAAGCAGGATGTTATCTGGAATAACAAGTGTTGGACACAAAGGAAACTGTGTGAAATCTCACTTAAAATATTTAACAGTAGTGTTATTTTGTTACTCCTAAATCAAACAAACCAGTTGGATTGTTTATCTTTAAGCAATGAAGAAGAAAAGTGGATGCCAAATATGGTTTCAATCTTTTGTTTACACCAAGAATCTGTCCTCTGAAACACCCGCTGAAGAAAACAAAGGCTTTTTGCTGGGCTCCAGATCAGTGTAGTCCCATTGGTTTGTCTTAGCTTCAGGCTTGGACTTGGTTTTGGCTTGGTTTAACTATGGCTTTCACAGCAGGCCAGTTGCTTCCCCTGCCACCACTGATGTTTATGCCTGACAATCTTGTTGAAATTTTCTTGTTTCCTCATTGTTCATTGTAGGTTTTTAAAATATTATTCACCTGGATGGGGTTATGCAGGGCTAACTTAAACCCTCTACCCCAAACATTGCTTATGCAGCTGTGAGGGAACCATGCAAATGCCCCTGGTTTGCTGGAGACGATGGGGACAGCACATCTTGCTGCCGGCAGATGACCGTAGCTCATGACGGGGCTTTGCTGTGAGCCCAATCTGGTGCAATGGAGGGGGATGGCTGAGGCTCAGTCGCTCAAAGTGATCCGATGTCATGATTTTCCTGCAGACTCCTTGCAAAGGGACCAGGTTTTGTTTTGTAACTTCTTGCCTTTACTCTGGTAGGAGAGAAAAGTTAAGATGATGCCAGACTTCCAGACGAAATTCAGTCCTTGGCCGTGTTATCCCCATTTGATCTTGTGCCAATATTGTCCTTAAAATCGCTCTTCTCAGCTCAGCTTGCATTTTGCTAGGTCGAACAAACTGTCCTCTTTTAGGTCTCCTTGTAATGTATGTTCTCCATTGCTTCAGTGATCATCCTTACAGTTGTCTGCATCTTTGCTGGAAATCATGTTTCTGAGATGTGGTTAAATGGATTTCAGGTGAGGTCACAGCAGGGACTTGTACAACAGCATGGAGATTCTGTTGAATAAGATCTCATTCTGTGTCTTGCCAGATATGGTTTAACATTGAATTTTCATTTTCTGCTGCCTGTCAGTTACCTTCACCCTTTGGTGCATATGAGTCTTCCCAAAGCCTCTGTTTTTCTAACCAAAGAGCTCTCAGGTACCTGCAGATTTTTTTTTCCCCTTCCTTTCCTTATGAACTTGCTTATTCTCTGCTCAAGTAAGCTCCATCATGATCCTAGTGCTCCAGTCTTCCAAGTCGTTCCACTTCCCCTGTGTGATATTTCATTTTCCTTCATTGATGATACTTCCTTGCTTCACATCATCAGCAATTTTCTTCAGAATTCTCCTGCTACAATGAAAATATTACATGAAAAATAAATAAATTTGGAAACCAGTTCTGGAGCAGTTCCAATAGTCCCCTTATTGGTTAAAACTGTTGGAGACTTCCTGATGACCAATTTCTTATGTCCCTGACAATTCTTCTGATTGCTATCTCTCCAGCTGGATGCATGATTACATGGCATTATAGCACATATTCTAGTCCAGTTTCAAAAGACCTTGATGCTGTGTGTCACAAAGCAAGATGAAACCTGTCAGCAGCCTGTGCTCACCTTACCTTGATGGTTTCCGCAAGGAAGATATCACACAAAGTCTTAAATGTCACAATTGTTTGGATTCAGGACACTTCTCGGACCTGTGTACACCCATCAATCTCCAAGATTTATTTCGGCCCTTGATGTGATCAGCTCCAATTTAATATGTGTGTTCCCATTGGCCATCCTGCCTTTACCCCTTTCCTCTTGAATTCTGAAGCAAAAAGTACTGTGCAGTTCAGAGCATACTTGGATTATTTTTAATCCTGGTGCCACCCATAGTCAACTTGTTTTCTTCTTGTTTTCGTGTTATTTATATAGAGAAAACAATCTGTCATTTTAATTAGTTTCTTTAATTTCTTTTGCAGACTCTAATACAATTTGACTTGTGCTGTTTTTCACTTATAACATTGTTTCTCAACTTTTAAAGTGCAGCTTTCTTTGGGATCATTTCTTTTCCTCTTTCTTTGCATTCTTTCTGCTCACCCCTAGTATCCTTTGAGAGAGATTTAAATAGCTAGATAGTCTGGACCTTTTCTTCATTATTTTTTACCACCCTCTCTTTGTCCAGGATGGAAATTCCCACTTATTTTGCACCCAATAGCTAAAGAAATTGCAAACATTCTCTGTTCCCATCCCTAAGCTTATCTAAGTCAATTTTGCGAGGTTTCTTTCATTTATAAGACTTTTTCCTCTTCAGTCAAAGGTGTAATTTACAATTTTGATAGTTATATCCTTGCAATTAACTTGACAAATTTAGCTAAGCTTCACTATTCACATTTTCTTCCATTAGGCAACTGGGACTAGAAATTACTGTGGCAACTGGCCATTGCTTCCTTGGGAGATCTTCAGGCAGAGAGGTTTGACACAGCTGACACTGCCCTGTTGCTTTTCCTACTGATCCAAAAGGTGCTTCTTTTGTTTGATAGGGCTTTGTAAGACGCTTTCCTGCTTGCACTAGTTCTGCTTAGTCCCTGGCCTTGTAGCTAATGCAAGGAAAGCTCAACTTGATGCTGAGACCATCAAGAGCGATTCGCAGGAGCCATTAGGTTCGATATATTACAGAATATATTTAAGTAGTGAAACATGTATGTGCATCAGAGTGCTTGTAGCTAATGCTATAAATCATGCTCCAGTTCCTATGAAGAACTAAAACTTAATTAGTAGCTGCTAAGGGTCACCAGAACAGTCCTGTTCCGTAGGTGCACCACAGTCCTTAGCTGTCAGCTAAACAAACCCGATTCACCTCTGCATATGTGTTGGCCCTAATTTCCAATTTCCTGCTCTCCCTGTTGTACACACCAGGCCCTCTTGGGTGCTGAGCCTCGCTCCATCTTTTGCAGCCTGGAAGTGAGGGCTATCAGCCTGCTGGGCAAGGCTGTTTCTGCAAGGCAATAGGAAGGATTACCTGCTTGATTATAGGGGGGGGGGGGGGAAAAGAAAAAAAAGAAAGGGGGGGAAAAAAAGGCAGACTTTCATTGTAGTAAAACAATAAATAGTTCGGACACAGGTTTTGCCTGGCAGACTGCACAGCAGAGCAAAATCTGCCACAAAACATGATTGAGTTGGTGCCCTGGGTTGTTGTTTGGGAGCTGGACGAGCAGCAGATGACCTCTCCAGGACAGGGAAGACAAGTTATCCTAATCCTGGGACTGAGTCAGGCTGACATACGCCATTTCCCCTCAGTTTGATGGTCTTGAGTTATTTAACTTTAACTTAATTGTTTCTGCAATGGATGTTTTCATCAATTTCTTCCCAGTGACTGCTTCTACAGGCAGCCTGGCTGTTTAGCTGAAAATAAAATAGTTATCCTCCTGATAAAGGCAGTAATAACAGGCTTTCTGAAAGCCTAAATGTTAGATTCCTTGTATATATTAATGACATGGTATTTTGTTATTGCCATGCTAGTCCAAGGGTATTAAAGGAGTTCATAAGGACTGGCCATATCTTTCAGTGGACCAGCTGGTAAGACTGATAAACATGGGCAAAGTTTTAGGCATGCTGGTCCATTTATTTCAGTTCCAGTCAGTTTAGTTGGTGTAACAAAAAGATACAAATTCTTACACGCTTGAATTCTCTTGTGTGCTGGTCACTTGGTACTAATGTAAAACACATACTTTTTTAATGGGAATGATCAACATTACCTGACTATCTCTGGTAAAATCTACCGACTCAGTCTTTACTCAATGCTTTAAAACACAGGTTTTGAGCTACTACCTGCTACTACCATTCAGCTCATTGCTGAACTCATTTTCTCTAGGGTTAATGACAACAAATCCTTTGAACTCACTAGTTATTTCTGTCTGATTTGGTGCAGGGCTCACTCTAACTGCCTTTTCAGTGAAATTGGTTATATAAATTGTAAAGGGTTAGACTATGAAAAAGTTTGATTAAGTTAATTAGAAATTCAAAACTTGGCCTTTGGCCAAAACGTAATTTAATTTTTTCAGCCCAGTTCCAAATGAAGTCTTACTGCAGGTTGTAATCTAAAAATTCACGAGTTTTCACAGATCTTATTTTCTATTGTTTATAAAACAATCCAATGAATTAAAAGCATAGAAGTATTTAGATAAAAAAATTACAAATGGACAAATTCTAAAATCGGGGTGGGGGCTGTTTCCCCTGGTTGTGCAGCGGAGGGCTGCCTTTGACAAGTCGTTATCACCCCAGGTGAGTTAGCCTAGGGCGGATGCAAACCTTGAAATACTTCACCGGGTTATAGATGAGGATTCAGAGTCTGTGCTGGTACCAGTGCTGGATTGTGGATCTGCCACAGGCATCTGAGCATTTGTGCTGCTTAATCGTTCCTAGCATGGTTTTGGTCCAGACAAGGTCTGTCCTGCAAACCCTGGCTGGGTTCAGAGGAAAGCAAGAGCCAGGGACCATCCTTAGGATGTAATTTAGACTGCAGCTTGGGCTGCCGCACTCCAAACTGCTTCTGGATTTGGGGCTACCAGGGGACTCCCAAGTCTCTGACCATCCTTCCACATGCCTGCACCTGGATACACCCACGTCTCTATGAGACCAGGATCTGACCACTGCTAGTCTTCATCTTGAGATACTGCAGTCCTGAGCTGGCAGCACTTCCACACTCTGGAGAAATGTAAAGGTGCAAGGTGTGGAGAAATGCACTGTTCCCCAGTTTTCCAAACCCAATGAGCAAGGAGCTGTGTCTGAAGCGGAGCAGAATTTGCATCTGTATCCATAGAGCAGTTTTGGTAGTGGCTGTGTCCCTCTTTTTCTCCAAATAAAGATTCTGCCCATGGGTTGTGCTGCTTGGCATGCCGTTTCTTTGCAATGGTACCATGGCACAAGCTGGGAGGCTGAACTGTGCAGGCGGACGCAAAGGCTGCACAACTTGCAGGGCTGTGTGCTGGCTGCTGCTCCAGTGCAGCAACAGAAGGCAGACACACTCCCCTGCCCAGATTAAAATTAAAAAAATAACCAAAACAACCTATTTAAAGGCCAGGCTTTTTCAGACTTTTTAAAACTAGATCTGCCTTGGTGATGGCTCTTTGGTATCAGTGGTAACTCCAGACCCAGCTGAGACACTGGGACTATGGGCTATCCAGCCCAGTGCTTATAGCAGGGAGTTCATAGTCAGAATCTGTAGACTCTTTTCCTGTTAACTCCATACACGACTTTTCACACCGCTTACACTCTCCATCCCTCTACTTGCCTGTTTTTGAACAGATGATTCTGTGATAACACAATGAGGGAACATTAACATCTACAGTGTGTTTTGATGTTCTCAGGGGAAAGTGCTACCAAAGTGAAGGATTTTGTTGGTACTTCTTTTTAATCATCACTGTGTTGAATCCAAGACAAGAGACGAGTATTCCTGATCATACAGGACGATAAGTAGGGAGAGGGATGTTGAGCCTCAGGTATGTACTGCAAGGCCAGCCACCTTCTGTCATGCTTAAACCCCTTTTGGGACAGGAAAGCAGTACGCTCGCTATTCCACCTAAATGATTTTATAATCACCCACGGCCTTTGTTTTATTCTTTTGCCCATTCACTATTTTAATTATGATTTTTTTTCTCCCTGGGCAGTAAAACCTCTTGGATTTTGCCTTTTGGTTCAATTATTTCGGGAACTCATTAAATGCCTAAGTCACGTGTTCATTATTAGAAAGTGAAAACAACTCTCTAGCTGTGCCATGGGAGAGACTTCATGGTGAATTACCGTAGTTAAGTAGTAGCTTAACAGCTCGAGACTCTTCTACATTAGGCAGGTTTTTTTAGACCTTTAATGCATGGCAGATTATGATGCTTCCTGTACGGAATGGTATGAGGTTATTGTCTGTGGTTGGTTTAATATGGATCCTTGTAGAGGGATAACACACTATCCTGTACATGCTGTAGAGGAATTAGATAATGTTCTCTGTTTGATGAGGACAAGGAATAATTTAAATAAAGGGAGGGACAAAAAAAACCACCCCACAACAATAAGCAAAGCCCATCCTACTGCTTAGCTACTCTTCTATCTCTTCTCTAAAAGGATTCAGGCTAGAGTCAAAGTTGAATCATGATGTGATTCATCAAACTTCAAATTTCACTGTAGTGTCATACTTAGACAAACAATTTCTTCTGAAGAAGCTTATTCCTCTTCTCTCTCTACTCCTGCCAGTTGAGATCATCAAAACCTCTAGTGCAACTGGGAGTGCTAAAGAGCCCCATAACTTGCCCTGAGAAGCATCACAGTCAGTGGTGAGACAGCGGAGACGAGGAATCAATACTGCAGTGCTCTGCCAGCAGCCACCTCATGGAGATCGACGGGGAGTTAATGCCTGTGTCCCTGAATGTCACTTTGGGTGATAGATGCTGAGGTGCAAGATATTGCTGTTTAGTGACCGAAACAAAACATGAGAACAAGACTACTCACTCATGAGCTTTTATGGCCATCCTTTCTGTGCTTTCGAATTCTTTACAGCACAATGGCAGATTGTATTTTTTATACCAGTTGCCTAGTTAATTGGGCAAAAATGTGTTTGTTCTGAAAAGTACTAGGTTGTGAGCTCAGTAAAAAGTTGACAGGAAAAACTCTCCTGAATATAAATTAGTTTTCTAATCTGAAACTTGAATCTTTTGGGATTCACCCTTCATTTGGTAACTCTGGATCACAGAAAGAGCTAGAAGTAATAATCCAAACACTTGTAGATGTTTGTTCTTCTTTAATCAGCCATGGTTAATATGTGTTCATTCTGGGTGTACAGATAAGCTTAGAGATATATATCCTAAAATGAGGACAGATGATGTAATGGCAATCCCATGTAAATGTGTGAATACTCTCTGCAGATACAGTTTGCTGTAGCAGAGAACTACCATCCTCTTGTAGGAATAGAAGAAAAACAAAGCCAAATACCTCTGCTGATAATTGAGAAGTCAGTAATAAAATAGGCTCAGGTTTGCTTAGTGATCCTTATTTCCCCTTATTAGACTGTGCCCCCTTCAACCCAAAACAACAGACTGGGTAAGGTTCCTCTGTGCAGTATCTGACCCATGGGTATTTCACACGGCCCTTTTCAGAGCTCCTGGCAATCCCTGGGGCACCTGTTAGGATTGCCTGCAGGGCAGGGGTTAGTGATGGGGAAAGGGATACAGAGACTCCCAACCCCATGCAAACTCCATAAACCCTTTGTCTACACGGTCTCGTACTTATTTTTCTTTTTTTGAATGAGGTTGTCTGGTTTTGAGTAAGTTTCAGAAAATAGTAAAATGGCATGTGGCACTTTTGGGACCAAGCTGCTGGGTCATGCAGGAGGCAGCAGCTCCCTGAGATGAAAAGTTAGCTGTGAACAACAACCAGGCAGCCCTCAGCATCTTATCCTTTCCATCCTACTCCACACTCCGCTCTTGTCCAAAATGCCCCATTTGCAGCCAGCAACGCAGGCGCTGAGAGGAGATGGATCAAAATCCGGTTGCTTGGTTAAGGCACAGATACTTGGGGCTCTGACAGCACTCACAGCCCTGTGGTCTGTTCCCCTGGTTACAACTCGTCCCTTCTCCCTCTACATGCTGTTATCTTCTGCATCTTCCTAAACCACAGTATGTAATCCAAATGCAATGCATTATGTAGTGGCACCAGGAATCCTATTTGTTTTGCTGTATTAGGTCCCAGGAAGGCAGTGGCTGTGGAGGACTTGAAACCAAAGCTAGGCTTTGCCTTTATATCTTTGCTACTTATTAAAAAGTGCAAGGGGAAAAAAAAAAACCAACAAACAAACAAAACATAAAGCCTCAGAACAATAACCCTATACCTTGCCTTTTTGATCCCAAAAGCTTTACTGACAATAGCACTTAAAAGGAAATGCAAGTTTCTGCTTCTAGTTGAGCAGGCTTGATGGGTAGTTAAAAAAATAAAAGGGAAAAACCCCGGAGTGTCACATGCCTGTCTGTCATTTTTCACAGGAGAATGCCCATTAAATGTCAGAACCATGAATTCCCATGTAAGGAACTCAGACTCATCCTGCTGAGCGATGTGCACTGTACTGTGCACAGTATGTACACCGTATTACGGATGGACATTGTACAGCGCGTGGGGGAAAGGGGCAGTTTGCCTTTGGCAAATATTCCCAAAGGTTTTGCAGGATGGTTTTGCAGTCATGCTATTTCCCAGCAAGACCAACTCCAGCATGGAGCCCAACTAATAAGCCCCACAGAACTTATTAGCTCAGGTTTTGTGGAGTGCGTTGCCGGTAATGAGGGTGTGCTTCACTGTGCAGGGAAGTAATGCACCCATTGAGGGTGGGGTCTCCCAGGTTTCAGACCCTGCTCTGCATGTGAAGACATAGATGATTTGTAAAGCAGGTCTTTCCATTGCTATTCAGGGAGTTCTCCCTGCTGTTAATGTTCATTTATAACAATTTTTGAACTGCTGAGAAAGTTTCAGAATACTGGAGGAAAGCTGAATTTATATCACGGTTAAAAAAAAGGGGGGCAAACAAAGTGCTAAGGTAATTGGTGCAAAGCACTTGCACAGATGCTGTATGAATGCTGTTTTCTGTAAGAAAGGGTGATGCAACTTCAACATGCACATATGAAAAGCATTTCCATTTCTAGGGGTGAATCAGGTAGATGTGGTCTTGCTGCAACTTCTGTGCATCTTCCAGTATATGTTTTTCTGGAAGGATCTCCTCAAAATTGTGTGGGGTCAGAGGTAAGTTTGAACGAGTGTAAGTGGAGAAGATGCCCCAAAACAGAATTGTGTGACACCGCTTCCCTTATGTAGATGAAGGTAAAGTGGTAACGTTCTAAAAGAACAAAAATGGAGACCAAAAGTGGTAGCAGGTTGGCTCTTCTAAGTCCTGGGCATTTGGGGCCTTCTCACTTAAGTTTCACAGGGAACAGAAGCCAGACTCTGGCTTTGCTCAGGGTAGCTCAGTTAGGAGTGCCTAGGTCTCCAGATGAAGAACTGAAGCGAGGAGAAGGCAGGCTGGTGATGAGACCCATGTTTAGCAGTGGAGATATATAGCCACCACAGGAAATTAAGATGATCATACATTTTCCCAAAGAAAGTCTCTTGTTCAAACAGGATTTCATTCTGGGCAGCACGGTGTTTATCTTGGGAAGCTGGACTATGTGCTCCTGCTTGCACGAGGTTTTCAAGCACTGGCTGCCCGGTGCCACATTAGGTGATGGTTGGTCTGGTTTTGCTACCATAATTTAGGATTTTAGATGTCAACTTGACAGACCTCAATAAAGTCTGCCATGCCTTCTACTTTCGCATGTGACGTGGGTGTGGAAAGCGAGGCCCATGAAGACAAGTCACTGCTCAAGGTGTATGTGGTAGAGCGTGGTGGCACATGGAGATCTGGGCTCACGTGGGGGTAGTGATGTTGGTAGGAACACAATGCCAACATGGTGACACCAGTTCTAGATCTCTATTAATTCACCCAGGTGCTCATGCGTGGAGCTGCATGACGTCTTGCAGATCTACCATGACAGACTTGGGTCATCTCTCACATGAAGACCAGGCTAGTGTAAGCGATGAAACATCTTATTGTGTGGCTTCCTCTGGAAATCTGGAAGGGGAAGAACAACATTAAAGACTCTGTCCTGTTGCTCTGGACTGAGACAGTGGGGTTTTTTTGTTTAATAGTCTGATTATCTCACTTTCTTCCCTCTCTTTGCACTTGTTTTAATGCCTACAGTGACACACAGTGGTGATGAGTTTCTGCTGTGCCAAAGTACTTGCCTTGACACAAGGGGGTAGAGGACATTGTAGATGGTGGAAATGGTAGCCACCAAGCTGCCCTTGCAGGACCACACTGCCCTGGGCTGGATCCACTTGCTCATGTGACTTGGGTTGCAGGCTACTCATCAGATGGCCAGATGAGGATCACATCAGGATCTTTATACTCATCCAATATTGCCCATTTACTACTGGTTTTTTTTTTTTCACAATCAGTAGAGAACTGTGGGTTTCATAAGCTGATTTGTACCATAAATGCCACATTCAAATCCTCTTTATTTTTTGTGACAATGCAATTTTTTTTATCCCTGTGTAAGCAGCCATGAAATAAAAGTGAGCTTCTGGCTGTCGTATTTCCTCTGTTCCTTACGCTCCCATTGTGCTAGAGAGCCCAGCAGGAAAGCCTTGCTGAGTTGCTCCTTAGGAGAACATTTTTCAGTGTCACTGGATGTGTTCACTTTTCATTTCTAGGTGGTGTGTTTGCAGGGGAAGTAGATGACAGTTTTCATCAGGATTATTCCATACTGCTATTCCATTGCTCCATTTCCCAAGAAGATTTAAAGATATTTTTCCCATGCTTTGAGAAGAAAATGACCAGATGAGAAGTCTTGGGATGGCTTCCTGCTTGAGCTTCACACTTCACACTGGGTAGCTTCAGGCAAGCCCTATTTCCACATCCCAGATTCTCCAGCTATTAAGATGATAAAGAAACATGCTGATACATCTTGTTTGAAAGGTCTGGAAGTGGGGGGCAACTGTGAACAAATGCACTGTCTTTGAAAATGGATGAAAAAAAGAAAGCATCTGTCAGGCATAGTCCTTCTGAGCAGCTACAGTACCCGTAGTGTGACCAGAGCTGCCCCATGGAGCTGCCCCCATGGAGCTGGTGTTGGGGGGGGGTGTTAGTGTGGCCCCTCGGCGTGGCCCGGCGTGGGGAGGCAGCTCCGTGGAGCAGAGCAGATGTCCTGGGTCTCCGTCATCCGGAAAATGCTTCTTGCTGGCAGCGCAACGCAAGCGTGTGGGTCAAGGTCAAGCTGCTGGCAGGCTGCATCCCTCCGGAGCGGAGCCACGGTGGCATTAAACCCCTCCCCAACCACCAACACCGCTTTTCCCTCCAGCTGGGATGGCCAGCCCTGTGCTCCCCGCCCCGGGCTGCGGCTTGCACGCAGTGGGGACCCGGTGGTCCCGGGGGCAGCGGCGGCCGCGGGCAGGCACCGATGCTGGCTGCTCCTGACATTTCCGCCTGCGAGTGCCCAGCCAATTGGCGAGGCTGGAGCAGCGACACATGAAATATGATGATTTTCTGCTGAAGAGGAGGAGGAGGGGGGAGAGGGCGGGAGGACCGCTTGCTCCCGATGGTTTGCATGCCGGGGGCTGCAGAGGGCTGGCCAGAGAGGAGTGCCGGGTGCGGAGCCGGAGCGCCCCGGGGATGGCCCCTTTCTCCCTGCTCCCTGACCAGGAGGATGCGATTGCCACCCAGGTGGGCCGGGCGCCGATGGCACCAGGAGAGGCGGGACGCTGCCGTGGGGCGCCAGGCCCGGGGACCCTCGGCTCTGGGGGGACCCGGCAGCCCCATCCCCGATGGGAGAGCTGGCTCCGCAGTGCCCTCGGGGAGCTGTGCCACGCACGGGGCCGCCGGCGCTTTGCGGTGCCGGTTAGCGGAGGGCTAAGCGTTGTTGGGGGGCTCCGGTTCGGCTTGCTAAAAAACCGAAATCCCACTCCTGGAAGAATGCTTTATTGCTGTGCCAGGACTGCTCGGTTCAAACTTCGCAGCCTGATCCTTAGTTGGATGGGAAGCACTTGACAGAGCTCCTCTCTGCATGTCATTAACCCTCTCGCTCCACCGCCTGGGACCGAAACTGTTAATACCTAAAATGCAGTTGCAACAAACGTAACCCTGATAAGGAGCGGCCCTACAACTCCCTGAACCGCATCCAGCAGCTGTTCGTTTTTATAATGACTCTGCATTTATCCGAGAGCCGAGTGGCAAGTTTTCCGTTTATTATTATTCTCCCAAAAGGCGGCGGGCGGGGGGGCGGGGGGGGGAATCCTATTAAAAAAAAAATCATATAATAATAATAATCATGAAGAAAGATCGCTAGTGCAAACCACACCTCCCCCTGCTCCGACACTGCCGCCGCTGCTGCTTTATTAACGTGTTTGTGCCGTGAGTGACAGTCCTCCAGAAGTGATAATTGGTGCACTGTATCTTTAAAAGGTTAAAACCCTTTTCAAAAAGGCCTAGACTCATAGTGGGAAAAGACAAGAGAGGCTTTGGCTGGCTTTGGATCCAGAAAACAGCTGCTGATTAGAGTCTGCGTCTTCGGGCTGAATTTATTACATATTTTTCAGCAGCAGGGATTCTAGGAGGAAGCTTCCGTTTGGGTTTCTTGATCGCGGTTTATTTTTATTCAGAGGAATAACAGAGGAAGGATTTGTTCCGGCTGGAGCATGCTCACAACCTGCAAGATCTCCCATTATTAAACTGCCTAGTTTGGGCTTTAATATACATGTGTTTTTTGGGGTTTTTTTATTAGTGATATTATTATTTGGCAGCGTGCATCTCTTTTTTTTTTTTCTACATAATTTATTTTGAGAGGAAGCTGATCTCGTAATGA
This sequence comes from Rhynochetos jubatus, assembly GCA_027574665.1. NCBI lineage: Eukaryota > Metazoa > Chordata > Aves > Eurypygiformes > Rhynochetidae > Rhynochetos > Rhynochetos jubatus. The sequence continues at coordinate 2,407,327 of CM050672.1, read as the reverse complement.
GCTTTCTCCTTCCTTACTTGAAACAGGTGCTAATGAAAGAATGCAAATAGCACCGGCTGAGCCGAACATTTCATAAAGACGGGAACAGCCACCGACCCCAAACGGTCCGGGATCTGCCTGCTGGCGCCCAGCAAAGGTAGGCACCGGGGCTTTGGGGTTTTCTTCCTTTTTTTTTTTTTTTTTTTTTTTTTTTGTTTTGTTCTCTGCGTGCACATTCGCAAACGGTAGATTTTTCTCCCCCCTCCCTTGCTGCGGGTGCTCAACCGGACGGCGAGATTCCATTTTGCCTCCCGAAAGGTGTCAGGTTGCCACCCAGACGCGCGCCCGCTGCACACCGAGTGTGCACGTATATCTGTGTGTGTGTGTCCCCTGGGTGGCCGGCGCTGGCTGCCGTGCATGGCGCTATGGGCGAGCTCCCGAGCCCGAGGTAACCTTAGCGGTGTCAATCAGCCGCAGCCAGCCTGTAACCCCGTCCCCGCCGCGCTCGCAGCACTTCCCTGCTTGCTCCTGCTTAATTAGCCCTGGCTGTCGCATGAATTTATCGTCGCTTGACAGCAACTTCATTTTCTCCCAATGTGCACAGATTATTACGGGATTTTTTTTTTTCCCTGCTGGTGGGAGGCAGGGCTGGGGGGCGGCGGGAGGCAACGCCGCGTGTGTTCGCGACGTGCAAGACCGGCGCGGGCGCGCGGAGGGGCACCCTGGGCGCTGCGTCGGCGGAAAGATGGACACGCCGCTCCGCGGGGAGCCTCGTCCTCCCGGGGCGGTGGGGGGTGCCTGTGCCCAGGCCCAGCGCCGCTTCCCATCCTGCGTTTATACTCCCTGTGGGGTGGAAGCAGCTGTTACCTGATGCCGCGGCGTGTACAGACGTATTAAAAAAAATAATATTCCAACCCTCATTGTAACAGCCAGACCTCTGCCTGTGGCTGAACCCCCTTTTGCCTGCACAAAGCCTGGGCACTGGCTTTTCTTTTTCACCCTGCCTAATTTTATTTGCACGCGCTTGGGGCTGGCGTTCAGGCAGCGCTGGGATATTATTCTCAGCGGTGTGCCCTTTGCTGAGGAGCTCGAGTTTTCCCTGTGCTGGTGGGCTGCGCAGGCAGGTGGAGACGGCCCTGGCAGCCCCACGTAGTACCTGGCCGCGGCTCTTGCTTGGGCTCCTCTGCTGCCGTGTTCCCACAGCTGCGAGCCTGGGCTTGCAGCAAGGACTGCAGTGGCCTCTCCGAGGGCCAAATCCGGCCCTCGCTGGGATCATCCAGTTCCTTGGGCTATATGAACCTCCAAGGGCAGAAATTAGGCCTTTTTCTGGAAGTTTGCATTTATATATCACAGTGTTTAAGTGTGTTTGAGCAAATATTTCTTTGTGTGCACGTACCATTATGTGTAGGTTTTTTTGCCTGACTGTTAAGGAGACGATATGCAAAAAGTTTAGCCCAATTAATTGTGCAAGCTGAGGATGGGCAACACATGAAATAAAATGCTTATTTTATGTAAACAATCCCTTGAGGCTTCCTAGAAAGAGAACTTGTGATTATCTAACCTGACAGCTAAAAAGTAATTAAAACTGAATACGCAGTCTGCTGTGTCCCCTCCCCTTCTGAAAGCAAATAATTTGTAATAAGGAGTTTGATATGGGGTGCATGCAGGAGAATATGATTTCAATATGCTTTGGAGCCAGTGGTAGGGAAATATTCTTTGCCTGGTTTTTGGCTGGGTGTGGGGCAGCAAGCACTTTGCATCCCCTGCCCTCTTCCTCTGCTGGAAATGGCAAATCCAAACGCTGATGGGCACTGGTGACCCCCAGCCTCGTGCTTTGGGATGCAAAGAAAATGGGTGCTTCCTCAAACCTTGTTCTCCCTCGTGCCAAGCCAGCGATGCTCGACTCGCGCCAGGGCTGTTGTGGTCCTATGGGGATGGGGCTTTCTCTCTGTTGTCCACGCTGTGCTAGCAAAGGAGATTGCCCAGTGCCACGCTTTGATTTTTTTTTTTCCCCTTCTCAGAGATTGCAAATCCTGCCAGCTGCAACAAAAGGTCGGGGGTGGGTGGTGGGGGTGGTGTCGGTCTTTATTTCTTCCTCCTTTCGGCCAGCCTGTGTGCTTGGCGGGATTTCTGCAAAGCAGTGCCATGTGGGAACTCGCTGCTCATCTCCAGTCCCGAGCTCTCGCTCTGCTCAGGCTGGTGGGAAATGGTTTGGGTGAGAGAACCCAAGCAGGTCGTGATGAAGGAGGCAGAAGGGAAAGTGGTATTTTTCCTATCAAATCATCTGTACAGGATCTGGGCTCTGCGCCTCTAATGCCACCAAACCCTTCATACATTGCCCAGCCCAAACCCTCCTCCCAGCAGCTTGAGCAGGACACGTTGGATTTTGTCTTGTGCAGCACCAGAGCCAGCGAGCTCCTCTGCAGAGGTGGTGGCACCCAAATCCTGCCGGGACCTGCTCTTTTATGAAGTCCCTGCAATACCTTGGGACCGGCGGGAGTTGGTGGCCCTGCACTCCTCTGACTTTTCTCCTTCCCAGAGAAAGGGAAATGAAACTTGTTCTCCAAGGTGCCGGAGCTCGGGTCACCCGATGCTATCGTGCTTGCAAAGGATGCCGTTCGTTATTTTGCCTAAAATAGTTATAAAGCTCCTATAAACGTCTGCGAAGTGCAAGGTCGTGGCTTTCAAACAGCTGTCCAGCATCCTGGCTCATTTCTGGTAAAGGGTGTGGCTGGCCTGTTCCACTGGGTTATGTAAATAGGGATAGTTGCAGGTAAATTGAGATAGCACTGATTGGGCCAAGAAGTTTTATGGACTGCTGGAGAAGCCCAAGTTCAGGAGGTTTTAAAGGCCTCCTCCTCGGGTGCACTTTAATTCTGGATTTCTACCTGCTCCAGCAATTATCAGAAATCTCAGCTCTCTCTCTTCATGGTGTGGACCTGGTGAGGAAGGGATTGGTGATAGGAGAGCAGGAACAATATTGACCTAAACCCATCATTTTGAATTGGACCAGCTGGGAGTGAGTCTGTCTGCCTTGTTTTGATAGGATCACAGACCACTCTGGACTTGTTTGGGGCTAAGCCATATCTTTTTTCTCCATGTAAAGCTAAATATCTGCAGCTGGCTCAGTTAAGGTATAATGTGGGTTAGCATGGATGCACCCAGGAATAGTACATCCCACCATGCCGATTTATTTCACTGGTTAAAGGAGCAAGTCGTTACCTGAAGATGATGTTCAAAAATATGTATGAGAGGCCTGGTTGTTGCTTGCCCATATTAAATCATATTACTGACCTTACTGCAAAAGGGATGTCAGAATTCGTAGCCCAAATCTCTTTATTTAGTTCTTTAAAAAGCTCAAACTTTTATGCTGAGAATGGAAACGCAGCAGCTGTGTAAGTCATGGATTTGCTCAACTCTGATCTCGGTAGTTACCTGAGCTGGGGGGAAAGCAGCATGGCCTTTTTTGTTTCCATTTAACCTTTCTGCGTCGTACTTTCTCTTCTGTGAGGGAAACGAGGCAGAGGGAGGGGGAGCCATTTGTCCAAGATCTCAGTGTGAGTCCCTGGCAGATTGAAAATACAAGTAATAAGTTTTGACTCTAAGCTCCAACTGCAGACAGCAGCGCTTACTTTTTTTTTTTCTTTATCCCTTTAGATGACTATTTACTGGGCAGACACTGGCGCTGTAGAAAAATGCATTGAGGAACGTATTTTACTGTGCAGATAATCCTTATTGCTAGATGTGCTTTGTTGCACAGATGATCCTTGCTGTGAGAAGCAGGAGCAACCCCAGCTCCTGGGGGCACGGGTGCTCGGTGGGGTCTGGGCTGTTTGGAGGTGAATGCCGCAACCAGTTGCTATTACTGATGATTTGAATAATTTAATGAGGCACGTTGCATGTGGTGTGGCCAGCCTGGGCTCTCAGGGGGCCGTGTGTGAAAGCCCTCATGGCTGAGGGACACGGGATGCTGCTGACATCCCCTGGGAGCAGGGGGAGGGGGAGCCCTGGAAATAGCTGCTGGGATGGTCCCCAGGAGGAGCCCAGCTGCTCATCCCAGCTTGGGGCTGGTCTGGATGAGTTGTTACGACCCAGAATGCCCTAATGACAGTGACCTTAACGGTCTTGGCTGATCTGCCTCTCCCTGCAGCTGGGAGAGGAAGGTCCCACAGCCCTGCTTCTCCAGGGCTGCTTACAAGCTCCCTGCATGGGAACTCCACGTGCCTCGAGACCTTCAGATAGGTTGTCCACCCCATGAACAGCCCAGATTTTTCAGTGCAGTGGAGAAGATGGTCTCTCACATGCTTTCCCTCCCATGTGCCACCTCATCCCTCTGGCAGCTCTTGACATGGGATGCATGGGCATCTTTCAAAGGTGGCTTGCTCAATAAAATCCGGTGGAGGAGACAACTGCAGGTGGCTGGACCATCTCCTCCATCTCTGGAGGAAGGGCCCAAGGCTGCTGCTGACTCATGGCCCTGGTTTGGGGGCTGCCAGCAAAAAGAAATGATGTAACAAGTGATCTGCTGAAAATAAATCACTACAGAATTTATCATTCTGTTAAAGTGCAAGTGAGAAGGGCGAGCACTGCTAATGATGATGTCAGGGATGATCTCAGAGTCCTGCAAAATACACCTCTGCTGCAAACAAAACTTCTAACCCACTTTCTTTAGGTGCCTTTAGAGTTTAAGCATGTTTTATATATCCCCGTGGGTGTTACTGCTAAATGATGGCTTTGCAATCAAAAGGTCTAGAATGTTTTAAATAACTGAAGGAGAAAATTGATAGAGGTGTGATCGGAGCTCATACGGTCTTTTAAATAAATGTTCATGTGCAGAAGAGCAGACTCCTGGGATGTGCTCAGCTGTGCAAGCAGCATTCCGTCCTGTCCCAGCCCTGGTCCCTCTAGCCCACGTCCATCCCACGTTATCTGTGTTTCAAAGGGATTTCCAGTTCTCACCAGCCAATTCCCATTTGCCTGTGTGTTTTAATCCATGAAATTAAATTTATAATCCCTCATTTCTCTGTTTGTTGTTGCTTTAACTCATATTTTCAAATTTTTTCTTGTGGTCCTGCCATCGAGGTGAATTTTAGGGGAGAGTGAAAACTGCTGAGCCAAACAGGTTGCTTTGTTTTTAATGGCTGTACAAATGCAATTTGGCCAGGTTTCTTCTGCAAACTATTTGCTGTAGTGAATCCCTTGCTAGACATGAATTCTCCAGATGATCCTGTGCGGCAGAGACATCTCCAGCAAGCTCAGGCAACTTCTTCCTTACTGATAGTTGAATCTGATTATAACTTTGATTAATTCATCAGACAGTAATTTTATTCAGTGAAAAAAATATGTGCGACCTGGCAAGTGAAGGACATGTGCTATGCACCCGTGGCAGACTGAAGGAAAATATTTAGAGTGACTTCGTGTCTCCAACAAGATGTGGTGCCATGCCAGGAGAAGGCAGCTGTGTGGGTCAGACCACTCACTACAGGGGTGAACACTGGTCCTGGGACAGCTTCACCCCCAATGAGAAGGTCTGCTGGTGTGTGTGCGGCTCATGGACTGCAAGGTGCACGGGGGCACAGTCAGCAGAGCATGGCCCGCAGATGTAAAATAAATAAATAAGGTCACGAGTGGAAGATATTGCTGTTACAGCCAAATGAGTTGCTTTTTGGAGTGCTGAATATCTACCTGGCTTGGTGCATAGTGAATGTGAAAGACATGCTTCTCAGTTGGGGCAGAAAACAGATTATTTTACTCCTCCATTACTCTGTGGATTAAGCATCAATGGGATTTAGTTTTCCCTTGTGAAGCTACAGTGACCTGGATGCAAAAGTCCTATTGAAAATTGTGCTCTTAAGTTGTGTAATATATGAAATTATTAATTTTTTCCATTTTCTGCACACTCATGTCCATGAAGCAAAGTATATGTACATGCTCTCCCAATGCCAGGGGACAGTTGATGGTTGGGTTGATGATACCCAAGGTCTCTATGTTTCCCTGCACTACAGGCAGTTTAAGACAAGAAAGTCTCCGTGTTTCTGGTTTTACAGTAATATATATCACCCTGTAAGACAAAAATTTTGTTCCTTGGCTTCCGTTCCTTGTTGGGTTCTGAGCAAATGCCAGCGCTGTGGGTATTTGTGTGGCACCGGTGTAGCTGGCGTGCTGTAGAGCAGGAAGATGCTGTTGCTGTCTGTGTAGGGTCCAGCTTCATGGGACCCTGGTCTTCAGCTGGGCAGTGTGCTTGGTCGACCATGGGCCAGGAAGAAGGCAGCTGGACATCATGGGAATGCTGTGGGGAAGAACTCCATGCTCGTTTCACTTCTTCTTTTATGCAACCTGTATTTCTATGCTCCAATTTCAACTCTTCTGTCAACTGGCAGGGGTCAATAATGTAAATAACACCAGAACTCTAAAGTGTTCTGGAAAACTTGCATGGGGAATACCAGGAAAGTAAATAAATTCCCAGAATAGCTACTTCAGCTAGACAATTTGGTTTATTGATGAACGCAGGAATGCAACAAGGTATGGTAAACCTACATAGAAGCTCTGTGATTTGTATGCCTGCAGCTAGCAGGACCTCCATTCTTTTTGCTGTTGAACTTTTGGGGTGCACTGGGGGCCTGTTCCCTCCTGGGTAAATCAGCTCATTGGTTCTGGTGTTTCCCAGCACTGTCTCCTCTTGTGATTTTACCGCTTATGAAGGTTTTGCAAATTATGTGATAATCTTCAGATAGGGAGGACTCTAAGGAAGCTCTAATTAGTCTGTATCCATAGTTATTCTGCACTTTGTTTTGGGATACTGTGTACACTTCTGAAGCATAAACCCATCCCTGAGCAGTCTGTTGTTCCTTACAGAGGAAAAGATGGGGTAAACTGAAAATCAGGAGTCTAATTTTCTCAGTTGACTGTACATAACAGACTTCTGTTGCTATTTCTGGCAGAGTTTGGGGTTTTTTCCTCAGTCATTTGGATTTTGCTCAGTGTTTGCCATTGCAAAAGCTGCTCGGGGACTGATGCTGTTTGAAGAAGTATAGTCCCAAGTCAAAAATGCATATTAGGACAAAAATCTTGATTGTGAAAAAAACTCATTTGGTTCTCCGTAATTGAATAACCATAAAATGAAGTTGGTACTCAAGAGCAAACTGCACAGGTGGAGGGGGTAGAAGGGATGCGTAAATTAACATCACATAAAGGTTGCAAAGTTAAGCAATCAAAAGATGGACTAAGAAAGCCTTAGGTTGAATATGTAATTGTAACTTCCCTTTGTCTGTGTGTGATGTTTATCAGAGAGAATGCAATCTTGTGATATTTACAACTTTCAATAAATAGATATTTAAGAAAAGCTTGATCATGTAATTAAAGACTTCTGACACAAGGCCAGATGCTCTGCCTTTATGTTTGTGTAAATGAGAGCAGAGGGTGGCTGTGTACCACAGTGCCTGTGCTCGAGTGGTTAAAATATGTCTCTTTGTCCCAGTATAACTGCATTTTCTGCATCTTGATGCTATGGAGGGATGGACCCGTCCCCTCCATTGAAAATCGCAGTGATCTAACTGGCTAAAGGATAAGAGATGTGTTTTTGCAGCTGTTTATAAAAGGTGTGCCCTCAAGCAGGAGAATTGCCCTGGTTTTCCAGACAGGGAAGGAAATTCAAGCTCCCCAAGGGACAGGTGATGACTCCATCCTTGCAGTGGAGCGCTGCTCTCCAGGAGTTGGGGCTGAGCTTTGCTCTGGACTCCTCATCTCATAGGCTGGGTGGGACAGAAGCTTTGGTCTGGGGCAAAACCCAAGGTCTGGGGCAGACGTTGCCCCAGAAGTACCCCTGTGCCCTGCGGGAGGTGACACTGCAGAGCTGGGGCTGAGGTCTCGCCAGGGTAGCAATTGCAGAGCCCAGGGTGCAGGGTTGGAGGAAGACCCAGAGCAGGTATATCATGGAAAAGGGAGATTTGGGGACTTCAGGGTTGTTTTGAGCCCAGCTGGACCTGCCACAAGGACATAAGAAAATAAAAGTGCACCTCGTAGCTAAAAGCTCTGCACATCAGCAGGATGTATAGTTAAATTGAAGCGTGGAGCTTGCGCATGCTCCTTGCAAAAATTATACTTGAGTAGGGATAATTTTGTGCTGCAAAGATTCAGATGAAAGCAGAACCCATCCTGGCCTCCTGGAAGAGCCTTCCTAGCCCTTGGGTGTTCCAACACCCCCTGCACTACAGTATTGCTCAAGGCCAGTACCAGTGTGGCTAATGGGTCTTGTTACTGAGTTTCTCCAGCACCATATAGGCAGCTTGCATTTCATATCCCTACATACACCTGTGGGCTGGCAAATGGGTGTAATTCTAAAAAGAGTATGACAAGGGTGTCTGTGTTTTGGTGACACAAAGCTGGAAATTGGAGTAGTAGAAAGGAGGAGAGGAAAGCTGAATTTGTAGGGTTTATAAACTGGCACATTGTCTACGTTGTCTTCACGGGGTGGAATTGTTGTATTAAGTTTTTGTGTAGTTTTCTACAGTACCTTTTTTTTTTCTTTTTAAAGAAGACAGATTTTGGTGCTTTAACTATGGCGTGCCACTCCTCTCAGACTTACGCATTCACATAATAGAAATAATCTGTAAACTCCGTATTTGTAGTCTTGGTACTGACTGACTTGTAGTGTTGCAAACAAAACATTTTACTTCTGCATACATATTTCTGCATTTGCACCACACTAAAATCCATGAGATGGTACAACCAGCTCCCAACAAACAATGCCACTTGCTTTTTGGGGAATGTTTTTTAGCAGTCTAAACCTTTTTAAAACCTTAAAGCTGCATAAGCAGCTTAAACCAATCTAAAGCCTTAGATCATTTTAAACAGCTTGTGCCAATATAAGGACTTAGATTATGTTAAATACCTTAAAAAGATCTAAAGCTTTAGTGAAAGAATTTGGCCACTCTCAGATTTGGTTGATTATTTGATTTCATGGGTACGTTGGTCACCACCGGGTGACTCTGCCCAACCACTTCTTACTGGAAGGCACCTTGATTTCTTCTATCTTGTGATTTTTACGCTTTGGATATTCGACGCTTTGACATGTGAGCATTGCAGTAGAACCTGAATCTGTGACCTTAACTCTGCCCTCATGCTTAGGTTATGATCATCCGCAACTTCTGTACGTGGCCCTGGGTTATTTTGGCTAAATATGTATCCAATATGCAGGAGAAAATGAATTCTTTTGCACTGTTTGAGGATTTTCAAAGAATCATGAACACCCAAACTGCCCTTTGCCGTCTGGATTCTTATAATTGCTTATATAGCTTTGAAAATCCCATCGTAAGATGTGGTAGCTTAATTAAACCTTTTTAAAAATGTACATAAACAGAGGAATGAGTCCAGACTGTGACTTTGGTTAATTTGGACATTCTCAGCTTATTGCCTGCTCCTCACTACTGCATCTTCATGGTGTTAATGAAAGGTCTGATTCTTCCTTGATTTTGCAAGGAAAAGCCTTAACTAATTCAGGCTCAAAGAGTTGGGGGCTTTTTTTTTTTTTCCTAAATTAAATTAAGTGGAGTTTCACTTCCACACCAGCCAGCCCTGAAAGGCCGAGTTACTTGCTTTCTCTTAGACCACAGTGGCACTGACGCTTTTCTGAAAGCTGAAGGAGCAACAGCCCCAGGAATATTTTCTCTAGGAGATACACCGATAATAACACTACAGCCAGAATAAGACACCATCAGGGAAATTTTACGCTTGAACTCCTTAGCTGAGAAAGGGAGCCGACGCGCTTCCCTCCTGCTGAACTCTGGGATGCGATTTGTACACCCGAGTGTTTCCGCTCCCTCTCGGCCCAAGCTGCAGCCCCTGGGGCAGTGAGACAGCCTTTCGGCACCTTGGGCTGTGGCGTTGCTCCGGTCACACTTGCACCCTCGCTGCTTTGCCCATGCAGAGTGAGATTTATCTTTGTCATGAGCAGTGGAAGTTTGCACTAAGACAGGTGGGTTTTGTGGCGGTGCGTGCTAAGCAGCATTAGCCTTAAGCTCTCTTCTCAGTTACTGCATATAATGTAATGTTGGAACTGACCCGAATAAATGGAGACGAAAATGTGACGGTTGATAGGAAAGACTTACTGGGAGCAAACCTGGTACCTCCATCAGTCAGCCTCATGGGGTCTGCCGTGTGCAATATCTGCTTTTCAACCTGTCCTGCATCAGTAAAACACATGCACACCGATCTCTGACGTTATGAGGAGACAGCATTTTAGGACCTTCACATATGAGAACTGTGTCAACTTGCATGAAATTTCATAAAACTAATAAAGTTTCAGTTGCATTTTTAGAGACACGGCTGTGTTTCCAGGCTCGGGTGTTAGATTGTTAACACAGGTTATTCAGTGCAGCTGCTAATAAGTTCTGGTCTCCTGCATTTTATTCACTTAATAAATTAATGTATTTATTATTCATAGAAATAGTAGGTGAGTGCTTGCTTGAAGGTGAATTGCTTTCTTTCAGCCTGCCAAGCTCTGAATTCTCTTGTAGATAGTATCATTCATACTTAGAGCAAGAAGCCTGAATGCTACCTTAGCATCCCTGGGAATATCTGGTGGAAAAATCTGGGATTCTAAAAAACACTTAGTTTTAAAAAATATAAGTTAACAAAAAATTACTTGAAATACATCCAGAAATTCCTGGGGTTTGCACAGTACTGGAGACTTCAGTCCAAGCCTGGCTCCTTGAGCAGCTCACCATGGGTGCAGCTCTCTAGTTCGTAATTAATAAAGTTTCTTTCCATAGACTATCTGGCCCAACGAGTCCAGGATTAAGTTTGGTAGAAACGTAAACACATCACAGCTGGGTAAAGTGCAGCTGAATCAGGGCAGGCAGCAAAGCAGCCTTTTAAATCTGATTTTCTTTCCTTTCTGACTGTCTCTAACCTTGTGACTAGACTGGGTTTGCTTCTGTAGATGTCCGGTAATCAGTGCCTCTTCGCACCTATGATCTTGGTGCCTTGTCTGCTCAGATGTGATGTGTGCTGGTTGCTGTTGAGCTTTCTCCTCTTGCTACAGAGCTGGGCAGGAGTGAGCGCTGGTTTTGGAGCTGAACTGGTGCATTTTTTCCTTCCTGTGGAAATCCATGCTACTTCCTCAATAGTGACAGTGTGGTGCAACTACATTTTTTTACCTAGCCTAGCCATTTTTACCTTTTTTACTCTCTGTTTGCTGCAAGCTCCAGAGTGCTCTGAGCTCTGCATGCCTCTGATTGGAGGCTTAAAGCAAAAATAAAGAAACTGGTGCAGGTACCCCCTACAGCAGCCTCTTGCCCTCAAAACTGCACATCCTATATTCTGTGTCATTGACAGAAATATGAGAGAAGACATTTCCTAAAGCCAATATTAATAGAAAAACAAGGGAAAGACTTTTATTTTCTTCCCCCGAGATGTTTCCAGTCCCCTCTCGCAGTTACTAGGTCTGGCACACTCCAGTTGCAGAGTCCCACCATGTGACGTGTAACAGAAACCTGGGTGTGCAGATGGGCAAGAGGGGTCCGCAGGACAGAGGGCTTGGATATTTCTTGTCATTGCAGCCTGGAGAGAAAACAGACATAAGCTGCTTGTTCCACTGCTGTTCACAGCTGGAGACGGGAATAGCCACCAAACAGTGCTAAAGCAAGAATTAAATGGACTTCATATTGACAGTGCGGTGCTCGGTGTGTGCCGCCCCAGCGCTTCTGGCAACCCCCGTGGCCCCTCTTTGCTTCTCAGGGGCCATGATGCTGCCAGGCAGGAATCTCAAACTGGGAACAAATGCAGATGGACTGGGTATGTGATAAGTGTTGTTCAATTCTGCACCATCCATTATGGGATGCAGAGATTAATTCAGAATATATGGGGTTGTAGTAAAGAGCCCAGCTGCCTGATGCAGGCAGTCGTGGTAAGAGGTTTCCAGTTTTTCCTTCTCCCGAGTTTGTTCGCACACATGGAAACTGCAGCGGTACAGAAAGTCGGTGTTAATCCACCCAGCAACTGCCTCTTCCTTGGAAGGGGCCCTGATTTCCAAAAGCATCACCATCCAGGACGACATTTAAGCATGTGCTTGCCTGTAAGCATGTGTTGAATTGCCCTCCTGGTTAATGTTGTACTTAATCATGTTTCTAAATGTTTTTCTAATTCAAGGCCAGTGTTGGCATCCCACGGGTTGCACTGCTGGTGGTGGATGTGGCATCTCAGCCCGTGTAGCATGGACAGGCGTCAGGCAAGTTACTGCTGTTGAGGAAATGAGCAATGCGTAGGGAAGGAGGCTTGAAGCTCCCTAGCAAAGAAAAGATCTGTGTTATTTAATGGGGCAAATTGGTGAATATGGTGAGCTGTGAAGGGTGAACAAACATGGTGTTTTAGCAGCAAAGGATTTGTAACGTTGATAGATTTGGGTGAGGATTAATGAGCCTTTTCACTTGTCTGGGGACTTAGCAGCTTGGGGTTTCTTCCAGACTTTTTAGAAAGCTGTGAAGTGTCATCTGTGTGTGCCCAGGCACAGGCGTGCGGCGAAGGGTGCGTGTTCAGAAGAAACCTGTGAGATGTGGAGCTGAGGGCTTGCACCTGTCTGGCACCGACCACAAAAATCTGTGCATAGCAGTGAAATCTGAGGGCAGAAGGTTTCCAGTATCAGCTTGAGCTCCTTTTTCTCCATATTAAACCTCAGGAAGTTGTGTGGTCTGTGTCAGAACCAGCAACAAGGTGTCCTGGAGACGTGCTGGGGTGCCTGGGCTGAAAGCACCCATGTGTCTGTGCCCCAGGCACCCTGGCAGGATGCATCCCTCCCCTCCTGCCTTCTGTTGCTGACTGCTTTGCTGAAGGCTGTTTGCAGCCAGAAGGCAAAAACTGCTGATGCTGCAACAGAGCTGTGCATTGTGCTCTCCAAAAAGTTCCTCCTGGCTTGGGATGTTGTCATCACACAAGCATGGCAGCTACCATACCTGTTAGTCTTGGGGAAAAATATTTCCCCATCATGTATTTCCAGAACCCCTCTGTTTCTCTGGGATGACTGTTGTTGACCCCATTTACAAGGCTGGAAAACTCGTGAGATGAGGGGCCAGGTGGCAATGCTGGCACCATCTCCAGCAGATGTGAGCAATGAAAAAGCAAGCTGTGCCACCACAATGCACAAAGCATTGTTGCTTCGTCCTCCTCTCTGTAAGGAGGAGAACAGTGCATTTTGACTGGCCAGGTTTTATGAGACCAGGTATGTTTGGACAACGTACCAGAAGGGTTGTCAAAAACCTTGTGTCAAAAGTGGGGACATGTCTCACTGGCATCTGGATGTGGGGAATTAGCAGAGCTAATGAATTCCCAGTGTTACTGGGCCAGAGATGAGCACAAGAATGAGTGGGCACAAATTCATGGAAGGTTTGGGCATGTCAGGAATTTAGGTGGAGATTTTATGCAGGGAGGTTGGTGTGTGAACCAAATTGCAGTGGGAACAATTAATATAAATTATTTTAAAAAGTGCTTGGACGTAAGGACAACCTTGAAGATTACAGCTGATAACTTCAAAGAGGAAAATCGCTCCATTTGCATTTAATGTCAGGGGAAGGAGCATTAGTGCTATGGAAAGGAGTAGTCTTGGGGAGTAAGTGAATATCTGAAGCCTTAAGGGAAACTGGCGGCACGTCCTCTTTATGCTGTGTCATAAAACCGGACTAAGAGGTCACTTTGTCACTAATGGGCAGCGCATTTAGAGTCGGTGAAAGAAAATAGCTCAGCCAGCATGCGGGATGCAGTGCAGGAGAAGAGATGGGAGATGCACCGCCAGTGAGGGGGGAGGGATGCTCCTGCTGGTGCTAGGTCATCTCTGGTCCCAGACACTTCCCCGTGATGTGGTTTGGGTTGCAAAGTGGAGAGTCACCTCCTCATTAGTGAGGTTAAATGGCTTGCTATGAACATCAGGGAGGAATTTCCTCCTCTTGGAGGGTGTATAGGAGTGAATGGTTGGGTATGGCTCTGTTTCACCTTCCTCAGGGATTTGTCACTGCCTCCAGAAGCTGAGCTAGTGGGTCAGTGCCTAATCACATTCGTTAGCCTGATCCTCCCTTTCTGTTTTCACAGCAATGGTACAGGATGTTTGCTGGTGGCACATGAGTGTGGCTTGGTTGCCTTCTTCCAATTTCTGCTGCACTACACAGGTTCTTGTCTGAGTTGAAGACACTCACATGAGCCTCAGCTCCATTGAGGTGAGGTTAGGTTATGCACAAACCCAAAACAAGAAACTTCATGTTAAAACGCATGCTTTCATGCTAGGCAGTGTGGCGCCTCAGTGGCGATGTTGGTTGTATGGTGGGTGCCTTGTAGGGTTGGGGGTATCCTGTGGATGCTGTCCTTTGCCTGTGGGATGCTCCCCCTACTCTTCAGCTGGGATGGACTGTAGCACATCACAGAAGGCTCTAAGCCCACCCAGTTCCTCTCATTAAGCTCTGCTTGCTGTCAGTACAGTCCTTTGACTGCCACCCTTGCAGTGAGTCATACAGACATTTGGGAACTCAACATGCAAGAGCTGACTTTGATCCGCAGGCTCTGAGACAGGGTGAACTGTGAGTTTTGGCCAAGGAGGAATACATGACCCATGCATACTGCAAAAGCCAGACCTGCAACCCTGCTGAGCTATGCGTTTGGCAGCATGGCAGCTGAAAAATGTCCTGGGAACTGGGAGGGCAGCTACACACGTGTGAGCCTGTTGCATGAAGCTGCAATGTGTGCTCCCCTAATCGCAAGACTTAGGAGGCTTGAGTTGCTCTTGCACCCATACCTCATATCATATTTGTAGCTCTGGTCTTTGTTTTCTTCAACCCATCTCTCAAGTGGCACTGCCAGAGCTCGCTGTCCTGTTTGCCGATGGTGGGATTCGAGTATGCAATGGGAAGCAGAGACCAGCCAGCAAGGAGAGCCGGTGCAGTCTCTTGCAAGCAGCGGGCCATTGCGATTTGTGTCTGAGTGGCAGCACGAGGAAAACTTTGTCATGACATGGAAAAGCGCTGCTGGCACTAATGAAGTGTATTGGTGCTGTCAATGTGATGGGGCAAGTCCTGAGGGGGCTACCTACCGCTCTGCTGCAAGTTGGAAAAAACTTCCGTGCTTTAGTGCATCCAAAAAAATTCAAAAAGAATGAAAAAACCAGGGGAAAAAAAGGAATAGATCTACTATTTGCTGGTAAAATATCATGTCATACTTTTGCCCTATCTCTTTTACAAGTTGGGGCACCTGGCAGAGTCCCCTTCTGCTTCTCCCAGCCCCGAAGGAGACGTGGCACAGGGGTCACTGGAGAACAGGGATGATGAGTTTTTGTGTCTGCTTACCTGCATATACATGAAACCCCTCAGAAGCCCACCGTGGTCTCACTGAACAGGACGAGAAGGTTTATGTCCATTTTGCAGCTGAAGAACTGTCAAGTGGTGGAATTGTGCAGCTGCAGGGGGGCTGCGGAGCCGGGGACTGTGCTTGCACTCCAGATTTGCAACTGGTTCTTTTAACCCAAAGATGCCCTTAACCTTTCCAGGGAGGCAGAGCTGTCCCTCTATTTTTGCTGTTAGTCTCTATAATGGGAACTTAATACTTTCTGGGCTCTCTGCAGTTCTGCAACAGCAAACCATATTGCAGGACTAACTCCCTCTTCATGAAATAAAATTATATTCTACTTTTTGGTACAGTGGAAATGGCTTGTCTTCCCCCAGCTTCTGTCTTTGCATGCTTTCCTTAGGGAGGTACCTACAATCTTTTAATTATTGACCATGTAATGCAGGGCAGAGTGACATTATTTGTCAGTAATACAATACTGGAGGAGCTGCCCTCCTCTCTCTTATTTTTCCAATAAGCAAATTGAACCCCATGCAGTGCTGTGTTCAACCAGCCCTTTCCAGCCTCCCATACCCCTGCACGGTGTTTGCAGCCCTCCCTTTGTGTGAGCAATTAAGAGAGGTTTAGCAAATGAAGTTCTCGCCTCTGCCAGGTGACCTTGCTGTGAGACAGCCTCCCTCAGAAGGAGAATTTACGTTGACGAAGCTCAGCTGTACCATACCCACTGCAAGGCTGCAGGGATGGTTCCGTGGATGTTGTTCGAGTCCCCATGTCTTGTGAAAATAAATTGGAGGAATCCCTGAGCATGCAGCTGAGTCACCTTGTCATTTGCCTGTGAACTGAGCCTTGGAGTTGGTTGTCCCGTTAATTAGGATGAGATACCTTGTGGCTAGTCCCAGGCAGGAAGCTGGAGCTCGCGTGGGTGCTACACTGACAGAGCTGAGGTGTGAGGGGACACCTGGTTCCCACTGCTGTGCTGGGGAGCTTCAGGGGATGGTTTGCAGGCGGCGAATTGGGTATGTTCGGTGGGTTTAGTGTCTCTGCATGCTGGCCACAGCAGCCTGGCAGCAGCAGGAGACTTTCAGTGACATTTCCTAAACCCTTTCATGCCAGTGGTTTTGCCCGTCTTTGTGGCACACGTGTAAGAAGGGTCAAAGTACAATATTTATTTTTAAGTTTCCAGAGTTGGCAGAGTTATGCTATTCTATGCACAGACATTATTGTTTTCTTAGGGTTTACAGGGCAGTGCTGCCTGGAGGCCGGATCAGCCCCGTGGCTTTGCAGCCCATCCAGGCGTGTGGTCACAGATAACTCCTCACTCCCATGAAACAGAACATAAACTGTGAGCCATAATGGACAGAAAAAGTAAAATAGGAAAGGGTTGCAAGGTCACAAATAGTAAGACACTTGGGGAAAAGATGACCATGCAGAAGGATGGAGCAGGTGGAGGAGTATCGTCCTCTGCAGAAAGAAAAAGTGAAAACAGTAATAATGGGTTAACCCAGAAAATTTTCTAGAGAATAGAAAAATAAGAGTTCCATTTCCTGAAAGCAGTATATTCATAGTAAAAGGATTTGCCCTTTCTGCACTTGTGTTACTGTGCCCATAAATATACTTGTAACTTGGATTTTTATTAAAATACCAGTGTTCCATAGGAAACTATTATATTTTCTAGGCAACTTTCTTCTAAGCCCACAAGCAGCTAATGCTTGCTTTTTCATCCTTTGTGGGACATCATGTTATATATATAATACTAAATATTGTTGCTTATTCATGCAAATGTTATAGTGTTCCTGGTATCTTACTAAGCTCTTGGCTTCTACTCTCGTGACACTGATTGCTAGTGGAGTAACTGCTTTTTTTTTAAAAAAAGAAAAAGCCTTTTCTTTTAAATAATTAATGCTGTCTTGGCGTGTTATTTTCCATCATATCACACTTTTTTTTCTTATTTTCCTTTTCAAAGTGAGGTAACAGCCTGCCAGAACAGAACGATATATACATTTTTACACAAAGTATAAAGCTGGAACAAAGGAGAGCAAAAATCTTTAATTTCTTTCTGTAACATCCAGCAAGTTCGCTGTATTTTTGTGCTGGAGGTACTAGTTGTTCAGAGGAAATAACCACAACGGGATTGTTGCAAGGGCAAGTCAAATTGACGTGGTGCACTGAAAAAGTCGTTGTGGCTTAAAGAAGCTGCATTCAAAGCCAGTAGGGATATATTTATTTTTTAAACACAATTACTTGCTCTGTCCTCCAAATTACCCCGAGTGTACTCCTGAGTGAGGCCTCACCCAAAGCTCCTTGCTGAAGGGAGCGCAGGCTTCCTGCAAGGTACAGCATGTCCAGCAGCAATTACCAGTTCTACATGAATGCAGACGGGAGCAGCGGTTAAACCTGCAGACTGCGACTGCTACCTTCTGCCGGTGGGCACGAACCTCCTGCCTGGCAAAGCAAGGCTTGAGCATCTGCAGGACTAATAAACTAGAAAACAGGCCCCGGGGAAAACCCCTCTCCCTCCCTCTTTTTCTTTCTTTTTTTTTTTTTTTCTTTTTCAGTGCGCTGAGCAGAGATTTGCAAGACAAAAGGGTTTGCTTTGCATTGTGCGTTTTGTTTTGTGTCTCTGGGTTACGTGGAAACACACCTGCCATTTTACTGCTTCCTGCAGCAGATGCAAATAGAGCATCCTCTCAGGAAAATGTTACATCCCTTAAAATAAACTCTGCTGCTCAGTGGTGCGTATTGTCTCTGGTTTCGTGCTGGAATGTGTCTGCAAAAACAGAAAGCCACAGGATAAAAATACAGTTGCCCACTAGTAATAGAGGGGTGTCTATGAAAGGTGCATGCAGACTGCTGCTGTTTATCAAGTTTCAGTGCAGGGGCGTTTGGGGGTGGGGGATGGGGGTGGGGGGGGTGACTTGGGTGATTTGTTTTTCTCTCTCTCCTTCCTCCTTTCCCTCCGTTTCGCTTTGCACAGCCCCTTGCCCGGCTCGGTGCCTGCAAACCGCACTGCTGGCTGTATGGGCAGCAGTGCTGCCTTTGGCTTCCCTTGGCCCTGGGTCTGTTGTGCAGCAGCAGCGGGTGCCAGCTGCTCCCTGCCCAGGATGGGGCTGCCTTGCTGCCGGTTGCCTTATTTCTTTCAGAGAATCACAGCACGGTTTGGGCTGCAAGGAATGTCAAAGCCCCCCAGTCCCACGCCCCTGCCATGGGCAGGGACACCTTCCACCAGACCAGGGTGCTCCCAGCCTCATCCAGCCTGGCCTTGGACACTCCCAGGGATGGGGCATCCACAGCTTCTCTGGGCAACCTGTCCCAGAGCCTCCCCACCCTCTTCAGGAACAATTTCTTCCTGAAGTCCAATCTAATACTTGTAGCCTCCCAGGCACTGGAAGGGGCTCTAAGGTCTCCCCAGAGCCTTCTCTTCTCCAGGCTGAACACCCCCAACTCTCCCAGCCTGTCCCCATGGCAGAGGGGCTCCAGCCCTCGGAGCATCTCCATGGCCTCCTCTGGCCTTGCTCCAACAGCTCCGTGTCCTCCTGCTGTTGGGGGCCCCAGAGCTGGAGGCAGAACTGTAGGGGTGTCTCACAAGAGCAGAGCAGAGGGGGAGAATCCCCTCCCTCGTCCCCCTGGCCACGCTGCTCTGGATCCAGTCCAGGATATGGTTGGCTTTCTGGGCTGCCAGCGCACACAGCTGGCTCATGTTCAGCTTTCCCCCCCCCCCTCCCAGCACCCCCAAGTCCTTCTCCTCAGGGCTGGTCTCTATCCATTCTCCACCCAGCCTGTCCTTGTGCTTGGGATTGCCCTGACCCATGTGCACGACCTGGCACTTGGCCTCCCACTTTCTTTCTTCCCCTTCATTTGCCATTTAGCCTAAAAGCCCTAATAAGAGAGTAAAGGATAGATTGAATGGGTGAGAAATGGTTTGCTTTTGGTTTCCTCACCCCAGAGCCAGACCGTGTCTGGTACTTGGAGGCTTGAAACTGCCTGATACTGGAGTTTCACTCTGAGTTCATCAAGTGACTGCAAAAATGAGTAAAGTTTCTTTCAAGGGCAGAAAACCTGAGATGATGAGAAGCAACTCCCTTCATGTAGCCACTGCAGCGATGCAGCTGTGGCATGCACAGCGGGGTGCTGTGTGGATGCGGAGTTTGGAGGGTGCAGTTCTGCACATCTTCCCTACAGAGATCTCCAAGCATCAGCTGCTGTCTCAGCTATGCATTAGCACAGCAGGGCTGGCTTTTTGTTGTTTGGTGTGGTTGTTGGTTTTTTTTTTTTGTTTGTGGTGGTAGCTAGGTGTGGATTTACTGTCATTTGTGGTGGGCGCTCCAGTTTGCAGGATGTGGATGCGGTGAGAGATGCATAGATGCTTGGGGCTTATCACCTGAAAAATAAGTGCCTGAGTCATTGAATAAGCTTTGCTATCTTTAAAATCATAGGTAGGATTTGCTGACAGCCTCATTTCAAGACAGAAAGTTGATAAAGCTGAGAACTTACCTGGAGGTCACAGTGGTTGTTTGGAGGCATTGGCTGGATTTGGTTTTGGTTCTAGTCCAAATAACTTCTGGTCATCAAGTGATGAAATAGTTGGTATGGGGAAAGATAGCTTTGTATGGGGATAAAGGTGGATCTGCCAGGAACAGTGAAGTTTCTTCAAGGATGATGTCAAACAGCAGGGCTGGAGACAAGAGGAACAGTATGGCCAAGGAGAAAGAGAGCAAGGAGCCCCCTGACCCTGGGAGGGGTGTGGGAGAGCTTGCAGGGGGCTGTGGGCAGGGCAGCTAGGGAGGGTACTGAAAAGGAGGCGTTAAAGGGTGTTTCGGTAGAGAAGGGACTGAGTGGCACAATCATAACTGATGCAAATTGCTGCTTAGAGAGGTTTGAGTTTTTCAAGAGGCCGCGAACTCCTGAAGGACAATCTTCTATGGGGCCGAGCTCTTTGGAGGCACCAGGGAAGAGAGCTGAGCCCAGGATTCTGCAGTGGGATGGGCTGGATGGCTGGCAGAGCTCCGTGGGGAGAGCTGGGTTGTGCAAAAGAGAGCTCCCAGGTGTGACTGTCACAGCCTCTGTTTTCACAGCACATGTTTTTCTTGGCTCCTGAGCATAGCAGAGGGGTACTGGGGCATGCCTCCCCATGCTGACAAGAATTCCCCTCAAGGCTTGCTGGGTTCAGCTGTCTTTTCCCCAGAATTGCCGTTGGAGCGGTACAATTTGCTGCCGTTTTTCCCCTTCTGTCCCTGGCTTTTGGTTGGCAGCGTCCCATCCCTGCCTGAGCAGTGCGTGTCTGATCAGTCCTGGGGGGATGTGTACTGTCTGTATGCCTCCTTTCACACCCTAATCGGGAGAGGGGGGGCACACCATGAATCCTGCTCTCTTATGCTGGGATAACTCCTAAGAAACTAAACTGACTGTCATAGGCTGACCCTTAGCTTGCACTGGAGTAACTGGAAGCCAGATCTCTCTGCAACCACTGTTTGTAATGTGCCATGCAACCTGCTGAAAAGTGGGGGGCTTGTCCCTGAGTGATTGCATGTGTCTTTAATTTCAGCGATGAGCATTTATGCCTCCACACGTAGGGCTGGCTTCTCTCTGTTGGCAGTGTCTGCTGAGACTGCACCTCTCTGGATATCCTTATCCCCCAGCTCTCCACACATCTGGGGCTGCGAGGCACAGGGCAGGCCCACCCATGCTCTTCCTTACAACTGCAGCTGTGAGACAGGACCTTTAGTGATGCTGGCCTTTCCTTTTAGCGCTTGCTGGCAACTAGGAAATTTGGTAGGGTAGAGAAAAGGCCGTCCCCGGTGCAAGGGTTTGGCTCCGAGGCTGCCCTCAAAGCCTGCCCTCCAGGGATACAGCTGCGTGATGGGCTCTCAAGTAGCTCTGTTCTAAACATGCTCTATCCTTTGCTTTACATTTTCTTGGCCAGGGGTCTATGAACTTCATCTAGTAGGTGTCAAAGCAGAGCACCTCACGAGCGGCTTTTGCCTTGACTCCTACTTCCTCTTTATCCCAACAGTGATTAATTCTGATCCTTTTGGTTTCGTGCTAGAGACTTGCAGACTCCAGGAATGCTCACCTTCACCCCCTCTTCAGCCCCTGCCTTTCAGGATCACGCAAGGCAGATGGGCAGAGCATAGTCCTGGTGTTAGTACACTGTGGCTGGCAGCCCGAGCCATGGCTGACGCAAGTACAGTATTTTGCACTGAGAGTATCACTGTTCCCCTTTCTCATGAATCTGTATGCATCTGTAACAGCTGAATTTGTTTCCAAATCGTATTAACATCTTTTAAACTCCTAAATCCATGCAGTGTCCTAGCAGAGCAGCTCGCTGAAGTGGTCGCAAGCAGCTCTGTGCTGCTAGGGATTCAGTGGCATGCTGGATGATTTGCAAGAGCAAGAAATGCCAGACATTCTGCTCAGAGAAGATCAGAGACTTTCTCTTCTTTCATTCATGTGCTTTCCTTGTCTTATGAAAATATCTCTGTACTGCTCTTGCTAATAGCAGGAATCCTAAGAAAACAGAGAGGGATCTGCAGTAAAGATCAAGCTACCATCAGCTTGCCCAGACAGCTCTGTTATCCTAGCAGAACAACCTCTCCAGCGGGACTCCAGCAACCTCACCAGAGGTAATCGTGGGCAGATGCATCACCTGGGTATGATGTCATTGCTCTGTGCTAATGTTATTTTGTCCAATGAAGGCGAAGGAGGTTGATGAAATGGCTAGGAGCATTAGCACAAGCACCAAGGACTCGGCCAGGGTGCTATATGCAGCCAGCTGGAAGAGATCCCCTGTTTGGGCAGCATGACACTCCCTGTCCTTTCTCAACATGCTGATTCCTGTTATTGTGAACTACCTGCTTGAGGCTCTAAGGAGGTGCTTGGCATGGCCCAGACTGGAGTTTGTTGCCACATTTTTCCTCTCTTCAGTTGCTGGACTTGTAAAGAGCTTCTCCCATGTGTTACATGAGCCTGGGAGCCTCCTCCTGCTTGGAACCTTAATGTAGTATTAGATGCAACTGAAGGGTTGCAGGACCACAGTAGATCTTATCCATCATTTTCAAGCTGAGACTTGAGCATCAGTGCCTTCTGAGATCTGACCAGTGTGCTCTCAATGTGTGTAATATCAGCTGGAAGCAGAGGAGGAATTCAGGCTCTGGTCCAGCTCCAGTGTTCCATGAGGTGAGGTAAGGTTGCTAGACATCCATGTAACTTGAGATTTCCTGTATTTCAGACTGCAAGTTGTATTGAAAACATGCAGGATGCTATCCTTCCTGTATTTCCTGCAGAGTTTTAATATGGGATGTGAGAAATCCTGTATTTCTATCATCTGCCCCTTCCCCAGACATATTTCTTAGAATCTTCTTTGTTGTCCATCTTTTCTCCAGGGGTTTGCATTTGGCCATCAAGCTGTAAGGGCCAAGTGACCATTGGAACATGTTAGAGGTTTCCACTTTTATCGTGTTATCTGTCCACTGGTTTTCTTAAGACCTTCAGCAGAGTCAACCAAACTGCATCACAGTTTACTGCTAAGGTGAAAGTCTAAGTGATGTCTATCAGATTATTATCTTTAGTACATAATTAAACACGAGGTAAAGCCAGGCTTTCCCAATTGCGTAGTGAAAGAGCTGATTTTGCAGACAAGGGAAGCACTTTGGGTCTTCACTCTAGATTTCTGGAAGGGTTTGACACTGTCATGTGGAGAATTGTACACCAGAGGGAACAGAGATCAGCTCATGGAGAATTAGCAAGGTAGGAGAGGCAGCAGAAGGAGTCCCCTGAAGATCAGTCGTGGGTTGACCTTCTCTGTTACGTGGATATTGGAGCAAGTATGAGGAATACCCTGAGGAGATACGTGGACAGCACGCTAGGTATCTTCGTGGGTGGAAGGAATGATTGTGATGGGAAAGGAAGCACCGAAGGATCTCTGCTGCTTTTATATGAAGTTTTGGTTCTCTGTGGCCAGGAAGATAAATTCAAATTAGGATAAATGTGACGACCAGCTATTACAGTGATGAGAACAGAGCAATTTCCTTACCAAGAGGAGATTAAGGGTGTATCTACATCATCATAATGAAAGACAGTCTTGTCTTAGAGTTCACAGTCCAGCATAAAGCACAATAGTGAATTTATAATGATGGAGTTGAATTTAGGACTTGCCAAATTCATTGTATAAATGATCAAACGTGCATTAAATAGAAACAATTATGAATTACTTCAGAGCTAGTCAGAATGCAGACCGATGATTGCAGTGCAAGTATCTTGGGGCATGCAGACCCCATAACTTATTATTTGGAAAAGGAGGCTGATTTTCCGTAGAGATGTATATAATCAAGATCTGATGATTTTGGAGATTGTGTCAGCAATGATCGGTCTCAGGCAGGCTTTTTGTCTGTCACACCTTGCTCATAACCAGGCAACTCTGCATAACCATGGTCTTTTGGCTTGGAGGAGAGGAAGCGAACAGATTTGTCTCTGAACCTCAGAAGAGAGATGTGTGGGTTTTACTTCCTTGTCCCTGGCTGCAAGAACCAAGTCATGCCTGATGGCCTCTGGTCATAATTCCTGAAATATTGACCATGACCTGCTAACGATGACATGTGGCGGCTACTTTTTTATTGTAGGGTATAGATGCCCCTAATTTGAGACATTCCTCCTGGGTGGGTGGGAGCTGGGACTGCTGTTTTGGGAAGCTGTGTTCAGTTCTTTGCCTACTCCCAAAACTTTGCAGAGCTCATGAGCAGCGTAAGCCTTGTCTGTCCCAGACATTTTGGGCCCTGGCCCAGTGGAAGAGGCAAGTGTACAGAGCCAGAGGTTTAGACTTGTGATTTGATGCCTATTTACCTTTTTCCCCCTAGGAATAACATTGAGTTCCCTTCCATTTGCCACTCTGTGAAGGCTGCTCCTGACATCCAGGAGCATCTGCCAGCTATACAGGCCAAACCCATGTTCCTCCTCCAGCCAGCCTTGGTGATGGTCATGTCCAGCTGATCATGGGGTCTTGGCAGGGACGTGCCCCCTCTTTGCTGTCCTTGTTGCTAGTGCTGCAAAAGGTGTTGAAGTCAAAAGCTTCTTTGAATGTTAACAAGTTGTATTTAAAAAAAAATAATTATATTGAGTGAGAATTGGGTTGTTTTTTTTTTTTTTTTTTTGAAAAATGAGAAAAGATGCAGCGCTGGCAGAGTTTGGGAGAGCTGTGTTCTGGAGCTGAGTCTGGATGTTGGAGTGTCTCCTTTCTGGACTCCCCAACCTGAAAGAGTCATGTTGTGTTCTGTTCAGTAGTGGAGTTTGTTGGAGTGCCAAGTACACTGAGCTGCTGGCTTTCTGTGCCGTGCTGCAGAATAGCATGCTGCCACTGCGCTTTAGGCTAGCCTCAATTACTTGCTTGTTATCAGTGTGGAGATCAAAGTACATCATTTAAAGAACAAATGCAGTAAATACCTTGAATTATGTATTGACTTTTTTTGAAAAGTGGATTGTCACAACAAGCTCAAGCTAATCTTTTGGATTTTGCATAAAGAACTGGGAAGAGGGAGACACGTAAGTGTTACCTGAGGTGTCTCAATTTGCATGATGCAGCGTGATTTTTATTAGGATACTACTGCCTGCTATATAATTTCTGATTCCACGCCTTGGCATTGCTCTGGGATCTCTGTGCAGTCTGAATATCCTCAGGTCTCTGGGTACCATGGGAGTTGAGTCAGTGCTCTTTTCATCTTCTAAGCACTGACTGTGATGTTAGTGATTTATTCTTCTGCTCTAGGTTTATTTTTAGTATCTACTGAAAAGTTGCATACCTTGAAAAGAAAAAGCAATGTTGGAGAGTCTGCTGATGAGCTGATTACTCACGTTCAGCTGGCCCTTCCTTTTAAAGGAATTTCTTTCAGTACATAGCAGCTTTCCTCCATGAAAATGTGTGGCATATTCAGAGGAAAAAGTGTCAATGAAGCATCACTCAGGCTAAATCCTTTGCCATTTTAGTGCAGCCTGGAACTGGGGAAGAGGCAGGGGTCAGAGGAAGAGGAAATCCCTAAGAAGTTTCTCCTATGCCATCCAGCAGCAAGGTTTTTATCTTCCCTGACATTAGAGTTGCCGCCAGACTGAGTACGAGGTAGTAGTATGTAAGATGCACACGTGTCCAGGGTGGATTTAGAGACGTGGCAGCTGTGAATACAGTGGAAGTTATTTGCTGTTGTAATGTCTTGAAATTCTAGCAGGATGCCCTGTATATAAATTACAGGTTGTGTAGTTTAAATGTGTTAATGAAGTAGTGCAAGCTAAAGCCTACCCTGGCAAGAGGAATGAGTTTTGTGGATCTTGTGAACAATTTGAAAGACTCTTTTTTCCTTAAAGCATTTAGTTATGCTGCAACCCTGATATTTTAATTATATCGAAACTCTTGGACTTGCATATGGTGAGGATTGTTCTTAAGGTGTTTCCACAATGAGTTTTCTTATCTCCTTCAGTGGGTTTCTGAATATAAAAGTGATAGCCTTTGCCTGTGTGCTTCATCCTGTAGAATGCTTGCTTAAACAGAAACCTCTTTATATGAGTTTAAATTATCTGATTTGGGGTTTTTTGTGCAAGCTGGTGGGAGAACTTTCATGTGTCTTGAAGAGAATAATTCCTTGCTAAATGAATATGCAATGCTTTACAACATTTCCCTGGTTTTCTTACTCAAGAAAACAAAGACAATCTAACAGACCTGCCGATGAGGTGGTATTGGCCCATCTCCAGTCTTGCATTTCCATACCAAGTTTTCAAGGCGCAGGAGGTGGGCGCAACCATCAGCAGGTGCGCTTTTCCAGCCCAGCAGACCACCCCACCTTGCCTTGAGACCAACCTGGCAAGAAGCTGTAGGAGGAACAGCTCCAATGGTGCTGCAGCCCTTGACAACATTTACACTCTCAGCCCTTGGAGGCTGCCAGGCGGGGGCCAGTCTGCTCCTCCTTTCCAGTGGGATTGAGAAGCTGGCATGAATAACTGCTATTTTGAGCGCTCTGCCTTTCCCCCTTCCTTTTGTAGCAGATGGGGAAAAGGTGAGAAGCTATGAACTCTTCCATCACTGGTCTTCTGAGAGCAGTTATTTGTATGCTGTTTGTCCCAGATTCTCTACTATGAAAAAGTCAAAGTCTGCAGAAATCCCAGCTCGAGGAGCAGCTGGCTCCAGGTCCGCAGGTGGGACTTGAAGTGGAGTGGGGTGGGGAAGAAACAATTTTAAAGGACTTGCCCTTTGCTGAATTCATGCACCTTCTGTTTGCAGAAATGCCGGGAATCCCCAGCAGTCCCCCTGACCTATCGCCATGTGGCATTTCTCAGGAGGGAGAATAGGAAAAAACACTTCTCCGAGCTCTAAGTTCATTCGAATTGGGTGGCTCCTTCCATATAGATGGAAGAAGACAGAGGTGTTGCATTTTTCACTGAAAAGCTGGGTTATTTAAGTTTTCCCTGTCTGAAAGCAATAGCACGACAAGGCAAAAAGCTTCAGCTAATGCAAAGGAGAGCTTGCAGATCTCCTGGGGGTCAGTTTGCAAAGGGCATATCACCCCATCACACTGTTTCTGTCCTCAGAATCATGGTCTTGGTGTATGGGTCCTTAAAAGCTAACCATGTTGGGAATTGAATCTCTGCTTGTGATCATTCTAAACAGCAGAAACAGGAAAGGGCAGCGTAAATCTCAGAGGCTGGAGCTAAGGCCCCTTTCACCAAAAACCTTTCAGGTAGAATTAGCTTTACCAAGCCGCCAGTGCTCAACACAAGATGGAAAAATCTTCTGCCTAGTAAAACAATTCTTCACTGTAATGGAGATGTGTATGAACAGAGGAAGAAATAACAGCTCCATGAAGTGCTGTATCTGCCATGCTGTGCTAAGGTCCTCTTCTGGAAAATTCCTGTGTACGATGGCTGTGGGCCTCACAGCACCACCAGGTAAATGGGAGGATTTTTGTAACAGGGCATAACCCCCTGCGAGTATCCAACATTGTCTGAAGAAGAAATGAACCCATGTAGGTGGTTTGTGCATTGTTTGGATGTCTGCTGCATTAGCACGCAGAGGAAACTGCCTGTTGATATAATTTCTTTTTTATTCCAGAAGTGGAAAAAATGCACTTTAAAAGATATCCCAAAACACACCAACTTTCTTAGGTGGCAAGGTTCACTTTAATGCAGTTTCACTAATATTTGAGAGATTCCTGTCAATTTATACAGAGAAAAAATTCGTCTTAAGATAATATAAACAGCAAACCTCTCAAAACTGGAACATCTCTCTTTCACTAAACCACTGAAAATAAGGTGCAAGGATACTGCAAGAGTTTATCAGATTTTTCCATTTCTGCAAAGAGTTTTTTAGAAGAGACTCTGCTTTTTCTGGACCTTCCCTTATTCTATTTCTGATTTTTTTTTTTTTTTTTTGAAGGAGACTTTGCTGGCTGAAGCTCGACTCCTTTAATAGTTTTATGTAAAGTCTTGGTGCCAGATGCCGCTCACCAGCTCAGTGGCTCTATGCTTGCAGCCTGCCCTGGAGTTGCTCTCTCGAAGTTTGGCTTGGTTATTCCATATTCCACCAGATTGGTTAATTAAATTCTGCCCAACTCTTGCAAAAAAAAAAAAAAAAAAAAGAAAATTACAATAGGCTGCCTGCGGATGTCTGAATGCAATCAGCATGTGGAGGATGGATGTGTTTTGGTGTTAACTGGGCTATTTTGGCCAGGATACACTCTTCCTTTCTTAATCACAGAGCATTTAATAGGGTGTAAGTAACCCGTGTAATCATTGGGGCATCCCTATTTTTGCTTCTGTTTCACTGGAGGCAGAGAAGCCCCCACTTGCACAGGGACATGCCCAGCTCAGAAGCTGGATCATCTGGAGGCAGCTCTCCAAGGCCAGCTCCTGCTCTGCAATGCAGCTCCTGTGCATCACGGAGGGAGAGCACCTCGTGCTGTGCTGCAGCCAAAAACCTGCCCCTGAGCAGGCAGCGTGGAGCTGGGCTGCAACCATGTGTGGCACGGTCCTGTCACACACCCTGCCCTGAGCCCGGACAGAGCCCTGGCTATGACTGGGGTCACATCTCCATGTCACCTCACCTTGACCTCCAACACAGGAAGGCCAAATGATAGGAAACATAGGATGTTGTTTGCATGCCTGGTGTGCCTAATATTTAGCTCTAATTTTGTCAGCTTGAGCTGCTGCTGGAAGTGTATAAATGTGTTCTGGTTTATTTGGCAGCAGATTTGTTTCTCTTTATTGGCTTAAAATTAAGTTGTGCAGCCTATACTATTTAAGCCACTAGCCAGGCTGCTTGATCAACTACTGGAGAGCCCTTCTTCAGTTCTGTATTGTTAATTCTGGGCTTTAGCTGGTGTGCTTTGCCTTACAGATGTGACTTTGTCCCCTCACTCCACCACTGATGTATGTATTGCTATGATTTTTGGTTGTTATTTTTCTCTGCCATACAGGCATTCTCTGTGCTTGCTTAAATTGCTGTGGGTATTCCTGCCAAGGCCAGTGCATTAATACCTGTTTCATACTGATGTGTATGCAAGTCTTATGTATTCTTTTTGAATTAACATAAAAGCTAATTACTGCCCAGCACAATATGCCTGGTAAATCCACTCACATCACTGGACACAGTGAGATTTCCTGATCTTCTACAGACCAACTTTTATCTAGATGTTTCTCATGGAGAAACAACAAAATGCCCTCTGTCCCCATTGCCAGAAATCACACATCCCAGTTTGTTTTAGGAATATTATTTCCTCTTTAATCCTGTGTATTCTTCTAGTTTGTTTGCTTTGGTGTTACTCTCCGTTCCACTGTGAGATGGGGGAGCTCAGCAGCAAAAAGGCTGCTTAGTCTGAAGCATCAAGGAGACAACCTCTTGACTTAGTCCATTGACTTAGTCCAGTTCCTCACTGGAGTGTGTTCATGAAGAAACATCCTGGCAACATTTAAGCCCATAATTTTTTAGGTGTGTGATGAGCTGTTGCTTGAGGATGCTGCTTGGATCTCAGCACTGGCAATCAAAGGGTTTAATTTGGTCAGGGAGTCAGCTCTGGGTATGGACCCTGGCAGAACACTTCTCATGCACCTTTTCTCGTTGGTATTTCATGTCAAGGGAGCATTGTCCAGCCTCACAAGGAGGAAATGCAGTTGCTGCATCTCCGCTGAGTGCATTTGTTTTGTTTGGATACTCGGGATGTGGATGATGGTTCTGAGAAGTGTTGAATGCTCACACAGGAGCTTTCAAACCACATCCGCTGCTGGCTTCAGCTCGATCCAAAGTGGCAAATGAAATATGGGAGAGAGAGAAACATCCGCACCTTCTAGCCAGCCAGCCTCAACTAAGCGGTTTGCTCCACTGCTGGCTTTTCTGCACCTAAATACACCACGGGACTGAGTTAAAGGAACAACTTTCCACCACTTCACTCTCTGTAGGACTTCAAGAAAAAAATAACTGGAGCTCTCCATGCAGTTTCCCCACTTGCAAAATTGCATTAATGATGTTTGCATGCGTTCATAAAGTGTTTTGTGCTCCAAGAATAGAAGTGTTATGTCAGTGCTGTGCATTGTCATTATTTATTATCTCGGAGCTAATGGGATGCAATACAAAGAGCGCAGCATGATTTCGGAAGCTGAAGGGATGCCGCGTTTCCTGATGACAATGTGAATGATTGTGGCTTTTTGAGGCAGTGTGAGATGTGGAATTTGTCCTTTGCAGCGTGCTGATGAGGAATCCTTCATTGTTCCTCTGAGTGAGACTCGCCAGGCGGTAGGTGTTTTGTATTAGCCTGGAAGGACACTGAAGAAATTTGAGAATATAGCTGGTGTAAATTTGTGGTTTCAGCAATATTAAGAAACTGTTGACATGTTGTTGGGAATAGCATTTCAGGGTATGAATGCAGGAGAAAGGCAGTAGGGAGATACTTGAGTTACAGAAGCATTTCAGCCTTGAAAGTCCTGTGACCTGTCGTTCACTGGAATAGCATTTTGAATCTAGAAGGAAATTGTGGATGACTGAATCTTCTTCTTTTTTTTTTTTTTTTTTTTTTTTCTTCTTTCCCCTTCTCTTTCTTCTCCCTCAGCTGTTCCTCAAAGCAGGTGGGCATATGTATAGTGGAGCAATCGCATGGGATGTACCTTGGCTCTGTCGTGTTGCATCTCACAAACGGAGCAGGGCTAGGTTTGGTCTGGTCCTTGGGCAGGAGTCATCCAGGCATCTCCGAAGCATTGAGGTTTGGGGGAAACAGCCTCGCGTTGCCAGTAAAGGTGTCAAGTTTTGGTTGACCTGGCCAGCAAAAAAGCCAAGAAGACCTGGTTTTTTGTAGTCATTGAAGTTAAATGTTATGCAGAATTCTTCCTGTGGGCCCAAGGGTCTGGCCAGTGTCCCATCTGGGTGCACTCCACTTAACCTAATTGCAGGTTGCCACAGTATTTTGCACTTTTAACTTAATATTTGAGATGAGCATAAATGGCTGCGTCCCATACTTTGAGGTGGATGCTTTGGGCTTAGATTTAGAGAATTCATTTTAATGCTAATACTTTAATGAAGTTTCTTCATACATACATGCGTCCCTCCACTCCAGGGTCTTCACTGGCACCAGGCTGATCCTGACTCCTCTTACACTGTAAACTGGTGTTAGATCTCTCAAAAAAGAAAACATTCAACTATGCTTTAAAAAATGCAATCCCCCGCCCTGTAATTCCAGATAATTAAATACATCCTTGCATATTTGTAGTCCGCATAATCAGTTGTTCAAACATGACAGTCTTACTAAGTATGGATCGTAAGCAGTCTCTAGAGTTTAAACCATGCACAGTTATTTAAAGAGAAAGAAAAAAGAACCTGTGGCCAACAGAAATGCTGTGGCAGACATCCTGGCTGACCTGCTGTTGTCTATCAAGGTATGTTTGAGTTTTCAGATACTGGAACTTTTCAAAGGAAAACACATGGATCCCACCTCTTTCGTATTAATATTTCCTGAGTGCTTTTCCTTTCAAGTGTTTCTGTTTTCAGTGGTGCCTTTTTCAAATTAAAAAGGCTTCCCAAGCCTTTAAACACAGCATGTGTCCAAAGTGTGGAAAATTCTCTTTGAAGAGTCACAGTGTTTAAAAAAAAAAAAAAAGAACAGGAGGTAAAAAAGAGGGAGAGCAAATGCTGGCTGGTGTGGTGTGAAGGGCAGCTTGGTGCTTTCAGACGGGGCATTTCTGATTAGACATGGGCTTTGCTTTGCTGGTGTTATACATTATCCAGATAAATGTGAATATGCATGCATGCATACTTTGAAATATTTGTGTGATCTATATTAATTTAGTTGGTGTTAATGGGAATATTTGGATGCTCGTGCTGTTTGCATTCCAGGTAGGATGTGAAACAGCTGAGGCTGGTTTTTCTGGAAGGTTTCATGTGAAGGTGGGGACACCTGACAGTACTGACGTCGCGGACAAGGAAGGGAGGAAGGGGGGAACAATCTATGCAGTATATAGGTTTCTTTTTGATATAATTACATTTGCATATTCCTCAGACACTGGCCTGCATGTTATTGTTTTCAGTGAAATGCAAAGTGATTTTGTGATAAAATGTAATCGTCAGACTCATACGCTGGCCTGAGCGCTCTGCCCCGGCTCACTGATCTCACTGGCCACATGCCGACAGTGAAACTCCAGGATCGGGGCCGATCTTGTCACTGGCAAGAAATTGATTGTGAGATTTTTACAGGATTACTGCAAATGAGCAGGGGATTAGGAAATACTCTGTATTACAATTTGCCAAAACTATCTGTCAGCCTGGGACTATTCTCTGCGTGCACTGCCAAAGTGCTCGGCAAGCTTTCATCGCAGCCGCCCTGAGCACCCCAGGTTGGGGGGGGGGGGGGAGCATCTTGGTGGTGCCGGGATGCAGAGGGTCCCTGGTGAGCTGTGATCTGCTCATAACCCACCAGACAAACAGGGTGGGGGCTGCCAGGCAGAGCCCTAATGGGGCTCATGCGAAGTGAAGGACGGGACCAGTGCAACAGCTCGCAAATCCCTGCTGGCCTCTTTAATTGACAAGGATCCGTTATGTCCTTTTTAATCTGTGCAAAACTTGCCTGGAAACCAGCTTAGAAAGTTATTTGTAGTCTGTCATTATCTGATTATCACAATGCTGATTGATGGACAGAGAACGTGGTGAACGTCTGACCCTGAAGCTGCTGCAGAGCAGTGCATTGATAACCTCTGAAAAAGGCAGTTTGTCTCTTTTAGGCTATTATTAGCCAGCAATTAAGTATCTCTGTGTTACTGAAACAGCTTTTGGAATAAAACTGGATATGTTTGGACTGTTTGCTTGTTTTATTTCTCTGTTTGCTATTCCCTATTTTCCTCCTACCATGTGTTGCTCGGGCGAAACCTCCCTGTGACTGGGGGGGTTTGAAGTTAGCAGGTAGACTGTTAAATCCTGCTCATCTAAGGTTGCAAAGTGCAGGGCAGGAGTTGTGGAAATATCAGGAGAATAGAAAAAAGTCACAGGTTTGAGGGATGATAGTTCTTGTAGCAGGAACCTAATCAGTAGGAAAAGAGAAAAAGAAAAACATGTTGACTCGCCGTGACTTGTTTTATGAAGATCTCTGCATTTTAAGACATGCTGTCTCTCACGTATGCACGGCCCGTGACACTGGCCTTATAGGAACCCACATAGGAATGGAGGAGACTGAGAAAGGATGCCTCATCCCCTGGTTCACAACGGGAAAGAGAATTCAAGGTTTGATTCCCAATCCCCTCCCTTATCTGCGGGTTGACATTTCTTTATTCTCCATCTGCTTAGCACTGGACTACAGACATAGTACATAAATTGTCCTTAAAACTTGCCAGATGCTTGATCAAAGGTGGGGAGATAGTACACAGGTTAAAGGCCAAAATTAGACCTGCAGAAAGCAGATGCAGAGCTGAAGTGTCAGAGGTAACATGTTGGATAACAAGTTCTGTAGCTGCACAGCACAGCTGGTAGCAGGAAGTACGGGGGGAAAAATGAATTCCTTTGCTTCTTGCCTTTTGGGACTCAGGATACCGAGACAGTACAGTCTGCTCTTGCTTGATTTCTTTCCTTTTTTTTTTTTTTGTGTGTGTTCAGATCTGAAAGTTAAATCATAGGAGTGGGGACGTGTTTGCTCGAACATACCCAGCAGGTTTAGTTGATTTCTGGGAATCCCTCTGAACGTGAACTTGAACTCCAAGGGATGGAGCTGCTGGCCTTGGAGGAGGCGAATAAAAGGCTCTACTTGCTCTATCTTAGCTGGTCTTTGCTTTTTTTTTTTTTTTTTTTTGTCCTCTGAGGCTGTGCTGCTTTGTCTTCCCAGGCTGTTTCCTGGTGCTTAGAGAAAAAAAGGCCACAACTGTGCTCTGAGAAGAGATTTGTGCTGTAATGAGAATCCTTTGCTTTTATTAGCGCTATTTGCATAGACAGAGCATGTGGAAGATAAGAGGCTTAAGCTGTTAAGTGTAGAGAAATGTAAGGTAATAATGAGGTTATGGAGGAAACCCTCTGAAGTTGTGCCGAGCTGGGGGCAGAACCCTGAACCCCTCTGCTCAGCCACCTGTGGCAATGCCAAATGTGGGGTGCCGAGCTGTGCAGGCCCTGGGAATTTTCCCTATCCTCTGAGATGTGCAGCATTGGATTTTGCCTGAAATGCTGCCTGCTAGTCTGCCTCTGCTTCTGCCTTACTAACACTGTATTTATAGCCTTTGCTCCTAATTTCTTCCCATGTAGTGTGGGGTTTAGCACCCATCTGGCTCTGCAAGATGGTGGGAAGGTGCCCAAGTGCCTTCAGAGGGCAGGAGCAGGTGGAGGGGTTTCATGCTGCCTTCAGTCTCTCTGCCCGATGCTTCAGCACGCTACGGGAGCCCGCGCAGGTGGGATGGTGCTAGTATGAGCTGGACAGATTGTATTATAATGCCAGCTATTTACAGACTTGTTTAGGTGCCCAACTGAGAGCCCTTCATGGGGACAGACTCCTCCTTGGACTATGCCAGTTTGCAATGCCGATACATGCCATATGGGTTTTTATATGTATGTGTATGATATATCTCTATAAATATATATGTCTGATTGCCCAACTGATGGAGCACTCTGTAGATTAGAGGGAAATGTAGTTATTAGCTCTTGATAAGCAGCCACTTTTCATCCCAGCTGTTTTTTAATTAAACATAGCTGTGAAGTGCAGCTGTTCGTTCAAAGGACACTTTTTACTTCTTTGCAAAATACAGCATTTTCCAGTATTGAGTCCTGTAGTTCAGTGCAAGAAGAAAATTATTCATAAGGTCCTATTTTCATTCCTATTTAATTTTCTAGTAAACATTTCGTATTACAACTGGAGGTGAAATTAGGTTGGAAAATGTTAAAAAAGGTGAAATATGATCTGTAAGGAATAGGGAGAGGATTTATTTTATTTGCTTCAAAAATGTTTTAAGATCTTGGTGCTTTTGTGCTTAAAAAAAAAAAAAAGGTGTAATTTTATGTGTGCAGCTGTGACTTGATTTGAAGCTTTCCAAAGGATTGCAGCCCCAGCCGTTGTACAAAAGTTCTTGTGAGGATCTGTGGGTAAATCAGAAATTGCTGTGAGAACTGAAAATATTGGGACTGGCTATTCAGGAGGGACAAAATTCTGTGGTTGAAACTCAAGTATTATCCCAGTATGACTCTAAATGGCATAAGCTGCCTGAGTGGATGCTCCTACAGCAGTCTTCACTATGGAAGACGACCAGCAGTGGTTTTGGAGAGGATTTTTATAGGCCACCAGTGATATTACAAGTAATTGTTGATTTTGATTGTTAACTAGTGTGCCAAAACAGTAACTGTTCACTGTTTTGATTTAAAGCAGCGCTGCTGTTTCTGATAAATCAATTGCATTTGTATTACTGGTCATCTGGATTTTTTCTCTGTTGCTATTCCTTTTCACTTCCCAAATATGCTCTAGGCATGTCAGCAACATCCATGCTGGGGCAGAAGTTAAAACAAGCTCAGCAACTGCTGAAAAAGTGCAAAAAATCCCTGCTCATCTCAATTTTCTGTTTGTTGATGCAACATTTCATGGTTTCTGGGAGCTGAGCAAACTAATGTAGGGTTCCCAGCTGATATACTCAAAATGTCAGTGTTTCTCAGAAATCCCTCATTACAAAGTTTAACATCATCTTTGCAATTTTGCAGTAAGCTCACCTGGATGCAACATGTTTCTTTTAAGGTCCCCGGGGTCTGTGCAGAGCCCCCTGGGCTGCAAAGAAACAATAAGCACAAGAATATAGGAACTTTCACCTTTTCACTGTAGCATCAAAACAGGAAGAGTTGCACTGTTCATTTTTACTGGGGTGTCTGACAGCCCTAAGCAAGGTTTTTATCTGGTATGACTTCAGATACGTGCTACCTCCCTTAAAAGAAATCCTATGTAACCCAGGTGTGTGTTAGCCATGTTTGGCTCTGTGCTGTGCCTGGATGGTGTGTTACAGCTTTTGGGCAAAATCCGTCAGCAAAAACAGGGGGTATTATTTCAGAGTTGTTACAAGTGCATTTGTAAGTGATTCCCAGGTTCCTGGTGGGGGATGCGTGAGCAGATGAGTGTGGTGTTGTAGCATGGCTCCAGAGAAATGAGTCAGACTTCAGG
The DNA here is from genome assembly GCA_027574665.1 of Rhynochetos jubatus. Taxonomy (NCBI): domain Eukaryota; kingdom Metazoa; phylum Chordata; class Aves; order Eurypygiformes; family Rhynochetidae; genus Rhynochetos; species Rhynochetos jubatus. Next base: position 2,371,412 of record CM050672.1, on the reverse strand, counting down.
AGCAATGGTCTTGCCATGTCTGCCTCTTCATGCAACTCCCACTGGTGAATGAAACTTTTACACCATGTTTTGCTTTTGACTCAGTATTTTCCATATTAAATTCGTGGATGGTTCCAGGTCCCCCAGTGCTACTTCCAAGTGGAGAATATAGGGTTGTTCATATCCTTGCAGGCGCTTGTTAAATAGGTTTTCCAACATACCAGAAGAGAAAGAGTTCCAGGCCACAGAAATTTTCCTCTCCTCTATGGAGTGAGTGTGAGTTCCAGTGCAAAGGCCGGTGCGACCTGACACATCCTATGGCTGTGCATGAAGCAATTCTGCAGACAACAGGTGATCCAGGATGTGTTTGTTCCACTGCTGTTGTTTGTTGCCACTGAGGCTGTGCCAGTTTTGTCTAGTCTCACTCCATCTTTATTTGTTAGCACTGATTCCCCCTGGAGCCTGGGCTGCTGAAGAAAAAGACAACAGCTCATCCTCCCTCTTGGACTACTGTGGAGTTGGACATGTTCCTTTTTATTATTTCTACATTTAGGTACAGGACGACCATTTGCAGGTGATCATCTCCCTGTGTGTGATGTGCCTTGGGTCTATCCCTAGACAAATGCAGTCTGAGCAGCAATTTCCAAAGCATTGATCGTATTAGTGTTCCGTGGTAGCCTGCCTGGCCATGTCCAGGGACAAAAGAGGTGTCATCATCCACATTGTGAACACCAGCCACACCATGCATGGTGTGGACACTGATGCCTCCATGGCCCGGGACTGTTGGTTCTTGTATTTCTGTGCAAAAGGAGGGCCAAGGATTCCTCTGTGATTTGGTAGCACATTATCCCCAGTTAACACCAGTGTAAGTGATGACATGGGATCAAGGGAGATGAAATCATGCCTTCAGATTCTTCCAGCTGGGACCCTAAGACTGGATAACAGGAACACCAGAGCTGCTTCAGGCATTCAACCACCAGTGGCTTAAAGGTGAAAATCCAGAGGTCTTATTCCTAATGCATCAAAACAGAATCTGCTCCTTGTAGTTAGAAGAACTGAACGCTGGTCCTCTACAGGTTGGATGTTAACACGCTCAACTCCAACTTCTTTTTCTCTTTTGTGTACATCTTATATGATAGGGGAAGCTGCAGTCAACCTGCAAAACTATTTTTGGAAGGAAGCTCAGTTCATTAAACCTGCAACTCAGGATTTTTTTAAGGGGAGAGAGAGACAGTGGTTTGCTACAGTTTATTTGACCTAGTTAAGGAAAATATCAAGTCGCCTCAGGCAAGTAATTAATTTGTACATACTTCCTCCTGCTCGCGGCATGTTGTACGCAGCCAATATTTTCTGCAGGTGAAGATGATCGGCTTCACGGCTCGCAGGAAGTCTGCCCAGATTTGCAGCTGCCGTGCAGTATGTTAGGTAGATCCTACATCTGAAAGGAAAGGCAGCAGGTCTGCAAGAGAGCTCCAGATGGTATTTATTCAAGACCTCAGCAGTTGACTTGGGATGATATAAAGCTTTCCCTGTTGCTTTCTTTTTGGCAGAAGCCTTGCCTTTCGATGTCATTTCCAGACTGACTGTCAGGGCTGGATTCAAGGGTATTTTTGTTGTTAGCTTGAGAACCCTGTCTGCAAAGGAGATGCTAAGCAAGCGCATCTCCTTGCAAGCTCCTTCCGTGTTGCTCAGCCCCAACTCACAGGGACCAGCAGCCTGCGGCAAAGATGGTGCTGCTGCTATCTATTCCTGTCCCTGCTGCTGAGACAGGTTATTGTGGGCACCAAGGTGACACCAACCCCACCAGCTGCTCATTAGATAAAAATCCATCCTCTCCCAAACCCCAGTGCTGGCCATTTCTCTCATAATGCTTGTCCCTCTCCAAACTGTACATTTTTGTAGCTTAGCTCTGCTCCTTGGCTTGTTTTTTAGAAAAGCATCAAACATTGTGGTCACGGGGCCAAACCACGGTGGCGAGAAGGTGACAGTCTTGAATGCAGGAAAGCTAAACTCTCAGAATTAAAATAACCAGTTTTCAGTCTTGGAGTCAAAACCCTTGTGAAACCCAGTTGGGAGGAAAAGCCAGTTTCTTACTATTTGAGCCTCTGCAATAGGAAACTGCTGGTTATCCAAACCGTTATTGTGCTACATGGCAATTCTCACAGGTGTGTAAAACACTGCTTATCCGAGCACATTCAGCCACACTCTTCCCTCCCATGCTATATGCATAATAAGGGGTGCCTGGAAGGTTAAAAAAATCTCCCTGAAAGTTATTTAAACCTAGAAATCCTGAACTGGCAGAAAGATGAATCTCAAATTCTTGTCTAGTTTGTGAGGTAACATTTAAAAGAAATAGAAATTATATTTTGTTTGGTAGCTGTGCAATCTGTTAAAGAGAATGTCTAATGAGTTGGCACTGTGGTCATTTGGAGATGCTTGCTTTTTACAGAAAAATGTTAAGTATCTTATGTAATATGTGAAATTTCTAGCAGCAGTTGGCTCTGTAGCAGGAAGGTAGATGCATGCTGGCATTGGGAGAAAAGTGGAAATAGGCCCAGATTTGGCAAAACACATGCAGAGACTTTGCTGAAGGGCTGTGCTATATGGAAGGGGTGGTCTGAAACCACCCGGGCTGGCAGGACTTGGTGCAGCCAGTATTCATGTAAATCACTGGGGAGCACACACAGGTTTAGAAAATATTGACTGGTTGACTAAAAGTGTGAAAATACACTAAAAAGCAAAATTTGTAATTGCTTCCGTGTTGTGGCTGTGAATGTTGCTCTCAGGTGTGTGTCCATGCGTGCTTGTACTGAGCTTGTCCAGAGGGCAGGATTGCTGCCAGCTGGCACCAGGTCTGACCAAGCATCGCTGCTGGCCCCCGTCGACTGCCCCAGCCCCGGGCAGCCTCTGGGAAGGGCTGCTCCCTTTTCAGAGGGAGAAATCTTATGAAATGGAATATTTTGTGACCTGATATAACGTGAAAAGTTGTTCTGTGGAGTTTTTAAAAATTTTTTAAAATTAGCTTTCCCTTGTTGGAATACTGATGGTGGTTGAAGGGCTTTAAAAACCACATGCAAACTATGGGAATGGGGATAACATTGGTAAAGCATTAGGAAATCAATGTGGCAGACTTAAAGAACAGCTAGGTCACCACACTCCCTTCCGGGTCCTTGTGCCCAAGTTCAAATTAACCCACCTGCAGAGGTTCTACCATAAACTCTTTGGTGACTAGTCATCCAGGACCCCTTACTGTCTATCTTATAGAGAGAGAGCAAAAATGGGATATATGTATCATATGGTCCTTTTTTTTTCTGTTTTATTTTTCTTTCACAAAGCAGGAAGTGGAGGAACTGTGAGTGTCTTCACTGTGGGTACCTGGGTGCCAAGCATCCCAGGTGATAGACATGCTTGATCTAATACTTTGTTGGGTGTAGTCATGTTTGTTATCCTGTATTCCTACCTGGAACATTTCTCCTTTCTTTAGACCAGTGTGGATCATTTTTCTTGTCTTCAGTATAAGGGGGGTGTGTGATAGTAGAGTTTCAGCTTCATTCAACTACTCCTCTAAGACAGTAGGAGCAGGGGATATTCTTTATCCCCACCAATAACTTGACTCTCTTTTTCACAGTGAAACAATATTGCTCATCTTAGAAGTACAGCATCAGGGTTTTTTTAGTGGAGAATAAACTGGAATAAACAGTTCTTTATGTGTCAATGAAAAAGTGGGAGGACAAGTAGTATTTGCTGTAATGCATCTCGTGATCATTTCAAGCATCAGTGATGGGAAGCATGTGGCCATTTTTTTGGTCTTCTGTAATTCATTGTGTTTTCAGTAAAATCACTGTTGATGTGAATTGTTGAAAAAGAGAATGTATTTGAATGTAGCAGGAGGCATCAGTAAAGGCAGGAGTGGGCAGATGTCCTGGGGATGGGAAGAGATGGGAGAGGGGTCACGTTACTGAAAACAGTGAGGAAGGGAGCAGTGCGCCAACAGCAGCCAGGATGCTGAGCAAGAAAGCTCAGAGAGCAGAGCCCTGAGAAACTGCAGCTAAGTCCAGGTTTGGATGCATATTGGCTAAATAAAGAGATTTTCAAGCAAAGTGGCCCCCAAACTGGGACTTTTCTCTGGGAGGTTCCTGTGCTCTGAACCCAGCCCTGCCGGCAAGAGGGAAATTCCCAGCCGCTTTGCTCCCCAGAAATGGAAATCGGAGCCTGCTGAGACAAGTGTTGCTGTTGGAGGTCGTTTGGGCTCTTTTTGGAGATGATTATTTGCATTTAGTTCTATTAATTTCCTCTCCTAAAATATGCCCTGTGGGCCCAGCATTGTTGTGGCTGTTCAGCCCTGAGTTTTGTTGAAGCCTTTTCAGTACTGGGAGGATGCTGGAAAATAAATTTCACTAGTTAGACGTTATCATATTTGTGCTACCCTACTCAGATTTATGAATCAGTGCTTCTCACTCCTGCTTGTATTACCAGTGTTTTCTCTCTTTCCAGTGCCCCCCTCCCAACCTCTTTCTGTTGTTTCCAAACAGCTGGCTGGCTAGCGACATCAGCAGTTGCTAGCACGAGATGAGAAAAAAACCCCAAAACACAGAACTAAATAACTCGTGAGAATGGTTGGAAAGCCGTGAAGTTTTAACCATAATACAGTTTGAGATTTAAGGGTGATCACTTATTTAAGTTTTATCTCATGGGTTTTAAAGATTTAAGTTTGCAAGTTTTCTTCGGGCTGTTGCTGTTAATGAAAACTGAAACCCTCACTGAGCTCCAGGAACTGGGCCTTTAAGGGAAATAATGTCAGGATATTCTGGGTAAAATGCTGAGTTTGCAACATTCAGATAAATCTCAAGCGAAGCAGTTTAGACATCTGAACAACGGCGTCGTAATCTGATCTCTGCTGGTGGGATCACTTTTCCGTGTGTCGAGGTTTCACCCCTGGCTGCAGGATTTCACCCCTGGCTGAAGGGAATCAGCCTGTGTGCTAAATCTGACAGCCTGGTAGAGAGGACTGACCACATGCAGCATCTTGCTGTCAACACATGGCAGGAAAGTCTCCATGATGGAGAGGAAACAGTCAAAAATGTAGGTATACATACGTACGTGTACACAAGTATGTCCATATACATATTTATTGCAAGGATGAGATACAGTGTAATCATACACACTGCTATAAAGCACTGCCTTCCAATTTATCCCAGTATGATGCTGTCTTCATGTGGGTATAAATGGGGATACTGTGGGGCAGCCCAGAGCGATGCATGCTGGGCTGAGATTCAACAAATGTGATGAGAAAGCCCGATGGCATGGTCCTCCATCAGAGAAGATGCTTCTTTGGAAGGATGGAGCTTTCAGCTCCATGTTGTAAAGGGTTTGTGGAGGGTCAGCTCAGCTTGCAAATTGACTTGGCCCAGGAAAACATCAGTCTAGATCTGTTGCCTTACTTGTTGAGGGGATGATGCCTGTAGGGCTGTGCCAAACCCACTCATGACTGGTGCTGAAAATCTGTGTGGAGCACTGTGGTTTTATTTGAGTTGGTTTCAGTGACAGGTAAAGTCATTGAGCTGCATTAAAATGAACTCGCAGTGAACTGCGTGCGTAGGCTTGGCTGAATTGCCCATTTCATTCAAATTCTTACCGCTGAAAAGAAGCCCGCTGTGTTCAAGTGTCAAGAGGGGCCAGCGCTGAACAATTTGAGCTGCAGCTCTGCCTTGGTGAGGGCAGGACTGTGAGTGAGGCTGGGATGTTAGAAAGTGGGGGTCAACTTTCCTGGTAAACCAATAAAATGAATAATTTCTTAATTTCACTTGCAGCAGAAAGCAGGGTTTTGGTGATTTAAAAAACAAAATTTTTTTAATATGAAAAGCACTTAAAAACCTGGGGTTTAAATAAAAGGTGTCTGCTCACATGGGAATTACCGTGACCCCGTACAGATGGCACAGCTGAAAAGCATCCCAGCCACGTGCTTTGGGTTTGATTTACTCCGTTGGTGCTGATGACGGGTGAGTAAGTGCTGAGGACCGGCGTGGTGGCAGTCAGCAGGACCCGAAAGGTTAGCAGAGCCCGTGTTTGCAAGGCGAGCATTGCAGTGGGTGCAGCCGTGCCCCAGCGCTGAGCATCGCGGTGAGTTCAGCTCTGCCTGCTGATCCGCGTGTGCTGGGGGAGCATGTGCCAGCCTGACGCATCCTTCCTCTGCACACCGCTCTCGGATGCTGTGCGGGAGGGGAGGGAAAGAAAAAGCGTGTCTCCAAGGCAGATTTGGTGAATTTTGCATCTCGTCTCTGCTGGTACATGTCTCCAGGCCAGGAAACATGCTTTCCTTGAAACTCCTGAACCACACGATCTGGGTAGCGCAGGGCTGGCACCTGGGGTACAGGCTCAGCTCCTGCCACAGAGCAGAACCTGTGGCAATAATGTGAGTTTGCTTCATGCTGCTTAAGCATTTCATAGGGAGGCATTGCAAACAATCTTTGAAGTACATTAAGAAAATTTTTTATAGGCCTAATTAGTGCAGGAAAATAAGGTATATAATAAGTAGGACTAATAGCCGAAAAATTACTTTTAATTTTGAGTACTGCAATTCTTGTTCTTGCCTGAAATTAACAGGCAAATGCCTGACTTTTCAGCTGTCAAAGACTTGTGCCATAATAAAGAATGAAGCCATCCAAAATCAGAAGTCATTTGAAAATACAAGCCTTAATCTCTGTGCTTAATCCCCTTGTGCAACGCAGATACCATTGCTCACCCACTCACCAGACTGCAACCAAATGTCTTTTAATCTGGGGTGTTTTGAGAGCTGATTTGTGGCAACTATCCCACTTCAAACCCTTGAAAAGCAGAAATGCATGCAGCCTCCCTGCGACCCACTTCATCTCTAAGCCCCGCTTCTAGCTTTTGTGCTGGTGATAACCCAGAACAGCACCGGGGAAGCCCGAGGATTAACATTAATGCTTGTGTAGTGATTTGAAAACAAGAGCTCTGCTTTCCTGAGGAGCAGTTGTCTCCTCTTGTAAGAGAAAAAAGGATTAACTCCTTTCCTGAAAGCACATTAATTTAGGCAAAACAACATCAATTCACCCACAACATATCGTGGGTGGTGTAATGAAGTGTGCAAGTGGCTGTATGACCTGCTGCTCCTTTCTACAGTCAAGTGTTTCGGGGCTTCTGGAAGCAAAGGTCTTGCTGGCAGCCCTTTTGGACATGGAGGTTCAGGCAGCATCTGGTATCAGAAACCACTAGATTATGGATTTGCATTAAAAAATAATAATAAAAAAGTTAATTGGACTAGATTTTGTAAGGATCACTGATTGTATCCTGAGATGGCAACACAGGGAAAACCACTTATATCCCTTACGAATCAACTGCAATTTTGTTTCATTAACCTTGGGAAGACCTGGGATTTTGGAGAGGGGTTGGTTGACATTTGTCAATGAAATATAGGAGCTTTCCAGAAAAGGCTGGGTTTGCTATCCTCTGGCGTATTTAGCTTTCCCAAGAAAATTACATCTAACCTTTGCTTCCAGCATCCTTCCCCACACACACCACATTACAGTGGCAATATTTCTGCAGAATATTTTTGATATCAATAAGCACTTATCATCTTGAGGTGGGGAGTTTTTTGGTTTGGTTCATTGGGGTTTTTTTTCTCCTCCTAGCCCCGTTACGCTGTGCCTGGGAAGGAGAAAGCTTTGCCTTGGAGTTAGGGCTGGTTCAGTCCATGGAGTTTATGCATTTTATGGTCTCTCCTGGGTTTGCCAGTTGGTGCAGAGCACAACAGTGTGCAAACACAAAACTCTTTTTGTAATAAGGTCACTTAACATCCATGGGAAGAGAAGCTTTTAATCCTTACTAGATCTGGCTGGGCTGGAGTCAGACTGGCAAAGCCTTGAGGCGTCCAGTTTCATCTGCAGTGCTGATTTAAAGGAAGAAGGGGAGATACGTCATGGCCAGAAAGAGTGCTGAAGAGCTGTATGGCTGAGAAGTCCAAAACAGGAATTGCAAAATTCACTTCTAGTTTGTGGCTCATGCAATAGATCACACATACAACATGCACACGCATGGACATTATATATATGTATGAAAATGTTTTGTACATAATACTTACAGCATACTGTTATCTATAACATTACAGCATATTATTATAACGTATTATACGTATCTATGTCTATACGCATAAACCAGTCCATATACATTATGCATATAGCTGGACTCCTGAGGTGAGCCCCTGACTCAGCAGAAAGCAGGGGCGGTGGTGAGATCCATGCTCACAGGCAGCAGCCTCAGTACATGTTTATTTTGAACCTCTCGTCACATTAGGTATCTAAACCCCGTTTACAGCGGCGTCTTTGCACAGCCTCGCAGTTCCTTATTTTTAGACTGGGTGCATTACGGTAAGGGCAAGGATTCAAGGTTGTGGCCCAAGTGTGCTGAATGGCACCTGAGTCACAGCAGAAGGGATGAAATAGAACCCCATCTTGGCTTTAAAACAAACAAAAAGCAGTGTTGCAGTGTAAAAAGAAAAGATGTGTGCAGGACCCAGCTCCTGTCCAGATGGTGCACTGCAGGGTCAGTCGCTCCCCATGAGGAGTGGTGATTTAAATCAGCACATCACAGGCAGGAACTGTAGAAATAAAGTGATTTTAATTTCTGGAATCATTATCATTATGTCATATCAATTCTGTGTAGAACAATCAGCATCTGAATCTGATGGGACATTTTGCAGTTGCCATTGGTAACGTTCACTGTTCCTTCTAAAAACATTGAGTCTGGGGGAAGAATGTTAGTGCCGAAAGCAGAGTGGTTAGCACAAAATTTGTGTTTATTTTCCAGGATGTATTTTATTTTGGGGGTCATTTAAGGATAATAACAGACAGTGATTGATCAGGGGCAAAGTGGCTCCATCTGGCTCAGGAATCTGACTGATTTGCTATGCCTTCCCAGGCAGTTTTCCCTGTTGCTGTTAAGGAGCTCAATTCTGTCCTTAAAATAGAATATTATATTTGTGAAAATGGCTTAAAATCCCCAGTGGTTTCAGCACAGATACATGTTAGTGATACAGTACGTTGCTAATTGCAAACCTCTCCTCTTACCAGCCTTTTATGCATGTGTTATGTGTTTTATGAATCCTTAAAAGACATTTTCTAATGTCTTATGGTGCAAATGACTCATCTCACCTGACATGAGTAGTGAGAAAACCAGAGCCTGATTTTTTTTCTGTCTCCTTTTCTTCTGACTTCAGAATGCATCATTTTTCTGCTGTGGTTAAAGCCAGAGCCTCAGCATCCTTTCAATTACTTCACAACAATAAGGAAAAAAACATGGGGTCAGGTGGGGAAGAGTGGGGTCAGGAAGGACAACACAGTGGGGTCCTTTATATTTTTAGAGGATGCTTGAAGGTTTTTAAGCTTAGGTTTTGGGCATGTTGTGCTTAACATTAATGTATTTTTTTCCTCCAAAACTCTGAATGTAAGGTCACTCGCTTGGCCTGAACTCAATCTGCTCCTGTGTTTTCCCCCCTCCTGCAACCCAAGCTGCTATCAGTATAAAATTTGTCTTCCCCTCCCCCTTTACTTTACTATTTTTATTTGTGTTGCAGTTGTCTGTCAGAACAGGAGAGCACTGAAATAAAAAGATAAATTCACTAAATTAATCACTATAGATCAGACTTTACGCATGAGGCGTTTGCATCGGCGCGATGACCTCACCTCCGCTGCGTGTGACAGCAGCACCTTCCCCATGGGTGATGCTGCCGACGTTAAACCATCCCCAGCCCAAATAACGCTGGGGAGTCAGCAAGTTTCAAGTTCCCTTGCCTTCCTCTCATAAGTGCCTCAAAATTATTCCCAGCCTTTCAGAATGTTGCCCTTTGCTGACACAGGCTGATTTGGAGAGAAACGTTATTTGGGATATTCACAGCAAGCCTGTCGCTAATTAGTGCTTTACAGAAGTGCTGTTGGGGTCCACATGTGCTGTTTTCTGGACTGGGATGTGTGCTGTGAAAATGGGAGGGGATGCAGCCCTTCTGGTTGGGCACTGCTGGGCTTCATCCTCTATGCAGGAAAAGTGCAAGTTTAACTGGGAGAAGCAGGAAAGTTTTGGAAGTCACCTCACACCGCTTTCCTCGCAGGCTGCTGTTGCAGAAGTGCAGTGACTTTGATGCAGCCTTTTATTGCAATATGCAATGCATTTCTGGAGCAGAGTGCAGTCATCAGCTTTCATGCTCTTCCACAAGCAGAGGGCTTGGAAAATCTACTTGGCGTCTTGAGGTCTGAGAGAGAAGGAGAAGGTATCAGTGCTGATGTTCTCCCAGAAAGCTTTTGTTTTTATGGATGCTTATGCACGGAATCAGAGAAAGGGTTGGGTTGGAAGAGACCTTTAAAGATCCTCTAGGACATGGGTAGGGACATCTTTCACTAGATCAGGTTGCTCAAAGCCACATAATTATACTTGTAGGCAAGTCTTGCAAAGATCTTTGATGCCTGTGAGGAGTCTGACAGTCCTCTGTGGTGGCAGATACTGGGAGCAGGAGCTACCCGGATACTGGAGCTGGAGCCTCAAGGCCTCCACAGGCAGGAGAGGGATGGACGTTTAGCAAGAAGGATCTCTGCATAGGAACGATTATCATGTTGGCTATTCACAGATCTGTCAGTGATTAAGATTGTTACTAATGGCAAGTTATGTATAAATGTTTAAAGCATTGGGACTGTTTGCATTAAGGCACGCTTTCTTTTATTCCCACTGCTCTTGGATGTGCCAAACTGAATTTATCCTTCCAATGGTGTTAATGCCTTTTCTGTAATAATACTACTCTACCTGCTAACACATTTTTCTGTGGATACATGCCAAATGCTGAGCTGTTCTAAGCCCCATGTTTGCCCCTTCAATTTGCACCTATTTATGTGAAGCGCATTTTTTGAGTTTGTTAGTAAAGCTGCAATGGGAAGTACCAGCATCTCACACAGCAGCAACACCGCATCCAAATTAGATGTTTTGAGGCAAGAAGTGTGTTATCATCTGTTTTCTAGATGGAAATAGAGCTGTAAGGAGGAGGATGTTGGCCTCTATAGGGTCGAATGAACATTGAGACTTTTGGTAAATGAATTTGCAACTGCTGAGCTTGAAGTCTAAGTGTCAGACATGGCCTGTGCTGTGCAAATACGCATATTTGCACTCACTGCTTGTAGGGAAGGATTCTATCCTGTTGTATTTGTGTTTCTCATTTTGGTCTCATGAGAGAACAGAAATGATAGTGATCTTAATAGTAGAGCTGCATCTCTTAATCTCAGAGAAGGACTGATGTGCTTCAGTTGCCCTGGCATCACATTCGCATTGGTGAAATGCACTTATTTTGCCATCAGGTGCTTAATTGGGAACTGCTTTTTCTCCTCATGTTGAGCCACAAGTGCAACTCCAGCATTTAAGATTTAAAAATAAGAGTTTATTTCATGTAAGATGAAGGCACCCACAGAAATATTTCCCTCTTCTCACTTTGTCAGGTGGTCCCAGGTCAACAGTGCAGCAAATTTTTGGCTTGTGTAATGACTTTGTCCAACTTGATTGCAAATACTATGTGGAATTAAATCGTTTTGCAGTAGTGAATAATGGAGTGGTAAAACAAGCAACACATTTGCTGACCCCAGAAATGGATGCAGTCTCATTTCCAATAGACTTGGCTTTCTAACTGGCTTTCTAACTAAATTAAAAAAGGCTTAAGAGTGAGCTACTTATTAGGCATCAGAGACTCTACATTGGACAGAGCTATTATGAATGCCCTGACTTGCAGGACAAGCTTTGACTAGCTTTCCACGCCTATTAGACATCAGAGAATCTACATGGGAGGGGATGCTTCACTGAGGAGTGTATTCTCTGGTGTCTAATAATTGCAAATAAAGCTTTTCAGCAGGTTAGGGCATGCAAAATATTATTTTCTTCTTGAATTAGCAGTCTAATAAATCCATGCTGCTGTTTCTTGGGGTCCCAAGTAGGGTCACTCTTTTTTGCTTCTCTTCTTGTTTGTAGGAAAGTAATAATTTAGGCTCTGTCTCCTGGTCCAATGGGGTAGTAATGAACTTGGTGGCTCAGAAGTTAAGGGGGATATGTGGGTGGGAAGATGTATATGTACACAGCAAGTAGAGTCGCCTAAAGTCTGTATGTGAGCTTTCAGAGACCAGGTGGAAAATCAGAAATCTCAGCACAGCTGAGCAGTGGAAGGAGCCTTTGAGCTGAGACTAAGTCACGCCATGAAAACACTGAAGAACAAGAGAGGCTTGGAGAGACATGGAGTGGAAAAGCTGTGGGCTTTTTTTCTTTTTTTTTTTCTCCATAAGGAATACAGGAGGAAACAGAGCATTGCACAGAGACTCTCAGGAGCATCCCTCAGCTCAACAAGTGGTGGAGGTTGTGGTGGGGAGGTGAGCAGAGCAGTGCAGGACACAGGCGTGGGAGACTGGGCTTCATCCCCTCTTCTCCTCACAGGATCACTTGTTGCAAGCCAACAGTAGAATAATTTATGCAAAATTTGGGAGCTTTTGACAGAGGTGCATAGCACTTCTTTGCACTGTTTTACCAAGTATTTTATGGTTAGAAGCCATGGAAGATCTTAAATTAAAATAATTGAAGTTATCTGTAGCGAGTAAGTCATGAGGGAGTAAGAAATGTAGACCTGTCTGGTAGGCATTTACAGAAAAGCCAAGAGCAGTAGCTATTAAATATGCAAATATTGAAATGTCCTTTATCTTCTCATGTCAGCGCTGTCTGTTCTGGGCCGATGGGTAAAGGTATATGGAAGAGGGATGAGCAGAGAGGTGAGAGCTCTGCGTGCATCTGCTCTTGCTTTTTTAACATAGACAGTCGTGAGGGAAGATGGGAGCTGGGTATTTATCTGTCTCAGTTTTTCTAGTTAACACCTGGCTGGTGAGAGGAGAACCCTTTTTATTTCTTGCTCTTTGGGTAGATGCTAGTGTAAGCAGGAGGCCCTGGCTGCTAGAAGGGAGGAATTATCCCATCCCATCAGGGATCCCATTGGGATTGCTGTGCCAGCCTGGAGGATTAGGCTGGCTTTTGGGAGAAATGGAATAAAGCCAAGGACAACTGTACATTGCCGTAAAACAGGCAGCAGGCTCAGAGTTTCTCTTGAAAGCACGTGGAGCCACTGAAGTTGTGGGCAACTCGAAGCAAGAAGTGTGGAGTCAAGAGGTTATTTCAGAGCTGGTAAAATGTTACACAGCCCACCTTTGACACTCAGTAAAACATCCTCAGCATTTAAGGGGGAAAAAAAATCAGTTTGCAAAAGTTTGAGTGGTTTTTCTTATATTTGATTTCACTGAAATGATCATGTGCTGTGAAATTTCTTCAAGTTCTGAGTATCATCAAGGGTTTGCCATATTTTGAATCAAATGACCATAATAACCTTTTGCTACTGACTCAAAGTATTAGATACATCTTGGGCTGGAGAAAAGCTGATGGATTGGTGTCCCAGAGGGTGGGTGAAGAGCGTGGAGGACTGCCACTTCTGGTGGGAGTAGAAAGTTTCCTCTTTGCCCTTTGGATGCTGGAGGAGGTGGTACCCACGGAGGCTCAGATGTAGGTTTTAGGTTAGTTCTGTACCCTTTGCCAGACACTGATGCTCCAAGAGAGCCAATGTGTGTTACGCAGGCAGATAGGCTCAAGAACCACACTGATACTTTGATTAAGCCTCTTTTTATATTTGATCATAAAACTACATGAATGGGACCACAGGAAAAAGCCAAAATTACTATGAATACAAGTGTTTTGTTTTATAAGTTTTATAAAACTTGGGTTTATACTTGGTTTTATAACTTTCCCTTGTTAAAAACTTTGATTAATGTGTCCATTTTCAGTTGTAAATTAACCTTTTATTAATTCACTCAGGAGAATTTCAGCATCTGATGCAGTTAGCTGTGCCAAGGTGTTGCTGTCTTTCAGAAGAGTTGCCAGTCTAGGACATAAGGTTGGTGAGTCTGTGAGAGTGCCAGGCTTTATCAGGCAAAATTAGCAACTTGTTCTCACAGCCTGAACAGCATAAACCCTTTTTCCTTTTCTTTTTCCTTTTCTTTTTCCTTTTCTTTTTCCTTTTCTTTTTCCTTTTCTTTTTCCTTTTCTTTTTCCTTTTCTTTTTCCTTTTCTTTTTCCTTTTCTTTTTCCTTTTCTTTTTCCTTTTCTTTTTCCTTTTCTTTTTCCTTTTCTTTTTCCTTTTCTTTTTCCTTTTCTTTTTCCTTTTCTTTTTCCTTTTCTTTTTCCTTTTCTTTTTCCTTTTCTTTTTCCTTTTCTTTTTCCTTTTCTTTTTCCTTTTCTTTTTCCTTTTCTTTTTCCTTTTCTTTTTCCTTTTCTTTTTCCTTTTCTTTTTCCTTTTCTTTTTCCTTTTCTTTTTCCTTTTCTTTTTCCTTTTCTTTTTCCTTTTCTTTTTCCTTTTCTTTTTCCTTTTCTTTTTCCTTCTGTATCTAATTAAGGAAGTGCATCCTTGTGTGCTGGAGAATGAGCAATCATTGTAGGAAGGGGTTTTGGATTGGCACAGCCTCCAAAATGTGAAGATGAATGGGTTTTGCTGGGGCAGCGTGTAGCTGAGTAGTATATGCAGAGGGGTAGGATGGACCCTACAAAGAAAGCTGTTGGGAGCACAAAACACTGCACCCCCACCCACCCACCCCTTACCAGAACTCAAGGCAGGTTGGCTGCAGGGACCCCGGCCCATGAATGCTTCCTGTGGATGAGCAGCAGCTAGTGGTGGGTTAATGACTGGGAAGGACTGAGTTTTATGAAAAACTGTGTCGTAATGCATCTCCTATCACAGAGGTGTGTATCATCAGTATCACAGAGATGAGGAGTGAGGATTTCTGTCTTATCCTACCTGTGATGCTTAGTGTGCTCGTCGGCTTTGTGCCTTGGTTTCCACATCGGTCAAAAGGCTGTGACAACACTCATGGAGGGGTGCAAACCTCTTCCAGTTGACTACAGCCTCTCCCACAGGCATTGCCATTTGTCCCTTGGCCATCGGCCTGGAAGCCGAATCTCTCATCTTACTGCTGTGCCTTCTGGAGGGGATGGCTAACACACCTCCGTGCGAGCGAGGTGAAGCCCTGGGGAAAAGCACCAAAAAGCCCAGCTCTGCAGGAGTGCTGGTACCAGTCCTGCATTAGCCTGGTCTCTGCCAGCAGCCCTGGGTGCCAGGCACTTTGCCATCCTGTGCTGGCACTGCGGGATGCACCCAACTGCAGCCGTGTGGGCAGGATACCCTTGAAACACAAAGCCCGTGTGTCCTGGTCCTGCAAATCTGTGGCAGGTCTGTTGACAGTGGTTGCAGAGCTGTTACACTGCCATCCTTCCTCTGTGTTTCAATGTGGTTATTTTTTTGGTTTGTCTCTTTTTTTCATGTTTTTTATTTTCTTTCTCCCTTTCCTGGTGACAGCACGTTGACTCCAGAGCTCCAAAGGCTCTGGCAGATGTAGGCTCCAGGAGGGTTCAGGTTTTTCCCCCTGCCGCACAAATGGGTTAAAATAAAGGGCAGGAAAGGGTGAATTAGGTCTGAAGGGGGGGTCAGTGTTTAGTTTTGACTGTCTGGAGACTTTTGCATTGAAGAAACTTGCTCCTGATTTTCCAGTTTATCCTGGCTGTGGACCTAAACTCATGCTCAGTTTTCCCATTCTTCCGTTCGTCCTCTCACGTTGTTAAAGTTGGCCCAGGGTAGCCTGGCCCTCCTGCATGTGAAACCAGATCTGCATGTATTCCACCCCCAGCGAGGGACCCAACCGAGGTGTCTGGCATCCCAGGGCAGCCCGTTCGTCCTCTTCATCCTGTGTTCACTGCTTTCTGATGGTCCTCCCAGGGCTGTTCCCGGCCGGCCGGCGCTGTCCCGTGCCGCAGGATGCAGCTTGGCAGCTGGGATGATTCACTAGCTGGAACTGTCCTCGCTGTGGAGGGTGAGAGATTTAAAGGCTGTTTTAAGATTTGTTTCCTACTGAAGCTTATCCAAAAGAACAAACCATCGCCAGGCTGCAAAACAGGCTGAGGGAAGCTCAGATGCTGTATTTTCAGCCCAGACTGGAGGGGAAGCCATCTCATCCACTGCTCCGGGACTACAGCCCTCTCTCCCATGGGCAACCACACTGTAATCTTCTGGGGGCTAGTGACCAGCTGGTGGGAAAGGTGCCTGTGGTTATCCCCTTCCGACGGGGACTGGCTGTGAGCATCACTCCATCATTCCATGTGGGCATGCGCGCATTGGGCGGCACCCTGGAATGAAAAAACCTCTTCTGTGAGTGCCAGGTTCTGGTGTTGTGTGCACAATGTTGGGGATTTGGGGTAAACTTTTTCTTTTCCCCTTCCTGTGCACTGGAAGGTTGCTGGGCTGCTTTTACAGGTGTTGCTTTGGAGCTGGGTTTTCTGGCTTTTTTTACGGCTTGTTTGTCCACAGCGTTTTCCACCTGCGCCTCATTCCCTGCCTGGATTTGTTAAGTGAGCTGTGTTAATTCATAGTGTTCAGAATAGAAATGGCCCCTTTTATAGCTGCCGTCTCTTTCTTTAGCCACCACTGACAGGGTTTCCAACCCCCTGGAGCCTGTGGCTGCTGTCGCTGTGCCCGAGCTGGGCAGCCCTCACCTGCCACCTCCCACTCCCCTCCCTGCTCCCACTCCATCCATCTCTCCCCTCCTTTAAAATCAAATCCTTCATCTCTTTCCTCTTTTTTCCTAAAGTGTTGAATAATTATTACTACTATTCTGTTATTGTTTTTGTTTATCCATCTGTCTGTAATTTCTGTAGAAGCTGTGCTGGTTTTAATTAATGAGAAATTGTTGTTGTATTTGCTGTTCAGCAGCCTTTATTTCTTTGGAAGTGAGGGGTTTATTCTTCTGTTAGTGAGCCATTTCAAGCTAGTCTTTTCCAGCACAAAACCCACTCAGTTTAGAGTAGTATCTTTTGGGGGTTAAGCATTAACCCTTGCACTCGGCACAACCAATGAATTTATTTTTATTTTGCTCTTGGCTGCATGGATGTTCAGCTGTCTGAGAGCAAGGAACTCTTTGCAGGCTTGCATTGAACCAGCAGCAAGTCCTGTGTTTTGGGGGCCTTTGGGAGATTTTGCTCCTTGTGCTAGCTGGATGGTCTGCCAGCCCTGCTGGTGGGCATGGTTGGTGTGCAGGACCCCGCACCCCCGTACTGGGTACCTTCTCTGGGCCATGGCTCTGCCCTGCTGTCCTTTGAGTGTGCTCCGGGGCTGTTGTGGTGCCCGGGGAAGATGCTGCCTGGCAATCATTTAAAAACACACATAGTCACCAGTGCTGGGGTTTAACCCTGCCCAGAGCTCCCAGTTTCCTTCCCCAGTTGAGGGATGAGGACTGTGAATCAAAGGTCGGATGCTTTTCCCCTCTGCAGTGCCCAGCAGCAGATGCTGCTTCTGTGTCAGGGCATGACGGGACTGGTGTTAATTAATACCTGTTGGCTCTGCAGAGGTCCCTGCCTGCAGCCCCCTGTGCTGTGGGTGCCCCCCTGCTCTACCAAAGCCCCTGAGCTGAAGGTGTTCAGTGCTTGGCTGGATCAGTCGCAGGCTGTGAACCGGATCTGTCGCAGAAGTGGCAATTGGCCTCAGATTTTTCTGCTCTTGTCCAGGGTCTGACTCATTAATTTCCGCACTTACTGGAAGCATAGCATATTATTGCAACATTTCATAAAATCATAAGCCAAAACAAAATATTGACAAGAAAATTGTTTCAATACTGAAGGAAAATTGTAGCATGCTGTTAGTGATTAGGTTTGCTGCATCTTCACTTAAATGCTTGCTATATTTTTCCGTGTTATGAATTTTTCACATGGTCCCTTTTCTCTCTTTGCCCTGGCTTCTGCATGGAGGCAGGCATTCTCTTGTCTTGCACTTTCTTTGGAGCATCCTTTAATAATGACAGCTCTAGTATATTTTTTAAAAGCGGACAGCAGCACCTTTCAGCATGTTTGGAGAGGTGAGGCTCAATGCTGTGCTTCCAGAGAACTGTGAAAGTCAGTTGCTGATGAGGGCTGTGAGAAATGTACTGCTAGATGTTAATTATCCTGATCATTACTGGTCTTTATTTTTGTATTCAAGTCAGATTTCTGTACTAGCAACTGCAGACTTGGCAGTAGTTTGTTTTTTCAAGTGGAGGTAATTGTATTTAGTGATAAGTCTCCTGCAGCCTTTCTGTTTGCCTACCTAATTTAATCTGCTTGTCTGTATCCATCTAACTGGGGGCATTAACAGACTGTAACTCCAGGAGCTGTGGTGTGTTTCAAACTCCCACTGAAGCCAATGGGGACCCAGAGCCCCTGGCCCGTTACTGGCATTGCTTACAGCAGCAAAGGGCTGAGCTTCTGCTGTGGCACCTGGGCGCAGGACGGGCATACCATGGAGCATCAGCTACACTGAGGTGCTGCAGGACCAGCAGTCGCTGCGTGCAAGGAAAGGTTTGGGTCTTTAAAGTAGTAGACCAAATCCAAAACCAGATGGAAATACCTGTCCAGGATTTTGGCAGGTTTGTGAATCAGGGATGAAAACCATGACAGCTCTGGGTTGCAAGAAATGCACAAACTGAAGGACAGAAAGTATGGGCTGTGATTCTGCAGAAATTCCCAGTGGATCCCTGAGCAAGGGCCAGCAGGATGGACACGATGTGGGTCCCCCAGGTTTGGCACCTGAATGGTGCACAGCTTGTGGGTGAACTGACTTTGCACAGACAGAGAGTGGACAGATGAGGAGAATTGGTGTACTGCTCACTGAAACAAAATTCCCCCAAGTTTTAAGCAACTTGAGCCTGGAGAGTAAGCTCAGGTTGGGTGAGTGCTGTCCATCAAGACGCAGTTTCAGTGTGGTACCTGGACCCTCATGATCAATTTGCTGCATGGATAGTGGGGACTTTTCTGGCAGAACTGGCTCAAGCTGGAGAGACATCTCAAGCAGAGATTTTTTTACTTGTTGTTTCTTTGTGGATCAGTTCACATATCTGAGTGTGACCCGCTGATAGCTGCCAGGGGAATGCTTTTCAGAGTGTTTGTGGTGGGGGTAGTTTTGGGCAGAGGTAACAGGAGTTTTTAATTAAGCCCATATTATCCTACATCATCTCTGTAGCATGAAACTGCATGATGAGTGCTAGATTTTGACAATTCTGTATTGCTGTTGATATTCCTCCTAACATTGCTGGTTGGCTGGATCCTGGCATGTTCAATGGCATTTAGATGGCACTGGCTTTGGTGCCGTCCATCCTGAGTGATGTTGGCTCAGAAGAGCCAATTAAGACCCCATTTGGGACCCCCTGAAAGATTAAACATGATAGAGCCTTGCCTTCATTGAAAGTTCAGCGATCTGCTGCTGTTTTCATAAAACTAAGTTTTAAAATGTAAAACTAATTTTTATGAAAAACTCTGCTGAAAGAAGTTGTGTAAATGGGATTTCCTGTTCAAATTTATGTCGGCAATGTGCATTTTGAATAAATGTTACTTCTTATATGCATACAAAGATTTTTAAATTGGCTTCACCAGCAAAAGTGCTTATTGCTGTTCTGTACTTTGTCTCTGCAATAGCAACGTGCTTCCTCTGCGGGAGCTGGAGCTGCTGCTCTATGTTCTAACACACCTATCATCTGTTAAGTTTGTATGATTTTTTAGGCATTTTTGATGCACTGGCAGTGAAGAGAGTGTGAACTGACCTTTGCAGATCTGGTTGTAAATGAGCAATGAGGGTGTGCAAGGTGGAACGAAGAACCCAGCTTTGCCCTTGCATCCTGGAGGGAGGTCTACAGCCTTTGGATTACAAGGAAAACCCTTTTATCCTTGTAAACTTCAATTAAACATGTTTGATCCAAAAGTAAAGAAATATTAACAACTTCTGCAGTGCATTTTTACTGTTACTTTTTGGAGTGAAAGCATGCTTGGACTTGGAAGCGAGTTTCCAGTCTTTGCTGTGGAGAGGGAATTAAGACTCCCAAGATGGGTATTTTACTTTCCAAGACATTAATTCTGGCACCATTTTTATTAGCATGAAAATTCGGCGTAAAGCAGTTTTCTGTAAAAATGGTGAAGTCTGTGCATGGCAGAAGTCTGCACTCCTGACCATTTTTCTTGGAGATGGATGCTTCCTGAAAGCCTTACACACTGCGCTTGCAGTCTTTGCCCTTTGTGCTGAAGAACTGCATTTACCCTGATAAAGTCGTGTCTTTTACAAGGCTTTACTGTTTAACTGAGCTTCTTGAAATAACTTTGTATAGTGCTTTTTAAGAGGGGAAATTCACTTGTATGAAGAAGCCATTTATTAATTTTTTTAGCAACTCTTTGGAGTGATTGCCACATTTTTTATTTTTATTTTTAATATTTCAGTAGAAATAGTATTGCCAAAATAAAATAATTTTTCTTTCCATACTCATATGAAAGGAATCACGATAAAGTCAGGCTGGTTTCAGGGAGCACAGGAGGGGTAAGAATAACTGAATGGGAAGATTGAAGTCTGTGCAGGATCCATGTGGACAAAGTGGAGGTGTCAGAAGGACATTGTCGCTACATTTCTGTACACTATAAACATGATTTGTGTGGCAAGGTTGTTGGGGTTTTCTTTTTCTTCTTCAATTCACAACAGAATTGCTTTATTTCAGTTTTCTGATGCGTCTTGTGTTGTGAGCATTGTGCTGTGTTTACACAGCAACCGCTGGAAGGTATGTGAAATTGGTAAGTTATATGTGTATCTCTCATACCTGTGAAATCAACCCTTTCATGAATAATTTATCTCAGGCTGCTTGGCACTCCATATAGATTATTTTAAATTCATGAAGGTTTTTCATAAAGAGTTATAAATCCAAATGATTTTTTTTTAAAAAGGCAATTCAATGTCAACAGATAAACATGTATGAGAATAATAAATGATCATCTGTCATGCGGTGCTCCACCAGATGTTGCCTGCAAGGAGGGTGTGACAGCTTTTCACCTGTCACCGTGGAGAGGGTGACACTTGTTTTTCCTCTTTTTCCTTTCTTTTTGCCCTTTCTCTGTGTGGTGGATGGTGATGCTGCACCATCCTCTCAGCCTCATCCCAGCTGTTTCAGACACTTTGGAGCTGCGCTTCCCGCTTGTCGTCCTTCCAGCGCTGCCGTGGTTTCTTTGCCGTTGTTGTTCCCTACTCCCAGCCATCCACAGCAGCAACCAACCTCCTCCCTTCAATCGCAGCCTGACCCGTGGAACACCACCAGTCAAACTGTGTTTTTAACAGCTTTCCAACCCACTGTGTGGCTGTTTTCTTTGGAGAACTTTAATTGCTGCATGCTAGAAGATTAAGATGCTTTGGTGCAGTTGGTAATTATTAGGTAATGATTAGAAATGGGGTTATTTATAAATTAGCTGCCTGTTACTGTTCTCCTCCCCGCGGGCTGCATGTTTGACTGTTTCTGGTTAATTCTGTCAACGCTGGGTGAAACCAGAGCGGAGTTCGCCACGTCAAGCGTGGGGTTGTGGGGCTGGGGCAGTGAAAGCTTGAACAAGCAGCCACTCAGAAACCTCTGTCAGATGGAGTCATGCAGGCTAGAAAAGCAGTGTTCATATTTTTGGCTTGCCCCTTCTAGTAATGGCTGGTCTCAGCTCAGAGCAGTTGTTCTGTCCATGGAGACTGAGGCTTTAAATGTGAGGAGAGCACTTGCCCCAAGGGGTGGGCATGCCTGTCCTACTATGGAGGCATTTTGCAAGGGATTTGGAACTTACTACCTCAGTGTAAATACTATCCTTTCAGTGCAGTTACCTTGTGTCTTAGGAAAAACCCCTCAGGCCCATCAGTCTGGGTTATTTAGGTTAATTCTGTGGGCGCATCAGTTCAGCTAGAAAAACTGAATAAATGCAGGACTGTTGTTTCCCTGACACAAGCTGAGGAGGATTTCAGGCAGAGACTATGTATTGCTTTGAAAGCTGAATAAAATTAACCGTGCTGCTTTGTGACTGGGATGAAGGCAGCCCTGGAAGGAAGATACTTTCTGGATGCTGTGTGGAAGGTGGAGATGTGATGGTAGGTTGGGAGGAGGTGTTGGTAGAGGAGGCTCCTCCAAAGCTTGGCTCCTCAGTGCCATACAAGGAGTTACACATGCCTTCAGAAAGACATCTGCAGTTAAAAAATCTGCCACACTGTATGGAGAGAGCTGCTGTTGGCACAAATCAGAGATGTGATGACATTGTACCCAGTGCCATGTCCTGGTCCAGCACTGCAGGGACCTCCCCATGACGAAGTGCGTTGGAAGCAGGTCAGCACCGACTGCTGGGCTGATCCCTGGTAGTCTTATTGGCTCAGTTTGCTTTGGGGAATTTTTTTCTGTAAATCCAGGTACATACATAATTCTTCAATGATTTTTGAGTTCTTCAGCTCCCTGTTGTGCTAAACCAGTTACTTTAGAAGTTTGTCTTATGTTGGACAAAATGGCTTGAAAAATGCTCTTTTGATTAGTTTTAATTGTTATTGTTAACCTCTTTCTTCTGTGCTTAAAAATTAAACAAATTTACTTTGTACTATTCCGGTATTAATTTGCACTCCCATCTCTCCTGTTACTCACCTTATCTATGGATTTCAGTGAACGTATCTAAGTTTTTCAAATGCTTTTTGCAAATCATACCTTATGGTGGAGCAGGTACCTCTCTGAGGTAAGGACCAGTATGTTGTCCTGGAAATGTTTGATTTGTATGACCCAAACTGTAGAAAACACTTGTACAGCTCTTGCAACTTTTTAGTTATTCAGCATTGACTAGAATGGTGTAATTGGAATTCCCAAGCTCAGAAATGTGTTTGCTCATGATAGCAATGATGTCTGTGCCTGCTCAAGTGGAGGAGGGGGACCATAAACCAACCTCTCCCAGACTATCTGCTAATATATTCCCTATTCACAGTTCAATTTAGAGAGACTGAGCTGGACTGGGGATACAAGCTGTCACTGAACAAGATCTGATATAATTAGGGAGAAATCTTTAACCTCTTAAACACCGTTTTTCCTCAGGAATTCCTAATTTCTATATTCCTTAAGCTACTGCCAGTACTGATCCAACAATAAGCAAGCAAGCATCAAGCCTCAACCTAGATAGTACTCAGTATGCTGGGTTTTATTAAAGATGGAAAATAATTAAACACAGCTACAATTCTACCATCCTAATTTTGTGTTATTATTTATTTATTTTTCTTTTTTCTGTTACTTCCAAAATTAATGTGCAGGAAGGGTAAGACACATTAAATACTCACTGAGAAGCAGTGATGTGTGCAGTATGGCAGGATTTGAATTTTGTCATATAAAGAGCTTCATATTGCACTTAGCGTTCAAATTTAATGCTAAGTAATTTAATTAGTATTTAGCAGCACAGTTAATAGTTGAAAAGAAAGGATAAATAGCACATTAGTTTAAGTTCCAAATGAGACAAAGCTAGTAAGTATTACAAACAACAGTAATGGCAGAAAAAAAATATAATGAAACACAGAACTCTAGCAATGTGGGTAACAGAGCAAGATGTGTCTCCAAATGGAAAAATGTAAGATAATGTAACTGGAAGAAAAAATAATCCAAACATACTCATTGCAGAAGAAAGATGCACTTGAAAGGCAACAGCTCCAAAGAGACTGAGATGCAACAGGCAGTAAATCAGACCTCAGCTTAGAACATTTAAATGAACCCAATTAGTTAGGCAGCAAAATTTTGTGGACTTTTATAAATGCCTGTTAAGGGTGGTTATTTGAAGCAAATGGATGCAGGGGAGAAAAAGTGTTGCTTCAAGATTATCCAGGCTGATGTAAGTAGGAATGAGGAGATGAAATAAAGCTGTCCTCCCCTCAGCTGACGTAAAGGAATAAAACCTTTTCCCAGAAAGCAGGGCTTGGTCACCCCCTGCTTGGCTGCTGGAAAAAAAAAGAAAGAAAAAGAGGAAGATAAAGTTTAGGCAACATGTGCAGATGGGCAGGGGAAATAGTTAACTTCAGGTATGTCTGTATGTGTGTCTGCATATATATATATATATCAATCTGTTCTTTCTAGCTCAAGGCATGAGTTGGTATCACTCGGGATAGTATCTTCTTTAAAAAGAATAAATTCTAGTTACAGTCGGGACTTACACCCACTTAACTGGTGTAAGTCAGCATGGCTTTGTTAAGTCGTTTGTGGTTGCCCCTTGCATACCCAGACTTGGCTGTTGTGTACCCGTGAGTAAAGCTTAGTGCGTTATCTCCCCATGTGCTGTCCCACTACTCTGTGGCTGTGCCCCTGGGACAATGGGGCTTACAGCAAAATACTCCTGGCCTTGCTGGCTCTGAAGATATTAAAGGATTTGGGACTGTTTTCCCTCGCTAAATTGGTATTGTGCCATTTGCAACCTACACTTACGCAGAACAACTTATTGTATTATTTTACTTCCCCTGCCTTTTGCAGTCCTTGCATTTGATCTTCCTTGGAAGTACAATTAAGTTGATCTTCCTCCCATGTCCGCTGCTCACTTGAGCTCCTGTGCTATGCTAATCCCGTCTGTTCAGTTTAGCCCTTGTTTTTCTCACGTAGAGCTGGAAAAACGGTTGGTATTGGAAACAAGCCATGCTTTCTGTTTCATTTCTCCTTTCTCCTCCTCCATTTGGGGGGGGGGGGGGCGGGGGGGATTTCAGCAGTAGTGGTTGTGAAATCCGCTCCCATCCCTCCCAGTTTACACTTTTTTCCCTCGCCTTCCCTAAAATGGGATTACTAGGAGTTGTAATGCTGTCTGAGACAGCATCAGAGGTTTTCCTATAAAACTCTTCAGAGCTGAAGAAAAAGGGAATCAGAAAGACTGTTAAAGTGAAAGCCTTAGTGGTTTATAGAGCACTATTTTTTTCCCCATTTCTGTATTAAGACATTTAAACATTTGTAATGGCAGTTGCTTCTCTGCAACAGGAGGTTGAGTCTATTAAATGGCTTATAGGAACAGGGTCACATGAACTCTGACATGCTGGTTCCCACTTCCTTCCCTGATAGTAGCATCTTTGAAAGAGCTGGGTGGATTCAGAGAGGCAATTTGGAAAATAATTTCATCTTTTTATCTTGGATTAATCTAAATATTCTCCCACATGGCACAAGCAAAGCTGATAGTAGGCATGCCAGTGCAGGACATCCTGGGAGCATCACCCCAAACTTGCTGTGCCTGCTCTCGCAGCCATCAGTCACTCCTGTGGAGATGATCCCCGGAGATGTTCAGGAAGGGGTTGATTGGTGCAGACTGTCAGTTTTAAAGACACCTGTAACATGAATGTTTGGGTTTCCAGGCAGATCTACACAATTAAGGCATTCTGCAGCGGCTGCTGTTAAAAATGAGCAGCCATAAAGCTTCAAGCAAAGGAACGTGGTAGAGCTTCAGAAATGTCTGTAATATTCACAACAAAGGCTGATTTGACGCTGTCTGATCATTTCACGCCTTGTGCTGGTCTGAGCAAGATACCCATCCCTGGCAGGAGAGGAGGCAGGACAAGTTTTATCATGCAGCATCACTGTCAGTGGGATGTTCTGTGCTCTGGACAATCACGTGCCTGAGCTCTGGCAAGAGATAACTAGCCATTTGATTGCAAACTGCAGCAAATGTTTCTTGCCATCCCAAAGAAGAAGAGCTGCCAAGTGCTCTCATCCAGCAAAGCTATCCTAAGCTTTCACACCTAGAGGAGAGGTGCACAAATAAAAGGAGCTACTGCAACTGTGTTGGGAAAAAAAGTGGGGGGGGGGGGGGGGGGGGGAAATGGTTCTGGATGCCATTTTCCTGATAGTTTCCATTTTCCAGCAGGGCCATGTTTTGCTCCTGAGCTGTGACAAATCCTGGCACTGTGTGAGGGGTGGCAGACGGAGGAGCGTGGGGTGCCGGCGTGGTGGGAGCGTCTGGCGGCTCAGGGTTTGCAGAGGCAGCACGGGGCCAGGCTGGGGACGCGCAGCAGCTTCTCCTTGACAAGAAAGTCTGAGCTTTCCTGTCTCTGACAGACTCGAGTGCAGCCCTGAGATGAGCAGCTGTGAAGGGAGCGTGGGGATGCCCTTCCCTGGCGAGGGCGCTGTGTGGCACCCGGGGCAGAGTGCATTTTGCTGCATGGCAAAGCTGCTCAGACCCAGCAGAAACCCCCAGCTGTGTCCCCCATGAAGTGATGCTGCCACCCTTTACTGCTGCTTTTCTCCCCTTTCTCTTCCTTAAAAATTCCCATGAATGTTGGACAGGAACATCTTTTATGGAGATACAGTTGATTTGAGTCCTGCTACTCAAACTTTAAGCTGTGTCCAGGACAAAACCAGGTTTCGTGTATTTTTCTCTT
This sequence comes from Rhynochetos jubatus, assembly GCA_027574665.1. NCBI lineage: Eukaryota > Metazoa > Chordata > Aves > Eurypygiformes > Rhynochetidae > Rhynochetos > Rhynochetos jubatus. Next base: position 2,345,146 of record CM050672.1, on the reverse strand, counting down.
TCATCTGTAATTTCTCTGGGTTTGTGGCTGTTTTCCAAGTGCGTATGCTTTGACTGAGTTATTTTCAGGTCTGTTTGCTGCATGTGTACCAGAGGGGTATCGCGGTACCAGGTGAGGCAGGTGGAAGGAACCCAGAGTGTTAATTCTAATGCTGGAAATAGCTTCATTAAGAGTTAGCAGAGATCTTCAAATGCTTTCTGAATAGGCCATCTGTCAGCTGAAAGGTGTACCTGTCTGGGGAGTCACAGAGAGGGTGATAGTCAGGGCACTGATTTTGATTTATTATTTTTTTCAGACCTTTAAACATCTCCTGGATGCTTTCCAGTCTCTGCCCTGGAGACCCCCCAGCCTCAAGGCCAGAACACAGGGGTCAGGTGATGAAGTAAGCCTTTGCTTCTTCTACTTCCAAACAAAATATGCCCAGTATAAAATATATTTTTAAAAGGGGAAGAAGTACATTTGAGAAGTAAACCTAGGTTTGAGTAAGTACCAGAAGTTAGCAAGTAGTGCAAATGCTACTTCCCTATGCCAGAAGATGCCCTGAGTAGGTGTGATCTTCACGGTCATGACCTGACAAGTGATCCTGGTGGATGTAAGTTGTGAGGATCATTTTGGTGCCATCTTGCTAATTAATCTGACTTTTTTTTTTTTTTTAACGAAGAGGAACATTTGTTCTTTAGAAACACTTTATTGCATCTGCTCCGTACTTTGGGAGGAGATGCTACTGAGTGTATAGATGGAACCTTTCCCTTAGGAGCCTGTTTCAGAGCTAGTGGAGTATGGAAAGAGGGTGGCAGAAAGAACAGGCTAATTTAGCATCTCTGTCGTTCTCCAATGCTGGCATGTGTTATGGCTCGTGTCTGGCCAGGCGTTGCAGCCTTTTGTGCTGCACTATGGTGAAGTGTGAGTGCTGTTTCTGCACTCCAGCCTGCTCCTTGGCTTTCACTCGAGTGTGATGAGCTAGTGCCTGGTTATTACTGCCTGATAAATGTTACACTCCAGCTGCTAGCAAATCACACCCAATGTTCTTCCTCTCCATCTCACGTATTTTATTGAGAGGCATACCTTGCACATTGGAGAGAGCTGGAAAAAATTACAGGGTGTTTATTGCAAAAAGATGCTTTCCAGTAAATTATATTCTGAAAGTGAAGGACTTTGGATTCTTGACCATGCAGTAAGTCTTTTTTGAAGGATGAAGCAGCCTCTCGGCAGAGGTCAGAGGGCTGGTCTTCTGGCAAATATTTCTGGGCAAGATTCTTATTTGTGACTACTAATGGAGCCTCATTCACTGGAGATGCAAAGTCTGATCTCATCTGTGTGTGTTACATCTTCCTCTCCTGAATGCTGTTCCTTCATCACCAGTTGCCTGGAGTCCCTTGTGCTGGTATTTGCTATGGGGCAGGTGGAGCATCTCCAAGTTTTCTTCCTGTCCGTTAAAATCGTGATGTGTAGCTGCATCTGCTGTGAGCTGAGCTGCTATACTTAGTTGTGACCACTTTCTTTGGAGTCGTATTTGCATTATGGTGGCTTCTAACTCTACACCTGCTTTCTAAGAACATCAGAGTTACCTGGCCCCTGTGCGTGCTGAATGATGGATTCATTCATGTGACTGTGGGTGGTACCATCCTTCACCTCTAATCCCTGGGAATTTCCACAGGGATGTGGGGAATTCTGCCTCCTTTCTGTTCATCCTGCCATGCCTGCCATTAGTGAGAACTGAATAGGTGTTTGCATTTTGATGCAATCACCTTTTAATTTTGAGACCAGGAGAACATTACTAGTGATTTTGCACTACAATAATTGTCTTCTTGCCAATGGACTGTGGGGATGTTGCTGTCTGGCAGTAGGATTTTGGTGAGATAAACATCATGATTATAATCCTTTGAGATAAGGAACAGCCCACATTCTGTGCATAAATACCACTTCTGGTCCATATACATCTTCAGTAACAACAACAAAGTGGTGGCCTTTCACTCTGTGATGGAGTTACAGGAAATGTGTGCTATGCCTCCTCCTCGTCGCTCTCTAATCACACTTGTTTTTCTCTTCAGCACCTTAGAAGCTGTCAGCCTACATAACAATACCCTTGCTCTTCTGGTGTGAATTTATTTCTTCCTCCCAGCATCCCCAATTTGCCACTGGGCTGGCCAGTATTGAACAATAATTACTTTCAAGCCCAGTGGCTTTCTTGAGATACTCTGAAGAAGTTGAGCTGCTGTTAAGAGTTTCTTTGCTTAATCTCATTCCGAATCACAATATGTTTTTCTTTTTTTAACATAATTTACATGAATCATCCTGCAAAAAGAGTACAGTCTGCTGGATTCTTCAGTTCAGAGGTTCAGTACTTTTGTGTGTTTGTTGCTTTGTTTTAGGCTGTCTACCTGCCATGGTTTAGCAACGAAGACTTGGTGGCTGTTTGCTGGGTTTTTAATGACTGGGTTTTCGGTAGGTTGCAGGGGCTGTCTGGAAATGTGCTGTTTGGTGAAAGCAGGAGATTAAAAGATGTTTCTTCAGCACTTTATGTATATTCAGAGCAGTGTGCAATGAAATTGTTTTCTGCTCCTGTGGCTTGCCTTGAAGTTGAATTCTCAGCTCTCCTAACTGCCCATAATGTGGAGTGGAAGCTTCTGCTTAAATGTTAATAATTAAATAACCAAATCATCAAACAGAAAGGATGTAAAGATAGGCTAATTATTTATAAATCTGATTAATTTTAAAGCCAATCTTCTACTCTGTCTCTCCACTGAGTTTTGCACTCCTAGGGTAGGTACCTGAGCTGTGTTGGAATGTGCAGCCCTGGAATTACTCGCCAGCACAGATTAATTAATGCCATCTTCCCCAGTGTGCTCTGCCACCAGCAGCAGCACTCGCCGTGATGCTTGATGCCCTGAAGGCAAAAGCAAAGCAATGGTGCATTGTCGCCCTTGGTCTGTTCTGGGGTGGCACTAGATGAACAGGGCGACGCGGGGCTGATGCTGATCTTCCTTGTATGGGGAATTCGGCATTGAAACAGGGTGAAACTAGGAAAGGGGATGAGCCACGTGGATAAAAAACTAACACAGGCCAGAGTGGAAAGCACAAAGCCACTAAGAAAACAATGCAATCAAATGCTGCAAACAAGTAACAGGAAGGTGACAAATAACAGAAGTAGACTAAAATCCTGAGGTTAGGAGGTCGGGGTGTTGCTCAAGTGTGATATGTGCTACTGAGAAGATGCCCTTGTGAAGGGGTAATGCAGCTCAGCTGAAACTACCCCCTTTGCACAGTGGCAGCCGTGATGCGCTGAAGTTGTGCTTTGTAGCTTTTTTTTTTTTTTTTTTTTTGCAAGGATGCAGTCTAAAATTTTGCCTGGTATTTCTGCAAGGTTTAGAATACATTCAAAGCAAGTGTTGTCTACTGACACACACTATTTCTCTACCTGTCCTGTGATGCTTGGTCCAATCGTGCAAGGCTTCCTTCTTTTCCTCCAGCTTAAGGCTTTTATTTTATTTTTCCATGTATTTCCAGTGTTTGTTTTCCCCTTCTACTATATCTTTAGACTCTGTAACCTAGGGGAAAAAAGCTGTAATGCCATCCAGCCTGTACTTTTGTAAGTGGTGCTGAGACATCGTGATCACAGGGTATCGGGACACTGGGTTTCCAGTTTGCTGGCCTGAGGATGCCTCTGCCACTAACACCGAGCTGCCAGCACATCCCCGTGCCGCTCAGGGAATCCTGTAAAGGCAGAAGAGCTCTTTCCTTCAAAACAGCTCGAAGAAATAAGAAGTACCTAGTGCAGGCTGTAACTATATTCCCATCTTAAGAGGGAGAGAGTATTTATTTGCATCACCAAAGTTGCAAAAGAAAACAGTAAATAATACAGTTATGCTCAGGTAAAATGAACTCCCTATTGTGAATTACTTAGAGGCACTCCAGCTGTTTTATTTAATAAATGAGGTTTTCAAGAGATTAAAACTCTTGTGCGGGGTCAGTGATAGAAGTTTGGTCTGTCTTGAGGTGTGCTTTTAGCTGCCAAGTCGTCTGATGCTCCTCTGAAAATGTGGCCACTAGAATCTGGGGTCATTCATGACATTTTTGGTATAAGCCTTCACAGAAAGATGAATCCTAGTGATAGCACTTTTCATTGAACATTTTGCATAAATTCCTTCCTATTTTGGGGTGACTATGTCGGGACAGAACTCTCAGCTGGTGACGTACAGCTAACTATCTATGGAGATGTGCTCAGCTTGCAAGGCTGAGCCCTCCATCACCTGCCCCTCTGCTGCAGGTGGGTCCAGAGAAACCTCTGGACAACTCACAGCAGTGGCCATAAAAGTGTTAATGGCAGAGGAGGAAGACTTTCTTTCTCCCTCCACTGCAGCTTTTAAGTTTGGAAAGCATGTGCCTTGATTTTAATATAAAGTAGCCATTGATGTGAGATGCCATGAATAAAAGGCGCTTTTCTTTTTTCTTTGGCATTGAGTCATTGTACAGTTAGTTTTGTGGCAGTGCATTTGTGAATGCATTTGTGTGTGTGTGTGGAGGGTGGTGTAGAAAAAGTCACTAGCAGCACACTAGCAGAATAGATTGATTTAGATACCATCACATTTTGCTCTATCCACTGTCTTAATGCCCTCCTCCGAGTGACAGTCAAATGACTTCTCCTTTTCACTCTCAGGTATCTTCAGTTATAACCATGCACATCTTATGTGCACAGATATGAGAGAGAGAAAATTCTTCTATGCTGCTCTATGCTAATAGCACCAAACCCTCTCACAACATCACTGAAAGCTTCATTGTTTTAGAGTTTTGCCTGGGAATGTCATGTAATTACAGTGTTTTGTCCCATCACCCTCCTTTAATAAAAGTAATGAGTAATTGCACTTTTCACCTATTGATCTCAAAGTAGATCACAAGGGATGGGTAAATATACCATCTGCTTCCCTGATGGTGGAGCAGAGGCATGGGGTGAAGGAACCTTGCATAGCTCCATGGATGATAGGTGGGATGCTTTATCCTGACTCTGCAGCAAAGAACTATTTCTTATTAAAAAAAAAAAAATCAAAGTGATCACACTGAGCTGGAGTAACCGACTCCAGGATTGTGCCCGGCTGTGGGCTCAGCTGTACTAAATCCCATGCTGCTGCTCAATCTCTCCAGGCATGTCTCTTTCCATTACAGTCACCCAGGAGCTTTCCTCCAGCAACAAGCTGCTAGGAAGGCAATGCTCAATATAATATGTGAAAGTATTTTTTGGGGAACAAGAGACCCTTTCAGGGAAAGGAGGGGAGAATCCTTTGACCATCGCTTCCCGTTCCTTGGGCTTGCCCCTGCCTGCTTTGCACAACCTTTAACATCCTCTTGCCATGCGACTGCGGTGTTGCAATGGACTTTCAGTCTCCGCATCTGCTCCTTTGCAGGCACGTTGTTTGACACCAAGATGTTCGTGTGCCTGCCTGCCTAACTAATATCTGTTGATCTTTCTGGCTCTCTGCCTGCCATGGTGGGGAAATATTGGATTAATGGAAGCTTTGCAGCTGACGGCTAAATGGGCTTATTTTGACACTTACTTTTTTTAGCAGAAATAATGCATTTGGCTGGGTAATGCTACAGCATTTCTTGGTTTAACATTATCAGCAATTTTTGCGACAATTTCACAGCTCCAGGATGTCAGCGTGTTACATTTCAACTCAGTGTGGAGAACTGTGTGTTAAATATGGAGTGCTTGTGCCATTCATTGATGCCTGTTCACTGCCCGGTGTTAGCCTGGTGCCTGCCGACCACCTCTTGCATATTTAAAAGTATTCCTGTATGGGGTTAGAGAGCCAGAAGTGCTTGGAGTGACCTTCCTGGTCTCCCTAGGACTCTGTTTGTCATCTGCAATATCAGTGCGTGGCTTGTAAGTCAAAAATGCTTCTGCAAGCCCATCTCCCTCAAATCAATGGATGTTTCCAGACATTAGTTGGTGTAGTACCAATGCAATTGGATGTTTGTGCACCTGACTTTGCAAAAATGCAACCTTTAAACCCATCTTGGGGCAGACATGTAGCTTTGAAGGAAAGGCCCCTCTGGGGCTGTCAGCCAAGCAGCTGAGAGATGCCTTGTGCCTTGATGCCCATCACACCCTCTTTCTGCCTGAATGGAGGAAAAAACCCACATTTGACCCCAAAAAAAGTGTTTCTATACTTTCTATACTTCAAGACAATTATAACTTTGGAAAATAAGGAATTGGAAAATGGCTCTAAACAGCCTGATGATGCTGGAGTGTTTGTTACATCCCAACGTAATTTTCACCTGTTCTCTGGGTTGTTCTGGGATGTTTCTCGACGTGATCTGAGTTTGGCCAGGCGTGCAGCCCAGTGTGCTGTAATACTCCAACACAGGAGTTGGGGATGCTTGGGGAAAGTTAAAATTAAGTAAGAACAGGTAACATAATAGGGCTTGTTCAAAATATTGAGAAAGGTGCCCTCAACTTGGTGACAGGCCTTTAATAAACAAACTGAGATAGTAACAGAACGTGCTCATTTTATTTTCACAAGAAAATAAAATATTTTTGAAGAAGTTTGCTGGTTTGAGGCCTCAGTGGAAGGATCCATAATTGTGGGTTAACTGGGCTGGTAAACAGACCCTTGTGCAGCTCTGCTGTAATTGAGGGTGTGTGGGTCAGGCCATTTAATTGCTGTCTGCTTGGAATAGAAACCTCTCCACTGCCACCGAATCACTCTGCAGCTGATTAAGTAAACAAATTGCTAGCCACCCAGCTGCATGACGTCCTGCAGAGGATCCACTTGCCCAGGACATGCAGGGCCAGGGGAGCGTCCTCAGCCCCTCTGCTCATCTGGCGAGAAGGCACTTAATCAAACTCCCAAACTAGATGCCGTGCAAGACAATTGCACTTTTGCAGAAAGATGAAATTAGAAAGTAGAGAAGATGGAGGCAGATGGGAATGTGGGGCCTGTGGTCGATCCTGAGTCTCTCGTCCATTATAGCATTGCTTGAGGCACCTGAGCATCTTCGGTGGCTGTTGTTTCCCTGGTTTGCTGCTGCTCCTCAGGGAAAGCAACATTTACATGGTGTTTTATGTGTTTCTGAAATATGGACACTATTGTGCTACAGAATTCTAATAAAAGTTAATATTTTCCTACTGAGAATCCAGCAGATTTAAACGGAAAATGGAGCCATCAGCCTGCTTCTGATGCTGGATTTTACAGCTTGATTGCAGCAAGGGCTCTTTGAGGCTCCTGATGCCTGAAGTCAATGTCATTGTATAACCAGGATCTGTTAACCGTCAGTTAACGGACTGAAAGACAGTGCAGTTTATTCCCAGTCTGTAAAATAAAAACAATAAAAATAAACCCCACACAGTATCTGTGGTTCCTTCTTCTGTCTGCCGGACAGATTTCAATACCCTCTTCATTATTCTTCTTACCTCCTGCTGAATCAGGACTTTGTACTATGCTTCTTCATATAATTTAGGGCCTCTCCTGAATTTCACAGTGTTCATTCAGAGCCCCCTTAAAACACGCTTCTCTGGTGGTGTGTAGGAAAATCAGACTGAAAGAATCTGGGATAATTAATTCATTGACCCACTGGTGCACAGACAGCATCACAGCATAACCATCATCTCCTAAGACCGTAACCCACATATAATCGACACTCACGTTGCTTTTGCTCCTGCTGCATTACAGCCAGCTTCACCAGTGTGTCCTGGCCGCTCTGGATAGTTGTGATGCAAAGCAATTACAAGCCTGGCTGGTTTTATAGCTCCATTGTGTCTCTGGGATTGTGTGGCTTGGCTGGGGCAGGCTGGTGAATCTGCTTTTTAGACTGCACGATCTTTGGAGGAGAGACCTTGCATTTGTTCTATGCACACACACTTTCCTAATGACAGCGATTACAGAGTGCGGCTGGTTTTCAAGATTTCTTCTAACCTGTGAGCTGAGAATTCCTGTTTAGAGATGCTATCCAGCAACTGGGAAAAAAACCCCAAAACATTTGCATTATAGAATATTGCAAACACTGATGAGGTGGTCTGAAGTTGAGCACTGTTCAGCCACCTCCAACGCTGATTTTGCTGCCCTGTGCAATGTGCTGATTTCAAGAAAGTGCTCTTTATCACATCCTTGGTTCATTTGAATAAAGCAGGGACTGAGAGAGCAAGCTATTTCCTTGTTTAATATACACATCGAAACTGCAAAATTACTCTGTAGCTCAAACTTGTAGACTTGAAAAACTATTCAGCAGAGAAAGAAAGAAAATTTTCCAGCTGAGGAATAGCGGCTGTTTGTTTTTTTCCCCTCCCTTGATGGGTTTGTGTCTGGGCATGATTGCACTCCTTCCTTCCTGTTTAGTGGACCAAATGTTCAAGTGGGTGTGAAACCTGCAAGGAAGAAAAGCAAGCAGAGAGCAAAATAAGTGTGGTGTTTCTTGTGTGACACTGTGTGGTAATGTCTCAGCATAGCTGCTTCCAGGAAAGGCTGCTGGTGGCAGCAGTAGGACATAAAGGAGGAGTAACAGTGTTTTCAAAGGCACTTAAGTGGGTTGGTAGGTCTCTATGAAGATGTTCCTTCAGTCTGCAGGAGGAAAAAATGTGCACTTTAGGCTTTAATGGGCTGCGGAAGGGGCTAGGTGTTCCCTGCCCCAAATGGGTCTCTTCTGGCTGGTTTTTGGCCAGAACATTACCAGGAATGCTGCAGGCTGTGTCTCATGGAGGGGCTAAGGCAGCTAATGGGGCATCTTCAACGCAGGCATGAAGTGCGTATGTTGCAAGGGTATATGTCCTAACATGTGGAAAGAAGTACGTTTCTGGGGGTATGTTTTACTGTTGGGCAAATGTTGGATAAGTGGCTTATAGATAATCTTTTAAATGCCAGTACCCAGTAGGGCAAGACCAATAGTCTCAAGGTTTCCTCCTCTCCTGTTGGTGGTACTAAAAAAGAAAGAGCAAGCAGGTACATGAAAGAGAAAGTAGGAGGAGAGCAAGTCTGTATGCAGCATTGCCCGGGACTGTGGTTTCCCAAAAGCAGCCTGGGTTTTGGGAATGAGGAACATGAAGGTCCATCCTTTGCCTCCAGGGCTGTGGGTGGTAAGTCTTTCCAAAGGAGAAGGTGACAAACGCAGGAGGGATTTTCTGAAGTCCCATGGCTTAATACGCTACTTGTAGTTGAGCAATTTTCATATTAAAGTTTGTTTGGGTTTTTCTAACTTGAGAAATGAATTAATTTTGCCTCATTTAATGGTCTAAGAGTTGGGCACCTGTTCAGAACTCCCAGAAGCAGGAGCTGCCGGAGGGTAAATCAGCCCATCTGTCTCGGACACCTATCTCAGATGGGAAAGATCCCCCTCCATTTCTCCATGGCTGCATGGGGAACAGATGACTGGTTGTGACCTTTGATTTTGAGATGGTTGAAGTCAGGCAAATCTACCCCAAACAGAAAACACTGTCTACCATCCTCCAAATCATTGCAGCAAACAGAATTAGATGTCCTAATGGTATTCATTAACCAAGGAAAAAATTCCCAGATATTAATAAAAGCCAGATTTTCCACACGAATGAACAGGACTTTAGTTCCTTGTTCAGAAGAGGAAATAATAATGATCTCAGACAGAAACTTTAACAAAACCCACACTCTAACAATGGGGGGTGAGGGGGAAGCCATGTGATGTGCTTAGCTCTTGGGAAACAACTGGAAAAATCTGAGCCACTGGGTTTTTCTAGTAGGTGTTTTTATTTTTTTCTTGGTTTTTTTACTTATCCTGTTTTTGATCCTGGTTACGCAGTTTCCTGTTTACTGCAGACGGGGTGGTGTCTGCGTTTTCCACCTGTGCTGAGCTCCAGACCCCACATACTCCCTGCCTGTCACTGGGCTCTGGGATGACAGCGGCACAGTAGTTCTGCACTGCAATTTCTGCAGACTATCTAAAACCAGAGTGCTGGGTATGTCTTAGCAGGAAGGGCCAAGGTATGTTGTGTTAAAGGCCACCTGAGGCCAGGGCAGACTAATTGCCCTTGCTGTTTTTTGTTGTGTTAGATGTTGTTTGTGTTCTGGCTTTTTTTTTTTTTTAATAGAATTTCATAGTTTTAATCTGGCATAAACAGATTATGATAATTTTTCTCTTCGTACTTCTGGTCAGAGCTGCTGCAAATTGCTTGGCTGAAGTTTTGTGACTGTCCCCAGGAGAAGGGTTACTCTAGCAGAGTCTCTGATGTCTTTTTACCTTTCTCTGAGGTTAGTTAAAGGGGATAACCCCGGTGTAACTTGGGCTCATGAATCCCAAACAAGATGCGTGTCAAGGAGACCATCCTAATGTTTGACAAGTCAGGGCTGAACTTGAGTTGTGGACTCTGGCTGTTGGAGATAAATGTCTGGGTTTCCATCGGAGGGACTGAGGATTTTTCCCCCAGGGGAGAATGTGTGGCTCTGTGTGGTTTGTGCCAGGCAGCAGGATGCTTGGCCAACGTCCTGTGCTCCCCTTGCCTGCTTAATTCATTGCTTTCTAACAGCGCTGCCACCCTGCCTACTGTGACTTCTGAAATTCAAGCCTTTCTCTTTGATTACAGAAACACTTTGAAATTTTGCCCTCTTTGAGAGAGATGCTAAGGTGTCTGCAGAGGAAAGAGGGGGATTATGGATTTGTCTGGAAAATGCTTTTGCTTCTGGCTTATTTTTTCTTTCTGAGTAAATAAATACCTTACTAGTGTTACTAGCTGGGGACTGCAGAGCAGAAGACTAAATAAAAGCCCAGTAAAAAACATTCTCCTAATAATTTTGTTATGCCACAACAACTTACAGAATACCTACATTATGCATGCGGGATGTATCCTTAAAGAGGCATTAAAATTGATCCTGCATTGTACTTAAGCTGTCACTTTGTGTTCTTCTTGATTAAAGATGTTTTGTGACATATTTTGTAAGCATCTTGGGGGGCAAAGTGTAAAACAATTACTCTTTCTAGATGCCGTGTGGGACATGGACGCTGCTGTCTACTGAAGCTCTAACACCCGGCTTTCACACCACTACCTTCTTGCTCAGGTTGTGCAACATAAGGCTGACTCGGAGTTGAGTTTACCTCCTGGTGCCTGTGCTGCTCACTTTTTGTACCTGACAGCAGTTAGCACACGTACATCGCTCCCATTAGGAGTACCATATCTTAGGGAGCTTTCAGCTCTCCTTTGAAGTGTTTGGCATTGCAGAGGTTTGTGTTCAGAAGCAGACAGCCCTTCACAGCACCTTTTGAGAGCAATTTCAGGAGTATTGTTCAATTCTAGACTCTATTCTTGTTCTCCTTTAAGTTAATGACAGCCTTCCTTGCCACTGTCACAGGCCTGGATTGGGCTCCTCTGCCACCTCTGCCTGTTTCCTGCATAAGGCTTTCAACCTTTGTTCAAGGTACAATAATTGGTATGAATAGAAAGCAACCTAAAGGAATAGTAGGCTGAATTTCAACCTAATATAACTCCATTTCTTTTACAACCAGCAAAGTTAAATCAGGACCAAATTGGGATTAGTATTTTGTTTGTGAGATTCAATGTTTTTTCCTTGCAGCTTGTGTTTTAGAAAATCCTGAGTGCTCAGGATGGGAAACACCTTCCTAGACATTTCTTTAAAATTCTGCGTATTAATTTCGTATTAAATCTCCGTATCCTGTTATATGTGTTTTGCTGATACATCACAATGCATACAGTTAATTTCACCAGTCCATCAGATACCCTCTGTCATACAGTTCATTACATTTAATACAGTTCTGTGGGAAGACAGGAGATATAAACTCCAGTGAACTGTTCAATACCTAAATTAGGTGTGACTGCATATTTTTCCTGCCTGTTGGTACTTCCAGGTTCTATGACAGATAGTTCTCAGTTTTTTGTCTATGTAGAACCTAAAGAGCTTTTTTTAGGAACAGTTAATTGATTGCATCTTTAATCAAAGGAGTAAATGGAATAGACCAAATTCTACCACAAGATTAGTTTTATCCTATACCAAAAAATCTGCATCTCTTTCCCCATTTTCCAAACACACGCATGTTGCTGATTCACAGATGAAAATGTTTGTTGTTAAATTAGTGATTATTTTCAGGAGTTTTTGCCTTTCATCTGTGTAGGTGGTCCAGAAATTCCTTCTAGTCATCAGATATAATGTAACTTTCCAGACTGCCTTTATCCTATGGGCCTTGAAAAGAAAGAGATTCATGTTAGGTTCAGCAACAGATCTCCCACCCTTTGGGCCAATCTGGTGCACAGGTGCTCCTCGAGGATAGGTCTGAGTCTTCCTGGAGCCACTGGGGCAAGAGGGGCCCTTCCCCAAACCCCCATGAGAAGAGCGAGAGGCGGTTCTGCGCAGGTCCTTCAAGCACCAATGAACGGGAGCTGATTTGGTGAGAATCAGGCTTCAGTGAATTCCACAGCAGAAGTATCTCATGGGATGTATAAAATGAATGCAATGAATGCCATAATTAGTGGTATTGCTTCAGGCACTCTGTAACCTCAGACAGTTCTCCCAATACATCGGTTTGTGCAGGAGGGGAATTCACTGTCACGCTATGAACAGAATGGGTTTGGCCGACCTGTGTTATCTCATCAGAGCTCTGGAGATTGCAGTCTTAGGGTGCCTCTTGCTTGTGTCTGTGCACTTGGTCACATCTCTCCCTTCCCATCAGGTGTATTTCTTCTTAGCTGGCAAACTTCTGTCTTCTTGGGAATGTGTCATCATGGGAGCTATCATCTTGCCTGGAATCCCTGGTGCTTTGATAGCATGAGTGATAATTAATCCTACAAACACTGTCATTAGCTTTTTGTCCAGGTATTCCAATCTGTCCCTAGCAATAACCAGAGAGAAAGCTCTGTGCTCCCCTTACTTTTTTCTCCTGTCCCTTTATTTCCTTCACTGAGGCTTGGGTAGGGCTATGGATGACCTGAGCAGCATTTCTTCAGACAGGAATTTTCAATGGACCCGATACCTTGACTCTTCCTCTCATTTTCTCCTATGATCCTCAGAATATATCGGTGCAGCTCTAAAGGGTTTGGAGGTGTGTTTAGGGACGGTAGAGCACAGATGGCCTTCTTCTCAGTGCAGATCTCCCAAGGCCTGTTCGGTGTTGTTGCTGCCCATCTGTTCCCCTTTGGCGAGGACAATGTAGCCCCTTTGTCCTTCTCTAAATGGTGTTTCTTGACAAATGGCAGAAAAAAAGCCCACGCTGGCCCTCCAGCTTGCCAAACCCAATATGGGACTTGCCCCTCCTGGTCTGCCCCGAGGTGTTCCTGCGGTGGCACCACTGCCTTTAACGCTGATGCTCAGTGCAGAGCTCACCTGTGTGGATAGTGGAATAACAACAAATACCCTCTCCAAAATGTTTTGTGGAGATTTTTTCAGTAATTCCTCATCTTTATGGTGTATTGTGCAAGTTTTGCTGCTCCCTGACTGCATTGCCACAAGCACCATGACTGACAGACATTTCTTTTGCCTTCTGTGATCCTCCAATCCTGTGGGTGGCTGAACAAGGTCCTCTGATGCATCCTTTGATATTCCCTGTTTATCTCATGGAAAGGAGTCCTTCCAAAATGGACTGGTTCTTTCTTTTGCCATGTTTCCCAGCTGTCTTTCTGGATGATTTTTATTTCCCATTGCCCCTGGGGTTGTTCAAAGGCTTCTTTGGAGTCTGAAATCCCTGCCTGTGTCTCTGAGCAGAGAAAGCCAGAAGACCGTACCTGATGGGTCGTTATGATTTACTCTGAATTTTGATGCCTGGTGTGTGTTCTCCCGTGCTGGCCTTGTGTGCAATACAAGCCAGAGTGCTCTGGGCCAGCACTGTGGTTTTCTTTTTTCTTTTTTTGATTTTCCTTTTTCTTTTGTTTGTGTTATGCTTGATTTGATATTCAGACCTCACCCGGTTCTCTTTGGCTGCTCCTTCTGAATAAGAAAAATTTGTGTCAAGAAGCTTATGACTCTGGGTTTTTCAGGTAAATACATTGCTTTCCCCATTTGGAAAATGTGATTTGAACTTTGAAAACAAATAAAGAAGATCTCTGTTTGCTAAGTGGTGACAGTAGAAAAGCCTGGTAGTCACCTGAGTAGTTTAGCTGGTCTTTTAAAAATTACGTACTCGATACTGATAAGTTTTGTGGGGTTTTGAACATGAAATATCTTTATGGAAATAGATTTGGGTTTAAAGTGTTAAAACAACAAAAAATTAAAATAGAGTTATGGATGGTGGCTTCTACATATCAGAGGTAGCTCAACAGAGAATATTTTTCAATTTAAGGAAGTGTAAGTTTTTCTTACTGATGAGGAGGGGATTGTCCTTGCTAAAACTCAAATCAATCCTGTTTTGAGATGCAGATTCCCACTTGTGTCTGATAGCATCACCTCATCCACATCCCTGGAACTGACTCTGATGTTCTGTCACAACCTCTGTTTGGTTTTAAAAGGTGGACTTGTCAAAGAAGTGTTTTTGTCCAGCTTCTACGATACCAAGTTTGTGTTTAACAGTGTGCAAGACACTGCTGTCTTTGTCAATTGTCTTTGTTTTAAGTAAATCCCACTTAGGTCCTGCACATCCATGCAGGGAGTGGAAAATGCAGGTGTTGCCATTGGGAACAGGAGATTTTGTTTTCTTAGAGGATGAGCAGCATGAGATCCTAGGTATCCTAGTCTGGAAAACCTTCAATTATTAGTAACACATTAACAATATTTTTCTTTAGTCTAGAAATAGTATTTTAGTTTAACTGGTATTTGAATTTGTGTGTGTCAGTGCATGGACTTTACATTAGCTGACTTTGTGGTATCATAAAAGTAAGGCAAACAAAGTTAAGCAAGCTAACAGGACACTTGCTTGGATATGCATGCACTGCTGTGGTAGGATGGAGGTGTCCAGGAAGGAGGTGATGGAGAAGCAGCTGGACAATGAAGTGGAAGGACTGGCATTGTCACAGAGGTTTGGTTGCTGGCTTGTGAAACCTCTGGCAGCAGCGTGATATGTGCTTGGAGGCACTGAAGCAGAAGGGCAGCTGACATACCTCATCCTTCCCCTCATGGGTTTATGTAAAGAATGTTTTGAACAACCTGCTGTTTCGGTGCAAACCTTGCTCGTGCATTCATTCCCCAGCTTGTTTTAATGCTCCCTACAGGAGGAAGAACTTGGTGAGCAGGATACAAGGTAAATGTGATAAGGTCAACTGCTGATGGAGAGCACTTCATCTGTCAGCTGCTGTGCTTGAACGTCTGTATACAGCTCACCTTGCACAATCCCTCTTTGTTATAGGATAAAATTGGTTACAGGAAAAGGGTGTTTCCATGCAGAGCAAATGTCACATCTCGCTGTGTCGTGCTGACCGCAGTAGAAGCTGTTGTGGATGTTCCCTGCTTCCTTGCTCCTCTTGTCCTCAGTGTTTCAGTGTTCAGCCCAGAGCAGTGGTTTGCCTCCAGCTATGCATCAATCAGGTTGTTGCATGTGGTGCAAATATTCTCTAACTATATTGGGGAAAAAAACAAGGGAAAAAAAAAATACCCACCCAGAAGAAAAGAGGGAAGCCTCCTCCCAAAACCAGACTCACCCTACCTGTTCCAGGCAGATGGCTGGGAATCCAGCCCTCTGCATCCCAACAGGGACTGTGAGCAGGTAACACGCAGTGGTACAAAGGTTTTAGGCAAGGAAAAGCTCTCCAGCTTCAGAGGATTCTAATTAAAAAGCTTAATAGAAAGCAAATAAAATGAAATTAAATAGAAAATCCAGAGGGCATTAAAGAAAGCCCTGGGTGAAATTCCAAATGGATGGCATTTCCCCCCACATTTTGTCAGAAAAGGCTTTACTCCATGTCCTGGCTTGAAGCTCATTTTTCATCACAGACAGAGCAGGATTTTCCACCGAGCATCATGCTAACAGGGGAGAAGGTACCAACCCCAGCACCTACTCAGTGAAAAGGGTCCAGCAGATCTTCCCAGACACTTAGATCTGAGGTGTAGAGCAGAAAGGGATGCCTGTCTGGGTTTTTTTTCCTACTTCTCTTAAACCAGCAGGCAAACAGGCATCTGCATTTCATCCAGAATATTGTCTGTTTGTTTGGAGAATTTGGTATGGCTTAAAGTCCAAGTTTTCTTTGGATCAGGCTTTTAGGACTTGGTTTGATTTATTTCCAGTGACACTACTGAAACGTAGCTTCCTTCTTTTTTTTACTCTCTGCCGACCTGCTAAGTTAAAATAAACGTTATGTTTTGATGTATTTCTTCATTTATTTTAGTTACCACAGAGGCAAGAATGTGGAGTGAGAAACTTTGATTAAATTTCAAGCGTAGTCAGATTAGCTAGGACAGGTGCCAGGCGGCTTTGGTGTCCTTGTTGCTTGGGATGTTTGACTTGTGTTTTTAGGCTAGTTTTTCACATTCATCTCGGAGTCCTCAGCAAAGTGAGTTTTATTACGGCCATATCTCCATTCGCACTGTGCAGGCATGTTTGACAGGACCATGGTGGTGGTGGAATAAGCCTTTGGCACTGCAGTGAACCAACTGCTCTCTTAAAAAAACACTGATGGTCTTGCTGAGCATGGATGTGATTTTTGTATATCAAGCACGTTGCTAAAACACAAAGGATCATGGTTATATGCTGTTGCAAAAATTTCATCCATTCTCAGGTGTTGCTTATTTGTTGCTGGGTTGTTCTGGTATTTCTAAGCTTGGATGAACAGTGCTCCCATGCAATACGCAGAGACAAGGCATCCTGGACACTGTGGATTTGAGGAACTTGGCCAAATTCATGCACAGAATTCAGTTCCTATGCTGGGAATGTAGCCCATCCTACACGCCCAGCCTTTGCAGATGCTCTGCACTCAGTGAAGGCGAACAATTGGGAGTCTATAAATTGCAGCGAACAAAGATGACCCATTTTGTACCCCAGTTGCATTGCTTTAGAAATTAAAAAAAAGTCCACAGCTCTTGCACACTGCTGAGCTGCATCATGTCCCACGTCTCAGCCAGACTCATGGCAGCTCTGCTGCTTGCAGGCAGCATGTGAGCAGGTGTCCGTGGTCCATCCATGCTCCCCGGCTGCTTCCATTCTGGGGGCATGCGCAAAGGCTGGTTTGGAAGGGGACTTCGGGACTGCCCAGCATGGATGTACTGGAGAGCTCGCAGGGAAAGTGTAATTATTGCAGAGTAAATTACGATGAGTGTTGCCTTTAACCTAAACACCAAGGTTTGCTGGGTTTGGCAGCTGGAGATGAAACACTGGGAGCTGCAAGCGCAGCTGGTGGTGTTAGAGAGCTCCTGCCTCTCTGCTGCTCGTGACTCAAAGTGTCCAGGTTTTGCTCCAGGCAAGAGCTTCTCCTCCTTTGCTGCTGTTTGCTTCTGCCCACATATTACACTGCAGCGTGTGCAGCAAGCTCGGAGGACTAGTGAGGAGGGATAATGTAAACCAACTTTGGTTAAGTACTGAAATCGTTTTGACGCTTGGGAGTCGTCACCCTGTGGTCCTGGTGCGAGCGGGGGCCTCTGATATTGTAGTAGTTGAACTACATGTTGCATAATGCTGTGCCAGTATAAGGGGTGGGGGTGTTACAAACAGTGAATTATAATATTTTGTCCTCATTTAGCCTCTTCATGGATTAAAAAAAAACCCAACAAACATTTTGCATGTTAATGAATTCACACAGCAACTGGGAAGAAACAACTAGTCTTGGTAAACAATTATACACAGAAAATTATTGCATTATGTAGATTGAAGGGGGGATTTATCCAAGTTAGGAATTACAGCAATTTTGCACATGTGAAAAAGAGATTGAAAAGAGTTAATTGACTTACTCAAAGCCTCAAAATTCAGAGGAGAGTTTGAGGATGTGGCCCCTGAAATTTGTGCATATATTTCTGAGACAGGTAGCCTTGGGTGGTCACCGAGCTGAAGGTCCCACAGATCTCTGCTCGTACGTTTCAAATTCAGCCCCATATAAAGAAGTTAATGGGAAAAAAAGGAAATAAATTCAATATATACATTTTTTTTTCTTTTCAGCAAAGTCCCTTTACAAACATCCATGAGTAACAAGAGTTGCAAACTGTAAGAGAGCTGACTGCTTGCAGCCACGCTATTTCCAGCTACACTCCATTTTTTCCATGTATTTCCCCAAGCAAAAGGCTGGCCTGTTTGCAACATGGACCTGTGAGGGCAGTGCATTTCACATCCCCATTATATGCTTCTCAGAAGTACTTTTATGCCTGATTTCAGGGCCATCAGAGTTGGATAGGGAAGGGTTTATGAGTTGGGACAGAGTAGCGTTCAAGCTTTTACTAATTTTTTATGGAACAATAGCTCTTTCAAGGCAAGATTTTCCCAAAGTCTTTCCCTTCAAATCCAGGATGGCTGATAGAGCTGGCTGTATGGGCAGAGGCAGGAAGTTGGGTTTGCGCGAGGCAAGGCTGGATAAACTGTATTTCACCTGGCTCTTCCCTGAGACCTGGGCTGACCCCAGGCAGCTGGGAGAGGCAAGAACCGCCCGCGTGAGCTCATTGGGGCTTTTGTGATTCTTTCCTAATTTTAAATGCTTGTGTGTCACTGAGCCCATGTGGTCCGTGGAGACAAATGCTTGGGGAATCAGCCTGGATTCCTTCCACCCCATCTGTCTTTTTTAGGAGAGCAGAGCCCAGGGCTTTCATGACAGGGGGATATTGTAGATAATTCCTGATGGCAACAGTGTTTAATATTTTTCCATTTGGAAATTGCTGAAACCTTTCCCTGTAGGAGCAGGTTTCTGACACTGAAAAGCACTGGCAGTCATGGGACTGCTTCCCTTCACTACTACAGTCAATGTATCTCATGGATCTACAGAATACAAGATCAAAAAACAGTTTTAAGAGCATCAAAGGACACATGCAGGTCATACATAGTTGGATTATTAGTGCTGGATTACCCCTGTGACTCTTTATGGGGAAAACAGGTTTTTATAGGAAATTTGAAGAAAAAGTGGGGATTGCCTAACAGTATTTAATTTGCTTAAAAAATATATTTGTAAGTGCTGTTTCTGCATCTATTTATTTCTGTTTATCATCTTTCTGATAAGAATTATTTTAATTAATACAAAAGTTGTCCTGGCCAGGACAGAGCTGTGTCTGTAATTTGCCCTGGCTGTACATTGTTAAGGTATTTGGACAGAGGTGCTGTGCTCCAGCTTACGAGAGAAATGTTCTCTCTGTGTATTCTTTCTGCAGGCAACTAATTGTCTTCAGGTAATACATGGTGGACCTTGCTATGGCAATATACACAGTATGATTCTTTGCATTGCAGACACATGGATTATTTTTCTATCTGAAATCCTTTATTTTCCCTCCCAAGATCTGTTCACAAAAGTTCTTGTTGGTTACAAACCAGTCTGACTTTGCTTTAAGGAAAGGCTTGAGAACAGGGTTTGCTCAAACTCCCACAGGGCTATGACTTCCCCAGGAACCACCTGATTAAAGATGAAATCAGGGTAATTGTGGTCACTGGTTCATTCACTGTGATCCTGTTTTGGGGACCCAGGTATGACTGATTTGGGGGGAAATATTGGGATGCTCCGAGAAAGGAATGTTTTCCAGAGATTTTTCTAGAGGTTTATACATCTATAGTTTTGAAACTAGACTCATGTACAGCTGTCCTGCAATGTCTTGGAATACTTGGAAGCAAGCAGCTGGTTTCTAAGGTGAAAATCATGTCCAATTTTCTTCCACTTTTCTGGTCAGGTCTCATGATTCCTCACTTGATGTCTAACACATGTGCTGCTCGTGTTATTTATCTGCAGCACAGTGCTGTCCCAGAGCCTCCGGCATGGCGCCAGGTCTGCAGAGCCTCCCGTGGTGTTTGGGAGACTCAGGTTTTTCTTTGCCCGTCTCACGCTCCCTGCGTGGCACTGGCATCCACCGCGGCTCCGGGAGCCCATATGCCAGGCTCAGCTGGTCGGCGGATCAGAGATCCTCCATGTCCTCTTCATGGGCTCTCAGGGCAGGAGGGAGCAGTGACTGCTCAGCGCCGAGTGCAGACATGCTAAGAGTGTTGCATCGTCCGCGTCCTGGGGGCTATGAAACACATTTAAAAATTTTATTTTAAAAAGTCCCTCTGACAGCATACCAAGGGTGATGACTGATCACACCATGTGGGGCTGCAAGAGAAGAGCTGTGTTCCTGGTTTGCACTGTTGTCACTGACATATCATGGGTAACACTGTGAACCCGGCCTCACCCTAGATGTCTCCTTTTGGAGACAGATTCATCATCTAATTCACTTTAAAAATCACTTTTTCTCCTGTTCTTATAGAATGTAATAAAAATTTTACTCTTTATAACTACTCTGCTGCTTATTTTACTACTCTGCTCTTCCTTTATTACTACTCTACTCTTGTTTTTATAGGAGCAAGACCAGGGACAGAGTTGATGAGGTATAGTGCTGGAGCATGGGATATATATGTGCAAATTAATTAATATCTATTTTTCTCACTGACACATTATTTTATTGTAAGCGTCCTTTGAAGAAGGAGTGGGCCTTGCACATAGCTGAGATGAGTAGAGCACACCGGCCCAATTGCTGACTGTGGTCCATTCATCTCCGACCTCATCAGTACTTCTAGCTGTCACACGAGGGGTGTGAAGGAGGGACAGGGGACATCCCTGCCTGTTGACTTTGCCATTTCCTTCTGGCCCACAAATTTTGCCAAATCTTGTTTTGAACCTGCTGGTGTCATCTGCCACACCAGCCTCCTGTGGCAGCAGGCTCTGGAGAGTCACTTCCCACAGTGCCAGTAAACACTTTATTTTCTCTGTTAAACCAATCTCCTACTCCTTTGAAGTGCCCTCTGGTTCTCATACAGCAAGCTTTGCTGATTAACAGCTCCTTGTTGGCCTTAACTGCTGCCTTAATGTGATCCAGCATTGTGGCTTCAGGTGCCCCTGGATATTCTTTCTAGAAATCTCAGACTTCCAAAGCTTATAAACTAGGTGAACTTTGTATTGCTTTCCTGAATTTCACCCCTCCCACAATGCAATTTAGGTAATTATGTACTATTCTGGATCTCATCTTAATTCCTTTATTGGGTCTAACTCTCAGCTGCTTCGCACTAATCAGTCTTAGTCAACAGATACATGGGTGGGAGAAAATGGTTGCTCAAGTATGATGAGCATAGCAGCCCTGTCTGGGAGACTGCAACACTGTGTGATACAAACTAATATTGACAGGAAAGACAAATTTTGCTATGGTAATAAACCTAGCAGGCACCTGAACCCTGCAGACGCTGTCCCGTCTGCAGTCCAGAACCGTCAGCTTTGCTGGGTGTCACTGGGAGTGCTCAGCATCAATGGCATCAAGTCGCCAACTTGACAAAGCAGCAGCTTTCATATTGTTCTTAATTTCAACGCCAAAACTATAATCCCGGGGGAAGGAAGACATGTAATAGTGCAGCACCATAAAGGAGAGACGATGGTGCTTTGTACCTTGATTACAATAAACCAAAACGTGAGTGCTTTTTACTTGGGGAACTGTGCTGTATCAGTGATACAAAGGGGATCACAGAATCACTGAATGGTTGGGGCTGGCAGGGACCTCTGAAGATCATCTGATCCAAGGCCCTGCTCAACCAAGGCCATCCAGCGCCAGTTGCCCAGGGCTGTGACCAGACAACATTTGAGTATGTCCAAGGATGGAGATTCCACAAGCCTCCCTGGGCAACCTGTGCCAGTGCTTGGTCACCCTCACAGTAAAAAAGGTGTTTCCTGATGTTCAGAGGGCCCCTCCTGTGTTTCAGTGTTTGCCCATGGTCTCTGGTCCTGTCACTGGGCACTACTGAAAAAGGTCTGGGTCTTTGAATCCTCCCTTCAGGTGTTTGTACACATTGAGCCTTGTCTGCTCCAAGCTGAACAGTCCCAGCTCTCTCAGCCTTTCCTCATACATGGGATGCTCCAATCCCTTGTTTATCTTCATGTCCCTTCGTTGCACTCTCTCCAGTATGTCTGTCTCTTGTACTGGGGGGCCCAGCACTGGACACAGCACTCCAGGGGTGGCCCACCAGTGCTGATCACTGGATCACCTCCCTCGACCTGCTGGCAATGCTTTGCCTAACGCAGCCCAGGACACTGTTCACCTTCTTTGCAGCAAGGGCACTTTGCTGGCCCATGTCCAACCTGGTGTCCACCAGACCCCTGGCTCCTTTTCTGCAGAGCTGCTTTTCAGCAGGGCGGCCCCCAGCATATATTGATGTCTGGGGTTCAGGGATCTTAAACACGGGCAAGCTCTGAACATAGCATAGATTATTTATTGTTACTTTAGCAATTCTAAATCTGGGAAACTGGTGGTCTGAGAATTTGAGAGAGCAGAATCCTTGGAATAAAGTTCCTTCCCCTGAATCCAGGCATAAAGTGAAGCTGTTTCTCAGCTGGTCACCTTGACCCCATCATTGCCATCAGTGGGATAGTGGCACCTCTGGAAGACAATTTATTGCAAGTAAATATCTCAGAGAAAAAATGTTCCTTGGATGCTGTGCCTCTCCACTAGCAAGAGAGCAGACATCTTTTGGGCTGGACTAGGCCACTAATGCTAAAGGGACTACAGTGAGCTGAAGCAAGTGTATTCAGTGGGTGCAGTGTCATAAGAATAGTTATAGAAATTTAGGAACTTCTTTGAGCTTTTCATCACTTTCTTTTGTGCTTCCTCATGAAACATACTGTGTTGTTTAGTGTTTTCTCATCTGGACAGGGCAGTTATATTTTAGCCACATTCAGAGCTGGATGAACTGACTTTTCAAATAGGATTATTAAACATTTGCATATTTCAAAATTAATGTTGAGTTTTCTTTTTTCTTTTAATAACATTGATTGGTGTATAAAATTCTGGCATATTCCTCACTCTTCTAGGACCATTGGTTTCTTGTGCTCCTCAAATTCATTCAGAATTTCCTAAATACTGGATCAGCTCAGATGATCTGTGGCAGTGTAAGGACATGGTTGCTTCAGATATCCATGTTGGTCCCAGTTTTCTAAACCTTTAGGACTGGGCATGCTGTCTTGTAAGTTCATAAATTAATGAGGAAAAAAAGGGGAGGTATAGAATAGCTCTTTGCATGTCGTTAGGATCAGGCATGGGATATAGAAAAGTGAGGCTAATTCCAAGAGGTGCATAGGGGTGCCTTTTAAAAAACAACTTTGGAATAAATTAAAAAAGATTACTTGCAACATATATCAGACTGTAGCTGTTAGACCCCCTAAAAGAGTAAATGACAGGGGGACACACAGGCCTGAGGGGCTGTGTTATCCATGCAAGTGTAATTCTCATCCCAAAATATCTTTTATAGCCACCTGAGAATCCCCTGGAGGATGTGAACTGGCTATTGCATTCAGAGCAAATATTATAAATAGAATGGGAATAAATAAATACACTGTATTGACACAAGGGCATCTTTGTTGAGTAGTTTTCATGCTGACTGGCAAGCTGCCTACATCGTGCCAATTTACAGCCGTATCGACAGCAAGCAAGTCAAGCCTCCCTACAAGTAGCAACATCCACGGTAAGCTCTGGAGATAAAAAGGCCAGTGTAGTACATGCGTGAGGCTTTGTTGCCACGTTTCAGCAGCACAGTGTGGAGGCCAGCAGGCTCCCTGGCACGGCTCTGGGGAGCTTCGAGCCCATGCAAGGGGAGACCAATACCTCATGCTTCTCTCTCTGTTTGCTGGGGCTTGCTGAGAGCCTAAGGACCTGTGAAGAAAGGTGGAAGAAAAATATTTGTGCAGAAAACTCAAGGTGATGGAGGCTTGTGTGTGTCAGGTGAGGCCTTTCTCCATGAAGGGCCTAATGTCTTCAATAAGATGAATGAAATGGTTTGATAATAAAATATTTTGATAGTCAGTGTGGATATCAGAGCCTGGGCCAGCCCGTAACTTAAGATCTTTCCCTAAGTCATGTCACTTAGGTATTTTTAATGAGAATTTTATTTCAGCATTGTACTTGGCTACAGGTTTGTGTTGCTGCTTAACACAGAGTCTAGTAAATTTATAACACATTTTCATGGAATTTCTCCTGACGGATGAACACCCAGAGAGCATTTCCACTGACTACTTCTCTTTGAAACAGTGCCTTTCCATCATTTTTTTAAGGCACCACCTCTCCATGAATTTTCCACTAGAGGTCTGGACCCTCTACATGAGTATGCCCCTTGACATAAACTTGCTTTTCTTTCACATCACAACCAATGATCCCTCACTGCTTCGTGACCCCACAGGTCCAAAGCTTTCAAAGCCATGACAAAATTCTACCAAAAAGCATAAACCATCTGAAGAAGCCTAAACGGATGCTCAAAGTTTTTAGGAGGCTGCTGCATTGCAGAACACCTGCAATCCTTCAAGCAGTATTATACTCTTCTACTTATTCAAGCAACAAATAGACTGAAGCAAGTTTTAGTTGGTTTTTTATGCATATTTTTCAGCCACCAAAGAATGGTGCATTTTTGCGTGATATATTTTGTGTAGATTTTGCCAGTGATGTGTGGATTGTTTTCTACCTGTTTTGACATTTAAATCTGGCTTTGTCTGTGTTGATACTACTACATCTTATTTATAGCACAAATTACTTCAAACAAGCAGAGACACTGTCTAATGTCTAAGAGACAGTGATTGTGTTCAGAAAGAGTTCTCCCACATTTTCATCCCTTCTCAGTTTTTTCCCTCCAAGTTATCCTGCTGTGCATGATTGATAGATATGCTTGGAAAGAAGCTGGATCTTGTCTGCTTAACAGTTAAATTGACTTTAAAGGGTGAGTTTATGGAAGTGACACATTGATATTCATCAGATACTAGGACTCTCCAATAGATTTTGATTTGCCAGCTTCAGCTAAAGGAACTTTTATTGATATTTAGTCCCACCAGCTCCATGGACCCTGTAAGGCCCCAGGAGAGTACATACTAGGTCATGGTTCATCATCACCATTTTGTCCCTAATGCTCAGAGCTGCTGAACATCTTCAAATGTCGGTGCATGTGTTCTATGGCTTCTGGAAATCTGGATATGTCCCCTTACTGTTGGACAGGTTTTGTGGCTCGCTCACACTCTGTTTTAAGACTTCGGGGTGTCAGAAGGGCAGAATTTGGCTCACAGTGTCTTTATTACAAAAATCTCGTCAAGAAATAATAAAGCTGTTCTCTCACTGATTTAGGGATTAAATGTGGTTTGGGCTTGCTGAGATCCTGCAAGTTCAGAGCTGCTGTAAGTAACAGATTAGGACAGAGCTGCCCTAGCACCTTCCCTTGCCTGGGACATGGTGGTACATTCATATGTGCAGTTACCAATCTTAATGCACAAAGCAAGGATTCAGGTTTCAGATGAAGACACACCAGAGGATTCTTATCTCATACAAATGGTCTTATTAATACAAAAACATGCAAAAGAAATAAAATCTGATTCTTACATGTTCCCTTGGAATATATACTCCCTTGGAGTATATCTAGTTTATGTATCTAGTATATCCAGTTTTGTGAAGCATCAGGGACCTCTGAAAATAAGACAGCGCAGTCAGTTAAATTACAGCATCTCGGACTGAGCATGAATGTTTGCTGTCTACAATGAAGTGCTCCTGCTAGCTCACCCAATGATATGCAGTTCCCTGGCACAGCAGTGTGTAAGTTAATCTGTCGTCCCCCTCCTGCATTCCCACTTTGCTGCTCCTTCTTGGTTGGGGTGTCAGCGAGCAGACACATGCTGACATGCTGTATTTCTTGGCTGAGGCACTCTGCCATTTCTGGTGCAAGAGGAGAGTGATTCGAGCAAGACCAAGGGTCTTGGTTTGTGCATCTTTCCTGGCTGGGAACTGTAACAGGTCATCCTTCCCCTGCCTGCTCCCTCACCTCTTCCTTGCCTCCCATCCCATCTTTTTGTAACTGGCCTGGCCATAATAAATATTATTAGCTTTTCTACGCAGGATTATGCTATGCACCATAGATTCTGGAGAATTTGCAATCTTGGAGTAACAGGCTAAGCTCTTATTTAAAAAAAAAAAAAACAAAACAAAACAAACTGAGGGTAAAATTACGGTTGTATTGAAAGCTGTAGGAGTTTCTGCAATTATTTGTCTTTGCTCAGATTTTTCCTCAGTATGTCCAGTTCTCATCCCACGGAGAGAAATCTCAGTTCTGAAGGAAGATTTTTTTGGTGGAAAATGGATATGTCAGAACAAAAAGGCTAAAAAATTTAGATTGTGAAAAGCAGATATAAATTCCTCAAAGTTCACCAAAGGTCTCTTTGTCCTTAAATCTCATGAGATTTGCAATAAAGGGAAGAAGGCTTCCTTGAACCCATTGCTGTCCAAAACCACTTTCTCTGCACAGCCTGCAAAGTGGCCCTGCTGTGCTGGTCCTAGGCAGGTTCATTCACAGTACAAAGTGGTCTTCTACAAGTGCAGACAATCAATTGCAATGTGACTGTAGGCGGAGGGAGGTGGGGGAGTAGGTGCATAATAACCTTGCACTGCAGTACTTCTGATGCAGTTTAACTTCTCCAAGAAAGTCCTAAAATAGCTTTCCATCCTTGTATTGCATCAAAGAAGATGTGCTGGACTGTTAAGAATTAATGCAGAAAAAATTAGCGTTCTTACTTAATTTAAGCCCTAACCAAGGCATCAAGCTAACTCAGCAAAACTAGGAAACCAGTTGGTATCTTTCATTTAAAAATATACTATGTAGCTGTAACTTTTGCACAAAGTCAAAATTTTCAGAAAGTTGTATTTTCAACTA
Organism: Rhynochetos jubatus; assembly: GCA_027574665.1. Taxonomy (NCBI): domain Eukaryota; kingdom Metazoa; phylum Chordata; class Aves; order Eurypygiformes; family Rhynochetidae; genus Rhynochetos; species Rhynochetos jubatus. The sequence goes on along the minus strand of CM050672.1, from coordinate 2,318,452 downwards.
CAGATGGAAAAGGCTCAGGTGATTATTATAGCCTAGTACAAATCAGTTATCTGACTGAGAAGGCTCATCTTCATGTTAAATTTTCATGTGTTCTGACTTCTGGATTTTAAAAGATCTTTGCATTTTAGGAAGTCAGCACATTTAGACTGTGGGGATGTGCCTCTGCTGTAACGTTATTGCATTATCCAGGTTGTATTAGATAATGGTAAATTCCCTGTCCCCCTGACAAGCACTATACTTTCATTACATTGCATTTAGCATAAAATAAGAATAAATAAAATAAAATAAAGTGCTCCATTATTTATTTAGAAGGCAGAGCATTTCAAACCTTCACAGTACATTCCTTCTGGGAACTGTGACTGTACAATTTTGTACTGTAGGAAAACAGAAAGAAGACTGGGTTAGGCAAGACACAATGCTTATCTATGAAATAGATACTCTAATGAGAGTCTGGAAATACTTCTTTTCACCTGTATGCTGGTTTCTTTGGTGTGACAAAAGCAATATAGCCTCAGAGTTTTTTGTTGGCTGAGTGGAAAGCACCTTGTCAGTAGACTTTTGATATATGCCAAAAATTAAGCCAATGTATTAAGGTGATACCACTGCCAGCCCAACCTTTGTGAATGTGCTTTGATTTATCTCTATTTCTGTTCCTCCTGGCATTCATTGCTGCTCATCAGCAAATATTTATGCATCTCTGTTACTTGTTTTTCCAGGTAGCTTGAGGTGAAGCTTGATAAAGTGATGATAATTAAAATGTGAAGGTCCAGTCTTCCTCCACATAAATAGTAACACATCCCCACCACCTCCACACCTGCCTCCCCCCCCCCCCCCCCCCCCAGTGACTCCATGAAAACCTATCACTGGTTAGCATCTGATTTGGACTTAAAATTCAGGTATTGGGTCAATTAGCCTCATGCACCATTTCCTCCAAGTCAGATAGGATGGTGGTGAGCTTGGGGTGGAAGAAGGGAAGCTTACATGCCCCCATCTTTGCAAAGAATGGGCAAATACAGCGTGGCCGCTTCCCGACGGCTGAAAGTATCTCAATGGGAGAACAGAAACACCAGCCAGTCCATGGAGTGAGAGGAAGTGGCTAATAAAGAATAATGCACTTTTCGGACCTACCTGAGTGATGTTCCTGCTTTGAACTTCTGGCCACAGGGTAAGCTGATCTGTTTCATAATGAAGCCGTTGCTCCGCACAGCTCAGTAGTGTGCAATGCCTACGAGGCTGCTCCTGGGACCAGTTCTGCATCTGCACCTAAATGAGGTGAATCCTGTTGTCCCAGAGACACCTTCACCTTACAAAACCATCTTAACTGAAAAATCATGGATCTGGGTCAGTTCCTCTCCCAGAGGGAGAACTTTTGAGGTCTGGAGATGAAGCCGACACTTTGAGAGCCTTGTTTTCTGGCTGGAGACCTGCCTGAGTCCTAAGCATCACCTGAGTTCAGAACACTACTCTTCTTTCATATTGGTTTAGACCATCAGGAAATTCTGCAGATTTCCCCTTTTTGGGGTGCTGGATGGCCCTGCTGAGCAAAGCATGCTTATCGATCCAACCGTGTGGATCTGTGGAAGGGGACAGAAAGGACAACAGGTCTTTCTTACCAGGAACACGTTTTTTCATTTGGTTTGTGTGCATGTAGATTTTTTTTTCCTCCTTGATTTTGTTTTCATAGTTCCTTTGGTGGGTTTTTATTTGGTTTTTGTTTTAGATAGTTTTGTACATGTGCTTTGTTGGGTGCTTAAATGGTTCATGTTGGAACAGTCCTAGGGCAAAGCTCTGGTTGGATCAGAAACACTCCTGGTATCTCTTACAACAAGGTTGGGATGGAGGGAGAGTGCTGCCCTTCCAGTGGGTGAATTCGCACCCATCAAAAGTGAGCTGACAAGGTTAAATAACCCTGAACACCACTGTTGGTAGAGGAGTATAAGTGAAAATGAGGATCCCTGGTGCCAAAAAATTTCTCAATACAATCTCTTCATTTTCAGAATAGAGGCTCTATACTAAGAGCAAACTGAAGATGTGTCCTATACATGACCTTAGAATCCAGCAAACATTTTGAGCAGCTGTGGAAATATTTGTGTGGCTCTGGCTTTCATCGGGACATCATGGGTAAAACCTATAGCTCTGGCAAATAGCAGAATGTGGTTTTTTTTAGTTATGAGGGAAATTTAAAGAAAGATCTTTTGAACCAGGCTGTGGCTGAGCCTTTGGTTTCCTCTTGAAGAAGGCAATTTGCAGTGTTATAGAGGCTCGTGTTTCTTTGTAGTTAAACACAGAACTTTCCACTGTTAGTTTGATGTTGCTCTCCATAGCCTGCACCTCTAAATCTCTCCAGAAAGTGATAGGTACTTAGTATTTCCTATGTAGGATCTTGATCAAGAGATAATGTTTAGTTGTTCAAGGCTACCTATAAATAACTGACACTGTGGCATGTATGTGCTATCTGTTTTTCCCTTGTGTTTTTAAGTCATGTCCCACAGATGGCCCAGCCTGAACTCCATCGTCTTCCCTTTGAAGGAGCAGATTACAAGAAGCAGAAGGAGATAGATATGTATATATTTGGTAACACCAATAAATACCAGCAGAGATTTCCTTAGATCAATCCATGAAACAGTAGTTGACCTTGCAACAGCAAATGCAGGAGTGACAGGCTGGGTTGGGGGATGCTGGGAAGGGCCTTGAGAACAGAGACAAGCAGTTCTTGTTTGATGCTATAAAGAGGGAGGAGGTAAAAGGTGAGATGCTCAGTGTGGCAGGCCAGCAACAGGATATTGGATGAGAAGATGGCATTTGTCAAGGACAGAAGCATACTGTGATTGTGAAAATCAAGCTGATGAGACTTTTCACTATGTGAATGTGTAGAAAGGCTCTGTCTTCAGTGTGTTACTCAGAGAAAATGAGCAACGTTTCATTATAGTGGGATATAAGTTCTTGGAGGAATCTGTGAATCAGTGTTGAGGTGGCAGTTATAGGTCACAGTGTGGGTCATGGGGATGAAACTGAGTGGAGATGTGACAGCACACAACAGCATGAGGTAGAGATGCTGCAAGAAGTTTTTGTATTATCCAGGGTTGTCATTATGGCATTGTAGGTACCAGATTGGAGAGACTGATGTCTGTAATCTGTCTTCCCCCTCTAGTACCCCAAGAGGTCTGTGTGCAGAACTGATCTCGTTCATTTTAATCATCAAATGAGGCTACACAATTATTTTCTGTTGGAAGTTGAGGATTGGCCATAGGTCTTCCAATTTAAATTGTCCTTTCTGTGTGGATACTGGGGAGAGAAAGTTGGGTTATGATTAGTGATGCCATTGTAAATATAGGAAAGTTAAATATTTCAGTCAAGGTTATCATTTTAGGTTCTCTCAATAGACAGCTGGGAGAAATAGGGAGTTCTTAGAGGTGCTTTAGCTCCTCCTGAAGTAGTCTTTGTGTACAGATGGGTCACTGTCTCAAACTGGGCATCTAGCCTGTAGACACCCAGTTCAAGTGGAAAGGATCTCGCACATGAACACATGGAGTAACTCAGCATTGCACGGCCAGAGATAGACAACCCCAAGCTTGATCTGAAGACAGCCTCTCCCTGGCAGCATGTAGCACTGGTGTTAATGCTGTGGCAAGACCCACAGCCCTCTATACCATGGCACGATGGGTGTTTGTGGTTTTGCTAAAAGCCATGGAGACAGTTGCAGAGCCTGTGTTGGTGAATGGGAATCTGTGGTGCACAAGCTCTCCTTAGCGATGACTGAACTTGTGGAGTCACTTCAGCTAGGTTTTGGGGTGCTTTAGGGAACTTGTGGGCACTGCCTGGCTTGTCGGCTGCTTGGGGACCTGCAGGCCAGTAGCTTCAGTGCCTGTTGGCTCCATTTTTGTCCAGAAAATGGAGAAGGTGGTACTGGAAATTGTTGACAACTATTTCAGAAATTAGCAATGTGAACAAGTCCTTTTATTTTAAATTAGTGCTTTCTCTGCCAAGCTTTTGGATCCACCTCACTTGTTAATCCCAGCTCCAGCAATTCAGGGATAAAACGTGATGCTCTTCTCTCTGAAGTCACTGCTTGGTATGAAGAGCACTGAAACTTGGGAACTGGCTGTTGCTGTCCCCTCTCCACACTCCCAGGACTTCTTTCTTCCTCCCCTGTCATTTTTCGATATTTTGCACGTCACTGACGTGGCTGTGGAGTCCCACATGAGCCTTTTTTCTCCACCATAACACCTTAGAAAATTGTTTCTGGTGTTTGGTTCCTACATGGCACCTCTCTAAGTTTATGTTGTACGATAAAATGAGTGGCAGGAGCCTTGGTGACGGTGCATGCCTGCACAGGTTCAGAGGCACGTGGTGCAGGTACCAGTCCTGGGAAACGTCAGCTCCACAAAACATGGAAATTAATTGAAGGCCAGAGGGTCAAAAAAAGAAGGACGAGAAAAAGGGGGAAAAGATGGGGTGAGAGATGTGCCCTTTCCCACCCAGAGCACTGATCCTCTCGCCTCCAGAGCTCTCAGGTGCGTTAGTACAGCAGCTCTTCCACTAATTCTCCTTGCATCAGTTTTGGCACAGACTTTAACGATGTTTCCCAGCCTGGCTGTGGCCATGGGTGAAGGGAAATGCTGTGCAGAGCCCACGGACCAGTGTCTCTGGGGTCACGATATTTCTGCAGAAGAGATTGATGGGTGGACCTGGCTGGCTCAGGTGAGACAGTCATCATGCCGCGGTGGGCACACAGATGCAGCTCCCTGGCTGGAGGTTCTCCCTTCTGAGGCACCAGCACCAGGACTGGGTTCCAGTACAGAATGGCTTAGTTGCTAAATGAACATCACGGCTGCCCCAAAGCTACCATTGTGCTATTGATGCAGCCTTTTCTTTTTTTTTTTTTTTCCTTAAGAAAGCCTTTCTTTTCTTTATTTTTCTCTCTCTCTTTTTTTTTTTTTTTTGAGTAACATGCATATAAAAAACCCCAAAAGCATCTGAGTTTCAGATGTGCCTCAAAATGATGTCAGTTAGAGATCACATCTTGTGAACTTCCCTTCTCACTTACCACATCCTGGTGGGGTTTTCTGTGTCCCATCTCAAGTTAAACATTTCTTACAGGAGGTAAATATAGCTGAGCACCTACTCGTGATGAAATGCGTGGGCCGAAGCAGCCGCCTATGGGGGCGTAAGCACTTTCTAATTATAGCAGGTCCAGCTTCCTTTTTTCTCCCCTTCACACGTCATTATGTAAAACTCATTCTTCTCGGTTGTCTTTCCTGAAATAGGAGTTCGGTGGTTGTGTGTACACAGACTAGAAATGAGTGTTGAAATCGTGTTCTGGCCTGGTCTCCCTTTTGCCTGGTGGGAATCGGACCAGCATAAATCAGATGACAAGGGCAGCCTTTGTTTCATTTTGTCTTGAGCAGCTCCAGGGTGGGAAAGGTGAACACTGGAGCTATTGGCCGCAAAAATTTCGAGTAGGCTCTTTAGAAATTTGTTAAATACAGGCAGTTTGGCTCCTGTAGGCTGGAGGTCAAGAATACAAAGAGGATAAATTGCACTGTGAGAAGTTGAAGATTAATCACTAAACCTTCATGTCTCATTTAATTCACTGTTGTGACAGTTGTAGTTCAGCCCCTCTCAGGTGTTTTTGTTGTGCTTTTTTTCAAGGAAGGTGAGAGGGTGCCAGATAAGGCTCCTATTGCATTAAATCTGTGCCCGAGAGGGTCACCAAAGCTTGTTTGGCTTCTGAAGTGGACGAGAATGGGGTCAAGGTGAGGTGCGTAGCAGGGCTTGATCCAGTTTATGTAGGACATCAGCCTGGATTTTTCTGCTGAAGACCGAAGGAAAATCAGATATGTAGGACCAGGCTTGCTGCATATTGTACTACTGAAGTTTCCACTACAGACAGTGCTAAAAAAGACAGTTTCAGTGGAAGTGCTGCTCCTACCATCCCTCCCAACATGTGCACAGTGGTCAGAGGTTAACTGTGGTTCTCCCTTTCGGGTGGTGTGAGTGTGTGCTGGGACTGGAGTCAGGGACCTCTTCACCATTACAGCCTGAAATGCGGCGTCATTTTGCCCGTGCACTTGCCAGCAGCCACGGCAGACGCTGCGGTGGGAGGTATGCTGGGAAAAGCTGTAGGCTTGTGGGGTGCAGAAGGAAGAGGGTGTTTCAAAATAAACGCATGTGAAAATTGCCCACAACCAGGGCAGACAACTGCTGGGATGCCAAGTTATTTGATAACTGCTGTCATGGTGTGTACACGTTTATGCGGTGATACACTGAGGCACTTGCAAGATAATTCATCCTGTAACGCTGCCTTGTAAGCAGAGTGAATGGTTCTGGCTGAGCAAAGGAAGAGGACGCTTCTTAGCCCTGCAGTGTTCTCTGAGATAATATGCCTGGGTGTACAGGTCCAATGATTTATTTCTTTGTTTTTATGGACTAATGTTTGTGGCAGACAGATGCTGACATACTGATATTGCAGATGGGTGGTGATGTATCACTCACAGAACCTTTAGCTGCTTTTTATTTTAGTGTGTAAAATGCTTTTTGTTGCAGCTCAGCCTTTTATTCTAATTATCTGCCCAGCATTGTCAGTAGAGAGCAGGCACTGGAGGGTAAAAGTGCCATATATGATGAGGATGGGAGGAAGGAAGGGTAGCAGCGGGGACAGACATGTCCTCTGCAGCCAGAGTGGCCATTGGGAATGAGTGTGAAATAACAGCAGCCTTTCAGTGGCAACTTTCTTTTGCTGGCAGAGGGGTGACATAACGGAGCCCCTGCAGAGTCACAGGCAGAGGGACACTGGCATGGGCTTGGGAGAGTTTCTGAAGTTCTCTTTTATGGGTCCATCCTCTTCAGAACAGAAGTCTCCATTAGGCGATGTTCTCCTACCCAAGGGTCATATGAAGTCATAATCCTGTGATTTGGGTTTTTTACGTCACTTTACAGCAGAGATCTGCCCCATGCTTTCAGTACAAGGAGGGAGAGGATAAGAAAGGCAAGTAAATACCTTTTTACCCAGTAATGTTTCTTTCTGTGGCTGTTTTCTCCTCAGTCCTTCACTATCAGCCAACTTGTGTATGGATTTGTAGATGAGTGGAGAGACTATCATGGAAATGCTGAGCAAGTCACTCCTTAGGTTGGTCATGGGAAAATCCAAATAACTGTGGTGTTCAGCACAGTCAGAACTGACATTACAGAGTATTTTCTTCCTCATAGGGTATATAGTTGAGCCACCTTTCTCTGCTGCTACAATAAGGGATCAGAGCTATGCTATAGGAATGAATATTGTGCCTTTATGCTTCCCACTCTCCACAGCTGCCCTCAAAGTGTTTCAGAAAGTGCGTGGAATCACTGTAATTCATTTTAAAAAGCCCGAAAACAGTCAGTTTTCTGGTCCTGACCTAAGAGTCCTGCCTATAACATTAGTTTGGATGCTGCTTTTCTGCTTGTGAGGTCCCTAGGTCCCCAAAGGGGGGCTCTTTTGGGGTATTGGTGCTCATGGAAGGTGTTCGCAGCAAGGGCTGTAGGAGAAGGCAAAGGAGCAGCTAAATTCCTTGTTTCTTGAAAGAGCATCTTCAGCACAGCAGAAACCCAGTTCTCAGGAGACAGAGGCAGGAGGCTTTGGCTTGATCTTGGCTAATAGAGTCTACTCTGCAGTAGTAACCTGCAGGGCATACTCATCCATTTTCTCTGGATGGGTGGAATGATGTGGAGGGTTCCTCTGGGTGCTGTTGCCAACAGGCTCTTGACTGCTTTGGTATGTTATTCAACAGTTTTGAAGCAACCAAACATTTTTCAGAAACAGGGATACCTTCCCCTTCCTTACTGTAACATTTAGGTGGGCTCTTTAAATCCAGAGAAATAAGTATTATTATGCTTTATGGTTTTGCTGTATAGGCTTTGCAGTTGAAAGCCTCTCCTTAAAGCCAGAGGTGGGTAAGCAAGATTACTTAGTGTAAGAGTTATTCATGTTTTCTGTCTGAAAGCAAGGGATACTCCTTTGCAGAACGGATTGTGAAAGATTTTTCTCACCCCCTCCAAATCTGATGTAATAAAGTCAAAACTAGAATGATCTCTTCTCTTTCTTTTTCCCAAGTGTAGCATGATATATTTTCTGGGAAAAAATGTCTCATGTGCCTCTTTGCAATGGAAATGACCTCATTTTCAGAAAATGCCTGTGGATTGTGTGATTATGACAGTGTACAGTGCTACTGCTCTCCTACTGAGGTGCAAAACCTTTGCTTCTTTGGGAGGCAGCCCTATGGCAAAATTATCCCCACTCTGATATTGATGCATATCTTGTGTGTACATAACGCTTGGATGTCTGTGCTCATCCATCGCCAACCGCACTGGTAAGGAGGTGCAGTGCGCGACTTGGAGCAGTCGTGGGTTTTGTGATGCACACTGCAACTGGTCCAAGATGAAGTCATCCAGCCCTTCCTCTGCTGTTCTCTGAATCAGCTTATTCTCATAAATTACTTTCAGGTTCCTCCGTGAAATGCCCAGGGTGTGTATTAGTGAAAGAAGCAGCGATCTCTCCCACATATATTTTGTAATGATCATAGTGCTCTGTAAATACAACATTTTATAGCTGGGAGCTAAGCTTGCTGCAGATACAGCAGTTATTTTTGATGGTAATGATAGAAGAATTATTCCTTATTACGTATCTGGCTTTGAGTTATATCAACCATATCATTCTTTTGAAGTATTATAAGGGAACCAACTCACCATAAAATTCTTGATTTGAGGACTATAGAATAAATTCAGTGTTTTCTGCTGTTTAATGAATCACCTGAGCCAGAAACTGATATGAAATGTCATAGGTCATAATAAATGTGTACTGAATCACAAGATTTGTGGGGAAAACCCCTCTGAATTTCACCAGTGCTAGGTTTTATTCAGCCCTACAGAGGCATGCTTACTCCTCCAGGTTTCTCTTTGTCAGTAATGAAGAGGACTCATTGTTAGTCAGCGAACTATCGGAAGAGGAAGTGTTTAAGCAAAATGCTAACTTCAATAGAAATTAGTCAGCGGGACAGAGTGATAAGCATTCAAGACTCTTGAAGGCACTTAAAGTGGGTGCTAAGCTGCTAACAAAAATACACAAACCTGTTGAAATCTACCTCTCCCCAGGAGAACTGGAATATGGCACATACTGTAATTGTCTGCAGGAGTTGCAAGGTGATGATAGAGAATTATAGATCAGTACAAGGGTAGCATCCAGAAAACTGGATGAAAGAGCTACAAAAAGACCAAAAGTCTCTCACTACAAGGCCTGTGCTTTTCCTGCCTTTTTTAATTTTTTAAGGGAATCAATAACCTGTTCAGTCAGAGAGCCAGCAGGCTAGAATTTAGATCAGCTTCCAAAAAACCTTTGATGAGCACTCTCACAATGATGCTTTTAGAGAAATTTAGTTATGGAAAGAGATTATTTCTAAAGATATACCATTAGATGACAAAGTAGAACCTGAAATTTTCTTTGGGCAACGTAAGAGTGCAGACTGCATTTGTGCTGCAGGTGGGTAGGGTTCACGACGGTTCAAGCCTTTTCAGGGAAGACTTGGACCACTCAGCATTAAGTTCTTGCGTGTCACTGAAGAAAGCAAACAAAGTAGTGGTTGTGCAAAAGTCAGGATGGAGAATAATAGTTGGTGCTATCAAAGCATTTGAGAAATACAGCTATGTTCTCTCTGAGCTTACTGCCATGTACACTGTCTTGAAGTGTCTTTGCTAAAGGCAGATTTTTAGGCTATAGCTAAAAAAGGACTAAGATTTCCCTTTGAAGAAAGTTTACAAGTGTTTCAGCAAAATGAAAAACAAGAAAGGTGATTTTGTAGGATATATTAAACAACAAATGGTAAAGAAAAGGCCAACCAAAGTTTCCGATTGAGGTCCTTTTGCAATACAGGAACAAAGACAAAGCCTTAAAGATTGAAAAAGCAATTTTAAAAGAGGTAACTGGCACAACACTATTTTGTTGAACATCTGCTTGGAGCCACAGGCATGAGGTGTTAGTGGACTGTCCTCATAATACTTTTGCTAAGATCAGCTAATTGTTAGCTAACATTGCAGTGTTGTAGGAGTATCAATGTTTGTGCTTATGAAGATAGCCTCAGCACCAAATGCTTGCAAGTAGCTTCCTCTGGGCACAGTGTTAGAGAATGCATCATTACATCCTCTGAAGGAACCTATTTTCTCTACTACCAGAGACAGACCTTTTCGAAGTGTTTGTGATTTTGTGAACCTCTCAGTTTAGGATCTGTTTCTCAATAGTGATTTCTCTAGCTCTGTGATTAAATTTGTTTCTCCAGAATTTGAGGCAGGGACCATGAGCTGCAAAGTAGAAGAATGCTAGTGTTTTTGGATTTGTCAGTTCCTCAAACAAAAGAAAATCTTTTTTCATTAGGAAACAATATTCTTACAAAATATAAACATAATGTTTGTTTATAAAGCAAATCTGCAGATGGTGTTTATGAACAATATCAAAACTGTGGTTTGGGATAGGCTAGATTTCATAAAATCACTGATTGTATTTAGTTCTTGCATTGCAATTACCTAATCTTTTTTTTTTTTTTTTTTTTGTGGCTCTCAGAGAGAAACAAATGAACAGCATCTAGTAATGCTTGTGCTGAGACAATACTTTTAAACAGTAATCTAAAAGTGGAATATGAATTAACAATATGCCTGATCCCTGCTGTAGTTCAATTTAAGTCACACATTTGCACCATGGCAATGGATTTGGCCCTGTGCATTAAGTCTCCTAGGCTGAAAATCCCTTTCTCTTCAAGTTTTATGCAAGTTTTCTACAGTGTAGTGGTAACTTGGCCCACCCAGTGCACCAGTGGTGCCATTTCATTGAAATGGGAGATATTTCCTGTACCTCCCATCTTCCCTCTCCTGGGTTCCCACGCTTCATGGCATAGAGCATGGAAGGACTTAGAACTGCACCGAGCAGGTGGCAATTGTATTGCTGTTGTCTCTCATAGCTGCTGCAGGCAGGGACACATACCCTGTGGAAGGTTTCCATCTTCACTGTGTCTTGGTGGGAGAGATGGAAAGTAGCAATGATGAGCTGCATGAGTCAAAGGAAGGTGTGTTTCTATTTGACTCTCAGACCTAAGCCCTGCATGCAAGTCTGTTAGTGCTGAATATACTCCTTAGAGAGGTAATTTGAATAAAAGATTGCAGAAAATTTGCAAAAGAGGCTCTAAATTTCAGCCATACCCAAGGACAGGGGTTGGAACTAGATGATCTTTAAGGTCCCTTCCAACCCAAACCATTCTATGATTCTATGACTTCACTGTAGTAGCATTCCTTCGCTTATGCAACCCACCCGTTTCTTATGCCTGTCCAAAATCTCACATGTGCACCTAAGCACCAGCAAGGTACTAACGTGTTTTAGCTTGGTTTCTTAAGGAAGCTTTGGAAATGACTCTATCAGTCTTTCCCTAATACATTTTGCATCTGCTGGCCAATTTCAGCTTAATTCGACAGAGAGGGAATCTCCAAGATAACCAGTTCTTGCAGCTTCTGTGAAAACTGGCACCAGGATAAAGCAGAGAGACCCAAGTGGATGCTGCCACTCATGAAAGTACTTTTATGGCCCAGGTTCTTGATCACTGCAGCAGGCAATGGCCTTGTGGCCACCAGCGTGTCCCCAGTGGTGGCCCAGCTGGCATGTGTGGCTCCAAGTCAGTCACACTTTGATATTGCCTCACTGGCAAAAAAAAAAAAAAAAAAAAAAAAGGGATTTGGAAGAGCTGGGGAAGAAAGGAAAGACTGTAGGATGCAAATCTATAGGAAACGAGCCTTCATGTCTGCTTCTGCATATGGAATAAGGAGTTCAGACTTTGATCTTAGACTTTGAGTCAACTGGAGAAGGCTAAATGGCAATGACCTCTTGCCTCTTTTGCCCCTGGGTCTGTGTTACGAGGACAGGGTGGGTGTGGGGTGCATGGATGGACACATGCATATTTTAAGGAAAGTAGGGTTGATCAGGAGTGTTTTCACTATGGTGGTGAGATGAGGGCTAGAAAGAGTCTTGTGTGACTTTCAGATCTGTTTTTGAAGTCTTACTTTGGGGAAGGTCTGAGCAATTATGTACTGCCTCCTGTGAGCATGAGAGCGAGCTGCGTGAATTTTCCCTTCCCTCACCTTTTGGTAGGCTCTGATTTTCTTGATCCGTGAATAAAACCCGGTTAAATCCATACACATTCTTACAGGCACCAAGCTAATGAGGCTTTTACGGGACATAGGAGTAGTGTAACTTCAAAGGAGCCTAGCATGGATCTCTGTCAGGTCCATCCTTGTGGGCTGCACTGGAGGAGTCCCAGCCACCAGCCATCACAGACTTTCGGTGCAGACTGCCCTGTGTCCGCACTGCTCTGGGTGGGCTGGCTGCATCCACCCTGCAAAGGTTTTCATCTTCTCCAGACCTTTACGGCACTAACATAGCCCTGAGACATTGTTTTTGTTTATTGCTGGGCTTTGGGGACTCAAAAGAGGACAGTGTTTCAACCCCCGTGCATTGCTTCTGCTCTGAACCTGATGTGGGGAGATAGAAGTTGGGAGCAGAAAAAATTTGCATGCCTTGACCATGCCCCAAAATGAGTTTTAAAGAGGTTTTTGTCCCTGAGGTTTACTGAAGGGACTGACCAACCTGCTTGGTAGTTTGTTGTTATGCAGGCTCCAACCCCTACACCTCACTGGCATTGCTTTCCACCTTTGCTTTGTTCCTCTTCCCCTTTCCGTTTTGTCCCTCCCCTTTTAACCCTCTCTGCCTGCCAGTTCTGTCTCCACCCCTGCCCGCAGGCAGATTTCAGCAGCAGCCCTGCATCTCAACGGTGCTTCCGAAGCTCAGCTGCAGAGCACTGCCCACGTGCACACTTGCATGCCGTAGAGCTGCTGAAGCAAGAGCTTTCCACCAGCTGGAAGAGCCAGGAGCTATTTCCTTTACAGTCCCGCTGGCATTAATATACAGAGTAGGTCTTGTCCCCAGTTTGACAACCCTCTTTTTTCATAGCCCGGTGGTTCCCCACCGCTTCGCTCAAACAGCAGAGTTACAGAGGCTCTCCTCTTCTCCCTACCACTGCCCCGGCCACCTCCAGCCCTGCTTCCCTTACTTCTGCCCCTTCTCCCAGAAGAAAGGCTTTTCTAGTCTTGTTTCTAGTTATTTTTAGAATGTTCTGACTGATTTATCTTCAAAGTTCCCCCCACACCCAAATATTAGAGGTGCAGTTTCGACACAGCATGCACTAATGATGAGCAGCAACTTATTGCAGAAAAGCTTTGACCCAGCAATTCCCATCTCTTTCAGCGTCCTGCGAAGTTAAAGGCTCTTTTGGTACCATCAGAGCTGGTTTTGTCATTTTCCTTTTGAGGAACTGCACATGAGAAGGAGTTCTCTACCACCCTGGAAAGCAGCAGGCACTGAATAATTGTGAAACAGTCTCTGGGAAATGAACCCAGGACTTCCATGAATAAACATGTGAGCGCTGGCCTTGCTGGCTAAAAATATAATTTATGTGTCTGGTACCCTCGATACTTCACACGGGCTGAAGACTGAAGAGAGGTTTTGTAAAGTATGCTGAGATGATGTATGTGTGTATATATATCTCACTGTATCTCAGCAATATATATATTTATATTTAATTTTCTAGTGATTAAAAAGCAGGGTTGGGTTTATGTTTGGTTGTAGCCATCCTTATATAGTTTGGCTTCAATCAAGTTGCTCCTCTGCTTTGTACTTCCGTTTTCCTGCCTGTAAAATGGGCACAGTGACATTGCCCTTATCAGGAACCGATGAGATGTGTCAGGAACTTTTTAAAGCCCGTAGAGGTGACTGAATAAAGATGACAGACACACGCAACAGACGCTGTTATTGCTGGATGCCCTGATCCAGCAGTGTGGATCCTGACTGCTGCTCTTAGCAGAAAGAATTTCACTATTTGCTTATACTCTGAGACAAACATATGTAAGTGTATTCAAGCTTGTAATCTCTTCACTGCTGAAGTGGCTGAAGGCCTTTCTACTGCGGCTGAGTTCAAACAGATCCTTCTGGCAAAGGAATCTAGAGGTACCAGTACATGGCTGATAAAGCAGAGGGCTTGGTAACATCCCCACCACCTCTGTTTTATTGATGTGAAGAGCAGAGCATTGGGACGGTGTTAATTATAGACACAGGATACAGCAAATAAAAGCATCTGTATGACAGAAGGAAATACTGAGACATCACTTAGCACTGCTATCCTTTAATTAATAATTAGCCTTTCTGACTGTAGATCAGAACGTCTCAAAAGTGCCAATAGAGAGTTTCAAGCCTTGGTGAAGCAATAAGACAAACCAAGCCTTGAGGAGCTAATTAAAGGCATTCTTCATCAGACCTAGCCTCATCTGCCTATTCCTCTGGCTTGAAACCCATGCAGGTGACCTGTCCCTAAAGTCCTAGATTGAATTTCCATCTGCATAAGATGGAAATAACATAGTTGCACAGGGAATTACCCAAGGGTCTGAGACTTGCATAAAACCGCTTGGTTAGAGATAGTTGTAACCCAAGGCAAACAGGACAGATTGAGTCAGCCAAGGCTTGGAGGGAGTGCAAAAGCTGAGATCAGAGTTGTCCACAGAGCTAATGGGAGTATTTTATCAATATCTATCCAATGGGTCATGCAGGGAAAGAATCCCTTTTATTGCTTTTCATGGGTCAGCTTCAGCACTGGGAAAGGGCTTGTCTATTCATCTTCCTAATCCCTTGCTGCCTTTTTCAGGCATATGGTACTGGCCCACCATAGGCTTGCTCAAGTGTCCTCAAGCAAGGTCTTGGGCTCACTAGGTCCATGATAAGGAGGCTAGAGGTGGCGAAACACAAAAAAGGACTTTCTGAGAAGTTGCCTGAGAAGTTTTGTTTTATCCAGAGCAAAGAGTTTTCTCTCTTCAAATGCAAAACTTGTTGGCCTCCGTTCTTTGAGGTGTTTTTCAGTTTGTATGTCAATGATACCAGTCTTTGCCAGTACAAGTATTAAATCTAATGCAGCAATGTGCATAGTGCCAGCAGTTGTCCACTTTTATACCTGTATTAGCATTAGAAAAACATGTACAGCACATTTAGGATCTCATTGCTCACACTGGCAAACCCTCACTTGTGTGATGGGACTTGGGAACAAGCATAAATAGTGCAAGGTGAAAAACATAGAATCATAGAATGGTTTGAGTTGGAAGGGACCTTAAAGATCACCTAGTTCCAACCCCCCTGCCATGGGCAGGGACATCCTCCACTAGACCAGGTTGCTCAAAGACTCATCCAGCCTGGCCTTGAAGACAGCCAGGGATGGGGCACCCACAACTTCTTTGGGCAACCTGTGCTAGTGCCTCACCACCCTCTCTGTGAAGAATTTCTTCCTGATATCTAATCTAAATCTCCCTGCTTTCAGTTTAAACCCCTTACCCCTTGTCCTGTTGCTGCAGGCCCTTGTAAAAAGCCCCCCCACCCTGCTTCCTTGTAGGCCCCCTTCAGGTACTAGAAGGTGCTATAAGGTCTTCCCAGAGTCTTCCCTTCTCCAGGCTGAACAAGCCCAATCTTCTCAGCCTTTCTCCACAGCAGAGGTGCTCCAGCCCTCGGAGCATCTTTTTATGCACATATTTATGTGTATGTATGCATAGCCCAGTTTACAGAGATGGCAGTAATTACAGAGATTACAAGTAATCATTCAGAATAAAAATAATAGTGTCTGCATGGTAAGTGCTTAAAACAATTCCTGCAAAAATATGTCTCAAAGGCATTTTCACTGCTGGTAGCATCCCCCCTCCCAATGCCTACAGGCTAAACTTAAGGTCAAGAAAATTTAGCCAAAAGAATAATTTTTCTGAGAAAAGTTGCTGCCACCAGCATGTGAGCTGTCTGTGAAATGCAGCACGTGCTCAGCCATACGGAGGCACTGGGTAAGTTGCACAAGTGTGTGGTGCTGGGGCGATGCCTGCAGGCATATGAGAACTTGATTTCCTTGATCTGAAGGAGTGACACTTCTGTTATAGTTGAAGTTACACAAGATATTTTATTCTGATGATAGGATTTTTTTGTTGTTTAAAAAGTGCTAACAAAAGGCAAAACATGGAAAGTGATTTTCTTACTGGTTTGGTATAGATTTGGGCTGATCCGCCTGGAGTAATGCAAATTATAACAGCTACTTTTGAGGAAAAGGCAGAAGAGATGTCTCAACTGCTCATCCATTTTTGATCTTGTTCACAATGAAAATATGTAAGCAGTCGGGATCTGGATTTTGCCTTTACTTGTACCACTGCTAAACAATATGGCACAATATAGTTAGGTATTGCTTTTTATTTTTCCTTTTTCTTCATTTGTACAATCTGCAGGATTTTTAGTAAGTTTTTCCATTAGCCTCTCATTCCCAAGATGTTGCAGTTTTGTAAGCGTGACCACATGCAGTCGGAGCTGTCATGACTCTGGCTGAGGATGATAATAATTGCAATATTTGATCCTTGTGAAACTTGGGTCGTTATCTATTCCCATAGTGTTTCCTCTGGCACGTATTCTCAGGAAAATACTTTCTGGCACAGATTTCTATTAGATTGTGGAATAATCTTCCAAAGGAAGTGGCGGAAGGCCAACTGTTGATCCAATTAAAACAATGGTTGGAGATTAACCCCTTAACTGTTGCAAATCACATATGTAGTTCATTAAGCGCAGAAAAGCAAAGTATTTCTAGATACAAAGGTTAAAGCAACCTTAAACTATGGGTATCCTTTCTTCGTAATTCATAGGGAATTATTATTATTATTTTCCCTTGATGCTCAGTTGATTTGTTATTAGTGGCAAAAAGTCTTGTAAATGAAGAAAATACTCATGTCGCCTGCCTGTTATATAAGCTACCACCTAACTTTGCGTGGAAAGGGTGCTTAATAGAGATCTATTGCTGTATATACATTGGTTTTAAAAACGGAGCTGTCTTTGTGACAATGGGTCTAAGTCTAGGGCCTGATTAGACGGTTTTTGTCTCTTCCCTCCCCCCCCATATAGGCAGGCTCTGATTACTGTGAGCGATATCTCACCGTGAATGAATGGCATAGAGGGAGCTGCAAAGACAAAGAGCTGGCTTTGTCTGCTGATGAATTAAGATAGCATGTGGGTGGCTGGGTGGCTGGTGAATAGCACAGACTTCCTTCATCCTCCTGTCACTGAGCTTTTCTTGTGTTTTCATTAAAAAAAAAAAAGGGCTTAATCCCATGAACAATGAATTGAGAGCAAATTAGGGGGCTTAGACAGAAAATAATGCTACATCAATATCTTAATGGCGACTAAGGCGTTGTTAAAACTCTTGAAGGAAGCAGGATCTTGGCCTTATGTTACTTTAATAAATGCATAGAGCAAGCTGCTGCTGTTATGAACATCATATACTTTCCTCACGTTTTGCTCTCTGTTACATCCATAAACATAAAAAAAAATCCCATACTTGCAGGTATACTCCAGGAAATGATAAGATTTGTCTTGGATCAGTGATTCACACCAATCCTCTCATGTCTTGCTGTGCCTGAGCTCTCTCCCTGGGATTTTCCAGGTGGTCCCTGCCAGATGCCAAGTTTTTACTGCACGCGGGGTGGCATTTCTCCACCCCTCTGCTCTGACACTGCTAGCAAGGTTACAGCCTCCCGGGGCAGCTGGGGATGGATTCAGCACATGCAGGTGGGGCTGGGTCCTACCAGGAGCTTGGGACAGGGACTGGGGAAAGCAGCTCTCCAGTCAAACATGATATGGCCATTTCTCAAAGGTGCAAAGCTTTTACAACACTGTGCAAGTAACACAGAGAGGTCAGCCTGTCTGTACTCCTCTCTCAGCTTGCAAACATCCCACCTCCACTGTCCCCCTGACTTTCTTGCCTGCTAGGCTGAATCTCCTTTTTCTAGGATGGGTGTCCTGTCCACATCTGCTTTGCTTTCCACATTTCTTTTGAGGAGAGCCTGGGGGAAGTTACCCCTTGCGATCTTAACTCCTTTGACGTCAGATACCGTCTGCTCTCTCTGTGTTGTTTTTTATCTTTACTGTTTGGTGCTCTAACAGCCCCATCACTTGTGTCCTTTGACACATGGGGGTGCGTTCAGACAGGCACAGACCCCACATGGTGGGATGATGTGGGCATTGCAAGTTCTTCCCCACATTATTACTCCTCAGGTCAGGGGTATTATTCCTTTACTCCTTACTATTAGTCCAGGAAAGGAACATCTTATTCCTTGAGCAGACCTGTGAGACATGATGTCACAGCTTGGCCTGAAAGTGGGTTCATCACTGCATACTCTTTATTTTCTGTTTTTCTCAAGATTTCTCAACAGCTATTTTTATTTGGCCTTAAGTTGCACATCCAATCCTAAGTCTGGATCCTGTCAGTCTTTCAGTTACTTGTAGAGTCAAGGGCTTGATCAGTCATGAAAGTCTTTGGACCGTGATGTTCATGTCTGACCATGGGTTAGATGATGGCTGTGCTGCTGCTGAAAATCACACCGCTGAAGTGCAGAGAGATAGTAGAACACATTTAGCAGAGGGGTGGATAAGAGGTAGCTTTTTATCTATGAGTTCCAGCTATGCTAGCAGTTTACCTGGGTTTGTTATTTTCTTGGGACTCTTCTATCCCTGGATATTCCAGCATGTGTGATAAAAGCTGGAGTTGCTTGGAAAATTCTGATATTCTAAGAAATATGAATGTGTGAAGGTAGCCAATATAGTTAATAATTATATAAATATAAATGTATTTATTTACTATCATGTTTGCTTAGCTGCTGGAAATTTAATAACCAGTCGCATGTGCTTTGAGGAGCTACCACACCTTTCCTCCTGAGAAGGGAATGAAATAGTCCGAGCAGGTAAATCCCTGCTTATACCTTGTACATGGCTCATCAAGACATGCATACAAACATGTCTCTTGCTCCCCCGTGCCAACAGCCATAATAGAAAGGTGTGCTTCGCACAGTCACTGTCAGGACAGAGGTTGGCAGCCCTGGGTGCTACACTTCCAGGGCATATGCAATTGCAAAAGACAGCAGAGACATAAGACGTGTTGCTAATCCTGGCAGTTGTGCTCAAGCTTTTGTGGAGGAGAACATGAAAAGTTTAAATCTGGCTTAAACCCCAACAAAATGTGACATTTCTTCTATGTCTTGTCTGGCTCCTTTGAGCTAGAGCTTGCCAACTCCCAGCCTGGGTGCTATAGCCCAGTCTCCCAGGGCCATACTAGACTTTGCTCTTGCCCTTTCTGCAGCAGCTCCTGACATTTCTTTCTCCCTTGCCTGCCACCAGTGCTGTTTTCTGCAGAATAAAAGGCAGCACTGTATTGAATCCACCTTCTTCTTTGCAATGGAAATAGCTCATGGCTTTCTTGATGCAGAAAAAGGGAGGATCAAAAGAGAGAGAAAAGGAAAATGCTTTGCTCCACTGGGATGTCATCTTCTGACCTGGTCTTTACGCTATAAGAAAGGTGGAGAATTTAGCCAAAAATAACAAGCTTGAAACTGGGAAACCAACTTGAATGCTTATTTTACACTTCCTTCTTTTGACCTCATCTGTTGTAGCAGTATAATTAATGGTTAATGCATATATAAACCAGTCTGGCGATCCTCTTTTGCATACCTTAACGAATCAGACCAGAAAAAAACAAAAACCAAAAAACGTTGGCATGAATTGTGTGTCCAGTCAGAGTACACTGTGTAATATGCTGTAGTAGACAGCTGTTATCTCAGACTTTTATTTGATACAGGAGATACTGTGTACAGAAAATGATGCTGGAGCTCAGGATAGTGAAGTACAATAAGGGAAAATTATTAGCCTGATTCTCACTTGAGTTCTGTTAGTAGAAATTAAACCCAACAAACCCCTAGATTTCCACCACAATCCATGAGGCACCAGGAAAACCTCCTCAGAGTTGTCAAGGCAGCTTTCTGTCCTGTGTGATGGGATAAGGTGTTTCAGTACCCTTTGTAAAATCCTTTGGGATCTCAGCTCCCTAAGCCTGTTCATGGTATCACAGGTCACACCAAAGGTGCGTCACTGGCAGTACCTCTGTCTCACTACCAATGAGCTAAGACTAAAGGGATGGAATTGAAATCATGTAAGAACATGAGTTTGGGCGATGGTCATGGCAGGAACTTCTTTTTCTGTGTTGAAACATTAGTTATTTGAATTGCGCAAAAGCCAACATGAATGCAGCAGTGTTTGGGTTGCGCTTGCTGTTTGACATGTGAATGACGGCTGGAGGCTCAGCGTCGGGGTGTGTGCGTGCACGTGCTGGCAGTCCTTGTATTGCATATTTTTACAGTGGCATTACAGGAATTATTCACACTGTTTTCCCCTGTCAGATTCTCTAGAGGCCAGGAAAGTGAAAAGTGAATAAAATAAGAAGACAAAACTGTTGCTCAACATGCCTAAATCTGAATCCATTTTGTTTGTATTTTGTTGATAACAGTTTAGTTGGAAAGATGATAAAAGGGTTTAACAGAGAAGTCATCTGTGGTGTTGAACATGGACCTGTCCTTTGGATGGGAAACACTCACCCCAGATCCCAGCAGTTCCACACGCATCTCTAACAAAAGCAACTTCTGATTATTTGATATCCTTTGTATTTATAAAGCAAAACAGAAGTAAAGCAAACTACATCTTTGCCAATCCTTTCTGGTCTTTCTTAACTGAACGTGGATTTCCATGTATTTTTGATTGTGCTCTAAACTGAAAATCAGTTTTCTCCTCTACTTGAAACCTCGAGCTAAACTAAAGATTTAGAAATGGTCTTTAATAGAAATTATATTAAGATGCAATAAGGAAAAAAATCCAGTTTAATTTTCATATCTCAGGAGGAATATGCAGTTAGAACAAAAAAATCTTTTTTCCTTGCAAACTTCGCAAATTTGCTCTGCAATCATCAGCAAAGGGATTTTATTCCCATATCATGGAGAACTCATTATTTTATCTGTCGGAAGAATCATCTCATCTGCACATCACTTCTGCTGAACAGCAGTGTCAGTCCCTGCCGCTGGAGCTGGCAGACATGATGCCAAGTTGAAATGCTCTTCTGAGCTGATGCAAGCTTCAAAAGCAGAGCCCAGGTGTTTCATTATTCCCACCACTGCGGAGCATGCCATGGCATTTTCCTTTCCCGCAGAACCATGTCCTGTAACACAACGGGACTAAGATCTGTGTGTGTGTTTGAAGGAGGGGTGGGAATGAGAAGTATTTCATGGAGATGCGCTGAATTAATACTGCCATGAAGTCTAGGGCTTGTTGCCAAGGAATTTTGGGGTGGTTTGAATTTATTCCCACTGTGCCACAGAGAACGCTTGGCCTTGCTTACGAAGCTTGATTCTTGGCCGCAACAAAGCTCCAAAATGGGTAAAACAGGGTGAGCTGCCACCGCTTTAATGTACTTCCAGATGCATCATCCCTGAAAGCTGTGCAGGTTTGCTGGTTTCTTGGACTTCCTTGTCTGGTAAAGTCATGTCCTGTTTCTCTCTGGGCTGAAATGGAATTTGAACCTGCACTGCAAGTGTGAGGAAAAACATTTGTGGGTGCAGCAAGTATGAGTTTGCCGGCATTCTCCTCCTGCATGATGAAAAGGATATCAAGCGATTAACCAGCACATGCGAGCTGATGCACTGTTGGCTAGACAACTGGTGCTGATTCATTAGACTCTAATTACAAGTTATTTTTACCCATCCTCCCATCTTTACAAAGGGCTGCTTAGAAAGCAGTGTTGAAAGTCTTCCTTCATCCAGGCTTTGATAAAAGTCAGATGGAAGCCTGTCTGTCCTTCGTTCTGTTTATTTTTTTTTTTTTGAAGAAACACAACCCCCCTTTGCAGATGGAAGGGGAACTGCTGTGTTACTGAGAGCAGCTTGTTTGACTTTTTGCTCAGGCTGGGATGAACTGGGCGGCAGGAAGCGTGCGCTGGTGGTGTTTGCTCAGTGAGTGTTTCCAAGGGAAAGTCCAAGTTTCACTTCAGATTAGTGGGGGGTTGGTCAGTGCAGATTTGTATGTTGGACACAGGATCTCAGCTCTCTGGTTTTTCTTTCAGTACTCTTCATGTGTAGCTCCTATAATGATAAAGGAAGTAATGTATTAGCTGCCTCTCCATACTTTTTACTTTATTACCTGTATCATGCAGCAGATACAATTAAGAGAGGGTCTGTGCCCAAAGTGACACATTACTTTCCTGGTTATAGCAACATGAAGTATGCTCAAGAGGAAGCATTTAAATCCAGTATTAGTGCCCTTACTCTGAAGGGCCAGGCTGCTTTCTAAAGAAGGCTGTTGTATTTTTCCTCTATACGTAGCTTAATACTCTTTCACTAAGTACTGTCTCTAATTTCCCTCTTAAAAATTCCTGGCATACCCTCTTAAAGAAACCTGACATGCTTGGAGAAAGCCTTATGTCTGAGGATGAAACAGTGTCTTGGAAACCCTGAGGTATCCCCTCTACGGCTGGAAATGACCTGCTTTCCTGATGTCTGAGGACTATGGGGTGAATTGATCCAGGTCCTGAGAAATGTCAGTGCAGGGAGCATGTCCTGCACAGTCCTGTGGAGCTGTGAGGGAGTGATGCTGATGGGATAACATTTCTGATTGTATAACATCTATGACTGATGGCTCTCATCAGGAGCTCTGGTGTTCAGGCAGGAGTAAAAGGTGCAAATCATGGAGCGAGCTTGTTTTACTACATGAGGACGATAGGCCTGTTGGGAAAACTTCCTGGTGAGTTGGCTTGGAGAGAGGTCTGCAAGGTAGATGTGAGTGGTTCAAGTCCAGTATCAACCAGAGCACCAAGGGTTGTCCTGCTGCACAGCGATGCCTTCTTTCCTGACTAACATATCTCAAAAGACAGAAAACCATCACAGATCAGGGAAGGGGTGGCCATCCTGAAGCGTGACCCACCGAACCCTCTCTGGAGTGTCCCAGGTCAGGCAGATGAGTGTGAGCACAATGACTTCATATGACTTGAGGCAGCCTCCCCGTCTGGGATCATTCCTAGTCCACAGACCATAGTTTATAGGCGATGATACCTGGGCTCTGCCAAGTTTCTTCAAGCTTTTGTCAAGACGGGAGGGATGTGGACAATTTGTGACATCTGTGAACCCCATCTGGAAAAGGCCTTTTCTTTCCTCCCTCCCTGCCTTTCTGATGGACTGGAGTAGAAGTGGTGGAGAGCATGTGTGTAAGGGCAGTAGACTGATGAGCCAGACAGGTTGTGCTGGTGTGATGGTCAGGCTGGGGCACTTTGCCCAAGTTGGCTGGGTGGGAGGCAGAGCTTCCACAGAGAAGGAAGGAGGACAACCCAAAGTGCAGCCAACCACAGGTGATGCAGGAGACTAGGGGAGAGCTGGGTCTGCTGGTGGAGGGCAAAGCAGGGCTTGGTGGCTTGGACAAAATGGCAAGCATAGCAAATAGTGAGATATGTATCCTTTTTACTTGGAGTTAATATGAAATTGAGAACAAACCTCCTAACCCCATTAAGTATTTCAGCAGAGAAAGCATGGTGAAGGCTTTTCATTACCTCCTGGAAGAGCACACAGCCAGACATTTGGCAAGAGGTTCTAGAAAATCACTAGGTAAATGCAAACTGCCGGTACTGTGTTAAAAACCCTCAGTTCTCTGGTTCTCCCCAACTCCAGGAAAGGCCTTTTAATACAGAAAAAAAATCACGTGTTAGTCTTCTATCCTTTGTGCCAATAATGGGGTTCCCTAATGTGGCTTCTGCAAGCTCTTGGTGCAGGAAATGTTTCCTTTTGTGCTCATTTCATGCAGTCTGTAACTTCTGGTGTGCTGAAGATTACAAAGGGGAAGGAGACCAAGAGCCCTCTCCTGGCACCGACCGAAAGGACAGCTGGAAAAATAGTGCAGACTGATGGACTCCGATGGGGAGGTGAAAAGAGGGCATGAACACTGAAGCGGGATTGAATGGCAAGCCACACGCTTTATTTATAACCCATATATAAATACACTCCAGGCATAAATCTGGAGAGAGTATTCTGGGTAGGCCCGTGTTGCAGGTGTGCAGCATAGAAAGTGGGTAGGTCTTGTGGCTTCCTTCTGGGCTGCCCCTGCCCAGTCGAGCACCGGTGTGCAAGGGGGCAAGGGAGCGCCGGCTCGCAGGGTTGAAGGTAGACTGGCAGGCTGTCATGCTGACTTGCAAGAATTTGTGTAAACAGCTCAGCAAAGCACATTATGAAAGAGGTTTCTGGAAGGCAGATCAAGAGGTATGTTTACAGTTTTACTGGACTTCCTTCCAAATGTGAGCAGCAGCTCTGAGGGAAGCACGGCAAGATTTGCTCTTATCTCCAGACCACATCCCTCACAGAGGCCTGCACACTGAGCCCAGTTGCTGAGCTGATTCTCATGTTTTAGGCATCAATACTGAGCAAATATGAGGCTGCATTGATGTGGGACTTTGCCCTACTCTTCTTCTGAACTCCTACTGTAGCATTTTCCAGTAGGCTTAAGATACCTCATCGGCTATCATTACAAAGCAGGAGAACAAGCTCAGGGGCTGTGCTCACAGTTGGGACTGTCCTCTGGGAGTGTTTCTGAGAGTGCTTTTTACAGAGCTCAGTAACATTTCAGTGTTGCACCTGGGATTCTGCATCTTCCATGGCAATGGTTTGCACACCAAACTCTCTTCAATCCATGCATGTGTCACTTACGGTCTGGAAGCCCCAGGTTACTGTGGTTTGTGCATGGGCTGGTCCCAGACCAGGTTGTCTCAAGGCTGTTACATTGCCACGGTGCTTTGAGCAAGCCATTTGGACAGTCTGGGTCGCTGGAGAATATTTCTGATAGAGCATATGCTGTATCATGTTCTACAAACAACACCTGAGGTTGCAACTGTTGTGTAATTGCTGTAACTTAAGTCTTGTCTATGCTAATGTATTACCCATAGATCCAATACACCTTACAGATATATAAGCCCTAGGTTTGGATATGACCCATGTAGTATGAGCTCTGCTCTTCCACGCAGCCTGTTTTCTAACTCTCCTTTAAAAACCAAAATATGCACAAAGGTGTTTATAAATTAAATTTTCCCATTTAGAAAACAACCCACAGGCTCTAGCTATCTGAGTGCTGGGGAAACCCTCAGCCTGCCCAACACTTGCAGCATGCTTGTGCATGTGCAAAGCCTGGCACAGGACCTGCAAAAAGCCTCATCCATGACAAGGTTGGAAGCACACATGGGCACACATTGCCTTTAGGGTTTGCAGGAGCACGAGCAGAGGGTCTCAGTCCTCCTCCAAACTTTGTATTCCCCCCTACCATGCAAAAGGAGGCTGGGAACGAGAGATGCACGTACCATCTGTGCAGAGGTGATGGCCTCAGTTACCTTCCAAAGGGATAAAACCTGCCCCTCATGTCCTCCTCACTGCCAGCATCCCCAACTGTTCTGGTGCAGATGCTGGCTCCCCCCCCCCGGCTCCTTCCTCCCCAGCACACACGTGTGCTCTGAGTACAGTAGTTTGCAAGCACAGAGGTCCTGGAAAATGTGAGGTAGTGTGAATGAAAATTAATGTGTTGTCAAAGTAAATAAACAAACAAGGAGGGATACTCTCCTGATGGCCCGTGAGGGCTGGGAGAGGGCCAGAGCTGCACCATCAATCATCCCAGCCACATAGTTTTGGTCTGATGTGTTGCATGGGCTATGGCTTCGTGCTGGCACACAAGCTGTGTGCTTGCGAGTATTAGGTTACAAATTGTCATACAATTTTGGTGAAATCCATGCATATTACAGACGTCTGTATTACATTATTATCCCTCCAGATCCTATAGACATTCTTCAGTGCTCCTTTGGGGCATCATCTGTGCTGCTAGTTCCCATAACAACTTGTGAATTCATCATTCCAAAGCTGGCTTTAAAAAAAAAAAAAAAAGAAAATCAGCCCAAATTCTCTTGTCTTTTGTCAGCTACTGAAGCATTCGGATCCCTGGCAGCCTGCCGCTTCTTTTCTCCTCCTCTTTTTCTTGTTTTTCATGAAAAGAAATCTAGGCATATACTTAGATTTTACAATTATTTATAAAGAAAAAAAGAATATTACCTGTGCAGCATTATAGATGCTGGGCCTTCGTAAACATTTAAAATTGAAAAACTGGTAGATTAAAAGATTTTTATGTATTGGGTGCAGATCTAGTTGATGTATCAGTCTCTTTAGCATCTCTCTGACAGGTCTATTTAGAGCTTCCTTTTCGTCTGGCCTTCCTCAGGCAATGACACTCATTACTCTCTGCCTGTCAGTCAAAAGGAGTTATAATAGAGCTTAAATGAGTCTCCTGACACAATGCCCTTGTAACAGTAAAG
Organism: Rhynochetos jubatus; assembly: GCA_027574665.1. Lineage (NCBI taxonomy): Eukaryota > Metazoa > Chordata > Aves > Eurypygiformes > Rhynochetidae > Rhynochetos > Rhynochetos jubatus. The sequence goes on along the minus strand of CM050672.1, from coordinate 2,292,128 downwards.
GAGTGATAAATACCAACAATAGCACTCCTACCTGTAGGTGCCTTGGGAGGGGGCAGGCAGCATTCGCCTCTGCCCTGGGTGCAGGGACCACCTCACTTCCTTCCCTGGGGTGCTCAGTTCAGAGGAGAATGGTTTTTTTTCCTGGGAGTTAAGGGGTGATGGGAAGGAATTGGAGGCTTTTGAGGGATGTGGAAAGACCGATCTTCTAAACACTGAGGCAAGAAGAATCACGATTGTGGTGAACTAAAATTGGTATGTTGGAAGTGTGGAGCTAAAACACAGTAACTGAGCACAGGAAGATGAGATTCGATGTGGGGCAGGACAGAGGGGGATGGTATGTTATTATAAGAGTGTAAACCACTCCAGCATCCTTGGGGAGAAAACCACTTTTTAAAGGGAAAATTTTATATGTGAACATTTATGAACCACACTGAACATTAGCATGGAATAGAAATTATTTTACTGGTTAGAGATGAATGCATCTGTTATTTTCAGGTCCTGTGTTTCTTTGCCCTCACTAAGGTGTCCTTGCCCAGGTATTTATCAGGTTACTTTTAATTCACTATCTTATTCTGTGTTGGTACTTAAGTGTGGTCTTATTTGGAAGCACAACCCTAGATGCCACCACTTTGTTCCTTCTTTCAAGAAACTACACAAAAATGCAGTGAAAGCTGCCATAAGTTCAGACATACAGATGCTTAGTAACATCAGGCGCGACTTCGAAGCTATAGATAGACAAATTCTGCAAATATTGACACCCAAGTAATTGGAATTATGTCATGCACTTAGTCACATCACAGCATCTGTGCTAGTGCAGACAGGCTGCTTCAAAATAGAGGCTATGTACAAAATCTGAGCTCTGGGCAGTTAATGACTGCTAAATTAGTAGCTGTACTAGATTGCAATGCAATGGTCAGTCTGTGCAGTTAAAGAGTTAACAGTCCAGGATGAAAAAGCCTGAGTTTGTCTGGGGACCATTTATCCATCTGTCAGTCATCAGCATTCCTCTCCACTGAGCAGACCCTGGGTTTGGTGCTTTTAAGGACGATAAACTGTTGCTTAGGAGGAGAAATATTCCCATTTGAATTAGATTATCTGACGATTTAAGTGCAACTGCACTTAACAACATTAAAAAAACGTTAAGATATTCTAGATAATAGGTCAGCCTTGTCTGATATCACATAGCACTAGCTTTGGTTTCTTGGCTTGCTCCACCTCGTTCAGGAACTGAACAAAGCAGAAGTTCTATGAAACTTACACAAAAATTTAAAAAGTGCATCTTCATGTATGTAAACCCCGGCTCATGCACACAATGGAACAAACAAAGCTTATGGAGCCAGGCGAAATTTTGGCAGTTCTCAACTTTGCAAAAAAGCATTCTTTAATTAAAGCTCGTCTCTCACTTCCGATGATTTTTCGAAAAAGCAGAGACAGCGCCTCGTTGGCTCCTGGACCGGGAACCTCCCCGTTTCTGCTTGCGGAGCAGGCTGCCTCACGGCTGCTGCACGAGGAACTGGTTGCACCAGCGAGTCGTCCCCTCCACAGGAGCTGGTCTTTCTGGCAACAGTTTGTAGGGATACGAAGCTCAAGTTTGCTAATTAGTTTAAACCACTCTTCACCAGGCAGCACAGCCCTGGTAAAAACCAGGACTCCCTATCCAGAGGTGGTCTAGCAGTATGAGACAGCACAAGCAAATCTGGCTGCTGCGATAAGCTGGATGTGTCTGACCGGGTGAGATTTGCCAGATTTAATCAGAGTCCTGGAGTCTGTTCCCAGCTGGGCCAGAACTGATCTTATGCAACTTCTCTGCTATCTTATTTGTCTGAGTTTTGAATTATATTTGCCTGGCTCTTAGGATCAGTAGGAGACATTGCCCAATATTATAGCCAATGGAAATCACGGCATTATCCTGGGTTGCTAGAAGAGCTGGGACTAGAGGATATGAAAGTGTGCTCCTTCCTTGCAGGGCTGTTGCATTTTTTTGCAAGCAGGGCAGAATCACTTTTCCTCCCCATGAGTAAGGCACGTGGGCTGCAGCAGGGGATTCAGTGCCCCAAGTTCAAATGCAGGAGACAAGGAGGGACTGGAGACTTTTGCCCCAAGCAAGTGCAGATGACGGTTTTCAGGTGTGTGTAACTTGGCAAAATTGAGTGAATTTTCATGGGAATTGTAAAGGTCTCCTTCCTAAATCCAGGACTTCTGCCATGACTAATTTCCAGTTGGAGGGGGGAGCTGAGAGAGCTCTTTAGAGAAGTGGTTGGACAGCACAATTATTTTTACTTGGGGTTAGGCATTTTATTTTTCATTTGCTTTTTGACTCTGCTGCTAAAATTATTATTCCAGTAGGACTGAGTTGATCCTTATTAATTTAAGTGTCTAAAATAAAGTTATAAACGAGCTGTGTTTCCATGAGTAAGATTCTCATTCATCGTTGCAAGGTTTATTTCATGGTAGTGAAATCATTACCAGTAAGCAACTCGTGTGCTTTGAAAACACTGAAATCATTTAGGGATGATAATTAAATACAAGGGCTTGCTCTAACAGCAAGTATAGATTAGTTCAGCACACTGAAAGTTTTGCATTTAGCTACACATTGCAAGGGAAATGTGTTGTTAAGTGAACAGCATGGAGAGATCAGCCTTTAAAGAGTCTCACCCCTCTTGTTTCATTTATGCAACAAGCTTCCAGTGACTGGACCCGCCCTGATTCATTACACCTTTGTCTGTGATAGTCGACTGTGATGTTTTCCTGAATATTTTTTCCATTTAAATCAACAACTTTAACCCCAGTTTTGCCCCCTCAACTCTAATTTAGTCTCGAGTACTGCCCCTGGAAATTTTCACTTTTAGGTTTTCAAAGGATACCCAAAGTATCAAGGTATTGGATTATATTCTGTGAGCTAATCTGGGGGGAGCAGGGAATAAGCATGATCAATATCTGTGTCCTCTGGGGTTTTATGAAGAAATCCTCCCATGGAATAATTCAGCCTCTGGTTTTGCGAAGTGTTTCGCACAACTCAGTGTTACCTGGAAGTGCTCAGCATCTCACAGATCGTGAAGCTGGATGTGGACTTGGCTGTTTCACTGTTTTATATGGAATTTTCAGTGCTACAGCATAATAGTTAACAAAACTGGGCTTTGGCCAGTGTTTGTGACTTGGGATAGGGCTGTTCCCAGTGCAAGCCAGACGCCCCAGACAGTACTGTATTCACGTGCTTTGTTTTTCCAGAAGAATCGCATATCTCTTCGTTCCTCTCCTGTTACCAATTGGCTTAGTTCAGAGAGACTCTTCATGGCTCCCAAAGGTTGACTTTGGGGTTGTCATTAGTTTGAGATGTTATTGGCAGCGGGTTATAGGAGTTACCGCCAAGAAACATGTTTAGGCATTTGGATTACTCTTGTAAATTTTAATTAATCACTTTGCTGCTGTATAACGCAGCACTGTAACACATACTTAATGCTCAAGTATTCAATTTCTTACAGCAACATTGCACTGCGGGTTAAAAAATAAAGCTGTGGGGTAACAAGTGTCTACATTCATGACAGTTTTAGTAATAAAGAGGCTTTTGAAGTGTTCTCTGTGCCTGGAAGGGTCGTACACAGGGGTACACAGCAAGGACCTTAGTGGTGTTACCCCTGCACTGTCCTGTTGGCAGGGTGGTGGCGGGTGCTCTGCTCCTGCCCTGCCGACATCTCTCCAGACGGTCCTTCAGAAATGTTGTCATCTCTTGGCTCCCTCCAGATAGCTAAAATTACCCAGTCAGCTGTGTGCTGTAGTAGTCTGGCTCCTAACAAGAAGCGTGTGGTAGAGGGGTTCTGTTTTATAGGAAATGGGGTCCAGACTTCTCGGGGGCTGCCTGATGTGTTTAATCTTTGTCTGCTTTAAGGGGTGAGTACGCAAAAGCCTTTCAAACAGCAAGTGCCAAACAAAAGCAAGATGCTGAGGTGGTTTTGCTTCTCTGGTCACCACTGCAAATTGCCACCTGCGAGCTGGTGCTGAGAGGTGTGCAGAGCACGCCTCATCCCTCCCAGCCTCCGAGCAGCCTAGAGCAGCCTGTCTGTGGAGCAGCACCCACACAGTTGTCTGTCTGGATGGTCTGCCCCAAAGCTGCTGTCAGCCACAGGGGGTGTCTGCAATGGGCTTTCCTGACAACTTCCCAAGCACCTGCAGGGATGCTTCAGCTGAAGGGATCAGAAGTTCAGGATGCATGGTGAGGTGTGGTGGGGTGCCCAGGTGTTCCGTATAGACACAGACATCTGCCTTTTTTTACAAAGAGGTTTGTGCAAAACCTACAGGCCTTTTCAATAACGCTGAAATATTGCTATGACCTGAGAATTTGATAAGCACATTTGGGTGGTGCAGGGGATTTCTGCTGCTTTTGCTTTACATAAAGATGAATTTTACAATAAAAAGGCTTTCTGTTTCCAAGTTTGTTAAAGCAGCACTATGCATCAACAATAAGTGCATGAAGTAAGACAATTAGAATGGTCTGTATTGACTTTAGATGAACTACATCTGTACCTCTAGTCTTGGGACTTAGAGTAGAGCAGTAAAGTTCATGGATACTAATAGGTGTGCTATATCCCCGATACCCTTAGAAAAAGGGAGACGGCAAATGGCAGGATAAAGGGTAGGAATGTACGGTCTTCAGTTTTTGCTTGCTGTCCTTGATGAGCAGATGAGGTTCCTGCTAGAACAGGGATTTGCAAATTGTGTCTTTTGTCCTGCAAGGGATAACCAGCTGTTTGGAGCAGGAGATGCTGAGTCTTGTCTGTGTGCAGGCAAGAGCTGTTGGCGCTTCCAACATGCCCAAGGAAATAGTTTGCAAAGTCCTGCTGCGGAGTGAACACAGGTGATAAGAGCAGCCTTGCCATTAAGGAAAATGTTGGGGAGAGGAGCTGCTAGAAATCCAAAATGAGAGGGGGAAGAGGCAGGTTAGATCAGATTTACTCCTCTCTCCGGGAGCCAATGCTCGGCAGAGCCTTGCAGCCCACGTTCCAGGGCATTGCCCAGCCTAGTAGTAAATGTGTTAACATGCCTGCTACCACTGTCCTTCGGAGATGTTCCAGTCTCAGAGGTGTCTCCTCTCTGGTACCTTGTCTTTCTAGTACTCAGGCTTTCTAGTACTCAGTACTTTCCTTTTCATAAGCTACCCCATTAGGAAAATACACTCCATAGATAATTTCTTTTCAAAGTGTTTACACCCATCAATTATTTCCTCCCATCTTTTTTATTTTACTGAAGTGAAACATGCAGATTTGGTTCCTTTAACTTGTCTGAAGGGATCAGTGATTCCAGACTCCCCAAGCACTGTGTCGCTGATTCCTCAACATATGGTAGTTTGACCACAATTTTTAGCATGAATCCCTCACCACAGATAGGCTTCTGGACCAGACTGGAGTTTTGGTGTTACAGCCCTGTGCAGAGGATGCTGTGCAATAGCATCACCCTGAGACATTTGGCCAAAAATCTCTGTAAAGGGATGAAGGAGAAAACTTTGCCTTGGTTTTGATGCTGTGGTCCAGGGTACCAGTGCAGCCTAGGGACAGCCCAACATCCCAAAAGATAATGCTAAACAATATTTTTACTTCAAATCTCATTATGGAACCTGCCACCAGAGGCATTAAAACCGCTGTGATTTCCCATGATTTTGCCCAGCTCTTATTTCTGCAACAGATCTATGGTTCATCTTTCACTTCCTTTTTTTTTTTTTTTTTTTCCTACTTCTGCTCAAGAGTTTGATGAGGGGATTGACAGAGGCTCAGCACACCCTTCCACAGGTGGAATGATACAAGGGCTGACTTTTGCAGCAAGACAAAGCCATGATTTTTAAAATTTTTCTTTAAAGCGAAAACCAGACTTTGCAGCCAGCCTTATTGCCCAAATACCTGCCCTTCTGGGACGATGCACCTTTGCCTGCTCAGCGCTGCAGTAGCTGCCTGCTCCATACCACATCCTGGAGCCTGGCACTCCAACCTATTGATTGACATCGCCGTCTCCAGCTCTGATCTCATGTCTTGACCATCTGCTTCTTCTGGTGGTCTCTGGAGGGTCTGCCAATCAGCCAAGCAGGCTCAAAACTCACAGGCAAATGGGTTAGATTATTTTTGGACCTTCCTTGCAGCCATCTGTTTGGGAGGGAGCCATGGGCTTGTCTTACCCAGCTGGGTTAAGGTGCTGTGGCAGCCTGCAAAGGAGGAGGAAGCAAACAAGATGAAGAAAATTACCCTCTTCTTAAGGAGCTGAATCAGCTGCGAGACAGCACAGAGCTCTGAGCCAGCGACTGGCACCAGCAGTGAGGCATCGGGATGTTTCCCAGACCCTGTCGGAGCTGGCTGTTGCTTTCAGATGACACCAGGCAAGACAGCAAGTTTGGTGTGACTTCGAAGCTGACTCGTGTTGCCCGTGACAACCTGGGTTTGAATCTATTTTACATGCACACACATACACACGTGCATATGTTGCTATAACAACCACCCAGGACTTTTAAAAAATGTTGCACTCTCTTTTCCAGGTTGCAAAGCACTTCAGTTTTGCTGCAACCCAGGAGGCAAACAGCTGCCTCCAGTCTATTTTTTTCCCCTAAAAAATGCACTACATCAAGTATGCTAGGCAAAATGTCTGGGTTAATTATGTAAAAAGAGTCTGTAATGCCTTAGTAGGAAAAGGGGGCACACGCGGCTCAGTCTGCTCTTCTGGTGTTTGAAAGAGCCCAGCCAGTTCACGGCAGTACAGGCTGAAATGTAAATGCTGGGTTTGGTGTCCCCAGCACATCACAGTTAAATAATGGTACTGATAAAGCCACTGGTGTCACTAGGCAGCAGTAAATCACAAATCACGGATTAAGATTATGACCTGCAGCCTCTGACCCAGTGTGATCCAGACTAATGCAGCAGCCTGCAAGGCAGCAACCAGATAAGGGTGGGAGCAGGGGTTGTGAACAGCCAAGAGCCTCTATTAGCCATAGGAAGCTCTTCCATACAGCTGCAGACTCTGGTTACGGTAGTTATGGTATCCAAGCAATGGCATTTGTCTCCTGTAGCAGGCTCAGTATCAATATGCTATATTTTCCCTTTTTCTCACTGTCATGGGGACACTGAACAGCGTTGTCTTCCTAAAAAAGGGTTTTCTTGCAGGGAAGGGGGAAAGGCAGAGAGGCACAGCTACCAAATCGCATGTGTTTCACAGGGAATGTGTGTGTGATAGCTCTTGAGTGCTGGTCTTCCTCTCACGTGTGTTTGAAAGGAAGCCTTGCCCGTAGAGCAAGCCCTGATGGAGGGGAGGGAGCTCTGGTTTCCCTTCGTAGGCAGCGCTTGGTCTTCCTGTGCAGTTTGTGACCCAGCCTGCTGCTGGGGCCGCATCCTGCACACAGGGGTGGGTGTCACTCTTCTCCCTCACACCACAAGGGAGGTGACACAGAGGCTGCAGAAGGTCACTTGAGGCAGAGCTCTGAATCAAGACCAGAACATGAAATGGCACATTTTGGTGTCCCCTTGCTCACAGCTCTGCCTTGGCACAACCAGCCACTGCTCTGCCTTGGGTCGTTGGGGCTGCACGTGATCCTAGGCAATCAGATATGAGGCGTGCAGTGCTATTTCTCCAAAAGTTGTTAAACTTGCTAGCAAAACACGTCCTGTCACCCCTAAACGTAACCTACAATTCTTCATGTGTTGATTTAATGGACAAAGTTTCTGCTGGATCATCGTATTCCTAGTTCAAGCTCATTACATAAGGAAGAAAATACCTTGTGATCCTGAGATTACCATAGCGCAAACACCAATGTCTAGGATAGCCTACACTTTTTTTCCCACCCAGAAGCTGTGTTGAGAGAATGGAGGGAAAAATACTTTGGATATTTGTTTAGGATTTCTAGGTATGTGATAGTCCAAAACCAGCTGCTGCAAGTAGATCGATGGTGGTCTAGAAATCCCAGGGCAATAGATGCATAGGCAGTAGAGATCTGTGCAGCCTGAGAGCACGGGTTAAGCTGGATCCATCTAGGTGGTGCCAGATCCCTTCTGGAGATCCTGCAAGACAGGTTTGCCTGCGGTGCTGTGTTGAGCTTTTTGGAAGGAGTGCGGGAATGTGATGCTCATGTTCAAACCACGTGGTTGGTTTATATCTCTTGGTATCAACCATGCTTTTCAGTTTGTATGAGGGGTCTTCAGTGATTTCAGCACTTCCAGTGGGTTTATGATGCAAAATGCTGTCTGCAGACATGGACTTGGATACTAGTAGGTGTTTCATGGTCATGTTTGGTAGGTGATGGTGGTCTCCTCTTGGCATTTGAGACTTAATGCTTGATTACAGACTGTGCTGAGCAGTGTTTAAACAACCGTGCGGGATGCTTTGCCCATGTTCAGAGGTGGGGTCCACAAAAGGTCAGAATTTGATGTAAGCATGCATTGTTCCAGAAATTTGTTTGTTTTTCCAACACGTGCCTTTACCCATCATGGCTGACTGGAGACCACAGAGCCTACCTGAGAAAATAAAGAGCTTTTCAACCAGATATCACCAGCTCAAATACAACTCAAACGATAATTGTAATTATTTTGAGGATTGGGAACGGCTCGTAACACCAGAAACCATCGTACTCTGCTCACAGTGGTGGCTTCCAGAGAAAAGCCTTGAACTGGTTCTGCAGACTGACCTCCCTTCGAGGCAGGCAGTGTGATGTACTGGCACGGCAGCGCTCATGGGAGGCTGGTCCTCAGTGACAGCTCTATTTGCCAGGCCAAAGCTAAACTCAGCTTTGATGTACAACTTCTTCTCCAACGTACAAATTAGCTCATTAAACACTTTGCATAAGATACACAGGAGCTGGCAGTGAGGGAGAGGAAATCAAACCCGCTCAAGCTTTGTTCACCTGTGTTCAAAGTCATGAAACCTTCCTGCAATGATTCATCCCAAGCCACAGGCTCCAGAGCCCTGGTTTGCCTTCTCCAGAGCTGCTCCACGGACAGGGACAGGCTGCTGAGCTGAAAAGAAGCTTTTTAGCTGCAAAATTGTGCAAGCCATCGTGTGCTATTTCTGGAGCACACTGTAATGTATGCGTCTAGCCTGGCTCTCTCCAGCAACGGCCAAATGTTTTTCAAGCAGTAAAGAAGGTAAAATAGAGCAGCACTGTACCGGAGCCAGATTTTCCACGCGTTCCCCAAGCAGAGCCTGCAGAAACCTGCCTGTGTACTCGCGGACACGTAATTAAATGCATCGGTCACCAGAAGGATGAAGCAAAGGGACTGGGGACCTCAGTTTGGCAGCTGTAGCCGGTTCTGATGCACTGTGGCAGCACAGGCAGCACGTGCACTCCCAAATTGGGGCCAGCACAGCCCAGATTGGGGCGAGGGTTGGCACTGCTGAGCGAGCAGGGAGGGTCATACCAAGCGGAGAGAAGTGGCAGGGAAAGGGAAGCAGCGACGTGTAGTAACCTGTTGCCCCAACTGCAGCGCTTGCAACCCCTCGATTTCAGCTCACCTTCGGGAGGAGAGTTGGGATCGCTGTCTCACTGCCAAGACATCATGCAAAGAGCATGTCTCGGTGGCACAGCACAGTGTCACGGTGCAAGGGTTGAACTGCCTCGTTAGGGGACTGGGAGGAATTACGGTGATGTTAGCTTGTGTCTTTGCTGGTCTACGCATTGCTGTTTCTAAGGAGGGAGCACTTGCCAAGATTGTGCTGCACAAACATGGCCCAACAGCTTCTGGACCTGGGGGGAGACTATTTGGGGCTGAGTGGTGCATCTTGGCATGGGCTGCTGAGCCCTGATGACCTTTAAGATCCCTTCCAACCTAAACTCTTCTGTGATTCTTTGCTGCTGTCAAACAAATGTCATGTTGTCACTGTGTGTATCAGGAAGCCTTTGGGACAAAGGGACAGTTGCAAGGGCCTTAGTGTGGGAAGCATCACCCCTTCTCCCATCTGACTGGTCTCCAGCACCCTGTCCTGGCTAATCCTGCTGGGCAGGGGGACTCACCCCTGTAGGGTTGCAGGTCCCAGCTGAAGATACACTACAAGATGGGACACCCCTCCCAGTAGACACCCTTCCTCACCCTCTCCCATCCTGGGGATCTCTTGATCGATCTTCACTTGCTCCATCAATTTGGAAGCCTGCTGTAACTTTGGGGGGGGGAGGGGAGGAGGGAGGGGAGGGGGATGGGAAAAGGGTGATGAAAACCAAGGGGGAGAAGAGATGGAGCAATGGACCTGTCTGCCTTCCCTTGGAAGATGATCAGGGTCACCTGCTGTCCCTCTTGCTGGATGCTGCTACTCAGAGGAAATAAAAGGGAAAGAAGGAAAGAAACCAGCAGAGTCACAGGCTAAGGACTGTGCAGAAATACTGCAGGGTGGGATCTGGATCAGCCAGAGCTTGGCAGGTTTTTGCACACACGCATGGCGGCAGTTCCCAGCCATAGCAGGGAGATGGACAGAGATGTCTCCTGTTTCCCTTCGGGAAGCTGGCAGGTATACAGGCCTCTGTGATATCACCGAGCACCTGCGAGCCTCTTTGTATTTACTGGTGGGGAGTTTTATATCTGTCAAATGAGGGAGCAATGAGTGTTCTCTGGTGTTTTAGGAACGCTGCTGGCTCTCTGGGAGCAGTGTAGGGGCAGGTGCAGAACACAACAGAGATCTGAGCTGGGACTTTATAGATCTCTGCAAAGCCTTCGGTAAATTCGTGTTTGAGAAAGGGGCAACAAAGTCCCTTAACACAATTTAGTAGAAAATTGAATGTTTGTTTCTCTCATGTGCTTTGGGAATTAACAGCACCATGTCTATGGTGCTGTATTCCGATGCTAAACCCAACGTTTACTCACAACCTCTATGGGCTGATTTTGTAGCACTTTTTGGTCTGTCACTCATGTTAAATTAAAACATCATTTTCTTGTAAGACAGATGCAAGATTAACATATAAATATTTTTTTCTTTGTCAGGTGTTACTGGGTAGGGTGTTTTATCTTCACCAGTACCTTTAGCCTTTTGTTCACAAAGATTTAAAGTATTCTCAGTGTTCATATTCAGCCCTGTCCTGCTAGTGCATTTGTTTGTGCGTATGTGCTTTTGTAATAAGATTGTATGGAGTTTTCTGTAACTTCATACTAGCTCTGCGTCTGCGTGAGTGTGCCAACACACTTTCAGGAGAAGCCACTAATAAGGATGCAGATTTAAAATTATCTCATCTAATTGCTGGCAGCGGAAGGTACAGTGAGGAAGATGTTATGAAAGATTGCTGGATGGCCTAACAGTGTTAGTTCCATTAAATCCTCAGAGTCTGACCTGTCTGTAGTTATTTCCTCCTGCGTAATGAGAAAAATGAATTTAAAGAGACAGTAAGAGCAACCATGGATGGGGGTATCTGAAGGACCTGGAAGAAGTGTGGTGCTGAGGGCAGATCGTGGGAACCATTGGTGTAGGTGCAGCACTCCCTGCCTCAGCTTCCACATCAGTGAAATGGGGCTAATCACTCGCTTGCTTGTCTGAGATTATGAGAATGAATGGATGACTATAAAGTGCCCAGAAGTCTCTAGCTAAAAGGAGTCATGCAAGGGCAAAGCTGCTCCCCACGTCGCCCCCGGCATGCTGCTGTTTTGCAGGCTGCAGTTGCTCCTCTTGTGCTCACTTGGGTGCCCGGCCACTGTTGGCCCCTGACATTGCTCCGTGTCCCTGTGGGGCTGCCCCATGCCTGAGGCTGCTGCCTGGAAGGGCTGACAGCAATTTCATTAGCTATGCCCAATGGCATCTTCCTCCTGGTGCCTTTTTTTCCTGCATCCAGTATGCATTACGGATAACTTTGTTCTTTAGCTCTGGTTTAAGCCATTCTCAACCTTTTGAACAATTTTTTTCCTGGGTACCTTTCCATAACCCATTGTGGTTTTTAGTTTTCTGTTAAGGCTTAGCCCCACCGGTCCTGAGGTTGGAAGTGAATAATCAGTGCCCGACTGTGCCCCAAGCAGCTCACCCTGTTGAAGTCTGTGGCAGGGCCAGGGCTGGGTGTGCAGGCAGCCTGGAGGAGTGCTCATGTTTATTTTCCATCTCTGTAGGAGTCAGGATGGGGTCCAGTTTGCATTAAGGGTCCAGTTTTAGGAGCAGTAGAAAGCCCATCACTAGTCAGTCTCCTGTGCCTTGTCTTTGTACATCTGGAAATGAATAATTTCGTATATAAAGAAAAATCGCTGCAACGATATTCTGCAAAATTATTTGCTCTTATATCCAGGTGCCATGTGAGAAGATGACAGCATAGAGAAAAATGGCTAAAAGATTAGGCCAATACAGTGGCAGGAGGGATTGCAGATAAAGGGTGAAAGAGCAAGTAAGAAAAAGCCCTAATGTCTCAGTGGGAGCAAGTAGAAAAATACCTGAGTTGCTGCCACAGTTGAAGGGGATGCAAATGTGTCTGGTGTAAACGGCATACATTTAACACTGCCTCGTTACATTAAGGTCTCATGTTTTCTTCCCCAGGCTCCCTTTCCCAGGTCACCGTATGAACACCTGAATCTCCTCAAAGCGTCAGAGAGATGAACCTGTAGGGGCTTGTCCACAGGTAAGAGGCTCAACCATTGCTTTGGTGCTTGCTCCAGTGATTCAGGAAGTGTGGGGGACCACAGAGCCTGTGCCCACGCTGCCTGACCTTGTGATGGGAGGCTCACTGTCTGCCAGGGTTTCTGCAGGTTTTATGCCCCTCTGAGACAGCGCGGTCGCAGGGCTTTGCAATTCCTAGAGCAGGCTTATGGTGACGGAGCATTTAAAAAGATGTTTTGAGGGGCAAGGACTGAGCCAGGCTTATGATACTGGGGTTTTATTTTATTTCTACATATCGTGTGCATCTGATTTTGTTTGTGGCTGCCCAGCCAGAGCAGCCTGTGCTCCTGCACAGGACTTGCTGTAATTTTCTGATGTGGACTGCAGTGCTAGGGTGGAGTTGGCCCCTCCAACTGCCGCCACGGTTTTCTTTCTGGCTGTTTATCCAGCAGCTGCTTAATATAAAATATTTAGAAACAGAAGCTCTTATTGGGTTTTTCCCCTTGCGGCTGAGCTACATGATCAACAGTTACCCAAATTCTGCCCTCCCTTGTCCGCTCTCACTGTCCCTTACAGCCCTGCCATTTTCCCCTTCCAACCTTCATGGAAGCGCTACACTTACTGATGAAGTTTTATGCTCCTTAGGGATACTGTTTGCCCAACTTTGGGGAAGTTTGTAGAAAATACTGTTCATGGAGCTCTTGGAGAACCCCCCAGGAGAAGGTGCTGCACTGCTGGGTATTGACACTGGCCACCAGCACATTGTAGAGGTGCAACCCGGGGTCTGGCATCTGTGTTGGGCAGATCTTAAGGGCTGGAAGTCACTTGGCTGATAGGAGGCAGATGAACACAGTCCTTGAGCGAAAAATGCCTTTGTTTTCTGCTTTAGAGCATAGGGCGTTATCTGTAGGGATGCACATCCCATGGCAGCTTGCTGCTGGCTGCGGCCAGGTTCACAGAGACAGGGGCATGTTGCAGACCCACAGACACAGGTTATTTTCAGGGTTAAAACGCGGTGGCGTGGGATGGGCAGCACAGCAGCATTCCCTGCACAAGCAAAAGAGCAGGAAAGCCGCTGGGAAAAAGGACAGGCTGGAGGAAGCTGCAGTGCTGCCCCTGCAGAAGCCGCAGCCTTTTTCTCGTGGAGAAGCTGTTGGCCTGGAAATAACGTGAGAGCGGCCAGGGAAAAGCACAGCTCCCTGGAGAGCAGCAGCTGCTGCCCCGCTGCGGCACAGCCAGGCCCGTTGTCTCATCGGCGAGCGTTAATTGAAGGGGACAGAGTTTGCACCCTGGGAGCATCAGGTAGCCACACTCCGGTGAGGGCTCAGAGCCGTCTCCATCAGCAAATACTTCTTGCTCGACTGCAGTTATAGCTCATTATCTCGCTGACCTTTAATTTCACAAGTGTTTCTTGCAATGTGTTTCTTCAGCCTTGTCCGGCTTCTGACCTCCATTCCCAGTGGCAGCAGGATAATATATTCATCTGCTGTGCTGTCTAGTCACTTCACATCCCTCCCTCCACCCCTCCGTCTCTGTCCTTTTTGGCAATCTGTCATCTTTATTTTTGGTACGAGTCCAGGAGCTGAGTAAAAAGTACTTGGGCAGCTGGAGCGAGAAACAATGGGTTTTAAACGTGTTTTAACGTGTTTGTAAACAACTGCACTTTATCAGGGTCCCTGCCCAGCACACTGGCAGCAGACAAAACTGATGAGACTCTCCTGAGATCAGAATTAATTACTCTGCATGAAATGGTGCAAAACAGGCAACGATGCAGTGGGAAATATCTGCTGCTCTGTGGTCCGTGTCTGTGTCTATGCTCGTCACTGTGGCCACTGAGCACCTGAGATTGCTTTGCTCTTGGCTGTGGCAGGGAAGATGAGGAAAGAAAGCTGAAAACATTGGAGGACTGTGTGGCTGTGAGTATCCACTTCGAGGATGCTCAAAGTGAGGAGTGTCCAGTGGGATGTCACCCTTGTTGGAAATCATCTATCAGGGAAGGTCAGTACAGGGAATAATGCTACTGTCTTGACAAAATATCCCCATTTCTCCTGATTTCCCAGCTTGTTCCTGGTGAAAAAAAAATAGTTTTGTGGTTTCTTTGTATCAGGGAATTAAAAAACCCTTTATTGAGGATGATTTGAGAAGGAAAGCAAGCAGGGTAAAGAGCTGTAGTTGGAGGACATGGATTGGATGATACCAAGCAGCCCATTTAGTCCCAAATCACCAATTTTGATGCATAAAGACTGAATTTGCAGGTGTGGGACTCACACTCTGTCTGAGGGCTGTGAGTAGAGTGGGGTTGACGTCATGATATGACTGTTCATACTTGGAGGAGCTTTTCTAGTGAGGACATAATGGAGGAGAAAAATCAAAGGGCTTTGAAATCAATCCCTTTGCTGCACAGTGACTCGGCTGACAAACCCCAGGTTGGTCTGTGGCTGCTCCTGCTTGGGGGATGGATGCAGCCGGTTTCTGACTCTTCTGTGAATAACTGTAATAGCAGAAATTGGCACGGTGACTTGGAACGAGATCTAATTAATTAATACAAGACATGCTGGGATTAAATTTTATTAAACCTTGGAATCAGGGTAGACTAGATGAAATGTAAGCAAAGGTTGGGAAGGGAAAGGAAAGGAGGGGTATGTGCCACATGTGCTGCCTGCCAGTGCTGCCACTGTCATGCCTTTTGCCAGTGGGATACCGAGGGCATGCTCGGGTTATATATAGATAAATACATATGTCCATACACATATGCGTATGTATACACGCAGGCATATATACCTGCTTTCATTCCAGCAAGGGCGATCAGGGAGGCTCTGCTTTCCTTATCTCATTGCTCTGATTTTTTACGTGCAAGGTGACTGACCCATCCCTTTCTCCTGCAGCAGGTTGTAAGCCGGGCACCTCTGGCCATGTAGTCCCTAATATCATATGGAGTAAAGAGGAGGCTTCTTTTGCTTTTCCTCTGGTCCTGTGCTGATGAACATGTCGTGCTTCATCCAGACCTGCCTATTATTTCATAAGTGATGTCAGCTCCATATTTACAGCCAGTAAAATGATTTGGGATCTTCTGGAATGGAAATTTAAGACAGTCATTGCTCACGTAGTTGCATCTTGATGATCTTAGTAGTCTTTTCCAACCTAAAAGATTCTATGATCACACTTAGTGTGCTTCCAGAAGCTGTCTGGTCAGGCACATATGTGCTGGCACAACTTTACATTGCTGGACTTCGCAGGAATAGCTTTTTTGGACAGGTAACCAAGTGGGGTGTATGCAAAACCATCGGCTCACCAACAAGAGGTGCAGCACAGGAGCCAGCCTCTTCAGGGATGTTGTTTTGCCTGCCAAATCTCTAGCATCCCACACGAGCCGTCTTTTCTTTTGACAGTTTCAGGAATATACTTAATACTAATTTTAGCTCTCCCTCCAAGGTGGATATCTTTGGGGTTTGGGCACAATGAATGCCTTATTCATAAAACTACAAACACTGTAAAAAGTAGGGGGGGGGGGGGGAGAGAAGTGTCCTACCCTAAAATGTTTCTGATCTCCAAGCAGCTATAATTTTGGCTTGCTCGGAGAACAAGCTGAGGTAGTGTTCATTTTAACAGCCAGGAAAGGGCTGTCTGTTTATATTTAGGGCCTTGTAGATTTGCACAGTATATGCAGGTGGCACATTAAAATGTGTGGATGATTTCTTACCAGGATATAGCTGTGTTTTTGCTGGACTGCCTTTAATTCTGTGTGAAGGCTAAGTAAGTAAGCACTGAAAATTTTGTTGTACCAGTTTCTGGGGTTAAATTTTGTAGCCTTTGGAGTGTTGTTTTGAGCTTAATCCTGGTGAATTCCTCCCATGCACCTTCCTACACAGTTTTGCCCAGAACACATGTTTTTAAGAGCAGTTTGGCAGCTCCTGCCACTTTCAGTTTGTGGGGCACTGGCACTAGCAATCATCATTCAGTTCTACTGGATGAGTGTTACTAGACCACTGCACTGAAAATAAGTAGGTAGGTAAAGTGCATCTTCCAGCAGTGAGGTAGGTCCAGGATCTCAGTCAACTTGCAGTTGCAGCTCTGACCTTCGCCTCTGCATAGACTCTCTCTGGAGAAGACTGTGCCTCCCATCTATCTCCAGCCTTGGTCATTATCCCACTGGCTCCAGGAGCTGCAAAAATGGATTCACCTGGAGTCACCTTGATTTTGACAGGTTTTGCTTGGCATGAGGTGAAGAGGATAGAATATCCAAAACAAGTGTGCTTTTGGGCCATGGCTTCTGGGGTTGGGTCATTGTTGTTGTTTGTCCCCCAGTACTGTGAAGTCCTGGTCAAGATGCAAAAGAGAGAGCTCTCCAGCATGGCTGGTCCTTCAAAGAGAACAGCTTTCATCTCTGGAGAACCAGAAATTGTTACAAAATGTGCATGCTGCTTGTTTTTGAGCTGTGTCTGAGAAGTGAGTAAAGATGCTGAAGTTCTCTGGCCTATATTTGGGAGTTAAAAGCCTGGTCCAGCCACACATCATTCTTCTGCCACCCCTCAGAAATTGCTCCCTGTCTACTAATCTTGCTCTGATAATAAGTAATGCCTTTTTCATGGGGGAATCCAGATGCTTATTTGGTATTTGCAAAGCTTACCAAGATTCCAGAGCTGAGGAGGTTTGTAAAAGTAGAATGTAGCTATTAACATCAGTTGTCTTGGTCTCCTGGAGAGTGCCTGGGCTCCAACGTTTGTTCAGAGATCCAAAATTAGAAGATTGTTGATGTTTTTTTCATTCAGAGTTAAGGCCTGTTTCAGTAAATTGAAACACCAGGCAACTGCGAGTAAATGAGGTTCAAAGGGGATGTAAGAGACGGATAGAGTTCAGTGCACAGAAAAGACTGAATTTTAATTCTGTATTCCTGTAACATAGCATGGCAGGTATATGGTCTTGGGAGATGGGGTAGAAAAAAGTGGAATCCAGGTTCTATTTCCATGAAAATATTTCCATGCATGTTTGGGTATTTTGCTGTGGTAACCAGAGACCCTATTTTTAGAATCTTTCCCAAGATGCTTCTCTATACAACATTGAGTTGCTTGGGAAGCTGGTGTACCAAGTTGCCTCAGGGGTTTTCAAGTTAAAATGAGTATTAATTCAGAAAAATTCCAAAGTATTATGCTCTTCTAAATTGGTCAGATTTTGTGTAAGACCTTTTTGACCGCATGTCCTGCCTAGACTTTGTGTTAGGCATCTCTGAGATCCCAAATTCCAGGTATGATAAGGGTCTTCTTTTATCTGGCCAGATCCTAACTACAGAATATTGTAATGGCAACTTGTCTTAACAGTTAAACAGAGTAATCCCAAAATATACATTAGCATTTTTAATCACAGTATTTTTGGCCCTCGGCCCGCGAAGCTCCTCCAAGTCTAATCTAGGAGAGATCAGCTCTCTGTTCTCCTGCAAAGATTCATCACGGAAAGGGAACCAGCCCACAGGTTTAGTTGTATATTTCTGTGTGACTCTCTGGTGAAACTTTTACCCTATCTTGTTCATCTGCAAGCCCTTCAGATTTTACTAGGCTATCACTGGGGTATTTATGTGTTCCAGTTTTCAAAATGGAAGATGTTTAGAAGATCCAGGTTGAAACATTTATTTCTTAGGAAAGTATTGTTATACTCCACAAAGTATACATCCAAATAAAGCAAAGGCAGTCCTGTTCAAAGAAGCCACAAACAACGTCAACAGAGAAAGGCAAGATTCTTTTTCAAATTTCATTCTTCATATTTTATTTTCTTTCATCCATAATCATTTAAATGCAATCAAATGTATTTGAAATAATAACAACAGCACAGCAATTGCACTTTATCCATAGCATGCTCATGAACACATTGTCTTTTGTGATATATTGTTTCGCTCTTGGATTTTTTTCAAAGATGTTCTGCAAAATGTTTCCATGTGCATTTTAACAAGACAATTCTCTGTCTATACATGGATTTTGTACTAGAACAATTTGCACTTGCTCAAGGGCTCCATTATTCTTTTAAAATTTTAGAAATGCAGTAACTAAAACTGCAAAGAAATGTCTGCACACTGTCAGATTCAGAGGAAAAGGTGTCCTTACATATATTCATTGCTTCCACACAGGCTATCAAAGGGATTGACAGGGACACTGGGACAGTTTGGCCTAATGGAGGCCCAGGATTGGCACGCCAATTTTTAATGCATTTCAATATTTGAGTCTTCAAGAACTGAAGCACCACAGCTTTTAAAATGATCTGTGAGTAATGGGTCATCTTCAGTCAATGTGAACAACGTTGCTGTTAAGAGAAGTGTATGGATGATGGATTTGCCTCTGTGTGACGCATCAAGCGTGTGCATTAAACTAACATGGGTATTACGCAGTGAAAATCCTAAAGTGGAAAATGATATGCTGCTGTTAACATTTGTAACATGGGAGCTCTCAGCTGCTGAAGCCTTTTACTTTTTACAAGATATATCTCAAGTATGTGTTGTTGACTGAGTTACAGTTCAAACTCTGTTCTGTAGCCACAGAAGCAATTATAATATTCATAGAATCGTAGAACGGTTTGGGTTGGAAGGGACCTTAAAGATCATCTAGTTTCAACTCCCCTGCCATGGGCAGGGACACCCTCCACTAGACCAGGTTGCTCCAAGCCTCATCCAGCCTGGGATGGGGCATCCACAGCTTCTCTGGGCAACCTGTCCCAGTGCTTCACCACCCTCTCTGTGAAGAATTTCTTCCTGATATCCAATCTAAATCTCCCTGCTTTCAGTTTAAACCCATTACCCCTTGTCCTGTTGCTGCAGGCCCTTGTAAAAAGCACCACCACCACCCCCCTCCCCAGCTTCCTTGTAGGCCCCCTTCAGGTACTGGAAGGTGCTATAAGGTCTCCCCAGAGCCTTCCCTTCTCCAGGCTGAACAAGCCCAACTCTCTCAGCCTTTCTCCATAGCAGAGGGGCTCCAGCCCTCTGAGCATCTTTGTGGCCTCCTCTGGACTTGTTCCAACTGGTCTATATCCTTCTTATGCTGAGGGCTCCACAGCTGGACACAGAACTCCAGGTGGGGTCTCACCAGAGCAGAGCAGAGGGGGAGAATCCCCTCCCTCGCCCTGCTGGCCACACTTCTCCTGATACAGCCCAGGATACGGTTGGCTTTCTGGGCTGCCAGTGCACACAGCCTGCTCATGTTCAGCTTTTCACCCCCCAGCACCCCCAAGTCCTTCTCCTCAAGGCTGCTCTCGATCCATTCTCCACCCAGCCTGTTCTTGTGCTTGGGATTGCCCCGACCCAGGTGCAGGACATATTATTTGTTTAGTCTCAATTCGCATGGTTTTTATATGTATAAAATACATCTTCTCCCACTCAAGGAGATAGCTAACTCTTTTTAGTGTTTTGAATTTGCTTAAATCCCATGTGACCATAGTTAGGCATTTAATCCTGGAAGATTAAGTAACTTTTAAACTCAAAAAGATACCTGAGTTTTAAGAGTGGTGTTTACCAGCTCAGTTTCATGGTGACACAGATAAACAAAATGTTCTTATTTTTTCTTGGTTGTTTTATGTTTTCTTCTATTATTGTTATACCACAGAAGCAAAGTTAAGTAGGTGAGTAAATAGCACCTTACAGCAGTCGGGTGGGTAGGTTCATTGTCTTATTTGTTCTGGCTACAGAATGTGAATGTTAAAAACAGGAGGCTAGGTAGGGACCCGGTTACGTACAGGTAAAGTCAAGAAGAAGCATTTAGAAGAGTGAAACTGAAATCTGTGCACATATTTAATCTTCATTGGTATTAGATCTGTTGTCCTATTGTGGTGACGGGGAAGCTGATGATAAAACGTTGGTGTTACAGCACAGGGAGAGGCTGACATGAAACCTCTCCCTTGTGTACAACTGTCCTTTTACCAGTGTAAAACCAACTGCACATGTATTAACCCAGCTCACACTATGCGGAAAACTTGTCTGAAAGCTATTAGACATGGGTGGTCCTGGTATGACAGCATGGTTCATACTACAGCGATCTGGCAGCAGCAGCATTTTGTCATCTGCTGGTTGTGGTAACACGACAGTCAGCGTGAAGTATTCGTTTGAAGAATGTCAGTGCATAAGCTCATTTTTATCCCAAACCATGCAGTGAGCGTTACTGAGATGAGTGTGCAACGACAGACATTTCCAGTTTTGTTGGCACTAATTGAGATGGATGTGAAGGATTTCTATAAATCAGTGCAATATTCAGAAAGGGTGATCACTTTGAAGATGATTGCAGTGGCAATGTCTCCAATACACAGAAATTTGATCAGTACAATACTGTAAAGGTACACAGGATATGCTAGTCTTGTTATTTAACCTGCTCTGAAAATGCAAGAGCATGTGGCCTCTAACAAGATTAGATATTACATTTAAAAACACTAAGCCTGTTAATGCAGTGCGTAATTAAGCCCTGGAATTCATTGCCAAGGAAAATCGTCAAGTGGAGTTTAATAGCGTTTTAAAAAGAGACAGACACGTCTATTATTAATAAAACGAGGCATAGATCCATTCTGTGAGAGGTATAAAACAGCAAGCTGCTTAAGAAAGAGTCTTACATGTGCAAGTCAAACACTGCCTGCCTAGCAAGGACACATTTTTCTTTTCCTTTTATGCTCGCTGTTACGTTCTGATTTGCACTTGCCTTTGAAGTGCTGGCGCCTATGGCCGGGGAGATGTCTGCAGAGCTGCAAGGTCCACGGCAGGTCCTGCATCTCTGACCAGGAGATTAGGGAGCTGCTCAGATAAGCAGCAGGTCAGCTGAGGCACTTCTGAGAGCACTCGTGCCATTTAAGGTCACCGTACCATTTAGCAGAGCAAATAAAAAAGGTGTCGAGGCTTCCAGTGATGCAGGGTGTTTTTGTAGCCGTTTGCCTGTAAACAGCCGAAAGTGGGGCTCAGTGGATCACTGCATGTCTGAGCTGCAGGTTTGGTTATGAGCTTTTTAAGAAAAGCTGGAGGAGCAAGCAGGCCAATGAAACTGGCTGCCAGCAGCCTCAGAGTATTCCTGGGCTTTCACGACCCAGGGATTGTGCTAGGGTTAACCTAAGCAAAATCCACCGAGAAGGAAAATGGGATGAACCTTGTCTAACCAAATGCATGTCCTGTATCTGCACTTTTTGTTCAGGCAGAGCTTTACTCCTTGATTCCTTTCTCTCTTAATCAGCTTTACGCCACTGTAAATCTATGAGGTGATGTGTGATGACCTGCTGATGGTTTCTGTCACACCAGTTCATGATCCGGTGGGCATTAACATTTCATGCTTGATGAGATTGTGCATGGCTGGGTCCCATCCTGCACTGCATAAGGAGAAGAGTTCTGTTTTGAGGGGAGGCAGAGGCATGATCTGGTGATGCTGCAGCAGAACGTGACCGCTCTGCCTGAAGGCACTTGCTGGGACCTAGAGCCACCGCAGCACCTTCTCGTATGACAGTGTTGGTTTGTGGGGCAGCCATGGGATATGGTGGACACAACATGTGCTTCTTGCCTCTGATCTCAAGCTTTCCTTGGTCTGGCCCATGCCAGCCTCTGACAGCACTCATGGAGAACGCTGTGATGTGGATTATAGTGGAGAGATGGATGCCTAGGACCAGATTCTCCATGTCCATGCTGGGCATTTCATGATGCTCAGACTTGCCCAGTACCAGCAAACTCTGGGGCAGGGAAGCCCTGGGGCACTACAATGTCAGTCCTGGGCAACCTGCTCTAGGTGGCCCTGGCTGAGCAGGGGGTAGGACTAGATGTTGCCAGAGTGCCTTCCCACCCCAACTATGCTGTGTTAATGTGCCTATGCAGGATATTTCCCTTATACGCGGGCACCCTGGGGGCGAGTCAGGGATTAAAAATAATAGTCCAGTGACCCTGCCACTGGTGAATAGCCTCTTGAGAGCCAGGCTCCATGTGTCTGCTTCTCATGCTCTTGCTGTGACATGGGATAGGGCATATGGAGCACTGGAGCTTGGGATATGGTAGACCCAACTCCAGCCCCTTCCCAGCTTGCAGGAGGCAGTCTGGGCAGCAAAGTCTCAGCTTTCAATCTGCTCCTTTCCCTCCATGTCCTGGGAACTGCCTAGTCAATTTCCCCTCTCTGTCATCCCTCTGGGCTTGACTGTGCTGCTGCATCCCACTGGTTGCTGCCATCTTGGATGATAAACCCTAAAAGGGCAATTCACCTTTATGTGCCTTGCATGGGCGGTAGTGAGCAGAGGCCTGGGAGAGGCCTGGCTCTCCCTTTCCACTGATGTGGCCTCTGGGAGGTGATGTGCAGATTTACCAGCTGGAGAAAAGAAAGTTTTCAAGCTCATGATCTCTTTTTAACCTTTTCCTTGAAGCCTGTGTTACTTCCAGTAATCCATGCTCAAAATGGGTGGTGGTGGAGTATTCCACAAACCCCCTGACTCAAGCTACTGATCCCAGGTCTCTGGGCTATTTGAGAGCCAGCCCTCTGCCAGGACTACCCGAGGAAGCCTGCTTCATGCTTTCTGCACCTCCTCTTCCCCCCTGGCTGTGGCAGTCATGGGAATGACAGGAGTCCAGCAAGCCCCTTACACTTCGTTATGAGCCTTTGTCTGGGAAAGTATGTAAGGACATCCTTACAGTTAATTATGTTTCAGCACCCTCCCTAAGTAGGCATGTTTTTCAATCGAGACCCTAAGTTGGAGGTGAGCAGAGACAGGATGGGAACCTTACTACCTTTACCCTGCAGGTTTGAAGTTGATTTTATGCCAAAACATCATTTATTTCTGCCATCTCAGAAATTAAGCCTTTGCTGTCTGTGCTCGATGCTGAGATACGTAGGTCTCACTGCATAGTTCTGTTAGCTCAATTTACCTTTCTCTTCCAAGACAGTTTTAGCACTAATTGACAAGAATTCAAACCAGTTTTCTCTCCTGGTAATGTGGCTTCATTGCTTATAATTGACCTGCTTTTCTGGCAGTGAAGAGAGCTTTACCAGCCAGCATATACTGTGTGACTGTAGCCTGTAATTACTTAGATTTAAGTCCTTGAAGGAAAATTTGAGGAGCTTTCTCTGCTGAATGGAAACTGTAAAATAATATATAAAAGAAAAATTTCCAAGCTAGTCTTTTAAACATTTAAGCAGAGTCAGGGAAGGAAGCTTAGCACTTCTGAGCTGGTGGCAGAATACAGCTTTCTGGAGGAGGTTATGGTTTCAGATCCCCTGGATGGATGACCAAAGAAGTAATTTTTATGTCACCCTCTAATACCTGTTGGTTGCAATGGGTGACACAGAGGTACCAGAACAGTTTTGCCATTATAAAAGCACACTGTACCAAAGAAACCTCGATGCTTAGGTGTTGCCATTGACCACAGTCCTGTGCAGCACTACAGCCAGTTCCAGTTGCTGGCACTGACCTATGCACACACCAACATCTCCACACACCCTGCTCAGGGCACCCCAATCCCCCTGGTAGACAATTTTTCCTGTGGTCTCACCAGTGGAGAGACACATGCACCCCACTGGCTCACAGGACCTTCAGCAATTTGCCAACTAATCCAGCTTGGTGTTTGGTGTTTGCTACTGATCACACTGACCCCTGGTCTCAGTCCAGCTGCTGCACCCAGACCCCATACACACAGGCACACGGAACAGAGTCCCTCACCCAGGAAAACAGTTGGAAATTAATTTCAATAGAAGATAGGACAGACTGCACTCATGATGCACAGGGCATGGATACACAGGGGATGGCCCTTCTTATCTCCCCTCTATTTTTCCTCATATGTTCCTCCCAAAACCATCTTGATCCCTCCCTTCCTCAACTGTGGTTCCTTCCCTAAACATCTGATTGTAAGTGTTGTGCAATCCCCAGATGCCCTTCCCCTGCATCCTAAGTGTTCCACACCCCCTCACTCCCAAAGGAGCTCCAGTTGACTCATCTCAATGGGTTTCACAACTGTACCCTGGGGCTGTAGCTCTCCTGGGACAGCCCTGGGAGGAGCCAGGTAGGATGTCCCTTCTGAGCCCATAATTTGAGTCTCCACCTGCCATTGTGCCCTGTGCTCCTCTGGGCTTGTGGAGATGGGCCTGGGATGGGCCTACGACTAGCTGGGCAGGGTGTTATTTGGCTTCACCACCTGCCGTGGACTCTGTTCTCATCTGTGGGTGTGCAGGTGAGATTTGTATTGCCTAACCTAACATAGTCCACAGAAGTGGTCAAGTCGGTCATGGCCATGTCCTGTACGACTTTGCATGGCAGTCTCCACTAAAAGGGGACGTCTCCCACTTTTCCTCACAGAAGGTGAAGGTTGCAGGAGCAGATGTCTAAGGGGAGCAGCAAACTTCTAGTCCAAGATAACATCATAAAACTTACTCTGGGAAGGAGGGGACTGCCCATCAGCAGTTCTCATACAGCACCTCTCATACCTGTGTCAGAGATCAGCTTTTGTGCCTCATGCTGAATTTGGGGGCTGCTTATGCCTAGTGGGTGGTGTTCGAGCAGGTACCTTGCCTTGGAATCAAGACATAGATTACATATGAGCAAAGTGTCCAGCTCCAAAGTTTGGTGCATTTCTGAGCATGTGTGGGTGCCTGAATGCAAGCACCCAGGGATATTTTAGGTGCTACATGGCCTCTAGTCAAGTTTAGGCATCTGCAAGGCTAAGCAGCTTGGAGCGTGGCAGGTCTGGATTGCTTTCCTGAACACACACACCACATTAGATGACAAAGCCAGTCAAAGATGCCAAAGCAGATACAAAAACATCTGGACATCACCTAAAGCTCAAAGATTTCCTCCATCTTCTGCTGATACCCGC
The DNA here is from genome assembly GCA_027574665.1 of Rhynochetos jubatus. Lineage (NCBI taxonomy): Eukaryota > Metazoa > Chordata > Aves > Eurypygiformes > Rhynochetidae > Rhynochetos > Rhynochetos jubatus. The sequence continues at coordinate 2,266,825 of CM050672.1, read as the reverse complement.
CACAGAGCATTGGCTGATCTCCAGCAGAAGTCCTTCTCTATTCTCCTGCCTTAGAGATAAGCAGTAACATATCTTCTGCCATATAGCCATGAAGGAGAGCAGAAAATTGAGAGTAGGGAACATACCTTGTTGTTTAAATTAACCTCTCTGGGATTCTTTTAAGAAGATAGGAAAAATGACAACCTGATTTACAATAGCCATTTGCTGCCTTGAAATTCACTGTGTGCCTGTCCTGCATCTAGAAATAAATCATCAAGCACTTTAGAAATGCGCTCACAGAAATGTACCCTTTTATTTGGCCACCATATGTGCTTGACAGCTCAAACACACTTTTTCAGGCAGCGCTGCCTCTCCATGTTTCTTCTCCAGACCCCCGGAGCTTGAAGCATTGATTTTACATTTAGGCTTTGCAATTTTGTCCTTGGTTGGGGTCTCTAAGGGCCTGCAGAAGGTGACTGCAGCAGCTTTTTCTGATTGCATAATGCTGTTTTGGGAAGTTACAATGGGAAACTTCACAGGGGTGAGCAGATGAATTTTAAAAGCTTCATCCTCCAAAATGAGAAGGATGTGCATGGATACATGAGCCCTAAGTTTACAAAAGCTCGTGTAATAGCTAATTATTGAAGTCTGTTCTGTGGGTCAGGACTGATTCTGGATTTGCCTAGGGCATGGGAGCTCAGATGCAAAAAATGCTTCTCTCTTTGCACTTCACAAAAAGTCTAAGCTAAAACAAAGCATCAAGATTTGTCCTTCTAATCTCATGAGAGAGAAGAGGCAATCTAGAAGCAAAGAGAGAGGACTACCAAGTATTTTATTTTTCTTTCTCTGCCCAATAATATAACCAAAGATATTCTGTTGGCGAACGTTACAACCTTGGCACCATGCTGCTCTGAAGGATGAATTTAAAGTAGTTGTAAAACAAAAATTATTTTTAAAATAATCACAGTTTTGAAAGTTTGCATTTCTATACAGAGAAAATGTAGGACAGGACACAGTGTGCTGTGCGGGCGAGGGTCAGTGCAGCTCGCCTGTCCCCAAGCTTGGACACTTGGTGTGTTCACAGGCACAGAAGAGAAACATGGCTGTGCTCTCCTGAGGACCAGAGAGCAGGAAAGATGGGATTCACACAGAAACTTTGTGCAGGAATAGCCCAGCTCTGACCATGATCTTCTCAGATCTGGAAAGAAATCCGTGACAGAGGCTGCCAGGATGGCCTCAGCATAGTCAGATTTAGCTGGGTCCCATGTACTGGACACCCTTGTTCTGGCTGATTGTTTTGATACATGGATAACCCCTGTTGATTTGTTTTTCCCCAGTTAATAACTAATTGTTTATGTAAGATAGATCAGTTCCCGATGTGGAGAGGGTTATAATCTGCTTCAAACCTGCTAGGTATAAGGATTCTCACCTGGATGGAGAAAATCGGATCTCATCTGATCTTCCCTCATTGCAGCTGAACACTTTAAACAGCAAATTAATTCAAGCCAAGTGCGAGGGCCTTCCTCCTGATTTCATTTTTCACATTAAAAAAATGCAAAAGATCTTCATTGCAATGCAAGGCAGAGCAGGCAAATCTCTGAAATGACATCTGTGCACACACACACAACGAAAACCTGTCTGCCAGCATCTCTACTACTGAGATAAACCTGTATGAACTTCCCCCATCTTCCTCTCACAGAATCTGCTCTGAGCAGGGGACTGGGATGGCAGAGCAGTGCCTGTGTTTGATTGTTCCTTTGCCCAGGGGCTGGTGGCTTGCAGGACCAGTGTGTACTGCTTGGTTAGGCATCCCGGTAATCCCCACACTGAAGGCTGCATTTCAGTTTTCTGGAGATCCAGTGTCATTCTCCAGATTTCCAAAAATCTGCATTCTCATTTCCTAGACCATTGCCATATTGACTTTTTTAAGAATAAATGTCCACATCATCACTATGGCCAATTCATGCTCTTTCAGTTGCTTGTTGACCCTGAATGCAGGGGAGAGAATATAGGACAGCAAAAAAACTAAAAATCCAAGGAAAATGTCTTCTCATGTAAAGTAAGTTCATCAGGGGCTGTCCTGATGGTTATGAAAACTCCGTTAGTCCTTAACAAGATGTGTGGCCATGTTGTTCACAGGATAGCCAGCCTACAAAAAAACCAATAAATAGTTGCTTGAAGGGAGCTGCGATCTTGCCTGTGGACTGTTTACTTGTTTAGTTGTCAAAACTAAGCTTGGAAGGACGTTAACCAACTCTTGTCTAAATCAGAAATGTCCTGCCCATCCCCTGGTGTTGCGCTGGGAGGAGCAGCTGTCCACAGATGGATCCATCCCTGAGTGCCAGAGTAGCCCATCCACTACCCAAAGGGGCTTATTGGAGGTTGAATTTCACCTGAAAATGCTCCAGCCCCCATTAGGTTGTAGCCACATATACACACATGGTCTTGGCTGTTGCAAAAGGTTACTTGGCCAGGTGGGGACATGTCAGTTAATTACTGGCTGCATGTATACTTCCAAGGCGACTAAGAACTTTGCGGCTATTTTCCGCTGTTGGTGCAAAATGTTTGCAGTTCTGGGTTTTCCTCATGATTCTGATGAAGTTTGATCAACCAGTGAAGAAGAGTTGTCCTTCTCTTCCCTTGCTGTATCTTCTTGGGTGCAGTTTGATAGTACAGCCATGTACCTTCTGGCCACCTCTGGAGATGGGATACTAGAGAGGATAGTCCTTGGATTGGCTAAGAATGGCAGCTCTGGAACCACAAACTGATTTTATGATTTCCTGCAGTGTTCAGAGTGTTAGAGGTTTTTGATAGCTTCACTTCATGTGTGTTTATTTGACTTTATTTTTATATGATGTGGCCTGAAATCTTAATTTCCTAAGTTCGTAAGTTCTAAGTTACTACATCTTATTTGGAAGGGTCTTTTTGATTAATATCCTTGTCTAAAATGTATATTATTTTTTGCATGGCGTTCATTAGTGAATGATACACAACCAAATGTATGAATAATACATAATAACCAGGGTGAGGGTAGTCAGGTGACATTCCTAGTGGTTTGATGAAGTGTAAAATAATGCACACTCATGCACACACATACACACATCCTTTTAAGAGCACGCTACTGGAGTTTCAGGGCAGTATGAGCAGCAGGGTTGGGACTCTCTCATCTCTCTCCAGTTGAGAAGTCATCCAGGCTCCCTTTGCAGTCAGTACAGGGAAAAAAGTGTTCTGGGGCATGATTCACCTACTACTTTAGATGTGTATCTTGCAATGAAGTGAATCAACTGTAGGACTTCCTCCATAAAAGGAGGTGTGGAGGTATTTACTTTGTAGAAATCTGAAGTTGGGTGAGATAAATTCCAGCCAGGAAGCATGCTGCAGAAGACAGACATTAATATATTTTTACTAGCAATAGCCTAGAGGCCTGTGCTGCCAAGAATAGCAGATTGGGAAAAGGTGTGCATGGTTAAAACCCCCAGCCCCCTTTTTCTCTGTATTTTAAAGGCTTCCTTTGTGCTATGCAGCAGCACACAAAAATGCCAAACAAAGAGGCAAGGCTGCTGGGAGCCTTGAAGCACCCAATGTTCAAACTACCAAGTAGCCACGGAGTTTTTAACAAGCAGGGGCAAGTGAGCAGTGAGAGCTGCTGACATACTCTGCTGCCCTGGCCCCTTCGTTTCAGCCACTGGTGAACGCTTGGCTGTGGTAAATGAGAGATTTGTTACTTCTTGTCTCATAACCGCTTCAGAGATGTATTAAGTAGCTGATGGAAAGTAAAGTAGGTGAGCAGAATGATTAGGTACAACAGTAATTCATACCTTTGCTTAATTATATTTTAATAAATCTTATTTACGTTTAAGATTTTACTGAATTTTAACTTTGCACAAAGTATTTCAGGCACTGTGTCACTGTGCTGTGAAGTCACTTAGGAGAAAGACGAGATTGCTGCAGAAACTAGTTTTGCACCAGTTCTAACATTATTGTTCAGTGGATACATATTTCTACACTTAAAGAACAAATGCTGCAAATTTGGAGAAGCTGTGCTGTGTGCATTTTCCTATACATCAAAGAACCCAAATCCCTGCTTTACAAATGCAAAAAATGTCAACTGACTCTTAACTAGAAAGTTATGCTTGTTGCCTGAGTGTTGCTTTTTCCCCCCTTTTTTGTGTTGTTAGGCTGCTGCCTGCTTTCCCTTGAGCTTCCATCAAAAGATGCTGTCAGTGGCCAAATGCACACCCCCATCTGCGTTTAGCCACAGATGCAAAACTTACGATGTTTTATTATTGAAGTTTGTTAAAAGGACACAGTCCACTAATAAAACTATTTTGGTTTTCTATTGCTAATGCTGACTTGAAAGAGGGAATATGAGCTGACAAAATGTTGCAAGTTTCCTTAGCGAGAAGCAGAAAGGAGGTAATGCAATTAATGCAAAGAGCAGCAGAAGCTTCTGGTAGAGCTCTTGTCACAGGAAAGAGTTCTTCCAAGAAAAGTCACTGATGTGTTATTACCTGGCTTCACAGTGTACTGGTGTGTGCAGAGTTCCAGCCCAAACATACACTGCTGATGTTAGTCTTTAACATTTGAAGAGTTTCTAACTGCAGTTCAGTATACTAGATTTGGAAGAAGCATATTAAAAGTTGTTTGTTTTTCCTTAGGTCCTAGCAGAGAAGGCAGTTTTGGGGGTGCATGAGTGTTTTGTCTCTGGAAGAAAATAAGAACTGTCATTGTCCATCTCCATACAGGCCCTGTACTCATCCATCTCATGATGTAGCCCCATTTAGGACTGCACTTCAGGATTAATCTAGTTTTTCCCTAATGAGGATCTATTATTCAATTTTTCTTGTGTCTTTTGTTATTTTACTTCTTCCTGCACAAGTCCATGGCCATGTGGCAGCAAAAACTGTCCTATTTAAACACCAACAAGAATTCAACCTCAGAATTACTCCATTGAAATGAACGGGCAAATTGTTAGGAACACTTTTGTCTTCATCTCTGTACACACTAATGATATTGAAGTAGCACCCACCCAAAGGTCTGAGTGCCCAAGGGATATTTTTAAAAATAGTAAACGAACCTGCCAGTTCAGCTGGAGCAAATGAAAATACCCTGCAACTGAAAGTCCCTCCACCTCACCGGGCAGTGCCCCGGCTTCCCCCTCTGCTCTGTGCCAAGAGGTAAATTGGGCCGAGCAGGGTAACCTGAGAGCAGGCTGTTACGGGAGTAGTGTGCGAGCAAGTGCCAAAGGTCCGAGACGGGGCACGCTGCCCGCAGCCACTGCCTCCTCTGCGGCAGTTACAGCAGGATGCTGCCCAGGAGAGGTGAAAGAAGCAGTCAGCTATTGCTTTGCATGGGGTTTCCCTCTAAAACACAAGTGACGGCAACGTTTAGGTTAATCCCAGCTGTAATTACACCAGAGCAGAGGATATGCAGCACACCAGCGATCTGCTGAGACACACCAAGGCGCAGAAGTGGTCAGTGGAGTATCCACAGCCGAGTGCCAGTGGGTTGGGATGTGTGACTTTAAAACCTGAAGCTCTTGCGAATACTCATTGTGCTCCCTGAGCATAACATTCAGTCAACACAGCTCGCCCAGCAGAGCGTGTGCTTCCCGTGAACTCGACCAGCCTGCATGGCACCGGCTTCGCTTTGCTCGCTCGAGCAGCTCGGGGCTGTGCCACGCCGTTGTTCCCAACGGACACGGAATCAGGCTGCCTTGGCAGGACCACTCTGCTGCTGGTGGTTGATGGTTTGGTGTGATCACGAGGCACGTGATGGGGGAGGATGGAGAAAAAGGTTTTGGGTGTTACTAAGTTCTCAGTTCCACTGGCGTAAACTGGGAGTGAAGGGATGGTGGAAGGTCAAGCCTTGTGTTTCCTTTTACGCACAGTCTCTCTCCAGGGTGTGTGCTGTATTTTTCTCTCTGTTACCTCCTCCACCCTTTGAGTGTTTTATTCATACTTCTGTTAGTTACTGATTTCTTTTGCTTGGTTTCCTGTTTGGTGCTTGGGAGCCCCATCTCACTGCTGGTTGCTGCACATGGCTTTTACTCCCCACTTTCTGGAGGCCTTGGAAGTTATGGGCATGGCATTCTCCCGGCTTGGGAATTCATGGTGAGGGCATCCTTTGCTGTACCATGTTTAAGGGAAAACTAATATTTGCATGGAACAGTTGATAATTTCACAGTCAGGAATGATTGTGATTACTTGAAAAGCATTGCCAGGGTCAAAATTAAGGAGAAACAGGTTTTTGGCAGCATGACTGAATTTTCATGGCTATTTCTGTGGCATCTTTGTCTAAAAGGCTGAGAAATACTTGTGGACTATATACATATGGTACTGCCAAAAAGGAGATGGTGTGGGGTTCGGTGGCTTAGTTTAAAAATAGGCATTTAGGGTATCTGAGATAAGCAATTTCTGGTGGGATTTAGGAGCTCTACTAGGTAGAATTCAAAAGACTGTATGTAGTAGACATGACGATGGCAAGTCGTGACCATTTAACTTCTTAAAAGCAAAATGGAACTTTTATTTTTGGATTATTTTTGAAGGGAGATGACTCCTATGTATACAGTGGAATTAAAAATATATGGTAAAAATGCTTATTTAATTTTTAAATTAACGCTCGTTATGTATAGACACCCATTCTGCTAGATGTGGCCCTACTCTGTAATACCTTGTTTCACATGTGTTGATGTGGTTATTGGGGTGTTTACTGTATGTTGGTCTGTGTCAGTGGTTTCCAACCTTTTTTTTTGATTTGTAAATCTTACATTTTTACAGTAGGGTGCAGTCATTTGCATAGTAAGTTTAAGCTTCCAGGTGCTGGGTTTGCTTTTCTTAGTTACAACTCACAGAACCCTCAGAAGCTGCCTCTGGATCCCCAGGGCTCCCCAGGCATGCTGGAAATGGCTGGCCTAAAATTAATAGGAAGGTTGTACAGAAAAAACGAAGGGAAGGGAAAAAACCTAGCTGTGTGCCTTCCTCCAGTGCAGACAGGGCTGGCAACTGAGAGTCCAGGCTGATAGCTTGGAAGAAGCTATCTCCTGTCCCCCGGTACTTTGCAAAACCAAGTTAGGTGAGTGGGAAGCTGCTGAGGTGCTTGTGCAAAAAAAATAAAGATGGTGCTTGAAGACATGTATGCAGTTTATTCCAGCAGTGCAATAAGCATTGCTTACGGCCATTTGATCTCTATAGGTACTCCTATGGCTGAAAGGGAGAGGTCCCAGGTTTCTAGCTGACCCTGGGAGATGCTGAGCAGAAGCTGGGAGGCAGGCAGGGAGCTGGCAGGCTGGGTAACCCCCGGCTGCTGGGAGTGAAGGTAGAAGGAAGGGGCACAGGCACATAGAGAAGGCACAGCCCCAAGGCACGGGTCTGTGCCTCTGGCAGAAGGTGGCAGGGACGGCTTGGAGGAAGGAACCACGTCAGCCTGGCTATTTTACTCATTAATTCCTGCCATGCCGAAACGCAGCAACCTCTCTCCCCCAGTGCTTTTCAACGTGGTGGAATACGTGTGCTTGCTCGGATTACTCATAGTTGGCTGCGATTTCTATTCGCAACATATTGTTTGACAAATGTCAATTTGAAGAAAAATAATTTAAATTATTTCTTCGAGACAAAGTTTCAGATTTAACATTGAGCAGATGCTCTGGCTAAAATTAGCATAATGATTCCTCATGCCTGCTACTTACCAGGACATGTGTCTTTAATGTGAGTGTTGGAATAATAATGAAACTTTGCAGTGATTTTTTGGATAATTGAAGATTCTCCCGCATGCTTTTGAAATGTTTAATGAGTACAGGGACCTTCTGAGTTAAGGAACCCTGTTATTCCCACTTAGCAGATGTGGAAAGTGAGACGCAGAGCTCCTGTGGTGCCTGAGGGCCAGGACCGAGGCAAGCTGGGGAGAGCTGAGCTGCAGCGGGGAGGACCAAGGCTCCCAGGCAGCCGAACGGGTGCTGCCTTTCAGTGGGCATTAAGCTCCTGACTGCTGATGTGATGGCTGAAAAGGGACATGGGCTGCTGGGGTCAGACTGATCAAAATAAGCACAGCTCAGGAAAGGTGCCTGGTGGGATTTCCAAAAGCAGGGGGATCTCAGGGCTTGTCAGTGGCGCTGACTGTGCTAAAAACTTCAGAAGACCTCGTTTCACTTCCAGGGATTTACAGTTCAAGTTGTAAAAGGTTGTTAAATATGTCTGAAATACATTTGATTCATAGCTGCTCCAGCTTTCCCGAGGGGAAGGATGACATGGAAATCATATTCCCTGTTCCCACTTCAATCAGGAGCACAATTGCTCATACCTGGGCACAGGGGCTTTAGAAAAAAGACAGAACACACAACAGCATTTGTGAGTCCCTAGACAGTTTCCTCAGATGGGAAGACTTTGCCACAGAAAGGTGAAGAAACTTGTTGATAGTTGTGTAGCAAATCAGTGGGAGAGTTGATATGAAAATCCCCAATTTCCAGGCTGTAGTGACAGGCTTCTTTTGGGCGGAACCTCGTTTCCCACTTGGTTACTCACATGGCAGCTCTAGCAGTCGTGTACATGGGAAAGCTGAAAGTACTGACCAATGCTCTCAGCTTGTGTTAATGCATTTTATCAGCGGGGAAGAGAGGGATGAGTTAGGGACCAGCTGGAAGCGTGCAGAGCACTGGAAGGTGCTCCGAGGTGGAGCAAACTCCAGCACAGCAGCAGGGGTGGTGGAAATAGTAATAGAGCTAAAAAAAAAAAAGAGGTGGGAACAGTTTCAAAGAGGCCTTTTCAGGCAGCAGGTTAATTTTCACACACCCTGGGCCACGCTGAGGTAAACAGGGTCGGGTGAGGGATGGGGAGGCAGCGTGACCAGTCTAAACACCAAGGTGACCAGTCTAAACCACCTTTGAATGAGGAGTGACATGTGGTTGTTTTAGCCATCCTCGACCTGAGGGCTGCCCCTTTCCTGACTAAATGCTGGTTTCTAACAAAGGATTTCTGCAAAACTGCCCACTATGCCCTGAACTTAACCCCCTGTGTTCCTGACCCTGCAGTGGGAAGAGGAGTCTCAGGGGAGCCTGGTCCTTACTCTTCCCATTTAAGCAAAACCGCACTCTTCCACCTAAGAAAAGCCACTGCCACCGGGCAAATACTTTGTGTGGATTTCCTTGAATGGCTGTGTTTGTACTGTTCAGGGGGAAAATACCTTGACCTTTTTGTGTGTTGGAGCACAGAGATCCACCTCCATAACTGGGAAGAGGGTGTTTGGGTGTTAGGTGTGATGGGGAGAATCAAGGATGCAGGTTAAAAATACATTTAAAAATCTCTAGCATTTTTTTAATGAAAATCTTAAATGTGCCCACGTTTGGTACTATCTGGTGCGCTTTAAAAGCAACATTAGCTACTATTCATGAATTCCTGAGGCTCTGTCTTCCAAGGGGAGATAGTTTACCATAGGAGAGGTGTTGTAGCCTCTCACAGGCACGCAGGGTGTCCTCGCCCTTTCAGACTGGACAGTGATATTTTAATAAGTGCTTCTCACAGCCAGTTCTCAGATCATCCTCATGTGCAAAAAGAAGGAACGAACATCACAGCTGAAAATGAGCTGGCTGTGTGCACTGGCAGCCCAGAAAGCCAACCGTATCCTGGGCTGTATCAGGAGAAGTGTGGCCAGCAGGGCAAGGGAGGGGATTCTCCCCCTCTACTGTGCTCTTGTAAGACCCCACCTGGAGTTCTGTGTCCAGCTGTGGAGCCCTCAGCATAAGAAGGATATAGACTGGTTGGAACAAGTCCAGAGGAGGCCACAAAGATGCTCAGAGGGCTGGAGCATCTCTCCTGTGAAGAAAGGCTGAGAGAGTTGGGCTTGTTCAGCCTGGAGAAGGGAAGGCTTCGGGGAGACCTTATCGCAGCCTTCCAGTACCTGAAGGGGGCCTACAAGGAAGCTGGGGAGGGGGGTGGTGGTGGTGCTTTTTACAAGGGCCTGCAGCAACAGGACAAGGGGTAATGGGTTTAAACTGAAAGCGGGGAGATTTAGATTAAATATCAGGAAGAAGTTATTCCTGGCGCGGGTGGGGAGCACTGGGACAGGTTGCCCAGAGAAGCTGTGGATGCCCCATCCCTGGAAGTGTCCAAGGCCAGGCTGGATGAGGCTTGGAGCAACCTGGTCTAGTGGAAGGTGTCCCTGCCCATGGCAGGGGGGTTGGAACTAGATGATCTTTAAGGTCCCTTCCAACCCAAACCATTCTATGATTCTGTGTCAGGAGGAGATGATCTGTTTGTCTGGTCTGGTAAAATTACAACCATCCTGAGGCTGCTGGTGGAAACTGAGGTGCTTACACAGTAACTGAGATGTAACGTTTTTTTCCCCACTGTGGCATGGAGCGGGCAGAAACATTTTTCCCCTCTGTGACAGAGACTGCTTTGGTGGCTGCTTTTGCATCTGGTCAGAGGTCCTTGCATTTTGGTCCATGCTCCTGTGAGCTCTATTTCATTTATTATGCATCCATCCAAATACTTGAGTCCAATTTGGTGAATAAAGTGGATACCTTGCTGTATCCAGTCCCATCTATCGTCCCAGTCCCCTTCTCCGTCCGGGTTGCGTCAGCCGGCCTTTAAGTGACAAACCTGCTTTTACTGCTCTTGACCCATCAGAGTCGGTCCATGCAGAGATCCAGAAGTGATCTGTTCTCCGCAGCCCAGAGCAAACTGGATGTGCAGCTGGGGCTGTAACCCCAGAGACGGACGGAGCAGCTCTAACTGCAGCCAGCCTGATGTGAAAGTTCGCTCGAGGGGGAAACACACCCAATTTCCATGTTTATCAAGTGAGGTTTGGGAGGGTAGAGGCCACTCCACATGCACTGGTTGAGAGTCCTCATGGGCTCATTAGTGTATCCAGTGTCAGACTGCATCCGCACAATTCCTTAAAGACCTTAAGCAACTGCACCTGCTTACACCAAAGTGACTCAGAGGGCGGGGGGCGACCACAGCAGCATGGGAGCACAGTTAAACAAATGAAAGTATGGAGCATTTTTACATCATGCTCCAATTCTCATTTCTGTCCGGAATGAGAGAAGCTGAAATTGGGTGTGAAACTGGGCTATTGAGGATATATTGCGCTCATATATAATACATTCATGGAAAGTGCATGTGTTACATGGTATTTTCTCAGTTATAGCACTAAAAGCATTTTGGCGATGCAGTTTACATGGAGTTGCTCTGTGGCTGGAGACAGGCCAAACCAGTGTTTCGATAGCAGGTTTTCAATCAATAATTCTCCTGAAAAGCAACATGCTGTTTTCTGAGCGAAATGACAGCTCTGTTGATTTCCACCCCAAAAAGCACATCCTGCTAAGTTTCTTGTTTGGCTGCCAGTGTAATTCCTTGCATCACAGAGACTTCAAATCATAGTTATTACATTGTTAGGTAACTTTTTTTTTGTTTAACCCTGACTTTATGAAGTCTATAGTCAGATGGGAACAGAGGCTTAGTACTAGTGTTGTTTGTAATTTTTTTTGGGGGGTGGGGAGGGGGGAGTTGGGAGTGTGGGAGTGTGCAGTTACTTTTCAACTAGAGATTTTTTTCTTTTTGTGTAGCCTGCATTAGAAAATGAGAGCTGATGCAGTTTTGCTAGGAAGGCTGTGCCAGCTATGGGGTACAGCTGCTTTCACCACAGAACGTTTTAGCAGGTACACCATATAGTGGCAATCAGTTCTCAAGCATGTGCTGATGACCTTAGCAACACAAGTAATCTTGGCAAGAGTTCTCACTTTTGCAGTAAAACCCTATCTATGCTTCTAATGACTACAGAAGCACAAAACGTTTTGCTGAATATGCACATATATTTTAAATGTAAACACAGCCTGGGATGCAAGGCTACTTTTCTGCTTTTCTCTAAAAAAACCCAGCCTGCTTCTTCCCAGCTGCCTGGCTGAAAACCCAGGCTTATCTCCACAGTGTCCTCTGAGCTCATCTCATCCCCCAGCCCGGAGTCGGGATCCCGCCTGGGACCCAGGACAAGCACCCTGGGACCCTTCTGCTACCACCACGTGGGAGAGGGACACGCTCTGCGGATCTCGCGTTGCGCCTTGCCCACACCCGTGCGAGGGAGCGCTTTGTCTCCCCGCTCTAGCGCAAGGGCTCGGGCTTCCAGTTTGTTACGGCAGCGAGAACTTTAAAAAAATACAATAGAATTTTTTGAAAAGAACTTGAAAAAGGAAAAATAAAGACGACGAAAACAAGAAGAGAGAAAAAAAAAAAAGTGGGTGCGCTTTGGGAACACAGCAGGCAGTTTGAGCGGGTGCAGGGTCCCGACTCCCGCGGTGGCCGTGGAGATGGTGCTGCCGAGCGCCGCGGGGCCGCTCCACCGGACGTGGCTGCTGAGCTCGGAGATTCCCTCCGCTGGAAAGCCCAGCGGGAGCGGGCTGCCCCCGGCATGGCCCCGCCTGGGCGGCCCCGCTGGTCCCTCCTGCAGCCGCGGGGGGATGCTCTCGGGTCCCCTCCGGGATAGCACACCCCCACCACCACCCCGGCGGGGCAGCCGGGGCTGTATGTGCGCCCTTTCCCGCTCCCACACTGCAGCCCGAGGAAGAGCTGCCGGCCGGGCTGCTCTGAGCTCCCACCGCTCGGCCAGCGCGGAGCGGGGCACCCCCGGCATGCGCCGCGCCGGTGGGGGAGCGGCGGGATCAGCGAGGGAGGGAGCCGGGACAGATGGGGAGGGGACGAGAATGTGGGGGGAGGAAGGCGGCGAGGGAGGGATGGAGAGAGGAGGGAGGCGGCGGAGCGGGCGAGCCGAGCTGGCAGCGCCGTGCCGGCAGCGCGCTCCCTCCGCCGGGCCGGGGCTCCCTCCTCCCCCTCCAGCCCGGGGCAGCCGGCCTCCCCCTTCCCTCCGGCAGCACCGGCTCCTGCAGGCAAGAAGCCGCTTTTGTGATGGAAAGCGCTTGGCGTGCTCGGGGCGGGGTGTGGGGGGAACCGTCTCCGACCCGCTCCCGTGGTCCAGCCTGCATGAGTTGCGCTCCCCTCCCCCCCCCCGCCCCGTGCGTGGGCAGCCGGGATCGGGCGACGGGCTGCCGGCAGCGCCTTCTGCAGCACCCGGAGCCAGCCGGGGGCTGAAGGATTCCCTTGTCTGTGCCGAAAGCCACAGCAGCTGCTTGACAACAGGAAACAATGCGTAGTGAATGGAAAAAGGGGGTGGCGCTGCCTGAACAACTTCCCTTTACATCACTGCCCAAATAAGGAGCTTTAAACTAACCTTTTCTATTGCAGCCCGGCAGAAGATCCCCCTGGAGTCCCAGGGTCCCAGCCTCTCACCGGGCAGAGTCATGGGAGAGCCGCGGCTGCAGTGCGGGGGGCATGTGCAGGTAACGAATCCGATCGCTTCGTTCCAGGCGCTCACTGCTGGGGAGGGGGGTGGTGTGTGTGCTTAAAAAAAAATAATAAAAAATATGTTGTATCAGCCGTGGTTAGTGCCGAGAGGGAAGAGCAGCCGATGAGGCGTAATTAAGAGCACTTGTAACACACGGGCATGTCTCGCTCATGAGGTCACTGCAGTGAGTAACCTGGAGTTACTGGATGTCGGGCTGCTGTATACTGTAAACACGGAGAGGTTGTTTCTCTTGATCCGCCGCCAGACAGCCCGGGTGCCGGCGCTGGCACAGGCTGCTCCGCTCTTAATTGGCGGCCACCTCTAATTAAGGTCCTGCGAGCTGTGGACTTTCGCTGGCAGCAGCATGTGGCAGGGGTGAGCTGTCTGTCTGTCTGGGACGGATTTCCTCCTTATCACTTGCACAGGAAAGCAAGTGGGGAGCGGAGGGGTTGTTCTTGGGCGGCACGTGATGCGCGTGCAGCGCCTGCGGGAGCTCCCGGCCAGGCGGCTGTCCCAGCCCCGGGCCCAGCATACCTGCGGGGCTCCTGCCGGCAGGCGGGGACGGGGACCTGCTGGGTGCAGAGCAGGAGGGCCTGTACCTGCGGCTGACCCTTTGGGTGTTCTGTCCCTTTTGAGTGTTGCTCGCTGCTGGTTAGCACCTGCACATCAGCGTAAAATGAGGCAGCTTTAAAAACGCATTAAGGCTGAGCAAATGAGTGCTAAAGATTTAAGCTTCTTAATCCTCCTGGATGGAAATTAATAACCCTTTTGATGCACCCAGAGGTGTGATCAGAAATGCAGACATGCGCTGAGCTGCTCTATGCAAATGTGTGGATTGTTACTCTGGCAAAAGGCACTGTGCGTTATTTTATTGCCCCCCTCCTCGTTCTTCAGCTAATTGGCCGACCATCGCGAAAGTGCCGGGTACTTCTACCCAGTTACACTCTGGCGAGTGGAAATGGCTGGGGCAGCTGACATGGTGATTTATGGTGTGAGCAACACAATCCAAACCCTGCTCTGCTGCTGGAAGATAACCTGTAGCTTACCGGCTTTTAGTTTCCCTGGTGTTGAAAGATTATCAGTGTCAGCCTGCAGAGCCAGTTTTAACCTTCAGTGTGTGGATGTCCTGGTAGTCCCCTTGTTGCAACTTCCATCTCCCATGTTTTATTGGGCTTCGGTGACCCCCAAGGAAGCTGTGCCTATTGGGGACTGTCTTGTTTTTCTCACAATCTCGATGCTGCAGGAGCTTTTCATTCTGATTCTCATAGGAAAACATTCACAGTGTGTTCCCTCAGTAAGGATAGGTGGGATTTGTGTGGGGTGGGATGTTGGGATTCTCACTTGGCTCACAGGTGACAACAGGCTCCAGAACCCATTCAGTTGTCTCCTTCCTGCCTCATCTTCTTAGCAGACACGTCTAACTGAAGGGATGCTGGAAATACGATTTCTTTCATCCCTAGGGAAGTATCCTCTGGTGGAGGATGTAGAGATACTGGTGCAGGACATGGTGGGGGGTTGGTATGTGCCTCCTGGTGTGCTGCAGAGAAGAAAAGTTTTCTGCCTCCAAGGCTTGCCATTGGGCTTCTTGGGCTGGTGAAGGAATCATTGCAGTCCTTATTAAGGAAAGGAAGAACAAAATCTGTAGAAGACTTGCATAAACTCTGCATCAAAGAAAAAAAAATCCAGAAGTTACTAGTTGGTTAATTAATGACAGTGTTACCACCAAACTGCTTGTAGCAGGTCTGGGCTTTGTGTCTTTTCGGGCATGTTTTGCACATGCAGAAGTGTGGTACAGCCCCTGAGAAATACCTTTGAGGAGCCCTCTCCGCTCCTGGGGAAGCTCTTGCCCTGTAAAGGAAGGGGAGTCATTCACTGTGACCGACCGGTTTCATCCTAATCCACAACGGGCACTTCTAATTTCTCCATGTCAGACATCATCCATTTCAGAAACATTGGTATGTCCCACTGCAGCTTCTCTCTGTGCTTTCAGCATCTTAAGAAGGGACCCTTACAAGATTTCTTTCCCCCCTGCCCTGATGAGTGGTTGCCCAGGTGCACGTGTGGCAGAAAAAGCAGAGACAGGACCACGGGCTCTGCTGGTTTGGTTTTCCCCATCTGAGCAAAAGCACGTTCTCACAGCCAGGTTGGAGGAGAGAGCAGACGCAGGGCGAGCAAACTCAGAAATGTTTGGGGTTTGCTCTTGAAAAATATACAGCAGCCGTTAATAGAATAGCTCAGTGTTCAGCTTGCGTAGTTTGCAGCGTGTGTGAGCGTGATCGGATGTGGGGGACTACTAAGGGGATCCGGTGGGGTGAGTCCCTGGAGCAACGGTTTCGAAAATAATATTTATTCTGAAGTTAACAACAAAAGCGCTGTTGAGAAACCGTTCCTGAGCTGCGGGGATAAGGCATCGCTGACATGGGTGGTTTAGCAGCAGTCGGAGAGAGCAGGGAAGTGTATCCCGGCTGGGGAAATCACCGCGGCCATCCTGTTGATTGGGTGGCAGGTCATTAATGAGGGGCTCCTGGGAACTCCCTTGCTGTACGTCACTGGCAAAGTCCCATGGCCACGTTGGGTAGCTCCTTCTGCTTAGGAAAGCTGGCTTTCCTCCGGCTTCCTCCGGCTCCCCTAATCACCCAGGTTCCTGCTGACTGCTCTGAGGAGCTGTGCTGTCACAACTTCTGGCCACATTTGGCTGCACATGTTGAATGCAAAAAGTGTTTCAGCAGACTCGCCGTTTCTAAAGTGTTTTAAAACATTTGGCTTCTTGGCAAGGGGGTGCAAACTTAGGAAAAAAAATAACCCTCTGGAAAGGAAAGCAATTTATTTAAAATATACCTTCAACGCCATTGTCTGTGACTTTAAAAAGGCTGCTTGTTAGTAGATCTTTATAGCTCTGCTGGGATCTGCAGGCAGTAGGGCTAGTTGGGATGCAGGGAAATACTTACTCTGTTTTCCATTCTGCCCATTACACTTGCTGAATTCTTCCCACCTTTCGCTGTTAATCCGGACCAGTTTCCCACTGGTCCTCGCTCTCCTGGGCTCTGCCCAGACCACCTGCGAGAGGACAGTTGTGATTAGTGCTCCCGCTGCGCCACGACTTGAATTCGAGAAAATGGTCTTTCCCAGGCCGGCTTTGCACGGTCAGCTGGGATCCCGGCCTCTCTAATCAGTGCAGTAATCAGAATGGAGATTTTTATCCTGCACGGCTCTAATTACATGCCTGCATAAGGTGAACCTTTTAATGAGCATCAAAAGACATTGTGTGTCAGGGAGGGCCTGTGTTAAGGGGACGAGGGGATTACTCGGTCATTCAAAAAACATTTGGTGAAAGTAAATGTGCAATAAATATTCCTTATCCTCTACGTTGCCTCATTTTTTGTGCAAAGCTCTGAACCAAGCCCACCCCCTCCTCCCGAGGAAGTCCAGGCTGTGACTAGCTCATGTAGCACCGGGTTTCACTTACTGACGCTTCTCAGAGCTTACTGGGAAGGCAAACAAGGGCTGCACGTGCAGAAATCAGCTCTGCAGAGCTGAATGAGATGAGCACAGACACCCTGGAGTGTTCGCTGTGTGGAAATCTTCTGAGAAGCCTTTTCCCTGAGCAGCACAGTAACTAACCCATTTAAATACACTTAGATGGTATTTCTGACAACTTTTTTTTTGTTTGTTTGTTTTGTTATAGTTGAATGGAAATTTCAGTTTGGGGGCACTTTCCTTCTGGGAACTGCCCAGCGACTTGTAAGCAGGGATAACTAAGAGGAAAACATGAGTGAGATCAAGTTTTCCTACCTTCCCAAAATGGACTTGCAGTAAGCATGGTCTACTTGTTCCTCATTGCGGTGAAGCCCGTGTATCATCTTGCAAAGCGCTTGTAGGGCATCGCTGCAGGAACAAGCAGGTGGGTCAGCCACTGGTATGAACTCAGAACAGAGGATCTTCTTGTGGGAAACTTTATTGTACATTGATGATATAAATTCTGTTTTGTGCTAACGAGGTTTCTGGTTTCAGCAGCTTCTCAGTCTCCAGATCCTAACTTCTCTTTCCACACCACTTAGCCAGCCCTTACCTTGTTCCTCCCTCGGACTTTGAAGGGTCATCTATTCATTAAACCATTATTCAGGCTTTGCAGTCCTGGGAGGCTTCGGGGTTTCAGTTACTTTGCTCTGTCAGACGTACAGATTTTAGTAAGAAAGGCAAGGCGTGTGAAAAATTGGCTATATCCATCTGAATTCAGGCATAGGATTTGGGTTTCGCCACTGATGTTGCTCTCAGATGCATCGAGACCTGGAGAGGTCTGTTGAGCCCTCGTTTGGTGGTGCAGTTTAGAGGGGAAACCTCAGGAGAATCCAGTAAAATTGAGCTTGGCCCTTTTCCCAGCAAACCTGGTTTTACATGTAGTAGTTCCCAAAGTCTTTCCTGCAATGCTTCTACATTCAGATTGAAATCTGACTTGTGCGTTCCTTAGATGCTCCCTCCTGAAGGGCAGTTCACTCCTTTACAGAACTCAAAAGGCACAAACCAGACACAACTGTTAATTCTATAACCACCTACTGTCACT
This sequence comes from Rhynochetos jubatus, assembly GCA_027574665.1. Taxonomy (NCBI): domain Eukaryota; kingdom Metazoa; phylum Chordata; class Aves; order Eurypygiformes; family Rhynochetidae; genus Rhynochetos; species Rhynochetos jubatus. The sequence continues at coordinate 2,248,953 of CM050672.1, read as the reverse complement.
TTTCATAAGAGTTACTAGTAGATTTAAGTCTCGGGTATACATGGATTGGCCTTCATCTTCAGGTGTATGATTATTTTCAACAGCCTCATCAATCATCAATATAAACCCCGAGCCAGCGGTGATGAAGTGACCCAAGGGATGTTGCCTTGTGAGCTGGTTGCGTTCCCAGTTCAGGGTAGGATATGCTTTTGGGATAAGAGGCCAACTAGATAAGCATGTGACTGGACCTGTGCTCCCCAAAAGTAACATGGTAAGAGAAGTTGTGGGTTGAATGCTTCAGAGGTCTGTGTTGCTGCTGGAAGCGATGGTGTGCCGTCTCCAGCTGTTTCATCTGGTGAACGGGAATCAGTGGTTATTTAGGTAGTGGGGAACAGGGTTCACAAAATAGGTTGTGAAACTTGGAGAGCTTATAGGAGCTTTCAGGTGGTTTAGGAGGAACATCCTGGACCCTGGACTTTTGGCTGGTTCCTCCTGCCCCAAGATGCTGGGAGATGCCCAGGAAAAGATATGGGATAGAAAGGCTCTTCCTATTCCCTCCTGATCAGGGTGAGGCAGTGAGGACCCCAAGGGATGCAGTGAGTGACCTGGGGCCAAGGCAGCGTGTTTGTCACTGACGGGAATGTGTTTCAGAGTTTTCCATGAGACATCACTGACTCTTTAAATAGCTGCCCATGGGTTTCCTGTGTTCCCTCCTGCCCTTTATTCAGTTTTTTTGGGTTTCTTTCCTTCTGGGAAGATTTACTAACATAAACTAAAGCTGTAGAAAAACTGAAGATGGGGCTCAAATGAGTTGAATAGAAATAATAAAAAAAAGTTTCATAAAGTTCACGTTTCGGAAAGCACTGGGATGGCACCTGCCACCTGTAAACCAAGAGCAGCTGCTGGGCTGGGTCAGCTGCGACTCAGTAAGGGGCTGGTAGTTTGCAATTGCCACCCTATTGCCACAGGGTGTAAATCTGATAAATGCCCTTGAAGGCACTGCAGCCACCCTGGGTTATATGGGCTGCAGAGTAAGGGTGATTGGTTGGACGTGAGGAGGGATGGAGAGGTGATGCCTGGTCCTTAAGGGGCTGCATCCTCTGGGGGGAGGAACAGCATTGCTTGGTGTTTGTTCCTGGAGTGGCTCTCCTCAGAAGACCTGTTTACAGCAGTTATTCTTTGTACATGTGAAAACAGCTGAGGCATTTCTTTACTCAAATTTGAGGTCTCTTGGCATCCCAGCTGGAGGGCTGGTCTGAACTGGGAGGTTTCCGTTGCAGTGGACATCGGGACTGGTAGGGGCAGGACAAAGCGTTCTTCTGTGTATTTGAACCCACAAAAAATGTGTTGGGTCTTTGCACGCTTTAAAGAGGAAAATAAAGTTTTAGTTGTATTTAAAAGACAAATGCCTTCATTTTGAAGATGCAGAGTGTTTGACTTTGGAACAAAACAGTGCAATGAAAGGTCAGGCAAGAACCAAGTGCAAAAATAGAGTTGTAGATATCTACAGAAGAATGCGAAGCTTTTCTGAGTTGGAAGGGAAGTTGAGCTGGGTTTTTAATTGCCTCCCACAAACTTGCCTGTAGTGCTCAGGTATTTCCTTCGTGACTTTCTCAGGCTAAAATTAACAAAACCTGAGGAGAAACCACTCTTCCCCACCATTTCACCACTCTGTTTACGTGAGAAAATTGGCTGGGACACAACAGTGTGACCACTGTAGTTTGGAATAAGTGTGCGTTTCTTCTGGAGGTGAGGATCTCTGCTGGAAGTTATCCTGCAAGACTTCAGAAGTGTTTCTGGCCAATATCCTTCTGTGGAAAAGTGCGTGCCTCAGTTCCCACTTCTGTAAAATGGGGTTAAAAATATTCTCCCTCCCTCCCAGGAGCATTGCCACACTCCCTCCACAGTAGTTTGTACAACACCACAGAGTTTTTTCCACCAGTGTGAAAAATGCTAAATAAAAGTAAATTGATACTACTTTAAATAATATTTTAAGTGCTTCATGCTACAGTGAATGACTACAAATAACTTTGAAAACATATTATGGTAAAGCTTCACAGTGCTTGGTTCATGAGCACTTGAGGCTGAGGAAGCTAGTGCTTTTTAGCACTGATGCCCCAGCAGCCACTCAAAAACCTGCCAAAGTGGGTAAAAGAGATCCAGGAACCACCTAAGACCTTCTTCACACCATACGAGTAGACCTGCCAGCATCATGGGCTGGATCTTCACATCTGATAGCATCCTACAGTAATGACTCTCTGTCTAATGAGTTTACTGCCATGGTTTGTATCATTAGGGAGGTAATCCTTTTTAATTCAAGCAGCATTTATTAAAACTGAACCCATGCTGCTTTTGCAAACTTGCTTTGAAAGGCGCTATTTGCATTCAAAAACAGTAAAGTGAGGAAGGCTAAAACCATGGCTGCCACACTGAAGAATTTTTTCATGACCTTAGGGCAGCGCTGTGCTGTTTTTCTGCTGAAGAAAAGGCCTGCAGTGTTGGTTTTATTATGCATTATGCAGGTTTTAGGTCTTTAAAGAAGTTAAGGGAAAGTCCCAGATGAGGTGTTGGTTGCCTTATAGTCTCCAAGGAATATAGTTGCTTTTAGATTCTGCCTGTAATTCGTTGCTGTAGACATGGTCTGCTGCCTTCGTGCTTTGATCTGTCATCCACCTGTGGGGATTTGCTGCAAGGTTAGAAGATACTTTGTGTTCATATTTGCATTAATCAGAATTCAGAATTATTCAGAAGATAGGAGATGGTATGCCAAGTGGTAAACCAGCAGTTAAATTTTTTAAAGTAAACAGGTGTAAAGGCAGGAACGAAGTGTGTGAATGTAACAGAAATCCTCAAATTCTGTCCCATCTGAACTGGAAATAAGTCTTTGCTGGCAGTGGGGATGTATCTAGCCTGTCCTGGGAGGCTTCTGGTTGTGGATGGGTCAGTCGTGTCAAGCACAAAAGCCGTCACCAAACATCTAAGTAAGTTGGACATTGTTGTTTAGTTAGTTTTTTTTTTTTAATTTGGGAACCCATTTTCACCATCTTAAATTAAAGCGATACCTTTCTAAGGGACCAGTAGGTTGTTCATGTACTTTAATAATTTCTAATGCAAATCAAGGTGAGAAACATGGTCCTTTTAAACACAGATAAGTGTGCTGAGTTCTTCCCAGGCAAAACAAGGCTCCTGGCTGGCAAGGACTCTGAAAGGACATGGGGTCAGAGAGCTAAAAAGGAGAAGATGCTTGTGAGGCATGTGGGGAGAGGACAGGAACTGGTGTCTTGGTGGTGAGCAAACATTTAGGGTTAAAAAAACAAAGTAAGTTAATTTTCTTCTTTTTGAGAGAGAGGGAGGAATAAGCTGGTAAAGAGTTTGAAACTGGTGAGGGCACTTGTTGCAGAAAATAGCTTTGGAAAGGTGTTTGCTGAAAGCCTTCTCTCTATTTTGGTAAATAAATGGGGAAGTCAGGGATGTCAGTCCAGTCACAGCAGTGAGCGGGAGAGCAGGCTGCCCGCAGCCGGAGCGGGGATGGGGAGCATGGCAGTGTCCTGAAAGTACACCCGCAGCTTCACACGAATGGAAACTGCTGCTTTGCATGCCTCGGACCTCAAATACCTGAACGAATGCGCGTGCTGAGCTGGGTGGTTTAGAGAAGCTCTGACACTTGGTACTTTTCTTTCCGGCTTTTACACCAGCTCTGTGTCAGAAGTAAAACTGCCATTCACACGCCACCTGGCGTGGTCAATTTGTCCTGCCTTGCTAGGTAAAATGTTTAGAATTTTGTACTTAGGAAGCCTGCTTTGGAATGTTGTCATGGATTGTATCTCTCTTCATGGGTATCCTGTTGCATGGCCATGTGTAGAGGGCACCTGCTCACGTGCCATCACCAAGAAATCTACTTAAAAAGTGGTACTCAATTTCCACCTCCATTTGCATTTGCACCGGGGTGGCTATTTGGTGCTTGGGCTGTCACCGTGAGGAGTTGTCCCCAGTGCTGGTGAGCCGGTGTGCGCTCGATGGGTGTGTGCATGTGTGAGAGCGAGTGCAGGGGATGTTTTCCATTTAGCAATGTTATTTCTGGCACTGCTGCTTTTTCTGTAATCACTGTGGAAACTGTTATGCTTGGGGGTTCATCAAGGAAACACTGTAAGTTCTTCTAGGGAGAAATATATTAAGCAAGTGGCTGTGATACTGGTTTCATAAGGGCTCACTTTAATTGGGAACAGTGTTTTCAGGAGGTTTTTACCGGCTGTGTTTCTAATGCAGTCAAGAAACGGCTAACGTGAAATGGCAGAGAAGAGTGCCCAGTATGCTGGGAAAGAGGCAGTTCGGTGTTTGGACTCTGGTGCTGCACTGTATAAGGTGTTTCAGGGGAAAAAATAAAATCAGTCAGATTTTCGTTTGAAGTGGGGAAGAAAGTTTCAAGATAGATGGGATCTGCATGCAGAGTAGTGATGGTCTGGGCCCTCTCTTAGAGAAATACAAGATACAGATGCAGGCATGTATTGTGAGAGAGGTATTTTAGATACACTTATGGGTGTCCTACTCTACTGTGGCCACAAAGAGTTAGACCAGCATGGCTTCACCACGTGGCTGAGGCTGGATTTGGGACCCCGCGTGCCCTGGTGCCAAGAGGTGGGAGCATCTCCTGTGTGCCATGGCATGAGGGGAGGGCTGCGGGTGGGAGAGCCCTAGAGGAGCCACCCCCACCCAGGAGCCTGCTCTTGAGTTCTCACCCTGACTCTGCACGCTGAGGAGTCTCCCTGCTACACCTCTGGGTGCGGTGAAGCACACCTGACATGCAGGCGGGATTTGGGGAGAGAAGCATACAGTATGTCACTGCAGGGAGAGGGTGGCATGCAGCGGGAGCGCACACGTCACCTTGCCATGCAGCCCTTGGGCCCAAGGCTGCAGTTGTCCCATGTTCAAAGGCAGCAGTGAGGACACTGATCCACTGCTGCCAGCTCACCCTCAGTGCTGGGCAGCTTTCTTTTACTGTAACGGATTAGACAGCAGTAGAGTGACATGCACAGGATGTGCTTAACCAAGTAGTGTGGTACACGGGTTAATGTCACATTTCTGCATGGACACAGTAACAACAGTGTTCACAAATTGGGAAGAAACTTCCACAGAACATGTAAAACTCATTTTATGAGTGCAGCACACAGCAGACAGGTCCTGAGCACTTGCATGAGGCTGTGAAGCACTGGCACTTTGTGCAAACAGCAGCTATTAACCCTCAATACACTGCAGTTTGAGCTGTTAAATTTCCCCAATTCCTCCTTAGATGTAGAAACAACCTAATATTTCTCCTCTGTGCTTCACATACTGGTGGGGGGAGGTGTGTTATTATTCCTTGTCAAGCAGCTGATCTGACCCAGTCCAGAGACTGGATCATGCCATTGCTGCTGGCTGGAGCACAAGGACATGATGCGCTGGATCACAGCAGTTCACCTCACTCAGCTGCCTGTCTTGGGAGGATGCAACAAACTTTGCAACTCATCACCCACAGGATAAACTGCTTCCATTCTGGGCGTTCATGTTCACTGTTGCTAACTATGTATTTGTAATCAAATAACACCATCACATACTAGAAATTGCACAGATCAGAAAAACTGGGCACGAGGATGCAGCGTGAGAGAGCTTACCATGGAAGGTGAACTCGGAGGAGACGGGGAAGAGAAGGGGTTACGGTGGGCAGGTGGTGAGGTGGGTTTGTTAGCTTTCATATGTGCCCTGTATTTTATATGTGGTACTTAAGAGTGCTCTTTTTCATTGGCATTTGTGGAGAGGCTGATACCGGAAAGAGGAAAGGAGGTTTTTGTCTGTGCTATACATATTTGATGTTTTCCCATTATGCATTTTAATAATTACCTTAATAAGTTACTCAAACTCACATCGCACTTTATTTTGGGATCTCTGGAGGCATTCTGTTTGCTTAACACTCTTAAAGTCTTTACAGCATTCAGCAAGTGATTTATTACTATTGATTTATATGGCACCCAGTACAAGCTTCATGGCAGCGGCGTGCAGAAATTATGGTTCTACCAGGACCACTTCACCCACCATTGAAACAGAGACTCCTCTGATTAACAGGAGAGCAGAGAGTGAGATGGACAGATTCTTACAATTTGATGACCTCAGCGATTAATTATTTATTGAGCTTTTAATTTTGCATCCATCATTCTAGCTCTCTCTCCCCTGGCTTCCCAGAGTAGCTGCATGGCAGGTAAAGCTTCAACAGACACTTTCAGAAGGGGAGGTTTGAAGTTTTGTTCAGAGCAGCTTGGCTGTGCCTGTGTTAATGCCTGGGACTCCAGAAAGGTGCCGATACCTACTTTGTTCCTGGTTATTTCAGACCTTCAGAGACCCTTCGTTTTAAGCCTGAAGAGCTGTGTTTTCATCAGTACTGTGAGCTGTAGGGCAGACAACAGCGTTAATGCGTCTTGGCCCTTGAGCTGGTGTGTGTATAAGCCTCTTTTTCCTCCAGCTATGGACAAACGGGTTGCCATTTTTTTTTCTTAGCATCCTGTATCGCTCGCAGCTGGGCGTGGAAACTCTGCTTTCCTTGGGTTTTGTGCCTTAGAGCTTCCAGTGGATGTCTGCAGGTATCAGGAGGGCAGTTTTTCTAAATGCACAAGAAGCTAAGGAGGTTTTGTCTTGTTTTCTGGCTTTTCCCTCTCTTTTTTGAAGGATAAAGCATGGCCTCAACTAGTAGAAAGACACAGGTTTAGGATAACCTGGTGCTATCAAACATCAGTTTTCAAGGATTCATGTTTTTTTCCTTGGCTGTGTCATTTTGCTCATGGATTTGGGATCACTGTACATGTGATCCAGGTGGAGATATCTGATGAGGTACCTGTGGGATATTCTTCTTCCCTTACAGCCCGGGCACTTATGGGACCTCAGCACACCTGGTCACTCCCAGAGCCTCTGGGACAGATGGGAGCTTGTGCATAAGAGCTGCCGAGTCTCCTACATTTGTGCTTGTAGTTATTGGCTTTTATAGAAGCCACCAGAAAAATGTGCAGGACAGCAGAAAAGGTCATTTTTTTGCTCTCGTCCAACCCCCAGCTGTGAAACTATGCAAGATCTGGGCATGGAGGAGTGCACGGACCAGCAGCCTGGGACGGAGCAAACCTGGTCCCTTTGCTTCCTCTGCTGAAAGCACTGGGTCCCTCCGGCTCCCCGGTGGCTCCAGCTGCTGTAACGGGAGCAAGAATTCTTCATTTTAGGTCAAAAGAAGCACAAATCATTGAGGAGTTTCCATTAGCTGCACAGATCTCTCACCAGGTTGGGATTATTCCTAAAAGGTCTGTGACAAATAAGGAACATTTTGTAGTAAAAGCGCTTTCCTGTGAAGCTGGACAAGTCAGCTGTTGAGTCTGGTTCTTCCATCTGCTGCTCCTAAAGGGATCCTGTGTGGCCCATGATAAGCCCAAGCAGAAAATCACGATCCATGGGCTGGACTTGTCCCACAAGCCAACTTCAGGCTGGTTCAGCTCAGGCATCAGTGCCGGGAACAGCACTGTGGGGCCGCTGCACAGGGTAAAAACGTCAGATAACCAGACCTCTTACCACATACTTTCTTTTCCTCTTTCAGAAGTACGGTATTTTATTGATGAACTGGGTTCATTTGCTCCAAAAGATGCACTTTTCTCTTCAGTCTGTTCTGTTTGGTGATGTGGAGAGAGCTGATGGGAATCGCCACAATAAAATTTTAATTAAATGCCAGGCAATAATTTGCAGCGAGTAAATTGCGGTTCCTGCAGTATGCTGTTGACATCTGTTCACAGACCCAGAGGGCCATTAGCGACTTTGAGAACCAGGAGAAAAACACAGGTCCACTTACCTTGTTTTTTATTCTTTCAGTCCAGGGCAGAGAGACCTATTATGTTTAATATTTTATAGCAGTGTATTGTTGCCATCCTTCCGGTGAGTCATTTTTCCACAAGAAACCCATGCTCGCCGCGTTATTTAACCCCTTTAGAGGGTTTAAAGGTGGATTGTAAATCTTCTGCAGCAGTGATCTTTTATATGCTGTGTTCGTGCCACTGCAATGTTGTGCAGTGCCAGGAAGCAAAAGCTGCTTTGATATTCAGCCATCTGCATGCCCAGGGGAAGGCCAGCAGCACACTGGAGACTGGCACAGACGTCCCAAAATCACTCAGAGTCTCAGGATCTGGTTTGAAGCTCTGACCCAGGCTGCACTCCTCTTGCGTGGTGGTGTTTTCCCCTGTGTCTGAGTCTGCTGGAGCCTGAAATGGAGATGGTGATAATGAAAGTCCGCATCCTGGGAAGGAATGTTTCCAGCCTGAGAGTGTGAGGATGTTTGTCCAGCCTTGAGATGTTTCAAGTGACTCTTGGTGGTGGGATTTCCTTATCTTCATTCAACTCTTCCCTTTCCCTGTTTTGCCCCATCCCATGAAGATGTATGTGCCTGTGCAGGTACCTTTGAACTCTCAGTTTTCACATGTTTGCAGACAGTTTTGTCCCTCCCCCACTGCTTTTCCAGTGGCTTTGCTAAATGATATCTTGAGGTCTCTCCAGGTTGTAGTTTAAGAAAATGCCTCGCTAGTTGTTTTGGGGCATTCCTTGTGTTTTCTCTATGTTTCTGACCAAAGAACCTGGACCTGTGCACAATTATAAGATGTTTTACAGATTTTCAGCTGAGTTCCTGCTACGTAGCCTCATAGGTTTGAGGACAAAAATATATACGAGATTCATTTAAATAACTGTAGTGGAAACTTTATATGGAAAGAAGATACCCCAAAAAGCCCCTGGAAGAACAAAGTAATTGCCATACAGAATGACTTCCTTTTGCTGCATTGTTTTCCGTTTGCATCAGCCGTTTGTCTCCTTTGGGCTGTGCAAGTTGTGGTTCTTCGGTGTGTCATCCAGCAGAAGCACAGCAGAACTTCTGTGCGCAGAAGAGAATTGCTGCTCTTTTTTTACTCTCTCAAAAGGCGCCTCCCCTGCCGTGCTTTGCACAAATTGGGTCTGTGACATGAATTAAAAGTTACAATTAGTCTTGGATGCTGTGCTCAAGGTTACACTTTTGTGTTGTCTTTCAGATGAGAAGGTTGAAGAAAGCGAGTGGTAGCACAGACATTGCTAATATGTGGGAGCTTCTTGACCAGCAAGATGAAAATACAGTGGCATTTCAGCATGTGCAATGCGGAGAGGTGCTTCTCTTGGCCATGCTGCGGCAAAGCGCTCACTTGCTGTAGGGTATCTTTATCAGGCTTTAAAATGCCCAGAAGGTTCTGGTTTCTGGTTTGAACCTCAGTGTGACTTCACAGACCGTTGCAGGGAAGTGCAGGAGCTGTGATCTCTCCCAGAGCTGCTGGTGGGATGGGAAGGGTGGTGTGAGCTTTCTGGTTGCTTGCTCTTGGGAGGAGCCTGGATATTCTATTTTGGAGGCTGGAGAGTGAAATTTTTCATTTTGCACTGCTGGGAAGATTAAGCAAAGATTTTTATCTTAATGAGTCATTAGTGCATATGTTTGGCCCTCATTTTTTTACTGAAATAACCATCTATATGATGCTTTCTGCTCAGAGATGGACGCCAGTGTTCTGCAAAGATTCTGTTTTCTTTTTTACAGTCTTTGCTACAACTGATTACATCCTCAACTTAAGTCTCATGAACTGCAGGTTCAATCTCAGTTCATAGCCTCACTCCACTTCCTTGGTTGAGCAGAGCACTTTTACTCTGCAGCAGTGTCAGGATGTTGAAGTGCCTAACACTTCACCATACCTGTGATTGCCTTTGCTTCTTAAATGATTTCTAAAGGCAAAGGTCTGGCTTTTTAACATCTTGAAAAACAGCTAAAATACCATATTGAAGTAAAATAAAACCAATGAGCACCAGAAATGTGCCACATGAATAATTTTTCTGTTGTTCTTGGTACGCTGTTGATACAGGTGTAGGAAAGATGAATGAATAGCTCTAGAAACTGCCACAGACACTATGTCATGCTTGACAGCAGATTTCTTTTGAGAACATTGTGTTTATAATGTGTCTACAGAACTTGGGAAGAACTTGGCTGCAGATCTCCTGAGGGTCTTCAAGTCACAACATCACTATGCTTGTGATGCTGCAGCTATATCTGCTGCATCGTCTGGGCTGGAGAGGCAGTGTCATGGATCCCTGCCAGGCTGGGGAGGTTCGAGCTGCCTGTCTGAGGAGGCACGTCCTGTCCCTACAGGGAAGCAACTGATGGGGTTGTGTCCCACCCTTTCGTGCCACCTTTTTGCTGAAACACTTGGTTTGAACTTGCAGTGGCCTGTGGAGCAAATGCCCAGAAGATGAGGAAGACCAGACCTTCTGGTCTCCTTGGTCCTACAAAAAGCCGCCTGGAAGTTCATAGTTTAATTGATAGTGAGTGACCTTATGAGAAAATGGAGCCCAGTAAGATCACAGGCATATATTTGGAGGAGAATACAGAGAAATTTCCTTCTCAGCTGTTAATAACTGATTTCAGAGCCCCAGAGACTGCTGGGCTGTTTTTTCCTTTTTATACTTGTTTGTGGCTTGCCTTGTCTTATACTCCAAGTGCATCTCATTCACCTCAGACCACAGCTTCAGGCTTATGCATGGCTTCTTGCTTCCTGCCTGGGAATGTGAAAATAAATCGCAATGGTGGGTTTAGACAAGGTGCATGGAAAACAGAACCAGGCTGGGGGGGTTGAGTTTCCCCAAAGCAAGAGATTTGTGCTAAGTGGCAGGCTGGTTTCACCTGAAAGCACCAGCTCCCTATGGGTGAACAGTTAGCCCAACCTGGTCGTGTGGTCAGCCCATTATTATGTGGGCTTTACTTTAATTCCCTAGAAGATGACAAGAAAGTCCTGGTTAGGCATGATCTTAATCTTGACGTTGATGTTAATTAATCCTGATTCATTGTTATAAGAGTATGAGGCCAGGCAGGAAATGAGCAAGAAACATTACTGAGAAAAAAAAAAAAAAATCTCTGATTTCACACTTCAGGGTGTGGGGAGGGAAAGCTTTGAAGATGCTGTGTTCCTGCTGCAGTATAATATATTAACTTTTTTGGTTTTGGCTCATGAAGTACTCTTTTCCCCTCACCCTTAGAAGCATTGGATGTAATTAAGCTCAGAAGCAATGGCCCTTTCCAGCTCTTTCCTGTCAGCAGGGTGAAATAGCACATAAATGGTGGATTTTATTTTTTTTCTTCTTAGTGGGTGAATAGCCACTACAGAAATTTAGTTCCTCAGTGCTGCGCTACCTCCTGAAAACCACAGTGCTACTAGTACCTGTTCTCGGCTGCTGAACCAAGACCCTGAATACTTTGAGTAGCTCATTTAATTGGCTGCATCAGGTCTTGCAAGTCTGCTTGGGATACAGCATGGTGGGGGGAGATGGGATGAAACCCTGCCAGCAGCATTGCAGAAACCCACCACTTTGTCAGAAAACAGAGCTGAACGGTATGTTATCGCCCTGTTCAGAGTCATTGCAAAGGAGACTTGCCAGACATCTCCATGCTAGACTAGTGGTGTGATTTACAAAGTGTTTTCAACCCAAAATAGAGATTTTTCATCTAAATGGTTTTGCAAGCTTTTATTCAAGAAAAAAGGAGAAGCAGCAGGGCCCCTCCCTGTCTGAAGAAGAGCAGTGAGCTTCCCGATGTGTCTGGTAGTGCCACTGTCTTCCAGAACTGTGCAGTGGAAGGTCATACAAGCTCTGACCCTCCTCTGGTTTAGTGAGGACAGCTTGACTGGGATATGAATTTTTAACTTGTGTTCAAACTGCTTTCACAGAGTTGTTGCCTGGAGATAGAAAGCATGCCGCCTTGTCAGAGAGGGTGATAACGGCTATATCTGAAGTGTCTCGGCTGCTGCTTTTTTTTTTATTTTTTATTTTTCCTTTTACTCTAATGTTCTTTGTTCAAAGCCCAGAAGAGGCAGATGTCTCCCAGTTAAGATTGATGTAGCTTATCAGTAGAAGTCTGCTTGCTATTTCATAGGATGTTCCCAAACTAAATTGGGGTAAAGGCTGGAGCTTCAGCTTGTCAAAGACAATGCAAAAGGAAATCTGTTTAGATGTTTATGTATCAACAAGGCGGCAAGGCCAGCATTTATTCCCATTGGCATTTCAGCGCTCTTTGTGATTAGAGATGCCCTGGAGAAGCCTCAGTGGTAGAGGAGTGACATGACAGTAACACTGTGCTAAAGCCAGGGCAGGTTTGCGCTGGCTGGCATCACTCTGTGCTTCTGAATGCTCTTTAAATTTTTTTTTTTCCCCACTTTCCTATTAAAATGAAAATTCACTTCTGTTAAAAGCATCTCTAATGCCTGTTCTGGCACTGAATTTTCCTAGCTTTTCTACAGCCAGGTGGCAGTGAGGGCTTGATGATGCTGGGGGGTAGCAGTGGCTTCAATGTGCCCTTTTTTGTCACTTGAGATCATTGGTGAAGATCTCTGCACAGACCTGTTCACTGGCTGTGCAGAGAGAAGGTTTTGTGGCTTACTGGTGGGGTGGAACCAAACTGTCCCCCTGCCACTCGAAGGAAGCTGCAAGACAGGCTGGAGAGGTGGGCCTGTGCCAACCTCATGGAGTTCAACCAGGCCAAGTGCAAGGTCCTGCACAGGGGTTGGGGCAATCCCAGCACAAGAACAGGCTGGGCAGAAAATGGCTCGAGAGCAGCCTGAGGAGAAGGACTTGGGGGTACTGGGAGATGAAAAGCTGGACATGACCCAGCCATGTGCGCTGGCAGCCCAGAACGCCAACCGTGTCCTGGGCTAGATCCAGAGCAGTGTGGCCAGCAGGGTGGGGGAGGGGATTCTCCCCCTCTGCTCTGCTCTGGGGAGACCCCCCCTGCAGTTCTGCCTCCAGCTCTGGGGCCCCCAACAGCAGAAGGACACGGAGCTGTTGGAGCGAGGCCAGAGGAGGCCACGGAGATGCTCCGAGGGCTGGAGCCCCTCTGCCATGGGGACAGGCTGGGAGAGTTGGGGGTGTTCAGCCTGGAGAAGGGAAGGCTCAGGGGAGACCTTAGAGCCCCTTCCAGTGCCTGGGGGGTACAAGAAAGTCAGAGGGGACTTTTTCCAAGGGCAGTGAGTGACAGGACAAGGGGTCACGGGTTTAAAATGAAAGCGGGTAGATTTAGATTGGATATCAGGAAGAAGTTCTTCCTGGAAAGGGTGGGGAGCACTGGGACAGGTTGCCCAGACAAGTTGTGGGTGCCCCATCCCTGGAAGTGTTCAAGGCCCGGCTGGATGAGGCTTGGAGCACCCTGGTCTAGTGGAGGGTGTCCCTGCCCACAGCAGGGGAGTTTGAACGAGATGATCTTTAAGGCCCCTTCCAAGCTAAACCATTCCATTCTATTCTATGACCCTTTGCTAGCCCAGAGGAGGTGCCTGTTGCAGCCTCCATTGCGGCTCTCAGCAACCTGCCAGATTGGGAGAGCGGCTTATTATAAATCTTTTTTTGCACTCAATGAAAATTGCTAAAAATATTTGCTTTCACTCATCAGCCATCAAACGCCTGCCCTCCAGCCCCTTCGTTATTCTGTGCAGGTTACTACTAATGAGAAATTAGTGCTCTTAGCATTTATGTTGTAGTCTTTCACCTGCAAATGAATATTTTGCATGCCATGTGGGAAGGCAGATTTGTTCAAAAATAAAACTGTTTTGAGATCTTATTTTGTACTGCCACAAGTAGGGCATTTGCAGATATTTGAGCAAGACCTCAGTTGAACATACTTGGCTAAGTAGAAGGGTCGTTTTGAGATTATGCCACTGGACAGGGCTCTTTCATTGTGGCAGATCCTCTGTATGACACTTGGTCTCTTCAAGTCTCTTTTTCTTCTCCAGAATACTGACATGATAATGCTTCTTTCCCCTACTTGGTCTGTGTAGATAGACAGTAGTTGCAGAAAATGGGCTGGCTGTGTGCATCATGTGGTGGATGGGGCCATGGCCTCAAGGCCTCAACTGTCATAATGTAGTTAATTAATTAACAGTGCAGTTATGCAGGTTCAGCTGAGCAGTCTTTGGGTTGCTTTGGGTTGTTATTTTTCCCTTTGAAACAAAGAAAATTAAGCCTTGAAGGTAGAGGCACCTTCTCCACGCCTCTTCCTGATGAACAGTGCCTTAACTTCTCTGATCCAAATGTTGGAGACCCCGCAGCTGTCCTTGAATTTCTATCTTAGTGCTTTTCTTCCCTTAATCAGGAAACTCTTCCTAGTGTCTAACCTGTGTTCCTTGGTGCAATTTAGACTATGACATCTTGTGCGACTCTTGAGAAGCCAAGAAGATAGTTTATTCCTTTCTGTTGTGACCCTCTTGATGTGTTTGAAGACCATTATGATGCCTCCCTGTCATCCTTACTCTGTAGTGCAGGTGAATGTGATTTTTTTCTTCACTGATTTTCCAGTGTGTGATCATTCTGCATTGGGACTTTCGTTACAACTTTATTGAAATGCAGTGTCCAATATCAGGACTTCATAATGACAACAAATAAAAAGTTTCCTTTGTATGTCTGGTGAGCAGTACACCTCTCTCTCTCAGTGTGATGTTTGGTTTTATTGCAGTAATGTGGCTGTGTTCAGCTCCTGTTCCGTTTGTGATCCATGATATTCCTGAGATCTTTTTCCAAAAGAAACAACCTTTGTGAGCTGATATTAATTTCCCTTGTGACCATGTCATTGATTATTCCTGTCTTAGCACTGTTCACCCATCATTCCTGAACTGTCTTTTTCTTTTTCTCTTTTTTTTTTTTTCTTTTTTTTCCAGACCATTTCTACAATTTATCAAGACCATTTTGAATCCTAATCCTGGCCTCCGAAGTACTTGCAGCCTGTCCCAGCCTGGTGTCAGCAGCAATTTTAGTAAGCATACAATGTTCCATCATTGAAATAAATTATAAAGATACCGAATTGTGCTACAGCTAGGACACCTTGGACACCGACTCGAAACGCCTTTCCCTTTGGCTGTGCGCGCTGTGGCAGCGTCCTGCAGTGCTGCATTTGCCTTGCAAAAGGTATGAAAGGCAATGCAGCTCCCTGGGATGATATCTGTATCCCAAAGCCAGAGATTTCATCAGCCCCTTTGAAGAGTTGTAGTGAGAAACAAGTTTATTTGCTGTATTGGTGCCTGAACAAGACCTGTTGTGTGCAGGGCCAGGAGTTTGAAAGAGTAGAAGCTATGCTTTCTTGAAAAATCAGGAATTTAACTTTTCCCATGTATTTGTTACAGTTTTTTCCTTTGTTCTCAGTGAAAAATCCACCTTCTGTCTGCACCTCATAGTGGCCCTTTTGCTCAGCAAATACTCATTTCTTAAGAAGTGTTTGGGGCTGAGACCCAGAGGGAAGGAAAGCAAACGCAGTTTGTTTCATGACTTACAAACTGAGGAGGCAGTTGTGGGTGATGGTGGGGATGTGTTGGGCCTACTGGGGATGGCAGCAGGTACGTGTCCAAGTAGATGGTCTATGTCCTTTGCTTGGATTTTTGCCCTCTCATTCAAACACTGCGTTTCTGTATCAGTGGACAGTCACATAGGTTCACTTGGTGGAGATGGAGAAGGGTGTAGTATTCCAGGATTTATGAATTTCCATGGGGTCTGATAAATGAAGCCTTATAGACCAAGCTTATATTTATAACGCAAAGGGGCAGAGCCAGGCGCTGCCCACAGAGACCAAAAATGTAGTGGGACAGCCACTGTTTATGTCGCTGCAACTGTCGGTGTTTAACAAATAAGAAATGAAAACAAAAATGGTGGACCCCAAAGGTAGTCAGCTGCAAATGAACTCAGACAAGAATTAGTTTCTTGTTTCCCTCTCAGGAGGAGTATAAAGCTGGGTTTTGTTGTTAGCTGCACCTAAATGTATATGTGTTTGTCAGAATAGCTCTCGATTTCAAAACTCGTCTCCTCTGTGTCGTTTCTGGAAATTTAAGCTTAAACAGGAAAAATCATGTCTACTTGCTTTTCACTTCAGAGATATGGTGAATTAGGATTTCCAGCACCAGTGTCAAAAGGCCAGAAATACTATTCCCATGTCGCAAAGTGGGAACCTGAGGCACAGGAGGCCAGTAATGCATTAGGCTCATAGAGTGAGCCTGGATGAGAAATGCTGATTTCTAGTCCCCTCCTCTGTGACCTGTATGTTTTTCCCAAAGTAACAAAAATTTGAGAAGAAATTAGGTTTTGTGAACAAAGACTTGCAATTTGGTATTTTCAAGGACTACATAAAACTGATTTACTCCAGGGGAAAAAGCCTTAAGTATCACTGTAGAGAGTACATAATGTGAATGATTTTGTATTTATTCATTGCATTTCACTGAGAGGATGAAATCCCTTCTGACCATAATGGAATCATATTTGGATGTACTGTCTAGTATGGTGGTGTTAAAAGCAGGTGCACAAAGGGAATTCTTTTTTGAAGAGCGGGAAAAAAGCTTACGGTACCAGTAAATGAACCTACCACTGAAATAATCCTAATCAGATTAATTAGGATTAATTTATCTTTCTGGATTTTATTTATGTGAAATAAAAACATGTCTAAAGAGTTCTGTGTAAGACCTTTGTGAATTTTAGTAATGTTTTTGACTTGTTTCACATGGTGCCATGTATAATAAATAAATAAATCTCTGGCTGGTTGGGCTTTTAGGGAGAATTATATTACATCCAGCATTTAAAACCATCCATTAGTCTCCATCTCCTCTTACATCTTTTGTTGTGAGTAAATCCCTCTCCTGTCACCTTTCCTTATTGCCCATCTGTAGGTGGCACAGCTACCCCTGTGCTAATGTCTTCAAATATGTTTCTTCTCTTCTTGCAGCTTCTTTTTTTAGAGTTGTACCAAATCCCCCCTCTTGCAGAAGCTTAATTCTCCTCCTGATCTTCTGGTGTGCCCAAATCTCCATGGCTTCGTAGCATCCTTGCCCCATCCTACACATGGCTTTTTCCCTCTGAAACAATCCTTCTGTGATTTTCCACTACAGTGTCTCACCAAAACCTGTATCTTTTCTCACTTACATATGCAGCTGACTTTTCCCATCACTCTTTTTACTGCTTCTTTCTCTTACTGTTTTCCATTTCTGAAAAGCTGTTCAGATTTTCACAAAACAAAATTGTATGGCATTGCATATGTGCTTGCCCATATGTATCCGCATAGAGCGAAGGTTGTGGATCAGTATCTGTCAAATGAGGTAATTTTCCATCAGATTCATCCCTCTATTCTCATTTCATATTTATTCCTTGGAAAGCTTCCATCAGAATAGTAAGATGGCTTTGAGTTTTACAAGTCTTAAAGACCAGAAGATTTTCCCTGTGAAAATAGCTGTGTGGGTACTATGACCATTACTCCACGTCTTCATCAGTTAAATGGGAGGGTTTGATGTCACGGAGCCACAGGCAGTAGCCGTGTGCAGGGGAAGAGGCTTCCCTACAGAGTCTCTTCCTCGTCACTTTTAATTCTCATGTGATTACTGTTTTCCTTCTTATTTTAATTTGGTTTTTCTTTTCTTACTTGGTTTCAGAGTGCCATGAACCTGTGGTGGTTTTGAGGTGTTTGGTCTTGCCAGGATTCAGCAGTGTCTTCATTGACCAGTTTTCCCATGAGCATTCACGAAAGGGCCAATTATTTATTATCCGCAGTGGTTTTTGGGGGACACCTGAGGATGTGTTGTTCTCTCAAGCACTTGTGCCATGAGTCAGCTGGAGCCTGTTTTGGGGAAAGGGCACCCTGTGGTGTCAGTGCTGGGGGTGCATGTGTGCAGGGATGCACGCTGCTGCCAAGGGCTGTTTTCCTTTCCTTTTCCATTACTTTACTGGTGCAGAAGGGTGTACTGGAGGTGCCAGATCAGGATACATCCTCAAGTCTTCGCATCAAGGCCTGGTTTCACAGCAGCAATGCTGTTTCAAACCAAGAGTCCACATTGCATCAGAGTCCATTTCAGACCCAGGGTTGGCTGTCAAAAACCAAAACCCTTCCCCAAAGTTACAGCTTTTTCTTGTCACTTTTTAGTTATTTCCAAAATCATCTGTGTCTCATCCCTTTACGTTCTTCTCTTTAAGTCCTGGCATCTTACTACATTGTCAGTGGGGTGTTCACACCAATTTTGGACTTCCTCCCCTCCCTTTCTTGCACTGTTGTCTCAGCCTGGTGACGTGCAGGGTGTGATGTGCCTCTCCACACAGGAGTGTGTCTCACTGCTATTATGTCATCCTTTACCAAAATGGAGAGGTGATGTTTTTTAACAAGGTAACACACACTATTTTAAGCTGCTTCTAAAAATAAATTCTTGCACAACTTGGTGTTGTGGCAGCAGTGTTTTATATTTTAGTTGGGGCTGTTTTCTTAAGATGATTCATAGAAAGAAGATGAACTTTACTATTTTTACCCTGGGGTGAAACAACGTAGGTGAGTTGCTGATCGTACATGAAGGTCTACGCAGCCACAAGGACTTTCCCGACTAGCTCTACAGTTGCTGGCTTTTCCCCTAAGGCTGAAGAGGCTGAAGTGTTGCATTAAACACTGGACAAGCTCTCTCTCCTGGAGGTGTCTTCTGACTAATACAACACATTCTACATGTGGACAGTGTCCCACAGTGCTTTGGAAAGTAGGCGGCATTGTCATGTCGAATGACAATTAATGGCTAAGGGAAGTAATGAGGAAAGAGATGGTTCCTCTAGGAAATAAGGTGGAGATTTAAAACTTGTTGCATGTGCTCAAAGCAACAGGGAGCCAGAGAAACTGGGTAAGGTGGAGGAAGGCATTGCAGAGTATGTAGAGAGCACAAGATGGCTCTGCCTTCCCACACTGTCAACAAATACCTCAATACTGGGGGAGAGGAGGGGAAACGGCTTCCTTGCTGTAACTCCTGGCATGTGTGACAGGTTGGTTCTTTTTAATGTTAAGAAGAAGTCTTTGCTGAGCTACTTCATGGTCACCCTGTTGCCCAGCCAACCATGTGAACAGCTCACAAAGTAAACCTTTTGCCTCTTGTCCAGTGCTACGATGTGTCATCTCCTGGGGCTAGTGCACACTTAGAGATGACTTAGGGCTGAATGTGAAGTAAGCAGAAAGGACCCAAAGAATTGAAGGGAGCAGAAATGTCTCAAGTCTAAGACTTGAGCAGACTATCCAAATGACTGTCAATAACAGTGGTTCTTGGATGTCTGTGAGAGTGGCAGGATCTCAAGGTTGTTTTGAAGTCAGTTGTCTTTGAAATGCCAGATACCTTGAGAACCATAACCTCCAGCCTACCAGTTTTGGGACAGCAATACTGTACAAATAATTGCTATGCTGAAGGCAATGCCATCGTTTGCTCTTCCTATGTAGATCTGGAGCAGAGCAGCAGTTGGCTTGGCTGTGTCTGGTCATGGTCCATGTCAGCAGGTTGTTTGGGGTTGCCACCGTGGCCTAACAGCTTCAGGAGATAAAATGCTGCTTCCTGGAGGGCATTCACATGCACGATCCAGGACTGTGGAAGATGTAAGGTTGCCTTTACTGCACTAAGAAGATATCTTTCCAGGCTTCCTGCTAGAAGCCAGGTTGTACGTGGCTCCTACGTCTTGCAAGGCTCCTTTGTCTTGCTCCTTGTCCTGTCTTCTTACTGCTGCAACTCAGCAAAGGGAAACACAACTTGAAGGCCTGTTTGCACTTGAGATGCCCAGTTGTGTTTCAGGGTGATATTGTATCAAACTTGGTGAGCACAAGAGAAAAGCCTGTCCCACGGAAGTTGCAAATGTGACTTTTCTTCTCCTGACCTCTGCTGTGATGCAAATGTATTGCAGAAAGTTAACGCTTCATGGGGAGACGTAGTTATGGCTTAATGCAATGACTTTACTGATGTCCTTGTGTACTACATGTAGCCAAAACATCCTGGCCGTATGGAAATGTGCATGTCTCACTGCTAGACAACAGCGAAGAAGATCACACAAATGAAAAGTTGTGGATCGTGTACATAATCCCATGGTCTGATCCTGTTCTCTTTGAGGTCAAAGCCCTCTCAGTGTCAGAGGGTTGGGTGCTAGTACATAATTTCCCACCTCCTGTCCTTTTTATATGAATATACCACTCAGAGCTTGACAGCATCATCCAGATCTCTTGCTTCCTAGAGCTATATTTTGGTAGCATTAACCTGCAGCATGTTGCAGTGAAGTAGCTGGTGATCCTCTTGCCCTCCTGGAAGAAGTGATGAGGCTTCACCACACAATTCAAGGGAAAGATTGCTGCATGGGATGTGGCAGGAAAATATCATTGCTTGCTTACAGCATGGCTCTTTAGAATGGAAAAAGAGAAAAGGAGGCAAACCAGAACGTCTGGGCTCAGCTCTGACACCGACTTGTGATGCAACACTTCTCCAGAATCCTGTGTGTCAGCCATAATACAGAAACGATGCAATTCTAACTTTGTGAGACTGTCTAGGATTCAGTTGTTGGACTTGGGATCATGGGATAAAACATTCTGCTCAATGAATTTGTTAAGTTTCAAACTGACAGTAGGGGTAAGAGCAGAGGGTCAAATTAGGCCTCATTCTGCCCTTATTTACTGTGCATTTCAGGAACGGCCGCCTCAAAACCAGGAGTCACCCCAGTGCAAAAACAGTTAAAGAAAGTCAGAGTTGTTATCAAGGCAAAAGCGTGCGGGGCAGGACCTTTGCTGAGGCTGAACAGAGGCGTATTGTTTTTGCTTTCAAGGATAGAGGCTTTTTAACCTGGTGTTTCCTTCATTTGTCTTCATTAAGAGAATGACAATTGGAGTGAAAATGTAATACCCCAGGGAATAAAACCCCTTCAGCTGTTGATTAGATCTGCCCAGCACTACACTGCAGCCCTTTCAGAGAAGTGTGTTCCTTGCGTTGCTTCGCAGTGGTGGGAACAAGACCATCTGCAGAGCATCAAAGCTGGTGAGCGGGTGAGAGAATGAAACCAGTGAAGAAGTGTAAAGTGCCCCAATCTCACCTGTCTACGCTGAAATTAAGAGTTTTAATTAACTCACCAGGATGGGGGGGAGGGGGGAGGCATGTCAGTGGTAACGTTTGTGCCCTTGGTGCTGCTTGGCCAGGGGTTGAAGGGGTGCAGGGACTGGGGGAAGTCCCACTGCTGCCACCAAACAGTTAATCCCAACATAATCGTCTCTTTCTCTTTGGGAGAGGAGTTTCTCGTGGCAGCCTGCAGGGCCGTGGGGTAGGACGAGTGATTGTGTGTTCTGGCAACTGCTTTGCAATGTGAAATAAACACCCTTTGGTATAATGGCATTCATTGAGCATTGTGCCTGGGAACTCATCATGACACATGTCAGCCCGGGGCTGGGGAAGCTTCTTCCTTTTGCAGCTCAGCAAAATATTTATACAGTGTCTTCTAGTAAACCAGTTCCTCCATGCTGCTGGGGGAAGCGGCTCCAGAACTGGTCTTAATGGCTGACCTTGCTCTGAGGCCCTCCTAAAACAGCGAGTGTAGCTTGGCTCCGTTCAGTCACCAGCCAGATGGAACAGCTACCAAATACACTTCCCTGTTCGGTTTACTTTTTAAATTGCTATAATAGACCTGCAGATTTATTGTTGCTTTAAATAACTGCAACATAGCTTTAAAAAGAGCAGCCCACGTACCCAGCCCTCATGCCGTGCACCGGGGAGCTAATAGGGAAACTGCAGGGGCTGATGGTTGCATGGTGTTGAACTTTGAGTCTCGGGTACCTTGCACTCTGTGGTTGTTAAGCCCTGGAGTTGCTAAGAAAAAAATAATCCTTTGTTTTTTCCCCCTAGTTTGCTGTGTTTAAGAATAACGTTTTAAAAATAATATGATTTTTGCCATTGGCAGATGTAGGTACTGGAATGTCAACTACTGTGCAAAGAATGGAAAGCGCTTGCTCTCTCTTTTTTATTTTTCCCTTTGACCTTCAACACCGTAGGATCTCCATGACCAGAGAAAATGATGATGGTTTCTGGCTCCTGACCATTGCTGCTCATCAAAACTGTTCTACAGCGTCACAGTCAGCCTCTGCAGGCTGCAAAGCCAGTTGTAGCTAGAAAGTTTGTGTAAGATGTATAGAAGGCTGATTGAAAAGAAGCAGGTTTCTGAGAATTCTCTATGTTTTGGCTTGTGTATGGTCTAAAATTCATAATATGTTTCTCTTACCCCAAACAGATCTGCAGTAGTAATTGTAGGTGGGGAATTACAACATATATGGCAGATTTTAGGAAGGGCCCACAAAGCCCCATTCTTGGCTTGTGATAGTCAGGGTATTTCTCCTTGAAGAGCAAACCCAACAACAACAAAAATCTGGTATTTGATTTTATAGATGCAGGGTTTGGGCAATGAAGCAGACAAAGTAATCCTAGAAATAAGGAACAGAATCTTAGAATAGAAGAAATCGGTCACTGGAACATTTAACTGAGAACTGCTTCTTCTACCACCATTTGTAGTCTTTAAATCAGAACTGTTTTCTATTTTCATAAGAGATACTGAAGCTCAAGGACAAGTAATAAGCTTGATGCAGAAATGTCTGAGAGGTTCTGCAGCCTGTGTTTAGCAGGAACTCAGGCTTTATCATTCTTCTGGTCAGTCTTAACATTTGAGGATCTCTGAAGACCTTGTGAGATTGCGGCATCACATTTTGAAAATCAACCTTTTAATCTTCCTGGAAACACTTATTCCAAAAAATCAAGGACCTGGACTACAGTATAATTGTTTTCCTGAACTTCTCTATCTGTAATGCACCACAAATGTGAGCATGAATGTTGTTTGCTGTTTAGTCTAGGGCTAAGAATAGGAATTCCCAGGACAAGTGCTGGACACCCGTCCATTGCTGTTAGGACCTGGCATCGCAGAACAGCACATGGAGCCCCTGTGGGTCATAGTACTTGGTTTGTGAGCTGTGCAGAAGCTCACTGTGAAAACAAACAAGCTCTTGTACAATTATTATGCAGCATGTATTTTTAATGTAACACTTTTGTGTCTGGGCTTGGACTTCCCTCTTTTTTGGATGACCTTTTTTTTTTTAATTATTATTTTATTTCTGGGACCCTTCTCTTAAACTTCAGGTTTGGTTGTAAGAATGCCACTTAACTTTTGCTGTGGGAAGGAACAGTATCTTCTAAACTTTTAGGAGCAAAAAAAAAAAAAAAGTGGGTGGGGGTGGGGGTGGAGGAGGCACATTTCTGTCTCTTTGCGCATGTGGTAGGCTTGCTGCTTGCCTGCCCAAGCATCCCTTCTGCAACCAGAGCAGGAACATACTTACGGCTCTCCTCCCCCACAATCCTGTCGTTGATGAATGAATGCAAAAGACTCAAAGAGGAAAATTTTGCAAATCAGAAAACCGAGGTCGTAATTTCAGGTTCCTCAGAAGAGGACTCCTACCCAGATGGCCAACTAATTGCTTGGGTTCCTTCAGCTTTGGACCCTGTTGGTTTCGGTGAGCAGGTGTGATAGGCGGTGGGGCTTTGTGAAGCCCGAAGAGTGATTCAGCATCTCCCCCCAAGCGCAGGCTGTGCCCACACCATTCTTGCAGCACCACCTTCTGGCCTGCAGCCCCGCACCGTGGGGGAGCCGCGGGCAGCGCAGCGGGAGCGCTGCTCCCCGGCTGCGGAAGCGAACCCCCTGGGCGGCTCGTGGCCACGACCGAGTTACGGGGAAATCTGGGCAGCCTCCACGCTGTTTCTCTGCAGGGTTTGCGAGCCCTCGGGGTGCTGGGCTGCGGCTGGGATGCGCTGTGTCGCGCACCGGTGAGCCAGCGCGCACGGGAGGTGTGGGACCACATCCTGCCACGCTGCCGGGCACGCCCCCCGACCGCGGGGCGGCCGTCGCCACCGAAAGGAAACGTGCGGAGAGAATGACTGCTCTGCAGACCAACTTGCTGAGCAAGGGGCGAGCGGCAGAGAAAGTGGAAGATGTAGTAGCTCCGTGCCCTTTCACACTGCCGTGGGGGCTGTTCTCCTGCCGCACCCCATTTTCCCGCCATGGCGGCGTGAGAGCTGCTGGCTTCTTCTGATGACTTGCTCTTGCAGAAGTTGTGGTGTTACCTGCAACGGGGCTGGTGTGGCTGAAAGCTCATCAGGGTGTTTCCCAGATGTCACTTGGTCTATGTAAGGAGGTGAACTCCTCCTCCAGACCTAGCCTCGCTGTTTGTTACATTAACAAGACATCTCCTTGTTAACAAGATGTGACTGGAGCTGCCTGCATGCAGAAGCCTTGTCCAAAACCTTTTTTGAACCTGTCCCCCACTGTTTTATACTTGTAGAGACATAACTGTCCCGTTCCGCTGCCGAGCAGACAGGAGACAGCGTCTGCTTTCTGCTGCCCAAAGCGGGTGAGTAGTGGCTGCAGAGGCAGCAGCAGCAACACAGACCCACACCAACAAATGAAGGTCTGCTTCACGCCTGTCAAGGCCTGTAGCTAATCTTTTTTTTTTTTTTTTTTTTTGACTGCTAATGCTCTGGCATAAAGCAGGAATGCTGGCCCCTTAATAGATTTTTTTTCAATATATTTTTTTAACCTTTCCTAAAGAGGCTGGAGGCAATTTCAGACTTGCCTCGTCTACAAACATTGTTTTGCACATAGAGGTAGAGACAGAAGTCTTGTTACAACACTTGGTGCTTCTGCACAGGGTAGTTTTAACAGGCAGACCCAGCAAAAATAGCTTGCTATGAATAATCAACGTGCTCTTTATGTTAAGTGGAGGTAGTCATGGCTCATTTTCAGTAGCCCTTTATTTAAAGAGTTGCTGGTCAGAAGTTTAGTGCAGTGCTTTGTAGATGCTAGTTTGCAAAAAATTGTTGCTACTCTGAGCTGCGCCAGAAGAGCCCATTGCGAATCCAAGCATGAGGATTACTAGATCTAACCAAAGCATCTGGACAAAAACTGGGCTGTCAGAACTCTCATAAACTTCTTTTGTTATTTTTCATGCTGCTGTTTTTCATAGTCAGGAGGAGAGATGAACGCTGGCTGGAGGCCATTTTACCAACAGATGTTGACTTGATGGTTTTAAATATTTTTTTAAAGTAGCCACTTAATCTAAAGTTCAGATGTGTAGCTAGTTGTGATCTTTGACCCAAGAATTTCTTGCCTGCATTAAAATAGCGAGGGTTTTTTTGTGATCTCTTAGCTCTCTAATCAGTTAGATAGGTCACCTTAGGTGGAGATTTTTGAAGTGCTCTTCCTCCTGAGGCTTTGCAAAGCAGGACGCTTTTTGGATCAGTAACTGAGGCACACAAGTAATCTGGATCTGTTTTCTCTGCAGGTTTAAGACCTGTTACATTAATTTCTTTGAAAAATTAACCTGCTTTTAAAGAAAAAAATCAGGTTTAAAGTGTTAATGAAAATGTTTCTTCATTTTTTCTTGCCAAAGACACTTCGATTCTTTAAAAAATACTACCAACTAAACATTTTGAAGCCTAACTGGTTTCTGTTGGGCCCTGTCCTAAGCAGAAGGAATATGATCTCAGATTTCCTGGATGACTATGCGCATAGATATATCCATCTTCTTTGCTAGGGATGTTGGACCAGGCTTTAAAAATACTTACTTGCCTTGAAATCTTTAATATTTGACCTCTGTACCATTTCCTTAATGGCATTCCAACTCAAAGCCCTGATGAGCTTAGTTGTGAAGATATTTTAACAGTGTCTCTGGTCACCAATGTGAGCTCATTTCTAATTAAACAGAAGCTCAAACTCATTAGAAACATAATAATAAATGTACACACAATTGGCAGAATCTTAATTCATTAGCTATTAGAAGCAAATTCCATAAGACTGTTAGGATTAGAAAGTGGAGCTTCGTGTCACTGAAGTGGTCTTATTCTGCTGATCTACTTTAGTATGTAGTTTTGCTTACAGCTTTGATGTGTTTTAGGGTAATTGATCCGGTCTGTGGATGTGATAGCAGCACATACAGTTTCTGCTGAAATATTGCCAGAAGGTTAGGCCATACATAAGAGCCCTTTGCCTTTGATTTGGGCTAAGTTCTGTAACTTCCCATCTGTTTTTGACAAAAATGGTGACTCTCCGTGTCACCTCTCAATTCATTGTCTCCAGCTGCAGGTACCTTCACTGGTCAGATTTCTGTGGCCAATCAGATACTAATAAAAGTGACAAAAATTGAGTTACTTCTCATGAATACCAGATTGTCTGAGTAACTGCCTTACAAAAGTAAACAGGTTGGTTTAGCAAAGAGAAATCTCACACATCAGCTCTTCCTTTGATACATTCAGTGGCCCCAAGTGAAAGCCATTCCCATGCTGTGACGTTCAGATGGTTTTGCCCAGTTGATTGGGAGTGGGATGGGGCTGGAAGTCTCATAGAGCAGATTCTTCCTGGGTGCTCCTCCTGGTCATCCTTCACTCCAAGTCCATGCACGACCTACAGCTGTCGGACTAGATGTTGTGGTGGACTCGTATGGCTTCCTACTCCAGGTCTGCATCCTGAGGTGTGTTCCTGTTTGGAGCTCTCAGATATGCACACGGGTTAAGGGAAGGAAAATGCCAGGAAAGTGGCATCGTCTGAAGCAGCCTGCAGACTCGGAGCAGGGAAAGGGCAAGGTAGCACCAGGCTTCTTGGGTTTTAAATTGGCTTTTAAAACTAGGAATGCCTGTTACATCTCAGGCGTAGGCAGAAGTCTCTAGATCTTAGTTTTGGTAAAGAATTGTTCTTTGTCCTGCCCCATTTCTATATGCTCAGTAAATTTGTCCCACCAAAGTGGAGAGCAGCTTCCCTATCCAAAGCCACCTCAGCTCTCAAATAGAGCCACAGCAGTCCGTTGGAAGCAGCAGATGCGAGAGCCAATATTTGCTCTAGCTGTCTCCCAGTGTAGGAGTGGGGATGGGGAATTTTTGATTGATACTTTAATCCAGTTGGATCTAAAAGACTCTCTGGTGCAGAGGAGGTCCTGTCTGGGGTGGCAAAGCCATGACAATCCTGTTCTGGGTTTTCTCTCGTTCCCCAGTGAATGCTGGTAATGTGGATTCCTGAGGAACAGGTTTATAAGGGGAAAAACAGGAATGGGTGAACACACAGCCGATGGGGTCCCTATGTAAATATTTGCATTCATCTACAAGAAGTATCTGTGAACAAGAGGCCAATCACCTGGAAATTAACCAAAACACATTCTGGTTCTCATTAAATGCTGCTTCATTTCACTGGCATAAGGTGTATTTTTGTATGTGCGTACAAGGGAGTTTTGTAGAGCTTGTGATGACAAGGAAGCAAACACTGTCCAGACTTGATTATTTTCTTCCTACAAAGCTAACAACATTCCCTCCAAACTCAGTTTCCTGTTAAACAAATGTATATCTTGATTTAAAATTATTTCTGCTTTTTGTGACTTGGCTTGGCCTTTTCTGGCAGTTTGAGAGCTCTAAAACGTGACATTTCCCTCTGAACCTGTATGCCGTTGGTGTGAGGAACACCAGGGTCTTCCAACATGACATGTCTTCACACCCTTTGTAGCTGTTTGCAAAGAGCTGCATAGCTTGTAATTTGGAATCACTAATGTAGATGTGTGTGTGTGCACAGATATCTGCAGTATATGTATTGTCCTTCTGGGGGGAGGCTTGAGGCACATTGCTGGGGAGGAGAAATCAAATGAGCTGCACCACCTATTGGAGCTGGTTCTGCGCTCGTTGGTAGGTCTGCTTCCATCTGCCCAGCTGCCAGTACATGGTGTTTCAGCAGCTCTGTGTTGTCTGAGAAAATATTTATCTTGAGAAAAGTTGTGTTAATTAAACTGACTCTTGTACCTATTCCCCTGCCACCTAACGAAAAGACAGTCTTTATCAAGAAAGCTTTTCAAGATGAGAGTGGCACTGGGGACAGGCAGGCACTTGCTTAGTGTGTGCAACATGGGTTTATATTTTCTTTTTCACCGTTTCTGTTATGTGACAAAATATAAATTAATTTCAGTGTATGCTCCCAACGAGTCAAGACTGTTTCTGTAAATAGGAGGTTGCCAGCCTGCTGATAGGAAGCTCTGTTTTTGCCTGTAGGGAATAAAAGGACCATTTTCTTCTCTTTCTGACTTTCTTTTCATTGAGGATAGGAAAAACCCCATTGTCTTTGGTCCTGAATTGGTGGGGGGAAGTTTCCTTGTTGAATTATTTCCACTGAGGTTCCAGGTTTTTTTTTACTGTGGCTTAGAAATCTTTCAGCATCTCTTCTCTGCGTTTGTGTGAATAAGATACAGACAGGCATAATGCCACATTGTGTCCAGATAACACCAGAGCTCTCTACCAGTTGGGTGTTTTCTTGTCAGGGGCTGCAGGCAGATGCAGTATTTCCCCATCTACGCTTTTCCTTTGTCCTGATTCAGAGAATTAATAAGGTATCTGCATTTCTATGATACCTTCTATCCTTAGTGGGTATTAGAGCACTTAGGAACTGGTTGCCTCAATCCATCCCTACTGATGCTGGAATACTGTGCATGGGGAGAGGGCAGCTGGGTGAGAGCATGCAGCAACTACGCTCCGTATGGCAGGGCAGCAAGGAGGGAAAACCCTCCTGTCCAACAGTGTGGGAATTTCAGGCTGTAGTTGTCCAGAAAGGCTTATAGGCTCTTTAATGATCCATTCTCAGATTTCCATCAAAAACTTTCATCAGCTTTCCAGCCTGGAGGCACTGATGGAGCTGCTCCTTGAGGATAGGGCAGCAGTCTGCTGAATCTCCAGCTGGATTTCCCTGCAGACCTCCTAGCAAAATACCAACACCTTCCAGACCTGTGTAGTGATCTCGTGAGGTCATGACCTGAAGTGATGCAAACTTGTCACATCAGCACAGATCACCCACCTGGCATGCCGTGATCTGGGAGTGCGAGGCAAATATATGAGCTCGCTTTCTGCTGCTCTTCTCTGGGGCTCTGAGCCTCTGGGCAAATTGCAGTTATGCAGACTGAGTAACTCACCCTGGGTAGCATAGAAGTAGCACGACTTCTGGGTGCCTTGAGAAATGGGTGTGCGCTGACGAAGCTCCTGCCAGAGTTATGACAGCGATAGGTAGCAAGAGCCTGCAATGCAAAAATGAGATCTTTGGCCCTGCCAGGTTCTCGTTCTCACTGGATAAAAACTCAGTCCCTTTGCTGCAGGCAGCACCACACAACCCTTACTGAAGCTGGGCAGGCAGCGGAGGTTGCCCGCTGCTGCTCTCTGCTTGCCATGTCCAGGGACGTCACAGTGTGACTGGACATTTGCTCTATTTTATGGTGGTTTTGGTGTTTGGGTTTTGCTGAGGGAAGGGGACTAGAATTAAGGACAGATGGGTTCATTCCCACATGCCTTGATACCACAGCTTATTGGGCATAAGTAACTTTTTTCTGCTCCCCTCATGTATGATCGATGCTTTCCTCCTGCCTGCTCCTCTGGCGCTCACAGCTCCCTGGCATGATGGCTTACCTAGGCAGGGCTGCGGGTTGATTCAGCGGGGAGCTCCTCAGCTTTGGTCCTCTGTCAGCACTGTGTTTTCTGAAGTCAGAGCAATGGCAAGCTGCATGGCAGGCATACTTTGTCAGCCTTGATCCCTCTTTTTGCTTGCGGGGGGGGGGTGCAGGGAATTAGCAAGCTGAGAGGGCAAAGATTTTCATGTTCTTTGTGGAAACTTTCTGCTGAGAACGTGTTAGTTTTGCTGAAGCTGTGGGGGAATGCTGTTGTGAGCAGGGCAGTCAGTTGGCTCTGTGAGGAGCTTGGGAGGTTGTGTCCTGCATGCTTTTGGCTTGTTGCAGTATTGTACATGTTGAATGTGATCCTCCAGATTTTCCTGGCTGCCTTTCAAATGCTCTCACCTTTACCAGGGACTGGCATTTAAACTCTGGAAGGATGCAGCCCTTGGCGCGACCCAAGAGTTTTCTAAAACCCTGTAAATTTACTTTGTTTTCTCAGAGAGGGAAATGACAAAAACCCATAGATATTTAATGATTTTTTTTAGAAGTAGTAACCACAAACATTAAAAGGAAAAAAACCCAGTTACTGTGTATGGGCTAGCCAAAACAAATTATCAACACCAGAGTTGGGCTGTCAGTAATATATTACAGCAATGAAGCTGCCACCCGTTGGTGAATTATGGCAGAGGTCCCCTCCATGCCATCCAGACAGGTTGTGAGATGCTACATCTGCCAACAGCAGAGCCTTGGCACGGGCAGTGGCTGCTCCTTCCTCCAACTTGGCTGTTTTCTGGTTGGATTCCTGTGTGTCAGCCAGTAGTGGTTGTCAGAGCATCTTCATCTGCTAACAGCCATGGGCTGCAGAAACCAGTGTGAAGATGCCATTCTGTCCGCAGAGCCTTGGAAATGGGTGTGCAGGGAGTGTGGAAAGTGGCTGTCTCATGAGGCAAACCATCGTGTTGTCTTCAGGTATGAAATCAGGGTTTCTGTTTGCCACCTCCGAGCTGCCTACCTCACAGGCTGCGCACAGT
Organism: Rhynochetos jubatus; assembly: GCA_027574665.1. NCBI lineage: Eukaryota > Metazoa > Chordata > Aves > Eurypygiformes > Rhynochetidae > Rhynochetos > Rhynochetos jubatus. The sequence continues at coordinate 2,218,620 of CM050672.1, read as the reverse complement.
ATATTTACAAGGCACTGTTTGCAGCCCAGTATTACCATCTCATGAACATGTTGCTTAAAGAACACCTGTTTTTTCAGACCTAATGTGTATCTGAAGACCAGAAAAATGAAACTCCTATGTTATCATGGACAAATGAATTCACCAGAAAAAAAAAAAGTCATTGGAGAAAAGTGAGTCAGCTTTGGTGTATGTGTGTGCAAACATCAAAAGGATGGCAAACCAAGACCAGTGAAACCTTAGACGTTGTTTGTGTTTTGTCAATTAAAGCAATGGGTTGATTGATCATCATGTGTTGTTGCATAGTTTGATGTGTATGTAGATATACACAAAGGTGCAAATGCATTCAGGAGCGGGTGCTTCACTGCCCCATTTTGCTACGTCTCTATAAAGAGAGGGAGCCTTATTGTGAGCTTGGACTGTAATTCTGTACGGAGAGAAATGATAGTGCATCTCACAGCCACCAGCAACCTCCACTCCTAGTGAGAGATGTTGTTAATACAGAAATTTTCTGTAGCATTTCTTCTTGATTCTGTATTCAAAGCAAAAGTGGAAGCTTTTTGTGATGTCAGCTTGAAAAATCACTCTGTCATTTTAGTGGTAATACAATAATCTTGGAGTCTGTTCTAATTTTATTTTGCTTAAGTTTTATTTCACTTTGCTTAATTGCTTCTGCTTTATTGTTAATGAGACAAAAAGCAGTTTGTATAATAGCTCGAACAGTAAAATTATCAAGGAGCAGAGATGGAATTTGCATGTTAAAAGTTCCTTTTTATTGTTTTCATTGTCTTCAAATTCCTCATTTGGTTATGTTCAGTCCTTAAACCTGCCATGCCCTGCAGGCAACATCACTGACCAGTCTGTGTCCTGCAAGTACATCCTAAGGGCAAACTCATCTGGACCATGGCAGAAGGATGAGTTCTTCATGGGGCGGGATGGTATGCAGCCCATACTCGGACAAGGTGCTTGAACTGCTACTTGAATGCCTTGCTGCTTGAACACTCCATCAGTCCTTCATTTCTGGTCACCCCTGCAATCGGCCACAAGTAGCCCTTCTCCTCTTATATTTATGAATTACACCAAAATTCCTCATTTTCCCTGTTGTGGAATGGGTTCAATTCCTGCAGTAGCCAACTGTCAGAAAACCAGAGGTTGACTTAAGCAATATGGCTAACAGGCCCATGACACTTGGTTGATTTTCTTTTTTCCCAGTTTTTTTCTTTAGTGCAGCCAGAGGAGAATACTACTCTCAGGAAGCCCATGAAGTGCAAAAGAAGCTGGAAAAGAAATTATCTTAATTCAACTAGTGAGCATCATGCAAGAAGCTAGGACATTCAGGCTTGTGCCTGGTATTACCCCTACTGTGGAGAGCTGTGGAAGGCTAAAGGAGTTACTACTAGCTTCAGTCAGAAAAGAGCACAGCTGCAACCTTTTCTCAGAGCTTTCTCTGTGTCCTTATGCAGTAACACCATACAGGAGTTACATAGTCTAGCGTGGGGTCTAATCTAAATCATGGGTGGTAAAATCTGTGTGTATGAAACACTGGAGAATACTCTGGAAGGAATAGGAATTAACCTCATTATTACACATAGTCATGACTTCCTTGCTGCTGCTGCCACTCTTCTGTCATTCAGTACTGTTTTGCATAGTGATTAATTGACCATTTAATTTGTGTAGCTGCAGGCTTGCCTGCTGGGTAACCCCTTACTCCATTAATTGTTCTCCTGAAGTCAGTGAGAGAAGAGATTAAATTGGTCCCTTACGGACAGCACCGTCCAGTTGTGTTAGGAGGAGCCAGGACCTGGGACTTCCTGTGTATCATTGGAGGGTAAAATGAAATATGAAAATTGCTGGGACAAACTGGTTTCCATTTTGGTAGTTGATCTGGGGGTCCATTTTTTGCAATGAGTACTAAAATCACTACTGTGTTACTGCAGTATTAATTTTGGTTCTCAAATACCGATGATGCACTCCGCCTGCAGCGTGGTGGGGCGCTGGATCTGAAATGTATTTGCATAGGGCTTGACAAGATGTGTGCAGTGAGCCTGGACTCCTACACATGCAAAACGGCAACTTCATGACCTGTGCTCTGTCTGACTTACTGCAGGCCTGCAGAATGACCTGGGTGCAAAGGGTGCAGTGGGTCTGACCGAGACCCCCTCCTCGTCCCGGCAGCTGCTTACAGGTCTTTTCAAACTGGAGCCTCGTGCTGTGAGACAGCATTGAATTCTGAAAGTTGACCTGTTATCTGTTTCTTAACATTTTGTCAGCCTGACCTCCATGTGGTTCATCTGTCTTTGTTCAGCTTCCTGTAGCAGACTTCCTTCTGCTCTGTACCAACCCTTGAGTTCAGCAGGCAGTGAGAGGAGTCAGTTCCTCAGGGCAGCAGAAGCAGCGTAGTGACTAGCTGCAGATACAAACCTCCACCCTCCAACTTGGGAGATACTGAGTCTACTCTTATACCAGTAAATAAAAAAAGCCAGGATCAATTTTCTGACCCTGAGGGCCAGTGACGTGGAAGTACCTCACTGCACCTCAGTGTCTAGGCTTTGTGTGTGCTTTCTGCAGAAGGGTGAACGTCATCTTGAAGTAAGATTCTGCTTCTCACACAACAGAATGATCCGGGACATTCCCTATATCAGCCTGGGCTTTGCATTATACCTCCGCTATCCATCGGCCAGTTGGCTTCTACACAAGACAAATGGAGAAGTGAGCAGCCAGTGTGCAGTGACTCTTGCGCGCAGCAAGGCTGTCCAGACAGGGCTGTGCGCATCCATGGAAGAAAAGGAAGGCAGTCTCTGAGGTTCATAGATAAGCAGAGGAGGGTCAAGGGAATCCATTTTCAGCTGATCTCTACAAAGCTTGCTGGCCATGAGACCAGGGACTGTGGTATTGACTGAAACCTCATTACCCACTGATTCACCCTGCAGTTATGACATTGAGCAGAAATCATAAACTCCATCTGAACTGTGGTTGTCCCTTTCTTTTTTTTCACTACTGTGGTTTGAAACTATGTAGAAACATTTTGGAAGGTTTCTCAATACATGAGTTTAACCATAAAACTCAGCAGGGGGAACATATTATCAGGGAAAGGCAATTACTGCTTTAGCTGTATGCAAGACATACTACCTTGGAAAGAGTCGCCATCTCGCCAATAGCTGGCTTCCCATCCTTGGTTTGGCAGGTCTGGAGTTCTCAATTCAGATGAATTTCGAAAGAATCATTACACAGCAGTAGTTCCAAAATACTAGTTTACTAATGACTTTCTTGTACCAATGAGTGTGTGAGAAGTGAAAGCAGCAGAGATTTTTACAGTCCTCTGGAGGAGATGTGACCGCGATGCACATAATCCCTCTTCACAGTCACAATCGTTGAATAGTTCTTGAGGGTCGTCTTAAACATTGCCAGAGATCTTGGTTTTCTTGCATTTTGTTTGCAAGAAAACAGGATTAGTTTCATTACAAATGTAAAAAAACCCAACAGACTCTGTGGAACAGAGGAGTGGTATATTGGATGCCCTTCCTGTCTGTAGAAGCATGATTTCAAATCCCAGTTGTGCTTAATGATGGAAATGGAGCAGGCGTGAGCTGGTGCAGGCACACGCGAGGCAGTGTGCAAGAGCCGGGTCTGCTGTAACACTCTACCGAACGCTTGCATTGAATGGGGCAGAGCTGAGTGTTACCCTCTGAGGTAGGATGAAACTGCCATGTCGTCTGCGTTTTGTGAGTGTGACCAGGAGGAAGGGAGCTCCCAGGTGCTGTTTGCCATCTCTGGGTTCGTGGTGCAGAGATCCTTGCTCCATCTCTGTCTTTCTGGCGGTGATGCTCACCAGGCTGCACAGGGCTTTATTTTTTCCTTCTAGATTCAATGGTGATATTTCTGGGAATATTTAGCTCTAAAATATGCAGATTTTGCAATAATTACTCTGTTCCAACTCAAATGCTTTTCTGGAAACACTGTTTCAAGTTACAAAAATAGATTAATCCCTGGCAAAATGCAGAGTTGCTTTTGTTTGCTTTCCTCGTGATGCAGGTACCGGTGCCCATTGCTGCCTGGAAAGGTGAGAAGGGAAGCTGCTGAAACCATGTGGGGTATAAGTAAAAGTCAATAAGCACAGCATTCCATCCTAGACTTTTTAATGACCAGAGAAAGTCTCCTGGATGTCTTCCCGTCTGTTTCCAGTTACATGGATCCCTGTTTATCTCTGTGGGTCTCTCCCTTCCCGTAGTATCTGAGGGCCTCACAGATATTATGGATGACTCATAACACATCTGTGAAATAAGGAAGTATCCCCATTTTAGAAATGGGGACTAACACGGACTGTAGATGATATGACTTGCCTAGTTTCGCACAGAAAATGTGTAACCAAAGTGGGAATTGAACCCAAGTCACTTGAGTTGAGCACTGGATTGCCTGTCCCCGTGCCAGTCTGCAGCAGTTCAGCATTGTTTATTTGCCAACAGCCAGTTGTGCCCGAGCAAGAGTGAGGCTGGCCCTGCGCGTCGGCCCTGGGCGGAGGGTGCCGGCGCCCGCAGCCGGGCAGGGTGTGCCCGCGCGGGCGGGTCAGGCAGCGCTGTGGCTCAGGCAGCGCTGTGGCTCGCGGCCTCCCCGGGGGGGGGCACGTCCCGCTGCGCCGCGCTCCCTGCCGCCTGCGCCGTGGGCTGCTTCCCCGAACAGCCACCGCACCTTTGGAATCGTGCACACCATCCCCGCTGACAGCCCTGGGCAGCCCTTTCCTGCCGCAGCCCTTTCCCCCGCGGCCGTCCGCCCCCTCCGTGCTTTGCCTTCCCCGCTGCTTCTGGCCCCGCACTGCCAGGGGACAGGGGGCACGCGGTGGGGAGGCACGGCTGGGACACCAGCTGGAGACAGGGCTAGAGGGGAGGGGGCTGTGGACGGAGAGGAACTGCCTGAGTGATATTCACAGTTCGTATGGATCCTCTTGTTTTGTTGTTGAGCTGGATCACTGTTGCCTGTCCCGTGGGCTGCGGATGCGCTTCTTCTGTCACTGCTTTTGCAATCAGCTCCACCTGCTTAAGGAAGCAGCATTTACCCCAGAGCATGGGGGGAAGGCTGTTCTTGCCCCATATTGGGCCCACATGCCTGCTCACAAGAACTTCAGCTGCCATCAGAGCAGAGCCCTCCTTTCCCCAGCAGAAGCAGATGTTGGAGAGGAAAGAGGAACACTGTTTATTCACAGCCCCTTGGGGAAGAGGGAGGAGGATTAAAGAGCCTCACAGCTTCTTACCCCCTTCCTAGAAACTGCTCTCGTAACTGGCACAGTGCCACTGTTGGCAGTGGTTTGGGGAATTTCTTACTCAGGGGGTGGCCTGAGGACTGGCAGTCCAGAGCAGGCACCGTGGAGATGACGATGCTCTATGCACCAGAGAGAGACGGTAGTGACTTTTGCAGAGCCCGTCAGCAGTAACTGCTGCTGTGTGTCTCTTCCTGCAGCCATGCCCATGTGGATCTGCCCTGCTGTGCTCACATCCATCTCACCTCTGCCTGTGAGCACATCCCCGCTTTCCTCTCTTAGTGTGTAAGCTGCTCGGGGCAGCATTTATTTCCTGTGGTATGTGACACTGCGTGCATCATTGGCACTCACGGATACATCGTGGACTAGCATCATCAGGCCTGTGGTAGCAGGAGCTTGAAGCAATGAGGAAGGTGCAGTCCAGAATTGGAAACGATACGATAAAAAAGTAAGGTGGCAGGAGTGAAGCTCAACACTTTGGGAATATTTGGGCACGTGAGCTGTAAAGTCAGAGATGGTCCTGCAGCTATCAGTTGTGGAAGGAGTGGCTGTCTCTGAACATGAAGCCCCTTGAAACTTTCATAAATCTGTCTCAAAGCCTGGAAGACCTTAAACTGCTTATGAAAACTGGGGTTTCTGTGCAGTCAGAATTGTCTTCTGGACGAGTTGCCATCCTTTGTTCCTTCAGTGGTTCTGGAACTGTGACTATGCAGGAAAATAAGATGGTTATTTATTAATGATGGTCCGCATCGTTAAGAGAGATGGTTAGTCCTGATTGTGTTATTCTCTGAGCTACGCTCTGGTGACAGGTTCAAACCCCTCTGCTGCAGAGTGGGTTGCACATGTGCTACTGGACACAGGATTTGTGGTGGGGACATCAACTTGGAGAAACCATACATTCTTCTGTGGAATTGCCACGCTTGCTGTCTGTGAAGGAAATGTCTTTTTCTTTGCATGTGAAGTATACTCGTAGCATGGTCCATACTCAGGGTCGATCTTTAAAGTTGATCTTCATTTGGAATGGTGTTTTCCTTGATCTGAACCTGACCAGTGTGCAAATCAATTCAGTCATGTGAGGAGCTTTGTGGAAGGTATGTATGGAGGAACTGAATGGTTTACTTAAAACTAAAGGTGGTCTAAATGCAAAACTCAGGACTAATATAAGCTTTGGAGGAGGGGCTACAGCACCTGCATGCCGATCTGCATACTCAATACCTGAGCAGACCTGTAATCCATGCCAGAGTGCAGAGCTTTTGGCCTGTCTGCACTGCATATGCCAGCGGCTGACAGCAGCCAGGCTGTGGTTTCCCTTGTAGCCTGCCCAGGAGGAGGAATACCCCATGGCGAGGTGTTTTCTACTAGCATGCACGTCACCATCAGGGTAAAATGTGCTGAAGGAGGTGAATGCAGTCACCAAGGGCTTCTCCAGCTGTTGGGACCGAGTTTGTGTACTGTTTCGGTTACCAAGCAATCCTCTCCATCAGGGCACCTGATGTAAGTCCTGTGTGCTCACTGCTGAGGTGGCATTTTAATATACACACATTACGATTCCAACGTGCTGTTTCTTTTACAGACTGAATTAAATCGTGGGCAAACACAAGAGAGACAACGTCAAAATTGCAGACTACCAAGTCCACTGTAAGTAATCTCTGTTTTTTCCTTAGTGACTTACCCTGGATGTGTGCACTGCCCTTTGCAGTGGACTCAACCTGGGATCAGGACATCCTTTTCTGTTTGTCTGGTTTACTTTGCTTTTTCTATCTGAGGAACTTTTGCCTGGTGAGTCCTCCCAGTGCTGCAGTAGCATTATATATTACTGAGACTAGCTGCAAGAGGCAATGGCAGGAGATCTGCTACTGCTGCCCGCTGTTCCCATGAATCACTTTGAATGTCTAAGGTGGCATCTGTCCTTTTTCCCAAAGCTATGGTTGCAGTCTGGTTGCACTCACTGTGATCTCTGGGTAGCACAGCGACCTACCACCCTCTGCTTTGCCCATCAACTTACCTGCTTTTATAAAGCTTGGACTTGCAGGTTTTTTGCAAGAACTGAGGAGGAGCATGAGCTACTGAAAAACGGGATCTGGTTTCCCACAGATGTGTCTCTCCAGATTGATTCATCTGTAGATTAAAAGGGGGTAAATGCTGAATGTAGCTCTTCTGTAGGCAGGACATTTTAGTGGCTGCCAGTAAGAAGAGAGCTGTACCTGTCCCTCAGCAGAGCAGAAATAGGAACTTGTGCTTTGCCAAGTTCACTCATTTCACAAAACTTGTAAGGTTTTAAGATATATTTAACATGTCAAATATGTTGGTCATTGGTTAAAATTGCAAATGGCTTAAAAATTATCAGGAGGAATAAACAGGCAGGTTTTCTAGTAGCACACCAGGCATTCTCACATAAGACATCCATAAAACAGGCTAAAATTTGGTGTATAGAAGAAGATGCTGTTACTGCTGGAATAGCATAGAAAAGGCAGAGCTGCAGCAGATTCCTACTAATCACACTGGATCTTGATCTGGCAGGGACAGCACCAAAAAGCAGAGAAAATCCTTCCAGCTGCTTGAGTATTGCAAACAGCAGAGTTTTGCCACCAACAGAGTTTCAAGGATCCATTGTAACAAGATGTTTCAGTGTCCTGGAAACAAAAGGCAAGCGACAGAAAGGCAAGCACTGCAGTTTTCCACATGTCACTGGAAAGGAATGAATTCTGGAGGCCAACCACAACATAGAGAAAGGCCAGATGCCTTCAGATGTCTTTTCAGTGATGTTCCCACCTGGAGCTCAGGTGTCAGGTGCAGGCTGCAGCCTCTCCCCACATATGGGGGGTCTCAATCCCAAATCCAATAGTGCAGAGCTTGTTTGGGTGCATGGCTGCATATATGTGGTGATAGTCCCAGGTACAGAGGGACCAAGCTAAGACTTGATGCTGCTTAGCTCATCCTCAAACCCTTTAGGAGGACTTGGGTGAGGTTTAGGATTGGGAGAGTCTGTGTGCCTGGGCCTGTTTGCAGGAATTAATTTCAGCCGTAAAAAGGTAATTCAAAATACTAAGAATTATTACTTTCTAAAAGAGCATTTTGAAGCATTTAACCTCAGGCTTTAGGGTAAAATTCTGGTCCTGTTACAATCAGAAAGAGTTTCATCATTGTTTTCTTTCATCAGGGTGGCAGCCTTTGTTTCTGTTGTGAACGAAGCAGGCATGTCAAGTAAAACCCTAAGAAATTATGTTTGAATAAAAATAATAGCTGGGATCCCCAGTGTTAGTGCCTGTACTTCGGATTTGGCCACAGACATGCAGTGTTAGCAGCTGGAAACCATGTGCCATAAAATCTGTGTAACTTTTTTCTTAAAGATTTGCTGATGTTGAGCCAGTGCCGTGCACTGCCTTGCTGTGCAGTAGCTGCTGTAGTGCTGTTCTGCAGAGTGCAGCGCAGAGTACATGCTGAGTGAAAGTGATACGCGAAAATAGTAGAGGCATAACACATGACAGAGAGAAGAAACTACTCAGGTCATGAGAAGGAGGAGTTGAAAGTAAAAGCAAAAGATGTGCCTTTTCTGAGAAAAAATGGGAGAATTGGGAAAGTGTAATGAGTATTAAAAGGCTGAAGTCTGAAGATAGATTTTGACTGAGGTAAAAAGAATAGAAAGTGGAAGGAAAATGAGGAAGTACAAAATGAGTTAGTTTTCCCACCCATTTCAGTCCCATTGCATTTCCAGAAGGAGCCGTTCTGTGTGCAGAGGAGCTCTGTGGAGGGTGACCTGTGCCAGCCCCCTCATCTCTGCCAGCTGGGGGGATGCATCAGGCCAAAGAAAGAGCAGCAGCAACAGTATCTCTTACCTGATGTAATGCAGTGAGATGCTCCTTACTAGCTCTAGGTTGTATCTGAGCTGGGCAGCGCTGTTAGGCATCTGCCACTAGCTTTTGGAAGCTCTCATTCCCTTCCTCTACCACGCCTCTAAGTTCATAGGGGAGAAACCCTCCTACAATTTTTAGGACTTCGTTTAGGTGGGCTTAGTTTTTTCTGCCACTTTATTTTGCACTGTTGAACTTTCCTTGGCGAGATATCAATCTGGAGTAACTGCATCCAGCTAGTAGAATTTATCTTTTGACGGTAATGGAAAAAATATGCAGAAATAGCCTGAGTTGTCCCGGAATGGCTGTGCTCGCTGCTGTAGGCAGCAGGTGTGCCTGTTTGTTGAACAACTCTTTAAATGTTAACTTTTGTGCAGAGTTCCTAACAAAATCAGCTGGGGCCCATGTGTTCATCAGAAGAGGCTGAGGATGGTCTGAACATTTGGGATGATATCGAATCATCGCCGGAAGCGTCCTCACAACCCTAATTACTAATACACTTAGGAGTGGATGTGGAGCCTATAGGAGAAAACACAGCATTAAAATATTTTCCAGGCATTTCTGAGCTGGCAGTTACTAAATGTGAGTGCTTGAGCTTGTGGGAGGCAGTTTTCACTTTGCACTTGCTGAAAAAAATCTCTGCTTAAATCCACTTCTACCAAGTTAGTATGCTGTGTGTGTCATGAGTGGGGCAAAGAACAGCATCTTGGGCAAAAATCCACATGATAAATCACTTCCACAACTGTGTTTGACCTTGAGTAAGCCCTGTGCTGTTAAGTACAGTACTCTAAGTCTAGGCCAGACCACGGTTAGTGTTAGTCAGCATCAAGGAGCCAGTACTCTCTAAAAAGGGGTTTCAAAATGTAATTAATTACTCCTCATAGCAATAAGCCCATAAACATGAGGCACTTTTCTTAGCAAGTTGGGGCAAGTGCAGGTGCTCTGCAGGTTCTGAGAAGATGTGAAGCTCATGCTGGAGGGGAGCAGAACCAGTATTTGGGGAAAAGGAAGGTGAAGTTTAAGGATATGATTTTCTGTACATTTACCTAGGATGTTGGTGTCACAGCTGGCCAAGTAAGCCACTAATCAAGTCAATAAGAGATGACATCTCAGGGCAATCAGTCTCACTCAACTGAGACAATGTGGGAATCATTGCCTTCATTGGACCCCTCATTGGCACTCGCCTCTCTCCGTGATAGTATAGGCAGTTGTGTCTAAGGACTTGAACCCTGACTTATGGCCATCTAAGGTTAGGTGAAATTAATCCTGTGCAAAGAATTGGCACTTCTTAATCACTTTTGAAAGTCTAGTTGGTCAAGATGTGTCCTAGGGTGTTGTCGTATCTTTACACTCTGCTATATTGAAGTAAGTTACCTTACACTTCACGCCTGTTTTTTCTCGTTGAACTTGGAGCATCCACAGTGTTGTAGGAATGAATAAGGAGTGGGTAGTCCTTGAGGGACTTCCTGTTAATGCTGGCTCTTCACTGTTGCTCCTCAAGGTGAAGCCAGGACATTGTGCCATTAAAATCTCAGTTTCCTGTGCTTCCCTATTTTGCCGGGTTTACACTTAGCCCCATCCACATACCCTCCCTTGCATGGGGCAGGATCACAGCAGCAAGGCTTTGAGCAATTTCCCGTAATTAAACCAATGCAATTCTGTCATAGCAAGGCACTGCACCCTAAGGGAGATAATAGCTTTGTAATGAAAGAATATAGTTCTTTTCTCATTGTAATTTATATGTATCAATTTTCCTCCCTTAAAAAGCACCATCCTTATTTTCCTGAGGAGTGTCCCACCCATTTTCTATTCCATCTCTTGGTGATGCTGTCTTATTTCAGTGGAATCGGAGTATTTCCTCCCCGAGTGTCTCATTAATAGATGTATTTGCTGACGAGGGTGGTAGGTTTAATAGAGCCTCCCATTGAAATTCCCTGTAAGAATCGCTCCCCTTTATAGACAGCCAATTTCGACACTGCACCTGTATGAAATATAGGCATGCTATAGAAGTTGGATTTGCACCATTGTTTGGTAACAAAAGGCAGGAAATTAGAGGCAACATTTCAGTAAAAGTGTGTGTTCCTCCTCTTCACCTGCTATTGTTGTAAATGACACTGAAGATTATTGCAAGCTTAGGAGCGGATCTTATGCAGAAAAGATTTGCTTTTCATGTGTCAGTGAATGTATGTACATTAGGCAGCTTTTTGTGTTTAGTCAGCTTTACTGTGTAGCCTGTTTGGAAGGGAAATACAATTACAAAAATTGTAAAACCATAAGTGTTTGTGGGAGATTAGAAGGAATTCAAGTTTAAAACTATTTGAATACACTTTTCAAAACCGTCTGTGTTTCCAGTTACTGTTTTTGGTTACTGCTACAGAGCCAGGTTGTGTGTGCGTTAAACTGAGCATGGGGTCCTGAGGTTTGACTTCGTACAATTTATGTTTAAAAGTAATTTTCAGTATAATGTCTTGTGAATGGTAGGCATTCAGCCAGTTATTCTGAATTTCTTTCGTGCAAAATATTTACTGTTATCCTCTATAGAAGTAGCAGTATTTAATTACATAAATACAAATGCTAAAGTAATTTTTTTCTGTTTGTTTTCTTTTGAATGTAATTACAGAAATGTGGCTTTTGAACTCAAAAGTGGAACAGAAGGAAGACACAGGGGGACATATACCGTTCAGTGTTATTTTCCTTGCACAGGAAAAAACGATCATTATGAGATGAGCACTAAAGTCTCAAGTTTTCAAAGGTTTGCATAACAAACAAGAGACACATTGTGGGTTGCATCTTGACTTTGAAGACTTGCCACTGTCAACTGAAATAAAATGGCAAGGTTTAAAGCCTTAACCAAGTTCACAAGGAAAATATTTGGACTAAAAGTTTTGGAAAGTTTTCTCTCTTTGAAGTAGTTTGTCATGTGTTACCAATGTGAACTTTATTGACCTTGAAACTTTTTTTTTTTTTGAATCAAATAGCAACTAGTGACACTTTAGTAAAATCTCAAATCAACAACCATCTCCTGGTGGCTCCAGCTTCGTAGCAAATGCAGGCAAAACAGGGAATCTACAGAAGAGACCTTTATTATTTGTAAATGAAGCCTGCCAAAACCTTCCCGAAATAGCATTCAAAGACCCTTTTAAGGTCATGGATCCTGAACAAAGCCAGAAGAGCACAAAAAAGTCTGAGGAAAGTCCAAGAAAGAGGCTTCCCAAAGGAGAGGCTTTCCAAGCCAGTATTTCATCTGCAGCTACGTACCAGGGCAGCTCTGCTTCTTCGCAAGGAACCCCTCTCCGAGATATCCTATCGCAGCAGCACTTTTCTGGTTCTTTACCGATTCCAAGAGAGGAGTCTCAGGAGAAGACTGGACATCAGAAGCAACCTAAGCCTTCCTCTTTTGAACATCCTCCCCACGTTTCGCAGCTTCAGCAGCACGCACTGTCACCAGCATTTATGTCTCCTGGGAAACCAGAGCATGTCCTTGAAGGTCCCACATGGCAGCTAGTTGATCCAGTAAGACCAGGTCCCTCTGGCTCCTTTTCATCACCCGGGCTTCACTCTCACCATGGCCAGCTCTTAGCTTCCCATTCACCGATCATTCCTGGAGAGGACATGCCGTCTGTTCAAAAGGTCTATATCCCTCGCCCTGCACAGGTTTCCTTAAAACAAGCTGAGGAAGTGCACAAGAAGGAGAAGAAACCTCAGAAGCCAGGCAAATATATTTGCCAGTACTGCAGCAGGCCTTGTGCGAAGCCAAGTGTGCTCCAAAAACATATCAGGTCACACACAGGTGAGAGGCCATACCCTTGCATTCCATGTGGCTTTTCTTTTAAGACTAAGAGCAATTTGTATAAACATAGAAAATCTCATGCTCATCGAATAAAAGCTGGTCTGGCCTCAGGAATCGGAGCGGAGATGTATCCATCAAGCTTGGAAATGGAAAGGATTGGTGGGGAGGACTTTGAAGAGCCAACAGAAGGAGAAAGCACAGATTCGGAGGAGGAAACGGGTGCGATGTCAGGCCATTCGGTAGAGCTCTCACCCAGACAGAAGCACACCCTGTTGTCCAGTAGTTTGCTGAGTGGAGGGAGCCAAGGCTCGAGTCACGACCGGTGTTCATTGTCTCATTCCAGTATGTCTCAGTCTCTTGAGGACAGCAGCCAGTTTGTGGAGCCATCATCAGACCATGCTCTGAGCCATAAATCTGAAGATACCCATACTATAAAGCAGAAGCTTGCACTCCGCTTAAGTGAGCGGAAAAAGGTCATAGATGAACAAGCTTTCCTAAGCCCTGGGAGCAAAGGGAGTACCGAGTCAGGCTACTTCTCAAGATCAGAAAGTGCAGAGCAGCAGATAAGCCCACCAAATACTAATGCAAAGTCTTATGCAGAAATTATTTTTGGGAAATGTGGTAGAATTGGGCAAAGGACTGCAGCATTATCTACAAACACAACCCAGGGGTTTCAGCACCTGTCTACTGAAGAGAAACCTAGTATGGTACCGTTATCTGTGCCTAGAACACAGGTTATTGAACACATCACTAAGCTAATTACAATTAATGAAGCTGTTGTAGATACCAGTGAAATAGATAGTGTTAAGCCTAGAAGAAGCTCTTTATCTAGACGTAGCAGCATTGAATCTCCAAAGTCTGGTGTATATAGAGAACCGTTTCAGTTTGATATCAAGTCTGGTTCCAGTAGCCAGTTGGATGCATCGAAGGCGTTGACATCCCACGGTGAAAAAATTAAGCCCGAACAATCATTGTTGTCACTTCAGCAATCCCACAGTGCCACAGAGACAGTGCCTCTCCTAAGAAGCCACTCAATGCCTTCTGCTGCATGCACTATAAGCTCCCCACATACCTTCAGAGGTAGCTATTCATTCGATGATCACATCATGGAGCCTGAAGTCTTAAGCCGCAGTCAAGCGTTTTCTTCCCATCCTCGAATGCTAAAACGACAACCAGCTATTGAGCTACCTTTGGGAGTAGAATACGTCTCAGAGGAGGTTAGCTCTGCGAACAAAGAAACTGTTTCCAAACCTCCTGAGGAGCCTGAAACCAAGGAAAGCGATCTTACCAAAAAGTCACGGAAGGGTCCGAAAGTTAAAGGGTTCATGTATGAGTGTAATGTATGTGGTGCTCGGTATAAGAAAAGGGACAATTATGAAGCCCATAAAAAATACTACTGTTCAGAACTGCAGCTCTCAAAGCCTCGTTCTTCCGCTTCCCATACCTCTTCAGAGACGGAGAAAAGTGGTGCAGATCCTGACACGTGGCCACAGATGATGCATTATAAGCTAGGGAGCAGTTTGGAGCTCACTCCCCTCCGAAAAAGACGAAAGGAAAAGAGTCTTGGTGATGATGAGGAGCCTCCAGCTTTTGAGTTGTCTGACACACCCTCCTCCAGTACTGGATCAGGGACTCAGTTTGCAAACCCGGCATCATCTGATGTTGCTTTAAACCTAACCCGTGAATCCATTAAGTCACCAGCAGATCCGGGTAAATCAGCACCTTCTGATGTCAGTGCCAGCTTTCATTCTAGGAATACCAAACCAGCTTCAAGTGCAGAGGGCAAAGAGAGAAGAACAACCTCAAAGGAGATCTCTGTCATCCAGCATACGAGCTCCTTTGAGAAGTCTGACTCTATTGAGCAGGTGAGCAGCTTGGAAGGAGAAGACAAACCACTGTCACAGTACTCATCTCAGCCAACACCCCAGCACAGCCGACCACCTCACTCCTTGCAGCCCAGGCTGGTACGCCAGCCCAACATCCAGGTCCCAGAGATTCTGGTCACAGAAGAGCCTGACAGACCAGAAACAGAGCCAGAGCCTCCTCCAAAAGAGCCAGAGAAAACGGAGGAATTTCAGTGGCCGCAGAGGAGCCAGACCCTTTCTCAGCTCCCTGCAGAGAAACTCCCACCAAAAAAGAAGAGGCTGCGGCTGGCAGAAATGGCTCAGTCCTCCGGAGAGTCCAGTTTTGAATCAGTCTCTCTCACCCGAAGCCCGAGTCAGGAAAGCAGCATATCCCATGGCTCCAGCCACTCTGTCTCGTTTGATCGTGAAGATCACAGCAAGTCAGAGTCAACTAGCCAGCCCTCTGAATCCCACCCAAAGCCTCCTGGCGTTGGCTCCCATATGTTGATGGTACCAAGCCACCACCATCATTCCAGGGAAATGCGGAGATCTGCTTCTGAGCAGACACCGAATGTGTCCCATCCTTCCCAGATGTCAGAGACCCGCAGTAAATCATTTGATTACGGGAGCTTGTCATCCACTCCTGCCTCAACCCCCGGCCCCTCAGCCTCCTCGGCTCCACAGGAGAGAAGGAAATGCTTTCTGGTTAGGCAAGCATCCCTCACTAGACACCCAGAGCATGAGCCAGACTCGGCCCCAGCAGGCCGTCCAGAGACAGAAGATCCAATTCCTTCTTCAAGTAAATCTCCTTTGACAAGTTTGCCCCATCAGCCCACATCGTCATCCCCTTTGCCGTCTCATGGTACTTACCCAAGTGAAAAGAGTGAGCCAAAAGACAGCCCTCATCCAGTATACACTCAGCCATACACAGAAGCTCTGCAAGTGTTCCATCATCCTGTACCACAGCTAACGCTTCATGAAAAACAGTTCATGTCCCCACAGGTTTCTGTCTTTCCCTACCAGCATCTCCTTCCGCAGCCAGGGCACTCTGCAGAGCTCTTTGCCGCACACACTATGTCTGACATCCTCTCTGCTCAGTTCACCATGCCTCAGATTCCTCCTTCCATATTTCAGACCCCGCCACTGCCTCTCCCTCAAACGCTCATCCACCCGGGCCCACTTCATATCGCTCCTCCCTTAATGTCTCACCCTGCTGAGGTGCCGTTCCGGCAGCATCCTTCATTCCTGCCAGTGCATTACCCTGGCTCCTCACCAATCCCTTCAGCCTTTTTTCTGCCTCTTCAGTCTCAGTTTGCTCTCCAGTTGCCAGGTGAAGCTGGTGGACATTTACCGCAGATCAAATCCAGTTTATTCCCAGCAGCAGGAACCTCCAGTCTTTCCCCGTGCACAGAATATGGTTCGGACAGTAGATTGCATCCTTTGACCTGCACAAGTCCTTCGGTGTCCATATCCACATCTCAGCTTGTCGTTCCTTCGCGATCAGACCCAATGGTGTCACTTGTTGTGCCCGTGCGCATACAGACAAATATGCCGTCCTATGGGAGTGCGATGTACACAACGCTTTCCCAGATTCTGGTCACTCAATCCCAGTGCAGTTCCTCTTCTATCGTTCTCCCAAAATTTGATGATCGCCAACCCAAGGGTACCCTGGTCTGTAGTGCTGATGTGCATGGACTAGGCTTCGACCTGGCACAGATGATCACAGAGGATCAAAGAAGCATTTTCCAGAGCCCGTATCTGAGAGTGCCCTTACCCTTACCAGAACGAAAGGGCTATATGCCACTCACTTCCCCATCAGACAGCATCCTCGGACTGGAAGGGGGCACATCAACAGTTGGTGGAAGTAAAAGGATGCTGTCTCCAGCTGGTAGTTTGGAGCTGACAATGGAAACACAACAGCAAAAGAGAGTGAAAGAGGAGGAGATGTCTGAAGCAGAAGAGAAGTTGGAGGTGGTGAAGCCACCCAGTGCAATAGAGGAAGGGAAAAAGCAGGATAAATCTCACTTTCTTGCAGAAAGCCAAGGCAGGGTCGAGGTGGAAACACCACCTAGTTTGTCCTTAGAGCAGTCAGAGCCAAAGGAAATCCCAAGTACTTTGCAGCAAGCTGTGTCCCATTCAGGTTCTCCAAGTTTTGAGGCACTGGAAGAGTATAATCAGCCAACTGGTAAGCCGTTCCTCAGCAAGGCACCTTTGCAACCTGTGAAGAAAGAAGACTCCAAAGAACTGGTGGAGCAGTCTCCACCAAACCCTCCAAGCCCTGCACCTCTGTCTGCACCTGAGGTCACTCGTAGTGCAATGAAGTCTAGAGAAGGTACAGATATGAAGAAGGTACTTCAGTTCCCCAGTCTCCACACAACCACTAATGTCAGTTGGTGCTATTTAAACTACATAAAGCCAAATCATATCCAGCAAGCTGATCGACGGTCTTCAGTGTATGCCAGCTGGTGTATTAGCTTGTATAATCCCAACCTCCCAGGTATATCCACTAAAGCAGCCCTGTCCCTCCTGAGGTCCAAGCAGAAGGTGAGCAAGGAAACCTACACCATGGCTACTGCTCCACGTCCAGAGGCAGGCAGGCTTGTCCCGTCCAGCTCCAGGAAGCCAAAAATGACAGAGGTAATGCAATCCTATATATTTCTCCTCATCCATTTGGATACATGGGAAGAGGGGGATGAGGGATGGGGAATTGCTATTCTTAGTTTAATAGGAGTTTATTCATCCTCTCAGTTTGGTAAGCACTTGTTTTCGGTGAAGCTTTTAGAAAGAAGAAACTAAAATTCACTGTATTAATAAAAAAAAAAGGCAAGCCTGCTCCAAAGCAATGCACCATATTTCTGTTCTCCGTTTTCTACTTGCTTTATAATCATAAGAGCATGTAGGAATCACCACCGTACCATGAACTGCCACTGCTCAAGCACAAAGGATTAGACTTGATTTGCATTTGTCTTGATAATTCAAACAGCTTTACAGCTTTTTTTTTTTTTTAATATAAATGCTGTTATAATTCCCTACATTTTGCATGTTATAAATGAAAAAGGATTACCTTGGGGAAATGGGATTCTGTCTGGTTGTGCATCTACTGATCTCACATTAATGAACATGGAGAGGCATGCTTAAAAGTATTTAAAAATATTAAAGGGAGATTTGCAAGTGTATTTAGGCCTCCAAAGAACTGTAAAGGCATGCAGTGACATTTATAAAAGTGCCTCACTAGGTTAGACATGGAGATTTGTTAAAACAACCATGTCATTTGGTCCATTCAGTTAAAGTGCTTATCTGTCTACCTGCTTTTCCAGGTATCTAAGGATATTTTATACCTGGTCTTTAAAGTTAAGGGTAGCAAGGCACACAGCTTCACAGGGGCAGAGCTCACCAAAGGCATTGGCCATATGGGCACAGAAATCTTTAAGACACTCCTGGTAGCTGCCTAATATTATGTATCTCATTTTGAGGCCAGACTTTCCCCTCTTGGTTAATGCTGAACCATACAGAACCCTTTAATCCAGATCCTGTTCATGTAGATTAGCAAACAGTATTGCTCTAAAGATTTTGCAATTTGATATTCATCTCAAGTCAATTTATATTGATGGATTATTCATTTTATTTCTGTATCATGAAATGAACTCTGAATATTAAATTTATCATAATCACTGCTGCAGCTGCTGCTTATAAATATGTCTTAAAATACACAGTAGAGTCACATTGATTCAATAAATCTTTATTTCTATTCAGCATTTCCATCATTCTTCAGCAAAAATCCAAAAGACAGAGTTTCTAGGGACATAGGGGCAGATAATTACCTGTGCAGTGCAATAACCACACTAATGCTTGATATTTATGCATTCTTTTTCAAAGGATTTAACCTGAACGGTGTCGTACCATCCTTGATTTCATTCTCTAATAGAAGTGCCTGTGCTCCTCTGAGCTTTGCTCTTTGACATGGTGCTAACATGCACACCAAGTGTGTGTTTCAGAAATACGAGACCCTCATACCCTGAAGTTAAAGGTTAAGCTCTAGACAGGAATGGTTCAGCCCTTAGTCATCAAAATACATATTTCACTGCATGCATTTGCTCAAAAGACTCAAAAACCTTTTAGACAAAACCCTATAAGCTGACTGGTGGTGGAAGTTAAGGTTTTCACAGTACAATTTGCAAAAGAATTTGTCCTGCCAAATTCACCTAGAATATGGTGTAGCCTAAATCTAATATTAATACCTGCGGCTTAGAGTGTGGATTGCAGAAATTATGTTAATTTCAATAGAGATAAATTGACTTCATGCCAGCAGAGAAATAATTTTTCATTAGATGATCAGTGGGAGTAAAATCCTCGGTTAAATTTTTAAAATACTTATGACTGGCACAGATTAGGAAGTAGCGTTGCTGATTACTCAGGAAGATGGGATTAACAGAAGCTGCGTAGCAGTAGCATCCATCAAAGGTTGAAAGTTCAACCTTCAGTTAACTCTGCTCTAGCTATTTCCCTTTAAATATTTTCTTCTTTATGTAACCATAAGTTGTCAGTCAACACAACAGGAGATGTAAAACGGCTCTAGTATTTTGTACAATTATGCATGCAGCAAGCTACCAGCAAGCAGTAGTACTGTATATACTGTCTACGTACTTGGCTTGGTTTTTAAATCAGTAGTGGGATTTACTGAGCAGATCAGTTCTGAGGTGACTGTAGGCTCCAGCGTGCATGTAGGGATGGCTAATTACACTGTATTGTGCTTGCACACTTTGTAAATTAAACGAGATTGTAAAAGGGGATAGTAGTGACTGTATGATTTTGGCTCTCTGGTGCCTTTCATCTGTCTATGTTTTGTGCTTTTAAAAGTTGCAATAAATAAACCTCATGCTACATCTAGAAAGTCAATTGTTTTGTATTCCTCAGTAAATAAGGAACTGAACTGGGAAGGTTATCAGTAGCACTGTCACAAGCGTGTAGCTCATATCAGGAGGTGACGTCCTATTGGCCAAGCGTTAATTTTTGAAGGTGCTCAGTGTGGCTCCTGCCACTGATTTCCTCTGAGCACAAACAACTCCATGCCCCAAGACACCAGCTCAAGACCATTTCTGCTGTGAAATTGTTTAAATGGTTCCAGGTGCTGGTCTCTCCTGGCATGATAGCCCTCTCCCAAGCAATTCCTGGGCACATTTAGGGAGATAGGACAGGACAGGGACCATTCAATGGAGGCATCTAGCAAGGGTATGTGGGTCTGATGGTGTGGATGTGAGCTACCTGTACAAGCTGGACCCAGGGGCAAAGAGCAATCCCAGGTGCATTTAATGCTCTAAGATGAACTCCTGAAATTACTGGACAGATTTGAAATGTTTGACCTCAGTTTTGCAAAGCTAATTTTTTGTGAGTCCATCCCTCTTCCTGCTGAGAATCTGATGGTCGTACCAGCAGCATGCTGCTGTGGAGTCTGCGTTATATCCCACTGAATTTTGCATGGCTCAGTTGGAGCTAGTCACTCTTTAGCTTCCCATATAACCATGGGGGACAAAGAGGCACCTCTTGGGTGATTAACCCCCCCTTAAGATAAGTGTCTAAGGTAGGGCAGATGAATCACCCTTGAGAGCTGCCACTCTTTCCAGCAACAGTGAAGAGTCAAGAGTGACCAGCTCTGCTTTAGACTACTGCCGTTTGTTGGCTACCTTCAGGCCAAAATCCCTCTAATAACCCTGGTCTCTCAAGTGCCTTCACTCTGTTTCCATGAGTTATAGATAAAGTGAGGATATGGGTAATTCAGTTGAAGTTCAGAGATATTCCTGCACTTGTGTAAAAAATAACCTGGGTGAAAGGCAATCTGCTTTTCTCTTTCAGAGCTGTGGAGGCCACTGTAATTTGTACAGTTAGGTTGTAGGGGGGCAACATTCCAAGCCTTCATTTCGGGTGTGGAGAGGTCCCCTTGCATCCTGCGAAGCTAGAGGGGCAGCTGTCATGTTTAGGTCCATATACTAGAACAATGTTAAACATGCTAGATGAGATGTCAGTGCATGGCTTAAACCTTAGTCTAAATAAAGGGTGTCAGTTTTAACAGTGGAAAAGCAAATTTTACCCTGGGAACATCTGGGGAGGTTGAGGATTATTTTCTCCCATTGGTTTTGTGGCTTTCTCTGTACCGCGCCCTTGGCAACAGGGTTTCAGTGAAAGGAAATCACCCGAGAGCTTTCACTGTCAAGTGACTTATATCAAGTTTAGGTGGCTAAAGTCCAAATTTGTGTGAATATGTGTGTATGCGGGGGAAACCCAAAGGTTGAGGTTAAATGTATGAATTCTACAGATGCCTCCTCTCTAGGCCTTTGTAGATGTATATATTAGAGAGAGGATTATCCAGGGACAGAGCAGTGGCTTTGGGAACAGAGACCCACGGCTCCACCACACACTCAGAGTGACCCCAGCCAAGACACTTCACTTTATGCCTCAGTTTTCCAGTTGGCAAGAGCTGGATAATATTGAGCCATTATATGATTTAAAAACTTGTAAGCAGTCACAGTAAATACAACCAGCAGAGCTCAAAATCCAGAAGCAGAAGCCCTATTTGTTAAGAGGATGTCCTAATTACTGCATTTAGCTGTCAGGAGCGGCATGTGCGGTAGGTCATTGGCTCTTTCTGAGGCTGTTTGGTCTGTGCCTGTCTTAGAGTTATTTTGTATGTAATCATTGATTGTTTTGCTCTTTTGGGGAGATAGGTTCATTTGCCTTCGCTCCTTTCTAATGAAGGTCGAAAAGATATAACTAGAACTGAGAAGGAAGAGGATAAAAGAGGAAAATCAGAAGAAGAGGCTCTTGTAACCAAAAGAGGGGAGCCAGTCAGGATCAAGATCTTTGAAGGAGGGTAAGTGTCTCATTTTATTTCTCTTTTTGTGTCACAGTTGTACAGGCGTTACTGGTAACAATGATGGCAAGTCAGTGAAGGTGTCATGTGGAGGTGAGCACAAGGCCAGATATAGTTGGATTTCAGCCTACTTTCTACAGCCACTGTAAACACCTGGCACTCGAGATCAGTAGATACTCCGGACTGTGCTAATTTTCTTTCTTTGAGTTGTGTTTAAGTTAGCAAGCACTTTGATCTCTTTTCTGAGAGGGTGGTTGAGTGAAGACAGCTGAAAAGCACAAATACGTCTTATAGCTGCCTCTGATGTGACAGAGGTGTACTCCCTATCTTCTCAGTCTTTCCAGAGCCTTCTCCTGAACATGATGTTCCTAATGGAACATTACCATTATAAGGAGGATCTGGGAAGATCTTTCCTGATGCCTGGGTTTTGGGTGGGGAGAAAAGAAGGATTATATTTATGTGATTTTAATCCCACCCAACCAAAATAGCTCAAACCAGAATGGATGTAAAATCTAAATTTGATGTATAGCTTAATTCTTGGCTCCAGGTAATTCAGAGTACTCTTCAGTAATTCAGCAATGGTCTAATACTACTGCTTATCTTTTAAAAAAAGAAAAGATTAGGTAATAAGTAGCGTGTCTGTGGGATACAATTAAGGATCATCCTTCCTGTGTGTTGCAGAAGAGGCCAAAGAGATGTAAGAAATCCCTAGCAGGATTCATCTCTTCTGCTCTTGCCATTGGGTGATCTTGTTTTTTGTGTGTTAGAAAAAGGCTTTCATCAGTCAGTGGTTTTCTGCTCTTACCAGTTGAAGTTTGCTTTTATTTTAAAATATTTCATTAGCAGATGATCAAACTAGCTAACCAAAAGAGCAGAACAGTGCTTTGGTAAAGGAAACCTGCTTGCTTGCTCAGGAGAACTCACCTCTCACCCAGACGTAGGCACCATGTGCCCAGCTCAGGTTTAGGTGCATGTTGGCAGCGAGTGGTGAATGCGAAGAGCTGAAGTAGTGGTGATCCGTATGGCCATTTAGGGAGGGGGCCAGGGGATGGCAAGAAAGCAACAGACTGAGAAGTACGATGGGTTCAGTGTGTTGCCATCACCCTCCAGTAGCAGATAGGACCCATGAGAGTAACTGAGCCCAGGTTTTATTACTTGGCCCATGAGAAGCCTCTGTTCCCCTCGACTGGATTGTCCCAGGGCTTCAGCCCTTTCAGGGGGACTCATGGGCTCCTTCCTAGATGTGATTTAAGAGGCTCAGCATTAACGTGAATGAAGATCACCCTGACCCTCGCAGAGCAGCTCTGTGGAGGTGTTTTGGGGAGACATGGCAGTGCTCAGTGCTGGCTGCTCCCCGACTGCCCCCACCGAGACGAGCTGTGTCTCCACTGTCTGCATCTCCAAGCTCAGCACACAGGATGAAGAATCACATCTTCTAAATGACAGTCACAAAATAAAACAACTTTTTCAACATGTTCTGTGTAAGACAGCATCAGGGAATGTATTAGTCATCCTGAATGTATGCTGTGTTTTATTTTAAAGTTCCTGTAGTCCTTCTGAATGTGAGACAGAATACAGTAGGTGTTTATTGCCAAGCACAGGCACTAATGTAACACACCAGGTCACAGAAATAAATTTTGTATCTGAATTGCATGGCATGAGCACTGCTGAGAGGGCAGGCAGGACAGGCAGTTCTCCCAGGGTACTTGGTGCATATCTGGTGATCCATGCCTAGTTCCCATGAGATTTCTGATAGAAAGTTGTTCATCCTCAGCAGCCTATCTCTGCAAGGGTGTTTTCTTGCAGTGAAGGAAAAAGCCTGCAGATGAATCCACAGGGTGCTTTGTGCTTGGTGCAAGATCAGACCCCTTTCCTGGCCATCTTCTGAAAATGTTTTACAAAAAGTGCATCTGTTCTCAAGACATTATTTCACTGGCTTTTTTTTCTCCCCATAAAAATTTCCTCCTTGTCTCATTCTTCCTCTTATTTATTGGTTTCACATGGTCTGCTGCTGGCTAGACCCATCCTTCCAGTGTGATGCAGTTGGTTTCAAATCTTTTGGAGCTATCCCATGCTTTGTTGCCTCCACCAAGGAGACATAAAGAAATTCAAGTGTTACCACTAAAGGTGAACTTGAACTTGCTGCTCTTTCTTCCCCTCATTTTTTATTTCTTTAGAGCCCTTGCCTTTCTCATTCCATTTTCAGCGCTGGCTTTTCCTTCTGCATAGTCTGGCTCCCCCAGCCTCATGCCTGCCTTTCCCTCATTGCTACATTGCTTATAGCACTTACAGGCCCAGCTCTGCTACTTTCTCTGCTGCTGTCCAGCCTGCTGGCTAGAATCATATTTCTTGGCTTTCAGAGAAGACCAGAAAAGCCAGTTTTCACACTTTCATCATATCCCACTGCCCATTTTTAAGGAACGAACTGATGAACCCGCCAGAGGTTCTTGGAGCCATGCTGGGCAGCTTGGCTTCCCTCACAAAGTCTCTCTCATTGGAAGGTGTCTCCTCCCTTGCTATGAAAGTGGATGGTTACTTTGCTTGTGTTTATCCACTGGGAAGCATTTTGGAAACAGCAGCTTGCAGATTTATGGAGCCTTGAGCTACATTCGTACCTGGGTTTAGGTTCAAGGCTCAGTAATGATATAGGGGGTGCTCAGGCTCAGCTTCGTCCATCATCACCCTTTCCATGAAGGATGTTGGTCGGTCCCTGTCATGCTATCTCAGGATGTGGAAGAGTGGCCACTGGGGCTGTCAAGAGGACCTAGAGGGTGGAGGTCTTCAGCTCCAGTTGAGTTTCACTGCCATTTCAGCATCTACCTCCCTTGGCCTCCTGTGAAGAAGAGAACCTGTAGTCTCTGTGTTGTGTCTCTGGTTTCTTGGGGGCTGCAGGAACGACGTGTGTGGTTCTACCTTGACTTCTGCACAGTTAACTGTAGGGCTGCACAGAGTTTTCTTTTGGGTTCTTGTGTAAAAAACAAACCCCATTTAGGGAGCAAGTCTTAAGATCATTCCATATGTAATTTCAGCAGACTTTTACTTGCAGTTCTGAAATTTTTTAAGACTGGATATACTTCCACGGCAGCCAGTGTTCACCCCCTTCCCACAAGCACATCCCAAGCACTTGACTACAAAGATAGAGTTGTTTAACATCCCACGGACAGTCTTGTTGGGTTGTGTCTGGGAGAACCACGCTGTTAAGCAGCCAGGTCAAAGTTTGTACTCCTGAAGCAGCTAATAAAAATATCCACTGGACATGACCTGAGGGATGTTGTGGTGGTTTTGAACAGGGAAAATGATCTTTGAAGGTCAAGCTGGCCAGCACTGCTTCAGAAATGCCATGATTCCTTGGTGGCTGTGTGTCACCTTCATCAATGCACTCTGATACTTTTTAGGCACTGGGCCCATTCTGAAATCTTACATCATGAAACTGTAGATGGATATCGACCTGATTGGAGAGTGAGGTCTGCGATGGTATCATGGTCTTGTCAGGGAAATGTTGCATGTTTACTGTGCATTAGCATTGCCATAATGAAATCTGATAGTAGTGGGGTAGTTACAGTCAATACATGTTCTTCTATTTCATAGCCAAACTCACAGCCAAGCTTTTATGGGGCCCATGAATTGGCTTATTGCACTAGTTGATTGCAACTAGTAGGGAAAGCAATACCAAGATATAGAAGGTTAAACACCACTAACCCTAACTGACATCCCCAAAGCAGTGTCATGTAAAATGAATGCTACATCAAAACAAAGGCTGTCTTTGGTAAACTGTTCCGTTTTTTTCCCTCTTTACAGAACAAAACTTACTTACCTTTTGGTTGCAGACCCTTGCATCCTTGCATTCACATCATCCCCTGGGTGCATATCCACACATAAGTGAGAAGAACCCGTGGCAATGTGTTGTAATGTATTTTTTAACACTGAGATGCTCATAGTGCTGTTGTGACTCAGGCTGCTCTAGACTTTGATTTGGTCTGACTCAGATAAAAATCCAAGTTCTTCACTCATTGTCCTCACTAATAAGTGACAGGGAGTTACATGTTCACTAGACACAGGATCTTCTGAACCAGGGTCATGAACCCCCACCTTAAATCCCTGCTCCCTTGAGCCTGGGCAAAGTCCCTTCTGTCTAGTACAGTACAAATAACTGGAGGTTTGACCACTGCATTCCCTGGGGAGCCCTGGGGCTGGCGGGGGAGCGGCTGCTGTGTTGCACTGTCCTTCACCTCCATGCTGAGGGGCTGCTTATGGGATTTGAGGCAGGCAGGAAGAAGGTGGAGCTGTACATCTGCCTCCCTTAGCCTGTCTAGCAAGAGACTTTCCCCTGTGATGAAGGAAAATCGAGAAGCATTGGGACTGTTTTATCAGACTCAAACATGACTGCTCATTAGTGGATGCATAAGGAAAATAAAGACCTTTGGGGGACCCATTAGCTGTATGCAAACCTCCCTTCCCCAGCTCTCTTCCCAGTTCTTGATGTTGTGGACTCGCTGGGATCTGTGGTCAGCTTCTTCAGGGTGATCTCACTCCATGTCTATGACCGGCCACAGAAACTCCAGCTCCCGCCACCCGCTGACACACACCTAATGGAAAATCCCTGGCACAGGAATGCGAGAGTTTTATTACTCTAGAGAAAGCCTCTCTGTTAAACAAGCAGAGTTTCTCAGCATGTAACTCCAAACCCCAGCATCGGTCCCAGTTCGTTCAGGGGATTTCCATTGCTGCTTAGATGAGTTCTGAGAACTCACCGTGTTTATTTTGAAGAGTTGCTTATCCCAAAGACACTAACTTGAGCACACACGTTAGCAGCAGAGGAGGGCTCTGAGCAAGCTCTCGTTGGTAGCACACCCAGCTGCTGATCGCACCAGTTAACTGCTGCTGCTCCTTCATTAACCTGCAAACCTGCTTGAACCCTGGAGGTGAGCTCACTTCACAGCCCCCAGGCAGTGCCTGAAATGGGTATGCACCTCTGTGAAGCAGGGCTGGGGTTAAATAGTAATAGTTTACTCTATTCCTAGGCATAAGCAAAGAATTCCTGTAATTTCATTTTGAAGTTAAAGGGGTTTTCCTGCATCTGGCTGCTTTGCATAGAAGGGAGAAACTGGTGTGAAAACTTTCCTGTTAGGGCCAGCGGTGCCAGACTGACCACGCAGTGTGAATTTGAGCGTCTTGGGGGTTTGGCTGCTGGGTTTTCCCTGCCTTCAGAAGTGCTGAAGAGGCATTGCTGAGCTCTATTTAGGCAGGCCTGTGGCTGCACAGCCCGTCTAAAAAATCTGGTCCTGCATGCGTCAAGCTGCTCTCTGAAACACGATTTTAAAGTCTCAAGCGTCAGTTTGTGCACAGGTGTTTATCCTGCTTCTGTAAAGGACCTGTAAGAAAAAAAAGTGGTTTTGATATGTGGAATTTTTTGGTTTTTTTGCAGATAGGACTTTACAACAAATGGAGAGGACAGCTTTTGTGCTTTGAGTCTAACAGGGACAGCCCTGTTCCATAGGCAGATCTGAAAATGATTAACCAGCTTGTGTTGGGGATGCTGGGAAAGGGGAAGGGAAGAGTATACCCTGATTTTGTTAATGCTCATATGAAAAAAGAAATGTCATGTAAAATGCTGGCAGGTCTCCAGGAATCCCCACCAAAGGAGTCAGTCCCCATTTTCCTCCAAGAGACTGGCTTTCTGGGGATTCGTACCCATGGGGTTTGGATACTGCCCGAAGGGTCATGATGCTCACGCTTGCTAGGATCCGTCTTCGTGGATACTGGGGGCTGTGCCCAGGCACCGTGCTCCATACCAGGGGGAGGACAAGCCTCTTTTCTCATGCCTGTTAAAAGAACATAAGGTCTAGTTTGAGCACCATACGTTTACACTCTCTTTTTTTGTTTGTTTTGTAGCACAAGCAAAGCTGTGTTTAAAAAGCTAACAATCCAAAGGAGACAAGACACAGGGTGGCAATTTAAGGAAAGATAGATTTGTGAATTTTCCCGATGCTGACAAGGAGAAATGGTTTGAAGAGACAGGGTTGCAGGCAGCAAGAAGGGCAGCTTGAAAGATACATTCAGGAATAGCAGCAGAGCAGAACAGCAACTAGGGAAAAATATTTTCAAAATGAAAGAGATAGGTGCTTTTTGCTTTGAAAACAATTGCATTCTTACTTTAATCTTTAAAAGCTAATATGAAGAAAAGGTTCAGTTCAACTGGAAGCAAATCCTTTTCCCTCCCATATCTACATGAAAATTTGTGGTTTTTTTCTTTTTAATTTTAATTAATTAATTTAAATTTTAAATTAATTTAATTGTTTAAAAAATTCCCTGATAATTCAGGGAGTAGCCAAACTGAAAAATCAGTTGTTTTCAGTGGTCTGTTCAGAAAATCTTGAATCAGGCGCAGCAAGGTAAACGGCAGGAAACTGTGTGAAGGAGGAGGAAGGTAAGAAGTTTGGAGGTAGAGTCAGTGCAGAGAGCAGCAAAGCAGAGTTGTAACTTCCTTGACTCGAACTTTGGACACCTCAGCCTATTTGCTTGCAAGCCACTGCCGAGATGTGTTAGATAAGAGCCGTGTGTCTGGGAGAGCTGACAGATTTCCTTTCGGAGGGAAAGTGTGGGCCGGCTCTGTAACAGCGCCAGTTCCCGAACCTGCCACTCAGCAGATGGTGCTTTGTGCCAAGAGCTCTTGTATAAGTAACCTTGTATAATATAGAAGTAACCTCAGGTTATTAACTTTAAAACACGTTATTAATTTCTGTTAGGAGCAGCTTCTGGTTGTATAACCACTATTAAAGCTTCATACAAGATCCCAAATGTTGTATCTTTAGGACAGAGCTCAGGGCTTGAAGCACTTTATATTTTCCTTGCTTTTATGACAGTACATGCAATCTGTGAGTTGGCAACTTCCCTCCATGGTCTGTGCAACACAACTGAGCATCATTCACACTCAATCTACTCTTTCCTACCTCCTTTGGTTTCCCTTATGTGTATGGGTACAAAAACCCCCATTAAATCCTGCCTGTGTTTCAACTAAGCATGGACCCACTCTTGTTAGCGTCACATCCATACAGCTGGATGAAAAAAGATTTGCAAGTGCACGGACCGCTGTGCTGTTCATGCTTTGGGTGCGGTGATGACCAGCCTTCGCTGCACCACCTCCACCTTGGCTCCGAAATGCAGGATGTCCCCACATCCCTACAGCGTGGAGCACTAAAGATGGCTTTCCTTTAATACCAGCTGTGTTTGTGCTGAGCAGTTCCTGAACATACTGTTCCCTGGCCTCCTGAACATGTCCTGGAGACAGCGAGTGGTGGTGGTTAGAGCAGAGAAGTGTGACTTGGGGATGGAGGACTCATGATTCACAGTGACTCTGGGATAAGTCATTCTCCTCTCTACACTTCAATTTCCTTGTGGTGAGAGGGGACACACACACACTCACCTACTGCTAAGCTTGGTTATATTATGTCTTTAAAATGTCTCAATATTCCTCAGTGGGAATTGTTAATGTTTCCTGTCCTGAATCTCTCATCACTTCATTTGACAAATATGGTTAATTTTGCAGCTTATTCCTGATTTTCCCAGGAAATTTGACAAACACAGAAGGACTTAGTCTAGATTGTTGTCTGGTTTTCTTTATTATTTTTCCTAAATTATTTTTGCATGTGCAGCCAACCTGTTATCTTGACATGTCTGGCATGCAGTCACAATGCAGCTTGATGCTAATTTGCTACAACCAATTATTAAAAAGTGTTATTTCCATTTTCCTCTCTGACCTTGCGTAGGATTCTCAACTTTCTGCAAGGATTTCTTTCCTCCTAAGTAAAGATCCTTGTAAGCATCCAGCCAGCCAGCACATGGGCTTCCCCAGTGTGACTTGGTTATGGTGGGACAGAGATTGAGAGTGGTTCTTGGGTGGAAGATGGTGCTCTTCCTGAACCCAGCCTCATATTCCACTCACCATGAGTTTTATCTTCTGTGTGTTACACAAAGACAAGAATTTCTATTTGCTTTCAGCTCAAGTCGTGAAAAATACAGACTTACTAAACAGTATCAAGCAAGAAAATTTCTTTGATGCCTTGCACAGATGCCTGAGGTACCTGGCTAGGGCAAACATGTCTTGCTGGCTTGGCCTGTATCTTATTTGGGGAGTGAAGAGTGCTCCAGCTGCCAGGCTTTCAGTCTCCTGTTGTAGCACTAAATGAATTAAAAACCTACTAATAATTGCATTTGTTCTAGCAATTACTTTGCCTCTAACAGCTTGTAGATCCTAGGATCAGTCCAGGTAGATAAAGAGAAGCAGCCCCTGTTCTGCAGGCTCTGAGACCAACAAGCAAGTGGGTTCCTGGTGTGGAACAGAGCACAGTTTTCCTTCCTTCTTTAGTGGAAAGATGAATTCAGGTCACTGCAAGCAAAGAGGTGGAAAGGGAGCACTGCCTCACTTGGGGTGTCTCTTCCATGCCCTGCCAGAGATTTGTGACCCTGGAGGTAGCCTTGCATCTTCCTGTCTCAGTCATCCCTTTGCAAAAATGGGGGCAACGTCGAGGATGGCAGTAGTGGGGGTTTCATTTCTAGAACTTGTGTCTCTCCTTGGGGATGGTTAAACTATTCCACAAGTCTGCAGCGCTACCTCTTGCCTGGACCTATTTGCAACTTCGCCTCATTTCTGGGACTGGGGTTTGCTCATGCAACCCTGCGTGCACTACTCTGGAGTCATTCTCTATGGTGAGGGCACAAAGCATATGGGGTCTGAGAGGGGGAGAAGATAAACATGGGGAGGATGGTTATCCTGGGTGGGGAGAATCTGCGGGTGTAAGGTGTGTGCTGGTGTGCAGTTCATACTGAAGAGTTACAAACCGAAATGGACAAACAGCATTCGGGCCAAAAAGTGCCAGTGGGTGTTATAGGTCTGGGGCTGTTGGCAGAGCAGAGCTGTGCATGAGAGATGGGTGAAAACTTGACACCTAAGAGCAGATCAGCGGGCACACAAGAGCATTTTATGGTGCCTCGGTCACACAGGTGAGGGGAAGCCAGTGGAAAGGAAGAGTGTGATTTGATCAGACAGACAATTTTGGCAGGTGAACAGGGATGGAGAGAGGTAGAAATTGGTTAGAATGTAGGAGATTGCAATTATCCAAGCAGGAGAGGGTCAAGCTGGAAGATCTGAGCTCTCACAACAAAGCGAGAGGGTGTGGGATGCAGAGAAAAATGGTACAAGGTGAAGCCAGCAAAGAAGTGAAGAGAAAGAGAGAATGAGAGTTAAAGATGATCTCAGAGTAGGGAAAATGACACAGTAATGGGTGCATGCAGGTCCCAAGTTAACAGCACTCGCGTGCGTGTGCATTTTCTAGGTTGTATATGCCCTCAGTTTCATACAGGTAAGCAATTTTGTGGTTTAATAAAAGGCAAGCTGGACACTTTCCGTTGTGTCATTTGAAATGTCATTTGAAAATGATAATGTAAAAGAATCCATGTGAAGGCCTGAAGTACGTCTCTGATCACCTGGGCTGTCGTTCTGCATCTTGAATTCATAGGCATGACACAATGTCTTATTCTGAGCTTCTGTTTGATATAGGCCAAATGTCTGGAATAATAAGCTTTCCATGTTAGCAGACTATTTATGAGCTTGTGGCAAACATCAAGATTATGGGTTTTTCACTTTATTGATTCAGTGACACAATCTCTACAATTAATTCCGTGGAAAATTTGAGAAGGCAAACGTTTTTACCAGTTTTATTTAGGATTAGCCAGTTCTTAACATCTGCATATCTAGACAGCCTATCCTATACAGAAATGTAATTTATAGAAGCCGTTTAATAGATTCCAAGTACTGTGCAATCAATTAGAAACCTGATGTTCAAACAGACAGACCCAGATGTAACTGCCTATTACTCAATCCATATTCCACTCGGTAAATGGTAGGAAGATGACTCTGAGAATAGAATTCTGAACTGGCTTTGGGGGACTTCCTTTTCTGTTCCTTTCTAATGATGAAAACCTTACTTTTGAGGAGACAGGTTTCTTTTCAAGGCAGATGTTAATCTGATTCCTGTTTGGTGGTTTGTTGTTGGTTTTTTTTCATCTTACCAAAAGTAGTCAGTTTCCATTCTCTTTAGCACTGACTATCAGAGAATCCCAGTGATGACACATGGGATGTGAAGTTCGTGGGTACATTTTGTATGATGGAAATGGTAGAGGTCCAAGACTAAAGTGTGTCTAAACCATATTTTCAAAAAATTAAATGCATTTAAGAGCGTGAATCTTATGAAATCCATCTGCTGACTAGGTATTTCACCTAGAGAGGGACCATGTTCCTGAAACTGGGAATTAAGCATTCCCTGCTCCCAGTTTGGATTCTGAATTTTTCTTTTGGAAAAAATGCACTGTTGTGCATAATTTGAAGTGAGCACACAAGTCATGCTGATGGTAAGAATGCTTGTAAGAACTGAGTAAAGCCTGTTACATCCTTAAGTAATGGGTCTGTGAGAGCCAGACTCTACACTTAAGAAAGATTTTCCAATTCTTCCCAGTTTGTTGCTGGAAGGAGAGCAGCTTAGCTTGTGTGCTTTGTCCTGATATAGCCCATGATGTAACTGGATCTTTGATGGTTATGAATATCATCATTCATCTGCACAACTGAGGGAGGTGCAATGCCGTGGAAGAAAGGTGAGATCATTTCTCCTCATGGGATGCCGCTGGGCTTGCTCGAGGGGGGAGAGGTTTGAGAGACTGTGGGACGTGGCAGGAGCAGATGGAAAGAAGACCAGCAGGACCACAGGGAATGAGCAGAGTCTGCTGCTGCTCAGAAAGCCAGCGAGTTGCTGGAGGCAAGGATCCAGCTGCAAGGACATGGTGTGCAGGGCTGCATGTAAACTTTTTCTTCTCTTATTTCTTTCTTCTTTTTTTAAAATATTCCATCTTCCCAAGTTGCTTTTCACTATTTAAAAGTTATGCTTCCAGGTTTTTTATGATAAAGCCTGCTTACTTGCTTTTTAGTTTCAGTGTGTTTTGAGGAGGTGCTCACCAGGGACGTGCTGCAGCCAGTCTGAGTCCCATGATCTCTGGATCATGAAGTGCTATAAGGCAACTGTCAGCCCAGCTCAGCTCCTCCAGGATGGAGGAGCGGGGAAAAGCTGTGATTACTCACTGAATGTTTAAAGTAATTTCCCTGCCTGGAAGGACCTGCTGCTGCTCAGGCAGTCAGACTCAACTGAGTGAAAAGGGAGAGTGGGATGCAGCATCAGTCTTTAGGGCCATGTGAGAAATATGTGTTGAAAAGTATGAATCTAGACTGACTGTAACTGCAAGCTTCTTTGTTTGTAGAATCTCAGTCAAAGGGCAATGATGTGACCTAATAAGATATTTTTGCTGCTCTGTTCTGCTGCTTGCATTGGTGTAGAGATAAGACTGAAGAATTGAGAGACTTTTATAAACTGGAAGCAGGGGCTCTCCCTGGGGAGATTACAGGCAGGGTCTTGGCTAATTCTCCTGATGATGTCCACCTGGCATCTGTGCATGGTGGTTTGGTTTCGTGGAAGTTCATGTGTTTCTGAATGCTGGGGTGCTCTTGCCTCTAGACTTTATTCAGGACTTGGTACGTTGAACATGGTGGAATAATCATATGCATGTAGCCAAGTTTTTATAAACCTTTCTGTTTGTTGGGTGCTTTGGCTTCTTGTAGACCCCGGACATGATTGAACTGTTTTGTGTAACTCTTGCTTGGGTTAGCAGCACAGTAGCGGTGCTTTCAAAGAGCAAATATTTCTTGCAGATGTTTTATATCAGCAGTAAAACCAGTGGTTTTCCATGTTTTTGAATTTCTTGCCATTCTTATTTAAACAAACCATTTGATGGCAGAATTCTGTGGTTTTCAAGGTTGCGAGAGACTGAGCACTTACACCCCTCTTCTGAGATTCAACTGTATGTATTTCCATCCCTTTACAAGACCAAAGAGCATGGGGTAATCTGCAAAGCATTGGTCTGAAGTGTGCCATAGCAGCCTTTGCCTGCAAGCTGGTTTTGATAAAATAAGAACCTCTCCCAAATGTGAAAACTGAGCAAAGACCTTCATTACTAAAAACACAGCCCTGTGCTTGGCAGGGGAGCTGCTGTGGGGTGGGAGACCTGGAGGCTGTAAGGTAGTTGGAGTTGGTCACTGGGAAGGGATGCCATACTGCACAAGGCCCCTGCATCAGGTGTCGTGGGGGTATAGTGCTGCTAGAGAAATGCAGTAGATAAAAGAGAGGCTTGGGGAGTTCAGGCCAAAGACTGACCAGTTTTTCACAAGAATTTTAAAAGGCTAAGTAATGTTTGGTGTGTGCTTACTCAGGCGGTGTAGAGGGGAAAGGTGTTTGTTGCATGGCTGTTACTGCCTTGGTTTGTTGATATTCTCCTTCATTCCCAAAACGGTATAATGCTGCAAACTGCAGTGAGATCTCCTGTGTATGTGGGAATGTAGGGTCACTGTACAAATAAAGGATGATTAGTCTATTTACCCAGGTTGTGAATGGCTTTAAGTTTTAGAGCTGAAACATGCTAGTTTTGCTGCACAGTATCATTAATAACAATAATTTATTATGAATCCAGCTCTTCATGTGTTGAATTAGATTTGTTGGACTGAAAGCTGAACTCATCACTCAGAGAAGAACTTACCCTTCTAAGGTGCTGAGTAACGGGCAGAGCTTGTTGGAGTCATTAAGAACTGTGGGTATTTGTGTCTGTGCAAGTTGGACCTTTATGTGGTTGTCATTTAGGACTTTAATAAACTCATTTGCAGCATCCAAGAAAGAAAACTGTGGCCCTTACTTCATGATTGCACCATTAATGCTGATGGTAAATTAAGGAAGTGCTAATACATTGGAAAGGGTGCTTGCAGGAGACAGCAGCCTACAAAAATAGAAGATCTCTGGGAGATGCCAGTCCTGTACCATGAAAATTTGAAATCTGCAGCTTGAATTTACCAGCAGAGAAAGCCATGGTGATTTCTGACCCTGCACTGCTCGGCCCTGGTGCATTGCTGTTGTGCAACTCAGCAACTTTCCAGGGCACCTTGGCGTAAGGCACACTTGGGTCTCTCTCCTGAGGCTTAGAGAGTTTTTCATGTCTTGCAGTGAAGAGCAGAGAGTTTAAATAGCTTCTAACTCTGCCTCCCATTCCTTCAGAAGGGGGCTTCATGGTCCTCCTTTTCCTGCACAGCCCAGAAATTGTGGAGAGCAGAGGACTTGTCAGCAGTGACGGCAGCCAGTTATTTTTGCACAGTCTCTGGGTCCTTCCTGCCGTCTCTTAAGAAGTGTGAGTCGTGTCACCAGAACCGCCGAAGCCTCCAGCAGCCAAGGTCACATCTGGAGCAGTGGGTTCGTGAACCATGCCTGGGATCAGATGGCTTCAAGTTCCTCTGCAGATGTCCCTGTCAAGGGAACTCCCAGCTGGATGGTGATCCCACGAGCAGTGGTGGTTGTTGGCAGCCTCCTACCACTCAATGTTTATCTAGGAGAGGGGAAGATGAGTGGTTTTGAGGAGGAGTTGACTCGGATTTTTGTAGGGTTTAGTGTCGCCTTGTCTGCAGACAGCAGCATGTCTTCCAGCAGAGTCTTAGCTGGAAGCCAGCCCACGTGTCCCATATGAAGATGTGTACATGAGAGAATCCCAAGAAGCCTGCGTGTCCCTCCATGGCTGGAGAAAAGGGTCTGAATTGCAAGATAAGCAAGGCTGGCTGGTTTTGTAACTTTGTGGAGATTATGATGAATATATTTTGGTCTCAACAAACCTAGGCATGATATACTGGTACATTTGGCAGACTCCCTTGCACACTTGCAAAATATATAAAGAAAGAGTTCTGGGCAGGGATTTATGGGAGGTTTCAATCTTTTTTTTTTTTTTTTTTTTTTTTTTTTTAAGGGAAATAGCCTGAAGTGTTAGTGCAGAAAGGGCTTTCCTGACATACATAAAGAATGGTCTTTACTCCCCTGGGTATAACACCCTTCGAGTAGGTTGGGTCTTGTCTGCACTTGCACTAAACCATGTGGTGTTGAGGTCCTCAAGATCCACTTGCAGTTGGCAGCTCATCTCGAAGGAGGGACCGGAGATGTCTTCCCCATTAATTGAGAGTTAGTTATTCTGACAACCTGCACCCCAGACTTTATGCCAGGCGGGCAACGGCTTCTCCAGTGGCAGGAGGGGGCTTTCAGCTGCTTGCCCTTGTTGTCACATAACTGATCCCTCTGCAGAAAGGCAGCATGGGTGATGTAGACTGACCTTTTCCCTTCTCTGATGAGCATGTGCAAAAGCAGCAGCTGTAAACAGGCTTATGCGACCAGAGTATTCAGGCCTATGAGGTATTTCTGTCTCCATGACTAATTTGGCCTGGGGAGGGAGCTTGGAGGTGACTGAGGTGAAATGAGGGGAAACCTGCCCAAGTAAGCATCAGCTGAAGTTTAACCTGGAAAAAACATGTGCTGCAAGTTCCCCATCCTCAGCACCATTGCATGATTGCGCTTGACAGCAGCACCTTCCCACTGTTATCTGGGGAGCTCTCTCTGTGTGGGGCATTCAGGCTGTGTTTGCATTTTACCAACTCTTCATATGCAACTCTCGAATACAACCTTTCCTGTCCGTATATATAAGAGATGCTCTTCTGACTCCTGTGCTATATCCTATTCTTCATGTTAACAGTGGCAGTCTGGGTCTGCCTCAGTCCATTTTGGAAATTGGAAGGAAAAAGTAATTTCCCTACCACTTGTCCACATAGAGCCCTCTCTGCATCTTTTCACACTTCCTGCTCACTCCTTATCATATCAGACAAGCTGGTGCCACTAACAAGGCTCTCCACAGCTCAGCACCATCCTGCCAGTTGTCTCTTTTTGGTCACAAAAATGTTACCTACTGCCTCTGAATGGTGACAACGTTCTCCAGTCCCCATGTATTATGTTTTGAAATCTTTCTTCCCTGCTGGAAAGAGCTCTCTGAAAACATCTGCCAACATTCTTTTTCCTACTTCAACTCACCTATGCTCGGAGGTATCTACAGAAACGATGCCATTTAGGCTGCTGTGCCAGGACAACCCAGCACATCACACTGGGTTGTCCAGTGTGTCCTGTTGTTTTCCCCTACTGTCCACCACTGTTTGTCTGCAATGTCTTCAAATATCCTTGGGGCAGGAACTCCATAGGGTACAAAGCAGTTTTTTACTCTATGATGTGGAGTGCTTGCATAGTGAACTTGTAGATACCATCTTAAGACAAATAATAGGGTTCCTGCCTTGGAAAATTTTCCTCTTTTATGTGTGCAAGGTACTGAACCTGCAGCACTGGGGAGTAAAGTCCCTGTGTGCAGAAAAAGGGCTGGTAGGGCTGAAGAAGACTCGTCCTGACCTGTGAAGGGGAGCTAATGAGAGCAGGCAGTCTGCAGAGTAGAGACACGATCCTCAGGAGCTCAGCTGCAATTTCCAGCTTCTTTTACTTATGAGCTACCGGAAAACTACTGCGTGGTGACAGCTTTCAGCCATTACTGCTTTGGGCTGAATGTTGGACTGGAGACTCAAAGTGCAAGCCCTTCGATGTCATCATTGGGGCTCTTAGGGGACTTTTTAAAAATGTAATCTTCATCCTGTTTAAACACTGTCCCCCTCCCCCAAACCTTATGATCTTCCACCATTTGCACACAGAAACTTTGGCACATTTTCTGTCTGTGTTATCTCTGTGAGATTTCCATGGGAAACTTTCCAAGGAGGGATTATTTCACAGTCCCTTTCAACCCACAGGGGAGGTGGCCGGACGCGCGACATTTTCCATCAGTGACTTGGGAGCCGGTCTCCTCTTCCCACCAGCTCCGCATTCTTTGGAGAGAAATGCATGCTGCCGGTGTGTCTCCGTGCTGGCGATCGAGTGACTGCATCCTGGCCTTACTCCTTTCCCAGCTAATTTGCTGCTTGTGTCTCTGATCTCACCCACGAGCGTGGCATACCGTCTGGGAACAGACAGACCGTTGTGGTCCCGCGGCCTTTGCAGGAATGCAGGGGGGTGCATTGCATCCTTGAAAAGTGGGGCTCCCGGCTGGAGCGGTGAGACCTGCATTGGCCGTTTGTGCTGGATGATGGTCCCGTGAGAACTGCTGTGCTGCTGGGGCTTATGAAAACATTTGTGTGTCACAGATCTGAAGTTGTAGAAGTTTATCTGCAGAAATGGTTTCTAAAACTAGCAGGATGTAAGTGAGACTGTCCGTGACTGAAGAATATTTAGGGACTTCTAAAAGAAATTACTTAGGGCATGCACAGATACTGCTTAAGCTGCAGAAGAGTATGCTCTTGGCATAATCGTATTTTTTGTTATTATTATGATCATTATACACTGAACCATCTGCACAGCAGTTATCTAATGCACCAGCTAAAAGTAGATGCCTGAGAGAGAGGGGCTTTATTGTTTGGTGGGTTTTTTTTTTTGTTTGTTTGTTTGTTTTTAAGTTCAGTTGCAGAAAAATGACTGGGAAAATAGCATTATGGGTTTTCCAGATTTTTCCCTCAATAATTGTGGTATCTAATATGCTTCAGTTCCAAGTTAAAAGATGAGGGTTTTCAGCTGTAGGTCCTGCAAGCACAACTTTGGCTCTGTTCACCTCCTCACACATCATCATGGGTAATGAAGGCTCTACCCCTAGTTACCCTTGTGCTGCCCTGTTTCCTTCAATTGCTTTGCATGTGATTGAAGCTGCCTAAATCATTGCCTTGATTATGTGCAAGAGAGAACAGGATCCAGCTCCCTCTGTCTGGGCTGTCTTGGTCTTTGCAACAATAGCAGAATAGCCAACTTTTTTCAGTTGCTGAAGTCAGAAATTCTGACTCTGGGAAGGGGCACTTGCAGAGGCACTCCTCACCTTGCATTGAGTGGCCCTGGAAAGCCACAGGGCAGTTGAAACTTTGCTGAAGACTGCACGGCTAGTGGAGGATGGTTCTTAGGGATGTGTGACTTTGTACAGATGTAGGAATAATAGTGACCAAACTCCTTTCAGAATGCCTGGGCTGGAGGAGCAAGTTGCCTAACTGGCAAGAATTCAGTCGCTTAGTCAGCAATTGATTTACAATGTGTGGACCCAGTTCATGCTCTCTGAAGTGAGCCTCCACTCGGCCCTGCCTATAGCCTGTGTCCAGGCTCTCATACTGGCTTGAGGGCAAGTTGGATTGCGGCCCATATTTTGGCTGTGCAAACACTAAGAGAGTATCCTGGTGTTCATAGATTCAGTGGGACTGATGACGTACTGCTCTTGCCAGGTGTTTTACAGCACCAGTCTTCCCCACGGGTCAGTGATTCCTCATCATTGTTAGAGACAAGTAAGGCTTAAAATTGTCTCATCCTCTAGTCCAGATGAGTGCCTGAGGGTCAAGACACTTCAGCTCATCTGGAATTTCTTACCTGTCTAGAATCGGTCTGAAATTTGGTAGGGCAAAACTTTCTTATGCAGTTCCTGGTGTTTCTGCTGTCCAGTTGGACTGATGGTATCTCAGGCCTCCTTGGGATTAGTCCTCATTTCCTTGCTTGGCCTTGACAGGAGACAGGAAGCACAGGAAATGAGAAATAATTGACTCAGTTCTTACAAATTGGTTTGACTCGCATCCAGTTTGAAGGATGGGTAAAGGTCTGGAACAAGTCTGAGGCTCGCATTTCTTTGAAGCATTTATCTGTCTACCAGAATAATGCACAGAATTTCAACCCCTAGGTCCTGTAGAGTAGAATAAGGGTTGACGCGATGATCTACTTGTAGGTGATAATCTAAGCCAAATCCATTAGGTCCTCTGGGATGTTGAGGTATCATAATAACATAAGTGGCTTTGCGTATTTTGTCACTGGTATTTATATCTGGAGATCAGAAATTCATCAACCATCCATACCCAGAGGTTATAAGAGCATGAACAGACCAGAATGTGATACTTACTGAGTACTTTTGTTACTAGTGGTTCTTGGCTTATCTTTACAATGCTTTTGTATATAGTTTTGTTACCTTTGGGAAAAAAGGGACCAGGCAGCTGGACTTGCTTTTGTTTACTCTGTTTCAGTATAGCCACAGGCTTTCTGGCTTCCATGCTGTAGAAATAAATATCAAATATTATTATTATTTATTGTTATTACTTATTAAGAGCTTTCACTGGGGGGTTGGACTTAGGGAAGTGTCAGACTTGGTGGAACTGGTCTCTTCCCCTATGCCTTCCAGCGGCCAGTGGTCAGCAGAGCCAGGGTGTGCACATCCCACAGCATCTTGCTGCAGCTGGCTTCACAGACCTGGGGACATGTTGCAGACCCACAGACACGGGTTATTTTCAGAGTCAAAACACAGTGGCTTGGGGTGGGCAGCACAGTGGCATTCCCTGCATCAGCAAAAGAGTCAGCTGGCAGGAGACCCCAGGGATGCTGCTAGCAAGAAGAGGTGCTCCAACATCTTGGCATCAGCTGCAGGTTAGTCCAGGGAAACACGGTGCAAGAAACCTTGACTGGCTGACGATGCCAGCCGCATGCACAGTGACTTCTCACCTGAGCCTTTCTGCAGGGCTTGGGACTGCAAAGGGGACCATTTCTCCTGCCAAAGCACCCTGCTGCTTCCAGCCAGCTCCCTGGCTTCTGGTGAAGCTTAGCATACAATTGGCAGTAGGGTTGTCTGGGCTGTCTTGTGAAGACATTTGGAAATCAAGCTTTTGTCTTGAAGAAGTTATTCCATAATGTGCAGGATATCAGGTTCACGTCCAA
This sequence comes from Rhynochetos jubatus, assembly GCA_027574665.1. Classification (NCBI taxonomy): domain Eukaryota; kingdom Metazoa; phylum Chordata; class Aves; order Eurypygiformes; family Rhynochetidae; genus Rhynochetos; species Rhynochetos jubatus. The sequence continues at coordinate 2,178,312 of CM050672.1, read as the reverse complement.
GATTCTTTGAAATCAAGGCACTTCCTGTTATTTCAAAGCGTATCCAAGCTGCTGCTTGGATGGGGTTTGCGTTATTGTTAATGGCAGGCAGTCTTAGACGTTCAGTTTTTATTGTGCCAACAGTTTATGGATGGGTATTCATGTCACTGGTGAAAAAGTGGATGAAACTCAATACTCCCTGCAGGGCTCTTGCTGAAGCTGCTGGAAGCCTTCTACACTTGGAGGAGAAGTGTTTGGGTTTCTATTGCTAAGTAACAAAATGTCGAGGATAAGAACAGTTCCTGAATAGCACCCTACTCCCGAGTCCCCATACACCTACACTGAGAGATGAGCACTGTAGCCTCTTCATACAAACTAGAGATGGAGACTGTTTTCCCCAGGGAGAACTTCTCCAGTGTGTCATGGTGGAGGTAGGGGAACTTGAGAGGAAGTTTTCTTTCACCATTCCTATTGTTCTTACGGATTCCTCCTGTGATGTTCCCGAAGTCTACCGCTGACTGAGCAGTGGGAATGAAGATGTGGGAGGTCACTGTAAAAGTGTCTTTGCCGAAGGCTTTCCAAAAGTCTTTCAGAAATAAGCTCACATGTAAGGAAGATGGGCTGTAGACCCATGAGACAAGAAGAGGAAAACAGATGTGGCAAAGCAGGCATCCATCAGTAAAGAAGGGGTTTAGTCTGAGCCGTTTTTGTGGCTCATTTGTATAGAATAATCACTCCTCCTTATTCTGTCTGTGCATATCTTAATAGTAACATGATCAGCATTACTAAAGCTGGCTGGTACTAAAGGGAAGCTGGAAGTAACCACTGATCCCTGCATTACATTGTACCCTTCTCTGAGCTTTTGAAATTTGCTCAAGTGAGTCATCTGCACCAGAAAATACCTTTTCTCCATCTTGTGAATATACTTTACAAATTTTACTCAACTAAGAATGGCTGAAAATTCCTTTCTCTAGCTTGGAGTCCTCAGGGGATTGGAGTACTCGAGATTTAAGTAGGTGACTTGGCCAAACAGTAAGGAAACACAAGGATCCTCTAAGACAGGACACCCACTGCTGTCAGCGTCAAGGGCGCTGGCAATAAACAGGGGCACTTGGTCAGTGGAAGTATCTTCAAGTTGCTAATGCCATTAAAATACCAGGTTCTGTAGCCCTGACTGCAGTTCATGTCTCATCCACAATAATGAATGCCAAAAGGCTCTCTATTGCCCATTGGAGTGGCTAGAAATGTTCATAATAAAATGCATTTATTGATGTTAAAAGCTAAGACAAATTTGGAAATGTATATCACATCTCTTCCAAAGCTTGTCAACATTAAAAGCAAAATCTAGAAGGTCATCATCTAAGTTGTAGTCAGACCTGTAAGACTTACTGTTAAGTGGATGAAATTATATGTAGTGTTTCCTTATTTCTAATTAATGGAATTTGCAACTTTAAGTGCAAATATATCTGATTTTATTCTATGATTTCTTTATACACAGAATTTTTATTTGTAATATATTCTGAAATTAGAATAGTGCATAAGGCATGGAGTCAAGTCACTTTTGTCCTGGGGCAAGATTGGTGTGCAGGCTTGGTAACAGCAGTTAACATCTCTGAGGCATGTCCGAGTCATGAAATGAAACCCAGTACAGAAGTGCCTGAAGTCTGATTACATCAGTCCAGTTTGGGATGGATCTACTTGCACAAATCTCCAGTAGGCTGGGGCAGTCCATCACACCAGTGTGGAAATGCTGGTTCATGCTGCCTTCACCTACCAATCCAGATAAAATGATCTCTGGCATCATTTTGGTGAAAGGTTTGAACTTAGGGCTGAAAAGCTGTCATTGCCTAAGTTCAATCTGTTCCATTCTTTTAACACCTAAGCATCCCTTGTTATTACTGAGATCTTCTTTGCTGTTTCCTTGGTCTGTTCGTGTTGCAGCTCGTAGCTCTCCAGTGATGTTGGCAAGTAGATTATTTCTACAATGTGAGATAAGCTAAGGAACCATGAGTTAACAGTAGATGTTGTTGATCTCAGTCTCACTTTCTTTGCTGCTTTGCCACTTAGTGAAGCATAAAGTGTTTTTCAAATGTACAGTTCAGATCCAGCAGCACTGTATTTCCCTTCGTACTCCGAACGTAGGGAGTAAATAATCACACTAGGAGTGGGACACGGGGGAGCTGGGCTTGGAGTGCCTCACTCCAGAGCAGTAGCAGAACAATGCAGTTAAATTTCCCTTGTGTGGTGTTCGTCTTAATTACTGTTTTTCATTATGTGCAGAAATCTGGCTTTTTTAGCACAACAGTATTTTAGTTTAAAACTGTGCAGCATGTGCAGCATGGCTTTTGCGTGCCTTTTTTTTGGTTGTTGTTTTGTTAGAGGTTTTTTTTGTGTGTGTGTGTGTTTTTTTTTTTAAACAAATCAACAACCATCATCATTAGGTATCAGCTTTGTATGTCTCACCACAAAAGCAATTAACAGTCAGTCTGAGCATAAAATATGTTTTCTATGTTAAAGACCTTACAAAATTGGCTGCTACACTGCAAATTTATTGTAAAAGCCAGTAGATGGCTCTTTTTTTTTTTCTTCCTGCCTGCCTACCAGTAATTCAGTGACTGTGGATGGGACAGCTCCATTCGTGGGTCACTGATCTCGAAAAGCAGAGGAATTACTTGCAGAAGATTAAGCAATAATTGGATGAAACAATGTAAATATGACTTCAGACAGAATAGTAGGAAAAAAAATCTACCCCAGCCTTTATTAAGTGTCAGTTGAGTTTGTTTCTCAAGTGAAATGATGAAATTCCACTTTTTAATAACTTAAAACGAAGCAATGTAGCAATGGAGAGCATACAGGGGCAGCAGTGATTTTTTTCTGTAGCTGTCCTGAAGACCGTCCGCTGTGTTCCTTTGAGGCTGTAAGTTGTAAATGGGATATTTATTCATTTCTAATAGGATGGAGAACAAGAAGGCTTGGTTCAGATGTGCTGACAGAAGAAAAGATGTGTTTCAGTAACGTGGTCACTGGTGTGAATGGTTACTCGCCTTATCCAGTGGCAGGAATATTAAGCTTTTTTCACCTTGATTCATGTTAGGTAACCAGGGCCAGTCTAATAAAGCACTCCCTGTGCTGCATCTTAGTGACATGGCGTCTGGCAAAAACTAAGTCTGGGTCAAAAATGGAGCAAGCAGAGCACCATAAACCCCTCAGAATGGACAGGCATCATGCAGAGAACTCAAGGAAGAGACAACTGTGTCTGGGAGACAGGCGGCTTTAGGAAGGATTCCTCAAAAATTAAATCTTCTGGACCAGCCCATGCATCAGGCCCAGGTGTTGAGCATCTTCTGTACTTCCTGGTCAGACCAGGACGGGATTGAAAGCCAAAGAAGCTTCATCCACAAATGGAGTCACAGGGAAGTGTCACTCCAGAAAGCAGATATTTTTGCCAGAGTTGAGAGACTCCACTGACTGTTACATCACAGATCTACTTGATTCTGTAGTGTGTGCCTTTCAGCAGTTAATAAATGGACTAATTAGAGACAGAAGTAGTATTTAACCATGTAAGTAGTAACTGGCTCAAATCAAGCTTACTGTAAGGAATGGACTTGACTTTTAAAAGGACTGGATTTCTGCGGGGATACTGAAAATGCTGTTTCTCAAATGAAAGAATCAGCAAATGTAAAAAATGCTAATTAACAGCATCAACCTTTCAATAAATGGTGTAGAAAAAGAAGCTGCATGAAATAAAAGTGGAGGTAGATACAGTGTGATGGTATCCAACCTGAACAAAGTATGGTGTGTACCCTAAGTGTGTTTCTGTCAAAAATGGGTGGTTCTTTATAAAGGCACACATAAATGCACAAAAAAAGAGCATTTATGTTTATGCATCTCAGAAGCCAAATCCTCCTAATGGTAATTTCTTTGATGGTTTGTAAATGTGTTATAAACTCTAGAATATATTGGTAGCGGCTTCAAAATAGAGAGGGGTGCATAGATCCTGGAGCTAACAGCCAAGCAACAACAGTAACGGGCAGAATGTGTTGATGTAGCCACTTGCTTCTTACATTGGATATTTCTGTTCAACATCCTCAGTACAGTTTGAAATAATTCTTGGGCTGTAACTGGCCTTAATCCAAAACAGTTTCTTCAAGAACATGATGATCTGTTCAGGACTAGCAAGTGTTACAGACCCTAACATGCCTCCAAAAACACAGGTCCTGCAGGGAGTGCAATTACTACTGGGACATAAAGCACTGGAGTAAGGCCATTATTCACAGCCCTTCCTCCTCTGTGTGACAAGCAACAGAAGGACAAGAAGGCAGCATACAATTAAAATAGTGATGGCATCCATCATCATTCATAGCACTTAGAAAAACAGTTGCAGAAAGAGCTGTTTTGAGAACAAGAAGTATCTGTGTCAGACAAAAGTCACTTAGGTTCAGACGGAGTCATTAATGTCAGATTCTCCGGAAATTGTTTAATCAATTCTGATGGGGGCAGAGGAGGAAGAAATGAGATTGAGACAGGTCATCTATGGGGATTTCCATGCTAGACTTTCTCTATGAATATTTTATGAATCAGCTGGATGAGTTTGTGGCGGTAGGGTTTTTTTTTTCTTATCTGGTATTTTATTCTATTTGTATTTGATCTTCAAAAGGGAAAAGTGGTGTTGGAACAGTGCCCTGGGAACAGTGTGTGTGCTTACCTGTGTGGACTTTTGTATCGTGACTTAACCTGTCTGGTGCTGGGAAAAAAAGCCCAGCCTTGCAATAGTAGTCATGCAGCATTAATTTATTCTAGTAACATTTAGGGAAATGTTCAGAAATGGGCTCACAGAGGTGGAAGGCAGATTTGATGTTTTGTGATGCTGCCATCATGTCCCAGTCATTGCAAGACACTGCAGCAGCTAATTACTTTGTTTCTTTCCTGTTTATGCCACTGTGGTGGTGGGATGAGTTGTTTAGATTGCATATGCTCTGCAATCACTTTGACTTTTGCGTGGCATCTTCTGAGGATAGGGCACATGGCCCAATCATTAAACAAGTGAGAGACTGTGTAAGTTTTTGTGTTACTTCTCTGTTCGTGCAATTGGATTTAATGGAAGGGAAGCCCAGAAGGGACTAATTAGCATGTGCACATAAACAGTACAATTCCACATTTCTTCATGCTTAGGTGACTAAAGCTGACCACCTGGCAGGGACGATGCACTCACATTCCACTGAAATACTTTCACCTTGCAGTGAATATACTTTCATTTTTTCATTCTGGTTTCATCTCTAATTGTGTTGTAGTAATCAAACCCAGGTTTTCAGCTTGTATAAAGCAGTGTAGTACTATTTACCTTGATTTTTTTTTCTGAAATAGATGTGGTTTTATAGTGGTTTGCAATGGCAATTAAATTATTAAAGCATGGAGAGGATGAAGTTGTATAACAGCAGATAGAGCCATCATGAGTATAACTGTAATTTTACTTCTAATAGACTAGAAGAGGCCTGATGTCACAACCTAAAATTGAATCAAGCTTTCACTCAAGCATAACATTCAGAGAAGTAATATAAAAACACACTGATTTTGCAGTTTTAAATCCATTTACGACGTTTGCTGATATTGCGCTTGCTCTGTGTTGGATTAATTTAATTGAAGGAAGTCCCATGGTCTGTCATGGACATACCACACTGCTCAAGGGCCAGTGTCAGGATCAGGGATCAGATACAGCTGTTGGTGGAGCAGTCCTTCTGGTGCAGGCAAGCAGATGCAGTCACAGATCCTCTTGTCCCTGTAGCCCACAACACTCATCAATCAAAACAGACTCTACTGGCAAAAGGATTTGCTTTTGCTGATGGAGACATGCCATTAAAAGTCATTCTCTGGCCAGTGTTTTTATGCTAGTAAAAGCTTCTTGTGTGGATTTGGGTTGTTTGTGCATATTTTCTGTCTTGCTTTCACTCTGGCTGTTTGTCTACCTCTGGAGCCCGCTTTGTGTGTGTTACAGAGGTGTCAATGCTTTTGTTAGCTCTTGCAGTAAATTTGCAGGAAGCAAATGTGTCCAGTGAAAGGTGCTTTAAAAGTTGAACAAGCAGGAGGTATTATTATACTGCTTGAATCCAATGCCACTGTTTTGATCAGGGTAAACCTACTTGAAGACGTTGCCCATCTTTTTTTATATTTAGCTTAAATTTTCCTCTTCTTGGTTTCACTCTGTAGTTCTTAGGATAACTGTCAATAGTAAATGTCTATCTTTCCTGAGCTCACACACATCTTCCCAGATCATTAGCCTGTCCCTAGACGTTTTGCTGTCTATGGTTCAGTACAATGAATCATTCACTTTTTGTATCCTTTCCTCCCAGTTCATCTTTGCATCCATCACTTTCACCAGAGATAGTGTTTCCCTCCCATTTTTTCTGGTTTGCTGGTACCATTTGAATTTTGAAATGCAAAAAGCTGGACACAGTGTCCCAGATGGGATCACATCAGGAGAGATTTCCTTTGATTTCATGTTTCTACACCGACCTCCCCATGTCCTGGTGGTCTGATTGCCTTGTCACAGGGCACTGCAACTCCGTTTTTGGTTTTTTTTTTTTCAATGATATGTGGACTCTGCCAGTGTTCATTTTGAATGCTGGATGGAGAATCACTGATCTGCTTTTAGACAGTGCCTTGACCACCCACGGTGCTAGCTAGCATCACTTCTGAAGCAGTTGGCATGTCCCACACAGCCCCAGTGCCACCAAGGTCGTGCTGACAGAGCTCTGGTCACCACTTTATTGTTTTCCATTCAAAGAAATGTGGAAAATTGCCTTAGGTAAAATATGAGCTGTGAGGACCCACCAAGGATGTTATAAAAAGCAGAAAGAGTAACTTAGGCCTGAGCTGTCCTGTGTGATCTTTTTTTTTTCCTCCTCCTTTCTATGCGAGAGGAAATGAGCGGGATGCATTTATTCCTGAAGTTGCTTTTAGAGTTTCTTCCTGAATTGACATGCCTTTTGCAGTCATGGTGATCAGCATTGCTGGCAAGATAGAGTGATGTTTTGCTCTGTGGGACACCAGGACTGCCAAGAAGTCCTGGTTTCCATGCAAGCAGACACGCTGTCCTGTGCTTTGCATGTGCTCGTGACTGTGTGAATGGTGTGCCTGTCCTCCAGTCAATGGCTCACCTCACGGCACACAGCACAGAGCGGGTTTATATGCGAGAAACCTGATGGTTCTTTGATCATCACCTCGTTTTACCTAAATAGATGGGTGATCATAAGTAACGTCTTCCCCCTTGAGGTGCTGCACTTTGGTGGGGCTAAAGATGTTCCTGTGCAAAATGCTTTAAAGGGTTTCTTTGAAAAAGTATGATCTGCTTTTGATGTGACTTGAGATAGAAGTAAGTATATTCAGTGCTCATGTAACTTTACCTGTTCAGTTATCTAAGCAAGATTATTTAATTCTGGTAGATTTGAAACCAGCAACAGGATGCCCTTGGCTGGTACCTGTCCTGACACAGGCAAGCGGGGTTTCCATCTGCTAGTAATGCATTCTTCTTCAATGCTTTCCAAGTATTTCATAAAGGTATTTCCTGGTAAGTGACAAATAGTTGGTATGCTGCTCTGTACATGGATGGGACATAAATATGCAATGTCAGCAAGTCCAGAACTGGTAACACAGAGGAGAAGATCATAAAAATGTGTTTGTGGGAAGGTTCCCACTTTTCATAGTGAAATTAAGTCTACAAAACTGAGTCACTGACCTATGCATTTCTACAGATACTCATTGCTTGGTCATGGAAGTTTTACAGAGCCTAGGGCCTGGAAAGTAGCTTTAGGCTTGGAACAAAAGTTCTTTTTCTGGGCTTGGCATGGCATCTTCACAAAGGGCTTGGTTTTAGAGATGATCCTCACTGTCCGCAGTACTGTTAAAAAAAAAAAAAAAAAGACCAAAACCCAGGGAAGTTTTAACACACTGCCTCTGCAGCTCTCTGTGAATCTGATCCTGCTCACTTTATGCAGAGATATGATGTCCTATTTCATTGGGAAAGCATGGCAAGACCTGCTCTTTGGTGCCAATGCTGATGGGCTGTAACACGGCCAAGGCATCATCCACAGCACTTGCAAAAATTGAGTAATGTCTTCTGGCTCCTGCCTTCCTGACAAGTCCCACACTGTTCAGCAGGTCCCCCAAGCCACACTGACGTCCTGTCTCAGTGTGACAGGGCTGGGGAGAGTGGATGGGAGAAGCCCACAACTATGTTTATTTACACCATGTCTTTTCCCACACAGGTGGGCTCATACTCTCACCAGGGTGACTGAGTCCAGGGGACACATCTGCAGTTGTGTGTCTCAACTGCAAGTGGTCCATGAAGGGAAAGCAGTAAGTCATGTCTTTGGTTTACTTGATCGAATGGCTACTTTCTCTGCAAAAACCTCAAACACACCCAGGACCTGGCCCTGAAAATCTGAGCTACTCTTTTTATTATGTTTGTTTAGTTAATGTGGATGATAGCATGAGCAACCCTGTAAGTTTTTCTCCTTTAGTGTTAGGATCCAGTAAAGATGTGAATGTAGCCCATGTCTGCTGGGTTGGAAGGGAAGTTTATCCTAAAATATGGGAAATTCATAGCTGAGTACCAAGTGTGTTTCCTTTTATAGACTTGGAGTAGCTGGAGCCAGCTACCCTGTTCTGCATCTGAAGGTGTCTCATTTTGCTCCTGTCTCCTCCTTCCTCATCTATTGCTTCAGTTGCTCTTGCCAGTCCTTGCTCTTCATAAACCAGTCACATTGCCCACATCTTACTTTATTCTAAAGCCATAAATTATAGAAGCCATCAGGCATCACCTTTTGTCAAAGGAACATGTGGTTAAATGTTACTTCTTTCCTCCATATACATGAATATGATCATATGTGATGACAAAATACCAAGAGTTTTTGATTCTTGGAAAAGTTAGGAGGGGGCTCATCAGAACTGCTGCCTTGGTCTTGTAGAGGGCTGACTTTGGCTTCTTTAGGAGAAGAAGCAGGAGAAGGAGCAGGCTGTCCCCATGTGCTGGAAGACGAGCTGTCGGGGAAGAAGACCAGCCTGGCTGAATAGAGAGCTTTGGCTGGAACTCAGGAAAAAAAGGACAGTTTACGACCTTTGGAAGAACAGGCAGGCAACTCAGGAGGACAAAGATGTCATGAGGTTTTGCAGGAAGAAAATTAGAAGGGCCAAAGCCCAGCTAGAACTTAATCTGGCAATTGCTGTAAATGACAATAAAAAATGTTTCTATAAATACATTAACAACAAAAGGAGAGCAAAGGAGAATCTCCATCCTTTATTTGATGTGTCAGGAAACAGTGACAAAGGATGAGGAAATGGCTGAGGTACTTCATGCTTTCTTTGCCTCAGTCTTTAATGGTAAGACCACTTTTCTCTGGGTACCGAGCCCCCTGTGATGGTAGACAGGGATGGGGAGCAGAATGAAGCCCCCACAATCCAAGGGGAAATGGTTAGTGACCTGCTGCTCCACTTAGACACCCACAAATCTATGGGGACAAATGGAATTCATCCAAGGGTACTGAGGGAGCTGGAAGAAGTGCTCACCAAGCCACATTCAATCATTTATCAGCAGTGCTGGATAAGTGGGGAACTCCCAATTGACTGGAGATTAACAAATGTGATGCCCTACAAGAAAGGGAGGAAGGACAATCGGGGGAATTACAGACCTGTTAGTCTGACATCAGTGCTGGGGCAGGTTATGGAACAGATCACCTTGAGTGCCATCACACGGCATGTACAGGACAACCAGGCGATCAGGCCCAGTCAGCATGGGTTTATGAAAGGCAGGTCCTGCTTGACCAACCTGATCTCCTTCTGTGACAAGGTGACCTGCTTAGTGGATGAGGGAAAGGCTGTGGATGTTGTCTGCTTAGAGTTTTGTAAAGCCTTTGACACAGATTTCCACAGCATCTACTGGAGAAACTGGCTGCCCATGGCTTGGAAGGGCACATGCTTCACTGGGGAAAAAAATGGCCATATGGCTGGGTCCAAAGAGTTGTGGTAAATCCAGTTGGTGACTGGTCACAAGTGGGGTTTGCTCCCCAGGGCTTGGTACTGGGGTCAGTTCTATTTAATGTCTTTATCAAAGATCTGGACCAGGGGATCGAGGGCACCCTCAGTCAGTTTGCAGATGGCACTGGGTTGGGTGGGAGTGTTGATCTGCCTGAGGGCAGGATGGCTCTGCAGAGGGTTATGGACAGACTGGATCCACGGCCTGAGGCCACTGTGTGAGGTCCAACAAGGCCAAGGGCCAGGTCCTGCACTGGGGCCACAACAACCCCCTGCAATGCTACAGGCTGGAGGACCAGGGGCTGGAAAGCTGCCTGGTGGAAAAATCAGTGGCTGAATATGAGCCGGCAGTGTGTCCAGGCAGCCAAGAAGGCCAATGGCATCCTGGCCTGCATCAGGACCAGTGTGGCCAGAAGGACCAGGGCAGTGATTGTCCCCCTGTACTGGGCACTGGTGAGGCCACACTTTGAATCCTGGGGTCAGTTTTGGGCCCAACACTACAAGAAGGACATTGAGGGGGCTGGAGCGTGTCTGGAGAAGGGAACGGAGCTGGGGAAGGGTTTGGAGCACAATTCCTGTGAGGAGCGGCTGAGGGAGCTGGGAGGCTTCAGCCTGGAGAAGAGGGGGCTCAGGGAGACCTTATCACTCTCTACAACTGCCTGAAAGGAGGGCAGGGTTCCATCACTTCTCCCAAGTGACAAGTGATGGAACAAGAGGAAATGGCCTCAAGTTGTGCCAGGGGAGGTTTAAATGGGATATTAGGGAAAATGTCTTCACAGGAAGTGTTGTCAGGCATTGGAATGGGCTTCCCAGGGAGATGGTGGAGTCACCATCCCGGGAGTTATTCAAAAGACAGGTAGATGTGGCACTTAGGGACATGGTTTAGTGGTGGACTTGGCGGTGCTGGGTTGATGGTTGGACTTGATGATCTTGAAGGTCTTTTCCAACCTAAATGATTCTATGAATCTAGAAATGGAATGGGCACAGAAACTCAGGGGTGAGATGTGCTGTTTTTCCATGTATCTTGTTGCTCCTTGTGTGGAAGAGATAATCAAAGCTGCAGGTTTTCAAATCAGACACCAAGTGTCTGTGGTGGGCAAGTTTGTCGTGGGGTCTCTCTGCTTTGCCTTTCCACCCTGCAGCCACAAGTTGCCATGGACCTGAAATGTGTGAGGAAGCTTATCACAGGAGTAGTGCTGAGAGGAAACTGGGTTTGTAATATTTTAATCTGCTGTCCACTATCAACTATAAGAGGGATGGCTCTTGACAGGGTGCATCCATTCAGCTCCTCTGCGCTGGCAAAGAGCCCTGTGTGCTGGAAACATTGCAGCACGTGGGGATGGGAGCAATGGCTGTCCAGCGGCTCTTCCCATGCCAGCAGCATGTGTTGCTGAGTAAGGGAAGAGTTAATACCCCTCAGCCTCTGTGAGATTCCCCACAAGTCCAAGCCAGCTACTTGTCTTAGGGTCAATCCTGATTTGTTATCTGAATTAGAGTCCACTCAAAATGAGGGTCCCATTGCTTCAGGCACTGTGTTGTACCTCTGGCAGAAGACAGTCCCTGCCCCAATCTTCTACCAAGCAGAAGGAGCCCTAGGTTTGCTGCCAGTGAAGTGGTCATCTTGGATAGTGTAATTCTTCCAGTGTTAAATGTTATTTGAGCTGCTGATACCTAATTCAAGGGCAAGATGATGTTCACAGTAACACCTTCATACCAGGCTTCTTTACATATGCCCAGTCTGGGTGGTGGGGTCTCATTCAGCTCAGACTCTTGTTTTGTGCAGTTTCACTGGAGATTGGCAGGTGCTGTTTGCAAAATATCCATTACTTCAGACAGGGAAGAGGGAGTTTCTGTGCCAAGTCCTTGCATATCCATAGCCAGCTCTTTGTCTTGCTGTATATTCTTCAGAAGTTAATTGTTTGTCTTGGTGCAATATCCCTGTCTGGTAAATTGGGATACTAGAAGGTTTTATGATGCTTTTAGAAACCTGGAAATGACATTGTCTGGTCTGGATTTTGTAAAGAAATCCTGTTTGTTCTGCTGTAGCTTGGCTTTAGTTAAGGGAGATTTCACAGTAACTGTCTGGCCTTAAGGACACACTCTGTGTGTGTGTGGATCCTTAACATAGGCTGCAGTCTTGTGGGGTGTCCCACCCTGTGTTGTCTTAGGGTATGCCATGTGTAAGGCTAAGGACTTCTGCTGCTCCTGCAGTTTCAGAGTGGGCATTTGCAGGTGTCACCGTGGAAGAAGTTGTCTAATCGTCTAGTGGGGAGCTGTGAGAAGAGCAATAAACTTACTGGTAATTAGTGAACGTAACACGCATTTGTCAGTTATCTGGCCAATTTTGCAGGTGGCATAAAACATAGATTAGATTAGTTAATACCAGGACAGACTGTCAGGTACTTCTGCAGGATTTAGCCCAGCCAGATGAAGGGGCAGCCTGATGACAGATAAGATGTGCCATCAGTAAATCCAGAAGACTTACACCGAAGGCAACAACTGGAGCTATGTGGTTCACTTAACTGTGAACTAAATGCAGTGGCTCAGGAAAGGGATCAGGTATCTGATTCCTGTTACTACGTACCAGAAATCCAAAAAGCAAACAAGTGAGTTTAACAAATGTCAAAACCAGTTGAGGAAATAGTTGTTCAGTTGCTGCAAAACTAACCAGGGGTGTTCTTTACCATAATACGTTATTGAGCTTCAAATTCTGGAAATTCACAGAATCAGGTGGCCTACGCAAATAGCGTAAATGCAGCTGATGTGCTGAGGCTGTGACCAGCAAGGTTACATCGGCAAAGGCTTTGCAGGGCAAGGTAAATGTCTGGCAGCTGTAAAAAGCAGGAGAGAAGGGGTGATTCATCCCAACTGTTTCGCATAGTGAAGCAATGAGTCCCCCAGAAACCTGCTCTCCCTTCCTGCCAGTGAACCACCAAACTTCCTTCCCGCTCTGCTCTCCAAGGTTTTATCGTGTGGTTTTCAGCCACATGATTTTGGACGTGGTTCACAGCACTGAGGGAAAAAAAAAGAGATGTGTCTGTGGCTAAAAAGGATAGTCAGATATTTGTAACAGCAAATTCTAAGAACTAAGCCTCCTAAAGCCTGCAAAGGAATAAATGCTTCATGGTTTTAGGTTTCAACTAAGTTTAAGGGAAAGAGCTGAGACAAAGCTTTCTCCATGTTCATGTTTTCCCATTGTTCTGTTTCTTGTGACTTCTGACAGTGATGGCTTGTTTTGAGGCCAACAAGTCTGAATTTGGTACTGCCTACAGTAGCACCAATGCTGCCATGGCTGTGTCAGTTCCTCTTGCTCTGGAAAGTGTTTGTAGTGGTTGCACAAGATTCAACAGATGTGCATTTTCCAGCAGAACACAACAAATAACCTTCCAAACAATGCATCAGATATAACTGAATTTTTATCTTTTTGTGTATCTGTTTGAAAGAGCTGTTTCCTAAATTAGTCTCTGAGCTCGCAATGGCCAGTTAGCCTCCTGGGATTCAAATCATCTTGGTATTAGATGGGAGCTATGACATTGTCAGAGGTGTAAGTTGCTAACTACAGGATTATGAATTCCACAGTGCTCTGGAAGAGAAGCCCAGATTTGCTGACACAAACTTCAACTGTGGATATTAGAAGGATCTGGTTACAACAGACATTACGGAGCAGGAACATCTTTTGTCTAGGGTAAATCTTCACATGAAACGAGCTGTCATTGATTTGTCTTTCTGATGCAAATCATACGAGCGGATTAGATCCACAGAGAAGCCAGTGTCATATTGAAGTAATTATCTCCATAAACATATTATAGCCTTCAGTGTAGACAGATGGTATTTTCAGCAGCCTTCTCTATGTGATGGCAGTATCACCTCCCTTGCTTTCTTCTTCTTGTTTGGTTTGGTATTTCTTTAGGTTACCTTTCTTTTTCTGTTTCTCTCCTCTCCCTGTGTGTTGTATACATGGTCTCAGGGAGCTGTAGAAAAATATCACTGTTGAAGGGTTGCTTGGTCTCACAGTGTGTCAGATAAATGGTAATGCCTAATTTCAGATTAAATCACGTGTCCCTTTTTATCCAGGAAAAGCCAGCCCCGATCTTTAATGAGGCTGACGAAGGGCCTGTTGGACACAAAGAACATGCTTAGAGATTTCCATGTGAGAGTGTAATTAAGGGTAGTGCAAGTACAAGGCTGATAAAGGAGCAATTTCATTTTTTAAATGGCAAGGTGATTACCACCACAATGGCAGAAAGAAAGGAGGGTGAGAAGGAAGCCTCAAATAGAAATTTGAACAGAAGAAGAGAAATCAGACTTCCTGGGATTTTTTTGCTCCTTTTGCTGCTTTAGCATTAAGTCACTGACTGAATGAAGAAGGGTCGTTGGCCATCCCTAACAATTAGTATTGTGTATCCCAGTATCTGTACAGTTAAATGAAGATAGCTGGACATACTGGGATGAAGGCTGGCAGTCAGTGTCTCTCCAGACACCAGCTCAGTCCCCTCTGGCCAAATAATGAGAACTTTGTGATGAAGGGTTTTGGTGTTGGTTTTGGGGTTTTTCTTTTGCTGGGGGAAGGCACAGGGTAGATGGCATTGCTGTGTCTTCAGTTACAGAAGATAGAGTATCTGAGCTACCAGATACTCCCTGGTCATTATGGAGAATTGCTGCTGACACTGAAGGGCAGAAATACTAGCTGTTCCCCCACATATAGCTGTTAGACACCAAGACCTCGTTATGCTGATGCAGCTACTGGTGCTCCAGGCTACGTTGGGGCTATCTAAACACCCATTTTTCCTCTCCTCTAGTCTGTGTCTGGACCTGCATGGGAGATTTGTGACCTCATCACCTTAATGCATGAGCAACTCATCATCTTTTAAGCATCTGCTCACATCTCTCCTATGGAGCAAAGAAATGGCTCAGCCTGCCTCTTACAGATAAGACCTTGAGGCAGAGAGAGCAGGACTTGGCAGGGGAGGAAGTGTTTAGCCCAGAACTCACATCTACCAGGTGGCACCCAAGACGTTTATTCTGAATTTCGTGTGTATTTGGTTGCCCAAGCACCCATGTGGAACTGGAATTACCTATATACTTTATAAATGAACAAAACAAAATGGAGCCAAGGCCACGTGCATGCTGCCGGGGTGGGAGATCAAGGGGTTCACGCAGTGTGGCTTACCTGCTCTTAAGTCCACACTTGTGGGTAACTGGGATGTGTTTTCTTGGATGCATCCTGTGCAGACCATGTTATTATCATACTGTCAGTTCAGGACTGGATTCATGAACATGCATTTTACTCAGTTTTAAATTAGCTTTTTTTTCCCCCATTATAGATGCATAGTTTCTTTAGGATGCACTATACCTACACTTACATAGGTGTTCAGCGTATTCCTAGTGCTGCTGTTTCTATTCAGTTACTCTTCAGTCTGGCTGCTGTTTTCTCGATTCTGGTTTGCGATAGGCTTTATTGGGAAGATACTAAAAGGTGACTGATGATGTTTTGTGTCTTCAGATCCCCTATTAAGATATTTTAGAAGGCCTGATTTTCAAGGGTGGATGTTTGGAGGTTTCTCAAGAATAATAATGCATACTGGACAGAAAAATGAGTTGCAAGAAGTACCACACTTCAGACATTTGGGCTCTAAAAAGTCTGAGGGGACCAATTTCATGTTACCTTATTCTTCTTGTGCTGCGATGTGCTGCAAGTACAGGAAATTACAGACTCCATTTGCTAAACGGCAGGAGGCTAAATGATTTCTCTCAGTCTCACAAATATTTTTCAAACCCACATCATGTAGCCTTCCATATGCACTAAGCGCGGACAGAAAATAAATGAATATGCAATGTGAAGGAAGGATGACCAATCTCATTCTCCTGGGTAAATTTAAGTATTGTGCCAAAGATAAAAGAGCCTGAAATCTGTGGTGTTTACATTTAGTGTTAGCGCAATATATTTTAAAAATGGATGTTTTCTTCTCTTTGTGCCCATTCTGGGTGTCTCATTCTAGCAGGAGTCTGTGCAGGGACTGCAACTTGCAACGTGGCATCACAGTCTTCTCAGATGGCTTGTACTGTTGTCCCAATGGGTGGGAAGGGTTGTATCACAAGAGGTTTAGCTAGGATGTATTTTCTCAGTACTTTGCATAGTGCAGTGACAGACTACATATTTTAATACACAGTGTAGGATGAGAGAGAGATGTTTCAGGCAGCCAGGCAGGACTGTGGCATATCTTATTCAGCCTGTTATGAGATCCTCAGTTGGTGTTTGAGGATGGGGAAGGTCAGGACATGGGGATCTCAGACTTCAGGCTATTTGTACAGAGAAGCAGATGTAGGACATAAGAACATATTCCAGAAGGCATCTGGGCAAAAGCTTGTGAAGATATTTTGAATTTAGCTTAATTATCCAGAGCTAGTAAATGGTGTATGAGACTGGTGGTGTCAATAACATGCTGCATTAATCCAGGAAAGTTGTGACTACTTTTGAGGTGGGAATCTTCTTTTTTTTTTTTTTTTATCACGACACCTGTTGCTCATAGGTACAAATCAAACGAAGAGTATGTGTATGTGCGAGGCCGTGGAAGAGGGAAGTATGTATGTGAGGAGTGTGGAATTCGCTGCAAGAAACCCAGCATGCTGAAGAAACACATTCGCACGCACACAGACGTCAGGCCATATGTCTGCAAGTACTGTAACTTTGCTTTTAAAACCAAAGGTAAGAGACAGTCAGCTCCTAGCTCATCTGCTTAGTATATTGACTTACAAACCTTCTTGGGGGTGCTGGCAAAGGGGAAGGGAAAACCTTCCCAGGGTTTGTAAAACCCCAGAAGTTGGAGGGAGGGGGATGACGGAGTCTTATATTGGCCAAAATTTTCAGAAGAGGACCAGTCTTGTGTTAAGCTGATGTGTGTCACAGTGGAGAGCACTGGTTGCATGTGCCAGCCTGCAACAGAGCATCTGCACCATCCTATCTGAGCTTCTTAAAGGGAGTGATCCTGAAATACAGCTCCACTGGCAGGGTTTTATAAACAAAACCACCCCAGAATGAGAGCAGGAGCTCCTGGGTACAGGCAAACATCCCTGACTGAGCACTTGGAGACAGTCTTTGGGTGGCTTTTTATGCTAGTGCTCTCAAGATCTGTTTGCGCTGCACATTTTCATCCCTCGCAGTTGCATGTAGCTTCAACATTTTCTATATCATATCATATCAATAGACGTTTTCTCTAAAGACCTCCATTCCAGGACATCTAGTCATTAATGATCCACAACCTCACTACCACCAGATATTCTTTGCAATTCTTTCTTCATCATTGCCTCAGTGAGTGTGCGACTGAACTCTTCAGGAGCATGCAAAATCACATGCAAGAAAAAGTCTCTTCCAAGAGACTGTGGGTAAAGTTTTCAGAAGTGCCAGGGATGCCCAGGTCCCTTTAACTTCTCATATGAGTCTGGCATCGTGGGTTTGACATATCTACCCTCCAGCTTTTCATTGCAGCAAGTCTTGCAATAAAGATTTCGAGTTCAGTTTCTTGATTATAGTTTGACATAAATATAAAATATCTGTTGCCTGTAGCTCCATCATTGCACATCTCAGAAGATTATGCAGCTGGGGCAGTTAATTACTCAAGAAGTTCATCAAGCCAAAAAAAACACGGCTACCCAAGGAAGCAACACAGCATGGGTGTCAAGGGGAGCCACTCGGTGCTGCTTCCCCACAAGTGCCAATGAAGGGCCTGTCCGTGCTAGACAAGTGACCCAGATGCTGGATGATTCAGGGTGGGCAGTGCCTGCAGCCAATGGCTTTGGTGGTAAAGCTAGTGGGCGATTTCTGGATAACAGCATGTTGGTAATCGGTAGGCGTATGGGAGCATGGGGAAGCGATACCAATTTTGAGGCCAAATTCTTGTCAGACACATGCAGCGGATCCAAGTGATGATTCTTCCCTCCCTCCCAGCCTGGAGCTATTTCCCATTCATTTTCTTTCTCTTTCTCTCTTGCTTTTGTTACTTTCTTCTGAGGTTTTCCTTTGAGAGGTGAATCAATTTAGCCTTTTCCGTCACTTCACCTTGCTTTCCACCATGCTTTTGGTAGGCTTTTATTCAGGATGCGGCAACCAAACCATCCTTTTCACCATCTCTCTAGCTGCTTTGCTCTTCATCTCTGCTCCCTTGAAGCACACAAACTGTCAACACTGACAGTGCCGACTGCTCATTGCAAATAGACACTTGCCTCCAGGGGACTTCTTCATTTCTTCAGCTTTGCAGGAAACTTGCATGAGGAAGGTAGCATGGAAATGCTTCCTTCAAAAAAAAAAAAACCAAACCCCAAACCCAGGGTTGGGATTTGAATACCAAACTATCTGTTTGCCTATGGATGCATAAGGGGACAGAACTTTCCCAGATCAGTGATTGAGGACAAATAGTTGCATGATGGTAACTTGGAATTGCATGAAAATGGCTTTTTGTTGGAAGGGGGAGACAGTCAGAGCCCTGGCTGTGTCCTGTGGGCATGCTTCTACTGCACATAAATTTGGGTAAAAGCTGTTTGCTTTGCTGATGGAAACACAAGGACCTTTGGAAGAGTTACTGGAGAGTGAAAAAAGATCAGTCTTGTGTGCTGATAAATTCATCAGTTAAAGTCCAGTTACAGAATTGTTGCTGTTGGTGATGGAGTGTGAACCAGAGGTCCATGAGGTTTGCAGAACTGGATGTGTCACAGCTTATTTTGCAGACATCTAGAATAAGTTTGTTTGTGCCCTGATTCATTAGGATCCTCCTTCCTAGTGTGCAGTTTTGAAACCACAGTTAATTGCAGAACGGAGAAGCTGAAGCTCTTGCTACTGGACTGCACTTGCAAAAATATAAGCTGAATTAAAGCTCTTCTAAAAATCATCTTTCCAAAGTTAATTTTAGCCTTCAGCATAAACTCAAGGGAGATATCTGTGGAGCTGTCTTCATTTTGGCTGTGGTAGATCTCTCCAGCATGATCTAATGCTCTAAACTCTCAAGTAGGCTGGGAGCAGTTAAACTTTTTTTTATTATTATTTTTAATGAGGATCTTTATCTGGTTAAAATGTACCTCTCCCCGCCCCTGCCCCGGAAAATCCATATCTGTGTTCCAAGAACTGGGAAAACTTTTACAAAAGAAAGAACTTTCAATATTTTCCCCTTTTCACTAATTATGCTGCTTGTCTGCTTTTTGTGCATTTCTGTCACTTAAATAAAGCTATTCCTTTGGGTTACAGAACTGCAGGGAATTTTTAAATTTATTATTTTAAAGCAAATCCATGAGATTTTTGTGTGCTCACTTAGCTGATGGAAACAGCAGTCTTGGAAATTTGCTTTGTAAAGATTTATTTGATTTTACGTTTCTGGTTGAGATATAAATATGCCTTTTTAATGAGGTGTCTCTACCTCCACTGTAGTAGTGCTCTCCTAAGAGGTTTGTTACCGTGGCCTCCAAGAGAAGGTTTGTTTAAAAGAAGTTAAACAGCTTCTTAATTGTTTTTTTTTACCAGGAAGGAAATGAAGAAAAAGTTGCAGTCTAACAATTTTCCCTTTCAGGAAGGGCAGAGAGAGCTTTTCTCTTGACCACCTTCCCAGAGGGGACACAGCCAGCCTTCCCTTGTCACTCATCACCAGACCCTCGAGGGAAGCGCAGCCCCTTTCTTCACTCTTGGGTGACTTGGGGATGTGGGTCAGTGTTGGCACATTAATTCCCCTCCTGTGCAGACATTGTCCTTTTCCACAGCTATTTTCTGCTCTCATTCAGACTCACATCAGACTCTCATGTCCTGATTACTTAAGATTTCTTGAAATCTCTGGACAAAGTATGTGGAGCAGTTTGCTGTGTTCGCTGTGTTCGCCTTTGCTTGGAGGTCAGAAGGGACAAGGAGCTTGATATTAATTTAAAAGGTGCTTGTGTAAAGGACATCAGTGCCTGTTGGCTGAAGATACCCATTTGATAGTCTAGTCCACTCACAGTTTCCAGACACCAGACTTCTTCATGTCCTCAGCCAGTCTTCCTTTAATAAATTAGTTTGTGGTTCCTTAAATCAGCACATGACAGGCACTGAGGTTATTGAACATGTTAATATATTAAATACATTACCCCCTCAGCCCTTAAAGGCAAGGTTATGGCTGCACAGTTTATTATTACTGCTCTAGCAGACTCAGCGCTCTGCTAAGCCTCCTCTGGAAAGTACAGAGCAGGTCCAACTGGCGGAAAGCTCCGTAAGAATTAACTGCTGTTATAGCAGGCCAGATTGATATACAGATTTGCAAAATGTCCCTGCACCCTGTGTGCTGGGCCCCTTCCTTAGTGTCTGGGAAGAGGGAAAGGGTCTGTGCATTCCTGTGGAGCCACTGTTGGGAGGAGGCTTTGGTCCCCAGCTCCTTGGGATGTCCCAACCCTTGACAGGATGAGGACAGTTATCCTCAGGAATTTGCTGCCTGCTCCCTTGTGCAGTGTCACATGAGACGTGTCACTGGGAACAGAAAATGACCCAGTGGCCCAGACAGGAGACGAAACACTGTGAGCAAAAGGGCTCTTTAACTTACCGGAGAAAGGTAAAATAAAAAGAATGAAAGCTGGAAGTAAAAGACTGGCAAATTCAAGTGAAGTATTAGCTGTTATTTTTTTAAACAGTGCAGCTATTAAGTCTCAGCACAAGCCTCAATGGGAAATATGCTAATTCTCTGTATTTTGAAATCTGCAAATCCAGCCCTGGGTAACTTTCTGGAAGATTAGTTTTCAGCTAATGCAAGCTGATAGGCTTGATCCAGAAAATGGCTAATATTTTATATCCTGTATCAATACAGGCAGGCAGGCTAGATGTTCAAATTTACTCCTATAATCTTTAAGTCAATAAGTATAAAAGATAATAACAGCATTTAAAAAAATTGAAATCTTTTGCCTAATAAATTATATAAATTAAAGCTTTCCTTCTCACAGAGTCTCACTTGGGGACATTATCTCCACGCTGAGACCTAAATCAAGAATTATTTAAGTCTGTGCATTATTTAAGTCACACATAAAACCATTTCAAGGGTCTATCTGGGACGAAGAATATTGGCGTGTTGCTGGTTCTCTGTGTGAGTGTGACTCACAGCAAAATGGGAGTTCGCTAGTTAGAGAGTAGCTGTTGCTCTCCTTGCATGTTATCTTAAAAGATAGGCTATTAAGTTCTGGCAAGTTGGTAATTTATTGGGGGTTTTTTGTTTGTTTATTTTCAAATTGTTCACATTTAATAGGAGAAATAGAAAGTGTAGTGTATGCCCAATACAGACAGGCTAATTTTTCCAGGAATCTTAATGTTTCTGTTCCCTACCTTTTGCTTTAACTCTGCCACCTTTAAAATATGATAATGGGTATTCTGAAAAATTAATTTCTTTCTTTAAATTTAACTGGCGAATCAATTCTAGTCCCTATTAAGCTGCTTTAAGTGCTTTTGGAACACTAGAGTTTTAGCTTTCTCCAAACAACACAAGTATTTAAGCTGCTTTAAGTCCAGAATAAGACCTCACAACATCAGAAGAGCTTAAGCAGCCAGTAATACATAGTTAAAAGCAGGCGTAATGAGAGAGCTGTGCTGATACGGTGTGTACTCCTCCAATGCAGCAATAGTTGGGGTGGGGTCACAATTTCTACTGACTCCTGAACTTATTTAAAGATACCCAGTTTATGTCAAATCTGGGAAATTTTTGGTAAACCATCCTTAATGAGGACTACTTACCTGCTTAGGATTCAGTATAACTGTTCTGCTATTTAAATCCAGCCTCCCTGCCTGCTAGTTTCTCTCTTGCTCTTTCAAATACGTTTTTTCCACTGTTTCCAAGGAAGCAACGCTATGTGGGTTTTGGGGGTTTTTTTAAAGTTTTTTTAAGCCAGAAGTCTGAAAGGCAACAAGTAGCTGTGAGTCCTTCCATGTAGGATTCATATCCAGCTTTTACTTAGGCAAAGCGGTGTTGATTTTACTGGAAATTTGCCAAAGGACTTTAGCATTTAATCCTGCCAGCATTAATTAAGGGTTCTAAAAACATAAACTGTAAGAAGAACCCTGATAAGATAAATATCATTGTCCTCCAAATTGCTCCCAAGATGATAATTCAGCTTCTCAGCTGGTGTAAATAAGCCTCAAGCTTTTAGCTTCCTTAAAATAGTGCAAACTTAGGTCAGATGAGAATCTGGCCCACTGAGTCTCCCTTCCCTAAAAGGATAGCAGCATCCCTATTTTGTTGGAATTTCTTCTTGGTGTGCTGGCAGGGTGCTGCACATGGATAGACTGTGCACCAGGGGGATTTGCACGGAGAGCTTTGCAGGCTTATCTTGCTCATCAGCGCGTGTGCGTATTACTTTATCTAACCAAATGAGAATGAAGGAGGATGGAAAGCAGAGTAGAAAAAAGTAGAAGGGGAAAGAAAGCAACATTTTCTATGAATTGGTCCTTTGGTATTATGCATAAACTCATGTGCACAGGGGGCTTTGGCATAGCCTTCCAGCTCACGCCTGTGCAGGCAGCCTGCATGGGGAAGGAATCTGA
The DNA here is from genome assembly GCA_027574665.1 of Rhynochetos jubatus. NCBI lineage: Eukaryota > Metazoa > Chordata > Aves > Eurypygiformes > Rhynochetidae > Rhynochetos > Rhynochetos jubatus. The sequence continues at coordinate 2,155,775 of CM050672.1, read as the reverse complement.
GACAACATGATGTTGCCTTGCACAAGGACAGTTGCCTCCCATGAAAGAAAATAAAAAAGGAAGTGACACTGATGGCTTCTGGCAGAGCTTGTCGACCCGAACCCTTGCTCAGGGTGGAGCTCAGTCAAAGCAGAGGTGCAGTGAAGTGATGTGCAGAGAGCTGCAGGCTCCCCGACTCAGCCCAGCTCCTGCAGCAGGCACAGGGAGTGTGTGTCTGCTGCCAACAGCACTGGGGCTAAGGCAGCAGACGGGGACTTGTGTGTATAACCAGCCTATGGACATCTGCAGTGGCCAAGGTGGCCGCTGTATGCCTCTGAGGACCAGAGTCCTTCCTTTGAGTATGGGCTGCCTGCAGTCTTTCCTGAAACATTGCTTTCAACAGCCCCCCTCCCAACCCCAAGTAATTAGTGTGGTGCCCTCCCAGTTTAGCCAAAGCCAGATGTGTGTAGCACAGGGGATTCATGAACTTGTTTGGGGGATGTGGTACCACCAAAATGCCCAGTGGACCTCCCCTCCCCACTCTTCCCACCATAGGGATCACAGCTGAATTCCCGAGGTGCCACAGACCATTGTTTAACCAACAACTCCCTGCTCACACCAGGCATTTACTTGGTCTTATTTTCTGTGTGTTTATTTTCATTGGAGGGAATCCAGTAGGGATTTTGCTGTGGTAAGTGAGCAAAGATGGGTCATTTTTGCCAGCCATGCTGCGATGTGCTGTGATGGACAGGCAGCAGCAGCAGGGTTTGATTTCAGCAGACTGAGTCAGTTTGTCTTTTTGCTAGTTAGGTCCAAAATTGAATTCCAGTTCCATGAGGCCACAATTTGGAATTGTTAGCTACTTTTCAGTGAAACAGTTTTTCACTTTAAAACAATGGTGATTCACTGGAACCAGAGGTGTCCGTGAGAGCATGCTCTTGCCTGATGGGGTGTCTCTGGGTCCACAACAAAACTCCTGGTCCAAAGTGGAGAAAGAGAGGTCTGATTTGCAACAAGGACCAGAGCCAAGCTGGCCTCATCCTCATACCTGGGTGTCCTAACTGTGGGGCTAGGGGTATTTAGGCATGTAGTGTAGAAATAATAAATCTCTCTTATTGGAGCTGGTTTGCTGCATTTAAATTATTAAATATCCTTTGAATCCACATCCTAGATGGGTGCCAGATACACAAGGATATATAGTCAGCCTTTGTTTCTCTTGGTCTTTCCTGTTGGAGCTATTCCATTTTGTATAAAATGGGCTAAATAAATAATTCATGGTCTAAAGAGAAACTAACTTGGTAGCTAGATGGTTATGGCACTCTTCTGAGATGTGAGGGCGTCACGGGTAATTCTCTGCTCCAATGAATAGTTACTTATTTATTTATACTATCCAGAGCAGCAGGAGGAGAGGTTGATAGAGGCCCTCTATACTCCCACCCAGCTCAGGGACTGGGGAACTCTGTGGATTGCAGGATACCAGCTGAGGGGCCTCAGTCCTCAGCTGAAGGTTGTAATAAAGTGTGAGAATTCATTTTTTCCTTTTTTTTTTTTTTTTTTTTTTTTTTTTTGTGAGAAAAACAAGCCTCATTTTGAGCACTAGTCTCAAGTGTTTGCAAACAGGAAGGCTGATGGCACATCGGATTGCTGTAGTGAATTTGGAGTGCTCAGCCAGCTCCTGGGCTGTGCTGGGAAATTAAACAGCCCTTGGTGGAACTTCAGCAAGGGACCAGGTTTCTACACATCAGCAGCTCAGCCCATGAAGAGGTGTGGGAGAAAAAAGGGAAAAATGGGACATTTTTTTTTTTATTTCTCCTACCCACTATTTTTCTCTCCATTCCACCTACCTACCGCTTCCCCCTCAACAAAGGTTCCCTTTTGTTCAGCATTTCCCTTGGATATAAGTAGGGTTAATAACTGTCTAATTAACCTGCCTGTAATTTGGGAGTTAGAATTAAAGATGTGCCCTGTAAGGCCAGCATGCCCACTGTCTCAGGACAGTAACCAATGGCCCCACATCCTGGACTCCCCCTTGCAGGGGCTGTTCTTTCCATCCTGGCCCCAAGGGAGCCTCATTAGTGCTCAGCAAGTTTTCTCAGTGCTGCAAGACCCTGGTGCACAGGGCTTCAGAGGGTATCCATGAAGACTCCTGCTCCAGAGAGCTGGGAACTTTTGCCTGACAGTGCATGCAAGAGCATCTGAGCCATCCTGCTGCAGGGAGAGGGTGATTGTAGGGTTTTTCCCTGTTGTTGGCATCTTGAGCTCGTTTTGATAGTACCAGTGTGGCCTGTGGCTTAAGGGGCTGCTCACCTCCAGGCAGGTGACCCTGTGTGCTGTGATGAGTTGGGAGGTGATGCTCAATTAAAATGTGTTTCTCTTCCCTGCTTTCCTACCATTTTAACTTGCTGCATCATCACAGCTGAAAGCAATCCAGGACTTTTCTTTCCCTCAAACCCAAATGTGTACCCTACTGTTTTTTCACGTTGCACAACCCCTGAAAGGTCACACAATCCCACCGGCACCTCCTATTCCACACCAGTGCAGCAGCAAAGGAACAGAAGGGAAGATGTAGTCTTATGTCACAGGGTATTTGCAATGGGCCGTGGTTTGTAGAAGAGTCAGAAGCCTCCTTTGTCCTGTTCAGAGCCAAATTAATAACTTCTTACTGCTGAGCTTTGTAAAAAAAAAAAAAAAAAAACACCACCAAAAAAACCCACCCACCCCCCAAAAAAACCCCAACCAAACAACACAAAAAAGCCATATTGACCAAAATGTTTTCTGCTTCTTTTCAGGGAATCTGACTAAACACATGAAGTCAAAGGCCCACAGCAAAAAATGTCAGGAGATGGGTGTGTTGGTATCTTCACTGGTGGATCTGGAAGCTGAAGAAGGTAAAATCCTTTAACTTTACAAACATGCTATTGCTGCTGAGAGAGGGCAGTATCCGTTCAGGCAGGAGAGGTGCTCCACAGGTCATCCTTCGTGGAGCAGTTTGGTTTCAGTCCAGGCTCCTTTCCAGCACCCAAGGTGGGACTTCTGCTTGCACAGTGTGGGTTAGGGAGACTGCGTCCATGGGACAGTCCGTGACCTTGTGTCTCCCTGCTGGGGGTTACGCATGTTTGTCTGAAGTATTTTGGCTGGCTGCAGACAGATGCAAGAGTAAACAGATGGGTTGGGAGCATCCTGCATTTGGCCCAGCGCTCTGCATGTGGGCTATCTACATAATAATAAATAGTGGATCCGTGGCGTGAGAAGGTGCTTCTTGGTATTTCAGGGTATCTCTAGAAAGGCGTTCAGGAGCCTGACTGATGTGCTCTGGAAGAGCCTGGGTCTCTCCTGTCTGTAAAGGGAGTCTCCAAAGCAGCAAAGCAAGACTACCAAGGACCTATTGCATGAAGCTCTGAACCCCTCACTTTGCTGCTGCAAGCGCAGTCTGGTGGGTGAAGAATAAAAACCAGTCCTGGCCCCCCTGATTAGGATCTGAGAGCATCTTTTACTGGAGTTGCAGTGCTGAGCATGAACATGGGTATGCCCCTTCAGTGTGCAGCCTGTTGGTGATGTTCTTGCAGAGGGCGTGTGCTCCTGCAGTACAGGAGTATTAATGATTAGTCCCCCTGAAAGGGGGTCCAGAGAAGGATGTTTCCATAAGTATCATCTTCTAGGGACCTGCCAGTCTTACTGTATTTGGCTGGTCCCAGGAGACTCCAGTCTCCAGTGGGATCAGCCAATTGATCCAAAATTTGCAGTGCAAACCTGGGCTGTGCCTGGGGTGACTGGCAGCTGCTCCCATCTCCCAGGCAGACCCAGCCTGGACCCTGCACCACTGCTGGAAGTCTCACCGTACCAGGGTGAGTGTGAGCAGTGTGGGGGCAGCTGCTGCCCTCATCCCTCACTCTCACAGCTCTGTTCCATGTGTAAGATGAAGGTGAATCACCCAGGTCAGAAATGACCTGGAAGATTTCTCAGTAGGGAACGAGCCAGCGAAACTGAAATAACATGGTGCTTTGACATTTAATGGCATTATTCTCAGTACTTCACAAGAAGACACATTGACCCTGACTCACCTGCTTATTTCTTTCATCTGTTTATGCACAAACACACATACAAATTCTGTCAAGGCTCGGCAAATTCAGGAGTCTGTCTGTTCCTTGAGAAGGATGCATGACACTCTTATTTATTAATTTCCACCCTGGTTTATAGTATCATCTGCAGCTAAATTTCCCTGAAGTCATCCCGAGAAGCAGATCTCCTCCTGAGAGTCTGGGCAGCATCAGGCAGGAGTGTGGTGACAATAAACACTCTTGTCTCCATCAGAAATGTTGAGGGAAAGGTGAGGAGGATCTCCAAGCCAGGAGACGAAGGAACATGGGGAATTCTGATGTATACTTAGCTGTTCGAGCTAGAAAAAGATATTTTACCCAAATTATTGGAGGCTGTGCTCCAACAGCTGTGAAGGGTTAGGTTATGTGTCTCCAGGGAACAGTTAGATGTTTTTACGATTGTTATTCTGTTTCCTTTAGCAAGACCCTGAGTATTCAGATCTGGAGCTGCAGCGGAGGAATGAAGGGGAAGAAGCCTTAGGGTAGCAGATCTCAGGTCCTCATGAAATTTTGGATCATCTGCATTTGCGTTCAGTGGCTCATTAGTGTTTATAGGAAGCATGGTACATACCAACTAGAGAAGGAAGCGAGGCTCTGGGACCTCAGGTCTGTCTTTGTCAGTGTGTTTATTCCTGGATAAAACACTTAGTGCCACAGAGCAGAGTGCTGTTTTCTGTTTATATTGCATTGCAGGCTGGTCATGGCACCATTGACCCCTCCTGGCTGCCACCCCAGAAATCCCAGTATGAAAGCAGCTCTTACGGCTGTGTTTAGCACTTTTTTCCTGTTTCCTGTTTCAGCCCCCTTTCTCACCCCAAACCATTTTGATTCGCTCATCCCTGGGGTTCATTCTGCCACAGCCCACAAGAGTTTGTTGACAATGGGTTAAAATGAACTTCATAAAACACATGGCGCCACGGTTATTTTTATAAAGTGAACATCAGCTGAGCAAGTTCTGGAGACAGCACTGTGAGCCAGAGAATGTTAACTCAGCAGGAACAACAAACAGCGCTTATCACCCTGGTCCCCTGCTGAGGTCAAGTCCATCATCAGAGGCTTTATTGGGAAAAGGTCTGGTTCCCGGGACATGGGCAGTGTCACATGGTTCCTGCTTCATAGGTAATTAAAGATCTCTAAGTGCATTTCCCTCTGTAGCCCGTGGTGGGAAGGGGGTTTGCTCAGCTGCAGCCTTGCATGACGCAGAGGGAGCTTGCGGTGCAGGTGTCTCATGGGGCTGGGGAGGCTGTGCCCACAGGGCAGCCCTGGCCACTGGGACCCTCTGAGGTGCTTTAAGTCTCAGTTTTTGGATATCAAAGCTCAGAAATGCTGTCGCCCACAGTATGCTGTATCCTTGGGGTATCTCGACACTGGTTAATTAAATTGTGCTGGGGAGATTTGCAGGCACTGGCATGCCATGGTCTCAAACTGCAGGAGCAATCAACAGCTGTGGTTCAGGCCATCTATCACACTTAAAGTGCTGAGCACAGTTTGGGAGTTTGCATGGCCCTGGGACCGTTTCTGCAGAGGAGGTTGGATGTGGCCATCCTGTTTTGGAGGCATGGAGGTGCAGATGCAGAGAAATCTCATAGGGCTATAGGGCTTCTGTCACTCTCATGCGACAAACATGGCTTGGAGGGCTGATGTGACTGTCCTTGACCTGAACAGACCATAACTCAGCTTGCCAGCAGAGAACCTGTAGGAGATGTCTCAGAAGTCCCACTGGTTAACCAATCCCAAACCCCAGTGATCCCCCAAGTGCAGTGGCACCATGCCCTTTCAGACTTGGGTTCTGGTTCAGGCCAGGAGTACTCACTTGGTCAATCAGGGGATGAGGTCAGTCAGGGGAGAAAAAAAGTCCTATGGCATTACCAGACACCCATGCCCCATTCACAGCACCTTGCCTGACATGCGCAGGGGTAGACAAAGGACTTTCCCAGGCCACGCAAAATAAGCATCTAACCAAGACTAAGGATATCTGACCTGGCCGACAGCGTCTGCTCTGCCTCAAGGGATGGATTTCTTCCGTTTAAATCTGCTTGAACTCTTGGCTTTCCTCCAGCTTTTCAGAGCAACCTTTCGATCAGGCAGAGACATGCTGTACTTGGCTGTGGCCTTTCCAAAGGAGGGTATGGCCAAAAGAAAACCTAGTCGTGGATTTTGCAGTAGCTGCCCCAAGGGAAAAGTGTTGGTGTGGTGTGAGCAGTGGGAGGCTGCTCCCATGTGGGATTGCTGGAGAACTCCTTCAGCCCAGGGACTCACTTAAAATAATTGATTAGCTGATGGTCTCCAAAAATCTCTCCCTGCTGTTATACCACCTGTCAGAGATGCTTCTGCAGATAAAAGCTAGGTAGGGAAAGAGGAAAGTGGCTCCTGAAATATTGGTTGCATGACTTTGGAAAGAACTGTTACTTTAAACCTTTCCATTATAGTCAATTAGAACTAATGAATCATATTAATTGATTGTCACTTCTGAAAACCTGCAGATCAGAAGTCCTATTTTTGTTACATGTAATTGCAGGCTTCTGAGGACAGAACGACACGGTCTTGCTCCACCAGTCCAGGGGAATGCTTTCATTCATGATTTCCTTCAGTCAGTCATCCCCAGGCTCTTACAGGGTTGATAGCTGTGCGCTCAGCAGTGTGGTGTGAAAACCTGCCCAGGCTGTAAGGTGATAGGAGCACTCTGCTTGCAAAAGCAGAGGTCTGGCACGTGGTGAGGCTGAGCTGGTCTCAGCCGTTGGCCTCATGGAAAGACCAGGTCTAAACAAAAGCCCAAGAAAAGTCTGCCTTGCATCCCCAGATCAGCTGGGAGAGGACTGTGCAATCAGCAGCTGGGGGACTATTTTTTTGGCCATCATTAAATTGTTGGTCCCTGATTGCTTGTGACTGAACACACGGTGGTTGGACACCTGCTGAGCCCAGCAAGGAAGGGCCCTACCTACTGCAGAAGACAGGAACCCTTTAGCTTTAGGAAGGGACTCCTCTCCTGTTGTTGCTGTTGGCTGCATGGCTGCTCACTGGAATGTGTCGCACTGTCTGTACTGTATTGCATTATGCAGGCAATCGATGTAATTTTAGAATTACAACAAATATACAGTCCCCATTTCCTCCCCTTGATGAAGACCGTTCGTGTTTGTGTAAAGAGGATGGTGTACCAGGAAGGAATGCAGAAAGGTGAAAACGGGAAGGCATGGTATTGGAGGACATTTCCTTTCTTTCCTTCCAGCTTCTTTTTCACCTGGTTAAAGCTAACACTGGACTTCTGCTGAAATTTCAAATATTCTGCTTCACGACTAAGGACACCCATTGCTCACAAATGCCAAGTAAATACTAAATAAAGCAGCCAGGAAGACAGTCAGAAAATTGTATTTTGTACTGTAATGGTAGGGGCTATTGAGGTGGATGAGAAAATAACGTAAAAATGGCAGAAAGGCATATGAGAAATCAGAGATCACATCTGTATCATGCATCCCCTGTTCTCAGAGTAGTGGATTACAAAGAGCCTTATCCTGTGGAACCAGAGTGTCTGCTCTCTTCTTTGCAAACAGGCTCAGAACAGAGCCTAGCAGGGACTATTTTAATTAAAAAAAAAAAAAAAAAAAAGAGAGACTGTTTCCATGTGATATAAACCAGCTCAAGAGGATTGCCATGCTTTCTTTTGGGGGCAGGCAGGGAGGGAGGGAGCAGCAGTTCCTAAAACTCCTTGGATTATTTTAAACTAGAGTTATATTTCACTTGAATGTTTTTATTTCTATTTAAGGGACAGGAGAAAGTAAGGGGTGTTACTATAAAAGGAGTTTGGAGTATAATTCTTCACTCCTGCAATGGTTTTGCTTGGTTTGATTGCACTGGTGTGGTACAATAACTTTAGGATAACACACATGCAATGAGATGCAACCCTCAGACAAAGCCATCGGCAGGGCACATTTTCACTAGCTCACTCTCTCCTTCCATCTTCCCTTTCTTCCTCCCTCTCTGTCTTCTCCTGACTTGCCCTTTCTCTTCCTGTTAGCTCAGCAAAATGCATTTCAGTTGCAAGAGGCCAGGGCTCAGGCCGCAGCTCTCTTTCTGCCTGCAAGGAGTGTGTTAGGAGGCCAAAGTAAATTCCCTTTGGGCTGTCCCAGGACTCACTGAAGTGTTTCCCTTGGTGGCAAATGCAAACAACTCCCCAGTGCAGAACTGGCTTCACATTTCCATCACGCTGTACTTCTGACCTTGCTCTCTGTCCTGGCCAGTGCCTGTCTGTTATGTGACTGAGGCCAGTAAAGGAGACCACACAGGACAAGGCTCTCAGAGCTACACTGGGGAGACTATAGCTGCCTGTCCATCCCGAAACCCATAGATGTCAAACCCCAAAACCAGAGACAGGGACTAGGTCATAGCTCTGGTAGTGAAATGCATTCCTTTTCTAAGCAAGAAATATGCACAGTTCACCCTACAGCTGGGAGAACTGGTCATTTGGAATAATATTTGTTCTGAACTCAGTTCCTTTGGGAGTTGCAAACAACCCACCACTGGACCCTGGGTCCAGCAAACACCATCATTATACTAGCATTTCACAATGCAAGTCAGCCTCTTGGTCGAGAGCTGCTGACTTAGACTCGATGCTGTATGAGTTCTGTGGTAGGTCTCCCTTTGTGGACTAGTGAACAGATACTTTTGAAACAGGGTGGGGAGCAACAAGATGCGTTTCAGGCTGATTCGTGGATGAATAATCAGCCATGGTAAAATACATGTCATTTCACTGGTGATACTACATAATTCACGAGCATTTACTAGTAAGGCCCTGTTATTCAAAGTAAACAAAATTCGTCTTTTTATTCATAGATCACAGTGACTTCTCACTGTGTGGCCCTGTCCCCTTCTGAAAGCCACCCTGCCTGCTGCAGGCAGGTGTGGTCCAACCTCCATGTTAGCTCCATGTCATTTCTCCTCTGGCTCGTCCTGCTGACAGATGGCAGCTCTAAATGGAAAAACGGTTTCAGTGTTCATCAGAGGAGACAAAGTGTCCTAGGCTGAACTGATGGGGAAAAGAGGCCAGCAGCGCTGCAGTTAGTTACCCTGTTTCACACAGGTGTCAGAGCAGCATCCAGACGCTCTCCTTCCAAAACTGGGGACCAAAGGCGCTCCAGCAGCTCTGCACCCGTCATCTTGGTGCTTGGCACAAACGAGTTTGAGAAACTGGTATTTTTATTAGCCTCTCCAGAGCAGCGGGGGCTTGAGGAACGCGTCCTGCAGTTGTGTTGAGCTGCAGTGACATCCAGTGGCTGCTCCCGATGGGCCTCCTCAGGCTGAGCTTGTGTCGCTGCCAGCACCACTGCATGTCTGGCAGGGGGAAAAGGGGGGTTCTCAGTGCACAGCAGGGCAGCGGATGAGTACCAGGTGGGAGCTTGGTACTGATCTGGGGAAGCTTCTGACGGCTCTTAAAGTAGAAGATAGATGCTGTATTTTTACTTGCAGATATATTTTAATCCTTTAGAATCTGCTTTCTGTATAGTCCTCATTGCTTACAAGCTTGGAATAACAAAGCATCCCTGTGCAAGGCCTTCCACAGAGAGACAGCAAAAGACTTTGCCACAGAGAAGTGTCTGCATCATAGACAGAATTTATCACAATAAGGGAAGATCCACAGAGGTTCTTCTAACCCTATTGTTTACTTTTTTGAAAAACTCCACTTTCACTAATGTTTAACCATCACATATTCTGGTCCAGAAAAGGCCCAACGTGGAGGATGGGAGCGGTCATCTCAGAAACTTTCCCGTACCTTGGCTGCTGTAGATATTTTGTAGGCACCATTGCAATAAATAGTCATAAAAAACCCACCAAAAGATGATACTGCTGCTGTTCTCCTCATCTATTAAGAGCCTTTTTTACATTTCTAGAGGAAGGCAGGCAGGGTGTGTGAAGGTGTACATCAGAAGCAGGTACCGATGGCTGCCTGTGTTGACAAAGCAATGGCTGGAACCAGAATTAGGGTACAGCAGGAGGTCCCAATGGTGGGATTCACTGGGATCATCAGGAGTGGAGTTGGCACAGAGGGCAAGATTGCAGGCTTCAAAGCATGAGGTGATCAGATCTAGGAAATAGCTGGGTCCTCTCTTCTCTCCTTAGAATTTTTCAGCAGATTTAGCACAAACCCAGTCCCTTTAGGTGTTTTACACTCTCTGTTTTGTGTTTGCCTATCCCTTCAGGAACAAGTGAAGACCTATTCCAGGACTCTGAGGGGCAGGAGGGATCTGAGCCAATTGAGGAACACCAGTTTTCAGACCTAGAGGAATCTGATGATGATGATGACAATGAAGATGAGGAAGATGAGGAGGAAGAGGAGAGCCAAGATGAACGACCTTCAAAATTGCCAGAAGGCAAACATACCGCCCTCCCAATGCACTCTTCAGGTGGCTCTCCATCTTCTCAAGAGGAAGGCACTGAAATAGCATTGTCCTTACCCCAAGAAACTGTTTCCAGAAGCCAAAAAGTAGATGAAGGCCAGCAGGCCTCCTCCTTAGGGCAGGAAACAAAGTGGTCAGCAGACAGCAGTGACATTGCTGTGTGCCACAGCTTCTTGAGTCTCCACAGACCAGCTTTGACTTCCACCGAACAATTGGCTTCTGCTGAAAGAGAGTCTGTCACAAGGCCACAGATGTCTTTAGTTACGGACCTGTCAACCTCAAAAGACACGTCCCCAAGAAAAAGGTGGTCTCCGAGCCAGGACTCTGGCAGAGATGGTGGCAGCAGCAGACCAATACTAACAAGAAAACATCTATTAACCAAAAATGAAACTTCACCGAAACGGTTTTCACCAACAGGAGAACTGTCTTCTCTAAGGTGCCTGTCTCCAGGGAGAGGGTTGTCTCATTGCCAGCGCCTCTCTCCCAGGAGGGAGGCATCTCCACTGAGATGTGTGTCACCAAGACTCGAGCTGTCACCCAGCAGGCATCTCTCCCCCAGAAAAGAGCTGTCCCCAAGAACGTATGTTCCACCCGAAGGAGAAGTCTCCCCTGTGAGGCACTCGTCGCCGAGCAGAGAGATGTCATCAGTCAGATATTTATCACTGAAGAAAGTCTTGTCTCCAGGCTGTTCAGAGTCACCTAGGTATCCATCCCCTGGGAAAGAGGACTTGCCTGGTACTAGTAAATCAGCAGCAGATGACAAAGTTCAAAGCTCATATCAAGCCCAGCACGGGATATTATCTTCGATGCCTCTACCTCACAGGTTCTTTGGCAAAAATGTACAGCTCTACGAGTCCAAGCTGGTAAGTCCAAACCTCTCTTGCCTTCTCGTCCCTGCAGTACATTCTCTGACATGTTTTTTAGTGAGGGTTGCAGTGCAGAAGCACAGTGGCTCTGACTGTGGCCAGTGTCACAGATAACCCAGAGAAAAGTGACAGCGGATCGCAATGGGTTTTGCACCCATCTTGGTCCTACCCAAATTGTGGTCACTTGAAGAGAAATAAAGCTGTCCCTTTGCCAAGGGATTATTTACACTCTTGACCCAATCAGTCTCCTGCTGAGACAAGCAGTAAGGGTGACCACTTAATAATGAGTAGTTGTTACTAAAAGGCTTTTTTTCCTGGGAATTTCATACCCATTTCTGATATTTCACCAGCTGAGGTGAAGCTGTAACCTTTTTTCACTGGTCAGTGACCTGAACCAGATCTTAACTCCCCATTTGCACTCTGTTGCTGACTCCTGGGCTATGTACATATGTAGCCAACTCTGTTAGATTAACTGCTGAGAAATGTTTGTTTGGACACCTCTGATGTCATCTCGCTTCTCTCTTCAGCACAGAGAAGTGTGTCCCACTGGGTCCAGAAAATTACTTAATCTCTCTGCTGGACATATCAAATTCTATGGGTAAAGGAAAATTGCATGTTCCTCCCACTGCTACAGGCAAATTAGACGTCGGGTTTGGTGGAACGTTTCCCATATCTACTGAAGCGCCTGGCTCTCCTGTAATTTATGCTGATGAACATGAGATTCGGTTGCTGGAGTTGCTCTGCTGTGAAACTGATGTGAGGAGAGACTCGAGCCCTTAGGGACTGCACTGGGAAGAGAGAGGCCTTTATACAACCCCTGGAGAACCTGTCATGGCAGATGCTGACCCAGGTCTTCTCCAGAAAAGCCACACTGCCCAGTGTGCGTTTCTTCATGTCTATGATAATGTACCATCTTTTGGTGCTGCCTTCCTTCTGCTTTCCACTATGAATGTTTGTCTTACTTTCTCAGAGACTATCCTTTGTTTTAGGTCCAAACTTTTGCTTACTTTCATGCTACTGCCCTTTCCTGTCAATTAATTTCTTGTGAATCTCAGAGCTGTGGAAACCCCAGTCCTTCACCTCTAAAGCATCTCTGTCAGGAAGACTGCCCAATGCCACTACTTGTAGCAAATGCCCTGAACTCCCTAGTCCGTAGTAGGAGACAATATCATATACCCCTGCTTATCTGCCCATTCACACTCTTTGTCTTACATTCTCACATGCATACCTTTTTGGTCCATTTTCCTGATTCTCTTATGTACCCAAAGTCACCACTGTTGCTTTTCTCATGTGCCTCCAAAATAACAATGAAGAATATGAAACTTCCCATTTACCAGTGAGATGGACAGCTGGGCTTTTGTTCCAAAATTATGTTTCTTCCTGATAAGGCTACAAGAGACAGAAAGATCAGAGGTGGATTTATAAGATTCCAGATGGAGCTCTGTGCTTAAAACTGGTGCCCTATGCATTGCTTAGAAATTTGGAGATGATCTTAGCTTAGCTTCAGTGTAAGGCTTTCAGCCATGTCTGTGCATTATGCCTGACCCTGACCATCTCTCTTCCCACTGGCTCTTGCTTGTAGTAGGTAGTCTTTCCTTCTGGTGCCTGTTGCACAAAGGAGATGATTTTCCCAGTATCCTTATGGTGAGTCTGCCAAGACTTCATGTGGATAAGCAAGATTTAGCAAGTGTTTGCTCTTGTAGCTGCTGACCAAGTAAACACTATCTTCAGTGTCTCTGTCTCTTCTGCTCTCTTTTGCTGCTTTCCTCGGTTTCCTCTTCATAGAGATCCAGCTTTCGGGGTCAGGCAATTCCCCATAATCCTGCAAAAAAATATGCCTTCCAGTGAATCCTCCAATTTTATAGCTAACCCCATCTTAATGGAAAGTTGATTTCAGTTTCTGTTGCTTCCTCTTCTTAGGAGTCCTGTTTAGGTGTTTAGTTATAAACTCATCACTAATTAATCCATTTCTGTTTAGCCCCATATCTCTCCATGATGTACATTAGGAAACTATGTGAAGCACCGAGAGAGAAAGAGGAAAAGGTAAAATGGTAGGGTCTTAACCCTTGATTTATGCAGACCACACCATGAGGGTGGTGGTGGGGACCACACTGATGGATGTGCTTTGTGTCAAACGAGAGTTAATGCTATGTCTCGCTTGATCCAAAATACCCTTGCAATTAGCAGCTGTAAGGATGTAATCCTGTTTTAAGAAAGCCCAGTAAAAATAAATTAATTATTCTGGTCTCTCAGAAGCTCCATGTACTGAAAGGAATCCAAAGAGGATGTCAGGAAACACTGGCAACTGATAATAAGACAAGGGGCTTTAAACTAAGAGGGTAGATTCAGACTAGATATAAGGAGGACATTCTTTACGACGAGGGTGGTGAAACACTGGAACAGGTTGCTCAGAGAGGAGGTAGATCCCCCATCTCTGCAAACATTTAAGGTCAGGTTGGACAGGGCTCTGAGCAACCCGATCTAGTTGCAGATGTCCCTGCTCACTGCAGGGGGGTTGGGCTAAGTGACCTTTAAAGGTCCCTTCCAACTCAAACCATTCTATGATCTTATAATGATCTAAGCCTGAACCAAAGCACTGGATCTGTGCCTCAACAAACCATGGGCATATTTGTACCCAGAAGACAAATGCTGTGGGTTGTGTTGCTCCTTACCTGAAAGGTTTGGGGGTCCCAATCCTCCTTGGTTGATTGGTCTCCCTCAAATTAGAATAAATTGTTTACAAAACCAATCCTTAGAGTGAGCATTAATGATGCTAATGCTGTAACTTTATGTTGCACTGATTCAACTCTTTCTTTTCCCTCTGCGGCACAGAAGATAGAACCACGAAGCCCAACATGCTCACCTGGCGTCACGCAGCCTGTCTGCTCCAGACCCTTGCAGGCACCTCATGAAATGCATGTCCATGCTCCCAGCCGAGGGGAGGAGAATGTCTTCAGCCATCTCCCATTGCATTCGCAGCAGCTCACAAGGACCCCGTATCCTATGATTCCCATTGGGGGCATCCAGATGGTCCAGGCGAGGCCGAGCACCCATCCCAGCTTGGTACCCAGCTCAGTTGTGTCCCTGCAAGCAGTATACTTTGCTTCTGGCAGCAGTGGCTTCACAGAGTTCAGCCGGGCTCCCGAGAGGGACGAGGAACCACAGGTCCTGAGGGAGCCATCATCGGCATCGGTTTCCCCGGTTGCAAAGGTTTCTAAATACACGCTGTCCCCAGAGATTATGAGCAGTGGTTACTTAGAAGAGAAAATGAGGACTAGTGATCTTCAGCAAAAGACAGACCAGGAGGAATACAGGGTAAAAATGTTCACTGAGTCTAGCCATGTGGAGCAGGCAGGCTGCTCGGCGTCCCCAGCCAGCCCCAGCACAACTGACAAGCACTCTCCAAAGCTTTCGACAAGCGGGGAAGAACCCTTGAAAAGAATGGGCAAGAAGCAATCTGGCAGCTCGAGCACTTCTTTTGAATCATCCTGCACTTTCATCTCAGATATCCCCTCCCAGCCGTTGGACCGAAGCAGCAGCACCGGCTGCCTCTCAGAGCCCTCATCGAGCCATTCGCATGCCCAGTCGTTCTCCATCCGGAGGAGGAACCTCTCCGGAGAGCCAAGTCGCCAAGGGGGAACCTCCAGGAAGAGCAGTCCACACCTAGAGCACGTAGATTTAGGTCAAACTCAAAACAAGGTGGATGAAAACACGGGAAGTACTTAAGCCTCCAACTGTTCCACCTTTAGGCTTCCTCTGTAAAATCAACAGACATTTTCAACACTATTTTCTTTAGTATAATCATCGCTATAAGAAGCACTCTAGTGAATGACCAAACCCATTGGAAGATTCCTGGTTTTCTTTGTCCCAGTCTGGTATTATCTCCACATGTATGCAGTTACTTGTGCCTTTTTCTATACCTTTTGTTGCTTGAAATGTACAAAAATGTTTGAGGCTGTGAATATTTTTTTAGAGTTTTTTGGAAAGGGGTTTGTTAGACCTTGTCTTTTTTGCCATTTAGGTGTATTATTATGGGCCTGAGAGATGCAGAAAGGAAAGGGTTAAGCATTTTAAGAGGAAGAAGATGCACTGAAAACAAAAACAAAACAAAAACTTTTTTATATTGATTAAATGATTAAAAAAACCCCGAACCCTTGCTCCTGTGTACAGAAGTTTATGATTCGTATTTATTACATGCTTTATTTAATTCTCTCAAAGTGCTTGGTTTTTTTTCTCGCATCCCTCTGATTGCCTACGGTTGTGCTTTAAACAGTTTAGACTGCTTTACATTTGAAAAACGTGTTTACTCTGAACCTGTAAATGAAAGTAGCACTTCCTTGAGTAGGGGGAGGTTCGTTCACAGTGAGAGAAATTGTCACTCCAAGGAGAAAATGAATCTTGAGCATCCCTCCCTCCTGCAGAACCCATCAAAGCACTTTTCTAAAAAGGGACAAAAAAAGGTTCTTCTTCAAAGATTTAACTGCAAGAACATAGGAATGTGTCGAATGTAGACCCAGTGCCAGGAATGGTGTCTCTCGCTGGACGAGCCGGCCTTCTGCTTGCTTTAATCCTTCCACCCTGTGCCCGCTCCCATGCCCAGGCCGCTCTGCAGTGCCCCCACATCACCCCTGCAAAGTCACGCCTGTGCCCGGGAGTGCCTCTTTTCTGGGGTTTGGAAGCCCTCTGTAAACACCCTCCTTTAAAAGTGGAAGTAAACTCAGCCTTGCAACCATTTTTCCTCTGTAATTCTTCAGTTGCGGACAAGCCCTCTCCATCCCACCCCTGCTCGGTCCTGTCTGGTTTGGCTTCGTTGGGCTCTAGGGATGCTGGAGTAGTCTGTGCTCTGCTCGTTTGCACGCCTGCAGCTCTGTAACTCACAAGTGACTGTCTTATTTTAATTTTATTTATTTATTTAAGCAGAACGTGGTGAACGTACTCCTTATTGTGCAGATGGGCCCTTTTTTGGTGTTTTGGAAGAAAAAAGTTATGATGCTGAGTGGTTAATGTTTGCAATCAGCTTGTTATGCATGCACAGTAACGTTTTCCAGAGCTAACTTTTAACTATGACCATCCGTAGCAGAGCAATGGCCTCTACTGCCGATAGATATGATACCAAATACAGAGACCTGATGGAGCCATTCCTCCCTGTCACGTTAACACGCTTTTAAAAAATGTCAGTGTTGGATACATGTTTGCCCCAACAGACAGCAGGCTCTTTACTACTTCAGAGGGTTTTCTGGTGTATGGGATCTGTACAAAACTCTTTTTTCTTATTTTAACCAAAAAAAAAAAAAAAAAAGAGATCTAAATGTTTAACCAGTGGACCAGTTCTTTCTCCTTTCAGAGCTGTTCCAGTTTATTGGGTACGTAATACAATTTAAAAGAAAAAAAATTAAAAAATTAAAATAAATCCAATCAAAACCTGAGTGAGAACATATTTCCTTGCCAGACTTGATGAGCTATGAACTGTTCCTGTTTCACGGGCAAATAATATAAATTTTTTAATAATCTTCTGTGATTTTTATGTTTTTTGCTTTTCTTGTGAAGGGAATTAAGTACAAAAGAAAATATCATGGAAATAACATTAAGGCTGTGACACTGACCAAATCAACTTCCAGACCCCATTTATACCTTAATTAGCACTTTTATCAAGTTTCCCTTTTTCCCATCTACCCCTCTTTGGCCCCAAGCATGGAAGCTGGTCCTGCTTTCAAACCCAGCCAGATCCCACAGCAGGAGGAGGAGCTGGGAGTTCAGTTCAGTGCAGCAGCTCTGTTCAGTGAAACTCTTAAGCACCAGCTTAAATCCTACTCAGGTTTTAAGCGTGTGCTTAATACCAAGAAGACTCAGAGCGGACTGCTCAGCCAGGGTCGGTGTGAGCATCCCTAGAAACCACCCACCAAATCCAGCAACAGTTCGGACTTTCCTGGATTCTGCCAGTCTTTCCTCCCTTGCCCTTGTCACCTTAGCATTATTCCAAGGTAGATTTTTGTATTTAATTTTTTTAATATATATATTGAAAGTGTACATAAAAAAAGTAACGCAGCAGTTGTACACTCAGTGTCCTGGTTTTGTTAGGTGCATTTGACATGAGCTTTGGGCTAGATCAAATTTGCTCGGCCTCTTTCTGTTACTGTATTTTAATCCTTGACCTGTTGATACTTTGCATGGAGGTTTTTTCCTCCCTCTAATTTCTGAACAGAGGGAAAAAAAAGCCACAAAACCCAGAAGTCATTACATTTGTTTCTTGCTTTTGTTGTTGTAGTCGGGGTTTGTTTTGGTTTGTTTTTTTTTAAAGCCTTTCCAGCAGCTTAACATGAGTTAAAGCTTTCTGCATCTCAGCTGCGGAGGAGCATGCACACTGGAGCCGGTGCTGCGTGGAGCACCAGTGCGTGCGCCTTTGCCTGCAGCCAATAAAAAAGTGGGGAGAGGAGTTTGCGAAAGGGCCGTGTAGCAGCGAGGTGCTCCGAGGTGCCCTGCTCGGATCCCATACCCACCACGTGGCAGCCACGGAGCAGGCACATGCAGGGACCACTGAAAACTCAGGAGATGGGCAAAAACAACCCAAGGCTGTGCCGACTCTCGACGCGGTTTGGCTTCTCAGCAGAGCAGCTGTGGGCATGGTGGGGGAGGCTCTGGCTGGGGTGAAATGGTGCTTCACTCTATACCTAACGGGCGCAATATGGC
This sequence comes from Rhynochetos jubatus, assembly GCA_027574665.1. Taxonomy (NCBI): domain Eukaryota; kingdom Metazoa; phylum Chordata; class Aves; order Eurypygiformes; family Rhynochetidae; genus Rhynochetos; species Rhynochetos jubatus. Next base: position 2,137,757 of record CM050672.1, on the reverse strand, counting down.
CTATTGGATAGGCAAAAAGGATCAAAAAAAAATTATATTTAAGGGCTATTTATCACACTGACAGCTCAGAGCTCCGTGAGAAGGGCGTCCTCCTCTGCACCGGCACCAGCATCTCCATCTGCGGGCAGGGTGGGCATCTCCAAGGGGCTGCCCCAGCCCTGCTGTGAAAGCATAGCGTGACCTTGCACTAATCGTGTCTGCCCTCTGCCTCATACTCCACCGAGAAGAACAGTGGTGCATCTCCACTGATTTTCGCAGAGTTGAGTGTTACTTAGAGCGTGCTGAAGACCCCAGCCATCACCGGTGGCTGCCTTGCCTATCTGGAGCACCCGTTGGCTTCCCTGTGTCACTCCTGGTGAAGGCTGTTTGTAGGTCACAGCTTTTAATATCACTCTGGGTGTATGTTCTGTCTGCAGCATAAGGGTGATAACTCCTAATTTACCTTCCACAAGGGGTGCAGGGGTGGCTAAGTTTGTACAGAAGCTTTGCAGAGCAGTTAGCAGTATTACTTGCAAGAGAATGTATTAATAACGCAAACAGGCAAATTAAAAGCCCAAGCCCAGCCCTTCCTTTTCATCAGCAGGTAGAAATAACATCTTCTGCTTTTCTTATAGCAGAGGTTCTTAATTTTATAGTCCATTAAGGCCTCCAGAGACTGGCTGCTCCTCTTTGTTATGCAGCTGGTTAATCAGCTGAAACTCTACTCTGATATTTCCTTGCCTGGCAAGCTGTTTGTGTAGCTCTCCCATGAATGCAGGTAGTCAAAGGCAAATGGATGCTCTGGCATCCAAAAAATCATTCTGCACAGAGGACTTGGCCCATGCTCTTAAATTACTCCTTAAAGCAGTCAAGTACCAAGCTCTATATCCAGAGCTCATAAGGCACGTGAATGTTGGCTTCCACATTTCTGGAGTTTCAGTAACTTCTTTGTGCTTAAGCATGAATTTATCTTCTTCTATCAAGGTTACAGAGGGGGGCAGTTGGCTCCTCAAAACGACCCCATGCCTTGAAGCAGATCTCTGTCAGCTCTAATTATTCACAGGTTGTTGGCTGGATACCCAGGAACTCCAGCAGGAAACTCTTAAAAGTAATGATGAAGTAGCTGTGACTTTACAGCTGATGACTGGGAAATGTATTTCATCACCTGCTTGTATGGGGTGATATCTGAGCCCTGGTGCCTATGTAGTCACACTCCAGTGCTTGGGCTGCCTGACAAAGCCACGTGCCGGTCCCAAACCCTGTGCTTGCTTGGGCATTCCCAAAGCCACCGGGGTTCGGTGCGAGCACCCAGTCGGTCCCACCGCCTGCCCACCTGTCAGGCTCCGGCGCTGTACTGCAGGCAGGGCAGCGCGGTGCCTACCTGCAGGCAGCGGCCAAGCACCCTTCCAGTCCATGACCAGCAGCTCCATCGGAGCGATGTTGGGCACAACTGGCCACCTCCCCATCGCTTTTCTTTCATTGCCACCCCAAAAAATTCTGTCAAAGGGTTGGTTTTCTCTTAAGCTAGCTTTCACTTTTACCTGTTTTTTGTTTTAAATCCACAGAAACAGCACCCGAACAAGCAATATAGTTGGTCACCCAGAAGTCATTAAAATTATTTCAATTTTCATGCAAAATCCTGGACAATTTGATCTAGCCCTTTTCTGCTGTTCTTGCAACTGGTTTTTCATTTGCTGACTTGGTTTCATCATGTGCTTTTCTTTTTCTTTTTCTTTTTTAAAAATTATTTTCATCTATTGCACAGTATTTACAAATAAAACCATATTGTAAATTATTTACACACACACACAAAAAATTAAAAATTCAGTCCTGATGGCATAAACCCAATCTGTTTTCATTACTGAGATATGATGGCACTTACGATCACTTTAGTAAATGTAATGTAAAAAATAATAATAATGTGTACGCAAATTTAATATACATGGTCTCATGTAAGATAAATATTTGCCTTTTTTTCTAAAAGGTGTATGTATTCTGTAAGTGGAATAGTCTGTAGAAAGTTTCTATATGTTCTTAAAATGGCAATACATTCCAAAAAAGGTACTGTAAATATGTACAGCGTACAATGTGATTTGGTAGTTTTGCCTGTAATTTTATTTTAACTCCAGTTTCTACACTTGCATCTTGCAATGTCTGTATGGTTATATCAGTGCAAAAAATGCAGGTAAAAGCACAGTCTGATGTAAAAAAAAAACCAACAAAAACCAACCAAACAAAAAAACCCACAAAAAAACCCCAGAACCAAACAACAATAACAAAACAACAAAAAAAAAAAACCACAAAAAAAGAAGAAAAAATACTCAGTATTTGATGTTTGTGACCCTTATTGTAAATGACATATGTACTGTGAATGAGAAGTTTTTACGAGTATAATATTGCCTTTACTACAGCTCAGATTGTCTGCTCAGTCTGAGCGTATTTTTAAAAAAACAGCATGTTGGAATAAATTTTAAAGTCCCAACATATTACTACTTGAATGACTGGCAGTCTTTAATTTTCATTTATTTAGCACAGCCAGGGACCTGGGCTGTAAACTGACAGAGTCAGATTCGGATAAACCACTGTAAACTTGCAGCCCTCCCCCAGTCACTGCTGGGACACCTCAGTTCACCAAGTGCCGTGGTGCAGAAGTGCCATGAACGCACGTTGTTGGTATTTCCTTGCAGCTCAGAGACAGCGAAGCGAAGCTGAGGATGCTCGGAAGAGGCTCTGCCGAGGCTGGACTGAATTCAGGGCACTGATCAGAGGCCATCTGCAGAAAGCATTGCTGGGTTTGGGTTTTTGAGAGGGGTCTTTGCTTGCTGGTTCCCCCAAAACCTGGGGTGCAGCACAGCATCCTGTCGTGGCCGCATACACTATGGGGGTTCCGCTGGGCTTTCCGTGGCCGGAGAAGCAGCGTGCTCTGCCAGCGAGCGGAGAGGGCCGCTTGTCTCACTCCCTCTTCCTCACATCCCTCCAGACAGTCCTTTCCCCTCCAGGGCACGTCTGGGCATTTCTCCCCACTGTGTCCTCGCCAAGTCAAACACATCGAGGGCCTGATCCAGCGAGGCTGCGCTCCAACCTCAGCTCGTAGCCAGGGAGATGAGGAGAGGCTTTGCAAGCCCCAGCCGCGCTCCCCCTGCCCCACCAGCAGGCCAGGGCCCTGCCTGCCCTGCTGCCTGGGGCAGCCCTGTTGCAGGCTACTAGGGGGCAGCCACCCAAAAGAGGGTTACTTTGGAGCAGGGAGGGAATCTGCCTCTTCTGCCTGTTCCCCCTACCTGCAGGGAGCAGCGCGGGGGGCTTGCTGCACCCCGGCATCCCTGCAAACGCTGACCTTCACAGTCATGCTTTCCAGGTAATGCAAGCCTCCGTGCAGCAAGCATCACGCCCTGCGAGCCGGGCTGGTCCACTGCCAGCGCTGCTCCTGAAATGAGCATGACCATTAGAAAAGAAAAGCACTAAGAAAAGAAAAAAGGAAAGCCTGTAGTTTCGCCCTGCTAATGGTCCTTATAATGAAGCAGGCTGCCCTCAGCCCATCCGTTCCCTTTACACCTCTGTAAATCCTCCTGGGTGACTTCCCACACACTCGTCTTCACCCCATCAGCCCTCCGCATCTGACCAGCCTTTGATGCGCATGTGCAGACAAGTTCAGAGACTAAGGCGGTGGTGGAGGGAGACTTTGCAAAATAGATCAAGGAAGGAGATCTGTATCCCTGACCACAAAGCTGGGGCTGCATCAGTCAGCAGCACCAGCTGCTCCCTGTGCTCCCGTCAGAGCACACAGCCTCATAGCTGGCACCTCCAGCCCTGGTTTCTGAGCAGTGTGGCTGTGCTGGATGAGAGAGATGAGGGAAGGGGTGTGTGTGGTCATCTGGTCTCCATGTAGTCTCTCAAAAGTCACATTTCCATATGAAGAGGAGGGTGAGGTGTTTGTGTCAGGGTGGTGAACCTATCCCTTCCTCCTCTCCCAGACCTGACCAGCCTTGCAGCAATTGCTGTTCTTTATTCATCACTCACTTGGGATGAAAGAGTGTATCAGTCCCCAGCACTCAGCTCGGGGACCAGGTCCCTGCTCTGTGCCTCAGTTTCCCCAACTGCAGACAGCAGTTGTGGCGTCCTCATAAGGCTATGAGAAAACTCCAGTGGTTAAAGCATATGCAACAGCAAAGCCTAAAGAGGCACAGATTTGGGTGACATCTGCCCAGGGGTTCTCCCAAATTGTAAAAGCTTAGAAAGATTTGGGTGGTGGGTGCTGCGCTCCGCATCCCTCTGCTCCAAGGGGTTCCCACTCTTGCTGTTGTCCCTGCTCCAAGAGTCTGCTAGGTGCAGTAGAAGTGAATCTAGCATTACAGCCCATGCATCCAGGGAACCTCTGTGGGCTAGGGAGATGTGTGAGAGTCAGGGCTTGGTCCTTTACTAGCTTAACAACACCTTGTATTTTCCTTTATGGTAGTGGAAGGCAACGAGTCTTGGCTGGAGGCCGTGGGATGGTGACGTTTGTTCCAGATACACTGCCAGCCCCTCCAGCATGTGCTTTAGCCACTGAATAGCAGAATGATTTTTCGTTAAAAAAAATAGTTTCTCCAATGCTTAAAAACAGAGACGCTTTAAAGGCAGCCACAGCTGTCTGGAGAACTCTGCAGCTAAACCCCGCTAATCTCCCAAACCTGGAACCAATTTGGTTTACACCAATCTCCAGAGTGGCTCCAATTAATCAGGTGTCCCAAGAAATTCCTTCCCCCGAAAGAATCTTTGTTTTCTAGACACAGAGACCAGACATTTCCTCCCTTGGGAAGTTAAATGTAGTATCAAAATATTAACAATCCTTTGGCTGACGCTACAGGCTGGTTACCCCCTGGGAAACATGGTTACCGATAGCCCTGCGAAGTGGGAAAGGTTGTGACAGTGCTGTGGGAAGTTCAAACCAGTGCCTCGCTGTGCTGTTCTTTTGAAATACCCAAGTCCCATGATGAAATAGTCTTTCCTTCTGCCCAGCCTCCCAGACATTCAGGACCTTGATCTGAGAACCTGGAAAGATGAATTTGGGTTATAACCAGGCCTTTGTGTGCATCACAGGCATAAAAGCACCTTTAAAAAATCTTCACTCCTTGATCTCTCATAGGGGTCCTGCCTGAAGAAGGAGCCAGATTCCCAGCTGAAGAGTGGGTTTTAACTGCACCATGTTGGAAGTTGTAGCCCAGCATCACTACTAGGATGAGCTGACGAGCTTGTGTGGAGACTGAGCTGGATGGTTTTAATGGAAAAAAAAAGTTTACCTGCTTTCAATCACTTTGCAGTCTTGCACAGAGCTGCCCCACAGGGACCTGCCAGCATGAGAGGAGTAACAGAGGGTAAAGGCCTGGGGATGGGACTGAAGTAATGCTTCCAGGGAGGGAGGTGCAACAGGACTGAAGCAAAGATGGGGTGGAGGTGGCCACGAACAGCTGCCCACACCAAGATCCAGCTCTGACAGCAAGTTTTCGGTTGCTTTTTGGTTCTGCTTTTCCACACCAACATAGTGCAAAGGGCTGTGAACATTCCCCTAGAAGTGGAGATGGCAGAGCTTGCTGGAAAGGAGCTGGGGAAGAGGCTGAGAGCCACTAAGGAGGGTGTTGGTCTTTGGTCCTGGCACAGAGATTGAATTGAACTCACACAAAGCTTGTGAGGAATGAGCAAGGAGTAGGTAAACTTCACACCTTCATTGCTTCATATTGGTGCTGTTTCCTACATAATTCTGTGTGTAACAGCATCCTCTTGCTCTGAACAGGCTGGTCTTGAGTGGCTTTAATCTGTTGCTGGCCACAGGCTTCCAGCAGGAAAAATGCCTTGGAGGCCTTGGATTTGTTGGATTTTTTGGAACACAGAATGGATGCTCAGTGGTCCCCCGTGCCTTCACGAGCAGCTTTGGCTGTGGCTGTGGTCCTGATGCTCCTTGGAGAAGCAAGTCCTAAGCCACAGGGAGACTATGGGACTCCTTATTCTGCATCTAGCTGGTCTTTGATCCTGCCTATGCCTCAGGGTGCTCCATACTGGCATTGTGTCGTACAGGGAGGACAGGAGACCTGAGGGCTGAAAGGATCAGGGGCCTGGCACTGGGGATATCTGTATGACAGGGAGCCGATGGGGAGGAGGGATCACTGGGGCAGGTCACGGATGTGCAGTGCAGATGTATATGCTGCCTTGCTGTGGGATGCTGGGCAGGGACATGGCCCTTTCAGCATCTGCCCCACAGCCCCTTGCTGTGGCCCAGACAGACCGAGGGAAGGATGTGGACAAGCACAGAGGGAGCAGCGCGGTGTCAGCTAACACATGAGATGAGGCTGCACTGCAGAGACTGACCCGGGACCGCTTATGATGTGTGCATTCATGTCCAACACCGAGTACTGGGGACCATGACCAGAGGCAAAATGTGAGTGTGCAGAGAGGCAGGCCTCCATCCTTCTGCTTTGTGGGAGGTCGGCCTCCTCCCCACTGCAGCCAGATGGTTCAAAGTCCGTGCTCTCCCATGAGGAGGTGTTTTTGCTGGAAGGGCTGGCACTTCCGCCACAGGCCGATGCTTGTTGTTATGACAACAGGAGGAGGCTGCTGTGTGCAGAGCCGAACAGGGGAGGAAGAGAAGGAAAAGGGATGGCAGTGGAGAAGCTCTTTGCCAGCACGGGTTCAGACAGAGGCATGGGGTTAGCATGCATGGTTCAGGGGTGGTGGATACCCCAGGGATGTGGCCATCACAGAGCATCAGCAAGGGTTGGGCTTTGCACCTTCTCCCATGGCTCCTGGGACAAGGGTCTGGGCATGCTTGCGATGCTGCATGCCAGTGTCCTAAACCTCTCCTGCATCATCACAGGCTGATGGGACCTGTGCAGTGGGCAAAACTGGGAGAATCGTGCCCTGTATAACAGCCTCTGCTAATTATTGCAGCAGATCACTTGTGGGGAGCACTGGCAGGCAAAGCATGACTTCATTGTCCTTATAGACATTTCTTGGACCGTTAGCAAGACAAATAAAAAAATCACCTATTAACAAATATTGTGTCCTGCTGGAGTCACCAGTGCACCCGCACAGCCCCTTCTGCCCAAAAAGGGGTTGGCATAAAATCAAGAGATGCAGGAAGCTGTTGGGGTTAATCCACAGTGTCAGTTTGTGCTTTCCATTTTGATCAGGTGTCTTATAACGTGCACTTCTTTGTAAAACTACAGCTCCTGGACCCAGATGATTAAGTGAAAACCTTGGCTTTCATCATTAGAAAGATGCCAACAACTGTATCCTCTGGGTTTTGGAGGAAAATTTAGAAATGCAGCACCTGCGGCTTTGCCAAGAGAGATTTAACACCCATGCGATATTTGTGACTCTGGCACTGGCTCCCTGTGAGACCTGGTCACATCTCTTAGGAATGTGGCCCTGACTTTTCTAAAAGGAGCATGAGCAAAGTTTTCAAGACCAGACTAGATAAAACCCAGAGTAACCTGGTCTGACCCCCCAGCTTACCCTGCTCTGAATTCCCTTCCAACCTGAATTATCCTAATCATCCTAAGTGCGTTCATTAATGTGTGAGAAATGCGTTAAGGCCTTTCAGGTGCTCAGAAGCTTTGGCGAAGGCAATGCCAGCCAGACATTGCCCCTGTACAGTCTCCTGCTCAGGAGCCTAGGGATCTGTGAGCCAACCGCATCCTACTGCTGCTGCCCTCTCCAAGCTACAGCATTGAAAGGACAGAAGTAACTTGCCATTTTGTCACACCTTTAACCAGATAGCCAGTAACCGCTTTAAACCTCAAAAAGAAGCCTGTGAACAAAGTCAGCTTTATCATTCCTCTAATTACAGATCAACTACAGAAAGGACATGGTTTCAGCAAGAGGCAGGTGTGGGTGAGAGCATATTCTATGCATTATTTATCTCAGAAGGCCTTTCCCCATTTTAGCTGCAAGTTGAAAGGCAACTTAGGGCACAGACATGCCCAGTTGCTTCAGTCCTAAAGAAGTGCAACATTCTAGGTGAAATATTTGAGTTAGGAGATGAAATAGTAAACTCCCAGAGAGAGCAGGGTTGGGTTCTTGGTCCAAAGATTTGGTTAAACGTTTGGCCCTATAAATGTGTGAGCACTGGGAATTCCTAGGCACATGCATGCCATTGCTAGCTTTGGATTGTTCATTCCTGCAGCACATTTCACTTACACTGGAGTCAGGTTATTAACTGAGAACACAAATTTTCACGTAAAAAATAGATTTTTAAATATATGAAAAAAGCTGGAAATAATGGCCTTATATTTCCTAATGTAAGGCAACTATGAAGAATGCAAAATGTATTATTCCTTTGACCTAATAACTTTGAAGATTTCACTTAGGAATTTTCAATACATAGTGCCAGTGGTGCCATGTCTGAACACTAAGCTCCAGTGGTGGAGATCTGCAGTTTTAATATCTCTAACACATGAGGATATAAATCCATTGAAGGAGTCAGGCTAGATAAAAAATCAGGCAGTACTTTAAGGTAAGTATTGTGCTTAAGGAATGTCTGTTCATATTTATGATAAGCTTTGTACTCGTGCCTTTTGGCCTGGGGCATGTATCTCCGAGCTGGTGGCTGATGGCACAAGAGCATCCCGGCTGCTGGCCCATCACTCAGGCAGTGCCAGCATGCAGGAGACAAGAGTTATGAGAAGGTACATAGGAGATGCATGAGGAAGAGGATATCCAGGATAGATGGAGTGAGGTATGTGGGGAAGCCTCCTAACTGTGGGTCCATGCTGCTGAGTGGAAGAGCTCAACTTCTTGAGGTAGACAGTGGTGGTAGATGGCATGTGAGCATCCTGGTTAATCCTCCTCTGGGACAGACAGACCACAAAGTCTCCTCCCAGCTACTTTTCAACACCTTCCTGTCTCTTTGCGAATGCTTGTGTAGTTTTCACCCCCTTTCTGAATAACTTCTTCAGAAACAAATCCCACAATTCCCATACTCTCATGCAGCACCAGAAGCTGGTGCCTTAAATTCTTCTCTCACAACATAGCAAACAGCATGAGACTCACAGGCTGCTCACAGCAGAAAAAGTAATGGCTCTTGCTAACAGCAAACCTATCTTCCTGGTGCTTTTATATATCTGACTGGAGACCTAATAAGCACTGAATTGGTGTGTGATTTAATGAGTCGAACTTCAAAGCTGCTGTTTCAACACCTAATTCACTCATCTGGACTAATAACTGAAATGGGTGGCATTTTTTTCATTTCCTTCTAGCAATTTATTATTTACCCAGTTGCTTTACAGCTCCTAATTTAATAAGTGCAGTAACCCAGAGGTACTGCTTCAGGAAGGAGGATAAACTGTGAAACCCTACAGTCTCTCCAACAAAGTGCTTTGGTGGACACCAGAGGTCCCATTGTAACACTTTAAGCCCTTTGTTCCATTGGCAAATAAGAGATCTGGAGCGCTGTGCATTGTCAGGCAGCCTCCATTTCCAAAATGTGCCAGCAGCTGCTGAAATGGAAGAATGGCAGTGCTGGGTTTTCTCCTGTGGATTTGTATCACGCAGCATGGAGAGGTGCTGACCATGCAGCAGAGATGGGCTGCTCCCCTGGATCGAGCCAAAAGGCACCTAAGAATGGCAAGGTGTAGTGTGGTTCATTTCTGGGCTCACTTTCTCTGCCTCCCGTCCAGTGATGTGCATGAGGGAGCCACGACCTTGTCCTGGCCCAATTTCTTCCTGTAGGTTAAAATTATGGCCATAATCCCCACTCTGCCTTCCATAAAGTCTGAGGCATAAATCCCAGAGGGTGACTTTCAGAGGTCTAGAGGACTTTGTGTTGGGGGATGTTCAAGGATGGAAGGTTCCAGGATATTCCAGGAACATGCAGACAATTCTGGGTGTGAGGGAGGAAGCCCAAAGCACATTACAGTTCTTATCCTCCATCTGCCTAGCACTCAGGATAAATAAGAGGTCTTTCTGCTCCTGCATCGCACTGACAGCTTCTGCACTGCTGGATCATCAGGAATTGCCCATTTGCTTTTTTTCTGGATTCATCCCACCTGGAGCATCCTTTAGGTCATGCAGCTCCTTGGATATTTCTGAGCTATATCAGTTGGGAGAAATCTGAGCTGAGATGTCTCACTGAGGTACTCTTCAGGCATGATTTCTCTGAGCTGTTGCATTCAGATATGCTTGAAGTGCAATTCGCTGTGTTCATAATAACCGCTGTCCTTCCCCTTCCACATTTCTCATCCCTGGGTTTCAAAGCACTTTTGCAGACATTAAAGAGCTGTTCCCCAGCACCCCAGCGGCTGCGGCTAAACTGAGCTTGCTCTGAAATGTTCCCACTGTTGCTGTGATACCAGTGAGAGCTCGCACCAGCCGTTAGCCTTCTTATTACAGCCTAAACTAGCTGAGAGTTTAGGTAATTTTACAGATAAAGAACCAAGCCAGAGATGTGACTGCTAGAATCTTACTGTTAGCCACTAGCAGAGCAAGGGATGCTGCTTGGGATTCAACATCTCTTTCGGCAAACTCATGTCCTCCTTTTCTGCACTTATACCATCCTTCCTTCCCCCCTCCCCTCGCCTGGACTTACTCATCCCTTGGACACTGGCCGTGCTCTTCGCAAATGTACAGTGTTGAAGGTATGACGGTGTTTTGTAGCCTGTCTGTCAATCAGGCAGTTCTGCATAAGAGGAAAATCCTAATAAACCTGCAGCAGGTTCCCCTGCTGCTAATTATCATTTGATCTATTTTCCTCTGGTTTTAAGTGGGAAAATAGCAGTGATCCGAGCTTGTGCTCTGAAGAGTCACATTCCTGGCCCATGAGCTATTCCCAAAAGACAGCTCTGAGAGCATCCAAGGCAGAAACACAGCTCGGTTTTCCTGACTGCGGTGCACAATGAAAAAGGGCTGTGTTTCCCATTTTGGGCTGCTGCTAATTGAAGCCAGCAAAAATTGCAGCCAGTCCTTGATTTTAGAGGTGGTCAGGCAGGGACCTGCCTGGGCTCCAGGCCACAGGGCTGGGCTAAGCGAGGTAGCAGTGCAAGCCATTGCTGGTCCTGGTGTGCACTGAAGGTCTCCATGCTTGGGGCTTTAGTAGCTTGAATCACAACCCCCTCTGCACAGAGATGAAGGGAAGAGGCGGATGATCTGCTTCGGCATGGAGGGGTGTGCAGGGCTGAGCTGCTGGTGTTATGTCTGCATGGGGAAAAAGAGCACAGTCTGGAGAGGACCAGGCTCAGCCCAGTCTGGTTATGGTCTTGCCATACCAGTCTCAGGCTGTGCTGGAGACACAGATGCCTGAAACTGCTGCATGTGCTCTGAAAGTCCTGAGCACAGTGGCAAGGTGACAAACTGTGATGGTGTGGGGCTGTGTGCCCCACTGGGGTCTATAGGCACCACGATGAGATCAGGGTTCATAAACAGTGCTTTGCAAATCCAGGACATCCCAAAATAGAACTCCCCAACCCCTGGCCTGCAGCTGGAATGGGCACAGAGCTGATTCTTTTTTGACCCTCTGCTTTTCACCCGTGGGAGGCAAAATCGTGGAACAAAGTGTCAAATCTCACAGCTGAACACGTCCAGCTCTGTGTGTGCCTCCTAGGAGGGCTGGCAGTGAAGGCACGCACCAGGGGCCAGGCTGGCGTGTTCATTTGACTGCAGGCACCAGGACTGCTGTGGCTGCAAGGAGCTATGTATGACAGCTCTGTGTGCATGAACAGATAAATATGTATCTGGTTTAGCTGTGGGTAAGGGTGCACACAGGTTTGTCAGCTGCGTCACTACAAACCCCATGGTCCCAGCACTCTGCCTCGCTCGAGTGACCTGCACCACCTGACAGCTCTCGTGGCCCATGATGGATGTTGTCAGCGTCTGTCCATGCTGGAGATATCCACCTGCATTGCTGTCTGAGAGCAATGGGCTGGGAGATGAGCAAGGGGGTCTGCAGGTTCAGCAGCCAGCTGGCCAGTGGGATGCACAGCTCTGCAATGACAGGACAGGGCAATGCAAGAGAATCAAGCCTTGGAAGCAGTGAGGGTACCATATAAGGTGATTGCACAAAAATACTGCAGATGATCCAGGCATTAGGGCTTTTTAACTAAACCTGGGCAGCCTTTCTTGGGATATCACCTGTGCTGCACGGGAGTCTGTCTGGGGACCCATGGCTCACTCCTGGTTCCTTTGCAGGTTGGGCTGCTGCTCACATAGCTGGTCCCTTTACTTTTGTTTGGCTCTCAGCCATGGCTGTGGCTGCCTCAGGCCTGCCAGAACATGGTAGCTGTGGTGGTGGTTCTGGTGGCATGACCACTGACAGATGCCAGGCTGAATGTACCAGCTAGTTCCCCACAAACCATCCATCCAGCCTGACCTTGCTGTCCACTTTTGAGTCACTCTGGACAAAGTGGGTGGTTTCCCATGATGATGTGCCTTATCCCCAGTCTGCCATGGCACTCAGGGAAAAGGAACCTGCACTTGGGCTTATCAGGCTGGGACCTACCCAGATCTGGGTCCCTCCCACAGGCTTCCTTCATTGTCTCCGTTCTCCTCCTTGCTTGACTAAAGATGGTCCCAGCCTTACCCAATCACCCCTGGCCCTTCAGCCTCAAACCCTGCAAGGTCTCTGGCCCACCAGCATCCCAGGTCTCACCTTCAGCCAACCCTTGAGCAGCATCACATTAGCAATAAATACATTTTCCCACCCGCTCTGCATGCGGAACAGCTAAAATCAAACCAGTCATGGCCATCCTCGGTGCCACTAGTGTCCCATCCACACCTTGCAGTACTGGGCACATTTTCCCTTGCTTCTGCAGAGCAGTGGTGATGTCATTGGAGCCGTTGTCATCTCAAAGGTTGGGGGGGGGGGGGGTGGGGGGGGGGGGTTGGGGGCAGTTGCTGCTGTCCCAGGCACAACATTTCCTCGATGGCTCAGCAGACACTCCAGCCCTGTCAGTGCTGACTGTAATGGCTGGCTGGTCTTAGAGTGGTGGTAAGAAGGGATCGGATTGCTGACAGATGGTATTAAAATGAGCTTGCAGGAATGAAACATGAAAAGATTGGATTAGCATGGGTGTGGGTGCTCATGCCAATTACTGCTGGAGCGCAGCCCCGCTCTTCGCAGCCCCACATCGGGCAGGTGTGTTTGGCAAAGATTTTTCCTTAAGAGAAATTAATGATTTTTCTCAAGCACTATCGTCTCTTTAATTAAATTGCCTCAGGAAGCTGTCAGTCAAGCCGTGCAAGTTACAGTCCTGCTGCCAAGTAACCATTCGGTCAAATGAGCATTTTGTGCTTGTGATACTCATGAAGGAGCCAGAATCACTGTCATCCCCCATGGGGAGGGGGAGGGTCACCAGGAGTAGGGCTGCCTGGAGGTGTCCCCATGCCTCGGCAGTGGGGCTGGGAGCTGGGCCCATGATGAAGAGCATCACCCTAGAGAAGAAAAAACCTTCCTGGGCTCAGCTGCTGCTGCAGGCATCTCTGAAGCTGGCACACAGAGAAGTAAAGGGTTTGAGACCAGATGGAAGAAAGGACTGGTCTTAGTTTCGCTAGATTTTACGCTAGCCCAAGCCACATCACAGCATGCAGCAGGTTTTCCTGATGGGAACTGGTTCTCCTGTCTGCCCTGTTCACAGCCCTGGCACCGTGCTATGGAGTCAGGAAACCCCCTGACCCTCTTGTCAGTGGTAATTTTATTCTTCCAGGCAAAACAGGACACTCTGCAGCTCCCTTTAGCCCAGCAGAAACCCCAGGGGGTGCCCAGCCTGGTCTTCCTCTGGTCAAGAGCCTCATTTGGGTCACCTCATCTAGGGATACAAGTTGTGGCTCCATGGCAAGGGTGAGAGGAAGATTCTCCTTCCCATTGGCTCTGTCCTACATCCACATCATAGGAAAGCTCCCTGGCTAATGCTCAAAGGTTAAAAGCAAATTTTTTGTTGCCCTGGAACAAGGCTGTTTGATGTCAGTTACGCTACAGGGAAGACTGCTGCAATACCAGGCTGCCTGGCTGGCTGAAGCCATGGGGAATGGAGTCACAGTTTCAGGGCTGCTCTCCCCCTTCATTTCAGCAAATCACTTCCTTGCTTTGGGACTCAGTTTCCCATCCATGAACCACAAATCACAGCACCCTTAGCTACACAAGGGGAAGTAGATCCCCTAATGATTGGCATGGAGACAAACGTGCCGTGATGTCAGGTTGGAGGCAAAAAAACCGCTTTAGCATGGTGCACGGATGTTCGGGATCATGCTCATAGGGCTCGTAGGGACCATCTCCTCACCCAGCCCGCCGAGCGCTGCAGGAAGCCCGCAACCAGCTCTCTGCGTGATGTGGAAGGTGAATGATGCGTGTCCACAGAGTGCCATCTAGTGGGAATTTATATTATCATCCATGTTTACCTTAAAAAACTGCATTTCCTTAAAAACTACAGTATCGTGCATAGGTTTGATGCATGTCCGAACAGAGAAAACAAACTAATTAATGCAAATTTTCCTTATCATGCACTCTCACAGCAGCTTCTTTCCAATTGTGTTTTTGCAGCTCCCTTCCTTGCATAATGTCTGCATTTTTCTGGCATGTTACCAATCTTGATTTAAAGTGGAAGCCTCACAAGGAAAATATTGCACGTTTTCACTTGTATTTAAAGGGCACTGTAAGTCAGTGGTACTACAGGATGAATAAGCATTGTATGATCTACATTATTTTGTGAGAGACCCTACCATGACTACATCTTCCCTAAAGCTATTAGTGCGTATATATGTGCATCTCAGTGTCTGACTACATGTGACCATACTTGTTAGGACCGGTGCTGTTTAACATGTTTGTCAGTGACGTGGACAATGGCATCGAGTGCACCCTTAGCAAGTTTGCCAATGACAGCAAGCTGTGTGTTGTGGTGATACGCTGGAAGGAAGGGATGCCATCCAGAGGGACCTGAACAGGCTGGAGAGGTGGGCCTGTGCCAAACTCATGAAGTTCAACCAGGCCAAGTGAAAGGTCCTGCACATGAGTCAGGGCAATCCCAAATACAAGTACAGGCTGGGCAGAGAATGGCTGGAGCGCAGCCCTGAGGAGAAGGACTTGGGAGTACTGTTGGATGAGAAACTGAACATGAGCCGTCCGTGTGCGCTGGCAGCCCAGAAAGCCAACCATATCCTGGGCTGTATCAGAAGTGTGGCCAGCAGGGCGAGGGAGGGGATTCTCCTCCTCTACTCTGCTCTTGTGAGACCCCACCTGGAGTTCTGTGTCCAGCTGTGCAGCCCTCAAATAAGAAAGATATAGACAGGTTGGAGTGAGTCCAGAGGAGGCCACAAAGATGATCCGAGGGCTGGAGCTGCTCTGCCATGGGGACAGGCTGGGAGAGTTGGGGGTGTTCAGCCTGGAGAAGAGGAGGCTTCAGGGAGACCTTATAGCACTTTCTAGTACCTAAAGGGGGCTACAAGAAAGCTGGGGGGGGGCACTTTTTACAAGGGCCTGTAGTGACAGGACAAGGGGTAATGGGTTTAAATTGAAAGCGGGGAGGTTTAGATTAAATATCAGGAAGAAGTTCTTCACGAAGAGGGTGGGGAGGCACTGGGACAGGTTGCCCAGAGAAACTGTGGATGCCCCATCCCTGGAAGTGTCCAAGGCCAGGCTGGATGAGGCTTGGAGCAACCTGGTCTAGTGGAGGGTGTCCCTGCCAATGGCAGGGGGGCTGGAACTAGATGATCTTTAAGGTCCCTTCCAATCCAAACCCTTCTATGATTCTATACCACATATATATCACACATATATATCACACAGACACAAACACCTAAATATATTGTTTCTGGTATTTTAAAAATATAAACATATAACTGCTAGACTGAATTTTTCTGTCTACTGTGGAAGCGTGGTGGATGACATATATTCTGGCTTTTGAGGGAGGTGAGATTTGGCAAAAAAGGTGCTTTCCCTTCCATGCTCTCTTTGTGCTCATAGTCTGATTGACTGAAGTCTTACAAAGCAGAAAAAAACAATCACTTTATCAAAATCTATTGTCAAATATCAACCCCAAATTTATATTTTCTTTTAAAATAGAATGATAAAGGTAGGGCTGCCAGAGTGGTATTATGTCTGCTGCCTTTTGTGGGTCCACTCTGTCAGAGTGTCAGTCCTAGATAGCATTAATCATATTTTACTCATTCTTTACTCAAATCTTCACCCACAAAAGGCTTGTCTGAGCTGAGTAAAGCCCTGAGAAGCTGACAGTGTAAAATAGTAGATACCTAGCTATCTCTCTAGCTTTACTCCACACTCATCATCAGGATATTTGAAAAAGACTACATGTGCTGCATCACTACACCCAAGAATGCCTGCCCGCAGCATCAGACCCAAGGCATGACTGTGTGGCAACAGGGGTTGCCCATGATGTAGCTTGGTAATGCTTTGGAGGGTTGATCCAGGTCAACATGAGTTGTCTCCTTTGTGGCATTTCTCTGTTCTGCCTCCTACCCAGGGTGGCCCCATACAAGGAAGAGAGAGAGAAAGGCTTCATTGAATCTCAAACCTAGTTGGAGGTTTGGATTCCCAAGTGGGATCATTGGACTTGGAAACATTTAGCTTGGCTCTGGCTTCTGTTTCTGTACTTTTGGCTGATAGTGGTCTCTCTTATTTGCTGTAATTTATCCTCAGATAGTCCTGGTGCTTGGAGGAGACTCAATGAAAAGGTTCCATGTTTATTCACTGGATCAGCCTGCTGCTCCACTCAGGCAATTCCTACTCATGTTTCTTTTGCAGGGGAAGAAAAGAGCAGTTGTTTAATTTATTCCAAGTGAGTTCCCCTTCTCAATGAGGCTCATGATAACAATCATGGTGCAGATAGGGCAGCACAACTACATACTGCAGGTGTGAGTCAACACCAACCTCTTTCTACCATTGCTCCGGGATGGGCCAGCAGTGTCTTGAAGGTCATCACTTGAAATTATTCTGCCTGTTCTTAATACTAGACCCAGGAGCAATTGGTCGGTGGGATGTTACAATCAAAGGGAAAGTATCCTGACTGCTGAGGTTTCTTTTGGGATTAAGGACTTTGTGGTGCACTGCATCTATGGTGGGCCCACAGCCATTGTCATAGTCCACTGCCGTCTCTCCAGGAGAGCTGGGCTTATGGGAGGGGTTTGCATTTGAGGCTGGCTCAGGCTGTTGGGCACATGCCATAACCTGACACACTGTTTATCTAAAGCATATTCTGACTTGGACCAGTCTGTTCTCAAGAGACCTTGGCTACAGCCAACATGGAAGCAGCGAAGGGGCCCCTTTGGGAATTTGGCTCAAACAGAGTCAAAGCTGTTGGTGGTGATCCAAGAATTTTAATTGATTTTGCCAACACACATACACCCTCAGCACTCGAAGGGGCTTGGTGTTGGCTCCTGTGCATGAAATCTTGCCCCAGGGGCCTGTTAATGTTGTGAACCATTGGCATGCTCAGCACCCAGCACCAGGACTTAGATAGGACCATGGTGGTGGGGCCCTGCTTGCCACCAGCTGCCAGCATCTGCTCCTCTGGGGAGACCGTCTACACAGTAGAGTATCCAGATGGGATCTGCAGAGAATGATCACAGCAAGGGCATGGTTGGCTTCATCTCTGTGCAAGTGGTGGCATACAACCTTCCTTTACCCCTTGGACAACTGGTCGGGGAAATCTGCTCCCAGACTTACAGAGAACAAAATCACCAGAGGTGGCTAATTAACATCCATGGACCTTTCACACCAGCATCCTCAGGACTTTATGCTTCACTAGTGTTTTATGCCTGCTACTCGCTGTGGGCAACAGGGACCTGGTACTCTAAACTCAGCACAGAAATGCTTTGCAGCCATTTTGCATTGGCACAGAATACCCAGAGAAGGATCAGCCCCCAGGCTGCGTGGTAGTCTCTCCTAATTGAGATGGGGGTGAGGGAATGGGGCACTGGGCCCAGATTTGCTATCTCTAATTAACTTCCTTGACTCATCCCTGCTCACTGGTGTGAAGCTCCAGCTGCTGCTGCACTTGCTGCCCCTCAAAAAGCACTGGAAGAAAGCACCTTCATCTGAGGGCTGCTTGGTTGAGGGAATGAAGCAGCTCAGAGGGAAAATAGATACTGCTAATCTGTACTGAGTGGGCATGTTTATACTGGGTTAGTATAAGCAGGCTCTGTGTAGAAGGTATTTTTCTCCAGTCTCCCCTGAGAGAGCTGGGATTTGGTGACCTCCATGGTGCTATTTGAAGAGCCTTTGTCATGTTGATTCTGATGCCAGTCCAGAATGCAGAGAACAAGAAGAAGAACAAGAAAATTAGCCAAATTTCTGAAAACCCTCTGATTGTCAGGTTTTTGCTTGACAGGAGGCACAGGAAGATGTTTTATTGCTTTCCTCCAGTGCAATTTTGCCAGTCCCCCACTGCTTCTCCTCTTGCACATGAGCAACTGCTGTGCCAGACAGATGGAGCTCAGAAACGGCCTGACTTTCCATGGACGTTTCACCTGGAGCTCTGCTCCCTGCCCTGAGCCGCTGGTACCCCAGAGTGCCAAGGCTTCAGGTAGCTTCTAACTGGAAACTGGAGTCTGTAGCTCTGGCACGTTGAAGCCGTGTGGCACTGAAGTCTCTTTTAGCCTGCCTTACATCACCACGATAGAGCAAGCAAACAAAATGCGTGTAATCAAGAGAGGCGAACGTGACAAGAGCAATAACTCACATGCCACTCTGCTTGCTCACCCAGAGTAAGTTAGGCAGAAGCTATATATAGAAGTGAGATTGCTAATAACTGGCACGGGAAAGCCTACAGTGTCTCCATTCAATTCATTTACACCTCCCACAGAGAAGACAAAGAAAGCCTCTTTGAAGGACTGCCAACCTGTTGCCATCTGAGTCAGTGACTCTCAGCCACAGCCTCTAGCGCAGCCTCCACTACCCGATGTCATGCACGTCGAGGGCCAGGATTACAGCTCGGTTGCCTCCAGGCAAACTGCTGAACCAAGGTCATGCTGGTGTTGCTAAAATCAGCATCAGGCCTCTCCATCCCTCCAACACATTATCAAGACCCCTGGATCCTCTGGCTCAGCCAGAAGCTGGAATGGGAGAATTTTATTTACCTTGGATTTTGGAACTCTTTGTTGGTCAGACTTCACGGGTTCCTTGGAAAAGGTGACTAGCAAGATAACACCAGCAACAAGCTGCACATTAACCAAATGCTGAAAAGTTTTGTTTATATCAAAAAAGGGGACATGTTGAAAGCATTTGGACATTTTCTGCATGACTATTTAATCACTGTATAAATAAGAAATATTGTATGTTATAGTAGCTTTCTGCAGTTGATTGGTAGTAAATGAATGTTTGAGACAGAATGATTTAAGAATGAACAGCCCACTTGAGTATTAGCCAGACACTCTCCTCCATGAGACCTCTGGAAATGTCAGTCCAAGGCTCAGGCTGGGTATTATGTCAACTATGACAGAAGTTTGGCATCTTTCTGCCAATGTGCTTTTCCAGGGTCTTTGTTGTGACTTTGACTGGAGCAGGAGAGCTCAGCTGAAGATGTACCATCAGCCTGTGACAGATGCAACGTGCGCTGCAGTGGTGGCAGGCAAACCAAACTGAGACACCCTGATTACAAATCAGCAGTCAGACATGAGTAATTTTTGATCCTTAAGAGCAAGGCTGGGATTAAACCTGCTGACAGCATGTCCATCCTGATAGCAGGATACTTGCAGGCACTGCCTTGCAAGGCAACGAGGAGACAAATGTGAGATATCTCCTGGTCCTGTGCATAATAGGAAGGCAATTAATACAGGAGCTGTAATCAGTGCTGGCTACATATGTCCTGGTGATTTTGGACAAGTCACACAGGACCCAGACTGCAAAGTTGCTTGGAGCTGTATGCAGTTTGCCGAATCTAGGTGTCTAATTCAAGTGCTACTCTCTGGAAATTTTACATGCCTTGCCTCAGGGATGATCGGAAGAGAAAGATGGCCTAGAGTGACCATGTCAGTCAGAGCAGAGGCCATTGCCTTGGAAAATCTGCAGAAAATTAGCCTAATTTTGGTACTCCTCTCTGTGGACAGCATATTGCCTAAGTGATACCAGACATGTCCACCTCCCCACTGAGAATACAGGGATGATACTGGAAATGGCAGTTGTCTACATCAGCTCAGAGCCAGCCTTGCTCCTGTTTGAAGATGGTGGGTGCTGGCCACCCCTTACATTGTCACATCTCCAGCTGCACACTCAGGGGGAACAGACCTGCTGTTGCGTCTCTTCTGTCTGCTTTATTTTTTTTCCTGTTGGCATTAAATAAAAGTAAATACAATATATACATTCGCTGGAGCTGGGACTGGATCTAGCTCTGACCCCATGCAGAGGATTGTTGTAATGCAGGGCAGCCAGAGCCCTTTCCTGCACCTACACCTCCCCATGCGTTCCCAGCAGCTCAGCAGCACCAGGGTGAGTGCAAATGGGGAAAGCCTCCTCCACTGGGGAAGCATGGACTGCTGAGGAAGAGAAGGCTTCTTCCTAAGGAAGTGCTTTTGATACAGGGCTGATACCCCAGACTCTCTGGCTCTGGAGGAAGAAGGCACCTAACTTTCCCCACTGGATTGCTGCTGGAGAGGTGGATGTCTCCCATAAGGAGAGAGCCCATCACTATTTGGATGTGGGGAAGCTGCAGGACATGGGTTGTCCTGATTTCCACCCTGAACTGCCTGTTGGTTTCAGTGGAGAAGAATGTGCTTCAATAGGAGTTTGGTGCCTTTTTGTGTGGATCTGGACAGTTACTTGTCACACCTTTGCTTCTCAACTATGAAATGAGGGTATTGGTCTTGCCCTGCTTCACAAGTATGTGAAGATAGATCCACCACTGCCCCTCAGACACACAGACTGCAGGAAGGTTGCAGGAGTAATGCAGGAGTAATCTAGACAGGTCAGCTATGATCTCTTCTCTGTTAAATCTTGTTAACATCTGTGTCATAGCATTAATTTTGTGCATTGACACCACAGGTAACTGAGAGCTGTGCTTGCTAGGCTGGGCATATGGCAGATGCCATTAAGACCTCCTTGAGTTTGTGATGGTTAATCTAGTCCAAGCAGAGCTTGTTTTCCAGCTCCTACATGGAAAGACAAGGCAAGACAATGCAGTCCAACCACAAGACAAGTCATGGTTTAACCTCCTGAAAGAAAGCTGCCCAGGCTAGCTGGAGTCAGGGACATAGTTGCAGTCCACTGCGTCTGTAGGAAGTTGAAGACTCTTCTTCCCTACTGTTTTTCCCAGTGGTCCCTGGCTGTGCTACTCATATCACCCCAAAGGAGCCACTCTGTCTTCACTTGTGGATACCAAGTGATGGCAAATCAACCCTTCCCTGCAACACTCTTCCAGGAATGTACTGTGCTCCCACTGAAAGCCCTGTACCTTGTTTACAGACATGGCCATAACTTCTCTGACGTGCTGATTTAGGGAATGGTTACGGTGCCAGCCCATGTACAGGTGAGACGAGACGCCAACGATGATTGATTGAGGAGATGAGGGCAATGCTGGAGAGAAGGAAGTGTTGACAGAGACATAACTGAAATCTGTCCAGAGCCTAACAAAGGTGTGAGGCTGGAGCCACTCCAAGGAGCCATGGGAGAGGCCACTGGGTTGAACATTGATTTCTCTGACCCTTTGCCAATACATTTCCCAGATCGTGACAGATGATTTGGGTTTTTAGTTGCAGCATGCACTTTTTCCCTCCTGCCTGGTTCCTTCACACTTCTACACCTGACTGACCAGATTGAGGAGAGCTGTGTGCTGATCAGTATCTTGCCAAGGCGGCTCCCTTGATGAACAAAGTGTGACAAAATTCCAGGGCATGATAACTGTCCCAAAAGCAGGATGTAAATAGGAGCAAAGAAAACATTGGACATGCATTTATGAGACTCCCAGTGAGCTTCTGTCTCCTTTGGACAGCCCCTGGGGACTGATGTTTATCTTTCTGAGAGTTCTTCGGCTATAGCTGCTGTTCTGAGATTCTCATGACCCCTGGCATTAATGAGGTTTGGACTCAAGCGGGCCCCATTTATTAGTCTGCAAAGAATTCCCCCCTACTCTAATTCAATGACCTGAAGAGAAGTGGTGTCTCAAGACAATATGTCTCATTCATACTCCATGGTTTGCATTCCAGTGGCCAGAGAAGCACCCTCACAGTGCCTGTGTGAGACAGGAATGCATGCAGGAAAATGGCTTTCATCTTGGGATGAATGTTGGAAGGAGGAAATCTGACATGTCCAGAGAGCCTGTTTGTGCCATGACAGGAGCACAAGTCCAGAAATGCTCTCCTCTCCAGCCCG
The DNA here is from genome assembly GCA_027574665.1 of Rhynochetos jubatus. Taxonomy (NCBI): domain Eukaryota; kingdom Metazoa; phylum Chordata; class Aves; order Eurypygiformes; family Rhynochetidae; genus Rhynochetos; species Rhynochetos jubatus. The sequence goes on along the minus strand of CM050672.1, from coordinate 2,115,505 downwards.
GAGTTATTTGGTATGGAATTCATCCTCCTGAGCATGTATTTCTGAAAATCAGATGTATATGTCCAAGCTAGTAAGCCTTTGCTTCAGTGGTGTGCAGGAGACATCTTCAGGGGGTGGAGGCAGGTCAGAGGAAAGGCTTTCAGTGACACATAGGGTCCTACACAGGGACTCAGCAGATGTAGGGGTCTGATCTCATGTTGAAGGGGATAATGCCCAACCTAACCGACCTTCACATTTTGATGCATTAATAATGGTGACTGCTGCTGGACTGAGAGAACAGGAGGGCATGGGTGTTCTGGGCCTGGAAACCTGTTAAGCGATGACACCAGGCTAGAACAGGCACAGCAAAAGCAAACAGAAAAGGCATTTTCTGCACATGGCATTATCCATATTCAAAACAGTGAAAAGGTGCTGAATGAGAATAAGAATCAGGCTGAGCTTTGCCACTCTGCAAGGTTAAAACTAGACAGTAATGAATAAAATGTTCCACTCTGACATCAATAAATGGGAATGGAGGTCACTGTTCCCTTCCACCCTCCACTAAACTGCTGTGCATGATCATGGAAAGTTTATTGCTGATTATATTGCTTTTGGTTCCAGATCTTCATCTCCCAGGACCCAGAATAAGACTTTTGCACACATTTTCACATAAATGAGCCATCTATTAAGGAGCTGAAGCCACTACCAGGGGCAGCAATGTTCATTGGCATCCACTTATGAGAGCATGCTCTGGGAGAAGGGTGGTTTTGGCTATCCCACACTGTGTGAATGGAAGTGGGTTCACAGATGGCTTTTAGGGGCATGAGCTGAGAGGTGAGCATCCTAATGTCTCTGTTGACACTGAGGCTGTTCTCAAAACTTAATTATCAAAGCTCACTGTAGACATCAGATACAAACCACATAAGGGTATGCAGGCCAATAGCCATCCCGGTTTGGGTTACATTTCCATCTGACATCCTCACCACTCTCCCTTGCATCCTGTGGGAAAGGGCAGTGCTACAGTCCCCTCCTTGGAGCTGGGAGGCTGAGCCACTCTGCAGTGATGCTGTGGCAGACCAGAGGGGTGAAACTCAGTGCTCTGATTTCCTGGGCAACCTTTACTGATGTCAGCAGAGATAACTGTGAATAGAACCCAGTTATGTACATTCCCAGACCTGGAAGCTTATTTTACAGCGACTGCATAGAACAGACTGTGGGGCAACAGCCATAAGTGATTAATACCCTTTTAGGAAACAAGCCTGATCTGTTACTCATTCTTTGTGAGAACAGCAAACAAAACCTTTAAGTCAGGGTGATAACAATAGTGTCCTGCCTTCCAGCCTCCCGGGCACTCATTGCTGTAGGGACATGACTCTTCATGTCCTTGTGTGCTGCCCATTGCACAGCAGTGAAGGCAAGTCCTTCGTGAAGTCACAGGCCCATGCCTTCTGCACTCCACAGAGGTTGTCCTGGCCTTTGAGCATGTATTGTTCTTGACCATGCACTCGCTTTCTGTTTGAAATATTTAAGCTAAAATAATTTCCACAGTCCTCTTGAACTCTGATAGTCTCCACAGCCTGGGGTGGGAGGCTCCATGTGCAACGTGGCTGCCTGACTGAAGCAAGCAGGGTGTTTACCACAGCCCAGACCATCCTATTTAGCTATGCTTAGCAGACCTCTTGGGAGTGATGCACAGGATTTCACATCCTCGCTCAGCAGGTAGGTGGAAGCTTTGCTCATGTATCAGTTATTCATCCAGTCATCAAAAGCAGCATTATGTCAGACAGATGACACAGCTATAATTAGTTGAACCAAAGTCAGTTCATTTCCAAACCTTGTCTCTGGCATAGGCAGGTCAATTATGGGATTTAGGCACTGTGACCACTGAATGTTACTCCCTCAAACATGTAGGTGCTTGGCTCCTGTCAGTGAGCTGAAGGGTTGAGGACTGCATAGAGACAACCACTAGGGAAATGAAGAGTGTGTCTCAACTCTTGGTGTTCACTAACCATAGCAATGTGGGAAGGCTACAGGGAAATTAGTCTTCCCAAAGGCAGAGCTGTGCCCTGAAATTAGGCAGACACCATTTATTTCAAATATGAAATACACTGAAATATTTATTCAAATACTCATATATTTCAAGGACTGCATTTTGGACTTTGTGAAGAGCTATTTCCCGTCTTTAGGAGGTAACTCAGAGCTTCAAACACTCACTGAATCACTTGGTGACCAGAAGGGGAATTTACATCTCTTTCATACCTAACAGTAGACTACAGCCTAGGTTGAAACTAGGGTGGGAAAAGGGTACAGCATTCCCCAATCCTCCTGCACATCTTACCTACCTGAAGACTTTGCAACCCAACAGCCTGTTTGCAAAAACCCACCTTCAGAGTCAGCCTTCCTCCTCCAAGCACGACAGAGACGCTGAGGATCCCAGAGGAGCCCTTTGCAGGCTTTGCTTCATCGTTGGGCCCTGTGAGCCGTGTTTAGTCAGCATGCTGGGAAATCCATGCTGCCACAGGTGAGTGCAACACTGTGGGTAATCAGTTATCTCAGTTGCACATTGTTTTCATTCCTTGCCTATGTGCATTTTCCAGAGACCTGATTATGTCACTCATTAACCTTCCAGACCTCTATTTTCTATATGCAAAGAGCCGTCTTTTGTCAGACCAGCACGTTCATATTTCGGCTGAGCTTCAAGAACAAAGAGTCCTCACTAATTCCTTTCTGCTTAGTCATACCCGAGTCACGTAGAAAGCTATTACCAAAATTGGTACAAAAAGGTTGCCAACCACAAAGCTCCAGTCCAGCTGCGTGTGGTGAGATTTGCATATCAGCGAGCTGGGGAGAAGGCTCAGTGCAGGCAGCACTTACCGCAAAAGATGTTTTTGTTCATTTCTGTGAGCGAATATAAAGTCAGAGCCTTTCCCAAAACAATGGAGATAATCCTCCCATCTGGCCTGTCCTCCCAGAAGCTTTTATCCTCTCTCAGCACTTATGTCAAGACCAAATTAAGCTGGTATCTCAGTTGTTTAAAATCCAGGGTTTTTGGATTGACCACATGGAGGTATTTGCTTCTTGACAGTTGAGGAATGTGGCATCATGAAAGCATCCCACGTCCCTTTTCACCCCTACGTGCTGCAAAGCACCCTGTTGGAACGGTGCTACTGTGCCCTTGGCTGCTCAAGATCTTCTGCATGAGTACCCACTTCTAGCCAAGATTAAGACAGGCAGCACGTATTACAGCAGAACACCTAACACTTCACAAACCATCCCTGCTTTGTAATATATGGAGTGAGGTTTCTGCAGTGGTGACTCCTGGGTAGCATCACTGCAGCAGACACAGGTGTCCCTCCAGAAGAAAGTCAGGTCATCCTCTCTGGGCTGCATTCCCAGACTTTTCTCTAAAATCACGGAGGAAGTCCCTCCACATAATTATCTTTTACTGAGTTAGGATTTATGTTTTCCAGTTTTACCTTAGACCTACACAGACTAAGAAATGTCCTTTCAAACCATGTAAGCTGAGATTTTCACAGCACCACATGAATCCAGAGCCTAGGATTTTAAGGAAGATTTTCATCATTTGCAATCAGACTCTTTTACAGCTAGTGCTGATGCATTTCTGAGGTAAGCCATTATCCCACAAAACAGCAGTGTACCTCAGTCTGAGCTCTTGTTCTGCTTGCACAGGGTAGCAGATTAGAGAAGCTGAAGTGCTCCTAGTTACACCTGATGCTGATGACTAGATCCAGGAGACAGTCATCTGAACCCATGGTGACACAGGTTATAGCAGAGTAACGTCCCCATGGCTGCAGAAGTCAAGACAAATAATCTTAGGAACAGAGTCATTCTCAACCCTCGATTTGGCAGGAGGAACCACCCTTATGCTCCCCTAGAACATCTTACCTTCTTCACCATGTGTGTAGTCTGCTTTTGTTGTGACACAACCATGGAGGAAGTACCTCCAACAGTGACATTGTGCCTTTGGCTTCTGGTTGCAGTCATCTTTGGAACAGCCCAGGACACAAAGCACTGTGAAACAGCAAAGGGCTGAGTGCAACATGCCCTTCTCGGGCAAGCCCTTGTGCCTGTGCAGGTTTGCCTTAGGGCTGCTTTGCAGAGCTGGGTGGGGTATGCTCCTGGTTGCATCTTCTCTGCCTACAGGAATGTGTGCTCTCCATGAACTGTCATCTGCATAGTTACTGTTAAAAGTGCTTAATGTTAACTAAGATTTGTGTTACATCATCTGTCTGTAGCACATATACCCCCTTCCTTAGGTGGCATCTGTCACCATGTATATAAATAAGATGCCTCCCAGGGCTGCCACAGCTCATAATTTTCACACCTCTCTCATTATGCCATTAACCTAGTGCAGATCATCCTCCTTGTATTTCTGCTTATTCCTCTTGACATAACTAGACCAAGGCTTTGCTATATCATGTCCAGACAACCATAGCACAATGAGGCACTGCTGCTGCGTGCAATTAGCTGTGCAAAGCAGCCTGTCTTGCTGGCACTGAATTACACAGGTTTGAGCCTAAAAACATGGTGATTTGAACAACTGCAAAAGCAGGGCAGAGGATGAGTGAGGCAGAGCTGAGCTTCCAAAGCACTGAACAGCCCCTCTTGGTTCACAACTTATCAGGGCAAACATTAACAGCAGGTCCAAAAGCTGTTCCTGAGGGAGTTCTTTCCCTCTTCCTATGCACAAGCAACAGCATTAGGTCCTGCTGAGACTATGGTGAAAGCACCCAGAGCTGTATTGGAAGTTGCAGTGCTATCAGTGAAAGGAAAGCTGACCTCTGTTTTTCCTACCAAGCTGGATCAAAGCTGAGTTTGGAAAGACTTTTCTGAAACTATTTAACTTTGCACAAATCTTCAAAGGCAACCTCAAATGTTTTGGTTCTTGTGTGTCCAGTACTTTAGAGGAACATGGGTTTCTAGGGTAACACGGGTTTCTAGGGTGCAATGTCAGACCTCCCTCTGAAGGCAAGTCTCTCTAGCTCACCACCTTTGGACGCTCAAACCAATATCAGCCAGATTCTCCAGTCATTTTGATTCCGTAGTCTTTTGCATAGTGTCATCTAGACTCTAGACTCTTGGGCCCTCTTGGATATAGCCTCTTGAAAAAGCCTTGGATTCTGAAGACCAATGAGTAATAACACCTATCACTCTTCTCTGTATCCATTTTTCCCGTTGTTTTCACAGACAACAAAGCTAAAGCTGATCGGAGGAACAAGGTGTCCTGCACATGCCATTTGAGTGGAAGGCCTTGGCTTTTAATTTCAACACTCACCCTCTGGTGGAAATACAAAGGCGAATGTGTTCCCATCTTTTCTCCAGAAATCAACTCTAGGGAGTGGTAACACCCAATTACCTTCAATTTGCTGTCCAACCATGCATGGCCACCTACAAACACCACCTTCATCCAACACATCTGCCTGTGCTTTCTCATCCTACCCTCACTTCTCTTTACCATCTCTGACCCAGTGAGGACCAGTTTGTCTCCACAACCAACCAGTCTTGCATTACACCTGCAAACGCTAGCCTTCTACTCTTTGGCTGAAGAATTTCTTAAGGGATTTGGAAGCAAACGAGTGCTATCATGTATGGAGCTCTGTTATGTGTTATGACTGTTAGGTGTACAGCAATGTGATTTCAGTTTAGAGACACAGGCAGCCACTTTGTGTTCACTTCATTGCAGATTATTACAGAGGAAGCACACGCGTGCACACACACTCACACACTTCTCTCATGAAAACTACTTTTGTTCTTTCTTGTTTTGTTCTCTTACACAATAAAAATTCTTTCTGGCTCAAAGCACCTTTGAGAATAGAGTAACACATGCTTTGCCAACAACTCTCCTGAAGAGACACCCTGCAGGGATATCCTGTCTACACTTTTCCTATCATTAAGCAGAGGGTGGAAGTCTGTATCTGGGGAGCTATCAAACACCCACTCTGTTTGCCACTTTGCCAATGCTATCAGTGTTTGTCCCTGTTCTGTGTCCTTCAATGTACTGCTGAATTCCTTTCCAAAATGCCATAAAATGACGGGGACAATTCTGTTGTTTTAGGAAAGAACAGTTTGAGTGCAGTGGAGAATGTTTACACCATGGGGATGTGCACGTACTTCGTGTAGGTTGTCTGCCATGCAGCAGCAGAAATATGAGTGTCAAAAGGCCTGGGGTGTAGACAGTTTTGTGTGCACTCCTGCGGAGGAACGTCAGCACCTAGGAACCTAAAGCACCTACGGTGTTAGGTGGCAGCTCAGGTTTTAGGTTTCTCAAGGATGACTACATGCTAGGCTTGAGCACTTAATCCCTTCTGCATTTAGCTCTTTGGACATGGTGAGCTGCTTGTGCACAAGCCCAGGAGAGACTCTTAAACTAGGCGTTCCCCACTTTCTGTTTTTTGGCAAGACCTTATCCATTAGGCATGTGCAGCGCTTGCCAAACCCACACAAAAGACGGCAGAGACGAGCCCTCAGACATGTGTGTGTACTAGCAGGCTCAAAGCTCAGTGGTTGCAGCACTTGCCTGGGCTGTGGGAGAAGCCAAGTGTGAATAACTTTACCTGCTTTATACTGTGGCTATTAAACACAGAGTCCTCTTGGTAGGAGAGACTGAGGTTATCTGGGATGGGATTTTCATATCTTTCCTTTTAGTCTGTAGAACTAATTAAACATGGCCAAGCGGAGGGAAGCTCAGCAGAGGTTACTGGGGATTATGTAAGGTCAGGGGGTGATATGTCCCAGGCCAGCTTGCTGTCTTGTTATTCAATTTTCAGTGAAAGTATTCAGACCTTTCCTTAGTAAGAGCCGCAAGGACCACTGAATTTCCTGACACCTCCTCAGGCTATGTCCCTGTTTGGAGTTGAAGATGGGATTTGAGCAGGATGTTCCCTGGATCCAGCACTCTACCCTGGGTTCTAAGTTTCTATCCTGTTCAGATACAAAAAGTGTGCCTGGACCACCTGGGTGGACTGGGACTAGCCCACTCAGCCATCCCTTGCCTTATCAGCTGCAGACCACACTGGTGAGAACTGGAATCTATGCTTGTGGCTGAGCTTTCAGCACATAGTATCAGCTGGGCTGTAAGTGGAGAGCAGATGAATCAAGGTGGGTGGCAGGTTTGGACTTACTCCCAACTGGCATCATAATGTAGCCCCAGTGGTCAGAGAGGAGTTTGCCTGGAACTGGCTAAGATTTTTGGGTGTCCTTCTTCACGGCACCATGACACCCTGTCTTGAGCTCCTCCATCAGCTGGTGAGACCCCATGACCCACGGGCAGTGCTGAGCAAGAGGAACACACGTCTCTGCAAGACTCTGGTTTCATACCAGAGAAAACCACCCCATAAACAAAGCAGATGGTATTTTGAGGAATCCCTGAGGTATAAATAGTAACAACTCTGGGGGAGCTGAGTCCTCTACTACTCATTTGCTTTGTTTTCTCCCAGACTTTCTATTATCTCCAGTAACAAAGGAGCTCAAAGGAGTTTGTGGCATCCCAGGGATGTCAGACATAACTAACACATGGCCTTCAGAGCAAAACCACTCAATGGCAACACTGTGCTCCAGGCTCAGCAGCTCCCATTGGAGACCTGGTCTCTGAGCTGGGGTCAGGGAGCTCACACCCATCACAGACAGCCAAGGAGTTGGTAGAATAAATAGACAAAACAACCAGTGGCAAGAAAAAGGACAAATTTTCTTCCTTTCTTCTCTTCTCCACCATTTTTATATTGGGAAATTGAGACAAAGTGAGTATTAGAAATGCAACTACATAGGGTGAATTACAAACACAGCTAATATAATTAAACATCCTTTACAAACACACTGATTGTATTGAAACCAACCAATTAACAACAAAGCTAATAAAATTAAGCAGTGTTATGAATTTGCAGTATATCATGTCTATAGTATTGGAATGGATTATTTTGCTATTCTGTTTAAATTTACTTTTCAAAGTGAAACTTTTGCTTTAATATGCTGAATTTTTTTTCAGAGGCCAAACAATTGCAACTGTTTGCTTAGAAGAATACATTTCTGCGACCTGAGATAATATTGCTGATGGGATTATTTTTTTAATATTAAATTCCTAATAGTTTTATGCCATTTTGTGTTGGTATAGAATATTTCAGAATTTCTAGTGAAGCAGAAACTCTGTTTGCTACCCTCGGCTCCAATCCCTCTGGACTTGCAGTCATATACCAATAGTTATAGCACAAACCAGTCTGTACAAATGAAGTTTCATGGTGAGCTGGTTAACCAGTAACTGAAATTATGGTTACATCTGTCCAAGGGCAGAGACATACAGCAAAAGACACTGCTAGCACAGACTGATGCCTTGCCAAGTTTGGTTTTGATTTCTCAGCACCTAATTACTCCTACTTTAATTAAACTTTCTTGTAAAACTTTCGCTGTTTCCTTCCCTAAATGATCTACTTCTGCAGACTGGAGTCTCTCATCTCCTACCAAAATTGCAAATAGAGCTGGATGGAAATTATTACAGTCTTAGTTTGATGGAATTTTTTTTTGTTTGTTATTGTTTGTTTGGTTTTTTTCAAATCAAGTATTTCTTATTTCTTTTAAAAACAAGATATTTTTAAAAGTTGCAAGTCAGATTAAGATGTTGTATTTTGACAGCTTTTTTCCATTAAAATTTTGAGTAAAGAAAATTATTAAATAAATGCAATCAGTTTGCAACAAATTGAAAGACTGAGAGCTGAAATAATTTTACAAACTGTCTGATTCAAAAACTCTGGACTTTTCTTCTTACTCTATCCATAATTTAGGGGGAAAACAATGATATTCTTAGTGGTCACATTTTTCAGTGTTCCAGTATTTTAAATTCTCATTGGAAAACCTTTGTAAACTCTTCAGATACTGCCATGGATTTGTACATTGTTCAGAACAATGGGATATGTCCTCTAGGTGGCACAAATCAATACATCAATAAACCATATCAATAATTAATAATTAACCACATGTATAATTGCTGAGGTTTAAAGGGCATACCCTAGTGTTTTCTTTGTTTTCCTTGGTTTTCTTCAAACTATATTTAACTTCTGTCTTATCCTCTATATGAATTTCTGGTTTTGAACAATCTTTGCAGCTTACTTCATAGAATCACAGAAGGGTTCGGGTTGGAAGGGACCTTAAAGATCATCTAGTTCCAACCTCCCTGCCATTGGCAGGGACACCCTCCACTAGACCAGGTTGCTCCAAGCCTCATCCAGCCTGGCCTTGGACACTTCCAGGGATGGGGCATCCACAGTTTCTCTGGGCAACCTGTCCCAGTGCCTCCCCACCCCCTCCATGAAGAACTTCTTCCTGATATTTAATCTAAACCTCCCCGCTTTCAATTTAAACCCATTACCCCTTGTCCTGTCACTACAGGCCCTTGTAAAAAGTGTCCCCCCAGCTTCCTTGTCGGCTCAGGTATTTGGAGGTGCTATAAGGTCTCCCTGAAGCCTTCCCTTCTCCAGGCTGAACACCCCCAACTCTCCCAGCCTGTCCCCATGGCAGAGCAGCTCCAGCCCTTGGAGCATCTCCGTGGCCCCTTCTGGACTCACTCCAACTGGTCAACATCCTTCTGTTGTTGAGGGCTCCAGAGCTGGATGCAAATACTTACCCAAATACTTACCCCACATATCTCCCTCCAAAAAATTACCTAGAAACAAGAATGTGGAATGTATATAAGCTGCTGGCCAACTAAAAACTAGTTGCTTAATGGGGACCTCAAGCATACAAGTCATCTGCTGGTAGCTGAACTGGATACTGAATATTGCTGTGTCTGCAACCTGGAACACATTGGCATTCACAGAAAGCAGCTGTTGCAGAAAGGGGTATTTGCGCCTGTCCGGGTGGTAGGAACCCCACTGAACTTGTCTCAGCTGGAAATATTTGTTACACAAGCTGTTCTCATGCACTTGTTGCAAAGGATTGGTATCATAAAGCAGCAATAGAAGACAACTCTGAGGTGGTGATTAATTGCATTACACCTATTGTAATTCTAAATTCCAGGTCACTCATCATTCTGGAAATCTGAAGGAGTTCAACCATCAGGGTGGAGTAAATGCAGACATCCATATTAAAGTGTTCCAATGAACACCCAACGTACAAGGAATGTCTCCACGGGGCTGTCTAAACACACACTGAGCTTTTCTTTTCTTGCCCTTTGGGCACAGAAAGTATGTAATCAGGCACACAGGACAGATCTGTAGTTGTCATTCAGTTTAACTCTATAAAAAACTTTCTTACCTGCAAATGTTTCCCTTCAGTGTAACTTTTCCATCCACAGAAAAAGGATGAACATGCTTTGCTTCCCAGGTAGTAAGGAAGGAATAGGCTGAGTTCACAGCCTTAAGAGTCCTTAAGGTTTTAAAAGAAGGAATAGCTTGTGCTGAAAATATACAGCAAATTTCTTGGTGTGGGAGAGTTGCATGTTTTTACCAGTGCCTCTCTCTGCAAAAGCTCCCATAGCAGTGTGGGAGGGTGGCGTCAGGAGCACATGTATTACGATTTTAAAGTAACAACTGTAAAATGAGGCTAGATCAGGTCTGTGGCAGTAACCAGCAGAAGATGATGAAGAGGAAAGTGAAGTCTTGCCATTAGGGATAAGGTATGGCCTGCTCCTGCTACAGTTAGATCTTATCCAGGTCTAGTATATTAGGAGAGACCTGATGCATGAAGTTGAATGTCCCTTCCAAAGATAATCACGCATCCATACAAAATCACCGGTATATCTAGTGCCTTCTTGGAATTAATTCTTGGCTCCCACCTCTTTTATTTTACTAAAGGAATAGTTACTTTGCTATGAAATTAAAGACACTTGTGTAACAGTGAAAATCATCTGAGACTACAGACAGAAAGCTCTGTACATTTCAAAGGTCTCTGAGACATTCAACTCCTTTTTCTCCCTTTGAAATCAGCTGAGAATCACACCTCCCTTAAGTTTTCATTAGCAGCTGAATTACAGCATTACAGTGACCTCCTTCTGCCTGACAGATATCCCAAGGCACTCCATCAGTGCCATAACCCCAGTGATATCAAACTTGCCCTGTCCAAATGGTTTTTGAGACCTCTAGTTAAAGGAAGAAGCACTACAGAAAGGGAAGCATGGTTTTATTCGCTGCCTGCCCTCTCCCTTTGCTGTCTCATAGACACTGTAAGTTTAAACTCTCAAGCAGGAAAGTGCTACCATGCCCTGCAGAGCAAAACGTATGGCTTGTCCCCCCTACATGCAGTACAGTGGGATAATTCACTCCTGCTGTTGGCTGGCAAGGATGCCAGACAAATAACAGCTTTGGTTTAACAGGCTGACTCAAGGCACATGCAAGGTAGGCAAAGGGCAGCATCCTGCCAAGGGGTCAGTACTGCCATGGGGGCATACACTTTCTGGGTGATGCTACCACCAGGCTGGCTCTCCTGGAAGTGAGAGGTGGTACGTGCAAAGGCCAGCCCAGAAGCCACCACCTGCCTCCTTCCCACCTCACTGGGAAGGATGGAGGCACAAAGCCCTGGGGTTGCAGGACATGGTCTTAACCTTCCTGTCTGACCCCACCTTCTCCCATCACTTTCTTGGTGCAATTTCTGCCTTCGCAACAGAGAAGCCTTGTGTCTGGGATATGAGGAAACTGGGGCAGGAGGGCAGGTCTAGCAGTTTCTGATGGCAGTCCCAATGCCTGGGGCTAGGCTACCTCTCCCCATGTCTGTGAGGTATGCAGGGTTTCTCTGGAAATTCCTAAGATGAGGAAAACACAGAAATATCTGGAAACTGGAATCAGAGTAAACAACCCCTCATGGCATATTCAGACACTGATAATGCAAACCACAGACAAACACAGAGCAGAGGCAAATCTGTTATCAGTAAACCATGCAAACACCCAGATCTCTTCTTTAGGACTGCCATTTCATGACTGGCTTAGAGCCATTGGAGTCATTTCTGCTGTTGAAAGAGTAGCCCCATGTCCAGATCAGCCAAGCTGTCCCACCTTCCCATCATACAAACAGCAACTTTCACGCAAAAAACCCAGAAAGTGACAGCCCAGAATTGGTGTGCTCTGCAGAGCAGCTGACTGGAGTCTTGCAGAGCAACTCTTGGAGAAATGAGAGCAGACTGGATTTTCCATAATAGGACAATGATGAGTGAAAGCTGTCACAACCCATGAGACTCACCTGCCTATCCCAGTCCTCCCATGGAATAAGTCACTGTCAAAAGAAAGGAGACAAAGAAGAATTCAAGAACTGCTTTAGAAAATCCCTGGATGCTGCAAATTAACCTCAAGCCACTCTCCACAAAGCCGACTTTAAGCCAAAATAAGAAAAAGAGTCTGGGATCTGGAGGATGACCTCATATTGCTCATGTCATTTTGTATCCTTAAACTTGTTTGAAATTCTCCAAACACCACTGTTTGTGCAAGACTGTCTCCTAAGCTCCTTGCTATTCTCAGCACTTTTGATATGGTAAGGACAATGCTCTGTACCGATGCTGTGTAGGCTTAAAGCACTGGCCTTCTGCCCCTTTGCCCTTACAGGTGCCCAGACCCTTGTGTGCACCGTTCTTCATGGTATGACATATATTCTTCAGGCAGCCCTGTGCTCAGCCTCCCAGCACCACCACTGAAATTCCTCATAGTCAGCAGAAAGCAATGATTTATAACAACCGATGCATTGATCTGGGGATAGGGAGTGGGGACGATGCATCTCCCAAAGGAAGCTTCACTTGACAATGTCTCTTTCCTATACTTCCTAAAAGGGACTCAGTGGGGTATGAACAACTGTGGAAAAAATTCACTAATGTCCCAGGACAAGGATTATGATTATTTGCTTGGCTTCCATCCACCGTGGGGAATTCTGGCTTGTGACATCACCCCATTGTTCCTGCTGGTGCCAAGAACACGCTGGGATCCCATCTTTGCAATGGTTAAAGCATTTTCCTGTTTGCTCGTTCCTTGTTTCCAAACAGCGCATTTCATGAATGCTGCACAGGACGTCTCTTTTCTTGAGCTGTTTTGTCCCTTTCGTCATGTCTGCCTGGAACTCTTCACAATGAAGTGAACAATGTATTTCTACAGTCAGAGACAAAAGGGAAAAAATAACTGCAGGAGGTAAAGCCCATCTTTGGCATTTAGGACCCTGTGTACGCCTTTGTTCCTTCTTTGGAAGCCGTGTTTGCGTAGCACTGATCTGTCCTTTTGCTCCAGCCAGTTGTTTTTCTTAGTGATTTGAGTGTGGTGATAATGCCAGGAGGGTTGGCCCTGGGAAGTGGTGGCCCCTTGCTCTTTATCAGGTGAACAGGGACAGTTGCAGGAGCAGTGGAGATTCATTGTGTCTAGGAGCTCAAGAACCACCACTCTCAGACCCCGCTGAACACGCCAGTGCATAGTACAAAGTGGGATTGACCATTCAGCCCAAAATGAGTAGGTAGTCTTGAAACCACCATAGTTAGATGCTAGAATAATACTCTGTGGGGAGGGTTGATGCTGAGACAGCTGTTTCACCTAGTGTCTGGACAATCTTCTTTGCAAGCCTAAGGCAGATTATTTTTTAAAAAGCCACTGTTTTTCTCACACAGGGATTCTGTAGGTCTGCTCTCGGAGTAGGGTCAGTTCAAAGCAGTCCTGGTCAATGCAATCCCAACCCCACCTCTTCTCTGCAGGGTTCCTACATCCTTGCAACAAACAGAGACTTTTGTCCGTAGTCCCGCATCCTTTAAGGTCTTTGAAACACTGGTGCCAAACATCCATATATGTGCTGGTCAGGTTTGTGCCTGCTCAACGCAGTAGGGTATTTCCTGAGGAAAAAATGAGTTCAAACTCCATTCAGTAGGCATACACGAACAACAGGGTGTAACACTTGCTCCATTTTCTGCAACAGTGTAAATCCCTTGGGATTTACAAAAAAAATGAGGAAAACAAGTGAGAAATCTTGAATGAAAGGTCTGGTTTGTAGAGATGTTTTTGCACCTGACATTAAGGCAGACACCTAGCAAATACCTGGGCACTTGTCTTCTAGCAACACAGTAAGAGAACTTTACAGACAATACATGTAACTTCAGACACTTACCGGGAATGTAAGGTAAGTGACAGACCTACAGCCACAAATGGAGTCTGGAAAAGGAAATAGCTTGAACTCCAAAACCTCAGGTTAACCTGAGACTCTCCTTCCTTCCTGGAGACATGAGAGGTCTTCATGTGACAAAGCTCTCTGCTGATCCTTTCAGAAAATGAAACCTGGAAAGCCATATTTCTGTGTCTCTGTCTCACACTTCGTGAAAACATCTGGTAGCAACTTTTCTAGGTATTTTTAATAGGAATGTGCCCCTTCTTTAAACAAAATGATGTAATTTATTCCCCAGCTTTTCCTCTGTGTGGGTAACTACTGCTGCGTTACCTTCCCCACGTCAAGGATATCTTCTTTCACCTGCAATGACCAGAATGAGGATCATAGAAACTGGAGCCAAGGGAGATTTATTATATCATTGAACTGGCATCTGGAATGTCACATAGTATCCGAGCTCTGACATAACTCTGAAACTTGGCACAGCTGGAACATGGGCTGTAACAGGTAATGATGCTATTGTATTTCCCTATTTTCTTTAGAATGATTGCTTTATTGGAACAGAGGTTAAAAACTTCCCTCTACTTGTTTGCCTCTCACACTGAAATTTTATTTTATCAGTTATATCTTTGTTTTATTATTTTAAAATATATTTTCCACTATTCCTGCTTTTCTCTGCCTAACATGTCGTCTACCCTGCTATTTTAGCTGCATTCCCAGATGCACATTTTTCATCTGCTCTGGCCTGCTGTCCCCCCTCACTTCATCCGTACTCAGTAAATGGAGCTCTTGAGAGTATCTGTGCCATCATAGTCAGAGTTGTTTGGTGAATAGAGCAGTAGTTTCCCCTGAGCATATAGTTTTTGATCCCATTATGGGTTTTCTCCTGCACATATCTTCTGTATGCATTTTGCATGAATACAGAGAGGGATTCACACTGCTGAGGTCACTGTCTGAGTGAATGTCAAAGCCTCTTGTCATTGTTTGCAGGAATGCAATTGTAACCCGTTTTACTTCCATGAGATGGTGTGAGCAGAAGCTGTTGCTCAGATGGAAACACTATTCCACACTCTGGCTCACTGCACCACTTCTTATTTCTCTTTCCATTTCCCATGCACGTGTTACACTTTGCATGAGACCTCACACTGATTCACTGTAATTGCCATCATCTTACATCTGTTCATGACAACAGTGCAATAAAACCCTGAACTGTTCATTGTAAACAAATAAAAATACACTCCCTTTCCTAAGAAGCCTTTAAAAACATCTTGACAAATGCAAATGCATCTGTGTTGGCTTTCCTAACCTGCTTGAGCTCTGAGGCATACTCCTCTCCCAAGATTTGCCCAAGATTTGTGAAGCCAGGAGCTGCCCTGGGGGATGCAGGGTACCTGGAAGCTGTTACCCATCCCTGTTGTGGTCAGCACCCAGTGCTTCTCTGGAGAAGCATGAAGCTGCTCTGCTTGTCTCCCCATGAGTGCCAGGAGGTGACTTCTATATTTTACCTTATTCGTATCCTAAAAATGTGCGGATAGTGTCGAGTATGCATGCCATCATTAGTGTTGAAGCTAAATCAGTCAGCCGTCGGACAGATCTTTTGCAAGAAATACTATTTGCTCAGTCTAGCAAAAGACTTTAAAGTGATTTAATGAAAAAAGAGTGAGAGAGAAAGCAGGGACTTTCATGTAACAGGTGCCTCTTCTTGCACTGAGTAACAATTTTACTTGAAATTTAACTTGGCTTGAATTCTACCTTGTTTGCCCAGGTCACATCAGCTTTGCTGTGCAGACCGAGTTATCCTGCTACACCGCCCTTCCTTGACCATGCCCGGAGGAGCAGCGCGGGGCTGCAGGCAGCCTGGGGGACTCTCTGCAGGGCAGCGCCCGGGCCCGGGGTCAGCCCCCACGCGTGGGGCAGGCGGCCAGCGGGCTCCCACGGCGGCACACGCCGCCTGCACCCCTCCCGCTCCATCTGCTGGCGGCCGTTGCAAATTGCCTCCTGCCTTCACCTGATGAGGCAGACTCCCAGCCCAGCCCCGGCCTGCCGCGGAACAGGGCCAGTCCCCACGCGGGATGCAAACCCCTTGCAGAGCAGCGGGGACACGGTCCCCCTCCGCCCCACGCTGCACCCACTCTCCGCCACCTCCCGGCAACTTTCTCCCCGCGCCGTCCCCACCCCCACTCCGCGCTTCCCTGCCCCGCGCAGCCCACGCGTGTTTCGCCCGCGCGGGGCTGGGAGCGAGCGGCGGGGCGGCGCGGGGTGGGGGGAGAGGTCTGCCCGCGGGGGGCCGCCCCCCAGAGCACCACCGACCCCCACGCGTTCCCGCGCCCCGCTTGTTTCCCCGCGGCCGCTCCACGCGGCGGGGCGGAGCGGGGCCGTGACGCGGCGGCGGCGGGGCTATAAAGCACCTGCCAGGCGCCCGCCGACCTCAGACGCATCGCAGCGGCTCCGACTAAAGCAGCGCCGGGAGAAGCAGCGGGAGAGCTGAGGGGGGCCCAAAAAGAACAACCCCCAAAGCTTCCAGCTCTGTCCAGCCACCGCAGCCCCATCCTGCGAGACCCGCGGATATGCCCAGCCACCCCGCCCGCACCGTGCTGCTGGCGCTCGCCCTCTGCGCCCTCCTGGAAGATGGTGAGCCCTGCGCTGGAGGGGGGGCTCGGCGACCCGGGGGTGCCTGTCCCGGCGGGGGGGACGCGTCTGCGCCCCCTCGGCTAGTGGAGTGGGGCTGTGTGGGGTGCCGGAGGATGCCCGGAGGCAGGCTGTGGGGTGGGGGCGTTACACGGTGGCTTCGCCTTGCCGTCGCTCGGGGGTAGCCCCTGCCGCTGCCAGGGTTATGCAAAGCCTTCATGAGCCCGCAGCCTAATGGGCTGCCCCTCCTGCAGAACTGTCTGCACAGGGAAACTGCTGTCATCCTCATCGGAGCCTTAGTTGCAGAGGTGACCTAGTGACGGGCACTCCAGCACCCTGCACCGACCTGCAGCTCATCCCTTCTGCTTCTGCCGCAGGTCAGGGCCGTGCTCCGCTGGGGTCCCACCTGGGTGCAGCCAGCGCTGCCCACCCGAGGAGCAAGCGATGTTCCTGTAACAGCTGGCTGGATAAGGAATGCATTTACTTCTGTCACCTGGACATCATCTGGGTCAACACACCGGGGTGAGCATGAACGTGGCTTTCTGGGGTGGGGGGTGGCTCTGTTTATGACTGTACTTTGATCAAGGATGGGGTTTGGTGAGAGCAAGGTGTAAGGGGTCCCAGTGCTGTGAGGCTCTTGTAGCACCTGCTCCAGTGAGCACTGCATGTCCAGTCCCTTCCAACATCTAGAAAGGGACAAGCTGTGCTTCTGCTCAGGAGTTTCAGTATAACGCTCAGAGGAGGGGGGTGAAAGCACAGGGTGCTGCGTTGTCATGGGTTCATCTTTTTCTGTGATCTGTACCTCTGCAAGCCAAGATGTTATAGCTGCAAGTCAGAAAGTTACGCTACCCGCTTGTGAACTAGCCCTGGCTGCTGACGGCTAGTACTGTTAATGAGACAGTGGTGGGCTGGCACTGAAGTCCTGCAGCAGCCAAGTCCTGCCCTCAAGAATGCTAAAGCAGCTTTCCGAGCAGTTTCAGGCCAATGGCCATCACACTGTAGCAAAACACATGTACTCAGGTGTGGTTATAATCACGCTTGCTAACGTGCAATTACAACTCGCTGCTTGCTCAGAGAATAGTTGCAGTAGCTGCCAATCCTAAACCCTCTGGGAGAGTAGATTGCAATCAAAGTTGGAGCGGGAATGTGCAAACAGCTCTGAAAGCATGCTGTGATCAGAAGAACCTGTTATGGCCCCAAGACATCTTCATTTGTACTATGTCCTGTGTGTTAAAACCCCCGGCTGGGCAGGGAGGGGGTAAGCCCTGACATCTCTGTGCTTGAGAAACTGGCTGCTTGCTGCTGGTGCACTGGGGCAGCCACGCTGCTTGTGTGATTTGCCATCCAGGTGAGCTGCCAGCTCACCCAGCCCAAGTGGCGACCCTTGCACGCGTGCCTGGGCTACTGCAGTGGGAGAAAATTCCACTTGTAACCCAGCACACACTGGCACAGCAATCTCCCTGGGAGGGGTAGGGTGGGGAAAACAGTAGGTGGAGAGGAGCTGGAGTTTAAAGGCTTAGATGTATCAGTGACCTTTTCGCCTTATGTCTATAGATGAGTCTTTTATTATCCTGGCGCTGGCTTGGCTGCCTCCCAGGACTCTGTTATAAACCTGTTGGCTAATAAAAAGTTAGTTGCATAGCTGATTTCTTTTAAACAGACACACTGCTCCCTATGGCTTGGGAAGCCCGCCAAGGCGGCGCAAGAGATCGCTCAGCAGGTGTGAGTGCTCACACTCGAGGGACAGCATCTGTGCCACCTTCTGCCAGGTGAAGCCTGGGTAAGTCAAGAGGGTCCTGGGTATGTCCCTGGGGACTGCTGGGTGAGGGTGCAAGCAAACAGACAGTGCTTAGGAGCTGCAGTAACTCCACAGTCTCCCTGGGGAGGGCTGTGCAGCTCTTAGCAAACAGCTGGGATTTGTCTAGTGGCTTTCATACCCCTCCCAAGAGGCCTTGGCAAAGTGTCACTAGGGTGTTCTTGTTGTACAATAGTCTCTACTGGCTGATATGAAACAAAGTTAGCTCCATCCCTCATACTGCCAGGCAGCTGAGGAAGTGCTAGGTGGGAAAGGAGGAGCTGGCAGCACACTGGGAGAGGAACAACTAGAGGGTGTGAAGCTTTGGGTCACCTGTGTCTCCTGCATGGCTCGGGTGGGAGAGGCTGCAGGAGAGTAGGACTGCTGTGAGCTAGGATGCCAAAGTCAAATATCTTATGTAGCCAGCTCATTTTATAGTGCACGTGGGCTCTCAGTTGTCTCACTTCGTCCAGCAGCATAGAGTGCTTATACTGTGGGGAGATGGGGAGCAAAGTCATTGTAGAGGTCTGTCATTAATTTCATGGCAAGGCAATAGTTAAAATCCTCAGTCATTTAATATGACTGTTAATAGAGTGAGGTTGAACAGAATAGGATAGCAGTAAAAGTGAGCTATGAATAGCTCTCAAATAGCTGCAATTAACCCTTCAAAAACATGCATTCAACTGTCTCAGTCTGTCACTGGTGACGTTAGAGCAACTGGTACTTACCCATAGCATGGCTGGATGTGAGTTGTTCATGCATCTCCTTTTGCTCATTAGGCACCTGCAGAGTCTGAAGCTCCCAGTGACCTCTGGAGCATCAATGAAGTCTCTGCAGAGTGGTGGCATGAGGCCTTCCCACCATGGCCTGCTGAGAGCTCTCAGGTAGGCATGCCACTTAAACCCACTCTTGAAGGTCCCTCATAAGCACTTTAAAATCTGTGGCTGTGACCCCAGACTGCAGTTACCACTTGGAATTGACCTGACTTCCTGGTCTTGTCTCCCTTTAAATGAGTAGAGTTGACTATTTCTGCTCTCTGTAGAACTGAAGGCTAACAGCTGAGGGAACCAGGGTTGCTTGTGGCCTTCCAAAACTGGAGGAATATTATATACAATGGCTGTTCCATATCAGAGGAACTTCCCGTTACAGTCAAGAATTACAAAGGGGTGATGTACAAGAAGGGATGGCATCATGTAGGAAAAGGATTGATTGGGCAGCAACTTTGGACCAAAGGAAACAGCTTTTCTCACATCCCATCAGTGAGTTGTGGAACTCACTGCTGGAAGAAGCCATGGACTACTGGAGTGTAAATGAGTTAAGGGCAGTTGGCAAATGGAAGGAGGGTTGGTCTGTTGGTGGCCCTTAAATTGGATGCAATGGGAACACTTTCTGAAAGGTAGACATGGGGAAGCATCGCTTGGGTCATGTCCTACTGCAGGACTCCTGAATCCTCTGCCATCAGCCACTGGTGGAAAGGGGATATTGGCCCAGATGGGTCTTTGCTGTGGCTTAATAAAGCTGCAGCTAGAAATTCCCCCTCTTCCTTCCCCTATCTTCTGCTTCAAAATAAATCTTGGTGAGGGCTAGATAATATCATAATACAGGCTGTTGCTGAGTAGTGGGGAAATGGACTGGAGAATGAACATCATGTCTCTTCTGTTTACAGGGATCTTGCCTTCTCCAGTCTGCAGTTCAGCAAGCATCAGCACCGTTCCCAGAGGAATGCACGGCCAACAGTTTTGCCTTGGAAGAAAAACATCTGGAAGAAGAAGAGATAAGAAACAGGTGCATACCAAGTTCACCAGAAGAATTTGGAGTCCTGTGGGTGCCACTAACTCAGCTGTCAGTAGTTAGAGCTGAAGGAAAGGCCATGAGTGGATGGGGAAAGAAGGAAGTCTCCATGCTCCTGTTGTGTGAACCAGTACTGCATGCACTCCAGAGACTGTTGTAAAGGGAAAACTGTCTCTCTCTACAGTCATAGATATGTTGTGGAGCTGAATTGTGCCTTTTTGGAACAGGCAAGGGTCTTGCTGAAGGAGTACTAGCTTAACTCTGCACTTGAGCCCTAGGCAGAGGGTCAGCCTGTGCTGGGCGGTTGAATCCTTTCCAAACCAGATGTCTCTATGTGGTTCTGGACCTGGTAATGCAGAGCCCATTTCAGTGGCCTGATCTGCTCTGCCTCTGAGTGATGTTTGAGCATGGCTCCAGCTTGGCCCCATTCAGAGGTGATTTGGCTGGTCATTGCAGACGGGGATAAACTGCCTCCAGCCTGAACCCACCTTTGCACTTTTTTCTCTTGTCAGACAGTGTGATGTGCGTATGAATGAGACTCCCATGGTAAAACAGCTCCTGGTTTTTATTGAAAAATACATACTGTCTAGAAGCCTGAAAGCCAACTGAGTAGTCAGTGGCATTCTCTGGCTGAGAAATTCACCAAAGGGCTGTTCTTAAGCGTCTCTTGTTTAGGTGGAGGACAGCTTGCTTACACTGGAGCTTGCATCAAATCCAAGCGTGACTCCTGCCATCAGGCACAGCAGCAGCAGGGGTGGGAGGCTGAAGTGGAGCTGTATTTCTGCAGGAGCCCTGTGCATGCAGCCCTGCAAGGCCTGGGGGAGGGAACCCCACTGTGTCTGAGGCAGAGCCAAGCTAGTCTGGATGAGTTCAGTGAGTGCTGTGAATGTCTCATCTGCTTGGACATACCCTTAGCAGGGTAGAGTACTTCCAGCTCTTAATCCTAGTATCCCAGCTTTCTTTTAGCTCTGCCTGAAAGGAAAGGCTAGGGGCAGAGAAGATGGGTGGTGGGAAAATAGCATGCAAAGGCTTGCTTGCTGCTTCGCTTAGATCAGGTCTCTGAGTTGGACTCTGTAGAATAAATGACCAGTGTATGGATAGCATGCCACTGAGCAGTGTAACCTGAATAGAGAATGCATTAGGCAAGGGGAAGCCAGGTGGGATGGAAGTGGAGGAAAGGATTGGTAAGGAGAGAGCACAGCACTGTCTGCACAGCTTTAGAAGAAAGGCTTGGATTTAAACCCATGCCTGAATCACAGCAGCTTTCCCAGCCGTGGAGCAGCATGGTGCTGCTGACCCAGAGGAGGGAAGGAACAATTTGGGAAAACCCACCAAGCCTATGACCTAGAAACCCTTCTTGCAGGCAAACACAATCTCAAGGTTCTGGAGCTGTATCACAAATGCACTTTTGTTTGCCTATGCAGATTAACTTCTGTTATAAATCGTGGCTGCAGCTGTCATCTGGTTAGTGCAGATAAATAACTGCTCTCCTGGAACCACTGTCGGGTCCCCCTTGCTGCCCAATCCAGTATTACACATGAGCATTTAAAAAGGCTGCTTGAAGTTGGTGGTGGACCAAAATCTGTGGCTGTTGCAGATGTAGTCCCCTTGGATGTACAAAATGCTTCCTTGATTTTGCTTTAAGTGCTAGAGGGGGGAAAAATGAGACCAATTGATTGTATCATAAATGAAACAGCATTTGGTCCCCAAAGCTGCAGAGAATCTTTTTTACATTTGACCTTCTGAAGGTTTGAGTCATTCTAAAAAAATCCTGAAAGGGTTTGTTCCATAGGAAACTTTGCACATGGTTTAACGTGAGCCTAGTAGTTTAAAATAAAACTACTGCTGTAAAGTACTATGTATATCTCCTTGTGTGTATAATGTCTCATCTTTGTGACTTACTATACACATGCCATATGTAGCATCCTGAAATCTGTATATTTATTTAAGTCTATTGATTTTTTTTTTTTAGACAGTAGTTTGCAAAATTTAATTTGTAATAAATAATGTTAAAAGTCAATACCACTTTTCTTCCTTATTTGATGGCTGGGGGGTGGTGGATGAAGTGAAAGAAATCCAGATGGCCAAAAGGACTGTGAAAGTGAGTGGGACAGCAGAGCTGGGTGAGAATGGGGAGGCTCTGTAGTCTTGTGAATAGTCGTGAGCAAAATTTCAGTTCAAAGTGAATCCATTCAGCTGACTTAAACATTCCTTAACTTAAAATAAATACCATGTTCCTTTCTAGATGTCTATGGAAACATAGATGTGAAATTACCCCCAACCTGTTCTTAGAGCTGTGGATGCTGACACCAACTTGAATCCATGTGCCAAGGGGTCCTGTTACTGTTTTCCCATGGTTGAATCCTTTGCTTCAAATCCTCTTCACAGCTCTGTGACTGTAGGTGTCAACATTGCAGGGACAGAGCAACCACACACTCTCTCCTAAGCCCACCAATTTTTAGATCTCAGTTTTGCTGATTGTATTTCATTTTTTTTTAAGTACACTTAAAAAGCACTGTAGCAGAACTGCTAGCACTTTTTATAAGTGGATTTAAAAATTCATTTGATGGTCTTCTTTACATAAAGACCACACCATAGGTTGGTGTAGTTAACTCAGTGAATCTCATGGTCCAGCAGTGTGGAGGAATTGAGAAAGAAACTTTAATGGAATAGCTAACACTGGGCTTGCTGCATACCCAGAAACCATAGCACTACTTCATGGGTTCCATGGCTTCCTGGAAACAGTAGTTCAGAGAGCTACAGCCCCATCCTTTCCTGCTGCGCAGCTTTCTGGGCTGACCTGCACCTCCTATGGCCAATCCTCCTGTGACTTGGTGTTAGAGTGTGTGAAAATCAGATTTTTTCAAACGTTTCTGTGGCAATAAGTCATAGTTTCTATGACTTTAATGATAAAGGTCCACGATAAAAAGGGTTTTGAATTACAGGTAAAAAGGAAGAAAAGGTACCCTGGAACACTGCAAGTTTCCTACGTATAATATCTGAGGTGCAATTCTCCCCTCTTCTGCTCAGTATTGTTCCACAACAGGCCCGAGAATTTTCCTTGTTTCGAGTAATTTCCGTGCTTGGTCTGATTTCAGGTGGTGTGAATGAGGAAGCTGAGGACTGCTGGAAATTCCTACACTTCCCAGGAAAGATTTCTCCATCATCTCAAATGTTTATTGAGATAACCTTGGGCCCAGCCTTTTATTTGTCTTTTTTAAGTCACAGAAGAAATAGGACAGTAGTCAGCCTTTGGTCTCAGAGGTGAAAGCATCCCTGCTTGGGTAGCTCGAGGCCCAGCCAGCCATGAGGGTAATAGCACCAGGGGAGCATCACATCTGCTGGATATGGGACCATAAGAAATGCTCACTAGTCCTGCTACAGTATGTAGGCTTGAAGCAAGCCATCCAAACAGGGAGAGAGAAAATTTGATCTAATCCATTTGTGGTTGGGTTTTGGTTTATTCTTCTGACCCTCAATGAACAGAAGAAAAATTGACATAGGGATGAATGATGGAAAATATTCCAGAGCAGGCTATGCTTATTCATTTGGGAAAGTTTTGGATTCAGTGGCAAGTACCACAGAAGGAAATACTGGAAGTCAACATATCTTGAAAACGTGTTTAAAAATACCGCAGGCCAGACATCCAGAAAAGTCCCCCAAGGCCCTGATCACAAAATCTCAGAACACCTTCTTGCTAGGATCTTATCTGAGGACTCTTAGGTGTCCCACCACATGCTGAGGAACAACCTGAACCTGGCAGTAACCCCATGGTGTTGTCTGGAACAATGCCGACATCTGTGCAAAGCCCAGCCCTTCAGGTACAGTTTTAATTACAAGAGCTAATTAGGTATCACCCAAGGGAAGAAGAGAAGGGTGATGCTTAAGAGCATCTTAATTAGGGTGAAAAGGGAGAAGAGAAAACTGTGTTTATTCTGAGGTTATTGAATACAGGGATAAAGATTAGCTGAAGTAGATTGAAGGAGGCATATTTTATAAATTCTCATATGAATGAGGAAAGAACAGAATAACGAAACTTTATTTAACAGGAAAATCCAGGAAAGCAGGCAACTTCCAAAGTCAGGTCTAAGTATAAGTGATAGGGTATCCTTCCTAAGACACAACTTTTTGATTGACCAGTTCTTTTTATGATTGACAATTCTCATGAAAGTGGATGTATTGTGTTCAGCATGTGACTCGCATTTTTTCTGCATCAGGATTTCCTGAGGAAGAGCCCTTTATAGATGGCCCACAGGCCACTAACTTTCCTTCTTCACAGTGGGACAGTTTTGTCCTCACTGGGTTAGGCAGTATTTTTTTTATAGGACTTGGTTCACATCTCGTATTTGTTGAAGTGATAGGTTCTGCGCAGGAGAAGATGCATTGAGATAAGAATAGAAGGATGCTTTGAGTGAGGGGTATTTGGGTGGATGCTTTTTCAAGGCCAGGCCTTTGATACTTCCATGGAAAGTAGTTGTCTGTGGCAGATACCTACTTTGCTATAAGATTTTCCTGCCTGGCATTTTACAATTTTGCACTGGTTTGGTCTGGATTACTCTGCAGAAGAGCTGGGCCTTCTGAAACAAGACCTAGGATCCAACAGGAGGGGAGGGGAAATCAGATAATGGGTGCAGGGTCATGCTTTGCCATGGGTCAGCAGCTGGTCCTAGTGCCTTTGATTTTGGCACCTCTGGCCTGAGCTGCAAGGTCAGTGGCTCTGTGGAGGTTGAATATGATCCAGCAGTATAGAACACCCAAACAGTACTGTTGGCCTCTCCAGCAGCTGCATCTCTATCTGTAGGTTTGAATCTATTACAGAATTCTTTCACTCTTGCATGTGACTGAACACAAAACTACAAGGGAATGAGGCAGATATTGTGCAAAAGGTCTTCTCTCTGGGAAATACCTCCTGTGAGCACTTGTGCTGTAATGCCAAGCTTGGAATAATGTAGTTAATATAGTGGTGTTCTCCACCACCGAGAGGCTCTCCAATGATCTTGGCCACGGCCAGGGTGCAGCCCTGTGGTTTGACTTGCACCCTTCATACTATGGCAGGACACAACACATGTCAATGGGTAGTTCTAGCCAAGAAAATAGAGGGCTTGATTAAACTTCTATGTTTAAAGTTGCCAAATTCCATCTCTAGCTCCAGTATCCTTGGGTATGAAGATTACTGACTTGACTGGTTGTCTTGAGCTGGCTGAAGGGAGGAACAAGTGGATCTGCAGTGAACGTCAGCTCCATAATTCATGCCTTCTTCCACAGGCTGGTGAGCTCTGTGGTCAGCTGCATCCCACATCTTCAGAATCTCTTAGCTGTGGGGCAAGAATACTCACAGGCTCTTTGGATGTTACGCCCAGGTCTAGGCATCATAGTAACTGAACACAACCTGTCTTATCTGATCCAGGCAACAGTGAAGTATAAAACACTGAAAACACTCCCGTGGGAACTAGGTCTCAAGTTTAACCCTTAATCACTTCCTTTAAGAGCAGGTTGGTAGGAAAGCTGAGGCAGGCAGAGCTGGCATAAAACTGTTGGGTGAAGAACATCTCTATCTGTCAGACTTCCCCTGACACTCAGCAGGAGCATTGTACTGCCTGTGACCCTATTTGAAGTCCTTTCCTAAACCTCACACCTGCTCACTGATGATTTACTGGGTGTCTCTCCACATCTCACTTCTGTAAGACCTTTGAGAAGACCTTACAGCCACTGCCTTATTGAAAGGGAACAGCATGTTCCTCTTCACAGCACTGCTCCTTCAGTTTGCCCTGCAAAGGCAAGATGATTTCACTGGCCTCCCTGAGGGAAAGGCTTCTCAAAGTGGTGAGGTTGGCAACAATCATCTGCAGCAGGACAACTCTGCACACTTTGGTCCTCTTCCCTCCTTTAGCATTGACTCTGATGCTAGACTGAACACCAGTGGGAAAACTGAGCTGGTAGAAATCCAACTCAGGAGAAGCGAGAAAGGAAGTTTCTGAGGGTTTAGTGGCTTCAGCTGGGTCAGATGAGTCTGGAGTTGAAAGATGAAGCCTCACGAGCAGCTGAATATCTGGCTGAGACTCTGATATGTGCAAGGCCACCAGGACCATTGAGCTTTTGCAGGTTGACTTTACCATAGAAATGGCTTCTGGTGATTTTGGTTTCTCACTCAGGTAATAACAGGAGGCTTGTGAGAGGATGGAAGTTGAAGCAGGAAATTTAACTGGACATAGTCAGATTAAGTAATCACATAGTTTAAAACTGTATTCGTTAGCTGTAGTGGGTGACAAACACAGGCTCATGCCCCACCCTGGCAATGAGCTCCAGGTAAGTATATCCTTGGTCCTACAAGGAGTTTGGTGAAGCATGGGAGTTGTAAACATCCTTAGCAACACACTGTATGAAAATGGAGTTAAAACCTTCAATGTGCCCTGCAGCAAAAGCAAGCAGTCAGCAGAACAATCTCCCACCACTGGAAGTGGACCCTCTCCAGGAGCACAAGGCTGGTGGTTGCTTTCCCATGCTCACGGCATGGATTTTTTTGGAAGCGGTGCAGCGGAGTGGTATCCTCCCTTTCTCTGGTTGTATTGGTGAAGGGGTGGGAGGATGCCACTGGCTCAGTTAAAGAGTCTGTGCTGGAAGTCATTATTCCTGTGTGCATCTGGAGCACACTGGAAGTACAGCTCAGTTCATAGTTAGTGTAGTCTGAAGGACAGGGTATAAACACTTTGCTGAAGAGCTTTCCCTTGAGAATTAACAGGAAAACACCTGAAGTGCTGCATTCCAGAGGAAAGAGTGACAAGGCTGATCAGAAAGGCTTTCACAAATTCTTGTCTGTGACAGGGTTGTTCTGGCAATATACCTAGGAGCTGTGGGTCTACCAGAGGGTCAAAAATTATCCTCCCTTTCTTCCCAAAGACAGAGACCTCCCTTCAGCATATCCATCCATTCATTTTATTATGACCCTAATAGCACATTATTTGCAATATGTGTTAACCAATTAAATAAGTCACCCTGATGGCTGGGCTTTTGTTTTTGTAGTTTTCAATACATGCCATGAAAAACTCTAAGACTTCCTTTCATCAGCGAGACCATAACAGTTTAGACAAGATCTGAAATAGTGAATAACCCTCTCCCTGGGGATTTGATGTCAAATACGAGGTATGCCTCTGTGACTTTATTATTAAAACAGAATGATCTCCCTCCAGCTCCGTTGGAGGGGGAGGAGGAGAAAGCACACATGGAGCAATTAAGAAAAATGTCTGTGACCTTCAGCAACTTAATCAGCTGCCAGTGTTCTTCCTAATAGTGTGCTAATGGTTAAGTTCTTTTGGATGCCATAAAAAGTGCTATAACTGGAGGCTACAATAAAGTGCTGATCAACCCATCAAATGAGTCAATCCAAAAGTAATATCTGTCTTCGTAATGACTATAATAAAACCTATGTCAAAGCCAGGAGATGACGTGAATAAGAATGCTGCTTAATTATGCTGGGCTGCAGTACTGGGTGAATTTGCCACACTTCTGCAAACTTGCTCTTGGGTGACATTCCCACTCCTGCCTAGGAAAGCCAAATTTTATATTTGTGTGGCCAGTGCTCCACAGACAGCCCTAAGAGGCTTGGGCAGGTGACATCTCCATCCAAACTGACCAGAGTTTTGGTGCAGAAAAGGCTGTTGAATTTTGGTTGGGTCTGTTCATCCTGGCAGTATCTGTCCTGGCAAAAAGCAGGATGGAGGCATAACTATGATTCCCTTTTTTGAAAAGTTGGGGCTGGGAAGAGGAGAAAGGGTGTTTATAAATTCCATGTATCTCAGTGTAAAGATAGACAAATATTTAATGCCATGGTATTGAAAAAGGGTGAAAGCTCACTGAAGCACCCAACAGCACCATGGGATGAGGTAGTCAAGTGCTATGCTAAAAAGGAGTAGATGTATAATGAAGCAGAAAGCATCCCTGGCAAAGAGGAAAGGCCTGGGTGAATCAGAGACACCCTTCCTGGTGCTGGGAATGGAGCCATGAAGCTGACAAAGGTTGAACACCACCCCTGAGTATTTACCATGAAGAAGGTGGTGATCAAGTGTCCTTCAAAGGTACCTCATGGGATAACAGGAGCAGAAGAGCTGGAGAATTCTTCATGCATGCTGCCTTTTCTTGATCTCCCTGAGGGCTGAGGGCACTCAGCACCCCTAGGCAACTGCTCATCTCTTGCAGGATGGAACACAACCCACACTGGGCTTTCTCTCTGACCCCCACACCCTTTACAAATCAGGTTTTGCCTGTCTTGCTGTTTGCAAAGGCACAGGTGAATAATGAGGTTAGTGGGCAGTGAGTAAACCAACACTGGGATTTTAAATCTCCCTGCTTTGGGAATTGTCCTTCTGTCCACAGGCAGTGGGGGAATCAGGTGGAGCATGAAGGGACAGCGGGTGTCAGTAGCCGAGGCACCTGCTGCTATCGATGGAAGGATGGCAGGTTTTTTTCTTACAAAATATATCTAGAGTTTTGGGATCCCTTTGAGCACAAAGCTGCTCTCCAAGATGCTAAGAAGCACGAATGTAATTCGCAATCCCAGCATGGAGCTGGTGGAAAACATTCCACAGCCTTTCAAGGAATGGAGGAGCGGATTCCTCCCCCATCGGTAAAGAAAACAGGATGCAGGCCACATTCCTGCTCACATAGACAAAGCTCTCCACACCAGCACAAACACATTTTCTCAGTTCCAATTAAACCCTGGCTTTATATCACCTTTCTGCTGATAAGGGTCTGATTAATGGAAGAATTGTCTTTTTTTTTTTTTTAATAAAGTCTCTGGTGCTAATTGTTTTTTCCCCTCTCTCATTTCTTGTTCTAAAGGCGCTTTCGAGGAGGGCTGCTGATTGTGCTGGAAGTTGTATGGGAACACTTAGTCTCTTCCTGGTTTTGTTTTTTGAGCTAACTGCTGCCACTGAGACTAGCAGGTCCAATAGACAAATCACCTCTGTGGATAACCAGCAAAATCCTGCCCTTGTGCCTCCCGATAAACAAGTGCAGATTCATGTGTTTGTTCATGACACAGAAAGCGGCCAGAACAATGATTTGGTGACTTTTTGCCAGTGTTGTTTCCTCTAGAGAGCCGACTTCCCTTGCAGTGCCTCAGGTGCATAGCAACAGCTCAGCAAAACAAAAGCCAACCACTGCAAGGCATTTGAAAAATATTATCCTGGTCCGAAGGGTGGGGCTCACCTTCCCATCAGCACTCGGGTGCTGGGATCAGCCCCAACGCCAAACCTTCCCGCAGTGCAGCCACGGGCATGCCAGACTAATTGACTAACCATTCTTCTTCCAGGTAAAGCTGTTGGAGCAGTACAAGAGGTGGCTTCTGATCTGAGCCCATGGAGGATGATGCGATGATGTGCACATGTGTCATAGTTTAAGCAAAGGTCTGGAGTCTTAATTTAAAAATGTGGTTTCTTTAGTCATCAAAGCACCTTTGCTCTCTGCCCTCCATGGGGTAATGTCAGGTGGGAATGGCTCCATCACCATGTTCATGATAGAGCCCCTGAGATGCAGAGACGTGATCAGGGAACCAGACTGTTGCTCATGCCTCAGCCACAGTGCAGGTAAGGAGTGCTTTACAGACCCTGGCTTCTACAGAGCTGACACTAAGACCTAGCAAGGAGATGTCATACTTGGCCTCTGAAGTGTCCTTGAGCATCTTGGAGAAGAAGAGTCTCAGGGGGAACCTTATTGCTCTCAACAACTACCTGAAAGGAGGGTGCGAGAGGGGGGCTTGGACTCTTCTCCCAACTGACATGTGACAGGACATGATGAAACGACCTCAAGTTGTGCCAGGGGAGGTCTAGATTGGATACTAGGGAAAATGTCTTCACCAAAGAGCTGTCAGACATTGGAACAGGCTGCCCAGGGAGGTGGCGGAGTCACCATCCCAGGAGATTGTTTGAGACGTGGATGAGGTGCTGAGGGACATGATTTAGTGGTGGGATTGGCGGTGTTGGGTTAATGGTTGGACTTGATGATCTTAATGGTCTTTTACAGCCTAAAAGTTTCTATGAATCTTTCTCTCTTGCCTGTGCTGGAGCAGTTCAGCTCTGCATTGTCACTGTGTCCCTGGGGAAGTTCATAAGGAGATGGTGTTGCAATGATTGATTGATAGAGCAGAAATGGCTGAGACCCTGAGCTTCCCTCCTAGACATGCCAGCAGAGCGGAAGCACAGCCAAAGAGCTCAGAGGGACAGGATGTGAAGGAGACCAGCAAAATCAGTGACTGATAAAGCAAATGGAAATTGTGAACAAAGAAGGAATAAGCCAGTCTGGGCCAGTGAGACTGAAGATGTCTGAATTAATGGGAGAAATCCTCTGGTAAAAGCCTTGTCTCACGCCTTGCAGGCTGCTGTCACACTCGCTGGGCTGGTCTCACCTGTAGGAAACATTCAGGCTTGACTGTGCTGCTGTGTCCACCTGGGCATGTGCTGTTTGGTGAAGCATGGTGTGTGCCTGCTGTGTGTGGGGTGTGTGTCATTCAGCCCACAACAGCACATTTTCTCAGGTTGTGCAGTACTGCCCTGTTGATTGCTCTCCTACATTGGCTGATGGATGACTGCCTTTTCCCAGTCAGGCTGGCCTTCTCCTTTCCTCTATTTCCACATTTCCCTAACTGCTGCTTTCCACACCTTCTGCACATCTTTCCTCATCTCCATCCCATGGCTATGGTCTCCTGCTCTACTTTTTCTTCCCCTTTCTCTATCTTTCTACCTTTTTGCTGTTATGACTGCACCATAATTTACATTTTTTCTTTCACCTTTTCCTCTGTGCTCTTCCTTGCTCTTCTATTTTGCTTTCTACAGGAAATGAGTTTTTAGATTTAAGTCAGAAAGAGGACATCAGGGCAAGAAAAAGGATGGGTGAGAGATGTCAACAGATGAGACGTGAAAGAGAAGCAGCATGAAAGGGCAGCTCAGTGTCAGTTCATGCTTATAGGATAAGCAATGAAATGAATTTGTCACAGTGTCTATATCCATATTGCTAAGGGCACCCACCCCATAGGCAGATTCTCATCTCCTGGCCCAGTGGGGATGAGCAGCTCATGTCCCACTCTGCAGGAGGATTCCTCCAGGGCACAGTGCCTGGGTCCAAACATCTCTCAGCATGGCTCTTTTCTGAGATTTTTTGAAATATTATTGGTTTTGTAGTGGTTTCTCAGGTCACAATGATGGCTTTGTCACAGCACGAGGTTTCTGTAGCACAATGCTGAGGACATGTGTTGTGTGATTTAAAACCCAGCAGGAGAGCAAGGGGGGAGAGCTCGTAGACACCCAGTCTGCTGGGAGACATTGGGATGGAGAACAGCCTGATCCATGCTGCCTGCAGGGAGTCGTCCCTGGACCACATTGTCCGCAGAACCACATCTGCTTTGCATCAGAGAGGGTGATCCAATGCATCTGACAGCACAGACTTAGCTGGTATAAACCAGCTGAATATGGCATTGGAGAGATTCTCTGAGGACGAGCCATGGGACCAGGAGTCGCCTGAGCAGTCAGGGAAGGTGACACCAAATCTGCTAGTAGCCGTGCCCAAATCTGGATGGTGTGTGGTGCATGGGAACCTGCTCAGTCGAAAGGGACCTGATGCCACAGCTACAGCCCCTCTGGGCTGTGAACAGGAGAAATGGAGATGTGGACTTATCATGGACAGGTCTGAAAGACATTTGACCGAAGTGTCCTTGAGGTAAAAGTTTATGTGTTAGGTCCAGCACAGGGCACTGAAAGGAGCCATGGCAGGGAACGGGGAATTCTCCAGCCTGGCCTAGACAAGGTGTCAAACCAGATGGTTCAAATGGGTCCTTCCAACCTCACAGTCTCTCAGATGTTACTTCAGAGAATGGAGGAGAAATTTTGGAGATGATGGAGTGAATTGGCAAACAGTTGGCAAAGTTCTGGCTCTTGGGGGAGACAAATGAGAAGGTGGCACACCAGGATGGCAGGAGATTTCAAGGAGCAGCTGCAGATCCAGGGCTGACACTGAGAAGTTTTATACAAGTTCCTTGGGAAAATTGACCAAAACAGCCCTTGACAGCCTTAAAACCTGAGGGTAGGTATGGGTTTTTCCTTCCTCATTGTCATTATCTTCCTCACAGCATCGCAGGACAGGAAGCTGCAAGCATTGCCCCCACAGACACTTCAAACAGGATGATATTGCCTTATTGGGGGAACAGCTGATGTTTCATGCTGCCTGAACGTTTTATGGTGAGAAATCTTCTTTTTCTTACCTGCTAGAGCAACAATTAGAATATTTAGGCCTCTGGTGAAGATGGTTATAGGTAGGGTTCTCAGCTCACACCTGGAGCTGTCGCCAGACACAGTGTTCAGTAGCAGAAGAAGCTGGCTGCCTTCGTGTCTGTTCTCACTGCCAGGAAAGAAATTGGGAACATTTTTCTGTGTTGTGTGTACTTGGCATGTGTGGGCCACAGAAATATTTGCACGCACATAATTAAGGGGATGGGCACAGAGAGATGCAAAAAGGTACAGGTCCAAGCTCTAAATACAACTGCCCTCTCCACCAATGCACTCTAAGCATAGATACGCAAAACTTGAATTGTAGCATCATCACTCTCAGAGAAACTCAGTTTGTGCACAGCTGTTTCCAGTTCTAAATGCTCAGAAAAACCCTAGAAAGGGTCTTTGGGTCCATCCAGAGCTCTCATTCACTCCTTCGCTCCCTCTAGTTATCACTACCTAATGCCAAGGGTGCAGGAGACCATGAAATGCTGCACAAGCATCAAACCAGTTTGATGGCTACATGCCCTTCACTGAGCATCTGCATGGAGCTGCACAAATTCCCATGTAGAGAAGAACTGAGGCATCTGAAGGTGCATACAAGAGAAAAATTAGGCAAAAGGCCAGAGAATGGAGCCTCAGAGATGGAGCTGGGAACCGGGTACTTGTTGTGGAGCAAAGTGGGAGTCATCAAGGATCCCTGCAACGTGTAGAACTGGGGAAGGTTCCCACCAGACCTTAGAGGTGTTAAAGAGCTGGGGAAGTTCAGTGTGGTGGTGCTGCAGTTTTTCTGTCCTTCTTTCTATCTAAACGACCCCAGTATTTTGTTGCTGTTACTTCTGTGTAGTTGGATGCTGTTAAGTCTACAAACAAAGGTAGATATCCCAGCTGCTATTCTTGCATGATTACATTCAAATGTTGAATGCTGAAAGGATATCCAGTATGGGATGATGCATGCACAGGCAGAGCTGCATGTGATGGGCACTTAGAAGTCCCTTGGACAGAGGGATATGTGTTGTAACTGAATGGCTGGACAGTCAGGTTCTGCCCATTGAGGGCTTGTTCCTTCCTAGTGTGTTGTATGATGTGTATAACTTCCAGTAATAGTGTTAAGCAAATACCAAGCATTCATACATGTCTTTGTTACCATGGGAGTGTGTCAACAATTAGGGCAGATGTGGCAATGTTAGTGGGGCTAAGAATGACCTGAAGTGTGTGTGTGAGGGTATGCTGCTTCCTGTGCACCTTGCTTTGGGGATGTTGGTGTGCACCCTGGTGTGTCCTGACCTTGTCTTTCCCTTGTAAAAAAGAGGAGTCAAAGCAACTAGGCTGTTACCCCTTTGCACCATCCTCTTTTGGTCTTTCTCCTCAACCATACCTCTTACCAAATACATAATTTTGGCTTCTGAGAGATGAGCTGGAGGGCTTCAGTGGGGGGGCAATTGTAGAGTTTGTGGAGCCATGTCTCCATGGCACACAGGCATAAACCTTGAGGATAGGTATGGAAATTGGGAAAAAAAATCATGCAATGCAAATCTAGTTAGGTAAAGGACACTGAAAAAGTTTTAGGTGCTAAGACATATACAGTTCAGCTGCACCTCTATTGGTCGTATCCCTAGAGCAGTTAGTAGAGTACTTTTTCACTAAGCTCAGAAATTTAAAAAATTGTGAATCTGTATGAAAATGACTTCAGTAACTCTGACTTCAACATCTGGCTGTATGAAGAATGCCAATGGGGGTCTTTTTTAATTGTTCTTTTGATGTTGAGCCAGAAAATGTCATGTTTTAAGTGTGCTTTTCAACAATACTTTAATCTTTATGAAAAGAATGGAGTCTAATATCACACCATGACTCTAGGAGTTAGGGATTTAAGGAAGATGTCAAATACAAGTTGTAACACCGATTACTACATCCTGGTCTTGGAGAGGGATCCCACTTTCCAGTTAGAAACCTGGAGCCTTAGTCCAACTGGTCAGCTATTTGTTATCTTGAAAAGAAACACACTTTGTGAAGACCTTCAGCCTTGGCTGCATGCCCAATGCCCCACTGCCTGAACAGTGATTGATCTGCCCTCTCAGATCAGGGGTAGCAGAGAGTGGGAGAATGTGGGCAAGCTGGAGCAACACCTTCACAGCTGATGCTTTCTTCAAAGGCTGCTCTCTTTGTGTCACCTATGAATTTTAGCCAATTAGCTTCTAGGGTGTGATTTAAATATTGTTACTAATGTTAATGTAGGGTGTGTATGTTTTGATACTTAGAGATTGCCTGCAGGCTGGAAATAACACTTGTCATCCAGAGGGGAGAGGGAGCAGCAGGGCCTGGAGACCTGGCAATGAATAATAGATGTTTGCTACCCATCAGAGATGTCCAGTCCTCCGTGAGATCCTGCTTACAGCACTTAATGACCTGAACTGGTAGATCTGTAGCTCTCTTTTTGCAGAACCCCTTGATAACAGGTGGCAGTGTAGAACATTACCTCATACACTCTGGTGTGTGTTTCAAACCTGCCCCCAGGTAGCTCTGCTAGGGAAAGAAAGCAAGACAGGCCCTGTTGTTCCTGGTATCCTCTGCTGTCATGGTCTTGGAAGAAGCCATGCGTGGCTGGAATCAGGAAGGTGATTTCTTTAGATCATTCCACACTGTGCAGCTCTCAGTCAAGGTTTTAAATGAACCTCTGTACCCAGCATATGGAAAAAGTCTTCCATAGCTTGAGTGGGGTGAGAGAAGGAATGATGGTGGGGTCTGTAGCATATGCAGGGTGGATTACCCTATTTGTCTGTAGGTCTTGGCACTGGTCCAGCAGAAGGTATTAGTTATCGTGTGGTTCAGTGCTGCACTGCTTAAACAGGGATGGAAATCCTGAGCCTTGTTTGGCACCCTGGTCCCCAGATCAGCAAAGTGGAGAGAGGCACCTTGGATGGGACTGTTGATATGGCATCAGAGTACAGTCCGGTCTGTAGGAGATGCCCAGGTGGGGACAGTGTGAGAGTTCTTCATGGGCCAGTTTCAGGGCTGCTTGGAGATGCTACTGGGGGTTGGATTTGCACCCTGAAATGGCTGGCTGTGATTCTTTGCCAAACCTATGCCTTTCTCTGCTAAGTCAGCCTTCTCCAGCAGCACAAGACTCTGGTTAGATCACTGACTGACTGCAGGAGCTGGGTTCCCTGAACCTCCAGGCACTACTCTACTCAAAGATGTTTAAATATGCCTTTCCAAAGGGCCTGACCATCAGTCTGAGAAATTTTCTAGGTGGGAGAGTTTTCTACCTCCCCTGTGAAGCTGGGTCTCTGCTAAAATTCAAGCGCTGAGTGGTCTCGTTCCCGAGGTGAGGGTTGTAATGACTGCAGGTTGCCACAGGCTGAAGAACCAGGGACAGAGCTGGCTGTTTTCTGCACCCCAAATGGCCTTGAGTTGTGTAGATATAGGAATGCTGTTGATCAAAGTCAGGATGTACGTAAGGAGATTTCTACCTGAAATCTTTGTCCTCTAGGATATCTCCAGGGCCTAAAACCAAACAAAGCTTTCCTGGATCACATTCTGCATTTTCCTACCTATTACCACCCACTAGGTCCTTCTCATCAACATTTCATAACCTTGTGGATTTCACTTGTCTTTATGCAGGACAAAAAGCTCTTAAAAGTCTGGTTGGACATACTTAATCAGAACAACCTTCTCTTCAGCCTCACAGATACATCCATCAGATGTTTTGTGCTCAGCTTCCTCTTGTGTCCATGTCTTCAGAGGGAGAAGAGGTATGTTTTTGGTGGCAGCACAGGGAAGCCTGGTGCTGCTGCTTTGGAAGTAATTCTGAAACTGGTAGGACAGTTTGAAACCATGTTTTGCTTATGACTCTAATCAGCCAGGAATGAAGCAAAAGTCAGCAGTGTATCCTTCTCTTGAGTTACTTACGACACTGATTTAGAAAAGTGCGTGGTATTTAAAGAAGTAATTCTGAAAGTAAGAGATGGTGCTTCAAGGAAATTTATTATGGTTTATCATCAGTCAAACGTTGAAACTCTTGCCCTGCTTTGAGACTGAGAATGATTTACTCAGTTTGCCTTGCTGTAGCATGAACAAGCTTTATGCATTTTTCTAACTACATTGCTTACTTGAAAAGCTAGGCACCTGCTTCTTAGAGTGTAGACACCGGCTACTGCTAACAGCTAGCTGAACTGGACCTCTAACACAGCTAAGTGGTTAGCCTTGGCTTCTTAGCTTTTGTGTTTATTGCAGAAGATCTCAGCTTGAACATAATTTGCAAGCTAGTCGTAGTGGAAAGCAGAACTCTGACTCCTTTGAATTCTGGTCACTGACATCCACAGCATCTGACCAGGCTGAGCCAGTCCTTCTTCACTAATGAAAAAGCACTTGGATTTCACTTGAAAAGTTTCAAATGCGTTTAACGTGCCTGTCTTGTTCTCCCTTAAACCCTGTGCCATCACCAGGGAAGGAGCCATCAGAGACTGTTCCCTCTAATGCTCTTTGTGGCTTCACTTACTCTCAGGTGACATAAAAACATCATGCTTTTTTCTACATGACTATTTTGTAAGTGATACTTGGAGGTCTAGCTGTTCTGGGTCTACTTCTTTCACTCTAACCTATACACTCTCATAAAAACATACATATAAAACATTGACTCCCAATATATGGATTTTCCCAGTGCCAGGGTAAGTACATTTTATTTTGTCCTGTCCACTTTTTTTATTGGTTTATGACCACATGATTTAGCGAAAGGTTCACTGAAGCATTTTAAGGCAGTTTCAAGTGTAGAATATTTTTTTATTTTTATATACTGCTTGTCAAGAATGTTTGGCCATGTTAATATGTGTATGATGGTGATAGAGGAAGAAGAGAAAACAGAAGAAAATGAGAGTTTAAACCTCTTTAAAAGACTGTAGCAGCTTTCTGCATAGATCAGAACATCATTATTTGACTGTTCCACACCTCAGCGTGGCCTGAAATGAAGAACAAGTGGTTCAGAAACAGCAGTGTTGACATCATATGTATGCCTGAGATGCTTTGGTCTTCAACCCTACTCTCTACAGAGACTGTTGCCATTCTGACAACACAAGAAATGGGTAAAAATGGAATAACTTCTACAGGAAGCAGCTATTCAGAGGCATCTGCTGACAGACAAGGAAAATGTTCTTGATGATCTCCAGTTCCGTTCTTGGTCTCACATGAAATCATACTCTTACACCAAGAATACCAGGTCTGCCGTGGAAGGCAAGGAGTGGGTGATGTGGGGAGGTTGCAAGGATGTAAGAAATGCATTCACAGTACACAGGTGTGTGGGATACTGAGCTTTAATCCTTTTCCAGGGTCAGGGTGGAAATGTGTCAGTCAGTGGAATTAAGAGCAAAATGCCAAGATTCTGGGTAACGTTTGGAGGAGAGGAGTGATCTGGAGACACCACTTTTTGGTAATATATTATTTTAACTAGGCAACTACCTGAAACCTGATGAAGTCTGAGGTTTAAGGAGCAATCCATACAGTGCTGAGGTCACTGCCTGAGGCCAGCAAGGTGGTTTGTAGCAAAAGAAAATATAGCTGTAATTTTTGAGCAGACACACTGGAGTGGCAAGGTTTGTCTGTAGGAAGGAAAAAAGCCTAGCTTTGGAAAAAGGCATTTTCTCTTTGATAATCCAAGAACTGAAGAGGTGACTTGGTACCATGAGTCAGTCCTTGAACACAAGGAGATGTTTTAGAGGAACAGCTTTTCACCCTTGTTGACAAAACATACTGGCATTCTGTCTTTGGTTAGCATGTTTTAAGACAGGGAGGAGATACACAACCCCTCCTGGAGGAAATGGGTTTTCTTGTTTGACTCTGGTATAACAGTGGTTCTGATCTAATCTCATGCTTCAGGGCTGATCTGTAACTTGACATATGTTTGTGGGTTATGAATTCTGTTTTACTCCCTCTAAAGCATCCCAGATGAGACACAATTTTGTATGAAAATGGGGCAGAGACCCTCCAGCACCAACTTGTATGCACAGGGCCCCACATTATCACCAGGATTAGGGTTAGAAAACTTTTCTAAGATGAAATTGGCAAGTTCACAGCTTTCCTTCACTTATCCTAAGACATAAGGAAACATACCTGTTTCTGGATCCTCTCTCACCCAAGCAATGTCCCGCTGTCAGAGAGGCATCAGAATCTGGTCCTTAGTCTTCCTAGTCTTTTCTGGGTCAGACAGTCATCCATGATCAGCATGAGATACAGGTATCTACTGTCGTAAAGTCTTTGGGTTTGCTGGGTATTCTAATGTAGGAAATGTTGGACTAACCCTCTCAGGAATTAGCATTCCCCAGGCAGTGCTGCTTTGAAGTGGTTACCAGCCTAGTTAGAAGTAAATGCTGGGTGTGATAGGTATCTGCAAGGCAATAGTGTCATTCTGTTTCCTGGGGACTGGTCCTTCAATAAGGGGAGTTTCCCTTGTTGCAGGGTGCAGGTGTGAGGCAACTGCTTGTTTGGGTTGCCAAGTGAGATGCAGAGTTTGGAGAACATGGTAAAATTCTGCCTTCTCTTAAAGTCACTTCACACTTAGTCACTGGCACAAAGCTAGAGGGACCTCTGCAACTCAGTAGGAGACAGCATAGTTGAGTGATTGAAGAATTTTTCTGTTACTATCTAGTACTGAATCATACTTGCAAAACCACCTCTGGTTTCTATTAATAAGTGGCCTGCAATGATGCTTACCTGTATCTCTAGGGTCTACAAGGGTCCTGTGATGTGATTGCTTCCCATGTGATGCTGAAAAGTGCACCAATAGGTTGTGCGTAGAGCTATGCATAACTCAAGGTTTGCACTGGGAACATAGAAATGTTCCCAAATTTATTTTTTTTTCCCCAAATTTTCCTCACCAGTACTGTATTTGGTAAAAGAGCTGCCACCAGAGGTAGAGCTGGAGCTCATCCCTGTTGCAAAATGCCATGTTGGTAATGTCTAAAAGATGCTCTCAGTCTGTTCTAGAGAGGTTGCTTACTCATTTTCTTGAGTGCAAATTTGGTCTGGGCATTTGTGTTGGCAGCAATGCTGTAACACCTTGCCTTTTGGCATTGGTTATGTAAGGATCTAAATATGCTGGAGTGACTCACCTCACTCTCTGAACAGAGCTGTTGGAACAAGAATAATGCAGTGAGTTACCCCAGCAATGGGTGCAGAGGAATCCCAGGCGATATCTCCCAGCAGCCCCCCCTTGGGGGCTGCTGCTGTTGAAGACCCATTTGCTCTTCATAGGACTCAGCTTTTCTCTTCTTCCCCACTGCTATTTGTCAAATGATGTTAGACCTCCTCCAAAGATTATCAGTCGTTCCACTGAATCCCCTAGCAGCCAGGCTGGGTCATGGTGGACATCCCAAAGCCCTGCCTTGTCTCTAGGAAACCTGCATCCCATGTCCCTGTTTTATTTGCTTGCTTTCCATTTTCCTGCTCTCTTTCTAAGGAAAGCTTTAATCCGTAACCTTTGGCTGGATTCACGTTATTTTCCTTCATTGCTGTGTGCACAATCTCTTCCTTTATGGACACCATGGTGCTTAACTCTTCCATTATTCTCCACTCAACCTAGTCCTTGACTGACCTGTGTCAGAGGCTTGTGCCTCCCTGTGAGGGAGACTCAGTAGGTACCTTATATCTTCCTTCATGAACTATTTTTTCTCATTTTTGCCTATAGCTTCATCATACTCCATCAGATCCAAGATAGGTCTCTACCAAAGAGGCAGATTTGTACTTCCCATAACTTTTGTGGAAAATAGATATTTCCCAGTTTGCCACTGCATAAGCTTTGTATCGCTATCTCAAAAAGAGTGTTATCCTCTCATAAATTATGAAAACTCAATAGTATTAATACTGTGTTTGCCTTAGTTTCCAGTCCATTGTACTTTGCAAATGTGAATTCCAGTGCTGCTTATTTCTGTTTTCTTCACAAACAGAAATAAGTTAGGGAGAAGTATTGATCCATGGTACTGCTTCTTCTCTTCTGAGTGCACTTTGTTGCTGGGTGCATAGGTGCCCATTCCAACAAAATAGATGAGGAGAGACCTCGCCTTGCACACCATGGAGCCAAGAGGTGGAATAGCATCTGAGCTTCACTTGGCTTGAAATGAGTGTGACACTACGGATAAGAAGCCTCAGCTCCACAGGGGGGTCCAAACTCCAGTTGCTGGTTTGATGGTCCTTCTCAGCATCTGCATGCTGGAGAGGAGACAGCTAGTTGCCCACTCTCTGTGTCATTCCCTCTTGGCTGGTATTGCAACACGAGGAGGTCCCAGCCCCAGTCCCTACCTGTTCTCCTCCAGATGCAGTACAGAGATTTCTGCTCCTGGGGACAACTTCTGCTTCTCAGTTAATGATCTCCAACCTCTTCTGTGGAAGGGCTACAGATTTGGTTTGGGATAGAGGGACCCCAACAGAGATTTTAGTCTAATGAATTGAAGCTTAATTTTCTTAGTGACCCTTAGAAGTAGTCATTCAAATCTAGAGTAAGAAAGATCCACGTTAAAAGTGCAGGCATTGGAGCACAGGCATCACTAACCATTTCTGGACACAGGGTCATTGAATCTAGGATGCAGGTGATTTATAGAACAGCTCAAATATTCCCAACTTCTAGTGTTTTCAGTAGATGAGTGCCTACACAGCACAACATAAGCTTCAGCTTTAACAATGAACTGATCAAAGATCTTGAAATTTGGGCTGTAGGACTGAGAATGATTTTTACCTTGTCACTCTCTGCAATTTAGAGACATGGATAACTCCCAAGGAAAACCTAAAATCCCAAACCAACTACCCTACCAAAGTCCTGGTTACAGATTAAAGAGAGAAGGAGGTAGCCTGGAGGAAAGGTCAGGCACTGTGGATTAAAAAAAAAAAAGGGGAAAAAAAAACCCTACAAAGCAAAACATCTAAGGCGAAAACTTGGAAACTTTCCTGAGAGTGGAGACACTTGAATTACCTCAGAACAAAGGCTGTTGACTTTCCTCATAAGGAGAGAAATTCTTGTTTCTAAAAACGTAAAAGCTTGGTAAATAATGGTTTTCTTCTATTATTGATTTGTTAGAAGTATAAAAAAGGTAAAGCAGACACTTTGGAGTGAAGCAAACATTTAGCTGAGGTAAAATGAATGGATAAGCATTCTAGTTAGTTCAACCATTTTTATGCTTTTTGTAATTTATGCACTAGTCTGCAATACAAAAAAAGAAGTGTGAAATTGAGGTAATGAAATACTTTTTTATTCATTATTTGAGACATCTTTCTTCCCATTTCTGTGTAAACAATTTTTGAGGTAAGGATAAAATAGCAATTGCTTCTCAGAGAGACAAGTTAGTGGGCTTATGGCCACCTGATGATGTAACGGGAAGCCTTGACACAGGAGTCATCAGGTGAAGTCTGCTTGCTTTTGTAAAGGACAGGAGAGGAGGGCATCAGAACACACCCTCTAGATTTTAAAATGGTGGCTCCATTAGTAAATCTCACCAATTTAAATATGGCATACAAATAAAGGAGAGATCTGAATAGTTGTTCAAGACATGAATAATGGCTTGGAGCTACTGGCTGAGGATGGATGCCCAAGTCACTCAGAGTCCTTAGAAGAATGTTCATTTAGGGAGACTGTTGAAGGCAATTCAGAACATGGTTCACAAGCTTGGTTTTGTGAACACTTTTGGACAAGGCAGATACACTGGGAGGGAGAAGCAGCAACTGGACCTGGAGAAGGGATGTGATGGAGACATCCATGAGCAGGGGGATAGTCATGAACAGGATTTCATTTGGGCAGATCCTGAGGAAGCACATGGATATTGCTCCTTGTGGAGTGGACAAAGGATGGCAGGAGAGAGGCTAGCCGTATTGCCATATAGATAGGCATCTAATGTATAGAGGTTTTTGAATCCTCTGGTTGAGGGGAATCTTTGTGTTAAAGAGAAAAGTACAAAGGAGGGCCAGGTTTTGTTGAAAGTAAAAGTAACACCTGGTCAGTAGACTCTCGACTTTGCATAATAATTCAAGGAGGTACATATACAGCTCCCTCCAAATCATTATGCACTATCATAAACCCTGCTCTCCCTTATGCCCTCAAAGTGTAAGGTAAAAAAAAAAAAAAAAAAGCCAGGCAGGAATCAGAGACCATCCATCACACCATTCCTCTCCACTTGTGCTGTGCTCAGGGCACTGGAGACAGTTCTCTTGGGTTTCATCTGCCCCTCTCTAGAAACTCTCAAGCAGTTGTCATTATGTGTCTTACAGCTGAGTCCATCTCAAATTTGGGAAATTTACTATCTCCAAAGACCTGTGTGGATGCATGTTTAAAGTTTGCAATGTTAATATTTTTTCTTTCCCGTTTCCAGATTTTCTGTAATATCGTATCTCCTTGTTTCATTTTGTTGGAGGTAACATAAAAATGTTCTGTCAGATGATCTGAATTTCTTTATTCCTGGCAACAGTTCCCCATCAGATGCAGAACAGTGTTGCTTTCATTTTGGTGTCACTATCCTCCCACTGTCAGGTCTGTACACAATCTCTCTTCTCACTTCAAGTCCGCCCAGATTTGTG
Source organism: Rhynochetos jubatus (assembly GCA_027574665.1). Lineage (NCBI taxonomy): Eukaryota > Metazoa > Chordata > Aves > Eurypygiformes > Rhynochetidae > Rhynochetos > Rhynochetos jubatus. The sequence continues at coordinate 2,072,449 of CM050672.1, read as the reverse complement.
TAAGGCTTCTCATTTTAAAGCTACTGTTTCCAGTGGGTCAGCTGGGAGACCAGTGACACAAAACCATAAATCCCCAAATCACCACTCTGAAAAAGGGAAGTTGTTATGATGTTTAAATGTTGCTGGGAGGGACAATAAACAACAGTGTGAGTGTCAACCAGGATTCAGCAGCACACTACTTTATGATCACAATACACAATATATTTGCACACTTAAGCAACTGTAAAATTTTGGAGCCTTTATAAGCCTCCACAAAAACCTGCCAGGCTTGTGAACAGTTTCAGAGAACTATTCGGAGAACAGGGCCTCCTGATGCTCATGGAAAAGGCTCAAGGGCATGATAGCAAGGACATCCTTCCATGAATGTGCTGAATCTGCCCTTCCATGGCACAGTGTCAGTTCTATCTTGGTCTATGCGGCTCTATGAATGAAGTGTTAATGCAGCTCTTATATGATGATGTTATTCCACATTCAGGAAAAAACCCAAAATATTAACCAAAAGACCCCTAAATAATTGATAAAATAAAGGATGACTGTTATATTATTCAAACACGTTTTTATTTTTAAGCTTCCTACATTGTCTCTATATGTAGACATATTTACATTTTGGGTGAATGCCATTTTGCATTTAACTCCTGAGTCCGACACCGTCCTAGGCGGCATTGTGTATGATCTTGAAAAGAAAGTGAACAATGAAAGATTTGCAGATCACACAGAATTATTGAGGTCAGTCACGACCTTGGAAGAATGGGAAAAACTCCAGGTGGACCTGCCAAAGGCAGGTGAATGAGTAGATTGGTGTAGGATGAAATATAAAATGGATAACCACCAGATTAGGAAGAATAACTTGAACTTTTTATGTAAGTGGCTGGGCAAGGAAAAGCCATATGTAGTCAGTTCCAAGGCACCACAAATGAAAGCTTGGTGGTATCAGAAAAGAGAGAATGAATGTGGTGATGAACTGTATAAAGAATGATACTGAAAAGTGATACTGAAAATATGTTAACATTATTAGATAAATCAATGCTGCTCTCGCCCTGACAACATGCTGTACAGTTTGTCACCTTATTTAAGGAAGGGCAGGGAGGAGGTGGTGATTTCAGAGGCAGGCAATGAAGATAAGTGACCTGAAGAAATTTCTGAAAGAGGAAATATTGAAAAACCCCTTCCCTACCTCTCTCTGATATGTGCCACAATGTCCATTTATCTTTTTCCTTTACCCTGCAAGTATTTTGTACTCCTTCTGCTTTCCATTATTTTGATTAAGCACTTTTGGGGGCTCTGATGTATGAAAGACTGTATGTGAAGTGCACTGTAGCAGTGTTGCCCCTTCAGTTCCTGCTTTGCCTTAATTGTACTCTTAGCCCTTTGTTTGGGTATCCACTTATTTCATTTGTCAGGATGTTGGAAAGCAGCCTTTTCTTTGAATTTTTTTTTCAGCTAATTTTAATTTGTTTTATTACATGTACATTGTCCAAGAAGGTGATTAATAATACTGCATTGCCTTCATGGCTTGCTGAAAAGCTTTGGCTGAAACTCTTTTTTTTGACAAAATAATGAGTCTTTGAGCTTATGAAACCTTTCCCAGAAGTCGTAGCTTTCTTCATAACTTTGATATACCTTTAAAAAAATAATCAAAAACTTTTCTGGAAACTTCAAGTTTTCTTTTGATTTGGAAATACTGTTATTGGTATTTTAAAGAAATTGTAACTTGACCTTTTCATGTCTCTGGTGTCTTCTGTATAACACAAACAGGTTTTTGTATCCCATAAATTTAAAAATCATCACTGACTGTTTAATCCCACCCTTTTGCAGCTACCTCCAGCTAATGCAGCCATGCAGTGACAGGTCTTTAGCAAAGTCTGCATCCTGTGTTACTGTGAATGGATTTCACATGCTGCAAGTGCCGTAGCCACCATCCTCTTCCATCGTCTTCACAATCAATACTCCTTACCTCCAGGGTAGTTTCCAAGTTGCTCTAATGAACTCTTCCAGAGCACTGCAGCTCGATTCCTCATTTAGGTGTATCATTTAAAGAATATGAAGAGCTTTAAGGATTCATTATATTTTAAATACAAGAAGATAAATATAATCTAGCCCTGAGCATAATGGACCACAGGACCTCTTCCTGTAAGCCCTGCATGAAGGGCCACAGCTTGTGGATGAATGACTGTAGGGTCTCTATTCAGCTGTCCATCTGAGATATCCTAGGGAAGGTGAACACCTGCACAGTGCTGATGACTATGAGATGAGGTAGGTCAGAGCTCTGCCTGGCTGCAGCTAAAAGCCAGGTGTGAAGTGCTGTGTATCTCAAGTGGTGTAGGACATTTTGTGTGGTGTCTGAAATGAGCTTTGAAGTGGAGTCCAGGTTTCACATTAAAGTAAAAGTGCCTCCATGTGAGCTGGGCATCGCCGCTTCCACCACAGCCTGTAGAGTGCAGATTAATACAGATGGTGGAAGCTGGAGAGCAAACCCATTCGTCCCATGCAGGGATCTGCTGAGGGTGTGCCAAGCCCCTTTCTAGGTTTCCACTGATTGATCAGATATTCAGTGACTGGAATGGGAAGCAAGATACCCACGTATAGACACCAACATGTAGATCTCGTAATCTGTACCTGAATCTCCTTCTAAGTGAAGTAGAACTTGCCATATCTCTGGGACATTTGGTCAGGTACCTGTTTGATCTAATGCAGGTTTTTTCCTACATTGCAATGCTTATGTCCCATTTTCATTCTTCAATTGTTTGTATATTTGTCTAGAGGGAAACATTGTCCTCTCTGTGGTAACTAACTTACATGATAGTGGGAGAAAAATGTCCTGTTCCAATCTGGTTTGTAAACTTTCTACTCTGAAGTATTCTACATTTGCTCCTGATGAATTAATTTTTCTCTGCAATGATAAGTTATTTCACTGTTTCCCACCTCTGAGTGGCCCAAGGTCATGGAGGGTCAGTAGTGGAAACAGCAGTCTAGATGTACACATGCAATTGAAATTTTTTCCATTAAATCACAGAGGGTCTGGGAACAGATTGCAGGATTTGGGGTCAAACTCAAAAAAAAAAAGCAGTTCCTTGTGGTGTTACTTCCCTGGTGAGAACTGGAGAAAGAGAATGGACAACAAAACTGGTATGTGGTGGGCAGAACAGGGAACCATATTTATTTACATGTCAGTTAATCTCAGAGGTCAAATCACTCCCTGTTGGTGTTTCAGTTTGCCTTTCCATATAAATGCAAAGGATGGTGATAGTGAGAATAACAATTGCATCATAAGTGCTTAGGCACAGTGAAAACAGGGGCAAAGTTCATTTATTATTTCCCCTAAGGGTAATTTTGATCTTCAGTGATGTTCACTGCTTAGGATCTTGAGATGTCCTCTCCTGGGCCTAGTTTCAGTGCTGCCTACCCTCAGCTTTTGATGTGGCCTTAGCTGTTCCTGTGGAAGAGCTACAGACCCATTGTGAATGTTGACTGAAACTTGCCTGTTGCCTATGGGATATGTTGCAGCTGGTTGCTGGCTCAGGGAATGAAAAGTATGTCAGATGTGCCCCGAACTCAACCTGCCCTGGGGTTTGTTTCCTTCCCACTTGCCTCAGCTCTGGCCTTTTCAATTCTTTAACACAGAGGCATGGAGTGGATGGGGTGGGCACATCTGCACACAGCTTGTAGGCAAGAGGAAAGCCACTCAGGAACAAATTATAGAAAAATGTGGAGGCCCTTCAGAAAGCACAAACCCATCCTGGCTCCCACTGCTCTCCCTCATACTACAGTGAGAGCATGCTGAGACCCAGCACATCATCTCTGATAGCAGGCAGCATCAGACTTCAAAGAGAGGCCCAAGAACTGCTCAGAAGAGGATGATCTGCTCCCCTTTTCCCCATATCCATATGAATGCTCCAAATATCAACCTGACAGCAGGTTTTGGCTTTGCATGAGCTAGCAGAAGTTCTTTCATTAGCAGCCCCTACACCAAAAGGAGATATCTGCAGTCAATCAAAAATTACTTTTTGCCATTTGTCCATTTGTCCTCTGCCAGCAGATGAGGAGTCTCTGTGACGCAGCCTCCACAGGCTCTGTACAAGTCTGGGTCAAGCCTGTTTGGGAAGGTGACCTGCATGTTCCTTCTGATGGAGGGAGACTGTAGTGCCACCCCAGCACGAATGCCTGTCACAGTCTGGGCTTTCTCTGCCTTGCTCAGTGCCTTTCTGCAGAACATCAAACTTGGAATGTGACAAAGGAAAAACTAGCTCTGTCCTTGCAGCCTGGCCCAGCATGGTCAACACCTTCAGGTTGCTCCAAACTGGCGTGTCAGATCCCAGGTGTCCCATGTCACGTGCTGCTTTGTTCGGATGCATTGTCTCAAAAAAGGTAATGCTAATCCAGATTTCATAGCTTCACCTAGACTTTCTTTTAATACCAGCCGTGCTTAAGGGTGAAAACAAGTTTATTCTGGCAAAAGAGTTTAAATTCCTAATTATGAAGTTTGAAAGAAGATAGCAGAAAGAGAAAATAAAACATAATTCTAGATCATACTAAACAGCAGGATTCCTTCTCACCCCTGGTATCTATCACCCAAATCTCTTGGGCATGTTATGGAATCATAAACTCATTTAGGCTGGAAAAGATCGCTAAGATCATCAAGTCCAACCTTTAACCTATCACTGCCAATCCCACCACTAAACCATGTTCATCAGCACCATGTTTACACATCTTTTAAACCCCTCCAGGGATGATGACTCTGCCACCTACCTGGGCAGCCCGTTCCAATGCCTGACAGCCCTTTGGTGAAGACATTTTCCCTAGTATCCAATCTAGACCTCCCCTGACACAACTTGAGGCGGTTTCGTCATGTCCTGTCACATGTCAGTTGGGAGAAGAGTCCAAGCTCCCCTCTTGCACCCTCCTTCCAGGGAGTTGTAGGGAGCGATAAGGTTCCCCCTAAGCCTCCTCTTCTCCAGGCTGAACACCCCCAGGTCCCTCAGCTGCTCCTCACAGGAATTGTGCTCCAGACCCTTCCCCAGCTCCGTTCCCTTCTTTGTGTTGCAGTTAGTGTGATGGGAGTAAGTGAGCACAGGGAAGAGTGACTTCAGCTTTCAGATGGGCAATGAGAGAGATGTGGGTCTAGATGTGAGGCTGGCTGACAGGAAAACTAGAGTTGGGTTTTTTTTTTTGTTTGTTTTGTTTTTTTTTAAATGGTAGTTTTTCTGACAAGCTGACATGTTAATGGGAAATTGCAGCAGGGGCACTCAAGAGGTGAGAGGGGGTATAGTAAGTAGAAAGTGGTGAAATCCAAGTTTGTTCAGTCGTGCTGGGAGGAAGGAGGATAAACAAGAGAAACCTGAAGTCACAGCCAACACAGTGACTGATTTGACATCAAAAGCAATGGGAGCCCACACATCTAGAGTCCCCACAGTGAGAGAGAACAAGGTCTTGTTTGGGAAGGGCAGACTTCTTATTCAGAGTAATAGCCCATAGACTCGTTCAAAACCCAACAAAAATTACAGATGCATTTGTATAATGTGTTCAGATGAAAATAAGAGACAAATAACAAGTGTATGGGCATAGGAGCCAATCTGCAGGAGCAGAAGTGAATGTGGAGGTTAGGGATGTGTGAGCAGCTAACAGAAGGAAGAAACTGACTTAGAGGCAATAAGCAAAAATCCTGCTGCAGAAGGAAGTCAGAAACAACACTATTATCATTATGGAGTTCTTTAAACAAATATGAAAGACAAAAAAAACCAGTCACAGGGACAAATTATTATCAAGGAGTAACTTTAAAGCACATGGTGATAACTTCAGAAACTCTTAGATCAAGGTGAGATAAGGTTAGCAAGAGGCTAACCTTATGCTACTTGTTTAGCACAGTATCATACTGAGAGAAAAGATCATTCTGGTAGGCTTTAGTATTCAATGACTTCTTTGCTAATGCCTTCACAAATATCCTGCTAGCAGTTGTAAGAGCAGTGAGATGAGCAGATCAGAACTGGAAAAGAATAAGCTTCAGAATATCTAGGAAAATGTGACGTTGCAAGGTTTAGCACAGAGTGCCTCAGAAACTAGCTCATGACAATCCCTGAAACCAATTCTCTTCAAGCAGTGAGGATGCTTAAGGTCCAGGAGGACTGAAAAAAGGCAAACACAAAAGCACTACCTTTAAAAGTAGGAAAGGAAGACCTTGAGAGCTGCACATGAGAATTATCTAACTTGCAGCAGGATACAAGAACAAATTATTAAATAAACAGTTTAAAGGTGCCAAGAGGATAATAAGGTGATAAAGCAACACAGACATGGATTTATGAAGAATAAAGCTTGTCTAACTACTTTAATGCATTTCTTCCATTTAGTGGGTATGGAAAAGCAATAAGTAAAATAAATCTTTGGCAAAGCCTTTGGGAGTTTTCTTTGACAGGAACAGCAGTTTGGTAACCATTGTCCAGCTCATAGATCTTGTTATGAAGAAAGCAGTGATGAACTGTTTTTCATCTCTCCTTGGGAAAGAAAAATAGAAATCTGATTAATTTGCAATAAAGAGAATTTAGGTTAGATGCTAAGACAAAATATGCTAGGTAAAAAGGATGTGGAGTACTGTGAGAGACCACACAGGGAAGTTCTGGTGTCTCCATCATCAGATGGTTTAACACACATCTAATGGGGCTGGTCTTGGAATTCCTCAAGCAGCATGTCTGTGAGCAGTGATCTGTGGGACTTCTTGGCATCTCTTCCCACCATCTCCTTTTCTCCCAAAGGCAAATGACATGGTGCCGCATGGTAATGCCTCGCAGGTAGTATTTCAGGTGTATTCCATTTCTGACCTCCATGTTTCTCTGGTTTGGTGTAGCTAGGACATAGAGCTTGTGTGTGCTCTGCAGCTTGTTTGAAGAGAATACAGACACTTCTTATTCTGGTTACAAATGTTTATTGCCTTCTTACTGTCTGTAAGCACTGGGTATGCTCTCCTGAACTGGGTTCTGAGTATTTGGTCTAGAGGTATTAAGAGGTGACTTTGAGGCTTGTGGGTGGGACAACAGACTGAAGATGGTCTCTCATATATACCTCGTAATAGACATGGAAAGGTTAGAAAGGCTGGAACATGGCAGGGACCAACTTCATGTTGTCAGTCACACAAGAGCCATCTCTGCCAAGGTCTGTGTTAATGACGTAGGCAATCCTGGGAGCAACAGCTAACACAGGTACATCATCCAATGTCTACCTATGAATTTATAAGCTCCACTTTTGTTCAGAACATCTAAAGATGGTTGCAGCTGTTGCTTGGCTAATCTCACAGTTTCCATTGATACTCCTGCTAGCATTGTGCCAAGAAGAACTAACCATGACCCTGGGCATCGTTGGGCTGAGTTCTATAGAAGCTGAGAAAAAAAAAAAGATGTTTTCTAGAAGCTCTGCACTGGCCTTCTGCCTTGAATGTGCTCCTCTCTCTGCTGGGATGTCAAATGTGGAGGTGCCAGATCACACTTGGGGAACATATTGCTGTGGAGGTCCACGTAGGCATGAACAGACAGGGAAATCAAGGGTCAGGCTCCTCTTGCCTGTTTTCCCATGTTTTCACACATGCAACATGCTCCCATAGTCTTTGCACAGTAGTTCACATGAGTATAGCTGTCAAACTACAGCCTAAGTCTGTAGGAAATTAATCTTTCATGACCATACTTAGTCAGCATAGACATGGTGTAGCTGGCAGATGACTTACCACCCATGCCACTCTCTGCAGCCTCCCCAGCCTTAATAAAGACCTCCCATGGGGACTGCCAGACACTGGCTGGGTGCTTGAACGCAGCAGGCTTCACTGGGCATAAATACTGCCACCTGCCTTCACATTTAATTTTCCCTAGAGCAGGAAACAGGCCATTTAAGCAGTTTACATTTTTAAATGTGAAATGGATGGTATCACGCTGAGGTGCTTGGATAATAATTCTTGTAAGATCTGTATGAAAATATTCTGACTGGCTCAGCTGTCACTGGTTGGGAGTTTGCAGGTACTCAACGTAACTGTCAGATATTGCAAGACCAGCTCTCACCACCATATATTGAACTGTCTAACAAAACAAAATCATTCTTTGTGCACTGCATATTTAAGTAGCTAATAGCAGTAATACCACTGGAGACCAGCCATTTCAAGCTAATCCAAATGAGGTTTGTTGTAGAGGACATGCACCCGGTGCACTCTTTCCCTGGAAGACTTTATTGTCTTGTATGTTTGTTCCTTTCCTTTGAAGCAAGGCTTGAAGGCTTCAGTCCTGAAAAGTGTGTGTGCTGTGTCTGTATTTTCCTACTCTACCAGTTTGGCCTAGTGAAAGATTGGACTTGTCTTTTTTTAGACAAAGAGAGAGAATGTCTTTCTTCCACAAATGCCAAGTTTGTATTAAACACTAAGTATGTGCCTCAGCCCAGTCCTCGCTATTGGATTCACATTTAAAGGTCACCTGGTCATATCTTTAATAAAGAGCTTTGCAGACTTCTGGACATGACCAAAGAAGACATAAGTCAGGGACTTGCCCATTGACAAAAGCCCTTTGTTGAATATAACTGCTGTGACTGTATGTCTGTGCTGATCCAGCCCAGTCCCAGCAAGAAATAGGTCGCTGAGGTGAACTGCTTGCTCAGAAAGACAGTGAAAGGAGAGCCTAGGCAGCAATTACAGGAGCAACATGCACTATGGAGATGATAGTGTCTTCTTAATCCTGGGACTAAAGCCTAGTTTTCTTCTAACAGACTCTAAGAAGAATCCACTTACCTTCTGCTTTATCCATGCCTTGTCTTCCTCCAGTTATCTTCTTTTATAATGTTTCAGCAGGGTTATGAGACTTAATTATTTTAGGTTCTATTGCAATTTTTACAGGGATGCCAAGGAAAGAGTAGGGAAATATTTCACTTGTGTTTCTGTGTTGAAATAATCTTATTCCATGTCTTTTCAGTATGCCAATAACACGGATTTCTAGCATCTACCTGAATAAGCCCAGAAGCCCTACACAATTATATAATATTATGCATAATTATTTTATAAAATACTGTTTAATCACCATCTTGAACCCATGACACAGGAGATGTGGTCATTGACTGAAATTCCATCAGCAGAGACTAAGCTGACCCCTCTGAACTCACTATCAGCTTCATCCCTGCTCTTCCTCATCCTAATGCTGGGAAGGGTAAAACCATCTCCAGGGGAAGATGCTCCATTTGCAAAAGTGCATTTCCAGTCTGAGGGCAGGAGGGATCTCTAAATAGGCAGGAGACTCCTAAATAAAGGAATCTACTTTGACTCTCAGCTCTTTCAGGCACATCTCACAGCTGTTCCAGCATAGCTGTTTGCAGTGAACTTCCCCTGGGACCTGGTGGGAAGGCTGCAGGGCTGGACATGTGCAACTGCACTGCGTGGTTCTGCATATCCTGTGGATGCAGGTGTCCTCTTCTCTTTCCTACGTGACACTCAGTCTGCGCTTTTCCATCAGATCCTCTGTGTGTACATACGACATCATTAAAAAATGTGAAGAGTACAAGCTATTTCCCCGGTTGGCAGCAAACACAAAGAATTGTTCGCTATATCTATTGGCTACTTGAAAACAGGAAATGTTCTTTCCTTAGTGCTGCTTTCTAGTAGGGGTGATTCGTACCTAGCGCTGGGTCTGTTCTCCTTGCTAGGGAAAATTTTTGTCGTGGCACATGCTGTCTCATTTGCATGAAGTGCACAGCATGTCTCGAGGTAACTGATGTAAAGAGAAAGAGTAAGTACAGTATGGAAATCAGTGGGGTGTTTTTTCCCAGCTGCTGGAAACAACCGAGAGCAGTCACTGCAAAACGCAAGAGTGGGTTGGTTATAATTTTTTAAAGTTCCAATGCCAGAAAGCATTCCTCAGTTTGGAGCTTTATCTTCAGTGAAAAGGTGGAAGAAACATTCTCTGGGGTCTTTTAACTTTCTTTTGCTTTCTACCTTTAGACATGTCTGCACATATGGATTAATATTTTCTCTTTGCTCACATGCAGCTGTATGTGTGTGTCTGACTTGTAATGCAGATTTGAAAAGGAGCACTTGCGGGGATAGTGCTGGTTTGGAAGTCAGTCAAGGGGGGCGTTTCATCAACAGGCAATAGCTTTTCTGGAAGCAGTATGGGAGGAATCAGTGCATAAAGTTTCTTGTTTTCTCAGTCATGCTCCTATTCGACCTTTCCTGGGAGATATATGAGCCTCTGAATGTTGGACAAACACCAATAATAGTTACACATTTTTAGCATCTGAATGCTTTGCTTTGCCTGACTTCATATGGAAAGACAAGTCCAGACAAGGTGGTCCTCCAGAAAATGGTTTATTGGGACAGTGTTCTGGCCTGCAGCCATGGCACCTTGGGCAGTGATCTTATCAGACCTCCTCAACAGAGCAGGGTTGGGCCTGTTTGTTACTTCAGTGGAAGACCTCCGAGGAGAACCTGGGTGTTGCAAGACATGGTATCAATTGTTCTCTGGGCGATGCTTTCTGTGGAGAGGAATGAACCCCGTACTGCAGGCTACTGTACTGCTGAAACAGCACCACTTCAGAGAGATGTAAAGCCCAGCTGAACTGAGGATGAAAAGCAGAAGGAATAAAAACATCAGATCTGCATTCCCAGTGGTATTCACAGAAGTTAGGGAGGAACTGGCCATAGATTTCCAAGGAGATCTGAGTAGCTAAATATTGTGTGTTCCTTTGGGAATCCCAGTCCACCTGTGTGCCTTTGAAGTGTACAGTCGATTTGGCAGAGGTATCAGCAAGGGTTTGCTTGTTTCTTATTTTAGCCAGCTTTGATACGTGGGATGAACTTTCCCTTAACTCACAGTCCTCTGGAAGCGCTCTCATTCCATTTTCTGTGAAGTACTGACTTGCCTGGCAGGTTTGATGTGATTTCAGATAACCTTCTGCTGAAAACAACCACATCCATAATGATGACACTTTCAGCCTTGACATGACTGTACCTTTAGACTTGACTAAGGTGCCTAAGCATAGACTCCTAGTGACCTTTGAGACACCTTAGGGTATCTGACACATCTGCATAGGGTGAAAGATGTGACAGGTCTATAGAAGACGCATTCTTTTCTTAGCTGGCAGTTGGTGGGCTGCCCCTACTCTCTTTAGTGGGGCTAGATTCCTGTGTGTAGGTTATTGGTCTGTACTGCTTGTGTCCATAGTTTTGGGGCCAGAGTGGATTAACATGTCTTCAGGATGAGATTCAACTTTTAGTTGAGGCAATTAAATGTAGCGGGTGCCTGCATCTAAGATGCTATACCTGGGTTTGGGATGTAAGATCTGATTACAGCCAATGGAGAGTGAGTATGTCAGTTGAGTCCAACGTGATGCAGTCCACCCTAAACAGACACCAGGTCATCAGCTGGATTGCTCTTTAGGCTTCATTGACCAAGGGCTGAACTCATACACTTGCACATAAGTGGGCAGTGACATTTCAAATTACCTGTTTATCCCATCCAATCTCAAGCTCTCACTGCAGAAAAGCAGAGCTACCCAAGGCTCCTATGACATATTTGCTCCTCGTGGGTGTTTGGGATGCCTTAAGATGTCTCATGTTATAGATGATGTCTATGTAGAGGAAAGTGAAGAGCACTGCAATGTCCACTGACGTTAATATAAGCTTAGAGCTATAGTGCACATGGATTCACCAAATTTTAGGTGTTGTATTGGCAGACTGCATCCCACCCCTTTCTCGCCTTCTGAATAGTACAGAACAGACACATTTTCTGGTGAATAATGCATTAGATTTTATAATTTTTGGATAAAGAAAAGGTCTTTTATAATGTATATATATCACAGCAGGCTTTTCTATTGGTACAGCAAAAACGGTCATCATTAATGCTTCTGTATAGACCATCCCTTGTATGAAATGGTAGACAAAGAAACAAGAAGGAAACGAGGCTTGTTAGAATGATGTCTAATGGAAATGATCCTACCCGACAGAGATGCTGTGGCTGTTTTTTCTTGCTCTTTTTTTCCTATTTTGAATGTAAAGATTTTGAGGTAAGGGCTTTTCCTACCATGTGCATGCACAGATTTCATTAGCTTGATATAGCCTCAATTTTTAGGTTGTACAACTAACAAATACTAATCTTTACTGTGTGTTTTCCAGGTCACTACATAAAAGACTCAATTGTTGGTTCTTTCTGCCACTTCCCTTAGGAGACTATTGCATATTCTGTTTGCTCTCATTTGATGTATAATTCTGGTTGATTATTCTTGATGGTGTTGCGTGACTAATTACCAGTATCGTAACTTGTTTTCTAGCATCATAACATTTTTTTATTTGTGTTTTTGCATCTGATAACAAGCCATTATCACCCTAAGAAATGATGCTATCATTAGGGTATGATGTAGTGGGACAGAGAAGATTTTGCTAGTTAGTGGTAACATTAGATTTATTTTTCTTTTCGTACAAAGCACTTAGTCTAAACCCATTGTTGTTAACTGGCATCTTTCCTTTGCCTTCAGTGAGCTTTGCACTGGGCATAAATCCAAGACCATCAAAATATTGGGGGTGTAAGTCCTCTTGATCTGGGTGGAACTTATTTACATACCTGTCCCTGGCCCCTTAGCACAAGTTACAGAGAAAAAAAATGGAAAATTTAAGAATTTCTCTTCAGTGTCCTAATACTGGGCTCCCTCATCTTCATTCCCTACTTGGGAATTAACTATTTGGTATTTCTTCCGAAGTTACTTTCAGAATCCTTCTGAAAACTGGGGTAGTTAGGAATAACCGTGGAACTGAACCTTAAAATAGCATCTCTCATATGGATAATATGCTTTTTTCAGCCTGCTATCTTTAGCCTGAACACCTTGTATTTTATATGCTTCTGCAGATGATGATAGGTTTTCATTCAGTAGAACCTATCAGAAATCAATGCTCATGACCATGTGGTGTGAGTAACCAGGTGGTGGTAAAGAAGGTTTATTGAAGGGGAATTTGCCCAAAGTGTATTTGCAGTGGATCTGAAGTTATTTTCACATTCAGAATGTATTCAACTAGTAAGTTTTACAAAATAATGACAAAGCATTGGAAAAAATCTAGTGGATTCACAAATGGATTTTGGTACTAAGCTAATCAGTAACAATGTTACGATGGTGCCAGCCACCTCAAGCCACTGGTGCTCAAATTTGGGGGAATATTGGTGAGACCTAGAGTCTGAAATGTTTTTTCTGGACTACCAAATGAAATAATAGGAAAAAAATATGTCTAGAAACTCCGTTCAATTTCATTGTACTGAGTCTTTTCCGCTTGTGATGTTCACCTCTTTCCAGAGCCTGCTAAGATGTTCATGTGTCTGTTATGAGAAGAAACTGGTAATGTGTACCAAAGTGTATCTTTGGGACAGTTCTGTTTATTTACAAGGAAGAAGAGCACGACTTTATATCCCAAAAGGCATTTGCAACAAATGCTATCTATGTCTGCCTTTCCAATGCATTTCAGTTATCAAATGATTCCTTGCTTCTACTTCAATTCAAGTCCATCTTTCAGAATAAATGTATCTTCTGTGTACTTTTCTGATGGTTTTTGAGGTTTCTTTTTGCATATAGATGACTAGACAAAGAATTTCCTAGCCCTTGTATTTGCCAACATCTTGCATGAATGCTTAATGCTTCTTGGATCCCACCATACCGTCAATTGTTTTGGATGACTTCCCTTCCATCTCCTTGGACAGATCCCCATGAGAAGAGGGGTTGATGAGGCCACTGATTAACTTGATCTTTGATCAATGATAACAGAGTCATATTCTGGCCCAACAGGGTGTAAATATGAAAATAAATGAGTTAATTTTCTGTGGAGTCTAAAATATTATCAATATCGCTCAAGCCTCTTCCATCAGGAATCCTGCTTAGAGTGATTGAGGTAATGCTAGACCTTAAAGACAGGTAAGAAATATCCTCTGGAAGTTCAGAAGGAGTGATAGTAAGAGATTCTAGGCTGAGAGGGTATTCTTTATGTCTTTATATAAAGACAGATATAAGCATCTTTTGTGTTGTCCTTAAAATAACCCTTTGTCATGAAGGTGTCCCCAGAATAATCATCATGAAATATGGAGTTACCCTGGACAGAAATGTGCCTTTTATCCTGTGTATTTTGAAGGGATATTTATCTGCCTTATTGTAAAGTCACAGGAAAGTTCAGAACATTTTCCTTATGAAGCAGAAAGCCTTGGTGAAAGCAATTTGATGATCTTCATGTAAGTCTCAGCAGAGCCCGTTTGTGTGACTCGTGTGGCCACTCTCCTTTCTTACAAATACTTCAGCCCTTTCTTGGTCCACAGTGGTCTGTCTGGGTATGGAGAGTTGTGTAAATCCATTTCCAAGAGTGGGCCCTGAACACTTGATCATCTGGCTATAAACTCTTGGGAAGTTCTGGTCACCAAAGAGCGATGTAATCACAGTGGAGGTATCACCTGGCTTTCATCATCTCTATGGTTGAGCAGGATCCATGGGGTTCCCAGACTTCCTGCAGATCCTGTCCTTCCCAGGCATCTGGCTGCTCCAGACAGCTAGGCAATGTCTCTGCTGGGTGTCACTGGGGTTAAGGTTGGAGGGGGAAGGTGCACACTGTGAATGGAGCAGCTCTCCACCTTTTAGATATGCTGTGCCACTGTCACAGCTGTGAGCATGCAGACCTCTTTCTCCTTGATTTTTCTTGCATTCTTCCATTTCCTTTCACCTGTAGGAGTCAGATAATAAAGTAGGGATCTCTCCCATAGGACTGGAAATTTTAGGAGCTTTACCACAGTTGGCACACAGAGCAGGGAGCTCGGTGTCAGGGGTGTCCTGGAATCTTACCCCTTTTATTTCCTTTCTTGAGGGACAGTCATCATATAAAAACTGCAAATGCTGCCAGGCTTGGGACAGTTTACTTTTTGAGCTTTCCTTCTACTAAGGCTTTGAACTAGCTAGCTAGGAAAGACATGTGTGGGTAAAGAGGTGGTAATTAGCGGAGGTAGGCAGGCAGTGACAAAGTGGATGGTTGCATTTGCAGGATGCAGAAAGCAAACAAAACATTAGGGAATTGAAGCTTCACAAGATCAAAAATATGCTGATAGGAAAGTTGGTTAGCACTTCTAAAAACCCATGGTTAGGAAATTAATGAATTACTGAAGGTTTAACTGGGTCACTGGGGGGAAGTAGGCCTGATAAGGAACTCCTCATACAGAGGAGCGTTTAGATGTTTGGATACATCTGTTTATTTTCATCAGCAATATAGATAAGATAACTTCAGGCTGTATTGTAAAGCAGTTTAAAACAGTTTAGTAAACATAGTTATTTAGATGCATAAACATACTTGCATAGAAACATACATATAGTGATGCATATATTAGCATATGCCTCAATACAGGAGATTTTTCAAACATGATTACAGTCTTTCTCATTAGAGAGGTCTTTTATCACTGAAAGACAAATTTTCCAGACAAATCACTGTAATTATACCTGTGAGATAAAACAGTGGGTTTTTGGCCAAAGCAGGTGCCTCGACTTCCGTCTCACTGGTTTGAGGAAGTCCAAACACAAGGCTAAGGAGGAATTGGATGGGAAAAAAACTACTCATCTCTGAGGTTTGGACAGACCTCATTCGGGTAGAAGATCCCAGGACTAGCACAGATGCAGCTCTGTGCTGCAACCCTGCATGGGAGAGAGAAGCAAGTCAAAGCTGCAGTGAGGATGCCCTGTGCAGGGACAGCAAGTGGAGGAGGGAAAGGATCACATAATCCACCCATGAACACACTGCCACTGCCTTTGGCTGTATCTAGGCAGGCAGTGAATATGGGGTAGAGACTGAATATAAAGAAACAGAAATGGATGTGGCCAAGTCCCTTCAATCCACAGGGAGAATGAGAGAGGGAAAGCTCTTCTGTGTGGGAACAGTGGCAGAGCCAGGTGTCCAGGGGAGACTAAATCCCACAGACCATGCAGAGTTGTGTGTTGCAAGCAGCACTGCTTAGTCCTGCTCAGACAACATGTACATGTTGGGTGATGCCACCTCCCCATCCTGCAAGGGGCCCACTGGACCTTCCAGCTCAGTTAGTCCTGCTGCCCACCACCTCCATCAGCATCTCTTGTCTCCTCTAGGATCACTTTTTATCATTTCCCCACAAGGTAAGGAATCCTGAGAAAAAGCAGGGATATGTAGGGGAGCTTGGACACAGTAGCTCTGAGAAGGACATGCGGAAATGTGGAGCAGGGGTATTGCCTGCTCCCATCCCCTTCCCCTGTGATACTGGGAACCAGGTCCCCAGAAAGATTTCTCTAATGCAAGTCAACATTTTGCAGTGGAGAAATCAGGATCTGAGCAAGTCATCTAGGGAGCTCAAGTTCTGAAAGATTACACTTTATCCAGGTACCCTTCTTTTCTTTTCCCCAACCCCTAGCCCAACTCCAGGCCCCACAGGACCATGTGGGGTCCAATCTCCAGAGCTGCAGACAGACCCTTTGTCCCTGAGCATCCCCAGAAGAGCCAGACCCCCTTCCTTATGGCCCCAGGTGGTGGGGGCTCTGCATCAGCCCCAGGGCAGCCCTATCTGCAACCCAATGCAGACAATCCACCCCTTCTGCCCTGGGCACAGCCACTGATCCTCTTTTGATAATGGAGGGAGGACCCTAGAAGGGGCAGCTGTCATGTTCTCTTGCATTGGGAACCTGGCAGAGCTCCTTTCATCTGTTCAGGTAAAAACACTTCCCCCATGCAAACCCCTCCTGCTGCCAACACCCTGCTGCTTTGAGGTTTCTGTTCTGGTGTCACAGCCTTGCATGCGGGTGTCTCCAGTAATCCCAGCCAGCCTGGGAGAAGCTAGGGGATGTGTTCAAATGCTCCTCTGTGCACAAGTTGTTGGGTTAAGCATCAGTGACAATTTCCAGCTCCAGGGATTTTGCTCTGGGCTCTGGTCAATCCCTTCACCATTTGGATTGCCTTCCCAGGGCAGGACTATGCAAGACAAAGAGGCAATATGGATCTCTGCTGCTGCAGAGAGCATGGCTGCCACTCACTCCTCCAGCAATACAACAGGGAAGCTTCTTTGTAGCAGAAGACTGGAGTGCAGAGCCTGGTCCTTTGGGGGACCATACAGTTACAACCAGGAGAGTAACTGATAGTGAATGTTGGAGCAAAGACAGGAATGTTTGCAGGATAATAAAGTAGAAGATTAATAAGAATAAAAGCAGATATTGAGGGAATTGGTCCACTAAAATCTTGTCAGAAATCTGGTGACACTGTTGTGCAAGCAGCCAAGTGCTCTAGCATGTCTCCAACCTTTCAGCCTTGACAGAGCATCAGGTAGAGAAGGGCTGGGAGTTTTCCAGATGGCAGCAGTGCCCAGTGGCACAGAACCCACATCCAGAACAAGAAAATCTTACAGGTATGAAGCTTAGGAAGAAGGCAAGGAGAAATCCAAACAGAGGATCAGGTCCTCAACTGCACTACGGGGGTGGTTCAGGGTACAAATGAGACTAGACTATATGTCCTCTATTGGGTCTGGAGAAGGATGGTGTGGGTTCCCGCACTGGCAGACTAATTTCCCAGATAAACAGGCTACAGTAGCTAAATGAACAAATTTACTATCATCTGTGAGACTCTCCTGCACGGTAAACCCCTCCTTTGTTCACTGGTATCCAAGAGCCAAGTAAAAAGGTCAGTGCAATGTACCAAGGAGCACTCCAGTGCTTCTTTGGTGATCATCTAGAGCTCTGTGGCTGCAGAAGGGACAATACGCCCAAGCTCAGGATTTTTGACCAGCTGTGTCCTATTGATGATACCGCCACCCTCTTCCACACTTCAGCAGCCGTTGTACACATCCTACCCTGGACCCCATCCCCAGCCTACAGGCACAGCATGGTGCCCAGTACCAGGGATGCTTCACTACCTGCTTGCACTCCTCCTGCTTGCCTGGCCCTCCTCAGGGCTGAGCCACTCTCGAGCCACCTCCACCATCAAAGTCATGTCAGGAGGAGCTGGGCTGGTACCCTCAGAAGTCAATACTGAAATGCCAACTGTCATAGTCCCAGTCTTTGCCCATGCACCTGAATTGGGAGTCCACTGGGGGAGGCCTGGGTCTGTCACCTTCATCCTTCTACTTATTGGCCAGACATGCTCTTCCCATCATTGCAGGGCTGCTCATGGCTGTAGCTGGGGCCAGCTATGGCCAGTACACAGGCAGCTATGTAATGGATGTGGCTGCTTTCATGGAAGAAAGGATATCTCTGGACAAGCAGCGAAGGGTGGAGGGAGACTTCTTCACAGCAGGGCTGGGTTTCCCACTGACAGTCTCCCATCAGGATGTACTATATGGATGAGGTGAAGGGAGGTTATACTTTTGGATTTTGATATAGACATGATTTGGGAAGCGAGAAGTGGAGCTTTCTCCTGGGCTGAGCCCTAGGCCAGTGGTCAGACTGTGGAACTGATGCGGGGTTCCTGCTTTCCTTGTATGGTTTGTTAGGAGAAACCATATAAACAGGAAATTCCTGGTGGCTTTGGATATCTGTGTTCATCTACTGCATTTTGCTGGATTAGTTGCTGGATAAAATCACATATATGATGCCTATGCTGCTTATTCCATTCTTCCCTTTCTTTATGTTTCTTGTTGGAGGAAAACAGGAAGATTTCCACTTCAAGTGAACTGTATCATTTTTTTCTTTCTTCTTTTCTGGATGGAGCCTAGATGAAGAACAGTACTAGTTTAAATAAGAGCTCAAGTGAATAGTAAATACTGAAAAGTGAATGTGGAGTTTTCCTCCGGCTCTTTTTCAGCATTTCTCAATGGGCTCAACCCTAACTAAAGAAAGATAAAATGAGAAGCAAAATCCTCATGGGGTGGCAATGCTTTTAACTAGCTCTCTCAATGACTCCTTGCACCCTCTTCTCTGTGGGTGTGAGGGCATTGGCAGACCTCATGGTGCTATCCAGTCTCTGTTGGAACCTCCATCCAGCCCCTGTGTCCAGGAGCCCATCTGAGCTCAGCCCTGGGTCTTCAGACCATGCCTGAGCTACACTGGAGGAGTGTTAATCTCCAGGTCAGCCACAACCATGCCCCTGCCTCTTCATTGAGTCTGTGGATCCCGATCCTATCCTGCAGATTGACTTCCCAGCTTGACCTGGGACCTTCCTCATTACCAGGATCTGTCCATTGATCTGGACTCTTGGTTGAACCTGGCCATGAGGTCTGATTCAGCCCTGCTTGCCTTACTCCAAGGCTGTCAGGCAGATGCTGGCTTCCCCTCACTTGCTGCTCTTTGTCAGTGGAGAACCTCAGGCACATATATCTCTTGATTTTCATTTTCAAAATTGCAGAAAATTGGTACATGTCAACATGCAATTGCAAACTTAATCTTCCCCAAAGGTTTTGTACAATTCATCTAACACAAGAAAGCCAGCTCACTGCTGATTGTGAGACATACAGAGGCTGTTTGGTCCAGAGGAACACAAGGGAGTAAGTAAAAAAAAGAGGGCAAGCGATCACTGCATTGAGGTAAGATTCATTCCCCTCTAGAGGACCAAACCAAATCTCCATAAAGTAAGAAAAATGAGAGTTAATTTAGCCCTGATACTCTTGACTGTCTGAAAAAACTTAAAAGCTAAGACCTTATCTCTCATGGCCTTTCTCAGAAAGCCAGGATACATTCTCCCAAACTGTAGCCTTATGTACTGGTTTCTCTTCCACGATTGCCCACTTTCTGGGACAGAGTTGCTGTGAGAGACCTTATCTTGAGCTGATTGTCTCAAAGCTTGCTGGCAAAGTTGTGAAACTTCCTGGTGGCTTGGCTTTTGGTGGATTGAGGAGAAAGGATTGCCTGCAGGCCTGAATAGATAAGGGCCAAATGGCCTACTGGGCAGATAAGCAAATAGCCTCTGGAGACCGTTCCGACCAAGGACAAAGAACAATCACATTGCCTCATGGGGGTTCCAGACACAGAGGACCCTCAAGCCTGCCAAAGTGTGCAAGTGGTCATGTAGTGGTTCTGTGCACTCCACAGAATCAGCTGCATAACCAGAGACCATGCGCAGGAGGCAGGAGTCAGCAAAAAACACCCTATAAAAGACTGTGGGACCAAACTGTGACAGGGACCCTTGCCACCGAAGACTACAAGACTACGGACCAACGGGACACCGCTGGATCCATGGTGGTGACTATCTCTTGCAATTCTCTCCTGACTGCTTTCTAAATTTTCCCTCTTTTCTATTTTCTCTCTCTCCTATTGCTATTTTCTTACACCAAAAATAAACTCCTTTGTTAGCGGCATCTGACCTCATTTGTGTCTTAATCTCACTCTGGGTACAACAACGAATCTCCCCCTTCCCAGGATAACCAGGCTGGGACGGTTGCCATTCAGGACCTTGACAGAAGATACGTGGAGCACTTCCATTTCCTTCAGAGACAAGACGAAAAGAGTACAACAGCTCAGGACAGCTCTAGTCTCTCCCCTTTCACTGCTATGCACCATAGGTCTGTCTTATCTTCTGCTTGGTCTCTAGCCCTGCAGCATCATGGCAAGAGAGAAAGTAGAGGAAAAACTTCCAACAGCATTTCCTGGCAAAAGCAAGCAAGGCTGGGGAGTAATGCCATTAACTGCTGGGCAGATGTGGGGTGATGATTTAAATAGCTAGACTCTTGGAATCTGCAGGACAGTTGGATGCCCCAGAGAAAGCCACAGAGCTTCAGCAGAAGAGACTGGCCCACTTCATCAGTAAAGACGGGACAGAGGAGATGGCAGTCTCTGAGGCTGTGGAGAGGAAAGAGATGCAGTGAATGAGTGAGGAATTCAGACGTGACCGTGCTGAAGGCACAGCATCTGCAGAGCCAAGCTCTGCTGCTCTGCACATGCACAAATTCCCTAGAGGAATATTTTTGCTTGGTGCCTCTTAGAGCAGAGGAAAAAGACAGATTTGCATATGAACTGAGCAAACCCAGAAACTGAAGTTCCCTGCACCAGTCATGAGGAGGGAGGTGGGCAAGACCAAGGGTATTCATGACATGACAAAGTCAAATATCTACAAACCAGCAAGTAGTTAGTATGAATACCCTGGATACTGCACTAAGAAAAAACAGAGGAGTTTGTACCTGCATCACTCATTCACTCCAGAGATTTCTCCAGGGTTTATCTCAGCATGCAAGTGTAGCAGATCCAGCCTATGATCTTCGTCTGTCCCATGCCGGTATGTTATCTGAACTAGGGGAGATTTCAGACACGGTAGAGAACAGTACAAATACAAAATTAATAGCACAAACATGGGCATTTCCCCTAGTTTTTCTGCAGACTGAAGACTTGTCAAGCTCTGGAATCTTTCTAACTACACTTTTCAGGATACACCTGGTTCACTTGTTTTCCTGTGTTAGATCACTTGTGGTTTTTGAAGAGTTCTGCCTGAAATCTAAGGTGAAATTGAAATCCACAGCAAAATGAGGAGGAGGTGGATCTACACTGGTAGAAGTTGTTGGCACAATCTTGAATGTGTCATTTCTAATTTAGGTGGAGGACTGGTGACCTCCCACTTGCTACCCCAGCTTGTGACATGGCTGGTCGTAAGATTATCTGAAAATCTGCATGCGGAGCTGGTGCATCTTTACTTACTAATTGACTAATTGATGATCTGATCTCAGTCCTTTTTTTTCTTTATATATTTCACTGACACCTTCTCGTGGATATCTTTTCCATCTAATTTTCTCTGAAAGAGTTAGCACAGAGCCCTTGATCTTGCAGGCACTTTTGAGGGTAAGAGAGACAGTTGCTAGCTGGTAGACCCAAATCTGATGGTGGGTCACGAACTACATCTTAAAAGGTCACATAACATTTTCCCTCACCCTTGCATGATAAGCTGTCAGCACTGTGTCCCCAGTGTACATGGGAAGGCAGCTGTAGGTGTAGGTCTTTGTGTACAGGTAGAAAGCCAAATGTCACTCTAAGCGTGGACGAGTGCACGTGATGGGGGTGTGGTTTGGGAACGGGACACGTAAGGACCTGCTCGCACTAACCGGTAACACACTCTTACTCTTACGGCTCTTACGGAGATGGGGACCGATGGCTGTGCTGCCCTGCACTCCCTGACCCTCTGTGTTTCCCTGCTGGCTCACAGCAGCTGGGTACGTTACATGTGTTTGAGTGAGTTTTCTAGATCAGTGCTTTGCTGTCCACGCTTCACTGCAGGCATTGTAGGTCTGTTTGCATGTTGCCCTAAGAGCTCCTTCCCAGGGTCTGGGCTAGGGTGTGGGACAGCTGCCCTGTGCTCACTCGCCAGTGTGTGTTGTGGGTTGCTGAGTGCATTTCAAGGTGTATGGGTCTGGGTTTATCTCTAACTTGTTTTTCTTGCAAATCAAACTTCATCTTTGAGCACGATTAGCCCCATGCCTAGGAGTGAAGGGAAAATGACAGCTATCACTGAGAGACAGAGCAGGCTTATTGGCAGAGCATGAAGGCCAACAACACTGTCAGTGCCAGGAAGTTTTAGGAACACACATACCTGGACATGGTTTTCAGGTACCCAGGGGGGGAAGAAGGAGTGTGTTCCTGTCCCACACCAACAGAACATCTTTTTCCACCTTCTCTGTTTTACTCAGAAGTAAGTTGAAGACTGAGACATTTTGCCCAGTGCCACCCCTCTGCTGGATAGAGATTGGCTGAGGATCTTTCTTTCCCAAGGTTTGTGCCCTGGACTCTAATAGTTAATGCTCTGTGGTGCTTTCAAAAGTTTCTTTTATTTCCTGCCTGACAGCCAGGGGAGAGGAATTTGGTTTGTCAGTGAAGGAGAAAAAGACGTTTTCCTACAGTGGTCCGATCCAGCTCCATCCACATCCTCTGTTTAGAAGGAAAATTGTTTCCAAGAGCAGTACAAAACCACACCATTCACATGAACATAAGGCAAGTAGGGAAAATTGTTTGCCTGTTTCTCCCCACCGGCAGAAGTCAGTGAAGAAGCTGCTGTGTTGTGCTCCAGAAAAGAAGCCTGTGGTGAGGCTTGGTGACAGGAGAAGTTTCCACTGCAGAGGTAATTTTTTAGCATCACTGCAGTGTGTTTGTCAGCACAACATGCCCATTGCCACAGTGCCGAGCTCAGAGCTTTCCCTTGACGCAGGTGAAAGAGGGAAATTATCTTTCCTGCAGTGTGTGAGGAAGAAGGTTGGAGTAGATGGGTCTCCTTGCTTTGTGCCTGTCACCTTCTGCTTCCTTAGAGCTGAGACAACAGGAGGTGTTGTACCCACAGTCACAGGGCTCAGCCAAAACTTGCACGTAGTCCACCTTTCTCCTGCTACTTCCCAACTTTCCTCCAAAGTAGATGTCACGTTTCTTGTCCATAGCTTGCCAACCTGGTATGATTTTCCTCATGGCAAAGGGCAGTCTACTGTTCAGTATGCATTTTTTTCCTAAGGGAAAACATCTCACATCTCCTGTGTCCAGCAATTCCTAGGAATGGATAAGAGCTAAAATTGACTCGTGGACAAAATAGTAAAAAGACACAGCTCTGAAGGGTGCTGATCCTTAAGGGTCCTGAGCTGCAGCAGAGGATGATGAGTTGCAAAAGATTCAGATGTTAACCATTTTTCCCCAGTTAGCTGTTTTCCCTCCAGTGCCTGTTATTCTCTCTGCTAAGACTTGTTATCTTTACGAGCTCACCCAGGTTTAATTATTGGTTATCACCGAGAAGCACAGCCAAGTGTGAACATCAGACTCCTGAGGGCTGTCTCACCTGCCATCACCTAGTACAGGCCGAGAGTCACATAGAGGGTGCCGGGATGCCCCCTCTCAGCAGGAGCTTTGCCACCATGATAATGCCTCCCTAAACACATGTCCAGGGCTTGCAGTGCAGAGAGCCTATATTCAATCTAGCTGGCTCTGAGCCTCACTAGCAACTGGCACTGATCAGATACCTGTCACAGCCAGCCCTGTCTGAGCCTTTCTGCAGTGGTCAGTCCCTGTGATGAACGAAGACTGTCAGAAGGATGTGTGGACAACATCTGTATCAGTATCTTCCATGGGAGGGCAAGTGAGAAAAGAAGGCTCCAGGGACATTCCAATTTTGCAAGCTTGTGTGGAATCTACTTCTTGAAGTTCATGAATTAAGATGTGTGATAGTGCCTGGGGGCCAACACTGCAGACTCCTAGGATCAGGGCTTTGGGAAGCAGCTGTGCAATGCAGCCAGATGCTGCATGCCATGGGCCTCTTGGCCAGCTGCCTCAGACACTGCGGCAAGCAACATGTCCACCCCTGCCAGAGAACGTAAGCCCAGTGTGCTCGTGCTTTGTACACATGACCCAGGAGCAACATTCACACTGCCAGACTATCAATCAGGAGCCCTTTTCTAAAAAAGAAAAATAAAACAATAGTCTTGTGTTTTCTTTGGAATTTCTAACCACGCAGTACAGTTAGCAGCACAAGCTGTGGCTGGCAGCAAGTGTTGCCTGCTCACCCTCTTCTCCCTCCCCAGCAACAGCCTGAGTCATGGCTGTGGTCACAGACAGTGACACAATGCCATTGTCATCCAAAGAATGTAGTGTTTTCCTGCTCTGCAAAAATATTTTGTACAGTGCATTTTCCATGCTGTCCAGAGGAGACACTGTCCGAATTCTTGCTCTAAGTGTCCCCAGAAGCATTGCTGACTAATACTCCTATTTCTCTCCTCGTGCCTCCCAAGGTTCCAGACTTATTTATACTCTTCACAAAGTGCTCAGAGTCAAGGTTGGTGAAGTGGATTTCCTCAGAACAGCACATGCACTGAAGTGTAAGGAAATCATGAATTTAATCTCTCAATGTACGATTCATTGAGTTCACGTCACTGGAGCCAGTTCGTGAAGGAGCCTGGCCCAAAGGAGTTGGCTTGGGCAATAGCATAGGAGGAAGATAATTTGGCCCCTCTACCCAAGAGAAGGCTGTGGGGTGTCTCATCCTCTGGAGACACCTTTCTTGCTGTTGCCTCCTAAAGTAATGAGACATGCAGCTCAAGCAAGAGCCACGCTGCAGGCACACTAACCCCTGCAACAGCCTTGCTTAACCACCAGCCATGTTCCTGCCCTCTGAGCACACCTCATGGGACTGCAGCTGTGTAACCTCTACAGACCTGCCTGCTCTGCTTAGCCTGGAAATGAAATTGCAATCACTTACTCATACTGCAGTTCTGCCTTCCTCATGTTGCACAGCAGCCAGTGAAGGACAGGGCTAGCATTTTCTATTACTGCCAGGTAGTTATCAGGGTGATTTAAAATCAAATTGCTTGGGAATATCTAGGATAAATAAATTCAAAATCAAATATCAGGATGCGAAAAAATCCCCATTCCCCCAAATGTCTTTGTTTTATGTAACTGAAGGACAGATGAGGCTGCAGCAAAGCTGCTCACTGTGGTGAGCTCTTCCACTCCTTAATTAACACTGAGGGCTGGTGCAGTGCTGGTAAGTGAGTGACCCCACACACTCCATAGATGAAAATCATGTCTGCAATGTGACAGCACGCAGGGCCTTGCTGGAGTACGGTTGTGTGGTGGGATGTAGCACAACCACGGTGCTTCAATGCATTTTGGAATGCAGAACAGTTTTGGAGGGATGAAGGTGCAGAGTGGGACATGTCAGATCTGCTCTGAAATGCTGCCATTTCCTCTGTTTCTGTATGTGTAGAACAGATAACTGTGGCCATGACAGTGGTTGCAGTGGTTGATCTTCATTAAGTAGCTGTAAACTTACTTTCTATCTGTGGGAGGTGTGTTTGTGAGAGGAATTATTTTGAAAAATGGGATGATTGATTTTGCAGAAATGTGTTGGCTGGATTTAGGGTTTCCTCAACCATGCTTAAACTGGGATAAAAGGAGGAGTCAACATTATTCATATCAGAATAATCGGCACATCGTGTATTTCCTCTGAAAAGGAAACATTTGTATGTATCACTGGCAGTGTGGTAGGGGAAGCCAGGCTGGATCTGACCAGCCATCCTGGTAAAAGCAGCTGGTAGGTGCTGCTGAACTTGAGCCTTCAGTGAACGGTGAAAATCCTGCATGTTGCACAAGGACAGTTGTGAAATAGCGGATGTTTTGGAGCAGATAGGTGATGCAGAAGACTTCCTTCCTCAACTCAGAAGGCAAATAATTTGTATCCTGATTACAAATTATGAGGGTTTGTAGATTGCAAGGTCAGAAGGGACCATTACAATTATGTCATCTGGCCTTCTCAAATAGTGCAGTCTTGGAATGACACTGTGATTCCCAGGCTGAGGCCAACAGATTATGCTGAACTACAGTGGATCTTGTCTTAAAGACTCAGAGTTGTCTGTCACTGACTGTGGCCTGCAAATTTATTCTAATACATAACCTTTTTTCTGCTCAAAATACACAGCTCATTTCCAGTTTGCCTTTTGCTTGCAAAACCTTTGTCTACAGGATCACGTCAGATTTATAATCATCTGCTTTATCTATCAAGTAAGAAACAGTGGGAGTGTGCTGTGTCCCCCCATTTCCACAGCATCTCTTCCCTCCTCATCACTAATGACCTACCATGAAGAGGAGACTGCTTCAGAGACCCAGGAAGCCCTGTGGACACGGGGCACCATCCCACCACCATCCCTGCACAGGTGTCATGCAGGAAGGTCATTTATGAGCCAAAAATGGAGACTTTGACCTCTGTGGGATGTAAACATGTTTGAAACTTGTCTCCCATTTTCTTCACTGTTTGAATGCTGAAACTCTCTGGAGGCTGCAGACCACAGAGGTCTGTATCAGTGCAGAGTACACCGACCCCTAATATAATGGCCGTGCATCCTGCTCGGTGATTGCACCAGTCTGGCTTTGGTAGTCACATTTCCTGGTTAACACAAATAACACAGAATGGGTTTTGCAAACATTAAGAAAACCACTCACCACTTCAGGAGACAATTATGTATCAGTATTAATTAGTCTGTTTATCATTTATATTGTGGTAGGACCCAGAAGCCACTGCTCAAGGGTGTGGGTCTCATGGCACAGTAACTCACAGCTCACATGCAATCCCTACCCAAAGCCCCTGCCGTCCAAGATGAGCAGAGATACTAGGTGCATACAGAGACCAAAGAGGAGCCTTGCAGAGTAACAGCAGCACAAATTCTCAATGGTTTACTCTTCTGGAAACTGAAGCATATAGGTAGCAAGTCTGTGGTCAGATGTTAGTGCAGAATACAGCCCTGAATCCCTGTCCCTCAGTCTCACTGGTAGCCAGATATCGTGGCACTTGTCTCTGTGCCTCTGCTGCTTTCTACTAGAGGACTGGAGACATGGTTTCCATTCCCACTTTAAGACTCCTGAGGCTGTTCCCTGTGCCTGTAAAGCAGGAAGCTAACAGGTATGCAGCATGTCTTACCCCACATAGTGGGTCTTGTAAGTTAGGAACTTGACTGGAAGGAGCTTCAGACCTTCCAAGCACTGTTATTACATTAATATGTCACATTCATAAAGCAGCCTATCTCCCATCCCTTGAGATGTCCAGTGTACCTGGCTGAGAGTGAGGCTAAAGGGCTCTTCCAAACTCACACAGCAGAGCCATGGCAGGGCCAGGGACACCACAAAGGCTCACCCCCATCACAGCTCAGGCTGCAAGTGTGGCGCTTTGCTGCAAAATATCACGTGATTTACATGACCAGGTTTGTGCAACTCCTGAGCTCTGCACAAGCTGACAACATTAGCCGTTCTGACTTGGGCAATATTTCAGCATCAGGACCATCCTGGGTGAAGAGAAGAAAACAAAACAAAGCAGCCATTCTCTGTGGCCAAGCTAGTGAAGGGTGGTGAGGAGACAGTGACGGGACAAGGGCGAGTGAGTCAGGCCTCAGAGGCTGGCAGGGATCAGCGTGCACGAGGAGCTACTCCCTGCCTCCCTCCTGGCTCCTGGCTCGCTGTGCTGCTGTCTACCCTCTGACATCACCCTGGCTGTTGGGTCACCAGGCTCCTGGGGTGCATCCACCCCAGGACACGCCGTCACATCTCCAAATGTCCTCCTTGTTCTCATGCACAGGCACTGCCTCATAGGCTTAGCTGAGGAGTCCTTCCCAGGCTGGAGTGGCCAGGAGGGACGCGGGCTGTCGAGCAGCACCTCTGGCACCTCTTCAATGCGGGACACAATGAGGATTAATCACAGCCTGTCAGAGAGGCTGCTGTATTTTTCCTCCATTCTTATTTGCGTGCTAGCGACTGGAAAACAGGATGGCGATGTTTTCCTGCCACGCATTCATGGAGACTAAACAAAGGAGGTGGTATTTCCAGTCCCCCTGCCCCCCTGCTCTCTGATAACTGCAGGGCTTTCAGGAATCACTTGGGGAAAGCAGTAGTGGGGGTGTTTAAAAGATTAGAGCTGGCTGCACAGGAGAGGGTGGCCACAAATCTGGGCAGAAAGCTTCCAACATCTCTGATGATGGTGAAAGTTTTTCATCTCGCTTTTGGGGAAAAATACATTGCCCAAAGAAAGGCCTTGTGTGCACAGCCTGCCTGGCTTGCAATGGCTGTGATGGTTTCCTCTCATTAAAATTTATTACTCATAGTTTGTGAAGGTCTTCTTAGTTTTAAGTCTGACCCTGCTTGGTGCTTTACAGTGAAGTACAAAACCAGGCCACTACAGTCTAAAGAGGGAGGAAGTGTTTATTCCTAACAGTGTGACCATCAGCATTACCCAGGCATGAGTTAGATGCTGAGCCCTTATGCCAACATCTAAAATGGGAGCTGAGCTCAGCTGGGAGTGAAACTCCTAGGCCTTTTCTCTACCTGTTGTAATGCCTTTCCCCCATCCCAGTTTCAATAGGATGCACTGGGTTTCTACTTTTTATCTGATGCTTCATGAGTTTAAGTAGCTGTTTTATCCAACCTCTGATGAACTTCACAGAGTAAACAACAGTTGGTGCTCATGCAGCTTGTGTGAACTTCTGGAAGGTGTTAAAATGTTACCTGAATTGGGTAAGAAAATGAATGGTGGAAATTCTAGCTCGGAACTGATTTTGTGAACTTGACTCCAGGTACACAATTTCTGCATGAACAGTGGCTCCATGTGTACATTTGGTGAGTCTACTTGCATCACCAGGAGCACCAAGACCAGCCAGATGCAGCTTCTGGGAGAGCAGGAACAAGGGACAAAGAAAACAGCTGAAGAGAGAAAAGCTATGTTAGATGCCTTTGACAGAAGCTTGGATAGTAGCTGTGGAGGTTTTCACACTGAAATCTCAGTTTCAACTCAGACTTCACAGGGAAACATTTTTTGCCTATAGATTATCCTTCTCACCAATTCCCATAAATGAGGAACAGTTTTGTTGCCAGGCACTTTTACTGATTTGGAGGACAAAGGCTCAAACCCCTTCCTGGCATTGAATTGTGAATACCACCCAGATTTGTGCAATTCCAGAGAAGCAAGCACAATATGGTGCTGATTCTTGTTTTTCAGCTACGCTTTCTTTGGTCAAAAATCCCATCCCCAGCACTGAGATGCCTTAATGAATGCAGGTTGTACATGCAAAGGTTTCGGCTAGCTAATATAAGGAAATGTCTCTCCTTTTAAAAAGATCTTTCTGTGAAAACTCTGTTTTCTGAAGTAGAATTGCGATTTATGTTTTAACAACAGTGCTTGGAGAAACTGCTTTTCCCCCTGCATGGCTTGGGAAAAGTGTTGAGGAAGGGCATTGCAGGTCTTGCTTTTGATGTCCTCTGAGATGTGCTCTGGGGACTGTGCTCACTCCCAGGAGTGTATGTTGGAGCGGAGCCAGGAGGAGCAGTGCTCGACTCCAGCTGGTCTGTGCATTGTGGGAGGCCAGGCTAACCGTAAGCAAGTGGATTCAGTCTGGTCTGCACTATGGTTCAGTTTTCATCACTTCATTATATCTCTGGGTTTGGCTCTGAATGTTCTGTCCCTGGGGTACTCAAATACTGAAGAAATTCCCCTCCCCCACCATAATCTCACTGGATTAAGGCCTGAAACCTTATTATAGTTTACAAGATAAGAGCTTATTAAACAGCATGAAAGTAACCTTGAAAAGGAGGATTCCAAAATCTGCAGTGCAACATCCTGAGATTTGAATGCTGAGAAATCTGGTTGGGTTACTTCATATTCCTTGACGATGCTTATCTCTATTATCCCCAGTAATGGTCATATGGGAACTTCACTGCATCAGGGACATGATATTACCAGGAAAAATGGGAAGAGCTG
Source organism: Rhynochetos jubatus (assembly GCA_027574665.1). Classification (NCBI taxonomy): domain Eukaryota; kingdom Metazoa; phylum Chordata; class Aves; order Eurypygiformes; family Rhynochetidae; genus Rhynochetos; species Rhynochetos jubatus. Next base: position 2,042,301 of record CM050672.1, on the reverse strand, counting down.
AGACGAAATTGTTTGCATATATATTTTTCTGTGTGGATGACTCAAGCACGGAATAAACTGTATTATCTATAAAAATATCTGCAAGATCTTGAGGCGGGGATGGTATCTCAGGAGTACTCTTCATGTCCAAAAAAACCCCCAAAACCTATGCATCCTACTGAACACTGGCACACCACAAACCACAGGTTTGGCCAGCAGCAAAACCACAGAGCACCTGTGCTGCAACCAAGCAGAAGCATCCAGGAAAGTTAGAAGGGAGTTGGAGAGGGAGAAAACTCACCTGGAAACGGCAACAACAAAAAAATCCCAAACTTTCTCCCTCCTTCCGCCCCCCCACATTTCTCAACAAAACTTGTAGGTTACAGATTTTAAATATGTTGCGAATGAATAAAAGCTTGCAATACTGCCTGAGGTATGGCAAGAAAGCACGTGCTGTCATGATTAGAGCACCCAGATAGCATGCTAATTACATAACACCCTAGGAATTTGGCAGTGCTGATTTAGAAATAGGGCAAATAATCATGTTTCCACCACCACCTTCTTCCCCAATTCTCTGTGCTTCAGTTTTCCTTGATTGAAATTTTAATTTTTAAACCCTTCCAGACAGGTCTGTAACCTGGCAAAAGGGAGAAATAACTTTCACAAAAGCTTTGTCATACCTCAAGCAATTCTTCCTTTCAAAAAAGAAAAATGTGCAGTAAACTTTCAGCTGTGTTTTGCTGTAAGAAGTGCTTTGAAACCATGGTATAAACTGGTATTGGGGTTGTTTGACCCCAGTTTGCCTCTAGGCAAAGACTTGGCCCAGAATAATGTAACATTCCTATCATTGTAATAATTCAGCACTGCATAATCATGCGGACATTTGTTCTATGTCACTCATGTTTAGCAGGGAAGCCATTTTCCTATTTGATGGAGAAAAAAATGGAGGCAGAAGCACCGCCAGTGCCTTCCAAGCTGGCATAAACAGATGTCAAAGTCCTCCAGGCATGCTCTAGGCCACTTCCATACAATAAGCCTTGACAGCCCTGTCTTTTCGCATTCCCAGGTCTGGACAAAGGAAAAATAAATGGTCTTCAAATACTGCCAATGCAGAGCAGCGATGGGAGTGGGACCAACACCTCCAGAGCTCTCTGAATATAGGTGATCACCTGTTCACCAGCTTCCTGCTTTCCTTTTGGAGTGGCAGCAAGGCTTCTCTGAAGTCCAGCACTGAGTGCACATGGGGAGCTGCTTTCTCAAGCTCTGTGAACTGAAGGATCATCATTAGTCTAGATGTAACTATTGCAGAAAGTATAATAATGCAGTTAGAGTACTCCCTTACACAAGAAGTAACTCTAATAGTAATCATTGAATTAAAATTGCAACACACATATTTCTTAGCTTCTGTCCTTTCTCTTGGAGTCATGCACCCCCTTCCATTGTTCCTCTGGGTCTTAAAACCAGTAGCCTTTGACACTGCAGAGGATAACACCTTAATCTTCAGGCTCCAGAGTCCTCTTTTGGTAGGAATTTGATGTTCATGTTGCTGCTTTCTTCTTTTTCTCACCAGGATCCACTTGGAGACAGCTAAGCTAAGATGTAACATTTGTTTGCACCCAAATTCAACATATATAGTGTATTTCACATTTGTTAGATGCCCTGTCCTTGTTCCCTTTGTTATCTTCAAAACCAGTTTTCTCCAACTGCAGATCTGCATTTTTTTAACTGACCATTGGTGAGTTGCTCATAGGTGTGGGGTCTCTTGTGCCAGCCTGTGCCCCATTTCTTATCACTCCATGTCTTACCATCCCATGCCTTATCACCCCACCTCTATGCTGCATTCTGTGCCTCCACTTCTCAGGTCCTCTGCTGTTGTACCTGGCTTGTATTTATCTACTTTAACTCATTGTTTGAGAGCCATAAACATCTCATTATGCCTAGAATAAGCACTTGTTCATGCCATCTATAAAAACCCCTTTGACTGCACACAAAGGCAACAAAAATAAAAAATGGTAGCCATAGACACCCAGTTGATTAGCTAAACTGACATCACAGTAAAACCTGGTGAAATAAAGGTCCAAAAGAGTCAGGAAAATCTCTAATGGAGCAATCCTGATCGGTCTCAGCACGGACATCCTGCAGATTCAGTACAAAGCTTATGTCCCACTGCTAGCAACGTCAATGCCATGCTACAGGGCTACTGCTGGGATGGGCAGTATGTCAGCGCAGGACTATTGAGCAGAGACAAAGTGGTTAGAACAACCCAGCATTTGTGATTGCCGCTCTGCTTTTGCTGAGGGTGGTTCAAGGCGACTGACCATCCCAGTGAGGGATCAGAGGAGAGGTCTCCACACGGTGACAAAACAGACAAGAGGGTCTTTGTGGATATCCTCCAAGAGTTGTGATCTCTTTGAACATGTACAGCAAAAGTACCAGATGCCTTCAAATGCCAGTGAAGGAGGAGTAAGAGGAGGGTAAGAACATACAGATTCATATGAGCAAGAAGGGATGGACTGAACGCCAGTAGGGAAACTGCTCATTGGGGTGGCTTGCAAAAGGTGTGGATTTCTGGATTCTCCCTCGCTGACATTTTTTACATCAAGATGGAAAATTTTTTTCAACAGTTTCTGCCCCACTGAGGAATTAATTCTTTACAGTCTTGAGGTCTTTATTACCCAGGAAGACAGATAAGGTGCCAGATCAGCTCCTCCTTTACAATCTATGAATCTCTAGGCAGAATCCAATGCTTCGAATTGGTGTCAAGGGTGCTGCAAAGAGACAATGGCAGCTTCATAGGTGGTCAGTCAACCTTTGGTCCTTCTTATTAGCACAGCACACATACTTTTTCCAGCAGGTAGCAAAAACATCTCTTGCTCATCACAAGCCTTGGTCTGGGATGTGTAGGAGAAGGGGATGCTCAGAGGGTAGACTGGCACTTATCAGCATAAGGTCAAATAAGCCACTGCAGTAAGGTGTCAAAACTGCAGGAACTCCCCAGTCACTGTCCCACCCACACAAAAGAGAACTGGTTCACCATGCAACCTGGATAACTGGTGCTGTGGGGCTCCATAGTCCTTCCTCTGATCCACTGGGGCTCCAGGTAAACTGAGACCTGCAATTGATAATTACATCTGAACAGTGGATGTGTGCAGACCTTTAGACAAGTGAAGTTCTCTGTGGTGAAGCACACCTGGAGCACTCTTTGTCAGCTTGGCAGAATTTGTCTACAAAGAAGAACAAACTTTGACACCACAATATATTAGAAAATTGGGGGAGAGGGAGAAATATGCTTTTTATTGTGAAAATGTCAGATTTCTTTCTCACAACCTCCCTAGTTAAAATAAAAATAAAAGAAAGAAAATTTTGGCCTGATGGGTTCTGACTTCACTTGGCTTCTACAAATTTTCAACGATTTATACGGCTTATTGCTAGGAGTTTAGGTGTCACTCTTGTTCTTGGTGGAGCTGCCATTACAACTGTTAATCTGATGTAAATGCATAGGCTTAGAACAGGCTTTCTGTTTCCACATGGAAAGATGATTCAAATTCCCTGTGAAACAGGGCTCTGCACCTCAGAGACTTTGCTGTCTGCATCTGAGTGGCATCAATCCCAGGTAGCAAGTAGGCTGAAGATGCTGTTTTACAATGAAATTCAGACATAAGGATAACCCACCATATACCAGCTTCATGCCCACTACATATTACTTAGTGCTACCTGAATCTCAGTCTGCTTCAGGGTGCAAGACATCCGTTCAAACACAGGAAACTACTCTGCATAGCTTCAAGGTGGATACGATAAAGCCACCCCTCATGTTTGGGCAGATTTGGATCCACAGATGTTTTTCTCTGCTACCTGAGTCCACAATATTTTTGAAGTACGCAGGGGTACTCTGCCAAACTGCAGGGGTGAGGGGTCTGTCTTGTAGCATGGAAAGATTTGGAAAGCTTTTGTCCCAAGCACACAGCACAGGGTGTACGGAGAACATGGAGGTCCCTGGAATTACTAGTAATTAAAGGAATGCCTTCTCTAACATAACCTCTTCTTCAGTGGGCTTTTGTTCAAGCCTCTCCATCATATTTCCATCATCTCTGAATGAGAGCCAAGGAAAGCAAACAAGGCTCATGTTGCTTTTCGTAGAAGTCAGTCATGTAACTTGCAGCTGGTGATAACACTGTATCTCCATGAGAAGTTTAACCTGCCCTCAGACTCCAAACAAATACCTTGACATGCTTGGCATCCCCAAGTAAAAGTATCTAGTGTTCTGAAAGACTGGGTTCAGACTGGCTTCCAGGAGCATTGAGCTCATGACAAGCCTTCTGGCATCCTCAGTCAAGTCATGTAGGGCTAAAAAGTAATCAGGAGTCAAGTCTTGTACAAAAGCATCTCTCAGCCACACAGTGTTCATGCCAGTACCAGAAACAAGCGTGTGCAGATAAGCTATATCCCCATATCTTGTTGCTTAATACATGTATTTTCATCAGGCTGCTATTTCTCTTCTGTCTGCCCATCACTAACATCACATCTACCACATCTGCCTGCTCAGTGAGGAATTGCAAAAAGCAAAAATATTATGTCCCAGACTGACAAAGAGCAGTTCACTTTCCATTCACATCACTGTCATGTAAGACAGACCCATTTTTTTCTGTGGTTCTAGAGGATTGATCATTAACTTTGCCAGTCTGTGTGCAAAATGAAGGTCCCAGACCAATGTCACAGCCTCCTGGCTGTATCCAGGGTTATTCCTGCAGCAACCAAGCTATTCGCTGCAGTTCATTGCACATCAGTGCAGTTTGGCTGAGTCAGTATTCAGCTGCATCCAGGAAAAATTGCCTTCCAAACACTGGATCACTCAGTTCAGAGATGTTCTTCCTGGCCACTGCATTCACACGCTGCCTGCCCACTTCTACCTGCTCGGTACAGTAGTCAGCATGTAATCCTCCTCTGTCCTGCATCACCCAGCTGCTTCCATCCATCCATTGTAATCTGGATGCCAATTAAAAAAAAAAAAAAAAAAAAAAACAACAAAAACAAACCAAACCAATTTAATAATCTGGGATTTTTCTTAGCATTTGCTGGCCCAGCCTGTGCACAGGGGAGTGGGGCTGCTCTGCTGGGAAGATGTGCTGTGCAGTGCCTGGCTAAGGGCTGGCTTTGCAGCCCCTTTCCCTGGGGGCTTCCTATTTCCCAACCATGCTTGCAGACTCAGAAATAACCACAGGGATTTACCCTGAACATTAACCTGGGAGATGGGGCCAAACACAGCTCCAGCAGAGCAGGCAAATGATTGCAGTTATAATGCTGTTATAAGGAAATGCTTTGTCGCCTTCATCTGGTCTCACAAATACTGTCCCTTATCACGAGAAATCCTTTATAGAACATTGTAACTAAACACAGTGCCTTAAAACCCAGCTAGAACCATGATCCTGCCCTGCAGAACCAACAGTCTAGTCACCTACTTTATTAGTTAGTGCTTTAATATAAAACCAGCTTGTGAGTGGTTCCTGAGATGTGCTGACAGCAAACACATCTCAGGGACTTCCTGGTTGGACCTTGCCAATACTGTCTGGGGTCACTGGAAAAAGGGGTGGGTGAACATGAGCTAGCAGTGTGCACTGGCAGCCCAGAAAGCCAGTCATATCCTGGGCTGTATCAGGAGAAGCATGGCCAGCAAGTCAAGGGATGGGATACTCCCCCTCTACTCTGTTCTCAGGAGACACCACCTGCACTTCTACATTCAGCTCTGGAGTCCTCAACATAAGAAGGATATAGACTGGTTGGAGCGAGTTGAAAGGAGGCCACGAAGGTGCTCAGAGGGCTGGAGCACCTCTGCTACAAAGAAAGGCTGAGAGGACTGGGCTTGTTCCTCCTGGAGAAAAGAAGGCTTCGGGGAGACCTTATCGCAGCCTTCCAGTACCTGAAGGGGACCTACAAGGAAGCTGGGGGGACACTTTTTACAAGGGCCTGTAGTGACAGGACAAGAGCTAAGGGGTTTAAATTGAAAGTGGGGAGATTTAGATTAGATATCTGGAAGAAATTCTTCCCAGAGAGGGTGGGGAGGCACTGGAACAGGTTGCCCAAAGAAGCTGTAGGTGCCCCGTCCCAGGCTGTCCTCAAGGCCAGGCTGGATGAGGCTTTGAGCAACCTGGTCTAGTGGAGAGTGTCCTTGCCCATGGCAGGGGGGTAGGAACTAGGTGATCTTTAAGGTCCCTTCCAACCCAAACCATTCTATCATTCTATGATTCTATGCATCAGCTATCAGTCAAGGAGAGGAGGGGTAGAAGGCTTCAGGTCCCTTTGCCAGTGGCATCCACAGAGCCTCCTTTGTCTGGAGTGGAGTGGCAAGGACTGGGATGCAGAAGGACTGGTGTCATTTGGGTCATGGATGTTTATGCAGAAAAAAAGAGCTGGAGCTCAGCAAGGAGAGTGGATGCCAGCAGAGTGCCAAGCCTCTTTCCTGTGGAGACCAGAAATGAGGAGCTGACTTGTGCCATGGCAATTATATGGGACTCTGTAGTGCTCTCTTCCTGGTGGTATCAAAACACTCTGTCTACTTGGGAAGGGCAGAGATTTCAGCACCTCTCTTCAAGTACGCAACCTACAAGGCATCTGGGCAAACATTGACCAACAGTTTAATTCTCTAACACTGAGGGGTAAGAACACTTTTGGGGGTTAAGAAAGCAGTATTGCAAAGAGCCATACATTTATGCATACACAGGTGGAGACACTGAGGCATGGAAAAGCAGCAACAACTGTCAGCAGTAGCTGCACATAGAAACAAACTGTAGTTCAGATCCCAAAAATCCTTTCTGCCACTTGCAACTTCACTTCTGCTGGCAGTGCCTGCTGAGGAGGATGGCTGAACTCATTCTGCAGCCCAAGCCCTTTGCACTACTTCCCCAAACTGCAAACGGAGAAAGAGCAAAACTCGCAACATTCATCAAAACTGCCCTTTTAAATACATGGGAGAGGTTGTGATTGCTATCTGGGCATGCTCATCAGATGGAGGCATCTCAAGACAGATACCGCAGGAGACTTCCTGGTAAATTGCAGCATCACAGAGGAGTCTGCAGCTACTTGCACCCAGCCATCATCGGAGCAAAGAACACTCCGATTCCTGGCTGGTACCTGAGCTGATAATTGCTCAGAAAAATTAAGGGTTGGGTAATTCCTCCTGAAATTAATTACCTTGCTAAGATGCTGCAGGGCAGTTACCACAAGAAGGTTTGAAGCAGATGATATAACCATTTCCCTCTTCAGGTTTAAAACCAAGAAACAGGTCGCAAAAGTCCACCTTGTCACAAAGGGCTTTTAGCTTTCTGGATTTCTCTTCTCTGGAATTTTTTGTCCTTTTCAGGTGTTTCTGAAACAGCTATGAGGGTCCTGACGAGTTGCAAGCATATATGGACACTCCTATTGTCTGCCTCATCTGACATTGACAGTTCAGTTGTCTTCAGCAGCTTGCTTTGCTCATTTTTTATTAAGAAATCACTACTTGCAAAATGTTTATGAACAGAGGCAGTAAATTAGAAGAGGCTCAGAATATTCACAGTGATCTTCAGTCTTCAATTAATTCAAATGCAGTCCTTCATTCCCTTCAAATGGTCTGCTTTTGGATACCTCCTCTCTTGCAGACTCTGCAGCTGACTTTGGTCAAAATCTTTTATTTCCCCTACATCTGTCTTCCCTTTTGAAAATTTTCTCATCCTTCCTTTTTGCATCTTGCCTCCCTAGACAAAGATTTCTCTGAGGAAATGGATGCTTTGCCTGTGTATGTGAACCACCTCCTTCCTTCACCTCCTTTATATACAGAGTATCCTTTTTCAGTAAAATAAACTGTAAAACCATTGATTCATAAAATAACGAAACCGGCACTCCCTGCCCAAGACAGACCAACCACATATGTGTCTCTGTCCCTTTTAAATACCCCCAGTGAAGAAGTTTTCACCACCCTCATGGGCATAATATTCCAATATGCCACTTTTTCACCTGTGGAAATATTCCCTTACTTTTATCTTTATTACCAGCCCAAATTATATAGTCTTTCCACACAGTTCATGTCTTCCAGACATCTTTCTACTTCTGTTGCTTCTTGTGGATGATCTCCAACTGGTCCACAGGTCTCCTGAAGTGTCATGGGCACAGGACCCCTCCTGAGACCTCATCAAGGCCCTTCAGGGCTCTGCACAACCTTTCAGCTCTATTTCCATTCATGACAGTACAAATAGTACATTTGCCTTTGCCACAGCCGTGTGGCACAGGTACCTCACACTAAGTTTGTGATCTGTGACAGCCTCCAGAGCCTTTTCAGTATTATTGAAGCTGTTTACTCCAGAGTATGAGTAGGATTCCCATGTAGACATCCATTTGTGAGATGTAACCCTAAGTCAGTCACTCTTTGGGTCCCTCCAGTTACCTGGGAAATAAAAGCACCTCAAGATGACAGTTGATCTCATCCAAGAAAGGTGTCTAAAGGGAAAGGAGGGTTTCCTCTGTAGAACAGCATTCAGTCTTGGTTTTTTTTCTTTGTTGGTTGGTTCTTATTTTTTGGGTTTGGGTTTTTTTCAAAGCATTTCTTGAGCATTTTGGATTTTGATTTAATCTTCCAACACATCTTTTCAATTCCCTCCCAACTTCATGTCATCTTCAGGTTTTCATGTTCTCTTTCTTTGCTGAGGACACATGAAAATGCTGAACTGAGCCCTGGAAACCACTGCTTGCTAAATGCTGTCATCTTGGTAGTCAGCCTTTGGCATGTAATGACAGCAAAATGGTCTGCTAGTGCAAATCTATCATGTTTTCCCATCTTGCTTATAAGGATGTGCTGTAAGACTGTGAAATCCTCACAAAAGATAAGACATAACATCTTATAACCATACAACAGATAATCTACCTGAAACTCTCTAGCCAGTGTGTTGAACCTCTGCAGCATGTGGTTCACGATTCTCCTGTGCTCAGCAATTGAGAATATTCACTGAAGATACGATTTCCATAAAGTTTTAAATCAGCTGCAACCTCCTTAGGCAATATCACAGTAAGAAACAGCCCCTCACACAAACTTCCTTTAAGGAAGTTCCCTGTGAAAGCAGCTCTGGGACTCTGAGGGAAAGCACACAGACTTAGCAGAAGAGTAGGCAAAGTTGCTTTGACTGGATATTTCCCATAGCGTCTGGAATTGGTGTCAATTTGGATCCCAAATCCAAATCTCAAGGATTGCATGCTTCAAAAGGGCAAGTGAGACACATGATAGGAAGCTGTCATCTGCCTGTCTGAGTATGTGTGTGGAAGGACCTCCTCTTCCTCAGCGCTTTTGAATTAGGAATATCTTGTATTTCAGGAAAAATTAGGTATTTATAAGCCTAAGTAAATAATGCTTGTGGTCAAACTCCTGAACTCTCTAAGAACAGACACCAGCTCTAATTGATGTGATTCATTGCAGGTACCTGGTCTTTTCTTCAGCAAACTTCAGTTCCCTCTGGTCCTCCAGCATCCTGACTTACAGATGCACTTCAGAGAGAGCAGGAAATCTAACACCACCAAATAAACACAGCAGGGGAATGAACGCTAGCTCTTCTCATAGGCTGCCCTTGTTTTTCTTGCTCCTGTTTTTGGCTTAACCCAGGGTTAATCACCAACAGTTCCGAATTCCGCCCATGAAGAGGGGAAAGGGAAATGAGCAGGAGGGCTTTGATTCAACACCAGTGCACTGCATGCTGCCTTGAACCCCTTGCTGCTTCATTAGTTGCTTTTCCATGTTGGGAGATGGAGGCTGCATGAGAGACACAAGAGTTGCTAAGGCCAAGAACCAGTGCCCTTATTCAGTGCACACAAACGCACTGTGCATTGTTCTCATTTCCCCTCATATGAATAATAAAAGCTTTTTGATGGTATGATGACTAAAAATATTTTCTGCCATAGCTAAATCTCCATAACTTGTCCCACTTCAACCCTTAAACCCATTTAACCCTTCTCTGTCCGTCTAACCATAAGTAGGATATAGGTAGAACAGAAGTGATGGACATGGCATCAGCTCCCAAGACAGAGCTTAGATAGCCGAGAGCACATTGCAGGCATTTGTGGTGTGGCATGTGGATCCCTATATGCTGTCTGGAGAACTGAAAAGGACATCATGTAGGGTCAGGTAGCTGAGCAGAGCCCCAGGGATGCAAATTAGTTTTTCACTATTCCACTCTGGATTTATTTCTGAAACTAGAAGAGGTTTCTTTGAAGAATGATCTCTTTACACAAGAAAGTTTTTAACCTCTCCAGTACAAAAAGGTCCACTTCAATGTATAAGCAAAAGTACTAACACCAATTTTGAGTGTTTGCCATGTGTCTCCTCAACATTAAGTGGAGGAGAAAAGTGGAGAACATGTGAGCAAACACTTTCTAATAATGCAGTATCCTTTAAGGAGTCCTGGAAATGGGTAAATAACATTTTCAAAGGTGAATGGGTGATTGAGCTGGGTTCAGTCAGGAAAGGGATAACTCCCTTTACTCTGGTTGCCAGGGAACTATGTTGCTGGACGCTAAGTGAAAACATAGATAAAGCCACAGCTGGTGCTGGGGATGGCCTGTACTGAACTCAAGGTCTTTTGTCCGCTTCGGATACTGTAGCTGACCCAGACTAACCAAGGAAGTATGTCATTCCATAGTACACCATGTCCCGGTCTCGGGTGGGGAAGGGGGTCCAGTAGCCATTACTCTTCCCTTTTCTCTCTCTCCCTTACTCCCTTGCTTGTCTCTCCGGGCAACTTGTTAACCCTCCTGCATAAGGTGCTTTGCTAACTCCTGTGCTGGCTCATTCGTGTGGGAGCTGGTGGGTTGTTTTGAGTTTTCTGGCTGTGTTATCACTGATAGGGTTCACTCGGAATCTGCTGCGTTAGCTCCTGGGCTCTGGCCTTCAGGCCGTGGCTCTCGGGCTGCAGTTGCTCTCGGGCTGTGGTTCTCAGGCTCTCTGGGTCTGATTTTCATCACTCAACATCTGGGTGTGCATTGGTCAGTGGATGGTGGGAAATTGTGACTTATTGTATCATATTATATATATATTGTATTATATGTTTTATTTTCTGCTATTTTAATTATTATTAGTACTATCTGTATATATTGATTTAGATTTAATTAGTAAATAGTTCTTATCTCAATTTTACAAGTTTCCTGATTTCTTTTTCCTCTAATTCTTCCCTTCCACTGGAGGAGGGTAGGGGGATTTGTGACAGCGACTTCATGGTATTTTGCTAGCTGGAGTTAAACCACGGCAGTGATAAAGGCACCAGAATATCATTTTCTACAGTGAATCAGGATCTAGGCTTCAGATTCTCAGAAGAGTATATGTGTCCAGCTCCTGTGGATTTAGGGGCCTAGCTACTCTGAAATACCTGCACAATGAAACTCCATCTTACTGAAGGTCAACAATAATGGCTTAGCACCTTGGTGAATTTTCTAGTTGGACTTAACTTCCTAAGGCAATAATGCTGTTCGGAAGACTTCATATGGTGTTCCTATTGTGAAGATAATATTTTGAAAAACCTTTGTGTTCTTTCTAGGCAATCACTGTACCTAACCACTGCAAAGATGTTTTCAAATTAAATATCAAACCACTTTTCTTAAGGATACTCAGGACTCATTTTTTTCAATACCAAAAAGCAAGGTGCCTTGGGTAAGGACAAAATGTGGGTAACAGCATGCAGCATGATTGTGAAACAGGTTGGAAAAAGGAAATGTTATTGTAATGGGACTAATCATAGAATCATAGAATGGTTTGGGTTGGAAGGGATCTTAAAGACCATCTAGTTCCTACCCTCCTGCCATAGGCGGGGACACCCTCCACAAGACCAGGTTACTCAAAGCCTCATCCAGCCTGGCCTTGAGGACAGCCTGGGACGGGGCATCCACAGCTTCTCTGGGCAACCTTACCCAGTGCCTCCCCACCCTCTCTGTGAAGAACTCCTTCCTAATTAGATTAGATATCTAATCTAAATCTCCCCGCTTTCAATTTAAACTTATTACCACTTGTCCCATCACTACAGGCCCTTGTAGAAAGACACACACCCCCAGCTTCCTTGTAGGCCCCCTTCAGGTACTGGAAGGCTGCAATAAGTTCTCCCCGAAGCCTTCTTTTCTCCAGGCGGAAGAAGCCCAGTTCTCTCAGCCTTTCTTTGTAGCAGAGGTGCTCCAGCCCTCTGAGCATCTTCGTGGCCTCCTTTCAACTCGCTCCAACCAGTCTATATCCTTCTTATGTTGAGGGCTCCAGAGCTGGATATAGAAGTGCAGGTGGTGTCTCCTGAGAACAGAGTAGAGGGGGAGAATCCCGTCCCTCGACCTGCTGGCCATGCTTCTCCTGATACAGCCCAGGATATGACTGGCTTTCTGGGCTGCCAGCACACACCACTGGCTCATGTTCAGCTTTTTGTCCACCAGTACCCCCAAATCCTTCTCCTCAGGGCTGCTCTCCAGCCATTCTCCACCCACCCTGTACTTGTGTTTGGAATTGCCCCCACCCAGGTGCAGGACCTGGCACTTGTCCTTGTTGAACTCCATGCGGTTGGCAGAGGCCCACCTCCCCAGTCTGTCCAGGTCCCTCTAGCTGCCATCCCTTCCCTCCAGCGTGTCACTGCACCACACAGCTTGGTGTTGTCAGCAAACTTGCTGAGGGTGCACTCAATCCCATCATCCATGTCACTGACAAAGATGTTAAACAGCACTGGTCCCAATCCCAACCCATGAGGAACACCGCTTGTCACTGCTCTCCACTCAGACATTGAGCCATTGACCACAACTCTCTGAGTGCGACTACCCAGCCAGTTCCTTATCCACCAAACGGTCCATGCATCAAATTCATGTCTCTCCAATTTAGAGACAAGGGTGTCGTGTGGGATGGTATCGAAGGCTTTGCACAAGTCCAGGTGGATGATGTCAGTTGCCTGTCCTTTATGCACCAAGGCTGTGACCCCATCGTAGAAGCCACCAAATTTGTTCAGGCATGATCTGCCCTTGGTGAAACCATGTTGGCTGTCACCAATCACCTTTTCATTCTCCATGTGCCGTAGCATGATTTCCAGGAGGATCTGCTGCACAATCTTGCCAGACACAGAGGTGACACTGACTGGCTGGTAGTTCCCTGGATCCTCTTTTTTTCCCTTTTTAAATACGGGAGTTATGTTTCCCCTTTTCCAGTCAGTGGGAACTTCACCAGTCTGCCACAACTTCTCAGCTATGATGGATAGATTTTTCACAACCTCACCCGCCAGTTCTTTCAGAACCTGCAGATGTACGTCATCAGGTCCCATGAACTTGTGCACCTTCAGTTTCTTTAGGGGTTCCTGAACCTGATCCTCACTGACCATGGGTGGCTCTCCATTCTCCCAGTCCCTGCCCTGGCCTTCCATGACCCTGTGGCTATGGCTTGCACCCTTGACAGTGAAGACTGAGGCAAGAAAAACATTGAGTACCTCAGCCTTCTCCATATGCTGGGAAACCAGCTCTCCTGTTTCTTTCTGCACAGGGCCCACATTTTCCCTGATCTTCCTTTTATCGCCTGCGTACCTATAGAAGCCCTTCTAGTTGGCCTTGATGTCCCTGGCGAGGTTTAATTCTGTTAGGGCTTTGGCTTTCCCAACCTGATCTCTGACCTCTTGGACAACTAGCTTAAAGTAGCATGCTTGTAGCTAGGAAATGAATTGTCTGCAGTGGAGTCTGCTTCCTCTGCTGTTGAGAAATGCAACGTCTTTAGTGAACATAGGTGAATCACGGTGGCTTGTTGGTTTCACAGCTGATCTGGAGAAGAGAAACTCTGTATTGTATCTCCTGGAAATATGCCTTATCTATCGGGTCTGATGGTATTGACAGCTCCAGTGTTTGTAGCAATGGTGCAGCTGTGGCTCAGAGGTCCATGCACACTCACATTAAGTGTAGTTTCCTTGGTCTGAAGCAGCACATGTTTAGATTTTAGGGTCAGTCAACCTCATCTCTTAACTCAGATATATTGGGAAAGAGAAAGAAATTAACATCAAAGAAGATGGAGGTACACAGCACTACTGCAGACTGGACACAATTCAAACTTAAGAACAGGTATTTTTGCAGTGGAGAGGGCTTGACCTGTTCAACGTGAAAACCAACCAGAGGGCCAGGTTTTGAGTGGACTTAAGTGCCCAAACTGCCATAAAATTGTCAATCAACACTATCTGTGAATTGAGGAATAGGAGTTAGATGCCTAAGTACCTTTTGACTTGGTCTTACCGTAGGTGATGTTTTCGTACATGAACTAGAAGGGTATTGGATTGCAAGAAAAAAGAATCCTGCTCAAAATATACTGGATTGTGATTTGTGAACAGCTTCGTTGTGTCATTCCTTCAGCTCAGGATGCTTCTTATTAATTCATATGTCCTGCTGAGCAGTCCCAAGGCCATGCAGGAGCATGCTGTAGCTATTCTTCAACCCTGATGTTTCTATGAAAATTGTACTTCAAAGCTCTTGGCTGTCTGGGTTTAAATCAATGAAACTGCCTAAAGTATTGAGATGTGTGGCTCCAACTAATCTAATGAGACCTGGATGTCTAATTGGTTTTCTCAGGTTTAAATATCACCTTTTGTATACCGAGGGATCTTTTTATTTATCACAGAAAGTGGAGCACATCTTCCTAGGACTTAGGAAGGAGAGGATGCTGCGCCCTTTATATAAGGCAGAGGTTTCATGGAAGAAATCTGCAGTTTGTCAGTCTTCTCCAGGCATACCAGGGTTAATTGCTGTCAACAGAACTGGAGTCCATCAGGAGAACCTGGTTGTTCATTTTTGGCCAGAAACAGCTATCCTGCCAATATGTGTCCTCTGGTACCATACTGTGGTTCTGAGCCTGTATTTTCTTGCAGGGAAATCATCAGCATTTGATGCCAACGTCTCTGCAGGACTGGGCCTGGTTATTTTCTCTGAGTGTCCCTTCAGGGCTTTTGCTTGGCCCCGACCTGCTGATCCTTGGAGGACTGATGCAGGATGAACCCTACCTGCTATGGATGCTCTCCCTCATGCTAGCTCTCAAATACCGCATACAACCTGGCACCTACAAAGTTTCTGCCCTGGGTTAGCGTGGGCTGCACAGGGAAGTTGGATGGTGTGGGGCACAGACTTTGCCATGCTCCCAAGCTCACCCTCTTTGCTCTGACCTCTCTGGCTGCAGCAGAGTGGGTTTTGCGTGTGCTGAATACTAGAAGGGACAAATAATTTGTTTCACTGGTGATACGTGGACCATTCAAACAGAACTGAAAGATTTTTGTCTTCACAATGCTGGGCTGCCTCCTTTGGAACAGAGTCACTGAGCCTGTCCCTGCTGTCCTGGTGGTGTTGCCATGCATCTTCTTTCATCAGCATGGAATGAGGGAGAAGATGCCCCAGGTGTTGGAGCTTCCTTCACAGCCTCCTCAGAATTTCTCCCTGGTGTCCCTCCCAGCCCCTAGTGTTACTGTGCCACACTTCGACTGCCCTAAAGCTGGTCTCAAATAGGAAACCTGACTTGTCTGACAGCCTGCATCTTCCTACAGCTCTTTTCTCTCATCCTGGGTCTGCTGGTGCCCCAAGCTGTGTGAAGAGGGCAGGCATGCCCCAGTGACTACCCAGGCTGTACCAGCCAGTGGCAGTGACACTAGCACAGCTTGGCCCCATGACACATCACCCCACCTTTGAGTTGTTTCAAATAATTTTGGGATGAAATAATCTTTTTCTAATAGGAAAAGGTCCCAGAAATCAGAGGTGTTCCTATGGTTATGGAGAGTCAACTGATTTTCTTCTTGTACCACCTTTGTGACTTCAAGTAACTCGATTTTATTTGCAGCGGGGTGATTTTGGTCTAAGATTCAGGATTTTGACCTAAGATTAGGTGCCTGAGCCTGAGGGATTGGAGCCTTTGGGTATGTGCAACAAGTCAAAGTTAACAAAGAAGTCCATTGTGAGGCATTCATTTTAAAAGAGGGGAGTCTCTGAGATGCAATAGGTGACAAGACCATATTAAATCTTACGTATGCAGTATTCACAAGGGAAATACAAAATCTTGGTCAGTGAAGTGCCATATCTCCCTCTTCAGGTTCCTGTTCTTACCTCTGAAAAGTCACAGTCTATCAGACAAATGTCATTCGCCCTGAGCAATAATGACTTCAGGAAGGAGAGAAACATTATCTTTTATAAAAAGGACTGGCTGAGTTGAGTTGCTCTGGGACTTTGGAAGTCTGTCCTGGAGAAGGCTTGCAGGACAAAGTGAAGAAAAAAAAAAAAAAGGAAGATAAATACATTTTGTCACCTAGAAGTCATGTAATAAATAGATGCATTACTACCTTTGCCTCCCTTGCACCCTGGCCTCCTGTTTCTTTCTATAGGCTTTACACCTTCCTTTTGGAGCTTTAACAACTCCAGGAAGTGGCCAGTTTTGCAAAACAATTCAAAATTCATGTATTTCCCGGTCTGTCTACAGAATTTATTTAGAACATTCAGCCCAATACACCAGGTAGGCAGGTGTGTGTTATAATCCGTTGATCTGGACAGCAAGGCTCTATGTTTTGTTATGCAAAGTCCAGGGGCTGTGCAATTATGTAGTATGCCATGTGTCCAGTGTGTCTCCTCTCACTCTCTCTTGCGCATTTGAGAAATGTTTTCTTCTGATTGTAGGAAGGTAACCCTGATCTGGGGTAACCCCTGAGAGCTGTGACAGGTCAGTGAATCACCCTGTAGGAGTTACTACAGCAGCTGTGGTAATTGTGCAAGAACTATCCCAACCTTGAAGTACAGAAGGATATTTAAAGCCAACAGTGATAGCCTGCTTCATAATTCGCAACATGGCCTGTTCTTATATATGAATATACAAACCTGGAATGTTTCAGGATGACATCCAGCAAAGACGAGAGTGGGTGGAAAAAGAGGTGGGTGGAATTCCCTGCCTGAATGCACGCTCTGCTGAGAAAAGCTGGTGCCCAGATGTTCCCAAGGCACCAGTGGAAATTGTGCCTGCAGAGAGAAACACTGGGGCCAGATGATGTCTGAGGGAGTGAGTTTTGGCTTCTTTCTCTCTTTTTACCCCAAACCAGCAGTTTAAAAGAAGGAAATTGCATGAGGCCATCAGAGATGGTGCTTCATGCCAGGATCACAGTGGACAGAAGAGGTCTGATGGGTGAAGTCTTGCTAGGTTCATGCAAGCTGCAGTTATACAGGAGAGGGTCTGGGTTCTCATGGGAGAGCTGCACAGAGCAGCCCCACAGACATGAATGGGAGAGGTTTCACTGCTGTATCTAGCTGTGTGTCAGCTCCCATAAGCTAGCCAGGACTACATGGGAGACCACCAAGGGAAGCTGTGATGCTGCAGGGTGAGATGCTGCGTTCTGGCATGTTGGTCTGTGAGTCAGAACTAAGTCAATGTATTTTGGATCTGGAAGGAGACTGTGATGGGTTACAGTCTCGACCCCTGGCTATATTTTTTCATATAAGGGCACCAAATTTATGTTATCCTGAATTCCAGCAGAAGTTACTATATCTGTCTGACAATTCTGCGCCAGGGCTCCAGCGGGAGCCAGGGCCAGGCTGCACTTTTGAAATGACAGCATGTAGTAGTGGAGCAGGATAAGATGTTCTGCCTTTTCATATCAGTAGGGGATCTGGCTCCAAACTTATTTGTCTTTTCTTGAACTGTGTAGATTATCTGTTCCTTGTTCAGTAGCAGCTGTATTCTGGCTCAGAAGTCATATCAAGCCAGAATAAGATAAATCAGTGACTTCAAGAAACCTTGAAAATTATTCTAGAAACACTTATTGTTCAGTTATTCTAGAAACATGTCATTGTTGGTTAATTGTTGGAATGCTTTGGATTCCCTTATCTTTGTTGAGTGTCATGTTTGTTGTGATCATTCAGGGTAATGTCCTGTCACCAAGGTTAAAACCGCATCTTCTGATGCAGTTAGTTAGTTAAGATATAGATACCTATAGAGCTTGGGTAGGGTTTGCAGCCAGGGCTGCTCCTGTTCCAGCTGTATGCAGCATTGCTAACACACCTACGTGACCTGCAGCCATGGTGCCACCTGGTCTCACTTACAGCTCTCAGTGTCAGCCAACTGGAGAAGGCAGTTCAAGCAGTATTTTGGATCAGCAAGGACTTGAGGTCTAAGGGGGATGAAGACACTGACAAAGATACTACAGAAGAGATCAGTTACTGGAAGAAAGCAAAGGATCCCCATGTGATATTGTCTCTTCATCATTTGTCTAGTTTGGGGCATTGGGAGTAGTCTGGACCCTTTTTTTTCCTGGAAGCTGTATTTCTCATGGCAATTTGAAAAGCAGCAAATTAACTGTAATCATGCATTGTATGCCAAAGGGGAGTGAATTGCGCTCAGTAGAGAAACAGCTTAATTAGGGTGCCCTTGGCAGAGGCAGAACTCAGTTCTGGGTATATTCTGAAAAGTAATTATAACTAACAGTTGACTTTTAAGGGTGGTAGAATTGGAGGGTCAGCCTAGGACTTGAGTTCACTGCACACAAGAGAGTAAAAAGACTATATGTAGAATAAGGAAAAAATTAATAAAGGCAGATGCTTTTATGTCTGGGAACCAGGCAGATGGGGAAGGAGACAGTGGATTCCTCTTCATCTTCCAACATGAGAAATGAAAAGGCAAAGCATCCTTTCGGAAAAGGTTGTGCTTCTTCCCAGGCAGGTAGAAGAAGCCCCAGGCCAAGCAAGAGCTCAGCTGTGGCCAACCCCCACAGGGCACTCCAGACCTGACCTGCTGATTTCTCAGTGTTGCAGTAGATATGAGGACATGGCGCTAACAAACCCTCAACGGGCTGTTCTCCAAAGCACCGAGTAGCAGCACTTGCCTTCAGTGTGACTTGTTCTCTTATTGTTTGTTCTAATGTTTTGATATGTAGGAAACATATTTGAAGCCTTTCCCAAGCCTGCTCTAGACATAAATGTGTGGGCTAGAAAGATAATTTTAAAAGAAAAAAAAAAAAAAAAGGACTATTACCTGTAAAGCCCTAGAAGAAAATAACTTGACAACATAAATGTAAAAAAAAAATTGTTAAAAGAATTGAGCCTGGGATTTGGTGGGAAAAAAACCTGTATGTGATGACATGGGAAAGACCTGGTTAAGATACCAATCTCCAGGGAATCAGATGTGGTTGTGCAGGAAACCACAAGCTTTCTCAAATGTTTTGAGTTTGCATCCTTGATGTTCCTCCAATTTACTTTAACAACCTCGAAGTCCTACCCCTGGAACATATTAACTCTCCATCCAGCATTGCAAGGCTCTGATCTGCCCAGGGTGAAGGATGAGAGCAGAAGGAACAGTCCAGCTGGGCAGGACTATGAGCAACAGTTTGGGAATTGCAGTTCTTTGCTGAGTGAGGGTAGGTAGGCGGTGAGTAGCCTCAAATTAATTGTTCTTCACTTCCTTTTAGTTCCTACAATGGACAGTTATGACTTGGACTGACCATATTCTACTGCAGCTTTATCAGAAACAGCTCAAGGGACAACAAGGAATTTATTTACTGTGCAATTCAAAAGTGAAAGCAAAATCATTCTTGTGAACTGAACTTCAGACTTTTGCATATCACAGACAATGGACACACTTTCAATCAGAAACTCCTTTCAGTATGGACCCTTCCCTGCCAAACTTTGTTATATGTTCAGAGCTTTCCAGGTTTTATCACAAACCAGTCCAACAGGAAGAAAGGATGCAGGGATGGATGTTAGGGATTTAGAGAAAAGTGATATTAGAAAGCAGCATCTGGGTGGGAGAATATCGGGTCCCATGCAGCATGAGATCAATTCCTTCAGCAGCAGTTCACGGAATCACAGACCATGCACATTTCAAAGGGCTGATTGCAAAGCTGCAGCCTGTGAAATATCTGCAGACACAAGAGCTGAGATAATGGCAAAGGTGAACTGACTGAGGGAATGTCACCTTCTGCTCTGGGGAAAATCTCATCAGTGCAGGATTAGGACAGAAAGATCCATTTCCATGGCACCACTGACCACTGCCCATTAAGTTTGTGGCCTCTTGCTGTGTCCCTGGCCAGTGCCAGAAGTAAGGTGCTGGACCAGGCAGACTAATGAGCAATCTTTATCTCAAAGATGCAGACTGAAGTATGGCACCTGAAGCAAAACAGGCAACTTGTCTCTGAGACAGACACACACAGTGCTTTAATGAGCAGATGTTAGAAATCCATCTGATGTACCTCATGAGGATGCACTGTCAGCTTGCAAGGCTGGAGAAGTTTAAATGAAGCTATAAAATTAGGTCAGGCTTGATAGACACTGCTGCCAGGCAAACTCTTGTGGAAGGGGAGAACAAGAAGGAGACCTCCTGCTTTCTTGTTCCAACCTGTGGGGACCTAAATATAGACAGCTCTGACAAGCCTGCCGCCACTCCCTGCCTTGTCGGCTGCACTTTGCAATCCTCACCACTCCCAGCACTCAAGGAGGACAACTTGCAGGGCAGGTGCTGGGAATTGCTCACATTTTAGCATTTGGAGCTACACATCCTGGACCTACGTTTGGATGTCAGAGCAATTTCCCTGCAGCAGGACTAGTGTGATGCTGCAGTGAGAGGCAGGAATACCCCTGAAACAGAGATAGCAGCTCCCACATTTCAAGAATATATCTTAAATATGTAGTGCAGAGAATAGAAATGTCTTCAGCAAAGACCCAAGGCAAAATAATTTCTTGCTTTGACTGATTCTTCAAATGAATCTGGTGCTACTGCATGGCCAAACTCAGTCAATTCACAGGATACAGGGCAAACTGAGTGACCTGCTATTCACATGAAGGAAGAAACACTGCTTGAAACCTGTTTGCACTTATAACAGGAGAAACCACTGTAATGTTGAAGTTGACCGGAGCTTGGATCTCTGAATTTCAGCATAGCACTGTCTGGAGCTCTTCCTACACTGGCCAAAATGCTTCTTTAATATTGATCTGTTCTAGCAGTGTGGCTCTTGATAAAACAGTAGAAAACACACTGCAAAATGTTGCATGCATTTTCTGTAGAGTCTGCGGAGCTTACAGGCCACTGTACCCTTCAATGTCTCGGAGCTGTAATGCACACTGTGCTAGAAGGCACAGAGGTTAAAGTGCACTTTGGAAAGACAATGTTATCTTTCACATATCTGCAGTTTAAACCCTGAATCCTTACTAAAACAGGAATTTCTCTATCCAGACATATGATTTTTTTTTCTCCATGGTTTGTAGAATCAAATAAAACCATGATGTATGCAGATATCACGTTGTGTATAAGTAGATGCTGTGATGTCTAAAGTGTGTGAATGCACATTTATTTAGCCCATCAGAAACCTATAGCTTCACTTCTAACACTCTGGATGTCAAGAGGGTTATGAACCAACTTGGTCTGTGACAGTGCAGTGGTTGAGGACCCCTGATAAGTACTGAGTGTTTCTTGGCTTGGTGGCATGACAAATACTGCTCACAGTCATGTCTCCTACTGTTCCTCATAGACAGTATGTAAGCAGTGAGCCTCACTGCTCTTGAGGTGAAGAGGCCAGCAAAGAAGCTGTTTGCCTGAGATGATGAATCTAAGAGTTTACTAGGTATATTTTCTATTTTAGTTGCTCTGTCTCTGTCAGCCATTTATATGAAGTGAGTCCCTGGTTCTCACGTGTACTATTTTGCTCCTGATCAATTGTTCAGGTGTAAGCTGAACAGAGAAGGAGCAACTCTGCAAAGCTGGAGATTTTCTCCCCTGACTTTAGATGTCTACGCTGTAGAAAGCGGTGTCTGCATCAGGCATTGCACTGAGGGAACAGTAATTAGCTCTTTCAAGCCTTGATTCACCTGACTTATTTTAGGTCTTTGCTGCAGGATGTGTCGTGCCCTGTTTCTCTCCATTGACAGTAGTGGGACTTGAGACATAATTCAACTGAATCTCATGCTGTAGCACACATATTCTTAAGTCTTCATGATATAATTCTACAATTCCATTTGGAAATACCCAGATGATATAGGTGACTTGTCCCAGCCATCCTTGAGAAGATTATTCAGGTCTCATTTCACTGCTCCTGATATACCAGAGGAATGCAGAATAGAGGCTGCCTGACAAGAACATCCCCTAGATAAGGATGATCTGATGTATCTGATTATATCTCTTAAGCTCTTTACCCTTGGGGAGCACAATTGCATACTGCAAAGGCAGCTGTTTTCATAGCTTCCTTTCTTTGCATTCAGTCCGTCAAATTCCCAAATTAACCCCTACTTCTTTTACAGCTAGAGCTGCTCTTGAACACTTCCTCCAAAAAAGGCTTTCAGCTGTTCAACTCCATCACATCCAGTCTCCATCAGCCGATTTTTTCCATAACTGTACCTTCTGGCCAGTTGCAGTATTTGCTCTTATCTGAAACTCACCATCTCTCTGAAATGGAATCAAACTTCTGCTCTACTTCAGCTCTGCCTGAATATCTGCAGCACTGTGTAGTCCAGGTTGTTCCTCAGGAAGCTGCCCCTGCAAGGACTTTATAGCATGGAGACCTGCTTTTACCCATACTTACTGTGAGCCAACACAAGGACTGATGTTCTTCAGCCACCATGTAGGCAAACTAGACACCATCAAAGATCCCCAAATAATCGCTGAGGGTGGACACATGCCTGGAAGCTTTGGTCAAGCACTTCAGCTGGCCCACAGGAGGGTATCCAATCTAGATCTAATTTCCCTTCATTACCACAGCTGCAAGTCCCTGGCTCAGGTAACTCTAACCTTTCTGAATCCTCCACATTTTCTAGTGACTTTGGGGTTAAAATTTACCTTCCCTCAGTAACCTACATACCTAAGCTTTACTTTCAGAAGTGACATCAACACTTAGGAACTCAGGACTATCAGAACCAGTAGTACTTACCACGTTGTTCCAGTCTCTGAACAAATTACAGCACGCAAGGGGATGATACTAGCTGTCTGTGGATATGCTCCTAGTCCGTGGCAAATGCAAGGAATGTGCCTTCTTTCATGGTGGGTTAAGCTAAGTCACATTGCCTCAGATTTGCTGTGGGCTAAGAGCATACATGAACACTTTTCACAGCTCAGTGCATGCACTGCTCCTTGTTAAACCATGGTAACTTGATCACACTTGTGCAATCCCCAGGCACCATAAAATCACTCTTTTCATGCAGTGCAAATGCTGTCTGCCTGCTGTGGGCTGTGTGGTCCTGTGCATTAGCCACAGATAAATCACTTCATCTCGGGCTCAATAAGGAAGGAAAAGGAATGAAACGTGTTTTGTATAGCAAACCCAGGCTTTGGAAAGTAACAAATGGAGTCCTGGAGAGAGATGAATGTGGAAGAGTAAAGTAATTTCTGCATCTGTACAGAAACTGATTATACTAGGAATCATGCTGAAGACACAGTCTGCTGTGTCTGGAGGAAGAAGGTGGTTGAGAACAGCAACATTCTTAGTCCATGGGATACACTAATCCAATCCCTTAATTTTCTACCATGTGCTCCTAATAGTGCTGTTGGCAGTGGATGGCAGCTCCTGTTTCAGCTGCTTCTGCAGAGCAGGGGTATTCTCACTGTGCTCTGATGCCTTATGTAATGCAGGAGTCAGGATACACCCCTTGTATCATATCCCTGAGGGCACCAAGAAGCCAGTTGCTTTCCCATAACTGGAATAAGATGGTCCCAGCCCTAGGCACAATTCTGAGCTTCCTATTCATACTTTACTTGCCCTTACTGGAGTTCTTACCTGGCTGCCTCCACACAAAGAAGAGAGAAAACCACCCTATTATATCCCTATCCCAGCACAGCCAACCTGTAGAACTCACAAGTCAGAGACTGTCTTGATAATAAATCATAAAGAGTTAAAAATATAAGGTTGAGGGGGGAAGGGAGTGTTGAATCTTCATGTGATCCTTCAGCTCCTCTCTGAAATGCTGAAATGTTCAAGAGATTACGAGTTATCCATCAGGGATTTGGAGACTGTGTCTCCCAAACCCTTAGACCTTGCTCAGTCAGGGAACAACAGGAAGAAGGTTTAGCATAAAAAATCTCCTGAGATATCTTCCTCCTACCCCCTGGGCAGGCTGTTCTTGGAGCCAAATTCATATTCAAACATCCAAAGGGACACAGGTAAGGTCCCAGGAGTGCCCAGAAAGGATCTGTGTGCCTGGAAATGCAGCGTGGCTTAATGCACAGTCAGGGCCAGCACGTTAGTGGCTGTTCCTGGGAAGATGTGGCAGAGAAGGAAACACAGCCAGCTTAAGGCTGCTCTTTCAGAAAATTTTCCTGTTTCTTTTCCCAAGGGTGGTGTTGGTTAAAATGTTCTTCAGGTCAAATCTAAGTGGAATTAACACACTGACTCACCACATGGGTGCTTGCAGACCTATGTATGAGGTGCTGCTATTCAAACTAAGTTCTGCAGCTGTGAAATTCACATTATCACTGCAACCAATACACCACGATGGACTAATTAAAACTGCACTGAGTTATCACATGGCTTGAACCATGAGGTAGTGTTGCCAGCTTTCCTGGCTGTCCTCAACTTCATTTTTACATGTTGTCCTGATGGTATTGAACTTCTGCTTTCAGAAATCCTAGTTCTGAATTTTATCTTCACACAGCTATTGCCATGTTCTGCTACCTCTGAAATATGCAGTTTGCTGTGGATACCCCCTGATGTACAGAGACACAGGCTGATTGGGACTGATACTCGACTATGGCTCCAGGAGCCATCTTTTGATTGGATAATTTTCTGAAAATGGCTAAACAAATCAGGTCCCACTGATTGCCTGTTAGGGATGTTTCATCTAATTCAGTTAAGAATTAATTGCAGGGGAAACGAGACACAGCTATTCTTCAGTAGAAAGACCACACAACCGTAGAGAAAATGTGGACACAGAGGCACCCTATGTAGCTGATGGATGTATGTGAGGAGCGGAGCATTAGCAGTGATCAGAATAAAGGCTGTTGTTTTGTTTTTATGAAGCAAATTCCTGGTTTTCTAAACTTTGACCTAAGCTAAACATGCTACTAGTCCTTCTTCTCCGGGAGGCCTTCTCATCTTGATGGGGATGGGGCAAGGAGAGTGGAGAGACTGCATTTTTACTTACAGACATTGCTGCTTAATACTTTTGGTTTCCCATGAGTCTGCTCAGTGTCTCTTCTTCCCACTCCTCCTTGTCCTGCAGTGTCCTTGTTTGAACAATGGGCTTGGTGGGGGAGAGCGTCTCCTGCCAAGTGCACCCACTGGACATCTATCTTTCATGGGTCTCTGAGGGAACACACGAGATGGCATTGTTCTGCTCTAAAGAAGAAACCTCATGAAGTAGATTGAGCTCTGGGCTGTCAGCAACCCCCAGAAGTGTCTGAAGTCAGAAGATTTCATCTTTCACTCAGATAGTCTTCTACAGCTGCTGCCAGCAGTTGGTGTCATGTCTGCACACCCAACCATCTTCACATTTAGGATGCCTGTTGCATTCCTGGCCTTTAGGAACCAGATGTGAGGCAAGTAAAGGAAAAACATCAGAGCTGAACTCCCTATTGCATAAGGGTTATGGGAGGCTTTGCTGAAGCTGGCTTAGCTGTATCAAGGCATGATTTCTACTGCTTGGTTCTACAGAAGTTAAGCAAAATGTTTGCAGATTTTGTAAATCTTTCTTTCCTGAGAATGTGGCTGCTTGAACAGGCCCCTTATCTATGACCTGCATCTCTTTCTGGGTTGTTGCCACAGGCAAGACTTGGTCCAAATATTTCTGCTGGCCCCTCTCAAAGGTTTTTAATGATGAGATTGGGGTTGTTCTCTTAGGTTTGGTGTAAAATGGATCCTTCAAGTATCTCCATTTTAGGAATCAGATTTTTCCTCTTTACACTGTTTTCCAGCAGGAAATGGAAGGAAAATTTATCAAGGGATGGAAGTCACAGTCCTGGGGTCTCCATAGCTTCAAGGCATTGTATTTAGTCTGTCTGCTTTTTGGGATGGACTCTTGGTCCCAGCCTATTCACAAAATTAATCTTAAGCACTCTATAGGATCCCAACCCATTTTTCCACCTGAAAAGCTCTCTTCTGTGAAATGCTTTTCTTATCAATCACTGCTTTGCATCCATATTCTGGCACCAGTCTAAACTTCCCCCACACCTTTTCCACCCTGTTACAGCTTACAAGGAGCTAAGTAACTCAGGGCTAAATGCCATGTTTGCTTCATGAGGTGTCAGGACCTTGAAATGATGATTCCCAAGGATGAATTGCCACTGACAAAACCAAAGGAAAGACATAAAAATAGCTACTTCCTATTGCACTCCTATAACTACATGAGTTGCCCCTTAGAAGCATAGGACCCAGTCCTTTCCAGTTTATGTATCAAGCATTTTAGTGTTTCAAGGATCTAAAAGCTTTTCTCAGCACACTTTCCTGATCAGGCTACAGGCAGACATGATCTCCTACATGACAGGGCATACAGAAGCAAGTCTCAGTAGGCAGCATCATAGTGTTTCCCACCCCAAAGTTTCTCAGGTAAGTTTACTTATTGGTTAATGCCCATTTTGTCCCAGTGAGACTTTTCTTTCTCCTTGTGGGAAATTTCATGTAACTAAAACCGGTGCAAGACCTTAGTGAAAAGGAAGGTGATACTTATTTTAAGCAAAAAATTATTTCTCTTGCTCCCACTCTCAATCCCACTCTCAAGCAGCAGAATACCTATCCATATTTGGGTATGTTCATGGCTAATGAGAGTCTTCTGTTGGTATAAAAGGCAGAGGAACATCACCTGCAGTATGCTGCACCTTGTTGCCATCCTTCAGTTATCGATCCAATACCATCCTTCCATCCTTCACCTGGTGACTCAGAAGCACTGTGGTCTTTATGCAAATGACACATTCCTGAGTGCTTACCTGTCTGATTGCTGTTGATCATGACCTTGTTTATCAATAAATTCCATTATTCTAACCCTTGCTCCAATGTTTCTCTGGGTCTTTTGTCAGAGATAATTTCATTTATGCTCCATTCAGAGCAGCTGAAACTCTTCTGTTACAAATTGTGACATAATCATGAGGTCTTGTTGGACTTTTGATACAAATGCAAAATTACAAACTCTGTTGCTTCCTCCCAGCAGCACCCAAAGTTGTACCTCGTTGTTTGTCACCAAGAATGCAAGAGAGGAAGGTCAGAGAGCTTAGAGCTTCTCATGTGAGCTGGTTTGCCCATTGTCCAGTCACAGAAAACATGGGGGCTGCAGCATCACTTTCCCCAAAAACCAACCTGACCAGCCTCTGCTCCAGTGGGACTAAGACTGGAAGAGGGAAAGAAGTTCTCAGTCTGACATGCCTGTCTCTGCAGAGGGAGGACTCAGTCCTGTGGAGATCGAGATGCACTGGCCAAGCTGAAAAGTGGACATTTGTATGTTAGTAGGATGTCCTTCTAGACTATCAGGTCCATTGCTTCAACTATCACTAAATAAATACCTTAGTATCAACAGATAACGTGTGACCGGGCTTGTTCTTGATTCAGTGTCCTACTTTTCTTGGCCTGATCTGCAGTGTGTGCAGCCTTGGCACACCAGTGCCTGCTGGAATGGGAATGTGTTTTACTTCATCCTTATCTGTCTATCAGACCACTGTAGTTTTGCATAGGCATTAACAAGGGTGCTGCCGAAGGGCCTCACCTTGAGATTACAAGGCATTAAAAGGGCTCAGCAGGGATGGAGAGCAAATACTGTGCAGGGTGAACATTTGCAGAGTGTTGGAGCTGGAAGTGATGGTGCTGCTGTGTGCAAACTTTGCCCTAGTGAATCTGAACTTGCCAAGCAGAACCCAGGACCAACCCTGACTTGCGTGTGTCATTTACCATCAGATCTGGACTTGGTGCAGGCAGAGACCAACAACTGCAGGAGGAACTTCAAACATGAGTTCAGAAAGTTTCTTCTTGAGGCTGCCAGCTGAGTGATCATCACTTCATGGAGCCCAGTGCAAAGTCTGTGTGTGACGCTCTGTGCCAAATTCTCCTCAGGGAAGGTGTTGCTACGCAGAGAGCCAGGTTTCTGAGTGCTAAACACCTGACATCTCCTGCAAAAATGTCAAGAGCCAGTGAGATTTCTCTCTTGACAGGTGCTGAAGTGTCTGACAGTCTGCCTGTCTTGAAGATACTGTGGAGCCAAGCTGGGTTTGGAGCCTGTCTATAGGTTCAGGTGCTGATTTCTCCAGGCGTTCATGCAAAACACAGATAAAGTCATGTTACTGAATGCATCATTTCTGAAGTTACTCTACAGAGGAGGGGCATGGGACATGACATTTGAGGGAGAATATGTTAATCAAAACACACCTCCAGAGGTGCCTGAGCCCACAGTACTGCAGGATAACCAGTTCTTTGATGCAAAGACTGAGAGGAAATTCAGATAGAAAACATAAAGAAGCAGATATTGCCTCTGGAGATAATGATAGGCTGCCCAGTGTGACTGCTCTGACTGTTACTTGTCACCAGCTTCCAATAAGAGCAGGAAATATCCATCTGTAAGAGCTCCCCAGCTAGGGCTTGCCAGTCCAGAAATACATGGCAAAGACTTCAGCCACTCTTACAGACTAGCTAGGGTACAAGAGTCGTTAAGGAAATTCCTTAATTTTATATGCAAAGTAATAATGTGTTTTATTGTTTTATATTTCATTAATTTTGTTCCATTATTGCAAATTGATGCTTTCAGGTAAACACATTCTTCAGCCTTTAAATCTCTACTAGTGATAAAGCTGACACAACGTCACTTTCTGGTAAGCAAGCACTGCACGTCTGAGGGTGTGGTAGTTCTGCAACCTCGTGCTAGAAGTCTCCTGTAATTACCAGGCTCTCAGCAATTTTCTCACAGAAAGCTGAAGAGTAACAGGGATCTCTGCCATATTTCTTGGACCTTGGAGCTGGTCTGATGGAGGGAGTGACTGGTACCACTGCAAGCCAGGCAAGCTCCTTGTCAGGGGCCAGGAGGGCAGGCTTGGACCCTGGGGTCCCTGCTTCTGGCATTTTTCCCACTGCTCCTAGACTGTGTGGAGACACAAAAAGGTACTGTCCAAGTCACAACTTAATCACTTGAGAGTGAAAGGTGTCCACTTGGAGATTACTTCCCCTGCCTTCCCACCCCGCTTCCAATACTGGTTGTGGTTTTTCAGCATTTTTCCTTAATTTCAAGAAAACTGTATGCGAGTGCACACAGCGATATTCTGTGGGTCTGGAAATAATTGTATGTTCCTACACTCACCAAGATGGTGCCATCCCTTCTCCAGCTCAGGACTACCTGCAGTTAAAATTAGCTATTAAAATACGTAAAAACGTGAGAAAAACACTTCTGCAGATTCGATGCTGCATCATTTCTGTGGGATGTAGAGCTGGCTTCTTCATAGAGTTGCAGTAGGTAGTTTGAGGACAACAAATGAAAGCTAGATCACAGGAACATGTTTCATTCACAGTGGAGATCAAGAATTTGATCTGTTCAGGACAGCGTATGAGAATAAATACCCAGAGTTGATACTTCTTTGGAGATGTCCCAGCCATTTACCATCACCCACCTACTGGTATGGGGAAATCAGGCACGTCTTGACAGCAAAGGGTTTGGTTCTCAGCACATGGAAATGGAAATGACTTCTGCTGTCTTGAGATTTCTGCTGAGACCGTGACGTCCAGCCATTAGCTTGTAAATGTTTGATGAGCTGGTGGCTGCTGAGCAGCGAATGATCTGGCATGTACACTATGGTGGGATCATAGCTTGGGTGGGGGTCCAAACCTAGTGAGGCTGCTGCGAGACTGTAACCCAGCTGGTCCCCTTCATGAGTGAGCTGCAGGAACCCAAACTCAACACTGGCTACATTTTCAGTTTGCATTAGATATCATGAAAATAATTTTATCAGGGACCTCACGGTCATATAATGCCCCAGGTACTATACCAGGTCAGGACATATTTTAGAATAAATTTAAATATCCAAAATACACTATGTATTTGTCCCCTGTCTCATTGGCAGTGTTCTTGTAATGACTTGTAGAAAGATGACCACAGTAACAAATTGAACATTTATGTTAAAATTCTAGTTATGTAGTACCACAAGGGAACAAGAAATTCTATGGAATAGATAAGATTTGATTAATTAGTCTTTGCAAATCATATCACTGAACAGGTACAAACCAACAACTTAGAAAGACTCAGAAGCTCTAGTACTGCTATCACCAAGCAAAGCCTCACCTTTCCAAGGCTAAAATTCAGTTGTGTTGCAGCACCAAGTTTTTAATGAGGACTGGGAGCAGATTGCAGTTGTAGTTAAGGACAGAAGGAGCTCTGTTGCTGAGAGGAGCTCCTCTTTCCTTGTCACATCACTAGTGTAAAACTATTTCACACAAGACATGCAGATATACCTAATTCATTATCTGCAGTTAGAGTTAATTTACTGTCTGCACTCTTGGAAAGTCCCAACTTATTTTTCTCTTTTGACACATCTGACATTTTTCCTTCTATTCTGTTTCCTGTTCATGTTACTTATCCTAATTTAACTCAAGATGCAGCCTATGCTATTGGCAGATATAACAGTTCTACGTTTATAAGCATCTGTCCTATATATTTAATTTATATTTAACATACCCTACTTTAAGGCTTAAAGTGTAAAGGTCACAGTCATTACCTGCAGCAAGCCAAATTTATAGGTGGTGTGAGCAACTGGGGAGTTTATGCCTCAGGCTGTTATCACAGTACAGGTATAGTCCTGTCATGTACTGCTGACCATGCAACAGATTAAATAGCACTGTGCAATGAAGAGGTTGAGAGGGTCAGATACATTCCCCAGCACCACTGTTGGGTCAAGTGGAAGCATCCCAGTAGTAGACTGAAATCTAATATCTTTACTGTTAAATATAACTCAGGTCTTAAAATATGTTTCTGACGCTGCGTGAATTTGCATGAGGGTAAATAAGTAATATTTAAGTGGAAATAATTCAGTGCAGATTGTGCAGTTAAGGTCTTATGATTAGTAATGGTAAATGTGTGGTTTCCTAAGGGATGGACCCTTCCTAAAGGGTACTACAGCTGCTGGTGGGGCCATGACCATTCCAGAGCTGGGGGCAAGAGTAAGTCTTGTCTTGCTTTGTATGAGTCTACATAAATGTATGTCACAACTTTTCCTGTGCTCTGCTACCTTTGAAAGGACACTGAGCACGCAGGTGAGGGCAGCATGTATACCACAGCATTGACACACCATTATCCTTTAGATCAAGATATGCATCTGGCATGGGTAAAGCAGCTTAAGGAGCTCAGAAATTATGTGCTACATTCACTGAGGCTCTGGCTTCATCTGTGGACCGAGAAGATGCCATCCCTCTGGGATAACTGACTTGCTGGTGTACAAGAGACTGTATAGACATCAGACTCCTGTTCCTCTACACGTTGCTTCAGGCCTCTGCCTGGCACTAGTCTGCTTGCTTTGTCCTGCCTTGGACTTAATGTTTAACAGATTGAGCAATTCAGTACACCAGTCAACTTCTCTATTTTGTAGAATTCCTGAGCACTCAGCCAAGAGGTCCTACAAACCCTGCTCCAGAAGACTATCTGGGAACGTGAAGATCCTGAGTTGAGCAAGCATGGAGCAGGGAGTATTTGTAGTGACTTTGTGGAGACATTGTCCTGGGGTCCTTCTCATCAGTGGTGTCCAGGAATGCTATCCAGGCTGGATGCAATGTACTTTAAAAATTGGGTTGTATGTGCTGTTTCTCAAACAGGCTTTATTCCTGGACTGCTGATCTAATCAGACTAAGCTACATGCAGTGTGGCATGACTCACCAGCAACTATATATTGAGCTGCAGCCCTGGGATGCTTCCTCACACTGGTCCTGACTCTGCAGGCATCCTTGCAGCTGCAGCTTGTTCACCAGTGTCAAAGGGAAAGGATGTCCAGGTCATGTCCACATAAGGACTGTTCGCTGCAGCTCTTGAAAGAGAAGAGTTTCTTAGTGAAGGAGGATGCTTTTAATGTTAGAAAGCTCACCTAAGTTTTCCCTGGCAAGATGCAGCTGGTTACATGAGTTGGAGTTAGTGCACCAGCCTCTACTGATTCCTGCAGCCTCCAAACCTAACACACAGGGTAGGAGAGGAGGGCAGCAGCAGATGAACAAGTTGGGAGAAAACTGGTCCTTGGCAGAACTGTTTCTTTACTTTCCTCTTTTTATATGTTCCAAGAGCAGCAGGGGTTTTAGGTGTCTCCTCTGGGGCAAGAAAATGGATAGCGATGGTGGTAGCCTGAAGTGTCTGCCAGCACCACAAGACTTCTCAGGTTTGAAAGAAGGCTGTTTCCATGGAAGCATAAAAAAGGAGAAATGTCTAGCAGGAACCTGGATCTGTGACTCCTTTAGTAGGGTTGTAAGTGCCACAGCCTGGGAAACTAAGCTGGGATACTCAAGGAGAGGCAGCTCTGCACCAAGAGCGCATTTCAGGATGCTGAACCAGTTGGGTTGTCTCAGCCACCAAGGATCATTTCAAATACCTTAGCAGCAGGTTTTTCAAGGGCTTGGCACCTGAAATGCCTTTGACAAGCTGTGCATTTCCAGTGTGTGGACTTAATCGGTGGGTGCAGCCCATGCTGCTGAAGGCTAGTTGCTCAGGGCCAGCCTTGCTGCTCTCACCAGACACTGAACAAAAAACTGAGCCGTTGCCAGGCTGCAGGGTGAAGTTTGGCCTCAATGTCATCATGAAATCTGAATTCCTGCTTTACTGTGCTCTGGGAGAAGATGGTCCTGCTAAGCTTAGGAGCCCTTCTGCTGCACAATGACATGGAGGGTCTAAGAAGGATGCACTCAAGGGTGGAAGTCAGATAAAGCACCTGGCTATGTTAATCCCTTTCTCATTATTTGGAAATGACTCAATCTCAGGACTTCACACAGTGGCATGCATGACTGTTGATAACTACATGGGAAACTTTTTTTGGTCCTCACTGGCACTTTCCTTTGTGGGGAGGGTGCAAGGGCAATGGAGCAGGGAGTGCATGCAGGTAGAGTTCAGTTGCACACCCTAGTTCACACAGTGTGGGCTACAAGGCTGGGTTCCTAGATTTAAAAACTACATGGGGATTAATGGGCCACAAGTTTTAGAGCTGGATGCTTTCACATCAAGCACTGGAATCCAAATAGCTCTGATCTCAGAGGAATCTGATATTACTCCTTGATGCTGATGGGATTTGGTATTTGGGAAATATGAAAACCAGAATTAATTGCAATTGCCTAAATATGGGCATAGGAAATAAGCTGTGGACACTCAGAGAGGTACTTATGTCACCCCCTTTAAGACATCCAGAAATAAGATGATTTCATCAGAATTAATCACCCCCAGATTCTCTACTGGGAGTCAGGCACCTCTGTGTCAGAGACAGCACAGTGGGTAGAGCTCTCATTTGAAAGGGTACACATTCTGGAGAAGGTTATTTCCTGCCAAGTGAACCAGAAGTGACCAGTACAGAGCAGCATCCAACTCTGAGATGCCATGTCTGAGCAGAGGAATCCTCACCCATGTGTTTCATGTTCTGTGGGGTGGCAATAACACAGAAATATCCTGTTCTTTCAAAGCCAGTCTAGTTGTTCATGAAGTGCCCAGTGGTGTGATGCCAGCACTGGGTGGTCCATCCATCTGCATCTTCATGTCCACTGCATCCCAGGAACAGGGGCCCCTCCAGCACAGGCTGCTGGGCCACGATAGGAATCCAGGCCTAAAGAAATGATAGTATGTTCTGGTGAAGTTTTGGAGTGCAGGACAAATTTCTAGCCATAACCTGAACTTCAGTGACTCATTGGTTTTGAGGTCAGAAGAGACTAAATGATGTTATCACTCTTCCTGAGACATAAAGCACCTGGAATGTCACCAAATCATTTAAGTTCATAACCCCAGTGATGCTGCAGAAAGCTGCCTGGCCTTGTACTCAGGATCTCCTTGCTGGAGAATCCACCCCATTCTGAAGCTGCATCAATGATTCATTAACCTTGTCTCAGCTTCCAGGAGCTGTTGGTTTAGTCTGCCTACTGTCATCAGAGATCTACTTTTCCTCTGGCTAATTATAGACTGTAATCAAGTCACTTCTTAGCTAGTCAGTCCCCCTTATGAACACATACTGCATGCCTAAATTCCCCTTATACCTTCAAACTAGAAAAATTACTCATAGCTATATTGTGTTTTTTGGAATGCTACTGCCCCAGAGGAGGTTCTGTTCCACTGGTGGGTACAGCATTTTTGGATCAGTTAGTGTTTTGGTGTAGTCAGATGAAGCGTCTACCTACCAGTGTTGAGACACTGCTGTTATTTATTATTTTAGGAGCTTAGCATTCCTGAAAATAAATAATGTAGTAGAGATGCTGCTGTTGTCCCATGGGCAGCAACTTTCCTTGGAGGACTTGTTTGGCTTCCTGAGTTCTTCCTTGTGGCACGACTCCCTTGACTAGAGACATACGGCAAACACAGAGGACAATCAATTTTATTTGTAGCTGTATCCAAGACCAGAATGTCACTTCCTTCTGTGATATTTATGGTGGTTTGACACCTCTGTTGTCTCTTCCATTGAGCAACAGATATGGTGAGTGGCAGACTGATAAGTACTTTAGAGTCCTAGCTGGGATCAGGCTCCAACCAACTGGATGCTATATATGCACATGGAGAATGCAAATCTTTGCACCTCATTAGTTTATAAGCTGAATACACAAGGGAAAGATATTTGGAGAGAGAAAAACCAACTTGTTTAATGTTATGTAGTGACTGAGATTTATAACTTGAAGCATCACCATGATGTCCAGATATTGAAAGAGTTGTCTAGTCCCTTTATCTTCTCACAGAAAGGTTTTTCAACCAGCAAATTTCCATGGTCCAGCTCCGTGCTGCCTGAACAGTGTCTTCACATTTGCTTTTGTGCATTTAATGGCTATAATTTTCTCTTAATCAGCAACAAATAAATTGAAACAATGTCTGAAGTCTGCAGGAGTCATTGGTAACTATCTTCTACTGGGTTTGCCTTGGTGTTTACTAGGCAAGGGATACCTAGCTGTTTTTCCAGAGATGGCACTAGGGCCTGCAAAAATAATTCCTGCTAAATCTCACTGCCTAACATATCTTATGGTGAGAGAGACAGCATGGTCCATGGTGAGGAGATGATAGCCTGTAAGAGCAGCAGTGTGTGGAATACAAATGAGCTAACAGCTTAAAAAGACTTGGAGAAGGTAAGAAAAATAGAGGTGTAACTAAATGAGAGCACAGCTGCAATGACATGTTTCAGACTGCAAACAGAGAGACAAATCACTCAGAAAGCAGTAACCAAGGAGGCTGTGTTCCTGATTAACATCTGAGCAATACAGTGGGCAGTGTAAAACCCCAGGGATTAACCTTGTGCTGAGGACAGGTCCATTGTCAAAGCTCTAGCATGTCCCAGGTGTCTTCTTCCAGAAGAACTCTGAACTCTAGAAAGACATTAGGGAGAAAAGGAGACCTCTGCAGTGTAGTCAAAAGGTTCAAAAATGAAGAAATCAAATCCAGTGAGGATCTAGTCCCTTAACAGATACTCAGAGGCAAGGATGCAGGCAGATGTTGGCAGGCCAGCAAAGGTTTTGAAAGAGGTGTCTGGAAGGGCAGGTAACAGTCTGAGAGGATCAGAAAGCTAAGCAGTTCATTGCCATGATGAAAGCAAGGGCTGAAACTACAGAGATGTGAAACATGAGTCTTGTTTCCGTAGAATGCTGGGTTTTTTCTACATTTCCAGGAAACAAAGACTTTGTTTCTTCCTCTCAAAGAGTAGTTGTCCTTCCCACCTCCGTTTACCATGCAGGGTGATGGAACCTTTGATAAAAGGACCAAGGGCGGTTCATACCTGATGAATATGGTGGTCTTCTATGATGGGGTCACAACCTTGGTGCATAGAGGACTGGCAACTGACATCATCCACCTGGACTTGTGCAAAGCCTTCGATACCATCCCACACGACACCCTTGTCTCTAAATTGGAGAGACATGGATTTGATGAATGGACCGTTTGGTGGATAAGGAACTGGCTGGGTAGTCGCACTCAGAGAGTTGTGGTCAACGGCTCAATGTCTGAGTGGAGAGCAATGACAAGCGGTGTTCCTCATGGGTTGGGATTGGGACCAGTGCTGTTTAACATCTTTGTCAGTGACATGGATGATGGGATTGAGTGCACTCTCAGCAAGTTTGCTGACAACAGCAAGCTGTGTGGTGCAGTGACACGCTGGAGGGAAGGGATGGCAGCTAGAGGGACCTGGACAGACTGGGGAGGTGGGCCTCTGCCAACCGCATGGAGTTCAACAAGGACAAGTGCCAGGTCCTGCACCTGGGTGGGGGCAATTCCAAACACAAGTACAGGGTGGGTGGAGAATGGCTGGAGAGCAGCCCTGAGGAGAAGGATTTGGGGGTACTGGTGGACAAAAAGCTGAACATGAGCCAGTGGTGTGTGCTGGCAGCCCAGAAAGCCAGTCATATCCTGGGCTGTATCAGGAGAAGCATGGCCAGCAGGTCGAGGGACGGGATTCTCCCCCTCTACTCTGTTCTTGTGAGACACCACCTGCACTTCTATATCCAGCTCTGGAGCCCTCAACATAAGAAGGATATAGACTGGTTGGAGTGAGTTGAAAGGAGGCCACGAAGATGCTCAGAGGGCTGGAGCACCTCTGCTACAAAGAAAGGCTGAGAGGACTGGGCTTCTTCCGCCTGGAGAAAAGAAGGCTTCGGGGAGAACTTATTGCAGCCTTCCAGTACCTGAAGGGGGCCTACAAGGAAGCTGGGGGTGTGTGTCTTTCTACAAGGGCCTGTAGTGATGGGACAAGTGGTAACAAGTTTAAATTGAAAGCGGGGAGATTTAGATTAGATATCTAATCTAATTAGGAAGGAGTTCTTCACGGAGAGGGTGGGGAGGCACTGGGACAGGTTGCCCAGAGAAGCTGTGGATGCCCTGTCCCAGGCTGTCCTCAAGGCCAGGCTGGATGAGGTTTTGAGCAACCTGGTCTAGTGGAGGGTGTCCCTGCCCATGGCAGGAGGGTAGGAACTAGATGGTCTTTAAGATCCCTTCCAACCCAACCCATTCTATTATTCTTTGAAAACACTTAATTCCTCTCCCATGGCTAAGTGGAAATTCCTTGCTAGAGCTGGTCCAGTGACTCTTTGTTATTGTCCTTCCTGTTTATTTACCTGTAGAGTCAAGCCTGACTCAATTCCATGTCTGTGGCTTCATTACCACTGTATGGGCTTGGTACCAACTCACACACAAAGCTCTTCTGTGAGGGGTCAGATCAGGGTCAGGAGGACTAGGAGCCAGGCTCAGTGTGCCATGAGAACCTGATGCAATGAAAGGCATTTGATATTCCTCAGCTCTCCTTATGTTTGTCATAAGTTCTTCTACCACTGCTCAAGATATCACCATGGATGTTAAAACACAAACACAATAAATCCAGACCTCTGTAGTATTCAAACACCAAAAATCCAACATCTTGTCTCTGAAGCTGGTGCAAAGAGCATCGATAACACCATTTTGTGGTTAGCCAGCACAGCAGGGAATGGTAGCACATGTCATGTAGTCTCTTACAGGTGCTAGAATTAGGACCAAAATGCTTCAGCAAGTGTTGGCAATTAAAGAAACTGTCATGCCATGC
The DNA here is from genome assembly GCA_027574665.1 of Rhynochetos jubatus. Lineage (NCBI taxonomy): Eukaryota > Metazoa > Chordata > Aves > Eurypygiformes > Rhynochetidae > Rhynochetos > Rhynochetos jubatus. The sequence goes on along the minus strand of CM050672.1, from coordinate 2,004,719 downwards.
CATTACTCAGCAGAGTCCGTGACCTCAAAGTTGTGTCTGCAGCCTGCAGACTCCTATCTGGAACCAACCTGGAGTTGCATAATTGGGTTGCAGAAACCAACCTGGATATTAATTCATTGCAGCAGTAAGTGCTGGGCTAAGCTGGCACCAGGTCCCCTCTTCCATGCCAGCTCAGCCCAAGGTATGTTATAAATGCCTATGGTGTCCATCACACTGGCAATTCCAGACTGAGGGAGTGCATCCAGCCTGCTTGCTATGGATGGGATGATTTGTCCCCTCTGATCTACAGATCTTATGAGCTAATGAGAAATGACATGTCTCCAAGCTCTGCATCCACAGGGGGTCAGGCAAACTGACTTGGTCACACTTGACCCCATGCAAGCCAAACTTACTTGGTCACAGTTAATGTGGATGCAGCCTTCCCTGGGGGAAGCTGGCCCTGGTAAATGCTGCCTTTGCCTCTGGAGCAATGGAGGTGGGTGTCGTAGAAAACTCGAGCTGCATGTCTGTGAGGCCCTGGCATTCTTCTGGGTTCAAAGGATACAGTAGAAAATTTCTCACACAGACACAGAAAAATGAGCTTAATGCAGAGAAACCACAAATCAACTCTGTTCCCAGGAGAGGGAGATCTCATTTCAGGAGGATGTCTGGAGTGGTCCTTACTCTATCCCACATCAGATTATTATCCTTCCCATGGGAACTAGAATTATGGAGTTTCACCCTCTGAATGACATTTAGTGTTTGTAATCTTCTGATTTTGTGATTTTCTGCTCCTTTTGGTGTGCATCTTGGTCTTTAAAATCTGGAACACAGCTTGATGTTCTTTGGCAGCAATACTTACAGCACAGCAACTCCTTTTAGGTGAATGGTAGGAAATACTTTTGGGGAAGCTTATGTTATTTTATTCTTTATGTACAATTGAAGATGGAATCTGGAAAATACACAGAATCTGACAAAAATCTGAATTCTGAAAGTATATTTATTTTTAAAAACCTGTTAAAAATTATGTTCAAGATTTATTTATTTTTTAAATACATATTTTGGAAAAAAATCCCCACTTTATTAAACTTGGCATGTTGAGGTAATAGAGTTAATCCTAGCCTTTTACAGTAAACATTTTTGTCTAACTGGAAGATTTTTCATTTAAACTGTGTTTTGAAGGAAATATTGAAGTGAACTCATGAGCTTCTTGTGGTGGTAGGAAAACAGCAATTGCCTTGTGGCTTGGGGACTCCTTGACTGCATCTGTAACACCACTTGACTCATGTATTTCAATAGGCTGGATCTCAGACTGGTGCTGATGTGCTGTTTGTTCCTTCTCTTCTGACCCACACCCCTTGGGAGTCCACAGTCTCCTCGTTTTTAATGGCATTTTTTATTTCCTGTTTTTGAAGGCTGTAGACATGGGACTCCACAGCGACCTAGCCTGGTTCTCTGGTGTCCTGGAACCCTTGATCTGCTGAAGTTCATGCAATCCCTGACAATATTGGGCACTCACCTAATTCTCCATTACTACCTGGAAGTGATTACTAGATGTTTGCAAAGTTTCTTGTAATTTGTTAGTTCCTGTAATAATCTGGAATAGAGGTTTTCCAGCATAATTTGAGTCTGTTGCACAAAATTCTCAGGGCCAATTCTCTGGTGAGGCTGGACTTCACTTCCTGATCTCCAAAATGAAACTTCTGGACATGAATTCTTTGGGTTTTAACCATAAGGGAGAAAAGAGTATTTGGCATATTCATGTTATTTGGTCGAGTTTCCTGCTGTTACTTGGACACCCATAGTCCGTCTGTGTGAAAGACTGTATTATATGCAAACACAAATATTCAGCTGTAAGGAAAGCTCTTCTCACCATGTGCTGAGTGCTGTACCATGCCTTGGAGCACTCCTGGATATACACGGACATCTCAGGTACAAGAAAAAACAGTTCTCTCCAGCACCAATATGCATTCCCACAGCTCATGGTGCTACTCACACCACTGCAGGACTTGGCCCCTTAATGCTGCTGCTGTGATAAAGATCAGACCTGAACTCCTCAAGGGTGAAAAAGCAAATCTGTGGTGTGTTGGTTTTAATTGGGAAAGAGTTAATTTTCCTCACAGTAGCTCATATGAGGCTCTGTGTTTGTTGTGTTGAGAAGAATATTGATAACACACTAATGTTTTTAGTTATTGCTAAGGAATAATTATATCCAGCCAAGGACTTTTTCAGGTTTTCATACTGTCCCTGTGTTCCCAGCTTCTGCTCTACAAGAGGCTGGGAGGGGACACAGCCTAGACAACTGACCAAAACTGACCAAAGCTACATTTCATGCCATAAGATGTCATGTTCAGTATATAAGTTTGGGGGAGTGGGCGTCTCTCTCTCTCTCTCTCTGGGTCTGACCCTTGAGGGTCTGTCTCTGCTGACTTGCTGGCTCTCAGGGCTCTCTGGCTCTGGCTGTCGCTCCTCAGGGACTGGCTGGGAATCAGTTGGTGAGTGGTGAGTAGTTGTATAATTTGTTTTCTTTTCCATTATTTTTCTTTACATATTATTATTAATACTAGTGGTGGTATTGTTTTCATTGCATGTTAACAGTAGTATTATTATTAGTGTTAGTAATGTCGGTACTGGTATTATTAGTAGTATCATTATTTTATTTAAGATATTTTCAATTATTAAATTGTTCTCATCTCAGTCCAAGAGTTTTCTTGTCTTTTCCTCCAGTTCTTCCCCCCACCCAACAGGGGCAGGTGAGTGAGCAGCTGTGTGGTGCTTTGTTGCTAGTTGAGGTGAAACCATGACATGTGGTCAGCTCTTGACTGGGATAAAAGCAAGCACCCCATTCAATTCCAGCTCACAAGCATGAGCCGTTGTCTGAGCAAGGTCTGGAGACGGTGAGCTCCTGCAGGGAAGTGAAGTGTGGAGAATGCAGTTTGGGACATGTTGGTTTAATGAATGAAGAAGCAATTGCTTTATCACAGGAAAGGACTTACATTGCCTGCTCTACACTTTTGCCAGTTTTTCTCAGGCTCTTCAAGAGCATGTCCCAGACATCAGCTTGGGGTGTGCTAGGAGCTGCTCAGTGAGTAACCAAGTGACCCTGCTGTGATACTTACTTGCCCTCAGCAGAGTGAAAATAATAAGCAAAGGTGATTTTATTTTTCTTTACCTGCCCCTTGGGACTGCTCAAGCCCAAACTGGCACATGGCACAGTCTGAAAGGTGTCTGCAGTCATTGCAGCGGCCCACTTTCCACCTCTGTGGTCTTTTCACCTTTGTTTTAAACAAACGTGCCTCCAGGCATGCAGAATTTAAATGACAGAGGTTTTTTCCCCTGCAGCACCTTCAACCAACACCCTGAACTTCTCGGAGTAGCATCCCATGAGCTAGCAGGACAGGAGTCCCAGTGGCAGAAGGGAGATCACTTCCTCTATCCTGCATATCCCTGGCTCCTCTCTCCTGCCACACAGGCTGGCTGGGGAGGGTGACAGTGTCCAGCAGCACTGGAGCTCTCACTTGCCTGTGGCACCTGCCAAAAGAATTAATCAGAGTCACTGACGGCTGCCTTGGAGGAGTCACCTCCGTGCACCCTGCCAGGATCAGTGTGACTTCAGACAAAGAGGACACTGGGTAATTTGTTGATGCCAAATGCATTCATTATCTCTTAGTATCAGACAAGCATCTGGAAGAATTGGTTGGCAGCCATGGGGATAGTGCTTTCTGGCAGTGTCTGAGGAGGGCAGAGGAAGCCCTAGGGAACTGCTACACAATGAGAAGAGGAGACACTTCGAGTGCAAGGCCAAAATTGCCAAGGACCATTATAGTCAAATCCCACAGTAACAGACCCTTCCATCCCTCTTGCTTGGCAGCAGGGGACCCAACAGCCAAAGTATCCTGCCTTGCGGGGTGTTCCCTGTTCCAAGGGGAAGAAACACACTGTCCTCTCCCCCCTCACCTCCCTGCACAGAAACACTGCAAGAAAAGCACCTTTGGAGCAAGAAAGGGACAGGCCAGAGCAGTGTCTGTTCCCAACCTGCACCTTTCTATTACAGTTGTCAGCCCTGGGACTCACAGGTAACTATATCCAGCAGCTTGCAGCCATAGCAGACTGTCTGGGTTACAGGCAATGGTGTTCTGTGAGTTATGTAGCCAACAAAGGCAGAAAAATACAAGGAATCTCTCCAAAGCCTGAGTACTCATTGCATATCATTAGGAAGGAGGGTGTTAAAGCATCTCATGAATGCTCAGGATCAGCAGCTGTTCTTTGAAGCCTACGCATATTCTGCATGAATGGTTGCCCTGTGGTCAAGCATCTGGAGTCCAGGACTCCCACCTCCACTCTGTCCACATCTATTTGTCTTCTCTGTCAAATGAGATGGCATTTCCTTTGTCTGTCTAGTCATTTGGGTGTGGACTGGAAGCAACTGGGATTCTTCAGAGAAGAAACTGTTGCTGTGGAAAAGTGTTTACTTGTCAAAAAAAAGGTTTCTTAGATCCAGGATGGTGTCTCTGGTAGGGTGTGGAGGGGATTAGTCAACCCCAAATAACCCAGAGGTTAGGGCATGAGCAAAGACTGAGACACATCAGATTCAAGACACAGCTGAGCTGTATTCAAAGCAGGAACTGGAATTTGATCACCCATGTGCCTGGTGAACATCCTAACCACAGGGCTATTCTGGAAAGGACCTGAATTTGTCAAGAAAGCATTTCCAGAGATCTGTTATTCTAAGTTTATATTAAAAACCAACCCTCAATTGTTTCAAGGCTGTTTCTTCTGCCTAAATAAAACTCTTGCTTTCTGTACCTGCCATAGAATCACAGAATAGAACCATAGAATCTTTTAGGTTGGAGAAGACCTTTAAGGTTATCAAGTCCAACTGTTAACCCAACACTGCCAAGTCCATCCATACCACATCTCGTATGGATGCGTCTTTGCTGTATGTATACAGAGATCCATCCAGGCACAAGGGTATACCTTCATCAATGTCCCAGTGCCAAAGATAAAATAAGTATATGATGTGTAGGCCAGATGAGGTGCTCTCTCCAGTCTCAAGTCTGGCCTGGATGGTCTCTGGCTTAAGTACCAAAGACTTGTCCAATTCTGAAAATGAAAGAGTGCAGGAGCTGAACTGGCAATAAGTTGCTATTCCTGGAAAGTGGAATTTATGCTGATGCTCAGTTCTTTATGGACAAAATTCCCAGTTTAACATGGAAAATATGACTTGTCTGGAGGAGAATGTTCAAGAGGTTTTCTGGTCCCCCTGTACTTGCCACCTTTGATGGTGTTTTGTATCGTAATTACACTCTATAGTTTTCCCATGCTACACACCATGATTCCTATCTCTGGGATTCACCTGTTCATCAACTGTACTGGTTATATCCTGTTTCTCAGACACTTGGGTAGCTGCCCTTCATTTAACGAGAATTGGTGCCTCAGTGTGTACAGCTATACCTGTAGGTGAGCACTGACAAAGATTTGTTAAGCTAAACTGTCAGCTGGGTAAATAGCTCAATGTCTGCAAATTTCCTGGAAAAGTTGGACCACCTGAGACTACTGAGAGTGTCTAATGTTTGCATCCATCTTCTTTTAGGGATCACTTTTTTGCTGACAATTTTTTGTTATTCATCACTGATCTGGCTGTTCCTTCTAAACCATTCTCACAAGCAAGAAGGGACCTCCTGACATATCTGATAATTTAAAATAGTGATGTATCTGGGGTAGCACTGCTAGTATTTGTAAACTGTTCAGGAATTTCACCATTAGTCTCCTGAACTCTTTAAATTGGGGTTCTCATGCCCACTGAGCAATGGTGAATCGTTAACAGGACATGAGGCAATGACTTTAAATTGCAAGCAGGTAGACTTAGATTAAACATAAGGAAGAAATTCTTCCTGGAGAGCATGAGGAGGCACAGAGACAGGTTGCCCAGAGAAGCTGTGGATGATCCATCCCTGAAGTGTTCAAGACAAAGCTGGATGAGGCTTTGACCAACCTGGTCTAGTGGAAGGTGTCCCTGCCCATGGCAGGGAATTTGGGACTGGATGATCTTTAAGGCCCCTTCCAACCTAAACCGTTCTATGATTAACTCAGTCACTGTGCCCAAACCACACCTTGAGCAAAAACCCAAGTGAACAGATAAGCCTGTAATGTCCTTAAAGCCAGCACATTCCTGTCTGAATTTCACGTCTGCTGTACCATTTGATGAAGGAAGTGAATTCCACAGTTGCTGTCCCTGATGCAACTGTCCTGCTCCAACTACCCACGACTACAGCCAAGTTTTTGAGACATGAGGGGCTTGAGATGTCTTATTTTTGGGAAATGCAGTTCATCTGTCTGTGGGAAACTTTTGTCTGAAAAAATCTCAGTTTAGGCAACCAAAAAGGGACCTTCCATTTTTGTATTTCTTATACATGCATGTAATTCTTAGCTAAACCCTGGGAGTTGCTCCCTAGCATTTTCCAGAATGCTATCAGCTGATGAGGTGATATGTAAGCAGGGTCTCCAAAATAACCCAGCTCATATCACATAGGAATTTTAGAGTAAATTCCTATGAGACAATGTACTTCCGATGCAAAACATCTTCCAGCCTTGTACAGAATATAAATCCCCATGTGCCCTTTAACTACTGACAAATACAGCACAGCAGACATACTTGGTATTCACTCATAGTGAAATTTCTTTAGTGCGAACAGCATTCTCTGGGACTGTAAAAAGGATCACTCGACTGATGTTAATAAACTGACAGATTAGAAATTGGAGGAAATAAGAGGCTGAGGCACTGCTGCTGAAACTGCTCACAAGGCTCTGCACATTGTGTCAATCTAGTCAGTTAACTGGAAGGAAGAATCCAATTTATTCTGAGGCCCAACATGATGAATAAGTCATTTCCCCGGATGGGAGCAAGAAGAACTCAAAACACATTGGACAATTCGAAGAGAGCTTTTTGGCATTGAGTAATAAGTGTGTAGAAAAAAAGAAGAAAAACAAGGTTCAGTTTTGAGAGTGATTTTCTCCTCTCTGTTGTGGAATTTAATTTTATCTTTACACTTAGAAGCCTGCAAGTCAGTATCTTTTTTTTTTTTTTCCCCATCAAGAAAGGTATTTGTGCTAAAAGGAAATTGGCCTGAATTACTTTATTCAGTGTGGGGCTTTTGCTCTTTGCATCAAGAGGCACTTATGACACTATTTTGTTAATAGTGGCTGCCAACATGCACACGGTAGATCCACTATAGAGCATTTCCTCTGTGAATCCTCAGAGGCTAGCCAATTGCTTGGTAAAATGTACTCAAAGGAAGTAGCTTTTAATCCTTAGTTCTTGTTCTCATCAAATAGGTGGAAGAAAAAATAGGATTTCTGGCTTTAAATACCGCTGCTCTGTATCTGCAGATAAGATGTTTGATACAATGGGACTGCAGACGAGAGTGACGTATGATCTTGCCCTTTCAGGGCTATGAGAAGTGGTGAGCTGTTCAGAGAGACCCATGTCAAACACCAGATGTTGGCCCAGAGTATGAATAAAGACCTCACCACCCCTCAACCCCCTGACATGGGATTTGTCACCCATCATGTTTCTCTGAGGGGATTGACAGCTCTCTACATCTTGGCTTGATTCCTGCAAAAGGAAATGGGCTGTCCCAAATATCCAAACACTACTAAACATTAGGAAGTTTAGTCCTAGATCCAGATGGATCATATGCCGAAGGGTTGGGGCAGTAGTCATTGGGATCACTGTAGAGGTCAGTTTATTCAAGAGGTTAGCAGTGAAGAAAGCCCAGTCACTCCTAGCCCCAAAGCTTGGGAGCAGAGGTAGATCTGCTGAAAGAATGACTTACTGAAGAAAGGAATACTACTAAGGCAGATCCATTAGGGAAAAACATGTCAGAAAGGAACATGGGAATTCCCTTGAATTGGGCTAAAGCAAGTCCTGCCTTCCGCAGTCCCTTAGCAGCATACCTGCATAGCACAGAGAAATCTTGCAGCACAGTCATCTTACACAGTATGACTGTGTTGGCACAGCACTGTAACTGGTTAGTCCTTTCTTGACCAGGTTAGTTATCCAAGGTAGCACTGTGCTAGCCCAGAAGAGCCAGCTGCACATGCACAACACACTCCTGAGATTATTTGAATTACCTGATCATTTTTATGTCACAGAAATTATGCAGACTAGCGTTTTAATGCTGTCACTGTTGCTTCTGTTTCTCATCATGCCTGAAAGTATCACAGCAACCAGAAATGCAGTGGGGGTCAGAGCATGCATGAACCAGGACAGAGCCTGTTTGTTCCCCTGCATGGGGAAGGAGGGTGAGTTCCAGTTTCAGCTCATCTACAGCTTTAGCCAGTTTCACATACATGGAAAGGAACCACTGTGACATACCTATGGCCAAACCTCCTACTCCGTGCACGTTTCCTGATGTACAGCCTTCCTGCTGCTTCTGCACTCCTTGAAGTTTGAGCTTGCTTGTGAATGAACACCCAGCTCTGTGCACCAGCATGGAGACCTGGCAACCTCAGGGGTGCACAGACATGTTCATTCATGCACACTCGAGGGTGTTTCCATCAGAACCATGCAATGCCTAAAACTGTGCTTTCTCCAAAATGACTGGGCCAGGTCTCTGTGTACAAAATAAGCTTTAGCTCTGCTCTCACTGGTGCTCCTCACTCATGGTCATACAAATGGGAGGAAGAGCTGGTTTTATATGCATAGTTTATTCTCTTCTCCACTTTATTGTCCTTCAGATACACTAGCATTCAATTTATTGATGTATTATATAATGTAACCTTAGCTTCAGGCATTATCTGTCCTCATTCTATTTTTAACAGTCAACCTGATCTTTATATGTTATTTCCTCAACTAAAGGCTCAGGCCTCTTTACTGTCATATTTGCAAGCATTTTGCAATCTGTACTTGAAAGATAAAGCCATTAACCCAAGTCCTGATGATTTCATGATTAACATTGAAGAATTATGGGCAATGCATTGTAGTCCGCTTCACGTTATAGATATGGGAATGTTTCCCCCATACTAGAGTTAAACACTTATATTCAGCACATCAGCCCTGATGGCACTTCTCAGCAATACCAAGAGATACAATATAGGCATGAATATTTTTTATCTGCTGGTTCTAGCAATCATTTTGGATGATACATGCTTTTCTGCCCAAATGTAGCATGCTATAGGCACTTGCTACACAACACGGATTAGACTCCAAAGCAATGACTTAATGCTGGAGGTCTCATGTAACTGGTTGCAAAATATCATTAGTTTTTAAAATAATGGATGATAAAGTACGAATACAAAAGAGATTATTATCAAGAATATGTAACACAGCCCTGGTTGGCCATCAGATTGATAAAGGAGAATTAATCACCAGTTGGCAGTAGAGTTGGGTCCAGTAACAATCTACAAACAGTGAAGGCACTGGCATTTATTTTATCCTTTTTTGAATGTTGCATGTTATAATATGAGCTAGGCCTTCACATAGGCGAGGGCATACACTAAAGTACAAGTCAGTGACCTAGAAAATGCTCACCCCAAATTGAGAGCAATTGACTGGAAAGGATAAATAGATAAAGAAAGCTGACAATGAAATTAGGAAGTTTTGTAAGAGTTCATTAAAACCCCTAAACCCCACAAATTCTCAATGAAGGAGGAGTCCACTTTGTGCAGAAACACTAATTTTCTCACTGACATGGAGAAGAGCCTGGAACTAGAGATAAAATACTTTATTACTGATGAATATCCATCGCATGATCTACTTAGGAAAAAAAAAAAAAAAAAGACAAAGGAAGCTAAAGAGAGTGGAAGAAACAGTGCTTGGGACAGAAGACAGAAATAGGTTCAGGTTTTGAAAGCATCTTCAGAATCAAAGAACTGAAAAGGCATTACAGCATTGAAACAATTTTTAGGAAGCAAATTTGAATTACTTTTTTTTTCTTTTCCTACAGAATATATGTACAAGTTTTCAGGTGCAATTTTTGATCTAATAACCCAAGAGATGCTCCATGAGAGAGATTTACCTAGGACATGTAAGACCAAGAAAAAGTCCCAGAAGAAGCCAAAGTGCATGTAGCGACAGAATCATAGAATAATAGAATGGTTTGTGTTGGAAGGGACCTTAAAGATCATCTAGTTCCAATCCCCCTGCCATGGGCAGGGACACCTTCCACTAGACCAGGTTGCTCCAAGCCTCATCCAGCCTGGGATGGGGCATCCACAGCTTCTCTGGGCAACCTGTCCCAGTGACTCCCCACCCTCTCTGGGAAGAATTTCTTCCAGATACCTAATCTAAATCTCCCCGCTTTCAGTTTAAACTTGTCAGGCAACTTCCCTGTAATCATCCCAGGCTCCTTATCCCTGCTCCCACATACTGTAGGCTTCCTTTTGTGCCTCAGTTTGTCCAGGAACTGCTTGTTCATCCACCCAGGCCTCCTGGTGCTTTTACCTGACTTCCTCTTCATTGGGATGCATCGCTCCTGAGCTTGGAGGAGAATGTCCTTGAATACTTGCCAGCTTTCTTGGGCCCCTCTTTCCTCCAGAGCTTCAACCCATGGAACTCAGATGATCAGTTCCCTGAACAGGCCAAAGTCTGCTCTCCTGCAGCCCAGGGTAGCAAGCTTGCTGAACACCCTTCCTTAAGGATCTCCAACTCCCCCATTCCATGGCCACTGCAGAAAAGGCTTCCCTTGAGCTTTACATTCACCACTACCCCCTCCCCATTGGTTAGAGTAAGGCCCAATATGGCACCCCTCCTTGTCAGCTCCTCTATCACTTGGAGAAGGAAGTTGTCATCGGTGCATTCCAGGAACCTCCTGGCTTGCTTGTGCCCTGCCGTTTTGTCCCTCCAACAGATATCAGAGTAAGTAAAGACACCCATGACCAGTGTTTGTGACTGTGAGACTGCTGCTGTCTGCCTATAGAGGGCCTCATTCACTCACTCGTCCTGGCCAGGTGGCCTGTAGCAAACTCCTACTACTGTCTCCCCTCTCCCTGCCTTGGGAGGATAGGATAGGACAAGGGGTAATGGCTTTAAACTAAAAGATTTAGATTAGACATCAGGAAGAAATTCTTTCTGGAGAGCGTGGGGAGGCACTGGAACAGGTTACCCAGAGAAGCTGTGGATGCCCCATTCCTGGGAGTGTTCAAGGTCAGTCTGGATGAGGCTTTGAGCAACCTGGTATAGTGGAAAGTGTCCCTGCCCATGGCAGGGGGGTTGGAACTTGATGATCTTTAAGGTCCCTTCCAACCTAAACCATTCTATGATTCTATGGATGAGGGGATCGAATGCCCCCTCAGTCAGTTTGCAGATGACACCAAGTTGGGGGGAGTGTTGATCTGCCTGAGGGCAGGATGTCTCTGCAGAGGGATATGGACAGGATGGATCCACAGGCCGAGGTCACTGTGTGAGGTTCAACAAGGCCAAGTGCTGGGTCCTGCCCTAGGGCCACAACCACCCCCTGCAACGCTACAGGCCTGGGCACAAATGGCTGGAAAACTGACCAGTGGAAAAGGACCTGGGGGTGTTGGTTGTCAGCATCTGAATATGAGCTGGCATGTGCCCAGGTGGCCAAGAAGGTCAGTGACATCCTGGCCTGCATCAGGAACAGTGTGGCCAGCAGGACCAGGGCAGGGATTGTCCCCCTTTACTGAGTACTGGGCACTGGTGAGGCCACCTTGAATCCTGTGGTCAATTTTGGGCCCCTCATTGCAAGACAGACAGTGAGGGGCTGGAGCTTGTCCAGAGAAGGGAACAGAGCTAGGCTAGGGTCTGGAGCACAATTCCTGTGAGGAGCAGCTGAGGGAGCTGGGGGTGTTCAGTCTGGAGGAGTCTCGGGGTGGGGGGGACCTTATTGCTCTCTACAACTACCTGAACGGAGCGTGCAATGAGGTGGGGGTTGGTCGCTTCTCCCAAGTGACAAATGATGGGACAAGAGGAAACAGCCTCAAGTTGTTCCAGGGGAGGTTTAGGCTGGATATTATAGAGATTCCTTCACCAAAAGGCTGTCAGGCACAGGCAGGGGCTGCCCAGGGAGAGGGGGAGTCACCATCCCAGGAGGGGTTTAAGAGACCTTTTGAACAAGGTGCTAAGGGACATGGTTTAGTGTTGGGATTGGCCATGCTGGGTTAACAGTTGGACTTGATGACCTTAAAAGTCTTTTCCAGCCTGACAGATTCTATGATTCTATGATCTATAGTTGAGACAATACAGATAATAAGTTATTCCTGCAGAGATGGACCAGAAAACTGGTGTGGAGATTTTAACTCCATGCACATCCCATGTGGGACCAGTATGAAAAAATGGGGTGAGATTCACCTTCTTATATGAGAGATGTCTGCAGAGTAGGTGTGTCTATGGGCTAAGCACTCCTTAGGGTCAACAGACATCTGGTCAATACTGTTTGTGGAGTCCAGAGGGTAACTTGTTCCTTTCTGAAGTAGACTCTTACCTTTGCAAATGAATAGGCCTGGATAAATCAGACCTGTATGAGGGATGACCAAACTGTGGACTGAGAGCAAAGCCCCCTCAGTGCCTACAGAGACACCTTGGTGGATGGGAATTCAAGAGAAATGCTGTCACTCCTGCTGACGTACTGCCTCTATTGCTGACGTCCATGACTCCAAAGGATGCTGGAAAATGGATTGCACACAGATGAGAGCTAGAAAAAAAGATTTTAGCATCAGAGTAAATGCATTGTTCTAAGGAGAGGCTTGAGAAAGCTCATTTGTTTAGGTTCTTGTAAATTAAGATTGATTTGGTCTCAAAGGATGAAAATGCAAGACAGACTGTAGGAAAACCACTTTTCAAGAAAGGAATCATGTCTGAAAGTTGAAATAAGAGAAATTCAAATGAGGAGGCAGAAATTTTAATGAATTTCTGTGCACATGCGGTTTAGATGATTCCAGTAGAAAGCAATTCCAGTAAAGGCAATATAAAGCCACAGTATGTGCAAATAAATGTAATATGGTTACAGAGACACACCACCCAAAGAGAAAAGAATGTGTGTGGGGTGATGGGTCTAAGAGGATTGAGAAAAGTAAATTCCCTAAGGCAACTGGGCAGACTCATTCTTGAAGACACATCACAACAATATGCATGTCGTATGATCGTGCACACAGCATCATTGAAGGCTGAAGTTACAGGGAGGTGAGTGACCCTTCCTCCTTCACTGGACAGGGCACGACAAGGTGTATCATGTAGATTTGAATCAGTTTTGCTTCATTTGGCTCCTCTAATTGCATCCCATTTAATTTCCCATTTATCAACACACTTCACTGCCAAGTTAGGGAAGTTATATTCTTTATCTAATTACAGTTGCGTTTAAATACTTTTGTCTTGGAGAACTGAGTACTAAGAGACATGGGTGTGAGTGTTTGTGTGTGCATGAAGTGTGGAAGATGTCAGTCTTAAAAGTGTCCTGTCTGGGGAGGTGAGTGGAGAAATAAAACCAGATTTGTTTTCACTACAGAATAGTGTTTCTCTCTGGCATTACAAGAATATTTATAGGGAAAACCTGTAGGAGGGGTGGCATTTTGACCTCTTGATTAGTGTTGCTGCTCACTTTGTCAGTCTGCACCAATCTGAAAGAAAAGTCAGAATTTCTCTGTTTTGAAGGCTGGTATTGTCAGAAGCAGGCACCTACCTCTGGACTTTTGGAAACACCAGCTATGTATGTCTCTAGCTGAGTCATGGGAACATTTTTAATCAGTTGCATAATTTGATCCCTAGTCTCTCCACTATCTAATAAAATATCGGGGAAAAGCTGAGGAGCAGGACATACTGCTCCTCTGTCCCTCTGGTTCTGCTCTGACAAGGTGCCTGTTAGGGGCTTTCTGATTCCATGACTTTCACATTCTCAATTGCACAGTATTTCAATAGGAGAGCTGGAAAGGAACTTAAGCAAACCCCTCCCCATGTCCAGTAATTGCTCTCGAGGCAAACAATGCACTTGTCAGTGAGTCATCACAAAATTTTGGTGCATAATAAAGGAAAGACAATAATTTATTATCAGAACAATTCCTTTTGTCTGCACTATGTCATCATTTTCCAGCAATATTTATAGCTTAAGAATGTGTATATTTGCTCTGCGGTTTTTGTTGTAACATTATGTACAACAAAAGTATAAATAGAATGTGGGGTAAAAGGAGATATGTCTGAGTGCAGCAGTGACTGATGAAGAATGGGTTTGAAACTGGTAGAGCCAGTGGAGGCAGATATGGTAGTGTCTCATACCCACTACCTATCTATCTCCCCTCTAAAGCATCCCAGTGCATGCAAAGAAGGCTGTCACACGTGGTGAGCAAGATAGTGTTCTCATTCTCTTTTTCCTGAGAAAAGGGTTTTTTCTAATTATTAAATACTACAGACTTTCTATCCCAGATTCCTTGATCCTATTTGGAGACCACACTCCCATGCTGGAGAATTCTTCTTCTGAGCAAGCACAGAGCTGGCAGACCCCAGTCCCAGCCTCCTCTCCTGCCACATCTGCAATGGGTGGAAGAGCTGGGAAGGAGACGCTGGAGCAGGTTGAGCCCTGCACTTTCTACCAGAGGAAGAGGCATTTAAGGGGTTCTGTCTGGGGCAAGTTGGACTGCCACAAGACTAGATCTGACTTCTTGAGGCATCTTTTTCTGACCTGCTAAGTAAAATCTTGGTGAGACATAGGGATCTCAGTCCAGGACAGGGCCTAGTCTGCAAGAATAACTCCTGAGGGAGCAAGGTTTGGGATCTCCAGGCTTGCTGCCCATCTGTTAGATAGGGACAACTCCCCCAGAGAGCAAGCAGAGGCGTGTTCCAGGAGCAGAGGCATGTGGAGCTCTGGGTACATGTGTTGCTACAGTAGCAGCAAGTGGCCCAGCTAGGCTTGCTACAGTTGGATAATTGTGCCCACAAGTAAGGAGGTTGCTGGAAGCAGCATTATTACCCAGGTATGCTGGCTGGTGTAGCCAGGAGGTAAGGCGCAGTAGCATTAGTTCAGTAAGAAGGTATGATTAAGTCACCCAGCTTTATGAGAAATGAACACAGCCGTGAGGAGTGAGTCATGACTGCAAATGAAACGCATCTGAACTGAGTGAGAGACGGCAATTCACTGCCTCTGGAGCTCAGATCTCTGGTGGAGTATTACTTATGAGAAAGGTGAACTGCAGCTCAGATACCAAGAGAAAGCACAGCCACAAGAGATCAATAGCTCTGAGAAAATGTCTGAGCTCAGCTGTGTAAAGTTAACACACTTTAACTCCAGACACACTACTGGATCTCTTTTTTAGCAACCACATGGAAAACAAAAAGGATTTCATAGTCAGTTGAATAACTGGCAAGGGTGGCTCACCAATGGCTTAAAGCTCCAAGCTGTCCTTTCTTCACATATTGAAGAGACATTGCACTGCACTGCTAAACTGTATGATGCTGCCGTATGTCACCATTGGTTTTGTGGTTAGGGCTACAATGGTTAATTATTGACGTGCCTCAGCCAGAGGTGTAGCCAGGTTCCAGCATTTAACGCAAGAGTCAGCCTTCTCTGGCCCATAGGTTAAAGTGTTGGGCAAGTAACATGCTGTGGGCCCGGCTGTATTTGGATTTTTCTGCTAATGTGAGTTTTAAGTGGTGGCAAATTTCGTGTATTCATAATCCTGTGGTTATGAGTAACAGCAGAGGATCTTGTGGGCAACATGCTGGGAACCTATCACTTAACTTCAAACTAAGCTTAAGAGGTGTTTCTACATAATAGTCTTGCTCAGCCAGAAGAAATGGGATCACCTGTGACAGTCTGTGGTCCTTCGCATTTTTGTGTAAAACAGCTAGGGATTTCTGAAAATGATTGATCAACCTTACTGTTCACACATTTCCAGTGTTTCCTAGCTTTGATTTTTAGCTTTGAGCCACTAGAAGTTTGAACTGCACAGCCATCTGCTGTAATGTGTCACCAGCCACACCAATCAACATCTTAGAAAGATCAAGATTTGCTGGCAGCTGAACCTCCTCACATGGAAGATGCCATTGGCTCATAGTTACTTAAAAAATAAATCTTCATAAAGCCCTTTGAAAATCTACCCCAGCAGTGTTGATTTGAAACAACTGATGTTGGTTGCAGTTTCAAAGACCCGTGACACAAGATCTTAATAGCCTTGGGATCCCTCCAGCATTGTTGGGCAACAGATTCAGCATAATCTTATAAAAACTCATGTATGCTTATGTGTGAGTACCTTGGCAGGAGAATCAAATCCCTGGCCACACCGCACCCTTGGCAGATGCAATCCCTGCCAAGAGCCACATGGGCAGCAGAATCACAGCACAGAGGAATGGTGCTCTGTGAAAGACACTGCAAAGACCAGCAGGTCAAGTGAATTTGTAGAGCAGAGTGTGTATAGTAGCTGAAAGAAATAGCTTGACAGAAGGAAAAGGGCAAAAAAAGGAGGCAAGCAGTCCACAGAAAACAAGCTCGCTAGCACTGAAGAAAGATGAGGTTGTCCCTGTTTTGTTGATATTATTTTTTCTAGAATGATCTCATAGCAGTTTGACAAATGAAAGCCTCACTGCTGGAGATATGACCATCTGTCTGCCCCTCCCTGTCCTCCTGCCTGTTCTGTTTTTCCATTAGCACTGGTGCCTTCAGGGCCTCTTAAAAAAGAGGGACAAATAAGTAAGTTACACAACCACACATGCCACACACCAAGAGGGGACATTGGCAGTAGGGATCAGATTCAGAGTGATCTCCAAAGGCATCCCCGTGATGTGTCTACTAGGCAATTAAATGGGCAACACTCACTCTGTGGACACAGTGATCATATCTACCCCTTCTGTGTCACTTCCCACTAGGTCTCAATGCTTTTTTTAAGGTGTGAGGTGGCAGCAATATTCCTTTTGTAAGACAGCGAACCAGAGGCAGCAACTTGTCTGAAGATACCTGGCGGCAAATAACTTAGAGGGGAGGGTCTCCAATAAGGTGAGCTGCAGCTGCCTGGGGCCACACCATGGAGCAGCTCAAAGGAACAGACGTCACTTTAAGTCTTTCTTGGGGCTGTGTATGGCTAAGGAGAGAGTGTTCATGGTTTGCCCTTTGCTCTGTCATGATGGGGGAAGTTTTCTTCCTCCCACAGAAGAGGATATTTCCCCTTTACAGGGAGACCACTTGCAGGATAGAGGTTAATCCTCTTTTCTTACATGTCTCATAGCAAAGTTGAAGTCTTGGAGACAGCCTCCCTTCCTTTCTCACACATGGGGACATTTCTGAAGGAAGGTACCAAAGCGTCACACTGTCTGGCCTCTTTAGCTATGTCATACATGTCCCATGGCATGTGGATGGAGGAGGGAAAGCAGAGAAGCTAACTCAGGATGAGCCCTGGCTGTGCTGTAGGACAGCTGCTACTTGAGGTGTAACCTCTCTCAGGAGTAACTTCTTGACTTGTGGCCTATTTATATAGTGGAAAATGTTTGTAGGAGAGAACATATGGGATAGGACCTTTGTAGGTGAACTGCTGGGAAGCCAGGTGAACCTCCTTGGAGCTTCACACAAGAAGTTTGACGGTTAGGATGCTGTTTTCTGTCTCAGTCAGTAGTCAGCAATGAGATACTTCCAGGGTGCTTGACCCAGATTTTCCTTTACACCTTCAGCTCCCAGCAGGCAGGGTATCAGGGTCTCTTCTGAAGATGTGACGATGTGCCAGGAACCTCAGTGAGCTTTTGTGAAGAACATAATGAGCACAATGTCCCCTCTGAATAAACTCCAGTGGTACAAAGCTAAGGCAGTTCATCAAGAAAAAGAATTTCTAAAGAGAACCCAGCAGAGTCCTTCAGAACCTGATCTGTACAAAAGCATCCCACAGAATTTAATAGATAATAACCTCCTTTATGCAATTTTCTTTCTTCACCAGTGTTTCAAAGAGATTTCCATTACAGACTTTAAAAAAACTTAGAGAGTATCTCACCTCCAGTAAATTCTGGGAGTCTGTAGGGTCTTCGTAAGTGCTCAGAACATGGCTGACTTCATCCTTATTAAATGGTCTGGGGCATTTCCCCTATCAGTCCCAGCCTCCCCCTGTCTAGACATCCCTAGTTTTCAGTGGGGGTTTTGCTTCCGGACCACACTGCCCTCTCATGGAACAGCAGAGATTTGTCACTCCCGAATTTCCCTGTGAAATGGGAGTAGGGTTGGGGAGATATAACCTGTGGTGGGACACGGGGAAGTTGTTTTGGAAATGGACAGGGTTCTTCCCCCGGTTCCCCCACGAGAGGTGATTCCTACAGTAGGAAGCTCATGTCTCTACTACAGTTCCTTTACCTATCTTTTGATTCTGAGAGCAAGGGAGACCAGATGGCCAGGATCACAAGGGTGAGAGATACAACCAATACATGCTGTCGTGGTTTAACTCCGGCTAGCAAAATACCATGAAGCCGCTCTCACAAATCCCCCTCCCCTCCTCCAGTGGAGGGGAAGAATCAGAGGAAAAAGAAATAAGGAAGCTCGTAAAATTGAGATAAGAACTATTTACTAATTAAATCTAAATCAATATATACAGATAGTACTAATAACAAATACTTAAAATAGTAGAAAATAAAACATATAGTACAATATGTTACAATATGATACAATTTCCCACCATCCACTGACCAATGCACACCCAGATGTTGAGGGATGAAAATCAGACCCAGAGAGCCCGAGAACCACAGCCCGAGAGCAATCACAGCCCGAGAGCCGCGGCCTGAAGCCCGGGAGCCTACGCAGCGGATTCCAAGCAAACCTTATCACTGATAACACAGCCAGAAAACTCAAAACAACCCACCAGCTCCCACACAAATGAGCCAGCACAGGAGTTAGCAAAGCAGCTAACGCAGGAGGGTTAGCAAGTGCCCGGAGACATGAGCAAGGGAGTAAGGGAGAGAGAGAGAAGGGAAGAATAATGGCTACTGGACCCCCTTCCCCACCCAAGAGACTGGGACATGATGTACTATGGAATGAAATACTTCCTTGGTTAGTCTGGGTCAGCTACAGTATCCGAAGCGGACAAAAGACCTTGAGTTCAGTACAGGCCATCCCCAACACCAGCTGAGGCCTTATCAATGTTTTCACTTACTGTCCAGCAACAGAGTTCCCTGGCAACCAGAGTAAAGGGAGTTATCCCTTTCCTGACTGAACCCAGCACACATGCCTATAGCTGATACAAGAGGAGAATCATTTGGAAGATGGAAAATCTTGAAGCTAAAGGGCCATATCATGGAAAACAGAGGCAAAGGCTATCAGGGTTGCTGCTAGTTTGCCAGTCTGGAAGTTGCTGGGAACTGCAAACATGATGGCTCCCCTGTTCCAAGAAAAATATTTTGGTGCCATGCGTCTGAAGATCTCTGACTACAGAACACATGGCCAGAGACAATGGTACGTAATGGCAGGTACCAACTGAGCAGGAGGTTGGTTTAAAGATGTTCTAAGGTATCTTCCCACATGAATTATCCTGTGTTCCCATTAACTGTGTTGACTGTCCCTGAACTGTAAGCATGGGTTGCACATCGCAACCATGCTGGCCTCATTCTGCTGATATTGGAAGAATTTTCTATGGGCAGTGGTTCGCCTGCCTGGTGTTTGAGAAAGTGGGAGGCTCTGCTGTAATGTGGAAACAATGATTGGGGCCAAGAAGTATCTGTGATGCTTAAGGACAGCAGGAGGGACAATAAGTAAAAACGATTTGGCTTGTTGGTTCCAGCTGATGAACAATTTGGTCTTGGGTAGGCTGCCTGGTAGAGAAAAGGGGAG
This sequence comes from Rhynochetos jubatus, assembly GCA_027574665.1. Classification (NCBI taxonomy): domain Eukaryota; kingdom Metazoa; phylum Chordata; class Aves; order Eurypygiformes; family Rhynochetidae; genus Rhynochetos; species Rhynochetos jubatus. Next base: position 1,984,998 of record CM050672.1, on the reverse strand, counting down.
AGAAAAGGACTCCTTGCACCCAGGGCATGTTGGCACTTTTCTTTGAATGGGAGGTGTTCAAGAAGCTCAAGCTCCCTAGAAACTCATGAAGATGACAGGAAAGCGGCCTCTGCTTTCAAAACCAAATACTCTGATTGCTGCATTGGCTGTCAGCTTTTGCAGCTTTACATGTTGTAGGGAGAGGAATAGCAGCTGCTCAGAAGACAGGTTTTATTAAGGCTTTCAGGCTGGGCGTCTTTGACAGCCTCCTCCCGCTGGGGCTAATATTTTTTATTGATGTAATGGGAAAGCTTTTTCCCTTCAGATGTCTTTTTAATGCCTTCTGTCTCATTCTATCATGGTCAGAGAAATGAGAGATGGAAAACACCTGTGAGGTCATGGGGCATCTGCCTGTCCTCACAGGTGCTGAATCAAGACGGGCAGACCCATTACATTCCTGTCACATTTCATGCAGCAGCCACAAGTCCCGTGCTTACAGTCAAAGGAAATAGTTAATTTAGGCACAAGCCAAAATATCTTCCACTTTCATCTTAGTCTTTGTAGAGAATCATTAAAACTCCTAGCAAGATGAGGTGGTTCCCTTTTCTCATTCCAGAACACCTCATAACAAGTCTATTGCCTGGAGAAGCTGTGGATTCCCCATCCCTGGAAGTGTTCAAGGCCAGGCTGAATGAGGCATTGAGCAACCTGGTGTCCCTGGTGTCCCTGCCCATGGAAGTGGGGTGGAACTGGATGGGCTTTAAGGTCCCTTCCAACACCAACCTTTCTATGATTCTAAGTCAGATGAACCTCTTTTGGACCTCTCAGATACTGTCCTGCTTTAGGTCCCTTATATGTCTATCACACATATTCACACTCAGCTGTCAACCCAGGTGGTGTTAGAGGAGTCCGCCTAAGTCCTCCCCACACATCCTTCTGCCTCTCATGGACATTTCACATCACATCAGCTCTCCTGGCCCACAGACCCTCAGAGAAATCTTCTCTCATGCCCTATTCTTCAGCATCATTTTAATAAAATATAACCAGCTCCACAGATGCTGGAGGTTTTGCCCTCCTGAAAGTTGACAGCACGTGAGGCTGGCTGGCTTGATGTCTTCTGAAGGTTATGTACTGCCTAGCACATGAGATTTCTGGCTGGAACATATCAAATAGCCAGGGAGCAGTGACTTTGTCAGGGAGAGATTCATAAATGTCCATATGAGAGCATACTCCAGTTTCAATGATACTCAGAAGGTTTTCTAAGGTGTATTTTCTTCCCATCTTCATGGCAAAACGGGCTAGTAGATGACCTTCATCACCTTGCATGAGTTTCTCTCCCCATAAGATGGTGAAACTCTTGGGTAGTCTCTCATGCACCAGTACACATGTAAGTGCACTGAAATCAGTGAAACCTCAGCAGTGTCAAGAGCACAGAAAACGTGAAGGCCATGGCTCCGGAGCACAGTTTGCCATGGCTCTGTCCAAGCAAAGTAGAAGTGCTTGTTCCCAGGTGACTGAAAATACTTCCTGGCTCCTTACAGACCTTATGGAAACATTTCTACCTTCATTTCACAGAGGGACAGCTCACTGGGTAGCATGGTGACAGCTCACCAGTCCAGCAGTGTGACCCAAGGAGAAGACAATGCTCCAGGCTGTGCTGACTCTGCTTGGCTGATGCGTAAGATCATGCTGATGTCATTCACCAGTTCTGGTCCTGAAGTCCTGGGCAGTGTAACCATGTGCTTCATAACTACATGGGAGTCTTGTGTCCCTGATAGTGAAGAGGTTCCAGTGTATGAGTTTGTCATCTAGGAGCTCCTGTATATCAGGAAGAGGAGGTGAGCTCCTGTATGTTCAGGGGAAAAGAAATAAAAAAGAAGCTTAAAAGCTTCACATAGCCCTATCCCAAAATTTTCTTGTCCATTTGCCCAGTGCACAGGGTCAGGACAGAGTAATAATGACGGCTCTGCAATGTGAGCACACCGACGATGATATAATTCTGTGTTTTGCTCTAGGTCTATGGTTATAAACATACAGGTACATGACTAGTGCCAGGAGATGTAATTTAAATCACATCTCCTACTCTGAGGAGAACAGAGACCTGGAGGGCTCATCTTTAAGGCAGTCTTCAAAGATTTGTTTGAATCACTGTTTGTTGCTTAGAATTCTGCCTCAGCACCTGGGTCTTGGAGCACTGCTAAGAACTACAAACACAAGTGAAACCTGGTTCAAAAGTAAATTTTGAAATTTACAAAAGTAAAACCGTGCACGCTGTCCCAAGCCTCTGGGCTAGTTTCCATATTTGTCTTTCGTAAGGGATTCTCTCAAGGTCTGAAAGAATTTCATTTTCAGGTTTCAATGGGAGAAGAGGTTGCATGGGAATCACATACCCTCCATGGGTTGCTTGGCCAACTATTGTCACCCTTGGGCTAACATGTTGTTGAGGTTTTGGTGTAGAAACCATAGAGGTTGCAAACAGGCTACAGGGGGTCAGACCTGCGGGAGGACTGCATTAGAAGTGGTCTGTGGGGCCAGTAGGTGGCTGGAGGGCAGTGTTTGGGTAGTTATTACTGGTTCTTGTAAAAGCTTTAACACCACCTCTGCCTGGGCCAGGAACTAGCACCATACCTTTCCCTTCCTGTCCAATGTTGTGTCAGCATCAAGGTGGTTAGTCTTGCACCAGCCCTTATATCTCAGTGTGACAAAAATCTGCAAGCCCTGCCTAACCTTTCAGGAGTGCTGGGTTAACACTGGGTCTGCAGAAATAAATCTCAGCAGAGTGTTTGGCAGGATCCAGCCTTCTGTTCGGTAACATCTGAGTGGCTCAAATCAGATAATTTTACAGGTGAGCTCAAAGGTGAGGTTATAAAGGAAACCTTTGGCCGAGACAAGATAAGTACCCAAGAACCGTCTCTTTCAGGACTATGTTTGGACAGTAAAATGCTTCACATGCAGTTATAAGCTGTTCTCTGGAGAGGACATTCAAAGAAAGGATCTGGAAAATCAAAGACAAAGAAGTAAGAGAGGAACTCTAAATGTACACTGTCCCAGTGCTGCAGCCTTTTCTGTGTGCAGACAGAGAGAACAACCATGTTGAGAGATGTTAAGGAGAAAATAAATTAATATATTGTCCACGCTGTCCCCTACATTCTCAGAGGACCCTTCTTGTCAACTCAGATTAAGGCTGTGCTTGCACACTTAAGACCAACACAGAGATGTTCAGTCTAAATTGCCCCTGCCATGTTCTCCTTCACTTGCATCTCACTGGGAGCTTTGCCCCTGCCCACCGTCTCCATCCCAGCTGTCAACTGGGTGTTTGTTCCCTTTGCCATCTTTGGGAGAAAGTGGAGTTCTTCTGGAGTGCTATCCAGGACCTGAGCAGGTCTCCCATTCTGCGCTGCCTCTGCCCATGCTGGTCTCTCTGCTCATTGTAGCAGCAGACACGGGATGAGGTGCCCAATTTAACAGATTATGTGATGCAACACCCCACTGGGACTGGACTCTGGCCTGTGAGTTCCTTAGATAATGCTCTGAGCAGGTCCCAGCATAATTTTGGATGCCACACATGTGAATGAGTAAATAAAAATACCAATATATTCAAATGTGAGATAATTTCAGACGTCATATCCAACTGGTATTTTAAAATCTGAAGCCAACATTGCTGAAAGACACACATTTGTCATCAGGAGAGAAGGGACTGGAGTCTGCTCCTTCAACTCCCACAGAGCACAGGGAAAGCAAAAAACACTTCAAAATATCTTTCCAAAGAGAGTTCTGCCTATAGGTGAAACTCCCTACTTACCAAGGCTTGTCCTGAAGTGCATACATGCTGAATATTGTTTTCAGTTTGTGAATTACATTTAGCTTTGTGTTGGGTTCACTTGCGAAAGAGTTAACTCTCTTTACCGTAGCTGCTATGAAGCTGTGTTCCTGGATGCTGAGAGAAGTACTGATAAGGTCTTAGCTGGTGCTGGGGAATGCCTGCACCAAATTCAAGGTCCTTCTCCATTTCTGATACTGTGGCTGCATTCCCAGCTCTTGTTGTCTCACTACAGGCAGTGCAGGGGACACACAGTTCAGGCAGCTGACTCAAACTGACCAAGGGAATGTTTAATTCCATAGTACATCGTGCTGGGGCATAGGTGAGGAGAGGATCTGGGAGCCATTACTCTCTCTCTCTTACTCTCTTGCTCGTTTACTTCCTGGCACTTGCTAACACTCTCCCTGACTCCTGCATTAGCTGCTTTGCTAACTCCTGTGCTGGCTCGTTTGTGAGTGAGTTCATGGGTTTGTTTAGTTTTTCCGGTTATGTTGTCGCTGATAGGGTTCGTTCGGAATCTGCTGCAACAGCTCTCAGGCTGTGGCCCTCAGGCTGCAGCTCTCAAGGTGCGGGTCTCAGGTTCTCTGGGTCTGACTCTCACTACTCAGCACCTGGTTGTGCATTGGTCAGTGGGTGGTGAGCAACTGTATCATAATTGTATCATATTTTATCATATTTTTTATTTTCCATTATTTTAATTACTTATTATTAGTAGTATTTGTATATATTAATTTAGATTTGATTAGTAAACAGGTTTTGTCTCAATTTTACGAGCTTCCTTATTATTTTTTCCTCTGATACTTCCCCTCCAGTGCTGGAGGGTTAGTGCTGGAAGGGAAGGGGGATTTGTGAGAGCGGCTTCATGGTATTTGGCTAGCCAGAGTTAAACAACCACAAGCTTCTGATTTAATTTAAAAAAATATAAATAAATAATAATAATAATAAATATATATATATTGCTGAAGGAAAGAGATACAAAACATTGTTTAAGAATCTTGTCAAATAACCATCCACACGTATAGACATGTACCTTCCACACAAGCAGACACATATGCTACCCCATATAGCTCACAAACATCAACATGGCACACACGCATTAACGTGGACCCACCATGCTTCTGAGCAGAAGCTTGTCATGAACTGATGCACCAGAGAGTAGCTATACATATGCAGGCACTTGTGCACAGATAAATCTCTGTCATCTGCATCATTCACTGAGAGCTTTCTTGGTGCTAGGCTGCCAGGTTGTCTTGCTTTTGTATACCCAATATCATTAGTGATGGTAGGTGCAATGCTATGCATGGTGCTCCATGTGCTGGCTGTCATTGTCACCAGGTTCTGTCCAAGGTTGACACTGCATTGTGCATTGCCACAGGGAGACCTGCAGACCTCCTTGTGCAGGATCCTCTAGAACACATGTCAGTGAAGGCACCCGTTAGACTGCAGCCCTAAAGCAACACCATTGTGGATGTATCACTTCCATGGATTGCACAGACCATTTAGGTGCCTGAGTGTGGAGGGGTCCAAATGACTTGGTGTCTGAAATGAAGATGCCCAGAAGCTTGCATCTGGGGATCTGCTGTGAGTTGTTTGGAATGAACATGTCAACATCCCATGGGGCAGACGGGGCAGAGAGCCTGTCCCGGGGTAACGGTGTGCCACATGTGCATGAACCCACACTGTTGAAGAGGGAACATGGGGAACATGCCACCAGGCATCTTTCTCCTTAGCAGAAGAGGCTGAGCTCACATTTCACACTAGATAAGGTTGTGCTCATTAGCAGCTGCTAGAGTGGCTGGTATGCTCTCTGTTCACACCCCTGCTTACTCCCTGATAACAAGCCTGTGCCCTTTGTCTCTCCCCTTCATTTTCACTGGAAAAGGCATGTCATTGTTCTTCCTTCCTAGCCCAACAAAGGTGTTTCAAGCTTCTGCTCTCCTCAGCCCCATTGCACCTTCCCTGAAGCATTGTTGATGTTCCTGCTCAGATCTAGATCCCAGTCCCAAACGCTTCAGGTTACTCAACCCTTTCCTTATACCATCAGAGAGAAATGGAGGTGAGTTCTGTGGCAAAAATAATGCCATTTTAAAATGAAACATTGAAGTACTTCACCGACAAATACTGGGTAAAATATTTCAATATTTTAGAGGCTGCTCTACCAAGTTGGATCTCAGTGTCCACCAGCACACAGGCCCCATGCACTGTTCTCTGCAAGTCCAAAGTGATGCTGTCTCTTCCTTCCTGAAGATAAATATTTAGCCATTGAGGGACAAAGTACTTCTTTAAAATCCCAGCCTCATTTAGATACCAAACAGAAGACGGAAAGTCTTCTGGATCTTTGTGTCAGGGATATTTGAAAACACCTTGTAGGTCACTGTCTTGGGTGCCACTGAAGTCTCTCTCAGTTCTGGATTGAATCTGCAAATGAACCCTGCCATGACAGTACTGCAATTATATTCTGGTTTATCTTCAGATCATATAAACCTTGCTGTGATTCTATGCAATGTCAGTATGTTGGTAGTAGCCTGCTCTCTTGAGGGAAGTTGTCATTTTGTAGTACCATTGAACTGTGTCTTGTATACTGAGCTCCCTCTATGCCCAGCCCAAGGCATGGCTGGAGGAGATAGGTGACTACACCTATTCCCTACTGATTGTGACTTGCTGGGTGGTGAGCTGTAGTGTGTCTACTTTGTTTCAGCTAGGTTCACAGATAAGTAATCTCTCTTGAGACCTGATAAATATGAGAAAAATTAAGGAAGTAATTTAATATTTTTTTTATTGCTTAGGAGTTCAAAGGGTTTGCATGGTACCTAGAAGGTACCGCTCAATATGCTTTGCATTCCGATGAACAGAGAATAGGAAATGCCAAAGTGTTCCTATGTTTAACAATTTGAGATGTTCTAACTGCATCCACTCTACCAGCTGTAGAGTTGTGAGAATCCTGAACTTACTTAAAATGAGCAAATTGAGGTAGTAGGAGAAACTACTCTCCTCATCAGGAGATGATGGTGCCAGCGAACCTGGTTGTTGTAAAATCACTTTTGAAGATTTGATTCCATACCTTCCTGGACTGAGAAGAAAAGATAATGCCATACATTTCATCCAATATCAGAGAAGTCCTGCTGGGTCAGGGTGATGGCCCAGGGCTCTGTCTCACAGACTTTTGACTGAAGTAAGGACCTTTTCCACTTCCTCTCCTAAGGCAGCTTTTTCATTGCCTCCAGTATCCCCATTGCATTCCTCTGTCTCAGGGTCAACCAGTCTGTGCCCAACGAGGCAAACTTGCTGCTGTTTAGGGGACAGTGCTCTTCCAGTTCTATTCTTACTCTTCTGGCAATATCTCAACTCTTTTAGGAAAATCTAGGGCCTTAAAGGTCATGTCTTTACTACAAAGGGGAGAGGCTTCAAGATGGAGTGTCTTACTGTTCTCTGGGGTATTTTGTCATGGCATGTTGACCTTTTCCTATGCATAGGAGCATTACCCACTCATGGTTGTGTTGTCCAGCATTCACAGAGATCATACATTGCCTTCTGCTGCACATACACAAAAGCATTAAAAGTTATTAGAACTAAAGGTACCCCAAATGCTCCCCTAGCTGACATTCAAATGTGACCTGGTCTAGCCTGTCAGCATCCCTTGCTTTTCAACACTTTCTGGCAGATGGTGCTGGCCCCAGAAGGCCACTGATGTCTCCAGGGAGCTCATCAGCTCATGGCGGCTGTCCAACAAGAGGTGTCAGAGGTGACCACCTGCAGCAAACCAGCTACCACCCCAAAAGCTGCTCTCCCCCATGCTGCCATGAGTTACAGCTGGTTGTGTCACACACCGCCTAATGACAAGGAAGCAAGGAAGACTGTCTGTGAAAGGTGGATGCAGAGAGAATTTAAAGGAAGACTAAATGTTTTATTATACATATAAACCACCCCTTGTGAAGAGTGCATCGTGATTTCCAGCAACCACAGTGATCAGGATCTTGTTGTGGTAGCCAGACTGCCAGGGGCTGAGGGCACTAATTGGCCTTAATGGCCTTGGCTGACCTGGGGTCCCCACCCACACCTCTGCCCATGGGTCCAGGGACCCCTTTCAGCTCAGCCATTGACCTGCAGTTCTGGTCTGAGTTACATTGTAGGAGTGTTGGTCTCCAGATCAGCCACAGCCATGGCCCTGCCTGGACATGTGGGACCCCAGCTGGGGAAGTCCATTCTGGGATGCTGGCAGTGCTGGAGGCTCAGGCCTGGCTCTCAGGGACATCCTCGATGCAGTTCAGTCAGGACAGGAGGCCACTGCATCCTGTCCCAACCCATGAGCAATTTTGGTAGCTTCTGCTGTGATCCCTTGCTGTCGATTAAGTAAATTGCTTAAAAAAGACCACATTGCTCTTCTTTTAATATATTCTGAGAAGGCAGAGTAACAGTTTTCTGGTCTCATCTGCTTTACATTAGTTTTAATCTAATAAGGTTTACAGATGAATCTTTCTGTGACAGATGAAGTGAAAGTGAAACCAAGGCCAAAACATGGGAATAGAAAACTTTGTCAGGCGTTTCTAAATATATGGTCTGTATTTTCTGTGGCTATCTGTTATCCTCACTTATGACAGTGGATGCATGAAATATATTTTCTTAAGTGCACCTTGACAGTATCCCCAAACAAACACTGCTCTGAAGACAAGACACGCTTTTAAACTCTCTAGAACTCAAGTCTGCTACTCTCCATAGTCCCAGCAACATCCCTGCTCAGGCCCATGTGTGCAAAGAAAGAGCAAACTTCAGCATCATAAAGGAGCATGTCTGGGACAAGGCAGCTTGAACCTCTTGTTCTCATCTGCACTTCACTCTCAGATCACCAGTAGCACACGACCATGTGTGTGAATTTTTGCTACCTCTTCATGGCCACCTCACTTTGAAAAAGACTTTGGCTTGTATATCCAAAGAGAGTTGAGTGTAGCTTAGACCTCAGAGCAGTCATTTCTCTCTCTCAACAACACCCTTAATCTGTCATTCTTGTGTTAAACTGTTTCTTATAGCTACCTGAAGGAATATGAATAATCCTCTGGTATTTCTATAACCTCCTTCTGACCTGCTTGCTATTTTTACCTGAGTGCTTCATCTTCTTTGGATGATGAGGATTACCAGGGCTGTAATTGTCAGGGGCTGGCAACTTCTTCCGCCGGGGGCAGTCCCATCATGCTGACACAGATGCAAATGCATGAGATCTTCCTTGTTTGCTGTTCAAGTGGGAAACGCCTTGCCTCGCCATGTCCCTGATGCTGGTTTTGTATGGTGTCCAACTTGGCAGCTCTTCTCCTTTCCCTGTTTCACCACTGCCTGTCCTATGTACGATGGAAATCTGTGCTGCTGTGGCTTGAGGTGGCTACCCTGCAGTGTGTTTGAAGCATGATTTCACACTTCTTTCCCACTTTCACTAGCACTGTCAGTGCAGTGGAGATGTGGGAAAGCCGTTGGTCATTTGCTAAGAGAATGCTCCTCATCTGTATGACAAAGAGACAGTGTCAGAGACCTTCGGGCTACCTGCAGTCCACTGGCATGGAAATACTGATGCTTACTGGGTTTGGGGATGTGAGTCTATAGCCCAGTGTTTGGACACTTGTGTAGCTGGAGAGACATCTGGATATCAACCTGTGCATCAATGAACATCCCAGTATTTTGCAGAGGAGTTGTTTCAGCATGAGAGAATGAAAGGCACTTTCTGGCACTTCTGAGTTCAGGTCCCAGGTGGGAGGTGAGTGCATGTCCCATTCAACAGAGTGAAGGTCTGAATTCATCATTTGTCAAGATGAACCCAAACCACTGAGCTGTTCAGGAATGATGTCAGAGGCTTTGTGTGGTGACAGGCACCTGAATTCCTTTGGGACTGTGACTGATATTATCACAAATTCCTACCATCAGGATTGGGCAAGCTCAGCATGTTCATGTTTGTGAACCTCACTCTAAGGTGTGTGTCCACCTCCATCGCCCATCAATAGAGCATCTGACTTGGGCTGGAGCCTCCATGGGGTGGTGGGATGCTGAAAGTTGAATCTGCTGTATGTTAAATTCCTACAATTAATATAACACATACACTTTTCTGCATTTTCTAGTCACCAAGCAGCTTCTTACCAGCTCCACTGGTGGGCCTCTAGTTTCTGCTAGTAGCCTTGTGGCAAACAGAGAAGGGTGTGAGACATGGAGGACAGCTTCACTGTGCAAATACACATGTGCGATTTCAGCCTTGGCAGATGGGCTTATTTTAATGATGTTTATATACTTACAAAGGCAGCAAAAAGTGGCACCCACTCATACCAATATCTTGCTCTTCTATTTTGTTTATCATATTATTTTGTTGCTACCTGTGATCACTTAGAACATCTAATGCTTCAGGAAAATCCACCTGCTTGCTTTACTCCAAAAATGAAGTGTATGTCTGCTACAATTGCATCAGTGTCTTGCAGAGTTGAGTGCAATGCTGGTTCTCCTGGCAGAGCAGAAGTTTGAAGGAACAATCTGTTCCATCTGCATCTGTCGTAACAGAGAGGCTTGATCATCGTTTCTAGTTATTAGAAACCTGACTGTTTCTTATGAGCTCTGTAGCCAAATAATTTAGCCTGCTGGAATATTGACTGACATTCTCTACTTGATCCTGATTTCTAGGAAACCATTTGTTACTCATAACTACATGATGATTGTAGGGAGAAAAATTATGTTCTCTGGAGAAAGGTGCCAGATTTCAACACTGCGAGAACTGTTACCTTTCCTGTTAGTATTTGTACTTCAGTCAGAAGTGTTATTTCACTCCAACATACTAAAGTCAGATTGTCTTACCCACATGTTCTTACCATATGTCTTACCCTTATCCCAGTAACAGGATCATTCAGTAATACTGCTCTGGTACAGTGAAACACAAAGATGAAACATTAAATAATTTTAGCACAAGTGATTTGGTTTTGGTGTTGATGAAAGAAGCGGTATCTCAGAAAACAGCAAGTAATTCACACCGTGGACATATTCATTGTGAAACAAGTCTTCATTGTTTCTCTCCAGCTCAATCCACTTTTAATGGGAATTAAACTAAACAAAGCAAGGCTTTTAGGGAGGTGTTATCTTTCCTGTGATAAAGGGACAGAAAAAAACTTGTCAGCTATAGAACACATGGGCTTCCTTTGCGTCTGCTTCTGTGTCTGAACGTTTGTCTGAATTTTCTAATGTTGGTTTTGGTCTAATTGAAGATATTATCTGTCCTGACAAACCTTGCCTATCTTGTACTCTTTAACTTTCTTATCTGTAGAACAACTTGCACTTAGCAAGAACAAGAAATATGGGCATCCATACCTGGCGTTCCTAAGAATAATAATCACACTTTCTAAACAAATATATTTTAGGATAAAGGACTTTGCTTGGCCAAAGACTGGTACTCTCTAGACAAGACTAGCAAACCTTCTGTGGTGGCTTTGTGAAAACAGTATTAATCAGCTGAGATTAGCAGTCAGCAAATTCTTTCTTCAGATATAAAATCTGGATTGTAAATGTGCCCATTCATGGGAGCTCTGCTCGCGGCGTGCTAGCAGGACTGCCTAAGCACACTGTTTCTGATGCTTTCTAGAGATCAGCAGCTATGTAGGACCATGATTTAAAACACAATTACAGGCTGTGTAAAATCCCTCTTATTTAACTCAATAACATGTAATGGGCTCAGCTGGGATTTCTTTTGTTTGTCTAGGGATTTTTAAAATATCATCCTCTTTAAAAACTTTTTAAATATATTTTCAACAAAGACCCTCTGTGAGGAAGACAGAAGGTACTGGGGGATGGGAAGGTCCCTGTTCACCCGCAGAAGCCATGGGAGGTCTCAAAGCTCACAAAGGTGACAGGAATCGCTAGGCAGGTTTGGTTCGAGACCATGCCCTGATTTATCTAACAGCAGCATGGAAGAGCTCTGCAGAGGGGATGTAAGGGAAAGGGTACCTGATTTTGGTTGAGTCTGGCTTGCCTGGTTAATACAAATGAAGCTCTGTCAGCTTGAGTACTGGTCTTACAGTTGGCAAGGCAGCTCTCAATGCCACATCCTCATAGCTGTCTCCAGAAGAGAAGTCCAAAACCGTGACTCCTCTCATCCAGTAGAACAAAGACTAAAATCTGCTGTAAATATACCAGGGAGTAAAAGATTATGTAGCTTTGCAAGGTGCTTAAACTTAAGGATAAGAGTGTCACTAAGAGATGAGTACACACATGAAATTATAAGGTTTCTAGGACTTAGGGCAGTGCAGAGGAGGGGCAGGAGTTGTGGGACAAGCTTGACTGGTTCCTGAAAAATAGAAGAGCCTGGAGAGCTCACATGAGAGGGGCTGATATCCACGTTGGAGTGCTGATTTGTACCTTCATGTTGAAGCTGTGCTAATGTCTCTGTGGAAATAAGAGTTGTGAGAAATGAGGCAAAGCCCAATGACTTGGAGACGTCTGTTTTTCTTTTTTTTTTTTTTTTTTTAATATTTTAATTTCTCATCAAGTAGTTTTCTAACATGGAAGCAGCAGAGCACTCAGTTCTTTGAACTACGGTAGGGGAGAACTGAAATGCGGAAGACCAGGAGTTGCTTACAAGCCATTTATCTCTTCTGTTGCCCATTTTGCCCAGTGCAACACTGAAACAGCCATTTAACACATCAACCCAACTACAAGTAGCAGAGAGTACCTACGCTGTAGGTGGAGAAGCCTTCACCTTTGCCTTTCAAAGCTGTGAGTTGGCTCAGAGATTTCCTTCTGTCACCTGCCAACCCACCCAGAAATGGAAATGTCTCAGGGCCACAGACACATAGTAGGAAAGAGGGTGTTTTAGGGAAATTAAATGCTAAATCGATTACATAGGTTTAGCTGATTTCCGAGGGCTAAACATGGAAAGAGAAAAAACAAAGTGGTTTTAATGACTTAGCTGAGCAAACATAACAAGAAAGTGACGAAATGTGAGAAAGATAAGGCAGAATAAATAGAGAGAACTAACAGGAGCTTGCTATGCAAGAGCAGCATTACACTAGGGAGTAACCCATTACTCATACTGTCAAAGGTATAGTATGTGATGTGGAGGCCAGTCATGTAACACCAGGAGGTTTGTTCTGCTACAGTTTTTCTTTTAGAGAAGCAAATAAAAAAATGCATAAACCTGAAAAAAATAATTCCAAAGGAAAGTTAACAGGATTCTTTTCTCTTTCCTGTAAAAAGAGTTTTGTGTTGGCATTTCAATGGGGGTTTTAATAAAAAAAAAAAAAAAAAAACCAAAACCAGAAAAACAAAAAACACCCCCAAAAAGCAACCAACCAGACAAAAAACCCAATACTGTTTCCTGAGGTCCACTGGTCATGGAGCACTCCATGCAAGCAGGGAAGGTTTGTTTTTGAAAACTCAGTGGGGCACTGGCCAGCAGCATATACTACTGTGAATTGCTGATTTTATTTCATTGACACAGGGCTGGTCCTTCCTCTTCTGGGACCAAAAAATGCTCCTTTTCTCCATGTGACTGCTGATGACATCTCTGTTCTCCATTGCAGCAAGATGGAGAGCAAAGGGCTCTGCCTTGGACTCTACTCCACTGCCTGCGGGATTCCAAAACCCTTCAAGGTCTTTGTTTTACAGGTGCATAAGGGACTTTCTGTGATACACAGCTCTCCAAAAGAAAATTACTGTTCTCTTAGCTCTTGGTAATTCATGCAAGATTGGAAGTATCTAAAGTCTAGGCACATTCCAGCAGAAAGTAATTTAATTATTTTAATAAAATATTCCTGCTTTTATGGGTGACACAAATCAGCTAGGGGTCTATACCTGACTAATCACCTTTTTTTGGTCAGCAATATCTTCTTAACTGTCCTTCTATATGTTGCTGTTTCATATTGAAGATAAAACTTATATAAGGCAAAGAAAAGCACAGAGCAAAAAAGGAGGCTCCTGTTTAGCAACTTTATACACAGTAAAGGATGACACAGCTTCACCAGATCTCTACTTTCTCCATGCCACAGGGAAGAATTTCAATATGACAGGAGTTACAGAGAGGTCAGTGTAGAGATTTACACTCCCAGAAAGCACAGAGTGCAGAAGGCAAACCAGGTGAAATTTGTGTTGATGGAAAACAGTTATTCTGTTCCTTGAAAAGTGGACAGTAGTCCCCCCACCCCCCGAAAAAAATCAGAACTGAATTTTTCTGATTTCATCCTTTAAAATCTTTAAATTACATGATGTCAACTTGCTTCCTGTCAGTTTCATCACTCCCACTTTGCACACTGGTGAGCAGTTACTCCCTTTCCAGTTCTCATCCTAGGCTCTGCATGGCTCCAGAAGGACCTGTTGGTCCATGCCTACTCTGCTGTCCTGGGTTAAAGACAACTTTCCAGGACTCCTGTGCCTTTACTGTGCTTGCATGGGAGCTTTTTGGGGTCTGGCCATTTTTTTCAGCTTACACAGGGAGCACAAAGTAGGCACCCAATGAATAGCAGTGGTGGTAACATTGGGCATCTGGAGGGAGGGAGGAAGGCAGGCAGGCAGGCAGGCAGGCAGGCAGGCAGGCAGGAAGGAAGGCAGGAAGGAAGGCAGGAAGGCAGGAAGGCAGGAAGGCAGGAAGGAAGGCAGGAAGGAAGGCAGGAAGGAAGGCAGGAAGGAAGGCAGGAAGGCAGGAAGGCAGGAAGGCAGGAAGGCAGGAAGGAAGGAAGGAAGGAAGGAAGGAAGGAAGGAAGGAAGGAAGGAAGGAAGGAAGGAAGGAAGGAAGGAAGGAAGGAAGGAAGGAAGGAAGGAAGGAAGGAAGGAAGGAAGGAAGGAAGGAAGGAAGGAAGGAAGGAAAGAAGGAAGGAAGGAAGGAAGGAACTTTCCGGCAGTGGAAGAAGGGAACACTCTAAAGTCAAAGACAAAAGGCTGTGGGGAGTGAGGTGAGACACAGGCAGGGAGAAGGGGATGAGGAAGGAGACACTGACAAGTTATGGCAACTTTGGGAAGTTTAAAACCACTTATTTAAAGGCTTTCACCCATGCAGTGAGGTTAATCAACCCAGGGGCTGGTGATTAAAACAAATTTCTAAGTGGGGATTAAGACATGTTGCTTCCAAGAGATCAAGACACAAGAGATGTTTGAGGCAGGCAGAAAAGCAGAGAGTGCACAGTCAAGTGGACTGTTGATACCAAAGGGCCTGGTATGACCTGAAGATCTTATTGAGACCCTATTCTAGGTAAAACTTTCTTTGTAGTCTCAATTCCTGCTGCCAGACGAGGGAGTCTGGTCTTAAAAAAATGCATTTCAAAGATGCTAAACATTTTTGTGTGTGTCTTTACCACAGACTGATAGAGAAATACTTCCCCTGAAGTGACTCCTGATTGCCACAGCTTCTGTTGTATAGACAGTAGCATTAAAAACATTATGTTGCCCCCAGGGCCAAACCACAGTAAGCAATGAATAGCTCCTTCCAAAGGTGTTGAGAACAATCCCAGGAATTAGAGATGGGCTAACCTTAGTTTAGGACCACTAAAAACAACTGAGGCAATGATTGACCTGAAGTGAGCCTATGACAGAGAAAATTGAACACATTCCTGGGCAAATGTTATTTACTTTACATGTCTGAATTCTTAAAGAGCTAACAAACTGCAGCATGGCTTAGAGTGGTGGAGGGAGTACAGAATATTTAGATTTCCTAAAGATCTTCAGTAGCTGCTTGTCCAGGTGGTCAGAAGTGCTGGATAACCACGGGTTGAAGGAGGAGGCCCCGTCATGGATGTAAATTGTTCTGAGGCAAAGTGGAGAAAAAAACTCTGATTCCTTTACATGCCCCAAAAGTCCTGAGGGAGCTCAGAGTCCAGTACTTGCTCTGCCAGACACTCAAACCATCTTAGAAAAGAGTTATTGCTGTTGTTTCCATTTCTAGTTCTGGTTGAAGTCCTTCTACATCTGTTCTTGTCTGCTTCCTTCCTTCCCAGAATTCATAGGAGCAGGATCAAAGGAGATCATGAAGAACAAGTGATTTAATGAATTTCATCTGAGTCTTGATTTTGCAAATATTTCTGTGTTTTGCTTCAGTAGAATTATTTATATGCATAAAGTCATAAGAAGTGGGTCAGACTGATGGTCCATCTTGCTCAAGACTCTGTCTCTGGCAGCAGCAATAGAGCTGCTGTTTAAGGAGAACACATGAACACAGATGCTTTCTGCTGTCTGTGCCCCTTGTATTCACGCAGCATCTATAACTGTTGGATTAGAAATACCTGAAAGGACATCCCTGCCTCATCCCTTCAAATATATGTTTATGGACTTACTGCCCATGAATATGTCTAATGCTTTCCTGAGCCTGCTGATGCTGTCTGCCTGCACAGATTCAAGTGACAGCAGACTTCAGCAGGTTGATCCCCACCAGGTCAAGAACTACTTTCTGTTATGGTGTATAGCATTCCTTTGCCAGTTCCAGTGGTGATCCCTACTTGTGTCCTGTAGGATTTGGTCAACAACCCAAGTCAAATATTACTGTTAATCTTCCCAGAGCTGGGCCCTCGACTGGAAACCTTCTGAAACAAAATGTGTCGTCTTCACATGTGTTCATACAGTAACATGCTTCAGCTTCCATGGAAGATGGTAGTGATATGATATATTTCTCTTGGGGATTTTTGTTTAAGAAGAGTTAGTATTTTTCTATGCATTCATCTGAAATGGTAAAGCAGTCCATGAGCTTCAGATGACATCATAAGCCCTCTGCCATGACTGCAACATGTGTTGTATGGCTAAAATTTAAAATCTGGCTTTCTTTACTAGTATTAATATTGCATATTGTGCATCTGCACTCTGGCTAACTGTCAGAAACAGATCTCTCATGAAATATAGCTTGAGTAAACACCTAATTTCTTCTCAGAAAGTTTGTTTTGTCATGAATCAGAGCTGAAGACTGTGGACATCAGGATACCATACTTGAGTCTTCATGACTTACACTACAGAAGCCCCAAGGATTCAGCCAGGGACTAGGAACAAGTCTGGTCCACTTGGGACTGTCCAGACAGAGCAGACCCACAGAGCAGAAAGATAGCTCAACCCCGGAAAGTAGACCCAACGGTAGACCACACTTCCCAGGCATGACTTAATCCAGGTCCAGCTCACAGCTCTGAATTCTCTTTTCCTACTTATTGCAAGACTGCTAGACGTTCATCATTTTTGCTACCCCAGAATTCCTTTGCTCCAGAACGCAACCCCCCAGGGGAGAGAATATCCACATTAGAAACAACTTTTCTGTTTGAAAATATCTTTAGCAGGTCAGATCCACTTTCCATAACCATGCCATAGTATCTTTTTTTTTTTTTTTTAAATTAGGCCCATATGAGTATATGGTTTGGCTATTCTCCAGCAAAAAGCCAAAGTAAGTAACCAAGGAAATCAGGCCCAGAAAGTCAACTTCACTCATCTAGAGTGGAAATCACAGAGGAAAACTCTGGTGATGCTTTAATGAAATACATAGTGATGGATGGAAGTATTAGTGAAGGTAGTTAGACATCTTAGCATACAGCAGTGAGGAAAAGTCATCAAGGGTGACAGTCTATTAAAAACTGCTGGATCATGAGCCAGAAAATACTGAGCTGCTGTTGTCTGGTGTGACCTCATTCTTCCATTCAGCATTAATCATAAACTAATGAAACAAATGCAGAAAATATCCAACGAGGGGTGAGACTGGCAGAGGCACCACAGCTGGAGGGAGTACAGCTGTCTGTGCAAGAAGAGCCTTCAAAGCCTGGGACTGGTGAATAAGGAGAATATAGCCCAATTATGTTTGGAGTTATCCATGAAAAGCAAGTGCTACAAAAACCCCAGCTGTCTGCTCCCTACTTGCCTGGCAGAACAAGGGCAGCAGGACATCAGTTCTGTTGGAAAGTTCAATGGGTAGGAAGGGTAGACAGTAGTGGTGGAGACTGAGTTGAACAACACATCTGAAAGTTTGAAGTCTGGTGTGCAACAGGCAGCTAACATTCTGCTGAAGATGCTCAGTCTGTCACTGGTTATGAACAGTCTCTGGAGCTACCTGAGGATGTGGGATGTTTTAGCAATCCTGAGGAGTGAGGCTGGCAGATGATTGCTAATCAGACACATTTGCCTGTGGTTTTGCCTTTTTCACCCCAGCATCCAGCCCTGGATGCTGCTCAAGGCAGGCTGTTGGATTACATGTCACCTGTTCAGATAGCAGCAACACCACTGGAGCGTTGGTCTGTCCTGACATGCAGCAGACAGGCTCCCACACCTGGGAGACATAGTAGGAAGATGTCTCCTGGATTTCAATGTGGTCTCTTCAAGTGCAGCATGATCTCACCTTCCTGCCCGATCAGCGCTAAAGTGAACATCACCTGAGGATCCCAGGTTACCATATCTCTAGCACTTTCAGGTGGGAACAGACACCCAGCCTGGCTTGTGCTCTCCATGAACATCCCAAGCAGCCTGTATCAACACAGGACAGACCCTTTGCTCCTGCCCTTCAGCTGATCTTATCTCAGGTTGGGGATGTCACCCTGGTCCAAGCCAACCTGTTCCCACCAGTTCAATGCATGTTGATGTTGTCATTAGGATGAGCTTAGTATTTCCCTCCTTCCTGTGCAACAGAATGAAATCCTTCCTGTATTTACACAAGGACTGTTAAAAGTTACAGTTAAAGTGACTACTCAAGGGAGAGACCAGAAGGTACGGACTGCGGGAAGCTTCTTACCATGCAATTAAGTGAGAAGAGCCAGAGCTAGTGTGTGTCTGTGATTAGCTATGATTCCTCCCAGGCTCTTTGGGGCTTGGAGCAGCCAAGGAGCAATTGCTGTTTCTGACCTAGCTTGGAAGTCCTAATGAACATGTGACTCCAAGTAAATCAAAGCACTTCTCTATACAGAAATAACATTTCCACCCAGTATGGCCGGAATCCAGCTAAATCCCACTTCCATTGAGACAAATGGCTGATGAGAGGTTTGAAAAGAGTCAGAGGATTTCTTTAACATAAGTGGGTCCTTAGTAAGGCTCCTGCAGGCCATAAGTCATTGCTACCCTATTATTATTATTGTTATTATCGTTATTATACTATTATTATCACTATTAGGAATCCACAAGCAAGTCATGAGCTGGAAGCTCTCAGTCAGAAATTGTTTCTTGTTCATAGGTAGGGCTGAGTTTGTCAGCTGTGTTTTCCTTTAGATATGTGCATTCACTGAGAAGTGCCTTGCTCCATCTGTGAGACAAGAATAGATTGTGTCTTCCACCCAGAGAGCTGGTCATGTTATCTACAGGCAACAAATTACACAGTAATTCATCTTTGAATTACTCAATAACTTGAAAGATAATTACCAGGTAACCTGCAACAACCTGCCCTAGCTACTGGCATGGACAGTATTTGTATGACATTTGCGATGTAATTAAAGTGCAGGTCGCTAGCTGGATGTGCTCCGGGAAATAAAAGGATACCTGAGGTGTGACTAAGAGGAACGCAGAGTTAATGCTTAGCGTATTCAAGAAAAATATTATATGTGTCATCTTCCTTGACTGCAGGCCAAATCCAAACCATTTCCAGTCTGCCCTCTGAAGTTGCCTGAGTGAAAACCACATTTCTATCAACTGTACCTTCGAGAACTGAAAATTCTTTTAAGAAGCCTGTTGAAGGAAGCCGTCGAGGGAATCACCTCAGTATTACCTACCCCTCATTACTGGGGAGTTACCTGCCTTCACCTACAAGCACACAAGCTGAATTTATGGAAAATTTCACAGCTCCTGAAGAGTCATTTCTGCAAGTCCTTCAGCTGTGATCCTTGTTCCGTATTTTATAAGCTCTGAACACCAATCATGACTTCATGCTTTACCTCAGTTGGCATCTTTGGTTCTTTTTCTTCCTGGTTTGTTAGAGTCTCCAGTAGAGATACCCCTCTAAGAGTCCCAGACCATTGCCCTCCCACAACCTCCTTACCTGCAATGCTGATAGACAGTCCTGCAAACATTTGTGGTTGATGTGCTAAGAAATCAAGCAGGACTGGAATGAACTGAACTGTCTCCTGGTTTCCCTGTGCTCTTTGCCAGGCCAGATTCATCTGATGTCACTCTTTCATATGCCAGTTGTGTGCAATTTGAGGCAAGGGCCAGCCTGGTGATCTGTATCTCTACAGCACCTAGCACATGGATGTTCTTGATCATGGTAGAGCTCATCTGTGCTCTGACAATACTAAATACAATTTGACAGACAGAAACACATTATCTAAATTTAACAGCCTGATCTAGGAAGATGTAAGGACTTTTTTTTTATGCACAGAAAAGTATAAAAATTATTTACTACAAATAAATACTGGCAGTCCCTTACCTAGGTGCTGATTCAGGAAAGCACAGATGTACACACTTTAGTCATTAAGACTTTGAAGAATGTCTTGGATGGGAACATTTTCCTGAGTCAGATTCTGATCTGGAACCACACATAGCAGCACACAATTACTTCTGCCATCTTTTTAGAGGTGAACTTCAGAAGAAGATTGTGTTAGTACAGCTCTCACCAAGCTAGCTGATATGACACCACCCCTTCCACAGAAATGGCCATGCGTCTTGACATCCTGAGATGGTTCCCTTAGTCATAAAGGAGGAGATGGAGCTGCAGCAGTCAGTGGGATGTTTCTCACAGGGCCATGTATCAGACACAGAAATCCTTATTGAATCAATATGCCAGCAAGATGCTTCCCAGACTTGTTGTGAGAAGGCATGTGCTCCAAGAAGCTCATTTATCCTGTGGCAGACAAGTAGGCAACCATCAGTTAGACACTTGGGAGACCTGACTCTGGTCAAGGACAGTTGGGTGGCATGAGGCAAGCCACTGTCTCTGTTTAGCCTCTGTATCTATCAGAGGGAGAAGGGAGGTGGTGTCTCCCACCAGGACTGAATGCAGTGTCCAGCACAAGGCTGTGGTCTGAGCTGGAAACTCCAGACTTGGCCATGACAGAAATTAATAGAGTGTAGGAGCCAGAAAGGGATTGATGAAGGTCACTGGCAGAAACAAGGTCTCTAGGTTTTCAGTCCTTGCTTTACTCTGTGCATTTTGTGCTTGTTTGTGTCTCTTCTCCTTGTCTGGGTTTTTTCTGCTTTATGCAAAAAAGTAATATAGAAAGAAAAAACCTTTTATACTTACAGATAAAATGCACAAGATGTCTTGCTCTCAGTAGTAGATGCCATACTTTTTGTTTCCACTCTGTCCTTAGCTACCGAGGCTGCAAATGATGCAAGGCCAAACTTTTCTCCAATGGCCACATGGCTGTCAAGACTCAGTATCATTACACCATGGTCTTCTAATAACACATGTAGAGGTTTTTTCAATGACATTTGAGTAAGTTGGTAAGCCAAGTATTTCTCTGGAGGTTGTTGATCCATTTTCTTTTTTTTTTTTTTTTCCAAATTTTTAGTGTGTTTTACATTTTCCTTATTCCCAGTAGGAATTTTTCTCTCTTAGAATTTCACCACTTGGCTAACAAAAGCTGATCAATCAACTTCTGCAACAGAAGCTATAAATAAGTAATAATAAACCCAACAAATTACTGACCAAAAGGTATGAATGGAAAAAGTAAAAGGCAAACATTCTAACTGTTAGATTAACTCAGTTGTTCCTTTAATTAAAAGGGGGCAAAAAATCAACATTATGATTTTTGGATGTGAAATAGCTGATTATGAAAAAATAAAAAGTGCCCAAACGCTTATTAAAAATTGTTTAAAGCAAACAGTTTTAAGTCTTTCCCTTCAAAACGTGGCTGCAGATGTGACCATAGAAAATGTAGAATAATCTGTTATGATGTGATGTTTTCTTGGGTTTTGCAGTTCACTGGTTAAATATTTCCAAAGGAAATTCGGTAGCTTTGTCAAAAGTATAGAATACTTTTTCAGAAGACAGGGATACAGGAAGAGACAGACCCTGGTAATGTGCAGCTCCAGCACATTTTCCTCCCATGTTCTGTAGCTGAAGTCCCTGCTGTCTCACCTGCCACCCAGGCACTTTTTCACGTAAGGAAAAGATGAGCTGAGCAAGCCCTGAGATCTCTCAATTGTATGTTATCTCTGTGCAGATTCCCAAAGCGGAGTTAGCCAGAAGAAGGAATTTTCCACCGTTTATTTTGAATGAATGAATTTTTGTTTTGTTGGAAATCTGTCATGGAATTTCTTCATTCAGTGCCCTGAATTGGATATTTCCAGTTATTGTGTCTTATCTCTATCCCAAAAGTATGAAAAGAAATAAAAATATCTGAAACAGAGGGGTTTCTTTGATTTGTTACCTTAAAAATGTTTCAGCTAGGCATTTCAGCTTACACTTTTATGAGGCCATGAGGTTTTCCTGGCAATAGCCCTTGCTCATTTGCCAAAGGCATCCTGCTAAGCTCCAGGCTGTTAATAGTAGATTCACTGTATTTGGGTAAAGACAAGTACATTGGCTCAATGAAAGGCATGTGGCCGCTCCAGCCCTTTCACTCTCTCCCTCTCTTTTGCCCTTCGCCTTTTCTCTGTTTTCTCAGTGCACAGGAGTACACATTTAGTAAATACTTGGGAGGTTTGTTCTGGAGACTATTTGCTTTTGATTTCTGAACATGTCAACAAGCACAGCAGCAACTTGATCTGAGGCAGCAAATGAGAGCAGTCTCAGAGAGACAAGGATTTTTTTTCTCTGTAGACAACTTTGGAAGGTGAGAGACAGCTCTGCAGCCTCTCCTTGATTTTGCATATGGTTTGTATGGTCCTTTCAGGCTGTGTCCAACTAGCCCTATATTCAGCTCACTCAGAAAAGGTTAACCTCATATAAATTATCATAATGCCCTGCAGAGTGTGACCAAGGGACATGTGGTACTAGTTTACTGACATTTGAGACCTGCAAATCAAGAAATATATTGGAATCCCATCAGTTCAGAGGCAAGGTCTGATGGGGTTCCCAGCTATGGACCCTACTCTGGTTCTTTGAGATCCTTCTGAAAGAGAAACAGAGCAAGTGAGGGGCACAACAGTGTTATTTTACAATAAGGGTACAAATGGCCTTAGCACAGCATTTTTCCATCAATAACAATAAATGTGAAAGATCTGAGCTAGGACTTCAAGGCCTTTGGCAAAACTTGCCGAACTTGTACTATCATCCAGATGACATGCCCTTGTCCTACAGTCCTGCTACAGTCCCCACTGGTCCCTGCCAGCAAGCCTGGGTTGTCAGGCAGCATCTCAGTCCATCTGGGGACAAGTTTTTCCTTGTCCAGATTTTTCAAATTATTGCATGGTGTGGTTTTGCTTGAGCCTTTCCTCTAGCTCAGCAGTGATTTCCTTACTGTAACATTTTTCCAATTCATTCCATGTATGAGTGTATGTGGCACCTACATGAAATGTCATCGCAGCTGCAATGCACCACAGGGATGTTGCAGATGCTCAGCTCCATCCAAGCTGGTTTCTCACCCTGACCAGATTAGGCAGTGATGAGCAGTGGAGAAGTGGAGTGACCCTCTAGAAGGACACGGTCTGTGGACAAACCAGGTATGCAATTACTACATGGCTCACAAGATTTCTGCAGGGTGCGATGTGTGAGATGTTTTGTACTTGACTGTTTTGTTTTCCAAGAAATTTAAAGATAAGAAAATGCTGCTTGGTTTCTGCACCTCCAGTCTCCCCTGGTAGGACAGACCAGAGGCAGCTTTGACAGTGAAGAGCTCTTTGGCCACTGGTTTCCCTGCTCAGACTGAGGTCCAGAAGTGATGCTTGCAATGTCTTGACACACACACACCATAACACAGATTGAAATCTGCCAAAATAACTGAACAGAAGAAGCCACACATCTCTGGTGTTTGCTTGGAAGTGTTCTTGGAACAAGTGGGAAGGTACTACTGGTCAGGCTCATCATCTGGAAATAAGATGTTCAGTGAGACACCACCCATCCTGACCGAGGAAGGAGTCTTGGGCTTCTGTAGGCCAGGGACTTGGACCGCTCTTGTGTTTGCTTTCTGCACAGGTTGGACTGCTGGTCCAGCCAGTACAGCTACCTGAGTGCTAAATACTTTTTGTGATTTTGTCCTCCTCTGGGAATGTGTTACTTCTTCCCAGGGAGCCAGAACCTCCACACACATCCTCAGACTGGGGATATTCCTGTTCACCATGGTCTGAAGTGTTTTTTCAGCTTCATCCAAAGCTGAAAAATGCCCAAGGCAGACTTTTCTATCAATCATCTGTGTTTGCAGATACTGGGAGACATTTTTCTGCATGTGCAATGAGAGTTGGGGAGCCCTGGTTCCTTATCAGGCATGCCCAGGTACTGAAAAACAATCCCATCTGTGATGCACACTTCCTTGCTTTAGGAAGAAGACACCTTTGCAAGGTGTGTAGCAGCTGGCAAAAAGCCCATCATATGCCACAGGGGCCTTTGCAGAGCTGTCCTTGTGAACAGGAGTCTGAAGGGCCATGGGAGATGACTTTTAGAATATTTCTCAGAAAAGAAATATCATCCAAGGCATCCTGGCATGGTGCTTACTGTAGGTTTTCTTAATTGCTGGCCAAATCTTCATTCAGCTCCTCTTCAATTATATGCAGTATTTGATCAAGTAGCTTCTACTAAAGTTAATAGCACTTTTGCCGTAATTAAAACTTAAATGAGGACCCCAACTGGTCTTGTTTCAGCTAATCTGTACAGAGCACATGACAGCGAAGCTGCAAAATCCTTGCTGGGAGCTAGCGAATCAGTCACGGCAAGCGGAGAGAGCTGTAAGGAGGAGGGGACAGGAAGATGAAGGGCTGAAAAACAGAGATTGGGTGAAATTCTTCAAGTTGCTAGGACAGTCTGCATGTTGTCCACTATGGTCAATGCAAGGTGAATCTTAAATTTATTCATTAACTCAAAATGTTTTTGGTAAATTTTGTCAGACTCCATCCAATTTTGAGATATTTATGTCCTACAGGAAGCAAACATACAGCTGAATGACTATCTACCTGGGTTTCAGGCTTCCAGTTGATATGAGTGACAGGTTTCTATAGACATAGGCCTGTCTTGGGGAGTGTCCATTGCTTCTCTTCCTTCTCTGTGGAATTCCTCACCACCCAGCTGGGGTGGATATGGGGACAGGTCCTCAGGGCCCCATAGGCTCCGTGCAATGCACCCTTCGGCATGCGAACAAGGGCTGGAAAGCCAAAGGCAGAGGCAGCGCCCAGTCATGGACCAAGGCTTCCCATTGAATTGGTGAGCAGGAACAGGCTTTGAAAAAGCACAGTTCAGCTTCTCCTGGGGTCAGCAGGACCATGGAGATGCTAGATCTGCTCATGTGACTCTTGCTGGTTAAAAGACAAAATAAAACTTGATGAAGGAAGAAATACAAATGCTCAAAGTAATTGTTGCTGCCCTCTTTCACAAAGGGGCACTTGAGGACTTATGGGTGAAGTCATTTGCTTGGCCTCAGGCAGGAGGGAGCTCAGCCAGGAGCAGAACACTGTCTGCTTGGCCTCAAGCTCTCCCTTGCACTAGCCAGAGCTTTCACTGCAACAGGAAGAACTACCGATAACAGATCTCAAGCTCAGCAACACACAGGGCCCAACAGCTCAAATCTCTGATATGTTGTATGCAAAATCCAACATTTACAAGTGTCTCCATCCTATGTGAAGCGTTGGGTTACACAGATGATGCCAACAGCCCCAGGACATCTGACTTCCCTCAGCATGGAGCTGGACTGCCTGCAGGGTCCCAGCCTGCTGGTTCGGGCTCTTTCAGGTGGCAAACCTGGAGCAAGGAAAGAGAGCAGAGGTGAAGGTGTAATTCTGATCTTGACATGTACTCCTTGATTTCGTACAGCACAAAGGCTCATTGACCCTCATTAAATGGCTATCAGGCAATACGCTGGAAACCTCACGTCACCACTGGCACTGTTCAGCACTTGCTGATCTAATTCCCGTAAGTGTCCTTGCTTCTGCTGGCTGATGACCACCCTTCAGCTGAGGAAGCCAGCTCTGCAGTCAGGTCTTTGTCTCTGAAGAGCATCAGTTCCCAGGCAGGTCGGGGCTGGCAGGAGGCCATAAATGGAGATGGCATTTAGAAAGGTCAGAAGCAGCTTAGCAAACAAAAGCCATCACTGGGAGAAATCAAGAAGAGAAAGCAAGTATCTCTGTGATTGTCTGTTGCTGTGCATAATGGTGGCAATGACATCTGAAAGCTCTGACCAGGGAGGCAGCCAAGGTGAAATTCAGTCATGCTATGGCAAAATGCTTCATATTCCTCCTTGGGTGATATTATCCAGGCTGGGAAGAGACATCCCAAAACCATTAGATAATGTTTCTGTTTGTTTCCCTGCACAACTCTGACATGACATGCTGTCTCAGGATTAATGTCTTGAGAAAGGCTCTGTCAGTGCTCTGGGGCATCCTCAAAACTGGCCAGATTCCAGACACCACAAGAACTTAATTTCACCAGGGAGCATGACCAGCCTTGTGTCCCTTCTGTCTACAGCAGCTAGCTCCCACTGTGAGCCTCAGCTCACTCAGTCTGTGGTGATCTCCACCCAGTATGAATTATTTATGATTTCTGCCTCCCTTGCTGGGCTTTGATGGAGAGGTCCCATCCTTCTCTGCGCCTCAGTTTCTCCAGATGGTAACAGGGATAAGCCCTGCAGCTGTGGATTGCTTGTTTTGCAGAAATGATCTCCGATTTATCTTCTGGGGTTTTGCTTTGTTCTCCCACTCCCAACATTGACAATTCAAGGCATTTGGACTAAATGCAAATAGTTGTTCCATGTGTATGAATAACCCCCAATTCTTGCTGCAGTCCTGTAGGAACAGTCTGAGTTCTTATTTTTATTTCCCCTTATGGTGTCAAAGAAGCAGGAAAGTTATAAATATGCAGTGAAAGTTAACAAAAAAAAAAAATTGCCCATTAAGCTTTTGGTGGAAGAAATCTTGACTTGTTGTCCAAATACAGCAGAACTCTGAATCACCCTAATTTTGAGGGACATGGTGTCTGAGTAAGGACCAAGAGGTGTGTTTGTTCTCTGGACTGCCTCTCCAAGGACACAGAGGTCCACTGCAGGGTAACATTGTCTCAGGACATGGCACCTACAGGAGAGAAGATTGCTAGGAGTAGTTGCACAACACCAAGCAGCTGGGGTCTGTACCCCTGTGCCATCCCTCTTGTTGTTCAGCAATCTGGGCATGCACAGGGAGGTAGGCATGGCTAGCAGAGCTGTGTGCTTAAATCTGAGAGCAGAAACGTCCTGCTGATAACCTGGCACAGCCTGGTAGATGGGTCCTGAGGGAGAGAAATCTGGTGTCACTGGTTCCTGCTCCTTCCTCTTCTCTGGTCACTCTGAGCATGACCCATTCACCCACCATCTCTCCCTGTTTGCAAGATGTCCCCAGGCCAGGATTGGATTGATGCAAGGCTTGGTGCTACGCTTGGCTGTATTGCTGATCCTCCCTAGCAGCCAAAAAGCAGT
The DNA here is from genome assembly GCA_027574665.1 of Rhynochetos jubatus. Taxonomy (NCBI): domain Eukaryota; kingdom Metazoa; phylum Chordata; class Aves; order Eurypygiformes; family Rhynochetidae; genus Rhynochetos; species Rhynochetos jubatus. Next base: position 1,957,782 of record CM050672.1, on the reverse strand, counting down.
TATCCTGGTGGCCTTTTTTCTGGCCTCACAAAACCAAAACCAGCTACTCTGAGTGGCTTTTCCCTGTTCTAACAATGCATGGGAAGAAATGATGCCTGCAAGAAGACTTAGAAGAGCTCTCTGTAAAGAGCAGATGCCATGAACAGGCATTGATGATGATGAGCCTTTTGCAAGGACAAATGACAGTTAAAGTCTGATCGATGGCTTAGAGCACATTTATACTTCTGCATGTGAGGGTATGTGTATGTACACGTGTATGACCCGGGGGTTTTCTGTCATCTTTCTCCTCTGTCACAGTGTGGTGTTTTAATCCATGTGGTTAAATGAGTTTTGGGATTGCTGAAGGCACGCTTCACCAATCGAAAGGAAAGTAAGGACATGGATATGAAATCCTGCCCTGGGGTGAGAATTACATCTCTGCTTTTGTACAATGTATAATTAACCAGTGGAACTCATTTCTGTGATATATTATTGAGGCAAATCACCGTAGTAAGCTTCAAATAATGGTTAGGCAGTAGTAGAGAATGGAGAGTTTCACACAGTAGTAATGTCTGCAGTTTCCACTGCTTGGAGTAAAACACAGCCCAGCTTCCTTGCATCAGGGCAGCCAGAAACAAGAAACGGCAACACATCTTTGTCACGAGGCATAGCACAGGTGAATTGCCAGCTGTACGGACCAGTAACTGAACCTCCAGCTTCTAGAGATGTCAGCACCAGTGCAAGGAGAAAGACAGGATGTCCATCCCATCTAATGCTACGTCATCACCAAGGCATGCCCCACCGTTGACTTGGCTGGTGCTTAGGGTAAGTCTAAAAAAGCAAAGCCCACAGTGAGAGCTCCGTTCCTGCATCACTCTCATGACGGTATCTCAGCACCCCAGGGCTGCCCAAATGATGCCAGACACGTCAGCTGAGGCAAGCAAATGGACAATAATGTGTCACCTGTACAGACAGATGCATGGAGGTGTCTTAATTAGGAGCCATCCTCAATAACTATATATTCAGGGAGTGGAAAAAGCCCCTCAGTGCCCATCCTCTTGTGCTGTAAGAAATAGTTAAGAGCTGTTCCTACCTCACTTTTCCCACAAATACCCATAGACCATGTCTTTTCCAAGCCAAGGTATTCTGACTGTTTGGAGTGTAGTTTACTGAACATTTCAAGTTATGGAGCCAGCACTATGGCTGATAGAAGTAATCAGACCCTGTCCTACATCTCTACCTTCAGAGTACTCCTCCCTTGTGCCAGCACATGTGTTCATGTCATACTCTGAACTGGACTGGGATGTGGACACGAATTCACAGAGATTCACAGATTCACAGAGTGGTAGGGGTTGGAAGGGACCTCTAGAGATCATCTAGTCCAACCCCCTGCCAGAGCAGGATCACCTAGACTAGATCACACAGGGACAAGTCCAGGCGGCTTTGGAAAGTCTCCAGGGAAGGAGACTCCACCACCTCCCTGGGCAGCCTGTCCCAGTGCTCTGTCACCCTCACAGGGAAGAAGGGTTTCCTCATGTTCAGGTTGAACCTTCTCTTTTCCAGTTTATGGTCATTGCCCCTAGCCCTGTCACTGGACACCACTGAGAAGAGCCTGGCCCCATCCTCTTGACACCCACCCTTTAGATATTGATAAGCATCCCCCTCAGCCTCCTCTTCTCCAAGCTAAACAGCACCAGCTCTCTCAGCCTTTCCTTAGCTGATGCTTTCAGTGAATGCATGAAGCAGTAATTTCCCAGAGTCATTAAGCTTTATTTTCAAGGGTACCAGAGTTCCTCAGTTTGTACATATCACTATGGGGTTCTTTTCCTCCCATACACATTACTTTGCATTTCACCTGTCAATCACAAAACCCCTTTGCACTATTCAAACATCTGTATTCATGTTACCTCAGTGCATATTCTTGCATGGACCAGTGATACCCCACTGTGAATATGTGCCATGTATTTGTAAGTTTATTTCTTGCTTTTTAACTTGTTATGAATCCTGAAGCAGACCTTCCTGCTCAGCCCATGATAGGTTAGTTTTCATAAGAGCCTTCCATAAGAAACCTTCCCAAAAAAATGGTTTTAGGAATCTAGTTGTGTTATCTTGACTAGATTGCCAGTCCAAAGAATGAGTGAAGTCTTCAGAGCGCTCTAGCATATCTGGGAGGCACAATTTCACATTGTGAAAGGTGTGTGCATTCCTCTCCAGTGCATAATATTCATCTGAGTATGCCTGTATATTTTCAGTTTCCATCAACTTCTTGGTTAAAAAATCAGACACACTGGTCTGTAGATTCCTAGGTAAGTTTTGTAACCTTTTTAAAAGATGATGTTGCATCTTATTCTTTCACTAGTGAGGTTAATTTTAGTGTTGGATTGCATATTTCAGGAGTTTTTTTAGCAATTTCATATTTGAGGTCCTTCAAAACTTTTAGGTTAGTACCTGGTAAACTGGTTTTGATCATTTAATCCATTCCATTGACAAATCAGGTTAAAACAGTTCTTTACATTCATCTCTACTAAAGGAATACCAGGTTGTATTCACATATTTGAGCTTCAAAAACTAAATAAACAGCATAATTAACATATATTTTTTGTTATAAGAAAGTGTCTTCCCTGAGTGGCTCTTTTCTACTTGAATCATGCTTACTTAGACCAACCCACCGGCAGACTTCCTGCTTCTATTGTGTTGAAAAACGGTTTTATTAGTGGGTATTATGTCTTTAGCAAGTTGTTTTTCAGGATATTTTTTGCCTTCTTTTACTGGTTTTACATTTCACTTTGTGATCTTTTATGTTTTCAGGTCAGAGGCATGAAGGATTTTTTTCTTTCTAACACCCCCCTTTACTGTGTTCTTCAACTAAGACTTTTTGTTTGTGTGTGTGGTCTTTCAGCATCTTTTTTTATAGTGATATTTATTTACTTTGAACAGATTTATGATGTCTTTAAGCAGTGGTGCTTGTCTGCAAAGATTTTACTCTTAGCTGCACCTCTTGCTTCCCTCTGAACGGCATCCTCATCTTTTTGTATTGCCATTTTTTAAAGTTAGAAGATCTAGTATATTCATTCACACCATTCATACTCCTCTTTTAAGAGTTTATATCAAGCAGTGTAAAAAGTTAAGATCAGATGGTAAAACCTCCTCTGTGGCTCACATGTTGGTGTAAAAGTGCTCAGATCTGTACAGTTTACCCTTTTTGTTCAGACCTGGGGACCAAACTGATGTAAATAAGATAAAGGGATTTAAGATAACCCCTGAGGCTTCTGCATCAGTGTAGCTAACTGTTTCGGACTGCATGCTTGTTTCAAATTACGTGAATCTGTACATGGACCAGAACTTGAAAAGTAAGTGTGGTAAAAGTTAGTGCTTTTTAAAAAGCCGGTTCAATATCTACCATGATGAGACAAATAGCCATGCAGATTTTTGGTGAAAAGGTAAGCTAAGCCCCATGAATTTGTCTGCATATGAGTGTGTGTGTCTGCGCACAACCTCTGAAAGCTTATTTACACTCAGCAAACAGCTGGCTAATTGATGGTTAGGCATATCTGCCTCTGCCCCAGTTGGCAGGCCCATGGTGTGTTCTTTGCTTTCCATTTTAAAATCATAAATCACATTTCCAAGTGAAACCGCTCTTAAGGAAACAATTGAGAATCAAGGCTGTTGTGCCAGAAATCACACAGCCCTTGGAGCTGATGCACATCCACATGCAAGGAGTAGTGTCCACACTTCAGCTAGGGCTGTCCTTGTTCTTGAGCATCGCCTTCTGGAGAGGATTCAAAGCTATTGTCACAGAGAGGCCAAAGGCCCCAAGGCAGAGAGTGAAGCAAAGCATGTAAAAAACATTAGCAGGGTCAGAAGGAGGGTTGAGAGGAGTTGGCAGAACAATGATCCAGCACAGCAGCTACAGAAGCTCATTAGGTTATGGTGCTGCTGCTAGAGAGAAGGAAGCCAACAGGAAACAGAGGGGAAAGGCCAAAAAATATGACTGTGCTGACTGGGAGGAAACTGCTTGAAAAGGAGTAATCGAGGTCTGCATGGAACATACCCAGTGGCCTCCATGACTTCAGAACTGCAGTGCAGAAATCATTGACTTGGCTAAACACTTAGTCCCTAGTGAATTCAAACACCTGGCTTCTTTGTAAGCATGTAAGATTTGCTCAGTGCAGATTTGACCATGAATAAAGAGCAGTTATGGTGCATTAACTTTTTAGAAAATAGAAAGAATATTGCTGTATATGCGTCTGTTTTTATTCAGTATTTTTGACCTGAGACATAGGAAGGCACAAAATGTCATGGAGAAAATGAAAGAATGGGTAAACCAGTGCTGTATTTTCATTTACTCCCATAGTCCTACATCAATTTATACCAGCTACTGAGCTTTGCTTTGGGTTGGTTATCCACTGCTCAGGGTCATCATCACAAAACAAAGTGAAGGAAGCTCGCTCTTTTATCTTAAAAGGATTATATTGTTGTCTTCAAGACCTATCTGGGATTTTCACTGATGGAAGATGGGAATAAACTTCCTTGAAACATCTTTGCTTCCTTCACCAACAAAAGCTTCGTGGTCACAAGGCTACGGTACTCTCCAGGTTGCATGTACCCTTGTCTGGCCTCTCTCCCTGGAGTGCATTGGGGCAGCACAAGACTTGGACAGGGAATGGCAATGCCATGTGGTTCTGGTACTCACCAGCATGAGATTCAACTTTCTGCACTGCCTGCTGTTATATCAACTTGTCCTAGGTCATAACCATTGCTTGATGAACAATTGTGGTGACAGGAAAGGGCCAAATACCCAATGATAGCTGACCTCATCCTTGGCTGAAGTCACATCAAATTTCCCCAGGTTGCTCTGGCCTTTGCAGAGAGCTCCAGCCATGGGGCAGTGCTGGTCTCTACCAATGCTCCTGCTCTGCAGAGGTGGAGTTTTCACTCAAATGCTGGACTAGAATGGGTGCATAAGCTCTAGGCACTTCACAGTTATCTCTCTGCAAAACCTGACCACTTGAACATGGGCAGTATTTCATGAGGTATCTATGAAGCACAAAGAAGAACCCCAAGGGAGTGTAACAGGAGAGGAGATGAGATGAGAGGAGAGGAGAGGAGAGGAGAGGAGAGGAGAGGAGAGGAGAGGAGAGGAGAGGAGAGGAGAGGAGAGGAGATGAAACATCTGAGGATCAACCTCAACAAGTGCAAGAGAACATATGATGTCATAACATGGAGTCAACTTAAGTAGCTTGATGAAACCGCAAGTACTATGATGCGACAATGTGGAGCAGAACTTAATGCGATAAACACATTTTTGGCCTATCTTGCCATAATTCCTGATCCATCAAGTTCTTACAGATCTTCTGGCAAGCCATCAAAGGACTATAACTATCAGAAGCCAAGGTCATGACAGCAATCATTGTGAATGCAAGGGTGCAAAACAAAAAAGGGGGAGATGAAACAGCTACTGCCTCTGATGTGTTGTTGAACATACTAAAGAGAAGAGTAGTATAGACTATTTCAGTTGGAAGGGAGGTACAATGATAATCTAGTTCCACTGCCTTACGAATTGGCTTACAGCTAGAGCAGAAACTCACATTTTAACTCTATATCTGCTGCATTTGGTTGACATATTCTTTGGAAAATGTTATGGTCTCTTTGAGACACAGTTTCCTTGTCTGTGGAGAAGGCAGTATTCACCACTTGCTTCATATGACTGTTAGGCATTGGCTAAATGTCTCATCATTCAGGTTGTGTTATCTATAAGTTCTCATTTTCTGGTCTCATTGCAGTATTGGAGTCAGTTAACTGTGGGTTTGGGTGGGGATTAACATTACAGATAGTAACTGAGGTTCTAATAGGGCTGACTCTGTCAGCTGCTCCATGATCACACCTCCTGTCAATACAGATGGGTACGCCGGGAAAGCCTTTGCACATAGTTTTGCTTGTGCATGCATCTTTGTCCTGCTACCAAGTGAAGTAAAATTTGAGTCAGCTCAACAACATGTTTAAAGACTCCTGGTTCCTGAGTGTGTTTTACTGTCAGAACGTTCAACATAATAGTTTTTATTTCAGCTGGAACTGTAACACACACACACACACACCCTGCCTTGTAAGCAAAGTCCTAGCTGGTGAATCACAGCAATGAGAATCACTGATGTCTCATCCCTGATGGTTCCAGGCCTGTCCCTTGAAACCCCTGCATCCTCCCACCTCCTCCATCCTGACCTCCCCTCTGGAGTCTCTGTGCTAGAATTTGGGGCAGGGTTGGCTGTATGAGATTTTCCACTGGAGAGAAGAAAATCCAAAGACAGGGTCTTACACACAGGACTGTCCTACTGAAGGGGAACTGTATTCTGGGACAAAGACTGAGAAATCTCTGGGTTCTGAGCTCCTCATGCTGAACAGCCTGCTGGGGCTGCTTGGGCAGGGAAAGGAGAGACTAAAGTCCTCTCCTCGTGCTACAGCTGCCACTGAAGTCTTGTGCTCAATCCTTGGTTCAGAGCAAAGCAATGTACTTTGAAGGAGCAGGCTTGAGGAGCTCTGTCTAGGCAGCTTACCAGAGAGGATGGTGTGACTTGTTTGCTGTCTCTGGACCTACACATTTGCTCATTACACATTCACAGAGTGGTAGGGGTTGGAAGGGACCTCTAGAGATCATCCAGTCCAACCACCTGCCAGAGCAGGATCACCTAGACTAGATCACACAGGAACAAGCCCAGGCAGCTTTGAAAAGTCTCCAGGGAAGGAGACTCCACCACCTCTCTGTGACAAGGCGGACAACATGGACTCCAAGACAACTCTATTAGAGTTATAATATGAAGCCATTTATTGCCTTGTTGGCTGCGCTTATATACAGTATTTTTATCTATCCACGCGCACATACACAAGTTGATTGGTTACATCTGTTTTGCCATAAGCTGTCCACGCGCTCTAAGCTAATACATGATTGGCTATCCCATACTCCGCTTTTCTCTGCCAAGAATTTGCTGATCCCCTTTATCTTTGTTTCTTCCTTTATCATCCTCAAGTATGCTTCAAGGCCGTGCAGGCAGTTTGCCGCCTACTCCAGCTCTGTGTAGCTTTGTTCGCCAACATATCCATTCTCCTATAAGAAATCTCCCACCTCTCTGGGCAGCCTGTCCCAGTGCTCTGTCACCCTCACAGGGAAGAAGGGTTTCCTCATGTTCAGGCTGAACCTTCTCTTTTCCAGTTTATGGTCATTGTCCCTAGCCCTGTCACTGGACACCACTGAGAAGAGCCTGGCCCCATCCTCCTGACACCCACCCTTTAGATATTGATAAGCATCCCTCTCAGCCTCCTCTTCTCCAAGCTGAACAGACCCAGCTCTCTCAACCTTTCCCCATATGGAAGGTGCTCCAGGCCCTTCATAATTGTAGTGGCTCTGCACTGGACCCTCTCCTGTAGTTCCTTGTTGTTCTTGAGCTGAGGAGCCCAGAACTGGACACAGTACTCCAGGTGAGGCCTCACCAGTGCAGAGTAGAGGGGAAGGAGAACTTCTCTCGACCTGCTGGCCACACTCTTCTTAATGCATCCCAGGATGCCATTAGCCTTCTTGGCCATGAGGGCACACTGTTGGCTCATGGTCATCCTGTTGTCCATGAGGATTCCAAGGTCCTTTTCCCCAGAGCTGCCCTCCAACAAAACAGCCCCCAACCTGTACTGATCCATGGGGTTGTTCCTCCCCAGATGCAGTACTTTATACTTGCCCTTATTGAATTTCATTAGATTTCTCCCTGCCCAGCTCTCCAGCCTGTCCAGGTCATGCTGGATGGCAGCACAGCCTTCTGGTGTGGCAGCCACTTCTCCCAGTTTGGTATCATCAGCAAACTTGCTGAGGGGACATTCCATCCCTTCATCCGGGTCATTGATGAATATATTGAATAGTGCTGGACCCAGCACTGACCCCGGGGGATGCCACTAGCCACCAATCTCCAACTAGACTCTGCCCCATTGACCACAACTGTCTAAGCTCTTTCCTTCAGCCAGTTTCCAAACCACCTCACTGCCCAATGGTCCAGTCTGCACTTCCTAAGCTTGGCTGTGAGGATGCCATGGGAGACCATGTCAAAAGCTTTGCTGAAGTCAAGGCAGATCACATCCACTGCCTTCCCTTCATCTATCCATCTAGTGATGCTATCATAAAAAACTATCAGAGTCAAACATGATTTCCCCATGGTGAATCCATGCTGACTACTCAGGATAAGCTTCTTTTCCTCAACATTAAATGCTCTGTAATCCATCAGGCATGAGAGAAACAAGACTCAGAGTGAGTGGAGTTGGGAATGGGACCAATTTGGAGCAGGCACAAGGCACACCTTTTTATAGAGAGAGGAACTGCATGTCTTTAACCAACAACCTGGTTTTTGGACCCAGAATTTTGGAAAAACACTTTGATTTAAGCTCAGCCATTGCCCAGGGAGAAGGAAGGACCTTGGGGCAGTTGAAGTAGGCAGGATGTTGGAAATGATGCTCAAAACCTTCAGTCTGACCTCATCTTGGAGGAGAAAAGCACACCTGGGGCAGTATATGCTGTTACCGTGGCACCGGTGATACGCTGGGAGAAGGCTGCACACAGCCATGGTGTGAGGACTCCAATGTGCAGGTTTTTTCTCCATCTTCAATATAGCCATGCTATGACTCTAGATCCTCAGGAAAGTTTCCGTCACTTATCCTGGGGTACACTGAGTTGCTGATCATCTGGGAACTGCTGGTTATCTTTGGCTGTGTGAGGTAGGGAGGCAGCAGAGTCCACTGAAGCCAACATCAGCAGAGCCTGCTAAGACTCAGCTACCTGCCCAACCTACCCTCTCCCTCACAACTTCTGCGTTGGCAGCCCAAAGGCTCCAGAAGCACGCTCGATGCCCCTCGTGAAAGTATTTTCAAATATGTATGGACAGCACAGTCTGATTTTCCACTAGCAGCCTGATCCCTGTTTAATGGCAGGCATGTGTCGGGCTGGTGGCTCCCAGCCCACGGGCACTCTGGCTCACAAGGACTGCCCTGCTGCTGGGCTCCTTGCACTGAGAGCTGGTATTTGCCTCTTCTAATGCCAATCCACTTCATCCCATGGGTTGTTCTCAGCCATCTTGGTGTTAGTCCATCAATTAGAGAGCTTTAAGGTAGGAAGAGATTAAATCATGTTCCTTCCCACAACTCAGCTGCTAACTGTAGGGCTGGGTCCTAGGGGAGGGCCCCAGCTGGCCAGGGTTCAGGACCTTTCTTCATAAGGAGTGTGGGACCTTGGGCAAACCCTGTGCATGTCTTGCTTCTCCATCTGTGAAAGGGCCACAGTAATTTCCTGCTATTGGATATCAGCAGTGGCTGGTAGGGGGAACCAAATCTGGTGGCTTTGGATCAAAACTTCTCCCTGATCTTGTGGACAGCCTCCACAGTTCCCAAAGCTCTGTCCATGAACAGGGAACTCAACAGCCCCTCAAGCTCTTCCTCCTCCTCTGCAAGACATGAAATAGAATGACTTTGTTTATTTGCCATGTTTAAGTCTCATTCCCCCTTTAGCTTCCTGCTTGTTCAGACTGTTCCCTCTTTATCTTTCCAGACAATCTCCATTGCCTTTGTTTGGCTTCCAGAAAATCCCTGTTCTAACTGGGCAGAAGGAAAAGCAAATTCAACTGTTTCCTCTCACAAAGGAGGACTTTTAAGAAGGCAAAGCCCAGAGCAATGCAGCGTGTTTTGCTCGTGCCACAAGCCACACGAGTGAGTAGTATTCAGACCTACCTGTGCTGGCATACAGATTGCTTTCTTGAGTGGGAGGGGGAAGATAACTCAGATGCATCAAAGACTGCCTTGCCAGTGTGTAAAATCAATGCATGCATATACTTTTTAGAAGAAGGATGATTTCCTTGTCAGTTCTTCTGAGTGACTCTGAGCAGTCCAGGAAGAGATTCACAATTGACACCAAAAGCTTCCCATCTGAAGACCACCACCTGCTACTCATTACACCAGCCATTGCACCAAAAACTGCACCAGGCACTCGTTACCTCTGTAGTGGAAGTTTGTGAGTGCCTGGGATCACTCCTGTGTGCTGGCACACAACTTATTGGAGTGATTCATTTATTAAAGCTATTAAGCCATTCTGCCCCAGAGCAATGAGGTCTCTCCCAAACTGTTCCTGGTCATGGGTGGGAGTTAGTCCAGACCCAGCACCACTCTCAAGAGCAGCCTGGATGCAGCCACCTTGTTTGGGGCTCAGAGGGGTACCTGTACAGCCTCACTGAAAAGAGACTCCCAGGCATGAGTCCTTTTCTGTTACTACATGATCTTGGTGTCCATTTTTGATCCTTTCTTGTTTCTCCTTTAAACCATGTGCTTGTTTATGACTCCTGCAGCCAGTGCTCTTCTCTTTGTCTAAACTGTCCCGGGACAGACTATCCTTCTTACTCTTCAGCCCTCCTTGTTGGACCATCTTGTCCTCCATCAGTACTTCATCCCATCATCAATGAAAAGACCTGAGTCAATGGTGTGAATAGATACTGGGACTGCTTTGTGGGAAGAGAAGGGAGTAGATTCTATGAGGATTGCCTTGCTGGAGGGCTGGTTGGTGGCTGGGGAGCAGGAATATATGCAAGGGTGGTTTGACTTTGTATTTATTTTTCTAGTTTCCTCCTAATTACTGCTACATGCTCAGTGCTTTTGTGAGACATTCATTAACACTGTGTTTGAATCCAAATAAACAATATCATCTCCATTTGCCCTTCTCTGGACCCCTACACCTTTTTCTTCATGAACATTTTGGAGGGAGGAAGAGCGTGAGCTCTCTGATCTGGGGGAGGCTGCAATATCTAAAGGCCAGGCTTTGACTCACCTGTTATCCCAAAGGAAAGAAATAATGGTAGATTTTAACCAAGTAAAATGTGTTGAGGGATGTGAAGTGAGATACTTTGTAATATAGAAGTAAATCGGGGCAAAATTATAATCTTAATTGTATTAATTTTGCCAATTAGAGACAGAGACCATGTTGCTCAGCAGGAGTGTTCTGGGAGAGAAGGGAAGACAAATTATCTGCAAACTCCTTATTTTGTCTTTGTGAATTACCACCCCAAGGTACTTAATTGAATCTCTAGTCCTGATCAGTGAACATTGTTCAGGGAGTGAATTAAGGAAAGGCCCCATAGGCCTGCTTTGTTTTGTCCCAATTAACAGAAACAGTAGATTTCTGGGTTTTTTGGTTTGGTTTTTTTTTTTTGCAATCACTACATGGCTAAGAGTTAAATTGGAAAAGAGAAGCTGGGTCTATATCAATTAATTTCTCCCCAGAGCAGAGCTGGATGAGTGTGCTGGGTGCATGCATGGCAGTCTGCAGGTTGTGCATACCTCTGAGCATCACTAAAATGGGGAAAAGGATCTGGGACCCCCATTCAGAGCATGGATCCCCTTGACACGTCTCCTGGTCACCCTCCCTCTGCTCCCATGGGTTTTACCCTGCTGTGTCCACACGTGGAGTGGAAATTATAGAGAGCAAGTATCTTCACTTGTGTAGGACAGCATGTAGGGGGATGGGACAACCCAGACCAAGGGTGTTACTGCTGCCTAAATTATCATGAGAGTGGAAATGCTGCCCTTGGCCAAACTCCATCAGCTGTGCTTTTGTTGCTGGTGGTGTTTGGAGGGGGGTTATGCAGTAAAAACATAGAGGGGATGTAACTGTCCATTGGTCTGAGCCTATATCAGGCATAAGCACAAGCCTGAGCCAGACTGTGGATGTTCACCCTATGTGTTACTTTTAGGCACTGTTTAGTTTAGAGTGATGTACTTAAAGAAAATTCCCAAAGGGGACTAGTTCTCTGATTTTATGGCATAGATTATACTTTGTATATTTTTAGGATGTTATATTTTAAAGTCTTTGAGTCTGTTTGTTATTTTATTTATTAAAGAAAGGAAGCAGCCTCAGATGAGTGTTCCTGCATGGTACTGGATCACTTCAGACACTGAAACACTTCAAATTTATTGAGATCATTTTCTGCTGGAGAATAATATAACGTTTCAACTCATCTAAGCCCTATAACTCAGGGTTAGCCCATTCTTGCATTACTTAAAAAGTATAATGTTTGGGGCGGAAAAAAAAAATAATCAAAACCCCAAATGTAATGAGTTTTCAGAGATAACCTGTATTTTACTTTGAAAAGATGAGTTGGTTCTGATCCTGGTTACACATTCTTGAAAAGTGAAGAGGGGTGATTTGGGATTAAAAGGAATTGACAGTCTCATGTAGACTTGTTTTTATTCTGGGGATTTCCTCCTTTCACCCACAGGGTCTCAAGTCCACCTAGGAAAGAGCTGCACATCTCCCAGGGCTGTCCTGAGCAGAAGCAAGCCTGGCCCCTCTTGTCTGGGAGAGGCTGTTCCTCTGGAGAGAGAAGGGCTTCACAGCTGTGCAAGGATCATTTCCACTTCTGCTCCTCATGTTCCCTTCTGTGTTCTCACCACGCCTTGTGTGTAGCAAGGATCATTCCTCAGTTGTAGAGTATCCAGCACATCATGATCTTTGCCAGATCCTGAAGGTTCATTTATAGTAATAATAATGGAGTGTTCAGCAGCCTCTTACTGAATGCCAAGGAAAAAGTGACCTGCAGGAGAACTCTGAAGGGGATTCCTAGAAAGGAAGGAGATGATCCGCCAGAGCCAAGCTCTTTCAGCCTGGCTCCAGGCACATCTGTGAACTCTCTGAGGGAAAGGAGGTTGTGTAAACAGGCAAGAGGGGGAGTCATTTAAGTCAAAATAAATGCCATTAAATTCTTTCCATTGTATGTCACTGAATACAGAAGCTTGGATGATGAAGCCATGAATTCCAGAGCAGGGGCACCTGGAACAGGGCCTGTGAGGAAGGGGAAAAAATATTGTAAAACATAATGATCAAACAGTAGGGGAGAGAGAGGACCATGAAAACATCAAAAGTCATGGCAATTGTTTTGGATGAGAATGTTTTTAAGAGTCCTTGTTTATGTTGGACAGGAGAGTTTGCTTTGAACAATAGATGAACTTTTGCAAAGCAGGCAAAATCCACTCTACTCACTACTAGCAGTTTCTTTTTCTTTTATTGAAAAAATATATTCATACGTTTATAAAACCAGTGAAAAATGGAAATCTGTCTTATTGTTTTGGTGTCTGCTCCAGGTCTTCCTCTCACATTGTTCATGCTGGACTCTTAGGGGTAGACAAGATGCAGGGGTAATTTGCCCTGAAGAGGCCTGTCTGTTTAATGTGTGGTTGAATTCATTGGGTTCATGTATCTCCAGGTTCAGGTACAGACAGAAACACATGTAACTGGGCTTCACACACCAGGGCTTTCTAACCGGGCCACTGAGTTTACCAAGCACACTTGGGGTACCTCATGCATCTGACTCTGAAGTGTTAAACTTTATGGGAGTTTCACCCTTGGTTTTATGTTTGTTTTTAATATTATGAAGGTGTCTAGGATATGTCAGAGTTGCTTTTGTATGTTTTGTTGTGATTACAAGACATTGGTGCATAGAGATTCAGCCCTGTGGGTCAGAAATGTGGATGCTGCAGGTTAAAGCACACAAGCATTCTACACTGAGGTTACGGTTCTTGCTCTGGCTGGTTCTCTGGGGATCTGACAAAGGCATCTGTGGTCCCCACTCCATAAGCCTGGGCTCTTATGACATGGGCTGAGAAATTCTCTCACCCCAAGTCTGCACTTTCACCTCTGCATGCATTTGGCTTTGCAAACTGGTCCCATCCGTCCTGCTTCACAGAAAAGGGCCATTGCTACTGGGCTGTTGAAACAAGGTGTCGTTGTCCTGAAGTGCACAAATGGCCACTGATGCAACATGACAGAAGAGGAAGTGTTGTTTCTCTCCCTCACAGATGAAGTCATACAGCAGTAGGCAGCATGAGTTATGTCTGCCTTTAGCAGACCCATGTCTTGAATCTGGATGGTCAAGGTGGCATCTTTATCATGGCCGGACTTCTAGCAACAGCAGTTGCCAGGACAGGACAAACTCTGAGGAGCCCCACTGGGCAAGATGCAATGCTAGGAAGTTGGTTTCAGCAGGAAATCCTCTGAGCTTCTGATTCTAGTTTTGTTGAAGGTGTGACTCAGGTGCCAGGAGTCAGAGAATGACTGACTCTTGGAGTCCGAGAGCAAGTCCATCAAAAAAGTGCCATGACTGGCCCAGCAGCAGGATTCCTGCAGACAGGGAAGGCTGGGCAGCTTTCTGTGAACACAGAGATTGGTCATCTGCCACAGGAGCTACCCCCAGGTGCTCCCCTGCTTATCAGGGCTCTCATGGCACACACTTGAGCCGCTTTGTCCTGAGCTTACAGCAGGCCCACGTGTGGCATCTTTTGCTTTTCCCTATGAAAGAGAGAAGCCATAAGAGCCTCTATCAGCTAGAAGGCATTCTCTAGATGCTGATAAATGTGGAATGTTTGCAGCAGCAGCCAGAAAAGGCAATGATGCAATCTCCAGAACAGATCATGCAGAATTCTATGACTGTTCTCTTGCCCACATCAAACAGATACAAAGCAACACCATTCTGTGCTGCTGCATACATCAAACAGATACAAAGCAACACCATTCTGTGCTGCTGCATACACAGCCCTTGAACTGTACCTGCCTGTGACACCCTTCACAGAAAAACACACTCCCTTTCACCTCTGCAAGGACCTCTTTACCCCCTGCCCCGCTGCCAACACTGTAGGTGACTGAGTCAGCTTGGTGGCCCTGAAGGACATGGCCTGTTGAAGAGTATCATTCCCGGTGGCCCCTGGACAATGGCTAGCTGTTCCTGGAGTGCCCCATATATTCCATGATGCATTGGGCCTCACAAGTTAAATATGTAGTCTTTCCTGAATCTGAATACTTCCCAAGGTCCTGGTTTTGTTGTTTTCATACATTCAGCTTTGTTTCACTCGATTAGAGCGGCGGGGTTTGTAGATAGGGACTCTATTCTTGGCAGAAAGTGGAGTATTATTAACATTCCTTATCGTGGGAGTGTATATTATTGTGTGACATTGCACAGAGTAACCTTAAAATAAAAGCCCTCCTCTGCCATTCTGGGCATTATTTTGACTGCCAGCCATCCCCACAGTGCTCTGAGCAGAGACACTGCTCTCTGGTTATTAGCTGCGACTTCCACTCCTTTCCTAAATCTGTGCCATTCACCCACAAGAAGACACATCGCTCAGTGCATCTCTGGCGGAAAAGCAGTGCGGTGTGATTCAAAGCCTGACTGCTAGCAAACCAGGGGTTAAAGCCAATTTGGCTGCCTTCTCCAGCTGCAGACTCACTCAGCGGAAGGGGTATAAATTGAGGGCTTTGGAGAGAGATAAGCAGTTTGCATATCACTTCATAGAGTGCATCATTCAGAGTGTGTCCTAATCCCTATGTCACCCTTCTGACACTTGCTAACATTTTCCCTGACCAGGGGCTTTGGCAAGGACAGGGCATGATGCTTCCAAGCTTCTCTCTGGAAAATTTGCAGTTGTCTCTGCAGAGTCCTCTATCTAGCTTAGAAAAATATGCCTGCAGGAAGGATGTAGTAGGCCTTATGGTTTTCAGGTTTCCCCCTTGAGTTTTGATAAAATCCATAAATTAAAAGCTTCACATTAAAAAAATAGTCTATCTCTTCCTATCACAAACTAACCGTGATGCAGTCCTGTCATCTGCCCTGGCAGAAAATTGTCTCCAAGTGAAAAACAGCAGCACAGGCAACAAACAGCTCATGCACATCTCTCCTATGCCTAATTAAGGCTATTTAAATGCTAACATTATTAAACAAGAGTAAATTCTTTTTTTTGTCTGCTATTCGTAAAAGAAATGCAGGAAAATTAAATGTCTTAATAGAAGTACTGGGAGTGTGAATGTGCCAGCAGCAGCATTTGCTCAGCCATGTTAGAAGCATGCACGATTTTCTCTTATTGTTTTTCTGGGTCAGTGTGCAGCTTGATAGATTGCTATTTATGTTATAAATTGAGTGTCCCAAAATATGCAGAAAGTGAAAGCCAGTTGAGTCAGTGCTGTTAGAGTTGTCTTGCTCTTTGTCCAACCTTAATGCTGCACTGTAATAAGCTTTGCAACTTTGCTGGGAACACTTCTACTCCAATGCCGTCTTACCTCATATTGACAAGCTAATTACAATACATGATAGCAAAATATCTCAATCGTACTACCTGCCTCATCAGCCTCACTTTTGCCTAGAACTGAGAAACTGGAGGGTTGCCTATTTTGGATGGTGGAGGAATGAAGCCAAGAGCAGTCAGCAGCAGCAAACACTGAAGGAAGCTACTCTCCATCCTCAAATCCATCCTTTCTCACTGAGCTGCTGCTTGTTAGCAAGGAGTAAGATGCTCTGTGTTGCAGGTGGATTTGATGCGAGAAAAATGTTTCTCCAGACTTCAAATCCAGACCAAGGGAAAATCTTAGATGCTGCTCAAAAATGGGCAAACATTGAACCTGGCAGGATTTTTTCTACAGCATGTGTCATTGGAGAAGTTATGACCTAATAGTTGAAGCGTTTCAGATTTTCACAGACTTTTATCTGGCTGATCAATATACACAGTCTTTTTATTTTTTTTCTCTGAATAGGATTACAAGAGTTCCCAATAGCTCCAGCCATCCTTTCCTAGATCATCATGAATTTAGGTGCTGTAAAGGAATCAAAGAGCAGAGAAATTGCACTGTATGTACAGACCACTGCCACAAAGTGCAGTAGGTAGGTAAAGGCACATGTTGCAGCCTGTGTGGTGGGAATGTGGTTGAAGTGGCCTTGAAAGAGTGTGAAGATTTTTCTATACAAACCTAAAACCCACTTCCTTGGTGTAGCACCTGCTGCAACTTGCTGCCAGATCTCTTTCATACTGAAGGAGAAAGCAGGCTGTAGAGAAACCTCAAAAGGCTTCAAGGCAGCACTGCAGAGAGCTCTAAGAAGCCTTTCTGATGGGTAGGTCACTGCCCAAGAGCCATTGCATGGGCCAGGGCAGCAAAGATCCTGGTGAACCATCTCAGTGTGGCCAACAGCAGATATGAGGAGCAATAGCACTAAAGCACACACACTTGTCATCACTGTCCCTGCAAGGATCCTGAAACTTATCTTGGAATAGAGAAGTCCATGCTGGCCAACATGACTGCCAGGCTGAAAAACAAGGTAGACAACGACACCTGAAGGCAGCAAGCTCCAGTGCCTTGCAATCTTGGCAGTGTTTTCACTTAGTCATCAGAGTGTGTTTACAAGTCTCTCCCACTATTCTCTTCCTGCCAGCAGCTGACAAGCACATCTAGTTAAACTTAGCAGAAGTATGTTTAATAATTACCAGAGCTCAGGAAGACCTTGCTTGCAGCTCTGTTGCGTGTGGAAGTGTTAATAAGAGCACATGAGGAATGAGAAGTGTTTGGCACTTGCAGCAGCTGGAGGATGCTTCCACCTTAATTCCTGAGCAGCATCTCCCAGTGGCTCCAGCCTGATGACATCAGTGCCCGGAGGCTCCTCTTGGTCTCTCTTCACAATCTGCCTTTCCTCTCCTGGGAGTGAGGGACGCTGAGGGCAGCAGAACAGGCCCCAGTATGTGGAGAGGACAGCCCTACTCAGCTACACCTCAGTCAGGAAGCCTTCTCACCTGCTCATGCTGGTACAGTCTCACTTGCTCTATGCAGGCAGGAACAGGCAGCCTCCAACCACGTCCTAACATGGATTGCCACTGCCCTGCTCTTGCTGAATCTTTTCTAGCAGGCACCATCTCCTCTTTTGCACAGGCATGTATGACAATTTGGGCAGGGCTGCCCTGAGCCTGTCCTCCCCACCACTGCCTTGCTCCCCAACTCATGGTTGCTGCTGACCATCGGAGCTCTGGCCTTCCCCTCTGGTCCTGCTCAGTTCCACTCACTCATCCTTTTGGAAATGTCCCTCTCCAGGGTGTTTTCATGAGCTCCACAGCTCTGAGTTGCAGGTCTCAGTGCTGTTATCTACTCCATCAACCTATTATTTCCTTGCTCATTTTCATCTGAGCTTCATCAAGTCTGCATTTCAGTCCATCTGTAACCTTCCTTATTTCTAGACCATTCCAGACTGGCTCCTTCTGTTTATGTACATTTGCTGCCAACCTTCAGTCTCCTTCACACTTCCCTTTGCTTTGCTTTTATGGCCTTTTATGATGTTTATGTTACACCAAGGCCCTTTCCCTTTTTATTCCCTTCCTGCCCCTGGATAATTATTCTTCCATCCACGGCTTTTACTGCCTGCCTTTATCATGAATGTTTCTGTGGGTGACAGGGGTGTCTGGAGCACATTACCTCTGTCTGCAAGCTGGTGGGCAGCTCAGATATGGGCCAGGATTAAATATGCTTTGCTGATGGACTCTGCCTGATACCTGCTGAACCGTTCCTGTGTAGACTCTGAAGCCTCTTACTTGAATCACAGAATCACAGAATGGTTTGTGTTGTAAAGGATCTTCAAGATCATCCAGTTCCAACCCCCTGCCACAGGTAGGGACACCTTCCACTGGACCAGGTTGCTCAAAACCCTGTCTAACCTGGCCTTGAACTTTTCCAGGGAGGTGGCATTGAAGCTGTTATATCCTTCCTTAACTTGGCCTCCTCTGAAAGCCAATGGCTAGCACCTTCAGATGCCTTCTTGTCTGACACAGTCATAGTCTGGGAGAGGTGACAAAATCCTCTGCCATTCCATCAGCCAGGTTTTCAGGGGGAAAGGAGAGTGCCAGTGCTTCGCATCTAGCAGGGACACAAGACTGATCTCTCTGCTGCATGTGCACAGTGTGAGTGAATGGCAATCTGTGTGGGAATGCCAGTTTTTCACTGCCCCTGTGAGACAGTCTGTAGAGCTCAGACAACATTGATCCACATCTGGAGGTCTCTGATTCAGTTTATGGGTGATTTAAATGTCCACCTACCCTGAAAATGGGGTAGTGGCTCATACATGGGCCTGCAGAAATGGGGAGCAGAGGGAAAGGATGCTCTCTTTAACACCTGTGTCTCAACCACCCCCACAGCTCCCTCACCCAAATCAGGAATGAGGAGATGCCATCACCACCACCATTTAATTGATGTGCTTCTAACCTCAAAGTCTTGCTGATTTCCAGAAGAATTTAGCCTGAGGAAACAGTGTGTCTAGCTAATACAGGAGCTCTGGGTTTGTCCCTTCAGTACGGGTGGTCAAGCAATGCACTTGTCCAAGTGAAGGTGAGTTGAAAAAGGTACAGGACAGGGTACTGTGCCCAGAGGCGTGTGTCTATGTGGTCAGATCAGAGCAGCTCCACTCCCCAGGCACGGCAGCTCTGGAGGTGAAAGAGGGAAATGATCTTTGCAGGACAAGGAACACCGATAAACTGGGAAGAGAAGTCCAGGCATGTCACCATAAAAAAACTCTCAGCACAAAAAGTAGTCCCTGAGGCAGGACATGTTGATGAATCGTCCCTGCACAGATACCATGACAGGGAAGAGCAACTGTCAGGGCAAAAGTGAAGTGTTAGAGCACATAAGTGGTTGCAGAGATGCTGGGTAAGTCAGACCATACTGCACCCTGCTGGGATGCAACTGCAGAGAGAGCAACCAACCACTTTCTCATAAGAAATCCAATCTCAGTTCATCTAAAGCAACTTTATTCACACATCCTCACTGTTCTTAATTTTTCCTTCTTATCCAGAAAATCCCGTTTTTCCTAATGATGTTAAAGCCTATATGCTCCATACAGTTCCAGTATTCTGGGATGCTGTGCCAGTAGCAGGCTGATTTGGAAGACCCAGTGACCCAGCTGACTTAGGGGTAAAGAACCTTACAGGGATCTTCTCCTTAAAGTGCTTGTATTCTGAGCAGTAACGTGCCTTTGCTCCCTGGATATTTTGGTGAGCACATGCAGAGAGAGCTCATTTGGGAAGGACAGCAAGAGCAAAAAACTCCAAGCAGAAGGTGACAGCACTGACACATAAATCTTCAACAATTTAAAAGGCTCAGGGAGAACTGAGAGGTTTCTAGAGGAGGAAGGGAAATGAGTGGTGATGCGTGTGGCATAGGTCTGGTTTTATTGCTATATCAGCTGAGAAGTACAGGGATGGGATGTACTGAAGAAATGGAGAAGTCCTCAGAGGCAAACAAGGAGCGTGTGGGTGTGAAGCTCTTCATTTTTTGTCTATTTCTTTGGCTCTCAGTGGCTATAGGGCACCTGGACCTTAGTCCCATTGTGCAACTGGGGGTGCCTGCTGTCCCCTGTCCAAGGAGAGGTGAGCTGTAAGGCTGGACCCAGACGAGGAGAGACAGGTCTTCTGGATGGGCAGAGGGGAACATCTGACAGCCTTTCCTTGGACCTACACAGGTCTGTGAGGGCCCCACAGTGGTTCCCCCAGTCCTATGGGGAACTGAGGGACCCTAAAAGATGTTAACGCCTCATTCTGCCCCAGTGGTATGATATGGGGTACAGTCAGGAGAGCCTCACAGCTCCTCCCCTTCCAGAGGGTAACAGCCAAAACCTTGTTTTTCTTTCTCATCTTAAAACTCTTTCCCTTGCAGCTGCTGGAGTAATTTAATTAAATTGTAATGCTGTGGAGCTGGATCCTCTCCAAGGGCAGGAGCAACAGCTTGCCACCTCGAGGGCAGGCAGGCTCCCGAGGAGCCAGTCACAGCACCAATAACACACTGCACTTGACTCATAAGTCTCCTGATGACAGGTTTAAAAGGAACACCACCCTGCCTGAGCACCGTGCTGCAGACCAGCCCCAGAGGCAGCCTTCTGCACTGGGCCCTGGCACCTTGGCAGCTTCAGGCACTGCGGGGCTTAGGCAGTCCTGCCAAGGTGATGCTGAACTCTCCTGCGACATGCTGAGCCCCTTCCTCTGTCTGGCTCCAGCCTGTCACCTGCAAACCCTGCGTCTGTGGGTCATCTTCTTTTCCAAGAATGGGGCCTGTGCCCAGCAGTGTCTGCTCCTGCAAGAGGAACTGGGGAAAGGGAGGTGATTTGCTTGCCTCAGCAGCGCTGGGTCATAGCCAGAAGAACAGAGCAACAAATCTTGGAGCAGAAAAGTGTCTCCCTGCCCTGCCAGCCAAGTGCTCTCTTGACTTTGCATCCTTTCTTCCCTTGACTTTGCATCCTTTCTTCCCTCTCCTTCCCTCTTAGCGTCTCCAACCAGCAGCCTCATTTCTCTAAAGACAGGGAGAAAACACTGCCCTTTTCCTGTCACTAGTCTGAGACAGTCCCCTTGCCCCTCCCGGAGCATCCACCACTCTCTTGGCCAAAATACCTGCCGTGCAATCTCCTCACAATCTCCCGCAGCCCATGGCTTTCCCCAGTGCCTTTCTCCCAGCCTCCTGCATGGGACTTCTTCATGCCGGGGTACACACTGCCCTGCACCGAAGAGCTATGCATCATCACTGCCCTGCACATCCTGGGGTGCAGCAGTCAGACAGCAGGTACCCAGTGCCCCCTCCTGCCAGCTGCAGCCAAAACATAACCCAAATGCTATGTGTTCAGTCTCCCCAGCATCTCCTGCACAGAGGCCTGAAGCAAGCAGAGGGCACATAGCCTTTCTATTCCCTTGTCTGCTGCTTTACCTATTTCTGCATCTCCCAAAGGCAACCTGTGAACAAATGCAAACCCCAAGGAAAGTCTCAGATATTTTAAAATGAAAGAAATCCCTTCTGGAAGAGAAAGACGCACAGAGGCACAGCTGCTGCTAGAGGGGTGCTGCTCCTCATGAGCATCTCTGCTCCAAAGGCAGATTACAGCAAGAATAAATGCTGACTTTCTGAGCAGTGGACTGCTGTTGGCACTGGGAACATCAGCAGCATCACAGGTCAAGCAGGGGTGGGAGGACAGGCAAGTGAAATGTTCTCTGCTATTCCTCTGTAAGAGCTAAACTCCCAGCTGTTTTCCACACATTCCTTAGAAAGCTTATCCTTAGCAAAGCCCATCTCACCTCCAGGAGAGATTAGCTCCTGGAGGAGTTCCCAGAATAACCATACAGAGACAAGTCCATGAGGGGCAAACTTCCATTAACACCTAAAATGTGAGTGTATAGTGGTGGCAAACATATTGCCACTGCCCACATTGGGAATGCTGGGGCCAGGGAGAAATGAATGTGCTGAGACACAGCTGCATGCTCCAGGCAGCCAAGTTCTGTGACTCCCGAGAGTGCCTGTGCTTGAGGCATAATACCGAAATAATGAAAATTTGTCAGCAACACCAGGAACAGAGATAGGGAGAAATGTCAGGATATTTCCACAGCTCTGGGAACAATCAAGCTCATAAATCATGACCCAGTCCCTGCCGAAAGGGTAGTGCAGTCCCATGGCTTCAGAGTCCAGTAGTCCTTACTACCAACCCCTCATAAAGGATATCACCTAGAGCAAAAGCAAAGCTCCCAGATCAGCTTGGATAAAATTCTGATCCCAGCAAGACAACAGAAGGACATGGTCAGTACGGCTGAAAAAGTGCTTGCCTCTAATGTTAAATGAACATCCATGTGCACACAGGTAAGCATGATGCATCTGTGTGCATGGGTCAGTGTGCATGAAGGAGTGGAGGAAAGTGTCTATGGTGGGGAGGGCAGTTTCGGGAGGCTGATTCTTCCCTCAGCCGTGCAAGCACCCTTCCTACAAAGCACCCCGCTGCTCCAGACCAACACGCCCAGGTCATCAAGTCGTGCAGGGCAGGGTATTGCAGCAGGCTATGCTGAAATACTTCAGGAGAATGGCTAGGAAAATCCCTTCAGCACTTTGCTCCTCGCTGCTATCACTGGGGTTATTTCATGCCTCTTTTAATCTTCTGGGGAGGAGGAAGGACAGGAGAACACCGTGTGCTGGGACACAGGGCTAGTTCCCTGCCCCATGGAGAGGTCCCTCCCATGCCTGTCCTCCCTGCCTTCCAGCACCTTGCCTGTGGCCTCAGCCCTCCTGGGGACAGCCAGGACAGGGGCACCCAAGAGGGAGCAGAGCAGAGGGTGCTCCCCTGGGGATCTGTGTGGTCTGGGGTCAATGACCGCCAGTAGCTCCTTTGCAACTGTAATGCTAAGTGCCACTGTTTTTACCGCTGTGTGCTGAGCGCAGGAAAATCCTGGGGCAGGTACAAGGGACCCATCAGAGCTATGTCCCATTCTAAGGTACAGAGGTGCGTTATTTTGACAAAAATCTCACCTTTTTTGATGATACCACAAAATCTGTGCAAGTTTCTGGACAGCTTTCCTGTATTCCTGCTGGTGGAGAATCACTAGGTCCTGGGTGAAGCCAATTACCAGGCCCTTAGGTAATCCTTTGAGAAACATATCCTATGTGAATAACTCAATAAGAATTTCTTTCTTCTTCAAATTTTACTGACACTTACAATGCAGAATACCAGATAATCTCGCCTACAGTGGATATTAGTGTCTGAATGGATTTCCTTGCAGGGGATTGTCTTGATTGTACTACAGAAGAGTTAGCTTTATACTTAAAAGAAAAAACAAGTACATCCTAGAACAACCAGGAATAAGAACAAGTATATCCTAGAGATAGGCTCATGTTGAAAATTTGGGATTAAAATTCAATGTCACCAAGGCAGGATCCTCTTCCCACCTCTAAGCAGGCTGAAAGTAAAGGCAAGGAATAGAAAAGAGCAAAACAAAACTAGACCATGTAGAAAATGTCACAGAAACATTTGAGATTTTATTTGAATCAGTATTAATCTGTCATGGCAGAATCCTGGCAACCAAAAGCAAGAGTTTTACTTAACAAATCCCAGGTACACAGGTATCGTGTCTTGATTTATAAATAACAGTACTTCAATAAATGGTTGTTAGATACCCTCTAGCAAGTCCAAGGTTTTGTGGTTTTCCATGGGTGAAAGCTGCCTGTGGAACTGATCTAAAAATATTTCAAACCTTGTGTAAGTACATAGTGAGCTCTGCTGAGCCCAGGATCAGTGGGGGCTCTGGCTGTTTGATGAGGGTCCTGTAGAGTGGCATGTTCAGAGCAGAAGATGTCTTGATCTTTCTTTATGTGCTTGATGAAACACACAGTTGGCCAATGCTCTTCTATATACTATGAAGAAGTTGGAAACACATGGTTTGATTCAACTCTGGCTCCAATTTACCTGAACAGTAAAAAACAGCTGGAGATTCCCATGGAATTACCTTCAGGTAATCCATGTCTAGTTCATTGCTTGGGAAGTTATTCCAGTAGTTAATTACTCTTGAGATGTTAAAAATGTGCAATTTATTTTAGCTAGGATTTGTCTAGTTTTATTTCAGACAGGATACTTGAGTTACATGGGCTGGATGTATTGCTGAGTGTTCTACTCTGAAATATTTACTCAATAGTCAACCTGAACATGAGGAAACCCTTCTTCCCTGTGAGGGTGACAGAGCACTGGGACAGGCTGCCCAGAGAGGGGGGGAGTCTCCTTCCCTGGAGACTTTCCAAAGCCGCCTGGACTTGTTCCTGTGTGATCTAGTCTAGATGGTCCTGCTCTGGCAGGGGGTTGGACTAGATGATCTCTAGAGGTCCCTTGCAACCCCTACCACTCTGTGTGAATCTGTGTGACCTTAACATCAAATATATATTCAGCAACGGTAAGCTCAAGATTGTCACCTCTTGATCTTTGCTTTGACATACAGGTAGTATGTGCTCTGTGCTTTTTATATGCAGTGAGACTGGGAAGCAGAGTGGGTACATGGAGGGGAAAGGGAGGGCCCTACTGAATGAGCATCATTAATATTGCAAAATCAGGTACTCAGATGTTGGAAGCTTTACATTGCATTTCTCTTGAAGTTAGCCATCAAAATTATATTAACATAGCCTAGAGAACTGGGTTGTTCCCAGGACTGTGAGAGCTGTCAGAAAAGGAGGATTAATTCTTGTACAATAAGTTTTGAAGCCTCTTATTTTCAGATTGGGAACAACACAGGCAGAAAAGTATTGTGGGCCAAGTAACCTGCCTCAAGAAGGCTTTGGATGCAGATGGCTATATGGCCTTCCTCTTCATCCCTACACACTACACGTGCCACTGAAACCCATGCATTTTCCCAAAGGAAGCTTCATTTTTAGAAAACTGGGGTGACATAGAGAGTTTAGAAAACTCTCCCCTTGTCTGGGTCCACCCTTTTCTGGGGTGAGAGGGGGAGCAACCTCTAAGTGAAAATCTCCCATCTGTTCAAGTATACACTCCATTTTGTTGGGTTTTTTTTCCTGCAATATATTTTGCCAAATTTGGCTGTCAGTCACATGGCCACAAATCTGAGTAACTATCCTGAAACGGAGATAGGCATATGCCTTGGCACCATGGTGATAGTTGCCTTAGAAATAAATGAACACCCAAGGTGGATGGATAGATTTCTGCCTGCGTATTAGGGAGCCGACTTGGGCCCAGTGCTCACTGCATGGCACATTGATTTTCAGTCCCATCCATGGGCTTCTCCCATCTCTAAGGCAACTGTTTGGGCTTATTTATATTCCTGCCAAGATGTAAAAACAACAGCCTGCAAAGTTATCTTTCCTGGTTATCTTTATTGTTTGCATAGCACAGGTTTCCCTCGATGCAAAGAGTGGGGGTTTTATTCTCCCTTGAAAACAGCCTGGACTTTGTTTAGGGAACAGAGGAGCATACCAGTCTCCGAAATACATTTGTGAAGCTTGTTAACCTCCAGCTCCACTGGCCTGTCCTGGTGACCTCTCTGTCATCACTGTGGAACCCTATTAGCCATTACTGTAAATACCTGAGGCATTTCTTCAGTGATCTGACCAGGATTTGCTTTGAAGTCAGATTTCCTATTCCACTGGCATGGATTTTTTTCTGAATTGAAAAGAAAACAAAAACACAGGAAAAGGTCCCACATCAGGATAAATGAAATACTCCATTCTGATGTAATCTAGCTGTTTGGGCCCTACTGTAATTCTGCTTTGCATCATAAAAGGAAATTCCAGGAGCTCTGAAGTGAGGTCCTCTGACCTTACTGAAATACTTTGGTTCGATCTTTTCACCAATGCCAGAGTTTTTCAAAAGCACCACTTCCCTGGAGGAAAGATTTTGCTTTAATAAATAGGCATTTTCCAAGAGAGAGATACTCCATGCACAAACATTCCCCAGCTCTAATAATGGTGCTTCAGAGGATGTTATTATTTAAGCCCAACTTTCCAGGCAGCAGATGTCTGTCACTAGCCTCTAGATAATTTGGATGGATGATCACAGAAAGGCATGAGCAACTTGTGCACAACACATTTTGAGATCACATGCCTAGTGAAAGCCCCAGGCACCAGCGCAAGGCCCAAGGGAGCCAGGCCTCCTACCAGCCTCTAACAAGGGGAAAAGGGGAGGGTGAATGCCAACCGTTCTGCAAGTACATTGCTTCATCTTGCACTCTGTAGTGAAACAACCAGTGAATAATCTCATGGTGAATCTAATCTCAGGTGATGCTCTACAAGCTCCCAGTGCAACCTTGATGAAGCCTTCTCCTCTCACTGACAAACTTATCATGTTTGATTTTGGCAAAGAATGGCTCCAGCATTTGTTCGCTGACGTCCGGTGCCATTCTCTGTTTCTCCCAGTGCCTCATGTTTCCTGTTTCATGGGCTAAGCTCTGATGTGTGGGTCTCATTTTGTATGCAATTAAAATCTGGAGCCAAACAGCCAATTTCCATTGGCATCATCATATTTTGCTCTTCCAGAGATGCCTCATCAGAGGATCTCAGAACATTTTGCAACCGTTCATTAATAAACCAGCCACCTGTCTTGGAAGACAGGCAGAATTATCCTTTAACTGCATGTAAGTAACATCAAGGACACAGATATTTGCTGGTTTGCTAGAGGTCATAAAAAATCTTTGTCCTTGCATAACCCTGTACTTTGCAACTGATATCTTGAGAAAGTTTTTCAGACCAGTATGCAGGTGCAGTGGCTGACAGTCAAATAAAATACTACCCTGTAATATCAAGTTTGTCTTCTAACATTTCTTACTACTGTTTTGCCATCTCATACCCTGGGGAGAGCATTAAGTCTTTGATGAGATGAACACTCTGTGTCCATCAGGCAGGCTTTCCATAGATTTGCTCTCAAGCTGCTTGGATTCATCAAGGTTTTGCAAGTGCCCAAGGAGGCTCAGTGAGATGGACACTCTATGTCCATCAGCCCTGTTATAGCCACCTGAAAACTCTTCCTCAGCCTCAGCAGCAAGAAGGGTGAGTGTCCCCTGCAGAGGTTTTTGATGCGGAGGGATAGAGCCTTGTGGTATACCCACAAGCTGTGGGATGGCTTTGATCTCTGAAGGTTTTACAGTGGCTTAAAGAAACGCATATTTAGCGGTGCTAAGAGTCTGCCTCTTCCTTCCTCCATTCAGATGTCTGCTTTGAACAGAACACCAAATGATGGTCATAAATATCAGGGGATAATTAGAGTTTCCTTTCTCTTCCAAGACTGAGAGCTGTAGAGAAGATCATCCTTTCAAGCCGTTCTGTCTCCACCTTTCGCCTGAGAGGACTCCTGCATTGGTTGGTCATTGATACGTCACTGAGACACTGCTGGGCTTGGCAGCCAGTTTCCTTCAGTAATTCATCTCAAATATTCCTAGTGCTGCTTTAGATTGATGATGTTTTCCCCTTTCCTTTCTCTTTATATTGTCACTTAACTGCTCCGACTTACAAAGCTGTTAATCTTTCACACACATGCTTACGTTAAGCAGCTTAAGAGCACCGCAAACACTTTATCCTCATAAAGATTGAACTGCCCTGATACGTAACTTGTAGCTCTGGAATAGAACTAAATTTACGTACGCAAATAAAAGCTGAAGGTCAGGGACAGACAGAGAGACTGTAAATATTTCTGGGCCCATATTTCAGAGAATTTGAAAAGAAGAGACAGGGGTTGATTGGCTCCAAGCTGTTTCTGTGCCCTCAGTCAGCAGGAGCAGAGAGGAGAGGGAAGAAGGTGCAAGGAGGATGGGCCATGCCACAAGGCTATGTGGCCCAGATGGGTGACTCCTAGACCCTTGCTGACTCATCCCATCCCAACCTGGCAGGACCATGCTCTGGGAGACAGAGTTCAAGAGGCTCAGGAAAATCTCTGAAGATTTTTCTCCCTGGGATGAAAAGTAAATGAACTCTTTTCTGATGAAAGGCAAACCCCCTGGAGTCAGCAAGATGTTTGACTGAGCAATTGGCTGTCCCCGTGCAAACACCTTGGTGGGCAACAGATCAAGACACCCCACCGTATGTCCTCTGCCTGGGGTGCATATCCTCACAGCAGATTAGAAGAAAAGAAGGAGATGTGTCTATGGCTGGAGGAGGCTCTGTTGTATTGGGACAGTGCTGTGAAGTGATGTTTAGGGGATGGCCATACTTGGCTACATCCACTCCTGAGGACATCCCCAGGAGCACCAATCCAACTGCTTTGGCCAGTGACACAGCATCCATACATAAGCCCTGCATGCCCAGCCATTCCTGCACCACGGGAGACTCCATGGCCTCTGGTCTCCCAGTGCTGTCAGGCTGGCCCTCCCCACGTGCTGGGAGCCCAGGCTGCTCTGCATATGCTGAAGTGGATCATCAGTTTATAACTTCAGAAATTTTCATCCGACATGCTGCCAAGGTAGCCAGAGACCATTGGAGGCAGGACCAGCACAAGGCTTTCCAGCGCTTTGCTCTCAAGCCATTTGGATTCATCAAGGTTTTGCAAGTACCAAAGGAGAGTCACTGTGACCACTTTGGGGATTAGTGGGAGAAGGATGTAACATTTCCCAGGATGCAAGGGTAGCTCCATCCTGGGCTTAATTATGGGCCATTTGCAGAACAAACTCTGAACAGTGTCATAGGAAGGGTTTATGGCTTAGTTGGGCCCATTTATTCCTAACATGCTTTATTAAAGATCCCACTTATTTACTAGAATACAAGGTGCATTTGTTGGGATTTTCTAGTGATCTTCTGTAGAAGAGCTGTGCTTCCTGGAGCAGATGAAGTGACCAGGACAGGCAGCTGCTTCTAGTTCCATTTCAAATTACTCAAGTGAAGTCAACAGAGGTTTATTTCTTCTCTATTTTTTAAAGGGAGTTAATGCTGCCTTTGAAGGCAAGAGAGCCAGTTCTGAAACACCTCTGGTCAAATGCCTGGCAGTGTCTGGCTGTGGCTGTATGGGGTTTGCACCCTCTGTTATATTGAACAAGAGAAGCAGCACAAAATCCAGGCAGCCCTTGGGGATGCAAGGGTTAGTGACAGGCTTGGTCTGAGCTTGGTGCAGGAGTTGACCCATTACAGTGGCTGGGCACAAGTCAAGTGCAGGTGAGGATACCTTTGTGTTAAGCACTGCAGAAGCAGGCCTGCTGTTAGCTGGGCCTGCTGCACCCCAAAGATGAGTCCTGGGCAGCAGAGTGAGAGACTCTAAGACACCCCTTATGGCTGTACCGAAATTCCTCTAGGCACTGTGACACAGGTGTGCTGAGAAGTGATTTATCTGTGCTGGGCTGGTATGCTGTGGTTAATTCACCACATCTGGGCCTCATCACGATACTCCAAGGTCCATGGTCTTTTGGGCCATGGGAGATGCTGCACCCTCTGAGTCATTCTGGTTTTGGGCTCTGTCTGCACTGGGAGTTCAGTCCTGGTGATAACTGCTTCCCAATCCAGGCTCTGTAGAGCTGAAGGGGAATAACATAAAGACCAGCTCTGAGCAGGCCACCCATCCAAGTGAAGGATTTGAGACCAGGGTAGCTTCAGCAGGGCCGGAACCTGGCCCATGCAAGGCTGTAAGAGCACTAGCTGGCCAAATGTAGTGATACCTTTCCTTGACATGCAGCTCTCCTGCCTATAGACACTTGGGCCCATTCCTGTGTTTTGGAAATCCACAGGGAGACCTGATGTAAAGAGGAACCTGGCCAGTACCTCCATCTTTTCCTCTCCATTACTTTTTACTGATTCTACCTGAATTTTGATTTCTCTCCTCTTTTCCCTTCCTGAATGGGGAAAGAAATGGCTGTGAAACTCGTTTGCTGTGCGAACTGCAGTGAAACAGTTAACCTTTTCCAGGGCTTGTGGCAGGGATGCAATTTATAATTGTGTTTTCCAAGAGAGCTATAAACTTGTCTCTTATCAGTTTTCTGGCTGAGGCGGAGAGTCATCAAGAGTTGCATCAGGGATGAGGTATAATTCAACCAATTATAAATGGCAGGTTATGCTGCACTTGTAAAGTACGGATTTTAAAGCCTGCAATTGCTGATAAACAGTATTGCAGTCAGAGAAGAGCAAAATCTATTCACAGTGAAAAGGCGAATTGTATCATTTAACCCTTTCCTCCCAGGGGACCACTGCATTGTTGCCAGGGATGCTCGTCCACCTCTCTGCAGAAGGTGCCATGGAGGGGGGGGGTACATTTGGCTGTGTAGGGGTTACAGCTGTGTGGGCACTGGTGGAGGGGCTGCTCAGGTCATCTGTGCTGGGAAAGCAGAGGTGTTTGTCAGGCTGGAGTGCATGGAGTGGCAGCAGGCCGTGAGTCAATGGGCTGGGAAGGCCCATGTGCAAAGGAAGTGATTTCCCTCCCCCCATGTCTGCAGGGCAGGGGTGTTCAGCCCAACACATTCAGCCCATGGATGCTGCCAGGTCACGCAGCACAGAGTAGCCCTCAGGAGGTGTGTGCCTTCTCCTTCCATATGTAAATACTCTGCCTTTTTATACTTCATTTAGAGCCAAAAGGGTAATTGTTTCCCTTTAGCAGAATTAATTGTAATCTTGCTATTAGATAATTGTCCTCTAGTCTGAGTGCAGCTGCTTTTGAATTAGTTACATCACTAGTGAGCAGGGGGTGTCTCTGAAGCAGCAGCAGTCTCAGGCATGGGAAGATGTCTAACCTGAGTCAAACTTCAATAAATGTCTGGAGGGGTGGAGGAAAGGCTGCCTGGGATAAAAAATCATTTTTTCTTCCTGCTGCTGCAGATGGTCCCTTCACTGCTGCCAGCCCTCCAAGACCCCTCTTTGGCCACCGCTAATGGAAGCTCCGCAGAGCCAGCACAGGCAAACCACCACAGGAGGTGGGAGGAGGAGGAAGAAGCAGCAGCTCAGCTGGGTACTAAACACTATAAATTGTGCAAACACAAGTGGTATTAAGTCCCCTTGTGAAGGAAAGGGAAATGTGTTGGGCCTCATTTTAAGCAGAGCTAAGCAGAGGCGCCCCCCCATGAACTTCAGACCCAGCTGCGTGTCCCCAGCAGCTCTGGAAAATCATTCCACTTCGCCTGACTGTCGCTTGGTCTGGAGCTGGAGGGACATTTTAGGAGGAAACCACTAGAGGGCATGCTGGGATTCCCACAGACCCGGCTGACAACGGCCCTCCCTGCTCTTTGAAGGATGTATGAGGCTCCTTCCACATCTGCCATGACAGTCAGCCCGCTGGTATGCTTGGGACAGGGAGGAATCTGGCCCTTCCTTAATCTCCAGGCTGCACTGAGTTAGGGCCATTTCACTGCCTGTTCTTGCAAATAGCTGAACGTTTCAGGCATGTCTGTGAGCAGCATGGGCTGCAGGAAATCCACTTCCATCTTTTGCTACATGAGAAAAGCTGCACGCCATGGGGACTCGGTCATTTTTGCGCTGAAGGTCGTGGAAAAGACACCTAAGACAGCAAGAAGGGACCTGCCCATGCTATATCTGCCCTTTTGGAGAAGGTGCAAACGTCACAGAGCCAAGCTTCAATGCTGTGCTCTTTGCACAGACTTGTTTTCCCCAGGCTGGAGGCAGGGAGTCTTTTTGGCATCTTTTATTCTGTGGGTTTTCTACTCAGTGTTTCTGCCCACAAACTATCTCTGTTCTTGTGCTTATTCCGTTTTATTTCTCTTGGCTTGCTGGCCAGTGAGCCAAGGAGGGACGCTGTGTTCTTCCCTCCCAGCAGCAGTTCCTGATCTGGCTGGTGGATGGTACCTCAGCCAGATCCTGCTTCTGGTGCAGCTCCATAGGAAGGCAGCAGGTTCATTCTGAGCCAGACGGCCATGACAAATGTTACCAGCACAGGTAACACTGATACACCCGAGAGACGGAAACTCCACATCTTCCCCAGGCAATCTATACCAGTGCTTCGTTATCCATCCTGCCAGATGGGCTTCCCAGGTGCTACCAGGAATCCCTCTTGTGCAACTAAAGTTAATTTCTTCCTGGTTTATGCACCCCAGACTTGGAGAGCAGATTACTGTATCTGTCCTTTACATCCTTGCAGACCAATACCATGACTTCCTTTCTGTAAGCTAAACATGCCACCTCTTCCTGTCTTCCTTCAGAGGATGCATTTCCAGGCCTCTGATTGTTCTTGTTCTCTGGGTGCTCTCCAATCACTTCACATCTTTCTTGAAGCAGAGGTCCTGAGCCTCATCGGAGGTGCCTGCAGGCAATGTTTGCACACCTCATTATGCCGGTCACCTTCTTGCCAGCAAGCTGCTCACCCCAATCAAGTCTGGCCCTTTGCTGCAGAACTGCTATCAGACCATTGTTCTTCACCCCAGGCCTTCCGTGTAAATTCCTGCCTTATTTTCCATTAGTCCCTCTTCAACAGGGACAAGCCGGCTTTACTCCTGCTTCGCCCCAGGTGTCTTCTGGTGGGGAGCCTGGTGAAGGTGTCCGTGGACTTGTGTTGTGACCCTCTGCTTCACCAGGAAGGGCTAGGAACACAGAATTTTTTGTGTTGGCCCAAATAAATGCAAACCAGACACAAGTGGTACAAAAGCCATGTCTGTGTAACCATTGGTGTTCAGCTGTGATAATGCTGTGAAATGATACCTGCTATTGTGAGCTCAGAGAAGAAAGGTCTGGGTGGCTGAATAAATAAAAATAACATAAAATGGTGCTGTGAGCCCTTTCAGTTAATAATCCCAAGTATCCAAGATTAGGCATTTCCCATAAAACCTTCATGTTTTCAGTCATTTTATGAAATGACAATATAACAATAACAACATGACAATGGCTTTATAATAGGACAATAGCATACACATCTTACACATGAGCAAGAGCTATTTTTTGCCAGTAAAGTTGCAGTGAATTGATCCATAAAATAATAATAATAATAAAAAAGGTAAAAGCAGGGTTGTTTTGCTGAAGAGTTTCTTAAGTCAGAAGCAAATGTCTGGGTTCAGCAGGAGAGTCCCTGGAGGATATTCGGAGTGTGGGTTACCCAAAACCTTCATTGATGTCTCCTGGCCTTAAAACCTTTGAAACAATGCAGTACTTAAATGATTTGATAGTGTCTGTCCATGTTTTCAGCAAGGTTTAGGAACCGCAGCTAAGTCTTCTGTCTTAGGAATGAGCCCAGCATGTGGGTGATATGCTACAGGCTGGAAAGGTATGAGAATGGTTCCTCCATTCCACCTGAGCCTGGGTGCAACCTTGCATCCCATGGGTCTGGGACAAGAGCCAGTCCCGCAGGCTGATTCTGGGACAGAGGCTGGTAGAAGATGGAGTTTCACATGGCATGAAGCCGCTGCATATCTTCTCTTGCTCACACAGCCTGTATTTGGTTTTGCATTTATAACTGGCAATAGCATCTTGGCTCTTTTGTTTTTTAGATAGAAAAGCAATACTGAGGCTCCCAAAATATCTTTATATTGGCCAATGACAATAAACTGTGGGGCACTGAATTGTTTCTAAATGATCAAAATACATAAGGAAGGAGCCAGATCATTTAAGAACCGAATTATTTGAGCCTGATGCATGGCTAGAGGTAGAAATCCCCTCACAGATTAACTCAGTCAGATGGTAGAGGATATATTAGTCTTTGTCTGAGCTGAAAAATGAACCTCTGGTGCTTATTGTGAGTTGGGGAGAACAACAAAAGCAGGAAACCCAAGAGGAAATCTTCAAGGCGAGGGTCCCTCTGTCTGGCATGGCTCTGTTCGTCTTTCCTGGCCAAAAAGGACACTGCCAGGAGCCCTCTCAGATCAAGATGGGGGTGAGAGCACCAGTCTTTGCTCATGTCCTCTCCTCTCTCCCAGGTAAGATGGAGGATACACAGCAGCAGGAGATGGAACTCTGGGGTTCTTCACACCATGGACCATCCTCAGAAATTATGTCAGGAAGAGCAAGTGTCGTCATACACCGTAAGCATCACAACTGTTTTCATAGTGAGATGTATGATCAGGCCCTGGTTTTCTCATTCCATGGATATTATCTTCACAACCTGGAGTGGGACTTCGCTCTGTGTGCTTGTCCCATGAAACATTTTTATGGGACACAACTGGAGGTCCAGAATGATACTGGAGCCACTAGGTAGTTACACTGGCAGTAATTTTGCGGTTGAAGTCCCTGACACATGGTAGAGGAGCTCCTGAGAGACTTGGCCATACTGAACTTTGTTAATGAGAAGCACTTCTCTGGTCAAGGAGCTAAAAGCTGCTCCAGGCTGAAAGAGGAGCAACACATGGCTGAGGGTTAGCACTGGAGATGTGTCCTGTTCGCAGGCAGGAATTTGACTGCTCCCATGTTCCTGAAGGCTGGCAGTTATTTACAGCATAACCTGCACGGCGCAAGTCCAGCAGATGCAAATTTCCTTGGCCCCTGTCATTAAGTGCTGCTCACACAAGCAGTTCTGTGTGCGTCAGACCCAGCTCTGACCTCTACCATCTGGACCAGTAATCACCAGCTCATTAGACACACAGATGAGATGCTTCCAGATTTGATACCAGACAAACCACGTGCTGAGCCAGACACTTTGAAAAGCTTTGTTGGTGTCACAGGGATGTTCAGGTTGCTGTGAGCACTGGGTAACACTGATCCCTCTTTAACACTGACACCAGGATGTCATAGCACTGTCTGACATCTCAGGAGCTGCACTGGTGGAGGAGAGGAGGTCCTTGGCTGGCATGTCACCTCCCAGCTGGCAATTCTTGGTCACACACTGCATTTATCATGGTGGGACTCGAACACTCAATTTTTCAGCTGTTCGGTGTTTCCAGGGCAGAACAGGTACCCCTGACTCTCATCAGTGTCAGTGAAGAGTCAGTGGCCCTTAAGTCATACGGGAGGTCATAGTCTCCATATTAGTTTGGACTGAAGAACTGGGCAACAAGCTGCCACCTGCAAAGTCTTCAGGTGCAGACCCACCTCAGTCCTCTCCCAGACTGACCTGGAAAAATCTGTCTCGACTAGCTGTGGCTGAGCTGTCCCCAGATGTAACCTGGTCTCTGTTTTGCCCTCTTTGAAAGTGTCTTAAGGGAGCACACTTGCTGTCAGTGTTTCTGGTTCGTCTTTTCCACATGAAATGAAAAAGACAACCTGAGTGAAACCCTGCTTACCTTCAACCTCAGATCCTGTTGGCCTCACTTTGCCAGCACAGCATACACCATGGTGTTCTGCTCCACAAGAGGAGAGGATGCATTTGTATCCTTCCAAAGTAGATCAGGGCCTGACCTTACATGCTTAGAGCTGGCTATCTTGTAGAGAAGGACCATGCCTACTCAGCTGACTGAAGGCTTCACTGCCAGACAACAAGAAAACCACTTGTCAAGACAAAGAGCTCTTCCACTGGCCAGACTGACATTTCTCAACACACAGGGTAGTGTTCGCCTGCTGGGATTGTACAGAAAAACAGAGGAATACTCAAGTCTTCTGGTTCCTCATTCTTTGGGTATCTGCAAGCCAGCAGCAGGCTGAATTCAGTTCCTCCGTGGTGAAGTGAAAGTGAGGGAAAACAAAGTGCTCAAGTGAGATGACAGAGTCAAGAATGAAAAGGTATATCTAAGTCCCACTGAGAGACAGGGAAGCAGTGTGAAGGCCAAAAGGCTGTAAATGTGAAGGCAGGGCAGAGATCAGTGTAAGTGTATGGTGGGGCCTGAATGAAAGAAGGCCAGTGAAGAGCAAGCCAAGCAAAGTGACATCAGCTCTGGTGGCTCAGGCACAATCATGCACCCTGAAGAGCAGATTGCATGGCAACAGCTATTGCTATGACAGGCATCAGAGGAGACTATCCATCTGTGAGAGGGCTTGGCTGAGGCATGCCACGCCATTAACCTCTGCTAGACTACAATGAGATCAAAAGGAATATTCATGCTGCAGAAGGTGTCCAGTATCAGAGGAGAGAGCAAGCACATGGTAATGGTCTGACCAACAATGCTAGCCAACATGCAGCACAGACCGTAACAGAGCTGATGCTTTACAGTTTGGTCAGACTATCACTCTGTGTCTTGCTTCTCCCCACTGCATGGTGTGGGAGTGTTACTGTGGCCACGCTTCCTGCCCTGGCCATCCCAGAATCTAGTTTGGCAGCTGCTACATGTACGGCTGAGCCATGCACATGCAGTACTGTCCTGTGCAAACATTACTGTTGTTTTCTTTAGAGCTTTGGTTCTTATTTCTTCTTATTTTGCTCACTTAATTTAAAATAAAAAACCATCAGGCTTTTGAACACTGTTTCTTCTCATGCTGGGGAAATAGATGATACTCAATGCACACCATTGATTTGAATAGTGGATGTAAATATAGGGGCACAACATGGAGGTTTCTTCCTACAGAGACAGAAAGCCAAGGGGGAAGATAGTGCGATGAACTTTGTCATCCTCAGATTCATAAGCAGACACCAGACATCAAAAACTTCCATAAACATCCAAGCAGTTTTCTTCCACCCAAAGACCCAACACCAATGGTGGCTGCAGTCCTGCCCATGGGTCTGCCCTGCTCTTCCACTGACAAGTGTTCTTATTCAGGGATGTGACTAGATGTGGAGGTCAACAAAGTTGACAAGAGTCTTTTGGCTGACTTTTGTGGGTCTGTTGGTTTGGGATGGGTGTTGATGCTCTGCGTGTGCTTTATTGCCTTGCTATAAGGTCAGTTCAATATCTCTCATGTGCTGGCTGGGCCCCTGCCAAAAAGTAATGTAGCAAGACAAGGACAATGCTGAGATGAAGAGAAGTGGATGAGCTCAGTACTCTCAATGTTAATTATCAAGCGTGATCTGCCTTGCTAAAAACTTCCCCGGCCTAGAGCCACATTTTCTCACTTGCCTTTTATCGTGATGGTGATGGAGAAATGAATGGTATCTACCAGGGCACAACTCCTGGGAGAGATGTAAGTGCACAAAACAACTTCCGTACTACTATTACCTTGCACATGCATAGGAGTTTGGTATGTGTAGCCCCCACCCCCCACCATATTTTTTTTTCTATTACCTTATCTCTGCTCAAGATAAGGCACAAGACCAGCCACCAGTTGCCTCACCCTGTCTGTGTAGCTGGGCTGGACTGAACAACACCTGTGAGGCTAAAGAAGAACAAACTCTGTGTGCCAGAAACTGGGACTTTTGCCATTTTTCTTGGATTGCTTTTTTCTATTCAGAAAATCTAGTAAGAGATCCACTGGCCTACTGGAAGGAAAAGTCAGAGTCCTGTGCACTTGTAAGTGCATACTGTGACACTGACACTGATCAGCAGATCTCCCTGGCTGAGCACTCAGGAGCTGCCAGGCTGTTTTCCTCGCACTGCACCTGCAGAAATGGGATTAACCTACTCCATGGTGTCAGCTGATGAGATCATATTGTTGGTGTGGGACAATAAAGTCATGATTCTGACCCAGACATGATTTTCTTTCTCTTTCTTATTCCAGTAAGCCCAGTAATGTGCTTTTTTGGAACAGCAGACTGTCCTGTTCTCATTTTATCACTTTTTATCTCTGAATCTGCATACATCCTTCCTCAGTGGGGTCTGTTCTGCATATCTTCAGTGCATCCTGGCAATGAAGTTGACAGCCCAAACAGCTCTCTAGATCATAGGAAGGTTTCCTTAAGTCAGTACCTATTGTGCCAGCAATGCCCTGAGCTCACCATCCTGAGAGTATATAACAATAACTTAATTTACAAAAACTGGGTTTGTTAAGTCAAGGCTTTGGCTTGAGAGAATGGGCTCAACTGGGCAATACTTAAATAGGAAAACAGGGACCTGCATCGGTCAATCCCCAGCCAGAAACAAGCATTTGAGGACCCAGTACACAAAAGGTACCTGAGTCAGCATTTTGGAGCACACTGCAAAATCTTTCAGGTGAACAAGGAGGAAAAAGTTCCCCTGAGAGATGAAGTATTTTGAACACCAAACCTTAAGATTTTTTTCTGAAGCAAAGTCTGTCGTGCCCTGCTAATGGACAAGGACCTTCAAACACTCCAGACCTGCATGGTGATGAAAGATCCACTCACAAGTCACGGTAAGTGCTTCACAGCTCCTGTGTTCATAGCTGAGGACTAGCACTAAGCTGGGCTGTTACTTCCCAAGCAGCCATGGGACACCATCCTCAAGGCCAACCTAATCCAGAGTATCTCTGCTTGCATGATTGCTCTGGTCAGAGCTCTAGTGACACAGGTGGGACAGGGATCAGTGTGCAGTGGGATCGGGAGGTGTTGGAGATAGTGGTGATTCTGTTGGGGGAGCTGGGTCCACTAGAGGGAAGCATGAAGCCACTTACACTAATGGCTTTGGAGGATGGAGAAGGAGAGCTGAGGACTGGCAATAAAAGAAAAGGAGCTGCAGGTATGGGGACAGACAGAGTCACCTCCACCTCTTAGGGTGCTGCTGCTTTGTGAGCTACCTCCTGTATGCCTTAGGCAGGTCTGGCTCAGCAAGCAGGAGTGCAAATGCAATCAGCTATCTCCGAACAGTCCAAGTCCTTCTTGGTTCCCCAGAAAGAGACAGTGGGATCTCATCATTCCCTGGATGTCCTGGAGGCTCCCTGGCAGCAACGATGTGTCTCTCTATGTTAGCATGTAATTAAACACATGACAAAATGAGGCAAACCTCAAGGGGCCATACCCAGCTGAGGGCTGCTCCCTGGCTTTAAAAGGAGGGTGAGCTGTGAGGCTTAGCTGAGCCTGAATGGGTCAGCTTGGAGTCCAAGGATGGAGAACAGCAAAGAACCAATTCCCCTGCCCAAGCTGAAGCCAAAAGTCCTGGCAAGAAAGGTCAGCTCTTTGGGTGTTGGAGAAAGGGAAGGGGAGACAGACACCTTGAGGGATGACTGCTCTCATATACTGAGTCCCCAGCCAGATTTTAGTTCATATTTGGGTGTACGGCACAACAGGTAGCTAAACTTTCCAGTCCCTACTCCCAACAAT
The DNA here is from genome assembly GCA_027574665.1 of Rhynochetos jubatus. Taxonomy (NCBI): domain Eukaryota; kingdom Metazoa; phylum Chordata; class Aves; order Eurypygiformes; family Rhynochetidae; genus Rhynochetos; species Rhynochetos jubatus. Next base: position 1,918,786 of record CM050672.1, on the reverse strand, counting down.
GTGCCTGTCCTCCAGGATGAAGGTGCTAAAACAAAAGGTTACTGCTGTCCTTTCTTATTTGATCCAGTGCCCACTCAGGCCCCTCATCACAGCTACACTGGCTACCCATCAGGTTGCAGGCTTCCCCCCAGCATCTCTGACCATGGACCCAACAGCATGCAGCTTGGCTAGCAGGTCTCTTTTCCAATCCAATTTCACATTTTCAAGAAGAGAGATCCCCTTCCCAAGCCCTGGAAGGTGCTGTGCAGTTAACATTTAGCATCTCATTTACCTCTGAATATGTTTCTTCCTAAACCACTCAGACACCACGCCACCTCCCTCTCCCTCAGGTTGATCTTTATGACAAGAGGAAAAAGCATTTGCCAGATGGGAAACTGAGGCACACTGGACTGGACAGCCCCGAGATACATAGGTCCCCAAGTACATCCCACATCTGCCTCCTAATCCTGGGTGATGTCTGAAAGGGAAATTCTCACTCAGCCATACCTAGTTTAGGGGGGATGAAGGACTTTTATCCTGTGCTCCTGCTATTAGCTGCTAGGGGTGTCTCCAGTCACCTGGATGATGGTAGCAAGACTCTCCCAGCCCTCCAAAAGGCCATTTTGGCATTAAAGGCACAGGTCAGTGGAAAAAAGAAAGAGGCTGTAGGACAAGACGTGAGCTGTGGTAGAGTGAGTCCTCCCACCTGAAGCAGAGAGGCTAGGGATGGGGCTCATGTCAGGAGCTGGCTCGTTTTGGCCAGGTCTGACTGGGTGTTGGTGTGAACCTGCATTCAAAAATGTTTTGTACCTCTTCTGCAAAGGAGCTGAAATGGGAAGTTTTGATATCAGTGTTTCCTCTTTCCTCACTAGTTTTTTCTTCCTGGAGAAAGCACTTTCACCATCTTCTCCACAACAGAAGAGACCCAGGGCATGAGCCTTCTTGTCTGGAAGGGCTATCTTGGACATCCTCTGGGTCAGTTTCTTCCTGTGCGGGGCAGAGACAGATATGGGGCAATGTGAAAGCCTTACATTAGCTGAGATACTAGATGCCCAGTGGCTGGGCTCTAGGACACCCCACACCTTTGGGCTGTTAGAAAACCTACACAGACACAAGGGACAGCAAAATCTATCTGCCCTGACTGAAGGGGGCAGGAGCCTGGAGCTCCTGATGGATGCTTAGCTCCACTGGGTGTCTGGGCTGTGTCAAGGGACTCCATCTCATGGACAGTACCGTATCATGGGGATGCATTTGGCTACAAGAGGGCTGCTCTTCATTTGGTTTCCAACATAGAGCTTGGGAACAAGACTTTGTTCAGGCTATGCAGCTGACAAAACCTTGATATAAAACATCCAGAAAACAGCCCTTCACAAATGATTGGCTGCAAAGATCTGAATCTTCACAGCCCCGACACAACTCAGCCCCAAACCTTCTAAATAAATGCTCTTGACTAGGCCTCCAGTCTTTCTGGAGGGCCAGATTAGCATCCTGGCAATGGCATAGACAGGAAACAAAGCTGGTAACTGAAGCCACTGAACACTTGCCTGGAGATGCCTGCAGAGCAGTCATCTACAATTTGAACAACTGAACAGGTCCAGACTGGAGCAGGGACAGGAACATGCATCTGATCAGGAACAAATCACTATGTGATTCTCCCTTTTTGGAATTGTAAGAAACCTTTAAGTGGTGCCTTTTCTCGGAATACCCTTATCAAGAGATAAGGGAGAAAGCAATTCCCCTTCCCTCACTGCAAATGCAAGTGGCAAAGGGTGCGAGACTACACTTCCCTGCTCTACAAGAGCTCAGAGAAGAGGAGGTGACTGCTGCTATAGGACAAAGTCACAGCAGTACTTCATTCTTTGGGCACAGGGACCACAGTATAGCTGCAGCTCTTTCATGTGTTAAGTTTTCTGCTTCTAGCCTTTAGACGTCTCATTTTTCTGGAAAACATTTTGCTAGGAGAATATTTCAGATCCTGTTTGAACCATATCCCATGACCTGTTCTCTCTCTACTTGCTGGCTGAAAAAATGGGGCATAAGTCCATGCACCTGCATCTGTTCAAGGGAATGCCTTAAGGATGTGTGTGCAGACCACAGTCTAGTGTTAATTGCACTAAATCACAGAAAATGACAACATGCTCCAGCTGCGAGTGAACAGAGACACCTTTATGACTGGGCCAGAGCAGAGGAACATCTCACACAGAATAGGAGGAAGGAGCCTGCAGCAAGGGTTTGGGGGTGACCCCTTTGACTTCTCAGCTATAAGAAACTGAGGATCCCCACAGATGTCCTTGCTGCCAGCCTGGGCTGCAATAGTCCCTCGGTCTGCTGGGATTTGATATCTCTACAGAACACCACACTACAGCACAGCTGAAGCATGAGCTGCCTTGGTTTAGGGTGAGGCTGTGTGCCCTGTGGATGACACCATAGCTGGGCGGTGACAGAGGGGACACATCTTATCTCTGCCCATGTCTCCTCTGAGTCTGCAGAGCAGAGCCAGCTCTGCCCTAGGGATGTGATTGCTATCCATTGTCCAAGAATATGCTGTTCTCCTGGACTCACAAGTGGAGGCCACACCAGCATTGATCAGGGCTGCAATCCAACCACTGTGAACCACAGCAGGATTCTGGAGTAAACTATACATAAACACTGCTACTCGGCTTCCTGCCTTTAGTTGAGGTTTTTCACTGAGCAGTAGCCACTGTATTCATCATTCAGCAGAACTGCTTTTCTGGCTGTCATCCTGCTCAGGAGGCCTCATTTTTGGGGGGAGACAGAATGGATAGCAGTGTGCTGGCTTACACACAGCTTGTTGCAGAAGCACCTCTTACACAGGATACTTGCACAAAGTAAGAATGCTTTGGTGTGTGATTTACTTACCTCACTTGTAGCAAAGCAGTTATTCTCACACAAGGCAGTAGCTCTGCCCCATCCCCCCTGAGCACCACTGCACACCATACAGTGACCCTTCTACCCTCCACATCATGGCCACAATAAACCCAGGGTGTGGAGAGACTCCAAACCAGCAAAAATAGAACATAATGAGGCTTTTCAAACCAAAAATCCAAAAGTGATTGTTGCTTCTGATTGGACATGCCCTGATACCAGGGTGACGAAGCTGAGATAAAGTCTTGGGGTTGTGTGCCCTGCATACCCTCCCTGACTCTGTAGGGTAGCAGGGCCACAGAAGTGCCTCATCCAGGCTGCATTGCAGGGTAACAAGTCTTTCAGAGATCAGAACCCTTTCCTGAGGAAATCAAGATTGGTGGGAAAATCCCAGCTGATACATCACCAGTTGTGTTTTTTCCCCACCTTAGCCTGACCCATTGTTCCTGAGGAAACAGGGACTTATACATGCTGGAGTGGGAGGAAGAGTAACAGAGAGTTACTCAGTTGTCAGCTCTGCTTCTTGTAACCACCTTGAGCATGTATCCCACCAGATCTGTGCCACAGTACAGTGGAGATGAGCCTGTAAATCTTCCCTGCTTCCCAGGAATATTGGGAATCAACTCATGAGCATGAGCAGGTCTTTGAAACTGTAGGTAGGAGGCTCTGAGAGAGGAAGATACTGCAACTTTTGGGCTCTGAAATTCAAAGTAATGATCCTTTTAATTTTGTCCACAGCATGCCAGGCTTTGAAAGGCTGAGGCACCAGGGAAGAGAGCAGTCTGAGCTGCACAGAGGTGCTGCTCTGAGCAGCTGCCTACAGCTGAGACTCCTCTCCAGCCAGGACTGGAATTTGGTGTGGAAGAGCTGGACAAAGTTGAACCAGCTGGGGAGGAGCTGCACTTCCAGCAGGACGGATGCTGTCAAAGCATTCCCAGATGTAGCTGCCATCACCATGTGCTCCCACAGCCCTCTCTAGAGATCTCAAGCTGCTGGTGGGGCTATATGTCCACCCTGGGTGACAAACAGCAGTGGAGGAGCTCAGGTCCCACAGCTTCCTCAGAATATCCACTGTGCTCCAGCCTTCCCTCCTGCACTACCCAGGTCTCCTGGGAACACCTTAGCAATTGTAGCAGGTTTACAACATTTCTGTATGTTCCCCGTGCTGCAGCCTGGGACAGGGTTCTGTCTACCTCAAGCAAGAATGTATGGCTCCACAGAAACTTAATTCTTAAAGAAATTAGCTGCAACACCGAATAGGATTGCCTCAAACTGTCAGTACCAGGTCTGTATCTCCCCTTCCAAGTCTGCAAAGTGCAAGGAGGACTCTAACCCACTCAGACAGGCCAGGGTGACTCTTCCAGCTGCAGGAGAGCTGCTGCTGGTGATGCTTCCCCAGCAAGTCTCTGCCTCTGTGTACTGGCTGGCCCTGATTAGGCAGGCACAGGGAGGCTCTGGTGGATGCTGTGCTGGTCTCTGGGCATGGGAAAGTGCAAGCAGCGGGGAGTGAGTCTGGGCTGGCCAATGCCTGTGCGCTGCAGCATGAGCCCTTTTGAATGGCCTCACCAATTATTCACACAGCTCAAAGGCTCAGCAGGTCTGCCTGTAGCTCTCCCTCCCTCACCTCTTCTCACTCTCAAAGCTCTCTGACATAATATGATTAGCTGGCTTTTTCACACCAAAGCTGATTTTGAAAGATGTCTCAGGAAGATACCTGAGGCAGGCAGCATGCCCACAGGCTGGGAAGGAGCTGGAGTAAGGTGTGCTGCAAGCCAGGGTACAACTTATTGGCCAATCTGCAGCACGGGGTTATGGGACCCTTTGCTAGCTAAGACTCTGCTCTTTACTGGAGGTAGAAGAATTGGAGAAAAACCAGGCTCTTTCCTGGAGACATCTGTGCTGCTTTGAGGTCCTGAGTAATTGCAGACCGAGGCCAGGGAAGGATTTCACCCCAGCCTTGTAGCGTGGTCTCCCTTGAGCAGGGCAGCTCTCACAAATCCTCAGCTGCAGTGAGGACTCTGTGGTTGAATTGTGCCACAAATGCTCCTGCAAAATGCTGTCCAGGCAGCAGAGGAAGATCAGTGCCTGTGAGGGTGCAAGACAGAAGCTCCAGGTGCACCCGACCCCTTCTGCCACCTTGACTTGTTACTGTCTCAACCTAGATGAGACCTATCTCCTGTCTGGGATGCGGGGACAAGGGGTTTCAATTTCACCCATCCTGAAGAAGTGTCATGCAAAAGCTGTGGAGCCAAGGCGTTGAGGATGGAGTATATTTTTTCCTCTTTGCATGAATCATACACAGCCCTCTGCAACACATGTGTGCGTGTGTTGTGTGCCACTGAGGGTGGCACCATCTTTGCACAGCTGCGTTTTGTGTCCCTGCACCAGCAGCAGACAGGGAGGATCCCCATTAGTTCAGACATGGGAGTCTGTGCTACTGATGGACAAACCCAAAGGTCTGTTCCCATTGGTGTGACAGCTGCAGTTTGGCATGGCTGAGGAGCTGTGGTTTCCGAGCAGATGGGCTGTGGGGATCAGGGGATATGGGGGGCAAGGAGCTGGGGTGCCAGGGTGATCAGGACCCTTCTTGAGTCTGCTCTAGACATTTGCCTACTAGCTCCCTGGAAATGAGGTCTCCATGTGTGAAAGGGGATCATAAGAAACCAGCCGATGCAATGAGGCTGTGCGTTTAACTGATGTGTGGCAAATCCTCCCCCCCAAGAGCCAGCCATGTCAAGCTGGGATGCCCTCAGCCATGCCAGCCTTGCTCCAGGAGACTGGTGATGCTTGCCAGTCTCTGAGCATGCATCTCCAGGCTCTATCCCTTCTTCTGCCAGCCTCCTTGACACAGCAGAAGGTCTCTGGTTGTAACGGTCATAGCAGCCTTGCCAGTGTTGGGACAAGCGAGAGGAACAGGTTTTATTTTTGACTGAAAGAGGCTCATAGCTTCTGATGACTGGAGGTGCTGCCAGTGCGGCTCTCCCCTTCCCCTCTCCCATGTCTCTCTGATCTTGGCCACATGCACATGGACCAGCGCTAACCAGAAAGGCTCTGGAGGGGGAGGAGGTTTATATCCTGAGCAGGACTTGATCTCTGAGATGAGGCACCAGGGAGGCCCTTGAGGGGAGTATGCAAGGCAGGGGAGTGGGAGAGGAACCTGGGCCAATTGTCTTCCTGTCGAAGGGGTGGAGCGTGTGGGAAGAGGCATTTTAACTAGACCAGGATGGAAAGGGGAGTGGGTGCTGTTGCTTCCTGCTACTGGGACAGAGATGTACAAAAGGTACTTGCTGCTGGGAGCTGGGCAAGGGCTGCCTGGTCTCTGCCAGCCACCCATTCAGACATCACTGCTCCAGGTCACTGTTGCACTGGCGGGAGCAGGACCCAGCTGTGGAGCTGCTGGTGCTTTGGTGAGAGCTTCGACCTGAGCTGGCTGCTCGTTTGTAACGAGCTCTGTGTTCATGCTGTGGTCTCCGTCTACAGGCACTCAGCTGCCTTGTCATCAGCCAATTTGATCCATCAGCTTCTTGACAGGCTCAGAGAATAAAAATAACCACCCATTTCTAAGTGCCTATTATGGCACTTTGAAAAATGTCTCTGCAGGCGAGCCTGAATTATTCCCAAAGTACTCATTTTTTAAAAACGTTATTTTAATGTAATAAATTATTTGTACTGAAGAGTAAAAGATTATCTATGTACCCTGATAGCTCTCTACACAGCAAGGGGTGCAGGCCTGTGCCTGCCATGGGGAAAGAAGCGCAGTGAGCTCTGGGGCTGAGGGGAACACAGGAGCCATCTCAGCTGCCCAGGAACCACGGCTGATGGTCTCTGTGTTGTGAGAATCACCAGCGGGAGACCTACAAAGCTGCCATTGCTGCTTTAAAAAGCCCACATAACCCAGGGGACCTTGAGGTGTCCCAGCACAATGCAGCATCCTCTGCATGAGAAAGGACAGCCCTGGCTGCCCTGCACAGCCCAGCTCCATGGGATGGCAACCGTCTGTGGACCAGCCGGCTCGTCGCTCCCAGCAAGAGAAGGGCTTTGCTGCCCCTGCGGCTAGTCTGAGGTGAGCGGCTCCCAAACGCCAGTGTAGCATTCACCCTGGAGCCAGGGACGTGCTCAGAAACCTTCTCAGCAACTCTACCCATTTCATGGGAGCATCATGTCATGGGGATGTTCAAACTCCCACACATGCCTCCCTGCATTTGGCTGGACCTGCCCGAGGGAGCCAGGTGGCTGATGTGTACAGAGAACATAAAGAAATGCCTTGCCTGGGCTTGCTCTGGGTGCAGGGGCTTGCTCAGCCAGGTAGGGATGGGGTGGGATCCCTGCACGAACTAGCTCAGGCCACAGGACACCGCACTCCAAGCCAAACTGCTAGGAGCAACAGATGAGGTTTAGCAGGGGGAAAGGGCTCTCCTTGCAGGGAAGTTTAGTTTGATGACAGGTTGAGGGAACCGGGATTCCCTCATCTCCCAGCAGCCAGGCACCTGGGAGCACCATGCCTTCTCCTCCCACAGGGATCCTCATCCACACACAGCCGGTGGAGGCCTCCCCAGCACTGTCTGGCAGCCATGAACAGCACCTGCTGGAGGAAGCCACAGTGACCAGCTCCCTGGAGCAGAAGTGCTCCAGAAAGAGCTGTGGGGGTTTTAACAGGATATTTTCACATCTTTGTGACTTTTTTTTTTCCTGTGGTATTCAATGATACTTTTAACACCTTTCTTTTTCTTAAAACTGCTTTGGTTTAAGTTAAACTCCAAAATACTTGTTCTTCACAGTCTTGTCTTAGTGGGAAAGAAAAAAGAGGATGAAACCTTATTTTGGATTAATGTTTTGGGTGAATCAAAAAAAATATATATTTTTTTCATTAAACAGCAATTTGTAAAATATGGATTGAAAGAGAAGAAAGGCTCCAGGTCATGCTTCAAACAATTTGTCTCTGGGAAGCCATACCCCCAGCATCAGCTACTGAGCTGCTTGAGAGCATGGGAAACCACATTGCCAAAGACGTGGGGACGTGGTGTGAGGGGAGGTTGTGACTGCAGCCTCTTAGCCTTCCCCCTTTAGCCATGCTGTGGGGAAAAATGCTGGTGTTCACTGCAGGAGGCCCTGGCAGTGGAGTCCGATGCCCACCTCTGCTCCAAGAGGGACCCGTGCAGTGTGGGAAGCATGCGCTGCATACCCCCGGATTGCCCCAGCTCTGTACTGCTCCCACGTCTCTCTCGTGCGCTCGTGCATGGAACCATGCAGGCTCTGGAGCGGCTCTCAACAGTCCTTCCACTACAGGGGCTGGAGCCCATCACGTCCCAGGGCCTTCCTCCCCGCCAGACCTCCCCTCCCCGAGTGGCTTGATTATAGGGTAGCCATTCAAATCATCTTAATGAGCTCAGCCTGCTGCTGAGAGGCACCAGTAACTATGGCAACTTCATTCAAAGGTGTCGTGCATGGTGGCTGTGTCAGGATTTGTGTTTTGGGGATCTGATTGGAGGAGACAGACGAAGGTGGGAGTCCTTTGGGAATTCGGGCTAGATTGCACGAGGGGTTTCATTTGAAGCGGTGACAGGTGGCACTCTCGGGGGGCAGAGGTCTGAAGCAGACAAGTCCCCTTTTGTCCAAGGACCCACTGCCCACAGTCCCAGGAGACCCAGGGGCCCTACACGCTGGCAGAGCACACTGCAGTGGTGCAGGACTCTCCCCTCCATCACTATCTCAGCCATCACTGTGAAGGCAATATCAAATTGGTCTTGAATCTCAGAAAAGAGCTTGGACTTGGCTTTCTTCTGACACCCAGGGAAAACAAGTTGTCATTCAAGGCTAGAGGTGGAGCATTGCTGGTCTGAGAGCAGGATCAGGCCCACACTCCCACCTGAGGTGATACAGCCAAAGCCTGCACTGTGCTGCTCACTCTTTGCCACTCCAGCCATGCTGCTCATCTCACTTACACCTAGGTCAGTCATAAGGCACTTGCAGAAATTACGGGGTTTGTGTCTGCTTTACATTAGCAGCATGGAGAGCCAGAACAGGCATGTTTTCCTAGTAAATTGCTGCCATCCGACTCTGGGCTGACTTACACAGGGCACTGGATTCAAGGAGGAAATTATTCTAATATGTCAGTGTCACTGGCAACCATAAAAACCTTTGTCCAGCTGCTACAGACCTCTGTGGTCACATAGCTTATGCAGGTAAAATAAACAGGGCCTGGACATGGGCTGCATCACTGCCCAGCAGGTTAAATGCTGGCTCCAACCCCTGCATGGTTTTGCCTGGATCCAGCTGGTATCCCCACAGCACAGCTTTGGGGAGGCTCTTTCCCTGCAGGAAGCATGGGTGAGGCCACTTTGTTTCGAAGGAAAGTGCTGCTTGGATGCACAGTGTGCCTGGGGAAGGCACCATGTCCCTCGGTGCCTGGTTTGCTGAGCACTCATCCGACTGCCACTGCACTGACCTGGGTAGCGCTGCCCAGACAAACCCCTGGCACTAGTGCGAGGTGGCTTTAAACTCCACGCTTTGGGTAGCGTGTCTGCATGGTGCACCCCACGGTGATGCCACAAAGAGTGGATCCTCCCAGATCAAAGCCCATCAGCTCATCCTGTCAATGGTATCGCACAGAGCTTGCCACAAAGTTTTGTTTGCTTGTGTCAGTGGCCTAATTTCCCTCTCAGTCTCTTTGGTGCAAACAAATCCTACAGAAACCGGAGCTTTTCTATAGACACCACTTTTAATACGCCATTACATGCCCACTGAGAATCGGGCTGGTGAAGTTATTCCAGACTCACACATGTGCATCTTGGACCGGTGTCTGGTCCCTGCTGAATTTCTGTCTCAGTGAGGTGTAAGGATTTTTTTAAGCACTGCTTGGATTGCATCAGCAATAAATTCGTGTTTATAGGCTCAGTAGCTGAAACCTGCTTTTAGGGGAATGTGACTGAATAGAGAGTATAGTCTGGGTGGAAAGGTGGGGATTTCAAGGGTCACAGGTTGCAGCCAAGAAAAGCCACCCTGTGGACACCACACCTTGAAGTCTGCTCAGCCTTATATTTGTAGAAATAAGCAGAAAGAGAAATGTTCTCCACATATCTCTGAATCCGAAATAAAAAATGTTTCCCACTCAGGCTGGAGCTGTTCCTGACTTTGTCTTCTTGCCCATTTTAATTAATCCAGCTAGGATCACAGTTACTGGGAATGCAGCATAGGAGAGGCACAGAGGCAAGCAGTCAGGATGAAAGCATGGTAGGAATTTTTGGATGAATTGCATTTTTTTCCACTGGAAAATGCTGATTTTTTCAAAACTGACACTTATTTCATGAAAGGTCAGTTTTGATTAATTTATCGAGTCAGAAAAAAATTTGGAAGGAGTTCTGAATTTGTCAAAATGAAGTGTTTTGACATTCTCAAAGGAAAAAAAAAAAAGTTTTTTCCAGTTCAGTTGACCTCTTGTTTTGAAATTTGAGCTAATTGTAATTAAACATTTCAGAAAGATTAATACTTGGAAATCAGACTTGGAAGGGACACTCAGCTCATGAATGTCTTTAAGGTTTCAACATTAGGACAAGCTGTGGTGGAATCCTTTGTACCATCTGAGACATTGGCATCGTCCTCACCTCAACACAGGATGACACACAAGAAAATGCAGCCTTGTCCTGTGAGCTAGAGTTATCTCTCAGCCAACCATGCAAAAGCTTTTCCTATTTCCAGGTTTACAGCAGATGGACCAGCTCATTTGAATAGGGACAACTGCAGCTGACAGTGGTGGGCAAACAGCTCTGATGCACAGGTCAGACACAGAACTCCCAAAAAGTTGACTTTTCAAATGATCCTGTTGGCTGCTGACCCCATCCTGAGCAGACTCTGCTTTTCAGAAGGGAAGAAGACCCCCCACTTCATCCCACACAAGGTGCAGCCACACCCAAAGAGCCAACTGCAGTTGATGGTCTGAGGATTTGGAGAGCTGAAGCTAGCTCCCGGCTTCAACACCTAAGATCACAAAAAAGTTGTTTGAAGCTCAAAATCCCAAAATATTTGGTATTGTGGTCTCACTGGAAGCTGTTGAGTGTGAGATGCTGCCCTGTGCTGCTAGCCCTTCAGTTACTGCCTGTGAGGGACTGTTGTGCTGTGATGCGCCGCTTACAGTCTGCATGGGCAGACTGTAACCCTGACGTGCAAAGGTCATGTGAGGATGCCTCTATCTGAACACTTAGTCTGAAAACTTCAGCTGCCATTTTGGAGCTGCAGAGACCCAGGCCTCTGCCCTCAGACCCCAGCCCTAGCTGATGGCCAGGAGCCAAGCAGCCCGCACAGGCTGAGAATCAGGAAAGTTGATGGGCAGCAGATTTGTGCACAGCCTGGCTTGGCTGTGTCGGCAGCGGATGGTCCACGCTCTTCTCCTGGCACGGAGCAGCTCCAGGCAAGCAGCAGGATGGGTGGGAGCTGCCAGCTTTCCGGCTCCATTCCAGAGCGGGGAGAGACGCTGAGCACACATGGCCTCTGGGCTCTGTAATCTCTAGCCACAAAGCTCTCCTCCAAATTGCATTTGTGCTCATTGGAAGTGATTACATTTTCCTGGAAGGATTTGACCCTCTGGCTGCTGACTGTGATGGCAGTGCTCCTCTGAACGGCTGCTGGCTGAAGTCTTGGCGGAGTAACAGCCAGCAGGAGCTCGGAGCTCACTGCCTTCCTGTCCTTGGAAGCTGCTGTGGAGGCTCCTGGCTTGCACAGGGTCAGATGGGCAGAGCGGTACTCCAGTGCAGAGGAGGAGGTATTTCACCCCCAGGAGAAAGCCTGCAGGGGAAGAGGGCAGAAGGCCAGGAGGACAAGCTGGGTGCGGCTGCCTCGCCAGCCTGAGACATAAACCAGACAGGACCAAGAATGCGACACCGTATCGCATTAGGCATTTATGCAACATTAGTGCTGCGGGAACAGCCAAGGTTCAGGGGTTTTGAGGTTTGCTCAGAGCCCAGAAGGCTTCTCTGGACTAGCCTGATAAGTGGGTGGGTGCTGAGCTATGGGAGAGAGCTCCAGTGTTTCACGCCAAGCAGACTCAGTGCACAAGAGCTGTAACCAGCACCTTCTCAGGGCGTGAGTCTTGCCCCTCTCCAGCCCCACAGAGATCCTGGGAATGTCTCAGCAGTTCAGATGAGTCCAGCTCTCCATCTAAAACAACCTGTTAACTTCGCAGAGCCTAGGATCAGGAGAGAAACTCGCCTCTTTTTTTTCATGGATCCGGGTCCCTGGGTAGCCCTGAGGGAGGAGTTCCCCAGGGTGCTAGTGGCAGTGACTGTATGAAGCTGAGATGCACAGCTGGAGACAGATGTTGTTACTCTGGGTCCCTGGACATAGGTCTGATTAGCTTGGAGCAATAAGAGTTACTCCTAGCTCCAAAGCCTGTGGCTGTGCAACTTCTGTTATTCCCTTTGACTTCTGGGTATTTCTCTGCACCTATTTATAGGAACATGACAAAAGTTATGGATGGTCCAAGTTGCTGTCATCTGCCTGCATTGCTTCCTCCTGACCACACTGCCCTGTCCCATGGAGGGAGATGGAGAACAGCTCAGGGTCTGCATTCCTCAACATACCCTTCCCTTCAGGAAGTGTCCGTGATGGACCCAAGCATATCACAGTGCTGAGAATGAAGAGGAGAGGAAAGGAAAATGCCTCTTTTTGTCTCCTAGATGGACCAAGTTAAAACTAGGACATGAAAAGAACCCTAACACTTTTGTGAAAGACACAGTTTGTGGACAATTACTCTGCCCATGTTTCATGGACAAAACAAACGTGACAAACCATAAAGTTAAAACCACACGAAGTGCAGAAAGTTCACAGTTGTCTCTTTCACATCTGGGTTAAACAGATTCAGCCAGATTCAGTAGATCTTACCTGTCAGATCTTACCCAGGGTCCCAGTGCTTATGCCCTCATAAGCGATAATATGCTGCGTAGTACCATGAATGATCAGAAATTATGCCCTTGGGTACACCTTATCCACCCAAACAGTGAAACAAACTGGTTTAACAGCAGCGCCACCAACTTGTACAGGTATATGAAGCACCCTAGAGCAAAGTGAGGCTTTCAGCAACAGCTCAGCTCTGGTGCTGTCTTGAAGAAGGGTAGAAAATATTTTCAAATGCCCTGGCAGTAATCAATTTATAGGTTTTGAAGAGAGAGAAAGAGTTTTCTGTTGAAGTCCTGGCCTCAGGCCTCTCCAAAGAGCAAAGGGACAGAAGTCTTAATGATTGCAGCAGTCCTTATGGTTTTCAAAGCCATGATTTCCCTCTCACTTGTACAAAGCTGGGGCAAGTGCAATTGTTTCCTTGCAAACTCCGGTCCATATTACTTGGTCACCCAGTCTGCCTTTGGCCAGGACGAACTCATCTTCTGAGCATGGATCAGTATGTACTGATGAAGAAAGATATTCAGTCCTAGAAAACACACCTCTGAGTAGTTCCTGCCATAAATTCTCAGGTATTTCTGTGTAACTGGTTTAGGGATTTAGTTCTTGCTGTTTTGATCCCATCTCAGGATTTGCATCAGACTGGGAGGAGCCTCTACCCCCCTGCATCTCCTGTAATACCAATGGGAAAAAAACTGCTTCAAGGAATACCACCATCCGAAGGACCTCTTCCCATGCTTCACTCCCTGTATAGGTGGACATGCACTCCTGAACATGCAGACTAATCCCCTGCCAGAGTCCCATGTACTGAGCCAGGACAAATCTGGTGACTCCTGATGCACTTCCAGTGGGCACCAAGAAAAGAACCAGATGAGACAGTTGCCATGATCCCTCTCTGTTGCTGAAGGCCAGAGGCCAGAGGCAGCCATGGCCAGCCATCCCAATGGCTGTGTGGGAGCCTCCGGACAGTGTGAGACTGCTGTTCTCTGCCTTCCACTCCTGCAGGGACAGGCAGCTCCCGGCAGGTGCTTTCCATGGGTCCTGGGAGCATGCTGCCGGGGAGCGGGAGGTCTGTAATTACAGAGATAACTCACACCATGTCACCTAACAATGATACATGAAAATGCTACATAAACCCGTCTATCTGGTGCTCTCGATTTATCTTCTGCCTCTCTATTTATTTCTTCCTCCAGCCTATCGCTTGGTACCGTGCAGGAGCTGGAAATGCCAGCTGCTGAAAATGCAATTTGTTTTGATTCACCAACATCTCCCAAAATATCTCCATGACCCCCTGAATTTTTTTGCAATGAATTATGATAATGATGATTTTTATTTATATTAACAAACTGCAGTAGCTCAGCATGACCAACAAATATATATATATAAACCCCAAACAAATATACATACATTACTTTTTTATTTTAAATAACAAGGCCTTAAACCTGTATCAAATAGGGATGGCTTTTCTCTCTTCGCATTTTCTAAAAGCCATCAGTACCAAATTTCTACCCTAATTATAACAATGCTTCTCCTAATGAAAGAATTCATTTGCCTTCTCTAATCAGCTGGCTGGCTTCGGAAATTGCAGCTGATCAGTGTGGAGGAGGGGCTGCAATAAAGATTTGAAGGAGGCAACTCACAGTTTCCAAGGTACCGCAGAAATTAGGAAGCCACATCCACGGGAGGTGTAACTTGGTGATGCTGCTGAGAACCACATCACAGTGCTGATCTGGGTCTCTGGGGAATCCAGCTCTGAAGTCCTGGAGACCTTCCTGCCCCTGTGCAGCCCCACTCTGCTTCCAGGAGGGGGAACTGTGAGCTGCAACCAGGGGTGGAGAGGAAGAAAAGCTGCTAGTGAAAAGTGATTTCAAAGCACATTAATCCGCTCTTGTTGCTTTTTTCATGGGAGGAGAACAGAGATGCTGATGCAAAAAGACAGCTTCTCCCCATCCCCGAAAGGCTGCAGGCAGCAGAAGAGCAGGTTCTGTGAATCCCAGGGCTTTGGGGTGTTTCTGCCAGCCATGCAGGGCTGCACGAGCCCCACACTGGCTCCCTGATGGCTTTTGGGGTATCTCTGTGGCTGGACCACAGGCTGTGTGCTCATGCACCTGCAAATGAGGACTGCTCACTCTCACCCTGCTTTTGGACACAAAGCAATGGGGCTTGGGGGCCTATGTGTGGCACAGCAGTGTGTGTCCCCTCTCTTAACCCTTTCTCCATCAGTCCTGTCACAGTAGCATGCTGGGTCTTCACAGACTGCACCCTGGAGCAGAGGTCTCAGCATAAGCTGCTGGGAGGGGGCCCATGGCAGCACCCAGTTCTCCCCCTCCTATCAGACCCACATCCTAGCACAGTCTCCACATGCCCAAACAGTCCTTATGCCAAGCTCCATCCAGGTGATTTGTGAGGGCATGGGAGCTACAAACAGGGAGCAATAGGTATAATGATAATCAAACAAGTCCTTTAAGACTTTTCAGGACCCCTGGGTGCTAATCTGCCTGAAGAGAAACTGAGTGAGCATGTATCACTATGCCTGAAGGCTTAAATTGGTCAGTGGATGTTAGCAATATCTGATGATTATCTCATTCCACCAGTGACTAGTGACAAAAGCCCTCACAACATGTTGAAGGCTGTCTCAGGGACATAGTCCAGAAGTCTGAGTGGTGCAGTTCTTCACACGGTCCTGGCGTGGACCCACTTTCTTCTGCCAAGCAAGTCACTCATGCTCTGTGTGCTTCTTCTGCCCTGTAATGATGATGCTCAGTGCGGTACGTGGCATTAGGGTATACCATATGGACCACTGCACCTCTTGATTCTGGTCAAGATTGGTTGTGACTGTAGGTGCAGTCACAGCAAAGCAGTGTGAAGCCACCTCCTACACCATAGGAGATTCAGAATTACCACAACTGAAAAAGCTGTGGTTAGAGTCTTACTCATGTACAAAGACTTACTAAACAGGAAAAAGCATCAGGCAATCTGGGACCAGTTCCAGGGTATGGATAACTGGGTAGTCTTAGGAGCAACTGGTATTTAAGACCTGCTCTTATGAAGCCTTAGGAGACCAGAGAATTTGCTGACTGGTGGTCCAAATGATGCTGACTGTGAGGCTGACTTTGGTTTTGTGTTGGGAGGGATGTGGGTTGAGCTGCATGCACCAGCCTGATGCCACCAAGCAGCATGACAGAAGGTGCTAGGCTGTGTGGCTTTGTACAGAGAACCTGCCCAGTGGGGTGCTGATTTAGGCAAATGTGGTCCTTCTTGGGTCTTGGGACATGAGGAGATGGAGGGTTTTAATGTCTCAGTCACTGTTAATTTTTCCTTTTCAGTCTGCAGTCTGCGCTAGGACGGAGTCAGTGCACACGGATCTGCTTCTACTTGTAAGCCTGAATGTTCCTAACAGGAAAATGGAGGCACCCACAGTGTCTGAGGGTATCAAGTGGGCTCAGAGATTCAAAGCAGAGTGCTGCAATGAGGTCACTACACCTATGAAGAAAGACCCTACCCTTGCAGGTCCTGGGTATCCTCCTGGAAATATGCACAGTCCGTGACTTAAAAATCAAAAAGCACCTTAGGTTTGGCCATGGGTGGGCATGGTAGGATGTTGTATCCCAACCTCCCATCTGTCTCCTCAGCAATCCTTCCAGCACCAATTCTCCATCCTGCTCTGTCCTCTCAGACTGTTGCAGTGCTGGAATTTGCAAACTCATTGATGCAAGCCCTTGTCTCATGATTTCACAAATTTTGGGAAGTGCAACAGGAACAGCTGGAGCCAGACCTATGAGCTTGAATGAATGGGTGAGACCCAGCAGCTCTGGATCAGGTCTGGACAGGGATTGAGTCTGGGATGATGAAGTGTTGATGTGATCACCAGATGTTTCTAGTAAGAATAATGCAACCCTTTCACTGTATGGTGAAATCGGCAAAAGAGTTTAAACCCAAAATAACCCCAATATAGTTGACCAGCAGCACTGCCCCAAAATGCATGTTTACCTTTGGGTCACCAGCACAGACACAGCATGGACAAGTGTAGACTATAAGCAAAATTCTTTTAAGACAAAAGCAAAGGACCACAATGTGCACTGAGGATAGACAGAGATCAGCCAACAACCCAAGTGCCTGGAGACTGCAAGTATATGCAGGTATAGTGAGATTCTTGTCTCCTCCTACCTAGCCACAGGTATTGCCTTCCAGATGACCCTCCAAGAAGGTGCAGATCTCTTAAATAGATGGTTCTACCTGGGTGTTGCCCTAGGCTATATCACACTTTCTTTTAGGTTGCACGGTTGCTGAGTAGCAGACCTTGCTATGGCTCAGGAAGGCCCTAGCCTTTCACACCATCTACTGTCACTGAGCAGAAAGGACTCAGTGACTTGGACTGCACTTTATACCCAGGAGGAAAATCTCCTTACCCTTTCATATCGTCTCATATCAGGACCCAGCCATGCCAGGGAGTCGCTGGCTGGGATAACCAGAGCATCACCAGGCATATTGGCTTTTTTCTAACCAACAGATACAATAATGTTTTAATGTTTAAATAAGATTTTATTATCATCACAATAATGACAGTGCAAGGCTGATGGAAATTGTCCTGCAAGAAGAGAGGTCCCAGAGCAGAGTTGGGAAACAGTACCTGTGTGGTGGCACCACACAGAAACACTGTCACTTGGCTGTCAAGAAACACCCAGAAGCCCTACAAAATCCCTCATGAGGAGTGGTTCTTGCAACACACACCACAGGTGCTGCATCCACATGCACATCAGTGCATACCCATGCACCTACAAGGACCCAAGCCTGGCTGGCAGGCACGCTTGCCCCAGAGGCCACGCTGCCAGGCGCCAGTGCCTGTGGGGATGCAGGGCTCACTGGCTTGGCTAGCACCACACTGGCAGCTGGAGAAGGCAGGGGATGAAGGATGCTTACATGCCGAAGCCATCAGTGCCATGGGTGCCCATGTGACAGTCACAGGGTATGTTTTCCCTTCAATGGTATAAATGCTCTCTTCAGAACAGCACATTCCCCACCACCGCTAATGAAAACACATGGTGCATTTATGCAAAAACTCCTTCTCATTCTTGTAATGACATTGGTGGTGGCAGCTCCTGTCTCCTCCTGCTGCCTCGCTCCCTCCCAAGCACCCTTGTCATTTCCCTTCCCTTTATCGACAGCCTTTAATGGGATGAGTCTTTTGCCAGCAGAAAGGAGCCAATGTGTTCTCAGCGGCTGTCAAAGGCACTTCGACTGCATAAAGAGCCTCCCATGTGGTCTCACAGTTAAAATATATATACATACAACAGACAAAACTGTCACCAATGTGCCAGAACCATCATTAGCACTTGATCTTCCTAGCACAGAGGACGTGCCTCAGCTAGTTATTTTCATCCTAAATCCTTTTTTTCTGTTCTTGTTTGAATTTGGGAACTGGGCTGGGGAAGGCTACTTCATTTCCCCTGCACTGCATGGAAGAAACACCACAGACCTGGTGGGCACATTATGTTCCCAGGAAGGAACTCTATAGCATCTCTATGAGATGCCTTTAGAAAGTGTCAGACAACCTCCCAACCTGACTACCTCCCTGCCACCCTTAGATGAGTTGTAGATGAGACTAAGCTAGCTGGAAAGTGCAGGAAAGAGAAAAACTACACAACATCAAGAGGGAGCAATAATGCGACGATGTGCTGAGCAAGAAAAGGAGCCAATTTCTCTGCTAATCAGCCCACAAGGGCCCTGCAGCACCTGCTGCTGTCAATAGGGAGCTTAGCAGGCAGACCTGGCTGTCTACAGTTGCCATAAGCGGAAGGAAGGGTGCCTTTCCTTGGAATCAATGCTGTCTGCTGCAGATCTAATGCGCCTGGACCTGTTGAGGGTAGCGGTGATTCAATTGGTTGATCCTGTCCTGTGTGCTGAGAACACCATGCAAAATGAGCGAGGCATGTGGCCTAGCTGCAGCAGCAGGTTCCCTGTCTCCCCATGTCTGCCTGTGACCAGTCTGCTTTCCAGCTGTCCTAGGGGGTCTCACCACTGGGACTATGTTGTCCATTTGCACGTGGTATCAGATGCTGGAGAAAGGAGCTGGCTCACCTGCATTCACTGAGAGATCTTGCAGCAGGTACCGCTTCCCTGTCTGCAGGGGAGGAGCTCTGCTGGCATCAGCAGCAACAGGGGATGGATATGGGATGTGTGCCATCATAGCAATCCACTTACAGGTATCCCTGCACCTTCTGCTGTCCAGACCTCAGCTCAAGAGCACCCACCCAGAGGTACATTCCAGTAAATCTTCAGAGATGATCACATCCATCGACTTCTCTACGTAGACATGCCCTGGGAGGGCAATTCCCTGTGCAGGCCCTGTGCTTACCAGCACGGTCTTTGCCTTCCCTCACCAATATTCCTCTTCAGCCAAGAAACTGTCCTGCCAACCAGCTTGTCTAGACCCAGAAATAGGAAAATGGACCCAGGTACCAAGAGTAAATTTTCTTTAAGATCCCTGGTAGGACAAGTTTCTTCTGTCTCCCCAGCTCTGGGAGCACGATAAGATTAAAAAGCAACTGCAGGGGCTGCTTGCTGCCGCCCAGAAGGAGCCACTGCTGACTGGTGGTGAGGCTGTTCAGGGCTGCAGAGTCCAGGGCAGGGCTTGTGCTGCCCAGCCAGCTTTGGTCTCATAAAGCAGCACCAGCCACAGCCATGTCCCCCTGGGACACGGGGAGCATGTGTAGGTGGGTGGAGTCCTCAGCTGCCCTCCTGGGATCAGCCAGTCTAGCCACCTTCATCTCAGAGAGCTTGGTGAGAGAAACAGGCAGAAACAGGCCGCAGTGATGAATACGTTGGAGGATGCCGTGTGGTTTCACAGACAGAAAGAGAGGCTAAATTCATCTACTAAATTATTCACTGTAAATTTTTGCTCTGTTCTAGCAGACAAACATCCAGCAGCTATATAATAGGGAAATTCAGTATATATCATAGTAGTTAGACATGTATCCATTACGCACAGCAGTTGTTAATCTTCAGTGAACGTATTTAATAATAGCTATTTATGTAACATACATTAACTACCCTTTTTATACTGAAATTGAATGCATATTTGAGAACCTTAATTCAAAGCACTACTTAAAGCTGAGTCTCTGAGTCAGGGTAGTAAGGATTTCAGAAGAGGGATATTTAAGTACTTTGGAATAAAGAAAGGTGACTGGAAAGAAAACCTCTAACAAAAGAAAACACCCAAAGAGGTTTTTTACACTTGAAATCCTTTTGGAGTGTGGACTGGAGCCATGTGGCCGAGAGGGGAGCCACAGGCAAAGGGAAAATGTGGTTATTGCAAGCAAGAGAGATTGCTGAGTGCCCTGGAGGCACTGGAGCCCTGAGGACCTCAGCCTTTCATGAGGGATGAGTCGGGCTCAGCAGCTGCCTTGGGCACCAAAGGCAGCCCCGGGCCCTGGGAATCTCCTGTTGGCAGCACTGCTGATGCGCAGCGCCTGGCTCCAGCCCAGGGTGTGAGAGGAGTGGGGTGAGGTGGGGTGGGGTGAGATCCGGAAGCACCATGGTTCCTCCAGCCTTGCAACAAAACCCACCACAGATCTCCCTAGAACGGGAAGGAAAAGAAAAATGCAAATTCACAAAGCACTGCTGGAGTCCACCCATCCCCAAGGGAGTCCCCACCCCACTAGGGATGTGAGTATCCTGAGCTCACCAACCCGGTGCCAGGGATGCTGCTGGACTAGAACATCCTAAACTATCTCAAAAATCATCCCCCTATTTTTCTCTTTTAATCACCTCCTCAATACACAATCATTAGACTAGACAGAGGACAGAGGTGGGTACGAGAGGTGGTAACGATAAAGGGTCAAAGTGGGACCTGATTGTGAGTTGGGGCTCTGGACCTCCTCCCTGGGAACATGCATGGCTCCTGGCTGCTTAGTCATGCAGGACCAGGGTGTCCTGCTCCCACCCTGCACTCAGCAGCTGCCTTCTCCATGCTTGCTGCTCCTTAACAGCCTTCAGCCCTCCTGCTGCCCTTCCCAGTTCCTCCCCAGCCTCCCCACGTTTTACTCATTTTACTGATTGATTCCTAAATCAGACAAGTTAAAATGAGTTTTTCTGTGAGCAGTG
The DNA here is from genome assembly GCA_027574665.1 of Rhynochetos jubatus. Classification (NCBI taxonomy): domain Eukaryota; kingdom Metazoa; phylum Chordata; class Aves; order Eurypygiformes; family Rhynochetidae; genus Rhynochetos; species Rhynochetos jubatus. Next base: position 1,897,933 of record CM050672.1, on the reverse strand, counting down.
GAGTTGTGGCACCTGCTTTTTTCTGGCTTCATGTCTTGGAGTGTGAGAGATCATAGAAGTATGTTGAAGGCTGGACAGTTTTAATTGGACTTCTGCATGGGGATTCTCTGTGGTCTAATACTCTGGTTAAGATCCCATTGCTTTTTCACTTTGTGAGGACACTGACTGGAATTTCCCCTCCTGTTTCACTGAACTTTGTAGTCTCCCAGCATCTGTCCTGCTGATTCAGACTGTCGACTCCCTGAGGCCGGGACCACCAGTTTCTTCAGTCCTAGAGAAACAGCAGGTGCTGAGGTTAGCATGTAAGAAGAGAGTGAGCACATAGCAATCCTCTCCTGATGGCCAGCCAAAAGGCTTCTAACCCAAGGGTGCCTTTGAATCTAACATCCCTTGATGAATTTTCCTCTTGTGAGTGTGTCCGTGGAGTTGCACTTTCACTATGTATTGTGTGAAGTGCTGCCTCCTGTTTAATATGAACGTCGTATCCATCAGCTCTGTGGGAAGTTTCATTGTTCTTGCAATGGAAAGAGAGAAGAGCCAACAGCAGCCCACCCTCTCGGGGCCAAGCATTATTTTACTGACTCCTGTCACACTCTCCTTCATACCTCTCCAGAGACAGGACCAGAACTGCCCAGGCTTGAAGGCAGAGCCCACCTGAGATTTACATGGGCATAGACCGACAGCTTCTGGTCTTTACATTTCTGGTCTTTATCCATTTCCTAATAATTCCTAACATCTGATTTGCTTTTTCTAACTACTGATGAGCACAAAGATGACATTTTCAAAGATGTATGTATTATAAGACCAAGATCTTGTTTTCTAGCAGTGACAGGCAGCTCACAGTACTTTATTTAATACATAAAGTTAGGACTGTATTTTCCCATGTATGTTAGTTTCCATTTATCTACATGGAATTTTATGTGGATGGATGTGGAAGGAACACCACCCTGGGTCTCCCCATCTCTCTCCCCATCCACCTGCCTCATTTCCCCAGAGCCATTCCCCTTCTCCCTCTGCCATGGTTTAAGCCCAGCCAGCAACTCAGCACCACATTGACGCTTGCTCACTCCTTCCCTGGTGGGATAGGGGAGAGAAAATAGAAGGAAAGGCTGCTGGGTTGAGACAAGGACAGGGAGGGATCACACACCAGTTATGGTCACAGGTAAAAACGGACTTGGGATACCTGTGGGAAAAAGTCAATTTAATTTGTTACTGATCAAATCGCAGTAGGTTAATGAGTAATAAACCCAAATCTTAAAAACTCCTTCCCCCCACCCCTCCCTTCTTCCCAGGCTCCGCTTTGCTCCCCATTTCTCCACCTCCTCTCCTCAAGCAGCGCAGGGGATAGAAAATGGGGGTTGGGGTCAGTCCATCACGTTGTCTCTGCCGCTCCTTCCTCCTCAGAGGAGGATCGTCACACTCTGCCCCTGCTCCAGTGTGGGGTCCACCCACAGCAGACAGTCTTCCACTAACTTCTCTATTGAGAGTCCTTCCCACGGGCTGCGGTTCTGCATGAACTGCTCCACTGTGGGTCCCTTCCATGAGGTGCAGTCCTTCAGGAGCTGCCTGCTCCAGCCTGGGTTTCCTAGGGAGTCACCGGCTCTTCAGGCATCCCGCTGCTCTGGCATGGAGTCCTCCCTGGGCTGCAGGCAGATCTGTGTCCCACCATGACCCTCCATAGCTGCAGGACACAGCTGGTCTCACCATGGGCTGCCAGGGAACCTCTGCTCTGGCCACCTCCTCCCCACCTTTCCGCACTCACCTGGATGTCTGCTTTGTTGTCTCTCTCACACCCTACTCCTCTGTCCGCTTCAGGTTCTCCAGCAGTTTTTTTCTCCTCTTAAATGTGTTATTCCAGAGGTGCTACCATTGTCCCTGACTGGCTTGGCTGTGGCTCTGTGACTGGACTCTGTGAACCATCACTTCAGTGTGCTGGGGACAGGCAGAGCTGATGCAGGCAGGGGGATGCCTGAGGCAGCCTTCAGCTCATCCTCACAGCCTGCATGTGCAGCAGTGCTGGAGACGGGCTGCTCAGAGCTGTGGGTGACACCTGCGAGATGGATGGTGTCATGCCCAGGGCACTGACACCCCTGGGAAGAAGGATTTGGCCGGTACAGTCGCATGGGGACTGGGAGTGAACAAGAGATGGCATGTGTGCTTGCATTTTGTTGTGGTTCCCATTTGAGGCTGCTGCAGAGCTAGACAGGGAAGGGGCCTTCCATAGGTTACATGGGGTGCCTGTGCTCTGGAAAACCAGCCTTGCTGGCCTGTTCTTTCCAAAGATTAGGCCAAGAAAAGCTACTAAGACAAATGTGGTTTGATTTTCTGGCTAGGAGAGAGAACTTCACCCTGCTCAAGGCCTGGGATTCTGCTTGATCACAGAAGATCCTGCAGCAAGATATACAAGGGAATGAACACCTTTGAATGATGGAGACTCCATCACGTGCCAGAGCAAGCTGTTTAAGGGATTTATCTTGCTGACTATGAACACTGGCACTCAGGTCCCTCTCCCAGTTTGTCTGGCTGTACCCTCCACCTGCTAGCTGATATTCTGCCTTTGTCTGCTAGTGATGTAGTTTTTGGTACCTCCTCGTCTCAAAGGTGCTTCTCAACTCAGATGAGACAGATATTAACATCTTGGATTTAGCAGTGATGTTAATACCTTGCACTTCTTTCCTCTCTCATTGCACCACAGGTTTCCAGCACCTCAGACCATCCCTGGAACTATTTTCTGATGATTTTCAAATTTGCCACTGACCTTTTCAAAACGTAGACCTCTGGCATAGACAGGGAGTTGCGCGATCGCCTTGGTAAGCCATGTCCAAAGGTGATGCCATGTCCCTGCTGCAAACTGGCATTTCCCTGCTTTCACAGCCAAGAGCTGTTCCAGGTCTGGCAGCTGCATCACAGTGACTTCTGGTTTGTTCATTATCCACGACATCTGTTTCAAAGCTTTTACTTTGTGGGATGCAGTCACCACTCTTTGTAAAGGCCAGATTGTTCCTTGGATTTGGAAGAGGTTTTTGCCCTTTTTGAAAACCTAGAAAATGAAATGAGTGGGTTTGCAACAAGAGCTGCATGGAAAAGAGATTCCTTTCCGTTCATTTGCAAACTGTACATTTGTTTGTTTGTTTTTAAAGTTATTCAAGCTTGGAACAAAGATAAAGGTTTTCCAAATTATTGTCAAATTGATTTTTAAAGGGTTTGGAGTCAATATTTCATTTGACAGTATTGGAATACTTTGCTTCAATCAAGCTTTTGGATTTTTCAAAATTAAATGAAAGGGAGTTTTTAAACTGAAGAATGTTTCAGACCCAAAAAATCAAAACATTTCATTCTGAACATGTCAAAACTGGCCATTTTAAATGTTTTCACATGTTTTTTCTCCAATAAACAAAATTGGGCAAAATCACCGTAATTTTGCAAAATACTTCAGAGCTGACAAACTTGCATTTCCAATGTAGAAAAGTTGCACAAAACAAAACTCATTAATCTCCACTCCCAGTGTGGCAGTGGGGGGAAAAAGACCTCAAAAAATGCAAACACTGGAATTCCCAGGCAAAAACGAATTCATTCACTCTCCAGATAAACAGCATTTCCCGCTCCTAATTTTTGCTGATAAATTGCAGCTCACTCTATCTGCATGCACGGCACACAGCATGCCGAGCCAGTCAGCAGCGTGTGCATTTTGCCCTGCTCACCTGCCTGCTGGGAGGAGACTGTGTAGGTCTCCACTGGTCTGCAGTGGTTTGAACTGGACAGCATCCCCTCCATGACTGCACTCCAGTTTATCACCGCAGATAATTGCCCTTCCATTCCTGGCCGGGGGCTGTGTGGAGTCCACCAGCCTCATTTCACTGAAAGTCCCTGATGAGACGTAAAAACACCTCGGCACAAATCTAAACAATGTGTCTGCTTAATGGTCGCCGAAGGGGCATTTTCCTTAGGAGCAAATCCATCACGTCGGTGCGTGTCAGACTCCAAGGGTTGGCTCTTTAGACTGAAAAGGCTGTGGCACACTCAGCTCCACTCACCAACTGCAGCATACCCACTGCTGTGCTCCTGGGTGAGACAGGGTTTATATGAGATGTGACTAAGCACCCTCCAAGTATTAATGCTGCAAGTCTGAGGTTAATTAGTCTCCACAAATCAAAGCAAGGCTAGCTCCAGGCATGGGAGCATCCCATGCCTGCTCTCCAGTAATGTGTTCCTGCTTTCTCCCTCTGGGCTCGTGCCAGCGCCTCCTGGCTTGCAGAGGGGGCTCGTTGTGGCAGTGGACAGAGACATCCCACCAGCCCCACATCCCTTGGCAGGAGGTGCCCAGCTCTACCCAGCCAAGGCAAAAGGAGCTGATCTCCTCTGCTCCCCAGCTCCCTTGCTGATTGATTTATGGAGTGTGAGATTAAGGGTTGGAGCTGGTAACAGGGAGCTTTGAAATGAATGAAATTCCAAAGAGGATTTATAAGGGTATCCGAGCTGCTCTGGCAATGACACATTTAGGAGCTTTGTGCCAGGTGGGGATGACAGAGGAGCAGTGGGACCGCAAAGAGTGCTGGTACCCAGCAAACTGCTGGCACTGTTGCAAGGGGGGCGAGTGGCTGGACACACAGAGTTCCATTCCTCTCTTCCTGGGGTGCAGTAATTGACCAATATAGATTGGGTGTCAAGGAAGCATCACAGTCTTGCCTTGACTAAGACAAGGTGTCTCAGCGGGTACAAGAACCTCTCTTCTCGAGGTTTTCATGCATCAGTTCCCTGTTCTGCTGTGAATGTGCCACCCATGGGCACTGAACACTGCCTGAAGGTTTGGTGTCATCTGTACATTGTGTCACCTGGGTGGATAGGCCCTGCAATCACTGCAGGTTAATTTGTAAAGCAATTGCAAAGCACCTTCAACCACTTACTTTCTTGCATGTGCTTCTGATTTCTGAACTATGGTTCTACATTGACTTGGCAGCTCCCCAGTGGCTTCCTTGGAGCAGTGGGACACCTGCATGCACAGATCAAGGCTCTCATTTCTTTATCACCAGGAAGACTTTGCAGTCCAACAGGGAGGTGCCAGTGCTACGAGCATCTTGGGTCGGCCACCTGTGATAACAGGAGGTCTGTCTCTCTCCCTTACATGTCAGTGATTAAATTTTGCCCTCAGCTGATCACAAGCTGCTGAAGTAGGAACACAGGCCTGAGGCAGATTTGTATTACACTGGGCATCTGAATATGGGTGTGAGGTTTTCTGTATCATTTGAGCAATGCCCAACACCACCATTTCTTGAGCACTGTGCTGTCTTTCCTAAAATCCTAGCAGCAGAAACCCTGGGATTCAGAGTAAGTTTTGCCTTTCCTGTGTCCTTGAACTCCTGTGCATCCTGCAGCAGCATACAGATGGAAAAGCAAGTGCATTTAAATACTCACAAACCAGCAACAAGGAAACCCAGCTAGCCCAGTCTGAGTTTCTGGAAGGGGAAAACTCTTGCATCTACCCTTCTGCACCAAAGCTCCAACACAGTCGGTGGGAGTGGCTGGTGAGCAGCTGCAGAATCACTCACAGGTCTCTGGGCAGAGCAGCACCCAGCTAAGCAGAGGGACCCCAGCTCAGGGACAGGTCAGGGAAGCAATGAACACACCTTTCATGACAGCCAGCTCAGCACCAAGGCAGTCACACACCAGGCCTCATCCAGCCCCAGCACAGCAGGACATGGCTGATCGAAGCCCGATGGATCAAGGCAGATCAAAGCTCCCCTTTTATCTCAGTCTCCCTTCTGTCTTCTTCCACAGTTGGAGGGCGTGTGTTCCCCTTCTTTGTAGATGTTCCATCCCTTTCTTTAAATCTTCACTTAAATCCTTCCTTTCTTCTCCAGCATGCAGCTGAGTCCTTTCCGAGTGTGCTGTTGTAATGCCCATGGAGGATCCTATTCTAAAGGCATAAATTACATGGCACCGTGTCGGCTCCCTCTCCGAAGCATCTTTTTCAGGTAACACTTTGTGTTAAGTGCACATTAACCAGTCCTGAACTGCTCCAGCATCACAAAGAGCAGCTCAAGGGGACACCCCTCTGCCTGGCATTCATTAGGATCAATGTTGACAGCACAGCCCAAACCAGGATGAAGTCTGACACCTCCCCTCCTTTCTACTGCTGGGGCTGCCATTACCTAATTGGATCCAATGTAACATATTACAGTACATATTATGAGATGACACAAATTGGGTTTGGCTCTTTCTCAGCAAACAAGGGGGCCTCAGTTATTGTATGAGCACAGCAAGAAGAAAATACATAGGTGCCCATGTAATCCCCAGTCTAAGGGAGCCCTCTGGGCTGAGGTACCTAGCCCAGAACAAGTCACAGGCTGCTGCTGACCCCTTTAACCTGCAAAATGGGGTGGAAGTGCTGTTTGGGCAGCTCCTCAGAGCTGGCTATAGCAGAGGGCTCATAGTTCACCCAAGTCTTGAGGGCTAACCCAAATGCCCTGACCTAACCTTGTTGATGAGGGATAAGCCATTTACAGGGGCCTGGTTGTCTAAGGAAAACAAGGCATCCGAGAATAATAACTAGTTTTGGCACTGTGGGCTTAAGCATGAGGTCAGTTCTTCATGAAGTGGGAGACCTGGCAGGGTTGCAGAGGATTGTTGTTGAACATCAAAGACAGTGAAGCCAGATCTCAACAGCATCTGAACCAGATAAGCTTTAGAGGACTCTGTTTTCAGATTGTTCAGACCAACTCATCACTGTTGTCTTGGCTTTTTGTCCAGGGTCCTGCAGATCCACCGGGCTCCTCTGGGTAGAGGATGTGCACAGAGCATCTCTCCTCTAGCCCTCCTGTCTGGATCCCCAGCAGAGACACGAGGGCACCATGTCTGAAGGTGCAGATAGATGTTGTCATTAATTCTGAACACAGTCAGCATTGCCCTCTAATTCCTCTTGAAGCTCTTTGCTAACCACAAGTGGTCAGTCTACACTGTGTAGAAAGAGGGTTAAAGTGCTTAGTGTTTACTGTGTTTATAGTAAATGCAGATGATGGTGTTCATATGCACATTCAACCTTTTTAAATATCTTGTGGCAATAAGCTCCACAGATTAACCACACACTGTATAAAAACTTGTATCAGTTTTGAATTTCCTGCCTTTTAATTTCCTGCATTATGATTTTCTGCATTTCCTGAGTTTAATTTCTTGCAATCCTTATCTTCTCATCACACTTCAAGATTAAATCTGGGGTATTTTCTTGCCACTGAGACCAAAAATACCACCTAACCAGCAATTCTTGCAATATTTTGGAATTTGCACCTTCAGCTGGTTTCTCCCCCCACCCACCCTGCCTCCAATCAAAAGAAAAAAAGACAGTGAAGCAATATTTCAAGCTCCTAAGCAAAGCACAGCAGATTAGCTTCTGAAGGTGGGTGCAAAGCTGGAGTTTCTGCTCAAGGTGTTCCTGTTTGAGGAAAACAACCAAAAAAGTGGTGACGGGAGTGTTTTGTGCAGATGCACACTGTGAGGACCTGTGGTTCTTTGCTGAAGAGAGTCAGAGGTGCTGGGGGGAAGCAGCACCAACAGAGCTGCTTGAGCTCTACGAGGACTCCTCAGTCTACAACTCTTTCCACCTCACCTTCTGCTGTTACCCTCACAGTCCTCCGGTGAGGTGAAGTCTTGACCCAAGGTATGGATGGAAGATGTGCCCAGCAAAGATAAGACCTCTCCTGAGACCTGTGACAGTGAGCTCATGCCCCAGTGAGGTGAGCACCAGCCTGGAAGGTGTGTAGATGCAGCCCTGAGCCTGAGGGCTGGCAGCAGCTTGGAGTGTGAGCACCAGGCATATGCCTGCAAAGTCTGCACAAGCTGCTGAGAGATCCATCGATGCCTGGGCACTCAGCCCTGTAGGCAGCTCACCCTCTCACCTCTCTTGCTCTCAGCATTACATACCATCAGCCAGGTTCCTGCCTTTCCTCAAGTTTAATAGAGGAGCATGAAGTGGGAAACCCAGTGTCATCTCTCTGTGCCACACAGTCCTACTGCCCTGGCTGCAGTGGTTGTGGAGCAAAGCAAGGGCTGGGTGCTCTCCAGGATGGGTCCAGGGCACCAGCAAGGCATCAGCAAGTGGTGGCACAAGGTTAGCACAGGGCTAGCACAGGCAAGGTAGCCAGAAAATTTAGCACTGGGCCAATACAAGAAGTTGTGAACTGCCTGACAGACACAGGCTTGGACCCATCTCTGCAAGATTGGGCTGAGGACCTGGTCCTGGATGCTCATGAGGAAGATGAGGGTCTCCCACTGAGCACCATGACACTATGCTAAAGTGTTTGGAGATATCTTCCCTCCCAGCCCAGGCAGCTAATGGCTGGTTTATGTCCTGAAGCATGAGGGTTTAGGTCCCCTGCAGATTTTTATCCCATTTAATGTAACTGTAGATATCTTCTGTATTCATATAAATGAATAATCCTTTCTGAATCTTTCTAAGCACTTTGCTTTAGCAGGCTGGATATTATTAATCATAATGCTCTGCACTTAGACAACATTTTACCTATTCACAGCGCTGAACAAACACTGGCTAATGAACCCTCCCCATGCTGTGGGAGGAAATTATCACCTGTGCTGCCTGGAGGGGGAAGGTGGCACCAAAAGTGGCGGTGAGTGGGGATTTGGGGCCAATGCAGCCTCTTTTCCCACAGCGTGGCAGGACGTGCAGTAGAAACAGGTCATTATCTCTATGGTTGTAGATGTACTTAAAACATAGACTTCCTCTTCCCTGAGAAATGTGGAAGAACATAATTTTATCCCTCCCTACAACTGACAGGTTTTCTGCACTGAAAGAGCAGAAAACTGGAAACTAGAACTAAAACCATTTAATTAACTAAACAGAAATCAACATGTAGAGAAGAGAGAAGTTCTTGGGTCAACTTCTATCTAGCCAAAGCAAAGGGGAGTTGGGGTGGGTGGAGGGAAACGCCACCAGAGCACCTCTGAGTGGTTTGATGTGCAGACACAACCAGCTGTAGGGGAATACATATAATAATAATAATGATGCTAATGATAATATTTCTGTGCCTGGTTTCCCTGCAGCATCCTGCATAGACGGATCCCAAAGCATGTTATAAATGGAGTTGCTGTTGTCACTCCTCTTGCACAGGCTGGGCTATCACAAATGCCATGCAGCTGAGAGCCAGGCTTGAGCTGTCTCTGCATTAGGCAGCTGCCAACAGCCTCTGTTGTCCCTTGAGGGACCAAGTCTCTGAGACACTCTTTAGCACGGCTGGCACCATCCATCTCCTTTACCTGATGATGACTGACTTTGCACCCCTTCCTTCAATATGTTGCTCCACTTCCAGATGGATCAGGTTGGTGGAGACAAACCTTACTCTCCCTTACTCTCTCACATATGATTTATTGACCCTTCCTTTCCCAGAGGTAAGGACCAATGAATGAGGAGGAAGCATCCCGTGGCCAGGACACTGGCAACTCATCAGCAGGGTTGTCTCTCCAGCCTTAGTACAAAGTTCTTACTTGGGATGATATGAGATGGGCAGGATCTGTCCCTCTAGTGCAAGAGAGGAGCATTATGGAAATGGATGACTTGGGGCAGGAGGATGGGCATCAGGAGCAGCAACATGCAGAGGGGCTAAGTCCTTTTAACCCTGACTAGGCATGGATATGGTCTTCTTCCCTGTTAATCAGCCATGGCAAGAAGCATCCTCCTGAGGGACCATCACGGAGGGAAATGCACCATGCTCAGCTTTGCGTGATGCCACTGCAGTGGCTGCATGGCTCACTGGCAGTCTGCAGCAGCTTCTCTTCCCCAGGCTGCCCTTGTCTGGCCACCTTGGAAAGCAGGTCACGGGGATATGTCGCTCAGCCGGGAGGACAATGCTCCTTCCCAATCAGATTTCACCTCTAGGCACATCTCCAGCTGAGCTGAAACTGTCCATTACTTTCCCAGCTGAAGCCCTCATTTTGCAGACAGAAGGCCGTTTATCGCCAGATAAATAATGCTGCAGCTTGCAGAGCCAACTCAGGGCAGCAAAGGGACATGGAATTGCAAGTCAGGATAATCACAGGTGTATATCATATCTCAGGGGGATATTACACCAAAGGCATGCTCCCCTGTATGAAGACAGCAGCTGGGATTTGACTCAGATATCAAGTACTCAGTGAGCATGGCATGTCTATGCCTCTTCCGTTCTATCCGGTGCACTTAGCTGCCTTCTTGGTGGATTGTTACTACCCTTATCTATCCCAAATCCTAATGTACCAGAATATATTCGTATTGCCCCGATGTCATTTCTGTGGCTGGCAGATGTGATAGATGGACTACCCCACTTGCACTGCTAATGGAAGCCCAGCACAACCAAGAGCCAACAGAAATACTCGTAAGTCAAAAGAGATGCTGTAATTTTCACTTTGGTACCTGAAATCCCTGCTTCCCTCTCTCTAATCAAGAAGGAGAGGGGCTTCATCTGTCACTGCTGGAGGCTGGTGTGTGTGTGTGAGCACAGTGGCAGCATCCTCTGCTGGGACCCAACCTGGAGCCAAGAAAAAACCACTTTCTCTGGGCCCCAGGCTGACTGACAGTGAGAGGAAAAGGTGCTTGTAGTGCTTTGTCTCCTGCAGCAAAGGGAAAGGAGGAGAATTCTTGTGTGTGGTGTTACTAGGATGAGTTCTTGCCCTGTTATGGGGGGGCTGAGGAAATTCCCTTTGCCTCTGGCACCTGAGGAGCTCTGGGGCTTTGCTTGCTTTAATCCCCTGACATCCCTGGGAGATGAAGAACTGCCTTCTAGCAGGGAACCTGTCCCTCCTAGTGCAGCTTGGGAGGGAGACCTCCTTCTTTCCTTGCTCTTCACAGACACAGTAATGCCAAGGCACAGGGAGGCTTTGCAAAGCCCCTAACAGCCAAGGGCTGGACTGTGAATGTGACCCTTTGGGCAGATATTTGCTGTCCCATCCCTGACAGCACCCTGAACCCAGTGCCCAAAGGCAGTGTACCCTCCACATCAGCCTATCAGCACTTGCTGGGTGTTTGTGCTATTTGTAACAAAATCTGCCCAAGGTCTGGACTAGCTCAGTGCCCATTTCTGCTGTGCTGGATGCTTGAATCCAACCTAAGGGAAGGTGTTTGTTAACTAGGCTACCAGTTTAATACTTAGGAGACCTGAGTTCAAATCTTTGATTCTTTTCAGGCTTGCAATGTGATCTAAGGCAAGTTGCTATTGTATGCCTCAGTTTCCCCAAGCCATGGTGGCAGGTCTGCACTATATTCCAGAGGACAGGAGGGAAAGCCATTTGCTATTGCTGCCATTTGCAACAATACAGAAGTTGATGGGTTTTGGGGATGGTGCTTTCACACCACTTCTCTTCCATGCATGGGAATTTGCTTGGGAAGCCTGCGCAAGGGAGAAATCCCCTCTCCCCCTTGGTCTGCTTAGTTTTTACCCTGGGAAAGCTCTGGTCGGTGATTAATTGCTCAAGTGGGAAGGTAGTGGTGCCCTTTCTGTTTGTGTGGAGTGTGTCTAATATACTGATATATGCTGCATTCATCCCTTTTAAATATAAATCAATAAGCTGCTATATTTCAAAAGAGAAGAGAGCACAGGCCAGTCAATGTGCAGTATAAATGTCTTCATTCCCTGGGGTCCCTCTGGCTGGACCGAACAGCTTTAGCACACAGCCACTGAGGGATAGAAGACATGCTCAGGCCTTTCCAGTGAGCTGTGCCAAGAAGCGAGTAAAAACACATCAGGGTTTTCCCCATGTCCTGATACTGCCAAGATGCTCAGCAGCAGCTGCGCACAGAACCAGCCTGTGGCTGATCTACAGGGAGGCACCTGCACTCTTGGTAACTAAACTTGCCCAAGATGTGGGGCCAAACAGTTCAGTACCCCTTTCTGCTGTGCAGGCTAGATCATTTGCAGCAGCTGAAATACCACATTTCAGTTTTCTCTTGCCTTGGTTCAGTGGAAGTGGGGCTCTGTGCATGTGCGTGTAGCATGTAACCCAAGGTGTGATGCTCAGTTATAGCAGCCTCAAGCGCTAGGAGTGAGGGCCTCACCTGCATTTATGTCTAAGCTGTTGTAGCATCTACCCTTTTCACAAGGTTTCCAGGTGTTAGGGACCCTTGGGGTACACGTGCATTTGTGGATCTGGGCCATCCTGTCCCCAGAGTCCATATCTTCCACTATCCTTTTCCCGTACAGCTTAGCCTCGAAAGCGTCCTGGGCACAGGATGTGGCTGAACCTACACAACACATCCTGACACCCCAGGGCAGACCCCAGGCACCCCATGTCTTTCCTGGCAGCAGAATATGCAGGAGCCATGGGCTTAGCTGGGTGAGCATTCTGGGGTGAAACATCTCCCTGGACCCTGGGACAGAGCTGAGAACCCAAGCCCAGGCAGAGCAGGGATGTCAGCTCTTCCTGGCAGAAACTAGTCCTGGCTCCGATAACACATGTAGTACAGTCAGATTTTCCTCTTTCATTTCCTCCTGCTGTCATGCCTGTCCGTACCCATGCAGGGATCTCATCTGCCAGCACCCAGCAGCCAGGGGATGAGCTCTCAGCGGTCAGCACGGCTAGAGCAAAATCTCTTGACAGGGAAGGTGCCAGATGAAGCCTCCAGCCACCACTGCTGGTGCATGAACAGATCCTTGCTGACTGTTTTCCTGCCTAGAGCTGGGCAATATCACTGGTGTTATTACCATCATGGTTTAAAATAAAAAGAACCTACTCTTCACAATTGCAAAATGGTCACAGATCCAAGAACTGCTAATTATCCAGCAGTTTCAGATCTAGACTATTATTTATGATCAAAAAATGTCAATTTGTATAGACTACAACATTTCACCTACTAAAAAGCTCACCCATTAATTCATGTTGCAGTCAAATGTTCATTTTAGGCCAGATTTCTCTGTTTAATGCACATGATTTTTCTTTCAAGTCCCTTGGAAGCCAGAGTTGAAGTTGAAAAGGAGAAGTGGCCCCTTTTCTGGAATCTTCTGCTGAGAAAAAAGTTAATTATCTCTCAATATTTTATTAATAATCAATTTCTTATGATTTTTTTTTTAATGAGATGTCATTACATAAATGCCTTCATTTTCTGGAGTGCATTTGATATTTGTAAGAGTCTGCAATACAGTTTGCATGAATAATTCCCATTCAATTGACTATTCCCAAAATGTTTGCTTCAATCCTTCACTATTTATTACTTGAGATGTGTGGTTGGCCACTGCACTTGCTGGGTATTATTGTTAATTGGATGACTGTAGTTTTTCAAACAAGGTAAATTTAGGGTTAGTGGGTAGCACAGAGAAAAGCATGCAATCACCAGTTGGCAATGTGGATAAATACTCAAATCTGGGAAATGTCAGGATCAGAAACATTTCCCTGAATCTCTGGATCTCATTGGAATGCTCACATTCAGCAAACACAACTGCTCACACCTGGGCCAGGAAAGCCACCGTGCAAGCACTCTCTGAAACATGGTTTTCCCATGTCATGCAATGACTGCAGGAAGGAGGACTTGAGACCAAGGTCCAAATTTCCCAGCTTGACCTGAAATAAAAGGAGAACAACATCATTTTGGGATTTATAATGGTATGGATTCTTTCAGGATTGTGTGAGCCCAATGTAAAAACTAAAAAACATACAGCATTATGGGTCTATTAGGGCACAGATCCTTTCAGCACTGTGTGATGCATTTGTAGTTGTGCTAGAGAGCATCTTGATAAGGGAAATAAAATCTTATCCCTCATGGCATGGGGACATGTTTCTTGGGGTCAGGGAGCATCTTTTCACCACCAGATGAGGATGGGCTGAATTTCAGTTCATTTTCCACTAACTACAAGGTTTTCAGCACTCTCGGTGCACAACAAAAGCCAACGACCCTGCAATGGCTGCTGTGACACCAGGTCAAGTACCTCTGGGTCATTACCCCCAGCCAAAACCATCCACGGTAGGATCGGCAGGACGGTTGCACATCACGAACAGGCATGCCCAACACACCAGCTGCCACGCTCTGCTTTGAAGAGCCACTGGAGGTGGGAGGGAATCCCTGCATTTCTGTGTGGGGGAGACATGGGTGATAGACACTGGCAGCGTTCAGTAAGTCTCAGAGCCTGCTGCCTAAGTGAGACGTTGACAGAAACAAAAGAAACTCCGTCAGGAAATCTCTCCCCCTCCTCCTGGAAGAGGGTGAGAGTTTGGCGGGGTGGGGGGGGGGGAAGGCAGAAGGTTTGCATACATTTCAAGCCTCAGCTGAAATACAAAGTGCTTTTTGTGAACGCAAGAGAAAAGGACGTGAAGCAGGCAGCAGAGGAGGAGGAAGAGCAGGGGAAGGATGCCTCAATACAAAAAAGCTTAGCCTGATAAAATATTTAGGACGGGCTCACACATCAGAATATTAATGCTCTGCATTCCTTGTGCTTGCACTCTGTTGATCTTCATTCTCCAGTGACCTTGTTTACAGTATCTGAATTTGCAGTCTGCATTTTAATAAGGCCCTGAGAGAAGGTCTGAGACACAGCGTCTCACTGAACCAACTTCAAAACCCTCCTCCGACTGGTTGAAATTCTGGAGGATGGGATCTGGCTTTGGGGTGCCTGGTGCCTCGAATCCACATGGCAGACCCTCTGGAAAACCTGGCTGCTGCCCACCTCGGGTCAGCTGCCACCACCTTGGACTGGGAAACTGTGGCAGTGTGGAGGGGCTTCTCCATGCAATTAATTAATTTTCCTTCCCATCTTACTCCCAGGCTAGGTTGAAGCCTGGCCTCCTCCGCAGGGTGCAGACAGCCCCCACCCAATGGCTGGTCCCCTTCCTCTCCCCCCTGTTGGCACCAGGTGATCCACGGGAGATCGACCGGCTGCTCCCCACGGGCTCTGCCAGCCAGCACAGAGCTAAGCAGCTGGAAGTGATCGGGAGCCACGGTCCCCTCAGCAGGCACAGGAGGGTTCCGGAGGCGGCCGCCGCCTCCTGCAGCCGCTGGAAGAGCGAAGCGTGTTCCCGAACCTGAATTGCCTAATGGGCTGTGAAGGGGTCTCAGCAGGCAGAGCCCAGGCTCCGGGGGATGTGGGAGAGATCGTGCAATCGCCGTATTTGTCACATCTGTGGGCTGCTTCCACGGAGATGCTGTCGAAGACGGGAGCACGCGGGAGGGCAGCTGAGGCGAGGGTGCTTTCCCTTGGGACGTGCCAGCGTCCAGCTCTGCTCGCTGCGGGACTGCCAGGATCCGCCCTGGCTGGGCCAAGCTCTGGGCATGATGCTGCAGTGGCATGGGGCCGTCCTGCTCCGGTCCGTGTGCCCCCAGCAGAGGGTGATGGCAGCCCATGGACACGCCGGCTGCGCCGCGCAGGACTGGCGCTGGGGACCGGCACGGACACGCTGCGCACGGGCTTCCCGGGACGGGCGTTGTCCCGCGGAGTGGGGCAGCAGTTGGCAGCTCCTGCCAAGCCTTGCTGCCCCCAGGGACAGCCCTACCCTGCTTGCCTGTGGTGCAACATGCTATGGGTCTGGTGCGGTGCCCAGGCACAGCACAGTGGGGATCCTGGCACCGCAGCACTGGGTGTGACTGGCACAGGGCGCCTGGGATTTTTGGAACAACCCCCTTGAAAGCTGATACTGGAAATAAGCTCGAGGCCTGTCACGCCCTTCCAAATATCCAGATTCAAAGCATTCAGAGGATCGGGGAGACCCTTCCCCACTCCCATCCCACTCCCACTTGTCCTCAGTTTTAGAAGAATTTGGAATGCCCCGTGATTTGGAAAGGCATCATCCCTCCTTCTCACCACCTGCGCCCTCCCTCCTGTTTCTCACCCTGCCCATGGCAAAGTTTTGTGTTGTGCCATGCCTGGTGTGTCCCCATGGTGCCACAGGCAGGGGACTCTGCACAGCAGCATCCTGGAAAGCCAGCCCAGGTCGTGCTACAGCACAGTCAGTGTGGCAAGAGCCAGGAAGTCAGGCGTGACTTTGCAGCTACACAGCACTTTGCATAAGCACTTCGACATAAATGAACGAACCCTCACGGAGCTGCTGGGAGGGAAGGGAGGATGCATTTTTTTGTTTGTTTTACAGATGGGAGAATACAATATGGCGAAAGCAAAGATAAGAACTTGCAGCAGCTTCCTTCCAGCCTTACCTCCCCCACTGCGATAATGCCACAGCATCTGTAGGGCCATGCAGCCGGCTGGGTGTTTCTGCTCCTGCATAGCACTCCCCTGACTCCTGAAGGAGACCTTCACTTCTTCACCCCTGCTTTCCCCTGGGAAAAGCTCATCAACTCTCTCCCCTTTGACTCCTTGCAGGAAATAGCTCAGGGTAATGCATCATCTTTCCTAAGGAGCCATATGACCCTGTGGCATGCAGGGGTCCCTCTTGGGGGGATGATGACAAGCTCCACTGACTGGCATTCCTCCCTGCTGCAAAAAGGAAGGGCTCACTACACAGGTTTTGGGAGGGCTCAGAGAGCCTGCAATGGCCCACATAGCAGGGAAAATTTGCAATTCCAGCTTAGGACAGAGTCATTGTCCTGACAGAGGTTCAGAGATGATTTTCAAGAGCATCAAGGGAGGTTCCCCCCTCCCAAGTGACCTTTCTTCCTTCCCTGAAGAGCTCCAGGCACAAAAGTGTATCGTCTACCAGTCTCTCCTCAGCGTGTCCTCAGCTTGTTTGGGTTTGTGTGCAACTCAAGTGCAGGCTGGTGAGGTTTGGCCCTGCAGCTTTCTGCTGCCTAGACAGCTGCTTGCTCCTCTCCTGTCACTTGCTGGTTTTGGATTCCAGAACTGAATTTGAATTCCAAAATACTACAAGAAGATTCTTGTGCATTCACTTGTTGTTCTGGAGACAATTTCCCCCAGTACTATCCTTGCCACTGACTTCTCTACACATAGCGTATGATTCAGGACCTATTTCCCACTGTGTCATACAGCACACAGTGCTCACAACTCTCTTGCTTTAACACAAGTAACCATAAATACACTGGAGCAGGTAAGGAATTGTTTTGATGGTATTTGATGATCCATGCAGGGGCAATGTGCAATGAAAGCACTGTTTTTCTGGAGGAAGCCTCCATCAGAGCTCAGCCCTGCAGTGGTCACTTGTGTTTTGCAGAGGAACATTTTGCACTGGACATATCTCCAGTGCAGCACAGACCCAGAGTCTGTCTTACTTCCTCTGTGATTGCTCCTGTGCATCACTTGCACTACAAAGTGGGAAATGTTCAAGAGGCAGTGAAACAAACCTTAGCACATCTTAACTACATTTGTAGAAGTCTCACATGGACTGGGACACAGAGTCATGCTGGGGACGGATGGAGGAAACTCATCCAGCCTTGAGATGACTGGAAAAAATGATAGAGCTTGCACAGCTGAAGGCTGACTTTTGTTTTCCGGTTCAGAGTCTTTGGCACAGTCTCAGTCTCTATTTGCAACTTGGCTGTGCACCATCAGAAAGGCCAGAATGTGGCTTCTCCTTAAAGAAAAGTCCAATTCTTCCTAGGCTAAGTAGCTTGGCTTTCAAAACAGCAGACTGGCAACATCAAACTCCCAGGAAGGTGGGATTGCCTGTGAAAAGCCAGAGTCAGATCATGGTGAGACATAGTGTCGTCTGAGGCTGGGCTGTGCACCCAGCCTGTGGCATCCCCCACCTGCCCCACTCCACCCTGCTGCTCCCGGTAGAGCAGTCTCTGCTCTGGACAGTTTCCATCATGGCCACCGCTTTGTCCAGAGAAGAGATGGCATTTGGAAAAGCAGGACAAAGCCACTGAGTACCCTGGCTTTGGGAGCAGAGATGTGAGGGGGAGGTTAAAGTGTTGCTGGAGCCTGTGCAACAGCACGAAGGTGTCTGGGGAGGGGCTGCAGAGTCCTGTGGGGTCTCCCAGGCTCACTGTACATCTGCTGAGCTCTGAGAGGCATTGCTGGGGCACAGAAGTGCAAACTTCAGAGAAAGGGGTACAGCTATTGGGGCAGGGGATGGCCATACTGCCTGGGATGTCAAGTGTGGAAAGGATAACTGCTGGCAGTGTATTCCCATGGCTGGCGATAAGGGGCAAGAGCTGTCCTGGGCACCACGCTCCAGGGCAACATGCAGAATAGGCAGGAGCCATACCACTAGCAAGGGCTCCTGCTGCCCCTGGAGCTACTTGATGCCATGGCTGCCAGGGAAATTGGGAATGTACCAAAGGCAGGGAGGCATGGGAGCAGAGGGCTTCAGCCATGCCAAAATACCCAGGGCACCAGGGATGAGGATGGTGTGCTGCAGCCACCAGCTTTGCATACTCTGGAAGAGTTGGTGCTGAGCTCCCAGCATGTGTGTGTCTGGAATTCCTGCTGTGTCCTTAAGTAGTCAATTTTTCTCAGGGCTATGGCCAACCCCACCAGCCCAGCTGCTCTCAGTACCCTTCAGCAGAGGGCAAGGTGGAAGAGACCACACAGGGGAGCAGCAGGGATGCTCCCCCTCAGGCATGCTATAGGAGCAGAGCAGCATCTCTGGGTGGCCAAAAAAGGCTTCATGAAGCTTCAAACTTCTCTGTAAGAGCCTTCAGGGCTGCCTCCATTACGTCCATGCCAAGGTGTCAGGAGTGAAGCTCAGCAACAGGCTGAGTCACTGTGTCTTATGGGGGAAGGACAGGGCAAGGATTTTGGAGTTGATCTTGATACCTACGAAACTCCCTGTCCTTTGCATGCCTCAGTTTTCCCATCTATTAAATGAGATCATGGATGTATCCTCCTGCACCATTTGAGGTATAAACATGGACTTCTAAGTGCAGAGTAATTGAGTCTTTCCCTCTTTACCACTTCACTTCTCAGTGTGATGGGGTAGAGATTAAATATTAGGACCAGGTCAGTTAAGCACAACTTGTCCCAGCAGTCCCGGAGCAAGAGGAGGGTGTGCACATTTGCCTGTATTTGCACAGTCTCAAGGCTCTCTCATAGGTTCTGGAGCAAAGCAAAAACCATTTTCCCCCCCATTTCTAAATAATGATCATGCTGGGAAAGAGCAGAACTGCAGTGCACAGGAAACAGACACATTTCTTGGGTTTCTTTAAAGCTCCTTGTATCCTTGCCTGGCCCTGATATGTGAGCAAGGCTAGGGCTGAGACAGCGGAGTGAGGGGATGGAGCTGCAGGGCCAGATGTGTCTGTGTGCAAGCTGGCCAGCACATCTATAGCTCAGAACAGCAGCAAAGTTCCCTGATCCATAGCTGTGAGGGTCTCACCCTCTCCCTCAGCTCCCAGAGGTGCTGATCTCTGGCTCCAGAAACCCTAGGCACCAGGCAGCAGGGAGGGGGAGTGCAGCCCTCAACCCTCCAGCACTGGCATTAGCTCCAGGTGCTAGGAACAAAGTGCCAAAAGCATCAGAGAGGTCCCCAAACTGGAGCTCTGGGGACACAAGGTGTATTGCAGGGCAGATTCAGAGCTGGCATGGGAAATGGAAGGAGGCATGGGGCAAGTCCTGGCTGAGCCCCTGCTTCTGAGGATTGCTCCAGGCCTCCCTAGTGGATGTGTTCTGGGATACTTTTTCTTCCTGCCACAGGGACAGATGAGCTGCTTGGTGCACGCTGTCTCCTGGCTGATATGGTCAGTGCGTGCAAAGGTGCGCAGAACACATGGGTCTCTAGCTGAGAGATGCCAGCCCTAGTGCAAGACATGCAGAGAGAGAAACACAGGGAGCCTGGAGAAATCCTTCGGAACAACACATATGCTGCTTGCTGTGGGCTTACCCCCAAGGCAGAAAGCCCACATAGTGAGTGCACTTGGAGCCATGTGCGGGTCTGCACAGCCTCCCCACAGCAGATCACCAACTCTCCTCCTCGCCCCACTCCCCCAGAGCTGGAATAGCCCTGAGTGAGGGATGGTGGTGATTTATTTCGGAACATTTCTTGCCTGTTGAAAGGCTGACCTCAGATATGGAGAGACGACGTGGGGAAGATGTATGAGTGTCTCTCAGCAAAAGTGCATCAGAGAAATTGAGCGTGAGCTGCCATCAATCTGCCCAGGCTCAGTGGCCCCGCGCAACAGCGAGGGAGAAGGGGACTGGGAGGGATTCTGCGAAGGTCACCTGGGAGCTGACTCAGCCTCGGCTCCCCGCTCCTGCCATCCATCACACCCGCTGGGGAAGAGGCAGGGAGCAGAGACTGGAGGCAATCTCCTTCTCATCCCTCATCCATTCCCCTTTACAGCTTCATCTAGGAGACTGAAATGACACACAGGCACAAATGTCACTGGGGGCATGATCAGCAATGATCTTTCGGCAGCCGTAACAAGCCCTGACAGGCTCCATGGGGAGAGCCATCGCCCCAGCCAAGCCTCCTGCCCTGGGGGCCCCAAGAACTGGGACAAGGACAAGATGGATAGGGATATGGGACAGAGCTGACAGGTGGGATTTTCCCTCTCAGTAGCTCCAGCTAGCATAGCACTGGCATTTGGATAACCTGAGGAGCCTCCCATAAAGCTAGTGAGGACTAGAAAGGAGCTTTTTTCAGTGGTTTTTAGGATAGCCAGAATCTGAGCAGGGCTGTTTCTACCCATGGGGTGAACACCACAACTTGTATTTGCTTCACCAACCCTCTGCAAACAGACTTGAGCATCCCGGCAGCAGGTTTTACATTTTACCTTCCAGGAAGCCCAGCCTCCGCAGGGACCCCATATTCCCTCAGGGCAAATCCTGCCACTGAGTCTACACTGCAGAAGATCTCAGACTCAGGCTGGGCTCAGGAGAGCAGGTCATGGGGCTCAGGTAAGTGAGCCCCTGGGAAACAAGGCTCCAAACTAGCATGAAAATTGTGCAAAGGGCTCAGGTATGGGCATAAGTGTGGGTGGGTGGATGGGAGTGACTGTGATGCTACACACAGAACCTCTGAACCTCCTTCTGGAAGAGCTTGTCAGAGGGTGGCCTAGAGCCAGGGTCTGAGTTCAAACTCCTGTCTGTTTTTTTGCTGATCCTTAGCATTCTCGCTAATTCCCGCTCAGGATCGCACTTCTATACATTGCAGTTAAACATGTGTTACCCACCTGCTTTACCTGCCCAGATGTGCACCAGTCAAGCAGTTCCCATTCGGCTGCCTGCACTCTTGGTCTGTGATTTACGGAGTTGGATCCAGCAGAGCTGCTCTGAATACACAAGCAGGGAAATGATGCTGAATCCAAACCCAAGTGCAACATCCACCATACCAATAAACATTCTTTTACTTTGGCTTCCTGCAAAGAGCTTGCCCTGACTTTAATGAACGGATGGCTTCGTGGTAGGAAGAAATGCACCTTTCTTAGTTTCTAGATCTAAGCAGATGGGTCCATAACCAGGTGCTAAACTGAAAACTGCCAGTGAAGTCCATACACTGCTCCATATTTATACCAGTAAAGTGCATGCAATGCTCCAGAACACCAATGAGCTCCCCTAGAGCTGTATTCCCATAAGCTGTGGTTTCTCACAGCCCAGTATGAAGTCTGTACCCCCATTCTGTATCCCAATTCACAGCAGCACCATGTGTGAAGAGAGCAGCAGTGATCTCAGCACCAAGGGGACAAGAAGCCTGATCTCTCACCTAGCCTGGATTCAAGCTGGTTGCCTTCTGGTTACAGCAAACGGCACCTACAAAAGAGTTTTTGCTGCATGCGATTAGGGACAGTTGACAGTATGGCCCATCATAAGATTTCCAGAGGTCCTCAGTCTAACTAAGAGTGTATGTCTCATTTTCTGGAAGGATCTGGCCTTGCCTGAGCATGAGTATTGCAGACTTTCAATTAGTGTCTTTGGAAAAGTGCAAAACAATACATCTGCAAAAGCATTTGGTGGTTTCTGTCAAGTGCCTCTCCACAGTGTCAGGCGCATTAATACTTCTGTGAATCTGGCCCCAGATTACCTTAATATCTTTGCAGATTGGAAGCTGTGAGAGTAATTGATTCTTCACTTCATTAGTTAAACTGAAAAAGGAATGAAGAATTACCAAGGGTATGACAAACTGCTTGACCAAACACTTCTTTTGCCGTGAACAAGTAAGCTTATTTACCTTTTCTTTTTATCAAATGTGAATGTTTTTGAAAACACTAGGATTTAAAATGGGAAATCAAAACCTCATTACTTTTTAGAATTTCCTGTTGCTAAAATGATTCAACTTTTCTGTTACTTTATGGAATTTTGAAAACAGATTCAGCCACAGCAAATATTGTCTTTTTGTTTTTTCCTAGTGAATAAACTATTCAGTGAAAAGGAGCTGCATGACTGCCCAGAGCTAGCTGTTGGGAAAGCCAAGAGGCCCCCTAATTCACGTAAGACCTTTGAAATTTTTACTTTTGTTCTTGTTTCATGCTCCAATGCACTGGTGATTAACACAGCAAGTCCTCCAGGGTCAGGCCAGGGAGTCAGTGCCTTTGTCACATCCACCCCTGAGCCTGCAGGGGGGTTCTGTCCCCAAGATTCGAGGTTAAGTGGAGGGAAAAGTGTCCAGGAGGACACAAAGGAAGACACTGTATTTTCCAGGGACCTTGTGGTCGGGGACTGAGGAACCTGAGCTGGGAGCAGGAGGTTCTTGAGCGGAGGAAGGGGCTCACACTGTGAACACGCATTCCACACAGAACAGAAATGTGCTCTTGCAGGGAAAGCCCCACAGGAGAGGTGCACGGCAGGTGAAGTCAGGCAGAGGCAGGTCACGCAGAGACATGAGCTGTCACCATGTCTCTTTGGGAGGTGTGGATACACCTCTTCAGTCCCTGAAACAGCGGTGAGGACAAACGCACTCTCACTGCTGTATGTTAGCTTCCTGCAGGTAATTCCCAGTGTAAGTAGTGCTTTGTGCTGCTACACATCCTCCATGGAGGGTTTCCCTCCCTTAGTGTGGATGTCTGTTAGATTTCTAAGTAAGTGAGAAATGAAGCTGACGATCCTCTCTACAGAGACTGGAGAGACATCAGGACCTCCAAAAAGCAACCTACCCCTCCAGCGCCTGATGGAAGAGGTACTGAGGGGCACCAGCCCTTCTCTGCTGACTGCAATGGGAGAGGAGAGAACTTGGACGCACATGAGTTTTCAGGACCATATTTTCAGGGCAGGGGAATGCTCACCAGACCACCTCTGGTCCAGCAGGCCCAGTGCTGCAGCCAGGGCAGTCTCTGTCACGGGGACCTCAGTTCCTGGTTGCTCTGAGCACAACATACTCTCCCAGAGCACAGCCAGCTCCTGGGGCTGCGAGGCAGATTGAGCTGTTTGTTTTGCCTTGTCTGTCTCTTTATGCATCCCCAAGTCCCTAGTGACTCTGACAGCAGCTTCCAACACTGAAGGCATCCTTGTTTTCATATATCTGTTAAATAAAATGTCAGCAGGTGACAACACATGCTTCATTGGTGCCATTCTATAATTTAACAGAGTTAAGAATGGATCAGAGCTTGATGCCACATTTAGATTTAGGAACTAGTTTCAATTTTGGCACTGTTTGATACAGACCCACTGCACTGCATCATCCAGTGTGCAGTGACAATTCGTCCATAACCAGGCTTCATTTTGCACTGGTTAAATCCATGTCTGATAAATTTTTACCTGTTGTAGGACACCATCCATCTTGCCTAGCAAAGGTGGATTGGTTGGGCATGGTTACCTCTCTAGCAGTAGTGTCACCTAGTAAATCTGACCCCAGGAAAGGAAAAATGAACAAGCATTGGAGGGTTTTTTCACGATCTTTCTCTAAAGACTTGGTTTTCCTTTTCACCAAACCTAGATATGTTGTTGGCACAAGTCATCACACCCTTCTCAGGGACACTAATTGTCTGAGACCAGTGTAATACAATCTGGTTCTTTCTCTCAGATGTTTTAATTTAAAAATTACTTTCATGTAACTATTACACAGAACCTGAACTATTAACTTTACCCATATGGGGACCAGGAGGTGGGAACATGCTGTACGAGCCACTCAGCAACAGCTGAAGACCTGTTTGCAGGGTCTCATCCAAAGCAGTGCTGTCAATCACAGTCCATGTTTTGGGGAGAGTGGACGGATGTTTTCCTATCAAAGTGACATGTACAAAACCTATACCTGGCCTTTGCTTCCCTGAGCCCTGCCTAATGCTGTGGAAGATCCCCATAGCCAATGTTTGTCTTCAGGTGAGCATTCAATGCATAAATCTTACGTTTTGTAGCTGAAATTAAAAAATAACCCATGCACTGGGGGGGGGGGGGGGGGATTGACACAATCCCACAATCCTCTAGCAATCCTTGCTTTCAGATTACACTGCTCATCATGATTAAATATGAAATTTTTAATACCAGTTATTATGCTCGTGAACTTCATTTCTACTGTAGTATATTCACTTCTCTTCTGTTCATTCTGCAACACAGGAGCTGCTGGACTCCTGACTGGCTGCCTGGTGGTAAGTGAACTGCCCTGATATTCCTTTTAAAAGCAAGCAGAGACAATCTTTTTCTACATTTATCATTATAGTGCTGCGGGTCTGTGAAGTATCAATTAACTGTGTTGATTTTTCAGCTCTTTAAACCACCACATAAGCACAGTGGTGAGGGGCTTAACCCAGCTATCACCTTCCCGCATCCTCTGTGGTGTTAATTTATTTCCAGACAGGTTATTTGCAGAACAGGAGCTGGCATTTTGGCTGCTTAGCTTGAACTCTGTAGCTGGCTTTGCTCTGACTTT
This sequence comes from Rhynochetos jubatus, assembly GCA_027574665.1. Classification (NCBI taxonomy): domain Eukaryota; kingdom Metazoa; phylum Chordata; class Aves; order Eurypygiformes; family Rhynochetidae; genus Rhynochetos; species Rhynochetos jubatus. Next base: position 1,873,324 of record CM050672.1, on the reverse strand, counting down.
TTCTAAAACTTCCCCACACTCTGGTCACATTTTCTGCTGTTTCTCCACAGATGAAAACATCAGTTATGCCAGCCTCAGTGGCACCAGAAATGGTTGTGAAATTCTGGCAAAAACTAGTGGCAAATGATTGCTTAAACACACAGTGTCTTCCAACAGCCATGCTTGAAAGTGTATAAAGCCTTCTCTCTTTCAAACAGCCCTTCCCAGGATCCTGTTGATGCCACATGAGCATTAATCATCAGACATTTCTCCCCGAAACTCTTATCTGCAGGTCATGGGAAATGTCCCCCTGTGACATACTCAGTTAATTAATTTGTGTCTATATGCATGAGAACAATAGATTCTCCCCCCCCCCCCCCCCCCCCCCGGGTGTTCAGCAAGTATCTTCACTCTGTCAGTCTGCCTACGTATGCAGGGCTAAGCCCAGCAGTAAGATTACCTTCGCCTCTGCCATGGGCGAGGGGAATTTGGGGATAGCTCGGGACTACATGCTTGTGTGGATGATATCTCCCACCCTGTCTTGCACACACACCTATGGGCTCCAGGCAGCCCTTGTGTTGTGGACTCCTGCCACCACCTCCCCATCTGAGCACCACGCATCCCCTGGCAGTGCTGACCTGCGCTGCCTGGTTTGCTCTCCTGGCTGAGTTCATTCTGAGTCTCGAGTGGTCTGTCCCAACACTGTGTCACAGCCCCCCCAGAACAGCCCAGCATCCCATCGAGGACCCATTTACCAACCCCAAAAGTAGAGCTCTGGTGAGGTTAGCCATCCTTTTTGCATTCACCTCCGTTCTGTGTTCTTTGTGACGAACATCAGAGGTTCATTATCACGTGAAGTGCAGCTCTCTGCAGGGGCCAGGGCTGCGGTTTCACAGTCTCCTCTGCTGAGTTCTACAAACACTATTAAAACCATCAAGTGCTTCAGAGACAGCTATTATCAGAAAATAGGGTTACCTCCCGAGTGCCTCCCTTTTGGCTGGCAGACAGAGCAAAGCACTGTTTAACCTTGTCCAGCTGCCCTCCACCTTTCTGGAGGGCTTCAGCTCGGAGGGGCTGTTGACTTACCCATTCAGCATGCTTTCTTGGCTCACTCTATTCCTGGCACCATGGCCAAGCTCCAAGCAGGTCACGTTCCTGCTCACATTGATTCATGCCCTGTAGCACAACTCTTTAAGCAACATAACAGCTCATTCCAGTGCTGTGCAGATGCAGAGGTCCCCACGCAGACTCTGAGGATGGACCCTTTGCTTTGTCCCTTCCCATGTCCCTCAGCCATTTCCACAAAGCAGACGAATGGAGCCTGGCACTTCAGTGACTTCTTTACGAGCAAATATGACAACGAGAAGCAGCTGCTTTGGTCTGCCCTAAATTTGCATTGCAAGAGAAATCCTGAGCTGGGCTCCAGAGGTGCCACAACAGGGAAAGCTGCAAACATGACACCTGGCTCTGCTGAGGACAGACTGCCTCCTAACCCTCTGTGTTTCCATAGCTGTCACTGCAATCTACCCCCAGCCCTGCTCTTCTGAGCAGACAGAGCCTGTGTGCATCCAGCCCATCGAGCTGTCACCATCTCAGAGTGACAGCCACTTTACAAGCTGCAAGACAGACAGGGCTCAGCACCCTGCCTTCTGAACCGGGGACTCAGGGCATAGCAGACAGGGGCATGAGCTCAGCTTATATTGGAGTTCAACCCAGGACAGGAATTATACATGCAGACCAGCTACCCCCTGTTCACTGGCAGCACACACTGTAGACCCAGAGCTACTGCCCAGGGGGGCTCCCTTGACTTCTGCAGAGAGGATATCTCCACAGACATGTCCAAAGAACTGCTGTCCCAGCAAAGCATGTGCCTAGAACTCCTTTTCTTGTCTGAGCCAACCAACACTTCCACAGTTTCAGGTCAGAAACTTGGCTGTAGCTGGTTCTGCCTCTCCCGTTGCCTTCCTGGGTGAGTTTGGCTGCCCTTTGCAGGTCAAGGTAGCTCAGCTGATCAGGCAATGCTGCACTTTGCAAGTCAAGAAATATTTCAGGGCAACACCGGGAAATGAGGGTGTGAAAGGAAAGCAGTGCAGAGCAAACCTCGTACTTTGAACATCCTGGAGTTGTTCATCCTCTGGAAAGGAAAACAGAATACGAAAACACTTCAAAGAAAACCCTCCAACAGCCAAAGCTAAGCTTGTGTGGAGCTGCAGTGGAAACTCAAGAATCCCCAGATGTGAGAGTTCCTCAGCATCATGAGTGTGTCCCTACATCACAGCCACTGACTGGGGAATCACACACTGTGCCAGATAATAAAGCATAGGGCAGCTCAACATGGTCACCTCTACACCATGCCAGATGTATTCAGTTTCACAGCTACAGCCCTACCCCTTGAACCATATCGGAGGGCAGCTGTACTGCTGGGTAAGAAGAAACTCATTAAAATACTTTCCTGTGAAGGAATAGCACTGATATTAAGAGTCTATCAATAATTATTCCCTAGGTCATGATAGCAATGAAACTGCAGTGATAAAGGGTGAGAAAATATTGTAAGATATGTGCACTGAGGTTGTGGAGCAAATTATCTGATCTGAGAAGCAACATGTTATGATGTGCATGAAACCATCTGCTGCCCGCAGCTAAGGCTATGGAAAGACAGGGGGAATGCACTAGGATGGTGAAACAGGGATTTTTAGCTGTGGAGAATTCCCTTGGGATGGGGATTGACTACAGCACAGTGTTTGCACAGTACCTCCCCAGAAGACTTTGCTCTGGCCATATCCCCAGACTTCACTGCAATACATGCAATTAAACATTAATGACTGGTGATGAAGAGCAGTATTCCTCTCTTCCAAATGCCCTGATGTGCTCTTAGTGTCCAAAGCACTTCTCTGGGGACATCCCTGAGTGTCAGCAGTAGGACTTTGAGTTCCTACTGTCATTCAGGGAGCAGGCTCCAGGCACAAGCATGCAATTGCCTGTGGCAGCAGACAGTACAGACAGGCAAAATCCCACTGCCTGAATGCCAGCTTTGCCTATGCCACAGCCCTGAAAAGCCGGGCTGGCTGATGAAGAGGTGTCCAGCTATGTGTGGTAGGACTGGGGGTAGCAGGAGGAGCCAGTCCAGGTCTCCACATCCTCCCTACAAACTCTCTCCCACCTTTCTCTGGGCTGGGACACCCCATTTCCTTTCTGAGAAAACAATATGCAGTGTTGCTGGTGCTGCTGAGGAGCCCTGAGTCAGCTCTGGCTGCGTGCCAAGCCCTGCTACAAGGCAGCAACAGAATAGCAATGCAGATGTGCTGGGAGGCCTCTCTGGCTGGGAACCCCCTGCCCCCCCAAGCACACCCCATCCCAGCAAACCCCCTTTCCCAGCCTCCCAGGCCCTGGTGCACAGCAGCCTCCCCTGCCTCTGCCTCACGCCTCTGCACAGCAACCTGGTGCCTGCCACTTGCTGCCTGTTACCATCAAGTCCCCGAGCCTTTCCCTTGGTGCTCACTCTGGATTGATGGGGCTTAGGATTGCAAGCAGTAAAAACGTGGTGTGGAAACTGCAAAGCATAAAAGCTGCCCCATAAAGAGCAAAGGCTTCTTCTTTTCCTCCTTGTAACCTGTAAAACACCTAGTAAATCCCAGCACGCTCTCCCAGTGCGGCACGGAGACCTAATCCAAAAAACCCAGGAATATCCTGTCATTAGGTGCACATTATAAGTAATGGTTTTAGCAAGGCCCAGTGGAAGCTTGTTTCTAACTTGCTCACAGCTTATGTGATCTGACTGGGTGGATCTCCCATACTTGAAATAAAGCCACCTGTCCATAAGTCATTGCTCTGCTTATTCCACAGCATTAAGGGAATGTGCTGATGTTATGATCGGGCTAAACATGTCAGCCTGGGGCTGGTACATGAAACCGAGAGGGAAGATGGGGAAGAAGAGTGTACTGGGAGCCACGCTGCTTTTTCCTTCCCCTAATGGACTCGATAATTGACTGGCAGTGGGAGTGAAAGTGCCCTGGCCAAGCAGCATGTGGAATGGGCTGGTCCCCTGCCAGCATGCCGTGACGGGGGTTGGAAGCCACCCCTGAGAGGTATGAGCAGAGCCAGGGGCTGAAGGAGAGAGCAGCCCCGAGTTGCTCAGGAATGCAGTGGGAGACCTGGGGTTCTGTGTGGGATTGCTAAAGTGGGGGGGCACTTCACGCTCTGTCTCTCCTGCCACAGGAAAGGTGTCTCACAGGGGATTGTTGCAATTCTGCTGGGGACATCTCCTGCCTTGCTGATGCCCATCCTGCCCGTCCACTGCCATCAGCAGTGCTTTGTGGAGCAGGGAGGGAGGGAGGGAGATGCCAGGGGGTGTTGCCAGCCTGCACACTGCTCTGACAAGTGGTGGCTGCTCAGGATGTGGAGAAATAGATGATCCTTGGTGAAGGTGGCCATGGAAAGCAACATTTGAACTGAGGCACCATGCCCCCTCTCCCCTGATCCCCCTTACATAAAGCATCTGTTGAGGTCACCGCTGTCCCCAGCTCCTCCATGGGGGCTCATGGAGGGCCTCAATGACATGATTATCCCTCCTTAGCAGAGCATTTTCAAAACCCAAGGAGGGCTTTGCTCACTAATCTGGCATTCAGTGCAGATAATAGGCTTTGAGATGAAGCCCTCCTGGAATCTATTTTAAGGTGGTTTTGTAGCATGTTGCCTGTCACAGCAAGAGCCACTCTGTTGCAGCACTCCTGGGACACACTCTGCCATGACACAGTTGCTCTTACCCATTGCTCCCTGCCATACGAGTTCCTTCCATATCCAGGACGTGCAAGCTGAAGCAGAGTGCAACCTATGGATGCCATACCTATCCCCAACCCTTACAGCTTCCCAGCCTTGCTGGGCTTCTGTCTTCCCATCTCCTAAAGCTTTAAGGGTGTCTCCTTCCTGGGGTCTCCTCGGCAAAGGGGGAAAGGTGGGAAGGGCATCTCCCAGCCCCAGAGCAGGGCTGGAACAAGGTGTTTGCCCAGCGTCTTTGGCTCCGGACGTCACCCTGGCAGGGACAGCCTGCGCCAGCCCTTTGGGGTGGCCTGGGCAAAGAGGCCCTACACTTCTTGCCAGAAGGAGGAGAAAGGCCAAAGCCAGGGAACTTCTGCAAGATGGGTGTTGTGTCACACACCCCTCACAGTCCACATGGCTCTCAGCTCCCTAAAGGCTGCAGAATCAGGATTTCCTAGCCTGCCCAAGTGAAACCAATGCATTAGCAGAAGCATGTGAAGCCCGGAGCCAGCTCGGCACTGGGGGAAAGGATGACTAATCCGCTCTTTCTGCTCAGCAGGGAGCCAGGGTGGGAACTCGTAAGGCAGTCACCTTGTGCCAGCCTCCCAATTAGGGACAGTCTCACCCAGTCCCAGCCCCAGTGGGACACCTCCAACAACCCCACGATTGCCACGGCTGTGGGCTGCTGGAGTCAGGCAGCCATGAGGGAGCACATCAGGACTGGGATTAATGCCCCTACGCACGCTGGAACCCTGTCTCTCTGACGATGCTGAGAAGTCACTGGCAGGAAAGCTGCTGCAGGCTTTGCCTCTCCATGGGGGATATTTTAGCACAGGCAAGGCCAGCCCTGCAGAGAGGCTGCTGCACAGCAGAGGTACCCAAGGGACTGGGCTGCAGAAGGCTGCAGGGATGTGAGTCACTGTAAAGTGATGCCATGGGCTGTTGGCCCTTTGCACACACCCACAAAGGCTGTGTCTGGGGACTGGGTGTTGCTTCTTCCTTGAGGCTTACAGCTTAAGGGTCTCCTTCGTCTCCCACCCTGCCTCTGCCAAGAGAGCAGGAGGAAGAAGGCACCGTGGCTTTGTAGAGCAGCTCCAGCTTGTGGCATAAGTTCTTAGAGCTGGGAAGGCAAGGACAGGCTGAGGGGTGGGAGAGCCGCATGTGTCTCCAGGGATCTGTAGTCCGGCCTGGCATGCACTGGCAGAGCCACCAGGATTTGTGGACTGGAATAGCATGAAATGATGCTGAAAATCCGGGTTAATCTGAAGCGGCTGCAGAGGCCAGCTCTCCGAGAGCTGCCTCTTTATATCCAGTGTGAATCCAAATCCACCATAGGCTTAACTCGGGTCTTGGCAGCTTTACGTCGGCTCCGATTAGTTCACATCACCTTCTTTACAGCTTCCTCTTTGTTGGGGAGGCTGTCTCCAGATTTTCAATATTTTATATTTACACAACAGTGAAACTGTCCTCAGGACTCCCCAGGAAGGGCAGAAAATAACACCTGGCCTCATGCCTCCCTCTGTAACACTATCTGGAAGATGTTGTCCAGCACCTTCTGACAACCAGCATGTCACATGTGGTGGGACAGCATCCTGCAGCCCTGAATCCATGCCTAAATCTGACCCAGCTGTATGGAGCTGGCACCAGCTGGGCTGTTGTCTGACGGGTGGTGCTGCTCATCAGGAGCAGGCAGCCAAACCATTCCCCATGGGACCAGCAGTGCCAGGGACATGGGCATACCCCAGGCAGGCAAGTGCAATAATGGCATTTTGGGACATTGCCACATGACCAGAATGTCAGAGAAAATGAGGGTTGGGGTTGTCACCTATCACTGTAGATCCTATGGGATAATCAACACCAAAATACAACCAGAAAGACCATGGGAGAAGCAGGAGCACAGACAGGTGTGGGTGCCCCAGGCATTCTTTTGGTGGGCAGAGTCCCCTGTGAGCGGGGAGCCATCCTGGGGCTCCCATACATGTCTTGGGTCCTGAGTTTGCAGGGCAGACAGATGCAAGCACTAAGGACACAGAGGATGGAAAGAGCTACCACTGTCACCATTATTAAGGGGAAAGATTAGGGCAATGTTGGGTGCACTGCATGTTCCTGACAAACAGGGGAATTCTGAGTGGTGATTCCTGTTTTTCAGCTCTCCAGAGCCACTGCTCCTCCTTTTCCTCTGTACAGTTTCATTTCCACTAGCACATAGGACATCAAATTGGAATGCTCTGTTTCCACGCATGTGGACATGATACTGAACAGAGCTGGACCAGAGAAGACCAGGGAACTCTCAGGTTAAGCAGACAGGGCAGAAACAAGAGGACAAAGGAAGGAAAACTCCTTTCCCTAAATAGGCAAGAGTTTAGGCACTCCACAGAGTAACCACTTCAGTCCCCAAAGAAGGAAAAGCTACCCAGCTGCTGTCCTTGGCTACTGAGGCCCCTGAGCTGGAGTTCTGTGGTCTCTGCAGAGCATTTCTGCCTTTGGGAGATGCTCTCCCTAGAGATCAGATGCAAGAGATGGGAAGAGCCAGATGGGAGGTAGGGCAGCCACCTGTCCCCTGTGCCTGGTGCTGTACAGAGCAGAGCACCTCAGCGGTGAGCTGTTAACAAGTGGAGTGGGTTTGAGCAGCCCTTTCTGGAGCAGATCCCCAGTCCCCAGCTGCACTTCCCTTGGGATATATGCAAAAACAGATAGTAGGCATGGAGACTGCAACACAATGGCAGCGCAGGTGCTCAGAGAGGACAGCACTGAATCTGGCAAGGGTTTCCCCATGTGAGCAGATACCCTTGACTAGTACCTGCCATCCCAACCCTCCCCTTCTAACCTCTCTCTGCCATCTCCCTGGCTATAGCCTTTTGGCACTAAGGCTGGCAGGGACAGAGGTGTGCTATCAGAGGCCCCTACAATCTGTGCTTGTGTTGCAGAGGGGTGCACAAACAGGGACATGTGTCAGCAGAGACCTTACAAAGAGTCAAGAACTTTCTTTTAAGATAAAAGCTTTCCCTCTTTTCCCATTTTCACATTAACCTTGCTGCTCCAGGTCCCAAGGAAGCCAGCTGGGACAGGGATATGGTGAACTCTTTGCTCACACATGCTTAGTATCACTTCCATGTGTTAGACAGCTGGTAAAATCAGTCCTTCTGTGCCACACTAACACCCAAAGGCATGCCTCTGATTTCTCAGTAGATGGTGGCAGAGATCATCTTCTCCTCCAGTCTCTGCCCACCCTTTGATGGGTTCATTTTTTATTGCAGCAGGGACCTGGAATTGTTACTGGGGAGGTGAACAGGGTTGGGGAAACAGCAGAAGATCAACCTCCCAGCCTGCAGGCAAGGCACAGCCCTTGTGTACAGGTGGAGTGAAGACACACACAGCCAGACATGGGCTGACACACACCCCATCCATAGGGATGCACCAGGACACTCACTGGTGCTAAAACACTGATGGACATAAAGTCAAGAGGATGGTATCCACCCACAGAAAGTCATCACTTGTGCAGGCAAAGGGGCCTGAGCACACAAATGCCAATTCTTTCAAGAGGATTATTAAAAACATGAGGGAAGGCAGAGCAGTGACAGAAAAACTACAACAAAACTCCTGCAGCCCCTGCCCAACTTCTCAGTCACCCATCAGAGCCCTGTGGAGTCCAACAGGTGCTGTGATGTCCTATGTCCCAGAAAGAGAGAGAGGGGCAAGACCCAGCTCTACTGCTGCTGTTTGTGGAGCAGGGAGGCCAGGTGGGGGGAGGGGGGTGTTGAAGACCCTTATGTGTAATCCCAGGTGGGGCATTCAAGCCAGGGTTAAGTGGTCAGCCCAGAGGTTCCTCTGCAAGGCCTTGGGGGGCCATGGAGAAGGGATGCCTCCACAGGACACTGCTTTGCTTGGCAAAGAACTAGACAAGAAAAATGATGCTCAAGAGGTTTCATTGGAGAGCACAACAGAGCACTGAGAGTTCAGGCTGCCATGGACACCTGGAAGCCCTTTATCCTGGCCTCAGCTGAGCAGTGGTGCTGAGGAAAGACTGAAGGTTTGCACCAGGTGCCAGTAGGGCCAGCATGGGGCCAAAAAGCAGAGATTATGTCAGCTGCTGGAACAGAATGTGTAGATCCATGGAAGTTGGCTGAGAAAAAAAGCTGACATTGCTGCTCTAAATGATTCTTTCTTCTCTTTCCACTGTGAGGTCCCCAGCTGACTGTGCTGGGCCATCCCTGCTCTAACAGGGGTTGGCAATATGCTGTAATTAAGTGAGCACAAGTCTAATCAGTCTGCAGTGGCATAGAGACTTGGACAAATGCATTGCTAATCTCTGGTATCCCACTCCACCAGGGACAGGCAATATGTTAAATTATGGCACAGAATCAGTGAAGCACGGGTTGTCGCCTGGTGACTGTTGCAAAGAGAACTGCTCCAGCTGAAAATGACAGTCTCAGCAGTGTGTGTAGAAGGCAGCCCCTGAGCTGCACAGGAGCAGCCAGCCCCACCTCCAAAGCAAGGGGACAAGAGGGATGCAGCTCTGGCCAAGGTTCTGTGACAAGGAACATCCTCAGAAGAACAATATCACAGCATCCCCAGAAATGAATGTGCAGCCCTCTGGGATCAGCAGCACTGCTTTTCCCAGGAAGCCCCAAGCTGGTGAAATACTGGTAACAAGTTCAACTGCTAGGATGCTGCAAGCATCTGTAACTGTGTGTTACAGCTGAAATAGTTTCTTAGTGCTCTTGTTCTTCCAGTTAGATGGAGGATGCTAGGCTCTGTCCCTGTCCTATACTGCTCAAACCGGCAGTGTCTGCAGGCTGCAAGTCACCATCTCGTAAAGCAGAGTTCTTGCTGCCTTTCTGCACTGAGAGTGCCAGCAGCAGGGCACACGGATCCAGGAAGGCACAGGTCTTCCTGCTCACTGCCCACTGTCCCTTCGCACCCCAGTGAGAACCAGGGCAGCAGAGGGGTTAAGAGAGTCTGTATTCTCCACCATCAATCCATCCTGCAAATCTGACGGCCCTATCTCTTCAACGGGCCCAGATTGATTTCTTGACTGGGAGCAATGAGCAGCTTCACATGAAAAATGAGGCTTTGCGCCGTCAATAGAAGTCCTAATTACAACTTAAATCCAGGACATTCTTTACAGCGCAGACCAGATTTACAGCGGCTTGCAGGTGGGCGTGCAGCCCTTTCTAATTAAAAGCAGCACGCATTGCAGATTGCTTCTGATGGGCCATTTCCAGCTACCCAGCACAGCAAGGGCACAGACAGCTTGTCTGGCATTGAGCTTGCAAGGGAGGTACCAGGCACCCAAGGGCACACAGCACCACTTGCTTTGGAGGAGTGGAGGAAGGACAGAAACATCCAGTTTCCTCTCTTTTTTTGTCTGTTCTGTTGTTGATCAGGTTGCCCACACTGAGTGCTGGGCCTTGGCCCAGCCCATTTCTCCACTGCACACACCATGCCACATGCAAAGAGCAGAACTGCTGTGTCTGACTGGGGATGACCCAGCAAGCTAGGAGGAGCATGCTGGGATGTCATGGGAAGCAGCCTAAGAGCTGACTGGTGTACCCAAGGGACCATTTATGGAGCCAGTGTGCCACAGCCCAGTGTAGGATCTGTAACCAGGAGCTGGGACCGGGTAGGACCCAAGGTGATGGCCAGGGCACCTTCCAGCTGTGCTGTCAAGGCACTCTGAGCTTTTGCACGGACTTTGCTCACCTATGCCTCAGTTTCTCCATATTTTAATTAGGAGAAATGTCTTTCTGAACAGGGCTAGGAAATCAGATGGCTTTAGAAAGGCAGGGAGAAAGTGTCTTGTTAACTGGGAGAGCTCTGTCGGAGAGGTGGCATGTCTCAAGCCTGAATGTCCCACATGCCTAACCAGAGAGGTGTTGCTGTGGGGGTACCCTCACTTCCTGGGTCTGGGATCGCTCTGCAGAAAGTCTGCCCTCCTCCCGCTCAGTGAGACCCTACAGTTGGTGCCCCATCTCCTCCATTCCCCTGGGCACTGGCAGTCACTGCTCTACACTGCAGCGTGATGGTGTTTTGCAGGAGGCTGCCCTGTTGCTCTGCAAGGCTGCTCAGGAAAAGTGTGCTGAAGGCTGTCATCCCAGGGCAGGCAAGAGGGCAGGATCCCTCTGCCAGATCCTGCTGGTTGCTGTACCAAGATGCTGAGCTTGCTTAAAGGGGTATGGGTCTCTGAGAACAGTGTTCCTAGGAAAGCCCCAGAAGGTGTTGGAGTTGGAGGAGGTCAGAAACAGAAAATGTTGAGCAAGTCTCCATCATCCGTTGAGAGATCTTGGCTCCTTGGGCAATGCTGTGTGTCCCAAATGGCATCCACTGGAAACCTGGCTGCCCCAGCAACTTCACTGCTCCTCACGGAGAGCACAGGTATTTATTAGGGCATGCACTCTTTCCAGTGGATGTCAGGATTCAGTATGTCCAGAGACATTGCCATTGTGGTGATGGCAACAAACTAGCCCTGCCCCACATGTATCTCAGCTCCCACCGGCTCCCGTTGCTGTGCGATAGGCAGCCAGAGCACAGTCTCAGCCAGTCCTTACTGTTCTCCTGGTCCTCAGAGCATCCTTGTTCCCAGTTCTGCTCCCAGTGGGGTGAAGATCCTCTGGAGCCATTCCTTCTTCTACACAGGACTTGTGGAGCTGAGGTGGGTAACAATGATCAAGGAGAGTACTGATTTCATAGGTTTGGAAGTCAGATTACTCTCATCATCAGCTGCTGCTTTTGAGAAAATAAAATCCCTCCACAGAAGGGCTCTTGGAAGTTAGTGGTGATCAAAGTGCAGTGTATGGGGGCCTTCCAGAAATCATCCTTGCTCCTGCTGGAGCCTGAATAGGTGTAGCTGTGTATAGAGCCTACAAGGTCAGTGGTGAGACTGATTCTCCAGAGCTTTTTCCACTGGGAACTTGGAGAAGTAGACAGATGATGCTGGAAGCTGCGACCTGAGGAGCCCACCTGTGTCCTGGATCAGAGTCTGTAACTGCTGGCTGATAGCAAAGGGCAAGACAGGGGATCTGCCCAATGAACAGAAGCAGCCAACTGCCATTGGGAGTGAAGGGATGGGCTGCTGTGGTATCCTGCGGGAAAAGCCACTGTCAGCCAGGAGACAGATTTATAGCCAACAGCTGGTGGGATGTGACCCTGCAAGGGTTCTGCCAGCTCAAGAGAGGCCACGGATGCCTGTGAAATGTGAGAGATAGGAACTCTGTGTTAGGATGAGCCAGAAACTGGCCTCATGACTCAGCCGGGCTGGACCCAACCTTGCCGCAAACAGCTGTGAGGGCCCCAGGCATCCTGGATGAAGGCAGGACCTCAGGCTCCTTCTTCCTTGGTCTTCCAAGTTTCTTGCCTAAAGCAAGACAAAATAGGCCATGTCATCCAGTCCCTGATGTGGGTGAGCCGCTACCAAGCCCAGATGTGACCAGCCCCCTCCTGACGTGTCTGCTGTGATCGATCAAAGCTGATGAGGATGTCAGCAAAGTTCATCCATGTGGTCCCTGTCACTCCCACACGGATCGGAGTGTACTATTGCACTATTGCACTGAACCCATTAGAATGTGAAGAGACCAGGGTCTGTTCGTCACTGGGCTAGACAGATCAGAGGAGAGTCCCTCAAAGCTGATGTGCCTCAAACCTGTCTGTTATTGGCCTTGAAAGCTACAAGGAAAAATGGAGCATGGGACTGTTTCCTGATCCAAAGATAGCCAAGTTCTGCAGCCTTCAGGGTCAAAGGACCATGGGGGTTGGTCAGGCACAGACTTGCAGGTGCTCCAGAAGATGACCAGGGCTGCCTGGAGTGAACAGACTCATCCTGCACACTAAGGCTGGTTGGTCCTTGTGCACCCACTGAAAAAAGTTTTGTCCAGGTCTTGGGCTCGGCCACATCCATTAGGCTGTCATCCCTTGGGGATAGTGAAAGGAGGTGAAAGGCTGGTTCTTTGGGATTCAAATGGAATTTCTGTTGTCTGTAAGAGGTGCACCAAAAATATATCTACATGCTTGCAAGACCTCAGCCCTAAAGAGAAGGAGTCTCTGGAGTTTCGGAGGGTTTTTTCTCTGTCCAGGACCTAGAAACTGATACTTTCTATGTTTGGTCTCAGTCTGCAAGGAGAGCTATTGAAGAAGATTCAGGATAGATTTGGTACAGATATCTGGAGCTCCTCAAACATGAGGCTGTAGGTGATCTGCAGTTCTGGTGAAGCTGAACTATGTTTTGGGGAAAACTATGTTTTTGTCTTTCAAAGCTGTAAGGCTTTTCTGTGCTAACCTACCTCCCATATTTTTGCTTTTATTGCTCTGCTGTGGAACCACCCATGCTCAGATCAGGGTTTGGATGCACTCTTCAGCAACCTCCCCGGCAGTAACTGTGGCTGTCAAATGGACCATCAGAGAAATAGGCCTGCAGGAGCCCCTTTCCCAGGGAAGTGCTGCAAGGGGCTCTTTTAGTTGGATGAAAGGACTTTGGGGGGACTCTAGGCAGCCTTCAGACAACAATGTTTGCAAGACACTATGATGAGTGAGAGGATACTTTGCAGCTGACAAACACATCTGGTTCAATTTCAATGGGGCAAGGACCCTGAAGATAAAATGTGTGTTTTGGAAAAAATCATTTTTATCATGGATTCATTGTGCTCCCTGTCTCCCAGCTGAAATCATTCCCATACTGGGCTATGCAGAAGGATGATAAGGAGGCAGAGAATAGGAGCTGGTTTCCTGCACTCAGCAGACAACGCCTGCGCCTCCCTCTGCCTCTGCTTTTATGTAGTTTGGAAGTGCTCTGAAACTGCTGGGCACAGACACTTCTGAAGCAGCAGCAACTTTGCACGGCGCGTTTGTTTTATGTCTGAACTGTACATACAGCAGTGAATAGAGCTCATAAAAGATGGATGTATTCTTGTTCTTTTTGCTGGTTTTGATTTATTATTTACTTCACTTTTTTCAACTCTTCCGAAGTGCTGTAAATCATCTAAATCATTTTTCTCCTCTGCTTGGCTAGTTTCAGGGAGCTGAAGTGAGATTATTGTGCCTAGCTCCTCTGCGTTGCAGGGTTTGCTGCGGGTTTTTCAGGAAGAGAGAGAGAACCAGGAAATTTGAGCTCTTAAGTCTCTGCAAAGTACCTTGGAAAGACTTAAAGGTCTTCTTCCGCCTGCTCATTGCATTTCCAGAGGCTGTATCCTTCAGCCTTTGCTCAGGTTTGCGAGCACCTGCTAGCGCAAGTGCATGTCTGCGGACAGTTCACGTAACAGAAGCTCGCCAATAATGCAAGGCAGGTTTGCACAAGCTGCTCCTTGTAGAGCTGGGTTGTTGCAGGTCAGCAGGGCCATTTCCCTGGGGCTTCAAAGGGAACACAGGTGCGACTGTGGCTCTCGGGACTCCAGAAATGTGGTGACATTTTTAAGCACATGGACGCAGGTCCACTCCAGGGGAGCAGCTCTGAAGGCTGGATGCGGAAGTGTTGGTTGGTTAATGCCTGGGCCTTGTGGTGAGACGTTGTCTTGGTCTGAAGTTCAAAGCCAAGATACTCCAGCACCAGGGCTTCTCCAGCAATGTGTCCCATGGCATTATTCCCACTGTGGGCAGCTGAACAGGAGCTTCAGGACCCAGAAAAAGAAGGAAAGTCTGTGCCCACAGTGGAACAGACCCCAGAGAGAAGATTTTCACGGTCGCTTAGCACAGCATAGGGCTGTTGGAGGAGCTCAGCACCCTTCATGGACCCAGCTTAGTCTGATGTGAACCCAAGCCACACTGCTGAACTGAATTCTTCAGAAACACAGGACAAAGAGACCTCTGTGAGACCCAGAGCCTTGCTTCTCCAGCCTCCCCTTGCTCATCGCAGATGCCTGTCCTGCTGGCTCCCAGCAGCATGGCACAGGAGGTCAGAGTCCATTCATAGTGCCTCTGAAGGAGGATTGGGGTGACCCCATCTACCTTGGATCTCAGGGGTTGGAGTCTGTGGTGTCTCCTGGACTCAGGAGACATCCATGGAGCAGGGAATAAATACAGCAGTTCAAACCCAAGGAAAGCACAGGACAGTCTTGTCTGTGGAAAGATGAGGAAACGTGCAGCAGAGCCCTGGAAGCAGAGACGGGTCCTGAAGAAGCAGTGGACAGGGTGGAGAGGAGAGCAATGATCCCTCCATCCCTTTTCCACAGGGGCTGTGGGACAGGGCCAGATCAAAGGGCTCTTCTCACCTCCCCACACTTTCAGCAAGACCCTGGCAGTGTGTCCCCCACAGCCAAGAGCACACCAGGCTGCTTCAGGCTCCCAGCACCAGAGTCAGGGGCTCTTTCTCCTTCCTGTCACTTCGCATCTTTTTTTTTCAAGGGGAATTCAGCTGTAGGGGGAGAAAATGAGCAGGCTGCTAATGAAAGGGCAGCTGCTGCTCTGTGTCAGGCGTGTGAGACCCTACTGGGAGCTCAGCTGGACGCAGTTCGTGTCTGGACACCGTTTATTTTTACATTAGAGCTATTTTCCTCTCACCTTGTCTGCTCTGTGCTCTTTATTTCAGAGTCAGTTTATCCCCTGTCAGATGGACATCAATGCGGGATGTAAGCACAAACCTTCCCAGTAAAGGCTAATTTTAGGATAAAAACTGATGGGGGGCGGGGGGGGATTGGGGGGGGTGAGGGGGAGGGTGGCGGGGCGGGGTGGTAGGGAAGGTATGGTCTTGGCTCAGCAGCCATTAGCATCAATGGCATAGCTGTCCTTGATGAATAGGACTACCTGCCTTTGCCTGCTTCTTACCAACACTGCGCAAGCAGAGGGGTAAGTGACCATAAAAGAGATTTTTCACAAATAATCTGCTCCCTTGCTATACCTCTCCCCTCTTCCCCCCAATAAAATGTGAGCTTTATTTGAGTTTAGGAAGTGACCATGTGGGTCTGGTTTCCTGGGCAGGGAGAAGGTTATCAGAGCAGAGGGCACCTGTGCATCTGCAGATGGGCAGGTAGGATGTAACAAGCCAGAGCTGTGCTCAAGAACACGGAGCATCTGTCACAGGTTTGATGGGAACAGGGACGGCTGCAAACAAATTCCTCATGAGTGCTCCAAACTGAGCTCTGAGTGTGAGCCTCCTGATCCTCACATCACTGACTATACTTGAGAACAAAACCCTTTTGCATTGTGTTGGCTGTCTTCCCTGGACCCTTGGAAAAATACCATTAATATTGCCTCTGTGGTTGGTCAGACTTATGGGGAAGCAAAGCACATCAGTCCAGTGGTCAGTAGGAGAGGTGCATCCCACCTACAAGCAATGAGACCAACCATGGGAACTACCAGAAACTTACTAGTGGAAAGGAACGGAAACACAGCAGAAAGGCAAATCCTGCTCTCAGGGTGCTGCACCGTCACTCGCAAGCCCTGTCCCACTCCTGCTGTGGGCTGGCTTTCTGCATCCCTTCACTAAAGTCTCCGAGGGATCGGGTATGCCCTGAAGCATCATCCCAAGCAGCTTTTCTGCCAGAGCTGCCTCCACAGCTTCAGCTCAGCCCTGTGGTCCTTGCAAAGGGACTTCGCAGTGCCTCGGTCCCCAAACACACCAGCCTCTGGCAGATCCCTGGCAGATTGTGCACTGCAATGAGCAATCTCTGCACTGTCTCTCCCTCCCTCTGCTCCAGCAGCTGGGGGAAAGCTGCTCCCAGCCTTGGCACACTAGGCACATCTCCCATGCATTCATTAACAACTAGGGACACTGAAAGTCAGTTGTCCCCATTCTGGGATAAATAACTGTATTTAGCAAAAATGGCTTCCCTTGGTGTTGCCCTGAAACATCCATTAGGTCAGCAGAGCCCAGTGCTGGCAGTCCCTCCGTGTTGTTACCACCCCCACTGTGTACTTTGTTTCTCTAGAAGGTGCTGGGTCCCTTCTGGATGACAAGACATCATAGAAAATATGACTGAAAATGGCCAAAGCCATGGAGTTAAGAAGGGCATCACAGTGTTATCCCCTTCTCAGAGGAGCCACTCTAGCCATGCATGGTGTGCTGCCTGCACAGCAGCTCCAGGCCATGCCATGTCTTTAATTCTTTTTGCATTCTAAAGGTTTCACTGTCCTTGTGTGGAGATGGGCCTTACGTGGGCAGTCTAACTTCATTGAAAAAGTAAGATATTTGAGGGCAGGATCTATAGCACAGGTAAATTAGAAGCTGATGCTTCAGGGAACAAAATTGTCTTGGCAAAAAATCTTAAAGTTCTACGTTTTCAATGTTCCATCAGATTTTCTCCATACCTCTCTCTGAAGTTGCAGCTCTGAGAGGTGATGCATTTCTAGAGCTGGAGGGGCAGTGGTACATGGGGAGCCCAGCCCTCCCAGCCCTCCCCCAAAGCTCCTCTATGCCACCAGTCCTTGGAGAGCATTCCTTGGTGCACAGCCTGATGAAGGATACATACTCCTTACACAGCCCAAGCCAAGGCTGTGGTACCTGGCCCATGGTCTCTCCTGTGGCCCAAGACAAGGGCTGTAAGAGCAGGGTGAAGCTCCTTGCTCTCCCTGACTGTCATGACTACATGGTAAGCTCTGCAGAAGGTCTCCTTGGTGCAGGTGCAATTCCACACAGCCGGCTGGGCTCCTGCCAATGCCCCAAGCATCAGCAGAGCTGGACACAGCAGATGTTTTCATTTCCATAAAAAATGGTGCTGAACTAAGAGGCAGGGAGACCCCAGATTTGCTCTCAGACAGTGATTAATCATGGGGATAGGGTGCCAGGGAAGCTGTGGATTCATCTCACCTAATTTCAGACATTTAGAAATTCAAGGTCTAAATCTAAGTTAGCCCTCTCAGCTCCCTCTCAACTGAACAGAGAGAAATGGTCACTTCTGGAGGGCGAGCTTCTTCAGAGAGAGCCAGGTCAGAGCCAATTAGCACTGCAAGGTTTATGGGCTTAGTGTTGGGGCAGGAGGTGGAATGCTTGGAGGTGGAAAGTGTTGTCCGGAAGGGGTGCGGAGTGGCAAAGGGTGGGAGGTGCAGTGGGACAGAGAGGGTGAGGAGGAAGAGGATGTGGTGGTGAAGCTGGGTACCACTGGGACTACAGGAAGTCCTGTGGCCACTTGTCTGTGAGCCCTCTGGATCCCCTCATCCCTGGGGGTGTACAGAATCATGACCATCATCTGACACATCTGAGCACGGCGATGCCCCAGGCTGGCTGGGAGCACAGTGCCCATGCTGCTCTACACTGAATCAGCCTGACAACAGTCAGAGGAGTAACAGACTCAAACATCACATTTTAAATGCCCATAAATTTGGAAACAGAGCCAGAGCTCTTTAGTGTTTGTTCATCTTTTCATTCGTAAAAAGATAACAAAGAAAGCCAAGCATAAGCTTGAGCCATGAATTATTTAGGGAGGGCAAATCCATCTCTGGTGACTTGAGGTTTGCTCTGCCATCCTGGGGTGTAGTGGGTGAGCATCAGTTGACTGAGGGCCAGCTGCATGTAGGATTTCCTCAGCAGGGTGTGATGTTCTGTAGGCACTGAGGAGGTTTATTCCAGCCCTGATGGACACGGGAAGCTATAGCCAGGTCCCAGGCTATGATGTCCGAAGTTTGTGGCCTCCAGGATGGTAATGAGGTCTCATGCAGCACTAGCCCTTCTCCACCCGTTGCCCTCTACAATGGGGGCACAAAAGGCAGGGACTTTTCCTCCAGGAAAGGGTGGGTATTACCCACCCCTTCAAGAAAAAAGGATATTTGAAAAACATTTGCCTTAACACAGAGAACAGAA
The DNA here is from genome assembly GCA_027574665.1 of Rhynochetos jubatus. NCBI lineage: Eukaryota > Metazoa > Chordata > Aves > Eurypygiformes > Rhynochetidae > Rhynochetos > Rhynochetos jubatus. Next base: position 1,854,870 of record CM050672.1, on the reverse strand, counting down.
TGTTAACCCAAAGCAGAGGAAAGCCAGCAAAGCAAGGACCCACAGCAAGATATCTCTGCACAAGCTATCCCTCGAGCATGGCTGAGACCTTGTGACATGTGGGAATGGGGAGGCACAGTGTACCCTGTCTGGTTTTGGGGTCACAGCCCTCTGGCTGCTCTGCATCCTGGCCCCAGGCACAGCACAGCTCTGCAGAGGATGCTGTGCCAAAGCACCAGGGTGGAGGAGCTGAAGAGGGAAGCTTTCTCACTCTGCTCTGGAGCTGGGTGAGAAAGATGGAGGCTCCTGAGCAGCCTGGAGCACCAATTTCATGGAAATCCATTTATGTCTGCTTCCTGCAACCCTCATGACATGAATAAATGATGATTGCAGAAGTGATGAACCTGCCCCTGTTTAGGTGTGAAATGAATGTTTACAGGCATGGAATAAATCAAGTATCCCACAGGCAAGCAGCAGGATATTAAACCAAACACCTTGGTGTGCTTAGCACTTGCTGTTAGAGGCCAAGGGTTTGAAGCCTGGCCAGGTATTTCCATTAGCCCCAGTGTGACAGACACTGAGCACTGGGTACCCATTCAGCAAAGGCTGAAAGATCTCGAAGGACAGGAGGAAGCCAGCAGCTCTTGGATGAGCAGCTTGCCTCCCCTCTTTCCACCTTCCCCCTCTGTTTCTCTACATACCTCTCTCTCCGCCTAACACTACAATCTGCACAGACTCTAAGAAGTCAGGAATACAATGCAAATTCGTGAAGGATTGGCAAGAAATTGCGTGTGTGCTAGTTGCCTGTCAGCATGCAGAGTACTTCTAATCTTGTCACATAAATAATACGATTATGTAAAATATCAAACAGTTGGAATAAACTTAAAAGCCACAATGTTCTAGTCACAGACTTAATAGAGGAGAAAAAAACAACAAAAAAAGTAAAATCCTTCTTTGCTCTGCAGCATGGAGGGGAAATGGCTCCTCTGAAATCATCTGGAGCCTCCCAGGGGATGAGGAGGTGGGAACTGGTTGGGGAGACAGAACTTCTCCTTAGGATAGCTGGACAGAGCCCCCAGCCTTACCAAGACAGGACTAATGAAGAGGAGAGACAGCAGAGCTGTGGAGTCAGGAGGAGTCTCCCCGAGGGTCATCAAGGATTTTGGTGACTGTCAGGACAGAGCTGTCACGCTAATTTGCCTTGTCACCCCAGAAACCTGCTGCTGTGGTGCTACTGAGCAGGTCAACTCATGAGAGAATTAGTCACCTGAGAGGAAAACACTGATCCAGAAGCCCCTTGAGCCAGCTGCCTGCATGGCACTCGTCCTTGCCCCCAGTCTGTGCTGGCTGTCAGGGCCCAGACAAGGCAGGCGGGCAGCTGGCAGGGAGGGCTGCATGGTCCTGGGGCACATGTCCCCTCTTGGCTCTGCATCACTCTGCATCACTAATGCTGCCGTGTTTGTGCTGCCTGCAGTGCTTCCAGCATCACTGCAGGATGAGAGAAGAGGCAGCAGTGCCCAGGGACCTGCTGGGAGGATTTTGCTACGGGCCCCAAGATCAAGAGCAGCATGAAAAGCCACCATCCCTTTGTTAGAGCTCACTAAAGAGACCAGGCTGATTGAGATGGAAAACAACATCCTCTCCTCTTCCTCTGCACATGCACAGCCATGACTGTGCAAGCCCAGATCCCTTACATGCACCAACGTGGCTTATGACCATGAACCCCAACTCCAGCTGGGAATCTAGAGCAGCCACAGAGGTTCACACGCAGTCGCTCCATGGCACATAGCTGGGTATCCCTCCAGATCCACCTTTCCAGGCCTTCCCCAGAGCTGACACAGTGAGCACAACTGAGGCAGGACAGAGCCTGTCCATGCTTGGGAAGCATCAGGCTTAGGCTCATGGATGAGCTCCTTCCCTGACCTGCCTTTTGTGGGACATGGAGAAGGAATTTCGTGGTGTGGACCACCTTCACAAAAGTCACCAAGCAGCCATCAGCTGCACCGTCCTCACAGGAGGGCTGGTAACTTCTGCCCTGGAAGTTTGCTTTGTTGGGCTTGTCCCCAATCAGCCACAGACTTGGCTCTGGAGAAAAGCCTGGCAGGATTTGGACTGCAAGTAGGTCCCTGCCCTTCCCACCCATCCATGCCCACAGCATTCCTCATGGCTCCAGAGAAGGTGCTGTGGTGGGAACAGATGAGATGGCAGGCCTTTGGGCCAGGAAAGACCATTACTGTCTGCAAAGCATCTGTGCTCAGCTGAGGTCCAGCTGCCATGCTGCGATAGCACTCTGAATTCATGTTCCCTGCTGCATCTCCCACGGGTCCATCACCAAGACTGATTTGCTGCTCCCAGACCTTGACAAGTTTTGCAGACCGCTTGCCCTGGGATAAGGGCCTCCCTCTTCCCAGTCAAGCTCTTCAAATTCCTCCAGCGGCACAGCATGAGTTCCAGCCTCTGCCCACTCTCGTGCATGCCTGGGCAGTTGGGGACACGTGGCTGAGGTTGGTGCGGTGACAGGGCCATGTCCATGGGGCACTGCCAGTGTGCAGATGTGTGCCCTGCTCAGGGCAGTGCGTAACATACACACTGAGCTGCCCCATCTGCTTAGGAGAGTGACTTTGATGAGCTAAGCTGCAGGCAGGGCTCCTGCCTTTGTGTGGTTGACTACCCGACAGGGAGTGCAGGCACATTCCCTGCCTGCTGCCTCTGACCTGCATCTGGTTCCCTCCAGTTTGCCCTTTCTGGGTGGGAAGACAGTCAAGGCCACTGTACAGAGCTGCTTATTTAATGAAGAAAATAGTTTCTCTTATCTGACCACTTTAAAAGAAAAAAGAGAGACTGCTGGTTTGGGGGCATCCACAAAAGAGGGAACAATTTAAAGGATGAGGAAAGTGGGAAAACATGCATCCCACCTCCTCTGCTGAGCAGACCTTTACACTGGGGGCCAAGCTTCTTTGTGAGTGAGACCAAGCCCAGTTTTTAAAGGAATTCTTTTCCTTGGCCATCCCTATAAGAGTTGGCTGTCCCACTTTTCTGGGCTGGAGTAGGCTGAGACCCACTGGCCTATTGCACACATGGCAAAGCAGTGACCCAGCAGCAGGAGATTGTACATCACATCCCAGCCAAGCCTCCTCAAATCAGTGCGCTGAGAGTCTTGGCCTCACTCCTGCATTAATTCCTGGAGGAAAATCCCTCCCTGTTGCCAGATAACTGCACCTGATGCCCACATCTTGCCACTGTTGCCACAGTGCCTTGGGGATGTTGCATGGGGGAACAGCTGTCTGCTCCATGTGTGCTGTTCTCCTCCCAGCTCTACACTTTCTGGTCCATCTCCCCAGGCAAAGCAGTAACATGGGGCGGTGCACTATAAAATAAAATAAAATAAAATAAAATAAAATAAAATAAAATAAAATAAAATAAAATAAAATAAAATAAAATAAAATAAAATAAAATAAAATAAAATAAAATAAAATAAAATAAAATAAAATAAAATAAAATAAAATAAAATACCCTGCCAAGAAAGCAGTACGCCCTCCAACCCCCTTCCTCACTCTCAATATTTCTCCTCTACCTCCACCGATTGCCCCCCAGGCAACCCATGGCTGGCAGTAGACTCACTGTCCCATCATCCCTGTGGTCACATTACCCCCACACACCGCTTTCCAGGGCTCAGCTTGATGCTGAATGACAAGACCCACTTGCTCCAGGGACGACTCTTCTTCTCCTCCTGTTTCCTTCTATCTCCCTCCTACAGGATGTTTGGGACTTTACATATTGCTCTCCTGTGAAGCTCTACAGCCTGCCCTGTTGCAAGAGAAAGGAAAGCAATTCCTCCTCCTGTCTCGTCCTCCTGTTTTCTGAGGTTTAAGGTAGCTGCTGGTTGTCACTGGGAAGTTGTTTGTTTTAATTCACCTGTAATTGCATTATCTCTACCCAACTCTCTGCAGAGCTCACTGCAAATATGTCTGTATCATACAGCCTCTCCCCTAATGGATTGCTCAGCAAGACAGTGCTTCAAGGCCTGTCCACTGCTCCCTCGTAACTTAACAACCCTGTTATTGGCTTTGTGCAAATGATGCTCAATTCCCTCGACTCCTGGCACACAGCTTGCTCCCTGTGCTGCCCTGCAGACACGTCCTTTACAGTACGCTACCATAATCGTTTGCTGGCAACACGTGCTTCAAGCTGCCCAAGCATGGGAGAGCTCAGACTAACACAGCTGTGCGCAACAGGTAACACAGCCTCTGGGGCTGGAGCACAAGCAGAAAGAGTTCATGTGCACAGCAAGCCTGTGCAGGCAACAGTAAAGGGAAGATATATTTTCTACTCCTACCCCAATGCAATAGTGCTGTGAACCTTCCTTCCCTGTCCCTGATATCCTTCCAGTTCCAGCAGCTTTTGCTGATGTCACTTGACAATCAAGTGCAGTCCCAGGACGATGCTATTAGAGTTCATTAAAAGTTTGGCCAAAACCTGAATTCCTTAGTTCACTGTTATTTCCAAATCCGTGGGAGAATATTGTGGATGTCACTGACAGCTCCTGGGGCTTCCAATACACAAGGAGGAGAAATATTAAGTTTCACCTGATCCCACTGCATCATCCATATGTTTGAAGCTCATTTCCAGCCTGAAACCAAGGGCTGTAATTCAGAATATTTTAATGAAGTAGTCATTATGATCTCCTATGAAAAAAAAATCCCATCTTGCTTTTCCTCAGCACAAATACATCACTAAAGCAGAGGTGAGGCCACAAAGCTTTCCCATGTCCCACACTGCAATCTGTCACTGAAGGCAGACAAGGCTCCAGCCCAGCCCCTGGTGCTTCGCTGGCACCAGAACCAGCCCCACTCCTGCCATCAGCTCCACTGCTGCAACAGCAACCAAGGGCTCCTTCCTCCCAGCCCACTATGGCCCATTATGGAGCTCCCTTGCCTGTCCAAACACAAAACACTTCCCCACAGATATGAGGGGAGAGGAGAAAGCCCTTAAATATCCCCTAGCCCTCTCTACGTGCAGCCAGCCCCACCTCAGCTTCACTGAGAACAAACCCAGCATCAGACCCCACCACCTCCCCAAGCACCAATCTCTTGCTCTTACTCAAAACCGAAATTTCTGAGCAGGAAAGAGCAACTTCCGAGCACTGCTTCCCCTACACACGTTATGAAGAGATACAGCTCCATAAATCTCAGCCAAGGGCATTACTCCATACCAGTTAGCACTAGATCAAACCCAGGTTTATTCAGCCTCCCACTAATCCCTTTGCAACAAGAACCACCTGCAGCTGGGAGTCCAGGATTTAGCAGGGATCAGTGTGCAGGTGTCTCTGATTTGATCATCCCTTTGGAAACGGCTGCACTCTGCTGCCCAAGTGAAAAGCAGCCTGGGGATGGGGAGCAGTGACTGGGCAGGTGGGAGAGAGTAACAAAGTGGGAGCTGGTGGTTCTACCCCACAGCTGTTTCTGAGAGACTGAAAAACACTGGAAAGAAAGGAAAAAATATCTTATTTTCAAGAATTCTCTGGTACTTAAAAGCTTGAGACCCGCAGGGGAAGCTAATAAATTTTAAATAGTTTGGAGAGTTGAGACCAGCGGTTTAACTTTGTGCGGCTGCTGAGTTGTTTTCCAAGTGTATTTAATGAAACCCTTCATTATGTTCAGATAATTATGATCTCTGCATTTCTGTTGCTGTTGGAGTTTACCATCTGTGCTCGCAGGTACACACTCCATTTCAACACCGTGGGCACTGCGAGAGATGCTAGTGCTGGGCTTTGCTGGCAGCCCGCGGGGCTGGGGCAGGTTTTCTGGGGTTGTGGGTTCAGGTAGTGCCGCTGTCTGCCCCAGGAGCCATGTGCTGCAGCAGCCAGCGGAGACGTGGGTGGGACCTGAGGGCTTCAAATGCATCCCCCAGGGTCCTGAGTGGAGCTTGTCTCTTGATGCTACCCTGGGACGATGGTGGGATGAGAGGGTCTTGTGCTAACAGGTCCCTTTGGGGTGAGCAGGGCCCTGCTCCTTGCTGGCCTCCTGGCTGGGTATGTGTTAGCCCAGGAAGAGGTTTTGGCTGCCCAGGACAAACCCTGGGCTCTGCAGTGATGGGGTTTGCTTTGATACCTCCAGCTCCCTGCAGCAGCTGTTAGACCCATCCCCTGCCTGTGGGCTCCTTCCACCTGCCCACCCCATCCCCTCTTCCTGGGCTGCACCCCATCAGGGACCTCCAGCTCAGCATTCCTGCTCCAAGCCTTCTGCCCACCCACCCTCCTTCCTTCTCCATGAGTGGAAACTCCAGGTTTTCTTGGTTCTTGGGTGACATGGCACTGCAGGGCACAGACTGGGTTTTGAGGCTGAGTTTCAACAGTGCCTGAGGAAGCTTCACCTCCCCTGCCCCACAGCCACAAGGCTGATCCACCAGACACTCCCAGCTCCCACAGACATTCCTGCCCTGACTGCAAGCCTGGCAAAGCCTAGAGTTGCTCACCCCAGCTCTTCCTCTGGCAGCAGGAGACTGAGTCACCCCACCGGGAAGCTGGAGCCATCTGCAGAGTGGGGCTCCAGCTCACACTGAGGCAGGTTCAGCCGCCCACTGGCAGCCAAGTCTGGAGGCTGCCCTGGTTCCCAGCCAGATGGGATGGGGTTTTCCACATCCTCACTTGCAGAGAGGGTGTCACTTGAGGATGGGGCAACTGGGGCTGGGGGATATCCTCAGTTTGTGGTTACCCCATAAATACAGATGGACTGGTGCACAGCATCCTTCTCGCAGGTGCACCCTTGCAGGGCAGGGCTGGTCCTGCCCCAGGACCCCATGTGGGCTAGAAAGGCAGCTCCCATCCCTGGCCAGCCATGCCCTGGATGTCCCAGGCTGGTGTGGGATGGGAAATACCCCAGATCCTGTGGCTGGCATGCTGTGATCCTCAGAGATGGCTCTTCTCCAAGGGAGTTGGGGAGAGCCAGGACCGAGCAGTTCTCTGCCAGTCATGGTGAGCAGCCACGGCAGGAGTATGGCAGCTATGGGCTGGTTTGAAGATGCTGAAGGGAAACAGCAGCAGGAGATGGAGCCAGTGGTGAAGCATGAGAAAGGGGATTGCAGCCCTGAGGGTGAGGAGGGCTGCTGGAGTACCAGGTGCTGCTCTCCCCACCTGCCAAGTGGGAGCTTTTCCCCCGCTCTTAAATGTCAGCGATGATGTTTCCTGCCCAAGCCAGCCCTTCCCCTTGGGGACCGGCCAGCAGGGTCTGTTTCATACCCACTCCCAACAGCTTGCGTGGCTTGGGACTGGGGCTGCTGCCTGAGCCATGCCAAGTTGGCAGCATCTCCAGGCTCCCCAGCCAGCTCCTCAGAGCCTACACCCACGCCAAACGCTCGCCCAGCTCCAGGACTCCAGTTCGCCTCGTTGGGGTTTCCTTCCACAATGGATTTCCACACGCAGTTTAGGAAAGCAGCAGATCTGGTTAGAGGGGGGAAATGAGGACCCTGTGTCTTATCCCAGACATCACTCTCCTTCTGGGATGGGCAGAGAGGGGTCCCAGCCTTGGGAATGTCACCCCTCATTCTGTGTCCTCCTGCCCTGAAGGAAGTAAGGGATCAAGGAAAAGCCCAAAGTTTCTGCTCCCTGCCCACAGCACTCAACAGGGACCTGTGAATCCCTGGCCCAGGGAGCCAAGCAGCAAAATGTGGGCACCTGAGAGCAAGTAGTGGGAATGCCCTGAGGCTGCTGGGGCAGAGCTGTTCCCCCCGGTGGTGCTCCTGCAGTGCCTGGCATCATGGGACTCCTGCTATGATGCACATAATTGTCACTTTTGTCCCTCCAGTATCCACAGGGTCCAGAACTTAACAGCCCTGGCTGATTCCCTTATTTAGCTCAGAATACATCTGCGCTGCTGCAGGGCAATCAGGGCAGTGCCAGGACATGCAGGGCTGGGACACTTCTTGCACTTGCTTTTTACAGAGCTGGGAGCTGGCTGAGTGGGTGGCTCTGCCCTGGGATACTGGCAGTTCCTGGAGTACACTGGGCACCTCTGGCAGGGAAGGGAGTTTTGAGGACAGCTGTGTGGCTGGCTGTGGGTGTAAGGCACAGCAGGAGTCTAGGAAAGGTGAATGAATGGGAGGGGATATCATGATCTGGGGATGCTGTACAGTAGCAAAGGGGGTGTGGATGTGTGTGCAGAGCAGATTACCTGCCAGACAGAGGCCTGGGAAACAGAGGATCCCTACAAGGGGAAAGGAAGTGATGGTTTAGCCTAGCCCCTGGCCTCAGAGGGTCCCAGGAGGGAGTGGATGTGTGCCAGCCCTGCCTTTGGGCAGGGACAAGTTGCATCCAGGAACAGTGGTTGGCAGCAGGGTGGTGCCGGCCAGGGCTGAGGTGGGACAGCAGAGCAGCGCAGAGGAGCTGGTACATCTGGAGAGCAGAGAGCATGTGGGATCCATAAGTCTCCCTGCTTGCTCCCCAGATGTATGATATTTGTCCCCATGTGAAGTCCCAGTCCCTCTCACCCTCACTATCCCTACATGGTGTAGACCATCCCTTCTCCTCCGAGCCTGCCCTGAGACCATCCCATCCAACACATACATTGCACAAGGATACTCAGCCAAACCCTTGAGGCACACAATTACCCACCACCTACCCAGCATCCTTCTTGAAGCTGTGTCTGCCTTCACAAAGCAGAGCTGGCTTGCTGCAGTGCTGGAAGGGATCATGTCAGGCTTTGTAACAGACTGCAGTCAGCATGTGAGTCATGACAGTTCCTGCAGGACTTGGGGTCTGGTGCTGGGTAGTGTCTTCCCTGCAGAGATGCCCCTTCCTGACATCTGCTGAGGCACCAGTGGAAAGGGGGAGCACTAGGCACTGCAGATGTGGCTTCAGGAACAAGGTACCATTTTGTCTTGTTTCGACAAGGTTGCCACAGTCAGGATTCCCAGAAAAAGTTCCCACCTCATGCCGGAGTGTCCTGTCTCCCTAAAATGTAGGGGAGGGGAAGGAGTGGCAGAGAGGAGATGGAGAAAGGCACCCGTAATGTGTAATGATCCTTTAATGCTCTATCTGGCCTTGTCCCAACACATATGGGAGCTGGATGAGCCAATTAAACCGACACCAATTAAATCAGCATAAATCACATCCCGTAAACCAGAGGTGGGGCTCAGCAAACGCCCCCGCTGCAAAGGATGTCAGAGCTGTCCTGAGGTTTACCCTCACAGCCCAACTCCCTTCCAGTACAGCAAAAGCCAGATCATGGAGGCACCATCCAGGAGGAGAAAGGAATGGGTGGGGACCCGTATCAGAAAGGGGGATGGCAGAAAGGAGAGGGGAATATGTGATGGGCAGAGGTGATCTCCCCTGTAGAGCCAGGGCACAGGCACTAGCTGGGACTGGCGTCTCCTAGCACTGGAGGTCTTCCACAGGGTCACCTTGGACCCTTGACTGCGATGTTCCTTGTGCCAGTGCATCGTGTCGCCACCGAGGCAGTCCTCCTTCCCTGGGCTCAGCTCTACAGAGATCCTCCCTCCAGGGAGCTATGTGGAGTGGCATTACTCTGGCAGGCTGCGTAGCTGGTTTGGCCCTTGCACATTCTTCCCAGGCCAGTCCTGAGCTTGCAGTTGCCAACCAGTTGCAGTTTCAAGGGGATTGAATAGTGCGTATGAATTCCCCTTTCCTCCCTCACTCCTCTGCTCGTGCTTCTTGCTTTGCTTTCCCTTCCACTTACCTCCCTGTTCTATAAAATGAGGCTTTCTCTGTTGGATGCTGGCCGGGCATACATCCTCACCTTGGCTGGAAGATCCTTGTCCTGTTCCCTGGGGTTTTCTGCCCACCTGGCTTTCACAGCCAGGCTGCAAAGCTGTTTGTTAGGAGAGCAGTTACAAGTGGCTGTAGCTACCTGCATGTTAAGAGATCCAAACGGCGTCAGAGATGTCTCCATGTCAGAGCTGCACAGCGAGGTCTGGGGCACACAAGTGGAGTGGCAACTCTTGACTTAATCCAGACAGCTGTCACTGAACCACAAAGGAGCAGGGACTCTAATTAAATCCCACAGCCTTTTGGGAAGTATCAAACCAGAAAAACAGTTCGAAAGCTTTAGGCAGGGTGATTTTAAACAAATGAGGAAGTGCCTTAGAAACAGTTTAAGATGAAAGCTACCAAATTAAAATCCTTGCAATCAGTATGGAGGCTACTTATGCAACAACCTCCCAAGGAGGAATTGGAATCCCAGAGATAAAACTCTAAACAAATAAAAGAGACAGGAGATGAAGGAAAAAGAAATGAAACTTGGTCAAAAAGTGATATACAAAGGTTCGCTTGAGCCGCCTTTGAAAAGTGGAGAATCACAAAGGGTGCTTTTGCAAAGGGGTAAAACTAATGTCAGGTAAATGGGGGAGTGTGAGGATGAAGAGGGTGTCCAGCTCTCCAGGATGTTTGCTGCAAGCGAAGAACTTTCCTGAGCAAGAAGGAACATCATGGCTGTAGGAGCCAGTCAGGCACCTCTCTGCATGCTTGAGATCTCTACATTTTGGTGGATCTGGCATCAGGGGATGAGGGTGAGCCCAGCAGTCCCCATTAGATGATTTGGTCTAGGGGAAGAAGCTCAATGCAGAGCAGCTCCCCATCCCTGGAATTACAGGATATTGTCCTTTCATTTGAGATTTTGAAAGGGTTGGCAGGTATGAGTGGTGGCAGGTCCCACGGGTAGGCCGGCAAGCCAGGGCAGCTTCAGCTTTAGGAGAGTCCTGCAAACACACAGCTTCTTCCAAGGTTTATCTGGGAAAAGCAAACACGGTATGAAACATGAAAGTCAAGTGCAGGTGTCTGAGCCAGCTCCAGGGTTTTTAACACAGCTCTGGAGTGGAGGGAAGAGGCTGGGGAGCAGGGAATTCTAGCCATGCAGGGCAGAGCCACTGCACTGGGGGCTGAGTCCCTGCCCATGTTAGTACAGGAGTGCTCTGAGGGTTTGTATTTGCCCAGAGGGTCCATGTCTCCGCTGAGAGGAGATGTGGGTCCCATGATGACTCACAACCCTAAGGTGCATTGATTGCAGACTAAGTTGGTTGTACATTAAGTGTGCATTGGTTGCATCCTCCAAGTCTGGCATGGTGCTGCTTCTGAGCACTTCAGGGGCACAGACTGGGCAAGGCTGGGGACTCCTCACGGGGACACAGCATGCCCAGCTGCCTGAGTTACACCTAGGACATCAATGGCATCTAGGTGAAGCAGAGTCAATGACACAGACATCTCCTTTGGCTTTTGAAGGATGCAGGGGCACAGGGACAACAAGAGAACTGCCTGCACAGGTGATTCCTGCTGGAGGCCCTTGCCCTGCTCCTTGCTGCATCTGTGCTGACATCAGGCTGCACTGTCCAGTGCCCTGAGGTTGCCATGTGCTACACCATGGCACTCCCCAGCTCTCCCCTATCCTGACAGTGGAGTTATGGAGTAGCTGAGGGCACTGGGAACACAGGGGTGCAGGAGGCAGGACCGGGCATGGACATCTGACAACAGCCACACTGGGGCTGAGCTCACGTTTGGAATGAGGTTCCTTAATGGCCAGTGCACCACCTGCATCCATGCGAGAGAGCTGCAGGAAGGCAGCGGCAGGACTGCAGCTGGGGAATGTGCAGTTCTGGGTCTGCGGCAGGGCCAGCTTCACCCGTCGTGCTGGCCCGGGAGCCAGGTGTGAACAGAGTGACATTCACCATCCCTGCCAGAGCATGGGCTGTGGTGGGCACACTGCCACCCCCACTGCCCTGCGGTGGGGAATCCAGCAGCGTGACAGTGATGGGAGTGCGGCTGGCAGTGTGATCAGACACTGCCAGCAGCTTGGGGTTACTGGCAGCAGCAAGGCAGCAGTGCCCGGTCCCCAGCTCTTGCATGGGAGATGGGCAGGAATGTGTTGGGGCAGGAAGCACTCCTGCCTTCACTCCCGCCTCAGATCTAACTGGAACAAGCTCAGGAAATTAGAAAGATGGGGTGGGGGAGGGATAAAATAAGATAAATAAAACCAAATAAAAATAAACCCCAAACCCTCAGTTCTTCTTTGATTCTTCCAGTTTCTTCACGCCAAGATTACTAATTGTCTAAGCATCTCAATTTGCTGGTTTCACTTAATCACAGACACTTCGGAGATTATCAGCCTTCCCCACATGTTCAGTACCTTGTTTCCAAACTACAAGACCCACGGGGAGCAGCCAGCGAGCGCCCGCAGCAGCGACAGCAGCGGAGCGCTCCCCCCGTCCCCCCGCTCCCTCCGTCCCTCCGGCTGGGCTGTCAGAGTTTGATTGCCTCTGAAACCGCCGCCTCTTCCCCCAAAGTTCCCGAGGACGGGGCCGTGAGGAACAGCAAGGTGGGGGCTGGGGGCACCGTTGTCAGCTCCTGGCAGCTCCCAGCCTTTGATTTGCACAAAAGAAAGGAGGGAGGTGGGGGAGGGAACGGATATGATTTATTCAGCAAGTTCCTAACCGTTCTTTTTTTTTCCAGAGGCTGTGAAATAACTGAAGCCGACGGAAAGGTGAAGTGCTGGGAGAGATGAAGGAGGCACGTTTGAAGGCGTTTTCTTCCTTTTTGTCACAGCTCGCTGCAAAGCTTTTAATTCCTGGAGCTCTGTTTCTTCCTGGAAAGTCTGAGCTGCGTGATGGAGGGGGATGAGCTCCCTGTGGGGGCTGAGGTCCTGATGGTTGGGACAGGGGCAAGCATAGGAGGAGGATAAAGGTCCTGGTGCTTGGGGAGTGTTGGCTATTTCAGGCCATCATCTTCTGTTGGTCCCACGTTGCTCTGTTGCCCACCCTGCAGTCGCTACAGGCAGCTGGGGGGCATCTTGGCACCCCGTGCTGTGCCAAGACCCAGGACCTGCCCAGTGATGGACTGAGCCAAGCAGAGACAGTAGCCACCACGGCAGATGCCACAACCCATCCTGATGCCACCAGGTCAGGCAGCGGGAAGCTGGGCACATCCCCAGCAGCATGGGTGCCATGAGAGAGAAAGGGCCCACAGCTTGGGTGGGTCATTTTCTACAGCAGTGCAAAGTTATGACACTCTGCGTATCAGCGCATCCCTCAGTACTGGAGTGTTAGCAAGAAACATCAAACAGCATTTACAGTGTGAAAAAGTGTCTCAAATAGAATTTTCTTCTTTGGAGGGGAAAAAATTTTTTGTTTGTTTGGTTTTTGTTTTGTTTTTAAGGAAAAATGGTGATTGGAAACTTGACTTTTCCTTGTACTCCATTTGTCTGCTTTGGGATAGCTGCACACCCTGATAGTTCAATTGCGTTTTTCACTCTGAAATAATAGAAACCACAGAACAGCTCCAGGAGCAGGGATACCTGGGGGAAACATGAGGAAACTGCAGGAACAGCGATGCCGACACCATCCAATACTGCTTCCCCTGGGTGGAGAGGGACCTTCAAAGCCTTGCTCACCCCATCCACACCAGGGATCTGCTCTAGCTTTTCTGTTCCTAGCATGGTTCTCTCTGGGAGACAGCAAAAAAGGAGGGTCCCATTCAGCAGGACCCATGGCTGGGTTTACCAGCTGTCAGCATCCAAAAACCTCACATTTCCAATAATACTGTTCTATTTATAAAGCAGAAGAGGTTGCAAAGGTCTCGTTTGCAACCTAATCCCCCTTGGTACTGTGTACAGATTCCCTGGGTGCTTGGCACCTCCCCTGTAGACCCAGCTTGGATCTGCGACTCTGAAATCTCTACTCGCTTCCTAGGGACCCTCTGACACAACCCGTGGCATTTCTGTAAATAAAATCACCACCAACCACCCACTACAAACAACCCTGGCTCGTTCCAACTGCACCAGAAAGTAACGCAGCCCTTCTGCACTACTCTCAAAACCATCTGCATCATTGGAATGACGACCGTGGTCCTGCAGAAAGAAGGTCCTTGTGCACAATCCATTGAAGGTTGAGTTTTTTTATTTCCTATTTGCAAGTTGCTGAGAAGCTGATCCTGATTTCTGCAAATGAATTTGTTATCTGCAAATGTTCACTGAATAGTTTATGCAAACAAATTTGAGCCCATGGGGTGTTTGCAAACTGTTCATTTCATGGTATGTGATTAGTAGAAATGGTCAGAAAATGGGTGCAAAACAATTTTTACTAGCTGTCCTCAACACTCAGGCTCTCTAAACCTACATTTCCATGGTTGCTTTTTTATTTTTTTTTTTTTAACTGGAGTTTTAGAAAAATATTAACCAGCACACTGATTACTCAAACTTCTCATGCTCTGTTTCTAGCTAAAAGCTCTAAAAGAAGGGCAGCTGATGCAGAAGACCTCTCTGAACCGCACTGATGATAAACAGAAAGCAAAGCCTGCCCAAGAACCCCCTCAAAGGGGAAGCAAGCAGGAATATGGGCCTGGCTGGGCCTGACTTGAAGACCATTTTGGAGACTAAACTCCTTTTTGTGAGCCATGCATCCTGCAGACTTCAGCCAGCCCTGCCAAGAGGGACTCAATGGAGAGGTGTAAGGGATGAAATGAAAATGAAAGGAAAAATCAATGAGTGCCCCCTCTCAAAAGATCACAAGCCTAGGTGCTTTTCCTAGCGAAATGTGTGTGTGGAAAGAGGCATAAGCCACCCTGCAGGGATCTCCCACTAAGGATCCATTCCTGATGCTGGGATAAGGGTGTCTGGTCTCCAAGCCTGAGGTGGAGGCCCTCCCCCACTGGCATACCCAGCACCATTCTTTTCTCACAAAAACATCAAATGGAGCATCACTCTGGGTGCTGGCTGCCTGCCCTCTGCGTGTCATCCCACAGTGACCCTGGCCCTTCTCAAACCCTTGCAGCAGTCTGCTCACTATCATAAACCATGAAAACTGTTCGCTGCACCTGCCTTAGAGCTACAGCACCCATACTGTGGGCAGAGTCTCCATCGCAGGTCCACCCCTTGTGCTGAGAAGGACCGAGGGACATAAAGCTGGTCCCAAATGACCTGATGGTGATGACCTGATGGTGAGACCCTGGGGAGCTCAGTGCAGACCTGTCCAGATCCCAGACCCTGTGTCTGGGGTATGCAGGGAGCTCAGGGTGATGGAGGTGGCACAGGCAGTTCAGAGCAGAGTGGAGGCTTTCCCCGCGGGTTTAACAGCACTAACAGAAAACGGTGCCCGGAAGATTTATTCATTTAACGCATCTGGTAATTACATTTCGGCAGGTGGTATGTGGGGCCTGGATTCATTCCACGCGCACCAGGCTCGGGAAGGCTCCAGTCCCACGTTTGATAAATCTCAGAATAGAATAAATAAATAAAACCAACAGTCCCCAGCTGCGAGTGCAGAGGAGGTATATCCTCTCCCCATGCAACGCGCTCTCCCTGCCTCCCGCACTCCCCCGCTCCGGGGCTGTGATTCAGCACTACAACCTGCCTTCCATGGCGGGGATTCTCCTCGCTCTAAGGGTGCACAGGCACACACACTGACACATGCACCGAGACACACACTGGTACACGCACTCTCACATGCACTTGCACACGCACTCGCACAGTACAGGATGGAGAGAGGCAGCGTGGATGGAGCAGGGACACACCGAGCAGTGCCTGCTGCCAACTTTCCTCTTAGGGTCATGGGTCTGGCAGGGATGCAGACAGCAAGAGACAGCAGGGAAAAGCATGGTGGGGGGACCAGAGAAAGCAGGGAGATCTGGTGGCATGAGGAACTGGATTTGAGCTAAAGAAAAAGGAACCGTGAACTGGTGGTGAGAAAGGGGACATGGAGTGATGACAGGTGAGAGACAGCCAAAGGAGAGCATGGGAAAGAGGATGCTGGAGGAGGTGAGTGGATAGAGATCATGCTGGGGAGGCATGGAGGGGACAACTCCAAGAGCCTGGCTTGGGGAACAACCCAGGGGCTGAGGTACAGCTGGTGCAAGGGGACTGAGCACATCCCAGGAGCCCATCAAGGGTCCCTGAGGTTACACATGGTGCTGCCCACAATGACAGAGCAGGACGTGGGTGCTGTGGCGGCGGGAGGAGCTGGAGTTGAAGCTTTCTCCCCTCTGCAAGGAGCAGGGTTGAGGATGAGGAAGATTGGGCCACAGCTCCCCCTCCAAGAGATCTCTGACTTTCCAGAGCCATCCCAGCAGGGGTGGTGGCAGTGCCAGCGTGTGGGCACTTCCTCCAACCCCACCCTGGGGTCTGTGACAGAGGATGCTGTAAGCACAGCTGGATGCTCACGCCCAGCCTGGGGCATGGGAAATGTCTTGGCCCGGCGTGCAAGGGCTCAATGGGGATCGGCCACTCTTGGCTTGTGCTTTTTGCCTGTGTGGGGGTCTCCGCAGGGTGCTAGGGGTATCCTGCATGGCAGACATCCAAGGCAGGAGCTGGCCAGAAGGCACCACATCCCACAGCACCCAGCAAGACGCTGGCACAAAGACTGTGGCTGGATTTTATTTTTATACTTCACCCCCCTGCCCCCTTTGTAGAAATAACATAATTATGGGGATTTAATGTTCCGCTGCTAAATTTCTTCATTTTTCAGGATAATTTCCACTATTTCATCAAGGAATAATTAATTGCATTGTCTTTAATCAGTTGTTTTACAAATCCAGCAGCGCAAGAAATTTTCATAGGCAGACAATGCAGGCAGCTGCTCTTCCCTTCTGGGCGCATTAATGAAGTGAGAGAGCTCAAGCTGGAAAAAAATCGGCTGGCAAAAAAAGAAATCTATTGACAGAGAGATTGAAAAGATCACAGTGTAATCCCTTAATGCATGCAATAGGGAGGGAGGGAGAGGGGAGACATGGAGCCCAGGTGTGAGGGCAGGAGGATGTGGGTTGCTGGTGGTGTTCAGGGTTGCTTACCTAGGTCCTTGGCATCACGGACATCAGTCACATATTTTAACATGTGGGTGCACAAGTATGTCTGCCTGTGTGAACACGTATGTGCATAATAAATGGCTATGCATGTGGACATGCATGTGTGCAAATGCACATGTTTATCAAAGGGCCAAAATTTGGTTTCTAAAAGCCAGCTGAGAACAAACACAAAGCTCTCGAGACCCTGCGTAGGGGATGTGATGCATGCAGTGTCACAACCTTGATGGGGTCAGCACTCCAGCCTGACTTTTCTCCTCTCACAGTCCCTTCTCTCGCTGTGTTTCCCAGTCAGATTTACCCCTCCAGGGCACAGACTGGGCCCCGAGGAGATCCTGGAGATGCTATTGCATCGAGTCCAAAGTTACACTCAAAGCTCCCTGCTCCAGCATCTCTGGGGTCGTATCTCTGCTCCACCACCTTAGGGCACACAGCACCAGCTCTGGCATCTTCTGCCTGCCCTTGCATGGTGCCAGGCTGGGCTGTGCTCTTAGCTGAGGCTGGAGGGGTTAATAAAAAGACAGCAAAGAGAAGCAACAAAGGGGTGATGGGATATCCCAGATACCTGGGTCCTTCCTTGCTCCAGCTCGATGCAAGGCTCAGATACCCCACATGCATGTGGGAAGGAGTGAGAGCTGGTGGTCTTTGCACGCCCCACAGTCTGTCCAGGCTCATGGGTGCATTTTCCATCTCCATCCCTGTGACCGACCTTCTCCATCCCTTTGCACCGTGTAGAGGGTGACTGAACAAGCTGGCGCAGTTACACACTGCTAAGGTCTGAGCATGGCCCCATACACAGGGTTTGGGTGGATACTCAACCCTCCTCAGAGACAGCCGATCCCAGGGTCCAATGCTTTGATACAGCTAATGACCTCTTTGCAAACTGCAGCTGTGAATTTGTCATCTTCAAGGCTGGAGAGGTGACAGGCCAGCTCCTATAAAAGCTGCTGCCTCCACGCAGCCCAGCGCCAGGACAGTGCCCACCCCACACCTCTTCACCTCTGCTGAGACCTGGCTGAGATACCCACAAGCCCAGGGGGAATCTGAACACCACTCCCTTTGCTGGGCTCTATGTGCACTTCTCTATATTCACTCAGTTCTTGACAGGACAAGGGGTAATGGGTTTAAACTGAAAGCAGGGAGATTTAGATTAAATATCAGGATGAAATTCTTCAGAGAGAGGGTGGTGAAGCACTGGGACAGATTGCCCAAAGAAGCTGTGGGTGCCTCATCCTTGGCTGTCTTCAAGGCCAGGCTGGATGAGGCTTGGAGCAACTTGGTCTAGTGGAAGATGTCCCTGCCCATGGCAGGGGGGTTGGAGCTAGATGATCTTTAAGGTCCCTTCCAACCCTAACCATTCTATGATTCTATGATTCTAGTTCTTGAACAGCACTTTCTGTCAGTAAGTCAGCATACTTTACAAAAAGAAGATCATAATATTTACCCAAAAAGACTGTGCAAGGCCCTGCACAATGTGCTCGCTATTTTTGGTGCAGGTGCAAGTGTGGTGAGAGTTCAAGGTGCTCTGTATTGGTCAACAGCCCTGCAGGTGCCAAATAACCTTGCTTTAGCTAAATTCAGTCAGGGTAAAGGGCCAGGCCAAGTCCAGGAGGTTGGTAAGGGAAGGCAAGCCTCCACCCTGCTTTGATTTCAGTTGGAAAGCAATTGGCTGGATGTACCCAGCAGGAGGGTGTGTGAAGGGGCAGCCCTAGGAGTGACCCAGGAGGAGTGGGGAGGATGTGTGCAGCAACATCTCTGAGATGGGCTAAGCCACACTGCCACATCCAGCTCTGGCAGCCCTGCTCTATGCATTAATGGACACAAGTTTTGCTTTCTGATGAGAAGATGCACAACAGCAAAGCCCTGAACCTTTGGGAATATTTTTGTTTCCAGACACACCTTCCCAGCCTGAGAGGACTCTGACACATGGCTTGCTAAGGATATAGCCGCTGCTGCCCTTACAATGGTCTGGCCAGCTGGCCAAGGATGCTAACTATGAGATAGTCCAGCAGAGAAAAGGATATAAAAGGCCTTACCCTGAAGAAACCCCTGGAGCAACCTGTCCCTCTGGGTCTGGCTCGGAACCACAAGGAATCATGGATATTTATCTGTAAGCGAGAGAATGGGACAGAGCTGCAAGAGCAGTGTGCATTGTGGTTTTCAGATGGTTTAAAGCGTACCTGTTTGCATATATGAGACAGAAAGGGATCAGGTTTGCTGTGGTTTTCCCTTGGTATCTGCTGCAATCAGGTATCTGAAGGTTTTCCCCAGAGGCCTCGGAAACAGTTAAAAGAAACCAGTGTTAGGAGAGAGGCCCTGTTAATACAAGGAAGGTCATTGTCAGGTACTGGAATAGACATGTGTCTATGTGAGCAGGGTCTGGGGGCATCTCTCCTCCACAATCAGAGACAAGCAGCTGCACCGGAGATAAGAAAAAGACCCCCCTTCTCTCCCTCCTGCCCTTACTCAGGTGGAGAAGGAATAAGCAAGGGTTTTAATCCTGCTTATCTGGGAAGACTGGGAGAATCTGGCTTGCTTTTCACCAGCCCCGTGGATGCAGTGTCATGCAGAGATGAGAAGAGCCCAGCAGAGAAGCAGGACAGTGTCTGTCCTAATTTGGAAGCAGTGTGTGTCGATAAGGAAGAGCGTTGGTAATGGGAGGAGGTGCTGAGGATGCAAGAGAGAGTGGAGGAAAGCTGCAAGGCTGAGGACACCCCAAGCTTTCCCCAGCTGAGCTCTGTAATACCTTGTGCTGCTGAAAAGGGACAAATTGAATTGCCTTCATGTGGATGGTGATGTGGGGGGCATGTGCATTGATGCTACAGCTCTGAGCAAGGAGCAACAAGCCTCAGCAGGCAGGGAGCCAGCCGGAGACCACCACAGTGCTGCAGCAAGAGAGAGCCTGCAGGCTCTGGTGCTTCACCTGGGGTGGGTTTGTGTGCACACCACCTGAACATTGTGCCATACTGGCTGCCTGGCACAAAAGCAATACCAAAGTTGCATACACACGTGCCCAGGAGGACTGAATTTCTAATTCGCCTTCATGAATATTCACAGTAAGAACCAGCGCATTCTCCAATCCAGTCCTGGCAGCAGAGCCATGTGATTTAACATGACTGATTACCATGTGGCCAACACAGCTCAAAGAGCCCACACTGAATACCCACAGGATCCACAGAGTTAAATTATTTGAAGGAAAATATAACTCTCACATAATTTTCTGTAACAATCACTACAATCGCAAGCAGCTTGCAAATATTCTGTGCATGAAAAAGAGCTGATCTTCTCTGGGGAACTTCCTACTTCACTCTCAGAATAAGCCTCCTAAAGCAACACCTTCAACAGGTTTCCGTATTGAAAGTCTGTTCTTCGTTATTAAACTGCTTTATACAGTTATCACCCCAAACTCCTCTGCAGCATAAACATATCATTCCTGGGAGAAGCTGTCAGTGGAGTGCCAAACTACAGCATGCAATTAAAGCCCTAAACAATACAACACAATAAATCACTGGTGCTATGGCCGGTCAGTGTCGCCAAGCATGGAGTAAGGATCTTAATTACATTTAGACCAAACAAGTATTAGATTATTTATGGGATACTGTAAGTGCTTGACAATGGGTAGAAAGTCATTCCACATGCATCCCTGTACATTTCAGAGTCCAGATGAAGAGGTAGAGAAAGAGAGAGCGAGAAGTAAAGCCAATATCCATCATGGAGCAGTATTGGAAGGGAAAGAGCTGTTGCTTTAAATAAGACCCAATTGCATCATCAATTTAGAAGCAATAGCAGCAGCATCTGAAGAAAGCAGCAGCTGCCACAGGTGGCCAAACAGCTGGGGAGCTGCCAGCACCCATGAGAGCCACCAGAAACCTTGGTACTTTCTCACACTACAACATGGTTTTGACCCTGG
This sequence comes from Rhynochetos jubatus, assembly GCA_027574665.1. Classification (NCBI taxonomy): domain Eukaryota; kingdom Metazoa; phylum Chordata; class Aves; order Eurypygiformes; family Rhynochetidae; genus Rhynochetos; species Rhynochetos jubatus. The sequence continues at coordinate 1,834,189 of CM050672.1, read as the reverse complement.
AGCTCCCTGCTATGGGATATCCAGGGCTGGGGAGAGCCTTGCTTCACTCAGGGGCTCTGCAGGACTCTAGATGTTTCTGAGGGCTGTGTGGAGCAAAGCAGGATAGGGTTTCTTTGATACCTTGCGCCCAGCACACCCTGCAGCTCACATCTGGATTTTTGCATGTTCCGGATTTGGCCAGGACTTGAAGGATGTAACCTAGCTGGGAAATCACAGCGGTCAGCTGGCACCCTAAGAATCCGTCTCCAACCATGAACCATCTCATAGATCCTTCAGACAATGTTCTGTTTAAGGTCAAGTTTAGTGTATCTTTTCTGTGCAATAACCCTGGAAAGCAGAGACTCTTCTCTGCTCAGGATGACAATTTCAGAAAGACTTGTTCTTGCTCCCAGGCTGTTTAGACACAGGAATTTTTCTGGAAAAGCTGTTTGCTGCCAAGAGCATCTTCCAGGGAAAGATACTGAGACAGGAGTGGGTCTGCCCCACTGCCCCTGGGCTGCAGCAGCAAAGGGTCAGTAATATTGCATATCACTGAAGCACAGGCCTGCAGTCCCTGGCTTCTCCAGGCTATGGAGCTGGGTCGGGATGTCCAAAGATGCCAGTCCATGTTGGTACGTCCCATGCTACACGACTAGACTCACAACATACCTGATCCTCACATGTTACCTGATGCCACCAGGCTTGCGGATGTGCTGCGCCATGCTTGTCCCCACATGCACCAGGAAAGAGATGGAGCAGGGTAGCTGTGGGGATGCAGAAGGTCTCCAGAGCAGGAAACTCTGAGGACAGACAGCTCATCCAGCTCAGAGCGTGTTGCTGAGAGTCCCAGGATACCCAAGCTGTAACATCACTCCTGCTCATGTTCAGGGGGATGTTGCCTCAAACCCACTGCTGCAGACCTCAGGGAGTGACTTAACTGTCCACAGCCCAGCCCTGGCTGCAGTCATGATGTCCAGCCACCGTCTAGCTGATTCAGCCCCAGGGTTGTCTGCTCATGAACTGCACAACAACCCAGTGCTGCACATTCAGCCTCGGAAGCCAGGGGTGATGACAGAACAAGGGCTGGCTGTCTGAGAGGCTCCCATTTTGGGTCTAAATCCTCCCTCTGCCATCCTCCACAGCCTAGGGCAGGTCAGCAGGGTTGGGTTCATCTGGCTGCATTCAGACATCTGCAGCAGCACATCTTGTCTAGACAACCATCAGTCCATGCAGGGACGGCTGATGGGGAGTCCTTCAGCCCATGGCTGTCCAAAGTAGGTCAAACGAGTCTGTTCTAACAGTTACTATTTATTGCAATTGACCCTCTGGCATGGGATATCTAATTGCAGCTGAGTTGTCTGAAATCAGGCAAGGTGGTCACATCCTGCATTACCAGAAGCCTTTGGTACCTCAGCATGCAAATTGCTTGACTCCCTGTCCATCCCCTCCATGTCTGAATGCTCAGAAGTGACCACAGGTTTTATCAAGCTCCTCACAGAGTGACTGTGAGCTTAGGATCAATTTCAGGCAGCAAGTTTGTGTTTCTTTTAAGACAGATCTGAAGTTCTTGCCCAGCATTTCAGACCAAGAAAGGTGACATTGGCAGGGCCATCCATGCCTGCAGAACTGAGGACCACATGCATCAGGAATGGGTCACATCGCCCATAAAATGTGCATTAAGGGCCAACCCCCAGATGTGTCCATTCTTAGTCTCACTTTTCTGACCCAGCTGAACCAAATCTGTTCCTTCTGCTCTGACATGAGATCCTGAGCGTGGAGACTGAGCTGTGGGGCAGCCTCATCCTGGAACCTGTGGATGGGGAAGCAGTTGGATTGTCTGTAAAGAGGTGACGCAGGACCATTCCCAAGTCTGGGAAAAGCCTTGAGCAAGGCAAGCGAGCTGGGTGTTGAAGGGGGTTAATGCCCTAATTGCAGGGCTTGTCAAGCTGACAAGCGTGGCTGATCTCAGGCATGGGTCCAAGGCCATGCTGTGCCATGAGGTGACTGCATCTCCAGATTAATGCCAAGGCTGTGGGAAGGCACAGGGAGGGAGAGGAATGGGACCCCACTCACCAGTGCTGGACCAGAAGCAGCCATGGGGCTTCCTGGCTGGGCCAGCCCATGCCCACTGCGGCCCAGGGCCAGCTGGGGCTGGAGGTGCCCCGGCCAAGCCTTACCTGCACTCTGCACCCCTCTCCCACGGTGCAAACCACTTTGAGGAATTGGGAATTAATGTTCTTCTTTTATCCCATCTCTTCTTTTTCTTTTTACCACGCCCCCCACCCCCCACCCCCCGCCTTTTCTGTCTCAACAGCCGACAGGCAGTAAAAGACCCTTTGCAGTTGTCAAGGCAACGCCGTATTAGGAAGACGGTGCCATGAAGTGGCAGCAGCCAAGGGCTCTGCTCTCAGTCTCTGCTTCCCTTGAGGGCGGTGAAGCTGCTGCTGCTGCTGCCACGCTGCTTGTCACAGGCAAGGGCTGCCCCACGGGACAGCATCGGGTGGGACGGAGGGGAGCCGGGCTCCCCTGCCTAACCTGCCTGGCCCTGGCCTGCTGCTCTCCGTGGGGCTGGAGGTGATGTGGGGCCAGCCTCTCATGGTCCCTGTCCCGCTGCCTGCTCTGCTCAGCCCCATCTTCCCCACAGCACTGTAACCCCACGCCAGTCACTGACCTACACCAAAGTCATCCGGTTTTCTGCTGTAAGGAACCCCCCATGAGCCTTCTCCCAGTGCAGTCCCAGACAGTCCTTGGGGTGCAATGGGGGTCTGTTTGTATCCCATAGACTTATCATCTGCACAACCAGCCCTGTGGTGCCCATGCTGGGAAGCTGCCATGAGCAAAGATGAACTCTGCTTTGGACAGCCTGCCAGGGACCATCTCCCCCTTCCCAACCTGCAGCGCAACTGCAGCAGGGATCCTGTAGTTTGTCCTTGTGTGGGCAGTTTTCCAGGGGGAGATGCACCCTCTCCATCCTCCCATCATCCCCACTGCAGGCAAGAGCATCCATCCTGTTGGGGACACCAATAGCAAGTCCTGGGCATGGTGAAGCTGGTGGATGAGACTTTGCAGGCTGTCTCCTACACGCCAGGCTTCCCAAAGATAAGGACAAAATCTGAGGACAAGGACAGTTTCATTTGGCAGCAACCCTCCTGGAAGGAGGCTACTGGAAATGCTGGATGCCTCTGGAGATGAGCGAGGAGAGGCATCCCCTGGATGAAGAGGTGTGGATGGGCTGATGCCCGTGGCTCTACAGTATAAGCCTGGTGCAGGGTTCCCCACATACCAGCCTTCCAGAACATTCATATTTCTCACCACCTCTCAGGCTCTGGTGTGAGCCATGCGTGTCTGGCTCCAGCACACCCTACACTGGCTTGGCCTGGGCACACCAGCAAGACTAGCCAGAGTCATCCCTCCCCAGCTGCCGGCTCAGGCCATCACTATGCGGGGCACATCACATGCCAGGCACATGTGGGAGCAGAGCCATGCTCCCTCAATGGCTGTGGAAGCTAGCACAGTCAGCCACAGTTCCCGCACGTTTGCTGCGGCATGTGAACAGCCAGGAGGGTGGTGGCACACGCTTGCCCATGCCTGCCAGTATGGTCCCTTCCAGCAGAGCTGGCAGGAAAGCTGTGCATATCCCTTAGGTGTTCACAGCCACATCCAAGCTCATTATTCTGCCTCCCCCAGACTGGGATGAGCAGCTTCCTCGTACATGGGGATGAAGCTCTGGAGGTTAGCATGGAGCTGTACCTGCACCCACAGCACTCCAGAGCCACCATCTGTGCTGAGCTCTCTGGGGTACCTTTGTCAAGTCCCACAGTAGCAGTGTAGCGGGAGGCCTGGGAGCCAGGTATCACTGCTGAATCCTGCTGTTGGCATTTCTGATGGTCATGGCTGTCTTCTGAGTGACTGAGAGCTGAATACATGCTCAGATCCCTGACAGATAGCTGTGCAGTGCAGGGTGCTGTGGGGCCAGCCATACACTGTGAAAAGAGGCAGGGGGCCATTCCCATGGGAGCAGGGGTTCTGTAGTGGGGTGGTGCAGTCACAGAGCCCATGGAGGGGCCACGAGCCCTCATTCAGGCCAGGCGCCCAGTACACCCATCTGCCTGGCTCCCCTCATCATCCCGTCTGACTCTCTCAGGCTGGCGTGTTTCCCAGCACCCTGAGAGAAAGGCGTTAAAACAGGACCCGTGAACCCAGCCAGCCTGGGTGCTAACAGTGCTCAGTGGAGGGGCTGCTGGAGCAGATGCTTATCCTCAATATGTTTGGCATTTTCTGTTGCTCTTGACTCCAGGGAAATGATTGCTCTTCTCTGAGGGATCTATAAATAGACATTGCCCACTAACCTTCGCTCCCAGGAGGCCAGCGACGTGGCAGAAACACAGTGACTGCTGCCAGAGCTGACACCCCAGCCTCCACTATCTGCCAACTTCCCCAGACCTGCCCAGCCTGCCTCTGCCTTGGAGGAGGGAAGGAGACCAAGGAGATTATTTTTCTGAGGTAGGCAGGGTCTATGATGGTTTTAGAGAAGTGAGAATGAGAGTGTGGGTGGCATTGGCCTTGGTGTCACCTCACTCCTGGCTGAAGTCCTCTCTTCACAGGAGTGCTTTGCCCTCCCTGGTCTGGGGGTTGCCTGTGAATCCCTGTACCAGCAGGCAGACAGTGGTCAGACACTAAGGGCCCCCACATTTATGTACTCTTCAGGGCCTGGCAGAGCAGTCCCCACTGTGCTGAGTGTTCTTTAGGCAGCTGCCTGCTGTAAAGCCACTGCTCTGGAAGCAGAGTGTTCAGCAGGGGCAGGCAGGGACATCTCCCCACTTTGCTACTCTTTCCTTTGGGGCAAGCAGTGGAAAGGCCAGCAGAAGCAAAGGAACCGATTGCTGTTTTCCTCCCTCTCTGACAGCAGCAGACAGCCCCAGCACCTGGCTTGTCCTGTAAGATACTGTGGGCCATCCTATTCTTGGGACCATTGTCACTCTTCCCTGTTGGAGGGGATGTAAGCAAGGGGTGAGTGTTTGGAGAGACCTTCATGCTAGTTGCTTGGACAATCCCACCCCACAGAGAAATATGGCCATGCAGGCATCTGCCAGCCATGGGGGCAGCAATGGCAGCAGGCTCTTTGCACACTCAGGCAGTGATGGGCTTCAGCCCAGCTCAGCAGGTCTCACAAACTCCAGTCACTGCTCTCTCATCCCACCTCCTCTCTGCTCTTGTCCTGTGCCCCAAAGTCTGGGGAAGCTACGTTCAGTGCGAAGAACACTTTCTACATGTTTTACGCCTCTGAAAGGCTCAGAGAGGGGTTTATGTGTCTTGCTTTCTCTAGATCTTGTGGCCATCATCCCTCTGGGGTGACCCTCTGTGCTCCATGTGCCCCCTGCCCTACATTGCATGGGTGCAGGACTTTCCATGCTGGAAGCAGGCAGAGGAACAGGTTCCTCTTGGAGTCACATTTGGAGAGGCAAACCTGCCTTTGTGGCTGAGAATAATGAAAGAGCTTTGCCTTCTGGTGTTACTGAGCAAGGCCCAAGTCCTCAGCCTGATCCACGTGTGCTGGTATTTTTGGGCTAACACCATTCCCATGATGTGTTGATCCATGAGCTTTCCACAGCTTTACAATCCCAAAATTAAAAATTACAAGCCAGGGACATTGGAAAGGAGTTTGAGGGAATGCCAACAAGATCTGAGCTCCTAAATCACTTAGGTTCAGGCTTTGAAAGGATTTAAACCTGCTGTCTCCAGTAGGAGCTATACACAACCATAGAGCAGCCAGCCTGGAGCTGCGCATGCAGCATGCCCAGGCCCTTGGTAAGTGTCTCCTCGGCCATGTTCCCAGCAGCTCTGACTCTCTACATCTATATGCTCCTGGAGAGCTGTTCCTGCCTCAGCATGCGTGGTACCCCACAGACTTCAAAAAGCCTGCCCTGAGTCTCAGGGAGATGTTGGGAGGTGACATGTAGGATCATCTATCTGCTGTAGCCACAGCTGGGGTGAAGAGGGCCATCCCTTCCTATGAAAAGGTGAGAGATTTCCAAATCTGTTCCAGGCAGCACTGGACAGGCTGAAAAAAGCCAGGTTTTTTTCCACATGAAATGACAGTACTGAGGAGGAACCCAGAATCAGTCAGCATCTGGAGACTCACTGGCACATAGGATTGAGGTCTTGGTGAATGTCAGGCTCTCCATCCCGATCATCCCTGAGGTCTGGGGTCAGCAAGGGACAACACATCATGAAGATGCTCTTCCCCAGCAGCGGTGCAGCTCTGCGGGTCCGTTTTGGGCATGGTTTTCTCGGGATGCACCTGGGGTTTCTCTGGATCAGACAGGACAAAGGTTCCCTTAGCACAAGCCATGCAAGTGCTGTCAGCAGGGCCAAGCTCTGCTCTTGCTAAGAGCGGTGGAGGGGAGGGGACCTCGGCTGGATTCACAAAGGACTGGCACGATGTGGTTGGCAGGTGAGTCCGTGATGAAGAGGGCCTTTCCAGGAGGATGAGGGAGGGGGATGCCAGCAGCGGGAGGCTTTCGTTAATGCATCTCCCACTGTATCTCTGCCCAGATGACAAGCTTCCTTGGAAAGGAGGGGAGAGGATGACCTCCCCACCCTGCCAGCCTGGAAAACCTCACCCAAGAGATGCCATGATGTGTTGTATCCTGTTGCTACAGCAACTGACATCTTATGATGCTGAAGCAGGCGTATGCGGAGTAATGCCACATGAATCACACGAATCACCTGACCTCGACATGACAAAGAGCAGAGACACTCATTGGGGCCGACCTCAAGGCTGTGACTCGGTCACTACTGCAGAGATGGGTGCAGGGAGGAGGGGTGGCAAAGTGCGGGCAGCAGCACTGAGCCCACCTTTGGCATGAATACAGAGCCTGGTGCAGCCCAACATGAGGGATGGTGGAGGCAGGAACCTGCAGGAGTGGTGGGTCAGGAGCATCCTTGCCCACGCTGGGCTGTGTGGGGTAACTGGCACAGTGCAAACCCTGTGCACTGGGCTGGGTGCAGGAGCTGGTGGCATCCCCTTTCTGCAGTGCAGGGACAATCCTGACTGGTGCTGTCCATCTCTCCTTCCCTGTACCAGCTGCCTTTGCAGCTTCATTCATCCTTAGAAAATCAGATTGGAGGATTTTCCCTAGAATATCCCAAAAAAGTTTTGACCCATCTGGCTTTGCTGCCTGGCGAAGAAGCAACTGGGCACAACCGTTGTGGCAGACCTGTGGCTTTAGGGGGTTGTTCACCCAAGATATATGATCAAGGGTCCCTTTCCAAATCTTGGATGTCCATGTGTTCCTGATGACAGGTGCAGGGCCGTGCTGCCCAACTGTGATTTGTTCCTCCTGGGATGCTTGGCACAGGGGACTGCTCTCCGTGGGTGGATTCGAGGGAGGAGGAGTCTGCTTCTGTCTGTCACGTTCTTTAAGTGACACCTACTAGGCATCAAAGTCAAGGAGATCAAATTTTTCCATCTCAGTTTGTTAAAAAACTGGAATGTTTTCAACCCAGCAGTGGAATATTACCCCCTCTCCTCCTCCCAGATGGAGTGATTACAGTTTTCCTTCAAAAAATGAGGACAAAAATTAGCTTATGAGTTTGCTATTACTTCATCCCCTTTCATCCTTTCTTGGGGTGGAAAAAGGGATAGAAAAGAAGAAGATTTGAGATGGGAGAGAAAAAAGCTTAACCCCCAAAAGCTGCACGTAATTGTAGGATAAATTCGGGGAAAAAATAGAAAAGTGCATCTACATGTTTCTTTCCTTTCAAAATTAATAACTTTTTACCAACCAGCCTCGTGAGAGAAAGGCAACACAGACTTACCCCAGTCAACCTCTCTGAGAGGACTGACTCCTGTTGTCAGCCCTGAATCATCAACCTTCATTTTCTAGCAAAATGTCCATGTGGTGGAGTCTTCCCCATGTCACGGCAGTGTTTTGCAATCTCTGAAGCCTCTGAAGTCCTGGTTTACAAACAGAGTCATTTCTCCAGTCAGGAACAGTTGTGCTACCAAGGGATGACCCTGACCCACTGTACATCATGCAGAGAGGACAGCAAAAAGTGCTGCTGCCTTGTACAGTACAAATCCTGTCTGGGGACACTTAGCCCTGGGGGGTGGGGAAAAAAAAAAAAAAACCAAACCAACAAACAAACAAAAAAAAAACCCCAGAAAGATTAATTCCTCTTTTATCCAATTTATCCTTCTGTATCCACCCAGCTCTAGTGAGATCTCACTGGAGGCATGAGGGTGGGGATGCACAAACAGAGGGAGTGAAATCTGCTTTTCTGGAAGCAATAAATGCTTTCTGCCTTTTACAGGCAGTTCCCGACCTTGCTGCAGCTGATGGGCAAGTTTATGATCTTGCATTTTAGCTAAATGGAAGAGCCAATTATTCTTCCTTTTGGATTAAAGTGACTTTATGAACAGAAATGCTAAACGAGGGAAGAGCCCAGCAAAAGCTGACCCAGGAGGAGAACTGGGGTCTCCTAGGAGAACAACTAGAGATGGAAGGGCTGGCAGAAGGCAGCTGTAAAGCAAAGGGCAAGCGGAGACACAGGAGTGATGCTTCAGCAGGAGGAGCAAGGCAGCGGGATTTGGTGGCAGCGCAGCCAATGGGCACTGCCGGGGGTGGGGGGGCGGGAATTGCTGCTGCTGTTCGTGCCACCCACATTTGGTGGAGCAGGCCCCCATCTCCAACCCAGACGCTAGTAAAGGGCTCTGCCAGGGAAATCCTTGTTCCTTCATCACTGGGAGCAGGCTACTATGGCCTTAGGGTGTGCACATCACTCAGAGTAAAGTGATAACTATACAGAAAATCCCTGATGCATTCCAGCTTCTCTGCCCTGCTGAGCTGGAGTCCCGCCCCCCAACACCCCCCACCCCCACCCCTCACCACCCGCCCCGTTGCGGGGTCTCAGCTGCCAGCTGCTTGCCAGCTTTCACCCCCGAGGAAGATACCTTCACCACAGCAAGAAATCAGGAAGAGGAAATGGGGCTCTGAGCTCATCTGTACAGGGCATGGGCACAGTGCAGGGATGAGTGGCCTTATGAGCCCTGGAGCGGGGCAAATCTGGAGCAGATTTCAGTCGGACAGGAATTTTCATATCCTCTCCACACATATTCCCATCAGCAGAACTGCAGAAAGAGTTTGGGAGAACCAGCCCTGTGCTTTGACAGCAGTGCTAAATTTGGGCAGCTTTTTCCACTCTCTACCCCCCAACACTTGCCCCCATGCTGTAGCATCAGCTGTCTGAATGCAGTGATCTGGGAGGCCACACAGGGCACTGGATCAGGATGGTGCTCCCTTCTGCTCCAGATGCCCGGCTGGTACCTCTGTGTAGTGTGGTATCATGCTTTCCTGAGACCCCAGTTTGCATGAAGCTAGCCCGGGTGTTTCTGCACCCTGCACCACCAAGGATGTGTCCTCAGCTCTGGCACTGCAGGCATCAAAAGCTTATCCAATGCAATCAGGAGGTGCACATTTCTTACCGTGGGCTGGAAAGCAGCACCTAAAAAACAACAGGCAGCCTGTAACCCCAGGCAGAGCCAGGCTGAGATTCACTAATATGCAGTCCAACACAGGAAACCTCATGTGGTGACTGATTAGGGAAAATTTCTGCCTCTCTGGTCCAAAATAGAGCAAAGAGGAGTTAACATGGATTTCCCTGTAGAGCAGTTCCAACCTGGATCCTCAAACTGGCAACCGGAAAATGCCAGGGCTCTCTTGTCCTTCCCCAGAGCAGTGCTGCCACATGGTTTGTCTTTATGCTTTGGTCTTTCCTCCCCAAGGGCATGCACAACCCTGAGCATCTTTTTCTCTGCTTTTCTTTGCATTAGCTGCCTGTGTTTCTGATCTATTATTTCTGCCACAGTGATACCACTTGTAATCAGCTCCCTGGGAGAGAGATGTGGCCACAGGGTGAAGATACAGGAGCACCAGGGACTCCAGGATGCACGTTGTTAACATTTCCTGAAATACAGGCAAACCTTGTGAGGCATTTGCTTGCTGGAACCTCTCCAAATGACTCTCACCAAGACCTCCTCACCTGAGTGAAGAGCCTCTGGCTTTATACAGCCCCAGCAGATGGACATGCATATAGTCACATGCACAGGAAACACAGATCAATGTGCACATGCAAATGCACACGTGTATTCACACACACACTTGTACACACGTGTGCTCCCAGGCACACACACCTTCCTGTGAAGACACACTCCCACAGGTATACTGGAGCAGAAAATGCAGAGGTGGTAAGTTCGTGACGGGAAGTGTTTCACAGTGGTAAGCCCAGAGTCCAATGCCTCCATGCATCTCCCTTCCCCAGCCAGAGGCAGTGCCCTGGCCCTGCAGCAGTGGGGAGGTCTCTGCATGGGATGGGCAAATTGGGGTTGGTTTCAAAAGACATTCGAAGTGCTGAGTTCCCAGCTCCATTTGAGTTCCACAGGCAGCTCTGCAAATGCAGCACACCTCAGGCAGAGGCAGGAGCAACCAACCATGGCTGACAGCCTCCAGTGAGCACATACTGCCATCCAAGGGGTCCCTGGCCTTTCTCCTGTGGGCACAGACAGACAGATGTCCCACCATCATAGAACCATAGAATCACAGGGTGGTTTAGATTGGAAGGGACCTTAAAGATCATTTAGTTCCAACCCCCCTGCCATGGGCAGGGACACCTTCCACTAGACCAGGTTGCTCCAAGCTTCATCCAGCCTGGCCTTGGACACTTCCAGGGATGGGGCATCCACAGCTTCTCTGGGCAACCTGTCCCAGTGCCTTCCCACCCTCTCCATGAGCAACTTCTTCCTGATATCTAATCTAAATCTACCCACTTTCAATTTAAACCCGTTACCCCTTGTCCTATCACTACAGGCCCTTGTAAAAAATCGTCCCGTCCCCCCCCCCAGCTTCCTTCTAGGCCCCCTTCAGGTACTGGAAGGTGCTATAAGGTCTCCCTGGAGCCTTCTCTTCTCCAGGCTGAACAAGCCCAACTCTCTCAGCCTTTCTCCATAGCAGAGGGGCTCCAGCCCTCTGAGCATCTTCGTGGCCTCCTTTCAACTCACTCCAACCAGTCAATACCTTTCTTATGCTGAGGGCTCCACAGCTGGACACAGTACTCCAGGTGGGGTCTCACGAGAGCAGAGTAGAGGGGAAGAATCACCTCCCCCGACCTGCTGGCCACACTTCTCCTGATACAGCCCAGGATACGATTGGCTTTCTGGGCTGCCAGCACATGAGACCGGCTCATGTTCAGCTTTTCATCCACCAGCATCCCCAAGTCCTTCTCCTCAGGGCTGCTCTCCAGCCATTCTCCACCCACCCTGTATTTGTGTTTGGGATTGCCCCCACCCAGGTGCAGGACCTTGCACTTGGCCTTGCTGAACTTCATGCGGTTGGCACGGTCCCACCTCTCCAGCCTGTCCAGGACCCTCTGGATGGCATCCCTTCCCTCCAGCATGTCAACCACACCACACAGCTCAGTGTCATCAGCAAACTTGCTGAGGGTGCACTCGATCCCATCATCCATGTCACTGACGAAGATGTTAAACAGCACTGGTCCCAACACCGACCCCTGAGGAACGCTGCTTGTCACTGCTCTCCACTCAGACATTGAGCTGTTGACCACCACTCTCTGAGTGTGACCAGCCACCCTGTTCTTTATCCATCGAGTGGTCCATCCATCAAATCCATGCCTCTCCAGTTTAGAGACAAGACTGTTGTGTGGGACGGTATTGAAGGCTTTGCACAAGTCCAGGTAAATGACACTGGTTGCCTGTCCGCTATCTACCAAGGCTGTGACCCCATTGTAGAAACCCACCTTATTAGTCAGGCACAATCTGCCCTTGGTGAAGCCACGTTGCCTGTCACCAATCACCTCCTTGTTTTCCATGTGCCTTACCATGGTTTCCAAGAGGATCTGCTCCATGATCTTGCCAGGCACAGAGGTGACACTGACTCTCCTATGGTTCCTCTTTTTTTCCCTTTTTAAAGATGGGGGTTAAGTTTCCCCTTTTCAAGTCAGCGGGAACTTCACCAGACCACCATGACTTCTTGAATATGATGGATAGAGGTTTAGCAAACTCATCTGCTAGTTCTTTCAGGACCTGCGGATGTATTTCATCAGGTCCTTCCTGCCACTCTCTCTCCCACTCACAGTCAGACTTGGTGCTGCTCTTGTCGGGGCCAGGCACAGACTCGTCCCTTCTGAGGCTGCCTGGAAGAGATGTTTCTTCTACGGAAAAGTTCAAGCAAATAATGACACTTGGATTGAGATATTTCTCTCTCAGCAGCAAAAAGGTTCAGAGCAAATATGTTTTTAATGAACATTTTGACTGAAATTGAGCTCTTCCTCTATAGCAATTTGATTTTTGTCATAATTGCATTTTTCAACAGGAAAAATAAGTTTTTGGTCAACAGACTTAGATATCACTGAGCATCACATCTCAGGTAACCAGGCCCTGCAGGCATGAGCAAAGGCTCTGGGCATGACACCTCTTCCTGCCCAAAGTGGGCTGGCAGGTGGGAGTGCAGGGCATGGGTTTACTGCTCACTGGCCCCTGGTTTCCAGGGCTGCAGGTAAGAACAAGCGCAGGCCATGACCCCAGCTCCCCTAAGCGCTGCTGCTGCCTGCATCCCTGCTTGTCTTCACGCACTGCATGGTGGGCGGCTGTGCACAAGGCCCTGTCCCTTGCAGAAAGCAGGGGGCTGCTCCCCATACAACCTCTGGCAAATTGCGCTCCTGTCTGCGCCTGGCCTGCACCTCTCATCTCTAAAGCTGGTAATATCAATCCAGTTTAGTGGAGCTTGCTGAGCTGGGGTGATGCTGGAGTGGGACACCTGGGCTGGCACCAGGGTGGACAAAAATCTCCTAGTACCTGGAAGTGCTCTGCATCAAAAGCTGCTGGCTTGGAAATGGCTGGTGTTTTTCTCAGGGCCATGCTGACTGAAGGCAGTTCAGCTCTTTCCTGGTCCTTATGTTTTCCAAACAGGCTGCTCTCCCTTCGTTTTGCTTTCTCTCTCCTCCCAAATGCAACAACTTCTTCACCTTCCCCAGCCAGGCCCAGTCTATACAGGCTGTGCCAAGATGTGGCACGTAGCCTTCCTGCCATGGGAGGGGTGCTGGGGGTCTGCTGATTTGCACTTCCCTGGCCCTGGAGAAAGCAGCCTCACGCGATGCTCAGGCTGGCTGGTAGCTTGGAGGCCTGATGGTAATAAATGAGTCAGGAGCACATCTGCACACAGCGGAGATGCTCCCTGCCAAGTCGCTGCACTGCAGGACCACTCTCATCTGTCTCTCTTTAACAGGAACAAATGGAAATGAGCGAATCAATTAACACAGCACATTAGAAAAATGTCAGAGCCTCCCAATCGCACTTAACCCTTCCCTCTGCCAGCCCATGCCAGCAGCCCAGCACGGCTGAGTCAGCAGCGTGGGCCATTCAGGCCAGCTCCTAGCCACTGTGGCTGCAGCCAGTGAAACCTCTCCCTGTCTGCTCTAGCAGCAAAGAGTGAAGCTGAGATCGCAGCAGGGCCCACCTCACCTGGGCATGACATGGAGGTGGGAAGCTGCCAGGTCTGGGGTTGGGGAGGGTGGCTCACTGCCATGTGGACTGCAGCGCAGCACAACACAGCTGGCTTGCAGCTCCCGCAGACCCCTTCACAGCTGGGAGAGGCAGCTGGGAGCAAGTTTCCTCCAGATTGGGGCCAGGACAGGGTGATGTCAGGGTGCCGGCTCCTTTCTTTCCCCCTCAGGCTCATCCTTGCTCAGAGAAACCCTGGTGAGGGCATCATGTGGCCAAGGCATCCTGTGTATGCTAAAGCCCATGTGGGTGGAAAATAGTGCTGAGCCAGGCTGAGTTAGGCCAGATAAACTGCACCAGGCTGGACTTCCCTGCTGTGGGACACTTTATAGCTCTGACCCTTTGTGCCAGTGTGGGACAAGGGCTTACAGGTTGTTCCTGCACAACAAAATTTGCACATGTGTGAGCAACAGGACCATCAAGCCGTCTCTCCTCCTCTTTGGCAGTAAGTGTCATAGGCAACAGGAGAGCTGTACTAAGACATAATAAACCCTCATCAGCAAATTAATAATTAGAGACACTTGTGCCTGAAAGCCTGGCTCCATTGGTGGGATGATGCACCGCAGCTCTCCTGCTAGGCACAAACATCACAATGTCCAAACCACACTGGACCTATGGGGTGATGTATGCCTTGGGTGTCAGCAGTCCCAATCTGCAGGACATTGAGGGCTCCTGTCTCCTAGACTCAGCCACAGTGGGCAAGGCATGCCTCACTTGCTTCTCCCAGTATTTCTACATCTGTCTGGAGTGTCCATGGTCAGGATATGGGTCTCATCACACCCAGGGGAAGTAGGGCATGGCCATGGGCCTGGCTGAAGTCTTCACACCAGGTGGGAAGAACAGCCAGAAGTTCAAGCTATTCTCTCCTTCTTATGGGATGGAAGCAAGGCTTTGAAATCCCAAATTGGGATGAAATGGAGATCCCCCCATGTGATGGCCCTACAGAGCTCTGGCCTTCAAACAGGTGGCCGGACAGGAACAGCTGTGCTAGGCATCTGCATTTCCTTGCTTAGTTCATGAGCTTGAAATTTTCTTAATAACAGTCTTGGGGGAGATGGAAATAAAAGGAAACTTAGAGCATCGGTAAAAGAAAACCACAGATGTTGTCCACAATGGCTGGTTCTTCGGCAGGTGACTCTGAGCACAGCCCTATTGTCACCCCGTCTCCCAGAGGCATCAATGCACTCACACTCCGACGTGTGTGCACAGACCCTGTGCTGCCAAATGGCTCATCACCCACCTCTGCGCACATGCACAGGTGCACACAAACTCTCGTGCTTCGCTTCCCATCTGAAACAGAAACTTTCTGAGAGCCACTCAGAAACACTGGAAAAAGTGCTGTAAATAGCTCAGGGTTCAATGCACTCAAAGAAGGCGAGAGCAGAGCTGTCTTCAGAAAAGAGAGCTGTCACCTTGCACATCCAGGAGTGCCAGTGATGCCAGGATGCTCTGGGAGGGAGAGGCGGATTTGGAGAAGAGCCTCTGCATCCTGGGATCTGCTTGCCTGGGTCTACCCATCCTCTTCTGCCTGGGAAATCAAGGCAAAGCTGTGATAAGCCCCAGGAAACCAACACGGGGGTTCTGAATGACTGAGACACCTCCTCAGCTCTGCATCACCCAATGGCCATCACCACCTCTACCCAGCCTAATGGCCAAGGGTCACACGTGAGACCTGCCACAGCTCCCTCTCTCCCATAGACACAGGTATGGAGCTGTTTGCAGCCAAGGCTGGATCAAGCCAGGTCCTTCCAGCATTATTTTGCCTGCTCTTGTTCTTGCTCCAGGGATAGCCCAAAGACAATGCAGGACATTTCCCATAATGCTCACAGGGACCCTTTGTAATCCTCCAAAAGAAAAGGCAAGGAGGAGCCCTTCTGAGCAGACACTATGGAACAATCCCACCAGCCAAATTCCTTCATTGTGGTGTGGGGTGATTACTCATCATCAATGGCCTCTAATCCACTTCCATCGATTCCCACAGGAGCACCCAGCTCCACACTCCCTGCTGCATACAAATCCCACCTGCAGAATAGCGATGGATTGTCAAGGCACCACCTCAATTACGTGACATGGACACGGCCCTGATAGCTCAGGGGACTTTGTGTCCGAGGCTCCCCAGGCCTGGAGAGCACGGGGTGTGAGAACTGCACTGCGAAGCCCAGGGCACTGAAACAATCGTTGCCATGAATTAATAATGTTGTGTGTGTCTATGGGCTCTTCCAGCTGGAGATTTTGGAGCACTTTGCACGCACTAATGAGGAGCTGGGTGGACATGTGGAAGGAGGTGTCCAAGCTCAGTGCTGCAAGGGATCCTATGCCAGATCGCTCCCAGTTCTGGGATGCTCTGGAGGGAGTGTGCATGACTCAGTGGAGGCATCTGTAATGTGTGCCTGTGCTCCCCATTTCAGGTCTGTCATGCCCCTCTGCAGGGGCTGTCAGGGCTCAGGGCCGATCCACATCAGCGCTGCGGTTAATGTGCATGGCAGGGGCCTGGCTGTGCTGACTGACACGTCAGACATCAAAGCTGTGTGAGACCTGGCACTGCTGTCAAGGAGCAGTGTGCCAGCCCTACCCACAGCCCTGTCCTGGGCAGAAGTTGCCTCCTCCTCCCCCTGTAATTCCTGGGCACATGGGACCAGTACTGGTGATTGAAACTCGTCCAACCTGACTGAATCCTGAGTGGTCCCTTGCTTCACCCTGTCCATGCTCCTGACAGCTGCCTGCAGCACCCCTGTGCAGCACGGTGGCCTTTGGAGAGCCCAAGGGTCATCTGAGTCTTACTGAGGCCAGGGACAATGCACTGGCCTCTGTGCACGTTGCCTTTGGCTCCAGCCCTGCTTGGCTTTCAAACATCCAGACCATGCATGCAGGGCAAGCTTGGGCTCCAGGACAGCCTGCTTTAAACCGCAGAACCACTGCTGCAAGGAAGCAAAACACATCAGCCTTACAGATCCATGTTTGTTCCTCTCTGGCTGTGACTGCAAACCTGCAGGACACTCCCAGCATGGTGTGTGTTGCATGCCTGCCTGCCCTGCCTGCAGCTTGCACCCCTCAGACAGAGTGAGCAAGAGGGGTGCAAATAAAGGCAGGAGAGGAGATGGGGCTGTGAGTATCAGTCTCATGGGTATCCATAAGGGACAGGCTGGTGGCTCCAGCTTGCCGATATGGGGCAGCTGACCCATCCCTGTGCCAAAACCAGGGCTGCTGGGCAAAGTGATTCCTGACCAAGGGAGACAGCAGTGCCTTCTTGGTCCAATGATGTGACATGTTCATGTCGTGTCCCAGCCTAGGAGATGGAGTTTTTTGGAAGATGTTGTGATCTCCCTCCACACTCAATTCCTCCCTCTGCACTCCCAGATCGGCAGCAGTGCTGGTGGCACCGCTCCCAGTGGAGATTTAGGTGCAGATGCATGTCACAACTGGGCCACCAGTACTCAGACTAGGGGTCTCCTGGCTCTTGACCCCAGCTGCCCAGGCTGGGAGTGTCACTCTCCTGACTCTTCAGCAGGAGTATCTTCCAGTTTGCCAGAGTCCCTTTCCCAGGGAAAGACGACAGCTTTGCTGTTCACCAGCTCCCCCAGGAGCTGTGACTGCTGTCTTTCATGGCTGACGGGTCACACTCACTTAACACTATAAATTTATATAAATATGTATATCTTTTTATATATATGTGTGTGTATATATATATATCAGTTATAACCTTGTGTGCAACCTTTCCAGTTCTCCAAAGGAGGATTAAGGAGAGCAGTGTGTGCATAGTCCTTGCAGCCTGGGCAGGTTCCTTCCTCAATCAAGGCTGGGTAACTGCCGCCTAAGCAGCCAGACCGCTTGTACATCTGTCCACCTGCCATGCCATGTCTGTCTGGCTGCCCATCGTCTGCAACACCACAAGGCAGCAGCATACAATGCAGAGATATAAATACAGCCCCACCATGGTCCTCCAGTCATTACGCACAACCTTGGGTTTGGTTTTTTTTTTTTAAAGGTAAGATTCTTATTTCCAAGCATGTTCACTGTCCTTGACTAATCTGTTTCTCCACTCATATTTTTTATCCATCTATCCATTTTTCTATCCTTCCCTCCTCTCTCCAGTGCTTCACCCTACCACTCTCCACAAAGATTTTCCCCCACGTCCAGTATGTCTGTATGTAGCCATCTGTTTGTCTGTCTCTCTAGCCATCTGGGTGTCTGCCTACACTGTTTGCTGTGTCTCTAAAGCATATACAGGCTGCATATATAGATCTATCAATTGGAGGTCTATTTGCCAGTCTCTTTAAGCTGTGTTCTGTGGGCTTCATTAACATGCAAATTAGCAAGATCTGACTGGCTTACTTAGCTGCTACTTCTCTTAGACAGCCATGCAACAATGCAAATACTAATGAGGCTCTGGAAATGGCACTTGCTCTATTGCTAAGCAAGCATGCACACAGAGCAAGCTTTGGCAATTTCAGGCATGCCATCCATCCTCACACCTGCTGGAGGACTCAGACCAGAAGGGATGGGTGATGGATGGATGATTAGGGGCACTGATGCAGAAAAAGAGGCAAGAATTCCCGCTCTGTTGGGGATGCCAGCACTCCCAGCCCCACAATCCTTGGCTCCGAGACCCCTTTGTCCTCGTTGCTACATGCCACTGCTCTGGAACCCAGCCACCAATGGGATCCCCCTGCTCAGGAGCATGTTGGCCCTACTATCCCAGCTAGCATGGATCCACATCGTGCTGTACTGACTTCCCACCATGCCAGCATGCTACGTTGTACTTTCAGCTTCTGAAGGCTCTGATGTACCTGGGTTATACATCTCTTCGCCACGCTGTGCTCCCTTTCCCCAGACGGGAGCACGGGAGCTGGAAAGCTGTGGGATGGCTGCTCTTGCAAACCCCCAGACCCATCACCCAGCATGGAGAGTACAGAAGAGCTCTTGGGCAGCTGGGTTCAACCAGACCCTACCGCAGGGCTTGGGAGCCTCCTGGTTCCCCAGCCAAGAGCCGTGCCAGCTCCTGTGTTCTCCTGCTCTTCTCCCTGCAAGCACATAACGTGAGTCCGGGTCACCATGGGGAAAGTTTTCTGTTACTCTTCAGCTCCATCACCTCCTCTAATGATAATTCAACCATACACTTCCTTGTAAAACATCTAAAATGATCAAACACTGTGCAGTGAGATGAAGGCACCTCATCTTAGGAGCCTGGTTTCCGTATTCCTTTTTATCCTGGAGATGAGATAAAATTTACTCTGGCTGCTGCTGCAGTTTCTTGCCTTTCCTCACCCATGCTGCTACCCACCCTCCTGGGAAGTAACACCACAGCAAACCCAGGCTGCTTTACCCCCCAGTCCTTCTCATCTCGACCCTGACTGCTGTTGCAGGAGAAACAGAGACCAGCTCTTGCAAGCGCACACCAGGGCCCCGAGGGATGTCCCTGTCTGTCCTCTGATAAGATGATGTTCTTGCGTAGGTTCCCGGGGGCAATGCCAGAGCAGCCACCATGCACATCCTACCCCTCCTAAGGGCAGCACTCCACTCCAGTGCCAAAGGATGATCACTACTACATTGGGTGCTGGGATGAGGGAGGAAAAGCAGCCTGGGATAAGGGAGGTGCAGGATTTTAGGGAGATGGAGCTGAGACCAGGACAGATGCTCTGGGGCTTGGTGATGAAGCACACATGGGGACCAGTTGTCTAAATGGGGAGGATGACAAATCATAGGCAGGAAGGGTGGTTGCCCTGTCCAGAGAGCACCATGGTCCATGGGAAGAGCCACATTCCAGTGAGGGAAGGAGTGAGGTTTGCTGAGTCTGGACGGGGCCCAGCTCACATCAGCCCACAGCATTTTGGTGGGTCCATGCTGCAGTGTCTAGAGCTCTTTCTCCCTTCTGGTGTGGGAGTGGTCTTATAGGAATTTTGGCGGAAGTCACTCTGCTTAGCAGCCAGGTCTTCTAAGAAGCTGAAATTTTAAATACAGGCCAGGAGGCAGAATTTCCTCCTGGCTTACAGAGAAGTGCCTGAGTTTAGGCAGTGCATTTGTGGTAAAAGAGGAAGGTCAGGAGCTGTTGCCCTCTTTGTGGGAATTGCATTGGACAGAGATCAGTTTCCTGTACCGAGCCAGCCCTGAAAATACCTCTGGTTCCATTTTTGCAGCCTGCAGTTGGGCGCAGCTGGGGCACTGAAGTCTCACAGGTAACTGAAGTCTCACAGGTAACTGGGCTGTTTGCTGCTGGGTGCCAGGGAGGTCGTGAAAATGCAACTGCTACATGGGCGCCTGCAATTCTGACTCTTCTGCGACTTGTCATGACCAACTCACTGCACATAAAGTTTTCGGACTAGGGTCTACTTTTCCTGCTCAGGGAATTCCCTGGGATACTGACCATACACACAATGCATGTTTGCAAAGCCTGGTTTTATGGGGAGCCCCAAGGATTGGGCACAGGCAGTTCAGATTCACCTCTCTGTTTGAGGAATGTCTTGGATTGCTTCTCCTGGCAGGAGAGTCCTGCTGCAATGCAGGGCAATAGGAGGGAGCTGTTCCCCTCCACGACTTGTCTCTGCTGGGTCCTCAGCTTGGCAGTGCTCCACCAACACATCCATGGGAAGGAGGGTTCCAATTTCCAGTTCTGGACTCTGTAAATTCAGTGTTTCTACCTAAGAAATGGCATTACTCTATGGAGATGTGGAGACCTGCTTCAGGGACAATCTGTGGCAGGATAAATATATCTGATGAAATTGCTCTGCTCTAGGGACACTGGCATAATGGCACCCTATGCTTGGGTGCACTCTGTATTTGCACATCACTAGCCTTAGCAGCCCTCCAGGTGTCTCTTGCTCAAGTGTGGCCTCCAGCACTAAGCTGGTCTCCTCATCACAAAGAGCTGATGCTCATGAAAGGAACCTTCAGTGAAATATACCCCACTGGAGAATGTAACAAATATTCCGAGTGAGGTATTCCCTCTCTGCTCTAAGCTTCACACTCCCACCCCAACTCCCTGATGCTCAGCCAAGTCCCTTGGCTTGGTTCTTTGGTTTGGCTTGAGGCTGCCTGGCTGCAGAGATGTGTCCTGAGGCTTTGTGGACGTTTGTGAAGGGATCAAAATAGCTTCTACATTTTATGACTCCAGAGAAGCTTGTTACCAGTTATGCATGGAGCCTAAATGTCCTCCTCATGTTGACACTGCAGGCTGGCTTTCAATCAGCCCCTGGCTGGAGATGCAGAGCTCCCTGTCTCCCCTAACAAACACAAGCTCAGACCAGAGTACTCTCTAGTCAGACCTGCATTAAGTCAAAGAGAGGCCCCTGCTCACTGTAAGAAGCAGGAACCCATCCTAGAACCTTCCTTTAGTGTGGACAGAAACTAGCCTTAATACTCTTGCCTTGCTCTTATCTTTCATTATCCATGCTTTCCCTTAGACTGGTGTCCAGGATCTGGCCAGGAGATGTTCCCAATGTACCCAGTGTCCCCCATGGGACACTCATTGTGTCCCATGAACTTTCCTTTATCATTGCTCAGCATGATTGTAATCTCTTCCCTTTCTGGGGACTGCAAACATCCCATTTGCTAGCAGAGCGAACATTCTTTTTATGGAGAGAGTGGTGTGGCACTGGAACAGGTTGCCCAGAGAAGCTGTGGATGCCCCATCCCTGGATGTCTTCAAGACCAGGCTGGATGAAGCTTGGAGCAACCTGGTCCTAATGGAGGTTGTCCCTGCCCATGGCAGGGGGTTGGAACTAGATGATCCCTTCCAATGTAAACCATCCTGTGATTCTATGATCCTATAAAGTGCCACAGCATTTAGTGAGGTTGAGAAAGTCAGTGGAGGACCTGTTGAGTGAAGAAAGGTCAGTGCAGTCCTGTTGGGTTTGGAAGAGCCAACTCAAGGCATTTGGGTTGGGAAAGAGCCAGGACAGGCCACCTTGGGTTAGGCAGGCCGGAGCCCTTGGCACATTTCAGGTAGCTGCTGTCCCCAGGTATCTTGCTAGAGGATGAGGCTGAGATGAGCTGGTCCAGAGTAATTCCAGGGGGGAGTTTAGCAGTCTGATGCCAGGAGGATCTGCTTTTGACTTGAGCAGGTATAGCACAGTGCCTAGCTTATTGCATAGAGTGGCAAAGTCTTCCCCAGCAGTGAGAGGCAATTTGGAGATCAACACATGCACTTGCCCTGGGAGCCTGGAGAAGAGGTAGGGAGCACTGGTATCCCTCTTTGTACAGCTCCTCCTAACAGCAGCACACCCGCACTTGCACACACATGTACACTGCATGTCCTTGGGCTGGAGCTGCATGGATTCTGCCTTGAGATAAAACGTCCAAGAAGCTTGCCAGTCATTTTACAGGCTGCAAAATAATAACAGAGGAAGGAAAGCAAGCAACACCTTCATTTCAGGTTCTGTCCATCTTATGCTCCAATCTCCGACAGCTGGAGACAGGGCAGAGTAAAACATCTGCTTAATTTGACCTGTCAACTCTTCAGGGAAAATTGCTTGCGTCCGCCGATGCGAAGGTCACCTCATTAAGAGGAGCAAGAGCCGAGGCCCTCACCTGCGGAAGGCTGGGCGACTCCAGCCTGCTGAAGGGTGACCTTTTCTCCAGGCGCACGATGGGCAGGAGGAGATGGGTCCTGGCACGTGTGCTCCAACCCAAATGGCAGTTAGTTTTGCAGACACTTACATGTCCCGAGCACCGGTTTTGAACTTTTCATCCTCACAAGCTTGTCAGCTCTTGAAAGCTGTAACTGTCTGCGTTGTCTCTTGCTCACTGACGGGGTGAGCATGACGCTGGTGCAAAACCGCTCCCTCCCTTGCTGGCTGGGATCAGGACCAAGATTCCCATCCACAGGAAGGTGAAGGTGCATCTTGGGCCCACCTCAGGTGGACCTTTAATTCTGCAGTGTGTCTGAGCAGAGCTGTGTCTCAGCTCCCCAGAGAACTGGCTGGATGTGACCCAGACATGGCCGATGGGTGGCCCCTGGGGGTGGCCCCTGGGGAGCAGTGCATGCACACAACTCCCCAGAGTAGCCTAGCTTGTGGTGCAGAGCAAACAAGGGAGCATGAGCCCTGTGGGATGCTTGCTGGGACCCTGGGTGTGAGCTCCCTCTCACCCCCAGCACTCTTTCTCACCCCATCTGGATTCTGTGTTTGCAAAGCCCCAGCCACTCCGAGCCCTGTGGGCAGCAGGATTCTGTGAGGCCAGAGCATCATCTGTGCTGCGGGAAAGCAAATGACACCTGGCTTCCCCCTCTGCCTCAGAGGGGATATTTTTGCCTTTCGTGTTATCACCGAGCTGGGGAAGAACATCAACTTTCCTTGCGAGCAAGTGCAGCGTTCAGCCTGCCACACTCCTTCCAATGGCTCAGCAGAGCGTGCCGGACTACACATCTCCCCGGAGAGCTGCCCTTCCACCCCTTCCCGAAGCAGGAGAGCAGAGACATGCCCACCTCCTCCCTTGCGTTGCCCTCCACAGACCTTTAATTCTTCTTCCTCTGATGTTAATCTGGGAGGTGGTGCACAGGTCAAGTTTAATATGCTATCCTGGGGGAGTTTCATTCAGAGACAGTGAAAGGGAGACTTGGGATTCAATTAGGGTTTCCTGTGTAGTCCGAGAGCATCACCATCTTCAAAAGGCAGCAGGTTGTGCTCAGCAAATGCTATTGGAGACAGTTTCCCACAGACCTGGCTTTTGCCCACAGGTCTTGCCAGTACCTGCTGCCTCTTTGCCTCACACTGCTGCCCCCCAGCACACACCTCCACACGGCTGCTGTGCAGTTGCTCAGGGCCACCCTCAGATGCCATCGCTGATGCGCATGCCTGCCCATGCATGCCTCCTGGCCCACGTGCACATGTGTGTGCCAGCACTCAACCCTGCATGCTGGGGGAAGAGCTGGCTGCAATGGCACGTCTGCTCACTCCTCCCCCTGCCTCAGTTTCCCCATCTGGTGATTAGGAATCAAAAGGCATGGAGGGGAACTTATGGTTGTTTCTCCTATCAGGTCAATGGGGGGGAATGCACAGAGACCCCATGGGCACAGGGGGTACCTGTCTGCTGAAGCATTTGTTGGAGGTGTCAGGGGAATGCTGATGGCTCCAGGCATCCAGGTCCCCGCCATGCCGAGTGAGAGACCTCATCCCTATCCGCTGCTTGGGCACGTGGCAGCAGCGTCGCCCATAATGTGAAAGGACAGGCAGTAAAAGACTGTGATGGGTACCATAAATATCCATTAAATCAGCTTTTAATCTATCCTGCTAACAACCGGGATGCCGGTGAGCAAAAGACAGAAGCCTGGCAGGCTGCGTGCAGGGAGCAGGTGGCACACAGACAGCAGGCACCCCAGCATCCTGCCGCGGGCTCTCGCTGTCTGGGGAAGGGATGAGCCATCTCTGCAGAGCATGGAGCTGGGGGCAGTGCCCAGGGACAGGAGGGCAAGCTGCCACGTTGCCTCCTCCAGAGACAGAGCTCCAGCCCCAGCACACAGCCCGGAGAACCAGCAGCATGAGACCTGATGCGAGACTAGTTTGCTGGGAGGAAATACAGTCTGTCCCCCGACAAGAAGGTGAAGCCACAGTCCCTCTTCCCCCAGTGTTGCTCCAGCCAAGGAGAAAGCAGATCCCTCTGCCTTCCCTCAGTGTTGGGGAACAGAGCCATGTCCTAGCTATTGGAGGCTGGAGGTTTCAGAGAGGGAAAAACCTGGCTCCTCTCCATCACTCCCCAGACAAAATCCTGTGTAGGAAACCTTGTCTGCATGCTGCTGCTCATCCCCTGGTACATGGACCTGGTTTTTGCATCCAGCCTGATCTGCTCTCCAGGGGCAAAATACTCTTTCTGGAGCTCCTCTGTGTAACAAGGGCGTCCTCTTTCCTAACTCATCTCCATGAGTTTCTCTCCACTTTACATACATACATCTTCACCTTCCTCCCTGCCAGCACTGCCGCTCACTATTTATGGCTGTATGGTGTGGAGCAGATCACATCTGGTGTTCTTCCTCTGGTTTCAGCACAGGACAAAGTGCCCCTGGATTGCTGCTGCCCCTACACGAGGCCTTCTGTGGGAGCCAGAGCCAGCTGCAAGATGGCAGCTCCCTCCCCTGGGAATCTGGGGTCTTCCCAATGCAGGCTTTTTCACATGTACAAATTTGGGGGGGGTGGGGGGGGGGGGGTGGATGGTGAAATTCCACCCAGAAACATCAAAATGTTTAGCTGGGTTTTGACACGGCTGAATCCTTAAACAGTAAAACACTAGATAGAATAAAAATGTAGATTTGAAATAATACGGTAACATAAAAGCCCAGATGGAATTAAACCAAATGATAACGTCAAATTGAAATGTTTGTCTCCCATTGGAAAGAATCCTTTCAACGCTATTGAAACAAAATGTGAAAGTTGAAATCATTTGATTTGACACTTCTCCATAGAAAAAAAAATAATCAGGATCGACATGTTCCCAGGAGATGTTCAGATTTTAAAAGCTGCTCTGCTGGAAAAATGTTGCCAGACAGAAATAAGACAGAGCAAACGAGCCACTTTCTCCCTCTGCCCCTCCTCTGAGCCAGTGGTGTGACATAGAGGGAAGATTAATGCCAGGAACGCTCGAAAAGGACAGGGCAGGTTCTACCCTTGGCTCCACTCCTTTACCAACCTGTGCCCTGGCCCTGTGTCCCGGAAGAGCAGCTGGCCAGCAGCCTGACCCTGCACGACCCCTGTCAAGACCGCCCCATCCAGGCACTTGTATTTCACCCTGCCTCTCCCACCTGTGTCTCTCCCTACTCCTCCTCACTGTCAGCACTGTGGGGAGAGCATTCTGCAGAGCAAAGCTGGGGCTCTGGGATTTCACAGCCCATCGGCTTGTCCACTCCTGTCCCTCAGCATTTTTGTTTTCATGAACCTTCTTGTGCCCAGCACACCTGCCAAAGCAGGGCTTGCTCTGAGCTGCTGACCTGGGTGCTCTGCATCCCTCCAGCATTTCCTGACTTGCTCAGCATGGAGGGGAGTGGTAAGGGGTGCCGGAAGGCAGCAATGGCCCAGCGATAAGTGACATCCACCCCTCCCTGCACATGCTCTGATAACCTGGCATCTGCCTCCACAAAACACTGCCCTTGGGGTGTGCAGAGCTAGGATCACTGCCCCAAACCCCCCTCCCTAGACATTACCTCTAGCCTGGCCTGGACGAGTGGGTATCACCGTCCTGAGCTTGCCCAAGCCTCCCACTCCCCCTGCTGCATTACCAGCTCTCCAGGGCTTTCCCAGGCTGGCAGGAGACGCGGCAGAGCCAGCACAGCTTGGGCAGCAAGTACCTGCAGCAGAGAGCTCAGTTCCGCAGCCTGTCTCGTGGCACAGCAGCAAAGCAGTCTTTGCAGGCCTCTCTGTTGGGGCCAAACCTCCCTCTTGGCTTGCTCCCTCCTCCCCAGGCTGCAGAACTCGCCACAGCCAGGGCTGGTGCTAATGAAGATTTCCTGGAGCGCTTCCTTAGCGGAAAATGATTGGTTACACCCGAGCTCGTAATTAAAAAAAAAAAGAGAATGAGTGCACTAATGGGTATTTATTTGACTGTTACCTTGTCATGTATTTATCGATGCAGATAAATTCAAAATCATTAAATGCTTTACAGGCCCTGACAATTTACAGCCCCTGTCAGCGCTCCATGCCCTGCCTCTGCAGTGGTGAAGCAGCACAGTGCAGCAGCCCAGCTGCAAGCAGGGGCCGGATCCTGGCTCCCCCACCTCAGCATGGGGTCAGGAGCCAGCCAGGGTGTGCAGACTCAGGGGGTCAGCATCCCAGGACTACGTATGGTGTGTAGAAAAGACGATGAGGCTCTCTGCTCTGCAGTGATGTGTGGCAATAGCGACGGGTCTCTGCTTGTGGCTGGAAGTGGAGCCTGGGCATGATGGGCACCTGCAGTGCTACCTGGTGGGCAGGCAGTGATTTGAGCTCCTGCCATGATCCACTGTATCCCCTGCGCCCCACAGCCCCCATCCCTGACTCAGGTATCCCTCTGTGGATAACAACCCCAGGCAGATGGGGCTGGAGATGCCTTGGGGCAAGGTGGGGCTGAAATGATCTGTCACCTCTATGTGTAAGTGGAAACCTGGAAACCGCAAGCTAAGTATGCAGGAGCTGCCTGGCATTGCTGAGGGGCCAGATCTGAGCAAACATGCCCATAGCACAGGGGAACTCTGCCTTCTTCCTTGGGGAGGAAACCATTTTCAATGCCTCCCCATCACAGAGCTGATGAAGACAGTGGGTGGATGAAGGAAGGATGAAGGTTTCCTCAGCTCTGTAAGCAACAGGATGGGCAGCCCAGAGTAGCCACAAATCTCAGGAGAGCATCGCTCTAGAGACTTACCAGGTGTGCAAGGGGAGACAGGGGCATCTCTTGACTCTGCATAGCAACAAAGCCCTGCCTTCATGCTGATTATACAGCCTCTAATTACCTGATTATTCCCATTAGCTGAGGCAGGGAGCCCCCTCCTCTCGACTCACCCACAGGCAGCCTGGGCAGGGGGCCTGAACCCATCCCAGTGCTCCAACTGCCTGTGACCATCAATTTATAGACCCATATAGCAGCGTTGTGTGTGGCAGCACTGGAGCCAGCACAGCCTCCTGCCCTATAACTCCAGCCTCATCCTTAGCACCCAGAGCATGCACCCATGGGTGCACATCTGCACAGCATAATCTGTCTGTGCACACCCTGTGCACATGCTGGGTGTGTGTGCATGCCTATGCACACACTTTCTGTGTGCACCTGTGTGCACAGTGCAGCAGCTCTCTCCGTTTCCCTTGGGATTTTTCAAGGAGATGGTTTTCCCCAGAGAAGCAATGCTCACTTTGCAGAGCAGCTGTTCCCCCCAGGACCCCCACAGCACAGAGCCGAGTAAGCAGCAGCAGCCCTGATCCAGGGCAAGGATACAGCTGCTGTGGCACCCATCCCACATGCTGCCAGGCCACCGTGTCCCCATGACCAAAACCTGTTCCCAGGACCGGGTTGGACCAGCATTGCTCCGACTGCAGGCATGGCACCTGCCTCCCTGACAGCTCTGTCCTGCACCTAACTCGGCATGACAGGGAGGGTCCCAGATCCCTGTGTTCTGACCTGCTTCATATTGCAGCGCAGCCCTCCAAGAGGGAACATCTTCATCTTGCTCTCAGAGTCCTTCACCATGAGGACCTGTTGGCCTGGCACGGGGTGCACACAGTTGGTGCTGCTGCAGGCTGGCTCCAGGCAGAGCCGGGAGAAACCTCTGTCTGAGCACCCTGGCTCTGAGCACACTGAGCAGGCTGCCTTGCTGTCTGCAGGCAGCCTGGGAGGAAGGAGCACAGTCTGCTCCTGCCCACAGTGCTGTCCCCTGCCCACCAGCTGCAGAGGAGGCTCCTTACTAGGTGTTACCCCCAGGATGAGAGCCCTGGGAAGCATCCAGACCAGCCAGGGTGCTGAGCCTCATCCCAGCAGCTCAGCACCCACCAGTTGGTGCGGCACAGGCTCAGTGGAAGGCTCTGAGGGAGCCGTTCTCCGTGTGCTTGGAGCTTGCGGCACAGCAGCTTGGACAGCATCATTGTTCAGGAGAGAAGAGGCAAGAACTGGGGCTGTGTGTGTAAGTAGGTCACACGCGAGGCTGGAGATGAGGCCACGGGCACAAACTATAAATGCAAGCAAGAGAAAAGAGGGAAAAGTGGGGTGGGGATGTCTGCAGCTGGACAGTGAGAGAGCATGGGGGGGCTCACAGACAGACATGAAAGACCATGTCCTTACCAGCTGTGCAAAGGCACAGAGGTGCCTCTGATGTATTTCTTGCCATCAGTAACATCCTAACTTTTTGCTCCATTGCTGCCCTTCCATTGCAGGAGAAGTCTTGTCCTAACCCCCTTGCTGAGCACAGTCCAGTGTCAGAGCTGTTGCCTGCTGGGATCTGTGGGGAAGATGCTCACAGCTATGCAGCCTCTAGCTGTTCTCACTGCTGAGTGCACAACAGCCTTTATCCTCATCACAGTCACAAGTCATAACATTTTACTGCGACAGGGAGTTTGCACCAGGGCTGGGAGCAGAGAAGCAGCTCAGCCACCATGATTACAGGGAGACATGTCCCTCTGCCTCACTAGGGTGCTGGGCAGCCCTTGTGCCCCCATGTCAGGCTGGAGAGGCCAGGGTGACCCCAGGATACCCCATCACAGTGGGACTGCATGCAGGGACTTCCCTCCATCCAGGACCACAGGGTCACAAGCACACCCAGGGCCACATCACTGTGTGGGACTGATGCCAGCAAACGACCCATCTGATGGTGGGGCCAGAGCAATGCTCTCCTGCTGCCTCCCACAGCAACACCTAATGCTTCAGCACATGGTTAAACCCTGCATCCTGCAACCTAGTGGGTTGTAAAATGCTGAACACAGGCGGAAAATGCTTCCCTGGCCCCCATGGTGATCAGCTGGTGCCCCTAGGCAGGAGGCTCAATTAACCTTCTCTTGACAAGAATAACTACCAATGTTATTATTGATCATAAAATTATCTAGCCCTTTCCAAGTCCCAGCCACAGGATCAGAATGGAGGTGGCGTGGCATGGGAACAGAGAGTGCAGGAATGAAAACACAGCATTTGCAGCATCCCAGCACTCCTGGTGCATGTGGGGGAGAGCTGGGAGACCCCTTCACACTCTCACACCTCCACACCCACAGTGCTGTGACTCCCCAGGCCTTGCAATGGTCTGGCCCAGGAAGATGCCTGAGCTGAGAGACATTAAAAGACAGAATTGGGAAATGGCCAAAAGGACCTTAACAAAGCTGAACATTTAATATGAAACAAAATAAAGACACAACGTTAAGGGTTGAGAAAAAATCCCTTGTCCAATCCACCACTCTTAACTACTGGGCAATGCAGCACAAAGGAAAGGTGAGGCTTCATGCTTCAGGAGCTGTGCTTGATTATCAGTTGTACATCAGGCATTGCATTGAATAAAAGATAAACGGGAAGTTTCCTAATTCCCAACCTATCAGCCCACACCCATCTCATTCCACAGATGGATGTGACCCAGGGATAGGTCACTTCAGGATGACTCAGGGTGAATCATGTTGGCCAGTCCTTGCCACGCCGAGCCCCATGCAAGCCACGGTGTGCCTGCAACCCTGCGTGGTCTGGCTGACACCAGGGCCTGACCCCTGCATCAGGGCATGATGGAAGAACCAGGGGGTGTAACAGGGATAGGGTGTTGCCCTTTGGCATCTGGAGTGAAACCACTGCAAACAGTTTAATCACCGTGTAATTACGTCAAAACATGGGTCGCTCAATGAGTGATTTCTGCAGAATGCTGATCTGGGGAAAAATTTTCCCTTTTCTGTAGCGGAAACCAAGAAACTGGAAATTCTCAGGGTAAAAAACGTTTCTGGTCTTGGTTAGGAAAATAAGGCTTTGGCTGTTGGAAAGCCAGGCATTTTCACCATCTTCTGTCCTGACAGCTTTTGTTTGGGGTCTTTCGTTTATGAAAGGAAAGGGTTTGGCAGGGAGGGGGGAATCTGATGGCAATGCAGGGAAAAGGGAGAAAAAGGTTTCTTCACAAAATCTGCAATGGAAAATAACCAGAGGGCTTTTTATCTGCCTCCTTTGAACCTCCCTTCTGGAGGGGGCTACCATGGCCTCACACCTTGCACTCAGCGTGCTGGGGGCTTGTCTGCGAGGATGCCGTGCACTCCCACCCCTTCCTCCCCGTGGAGCCTGGGCTGACAGCAGCTGCAGCTGCCAGCGCTAACCCAGATTCCAAGGGCGTCATGCTGCCGCGGCTGCTAAATTGGCAGCATGTAAGAGGCATGTCACCTGGGTGACAGGGTGTCTCTGACTGCAGGAGTGTTTGAATACACTGCACTGTGTGCTAAATACTCCCATCATTACAACTGAACCAGAGAGCCAGAGTGGGAATGTTCCCTGCTGTGTTCGGAGGAAGGATGGAGGTTGGATTTACAGAGCACACAGCACAGTGAGCATCCCCCTTGCACCAGTGCCTGGTTAGGGTGGCCAGTGCCCTGCTGTCCCCATCTCCAAAACCTCCTGACCTTTGGAAGCAGAGTTGGCAGCTGGATGGAGGTTGGGGCTCCAGAGCATGACCTTGCTCACTCAACCATCTCCAAACTCCCAGAGGCTGGTGGAAGAGATAGTTATCTTCTGCTAAGGGCAAATGAGGGACCAATTAATTGTCCCTTTTGTTTAGAAATAGCTGAGAAACCACAGACCAAGGCTGGAGTCAGAGCTGGGCCATGCGGTCAGAGGGGTTTCCCTGGGGAAATACAGATGCGAGGCGGTAGGAGCCATGTGTCTCTGCAAGTCAGACACAGACAGAGAAGGTAGAGGGGAAGCCAAGGAGACAGCCACAAGTACGTGGTAGCCTGACCCTGGGGACAGTGCTCTGGGCAGCACGGTGGCAAGGCAGAGGCTGGGGCTTGTTACAGAGAAGCTGCTTCCCACCATCTGAGTTCCTTGAAAACATGTACCTAAAAAAGACTTTTGCATGGGAAATCCATCTTTTGCGTGGGAGCCTGCTCCCCTCCATAGGCCAACAAGCCCCACGTCAGCTGAGCCTGGGGCTTGCGAAGGGTGGTGCTGGGCACTCAGTGGCTGCTGGTGAGCATCACACACATGCTCCTCCATGAACACCTTCACCAGAGACCTGGAGGCTTCACAGTGGGTGTGTAAGCACCAATGTTGGCTGCACCAGCCCTGTGCTGCCTCTTCCTGAGAGAAACAGCACCCACTGCTCCCCTTCTCTCTCACACGGAAACTCTTTCAGGCCGCTTGCATGGGCCCTTCCCCATCCTCCCTGCCCAAGGGTGGTCATTCCTCATGCTTGCGAAGATCTCCCTGCAGTGGATCCATCACAGCTCCCTCCTCTCTACCAGGCAGACATGGGCTCATGCCAGCACAAGAGCCCAACCCTCAGCCCCTTACCTGTGTTCTCAGGGTTGGGCAGCTGGGTTACCGATGTCAAATATGTGGCCCACACTGAAGGACAGCAGAGCTGCAGGTCTTCATGGGGACAGCCTGTGGCATCCCAAGCTACCAGAAGCCCCACTCTCAGCAGCACCATCAAAACAAGTAATTCCTGCTCTGAGACATCAGGTTTCCAGGCTCAACATAGACACTGTTGCTGGTCAACAGGCTGTTCCTATGTGTGGCTTCAACCATGCTTTTCTGGATCTGATAAACCCAGGTCCTGGATCTCTTTCTTCTGCAGCCAAGCTCTAGCACCAATCCCAGCCCAGCTAAAGGCTGTAGCTGTATGGAGAGAAAGACCAAGCAAAGGAGGCTCACAGATGTGTATTCTGCTCATTGCTCACAAATACTAATGGCCCAGAGTTATTAATATTGCCACTGTAGTCATATCTGGGTAATTACTGCCATTAACCACCAGCAGAACTATTGAGTTCCTCTAATCAGTGCATTATAATAATTGGGACCAAGTGTTTTATAGATCCGGACACTAATTCCTCCCTTGCACCTCTCCCTCCCAGACATCTGCTCCTCCCTGCTCTGCTGTGAGCCGAATCCCAGACCAGGGGGCTGCTCCCTGTGACCAGCTGCTGGGGCACTGGTGTAACTCATGTGCTGAAGGCTGGATGACAGCTTGTGCAGGGATGCCCCATGCCTCTCTGTTGGAAATCTTGGCTGTTGGAGATTTGGATGTCTAGGTGCCCTGCTCAGTGATCGCCTCTGTGCTTGGGCTGTCGCTAACAGACCCATTGGGCTGTGAAGGTGGAGGTCAGTCCACAGGACTTGCAGGAGAGGATATGGGTCCAGGACCTACATGCGTGCTGCAGCGATACCGCAGCTCTCTGGTTCTGTGAGGCAGCAGGACTGGAGGGAGTGCTTTGGCTGTTCCTGCTCTGTGGGGACAGAAATCTGGTGTGGGTGAAATTAATTGCACAGTCTGCTATTTACATCAATTTCCTCTTGCTCTGGAAAGCTCTTCACTACTGCAGCCATCTGGACCTTGGAGCCCAAACCCCCCTTGGCCCAGAGTGAGTGGCTGTTCAGGTAGTGATTCAACGGGTTGCATAAGATGAGCATCTTCTTCTCCATGCTCCGGATGCGCTGAGCTGAGTAGGCAGCTGCCTCCGCATCACTGCTGCCTGTCACCAGTATGGGGATGGGGGCTCCTGCCCTGCCCAGCATTTGGGGAGGGAGGTCACCTGGGGCCAGCTCGGTTCCATTGCTTTCTCTAGGCATCAGCGAGTGCCTGTTCTTCCCAGGTGGTGCCCAGGGCTGGCAGAGCCATGCTGGCTCCGAAATCAGCAGACAGGCATCTGCCACAGACCTCTGGGCCAGACTGAGGGGGACAAAGTCAGTCCCAAAATGAACCCTGGCAGGGAGGGCTGGAGTCTGCAGGTAGAACGGGTCTGCAGCCCCCCAGGACACTTTTGTCACTGTCCAGAGCAGGGCAACATATCTGTGATTTGTTCATGACTGGGAAAGCACAACCATATGTAATTTAGAGCTGACCTGCAAACGAAAATCCCTGGAAATGATAACAAATAAAAAAAAAAAAAACAGGGAGTGGAAATTCTTGGGGAGCAGGGTGGGGATTAAACAAAAGGTTTAGTTGTGACCAAGCCAACACATTTTCTTCCAATCACAGCCATTTCACAGAATTTTTTGATGTTTAGAAAAATAAAATTAAGGGAAACTTTGAAACAAAGTCATTTGGAAGAGAAAAAAAAATCAAAACATTTCACTTTGAAAATGCTAAAATGAAATGTTTTGATCTTTTGGGGTGGGTTTTTTCCTCCAAACAAACCATTCAGCTGAATTGACATACTCTTCCAGAACCTTTTGGTGTTGTCAAAACTGAATTTTTATTTTTTAACACAAGAAAAAAAAAAAGCCCTCTCAGCTCTAGCCAGCCAGAGAGGTGAGTTCCCAGCAGGCAGAGATGTGCTCTACCCTTGGTGGGAGCTCCCCCCAAGTGTCTTTGGGGGACTCTCCTGAGTCTCCCCATGCATGGCTGTGAGTCCTGGGGAAGAGCAGTTCATTCCTGCGTAGCAGAGAGCAGCACAGGAGCTGTGCTGGAGAGAAGAGCTCATCTTCCTGCGCTCTCACCCCCAAGGGGACATGATGGGCCAGGGGACAGTGCTGCAGAAGGGAATGGATGGCCTCGCCACTGTGGGGGTGTGAGCCAGGTGAGACCTGCTCCCCCACGATCTGGCAGGTGAGAAAATGAAGCAATGCAATCAATAGGGCTAATTGCAAAGGCAATGTCTAGCAAAAATAAGATGGTTATTCTGCATCACTGGACACTCTTACAATCAAATCGTCCACAGACAATTAGCTGAGCAGGAGAAATAGGAATTAGATTTCTAATTATTCTGTTGGTGAAAGGCATTTCGGAGCACTTGGAGGACTGGAGGAGGGAGAGGTTTGTGTCTTTGCTGGGCTGCGGGAGCTGCCGTCCCTGCTGTCATTCCCAGAGGGTTAGCCAAGTCAGAGAATGGGGACTGCAGCTGGGAAGTACAGACGGCTTCTTGGGAGGCTTTGGCCAGTGCTTATTTTTCACGGCTGGGTTATTTATTTCCTTTATTCAGCTGCCTGCACGACTGAGCAGGCAACACTGTGCTATTCTCAGGGCACTTGCATGCTTGCAGCATGCTCCTGCAGACCCTCCATGTCCCCCCAGCCCTCTACCAGGCCAAGGACATCTCCCATCCATAGCCCACCCTGCTGAGGGACATCCCCCAGCACACTCCTGGCAGCACCATCCCCATGTCACAAGGCAGCAGGGCAGACAAGTAGGACTCAAGCTCCCAGCCCTGAACCCCCATCCTGCAACTCCTCAGTGAGCCCACATCCCACTAGACAGCACACTGAGAAGGCGGGGGAGGAAGCACTAGGATTTTTCTGTTATTAATGCTCATATTGACTCACTCCAGTGGGTGTCGTATGACTCGAGGGAGTCTCCTGATGCCACAGCTCCTGGGGCTGCATCATGAGGACAATGGGAAGTCCTCCCGCCTCTGCTCTCTGAGCCAACAGGGAGCCGTCATGGCATCCCTGGTGCCTACAGCATCTGTCTGTTTTGGAAGGTGGTCTTGGACTGTAGAGATCCTTGCATTTGCTCCAACGTGGTGGCTGCCTTTCATTCTCATTCATCAGGTGGATTTGGTGTAGCTGCAGCATCACAAGAGGGCCATAACCCTCCTTTAGGTGTAACTTCTGCATCAGTGCTGATGGCAACACACTGCCCTTGTGCAGCACAAGCCATGGGCTGGGGAAAATGCCTTTCTAGGTTTTGGTACCCACCAGTGCAGAGGGCAAGAAGACCTGAGAGCAGTTTCCCTTTCTTCCATCTCTCTAAATCCATCATCAACCACTGGTCACCACAGAGAGGAGGGTCCTGAGCAGCACCAAGGGGACTTTCTCAGGGACTTCCCTTGTCTGCTTTTCCATGTTTCCACAGCCCATTGGAGGATGCTGGGCTCAGAGCACTCTGGTCCTGCCCGGAGAGCACGGCTGGCTGTGCAGCTCAGTGGGACAACCCACAGGGACCCTTCTCTGCTGACCTCACTGGCACTTTGGATCCAGCATCCCCATGGGTGCAGAGGTAACTCCAGCCCCTCTCCCTTGTGATGCTGCAGGCAGCAGCATCCTTTTTCTTTCCAGCAGTAAAAGCAGGAACAGGGAAATGGTTATGTGACAGCCTTGGACCCCTGGGCAGGACCCTCTGTCAGAGCTGAAGCATCACTCACCTGCAGCCAGAGGCTGTCCTGGTCTCTCTGGCCTCACCATTGGAGCAGTTCTGCCCCAGGGACTGCTGGGTTCCCTGGGAGCTGGAGCTGGAGCAGCTCGCAGCAAAATGCTGGCACCCAGACTCTGTGGCCAGACAATCTCCTGCTGCTACTGCCCTTCTGAGCATACCCGGTCCCTGCTGCGATCTGGAGCTGAACATTTCCATCTTAGCATCCTAACCATAAAAAAAACGGGATCAAAGTCACCTCAGAGGGCATGTGGCTGCTGGTCAGCATATTTACACTATCCATCAGCCTGGGCTCAGTGAGGACAACCATGTCTGTATCCTCACCAGGAATTGCTCTGCCCAGGAGCTCTGCACCTCCGACCAGCTGACACGTTGCCCACAACAGGGCTCACTGCATGGGGCAGGGGGCCATAGCGTGGGCGCATGCAGCAAGGCAAAGGCTCCCTGCCTGCCACAGCAGAGACCAGGGCAGCCTCATCTCAAGCTTTCCCAAGGATCAGCCCCAGATGCTGCTGTGGGAGGACAGCCAAATATAGCCACACATATGTATGTTCTCATGCACACACACAGATATATATATACACATATGACTCCCCTTTGCCTTTGAGTCACTACTGTTAGAAACCTTCCCTGCCAAGAGTCTTCTGAGAGCTATTCCCCCCCTCTCTCTCTGCTTCTCCCTCTCTCTCTCGCTTGCATACGGGCTAATTTTATCTTCTGTCTTTCATCTGCCTGTGTATCTACCATTCCTGACAAAAAAGAGATTTTCACAGATTTTGCTAGTGCTCACCAGCTCTAAAAGCTTTCATCTCCCTCCGACGATGAATGCATGTCATCTGCTTGCTCCAAATTACAGCGGAGGCCTTCACACTCAATCGGAGCATTTTCTGCCTAATTTCCCAGGCAGCAAGATTAAGTGTGGGCTCGAGGCTTGTCTGGCGTGATCCACAGAGCAGCCTGCCTCCCAGCTCCCAGGGCTGGCCCTGGGAAAGCCAGGAGCACACCTCACCCTACCTTCTCAAATGCACAGTCTTGAAAGAAGCCATGAAAAAGCGGTACCTCCAGAAGGCAATTCCTGACCCCACACTGGAGGGGGATGCTTGAGCAGGGGCTCTGCCCATGTGTGCACAGTCCTAAGGTCTGCGTGTCCAAACGAGGTGCCCAGGCATAAGAACAGCTCAAAAAATCCTGCAGGCTCAAGAAGTGCCTCTGCACCAAACCCACCCTGACAGGGGCTGGTGCAAGTCCAGGAGGCAACAGTAGCTTCTCTGTGTAATGCTCAGGCTATGGGGGGAAGGGAAGCAGATGAGGGGGTATCTCCTGGTCATCACTGTAGGATTTTCTTGGAGAACAGCTGGATCATCAGGTCCCAGATGTGAGTTCAGTGCCACCCTACCCCCACCACAGAGTCCCCTCCCTGCATCTCCTCTCTGCAAGGCTTTGTTAGGAGGGACACAGGAAGGGCGAGCAGAGCCCTGAGCAAGGATCAGTCAGTACCCAGGATGTTGTTGTGGATCCCCAAATCCCACCAGCTCTTTCCCACTCCTGGCCAGCATCCCACACTGCAGGGAGCTGCCAGGCCAGTACCTGCCCTCTCTGCCTCCCATTCTCCCTCCACCACCGAAGAGCATCCCCCCATGCAGGCACACTGCTGGCCCAGGCCTGGTGCCCCAGGGAAGCACACTGTCCCTAGGCACCAGAGCAGGCACCTCACATGGTCCCCATGGCCCAGCACCAAGTAGGAAAGATGCTATGGTCAGCATGTCCAAGTCTCTTTTTCCTGATTAGTGGGCTAGATGGGAACATGGGAGGTTTGGAGGGGGCATTCCTCAATGTTTATGCCTCAGGAAGATGTGCCAAGATCTTATCATAATAAAATTGCACTGGGGCACAGGGTGCAGGGCTGGCTGCAGTCCAGAGGACTAAGAAGACCTCCCCCCCTCTCCATGCAGTGGTCTGCACATGGCGAAGGTCTGACTTCCCCACAGTGTCCCCATGCTTGGGTGGCTGAATTTGGGCATCCCATTGCAGTGTTGGGGCAGTTCAGCTCGTCACCCCCTGCCTCTCCCCACATTCTCTGCCCAATCAGGTGAAACCAAGGTGAAACCATTCATTTACTTTTTGCAACCTCCCCTCCATTCAGCCCTGCCTTTGGCAAAGAGACTCCTCTCACATGCTCACCAAGCTCCTTGCTTGGCCCAAATACCCACTTTCTGCCATAGTCAGTTCTGATGGTGATATCCAGACACTGACATTGTCTCTGAGTGATTTGCGGACACACCTCAGCTCTGGTCACTGCCTGGGTGTCCCACCGGGACATG
This sequence comes from Rhynochetos jubatus, assembly GCA_027574665.1. Lineage (NCBI taxonomy): Eukaryota > Metazoa > Chordata > Aves > Eurypygiformes > Rhynochetidae > Rhynochetos > Rhynochetos jubatus. Next base: position 1,796,616 of record CM050672.1, on the reverse strand, counting down.
CCAGCTCCTTCCCAACAGCCGTCCCACTCCTCCCCAGTCAGGCTGTCCTTGGGGCACAGCCCTGGGGGATCCCCTGAGCATGGGGGAGGGGGAGTGAGGGAAGGGGGGCACACTTTATTCCTTGAAAGTGATGCCAGTTTTGAGCAAGGCAGAGAACCCGGCCGAGGGATGTCAGGTAACATGGTCAGGTAGCTTCAGCCGAGGTTCAACCTTTTGACCATACTTACCACCCCTTGCAATTCCCCACTCAGCACCCTTCACCCTATTCCACGGGTGAGGTGGGCTGATCCCATCCCTTTAGGACTTCAAAGAGCTCGCAGAGCACATATATGAGGCTGCAAGATAAGTGGCGCATGCTGCTGGGGTGAGGGCACACACCCAGTGCAGACCTGGCACTCCCAGGAGAAGAGCCCTCTCTCACCTTGGTTGGGGTGGTGTGGGGAGCCAGCAGCTCCTTCCTTATCTCCCCAGCAGGCAGAGCATGAGATGGAGTGAGGAGCAGGCAGCACAATTAGCTCTGCTCAAAAAGGTCAAAACACTTATCAGACATGAACGGCAAAGCTAAAAATACACTCGGCACCTCCCTGGCAATTCTCTCCCAGGGAAGTGACAGCCATGGGTGGTAGGGAAAGGGGTGTGGGATGGGAACAGGGTTGCTGCACTCCTGGATGGGTGCCTGAGTCAGCAAGAGGGGTCTTCTCCCATACCTCTCTGTGACTAGGGAAGGGTAGGGTGACACCATCACCAGAGGGGTAAGAGGTGCTCTGAGGGTGAATGGGATGGGTGACATAAGGCAGGAGCAGGCTGATGCTGCACTGGAAAGCCAGGCTGCAAGCCAGGCTGCAGAGGAGGTTGGAGGGAAACTGCACCAGAGCTGAGATATCTGGGACAGAGGGGAGAATAAGGAGGTAACAATGCCAGGGATGATACAGGTGGGGAGCTGGAGACACTAGACATACTTCCTTAGCAGAGAGCCAGTGTGATTACACACACCCCACACACACACACTGCCCCTGCTCTCAGGGACCCTCGCAGGTAGCCAGGCTTCAGGACATTTGAGCACAGTGCATTTTCCCTTCATGCTCCTGGTCACGCTCAGGCAGGCAGGTGACAAGTCCCACAGCCACATATCTGGGAGGAACCACACAGCACACACTCCCCATGAACTGCATCCCACTAGGACACGAGTGCTCATGTAACTGACAGAACTGCAGCATACCCCACCACCCCCTCAGGACAGAGCTCCTGAGAAGAAGAGGTGACATTTAGCATTAGGACCTCCTCACCTGCCTTGATACACACACCATGTGCCCCAAGCCCCTCAGATATGATGTTTGATGCTTTCCATCATGGTGTAGCAACTGCATTTATGAACACCTCTGGAGCTGCCTTGCCTTGGAAGGGCTCAAAGCTGCGATGGGAAGAAAATTCTTGATGATATTGCAACACTTGGTCTTATTTTTTACTTAAAGTAAGAGCATGCTTGTTCACATCCCTCCGTGTCTCTGTTGTGCCTCTTTGAGCACAGCTCTTTCCACCTCAGCTTCTCCCTTGGCCCAGCACTACAGCCTGGGAAGAGCCCAAGAAGCAAATGGCTCTTCTGAGACCCTTGAGCAACTTGGGTCTAGGTGCCCAGTCCTAGCAAAGAATGTGCAACCTGCTGGCCTCACAGACAAAATTCAGTTGTGCTTCTTGGATTTCATACTTAAGGTTTTATTGCTGGCAGAGGCTGAGAAGAGGCAGTGTAAGCTGTGGTCAGAGTGCTCTGGGGTTGCTCTGGGCTAGCATGCTATTCCCAGGCTCCTGTGGTCACAGGAAGCCCAGCCCAAGACCCAAGGGCAACCCTCCACCATCGATTCCCATGGTGGAGATGCCTCGGGTGGGGCTGAGGGATAAGAAAGTGGCACTTCCCAAACAAAATTGTTCCAGCCCAGCACTTGGGAACATACAACGTGGGAAAGCCATGGGGCACTGGTGTGATCCCAAGGATGGGGACCCAAACGGGATGTGAGCAGCTTCCCCGCATGAATCAGGACTGCACCAGCACAGTCTGCGGTGACACTGAGGAGAAATGACAGTGCTGATTTGCAGCAGGGCTGCTGAATGCTGTCACTGCCAATTGCTGTCACCATGTAGCCTCGAAGGCCTCACCTGGGTGATGGTTAAGCTCCTGGTCTCCCCATCTCATTAGGAACAGTTACCATCGTTATCTCACATTTACTCCATCCCAGTGCCGTGCAGGCTAACACTTGCCCTGCAGCAGACAGTGCTGGCCCTGTGGGGACGAGACACTGGAGGAGACAAGCTGCATGCCATGGGGTCTCAAGCCATCATTTCCTGCCATGACTGGAATGCTCAGGAGTCTGGGATCAGCCAGCTCCCTGTTGTCCTAAGCTACAACTGAGGGAAACTGGGCCAGCTGCCCCCATCACAGCCAGCATCCATCTTACTCTCCACCCTGGTGCCCAACAACATATCAGTTCTTCTGGTGCACAGACTGGTTTAAGCCTGAGGGTTACATGTGTCTTGTGCAGCCTGCCCCAGGTCCCACTGACATGGGGCTACCTCATGTTCCCAAAAGCACAGGCTGGGCTGCCCATGCCCCTGACACAATGTCCTGCCCAGCTGCAGATCCACAGCCACTGGCATCTTCTAGGAGCTGGGGAGCTTTCAGGGCCCTGGCCACATCCAGGGCAGGAGGGGCTAGGAAAGGCACTCCTCAGGGACCTTGGCCTTCCCCTAAGCCCTCGTCCCCAGGGGCTGGTTCTTATGATCCTCTGCCCTAGAAAAGGTCTCAGCCCCTTAAACCCCTTCCTTGTACCCTGGTTGCTCAAGGGACACAAGGACCCCACAGTGTTGTCCCTCTGCTCGTCTCCAGGGAGAAAAGCAGAAGGGAAGAGGTACTTACTGCTTCACCTCTACTTTACCCTTCCTTTAGGCGAGGGCTTTTAATTTCCTTTCAGGGCCAGAACAGCAAACACTAAATGATGTCAGATCCCTCAGTGCAAAGCCAGTGGATCCCCCAGCCTCTGGCTAAGCCCTCTTTGAGCGACAGCCCAGTACCTGCAGGTCAGAGACCTCCCTGGTGCTGCTGACAGCTCTGCTAAAAGCTCTTTGTTCCTCAACCCCTAAGGCCCCGCTAAGTGGCGAACGGCACAGAGCATCTGCAGAGCCCGTGAGGAGGGGTCCTGGTGGAGAGACACTCTCCCGGCTGCTTTCCTTGCTTCTCTGAGCAGCGACGGGCCATGGGCAGCATCATGGTTCACCCTGCCTGTATGGTGGGGTGGGGGATTTAGCCACAAGCAAAGCTGAGCCCTTAGCCAGGAGGGCTGGACCCTCTCCCGTGGGTGCGATGTTTTCCAGGGATGTGCATGCAGAGGGGATGATGCCGTCACTGCTGCAGTCCTTGCCATCCCCTACCCCAGCTCTGGTCTGTGGCCCCCTGCACCTCTCCCATTAGCTCCGGGCTGAGGACGCTGACCCAACCTGTTGATGAGGGGTGCGGGCGCTGCGGTTCACTCTCCATAATCACCCTCATCTCCCGCTTCCCGTGGAAGAGCCACTGGAAAGCAGATGGGATCAGCCTCCGAGCCAGGGCTCCTTTGGTGGGCGCCTACACCTTTAAATCAGGGAGGAAAAAAAAAATCCTTCGCCTAGAGGGCAGTGGAACAATTTTGACTTTAAAAAGAGAGCGAGACAGAGAGAGCGAAGTGAGCGTTAACAACTCCTGATCCAGTCCCTGGGCATTCATTAATGTTTCATGGCGCTTTCAATTATTGCCTCCTCTGCCACTGCCGTCATCTGTCTCTTCAAATCGACGGTATAATAACCACTCAAGCAGAAATCCACTCTGCTGTCTGGCTGCCGCTCCCCTCCCAGCCTCCCCAACTCCCTCTCTCCAAGCTTTTCCTCGGCGCCTCGCTCAGCTCGCCCTGGAACTGCCTTTGCCCCTGCCCCGTCGCGGGTGGCCCTGGCTGGGGATAGTGCTGGGGGGCACACGGGAGGCCAGGGGATGTGCTGGACCCTTCTGCTTCAGAGTCAGGATTTGTGGAGCAGATCCCACCCCACGCCGAGGGATGTGTGCAGCCGGTTTGCACAGCAGGGGGGACCTGACACCCGGACCTGGGTTACGGAGCCCCCCCAGCCTGCGTGCACCCCACGGCAACCACCCCACGTGCAGGGGCACATCCCACCCACCGGCCCACAGCCCTGTTCCTAGTCAGGAGACAGAGGGGTGTGCAGGCTCCGTCAGCACCACACACCCGTGCTCACACTGACCCCCGTGAGCACCGCACACCGGTGCTCGCACTCACCCCCCCGTGCACCGCACACCCGTGCTCACACCGACCCCCGTGAGCACCGCACACCGGTGCTCACACCCAGCCCTCTACACCCACGCACACGAGCAAAACGGCGCAGAGCAGCAGCTCTGCCTGCACAGGCAGGAGCAGGCAGGCTGCCTGCACAGCCCCGGGCTCAAACCCCTGCTCATGCTCGCACACGAACAGACGTGTCCCCAAACCCTCCCTCCCGGGCAAACTGCCCCCACATTGCTACCTGAGCCCTTCCAGGCCATGGGAGAGCCCCGAGGCAAGGGTGGGCTCCCTGGGTGCCCCACAGCATGACCTGGCAGCCTCTGGGTGCCTGGGGCAGGGAAGCAGCAGTGCTGGAGGAGGTTGGCTGAGACTGTGAAGCCAGGTCTATCCAAGGTGTCCTGGCCCAGCCAGGACAGGTCTGCAGGGGGCTGCAGATGGGTGAGAAGCTGAAGCACCTACAGCTCACTGTAGGTTGGGTGTCTTGCCCAGCTGTGAAACTACACAGCTCGGCTCAGCTTTTCAGTGCCTGGATTTCAAGGGTGCAAACCCTATACAAGCCCCATAAATCTAACATTTGTGTTGCCTGGTCTTCGGTGCCCGCAACCACAGCACCCCTGGGACTTGGCACGTTGGGGTGAAGGAGTCAGAGCCTTCAACTGGGGTCAAGGATCTGTGAAGGACCAAAAAGTGGGTTCCCAACTACCCTGCCCAGCATCCCCCAGCCTGTCCGGACACATTGTCGCCATCTATGGTGGGAGGAAGAGCTTGTGACTTCCACCAGACTGCGACGAACTCAGAACACCCCATTTTGATGTCAAAATGTTTCTGCTCAGGGAGACAAAAGCATCTTGTTTAGATGAAGTCATGTCCTTCAATCCCACCCCTGCATTCACACCTCATGGAGGTGTTGGGACTCTGCAGTTTTTAACATATATTATTTTTTCAGAATGGAAATAGTGTTGAAGTGTCAAAATTTCCACTGGGACATTCCCTGTTTAACTGTCCCCTCCAGGGTGGGATTTATTGCTGACAACTGAATCACCCATATCTTGTTGCTATTACCATAAAGACCTTCTCACTCCTGGGGTCCTCCCCAACTCTGGCATCCCAGTGCTCCCCAAGAGGAAGGGGATGCTCGGAGATGTACCAAGGCCACCTCAGAGGTTTGGTGACAGATGGGCATCTGGAGGCTGGGCAATGTAAGTACAGAGCAGCACCCCACAACCCTTTTTGACCATCTCGGTGGCCAGGTGGCCAGAGTTCGCTTCTGCTGCCATTCCTCCCCAGAACATGCTCACAAAAAGTGATCACTGAACTCCTGCCCCAGCACTCCCAGCAGCTCCAGCTCTGCCTGCTGCAGGAAGGCTCAAAGGATAATGCTCCTTGCAAACCCTAGCTGCTCCTCCCTTCTCCCCCCCTTACCCCACTGTGCCGGTTTTCCTTTTGAATCTCGCTTCTCCCTTTCCTGGAACTCTTCTGGCTGCAGGACGGCTGGAAAGAGGCGAGCGGGGACTTGGCCCGGGTATTGGCTGGACTCATTGCAAGGTGCTGGAATGCACAGGAATGCCCTAGCAGGAGTTTTACTCTCTCTTTTCTTTTTCTTGTTCTTCTAAAGATATTTCGGAGTCCCTCTGATGCAAGCCAGATGTTCCCCAGCTGTTTCTGCTTAGCAGAGTGCTGGCCTGCCTCCTGCATACTCTTGAATGATCTCCGTGTGTTTTGGTGATGTTACTGTGGCCCCACTCCCCACTGAGCTCCCACGTACACGTACAGCTCACCTCGGGTGTGCACAGAGCTGCCAGGGGTGTTGCACAAACAGACACATACATACCCCGGCATTACTTGTGCACATCTCTGCATGTGCTGTCACATGCACACGGCATGGTGCATGCACACACACCCCCCAGGTTTGCACCTCCAGAGACCTCCTTGGGTCACTGTAGGCCACAGTTCGGGGCAGGGGCATATCCTGCATGGGCTGCCCAGCAGCTTCCACTCCAAGCAGAGCTTTTCCATCTCAGATGGAGCCTTGCCCTCCTCTGACCCATCACACTGCAGCATAGTGGTGTTGCACAGCAAGCAGGCAGCAGGGGGATGGCCACCACCTCCTTTTAGCAGGTGCCTGACAAGTGCTGGCAAACACCGTCACCCCAGAGCTGTGCAGAAGAGCTGTGTCCCAGTGGGGTCAGCAGGAGCCAAACTCACTTGTCTTCCTCTGCATGCTCCCAGCACCAGTGTGATCCCTCAGAACCAGAGCAGGCCAAAATCCCCTGCCACTGACAGCCCCTGCGATGGCTAGCATATTCCATGCAGTAATTAGCCACAGGTACTTTCCTCCGTCATTCACCTGCCTCCGAGCAGCATCCAGTCCTCTCTCCAGACATACACGTGCGCACAAGATGTAGATCATCACAGTATTTCCCCCGCATCCTTCCAGAGATGGCCTCCTGCATGCCTTGGGAACGGGGTCCTGTGGGGACACAGCCTGGCCAGGATCAGCCCCCCACAGCCCAGTCCCAGCAGTTCCAGAACTCACTGGGATAGGTTGTCTGGCCCCAGGTTTCCCCCCACAGTGCTGCGGTCGGGTTACTTGGAGAGGGGCAAGGATGGGGTTTCGTGGTCCCAGAGCATCAGGGTCCATGACTGACTGGCACTGGGGGATGAATCCTGACTGGACCTGCAGTGTCACTGGAGGGAGGGCTTGGTGCCCAGGAGCCAGCCCTGCCACAGTCGGCATCCAGACCCAGGACCAGTCTCCTTGTCCCGGCTCCGGTTTTCTTTCCCATTTATGGACTTGTGTTGCTGTTCGCAGTTCATTGTGCAGCATAAATCTCAGCAACACCAGATGACATTTAAGAGCAGGCGGGTGGGGATGGGGAGGAAAGCGGTGTGGCAGGAGGTGGGAAGCGAACCCATCACATCCAGTAATGCTAAACCTCAGATGAACCTGGAAAAACGTGCCTGATCCGGGAGCTTGGAGGTGACCCTCCAGGTGTCAAGCCAGAGAGCTGGTGCCAATGCCCAGGGGCAGGCAGGAGGTCTGGGCTGGGCATCCCAGCACAGAGCTGTCTTCATGGGGGGGTTGGCACTGTCTCTCCCCCAACACCCCCTCCTCTGTTTCTCCCCGCACACGCTCCCCCTCTCTCTCCTAATCCCCACAAATGCTAAGATATTTAAATGTGGTATTTTCAAATCTAATCAGCGTTCCAAAGCTGTGCTGCCGCCACTCAAATTTAATTTGATCCATTTACCAGCTTTGTGGTGCATCTAATCAAAGAGAGGGAACAATTAGGTTAATGTCAGGGGTCACCTCGCAGCCTCCTGCACTGCTCAGCAACAGGAGGCATCCGCGGTGAGGCTGGCCCCAAGGAACAAAAGCAGGATCCAGGGGTCTCTGGGGTCTGGGCTGGAGATGGCCATGGAGGCAGAGGGTGTCCCGGGTCAGCACATCACAGGGACGGCTCGAGGGGGAGGCAGCCTGGCAATTCCAGGGGTGCTGCGTCCCACTTAGCTTCCATGTGAGCAGAGACGTGGGCTATCCAGGCCAGTCTTGCATGAGGGTGTGCATCCTGCTCATCCCACCTTTTGACCCATCTCTCCCTGAAAGAAGCTGTCCTGTGATGTGTGTGACCTGGGACTACACTGCTACTATTGCAACTTGGTGCCTCTTGTCACAATAATCTGGACAAGGTGAGCTTTGAGACTCTCCCGGATCCACATCTGGGCTCTGGATAGGGTTGTGAAGCAGCAAAACCTCAGCCAAACTATCTCCTAGCTGAACCAAAGCTGCAGTACCATGTCATGCATGGAGTGAGACCCCACAGATCAGACTGGCTGTCACATTTGCCAGCTGGTGATGTGCAAACCAGATTTAATGAGGTCTGGACAGGGTCTCATTGCAGACAAACCAGATAACCCTGGTGACCAAGCAGTGCCATGAAGCCAAGGCAGAGAAGGAGATCCCTGGGTCTGGGTACCTTTCCCCTGCTTTACTGGGAGCAACAGTTCTAAAAATGAAACCTCTCCGCCATGACCTGGTTCATCTCACAGGCTCTCTGTGCCCTTTGCTCATGCCACTGGAAGGAGCAAGGGATGTAGCGTTTGCTGACCTGGGGTATAGACTCCAGTTTGGTGCCGGGCAGCTCTGAAGTGCTGCACGTCCCTGGGCTCAGACAGGAAGAGGAGATGAAGATGAAACATAAGTGCCCAATAAGGGCAGAGCAAAGAATCCTCCCCCCTCCTTTCCCTGCCAAGCAGCACACTGTGCCTTGCTCTTGGAGCCTCGGCTCATCCCTCACCCCTGGAGACATCCCTCTGTGTGTGTTTTTGGGTTTGGCTTCAGTGCCCCCCAGCCCCCAAATTCTGATCTTGCTGCAGGTTCTCTGTGGGGTGGACATGAGGGGCCAAGTTGGGGAGCAGGGCTGCTGGGGACGCTGAGGGGGACAGAGTCAGGCCAGCAGAACCACCAGTTGCAGCACTTGGGGAGGGACACAAAGAAGGAGGGGAGGGGGGAAATATTTGAGTTGATTTCTTGTTTCTTTTTTTAATACATTCTTTGAAAGACTGAGAGAAGTGAAGGGGAGGCAGATGTGCACTCATAGCAGATGAGTGCTATGGGGCCTGGTGTGCCCCCTTCTCCCTGCCACAGGCTTGAGCCCAGAGGGGCCCACACTGGGGTAGCAGCAACACAGGAGGTGTCAGGTGGGTTTCAGACACTCTTGGGATGCAGGGGTACCATCCTACTAGTTTCTGCACCCACAGACCTCACCGACACCAGCAGCTCTCAGCACCCAGTAGATGTGTATCGCCATCCTGCAGCATTGGTGAAGTCCCTGGTCTGAGCTGGGGTGAAGGTTTGGCAGCATCAGGTATTTCACTTGAAATGGACTGAACTGAAAAACAAGCTTTTTTCCAACCACCCATGAAATTCCTAGCCCAAACTTTAATTGCTGTTGTAGAAAAGCCTCAATCCCTCAAAACTGCAAGAGCAAAAAAAATAAAAAGGAGCAAATACAGGAACAGAGGCTGTGAAAAGCTGAGGAAGAAAACAAAAACCTACAAATAATGGAAATAAAAACCGACCGACTTTAATTGCTACAAAACACATTGCATTTCAAGATTTTCATTTTCTCCAGAAGAAACCCTCTGCCCCTCCATGAGCAGCCCCAGCATCCTGATGCATTCCCCATGCCTGGGCTTCCTAGCATCCCCTTCCCACAGCCACAGAATTGCCACTTCACTGTTCCTTGACAAAGGTAGCCACAACCCTGGAGATGGGCTCACACCAGCTGTCTTGGCACTAGAAAGATACTGAGAGGGCTAGTAAAATTCGGAGCCCTGTGACACCAGTCCCAAGCAGATACATCATCCCTGGGGAGAGAAAGCAACAGAGCAACGTGCTCCTCCCAAGCCCCAAGACATGGAGAGCAGATCTGCCAGTGCCTGTGCTGGATGGGTGCTGGAGGGTGGGCATGCACTTATTGGGGGGTGGTGTGGTGTGTGGTGTGTGAAGAGTGCCTGTACCCCCACATGTGCGTGCCTGCAAGCACGTACATTCACGTCTGGCTGCACTCCTGTGTGTGGTGTTTCCAGTGCCTGCTGTGCGTGGGGTGTAACACTCCTCTATCAGTAGATGTTGCTCCTATGGGACTGAGGAGTCAGAGTGGAGGCTCAGGGCTGTAATACATGAGTTTCCAAACCCCTCGTGTCCCAGGGACACAGATGGATACCTCCTGGCCTCAAACATCCTGATGTGCCCTCCATGCTCCATCCCACATGCCCTTCCTTCCCACTGCCTTAAACTCCCTTCTCCACAGGGTTGTTACAGCCTTTCCTACCAATTCCCCCATGTGCTTCCCAACAGCATCAGGCTCTCCAGGACTGGGGCTCACATGCCATCAGCCATGGCACAGGTCTCATGCCACCGCTGACTGCACTGTGCCTGTACTCCCCAGGGCAGCAGTGTGGCACCTCACTAAGCCAGGTCCCAGCCTGCAGCGCCTTTTCACTCCCCAAACTGGTTGTAAGGATGTTTCTGCACTGTGTGATTTAAATACACATGCTTTGCAATCTGTTGCAGAGTAGGGGTACTTGGCAAGGCTACCCTGCCCAGGCTGTTCAGGGACTCCTGGGCTCATGCACAGCTGGGGTTTCTCAGCACAGACCAGGGTTCACACAAGCGCGTGAGTGGAGCCAGAGACATTTGTCCCACGTGCCCTGCACGCTCAGCTGGATGGGGTCCTACACAACACCCCCTCCACAACCCTGCTACCTCTTCTCAGCTTGTGGGTGCCCAGCAGGGTTTGATGCCCAATCACACACCCAGAGAGTTGTGTCCTGGTGGGGTGTGGAAGACAATAGGGGATCAGCAGCAAACCTTTCCTATTTATTCCTCATGCAGGAAGGAGGATGGGGAAGCAGTAGCAGCAGGCTGGTGCTCAGAGGCTCTGCCAGGACCTCAGCGCTCCCCACTCTCACACTGGATTGGCCAGACCCTGTGATGGGAGCAGGGAAATGCTACTCTGGACCCTCTCCAATGGCTTCCTTAGGCTCTATGCCCAACAAACTGGCATTTACCAATGCCAGTTTAGCTGACAGGCCCACCCTGTGCCTTCTTCATCCACAGTGGGCTGTGGCAGGGACTTGGGATGTTGCATTTAGCAGTTCACCTTCTCCAGAGGGCATCTCCCTCCCCAAACAGAGCTGCCCCTCTGGGTCCACACAGCCCCATGCACAGCGAACACAGGTTGATAAAAGCTAGACCTTTAACCCCTTTTCAGCACGTACTGGGCATGGCAGCACTGAGCTGCCCACTTCTTTATGGGCCATGATGGAGCTGGTCGCTTCACCACAGGGAATGGGGAAATATGAAAGATGCCTGCTGGCCCTGCTGGGGCCACCTGTAATTTAGGGCAGGCATCTTCTCTTTCCTTGTAGTCTCCTTCCAACCCCTCTGCTAACTGATGACTCCCTCCATTTCCCCTTCACCCATGGTCTGTGTGTCCAACCCAAGGCTGCAGTTTCCCTCCTCTCCCCCACATCCCCTTCACCCCCATGAGGATGCCTCTCCCGCAGCATATATCCCACCCCTGAAGCCAGTGGGAGCCTTGTAGATCCATCCAGGGAGCAGTTTCTGGCAGGAGGATGGGAAGGAGAACAGCAAAAGGGGTTGAAGAGACCAAACTACCAGGCAGTTGGTGAGACCTTCAGGGGTAGGAAGCCACTGGGGTGACTCCCCTGATGTGATATCTCAAGGGGCTGGGGAGCTGGGAGAAGGCAGCCTGCACTGGCGGCACAGGAGACCCTGTTCTCTCACATCTTAATCCTCTTATCATCTCCCATATCCCCTCCCTGTTGTTTCTCTCGCATGCATCCCTCTCTGTCATCCCCTTCCCTCTCCCATCTCTCCCCTTCTTCTCCACTGGGGCGTGCATCCCACCAATACTCTGCACCCCCCAGCATGGAGGAAAGCAGGGGGGCTGGGCTGGGCTGCAGTGTGCTGAGGATTGTGCGTGTGTGCACTGAGGAGATGGAACAGCATCAGAGAGATGACGCCAGGGAAGCAAGAACACAGAAAGAGTTTAAAAAGCCTGCCCCCCTGTTTGGTTGCAAGGAGTTAATACTGTGATCTGTTGCGTGAGTTCTGATGAGAAGCTAGTTGACATGCAGTGCTGGAATAATGAAACGTAATACACATTAATAGGACCTCCCTCTGTGTGATTGCTTCTGCTCCACTAGCCCCATTGAAGATTTCACTTTTCTTTTAACAGTCAGAATAACAGAATGTGACATTAAGTCTTTTACATGCAGCAATTTATTTTAAAATATTGGGGCACTCAAAACAGTATCCAGAATGTTAAATAAGATATGCATGAGATGGAAATCAGAGCAGCACTGCGGTCGGGAGACAGGAGTCAGACAGAGCCTTTCGCAGGCAAAGGCAGCTCCACTTTTATTCTTAATTGCTGTTTAAGGCACAAAGAAATAGCCAAGTTGGAGAGAGCTCTGAGGTATGGAGCATCTGTTCCTCTTAGCTCACAGGTCCAGATGGGAAACCAATGGCCAGTGTGGATCCCACCTTTCCACACGTCCCCAAGGTCAGGTGGACACAAACAGCCTGGGGAGGTGCCCTGTGAGGCTGCAGGTTCAGCAGGCATGCAGCCCAGTCCAGTGCCCAGCAAGCCCAGGGGGGTCAAGTACTGCTGTTGTGGTTGCAATGAGAGGGAATCCCTCCTGCTTTGCAAAGCACATGCCTTTGCTTCATCTTGGAAACGCAGCCACTTCTGGGGTGGAGCATGTCAAAGCTAACAACAGCACCAGGGAGCATTGCAAGACTCCCGGGGCCAGGGTCAGCTGCAAGTGGCATGCTCTAGCTTTGCTGGTGGCCACACTGATTCCACCCTCCCAGGAGAAAGCTATGGCACTGAAGCAGTGCAATTTGCCAAGAATGCGGGATCTGCAGGGTTAGGGTAGCACCTCTTCCCTTGCTAGGTCGCATCCTTAGCCCTGGAGACCCTCTGTGCCATCCCATGAGCACAGCAGGGCTGTCTCACACAATTGCTTTTACCCAAATAGTTTCCCCTGCTTCTCCATGCCAGCGCTGTGCCCTATAGTGCCTTCATCGATCCCATTGCAAGTGCCAGGCTGGGCTAAGCCCATCTCTGATTAACCACCTGAGTAGCAGCCTGATAATCAGTAGCTGTTCACGGGGACAGTGACTCATGTCAGCTGTGGCCTGTCCCTTCTTCTTGGCCAGTCTCCTCCTGCAATCCTCGCTGGGCAGGGCCACGGTGGACTCAGCCCCCTGGACCCCCAGCTCTGCATAGACTGGGATAGCAGAGCCAGGAGGCATCTTGCTGGCCAAAGCACTGGCCCATCAGCCTTGGTGGGCCATTTCCACCCCTCCTTGCCCAGCTGCACTGTGGTAGCTTTGTGCATGGCTGTGCAGGACCATTTCTCCTGTGGCTCAGCCAAGAGGGAGGCCCCTGCTTGCTTTATCTTGGCTTTATCCTGTTCTCTTCAGCCACCATTAAGGATTTGCTCATTAAGGATTCAGCCGCTGCCTTGGCCTAGCTGCCTTGTAGACCATTTATTTGCCCCACAGCAGCTGCCGGAGCATCTCCAGGTCGCAGAGGAAGGAGCCTGAGGACGTGAGCTGCCAGCATCTCCCCCAGCATCACTGGTTATTGCAACAGGTGTTAAGGACATGTGAAGGCAGAACTCACATAGCTTGGTGTATCCTTTAAAGGACACATCCTTCAAAAGCCTTGTTGGCTTTTGACCTTTTTGCCAGCTTTTCAGGTTTTTCTCTGGGAGATTTGAACATCACGAAAAATACTCACCCACCCCCTGCCTTTAGCAGCTGGGGCTGGGGAAGGCTGGGTCTTGGTGAGGCTGCAGGACACTCTGTCCCCTCCCCCTCCCTCCCAGCAGGATAGTGGTGGTGCCTCGCAGCAACACAACCCTGGGGCAGAGAAACCCCTTGGGCTGACACACTGCTGCCCACCCCTTGCCCTCCCCTAGTTAGGACAGTCTCGCCCCAAGCAGCCAAATGCAGACACATCAATGTGTCCACTGAATCATCTCAGAGCAACACAGCAGGTGGGACAGGAATCCCAGCAAATGCAATGGGGGTGAGCACATCCATCAATAAGAGGGGAGAGGGAGCGCAGGACCCAAGAGCTGTCAGCCCTGGCAAGAGGAGCCCACGTGGCGGGATGCTCATCAGAGCTTCCGAGAGCTGGTATTCCTGTGGGCGACTTGCCTGTGGGCCATGGCGCTAGCCGGACCCAGCTGCTCATCCTCCCCTTGAAATACTGGTCCATACTCACCCTGCATGGCACACACAGTGCTGCCAAGAGGCTGGGCTGCACTGCGCCTTGCTAATGTGGCATGGCTGGGCACACCAGGAGCTGGGGGGGGACTCCCTCTCCCTCCCAGCTGGGGTTGGGTCTGTTTCAGGAGCCCCAAGGCTGGAGGCAACGTGGGGCCACTTGTCCAGGTGATGAGTGATGGATGCACCCACAGAGGAAGAGCTCAGTTTCTGCGTGTCCAGCTCCTGCTGCGGGAGAGGCTTGGGGCATCGTCTCCAAATCACAGCGTAGCCCAACGTGTCTCCATATGTCACTGGAGGAAGAACAGAATCAGGAGCTTAGGGGTTTCTCTGCTTTTTTCAAGCTGCATATACATGGCAAAGTAATTTTAAATAATAGCCTTGAAGGACCTGTAATTTGGACTTCAGTTCTGCACATTCTCTGAACCCCCCCTAGGATGACTTGATTTCTGCAAGCATTGTAGGGGAAATCTTGTGCCCTGTTATGCCAAGCATCCAGTTTCCCTAAAAAGCGACTACATCCCTAAAGCAGCCAGCAATTTGCTTGTCATCAGCTGGCACTACCCTGCTGACAGGGGTTGGTGTCACTGGTGGCTGAATGGCAGATCCCCCCTGAGCTGCTCCATCTGCCCTGCACATGGCATCGGGGATGGCAGCGCCTGCTGCCGTGGGTGATGATGGCTTGTTGGCTTCTCTTCCAACACCAAAATGTTTCCGTGGGGAAAACTGCCTGCTGATTTCTTTTTTTCTCCAGGGGGGAGATCACAATGATACTGCCCAGTTCCCTGCCTCCAGGGACCCAGCCCCCCCTTCCTGTGCATGCAGAGGTCTCTGTTCTGCCCAGCTGGAAATTCCCCAGAAATCTTTTCCTGCCAAAGCCCTCACACTCTGCATTCATCCTCATTGGACTGAACGGTGCTTCAAAGCCAGGGCATTTTTCTAGGAGAGTGACACTCTGCAGCCAGCTCTTGTCACCATGAGAGCTGGAGGGGTCTCAGTGGTGTCACCCGAGGGTGGCAGGACCCTGTGGTGAGCCAGCTGCAGACCCTCTGCTGCTCCTGGAGTCCAAACCCAGCACTCGTTTGCTCATGACTTTTGCAGTCCCTTGGCCACTATCCAGATTCAGCCTTTCAAGACATCTTACCTGGCTGTGCTTAGTGGCATCACCCACATGACCCTCTCCAGGGCAATTCTGGGGCTCTTGAGGGAAACCAAGGGCACCCTGGTTTTGGGGCACAGGTCCCACAGACACTGCTCATACTGATGGGGTGCATGTGAGGGGCCTGGCACCACACCAAGTGCCCTGTGCAATTACAGAGAGGCACTCACAGAGTGTGACAGCCACCACCCAGCCTTTCTTGGGGCCACAGTGTGGCTCAGATCAGTACCCCCATGGAAGGAAAGGGGGAACTGAGATGTCTTTCACCTAGCAGCTGAAAAGAGAAAGGTCCTGATACACCCACATCCCTCTCTTGTCCTGGGAGCAGACACCACAGGGACTCAGAAGTCCTCAAACCACAGGGCAAGCTGTTTCTCTCACAAATCCTCTGCCAAGCCCTGAGGCAGTGGGTTGAAGCCCAGAAGCAGAGCTGAGTGGCTCAGGACTGAGCAGGCGCTCTCTGCCTGGAGCATTCCCTTCACGGGGCAGTGGTGAGCTTTGCCCCCCCTGATGTGGGGAGACATCCCTGCTTGGCTCCAAATCCCACAGATCCCAGTGCCAGGCAGCACCTCCCCACTCACGCAGACCAAGTGAAGAGCTGTTCTCATGTGTCTTTCTGGCTTAAAGCACTGCTGGGGACATAGACTGTCCCAAGGGCAGACCCCAGACTTTGGTGTCACACAGGGCGGTGCTAAGGTGGGACCCTTTGCCTCCTGCTCCAGCCACTCGCCCCAAGCAGTAGCACCATCCTCTCGCTGCAGCACTCCCTCTGACATATTGCAGGGGGTCAGTGGGGTGTTCAGATGAGGGTCTCCTCCCTGGTGACACCCTACAGTGCCTGGAGGATTCAGTGCAATCACAATCCATCAGGCTTCAGAACTCTGTGAGAAAAAAAGAGCCAGCATCCCGCAGGAGATCAGCTACAGTGTGCCGAGTCAGAGCCACTCCTGCTGCACTGGCACACAGAGCCCATGGGTGGGAGCAGGTGGCTGCCCCTCGGCTTGCACACCCGGGTAGGCAGGAGGGCACACAGGGCACAGGGGCTGGGGGATGCTGAGCCAGGCAGGAGGGCTAGCAGTCGTGACATAGCCCTGACCTCTGTCCCCTGTCTCCAGAGACCAGGAGCCTCTTCACCCTGGAGAAAGACTGACCCACCACTGCGAAAGGGGCCTGGGAATTTGTTGGTGTCCTTCCTGCCTCCCTAGCAGTGCCAGGCTTGTCCTCATGCCAGCTTCACTTCAGTATTATTCTAATTTAGGGAACTGATGCAAAAGGCTGTCCTGGCAGTCTGTCTTGGCTTGGACTGGGGTTATTTTGGTTTAGCTTCAGTCATCTGAGGACAGGTCACGCTTTATCCAAGCCTATCTCCACACGGCAAGGGTTTGCAGGGGGTCGCAGCCGTCCATGGAGCTGGTTAAAGAAAGCTCACTGCCTGAGCCCAGCAGCTTTGGGGGTGCACAAAGCTCTGAGGTGCAGCCCGGGAAAATTGCACAGAGCTCCAGCTGCCATTTTGGAATATCCTCAGCCCTGCACAGACACCCGTGCTCCCCAGCGGATGCTCTGAAGCATGTTCCTGAGCGGGGAACAGGCTGACATGAACCCAGCTGGTGACAGCCCCGTCCTAAGCTGTGGTCACGGTCAGCTGCCCACCCATAACGCTGGGCTATTGCAGCCCCTCCACACGCTTGTTTTATTCCCCTAAACCTTGGCAGGTCTCTGCAGCCTTGCTGGGGGAGGATAGCCTTCTGGATGTGCAGGACAGACCTCATCCTCTCCCGTCCCTGCGGCTGGGTGTGGCTGGCACCGGTGTGTCTGCCCTCCTCTGATGCTGCCACCCACTCGTCCCCGGGGACACGCATGGCCCCCAGGTTAAACAGGGGAGCACTGGAGTGGGGCAAGGTCTGCGGCATCTGGAAGCATCAGCACAGAGGTAGTAATGGTCTCCTCTGGCACTGAGCTGCCCAAAAGCAGGGCTGGGCAGGAGGTGCTGCTGTGGGATGTGTGCGTGGCACAGCATGGTGTGAAGGTATGCCATGGGTCCTGGTTCTCACCTCCAGCACAGCTTGGCACAGCTCCAGTTTGACAAGCCCAGCTTCAAGGTCGGACATGGGGCTTAGTCTCTCAGCTGTGTCTACACGGTAAATTCAACATTCCCAGGGGTGTTGCTGCAGATTAAGGCCAGGGAAAGCACAGCGCAAGTCCTCGAAGTGTCCAGGGAATCCCCTTAGGCTCCAAAGTGGGATGCTGAGTCCAAATTGCCACCTGGGAATGGTCCCCAGTGTGCTGTGTCTCCTGTGTGTCAGACAGCTGGTTGACCCAGGACAAAGCCCTGCCCTAGCTGTGTCAATGATGGAGTGCCTGTGCACAGGGTCAGGCAACGTCACGGGCTGCTTTCCCAGCAGAAGCAGGCTCTTCCACACAGCTCAGAGCACATCATATGGTGGAGATGCCAGGCCCGTGCTGGGTAAACACCTGAGCCAGGCACAGAGTGAGGTTACCCAAATCCACAGCACAGCAGCTGAAGAAGGATCCAAGAGTGATGTGCAGCTACTGGGAAACTATGTGACTGCAAAGCAGTCAGCGCTCAGCCCTAAGAAACATGCTTTTCCCTTGGATTTGAGCATGAGGGTGCTTCCCTCACGCAGTCATGTTGTCACGTCGGAGCAGGCAGCCTTGCTGAGTCCTGTTTTTTATTTAGCTGAGGCACAATTCCCTGCCGATCCTGGGATCTTAGACACGTGCACTCTGCAGAAAGGGAAAGGAGCTACCGAGGCTTGGTACCCACACCCTCCCATCTGGTTCAGGGAGACCCTTGAGGAGGTGGAATGGCAGTACAAGTTTCATGGCTGAGGGAAGGAGTACTGGCAATGCCATCACATCTGGAATGAAGCTGGAAAGCATCCGTGAGCTGTGCACATTGTTGTCTCCTTCAGAGTAAAATTGCACCCACGTCTGCAAACCTCCAGGCAGGAGCTGATGTTGAATGGAAACAGTCCACAGGATGTAAAGGCTGGAGCTGCCCGGGGAGTGGGGGGTGCAGAAATCTCCCTGCACAGTCCTCCAAGGGCCTAGCACTGGCACAAAAAGGTCATGAACAACTGGCTGAAGATGGATATTTTAGCAAGGTGATTCCCAGGGCAATTTGGTTTAATGACACCACATCGCCTGCACCTTAAGGACCATGGAGCCCAGGACTGCTCCCAGGGATAGCACTGCCCAAGTACATGGCGTGCATTTTGCAAAGCTTTTCTCTAAAACCCCAGGAAACCTGGGACCATGGATAAGCAAGTCCCTTAGCAACCCCTTGGGAAATAGGGAGCTTGGGGGCAACTGGGAGCCAGGGCAGGCACACCATGCTAGAGAACTGGAGGCGGTGAGCCTGGTGCACATGGCAACCCCCGACTGCAGGCTGAGCATACAACCCAGTTGATGGAGCTCATTGGCATGGGCCCGGTGGCTGTACTCCCGATCCTCCACACCCAGGCAGAGCCAAGGCACAGCTTGGCATCCCAACAGATCCTGATGGTGCACAGTCAGCAGCCTAAAAAGGGGCCTCAGCCTAGTGCAGCTTGTTTCACTGGAGCCAGGTGATGGCAGGGCTCCATCGTTCTATGCCTGCCTAGCCCCACTTGGCCATGCCCCACAAAAGCAATTTTGATCCTTATCAAGCACTGCAGTCACTGCGTTCTTCAGGGATGGCTGATACCAATGAACAAGACCAAAGAGGTGCTGTGCCCTCTCCACCTGCCCACCTTGGCATGGACAGCTGCTAGCCTGGATATAGCCATTAGCCTGGCCTAGAAGCACATTCACCTGCTCTCCATGCTCCCAGGACTCAGGTGTGTCCTGACTGCTTTAAATGCTTGTGCTATGCAGTCATTAGATGATATTTACGGTCCTTATTAAGCAGCAAGAAAAAAAATATGATACATGCAGTGAGAACTTGAACTCACTCGGCTGTGCAGACAGCAGGCGCCATCCGAACATGGATCCTCAACGCCTGCAGCAACCCCACGAGGGGTGAGCTCTGTGTCTTTAACGGCCGCGCAGGACCGTGGCAGGAGCAGGCTGGGAATGTTCCTGGCACGGCTGCACAGCCCAGCAGCAGGGCAGTGACAGGGATAAAGCACAGTCTTGTTTAGCTGACAGAGAAAATGCCTCTTTCTGTGCCTATTTACCATGTCCGGTGTCAGGGTCCACAGCAGGGAAGAGCACGTGTTTCCATCTCAAAGGGCTCTCCCTGACTCGACACCACGTAGCCCCTGGGCCAGTGCGCACAAGCCCTGCATGCAACACATCTCGTGTCCTGGCATTGCCTGCTCCAAACTGGCCAAGGGCCAGGACACCAGGCCCCAAAGGTGCTGTGACTCCCTGAGGTCATGGGGAGGCCTGGGGAACAGCCAGGCACAATGTTCAGTCCCACGGCTCTCAGAAAATCCCTCTCTTGTCTCTACAGCTGCATGCAATCTAGCAAGGGTGACTGCCATGCCCCGTCTGCTGGCAGCAGCACAAGCACGAGGTGGTACAGTCCACCTCCCTCCAGGAGTCCTTGCAGTGGGCAGATGCAGCCTCCCCCAGGTCCCACTGCTGAGGTCCTCAGAGCTGGCTGCAGCCCCTTCAGCTTTCAGTCGCGCTCTCCCCGGCGTTGTGGGGGTGCTGGGGAGCTGGGATGCCCGAGAGCAGGGATGCCAGCATATGTGGGAGACCTCCCTGTGCGGCTGTGACTTTGTAGCTGTGGATTTGTAGCCTGGCTGCTTCCTAGCTCAGCATGGAAGACACTCTACAATTTTTAATTTGCCAAAAAAGCCCTCTTTTTAGCTTACAGGGACAGAAGGGGGACTTTTATGTGCAATCTGTACAGCTCTCCAGAAAGCACTTACATTTATGATGTTCATGAAATTTATAGCCAGTTGGCAGTGCTGCTCTCTCCTCTCCTCTCCACCAGCCACCCTGGCAGGATGGCAGACTATAATAAGCAAGCCACACATTCAAGTGGCATAAAAGGCATTTCTACAAGTTAGCCTCCTGCCCAGTCTTATAAACTCTAACAAGTCTCTAACAAGTAGGCAGGATCTCTTTATACCCAGGGAGAAAAACCCCTTTCAGAAATGGCCTTTTCACAAAGTCCACACCTTTCTTCTAATTAAGGTTAAATAGCTCCATGTTTTCTGGCCAATTTCATTCTTTCCCCTTATTCCCCTCTTAACAAGGCAGCCTTTAAAAAGACATCACTAATTGGTGTCTGCTTCTCACATACCATGCGTGCTTTGATAGTCAGTTAGAAAGCCTTCCCCATCGATCAAACTTCCACTGAAAGGCTGCTAATGTGCTCCATGTGTCTGCCACAGGACAAAGCCAAGTGGCGGGTCCCCAGCTCCCTTCTCCTCTTGTTCCCATACTCCCTTCCGGGACTGGGGCTTCTCAGCCAGGTCTGCCCCACAGCACCCCCGGCACCGGCCTCCCTGGGAATAGGCCGGCCCGGCATTGAGTGGTTCGGGAAAGAAATGACTCAGCTATGTGTGTGGCAATTCAGAAATTAATGGGGAGTGGTTAAATGTTAAGGGTAGGATCTAAAACAGAGCCGACAAGGAGCAATTGTCATGCTGATGAGGCTGGAGGAAGGCCAGTGAGCCCTTCCTGCGAATCCCAGTCTCCACAGTGCTTTCTAGGCCATTAAGCAAAATTTTGCCAGGGAGAGGGCTGTGGAGGGGGACGCTGCCATAGCAAGGGGCAGCAACCACCTTCCGCCCCCCAGCCTTGTCGAGGACGGGTTTGGGAAGGAGGGAGCAGGGATCCCGCGTGGGCTGTTCCCTCTTCCCTGTGCCCTGGTCATAGACTGACACAGGCTGCTTCTGCCACTGGCACAAGCTGCAGCTCAGCAGCCCTTCTCCAGCCAGGTCAGAGCTGCCGCAGTGCCCGTGGGAAAAGCCACGGGAAATGCTTGTCATCAGGAAAATGCTGCAAGTCAGAGCCTCCCCAGGCCCTGCCCCCTCCAGCCTGGCCTCCAGTGCTCCAACCCTGCTCTTGCAATCCCTCTCCTCACCTCCACCCGCCATCCCAAGGAAGATGCTCTGCCATGTCCCGCTTCACTGCAGCTGTCACCATGCCGGCTGCATGCCAGACTCCCAGCTTCGGGCAGAGCAAAGCTCATCCTGTGGTGCTCGTGGTGTCTCAAAGCACCAACGGCTTAACTTCAGGTGGCCGCAGGAGATGCCACCCAGCTGCACTCCTGAGCTTGGGGCCGCATCAGTTGTCCTGTGTCTGGCGTGGGAGAGACGCAGTGTCTTTTATAGAGGGGATGGCAGCAACATCCGCTAGAGAGGAGCCCACAGCAGTGGCCCAGGAACCTCTCCCCAAGGAGGGCATCAAAGCAACCACCTAGGAGAGGAAAAGGCAGGGGCAGACCTGTCTAGATGAGACTGGACATGCAGGATCACACCAGGGCTTTTCTATGATGCTGTTCTGATTGCAAACATCTCTCTGTTCCACTCGTCTAGCAAATGTTTTGTTTTTTTAAGAAAAGTTACCTTTCCCAGCTGTAACTCAGTGCTGGTTGCTGTGCTTTCCCCAGGGTGAAGCTGCAGGTTTAGAGGTCTCCAGTGGGGCTGTGAAGTTAAGCCTGGAAGCATTGTCCTTCAGCCTGGTCACAGGGGCATTTCCTGGGGTAGGAGCCAAGGATTCTCAGAGGAGGCTTATAAGGGTGGCAGCCAAAACCAGGCATCTCTTTGGCATCACTGTGTGACAGGCACATGCTTGGCACAAGATGCTCTCCAGAGCTGCAACCTATGACCGTTCCACGGTGACGAGGTGACGGGTGTCCCCAGAGGACACACGCATGCACACCAAGTATTTTTTCACGTCAATTCGCAGCTCTTTGTGCTGCTGGAGCCAAGGAGGAGAGAGATGGTTGGCGGCCAAATGCTGGCTCCCTCCCAGTGCTCAGTAGGGCTTGTCAACACCATAGGTTGTGCAGATGGAGACCTGCCAGGAAACAGCATCCCCGCACCTCCCGGGCAGGCTGGCAGGTGGCTTCCCAGCTCTGTGGCCAGCGATGTAGCTGGTGAGAGCCCTGACACAGTTTTGGAAAGCCTCTTGCATGCTTGTAGCTCTGCCATTCCTCCCCAGCCCCCTGCAAGTGATTACCTGGGGTTTTACAGCTTTATCCCCATTTTTCAGCTGCAAGACAGCAGAGGAGCAGGATGTGCTCTCTCCACTGGGCTTGCCATGGGGGTCACTCCTCTGGCAGGCATGGCCACCCAGCAACTCCTGTTCCTGGGTACAGCAGCTCTTCCTCAGGCTGGTGTGCCAGCACAGGGGGCATCACCCCACTCCCCTCCACAGCCAGTTGAGACACAGCCGGTTCCATGGGAAGGCTGCCAGGGCAGGGACACCAAGCATGCGTGTCGGTGACTCCAGACAATGGGTAAATGGCATGCCTGCTTGTGCACAGTTCATCTGAATGGCACTCCTGGTGCTGCCACTGCTTTTCACAGTGGTTAACAGGTGTGAATTGGTATCTACGATCGTACATATCCCACTGCACAGCCCTGTGTTCAGCTCCTGCTGCTTCCCTGGCTCCATTCTGGCTGCTAAGCACACAAATCTTCCCTTAGTAGAGGAAGTTAAAGTCTTTCCAGCATTCAGCTTCCTCAGACAGCAGTCCCACAACTCACCCTTTTGTATCAGCTGGGATCTCTAGTGGCATGAGTTGAAGTGGGACTGGCATGTTGCCCTATCCTCTAAAATTAGGAGAGCCCTAAAGCAAAGCCAGCTTGGCTTACCTCCTTCATGTCCTCTGCAGAGGCCAGCACCTTCATTTGCACCTTCCAGGCAGCAGCACGTTGCCTTCAGAGGAGACAGAGCTGTGACTGGGCTGAAAGCCACGTCTAAGAAGGGCAGGCGGCACATGTGGCCTCTGCCCTCACCTCCCTGCACTGCTCCAGCCCTGGAGAGGACAGGAGCAGCCAGGTCTCATGGACCTTGGGGACACAGCACTTGGCTGAACATCACAAGCAGCTGTTTTGTGGTGCCTGGTTGCCTTTACACAAACCAACAGCTCCTGGGGACCTTCACAAGTTAGGTCCTGCTAATCAGGAAACCCAGCCTGCTACTCAGCTGCCCAGGATGCTGGCAGGGCATCTGACATCGGGGCTGGGGTTGCCATTTCCCACTGATCCCCACTGACACAAAGGTGCTTCAGGCATTAATGGATCTGGACCTTCACCACACCAACCCCATTTTCACTGCAGTGCCTGACCCACATGGACCATGCCAGGCTCAGACCCTTGACTAACTGATGGGGTACAGGGCTACCTGAGTACTTAAGCACCTCATTACATGACTGAACTAATCCTCAGTATCAGATGTCCTACCTGGATACCCGTGTGTTAACGCCAAGCTGTCACAGTTGCGATACATGCACGGCATTGCACCAGCTCTCCAGAGGCAAGAGGCAGCCTACCAGGGGGATTGGATCAGAGCAGCCCTCATCTTGGGCTGTTCTAATGAAGTGCCTGGGGAAAGGTACATGAAACACTGTGTAGCTCATCTGAGCAGTGCTGGGAGTGTCTGTGCAGAGTAATCGCGCTGATGATAGCAAGGTTTTCAAATGAGGGGTGCAACTCAGTCACGCAGCAGAGGTGCCTGGTGACATTCAAGATGCTCTGGGAGACCCAAAACATCTCCACTGGACTGGCAGATTTCAGACAGGATCTATGGGAAACCTGTGCCCTTCTGGCGTGACAGATGGTGGCCAGGTGGGCTACCCCAGCGTGTCTCAGGTGGCACTGGGTGTCAGCAGCGCAATGCTATGGGATACACCTAAATACACAGGTGCTTGATACATATGTGCATATATCCATCCCTTCCACACCCACATGCATGTGTTTTAGATATCTGCCCCTCTATGCCTCAGTTTCCCCACCTGTGTTATGGGGCTACACCACCTTGCCATCATTGGTCTGGCCACCGCTACCCAGAGAGCCAGTCGTCACCCTCCAGCCCCTCTTGTGCTCCCCTGCCCCATGCTCAGTTAAGCTCCGCTGCTATGGGGGTGTCTGGCCTTGGTCTGAGTTACCCTGGGCACTCCATCCCTTCTCACCATTAACAACGTGCCTCCTTTCTAAATCTAACTCCTGTGGCTTCTGCTTCCAGCTGCTGGTTCTTGGCCTTTCACAACTAGATTAAAGAGCCCTTAGTACCCGTGAGCCCTTTGTCCCCATGAAGGCACTTACATGCTGCAATCAAAACACTTCTGTCTTGCCTCTGACAAGCCGAGCAGGCTGGGCACTGCGTGTCTTGCTGCAGGGCTTTCTCCTGCCCTCCGACCACATGTGGGGCTCATCTCGGGGCTTCCTTCAGTCCAGAACAGCTCAGCCCCAGTGCCAGATTGCCCATGCTCAGCAATGAAGGCTCCACTGCCACTGCATTTCTGTGCAGCTGACAGACCTCCCTGTCTTGCTTCCACTTCAGCATTTCCTTGCTTGGCCACATAAATGTGCATACGGCAGCTCTGCCTGGTACAAGGACTTTACAGCTAAAGGTACAATTCCCCATTCCCATTCCCTTGGGACAGTTCATTACCCACATCATGCAGATAGGGAAACTGAGGCACAGGGAGACCAAAGGGAAGTCATTAAGTTTATTGCAAAACTGGGGAGTCCTTGGTGCCCCTCTAGCTCCTTTGCAAAGTCAGGGCAAGCTACTCTCACCATATTTTCAGCATCTGCCAGGGTGGAGTGGGGTCACCCCACTCAAGTCCTGCATCAAAGCCCCCAGGGCATCCCGGCAAGGAGTATCTCCCCAGCTCTGAGCACAGAGGGACGGCCGTGCTGCCAGGGCTGGGCTGCTTCCTGGTAATGACCCAGGACTGGGTAAATGGCACATCCAAATGGCATGGCCAAATGCCTGGATGGGGCAAAATTCCATCAACGGCAGTAAATGAAGGGGGGAAAGGATCAACCTGCAGTGCAGTGTTCACCTACACGCTGGGTTTGTACCAGTCTCCTGGCCTCACAGTTGCACCAGGGAGGTACAGTCCCTCTCTCATGGGGAAGGGATGTCAGAGGTCCCCCAGAGATGGTCCCCAGCTCACCCTCCTGTGCTCTGGTGCAGAACTGCTGGGGAGGTCTGGCTGGACAGTGCCATTCCTGTGTCCTCCCTCCTGGCCTCCCCACCACGGGAAGAGGAGTGCAGGGTGCTGAGCCCCAGCCAGGGTCCCGCCTCACTGCCTCCTCTGCTAAGCCTTCCAAAGCCCTCTCCACCCCTGCTTGGTGCAGCCACCTCTTCCCCCTCCTCACAGACTGAGCTCCCTGCAGATCTCCCAGTCCAGGGCAACAAGGGCCATGATGCCACTCTGTCAGCTCCTTTTCCAGCATGCCATCAATTGATCCCTGTTGCTCCATTAGCTCTCTGTTCTGTACATGCTGCATCATCATCATGAATGAGAAACATGTTTGTTGGTGGACACATATCCATCACTTCTGCTCAGGTTTTGTGCAGCTCTTCATGTGTGCTGCAGAAGACACATGCTTCCATGGAGATGTGCTGTACTCCATGGTGTGGTTTTAGTGGTACTGCACACAAAAGGAGCTTGGGGGCTTGTCTCAGTGGTGGCACAGCAGAAACCTGCTCTTCCCCTTCCCAGGAAGTGCCAAAGTTCCAGGAGATGAGAGAAGGCACAGTAGGACAGGAGCTATTCATATCCCCCCACAACATGCTGCAGCTCTGAACAGACATCTTGAGGTGCCCCGGTACTTCAGCACCAGAGTCCCTCTGCGAGGCAGGACAGGGGGCAGGAGGAGGGTGAAGGTGCTTCTAGCATCTCCATTATCCATTGCCTGGACAGGATGGGTGGCACTGGGGAAAGCTCTCAGGCTAACACAGGTGCAGCAGCTAACCCAGTGGTGTCTGGGGGTGCTGAGAGCTGGGACAGTGTCATCCTGGGGCTGCAACCAGCCATGACAAGGAGCTCCTGGGATCAAGAAAGGGCAAATTCAGGGAAGGAGAGATGGGGCTTCCCTATCAGTCAGCTGAACTCCTGTAACAATTAGCCAAACAAGCTATTGCAAGCCTGTAGTAAACAACAAGGAAATGAGTAACAACCAGCCTGAGTTTGTCAGGAGCAAAGTGTATCGCTCAATCCAATTTCCTGGTACAGCGGAGCAGCAGGCCTGGCAGCGGGGGAAGCAGGAGGTGTCACATATGCAAACACATGCAAGGATTTTGACAGGGTTTCTCAAGATATTTTCCAGATGTGCTCAAGATCTGCTGGATGCCTAAGCCTGGACACTGGTGGCTAGTTCTTCTCCAGACAAGGAGAGGCCAGATTCACCCCTGCACAACAACAGGAGAGAGGGACTGCTGGGCTAAAGCAAGGCGCCCATGCAGACCTCCAGGCACTCCTAAAATAGCATTTTTCTCAATCTGAACACCTTCATTTTTAAGCTGTGAGTGCACAAGGGGGAAAGGAGCACGTCCCTACCCCATCACAGTATTAGAAGCATTAGGCTTCCAGCTCTTCCCCAGAGAAAACAAGACATTTTTGGAGACTCACATGTTTTCTTTTTTTGTTATTTCACCAATAAGCGAAATCTTTGAATATGGTTTTCTTGGAGAAGGGAGAGACTCACCAGCCAGGAAGCATCTGTCTCTGCCGGCTGCAAGCCCAGGAAAAGGGATAGACAATGGCAGAGGTTGTCTCTGGCTGAAGGAGGAGAGGCTGGCCGGACTTGGGAGGAGAGCAGCAGATGCTGGACAAGGATGGCAAGAGGCACCTCCTGCAGCCCTCCCTATCCCAACAGGACTAAGGGAGCAGACCTCCTCTGCAGCTCCTCCCCCCGCCCAGCTTGTCTAAGGCTCTTCGGGAGGGCAGCCGTCACCCACCTTGTCAGATACATTTCAGTGCTTCTCTTCCTCCCTGCTCTGGTGAAGGGTGCCTTGTACACAGCCATATGATTGACTTTAAATATAAGAGGGCAAAACAACCGAAGGCCACCCATGGAAAGCCGTGTGCCAGCTCCTGACAGCATGCACGTCCTCCTCCCGGCTCATCAGCACAGCATGGCTCCCCCTTACATGACACTTCTCTTTCTTTGTCAGCTGGCAGAAGTCATCTCACCAAAGTCCCGACGGCGGGGACTAGGATGCAAACGAGTCTGTGCCGCCCCAGGTTGCTGCTTCACAGATAAGCATCTCGCTGGATCAGGCTGGCTGCTTCCAAACCACAGTGAAAGGGAGCATGCCCCCAAGGAGAGTGTGCACCAGCATTTCAGCAGTTGATGGCTGGCTGGCGATGCACCACCTCTGACAGAGACATGAGAGTGTGTGCTGCTGTCACACAGGGGAGAGAAGGAAGGATGTGAGATAAGGGAGCATGGGCATCTCCTGTACAAGCATCCCTGGGGCTGCCAGGAAAAAATGCAGTGAGGGAGGGGAGATTGTGGGGATTTTCAGAGGTGAAGCCAGGTTTGGTGATGCTGGATGTGGAAACATGGGGACAGGGAAGCAGTGGGAAGTTAGGATGTATCTATAGAGTTAAACCCTCTGCTCTGGAAGATTGCTTCCTTCAGACCCATGGGGTAACCTTAGCTCTGCCCCTGGGCCACAGTGGCACAGCCGTGGTTGCCCATAAGCTGAGATCACACTCACAGTGATGGGAGAAAGCCACGGGGAGCATGGGGCCAGACAGTCATTCCGAGAGCATGTCTGTGTGGTGTCACACTGCCCATGCACAGGTGTCCCCACTGGGCACGGGTCTGGTGGCTTTCACAGAGAGCAGGGAAACAGGAGTTGATGGGCATCTCTGAACATACATTTGCTGATACCATCTTCCCTTGGGCAGCAACGTGCCTCTGTGTGGCTGGTCACCTCACACAGCAGATCTGGAGGACTCAAGCAGGCACACTACACACAGCAGCAGGCCTCTTGCATTGAGGATGTCCCTGACCTTCCCAAACTCCTTCTCCGTGGAGTTTGCTGGATCAACTGGTGCTTGTGGGCTGACTTTGGAGCAGACAAGTTCCTGGTGTTTCATCCAGGCCAGGATGAGCATCCAGTATCCAACTAGAGCAGGGCATGGGAAATATTTCCAGAAGAGGATAAACTTGTGCAGGGACAGGGAAGATCTATGCCTGCTGTCTGCAGAGAGGAGGGCTTGCTTTGGCTGCAGCTTCTTCTAGATGGTCATCCCTGGCCACCCGATTGGTCTGGCCAGCATGGCGATCCATGGGGTCTTCTGTGCCATGGGCAGAGGTTCATTCATGTCCCAGGCACTTGCAGATTAGACTGTAGAAATAATGGCAGAGCAATTATTGGGAGGAGACACCTACCAGACATGTGCCAGGCAGACATGGGTGCTCTGCTTGCAGCCTCAAAAAGACTGGGACAAATGAAGAACAGCTATTTATGGCACATTTTAAATAAAAGTTTGGATGTGCTAGAGTAGGATCAGAAGCTTCTCCATAAAATATTCTTTATTCTGCTCCTACATCAGCCAGGGCATGGGGGTGTCAAGCAGGGGTGACTATCCTGAAGGGTCGCCAAGGAGCAGTAATCAGCCTCTGAAGGCACAGGACAACAGCCAGCATCCCCAGAGAGCAAAGCAAGGAGTGCTCACCTTGAATAACACAGTGCCCGAGGCCAATAGCTTTCACAGCCTTTTGTGCGTAGTCAAAGGCTGAGAAACATTTGGGACCCACCATCCTCAACTCATCCTGGCAAAATAGCATGAGAAGAATGTGCTCATGGAGAACGAGTACCTACCCGACAGACCTTGCTGGGGAAGGTGTTCAGCAGTCTCTTCCATAAGATTTTTATCTGGGGAACTCTTGGCAGATCAACTGGAGTCTGCAGAAGGTTGGAGAGGCCATAGGCTTTAATGACAGGGAAATGCATGAGCCCAAACCAGAGCCAGGCACCACTGAGCCTCCTGAGTTTGGGCTCTCAACCCATTCATGGCCAGTGAACAAGGATCAGGGAGGCAGCCCCTGGCTCCTGGCTCCCAGGTTGCTGGTCCACATACCTGTTTCTTGTGCCAGCTTCTCCTCTTTCTGCTAATGCCTGAGCTCAGAGTGAGGTCAAGACTCAGACAGTCACGTGAAGAAAAGGAAAATGGTCAGGTCTGTTGAAGGAGGTATTTCTGAACTGCTCAAACACGGGTGATTGAAGGAACACCCTGAAAAGGCTCATTGGCTTTGGCTAGCAGGTGTTTATTACTTAATATGTGTGTGTATAAAGCAAATGTCAATGCAAGCAGGCATTTAAAGATAAAATTGGTGTTAATAATAATGATTATGATAATGCTGCCACCAAGAATAACTACACAAACACTGACAGGGAAGGCAGGGAGATCCCAGTCTCCAACAAATGTGTGAGAGCTACTTGGAGAGCTGTAGTCGGCCGATGGGTTTAGGCTGGGGCTGGCTGGCTGGGTTACTGGGCTGCTGCTGCCCAATAGCTACAGTTATAGGCGTTCATGCACGCATGTCACAGCCATCCAGTTCTCACACCACTTATGCACGGCTGGAAACAGGCAAAAATTGTGTCGGCATCTCTGGAAACCTCTGGGATCGATTTCACAGTTTCAGTACAGGTCCTGAACTGGAGATACCATGAAGGCAGGAGTTGTGCTTGGTCGCTTCTGGCTGTGAGGGTCTTCTTCAGTGGCTGGGGTCTTCATTGCAGGGATGTGAGTGTGTGCATGTGTGCCTGTGTGCACTGATGGAGGCAAAGGGGAGTCTCGGTCTGCTTCTCATTCCTGGAACCAAACCTGCACTGTTCCTCCCCATCATGTGTTGCAGCTG
This sequence comes from Rhynochetos jubatus, assembly GCA_027574665.1. Classification (NCBI taxonomy): domain Eukaryota; kingdom Metazoa; phylum Chordata; class Aves; order Eurypygiformes; family Rhynochetidae; genus Rhynochetos; species Rhynochetos jubatus. Next base: position 1,766,508 of record CM050672.1, on the reverse strand, counting down.
TTTCCCTGCTACCTCAATCTTATTACTATCCAGCACAGGAGATGGAGGATTTCTGCCATTGCCTTGGAGCAACTGTGCTCTTAAGTTTCTTCCAAGACTCACACCAGGGCCGCTTCTCGGCATGTGTGGTCTCTTGGACGGCATAGAGCTCATAAATAAATAAGGGGAAAAGTTCTTAATCTTCATTCGAAAGCTCCTGGTATCACAATGCTGCTGCACAAAAGCCATCTTATTAGCCCCAAGTGCAAAATGCTGCCTTTTCTTGCAGAAGCTCATTAATTGCAGGTCACCATTCAACAAGAAAGATGAGGCACTTGAGTTCTTCAGGCTCTCATTAGCCACAGAGCTGAACAGTATGTGTGAAATTAACAGTCACCTGAGTACCTCTATAATTTCATAATTATTAGGCCTAATGGGTTAGTCTCTGCCAAATGGTTTTAACTACTTCCTAGCCAAAGCAGGGAATCACATAGGATGCCAAGGTTGGCGTATTTCACGAGTTTTATAACAATTTAACAGCTTTCTTGTGGAAATAATAATAAGGAGGGGAACTTTCCAGGATCATGTACTGTTTGCATTTTTTAACATATGTTTAGCTTTTAATTATTCATATAGTGCGCTCCAAGGAAGCAGATAGCCTATATCCTGGAGAGTGGGTGAAAGAGCTTTCTCTGCAAAGGGATTTTAATTGGTTTTAAAATGTGTTCTCTGTGTGTGTTTATATTTGCGTGTGTGTGTGAGAGTTGAGCCTTTGGTTTCTCTTCTCCTTGATGATTACATTACATTATTTCCCGTCTCTAACATTTCTATTTATCTTAGGCTTAAAAAGCAAAATCAGAGCTGAGATTTCTGTGTCTGCTTTTGAACTCAAGGATCTTGGAAATGGCATTGCCTTTTAATGGGGATTTTCTCCTACTTGAAACCAGCTTAGACAAGAAGCTGGAGGGGAAGGATGCCTCTCACCTCCAAGTTGCTAATTGTTTTTCTTGCATTACGTCTCACAGTCTGGAGTGTGGGCACCTTGTGCCAGGTGATAATGTGCCCAGCATGGTGCCCCTCCTGATTTGGGGTGACCTGGTGGGGGACTCTGTCCCTTAGGCCATCACGTTGCACCCCATGAGGAACTCACCAGGAAGTCCTCCCTACCTCCAGAGCCCTGGAGAAACAGCCCCTTCCCTCCCTGGCATTGCCCACACTGCTGGGACAACCCTCACCCCTCCTTTTGTCCTTCCAAAGACTGGATTCAGGCACAGGGAAGCTACTTGGGCCAGTCCCAAACATACAGTAGATTCGGTACCTGTGAATTAAAGTTACTTCTTAAAACATCTCTGCACCCACCCCAAGATGGGTCAGAATGGAAATGTCAGGGTCTCCTCCAAGACCCAGGATATAATCCCCTTTCCCGCTGCTTTCAGCCTTGATGAGACCCTTAGCAGTGATGTGGAGACACCGGTACATGAGACTCAGGAAACACGGAGATGTTTTAAATCCTCTTTGGTGCCTTGTTTTGCATGACACGACTCAGCTCTGGAGTCAAACAGTCATGCTGGTGCTGCCTGGGCTGGCGTTTCTCGCCACATGGCCAGGGCTGATGGTGGAAGCAGTTAAGAAAGAGCACTTTGGCTGGGACCCATCCAACTGAGATCAGGCAACAGGGTCCAACATGCTCTCAGCTGCAGGAATAAAACCCCAAATGCTCCTGTTGATGAGACATTGTGGCCCAAACGGCTGCAAATGTGTTAACGGATGGTGGCTGAGACCCAGGAGCAGCAACCGTCCAGTTGGCCAGCTATGTGTGCATACATCTCCCCTCTCCAAGGGCTTATCAGTGACACCCCAAAGCCATATGGGAGTTCACAGTCTGTTGCTGTAGAGGACATCCTCCCTACTTCCTGGAGGAGGGCTGCAGAGCCCCAAGCTCTGTCTGGCTTCAGCCCCTAGCACCCCTGCTCTTCAATGCTGTCACAATATAGAAGTTTTGGAGACATTTTTGACTGATGCTGTCCTGATATTTGTTTTCATTGTGCAAGAGCCAAGGAAAGGGAGCTTGGGGCTTGAATTCTCCCCCTCCCAGGACTGTAGTGAGGATGAGAAGTTGGTAGGACTTCATGATATGTGTGCCTTTGCAGCCAAGAAGGCCAATGGCATCCTGGGATGCATTAAGAAGATCATGGCCAACAGGTCGAGAGAAGTTCTCCTCCCCCTCTACTCTGCACTGGTAAGGCCTCGCTTAGAGTACTGTGTCCAGTCCTGGGCTCCTCAGTTCAAGAAGAACTAGGAGCTACTGGAGAGGGTCCAGCACAGGGCCACTACGATGATGAAGGGCCTGGAGCACCTTCCATATGGGGAAAGGCTGAGAGAGCTGCGGCTGTTTAGCTTGGAGAAGAGGAGGCTGAGTGGGAATCTTATCAATATCTAAAGGGTGGGTGTCAGAAGGATGGGGCCAGGCTCTGCTCAGTGGTGTCCAGTGACAGAACTAGGGGCAATGACCATGAACTGGAAAACAGAAGGTTCAAACTGAACGTGAGGAAACACTTCCTCCCTGTGAGGGTGACAGAGCACTGGGACAGGCTGCCCAGGGAGGTGGGGGAGTGTCCTTCCCTGGAGACTTTCCAAAGCTGCCTGGACTTGTTCCTGTGTGATCTAGTCTAGGTGATCCTGCTCTGGCAGGGGGGTTGGACTAGATGATCTCTAGAGGTCCCTTTGAACCCCTATCACTCTGAATCTATGCGAATCTGTGACATGGCACGTTCCCAGGGTGTCCAAGGGCTGGGCCAACCTCCACCATGACCCCCAGTGACTGGGATGCTCATGGCAGCAGCAGGGATCTGGAGCACCTGAAGATGCTGTCTCCAAGCAAGAGCAGGGATGGGTTTCACAGGATGCTTTTTGAGGAAGGGATACCTGCAGGCCATTGGAGAAGACAGAACTGGGAGCTAGAGGCTTGGATGGACACCAGCATCAGACCCTTTGAGCTAATGCCTTCATGGCAGCATTCAATTCCCGGTGCTGCCTGTGCTGGGAGATCAAGGCTGGGAGGAGGGAGGGTCTTTCTTCTCTTAGGTGCTCGAAAAATGTCTTCTTCGATGATATTTCACCTTACCTCTCCTTGCCACATCTGTCAACTTCTGCTAATTACCGAGTTTACTATCACCCTCCACACTGATGTGAAAGGTAGGAAAAAGAGAAAAAGGAGGTTAAGGGATTCTACAATTATAAATGATGTCTGGCAGGCTAAGGTACCATATAATGCATTATAAGCACTTAAAAAGCTAACCCATTCTGTCTTCTTTCTTTGGCATAAATAATGGCTTTTTTATGAATAAATCATGCAGCCAAGGTCTCTGAAAATAGCAGGAACCTGGAGCAGAATGTCTCCATCCTCATTTTTGCTAGGACAGCAGAGAAGTCAGCAATCCACTCCATCACCGCTGATAAACCAGGGCGAGTGCAACTCCCAGTAATGAAATAGGGAGATAAAGTTTCGGGAGGGTGAGTGGGGCAGGGGGATATTTCTGCCAAAGCACCGATTGCACCCAGGCTCCAAATGAAACATAATGGACTCCGAGGAGATAAGCATTTTTTCTGCCCCATGAATAAAGCAAGACCTCATAACTCATAGACAGGCAAAGCTGCCAGCAACTTGAAAGTGCTTCCTTCTGCTTCTGGTTTGTGTTTCCTTTTAATGAAGCTCCTTCAAAGCCGAGGGGGGGCTTAGAAGTGGGGCTGGAAGCAAGCCCTGCCTTTGCGTGTGTGGAGTCCGGCTCGCTGCGGGCGGTGGGGAGGGCTGGCGAGGCGGCAGTAGCCACCCAGACCTCTGCACAAAGGGCTCGCAGCTGCGTGCCGGGAGAGGCTGCCCCAGCACAGAGGGAGGTCTTGTTGGTCTTCGAGACAGGCGTGAAGGCTTGAGGGGGGGAACCTGTCTCCCCCTGCCTGCGGTCAGAGATGAGGGTTCGGTGGGGGCAAGGGGCCTCTGCTCAGCCCTGGCTCTTTCTGTGCCCTGCTTTTTACCCCCTGCTGGCTCTCTTCTCTCTGGGGAGGTGGACACCCAGCCAGCCCCCTTGCAAAGGGTTCTTCCCAGCACCCTGGTCAGGCCGGAGATGCCCTGCTCCAGCCACCCAAAGGGCCCGTTCACAGCATGGCTGCAGACAGAGAGGCTGCCTTGCCAGGACCCTGTGATCCGAGCTCACAGGATCAGGCTCACTGTGCACAGCGCCCTGCACCAAATTCCAGCCACTCCATGCACAGCCCACCTCCAGCTTGTCAGCAGTCATCAGGGAAAAGCTCATCCCTTAAAAGCACTTCCTCTCTGGGTCTAGGGGTAGCAGCCTCTGCTTGTACTCACCCTGCATCACGCAAGGAGGTTGGGAGTCATGTCCACCCAGGATACCCCATGGATCTCCTGCCAGACAGTGGTTGCAGACAAGGTCTGGGGTCTCAGCCCTTAGCTGGCATGCTCCCCTTCACAAGCCAAGCCTGTCAGAACCCATGAAGTACTTCTGGGCCAGACAGACAATTTCCAGGCCTTGTGAATCTCCCGATCATCTCCTGAGCTGCAGCACCAGCTGCCAGAGACCATACAGCTCATGACATTCTGATGGACAGAGGGATTCTCCAGCAGGACTGGTCCTGCCCCATGCCTGGAGGAAAGCAGCACAGTGGAGAGTGGGTACTGCCCCACCAGGATGCTGGATGGGATGAGGACACCAGGTGTCACCCCCTCAACTCACACTCTGACGGGAGCTGCCCTTGTTCCCCATTGGGGGACACAGTTTCACTGCAGTCTTCACTTTCCTGGGACCAAGGGGCATATGTGCAGTAAAGTCCTTTCCATGCACAGAAACAAGAAACCTCCATCAAGAGGGGCTGGAGCTCAGTGTGCAGAGGAGGATTGCCTGTACAGCAAGCGCTGAGCAGCTGCCGGGTATATTTGTAGTTCAGAGTCACTGGTTGTACAGCAGAGTTGCAAACAAACTTGGGACCAGACATCCAGGCGAGCGAGGGTGTCTGCTAGCAGAGATCTCTGCCTTGCCCACCCGGTTGTGGCCCCTCCCCAGCATAGTTCTTTAGGGCCCAGTCCAGGGTGGTGGTGAGTTTAGGAATGGGGCTGCATTGCCACAGCTCAGCAAGCATCGCCCGCGCTGGTCTCCGCAGTCCCAGCCAGGCAGTGCTCTCTGCAGCTCTGCGTTAAAACCGCTGCAGCGGCAGCAGCACAGGGCAGTCAGGAAGGCCAGGAACCCGCAGACTCACTGACTATTAATCAGCTAGCCACAAGCCCTGAAACCCTGTTCTCAGGGCTGTGGATTAAATCATGGTTTCATGAGTTGCTGCAGGGCGCAGGCTCTCCAAAGCTGTCCAGGTGTTGCTGGGCCAGGGTTGTGCTCAGGGTCCAGAGGCCAGCACCATACAAAGCCGGCTGCAGCAGCTTGGAAAGGTGAAACTCCAGCCTGTCATTGGAGGAGCATTAAGGGTAGATGGAGGGGAAAACACAACAGGAAAAAACCAGTAAAGTGATTAGAACTGTACTGAGCAGGGCCAAGTGCCAGGGCACCTTTGGACAGCACAGATAGCCTGTCCCCATGGGGGGAGATTTGGGAGGCAGCTCTGCACCCTTGCACTCCCAGGGGGGCTCCTAAGTCTCTGACCTCTGAGGGCATGGTCTTTAGGGACATTATGCTATGCCATGGGCTGTCTCCCACTGTGACAACCTCCCCGCAGAGTAAATGACAGCTCCCCGAGCATGCACATGCATGCACACATACAAGCGCATGCACACACTGTTCAGATCCTCTGTCCAGTTATTTCGGAGGACAAGCTCAGTGAGAGCTCAGCACATGTGGGCACAGCACCGAAGCCACCCCTGTGCACACCGCTGTGGCTGTGGCACATGCAGTCACCATCACCTCACTGGAGTTGGATTCACTGTGAGCTGCCTCCTGACCTGGCTGCTCAGCAAAACCCCCTCAGGGCCTGAGACATGCAACACAGCTGATGCGAAAGCATCCAGGCTGTGTACATGTGGGTGCATGCTCACCCACACCCCATGAAAAATGCACACACCTCCTCCCACTGCCATCTCCCCAGGGAAACACGCCTTGCACATTCCATGCTCCTGCAACATGCGTGGCACGCCCCAGAAGCACCCTGGCCCTCGCACAGGGTGTCCTGTGCTGTGCTCATGGGCTGCAGATTGAGGCCCTTCACATTTTCTCAAGGTTCCTGCTGCTTTCCCAGCAGATCCTTCCCTCTCTCCCCTCTTGCTTTTGCTGCAGGGAAATCAAGTCTTCTTGGGGACAGCACAAATGGGAGGCTCTTTGCTCCACCCATCTCCCCAGCCTGCACACACAGGTTATTAGAGTGCAGCCCATCCGAGGAAGGACCTGGCAGGAGGAAGCTCGTGCCACCCTCGTGCTGCCTTCCCGTCCTGTCTGCGCCGGCAGCCCCCGGGCCAGGTGGTTGGGTTGCTTCTTTGGGCTTAATTCAGCAAAAGCAGCTTGTGATGTTTCTCCTTCTCCCTGGGGTGGGCTGCTCATTTTTGCCCCATAAGACAATGCCCTCTTTCAAAAACAAAGAAATTATAAAGTACATATGAACATATGGTAACATATATTCTAAGCTGCCTATGTGGCCAATTTTCTGTATGTTACCATATGGTGCAGCGTATTTAGCAAAAATATAACTTGACTGTTTCTCTTTCCATATGGGGATTCTTTTGCCTTAATTAATAACATTGAGCAAAAACTCTTTCTAAGGTTTCCAAGATTTCTGCAAGGGAATATCTTATGACAGACACATGCTCCTGAAGGCTTTCCTCCTTATTTGTCTATAGCCTTCTGTCCTCATCCTCTTCCGCATGCTCCAAGGGCATCTGTGGATACATCTGCCCATGGGATCATGGGGAGGGGGATGCTATGCCACGACTTGGCTACAGTTCCAACAATGCCTACGGGAGCCCCTCTCTCCTCCCCAGGACCTGACCTTCAGCTCCAGGGATAAAATAGTGATGTGCCTGCAGGCTGGATCCCTCTGGCTCATCCAGGAGCTTTAGGGAAACAAGTTAACGAAACACAGGGGCAATGGGGAAGCTGCTGGCACAGCAGAGAGACTTTTCATGGCCACGCAGGGACTGCTGTCTTCAAAGGAGTGGAAAGCAGCACACTTTTGCAACTCTCCAATTAAGCCTCTCAAGTGCCGGTTATCTCATATAATAGTAAAATATGTCAAAGTATCCTCTCAGGACAAGCCTGAAGCCAACGCCAGCGAGATGAAACCACCCCTGGCTCTGTTGAGGCAGGATGGGGTGGAAGGGTCAGAGGCACAGTCCCAGCTGCTGGAGATCCTCCCACTCTCCCAGCCAAAGCCAGTAAATGAAGACAGGTATCTGTGAGGCTCCAGATGTGCCCCTTCACCCCTTGGGGATGTCCCTGCCTTGCAGGCAGGCAAAGGCAGCAGGCAGAGCAGAGCTGGTGTGGGGCAGGAGAGCGTAGCCAGCAGGACGTATGCTGGATTTCCATCTCCCCCTGATCCCTGGGTTTTGGTGGGGATGCCCATGTCTCCTCCCCGTGCACACTCTGGGAGCTGGAAAGGGACACAGGCTGTGGCTGGGGTGGCTCAGCTTTGCTTGGGGGCCAGAGGGATGAGCCAGTCCCTCCTGCTCAGCAGCAGTGTGTTTCAGCCAGCACTGCTCCCCAAGGGGCTGCCCCTCTCCCTGCCTCCCACCAGCTTGAAGATCCCTGATGATGCTTTGCTGGAATGGTCTCCTTGGCTCCAAAACCCTCTTTCCTCACTCATGCTGCTGAGATCGGCCACACTGCCTGCAGGAATGGGACAAGGCAGCTGTGGCTTGCAGCTGTGAAGGTGGTGGGTGCAGGGCTGTTCTGCACCCACCCTGGCAGAATCAGGTCTTTGGGGTTAATGGAAACCAGGACGTCCTCGTTTGGCTGCCTTGGGGCCCCTGGCTCCTCACATCCCAGAGCTCCCCATGTCAGAACATTTCTCTCCTGAGGTCAAGAGGGATGCTGCCAAACCCCCTCTGCCCCTACCCAGCCTATTCCTTATTCTGCTTCCCCCAACACCCCCTGCCTTTCCACCTCCCTCCCCTCAGCTCTACATGGATGCTCAGGGGTCCACACATACCGCCTGCTCTTTTGGCAGGCCTCCTCGCTAGGTTATTTTGGGCATCCTTTGGAGGACAGGTCTTGGGCAACACTCTCTGAAGAGCATGCCCTTCTCGGTGATATAAATCAGTCTTCCAGGCTGCACAGGCATGGGCCAAGCCAGCTGCCTTCCTCAGCCCTGCTGACTTCATCCAGCTCACTTTGAGAGTGGGAAGAGAAGGAAAGGCTCTGATGGACCACGGGCTTTGTGCAGCTTCTTGAAGGGTTCCTTGGCCAGTCAGGACAGGCCTGTGTGAACTGGCCAATGAGTTGGTGGATTAGCTCTTGATCTCTCAGCCACATTCCACATCTCCAGAGCTTTCCTCTTTGAGATCTGAGCTGAATTTCACCCCAGGTCTCTGCCCAGCTGACTGCCATCTGGTGTCCCCCCACATCCAACTGATGGCTGTCCTAGCTAAAGACCTCCACAGTGGATCCTTGCAGACCAGGACACAAGGAGAGCTGGCAGAGCAGTAGGCACCAGCACTGCAAGGGCAGCATCTCTGCTGCAATGGCTGCAGGAGCAGGGAACTGCCAGCTCCTTGTGTGCAGCTGATCCTGGCTCAGGACCGTGTAGCTGCCGCATGGTCTTGCTCCACCAGTTCCTCCAAATCCCTGGAGCAGGACAGAGGGTGCAACACGTGCAGAGCAGTCCATCTTTACAAGCAGATGCACATGATCCATAATCTGAGCATCACACTGGGAACTACTTCTGGTTGACAGCTTTTTCATTTGCAGGCTGGATTTGAGCTCATGGCTGGAAAGGCAGCCACAGAACACGAGACCAGAGTGTATCCAACAGCCTGGTTTCCTCGATGGGCTGGTCGCATCCAGGGCATCCATGTACCATGGCAGAGGTACTGGTAGGATCCAATTCTTTACCCTGATGTTGTGAAGCTCATTTCCCATCTGGTGGGGTGAGGCTAGGGAGGACTGCAGGGAAGAGCAGAAGGACATGAGCTGCAGAGAGCTCGAGGTGGAGGACAGCCTTGGATAGACCTGGGAGTGAGAGCGCACAGGGAGCAATGGAGTTGAGGACAAGAACAGAGCTGTGCACAGGGTCAAGGGAAGTTGGGAGAGGGGAAGCTGGGAGAGGTGAAGTTAGAACTGACATGACTGCAGGAAAGCAGCCCACACCTTGGAAAGGGTGCTGCTGCAGAGGGGTGAGGGTGTCAGTGGAGTGGGAGTGAGGTTGGGTGGGAAACGAGCCAGGCTGCATTCCCACTGCCTTTCAGACCTAAACAGCCCCTGACCCATCCTGTTGGCACAACATCACATCCCACCCTTGCAGCTGGCACTTGGACAAGGGCTCTCCGTGCTCTGAGAGCTACGCAGGCTCTGGTGCTCTGCAGCTCTGTCAGGCTGCTGGTGGCATTAGGACATGCTCTGGGAGAAGGTCAGTGCGTGCAGAGCAGGCAGAAGCTGTCAGCATGCAGGTCTGTTGAGAATCTGAAAGGAGGACAGCCACAGGGAGCAGGGAAACAGGCTCTGCTCAGGAGCTGATTGGAGATGCCCAGCGCTGGGGGTTGCAGTCTCCCAGGGAAGACAACCACCATCCAGGAGACTTGGCTGAAGCACATCCTGGACCGCTGCTATTGAGTTTCGGTATGGTGCAGAGCACAAGGGATTTTCCAGGGCCCTGGGAGAAATGTGGAGGTTGGTCTAATATTTTAAAAGGGGAAACAGGATGACGTAGGTAATTACAAGTCTGTCAGCCTGACATTGATCCCAGGCAAAATAATGGAATGGCTGATATGGAATGCAGTGAATTAAGAATCAGAAAGGGTGATATAATTAATGCCAATCAACAGGGATTTATGGAAAATAGATCCTGTCAAATCAACTTGATGTCTTTCTTCCTGTTGGGGTTTGGGTTTTTTTTTTTTTCTCTTTAAATCCAGGATTACAAGTTTCCCTGGAGAGGTAGGGGGGGTTTGCTGAGGACACAGAGAACAGCAATGGGTCACCTGGGTGCCATGTGATGTTTTTTTACAAAAATGGAAAACCCAAACCACCATGTGGGGTGGTTTCAGACTGGAGAGGTCAGGGGCTCAGCTGCACAGCAATGGGCACAAACTGCTGTTTCAGGGCTCTGCAGGGAACGATTCTCCCTGGCAGGTCCCACCAGCGATGAGGAGGATGTGCTGGAATGTCTGTGTCCCAGCAGTGCCCACTGTGAGGAGGGAGGTCCTGCTCGGAAGCCATCCATGGGGCTGCGGGGGACATCAGGGGTGATTTGCAGAGTGGGGAGCACATTACACAAGACTGCCATGGAAAGGACTTATAATGCTGTTGGAAAGGGACAATGTGAATAAAAGTTGCGCTTCCTCTGTTGTTGCTCTCTGGAGTTGCTTCTCCAGTGCCCATGTCTTGTGCTGGATGGTGTAAAAGCTGGGCAGGGATCCTGCAGGATGCAGCCGAAGACTGAAGGACCTGCTCTTGGTAAAAGTACATCCTGGCTTCATGTCGCCGGTGAGACAGCAGCATGCACAGCACAAATGACAGGGAAGAGCACGAAGCTGCATGGCCCCGTATTCCTCCTGGCCCCACTTGCCTCCTGGCTCCACTCTCTGGGAAAGCTGTATGATCTGTCCATCTCTGTGCTGGGCTAAGGGGTCCCCTTTCGTCTGGACCCTGTTTGCAGCCACTGCCTCCTCCCCTGCCTCGCAGTGGTAGCTCGTGCAATGGCATTCAAGCCCCCAAACCCTTCCTGGTGTCTTTTGCTCCAGCCCTGATTGCACCTACCTCAGTTCTGCCTCCTGCCCCTACAAAATGCTGAGCTAGCCACAGTTCAGTGCCCAGACCCTCATCTGATGACTTGCTGTGACCACCTCTTGCAGGTCACCTGTGGCACATTCAGGCTGCTCCCGTCTCTTCCCCCCTCAGGACATGAATGCCACATCCCGCCCAGACACCCTTCTGTCTCAGGGAGCTCAACCACTGAAGAGCGACCCCTCTGCTTCCCTCCAGCCAGGCAGAAGAGTCACCTGTAACCTCTGCAGGTGCTGACAGCAGAGATGCTGTGTTATGTTGTGAGTTTTCTTACAGCAAGGTGTGAGGGGCTTCATGTCAAGCACAAATCCCCATGGAAACCCAAGAGAAACACCTGGATCACAGTGTCCTCCCCTAGGTAACACCCTGGTTATGCCCCCAGCATTTGAGCCTCATCTGGCACTGGGGTGACATCCTGTTGGGCTCTTGCAGTTTGCCCGTGGCACATTCAGGCTGTTCCTGCCTCTTGCCCACTCAGGACACAAATGCCACATCCTGCCCAGACACCCTTCTGTCTCAGGGAGCTCAGCCACTGAAGAGGGACCCCTCTGCTTCCCTCCAGCCAGGCAAAAGAGTCACCTGCAGCACCCCTCCTCCAGCCACACAGAAGCAGACCCCACCCTCCCTACCCCCATGACCTTGGTGGCTCCAAAGCAGCTCCCGGTGCACTACACACACCACTGCACAGCTGTATCACGTCCCTGTGACAGCCTGGTGCCAGCAATTCCCACACCCAGCCAGGCTCACTGCTGGGTCAGAGGCTGAAACCCCTCCTCTGCTAAGCTATGGCGATTAGATTCTGCACTGACTGAATCCTCTGAAAGGTAAGTCTGTAGTGGTTGAACTCCTTCCTTTTCATCATTCTGTCCCACACTGACACATAGGGACCAGCTTACAGGGCTGTGCCAGGCCTTGCAGCACCTCCAAGATACAGCCACCCTGCCTTGCTAATGACTGTTTCTCCACGCTACAGAAAGATCATCACTGGACCAGAACTGGGTGTCTCGAGGCTCCTCACCAGGACTCCCCATGCCTTCGCTATGTAGCAGTGACATGGGGACAATGCTGGATCCACAAGAATGAAAAGATGCTCCACCTGCAACACCAGCAAGTGGAGGTGGCTGAACTGGTGACACTGGGTGCTTGGGCACAAGTGCCATATGCAGGAGGCGTCTCGTTCAGACGCTGTGTGCGGTGTGTATGGAAACCTGCGAATGAAAGCCAACAGCCCCTTCCCCTGGCATCAGGGTGTGGAGATGGTAGGGATATTTTGACATAGGTTTTGGAGGCTGCCTCAGTATCCCCACCTTTCTTTTAGCTGCTTATTGAGGGAGAAGTTGAATTCAAGTCCTCCCTGAGTGGCCTGGGACACGTCATGCCCTCCCTGCAGAGAAGCCATCTGAAAATCTCCCCAAGGATAGGGAGGATGAGGAGGAGACACTGTCTGGCCACACCATTGGGGTGGGCACAGGTATTTTGAAGGGGACCCATCCCCTCACCCCATTCAGTGCTGGCAGCAGAGCAATATTCAGCTTTCCGAGCCTACGAGCACCTTAGAGGGGTTTCAGCTTCTCCGGCTGTGTTAATGGGCGCTGGGGAGAACCTTGGTGGGTCGAGTCCTGTTTTCGGAGCTGACTGAGAGGTCTTAGAGCAGAGACCCATCTCTGAACCTAAGCCCTGAACCATAGAGGTGTTTTCCCAACCCACTCTGTTCTAAGACCCTAAAATAGGAGCTGCAATCACTTTGGTAAATTTTTCCAGGGAGGAGTATAAATTCTCCTGCAAGAAAGGGAAGTTTCAGTCCAAACAGCTCCAACAGCTGCTGAAAAAGGGGATTTCCAGGCTAGTGACCGGGGGCTGTGCCCAGGGACCCTCACTGGGGAGTGAAAGGGCTCGGGGCAGTGGGTGCAGGGCATGAGCACCTCTCCAGGCTGGACACTGTCACCCACCACTGCACCGGGCAGTGGCGACACTGAGACAGGCCACCAGTTCCAGAAAATACTGGTAAAAGTCAGTAAATATGTATATTTATACAATGCCAAGAACAATGTCCAGAGGTCTGTGTCCTGGAGGGACTGCACAGACACCTCCACAGCCCAACCATTGCCACACTGGGTGCAAGCTCAGTTCCAATAAACACCACATCTCCCTGGCGGCTCTCCCCAGCCCCCCCTCCCTCACTTTACTGGTCCGGTACTGTCTCTTCTGTCTCGCTCCAGATACATGCAAGCACTGAAGGCAGCAGTCCCGCCCTGTAATATTTAAAACAATTTTATTCATGAAAATATGCTGTACAATGCACTATACACAGTTCTTTACATTGCCACATACACAAACTCTAAAAGCACGATCAAGAAAGTTACCATTGCCTACAACAGATGCGTGGTGAGAGATGATGCCTGTCAAAGACCCTCCCCCCCAATCTGTACAGTTATAAATACGAGGGAAAGGATGGACCAAAAACCGCCATATGAAGAAATCCGGTGGGGCCCCTGTGGCATCCCCTCGGGGTTGGCTCCTCACTCTGGGCAGGGCTGGGAGCAGTGGGTGCTCCTCATCCCCAAAGGCTGTCCTGTGGGGCAGGGGTGGGCTGGGAGGGAGAGGGGGTGATGGAGCTTGATGCAGCCAAGCGAGGTGGGACATGATGTGGGCAGTGCTCGGGGCACTGTTTCCAGAGAGGGATCCCAGAGCCTCACCAGGCAGTGAAATAAAGCCCTGGTTTCCCCCTCCCCACCCTGGCTGGGGCTGGCCGCAGAGCGGTGGGACCCAGGCCAGCCACCCCCAGGACCCGCCTGCCTCACAGGCACAAAGCACGGGCACGAAGCACAGCCCCATCACACCCATGCCATCACCCCACCCGGGCACCATGGTCCTGGCATCCCCCAGCCCTTAGGCTCTGCTCCCCTCTGCTGTGGCGGGGCCAGCCCGTCTCGCCTCCCCCTCCAGCCACACTCCCTTCCCTGGGGTCCCAGCCACTCGGGGGGGTCTCTGTGCCAGCCTCCCGCTACCTGCCATCCCTCGCACTGCACAACAACTGTACACATGACGCTTACCAACACGACTCCACCGCACACACAACAACCCCACGGTCACGAACCACAAAGACAGCTTTGCAATGGGACGTGCCCCGGGGGTGGATGCCTGGGGGCACCACACGGCGGGGGCACAGGGAGGCGGGTGCGGGGGCAGCGGGCCAGGCATGGGACGAGGGGGGACTTTTCTCTTACTGCTGGTGCGGCTTCCCCTCTGCAACGATGGTCAGCCCATATCCACAACACCAAAGGGGGTTTTGGGGGTCCCTGCACCCCAGCATCCCTTCTGTGAATGCCCAAATGCTGGAGTGAGCCCCGGCTGGCCCACGCTGCCTGGTGTGCTGGTGTGCTGCTGGATGTGTGCCTGGAGATCAAATGCCTGGAAGAGCCATGATCCCTTCCCCTTCTCCTGTGCTTGGGGGGCAGAGCCCCCCTTTCATGGCAGCCCCAGCTGCCCTCCCTGCCTCTCCATGCTAGCAGTCTCTCACACCCCATGTGCAGAGCTGGGGTGCTTGGGTATTAAATAGCCATTTGCAATCCTTTTCCAATTATTTAAATATGCCTGAAACGAGAGGTGGTGTATAAAACGAATGTGGTAGTGATCCTGATCAAAGAATAATCCTTTTTAAAAAAGCATTCAAGAAAGATTATATATAATAGAATATATTAAATTCTGTACATGATCAAATAATGTAAACATAATTAATTAACCTGTAAGAATGTCTTTAGAGACCATGCCCGTCATGTGCCCAGGGCAAAGGTGAATGCCAGCACATGGGGCTCCTCTGTCACACTTTACCACAGACACATGTGGCCCACCCATGGGTCCCACTCTGCCCTGGCTCCCAGCAGCCGCGCTTCCGCTGTGGTTCGATGGGACCCAGCACCTGCACTGTGGTAGAGGAGGTGGTGCCGGAGCGAAACAGGAAGAGCTGGGCCAGGAAAATGTGCTGGTTCAGTGGACTAACCCTTGCTGCAGCCCAGAGGCAAGGGGTGTGGAGAAAGCCTGTGGTACCTAGGAGGAAGACAGGCTGTGCAGAGCCCCACGGGTCAGGGCAGCAGCTCCTACAGTCTCTCCTCCCAGCCCCTCCACCTCCTCTGGACCAGCTCCTCCAGCTGCCCACCAGCCTGCCTGACTGCCCTACTCCGAAAACCCTGTTATACCAAGGGCTGAGCTGCCCTGCAGCAGGGAGCCCTCCCCTGCTGTATGGATGGCAGTGGATCCCTGGCCCACCCCTGCCCCACAGAGCAGTGGGGCCCATTTGGGCTCCTGACACACAGCAGGACCACGTGTGAATCATGGTCCCCATGAAGCACTGGTCCTTGGCAGATGGGTGCACCAGGACTGACCGCTCTTGCTGCCATCCCCCTGGACCAGCTCTCCTGGCACCCTGAGGACAGGCAGTAAGCTGCCAGGGATGGGGGTCACAAGAGTGACCCCTGAGGAGCCCCACAGCCCCAGCTGTGAGCCCCATGGCATCTTCCTGAGCTCTGCACACAGGAGAAGCAGTGTGGGTCACCCAGGCTTGGGGCAGGTTGGATCCCACGCTGCCTCCAGAGGGCTGGCCACTGCATCCCTCCCCTCCTCAGATACGCACACATACCCTTCTTGAGGATGACACATATGACACCCCCCAAGCTTCCACCCCATCACCCAACACTCAAAGCCATGGTTAAGCCAAGATGGGACGTGCAATGGGGCGTAGCCCTCACCATTACCCACAGACTCTCCCTAAGCTTGACTCTTTCTTCCTTCCAATGCAAAAATTCAATGGCAAAAGAGTGCATGAAAACAAATAAATACTCCTCCCTCCCCAACCCTGTGAGCCCCTCCCGAGCCTCCGGCATGGGGGACCCAGGCCAGCAGCACATCACTCCCAGCAGGACCACCCTGTGCAGGGCTGTGCACCATGTGCAGGAAATGTGCCCATGTCTGCCCTGGGCAGGGTACCACAGTTTTCCGTGGGCAGGCATGACCGTGGCACCCCCAGCCATCAGTGGGTGCATGGGCTGCTGAGATGCTGTCCCCAGGGCTGCAGACTGCGCATCCTTCCCTCCATCACCAACCCCTGCTTCTTGCTGCTTGTTAAGAAAACCTGCCTGGAGCCATACAAGACCCACAGTGGAGGTGGCCTAGGAGTGTGGGCTTAGCAGAGCTCAGATCTCCACCAGAATTTAGGGGGTGATGAGCCCTCCCTTGCCCTGGGGCAGGGTCTCCCTCTCCTGACACTTCTAATCAGAGGACTCATTTCCCGATGCAGCTCAGAGAAAAGGGTCCCTTTCTGGAAAGGGATACCCACGCAGGCGGCACCCATGCCACCAGCCATCACCACTCAGTCACCCAGCTCAAGGACAAATCAAACTGGCACCATCGCAGTGGGGCACTGAGACTGTCTGGAAAGGCTTTCCCCTCCTGTTCCTCCCCCAGCAACCTGCCTGGATCCACCTGCCTCTCCCAGCCACCTGCCCCGTGTTCTCCAGAGGATGCTTGCAAGAGGACCCAGTAGATTGGGCAGGTGTGTGGCTGGGGGCTGGGGGCCCTACCCCGTCTCAGGATTTGACCCTATGGTTTGTGTTTCATGTTCGACCTCAAGCTCAGACCGATGGCTCTAGCCCATCTTAACAAACAAAGGCAGAAGAGAAAAGAAAAAAAAAAAAGTTAGTCTCAATGTTCCCCTCGTGGCTTCTCGGTGGTGAGCCCCACCCCCAGGGCGGGCATCACCCAGGCACCCAGCTCTGGTTCGTGGGCTGAGGACCTCCAGGCAGCACAGGCACGTTGAGCCCGTTCTGCGGGGGGAGAGCTGAGTCAAAATTAAAGTCCATCTCATCACTGTCCATAAAGTCATTGAGGATGATCGACTCCACATCACACTCCAGGCTCCCGTTGAACATGTCCAGGTCCAGGTCTGCTGGGAACCTGTCTTGGCCCAACACAGGGGGGTGAACAGCCCCCGGGTAGGGGCCCTGCAGCGAATCCAGCAAGCTCATGTGTGCCCCTTGGTTATTAGCGTAGGAATGCAGATGCCCGTGGTGCGGCATGGCTGTCATGCTGCACGTGTCACTGGGCAAGCTCATAAGGCTGACAGGATTAGCTAAGGCACTGGTGTTGACCGCAGGGTGGTGACCAGCTGGTGATGGGTGGTACAAAGCATTGCTCTTCATGAGAGAGCCCGAGTGGGACGGGTAGGAGGACAAACCCTGCTCACCGCTCCCGCATAGCAGCGGGTTGTGTCTGTGGCCACGGGCCGGCACCATGGGGCTGGCCTGCGGCAGGGGCAGGTCCCCTGGGACCATGCTCTCCTTGTGCGCGTAGGAGATGGAGGAGAGCAGGTCCTGCAGTGAGGCATTCCTGTAGGAGCTGACGGGCGAGAAGGTGGCTTGCTTGTTCTCCTGGATGGTCTGCATGGGCAGGCGACGCATGAGGCTCATGGCCGGCTGGCTGTAGATAGTCCCGCAGTAGGTGTTGGTGGCAGCCCCCATGGTGGAGCACTTGGAGTTGAAGGTGAAACTGGAGCTCCGCTGCCTCAAGGCAGCCGGGGGGAGCTGCTGCGAAGGGCTCATGGTGTAGCCATCCTGCAGGTCCTCCAGCATGCTCTCCCCGAGGCTCTCATTCAGGCTGATAGTGCCAGTCAGATCGGTCAGCCGGGGCAGCTCCACGGAGCAGCGGGCATTGAGGGAAGGAGACATGGTGCTGGAGGGGCTGGGGTACATCAGCGGAGAGGAAGGGGTACCGTCATCCTCCTCCAGCTCATCTGGCTCACGGTTGGACATGATGGGCGAGAGACGCCCGCTCAGCGTGCTGGCTGTGGAGTTGGCCCGCGTCCTGAAGTCCGCCCAGGCGTCATACTCATCACTGGCATGGGATGTGGGGCTCTCCGACCACTTGGCTTGCTGGGAGGATGGGCTGTCCTCCCCACGCTCCTGCGTCACCTGCAGCTGCTTCTTCTTGCTGGCCTTCCCCTTGATCCGCAGGAATTTGCTGTTGTTGTCCATTGAGACCGCCCGCCGACGGGGAGTCTTCCCAGTTTTGCCACCCTCAGGGTTCAGCATCCACCAGGAGCTCTTTCCAGTGCCCTCGTTCTGCACGCGGATGAAGCGGGTGTGCAGGGAGAGGTTGTGCCGGATGGAGTTCTGCAGAAACAGCAAGGACAGAGGGGATGGTCAGCAGCAGCTCCAGCACCCTGGGCAAGAGGGGGATGACCACAGGGCTGGGGGGGAGCATGGAGCATCATGAGGGACCTGGGCTCCATCCCCTGAGACACTGCTGGAGGGGTCAGGGCTCAGAGGGCTCAGCTGGCAGGTCTCTCCCACAGGCATCTCACCGCTGGGAGGTCATGGCTCTTTGCTGCATCGATCAGCTATCTATCGTTAGCATAATTACTGTCATGGCAGTGGAGTCTTTAGCATGTGCCCCAGGGACCTGCACCAGCCATGCACCACACAGGGCCAGGTCCCCAGGCACTCTCTTCCCTGGCAGGTGCCTGGAGAGGGGCAGGGTGAGAGGAGGCAATGAAAGCAGGAGCAGGGTCATGACCAAACACAAGTCCTGGCCTCTCCATCCCTCCCAGCCCTGGCCACCCATGTGCCTAGTGGAGGCCACTGGGATGCTCCCAGCATAGCTTTGCCCACATGCACCTCTTCAGAGGTCCCAGCCCACACTCCCCACTGTCAGGCACCCCACCAGCTCCACAGGTAGAAGGACCCTGTTTTCCACACACCACCAGGCACCAACCCTCTGGACCTGGCTCCAAACCACTTTCACTGCCCAGCATCTATTTGAAGTGACCTCCCCTCCTCTCTCATCACCGGAGAGGCAGAAGCACGAGTCGCTCAGTGAGTGTTGGCACCACCACAGCCCAAAGCAACATGTCAGCACCATGTAAGCAAGGTCTTGTCCCCAAAATGCCTGTCACGTCCTGCAAGCTGGGCCAGGGACCTGGGCAGAGAGGGTCTTGGTCTTGCCCGTTTGTGTACTGAGAGCAATACTCCTGTCCTCTTGCTCCAGCCTGCTGCTGCAGCTCTGAGCAGCTCACTGGCCTGAGCAGAGAGGCACTTTCAGAAGGCAGGAGAAGGCTGGGACCTTGCACCGTGGGCTAGCACACAAGCATGCCCAGCTGCCACTGCCCTGTGGGGCGAGAGTCTGGGGTGACCCTGGGGAGATGCCTTCAAAGCTCCGACTCAGGGAGGAGAGGGGGTGAGGACATCTGCCTCGCTGCTAATCTGCAGCTCATGGGATGCCACTCCAGCTCCCTGCACCTCAGTTTCCCCAGAGGAGAAAGGCAAGATGCAGAGCCCAGGAAGAGCATCCTGAAGAGGCATTAGTCCACAGCATAGGGATCCTTCCTCCCACAAGGCCCATGGGCTTGGGGCTCGGCTGATGGAGGGAGGCAGGCAGCTGCTCCTGAGCTGCAGGAGGGGCAGAGTGGCGAGGAGGGGGAGAAACCAAGGTGCTGGGAAGAAAGTTTGGTGCTGTTGCCAGTGTACGGTGGAATACTAATGAAGAGGCGAGCAAGCTCCAGCCTCATCTATCATATTATGTAATGGCTTACTTCTCTGCACTTCATTTATTTGGAGATTGCTCCCAGGCTGGCTCCTCGCCAGCAGCCACCAAATCCAAGTCTACAGAAATCAATCTCGCACTGACTGATTAAGCCGTGTTTAGAACTAATTGCTCCTTCGTGTGTGGGGAGAATAAATTACAGGCTTTAATTTCACATCTTTAAAATGCAACTGCAGGTATGGGCTAGCCATTAACCCCTTCCTGCACGGCCCTGTGCACAGCTGGGGAGGGGGCAGGCCATGGCTGGCATGGCTCGGGGCACAGGTTGGGACCGGTATGGCCCTCAGTGGTGGCGGCTGCCCGTGTCAATGCTCATTGCCTTCAGCCAGAGCAAGCTGAGCCCTGAGCCAGCCTGCCTGGCAGGGAGAGCTCTCCCTGACCCACTAAACACCTCTCCCTCGAACCACAGGATAACCTAAGCTCCTCTCCATGTGACTTAGCTGCTGTGCAAGTGGCAGGGGACAGAAACAGAGCACGTGGCCATCACCGCAGTTGCAGAGCCAAAATCACCAGCCAACTCAGCCCTGTAGTGCCACCTTGCACCCTCACATTGACCCCCGGGGGCTGGGGTGGCCTGAGGAGGCATTGCTGGGTGATGCCCAGATGCTGCTGGGTCCTCGCAGGACGAGAGGGACCCCGTCTATTCCTGCGCCCTCCCTGCTGGCATTCCCCACAGCTGATCAGCTTGGGAGGCAGATGCTGCAGCCCTTCGTGGCTAGGACTCACCTGCTGTGCAGAGCATAGAGAAAGCGGTTGGGGTTTGGGGGGGGGAGAGGTTGGGAACACCATGGCTGCATGGGGGTCACATTCAGCACGTTGCTAACCTCCTCGTCTGCTACTCCCTCCCTCCCGCTTCACAGCTCCAGCGCAGAGCACTCAGGCACCCACAGGCCCAGGGCTAGGCTGATACCAGGCAGGGGACCAGGCTAGCAGGGGGAGGCTGGCGGGGTCAGGGTGCCCGAGGGAGAGGAGGGGTCGGGAGGCTGCTGCCTCTTCTGCAGTGAATCTTCATTAAGAGCCAAAAGGCAGCAGCAATTAAGTGCAAGGCGTGGCGAGCCCAGCTCTCTCCTCATTAGCAACCCAACGCGCTCGGCTGGCCATGGCTTGGGGTGCAGAGCTCAGGGCAGCAGGCTGCACCGGGGCAGGCCAGGAGCTTATTAACACCGTGCAGGCAGGGACTTGCTTCCCCACCACTGCCCCAGCAGCTCCCGGCAGCCCCATGAGCACCTGGCATCTCACAGCCCCCAGTCCCAGGCTAGCAGGGAGCAGCGCATGATTGCACACCCTGAAATGTGGGGCTTAGCTCCTGGCCACTCCTGGCAGTGTGCTGATGTGCAGGGGGCATCGGGGCTGGCAAAAGCTCCCTGACAGCAGCTGTCTTGGCAGGAGTGTACACCAGGGTCTGGTGGGTTTTGGCAGGGTGCAGAAGGAGCAGGCGAAGGTTGGTGCCGGTCCCAGGGTGCCCATGTCACCACTGACACTGCTATAACCCTCTCTACCCTGTGACCCCGCACCACTTCTTGCAGCAACGTGCACCTTTGCAGGGCTGGCCGTGCCCCAGACCCTTGCTATGTCTCCCTCCCCTTCCCCATCTGCCCCTATGGCACCCCCTCCCTGACCGACCTGCTCAGGCATCCTGACCCCACACAGCACCACAGCCCCGTGGTACCCAAATGGTGCAGGGCAAGCAGCATCGGGCCCCAGTGCACATCCAGACTGTGCCAGGGGTCCTGCCAGGGGATGACACCACCATACGTCAGCCCTTGCCCCTGTAGCTCTGCGGGGGCACAGGGGATGCTCTGGGTAGCAGAGCCAAGGGCTGGGGCTGGCCCCAGGGCTGCCAGGTGGACCCAAACCCTACTCAGCCCTGGCTGCCACCAAAGGAGGATGGGGCTGGAGCCCGTGCCAGCCTCTGGCCACCAGCTGCTAGGAGCTTTGCCAACCTGAAGCCCCCGGTGTCATCCTGGTGACCACCTGCCGGAGGCTAGACCTGCTGCAGAGGTTGCCACGGGGATGGGGGGCTGGTGGGAGCTGTGGGCACTCACGGAGCCTCCTCACCCCCCCCCAAGGAGCCCTTCTCCACCGAGCCTCATTGTCAGGGGAACAGCCAGTGTGAAATCGGTCTGATTGGCAATTAGTCCCATTGTAAAAGGATTAGCTGGACCCCATTGTTCGGATGAGTGACTTGACTATCAATTTGCATCTGGCAGCGATGCCGATGCCGCGCTGGGAGAGCTTCCCGAATCCTTCCGAGGAACAGACCTGCCTGGAGAGGCAGGGGACCCCCGCGACGGGCACCCGTGCCCCGCACACAGGCCTGCAAACGGCACGATCCCGAGCTTCTTGACGTCCCCAACGCCAGCAGCACCCCTGCGGCATGTTCCGGGCGTCTCTCATCCAGCCTTGGGGTGCCTACGGGTCTCGGGGTGCAAGGGGGAGCTGGACACGCCCCTGCATGCCTCGAGGCCAGCACAGGGTCGGGCGAAACAGTGCAATTAAAGTGAGAGCAGGATTGCGCAAGCCTGGCCAGAACTGGGGAGAGCAAACGAGGGGGTCCCCGTCCCTGCCACATCCCCTGCACCCAACTGCTGTCCCCATCACTGTCCCTATGCTGCCACCCCTCCCCGCTGCCCCCATGTCACCTGTTTTTTTCTGAGCAAAACCCCAAACCCCAGCCCCCTCCCCGCACATCCGACCCCTCCCAATGGCAGCACACCCAGCCACCCTTGCAGAGACCCCCGTGCTTCAACGAGCCCCAGCCCCACGGCCAGGGCGCACCAGGGTCTGTCCAGGCTGCGGTCAATCCAGCTAATGAGCCCGTTACCTGGCGGAGATTCGCCCGTTGGTTAACAGGAGGAACCGCGACAGGGCTACTAACGAGCGACCTGCTGGCTGCTCTCCGGCAGCACGAGGATGGCTCCGGGGGTTAATTGATACTTATTTACTTCTTGCACATAAAAATTGCCAGCGTTGGAGGAAATATTCCAGGGGGCAGAGGCTGCTGACAACCCCAGTGGTGCCTCATCCCAGGGGATGTTGTGCAGCAGTGGCATGAGACAGTCACTGGTGACACCCCCAAAGGCATTGTATTCACCCAAGAAAAGGCACTGTCAATGGGCACCAGCAGCTAAGTGCATGATGGCCATCACCGTGGACTCCTGGCACCATCCCCTGGGGATGGCCAGCCCTACCTACTCCCTGCCATTGGTGTCACCAGCCTGCCCAAAGCGGATTGTGGCTGTGTGCAGCCCACCAGCCCTGGTACTGAAACGCCGCATCCTGAGCAGGGCCCACGCCTGCCTGGCGAGCAGATGATAGCTGGCACGCTGTGGCAGCACACCCGCGCCCAGAGGGATACCAAGCGCCCCAGATGCTCCTGACAGGGACAGCTGCCCTGTGCTGACAGTACCCAGACCCCTGCGCCTTGCCTGAAGCAGGAAGCAGGATGAGACCCCCATCACTTCCCACGGCTGCAGGCACATCACCTGTATGTGCCACAGCAGCCTCCACACACAGGCAGGTGAGCCCAGCACAGGTCCAGGCAGGGGGAAGTGGCATGGAGGAGAAAGCCAGGGTTTGGGCAGCTGGATGGCTGTAAATCCAGCCTAATGCATGACAATGTTCCTCAGGCTTCGCACTGGGATCACCAAGGACAGGACACAGTCTGACTGCATGCTGAGCTCAGGAGGGCTGTGAATCCCTGACGGTCTCTCTGTTGGGAGCAGCCCCCATGATCTCCCTGTGTCACCGCTGTCGCCAGGACTGGGGTGGCACATGCCAGCTTGCTGGGAAGGAGCAGCCACAGCCTCAGAGCTTGGTGAGGCAGCCTTCAGCAGCTGCCATGTGCGTGGTATCGCCTCTGCTCCAAAACTCCAGTCTGTGCTCTGCACTGCCCCACAGCACCCCCACCATCCCCCTGCACTCCCCTCTCCCACCCCAGGGAGCCCTCTGCACTGCCCCACACAGGGCCCCAAAACCAGGCCTTTACAATGCCCCACAGCACCCCATGCTGTGCCCCATACTGTCTCATGGCTGTATCTCTGCAGTGTCCCATAACATTCTGCAGCAAACCCACTGCACTGCTCCATCAGCATTCTGCAGTGCCCTATAACGTCCTACAACCAGCCCCCCCTGCGATGTCTCATAAGGCCCCCAGCCCCTCACACTGTCTCGGGCACCCCGCAGCCACCTCGCTGCAGCCCAGCTGGTGTCCAGGTCCTGTCTGACACCTCCCTTTGGGGATCCAGGGCTGTCTGCCCCCCCAGCACACTCCTCCCCAGGGCATCACTGCCGGAGCTGGGCAGGGGGGACCACACAGCTGCCCAGGGCCCCCAGAAAGGGCACAGTGGGGGCAGCGGGAGGGCACCTGCCTCCCCGCTGCGGGGGTCTCGCCAGTGGCTGCTGAGCAAGGCGAGTGTATTCGGGTCAGCGCATCGCCTGAGCAGAGCTGGGCTGACGTGCTGCTAATTGAACCAAATGCCCATTAGCGGCGTGAGGAGCTGTGTCCAGCCCAGGCCACGTTGCAGGCGGGTGACATGCAAGGGAGGCTATCAGCATGGCTGGGCCGCAGCAGCTCCCACCTCACACACCAGCAGGCAGCTCATTAGGACCTGCTAATCGCCCCCAGGCGTGTGCTACCTGGGAGGAGAGGTGCAGCTGGGGTTTACAGGGCACCCCATGCTACAGCCTCCCCCCTCACAGCCCCCTCTCTGTGTCACCCCCAGGGTTGAGCAGGGGAAGAGCTTGGCAGAGACTGCGCAAGGGGGGTCCAGCCCTTGCTCTGCCCCACAGATGCTGTGGGGCAAAGGATGGCTCCAGGCAAAGCCCATGCTCTGGGGTGTAGGAGCTGGGAACCTGCACGGTGAAGCCTGGCTGTGCCAGCCCAGGGCAGACACTTGCCCATCCCCCTGCCCATGTCTGTCTGCTGTTCCCTGGGGCTGGGTGCCCAAGACCAACCTCTCCTGAAGCAGGTGGAAACTGTCACTGTGACCCCAACCCACTGCCAAGACTCACCAGCTCCATCCCAAGCCCCCAAATCCAGGAGCCTTGCTCTGCTGCCTGGGCTTCAGGCCAGATTTCAAGACAAGTGCAAGTGCTGTGGCAGCACCAGGGCAAAGGCCATCCCCTGCCCAGCCCTGTGATGGTCCTGGCCCACCTTTGCCATACACCCTGTGGCTTGCAGCAGGTCTGACCCCAGCGCAGCCCCCCTGGAAGCAACCTGGGCTCATGCACCAGCACGTCCTCCCGCTCGCCGCCCCTGTGGACTTGGCAGCTGAGTTTGTGTTTCACAGATGGCTCAGTGCCTCCTGACCATGAGCTCTGCAAGTGATTCCCAAACCCAGCAAAGAGACTTATGCAAATCAAACCACACACCACAAACCTCATGCCCCTCCCTGGGCAGCACCCCATGCCCAGCACTTGCTCCACAGCCCTTGGCCAGGGATTCCCACTGGGGCATCCCTGCCCTGCAGCCTTCACCCACTGTGGGCTTAGCATGGGCACAAGTCAGAGAGGTGGGTGCTTGGTTCAGCCCTGGGCTGCAACATGGGGTGAGATTCCTTTCACACCTCCCGGCAGGATGGAGCTGGCAGGGGGCAGATCAGCCACATCAGGAGACTCCTCGTGCCGAGGCTGGAACTGTTCCAGTGGTACCACCGAAGCAGAGGTAGCAGACGCGGCCGAGCATCCCTCTCCCGGCCCTGGTTACTGCTGCTGCCAAACAGCTGGTTGCTACCAGGTTCTGCATCGGGAGTGTTGCCGTTGCCATGGCAGCCAGTTTATATTAGCCAGCTGCCATCACTCCATGTCCCCTTCAAAACCCGGAGCATCCTCCCTGCCCTGGCAGATCCTGCCCTGTCCCCATCCCCAGGCACCTTGCTGAGAGCCTGGGGAGCGTCCACAGCACCCACCCCCTGTGGGACAGCTTCTTCCTGCTGCCCAGAGACTACAAACACAGCACCAGCATCTGCCCCACGTCCCACTATGGCCAGTGGGGCTCACACCAGCTTGGCCACCAGGTCCCAGTGAGTTGGCCCAGGGGACAGCTTCCCCCAGCCAAGGACGAAGGGGGTGGATGCACAGGGACAGCATCAGGACTGGCAGCGGGTGATTTCAGGGGGGACACCTGGGTGGCACATCCAGCTCCCACAGCCTGCTCAAAGACACACACGCCCTGATGGGGCCAGCACAGCCCCTAAACCCGCCACGCCTTTGCTGGGGTTCTGTGCCCCACCTGCTCCTCCAGCTGTGGCTGTTCCCAAACTGGTTGAGGACAGGGGGGACCAGGAGAGTCAGTCCCAATCCCCGTTCCCCCGGCAGTCCCAGCCATCATTCCGAGGGAACTGTGCTGCCTTCCCATCCAGGACCATCCATCCTAGGCAATGCCAGGCTTCACTGGGGAGGACCAGCGGAGCCACGGGGGCAGAGGATGAGCCCAGGGGACGATGTGTAATGCAGTAATCCCTCCGCGTCCCCAGCAGAACCGCCATCCTGTGACAGCCCCCCCCCCAGCACCACCTGTCTCGCCCTCCGCATTCCCCAAAGGGCTCATTAGACCATGCCAGGTCGACTGCCAGTAATGAGCAGGCACACTCAGCGCCTGGGGAAACAGGCAGAGAGCAGGCAGGGCTGGGGAGCTCGGGGACCCTCCCTGGGGAGCCTGGGGGCTCAGCAGGTGGTGGCCTGGCCCCACTATGGTGTCACTGTCCCCACAGTCCCCCTTGCTAAAGGCATGGGCTTCACTTTTGGGGTGCAGAGCTCAGAGCTGAGCCCAGCAAAGGATGTTTCGTGGGCGCCTGGCCTTTTCAGCACCCTGCAAGCAGGCAGCAGTTGCACAGGTGCAATCACGCAGCACGGGGTGCAGGGAGCCAGGCTGCAGGCTCACCTCTGTACCAGGTGCTACCAAGAGACCTGGCCCAAGCAGAGCTGGGCTGCTGCTTGCAGCATGCCCCAATGCCAAGGTGATGGGCTGGCTCCACACAGTCCCTGGCGTCCCTGCCTGTAGGCTGCACACGGTGCCAGTGAAGGGCTGGCAGGGGACATCCAGGAGCCTCTGCCCACCCCCTGCCTGCCTCCAGCCCTACACATGTCCCATATCCCTGCCCTGAAATGTGATGCCAAAAGAGGGAAGGGGCTTGTGGACCAGACGAGCTACGGCCGTGTGTTGTACATCTCCAAGCCGACTGGCCCTGGCACAGCTCCCTGCTCGCCTTCAGGTTGTGACAGAGCCAGGAGCTGCTGGGCCACCTGCCCTGGACAGATGGCAGGGGGAACCGCACAGTGCCGCTGGGCACAGCATTGCCTGGGGAACTTGTGCCAGACCCTGCTGCTCACCCTGCTCATACCCAGCCCTGCGGTGATGCTGAGGGTGGGCTGGGGCAGTGGAAGTAGCAGGGGATTGCCGCATATGGGGCAAGCATGGGGTTGGACTCTGCCCCCTTTGCAGCACCTTACAAGAGCCCCAGGCAGGACCTGCCTTCCTGCTGCAGCACAGCACCCAGCCAGCCCCAGCATCCCAGTTCACAGCACCCGGACACTCACAGACTCATGTCGTCTCCCAGCTCCCCAGAAAACGCAGTGGCACCAAGCCATATGCTGAGAAATCCTCTCAGCACAGCTCGCCAGTGAGGCTGAGCCCACACACCCCATTCCCTTAGAGACCTACACAATATGGCCATGCCGTACCCCCACACAAGCCACCCCAGGGCTGGATAAGACCTACAGCCTCCCTCGAGGGTCCCAAGGGTGCTGGCAAGCCACAAGGTGCCAGTGCAGCCAGGGATGCTGCGTCCAGCTGAGACATCTAGCTCCCCTGCCTTTGAGGACAAAACATGGTCCCTCCCAGCATCCTGGTCCCAGGCTGCCCAGACCCCTCTCCAATACACAAGACCAGGTGAGACGCCTTGGAAAGACCCTCCCCACCATCACCCATTTATCCAGTAATACTCTAATTACACCCCAGAGTTGGCCACCAAAATAGCTGCAGTAAATCACTTGGAGCTGCCATGTAATTTTTGCATGAAATTACAGTATTTTTTCCCCTGGGTTCAATTTCCACCACACCAAGTTCTCACTGCAGCCAAATAATTAAAGCAGCCACACTCCCTTTTCCTCAGGTACCATTTTAACTCCCTGCTGGCTGCCCCCCTGCTGCCCAGTACCAAGGCAGTGGCTGGCTGGGGACAGCATGTGCCCCAGCATCCACAAGCAGCCCTGCCTGTACCCACACTGAGTACACACAGAGTAAGTAAGAGCTGCTCCGGATCCAAAGGCAGGGCAGATCAAACCATGCTGAGAGACCCTGGGGAGACCCAGCACCCACGAGGTGCACCCAGAAGGCACCCCAAGCAGGATGCTGAGCCTCCATGGGGGTGCAGACCCCACCGGGCAGAGGTTGTTCCCAGGAGACAAACCACCCACCTCCTCTTCATTGCCTGCAGAAGGAAGATGAGGAAAGCAGTGGGGCTCAGCCTGCACCATCCCACTTTATATAATGATGCTTGGACACCCATGGAAGACAACTATCTTGTGGGGTACCATGAAACCCTGTCTGTGGATCATTTGGCTGCCTGGGAGAGACGCAGGTCCCAGCCATGCATCACTCTTGCACCACTGTCCTGCCTGAATGCACTGACCACGTGCAGCACCATGCTGACCCGAGCAGCAGCAGAAACCTCAAGCCCTGCTGGGCTCTGCATCCAGCCCCATCCTCTCCCAGATCTGTACGGTCAAGGCTGCCTGGCTTTTCAGCCTGTGACTGAGCTGGACTGTGCCCAGCAAGCACAAAAAGCTGGGCACGGGGCCATGCACTGGGGCACACATGTTCCCCAAGCACTCGCTCTGTTCCAGGTGTTCCCCACCTGCCCCATGGCCCCACACCATCCCTGGGGACCAGCCCCACGGTGGGTGCTTTGGGAAGCAGTGAGTCCCTCTGCGCTGTGACTAGCAGACCAGCTCCAGGCAGTCTCTTTCTGACCTGCTGTGTCCCACCCAGTACGCCGGTCCATTTGTGCTGGCTGCCAGAGCAGGGACACGCTCCCTGTGCTCTGCAAATGCTCCAAAAAAGGCAGCAAACTCTGGGCAGATGCACGGAGATGCGTCTGAGGGCAGCCCTTGGAGAGAAGGGGCTGGTTTGGCCATGCACGGAAAAGTGCCTTTTGCTTCTGAAATACCTGCAGAGACTTCATCCTGCCACCGGCAAACACGGCCAGAGCGCTCAGCTGGCAAGGGCTTGGGAGCACTGGGGCCCTTAGCCCCAAGGTGGATGGGGAACCAACGGGTTGCCTGGACAGCAGAAACATCCCTGCCTCCAAACACTCTTGGCTGAAAGATGTTTCATAGAAGAGTTTTATTCCTCTAAAAAAATTCCCGTTGTTCTAGAAAACAAGTATTTGTACTAATTTACAGGTTTTAGGCCCCAAAGGTGGAGCAGGAGAGGGTTTAGTGAAGCAAGTGGTGAGAAAATATTCATCATTGTCACCTGCCGTACAGTGCAGAAACATTACAAGAAGCATGATTTTAAAAGTGTCTGTGAAAATAATGAGCAGTTTCCAGCCAACAGCAGTGCCGGGTCTACCTGCTCTGGTCAAGCCCATGGCACCCCTGCCCCTCCTGGCAGGCTCCCACGCTGTCCCCACGGTCCCCACACTGCTGTCCCTCTTGCAGGACACTTCTCCACACCACAGGCCACAGCAATGCCCACTGTGGGCTGGCTCCAGCCCCCCTCCTCGTTCAGCCTTGTGAGATGGTGCATCCCCTGTCCCCTCCAGCCAGAGCAACCCATGCCAGCACACGCTGCAGCACAGAAACTCTCCCAAAGACAGGCAACTCCCTTTTTTCCACTTCCAACTTCCTTTGTTTGTGCATGCATGGGAGATTTAGGGCACAAAGCCCCACATCACCTGCACAGCCCACCTGGGACAAGCAGGAACTGGCCACTGCAGAGGTGGAGACCCCCGCGGTCACCCACCTGACAGGGGCAAATGCACCACGCCAGCAGCCAGCATCCCACAAGGATGGGGACAGGGAGGCAGTGGCATGAGACACTGTCACAGCTGTCACCATGTCCCTGCATGGCCAGAAGCACAGCAGAAAACAGCCTCATGCTGATGTCCCTCCTGGCTCAGGCAAGCCCAAAGGCACCAGGTCCTGACCCATGCACCACATCCCCCCGAGGGAAAGGCAACCTGGAGATGCTAGCACAGCTGAGATGCCACTGAGTGTGGTACCCTCTGCTGCAGGGACCCATGGGACATCAAGCCCCCAGAAAGCAGCCCTGACCCTTGGGTCATGCACAGCTAGCGGGTGCTGGTGACAACAGAGGAAGAATTGCTGCCTGCTGGTCCCAGGCAGGCAGCGGCGCTCAGCTGCCTGCTGCACTGTGTGCTCACACTCACACATGCACACATGGACCCTGGGGCAAGACACCCCGGGACGGGAGCTCCCGGCAGTGCTGAGCCCGCCATGCCTTTCATGTCACTCAGGCAGATGAAAAGTCTCAGTCTGTGCCTGGGGCTGCACCACACAGTCCCCAGCCACACGCAGACCCTGTTGGGAGAGATGGCGAGACACCAGGGGGGCCAACTGGAGGCCCCTTGCTCTGAGCATCCTGCGTGCCATGCTCATCACATCGTGAAGCCCCCCCCAGCACACGCTTGATGAGCCAAAGTCACACAAATAGAGCAAGGTCACTGCAGGGCCGTGGGGACATTTCTGCAGCTCCAGCCCTGTCAGCTGCAGCAAAGAGGGACGCTGCCTGCCCCCACACAGCCTGGGGCTGCCTGCAGACAAGAGAAACTGAGGCACAGAGGTAACTGTGGCAGAAGGAGTCACTGGCAGGGCTGCTCCACAGCCATTGCTCCAGGAAGCAGCTCTGCTCCAGCCATCTGCCATGTCCCAGAGCCTCAGTCCGTGACCCAGGGCCAGCCCAGCCCCCCCCCAAGACGTCATGTTTTGACCCTGCTCACCGCTTGAAAGACCCATGGAGATGGCCAGGGGAGTGATGGCACCTGTGGGTGCCCTGTGGATCTCCCCAAGCGGGATGCTCTTAGGGGTCACTAACACAGTGTGCAGGGCAAGGGGCTCACAGCAGGGGGCGGCTCATGAGCAGGAGAGGGGCCTGGAGGAGAGGGTGGGGGCCCCATCCCAGCTCTGCCCTGCTTAGCCTCAAGGAGCCCCGTGGCAGTGCCCCATGGGGGCAGCTGCCAAGATCCCCAGGCTCCAGGCCCCAACTTGATGCTGGAGAGGAGCCAAGAACAAACTCGGCCCCAGAGGGGAAATGGAAAAAACTCCATCTGGAAAAGCAGCCACCGGCCCAGGGTGG
This sequence comes from Rhynochetos jubatus, assembly GCA_027574665.1. Classification (NCBI taxonomy): domain Eukaryota; kingdom Metazoa; phylum Chordata; class Aves; order Eurypygiformes; family Rhynochetidae; genus Rhynochetos; species Rhynochetos jubatus. The sequence continues at coordinate 1,735,668 of CM050672.1, read as the reverse complement.
GAGGAGCCCAAGCCAGAGACAGGTTGGTCGCACAGCCCTGCCCGGGATGTCACCCCTGCAGTGGGACATCATACGTCTTCCTGTCACACATGCAGGGACACAGCATGCACCCACCCCACACATGTGCAGCCCCCTGCACCATCACCTCCCCACAATGTCCACACCACCCCGCACCCAATTCCGCAGCCCTCATCCCCAGCACCCGCCCCCCGTGCCCCACATCGACCACACCTGCTGGCACAGGCGTGCACCCTGGCAGGCAGGCTGCGCCTTGATTCAGCTGACCCCACCGGCAGCAGCTTGCTTCGCACCTGCTAATTACAGCCCCCCCACCGCCCCCCGCACCGCCTCACACTGGGGTCTCACCTGCCTGTGCTTACTCACAGCACAGGGAGTCGCGAGGAGGGGAGACCTCCCTCATGCACATCAGGTGCCCAGCAGGGGGGCTTGCAAGAGCCCCCCAGTGCCCCGGCAAGGAGGGGGGGCTTGTGTCATTCACTGCAGGGCAGGGTAAAACCCTCCAGGGGTGGGAAGCTCCCACATCCCAGTGCTCCCCACCTACAGGGTGCACAGGCACAGCCAGCACCCTGCAGCCTCCAGGCACCCACGGAGCCCTTTTCGGGTTGCTAGGCTTCCTCCACAGCCCTGCGTGCAACTCGTGCCACCACGGTTCAGCAAGGCACAGGGCAGCCTGTAGACCCCTGCTGTCACCCCACACTGGCTCGCACAGGCAGGGTTGCACTGATGTGCTTGCCCCCTGAGGTGTTTGTGCCATAAGCACAGCCCCATCAGTGGGTTTGTAAAGAGGAAACCCCCACCCGGGACATGCCCCTACCTTGGGGGAAGGATAGGGCTACTGGATCCCGCTGGTGCAGGCAGGAGCCTGATGTGATGCACCCAAAGTAGGGGGCATGCAGGAGAGGGGCTGGCTGCCAGTAGGGCTGTGGTTCCCCAAAAATAGACCAGCAGAGAGACCCTGCCTGTGCTCACCTCCCCGGCCCCAGTGCCCATGGCAAAACACAGGATCTGCAGGGAAATCCTGGCAACCGCAGCACCGCAGGCTCTGATTCCATTCAAATACAATCCCTCAGCCTTGGCACCTGGGCCCGCAGCTGGTCTGGTGAGGGCTGAGGGCTGCTGTGTCAGCAAGGGACTTTCCAGGCTCCTGATCCACTGGCACAGGGGGCTGCCACCATCCCAGGGTACTCCTGGCCAGCGAGGGGGGAGGCTCCTGATCTCCCTGCCCTGGGACCCAGCACTTAATCCTGCTGCAGTGCGATGTAGCAGGACTTCTGGTCTCTCGGTGACTGGCACTGTGAGCAGGGGGATTTGCCACTTGGGATGGGATGGAGCAAAGCTGTTGGGGGCAAGCAGCAAACTGTTTACAGAGCAAAGGGGGCAATGCCAGTTGCCAGGATGTTCATCCCAGGATGGGCTCATGGCATGAAGGGCATTGCCTGGAGGAAAATGGCCCCATGACCAGCACAGAGTGGGATCCTCAACATACCTTACCAGTGCCCTCCTGGCAGCTAATGCCTCCTGCCAAAACCAGTTGCTCAACAGTGACCAGAAAAGGGAATTACCAGTTGTCCCACACTCTTTCCAAGCTCCTTTGGCTATTCTTCCCCTTGGGAACACCAACTTCCCACAAGCCCAGCCACAGTCTCCAGACCTTTGTTCAGGGATGGTCTGGGACACAGGGTGGGCACCATGTCCCCAAGCCATGCCTCTCCTCCCACCCCCCAAGTTGCCCATGCACTGGGCACTCTAATGCCAGGCAGGCCCATGAGGCACCTTCAGGGAGCAGGGCACAGACAGGGCTCTCTGTGTGACAAGAAGGGCTGCCTGCTTCCCTTGGCTGCCGGGCCATTTGCCTTATCTTCCCATCCCTGGATCTGGAAAAAGCAACCCCGAGGTGTCCCAACCTGTCCCCAGCACTCAGCCGCGGCCACCCAAGGCCCCCACGGGCCCCCACCCCATGCTCTGCTCTGGCATGACGAGCGGCTGAGCCGAGCAGGAGCAAGGAGCAGGTGGGTGGCTGAGGGCCTCCCCTACCTGCCTCCCCGCTCCGGCTCCCGGATGCCTGTTACCCGGGAAACGGAGGATGACATCGCAGGGGAGGCAAGGAAACTCTGCCCGAGGTGTTCGGGATGCCATCGCTGTTGCCGCGGAAACGGCGGGCGACATCCCCCAGGTAAACCAGGAGGGAGTGGAGCGATGCATGCCCGCTCCGTCTGCCTTCTCCCCCTGCAAGGTGGTCCCTGCCCTGTGCCAGATGGACACACGCCCTGGGGGGGCCCAATGGGCTCGGCCCACACCTCGCCACCCCTCCAGGGTGCTGGCAGGGTGATGAAGAGGAGGGGCTTTCTCCCTGGCGACACTGCCGCCCTGCCTGGGGCTGCTGTGCTGGACTGGTGGCAGCAGGGAGGAAGAAGCCCCAGCCCCGGCCGAGCTCTTCACCCCCTGCTGCACCCCTGCCACTGCCTGCTCCCGGTGTCTCCCCCAGCGATGCCTCGGGACGCACCCTGCTGCCTGCAGCTCCCCAGCATCCGCCCATCCTTCAGCGCTCTGCCAGGGCTGGCAGCCATCCCACCCCGGGAGCATCCCACCCCGGGAGCAATGCTCCTGGGCTGCCTTTGGATTAACCAGGCCCCACTTTTCCCTCCAAGGGCTCAGAAGCACTGGGGATGCCCCAAGATTTCCCCCAATGCCACAGACTTTCCCAGCTGTAAATCTCAGCTGCAGCTCCCTGCAGCTGAGATTTATACCATTACCCCGGGCAAGGTGTCCCCCTTTTCTGAGCCCTGCTTGATCATGCAGGGTGGCAGGAGAGCCACAGCCCACCAAGGTGGTCTCCGGCTGCACTTCACACGCCGATGGCAATGGGCAGGCAGTGAGCTGCGGGGATGCTTCCAGACCAGGTATAAAACCAACAGGACCAGCAGCAACGGCAGAGCCACACTGGAGGCTAGCGGAGGGGGGTGGGGTGGGTGGGAGGGAATGCACGGTGCAGCCTCTGGCCCCCAGCATGTCTCCAAAAATGAGTCAGCAACCGCACACAGCCCGAGCGGGAGCCGCACACAGCCGAGAGGCGGCGGGTTCCCTGTAGATGCTGCAAAGCAACAGGAACACAACCCCACCCCCACCCACCCCCCGCCCGTCTCGGAGGAGTTCGCAACCCGAGGCAGAGCAGTTTTACCTGTCATGGCAAAAATTACATCAGCCAGAGCCCCCGGAGCCCCGGTCCCAGTGCCGCTCGAGGGAGGAGCTGGATCCACCTCAGCACTGCCCTGGGCCACTCTGACCCCCAGCGGTGGGGCTGCGAGGGAGACAGCTCCCCTCCTGCCAGCGGAACCAGGGGGCCGTGGAGATGCTCCACACAGCATCGTCTGGTCCAGTTTTTAGGGCTGATGGTTTTCTCTGGAGCAAGAGACCCTGACAACCTGCCCTGCCTGCAAACCAGCAGCAATGCCAGGGATTGCTGGGCTCAGCTGCTCGTTGCCGCAGGCACTGGTGGTCCCGGGACCCTCCTTGGGCCAACACTGCCAGCTTGTCTTTCAGTTGGAAGAATCAAACACTTGGAAATAGCCCCCCAAAAAAGACGTCGAGGGAGTCACAAAATGTCTGGATAACGAGCAGGAGAAAACGGTGCCCAGAACACAGGAATCAGCCCAGGACTGCATGGAGAGGATGCCCTGCACCTGAAGCACAGGGCTTTGAACCCCATCCAAAGCCTTCCTGGTTGTTAATTTTCAGTTTTTCTGGGGGATGTGGACTGCAGCAGGTCCAGGGTGGAATGCTGGGGAGGGGGACGGAGGATGCTGGGGCAATGGGCAGCCATGTAACTGTGGGAAGGCAGCTGCTCCTGACTCCTGTCAACTGGAAGTCCATCCCAAGGGGTACAAGCACCCAGGGTCGTACCTTAATATTGGCTAATTGTGAGGGGGGGTGACACCCCAGGCAGCTCCATGAGGTCCCTGGGCTGTGGGCACCTGCCAATGCTGCCATCCCAGGTACAGCCTCAGTGTGCCAGCTCTCTCTGCAAAGCTGGGGGGGATGGGTCACCCCCAGCCCAGTGATGTCCAGGCTGTTTCCCAGGGGACCTGGCAGCCCTTCAGACGGCTGCCCTCCCCGCGGGGGCCCGCACCCAGCTCCCACGCACTGCTGGTCTCCCGCCTTCATGACACTGAGCTTTAATTGAATTAGACGCTGCTGCCTGGGCAGCGCAGCCTGCAAACCATCCTCAAATTCCTGGGCACGGCGCCTGCTCGCTGTCTGCAAGCCAGTCCCCATCCTTCCCCCCTCCCCTGCTGCCCCATCACCTCCTCCCCCAGCACTGACCCAGAACCGAGGAGCCTCCAACCCTTGTCGAGCAAGCAGGCGGGAGAGAGGGGTCCGGCCAGTCTCAGCAGGGCTCGTTACACAGATAATTAGCCTCGGCAAGCAATGTGGTCAGAAGGTACAGCATGGGGGGGGGTCCCCCCCACACCTCTCCCTGCCGGGGTCAGCTGCTCAGCAGCGGCCAGTGAGTGAGCCCATCCCTGCGCCAGCTTCCTCCGCTACAGAATGTACCGAGGGCCCCAGTGGCCCCAGCCAGGGACACGATGTGCTCCCTGCTCCAAGCCCTGTTTTTCCTGGCCTGGCTCCTGCTCCGCTGGCGGCGGTGCGGCTGGGTGCTGTCACTCAATGCAGCTTTTGTTCACTCCCCGCTTGCCTCCCTTCACACCTCCATCCCACTCCTTTGGCCCCTCTGCGCTCCCTGTGGGCTTGGCCATGACCACCCATGGCCATCCCCTGGCCTCTCCAGCAGCTCCATCGCTGCCTCAATGGCTTTTGCCTTCCCTGCGAGCATGGCTGGGGCTGCTGGCAGCGGCGGAGGCGATGCCGTCCTGCCAGCACGGCAGCCCAGCAGCTCTGAAACCACAGGCAGCATCAGGTACTCACCAGAGCACCAGCTCCCAAACACCACTCCCCATGAGGGAGTATGACATTGTGCCCTAATGCTGCGCACAGCTTCACCCTGCTCTGTGCACAGACTTGCAGAACATTCTTAATGGGTGCATCTCTAACTCACATACATGTGTTACGTAGGGTGCAGGGTACAGCCCACGTGAATATCTTCCCCTTGCAGGGCTCAGCACCATGCTGGTCCCACAGCTCCCAACACTGACACTGGGCCAGCTGTACAGAACTGCTCCCCTCCTGGGATCCCCCTGAGACACCCATCCCTGCTGCTGCAAGGGTGAAACCCATCTGCAATGGGCATTTGGGGAGGGCAGGACACAGAGCTGCCCACGCAGGAAAGCACATCCTTCGAGTCCTGACACCCACTGGAAAATGGGTATTTGAAGTCCAGTACAGCAGCTTATTTCATCTTCCCAGTCTTTAAACATTTCCTCTAGTGAAAGCAAAGTACCAACCAAAGCTGCCAGTATGTTGTTTAACCCCACAGGAGCTGGCTCCTGGCTGCCCAGCGGCCAGTTCTCCTGGCTTCCACTTTCAGCCAATTTGCTATCATCTGGGGCGGTTGACCCAAATTTGCTTTTCTTTTGTGGAAAAAACCTCCACACCAGGAAGCATTGCCCAACTGACTCGCAGCCCAGCTCCCCACACCCCAAACCTTCACTGACCCCAGGAGCCATCCCCATGCCTGCTGTCTTGGCACAGCACAGGGATCCCAGTGCTGTACACGCTGGGAACGGGTACGAATACACATTGAGATAAACCCCAAACACTCAGGCACAGCTGGGCATGAGGCCAGACCTCCTGCCCCACAAACCCAGGCTGTGGGGCTGTACAGGGTGAGGATGAATAGGAGCCACATCCCCAAGAGCATCCCTACAGCCATGTGTGCCACCGTTACCTTCCCAGCCCTGGGAGGGTGTGACCTGCTCCCAGGGCTTGGCAGGGAGGTAGAAGGGACACGCTCACCCGAGGAAGAACTGCCCTGGGCCCTCATCACCCCCAAAATCACTGGTGGGTCTGTCATCTGTAAGTGGCCCTGCACTGGGGCAGCTGGCCACAGGGCTGGTAGCCCCCAGATCTGACAGTCCTGGGGAGCTATCACCAATGCAAACCCTCCCTGTGACAACACCACCACCCCCCCACACTCTGGCAGCATGGCAATCACCCACTGACGCTCTCTCCACCACTCCATCCCTCACATACTTGCCCCTCCATCCCTCAGATCCCTGCCCACAGCCTGGGAACAGCCAAACCTGCTCCCACCCCTAGCACCCCACAGATTAAGCCTGGTGGCATCGCTTGGGTCTCCCAAAGCTGCTCTTTTTTTGCCCCCCTCTCCTTTTTGGCGGCTGCTTTCCTCCCTGGCAGCGGGAAGGGGGTCTTTCCTGCATCCGTCTGGCAGCTAAGCCCCTGTCGCCATGGGGGCATTAGCACCAGAGCTGCAGGGAGCTCCCTGGGGAGAACTAAGTGGATCAAAGGGTTTTAGCAGCAGACGGCTCCCAGACAGATCTGGATCATCTTCAAGGCAGCCACTTGCGGCTACAAATGCACTTTCTGCCTGCAGCTCCCCAGCCAAAAGTTTCACACCGGCTTTATGGCGTTTAACCCCTCACTGCTCCCAGTCTTGCAGGCACTCAGGGCCAGGAGCTCCCGGCTCGGCAGCCTCATCCAGCTGGATGGGGTCTCGATCTCCCTGGGACAAATCCAGCCCTGCAGGAAGGGCTGGAGGGATTGGGGTACTGCGTGCCTGTGCAGAGACACACCCCCTGAAAGATGGGGTGTCCTGAGCCAGGCAGCGAAACAACCTGCTTGCCAGTCCTGCTCACCCCAGCATCCCTGGCACTGTGACAAGGAGGAAATGGAGGCACGCAGCGTTGGGGGAGCAGTGTGGAGGACGGCAATGATCCAGAGGGGCATGCACACCAAACTGCTCCTCCATCCCCCACCCGCAATGCCCCCCAACCCTGGGCAGCAGGTGGCAGGTCACAGTCATCCCTCTGTCCCGCCCCAGCCAGCCTGCACCCCTTCACAGCACCCTGAAAGCCAGCCAGGGCTTGCCAGGCAGCATGGGGAGCTGGGACAGGGAGAGGCTTTGATGGAGTAATGCCACTATGAATTATTCAGAGCGCGATGATAATTATTGGAGCCCCCTGGTCCTGCTCGCTCTCCACAGGCAGGAGTAGGATTCGTGCTGTGGAGACGGCTGGAGGCAGGGAGAGGGGTCCTGGGGATGAAGGCCATTGCTGGTCTCCCTGGGAGTGCCCCTGCAAGGCATGAAGGGGCCCTGTGCATCCTGTCCCCCAGCTAAGGAGCCACCTGTGGAGCTTGGCTGGGGGGACCACAGGGCTCTGCCCCAGACCCCTGCAGCTGGTTACCTTGCTGGGGCCTTGCTGGTTAAACTGGGAGCTTTGGGGAGCCAGGCTGGCCCCACTGCAAGCACTGCCCACCCCGTGTCTCCCCTTGCTGCTCCGTGTCTCCTCCCACTGCTCTGTGGCAGCAGCAGCACCCCACACTTCCCAGCCCTGCACCCCATCTTCCCACAGCACTGTACCCCACATCTCCCCATCCCACTCCCCAAACCCCAGCTGTGGGGCCACCCCCCCGAGCCCCACATGGGCATGGGGATGTGTCCCTGACTACTGGGCATGGGCAGCAGGATGGGCACAGAGGTACCTGCCAAGACGCTACTGCACATCCCCAGGGTACCTCTCGCATCCCCCCATGCCAGGCCCCCACTTCAAAACCCGCAGCCACCACCACAAGCCCAGCACGGGACTGACGCTGCCATAAACCCTACAGCCTCACAGCCAGCTCGGGGGCCTGGCAGGCAGCCCCTCTGCACCGCAGTTCCTTGGCTGGCGCGCTCAGGCTCCAGGATGGAGGAAAAACAAGAGAGGGTCAGCCAAAAACTATGCATGGAGGGTGAGAGGTTAGCTACCACCGGGATCCCGGCACTGCCTGGCAGTGAACGGGATGCGGGAAGCCTCGGCCAGGCAGTCCTGGCACATGGGAGCATACCTAGGGACACGATGCTTGGAAGCCAGGGATGCCGTGTGGGTACCGGCAGCCCTGTGGGGCCATGCCCGGTGCCACCGCCCACGCGCAGTGGGGACACGTGTGTGTCCTGTGGTGCTGTGCCAGCAGCGGCGGGGAGGTGCAGAGGCACCTCTGAGCATGTGTTTCCCGGCATGGCCCCAGCAGGGCTGCTGGTACCCGCATGGCATTCAAGGAGCACCCCATCCAGCAGCTCCAGAGGGGTGAGCCAGACCCCACGGCGTGGCCTGGTTAGTTCCCCTCAGCCCCAGATCTGACGCACCCAGCTGGCATTTTCCCATCACACCGAGGGTGGCCGCTTTGCTGTGTGCATTTGCCACGGCATTGTCGGTGGTGGAAAAAACCTATTTTGCAGGCTTGGCAGCACGGTGGGAAAGTGGGGTGAGTGGGAGTGCTTTCCCCATGCTCCGGACACAGAGGTGTGCTGGGGACCCCCACCCCATCACAGCAGAGAGTGGTCCCCAAAGGGCAGCACTGCACCCCCCAACCCATGGGGGTGCACATCCCACTGCCTGATTGTGCTGGCATTCTACAGGCAAGGGAGAACAGGGGTGTCTCCCCACAGCTGGTGCACTTTGCAGTGACACCCCGTAAACCCACTTCTGGGTGTGTGGGTTCAGGGTACAGGGTGCACAGGGGTGGGGGTGCAGGTTTGCTGGGGTGGGAGCCCGGGCAGGTGCAGTGCGAGGTGCAGGGTTTGGGGTGCAGGATGCAGGGGGCAGAGTCTGGGGAGCACAATGCAGGGTGCAGGGTGGAGGGTGCAGGTTCTGGGGTGCAGAGTGAAGGTTTTGAGGAACAGTGTGGGGCACAGGGTGCAAGTTTTGGGAAGCAGGGTGCAGGCTTTGGGGAGCAGGGTGCAGGTTTTTGGTTGCAGGGTGGTGGCCTGCCACGGTGCAGTGCTGCAGGAAGGTTCACGCCAATGTGGGACCCTGAATGCCTTGGGCTGACATTCCTGCCGCTCCCACCTACACCCTGCCCCACACCCCAGCAGCCGCCCCACACCCCAGCCTCCCCACTCTGTCTTGGCACTCCTCGGGGCCGTGGCTGACCAGGCCTGCCCCAGCAGTGCCTGGGCAAGCTGTGTTCCCCCGCCAACAGTGCCAGTCATGTGCCAAGCCTGGCACAGCTCCCCATCACTGCTGCACCCACCCCAGCACCATGTGTGGAGCCCAGGCACATCTCCAGCTGCCTGGCATCATGCCCACCCCCACCCGGGGCCCTGCCCCATTCCCACCTGCCTGCCTTTGCTCTCCAGAGCTGACCAGGAGCATGTGCCCAGCTCCACTGTCTGCTGGAGCCCTACGGGCTGCCAGAAAGCAAGGCATGCTGGGCACAACTACCAGGATGTGGTGGGTTCTGGGGCTGGGTGGGCGACAGCTGGTCCCCACACCAAGAAGAGGCAGCGTTCAGCCTCCACACTGGGAGGACAAGACAGGGAGGAAATCCAGCACCCTCCATCCCACCACCTGGCACCCACAGCCCTGGGGACATGCTGTGAAAGGCATCAGCTCAGTGCTATCATCATGCTTCTCATATCTACCTGAAAAATACGAAATCCAGCGGGAAGCAGAGCAGCCCAGTAGCCCCCATGGACCCTGTCGTGGGCAGACAAGCCATGGCCTTTCGCCCATAGGTGAGCATGGACGAGTGGCACTCCGTCTGCCATGCACACGCTTTCACCACCCAGCATCCCACAAGAAATCAAACTGACGGGACCTGCAATTAATACCCGCGATAGAATAGAGCTGATTATAATTGGCACAATAATTATGTTACACCTAGGGAAGGGTCTAAGCAGAAAGCCCTGCAAAAGAGACTCTTTGTCTTTGCTTTTTCGTTTTCTCTCCAGCTCGCAGGTTATAGCCAGGAATGGGCAAACCCTCTTTTAATGGACTCTTAATAATGCTGTAATTTCCCTTTGCAGGGAAAGTTTTCCAAACAGTCAAAGATTCAAAACAAAGCAATGATTGTTCCTATTAGCATTAAATTCTACTCTGGGAGAGAGAATAAATCAAGCAAGGGGATCCAATTCAAAACAGAACTATAAAAAATCCAATAATGATTTTTTAATATTAATAAGAAAAATATATTGTTATGCACCCTTAGCATTTAAACTTCTAATCCAATCAGCGCAAAGTGCAGAGATAAATCACAGCCGCAGAGGAGAAGGGAACAACCATCAAGCAGGCAGCAATAAAATGCTGTCTTACATCCCTGGGACAGGCATAGGTTTGACAGTCTCAAAAAAAAAAAAAAAGCCAAAATTTATGAGCCTGTCGCTCCGCAGGCTTGTTAATTCTTTCCCTGCATCTCCGCATGCACCCTCCACCTGGGGCAGGGAGGGCACAAGGCCCAGCTCCAGCCAGGCAAGGCAAACAGAAGGTGACAGCAGGCATCCTGGCTGCCTGACCCCTCAGCACAGGTGCTGGAGCTGGGACTTGCCCTTCTTCATCCTGCTTAAACCCACTCCCCGCAGCCATCGGCTCTGGGCACATCTGACTGGCTGTGCAGCAAGGATGGGATGATTCCCAGGGCCCTGTAGCCACAGGGGGAAGGAGCCAGCGGATTCCCTGCTAAAGGAAGACCCAAGCATGACCCCAAGTGAGCACAGTCCCAAGCACAACCCCAAGACAGTGCCAGTCATGGTCTCCCCAACTCTCCAATCACCAGGGGTTGTGCTGGGAGTTGCCAATCCTGGAATACCACACACATTCGAGAGCCAGAGCAGGGGTGCTCGAAACATCAGTGCACACATTCCTGCTCCTGTCAGCATCAGCAAAAGCTGGTGTGGAGCCAGTGGTACCCACACAGGCCCCGGTCCCCCTCTGCTCCCTGTCGCCCCATGCAGAGGGGATGGCTGGCAGCCCTTCCCATCCCACAGGTCTGCGCAGGCAGAGCAGCAAAGCACATTGCCATGCAACCATTCTATGGAGGCAGCCGCCCCGTCAGGCTAGCAGATACCCCAGCTTTGCCAGGGTCACAGTACAGGAATAATCCCAGTAAGGCCCCCCTGCAGCTCAGCCATGCCATCCTTGTTGAACTCATTACAGATAATGGCCCCACAATTCACCGCTGATGCAGCTGGGCTATTCACCCTGATTTATCGGCTCCAGCAGACAATGCGCTGCCATGGGGGCCAGCCACAAAACTGGGTGAACAGTGAAACACCACAAAATGTGGCCAGCGGGTCTCAGCTTCCCTTGTGTCCCCCCAGACCTCAGAGCTCCTGCAAAAAGCAGCTACATCCAAGGAGAGGGAAATGATGAACCACAGCAGCGGGAAGGAGGAGCAGTGAAACACCTGCAGCTGGTCCTGGCCATGCGACAGCTGAGGACAAAAGACTTCTCAGCCACACAGGGAGTTCCCAGTCGTCTGGCAAACTCCTGATGCCATGAACCAGGGTGAGAGGGCATTTGGGGACAGGGGGACGGATATGCTATTCCTGCTGAGGAGCAGCCCCGGGCTTTGTTCCTGCCAGCTCCCCACAGCTGAGTGCCTGGGGTGGCTGATGTGGGGGCAAAAGATTAATTCCAGATCCAAACCTGACATGTTGTGGAGTGTTTCTGTTCCACATTCATTTCAGATGGTTTGGGCAGAGGGTCGGGGAGTAGGTGCCAGGCGTGTCCCTATGTTCCCCAGCTTGGCATTGCTTGGGTCCCATGAGGCCAGTGACATCCCCATCTCAGGGTAGCAAAGCTGCTCCCTAAGAAGTAGAGGGCATCCAAGCCCCCGTCACTTTGAAGTACGTTTTAAGTTAAAAAACAGAGGTGATATGTCCCTGCACCTGGCTTTAGGGCTCTCCCGCTGCCAACAGTCAGGGCTGAGGCGGCTGCACGGTCCTCAACATGGACCAACAAGTGGCACTGGGAGCATGGGGCTCAGCAGCTGGGCCATCCAGACAGGTGACCCAGAGGCTCAGCCTTCCACTGCAGGGGTGCCTACCAAGCCTGAGGAGGTGGAAACCCCCATCTCCACACTGCCCTGATGCCCCTGCCAGCCTGGCTGCTGGAGAAGATGCCATTGGTTCCCAGGGCGGCACGGCCATCAGCACTGGGAAATGCTCGGGGACCTTAGAGAGCGAGAACTGCCACCACCCACAGCACTGCAAAGTTTCCCCACTGGACTCGGAGGAGGATCTGGCACCTTGGCACGCAGTGCCCATCCCTGGCACCAGCCCTCTGGGATCTCAGCAGTGCCAAGACTGGGCATGGAGCTGGCACAGCCCCATGAACACCCGTCTCCTCCATACCCCGGGGCTGGGCCTGGCTGCAGCCTCCTCCCAATCCCAGGAGAGGAGCCAGACTCCCCAGGAGACAAAAAGGCTGCCCCGGGAAAGGCGAGGGTGCCTGGCAGCGCCAGGCTACACAGCCACGGGGCCATGGGCAAGGGGGTGTGCCTTCTAGGGGGGCACCCAGAGTCCAGCGGAGAGGTACCCTGTGGGGAAGTGGGTGAGCAATGGGGAGTTTGGCGGGGTGGGGGTTTGAACTTTTGAACCAGCAGGCAGGAGATCAGTGCATTACCTTAACGCGAGTTAAAAATAACCGTCTCCTCTCTTGAAATGAGCCTGTCTGCAATTACAGCTTGGCATGTCTGCTCCGGAGCGTCCCCGGACTGGCACCATGCCAGGTGGCAGGCAGCTCCAAACAACCCTCGCCTTTCTCCTCTTTCTTGGGGTTGGCTTTTTTTCTTTGTTTTTTGTGTTCAGATTTGGGTTTTCTGGTTTTTTCCTTCTCAGTAAATCAAAGGTAGCTCCTCAGTGCCCTGTCTGTGACTCCCCACCACCCACTGAGGTACAGCCATGTCTTCAAAAGCACCCAGCCCCTGTGGTACCCCCTACCCCACAGCAAGCCAATGTTGTCCCCCTGGTCCCCAGGGACAGGGGACACTGCTAACCAGCCCACGCTCCCAGGTGGGCTGTGCAGCAGCACAAGCCAGCCCAAGGCATGTTGGAGGGTCCTTCCTCACACTGCTCTTGCACACCTCACGCACATCTGACTGCAACATGCGGGTGAGAGCGCACGCTGCAAAACCATTGCATGTGTGCTGCGTGTGCACGTGCTGCACCACAAATGTACGTGCACAGGCGAGCAAGGAAACACATTCAAATTCAGCTGTGCGTACACAGGTGGCGGGTGCCCCACTGCATTGATGCCCCTAGCTCCCTGTGCTCTGCCCAGCCCTGTGGGCAGGTGTCTGCAAGGGTTTGCCCACACCAGGGTACCCAGGTGATGGACCCATCCCCCCACTGCCAGCACCCAGGGCTGTTTGGGAAACCTGCTCTGCCCGCTGGGCCCGGGGCAGCAGTGGGCCAGGCTGCATCACTGCTGCATGGTACAAAGTGCCATCAACCCCGGCACCCGTGCCCAGAGGCCAACAGGCCACAAAGCCTGGGAGTCTCCCTGCTGCTGAGCCCCAATATAGCGCACAGATCCAAGCACAGCCAGGGCGTGCTGGGGAGGGGAAGGATGAGCCCTCTCCTGAAAATGTAGACAACAGACACCAACATAGAATCATAGAATGGTTTGGGTTGGAAGGGACCTTAAAGATCATCTAGTTCCAACCTCCCTGACGTGGGCAGGGACACCCTCCACTAGACCAGGTTGCTCAAAGCCTCATCCAGCCTGGCCTTGGACACTCTCAGGGATGGGGCATTCACAGCTTCTTTGGGCAACCTGTTCCGGTGCCTCCCCACCCTCTCTGGGAAGAATTTCTTCCTGATAACTAATCTAAATCTCCCTGCTTTCAGTTTAAACCCAGTAACCCTTGTCCTGTCACTACAGGCCCTTGTAAAAAGACACACACCCCCAGCTTTCTTGTAGCCCCCTTCAGGTACTGGAAGGCTGCAATTAGGTCTCCCTGAAGCCTTCTCTTCTCCAGGCTGAACAAGCCCAATTCTCTCAGCCTGTCCCCATGGCAGAGGTGCTACAGCCCTCTGAGCATCTTCGTGACCTCCTCTGGACTTGCTCCAACTGGTTGATATCCTTCTTATGCTGAAGGCTCCAGAGCTGGACACAGCACTCCTGGTGGGGTCTCACGAGAGCAGAGTAGAGGGGAAAAATCGCCTCCCTCGACCTGCTGGCCACACTTCTGATGCAGCCCAGGACATGGTTGGCTTTCTGGGCTGCCAGCGCACACAGCCGTCTCATGTTCAGCTTCTCATCCAACAGTACCCACAGGTCCTCCTCCTCAGGGCTGCTCTCAATCCGTTCTCCACCCAGCCTGTACTTGTAGTTGAGATTGCCCCGACCCAGGTGCACGACCTTGCACTTGAGACATCACACTGTCCGGCTGCTAACCCTTCTAGGGCAGCCTCCAGTGCACAGCTCCACCCAACAGGACAGCACCCCTAAGGTGGCTGGACGCTCCACCGCATGCAACAGGCCACAGGATACCAGAGCATCCCTACTGGGAGGGAAGGGACCAGCCTGTTTTGGGGGTCCCCACACCCCCTCCCAGCACTGGCAGCCACCTCCTCCTCCTCCCACAGCTGGAGAAATCAAGCTTTGTGCCGGGGCTTTCAGTTCTCCTAGCTGGCGCCCAGCCAAGGCACCACATAATAATGAACAGATGCTGTCCAAAATGAGCTTCAGCGGCAGACAGGCGAGCCTCTCTGCGTGTCCTTCCATAACCCAAAGTGGCTTTCACCTCAGCACTAAGCAGGCACCTTCAGCAGGAGAGAAGCTGATGGGAAGTGTTGGCTAATTAAAAGTAGTGAGATCAAGGAGTGGTGAGCCCACCGCCAGTGGGTCCAGGAGGGCAGGGGGGAAGACAGCTGCATCCATGCAGGCACAGCTGGGGTGCAGTGGAGTGGCAAGGGGGAGACCCCATTCCAGCTCCAGAGCATCCCCATGAAACACCCAAGGGCACAGTGACACCAAAGCTTGGGGTGGGCCCTAGGGATGGAGGGGCCAGCCTGGGGCTGGGGGTCTGACCATGCCCAGACCCTGCTGTGGCAGTGGGGAGATTCATCCCCTTCCTGTGTGCTCCCTCTGCAAGGACACAGTGGTGACAGGGATCAACCCTGCTCCTGAAGCCTGGGGGACCTCTGGCTGACAGCAGCATCCCAGCGAGGATGTCACCGGGATCAGAAGCCAGGCCAAGGAGCTTCACAGCTCACTCCCACATCATGCATGGCCCAAACCACTGGGGGCACAACTGCCCTGCAAAATATTTACAAGGCTTTTTAAGTACAAAGCCAAGCATCAGGACATTCGCTTCCCTGCCCAGGATGCTGGTCCTCCCATCACAGCACCAGTCAAGTGGGAGAGAGGGATGTGCACAGGGATGGAAGGAGATAACGTCCAGCTGCAAGCACTCTTCTAGGCTGCAGGATCTTAACTGTAGTTTATATTCCAGCGGTTATTAAAAATAAAGGGGAGGGGGTGTGTGTGTGCAGTGGGGAAGCTAAGAGCAGAGCAAGCTGTTCATTTGCAGCCTTTCCCTTGGGTTTAATAAAGCCCCACTCACTGCTGTAGTATCATTTTTATGCTATCATAAAGCTGGACCATTTAGCAGGTTTGTGTTACTTCAGCAGTTAGCGCTGCATGAAAAGCGATTCCAGAAGAAGGGAGGAAAAAAATAGAAGGAAGATGAAAACCTCCAAAAGGAGATAGAAAAACGAGACTGGAAGGAGGAGAGAAGCCTGGGGGATCCCTCATAGCTGTGCCACCAGTGGCACTGGAGCTCATCACAGTAGCTCAGGGGGAAGTGAGCAAGCTCCCCCATCCTCATGTGAAGTTGGGGACAGTCAAGGAGTCCCCTGCTCCAGCCCTGGGATGCTAAAGGTTTGGGCACCCCCACTCAGCATCCTAGGGGGACCCCACCTGTATTGTGGGAAAGGGTTGGGAGCTCTCCTCACATTGGGGGACCCTCAGGTGCGTCACGTCCATGGGGATTGGAGAGCCAGGGCAGCTTCTCCGGGTGCTGTTTGGGGGAGGAAACAAACGGGTTTCCCTGAGATGCAGGAGTTGATGGCTCCTCCCAGCTCTGCTTGGCCCCCAGGACAGCTGGGCTCCCCTGGCCCTCTGCTTCTGGCTGCGGACAGCTCTGCGGGGAACATCAAGCTCTCCATGCTGCTGGAAAAATCTCCATACGTGGAGAAGATGGGGATACGTGAACCAAGCTGAGCCAAGCCAAAGCACCTGATGGGACCCCTGACCAGGCAGCCCTCATGCTCAGCCCGGTGCCCCTGGGGCCATGCCCTCTGCTGAGCCCACCAGCCAGGTGGCATGCACGCTGCTAATCCCAGTGCAAATGGGAGCAAGCCTGCTGTGCAATCCCAGAGCCATGTCACCCCTGGAACTGTGTCACCCCATCTCCCCATAGCTCCTCCCTTGCCACTGTGCCACCCCTGCATGACACAACCCAGGCTGCCCTCTGCAAGGGGAAAGTTGTCCCTGGTGCTGGTTTCCAGCCACTCCAGCCACATGGGGCAACATCCCAGGCAGATGCACTAGCCCCAATACCAGAGGGGAAGGACAGGGGCTGGGGCAGGGGGTGGCAGCAGCCACAGAGCAGGCAGAGCCAGGAGCAGCTCCCCTACACGGTGCTCTTGCCATGTCCACGCGATGCCTGGTGAGGTTGTGCTCTGCTTCCCTCTGCTAGCAGAGACAGGGCTGACCCTTGGCTGTCTCCATGCCCAGCAGGGCGGTGAAGCACCCCAGCACACCCCAAACCCAGGGGCAGCAAGGCGTACTCAGACCACACTCCCAAATACCCTTTCCACACCTTTTTCTCCCTAATTAATTTGTATCCTGCCCTGCAAACGGGAAAGTAGCACTTGGGAAGGGTCTCTATGGCAGCCCCCAGCACTGAGCACACTGTGTTCCTGGCTCCCATGGGCTAGCAGGATCCAGCAGCCCTGGCCCCCCCGCCACCAACCTGGTGGTGATATAAAGGAGGAGGAGGTGTAGGGGAGGGCTGGGAAATTAAGGTTTTCAGAGCTGTCAGAGCCACATCAAACAGGCATCCTCCAGCTGATTGCTTGATTGTTATATTTTGGATGTCAAACCAGAGCAAGCAGAAACCTTTAAAATGCATCAGTGCCGCTGCCTTTTTGACGGAGGGTGTTGGTTTCCCATTAACAAGTGGAAAGCGTGAGCTGGAGCAGAAAACTTCAAGCGCTTTGGAATTGATAAAATAACAACTCCCTAATTAACCAGAACTGTCAGTCAATGGGTGCCTGCTGCCCTGCATCAGGAAGCAGCAGCAGTTCCCAGTGCACAAGGCCAACGTGGTGGCCCAGCCCGCTGTGGCACAGGGAGCACCGGGGGATGCTCAGCCTGGGGAGGCAGCAGCTGGAACATCCTACCCTCCCCATTAGACAAACCTGGGTCCTAGTCCTGACGCTGAGCATGGCCAAGGTGTTTAGATGCAGTGCCTCAGTTTACCTCACCATAAACCCTTGTAATGCAACCTGCAGTTTGGCAGGGAAGGAGAGGCCTGACCCCACAATGCACCCCTTACCCACCTAGAGATAACTAACCAGCCTGGGGCAAGTCATCCCCAACAGACATATCGGACACCATGGCCAGGTGTGGGTGCAGCATCCCCGTGGCCAGCTGGTTGCGGGAAAGGGTCCTGCTGGAAAAGCCCTCCAGTGCTAAAGCAGGGCGGGGAGGATTGGAGAAGTCCTGCTGGAACAGCAATAGTACAACCAGCATGCCGCGGAGACGCCGTGCTCTCGGCTGGGCTCCCAGACCTCTGTCATCCCACTCTCCCCTGCATGGGAAATCTGTGAAGGAACTAATTAAAGGAGCAGCCCATTACCCGAGACCCCCCTCCAACACTGCTGTGCTGGGTAATGAAACACTTTAAACCCGCAATGCTTCTCCCAGGCCTGGGGCAGGAGGGACGTGGCATCTCCAGGGGCTCTTTAATAAGCTGCCAGCAGCTTGTTACTACAAAACTGACTGCCCAGCACCGGGTGCTCCCGCAGCACCAGGAGCTGCCAGCCTGCCCTGGGGGAGTTGCTTGAGGTCACCCAGGGGGTCTGGGGCAGGGGACAGCCAGGAGGAACACAGGGATGCGGGGAAGGTGTTTAAACTCTGACACACTGGTGTCCAGCAAGACCACCAAGCAAAGGGCGTCTCCACATGCCACTCCTCGCCCCAGGGCTGCTGCCAGCCCTCGCACTGCCTGCCCCAGCTGGGGATCAGGTACCTGTGGCATCTGGACAGGTCCCAGCATACCCTGCCCTGCCCAGCCCGGCACTCAGGCAGGTCAGGCAGGGCATTTTGCGGGGCAGCCCTCCACCCTCCCATCTGCTATGTGACGGGCCAAGCGCTGGGCTGGGAGATTTAAGTCATGGTGCCAACGCAGGGGCAAGCAGTCTGCTGGCAGCAAGCAAGCAGCAGTCAAGCAGCAGACCCACCTGCCTGCAGCCCAGGAAACATAGGCAGAGCCATGGCGGAGCCAGTCCAACCCGAGATAGGCCAGGAAGGTGGAGAGCATCCCATCCCAGAGTGCATCCAGGCGAGATCACCCAAGCAAATGGCCCCTGCAAATACCCCTTCATGCCCCACAGCAGCTGGACCCTGAGCCTGTCCTCCTCCACCTACATATCACACACCATGAAGCCTCTGGAGACACAACCCCCTCAAGAAAGCCAAACCCCACGTCAGGTGAGGGGGCTCCACTGGTATTAAAGTGCACCCTGGGCAGCAGCAGTACCCAGCAGTAAAGGGACACAGACCAGGCACCGTCCCTACCTCAAGGGACATGGGACACCAGGAAGGGCGTGGGTGCAAGGGACAGGGCTGAACAGCCCATGTTGCTCCCACACGCTCCCTGGTGGAGGCTTTGCCAGAAGAAGGTATTGGCTTGTGGGTCTCCCGTGGCTCTGGGACACTCCAGGGTGACAGCTGGCATGGGGAACAGCCACTCCTGCTTTCCCAGGAGGATACCCTCGAGGGTCACCTCTGCCAGGGCTGATGCAGGCAGACAACGCTGCCGTCACAGCCTGCCCTCACCCAGGGGCCAAAGCTGGTGCTGGCGTAGGCGGGACAGGAAGCCTTGTGCCACCTTGCACACCTGCAGACACACCTGCGCGTTGCCACTGTCCCCTGCACATGCCCTGGCATGCCCAGAGAGGACACGGGTCACTCCTCCACCCTGTGCAAGCTGCAGGTGGATCAAACCCCAGTACTAGCCAGTGACAAGGATGGCTGCTGTCCCCACCATCTGTGCCCAGGGTCTTTCCCACCCGGGCAGAGATTTGCCCAACAGCTTTGGCTCGTGTGCCATCACCAGAGACATGAGCATTCCTTTTCCACACTCCTGACCGGCCACGGCCGGGCAAACAAACTTGTTCACAGCTCTGTCCTCTTGCCCTTGCTTCCCTGGCCTGCTCCTCAGGGACACGCAGCTGGGGTGTCCCCAAGCATCTCACACTGCTGGTGACACACACGGCTGCCCAGGAATCCCTTCATTCCTCAATCCCAGCCCTCCCAGCTACCAGTCCAGAGCTGACAAACACCCCTGCCGTGTCCTCAGACTCCATCAGAGCATCTCCTCGACTGTTCCCAATGGGTGCGAGTGTTAAGGAGACCCTTCTGCCCCAGTGCGTGCTCAAGGCCATGCAGGTCTTGCCCCAGGTGGAGGTTTGAGTGGCCCACACTCAACTGCTGCCTCCACAGCCCCCGATACCGTCCCTGGTTGAATCTCCACACCGAGGGGACACTGGCTGCCCCCTGCCCACCCATCACGACCAGGGCAAGGCAGAGAGGATGCCCAGCCTTCACACAACACCAGCTCCCACGGCCCGGCCTCAGATGCCACAGAGTCCAGCCTCTCTGCCTCAAAAGAGCACTGTTTGCAACCAAGAAGGACCCCCCAAGCAGGCCAGATCCGTCCGCCTCTGACGGAGCCAGGGCACCGGTGCCAAGGCCACAGGCTGATACTACAGCCCCCAAAGCCTCGTTACACACTAATCACACTGGAGGTGACAGGGCTTAGGGGAGGGTTTAAGAAAGACAGTCTCCTTTTTACTGACACCATCTGGACACAGACGATCTATCTTTTCCCCCTCCCAGCGCAGAGCGGGGTGAGCGCCAGCCGGAGGGGCAGTCGCCGGTGTGACCACCCCAGGACCCCGCACTCCCCGTGCCCTCGCCCAGTGCCGGGATGGTCGGTGTGATGCAGTCCCTGCGGCACCGGGTGAGAGGGGTATTGCTCCCCGTGCCAGGGATTTCTGACAAGTCCGCGGTGCCAGGCTGGAGCGGAGCGGGCACAGCCGCCGCGGAGCCGTGGGGCCGTGTACTGTCTGCGTGGCCCCCGGGGGCGGGACGCGGCCCCGGGGATGGCAGGGGCTGAGACGGGAGAGATGTACTGGGTAAAAGTGCACCATTTTTACCCAGAACTGGGTAGGAGCCAGCCCGGAGACACCTGTTTGGGGACAGCCCCCCGCCTTGGGCTGCCCTCCCGGGCACGCCGCCGGCACCGAGGGACCTGGCACGGGGGGCCCGCAGGCAGGGACAGGCAGAGCCGCGGCGGGACTGCCCTTCACCGTACCCGGCGCTCGCGGAGAGGGGCCACGGCCACGCTCCCCGCCCCCCTCGCCCCGGCCTGCCGGGGAGGATGGCGGCACGGCGCTCCGGCTCGGCCGCGACACCCAGCCCGAGGCCAGCGGGTGAACCGAGGACAAGCCCAACGCTGCCGGGCACCAGCTGTCCCCACAAACTTGACCGAGCCCTTATCCCCAAAACCACGAGGAAAGCGGGGATTCCCGCCCAGCCCCAACCAGAGCCAAGCTCCGGCTGCTCCGGGGAAAGCGTCCAGGCTCCAATGCACCTTCGGAAGCGGGGTGGGGAAAGTTGGGCTGGGGTTGGGGTCGGGGGAGTCAGGTACCTTCCAGCCAGCGGAGCTGTTGCTGTCTCCTTTATCCTTAAAGTAGGGGACGTATCGCACCATCCAGTCGTATATCTGCGAGAGGGTGAGGCGCTTCTCCGGCGAGCTCTCGATGGCTTTGGTGATGAGGTCGGCGTAGGAGAGGTTGCCCCAGGCGTTCCTCCGGGAGGTCTTGGCCTTGCGGAGCTGCCCGACGTCCGCGCCGGGGGGCGGCAGGGAGGCGGCGGCGGCTCTGCGCTCCGCCGGGGCCGCCGCGTTTTCGGCTCCCTCCCCGCCGCCGGCCGCCAGCGCCGGGGGTCCTCCCGCCGCGCCCCCATCCTCCTCCTCCGCCGCGAAGTCGGGGTGGGGGAGAGGCCAAGTGCAGGACCGGGGCCGGCTCTGCGGCTCGAAATCCGGGTCGATCTCCACCTGATGCGCCTGGAGCTTTTCTTCCATGGTCCCCTCCCCGCCGCTCCCCACCACCCCCCAACAACCCCCTCCCCGAAGTACAGTCGGTTTCCACCCAAAAAAGAAAAACAAAACACAAACAACAACAACAAAAAAAAAAATAAAAAAAAAACAACCCCAAAACACGAGAGGGAGAGGAGTGCGAAGAAGGGCTCCAAGCTCGGATAGAGGGAGAGAAGGGAACAAGGAGCCGCTCCGTGCGCCAGGTCCTGGAGGGGCACAGGCGGCGGGGGTGCAGCCCGAAGTCCGGCGGAGCTCTAGAAGGCGGCTCTGCCCGGCTCCACGCCGAGAAACGGGAGGCTAACGGGAGAGACGAGCCGGGGGGGATGCTGCATATTCATCGGTCGCCTCTCCGGCCCCGGGCGAGACGGCGGGGGGGGGGTGGGGTGGTGGCTTTTGGTTTGGTTTCTGTTGGTTTGTTTGTTTGTTTGTTTTTTTACCAGCCGCGGAGCTCCGGAGTCGTTCCCGGCACAATAGGCAGCGGGGCGGCTGCGGGCGGGCAGGGCGCGGGGGCTGCCGCATCCATCGGCGGAGGCTGCACCGGGCTGGCGGCGCGGTCAGGCAGCAACAGATGAACCGGAGCGACCGGCGGCGGGCGGCATCCTCGGCCGGGGACCGGCGTACTCCGGAGCCGGGTGGCGGGGCACCTGGGCGGGGAGAAGCGGGATGGATGGTGGGCAGGGGGGGAGCCTTTGGCACGGCGGACGCGCAGCCTCCTCCCCGGGCGGCTCGGGGCCGCGGCGGGCGGCCCGGAGCTAAGTCCGGCGGCGCGGCAGAGCCATGCTGGCGGGCGGCACGCACCTGACAGCGCCGGGCGAGGGCGGCGGCGGCGGGCGGGCGGGCGGCTCCCCGCCCCTACGCCCCCCCGCTCCGATTCAGCGGCCGCGCACCTGCCCGCCGCCGCCGCCGCCGCCGCGCTGCCGCCACGGCGCGGGCGGGCCACATGCTGGGTCGGCCGTCGCCTGCTCGTTCGTTTGTTCGCTCCCTTCTTCCCTCCCTCCGCCGTGCCTGTCCCCGAATGCGGGCGCCGCCGTGACACAGGGGGAGGGCCCGGAGGGGCGGGAGGAAGGCGGGGGAGGGGAGTGCCCCAGCGCCGCACGGGGCAGCGGCGGGGCGGGACGGAGCAGAGCGCCCCGACACCGCGCTCCCCGCCCCGGGTCGCGGACCCCCGCCGGGGGTAGCGGCCCCACGTGCGCCCCGGGCGCCCCCCATTGTTGCCCGAGCCGCCGCCACCGCCTCATTGGCGGGAGGTGCCCGGCAGACACGCCTCCCCGCCCGCCTATTGGCGCGGCGCCGGCGGGAAGCACCGCGGAGGCGGGGGAGGGGAAAAATTGGGGTTGGGGGGAGCGGGCCCTCCCCTGGGGTGACGTCAGAGGTGCCGGCTGCATCCGCGCGTCACCCCGGGCAACGCCGCCGCCGCGACCGGGAGGCGGGGCACGCCCCTTTACTACGGGTCACGCCCCCTCGCCCACCGCGGTCACGCCCTCACCGGCGCAGTCGGGGGAGACCCCGTGAACGGGCCCCACCCCCAAGCCGCGTACCCACGCCCCCTGGCTGGCGAACACGCCCCATCCGCGAAGCCCCGCCCACCTCCCACGCCCCGGGGTGGCTGTGCCCACGTAGGGGAGGCCCCGTGGGGTCGGCCCTGCCCCGCTCGCTCGCAGTCCCCTCGCCCGGGGGCCCAGCCCGCTCCCAGCCCCAGCCCCAGCAGCCCGGGCTCCTGGCGGGGCCGCTGACTTCTCGAGGGTGTCACCCTGGGGCATGAGGTAGCAATGAGCTCAGACCCACGAAGCCCACCCGGGGCGGATGCCTGCAGTCCCCCTTGCTCCGTCCTGGGCTTGGCCAGGCAGGCGACAGGAGGGCTTTGGGGGGGCACGCAGGCAGCTCAGTGCATCGGCACCTGCCTCTTTCCTCCTGCCCCGCACGCACTGCGGATCTTGTCCTGCCCATCAGCATGCACCCCTGCACCCTGTGGCGACACACACGTCCCACCCACGAGGGTGCAAATGTGCCCACCCTGCACCCACTGGGGACATACACCGGCTCCAGCACCCACTGAGGATGCATGCTTGATCCCTGCCTGCACCCACCTCCCTGCCTGTACCACACAGAGCCTCCCCCTGCACCCACTGGGGACACATACCTCCCCCTGCACTCACCAGGGACATAAGTGTCTGCAGCAGCTGCATGTTCCCACCCTTGCCACCTACCCACCATATGCACAGGCTCTCCCCTGCATCTTCCAGGGGCTGCTGCCTGCCTGTCCCACGCTGCCTGCTTTGACCATCCCCACTGCATCCATCCACGCCCACCATACCTCACTGACCCTGGGGACACTGTCATTGAGCAGCCTGGATCACCTGGGGCTTTGTCACTCTTGGTGCCACTAGCTGTGCCTGAAACAGCATCTTTAATTCCACAGGCACATCAGATACTTTTTCTGCAGTCCCATTCATTGTCCAAGGGGACGGGCTAAGGTTACCCAAGCAACTACGAAGCTGATGGTTCCAGCCTTGAAGTGCTTGGCCCTACAGCTCTAATAATGTAATAAAGTATAATATAATGTAATAAATATAATACAATATACAGGAGGGACTTGACAAGTGCTCTGTTTCACACCACCTGCAAGCGGTAGCAGTGGCTGCAGATGTCCCAGATGTCCCTGGGAGCAAAAGCCCAGATAGCTGGGGGCTGAGGTGTTGCATTCCCCAACCCCCTGCCATGCAGATGGGGACCTGCTGGCCAAGCCCCACATCTACTGGTTTAGATGGTCCAGCAGACATGCCCTGGCCAGCCTGCCTGTGGCCGCACAGCATGTGAGCTGCTAGAGCAGCCTCCGGACAGACCTGACCCTGAACCCCCAACCCTGCAGACCCCAGGGTGGAGCCAGCCTCTGCATCTCCCTGTGCCTTCTGGGAGCATTTCTCCTGGCATCTAACCCAAGTTTCCCTTGTTACGGCTTACACCCACGGTCTCCTTCCCCCACCACAAGGGCCCAGAGGCAGGATCGTTCCCTCCTCTCTCCTTTTGCCCACTTGCAGCCAAATGCCGTTTCTTCCCTCAGTCTTGCCTTTATTAGTCAAAACACTCCCACATTTCTCACCTGTTCTTTCCAGCCTCGTTTTTCCAGGCCAGGCTCAGTGCTGAGCCAGGTGGGAGGGCCCAGACTGCACAACCCCTCCTGTGCTGCTCCCATGGGTGCTGCTCCCTGCCCGGTGCTGCCCTGTTTCTCCAGTCTTTCTCCTCCTCCGCTGCAGTGGGTGCACCTCCCTGTGATTGCCCTGAGCCCCGTCACCCCTTTGGCAACAGTGCACAGGCCTCCCTGCCCGTGCTGCCAGGCCACCGCAGTGCTGTATCAGTACCTAATGCTGCAGAAACATGCTGGTCTTGCTCTCCTGCTGCCTCAGTTTCCACACCAGTAAAGCAGTGTTCACCCTTGCAGACAAGGATGGCTTCTGGCGCGGAAGGTGATAGGCAGGTTTCGGATGGCTTCGTGGCTCCTTGTCCCTAAAAGCAAATCAAAGCTGCCTGGAACTCCCAGCCCTGTCTTGCCTGGCGTCTCATCCCTGGCCTCCTCCCTCAGCCCCAAGGGTGAGGAGCAGCACATTTCTGCAGGCATGTTGTCCCAGCCAAAGCACCCGCAGGTCTGCGGTGCACAGAGGTGGGTGTTCAGCCCTCTACCCTGCAGCAGCGCAGGTCTGACTTCCAGCATCACCTTCCTGAGCACCTGGATAATTATCACTTAACCGCCTGGCACCAGGCAGGAGCACTGCCATTAAGCTAGCTGCATGCTGCCACCGTCCCCGTTAAGCAGCAGGTCTTGCTGCTCATCCATCGCTTTATGGCAAGAGGCAGTTTCAGCAGTAGGGCTGGGGGACACCGAGATGCTGCGTCCCTCCCCCACACCCCGGGGTGCCCCCTGGTCCTGGCTGCCCGATCCCATATGCCAGGCACCCACCCCACTGCATGGCCATGCCTGGGGAAGTGGGAGGGGGGGTCTGCAGGGTAAAAGTGGGGATTTCAGAGGTTTTTATCAGTCAAAACCCTCTCACCTCTCTCATCTGCTCCTCCAGCCCTGTTTTCCCAGGAGCCAGGATGAGCACCAGAGCAGCGGGTCTCAGGGGGAAGAGCAGAGCTGAACCTGGCTGGGCAGCAGCAGTAGCAGGGAAGGGGGTGATGGGGGTGGTTGGGACTGCAAGGTCCAGGCACTTATCACTCACCAACATCCTTCCCATGGCCAGTGCAGCCCTCAACGGATGCCATTTCCTGCTCTGTCCTTTCCCTGATGGATTCCAGCAGCTGAGAAGTGGGGCTCCTCTGGCCTTCAGGTTCCGGATCAGGAGCCAGTTTGTTCTTGATGATGATGATGCCACTCAACACCTTTGTCTATCATGTGAAGCTTCACAAAAGGAAGGGAACGGTTGCCTTAGACACATGTATCCAACTTCAGTAAGGTGCCCAGCACCTCCAAGGTGGGAAGAATGAGTCTGAAAGGGAAAGTGGGAGCTCAATGGGGATGGAGCAAGCAGGACCAGCTCTGATACTTCTGCCATACATGTGTGAGCTGCTCCTTGCAATTGAGGGTGGCAGTGAGGGGGGCTGTAGCTGCCCTTTCTCAGCAAATCACCAGATCTGGGCCCATCAGATAGATGCTCTCGTGCTTGGGGACTGGTACTGCTGCAAGACCCTGCAAAACTGGTCTGAATGGTCTCAATGATCTGAACAGGAGGACCTCCAGCATGTACCACGCTGAGCCCTACAGCATCTGATCCCCAGGGAAAATCTTCATTGGGAAGGGGGAATTAGGACAGCAGGGTTTGGGCAGAGCTGGTGGGAGATGATACCCACCAATGGAAGGCATGAGAGGAGAGGAGCCAGTTGTGGGATGAAAAGGAGGAGAAAGAAGGAGAAGGAGAAGGGCTGCTGCTTCAGGCATCTCCTCACCAACTTAATCTCGGGTAGGGTGGTACAGACTGAGCCCCTGCTACACCATCTCTCCTGCAGCTCTGGGCAGAGCCAAGGCTTGGTGTCCTTGCCCAGTGCTGGTGTCGCCTCCTGTCCTACCAGGTCAGCAGGACCTCCATCTTTCTTCCACCTGAATGATCCCCACAACATCCCTTGCAGACCCACACTGAGCTCTTCCCCCAGAGATTTACACATTAAGGCTGTTTTGAAGCCCTCATCTCTTTCACCATCCCTGCTAGGGGGTGCCCAGCAGCTACAGGGTCCAGAGCAGAGTCCCACGGGTGGTGATGGAACTGTGGGAGCCAGCGAGGGAGCCGAGGAGGGACTGTGCTGGGCAGTGCCCCACTAGAAGGCAGATGGGGATATCTGCCCACGCAAAAAAACACCAGCAGGCTCCAAGGACTGTATTTGTGACCAATTTGTCTCGCTCCCAAGGAAAAATCCAGCTTCAAGCATCGCAACACAGGGTACCTGGCTGCAAGGGTGCTCCTCTGGTGCTGTGGTCTGGCTGGGTGAGAGCTGAGAGAGTGGCAGCTGGGGAAAGGGGAGCACCTCCCAGCTCACCCCACAGCCCATCACTCTCACCTTAGGCCACTCCACCAGCACCCCCATCCCGACAGGAATCAGTGGACAAGATTTCCCATGGGTGTCTGCAGAGAGCCAGGGGAGAAAGTACCAAGAAAATCTCAGCAGCGTTCCAGGCATGTGCTCTGCACTAGGAGGCAAAGCCACCCGTGCAGCACGTCCTGTGAAATGAAAATTCACTCGAATGCTAATTCGGGCCTTTGAAACAACGCGTGTGATGATCGCAGAGTGCCTGGATGCGGCAGTGCAAACAGATCTCAAGCGGTGCGTATTAAAAAATACTTTCACGGAACATAAAGTGGAAGTTAAGTGAATGAAATGATAAAGTCAAAATGAAATATTTTTACTTTCTTGAAATGAGCTTGGTGTTTTGACATGATCGGAATAAACATTTTGACACTGCTGAAACAAGAAAGTCAAAGTGATGCTGCTAGACTTCTTCCTGGAGAAAATGGCAGCAAGATCGACAAGTTCCCAGGGAAAGATTTGATTCCAATAAACCCTGTTTTCTGATAGAAAACCATTCCAGACAATGTTTTCCTTGAGCCCTGTTCAGAGAGCAGGTTTCCAGCAGACACCTCGGGCACCTACCTGCCAGGCTCCTAAGTAATTTCCCAGAGCTGCATTAGGGAGGGAAAGCTGCTTCCATCCTGCCTGGGAAAAGGAGGGATGAGGCGGCAGGGATACATCCTTGTGCACCTTGGGATTGGATTCTCCAGTGTCTCATAAGGGCTGATGCTGAACCCTTGGTCCGCAAAAGGGGCACAGGCAGTCCAGCAGCAGCAGGGTTTGTCCCCTCCTTCTTGTCCGTGTTCATGCTCACATCGTGTCAAACCAAGTGCGTCATAGCAGGATTAAATTTTCCCACTTTTATTTTGGGAAATCTCAAGAATTAACGTTTTTAGTTAAAATCTAATATCATTGCGTTTTGAGGGGCTTGAGTTTTGCTGAAAAACCAAGCAGATACTTTAGGAATAGTCTCGTGTAGTTGATTGTTCCATTTTTTATGTGATACAAGTTGGCTAGAAAATTTCTGACCAACCTTTAGTGTACGCTATAGGCATATATACGTACACTCCAGAAGGAAGCAATCTAGGAAAATAATCTATTCTTTAACAATAGTAATGCTTAAAAATAGTTTTCAGTGCTAATTCTTGGTAGCAATTTCAGGTGATTAAATATACCTTTGCACAGTATCAAACGGTGTATGTCATGCAACAAGCTCATAAACCCTCTAATCTCACATTCTGGCACAGCTACCATGGCCAAACATGCAGGCAACAAACCTCTCCAGCCCAGCACACTATTCCCTGCCTCCACACCAAAAGGCAGCATCAGCTCCTTGTGCTCAGTATCACTCTGAGAGCTCACAGTCACTTGTCCCAGTCCCTGTCTCCCCAGGCATAGTCCACCATCATCTCAGTGTGGACCATTTCGGCAAGGACCTTAGGGGAATGTGGTCAGCTCCTAGCACTGGTGTCCCACAGATGAGGGCATGAAACCCGTGCCAGAGACTCACTTTTGGTGTGGATGCATCACTATGCCATTAGCACCCATGAGGTTATCAGCGGGCCTATGCCAATCCTGATGGGAAGCATTTACCGGCAGCTGAGCTCCTTCAGGGAGCCCCCTCCACCCTCCAGGTCCATATGGGGGACTGTGCCCCATGTCCCTAGGCTCTGCTTTGCCCTGTGCCCTGCCAGGGCCCTGCTGACTTGGAGGAAATCACCAGCAACCGCTAGTGCCTCTCCTTGTGGGTGCTGTTGGTGGCCAGTATAGGGGTGAGCAAACAGGCACCCTAGCCCCCGCAACCCTCCAGGCACCACACCGGGGGGTCCCCAACATCCCTGCTGGGCTTTGACAGCATCCACGGCAGGGGCTTGGTTACCCCTGAATTTGCAAGATTGATTCCTCAGACTATCAGTCACATTTTCTTCAACAGCTTCAACCTCTATTTGCATTTAGAGGTGAAAACATTCCTCTCAGAGGTTGCATGCTAATGCAGCATCCAGGAATCCCTGCATGATTGCTTCCTAGTTAGTCTCATCTGCCTGAGTGAACTGAAAACTGTTAAACACATTGAGTGTGTCAGACCAGATATTATCAGAAATAAGACTACCTTTTGCTGGCATCCACGGCTTGCAGACACACAGCAAAGAGTTATTTAAATCTTTTCCAGCTGTCTGCCATGTTTCCAGAGAGGCTCAGCTCTGACAGGTCTTTTAACCCTTCCTTTCCATAGGTGATGTTATTTTGGTTTTCTCTTTCCTCTCCTGGGCTTCAGGAGTCACTGTTGGCCTTGCCCAGCTCCCCATGGTCCAACCACCCCTGCGAATTAGTCTCCCCTGCATCAGAGATGTCTCCCACCACCCTCCACCTTGCTCACACACCCAGCAGCCACCCTAGCTGGAGGTGGCCCTGGCTGCCCCGGATGCCCACAGCCAGTTCCCTTCCCTCCGGTTTTGGATCCCCCAAATGTAACTCTGTGCTTCACATTTCAATTACAAATCCCAAAGCCTCTCCGTCATCAGCCTGCAGCTGTGTCGTCCCTCCCCACCCCAGCTTGGCGCTCTCCCTACCGCTGCCTCCTCCGAGCAGGGCTGCATGGCTGCCTTCCCAGAGCACATACTGAATACGCTGTTTCACGAGCCTGCCTTGGAGCATGAGCAGGAATCAAGAGTAAAACCGCAGTTTGCATGGCCAGCGTGTTTGAGAAGGGCCATCTGGCTGGGCTTGTGGTCCAAGCTGAATTTGCTGGATAGTTTTGAAGGTCACTGAGCAGGGACTGAACATGCTTCCGTGTTTATATTTTCACATATAAATACCTACACCTCCAAGGGAGAGAGCAGGAGCATATACCTGCAGGAAGGGGCTATGCATGCCCTGCCTGTCAAAAGGGGAGGTGGGCAGCACCCTGGAGCAAAGAAATGTGGCCGTAGGAGATTGGGCAGAGACATACATGCACACATATGCATACAGACACCTGCTGACACACCCGTGTGTGCCCTCATACGTATCTCAAGCACATTCACATGTGCCTGCACCCATGTACATGTACATGCATGCACACACATGTGTATGCACATGCACCATGCACGCACATGCACCTGCTCAGAGGCATTGGTTCTTCCAGCTGGTACAGGCTCCAGCACCAAGCTAGGTTGCTCTGGCTGCCCTGGGCCACACTACTCTTGTAAGAGCCATTGTGTCCGTAGGCTCCAGAGAGCCTTTCATGTCCCCACAGCAGCCAGGAAGAGGACAGGCATGACCCAAGATCCCCAAGACCCTCGAAGACCCCTTGCTCTAGGTTTTCCTATGCCCTTCCACAGCCATCCAGGCTTCTCCTACACTGCACAGAATGGGATCCAGCACCCAGCTGCAGTGCTCAGGACCTTCTCCAGCCCTGTGCCATTCTGACAGGACCAAAGCTCTCTGCTGCTTTCCTGGAGAGCCCCAGGGAAAAGCTCTGGGTTCCCACTGCCGCTTGATACTGTCCATGTGCCTGCACCACGCCAGCCATGCAGTCCAGCCATCTCCCTTTGCCCCTCAAAGGGCAAATGCTCAGTCATCAGCCAGGAATGAGAGATCCTGTGCGTGCATGGATCCTTTGCGTGCACCCCCAGGTGGGGGTGGAGTAGGCAATGCTGAGGTTGCAGGGAGCTGAGAGCAGCGCTGTGTGGGACAGGAGATTTGCTAGTCATTGCACTCCTGGGTCTCTGCACTAGGCTTATGTCCGTCTCCACTCCCACACACTCCTGCAAGCCAGTGCGGAAGATGCTGCCTCCCCTGGGCAGCCCTGCTTTGGATGCAGGGAGAGCAGGAAGGTCCCATGCATGGGAGAACCCGTCCTGAGGTAAAGACGCAGCTGGTGATGCCGCAACCCCAGGCAAGCCTGCAGAGGAGCCGAGGCTGAGCTGGGTAGGCGCAGGAGGGCCAGATGATGGAGGGCTGGCTGTCTCCCCATGCCTTGGGACCCTCTGCCGTGCCTTGGTGAGGTGGAGGTGTGCTCCGTGTCAGGGACACGCAAACCCTCCCCAGGCAGCCCGGTGGCTCTTCCCTTAGAGACTGCGCTCACAGCCCGGGGCTGGCTAGGCGGTGAGTGTATGCAAAGTAGGGGTGTCCCCAGGGCTGCCTCCAGGTCACCACACAGGACTGAGTCCTGCACCCAGAGCCTGGGCAGCCCAGCCTCATCCCACTGCATCTGCACCCCGTGCCTGGTCCCCACTGGGCTTCTCCCCGGGGCTGCACTCTCCCCTCGCGCTGAGACGCTGCTTCCTCTCCTCGCCCAGACGAGTGGGCAGCCCGGCCATGCTTTGGTGGTTTCTCACCCACAGCCCCCAGTGCCATGAAACCCAGCCGGAGCTTCCGCCGGCGCTGAGAGGCATTTCTCACCGAACTCCTCGTGCCAGGGAACATCCCCCGCCTGCCAAGGCCCCACCTGGGGTCGGACACCCCCTCCTGCCGGACGCCCATGGAAGCCCGCGGGAGCACGGCAGCCAGACGGGTAGTGCCTGCACCCTCGTGGGAGGGAGGGGGATGCCGAGCGCCCGCACTGCCAGCACGGCTGGGGGGGCAGCCCGGGCGGCAAACGGCCCGTGCGAGGCGGGGGTAGGGCGGCCGAGCGGCTCAGCGCAGCGCCCCGTCCCCTCCCGGCCCCTGCCGGGGCCTTGCCGAGCAGCTGGGGGCGGGTGCTGCGGTTCGGCGAGTCCCCGGGCCGGGCCGCGCTGGGTGGGCAGCGCCCCTCCCGCGCGGCCTCCGCTCGGCCCCGCTCGCCCCACGGCGAGGGGCCCTGTCGGCGACAAACCAGGGTGGTGGGCGAGGGGATCGGAACAGCCCCCGGGCAGGGACGCCAAAACCCGTGGAAAATCACAGTTACCTGTGATTTCTTAAAGGGCTAAGTGGGGTGTCACACACATCCCCCGCCCGTTTGTGCTGGTATTTGTCAGAGGGTATTTTCAAAGAGCGCGGCGCTGGGGCTGAAGTCAACCCATGCTCCAGCATTCCTGCTCGGCCAGCGGGACCTGCTGACCCGGCCGGATGGGTCGGATGGACAGGACGTGCAGTTCGCTGCCCCGGAGTGAGAAACGCCAGGATTTCCAACAGCTCCCCTCCCGGGACGCCCCAAAGCCAGGCGCGTCGCTTGCGCCAGTTGCTCAGCCGCTCACGAGGCCCCGTCCCAAGCCATCCCGACGTGCGAGCCCATCCGCAGCAAGCCTGGCCCCCGCCGCGGCTGAGACGTGGCCCGAAACCTGGGGCCGAGCCCCCGCGCCAGCTCTACTCCTCGTTCTGCAAACAAACTGCGCTCCGTGCCGGCGCAGGAGGCCCCACCCTGCACGGAGCAGCCTGAGGATGCGGTCACCTGCTCCCTTATTGCCCGGGGGTCAATTCCCACTACTGGCTTTTTGCTTCCAGCCTGCAGCCAATGCAGACTTTCTGCCTTCCCCAGCCCCCTCTTTTCATGCCTGCCTCAATTTCCCCTAACACTGGTGTAGCTTGCAAGAGCTGAGCTGGTGCATGCAAGGGCTGGGGGGGGGGGGGGCAGTGCATGATAGGCACTGCTGCAGCACAGAGGATTGACAGGCGAGCTCCTGGTCAAGGGCAGGAAGGGACCTCTGAGATCTTATCCTCAGGCCGTACGTGCACCAACACTTGCTAACTCCAACCCATGCAGTCCCCTCGCAAAACCTGGCATGCCCTCGGTACCCAGGCACATGGCGATGTACTGCAGCAGCAGCCTGGGAGAGGTGCAGCAGGGCGGGTCAAGCATCTCATAGCAGATTGAAGGGTCAGGACAGTCCAGGCATCCTGACCTAACCTTTGGGAAGCACTGCCTCCAGCCAGCCTTGGATGGGAGTCCTTCATGTTGGATTTGAGTGGGCTCTCCACCTGTCCTCCCATGCTGAGGGCTGGTGGCCAGTTACTTCTGGAGTTATGGCCTACAGTCAAGGACCATGAAAAGTGTGTGCCACAGGTACCTTGTCCTGCCTGTCTGGGGCTCTTTTCTCGGGGTACAACCACAGGGAGACCCTTCGTGGTGGTGGTGAGCAACTGCCCAGGTTAGGTGGTCATGATGTGCCTTCCACAGGCCCTGGGGAACCAGGACATTTGCCATCAGCTCTGGCCAGACCAGTACCACAGATGTCTTCTTACACTTGCTGCAGGCATTCGACAGAGTGAAGGAGGCAAATTAGGATCCAGGAGCCCATTTCTCCCCCAGTCAACACTAGACGTCTCCCAAGGGGCTCACACTTTGGAGTTGTGGGTCAGATGAGCTCAGCTACTTCTCCTGGGTGGTGAGTGAATTTAGAGAGAGTCATTTCATTTCATGTCTCTTCCCACAAACAGTGTTGGAAACCCAGAATTCCTCAACATCTGGGCTTTACATGCTGTGTTTCTGGGGCTCTGCCTCTCCCCAAGGCTCAGTGCAAAGGCTGCGTTTCCCTAAAAACACTCTTCTTGTCTATCAGGAGCTCGGCTGGCTTTGGCAATGAGCTAGAAAGTCTGTGTCAAAGTCTGTTCTTGTCAGCAAATCTGGTTGAATTATCTGATATTCTACAGACCTACAACAAAATGTATGTCACGAGCCTCCGATGCACTGCAGACATGCCAGTAGCTCTGCAATTAGCTGCTTAAAAGCTGGACAATCTACAGAACTCTTTAAGCACCATCGAGTATGAGATGAAGTCTTTTGGTGCCAGGTAATCTGCATTTAAATACTGTATGCACCACTACCCACTATGAAAAGGTAGGCACTGGCCTGCTGTAGACAAACTGGTTAAGCAACACATATGTGATGAGAAGCTGGCAGAGAAGATGTACACCAAACCCCTTGCTCCAGCACTGAGCATCCACCTCAGCCTTCCCTGCAAAGTCCTGCCCTCTCCAGCATCCTCCACAGGGCCGTAGTCCAGCAGCACTCAGCCACTGCTCAGCAGATCTTGCAACATCCCTGCTCCTCCTCTCAGCAGTGTCTGGGCTGCACCACTCCTCCACTTTGCATGCGTCCGCCATGACACTTCTGTGTCCCCATATTTGTGTCAGAATACTTATGGATGGAAATCCACAGGACAATCCCTGTTCCTGAGCAGGGTTGACATGAACTACGTCCTCACTCAGGGGCAGCAGCCATGAGCCCTGGGGTGGCACATCCCAAGAGGTTAGCCAGTCCATCAGTGGAGAACAGAGGAGAACTGACCAATTTCTCTTAGAAAAGGTAAAGCATAAAACCACCCATTTCACTCTTTATTCTAACAGAACATATCTGACAGTGTTGGTGCAAGCTTATTTATGGTTAGGTAACACAGCTGAGGAGGAACTCAACACCACTCAATTATTTCAACTACCCTTGTCCTTGCAAGCCAACCTATGTGATGTCCAAATGCAGCAGGACCTGCCCCACTCCCATGAGGTCCCAGCACATGGAAAGAGCCAGCTAATAGGGAGCACTGGGACCAAGGTGTCCTCCAGGTCACCTGCTTCACCATGCCGAGGGTCACAGCAGCAGAGACAGAGAGAAGTCTGAAGGAGGGCAATGGGAAAGCTCAGCAGATAGTTACATGCCTTCAGCAAGTGTGGAGGTCACCCAAGAGGAAGACACCAAGGGGTTATATCCGCTGAAGGTGGCACATAACCCCCTAAACAGGATAATAGTAGCAGTGCACTGTATTTCATCCTGCAGACATGGGAAGAGCTCTGCACAGGCCTCCCCTGCCACCAGCCTCCCAGTTGTTTCCACACACATTAAGCAGAGCTACAGGAACCCCAGTGTGTACTGGTTTAGGGGGACATTGTCACTGCTGCTTCCATAAGGAAGATGGATACAGTGCATTAGGGTGGGAGTTTAGCATTTGTTTCTGAAAAAAAATTCAGCACTAGCTAAAAATTTAGACCAAAGGCCATCCATTGACACCCTTGACAGTCCCATCACTGCTGCTGCAGGTACAGCCATGTGAGTACCTAAGGAATTATGCAGCAAACACTGCTCAAAGCATATTTATTTGGAGTTTGAGTCCATGGTCATCACAGTGGGCAAGGTCCCTTTGCTGCAGTGGTGCATACGTCCCCATGGGCGGATGTCTTCAAGGAGGCATAGAAGGCCAAGAGGCTCTTCAACTGCTTTCAAAAGTGTCCCTGCAGTAAATGCCGTCCGTCCAGTGCACGGGATGCTCTGCCTGTTCGTGCAGACACACTGGCCCATTGCCCAGGGAGGGTGGTGCTGCACTTTCTGTCTTCCACAGAGCAGCCACATCCAAGCTGATTTCCCCACACTGTGCATCTCCACCCTTACTGCTCTGTCTCCTCCCACTTCCCTGGGAAGCCTTTTGGTGGGGTGGCAGGTGCTGTGGTTTTGGTGCTGTCCCAGAGGGGACAAATGGTCTCCTTGGACTGTCACCTCCTTTGGAATGGCAATGATGTCTTTGATTGCTGGTCTTCACAGCCAGTCTCCAGGATGGTGGGTTTAGCCCCCTCCTACAAGGGTTTTCACCACTTGCCCTCAGGATTTTTCATGCAGCTTCCCATGTGGACACCTCTGTCTTGATGGGAGAGGGCATGCCTAGAGATGCAGACCACACAGTCGAGGATGAGGCGTTTGGACCTCCCTCTACTCATCACTCATCAGGGTGCAACTAGATACCTCATCTGGTTCTGGGCCTCCCATTGGGCATCAGTAAAGTGGACTGAGCTCAGAGGAGATCAGCAAGATGGTCCAGGGGCTGGAGCATCAGCCATTGTGAGGAGAGGCTGAGGGAACAAGATTGGTTCAGCCTGAGGATGAGAAAGCTTGAAGAAGGTCTCTTCAAGGCTATCTACAAGGAGGTCATTGAGAAGGCAGACACAGGCTCTTCACAACTGTCCACAGCAGGAGGATGAAAGACAACAGACAGGAATCAAAACAAGTGAGGTTTGGACTGGATATAGGGGGAAATTATTTTACCATGGGTAATGTCAAACATTGTAGCAGGTTGCCCAGAAAGGCTGTGCAGTCTCTATCCTTGGAGGTCTTCAAAATTTCACTGGTCTTTAAAAAACGCCCTGAACAACTGGTCTGACCCTGCCTGGACCAGAAGGTTGAAAAACACACCTCCAGAGTCCTGAATTTTCCTATCATACTGTGTTGCTGCAGGTGGTGGGGTTTTCTTTTTCTGTAAAGCTTTTCCCTTATTAGATCTTCTGTCTGAATTCCTTAAAAAGCCATTTCAGTGTTGAAGGAATGTCTTGGGAATGGCTTTCTTCTTTCACTTCAGGAGCATTCAAGATTGCTTCCATTTTCTGGTGGCTTGTGGGATTTTTCACACCTGTGATTGATAGCATGCCACATACAGCAAGCCCTACATGAGCACTGAAGTTGCAAAGCAAAGCAAGTCAAACCCACAGAAATGTCACAAGTGAGATAGTCCATGAAACCGTAACTGTGCCTACTTATACATATTCAGGCTGCAGGGTATTTAATTACGAGATCCCAGATAATTAGCACGCACTCCTGCCTTGTTCGGTGAAGGAGGAATGGATGCGTCTTGAATGACAAGCCGCTCAATACTTTCTTTTCCGTCATGCTCATTCAGTGCATCACAGGCTCGTCCATGTCCAAACCCTGCGCTGAGCGAGGTGGAAGGGGCCTGTGTTACTCCTGGTGTGAGCAAGACAGGAACCACCCAGCAATGCATTAACAAGGGAACCCCTCAAATGTTCCACTGTTATTTCTGCCTTCCGCCATCCAACCATCTCTGATCGTCTCACCTCTACTCCACCCACCCATCTCCCTCTCAAAAATTATTCTTTAATCCCAGGGGAGGGTCATGGGAAGTTCCTTTTGGAGCGTTTAGAGGGGCACAGGACTTCAGGGCAGTCCCATGCAGAGGGTTTGGCCATGCAGGTGGGAGGGATGCAGCTCCCACCCAGCCTGCACCAGAACATCGCCAGGGAGGATGGAGGTCATCGGTGCCTGTGCAACCTGGCGCTGGCATCTTGTTGAAGGTGTCACCTCTTGAGCGGATCCTGGGCTCTGGGCTCACAGCAGAGGATCCCTGGGGCGAGCTGCAGATGGGGGTCTGAGTCACACCCTGTTCCTTCCTCTGCGGGCACAGCAGTGCCTGCCCTGGGTGGGATTTCCAGCGCAGTCTTGCTCCTGCTCCAGAGGCCAGGCTGGAGCTGGCAGCTGTGCCAGCCGTCTGCAGCTACGTGGGCAGCCTGCTCACCCTGCGAGCTTACGTGAGAGCATGGGTCCCGTGTCTTGCCTGCTTGGCATTCAGCCTGGGAGGCCAGCTCAGGCCAGGAGCCAGCTGTCTGCTTCAAGCAAGGAGCAGGCAGGGAGCTGGCCTTGCTTTGCTCAGCAGAGAGCAATTTAAAAATTGCTGGAAGGCTTCCACTGAAGGAAAAAAAAGGTGTCAGTGAAAACTTGTTTAGCCAAGCGGGCTTCCCTGGCACAGGGACTGGGGCTGGGCAGCTCCCCTCTCTGCCATGGTGCTTACCCCATGCCAGGTGGGCAGGCACAGGTAGGCAACAGAGCGGAGCTGGCAGCAGGAAGACCCATGGGATCAGCGTTCCAGACTGTGCAACTCCCTATGGTGGGATGGGGAACGAGGGACCCTTAGGACAGCCTGGCTTGCATTTTCTAGAGCTCAGCATCCTCCCAGAAGCACAGGTGGAGGAAGAGCAAGGCCCTTCCAAAGAGCTTGCATCCCTGGAGCGTCTTCCCCTTGTGCCAGCACTCTGTCTACCCTGCCTGCACCACTCCATGTGGAGCCACCCACCCTGGTGCTGCCCACTCGGATGCTGATGGGAAGGGATCCCATCATGGCCACGAACCACAGTACTAGCTGCTGACTAAGCAGCGCCCACAAAAGCACACACCACCCCCACGGATACCTATTTGGAGAACAGGGCCTTCGCTGGGGACAAGGTTCTGCACCTATGGGTGACCCTTCATGGGGGAAGACATGAGGATGGCTCTAGGTCCCTTGCTGTTCTGCTCTGTGTGGCTCGGTGCCAGCCTAGCCCTTTAGGCTGCTCAGGCCTGGGATAAAATCCTTCCCGCATTTGCCAGTGGGTTGGTAACAATAGCAACTGGGGTGTTTTCTTCCACACAGGACTCACCAGGATCTTTCCTTGCAGGCGGGGGATGTCCTATCTGTTTCCACAGCCTCCCATGCTGGTCACCCTTTCCCAGTGATGCTCCCACGGAAGTTGCTCAGGTGTCTTCTGAGGTGTGGAAAAGCACCCGTGCTTCTGTAGCCCAATACATCCCTCCTAGTCTGGGTTTTGTTCCAACAACTGCAGGCCACACTTCCTCCTCCTTCCCAAATCTGCAGGTGTTTCTGCAAGGAGGGCTTCCTTCCTAAAAAATACCACCTGCTTTGCTGGCATCCAGCTGTAAAAGCACCAGCTGTTCTGCTGGAACCTTCAGCTCCCTGCACCCCATGCTCCGAGCATCTCCTGCTTTGCTCCACAACCCCTGTCGGCACGCAATGCTGCCAGCAAGGAGAGCTGTCCTGCAGACAGAGAAACTTAGAGCATCTCCTTCCCACGTGTCTGCACCAGCCTGGCTGGCCACCTCCCGCAGGGCAGCAGTCCAAGCAGCCCGGGAGGACAGGCAGACCCCAAATCAGCCGAACAGATGGACTTGGATGCAAGCAGCCAAGAGGCCATGTAAATACATGTCATGTTTGGAGGACAGGGTTCCCATCAGTGAATATCTGGCTGGCTGACTGTGCGTGTTTTGTAGGCAAGGGAATGCTCGGCTGCTAATCCACATAATCCTGCTCTAGGCTGGATTCATTTTAAAAAATAAATAAGTGGCTGACAGCAGTTTTTGGTCCATCTGACTCAAGTGCTGGGCTCCGATGGGGAGAGGCAGAACCACAGGAGACTTATTTACATTGATTTTCACTGAATGTGCTGCTTGAATCAAGGAATTAAAGGACTACAAGGCAAGGGTAACCTGCAAATCAGGCGAGGGCACCCCAGTTGGCACGCAGGATGTAAAGATATGATTAGCCACTTGCCTTTACTTTAACCCCTGTTTAGCACACCATTTCACATTCAAATCCAGTGGCCAGGAGTGCATACAAATGAAACAGGCTGCTGTGCCTAATTTTTGAAATTTTGGTCAAAGAGCAGAGCAACACTAGGAATAAAACATCCAGACATGCCTTAGCGCAGGACAGAGACCA
The DNA here is from genome assembly GCA_027574665.1 of Rhynochetos jubatus. Taxonomy (NCBI): domain Eukaryota; kingdom Metazoa; phylum Chordata; class Aves; order Eurypygiformes; family Rhynochetidae; genus Rhynochetos; species Rhynochetos jubatus. The sequence goes on along the minus strand of CM050672.1, from coordinate 1,696,636 downwards.
GAAGGAAAAACGTCCTTCAGGTTGTTTTCCCCATGTCTATGGTGGTGTGGGAGCTCAGCAAATCTGCTCTGTGCTGGACCACCCCTCTGGGACAGCAGGACCTGCACCAGCATGTGGAGAACAGTCGTCAGGTGGGTGCCAGGGACAGTCTGTCTCACCCCAGCAGCAGGAGAGCATTGAATGAGGCAGCTCTGCTCAGCTGGGGCAGCGCCTGTGTCTGTATCGCATGGCCCATGGCCTGACTGGTGGCACAGCTTTGTTCAACCTCTCCCCCAGCCCGGGAAAACCTCATGAAAGGCAGCAGTTCGTCTATATCTGACTTGTCTTGCATTACGGAAAATAATGCATCATGTCCAAAGCAGCTCTTGCTTACTCCTATGAGAGGGGCAGCTGTGACCTTCAGCAGTGTGCCAGCAGGAGCCAGGGCCTGAAGGGACTTCAACCACTGTGCATCAGGCACCTTCTGTTAAGAGCCAAGTTTCTGTGAAGATCTCAGGGCCAGATTCACAACTGCAGCTGCTCTCAGCCAGCAGAGACACACACCCCAGTCTGCTGAAACTGGCAGGAGGCAGAAGCCAAAAAGCACTTTGCAAAAACTCACCCGTGGTTGTCACAGCCAGAAACAATCTGGTTGTTCTGCCTCGTGTCTGCAGGTTCCCTGGTAGGGTGCTGATGCCCACATTCACCCATCCCCAGTGTGGGAAATGCCTGACCCAGATTCAGGACTCATTAGCAAGTCAAGTTCCTCATGAAAAGCAGGTTCTTGATGCTGCATCTGACCATGAGTAACTTCACATGGTTGCACAACACCTGCTTGTGCCATCTCGCTTCCCTTGCCATCCTGATGAAACCTGAAGCTCAGACATCACCCTCAACTGGTGCTGGCAGGTCCTCATGGCATGTGGATAAAGCCATACTCAAGGCACCTGCGGGACTGTGGTCACCCAGCTTTCCAGGCCAGGAAAACCTGTTTCCTAGGTGAAACATCCTTAGCTTGGAAAGGAAGAGGACCTGACTCTAACTACTTCTAGACTCCAGCTAGAAACAAAATTGGCAGCCCGTGCTTAGTCTTTGTTCACAGGCTAAAACTTGTCACCAAAGCCAGCAGGTGAGCCTCAGAGCTGTTCTGCTGCAGTTTGGTCACCGGGCTGGGACTGTCCTGCACCACGCTGATGCAGGAGGTAGGAGACACCAGAGAAGGACAAGGCGGTGTCAGGATGCATATGGGTGTCCGGCATATGGACAAAGGCGTAGCAGGGCATGAAGGAGCATGGACAGCCTGCCCCTTTGGGGGTTTATGCTGAATCCTGGCCAAATAGAACCCCTCAGGAATTAGCTATGTCTGTGCCAGAGGTGAGAACATATGTGCTTGCTTTGGACGGCTGTGGCTGTCCTGCATAGCAAAGACCTGTCAGGATCGAGTAGGCACTGCCCAGGTAAGGCCAGCAGGATGGGCAGCAGGGAGAGGCAGCCCTAAGGACGTGCTAAGGGACACAGCACAATGTTTGCTCCCCTCTTCCCTGCTAGTGTGTGAGGACGTCTGCAAGCCCCAGGTTGTTGGTCTGATGCTTCCTGTTTGTTAGGCTGGCATGGACTGCCATGTCTACATCCCCTTATTAATTAAGCACTCACTGTATTGTCACCAAGCTCAACAATTTGCATCAATTACCCCTAACAAGTCCAATGACCACAGGAAAGCTGTGCACTGAGCCAGCAACATGCAGACATGCACCACACTTACAGCCTCCAGTGACTGCCATGCATTGATACTGGGCTCTGAATGGCCCAAACATGGCCTTGCCCCTTGGGTCATCCAGCATATCTCTTTGGGTTCCTGTGGCCTAGGTCTTCTGAAGCCAATGGAAGATACCATATGTGCCCCTGGAGCCCTGGGTCACCTCTGGAATGTATAGGGGACAACCAGGGTAATGGCCCAGTGTCACACAGGGAGGCATGGAGTGCAATATGCTCTGTGCTTGGATGCAGTGGGTAAAGCAGGGTGTGGGAACCATCATGAGCATCCCTCTGAGGCCCCACAGGTCCTTGTCAAACAGTGGCAAGTGAGAAAAGCTTTCAGAACCCTCAAGGAAAAAGATTTTTATTGGTCTTTCTTGTGGATGAAGCTTGAGAGAAGTGTCTGACTGAGGTTTTGCAGCAGGTGATTCGCCGAACATGACATCTTCCTTCACCTTGTCTTTTGCTGGACCGAGGCCTCATCATCACAGGATGGGATCAAACCCCATGCTCATGGGAGCACAGAGCAACACACTCACCTCATGCAGAACCACCTCACCACACAGGCATGGGTGTCCTAAGTCAACGTGCCTCAGCAGGCACTTCCCCATAACCAGTATGTGCCCTGGAAAATACACACCATCTGACATGGAAATGCTGGAACAGATTTTCAGAGCAGTCCTCGCCCACCTTCAGGGACCCCAAAAGGCTGCAGGTTCCCTGCTTGGGGGAAGGCAATACCCTCACAGCACATGCCACCCAGCAGACAGGACACCTCGCAAGAGAGAGCTATTTCCTTGCGCAGCAGTGCCTGTCAACTGCAAACCTTTCACTGCCTGGTGATTTAGCTTCCCTTCTGCTTCAAATTAGGGAATAAAAAGAAAAAGTTTTAAAGTAATGGAAGTCAGTGCATCGGCCTCTCAAGTTGTTAAAATTTAAAAAGGCAACAATAAATCTGATGAGCTGAGAAGGGCTCTCAAAAAATAAAAAAGGGATAGATTTGTTTTCGCTTTATTGTCTTCCAGGTGATTTTCAAGGCTCACTGGTATTTTATTTCTTGTTAATTGTTCTCCCTTCTGAATGAAGTGCTCTGTCACCACCCAGGACTGAGCCAGGCACAAGTGACTGGCAGGGCAACAGCAGCAAGGCGAGCGATGCTGCCATACTTGCCTTCCTCTGCAGAGGCTCACCCGGGTGCTGGGTCAGGTGCTTTTTCTTACCTTCTTCCTTTCCCCAGACCAAATAGAAAGGTTCAAGGTCACATGTCCTTAAGAAGGGAGATCCACATTTCACAAAAATACAGATTTTCAAGCTGTGACTGCTCTGAACTCTGACTTTTCCTGCTGCTGCAGAGCAGTGGAGGACTGCACAGATCACCTATCCCCTTCTTCAAGGGTTCCTGGAGCTGAGCATGCCTGGGAAGACCTGAGCACCCCAAACTCTGCAGATGGTGGGTCGTCCTGCTGCCTGAGCCAAGCAGAGCTCAGCCTGGATGAAACCCAGGAAGCAGTGAGCAGGCTGGTGCCCTGCTCTGGAGGGGGTCCCCTAGTTGGTGGTGTCCTGTCTCACATCTCCTCACCTCTTCCAGTTCTGCACATGGTGGTTTTCTGTGAGCCAGAGAAGGCGACAGCTGGTGGGAAGAGGCTTAGGCTCCGTTTGGGATCTCACCCAAAGTTTCTGAGCAGCAGGAGGTAGCAAAGCAAGCTGGGAAGGGAAAAGCAATGCTGGAGGGTGTAGTCATATCCTTTTTCTCCTAGGAATATCCCATTCCTCTGGCACAGCTGTTTACTACTCCCTGACACCTGACAGCAGAAGCTGGAGCAAAAGGTCAATAGCAAACCTGTGCGGAGCACAAACCACCAGGTCCCGGAGAGCAAGGCCAGAACTGGTCACCTCAGTCTTGGAAAAACAGAGACCTGCAATGCAGACGAGGCTGCAAAGGAGGGGGCAGCTTTGGAGGTGTGATGGGGAAGGGCAAAGTGGAGGTGCTTGTGGAAAAGCACGTGTGAGGACTCATCACCTTCTTTAGGACCAGGCAGATAATTAAAAGTTCACCAGAGATTGAAAACCAGGTGTCTTCAGAGTCTGCATCACTCTGGGGCCAAAATCTGGGGGGTTCTGGAGGAAATTGGCCTAAAAGCACAAGAAGGAACACTCCCATATATGTGTGTCATTGCTCACATGGCTTCATATGGATCAGGAGCTCCGGACTTTAATGCTCCTTATTCCAATTGTCCAGCTGGAGAAGTGGTTGCTCACAGTGCTGCCACAAACCAGCAGCTCCCATTGGAATGCAATGAGGTAAAGACTTAATCTTCTCGGAGTTGTCCATGTGAACCCCTGACAAGCAGTTAAATAACACCACAAAGAATTAATCATGGCCCCAGGGATTTATGAGTGCTAAACTCACTGCAATCACCAGGACCAGCTGCCAGCAGCCCTGGGTTTTCGACCCCAAGGAGTCCCAAGCCCCAGCACAGCATGTGAGGGTGGGTTTGGAGGTGGCAGGATTGGGCAGGAGCAAGCAGATGTCCTGTTCCATCCTAAAATTCCCCTATAAAAACACCCTCTGTGCAGGAATCACCCAGGGATGAGGGTGAGGTTTGCAGTCTGTGGGAAGGAAAGAGCTGAGCATGCCAGAGCCACAGCCCTGCTCAGGTGCACAGGCTGGGGAAGTGGCAGAGCTGCTGTAGAGGAGGGAGAGCTCTGCACGAGCTTCTTCAGAGAATACTGCCCACAAGAACCTGCATCTCTGGGCTTTTGTCTTTGAGAGTCCAGTCGACTGCAGGCAAAAGCCTCCCCTGTCGAGGACCTGACTGCCAAGGCCAAGGCCAGGATCAGGATGGAGAGGAGAAGGTGCCACTTGATGGGCATGTGGCTGCAGGTTGTGACCTCCCCATAAGGCTGAGAGGGTTTTGGGCTAAAGAGGCAAAATTAGATGTGGTCAAGGCAGGAGGGAACAGGAGGTTAATCAGAGCTGAGGATGGGGAGCCTAATGGAAGTAGACCTTTGGCAGTGGACCCCATCCCCTGGCCCATCTGGCTTTCCTGGCTGGGAGCTCCCTGATGAGCCAGCCTGTTTCTGTGCTCCTGCTGCTGACACTGAGTGACTGGGGACCAGTTCCTGGGAACATCACTGAGCAGTGATGAACCAGCACATGGTGTAAGGCAGTCCAGAAACAGATCTGGGATGTCCCAAGGGATGGAAGGCAGGGATGGGGTGAGGAGGAGGAGGTGGGAAAAGCAGAAGGACAAACAAGCATGCAAGAGAGAGCTGGGTGGCACAGAAGACAGAGCAGAAACAAGGTCTCAGTGAAGGTAAAAGGTTTGTGATGCACCTTGAGGCTCAAACCTGCTCTTTCAGCACTTGCCCTGTGCCATGAGCAAACCAGGGCTGCCCCAGCTCTGGACACCATTCAGAGACACAAACCCCACAGCAACCACACATCCAGACCCCCTCAGCACATCCCAGCTGGCTACACAGCACAGTCCCTTGCAAGCACCCCCGGCTCTTCCCTTGCAAACACATGGCTGGGAAGGGGGCTGGGACCCACAGCGTGAGAGTGGTAGTTGCCATGCAGGATGTCCCAGTGGTGGCCATATCAGGGTCGTTCTGCAGAGACCACACTTTCTTTCCCAGAGCATGTGAGCCTCCAGGAAGGGATCTCGAGGAAGGGATCTCATTCATAAATAATTGATCCCAGGGCCATGCCTGCCCACGCAGACCCAGATGGAGCTCACTGTCCTCAAATGCAGGTCAGCTCAATAGCTGGGGACTGCAGGCATCTTGCTGGAGTCCAGCCATGGCTGGGTGCTGGTGGTGTAAACAGCAGTTTCTCCTGATAGTATTTCCACTTCTTTCCAGAGAGCACTTTATGTACACTTGGCTGAATGGGATGCAGCAGTCATAGCTTCTTTTGGGAAATGTTTCACTTTTGCCATGAAACGGCCTGTCCTGGCTGAAGCCCTCAGCATGAAGTCCACACAAGCTCACGAGAGGTGGAAGAAGCAATGGTGAGTGATGTGGCTGTTGGCTGCCCAGGTAGACCTGACTGGATCCCACCAGCAGGTCAGTGCGCTCCCCAAGGTGACCTTCTCACCACACAGAGGCCATCAGATTGTAGCCAACTCCGGACAGCCCTCTGCGCTGAGTGTCTTTACAAAGCTGGTCAGGAAGGATAGCACAGGGCACATTGTGCTGCAGGTGACTCAGGGCAAGAATGGCCAGTTTTGGAGCAGCTAATGCAGGGGACTGAATGAGTGTCTTTTGGTGGGCTGCAAGAGCCAGGCAAGATCAGTAGGACCCATGTATTTAAGGCTTATTTCAGAAATACAAGTCAGGAACCTATTGAACCCTGTCCCCTTGGGACCTGGTTCTCCTCTTGGTGTCCTACTCCCACTCCCACACTCTCACTCCCCATGTTGCCTCTAGACCAGCTTTCATCTGCCTGTACCCTCTACCTCCCCCTCTTCAGGCCTGCAAACAGTGAGGCAGCATCTCTGAAGGATGGGACGTCAAAGTCCCAGGTGTGGGACATGTGCTTGGTTCAGAAGGTGGGCAGAAATCCTTTCCTTTTGCAAAGAAGTGCTGGCTACCTGTGAGGGATCCCATTTTCATTCCACCTGTGAATGCTAGGAGGGTGATGCCTAGGAAGGTATTTGCTGAGACTAACACATTTTCCACTCCTTTTTTCTCCATTTTTTATTGTGTGGTGGTTACACACAGTAGTGCCAAACCAAAACATGCAAAATGTCCCCTTGCAGACTTCTACTGCCCAAAACCTCTTTCACAAACAGTGGGACATCATGGCATGCTTTATCCAGAAGGAGCTTGCATTCTACATCTGTGGATACTACAAGCACTGCACCCAAGAGAGCACAATCATCAAGAGCATGGTGACTCCCAGAGTAAACACCAAGAACTGATTCCTTCCCATCTGCTTTATTCAAAACACAACTGGACATGGTCCTAGGCAAACCTGCATTAGCTGCTCTTGCTTTGGGAAGAGAGGCTGGACTGGACAATCTCCAGACGTCCCTGCTAGCTTCACTTGTGAGCCATGTGGTACGGCCCAGCATCATGGGAGGAGCAGCTCTGCCGTCTGTATGTGCCCCACTTCCCAGGGTTATCTCCTGCCCATTGCAGTATCACATCGCTTCACTCCCTTGCCAGAAGCAGGGTGGGGACCACAACCACAGTCTGTCTGACCCCCACGGTGATGGGCACCCCCTTCACCTGCTATTTGATCCATCTCCCTTGCTGGGGATGTCCCAGATGATGAGTGCAGCACCATCCCAACAATGTCTAGCAGAGGATGGCTTGTGGGATGCAGCCAGCAGCTTTCCAGGCTGAGGACCAATGCTCTCAGTTACCAGGAGGCACCCCCATGCGTGGAGCACTTTGCATGCCAAGGTACAGCAGCAATGTGCTTAAGGTGTGCCCAGACCTCCCCCAATGCCCCATCCTGCTCCAGGATCCGAGATGTTCCTCTGCCCCGCAGGGTTTATGGAGAGCCCCCCACTGCAGAGCAGATGTCCAGGCTAAAACCCACATCACCAGCTCCCCCTCCACTAACCAGCACAGCCCTTATCCAACCTGCAAGTGCTGGGCAGAGCGGTCTGGCTGAGGTGGTGGCCTGCCAAGGACCAGGAGACAATACGTGCCATGACATTTTCAGTCTGCACATTAACCTGGAATTTCTAGGTTTTTTTCTTCTACTGCAATCTGAAGTTTATATAAAAACCCTGGCAGGTCTGAGCATTTAGTCACATCCCAGCACAAGCCAATCTGGATTTTTATGTTCATATGAAAAATTGATAAGTTCCTCACTAATACAGGAAAGTTAGATTCTAAGACTGAAAAGGGCACCAAATTTTATTTTAAAGGGGTTATTTTCATTCACAAGCTGTGTCATTAAAAGCTTCAAAACCTGACAGCAAAACACAGTAGCACCTCAGCAGATAATACACAGTCTGTGCTGCTCAGAGGCAACTGCGCCTCTTAACCTGCTTTTTCCCAGCGATCTCACAGTGGTGTTATCTGAATTTCCCCCAGCCATTCTGGGGGGAAATTATCTGATGAGAGAGTCCTGAAGCTGGTACTGTTGACTTCTTAAATAATATCCAGAGCTGCTTATTGATTGTAATGTGCCCCCCCACCACCACTGAAGGACTTGGGTGTAATCAGCGGCTCTGTACAGTGTCACACAAGTGCTGCTGAATGCCAGCGGCAGCTCCTGCCAGCCGCCGGGCTCAAGCACCTTTTCATCAGCCGTCTGCATCCTGCTAACATTCAGACAAACCCTGCATCCAGGCCTCTCACCAGCAAGCCTTTCCCCTCCCCCCACGGGGAGCACCGGCTGAGGGTGTTGTGCATGCAGGAGACTCGTTCCACAGCAAACCAGCCCCATTTGTCTGATCCTGTAGGTGATGTGAAGGAGTCCCTCCACCACCAGCGGTTGTGGAGCCATGTCTCTGGGCAGCCAGGGCTGAAATGCTGCCATGCTTCATCCAGAGGGGCTGCCTGGCACCTCGATCTCCTCTAAGGAGGGCAGAGGGGCCTGAGGCCAGGGTGACGTGCTCCAGCTTATCTGGGGTGGGAACATGGGGCACAGGCACAACAATGGGAAGAGAAATGTCCTCTAGAAACCAGCACCATAAGTTGCTTTCCAAAGGTATGTGTGCAAGGCCAAAGCTATCAGGGCTCTGCCCTGGACGTGTGAACAGGTCTGTATCAAGGAAAGCTGCACAAAATAGGCTATTTATCATAAAAAAACAGTCAGCCACACACAGCAGGGATGACCTGCCTGGAGAGCAAGAAATGATTTTTCCCATTACTGTGAAGCTGCAGGTGGTCCCACAACACTTGTGACCTTACACTATGTCCCAGCTCCCCAGCTTCCCAGTGGACTGCTGCATCCTGCTGGTCTCCAACCCCTGGCCCATGACACATGAGCATCCTTGGCCTCCGCTGCCTCTTCCTGGGGCACTGCTGCTCCCAGGCACCAGGTCCCTGCACCGGCTTTCCAGGCAGCTCCTGTTACACCCATCCTTGGGATCTCCCTGTTTGCTTTTATGTTTCTAGGCCGAGAGAAGGTGACAGTGAAAGCTGAATTGGCCAGAGAGTTACCTGATTCTAGAAACTGTATCTTTAAGAAAAGCACGAAATGTTGCAACCGTATGAAAAGCTTTTGCCCATGTTTTCACTGCAGGAATGCAAGAGTCTGGGGAACGTAGGGGAAATGGCGGGCACAGAGGCAGGTTAGCTGAGACCAGCCTTCCCCAGCATGTGCACATAATAAAGTGGCATGAAGGCAAGTGAGCTAAATATTAAACCCTAGCAGATCAAGCTGGGAAAGACTTGGAGAAGCAGCTTGCTAATGGTATAAAAGCTGGTAATAAAAGCTTTTCCAAATACATCAGAAGCAAAAAGCCTGCCAAAAAGTCTGTAGGGCCAAAAGACGATGAAGATGTAAGAGAAACACTCTGCGAGGAAAAGGTCACACAGATGAATTATCTCCATCGTCGTTTGCAGGAAGAGCGGCATGAGGTGCCTGCACCAGGGCAGTTCTTTGGGGATGGCGGTCTGGGAAACATTTCAAACTGAAACATCAATCAGAAACAGGAGCAAATCACTAGAAACAGGTGGATTTAACTTGGGAGATCTGAGGAACTCAGTGGTGAAACAGCTGAACTACTGAGATGCAATTATCCTTCCTACCAAAGGAGTGGGGAGTGCAGATGTGCCACCTCCTGAAAGGGCTCGAGAGGTGATCCAGGCAGGCAGACCAGAGCCTGGCTTTGTACTTGGCAGGGAGTGCAAGGTTGGTGATGAGATGCAGAATTAGTTTATCAGACTGAGTGACTGTGGTGGGTAAAACCAGACAAGTTTTCAGCATATGAAACTGGAAATCTGCTGCCATCACATTGTCTGATTTTTACATCTACTCTGAGCATGATGTCTTACTCACAGACCCATGTGACTGTGCTACCAGCCACCTACCCTGCTCCACAGCCAGAGCAGCTTCTGCCCAAGCTGGTCATTAGCCCTCAGCCTCTGGGGGGTCACAGCTGGTGCCCTGGTTTAGGTGCTTCCTTCTGGGTGAGATGAGGTGTGCCTTAGACATGCTGCTCTCCCCCTCCCTTGGCAGTGTTCGGTTTACGGTTGGACTCGATGATCCTAAAGGTCTTTTCCAGTCTAAATGATTCTATGATTCCCTCTTAAGGAAACCTAGATGGCCATGTATCACATAAGCAGCGGCAGTTTGGACAGATGAATCCAACAATGAGTAGCTGGGAAATAAAACTACAGATTAAACACAGCGAATACAAGGCAATGTACATGGGAAAGAACAAGGCTACATACATGTGTGCAGGGATGAACTCATATCACCAAGTGAAGCAGGCAGAGAAGTGCTGCAGAATGCAACAAAAACATCAATTCAAAACTCAGTGATGGTCCAAGTGGCAAACAGAAGGAGAGAACCAGAGAACAAAGCACAACATGTGTTTTGCAACTATGTGATCCTGCAACTGTTACACGAACTGCATCCCAGCCATCAAAAGGGGAAATGCAAATGATGAGGGCACCAAAAGGCAGACCTGAGGATTAGTGCATGGACTATCTTCAGCCGGGTGGAAAGAAATCAAGTCCCCTCCGGCATGGGGAAGGTGTGAATGAGAGCAGTTTGTAAACTATCAGCAGCACCAGGTGGAGAACATCAGTATTTCTCACATTGCAGGAGCTGAGGTTACCCCATGGAAAGATCAGGTTAAACCAAACCACCTGTAATCACCCTGTGGGATTCATGGCCACCTGATGCTGTGGTACTGAAAATGGTCTTTGGGGTCAGACTGGGATTAGGAATCAAAGAAACACAGGATCACAGGCAGATTTAGGCTGGAAGCACTATCTGGGGATCTCTGGTCCAGCCTCCTGCTCCATGCAGGGCAGGTTTCAAGGTAAGTAGATTGGTTAGGACCTGGTCCACTCAATTGTGTCCCTTCTGAAGTTTTCTCTTCTGCAAGCTGAACCAGCCTGGATCCCCCTGCCAAGCATTATTTGTCATGGGCTTGAGCCCCCTGACCACCCTGATTGCCCTCTCCCCACCTCTCTTGTACAGAGGGTCCAAACCAGTACGGCAGAACTGTTGTCCCCAGGGCCAGCTACATGGAAATGACAGCTTCCCTCAGCCTGTTGGCTTTGCTCTTGCTAATGCAGCCCGACATAAACTCCACCTTCCCCACTTCAGGGGCACAATGGAGGGGACAGATCGTGTCACAGGGTGCTCCAGATGCAACCACAGGCTCAGGAATCCAGCAGCTGCTGCTAGAAGAGCACACCTTAAAATTTGCCTGTCCACATAGCCCAATTCTTTCCCCAGGCACCCACCTGTGGCTGTAATTTTGCAAGTGACAACTCACGGTGTGTAAAGAGAAATCAAACCTACCCACTGACTGAGGGTCTGCGAGTGGGGAGGGAGAGGTGCAGGAATGCCCATCATATTACTCACTCGGGAGTCACAGAGACTGATGAGCAAATTGGCAAGTCACTTGAGTTCTTTGTTCTCCAGGCTCCTTCTCTTGAGTGTTTCAAAGGACACTGAGACATTCAAGCCCTGCTCCTAAATCCTGGATGCACCATGCAGCAGTGCCCATGTGGGCTCTGTACACACATGGGTGGAGGTTTGTGGCACGCTCTCAGCAGGCAGCAGCAATACGGTTTCTGAGGTGGGGGTCTATCTCAGCAGGCATGCACTGAACTCTGAAAACACACTGATGGATTTGGAGCCAGCACAGGGGCTCTGTGTTTATACCTACCCCTGGGAGTCCAATCCCTCTTCTTCTCATAGTCATCTGATTCCAATATCTACAACCACAGTGGTGTGACTTGCAATAAAGTGCCCAGAGATGGCCACCTGGCTCAGGACAGAAGCAGCAGCTGGGAGCGCCTAGAGCTGTGGGACATCAGAAAGACAAAGGCTGTTGCTGGCTCTCAAAGGAGACTGGATAGGTCCTGGTCATGGATGAATATCTGCAGATCTGTGTGGAAGGGTGAGAACAGCACTGGGATTGTTTCTCTGGATAGACCAGGAGCATGCCACGGACCAGAGCAGAGGCCAGAACCACGGATGTAACTCAGCAAAATCCTGGACCCAAGCTGCTATGCCAAATAGCTAAGCTGAAGGATAGTGAGCCTGTGCTGAGAGGCGCCAGTGCAAACCACAAGAAAGCCGGCTGGGCATCTTTGTAGCACTCCAAGCTTGACAATTAATGCATGCAAGCCACTGAATTATAGGCTGGAGACACTGGGAGCCCAAATGGCAGCTAACGAGTGTTGTTGATTGGCTTTCCGGAGGCCATGGAGACACAGACACTTATTCTTAGAGACATGGATCCCAGAGGGACCACAGCGGACATAAGAGTCTCTCCCTGCAGCACTCAGATCCTCTCTGTCCTGGCACTGGCAGCAGTCATGTTTCCCCTCCATCAGATGGGGAGCGAGGCAAGGATTCAGGGAAAAGGTGGCAATCAATCAGCCCTTGCTCCCACCCCCCCAAGTTTGTTCAGCCTCAAACATCCCAACTAACTTTATCCCCCCATCTCATGCTGTGTACCTCCACCCTAAAGGGCATAGCTTGCCCTTATGAGGGATGGGGTGTGGGGCTGGCAGGTACCAGCACCCCAACAGCTGGGCAGAGCTCAAAGCATGCTCTTGTAGCAGTGGCTCTGGAAGTGCAGATAGAGAAAGTGAGGTGGGACAGCTGCGTTTCCTTAAGACCAATCAATGTTGCAGAAAAATAACCACAGCATCAAGAAATCATATGAAAGTATCACATCCTCACTGCTGTGCAAACACTCACGTATGTCTGTGCTTCCAGACACACGATCCAGCACAGGAATGTTTTTACAGTCAGTGCATGCTTCCCGTCACACTACCAATTAATTGCTGGATATATTTGCATCCTTGGTTTTCTCTCCATCTCGCCAAAACAGAGGCCATGTGCTACTGTCTGTCCTTTCATCTTCATGATGGATTTTTTCTCCTTCATTATTTCTGTGTTTATGCTCTCCAAGTACCAGTCACGCATGAGCCTGGCACCTCCTGCCACAGGTCAGCTCCAGCACTGACTGGAGCAGCCAAGGGTGACCAGTTGGAAAATCACTCCCCAGACCTGGCACCACTGCTTCAAGGTCAAGGCAGCCCTGTCCAGGTCAGGTCTCTGGCTCTGGGGTGATGGCAGCACCTTGGGGAGCTTGTCTGGTGCACACAGGATAGACTGGTTCAACTGCTGGACCAGAGCAGACCCCTCTGGGGCAGCACAAGACAGCCCAGGGCACCCGTGTGGCCTCCTGCAGTGGTTGAGAGACACATCCGGGACTCTCACAAAGGCATTGCTAGAGATGAATAAGCATGTTTGTAGGGAAGGATTTATTCGCAATGCAAAAAGCAAACGCCCAAATCCCACCACTGAAATGCATGACTAGACATCTGAGAATGTCCCCAAATTGGAGGCTACATTTCTCAATATAGAGATATTTGGTTAGTGCTGAAAAAGGCTAATTTCCAAGGCTGTAATCAGCTTTTTGGGCAGGGAGGATGTCTGTGCTTTTGGCAGGTTCCCCAGCCAGGAGGTGAATGTGTCCTTTGTGCCCCTCACCCCTGCTTAGGCGCTGGTGGGAGGTACGAGCTCCGATCCTGTCTCAGCTGGACATGCAGCCAGGACTTTCTCCCTTACCCGGCTCTGCGTGGTGCTGACATCCTTGCCTGGCTCTAGCTTATTGTTTCCAACTTTGCAGGTTCCATTAAAAATACCAGTCTGAAACGTGCAGATGCAGTGAAGGGTTTTTTTGGGGGCAGTGTTTCTTTTTAGTTTCCTGGAAACTGACATTCTGAGTGGGTGCTGACTTTTCAGGCGCACCAGCAGAAAGCAATGAAATCTCAAGGCTTCTTAGAGCTGAAGCAAGCTGAGTCGCAGGGTGTGGGCAGAAGCAGGTTAGGTGTACCCAGCTGCCTGCAGCCAGTCCTGCCAGCCCCCAGCCCTGCCCTGAGCTCAGACCTCAGCCAGGCTCCATGATGGATGGTGGGACCAAGGCAGGACCTGCTCAAAGGATGAGGAGCTCTGGGCTTGATCTAACCAGGACAGACACTCTCAGCCCCTCTTGCTCCCTGTAGTGACAAGGCTCTGCTGTTCTCTTCACAGCCCTGTGCCTTCCCAGCTCCTCTCTAGGCAGGTGGAAGGCATCTACAAAGAAATTCACACTCTCAGCCATTCCAGCAGCTGCTATAATGGAAATTATCTGATGGAACCTCAAGGGGCAAATTTGCAGCATACGTGCATGCACACGTGTGTCTGTGCGTGCTTGCATCAACAGAGAATCAAGAGAACAGTATCCTGCAAAGCAAGAAGGTTATGCACTATCAAATGATGAACAGGTTTAATGATGGACTTGTTGCCTGCTGTTGTCTCTGTGTCAGGTTACTTCCCTTTGTTCTGTTATCAGCCTTGTATTGTGTCACCACTACATGTCACTAGTAAATTGCACAGCAAAGAGGGTAGTGAGATTCATGCAGTGCTGGTGGGGATGGACCCCACTGACCCAAAGGTAGCTCCCCCAAAAGGCTTCACTGCCTTCCCAGCACAGCCGACCTGGGAGACTGTGGAACCATTTTTTGTGGTGCCTCTGAGACCAACACTTTTGTCCCAAGAAAATTACAACATCTACCTCTTATCAAAAATCCATCATTTCAGCAAAAACCCCATGGATGTGATTTTCTTTAATTTTCCATTTGTTGTTGTTGAAATGATAATTTTCCTTTTTTTTTCAGGGGGTTTTAGCAGGTTGCTATTTTTCCCATCCTTTGTCAGACCTTGGTTACCACAGGAGGAAGGGCATACACCTTGTTCCTTGGGGTTTTGTAATTTTCCCCTTGCTAATGCCTAATTTTGCAAACTTATTCACATTAGAAAAGCAGCAAAAAGAACTGTGGGTAAAGAAAGAAGATGAAAAAGTAAAATCAATCCAGTCTTTAATAATTCTGGGTATCATTCTTTTGGGATTAGTAGTGGCAAAATGAAAGAAATGGGGAAGGTGGAAAAGAGGGTGAACCACCAAAATCTCTTGTAGGTCATGGCTGTTTTAACCAAAGAATTAAAAGACTGTCTTCCTGCTAGGGAAAGAACATAAAAAACAGACATTTAGGGTTTTTCTTCCCCAATGCTATTGCTTTTCCCAAAAAACATTTCTCTCCTGAGTGAGCTCAGTGCTGCCAGGTTCTGGTAGATGTCTCTGAACATCCCAGAGGCTGCACAGATTTTCTCAGGATGGTGATTTTAGGGGGAATAGGGTGAGTGATGGAGAAGATACAGCAGGATGAGGAGAGCATGAGCCCATGCCACACCCTGTCCCAGAGGACAGCCCACAAAGGCTCTGCTTCAGCAGAGTGGATGGTGTTTGTGTAACAAACCCACTACCTCCAGCCATCGGCCATGCAGCACCAGTTAGGAACTGTGCCAGCAATGGATCAAAGCCATGAAGATCCTGGCTGATGGGAGCCCAGGCCTCACAGCATAGCCAAGAACACGCTTGCAGAAGTGAACAACAGTGATGGCCATGGTCAATATGGAGTCTAGCCATTCTGGAGACACGCTGCTGGAGATGATAGCCAGCTTTTGGCCCCCACAGAGCTGGGTCATGGGGTGACCCTCGTCTGTATGGCAGGTGCTCCTGGGAGTAGGATCCTTTTTCATATGTGTGGTTGGGCCCATCTAGTAAAGACATTTGTCTTCCATTTTCATGGCAAGACAGAGGGAGGTTGTCCCCCACCTTCTCCTGGGCACCTCTCTTGATAAACAACATCTCATGTGCGGGTATTAGCAACTTGTTACTTCTGTATATCAGGAGCAATCATCTGAAACCCAGAGTTTGCAGAGTACTTTGAGGTAATGATTAGATTATTTTTTGATGACAAAACTCCCTGGAAAAGTTACAGGGACAGTTCATTGGCACTTGGTCAAAGCTAAAAAGCACTGGATTCAGCTGTGTGGACAAAGGAGAAAGATCCCAGCTAGCACGTATAAATCAGTTATTTCTAGGAAGATGTAATTCAGACAGCCTGACATTACAGTATTTCTTGGGATAGGCTGACTGAAAGGAGTTTGGGAATCTGAAGTATGGGTGATGAGAAATTATCTTGGAAGAAGCATATTCACTTTATTGAGAATAGTGGTAAGATGCCCATAAATCTTTCTAAGAGCATTTCAGGTACTTTTATACTCTTGCATGGGATTTATTGAATATTTTCAGAAAAAAAAATATAATTTAAAAGGACATTGTCAAGCAGTTTTTATAGATTTTATTTATTTTTTAATCTCCATTGTTTGCAAAGCCCTCCTCAGAGCTGGAAAATGCAATTCTGCCCTGTTCCATCTCACAGACAATGAATTTTTCTTTCTCTTTGGTATGCTGAGCAGAGACAGAGGTAGTGTGTCTTGGGCTCCAGCTGGATGGGGGGAGGCAGGTTGGGTGTCCCTGCTGCAGAGCTAGAGGAGCACCAGACATGCTGCAATGGCTCCCAGCAGCCAGGGAGTCAGAGTTTAGCAAAGGCAGTTGCTATGCTGGATTGCACTGCTGGAGGATAGCAGATCACTTTCCAGTTGTATTTAAAAGCTCATTTCTTCAGTGGTGTTGAAAGACCCCATGCAGCCCTGGCATATCTCAAAGGACTCCTTGGAAGACTGAGAAGAAAAGGACTGAATGCAAATGGTGTGCTGCTGTGTGTTTGTATGTGTGTGCTCATTTTTGGGCAAAGCACTTCTTTGGGAGGAGAGGGTCTGATTTTAACAGATTCCACCAGGACCACCTCTTACCAATGCTGAAATCAGACCCAGATCCCAGGCTGGATGTTCCCCAACCCCAATTGAGATGTTTTCCAAACCTGCGGCACTTCTGGCCAGGAACACAACCTGGGAACTTTGGCTCCTGCAGCCTTCTTTGGAAAGCCTGAGTTTACTTAGCCTTCCCTGCCCTTCCTGTTATTAATTGTAATGCTGCTTTTGAGGCCAGCCATGCTGTGCTGGTGCCTCCTCTGCCTGCTACCATGTTGCAGCAATCCGGGCAAGGCTGGAACTGATGCTGCCCAGTGCCATGCACCACAGGCCAGCAGCACCTGGTAGGGAAGAGATGGGCATCATGAGCGGCTGCGTTCTGCTGCGGGCAGTGGCGAAGAAGCTGCCTGTGAGGGGTCCATCCTCCTGGCAGGGAGGAGAGATGCTGGGGCCAGAGGATGGAGTGGGAGGGTGGACCAGAAAGCATCACTCCTGACTCCTTCATGGACCCAGCCAGCCCCTGCCAGCAGCTGCTTCCTAGTAACACTCCCTGAAGGCTCTGCAAAGAGGAAAAAGTTAAACACATTAATCAGACAAGCCTGGCTCTTCTCCACTTTCTTTGTCATCATCACTGACCCCTCCAGTTTTATGCAGTTTTCCCCTTCTCTCTCCCATAAAATGCTTTTCATTCAGTGGCTGTTGTTCCTTTAAATACTTTATGAAAACTCGTAAAACTACGTAGGAAATTAGCAGCAGTTTTCTTCTTAGAAAGAAGCTTGTGCCAGTAAAGCAAAACAAAATCTTGCTTGAGTGATGCAGAGAAAAAGAAGAAATGAAGCAACCAGGCAGGGAAGCAGGCAAGGAGGGCTGATTTTCATGTGTCCAGCAAATTTGCTTTACAAGAGACAGTATGACCATGAACATCAGGATTTTCAAGGATTGTTCCAGAGAGCCCGTGAAATCTAAATGAGAAAAATGGGCTCTTCCATCTCCAGCTGCCAGTTAATAAAGATGTGGCATACTCCGAGCAGGAGAGCGTAACGTGGAAGCTGCCCCTCCTGTGGCTGGTCCCCTTTTCCTACAACCTCCTTCAGTGCAGAGGGATCAGGACAGAGAGGAGGTGCTGAGCTGCACAGGCAGGCCTGGAGGAGCCACCCGCTGGCTGCAACCCCTTGTTTGGCAGTCGGGCTGCAGGGAGGCTGAAGCTGCTCCCAGCTTTGCCTGCAGCTTCTCTGGAGAGGATACTTAGGTCAGGATAGTTTGTAATCAGCACAATTCCTTGATAGACATTTATTGGGCCACTCTGTCTTCTTGCCAAAGGGAGAGTTTGACCACCTCTGCCCCAGCCCTCGGGGACTGTCGATCAAAGAGGAATTGCACTAAGAAAATGTTCAGACTCCAGCCCATGGATTTCTCCTTTCCCAGGGTATCAAGGCACTGAGCCCCACCAGCTCCTCAGAGAGAGTAGGCTGGTTTTTTTGAGCTGCAGGTGTTCAGCTCACTTGTGCTGGTGTGAAGATGTGGCCCTGATGCATTTTCTTCATGTGTGGTGTTCCTTAGTGTGGTCTTGCCTAAATTCTCCTGACAGAAGAGCCCAAGCCCAGGAGCTGATGGCATCAATTTCCCAAGCAAGGGAAGTCTCCCCTTGGAGTAAAATCACAGCAGTTAAAAAGCTTCCTCTGCAGGTTCATGAGTTTATTTCTGTTGCCTTTTATCTAGTAACTGATCTATTTTCTTGCATTTTCCACAGTGTCATTGGAAGCTGAAGCTCACAGTGGGCTCAGCAATTAGTGGTAGCACAGAAATATAAGGCAAAAACAAGTATTGCTAATGAGCTGACACATTAAACAATGAGTCACACTTCCATAAGGAGCCCAAATCGAGTTATAACCCTAAATAAACAAGCTGTGAGAAACAGTTTACAAAATATGAATGTGTTACTTATTTAACTGCTGTTGAGAAGCTGTGATCTGAACCCTGAGATGTATTTAAATATCTGAACCAAATATTCAATGTGTGGTTTATCAGTTCAATGCGGTGAAGGCTGGCACAGTCACGCTGGATGGACCCTCCAGCTGGACGCAGGTAGGGGCAACACAAGAGGCTTTGGACCTGTGCCCTCCAGCCTACATCCTTCCCTATCTGCATGTTGACCAGGCAGGGGCTGTCCTGCACCAGGGGAGGGGATTGGCAAAGGCTGAGAGCCAGGAGATGCTGCAGGTGAGAATTTTTCTCCCCATGGAGGTAATGACAGCAATTCAGGATATCTCAGGCTCCTGCAGAAAGTCCTGAAAGACATTTCATTTGGTGACCAAAAGGCAAGACTAAAGATAAGTGGTTAGTCCTAAATCAAATTAGAAACTTCCTGGTTTTTTGCATAGCGATGACACAATTAAACATTCTGAGTTCACCTGAAATAACTTACTCCACTCCACATAATGTGGATTTTGAGTTTGTATCTTTTCTCCTCTTGGATTTCCCTTCACCCCCTCAACATGGTCAGTTTTAAAAGAAAAAGTCTTCTTTGGATGTTAAATGGAAATCTTATATTTTCCTCCCCATGCCCCATTTTGCTTTCAGTGATTTGTTGAAGTGCAGCCAAATTCTGGATCTTTCCCTCCAGAACGATACTGAGAATTTATTATCCATGGAAATGGTCCCTGCAGCTCTTGCAGTAGGGGACCACAGACATTTGACAAAGGTCTCTCACTGCTGAGCCATTAAACTTCGGCATTGCCTGGATAATGTCCCATCCCAGAGGCAAATCCCTCTTCTCCCTGAATCTCCATTTATGGGTGTTCCCGAAGTGTGAGCCATATCAGCAGCTGTTTGCCAGCCCAGAGAATTCACACACGAGCATCCAGCTACCCCCTGTGCCCTGGGGGCGATGGAGAACATCCTCTGGACATCCTGACATGTCACAGAAGGAGCAGGGACTGTCATCCCAAAGTCAGTTGTGGGCACATCTCCTCCTGAGTGTGTGCACAGCCTGCCCTGAGCTCAGCTCTGCTGGGAACAGCACAGTTCTGTGATGGTGGAACATCCATGGCAGACTTACCAATTCATCATCAGCCCCTTTGGCTGCAAATCTCTCTGCGCTTTGGCAACACAGTTGCGCCACCACAAGCAGGGGACCAGCAGTCTGCAGATTACTTGGTGCAGGAAACCTGCTGGTTCCTGCTCCTGGCCACTCACCCAGAGCCCACAGGTGGGATTCAGGGGGAACTCCAGCACCAGCAGAACACCATACCCTGTTCATGTGTGAGGAGCATAGCAGTGGCTGACACATCCCAGGCAGGTCTGGGTCAGGTGCTCCTTCCCCTGTTCCATGGCACCACAAAAGGCTGTGAGACTGCTCATCAGCAGCACCTGACTGGGCACTGTCCCCGCCATGGCTCAGCTAGAATTCAGAAGACAGGTGTGTCTCCTTCCCTCCATCACTCTGGTTTGAAGTCCCTAGAGGAGCATGGGTCCAGAGCAGTCTGAGAAGATGGTAATACCCAGAGAGGAGACAGTTTGTAGAGAGGAGGTGTTATTTATCCCAAAGAAGGGACAGAATATATGCTGGAGAGGGATGGTGTTTTCCTGCCCTCCAGCCTGGTAGCCAAACGTCCCCTGAGGACAGCAAACGGGAACCCCCAGCCTGTGGGTGCCACCAAGGGAGAAGAGTGATAGGGGCTGTGATGCGGGGGTGCTACAGCTGTGCCCCTGAGCAGCAGTGGTGAAACACTGCCCTGCAGCACCCTGATGCTCTGAGACATGCTCAGCAGAAGCCGGGTGGGTGACCATGCCAGCACAGATCCAAGTCCCCCCAACTTGCCAGTCACCAGCCTCACCCCTCCTCTCTGCCAAGGCCACCAGAGTCAGCTTTGGGTTTTACAACACCCACAGCACAGGTGGCTCCAGTGATCCCTCCAGGAGGAGCACAGAAGTATAGTCACAGCTCTGATCTTTCCCATACCCTTCTGGCACTCATCCCATCCTCCCATCCCTCTCCCCTGGCTCTCCAGCCACTCACACCTCTCCACTGTGCTCCCCTGGCCAGAGAGTGACAGTCCTCAAGTCATAAGTGGCAAAAGTAGTGGGACAAGCTCATGGGCCAGCAAGGTGAGAAGGTTTTAGAAGTATATTAGGAAAAAAATAAATCCTAGTAATTGTTACTACCTAGAGATGGTAAAATTGCTCATAACAAGGGCGGAGAGGCAGACGTATCAATGAGCATTTCTGTTCTGTATATTTTGGAAGGAAGCCCTTGCAACATGCAGAGGACAATGAAGGGCTCTTCAGCCTCTTTGTATCTAAAGAGAATGTCAAACAACATCTACATGGGACAAACATTTTCAAATCATCCTAAAAATAATAGTGTTCTCAATAATCAGTCTAGTTTTACATGTCAAGAGTCTGAAAAGAACTGGTTGAGGGTGTCTGCAGCCCTCCAGTGTTGATGTTAAATGATTTTGTGACCAGAGAAATGAGGTAGATCATATTGGGCAGGTCCAGAGCTCAGACTCTGCCTGGCTCTATATGCATCAGGAGAGCACAATGAAGGTCCAGCAGTTGCTGGAGAGAAAGATGCAGCTGTAGTGAGTTACTCACAGAAACTGGTGTCTGAGAGGCTGAACTGCTTTTGCAGATGCCTGTCTCCTCTAGTTGCCCATCATCCCTCCGCTTCACTTGCTTCTCTGGAGAGTATCCACACCATGGGTTTCCAGGGGAGGTCTGTAGACACAGTACCAGCTTGACAGCTGACTGTTTTTTCCCAGCCATCTGGAGGTAGCTGGGATTCATCTCATGCATGATCATGGTATCAAGGAATCAAAAGGGAGGAGGTGATGGAGAGCCATGCCTACCTCAATGCTTTCCATCTGCAGTGAGAGCTTGCAGGGCTGATCACGGCCCCTGCAGAGGAGCTATAGCCAAGGTTGCCATCCTTCTTTCTGGGAGGCACTGAGGCACCAAGGTGGTTCAGGATGGTGTTCCCATGGGACTCATGCCTCCCACCCCTGCAGGTCAGCAGCAAGGGGATGAGTTGTCTGCCTTATTGCAATCAACAGTCTTTAGTAACTGACAGCTGGAGATGCAAGAGCCCATTTTTCTCATTTAGATTTCATGGACTCTCTGAACAAGCCTGTGAGGGGCTCAGGACAAGCTAATTCATATCCTGGCAATGGTCTTTTGTCTCCAGTGTCTTCAGAGGAGCATGGGGTGAGCAGCCCAAGAGACCCACCTGCATGGGAGAAGCTGGTGGTTGACTATTTGAAGTCTCTTTCCTTCCGTGCAAACAAGAGCATTAGAGTGGCTGGACTGTGCGGGACCCAAGCTCCATCTAATCCCTGGGCCATCTCCAACCAGGTCAGCAGCAGATGCTCAGAGATGCAAGGCCAGCACTGAGCCATCCTTTCCCACAGTATTTTTCCTGGCTTCTGAGTGTCAGTGATTCAGGGATTCCCAGAGCTGCATTTGGGTCAGTCCAGCAGCTCTTGTGGCAGCCACCGGTGGCCCTATTGTCCAGGAATTTGACCAACCTGTCTTTCCAGACATTTACGTTTTTGGTCTTTATGATGTAGTGTGGCCATGAGTTTCACAGCCTAATTATACACTGTGCAAAGAAGTGTTGCTGAGGCACGTACTGGAACGCTGGATGTGGTTTTGGTGTCTGGATTTACTAGAGGTTGTGGAAAGTTTGCAGATGCTGAGGAAAGAGCCACAGAAATCATACAAGGGCTGGAAAAAACACCTTGCCGGGGAACACTTAGTAAGTACAACTCAACCGGAAGGATTGTAAATTGGAAGGGGATTAAATCCCAGGTCTGGTAGAGCTTCTCAGTCTACAGAGGCAAAGTCTCTAGGTTAGAAACCCAGCTAGAACCAATTTTTCTGGAATCAAAGCACATGTTTCTGTACAAGGGAGTTTCACTACAGAAGGGCAAGGCTCCATCCCTTGATGCTTCTACAAAGATATTTCAGCTGCAAGCTTTGGGCTCAAACTGCAAATCAGCATAGGAAAGCCTCTCATCTTGGACATAGTGGAGACCAAATCTTGACATTTCCAGCCTATGTTGGTAAAGACCACAGAACCAGCCAGAAAAGTCCTCAAAGGCAAGGAAAAAGAGCCAGAGGCTGCCAACAGGGCTTAAATTACCTTTCCAAGAACCTACCCATGATGGCTCACATCAGAAAAAAAAAGGGAACCACCAGATCTGGATGGCCCAATGACTGCTTCTGTCTTTAAACTGCATGAATTATGGGCCCCAACCCATGGCCAGAACTTACTTCCTCTCTCAGAGCAGGCCCATTAGGTACAACTTACCAAGAGCCAGTGTCAATGTGCTTCCTTGCCAGGCCCAAGTTGTCATAGTCCCCAGCAATTCAGGCCATTATTGTACACACGTTGGCTAACATCCGTGTTCATAGCCCAGGATGAGCCCAAACCTCTGCTGCAGTGGTAGGTGGGATATGCATGCAACCTAATGCTGGGCATCCAACCCACAGGCTGGACTGTAGCCCCATGTAGTGTTAGTGTCACACGCCAGTGATATAAGCAGAGACCACCCAAGAGGAAACACTGTCTCCATGGTGCAGCAGAAAAGATCCTTCTCTGCTCCTCCATCTTGCCAACCCACTTGATACCATCCTTCTAAGCAGGGTGCTAGAGAGGGACATTTCAGGGGCTGGTGGGAAGGCAGCCACCACATACTCACACCATGTGCCTCCCTTAACTACATGGAAGAGGGGGACCTCCTGCCAGAAATGTCTTGGGGAAAAGAAAACATGGCAGTGTGTCCAAACCCTGTGAGTCTGCTGGTATACAGACACCACTGCCACATGTAGACACCTTGTACTCGCTCATCTACAAGCTCTCATGTTATCTCTCAGTTAGAGCTACTTGGTGTATGTCTTCCTGGCCACTGTTTGCTCAGCACAGCACAGAGTAGGGATTTTTGAGTCCCTTCTCCAAGGGCAGAGATGACCCTGTGAGTACCGCAGAGTGGCTGTGCTCTGGGGTGTAACACACTGTGTCTGCCCCATGCTGGACACACATTCTATAAAGCCACATTTTTGTCCCTGGGTCAATCACTGAGAATGGCAGATGCACTAGAGAAATTCTAATCAGCCTCTGGGGCGTGGATGAAGCAGTGGGACTCCTCAGGTAGGGATCAGTTGCCAGTCCTATCCCTTAGCAATGATGAAGATGATGAGGATGCTAAGAAAGAAAGGAAGGCCACACTGAGACGGTGGAAAGGGTGAGCCCAGCCAGTGTGGCACAGACCACATCCTAGAGCAGATCCTAGAAGCACCTCAGCATATCTGGTGGCTTCCACCCTGCAGGACACGGTTGCCCATGCTTCTTGGGGTGAGGGTACAGGTGTGCAATGAAGGCACAAAATCCCTCTGGGGTTGGGGAGCAGGCAGGATACAGAACACCTCTTTCTCACCAGAGAAGACCCAGGCCCTTCAAGGAGAGGGGCACAGAGCCCCACGGCAGGTGCTGGGTCCCCCTCCTCACCCCAGACACAGCAGATTACCTCAGCAATGAAGGGAGAACTGAAGAGTCAGAGATGGAGCTGTGTCTAGATCCAGACCTTGGCTTCCTCCTCTGCCAAGCTGCTCAGATGCCTGTCTCAGCTGAAAGTTTCCAGTGTGCCCCACAGCAAGATGGTCCATCCTTGGGGCGTGCGTGGGAAGATGCAGCTCTCCCACCCGTTCCCAGTGGATTGTCAGTGTGCTCCCAGTGCATTCCCAGTGTAGGTGTCTGAGTCTGCTGTGACACCCCAGCAGGACCCACCAACAGGGTCCCAAGTCCTTTCCTGGTTCCAGGCACAGCCCCATCACAGGGCAGAACAGGCTGTCCATGGCTCCCAGGCAGCAGGCAGCTGGAGGCAGGCAGGCAGGCATTGCAGGGGGAACCATCTCCCAACCCCTCGGCTGGTGGGTATTTTTATCTCGCTTCCTTAGTCTCACACCTGCCCCTTTCCAAGCTCTCTTTTCCCGTCAGGGCAATTTTCTCTCCTGGCAGCATTGTGCTGGGGAGTTGTGTGGGGAGTCAGCTCTGGGGCTGTGCCAGGCAAATCACCCCACATTGTAAACCATTCTCCATCCCTGAGCAAACAGGACCAAGCTCACAACGGGCAGCCTACCTCTGATAATTACTTCAGCATACACCTTGGGTCTTAAGTACACGGATAGAAACCCATCAGTGTGAGACATCTCCTTAAGTCTCATCTGGGAATCACTGCTATCAGAGAGTCCTGCTTTCCCAGCCAAAGATGATTTATTCTGATCTGCACTATTGATTTTATTGTGGGAAATGTGGTGATACCTAGAGAGAGACAGAGAGAGAGAGATTTGACTTATGGGAGCATGTGGGGAAGACTCCAGTCCCCACCATAGCGCCTGCCTTTTCTGCATCTGCACCGGAATTATTTGTAGTGTTTTATGCACCCATCTGCTCCCTGCATGCTCTCTATAAATCTCACTGGCTCTCTCACACACACACATGTTTGCTTTCCATGTAGATTACTTTTGATGAGAGTCTAATTAGACCCAGGGAAGCCTGCCTACAGAGCGAGCCTGGGGAGAGCTTAATTAAAGTCAATGGAGAAAATTATAGGTGAAAAAAAAAATTAGGGCAGCAAGGAGAAGATATCAAGAAAGAAACCAAGGGGAAAAAAGGAAGCAGGGAAGGAACAGCACAGCAAGGGAGTGTGTGTGGCTGCCAGGCTCCCGGGAGATGCACCAGGCATCAAGGCCAGGACCCACGTTGCTGCGGCATGGAGAGCCTGTGGGGTGCCTGTGGGTCTGTCCTGGGGGATGGGAGCAGGTGACATGGTGGGTGCCTCATGCAGCCTTCTGCAAGGGAGTCAAGGCTGAGTGGCGATCCTGCTCTCCTGCCCTCCTTTCTGGCACGTGGACAAGAAGGGCTGGGGCAGCTGATTGGCTCTGGATCTCCTCTCCATGTGTGCCTTGAGTTTATTCCAGTCTCATCCACATCACATATTCATGAGCTGGGCAAATGGGAGGTACAGGGTGTCTCCTTACTGTGTTTGTCCCGCTGTTCAGGGAGGGAAGAGGGGACACAGTCACATTCTTATCTGGCTATTTGTTCCCCCTGTGCAAATTGGCACATGGGCTGCGAGGTGATGGAGAATCTGGCCTGAGAGGGCAGCAGGGACTTTGGGGGTCTCCACAGTGCACCAAGGGCACCCCTGTGACCCCTGCAGTGCAGGGCACTGTTCTCCCCCAGCAATGACACTGTTGAACCCTGTGACTTCTGACTGAGGGAAAACATCTCTTTTAGAAACTCTTGATTTAAAGACCACAGATGATGGAGAATCCGCCACATCTCTTGGCAAATTGCTCCAATGGTTAATTATACTCCCTGTTTAAAAGATGCATCTTATTTCCAATTTAGGTTTTTCTAGCTTTAGCTTCCAGCCATTGAATCTCATTACATTTTTTATCTACTAGATTAAAAAACCCTCCATTATCAGAAATCTCCTCCCTCTGTAAGTATTTATAGACTATTATCAAGTTGCCTCTTAACCTTCCTTTGATAAACTAAATAGGCTGAGCCACTCAGTCTCTTCCAGTCAGCCAGGCCTTGCACACCTCCACTCATTCCTACTGCTCTTCTCTGAGTCTTCCCTGGCCCTGTACCTTCCTGGACCAAGGGTGGACAGTCCCTGGATCAGGACAGACAAGGAGGTGGGTGATGCCATATGCAGATGGAGGCCCAGGGCACTGATTGTGCCACTGTGCTGCTGTAGAAGGTCTCGGTGTGTGTAAGATGCACTCTGTGCTTGTTGTGGTACCAACACACAGCAAATCCTGCAGCGAAATACAGACTCCGAAATTCCAGCTCCGAAGCAGACACGACAGGATTGATTTGGGAATGCAGATAAGTAGTTAGGACTGGTGTGCTAGTAAAAGGGAGGAAAGCCCCAGACAGGCAGGCAATTGATGCAGCAGTGATTTGGGTGGCAGGGGGTGCAAGATCACATCACAAAGTTGGCCTGGGGTAATGCTGCTGTAACAAAACTGCTCGGGAGGAGAGCTGGGTGAATGGGGTCTGTGCAGCCACCTGTGAAGAAGCTCTGAACAGCCCATATGGATAGGTCCAGGGGCTCTGCCAGCTCTTGGGGAGCTCTACCAGCTCTCTGGTCAGCTCAGGTTCAGGGTCATGGATGGACCTTTGGGAAGGTGCAGCCTGGGAAAGGTGCAGATTTCATCCCAGTGAGGATGGGAATACCTGGAGAAACTGAGCTGGAAAAGTGATTTATGATACAGGTTTGTGCTTCTGCCAGACGTGTGATGATCTCGCCCAGGACTGTCCTGTCTGGGATAGCTTGGCATCGGTAATGCAGATCTCTGTCTTCAGCCAGCTGGTTGTCCTGCAGAGCTGTGCTGACAAGAACAGGCTGATCTCCTGCTACTTGTTGCTCCAGACCAAGGCAGAGAGAGAGGTCCTTGGGTGATGTGGTGTGTTTCTTACATACATAGTACCTGCTTAATTCCTGACTGGATCATGATCAGAAATGGCTGGTAGTGAGGCAGGATGGACCAAGGGACAGCTTCTGGTATCATTATTATGGAGCCCCAAATTGTCATATGCCTTCCCCAACATCATTTTGACAGTGCTGTCACTTCTCCTATCCTGTTAGACACCTTTGCCTGGATCAGTGCTGTGTGATGACTTGCTGTCATCCTTGACAGGAGCTGTACCCAAAATGCTGGCATCTGATGGGAACATTGCAACTTCTGTGTAGTGCTGGTCACAGGCTGGGAACCATCTACCTGCCCTGTTCTGGAAGCCTTCAGTCATTCCCCTGCTGGAGCCCCCTGCTCCCCCGTGCATTAGCGTATGACAAACCCTCCAAATAAGGGATGTGCTATAGGGAACAGGGAGTCCTGATAGGTCTGTTCCTTACCATTCTCTGCATTACAGACTGTTAAATCCTCTCAATTTGGGATGAAAAAGGGGCTTTCCTGGAAAGCAGTGATACAGATGTGTTTCTACTCACAAAATGCAGCTGTGGATTCCAGTGTGTCAGCTTAACCTCATCCTCCTCAACTTGCAGCTGGAGCTTCTTTCCCAAAGCCACCTTCTCTTGTGTGATGGAGACACAGGGGCTTGGGGTCTAGGGCAGTTCAGGGTCCAACAAGCTCTAGGGAACTGTGCCTGCAGGCTGGTGAAATCAGGATCCTGATTTCGGCCAGCGTGCAGCAGAGGAGGCTGCTCTGTCCCTGGAAAGCCTCCTCACACCCACAGCCACAGATCCTGGCTCCTCTTGCCTGATGTCAGATGCAATAAGGGAGATGAGCTCCCCCAGTATGTCCAGCACACACTGTGTGGTCTCCCTCTGGCTTTAGGCTCCCAGAATTTCTTCTTCTTTCTGAGCCATGTCAGGCTGAATAAAACTAAATAGATCCTGATGGAGGAAAACTGCAGTTAAGTGCGTTGGCTGACTGCTTGCCTTCTTTTTATTTTGCTTTCTGACTTGTCACACACAGAAAACCACCAGGGACATGTACTGGCAGGCCCTCGGTCATGGTCCCTCACTCTTGCAGCCAGTCTCCCTTGAGCGTGGTTAGACCTGCCTCCCTGCCAGTTCAGGAGTCTACTCCAGTCCCAGAAGGAGGGTCGGCACCTGACAACTATAGAATGAAACGTGTGCTTGGATGATTAGCAAAGGATCACCCATCCCTCGTGGCTTGAAGTCAGCAGGGTCCAGCCCACGACCATCCTCTTCCTGTGTGCTCCTCCAAGGAGCTCAAGGCAATGACCTGGTGGGAGGCAGAGACCATCCCGTGGGGATGCTCTGCTGATCGCTGGAGTCTGGTGAGGGCAGAAGTCAGCCCTAAGTCTTTGCAGAGAGACCATATCTCATGATCACAACGTACACCTTGTGATGTTTGACGCTATATTCACATAGCCTCCGGCCCCAGCATCATGTGAGCAAAGCAGTCTTGGCACGCTCTCAAATGTGCAAGTTTCTAGGGCATATGATCGTAGAGGCTGCTTGTAAATGGGATGATGAAAGCATCCAGAGAAGGCAGGATGCACTCCAGCAATTGCTTTCAAATCTTCTGATTTTTGAGCTAGTCTTATGATTCTGGGGGGAAGACAGTTTGTGTTTTTCCTTGTATGGAAGCTATCATCCAAATCCCTGTCCAGAGCACCTGTTAGGCAGCATGCAGCAGTCATGATGGTGAAAACCCACTGTCTGAATAGTGGCTAGTGGAGAGCTGCTTCAGTGCTGGCCTTTCAAGGGTCCCTGAAGAGAGTGACAAAGCGGAACAGCAGACATTTGGGGTACTTATCATGACAACAACCTGAACCAGAATTCGACAATTTTGAAGAAAATGCTCCCTGCAAAATGTCTCCCAAGTTCACCAAAAACCAAGCACAAAAGAACATGGAAATGTTCCAGGTGAAAGAAATGCCAAGACTTTCAAGCTTTTCATGCTTACTACATGGCACTGGAACTGTTAACATCATCCACAGATGGACACTATCTGGGACCAAACAACCTGTGCTGTCCCACAATGGCCAGAAAATATTATTGACAGCAAAGACAGGCACACACACCCACCCCTCCCCCTATGTGTGGCCTCTGTTGCCAAGGTTGGGAACAGAGCATAGAAACATCAGGGAAACCCACAGTCCCAGAGCATCTTTCATCCAAGGTTAGCACAGACCTGCTGAATTTGTAAGAGAAAATTACTTCTTGTTAGAGGAACATGACTCAAATTCCGTGAAATGGCAGTGATTGATTACACATCAAGCAGAAATGTAATCTACTCTTGGAGTTTGCTCACTGTGGATTTCTAGTGGTTGAGGACAGCAGACAAGTGTCCATGACTTCAGAGGCTCAGGTCAATAATTCCTTCCTGGTGTATCAGCTCATCTTACATCCAGGTGATCAACAGACAAGTGTATTGGCAGAAACCAGTAAAACCCCAACCATCAGCCATCACCAAGGACAGGTGCTGCCAAGACTGTCCTGGGGACCACTGTAGTGATGAGGACTAACAGAAATGTACCATTCACAGACTTTTCCCAAAAATAATTTTTCTGCTTTATTCTATATGTCCTGGTGCTCCTCCCAAAACACAGGAGTTTCCAGACCTGGGGTTTCATCTCTCCCTTTCTCTTTTATTTTTTTCTTTCCTTTCTTTTCTCTTTTGCCTTTTTGATGAAGGAGATGATAAACCAATGGAAATTTTTGGTCATTAAATCAGATAATTTTGAAATGCTGCCTTTCATTTCTGCTGATCCAATGTATGATTTTTCACTCAGGTGTAATCATAGCAAATTCTGTAGAGCCTCACTGCAGCCACCTTCTCAGCAGTCTGAAGGTGTCCAGACCAGTTCCCAGAGCCAACAGCCTGTGAGTTTTTGGGTTACACCAATAGATCCCAACTTTTTCCATGAGTACCACAAGCAGAATAAGAACAGAGAAGATGTCAGATGCGGATGCACAGCAAGGAGCAGACACAGCCGGGTCCTAAGCAGGGAACCATCTGCATTATGCCAGTGTGGTGCCACATCTTCTGACCAGGAATCCTGCTGTGCCATCTTCACTCAGGCTCAAGCACCCAGCCCAGGAACATTTGAAGCTTTGGCATTGCCAGGGACATGTTTTTAGGTCCCCTTCTGTAACGGTGATGTCTGCCGTGGCAACAGTGCCAACAAATAAAGACTGGCTTCTCCTTAGCCCCAACCTGCACATCAGACCATGAGGCCAGAAATGTGTCCGCAACAGGACAGCAGATAATTGTCTTCCTTTTCTTTACCACTGAAGGACCCCTAATGTGGTTTAACAAGCTCAGTTTGGTTTCTGTTGTTACAGGGATGTTAGAAAAGTTTGGACTGGGGGCTAACTTTGCAGCGGAAATGTCTTACACTTCCCAGGGAGAAGCACTCTCGGTATTTCTCATGTTAGGGGGCACCTCTTTACACACCACCTTGTAACGTAGTCCCACTAGGAGGACTCTGCTCTGTTGTTTGGTCATGATTTTTGCACGAGAAATTAACCACAGCAACAAGCAGGAACACAGACATGTCGGAGCAGCTTGAGAATCAGAGCAAGTGCTGGAAATCAAGACCTTGGTGTGTGGAGGGCTATGGACAGCCACCTCTCTCTGCTCTGTCAGGGAGGCTAATCAGTGCTGATTAAACCAAAGCTAGATTTTCCTAGAGAGGTTTTAAAAACCTGAATGTCAAGTTGCACACACACCCCCGCCATACCCCTCACTCTCAGACCATTAGGCTGAACTTCCCCATGCTCATGTCCTCTCCAGGGCTGAGCCCATGATCCCTCCAAGTTGATGTTTCTGGCCACCCTCCAGACATCTCAAGCATTCTGTCCCAAGGACAGGGGTCTGGCTGTGCTGGTCTTCACCAGGTTACTGGAAAAGAAGAGCAGGGAAGGGAAACTCAGCCCCCATACCAGTGAAAGGGAAGGACTCCCCATGAATGCTGGCAGACCAAGTGGCTGTGGCTTGTGTCTGATTTATTGGTGGGGCTGGTAGGTGTTGCATTAGGTTAAGTATTAACAGATCTCATGAGCCTCATTAGCTGTCCCCTTTTCACTTTCCAGCTGAAGAGTTACTGCTCCAAAATCTATAGTGCCTTGGCAGCTGCCTGGCTGATCCCCAGGTTAACCCTCACTGAGCCTGCTCCCTCAGGCTCGCTACACAGATCAGTGTGCACATCACGTGCATCACACACCACAGTGAAAAGCATCCCAGGCCTGGTGCTGTTCTGCTTGCCCAGCGGCATGGCATGAGATTTGTTGGACCATCTTCATGTGCATATGTCTCTGCCCTCCATAAAACAATGGTCCTCTCAGCACTGAAAGCCAGTCTGTCCGGCTCTCCTGGTTCAGATGTGCCAGCAAAGTCTGGCTTTTGGTGCAGACCCCTGGGCACTGGGTAATCACCCTGCTCAAGATCTCTCTGCTGGGAATAGCCCACAGGGTCCACAGGAGGATCTGTCTGGCTAAAGGTGGGCATCTGCCCATTGGCATCTCCATCAGGTCAGCCTCCCCTCCAGCAGAGTCCATCACCCGCCAGCAATGCAGATTGCATTAACAATGCATCACATGTGCCAACAGACTTAGAAGAGCTGGACTCCACTGGGTGCGGGACAAGTCCCCATGATGTCCAGGTCCTGTGGAGGCATTCCAACTGCAGACACCCATGCTTGGTCACGCAAATCCCGTAGTTGGGGCTCTCACTGTAATGAGTGCCCTGGAAGAGTAATGCAGACCATACCAAAGTCGTTGCATCTCCACCAGGCAACCAGGGCAGCAAGTCTCCAAAGATCTTTCCTCTGGACACCACCGTGCACAGGGCCCAGAGCAAGCACGGCACCATCTGGTCTGACTGCCACATACCCAGCCATCAGCTGAGATCCTCTTACAGTGAACATGTTCCTCAGGCACCCCTCAGATCTGGACTGGGAGGCAGCAGGGATGGGGAACACAGTGCTGCCCAGGCAGCGTGCTTGACTGCTCGGTCCCCATGCTGTGAAATATTTGGGCCTTATCTAGAGCACGTCTGGTTTCAGCTTCCTCCAGAAGCAGTTTCAGCCAGCTCTGTCTTGCACTGGCAGACCAGAGCTGCATAATTCACACCAGATCCCAACAATCTGGCAGAGGCATGAGCAGGAGGTAGATTTTGCAGAGACTGGAGTGACTTCTGCTGCTCTGCCAGGCTCCATCCCCTCCAACCCAGCACCACAGCCACTGGTGACACAGGAGGAGCTGGCAGGGTGTGCAGATGGGGAGGTGACATGAACAGGTTCTCCTTCTCAAGGACAGCTCTCACTTCAACAAGCCTTGGACAGTTTCTGCAGCTCCACTTAAGTTCATGGTGGAAAGCACTTCCTTCGGACTTGTTAATTGTTAAACAACACTACACTTTAATTACAAAAGAGAGTCAAGCAGCCAAGTATGTTACAGGGGAGAGACGAAGGTTAACAAGCTGGGCAAGGTCATTATCTGGCCTGCTCCTCCTCTGCCCCTCCTCTCCTCCGGCAGGACTGGGAAGGGCTGTGCAATGCCAGGGCTGATGCTTTCCCATTGTTCATTACCCAGCCCTGCACTCAGGAGCTGATTGCCCATGCAGGCAGGCTGCTGCTATGTCAGACACCCTCCTGTCTCCCTGCCACTGCTGCAGGAAGCGTCTCTCGGGGCAGAGCATGAGGGCACTGGGAGCTGCTGGTAGGGATCTGGGTACAGCTCTGGTGCTGGGGGAATAGTTGTGCTGAAGCATATGACAGTGCAGATAGTGTCCAGGGTGAAGGCCAGCTCAACTCTGCAGTGGGCAAGTGAGCTCTTCATGTAGCCTCCTGCTACGTCTGCAGGCCTCTTAAGACTCCTCATGGAACACAGATTGAGATGGGCCAAGGAAAGACAATATCTTGGGTGACCTGGGTTCGGGAAACACTCTCCCTCAGAGCAGAGCCAGCTGTGAGAACAGACACACAGGCAGTGACTGTGCTGTTATTCACACACTCTCCCCAGTATCTCTCTACCCTGCACTGTGACGCTGTTTGTCCCCACGGCCAGCACCTTGACCCCCCTTTCACAGGGGTCTCCTGGCAGCTCCCTTGAGGCAGGATCTGGCCTCTTCCCATCAGGAGCAGAAACCTAAGTGTTTGGAGAGGGCTGTGTCTCATGTTGGGGGAAGAAAACATGGGATCTGATAGCTCTTAAGTGGGTTCTGTGAAGGTACTGGTGCTTCCAGTGGACCTTGCTGCAGCACTCAGGACACACATGATGCCAGGAAATCAGGCATGTGAAACCTTAGTGCGTACTGTCAGTGGTGTGGAGCTTTATGTG
Source organism: Rhynochetos jubatus (assembly GCA_027574665.1). Taxonomy (NCBI): domain Eukaryota; kingdom Metazoa; phylum Chordata; class Aves; order Eurypygiformes; family Rhynochetidae; genus Rhynochetos; species Rhynochetos jubatus. The sequence goes on along the minus strand of CM050672.1, from coordinate 1,663,225 downwards.
TGCAAATACCTTTGAAGGTACGGAGCTAAGTGACATCCTGAAGGTCAGGGAGGAAGTCAGCATGCAAGATCGGAAATGATCCCAGGCTGGCCACATCCCAGTGTCGAGGGGGTGTCAGCATTTGGCCAGATGCTATTCACCATCCCATCGAAACTGGGCAGTAAATACCGAATTTCTGTGGATAAAATTTGCAGATGACATAAAGATTGGCAGAGTGGTGTATAATGAGGCAGTCACACAGAGCTGGATCACTTCCCTCGCTGGGGCCATTCCAACAAAATCTGTTTTAATAGCCTCAGATGCAAAGTAGTACACGTAGGAGCAGGGCTGCTGGCTAAGCCTGGAGGCAAGGGCCAGTCCTGTCAGCAGGGGCCATGGGAGGGTCTGTAGGCTGTCAAGACACACATCAGCTCCTAAGACAAGCAAGAGCAGGGTAAGAACCTGGATGGAGAAGTGCTGGGACAAATGGATCTATCAGCTTGAGGCACAGCAAGTCAGGCTTCAGACTACAGAGCCTGGGGGTGTCTGGCTCCATCCAACAGTCCTGAACAGAAGACTTAAGGACAACTCAGAAACAACAGCTGAATGTCACCATACAGGGACTCCACAAGTGGAGAAAGCTGGAGAACCACTGGCACAGGTTGTCCACAGAACAGAGTCACCTGCATCCCTGGGAAGTGTCCATATGGAGTGTGGAGCCAGAGAGAGGGACAGCAGCTTTGCCCAGGGAGCAGCATGTGTGAGGACCAGCCGTGGGAGAGGGTAGGTTGCTCGGCTGTCCTGCACTCAGAGCTTCTAGGAAAAGAAGAGAAGGAGGAAGAAACCAGAAGCAATCAGACAGCAGGAGACTTTATATGTGTGTGGATGCTGTCCCAGCAGGATCTCAGGTACCAGGGCGGGTCACCCTGGATAAGGGACATAAAGGGGCACTGGCTGGAAGAGAGAGCCAGATGGGCTGAAGTGAGAGGTCATGCTTGGTCTCTGGAGTATGATGGAGAGCCACTTTCAGACATTGCCCAGGGAGGTGGCATCTGCATCTTCATGAATCTCCAGGTCCAGCTGCCTTGAGGAGCAACACTTGGGCTGGTCTGGGTCAGAAGAGCTGGTCAGGGATGGAATGGGTGCTGTGCCAGGAGGCAAGAGGAGCTGGTCACAGTGTCTCCTCTCCTGCAGGCCAAATCCAAGAGCCACTGTCTAGCTCCATGATCCTTTCCCCCTCAGCCTCCACAAGCCCTTCGGGATGAGTCAACCCCTCCAAGGAAAGTACCTCTTCACAGGGGGACCAGGAGGTCCTCCCCAGCCAAAAGCAGGGAGCTGCTGGCAGCCAGCTGGGAAATCACTGATCTGGGAAAGAGCCTTTTGATTTGAAATATCTCCCAGGCACTGACTAAAGATCTTTAAGTGGGCCTGTCAAGCATCAGCACTAACATTTGTCAAGACAAGGAGAGGGGCTGGCTGGCAGGGGTGTCCTGCACCCACTGGGTGGGGAAGGGGGAGTATGCCTCCATGACCCTGCAAGGCAGCACAGCCCATCTCCCCCTGCCCTCTGCCAGACAGAACCCCAATTCCTGGCACCTGCTCCTCCCCTGGAGATCCCTCCTTCTCACAGGCAGAGTGACCATGCCAGGATTTTGCAGACAAGAGGTCGGTAACCCCATCCACGCTGGGTGATGGAGGCAACACCCAAGCTCTGTGCACCCGGTGTGCTATAGTGTGTGTGGCCACAGGATGAGTCACATCTATGTGAAGGCATGTGGAAACTGAGCTACCAAGGCCCACTAACCTGAACCCCAAAACATTCTCCCTTCCTACACCGCAGGGAGGAACAACCTTTCTCTAAACTACATGAAGCCCTAAATGCTCAGCCCTTTGGCAAGGTCAGCAATGGGAGTACTAATGCAAAGGCATTAAACAACCAGCCCAATGTCTCAGAGTGTGCCAGGGTCAGGGCCAGGACTGGGATGTCAAAGGTCTCAGTGTGAAGCCCCCATGCTCAAACCTGCCCTAGTTGTTCCCAGCTCCTTCATGCCCCCCGTCCCGCAGCCTGGGACCAGCCCCATTGGTTTGCTCAGCATCACCACGTACATGCATGCAAACAGCAAAGGAAATGTGGGTTTGCTTTTATAAAAGAAATCCCAGCATGTACCCTGGACCAGGGTACTGGTCCCAGTGCTAGGGAATCCCTGCTTGGGCCTGGTAGACCTCCTTTCCCATCACCAGATCCCCCCACTGCTCCCAGCAAGCCATTTTCCCTAGAAAAACAGAAATCTCCAAGTTCTTTAGTCACAGAATCATAGAACAGTTTGAGTTCAAAGGGACCTTTAAATGTCATCTAGTCCAACCTCCCCTGCAATAAGCAGGGGTATCTCCCATAGATAAGGTTGCTCAGAGCCTCATCCAACCTGATCTTGAACATTTCCAGGGATGGGAGAATCTACCACCTCTCTGGGCAACCTGTTCCTGTTCTTCACCATCATCTTCATAAAAAATTTCTTCCTTATATCTAGTCTAAATCTACCCCCTTTTAGTTTAAAACCATGATCCCCTGTCCTATCACAACACGCCCTATTAAAAAGTTCCCCCTCCCATCTTTCTTACAAGCCCCTTCAGGTACTGGAAGGCTGCAATAATGTCTCCCTGGAGCCTTCTCTTCTCCAGGATGAACAAGCCCAATTCTCTCAGCCTGTCCCCATAGCAGAGGGGCTCCAGTCCTCGGAGCATCTCTGTGGCCTCCTCTGGACTCACTCCAACTGGTTGATATCCTTCTGATGTTGGGGGTTCCCAGAGCTGGACGCAGAACTCCAGGTGGGGTCTCACCAGAGTGGAGCAGAGGGGGAGAATCCCCTCCCTCACCCTGCTGGTCATGCTGCTCTGGATACAGCCCAGGATACGGGTGGCTTTCTGTCCAAATCTGACTATTTTGCCTACCAAGACTCCCTCAGCCTGTATCTGCTGAGGGTCTGTATCCCAGAGGGTTTTAGCTATCCAAAATCCTGGGGATGCTGGATATGAACACAGATCTTTGGGGAGAATCCTCAGATTAGGGGGAAGTGGGAACAAGAAAAACAAAAGAAGAAGAGCTCTAGGGATCTGCTGCTCTGCATTAGATGTGACAGGGCAGCAGAACCCAGCTCTGCTGATACTTAGGTCCCATGCAGATGCCACTCGTGCAGTCCTCATTCCGTGTGATAAAAGCCACCACTACCTCCTAGGGAAAGCCTGTCAGGCTCTTGGCAGGGATTGCTCCTGGCCAGGAACCCCTGCAGGGCATAGGACGCTGGTTTGCTCTGGGATTGCTGGAGCCTGACTGCTGGGTCAACGTGTGCCAGAACCCTAGCATGGCCAGCCACCAGGGCCAGAGTCCTCCTGCCTCCCTGCCTCGCCTGCTGCTGCAGGTGAAACCGTTGGAGCAGGACTGGCAGGGATTTACATCCCTCTGAAAATAATTATGGGAAGAAAAGTGCCGGTATTAATAGGAGCCTCCATTTAAAGATTAACCACAACAAATGTGTTGCATGCAGGAAGTTTATATAACAATGCTCCCATTTTACACCCCCAGCGCATGTTTGTCTTCATTAGTGCAGTAATTCATTATATGGCCTCTCTAACATTCAAATCAGAAGGAAGAATATTAAAAAAGTAATTATACTTTTCAAAGTAAAGCTTTATGGGTAAATTGTATGCAAATCGCTGTCTAAATCAGGGCGGCATATCTTAAGCAGATCTAAAAGTTGCAAAGGCTTCCACCGCATCATTGATATGTAATCAACATAGATGTATGATTCTGCTCCTTACTTAGGCAAATTTGAATGGCAATACTCAAGTAGGTAATTGGTATTTATCACAATGGCTGATGTGGAGAAGCTATAATCTTGTTACGGGTGGGACCGGCCTGTCATAAATCAAGCTGCTTGGAGGTTACTGCAAGACTTCGTCACATTTTGGTTTCCAGATGCTTTTAATCACCTTTTTTAACCTTCACCTCATCTGTAATATGGGAAAATAACCTTCAGGTCTTTGAAGGCCTCTTCTGCAGGTGTCTGTGTGCTCGGTGAAATAGCTGAGTGCCCTCACACCATTTGTCCACCCAGTGATGACAGCCCCTTTTCTCTAATCAAGATAGTTTAATGAGATTTTTTTTTTAAATAGTGCTAGGAATAAAACATGAAATTGATCATTTATGTGCATCAGGGAAATCATGTCATTTGGAAAATAATTTAGCAGGATTGGATGGTTCAGATTTACTGCCCAAACTGCAATCACCAGCTCTGGGGAACAGGGAGGGGAGAGCAGAGGGCATCCTGGTGGGTGCTGCAAAAGTGTGGGTGGAGACATCCATCCACATGCACCTGAGGGACAGATGCCCCTCACACACACCTTGTGTCCTTTGAAAATCCACAGGAATCAGGGGCTCAGCCCGATCTGAGCTTCAGGTGCTGAGCCTGTGCACTAAACTAGGAGAGAAGCAGCTGTAGACCTGGGAGCATTCAAGGATGCTGACTGGGAATCACAGCAGAGAAAAAACAATTCAGAATGTCCAAAGTGACTTGAAGAGGATTCACAGCTGAAAATAGGGGTGAAATGGTTTAAGCCAGTTATTAATGCCATGCTATTTGTTCCATGTTATTAGTAAGTGATAATGTGCCATGCAGAGGTGAAACGCAGATACAGAAAAACACAGTGGAAATTCATCTTCTCCAGCATAAGGCAATCGCAGAGCCGAAGTGGGGCACCACTGAGTACCACAAGCCACAAGAGATCCGAGTGTTTTAGGCACTGGAGAGATGAACATTTTTTTCCTCCTCTTTCTGTTTTTTTGGAAGGGGGGAGAAAGGTTACATTTTTCTGTGTCAGAAATACGCTGTGACATGAGAGAATCCATCAAATGACACTGCGTGTCAGGTCATGTCACAACATCATTAAAACATTATATCTTGTTGATGAGGCTCTTGCCATCAATTCAGAGAGTGACTGATTTGATCTGCAAAAAGTGGAAGTTTCTCTGCCCTGTTTGGAAGACAGCTGGCAGATCTGCGAGAGGAAGTACTAATTCATATTCTATTTAGGACATTAAGCTTTAATCCCATTAGAAGATTCATAGCGTAGCCAGCCTTAGATAGAAAGATACTTCCATAGCTGGATGGATTTCTCCTACAACACCTGCACCGCATGCTACATGAAGCCATTTGGAAAAAAACAAGCCTACCATCTTCCCAGCTCCTGTCTGAGAGCTTATCTCTCCCTCCAATACAGTTTAGTGCCAGGTTTTATAGACTGCTCATGCTGTCGGGAATGTTTGCTGGTATTCTGTTAACTTGATGCTTGGCTGTTCCAACACTATTCATTTAAGGCAAGCATCTGGCATGTAGCAAAAAGATGGCTGATAGAATAAAATTAGGCAAGTTTATATGATTAACCATAGCTAGGAGACAGCATCAGTCTCAGTTTATACTAGGTTGTAATATATCCTGTATGTTATTTATTGAATAGACTGAAGCTGTGTTCACAGGTTGGGAATACCCAGGGAAACACACCTTTGGGTGCTGCTGTCAAGGGCTCCCAAGAGGATGCTGGCAGCCCCAGGACCAGGTGTTCCATGAGGCTGGAGGAGAAAAGACTCACAAGCAGGGGTGGTGGTGGCACAGGATGGCTCTCTCCAACACACTGCCTGAACCAGCATGAGAAATGGAATCACCTCCATCAAAAGTGGAACCTATATCAGCTCAGGATAATCCCCTTCCTCCCCACCTCGTGCCTTGGTGCCAAGACTAACCTCAGCCATCCATGCACCCTCCCAAAAGGGGCTCTTGCCCAGCTGAGGTCCCCCTGTTTTGTTTAGACCAGAGGATGATAAACCTGGGGTGCTGGATGCCTCCTCTGCATGAAAATTCCCCTTGGTTTGGTGGAACAGCCTCAAGCTCCAATGCTGAGCAGGGATAAGTATTTGCAAAGCATGTGTGCAACCCTGGTGGAGGGGGGGACAGGGTAGTGTGTCCTCCGGCATCTCCTAACAGCACCATAGCAGGCTCCTGCTCATCCCCCTGGGTTCATGGGGCTACCACAGACATCGAGTCAGGAGCTCCTGGGGCTGTGGGTCACTGGCCAGCTGAAGACTTGCACTTAGTCTCGTGGTGCTCAGCACTCCAGCAGCTAAGCTTGTGTTAAAACCAACAGCCCTGACGCTGCTGGGCAAGCCAGCTGCTGAGAGGGTGAGAGTGCTGGGCTGTCTGCAGTGCTGCCATGGCCACATGACTGCAAACTGTGCCCCAGAGTATCCCGTCTTAAATAGCCAAGATAGCCAAGATACACGGATGTACCCAGCCCTCACTGCTTTGCTGGGGAGGGTCAATGTGGCCATTACCTGCCAGTCAATCCCTCCAGGTTCTGGAGAACAGACCGGAGGGTATGGGGTCTGCGCTGTCTGCAGGTTAGAGGTGTCTGTAATATGGGCACAGGACATGGAGATGGGTTTCAAAAATATTAGAGATTAAGAAAGAAGGAAAATGCATGCTCTCATCTGAACCATTCAGTGCTGCCAATCTCAGCCTGTTTAATTTTGCTTTCATGCCATTACATTTCTTGCAACAGTTCAACAAAATTTGAAACAAGAAGTCATCTTGAGCTGAGGAAAGAAGCTCTTGTGCTGTTGTTAAATTTTAATTCCAATTTATTTCTTTCTTGCAAAAAGTTTTAGCTTTGAGGCAAGGTCATTTGCTGAAGGAAATGAGAGGATAGAAGTATCCCACTGCCTGATCTCTGCACTGGAGCTGTCCTGGTCCTGTCTCAGTATCATGCTCATCAGGAAATCCAGCTGTCATCTGCCATAGCACAATAATTGATAACCGTGTAATGACACTAACCCAGAAAACCACACCTGTAATCTTCCCCTGATGGAGACTGCCTACATAAGTCACATCAGGGTGTTTAAATGTCTCACCAGTCTTTAACGTATTTAATTGACCCCGCTAAGATGAAATGGTGTTTCTGAGGTTGCTGAGGAGGCCCCTGCCAGAGCAGAGTGTGGTCATGCCTCTGGTCCATGCTGTGGCCACTGGTCACCTGCATGGCCTGTGGGCTTTGTGGGGGTCTCCATCCGCACGTCATGGATCCACAACATACTGTTACCCATCTCTCCATCACAGTCCTCTCCTCTTCCCCATGATGCCCCCATTCCTGGGTGCAGAAACCTTTCCCTGTTGGCAGCCCACATCTCTAGTGGGTGACCCACCCTGCAGCCAGAAAGTCAGAGGCTTGGGAACTAGGGAACAAGGATTTTCCAAGTGACACCAAACAGTGGCCCAGAATTTGTAAATAAACAGTGAGAGCAGCTTTTTTCTCATTTATTACAAATGAACTGTGTGCTGAGCTCTGTGCCGGGGTCGGTCTGTCTGTTTGCCTCTGTCTCCCATAGCCCTCCAACTAGGTTATCTATTTACCTATCTATTTACATGTATTTCTTTTCCCAGTGAATTATGTCAGGGAGGCAGTAAAGTGTTATGTATTTGCAAGCCCCATAATCTTTAAAAGCACAGTGATGCATGCTCCAGATGAGAAAAGAGCCTCCATCCAGTATGTTAATAGATAGCATTAGGGCAATAATGAAAAGCACTTGAGACAAGTAAGCCCCTATCAAAAGCTGAGTAATAGAGATGCACAGAATGAATCACAATGCACCTCCTCTGCAAAAGATATTAAGACGTCTGCTTTAGTGCAGGGTCTATTCACTCCAACAGCTGCTTCATTTCTCTGATTAAAATGGGAGTGGGGATAGCTTTTCCAGCCATTTCCCCTTTTATCCAGTACCTTACTCGCACACACAGACTCAGACCCACGATGTACACACAGCAGAGCCAGCATGCCACACTGACAGATACACCCTGGCCACGTAGAAGGTAGGACACACACACACACCCCCTCCGCATGCAAGGACACGAGCTATGTAGGCATATTCTCACACACACACACTGACACAGACATATGGAAACTACATCTTTTTGTATGCATGCAGCTTCCCGACACAAATGGGCCCCTTCAGTCTTTCTGCTGTACGTGGATACACAACTCCCCCACCAACAGACCTCCAATGCATGTCCTACATGTACGCAGGCACACACACACATCCCTGCACGCCTGGTTCTTTCACCCTCCCATCCCCACCATGGGTCCTGTACTCACACCCCAGCCCTTGTTGGATTGCATCATGAGGATCTGGGGTGCGGAGAGCCTCTCCTCCCACCTTCAGTCCTGATGTGTAGCAAGCAGGGGAAGCCAGAAAGGCCAGGGACTGCACAAGGAGATAGGGGTTGAGCATCCGGGCTGTGGAAGAACCTTGCTGGGAGATAAGACACCAGCCATGAAGGGAGATGTGAGCAAGTACAGGAGGGGATGAGCAGACCCACAGTAAGATCACTCTGGAGCTCCCAGGTACGGAATGCACAGAGGAGGGAAATGCCCTGCTGCAATGCCTGCAAGGGCTCTCCAGTGTCCTGGGCTGGACCAATGGCTTTAACATCCAACAGTGTGTTTGATGCCTTTGCTGAAGCTCAAGACACCATCTGGGAGAGTCATGCCAAGACACACAGTCAAGTGCCAGGCCCTGCTCCAGAAGCACCAGTGGGAAGGGGATAAACCCATGCCACAGGTACAATGAGGTGCTTGTACAGTTTACAGCCACCCTGCCAGTAACCAGTCCAACATTTGCAGTGAGTACCACAGGCTTGAGAGCAGGACCATGAAAAGGCAGGACCAGAGGTCCAAACCACAGGTCTGTATCTTGCTGTTGGCTCCCTGCTTTGCCAGCCAAGGCTCTGCCCATGCTGCAGGTCTGTAGGCAAACCCTGCTGGCACCCAAATGAGCTGTGTAATGCCCCACCTCCATGGCATATAAACTGGGGGGCTGCATGTTGGTGATGTTGAGGGTCTTCCTGGGGTATCTTACACTCATAAGACCTGCTCCTGTCTCACTGCTCCCCCAGGGCACAGAACAACACAGACAATCACCCTCAGGTGCACATTATTAACTACAGCAAAGCCCTGACTTAGACCCTGGGCAAGGCTGTAGCAAGAGCAGGAGATTGAGACAAATAACAGCAGGAATATGCAGTCTGATAGTAGCTAACAGCCATGATCAGTTGGGATATTGTGCCTGTGATCAACTTAAGCTCATTTCTATTTACCAAAGACACACATGAGGGTAAACCATCCCCCCTCCCGCCCCGGCCCCGCCCTGGCCCTCCACTGTGAGCTTTTTACACCTTTTCCACTAGCATCTGGACTGGGTTGGTGTTGCAAGAGCTGTGGATCAAAGCCTGGTCCATCCCAATAATTCCCCAGCACTTGCATTGTGCCGTGCACAGAGATGTGTTGCTGGCCTGAGCTCTGCTGGCTCCCTCCTTACCCCCTGCTCAGGGATATTTCTTCCTCAGGTTTTGGAAGCAGCAGTCAGGAAGAGCAGATGGGCACCAGTACTAGCAGAGATGGTGAAAGCAGAGCTACATTTAGGTCCTGCACCCACCCTTTCCCTTCTGCCCCCACGATGCCCAGGCTGCTGCTACTGGGCTTCTTCAAGACTTGGACACCAAGCATGAAAAAGGAAGTAACTGAGATGAGCTGCCCTGATGACAAGCCCAGAGGAATGCCATACTCAGGTGAGAAATAAAGGCAACACAACTGGTGCATTAGGCACAGAGCAAGCAAGGGTGAATCACACAGTGTCAGCATTGTTTCTGAGCTGAGACAGAGGGCTGCAATGGGGACAGGCACGGCATGCAGCCTAGGCTCTGCACGGCACCGGCACATCTCCACACAATCTCTTCCCACCCGCTTGGTGCTTGCTTGGGCTGGCAGGGAAGGCAGGCTGCCAGGAGCCCGGTTATCTGTCTGGCAGTCAGCCGGCACGGGAAGCATGGCAGGGCCCTGCCCTGGGAGGCACCGCATGTGGGAGCAGGGTCATAGATGTGGGAGCCCTGTGGCATGGGGCTGGCAGGGAGTGAGCTGGGGAATTGGACAGGTGTCCAGCTGACCGCTCTGTGGGGCACCACTGGGGAGGACTGCTGGGTTCTCCTTTTTGCTCTGCTAGGGGTGTTGGGTGGCATGGGAAAGGATTTTTCCCCCTTGTCAGCTTTTGCAATGTCTAAGACAACTGTTTGCTGCATGACTGCACAAAAGCACAGAAAGACCCTTCCTGGGGAGTCACCTGGGCAGGGAGATGGAGCGTGCATGCCCCATGCAAAATAGACTGCCTCAGACCTCATGCATCACTAATACTGATGGCTACGGAGCAGCATCTCTGGGACATCCTGTGACAGCCTGTGGCTCAGCTCTGGAGGAAGATGCTCCAGGACAGGTTTCCCTGCTGAGCTCAGTTCTGGGAGTTGGACCAGCCTCACAGGAGCACAATTTGAGGTGCAAGCCTATACCAAAGCTCTTTACCAAGAGTTCAGCTTTAAAGCTGAGAGCCTTGCCAGGGGGAAAGTGCAGTGAGGAACAGCAAGGTGATGGGAATGGAGCAGACATCCCCACTCGCATGTCCAATTCCAGGTAGTAACCCCTACCCTGAAGCTAAGCATGATGGGCATCCCCTTGGACAGACAGGTTGTCCCCATGGTCCCTGCTGACCCATCCCCTGTGAGACAAGGGGGAAGCGGTGTGCCATGTTGTGCAGTGAGCCCTGCTCAGGAGGTCAGCAGGGCCTGGCTTCTCATCCCCACTCTATCCTGTTCCCCCAGATTGCACTGCAGTAGAATGGTCCTGATATTGATAAATCCTGCACATGAGCTCTGGGTACCCCAGCTGGAGTCCCACCGTCCTGGGCATGGTCTGCCTGTTGGTCCCTGGAACATGGCTGAATTAGGGGAAATGTAGTCTGTAACCATCTAAGAGCAGAGGGACCTAAAGAAGGGAGGACGCCAGAGAGGATGGGGCAGATCACAGAGGAGAACCAGGTGGAGGAAGCAACTGATGTGGTGTTCATCCAGCTACTGAAGATGGTTCAGATGCAACCACACACCTATGGGATCTGGTCATGTGAGGTCGCCCTGGGGTGCTGAGCAGCTGCAGTGGCAGCACATCTCCAGTCACTGGGTGCCAGTGTCTGCAGTCTGGTCCATAAGCATCCCCACATCAGCCATGACCAAGGTGGACACAAGGCAGGCAGATCCTGGGGAAATGGGCAGAGATCTGGCAGGCCATCAGAGGGCTGCAGCTAGAGAGCAAAATGAGAGCACAGTGTTGGACAGCCTGTTACACACCACATGCAGGGCATCAAACCTCCCCATGTTTGCCTTTCTCATGTGTGCACTACCAGCAACAAGCATTCAGACTGCCAATCCCTTCGGCAGTCTTAGAAGTCATCACCCAGCACAAAACCCAGGACAAGCAGGGGAGGAGGCTGCCATCTCCACTGGCACCTCTAAGCATGATGCCAGATACCCAGGAAAAGGCAGTGAGGCCTCAGCAGGGAGCTTCAGCACCACGTCTGCTGCTGCCTGCCAAAATTAACATCACTGAACAAAAGGCATGATCCTTAAATTGCACCACCAAACAGATGGATTGCTGGAGTATAGGAGGCCTCGTAATGGAAAAGATGAGTAATTCAAGGAGAGAATCTAGTGCCAGCTATCCAAGTGCTTGGCTGCTGTAGCAGGCTGGGAACCTGGAGTACTGCCTGTCACAGGGCTGGATTCCTCCAGTTCTCCAGCAAAACCTGCTGGGACAGTGCCCCTGGGTTCCCACAAGCTACCGGTGGTGCTGGCCCTGCTGAGGATGCAGTGGGCATCGCACGGAGCATGGTGCCACACCCAGCTTCCCTGGCCCTTGCCAGAGAGACCATCCCCAGGAGCAGCCTGGTAGCCTGCGTCCTGCCTTGACTGCCCTGGGAGGGCTGTCACGCTGACGTGTGCTCTGTGGTGGGGAGTGGCGACTATGTACTTGGAGCAGTTGTGCTGTGAGGAGACAGTGCTTGTGATCTCTCCATAACCCCTGCCATTTCCCTCTGCAGAAAGCCAGGAATGTGCAAAATATTCAGCCGGCTTCTGTCCAGCAGAGGAAAGGGGGAGGCAATAGGAGTAGTGCCTTCATACTGCTCCACCTTAAACAACCCAACGAAACACCTCCCCAAACCAACACCCAGCCACCAACTGGCTCTTTGAGCACCCAGTTCTCAGCAAAATCCTCACACTGAGACCTGTGGGAGCTGGCTCAGCCCTTCGCTATGAAGTGGTTCATGAGAAGATCAGAGAAAGTATGACTTTCATCTGGCACTGAACAGTGAGATGGATGAAAACAGGTACAGGGACCCTTCTCTAATCACTGATGTCTTTGCTGTCCAGAAGCACCCTTGCTGCAGCCCCTGGGGCTCATGCCAGGGTGAGGAGAAATGGCTGGGATCCATCACCCAGCATACATGGACTGCACGGATCCTGCCAGCACAGCTACACTGATTTTACAGTCACAGCAGAGAAACAGGCACAACTCCATGTCCCCTCTAAAACAAGCAGGACCTTACCCCACTGCTGCCACCACAGCTCACCCTGGATGCCATTAGACCTGGGATATTTTTTTCTTTTTTAAGCATAACTGCACTGAAATAATCCATTTTTCAGCTCTATGACTTCTGCTACATGACTGTGATGCAGCATGTTTATACTGGGCATCTGCAAATAAAATAATGTGGAAAAATGAGTTTGCTAGGTTTTCAGGAGGACATTTGGAATGTTCATGTCGCCCAACCCTGAAGGTCCCCAGGGTCAGGGGATCCTCCAGAGAGACATCCTGTCTCACCGTGCCCTGAGGTCAAGTTGCGTCACACGAGGATGCCAGAACCAGAGCATGACTCTGCACCTCCCGAGGCCAGTATCACTGGGCACAGAAGTATTTTGCAGCAAATGTTGTTTGGCCCATACCCCACTCAGCTCTCTCTGCAAGTCCCATCTGACACACTGGAGGAGAGTTTAGATGGTTCAATATTTAGGTTTGGCTGCTCCAGCCTTTTAAATCTCCTGGAAAAAAAGGCAAAAAGGTGATGGATTTGATGGTGTAAGGCCCATTATCTCAGAACAATGCCTTGTAGTCCATAATGGCTAATACACCCATCTACTATGCTGCAGGGACTGCTGCAATGAGATGTGCTTTGCTGCGTGGCCAGGGGGTGTCTGGGAGTGTTGCACTTTGGGCTGGGTCTGTAGGTACAGGGCCCTGTGTGCTCTGTCCTGCCACGTGTGAGCAGATGTGGAGTTGTGAGGCAAAGTTGTGCCACCGAGCAGCAGAAAGCAGCTGTTGGGAGAGGCTGGGTGGAGCCATTTGGGCATGCTGCAGCCCCCATCCACTGGCCACAGCACCCCCAGGGCTGGGGCAGTGTCTGGGGGCTGCAAAATCTGCATGACTGGCATCATCCTGGCTGGCTTGGTGTGCATTCAATGCCATTTTATAGGTAATGCATCACTTAATATGATTTATTTACTGTAATTTTTTGGCTTGTGTTCTCCCTGTAAGGCCGTAAGACTGGGACTTTGCTGGGATCCCTGCCTCCCCGAGGGCTTTTGCAAATACAGCCCGGCAGACAGGAGGCAGGCAATCAGGAGCCCTGTTCATACGAATAGGGTGAACATGAGCAGGAGCCAAGTGTGAACACGTGTGGTCCAGGGTAGAGGAGAGCACCATGCAGCTGGTGGAGAGCACCATGTAGCTGGTGGAGGGCCCCCGGGAAAGGATTTGGGGCAATGCTCCTGGCACCCCAACATGTCGCTGCACCTCTGTTCACAGACTGCGAGGGCACAGGGACTTCTCTCCCACCCACCTCTGCATCAGAAAGGTGAGTGTGCGTACCAGAGAGCAAAAGCGAGACCTATATGTTTAAACTAGCAAGTTCTGTGTTTGTCATCGAGCTGTAAAATGATATCCTAACAGATGAGGACAGGAACTTCTTGGAAGGCTCAAGCACAGACAGCAGGAGTGGGGGAATAGCATTTTGCTTTATTTCTTTACATGCAATCCAAGGTTTTATCTTTTTTCTTGCAGTGTTATATTTTTCTATTCAAAAATGGTTATGAGACTGCCAGCTCTCAGAGGCAAGAACTGCCATTCAGTTCAAGGGCTTGTACAGCGCCTGACACAACAGGGTTGGGGTCTATAGCTGGCAAACAGTTAAATGCACAAATAATAAATACTGGGCTTGAGGAGTAATGAAAAAACAAAACAGCAACTGGAAGCAGTGGGAATATGTGTATCGACGTGTGTACAGTCATTATCAAAGAGTTTGCATCCAAAATGAACACCGAATACCAGCTATTTCCAGCTGACTAGCGACATGGTGATGCAGAAGACATTACAGCCATGCAGATTGAGCAGCAGGCTTTTTTTTGTGCTGCATTGTAGAACATGTGCTTAAACTAGCAACTGGCTCCTGTTTATCACTAGAATATAGTACCTATTTCAGTGGGTGGATAATTTTAGGTGAATGAGAAAATGCTGCTTTTCTTTGGGTTAATGCCATGTGCTGGTTGAGATTATGCTCGCAGCAGTAACTTTTATCAGGTGCTGCGTGGTAGGAAGACAGACGCTTAACTTGGCAAGTTCTCCCCGGTTTATTTATCACTCAGAGGTGGTACCTTATTTGGCTGGATACGGATCTTGTGCGAGGTTATGATGCAGGAGGGGGATGTGTATGGCATAAAGCAAATGTCGACTTTCTTCCTGCGATGCTGTGACTGTCAGGAGACAGAATGCGTGGAGTGACAAGATGCATGTGAGCTATTGTTGAAATTAAGGATGTTCTTTTTTAGTTTAAATTAGGGAAAAATCCTTAGCAAAATCCTTAACAGAACCAGCAAGGTTTATTCTGCAGCCCCTCTGTGAGTTACTAGCCAGAATCTAAGTCACATTACAGCTCTCTGTCTCGAGGTACCACATATATCTGAGCAACAGCTGGGGTGTCCCCAGGGGAGTGTCAAACAGCGATGGACCCGGGCTCTGGGGATGACTCAACACGGTGCCTGCCCACCCCATAGGCTTCCCTTCATCCACCAGCCTCACCAATTGGGCAGCCCTGAGAAGAGGGTGAGTGGGCTGGGAAGACAGATGAATAGGGATCACATCCATTGCTCAGGGCATCAGCAAGCAGCTGCCCTGCTGTGTAGGTCCTGCCCCTGGCAATGACTTGAGGGGTGCTAGCCAGCACCCCCGTTGCTGAAGGCAGCTGCAGGCCTGCATGCCCAGCGCTGGTGGGCTCTCTGCAGAGCAGCATAGCCAGTTTATCACTTACCCTCCACGAGCTTCTATCCTCATGGTGCTTTATGGCCATCCCCATGTCTGCAGTCACAGCATGCCCAGCTGGGCAGTCCCACCAGGTGAGGGAGATACTGATTTCTCACCCTTGAGGGCTCTCCCAGGGGGGACACCTCATTTTGTGTTATGCTTGGGAGGGAAGGAGTTGGGAAACCTCAACTCCTGAGTCACAAGGGCTGTAAGAACAGGTGGAGTGAAAGAAAATCATCAGTAACCGTGGAACAACGGTTCTGCAAGAGCCAGGCAGTGGATAAAGAGCCCAATAAACAACAGGGCATAGCTTTTCCTGGCCATGCACTCTTGCAGAGTCTGTACTATGGTTTAATGATGCCCAGCACTGATAATCCTGTATATTGATGTCTTTCTCAAGAGAGGTTCATCCGTCACACGGTAAGGATCAGGTTAGGGAGCTCAGCTTGTGCCTCCCATGGTCACTCTCAGCCTTTCTTCACGGGTTGAGAGCCAAGCACCTACAAACACAGTGACAGAGGGAGACCACGAGGCAAAGCTACATCCATCCAGGGCTCTTGGCAGTAACACAGGGGTGACAGTGATGGGAGTTCATGGGGACCTGTGGTGTGTTGCAGATTGATGGGGACCTGAGATGGCCAATTTCTGGAGGCTTTGGGGTTTGCAGTGGGGGCGTGCTATCACAGGAAGGATACACCAGCTCTTAGGACCCTGCTGTGATTGTCGCAGTGCATAGGCACATTTGGTCTCATTAGCTGTCCCAGGTCTCACAGGTGGTGTCTGAGAGGGGACATGCTGGCCTCTGTGCTCCAGAACAGCCCAGGGCTGTGCGAAGTAGCCCCAAAAATCCAGCTTGCCAGTTTCTCCACGAAACCACATGTTGGTCCAGGCAAGGTGACTTCCAGGTGCCAGGGACCACCACCAGAGCCATTTACACAGGTCAAAAGCATGCTGGGAATGAGGAGTTGGGGCCATCAGCCCTCCATTCCACTCTGTACCACTTCTCACCCTCACTTCACAGCTCATCAGGGCAGCACCGAGAGGCCAAGGCAAGCAGAGCATCAGAAATAGGGCACTGTGCTGTGCTATGGAGCAGGGAGATCACAGCACTGGGCTGTGGGCTGGGTATTTAAAAAGCCTGACACAGCTGGGCTTGAAGCCAGGGCATCGTGTCCTGTCCTCATCCACTCAGCCCAAAACAGATCAGGGGAGCAGCAGTGCACACGTTCACCATGTCCTGGGCCAGGACACGCAGACCAGTAGTCGTCTGCAGGTATTGGTGTAGTGCCTCAAATCCCAGGGTTTAAAAAGCTTCTGAGCAGATGAACAGGCACACTGAAAAATGTCTCATTGAGAGCAGAATCACACCACAAAAAAACTACAGGGCAGGGACACAAAACCCCTGTTCCAGCGACCTCACTGCCTATGGCATTACATCTCCCTGCCAAGTGTGCATGGGAATGCCGGTGGTGACAAGGACACCCTTACACCTGCAGGTGTGAGTGCATGTGTGTGTAATTGGACACACATGGGGGGGGGCGGTCTGTGTCGGCACGCATGCATGTGTGAGACTGCATGGCCCCTCTACCATGCCAAGGTGAGGGACATCTAAGGATACTGCTGTACTTCAGCACAGAGTTCTGTGGGCTAACTGAAAACAGATGTACAAAAATAAACAGAAATACTAGAGATGTGATTACCAAGGAAACGCATTTATATACAGGAAAATGTCCAAAATGACTGTCGTTTACTTCCTTTATTTATTCGCATTTATAGAAATGCTCCCACCCAGGGATCTGGGCTCGGTCATGCTCAAATCGCAAGAAACAGAGCCTTCTGGACCCTTGCCCATCACCCACCACCTACCACCAGCTTACCCCACTCCCACGAAGAAAAGCTGCTTCTCTCAGATGGGGCTTGGCATATGCAATGCTGGAAACTGCTTTGCTTCATTCCCCATCTCTGGGAACAGACATTCCCCATCAGCTTTTCTGGGACCTCCCAGGAAAGGATTTTCTGGGCTTGCAGTGGGGCAGCCCCTGCCTGCACCCAGCCCTGGGCAGCTGGGAGAATCAGGCACAAAGAGCTGATGGGGTGAAGTGACAGGGACTTCACTGGGGCAGGGATATGGGGGAATTTCTCAGTCCAGTTGCCAGCAGACAATCTGAATGAGGGAGATACAGGCTGAGGCAAATCTAAAGAGAAGCATTTTAACTTGTAAGAAATGGAAATCAGAAGAGTGAATTTGGGTCATGCCAAAGCATAGATTCTACAGGAAATAAAATGTTTTACAAGCCTTTCCTTTCCTCCCTTTCTTTTCCCTTTTATTCCTTCTTTTGGGAAACTTTTAAAATAAAAAGTTTGATTTAGAAAATGCACAAAAAAGATGTTTGAGTTGTCCTTTTCTCCTGCAGTTGTACACTGAATGCAGCTCTCACACCCAGCTTCAGTCTGATCAAAAGGGTATTTGGGGTTTATTTATGAGCCATCAGCAACAAAATAAACCTGCACTTTTGGCTGGGATCCTCTCAGACCATGATCTTCACTCCAAACCTTTCCTTATATCCACAAGAGCCCAGGCACCGAGCAGTGACATGAGGGTCCGACGTGAGGACAAATCCCATTCTGGTGGATGAGCCAGCTCCATCCCAACTCCCAGAAAGCCTATGGAGATACTGGGGTGCAGCAACTTCAAGGTTCATGATATTCTGGGAATGACTGCAGAGGATATTGGTTTGAGGAAATTAGTTGTGCAGTTTTGGGGTAGGAAGTGGTTGTTTGTTGTGCAGCTTTGCCTTATGCATGATGTTTTCAGACCTGGCCTCAGCTCTGGAGATGCTGTGCTCTGGGGAAAACAAGGCAGGGGGACAGCTCTGGTAGGACTGGCCCAGCTTGGGACAGGGAGACAGTGACCTGCAGAGCATCCACATTTACCACACACGAGAAGAGACACAGAGGCCCTGGGGCTGCTGTGTCATTGCTAAAAGGGAACATTCGGCACCAGGGGCCTGTTGTTACTGGTGAACTGGTCCATGCTGAGTCCATGAGATCTCCCATTGGCTTGTGGTGGTCTGGCAGGCCTGAGGGAATGTGCTGCGGTTCCCAGCCATGGGTGGAGGCCAGGTGAGAGGGGTTGTTAGCAATGCCCACCGCATTACCCTCACCAGGCTCCCTTGGCACAGGGCAACTGGAAGGTGACACATCTTGCTGTTCTGTTCTTGTGCTGCCTGTGCAGGGTAATTAGAGCTGAAAGGGTGTGTACAGAGTTACTGGGTAATTGCCCACACACCTAAGGTGTGGTGGAAGTCAGGGGATGAAGCAAAATCTTCCACCTGACCTAGATGCAGAGGTGCTGCCCAGCAGCAGTGGGATGAGGAGGTGGTGAGGAGGAAGCAAATGATGAAAAACTTCTGTGGGCAGAGCACAAACCGATCCTTCCCCCAGGCGCTCCAGAGAGGGGACTGAAGTAACCCCAAATCTTGCTGCAAGGGGAAGGCAGAGTGGCTCCCAGAACAAGGCACGGAGCCGGGTGAGAGCATCTCTGCACAGACGGGGAGCTGGGGGCTGGAGCGGTGACACACTGTGTCTGAGTCAGCCCTGCAATGCTGTCACACGAGGGGGCTGTATTAGCAGGAGCCTCACGTGTAGGACAAGGAAGGTAAATGCTCTGCTGGCTGCCCATGTTTGTGTCCACATGTTCAGCTGATCAGGTTAACTGGCTCATTTGCCTAGAAGTAGGGTGCCAAGCACTAATGGCTTTGGACAAGCAGCCTGTGCAGTGCTCTCCAGCCCTTCTGGGGGTTGCCACAGGTGCTGCTGAGCTGACCTGGCTCAGGACAGAGGGGCTGGGGCACTGCTGCCAGGAAACATGCCAGGAAACGTGCCAGCAAGCAAGCGCTTCTGCAGCCGTTAGCACAACAGAGCAGCACGGTCCCCATAGTGCAGGGGACTGGCCTTGTTACATTGCCCAAAGGAATAGGGATGGGCCGCTGAGTCCAATTCACAATCCTGGCAAGCTACTGGAGAACAGAAATTAGGGTCACAATACTCATTTCCTCCCTGCCCACATCTTCTCAAGCTCACCTCCAATACCTACAGAAAGTCTGATGACTATAGCATGCCCCAGAGCAGAGATACCCAAGCATCAGCATGGGTGAAACACTCACAGTCACAAGAAAGCAAAGTCCAGGTCACTGTCCCACTCTGACCTTGGATCTGCAAGTAACTCACACCAGCCAAGTACCCTCAGGGCACCAGCACCCAGCATGCCCATAGTGGCTCCCAGTCTTAGCAACCTCATTCTGCAGCAGGAGTAAATATTCTTAGTGTCGTTCAGGCAGTCCCTGCCTGAGTTTCTCTCTTACTCACATAAAACCTAGATTTCCTGCATCTAGGTTGCCCTTACAAAGACCTTTTACTGACCCTTCCTCCTTGTGTCCCACCTTTCCTGGCCTCAGCCTCCCTCCACTCCTGGTCTCACCATTTCACACTGGCTCTCTGACTGTGCCTGGCTCAGGGCATATCCATCATGGGGACCTGGAGTCTTTCCCTCCCGCCCTTTCCTCCCACAGGGATGTAGGCTCCAGACAGAACTGGCTATTGGTCCATACTCACCCTCTGGGCTCCCCTGCCCAGGCAGCCTCAGTGTCTGATTTGCTTCATTCCTCAAAGTCTGCATGCCAACATCCAAACCCTGGCGAGCGACCAATTCATGTCCACCCCAGCGCATTTATGAGACACTCAACAAAATCTCAGCAGCTCAATCTGAGGTATTCGTCAGGACCAAATTATCTTTTTTTGCTCATAAGCTAATAAAACTTCAAACTCATTTCTCTTGTTTCTTCCTGGTAGAGCAATCTGGCTGTGATCAAGTATATCTGCAGAACTTCTCCCATCTATGCCCTGGAAGATAAGTTCTCCCATATTCACAGTTCCCAGGATTACTCATTCCTCCTGAATGAGGCCTTCTAATTCTTCCATTTTATTGCTCATGTTCCTGGCATCAGTACAAAAATACTTGAACTGTTTCTGCCTGGTCTTATCTGAGCTCTCAGCCAAGGAGGTGCTGTCCATTTGCTGGCTGGAAAGCCTGCCTGATGTCGGCTTTTGGCAAGGTAAGTGCTCTACCATTTCTTGCTGCTCTCTGCTCTTCCTTTCTTGGTTGCCCTGCTCCTACTGACACAGTCATCCTCCCCCTTCATGTGTATTCCAGGCAGGGTGCAACCAAGGCCAAGAAAGGAAACACTCACAGAGACAGTCCTAAGACTGATCCACAGAGAACATCACTACTTATCTTTCTTCCTCCTGATAACCTCCTTTTAATATTATCCACTGCAGACTCACCCTTCGCAAGTACTTTATCCTCTTTAATTCTGTGATCCCATCTTCTCTAGGTTAGATAATAATTTCCCATGAGTGCTTTATCCAACAGTTGTTTAAATGTCGACAGACACGATGCAATGCATTGTCTTTGTGCAGAAACGCCATGGCTTGCTTAGTCCCTCACAAGCTACCTTTGGACCACTCACGTTGCATTTTATTCCATTTTTCCTTGCATCTCCGTGACTTTAACTGTTGTCCTATTTAACATAAGCTCAAAAACCTTATATATGGGAGTGATCAGATTATCTACCCTGCATTTACAGATTAAGATATTTGCTTATCAGTCTGCAGTATGGTGGCAGTTCCTTGCTCCCAGTTGTGCTCCTTCATGAACCATTTCTTCCAGGGCTCTGAGGCAGAGGTGAGCTGGTTCCCCATAATTTCAGTGCATTAAACTGTTGGAGCTTTCTTCCCACCAAGGCAGTGGCCAGTTCCATTTCCATACCATTATTCCCTTGTTCAAAAAGAGCATTCTAAACCAATGCCAGTCCCAAAAGCCCAATTCCCAAAGTTCCCAGGGAAAATCCCACATTTAAGAACAACCCTTTTTACACTGATATTTTCCAGTGTTGAAGCTTTCTTCACAAACTCAGATCACCTACCCACCTTCACTGCGTTCACTCCGTGCCCTTCTCCAAAAGGCAACCACAGAAGTCCTCTGAAGTCTTTCTTCTCTTTGCTCTGCTTCCTCACCTTGGCCTAGACACCCTTGACATGAAAGCAGAAACCTGGCCACCACTTGTCTCTACCAGGAGAGTCCACACACCTTCATCTACTCTGTCCCCTTCATCTTCTCTGCATGTCCCTTTCACCTCAGCCTCTGTTTCTTGGTTAGCACTATTATTTCCATCTTCCTTCTTTTGGGACTAGCTACTATTTTACCTTTTATGGCCTACCTTCTGTTTCTCCTCCCTGACCTTAGGTGCCCCGAACCTAGGTCTCCACTCCATTCTCTGGTCTTCTACCTGCCACCCCCTTTAGCCTTTGGTTTCTAACCCTGTTTCTGAGCATGTCCATCCTTGTTCCGACTGCCCTTTGGGTCAGCAGGTATCTGCAGTTCTTTATTTTTCTTATGGATCCTCCTTTCTCCTTTTCTATATTGTTTTAATTTTCCCTTTTCACTCCACCACAGTACCCAGCTCTTTCTGCACTTTTGGGTCTCTCTTCCACAATGCTCTTTGGACACAGACATCCTTCACTTGCAAGCACTGAGAGAATGAGGTGGTGAGCAGCTCTGGAATCAGAATAAGGGTATTCTCTTCTAGCTTATATCAGTCTCATCGCATATACCTCACCTCTGTTCTTCCTTTTCTGTGTGGCTGCAAGTGAGAGGGGAATCAGGAGATGCAATATGTACAGCAAAGGTTACACCACTCTGACCCTTTGCCACAAGCAGCCCACTTAGAAAAGAAAGAAACTGCAGGACACATTCAGCCACACAACAGCTGGGATAGTGAAGGATAAGATATCCATCACACTAAAAAGCTCAAAGATAAAAATCCTCCTCAAGCAGCATTGTTGTTTTCAGAAACACCTTAAAAATGCTTTGATTCTTCATTTCTTATGTCCTTCTTATAGAAAAGCAACAAAACAGCTCTCCACACAAGCACCATTAGCTACCTACCACATCAGGGTCAGAAGAAACAAAACCTCGTTTTATGGCTATTCCTTGGGCCCAGCTCATCCAGCTATGCAAAGTTACACCAAAATTCATGTGATATACCACCCCTGTAACCATTTCCATAGAAGGCACCGTTGTGAGGATGGTTTTATCAGTCAGGACTATCACAATCACTTGTGGATTTCATCTGATTTCATCCTTCCCTCGAGCAAAACAGTGCAGGCTCCAAGATCGCTACACACAGGGTTCAGCAAAGCTGCCTGCCTGAGCCACTCAGGTGTACAACAGCATAATGTGCTCTCTGTCTTGGGAGATAACCACAAGGAACCTCATTGATGAGCCAGACTCCATCAGATTTGTTCACAAGTAGGTAAGTCCATCAAACTCAGGATAAGCCAGACGCAGACATGAGTCCCTGAAATAGAGGGTGAACCATTCAGGGTTTCCCAGCAGTCGTTTGTTTCTGCTCCTTGACTCCTGGCCTCTGGGCTGGTTTGTGAAAAATTTCCACAGTGAAACTAGCCAAAGTTGAGAATTTCCAAGAGATGTGAAAATAGCAGAATGCAAATTTTGTGGAGGCTTGAAATTTCAAGTGATTTACCGGTGTCAAACCCGTAAAATCAATTTGGCAGGTGTTCGCTGGTTAAAATTAGTTTTAACTGAAAGCTGGAGGCATTATTGTGGATATCTTTGAGCATTGTTTTGAATGCGCAAGGCGTAAGCACGACTGTGCATACAGCGCATGTATTGCCACTGTGAAGTATAATCCTCCGTGTGCCTTGTAAGGCTTTTTGTGCATGCTCAGAGATCTCTGTGGACTTAAGTTGTGTGGCTGGTTACCACAAAAGAGTATTTGCAGAGGTTTCTGGCACATAAAAAGCCCTGCTTTGCTGTGGTCCTGGGGTACTCAGTGTGTTGTCAGCAGGGTGATGGGCAACGTCCATGCCCCAGTGCAGCATCAGTGCCTGCAGGTTTGCTCCCAGGACAAGCCCGGCCAGGACAGCCAGGGTCAGGGGGCAATAAGGGTGAGACACACTTGAAGAACTCAGGGCATGTAAAGGCAAATGGGTTCTTTGTGCCCTGGCCAAGAGAGCACCGGTCTGTGCTGCTTCCCTGTGGCAGACCTGCCCTTCCAGCTGCTCTGACAGTCTGTGGGGTGCAGGGTGGAATGACTCTGTATTCCTCCTGCCTCAGACACTGTCAGCTGCTTTCCTGCTCTTGGCTTTCCCAGGCACTTTGCTTGCTATGTTAAGGGTCCATTGAGCATTTAGGCGTCTCTGGAGTGGTAGAGGATTTCTGTGAGAGGATGGAGGGTGCTATTCTACAGGTAGAGCTGCATGATGCAACTCCACCTGTCTAGAGAGACCCTAGGCAGCTGCCTGCATGGACCAGCACAGCATCCTGCTTCCCTCAGCACCATACCTGAGGGCATCAAGTGCTCCAGCAGCTGTGCCCACCTCAGCTCCAACAGCAATGGGAGCAGAACTCACCCTGACAAGTTCTTCCAGCTTCTTCTCCCCTACACACATAGGGACATGTCTTCTGATTCCTCATTCTTTTTTCACAAGGAGCCTGAGGTGTAGGAGAAGGATTAGGGGCAGCTGCAGGAGGAAGGTGATTGTGTTTTACAGTGGTAGAAGTAGGTGGCTGCAAAGGGAAGGGTGGCAGTGAGACCTGGAGTGCACATCCCACACCCCATGTGTGAAAGAGAGGAATAGGGAGATCTCCTCCTTCATCCTGACTGTTCAAGCCTCACCAATAATGTCTCCCTGTCCTGATTTTGGCTGGGATAGAGTTAATTTTCTTCCTAGTAGCTGGTATAATGCTGTGTTTTGGATTTAGGATGGGAATAATGTTGATTGATAACACACTGATGTTTTAGTTGTTGCTAAGCAGTGCTTACACTAAGTCAAGGACTTCCCAGCTTTTCATACAGCCCTGTCAGTGAGGAGGCTGGGGGTGCACAAGAAGCTGTGAGGGGACACAGCCAGGACAGCTCACCCAAACTGGCCACAGGGATATTCCATACTATAAGACATCATGCTCAGGATATAAACTAGGGGGAAAGCTGGCCAGGAGTCCACCGCTTGGGGACAGCTGAGCATCGGTTGGTTGGTGGTGAGCAATTTCTTCTTTGCATTTGCATCACTTGTCTTTCTTGGGGTTTATTTCTCTCTCTTTGTTATTTTCCTTTTCATTACATTATTATTATTACTATTATTATTATTATTGTAAATTATTAAACTGCCTTTACTTCAATCCACAAGTTTTCTCACTTTTACTCTTCTTATTCTCTCCCCATCCCACTGTGTGAGGGCCGTGTATGAGCAAGTGGCTGTGTGGTGTTTAGTTGCTGTCTGGGGTTAAACCATGACACTCTCACTGCTGTTCACCCCTGATGGTACTCCACAGTCCCCTGGCAGACCCCCTTGGCTCTGAAGTCCCCTTGCAGGACCTGCTTCTGTATTGCCATGCTACTTGGCTGGCAAGCCTAGAGCCAGTGCTGGCAGGACGTGGCTGGAGGAATGAGCATCCTGCAAAATCAGGCAAGAGGGCCTGACTCTGCCCTTGCACAGCAAGCCAGAAGGGCACCATCTCCCTGATCAAACCTTGGTGAACTGAGCAGGGTCAGGCTCCAGCTGCCTGCCTTGCCCTTTCTTCAAGAGGAGATGCCATTTTGTGGCAGTCCTGCTGTCACCAGAGAGCTGCTGCACAGCTTTGCCTGCTCATCCTGCTTCCCTTCAAAAACATCCTTCCCAGTGACCCTGATATATCCCATCTACCTGCACACTCCTATTGTGCCGCTGCCCAGTGAAGTCCACCACAAGGACCCACACTACGTCTCATCCTTCCAGGACACTCCAGTGAAAGCCAGTGGAATAAAATACACAACCCCCTATGCACTCCAGCACCCAGGTCTACCCCACCAGTTACTTGGTGGGATCCTAGGAAGCCCACAGCACCCTGCTGCACTGCAGGACCCCAGCGGGACCCCATGGCACTGTGGGACTCCAGTGCTCCCCTGTGGAGGATCCCACTGTACCACCACATACATCAGTGCCAGCAGACTCTCTCCTCCCCCCTGGCACTCCCTCTCCCCATGCCCTGCACCTGTTGGCTGTCCTGGAGGTGGCCTTCCCATCAGCAGGTCATCCAGCAGGGATTCTGCCTGATGCTGCCCACAGCTGGTGTCTGCGGCAGCAGCCAAGTCATGTATTTGGGGAGCCGATGATCAGGACACCAGCAGCCAGAGTGGTCTCCCCTCCATCATGGTCCTGTGTTGTTGCAAGGGCCCTGGGGTGCAGAGAAGCATCCTTCAGAAAGCAAGTGAACCCCATTACCCCTGACAAATCCTCCTGATGTGTGTATGGCTGACCTCTTCCTTCCTCTCTCCACTTACATCTGGAAAAACCCTTCCCACCTCTCCTGCTGCTGCTCCAGGGTGCCCCTGGAGCCATGGGACACCCTGACCTTAGTTCTGTCTCTAGGCATCATGTCCCCAGACAGGCTGACATTTGGGATTGATTTTGGGGGTGACCAGGGTCTTTTATTCAGGCAGGCCACTCATGTTGGCTAAGGTTCTCCAGACCCCCAAGCAACCCACACTCTCTTTTGCTTCACACCTTCAGCATCTTCATTCACTGCTCTCCACGCACAGCATCTCTGCTCAGCTCCCCATTGCTGGGGCTCCTCTCCTGTCTGGGACATCACCCCAGACAGGACTCATTCCCAAATGCTTCTCAGGGACGAGAAGCTGCTCCAGGACTCCCATGGGAGACGGGTCAGCAGAGCAAGACTGGTCCAGGGGCTCTGGGCTCTTTGACAAGCCGCACCAAGTCTGGACCAGCATTACTCCTGTTCTCACTCCAGGGTCAGCAACAAGTCCGGAGGGGAGGGAGACCTTTACCTCCCTGTTAGTAATTAAAAAAGAAGAAGCAAGGGTTTGGTTTTCATTAATATTTTCTTCAGAAGTTTTCTGGCTTCCCTTCCCTGTCTTCTGCCAATATTTCTTCGAGGGGGCGGGTGAGCGAGGAGCAGAGAACGTCTGGCAGGTTTTTGTTTTCAATTCGCACAAACCAATTTTTTGTGTGTGTTTTTTCTCTTTCTGGAAATTCGCTGCAGACAGGCACTTCCTGCAGAAATAATCATTTTCAAGGGAAAAATGTCTTGCAAACACATTTTGTCCCTTTTGGTTTGTCCCAGGTCTGCAAAACCCTGAGCTGGGCTGCTTCATGTGCCTGGCCCTCTCATGCACTGGTGCTCGCACCCCAGCCCTGCCTGTCCCATCCCTGCTGCCTGACTCTGCACTGCGCAGCACACCCCTCCTTGTGCTGCCCAATCGCTCCCATGGGGCTCGTGATGGGTTTGTCTGGCTCCCATAAAGTCAAAGACAAGGAGGGCAGCTCCAAGCCTGAGTGATGGATATAACTCTTGGGTTTGGCCAAGAGAAGACTCGTGCCAGTGGAGCTCCATCACAGCATCCAGTCGTGGTGGGGCAGAGATGCCCTGCCTTGGCAGAAGGCTGCTACAGATGTTTTACCACCTGTTATCACTGGTTTTCTCCCTGGTCTCAGTGCCACCGCCTGCTTCTGCAGTGTTCTTGAGGATGGGCAGGCAGTGATGCTTATGGATGGGCAGGAGCACCTGGGAGGAGCAGGGGCATCTGCATCTCACAGACACAGCACCAGCTTTGGCCTCTCCTCACCTGGGTCCCTGTGAGCCCCACGCCAGGCAGCAGCAGTTGCATGTTGGCCCATCTGGACCTGAGCCTCCTAGGATGAAGTTCTCCAGTCCTGGAGCCTGTGCTGGCAGGCAGGCGTGGGAGTAGCCAGGAGTGTGAGGTTAAATAATTCATTCCTCATAAATCTTTCCTAGAAACAATTTTTTTCTTCCCAGGGAGACACATTACCACCTTGCACACGCAAACCTGACCAGGAATTATAAGAGCAGGTTTCTGCAGCGGCAAACGGGGCAGGGAAAAGGGAGAGAAGGGAAAGAATAAAATATAGATTCTTGAACTCAGACCTGGGAAGCAGCAAAGCATCAATCTTGTTAAAGGACTAGTGTGGACTCTCCAGCCAGCCCACTTCATCCTGACTCCTGACAGGCCCTGATGATTTGTGCCTGCTCAGCAGAGGAGAAGTCCCATAACTCACCCACGAGACGGCGTGGGATGGAAGTGCGACCCGATGAGCGGGAGTGACTCATCACACACTGCATCCTGCCACGGCACTGGGGCTCCCTGTGCACCAGCCACCCCCGCCAGCTCCCAGGACAGCACAGGGCCCATCCCCATTCCATAATTCCTGAGTGGCACAAAACCCTTGCAGAACATGGCAGGATTTCCTCAAAGATTTTTGGGGCTTGCGGTGTTTTCAGCCATTGCATGGTCTGGGTTACAAGGAGGGGGCTGAAATTCCTATGTTGTCCTGATTTAATGTGCATCCCTATGCCGCTTGCCTGGAAAACAGGTGCAGCAGCTGTCCCCTATCTTGCAAGCCAGAAAGATTTGTTCTTTACACCCAGCCCTCAGCAAACTGGTGGAATCCTGCCATTGCTCTGATGGTGACGGGTCGGGCCCACAGGGCTCTGTGGAGATGTGCTGAGCATGGTTATCATCTCCAAGATGGTCGGTACCTCTGCTCTGAGCCCTGCCTGCAGGCACCGGGACTGAATTGTTGATTAGTGCAGAATCCTGAGCAAGGAGAGGAAATTCTCCCTGGAGCCCTGCCAGGCCAAGTCCACATCCAAAAATACATCCTGCTGTCCTGCTCAGAGCCCAAAGGTTTTTGGAAGGAAGGCTGCAGCTGCTTTGCATGCAAAAAAATAATAGCAGCCCTGAGATCCCCGCATCCTTGTGAACAGCACTGGAGTCACTTTCAAATCACAGCATTTATTCCAAAAGAGAGATGGGGAGAAGAAAGAGACGCACATGCACCAACACGGATCTGGCAGGCAAACACAGCTCCAGGGCTTCTGTTTGCCCATCACGGGAAGATTTACAAGGGGAAAAATATAGGCTGATTAATTATGCAGCCAGTTTGGTCCATTATATCATAAAACCCAGCTGTGTAGGACAACCTTGGAGATGCTACCTCTCCAGCATTATCTCAGCCTGGAAGCAGGCGCCTGGAGCCAGAAGAAGCCGTCTCAGCACTGAATCCTCACTGCTGCACGGAGCGATAGCATCTTCTGAAACCCACCTTTTCCATTTGAGATTAGGAGTGCAGTGAACTTTGATATTGTACCACTGCTAATTTCAATCGGCAGGCCCCTTGCCGGTGTCACCGGAGGCCGTGGGTTCATTCAGAGAGCTGCAGCAGCTCGGGAGAGGAGGAGGGAAAACAGCCAAAGACTCCCCTTGAATATTAATGAAGCATCAAAGCTTTTAGCTGCATGGCCGTGTCTGAGCGCGACTGCTCTCCAGGGCTCTGCTATGCTTGGCACAATAAAGCCTTGGTAATTATTTCCAATAACTAATTTAGATTATCATTAGCCCCACATTGGAGGCACAGAGAATGCTGCCCTTTCAAACACTTGAACCACTGAGCCTCAAAAATAAAACGTTCGCTCTCTGCGAAGAGATCTTTGCCAGCTCTAATAAATTAGAATATATTTGTGTGCGTTAGCGCCTGTGGTGGCTCAGGATAATGAGAGCAGGTTGTGTCTGGGAACAGAGGAGAAGGCGGCAGCTCCTCTGCACCCCCGCCTCCCCCTGCTCTGCACTGTGCACATTCCTTCAGGCCTAAATTTGTCCCCATTATCCTCCTGCACCCCCCAACCCCAAATCACCCAGGCCTGGCAGCCGACCCTGTCACAACCACTAATAACCCATAAATCATTCCATGCCTTACAAGAAAATGGATGTGTGGTGTTAACAGGCTCCCATGCCCCAGCCCTCACTGCCAGCCCCATGCTGAGCTGGGCTCTGCACCCCATGGCAGATGCTCTACCCAAACCCTGCTGCTCCCTGCAGCCGGGGGGCTCCAACAGCTCTGCCCACACCTCCCTGCAGTTCCCTTGGCCAAGCTCTCCAGCTCCCAAACTGTCTGTTGCCATTGCATCCAGCCCTGGGCACACCCAGGAGGGTCACAGCCCTGGGGTCTCCAACACTGTGGTACTCCCCCCACCATGCCAGCCTTATCCCTTACTGCCTGCCTTCCTGCTGCCTGCTGCCTGCCTGCCCCCATGCTCCAGCTCACCCACTGCCACCCACTCCACCTCCGTGGAGCAATAGCCCAGCCAGCAAAGATGTCCCAGGGAGGAAGTGAGAACACAGCCCACCTCCAACCTGCAACCAACCAGCAAATCTCCAGCTTCAGCAAGATGGAGGTGAAGCTCTCGGTAGCCCCCCTGAACCCAGAGCCTGCCCTGCACTCCTGCCTGCATGGAGGGAACCTGCTTGTAACTCCTGCCTCTACCAACGCAGAGGCCTTGGGACATTGGGTGAATCACTCCAGCTTTCACAGCCTCCGTTTCATCAGCCATGTCATTAGGCTAATGATAATTAATGCCTGCAAAGGGCTTTATGCTCTTCAGCTGGAAGGTGATAGTGAAGGGTAAATTAATGTTATTACCATAAACACAGGGTACCTACCACTTACCGTGGGTGGGACCTGCATTCTGACTTGCCTCAGCTCTTCTTGGCTTGGGACCAGGGTCAGGTGTGAGCTCTGCTTCCTTGGTGATTTCCAAGTGAACCTGCATTTGAGACAGGCACCACTGGGGTCTGATCCTTTCTCATGCAAAGACTCAAAAGTAAAGGTTGAGCTCATTTCCTGCAGCGTGCATAGTTGCAGTGCCACTGGGGTAGGATGTGAGAGTTTCCTCCACCATCTCCATGCTGATTACCTGAGGGGATGGTCACCTTCCCATCACTGGCTTTGGTATCTACCCCTTTAGTGGTGAAACCAGCTGAGCTGCACCCCTTTAGTCCATAAATGTGTGCATGTGCATGGATGTGTGTGTGCACCGAGAACATGCTTGTGCTAGGAAACGCCTTGTGTTTCTGGCAGGGACACAGCAGACAGTGTCCAGCAGATGTGCAGGCAACTGCAGCGCCGAGCTGTGACCCAACATGGCCACTCTCCCTGGAGCTGTGGGCATCCAGCATCTCCACATGCCTCTCGCAGACAAACAGGGCAGCAGCTAGTGATGGGGTATGAGCAAACCCCTCATCCCTGGGGAGCATCCCACTTCACACTGTGCAATTCCGCATGTCCCACATCTTCCTGACCACTTGTCCATCTCTTTCTCCATCATTGCCACCATCCCAACACCCTTCCCAACATCATCACACCACTTCTTCCACTTTCTTGTTAAACCTGTTGTGGCTCAAATATGGTTGGACTTTGTTATTTGGCACTTTTTTTATAAGCTCCTATTCCCTATGGACAATTTCAGTTTTCATTCAAAACTTTCATCAGAATGGGCCAAAATTGTCAAAGTCTGGTTTTGGTTTTTGATTAAAAGCTGAAATTTGCAGTAGAAAAAAAAAAAAAATCATCTGTCCCTTCCCACCAGTTTTACTAAAATCCTCTCTACAGAAAATTTCCATTACTAATCTGCATGATTGCCCTGCTGTGTGGGATTGAGCAGGGGCTCATTTCTCCCAGGCACAGAGGCCAGGAGCCTTACCTAGCCGGCTCCTCATCAATCCCGTGAGTGCTGCCAAAGGCTGACAGCGAGTTCGGATCAGGGACAGAGTGCTTGCTGCCACCCTTGGCTGTTGTGACCAAGCTGGGACATTGGCAGGAGCAGGGTGCTGTGAGCAGGCATGCTGGTGGTACCCAGGGTGGCTCTCCCCAGGGCTGAGTCTGGCTACACAGCTTATCTGCTCTGTCTGTCCAACCACTCTGTCTTTGCGGGGTCACAGCTGTGCTGGCGGTGCAGACACGTGGAGGTCCCAGCCTGTCCTCCCACTCAGAACAGGGCTGTCACCAGCACTAGATCAGGGTAGCCATGGCTTTGCCAGACTAAGTCTCACCAAGGATAGATGCCTGTGTCTCTGTGATCCTTCCCAGAGCTGCACCACCCTCGTGGGGAAAAAGGTTTCCCTCGTATCCAAATTGAACCTCCCAAGCTGTGATTGGTGGACACTGCCCCTTGTTACTGTGTCTGCCAGAGCCAAGAATTTTGCTCCGTCATCTCCGTCTCCACACTTCAGGTAGCTGCAGGCTGTTGTCAGCTCAGACAAACACAGCCTAGTTCCCTCCCACGCTCCTCACAGGTCCTGTGCCCCAGGCCCATGACCATCCCTTCACTCCAGTTTCCCGCATCCCTTTTGAAATGGGAACCCAGCACAGTCCTCCAGATGCAGTCTTACCTGTGCTGTGTGGACGTATAACCTCCCTCCATCTGCCAGCTGCGGTTGTCCCAGTGTAACATGGTACATTTGCCTTATGTGCAGTAAGTGTGCACTCTTGGCCCACACGGACTGCACCGTAACCCCCATAGACCTGCTGCTCAGCCAGTCATGTCCCAGTCTGGAACAGTGCATGGGGCTAATCCACCCCGGGTGTACTACTTTGCACTTCTCATTGCTCTCAAGAGAAACCAAGCAACTCTGAACTGCTTTTCTCCAGCAGCTGGACCAGCCAGCCACTGTGTGCCAGAGCTCACAGCCCCTAATGTCTTTCCATACTTGACTTGAAGCTGCCCCACAAATTAACCTCTGGTCAAATGCACCATTCCCACCTTCTGCTACAAGCGTATGTGGCACTGTGCGCATGGCATCTTCAAAGACCTTCGCACTCCCCGTCATTCAGAGGTGGACCAGGAGCAGGTGCCACAGCTGCTGCTCAGAGGGATGTCCTGCAATCCCACTGGCATCCCTGCACCCTCTGCCTCCTGACCACAGGGCCAGGGTTCATGATCTTGGTTCATGCCATCTAAATCATTATCTATGAAATGTAATTACCTCTCCTTCTTCCTCCTCCTGCCAGGTTTCTCTCTCTCAATCCCAAAGTGATTTCTTCCAGCTCATGTTAATGTTCTTTCCTATCTTTCCATATGTGCAAAATCACAGCTCCTACCCCCCTGGCTCAGCACTGCATACTAATAGGGAGGAGGCTGAGATTGAAATGTATCAAAATGCAAGAACTCAGCTTTGCTTTTACATCCTCAGAAGTCTTATTTTTCTTTTTGGGCCAAGCATATTGTGCATTTTCTGTAACAATGAACTTATCACACTTATTATGATAAACTGAGAAGGCACTTTCCACAGTAGATCAAAATCCGGCAGATTGACTTCAAGTCTCAAATATTTTTGGATACACGTATGTTTTTCCATGGCTTTTTTGACAAGTGGAGTACACTGTCTGCAGCTAGGCTTTGTGTGAGCTCAGCAGCCAAGCCCCAAATGATGGGACCTCTCGCCGCTCCTCTGTGCACTGGCAGTGGGCAGCTGATGCCATGTGCTTCCTCCCTGGGCAGTGTCAGGGCATTAGTTACCTTGCACAGGACTCATCTAGAAACACTGGAAAATGTTTTATTTTGCTGCTCAAGGTAAGTCCAGTCCCAACCCTGTGACCACCCAAGGCGTAGGGGCTTTTCAGACCCCCACCTGCCAAGACATCTTACCCAGCCTGTGCAACCACCCATTGAACCACACTGCACAAATCACCCCCCTCTGAACACCAACCCTTGGCTCCCCATTAGTGGGAGGCATGGGAGAGCCTCTGGAAAACTAAGCCAGGCAGATATCCCTGCAGCTTTGCTCTCTCGCTAAGTGAGACAAGAAACCTCGTTCACCTTATGACCCACCAGCACTGCAAAATCCCAAGCTAAGCAAACATCTGGCAATTACAGCTGGAACATTCCCCTGCATGACAGTCACTGAGGAGAGCAAACACATCCCTTTGTATCCCACACTGGCCAGCTACATCCCGAAGTCTCTGCATCTCCTTGACTGCACTTGCCCTGTGCCACCTGGACCTCCCCCTGTCACCTTTTGCAGACATTTGGTTGCCCGTTTCTGCGGAGCTCCTCCATCACCTGCATCAATCACATCCTCACCAAGCAATGTCCAACCACCTGCCTTTAGGGACCATGAATGGAAAGATGCTTGAGGACACACCATATATGGTAAAATTGTTTTCCTTCTTCCCACAGACTGTCTAAACCTGGATGCTGTGTGTCGATAAATCTTCGGGCCACGGCATCTCTCAGCATGCAGCAGCTCACAGGCAGCTTGTCAGCCAGTCCCTTTAAGCACATTTGGTGGCATGGGGAAATAACCACCGCGTAAAACTCTCCAGAGCTAATTCCTGGGAAACGAGAGTGCCACGCTGTGGCGAGCGCACAGCAATCACAGAGAGCTCACCCACGGGTCGCCCCGGCTGGCCCCCCCAGCCCACAGCCCTCTCGGAGGTCAAGAGCTGGGGCAGCGGGAAGCTGTATTTTGGCACATCACTTCGATCCTTCACCTTCAGCAATGAAGTGTGCAGAAAATGAGGGCAGAAATGCCTTCACTGACAGGTTTGAATTAAGAGATTCCAGCTTTTTATAAAAAGTCTTCGGATTTCCTGAAAGTTGCAATGCTGGGTGTCATTTGTATGCAGGATGTATACTAGCTCAAAGGTACCAGAACTAATGCTGTCCTGTTAATGAACTGAGTGAGTAATAGCCATGGGTATAGAAAGCTTATGTCTGAAACTAATCCTAGTTAATGAATCTATTGTTACAGGTATTAAATGGTGACAGGGGGTTTCATCCATCAGCCCTCCATTAATCACAGCGTCCCCGCCTATGCTTATTATTTAGAAGCCAGCAAAGGGATCTTAATGATATTAGTAATAGACCGGTTGTGGTACGTGACCTAGGACAAGCTGGGGATTTGAGGTGATAAGTGTCTGATCACATAAGGCATTTTAGAGGTGATCCAAGCGGTTTTGCTCCCCATGGCATGTTATCTTGTCTCTGCCAGCTTGCTCTGCTCAGACAGTGTGCTGCTCTGAGAGCATCAGTGCTCAGAGCTGTGGAGGCCATGCTGGGAGCCTCACCTCATCTGCTGCTGCCTGCGAGGAAACCCAGTGACTGCACAGGGATCTGCTCATGTTCTTCAGCAATCCCCTCCCTGCAGACATGCCCCAGGTGCCCAAGTGTGCAGGGGCACAGCACAGGGCCCGAGTATGCCAACAGGGTGCATACAGGATGGATTTGCCTGCAGAGTAGTCAGGTGCAAGCCCACATGCATGAGCACAAATACCCACACACAGTCTTGGAGCAAATGACCCAAAGGTTTCTCTGGAAAGACATGAGGAGCATCCAATATTCTGCACCAATTCTCCATCTGGACACTCTCGGCATACATGTTGGGACAGGATTCAACTCACCTATCATGGTCCCCTAAAGTCACGCCCGCAGACAGAGATATTTCAATCCAGCACAGGGAAACCACCATCTCCAGGGCAAAGCAGGCTCTCTGAGAGGGCTTGGACAGTGTCTAAGGTAAATCAGGCCACCACCTGCAGGGATGGTCCTCTGCTGCCTGCCTGCAAGGCAGCCTGCATGACTGGCTTCAACTGCCCGCACCACTTTGGGTTGCTGATGGTGGGGATGAGTCTCAGCTCTGCATGTGAGGCTGCACTTCACAAGGACTCTCAACGAGGGCATGGATGGGTAGGTCTGGGAGGAGGTCTTGCTCTGGTGGGTTAAATAGTTTCTGTCCGTTCTTCTTCTGAAGACTGCTGTGCCCTGAACATTACCACAGCAGCCCTGGGTGAGGGACATATCCAGAGCCAGCAGCAAGGCTCCCTGGACATTATGGCAGCAGCAGGGTCAGGGGGCCATCCTGGTGGGGTCGGCAGGAATGCCATGGAAGTCAGGGACCTTCTCTCAGAATGTGAGTTCAAAATCCCAAATATAAAGGCCTACAGTAAATGAGCAGCCCAGAGGTCCCCACATCTTTGCACAGCTTTCACCTTCAGCCACCACTGCAGTTCATGATCTGCTTACAATTTCCAGCTGAGAGGGAAAACTCCTTGATCAGGTAGGTGCCATAACTGCAGCAATCCTGGTGATCTGCTCCAGCTGATGGCAATACAAGCATGCCCAGACACCACACAGGCAGCCACAGTGCTGGAAGAGCAATGGTCCTTGAGTTCAGTGCTCAGGCACCCACTGCCCCTTCTGGAGCTCGCAGCACATAGGGAATACTTCCCTGCCAGGCCACAGAGGTAAAGATCAGGATTTGATGACCAAGTGCAATGACGTCAGAGGTGGACACTGCCTCACCTGCTCAGGGAACATAGTACACTTGGTGAAGAGCACTCCAGCAGAGATCAGCTTTGGAAGGGAGCCAGAGGCTGGAGGAGAGCCCTTTCCTCTCTCCCAGCAGACAGCAAAGAAGAGGTGAATACTCGCCGCCTGCCACCATGAGAAGCTCTTGGGGACCTGTGCTGTCAGGACACCTTGGGGCCACTTAGGTGGTGGAAGGTCAAACTACATGGTCCAGCACCCCTGGAAATCGATGATCCTCACCCCTTTTGTGGGAAGCCAGGAACTCAGATGGGTTTGCAGGAGAAGAGGGGGTGCTGAGGAGTGGGATCCTTCTTCAGGGGTCTTTCTGTCCACAGCAGCTCTGGCATCTGGTGTGGGAGGCCTGTGTCATTGTCCTGCTCTGGGAAAAGAGCTGAGTTGTGATAAATGCTGCTTGTCCAAACACGGATTGGGCATCCTCTTGGTTTCTTCCCACCATGCTCATTTCACAGCGTGACCCAGTGCTGCATTGGCTCCAACAACCTGGGCATGGACCAGCTCTGGAGGCCTGCAAGGTTGGTCAGTCCTTTTCTATTCTCTGCAAGGACTCAGAGCCCTGAATTTCCATGAAAAACCAACTCAGGTAATCTGCTGCTTGGGTATATTTTTAGGTTAATAACAGATGTGTAAATATATATGTCTCATCTTCACAGGTATTCAGAGCCAGGAGCTCACCACTTGCCAGTGTTTAAAACAAGCCCAGATCTAACCTGACACCTTGCCTTGCCAGGCACACAAACATCACCCTGTTGCACTGCTGTTTGCACAATGCAGCCCCACATGGCTGGAGCCCACCTGTGAGATTTCAGAGCCTGCTGCTCCACAAGAGCCAGCCCCATCCCTGCGAGCTCCCCACATCCTGCTCTTGCTCTGCTGCCCGGGCTGAGGTTGCAGAGCTTCCCAGGACAGCTGACACCAAAATCTGCCCACAAGCAGAAGACTGACCCCTCCAGCTAAGCACTCACTCCAAGTTGTCCTGCCACATGAATAGTGTGGTTTGGGGGCTGTGTTTTCTTGCAATATTAAGAAACCATCCTCACTTTCCTGCGTGCTTCGGAGGGAGAAGATGAATGATGGCTCCAAGGGCTACGCTACCATGGTCAGGCTCCCCCAAAACAGGAGACTGCCTGGAAATCTCTTTACAGAAGGGTAAGAAACATTGGTGTCTTTGTTTTGTCAGTCTGTACTCAGCTTTCTTCCTCATCAAAGAAGATGGAAACTGCCTTTATGCAGCAAGAAGAGCTGAAATCCTCCCATCACCTGCTTCTAAGAGCTAGGGTTTTCAACAAAATCCTCAGGATTGGAGGGTCTGACAAGCAAAGCTAAGCCCCAGGCAAGTCTGGTCAGAAAGAAAAAGCAGGGTTTGGTCTCCTCTTGCTGCACGAGCCCTGGCACCGGGTAGGTGGATACCTGCTCTCCACTAGTGCCACGCTGCACTAGGACAGCAGCCAGCAGAAGAGGAAAAAAGGAAGAGAAGAGATAATTATTAGTGATTGAAACTGATTGTATGAAAGAAGGACAGATGTTTCTTGTTGTGCTTGTGTGCCTGAGGCTACAGAGCCATGCAAGAGACTGGGGAAAACTCCTTCTCAGTCTGGGAATGCTGTGGCACTGAGCTGCATTCAAACAAGGACTGAAATCCTCACACACATTCCCTCTCTTGCAAATTCACAGAGGATCTGGCTAAAATACCAACCCCTTCATTTCCCCCACGCACATAGGCAACATCCATACAGGCGCCCTCTGGCCATGGGCCACAACGTACTGTAGAGATCCACCAGCTTTCCTCCACACCTTCAAACATGCAACCACCCCAGCAGGGCCAAGGAAGTGGGAGATGATGGGACTGGAGACAGTGCAGCGAGGTCTAGGAAAGCTGGCAGGGAGTATAAATTTTAAGCACAGCATCATATAAAGGCACAGGACTGAAGGCATGGAACACTCTCAGCCATCCTGCTGCTACAGCAGAACAGGCCTTTCTGTGTGGGCAGGAGGATTTTGTAGTCATTGTCCTTCCTTGTAGCACCCAGGATGGGGGATCCTGCTGGTGTGTTTCTTCAGAAAAGATGGTGACCCAAGAAGAAAGCCAGCTAGTGTCCCCACCAGGCAGAGGAGTGGCTGTCCAGGGGACACAAATCCCGTGTGGTGTGTGGGCTGCATTGCACATTCAATGCCGTAAAATATGTAAATAGAGGGCTTGTCTTAGGAATGTAACTGATGGTGGTGATGTGCTTTTGGCACCCATTCAGATGGCTTTAATGCCAAGGCAGGATGGAGCTGGAGATGCATTAAGGGAGCTGAGGAGGGATCTTGCCCCAACAGGAAAGGAATCAGCCCCCTCCAGCATGGCAAGGCTCCCTTGGGGCAACCTGAGCTCCTCCCTTGGGAACCAGCAGAAAGACCATCCAGGCTCAGATCTGCATTGGTTTTGGTGGAAATGGTTTGGTGTTTGTGCACCTTAGTTTAAAGGTTGGCTTTAAGGAATGTTTGTGGGAGGCAGCAGGGTGGAAGCAGTGTGTGTCCATTCAGAAGGGACATTGCATGAGCAAGAGGCGCAGTGGGCTGGGAGAAGGTGACAGCTCAGCCCCGGAGGTGCCTACATCGGTCTGCAGGGAGAGAATGGTCACTGTCCTGGCCGGTCCATGTCCCCGGGCTGACCACAGGGCTCCCCGAGGTCACAGCAATGAGTGGCCCTGCAGGAGCAGGGTGCTCACCCCGTCACCCGTGGGCTGCTGGCACCCAGTCCCTGGAGCTCCTTCCCCACAACGGGCCCCAAAGGCCGGCAGGGTGGAGACCCCGGAGCGGCAGTCGGGCCGGAGCCTCTCTCCGGGCCCGCAGCCCCGCCCCTCCCCGGGGCAGCGGCGCATCCACGAGCGCCCAGTGCCCTCTGGTGGGGACGCTCCCTCAGCCAGGAGCCGCTCGGTTGCCACGGAAACGGGATATTCCGTTCCCCGGCGTGGTGCCGGCGGCGCCTCCGGCTCTCTGAGTCCCGGGCGACGGGGCCGCGGGACGCGCTGGGGGTGGGCGAGGTCGGGGAGCGCCCATCCGGGTCCTCATGTCACGGGCAGACGGGCAGGTGCCGGTGCCGGACGTGCGGGAAATCATAGAATCACAGAATGGTTCGGGTTGGAAGGGACCTTAAAGATCATCTAGTTCCAACCGCCCTGCCATGGGCAGGGACACCTTCCACTAGCCCAGGTTGCTCCAAGCCTCATCCAGCCTGGCCTTGAACACTCCCAGGGATGGGGCATCCACAGCTTCTCTGAGCAACCTGTTCCAGTGCCTCCCCACCCTCTCCATGAACAACTTCTTCCTGATATCTAATCTAAATCTACCCACTTTCAATTTAAACCCGTTACCCCTTGTCCTATCACTACAGGCCCTTGTAAAAAGTCGTCGTCGTCATCCCCCTCCCCCCCCCCAGCTTCCTTCTAGGCCCCCTTCAGGTACTGGAAGGCTGCAATAAGGTCTCCCTGGAGCCTTCTCTTCTCCAGGCTGAACAAGCCCAATTCTCTCAGCCTTTCTTCATAGCAGAGGGGCTCCAGCTCTCTGAGCATCTTCATGGCCCTCCTCTGGACTCGTTCCAACTGTTCCATATCCTTCTTATGCTGAGTGCTCCAGAGCTGGACACAGCACTCCAGGTGGGGTCTTACAAGAGCAGAGTAGAGGGGGAGAATCACCTCCTTCACCCTGCTGGCCACACTTCTCCTGATACAACCCAGGATATGCTGTGCCCAGAAAGGCACAGCGTTGGGCAAGGGCATGGTTGCCTGTCACCTATCCCATCATGAACCCCCCCAACAGCTCAGCATGGGCCTTCTCTGACACAAGATCTGGTCCCGAGTGTCCCTGTTCCTCTCCAGCGGTCCCCTGGCCTGGCACTGCACAGAGGGAGGTCAAACACTTGCCTCTTCAGTCTGGGGGAAGGGCCCTGATCTTCAGGACTTCAGTCCTTCTTGGCCATTCCTACTCCTCTTGGGAATGCCCATGCATATACAGCCTTTGGATGGGTCCCCAGTGGCCAGGTGGCAGACGGGGACCAGCCCTGGGGTTTCTCCAGTTGCTGTCAGCCCTGCATTGCAATGCCCAGGCAGTGCTGTGGCCCTCCCACCACCAAAAATCACCTTCTTCCAGCAAGAATGGCACTGAGGAAAGCCACGTTTCCTCCCATAACCAGCTACGGATATCCCCTGGATATCCCACATCAGACTCCCAGGCTGGGCTGGTGGCCCCGTGCACTGAGATGCAAGCCAGTGAAGTCTCTGTGCCTACCCACAGTTCTCCCCAGCCCGAGGAGCAGCTTCCCCGAGCCCCACAGGACTGCCTGCCTAGCTCTCCCCTCCATCCCTTGGAAGCAGATGGGGGCTTGGGAGTTCGGGGGGGCTGGAACAGCCCTGGGCTGCTCTGGGCACTTGAGCTCTCCTGATGCTTGGACATGCTCCTGGGAAGGCCCTGGAGTCATGCTGAGGCCCTGCAGAAGGAGGAATCCTGTTTCCATGACATTCCCCACTTCTGGTTGAGAAGATCTGCTCATCCAAGGGCGCTGGTTGCACGGTTTGGGTGTTCACTTGGACATGTCTTTCATTTATCCTGTGCAGACCCAGCACAGCACTTAGATGTGGGCTGAGCAGCCATGAGTTGCCGGGGCAGTGTCAGCCCATGGCAGATACAGGAGAAAACAATCCCAACCTGCCTTCGCAGCAGGGATGGCTGCAGGGTCCAGATGAGACAGCCTGGCACAGCTGCAACAGCCCTGTTTCTGCCATGCCCAGCACAACTCTTGCATTAAAGGCAAACACAGGGTGGATGGGTACAGCCACATGGGAGGGGTGCAAAAGGCAGGGAGAACAGGCAGACAAGGGAAAAGGGATGATTGATTAACCCTGCAGGGCCTTTCTCCTCTGCCTGCCCTTCCCACTGCCCACCAGTCCATGTGCCTGGGCTGGCACTGGCAGGAGCAGGGAGCAGGGCACTGGCATCATCAGACAAGAGCCACCCAGCAGGGTCCAGGCATGCTGGAGGCTGATGTGCACCACCAAGACCTCCCATCCCCAAACTTCCCATGGATGCTGACAGCCATGAGCCTGCGGTTGGGGGGGAGTCCTGCACCCTGCTCCCAGGACAGCCCCAATTCTAGCTGGCAGCAAGGATAAGAGTGCATCCACTTCTGGCTCCAACCCTCTGACCTTTTTCCAAATAAAAAAAAACATGTAAAGTGCACTCAAAGCAGAGGAATGGGGGCCCAAAATTTTTGCCACTTGACAGCCCAGGGAAGGGGCTGCAGGCTCTCTGGTGCACACGTGTTCAGGCACTTGCATGCCTCCTCCCTACTTTCCCTGGATGTTTTCTGTTAGAGCCACAGCAGGGCTCTGTGCAAGGAGCCCTCCTCTGCCTGCTGCCCCAGCCTGATGCTCAGGCTGAGACTGGCACATTTTGTGCCACCCAGACCTAGCCTGGTCCCCAGGATGCAGAACTCCATCCCTTCATCTTTGTCTCCACTCCAGCCCAAGGATGTTTTTTCCACCTGTATCTCTTCTATCCCATGCTGTCTCCAGCCAGGTACATCCTGCAGCCAGATCTGGTAGGCCTCAGCCACTGCCCCGAGGGCCAAAAGTGGATCCAGTGCAATGGATTGGAGAGATCAGCCCTCACAGCCTCCACCATACTGAGACACATGGGGTGTGCCGCTGAGGTAGGTCAGCCCTTTGGTAAGAAGCCCTTTGGCATCAGCTGCATCCTGCTGGCACTGCATCTCCATTGGCACAGCACTGGGGAAGGGCAGGTGATGCCAAACGAAAACCAAGCACAGACTCTGGGGCCCCCTAGTTTTTGTTGCTGGCATGGGGTCACTGGCAGGGAGCTGCTGGTGGGTTGGAGGAGGACAGCCAGGGCTTGGAGGTGCCCCAGAGCATCCCCAGGGTGTTCACCTCCCCTACCCTTTGCTTGAGAGCATGGACCACAGCTCCATCACAGCAGCCAGGCCAGGATGACACATCACCCACCTCTGCACACCAACAGCACCAAGCACATGATGTACACAGGGCCGGGGAGGTCTTGGTGTGGACATCCCATGTGCCAGGCAGGAAGGCAAAGCATTCAGTCCACCCACCACCCTCTTTCCCATCTCACCACAGGCTCATCGTCCCACTCCACACAGCCAGTGCTCCACAGGTCCTGCCTGTGCAGCTCCACTCCAGGACCACACATGATGACCAGGACAGCCACAGGGGTACAACCTATTCAGAGGCTCAGCTCATCCCACCAACTCTCCGTGCAGCCTGACACTGCAACAAGAGCCCAAGCTGGGCTGTGTGTGCAGTTGCCGGTTTTGCTGTATATCCGAAATTTTCCTGCAAAGGATACAACCATTCACAGAGTGCCAGAGCAGCTGAGGCTGAAAGGGACCTCTAGAGATGATCTGGTCCAAGCCCTGTTCAGAGCATCCGTACATGTGTGTCACCAAGTGCACGCCTGTGTACGCCTGTCTAGCCATGGAGGGCGCGTGTATCCATGTGAGCCTCTCTCCCCCTGCAGCTCTCTGCTTGGGATTACAGCTCTCAGCACAACACAGGCAGGCAGAGAAGTTCTGTAATTTGAAAGAGCTGCTTCTCCAGACATCAGTGCTGCCTTTGAAAGCACATGAAAGGCAGGCAGCTTGTGAGCAACCAAAGCCTAGCTCAGGGAGACAAACGTCCTTCTACACACCCCCAGCCTTTTCCTGCAATGCGTGTGATATTCCCCATTCTCCTGGGCAAAGGGTTTTGAAAGGCTGCTATTATACGGGGCTGTGAGCATTTGAGGGGATTAGCTGCCTGGGAAGGGGCCTGGCTTGTGTCAGGGAGCTGCTGGAGAAATGTGCCGAAGACCCAGTGCTGCAGGAAGAGCAGCCACCTGCCAGTGCCAGCCCCAAGGGCGTCATGTGTGGGAACATGGGGAGGAAGGGCAGCAGGGTCTCAGCCCCCCAGCACTGCCCCGGCACCTCCTGCCCCTGCCCTGGCCTT
Organism: Rhynochetos jubatus; assembly: GCA_027574665.1. Lineage (NCBI taxonomy): Eukaryota > Metazoa > Chordata > Aves > Eurypygiformes > Rhynochetidae > Rhynochetos > Rhynochetos jubatus. The sequence goes on along the minus strand of CM050672.1, from coordinate 1,620,709 downwards.
TTGCAGGGACCAGCAGCTGCAGCCCTAGTTGCCCCTGTGGCAGACAAGGGCAGGGCTGTGTCCCCTGCTCTGTCCCTCCACTGTGCCAGGTTGTTAGCGAAGCAGGTACAGGCTGCTCCCTGGCAGGACAATTGAGCCCTGAGACCTAGGGAGGGCTATGCCAAGTCTCATCCCTGAGCATTTGATGCATCCACTAGACTCTACCTCTCTGCTTTGCAAACCTGCACTGACCACACTCCAGGAGATGGTGGCAAGGTGCAACCTCCTTCTTCTGCTCGCCAGCACAGTCCCAAAGCACAGTTCTCCTTCCTGAACCTACAGCAGACAAGGCCATACTCTCACAGTGACTGCACAAGGCCATGCACGGCCCTAGCCTCTCCCACCCATGCCATACCCCAGCCCCTGCAAATTCTCAACTATCCTCTTGCTCCTGCTCCAATCTTGGCTATCCTTCTCTTCAGTCTCCCAGGTCCAGGTGTCACCCTGGACCAGAGGGAAGCTTCTGACAGTGCTTTAATCACAACCAAAACCTTTCTGAGGGAAGTCTGAGGTTTGGGAAATCACTGTTCAGCTTTTGTCTTGGTCTGACTTGGTGTTCCCAACTTGTTTCAAAAAGCCTCTTGTTCTTTCATCACTCCCTCCTCTCACACTGGAGAATAATATTTTCACTCCCATGCTGAAATTAGAACCTGATGTTTCTGCCAGCAAGGCTTTTCAATAACTTGCTTATGTTCCTGGATGTAATTCCCTGGCAGACTTTCAGGCCCTGTGCATTCGGGGGTGAGGGTGTGTGTGAAAAAAGACCCATTAATCAGCAGCAGACCCCAGCCTTTGGCTGCGTTGTCAGAGCTCGAGTGAACGAAGAGCAGAGATCAGAGGGCAAGCACGGAGATGGGACATTCCCTCATTCCAGCACCATGAGGATGGACAAGCTCTGGAGATGCTAGGATCCCAAGCTCAGCAGCATGCAGCTCCCTCATGCACATCAGCAGATCGCTGTAGAACCCAGACCTCTCTACAGTCACTGACAGCGTGACCTTAGCTGCGCCCCAGCCTGGAGGGCCTGGCAGTGCATGAGGGGTGCCAGCAAGTGAGTACAACGGTGTCCCTGCCTTGGTGGCACCCTGCTAGATGCAGCAGCAGAGAAAGACTCCCAAAATGCTGCAGTGCCAGAGATGGGATTTTGTTTCTGGGGCTCCCCAGACTCACTGCTTTCCCACTGCACAGCAGCTGGCCAGGCAGGGACCTGGAAGTCCTGATGGTCCCAGCTGCTGAGCATCCTTCCAGGTTGCCAGAGCATTGAGCCAAGGCGCACCAGGGAGCGAGCCAGCCTGGGGATACCAACAGCCTGCCAAGCAGGCAGTAAGGAGCAGACAATTCCTGCCAGCCTGGTAGTCCATCTGATGAGCTGTGGAGTGGTTTGGCAATCTGCGCTCTGCAGCAACCCATGTGGCAAGCTGCTGAAGACTCAGCAAGCCTGGAAGCCATGGGTGCCCATCTGCCAGCCTGGCAACTCCAGACATCAGGGTGGAGCTGGGAGGCAGGCAGAGCATCCCACAGGTCACTGCCAGGAGTTTCAGCAAGCTTGACAGGAGCTGGATAACCCCAAATGCTGTCTGAGCCACTCTCATATTTCAGGAAATCAACCTAGGAAGCTCACCTGCCCATCAGAAAATCACAGTTTTTGGGGCAGCAATTGCAAAGTTATCCTTGAACCTCATCTCCAGCCAGAATGTTGCAGCTCTGCACCGTACTGGCCAATGCGCTTTGCAGTCTCATGGCCATACACCATCTCATGGGGCTTGTCTCCTCAGGCACACAGCTTTCAGCATCATCCCTGGAGAGCTGCTGCACCAGTGGCACTGCGTGCACCTTCCCACACCCTCCCTGGGCACAGGTCCCCCATGCCACCTGCCTGACCCTGATGGTCAAGACCACAGTTCCCCACAAATTCCCGTTTCAAAGCTTGGTGACCCATCCCAGCTGTGAGCTCAAGTATCAGAGCTCGGTGCCGGAGCTGCTGGGCACACCAAGCTCCCCATCAGCACAGTCTCAGCAGGGCTGCATCATTGCTGAATTCCAGCATGAACTCCAGCCCTGTGGGCTCTTCCAGCTGTAGAGATGAACTTTCTGAAGGCACAAGAAGTTGTTTATAAACAATGAGGAAATAATATCTGTCTCCTCATATCCTCAGCAGTATCATGGTAATTTTCCTTTGGTTTTTTTTTTCCAAAACAGCTCATCCTCTGGCACAGACAGCATGTGGGAATCTCAGCTGGATGTTTCAGACAATTACAAACATCTGAAAAAATGGATGTAAGTGGTCTCTGGCGTTAGCTGCAGCAGTTTCTTAAACTACTGACAGTTTACTAATAAGCATCAGGATGGTAACAGTTATAGCACGGATCCTGCAAACTTTTCACACACCATTATCCTGAAGTCACACTGTACTCCTTTGGGAGCAGAGGTGCTTGGTAGCTTGGGGTTAGCAGGGTGCGACACTAACCTGGAGCAATCCTTGCAGGCAAAGATGGAGCCTGAGCCAGTTGGTTGGACACTGCTGGTGTCATTGCTGAGCTCCTCCCAGCACAAGGTTTTCGCAGACACCCAACGCCTGCCCAGCAGATTGCTTCCTAACCTGGGTTCAAACCATCTCTGGTTCTGACGCTTCTGTTCAGAGGTTTTCAGTGACTTCAAAGGAGGTTTGCAGAACCAGAACTGCTAATTTCTGCCTTGACCCAGATGCCCTGGACAGTTTGTGTCCCCAGCCTAGTCACAAAACCTCCCTCCAGGAACAGAGCATCCCAGGGCACCAGGGATCTGTCAGTGATGTCAGCCTTTTTCCAGCCCTGTCCCCTCTGCTTGAGACACAATGCATCAGTCTAGGCACGGGAACTGTGAAGTGAAGCTTCCTCAGACCTTGGGGCCTGTTGACCGAATATAATCTGCTCCAGAGGCATGGAAGAGCCTATACTGTGCAGCGAGCAATAAAGGATAAAGCTGGCATGGTGGTTAGTCTTTCCTTAGCTTGGTTTCTAAAGAACACACATTGCAAGCTTTTATTTTTTTAATCAGCTCTTGGAAACTGTCTTGTTCTACCTCCAACAGCCTGAATTCCTGCCCATGTTTCTTGTGGTTTCAGCTGGCTGTAAAAATGCCTGTACTGGGGAGAAGAAAGACCGTTCACTCCTCTTGCATGAACCACACTTTCCAACAACAGTTGCTCATAATTCATACCATGATCAAGTGTGTGTCATTTGGAGATATTTCACCTCATGAGTGTGCTGCCACAGGGAGCAGGGGTTCCCACAGCCAGATGGACAGCAGGAACTTACCTCTCCCATTGCTTCAAGCAAAATCTGACTGGAAAAAGTCTGGCAGGATTTACTGCCTCCTGTAAAGGGGCAGTAGGTGGACGCTATGCCTATTACAGGCTGTATTTCTCTTCTGCAGCAACCTGCAGCTTTTAAGTCCTCCAGCAGGTTGATGATACCCTCACTTGGTAGATCCTAACAGGGCAGAAAGAGCCCAGCTTGGGCTTACTCAGCTTCAGCTCCAGCTTCAGCCCCTCTGCTCGGGCACTGGGACTTGCCGTGCCACCAGTGCATGTCACCATGGAGGTGCAGCCCAGTGGGTTCGAGGGGACCAGGTGGCCACATGACCAACCCCTCCCCAGAGCATCCATGTCTCCTCCTCCTCCTGCCAACCTACCTGTCTGCACTCAGACACTGGGAGAGCTGCAGGAGCACTGCCAAGTCCTTGACCCTTCTTTGACTTCATGCTGGGGGATTATAATAAATGAACCATCCATATTAAAAATGGCACCATTCACACCACATCTTTGGCTAATAACAGGGTTAAAACAGTCAACTCACAGCTTTTCTTGAGTCATAGAGTAGCAACTGAAGGCTTCACAATTGGATTTTACACACAGGAACACCAGGGGTATCTGTTCTGGATTTTCCCAACTGGCCTTTCTGCAATAAAATGTGTAAATTAAGAAGAAAATGACAGGACTGTGATCCACTGGAGTGGATCAGGAGAGCCTGGTTACTTGGTGTGACTGATAAGTGTAGCAGGGAGCTCCCCAAATCCTTGTGCTGCCTCAGTTTCCCCTTCCTGGGCATTGAAAATTGTCCGACACCAAAGACTCAAACCAACTACTTTTTTTCCTGAAATGCGTCTCTATCCCCATCTCAGAACAAGCTTTCCAAACCATCTCCCTTTCCTTTTCCCTCAGTGGGCTTTTAATATGTCCAGGTTCTAGGCTCTTCTAAAATCAGCCTCAGCTTAACCCACCTCTCATGGCCAGCCCAGATGTTTTTTTCCAGGCTGCTTCACCTAATGATGGATGCAGTCGAGGGTCTTCAGATTAAAGGAGAGGAGGTAGCTGGGAGCCGTTCCGGTCAGGAGCCAGGTCCTTGGGGTATGAAATCTGCTCAAGGCAACACCATACCTTCTCCCCTCCAGAGCTTTGCTGTCCTGGGCCCATGGAGAGCTCTTTCCTTGCTGGCAGCAGTAATGGTGTGAGGACTTATGGCTACATGGGTTGGTCTGTCTAGCAAGGAAGGAGCACAGGCTACAAGCAGCTGAAGTGGCTAAAATGAAGCTAAAGGAAAATGCAGTTTTAACAAAAGTCAAACAGCACATGAATAGGCTAAGGTATAGCTTGACAAACATAGCAAAAGAGCTATTTTCCTTTTTTTCCCCCCAAGACTGAAATTGTCCTCTGAAATGCTGCCATAAGCACCAGCCTCACTGTCATGTGAAGGACCCTGTGCCCCTTGTCACACTGTGCAAGCCCAGGGGAGCTTCGTGCAGGCTCAGGGCAGGTGGCATGGCCAGCATTCTGCCCAGGCACAGGTGCTGCAAAAGCAGCTCCATGTTTCAGAGGGACTTGAGAAATCCGCGGCTGGCGTCACTACTGTCATGAGCTCACTGCAAACCCATCTGGCTCTCGTTAATACTAGGGAGCTGGACCCTCATGCTAACATTCTCCAGCAGTGATTCAGAGCAGTGAGGGAGCCATTCCATTATTAACAAACAGGACTGGCACCCAAAGCAAAGGAACAGCCCAAGCCCAGGCAAGGCCCCAAAAAACACAGCAGCTGGGGTCCCCCATAGTAGCACCCACACCTTCATACTGCTTTCTCCTGGCAAAGCACCCACACCACCAGCTCTGCAGCATGGTCAGAACTTGGGCAGGGAAACTTTCAGAGGCAGGAAAGGAATTAATCTGCTGTGGTTAAGTTTTAAAGCTCCTAGCCGTGCTGAGTCATTGTTGGACTGCGTTTTAGCATGTTGGCTCGGGTTAGTCCCAGCTGGGTATGTCAGAGCATCCTCCCAGGTGGGGGAGCTAGAGGTAGGGGTGGCAGTGATGGTCTCAAGAGCTTTGCTGCTTTACCCAAGCTTCAAAACTGTCTTTCTGTCTGCTTGGGCTGCAAAAATGCCCCTGACTTGATCAGTGCTTCATCTCAGTCCAGGTCCAAGAAGCAATGGCCTCTCTGGTTTTGCAGAAGAAACATCTCTCTGCTGCTCTGGGTACTAGGTGAGCCCAAGAAGGTAGTGCCTCAGCCTTTACCTTATAACCTGGCACAGAAGAGCCAAGGAGCACAAACCTCCTCCAACCCCAGTGCAGCACAAGCAGAGCTATCTGATGTCCCAAGGGAGGCTCATGGATGACCACAGCACCCTAAAGCCTCTCCTGGCTTCTGGGTACCCACACACAGCCCCAGTACCACCACTGCCCAGGCACCACAGGACCCTGCCTGCACAGGGCTCAGCTGGGTACCATCACAGGGCCACATCCCTGGGTGCCACCATGAGGAGGCCTACCAGGAGACCCTCAGCCAGTGCTCTCTCTACTGTGCAGCCTGACAGTCACCCACATGCTGGGACACAGCACGTGGAGAGGCCTGTGTGCAAGGGCTCTGCCGTCTCAAACACAGGGAAGATCAGGGATAAGGATGAATTAATGTTGGAAGTGGATTTTCCTTTTCCACCAAGATGGCTTTGCTGTAGGGACTCAGTCGTGTCAACGGGCACAGAGGTGAATGCAGAAAGCAAGACCCCACTCCTCCCGCAGCAGCTTTCACTCCACACTTGCTAGACCTGGACTTGCTAAAGCTGTTGATGCTGCCAGGCTTTGTGGCAGGTTTACCAAGTTCCTACCATCTTCAGATCAAAGCTAGGCTCCCGCAGGACCCTTTCCTTTCCTGACCTGTCTCGTTTCATGTCGCAAAGGCAATGCAGCTCTGACACCAGCACTGCACAACACCACTGCATCGGTCTGGGTGGGGATGCAATGCCTTTGAGCAACAAGCACTGCCTTGGACCATCTCATAAACCCCCAGAGATCTGAGCACAAGCTGGGTCGTGGCTGACCATAAGGGTATGCATGAGCAGTGCACGCTTTCTCACTGTACCCCCGTCTCTCTTGCATCCCTTTCAGCACTTAGAGTCTGGTTTTCACAGCTTCACCTACTTATTTCCTTCTCCAGGACTAAGAGGTAAGATTTAAAGATTGCTTCAGCTGGAAGGGAAAACAGCAATTCTTTTTAAAATCTTAATATCCCTAATCCCACTGGTTTCAAAAAATAAGGCTTTTCCTAACCTACATTTTATACATTGTTTCCCTTTTCTCAGCATTTTCTCCTCCCTTTTCTCCATCCTGTGCCTTGCTACTGAAACAGTGTGCACTGGAAAGGATGAAAGCAAGACTCCAAAACTGTATTTTCTTAATTTCCAGTTTTGTCAAAATGGAAATGTAAAAAGTAAGCTTCTCTGGGCTTTATTTTTCTTATTTAACAACAGGCGTTGTTGCAAAGGAAACATAACTCTGAGCAGCTGTGCTTCCAGGCTGCTCGGCACCACTTGCACGTCTCCTACCTATGAAAGCAGATGGAGAACCATGGTACCTGTGAGGCTTTTCTCTCCTATCTGTTTTTCTCTCTCTTTCTCAGGAGTATCATGTGTTTCTTTCATCTTTCACACTCATAAGTCTCACTGGAGATGTCCCATGCATTCCTGTACTTTGGCTCTTCCTCTTTAGACATTTTTCCTGTATACCATCAGTATCCTGATATGAACTTACACATCTGCAGATCACTTTTTCTAGGATTTTATTACAGGCTGTTGCTTCTCCCTTGCTAAAATTCCCCCAGGTTTTCTTCCTTCTCAGTGCTCAGACACTGTCTTGTATCTCTTCCCATGCTTAAATTGCTGTGGCCGCTTACAGACATCTCTCAGAAATCATCTGATCTTCTTGAGACCCTCCTGGTGCCCACCTCGTGCTGCCTTTGCCACGCAGACATGTCACACTCCTCAGGATCAGCAGTGGGAAGGCACCACGGGCCATGCTCAGTGATGCCATGAGCAGCCATGAGCTGAGCTCAGCACTGGGGGTGTTGCAGTAGCTTTGCCCCCTCAAGAAGAGATGCTTCCTAATGGGGAGGGAGAGCTCTTAAGAAAGAGTAATTTTGTAATTGTCAACCCTTGCATTGCTGCTACTACAGTGTCTTCTCCATCACAAGATTCGGGTCAAGAAGGGACCTACCTTTCCCTAATCTGCCAAGGACCGGTGGGGTTTTTCCTTCCTTCACATCAGAGGCACTCCTCACCTCCTATTCACCTGGCTTATTTTACCCGAATCTTGGAAAGCAGGATCAGGAACTCAAGGCCTTGGCAATGCCCATCCTCTTTTCTCCTGTAAGCCACCACAGGCTCCGAGGCTTTGTGTTTAACAACCTGCAGCTCTCACGCCTGTTGCAGAGTTGGTGACACTGTAATAAGCAGTGAAACTCAGAGCAGGTATTCATAAGCCATATTTTGTTCTCTACAAAATGTTAATAAAAATCTGCAGCACCATGCCAGGAAATCTTTTTATATCTTATTTCCAGAATACTTTATTATCAGTTTATGTCTGCATTCAATTAATGTTCTAGGAGAGGCAAATTAGCATCCCCAGGTCCCTCTGTTCTCAGCAAAGCCAGTTTCCGCGAAGGAGGAAAGTCTTGCACTACCTTTCTCCATGTCTTAGAGCCCAAACACACAGAGATCCCCTAAATAACCAGGGGGACACTTCAAATGTGCCTTGAAACACTCTTACATATAACATCACTTTACTCCTGAAACTGGTAGTGGGGTGCAGTGTGACCCTTCATCCCTATATCTGCCTGCTACAGAGTGCATCATGTTTGGGGTCTATGGAGTTTAAAATGTGAATCAAATCAGATGATGTTACTCAGGTGTGCATGTAGCCATTGGATTTTATGCTCACAGAAGCAATAGGATGCTACAATTAAAGAGTGTAACAAGGGAACTGGTCTCGAAAGACAACCAGGGCTCCGTGGCAGAGAGGAGCCTTCTGTTCCCATTTTGCTCACCTGACACTTGCCAGCACCAGGGCAGTCCTGTCCCTCAGCATTTCAGAAACATCCAGCCTGGTAATCAGTGCCAGGAGAAAGGAAGGCACCTCATACCGATTTTATGGACTATTTCCGCTGCTGAGCCAAAGCACATCAACCAGAGCTGGAACCACAACAAAACAGCTACCATGGCGGGTTGCTCTGCTGCCTTGGAGCGGGGACATGTCTGCTCGAGGACCCTGCAGAACTTCACGGGAGCAGGACCCAGCTCCTCCACCATGGCCATAGTCAAGGAGATGCTGGGAACAGCCCATGCAAGACCCGTGAGCTGCAGCATTACAGCCCCCAGGCAGTGCAAGCAAAGAATCGATGTGCTGGAGTGCAGCTCAGAAGTGGCTGCTAGCTGGTGAGAGCAAAGCATTTCGTCCCCACATCACATTTCCTGGCTGCCAGTGGGATTTCAGGTACAGCCGCATCTGACACCGCCTGCCAGCCCAGGGTGAGAGGGGCTGGCTGGAGCCGAAGTCCCTGTTAGTCATTCCTCAGGCACACAGTGCTGAAGCATCCCCTCTGTAAACCAGGATGAGGCAATAAACCACCAAATCTGTCCTAGAAGTGAGTCAAACGAGCCTGAGTTTGGTGCTCCATGAGGTCAGGCCTGGAGGAAGGGAGAAGGGGGAGGGAACAGAATTTTCTTCTGCTTGGAGAAGCCCAAACAGGCTGAGATTTGAGTGTATTTGGTAATGCTGAGCCTGGCAGGTTGCCCAGCACAGTCCTGCCACCACGCTGCCCGTGCTCCTCATGCTGCCTGTGCTGCCCATGCTGCCCTCGCCAACCTGGCCACATGGAGAAGGATTTCCAGAAAATTAACTGTGCTGCTGGGACATCCTTCTCCGCTCCCCCGCAAAGCCAGGTCAGCTCCCCAGAGTCCACCCTGAGGCCTCTCCCAGGAACTGCACAGACTGTTTTACGCACCAGTATTAAAAGCAGCTGCTTAATTATCATGATGGCTCCAAGCTAAGCCCAGACATTTTGCAACACTTACTCCATCACGGAGTGTAATGGGGGAAGGCTGCTATCAAAGGTTTTCTTACAGATCCTGGCATTTCAGGAAAAAGGCAAAGTCTCTCACTTCTAACATGCGAAGTAACCACTTGCAAATCAACATGCCGAGGAAGTTTTTTCGTTGTAGCCTGTGCTCATGTCAAAACGTCCCTGCAGGACAGGGGCTGTGGTTTCGCTCAGGGCATGGCTGAGTTTTCTCTGAAGGTCCATTTTCATGAGGTACAGCACACCACAATGGGCATAAAGTGCCTTAGAGGAAATCCTACCTCTGTTTCAGCTATTTTTAAGCAAAAAAATTGTCTTTGCAAATGTGCCATGAGGGCCCGACAACACTGTGATGTTAGTGGGTCTGCACTTGCACATGTCTCCCTCCCAAGCCTGTGCAAGTGCTGACTGCTCACAGCACTGCACATTTGACCCAGGGATCTTCCAGACCTTGCTCTTCTGAGGGGGGGTTTGTTTGCAGCCTCTTCCCCTGGCACTGGGGCTGGCTTGGCCAGACACATCCCATGCAGCAGGTGCTTCCAAGCGTAAGGGACTTTGCCCAGTTCTCCCAGGACAGAACTGGTGAAGCTGAAGGCTGGCGCTGCTGAAGGTTTTCTCTGCTGCAAGGCAGCATACTGAAAATCTTCAAGATATGCAACTTTGCAGAAGGTCTGAGATATCAGATATTAACAAAAGCTGTGATGTTTTCCTGGGCATTGACATACTCAGGTGGAAAGAGAGCAGGACCAGGCACGCTACAGCAGCAACTCCCTGTTGTGATGCATCCAGCATTTGCTGTCCCAAATGGTCTGGGTGATGACAGAGACACCTCAAGCTGGCCATGGTTAAGTGGACCCCTGCATTAGCTGCAAGCACAGTGGAAAAGCAGGGCTGGGGAAACTCATTGCTGCCTCCCCATGCTGGCAACACAACAGACTCCTGCCCAGTCCTCAGAAAACACAACAGTCAATTTGATGCAGCATTTGGCAAAGTCATTTTGATCCTGCAGAGCTGCCAGGCTGTGAACTACCCATCAGCTTTCTTGTGCTCTCCGGCAGCATGTCAAAATGTGTTCACAGAGTAACCCCAGTGAGCCCATCACCGAACAACCCCTTGCACCTTCTTCCAAACTTTCATGCAGCTCCCAGCCACCCACATGCTGCAGTGCACTGCTCACGCCTTCCCCCTACCCTGCTGCACCTCCCTGTGCTCAGGTTTTGGACACTGCAGGTGCTGTACTGTGGGGCAGGGCAGTTCGTGGCATTGCAAGGGTGTGCATGGTGCAGAGCAGAGGCCATCGCTGTAGGCCACGGATGGTGCAGGCAGCACGTAATGCAAAGTACTGCACAGTGTTGCTGGCAGTACAGGGTGCAGGCAGAGCCTGATACAGGGCAGTACATGTTGCAGAAGGTGTCCAGCACACTGTGGTGCATTGTGCAGGCAGTGCAGGGCGCTGCACGGTGATGTGTGGTTAGGATAGCAGAAGGTGCAGCGCAGCACAGCAGTGAGGTGCCTGGTGATGCAAGTGCTGCACGGCACAACTGGGGCTCCAGGCTGCACGTAGTGCTCAGTGCGGGCAGTACAGAGCACAGGCAGCCCTGGCAATGCCTGCAGCATGCAGCACACCTGGGGCATGGTGTTGTGAGTGGTACACAGAAAAGGCGGTAAAGGATGTGGCAGGCAGCACACGGTGCATGTGATGTGTGGCACTGCAGGTGGTGTACACTGCCAGGGGCAGTGCAAGGGGCTGCAGGCGGTGCAGAACGCTAGCAGATCAGGACACTGGCAGATCAGGACACAAACGGGCAGTGTAGGCCCTGTGCAGTGCTGTAGGGTCCATGATGCTACAGGTTGTGCGGGTGCAGAGTCCACGCACAGCACTGCAGGCACTGCACGGTGCTGCAGGCAGAGCAGGGTGTCGGCACTGCGCGGACAACAAGCAGCGCGAGGTGCTGCGGGTGGTGCAGGGCGCAGAGCGCAGCACTACACTGCAGGCAGCGCCCGGGGCTGGCAGCGCGTGGCGCTGCAGGCAGCGATTAGAGCTACAGACGGCACAGTGCTACGGTCAGCAGGCAGCACAGGCAGCGCGTGGCACAGGAGGTGCAGAGCAGGGCAGTGCGCTGCCGGCAGTGCGTGGAGGAGGTGGCACAGGGAGCTGCAGGTGTAGGCAGTGCCCGGTGCTGCAGGCAGGGCAGCAGGCACGGACCTGGCTGTCGGTTCTGAGGTCAGTGGTGCAGAAGGGGGCCTAACCTCTCCCTTCCTGTCCTCGCCACCCAGCTCGGGCTCACTTCAGCCCCTCTGCTGCCTTCTACTGACTTCACCTCACTTCATGCCGTTGCAATGTCAGCAGTGTGCCCCAAGACCCTGGCGCAGACCCCAGAGATCCTCGGGCTGAAGATAAGCACAGAGGACTGAAAACCTGAAGCCTGAGTGTAAGCAATAGGAAGGAATGATGTATTCAACATCCACACACAGTGCAGTCCTTAATGGGCAGGCTGGGTTCGCTTTGTGCATGCTTTGGGAATATGCAAGTCCTGCACAGACCCTGGAAAATAGAAAAAAAACATCTCATGCAAGTCCACTAAGCATGCTGGCAGGGTCTGAGAGCAATGTCCCAAGGAGAGCTAAGACATGACATAGGAAAAGTACTTTTGAAAGCAGACAGTTCCATTTCCATACTGAAGAGCCTGAGTTCCAAGTTCATGTCCTGAAATATCCCTGTAAGCCATTTACCAGCAGGATTGCACAGGAACACCTCCTCCTTTATTTAAGGCAGTCTCTGTATTCTTGTATGTATAGATGGGCAATAAATAAGCAAGTGACATATCTGTAGGAAATAAAAGCCATGCCCTGGAAAACTCTCTTACATCCCAACCCCAGGAGCTCCCCCTGCCCCCCAGCGCCCGCCTGCGCTGCGAGCTGCATCCCTGCAGAGCCCAGCCGCCCGTCAATAATCAGAATGAACAACCCTCACAAATTAATTTGCCAAAACGATTTTTCCAACCGGCTTTGAGCAGACCACGCTTCCAAGGATCTGCTGCAAGTGGTGATAAGAAAAAGACAAATGTGGGCTAGAAATGGTTGCCAACTATTGATCCAGTATGCGGGCAAGCTTGGCGGGGAGCATTGCCCATGGCAGCACAGTGGGCGGCTGTGCAGCATTGTGATTGATGCTACTGGACCAAGGAGTTTGTAGCAAGGGCTTTACTGAAGCAGGGGAATTCAGAGCACTCCCAGCCCCATGGGAAGGACCGACGACTGGCCCCTGCTTTCCCACCATCACTAATTACAGGATTTACCCCACCAGGCCATGGTAATGCAGCAGCTGGGCATGGGGCATGTGAAAGCAATTGAGATCTCTTGACCTGGGAGAGGTTCTTCTCATGCAAACAGCAAATAATTTAATTTGGAAGAGATGAATGGGCTGAGAAGGTACTTCTACCCACAGAGGAGCTTCAAAAATTAAAACTGAAAGTAGCCATTAGAAATTACTTACTGCAACTGCAATCTGTCATAGGTTATTGTCTCACCCAAGTGCTCTCTACTGAGGTCAAACACTGCTATGAGGCTAAATGTTTCAATCCAATAAGACCCAGCTACCAGTAGAAAGGGACCAGCAGGGTCACTGGATCGTGTGGGATCTGACAAGATGATCCCCCCACAAAATCAACATGGCAAACCACATACTTCAAGTGAGATGGAAGTCCCCTCAGGCCTGGGAAGCAGATTCATTATGGGGTTCATGCTTGGTTAAAAAGCATCAGTCAGCAGAGACTCTCTGTTGTAGGTGAAAGCAGGGTCCACAGTGCTGCATCTCCACGTGGGGCTGGCCTGCAGTAATCTGGAGAAATAAAAACCAGAAAGGCATAACAAGTCTTTCTGGAGGTAAAAAAGAAGCAGAGTATGTGATTTTTAAATATAATCACTGCTTCAGTGCAGGATTTTCTCTGTTCCATCAGGGTCAGCAATGAAGGGGTAAAGCCTAAAAATGTCACTCACAATACTGGCAATAGAAAGATGCTCGGTTTCCCTGGGCAGGCCATCCCAGGCCCTGGCACCGCTTCCCACTCCACATTGCCCTTGTTTCCATTCTCAGACCCTGCATCTCATTGCACCATCCAGCTGCTGCCCCATGAGAAGAGCATGCCATGGTGAAGATCTTTCATCTTTCTGTGCCGCATGTGAAGAGCTCCTTGACCTCAAGTCAGAAGGATATTTTCCAGCCCCCAGAATGCTTCTGTAGCTTTTCTTCCAACCCTCTTTTGTGCTCCTACAGGCTTCATTGGAGGCTGACAGCAGAGCTGCCACGGTGTTCCTGTAATAGCTTTTCCAATGCTGTGTGAAGGATCTAGGTCACTCCTGACTTCTTGCTATTCTCCTTTTATACACCCGACATCAGGTGGATGCAGAGAATGACTCTCAGGCTGCCCTGACTGACGCTTTGTAAGACAGTCTCTCATTCTGGGGAATGTGTTTTCCTGGCTGTCGGAGGCAGCTTTGTGGATGGCTCCTCAAACACAGTGGCTGCACTGGGACTATTCAGCAATCCTGCTCAGTCTTTTTATCATCTGCAAACGTTACTGTAGATTTTACTATTGCCATCTACATCTCTAATAAAATGACTCCATAGCTCCATGTTTCCAATTTCTTTAAGTTCCAGTAGGAACAGCATTTGTCCTTTGTCTCAAGGTGCTAGTGTTGGTAGGGAGGTCTGTCATGAAGCCAGACACAGTTAATGTTTAACACTGCTAGTTTAGAGCATTTAATGATTTCCTTGGTGGTACCATTTCACTCTGACTTGTACTCAGTCAGCTTATCCACATGAAGCTGTCAAGGTGCTTGCTTAAAACTGCTTGAACGTGGCTTGGGCCAGCATAGGCATTTTCACCAGCCCCAATTTCTGACAACAAAGACCATAAGTTTGTCCAGCAAGACCTACTTTCCATGCCAAAGCCATTAATTATATTGTTTAGCCAACACTTAGTTACAGAAATTCAATTATCCTTCCCACCATTTGATCTGGGTTTGTGGCTTCCTTTCTCCAGCCATCATGACAATTTTGTAATACCTCAGTCCCTTAGGATTTTCCAAGCTTGCAAGACTTGCTAAATCTCACCATGCACAACTCAGCTTCCCAGCTAACTCCCCTGTGAGTCCTGGGTTTAGACTTTCTAGAGTGTCAACTTGAAAATATTCAGTCATTGAGCTTGCAACCTCCGCAGTGCAAAGTGACAGATTTTCCAAGGACAACCAACTGAGCTGGAGCACTACTTCAGTGAACTCCTATCAGATTCACAAAGAAAAGCTTCGCTTCCCAAAAAGATGCATGCAGCCTCCAATCACTTGTGGACTCTACATTCTGGTTTGCTGATTGTGTATCCTTCAAATTAGTGGGGGTTTTTTGGGTTTTTTGGGGGGGTTTTTTGGTGGTGGGGTTTTTTTTGTATTCTAAAGACATGGCCTATTCTGAAGAGGCTACAAATGTGTCATGGTCACTGGGAAGGTGATCACAGTCAGCAGTCTATGAGTGTTGGTTTGATGGAGCTGCAAGCTATTGGCCAGACTTTTGGCGAAGAAAAATTGAACAGATTGAAACTTCCTGCAGAAACATTTTTCAGAAACTCAGAATGGTCACAAAACTGGGAGGAGAACAACAGCTGGAATCCTGTCCTGTTTCACTGGAAAAGCAGGGGAAAAAATAATAAATTGATGATCTCAAATTGATATGTATGTGTCAAAGAGCAGTAAGGGCAAACAAATAGCAAGGCATGTAAATAACATTTTATATCTATGCAAGTTCAATGAGTCCAACATGACCCTGAGGCTAAGCCATCCCAGAAATGCAAAGGGCAGTTTAAGGAAAGAGGAATCCAATGGACTCAGTAATCTGACCTCATTTCCTCATTCCAATAGCTTATTATAATTCTGAAAAGAAAAATCTTTTGCTTGATATTTTCTACAATAATTTGAAAAGCAAAGCAGGTGTTATGTTGGTAAAAATGGCAAAAAAGAAAGAAGGGAGAAAGTATAACAGGATTGAACATGAGAACTTTCCCTACTATAGTGAATATCTCAAGCAATCAGTTCCAAAGTTCAGACTGGGGGAAAAGGATCTTCATTTTTTTTCTTTTTTTTGAGCGAAAGAAAACTGATGAAAATTTTCACCAATCAGACTCTTCTTGGTGCTACCCGCGCATGACCAGCGTCGTAGCACAGGACCTACAGACGTGATTTATACTGTCCCACATCGGGACAGCGAGCATCGGGACGGATCCTCCACTCCCTGGCACGAGTCAGAGCACGGACACGAGCCGCTGAGCAGCAAGCGGCCGTGCCCCTGCCTTTTCATGTCCCCGCTGCTCACGCCCACGCGGCACACGGCAGCTCACCCCCTGCCCCTTCCCTGCAGACCGGGTGATTGACTCGCCCCACACTGCCTGGCTGGGGGCCATGAGCCAGCAGTGACAGCGCTAATGACCCATCCGCGGCAGCTTGTTACGTCCCGGGGAATGGCGTTTCTTTCCGATAGGTAGATCAAAGAGGACTCTGGAGCCGTGAATCCCTGCGGGAGGGTGAGAGGTCAGCTTGGATTAAGACGTGCAGTAATTTGTGAAGGGTACAAGTAGGAGAAACCAGCTATTGGAGAATGTATTTCTGGCTGGTGGGATTAAAAAGCAACAGTAGGAAAGGTTTAAAATAAGCTAGAAACAAAGGAAATTCAAACCCGTATGAGTCTATTAGTAGACAAAGGGAATTCATTACAGAGGTAACAATTCAGGTGTTCAACAACTGCCTAAGTTCTGCTTTTGCAGAGAAACTGGATCATTTTTCTGTAATATATAACATTGATGAGGCATTTGCAAAATTGCTGTTAGCCAAAAAATTTAAACAAACACCTAGGCCTGGATAAACCAAACAGAAGCAGTCATACAGAGTTGATGGAGACATATAGCAGGCTTTTTGAAATCCCAGACAGCTGCTGACATGGTAAGGATGCTGGTATTGAACGATGGTGAAAACATAAAATCAGATAATTATGGGCTGGCTAGTTTGATATCAGAGTGACAGGAAGATGATATAGAAGTAGCCAAGTTTGGTGGGATGCTAAGCATCAAAGACAGGGTGGATGGGATGGGCAGTTGTGCTCAGGAAAGCAGCAACTCTGGGAAGAATTTAGGGGTGAGAAAAGCAGACCTGAACTGCAGGAGTGACTCTTTAACAGAGATTTTTTGGCTTAAATTGGGGTGCGTACACTGGAAAGGAGTGTAGGCCCTGAACATGATACGGTGACACCTTGGCATTTGGCACCCAGGCTTGGTGTCCACAGTGGCTGTGGAAAAGACAGAAATAGTTGAAAAGAGCCACCAGAAATAGGAAAAAGACAAATGTGATATATTGAGAAAATTTGTTCTTTTGCCTCACAAGGAGACTGAAAGAAGAGGGGCTGTGTATGGGTTTGCAGCCTGCAGCCTTCTTGTCGAGGAAAAACAGAGCTGCCTGCAAACAACTGGGGGATGACGCCAGGCAATTTCCCACTACCAAAAGAGCTTACCTGTATTTGCAAAGGTGATTTTTGAGCCCATGAAATCTTCAGAACAAAAATGGATCCTTTTGGGAAGACATATCACAGATAAACTCAATAGCTGGTCTCAATATGAAACTGCTTTGGGAAAGGGAACATACAAGAAGTCCTACAAAGTGACCTGCTGCTCATCAGGGCTTTAAATTCTATAAATAACCTTTCCTGCCTTTTGAAGGCATGGGTATGAGATTTCCACCTCCCCTTTCCAAGGGAGATGTGGGGTCAAACAGCATATCGATGAGAGCTAGGGTTATTGTGTGCGCATGTTCCTTTTGATCATCCTCCTCTGCATGCATCCCTGTGCCCTATTATTCACCTTTTTATTAAATATCAGATTCAAGGTAAGAAGGTCATGGACCATGAGACATTAGGCTTTTCTTCTAGCAGAATATGGTCCATATTTATATAATCATTGACAGATGCAGGATCAGTTTCTGTCAGGAAACAGAGTCAATGATACAAAGGGAACACTGCAAATAGTGGGAACCAGCTTAGGCAGAAGTTTGGTCCTGGATAGCTGAGAGACCCTAATTAAGGAGGAAGAGGGAGGGAAGTACCAGACAGCAGGAGGATTTCTTCCCTGTCAGCAGGAGGATTTCTAAGCAGTCACATTGCCTTATATTCACCTACATCCTCTCCTTCTGAAGGTGTTGCTCTAGTGTGTCTGACACCACATGCATCAGGGTATGGTACCCTTTACCCTTTTGTAGTTGTTAGCTCCCAGACGTTAATTGTGCTGCCACTCTTCAGGAGCTGGCCCAAACCAGACTGCAAATGAGCTGGAGGTCTTTTGGCAACACTTCATAATAAATGGCAAACCATTTCTGCGACTCATTTCCATTGTAATATTAATCAAACTGAATTCCTGTGGTGCTCATATGGATGTCATATGTAAATCCTGAACTTGGCTGCTGCTAACTCCAAAGTCAATGCAGAAATTTCTCTCATCTCCATCTTCAGCTCTTAGCTCTTGTGCATTTATTCCATTCATGAAATCCTGATTATTATGGAAATGGGGAAATACCAGAGTTGATGAAACCCATCAGGAGCGTCAATAACACTTCTGATTTTACAGGGAAAGTGCCTGGATGCCATGCTGATAGAAAGCACCATGAAGCCCTGATATGGCAATGATCATCTCTTTGTCATCATAACCCACATATTAAGACAAAAACTCTCATCAGCATTTCCAGCTGTCCATCCCCTCAATGCAAATATTTTAGGAACATGAGGTTTTCCAGGCCAGGGCCCATCTCCAGCAGTGACCAGTAGCATCATTCAGAAAAGGACATGAAAATCCTACAAACCACACTTTTGGAACTGCTCCCTCTCAAACAGTTTTCTCCCCAGACCTTAGAAATCACACCCCATTTGATGAAGTATATGCCTTTAGTTACCATTTTTTGTGGGAAGAAACAAGCAAATGCAGGTTATATTTTGCTCTAAGAGTACTGATCCCTTCTGTTTCCTGAGAAGGGGGCCAAAAGTTGTGGACCAGTTGCTGAACCCCAGAAGTTAGTTATTGGACAGGCAGAAGCTTGTTTGGCCTTGGGCAGGATTTGGCCATGCATAGGCTGGACCAAGTCTGGCATCTGAACCAGGAGGGACTTAGCACCTCCATTGTGTTGTCTCTTGCCTTCAGAAGACGGAGGTCAGCCACCCATTTCTGTTCCTTGGCTATCCTCCTGCAGCCTTCAGCACAACACAGGAGAGGTCATTAACTTCCACAAGGAAAAAGGAAGAGCACAGGCATGGGCTGAGGTGGTTACAGACCTTCCTGCAAGGTTGCCCCGTGGGCAGTGGTGGGCAGGTCCCCTGCTTCGTTGCACCAGCAGAACCCCTGCTTGCCATTTGCCTCTCTGCTCATCACCAACGGGGGTTCCTGGCCAGGACTGGGAGGTACTGCAGATTTGGCAGCGGGCAGTAAACGGATGAATCATGGCTTTACCTTCCCTGTGTCGCATACACCAAAGCTACAAGTAGGAAGCCCTGCATTTGGCAGAGCTTTCTCAGGCATAACCTCTCCAAACTTAAACAAGCCCTGTTTGCACTGGGGATGCTTCCTTCTGATTCAGTTTTGACCTAACTGCGCAGATTTCCATGTAATGCCCCAGAAGAAGAAAGCATTCAGGGAGAGGCTCAGTTGTTGGCCATGTCATTACATGCACTTTGGAAAGTGTTCAGGTGCTTTCTCCCTGAGAAGGTTTGTCACTCCAAAGTGATGTCTCCATTGTCTTGGTGAAATATTTGGGTCGTGAGAAGTCACTGTTACCCAACAGAGGTCCTTCAGATCCACTGACTATTCACATGAGCGACTTTGAAGATGAGAACTGGATCTCCAGAACCCAATACATTACATTTTTTTTTCCCCAGGCGATCCAGCAAGCAGAGAGAGGACACAGTCTCATGTGCTGTATCCAGCTGCAGCATGACCTGGTTGCTATTTAAGATGAATGGCTTTCTCCTTTAGCTGCAATACCTTGCAGTGGAAGTAGGGTCTTCAGCACGGCAAACCCAGCAGAGTATTTGAGTAGAGCAAATGGGAAGTGCTGTCCTCAGCTGGGTGCCTGGCTCCAGGAACAGTGTCCTGCTTGCTTCTGACTGCACCCAAGGGGTGCTGGGTTTGTGTCTGCTGGCAAGGATGGGAGGTGGCTATACTGGCTGGAAGGTGGAGGGCTTGAGGAGAACAGATGGTGGGCTCTGCTACAGGTAGATGTGTTGGTGAGGTGGCTGAGGGCATGTTGGTGTAAGGGGCTCAAAGGGATGTGGGGGAGGATGACACTGGTGGAGGGTCATGTGTGCAAAGGTGGTCTTTGCAGTAGCTGTGTGTCACATGGGGTTCCCTAGCTAAGGGATGCTAGGGATGTTTTTGGGGTAGTGTGTGTGCTCTGGTGGCTCTACAGCACAGAGCAGGTGCACAGGGAGGTCTGTCTCTGGTCAGGAAGAGCTCACAGAGGTTCATGGGTGCTCTGTGGGGTTAGCTGGCACAGGGGTCTCTCTGGGTGCAAGCTGGGGATGGTGCTGTGAAGGTAATGAGATACGACAGTGGCATGAGGTATCCTTTTAGCTGGGAGTCAAAGGGGTCTTACCCTGTCCATGGGGGACCTGGGGGCACTGGAGTCCATCTGTGGTATCTCTAGGTGGAAGGGCTCTGCAGGGCTGTGTGCAGGGTGAGAGGAATTATCTGGGGATGTGTGTCCCCAGGGCCTGGCTGTACTGCATGGGGTCCACCCCAGTCCTGGACACCGCTAGTGGGGCCTAGGGCAGGCATGGGGCTGTCCCCAGGGGAGACACAGACATGGATGGACATCACTCTTCTGTATCCAGAGAGTCCCTTGGAGGGCACGGGGGGGCATCCACAAGCTGGGGATCACAGTGGGGCTCTGCTTCATGGTCAGTGTGTCATGTCTGGGCATCTTCAGGCTGGGGATCACAGTGGAGGTCTGCCTATACCCAGCATGTCCTGGGTGGGCATGGGGGTTCTGTCTCCAGGCTGGGGCTCACAGGAGGGGACCTGACTTGTCCCCAGAGGGTCCAGGTATGGCACGGGGGAGCCTGTCCCCAGGCTGGGGCTCACGGTCCGCCCTGTGCCCAGACTGTGGGATGAGAACGGGGGTCTAACCCTGCGTGAAGACCGGTCCCGAGTGGACACGGCGTGGGGCCGCTCGCAGTACTCAGCGACGACCGGGGGAAGTTCGAGAGGGCCGAGCCGGCCCGAGCCGAACGAAGCCGAGCGGAGCCGAACCGGCTCGGCCCGGCCCTCCCGAGCTCCCCAGGAGCGTTGCGTGGTGGCGCCGTCCCGGGCGGCAGGGGGCGGCGCGGGGCCGGGCCGGGCCGGGCCGGGTCTGCCCGCGCTCCCTCCCCCGCTCCCCGCCTTCACTGCGCATCGGAAACATGGCGGCGAGGGACTGAGCAGCCCCAGCGCTCGGCGGCCGTGCAGGTGAGGGGCGCGGCGGGGGCGGCACGGTGCGTTACGGCCTGTCCCGGCATGGTGAGGCGCTGCTGGAGGCCGGGCGGGGGTTGGGCGCGTAGGCCCCGCGGCGGCAGGCCCGGCCCGGCGCGCATCCCGCCTGTCAGCGCGGCCCGGCAGCTGCCGCACCCGCGGGCCCAGGCCGCGGTGGCTGGGGGCCGGAGGCAGTGTGTCACCGCCGACACCTGTTGGTGCCCGTCAGGGCCTGGCTCGGTTTTTCCCCACCGGGGCCTGTCCGGCGGCGGGGCAGAGGCCCGGGGTGGCTGCGTCGGCGTCTCATGCCTGCCCGTGGGCTGCCTGCCTATTCCCGGCTGGGTTGTAGCTGCCGGTAAAGCACCTTCGAAGGGCTTTGTCCTTCCAGGTGTCGCCGGGCAGGACTCGACCGGGACGGCCCCGCTAGCGCGGGGGCACGCGGCGCAGCAGCTCGTCCAGTGGTGCCGGGCCACGGTTACAGTGTTCACCAAAGGCCTCAGGGGCTGTTTTTGCGGACCTGAGCCTGCCCTCCTCGTCGGCCCGGTTCTATTACCTGCCGGACACTCCTTGCATGAAAAGAGAAGCAAGACTGAGCTGCCGGAGGATTTGCAGGAGGTGGCCCCTGCCTGCGGGTTGTGCCTGGGGAAGGTCTGTGCCCTCCCCCACGAGCTCTTTAGGATATCACTGGTTCCTCCTGGAACCACGGTGTGATTTGGAGATGGACAAGGATGCTCTGAGCAGGACCCGTCACCATGTCTCTGCCACTGGAGGTGTCAGCGTGATGTCGGGGACCGGACAGAGAAATCCCATGATCACCATCCCAGGGGAAACATCTGCGCCTCCTTTGCAGCCCCCTGAGCTGAGCACTTGAATCGGGCTGGGAGTAAGACAAGATTTGAGCTTTTCGTGCCCAGTAAGATGTTTAAAAATAAATACAGCGTCAGGCTGGCTCTTGCCATACTTCGTCCAGGTTTCATTAATCCGTGGCAGCAGTTTGGAGTCTTGATGGCTCAAGGTCAGGATACCAAGTCTAAACAGGCAGCCTAAGTTTCAGATACACTAAGCAATGTGGTTCCCTTCAGCCTTGGATGTTTCAAGTTTCAGCCGCAGAATACTAAATTAATTATTTCCATGGATACAGTCAGGTTGTAGAGACCAAGCTCTGGGGTACCCAGCTTTGATTTTTGGCTCTGTTTCTGTTTACTGTTGTTGTTTATAGTAAACACAGCGCAGTGAGTGGCTGAGAACAGCCATGTGGTAGCTCCTTTTCAGCAGCCAGTAATATTGGGGAAAAATAGTCTCCCTCTTCAGGTCCACTGCCTGAGCCGCAGCATGTGGCTGGTTTTACCGAAGATGCTGGTGGAGGGATGGCAGCCTGTCCTCCTTTCTGTCTTCCCCACCTCTTACACTTCTGCTGGCTGGGCAGTGGTGTCCCCATGTGCTTGCTGGAAATATTTGGAGTACGGGGTGGTGGTTTCGTTTGTTCCTTGTGCTTTGTAGCAAGCACTGGCGTGTGGCATGTCACTGAATGGGGAGTAAAACTCAGCTCGTGAGGGGCTCGGCTCAGGACAAACTGCTGTGGGCTGCAGCCTTGCAGGGCCTGCACTGTGCAGTTGCGTAGTTCAGGGTATGACCAGTAGATGGTACGAAAATGCAGACAGAAACTGAGGAGGCCTTTACAACAGGCAAGATGGAAGTGCAGGTATTCTGTGATATTTAAATTATTTTATTAAAGGTTAAAGTGCATTTTATTTGAGAGAGATATACTGACCCTTGGTTCTTCTGTTTCAGTATTTATGTCTTGGGAAGCGATGAATCTGTGTCTTGATAATCTGCTTTTTAGTCAAACATTTGGTATTAAATCAAGTAATTAGCTAATTAAAAGAAAGCAAATGCAGAGTTTAGAACAGGAGCCCGAGTGGCATCACCTGCAAGTTGTGAACTGGTGCCCCCTGGTTTTCTGGTGTCTAAAATTTTAATAAAGTTTAACTCCTGAGTTACCTCTCTGGAAAATTGTTGAATTTTGCAGCACAGCTTGGTGTCTTTAAATTAAAGATTATATTCATCAAGTAGGTTCAAACTAGGTTGTGAGTGGTTTGGGGGTTGTATCCTTGCTGTACATCTGATGTAAAGGAATCTCTGGAACTTTGTTTCATAGCTTCAGAGACCTTCAGAAATGTCGTTGTGGTTTCCCAACCAGGGCTAAGGTCAGGTACACATCTAACCCTTCCTGAGTAACGGTTCTTCTTCGGAGGCTCTTCCTGCTGGCAATTTCACATCCTGTGCAGATGAGGTACAATTGGACCTTCTCACCATTAGAGAGATTTTTTGTGTTGTTTATTCTAAGTATTTGTCTTCCACTTCCAGCCTATTCCTCCTTCTCTGATCTCCATGGCATGTGGAGAACATCCTATTCCCTGCATCTCTACAGCTAAATTTGAAGTATTTCAAATTTCAGTCTTTGTTTCCTTTTTCTATGCTGAACAAGCTCTGTTTCTCTGCTCTTTTCTCATGGGCTTGTTGTCTGCACAGGTGATCTCTGTCCCTCTCTGGACTGCCATTGATCCACACTTTCCTTAAAGCCCAGTGGTCAGGCTGGGCTTGATAGGACTGTCTTGAGCTTCTGTGGACCCGTAGTAAGAAGTGGGTCCAAATGACCCCATTTTGGGTATGTCTAAGTACTACTATGTGAAAAAGGATGCAGATCAGACATTTGCATGTTGAACTGTGTGCTTGTGGCAAAGGACATGGTGTGCTTGGTGCACTTCTGTGTGCAAAACCTGGAGCAGCGTGTTAGCAGCATGCTCTTGGTGCTTGCCTAAGTTAAAGCTTGGCATGTTTAGGCCTCTTAAAACCATAATGTTTGCATCTACCCCTTGTATTTTTTCCTCTTTCATGGCTGCAACTGAAATTCAGTCTGTGATCAGACAAGCAGATTTTGAGTTGTTTACTCGTCCATTTATGTTTGAAGTGTTTCCTAACCAGATGACCAGGAGGGGGTCCATGAGAAATGTAGCAACATGCACTGAGGATAGAGCAGTAGCTCCAGCTCCCAGCTTCCTTTGCAAGGTGGTTAATTTCCTGCATTTGTATTTTATATGTTATGTATTTGTATTTTATAGAGTTCAGAAACATGGCAAGGTAAAAATCATGCCCACAATTAAACACACAGTGAAACAGGACTATAACTCTGACACCCACTTTTGCACCAGCAGTACACCCTGATGTGGTACAAACACTCCAAGCCATAGGATGTGTTTCATACCACTTTGCAGGATGACAGGATCTAGTCCAAAAGGCAAATGCTTTTTTTATATATACATACTTATTTCTTACTAAGCTTAAATATGAAACAGTGGAAACTTTCAAAAAAAGCTTGGTCAGTGTTTAAAGTGATCATCCAAGTACTGTTATGTGAAAAAGAATGCAGATGAGACGTTTGCATATTTGAAAATAGTGGGAAGCATGTGAGATCTTCCATCTGTATCACCAGGTCTCACTGGGCTTTTCTTGGAGCAGACAAGACTCATTCCTGTCTGGTGGCCTGAGGTGGTGGTGTCAAACCAGTGTCTGGTGAGGGCACTGGAGATCACCACCGCCTCTTGTTCGTGAAGCCATGCTCTTGGCCCATTGTCCTGCGCAGCAGTCTCCGTTGATAGGAAATTTTGGGCATAGCTAATTGTGAACCCTCGCCAAGCAGAAGGAGATTTAAGGACAGGGGGCATAGCTGCAGCCTGGCTGGTGCTGAAAACTAATTCCCAGAGATCTCCATCTGCAGTAAATTTCCTTAGAAGAACAGAATAATAGTTAGCTTTATTATGGATATTTCTGACAGACAACCTCTACCCCTGCTGCAGGGTTTGCTCAGATACCTAGCAAACGTTTTTGCCCCTGTAGCAGGGATTTAAGCAGAGTTTGTGTCTGTGCCTCTGTTCTTGCTGTGCCTAGTCTTGTGGTTTTATGGGGACTCATCCTCAACAAAAGCTCAAGAATTTGGCTGTGAACTGAAGGAAAAGATGTGTGTCCATTCTGCTGTTTGCATGGCAGCCTCTTCCACCAGGCCAGATGGATGGGGTGATGTCTAAGCTGCTGTATTGGAGTCTGACAGTCTTCTGAGATCTGACTTTATCAGGAGCAGTAAGTCACCCTTGCAGCTGGTTGGTAACTGGTCACTGGAGATAAGGAAACAAGAGCAGAGATAAGTTGATATGGCCATTACCAACACAAGGCAGCTGATGTGAGAGTTCAGTGCAGGACTGGTTTGGATTTTTTTTCCCTGGGACAACCCGTGCCTCTGAAATACATACACCCTGCTCTGCTTCTTGCTCAGATTTTGTGTGTGTGTTGCAAATTGAATGATAGCAGCAGTCAGAAGCCTACCTCATTGTGGAGGTACCTCCTCCCAGATGATGTTCTGAGTTACCCAACTTCAAGTAGCTCTTATGTTTTCCAGACTGACACAGTGTGAACAGTCCAGAAACCTCCCTGTGGCTCAGTTTTGTTTTTAACAACGGAAACCGTAGGAGCAGATGCCAGTGGAAATTTGTGAAGGTCTTTGCCCATTGAGAAACACACGATTCCTCCCCTCTCCAGGCCCTTCCAGCGGTGCACCGGGCATTGCATTTGTCCCTTCTGGGTATCGTGGCGAGGGAACAAGTTTGGCTCACACATTGCTGGAGCTACATCTGCTGTGGTTTGTTTGGGCGTGTGGGGCTTTAGGTGCACCCTTCTAAGCTCCCCAAGGGTACTGCTGAGTTTTGGCTCCTGGGAAAGGTCCTGCTGGGAAAAGCAGTTTCTTTACAGCAAGGAATTTGAGTCTGAGGGGAAGCTGGAGGATGCTTGGGCTGTTTCTTTCAGCGAAGCGTTGTCAGAGTGTTGCTTTGGCCCGCAGTTGCTTTGCACCGAGCAGGCCACGTTCTCTTGGGATGCTCTTTGCAGTCGCCTTGCCTGCCGCCTGCCTGGAAAGGCAATGCTGCAATGCCAGCCAGAGACCAGCGCAGCCTTCTGTCTGCCCTGGCCTCCCTTGTGCGACGGCCGCACCATATCCCCTGCTCCTGGGCCCTCTCTTTCCCTTCCCTGTTTGGAGTGAGCTCCTGCCTCCTCCCACTACGCCGAGCCCTCTCCGCCTGCGTTTGAAATGGTGGGACACGCGTCCAGCTGCGTATATAGCAAGCTGGGGCGGCGGTGCATTCCCTCTCCGCTACCTCCTGGCTGTTTGGTGGTCGGATAGCCTCCATGGGTCGCTTGCCAGAAGCTGCCTGCTCTCCCTGTGTACTCTGCCGCCCGTGGGGCAGGCCAGCAGGCAGCGAGCAGAGCCCTTAGGAAGCCGGGCTGGGCTGCACACACGTTGCAGGGGAACAGGGATGAGCAGCACTTCTCCGAGGCAAGAACCTGGGCTTGGCTCAAACACCGTCTGTACAGTCCTGCATTATGTCCCTGAAACTGGCTGGTCTGCAGAGGTGACTGCAGGGTGAGGTTATATCCCCAGGCTTGTCTTATATATGCTGGGTGGGCTCTGCAGCATGTTCAGACATCTCCTAGCAGGCGCTCCCGTCCCTGCAGTGTTGCTGCAAAGGGGCCCTCACCTCCCTGCTCCTCTCTTCGGCTGGAGTGTGGCCTTTCCTGCCCAGGTGGCACATGTAAGGCAGGAGAAAGTTCTGCTCTGTGCACTGGGAGCGTTATCTGAGCGAAGGCATAGTGAGCACGCAGAAGAGCTGATGGAATCTGATGTGGACCGTGGAGGAAGTTGCACCAATTCCACTTTCTAAAAATAAGTTCAGCCCAGAGGCTGCTGTGCTCTACACACAGCATTTGTTTGCTTTAGTATTTTTTTCTGGCAATTTTTAAAAAAAAGATGCCCCAGTCCATCAAAATGCTGCAGTGGTTGTGTGATCAGATACACGCTTAGGAAGACGGTCTTGGTTGTTTCAGTGTTAGAAGTGACCTTGAAGGATTACCTATGCATAATGTTTCCTAGAGGTTTGTTTAAGCTGTTCTTAAAGATTTCCAATGATAGTGATTCAAACTTTCCTCGGCAACCTACTCCAGTGCCTGACTGTTAAGGTGATTAAGGAGGTTTGCCTGATTTCAGAGTAGTATCGCTGCACTTTAACCCTGTCATTTTGACATTTCACCTTCTCTCTGGCAGGCTACCAAAGAGAAGAAAAATTCTGTAAGTGTAAAAGCAATCATTTGTGTAGGGTTTTATCTTCCTTTCTAACTTTCCCATCTGTGTTCAGAGAGCATCTCCTGGCTCTCCTGCACTGCTGTGTATTTAATTACATGTGTGTGGCAGCCAGGAAGCCCTAGTGCCGACTCCTCTGTTGCTGGCCATAACTAACAGTCCTTGATCTCTGCTTGATGTCAGTGAAAACGTGGCACTTCAGCTGATGTGTGTTTTATTAAAATTGTATACCATGAATTCCCCAGTTGTCTCATACTTCTGTAGCAAAACGCTGTCTTGAACATCTTAGAGAGTTCTTGGTTACCAATACATATCAACAAGATTACATTAAAAGTTACATTACCTCGAATTATCAAATAAAGACGCTGCTGATAAAACTGTTGCTGAGTAGGAAGAATAATACTGTTCTCTGTCACAGGGTGGGGTTTTGTCTCCTTTGCCTGTGCTTGAACATTTTATGAAATGTGCATTTGCTGTGGAACTTCACAGTCTGCAGCTAATTTCTCATTCCTTTCCATGCTACAGTGGCTCTTCCTAAGAACTTCAAGACGTTATGATAACATTTCGCTGATAAAACTGTTACAATGCATTTCAGAGAGAGATCTACTGCTGGAAAGGGCTGTATGCTGCCATGTGTTCCCCAGCACCGCCAGAGGCAGCCGCTCACTTGAGGGGGCATTGCCTCTGCCAGCAGTCAGGGCAGGAGGAACTGACTGTGCTTGGGCATTATCCAAGACCTGGCACTGTGAACCTGGGTAGTCCCACTGTTGTTTCAGCATTACAGTGAGGCTGAGGGATGGCTTTGTTATCTTGGCTTGTGTTCCATCACTGTGAGCTTTGCTCTCATCCTGTGCATTGCTGGCACAGTTTGTAGTTGTGTATGTGGCAGTATCTATCCAGTGTTACCCACTGTGCCTGAGGAGAGGACTCTGTTCAGGGTCTGTTCAGTTACTTCATATTGTTGTCAGCTGGAAAATCTGTAAATGCCCTGTCATATTTTATGGCTTTATAAGCTGTACAAAATGTCCAGCAGGTAGTTTAATGTCTAGCAGATACAGTTGAAAGTGTGTTTTTTTCATTAGCTCTTTGGCACACACTGAACATACTTTTGTAGCTGCAGGATGGACTTTTGGTTGCTTGTGGTCATGGGGGTTTTTTTTAGATATTGGCGTCTATCATATGTGCATGCTGTTGCCCAGATAATAGATTTCATAGTGTCTTGTACAGACAACTGGAGGGTCTCACAGTATTTTATTTTTTTTTTAGTTTTCCAAACTCTTGGCCCTTTAGGAATGTAAAGCAGCCTAGAAACTTTTTCTTTACATAATAAAAGCAATGAATTCTGGGTTTCTTGTAGGAACTGGCTAGTGATTTTTCCTCTCTGGGAGTAATTCTCTTGAGATAATATTTCTGTGTACTGGTAGATTGCTCTTTCTTATTAAAATTTACAGAGGTTTTGATGGGCACTTGTTAGAATTTCTTTCTATCCAGACTTTATAGTCTGTAGAGGATATTTCACCTATTTCATTTGATTTACAGTTTTGACTCCTGGGATTTTAGCTCCTTAAGTCACAGACAAGGCCAGAGTTATACACAGGATAAAAATAGAAAGCAGTAATTAATACCTATCCTCGGTGAGCCTGGCTCTTCTAGTCTCTGTTGACATGTTGCACTGCTGCAATTTCCTTTCCTTTTCCTAAGAAACAGATGAACTAATATCTCTCTACATGAGTGAGAAAATAAAACAAAGATGCTTGCTTCTTGCCCTGGCATGCGGTTCCCCATGGGGTACAGTGAGCTTCTGCGAGCTGTCTTTCCCCATGCAGTCTTGCTGCCTTGGCAGGCTGCTGCTGGGCTGGAGGAGGCCAGGCAGTGGCAGTAATGGCACAGCCTCTCCCTTCGTCCTCCCGGGCATCACACTTGCCCTCTACCAGGGACTAGATTGTCTCTGGCTCCATGCTCCAAGCAGCAGAGACCAACTCATCTTCACCTCTAGCAGGGGTAAATCCAGATTTGTGTGGCTCTGCTCCATGCCGTGAAGCATTTGGATTTTTTTTTCATTGCTTTTGCAGGTGGGGCAGATCCATAGGAACTTTTTGTCATCTGTCCTCTGTTTGCAGAAGAAGAATCAGCTGTTGGGAGAGTTGGAACAAAGAGCTAGTCTCTGAGTCTGTCTGTACTGCTTGGCAGGGGAGACCCTGAGTTTTGTCACTCTAAGGTTGCATATACTAAAGGGATAATCTTACCTTGTTTTCTCTGAGAAAAGCAGTCCAGGAGGGCAGAGACTTGTATTTGGCAGGCCTGGGAAGGTTGGCTGTATGAATGTTGAGTCAGGGACAGGATTTTATATATGGACCTATGAAGAATTCACCTTTGAGTGTGACTTCAGTTGCAGCCCCCTCGGTGCTGCCTGCCAGTAGGGACATGACTGTGTTGGTGTTGGACCACAGGAAGTTAAGAAATATTCTACTCCAGAGAAAGTCAATACTTTGTACTGGATGAGGGAATAGAGCACTTTACGAGCTCTAAGTAGCATGCTTGGTGATTGCTTTGATGCCGTGTGAGGCTTAAGGATCAAAGTTTTCTTCTTGTGAATTTTCCCAAGGGTTATTGCTAAGCATCCAATTGTTAGGATCGGTTATAGAAGGAAAGCAGAAGGCAGGAAAATGCAATTCTGGGTGTAGGTAACAGTCATTGTCCCCCACATCTTTTGAATTTTAGCTCATTAGGGAGTGGTGATTTTCTCTCTTACCTGTTTCTCAGGGCTGTTTTGCTCTTTTCTGCTCTCTGAGCCCTCAGCTCCCATTCTGCTATTTCAGTGGGAACACCTTGCCCTGTGTGTCTGTCCCTGGGGACCATCCTGCTCCCTTCTGCTGGAGTGCTTGCAAGATACAGGGTAATGTAACGGATCAGGTTACCTCCTTCCCCACTCTTTCCAAGGCTTTCCTCATTTACATTTCTGTCCCCTAATTACCATCCCTTTGGTTATTTTATTCCCCCTCAAGCTGCCTTTTCTTACTTAGGGTCTCCTGAGTGTGTTATGCTGGAACTTTATCAAATTTACATTACTAGAAATAGTTAATGCGAAATCTTATTTCAGGAATTCTCACATACAGCTTGCAACATCACTGCAGTCTGTTGTGACATTTCCGACAGAGACACAACTGGAAGTCAGACCTTTCTTTCTGTATTACTGCCCGTTTCCTCTTGCTAGGGTGATGGATATATATTGTCTTCTTGGAGTTAAGGTACATCATTTCATTGATTAGAATTACAAATCATGTATATATTTATCCACCTGATACTTACTTCCCCTATTTCCCATCCAGTGAAGAGCTTAGTTTTTAATAAGATACAGTCCGTCAGGGAATAAATATATGGTTGATTAAACAGATTTTATAGAGTATATACTCAGGGTGTTGAACAGAGACCAATGAAGAGTTTGCACATTGGGGCATGTTTCTGGGGCTGCATACATTGTGTGTGTAACTGCTGTCTGGAAAAGCAGTCATGATTTACTGTGGGAGCGGGCCTGTATTAGCCTGTCATGTAGCTGGAGAGAAGGTTATGCCTCTCTTACAGCCTGGTGATGATGTGGCAACCATGTGCTTGGGGGGTTTTATGAACTCCTGTTTAAATTCTTATTTAAAGACTCTGAAGCATCCTATTGTGAGCTTTTGTAAGGGGTGACTTCGTAATGGTCACAGCCAGAATCCCATTCCAAGGTCTTCTGTAAGCCATCTGCTTTCATTAATAGCTTTTGGATTTGTCATGTGGCTCAGTGCAGATTAAAATAGCCACATTGCTGCAAAACTTTCTCTACCTCCTGCATCAGTTTGGCCTTGCAACTGAGCCTTGCAGGTTGGGGGCACCCTCACAGGGGAGGGTGCTCTGCATTGCACCCTGCTCTTGGTGTGTGCTTTTGGTGTGTGCCCTCAGCTTGTCCCAGGTGATTGAGGATGTGTGAACCCCAAGGCATGTTGGGGTGCACCATATCTCTGCACCTCTCTGTGTTCCTGGGAGATTACGTTTTCTCCTCTACTTCAAGGTGACCCCTGTGTGTGGGTATGGCATGACACTCGAGGGAGCTTCCCCTGCTGTAGCCCAAGCCATTCCTATTGTAAAGGCAGAAAACTAACTTTTGACTGAAAGTCCTGCTGACACTGAATAGTTAGAACCCAGATGTGGCAGAAATAGCAGCCTAAGGCATACAGATTCAATTCCTTGCTTTGGCATGTTCTTCCTATACAGTGCTTGGTAGGTCCCTCAGCCCTTCTGTTTTTTGTATGTGCAAGGTGCCTCACCTGTCCAAATAGCCAGCCATCCACGTTGGTTTCTGTTACAGGGCATCTGGGAGAGCTGCACTAGAGGTACAGTGGTGGGACGGGTCGGAAGTGTTTTGCTTAACGCCCAAAACAGAGACCTGCTGACCTCCTTCAGAACATTTATGGTGAACCATGGTATTGGTGGCCTCATTCACACTGGGATATGGTCCATGGACATTGCTCACCCACGGAGAACAACAGCAGCACAAAGCCTGAAAGTCAGTTCAGCAACAGGGCCAGTGAGGAAGGGTTCTGCTGAAATAATTCTGGGCATAATGAAGCTTCCTTAACCCCAGCTGTAATGGCAAGGGTTTGGTTTTGTGTAATTAGCTTAAGTCTAGGCCACATCAGCTGGTCTTCATGGTGGGCTATTCCCTGTCTCCCTGGCAGTGGAAGGCAGCCCAGGTCTTTGCTCCAAGCCTTGAACACAAGTACTGCCCTGGGGAGACATAACACAGGATCCTCTGCTCGATGTTTATTCCTTCTCATGGCAGTGGCATTGAAACTAGGTGATCTTTAGGGTCCCTTACAACCCAAACTGTTCCGTGATTCTACGTTACCCTGCATGGGGGAGGCTTTAGGTTTTGCCATGTTTTGTATATGTGTGGGCTTTTTTAAGACACAAAGCAACACCAGTCTTAAAACAAAAACAGTTTGACTTTTCAGCCATGTGTAAATTTCTTAGAGCAGTCAGCCATCTGACTTATCTAAAGAGGATTTGAAGGGCCACAGATACGGCAGATGTGGAGCAGGCCAGCTTTAACTCCCAGCTCATCAGTAGAAAAGTCTGTTCTGAGAAGATCAAACATGTTGAGAGGCTTCCTTTTAGCAGACTCAAGCCAGACTATCTCATCTGACTGCTTTTTTTTTTTTTTTTAAGCTCTTTCCTCTCTCCATTTCTCTCAGCCTGGGTATCCTGTTCCTGGAGTGTGGCAAACAGGTTTTATTGCAACCTCTTGAATCTTTATGGACAGCAAGGTCTGCTTGCAGTGATACATGTCAAGATGTTTCTGTTTCGAACCATGGCCCATGTTGGTTTGTTGAGGGGTTTTTTGTGGTTTTTTTTTGAGAGAAGGAAACCTTTATTCAAATCCTGCAAGGTTTTATTTCATTTCCTCTGCAGCTGTGGGAGACGGTAACTCCTGCAGCCTCCCTCATGGTGGTGAGTGATTCCTTCCAGTGGTCCATGGTTTTCACCCTCACCCTGAGCCATTGAACTCGACTCTGAGTGTCTGATGATCCAGCTGTCATTTGCTGGAGGTTGACCCATATCCCCTCTCCTCCAGCCTGAAGGTGTTCAAAAGGAAGTCATAAAGTTGATGTTTTCATTGTAGAGGCATGGTCTATCCACATTTTTTGCGTGTTTGTCACTTTCAAAATACGTTGTCCCCTGAGATTTGGCTTCAAGGGCTAAGGAAGTGTGTGGCTCGTGATCACATCTTTGAGACACCTCAGTGTCTTAACATCTTTCACAACAATGTGTTTTGAAGAGCCAGTTGGGAATCCTGGAGTTTATCAGTCCACTTCTTACGTGGTAGGAAGATAAAATTAGTTCCAGAAAGAGGGAGGTGTTGGAAATGACACAAAATCCTTCTGGTAGAAGGAAAAGTGCTGGTTTGTAGCCATCAGATAGATCGCACAAGGGGATCAGTACTCCAGATGGAAATACCAACACTCATTGTTACAGTGTTTCTTTGAAAAATTTCCTAGTGTGAATGTAAGAACCCTGGAAACCTAATGAGGAGAGATGGCGCTGCAGCTTCATCAGCTGTTGTTCGGAGCTGACAAAACATGGCTTGCCGCAGACAAGGAGAAATAAAACTCCAGTCTTGTCCAGGAGGACTACGATAGGAGGGAGGTAGAAGGAAATAAATCTATTGGGTCAAGATAAATTCTGACTCACCTCTTCAAACTTTGCAGCTACTCTCTCCTGAGAGTTTCCTTCCTGTCCCATGGAAGCATTTGTCTGTCGTTTTGTTTTAGTGCTCCTGGTCAGTCGTGGCTGGCTCCGAGGAGGTTGGTGTGCAGGGGGTTGCTGGAAGCTGTCTGCTGGTCACTGGCTTCTACTCAGAAGAGACATCAGTTGGCTGGCTCACCAGACCGTGCTTTGAGGGGGAAAACCATGGGTTTAGACCAGCAAAAGATACGATGTCTGCAGGTCAGGCAGGAGTCTGAGGAGCTAAGTCCAGAGTGAAAACCAAAAGAGGTAAGAAGTGTTTCAAATCACATACTGTCAGTCCTCTAATTTCACAGTAGGCTGAAAGTGCCTGCCTATCTCTGCCATAGAAATGAAAAATGGTTAAAAAAAGGATGTTGAATGAGCAGGCTGACGTGGTTATATACATCTGCTCATCATGGCTCTGTGCCTGGTTCTCTGATCAGGTCAGGATGCAGCTGGATGCTCCCGTGTAGCCCACGGTGCACGTATGGGCTTCCAGAATGATGCTGAAACAGGACCTAGCGTGGCCTGAGCCTGCAACTGGGAAGCTGGAATGGCAGCGCTGCCATCACCCTTGATGGGCAGGAACTTACAATGCTGCCTTTGCATTTCCCAAGGGAGTTTGTAAGGGCTAGCTCTTCATTATCAGGAACATTGGTAGTGTTTGGTGGGAAGATAGCCATGAAGAAAAGCTCAGTTGAAGCAGAGGTTATGCGGAAGGGATGTTTACTAGCTGGACTTGTGCTCAAAACCAATGCTTTTGTGGGGAAAAAAATCAATGACTGCAGGCATTTTGCATTATGAGAAGCCATCAGGAGTCTTGTCACTGTCCCATGGGATTTCCAAGAAGCGTCATTCTCACAGTCCTCTGGCAATATGCAGTTTTCTTTTTTTTATTCACAATCCTAATCTGTGCGGTATGTATCCGACGTAATATAACCAATTTTCAGCTTTGCTGTTGGTAGTTTTCTTCCTCTTCTTTCTGAAAACATCTTGCCTGCTGGCAGCTGCGTTGTCCAAAGAGGTTTGAAGCTTGGCACGCTGTCAACAAAACTTGAGTTGCCCTTTCAATCAAACATGGTAGTGCTGTGAACTGACTTGGCCTCCATCCCAAGGTTCACCATAATCTTCCTCCTATAATAGGAAGACCAAACAACCCCAGGAAATAATTCAGATGCAAGTGGTGCCTTTAGTGGAATAAAGAAGTGCCTAGAAGACACATTAAGAACCTCAGCTTTAACTCTTTTCATAATGATGCACTCCGAAGGAGCGGAGGCTTTGTAGATACAGAGATTACATGCATTTTACGAAGTCTGTATAGCTGTGACAGTATCTTCCACACACATTTTTCTCACTTTTTGTTGTACTGTCATTGCACTTGCAACATTTAGTGGAAGAACAGTGCAGAGCAGGCTACCCTATAACCCGGAACGTCCCTTCCAGTGTGGCACAGGTAAATTGAATCATTCTCCCCTTAGGACGAGCTTTTAGAAGAGCCTGTTGGTAAGAGCAGTGGGGGTAGAACTTAATTAGATTAAGATGCATTGTGGCGATGTTTGTGCTGAGGTTTGTGTGATGTGGCTGCCAGAGAGCAGCAGTCTGAGCTAGGGATGCCCTGGGATGCCCCATCCAGTCCTGGCTGCCTCTGTGCTGCCTTTAGTTTTTGAACAAGAAAAAGGAAAATACAGCTGAGGTGTAAATCTCTGTGTAAACCAGTGCAGGGGGTCACGGGGATGCTGACAAAACCACGTCTCGAGCTGGTGTCCGATCTCTGATCTCAGCCCGGTACTGGCAGCCTGCCAGGAAGGCAAGTGCTCAGCTTTTCCTTGCCAAAACGCAGCAGCTAATGCAGGCATGTGGTGGGCAGTATTTAGCTGGTCACCCCGCCTTTCAGTCAGCTTCTGCTTGAGGTGTGAGTACCAATGGCCTCTGCGTTTCATGCTTTGATGCGTTTATAAACGCTGGTTTGCTTTTGAATGTCTTTGTCCTTTTTTAGTGTTACTTGTCTTGATAACATCTTCCATGAGAAGTTTTGTGCCTGTTAGTTTCCAATAAACAAAATTTCCTTCCCCCTTGTATATACTTGGGTTTTTTTTTAGTGTTACAGTTTTACCCAGCTGCACTGTGAAGGGATAGTTTGGAGTCCTCAGTTCGCTTCCTTTGTGCTATTCATTATTTTATATGCCTCTCCTGTGGGGTGTCTCTTTTTTATTACTAATCAGGTCTAGTAATTTAAATCCTTCTTTGTGTGATAGTTTCATTTTACAAAAGCTGAACTAGTTTATATCGACTCAGTTGGTGTGATCTTGCTCCTATCAAAGGAATTTAACAGCTGTGGTCCCATGTACTCATTGCAGGCTGAACTTAAATTGTGTCAAGTTCTGTGCTGCTTTGCTATGGCAAGTGGGAATGTTTGTTGCAGCTGTCTTTCAATTTAAATTTGGATGTTTTAAATGAATTAAATATGAACATGAATAATGCAACTGGTAACCTAGCCTTTCTGCAATTAAATGCAAACTTTTTCATTTTGTCTCTATGCTTTCAGGTTTTGATATGTCGCAGTATTTGTACTGACTTTGCTGTCTTGCAGCAATGATGGGGAACTAGAGCCCACGACAGTTCAGTGGAGCTGTTGGCACTTCTGATATCTTGGTGAGTGGAAGTTGTTTGAAACTGTGGGAAAGGCGTTTTATCTGGTACAAAAGGCAGCAAATCAGTTGGCCTTACTAGATTTTAAGGTAAGATCCTGCTGAAATGAATTTGCACATTGGTCTGTCCTTTCAGGGTATAAATTCTGGAAACCAACGCCACATAAAACTGTGGTCCATCTTTGCAAGATTGTCTTGATGCCCACAAACATGGGAAATACAGCTTTTGAAGAAGAGAGTTTTAACTCTGATATGCAGCTCTGTACAAGTGTGAGGTTCTGGGGATGGAGTACTGCAGCATGTGTTGCGCTAAACCTCAAATGCTGTATTTGATGTAAAGTGAGATTGTCTCCATGTCATTCACCCAGCTGACAAGTTCTTATCGGGGGCGTGTTTGTGTCTAAGGTCATTCAGGAAGATCCATGTGTGGCTAGCCCATTTTTTTCTCGCTTGGATGCCAAAACATAACTTCTGTGATCTATTACTTTAAGACTTTTTATTTAGTCTGCAGTCCCTGACCAGTGTAAATACCACATACTGCATTTCTCCCTGTCCTGCAGTGCTGGTTAGCTTCCCTGTTCTGCTCATGTTCTTTTCTCAAGCCTGAAGTCTTTCATCTTTGCTGAGGTGTTTCAGGCTTGTGAAGGCCTATAGGGCGATTCTGCTTGCCTTTCATCCATTGACAGTGAAATAAAATCATGGGGTATTACAGGCTGGAAGGAACTTTTGGAGGTTGTCTGGCCCAGCCCCTCATGCAGAGCTGGGCTGCACTTGAAGTCAGACTCAACTTCAGGGTTAGATTGGCCTGCTCAGGGTGGTACCTGATGATGCCTGGAGTATCTCCAAGGATGGAGATTTTACAGCTTCTCTGGGCAACTATAGAATGAAATCACTGCCAGTGGAAATTACCAGTTCCCAAGCTCTATGTTAGTAAGGCCCACCTTATACCAGTTTCAGGAGGGCTGGGATACACTGGCTGTGTCTTCATGGCAAAAGAAGAGTGGGCAGGGACTGGTGCCTGTCCCTGGGATGCAGTGAGGCTGGTGGCTTGCATCTGCACTGCGCAGGGCTAGCTGCCACCGGGGCAGGCAGGTTGAAACCACACGTCGTGGAGGTTGGCTCTGGCTCTTCTCTGGGCATTACATGTCCCGGAAGCACACTACCTGTTGTGCGTAAGTGGGGTTTTTTTTCATTTCTGAGTTACGATTTTGCAGGTTGAAATCATGTGTTACTGTTCTGTGGTGTGAGGATGTGCTGGGGAGCTGGATGTTGCAAAGCCATGGTAGAGGACCATGAAGGGTGGCCTGAGTCAGGCTGGGGCTGTCTCATTAGGACAGTTTCTTGGAAGCGTATTTTGGAGCGCACTGTCCTCAGACTGGCACCCTTGTAGCTCTCAGTAGAGTGGGTGTCCCCATGCAACCTGGGACTTCTCTAGGAAAGAGTCACCTTTTCTTTTTAATAGGAGCAACATTTATGATACCTCATTCCTTTTCACAACGTGAGATCTTGCTGGGAGCCCACTACAGTGTTGGCTGAGGGACACCAGCAGCCATCTGGGTGCTTTACAAGCAGGTAGTTACTCCCACTGCTGTCTGCGTGAGGGTGCAGTAGTTTCACCTCACCTCCTGAGCCGCAGCCTTCCAAGAACTGTATCTGAGCATCTCATACATGGTCATGAAATTTTCCTCCAAATACTTCTGCTGGGTAGGGCTCTGAAGTGCTCAGGCTGAAGCAGCTTTTCAGAAGCCGTTTGAGTGACACAGGAGCACCCGTCCTGTGCCAAATGCGTGAGATTTATGGTTTGTGTTTAGGTACTTCAGAAAGTCCCACGTCTGGGGGAGCCAAGCAGGCTGCGGAAGTGCAGAGCCAGAGGTGGTGAATGCTTGTCTGGTGCCTTTATGTAACACCTTTCACCCTGGGTTTTATGGCTGGGGGACTTTTCCTACCATGACTGCTAGCTTTTAATAAAAACGACTGAAGAAAATTATGAAAAGAAAGTAGTAAATAAGCTTTCACATGTAGATTACCTTCTGCTATTGAAAGTAAAAGAAACTTTACTCCTTTCAGAAGTATGCATAAACAAACACGCTATTTATGAGAGAGTCAATAAGAGACTGTGTACCTTTTGATTTGGATTAAAAAACAGGGGATTTTTTCCTTTAGTATTTAATATTCCTGTAATATTTTCCTTCTCAGAGTATTGCTCAGCGTTGCAAGCACTGCATATAAAGGCTGTAATTTTATAGAAATTAAACTGCATTTCTCTTAGGTTTGAAAAAAGGCTGGTTTTCAGAATCCGAACTTCTTGCCAAGTTAGATTTATAAATAACCCTTTAAGCAGAAACTCAGTGTTGCATCCTGAGACAGCTTCTTCTTCTGTCTTCCAGCCTGATTGCCCCACTGTGAGCAAAATGGAGTTATATTGACACAATTAATCTTTAATTAGTTAGTGTAGTGTCAAAACATGCTTTTACTGGCTTTCCTAAGGGCTTGTTTGTGGCTGAGCTATTCATTTAGATATTTTCTGTCAGGGCTTGACAAGGCTCGGTGCATGCAGTAGGCACTGCCCTGCAAGACTGGCTGTGCAGGAGCACTGGTCTCTGTGTCCTGCATGCATCTCCCGAAGACTCTGATTTACCCTAACATTTGCTTATAACAAGGATGCAAATGTATTTTCTCATTGGGGACAGTCCAGCCAGTTTTCCTCCAACCAGGAAAAAAATGCAGCACAACTTGGACACTCGTTGCAGTACTAATAGCACAAAAATTTCCTGGGTCATTGTCCAATTTCTCATTACCCAGAACTGCTGCAAGCAATTTGAATTGCAAGTGGTGAGCTGGGGATTGCGGTGCTGCTTTGCCAGAGTTAATGTTATATTTCCATGTGTTTTCTCTCATAAATTTCAGCTCTGCCCCCTTTGTTGGTGAGCAAGAGCAGCCCCCCCTTCCATGCACATGCTCAGGACCTGCTGTACACTTAGCACAGAGACTGGCATATGCTCCTCTTGTTATTTATGCAGCTCCCACTGCCATAAATTTGAAGTTGTCCACATGTTGGCGAAAGACTTGCAGTTTCAGGGAGGTTGAAATTAATTGTCTGTGTTTAGTAGGAGATGTTTTGTGCAACCCAGGGTGAAAGAGCATCTCTTTTCTTGCTGCTGTGATTAGTTAATATTGCAGATGACTCTGTGCTCCAGAATGGGGAATTTTCTCATATTTATTTCTTTTGTCCTAGACATCTTCAGTTATCTAAAAACAAGCCAGTCCCAGGATAAGGAGAGCAGCAGGTGGTATAATGCGGAAACCAGGCCCTCAAAAAGGTGAGCAGTGGTGCTTGGCACAGCCAAAGGCCTGGTAGGGAGCTGATGCAGACCAAAGGACCGAGTGCATCGCAAGGCCTGTGAT
This sequence comes from Rhynochetos jubatus, assembly GCA_027574665.1. Lineage (NCBI taxonomy): Eukaryota > Metazoa > Chordata > Aves > Eurypygiformes > Rhynochetidae > Rhynochetos > Rhynochetos jubatus. Next base: position 1,581,267 of record CM050672.1, on the reverse strand, counting down.
GGGGTCGGAGCATGGGGGACGTGTGGTCGCAAGCTCAAAACAGACCTTGTTTCTCCTGGCAGCATGCAGAGAACCCCAAGAGTCCCTTGATGGCCGCACCCCTGCAGCATGTGGGGCACAGTGTCAGGCGGTGAGGGTGCTCTGCGGACCCCGCGGCACACACCATCTGCTAGTGCTCCCAGCATGAGGCAAACTGCTGCTCTGCTGGCATAAGCCTCCCGCTTCTAATGAGGCGTGAAACCAAAGACCAGCCTACCTTGTGGAGATGAAATCTGTTACTGATGCTTATCTCTCACCTCCTCAGTCTCTGGTCCTGTTACATGCAGTAACAGCACGGTGCTAAGGGCGGTCGCACCACACTACCTATGTCCCACTTGCCCCAACAAAACAGGTGAAGTCAAGCAGGCTACCTGCAGCTGAGCTGCTTGGGCTTCTCATGCTTAACAAAAATACTGATTTTCTTTAGTTTTGCGCCATGCATGTGCGTTTGACTGGAGTGATCTCATCACATGTGCTTCGGAGGATGGGGGAAGGGAGAAGCGTAGGGGATGGAGCATCCTCCGCAGTTCTTTGTTCACATCTGCTACATGCTCACAAGGTTTATTGCAGAAGATTTCTATGCTTGATGTCTCTCCTCCCTTTATTTTTTTTAAATGTCTCCTTTGCTCCTCTGGTGGTTCATCTTAAAGAAGCATTATCCTCTTCCTAACACTGCTTGTCCTTTAATGAAGTGAAAATAAATGAAGGAAAGCAGGGAATGGGGATAGCCTGCTGTGAGGCAGCTGGAGGGCTTGGTAATAAAAGAGGCAGGTTGATTAGTCAGCAGTGCGGCTGCAGGCTGGGTTGGCTGAATTTAGCCTTGCACACAGCTTGTCCTCCCTACCTCGGCGAGCAGGGCACCTCCAGCCAGCGTGGCTGTGTGACCTGTGCTGTGAATATCATGTCATAGGTTGCAGAAGCAACACCTACATCATGCACATAAGGGTTTCTGTCCTACTACCTGCTTTTTTAATAATGCATTGAACTTCTCCTTTTTCTTTATTTGCCTGAAGAAATGCTTGCATTTCTTTCCCTCTCTGTTGCTTTTGCAGCCTGCTTAATGAAGATTTTTGCATGCTAAAGGTTAATAATAAAATGTAACTTCACCTGCAGAGTATGGCTGGAGGCTACTTTGAATGCATGGATGCTGCCAGAGAGCTATCCTGCAAAACTGAGAGGAGCATTACCTATCCTGGGGGACTCTTTTGTTTCTGACTTAAATACTTTTTGTCCTTTATTCTTGCTTTCTTAAGGAGATGGCAGAATACTGTCCATGGGAATATAGGAAGTGTGCCCTTTCAGCTTTTCCTTCTTGTCTCTCCAAGGAGGCTTTTTGTCTGGTTCATGTCTAGTGATGGTATGGCCACACTCCATTTATGGGATAAAACCTGCATACAGTCTTCCTGTCCATTGTACTGAAGAGAACATGTCAGGAAGAGAAGATTGCGAAAATAACGGTCCAAAAGCAATTTCAGAGACCTTAGGACCCACCTGGCCACTCTGGCAGCAGCTCATGGCCAGCTTCTTTCAGCTGCTTGTCAGGAGACTTCAAAACTTCCTTCCTTCTGAACTGCTTTTCATGGGAGCAAGACACATTTCATAGAGCACCACCATGTTGTTGTTCATAATAGCCCAAAAGATGCTTTGAAAAATGAATGAGCTGGACTACAGCAGCACTGCCAGGGCAAGTTGGTAAGGCAGCAGCGAGTGGAGGAGCGTGCTCTGGGTGGGCTCTGCCATGGCATGCTGCTCTGGCATCCCTCCATTGGGCTGGAGGCTGCTGGAGGCAGGGATGGGCATCCACTCCTTGCTCTGTCACCTTCTAGAGCGGTTTTGGGTGCTTTATTTTTTTGCAACTCTGAGACCCAGAGCTGTTGTGAGCAGACAGCTCAGATGAGATGTTCTTCAGAGCTGGGACTGCTTGGCTGTGCTCTCCTGCACACGAGCTGCACAGGACACACACGGGTAACCCAGTGTGGTGTGCAGAGAGGGCAGTTGTGCAGACTTTGGGAGAAGTCCTCTCCATCACCAGAGAGGGTTGAAACTGTTCTTGTGAGTAAGGCCAGCTGCCATAACATGGAGGTGATAAACAAGGAGCGATCCAGGCTCAACTCCTCAGTTTTTAACATCCATGTGAGATGTTTTTAGGGGCTTTTGTGTTTGTTCCTCTCAAGCCTTGGCCACCTCTTCACATAGTTAAAATGAGCAAGCTCTAGCAGTTTGCTGCTTTTTATGTTACTGCTTGCCGTTGTGGGAGAACCCTAGCTGGTGAGGAGTAGGCAGAGACTAAGCTGCAAATGTCAGGTTTTCTCTTGGGCTGTGTGTAGGGAGTGCAGCCCATAGACTTAGACAAATCATCCATGTTACCTGGGGTCATGACAGGGAGGACAGGGAGGTCACTCCTCTCGTCTGAGGTGCCTGTAAAGCAGGTGACATGAGTAGATAATGTGCATTAACTGGCTTCCTTCACTGACACAAGTGCTTTATTTCTTGTCTCAGGCATAGACTGGAAAGATGGTAAAAAGCACAAGTATGGCCGCCCGTCAGAGTCTCCCTCCCAGTACCAAGGTAAGAGAGCTCCCTCTTCCCTTCTTTCTCCCTTCTCCCATGTTTTTTTTTCCCTAAAAGCTTTTTGAATTGGTTGAATGTGGGAAACTGCAGCATGCCAAATTAGTTTACACATTAAAAACTGCTTTTGGATAGTCCTCAAGTGTTTAATTCTGACCACAGTAAAAAATGGCTGAGAAGACACCAGGGTAAGCACAGAGCTGAGCCAGCTCATTTTTAAATCTGCAGGATCGAGCAGATCTGTTTCTTACTGCACAGCCATGAGTGGGCTGCCCATGTTTTGACCTGCATCCTGGACATAAGGAGTCTCTTACTCCTCCACGAGCTCGTTTTCCATGTTCACAGTAATGTAGTGGCTAGCCCAGTCCTCCTTACTGTAGGAGAGGCATGGTGTGACCTGCACTCCCTCTTGCACAGTGACAGGAAGGAATTTGGCCCTTGCCCCAGCAGAGGCAACGCCAGCTGGCTCAGCAGAGTGTGGGTCGCAGGCTCGTGGTAGCGAGGCTTCTTGCTCCCTTTGGGATGAGGTGTCCTGTGCCTGGGCAGGACAGGTTGTGGCCCTGCGCACAGTGCTGGCAGGTTGAATTCATAAAACTGACAGCCTCTGCTATCTCTCAGGGGATATGCAGGCGACTTCCAACTTTAGGAAGTTTATGTAAGAGTTGTATGGTATACTAAAAGATTTTATGGCCTGTATTTTACTTAGAGTATAAGAAGGCAATGTCCTTATGTCCTTGTATTTTCCATGTCCTTATGTTAAGAAGGTGATGTCCGTACTTCGTACCAAGTAAAGGGAGACAGAAAATGAAACAATTGCGTGAATTAAGACATTTCTAACAGGAAACACATATTTGCCATTGTAAAAGGCTATCCTGTGTTTCTTGGAGCCCCTGGGAGACCTGAAGTGGCTGCTGTGCCTCTGGGACTCAGTTATCCTGGGCCCTGAAGTGAGACTCAGGGTGGTGGTTGTTGGGCACATTGAACTGGGGGCCACCATCAGCCCTCACTGTTATCTCCTGAGGCATCTTGTCTGTCCTTGTCTACCCTTATACTGAAGTTCTGTGGATCACAGCTGGGGAAGGACCTTCTCAAAGGGAAGGAAGTTTATTAGACATCCAATAAAGTCCCGGGTCCTCTGTCACCCTGTGCCGAGTTCCACACGGCGTTATGTGGCACCATCACAGCTCACATGGTCTGTGTATAGTCAGTCTTCAGCATGTTGGGGCAAATCATAGAATAACAGAATGGTTTGAGTTGGAAGGAATCTTAAAGATCATCCAGTTCCAAGCCCCCTTCAGTGGACAGGGACACCTTCCACTAGACTGTGTTGCTCCAAGCCTCATCCAGCCTGGCCTTGAACACTCCCAGGGATGGGGCATCCACAGCTTCTCTGGGCAACCTGTTCCAGTGCCTCCCCACCATCTCTGGGAAGAATTTCTTCCTGATGTCCAATCTAAATCTCCCTGCTTTCAATTTAAACCCATTGCCCCTTGTCCTGTCACTCCCTGCCTTTGTAGGAGGTCCCCCCCGAACTTCCTTGTCAGCCCCTTCAGATACTGGAAGGTGCTATAAGTTCTCCCCGGAGCTTTCTCTTCTCCAGGCTGAACAACCCCAGCTCTCTCAACCTGTCCTCATAGGAGAGATGCTCCAGTCCTCTGATCATCTTTGTGGCCTCCTCTGGACTCACATCAACAGGTCCACATCCTTCTTACGTTGGGGGCCCCAAAGCTGAATGCAGTTTCCTCTCTGCTCTATGCACTGTGCCATTTGTAGATGTCAGACAACTGGCTGTTGTTCAGTGGCAATGCCAACTCTAAATGGAGCTTTCTGTGAAATTCAGAGGTGTACTTTTCAGTCGGTGCTCATGGTAGCCCAGTGCACCAACCTGCACACCTCACTGCATTCCAGGTCTTGCTGACCTAGGGAGGAAACGCTGCAGATAGCTGATGTGCATGTGTCTGCTTGGCAAGCACGTGGTGTAGCAGTAGAGATCAGGGATCACCTCCCTGCAAGAAACTTAGCAGCTCATCACTGCCCAAAGCTCAGGTACACGATGAGGGCAGTGATACTTCAGCAGCATTCTGTCATGGAGCATGCTGTTGTCCAGGCTGGAAGGATTTCTGCTCAAAGCTAATTGGGACACGTCTGGTTAGAAGCAAAGCAGATGGCATGCTGGTGTTTGAAACCTATTAGTTTTGGCATTCTTGTGTTTCTTCTAAGTGAGACAGTGAGTAAGTGGGATCATGTTATCGGTGGTAGCTGTTACCAATGGAGAACATGCAGCCGAATTGATGACTGAGCAAAATGCCTGGAAATTATAATGGGTAGGATGTGCAGGAGCTCTGCTGTCGTGGTGGGAGACCTGACCCCTTGCGCGTCTGTGCCCTGACATCGTGGAAGGCCATCGTTGCCTTTGGATCTGCGAGCAGAGATGATACTCTGCTAATTTTCATATGAGTTGGCTCAGAACATGCTGCTTTCATCTGCTGCCTTGATGCTTGTTAGCAGACACACATATGGGCTGCAGACTTTAATGGGATGCCTTGATCTGGGTAGGGCACGTTCTCCTTCACAGATGTGACCCGAAGCGCACATGTATCATTTCAGTTGGATTGATGACCCCTCGGGAGCTGCAATGCTAATGGAGCCCAAACCAGACTTTGGTTACAGATATAAACAGAAACTCTGTCTTCATTTAAATTCTGGGCAAAAGACCAACATTAAATGCAACATGATGAGAATCGAAACACGAGGGTGCAGAGTTGCATTGTTCACAACTACTGTAGTTTGACCCTTTGGGTGTGTGGAGTGTTTTGTTTGTAGTGAATATTTTTGAAGGTTAAGACATCAAAGCCCAAATCTGACACTCTTCCTGCAAATAATATCTTCCTTTGGCACAAGCACATGGTGAGATTTCCAAAGACAAGCAAAAGTGATAGACAGTCACCTTCAGTAGGCATTTTCACAGCCGAGTTACAGGGAATCATACAGGTTTACAGTCCTTGGCTTTTGTTTAGCTAACAGATGTAATAACAAAAACATGGTGTTTCTCATTGTGTCCTTCTCTTGTTTCTTCCTGTAAAGATATATGTTACACAGGGGAGCACAGTCTGTTCAAACAATGATCATCCAGACACTGGGAGTGTGGGTGCTCTGCAAGTTTGGGCAGTGGAAAAAAGAGGAGGCAGAGAACAGGGAAAATAAAGAGTGATTTTAGGGCTGGTAGGGAATTTTGTGTATTGTGCTAGAAGCTGGAGGCAGCAGCAGGGCAAGTGGTTCCCCTCTGCTTTTCGTGATGAGAAAAATGCTCTGGCAGCGGGGTTAGACCAGATGATCTCTAGAGGTCCCTTCCAACCCCTAACACTCTGAATCTGTGATTTCAGTCCTACAGTCAGCTCTGCACTTGGACAGTCCTTCTGCATCACCAGTGAAAGGGACACTTCAGGACTGGCCTTTGTGCTTGGTTTCATGAAGCAAAGTGATGCACTGGGAATTGGGGAAAGTCACCAGGCTTTTTTTACCGACACTCAGTACAGCGAGCAGGATTTGTGTATGGTCCAGAGGAGCTAAGGCTGAGAGAGCCAAATGGAATGTATCCATCTTCAGCTATACATCTTCTTTCTCAAGTGTAGAGCCTGGAAAAGCCCTAAGTGCCTCCTGCTTTTTCTCTTTTATTGGCAGCTCTCCCTTCATTGTAAAGGACCCCAATTTTTGTGTTATGACGCCATTTTCTTCTGATTCTTCCTGCAGTTTTTAGGTTGAAGCTCGTTGTAATTGGTTAAGTGGACTTCGAAATTCCTGCTTGAAAATCATTGTATTGTGAGTTAAAGACCATTGCTGAATTCATTCAGAACCATTCCCTACCTTCTGTGCAGGGCTTCCTCTAGTACTAAGGCAGTGATGGCAGCCTCCAATTCCAGTATGCAGCTTCCGGCCTGCTTTAAGGGGAATCCTGGAAAAATGCAGTCTTTAATTGTGATTGTCATGCCATCTTTTGGTAAAGAAATGGCCAATAATGAACAGAGGAGGAAGGAAGGCTTAACTGCTGTATTGGCTCTGTCTTTAAGAATCTTAGAGTTTAGAGGAGTCTTTCTGCTGCTTTTCTTTACAAAATAGGTCATCAGAACCATGAGCCCTAAGTAGCTGCAGTTCCAGTGTTGTGTGTGTGTCTTCATATGGTGATTGGGTCCCAACAGGCTCTAGAATTAATCTCAAATAAGTTCCATGTCCAAACACTATTTTTAGAGGCATGCAGCTGTCTTAGAAATTTACTGCTCCTGCTGGGATAGCGCAGTGTTGATCTGGACTGCGGCATGAGCTTCGTTTGGAGTGAGTGAAAAGTGGAAGGATTAAAACCATGACTACTTTTAATAGTGAGGGATTGAAACCAGCTGAGGGGAGGGTAGGTTTCTTTTTCAAAATAAAATTGTCAAGTACAGCTGATCCTTCCCAAGATGCTTGCTCAGGCTCTGGGACTGTGGCTCACACTGCTCACTCTGGTGCTCCATGGACAAGGGCCTCTGGAGGGCCACCCCGGTCTGAGATTAGCCCAGATCAGCAACTGGAGTGAAGGGTTGGGATGCTGTAAGACAACTCTATGCCAGGAGTGCTTGGGTTTGCTTTGGCTGGGTATTTATTACACATTACTCATACAGCAAGTTTCATTGACATAACTGAGTGTAAAATTGTATCTTCATTTAAAACAAAAGAATTTTGGTTTTGTGAGAGCATCATTGCAGTGAATCACTGAATTTCTTCATTCACCCCAGTGTGAGACCGTTGACTGAAAAAAAAAATAGGTGCCAGTGGATGGAAAGGCGTTCTCTGAGGAATGGAGAGCTGCTGTCATTGTCTGTAAACAGAAATATGTTTAGCCAGTGTGGCAGCTAAACTGTATTTTTTTTTCTGTTCATTTCCACTGTATTTAACAGTCAGCTAGTCATCTGCATAGGAGTTGGCAAGAAAGCAATGTTTCTTTTATTTATTTGAAGCCAGTAGATTATTGAGCCCTTAAGGCTTCTCTGTGCATGTCAGGCAGAACTGAAGTAATGTGGTCTGACCTTAATGTCTGAATTTTTAGAGGTGTGGCGTGCACTGCAATAGCTAAAATGGCTGTTAATGTAGCTTTTGTTTTGAAAATAGACTGATTAAAAACTTGACGTGAACAGGGAAAGCGGTAGCTGACTTTAATTGTGCTGCCACCAATGCTCTTGAAATGACTTGAAAACACGGTCTCCCGGGAGCCATTCAGATGAATACAAGCTAATGTCATGCTGGAAGGATCCTTTCCCAGCTGCTCAGTTTAAATGGCAGAAGTCATGATTTGCTCAGATCACAGGAGCTTTTAATTCCTCATTTAATAACAGTTTTCCCTGGATGGCATATTGCTTTTACCCTGCCTGCTGTACATGGGAAAGGTGCAGGCAAGGGTAAAGTGCACTTTCCCTAGCAGCAGCACTCAGTGGAATGGGCTTTGGTGTTGGATAAGAGCCCCTGTCTTCAGTAAATCCCTGTTTGGAGATTCCCTGCTTCCATCCTGCTCAAGCCATAGACTTCGTGTCCACTTCAGGAAACTAATTGCTGAGGACAGGCTGATACCTGCGCCAAGCTGCTGGCTTTGTGGGGCAAGCTGTGTGTGTGCTGGACCAAAGCAAACGTAAAGGCAGCACAGTGCAAAGTTTCCTGTTGATTGGGACTGCTTTTAGCCCACAGTGACTGTTCGTAATCTCCAGACTGAGCAACGTGTTTAACAAATGATTTTTCAAGACGCAGTTGTCTGGAAGCCTCCACGTATTCCCATCTGTGCTGGTTATTTTGTATTAAGATGTAGGTTGTTATCCTCACTTTTTGCATACTCTTCTTGGCAGCACGAAGGCAGTAGGATGCCGTAGGCAGCACCATGCTTTGTTCTGCCTGTCAGTTGTAGTTGTAAATCTTCTGTGGTCACAAACATCAGAGGGTCTTGATGAAAACATGTTGCCTGTGAGCACCTCTTCTGTCAGAAGTGGAGAACTGCCAGTGTTAGCAGTACAGCTCTCTTGCTAAGCTTTTTTCTTGTCCATTCCTGTTTGAGACCTTTTCTCTTCTCAGGTCACTTCACCTGGGAGAAATACCTGAAAGAGACTTGTGCCATCCCAGCTCCTGCCCATTGCTTCAAACAGGTAAGAAGGTGAAGAAAAACAAGAAAGGCCAAACGTGATGGTCCATTGGTGCCTGAAATAGTCCCATTTTGGGGCAAGGAAGATGCCTGAGGATATTGGAGACTTAATAGAAATCTAAGTTTGTTGAAGCAAAGATAAAGAAGAGATGTTCAGGTGCTGCAAATATTGGAGTAATGCAGAAGACTTAATCAAACATGGATGAATGGGAACACAAGAATGGTTTTTCTCTCTGCTGAGCACAGGGTCTTGGAGAACATGTTCTGGCTAGGCTGTGATTTTCGTGGATCCTGCCCAGCAAGGAGATGTTCTTCAGAATTCACCAAGTCTTTGTGAATTGAATAGCACACCCCAGGCATTGGATACTTGGGCACAGAGGTGATAATGTTGAGTACAGGGGATATAGGAGTAGATTGGCATGGCACCCCTGGGTGTGGACAGAAGGACCACAGCATAGAGGAGTATTTGTTTGGGTCTTGGGTCTGGTGGGTGATTCTCCTGAAAAGGGTCTAGTTGTCTTGATGATGCAGTACCTAAAGACAGTGGGCTGTGTCACAGATCTGCCAGGGCTCACTGAACTTTCTTTGCAGTTCTGTGATGTCTGCTCCCGTGCTGTGCTTGGAAGATGCTGTCAGTCTTTGCTAGAATCAGTTTTGCTGCTCTTAGGTCATAAGCTTTATGACTTAGGTGGTGCGTATATTGGAAATCCCAGCTGTAACTGGGTCCCTCTTCTTCTCTTTGCAGTCATACACTCCACCTGCAAATGAATTCAAGATCAGCATGAAACTAGAAGCCCAGGACCCCAGGAACACCACCTCCACTTGCATTGCCACAGTGGTGGGCCTAACAGGTGCACGCCTCCGCCTGCGCCTCGATGGCAGCGATAACAAGAATGACTTCTGGCGGTTGGTGGACTCTGCTGAAATCCAGCCCATAGGAAACTGTGAGAAGAATGGAGGGATGCTGCAGCCTCCACTGGGTGAGATGGAGTTCAACTGTCCAGCAAGCGCTTATGTTATCTGCAGGGAAAACCCCAGGGTTTTTGTGTTTCTATGATTGAGACAGAGCCCTATGGACGGTCCCTGCCTTCCACTATCGTGTAGACCAGCCCAGTAGCTTGGGCTGTTAAACGGTTGTATCCCACACCAGGTCTGTATTTCCACGGGGATGCTTTAGAATGTAGATGAAAACTCTTTGCACCTAGGTGAGAATTGTTTGCACTCTTTGCAGCTGAAGCTCCGGATCAGCATGTGCTGACTGTGCTCACAGGCCTTCTGAAATTCTACCTGTGTACCTCAAGGGAAAAATACGTTATCCACCCATTAGCGTGAAAGCATGCCAGAGGCAGAGGATACCCAGGCAGTCAAAGGGCACCCGAAAGTCCTGGTGACAGCATTGAAGGCAAGGCAACTGTAATGGCCTTTCCTGAGTGATTACCTTTACAAAGACAGAACAAATCCAGGTCCTTTTTTCTGGGAGCCACAGGCAGTGCTGGCACATCGTTCTAGCAATGGCTTATCTCTGGCTGTGCCAGTTGCTGTAGGCCTCTCCTCTGCTTGCAGGCACTGTCATCTCAGAACTGTGCTTGACAAACGGCTGCCACCCGTCAGAGCTTTCCCCTGTGCTCCCCCTTCCAGCCGAGCACAGTACTGCTGTCTGGGTGGAGGTGTTTTGCTGGGGATCTGTAAATCTTGATGTAGAGAATAACCAAGAGAGCAATTAGGGCTGAGGCATCTGCTGTATCAGTGCTAATCCTGACACTGTGATTTCAAAAGCATTTAAATTTTCATTCATGCTGTCTTAAGTGTATTTCTGCCCAAGTGCCTTTGGGGCAGTGACAGGCTAGCTGGAGACCCTCTGATGGGGAAACATAATGTCTGAAAACGTTCCCAGTGATTTAAGTCCTGTCTCACCTGAAGGGACGCTTGCAATATTTTAGCTGTTTATTTATTTAATTTCACTTGGCTACCACTTTTTAAATAACTTGGACAGTTGAACACTTCTTCCAGTCATGTCTTCAGTTAAATGCTCATCTTTTTTTCTTTTTTTTTTTTTTGGCACTGGCCAAATGATGAGCTGATTTGCTGGTTCTTGCCTCATTAAGCAGCAAGATTTCACTCTGCTGCCCGTTGGTTTTGAAGTGCTTCATAAATCTCTCTCTCAGTTAACACATTCCCAGATAATAGCAAGCCGATCCATAGTGATGCGAGAAACCTTCAACAGGATATCTTGAGTTAGGAATATTTTTATTCATGGTTTTTCCTGGATCACCATTTGTGAGCTTTGGTGGAAGTACAGTCTAAATTGCACTGGGACACTTGGGACTGACCTTGCTGAAGAGAGAAGGAACATCAGCAGGTGCACGTTTTGGCACATCACACTGCACAAAGCCATGTGTATGCAAGTCTAATTATACCCTCTCCCTTCATAATTGCTACAGGCAAAACCTACTGCAGCTATCGATATTAAAGCTGCCGTGTTTTATGTTATTTTCATGCATGCTGCTGTCCATTTGGAGACATCTATTTGAAACCCTGGTCCCAGGGCGCAGCTCCCAGGGCTGCTGCGGCCTGCCCAGAAGGCAGGGGGTGCCTGTCCTGGCTGGCAGTGGTGGTTCCTCCTGTGCCTTGTCTGGGTTTTGCCAGCAGATGGCAACCACAGTAGCCGATTTGCGGAGCAAAATTCATCTCTGACCCTGCCAGAGGAGAGGGTTCATACTCTAGAAATCAGTGTGTACAGCTCCGATCTGTGTTGCCTGCTTAACCTTAGACAAGACAAAAGTGGTTCTTTTCTACCCAGCATAAGGACAGGTAACAACAGCGAGTTCTGCAGTCCTTTCTGCCTGCAGAGTGCAAGGGCCCAGAAGACACAGCAAAGATTTGCTGTGTTCCTTGTAGTATTTTCAGTGTGTACACATCTGCTGCTGCTCCCCATCTTTACATAGATGATTGGCATGAAAGGTTATCTTTGACCCTCTGGGTACTAGCTCTTGCATTCCCTGAGTGTTGTGGTGCGCTTGTTTGGTTTCCAGGCTGCTTTGACAGAGCTGCAGGGCTGGCAGGTGGCCGGTGCTGAGTTGGTGGTGCTCTGGCATTTCAACCCTGGCAGAACTTTGCTAATCACAGTCTGTCTAGGTCAAGTCCTAGGGTTACCTTCAAAACTGCAAATACAGAAAGTGCAATTCCATGTTCAGCTGAGCAGCAGAAATCACGTGAACAGAAAGATGCACATTTAGCATAGTTGGTGTTTGGTGGTGTCTGGAGACTTTTGTTGCTTTTGCAGTCATACTCAGAGCATGTGAATTTGATTTTTTTCTTCACATAAGCCACTTGCTGTTATTTCTCTATTTTTTTTTCACAACAGGTGTCGAGCAAAAAACTGCCATCCTTCCCTGTAATGGTTAAATGTGTTTCCCAGCCAAGTCACAGCCTCTTTATTTCTTCAAGTTAGCTTGCCTGTAGCTTACTCTAAAAGCTGGAGGAGGCCACCCACAAACTGAGATTCCTCACTGAGGTAGAAATTTCCTAGCCTGAGTGTGCACTTGCTGATCCATGTCTCCCCTTTAATAGGATCACTGAAGCTGCCAGCACCGGTACTGCACCAAGTGCTCTGCCTGTATGGTCAATGTACAGACTTTTGTTATGATAAGTGAATATTGCAGTCAAACATCCATTTTCAGATGTTTCTTTTCAATGACATAATGTTTTGCTTCAGAGTATCTGGAAAAGGTCAAACCTGACTCTCCAGTGTGAGGAGGAGGATTGTGCAGGATCACAGTGTGTACCTGCTGCAAAGTTTGCATCACAGCAGGCATGTGCTGCTGGATCCAATGACCCCACAGCTTTAACATCTTCATCTCTGCTTCCTTCTCTGCAGGTTTTAGGCTGAATGCCTCCTCTTGGCCCATGTTCCTTCTGAAGACTCTGAATGGAGCAGAGATGGCTCCTGTCCGGATTTTTCACAAGGTATTTACTGTACTGTTTGTGAAGACATCCTTCTGGCATGTCCCCTTCACTGCGGAGCACCAAAATGACAACTGGGATCTGCTGATCCCAGAGTATATGAACATTTTGCCCAGCTTTGCCACACTGCTGCTTTTCTAGGACTGTCACAGCAGTGCTGGGATGCAGACAGGGGCCTACTAAGAAACTGTCTGGGCTTGAGAAATGTGCTGGCTTTTCACTTGGGCTGCAGGTGCTACTCAGAGTTAGGGATGCATTATGTCTAAGTCAGTACCTCTCTCTGAAACGTTTTAATGTACCAAAGCTTGTAAGGAATGCAAATATTGTTGGAAGGGAACACTTCAAATATGATTTCGTAGTCTGTATTCTCACACCCTTAGTGAAGTCAGAGACAGAAGCCAGTCTAGAGGCGTGTGCTGCGGTACAGGTGGTTGGTGTGGCTTTAGTGTAGCTCAAATATAAAACACTAGGAAGAGTAAGCCCCAGATGCCATCTCTCAGATTTTCCTGCTCTGAGAACCAGGTGAGAGCTATTATCTTTGGAGCTTTATTTTCTGCCTGAGTTGCATGACTGAGTTGGCACAGGGTGCAGTGTTAACGTAGCGCAATCTCGACTTGGTCCAGCACCTGGATGACGGCAGAGCAGTCAGGGCACATGGTTGCGTAGCTAGGCTAGCATGTGCGTACCTAAGTGGGGTTTAGGTCCAGCCCGCTAGATCCCTTTTTCATCTGTTGGTGGAGGTGAGTTTGCTGATGGAGGGGACAGCCCTGGTCTGGGGAGGCACTGGCGTATCCTTTTTGAGCACATTCTCAACTTCTTCTTGTAGGAACCACCATCTCCATCCCAAAACTTCTTCAAGACAGGTATGAAGCTGGAGGCAGTGGACAGGAAGAACCCTCACTTCATCTGCCCGGCCACCATTGGGGAGGTGAGAGGTTCTGAGGTCCTCATAACATTTGATGGCTGGAGAGGTGCCTTCGATTACTGGTGCCGATATGATTCCCGGGACATCTTTCCCGTAGGCTGGTGCTCGCTGACTGGAGATAATCTGCAGCCCCCTGGAACAAAAGGTAAGGCCCGTGTTGTTGCTTAGCTGTCTTTCTCCTCCACTCAGCTCTCAGAGAGCAGCATCAGACAGAGGCTAGCAGCAAGGGCACCTGTGTGCTCTGTCTGGCTTTCTTATACTGCTTCATATGTGCTGAAGGTACAGGTGATCATACCTATTAGTGTAACAGCCTGGCATCAAGGTGCTAAGCCATCTGTAAAGATGGGCAGGATGATGGCCCTTGGGAGACATGGTGGTGCTGTACAACATTTCTGAGGTCTGCTCCTCTTCAGGGATTCTTTGGAATCTTTCCTGTGTCTCTGGAACACACATTCCTAGGGACTTTTGCACAGAGGGACTAGTCTATTTGTGCATATAATAAGGGAGTAATGAGAACTGTTAAGTTGCAGGACTGTGCTTGTTTGTACTTCTGTCAGTTATCTTGCTCTGCCTCATGCTGTGATCTCTACTGTGAATGTGGAAAAAACAGGACTGAATCAGGTTGTACTTGCTTTGTTCTTAGAACCGTGATTGTTGGTTGGGAACGATATTGGAGAAATTGCTGCCTTGCAAAGGCCCAAGCATTGGCTGTTGAGATTTTCAGCTGTGTCTCTAGCTTGCTAGCAGTGCGGTTGGGTTTAGGACCAGGGAAGCTGTCACTGTCCCCATGCACATCCCTCTGGCATTTGCTGGCTGGCAAGTCTGGAACATGCCTGTCAATGAAAGTAGAAGCAGGAGAGCTACCTCTGTACTGGAGCTGAAGTATTACTTAGGAAAGGCATTTCTCAGATGAGACCATTGCTCTTGAAAATCCAGGGCAATCTTGTGCTAACCCGTCAGGCTGGTGATTTCCTGCTGTCCCTAGAGGTGAGCCAGTTCTGTCCCCCATGCTGCAAGGCTGGGGTTGGAGTGAATTGCCTTAGGCCCTCTCTCATGGCTTGTGTGCAAGCCAGGCTGTGGGTTCCCCTCAGGTGGCGATGATTTCTGTTATGGTTGGGAATGGAAAGGCACTCTTGCTGTGTGCATTGGATTTTTGCATTCGGCCATGATGTCCCCAGCCTCTCCCTCACTTCCTGCTCTTTGTTTCCGTCCTGCCTGCTGCTGCCTTCCAGGCTCTGCAGTGCTGCTGGGGATCTCCGGGCTGGTGGCTGACCTTGCCAGCAGTGCCCCTGGGGTCAGGGTCTCTTGCCCAGCATCTCCGAGGTGCTTCTCAGGTACTGCATGAGTAGCTAAAGACATGCTGGGTGGGAGCTTTCCTGGCAGTAAGGTGGGGGTGGAAGGTTTCAGGAGCAAGGTCAAAGCCACTGTCCCAGGAGAAATGGCAACTTCCATCTGACCCACAGGACTGGGTGCAGGCAGCTCTGTTCCCCTCCAACCTCCCTGTACCAGAGGCTGAAGCTGTGAGTGAGCAGAGCATCCAGAAATAGCGCCTTATCATGGGGGAGTTCCCTTTCCTGGCAGGAATTCCCTTTAAATCAGGGAGATCCAGGGAGGTGTGCAAGAGATTGGTGCTAATACCAGGCTCTGATCACATACTGGGATGACTGTCTTGGTCTGTACTGATGGGTACTGGCAAGGTGAGATGCTTGGAGGAGCTAAGAAGTCCCATGAAGAGTTAACTCCATGGAGACTGATTGCTTCCTGGGGCTGAGGCCTCATGAAATGAGATCATGTTCAAGGGAAACAGAACTTCAAAGAGGCCAGGCATGTTTATTTAATACTGGTAACTTAATTCAGCTCTAATCTGTCCCTTCTGCTGGTTGCCAGCAGAGGTGGAGGAGTGCAGGGTTTATCCCAGGCACATCCCCTCTCTGGCTCTGGAGCCTCCCACTCCCACCAGTGTTTGCTTAGCTGGGATGGCTGGGCAGGGTGCTGGTGGAGCTAGGGCCCAAGCCAGCCACGCAGAGGGGAGCTTTCAGGAGGACACATGTGTAAAGGGAGGAAAGGGAGGTCAAATGGCGAGGAGGAACAACTTTCTGCACGCCAGGTTGATAATTGCATCGCTGTCAAGATGTGCTCTCTGTGCAGTGGCCTGCTGGGAGAGCTCTGCTGCGGCCGGCGGCCAGATGGCTGTGGGCTCCCGGGTGTCTCCCGGAGCTCCTCTCTCAATGCAGCACAGCTTGGAGCTGGGGATTTCAAATAAACACACACTGCAGGGGAAACACAGCTCCAGGAGTGCCTATGCACACGGTTGGTCCTGATCCTGTGTGCTCCATGTCAGCATGTGGGCTGGGGTTGGAGGTCAGCTCTGCTGGGCTTGACAGAGCAAGAGAAAATGCAGCAGAGCTCATCCTGTGCATCTACGGCTTCTCCACACCAGCTTGGCAGAAGTCAGGGAAGGCAGGTCCCTGTGACCGCCCCTAGGGAAGGGGATTTCTGTGGGTGTGCAGCAAGCTTCCTCCAGCTTCTCACTCACACCAGCGGGGCACTCCTGGGGTTGTCTCTTGGGCAAGAGCCCTCACTCCACTCCTCACACGTAGTGTACAATATCTTACATGTCTTTTCATGCCTCTTACACTCGTGCTCTTTCACTCTTAAACACATATCCTGGGATTTTAGGAATATAAGGTGAGGTGGACTTCCTGTTAAACTAGGTGCTGGGTGGCAGCATTGAGCTCTGCTCGAACAGCAGACTGTGCTATTGGTTGTCTCTGCAGTTGCCTTGCACGCGAAGTGCTCAGGACTCATGGGTTCACTTCAGTGTTTTAGAAATTAGGGGGGTTTTGTACAGTTTCCAGAAGGCTGTTTGCACGTCCTTCTGACTGAGTCAAGCAGTCATCCTAGAGAAATACTGATAGAAATACTAATCACAGCACATATACATAAACCAGCTGAATTAAGGTTGTGTGGAGCATCGAACCCAAACTTAATGCAGAGGTTTTGGACTTTGCTGTTGCATGGTGGGGTCAGAGTTTCAGAATTAGGACAAAACTGGGGAGAATTATGTTTCCCCGTCTTTAGATACTGCAGCACATGAAAGTGAGGCCAAAATATACTGTGTGCATGTTACTAATGACATGGACTCAACAGAAGATCGTGAAGGTGTGATGGGTAGGGAAGGAGTTATCCACATCTGCCAGGCCTGTGTTCTTTTCCATTTGGGTCATGGAGGGACTCAATTGATGTTGTCGTAGATACAGCGCAGGAGGTAGCTGATATTTCTCAAGCTGAGAGTGTCAAGGCTTAGATTGTGTCACACATAAGCTATTTACGAGTCTGTGCGCTGCAACGATGTTAGGTAGAAATGTTAAATGGGAGGAAAGCAGACATTGATGGAGTAAAACTTGATGTATAAAGTCAGCTGTTGTGGGTTGTCCTGGTGGGCTGCTGAGCCCCCCTCAGCCACTCGCTCACCCCCCAGCAGAATGAGGGAGAGATTCGGAAGGGTGAAAGTGGGAAAACTCATGGGTTGAGATACAGTTTAGTCAGTAAAGCAAAAGCTGCACGCACAAGGCAAAGCCAGGCGTTCGTTCCCTGCTTCCCGTGGGCAGGCAGGTGTTCAGCCACCCCCAGGGCTCCATCACACATAACCCTGACTTGGGAAGACAAATGCCATCACTCCAGTCATCCCCCATTCCTCCTTCTTTCCCCATCTTTTCTTGCTGAACACAGCATCATACAGTGTGGAATAGGCCTTTGGGCAGTTGGGATCAGCTGTCCCTGCTGTGCACCCTCCCAGCTGCTTGTGCACCCCCACCCTCTTGTGGTGGTGTGAGAGACGGGCCTTGACACTGTGCAAGACTGGCTCAGCAATAGCTAAACCACACGTGTGTTATCAACACTGTTTTGGTCACAAATCCAAAATGCAGCACCATACAAACTGTTAGTAAAGTTAACTATTTCAGCCAAAACCAGTGCAGTACTTCTGAAAAACATGCATTTTACTTTTTCTAAACTTCCTGCACCTTGGGAAGTCTGTGGGCAACTCGAGCTTTCATGGCTCTTAAACAGAACAGAAACAATCCTGCTCTCAGGTCACTGACAGCAGTGGAGCATGGATTTGGAAAGCTGCTTTGGACAGTCCCTCTCCATTATAAGCAATGCAGAAAATCAATACTTAGAATCAAGCTAAAGAATGAGGATTATTGCTTACTTACTTTAAATCATGTCTGGGGAGAGATTGAGAGATGCACACACAAATGAAGGAGCTGCTGCTAAGGTTAGGGCAAAAGAGATTGAAGAGGGAAATACAGGACTGATAAAAATCACTGAGAAGAAAGAAGAAAGAGATAAAAGGCTGGTTAATGATTGTAATTTCTGGGGCCACCTTCCGTCAACCGGGAGGCGGGATGAGGGAAACCCTCCATCGACAGAGGACTTGCAGAGAGGAGATGCGTCTGCTTCTGTTACCCATGGGAAAATTGGATTTTCACAGCCGAGCACAGACTGGAGGCAAGATCAGACCTCTGTAGTTAGGGAAACATATGTTGGAAGAGGATCCATGATGAGTTATTTTCCTTTCTCAAGTGGTTTGTGGGGTGGAGGCTATGAGCTCCTGGGGGAAGAAAAAACCAAACCAGGGTCTTCTCAGGTACCTCTGTGAGGCAGCTTCCAGCGCTGAGCTCTTCACCCAAGAAGGTAATGCACCCAGGAGTCTGTCTGCGCCAGGTAGGGACACAGGCTGGGAAAAAGGAACTGAGCAGATGGGATCAGGGCTTTCTGCCTATACATGTGGGCACAGGAATCTGAGATTTTCTGCGAGGTGTGGGTTTTTACACGAGACTGCACACAGAAGTCTTACTTACACACTATCCTTGAATTTCAGAGAAATGCAGGCTGTTTCCTGGTGCTTATGCTACAGTTTCAGAAACTTCAGCTGTGATTTGCCTCAAAAGGTGTGAGATGTTTACAGGATGCCCCAGGATCCCTGCTTACTGCTGAGTGCTCATGGCTTTGTGCGTGATCCCTGAAGTACTGCTGCTGGAAGATACTGTGGCAGGGACAGTCTTCCCCAGCCTGTTGAAAAGAATTTTCCAGGTTCTGGGAAATCCAGATTTGATCCATATCTGCACAAGGACCTTCCCCACCCACACATGCACACACCCCTCTTCCTCTGTAAGAGCGTCCCTTAAGCCTGCTCAACAGGCAGGGGAATACTGTAACCTTAAAAACAAGGATGCAGGAACACACACAGCCTGCAGCAACCTGTCCAGTCACAAGTTTTGCCGTTGAAGTCTAACTCAGAAGATCTTTGTTCTGTTCCTCCCTTTAGACTATGCCTCTGGCTGATGCTGGGTTCCTCTGGAGTTCTCTGGTGGGTTCATTAAACCCTTTTACACCCTTCTGGATCCCCTGCAGCAGAAGGGTGATGCCGTGCTGTGTGTGGGAGAGGGGCAGCAGTGAAAGCGTTAAGGCTGGGCAGGCAGAGTTGGAAGCAGCTCCTGTGCTGGAATTTGGAGGAGTGCAGTTGCTGCCTTGGCTCCAGCCCAGCTGGCAGAGAGGCCCTGCACCCAGCCCGGTCCTGGTGGAGAGCTAATGCGGACTACGTCGCTGCGCCAAGGCTGATGGGGAGCTCTGCAGTGAGGGCACTGCAGACCATGGTGCTCAGTGCAGTTAAATAGCCGGCACTTGCCTTGACTGCCTTCACCCAGGTCTGCTGTGAGCTGTCAGCACAGGGCTCCCTCTCCCTGGGCTTGGCTGCCTTGAGAACGTTTCCCTCTGCTGGCAAAGCAAGCAAAAGTTGATAGTTTTAGATAGTTACCATGGGGACATGCTGAAGTGGAGCTCACATCCCCTCCTGGACTTACTGTGCGTTACACAGCTCATCCGGGCTGCTGAAGAGCAGAGTGTGCCGGTGGGGCCTGGCCTGCCCTTGCCTGGGTGCTGGGCTGGGAGGGACAGCTCCAGGAGGTAACAGAGAGGCACAATATGCTGACCTTAGAGAATTCAGTAAGTTCTTCATCTCTTGCCTCTGTTGCTGCCATGTGATTTGTTGGTTAACTGCTTTATGTCTTTAAACGAAGATCATGATCATTTGCTAGGTTTTCTGCCCATGGGT
Organism: Rhynochetos jubatus; assembly: GCA_027574665.1. Lineage (NCBI taxonomy): Eukaryota > Metazoa > Chordata > Aves > Eurypygiformes > Rhynochetidae > Rhynochetos > Rhynochetos jubatus. Next base: position 1,561,497 of record CM050672.1, on the reverse strand, counting down.
GAAGGTAATGTGTATTTTATGACTTTATTTTTAGTGTTGCTTGGTTTCTCTTTCTCCTTCGAGGCAAGAAGACGGTGGTGCGTGGAGGTGCCTCATTAGGAGTAGTGGGCAGGGTGACTGAGGTGAGCTCCTGTGCTTTCCTGCTTAGAGGAGATGGAAAATTATTAATTGCCATCACTTCAGGAATGAGCTGGGATTTGGAGCTCATATGTCAGCCTGGATGACATTTGTTTGCATCTGTGTGGCTGGTTTTGGGACCACACAGGCAGACCTCGTGCTTCAACAGCAGGAGATGGTTACATAGAGAAATTCAGTATTTTCTCTTTTATCCGTGAGTCCAGTGAACATGTGGCCGTGGTACTGGGGTGTTGCTGCCTCTGAGACAGCTGTTGGAAGATCCCAAGAAAAAGCTCTTGAGCAGTTTGGAGCACAGAGCCAAGGTGCTCAGCAGTAATCCTGGCTCGGTTCTGATGTGTGTCCTGGAACACGTGTTGGCTTTGGAGGTCTGGGGGCTTGGACAAGAGCAGCCCAGCACTGCAGGAGGGTGTATTGCTCCCCTGACCCTGCTGATGGTGCCCGCAGCTCAGTAGTAACGGTGAATCTGGCCTGTCAGAGACCTGATGTTACTGTGTGATGTCATGAGGCTGGCAAGAGCCTCTGAGAAGAGGACCTGACCTGGGAAAGGCAGTTTCCACCATCCCCCAGCTTGTCCTTAATATCAGTGTCTAGGCCTTACTCCCAACTTGACTTCTTCATGTGTTTTATTCTAAAACATTTTCTGACCTGGAGAGACTGTGTTGTATTCCTGATGTTTCCTTCCCTTTTCCATCCTGCTTCCTGGCCCAAAAGAGGGTTTCAAAATCTCAGGGCATTACTGAGTCTCGGCAGGAGGTTTCTACAGGAGCCTCGCTGTTGAAACCTTCCTATCTCTGGGTGAAAAGCGCAGGGGTTGCTACTCCATTTCTGCAAGGTCTCTGACCAGTAGCAGTGCCTCTGCTGACAAACTGAAGGTCTGAACATTCAGGATGGGATTGGACAAACTCAAGGAAGAGCAGCCGCCCTGGGGCTTTTTATTTCTGGGGCTCTAAAAGTGTCTGACTCGGGATCTCCTGAGCTGCTGGTTGCAAGCAGGGCTGGTGTCTCTGTCACCAGGGAAGCAGAGCTAAATAAGCTTAAAGTATGTCCAGTGTAACAGTTTGTATGTCTTTAGGAGAGCCACAGGGAGAGCAGTTTCCCATCTAGGTGAAGTGTTTCAAACACTTGGTATTAAGAAGCTTTGCATTGAGGATTTAGGGCTCCATGCCTAGTTTCTGCTTGTCACCAGCACACATATGCCAGCTGTTGGTGACAGTAGCTTGTTCCCTTGAAGGGATACCATGCCTGGTGCAGGCAGGTGCCAGAGGAGCCAGAATGATCAACCAGACTCTTCTCATGAAGGTCTATGAAGGCTGCGCATGGTTAGTGGGATGGTTGTGATCAGAGCAGCATATGCACATACAGGAGAAATGGGCCCATTTTGTTGGGATTTTTCACAGTGACTCTATGGGAGCAAGAACATGACATCATCTTCTTGTGACCTACTGGGTAGTTTCTTCATTTTTTTGTTTCCTCCCCATTTGTCGGAGAGGTGAAATAAATGCCTTTGGGCCCAGCTCTGACCCTGGCTTTGGCATTTGTTGGTGTTTGTTGCTGCAGCATGCTTTTTTATTGAATCTAGGAACTTTGTACTGCACATAACAGCCCCACTTGTTATAAAGATTGGACCTTCTTGTCACAGTTCTTCTCTTGATCTTTGATATTGTTATAACTTTTGAGCAGCTTTAAAAAAGAACAAAAGGTGGAATAAACCGCACCCACCTAGCAGTCTCCTTGTTCTTAGTGCACCGATTTGTTGAAGGTGTTCTGCTAATATTTAACCAGGAAGTCAGAGCTAAAAAAATAGCTTTAGAGAAGATCAGAACAAGCAGAAACCGCAGGAACAGTCCTAAATAGCCTGAATACAGCAAGAGTACAGAACTGTTCTCAACATGGTGTTTTGGAAACCCACTGATAATTAACTCCCAGGGGCAGAAGACATGATCAGTTGATAGATGGACTGTGGTGGCCTCTCATGCCACATGTTTTCACTTGAATGCCTGTCTTTGAGCTAGCTGGATATAAATAGCAGTATAGCCATGCCATTGCAAAATTCCCATGGGCTGTAAATCTGAGAAGAAATCCATTCTCTGTCCTGCTGCTGATGTGGGTCAGGTCAGCTTGGGCATGCCTGCATAAGTGAAGTGTTACCCAGTCTGCAGGTGGGTGGCTTCCTAGGACCATGGCTCTGGGGTTTTCTTGAGGACTGCCATGTGGACCACACCTGTGTCGGTCATCCCAGGTGCTCTTGGCAGCCCTCTATGGGTACAAGCTCTGCTGACGGCCTCTCCCGAAACACTAAGTCTGGCAAAGCTGCAGTATGATGGTTTTCCTGAGGTGTGGAGATGAGTTTATTTATGTTGTCGGTGCCTGTGTCGGGATCAGAGGTGCCAGTTCTGCCCATCTACCATCCACTGAACGGCTCGGGGTCACAGGTAGGCTGTGACCATGCTGCTGGAGTAGTACTCACCATGTGTCCATGGGCACAGTCAGGCAGGAGGTGATCTCAGCCTGGCTTTGGGGTGGTCACATGAAGCTTGAATATTGAAGTTCAGATTTTTAGCTGATTCGGTTCTGACTTTGCCAGTGAATGCTGGCATAGCCATTCGGTTGGAGCTCCTGCATTGCCTGGTATGTATTCTTTCACCTGCTGATGCACCCCTCGGTCAGGAGCTTGAGTTTCAACTCTGCTGATGAGTTTCTCATGCTGGAGCTACCAAGCTCAGATCTCATCTCCTTTTTGTTGTTCAGAATTTCTGTATTTTAATTCCATAGCTGCTTCACAGCTGATTAAAACAACACACCGCTATGACAGCTTTATTTTTACAGTGGACTGGAGAAGATGAGACTAATAGGAGGATCACAGCAAACAAGAGCCCAGGTTGTATTACAGCCTGTTTATTTGGAGTAAGACGTAGTAGTATGGGGATAGGAGGAAAACTGCTGATTTGGGATGTGAAGAGGGTGATTATACACAAATTTGGCATTTGCGTTCCTCTGCATTTGAACCATATGCCCTGGTAGGTTCATTACAGCTCCTTGTTGACCAGCCCGGTAGGAGGAGGAACTGTGCCCCAACCAGGCTGGGGGAGCTGGTAGCCCTTGTGCATCTGGCTGCACCTGCAAAGGAGCATCTAACTGGCCCTGCGGAACTGGATCCACAGTTAAGTTGTCTGAGCACTGGAGAAAGAAAAATTGATACTGGCACAAAGAGTGCAAGCCAAGACCACCAGGTTTTTGAAAATGGGCTGCAGAGATTGCTGGACACTGGCTCATACAAGCAAGTATTTTTCAAGGGTGATGAGGGTGAGGATACTCTGCACAGAATAACTAACAGTGCTGTTGTTCTGTGGGCAGTCATTCTGTTGAGGGCTTCCTGTGCAATCAAGATCTGCATGCCAAATCCCTCAAACCAGTCCCACTGTCCAGAACTGCCGTTTTTCTTTGTGGTGTAAATGCTGGTGCCAGGTCTGTTCCCAGCATGGTCTTTTTGCTTCTTTGCTTTGTCATCTGGAAGCTGGAAGAGGGGATGGAAGGAAAAAGAGGGGCTGAAGAAGCAGGAATGTATTGCTCCCTCCTCCAAGCTCCAGACGTACAATTTTGACAGTGTGAGATGTCCATGGCTGGTTGTGCAGATGTTCCACAGCAAACATGTTGAGAGATGAGGGGCTTATGAGGTGCTATTTGGGGAGAAGCTTGCTTGGCTGCTGCAGTGGTGGCAGGCATGATGCCATTTGCCCTTGCCTGAATGCTAGCCTTTGCAGCATTCTATAAAATATTCATAACTCAGTTTACCCATCCGTTTTATGATGCTACCCAGTGGCTACAAAGCAGTTAATTTCTTTCCTGTATGGGGGAGAAATTAAAACCTGGGTTTTGGAACTAAGTAAATCTGTGTGCTCAGCACTAAACAGAAAATGACTTTTGCTGAGGACAAGGATTTGGGCACCCTTGCTCTTCACAGGCTGTCACTGTCTTTGTCTCTGATCATGAGCCAGTCACTTAGCTCTGTTTATTTTGCCATCAGCAGAATGGGGACTGTGCTGACCCTGAGGGCGTTTTGATGAATAAGTCTATTGTGTTGCGCATCCGTAACACTTGCTGTGCTGGGTCTCAAAGCACTTTCCCCCTGCATTGAGGAGTATGTACACATGTATGTTTATACTCTAAAAAGAGTCAGTAAGTGCTAAGTAACAATAGAGTTACTGAATCTGAAATGATGCTGAAAACTGGTCAAATACAATAAAAGGTCTTTTACATTGTATGCTAAGCAGAAGAGCCAAAGCTGTGTGAAGGAACTCTCTAAAACGCTTAATCAAATCAAAGAATTTTCTTAATAGGATCAGCAAGGGCAAACTCAGTGGCTCTTGGCATGCAGTTGGGCAAGGCAGAGCTCAGCCCTGGCTGATGATAGCCCCTGGAAAGGCTGGAACTCTCTGGAAACAAGAATCCAGGGATCGGCTGCAGGTTTGGGGGCTTTTTGCTTGATTTTTTAACCAGTGTAATAAGGGTTTCAGTTGGTTTCTGCTGTGGCATCCGACATCCTGATCTCTCATTTTTCTAAAGTGGGATCTTTCTCTCTGGCTTTTTCTGGCCACTGCTCTGCTTTGAGCTGATGTTCTTGTGCAGTGAATGTTACAGCCCAAGTTCTCCCTCCTGAAGGAGCACCAGGCAGCTCAGAGCCCATCATTTTGCATCTGAAGGTAGGAGTGGCTTTCTCATTGCTTTGTATTTATTAGCCTGATGGTCACCTCCTGTTTCTTGCTCTGAAACATCCAGCTCCTTTCTGGAGCTGCTCCAGGGCAGCCACCGTCCTATTTGCCCTGAGAAGTGTGAATCATTAGAAAACTTTCTCACCATTCTTATCCCCTCTCTAGGTCACTCATGAATACGATGAGCAGTATGGATCCCTGTGTCCACGTAGATTTCTCTCCTCCACAAGAATGACTGTTTGCCCCTACCCTTGAATTATCCTTATAGGAATATTCCCTCTTATCCCATGGCTCTTTAGTTTTTATAAAAGCCTTGGGTGAGGATCTCGGAGGTGTTGTGGAAGGGCAGGTAGGCTGTGTCACATCTGTCCGTGTAGTTGCTGACCAGTCCAGACACTTCCAGGTTGTGGAGGCTGGGTTTCTTTTACAGAAGCTGTATTGACACTGCCCAAGTAGGTTGGATTCCTGTTGGGGGCTGTGCTGTTGGATAAAGCCTCAGTTCTGTTTTGGAAAATGTTTTAGCCAGATGCACTTTGTGCTTGAGTAAAATGAGCTACTTGGACTGAGCAAATGACGGGGTGGATGGGGCGGACAGCGATACACAGAAGGGCAGCCTTGGTGATGGAGAGGTCTCTTTGAGTTGTGATTTCTGGTGTTTGATTCATGTAAGCAGACCCTGCAGGTCCCGAATAGGGTTTTTGTGGTCTTCAACTCCAGTAGCGCCCACAGCAATCTTCAGTTGTTCTTTTTCATGTATCTGTATGTGGTTATAATTACAGGTAGGACACTTGGGTTGTTTTGCAATACTGTTGCTGCTCTAGTACTTCAGGCAAGTCACTAAACCTCCAGCTGTCAGTGTGCTGCCTAGCTTCTCTGAGAGGTGTGTGTGTTGCACGATGTAGTGAACATCTGGGAAGGTTTTTAAGATCCATGGCTACACTGTTGGAAAGTGCTGAGTGTAATTACCAGTATGGTTTAGGGCACACAGGAATGCTGCCTTGAGAGCTGTAAATATAAGACTTGAGCAAAAAGCAAATAGCAGTTGCTGGTATCACTGTGACTTCTGGGACTTTTTTTCCATTGTTTTATTTTTGTAAATAAAACAACCATAAAAATGTCTCAGCTTGTGCCAGTGAGATGTACAGTGGCATCTGCAGTGCACAAAGCTCATCCAAGCGCATGCAAACAGTTACAGTAAGAAAGTTGCTGCTGCAGGCCATGCACATTTCTAAACCTTTGAGAAATGGGAAGCTCATGGTGAATGTTTGGAGACTTTCTTGGGTCAGATAATGTGTAAGGCATTGCTTTAGTTTTAGATAACTGCTCTTCTTCATGTGCCTATGGGTGTCCTGCCCAAACCCAGACATTAAAATGCAGCCTGATGAGCAGGATGGAGACAGTTTTGGGGACTGTGCTTTTGCATTTTTGTGTGTGCTGCTGTGAGGTCTAGGAGGGGCTTGGTGAATAAAGCACCTCATGGTTTCCAGCAAAGGCAACAGCAAGTTTCCGAGGTTGAAAGCTGAAACTGGACAAATCTTGTGTAAAAAGAAAATGCATCTTTGGAGGTTGAGACAACTGGTCATGAGAACGTCTAGAACATGCAGATTCATGCAGTGCTTGGATCCTCTTGCTGTATTACTGTATTAGTGTATCCTCTGATCTCTCAGCCTTAGCTAAAGCAGATGTTTTAGGCTGGGGAGCAGGAATCCCTGAAGGATATACTGAATTAGCAAATTAATTGCATTCTGACTTTTAAATTCCAGAATTTGGAGGGTTGTTCTTAATCCCTGTCCTTGCAAGGAGCCCATGTCTCCCAGCCATGCTGTGACCTTTTCTCCTGTGGTATGTCTGCCTAGCATGCTGAGACCTCAGGATATACCAAGTGTTGAGTCTTCCCAGAGCCCGTATTTGTGTCCCAGTTGTGCTCGTGGTGGCCAGTGATGACAGTCTCTGTTTTGGGAAGAACCACAGGGGTTTGAAGCTTTCACATCTTATTCTTGGACAGGCACAGAGCTCTGGTTCCTGTCCAGCTCCAGCCTTCAGGATGTCCAGGTTTGTACTGCTACACCCAGGGAAGGATTCAGCCAGATCTCAACAAGGTTTCTGGTCTCTGGCAAATTTGTTTAGTTTAAATGTGTCTCTAACCCACCTCTATGAGTCATGCTTCTGACCACCCAGTGCTCAGGAGGGACAAGGGGCGCTGGAGCAGCAGGAATCACTGGTTGGATGGCTGACTGGCATTCATCGTAGGTGCGTTAAAATGGATACAAACGGTGTGCTCCGTCTTCATAGAAACCATCCCTTGTGTTTTGAGACACTGTAATGGTTATTACTGATATCTCTAGAGAGAAGGGGTGTGAGCTGCAGCTAAGAGTACAGTAGCCCTTAGCATGTAAAAGGGAGGTTTTGGGGTTTGTGGTCCAGCAGCTCTCAGTAAATGCAGACTGTTAAGTAGCTGGTGTATTAGAGAGGAAGATAGGAAACCGTTCTTCATCTTCAATTCTTCTGTTCCATATTTTCCTGCATGTTTTGGCTTTGTTATTCTTATCCCAAGGACATAATTTTGTCTTCTTCAGGCTGTGACAAGCCTGAAATAAGCTCATGAGTGACAATTGCTGCTTTCTAACATTGGCTAATCCACAAAGTGTGGATGGCAACTTTACAGAGTCTTCTGTAAATAATAGTTCGAGTCACAGTGCAGTGGGCAGCTGCAGGTGCTGCCGGTGCCATGCGTCAGCTCACAAGGGATATTTCGGCATTAGGTAATAGAGCCTGAAGTCTTGAATTCTCTGTCAATTCTCTTTGTTTCTGTAGGAAGCTCAGAGCTCTTGTTCAAACTAATCCTTCGGTGACTAACAGATGGTGGTCGTCTTGTCTCTGGCTCTAAGTTCAGTGGTTTGATCCTGCACCTTTAGGGTGATGTTTCTCACTGCAGCCAGACTGATCCAGTGCAGGCTGGCACTTTCCTTCCTGTCTGCCCTTGTGCAGGATTCCTGCATGACCCCACACAAGACAGTTCAGTAAGAGGGCCCCACTTGAATTTCTGAAAATTTGGTTCCTCACCTTGGCTTAATGTGGGGTGAAGGCAGTGGTACAGGGAAGAACGGCAGATGTCCCTGGCAGATGCTGTCACTGTCACCTGCTGAATCAGACACAGTAAGTTGAAGCTTTTGGCAGTTAAAGATTCCGAGGGCAGTGGTTTGCAGCTGAGATGAGCCTGCTTGCTGGGCACAGCTGTTACCACTGCTGGCGCTCGGCGGGTGTCAGGGTGGGGGCGAGTAGGGCCAAGCGCTCTGCACTGCTCCTTGCTGCAGCAATCCTGTGCTTCTTGACTATGTTCTTGTAACATCAGGGGCTGAAATCCTGAAGGAAAATTTAAAGGCACCTGGCAAAATCTTTAGGCTCCCTTAGGAAGCATCCAGTCACTGGAAATGGTTATAAATGCCTCGGTGAGGGGTCAGCAGCTTGGCCAGCTGTAACTCTGGGGTTTTGAGGCTGTGCAGTTGCAGCATGGGTGCAGCTGGTGTGATCATTAAATTGCTGTGGGTCAGAAAAAGGTCTGTGCATTGTATCAGTCTCAATGAAGCAGCCACAGGTAAAAATACCAGTGCATATTCAGCAATGTTTTCAACATTGTGTTCTGCAATACTGTTAAGCACAAAGCAATGATCTAGGTAATTTCCTGTGTATTTATGCCCTGAGCTGGCTGCACATTTAGATGTAACTTAGCCTGTTTCATTGAACTGTCTTCTGAGCTGTGGCAGGGGCATGCTGCCAGGGGGGCAGGTGCAGTGGAAATTCCTCTGGTATGTCTGAGCAGAATGAGGTTTCCTATGGTGTGGTCTGTGCACACTGAGTTACAGGCTTTGATTGCCCTAAAACCAAAACTGATTATTTAAGCCTGGCAAACTAACGTTACGTAGAGTATCTTTATAGCAGAAGTGGACAATAGATCTTTCTAGCGTTTATTGCACCAAAAGATGAAATAGTTTTTTATTATAAAATTATACAGTGAAAGGGTGCACACCAGTTCACCTGACCTCCGTCTCCTTTTCCCTAGCACTGGGATTTCTCTGTGAAGTGGTTCCAGCCAAGGAGCCAAAGCAGTTTAGCTGCTCTGCTACTGCATACCAACTTCCGACATGCACCGTTTCTGTGTATTTTTCAAAAGTAAAACTGAGATCATGTGTTTGCTTCGCAGTTTGTCTGTAGAATCCTCAATTTCTTGTCCATGTTAGAGAAACCTCATTGCGACACAGCTTGGTTTACACACTTGGCGTTGATGCAGGTTACAAACAAAGTGCCCTCTACATCTCTTTGATGTTTGTTTGCTTGAAGTACAGTGTTTTACCTGTGTTTATCCTTGTTCTGTCAGCTTGTGGGATTTTAGTTAATCCTTTAATACAAATACTTCCCCCCGAGATTAGTTGTGCACGGGTAAGGCTGGAGGCACAGCGATTCAGTGATCAGTGCCTGTCCTGTCTGTGCCATTCCTCTCTGCTAGCACAGCTCAGTGCCAGATGTCATCTGTAGCAGGTAACGCTCAGTGTCCTGGAAAACCATCAACTCTAAGAAGCACTTGAGCTTTTTGAGTTGAGTTGACTATTCCTAGTCTTGCTGATAATAATAATACCTCAAACAAGGAGTCATAAAACTATTTCTACCACGATTCTGTGTATCTATCTGACACAAAAAAAAACCTTGCTTGGGAAGTTAGCTCTCTGAATGACCGTGCACTTCTCCCCGGCATCTGGTACAGAATGCTAATGCAGAAAAGCAGGGAAATAAAATTATAACTAAGCAAAAAAATTGAGGGCACCAGAAATCTTACTCTGCCCATGTGACAAGTGGAACGGGGCCGGTTCCTGGATGCACCATGCACTGCATTATTTGCACCAGTGCAAAGTGAGGTTAGGGCGAGTGCAAACCACCTGAAGACAACCAAAGGACATTCTGAACTCACTTTTTCGTGCAGGTTACTCAGAAACAGCCAAGAGCTCAGTGCGATACAGCTGGACAGCAGAGCTCATCATCTCACAGCAGCAAGTGGAAGCGTATGGAAGATTTGCCAGTGGCAGCAGTCGTTGTCGGCAGCAGGGAGAGTGCTGCCTGGTGTTCCTGGCCCTTCTTTGTGTCCTGCTGACCTCTGCATCCTAAACGTGACCCAGACAGGTGGCCTCACTGTGACACTGAGCTGGCAGCTGGTCATCAGCTCTGTCTGCCCTCATGCTCCCTGCACAGCCATCTTTGGCACTGCCAACAAGACAGGAAAGCCAGCATGGCTGGAGGCCGGGAGTCCTGATGGCTGCTTGGACCTGGAGGAGTGCCTGGCCAGTGTGTCCACTTGTCATCTAGACCTGCTGTGAGATAACACCAGTCCTGGTTTCCAGCTGCCTGAATGAACTGTTCACTCAGGTTTTCTCAGACCTGGAAGCCAGGTTCATGCCCATTCTCCCCATGGAGAGCACAGGGTACCCCAGAGTCAAAGCCGGTGAATGGAGTCAGACCAGAAGAGCAAAGCGGGATTCTCCACCTCCAGTGGCTTGTTCACGTAAGGCCAAACTAAGCTGCCACTGATGGGACCTCAAACACATTTCCCCATACCAGCCATGCTGTTTGCTCTGTGCCTTGGTTAGCAGGGAAGGAGTTAACAGAGCTGTCAGCTCACTGCCCCATCCCTAGAGTATCTCCTGACTCAGGGCTTGCTGCTGTCACCTCACAGCCCACTGATGTTCTCCAGACCCCTAGAAAGTTGGACCTGGCTTGGTTTGCTGCTTTGGAGCTGTTGGCAGGAAATGGTGTCTTCGTGCCAAGGGAATGAGTCTCTGCACACAGAAACTACTCATAAAACCCTTGTTAGAAAAACCTTTAAAATCCCTATATATACCCACAGTTGTCCCACTGTTAGGGCTGTCTGCCATCGTGGTACCAATCTTTTATTGCACTCTGTTTCCTTGGCCAAGATTTTCTCCCTAACTATAAAGAGCCTCGCTTCAAAAGTAGGTTGGATTTTTTTGAATTCAGAGCCCTCATGTTGAATACGCAGTGAGGTTTCCAGGTCTGAGAAACGACATCCTAAAGGTCACTGCATTTTTCAAAATCTAGGAGGATTTTGTTTTGTTTCTTTTCAGCAGAAGTTTAAAGGAAATACTAATCTGCTGAGCTGGGCCAGCTTATCTGTAGCCTTTAGCAGGACTTGGGAAAGATGAATGACCAAATTCAGGGGATTTATCGGCAAATACACCAGGAATCTGATTTTGTCACAGAAAGCATAAGAAGGCGCAGACCAGGTGTTAGCACTTTGCTTACCTCTGGCAGCACACAAGAGGAGCAGGTCCACTGATCCAGACAAGATGAGCTATAACTGGGGGCCAGGAGCAGTAGTCCTTGAGAGCGTTGAGGATGGAGCTGGTACCTTCCACTGCAGTTCACTGGTAATTTAGGGACAGAGCAAATTTGACTTCTGCCTTGAAAGAGGGGATTTCCAGCACAGCACTGGGTCTGTAACCATTAGGCAAGTCTTGACTGATCCTTCCCCTAGGAATGCTGTCAGTGCATTCTGCGTGCTTGCTGGCAGGTCACCACTCGCAGAAGGAAGAGGGGTAGGTGCCAGTTATTTTCAGGAAGGAAGGTATGACTAAAAGCATGATCCTTCCGGAGTTCATCCCATCCAGGCTAAGCCACAGTGTCCCACAGCTTGAGTGCTGAACCAAGGGTCAGTGCTTCTGGTTTTATTGTGGCATAGAGACCAGTAGCCTCCATTCAGGGGGCTGCGAAATCTCCAGTTTTTTCCATATGACACTGTATAAAGATGGAGGCTGCTCTTGTTTTGATTCTCACCTGATTTAATTATATTTGCTTTTTCTCTTTTTATTTCAGTTGTGATTCCAAAGAGCCCTTTACCTGCCTCCGAAGTAAACTCGGAGAAACCTAGCATGCACAGTAGCACAAAGACTGTTTTGGGGCATCAACAAGGGCAAAGGCGTCGCAAAACAGGGAAGAAGCGTGGTCGAACGACCAAAGCGCTAATCCATCACCCCATGCCTACACCCTCCAAGTCAGTGGAGCCTTTGAAATTCCCCAGAAAGAGAGGCCCCAAGCCTGGCAGTAAGGTAAAAGCTGATGCTGATGCAGGCGGGTGAAAAGCAGGTGCTGCAAGTTCTGCCATGGGATGGTGCATGCGTGTGTTTGTGCACGTTTGTCTCAGCCTCTGGCTGTGTGACTGCAGCAAGTAGGAGACCAGAGTTGTGTGTGGGCTGGGAATATCCCTCAGAGTCCAGCCCTAGAGCTGTAGAGAATGTCTGTGTCCTAAAGATCATTTCCATTAACAAACTGTGTCTTTGGAGCTGCACTAGCTGTGAAGTGGCATGGCAGATGCTGTGATCATGGCAGGATGGCCAGTCGGTGGAATAAACTATTCCGTCCATCGTGTGTAGCTAGTCTAAGTCAATCAGAGGTGGCAGATCTCAGGCTTGTTACTTTTTCAGGATTGTGGTTTAAAAAATACACACGTATTGATTACTAGGTTCTTGAGACTCCCCATCATCACCATCAGAAGTGTGTCATATTCCACAATGCCTTGTCTGTAGATGCAAAGGAGAGCGTAGTGATCATGGGTGGTAAAGGAGAGCAGGGATAAAAGGAGAAATATCTCCTCTTTTTCTGCAGAGGAAACCTAGGACATTGCTGAACCCAGCACCCACCTCTCCAACAACCAGTACCCCAGAACCAGACACAAGCACTGTGCCTCAGGACGCTGCTACAATCCCCAGCTCTGCCATGCAGGCTCCCACAGGTAAGGGTCTCCAACGCATTCTTGAAAAGATTGCACAGTTAGGAGCTGCGTCAGTCAGAAAGCGACGCACCCTGATACTCCTGTTTCTCCCTAAACATGTACAGCAAACATTACAACTCCAGAAAGGCTGGCCTAGGAGAGAGTGTGTCAGGAGGAAGAGAGACACATGAGCCCAGATCAGTTACTCATTTCTCGCCCTGTCTGTTTTGGAAATAATGAAATCGTAGGAAGATGGCAAGTCCGTCTGGTCAGTGCAGGGCACTCATTCCCTCAGTTACCACATGCATGCTGATGACTGCACAGCTCACGAAGGGCACTACTTGTGGCCCATCATGCCCAGAAGCAGTATGGTGGGCAGCACCTCTCGTTAGCCCATAATGAAAGCCCTCCCAAACTGTGCCAGGCACACCTGCTGAAGCTTCAGCGAGATGCAGAACAACTGCTGAACGACAGCGGCAATGATCTTTTCTGCTTCAGCCAGGGTATTGAGGCAAATGGGGACAAGAGGAAGCAGGGGAGGGGTAGGAGTGGTGGTGCAAAGTATATGCTCTGCTACAGCTGTGAGATATAGCTGAAGATGAATCTGGGCTGGAAAGTCTAATGTAAAGCTGCTTTTTATATGTTCCATCAAGTGCTGGATATGGGCTGAGCCCTGTTTCCTCAAATTTGGCCAATTTTCAGAGAAACCTAAAGAACTCAGTTTCTCTAAAAAGGGGGGACTGTGTTCCTTCATCTCCTTTGAATGTGGCCAGGCACTTTACCTGGCTGGCATGGGAACCACTTTGCAGCCTGCCTTTGGGAGCCTGAGTGCTGGGGAGAGCATAGGAAAAACAGCAGCAGCTTGGAAGGTGAGTGTGAGGCAGGAAGATTTTGGATTCCCCTTTGTAAGTGGCTCCGCTGTTAGGATGCAGGCAGGCAGTCGTGGTGGATTGCTCTTTGTGAGCAATTTGAGAGTCTTAAAATCTCTGCATCTCTCAGGTTGGATTTTAGGCATCTGTTTCTTGCTTTGAGTGGGTTAATGGCAAACACATTTCTCATCTTGGCAGTTTGCATTTACTTGAACAAGAACGGCAGCACTGGGCCCCATCTAGACAAGAAGAAAGTTCAGCAGCTGCCGGACCATTTTGGACCAGCTCGAGCTTCTGTTGTCCTGCAACAAGCAGTACAGGCCTGCATTGATTGCGCTTATCATCAGAAAACAGTCTTCTCCTTCTTAAAACAAGGCCACGGGGGAGAGGTCATCTCAGGTGAGAACTGGCCTGCAGCACTTTCCCTTCAGAGATGTCATGGCAAGAATTCGCTCACTGGAAGATGTCTCTCCCAAAGCTTGGTGCAGTCATGGGCCACGGGCAGACAGAAGATTTCTGTCTTCCCTTTCTTGCTGAACATGTGTGTGAGTGAGCAAAGCTGGCGGCCGAGGCAGAGCAGAGCAGTTAGCATGGCTGCAGCACGGCGGCTGGAGAAGGCAGCATGCAGCCCTGGCAGCAGCCTGGGCAGCGATGTGCTTCACCTGTCGTTCCCCAGCACTGCCTGAGCCCCAGGAGGAGGCGGATCGGGTGGGATTTTCAGGACTCCTGGTGGAAAGACACATACCCTGGGTTTTAGTTTTGCTTTTAAGTCCATGCTTGCCCGGATGCTGGGAGTGCAGAATGCCTTTCTGTTCCCTCGAACGCAGCTTCTCCGGTGCTGCAGCCCTGTACCTGATGCTGGGTGCAGCAGACTGGTTGTAGCCTGTCCCGGGGAAGCGAGCTCACCAGCGCTCAGCCAGCAGAAGGCAGTGGCTTTTGTTTGCTCTAGTCTAGACCAGCGATGCTGAGATACAGAAGCTGGCTGTGCAGCCCTGGGCGTAGTCTCCTGCCTTTGCTGGGGGTTTACGTGTTGGGCTCTGTTTGTTTCTGTCTCCAGCTGTGTTTGATCGGGAACAGCACACTCTGAACCTGCCAGCAGTAAACAGTATCACCTACGTCCTCCGCTTCCTGGAGAAGCTCTGCCACAATCTTCGCAGTGACAACCTCTTTGGGAACCAGCCTTTCACTCAGAACAGCCACATGCAGCGGTCACACGAGTACGACCACGACAGGTATCTACCAGGTAGGAGCTGGGGCGGGGGCGGCATTGTAGGGACCCCAGGTGCTCTGTGTCTTAACCCAGGTTTTATCTTTATCTCATGAGGCAGGTGTGTGTTTCAGAGCCCTCTCTGCGGAGTCATTGCATCACACCTCGTGTCATGCACGTGCCCACAGGGCTCTTTTTGCACAGGATTCAGGCTGCCATATTTTCCGCCCGTCGGTCTGATTTCCATCTCTGCCTGTAGGTTTCCGCTCATCCGTACTGTCTCCTTGTCTTCCCTCCTCTACTTGTTCGCAGTCCTTCCTGCTCGCTGTAATCTGATTATAGTGACTTCATCCAGTTAGGAATTATGGTGAAAGACTCTGCATGAGAAACAGAAGAGTGATAACATGCAGCAGGTAAACTGTAATTAGAAACAGAATTAAAACCAAGCAGAGCTGTTTCCACTGTGGCTGTGAACCTGCTGCCAGCAGCCAGCAATCCAGCCCTTGGTGAAAGTGTAGCCCATTCAGGGGTGACGCACACTGCAGCAATCTGAGGCCTAGGTGGCTTTGTTTTTCTTGGCATGGCTAGTGCTCTACTCCATTGAAGCAACACACTTCTGGCAAGATAGGTCATGCCACGATGCAAATTGTCAGGCTGCAAAATTGCTCTTAAGCTAAAGCAGTGGAAAACAAGGAGACCAACAGCTTTCCCCACAGTGGCAGCAACGCCTGGCATGATAGCTGCCCCTCCCCCTGGGCTGGCTGCAGAGGGGAACTACTGACATAGGAATGCCAGTTGTGGAGAGGGTAACAGCTATCTGCATCCTCTTTAGGTAGTTAAGGGTGTCTTGTGTTGATCTGCTCTCCTGTCTTGCTTCCGCCACTGCCTTTCTGCCCCTCAAGTGGCTCTGGCAAGAAAAGCAAGGATTTATAATGTAAAAGTACAAGCACTTAAGAACCGTTCATGTAAAAGTTGCTAAGCAGGAAGCTTCAGGGCAACAGCCTAATGCCACAGTGCTTTGTTGCATCTCTGAAAAGCACAGCGCTCAGGGAAGGGGATTAGCAGCAACGCAAGGAGCATGAGCATCTCGGGGTGACTATTCTCTTCTTCCCCTGTGGCTGATCAGCTGCCTGCAGGCTGAGGCTGTGCAAAGCCATGCCAGAGCCAGCAATGCCAGGGGCAGGGAGCTGTATTGTGCTGGAACAAGAGGAACTGTAGGAATGGGGTTGGCTGCTATGGCAGGTACAGGAACAGCGTGTCTAGGTACAGGGACTGGAGCTTACCGCTCTAGGGACCCCTCAGTTAAAAGAAATCCCCACGTTTCAGTGTGGAAGTATCCTGTCATGAGATAGAGCAAAACCAGCATGGGAGGAAGAAGACCCAGTGTCTTGGGGCTTGGATGGAGAGGTTCCTGCAGCTCACACATGGTTTCTAGCCACCATGAAATATCAGTGGTATCTGCGCCAAGAGCTGGGCTGCCTGGCAGGGCAGAAAAATATAAAGAGCAACATCAGAATTCAGGGAAACTTGGGCAGAACACCAGATAGGACACAATGCTGAGACCTGCCCATCCTGAACTCTTTGCTAGAGTGTTTGCAGGGTTTAAACAAAGGTTAATCACAGGCCAGAGAAGTGATAACACCGAGTCCTGTAGTTCATACCAATGTCTGAGGGCATCTGATCATCTAAGACCTTTCTCAAGCACCTGAAAGAAGATTATAAACATTGTTACCTGCACATCACAGTGGCTTCTGGTGAGGGCAAAGAAAGAGTACTAGCGATTTTGAGAGTTTCAGGCTGATCATGGAAGAATGAGGCTGCACTTGCACATCAGCTTACATCACACTAAGTGCCAAGGTTGCTGTGGTTTCACCTTGAGCTCTGTGTGTCCTGACTTGTTTCCTCTGTGGTACAGGTGCTCGTGTGCTTGAGTGGGACTGGTTCTTCAGAAAACGGTTGCTGCTTCAGACTGGGAGCTGGTCTCAATTCCCAGAACAAACTTGTTTAATGGGAGCTGCACTGTGGATACTGTGGGGGATTCATGTGTGTGCTTGAGGCAGAAGAAGGAAGGTCTGCAGCCCTTTGGCCTTTTATGCTACCATGGAGCTGTGTTGTGGCATTCTGTCTTGCTAAGGCATAATTATGGAAATAAAGGGAAATAGATCAAGTTGTATATCAGTAAACAGTAGATTTGCAAGAAAGCAGGAAATCAATTGCTGTTAATAGAACAGGCATGGACTGTGAAATGTGAACAGGTAGGTCTGACTGGAGCCATTTGAAAACTGGCAGGGCCTTCTGGACCAGTGAGCCTTGGGTGCTGTTAGTACAGGCACCACAGCATACAGTGTTGCTTTAATTAGCTCTGTAGTTCTGTATTGACTCGGTTGGGGTTTTTGGCTTAATATTTTGAAACTATGCTGTAGTTTCTAGCCCAAATTTATTTGTGGGCAACTTGGTATGTGTGTCACCTTGTCTTAACACTGTCTTTTACCTTAGCTTAGTTCTCCTCCTTCTGGCAGTAGTTAGACAGCAGTCAGGTGCGCTTTAGGGGAGCTTGCCTTTTGGCTGCTTTGTGCTTTTCTCATCTAGTGCTGGTTTGAATTGAACTTCATGAGGTGACCAGAGTGCTATCCAGCACTCTGGGGAAGAGCTCATGGGGGCCTGGTGCCACAGCACTGACATCACCATGTTCACAAGAATTGTGTCTGGAAGCTGCTGTTCATCGCTGTATCTCTGTAGCAGCTGATGATCAACCTGTCCTGGTCACGTACCCTGTTCTTTTCATCCGTTACTGTCAACTGCAGGTTCCCAGCTCATGGGACGATGCTTCAAGTGCACATCTGCATTTTGCTGCTGGGCTTCTCTCCTTTCTGTTACTCTGTTCTATGTATAGTTTTTCTGCGTAATTTCAAACGCTACTTTATCTGGCCTAACATGGAAAGATATCAGCAGATTTCATCAGTGAATCTCAAAAATTTGTGTTCAAGTTATTAATAAAAATATTAATTACACTGGATTTGAGAGTGATCCTCAAGAAAAGTAGTTAGAACCTGCTCTCCAGCCTCATGTTCGTGCTCAGTGCCCTGCCAACTGTTTTTCCCCTCAAATCAGATGTTTGTGTATACAACAAAGCTCCTGGTAATCGTCATGTTCTCCATATCAAATGCCTTGCTGAATTCCAGGTAAATGAGATTGACCACTCTTCCTTTGTCTGACAGATCTGTTATTTTCCCATGCTAAGGAAGCTGTTGGGTCAATCTCCTGATGAATGCCTACAGCAGTATGTGCCATGTGTATTTTACTTACCCTTTCCATCAGAACCTCTTACAGCCTTACGGTACTGCTGAGGTCAGATATGAGTATTTCATTGCCAAAATAATTTTTGCCTTTTATTTTCAAAGTTAGCATCGTGTCCAGTCACCCTGAGCAGTGTGTCACTGAGGCTTGTTAGCCTTTGCGGCAGCAGGCCCAGGGTTTCATGTGCACCTCTTTCTTAAGTTACATTTTGGCTTCGTCTGCACCCTCACATTCCCAGTTTGAGTATGTTCAGTTATTTGACTGCCACATCTTAGTCAGTGGTGTGTATTTCTATTCCTTTCCTGTTTCTTTATCCTTTGAGCCTTGCCCCAGGGCTCACCACTGGAAATAAAGGGTGGGACTTGTTTGAATGCAGGTGGATGTGGTAGAGGCACCGACACCTCAGCTAACTGTGTGGGCACACTCTGTAGTCAGGGAGGAGGTACCAGTGCAGTCAGTGCAAGCTACAGCATCTTGAGGTAGGAGCTTTGGCTTGATGAGATGAGGTGAGCAGACTCTCGCTGACCAAAAAGGCAGCCATCCTGACTGCCTTGGATGGCCAATAGCATGAACCCAGGCATGGGCAGATGTGCTCCTCTTCCTCCCCACCAACCTCCCAAGTGAGGTGAAGTGACATATCCCTCAAAGCTGTCCCATCATTTGCAGATTTTTTTTATTTTTTCTCAACTTTTACCTTTCTGCACCATATCCTCTTGCTCTGTGCCCGTGCACTTGTCACTTCTGTAGCTGAAAACACAGTCCTGTCTATTTCTTTGCACTGTGTCAAAAGACAGAATGAGTTACAAAGTTCACTTTGTCCCTGAACTTGAAGCAGACTATGAGCAGGTCCTTTTCATCTCTAGTAAATGATCTTGTTCTCAGCATCCCTCTTGCAGTGAACATTTATCCACTCAGATTTGGGGTCCTTTCCTCCCAGAGTATTTCCTCACTGATGATACACATCCATGATGTTTATGGCACCTTTTGGACTGAAGGTGTTTACTTTTTTTCCTGATGATCCACATCCTGGATTGCTGAGTGCAGCTCTATGTTTTAATCCATTTCTTTATTTTCTTAAAGTTATTCCTTTTAAATCAGAGACCCTAACCTTTGGTTTATTCTTCCATTAATTTACAGTGACCTAATTTCTGGTTCCCTGGGTTATCTTCTACAGCCTGACCTTCTGTGTTTGCATTATTTTCAAAATCAACCATTTTAAAAAATAACCAGAAGCAAAACTTGATAAAACCTTTAAAAAGCATCACCTTTTGTTGTGGTTCTGTGACTCTTTGGTTAAGAAGTTATGCAGTTTTACATTTAGAGATGTCCAGAGACATTAGTAAGAGCACTTGTTTACCATCTCTGTCTGGGCAGTGAATGTTTCTTACAGGGACTTACTCTGAGGGCAGTGTTTGTCTTTCTAATAATGTTACAGTGATTTTTGGTCATACTCATATGGTGTCCCAGGGCCTCGGTATGAGTAGCTTTTCTTTTCCCAAAGGATTTTGATAGATACTTTTCTCTACATTTGTATTTCTCTTTAGTCATCTAAATTGTGACCGCCTGATGCTTCCCACCCATCTGTACCTTTGTTTGATGTGATGCATCTCCCTTGGTGTCTGGTCCCAGTCACTCCCTGCCGTACCCCTTCAGCACCTGTCCCTGCCCCACACCAGCAGCTGGGGCTGCTCCGTGCTGTTGTCCAGCTCCCGGCATTTGTCTGTGAGCATTTCATCCCCCTCTCCCTGCCCACCTTGAACGCTGCAGGCTCACACATGTCGTGCCTGGGGCAGCTGGAAGGGGCCAGTCAGGAGCGTGGGTGGGTGACCTCTCAATTGCCTCTTTGTTGACTATGTCTTGTTCCAATGGGGCAGAGTCTGCCACCCACTGTATCGCTTGCCTGGCTGCTGTTCCCATCTGTGTTAGCACTTCCATTCTCTGTGTCCATCCACCCACTGACACTTTGCGCACAGCCTTTAGCCATCTGCAAAGAGGCGTCTGGCCTGCTGTGTACTATATGGAAAGCCCCATCGTTGGGAAGTATTTGGAGAAGAGCAGCAGCAACAGCTGGGGTGTTCGAGGGATCCGTTTGGGGAAGGATTGGAAATTTGAGTACGATTGAGTCAAGGACTGTGTATGGCACCGAGTGTTTGCAAAATCGTCCAAGGGTTGTTTGCAAATCGTCCAAGGGTTGCGTGCGTCTGAAAGGTGAAGAGTGGGGAGGAGCAGGAATTATGTGTGATGAGCCAAGGGTTAGAACAAAGAGAAATGGAATTAAGTCTATCAGAGGTGATATTTGAGGTGAAATATGGCAAAATGTGGCTAAAATTCTTTGCTAGGTGTCTCACCACCCTTTTTCTCTGATGAATCTTGCAAAACAAACTATAAAATGTTAAGCACTGAGACGTGTGCTGGATTGCAGTTTTAACAGGCTGTTACCAGGCTGGCAATGTGTGCAAGTCTCAAGTGACTTTGACAAGACTGAATTTCCCAGAAAGTCTCCACTCCTAAATAGGGCTTCTTCTCTTTTCCTAGACAGAAGCAGTTCGTTAGACGGCACTCTGCAGGGACCAGGCCGGGGTACAAAGCGATATTCCCAAGATTCCCCTCCATACAGTGCTCCTCTCTCCCCCAAGTTACCAAAGAATGACCGTCACCCTTTGGAAGGTGAGCACAGTCTCTTCCCAAAGCTGGGTGTTCATAGCAACTGGTAACAGATACAGCAGGATTAGATTTGCTGTGCCAAATCAAGCTGTGGGTTTAGGAAGTCTGCTTTGCTTTGTCTCTGGCATGGGTCGGTACTTGGTGTTTCAGAGGGAAGTAAAGAAACTGCTCTGTGCCAAGGCAGGTTCCCCAGGCAGTTGTGTAAGACATGTGGAACACATGGAGAATTCCTTCTAACCCTGATAGTCATCATCTAATACCATATAATCTGGGATTTGGTTACCCGTATTTTAGCTTCCATTGCTATGCATGGCATGAACGGTCATAAAATTGTCCGGTTGCTTCAGTCAATCTTCTTCTGCATTTTTCCATGATGGTTTGCTGCGGTGAATTGTGCAGATGCTGATGTGCAGCTGTATGGCCATGAACCTGCTGCCCTCTCCCAGGTTCCCAGCTTGTTCCCCACAGTCCTCCCTAAATAGCAGGGAGGTCTCAGTAGTGTGTGCTCCACCAGCTAAACCAGATTGAATTCCATGCCACATCATTGCTGCTTCTCGCAGTGTCGGTCAGATAACGCTGGTGCAGATGTGCTGTGCCATGTTTGCAAAAGCTTTTGCAGAAATGTCTTCACTGGAATGTGGTCCTTAGGTGTTACTTGCATGTGCAGGTGGGAGATTTCCAATTGGTCCAGGTAGCTGGAGGACTCCCTGAGCCTGAGCAGGAGTCTGCAGCAGTCTGCACTTCCACCTTTCCTTCTGTTTTGAACCGCAAATGCTCCACCACGCAGTCTGAGATTCAGCCTTACTGAAGCCATTTAATTAATTGGTGATGAAATCTGCCAAGGTGTTAGTCTCAGTTTCTTGTAAGATGTCCCTGGAAAATTGCTGGAGACTCTTGCCTGGGCTTATAGTTCAGTGGCTGTGTGCCCTGTTGCTGTCCCTTTAGAATCACCATTTCCCTGGTTCTTGCGAAGTTTGCTGCGCTTGGGTTGTTGATCCCAGATTTGAGAGTGTGCAGCCTCCCATGCACTGCAGTGTAATTTTAGTCTCCATCCATCACTGCACCTTGTGCCCTTTAGAATTACAGACCCTGTATGAGCACAGCGGATCTGAGCTTGCATCCTGTGATAGACAGTTTCCAGTAGCATTTGTCTAAACTGATTAAAACTGTAGGTTTGCACATAGCTGATGTGAAGAACAAGGTGACATGTGGGACTGTCTTATCTGTTCCAGCATACTGACAAGTCAAAAATTATTCCCTGAGGCCCAGTCTGTTTCTCACCTGTAGGTATGCATACTTTCTGGCCTCCTTGACAGTCTCCTCTAATACATCACCCACTGCACTTAGGTAACCATGAGCAAAGCCTGGCAGCTCCCCCTCTACTGTGCACGCAGCGTTTCACCTGTTGAAGTGCGGTGGTGTGCTCTAAAGGTTAAGAGGCTTTGGCTAGGGGGTATCATACCATCTCCATATTGTCACTGAAGAGAGAAGGCTTCCATAGTGGGCTATTCCAATGAGGAACCTATGTTATGTTATCGACAAGCCTGATTCTTAGTCTACTTCATAGTCTGTTCAGTTATCTCTTGGCCTTTGAGTGGGACCAGCTGTCTGGATGCCTAGAGTACCCCAGTATCTTCTGCAGAAGTAAAGACAAGTGGGCAGAAGGCATGCCTTCGTGTGAGGGTGATGATCCTGTTGGTGTGTGAACATCCTAGAGCAGCTTGGTCTTGTTCTCTTCTTGGTCCAAACAGGGGGTGTACAGGGCAGGGAGAAGTGAGGTGCATTTCCAAACTCCATCTAGAAACTCATTTTTATCCCACAGCTAAAAGTCTACTATTCAACCTCCCCAGCCATGAAATTAAAGTACAAGCATTTCGGAGGGTATGTTTCAAGAACTTGAGCCTGAAATAGTCAGGTATTGACTATTTGTCGAGCACGGAGGTTCGTCTCCTGGCGAAGAACTCCCCCAGCAGAGCCTGTTCTGGCTTCAGCAGTATGACAGAGAGCAGTACTTGAGCAGGTTCCAGTTTGCCAAATGGAAGGCAGTGAGTAGCAGCGGGAAGTCTTTGTTCACCGTGCCTTGGCAAGAAATCGGAAAGATGAGGAGCGAATCTCACTTCCTACATTGTTTTTCCTCTTGCATCCAGTGGCATTTATGTAGCTTTTTGCTAAAAAGCTGCAGTTCCAGCACAGTGGGGACCTGCTTTTCAAAGGCTATATAATTTGTTGGAAACAGTGGGTGTTTAGTAGTTGTGCAAATCAGATTTATGCTTGTGGCCAAACTCCATGTTTTAGCAGTAAAATGACAGTCTTGAATCTATAGCACTGTTTGTTTAATTAAACTTTAATTATCTGCTCCCTGCCTCTCCACCACTAATCGTGGCATGTTTTCCTACAATGCTCCAAATGCATGCCTTTATTTAAAACTAGCAGCTCATGTAAAAAAATATACCCAAGAATTAACCACCTCCTCCTCACTCCTCAGGTAGTTAACACAGATGAAAGGATTCTGGACAGTGTATATGCACTTGCAGAAGCATGTTGTCTTGTGCTACAGATGATTCACAGGGATTCCCCTCTTGCCTTGTTTCCCTCTCCCCTTTCTGGAGGTATCATTCATCTGAGCAGTTCTCTGTGTGTTTGTACTTTCAAGAAAATCCTAAATCTCCCTTCTGTCGACCCTGCCAAGAAACCTCTGGCTCTGCTGCAATATTTAGAGCCCAACCAAGCACTTGCCAGTCCAGAAATAGGTAACCTGAGGATGAACATTCAGCTTCAATTCTACCTCTTGGGCAAAACAAAGTAGTGCTGCCTGGTTGCCTGGCCTCATCCTCCTCTTCAGATGGGTGATCACAAGCACGTGTGAGAACATGATCACATATTTGAAGAATGCATCACAGCTCATTCACATCAGAGAAATGGCAGTGTGTTAATTGTTGAGTTAAATATTTTCTGAGGTTGAGTTTTTGATCCTTGGCGCTGTACTGACATGAACCCCTGCACGTGGCCTCCCAGCCTCCCAAGCAGCAGTCTTTGCTAGCTGAGCCCAGAAATTCCTTCTGCTGACACAACCCCTCCTCTGTGAGCATTGGGGTCTTCACGAGCAGCTTGATGCACACATTTGCCTGACCCAGCATGTCTGGGGCACGTGTCCTGGCGCTCCCTGTCAAGTTGAAGCTGTGCATCACCTTGCAGAGGGCACCGGGCTTCCTTGGAGGAGGGAGATACGCGGCACAGACCTGTTTCCATGCCCACAGCCACTGTCCTGTCACAGAGCACCCAGACCGGTGCAGAGGGCTGTATCCACACCCCCTCTCGTGCCTCTATGCTTCCCTGTGAGACAGACATCGCCCTTTTGGACAGATGTTTAATGGGAAGTGGTTTGGGGTTTAAGCAAAACTGTCCTGTTGGAGAGGAGGCCAAATGTAGTGGGTGGGAAGACTCCTGTGAAGTGCCAGGGGTATAAGTCGCATCCCCCATGGGTCTGTCCAGCCTGGGACTGGGAATCTCTATCTTTACATCCAGTCTTATACTGAAATGGGATGGTGGGAAGGTGGTGCAGGAGTGAAGGAGAGGTCTGAAGTTACTCAGGAATAGCCATGAGTCAGAAAGCCTTCCTTTATGCAGAGAGAGCAGGCAAAAACCCATGTACCCACGCAGGAAGTTAGTGACATGTGGGCCAGCACAGGTCACCCAGGGAATTAAAGTCTTCATACCAGTCCTGCTTCAACATGAGATTTTAAGGATGTGCTGCTACTTTCTGAGAGAGTCCCAGCGACCTAAAAGCAAAGAAAGGCAGAAATGCCTCAGGTGCAGAGTACCAAAGCCCACAAGGGTTGCAGTTACGCAGGTGATAACCTCACATCTGCCTCACTGAACTGCCAAACAGCGAGACAAGGGGGATGGTTCCATTCCGCAGCCTTACGAGATGAAGCCGGGGCGGGTGTGGGCTGGCTGCCTCCAGATGCACTTGCCTCTGGGATCTCTGCTCAGAGACAGCAGGACCACTGAAACCAGATGATCCAAATTCACAGAATAGTCCTGTAGTTCATAGAAACCAGAGAAAATAATGTGCCCTCAAGAGGTTGCCCCATCTGGTGGGGCCCAACCTCTGCAACACTCAGGTACTGCTTCAGGTTCTGGCAAGCTGCATCTTCACTGAAGCATGGCATCAGCTTAGCAGGAAAGTTTGGGAAGATCTCAACAGCTTTGTGTTCTCATGAGCTGCAGTATCAACTCTGCACCCTTGCCACCATCCCATTTCAGCACAACCTCGCTGTGCTGGCTTCTCAGCTGCTGCTCCTGTGGTCTGGGAAGTGCCAGGGAAGAAACCCAGGGCTTGGCTTGGGCAATTGCTCAGGTGCCTTCATCCTTATCCCCTATGGTGGTGTTTGAGGGGCAGGAGCTCAGGACTGTGTGCTGCCCTCAGGGTCTCTACAGACACTGGTAGCTCCCAGCCTGATGTGGTGGCCCAGCCTAGAGCGCTCAGGCAATACACCTCATTGTAGAGCTGCTTTCCTTTTTGGCTGTAGGAACTTGCCAAGTATTTCATAATAAAGAACAAAGGTATTTGGACATGACTCATGGGGTGCCAGGCCACCTGGACTGAGACTAGCTTGTGTGTGCCATAGTAAAGTCTGCAAACCTGTGGTCCCAGGATGGAGCTGTTACAGTGCAGCAGCAAAGGGAGATCTTGCTGGCTCAGCTCATACAACATATCACACAGGCTAGTTTCCTTACCCACCCAACCCCAGTCATAACAGTGCCCTTGACAGCTGAAAATTAACTATTTCAGGAAGAGAAGGTGAGGAAGCCAGTCTTGCACTGGGACCCCTGCCTGGGGAAACCCCTTTGCTTTGTCCTTCCTGCACATGTCTCAGCAAAGGGTGTTTGTTGGTCACCAACTTTAGGTTAGGCAGTGGAAAAGGCCCCAGCAGCATGTCAGCAAGGGTGTGCAGCTGGTCACCAGCACAGAGGATCAGCAGGGTGTGAGAGTGTGCCCTGGCAACTGAGCTGCTCAGAGGAGCCTGCTGCTCCCTCCTGCTCTGCATGTATGCTGCTGTCCGGGCTGGAGCATGAATCTTGCAAAATATTCCCCCCAGTCCCAACTGCCTGGTACATTACATTGCATGTTAATACTGGTGATGTGCACGGGCAGCCTCCTCTCCCCACTCAGGGCTGTCATGCGAGTCCTGTGTCTGCTGACATCTAGAACAGGCAGCCCTTCCCTGCCTGCTGTCCCGCTGCCACAGAAGGGCCTGGGAAGCAGTAGGGACACAGGACTGCAAGCAGGGACTGGTGGTGGCATTAACAGAGTAGCTGTTGCTCCAGCCTGGGTAGCTAGCTTGTTGGACTGGCATGCGCCAGGCAAGCAGCAGACTGCAGCGCTTTAGCAGTGCCCATTTTAACTTCTGTGCTTTTGAGGAGAGCACCGATGTGAGGTTCAACCCTGCTGTCACGTCTGAGTGCTGCCCTTGCTGCTGTTCTGCTTTCTGCTACCGAGCGGTAACTGGGCTGCGTGGCGTTCGGGTGCACTGACTGCAGCTTGGTGCGTTCCAGGTGAAACCTTTGTTCTGGGAGATGGCCTCCCAGGGCCCTTGGAGCCTCGCCTGGACCCCATGGACTCTGCCTTGAACTCTGTCAATTCATCCAGCCACTGCAGGAGCTCCAGAGACTATCGCCTGCAAGGATACAGGCACCTGCACCAACCCTCTAGCCTCACCCAGGGCAGTACCTCTGCCTTGCGTAGGCTTAGCTCTGGGGGTAAGAGAGTTAAGAAGCCAGCCCTTCAATTGTAAATTTGGCACTAAAGGGCTTTTCTAACTTCAGCAAGTACCAGAGACTGGCCTCTGCACTGTTAAACAGGTAGTCTGTTAGGTTTAACCATAGCTCTAGAGACACGGCAGATGGGTGGGTGGAAATATAGAGAGGTGATGCTTGCAGGGGCACGTGGTGACTAGGTGGAAATGGAGGTCAGCGGAGAGGAACAGGTAGGCAGGAGCTGAACTTGCAAGCATGGGCAGGGGGCTGTCAAAGCGAGAACTGCCTGATGAGGCTGGAAGCTGGGGCAGGGGTCAGGAGTATGGACCTATGCATGAATGGCGCTTGTTTGTATGAAGGAATAGGTACAGGAGACCTGTTCATTTCAGTCCCCTCAGCACGTGTCAAATGCAGGTGTTTGCCTCTAGAAAGATCAGGTTGCTGATGCCTTGATCCATCTGCCTCCCCCCACGTCTGTGCATGCAGGCAGAGAACTGAAACAGCGGGCTGTGCCGAGGTGGGCGCGTTGGGAACGGGACTTTTGTTACCTCAGGCAGTGCTTCAGGATGACAGAATTTGACGTATTGGCTCAGTCCATCAGAAAACGCAGCTGATGAAAACAGAAGCCAGCTTTGCCGTGTTAGATTTGCTAAGGTGGTGTTTGGAGCAGAGGAGCAAGGGGAGAAATGTGTTGTGGAGAGAGAAGTGGGACTGGAGGATTGCTTTCTGCAAAGGTGGGGATCATCAGCAGATGGGAAGAGTGGGAACGAGGAGTGGCAGACTCAGCCAAAGAGGGAAATAGGGTTTAGAGTGAGGAAAAGGGCTCAGTATGGAAGGCTGCCCTCAGAGTAAGGCCTGAGGAGAGACAATAAGGCTTTGGTGCTAGACCTGTACCACAAGAATCTTGGGGACACAGCTGGGATGTGCTCCTCATGTTGTCTCTTGCCGTTGCTTTGAGAGGAGACTGAGCAGTAGATGAAGGGTGAATAACTGCTGGAGTGATGCTCCGGGGTGCTTGGAGTAACGGCTGCTGTCCTGCTGTTGCCCCCAGGTTCAGACAGATACCTTGGATCGCGAGACATCTCGCGGCTGAGCAGCCGCGACCCCTCATCCTGGACAGTCGAGGAGGTGATGCAGTTCATACGAGAGTCGGATCCACAGCTGGGACCCCACGCTGACCTGTTCCGAAAACATGTGAGTAGGTCTGGGGGTGTGTATATTATATGTGGGAGGGGGAAAGTCATCGCACAAGGAAAATCTAGGACATGTGGAAGAATGACAGCACTTTGTACCAGCTGGAGTTTTCTGCTAAGAAAAGCATCCTCGTGATTCCTGCTCACACTGTGTTCAGGCTTGGGATCCTTCCACTCAGAAATCGTCGAAGTGAAGACGTGGCAGCCCAGCTAAAGCTCAGGCACTGCTGCCTTTGTGCATGCAGAGAGCTCGGCTCTTAGCTGGGTTTGAGCCCTAGCACTGAAAACACAAAACCCTGTTCATCTGGAAGTCCCAATATTCACCATGTACCAAGTTTCTCCTGGCAAGAAATATGTTCCAAGTGGAATTCCTGGGGTGTGTTGCTGCTGAACTCTCCTGTTCCCTGTAAAAAAGAGTCTCCAAAGACTCTGGTTCTTATGCATATCTTCGAGTATGAAATAGCTGCAGACATGCAGCATGGAGTTTGTATGATTGCAAACACAAATTTTGGCAGCTTCATGTCCTGATTCCTGCCAGCCAGTTCGTCTTCCCTCTACCTTTTGGTTGAGGCCACATTGTATCTGGTAATGCTTATGAAGTCAGAAGAGCAGCAGGAGAAAACACCCATCTCCCCAGGCAGGAGGCAGCTGGGATGCTGCCTGCTCCATGCTGGGCTGAGACAACCCTCTCTGTTGTTTTTTTTTTAATTAGTTCTGTTCTAGAACCAGCAGTAATTGAGAAGTGTTTTGTTTTAATTATGCAAGAGAGTGCTCAGCTCTGCTAAGGGATGAAAGCCCCGTGTATTGGCAGTCCTGAGAAGGAACATCACTTTCATCTGAAGAAGGTAGAAAAGTAGAACAAACCTGGTACTGGAGTGTCGTGGTTTAACTCCGGCTAGCAAAATACCATGGAGCCGCTCTCACAAATCCCCCCTCCCCTCCTCCAGCAGAGGGGAAGAATTGGAGGGAAAAGACAAGGAAGCTCGTAAAATTGAGATAAGAACTATTTACTAATTGAATCTAAATATATACAAATACTACTATTAATAAGTAATTAAGATAATAGAAAATAAAACACATGATACAGTATGATACCATTATGATACAGTTGCTCATCACCCACTGACCAATGCACAACCAGGTGCTGAGTAATGAGAGTCAGACCCAGAGAGCCCGAGAGCTGGAGCCCGAGAGCTATTGCAGCAGATTCTGAGTGCACACTATCAGTGATAGCATGACCGGGAAAACTAAACAAACCCACCAACTCCCTCACAAACGAGCCAGCACAGGAGTTAGCAAAGCAGCTAACGCAGGAGTCAGGGGGAGTGTTAGCAAGTGCCAGGAAGTAAACAAGCAAGAGAGTGAGAGTAATGACTCCGAGACCCCCTCCCCACCTATGCCCCCAGCATGATGTACTGTGGAATGAAATACTCCCTTGGGCAGCTGGGGTCAGCTGCCTGAACTGTGTGTCCCCTACACTGCCTGTAGCGAGACAGCAAGAGCTGGGAATGCAGCTGCAGGATCAGAAGCAGAGAAAGGCCTTGAATTCAGTGCAGGCATTGCCCAGCGCCAGCTGAGACCTTATCAGTGGTGCTCTCAGCATCCAGGAACACAGCTTCCTAGCAGCCACAGTAAAGACAGTTAACTCTTTCCAGACTGAACCCAGCACATGGAAATTACTGGAGATCTCACCAAGTGTGAGACCTGTTTGAGCATCGACACAGGACAGGGTTTGTGTTGTTCGAGGTTGTGATTTTTTATTTTTCATTTATTAACATTTTCTGCATGGCAACCTGTCCACTGCGAAGCTCTGGGCCAAGCCTGGACCAGGTCAGGAAAGGAGTACTGTAAGGGACTGGAAAACTTCCCCTCCTTCGGTGCAAAGCTATTCTGTGGTGATTTTGAACTTCGTGATCCCTCCTGTTGTCCCAAAACCTGGGTTCTTTCACCCAGTGTGCCATCAGTCAATTTGCACACAGAACTATTTATTTCCCATCTGTGCAGAGATGGGAGCTTGGTAGCATCTCCACAAAGCCATCACAGCTTGATGCAAATAGCTGTGGCATATTTATCCTGTTCAGCAAACATCAAGATCCATCTTTTTCTACACTCCTGGGTTAGTAACTTAGTGCAGCAAAGCTCACTGGTTAACTGTACTCTCTCCTTCTGCTTAAAGGCACAGTGTCCTTTTAAATCAAGGCACGTGCTCACTGTGGGCTGGTCTTGACTGGGGAGGGGGTGTTTGAGTTGGTGGTCTCCATCTCCCCCTGCCGCCTTTACCTTTACTGTAGTTACTGTTGACTTTGCATCTTGTGGCAACCATCCAGTTTCTGGTGCCAGGATGTTCCCTTTTATCAGTCTTCAGCTCCTCTTCAAGGGCACAGTTGGCAACCCCTATTAGTCCTTAATTCCCCTTCAAGGGTACAGGCATTAACAAGGCACGCAGGTTAGCAACCAGTTCCCTGGTTTGCAAAATATTTGGCTTGTTCTTCCTTAGTGGAAAATTCTGTTTTCTACAGTACAGCCCTCCTGCCCCTCAGCGAGGGACACTCCTGGCTCAGCTGTAAAGCACCAGATATTCTGAAACCTGTGATATTGAAACCAGCCCTCCTGGTGATGAGATGTTCCACCAGCATCCCAGCTCTGCCAGCTGCTGGAACTTTGCTTAGAAACTGAGAACTCTGATTTGCACGCAGTGGCGCTTCCCCTGGGTTTGCAGGGTTCGGTCCTTGCCTCCTCTTTCAGCCTTGACATCAGGGTGTGTGGGTCATAACACATCTTCTCCAGGAGATTTCTCCGGCAGTGGGAGGATGATGCTGTTGATTGAAAGACTGCTCCCTGCACTGCCACTACCTCCATCACTCCCTGTCAGGGAAACCCCTCTCTTTGCCTTCCTCCCTTCAGGATCTGGGGGTGGGCTGTGCATCACCCAGCAGATTTCCTACCACCACGTGGGGAGACAGGGCTGTACCCCTGTGCTCAGGCAGGGCGGGATGCGGAGATGCCTGCACTGGGATGGTGCCATTGTGTGCAGCCCACCTCCAGTGGTCATCAGTCTGGGCACGGCCTGTCTCAGTGGGCAGTGTTAGGGCTTGCAGGTGCAATCACCAGCGCTGTTGTTTCCCCTCTTGCAGGAGATCGATGGGAAAGCCCTGCTCTTGCTGCGCAGTGACATGATGATGAAGTACATGGGGTTGAAGCTGGGGCCAGCCCTGAAGCTCACTTACCACATCGACAGGTTAAAACAAGGCAAGTTCTGAGAAGGATGCTTGGCAGGACGGACCCTGGAAGCTCCGCTCCTGGCCATCCATACCCACGCTCGCCTGCCGACAGGTACGCATGCACACACACCTATTTACGCTGCAGACGGACACCTCGCCGACACCCCGGCCCCGCTGCAGGGGTCCGGCTGCCCGCCCGCCCCTGCGCCAGCGGTCAGTATCCAGCAGAAGCCCGGGAGGAGGCTGGAGCACAGTTGGCACTGGGACTTAGCACCACGCTTGTGGGCATCCTGTTGGAAGTGGAGGGTCTCTCCTTGCGGCCCAGCCAGCGCTTCTCTACGGGCTTCTTGTCCTGCTGCCCTGGGATGGAGCAGTGGCTCTGGGCAGAGCCAGGAGACTGGGCTCCTGTGCTGGCTTCTCTCCCTCTTGCTGTGACTCGTGCTCCTGGCCTTGCCTGTTCGGGGCAGCCCTCAGCTCCTGTCCCCTCGGAGGGGTGGTGGGCCAGTGGAGCTGGACACTTTGCACTTTGCCAGGCAGCCTGGCTGTGAGGGCGAGAGTGCCTCCAACCAGCCTTTGGCCCCTGTAGCACTGTAGCACCACAGCAAGCTCAGAGCAATGACTGCCCCCGTCCCTGTCTTCCACACTGTGGGGAACCCAGCCACCTGTCCCAGGGACCACTTGCCTCCTGAGCACTGCCTTCCCTCAGCTCCCGGCCTTCCTCTGGCTCGGGATGCTGGGACGGGGATGAAGGCCCCGTATTTATTTCTGATGGCGCTGTCTGGGAGCATGGAGCGAGCTGTGGGAGAGCTGAGGAGCATGGCTGGGCCTGGCATACCCATGGCAAGGGTGGGCATGGGTGGCCGTCAGAGATTGGCTGGATGCTGCAGGACTGGACTGATCCTTCTCTCCTTTCTTTCTTTTTTTTTTTTTTTTTTTTTTTAATTTTTTTTATAAGGAGTTGTTTGTTTAAAATGCTGAAATGATTTTTCTACCTGTTGTTGAACTTGCAACTCTTGGAGATGTTTAGCCAGAGATGCAAAGGTTCATCTTTCCAGAGGCCCTCCTGGTCCACTGGTCTTTCAGTCCGTCCCAGCTCAGCGTGTGCGAGAGGGTGTTGGGTCTGGCATGTGAGAGCGTCCCGCTGCGGTGACCTGTCCTCGCGTTGCTCTTCCTGCGAGAGCTTTGCCCTGCCTGGTGGCACCTGTTTGTTTGAGACAGTCTAATGTATTTATTTCTGATGGCACTTGAGGGGTAACCCGCTGTCCCAGGCATGTTACTGCAAGAGGAGCATGGAGTGGAGGCCACTCCACCGTGCACCCTGGGCAGTGCTGCCAGGCTGGGGGCTGCCTGCGGGGACAGGGCTGTGTGGTCCCTGGAGTGTCACCTGCCCCGGCCATCCCAGGCACGCGCCCACGCATGCACCCACCGTCAGCGCACTCCCGCACGCACACACGCTTCCTTCCTGCAACCACCAAAGGGCTGGGACGGGGTCTCCACTGCAAGCACTTCTGTCTCCAGCTCACCCTGTGCATCCAGAGCAACGTCTTACACCCTCTTCCCTGCCAACCTTGAGGGCCCTAGCGAGCAGCAGAACGGGTCCCCGGGGTGAACAACCCTCCAGTTTCTTGTACTGGGTCAGGTTTACCCCTAAGGGGAAAAGTTGCAAAAAAAACCCCCACCCAACCCCAGAGCGATAAAAAGGCATTTTGTTGTACAGCGACGGTCCCTGCTGCTGTACCAGCATGGTGGGAGGGAGCTGAGGCTCCAGCCACTCGTAGAGCCCTGTTGCTCGCAGCGTTGGCCCCGGGATGCTCCTCGTTTCTACCTGACGCTGATCCCGCTGGGCTGCTGCAGACGGGTCCCCGTGCGGGGTCAGCCAGTGCTTTCCTCTGCACTTATTTTACATTGATCTGTTTATAAATAAAAGGATAACGAAGTTCCTCCCTGCTGGTTGTGTGTGCACCGATGGGAGCATTTGGCTGGGCCTCCAGCAGTGTGTCCTGACCGGCGCCTGCCGTGTGGGGAGCCTGGGGAGCTTGGGGACAGGGAGTGGGGTGTTGCTTCAGGACAAACCCCTGGCTGCTCCTGCCCTGCTGTTTGTGGGAGAGCTGGGCCAGACCTGGGCTGAGAGAGACAAACCAACAGGAGCAGTCTGGTGATGCGGTGGGTGAGGGCAAGTTAGTGATGACAGCTTGGCACTAACGGCTTCTGCCCGCTCTGCCCTCAGCCCCCCGACACCCCCAGACTCCTGCTTGCTGCAGCTCGCTCAGTGAAACACAGGAGCCTTCAGTGTTTCCTGGTCTCGCCCAAAGCAGCTGTTGGCTGGTCTCCAGGCTGGTTTTCCCCAGGAGCGACCCCCAGCAGGGAGCACTGTGGGGCTCCACCCCCACCTTCACAGTGCTGGCATGGAGCCCTCCAGCATCGCCAGTTCAGGTCCTGGAGTGCCCAGGATTGGCAGTGCAGCGGGCAGAGGCTTTCACAGTTCGTTGTTCCTGCCTGGAGCTTATGGAGCTCGTGGAGCTCCTGCACCCTGGGGGGTGTTGGGGCGAGGAGCAGCCCCTGGCTGGAGCCCCTGACCCATCACTCTGCAAACGCACCTCTAATCTGCCCATTTTGCCCTGTAGAGGTGCCCTGAGGCAGGTACAGGGTGGGCAGCCATCCCCACAGCCAGGTGATGGGCACAAGGCCCGGGAGGGGGTGACCAGCCCTGAGCCCCCTGCATTGCTCGCCAACTCACACACTCGCTGTGGCCATGGTCCCCACATTTGGGCAGCTGCGGTTCGGCCGGGAGTGCCTGAGGGCTGCTCCATCCACATGGGAGGGAGCTGAGGGCGTGGGTGGGCAACATGGAGGGGCCAGAGACTGAGGGGGCCCATCCAGGCACACCCACGCTGGGGGCACCTACACCCGCAGCACATGCCAGCCGCTCTGCGTGTCCCCTGGGCTTGGCAGGGCTGCCCCCCTGCCCCATGGCACGAGGCCATGGTGGTGGTGAAGCCACCATGGGTCCTGTGGGGAGCCTGGGGCTTGAGTCCTGGTGCGGGATGGCCTGCACCTTGTGGCATCTCCCCAGGGGGTGGTGAGGGAAGGTGCCCATGGTTGGAAGGGGCAGGTGAGAGGCACCCAGGGAGGGCAGTGAGGTCTGGGCTGGTACTGGGGGTTCAGCACCAAGTGAGGTGGGAGAAGCACCCCGGCCTCTCCTGCAGCTGTGGCTTCATGCTGTGGGGTCACCGGGCACCCCAGCGCCTCAGGCCCAGCCCCACGGCCAGTGCCTCCCCGGGACAGCTGTGAGTGCATGTCCCAATGGCTGCAGAGCCCGGGTGGCAGCTGGACCCAGCCCTGCTTAGGCTGGGCCGAGGCCTTGAGGCTGAGGCTCCATGTGCGGGGGGGGCTGTAGCAGGTCCCACTCTGACCATGCTCCCACCCCCAGACAAGCCCCAGGTGGCACATTCCATCTGTAAAACTGTCACTGCAGCTTCTGCCCATTGTCGAACACCCGTCCGTGTTGCAGCCCCAGCCCAGCCGAAGCTGCAGCCCAGGGCAGGCACGAGAGGAAGCTGCTGGGGGGGCTTGCAGGGCTGCCCCCTCTTTCCCTCCACCGCAGCTGTCCAGCCCCGGGGCGAGGGGGCTGGGGGGGGGGTTACCGACGTGCCCATGAGTCCTCCCTTAGGGCAAGAGCGCTGGGCTGGCACCCGGTGCCCAAGGAGGGCTGCGGGGTTGGTCGTGGGGGGAGCAGAGTCCTCTTCCCTGCTCTCATCTCTGCGGGAGCGACCACAGCCCCGGGCAACCAGCTCGGGCTTGATGACCATGTAATTAACATCTGCCGAGCAAAGGCACGGCCTTGGAGCCCCCAGGTCCCTGGAGGCTGCAGTCAGGATCCATCTGGGGGAATGGCTTCCCCCCTCCACCCCAGAGCCCCAGGCAGGAACCCCAGCTGCCCCAGAGCTCACCCCACTGAGAGTGGCCCTGGGACATGTCCCTAGGGCAGCTTTGGGCTGGGGGCAGCCAGTCAGTGAAGCCCCTGCCCAGGCTCGGGGAGCGCAGCCGCTGCCCACAGCCAGTGGCAGCAGCCACAGTTCTGCAGCCCAAAGGCTCAGGGCGCATCCCCCCACCCCTCGACAGGCTGGCTGGGGAAGAGGGAGCAAACCATCCCACGGGCAGCCTGCAGCGTAATTCCATTAAAAACGGATGGTTTTCTGCCCTGCACAGGCCACAGGCTCAGTCCAACCCCCCCCCCCGGCAGTCTCCACTGCTGGTGGGAACAGTGCAGAAGCCCCAAAATTTCAGCCACACTTTGGAAATAGGTGTCTAAAAACCACAGCAAGTCCGGCCAACAAAACCTTTTTTGGTTTACACTGGATTAATTATTTAAAATTAAGACAGGAGTGTACTTCAGCCCTTTCCCTCCCTCTGAGCTACGGCAGTAACAGCCCAAGTTCTTGGCTAGTGACCCATTTTATTACAAATAAGCATTTAATGAGCGAGGCAGTTGCAGTTTTGACCAAAATGAAAACATTTCAGGAGAAAGAAAGTCAGTTATGGGTCAAGAATGACCCCACTGCTGGACCGGCCCTTCACAGCCAGCGTTGGTTCCAGACAGAGCATCCTGATGCGGTTGCCATTTCTGCAGCGCTGGCTTTGGCACACACCAACACGCAAAGCTTTCCAGGCTAAAAGCAGCTTTACAGTGTATGCTTACAGTGGTTGAGGAAAACAGCAAGAGGGGCTGTGTGCAGGACCCCTTTCGGTGGTGCAGGACAGCACTTAATTCAGTTTGGCATCAGACCCGCCGTCAGTACTCTGCCAGGCTCCAGCCCTACAGCCTGCACTGAAGGCTCTCCGTGTATGACCCTTCAGGCAACTGACCCTTCTGTGCTACCAGACACCAAAACCCGCATTGCTCTCATTGCAGCAAGAGGCAAAGGGGGTGGGGAGCAAGCACACTCCCCCCCCCCCTCCCCCCAGAACTGAGCTCCCCCAGCCAAGTAGTACAGCTGGCAGCTCAGCCAAGCACCCAGTAAGCTCAGCAAACGGGCTTCTGTACTGCACCGAGCATGAGATGCGGGCTCCGACGTGTACAAACAAGGCGAGGAAGGCTCCGCTTCGTCTCAGTGAGAAAAAACATCATGAGCTGCTGAGTCCAAGGCAAATCACGATGGAGCTGTTGAAGGCAGCACATGGAAGCAGCTCACCACCGCCTTCGCTGTAGCTCTCCCTTGATGCAAGGAGTTGGCATTTATCAGGGCAAGCAGCAGCAGCAACGCCAAATGCTGGCGCAGAAAGGGCAACAGTTGCACCGGGTTTCAGGCAACGACGGGCTTCGCTGACCGTTTGCGTTTGGTTTTCTGTTCCCCCCCCCCCCCCCGCCCCCACCGACCCAAATTAATCAATCCCTGCAGAGTAACACCTCAAAGTCAAGAGCTGATCACATTCCAGATCAACTCCCTTCCAGGAGGAGTTTCCTGGTTAAAAGTTCATTGCCGGCAATGAATGCACCAAGACCACCAGTGCCAAACGTATTGAAATGCTACTGGAAAAAAACCCAAACCCAAAAAAACCCAAAAAAGAACAAAACCTTCCACGCCCAACAAAAAAAAACCCAAAACCACCCAACCCAACTGCCTGCGCAACACTGAACAGGGCCAGCCTCGGCAGCACGGCACGGCTCGCACGGAGCGAGGCCCCAGAACCCAGCATAACGTCAGCTGCGTAACGTCACCAGCAGGTACTGTGGCCTGCTGAGGGAGCGGCAGAGCTGGAGAAAGCAACTTGGCTTGTTAGCGTCCAGGACACAAGCTCATGCCGGCATTACCTGCGTTAGGAAGTGTGAAACGGGATTCTCCCCACCCATCCAATGCCATCCCCCCATTTGCTTTTTATCTCCAAGATGGCGCTAACTGAAGGAAGTCTGGAGGTGCATGTGCTGCAGTGAGCTCTCCTCCAGAAATAAATAGAAGCCACACGGAAAGTAACAAAGGACAGAAGAATTCAGGAAATAAAGGGACAGGACTTTGTAACGAAAACTGTAAGACCGTAACTTAAGAAAGCCCAAAGCTGACAGTGTTCAAGCTATTGCTGTAGGAATGCCTGGAAAATCTAACGACTCTTCAGCAAAGCCGCATCTGGAGAAAAAGAGAAAAGGAGCAGGAATTATTGACAGTGAATAGCAACAGTCCGAGTCTTACATACATCACCCAGGAAAACCTAACAAATGGGACCTGACAACACTCCTCTTCCCAGGATAAAGGATATCTTAGTTTCACATGGGCACTGTGGCAACAGTACTACACCCCTCCGAAAGTCCGCTCCTTCTAGAAGTCAGTGTTTAAATAAAACACAGGGAGTGAGCACTGCTAAGCTAAAAAGTAATTTCATGCCCTTCCCAGCACTGTCCGTGGCCCGTACCAAAGGGAAATCACTGAGCTGCAGCTGTTGAGGGGGGCACCGAGACATGCACCAGCAGGCCAGCCAGCCGCACAGGGACATGCCACAGACAGCATCACCTTCCCTAGAGTTTCTTCACCGGGGACAGCCTCCAAGCTGTCAGGTATCACCGCAGCACCCAGACAGGTCATGCTAAGGAGCATACCAGATACTGTCCACAAGCCAAAGGCTCAGAGTATCTTCAGAAGCTTAAACATTTACAGAGAATATTCATCAGCTTTTAGCTTGCTGCTGTACCAGATCTGGAACAGCCCAGCACCCAGCGATCCCAGCTACCTTCAGCACCGCAACAGCCCAGGCCATGACCAGGGATGGGGATGCACTGCTGTGCTAGACTACGGCTAACCCTTCTTTCACTCTGCAGTTAACTTTGGAAGCATCTGTTGTATGAAGGGGGACGAGAAGAGCTGGACATCCTGGGTCCCCTGGCATTCAGCAATACTGCTCATACTCAGCATGCGTGTGCACAAATGCTGCTTAACTTCCCCCGAAACCAGGTGGAGCAGTGGGGAACAGCATTATGTCCGCAATCACCTACCACACAACCGAAAAAGTAAACTAAAAATTAAGGCTACCTTTCTTGCTGGGGAAGTCTGAATGCCAGGTTTTGGGGTCCCCCCTCCCAGACTGGATTATATACATCCAATTTTTGCATCCACGTGACATCTGCAGCAGCTATTACAGCTCAGATCTCAAGCCCACTGGTTTGACAGACAAACTTGCTGTCTCTCGAGATGCAGGAGAATAGCTTTTTGGAAAAACGTTCTTTGCAACGGTGACAGATTGCTCCAAAAATAATAAACTTTCTAAATCCAGTAACCCCCTCGCTCAGCTTTGCCTCCATTGTCAAGTGTCTGTGCTGTATTTGCACTTTGTTTCTTTATTCCAACTGCAGCTCAAACTTCTGCAGGTATTTTTACACTTCGTTACGAGTCAGTTTGCTAAGGAAGTACCCACCCACACCTGGCACAGCCCAACAGTCACCACGTGTGAGCACCAGCACTTCATGTGGAATGCCAGTTTTCTGCCAACCGGTGTGAAACATTCACAGGCCAGGAGGAAAGACTGGGCAAGGAATTTTTCCATAATGAAAAAGGTTGAGGTCATTAAAAATTACCAGGAATCAGTCATGATTTATTGATGGAAACTTCAGCTCTGTTATCTCCAGGTCAGGCGAGCTGCTGCCACTTCTGTCGCTGTAGGTGTCCCTGCAGAATTCAGAAAGATTTTGTTTGACAGAGATCAAGTGCTTTATAGACCCAGCTTTGCATCAGGAATTAGTGGTGCATGGCAGTAAGTGCTGCTGGCTGAGGCTGAAAAGAAAAGCACACAAAATTCCTCATACTCTCCCTTTGGAAGCTCTCCCTTTGGAAACAGGGCTGAGTCATCATAAATTTTAAGGTTTGTGAATGAAAATTATTATACATATAATAAGCATTTTATAAGGCAAAGTTTATTCTAAATGAAATTCATTGAGTAGGAAATGGAAGGCTGGTTAACCAGCCATAAGCCATTCTATTTCAGCTTCCAGGAAGGGCTGGTTGCCTTTAATACATGAAACAGCTTTTTCAGAATCACCAAATAATTCAGATCAGAAGGGAGCTCAGGACACCGCAGGGACAGCCATCAGATCACACACGGCTGCTCAGGGCTTCATCCAGCCACGTTCTCCCAGGACGGAGACTGCGCAGCCTTTCCAGGCAACTTGCACCAGTGCGTGACTGATCTAATGGTGAAAAAGATATTCCTGGTATCCAGTCGGAGCCTCTCACTTCAGTTTACATCTATTGTGGCTCATCCCTCCACCACGCGCTGCTGTAACGATCCTCTTTTCATCATCTCTGTCACCTGCAAACCTCAGAGTGCAATGATGAGACCTACCTGAAAGCATGAGGAGAGTTTCGGGAGCACAGGAATGAAGGGGAGCCCAGGGGGGCTGTAACTGCCACCAGTACTTTTAGATTGTTTGCTAACCATGAGACAGTTTGTGACCACAATCGCAAGACTCCAAGCGCAGATAATACCAACTTTGGATGCTGCAGTGCAGAGGAAACTTCAGCTCCTCTGCTGCGAGAAGCCATTTCATACTCCAGAGTGCAAAAGCAGGAAATTAAGATATCCCTCAACCCTTGGAAGCATTGCAATGAGGGATCTTCACAGCTTATCAGTCAGAGCACAACTGGCAGCCATTCTCCACACATCCACACAGGAATTCCTGTGGTGCAGCTGTGCTGCAGCTCAACCCAGGAAGGCCAGTACTTTCATGTCTGCATTGCTGCATTTTCATACATTCAGTGGTACTTCTCTTTTGCATTTAGTTTGGGCTTTTTTTGCTTAGTGCATGTTAGCACTCCAGCCACAAAAGCAAATCTTGTGCTGTCCTCTCTCAGGAGGAAAATGGGTCACTACCAAAGTGATCTTGAGTTGTTGCGTATTGCCACAACTGCTGAGCAGAACTGTGGAGCACAAGGGAGCAGCAGAAGGCAGTAACTGCCCCATTAAGTCTACCCACAACATTAGCTGCTTTGCAAGCTGAGAACAAAGCTTAAGTCAGCAGAAAAACTAAAAATGAAGCTGCACCCATCAGGGTACAACCAGCAACAGGAACAAGTTTCTTACCAACCAGGACTTCAAGGAATGTGGGGAAAAACCTTGTGAGGTCTCCAGTCATCAAGAAAAGCAGGCCCAGCTCCAGACCTCGGACTGACACAAGATCACAGTGACCCTGCCCAACGTCGGGACCACACTGCGGGACAGCTCTAGGGCACTACAGTCAATCTTAAAGTGCAAGACAAGAGGCTTCAAAAGAAAGAGTAGAAAGCAGGGGTGCTGCAAACACCTCCTTGTACCCCGCAGTAACTTTGTGCTGAAAGGATTCTCCGGTTTATCCTGTGGGAAGCAGCACTGCCCTGTGAAAGGTCTGACTGGTGTCTGCCTTCAACCTACCTGGGCGAGAGCCTGCAGCCCTTTTGTAGATAATGCGGGAGTCTTCCTGCAGATGCCAGAAGGAGGCCGAAGTATGGGGGAGATGGCTTAATGGGTCTAGAGAGGAATTCAGGGTGGTACTGAACACCAACAAAGAAAGGATGCTCTACGGGAAAGAAACAAATTATTAATATCAAGTCTCAAACCTGTGGCTGAACTGTAGTTGCAAGTGCAGACCACACTGAAGCCCTGATGCTGGGAAGGAAGTGGCATTTCGATCCTGCCTTTTTCCCCTACATGGACAGGCACATGGGACTCTTTTTTTAGTGTAATTTTATGGATGGAATCATTCTGAGAACACCTCGACTGTGCCACACAAAAACCTGCTCGATTACCCTCTGAACACTTTCCCTTGTGAACACCTACACCCATAGACTAACAGCTTAAGTACTTGCCTTCCAACTCAACCACTTCCATTCGCTCTCCCTCCTCATCCTGGCCCACAAACTTCAAACCTTGCTCTTCAAAACACTTTTTCAATTCTGGATTGACCTGGAAGACAGAAAGGAAAAAACCCTGATCTCTCATGTTTGGATAACACAAAAAAGCTCAACACCTGCAACAGCATTTTTACCTCAAATCTGTGTCTATGTCTCTCTTCCAAGAAATCATGATCTCCATACAGCTTCCCTACACCAAAAGGAAGATTTCTTAGAGGAAATGCCAAATAGCTCGCACAATGCCAAGTTTTTAACAAGTTCATATGAATATCATCCACCAGAATCTGCCACTTCTAGGGGGTACCAAATTCACTGATCTCCATTTCACTACCACAACAAAGTCTGCAAACCTCCCATCCAAGGATGCTTTAACATGCCCAGGTCCCACCTCCCATACCCACCACACATGCACATCATTCCAACAGAGGTACAAAATGCCATACTCATGATTGAATTCTTGGTTTGGAAGAGGGTTCTTCTCTTGCCAAGTCTCATGGTCCCACCCATTTGCCCAGGATTATGCTCTGGCATGTCAATCACCTGTGAAATGCATTCAGAGAGGGAGGTCAGAAGGTGGAAGGAGTGACAGACCCACACAGACTCTGACATGTTAAAGGGGGGAAAAAACCAACCTCCTTACAGAAAACAAGCAACCTACCCAAAGCACGTTGTCTTGACAAGGCAGAACAACAGAACTAGGTTAATTATCCGAGTTATTCCAGTAAAGGCTGTAAGAACGTATGGAAGCTTTGCCAGGTATTCAGGAAGCTGTAGCGTAGGACACCGCCTCGGTCAAAGCCTGCGCAGATCCCACGCACTAATGCTGTGCTATTTACTGAACTAAATGCTGAACAAACAAGCAAATTTCTAGAGACAAAACCCCCAAATCCAAATAATTTCTACTTTGAAAAATAACTTCATAAGGTGTTCTGGTTTTTGGTGGGTTTTTGGTGGTGGGTTTTTTGGGTGTTTTTTTAAACGTTTGTGTTTTGAGTAGCATTTTAAATTATAGCAGAAGCCCATCATGGTGGTGGAGCCTAGACGAGGCACACAGAGCCTGCAACCTACGAAACACAGGTTCAGAAATCTGTCCATGAATGTTCTGAGAAATTCACGCCTGTCTATGCTGATTCCTGAGACCACCATTAAACAGTTATGCAATGGAATCTGAATATCACTAAATCTTTACCAGGTACTTTGTGAAATCAGTTAGCTTTCAAACTCCTCTTTAAGAACCTTTTACCTCTTACAAAACACCTTATTTTATAAAAACATGTAACTGAAAATTTAAAGTGTTTCACCTATAAGCACTGCCATCTTCTATGAAGCAGCAACTGCCACACAGTTACAGACATCTTCTTTGCAGATTAGTGAATGATGGGAGACAGACTTACAAACCACAAGACACAATTATCCAAGTTCCTAACTGTACCAACAGGTATGTGCAGAGAAGTCTGGTGCAGTAAGGATATTACAAGCAAGTTTCCATGAACTCACCACTGGATGAGCAGTTTTGGGGTCAAATTCTGTCGAGTTAGCATCTGCAATGTTACGTGCAACAATTAGAAACACAAAGTCTCTCACACCATGCCACGTGTTACAGACCTCCCCTAGGTACAGCCGCACCTCATCCCTGCACTCGCGGTGAGCAGCAGCCATAACTGCGCTGAGCCACTTGCCTGCGGCTGTGCTGCCTGTGCCGAGAGCTGCTAGCTCAGCCCCAGACCGCAGGAACAAGGCTCTATCAGCACTGCTTAGCATGAATTTCTGAGACGGCCTGCACACTGCAGTCTTGGGGCAACCAGTCTCATGCCATTGGTGATGCAAGCGAGGGTCACTCAGGAAAAAACACACATTCAACAGCCTACAATATTTTAAATAAAGCCAGGGAGCAGGAAGGGAGCAGAAGTACTCTGAGAAACACATTTTCCCACACCCTCACTACTAGTGAGGCTTGGAATCAGGCTGAGAAACTAAATGTAGCACTCTTTACAGAGAGTTTTGAAACAAGGACCTAGTCAACTCAAGAAGTGGAGCCCAGAAATTAATTCAACTCACTGGAGTGGGTGCAACTGCCTTGTCAGCTGAACTGCTTTTTGGTCTTCAATCCCCCTGGCTAT
Source organism: Rhynochetos jubatus (assembly GCA_027574665.1). Classification (NCBI taxonomy): domain Eukaryota; kingdom Metazoa; phylum Chordata; class Aves; order Eurypygiformes; family Rhynochetidae; genus Rhynochetos; species Rhynochetos jubatus. Next base: position 1,518,676 of record CM050672.1, on the reverse strand, counting down.
AACAGGAATTTAGGATATCCAGCACACCTAGGCACAACTCCACTCAGGTGTTTTACTTGGGAGCTGAACATCACTGTAAGCAATAGACAGTTTTCTGTCATTGTAAGCATGCCTTACTCCACTGATTTTTATTTGAATAGGATAAGGAAATTGTTCTTTTTCCTCTGAATTAGCAAAGGAGATGGAGAATTTTACAGGCCTAGGAAAAATAAACCTACCTACCAATGAAAAACTAAAATTGCAAGTATTACTCAAGCAATCAAAGAAATGACCAAAACCCAGAAAGGGTTTTGTGCAATTACCTTGCCAACCAAGAACACTGCGTGCAAACTCCACAACTGCTAACTGCATTCCCAAACAAACTCCTGCAGAAGGCAAGGAAGAACACAGATCAAGTCATGACAAGGACCACAAGTCTGTGCTGCAAAGCATACACGCCTTCACAGAACACTCCTGAGTCAGACAGAACCTGGGTGAGACCGATCTCTGGATTCAGAGTTAGGTGTCTGTTCACTCTGTACATAGTTCTGACAAGTTTTACCCCATGGGTCCCTTCCCCATACCCTCTGCTCACACAGCATTTCCAGTCTCTTGCTGTGTCCATTTAATTTAAAAGCCGCCACGCATTTCTTTGTGCCAAGGTGACCACAAACCCTGTCTGAAATTTCGTCTGAGCTCCTACCCCCTCACTACAGAGATTCCATGTCATCACATCCCAGCCAACTCCAACCACTTCAGAGCCAACTACAGACGATGGCTGTCTTACCCCGTTAAACTGAGCATAAATCAATCATTGCTTCCTTGGCCAATTATCTTCAAAACTGCACATTCTAGGTACTAATGAAAATAAGCAAAGCTCTTGCATCAGACCACTTAGGCTGTTACTCAACCTCCTTCTTGCGGATGAAACACGCTTCTCACCTAAGAAGGGTTTTTTCTGTTTTCTTGCCCAGGAAATAGCTTGAATTTTGCCTTCTGTCCCTCGAACACCAAATCCACCAGGAACCAGAACTCCACTGCGTGAAGACAAAAAGATTCCATTCACAGAGAGCTCACCAGCATGGATCTCCCCAGTCACATACCATCTCTCTCCCCTAAAACCCTTGGAGTTCCAAGACCTCACACTTGAAAGGGCTTTCAAGTGCCCCACATGGCGAGGCCTGTCTGCAGCACAGTCTCCATGTGACTTCTAGCCATCATACAAAATGTTATACAGTTTTCAGGGAAACATTTTATAAATGCAAATTTTAACTTCCCAAGAAATCCCACATGCAATGCAGGTTGCAATACTGGGACGGTTCATGTTGCATGGCCCACATGCTCTGCACCAAACATGTTTGCAAACAGATCACCCAGCCAGGCCCATGCTTTGGAAGCTGCTGGCTGCAGTGTCGAGTTGTCCTGACCACAGGCACAAGGACATCAAATTCTGCAGTAGGTTCTGTGTTCTGCTGGTACCACCCAAAGCCTGCTTCCCCAAGGGCTAACAAGCCCCACTTGTTCCTGTTTTCTGGGCTAACTCTTGCACTCCTCTGCACCTTAATGCTTTTTCCTTCTCACACTTTCTTCCTAAAGAACTTCATACCACACTTCCACCTTCCATCCTCTCTCTTTGGCTTTAAGAGCCTTTGCCAGTACTGATCCTTTCCCCTTATTTCCTCTCACTCTGTTTACCCACTCAGCCTGTGTCTCATCTACACGATCATCCTCCCTGCTTCTGCCTTTCACAAGCTCCCTTGCTTATGTAACAATTCTCCAGTTTGCATCTTGTCCTAAACTTCGTTGAGGTATTTGGGGCACTGTCAGAGTATGCTGGTACAGTGCCTAAGGAAACAGTCTCCAGCGGGGCTCTGAATTCCAAAACTGTCAATAGCAGCAAGTTTATCAGACATGCTCCAAAGAAACGGCCAGAGTAGAAGCCTTACTCAGCACCACACAGCTTCTGCCATGCTTCGTGGTAGCGGACAGGTTCTTCCTGCAAAGTGTCTGGCTCCAAGTCAGCAGAGTCAATGTACTGTGAAGAAATCCAAAAAAGGATGATGAGATACTACTACAAGGGTGTAAATACAGGGTCTCCTTAATTCTCATTAAGATATCATCATTCCTCCTGGATACGTGCTTATGTTTTTTCTGTGCTGATTTCCTGCCTGCTAGTCAAACAAAACTGCATTCCAGCACCATCATACTACAGATGCACAAAGAGCAGCTATGTTTTTTGTGTCTTCTTTTCTCTGCAGCTCTGCTGTTGCATAAATGAAGATGTCCAGAAGACCCAGACTCATTAAATGTAAAGTCTTAAGAGAGCACAGTGAAATGGGAATGCATGGCTATGCAGACAGAAACAACCACACAGCAAGAGAAAAACTGAATCACTATTTCATCAAACATGCATCATTTAATCTTCAAGAGAGACTGAAGAACAAATACGATATGGTGAAACACAAGCTGTTGTATTTAAAGGATGCTATGACCAAGGTTACATATCGAAAAACACCTGCACATTTGCTAGTCTTTCATCTCCAGTATTCCTCTATCTCTGAACTCCTGAACATTCTGGTAGCCTGCTTACCCCCGTTTGAACAACCAGTTTTGGTGGTTTGGGTTTGTTAGGTTTTTTTGTTTGTTTGTTTTGTGTGGGGGGGTTTTTTTGTTGTTGTTGTTTTAATTTTTTTTTTTCAGCTCGGAATACTGCTCAGCAGTTTGCTAACCCAACATGAGAGCTCTATGCACAGGACTCACAGAAGCCATTCCCCTGCTCAACCATACAAATACAGCTGTGTCAAAACTACCCACAGATGCATGCACAGCGTTTGCCTTCACCAGTCTTATTTGGTTTACTTCTTTTCTCCTGTACTGATTTTGTAAGTTGTAGGGCAACACAAATGTAGAATAATGCTGCTGTAAACCAAGCATCTGATTCCATGACTCACCGGCATCATGAAGCCACTGGACACTTAAAAAGTTTATCTGAATGAAAGGAAACTTTCTGACAACAGATGCATATTTCACCTCTTCAGAGCATCTTGCTACAACCAAGATCCTTAAAAGCACCTCTGCAACCAAACCAGTACTAAAACCTTAATAAAGCCTGAGGCAGAAGCATCATAAAACCTATGAGTACCACAAGGACAACAGCAACAACCCTAATAAAGGGATCACCTTCAACAACTGTCAGAGACATGAGAGCAAACAGTACATCTGCTGCTTTATCACAGTTCAGCACACAACACTCGGCACTGCAGAGTTCCCATCAATTATAAAGACACCTTCTTGTATACCTTACAGGATGAAAGGCTGGGTTGCTTTGAAGCTGTTTCATACCTGTTCTGATGCTGTAATCCAAGCACAAATTTAAAGTTCACTGGCTGAATCAACTCTGCCTTACTGTCTATGGGTTTGTGAAAATCTTAAGATAAGTGGCACTGTAGGTGGAAGGAATAATGGGGGGAAGTTTGTACATGTGTGCACCCACCCCTACCTTAATGTCAAGTTTGTGGTTGATAGCCAGTGCAGAATGCTCCAGTGCCTTGATGACAGACGCATAGGAATCAGAAAACTTAGTGTATTTGCCAACAAGCGCAATGGAACATGTTTCAAGGAGACGGTCATACCTAAACAAAACATAAGGGTTATTTTGTAATTAACAGGAAATGGGGGCAAGAATCACTCACATTCTACTCAGCTTTTCAAGTAACAAACAGTTGGGCTCTTAAAAGTCCACCCAACTAGAGACATGACAGCTTTGGAAGAGATGACCTTTTGTAAGAAATATGACTTAAAAACATGAAAGCAAGAATAGAAAAAAGGGAGATTAAAAAAATGACAGAAAAAGAGCTGCAGAAAGTCATGCATAAATTAATTCATCCCTTCTTATGCTGAAAAGCCATGCTGAGTAGACCCTAACTGTCTTTTCAGGAAGCTGTATTAAATTCAAGTCTGCAGTAAACTATTAAGAGAGAGGATCAAAGCACAACTCTGCAGATGTTTATACTGTACACCACCTTCCCGCACTGTTTTTGAGCAAGTACACTTCAGCAGCTAGAAATACAGAGACAACGTCTAGAGGCCTAAGGTTGTACTGCCTACACCTTCAGCTCCCAGCCTCTGGCAGTGTGGGGTTTACGCAGCATTCTTGGCTACAGCTGAGAGATTGTTTAAAGTTTATTTCAGAACTGCTAAGTACCTTCAACCAAACTGGTTACGAGGGCTTTCCACGTCAAATGTTCTTGACAGTGCGGCATGTGTCAAGCATATCAAGGGAAACACCTAGATCTTGAAAACTAATTTCTCATAAGGACAAACGTATTTGAGGCTTCAGAAAGGGCCTGAATGCCAACTGAAAAAGATTCAATTCACTATTTCCCCATGAAAATGGAGTCTGTTCCCCGTAAGAAATAAAACCACCATGTCCTAGGAGTCTCAGAACAATCACAAAACAGTTGTTTCCCTTGCTTGAAAGCACACTCAAAAGGTACATTTTTATTGACACTCCTGATGACTCCTACATATGCCTACAAAAGGATTTCAACACTGTAATGTCTCTGGGGTTTTTGTATGAAAAGGGAGGGCAGAGCTGTCCACATCTTAATTGCTGCAAACTGGTTGTGACATAGACAGTACACTACCAACACAAGGTAAGGAACTCAGTAACATCATCTTAACAGGATCCTCATGTCGAAGATTGATTTTTTTTCCCTGAACAGACAAACATCTAGGAAAAAAATACATTTTTGTAGTAAAAAAAAAAAAAATGTGACCATGTAAGAACACCTGAGGAACATGACGCAACACTTGACACCAAATAACCAACAGCCAAGAAACTAATCTAGAGTGTTAAAGTACACCCAGTGGTGCAGCTCACCTGTCAGCCATTTCCTTCCATTTCATGAGCATCCTCCTGGGCTGCCTCTCAATCGGGAGGTCAAGCCTGTGTCTGAAGTAGTCAACAACTCCCTGCTCCTCTAACAACAGAGGAACCCGGTAGATAGAAGAGACATCATGAACACAGATGACCTGTTCATACAACATCAATGTCATTAAAGCAGACCTAAGTGCCTGTGCAATTATTTTTAGACAGATATTCAGAGTGCTCCTGTCTCTAGCAAACAGCCATTCCACCACCTAAACTTCCAGGAAATAGCATCTGTTGAATAACATAACACAAGACTAGCTTAATATTAGTCTCCACATACTTGGAAAGGTCATCCTTCAACACTTCCCAGGTATTACTGCTCACCAGAACTCCCTGGGAAGGGCTGCAACATGATAACCTAGCAGTAAGAAAGTCAGCTGCTACATGAGTTAGGCAAGCACATATTGCAGTTCAAAGAACACTTCAGAGAGACTTCTCTGATACAGTCTTCTGCGTAATCCTAATTGACACTACAGCTGAAGTGCCCACAGTTTTCCCACCACTGTTGTTCTTAACCAGGGCTCCCAGTTTGATGAAAGCCCAAGGAAATCTGTGACCTCAACACAGCAATAAATTGTACAGGGCGTAAAATCAAACTCGGGCAACTGTGAGCCAAGAATCCTTAGGTCCAGGAGGAGCATCTACATCAATGGTTCTAGTTCACTGAAATGGGCTTTCTCAGAAAAGGAAAGATGGCTCTGGCTGGACAACTGTCACCTGTCCATCAGGAATGAGACTGTACTTTAAGGATCAAAAATACACTGGCACAACTATTTTTAAATCCTCATGTCTCCAGACTCAAATGAAAAGAATTCAACGTTGTACCAGTAAAACCCCCTAGGCTGCAAATTTTCTCCTATACAGTCAGTAGCATTTGCTTCTCAATTAAGTGCAACTGCTGTCAGAGAAACAACTGTAAAAAACGCATTAAACTTCTGGGAAAGTGACTGACAAGAGCCAACTTACTTTCAACTCCTGGCCAACAAGAGGCAGATATTTTACTGCTGACATCAGTATTATTGTCTGCTAATTCTAAATGTAGTACTTGAAACTGCGAGACTCAGTTTTATCTCACTGTATGGGAAGTTAATAAAAATGACTTGACAGAACCTGGAATTGTGAAGTGATACTCAGTCTTTCACAAAAAGACAAACTTTTTCAAGCTCCAGCTAGATTGGGAAGTGCTAATATTTAGCCTACAGACCTTTTGTTTATTTTCCAAGGTCTACCGCAGAGGATGCTCTACAGAGTACTCTCAGTATAAAAAGAATCATGCTAACGTGGAATTTTTGCACACCACGTAACATTCTGGTGAAGCAATGCTTCTCTGAAATACAATTTCAACTTTTCTGTGCAATCTCTCCTCATGAAATCTTGGGCAGAAGAATAATATTGTGAAAAGAACAATGTACAAAATACAGTCATGTATTGTTTAAACCTAACTTTGGGCAACTACTCTTTGGACTCTAAATACTGAAAAATCTCATCTCACAGAAGGAATGTGGAAGGATAACTAAGGTCAAAACCCACTATTCAGAAAATACCTTGGATTGCATAGAATTGTCTAAGCCCACGCTAACTATCTTACAGGAAAACCTGCATGCTGGCATAAAAAGGACTATTTTTACAACAGCCTTCCAACCCAAACCATTCTATGATTCTTTGTGAGGAATGTAGGTAAGACAAAGCAGCAAATGAATTATGCAGCTAACAAAAGACACAGCTAGAACACAAAAACGCTACACTCAGATAACACTCCACTCAGCATTTGACAAACAGCTAGAAGATTTCTTCCAAGGAAGTGCAGACAGCAATCTTTACCTGTTCTGGCTCAACATGACAGAACATGGAAATCTTTTCTTTTACTGAGGTATCCAGTGGAGTGGAGCACCTGCAAACAATCTAACAGAACAGCAACATCAAAGTTGTGAAGCATAACAGAAATGTTCAGACATTCATATAATGAAGCTCTAAAAAACTGTCTTTCTGCAGTCTCCATGATTTGGGGGAAAAAACCTAACTCAGTTACTTTTACTTGCCTGTTACCAACACACAGCAGCTCTCAACGTAAGCATTATTTAGATTAGGATGTTGGTGCAACATGCCAGTACTGCATTTTTAAATTCAAAGCCATGCAGCAAACCTTACCAGATCTGGTGACAGACCAAGACCTCTGAGTTCACGAACACTGTTTTGGGTGGGTTTAGTCTTCTGCTCTCCTGTAGAACTTGGCTGGTCAGAAAAGAACAGAAGTTGGCGTATCAAATTATGTTGCTATGTAGCAATGATTCACCAGACTCTCCAGCCTATTTGACTTGCAAAAACTTAGACCCAGTTCTTAGACAATTCACGTGAACTTCAGATACCCCTGTACACTTTCATTTTAATCTCAAAGACTGAAAGTGTTGAGCAGAAACCAGAGTTCAAGTCTGTACACCTGGCCTGGGCAGAAGGGATGAGAGAGAGAGAAGAGAAGAGAACAAAGACCGATCTGCACTCCAGTAACTGTCAGGTTGCTCTGTCAAATCCAGTTCCGACACAAGGAATACTAATGCTTTCCAGTCCTGTTAACATAGCCATGGAAGAATTTTTACAGCAGTGACTTCATAGAGATGTTTTTTGTTTGGTTGGTTAAGACCGTAAATTGTCTCCAAAACCAGAGCAGATGATACTGATGAGGTTATATCAGGCATTATAGCATTATATATGAGTACTGTGTCCAGCTCTGGGGCCGCAGCATCAGAAGGACATGAACCTGTTGGAGAGGGTCCAGAGGAGGCCACAAAGACGATCAGAGGGCTGGAGCATCTCTGCTATGAAGAAAGGCTGAGAGAACTGAGCTTGCTCAGCCTGGAGAAGAGAAGGCTTCAGGAGGTCTTATAGCACCTTCCAGTATCTGAAGGGGGCTACAAGAAAGCTGGGGGGGACTTTTTACAAGGGCAGAGAGTAACAGGACAAGGAGTAATGGGTTTAAATTGAAAGCAAGGAGATTTAGATTGGACATCAGGAAGGAATTCTTCCCAGAGAGGGTGGTGAGGCACTGGGACAGGTTGCCCAGAGAAGCTGTGGATGCCCCATCCCTGGAAGTGTCCAAGGCCAGGCTGGATGAGGCTTAGGAGCAACCTGGTCTAGTGGAGAGTGTCCCTGGCCATGGCACAGGGGTCTTTAAGGTCCCTTCCAACCCAAACCCTTCTATGATTCTATGGCATGAAACACCTTCATACGCTTTTGATATTAACTGGAGTTCACCCCACCTGGATATCCATAAGGGTATTTTTGTTTTGTTTGCGATTCCTAATTAACTGATTCTTATCATAGCACTGTTTCATAATACCTTTTCTTAGCTGAATCTCTGAACCAAGGGCAACTGCCACTCAGATAGTTACGGCTTACCCAGCAGTCAGATAGGAGTCTAAGAGATTACTGTTAAAGATCAAAACAGACATTAAAAATATTGTCTAGGGAAAAAACCAAAATCCACCCAAAAAGACAGATTATGTTTCAAAACAGCATTATGTTTTGAAATTACAAAAGTAACACAACCATGTGGTGAAGTACTGCTAATGTAAATCTTGAGGGGGGAAAAAAAATGCAGCTCAAAGCAACAGAAATATTAAAGAACTCCAGGATGAGGTTGGACTATCTTATTAGTAAGTCCAAATGGCTGTGAAGTCTGGCTCTATCACTGAATTTTACATTAGCTTTACAGAAATGAAAAGCTGTTCAAATGAAGGGAAACTGAAAGTTTTCAACCCCAGAAAGCAAATTTACCTGCAAAAGCTAGGAAACAATTCCATAGACAAAACCAACAGTTAAAGATGCAAAACTGCATATGCTCTAACTCTGAACTATTTATTACATCTTTACACTTTGAAAAGGTTTCTGTTCGCTTCCTGCGAGTCTTTTAAAATACATAACCATATATTCTCTGCATTTCTTCCAGAAGTTTCTTTATACAGAAATACAACTATAAAAATGCCTGTAGATACAGCCTTTTGGAAACATCTTTAGAAAGCAAGTGTTGGCCTGGGGAAGGCTCTGACCACCAAAACAGTTCTTGTCCTTACCTGGGGAACTAGACTGACATGAATGTTACAAAAATTCTCTCTTTTGGCTTTGAACTGGAACTGGCGGAAAGCTTCAATGAAAGGCATGCTTTCAATATCACCTACTGTCCCACCGAGCTAAGAGACAAAGACATTCAGAATTGAAGTTAGTACCAAAACATCACCTACTGAATCTGATGCTAAAGTGTACTAAAACATACACAACAGGACACCAAAACATCTCCCCAGCACCTCCCTCCAATTCTCTAAAGAAGCAACATCACCAATATGAAAAGCACCCAGGGTTTTCCAGTTGTATGTACTACTTCCACAGCCTCCAATCTACCCTGACTATTATTTTACCTTAATGTTTTCTCCAAAAATAATAAAAAAAAAAAAACCACAAGAAAAACAGCTTCTCATATGGGCAGCACCTCTCCAGGGACATTAGTTTTACTTCTGTTCTCTCTTCAGGGTAAAGATTTAGATGTTAAAATTATCATTGATGAACATTAGGTGGCACTGAGAGGCAAAATTTCTGTGAAGTTTCAGCAACTGTGTAGTGGTTTCAGACACACACAGGAACAGAGACAAGGCACTCTTTGGAGCAGCCAGCCTCCTGTGTGTTACCAGACAGTGCCTTCTAGATAAGTCAGCATCCAGGCTTGTGAATCCTGGAACAGAAACTGGCACTCAAGCTGCCTGGAAAGCCCTAAGTCACCATGACCTGGGCACTCTGACAAGCTCCCTCTCTCCTGTATTAGCATATCCTGCCAGACAATGCAGCAGTCTCAAAGCCTTCCCCTACTCTGTCTACTCTGGCAGCAGGACATCCCATACAATGCACAGGAAAATGCACAGGGTTTCACCACTTGTGCCATTGCCTTTTCTAGGTCTGTGCTTAAACTAGCAGTAAAGGAGCATTGGAGTGACTAAGGAGGAAAGACAACTGTTTCCAGAGGGTGATTTACCCACCTTCCTTCTACCCACAAAGGAAGAAGAACATGATTAACTCAGACTCTGGCACATAAAGTTACAGGAGCTAAAATTCGTTCTATAAACTAATCTGCATTACACTGGAGAGCAGACCTGAGTCTGTCTAGGAGCAGATTTTGACACAGGGCATTCAAAAGACTAAACCAAATAAGGGAAGCTAACCAGGGGGATTTTAAACAAACTCAACAACATGCAAAGATCAACATTACTGTAAGAAAAACCCTGATTGTGAAAAATATGCATATAATTCAGTTTACCCCATATAAGAAGCAAAACACTATTTTTAAGAGCTACAAACCTCAATCACACAAACTTGGGGTTCAATGCCATCTTCATCTACAGGAATTCGTGCCTGCCTCATTACCCATTCTTGTATAGCATCTGTGATGTGGGGAACAACTGAAAAAGAAACCCAGGCAAGGGTTAAAGCCACCCACATTTCTCCCTCTACCTCATTATAGAGCAAATTATTGAAAATAACTAGCCAGTGCTTCCCATATGACTTGAGCACTGACTTGTGTCTTTAAAGAAGTATACACTTTTGAAGTGACTATTCTTGGCACTTTCAAGAGAAGTGCCTTGGCAAGAAACATTATCCTGCCTCAATTTAAACACATGTATGCAACGTCTCCTTTAAGCTGGAAGATTCAAGTACAAACAGTTCTTTGCTCTAAGCAGAGAGAGTTAGTCTGTTTTAAACTGTCTGTAAAAGTCCTTATCCATGCCAGCTGTGGAGGATTCTTAAAAAGGAAAGGGACTGATCAGATCCTCAAAGATCCTTTGGGTTTTCTAATGACAATACAGTTATCAAAGGCAAGAGCCATTTTAACTAGCTAATAACCCATGGGTGTATTAGTCTGAAGTCTGTTCACATTAGACAGTGGGACCCAAGTCCAGCATACAGTCCAAACAACAGGCAGTATGCTGCTGAGCACTGGGAAGTTTTGAAGGGCTTACAGGTAACTGGACTCAGTATGGCACACACCAATATACCTGCACTGGTGCGTTTTCTACTTCCCCTTTTACAAAACAAACAAAAACCATCACAAGGCCAGTGCCTCAAGTTAAGCTGAAACATGAAAGCATCCAACCAGGACAAAACCACAGAATACATTTCTAAGTATCAGAAATTAAGCTTCACATCACCTTGGACAGTTTTGCCAAGATAGTCTCCCTTCCTCTCCTTGTTGATGACATACTGGTAGATCTTCCCCGTAGTCAGATTGTTGTCTTTGGTGAGTCGGATATCAAGGAAGCGCTCATAGTTACCAAGGTCCAGGTCCACTTCCCCTCCATCATCTAGCACAAAGACCTCCCCTATGGCATGCAGACAAAGGCACAAGCACACATGTCACACAGAAATGGTCCACATCAGCAATTTGTTGGGTTTGCCTGTGACAGCTTGAAGAATTCAAAGTAAGGAAACATCTTCTTTGGTTACTACAGGAAGTTCAGGAGTGGCTAATAAAACTAAAAGCCTTACATAATGAAGAGGACTACTACACTGAGGACTGAATCCCTCAACCAGGCAACAATGATAAAAGACTAGAGAGCACATCTCAGCTGTTTGCTGATGGCACTATCAGCCCCACCACTCAGGAGCTGCCAAGATGCTCAGCCTGTAGGTCCCACACACAGAACCAGAGGCAAGCTCTTCTGCCATGCGAAGAAGCTGGATCCTTCCAGGCAAAGCCAGAACCTAGACCCACCTGGAAGACCCTGGTGGCCAGCTCAGGGTCTTCTGCTGACAGCTCAGCCCTGTGGGTCACTCACCGTGCTCGTATGGGGAGAAGGTGCCGGCATCAATGTTGATGTAGGGGTCGATCTTGATGGAGGTGACATGCAGCCCGCAGGACTTGAGGATGGTGCCGATGCTGCTGGCGATGATCCCTTTGCCGATGCCCGAGATCACCCCGCCCGTGACCAGGATGTACTTCATCTGCCTCGCTGCCTGACACCGGCACCGCCTCAGCGAGGGCTCTGCCCCGGGCACGCAGGGACAGACCCGCTGCCAGGGGGACCCCCCATTCCCTCCCTGTCACCGAGGGCCTTCCCCATCCCCCGCCAGAGACTCCCGCCGCAGGCGCGGCCGCCGCCGAGCCATCTCGCCCGCCAGCCGTCCGTCCCCTCCTCCGCAGGGGTCCGCGCGGTCCCGCCCGCTCCCCTCCTTTCCCGGCACCTGCCCACAAGGCCCCGTCCGCTGCCGCTCCCCACCCCTCACCTGTACCCGCGGGCCCCGGGCGGCGCGCGGAGGGTGCGTGGCGGGCGGGGTGAGGAATGGAGCGCGCCCCGCACTGCTGCCAGCCGGCTCGGCAGGGAAGCGCATGAGGCCGGCGCGCGGCACAGCGCAAGCGCAGCTCTCCTTCGGCGCCTGCGCAGTAAGGGGAGGCGAGGAGGCCGCCGTGCTCAGCGCAGACAGGGCGGGGCCTGACCCTGGTAGCGGCCGCCCCCGCCCCGCCCTCCTCAGCGTCCTGCCGGTGCTCCTGCCTGCGCCTCTCAGCGCGCCGGGGCATCGCGGGGCCGCGGGCCACGTGTCGGAAGCGAGAGGAATCCGGGGCCAGCGGGTCCCGGATTTGGGAGGTCTCCTGGGCAGCTGCTGGGGGTTGGAGCCCCGTCCGTCCCTCAGGGTGTGTTCAGCCTGGAGAAGGGAAGGCTCCGGGGAGACCTTATAGCACCTGCTAGTGCCTGGGGGGCTACAAGGAAGCTGGGGAGGAACTTTTTACAAGGGCCTGTAGTGACAGGACAAGGAGTAGTGGGTTTAAATTGAAAGCAGGGAGATTTAGGTTAGATATCAGGAAGAAGTTCTACCTGCAGAGGGTGGAGGGCACTGGGACAGGTTGCCCAGAGAAGCTGTGGATGCCCATCCCTGGCTGTCTTCAAGGCCAGGCTGGATGAGGCTTGGAGCAACCTGGTCTAGTGGAGGGTGTCCCTGCCCATGGCAGGGGATGTGGAAGTAGATAGTCTTTAAGGCACCTTCCAATTAAGGTGAACCATTCTATGATTCTATGATCCCAAGGTTCTTTTCCAGCCTAAATGATTCTGTGATTCTATTCTAGGTCACCTGGTTTTTGTGGAGCACAGAGCAGTCCCTATCAGCCTGTCAGGTTGGCTGAGACACGGTGCCATGTCTCCAGGTGGCTGTGCTGGGAATTGGGGGAATGGTGGGGATGCTGTTCCAGGTTCTCCTTGCTGGCTGTTATGTGTCTGTTGCCTGTGCCATGGAAATGTGTGTGGCATTGGATTCTGTCATTGTCAGTCTTCCCTTCCACTGTTTATCTGGCCTGCCACCATACTTCTCCACAGACATGTTCTGTCTGTTGATCAGCTCTATGGGCAAAGCTGCCTCTTGCTTTCCCCAGGGGCAGGAGGTTTCCCCTTGCTGCTGGCGTGCAGTGGTGGTGCACAGGAGTAGTGCACAGTGTCTGGTGCCTTCTCTGAGAAAGCATTTGCTTTCAGAATTGTCTGGCAGCGCTCTTTTATTTTTTCCATGAAGGGCTCCTCTTGCTTTCCTCTGTTATGCAAGCAGCTTATAACTGAGAAGAACATGAGTTTCCAACACCTTTTTTAAGGAAGAAGTGGCGATGGGCCTGAGAAAGGGTGACAGTGAGTGTGCACAAATGCAGGAAAGGGGGTATGTGTGTGTGTGTGGGCTGTGAGTATCCAGTGGCACATCCTGATAAGTCACAGGGAGGCTGAGTTCTTCCAGGTCTGGGTCGATATCCCAGCTTTTCCCATTCCATGAGAGGGGCATAAGACATCTGTGACAACTGCTTTGTGACTGAAGGCAAGTCCTTACTTTCAGAGGTGTATGAAACCTAAATGTGAGCATCTCCTTTTAGACACATAAGTCATTTTGTCAGTGCCTAATTAAGGCCTCAGGGGTCGGATATCCAGTGGTGCTTAAGAGATAACTACACTCAGCGGGAGCTATTGTGAACATTAAATGGAGTGGAATAACAGTGACCCAGAAAAGTCAAATCAAAAATATCTCAAGTTATGCAAAATTATGTCAACTTCTTGGAGAACTGGGGGAAGAGCGGTGGTGGTGTTTGACCCTTAGTTTTGCCTTTAGTATGTTTTGCCCTCATGATGTCTTGTTCTCAGCTCTCAGAAAAGTACAGATTGTGAATATTTTCCTTTCAGAAATGTGAAATGATACAAAATGGATCCACTCTGTTTATTTAATAGGATTTGATTCACAGCTGAACAAATGAACTGGAAGGCATTGCTCAGAGGACTGGCATAGTTCTGGTGAATGTTAATGTGTTACTGGGATTATACGAGGAAAGAATATACCAGAATCCTCAAATACTCACTTGAACTTCCTTATTGTTTAGGTAACCTATTGATGCAGGGAAATGCTTACTATGATATTATATGTATATAATATTAATGATCATTATAATATTGGTAAATTAATATATAACATACTACTAATAGATTATTAACATGTGATTGCATCATCATGTAATATATTACTCTATTGCTATATTAATGTATTTTTTATTATTGTATTATCATCCAAATTATAGGTATTGGCATTTGTATTTTCTCTGACAGGTACATTTAACTTTGTTTTCCAAGTGAGGGCTTTCCTTAGCAAGTTCACTTTGTTCATCATTGGTTTTGCATTTTTTTCTTTGATTACCTTAAAATTCCACAGAAAAGGTGATTTGGCCTGATTATAATATCTGTAAGATGCAAGAAAAACGAGATCTGTCGAACCTGCTTCTGTGGGCCATCATAAATCCACCCAGAGTATATGGGAGAAATATCAGATGAAGAAGAGAAATATGCACAAACTTTTTAAAGTAGGTGATGGAGTTTGATTTGCCATGTAAAATGCCGCACAGTAGTGTGTGCTCTCGGTGCACAGACAGTGAAGTCGGCTTAGTGTGTGTGCCGGGTTCAGTCAGGAAAGGGCTAACTCCCTTTACTCTGGTTGCCAGGGAACTCTGTTGCTGGACAGTAAGTGAAAACATTGATAAGGCCTCAGCTGGTGCTGGGGATGGCCTGTACTGAACTCAAGGTCTTTTGTCCGCTTCGGATACTGTAGCTGACCCAGACTAACCAAGGAAGTATTTCATTCCATAGTACGTCATGTCCCGGTCTCTTTGGGTGGGGAAGGGGGTCCAGTAGCCATTATTCTTCCCTTCTCTCTCTCTCCCTTACTCCCTTGCTCGTCTCTCCGGGCACTTGCTAACCCTCCTGTGTTAGCTGCTTTGCTAACTGCTGTGCTGACTCGTTCGTGTGGGAGCTGGTGGATTGTTTTGAGTTTTCTGGCCGTGTTATCAGTGATAAGGTTTGCTCGGAATCTGCTGCGTAGGCTCCCGGGCTCCGGCCTTCAGGCCGCGGCTCTCGGGCTGCGATCGCTCTCGGGCTGTGGTTCTCGGGCTCTCGGGGTCTGATTTTCATCCCTCAACATCTGGGTGTGCATTGGTCAGTGGATGGTGGGAAATTGTATCATATTGTATCATATTGTATATATTGTACTATAGGTTTTATTTTCTACTATTTTAAGTATTTATTATTAGTAGTACCTGTATACATTGATTTAGATTTAATTAGTAAATAGTTCTTATCTCAATTTTACGAGCTTCCTTATTTCTTTTTCCTCCGATTCTTCCCCTCCACTGGAGGAGGGGAGGGGGATTTGTGAGAGCGGCTTCATGGTATTTTGCTAGCCGGAGTTAAACCACGACAGTGTGGTGTGAGACAGGGTGTCCTACAGACACCTTAGGAGGTGTGTTGGAGGGATTAGTGTGAGATGGTGGTGTCCGTAAGGTCATTGCTTTGTGCGTACTGCATGATGTTCAAGTGCTGTCTCCATAGTGCTGGAGGTGATGGGAGTGTTCTTCTTCACTGAAGCTATATGGGGCCTTTGTAGCCCCTATTTCTGCATTCACTACTAATGGTCACCATTTGAGGCCCATGCAGAACAATAATCTTAAGCCTTCAGGTGTAAGCCAGTTGTTCACTGAACTGAATCACTGTTGCCCTGTATTAGGGGATCTTGGTGCCAGAACAGAGCTTTTCAGGGGTGACTTTGCCATATTTCTTGGCTCTAGTTTTCCCTAATAAGTCGTAAGCCCCCTCTGCTTGGGCGGTACTGTGCAGCAGTTCCTGGGTGGCGTGAGATAAGCGGGGCTGTCTTTGTAAGTATTGAAACAAGCCTGAGTTTCAAAAGAAGCAACAAGTGCAGAGGGAATTGCATGCGCCTGACATGGTATTTGGTGCCAACAGCATAGATGTTTCTCCCAAACTAGTTGTTTATACTCCTCTTGCAGGCAGTGGAGAGATATGCATCTCTCGGAGATGCTGCCCTGAGAAGGGAGGGCTGACATCCACAAAGTGCCTGCTCCTCGAGTAAGGATGAACACAGTTATTGCAGTCAGGACTTTTGCCTCCTCCTCTTAGTGTGGCCACTCCTGAAGATGAAAATGTGATCTGTTGCAACAAGATTTTGAGAATGACCTATCAGTTGTGTTCAGTAACTCTTCTTCTCTCTGGTGAAAGAAGCAGATAAAGATGGCCCTGCACTGGAGTGTTTCTGACAGTGATGGGATATCCAGGGGCTTGACTGAGACCCTGTGAAGAAGAGTCTGGCAGCTATGTGGGCTCACTGCCACCCCACCGCTGGACAGCACTGCAGAGAAAACATTTTGTCTTTATTGTTATCAGTATTGCATATGCATATCACCACACACATCTGGTATTTACATTTAGTGCCTGTCTGGGTCATATCATGTTGGGTGGGTTGAGCCGAGCTCATGAGCTGAGCTCATACTGTTCTGTTGACTCCAAATGACCTCCACATTCCCCAAATGGTGTAGGTGAGGACATCGCTGGCACCATCCCCATCCACCCTGTCCTATCTCTTGGTGGCAGCAGAGGGCTTTGCCAGAGAAGGCTGGAATCAGCAGGTACAGGCTGGACACTTGCTCCCTGTGCTTTCTGACTTAAGCGGAATCAGCTAGTGGTCACCTCAGCACTGCTGCCTGCTCTGCCTTAGCCCAGAGCCAGCTTTGATCTGTCCCAAGGGCTTAGTGTAGTATCTGGGGTGAGCCAAACCCTCTGACTCTTGCAAAATCAAATACCCTTCTATTTTGCTTAAAACCCTACTGCTTGCCCTTACTGCAGTTTATTAAAGTTTTTTGTCTTTTTTATTTTGACTGTGCCCTGCAGTTTGAGAACTTCACAGAAAAATGCCAAAATGTAGCCCAGTGGCCCCCTCCCAGGCAGGAAAACATTGGCACCACCCAGCCCTGCACCAGAATGGCCATTCAAACAGTGTTGGCAGATGTGCGGGAGGTGCAACTACCCCACCCCTCTGCTCTCCTCTGTGCTGTACAGGGCACACCAAAGCAACACCTGCAGGAAGCAGTAATTCACTCAGATCCAGCTGTTTAAGTGGCATTAACACCACTGTACACTGCAAACTGCGAGGAGCAACCTTCAATGCTGTGCTGAGAATGTATCTCAATGCCCCCCTTCACTCAGAGGAGTACACAAAGCCCCCCGTTGACAAGATGCAGCGTCTCACATGCTGCTGAAGTGCCCTGGACATCCCTGCCTCTGAGTACCTTTGGAAACCATCACTGGCTGTTTTTTAATACAGAACTTTGCAGGCAACTAAAAATCAAGACCTGAGAGTGATTGCCATCTGCCCTTCTCCAGAGTCACCTTCGGCTTTACACCATGGTTGCTGAAACGGTGATGATCTAGTTCCTACTGCAATCCAGATGTGTTCTAAGAGGCTTCTTCAGTGATGGAGGTGGCCGTTCTCTCTTAGTAATGGAGGTGGGTACTACCTGAGGTATGGCACTGCTCTTGCTTCTGTAGAGAAGACTGTAGAAGTCCCACTTTTTCAGTTTCCTCTAACAAATTCTCATCAACATGTGGCTCACAGCTGCTGCCATAGTCAGCTAGGCCTTGGAACACGCTGGAGAAGTTCTACGTTTGGTTTCCACTGTGTGCTGACCACCGGATTTCACCTGGTATTTCATCGCCATAACTTAGCAGGGGTGATGAGGAGTCATTGCCAAGAGGCAAGCAGACTGTACAGAATTTGGTTTGAGAAGAAAATCTCCTTTTACAAGTGGAGTCTATCCCCACTTCCACACAGCAGGACATTCCCCTGAGAAGCTGTTCAGCTCCTTTAGGTTTCTGTGTGCAGGATTAATACAGGCTTTGTGTAAAGTGTTCAAATCCTTTATGGAGTCTATACTTTTGCACTGAACTTCATTGGGTTTTCACCAAAATGCAAAATAAACACATCTGTTACCTTCAGTAACAAAGGGGTTTGGGCACACCCTACAAAAGATGCAAACTAATGTAGAAATAAGATGTGTATGAGGAAGGTGAACGCATGGAGCATGGGGAATAAACAAGAGGAGGAATAAACAAGCTAGAGGTATGTGCATGAATAAGGGGCTATGACCTTAACGGCATCATGGAGACGTGGTGGGACGGTTCCTATGACTGGAGTGTCAGAATGGAAGGGTACAGACCCTTTAGGAAGGACAGGCAGGGGAGACATGGAGGGGGGGTTGCTCTCTATGTCACTGACCAGCTAGAGGGTGTGGAACTCCACCTGGGGAGGGATGAGGAGCTGACTGAGAGCTTATGGGTCAGGATTAAAGGAAGGGCAGGAAGAGATGATATGGTAGTAAAGGAGTATCCAGGGAACACAGTGTCACCCCTGTGCCTGGCAAGATCATGGAGCAGATCCTCCTGGAAATCATGGTAAGGCACATGGAGAATGAAAAGGTGATTGGTGACAGCCAATGTGGCTTCACCAAAGGCAGATCATGCCTGACAAATTTGGTGGCTTCTACGATGGGGTCACGGCCTTGATGAATAGAGGACAGGCAACCAATGTCATTGACCTGGACTTTTGCAAAGCCTTCAATACCGTCCCACACAATATCCTTGTCTCCAAACTGGAGAGGCATGGATTTGATGAATCGACCACTCGATGGATAAAGAACTGCCTGGATGGTCACGCTCAGAGTGTTGTGGTCAATGGGTCAATGTCTGAGTGGAGACCAGTGACGAGCAGCGTTCCCCAGGGGTCGGTGTTGGGACTGGTACTGTTTAACATCTTCGTCAGTGACATGGACAATGGGATCGAGCGCACCCTCAGCAAGTTTGCTGATGACACCAAGCTGTGTGGTGCGGTGACACACTGGAAGGAAGGGATGGCATCCAGAGGGACCTGGACAGGCTGGAGAGGTGGGCCACTGCCAACCTCGTGAAGTTCAACAAGGTCAAGTGCATGGTCCTGCACCTGGGTGGGGGCAATCCCAAATACAAGTACAGGCTGAGTGGAGAATGGATCGAGAGCAGCCCTGAGGAGAAGGACTTGGGGGCACTGGTGGACTAAAAGCTGAACATGAGCCAGCCGTGTGCACTGGCAGCCCAGAAAGCCAACGGTATCCTGGGCTGTATCAGAAGGAGCGTGGCCAGCAGGGCGAGGGAGGGGATTCTCCCCCTCTACTCTGCTCTCGTGAGACCCCACCTGGAGTATTGTGTCCAGCTGTGGAGCCCTCAGCATAAGAAGAATATAGACCAGTTGGTGCAAGACCAGAGGAGGCCATGAAGGTGATCAGAGGGCTGGAGCACCTCTGCTATGGGGACAGGCTAAGAGAATTGGGCTTGTTCAGCCTGGAGAAGAGAAGGCTCTGGGGAGACCTTATAGCACTTTCCAGTACCTGAAGGGGGCCTACAAGGAAGCTGAGAGGGACTTTTTACAAGGGCCTGTAGTGACAGGACAAGGGGTAACAGGTTTAAACTGAAAGCAGGGAGATTTAGATTGGACATCAGGAAGGAATTCTTCACGGAGAGGGTGGTGAGGCACTGGGACAGGTTGCCCAGAGAAGCTGTGGATGCCCCATCCCTGGAAGTGTCCAAGGCCAGGCTGGATGAGGCTTGGAGCAACCTGGTCTAGTGGAAGGTGTCCCTGCCCATGGCAGGGAAGTTGGAACTAGATGATCTTTAAGGTCCCTTCCAACCCATCCATTCTATGATTCTGTGATTCTATGAAGGTGCATTACTGCAGATTCTGTTTTAGCTCTTGTCCTCTCCTCTGCCCGGCCATGGCTGTGCTGTCTTCTCCAGAAATGTCCACTAGGTGGTGGGACTGAACAGCAGAAGGGTACCTGCCGTAACAAAGGGAAGCGACCAGCCAGTGGTGACACTGTGGGGACCTCAGAGCTGCTCTTGGGACCAAGTCCTGGAGCACTACGTGCGCCTGGCGGGTTCAGTCTTTTGGTAGCACCTTTCCTGGGTCAGACTCTGCGGTGCTGTCCCAAACTAGCTGTAATTATTGAAGGAGGAAGTGTGATCCTTCCTGGTAGATCTTGATTCTTTCAGGCAGGATTTCTTTACTTTCAGGCTTCTTCCCATCTACTTCTTTTTCTCCATGAAGAAAAGTCTCTTTCCTAAGAAGCAAGGAGTGAACCAACTGAGGTGCTGCAGAGCTCAGCCATGCTGGAAGGAACCGTTTTTGTCAGGGGACTGTGAGCTGGTAAGAAGACAACAGTGAGCAGAGCTGGCTGAGACAGAGCAACACATCACCAGAAAGTATAAAGGAAAAAGTTTTGCTGCAGAAGACAGCGTGTGCTGGGGATGGATTAAAGCTCTCAACTCTGTATGGTGAAGCCTGTGCTGCCTTTGGACAGAGTGCTGGACTCTCTGTCCTAGCTCCTGGGAGGTCATGTCACAGTTTTGTGCCTCAGTTTCTCCTCTGTAAGGAGTCTGGCCCTTTTGGGACAGTCTTTTGGTATCTACAATGAAAAGGTCATTAGATCTCTGCGTTTTCATTACAGCCTCTGCTGGGGACTTGTGGGCCTGTGTCCTCCCTTCATGGAGTCACAAAGAGATGAGGCTTTAGCTGCACTCATGAGACTGGCCAGCTGGGGGACATGACCCTCTTGTTTGCTCTCGTTTCCCTCATTTCCATTGGAGTTACATCTCCTACATAAAGCAAACTGAGATCTGCCAAATCCAGCTGCTGTTCAAGGGGTGATGGATGTGGATTTGAGCTGCTGGTCACTGTTTGGCCAGCCTGGTGAGGGTGCAGTCTGCAGGCTCTCATGTTTGCAGCAAGATGCCTGCAGATTTCATGTGTTTTCGGTTGAAAAAGGTTTCTTTCTCTGAGGGGTGCTATGCTGCTGAAAGCTTTGCTGGACACCTTCTTTCTAAGGAGAGAAACCAGATGGACCATCTGAAGCCTAAAGGGTGTGCTCAGCTCCTCCAGTGTTCTGGGTTTCCAGCTTCTGCATTATAGAGAGGCAAAGCCAACTGCCATGCAGTCTGTTACGAAGGCATGCAAGGACAAGAGGCAAGATTACCAAGAGCTTTTTCTCTACCTGCATGACTGAGCAAAACTTAATTACGTGTGCTCCCAGGAGAGCTGGCTGGTCCTTGTACATGAGGCATGTCGTTTAGGTTTCCTAACAATTGGCAGTGCCATGACAGTCCTGCTAGTCCTCTAGCCCAGTAAGTTGCCTCTGATAGTGACCAGGGAAAGCCGGTACAAGGACTTTGTAATGAGTTGTTCAAGAAAAAGAATGGTATAGGGAAAACAGACTTGCTACCCCCAGGCAACATGCCAGATGGATTTTGCCCTGGATCTTCTGCCTTTAATATTTTTAGCCTGTCATGTTTCCGTAGTAATTTACATCTGCCTTTTTTATGTTGTGAGCTTGACCACTGGGAGGGATTTCTCTGGTGCCTCTCAGGCCAGCATCTGAATCCTCATACACTGACTGCTGGGTTTGTATTTTCAAGACTTAAATTTTAACTGCTCTCAGGTAACACCTTCTGTTCTTATCAGCCAAGGAGACTAATTGTTCCCTCTTCTCTTAGTAGCAACAAGTAGCCATTGTAAAATTATCTCACAGAGCTGCTCATCAGACATGGTTGTAGCAATAAAGTTTTGAAGAGGAGTCTTGGTACAGAGAGGTGAATGGGCCAGGGAGAGATCTGCAGGCACAGTTTGTGGAGGTGACTTCACCCTGGGATGCCAGGGTGTGCTAGCAGGTTCCACAAGCAAACACAAGCCATCCCTGGTACTTCTGCATGTCAGTCATACACTTCTTACCATTGTGCCGCAGTACAGGAAAGCTCATCAGGTGTTCGATATATGGGCAGAATTTGCTATGGTGGGACCTTCTGCATGGGGATGAAATGGCCATTGCCCACTGCAGAACAGGGGGCTAGGTGCTGTACAAGTTAACGCAATTGCTCAGTGCAGGGTAAGATTTAGAAAACCTGAATTCAAATATACACCAGGCTTGTTTTTCCCCAAGTGTCTTTTTGGCTACCATCACGTCTAAACCTTGATCCAAGGCAGACATTTTCAGGTATATGCTTGTAGAAATCATGTCTGTACATGAGTGTGTTTATACACAGTATATTGGATAGTGTATGACCAAATCAAGGCCAGAGGCTGAGCCCTGTCCTCACACTGGGTCTGTGCCATCTGGTCAGGACCTGAATGCCAGACACACAGACTGCTAATTTAATATCACTGCTATTAAATTGGGTGGGACCAGTCCATGGGAGACTTGCATGTCACAGGAAACCACTGCAGGGAAACACCAATTCTGAGCAGAATCCCAGAGGAGGTTTGGGGATGCAAAGTTATGCTTGTCCCTAATTCAGGATGCTTTTGTAGTGTGCCAAAGACTGGAATTTTATTTAAGTACTGGTTCTCTGCCACGTCACTGTGTGAGTGTCCCAACAGCTCACTGACCACAGAAAACAATCCATCTGGAGCTAATTTAAAGTTCTGGGAACATGCTTTATTATTTCTGTACCTAACTTTAAACCCATACTGACAAATATTTGCATTGGAATGATTGAACACTCCGCCTTCCCCTCAACATTTGCCTGGTAGTAAAGGTGTTTTTTGAATAACTGGAGGACACAAGAGACTTCCCATTCCTCTGGGAGTGGTTGCACCTCAGTAAGCTCTATCCAAAACATAAGGGAGCTGTTTTTTCCCAGCACTGCAGGGGAAGGTTTGGAGCTGCAAACAGGTGCCAAGCTGCAAGAAATATCTTTTTGGGACTAGCATCATCCACGCAGCCCTGGAAGAAAGTTGAGCTCTCTCACAAGTTTGTAGGTACCTCTTTGAAGATGGTGATCTAGGGATGAAGGCACTCGGTGTTGTGCTGAAGGTCACATAAGATTTCTGGCAGAGTCAAGGTTGTTTCACTCCAGGACATGAATCTGACAAAGATAATTCTCTTGTGCAGAGGACAGATAACACAGATTCTCACCCAGGTGTCACTCCTTCAGGTTCTTTTGCCTGTAAAAAAGGTAGCCTTCCATTTTAGGAGCAGAGCATATGTGATCAGCAGTAGCAGAGAGTATACTACTAGCACAGCAATGTGCATGAGCCGTGGGGGCCTGACCTTGGCCACAGGACAGTTCATCACAGCTCAGCACAGGCAGAAGGATCTCCACTGACAAAGTGTAAAGCAAACAGAGGAATTGGTGTAAGAGGACACCAGCATGAGCAGAAGGTATGAGAAATTAAATGAACAAATGTACAGACAGAAGAGTTTTGAGGCCAGCATGGCTAGCTGAGAAAGACCAGGTCACACAGTGATGCTCTTGCAAGCCTCTTCCTGGCAAGCCAGGCATGGAGAGGCATAAAAGCTCCAGAGAGAGGATGAAGGAAATTCAGGCTGACATACATTGAACCCTGAGAGGAGAAAACTGCCCTGGGGGAATCTTGGATGGAATTCTGTAGAGGTGAAGCTGAGCTAGCATGGAAACCTCACAGAGGCAGCTGAGCTCATGTTCTGCCCATGTCTGCGGGTCTGCTGCCTCACACTGAGATGGCAGCTCCATGGGCACATCAGTGGGGGCAGCGTCAGGTGGGGTATTTTTGGACAGTGGCCAAAGCCAAAGAAATCCAACAAAAGGCTTTGCCGCTAACAACCAGGTAACAGGAAGAGAATATCAGGAGGACTGGTATGGTTGTTGCAGAAGCTGGATGGGCTTTGAGCTACCAGGTATAACACCCTTTTAATAAAATCCTGAGTCCCTCCAAAACCTTTGGCTGCGAGAATAGCAGGTATAGTACAACACGCGTATGACTGAGCAAAAGCCCCCATGAAGAGTTTGTCACTATCAGTGCCATCCCTGTATCCACCCTGAAAGGTGACAGAAGCTCCATAGTAAGTCATTTAATGGACACCCACCAGTCTCAAAGGTCTTTCACTCTCTTACACCGATTTTTTTTTTGACTCCTACAATTTGAACCTGACTGCTGGTGGCCTCTTTCTTCTTCTCTGCCATTTAGTTTCTAATTTTGAAGAAGCACAAAAGAGGGATTTCAATGCCTTTCTGCACGCATAGATGCAAGCTTGGTAATGAGTGTATCACATAAATAGTGTGGGATCACTCAGAATGGACTGCATGGAAAGGGACAAATCACTCATACTTCATACAGTCTTAAAGGCACCCCTGCTGTAAGTGCTCTTTAAAATCTTACATGATTGGATTATTCATCTTTATGAAATGTGTGAGAAATACAGTTAATTCATTTGCAGGATAATTTGCACTTCTATTTAATTCAATCAAAACTTCTGAAATAAACCCATTTACATTCTTGAAAAAAGCCCTGTTTTCACTCTATTTCTACTGGGCTGATGTAGCTGTAATGGGTGTTCATTTAAAGGCCACTTCACAGCTAATTTTTGTACTGGTTTTGCTTAGCAGTCAATGAGGAAATACTTGCACACTTGTACTACTAATTTCTGCATAAATTTATAACATTTCCCTGTGCAAAGTGAGTCATTATAGAAGAAACCCTCAAGTGCAGCCAAATGATTTTGGTGCACTTTCCTGCTGAGCAGCAGTCAAGCTAATGCTTCCTGCTCATTTTGCTAAGCATTCCTGTAAACTCCACACCATGGCTGCTGGTGAGACAGGCTGTTAGGCACAAGCAGGTTATGAACTCCAATCCTTGCTGAGAAGAGACCAATATTATGAAAGACATGAAAGAATAAAGAGCTCAAAAGGAACGAAGGTGTGAAAAGACAGTCCACCCCTGCACGCTGAGCTACCTCAGCATGGTTACGTCAAGGATGGCTAGGAGATGTACAACCGGTGTAGGGGTGACAGGATTTACTGGTTTCAGTCAGGAGTGGAAGAAACTGGGGCAGGAACAGAGGAAAGAAAGTTCTGCAAAGCACACCTGGGTTGTTTTCAGATATAAATGAGTGACATTCATTGCCTTTGTGTTAGGAGAAGGGGAACAGCAAGCGGGCCTGCAAATGGCCTGGCCAGGTGGCAGGAGCATCAGGGGTGTGAACTCCCACGAGACACCGTTGGCATTTTTATTTGATCTCTCCCTTTTGATCTCTTTAGCATGAGGCTGAGTCCAGTGGTGAGAAGATGTGCCACAGTAGCAGATCCCAGACCAGGCTTTTGTCCCTGCCATCACCCCAGGGGCTGTAGCCCGCTGTGTTTGCAGAGGGGCAATCTGGATGGACCAGAGGAATTTTAATCCTGAGTGATTTCCACATTCCTTCCAATCTGGCAAAGGATTCTGCTGAGGCATCAACTGCCTTGTCCAGCTCAGCCTGTCCTACATCTGATAAGTTAATTGAGGATTTAATTGAGGAATTAATTGAGGCATTCTGTTATTTACCACAACATAATCAGTCAGCTTCCCAGAGCCAGAGCTTTCCAGTTTTGTAAACAACTAAATACCATCAACCTCCTCCAAAATCCCTAGAGTGGTAGAAGCTGGAAACTTCAGAGAGCAGTATCCTTTTGCAGGCCCCTTTTACTCCCAGTGCCTGCCTAATGGCTTAATGGAGTTGCCTGCAGCTCAAGGGGGAAAGTTCACTGAGGAAGCAGAACTGCTGAAAAGTCTTTTTTCCCTTCATGTACTAGTTCTGCAGCTGCAGCTGATTGGGCTGTTTAATAGATCTGAATGTGGCATTTGTCTCAGTGTCACAGGAAGATGTTTAGCTTTTCATCTCAAAATGATACAATAGCCAGAGAGATTTCTATCAATCATCTTCATTCGGTGCATTTATGGAAATCATGGCTGTAATATGTAATGCAGCTGTGAGGTAATAACTTTGATTAAATTTGAGTTCCTGAACTATAACATGTAAACCAAAAAATCCTTAAAGGGTTTATCTAAACCTTAGGGGCTCATTGTGGTTTTACTCAAATTGGTGTGAATGGGAATAAGGTCCTGGGATAATCAGGGGACAAGGGAGCAGAAGCAGGCCTGCACTTTCTTGCCTTTATTAGACTTCTGTATTCAACTAAAAAATTTTGTTCAAAGCAAATTTTTGAATCTTAGTTTTCCTGTTCCCTAAATTGTAAATAGTATACTCCAAGGAACCTGAAACAAGCAGGAACTTGGAATTTACCAGGTCTCTGCCATGCTACCTTGCCAGTTTAAGATGAAGATTTCTACAAGCTGACACCATGGGTGTTTTGTTATCATTACCAAACCAAACCAAACCAAACACAACCAAACCATGCCCTTGTAGATAGTACATTATTCAAGTTGCTAAGAGGCTTTTCATACCTAAAGCTGTGTTGTCCTTCTAGCAGCACAAAGGTGACACTGACTGGCCTGTAGTTTCCCAGGTCCTCCTTTTTTCCCTTTTTAATGATGGGGGTTATGTTTCCCCTTTTCCAGTCAGCAGGAACTTCACCAGTTTGCCACGACTTCTCGAATATGATGGATAGAGGTTTTGCAACCTCATCCGCCAGTTCTTTCAGGACCCGTGGATGTATGTCATCAGGTCCCACGGACTTGTGCACCTTCAGGTTCTTCAGGCATTCCCAAGCCTGATCCTCACTGACCATGGGTGGCTCTCCATCCTCCCAGTTCTTGCTCTTGTCTTCCATGACTCTGCGGGTACGGCTTGCACCCTTGACAGTGAAGACTGAAGCAAAAAAAGCATTGAATACCTCAGCCTTGTCCATGTCCTGGGAAACCAGCTCTCCCATTTCCTTCTGCAGAGGGCCCACATTTTCCCTGATCTTTTTATCCCCAGTGTACCTGTAGAAGCCCTTCTTGTTGGCCTTGATGTCCCTGGCCAGGTTTAATTCTGTCAGGGCTTTGGCTTTCCTAACCTGATCTCTGACCTCTTGGACAACTTCCCTGTAACCATCCCAGGCTCCCTGTCCCTGCTTCCACCCACTTTAGGCTTCTTTTTTTTTTGTTTCACTTTGTCCAGGAGCTGCTTGTTCATCCATGCAGGCCTCCGGGCACTTTTACCTGACTTCCTCTTCATTGGGATGCATCGCTCCTGAGCTTGGAGGAGGTGGTCCTTGAATACTTGCCAGCTTTCTTGGGCCTCTCTTCCCTCCAGGGCTTCTTCCCAAGGAATCTTTCCAGTCAGTTCCCTGAAGAGTCTAAAGCCTGCTCTCCTGCAGTCCAGGGTAGTGAGCTTGCCTTTGCGAGGATCTCAAACTCCACCATTTCGTGGTTGCTGCAGCCAAGGCTGCCCTTGAGCTTCACATTCCCCACCAGCCCCTCCCTGTTGGTGAGACCAAGGTCCAGCATGGCACCCCTTGGCATGGCACTCTATCACTTGGAGAAGGAAGTTGTCATCAACACATTCCAGGAACCTCCTGGCTTGCTTGTGCCCTGCCTGTCTGGATACAAGAGTTCAGCTGGCCCAGAAGTCAAAACACCTGTATCTGTCCCATTTTGATAGATGATCCTGTGTCATTTCCCTTCTCTGTCTTTCCCAGTGGCAACGTGGGTATTGTTAAGAAGCACCTTTGTAAAAGGCCTTGCCCTCAATGGATGGAAGGCTGTGGCCAGGCGTATTGCCATTAACAGAGGCTGTTATTGCTAGGGATATGACACATGGTCCCTACCTGAGTCATCTAGTGAGGGGTACAGTTCCTCCAGGAGGAACAGAGGGAAGGTCAAGGGAATGTGTCAGCAGGCACAATGACCCTGGGAGATGGTGTCAGGAGGTCTCTAGTTCAACCTCCTGCTCAGAGAATGGTCAGCTACGAGATGAACAAAATGTCCATAGGTGCCTCTGTGTGTCAGAATCTCAGTCATGTGCCCAACCATCAGTGAGCAAGCCTGGATTTATGGTGCCTCTGTGATGCACAGAAGCTCTCTGTCCATGGTCCCTGACTAAGCAGACTTTGTTACACCCGTGGAGTTGTGCTGGATCTAATGAAAGGTTCATCTTGCTAAGAACCTCTATCCCATAGCAAAGAACAGAGGATGTCCAGGAAAGTATGTAAAGACACAAAACCCCAAAATATTTCAGTGTCCCACACTTTGTAGTTTAGGAAGGTCCTAAGACTAAATAAAGTATCAGCTTTCTGTGGTAGCTATGACTTTATCACCACTTCAGTTGAAAAGGTACACTGAACAGAGTATTTCCTCTGAAAGGACGTGTAATAGGTGGTAGCATGTCACAGAATCCAGGCGTATGCTGTGAATGTTATAAATGCAAAATTTTCACAACCCTACTGTGTAAGATGCCAGAGAATCCAACAGTGAGACACACCATTTCAGAAACCAGGTGCTCCTACAACTGTGTAAGTTAGTTAGTCAGACTCCAACATGTGGCTATGCATTCTTAGCAATTTTAGCTGGATACCACCTGGTGGTTTTCCTGCTGCCCCTTGTAATATCATCTGCCATCATCAAAAACATTTTGGCTCAGTTGTTTTTGTAGCAGCACAGGTATCTCCAGGCTGTCACAAGATTGCCACTTACCCTTTCTGCTGGACTGAGGTAGCACAGTCCCTTTGGCCTACTCTAGTCTGTCATGTGCCCCAGGTTTCTGACCATCTTGCTCACCTTTTACTGGCCCCTCTCTGGTTTTCCCATGTCCCTCTCAATGTAAGGGTCCAATGCCGGATGCAGGTTTCAGGTGTGGCCGCAGCAGTGATGAGGACAGGGTTGCAGCCCTCCATCTGATGTGCTGGCCATGTTGCCACCAGACTAGAACACTCCTATGGGGTTGCATTTCACCTTGTGTCCACTTTAACAGCCACATCCTTCCCAGCCAGGCTGCCGCTCAGCCAGTTGGGTCCAGACTGAACTGATGCATGGGATTATTGTGCTCTATGTGTAGGACTTTGCACCTTTCCTTAGTGAACTCACGAGGTTTCTGTGGCCCCACTCCAAGGATCCAGTTTCCGAGGTCCCTACAGATTGATGTCCTCTCATTTGACACATCAGACATTCCCCCTAATTTTGTATCGTGCATTTGCTGAGAGTGATCTTGGTGTCATTGTCCAGATTGTGATGATGTGAACCCCAATATCACCCTGGGGACACTCACTTGTTATTGCCTACCAGCCAGCTGTCGGTCCATTGCTGATGACTGTTAAACCTTGGTGGTCTGGCCAGTTTTCAACCACCTAAGGATAGGTTTGCCCAGCCCATAATGCATTGCCTTCCAGATGAGTTTTTGTAGGAGATGGTGTCAAAAGCTTTAATGAAATCAACATGTACTGCATCCACCTTGTCCAGATAGCCAGTTATTTTGTTGTATAGAAGGCAATGAGGTTGTATAAGCATGACTTGGCCTTGGTAAACCCATTCTGGCTCTTCCTGGTTGCTTCCTTATCCTTCATATGTTTGGATAAGGACTCAAAGAGTACATGCTACATGATCTATCTAGGTGCTGATGTGAGACTGACTGTCTCATAGTTCCCAGTCCCTCTTCTTGCCCCAGATGATGCAAATTCAACAGGAATGTAAAATCCTGCCTAACTCTCTGTCTCTAGGTATTTATTCTGGCTCCAAATGGCAAAGTAACACCACTCTGATGAATACAGGCAGAGTATGGCCCCAGGTTTGCAAAGCTCTTCTGCAGTAGAGGTGGTTTCCAAACAGTCAATCCTGTTCTTGTCTTTCTTTCTCTTTAGCCGAGCAGCTGCTTCAGCTGTGCTTGTTCCAAATTGCAGCATGATGTTAATTTCCTAAGATCTGCCTATCAAGAAGGATTTTATTTCAGTTGGCAAAAGACAATGCTACAGCTGAGACAAAGACAGAAATTAACATTTGTAAAGGGAGAAAGGGACAAAAGAAATGTTTGTGACAAGGAAGAAAGTGAAACAAAAATGAAATCATTGCCATTATCTGACTACAAAGGGAAAGGATGCTGCTCCTGAGATGAAGACTCCTGCCATGCCAGCCTGCTGCCTGGGACCCACTTCAGTGAGGGAAGCGGTTTGTCCATATCCATCTAGGACCGGGGCATGGCTGTGAGCGTAGAGAGCTGGGTTGCCTGCTGTCAGTCCTGGAGAAGTGATAGCTGAAATGGTGCATTCCTATGGTATTCACCATCAGAGCTGTGTATGTGCATTTGTTAGGCAGGTTGTTTTAAAATGTTCCCCTGAGAAGAGGGAAGTTTCCCCAGATGACTGCCCAAGGTGGGTTGCAAACTACTGACTGATACGCAATCTTCACTTGTTGCTGGGCGGCGGTGAATTTGTCAGGTCCAGTCCTAACCCAATGGCTGGGAGATGGTCACTCCTACCTTGCAATGCTGTCTAGTGAAAACATATGTTCCTCCTCCTTTTCCTTCCAGGAGCTCTCAGAGGGGACTGTGGTTCCAGCTGATGTCCCTACAGTCATTTTCACAGCAGCCAGTCATGCTGGCACGCATACAAGGCATTCTGTTGACATCCTGGCATGATGGATGCTCTCTTGCAGGTTGGCAGTTATGGCTCTTGTATTGGTGCAGCTGAAAACCTCTGTCTGGAATCAGAAAACAGTCAGTTTGGGCAAGTTTTAGCAAAAATGCAGGTACCAAGCCTGGAAGCATGTGAGTCTCTACATGTACAGCCATTAGTTTGAGTGACTCCTGACTGTGAGTTGTCAGATGTTACGCTGTGAGCAACATTGCCCTAATTGTGAAGGCGGTAGACACACAACATACTTGCTGAACGCCTGCCTTGAAATGGCAAATGCTCTTCTGGAAGGATTCAGCTCTTCCCTAAATGTTTGCATGGCTCAATTCTCCCCCTCCTGGAGCAAGTGCTGTCCTGTCTTCACACTCTCTGCCTGACTGGCTCAGCTGGTGGCCTGGCTGTGCTGGGCATGCCCCATGCTCACGCTGTCTGTAGAGTCCATTTGCTTGTGAGGACGTTCCATAAGGTGACTTTGCTCTGTATTTATGCCTCAGACTTCACCTATGTGAAGTCTGAGGTGACCCCACGGAAGCTGATCCAAGGAGTCCTGCTTTGTGTTGGTTGCATCTTGAATATGATCTCCCTGCAGTGTTAAAGGTTGCCATAAGGAGTACGTGCCCCTTACTCTGTCTCACTCTTCCGAAAATTAAACTGCAGTGTTCTGAGGGGAACAGGACACCAGCTACCATGACACTTGGAGGGGTTCATCCTGGTTTGCAGCTCTTTCTGTAGCAACGTGCTCCCCAGGGAGCAAGGAAAGGAGTGTCAGGCAGGTGAACTGTGTCCTGGGATTGAGCCATAGAGACCAGGAGCAGTGGTGGTCTGGGACCTGCCCACAGTAACATGGGTTCTTAGGACAGGAGTTTGGGCACATGGTACAGACCATGCCTGTCCTGCCATGGATGAGGCACACAAAGCCTGGTGAGGTTTTTTCCCATCCAGAATATGGTGATCAGTCAGGAGAAGACAATTGTTGGTGGCCTACTCCACTGCAGCCTGCTCTGCTCTCCAGGGTGGCAGGACCTTGCTGTACACACAGTCCTGGAGCAAGTGCTTCATCTGCTCAAGAGGAATCACTCTGAAATTCAGGGGTTTCATTGCAAACTGCAACAACATTCATTTTTTTCCAGTCTGTGTTCGTTATTCTATGTCTGTCTGAGTTGATAACAACCTATTGCTCCGTTCAGAGGTGATGCTTAAATAGCAGTCTTAAATGACTGTAGACACATGATCAGGATGTCCCTGGGCACTGTTTTGGTCAAGAGGAACTGGTCTGGGTGAGAATCCACACTGGACATGAGTGGGCTGCTGTGGAGATCATAGTGAGTGCAGTTGTGTTGTCTGTCTATAGGTCTTATTCCTGTGGTCCTTATTCCTATCCTGGAGATGACTTGTGGTCCTGCCTTGGAGATGTTGCAGAGCATGGAACTTGCTTCTCAGTCCCACAGTCAATAGAAACGTTGGAACCTCCAAAAAAAGTCACTTTTTCAAGAGGATGAAACAATTCTTCAGATGGTTGTAACTCAGTGATAGTTACTCCAGTAGCAGGCACACACGTTAACAGGGAAAGCTCAACCAAAGGACAGATCTGAGGAATTTTGTGTAGCTGGGAATCAGCTTTGCTGGGAACCACAGGGACTCATTTACAAGTAATGAATCATGAAACAGCAGGAAGCTAGCTAGCCAAGGAAAAGTGTGAGCTCTGCAATTAAATACGGAGTGCTTAGATGAATAACAAAGAGATGTGATACTAAGGCAGAAAGCAGGTCCCAGAGCAGTCAGAGCTGGGAGTGTTGCAAGACTAATTGCTGTAAGTCACAGTTTTTCCAAATAACTTTTAGTCAAAGAAATTGCTGTTTTCTCTTGAACTGAAACAAATCCCGTGTGCCTGTAATTATCAGGCAAAACAGCTGACAGCTTTTAACTCATGTTTAAATTTATGAGTGACCCAGATCAGCAAAAACTAGGAAATTATCTCCTTGCAGAGGTCTGCTCTTAACCCCTGCTACTGGGCTGAGGTAAGGCAGCAGGTATCAAATAAGGCAATGGAACAGGTGAGGGATGGGTTTCCACTACGTAAGAGACACTGTTGTGGGTTATCAGCTTACCATGTAGATGAGAGTGGGACGAAGGAAAGAATGTTATTTATCCCCTGGACATGGGGAGAGGTTGGAGGTTCAAGCAAGAAGGTGAGAGCCAACATGTGTGTGGCAGAACCACCATGAAAAGGACCCAGATCTGGTGTGCAGGACGGTGGATGCTATTCCCAGCTTTGTTACAGACACATGCTGCCCTGGGAAATGAGACATCTCTGTATGGAGCTTGGTGATAGAGACAAAGCTGCTATTTCAGAGTGACTATCTATTATTAATGTCACCCAAGTCACAGAAAATCCATCCTCCTCTTTGTCTGAGGCATGGTGCCAGAAGCAGCTGTGTCACAGCAGCCAGCTTTCTTGCAATTCCAGATGCAGTCATGGAGTAGTGAGGATACTTCAGAAAACATTAATTTCTGCTGAAAACCCTGTTTTGTGTCCTTCTCTCCTATTCCATGTAACCCCAGAGTTACCTCTCCTGGGCAGGGAACTCTGTGTTAAAGCTCAGTATTACCAAAACTGTCTTTGGGAGGAGGTACCAGAAATGGTCACTCTGGACAAAGGGATGGAGATCAGCTGGGGCCTCACAGACTGACTGGATCCCATGAAGATCCAATGGATCTTGAAGAATGCACCCCTGTCGTCATTCCAGACATGGTCCAGGGCTTTATCTGCTGTCCCTCTCCTGCTGGTCTGTATCCATGAAATTTTTGTCACCCTGACCCTTCATATGCCACACTCACCCCTTTGCTGACAAATGTCAGAGGAGGTGCTGTTCTTTCTCCTGTGCCTCTCAAGTGGAATAGCTGGAGCAGAAACAGGAAGAGCAGAGACTCTTTCCATTTGTGTCCTTCATGCAAAATCACCTCTGACAGACATCAGTTTGCATGCGTAGCTCTGCTATTTGCCTGGGCACTGTGGATAACCATGAATGCTACTTTGCTGGAATACTTGCTTCCAATTATTGCAAAGGATGGAAGGTACAGCCAGAGGCACAGCTGAAGGCTTGGTGGAAGTAAGCATTCAAGAGACCTGAGCAGAAACCCCTAGTGGACTCAGCACTTGTGGCCTTGGCTGTACAGGGAAGGCAGAGTTGTCACACCAAGTTCATCATATCAGCTCGTGATGCTCTTTCACTGTCTCTCTGCCTCAGAGATCGTACTGCGCTCACTGCTGAACCAGTGACTATAGCTGCCGCAGGACAAGTTCTGGGGGTGGGATATGCCTGTCTTCCATATTGTGTATTGCTTCCAAAGTGGCATTCACAGAAAATGATGTCCCACATCTGGCATAGAGAAACCCTCTCATTCCTCTGCATTTGTTTTCTCACTGATTCTTGCCTGACCTCTTTTTCTTTTCTTTGCACCCTTTGCTGGTTTCCCAGACTCATGAGGTGAGCACATCAAACAGATGGATGCTCGGTGTTTGTTTCCCGAGGATTGGGAAAGCTGAGTTAGGCCGAGCAAGGAAGGTAGTGCCTGGGAGTGTGTCATCAAACCCCTGTGCAGATGCTGTTGCTGAGAAGTAAAGCTACCCTCACTCCCTGTAGATTAATCCTCTGACCTCAGACCTGTATCACTCCAGCTGGAGGAGAAATTCTTAGTGTTTACATGGGTCAGCAGCTAGACAAGGACTTGACTTAGATTTTCCCAGCGGGTCACACAGCTATTTGCTAATCAGCGGTAGCATAACCACTGCCAGGATCATTATGGGTCACTTGCTAGGGACAGGCTAAACAAACCATCACCAGATGAAAAGCAGCATGGGTGAGTGGTTGAGGTTTGAAACAACAGTATTGTAGTCCTGAGTCTGTGCCTGGATGGGTTTCAGAGCTTGTGAAATGGAGAGGGATGTAGCTGGAAGGCTTGGATCTCCGCTTTGGTCCTAGCACGGATGGAAGATTGCACATGGGATGCATCCCCTGCTAGCATGTAAGCTGGAACGCACTGGGGCTGAGGGAGAGCCTCCTCTTCCCTCTGTGTCATTGTGGCTTGCAATATTCTAGGGAGATTTGTGAAAGCTTCGTAACAACAACTGGTCTGGTTTTCCCCCATCGTATGTATCTGTTTAGCTGGAGATATGAACCCTCACTAAAACTCACCCCTCAGCCGCCCTGGCAGTAAGCAGCAGTCATAGAGGTGTGAACTACACACAGAAGCAGTGTAGGGGAGACCTGACCTCCTGGCTGGAAGCTGCAGGAGGTGATGTTTGCAGTTCTATATCTGTCACTTCCTTCCATCCACATCCTCAGTCATGGCACAGCTAAATACAGGAGTTAGTCTGGCCCAGAGCCACCAAACTATGCAGAAAGCATGATAACTGTTGAGATGGGGTGACCCTACTGTCTCATCTTGGTAGACTGTTAATGAGCACATGGAAAGCAAGACAGAGGGCACAGCTGGGGGCCAGGAGTCTGTAAGATTTCTTTCTAAAGGACCTGGAAAGGTGAGACACCAGCAAAGTTTCTGTTGTCCATTCCAGTATCATGTGAGCAAGACTTTTATGAAATCAAAGTTTTAAACTGTTATTTGCTCTTACTAATCAGCAGAATAAAGAGCTCTGGCTCTATTAGCAATGTTACCTCACTCTGTCAGCACATCCAGCAGCTGCTCCTCTTGGAGGAATACATACATGCTGGTGTTTCTTCCTGTAGGATTCTTGGGGAGAAGCACTTATGGACCAAAGTGGCAAGACTTGGCCCCAAACTGTCCACAGAAAGAGCATAATTATGATCTGTTTTTTCCACGCAACTGGCATGCAGGTTTCCAAGGAGTTTTAAGAATATTGGAATCTCAACAGCACAATAAAAAATTTTTGTGCTACAGACTAGAGCAACAGCATATCTATTTTAGACTGAGATTTATTTTCAATAATCCAGCCTCCCAAAGCAGTGACATGATTTTTCCTCAAATTTTGTGAACACTTTGCCATTGAATGGCTTTTTTCAAAACAACGTTGCTCACCAAGCTGTGGTGGTTACAACTCATAGCCCAAGACAGAAGTTGACAGCACCTGCAGCCATTGCTCTTTCCAGCTCATGGGGGTTAATTCACATTGGTGTGGTAGGTGCTGGTTCACTGCCAGCATAATTGAGTGGGACTGGTGAGGTGCTGCAGGGCTGCTTGCTGCCGATGTCAAGGTCAGACAGGTCAGTGCTGGTGGGTTCAACAACATTAGGCTCTTGTACAGTTTCTGGCTTGTCCCTGCTCCTTCTCCTGATTGCCACCTACTTTCAGGGTGGGAACACAGGGTGGGAGAGGATTTCTTGCAGTGGGGAGGTAGAAGGCAAAGGGGGGGTGCCCTGCAGGGTGATTTGCTGGGTATTGCTGGAAGAGAAATCTGTGGGTCGTGGCTAGAGAAAAGAGGGGAGAGAGCATCAGTGCCAGCACCCAAGGTGCCAGCCTTCCCCATGGGCACCCTGCTTTGAGCAGGGGACTTGCCCTCCAGTGATAGGGCAAGACAGGGCAGCAAAGTTCTGGCACACTCTTCTCTCCCAGGAGCTGAGTCCTCTGGGCTCTCCTGCAGGCGGTCTGTGGGCAAGGGCAGGGCAGAAGGGTGGTGAGGGAGGAATTTGCCTTCCTATTGCCACTGTCCACTGTCAGCCCAGAGAGGAAGTAGTTCAGGATTCAAAAGTCCAGACAGACAGGGAATAAAAATGAAGATTTTAGTGAAGAAATGGTTCTCTGGTGAAGGATAAGTCCTGCCTTCCCTCTTTCACTTCTCCCTTTTCAGGAGTAAGATGGAGTTGCCATTAGCCCTGGGGCAATGTGCAGCATGGCAGAAAGAGAGAAGCAGAACAGTGCATGAAATTGTTCTGGAGGAGAGGGATGGCCAAGAAGGCATTGCATTATGGTGCCATCTGCCATCACTTCAGGGTGACAGGGATGACAAGAGTTTCTGCCCACACAGCAGTCAACCTGCCCACAGGCTGAGCTGACATGGCTGGGAAGGAGTCAAAGGGCTCCTCCCTTGATCACTGCAAGCTTTGACAGCCCCTGTGCTGTGTTTCCCACCAACAGCCAACCCAGCCAAGCTGGCTGGGAAGCAAACTAGCTTCTGATTTCCAAAGCAAGCATCTTTGATCTGTAAAGTCAAAGGGATGCTGCCAGCTTCCCAGGGTGTCATTTGCATTGGGATACGGTGATGGCACTTGGCAAGCCTGGTGAAGGAGTGTGCCTCTTTGCAGGAACCAACCTCCATTTGTCCCCAGGTTCAATGCCACAGAGGCTGACTTGATAAAGCAGTAGATCATGACAGCAGAACCCAAATACAGCATGGGAGATGCTTAAGGGCTGATGTGTTGCTACAGGAAGAGCTGTCACACAGGAGGAGCTTTCTGGTGCACAAGGTGACCCACTTACCAGCATCTGCTGAAATGGGACAAGAGGAGGGGGGTACGCACGCATGTGAGAGGGGCACAGAGAGGAGGCACATGACCAGGATTCAATCCCTGTGGTGATTTACTAGGTGGTACTGGCATTCAGTTCTTTTTTCCCCAATGAAGGTAGGGTTGTGCTGCACTTGCCCAAGGGATTGTCACCTTCTGGGTTGTATAGCTTCCTACAGCATGGAGCTGCCTGTCTGTAATGAACTTGTCCCTCACCAAAATATATCTGGGAGCTATTGCTATCCCAATTGTTTAATATGATGCTATTATGAATGTAGGAAACAACAGATGTGTTGTTTCTTACAACACAAAGCTGTGTCCAGTGACTGACCAGTTCTACTCACCACTGTGATTCAGAGGAGCCAGGAAGAATTTCACAGTGTTCAGCAATTTAATAATCTTTATAAGAAATAATTTTCTTTCTTCTTCCCTCTGCAAGCTGCTTCATACCTTGGTACTCAAGGATTTAGGGCCTATGTTTGTATATTGCTGTCAAAATTATAAACTGTGTTTAGAATATCTTACATCTTGATTTTATCTTTTTCTTTCTGCAGAAGTCCTGGGACTGGTGGATCTTTTACTCTCTCTTCCATGCTGACCCCTTTCTGGCCTGTCCTGGTTTTGCTGCATTTCTTGGCTCGCTGTTTTGCTTTGCCGTTCAGTGTTTCACAGCTGAGAGTGAATACAGAAGCAAAACATCCCAAAAGCTCAGATTTCTGGCGGTGATCCCTAGGAACATTCCCAGAATATCTGTGCTATGAAAGAAACACAGAACAAGGAAAAACTCACAGGTGAAAGATG
The DNA here is from genome assembly GCA_027574665.1 of Rhynochetos jubatus. NCBI lineage: Eukaryota > Metazoa > Chordata > Aves > Eurypygiformes > Rhynochetidae > Rhynochetos > Rhynochetos jubatus. The sequence goes on along the minus strand of CM050672.1, from coordinate 1,480,766 downwards.
CTGTGGCTTAAAACAGCCTTATGAACTCTGGACATTGCTGGAAGGGAGGTGGGAAAAGCAGTCCCTGTTACATGCAACGTTATTTACACTTGCAAATGGTTGCAGTGTGTGCATGTGGGGTGTGTTTAAAGTCATATCTGTTTCCCAGTGTGGGGCTGAGGAAGTGGTGGTGGTGTTCTGCCACAAGATTGGGGCTGAAAAGCCATTTAAATCAAAGCAGCATCAATGGGCAGAGAGTACTGAGCACCCTGTGCAGAGCCACGGACTGGCTGTCCCAGCCCTGCCGTCCAGCCTGCTCCCTCCCAGTCTGCCAGGACCCTGTGATCTGGAGCACAGGCAGACCTCAGGTTTCCAGGCTGAATCTACATGGGCAACGTTGACCTAATTAGTTTCTGAAAGAAGTGGGAGAGAAAGACTTGCCACTGTATGTTACAGCAAGAGATCCTCTCCTTTTGCTCGCCTGACCCCAGGGATTCATCCTGGGCAGGTGCTTCTTTGATTGCAGCAGGTTTTGAATCCTCTTCCCTCTCCTCTCAGGGATGCCACATGCTGTCTTCTGACCTCATTAGCTTCTCCTCCTGTTCCACTTCCCTGCTTTGCACACCCAGCCCCACCAATGTGCTAATCACTACAAAGCAAGTTGCAGGAAGGGGCTCCTCTGAGCAGTGTGCAGGGAGAGATGCTGTCAGAGCATGTGGGAGATAGAGCAAATGAGGTGAGCAGGGAGCTTGGTTTAAGTAGCACTGATATTTGAGCTCACTCCAGGCTCTTCTCCTGCATGGGTCTATGCCAAGCATGGCATGTGGGTGTGCAAGAGGCAAAGTGCTCCCACACGGTGGGTCTGCAAAGCAGGCTGTGCTGCCTGCCCACAGAACCAGCTAACATGGGGTGTCCACACCACCACAATGACTGGCATTGTTGTGGGACCTCATGTGCCTCAGCTGCGTCCACAGCATCGATGTGCTGGGCAGAAATAACGTGAATCTCCAGTGTTGATCTTCACCTATTAGCCATCTTCACTCAGCTATGTATTCCTCTTGGAATGATTCTTGCAGGCAGAGAAGGCAGGTCTACACATCTGTCCATGGGCAGGACTTTGCCCATTATCTAGACAGGGCAGACACAAGCCAGCTCTGTAGGAGAGCTGTGGAGCTGTGGTTAGTGCACTGCTGCCATGCCGAATGGAAAGGCAAGGTCTTTTCCCCAAGATTACAACCCTTGCAAGTGCAGTTAATGGACTTCCAGTTTGCAGATTACCTGTGCTCAAACAGGCAGAGCTGGCATGTTCTTGGAGCACAGGAAGAAGTCCAAGCAGAGGTCTTCTCCTCCCACACTGGTTGAAAATGATGAAACGGGGTGGAGAGGGTGGGGGAGATATTTTATGTTTGTTTTGCCTGGCTGGAATGACAAGAGAGACAGTTGGAGGTGGAGAGAGGCATCTTCATCATGAATGCTGTTTGGGAGTGAACAAAGCAATAAAGCACCATCTCATGCAGGTGCAAAGCCATGCTGTCATTGAGGATGGTGCCCTTGGGGTTTGACCATTCCTGCACATTCCCATGACTTTTATGATCCCACCTGATGCTCCTTTCTTTGTCCTAATTTCAGATATAATCAGGATCCAGGTTATGAGCAAGGCATCGAGTGCCTGAAGAGAATCCACAGGACGCAGTTGGGGGGCTCACATTTTCCTGGTGCTCCTTGGGTTTAATACTCGTGTCTTGTTCTGACTGCAGAAACACCGAGGCTAATCCAGCCTCCCTGCAGATCCTCTCTGAATTCATCTGGTGATGCATTTGGATGCAGAGACTCATCATCCCACCTGGGTGCCTGTGTTCACCCTGCAGGAATGAAGCACCTTTTGGTAGTATTTGAAGAAAGTGCCCTTTCTCTTTCCTGTTATTCAATATCCTTGTCTTTCAGAACTTTCCATTGTTCTTTCTTCCCATTTTACTTCTATTTTAATTACTTGGTTAATGGGCCCCCCTACCAGCCTCTACCCTTCTTAGACTGTTTTGCATATCACATTATGTGAAAAGCAAAGGTTACTCTATATGCTTGTGTGTACTCTTAGTCACTCCTCACCTCATTTATTTCGGATCTTGTTTTCTTTCTGTTCATTGTATATTCTCTTCCATAACTTCAGAATTGTGGGCCATGTCCAACAGTGATAGAAACCAAGCAAGATTCACTGGTGTACAGTTAGTGGAAACCTGGCTCTGTGCACTGGTTCTCAGGCTTTGCTTTTCTTGCATCATTAATATTCTGCAAAATAGTCTATATTAGTGTCAACCTGCTTGTCTGGGATCTAAGCTTAAGACTACTGGCAACAATTCACAGTGGAGGCTTAAAAGTGACTGTTATGCCCTTGAATTTTTGCTCCTCCAAGAGCCATTCAGCTACATCTTCTTCCAGAGACTTGCTCAGGGGTCTCTTCATCATAGTATTTTGTGCCCATTCTTAGCAATGTCAGTAGACAAAGGCAACCAAGAAAATACTACAGGTTGTAATACTGGAGTAGTGTGGAAGGCCAAATTGTACATCACATCTCTATGGTAACATGTCATCAAAAAGAAAAGACTACCTGAGTCATAAGAAACAACCTTATGTCCTTCCAGGGTGTAGGACATCATCATGGTGTCCTTGGATCCATCAGCACGTCCGCTTGCTCAGATGAGGCATGTTCTCTCCTGTGGGCCATGTAGGCTGCTTCCCGTTGAGCCCTGTTCTAGGGCTGCTTTTTGTTCCAGACCGGAGTTGCTTTCATGTTCCTGAATACGCCCCTGACGGAGGTGTCTCTGTAGGGCTGCTAAATTCAGTGCATCAATGTACACCTACAGGTCATATTCAGGGGTGCTGTCCAGGGTGATGGACCTGCACAGTGGTGACTTCTGGACAAGAAGTTGAGCCTTGAAGAAGCTGTGACTGCAGAACACAGAGCCCTCAGGAAAGCGAGCTGGAAGTACCTCTGCAGAGGTAGCAGTGGAAATGCACAGGCTATTCAAACCTTGGAGAACACCTCCATGTCTTTGCTAGACACTATCTTCATCTCTGAGCTGTGTCTCTTTATCTGGAGGGATTTTCTCTCTGCACAGTCAATGGGATCCCCATGCTCCTGCAGCAGGAGATGGATTTGCTCCTAACCCAAGGTGTCTCTGACCAAGTGGTTGGTGCTTCTGGCAGGCTTTGGTCCTTCCTTTAGAGGAAGGCTGGAGCTGCTGAGATGGGCAAGGAGGCTGGGCTGTTTGAACCAGCTCTGGTGTTTAGCTGGCTGCTGCCTCACAGGTGAGCCAAGGCCTCCACCAGGCACATCAGACATCCTCAGGACAACTGCTGACTTGGAGATGGTCTCAGCAGCACTGGCTCCATGTTTGGTTTAGTCCCACTGCTTCCCTGATGCTTGAAGAACCCCTATTAACCCTTTCATGTTGGAAAGGTCTGAGATCCTGCACATCTGCCACCCATGCCAATTTCATACCATGCAGGGTTGTGACTGCCCACCTCCATGCTGGCCCTGCCACCCAAAGCTGCCAGGGATGTGCATGGAGACCCACGGCCAGCGGTGCTGGTGCCAGTGCCAAGCGGAACTGTCCCAGAGAGCAACAGCCACAGCTCTGAGACATCCTTGAGCCTATTCACTGCCTGAAGCCAGGTAGAAACAACTTTCTGAAAGGGGCACTGGGTGTAAAACATACTTATGTGGAAGGTGTAAAAATGTCTCACTTTCTTGTGATGTTTGAGGAGAAAGTGCTGCTACAACACAGATATTTTTGGCATGGTAGAGACTTCATCTTCTTTCCTATCAGCTCATAATGACTCAATTTGGAAGTGACACTGTGTGGTTCTTTTGTGGAGCTTACAATTTCCCTGGCAGAAGAAGATAGCTGCCCAATGTGTTTTTCACTTCGAAGATAGAGGCACAGGATGGGATTGCACCACCTCTGATCATCACTGGTCCATCCTGCATCAAGGATAGTGCCTCTCTCCTTACAGGCTCTGGAAAGGACCCAGACTCCAAACTATGTGATCACTAGTTAGGTGGGACAAATGCCACCAACATCTTAGTTTTGCTCACACCAAAATGTTTAGATAATAGGCAGCTCTGGAATTGTTCCATAGACATTTTGGAATTTGGATGCATGTGAGTGGAAGGTGAGTCAGCTCTTCCTCCTCAGCCTGTTTGGAAAGGGCACATCTATGGCGTGGTCAAGTTGTGCATCTTGCTGTGGGCATTGTGGTCTCTGCTGCTGCATGCAGATGTGGTCATACATCTGGCCAACACAGAATTCCACTGAAAACCACACCCGCAGACATCAGCAGGCACAGAGATCACATAGAGTGTGATTGCACTGACCACTCTGCATGTCACTAATGGGATGGGCTAATGGTTTCTCTGTCTGGCCCAGACTCCCTCTCCCAGTCATGGAGCAAGCCCAGCAGCATTTGCTTCACCGTCAGTCTGATCTTTGTGAAAAGGCTCCCATTAATGCACACATAAAACATACGAAGCTGCTTTTCCCCCACACTCACCAAAACAGGCATCCCAGGATCCTGTGTGCTGGTTTTGGCTGAAATAGTTAACTTTACTAACAGTTTGTATGGTGCTGCGTTTTGGATTTGTGACCAAAACAGTGTTGATAACACACGTGTGGTTTAGCTATTGCTGAGCCAGCCTTGCACAGTGTCAAGGCCTGTCTCTCACGCCACCAGCGAGAGGGTGGGGGTGCATAAGCAGCTGGGAGGGTGCACAGCAGGGACAGCTGATCCCAACTGCCCAAAGGCCTATTCCACATGGTATGACACTGTGCTCAGCAAGAAAAGATGGGGAAAGAAGGAGGAACGGCGGATGACTGGAGTGATGGCATTTGTCTTCCCAAGTCAGGGTTATGTGTGATGGAGCCCTGGGAGTGGCTGAACACCTGCCTGCCCACGGGAAGCAGGGAACGAGTGCCTGGCTTTGCCTTGTGCGTGCAGCTTTTGCTTTACTGACTAAACTGTATCTCAACCCATGAGTTTTCCCACTGTCATCCTTCCAAAGGGGTAAGCGTCTGGGAGGGAGCTCAGCCGGGACAACCCACAACAGAGTGGGTTTTTTGCTCACTCAGTGGGACCCCCTGGGCATGGTGGATGTGCTGACCTGCTGCATAGTGATTACAGGGTGCTGACAACACCCTCCAATTTTTATGGGCACAGAGCTGCGTTTAAACACGTCTTTTGTCTTGTCTTCCCCTTGTAGGTTTTTGTCTTCAAATACCCACCTAATCTTCCTTTCCTTTTCAAACCATCCTGTTTCAAGGAATCAATAGACACCTCCATGGTTTCTCTGTGATGGTGCTGGAGACAGGTATTCCTGAACTGGGGCCTGTCCCTGCCTTTTTGTCATTTGTCCCAGACCTGTGTACAAGATGGAAAATGGTGACAGCTGTGTTGCTAGGAATTGGAGAGATCACAATGCTGTTATTTCCTCATCTATTGTAAGATTTCCTTGGACTTCTCTGTCAAAGACCTGGGCTTTCAGAGATCCCTGAAGGACAAATTCACAGGAGTTCCTTTTATAAATGGGCAGTGGGTTTCAGTTAAAAGCATGAGTCTGAACCAATTTGCTGAAGGGAAAACAAAGGGAACTAAAGCGTGCAGAGTACATGCTAACATTTTGAAAAGCACCTAAAAGATGCAGAAGCCTTAACTGAAACGTTCAGACACTCAGACCCAGATACTCAGCACAAGGACATGAGTAATTCCCCCGTGTCATCACAGGACTCACTGGGACTCAATTCCCAGGATAACTGGTTTTTCTAACACTCATTTTCATTGCCACTACATCCATGCTAGCACATTTCCACCAGGGGAAGAGCCATGATTTACGGCAATAAAAAAACAAGCCTTAAACAAATGAAAGCATTTCTGGAGTTAGAACTGGAGTCTTGGTGGTAGCCAGGGTCACCTAGGGGGAGGATTTGGCAACAAGCAATTGATTATCTAGAAATTTCTTGCCTCTTGTACATTTTGCATTGAAGCTTAGTGTGTGATGCTTCCAGATGGTAGAATTAAGTGTCTGCCCTCCCCTCGGACTGTCTTCACTGCTGTTTAGGTTCCAGACAAGTTAAGCTGATCTCTTTTTTGTGACACTTGCACTACTTCAAGATTACAAAGCTAATGACTTTTAATTCAGGAGCATTGGTGTAGAAGCCAATACAACAGCCAAATTTCCTTTGGAGAATCTGTGGCTCTGTGGCTTCTGCAATTGACCACAAATTGTGTTACTGCTGGTGTGTTCTGGAGTGAACACAGACTCTCAGTTGCTCCATCGCACTCCTTCTTGCCAGGGCCTGGACTCCAGTGCTATGGAGAGATTTCTGCACCTGATTGTGTTGTTCTGCAGTGGAAGAAGCACAAGATCCCACTGCAAAAAGGAGGTGCTGGGGAGCAGGGTGGCACAAGCGGCCAAAGGGCCACAGAACATGGAGGAGAAAGGTGCCCTTTCTTTCTGGGGGTTTGGCCACACAGGCCAGGTTGGCAAGAGCACAGATGGTGACCTTGAAGAAATCTGTTGGGAAGAAAGCTAAAGGCTTCAGAGATGACTGAACCCATTCCATTGAAAGCTGCCTCCAATCTGGGGCTCTCGCACTTTTCACACAACCACAACACATCTGAATTATGACTATGCCCTCACCTGGCCATGGACCCCACTGAGCCAAACTCTGACCTGAGATTTGATTTCCTGACTTGACCTTGGATCTGCATCATCACCATGAGCTTTCTGATCACCTAGATGCTTGGCTGGCCCCAGCTGCTGTCCTCATGCTTGCCCTACTCACCTTGCTTGAGTGCCTGGGGCTGAGTCCTGGTTGACCCCCACCCAGGTGGCAGCATGCCCATGTTCAGCATTGCTCCATGAGTAACTGGAAAGGTCTGATGTCTCAGATGAAATCCACTTGGACCCATAACTCAATACCTTAGCCTGCATGATACTTCACCCCTTGCTTGGATGTCCCTTTAAGAAAAAATTTATTTCACTTTCTATTCTAGCTTTCACTTCAAGTCCTTGGCACTCCCATGTCATGAACACGCAAATCTGTTGCTTCAGGAAATGAAAAAGTTAGCTATTTATTTTGTTATATCAGAGTTACAGTTTTGAAATCAAGGATGTGTGTGTGGCTCCACTATTACTGGCAAGTCACAGTCCAAGCAGATCCCACCAGAGGGGTTGTTATTTATCTCTTGGGTTTTGTGATTGGAAAGGCTCCACGCAGTCAGGAAGACACCCTGGATGAGAACAGTTTCCTTAAGCATCTGTAGCTTGTTTTCTTGACCTAGGTTTTGCCACCAAGGAAAAGTAGACGGAGGTGGTGAAGCACCAGCGCTGCCCCCAGCAAGCTCCTGCAGCTCAGTGGTTTTCCCATCAGTCACACTGTTGCCCATGGGAAGCGGAATCTGAGACAGGATGTGGCAGGGAGAGCTGGGGGCTGTAGGGGCACTAGGGTCCCCACATCTCTGTGGCCATCAAGACAGCAAAGCATCTGTACAAATTCCCACCCAAAACAAGCTGCCTTCTTTAAAGACAGTGATGGCTTTGCTCTCCAGGGCTTCTTTCCTCTCCTTTGCTTCATGCTGCAGGGACACGGATAACATCTGCATCGTGGGCAGCAGCATGAATCTCAGCAATGCCATGGCACAGAGAAACAAGTGGAAGACTCTGCATTTGTCTAGCCATGACTTGACATAACTACCTCAAGTTGGATAGCAGGAAGACCATGGATGCCTTTGTCAGTAGGCTTATGGAGTAAAATGTCTTTGTGTCTGACATATAAAGGAGCAACATCTTGTGCTGAGCAGTGTATTAATTGTTTTCATTGAGAAGATGTCATAAGAAAGGCTGTATTTTCATCTGTAACCAACGATTCCTCAAACTGTGGAAATATCAAAATATTTTAAACTGACTGTTGAATTGTTGAAAGAAAAAATTACTCATCATCTGCTGTTTACTTGCAAGATAGCAATGAAAGTGCACAAGGTGTGTTGGAAAATTTAGGATGTCAGCTACAGGAAAAGGTCTTTAGCTTTGAAAATATAACATTATTTGCAACTGGTGATGCAATCATTGCCTTTGGAGAAATTCTGATAATTACTGGAAAATGGGAATTAATAATGGCTTTACCTCACATGTTTCATAGGCACTGCAAAACACAAAATAGTTACCATTTGATTTTGAATGTTTTGTAATGTCCCTTTTTTTATCTGCTTTTCTTAATTTACCAAGCTTTTCAGACTTCTGGAATTTAATTTTACAGATTTACATTTTTACAGACTTACATTTAATTTTACAGATTTAATTTTTCAAACTTTAACACACGGAAATACCCACAGAAGATAGCTTTTTCTAGATTCTGATGTTGAAAGGCTCTTAAATTGGTTTCTCATTATTAGACAGTATTACTTTATATTCACTGAGGCTTGCCCAGTCATTGTTTTGCTTTTTTAAAGGATAATAAAGATGAGGAAGATGGAGTTTGGTTTTCAGGAAGCAATGTAATTTTCTTGTGTATGTTCCACTTCAAACTCCCGATGTTTCTTTTAACACAGGGAAATTCTTATGCACATTCTGATCTCAATGAATGGTGGAAATGGCAATCCCTTGTCAGGAATGCAGTCCTGCTCGGTGGTGGTTCAGCTAACACCAAGATACAGATCGGACATGAACCCACGAGTTTTATGAATTAGCTGAAAAATAAAGGTGTCCTGAAATGTAACAAAACAGACAATAAGATGCATTTAAAGGAGTACATCAAAGCCTGTCATAATTGAATTGTATTTCAGTCCAGTAGCAATGTATAATTGAGGGAAAACCATGTGCTGCATTAGAGATTTTTTTCTCCTTTGCAGTATCTCATGGAGACAAGAAGTAGCACTCATTGTGATGGTCTATTATTCCAAGGGATACTGAAAGATACATCGATTTTTTGAGCAAATACTTCTGTCACATTCCTGACCCAGAAGAGAAAATATCAACTCTAAAGATCTCAAGGCTTGTTTACAAATTGCAGCTCTGTTTCAGGCAGGGAGAAGATGCCAGTGCTGCCCCAGCAAGGGGACTTGTTTGCCCAGCCATCCTTTGCAGGGTCACAGAAACATAGAAGTATTTCTGGACTGTAGTTGCTCCCTTCTGCCCCTGCTTGGCATCAGGGTTTATCCAAGAAAACACTCGACTTTATTTCCACAGCACTTCTGTGACTGGCAGTATGCAGGTTTCAGTCAGGAAAGAGTTAATTTTCTTCACAGTGGCTGGTATGAAGCTATGCTTTTGGATTTGCCCTGAGAATACTACTGATAAGGTGTCATTTTAACTGGTGCTGGGGAGTGCTTGCACCAGATTCAAGGTCTTTTCCAGCTTCTGATACTCGCTGTGGTCCCAGTGTTCTCACTACAAGCAATGTTGGGGGGAGCACAGTTCAGACACCCAACCCGAACTGACTGAAGGAGTATTTCATTCCATAGTATGTCATGCACAGTATATAAGCCAGGAGTGGGTTGGGGGACCATAACTCAGTAGCTCCTTAACTCTCTTTTGCTAACTCTTTTATTAGCTCCTTTGTTAGCTCCTTAACTCTTTTGCTAACTCCTTTGCTGGTTCCTTAGCTCCTTTGCTAGCTGCTTGGCTAACTCCTTTGCTGGCTCACTCGTTAGTGAGATGGTTGGTCGGTTGGCACAATACCTGAAGAAACTTCTGTTGAAGCAGCAATATGCTGCTACCATCCCTTAATGGTCTTTGTAGATATTAAATGATGCTTTATTAATGGACAAAAATCTTTCTCTTGGGCTCAGAACCAGTGAAAGAAATGGCAGAATTGTGTAGCCCAAGAGGAGGTTATGCTGAATGGTTCATCATGCCATTGACTCAAACTCATTAAACTCATTAACCACTTCCAGGTCTTCCAGAGGATCCTGGTCACTTATCCACAGTCTCCTGGGTGTGATTTCTTTGACCTTGAGTGATGTTCCTCTGCTATACAGGTGCAATTTACAGGCACCATCTTTGTCACGGCCCCTTTGAGGCCAGCCATGGCTGCTTCCCAGCTTTCAGCTCTGAGGTACCTGAGTCACCTTTGAAGCTGCCAGGCAAGCCTCAGTCCCTCAGGTGGTTTTGGAAATGCTTCTACCAAAGTCTGTGCAGGTAGCACCATGCACTCTCCTGCTCTAGAAGGCCTGAATTCTACCTAGCAGCTGAACAGAAACAGCTTTGTGGAACGGTGGTGGTGGTGCTGCTGCAGGTACTGCTGGTCAGCAGCAGCACTCAGAAACACCATGTGGCCTGTCAGCACAAACCCGTCACAGGAGGACACAAAGCTGGAGCAGCCAGTGACACCTTGAATAAACATCTTCAAAATGAAATAATGATTTGGGCTGACAGGAATAATCCACACCTTCTGTCCCGGGCAGGTGAGGCTCAGCATGAACTTTCCTCCCTCCAAAGCACATGGGACGTCACTGTGCTTCTTCACATCTGTCTGGAGCTCTGTGCACCACTGGGGTCTTGCTGGGGCTGAGCTCGGTCATCACTAGGTTGGTGTGTCTCTGCTCCCTGAGAGCCAGCACCAGGTTCAAATGCTGCAGCTGGGAGGTTAATCAGCAACCGCAGAGGAGGTACTGAGGAAAAAAAGCACGTGTCCCTTTCAATTATGTGTGCTCAAATCCACCGCAATGAACGAAGGGTCATAACACTCAATTATTCCCAGCATCCAAATTAAATTTATGTTCATCATTAAATAGTCAGTGTTTGCCCACAGCTGCCTCATTGGGAGCTCTGATCACTGCTGTGTTACTACTGGGGGGAGGTGAATGAATGTCTTGTGTATGCTTTATCCTCAGTCAATATCTGGGGACTTCATTTGCTTGCTTTTTATAGCCATTCTCGTCACAGGATTTGGAAAATACCCCCCAGTCTGATGTATTGTAAAGATGACAATGTGCATGATGTGATTTGTAGTCCAGAGGAGAAAAATCAAAGAACTCCAGCCTGTTTCCTCCTTTTAAAAGCATTCCAAAACCAGCAACCTCAGCTGGACAGGAAGGTCTGAGCAGACTGCGGTCTGGGGATGGCACCTTAATGATCCCCGGGAGCTTAGAGGCAACCCTTTGTGTGATACTGCACATACAGTCAGGGCTGCAATGTCAACACCTCCTGGTTCCTGAGTTGGGAAAAATGTTGGGCTGAAACTTTTACAAAGAAAATACAGGCTTGGCATCACAAATTGTTTTGTGGATTTGTCTTGGTTTTGCCAAGTTCACTGTTCATATTTTAAAAATTACAATCGTGATGTCCCAAGGAGATGACTTCATGCAGTAGCCTTGTATCTTTGCCTCTTGCCTTTTTTTCTTTAGTAACATCGGAAGCTTTTGGCTAATATCAATCGCACTGCATAGAGAAATTAAGGTCCAAAATTTATTGAATTCTTGTATGTTTCATGAAAATTAGTATCTGGAACAGGAGGGTGCCCACCAGTATTCCTCCAGTAAAGATCAGATCAGACATTCACTAACACATTAAATTACTGCAACAACAGTTAATTGACCATTTTCTTCAGTTTTCTAGTGAAATGAACCCAGAAGTTATAGTAAATACTTTACAAGTTGCAAAATGTCTATTATTGATGGGAAACACTCATTTAACCACCAGCCAAAAGAGTTAGAGATGGTAACTCAGTACCTGACAGGAATTTGTGGAAAACACCTTCCCTTGCTGAAGAAGGAGGTGAGAACTGTTTACCATCATCATTGCCTGGTTGGCACCAAGCTGCGGGGGAGCAGCTGATAACCTGGATGCCAGATAACCTGGGATGCTGTTTGGAGGGGCATGGGCAAGCTGGAGGGATTGGCCAGGAGGAGGTTGTAGCATTGGCCACATGAAGTTCAGCAAGAAGCACAAAGTCCTGGAGCAGTGTAACCCCTTGTCCCAGTGCCGGCTAGGGACTGAGTGACTGAGGACCAGCTCTGCAGAGAAGCATCTGGGGATCCTGGCCAACAGACTGAACATGAGCCAGCTGTGTGCGTGTGCCATGGTGAAAGCCAACCAGAGACTGTGCTGTATGAACAACCGAAAGGAACTGTATGAACCTAGCTGGAAAGGCAAGCGAAGATTATTCTCCTCTCTAGCATTTGTGAGACCGTAATCTGGAGTATTGAGACCATGTCATGGTCCTCCAGTGTAAGAACGATACTGATGAACAAAGGAGAGTCCACAGGGTGGTGAAAGAACAGGAGGCAACAGGGGAAATCTCATCTGGACATAAGGGAAGAATTCTTCTCACAAAAGTGGCTGAGCCTGGAGGTGGCGGAGTCTCCATCTTTGGAGCTTTTCAAAACTTGACAAGACATTGCTTGTACATTCAACTCATGATTCTCTCAAGCATTAGATCTGGCCACAAATCCACCTAATTAAGCACCCAGTCTTCCAGGACATTTAATGTAGCTCTGTAAATCGATGCAGTTGGCAGGACCAATCCTCTGAGTCCTTCCAATGTTGGTGCTCAGGCTGTTTTGAGACAGCAACCTCCATTCCCTGGGAGATTATGTGCCCTGGCTGATCCCATCTCCCAGGAAGCATGTGTCTTGTGGCACCACAGACAGTTTTGAATCAGGAATTCTGGTGGTTTCCATGGCCCAAACCACCGTTCAACTGGGGGACAGGCAGCCACTTGCACTGCCTGTGCAGCACCCAGGACATTGCAGCACCAGTTCAGGGATCAGTCCAGAATTGAACAATTTTATTAATTATTTTTAGCAAATGCTCAGTTTTAAGTGTCATTAATTTAATTACATGTGGCAAAGTCTTGGTCTCTGTTGAGGCCAGTGGGACAGAGTGAAGCACATAGACCCTGTACAAGGCCTGTCTAGAGCACAGGAGTTGCAGACTGCAACAGCTGAGCTCAGCTCTGATGTGATTTCTCTGAGTTTGACAAGACACCTGGGATCTTGAGTGTCAGTGTGCCCCAAACAAGAAGCATAAGTGAATCTGGATGTGTTGAACCTTGCATTTCCTCAATGGCATGGAAAGTAGCTTTAACTGTTCCCTTACATGAGATGATTGTAAGCTTTCTGCAGCTCGTGCTATGGAGATGTGTTTTCAGCAGAGAGAAAGCCAATATTGACAGTGCAACTGCCTACCTTTGGAGGGTGGCATGTCTGGGTGATAAATGGAGTGGAACAGGAGGAATTATGCCCTTATGCATTAATGTTGTTGCTATTGTTTGGCTGGAAAAGATTATCTTCTCTGTGTCTGGACTAGTCTAATACTAGCCTGATCCTGTTAACCAGCTACTACAGATGTGGTTGTGACAAACACACCCATGATCTGAAAATGAAAAATGGAAGAAACTCAAAAAGGTTTTCAAAGGAGACTTGAGCAAAACTGAAGACAAGCACAAAAGCAGGCCAGTATCATCTGTTTGGATTTCCTTTTAATGTATTTTAGTTTTCTCTTCATTAAAAGTGCCTGTAGTGACAGGACAAGGGGCAATGGGTTTAAATTGAAAGTGGAGAGATTTAGATTAGATATCAGGAAGAAATTCTTCCTGCAGAGGGTGGGGAGGCACTGGAACAGGTTGCCCAGAGAAGTTGTGGGTGCCCCATCCCTGGAAGTGTCCAAGGCCAGGCTGGATGAGGCTTGGAGCAACCTGGTCTAGTGGAAGGTGTCCCTGCCTATGTCAGGCAGGTGGAACTGGATGATCTTTAAGGTCCCTTCCAACCCAAACCATTCTATGGTTCTATGAAAAGTGGTTATGTTCACACAGACAACTCCACTACAACTTTTTAATATGCATTAGGTCACCTGGCATGCGGATAAAAAAAATTTTTTTGAACACTTTAAAATTAGAGCTGAAATTCTGCCTCACCTGGGAGACTGGGCCAAAATTTGATCTAAAGTCCTGACCCACCACATCTGGCAGAGTGGCAGAATTGAACTTGGTATCTCAGGTAGAGCATAGGCTAAATGCAGGGCTTGCAGGGCAGGGAGCTGAGTGCATGATATCCATGGACTGGCATTCAGAAAAGGTCTAAACTGTCACAAGTTTTCCTGAACTCTTAATTTCTGAATTTTTTCTGCCTGCCTCCTTCCTTCTCACTGCAAGAGCCTGGCAGCCCCATCACTGACATGAGCATGGAACAAATTATGGTTTTGGCATAAGAGCCAAGAACCATCTCATTTGTGAGGAACTGCTGTGCAGTGGTTACCTCTAAGCAACCTTCAGGCATTGGAACAGACTGTCCAGTGAGGTGGTGGAGTCAACATCTGGAAGGGATTTGAGAGATGTGTAGATGAGGTGCTTAGGGTCGTGAGCTAGGAGACAAGGATGGAGAACAGAATAAACCCCTCATAATCCAGGAGGAAGCAATTAATGACCTACTGTGCCACCTGGACACTCACAAGTCTATGGGGCCGGAGAGGATTCATCAAAGGATACTGAGGGAGTTGGCGAAGGAGCTTGCCAAGCCACTCTCTATCATTTACCAGCAGTCCTGGTTAACAGGGGAGGTCCCAGAAGACTGGGGTCTTGCCAGTGTGACATCCATCTACAAGAAGGGCTGGAAGGAGGATCCGGGAAACTACAGGCCTGTCAGCCCAACCTCGGTACCGGGAAAGATTATGGGTGGTTCATGTTGAGTGAGCCCACATGGCAGGTGCAGGACAACCAGGGGATCAGGCCCAGCCAGCATGGGGTCATAAAGGGCAGGTTCTGCTTGACCAACCTGATCTCTTTCTATGAGTGGGTGACCCATCTGGTGGATGAGGGGAAGGCTGTGGGTGTTGTCTATGTGGACTTTAGTAGAGCCTTTGACATGGTCTCCCACAGCATCTCCTAAGGAAGCTGTCAGCTCATGGCTTAGACAGGTGGACTCTTCGCTGGGTTACAAACTGGCTGGAGGGCAGAGCACAGAGGGTAGTGGTAAACGGAGTAAAGTCTGCTTGGTGGCCAGTCACAAGTGGTGTCCCCTAGAGCTCAGTGTTGGGGCCGGTCTTTAACATATTTATCAATTACCTGGATGAGGGGATTGAGTACTCCCGCAGTCAGTTTGCAGATGACACTAAGTTGGGTGGAAGTGTTGATCTGCTCGAGGGTAGGAGAGCACTCGAGTACTGTGTTCAGTTTTGGGCCCCTCACTACAAGAAGGACACAGAGATGCTGGAGCATGTCCAGAGAAGTGCGACAAAGTTGGTGAAGGGTGTGGAGAACAAGTCTGATGAGGAGTGGCTGAGGGAGCTGAGGGTGTTTAGCCTAAAGAAGAGGAGGCTGAGGGGTGACTTGATCACTGTCTACAGGTCCCTGAAAGGAGGGTGTAGGGAGGCAGGTACTGGTCTGTTCTCTCTGGTAGCTGGTGAGAGGACAAGAGGAAATGGCCTCAAGATGCATCAGGGGAAGTTTAGATTAGATATTAGGAAAAACTTCTTTACTGTGGTCAGGCACTGGAACAGTGGTGGAGTCACCATCCCCAGAGGTGTTCAAGGAATGTATAGACATGGTGCTTGAGGACATGGTCTAGTGGATATGGTAGTGCTGGGTTGACAGTTGGACTAGATGATCTTAAAGGTCTTTTTCAATATAGAAGATTCTATGGTTCTAAGTACTAAGAGGAGAAAGAAGTACAGGGAGAAGGTTAAAGAATGACAGAAATTACTTCTAAGTCTAGGAAACATTGATCCTCCACCCAAACCAAAGACAGAATAGGAAACAGTGTTTTTCATAGACATCCACAAGGTCTTGATAGGTTTCATGTGAAGTGGATCACAAAACTGATGGAGCCGAATCAGAATGAAATGTCATTTCCACTGCAGATGGGGCCATTGCTGGAGGGAACAAGGCACAGTGCACTTCAGCTAAGTCAATGGGTCTGTAAAAGCAAAAAAATTTTCTTTCTTCAGAAGAGGTTTGTAGCTGCATAGTCGGGACCAAAATCTAGCTACAAGGGACCATGAGCATTTCCTGGCATGTCTCTGTTAGCCCTTTGTGTTACACAATCATTTAAATAGATACACGTGCACATAATCATCGTTTACTCAGGTTTATCAATACTAAGTTTG
Organism: Rhynochetos jubatus; assembly: GCA_027574665.1. Lineage (NCBI taxonomy): Eukaryota > Metazoa > Chordata > Aves > Eurypygiformes > Rhynochetidae > Rhynochetos > Rhynochetos jubatus. The sequence goes on along the minus strand of CM050672.1, from coordinate 1,464,691 downwards.
GTCATTGTTGAATTCTGATAGCAAAGTTGCAATCACATTTAAGAAGTGAATTCTAGGGATGTTGGAAAACCAGTTATATGTAAGCTAGTTAATATAAACTATATGCTGTTGAGGAAAAAGATAACTGAAAAGCAGCAGTAAGAAGCCCCACTGTACTGGGTGTTGTATAGGTCTGTGACTAAGGAATGCCTGCCTGAAGACTTCTTAGCAAAACAAACAAAAAAGTTGACCATTTTTCAGACAGAAAAAGTGAGTCTGAGGGAAGTTCAAGGGGCCTAACCATGACTACAGAGAAAGACTGAGCAGCATCTGGACCTGAGTGTGGGTCTCGAGGACAGATGAGTGTCCTACTTGTGCCACTGATATTCAAAATTAAAATATGACATAGCTGTGGGTTGTTAAATCAGTGGAAAGCCAATCATAGTCATTACACCATAGTCAGTACCCCTTACTCAGTGGCTGCAGTGGGAATCAAGTAGTCTTACTGGGTGAGCAGGTCTTCCTGGCCTTGTGTTTAATAATTTGTCCACTACTTCCACATAACATCACTTGGGATCAATCTGAACATGTATAGACCACCTAGCTCTGGACTGGAGGATGGAAATGTGTCTCTGACTCTGTGGACCTTCTCTGTGGGTCTGAGAGGAGACCTGTTTTCCATTAAACTCTTCCCCTGAACTCATCAGTGTAGGTGGAAGGGCAGGATTTCCATGCAACCCAAAAGGGCTTTGTGTCCCATCCCATTGGGATGGGATTTTGTGGAAGCTGTGGGGAAAATCATTGCAGGAGCTGAGCTTCCCAGGTCCTGGAAATAGAGTGGGGCAGCACTGATGGCAAAGACATATGGATGTCTCCAGTCTAACCTACCAACAGGAGCAGGGCAACCCCAACACTGAATCAGGTTGGCTATGGTTTTGCTGAGTCAAACCTAAAAAACCCCGCCAAGAATGGAGACTTCCTGCATCTCCCATGACTTTACCCAGGGCTGTACCATCCTCCTGGGGAGGAAATTTTTCCTGGTGGCCATCCTGAATATCCTGAGCCTGAATATGTGGCTCCTGCCCCAGTCATCTTGCCTAATGCTATTGAGGAGGCTCCAATGCCTTTGTAATTAAAGTATAGAATCATATAATCATTCAAGTTGGAAAAGACCTTTATGATCATTAAGTCCAGATGTAAGCCAGACTGGTACCATATCACCTCTTGTCCAGGTGAACCCAGCCTAGCTCCCTCAACCTCTCCGTGTTGGTTGCATGCCTCAGGTTCCTGACCATCTTGGCTGCTCTTTACTGGCCCCTCTCTGGTTTCTGCACATCCCTCTTGAGTTTAGTACCAGAAGAAGTGTTTCAGGTGTGGCCTCTGTCAACCCATTCCAAGGATCCAGTTTCCAAGGTCCCCATGGATTGATGTCCTGCCATTTTGCATATCGTCCACCCTCCTCCCTCCCCAATTTTGTATCATGTGCACATTTGCTGAGGGTGACCTCTGTCTCATTGTCCAGATGTTGAATAATGTGATCCCAAATATAACCCTGGGGCAGGCACTCATTATGAATTCCAAACATCAGACATCAGTTCATTGCTCACTGCCATTTCAGTCTATTTTCAACCACCAAAGATCCAGGTTGTCCAGCCTGTTCTTCCTCAGCTTCCAAATGAAAATGCTGCAAGACATCATCTTGTGTCATCTTCTCCACCAGAATCACAAACTGACTTATACCTCAAATATGGTCTGTCATTGCAATCACTTCATAGGTTCCCTATGTGCATTGTTTTAGTACCTGAAAGCAGGTTTGGGATGCTTTTCACTATCAATAACTAGTATCATCCCCCTGTTTCCCCAAGTAACTAGTCCAGATGTGCCGAGCAGGTACCCATTTCCAGTCAGCTCCCTCTCTTAAGTTCCCATCCTCTGCCTTGTGGCAAGTGGATATGGGGTTGAGTTGTGTGCCCTCCACCTGTTGCCTTTTCCTTTGGGGTGGTTGGTCGGTGGAGCGAGTACCTCTCTCCTTCTCACCCTTCCTCATACTCCTCAGCCTCTCTACTTTCTCCTTCAGCTGGGCCACCATGCTGAGCAGATCCTCCACCTGTTCACCCCTGACACAGGGGCTGTCTCTGCTGCCCTCAGGTGTGAGCGACAGGCTGAGGCATTCTCTGCAGCCAGTCACCTGGACGGCGGCATCCCTGAGTGGGAGCACGGTCTGGGTTGCCACGTTCTTCCTAACAGTGGCTCTGCTCCTAGTGGTCACCATGGCTGGGTCCTGCCCACTCGCCCTGCCTGCGCGAAATGCTGTGCCACTCCCTGGCTGCCCGCTTTGTTCGCCGCGCTCCGGGTCGTTTTTTAAATCCCCCGCGGTTGCTCCCGGCACCGCTCCCAGGTGACAGCAGCCGATCTCGCAGGGGCTGCCGGTATCACGCGGGCTGCCTGGCTCCTTTTCTGCTCGCTGGGGTCCGAGAATCCCTCTGATCACTTCAATCAAACGACGAGCAGCGGCAGGAGCTGCTGCCACTGCTGCATCTGGCGCTGACTTGACTAAGTCCTTGATTTAGTGTAAGCACTGCTTAGCAACAACTAAAACACCAGTGTGTTATCAATCAACATTATTCTTAACCTAAATCCAAAACACAGCACTATACCAGCTACTAGGAAAAAAATTAACTCTATTCCTGCTGAAACCAGGACAACCCAGGAGACTTATTACAAAGACGCTGCTTAAGTCTTCTCTTCCACTTAAGAGCATGCCTTGATTCCAGAACTTCCTGATATGCTGCTCCCACTTTATGTAAGAGCATGGCTCAACCTCCAGGGCACAGCTCTGTGCTGATGGAGCCGGGTGCTCAAGATGGTGGGCTGGTTCCAGGGTGGCCATGGCACTGCATGCTTTCATCCATGCTTTTGAGGTCTCATATGCAGTGTCAGGGTGTCAGCTGGGTCTTGCTGTGCTGATTCCACCCTCTTCAAGATGGAAGAGGTAATTTTCACGTGTATTTTCTTATTCCTTTAAGGTGATAAGGAGAAGCATGAAAGGATCTTTGTTTAGGATTTAACAATCTTGTGAGTCTTCTACCACTGCGGGTTTTTTAATCACGTATGTTGGATTTTTGAAGGAGATTGAAGAAAGATGTTAGCCAGGAATTTGTGCAACCTCAGCTCCAGAGTCCTCTGGGTTCTTTTGAAAACCCAAAATAAAGCCAGAAATACCAAATATTGGTGTTGTAGGTTTGATCCCTGTGCTGGTTGTGATTGGGATAGAGTAAATTTTCCTCACATTAGCTAGTATGAAGCTACTTTTTGGATTTGTGCTAAGAACGTTGATAATGCACTGATGTTTATAGTATGAGGCTATGTTTGGGATTTGTGCTGAGAAGAATATTGACAGCATAGTAATGTTTTTAGTTGTTGCCAAACAATATTTATATCAAGGTAAGTGTATACCACTTCTTCAGTTTCTCATACTGCCCCTGTGTTCCCAGCTGCTTCTCTACAAGAGACTGGGAAGAGGCACAGTCTAGACAACTGACCATAGGGACATTTCATGCCATAAGACGTCATGCTCAGTACATAAGTTGAGAGTTGTCCGGGGATGGGTCTGGCTCTCAGGGCTCTAAGGTCTCTTGGTCTCTGGCTCATTCTCACTCTCTGGTTCTGACTCTTGCTGCTCAGGGACTGACTGGGCCTCAGTCAGTGGGCAGTGAGCAGTGGTATCATTTGTGTTCCTTTCCATTATCTTCATTACATACTATTAGTAGTAGTAGTGGTGGTAGTAGTATTTTCATTACATATCGTTAGTAATAACAGTATTATTAGTATTGTTAACATTATTAGTATCATTCTTTAATTTAATTTATTTTCAATTATTAAACTGTTCTTATCTCAACCCACAAGTTTTCTTACCTTTTCCTCCAATTTTCTTCCTCATCCCACTGAGGGAGGGGGAAGGTAAGTGATTGGCTGTGTGATGGTTAGTTGCTGGCTGGGTTAAACCACGATAACCCCTTAAGACTGCATGAGACAATCATTCCCTTCCTCCTGGGCTTCTTTTCCAAGAGCCACACTCCACCTCCCATTACTGCAAACCAGACTAACGCAGGAGGTCCTGAGCATGCAGAAGGGGAATTCTGGCCTTCAGCTGAAGCTGCTAAACATTGGCATAGCCACAGCAAATTACCCCAACAACCATGAAGAGTTCTTAGCAATGATGCAAGGACCTTCAGCATGCAGAGAAGATTCAGCATGGGTCCTGCAAATGGAAGATGTGAAGAAGGAATGGGAGGGCCTGTCCTGAGGATGAACTGAGGACTAACCTGGTCTGCAGGAATTCCAGCACTGTCCTCCACCAAGCAAAGTGGTTTGGATGAGGACTGGGGAAGAGGTTCTTTCTTTGGTGGCCAAAGGAGAGATTGGAGATGGAGTCTGTGGGACTACAGTTTCCTGGCAGCAACAGGGGAAGAGCACAAATGGGAGAAACAATCACAATGTTGGCTTTCCAAGAAGGGGAATATCAGCTATTTTTGGCTGTGATTGCATTCATGGAAGTCTTACTAGGTGTTGACTCCAAATGGAAAGTGTCCAGGTAAGGTTTTCTACAATGATTCAAGGACCAAGCTGTCTTACAGTGGTGCTACACCTGCTTAACCAAAACATTTTAACAAAGAAACAAGGAAGATACAGCTCATAACAAAAGTAGGCGAATTAATGCAAATTGATTTCCACTGGATCATGTAGTAGTAAAATGATCTAGTAGTAAAATTAATCTAGTAGTAAAACAAATCACAGGACCCACTGAATGGGAGCTGCAGCAAGGTAAATTCAACCTGGAAATAATTGTTAAAGTAACTAACCCCTAGGCAATTTATCTGTCTGAGGTCAGTCTCATGACACAGCTCTCAAATCTGTTCTGACATCTCTTTCCCAAGTATCTGGTTGGATTCAAAGGGAACAGAGATCTTCCACAGGAACAGCGGAATTCACTGCTCCTGCTATGAAGATGCTTAGATGTACCCAGAGAAGCTTTGCTGGTACAGGCAAAAGCATCCCTATGGCAATAAAATTCACACTCTGGCCTTTACAATGCACAGCTATTTCTAGGGCAAAATAAGACACTGAGAAAAGCAAGTTAATGCTAACATGAATGTTTCTATGCCCAGGTACAGAATATTTTGCTGCTGCAGAATATTTTATTGGTGCAGAAATATTCCCAAGACATCACAACCTTGATGCACCAGAGAAGCTCCCGGTGTGGCTGTAGCCTCGCTGTTCCCTCCCCTGGCATTCATGGTTCAGTGGGTGATACACCACCCCCACCCCACACCCCCCTCACTGTGCCACCTCCACATGCCAAAGCTCTCCTGAGTTGCCCAGGGCAGCTCATCGTGGTAGAAATCACAGGTGTTCGACTTGAATGGCAACCTCAAATGAAAGGAAACCTTAGCCAGCAGAAAACGCCTGATGGCCAGGGGAGACAGAGGCAGCCTGGCGTGACCTGTGCCTGCTGTCGCCCCTGCTGCTCCTTCCCAAGGGGCTCAGCTGGTGTACCAAAAGGTCCTCCTAAGAGGCAGATTTCTGCACAAGGTCATGGATTAACTGAAGTTACTGAAGTTTGCTTGACTTGGTGCCTGTTTCAAAATAAACCAGGATTGCACATCAGGAAACTGTAGCTTTTGGGTTATTACTGGTTTTAGGAATTGCCAATATCCTCTGCTGGTGCCGTCAGCAGCGCAGAGCTCATCTGAAAGCAGCTCTTGGAGAACTATCTGAGCTCAGGCAGGGTGAACTGAAGATCTGTGCCCTACTTAGCTGGCATATATATCTGTCAGTAAGTGGGACACTCAATAACCTGAGATCTGACAGTCTTCAGATCCTGTATGGAGAGATGTCAATCATTCTGGCTTACATTAAACACCTTCCCAGGCATCTGGGCCATATTATAATATCCCAGCAGCACCAAATTACAAATGTGAACCACACATGTTAATCTCTTGATCCTGTTTTATTTCCCTTTTGGATAGTCCCTGAGGGAAGGAAAAAAATTCCGTTTTTAAGCATAAGAAAATGATAAGCCATGCATGGGGGAGGGTGGAGTGAGCAGGCATCACCCTATGTCTCTCCTGAGACAAATATGGATTTTTGCAATTGATTTGAGAGCATGTTTATGGCCATTTTCACTCTTTGCCCTGGCAGTAATTGTAATGGAGACATCCAGTAACTGGTAAATGGAATTACAACAGAGGAAATCCTTTGATGTTTTGTGTACTTCTCAGTTTGTGCTGTGACATGGTCCCACATCCCCAGATGAGGTGGGCCTGAGCTGGGGTAGTAATCGCGGAGAGGGCACTGATCATCAGCTTGTCCTGCTCTGAGGCAGTGTGTGGGAGATGTTCAGGAGACACAGGGAAATCTCTGAGTAGCTCAGACCAACTCAGAGGTGAATTTTCATCTTACAGTAACTTCTGGTTTGTCTTCTGAGAATGAATTTAGTGACAGCAGAGAACATTTCCCTGACAATTCTGAGGATGGGATTCTTTGCATGCAAAACATGCTGGTATAACTCAGGCACACCATGCCCCTTTTACCCATGCAGCTCTCTTCCATGTCCAGGAATTCATCTCAATACAGAGATATGAATGTACCCGAGGTACCCTCAGCTCCAGCTGTTTTTTGACAAGGGCACAGTTAATTCAGCAAAGAATACAATGGGAAGCTTCTTGCACATCTTAAGGACACAGAGATGGGAGAGCTTGGCAGAACTTTCTGAGGGATGCTCAGCATCCCCAGGGGCTTGGGCAAACCCAGCTCTCCCTCCAGAAAACTTCTCCTCCAAGATGCTACTTCTCTCTCAGGGAGCACCAGAAATTGCCCAGTGCGACCCACAGGTATTCTCAGTCTAGGTGGGATCCAACAGGAGAAGCTGGACAGGCCCTTCCCAAGCAGAATTTTAGAAAATCAGTATATGTTTGAGCCCTGCTATGCATCCCTTGCCACAATGACCTTCAGGTGACCTTGCTTCCCAGTGTGAGTATAGCAGCAGAAGTGGTTTCAGTCCACTGCAACTGGAATGGACTGGGCAGTTTGCCAAGTGAATATTTGCTGGGTTAATCACTGTGCAAATCTAATCAGGAACTGGAATGTGCCAGGCTCATTACTGAAATTAAATTCACCTCCAATTAAAGAGAGAGCTACAAACTTCCATCATGTTGAGGTGCCCCCAGGCTGCCCCTCCCCAAAACAACATCAAATCCAGTCCTGCTAAACTGCAGGTATGCTGAACACTGGAGGGATTTCCAGGTGCAAGGTAGTGAATTGCTGCTTATGCTTTCCCCCGAGGCTATGAAAGGAGTTTGCTGATGCCCTTAATAAGTCACCTTGCAAGTCAGAGGTAACTTCAATGGTAGGATTTCCAAGGACCCCTTGCCAAGAGAAAACTGGGGACACAGTAACTGGAACATCTCCCATGGCAGGATCGTTTCTGGGATCTGTGGGCACTTCTACAAATTCTTACCTTCACACGCTGCATCTTTCCTTGGGACCTACGTGCCTACACTGCAGAGTCCAAACAAAAAAAATGAACTTAGTGATGAGAACAGCAAGGCTGCAAACTCAAGCAGGTAAAAATGCAGAGATGCTGACTTAGAAGTTGTTCAAGCTTCGTTTGCCCCTTTGGCTTATACAATTAGACTTGCACAGCCTAATCACATCATCACCATTCTCAACATCATCTCTTCTTCCATCTGTGCTTCACCTGGGCATTATCTGATTCCAAGGAAGAACTTTTAATATCTTAGGTCAAAATACGTGTCTGTAACTGAAATCCGGGTCTAGGGACTCATCAGGAATCTGGATGTAATTCATGTACTCCTTCTTCCCTCTTCTAATATTCAAAGAAGAAACAAAATCCACAGAGATTTGGGCTTGGTATTCACCTGGAGATGGCCATAATGGATGGCAACCTTGAAGGCTTCTCATACACATGTCCTTTTTCCTCTCACACTGCCTACTCTAAAATCACAATATTCCCAAAAATATAGCTAGAGTCTGAGCTCCTCCATCTTCATGGCCAAGAATCAGAACTAGACAGCACTGAGAAAGGAGCAAATGTTGGGATAACTGAGCAGCTCCAGACCTAGCTGTGCTGGTTTTGTTTGGGATAGAGTTAATTCTCTTCACAGTAGCTAGCATGAGGTTATGTTTTGGATTTGTGCTGAGAAGGTTGATAACACATTGATGTTTTTTAATTGTTGCCAAGCAATGTTTACATAAAGCCAAGGACTTTTTCAGTTTCTCATACTGTCCCTGTGTTCCCAGCTTCTGCTCTACAAGAAGATGATGAAGGGGGCCTGGAGCACCTCCATATGAGGAAAGGCTGAGAGAGCTGGGTCTGTTTAGCTTGGAGAAGAGGAAGCTGAGGGGGGATCTTATCAATGCTTATCAATATCTAAAGGGTGGGTGTCAGGAAGATGGGGCCAGGATCTTCTTAGTGGTGTCCTGTGGCAGGACTAGGTTCAATGGCCATAAACTGGAAAACAGAAGGTTCAGCCTGAACATGAGGAAACCCTTCTTCCCTGTGAGGGTGACAGAGCACTGGGGCAGGCTGCCCAGAGAGGTGGTGGAGTCTCCTTCCCTGGAGACTTTCCAAAGCCATCTGGGATTGTTCCTGTGTGATCTGCTCTAGGTGATCCTGCTCTGGCAGGGGGGTTGGACTAGATGATCTCTAGAGGTCCCTTCCAACCCCTACCACTCTGTGAATCTGTGAAGAGGCTGGGAGGGGACACAGCCAGGACAGCTGACCCAAACTAACCAAAATGACATTTCATGCCATAAGATGTCATGCTCAGTACATAAGTTGAGAGGAGTTGACTGGAGATGGGCCTGGCTCTCGGGTCTCTCGTGTCTCCTGGGCTCTGGCTCACTCTCTCTCTCTGGTTCTGACTCTCACTCTTCAGGGTCTGGCTGGGCACCAGTCAGCGGGTGTTTTTTTTCCTACTATTTTTAGTATTGTTAGTATACTTAGTATTGTTGGTATTACTAGTATAATTATTTTATTATTTCATTTATTTTCAATTATTAAACTGATCTTATCTCAACCCACGAGTTTTCTTACCTTTTTCTCTGATTCTCTCCCCCATCCCACTGGGAGAGAAGCGAGGTGAGTGAGTGGCCCTGTGGTGCTTAGTTGCCTGCTGGGGTTAAACTATGACACTAGGCTGTAGCATAAACTGTCTGATCTGGGGATTGCAGCAGGATCCCCAGCTGTGTGCTCCCAGGTCTCTACCATGCATGGTGATGACAATTCTATGATACCTTCTCAATGCAAGGGAAAAACCCTGCAGTCAGTTCAGTGACAGTTCAGCGGTTGAGAAGTAAAAGATCCAAGACATGGGGCACTGCAGGCCTGGTGAAAGCTCTGCCTTATGCTATGATCCAGGCTGGGTTGTGGGAACTGGAGTTCAAGCAGAACAGAGCACTTGCTCCAAAATAATATACCAAAAGAGGTCTTTGATAACCTATTTACAACAAATCCAAAGGAAAATTTTGCATGAAGGCTTGGGTTCTACAGGGCAAGAGAGGCATCCTCTTTGCAGCATTCTGGGATGTTTGAGGATCCACCTGCACTGCAAGTTTATATCCTGCTTCAGACCTGGGAGCCCAGACTCTCAAAGGCATCTCACACCCCCAGAACTCTCAGGAAGGTGCTCTGCCCTACTCCACCCTCTGTTCCTCCCTCTTTAACAAGAAGCAATTAAAAATGAGTGAGGCTTCTGGTGCCCCTCTGCCAGATGAGTGCCTGGTGGGAGAGCTAGGGACATGACTTCCCAGTGTGTCCTCGCTCTTCTTTTGTACTACATCCTTCAGATGCTCCAAATCTTTGTTCTAAAGCAAGCAGGAAAGATGTTTAAGCTATCATCTCCCACGTTTTGCATGAGTTGAGGAGACAATTGCTCCTCAGTCCATTTTAAAAATAATGCTTATAAATTTGTCTCCAATGAGAAAAAAAGTCTTTTAGAAATTACCACAATGAAACATTTTTATTTTGTCTGGGTTTTATAGGAATTTATGGGACTCTCAGGTCTATCTACAGGAGTTCTTTAGAATGAAATTTTTTTTTTTTTTTTTGCTACCAAAGATTGATAAGCAGCCAAATTCCATGTGGCTCTGCCCCAAGCCATAGCTTGGCTTAACTAAAGAGGAGTTTATAGCCCTGCCAAGGTCAAGGTCAGTAAATCAGTTGATGTTGTGTGTTCTCATGGACCTGGGCAACAAACTGATTAATTTTCTTTCCAGTGGGATTAGCAAAACATGAAGAAACAATGTTTCATTTGTCTCCAGTATATAGAAAATTAAATATATATATTAAAGAAAACATGTAATTTGCTAGTAAAAGGATTTCCTATGGTGTCATTTCAAACTGGAGTATTGAAGAATTTAGTTTTAAAAATCCTGACACAAAATATTATCTATTTGGAGGTTTTTTGTTTATATAAACAACTTGGTGAATGCTGCACATTTGCAGTAGGAATTGTTCAGCCTCAAGGCACATTTTCTTGGTGCCCAAAGCAATGCTTTTCTGAATGTCTGCGTGTTCTGGATTTCTGCATAAGCCATGGGTGCTGAACAGAGCTCAATGTCAGCAGAAGGAGATTTTATCTTTAAACAGAACCTATTTTGGCCCCTCACAGGCTCATGAGACCTGGGATAGTTGTATGTAAATGGTCTGCCCAGTACTCAGGCACTGGGTGGGTATTCAGGTGGTCATCCTTGCCTTGCTGCATAGGAGCAGGGACAGTGGCTGTCAGGTCCTCACTAGGCCTCCTGGGCTCCTCCTGTCTGACTCACTCCCCTACAACCAGGAGTCCTGGAAGCCAGAACAATTATTCTGCCATCTTGTTACAGGTCTTTTTAGACCACTGTAATTGCTTTTGTATCGTCACCTCCATCCAATCTGGCAAGGTACAGTGCGTCTGTTGTTTACATGTGCCTGCTCTGGTAGGCACTGTACAAGCAAGACAGAAGGTGCTTGCTGCTGGCAGTATTTCAATCAATGAAATCTTTGAGTCAGCCTTGAAACTTGGCTCCCTGAGGAACTGGCTCATGACACTATTCATTTGCATCCTCAGATGCAGCCAGCATCTCTGGATTAGCTTCCATATAGCTGAGGAAATGTATTTGTCCAGGAGTTGGGGCAGGTTGGAGTCCTAGTCCTATTCCCTTCTTGTTACTTTTTTTGCCTGCACTGTCCTGCACACTATTTCAAGAGTTAAGGGGAAGAGATGGCAAAAGGTTCTCAGGCAGATTCCCAGCTGGGATCACAACCACCTCCCTGACTGCTGCACCTCCCTCATTCACCTGTGAATAAAACTGGTGAGGAATATCCTAGAGGACTTTTATACCAACTCTCTGATGGGTACTAACTGTGGTGGGAAATTGCACCCATACAGCATGACTGCTGTCAGCATCACTTGCTCATAGTCTGTGCTTTCTTCAGCTTGCCGCTGCACTCAGCTCAGGCCCAGGCCCTGACATCCCAGACATGTGGACCAGGGACTGTTTTGCCTGCTTCAGAAGACCCTGCAATGTTGATTTCATCCATGAAGTCAGCCCAAGAAGAGGCTTGCAGATGCCTTGAAGGTTCCTGCAAAATCCCTCCCTCCTTCCCTTTCTTGAAGAGGTCATCCATGTGGATGGACCTTGGGCCAAAATCTCTTCTCTGACTTGTGTCCATGCAGGCGTACTGCTGGGAGCCATACTGTGCCACCTTGCAAGCCACCCTTCATTCTCCAGAGAACCATCCTGGAGAGCTGCTGGTTCTGAGGCTACAGGAGCTCCTGAGATCCACCTCCCTCAAATAATAACTTCTCCATCCACTCCAGAACCTCCTGGTATGCTTCCTGCTCCCCATGACTACAAGAGTGTCTGACACAGTAGAAGTCACTGAAATCACCTGCTTTGCTGCCAGAGCTCCCCTGGAGAACATGAACATGTCATTAGTTTCCAGAATGTCATCTGCCCTAACTTAGGGTGCAGACAGCTCTTCCCAGTCTTGTAAAGCACTCTGCCAGCTCCATTAAGTTCTGGAACATACATCACTTGTAGGTCCTACTCTGGGCATGTGAAAGCAATAGCATGTATCTTTGCAAGTGTTACCAGCAGCTGCCTGATGCATGGAAGTTCCCTTCCAAAATATTCACCATACAGATGCAAGGTACACAGCTGGGATGTCAGACTGTCACAGAATCACAGAATCAGAGAATCATTAAGGTTGAAAAAGACCTTTAAGATCTTCTAGTCCAATCATCAACCCAACACCACCACACCCACTAGACCATGTCCTCAAGCACCATGTCTATACATTCCTTTAACACCTCCAGGGATGCTGACACCACCACTTCCCTGAGCAGACTGTTCCAGTGCCTGACCACTCTTTCAGTAAAGAAGTTTTTCCTAATATCTAATCTAAACTTCCCCTGATGCAACTTGAGGCCGTTTCCTCTTGTCCTCTCACCAGTTACCTGAAAGAACAGACCAGCACCTGCCTCCCTACACCCTTCTTTCAGGGAACTGTAGAGAACAATCAGGTCTCCCCTCAGCTTACTCTTCTTGAGCCTAAACACACCCAGCTCCCTCAGCCACTCCTCATCAGACTTGTTCTCCACACCCTTCACCAGCTTTGTCGCCCTTCTCTGGACATGCTCCAGCATCTCTGTCCTTCTTGGAGTGAGGGGCCCAAAACTGAACACAGCACTTGAGGTCCGGCCTCACCAGTGCTGATTAGAGGGGCACAAGCACTTCCCTACTCCTGCTGGCCACACTGTTCCTGATACAGGCCAGGATGCCCTTGACCTTCTTGGCCACCTGGGCACACGCTGGCTCATATTCGGCCGCTGTCGACCAACACTCCGAGGTCCTTTTCTGTCTGAACAGCTTTCCAGCCACTCTTCCCCAAGCCTGTAGCACTGCCTGGGGTTGTTGTGACCTAAATGCAGGACCCAGCACTTGGCCTTGTTGAACCTCATCCAATTGACCTCAGCCCATGGATCCAGCTTGTCCAGGTCCCTCTGCAGGACTCTTCTACCCTCGAGCAGATCAACACTTCCACCCAACTTAGTGTCATCTGCAAACTGACTGCGGAAGCACTCAATCCCCTCATCCATGTAATTGATAAATATGTTAAAGACCGGCCCCAACACTGAGCTCTAGGGGACACTGTCATGAAAGTGGGACTATGCTGAGTGGTTTAGGCTGCTTAAAAAATCAGTGTCACAAATATTAGGGGAAAAGCTAATATTTTTAATATGAATGTGAGAAGCGTGACTTAACAGAATTCGATGGCAAGGTCCCCTCTACTACTTATTTGACATGGAAAGACATACAAAGGCAAAATCAAATTAGCAACAGATTAAAGTAGTTGGTACATGAAGTAAAAATTATTTACAGAGTCAGGGAAATCAAGGCAGGATTGGAGTGTTGTGACATGGATTAAGGAAAAGGGGCAAGGAATTTCCTCCCATTCGGTCATGAGGTTCAGAGTGGACCCCCTTGCTTTCTAAACTCCTCGAGAGACAGAAGTCTAGGTGCGGCTGAATCCACCCTTAGTCCCAGACCTGGTCAGTGGTTTATGCCTAAGGAATCGGGGAAAGGATCAGAGTGTGTGAACTTTCGTGCTTGGTGTGAAACTTGGGGATAGCAACAATGTGGGGCAGCAATGATTCTAAGTTTCTTAACACTATTCAAATGTGTCACACAATTAGATCACACAATTACTCACCAGGACTTAACTTTCAACAAATCAGCACAGTAACTTAATCAAAGACTTAACAAAGTTATCAACACAAAGTTGCATGTGCACACACAGATAGAGAAATAGAGAGAGATATACGTATATTTGTATGAAGGTACCTGTTAAAATTTCCCCTTGAGTTCAGTGAAAATATTCACGCCGGATGTCTGTGCTTCTCTCAACGGGCAAAGAGTTGAGCCTCAAGGAGGGTTTATTCAGCCCAGTTTGTGTTGAGTGTTTTCTGATTTCACAAACTTGAGAGTTTGCGAACTCTGAGAGGCGTCCCACTCAGACGGAGATGCTGGGCGCAGCCCGCTGCGGTCCAGGAGAGCTCAAAGGGTCATCCTTGGAACCGCTATTTATAGGGTCGCGAGATAATTGACTTTAGGCATAAATAATTGTACATCCTGGCCTTATCTGGGGCAGGTGGTCATTGCAATTTCCAGCTGGTACCGATCTACCCAGACTGCAATAAGGTTCAAGGCTGGCAGGAGATGGTTTCACTCTCATCCCACACCGCAACCAGGCAACTGACCCCTAGTGTGGCCACTCCCCACCTTGGTAGTGCAAGAGTGTTTTGATGTGATAAGGGGCGCTTAACCACCAAACTCCCTACACAATAGCCAAGGGTTGATAGGGACCTCCAAGGCCATAAAACTTTCCAGGAGTTAAGAGGGGAAGAAATGCACCACCACAGACACCACTTGTGACTGGCCGCCAAGCAGACTTTACTCCGTTTACCACTACCCTCTGTGCTCTGCCCTCCAGCCAGTTTGTAACCCAGCGAAGAGTCCACCTGTCTAAGCCATGAGCTGACAGCTTCCTTAGGAGATGCTGTGGGAGACCATGTCAAAGGCTCTACTAAAGTCCACGTAGACAACACCCACAGCCTTCCCCTCATCCACCAGATGGGTCACCCACTCATAGAAAGAGATCAGGTTGGTCAAGCAGAACCTGCCCTTTATGACCCCATGCTGGCTGGGCCTGATCCCCTGGTTGTCCTGCACCTGCCATGTGGGCTCACTCAACATGAACCACCCATAATCTTTCCCGGTACCGAGGTTGGGCTGACAGGCCTGTAGTTTCCCAAATCCTCCTTCCAGCCCTTCTTGTAGGTGGATGTCACACTGGCAAGACCCCAGTCTTCTGGGACCTCCCCTGTTAACCAGGACTGCTGGTAAATGATAGAGAGTGGCTTGGCAAGCTCCTTCGCCAACTCCCTCAGTATCCTTTGATGAATCCTCTCCGGCCCCAGGTGGCACAGTAGGTCATTAATTGCTTCCTCCTGGATTATGAGGGGTTTATTCTGCTCTCCATCCTTGTCTTCCAGCTCAGGCAGCTGATAACTGGTCTGACTATTAAAGACTGAGGCAAAGAAGTCATGCAGTGCCTCAGCCTTTTCCTCATCCTTTGTCACTATGTTTCCCTCCACATCCAATAAGGGTGGAGATTCCCTTTGACTATCTTTTTGTTGCTATTGTATTTGTAGAAACATTTTTTGTTGTTTTTTGCAACTGTGGCCAGGTTAAGTTCCCGTTGGGCTTTAGCCTTTCTAATTTTCTCCCTGCATGACCTTATGAGATCCCTGTACTTTTCTTGAGTTGCCTGCCCCTCCTTCCAGCAGTGGTAAACTCTCCTTTTTTCCCTAAATCTCAGCAAAAGCTCCCTGTTCAGCCAGGCTGGTCGTCTTCCCCAATGGTTTGTCTTGTGGCACATGGGGACAGCCCCCTCCTGTGCCTTTAAGACTTCATTGTTGAAGGACAACCAGCCTTCCTTGACCCCTCTGTCCTTCAGGACAGTCTCCCAAGGGACTCTCTCAACCAGTACCCTAAACAGACCAAAATCTGCCCTTCGGAAATCCATGGTAGCAGTCTTGCTGACCCCCCTCCTCACTTCAGCTGGAATCAAGACCTCTATTATTTCATGGTCACTAAGCTCAAGACGGCCTCTTACTACCACATCCCCCACCAGTCCTTCTCTGTCTGTAAACAGCAGGTCAAGCGAAGCACTTCCCTTGGTAGGTTCACTCACCAGCTGTGTCAGAAAGTTATCTTCCACACACTCCAGGAACCTCCTAGACTGTTTCCTCTCTGCTGTGTTGTACTTCCAACAGATGTCTGGGAAGTTGAAGTCCCCCATGAGAACAAGGGCTAGTGACGGTGACTTCTGACAGCTGTTTGTAGAATGCTTCATCTGTCTCCTCATCCTGTTTGGATGGTCTGTTACAGACTCCTGGCAGGATGTCTGCCTTGTTGGCCTTCCCACTCATCCTTACCCACAAGCACTCAACTTTAACATCCCCACCATTGACTTCTACACAATCAAAGCTTTCCCTAACATACAAGGCAACCCCACCTCCTCTCCTTCCTTGCCTGTCCCTTCTGAAGAGCTTGTAGCCACCAACTGCAGCACTCCAGTCACAAGTGTCATCCCACCACTGTTCCTTGATGGCAACTACATCATAGCTATCCTGCTGCACCATGGCTTCCAGCTCCTCCTGTTTGTTGCCCATACTGTGTGCCTTGGTGTACATGCACTTGAGGTGAGCTATTGATAGTGCTTCCAAATTTGGCCTTCTGTTCCTAAGTTCATCTCTAGTGAGCCTGGTTTTATCCCTTTCCTGCTCCAAACCTAGTTTAAAGCCCTATCAGTGAGCCCGGCCAACTCATGAAGAAGAATCCTTTTCCTACTTTGAGAAAGCTGGACTCCATCCTTCACCAATAGGCTAGACGCCATGTAAACCTACCCATGAACAAAGAAACCCAAATTCCACTGTTTGCACCAGCCTCTGAGCCATATGTTAATCAGGTGTGTTTTCCTGTTCCTTTCTGTATTCTTTTCTGCCACTGAAGGGATTGAGGAAAATACTACCTGTGCTCACAATCCTTCAACCAACTGCTCCAGTGTTCTGAAATCCTTTTTGATAGCTTTTAAACCTTGCTCAGCAACTTCATCACTGCCCACCTGCGATACCAGTAGTGGATAATAATCAGAGGGCTGCACCAGATCAGGGAGTTTCCTGGTGATGTCTCTGACCTGAGCCCCAGGGGGAGGCATCAGACTTCACTGTGGGATGGGTCTAGTTGGCGTATCAGGCCCTCTGTTCCCCTGAAAAGAGAATCATCTACAACAATCACCCTTCTTTTCTTCTTAACAGAGGAAGTCTTAATGTGTGGGGCTGACAGACTCTCCCTAGGTGACTCCCTGGGTGAATCTTCTTCTGTATTCTCAATAGCCTGGCCCTCAATCTCCAGAGCCCCATACCTGTTGTGTAAGGGCAACTGGGAAGGTGAGGGAGGCCAGGAAGATATCTATCTGCCACCCTGAGCAGGAAACTGTTTCCATTGCCTTCCACCTCTTAGGTGTCTTCCTCCTTCTGCCTGGTGGCAAGAGGGTAGGGGATCCTGTGTATTTTTGTGGAGCCTCCATCCACTGCCTTTGCATCAGGGATGACAGGCTGTGGTTCCTTAACCTTTCCACCTCCTCTTTCAGTGCTGCCACCAGGCTAAGTAGGTCATCTACTTCAGCACATCGCACACAGGTGCTGCCGCTGCCTTCACAAGGTCTTCATCACAGCTCTCTTTGTCTCAGGGTTTGTCTCTGCTCTCAATATTTGCATCAAGGCCTTCTGCCTAAGTTCATGCGGGGAATTCAGAAGCTGGGCAGTTCATGGGCAGGTGTAATTACCTCCTTTGTGCACCTCACACAGAATTTGTCAGCACCATATATTAGTCTGTTGAAATATTACTGGGTTTTTCAGCATGGTTGGATCCTTGTGGAGTCTCCTCTGAGACTTTGGATCAAATGCTGGAGGCCCTGGTCTCCTTATTCCTGTTGAGTTTTATCACATTTCATAAGTACCCTATAAAGACAAGTTGGATTCACAACATGAAATACTTCAAAGCCAGAGCTGGAAGATCAGATCTGGTCTTTAAATAGTTTTTATGTCAGTGGTATTAAAGATTTAATTCATGTTTGCCATTCTAGGATCTATTTGACAGCCTTCCTTCCTCCCTTCTGCCCTTCCTTCCTCCAGACAGCTACAGTTGTCATAGCACATGGGCACTGGTGTCCATCTGCTTCATTAATTGCTGTCCCTGCTGCACCGCGGAGCCCAGAAGGAGAGCTGCTTATGGGACAGTGAGCTGCCAAGGGTCAGAGGCTGTCCTGTTCCCTGCCCACAGTAGGTGTGCTTCTATGCTGCTGCTGCTGCCACTTGCACTAACAATTTGACATGAAATTTCTGCAAATGCTGGAACCAAAATGCTGCAAGAACAAAGAGGAGCAATGAGGGCCCAGGTGAACTCCTTCCAGATGTTGGCAAATAACCATTCAAAGAGCAAAGCTGCACTGCTTGCCAGCCCTGCTTCAGGGCTGCGAGGGGAATTTGGAGTGCAGGTATGAGGTAGAGCCCAAAGACCCTTCAGAGGGCTTCAAGAGATGCGAAGACCTTGTTATGGAGTGGAGAGCTCAGCGCTGTCCCAAGGGTTAATTAGCAGCATCCTTTGCCTTCGGAGGTGTTCACCTAAGTGCTTCCTCCAGGAGGGACAGCTATCTTTGTTGCCTAGATACAGCCTTGCTGGGGCTTTGAGGAAGGTACCTGGAGCTTCATTAGAAGAGGATGTTAGTGGGATTTTCAGATTTAGCTGCACTATGTAAATTATTACCTGGGGCAGCCCTGAGGCAAAGCAGCTGCCAGTTAATATCAGCCACACATCACATCCAAGTGCTGACAAGACAAATAAGGGTAATTGTCTCTCTCCCCTTAATCTGGGGGATGTGATTAGCTGGAGGAGGCCTTGGCCAGGTGCCCAACAGCACTACCCAGCTCAGCAAAGTGAGCATCCCTGCAGATATAGGCTAGGGAGTGAGGACCAGCCAGGTCCAGGACCCTTCAGCTGTCGGAAGTGAGCAGCAAGTAAACGGCCTTTTTTCATGGCTTGGAGGAAGGCTGTGGGGTGTACAAACACTAGAAAATAAAGAAGACCTGAGGAAATAGTGATTTGTTTCTGTTTTCTTCCATGTTACATGGTCCGTACCTACACTGGGAGGCTGCATGGCCAGCTCATGGAACAGGGATGTTCAGTGCTGAATCAGGGGCAGTGAAAGTTGAACTGTTGAACTGTTGAGCCAAATGCTAAACAGATGCTTTGTGGAACCATCTCTTCCACTCTGATGCCTAACAAGTATCTGAGGGAATTATTTCAGTAAAGACCCAACCTTGGCCAATGCTGGTATAAAGCAATGATCCCTATTCATGTTCCCTGTGGCTCCCAGCACGACCGGCACAGCTCAAGGGACATCCCAGCATCTCTGTGTTAAGACATGCCTGAATTCATGTTTGACCCTGAAAATCTCCCTTAGCTGCTGGACTCAGAGGTGCTGAAAAGCCTTAAGCAACATGAGCATGGGTGCAGCTCCTTGGCATCACAGCATGGTATGCCTGGCGGGTGTTGGTGTCCAGATCTGCCCCATGGATCCACGTTTGATCATCCCCACTGTGGGTGTAGTGCTGCTTTTACCTTGGCAATGTCTATAACGGGGTCAGGAGGATGTCCAAGGCATGGGGGACCAAGGAAAAAGGGACCATCTCATGCACTAGTTAGGATTTTATGGAAGGGAGGATGCTTGGAGTAGTAGGGGTCCCCTTACTTGTTGAGTACCTTAGTCATGAGGCTGTGAAGTTACCCTGCAGGTCTGAGGTGTATCTTATGTTGCTGATGCAAAGTGAAAGGTCCCAAAGGAATATCTACAAGGGAATAAGAGGGACATCCACCCAACTTGGGAAACTGAGCTCAGAAACAGATCTGGGAAAACAGATTTTCGGAAGTGGGAGATGTATGTCCTTGGTGGCACTGTCCCACATCATCTCCCCACACCCATGGTAAGTGAGATGCCCTGGGAGATCTTCCCAGCTGTGGAGCAGCAGGACATCCTCCTCCTCTTTAAAGGATAAAGTTCCAGTGAAACAGGGCTTGGATTCCCTCGCACTCTCCAGTCACTGCTTCTGCTCACCATATGACCTAAAGTCAGACAAAATAACATTAAGCAGAGCCATTATCAAAGTAAATAGCAAACCACCCTTTTCCCTTCTCTCTGCCCATACCTTGACTCAGGCAGGAAGTTGCCTGCTGAAGGCTGACTCCTGTTGGAGGTCTGAGGAGGGAGATGGGCAGAAAACAACAGCAGATAGAGCAACAGTCTTTTAATTAGAAGGCAGTGCAGACAATTGTGATGATGATTTATGTTTCCATTAGAAAAGAAGATTTTTGTACAGCAACTGTGCCAGAATGTTTGGAGGCTCCTCCTGGCCTGGGAGTGAGAAATGGTCTGCCCTGACTTTGCTTACACTTCCTCAAGCACGCTGGGGTGAGGAGTCCCTGCTGCATGTGGGATCACATGAAAGTGAGCTCTGATGGCCTAAAGTCACATCCCGGGGCAGATGCTGGTGGAAGGGTTTGCTGTGCTCTGCAAAGGCTGCATGCTGCTGCCACGAACCTGACTTTATAGCTCTGTCCCCAGCCAGCTTGTGAGTGAGCAAACCTGCACATCAGCCTACATCATGGTGACAATGTACATCAAGGTGGGACTTACTTCTACTTGCTTAAAGCTCACTTGAATACCTTCCAAAGGTGCAAAAGATTTTTGAGTGTAAAGAAAAAGTGAAAATCCTTCTGGGTACTGGTGAGGCACTGAGACATCTTTTCATTCTGGTGCCTGTCCTGCCATCCCTTGCATGTACAGCTGCAAATGCTTGTGCTAATGGAGATTGTGGGACTTCTGAACACGGATTTAACAAGAAATATATCAATCATTTGAAAATGGTTTGATTTAGAAATGGAGTATCTTGGTTCTAGATTTAACATTCTGAAATTAATTCCTTTCTCTTATTGCCATGTATCTCATTAATTAAGTAGCACAAGTTTCCCAAACGCCTGCATACTTATGCTCATTTACACCTCAGTCACTGGCTTCATTAGAATATTTTGATGTAATTAGAAGACTTAATCACATTTCTTTTCCTTTCCCCTCTAAAGAACTTAACACAGGGTGATCCCTAGCAAAATGGCTAGGCAGCTCATGGTGGTTTCTGTGGACACTGATGCTGCGAGTTGTGGTTTATGGTCCATTTGCAACAGCTTATGGTCCCATTTGTAGCTTTCACTCGCTGCTTTCCTCCACCTGTTGCCCTGATGGTGTTTTGACTTCTTGCACTAAAGGTTGTGCAAGAGTTTTGTGATTTGTTCTTATGAATGAAAGCGGACAACCACAGCTGTGTCTCCTCTCTGCTGTGAGCAGAGGTTTTCATGGGTTTTTTGGAGTGAGGATGTGCTTTGTAAGACGATTAGTCTTGACACGTGCCTTGATGTTGTTTAGAGACACCATTTTATAGTAGGATCTTGACCTCCTGAATCAGAGGCATCAGACTCAGAAGAGCTGGAAGGGCCAGCTTACACTGTGATCAATGACAAACTTTCTGCTCCCTGAGTGTCCTCTCACCTGCTACATATAAATCAGTTGTTTATTTCAATTTGCCTTAAAATATAACTGTACAACACACATGATGTATGATGCAATGAGTCACCACCAGCCCAGCCATCCACAAGCTCAAGCAGTCCATTGCCCCGTGCAAGCCAGGCCACCTCTGTTCCTGAGCCTGGAAAGCAGTCTGCTTAATCAGTGGACTTGAGTGCAACACACTTAACTGAATTCTTATCAAGTCTTCTCAAAATCCCACCATGCAGTCAGTGATGCCAGCCTGGGTGACATTTTGATTCTAGGAAGGAATTCAGAATGAGTAGGGGCAAAACATGAAAACAAGATAAAACAAAAGACTCCAGGAAAACAGTAAGTCAGAGAGCTGGCCTTGTCAGCTATGTGAGAAAGAATGATGGCCTGATATCCAAATATTATGCAACCTCACTATTTAGAGGACCCAGAGCCAGTACGTCTGGCTGTACAAGGTCCCAAGTCCAAACCTGTTGCATCTCAATGCTGTTTGGCAGTATGGCTGCAGTTTCCCCAGCACTTCAGGGCTCAGCTAGCAATGGGCACAGAGGGCAGGGGGGAGCTCTGGACACCCTAGGAGGTGCCAGCTGTGCTAGGCAGAGTTGCCTGAAGCACATGCTGAGCTGCTCTGGTGTGTTCACTGCATAGAGGGTATGTTCAAGCAGGAAAATCCGAGACTGGAGCAGGTGAGGCTGGCTATTTTGGCATATGTGTCCTGTCCTCAAGGTGGGAAAAATTACTTTGGATAAACATCCTTTAATTTTCAGAACCTGGCACAGCAACATAAAATGCCTTTCAGTACCGACAGGAGATGGTTGTGATTAACTACCTGAGGTGAGCAGGAAATGTCCACAGTTCTGGTCTTTTACTGAACAAAACCAAGCCCATCTAGGCAGCAGCTGAACTGAGACACATGATGCAGAGTGGGTGCCATCTCACAGCCTTCTGTGCTAGCAGTGCTGCCCATCCTGCCCCTAACACCCCTCCTCTTGCTCTTTCTCTCTGCCAGCACCAGGCTGGCAGTTCCCTGATGTTTTGATGAGCGTTAGCTGGGGTGAACCTCCTTTCCTCCAGCTGAGCACCTTGCGGTCCCCCATGGGCACTGGGCAGCACTGACTAGGGGTGAGGCACCGGCCAGGCCTCTGCAGCAACTGCCGGGCAAAGGGCCTCCCTCTCATGGCAGCTGTGCTGGCTGGTGAGGATGCATGCCTGTCATAGTTTCACGACAAGCCTGTTCTACCACTCCACCCCCCCCCACACACACCCCCCTCCTCCCGGTGAGGAAGGGTCAGAGGAATAAACCGAGGAAAAGCCCGTAGGAGTTGAGATAAGAACTATTTAATTATATAAATGAAACTTAGGGAGTTACTAACAATGCTAGTGCTAATGGGTAATTTAAGGAACGGAGGAAGAGGGTACAACAAATGATACAGGATCCCACCCCAAGAAGGGAAAAAAGGAAAGAAAACCCACCCGAAGGGAGCAACCCCCCTACGAAACCGCCCGGGGGGCGCCGAGAGAGTGAGAGAAAAAAAAACTTTCAAACCCCGACTCCCAGACCGATCTGCCCAGCAAGACGCTGGCTCTGCCCAGAGCACCAACCACTCGCCACGAGGTCCCACCACAAACAAACCACCAGCCCCCTCGGCCAGAAGCCCCCTCAGACCCTTAACCTTCCCAGGGTCGTGTCCAACCACAAGCCTTTCCACCCATATCCCCACCCCTTCCCCGCCGGTCCTGCAGTGCTGCGGGTCCAGGGCTGGTACCACCTATGCAGCTTGATATGTTATGGGGTGAAGCAAAACAGACTAGCTGGTGCAACGCTAAGACAACGCCTCAAGCACGGGCAGGATTTGCACACTCAGCCTTCCATATATAGAATCATAGAAAGGTTTGGGTTGGAAGGAACCTTAAAGGTCATCTATTTCCACTCTCCTGCCATGGGCAGGGACACCTTAGACCAAGGTGATCAAAGCCTCATCCAGCCTGGCCTTGAAGAGAGCCAGGGCTGGGGCATCCACAGCTTCTCTGGGCAACCTGTTCCAGTGCTTCCCCCACCCTCTCCAGGAACAACTTCTTCCTGATATCTAATCTAAATCTCCCTGCTTTCAATTTAAACCCATTACCCCTTGTTCTGTCACTACAGGCCCTTGTAAAAAGTCCCCCTCCAGTTCTTGTAGCCCCGCAAGGTACTAGAAAGCTGCTTATAAGGTCTCCCCGGGGCCTTCTCTTCTCCAGGCTGAACACTTCCAACTCATTCAGCCTGTCCCCATTGCAGAGGGGCTCCAGCCTTCTGAGCATCTTCATGGCCTCTTCTGGACTTGCTCCAACTGGTCAATATCTTTCTGATGTTGGCGTCCCCAGAGCTGGACACAGAAATCCAGGTGAAATCTCACCAGAGCAGAGTAAAGGGGGAGAATCCCCTCCCTCGCCCTGCTGGCCACACTCTCTGGATACAGCCCAGGATATGGTTGGTTTTCTGGGCTGCCAGTGCACACTGCTGGCTTATGTCCAGCTTCTTGTCCACCAGTACCCCTAGGTCCTTCTCCTCAGGGCTGCTCTTAAGCCATATAGCATCAGAGGAGGAGAGCAGCCACTATGGGCAGGTGGAAATTCCGGGAGTTTTTGCTGATGACACATAAGGCCTTCAGTGATCCCTGCTCTGCTGTGCCAGTGATGGCACCAGTGGGCTGTGGGAGGAGATGCTCATGAGGGCTTAGGGAGAACAAGCAGGAACAAGCAGGTGAGAGGAGCTGAGATTAAAAAAAGGTCTCAGAGGGAAAAAAAAAAAATAGGTCAAGGATGAAATTTGGGGTGATGATGTCATGCAGAAGTCAAAGGAGCCTGGGTAGGAACATATCCCTCAGCTGCAGAGCCTTGTGTAAATGCAGGAGCAATTAAATAACAAAACACCAAGAAGGAGATGCTGCCCTGACAGGGTCTGCACTGAGAGCAGGGGTGGTTAAAGGGTGCACTTCAGAGGAGATCACAGACTGGACTATATTAATTATGGAGCTGAATGTCCCTGAAATGTGTCCTGCAAACAGGGAATTCTGCAATAACTGCCAAAGAAAGGAGCATTATGCAAATATATGCAAAGTGATCAAGGCATATGTAATCACAGAAAGTGACAATGCAGATAGCATGTGTATTGTTCACTGCAACAATGTTCTAAACAAAGGAAAGAAAATAGTGTAGGTATTAAATGGAGAACTGCACAGTGCTAAACTCAGTCACGGTTCTCAGGTAATGTGCAGGCAAACCAAGGCAACCCAGGGAAGTGAGAATGCAAGTCAAAAAGTAAACCAAAACCCTGAAAAACAAAGTCAGAGGGAAAACAGAGATGTTACCAGTGACAGGAACATGCTTTGCAAAATGTTTCTTTACAAGGAGTGGGCCCACTTAGATTCAGGATAACTTTGGAGATTGCAAAGATTTAAGGCCAATCAACTCTAAGACTTTTGTTTAACCAATGAGGCAGCTGCTTCTGCTCCACCCTTTTGCACTGAAGAGATCAGGTTTTGCAGGAACTGAAATGCAGAGGGGACTACATTGTTCCAGAAACGGACTGTTGGACACATGGAGTAATGGCATCAGGAAGGGGTGGTGTCCCTCAAGAGCAACTTCATATAAATATGAAAAGATACCAACTCAGGAAGCCCTAAGTCTGTAAATAACTGCAAAACAGCAGCTCAGTGCTTCAGGTATCCAGAAAATAGCTTTTTCTTATCTAAGTATCAATTACCCTACATTCGTTACCCTGAAATGGCCCTGTGTCCCATTCACCTGCACTTCAAAAAGAAGCACCTGAGATGTCTTCAAGAAGTAAGAATACACTGGAAAAAAACTGGAAAAGTAGTGAACAGCAATACCACAGTGTAACCAGTCACCCAAGGTCCTTGGGGATTGCATTATACAGGAAGGATAATTATGAATTCATGCATTGCTATATGAAGATTAATTAATGAATGAGCAACCTGAGGACCGGTAGCCCTAATCTTAGGGTGGGTGCTGTCACATAAAGCTCTCCATAAACAACAAAATAGAGCAGAAGATACACATTGCTCAAAGGAACTCAGCCTATGCAGGAGACAGGGGAAGGGAGATCTTTGCAGATCAGCACCAGGTTAGGGAGGCTGGGTGGGAACTTCACCCCCTGATCTGGGCACAGTGGTGCAGAAGGGTGTGTTTTTGTGCTGCCTGCCCTGCTTTTGTGACTAGAGCCTAGACTGGGCTGTTGGGGTAAAACAATGCTTTGGGAATTATTAACTGGTGCTTCAGTATCACATGAGCTGCAGTTGCCTTCTCTGATGCCATGGAAGCAATGAAAGATGAAACCTGTGCATTGGAAAAAAACCAGGAACAAAGTAGTGTGGGCGCTGAATTCCTGTAGGCACTGGAAAAAGGTCCTGTCTTGAAGCTTCAAAGGCAGGACCAGGGATGTAGACATCCCCAACCTTCTCTTCTGTCTCTCGGAGCCCGGGTGGTGCTGCCTGTTTTTTTCATGGCTTGTCTGGTTCAGGTGTAAATGCCTCATATGCTGAGGATACACTGTATCTTTTAATAGAGTCTCTAGACCTGGTTGCCAGGGATCCTCCTTTGATTGACGATAATCAAACTAAAATTTCCTTCTCCATTTTCTGTCCTACTACTTCCATTTGCAAGTTCAAAGGTGCGTAACCTGCAAAGTGCCTGCCCTCAGTTGTTTGTGGGGCAGAATGGACAGAACTGAATCAGCAGAGGCAAGTAAGTTCCATGACTTCACTGACAGCAACATGAACAATATCTTCCTCACTGCTGCTGCATGAGTAGGGAGGAGGGAAGAACCAGGTATGACAAGAGATCTTCCAGTACAGGGAAGGGACTGGATCCCACAGAGCAATCCCACATGTGCTGGAACCCTCTTCTGCATGTGAAACACCTGCTATCCCCACCATGAAGTGGGCAGATTGGAGCTTCTTGAATACTCCCTGCTTCATGCACAACAGGTATTACTGGAGACTTTCTGAGGAGGCTGCCAGCAAGACAGAAGTGCTGTTCCCCTTGATGAGCTCAGAGTATCTGGGATTAGAGATGGCATCAACCATGTGTGAGTTCTCAGGTGTCATTCCGAGAGCAGTTCAGCTAAACTGACTCTAGAGTTCAGCAAAGAGCAGCGTGTTGATGTGATGAAGCAGCTATGTCTTGAAGGACCTGGCTATCGTTCCAGGGGGCATCTCACCACTACCCTTTTTAAGGCACATTGCTCTATCTGTTTCATCCCTTCAGCCTGATAGTTTCCTTGAGGATAACACAGTGCACTGGGGCCAGATCAAACTGGACAGATTTTGTCCATGTCTAGGTACTCCTCAGAGGTAAAGGACTGCTTGCTCACTTGTCAGCTCCCACAGTGGCCAGTAATCCAGGAGGCTCAAACGGATGAAAAGTAGGGGTTTTTGCAATACTTATTGGCAGTGAGGCCAAGGTCACTACAGACCATTTCAAGTAAATGTCTGCCACAACTGGAAAGTTCTTTCCAGGCAGAACTCAACAATAACAATATGGATTGCAGATGTGACCTCTTGAACAGTTGCCATGAAAACACTGGGCACATTTCAGGCAGGTGATGAGCATCTTCACATCACCCTGTGGTGAGATTGGTTTTGGGCCATCAGGAGTGACTTCACATAAGGAGTTCCTAGATGTGTCATAAGTAATGACCAAGAAACTTTCATCTAGAGTAACAATAGAGCTTCTTTTTAAAGCAGTCATTATGGGCAGAGCACTCATACTTGTGAGTCAAAATTATTGCAACCATACAGGCGGTTTCTTCAGGGGTCAGCCCCACCACTTTCAGTTGAAGCACACATCAGACTGGGACCAGGGCAGTCATTTTCACAACTTGGTCAATGAAGACTGGCAAGTTAGGGAGAAGTTATTCTACAAAAACTTCATCTGGAGGTGGAATGACATGATGTCATGTTCTTAGCATCACCCAGTGTGGTGCGTCAGCATTGGCAATCAGTAATCCTGGCTTGTAAACAAGTGTGTAATCACGACCCTCCACTACAACATTCATGGGAACACACCTGGAAAATAAGGCTTGTTTTTAAAGAGAAATTCAATTACTTTTAGCCTGGCAGATTTTGATTGCATCTCCACAGAGGTAATTATTGAATGCCTTGATTTCATTAACCATAATGGCTGCTTCTTTACCCAAACATTTGTTTGTAGTTTCATTTGATGGATGGCATAAAGTTTGCACAGTAACAGGTGTCTCTGTCCCACCTGGTAGTTCATGACTCAATGTCTTCAGGACCACAAAGTGAGGCCTCTATTATATCTTCACCCAGATGAATGAACCCTGAATCAGATGTCAATAACTGCTTGACATTCTTGGAGATCTATGCATGCTGGTGAGTTTATCTTCATACAATTTCCCTGTTGAGAAAGCAACAAACATCTGCAGCGGCTGGTGCTGTGTGCAATAGGAAGCTGTGGTAGAGGTTGAGCAATCCAAGGAATGTTTGAAACACCCACTTTGAGTTTTGGCTCTGCACCCTCATATTTTGCCTTTTCTCTGTGTTCTCTTGGGTAGATGACTCGGTTTCTCAATTCCTGACACTTGGCCTCAGTTTTTGGCAGGATCCTCTTCTCCTTGCCAGAAGCCCAGAACTGTGTTTGTGGAGCAGAGGGCACAGGATGGAAGCAGAGGAAGAAGCACAGGAATGCACAAGTGTTTCACCAGCTCTTGCTACAGCAGAAGAAGGGCAGGGAGGGGACTAGTCATGACATAAAGTTGTCAGGACAAACAGAACAACGTCCTCTGTGTGGTACAGTGTTTGTTGTCAATATTTGCATTGTTCAAATCTTTTATCCGCACAGCTCACTTTTTGTTTCTGCTGAGCCCTGGGAACCATGCACATGGTTGCCCCATTACAGTATTTCACTCATGAGGAGCTTTCTCAGCTCACCCAGTGCTCTGGCGGCTGCATACTCTGGCAGTAAACAGGTCATAAGACATCTCATTGTTTGAAACCATCATCTCTGTGGAAATAATCGTTTCAGATAGTTAAACAGCTCCCTTCTCTAGCCTGCCTTGGAGAGATAGCTCTGGATGCTGTAGGTATCTCAAAAAACCCCACATGCAGAGACGTCATGCAGAGGAATTAAGGGGCCGGGCAGGGAGGTAGTGTCTTGCAGTGTTTCACATCATTGCCACCCTGCCAGACCTGGAGTAGTCACAACAAACTTTTCAGTGGGAAATACACAAGTGATGAGATAGAGTCTTGTGATGTCTCCCAACAGTTATATTTTGAAAACCACATGTCAGACCCTAACCTGAAACTTCAGGAGAGTTCATATGTATTTCTGCTTTTCTAAACCATGGCCTCAGCATCCAGCCATGAATGGGTGGAGGGCTGCATGATGCTGGCTCAAACCATCTCTCACCAGTATTGTGCGTGGGTAAGATGGAACATGCGCTGTGTGGTACTGGGTTTGTCATAACTCTATCATTGGTGCTATGAAAAGGGGACTTGTTCCTGCTGGAGACACAGAAGGGGAAGTTTCTGGTGCTATACCTCCAGCTGGGACGTTTGTGCAGTCCTCTGTACCAGTGTCTAGTCCCATACAACCTTCCTCACACACTGCTTTTTCAGGTGAGCACATCTGAATGCCTGTGGTCAGACCATGACCATAGCTGGCACCAGCGGTGCCTGAAGCACCAGCCCCAGAGGGAACTAGAGAGCCCAGCCCTTTTCAGGATTTGCCCTTCAGGAAGGCCAAAGGTGACCTTGGTGGATAGAGGACAGGCAACCGACGTCATCTACCTGGACTTGTGCAAAGCCTTTGACACTGTCCCACACGATATCCTTGTCTCTACACTGCAGGGGCATGGATTTGATGGATGGATAAAGAACTGGCTGGATGGTTGCACTCAGAGCGTGGTGGTCAATGGGTCAGTGTCTGAGTGGAGACCAGTGACGAGTGATGTTCCTCAGGGGTTGGTGTTGGGACCGGTCCTGTTTAACATCTTCGTCAGTGACATGGACAATGGCATTGAGTGCACCCTCAGCAAGTTTACTGATGACACCAAGGTGTGTGGTGCAGTCGACACACTGGAAGGAAGGGATGGCATCCAGAGGGACCTTGACAGGCTGGAGAGGTGGGCCACTGCCAACCTCATGAAGTTCAACAAGGCCAAGTGCATGGTCCTGCACCTGGGTTGGGGCGATCCCAAATACAAGTACAGGCTGGGTGGAGAAGGGGCTAAGGGCAGCCCTGAGGAGAAGGACTTGGGGGCACTGGTGGACGAAAAGCTGGACATGAGCAGGCTGTGTGCACTGGCAGCCCAGAAAGCCAACGGTATCCTGGGCTGTATCAGAAGGAGCGTGGCCAGCAGGGCAAGGGAGGGGATTCTCCCCCTCTACTCTGCTCTCGTGAGACCCCACCTGGAGTACTGTGTCCAGCTCTGGAGCACTCAGCATAAGAAGGATATAGACCAGTTGGAACAAGTCCAGAGGAGGCCACAAATATGATCAGAGGGCTGGAGAACCTCTGCTGTGAAGAAAGGCTGAGAGAATTGGGCTTGTTCAGCCTGGAGAAGAGAAGGCTCTGGGGAAACCTTACTGCAGCCTTCCAGTACCTGAAGGGGGCCTACAAGGAAGCAGGGGGGGGGGGGCTTTTCACAAGGACCTGTAGTGACAGGACAAGGGGTAATGAGTTTAAATTGAAAGCAAAGAGATTTAGATTAGATATCAGAAAGAAGTTCTTCTGGGGAAGAGGGACTGGTGGGGAGGCACTGGAACAGGTTGCACAGAGAAGTTGTGGGTGCCCCATCCCTGGAAGTGTTCAAGGCCAGGCTGGATGAGGCTTTGAGCAACCTGGTCTAATGGAAGGTGTCCCTGCCTATGGCAGGGGGTTTGGAACTAGATGATCTTTAAGGTCCCTTCCAACCCTAACCATTCTATGATTCTATGTGATGGATGTGTATTGTGAGCTCCAGAAGCTTTTCTCTGCTCCTCAGGCTCAGACTATCTCCTAGCTCCTGGCTTGGATGAGATGGAAGAGCTATCTGTCCCTTTCTCACTTTCCTGTGAACTAAAGGAGCCACAGCTGTAGCTGTATTCCTGACCTTACCAGCCCAGAGATGACCCAGCCCTGCATTACCTTGCACACTGCGGGGCTGCCCTTGGGAGACACACGGCAGACAGAAAACCCTTCAGAAAAGCACATTTTGCAGCACAAATTACTCTTTTCCTTCTCTCCCAGAGCTCCACAGAGGTTCCTCAGAGGCTATGGAATTGTGCTGGGTGCCTGCATCCTCTACATTTCCTGTTTTCATTCCAGTATCAGCAGTGCAAACACACCGCATGCCTCGGATTCCAGCCCTGACACACCAGGAATAGGGGCCAAGGGCACATTCATGGGAATCTTGGAGCCTTTTGTGCCCTTTCCCCAGCCAGACTGAGGATACTGATAACTCTCTGGCTCTCTCCTTTATCCTTTTTCTTCCTTTCTCGTAATTCCCAGTGTATCTGTCAGCATTGTAATGTTGCCATCTTCTCTGACAGAGAAGGGCATGGATTTGCCCTGCTTTACTAAGGGCAGCAGCTGGAAAGAGCTCCCTTGCTGAATCCGTGTAGTTAGTCTAGTGAGAAGGTGTGTACAAAAGATTGCTCTGAGGTCCAAGAGCTTTTGAAAAAATGTGACATAGCCAACATACTACTATTTCCACATTGCAGTGATGACTTTCTAATTCCTCCCTCTTACTGGTATGAATCAGGAGTAAAAGTCTTAAGCCAGAGGAGGGATCATTTTCGCAAATATTTAGTAACACTGCTGTGAGCACAGTGTCAGCCAGGGCCACCCTGTCTGCCTTCCCTGAATCCCAGACAGTACTGATGCACAGCACCCAAGACACATGAAGCACGCAGACTTGGCAATTTATGATTTAAGGGACAAATTCTGCTCCTTTTAATTCTGTTGGTTAGTCAAGACCAGATGTTGACAGCAGAAACAGTAAACTGTGGCCAACCCAAAAAACATGCAACAGCACAAGAGAGTATTTCCAGCCCCATATACAGCACCTGCTGTTTACAGGACTCATTCTCATATCACCGCTGCTGGCACCTGCAGGGATCTTGGCTGAGTCATGGCGGTGCCCATGGGTGAGTATGACATGTACTTGCAACGGCAAATATTGATGGCATCACCCAAGGGATTTCTTCCAAATGCTATGTTGTCCTGCAGGTGCTGCCTTGCACACCAAGGAAGGTGACAGAGGTACACGAGCAGGTAGTGGAGAAGCAGCAAATTTCTACCCCAGGTGAAGCTTTCTCCACCCTTCACCCCTTCCCTTGGCCTTGAGCTTGCATGTCTCCTGGCCTGAAAGAAAGCAGCTCCACAATGTTCTGTCCCTGCTCTCCCCTCCTCTGTGACTCCCTGCCTGTTCCTTCTCCCAACATGGAGAGGAGTAGGGTGGGAGAAGGAGGAGGACCCCACCTCCAGTCTGTTGAGCACACTGGGAGGGAGGATTTTCTCTGTATGGCACGGTGGGAAGCCAGAGGAGCAGCAGTGAAAGCCTACCCGGTTGCACAGCAGCAGCTGGATGGAGCGCCAGCATGCTGGCAGACCTCAGCCCAGCCTACAGCATTTACATTTCCAGCCTGGGATCAGCTGCCACCCAAAGGTGACTTCTAAGGTGTCTCTGCAAGACAAGATAACCAGTGACAGCAGGCTTCAGACCCAGGCAGAGCCCACACTCCTCCTGGAAGTGCTGTAAGGGTGTACAAATTGCAAACCTTTGCAGGAAGTGAGGGGGCAGAGCAGTGGCAGCTCCTGCCCAGGGAAGAGGTGTTGCAGCCACTGCCCATCCCCTAGGGAGGATCCTGGACATGGTGGCTAGAGGGTCTGTGGGTTCAACCCATTTCTCTGAGCTTTTCAGAGCCCACTTTAGCTGCATTTCTGTGGTGGGTTCCTTTGCTTTGGGTTTTTGATTTAAACTGCTGGTTTTCCTTGGTTTAAAATCATAACCTCTGAAACAGCAGCTTGATCTGAGAGGTTTAAAAGACAAGCACTGTCTCTCACCACATTTTAATTACTCAGTCAGGGAAAGGCCTGTACTTTGTCTTACTTTTACTCACTTAGAGACACAGATAGTTTAAAGTGAACATATGATTATTTAAAATGGAAAGTGTTACTTTTTCAGGAAACATTATATTCTTAAAATATTGCTTTTGCTAATTGTTTTTTTTTTTTTTTATCTCATACCACCACCCCCCACCCCACCCACCCCCACCCCTTATTTTCACCTTCAATGAACCCTAGACACACATTTTTAATGTGAGAAAAACAGGACAATTTCTGACACATACAAAACTGTGAGAGACAAGAAAAGACATTCAAATTGCCTATTTTTTTCTGGGTTGAAAGCACAGAATCACTGTGCAAAGTTCTCCAGCATTCTTGCACAGCTCTAGGAAAGGGGCTTGCTCTGAAAAGGCTGTTCTGATGAAATCACATTTTCCATGACAAAAAAAGTCTTTGTCAAAGACATCTTGACAGCTTGCTCTTGGCTTTGCCTGCTGGCTGGAGACTGGGCTCTTTCAGTTATTTATGTAAATGTTGTCAGCGGCTGAAGTGTAGGAAGGGGGGCTGCTCCTGTGCCTCTCTGAGCTGTTAGCCTGGCTGGCAACCAGGTTCTCACAGGTTATAATATGGACAAAATTATGCCATCCCAGCCAGCAAGGCTCAGCATCGGTGTAGAACGGCCTCTCCTTTCTCCAGATTAAGCTTTTCTGGGTGAAGGACACACCTGGGCAGGAGCCTGCTGAAGTGGGAAAAGCCATGGATCCATGAGGTCCATCCATCCTTCTTAAAGCCTGGAAATACAACTAGAGAAGCAAAGGCCAGTTGGAGGTTACCAACTCTTCTCGCTTCATGTCCATCAGCCATGTCTAAGGCTGATTCACATGCCTGTCAAGGGCAATTAGTACATCATGTACTGGTGGCTAAGTCCAGCTTGGCAATGTCTTCATGCAGAAATGAGGAACAAATGGTGAAGTGTTTAAAATAGATCCTCTGATGTCTTCTTTGTGCGTGTCTCTCCAAGTGACCTTTCCCACCTTTTTTTTCTTAACATCATTCACAAAAGAGGTATGTCTGGATTTTCTGTGCCTGATCATTAGAAAGGTCTGATCCTGAGAAGTTTTGCTCTTAATTTTGATCCTTCTGCAGTTTTCTGAAAGCCATAAAAAATTCCATCTCCTTCTGAATTTTACCTAATATCTGAGGGCAAATATCTAGGAAATTCATAAAAGGGAAATAAAGATTCATAAACTGGAAATTTGTGTGCACATGAGGAATACCCCATTATCATAATGGACAGCAATAAGAAATACAGAAAGGGTGTTCAGGCTTTAAGTCAACCTCATTTAAGCTGATCTTCAGAGATTGGATTAAGTCTTACCATAGGAAAAGTCCTGCATCTGCTACTGCAGGGCTGTTGCACCTCCGGAGCATTGTCACCTGGAGGAGCCAGGGCCATGTGCACAGTGCTTCTTCTTTGTGAGCAGATCCAGTGTCCTTACAACTCTAAGGAAAAGACCTAGGGACTGCAGGACTCCATTTCCCACACACTGGTGCTTGCTGACATTGTGCAGGCTGGCCAGAGGACTGAATTCTTTTGAGGTGACTAATCTAATCCAACAGTGCTGGAGCCCCCAGAGCTGTTTCCTGCAGGATATAAGCCCCATGGGCTGCTACTTGTCCCACTTGCACGCTCACCCTGCTGCCATCTCATCTCGGGGACTCAGGGAGTTCCACAAGCATCAGCAAACACAGGGGTGAGTTCATAGGTGGGTATGGGACATGCTCATCTGCTGAGCACACCCCCCCTCTCCACGCTCCTGTGTGCCAAGTGGCAGGACTGTGGTGTGCAGCACCTCCAGAAAGTTTTTTCCTCAGTGGTTCATCAAGCAGTGTGACTTTCCTGCTGTTTTAAGTAGGGCAGTCACTGTGTAGTGTGAGCCACTGCTACCCTCAGTCCCATTAAGCTTCAGCCCAGCCTTGGTCTCACATGGTCCTGCCCTCCCATTGCTGCCTCTCCTGTAGGCCAAAACCGGTGTCCTGGGGAGAAAGGTGGGTAAGTGCTGATGTTTGTAAGCAAAATAAATCAGGATTCTGGAGCTCCCGAACCATCTGTCTCTCCCTTAACACTGTGCAAGGCAGAAGCCCAGCCAGCATTATTATCCCCTCAGCTGCTGGCAGGACTCCCAGATCCCTCCATTTGTGACCAGCCAACATGCCATTCATTTTTTCCTCTCACCCTTCCTTTAATGTGTTTGGGAGTCAAACGTGAGCACTACTTCCTCTAGAAAAAAGCATCTGGTCCAGAGAAAGGCATCAGCTGGAGGCATAAATGTGATTACTAAGTACACAAAGAACAGGAGGCACCCTCAGAGTGGACCCAACCTTCACAAGCAAGAGCTGACAGGATCATCAGTGGGTACAGCATGGGTCAAGGCTGGTGGAGGGGATTGGTGGACACTGCTGAAGGAAGGGGGGGTGCAAGGGGCCTTCCCTTCCATCCAGCTGGATCTAACCAGGCTTTGAGAGGGCTTGACGAGGAGCAGGTCACTGGAGCAGCCCAGGTCTGAGAGAAGGCACAGAGCAAGAGGAGGAAGGACATGAGTGGGATGAGGCAGGGAAAAGCCAGAGGGGAGGGCTCTGTGATGTGGCAGCTTTGGGGGTTGGTGATGAGTGTGGGATGGAAGGAAGGCTTCTGTTTTCTTCCCAGGGATGTGACCTCTCATTGGCATCATAGATGTGTCCCACCCTGGTGACTCCACTGGGAAGGAAGAGTTCCCAGTCGTGGGGCACCCTTCTTATGAGGCCTTGAGAAAGAAGCATTGCTTGTCTGTGCCTCAGTTTCCCTATCTATAAAACAAGACCTCCACTGAGACCATACTAGCATGCCACACTGTGAAGTCCAGGGATGAGAGCAGCATCAGGTGTGATGTTGCATCCCATAGCTGCTTGGTGCTGTGCACCAAGCATGGTCAGCTAGGGTTTCCCCTCACCAGCCCACCTCTGGGCCCACTGCCAGCCTGGCCCATCACAGCTGTTTTGGGGTTGGAGACAGTGAAGGAGACACTGATGCTGCATGACAGAAGACCCCCTATTTTTTGGAAGTAGATGAACTCTGGATTTGTCACTTGGATGTGGGAAGGTGGCAATTCACTGGTACCTGTTGGTTCATCATATTGGTGAGACATAGCCCTGCCTGTTGTCTTGAGCAGCACCAGGGTCCTGCAGCAGAGGAGTGGGGCACAGGTAGATAATTTTCTTTTTTCCTTTAAGCTCTTTCAAATCGTTTCCACCCAGCTGCTTCTCCCCCAGCACTATGCAAAGGCAGTTCAACAAGCAAAAAGCAAACTCCAGATTCCCTCTCCACAGATACACTCTCTTTAAAAGCCCAGAGCCTTTTCTGGGATTCAGGTGGTGACAGTTGCCCCTGAGAAGTGACAGTGCCACCATCACACCAGACACCTCTGTGGAGGAGGCTGGACACTGGCACAGACTGGTGATGCAGACTCGCTGCAGTGGGATCTCTCATGTGCTGCCAACCACAGACTGACCCTGGGAAGTGGAAGAAAACCGTAGATAATAGAGCAAGGAAATGCCACTGCAGGTAAGTGGCCATGAATCATTCCCACGCTCACATTTTCTCCTGTGTCATTATTCATTTTAAAAATCAAAGATGGTCATGTGTTTCTGTAGTTGAAAGTGAGATAATGGCTGATTTCAGGGTGATAAAATTATAATGGTACCCAGGGAGAGAAGGGCATAGGGAGATAAAATCAAAGGGGTTTCATTATGAACTTATCCTCACATATAAGTATCCCCCAGGTTAGGACCTTATGGCGTTAATAATTAACCAGAATCTTATGAAGGCTAAAATAACTACCACATGCATGAAGATCATCACTTCAGTATTCAACATGTGCACAAACCTTGCCTACCTCTCGTCTCAGTTACTGTGGCAACAGTACATCTGCTTTCCACAATATCCTTCATTAATCATTTACACCCAGGAAAAAAAAAAAAAACTGTCTTGAAGGAATGATACCACAGGAGCTATTTCTTCTCACCTCCTGCCAGAGAGTGGGACCAGCTCTGAATGCAGTCTTTCAAATGCTATTTACAGCCAAACCCCTACATGGTGCAAGGTAGGGGCTGGCTGCTCCACAGCTTTGAGTCCCTCCCCAGCTGTGGAGGGACTGGTTTGGATTATTCCCTTATTTTGGTGATGAGAGTAGTGTGACCCCTGGCAGGTCAGAGCAGGGTCCTTGGATGGAAGGATACCTGGAGGAGGAATGCACTTCCAAAATACCATTTTCCAATAATATTTATTTTTCTCACCCTCTGCAGGAAAGGAGCTACTGGGAGGTGAACTGGGAGGCACCTCACACTCAGACAGCACCCTTTGGGAGTCTGGGTGGGCAGGAGGAGAGCTGTCTCTCTTCCTCTATCTCTGCCCCATCTCATCCCACTCAGCAGTTAGGGTGAGAGGCAGCACCCCCAGCTGAGCTGCAGCTCACCCACTGATGCCATCCTTGCCCAGGAAGAGGAAGGAAGCAGGCAAAGGTCTCCTCTGCCCTAGGAGACCATCCAGCAGCAGCATGAGCACATTGTTCTTGCAGCATAGGGGAGCAAACCTCTTCCAGCTGCAGCTCAGCCCAGGGGCAGCCCCAGCCCTGCCTTGGGGACAGTGATTGCCTTCCCATTCCCTCTCAGATGTTCATCTCGAGGCTGCACCTCACTACTGTACACAGCTCCTTCTCAGACTGAAGCAGGTTATTTAAAAAGTGAAAATAAACCAGGTATAAAATAACTTCTTTTGTGATCTTTCCTGGGGTAAACAACATAAGAGAAACAGTATATTCAACATGTAGTTGGTACCAGATCCTCATACTATACATTCTGTGTAAGAGTATGGTGGTGCTTCACAGTGCCACCTGGCAAACTTCCTGGATCTGGGTGAATTTTATCTCCAGTTTACTGATGGACAAAGTGATGAACAGACAGGCCAAGTAATTCTCCCTGATACAGGTCATATACTTGAAGACCAGAAAAACCTTTGTTTTCTCCTGCTCAGTGTTCATGCACATTATAATTGAGTCATCCCTAGACTTCCTTGAAAAATGAAGCAAGTTCAACTCTTCAGACATTCTTCTCCAGCTATCAAATAGCTTATTTACCTTCTCTGCAGTCTCCCCAGCTAGCCAACATCCATGTGGAAGCATGGCATGCAGGTGTCTACATACATCCCAAATTGGCTCACTGCTGTACAGGTGATGCTTGCCTCTTAAAGTTTCCCCAGCCACTTGCGGCCGCTCTGAACGTTTCAATCTCACTGCACCCCAATGGGCCTTAAAGATGAGCAGCAAGCCAGCTACTGGGAAAAGGACTTAGCATATGTTAGAAGCAACCTGTTTCTGTGGGAGCAACCTCAGACATCAGCAATTTGTCTGGGCGTTTTGATTTTACTGACTCTGAAATGCCACTGTGTAACAGTTTACAACCTTCTTGACCACAAATCAAGCCATCACGGGTGAGCAGCTCCAATCAGAGGACCCTGCACTGAAAGCATACCTCTCCAGCAGTGGGCATTGCCCACCAGACTCACCCCTGGCTCACTTGGTTCACCTCCCATCATCTACAAGCTGATCTCATCAAAGCACAGAGCCCCCATTGATGTCAGGGGCCAGGCTAGCGGCTGCCTGCACTTTCTGGTTCCATGGCAGGTGTCAAGCAGGCCTGAGGAAGGACTGGTCTTGAATTGCTTCTCTAGGATGCACACAGCTGCAGGAGGAACTTGGACCTTGCTTCCCACTCTGGGTGGTTCAGCAGGTCCTCACAGGCCACAGTCCCAGGTGCTGCAGAGGTATTTAAAGAAAGTGAATGGACATCAGTCACACCTGGAAGGAGACATCTGGGTCCTGAAATAGTGTCCATTCTTTGGCCTGGACAGACTTCAGACTGTTCTGGTTCTACAGTGTTAATCTATGAAGCTCTAGAAAATGTCTCCATGTGTTATTGCACTGCAAATGCTCACTAGCATTTCTTTCCTGCTACTTCATGGTTCTTGTCATAGCTGTATTGATGGCAGGGGACTTCTTGAGCTCTCCGGTCCACCTCCCACTCAGAGCACGACAGTTACCAGCACTAGTCCGTCACCCCATCTGTGTTTCTGTCCACTGAAGATGCCTGCCCAGCACTCTGTTGCAAAAAGTCCTGAGTCAGTGGGAGGAGGGCCTGGTAGGGTAAGAAAATCCATTTGGCAGTTGCAGTGCAATGGCCTGAGAGATGTCCCTGCTATGAAAGCAATGTAGCACTTGCCATTGACCAGAAAGTGAAGTGTCAGTGCACTGGAATGTGATGGGCCATCCTTCAGAAACACCTCCCCCTGAGACCTGCAGAGGACCCTCTCATTACAGCAGTGCCTGTGGCTGGAGAAAGGGCTGATGTCATGAAACGGAGTGACAGCAGGCGCCTCCTAAAAGGGTTAGTCTTTAACCACATTGTGGCACAGATCAAACTGCAGGAGGGGAAAGGTGGGATTGTGGACTGTGGGCTTGTGGGTATCCCTGCCCCACAGAAAGAGTCCCATCCCCTTCCTATCCCCTCCCCCCCAGTCTCACTACCATTTCCTGAGTGCACAGCAAGTACAGTGTCCAGGACCAGTGCGGCATTACAGCACCTCTCCAGTGTTCTCATCAGCCTCTAGTAGCAAAGACAGAATGCCTATTCCTCATGAATTTCGGTATTCTATGCCCTGGACAACACAGGAGTGGATAAAGGGAATCCAACCAAAGCTTCCTAATAAATGGGACTAGCCTCTGAATTTGTTAGCCCTGGGAAGAGTGAACCCATCTCTGCAGCCAGCTGCAGAAGGTGTCAGTACTGAGTCACTGTGCTCACAAATTCTGTGCCATGAGGAAGTGAGATGGTGACGGGTTGCTGCAGAGGACTCAGCAAAAGGCAGTTGCTTGCACCTTGCAGGAATAACTCCAGAAAGTTTTCCATTCACAGCTGCAAGAGTGTGCCTGGACAGGGGAGATTGTCAGGAATTGGGTGTTTAACTCAGGGAAATCTGAGCCAGCAATTTCAAGCCCACATATTTGGTGGAGATATGAGACTGCTGAGAGCTGGGGCAGAGATACCAGGGACAAGGCAGTAGTACAGTGCCAGGAAGGCCTCAACTTCCCAAAGGGATCCCAGGACTATCGTTCAGCCATGTGGACTCACATCCCAGCAGGGAGCTTTGGAGTCAGTGGGGACTCATGGTGGAGTGGTCCAAGGTTTCTCTGCAGCACAGTCAGAGACTGTTTTCCTTTTTGTTCCTGTCCTTTGGTTGACAGCTCAGTGACAGAATAGGTTAATGGGAAATGGTGTTCAGAGCTACCTGCCCTGCATCCCAGCAGGGATGGTTGCTACAGGCAAATGGTCCTCCTGAAATTTTGGAAGCGATTCAACAGCCAGCCCAAAGGAATCCCTTCTCTACCATGGCCGCAGGCACAGAGAGCATTGATCCCAGCTCTGGGTGCATCACCCTGGGCTGAGGGAGGAGAGGGCAGGTAGAGATAGCAGCTTCAGGCTAAGAAGCACAGCATGGGCTCTGCACAGCGTCTCCCAGTCCCTGGTAATGAGGATAACAAATTAGACCTCTTTAAATAACCAGGACCTCTTCAGGAAAGATCATATGATCCTCAGACAGCCTGATCTCCACTTAATCCCTGCAAACAGACACCTCTGATTAGGAGGATTGGTTTCTCTGGTGGAGCCTGGGGAGGCAGATTGAGGCCTTTGCCTGGCATGAGCGAAGAAGTGACATCTGGTGCTGTGTTTCCTAAACCCCAGAGAGCCCATGACTTCTGTCCCCAGTTTGATTCTCATCCTTCTCACTTTTCCACCTCATTTCAGCACCAAACATCCTTCTGACCTGGTACACAAGCATCCATATATCTCCATTGGTACATGCAGCCCTTGTGCACATCATGACAGGGATCAGAGAGGAGCACTGAGCCTCTGGAACTGGAAGGGACAGGCAAGGTGGGCAGAGGTGGGCAGGAGTTGCCCTCAAAGATGCAGCAACAGCTTTGTCTTCAAGGACTGGGTGGGCAGCAGGGCTGCTCCAAACCCCCACGCACCACTGACACAAATGAGAGGAGCCACATCACTGACACAGAGGTCTCTGTTAAATGAGCAGGGGCACTAATGAATCTGTGTGTTATCTCAATGTATTCTCTGCCTCTAGGACAGCCCCAGGGCGCTTCAAGCAGTCAAATGAAGGAAACATATCTATTAGGGCTTGACATAAACCTGGGTCAGCCCCACAGCCCAGGAACAGGCTGGATGCAGGGCAACTGTTCATTCACAGGAGCAATTTATACAGGCTCACAACAAATATTTTTGCTAAAGATTTTCTGCAAGATTTGCCAGGGTTTTTATCAAAACCAAAAATGAGATTTCTCTTATTGATTTTTTTTTCCAGGCTCATTTTCTTAATGAGATTCTGAAATTTTGACTCTCCCCCCAAGATATGCACTGTTTTCTGTGTTGATGAAGATCAGCTTTGGCTGAAAAGTGTTTTGATGGAAAATGTTCAGTTGTGACTCCAGCAGGGTAAAGCCCTAACAGAGTCCTGCATGCAAAAGTACTGGTATGACTGAATGCCTTTCCTTTAAGAGGCAGAAAAGAGAACAGCCCCTGGCAAGGAGAGAAGGGCCCTTTCAGTCCCAACTGCATTCTTGGAGTAGCCTCAGAGAGGTAGGATACCCACTGAAGTATCTCAAACTACCAGCCTGTCATGGTGAGGAACACATTGTTTTCTGTGTGGTTTTTTTTCCATCCTAACCCAGTTGCGTGGCTCTGAAGACACCTTCCAGGTGAGCAGCAGAGGAGACAATGCAGAGGAGGTGGGGAAGAGGCTGATGAGACTCAGGGTTGATCTGGATACTGAGATGTTTGGCACCTGAGCAGGCTTGAGTGGACATCTAGGCACTTAGACATGTCTGAGGAAGGAAGGAGCATCATGGTCTATATTTTACTAACCCAAGTCTAGGGGGACAGTTTTGTAATAGTTCAGCCCCAAGAGCTTTTACAGATAGCAGTAGCCCCAAAGCAAGGTGCCACCAGTGAACTACACTGCTGACAGGGAGTGTGAGTGGGATGCTGAACTCATGTGGGACTGGGTCTGCAGAAGGTAATGTGACGTGTACCTGGAGCTACCACAGGTCCCTGCAGAAATAGACCTTCTAAAGGTGCAGGGGAGGTCTCACAACTCTGCACTTTTGTTA
This sequence comes from Rhynochetos jubatus, assembly GCA_027574665.1. Lineage (NCBI taxonomy): Eukaryota > Metazoa > Chordata > Aves > Eurypygiformes > Rhynochetidae > Rhynochetos > Rhynochetos jubatus. The sequence continues at coordinate 1,423,066 of CM050672.1, read as the reverse complement.
TCTAGCAGGGACTAAGTGGTGAGAATTACGGCTGCAAGGGAGTGTGAGAGCATCGTACAGAGCAGCATCAGCAGAGCAGGATACCTACAGTAACCAAAGATGGCAGAGCAATAGAGCAAGAGCAGGATGGTTTTGTGGGACACACTGGTCTGAAGCAACTGGAGGCATGGGGTGGCATCTGCCAACAGGCAGAACATCACAAAGGCCAGCATCACCTCTCATCTACATCTGAACAGTGAATTTAATGGGTCTGGAATTATGTCCAGGCACTGGGACAAACCAGTATGAGCAGCCCATACTATCTCGTGAACTTTTCTAGTCCCTGCAGCAGGATGGATGCATCCAAAACAGTCCCAGGAGTACTCCATCTGCTGACCATGTCCAGGAATTGCTTTGGAGAGAGCTGTCACAGCCCAAACCCAGGGCACTTTCTGACAATTCAACAGTGCAGACAACTGCATTTCTAATCCTGACAAGTACTGCCAGGCTCTGTATAATGTGTCTGCGATGGTCTGCTGCTCTGTAGTAGAAGTGAGGACTGAGGGCTTGGTGTCTGGCATTGGTTCATTCCAGAGAGGAAGCAAGAAGTCATTTTCTGCCATTACATCCTGTAAGGACACTTACAAATTTAGAGTTATGGGCTAAATTATTCTTTCTGCATGGAGTGCGTAGATAGATCAATTAATCAATCAACTGATTGCTTAGACACACAAACAGGCCATCATCACCCAAGGCTGAGTGGAGATCAGTGTCATGCTCTGTTGTAGCAATTCCACTTTTGCTGCCATGCCATGGGGCTCTCATTTGCCATTTTTATGATCATTTATGCCACATTTGTCCATTTGCTGGCATCACATTCAATAGTGTTGTCAACTGGTTAAAGTAATTTTGAACACAATTTCCATGAAAATACTTTGTAGGTGTCCCAGGGTCACAGAGCACCCACAGGAATGCCAGCTCCTCAGGCCCCATGCTTGGCATTGCTGGATGAGGATCTTCATGCTTTCCATCAGGGAAAGGCAGACACAGGGACAAGGACAGCAAAAGTCCCTGCGACAACAGCTTGGGAACAAATGTGCTGCAACATGTGACAGTAGCAGGAAGCTGGTGGAGCCATTTTCCCTTCAACCTGGACTTCTTCTCATGGAGCATTACCCTTGTTGTCACAGAATATGGAGGTGGATTTGTGCCCCAGGCTGGACACATGGTCCTCCCCATCTCACCAACCAGTTCTCAGGGACACAGGGATGCAACCAACCCCAGCCCCTCCACCACAAGCCAATTATCCCAAACAGCCTAGGAAAAGATTTATGGGGCATGGTGCTATTTCAGGGACTGGACTCAACCACCCAGGAATCTTTCTCAGGTCTGAGCTCCTCATTAAACCCTTGTTGATTCTAACACCTTTCAAATGGAAAAAGACATCTGCTTTGTCCACTCGTATCCAGTACACCAGATAATAAGGTGGACAGATTTTAGCAATCAGGAATCCCAACATGTGGATTATTTTATTACACGTTTCTCATAGGTTTTGCTTCAGGACAGTTGAATTCAAAGTCACATTAGGAAGTGTAAAGTAAATAAGCCAATTCAGTCCAAGTAACTTTTTGAACAAAGGAGTGCAGCTGTTTAACTTAGGCGTGATAAAGGAGATCCACTGCTCAGGCAAACACGGTTTGCCCAAGCTTAGCCACACTGCATTGCTTTGTTCCCAGGGCCGGTGGCTGTTAGTGAGGGGAGAGGATGATATTGTCTACGTGTGCTGAAACACATGGGTTGTGAGGGAGAAACAAGCAGCGCAGCTCCTCCAACTCCAGCCACTCCCCAGCGAGGGAAGGATCCATGATCTTCATCCAGGCTGGATGGTGCTGTGACTTGGGGTCTGGTTTTGGAGAGGGTGTTGTGCAGGGCAGGATGTGGGTCCTGCTTTCTAGAGCAGCCAGGCAGGTTCTGCCATACCTCCAGCATGGAGCTGGCACTGCTCCAGGCTTGTGCCAGGTTCTCACCAAACATCCCATCGCCCAAGCTAGGGGACAAGTTGGGGGCAAGTAGGGGCTTCAGAGGTGTGGCAAAGGGCCCCCACTCACCGTCTGGGCTGTGCCCATCTGGGAGGGGGCTGGCTCCAGAGCAATGCTGCTGTCTCTATCCCAGTGCACCCAGCCGTCGGAAGTGGGAGGAAGGAGGGAACTGTCTGTTTGCATATTTTACACTGGAACCTTTTGGGTTGGAAAATATCTCTAAGCACCAAAGAGAGAACTAAAGTGCATTTTAATGATGTGTCATATGTCTGAATGAGCATCTCAGTTTACAATATGATTTGGGTCCACTTGATGAAATCCAGCCAGTGAAAAATCTCCCACCATCTCCTTCTGCATTACTACACATATTTAAGTTTTAGAGCTTAAATTTAACTGTTACGTTCTTTCAAAAGTAATTACACTAGGCTTCAAATAAGGAAATAACCTCATGTACTCTCTGCCTGCCAACCACACACGAATATTAAATAAAGTGGTCAGAAACAGATCTACTTGTGAAAAAAAATATAAATTAATTAAATGCAGTTTTCCTTCCCTGCAGCTTCATTCAACCTTTATATCAAAAATGAGATGAAATGCATCTGTGTTCATTTGTTTAAAAAAAATCCTTTGAACACATCTCCATCTCAATTTAAATTAAAAAATTACTTAGCACAAAGAAGAGCAAAAAGCCTTCTGTGCAGGAATACAATGAGTAATGAACTTCAAATCATATATGCATGAAAGATTGTCAAGTTGGATATTGTTTTTCCATATGACCTGGTTTTTTCTAATTATTGTATTTTTCCTGGCTCAGATTTTATAAACAGTGGCACCTGTCCCTGTAAATGGCTTTAAAATAGGTTTGTTTAATCTTTGACATTTCCTATTTCACAGGCTCCTTTGCACGTGTCACACAATAGAACCTTGTTGGTCTCAGTTTAATTAAACACAATTACTTTGCTTTAAGTAGCAGAGGCAGTGACACTTTTAAAAGTTACAACTCAAACAGTTCCTTTTCTGCTTGAAAAATAATACAGTGTCAGTGAATAATTAAAACATGCAAATCATCAGAATTAATTAGCACCTTAACACTTTTAAGTGCTTAAGAGTCTTTATTTCTGGACGCGTAACATGAAGTGGTTTTTTTGAGATTGCTAGAATTTGCAAGCAGCTTTTTGGTGATATTCTCCAGAGTCATGGACAGAGACCTTCACCTTTTTCAGCAGCCAGGGGAGGAGTTAAATCCCCACAGCATGCCACAGGGTCGCCCACAATATGAAATCTTCATCCCAGTCTCCTCTGAATATGCAAAGCTGTCTCTTGTGCCAGCACAGCACTCCCCCACGCCCCTCCACCAGCAGTGTCTTGCAGACTGAGTCCTTTAAGAACCAACTCTATTTCAGTGCAATTCAGATCCACTCTGATTTTCTGGTTTCTCAATAAGAAACAAAAAATGTGTATCCATTTCCAAACAGTGCTGTATCAGCCATAGCTGGGAAGGCCCAGAGAGGCTTTTCTCATCACCTCACCTTGCCTGCACTGGCATCCAGAACTGCTCGAGCGCTAGCTCCACAGCAGTTACTTGTTACTATGCAGTTCACATGAGCTTGTATAGTAATCTGTCAATATTCAGTTTGGTCATTCCCATACACTGGCCCATCAATATTTATTGCAGTAATTTCCACCCATCTGAATAATAGAAATTCCAGATAAAAAAGCTGATCAGCGGCAGCAACAGGAAGGAAATTGGGTGTCACAGTTCTCAGTCAAATGCCTGGAAGAAGCTGGTTTCGACTTGAAATGTAGCTTTGTGTCTTTCATCCCATTACACCTACTTGCTTCAAACCAGTTCTTATTCCTCTTTCATGAGTACACTTATCAGATGATAATGGGCTGATGTCATGACCTTGCTAAAGCAGAGACTGCTGTGCTAAAAATATTAATGCTTTTCATCTTCACTTCTGAGTCCCAAATGGATTTGATGGTTGCCTCTGAGCATTTCAAACATACTGATATTGTTATAGAAATGAACTTGCCCTTTTCTGGCTATGACAATCCACTGCATAGGCATGAAAATTTTGATTTCATAACAATTTTGGCTGTGGGGCACCCAGGCATCCCCTCTGCTCATCAGACTGGTGCATCATATTGCAGACAAGTGAATTATTCAGACGTCATGGTAGAGTCAGGAACAGAGCCCTGGATGTCCACAACCCAGTGTGGTTTTCAACACACTCGCACTTTCATTGAACATGTGGAAGCAAGAACTGAATCTTGTATGCTACTCCTGTCCAAGCTAGATCTTCTTACCCCAGTGCCAGTCAGAGGGGTTGAGTCCTATCATAACTACGACATGATCTTTGGAAATCTGGCAGGGCCAAGAACACGGTGCTCAGCCAGCCCCAGGCATCCTCTGCACTCCAGGGATGTTCAGGACCAGAAATCTGGAGTTTCTAGAGCACCTGAGGAACCTGAACATACATGAGACTATGGGACCCAACAGGATACAAGCCAGATCCCTTGGGAACTAGTTACCTGTCAGCCTTGCTTCTGTGCTTGGGAAGATCATAGAACAGATCCTTCTAGAAGCTGTGCACACACAAAACAAGGAGGTGACTCAAGACAGCCTGCATGGCTTCACTAAGACCAAGTCTGGCCTGACCAACCTAGTAGCCCTCTAGGATGGAAGGACCATGACAGGGGACAGAGATGATGGGTGGTGCAGAGCTCCCTTTGTGCAAAGCTACAGGAAGATCCCAGCTGCCTGTAGGACCAAAACTGAATGCAGACTAGGGCTAGATGTGCTTCCTTATCTTTAGCTCAATGTCCTTGGAGAAAGTTGCAACACTCTTTAGCTGAGGAGTAGAGGAAGGAGGAGACAGGTACATGTTATGACCTGGTCATGTCCCTGTCTGGTGGTGTGGCTGGAAGACAGGACTATCAAAGAACAGACCAGCCACCCCTCATTGCCATGGGCAGCCCCTGCTTCCCTGCTTGGGACTCTCCCAGTCACATGTCAAGTTTGTCCATCCCATGGACCTGACAGAGAGGAGACTCCCATCCTGGGCCCACTATGTTGCCAACCCCACTGCAACATGGGCCACCACCAGTGTTTTTCCCACTGTGACCTGGACACTAGGGCTTGTGCCAGGAGCTCCTGTGTGGCCCAGTGCTTGGCAACCTTTCCCCCCCCTCCAGCTTTCTTGTATTCTCTTCAGATAATGGAAGGTGCTATAAGGTCTCCCCGAAGCGTTCCCTTCTCCAGGGGAGAAAAAAGAAATTTTTACAATGGGGGTGGTGAAACACTGGCAGATGCCCCATCCCTGGAAACATTCAAGGTCAGGTCAGACAGGGCTCTGAGCAACCTGTTCTAATTGAAGATGTCCCTGTTCATTGTAGGGTGTAGGACTAGACGACCTTTAAAGGTCCCTTCCACCAAACCACTGTATGATTCTATGAAACAGTTGCCTCCCTGCATTACTCAGACATCTGCCCTTCTGCAACAAAGCTGCATCTTCTTGGCAATAGTTTTGGTCTGTCACCATGTCACAATTTGTCTCCACTCCACTGGAAGTGGAGTCTTTATCCTCCCCTACAGTGTTTACCGTCCATCATCCTGGCTTCATCCTTCACATGCCAGTCCTGTTTGCAAGATGGACTTTCTGCCATTAGTGAGTGTTCTATGCACCTGGAGCAGGGATTTGGCCCATTGGGAGCTCACCACTTTATAAGATAAATCAAGGAACAGGTCCCAAATAAGTCAGTTGAAAGATTCCTGTTTTCAAGGGCTGGACCTATGAATTTTATCAGATTTCAATAGATAATATGGCAAGCGCATTACTGATCTTGCTGAAGGGCTCACCAGGGACTTATGGCATACAGCTAGCTCATTTCCAATTTCAATGTGGATGTGGGTGGTGAGAGACCACCTGCAAGTGAGCCTTTTTCTGCTTGCTATGACAGATGAGTTCAGTGACTGTGTCTAGATTCCCAACACCTTTGGGATTCTGTACTGCAAAACAAGCATGAAGGTAGCTCCAAGTCCTGTGGCTCCTGGGAAGGGCAATTAAACCTTGGACAAATAGCTATGGTCTTAGCTTTTGCATCTGTCACCTGCAGAGGAGACCTGGCTGGTGATACCTCTGTGGGGGCTGATAAAACTGCAGGGTTTTGGAGCCTACCAGACTTGACTATCCAATCATGAGTTGAGAGGATATTACTTTGACTGGCCAGTGCCACCAGAGCATGGACTCAGTACTGGCTCCTGTGCCCACTGCACTCCAAACGAACACATCATTGCTTAGTTCCTTGTAGTCCTTATACATGTGTCACAGCTGGAATGGGGGTAGCAGTCAGGCAGTGCCTGATGACCACCTGCATGGGTTGTGCTGCATGTGAGCTCGAGCTGCGTGTCTCAGTGGTGCATGGCAAAGCTCTGCATGAGCTGGACTGGGGGTTGAGTTCCAGGACTTGCTGATGCACCCATCATCCTCAGGCACTGAAACAAAATGTAGTACCTCTGCTAGAAAATGGACTGTGGCCCCACGTGCCTCCTGAGACAGCAGACTGCTCCTCCAGGAGCATCTCCTGTTCAAACAGTGGTTTCCCACTGCAGCATACTGTTCCGGGCTGATGCCTGCCAGACAGGGAAGGAGGTTATGGCTATCAGTACCTCAGGCATGGTGGGCTGCTGGGTGACAGCAATCCAGGAGGACTAAGCTCTTGCTTACAGGGTTGTGTCTGTGAGACACTCCACAGCAATCAACCACCCATGCCCTGTGACAGCACACACACTGTAAGGACATAGACTTGACCTTGTCTCTGCATAGTCACCCTCCACTCATCTCTTTCTCTGCCAGTCCTGGGACAGGAACCAGAAATTCCTCTGCCTTTTACACCAATGACTGACTTGTTTATGTTGAACTGGAGAGACTCCTCAGAGGCAACAAAGCTTGTGTCAGAACACATTCCAACCTACAAAAGCTCTTCAAACCTGCCTCCATGACATGTCTAGCTATGACCTCGGAACAGGTTTTCCAGGAAGAATTCATCCTTTCCTTTCATGATGACAGCATGGATGGTCTTGCTATCAGAGGTAATCACAGCAAGGGTCCTTTTTGTGGCACCTTGGGGAAATCTCATCTTTTTAGATAGGGAGGATGGACATTAACACCTCAGTCACTGAAGGTAAAATTGGTGATACAGAACCAACAATAAAGTTCTTGTCTACCATGGACTCCAGCAGAAAGCTTTGAAAAGGAGGCCATGTTTTCCTTAGATAACTGATAATAGTCTGAGTATAATGTGCAGCCAATTTAATACTTAGCAGCTTTATGCCTATAGCAGGTGTTTGTTTGAGAGAGATTTCACAGTACGGAGAGAGGTAAATAGCAGATTTCTTCCTTTAATGGGCCTCAGGCTCATTAAACAACATTTCATTTTCTCGTGCACAAGGTTTTTATTCATTAAAGGGATTCACTCTGTTTCTAAGGGTGTTCTTTTATCCTTTATTAACAATTCACCTAATGTGTTGAAAGTTGTGCATCTAGGTGGAGGACAGGCAGCTGCTGTGTCTCTGCTCCCCATCTAAGCGTAGTTTCTACCTCCACAAATGGCTCCTCTTGCAACAAAAACATGCAACTTGACAGATTTCATGTTTTCCAGATTCATTATTTTTTGAAAGACAAACCATGCCTTCAAAAGGATGAATCTTTCAGCCTGAAAACAGGCATGTTATTGCAACTGGCAGACCAAAAAAGGCATGGAATTTGCTTTTGACATGAACCAGCTTATCAAGTTTGAAAATCTCCAGAAAACCTTTGAATCCCCCTTCCCCCTCTGATCATTTTTCTTCTCTCACCTCTAAAATGTGTGCATAAGCCTGTTTCTTTCAGATAGGGCTCTGCATAATGGGGACAGACTCCACTGTTAAGGTACACACAGCCATGAACTAAGAAAACCGTCAAATATTGGAGGAGGTAGTAAATACTCTCACACATGTCATCTAGACTTTTCTCTCTTAAACTGACAGTTCTTTTACTGGAGACTGCCCTTTACCACACTTGGTCACCTTGAACCTATTTATCTGAGCCAAGCCAGACCCACAGGCATCTCACATGTTTATTTGCACAGGCATGACTTTGCTGTCGAGATCAACAGAGGACAGTGATGAAACCTTGCCTCTGGTGTGTGGGACACTCCTGCTACAGCGTCTCTTCTCACAGATCTGGAACTTACAAAGCTTCGTTCACCACCCATTTCCTTAATTGCACAGCTGATGGCATCCCATGCCACCCAAATGCAGCTTTAGTGCTGACAGCTGGAGGGGCCTTGGCATGGACCAGAGAAGAGCATCTCCTCTCCAGCCTCACCACAAGGCAGGGAGCCTGTACAGCCATAGGATGGGTCACAAAGTCCTTGACACCCCCACTAAAATATTTGCAGTCACACACTAAAGACCAGGCAGGGATTGAAGCCAGCTGCCCTAGCAGGATTTGAAGATCAGAAAATCCAGTTGTTGCTACTGTAAGCTGGAGATCCACTCCACTCCCCTCCTCTCTTCCATCACCCTGCTCCAGCCACCTCCCACTGCTCCTTGAGGCTAATTTAGAGACCATGAAAACTTCTTTTCCCGGATCTCCTAATTCTCTCACATTCATAAGGCCTTGATGGGATTTGCTGAACTGGCAGGCAACTGTAAGGTAGAAATTAAAAACAGCTAAAGGTCCACTAGTACAGACAACTCCAGAAACATAACCTGGAGTAAATACAGGAGGCTGATATAGAAAATATTGCATATTTTGCTGCTATCAAAATGAATTTTACTGGTAAAGAGTTCAGCTCAAAAGCCTTACTGAGACCTGTATCATGACTTTTTAAAATTACTTGTGACCCAGTAATAGCTCTAGATAAATGACACAAATCCAGTGTGAAAACGATGCAAGAGCTGAGGACAATTTGCAGGCACCTGGATTCAAAGGCACAGCTTCTGAACCTGAAGCCACAATGCAAGTGTGGAAGCACAGATGTCCTGCTCAGAAGATGTGCTTGATGAAGTCTCTGGCTTCACACTGTAATGAAGATCAGACGTAGCAATTCACCCATACCACCTACAACTCAGGTCAGTGGGATAAGGGTGTTTCCTCTGAGGAAAAAAAAAAAAAAAAAGCAGAGAACTAGAAAGAGAGCTTTGAATTAATGGCTATGTGATTCGGCAATGGGATTTGAAAGTTCCTGATCAAAAAGAGACTAACGGTTCAGATAAAATAAATAAATAAATAAAATAAACAGATGCTTCGTGTTTTCACACTTGGCAGAACTATGAAACAAAGCAGGAACAGCTCTGTATCAGCTCCAGTACATGGCCTTGGAGGAGGGCTGGATCTACTACAGTCTCCACCACCAGCGAATCAACTCAGTAATTTGACAAAAAGCTCAAGTAGCATTTCTTTTGTGTCCTTTATAAGATAATTTATGATTAGTTTGCTGTCTTAAATTAGTCACAGCTTCAGACCCGTGGGAAGTAAATAAATACTAGAGAAGACAAACTGTGATGGCATCATCACTTTTGGTGGGATGCTCTGCTCCTTCCCAGGGTTTCCCAGGCTCAGATTTCTTGCAATGAAGACCTTTACAGGTCCTTTGTGATAGAAAAACTAATAAAAATTTGCCTCATTCTCTTTTCCTGTAGAAGAAAGGACTGGAAAAAGAACTTGTAAGAATGAAATCAAAAGATAAAAATTGAGAGGATGGCTGACTTAGCTCTTCCATCTAAAGCACTTTCTTGTGTGAACACATTTGAACTTTTGTGGGGTTTTTTTTCCCTTCAAAGCTAAAGAGCACAAAAAAAAAAAAAAAAAAAGAAAAAGTTAATTATTTTTTCGGTCAAATAAACAATTTCTTTCCATTCACCCCTGAGACTCTCAGTTTTGTGTCAAGCAATTGACAGTGATTCCAAACTGAGAAATATTTATCTCAAAATAACATACTCAAGTTTTTTAAACAAAGATAAACCCTGCAACAACACAAACCCTTGGCTAGCCTCTTCTTCACTCCCTTCTGCAACTTCATGCTGAATGAGGCACCGCTTATACTCAGTCAACTGCTCGACCTGACAGAGGCCCACTGGCTGCGCACAGCCTGCCTCTCCATGCCGCAACCTCTTCCAAGGTCTCCATGGCTTGTAAACTCTGGCCCAGGCTTTCAGCTGCTGGAAAGGATGAAGCACACCAAGCACATGCCTGCACATATGTGCAGATTCATCAGTTTGTTTAAGTTGAAAAATCACAGGAAAAAGCAAATACAATTTTTTTTTAATTAAATGCTAACACTTTTTTCCTTAATTTTTTACTTTTTTGTTTCATGTTGATTCAAAACAAACTATTTTCCTAAGTTTTGTAGCTCAGTTAGGCAAACAAGTTCATATAGCTCTAATTATTTGTATCTCACAAGAAGTCTTTGATCCAGAGCAGTGACCTTGAGCCGATGGATGCACAGGGAGTCTGTGATCTACTGCTCTCAAGGCAGTTCCCATGAAATCTCCCTTCTTCACTGTGATCCCCTCATGGGACAAAGAACCTTCTGGGGGTTGCCCAGCCAAAACACTTGGAAACACAGATGTCTTTATGGAGGAAACCCAGAGAGAGAGGAGCCCTCTACTTTGGCCATGCAAAGCCAGTCATGATACCAAAGTCAGAAGTCATGGCTAATGTAGATCATGGGGTCTTCAAGACAAGCAATGGTTATGACAGCTTCAGACATTAAAAATCAGAAATCTAGTGGAAAAATCCTGAAATTAATTGTAAATTCCCTCTGTATTTTCCCATGCCTGCCCCTGCTAACATCTGTGAGTATGGAAAGCACCGCAAGGCTTTGGCCACACTAAGGAAATGCCCACACCTACAGCATGGTGACGCAGCCAAGATGGTAATGTCACATTTGAGAGGATATTGCTTCATTTGAAACTTCCTCTACATTGGAATGATATTACTTCAGAGTTTCTTATGGAGTTAGACTCTTTCTTACTCTGATTTTAAAAGATAAAATGTTTGAATAGTCAGGAAACAGAACTTTAAATAGACATAAAATATCTGAAGTGATGAAATCACAGGGAGAAAGATGAACACATCAACTTTAACCAGTGCTCCTGAACACTCAGTCTGAGTCAGAAAACTCAAAGGACTGAAATGGCTTCACACATCGTGCCATGCCCAGAGCACCAGGCATCTGTGGTAGCTTCCTCATCTGTGTTGGTTGCCATATCACCATTTCTGTTTGAGTCACTGCTGGTGACACAGAGAAAAATGTCCATGTCAATGTTTATCCCTTTATTCTTGATATCAGTAGAGATATTTGCAGGATAAGCATGGCTTTCTCTTAACCTTTATGAAGTCACAGTTTGCAAGAGACTGTCTTGGTCAGCTAGCCTGAGTGTCCTGCAGGCACAAGTTCACAGCACTGTCCTGGATTTATTTTTGATAATCTAGATAACTGTCCATATTTGATTTACAACTAAGGACCGGAGGCCAGATATTCTGAATAATAACTTTGAGTCTAAATGCCTGTGAATAAGATGCAAAACCTACTGCCATCTTTAGCAGTCATACAAATAGCTAAAACAGAACATGCTCTTTACAACTCTGAGACATTTTAGTCTAAACATGGTATTTCCAGTGCCTTTAGTTACATCAGGAATCATAAACCTATCTGGTATTTAATTTCAAAATGATTGTATTAATAGTTTGTGAATCAGCTTGTACTCCTGAAAAGGGCTGCTGCCTGTGTGCTGTGCATACCTGTCTCAACCAAATGGTCAGGAGCTGTGGGAGCAGAGCCAACTGTATACCACAGCTGTCACCTCAATAACCTGCATTTTATAAGCCATCTGATTAGTTGTCTGTGGGGTTTGCTAGCCTGCTACACTATGCATTTGCTTCATCCTGGGGAAAGAAAAAAAGGGGGGAAAAAAGAATAAAAAGGAATTAAAGTGCAAACAGTGCCTTAAGTGCTTATGTCATGTCTTCTCATGGAAGTGAAGCAATATTCACAGCCTGAAAGAGAAAAATAAACATAGGCTACTTTGCCACAGACTGCAGTATGCCCAAATCCTGGAGTGTTGCCCCATGCGTGCAGGGGGATTTCACCCAGTAAGAGCATCAGTGCCATTAACAGCCAGAGCTGCTCTGCAGGAAAGGTCAGTCAAGTCACTAATCGCAGGGCAAACAGTGGTAAAATGTGTCCTGAGCTAGTGAATGCAGCTTATCTGTGTTTGTGAAGAAGTGTCACCTTGATGGTCAGGGTGTGCATCTACAGAGAATACTAGATGCATTTGATGTGCTTTCCTCCTTCCTCTGCCTTGTTCACAAATGCATTTCTTAATGCTCAGAGCAAATGTCTCCTCTGCAAAGTCGACCACGTAACAGATGCCAAAGAGTTGCAGAGCCTTTCCCTGTCATGCCAGCTCTCCTGGCCCCCGCAAGCCTAGGCTGCTGTGCACTCACACCAGTGTGTTCCCAGACCTGCACTCAGAATGACTCCATACTGACAGTCTGACCAGCAAGAAGAGCTTATTGCCACCTTCCCTGCATCTACCAACACATCAGCTGGAGAGAAATAGAAACCAAGTCTCCAGGTGCTGGGCTGGGACAGTGCAGAAAGTTGATACATCCTGTTAGGAGATTGATCTGAATGGAAAAGATGGAGGGAGGAGACCACTCCACAGAACAAGGGTTCAAGCATCTCAAGCTGGCCCCCTGTCATGGGCCATGGTACCCCACAACCTACGGTCACTCATTTGGGCACAAGGAGAAGACAGGACACACTGTGCTGAGATGTCAAGATAAAAACCAGCAGCTGGAGAGATGGGTGTTCAGCTGCACCTTCTCCAGTCAGTATTTTCCGCCTTAGGGAGCATAATATTGGCCAAAAAATTACTATACACCTTGCTATCCTTGGCAGAGGCAGCTCATGTCAAGGCTGCATGCAGGTCTTCTGGGCACCCTGGGCTCTGCATCAACCTACAATGAAGATGCTGGGAGACCTACACAGCACCAGACGACTTGCTGCTTCTGTGGAGCTGGAGGAGACTGCCACTCTGCTGGGATCATGCACACCTATGGCCTGGGCAGACTGCTTAGATAAGATGCTCTTCATGTTAAGCCTCTCTGCTTAGCTGATTAATGGGAATCCAGGAGGGGTAGATACATGGTGGGCTGCAGGATGCCTGGGACTCCTAGTGATGTTGTTGCTATGACCAGGCACAGTAACTGCCTCCCATCTGCTTCAATGCAGACGCTTGCTGGATTGTGACAAGACTTGCTCTGTCCACTGGTCCCTGGAAATCCCTGTCCTGTCACCACCCAGCTGTATACTTGCTGCCTGATATCCTCTGCATCCCCTGACAGAGTACAGGTAGGAGACATTCAGCAGAATACACACACCATGTTCATAACCCCACATGCTTTTGCTTCTCCCTTCTGCCCTGAGAAGCGAGTTATCAAAGTCTGAAGGACAGGAGTGTCCTGAGAGGAGACATGGGACAAAGTGACAAACCAGGCAGTCAGTGAGCAGATGAAGGCTTGGGGTAGTAGTTCTCAGAGGACCTTAATGGTGACAGGGCCCAGCTGTGGCCCCAGGTCACTATATGTCCTCACAAGATATGGTCACCATGCAGTACAAGTTGGGGTCACTGTGCTGCAGTGACTTGGGGTTGGATAAGTTCAAGTAAGCGGGGGTGTTCAGCTGTCTACAAGGTAAACTTTGGACAGGTTTTAAATGTTTGCTTTTGTTGGTCAGGATTAAATTTGGCTGAATTTCAACAGTCAAAATTTGAATGACCAAAGTTTATTTAAAAGTCTAATTTTTAAGTCCTTTTTGTGGCTAAGAGGGGCTTGTGCAAGCCCAGAATAACTGGCCACAAAGTCATGTGTAAAATAGAAGTCTGATTCCTGCCTTATCAGAAACAATCATCTCAGATGACTGCTGGCTTTCAGCCTGGATATTGGGAACACCTTATGGGTGTGGGAAAGCATAGTGTGGACAGAAAAAATCCATTATAAAAATTCAGTCAGTGGCCTACAAAACAAATTAAGATCAAACAGCCACAAGGATAAGGAGAAAGAAATGGAGCTTCTGAAAGCTATTTGGAGCAAACATCCAGACTGAAGATCTCACAGGTCCTTTACTAGATAGAAATCATCAGACTGTCAGTAGCAGTCTTCTGGTCTTAACACAGCTCCAAGAAATTCAGTAAACAGTTTTTTTTATCATCTGGAAAGAAAGTGGGAGACACCTTCCCACCAAGTTGAGATAACACAAAAGTGTCTACTCCACCTCTAAGAGAAGGAGGGTGTTAAACTGCAATTGAGAAAAACAAAGTTTAACTGATTGCTTAAAAACTTCAAAGTTAAACAGCTCCAATAACCTGTAGCTAAGTGTATGGAAAGGGATGCTTTCATAGGATGATGATATTTTTAATAAATCTAGGGATGCCATGAAAGGTTTACAAGGCTGGGAGAAAACAAATATACCTTTGGCCATATTTGGATGAGATCAGCCAGGAGGTGAGGTAATTAGAGAGCTGTTACCCTGCCATAAACACCAGGGAAATTCAAGGAATGGCTGTCACACACAGAGGCTGTCCATGGAGGTGGTCACATACCATCATTAACAACACTCGGCAAATAAGGTAAATTTCAAAAGAATGCACTAAGTTTTTGCAAATCTGCCTCGTGGTGAGAAAGGTGAGATGTTCAGTGTATTTATCTTATCTATGAACAGGCTAAAGGGTGACCTGAGGGTGCTGCAAAGTCAGAGAAACTGTGAGACTTGACGGTGAGCCAAACCTGGAAAAACTCAAACTGGAAATAAGTTAAAATAAACTGATGAAAACAAGCTGATTACACAACACATTTAATAGCAAAATAAAGAGCTTAAGCTGACAAGAAACTGGAGAAGTTTCCTAAATCAGGCAGAATCTACTCACTATGAAAATAAAAACTGATCCTGCAGCAACTGTAATGTTTTTTAGAGCGGAGTTAATCAGGTTGGTTGTGGTGTCCATGGTGGCATCAACCAGCCAGGCTGCAGTGGGGGCTGCTGGTGCTGCATGTGGGCAGGGGTGATGGCTGGTGTTGGCTCCTCATTGCTCCAAGCTGTGTTTTACAGCCTTTCCTCAAATGAAACTGCTGTTTGCTCTGTGTTAGGGTGAGCTAGAAAATACCAATTCATAAAGTCCCACATTTTTTCTTGGAAATGTCTTAAGCTGGGGAAAGCTGCCTGGTTCACATGTGGTCCTGGGGCTTCCAGGGCTGCAGGTCTGTAGGCAGCACCTGGACAGGCAGCCTGGCACAAAGCCCAGCCTCCTGGCCCCACTGCAACCAGCTGGATCACGTCTGACTGGGTACTCTGGGACTCCCCCAGGTACCGAGAAACTGGGCTTAGGCAACTGTTGCTCTTAGCAGTGATGCTGAATGATAGCTGTCAATCTCACAGCCCTGGAAATGTCTGGAGTGTTCCCCATTCAAAGGAAATGTAAAAGTTTTCAGTTTCAGACTGGTTCAGACTGAAACCAAATTTCAAGTACCCCAAATATTAATTTTCTTGGAAGTCACACATTCCAAACAAGTTTCAATTCCTTTTTTAGGAGGTGCCTAAAGCCAAGGAGTTTGTGTCATTAGTGGTCAGCAAATAGAATTCTCCACATGGCCTGTGCCAACCACAGCTGCACCCAGATGCCTTGGAATGGGGATCATCAGGATTTCTGAGTGAAATTTAGAGATATGTTCTGGCTGCACAAGCAATAAACAAAGTATTTGCATAAAATCCACTTGCCCTACACCTTTATTATTACTGTCCTAGATGATGAAAGACTGCCCTATTTCCATAACAATCAAAATGCCTAAAGAAATTACCCAGAAGAACTTGGGGGGGGGGGGGGGGGGGGGGAGGATGTTGTCCTGAGCACTTCTGAGGCACTGATAGGATCAGCAGGATAGCTAAACCCTTGAGGCTCCAAGGAGAGAAGCAACAGAGTGAGTGAGTGAGTGAGTGAGTTATTTATGTTATTCCTTATATCTTTTGCTGCATTTCTCCACCATGAGGACAGAGCTGGTAATCTTATTAAATATTAAAATCTTAACAAGGGAATCTGAACCTACTAATTACCTACTCCTATTAAAAAAAGAAAAGCAAAACTGTGGGGCATTGAGTAACTGCATGGACTGATGTTATTAAAGTTCCAGGCTAAAAAGATTTTCATGAACATATGACAATTATATAACAAGAGAAGTAGAAGAACTCAGGTTCAATTCATCTTCGCTAAGGCCCCACAGCTGCTGGTAACTGCAGTTGCAGTTGCAATCCATGATTTTTGGAACTGTTATTTTACTATATGTTGTATTATTATATTAGCTATCGTACCAGGCCTCAGATCAGTGGAGACACACTCAGTTGTGAACCTCAGGAGTGGGGTCCAGAGCTGTCCTCGCTCCTTCTGCCTGCACATGGTTTGTCAGCAGCAGGTTTTTCTGCCTGGGCTTCTGCTGGTTCCCAAATAGTTCTTAGCGTTTCTCCGCTTGCTTCTTGTCTCCCTTTCCCAACCCCGCAGCTGGACACTCTTGGGTGCTACATCAGGTCTAAGAGTGCCACATTACCATTTTCAGATGTGCAAAAATAATGTCAGTTAAAAAACAGTTGCGTTCAAGAGAAAAACAAGCAAACCACAAGAATGCAGAAACTGTTTCAGTTCAGCTGTCAGTGTGCAACACAAACTTCCACTTTCCAAGAAGCTGGAAAATGACTGTATATTGTCTGTCTACAAAGGCATTAAAATGATGCTTCACCTCATGAAGACCTTGTTTCCCTGGTTCTGAGTTCCCCGTGTCCCAAAAATGTGAGAAACCATGTACAAGAGGAACAGTAGGAAAGAAAACAATGCTTTGCTCTAGATGCTGCACAACATATTCCTGGCCAGCCTTGTAGATTGCCAACAAAATATGATATTAAAGGCATTTACTGACATTCATGCAGCTGAGCAGAGAAGCTGGCAAACCAGATCTATCTGCTGCAATGCTCCCCTGCCCCTGCTAATGACAACAGGGTCCTCAGAAATGAGCTCTGCTTTAAGGCACACCCATGGGTACCATGGGTGAGGAGGCATCAGTACATTGGCCATCAGTACATTATCTGCAACACAGATCTTGGCAGAGTCATGGCAGTTTGGCCAGATCTAAGGGGTCTGCCCCCAGGGGAGCTGCAGACCACATGGCATCTGCACTGGAATGACATGTACCAGCATGGCACTCACCAGCCTGGCATACAACCATTGCACATGGACCAGCAGCTCTACCTGTCTGTAGAGCCGTGACATGCAGGCAGTAGGAGGAAACGTACTTCCTGGGTGAGGGGACATCCAGATAACCAACAGGGAAAGGACAAGAAGTGAGGGTGACAGAGCACTGGGACAGGCTGCCCAGAGAGCGGGGGAGTCTCCTTCTCTGGAGACTTTCCAAAGCCACCTGGACTTGTTCCTGTGTGATCTACTCTAGGGGATCCTGCTCTGGCAGGGGGACTGGACTAGATGATCTCTAGAGGTCCCTTCCAACCCCTTCAACTCTGTCAATCTGTGAATCTGTGTCTGCTGTTGACTCTGAATCTTACTGATTTTTCTACTCTTACACAATGCTCTGACCACGCATATTGGGGCTGTATTTGTGCTAAGCATATGGGAAAGACGGGGATCAGAAATGTCACAGGAGCAGGAAGCAAGATCGTGCTGAGTTCCATGGTCGGGACACAGAAGATGCCAAGGGGGAACTGGGAGCAGGTGACGAAGATGCCAGCAAAGGTGACAAGCACCCAATGCACACCAGGGGGCCCAGCCCCCACCACTGGGACAAAGTCGCTGTGTGGCAGTAGGGGGGGTGGGGCGCAGTGCTCCTTGCAAACGGGTGTGCAAGCTGTACTGCAGCACGGCAGCACAAGGGGGCACAGCTAAGGTTGTGTATGCTGTTAGCACTGGGGCTGCCAGCCCTCAGCCACTTTGCAGCCAGCCTTGCTGTAGAAGGCAGATAGATAGCACAGCATTTTTCCTTATTTCTCTGGTATCCCAACTAAACACGTGCTCTTGCTTTAACAGATCTGTTAACAGTCTTTGTGAATGTCTTCCAAGATCTAATTACCTTTATTATTAAAGACTGTCCCTCATTTTTGGTCTCAGAGTGTTTGCTTCCCACTTTCTGTTGTTGAACTTTGCTAATTTATTACATACTAGATTGATTCCTGGTATCTCTCTTGTGTAGTCAGACCACTTTGAGCATGGTGGGCAGGACAAGTCCTGCAGCACTTTTCTAGTGTGACCTGTCCTCCACCATCAGGTTATTCCTTTCCTTCTGGGATAAAGGCAGCATCAGCAGAGCTGCTTGGAAACACCCTTTTACTCTGGTGGAGGTTAATGAAAGCTGTTCAAGGACATCTGTGATACCCTCCAGAAGCAGAATCATAGAATCAGTTAGTCTGGAAAAGACCTTTAAGATCATCAAGTCCAGCCATTCACCTAACCCTGCCAAGTCTGACACTAAACCATGTCCCTAAGAACCACTCTACACATCTTTTAAATGCCTTCTGGGATGTTGACTCCACCACCTCCCTGGGCAGCCTCTTCCAGTAGCCCTTTCAGTGAAGACATTTTCCCTGATGTCCAATCTAACTCTCCCCTGGTGCAATTTGAGGTGATTTCCTTCTCATCCTATGTCTCGTCACTTGAGAGAAGAGACCAATCCCCACTCTCTGTACCCTCCTTTCAGGGAGCTGTAGACAGCAATCAGGTCTTCCCTCAGCCTCCTCTTCTGCAGGCTGAACACCCCAGGATCCCTCAGCTACTCCTCACAGGCATTGTGCTCCAGACCCTTCCCCAGCTCCGTTCCCTTCTCTGGACGGGGACGCTCCAGCCCCTCAATGTCCTTCTTATAGTGAGGAGCCCAAAAATGAACCCAGGATTCGAGGTGAAGCCTCACCAGTGCCCAGTAGCCAGTACAGGGAAACGATCCCTGCCCTGCTCCTGCTGGCCACACTGTTCCTGATGCATGCCAGGCTGCCACTGGCCTTCTTGGCCACCTGGGCACACGCTGGCTCATATTCAGCTGCTGTCAAACAACAGTCCCAGGTTCTTTTCCACCAGGCAGCTTTCCAGCCCCTTGTCCCCAGGCCTGTAGTGTTGCAGCACGTTGTTGCGGCCCAAGGGCAGGACCCAGCACTTGACCTTGTTGACCCTCATACAGCCTGTCCAGATCCCTCTGCAAAGCCTTTGTACCCTCCAGCAGAACAACACTCCCACCCAACTTGGTGTCATCTGCAAACTGACTGAAGTGTACTCAATCCCCTCATCCAGGTCATTGATGAAGATATTAAACAGAACTGGCCCCAGCACTGAGCCCTGGGGAACACCTCGTGTGACCAGCCACCCACTGGATTTAACTCCACCACCACTCTTTGGGCTTGGCTATCCAGCCAGATTTTTGCCCAGTGAAGAGTACACCCACCCAAGCCATGAGCAGACAGGATAATTATGTGGGAAACGCTGTCAAAGGCTTCACTAAAGCCTAAGTAGTCAACATCCAAAGCCCTTCCCTCATCCACTAAGTAGGTCACCTTGTCATAGAAGGAGATCAGGTTAGTCAAGCAGGACCTGCCTTTCATAAACCCATGCTGACCGGGCCTGATCACCTGGTTGTCCTGTACATGGCATGTGATGGCACTCACGATGATTTGCTCCACAACCTTCCCCAGCACCAAGGTCAGACTGACAGGCCCGCAGTCTTTTACAGCAGTAGACAAATTAAATTCTATTTGGGCTTTGGCCAAGTAGATCAGAGCATTCCCCTTGCCCCAGATAGAGATGGAGTGTCTTTTATGACAAATCACATGCTTATGCTATTCCCAGGGCCTGAGTGGGATAGTGGCCCTGTGGAGCCCTAGGCTGAAGTTTGCGTGATAGAAGCTCATGGACAGTTTACAGCAGGTCTATTGTGTCATCCTTTGCCAGGCACCATCACTCCCTAGCACTGTTCCCTGGCAGCTCTCTGATGACAAAGCAGGCACTGCTCACAGATAGCTGCTGCAGCTCAGAGAGTGTGCAAAGGGGACTGGATGCTGCCTACATGGCAGGTGGCAGTCCTGCCAAAGCTGGCAAACTGTCCCATGTGAGGGTATATCGAAAAAGACCTTGAACACGAACTCTGATGACTTTGACATCTTATTTCTATTCCCTACACAACCTCAGTGCGGGGCTACAAGCAAAGGAGCCAGCGCCCATCTCACCTATCTTAGCCTCTAAGTGCAGGTGCCAGCTCTCAGCCAACCATCTCCACTTTCTCCTAGACCAGCACCACCTGAAAGCAATTTGTCCATCCTATGAGAGGAGCTATGGAGATCCATGAGATTAGTTGTGATACAAAATCATGTTTTCTTCATTTATGCTGCCAACTGTGTCCTTGGCTGCAAAACTGTGAACATATCTCTTGTGTTCCCAGTGCATAGTAGTATCAGAAATGAGCATGACCAACGTTTAAACTCTTTAGGGACATGTGAACATGGATCATAGAATAGTATATGTTGGGTGGGACCACAGGAGGCTTTCATGAGAGGTGACTGTAGGCAAAATTTCTGCTTTCCAAGGTTTGCAACTTCAGATGCTGGTTATGCCTAGGGCTATGAGAGCAAGGTAAATGGGTGGGAACAAGATGTGACAGTGAAGCTTTTGAAATCCTTAAATATTACACTGAAAACAAGTTACGTGTAAGCTAGTGAGGGGTTTGAGCAGCATATCCCAGTGTGAAACACTGTCAGTGGAAAGACAGCTTGTGCCCTATA
Organism: Rhynochetos jubatus; assembly: GCA_027574665.1. NCBI lineage: Eukaryota > Metazoa > Chordata > Aves > Eurypygiformes > Rhynochetidae > Rhynochetos > Rhynochetos jubatus. The sequence goes on along the minus strand of CM050672.1, from coordinate 1,402,181 downwards.
GTATGTCCCACTGCCAACATAAAATTTTCACTGCTTATCCTAGTCCTTTAGTTTAAAGGAGGGGACAAGCTGGCTCAGTACCTTGTAAATTAACTGAAAGAAAAAGGAAATAGAGCTCCAAAAGCACCTGATGCTCTGATGGACATAGCCCAAATCACTGGAAAGAAAACATGCCACTGCTGTGCAACCTGGGAATGTCATGACTGGGAAGGAGAGTGGGATGTGCAGCTTTCCTTAGGAGATGGACACTGAACTAGGTCATGAGGCACCTGATATCTGCAGTACATTCCTTATAACCCAGGTAGGACATGTTGATCTGCAGTTTCCTGAGGCAAACAAATGCATTTGACAAAACTTGGGGCAAATGTGTATTTTGCATACAGCAATGTGGGTTTACATAACCAAGCCCCACTCCAGAGCACTTCAGTCAAAGATTTCTGAATAAATATGAAAAAGATGTTGATTTATCAGGGACAACCATTTTGTGAGACAGGCATATCCCACCTAATGCTGGCCCTAATATGGACTGTCCTCTGGTCCTTGGAGCTCCAGGTACAATCCAGGGCCACCACACAGCCCTGAGTATATAGGTATCCTCAAAGCAGTTCAACCTCCCTCATACCCTCCCTTTCCTTCCTTCTAAGTAATCAATTTAGGAAATTCATGGTATTTACAATTTGGCTCGGATTTCTTGTTTGTGAGAATGCAAATGAAACGTTGTTGAAGCTTGTCAGGTGCTGGAATACACAAAGCCTTTGTGATATGCTGATTTCTCACACCAGGCTAACCCTCCTGCCAGGTGGCTGATTGAGTTGCCACCTTCCCGACTACACTTTTCCCAGGCAGCTGGAGGGTGTGGTGCCACCAACACTTTTTTCAGTGGCAAAGCCCGTTCAAGACATTCTTACCCCCACCCATTCAGTTGTGTCAATACAGCTCTCTGGGGAGCTATGTGGCAATTTGGATGGCTTACATGGTCACATAAAAAGAATATTTTGGAGGAAGTATTTTTATACACCTGGCTGATGTCAATGGTCTGGTCAGAAGGGACCCTTCACAGCAGAGAAGACACCAAGCTACAGCAGGAACAAGCAGCCAGGGGGTGTGTGGAAAATCCTTAAACCAACTTTGCCATCATCAGCTGACACCATGATGGCATTCCAACCCTCCATGGCTTCCCAGTCACCCGTAAGTTACATACTAGTTTATCATTACCTATACAACAGTTCCAGCATGGCTGGAGGCTATCCCCAGATTTCCACAGGCAGCCCACCAGAGACACTTCCAGAAGTGCTTGGTGCCTTTCCTTTTTCACTAGTGGGCTAGGTGAAGGCTTCTCATGGGTGTGTTGAGACCCTTCATGCGCCCAGGGCAGGCTGCCATTCCATGGGATCTATAAAAAAGAGGTTCCTGGGGATGTGAATTCCAAAAGAAATAGAGAGATGGGGTCTGATGCACCTTTAGGAAGAGGGTTCCAAGGAGGTCTGCCCTCTGAAAATGCCTGGTCAGTGAAGCTACAGCTTGTGAGAAGAAGGAGGCTTTGTATGACTCTAAACAAAACAAAGACTGTCTGGCAAACACAGATGGCCCGTACCCTAGGATGAAATGGATAACCCATATTTCTGACACAGCACAGTAATGCTCAACTCTCTTGAAAATACCCTGGAGAGGCTGGAAATGGGGGATGGAGAAACTCAGTGGATTCTAAAGGCGGACTAAGCTAGAGGGTCCAGGAAAGTTACAAAGACCTCTCAAGAGAGCTGACTCTGCTGCCAAGTACAGTGGGGACCTAATCCTTCCTTGGGGCACAAGCAGAAAAGAGGGAAGCAGGTCCTCCCATCCAAAGGAGTCTCTCACCCTCAGCCCTGAGCAGCTGGTTTGTTCTTATCTCAAAGGTGCTGAGATTTCCCCATGTGACACCAAGGAGGGATTCAGGATATACGGGATTAATGGATTTCCAAGTGAAGCAGGTGTTTTCAGAAGGAGTAAGGTTTAGAAGTGGCTCTTTATTCTGAGTCTTTGTGAGCTGGGGGAGGTAAGCATGCAGCTGGGTCAGACTTGACTGCCACCAACATGAATGTGCTTGTGCTGGTGGCAGTGGTTATCTCCTGAAGCTCAACCCATTGCACAGGGTGACAGTCTTCAGTCGTCTTTTTGAGCTAAGTCACCAACTTCACTGGGTTTCCTTATTCTTGGGGAAGAATTTCTTTCTGTTTCTGAAAGTTTTGGGGAAGAGGGGAATTTTGTCCTTTAGCTTCTCCTGGATTTGCAGTAACTCCTGATTATACTAGAAGAGACAATTGCCTCCCAACAGCTGCTCCTATAATGATCAGCACAGCGTGATGAAGACCTCTTGCCTCATGCCCATGCAGGGAAAGAAGTTTTGATAGCTGAAGGCTGGAAGTGTGCAGGGATGGCAGCGTATCAGCTTCAAAACTGTTTTGTAAGCTTTGTAATCCTTTGCTCTATGTCAGTGACACAAAGAACAGCTTTAGTCCCAGTTACAGGTATCATTTACTAGACCTGTTCGAAAGAGAGTAAGAAAGAACAGGACAAGAGTTATTCACCTCTCGAACTTGAGTGTAGATGACAGCAAGCCATATTTCATTGCTGGTGATCAGGCAGCCAAGAGCTTGGCCCCTGGCACCAGCAAGTTATTGAGTCCACCCTGCTCAACCTGAGCAGTTGCCCCATCCTTTCCACTCCCTGCCCAGCTGGCTGGAGGCATGGGAAGGGTCCTGAGTCTCCAAGCATTTCCCAGGCTTGAGCACCCATCCAACAGGTCCCTGTTTCAGTGGTCCTTCTGGCCCACATGGAAATGGTGTGAAAGCACTAGTAAACAGGTAAACAACAGGAAAAAAGAAGAGCAGAGCAGTAGTTATCAACAATGACATTTGGGAAACATGGGCCAGTGTTGGCCCAGTTTGATCAAGAGGCTTGACTAGAGACCTTCAGAAGTCGCTCCCAACCACCACTGGTGTGACTCTGAGTCATTGATTTCAAGAATTCAGAAAATTCCTGTGTTTTCTGAGACATAGCATCATCTGAGCCTGGTTCCCAGGACTTTATCAACAAAAAGGTGAACATGTTACTTCTCTCAAAAAGTTACACCAATACAAAGAACGAAGGTCCATCACCACTCCAGGAGCAAGCCAGCAAAACAAACCTCTGATCCTGCCATAAGTCATGTATCCTCAAGCTGAAACCATGAGAACCATATAGATGCACAAGAGGAATTCCCTAGTGCCATAGAAATAATTGTTCCACAGCTGTCTGAGAAATACAGGAAATGAGAAAAATAAAATCACTAGCCTGAGGAACAGCAGTGGCTTCATGAGCAGGGAAGATGGCCAAGAGATTCAGGCCTGCTAAGACCACTGGCCACCACAACAGCTGAGTCCTGTAGACTTAGTAAAAAATGTGTTTATATTGAATTCTGTCTGAGAAAAGCAGTTCTGCAAGAAAAAGACACGGAATTAGGCTGGGTTGTCTGTACCTGAGACAAGACTGGAACTCTGGAATTGTCACTCTGTCCTGAATTTGGGGTTTTTTTAGCAGAATTCATTAAATGCAGCAGACTAAACAGAAAACTAAGCAGTAACATTTGGACTGATACCAAAACTGATCTCTGCTTTTTGTTTGGAAGGCTTAGGTACATCTGATGTAGAACTGGGAACAGAGCTTGAAATCAAGATGCAACCAAAGAGTTCAGTATCAAATGTGTGTGTTAAAAGGAGAACCAGCTGGGATCTGCACAGAGCAATGGGTTAAAATACTAATTGTTTTCTTCAGGGACCAAGAAAATGGTGCCAGAATTTTTGAAATTAGCACTTAAGATAAAAAGGGAAAAATGAGTAAATATGAGAGAAGCATGAAATGAGCCTCTTCAAATGGTTTGTCACAAGAACTGGTTAAAAAGTGAGTGTAACCAACATGTTTGTCAATGAGCTTTGGGCTTCTGCTGCCCACTTAGAAAGTGGTTGATTAAGGTTTGTCAGTAACGAATACTTGGGCACCAATGAGTACTATTTTCTTTCAGGGGAAGACTGTGATTCATATTCCTTGCACTTCATTTCTTTTGAATATTGCCACTTTGGACAGTAGACATAGAAAAAAGAAGGGTTCACAGGGATGTACTTCCAGCACACAGCCCCAGAGAAGAGACCAGCAACAGTTCCTTCTCGGCTACAGCTGAAAATGACAAAAATTTGCCAAGCCAGTCCTTGTTCAGCTCTGGGGATGCCCCCCACTCATAAACAAGGTTGATTACGAACTCATTCCACATGAAACCACAACAAATTTCAGCTCTTAGCTGTATCTGAACAAGTTGTTCTCAGTTTTGCACTGCTTCCAAGGCAAGGGCTTCCTAAGTGAACACTCAGGTCATTGACATGTGTCCTGCTCTTTCTAGGGCATGATAAACCTTTCTGATTGTTATGGCATATGTTGATTGCTTTGCTACCTACCCTCACACACCATCAGACATGTTTTTGAACCTGAAAATTAATTTGAATGCATATTTTGCTTCAACCCTTGATAATAACCAAATGTTTTGCAGCTCAGGTTTTCGAGACACAAACATAATGACAATTTCTGGGTTGTATTTTTTGTTAAGATAAGAAGTATTTTAGTTCCTTGTCTTCCAGAATTTCCTATCACTGTTCACATCTGGTCCACATACAGTTTTATAAACCAGATCAAATTGGAAAACACAGACAAGCCTGGCAATCACTGGGCTGTACAGAAATGTCTCCAAACAGACTCCTCTGCACAGTGACATTTGCTACCAGATTTATTTCCCATTAGCACTGCTGACTCTGTTGATGGGCTATTGTCTCCACTGATTTTTTTTCCATTAAAACCACAAGTGCACAATCCTGCCACTTGGAAGCACATGAAGCCTGGCTGCTTCCCAGGGGCTGCTTGCTGAGAACATGGACCTTGCTGGACTGGAACACACAGACTATGGCCTCCATCCTGCATCACCTTAAGATCCTCCTCCCCTTTGGTTGCTGTGATTGGGACCCTGGAGAGCCATGTCTGGCCCTTGTCCCAGGAAATGAAGGGATGGAGTCAAAAATGTGTCCTGCTGCCCTCCTCCCACTGACCTGCCTGCCACAGGCACACTAGCGAGGACTCCTAAAAGTGCTGTCACACCATGCAGATGGCTAACAGCACTGTCCTGCAAGGGGATGCTCTGCCACCCTCACAATAAGAGGAGGGAAGAGCCTCTGCCAGCCTGCTGTGAACAGGGCATCCCCCCTGGACATGACAGACTGTTTCCCAGCACTGATGGAGGCAAGCACTGTCAGCATCCCCAGGATGGCCAGCTTTTATCAACTGGCCTGTTTTTTCAGGGACTAATCTGATGGAGGAAAAGGTCACTGTTTTTATCAGTGCTGGATGTTCCTTTCTGGCAGAAAAGGTTATTGAATGGTGACTGAAGAGCGAATGTGCTGAAGAAAAATGCCTCTACCAAGTGTCTCCATCAAGCCTCTGTCCAGGTCTGTCAATCTCTACCCCAGCAGCTGCTGCCCCCAAGGCTGACCCAAGCTGATCTTAGGCTGCCCAGCTGCCACCAACTGCTCTCCTTTCCCCATTCTGCAACTGGCAGCAGAGGAGCATGGATAATTTTGCTCCATGTCCTTCCCCAGTTGTCCACACACCTTCAGAAGTGTCAGTCCAAAGCAAGTAGAGTGCCAAGCCTTCCCCAGGTCAAACACAAATTGTTTGATAAAAGCCTGAAAGTACTGGTTTTACTTATGGCTCTGGAAGTCTGAGAGATGGAAATGTGCCCAAGCCAGTGACAGTCCATGGCTACCCACACAATCAGATGCCTGGGGCTGCTTGCAGCCCTTGTCTCCACCCTCCCTAACCTATCTCACTTCCAAAGCTGTCTTCTGAGAGCCCACACCACTGGCTCCAGGCACACACAAAGCAACCTCGAACACCAACGGGGCCAGTGCGAGGAGCCAAGGAGCCCCAGCCATCCTTCTCACCTGCCCTAACACACTGCAAGCTGATCTCATGAACAGTGACCTGCTGAAGCCCTGTCAGAGGCTGAGGAGGCTCCACATGTTGACTTGTTCATAGTAGTTAGAAGATGCTGTCCTCTCCTAGTTCCCTGCTTCATAGCCAGGACCTCTCTGTCCTTCCCCGACCTAGGTGGCAAGGAAATTTCTTGCGTTCACCAATGTGGGAGCAGGGGAGGATGAAGGTGAGTGTTACATATTTGTATGTACGGTCCTGAGCCCAGCCGGCTGTAAAGTGTTTTATGGTAGCAGACCAAATAAATGGAATGAGAATTTGCAAATGGGAACAGAAAGAACCTCAAGTTGTTCTGCTTCTTGTGGGCATTAGGAAGGACTCTGCTGGATTCTCTGTTGGGTGCAGGGGAGTATTTCCTGAACCATTTTCAAGATGCCATCAAACTCCACAGATCTCACACTTTGAAAACATTCACCTTCTCCATTTGGTAGCTTACAGTTCTCCATGTGAGTCCCCACAATACCTAGTCCAGGTTAGATATTAAACATTAAGCATGATATTTACAAACTACCTATAAATTATAAATTATGCTGTTGCAAATCTGTCCAGCAATGCTGAAGTTCAGGGAAATTGTCTTAGTTCTTCCCCTCACAGAGAACTCTTTTCCAAGAGACGCCTTACTCTGCCCTCTTCTATGAGGTTCCTCCGAAAGATGATGGAGTTGCCTGTCTTGGAGATTTTCAAAACTCAGCTGGACGAGGCCCTGAGCAACTGAGGGTCCTAAACATTTTGAAGTGAGTCCTGCTTGGAGTAGGAGGTTGGACTAGAAACCTCAAGACAACCCTCTGAACCCAAACAATTCATGGCTTACGGAATCTGCTAATTGAGAGCTTTCTCCTAGGGGAGAACTTGAATGACTTTATCTTGGCCTAAGCTTTACCCTACTAGGTGAAATGGGGAAGCTAACTTGCTTCAACCTGTCCTTCTCTCCAAGTATCACTGAGTATAACAGACTCAGGCCAGTTACTGAGGCTTCAACAACTTGCCCCTGCCTTTTGGCAGCACCCAAATGGAGGCAGACACGTCAAAGTGCTGTACAACATAGTACTTGGTATCATCTCCCTTTTCTTACATGCATCTATCCCTCACACATGCAAAAGTGGGTGATGCTCAGCTGCACTAAGGCAAAATCAAGTGGTGGCAAAAACATTACCCAAGTCCCTATAAGCTGGAAATGCCTAGGATACAAGTCTTTCAGAAACCCTTCACTCATCAGTATGACACGGCTAATGTGATCCCAATGGGTCAGCAGAGATACCTCCAGTGAAGAGAAAGAATTATGAAAGACATCATTGTATAAGACATCAGCAAGACCAAGTCTGCTCAGGGAAACACAAACTCTTAAGAGAACCCAGGCATAGGGAGACAGCAATTGTAGTGATGGGAAAAGAAACCCTTTCCTGAGAGCAGATGCTACATGGGCTTGGCCTGTTTAACTGGTAAAATGAAGGCTGCAAGGGTCTGTAGCTGTCTGGGGAACATTACTGAGTCTGGGAGGGAGAGTCAAGTCCCATTTCAGCTGCTAACCAGAAGAAGGTTTTCAGATAGGTTGTGTAACACCAGAGTCTTTCCAATGGATTTTCTGTGCCCATCTGCCTCTCCAGGATTGCACCCAAAGTTATCTGGGATAAGATGGCAATTGACATCAGTAAAGTGCTGTCCTCAGGAGTTTCTGTGTTTCTCCCTTGATGGCAAAGGGATGTGAGACACCTATCTTAGACCAGCTGCCTGGTGTGTTCACAGCTAGAGTCAGGTGAGCTGAATTTCCCCAGCATGTACTCTGCAGCATAGGTTGGTTTAACCCGTTTAACAAAACCACCCAGCATGTCAGTGTTGGAACATGCAGGTGCATCCAGGCTGATAGTTATAACTATTTCCATTAAGCAGGCAGAGGAAGCCACGTAATAAGCCTTAATGGGATCCTGGGTGCAACCACACTGCCACAGCTCCCAGCCAAGCTGTGGAATCTGGCATGGGCAGTGCTACAGCTCTCCAGGTCTGGGCCCTGGCACGGGGCAGGGGGGGGCTCATGGGCAAGTAATATTGTTACTGACGACCTTCTTAGTGTGTAAGCATGAATGAGAGCACACATGCTTTTTAGGTGGCAGCCCGGTACTAGCCAAAACACACCATCAGTGTAGCTGCACTGGCTGCTGAAGAAATCAAAACTGTGGAGGCTTGGACTGTTTCTATGTCTCACAAGATCTGAATGTGAGTAACCCTAGGAATGTGTTGTTTCATCCATTAGATGTGTTTTGCCACCTCGCTCTTGATGTTAGTATCCCTTAGCATCAGGGTAAGCAGACATGCCTGCTCTTGTTTTGCCAAGAATCCTTCTGGGGCTTTGGCTGAGCTGAGATTTTACAAAGCATGGATCCTTGCCAGCTTTTAGCCTGAGAAGGCACTTTGCCCACCTTCAGCAAAGCTGAACAGCACAACAGGGTTTGCCACGTGAAGCAGCTGTCAAGTGTGAGTTATATCTCCTGCCCTGAAGGGAGCAGGAAGAGATAAGGTAGGGAATATCCATCCAAACAAGTTTGTACACACATGATTTTGTAATATGCTGCCTAGAAGAGACTTGCAGCCATGATGTGGAAGAGTCTGGAGAGTATTGTAAGGCTTACAGCCCAGCCCCTTCAAGGAGGATGGGACAGGCATGCACAATGCAGTCTGCTAGCATTTGGCTCCCCCAGTTCAACCTCTGCAGATGGTTTTGGAAGTAGCACAGCTGTGCCGTGCTGTGAGGACACAGAACAGTGCAGATCACAAAGTGAGTTGGTGTCTCCTTCACTTACCTGGCACTGCATGAAATTTCTAATGAGGTGACAATGAAGCTGCCAGATGTCATTGTCTGCACGTGGAGGCTGTTTCACATGCATCCAGCAAGGCAGGAGGTGATTTCAGAGTGAAGACATCATTGTTTTATGGTTTCGTGTTTGCAGAACAACCCATGCTCTTTTGCCAAGAGGGACAGTGGGGTTTAAAATATCAGTAATGATTGTGGATGGGCCCCAGGCAGCTGCTGCTCTCACACATAGGCTTCTGAATCATTCTGGGAAAATATCAGCAAAGTGCTAGATACCTTACCAGAAATCAGAGTCCATGTCAGGTCACGGCTTCTTTGGAGCAGCTCACTCTCTCCTGAGTAAGCCACACTACTTCAACTAGTGGTGTGAGCAGAGAAACCACCTCTAAAAGAATATGCTGGAGAATAATAAGGTACCAAAGCAAATTCTACCATAGAAAAATCTCCCTGGAGAAGGGAGACACAGAAGCTGGCTGACGGTGTTCACAGCCCAGGACAGTTAATATAATGGTGGGCATGACCCTACAGAACAGACACAGTGGGAAAGCAGCTTTGCTGGGCATGAGCACCCATCCTGACACCACCTCCCTCCACTTCCCTCACTCAGAGGCAGTCTTGCTTATGTATCCTGAACCTGACAAAGAAACACCTGCACATGGTGGCACTCAAAGGACAAGCTTGCTACTCACTTCCAAAGTGTTCCCTAAGAAAAAACAGGTTTATTTGTTGTCACGAGTTGTGTCTCCATTGCCTGTTCTGCCTCAGAATGGCCCTGCTCCATGCCCTCTAGCAACACCTTTCTGCCACACCTTCAGTCTGTCCAGCTGGCTGATGAGAGGCACGCTGTCTCCCAGCCTTGTACATGCCACAAACTGCTCCTGGGAACCCCCGTCATGTTACTAATGTTTAAAATGGGAGACAAATGCATTCAAGCTAAGCGATGAGTTCACTGTGTAATCAGAAACAAACCCTGAAAGAAAACACAGACTTTGCAGGTGCCTGCCACGAAGTTAGCTATTGTCTCCTAGGATGCCTGTAAACATGCCACCTTCTGCCAAAGCTGTCTGGGGGTAGTAACGAGGGGGTTGTCCAGTCACAGTGATGCCCCCTCCACTACAGATCTAGGTCAGAGGCTTGCTCTGCCTGGAAGCAAACCTGCAAAAAGCCTTGAAGGCTGGACCAGTCCCCTTCCCAACCCGCCAGAACAGCCCCAGGGGAGCTGCATGCTCCCAGCTGGTGGTTGGGGAAACAGGGGCAACCCAAGGCTGATCCTGTGCTGCAGCCTCAGTCAAAACTTTTCCCTGTCTTTTCTTTACAATGTAGGATCTTTCACTCTGTGTCCTGTGATTTCTGAGCTCTCTTTCGTCTCCCTGCCACAGCAACAGGCTTCTTGATTTCTACCTGTCAGGCTGGGACACGTTGGTTTCCTCTTCCCTCATTTTCAGAGCTTCACATGAAGGTACCAAATGCAAGCATTTCCAATATACTTCCCTACCTTTTTCCCCAATTCAAACACAGCCTTGTGGATTTTCCAAGCTTTGTGTATATAACACAATTTGAGAAATAGTGACTGTACACGCATCACGTTGTCACATGCTGGTAGCTCAGTTCTACCTCTGGAGAAGACAACTGATATCAGTGATGAATAGAGCTGAGCAGGGGCATCCCATGCCCCCCTGTCTCCCAGAAGAGTTTTATCATCCTGGGCTTTGCGGCCAGAGCCTGCCCGCAGTCTCACCCTGCAGCCCGCATCTGCCTTGAGTCATTTGCTGTGCACGCTGTCCAGGGCAGGAACCGCTGCCTGCTATGACCGCAACGTCTGAGCATAACAGGGACCTGGACCTGCCCATGGGCACTGGCTTATAACAGCAACATGAGGAGAAGAGGACACAGAGGCATCCAAGTGGAGAAGATGTGGATCCATCTACCCCTTTAGCTGATCTAGCACCATATGCAGCCCTCAAGTCTGGCACCCAGGAGGAATTAGCACCATTGCCTCTCTGCAGCTGCTCCCATGGGACTGGCTTCAGCACAAATGGCTGCTGCCAGATTAATTTTACTCCAGGATGTGATCTGCTTGAGTTGCCCTGTCTAGGGCTGTGGAAAGGATTTGTGCTGCTGACAGGTAGCCCCAGCAGGGGGATGTTCCCAAGCAGCTTCTGGCACAGAGGGGTGCTCCCACTCCTTCCACACTGGTGTAGAGTAGAGTAAATCCTCTTTAATCAATGCAAAATCAGGTGTAAAACAGGAGTATACATCCCAGGCCATTTAATTCTCTGAGATCTAAGCAGGCTTGTAATCTTCATCAGCAGTTGCTTCCTGCTTGAAATGCTTTTCATTAGCTGCTCATTCAGTGAATCCAACCACTTCTGCTACCTCAGCAAAACACATGCCACACTTCTTACGCAGCAGCAGAAGGCAAACATTTATTGCATTCTAAACACTGTCAGTTTTGGCAGTTGCTTCCTGGTCTCTGTGTTTCTTCTGCCCATCCTACTGAGAATCCTCTATAAACTTTGAATGCAGAGACATGCTTGACCAACAGCAATCCGGTACCTCCTCAGCCTCCAAGTAGCTGCACAGCCTGATGCAGTTCCTGGAGAAGCTGAAGGCTGAATTCTTGGTTATCTCAGTGGCCTTTCAATCCAGACCTGAAAGAAGTGAGACAGGCTGAACACAGCTGTTCAGTTGCAAAGGTTGGCTGCCCTGCCAAGACCTTTTCCGTGTTATCAGTCTTGCTGGGAAATTTAATACAAAATTTTTCTTATTAAAATAATGATTTCTTGGAGCTGAAATGTTTCAGAGAACATTTCAATTGAAAAAAAAAGTTTTGAGTCTTTGAGTTGCAAAATGGAGAAAACCCACTGATGGGATGCCCTTTCCCAACCCAGCCATCAAGGAACCATGCCAAGCAGACCAGAAACCCTCTGTGAGAGTAGTGCAGCCTGCTAACAGAACAGGGTTAAGGCTTGGCTCTCACACTGCGGTTTCCAGCCAAGAGCTGTTAGTGACCAGAGAAGGGCACAGTCCCAGCCCTGGCTGATTGGGTCTAGTCCAGCTATGCAGGATCTGTTTGCTACTCAGCTTCCTGATGTCACTCCTCGGTGATGCTGGAGGACAGGCTCTCCAGAGTGGTCACCTTTCCCCTGATTGTTCCCTTTCCCCTGGGCAGACATGCCGTTCCTCTCTCAGGCTCCATCTTCCTGCGCCTTTGACTCACACCGAGTGTTTAACAGAAAATTTTGGTGCCTCATTTAATCATTTTCCAGTGTCTAGGGGTTTTCCAGCCTCTCATACACACCCTTCATACTGTTGTGGCGGAACTGGTTCTCCTTGAGCATGGGCCTTAATGTGCCTGTAATTCACGCACAGCTCTTGCGTTAAGGTCAACCACCCTCTGCCTTTGCTGTGCTGCTGCTCCTATGGTAAGGCAGAAGCCGGCAGAAAATGGGACCAGACAGGCAGTCATAACCTAGCTGGACTGGGGCTGTCAGAAGCCATCGCTGCCAAGCATGGGACTCACAACAGCCTAGGGCGGTGACTGCAGGACTGCCAGCATCCCTCCAGCAGCATCAGCCTTTTTGCTGCTCAGGCACCACACTTGGTTTCAGCAGAATCCTTCCCATTTGCCTCATGAAAATGAATGGCAGGATCGGGCCCAGCGTGTCAGCTTCTGGCTGTGACTCACCCTGTGCAAGTCCCTAAAGAAGAGGGCAAATGCCATGCACAGAAACCCAGGGGAACAAGAACAAAGGCAAGCCCCTTCTTCCTGAGGCGTTATCTGGGACCGACGGTTGCCTTGCTGTAACCCAACCCCCTCGCCCAGCAGTCATGTACAAGCGGGTTGTTTCAGGGTAGCACGGAGTTAATTTGTCTGCAGCCCCGTGGGACTCCCCAGGCAGCACTTTCTACCAGAATTTTGCTGAGTCTGCAAAATAATTCAGCATGGGGAGGGGGGCGTTCGCAGGCCCCAGTTTATCCGGTTTATCCCTCTCAGTACTGATTCCCCCGAATCGCTGCCGTCTGGGGCTGCCCCAGGACAGTGGCTTGTTGAAGCTGTCTCAGTTCAGTCTCTACTGAACAAATTTTGCCACGTCTTCCTCCTCCCCCACAGCACTCTCAAGGTCACATTGGGAGCTTGTGTCATCTGATGGAAGGGAACGGTGAGGGGAAAAAAAAGCCCGGCGAGATGAAAACTGATCCCAGGCTCCAGCCGGTTCCCTTCGCCCCGCCCCCTTGGCTCACTCCGCGCTACCGCGGGACATTCACTCCCTGCACCCGGGAAGCACTTTTTAGATGGTTATGAAAGGAGTTGCGTATTCAGGTATTCTAAGAATTGGCTGCGTCTTTTGTCCGGAGAACTGATGAGAAAGCTTAGCCTTGGTGCCTGCTCCTTAAGTAAAGATTGTGTAACCCTGGCATGCTGCACTGCTTCTGCTGGCAGGGGATGAGAAGCGGGCAGAAAACAGCCTTTGAAATGCCCAGCTGGACAGAGAAGGGCCTCACTGGGGAGCCCTGACCCTCCCACACCCCGCTTATAACCTGATGGCTGCTTCCCTGCCCAGGAGATGCTCGAGATTTACCAGCAGCCAGAGCGCTTGCATCTGTGCTAGTAAATTAAATGTGCCTGGCACTGTTTACTGGCCCTGAGGCCACTGACACAGAACAATCTTATCCTCTAAGCCAGGATGGCCCAAGTGCACAGGGCAATAATACCATGTCTGTGCTGCCTTTAAATTTTTTCCAGGAATTGTTTCTGAAAGCATTACTGCCTTGACCCAAAATCATGCCAGGAACCTGCAATCACAGCAAGACCTGGGAATAATCTTGATGACTATGAAAGCCCAGGGTGCAAGTCTCTGTCAGTCCCAGATTGACCACGACTGGACCTGGCTGTGCCAGGAGATGCAGCCCCAGCAGGAAGCAGTGACTTGCACATACTTATCCGAATAGCACAGGGTGGTTGCAGGTGGCTGAAGCGTTGTGCCAGTTTGCTCAGTCCTGGAGCTCCCTGAGCTAATTGGTGTTGTGCAGTCTTCATTGCAGGACTCTTGCCTGCAGCACCTTGTTAATGCCCCAGCCTGCCTTAGGGATACAGGCAACACAGGGTGTTTTCCCTTCTGATGGTGGGGACCCAGAAACATTCCAGCTGCTGCAGAGGATTTGGTTTTGGTGCATCTCTGTCTGGCCATATGCATCAGTGTTTGTAAGAGGGCTGTGCACAGTGTGAGAGGGGAATAAAGATATGGGAGAAAACACCACTTTTGCTGACATTACATGGAAAAGCAAGATGAAGCTGCACTGGGACACATGCTATAAAGGAGCTGAAAGTAGGAGTACAGGCTGCCCCCTAAACTAGGGCTGGAACAGCAAGCTGCTTCCCATCACAGCTCCTCACCTTGGGTCAGTGGAGGCAGACGCAAACAGCATCCCTTGGTTCTGCCTGTTTGGGAAGCACTCACAGCAGATTTCACATGGGGGAAGGCATGAGGTTAGGACACCTGCAACATGAAAGTCACAGGCAAGGCTACACATGTCACTGAAAAGCCCTGCTATTTTTTGAAGTTCTTCTCAGCACCAGTGGGATTTTCCTGCCTTGTTTCTCTGGCAGGTCTCTAGGCTCCCCTTTGCTCAGGAGTGTGCTGAGAATCTCTTCTCCCTCAGTTTTACCATTTGCATCCATTTTTTCTGACCAAACACAAGCGTTTTGTGCTGGTGCCATGTTGCTCATCCTGCTTGCACAGATGAGCTACCCTAGATGCTCCTACTCCTTCTCTGGGAGGGTGCCAAAGTGCTTTCTGCAGAACTACTGGACTCTTTTTCAGCAAATATCCTATCAGCAGCTGGATTGTTTGGATATCCAGGGAAATCAAGTGCAAACTGCAGATTGGTCAGGCATGTTCCCGGGAAACAATTTAATCAAATCTTCTGGCAGAGAAAATGCCTGGTTTGACAGATCCTTTTCAGGGATAAGCATGCAAAACAGAGATTCAAGCATCGTCTTTGTTTGAGCAGAGTTGGAAGCTTGGCTCTGCTCCTCTCACTCCCAGTGCATGCTTCAAACTGAGGCTGCAGAAACAACTGTCTTCATGCAGAGTATATAGTTAAATGTTCATTGAGCCAGAAGGCGGCTGGTGTACATGGTGAAGAAGACACCTATTCAGGTACCTGAGTTGTTTCATTTCCTAGGGTAACTTACTAACCACAGGACTGTCTTAGGCGACGAGGACCCAAATCACATCTTCTCAAGCATGATTTCAGATGTCCCAGGTTTCATTCTGCCTCATAAATCAAATATTTTGGGAAGCTGTGTCCTTTTCACAAAACCAAACTTTCATTTCCCATAAACAGGGAGCACAAATTTGAGCCCCTGGAGAACATCTTCATATTTCTCTTTCAGGTTTTTAGTGAGGCATTATCACCTATCAGGTGGAGCAACATGCTCTGAAGTGACCGTCACACTCCACCCTTAGGAGCCATCAAAGGGATGTGTAGCTCAACCAGCAGGATCAGCTGCTGTGTTTGTGGTGTGGGACATCACAATGCCCAGCATCAGAAAAATCAGGCTTCTTCCTGAATGTTTTATGTGCTATTGTTAGCAGCAGTAATCCTACAGTACCAGAGCTGCAAGAGATTAGGAAGGAAGAGCATTCTCCCTGTGCTGCAGTGATTGCACAGTAAATTTCCACAGGTTAACATGCACTGAACTGAGGGTTTCTCAGATACAGCAGTCCTATAATCGCTGCTACTGTTGTGTGCATTTTAAACAATGAAGGAGTGAAGGAAAAACATCCCACTAGCATGTAACTGTGGAACCTCAAAAATGGATGGCTTTTTTCCAGAACAGTGGTAGAGCCCAATCTGCTTTTATAATCGTTTGGTTGCTCTTGCTTAGATTTCGGGCAAGTGTGTGTCTTCAAGGCTGCTTTCTTAAGAGCACAAGATGGCTGGTTTCTTTAGTGATGAATTTCAGTGTTGCCAGACAGTGTCAAGCTTCAAAGTTATGAAATCAGATTAAAATAGATATATTTAATAATTAAAAACAGATTTTGGATCCTATTTTGCCTACTGCATTCTGACCTTGTCTCTGTTTTCAAGCTTTTGTCTACTTCAACAAACCCAAAAATAAAAAAGAGGCTCAGATTAGCCTCCACAGGTGGGTTTGTGGTGTGGAAACTGAGCATGCACTTGTAGGTCCTACACTTTCCTAGTACACCATGCTCTCTGTTCATTGGTCAACCCCCTGCTCTCAGACATCCCCCTGCCCACTGGAAAGCTGTAGCTCTGGTTCTCTCATGGGCCCCAGGCAGCCTTGGCTATCCAGCTCTGCCATGCTGGTCACCTGCAGTGACATGCCCACGGTCTAGGTGCCTGGCTCCCGTTTATTTGGGTTGTGTTGGAAAGCTAGGCTTTGTCAAACAGCAGCTCTCTGCCTATCACCCAGAGTCCAGCCCAGACTGAGCATGCAGTTTCTTCATTTGGAATCAAAACCTAGCAGGAAGGATGTTTTTTGTTCTTACTTAAAAGACATTTAAACACTTCTGGATATGGTAACTAGTGGGGATTGATCTGTTGTCACATAGGCACAAGGGAGGGCACAGACTCAAGGAGATATACATCCTTTTCCATCCACCCTGTGCCATGGTGCTTCTTCCCCATTCACATGGATGCCAACAACAGCCTTGTTCAAGTTTCCCCTTGGCAGTGTGACAAGCTATTTTCTGTAGTCTGTAGCACTCTTATTTTCTCTGGGCCTATAACAGGAGATGGAGCACTGACATGTGACAGACTGATTTTAGCCCTGGTGAGAGGATGTTTACAGAACCAGGACCCCAGCAATGTATTACACACAAGCAGGATGTCTTTGCTCCTCTAACTCTGTGGATCAGCAGAGCTTAACCTGTTTGCTCCTTCCATAACTGTCCCAAAGAGAACAGAGAGCATCTCCAGGCATTTTCCGCCAATGTTCAGTTAGTGTTGCTGCTATCAGGGGTTTAAAGAAATGCTCTGTTACAGGCCTGGTAACATGATGACCAAAAGCACAATCCAGAGATTGAGGCAGGTGTAGCAGAAGCTGCATTTCCTTTTCTTTTGGGAGTTTCAGCAACATCAATGGGAACTCATCTCTTCAGAGCCAGCAACTGCTTGCAGCTCTAGGTGCATCTCTCTCTTGCCTGGGCAGAAGTACAGCCCCCCTCATGAGAAAAACACCAGTGGTTTCAATGCCCTGGTCCTCCTCATGTTGTACCCTCAGACTCAGAAACTTTCCCCATGAGCGCATGTGTTAGTGCTCCAGCCAGTACTCATGGAAGCAGGTTGAGAGGATATGAGGCAGCAAGTGAACTCAGAACAACTCTAGAAATGAGTGGCCTTTCCACTGAAAATTATCTGGTGCCTGATTGCTCCAACCACAGCTTAGACTAAGGCAAGCTGGCGGTTGTCCCCTGGCCAGTCAGTGTGTGGTCACTGCCATGTGCCAGGGAGGAGTGGGGCCGCAGAGGTAGCAGTGCTCTCGCTCAGTAAAGCACCATGGGAGGATTTGGAAGCCCCAAGTTAGTGCCATTGTTGGGTCACCTGGCCAAGCCCTAAGTCAGATACTTTGTCCCTGTAGGGAGCAGAAAGGCTCTGAGGTCAAGACATGTTATGGCACTCTCACAGACAGCTATCTGTGTAGCAAAGATTATATCCGTAAGCCAATTAGGTCCCTCTATCCCACTATTCATGTGTCCTGAAAAAACACCCTCCTAACACAAGTCCTGTCCTGACATTCCTATGACATCTCGCATCTGGCAAATATTAACTCCATATCGTCTAGACGATAAAGCTCCCATCAACCCCCCCTAGATCTATCTCCTGGCTGAGAGCAACATAAAGTGGGAAGGAAGCAACTAGTTCCCCCGTCAAGAGTCTTTTATGGTATGACTTGCTCCTTTCAGGTCAGCAGACATCATAGGCTGTTTGGCCACACCTGCCCTCTTCTAAACCTTGGCTTTTTCCAAGGGAATATGCTGATGTGAAAGCACAAAATGCAGAAAGTGGAACAATTCAAGGTTAGTGAGAGGAACTCCCCAGACCTTGCCTATGTAGAGAATGTCATCAGTGCAGCCAAGAACTGCAGTCCAAGAACATCTACATGACACAGGGATTAGTACGCTGCAGTCAAGAATATTCACATGCTACATCCAGTGCACGTGATTTCACAGCTAGCTTGAGCCCGAGTATAAGGGTGCACATTGCATATAAATAAACTGTTTCCTAAATGACCTGTGATATCAGCATGCCTGGTTTTCACACTGTCTGGTCTGTTTTGAAGGAGCACAAGACATTGCAGGTCCAGCTCCATCTTCATATATACTGATACATGCTTATGTACATATGCTGATGCTCAGCACCCGCCATCGGCCTCTCCTTAACCCAAGTGCTCAACTTCCACAGTTGAGCAAGGGAACACAAAATTTAACAGGTGTCCAAAATTTTCTGTGGTGTTAACTGTTGAGATTGTGGCTATTTCTGATGTTCTAGAAATATCTGAAGAGTGCGCTTGCCCTGCATGCTCCAGATCAAGGCTGGATGTGCAAGTTGAGGAGCAGTGTGTAAAGCTGTGGCCAGTCTAGCTCCTTGTCACGTAGGAGTCATCTTCTGTAAGGACTCAGGAGGCTCTGGATGGTGGATAATTGGGTGGAGATGTGCAGCTGGTGTTTGGGCTGAGAGATAGAACTGAATCAGGCCTGAGGCGTAATCTGTAAGCCATGGGAAGAGAGTGGGTAGGATCTGCCAAGGGGTGAGCGGGATCATTGGACAGCAAGGATTTCTTCTAAGCCTTGCAGAGCAGCATCCCCGAATGAGGAATTAAAGAGCCAATTTTGTGAACAGCCCAAGAGTCCAAATTACAGATCATCAAACACAGCCAGATGGACACTGCTGCCTTCTGGACATCTGCATCATTTATTGATGCTATCAGGGCTCAGCCTCACTGCCAAATCTGGAGGCATGGGCCCTTTGCCAAGTCTGTGACTAGCACATTCTCCTGCTCTGCTATAAGGACAGAAAATCTAACCAGGACTCACTTTATGAAAAGGAACCTGGCTCAGCTGTCCAGCCTGTGTGTGAAAACTTGTCCCAAAAGCTAAGCTTCAGTAAAGCACTGTCCGGCTAGTTGAACCATCTGTCTTACTCCAACTTATTAATGAGACACATTTTCTTGTGGAGTTTTTCAGCACTTCTGGTTCTTTTCAAGCAGCTTTATATCAACAACAATACTACCCTTGAAATCTGTCAGTGCAAAAGATACCCACATCCACAATCTTTCCAGATCTATATGTGTGAATTAGACATTCCCCAAACCATTGGCATGAGATCAAGTGCCCCAGACCCTCCCACAACCTTGCCATTAAACTGTCTGAGCTTCCAGAACAACATGGTAGATCCAGTCTGTCTAACGGGACTGAAATCTGCTCCACAGGAAGTCCTGAACCATGCCAAGAAGTAATTTGGAAGAGTATCAGTTGGCCTAGGTGAGCCATGCCTACGGTGTCATGGGCTGTTTCTTGGCATCATTTACTCGACCACTGTCATGGTGCAGAAGAAGGTTTTGGTTACTAACAGCAGCTCATCATTCACTCTGATTTTACTTCATATAAGTTTGCTGCAGCAACCAAGAATACTAGAGCCTCCTGCCTTCAGAAACCTTCTGGAGTGCTTGCTGGAGGCACAGTGTTCTCCAGTATTGATGTATCATTAGTGATCTCATACAGCTCAATATTAAAAAACCCCAAACAACACAAAAAACCAACTAATTTTAAGCTTGTAGCACAAGGAAGAAAGATGCCTCTATGCAAATGTAGGCAGAAAATCCTCAGACCATAATGCTGGAGGCACTGCAAAAGGTGGCTGAACATAAAAACTGTGGCTGTCTTCTTACCCCTTTTCAGCAGTTAGTTTTGTCTGGTTGGGATTAGCACAGCATTGAACATGTCAGCTAGGTACAAAATTGTTGTCAGCACTGGAAAAATCACTTGCCCCGTGGAAAAGCTTAATGCACAATAAGCTTCTCTGGTGAGGGCACAGATTCAGCACGTCCAAACACAGAAAGCAAACAGAAGAGCTGTGTTGCTTGTCTTTGTGATGGATGGATTCCTAGTTCAAATACCACAGAAAACTTCATTTCCCAGTATGAACAGATTTATATAAATAAAAATGTGGCACTAAGTCTGCACAGAGCCTCGGGACAGCTAGTCTTTCCCAATTCACGCTCAGCACTATTACTGCAGCACTAGTGCTGCACACAAAGTGGTAACCTGCTTGAAAGGGAGAAAGGGCAGCAGCAAACAGACGCCATCTGCCAGGGAGCTGACCGTGAGCCGCTCGCCTTGAAACAGTGACTCCAGTGTCATCAGCAAAGCTCTGCTTGCAAGGGTGAAACACAGAGCAGTTGACCTTTAGGTGACAGTTTGCAGAGTGTCAGTTCGAATGACACTGTGGGGAGTGGTGTGGGTGTTATAAAGGTATATGATATCACCGCAAACAGGAAAATAGCAAAATTCCCCTGGGGAAAAAAAGCCTGTGATTTCTCCCTGTTAGATTTCTTGGCTCACTGCTTCACAGATCTTCCATTGGAGACAAGAGCTTATCACCAGGGTACCTGCGTTTCTCATAATAGGTAAATTGCTTTTAAACTCCTCTCCATTGCTTTATAACTGTCCTACTCAGATCTAATGATCGGAAAAAGTTTACAAAGCATTTTCAGATGACCTGGAATGCTTGCCAGCTTATGTGTAGAGCAAATAGCTTAGCCAGGATAATAGAGAGGAAATCCACTGAATAGCTCAAGTCATTAAGATGTTTGCATATGATGAGACAACCACTGCCAAGGGCCAGAGAAAAAGTAATGAGCCAGTACTACTCATGCAAGGTGCTGTGGGCCATGCCTGCATCCATCCCTGAGCTCTGTAACACCTCGCAGCAGGAGTGAGTTGTTCCACTCAAGTCTTTCCACAGTGCACCAATTTGATTGGTTTCTGCCCAAGATCTTGAAAAGGTACAACACACAATTCAGTGATTCCAGACAGAAGCAAATTAGTAACAAATTAAACCCCATAGTAACCACATCTGCATCCCTCCAAGAGCTGCAGGGAGATGTGTTGGGACAGCAGGTGAACCTCATTGTTGCTTTCTTAGGGAAACATCATCAACCTGAAATTATAGGGTGGAGTTAAAAACCTTTTTATCCATCCCCATTCTTGTAGGTTTCAACCATATTTTATAACTTTAAGGAAATTTTTTTTCCTCCTTTGTTGCTGAGTGAAATGCACCCTCTTAGGAGGACTAACTGGGTGGCCAACTGCCCAGACAATGGGGAGGGCCATTGCAGGAGGACTAAGTGGTGACCATTGCGAACTCTGAGGGGTCAGGAAGGCAGTGGCATGCAGATGTAGGAACCCTTGAGCTTCTTTTGAGTATGTCCGTTCTCAACACACACAGATCTTGGAAAGGAAAGCTGAGACAAACACAAATACCTTAGGAGCAGCAGATGTAAAGGAGAACTTTATCTTTGTCATTCAGCCTCAGGGACAAATGTAAAGGGAAGCAGAAGGGATCAGGACTGCAAGCAAATTAAAAAAAAAAAAAAAAAAAAAAAAAAAGCTGTTTCAGACTGATAGCTTCTGTGAAAAGGCCAGGAGTCAGACATGTACAGGCCATGTGTTACAAGTGCCTTTGTCCCTACCCAACTCTCAGCTCCACTGTGGGAGATCTGTGACATCCACTTGCTCCAGGACACTTGACCTTCCTCCTTCTCTGTCTCTTACTATTTTGAACTCCGGTTCCTATAATGAAAGGTTGCTAGAACTCAGGTGGAAGATATTGCCCTGGGGCTTATGTTTTAGATAAACTATCAGAACACCATTTGAGGACTAATACTGGGTGGTTAATGTCAGAACAAATGTATATTAACTCTTTGCTTTTTCTATCCATCTGACTGTGCCAACTCAGCATGTCCAAGTGGGTATCTGGAAGGGTAACAGAGAATGCATGCCCTTCCAGTATGATGTTAAAGTCATCCCTAGTTGGACTCATTATATGCTAACTCCCGTTCAACAGCTCAAGGGCCCTTTAGGAGAAACTAATGACTTAAAAGCAATGCACATTACACACGGTTACACAGAATTCTTCCCCAAGCCTCATTTTCCTCTGTAGGAGTCACAGCACTGGACTTTTCATAACTAGATAAACACTGTGACAGCAGCAGTTGTCTGCAGTAAAGAAATCCCAGAGCAAATTAGATTAGTCACAGGTACAGTGCTGAAGTCTTCAAAATCCACTTCTGCTTCAAGTCAGCTGTTCCTTTTTCAATGCCATTGCTTTCTGACGTGACCCTATTCTGATGGTGCACAGGTATTGTCTCAGGGCTATAGACTTCTTCTTCCTGCAACAAGAAGATATAAAGCCTTCAGATAGGCAATTTCTGGGATTCACTAAATTGTGTTAGAAGCATTTTCATGGGTGTTTAATGGATGCTCAATTTGCACACATCCCCCTCCTCACTGTTCATAAATATATGCACAAGCATCATTTTGTTCACACAGATTTTGGCAAAAGGCCCATTGAATTCAGTGGAGAGAAGTCCATTGACTTTGGTAGGCTTTTCACATTGTGGGTGAGAACAGATGGAGGCTCCATTCACCACTTACCACTTGTTATTTAAAGCTTATTGTTGTTAAAGGGTTCCGTTAATACATTCACAAATGAAGTATGATCCAAGTGGTGTAACCACCACTGAGTGCTGGTGAACAGCAGATGGGGTCTTCCAACAAGGATGGAGTGAACAAAGGACATCCATGTATACACAGGGCTTACAAACAGGAGATTATTGGCCCACCTATCTCCCAATCTTCAGAGGGCAGTAGGTCTGCAACCAGTGCTTTCTGCCCATAAGAAAAAAGCAGTTTCCAATGGTCCTGGTGTGCAATACCACAGACCTGACACAGGAGAAACAAAGTGACCACACATGAGTGCAGGTCCTCTCTGTTGCCAACAGGAAGGTCCCATGGGTTTTGTCAGGAGTTGTACTGAGCCTTTCCATAAACTATAGCTATCCAGAGTGTAAACCCTGCTTCCATAATGAAGGAACAAGGAGCACAGCCAGGGGAAGAAAAGTCTTCTATAGCAAAAGATCTCCCCACACATCGGGGGCTCAGGTTTGAGCCATCACTGGGCAAAGCACCCTCTGAGATAGATATAAACAATTATCATCAATCTATGCAAATACCCCAGAAGATAGCATTGTGCACACATGCGGCAATTAATTTCAGCTCCAAATATCTGATAAAGATGGCATCAGTGCAGTCACCTCAAACAGATGCATGTTCCCAGTTATTATTGGAATGTCACAGCTGGGGAACTTCTTCTGCCATTTGAGTGGGGATGCTGGGCAGTCTCACATCTTGGGGCTGCTTTGTGTTTTAACTACACAGGAGCAAAGGTTAGCAACAGACAAGTTTGGAGACTACCCCATCCCAGCTTCATTACCTACAACTGAAAACCAAACTTAGGTTTCCTGATTTTGTCTTCTTTTGCAGGTTCACAAATATGGTAGTGGGACTGTCTGAAAGTGTCAGAGCTTTAGGGCTCTCACAGCAGCAGGAAAGCACATTTCTTGTCCTGGGAAACAGAAATCCTCCCTAGAATCACAAAAATAACTTTGCTGTGTCTTCAGTGGTCTTTCATTTCTTCTGCCAGTCTCTGGCTTGCGGTTTCAGTGCTGGGAAGCTGCTGCTGGTATCGTGTTTCAAAACCCTCAGGCATTCCTCGAGCTGTGTGCAGTGCTCTGCTTTTCTTCATAGAAATGACATTCAGGGAAAGGTCTTGTTGACCCTACATCATTGCAAACCATGTGAATGGAGTTGGGAGATGCTGGGGACATACTTGGTGCGACTTTCCTGAGAAAGGGCTGGTATAAGAGACCATCAGGGAAGCCAAGAGAAGTTTGCTTTTGTTTTGATGGGACAGCGACTCAGTTTGGCACTGTGAGGGCCAGGAAAGAGCGAGCTGAGCCTTGGGATGGGACAGAACAAACAGGCCCATTGAGAAATGAGTGTATGGAGAAATAGACCTCGTCCCTGTGTGGCAGCAGCCACATCAAGAACACAACAAATGCTTCAGGTGTTCGTGTTGCTCCTAGAGACTCTGGATATGGTCCATGCCCTGTCTGGATGGCTTTTCTGTAAGAACTGCATGGACAGTCCAGCAGTCTGAGCAGCATATGCAAAAAGGATGCCACATTCCTTTAGTGGAGGTCTTTGCATTCCCAGGGGACTTGCTGACTTCCCAGGTACTCACAATACCTTTGTAATAGCAAAAAACATGGGCCAGAGATGTCAGAAATGAGGTTCCGACCACTAGAAATTGACTTTGTACGAGATCCTCACAAGATAGACTCAGGGGTGACGGTGAAAACTACATGGGATATGCAAGTGTTTCCTCAGAGAAGATGAGACACCCACAGTTTCTAAGTAGACTGTCTGAGGGATTGTCTGCAAGCTTCCTCCTGAAATTTGTCACCCCACCATGCCTGCGGTGTATGCAGTCATCAGGAACGGAGATGCTGTCTCTTTGAGGTATTTTCTGCTTAATTGTAACCATTTTCAGCACCGTGAAGGAATGCTATGACTTAAAATGAGCTGCAGGCTGGAGGGATCTCCTGTTTGAGAAGTGTTCTCATCCAGCTACTTCATTTAGTTTTCAGTTACTCAGTGCACCAGTGCAGCATCACTTAAGCCAAACACAGACCAGAAGCTGGCCCTTGTCATACTGTAATATGTCACCAGGAGCAGGAAAACACATTTGACTAGATGTGAGTTCACATGATTTACCTACCCTCAGAATCAGACAAAAACTTCCTTCTCAGGTATATTAGAGCAATGATAGCCAATGGGAATTTCCACCTGCTTGCAAAAATGGCATTTTGTTCTGTTTGAAATAAAAATGTCTTAATAAAAATATTGGTTCTTCACCTGGAAAAAAAATCCAAGTTTTATTCTAGAAGTTTTGCAGACATTTTTTCCATTTTTTTCCATTTTAGCTCCCTTCTAAATACCACCTTTGTTCTGATTTTTAATGAGCAACAGGAGACAGCAGAGGAGCAAGAGGAAGGGGGGTTTCTGCATTCAAGATGAATATTTTTTATATTTATATTTCCCCAGGAAGCTGAAAATGGACACCTAGTCCCATGGGAAGTTTTTCACATTGGTGCACATCTCAGCCAGCACTGCCTGGGATTAGGCTATGTTCTCCTGGTAACGCAGAGCAACTCTAAGGCCCATGCAAGGTCACCCACCTGTGATGCGCCATGGCTCTGCCAGGCATCCCTCTGTGGCTGGTGTGGCAATGTGGCCTGCTGGAGGCTGAATCGTGGCTGTTAATGAGATCATTATGCATCCTCGTTAGCATTTTTTGGAAAGCAAATATGCTGCCCTCACTACTGAATTTTTCTTATGCTGTAGGTAAGACAAAATTGATTTAAATGCTTGAGACAGAGGTAAAGCCAGGGCTCTGCACATGGGCATAAATGATGGCACCAGCCAGCAACCAGCAAGGGAAACTGCTGTGGAGGTCCCTGTGTGCTGAGGGCCTGGAGGAAGCAGAAGGGGGGTCTCCAAGCAGCCCCACCTGGAGCACGATCAGACCCTGGTGGGTCCACCACAGCGGTCCTGAGTGGGGGAGCAGGGGTGATCAGATCAGCCCCAGGGAGATGGGGACAGAGATGTGACCATCAGATAACACAGGCCATCCTCAACCCAATGCAAAGCTTGGCTAGACCTTTCCAGGTGGGCATCTCTGGCTGCCAAGAAGAACAGAAGAAGGTTTCAGAAACCATTGGAGTCTGGCTGGAACGTTGTGGTTCACACAGATTACCTGTAAAGAGCTGACTCACCAGACAACTCATGAGGCCTGGATGAGCCAGCAAGAGCTTGTTCCAGTGGTCAGGCACTGGGACAGGGGTCCAGAGAGACCATGGAGTCTCTGTGCTTTAAGATTTGCAAAACTTGCCTGAACAAGACACTGAGAAACCTGTGCTAGCATTGCAGTGAGGTCTGTCTGAATTATGCTGTGATTTTACACGCCTTATCCCATTTGTGCTGGAACACATCAGCAGTGAAGTCCTTGCACAGAGCAATGCCAGTCATGTAAGATGAACAAAGTTTGCTGTTTCTACACTTCTTAAATTGGTTCAGGGAAGAAAGTGAATGTATATGAGTTACAGAGGAACACAGTTCCTCCAGTCTCCACTTTCTCTTTCTCTTCAGAGCTTTTTGTGAAGACTACAGGAACAGCATCTCTTGAGTCAGAAAGTGGTTTGAAGGGCATGGGGTTTGGTTTTTGGTTTGTTTTTTTTTTTGTCTCACACATATCCTCCCAAGGCCGGACTTCATCTTGTGGTGGTTCCAGCTGTGGTTTATGAGCACACTACCATGGAGCTGATGTATGTGCAGTGTCTTTCATATAATGGAGATCTGCATCTCTCAGACAGACTGCAACTAAGCTCATCTTACAGTAAAAGCTGTATGTCTCAGACAGGTTACCTACACCTCAAATTGCTTCAGCAGTAAGCTATTTTTACAATATCTATTCTTTAACCATTTGGGTTGACCATGTACCTGCTGCCTTCATCTCTGTGCTAACCCACACATCATGCAGCCCACAGACACACATCTGCACAGCATTGTGTTCCCCATACAGAACTGCCTGGGTAGTTGTAGAAGTCTCTCTCTTGCTTGTTTGACATCTGTGGGTATGCCCAACAGCTTTACTGAGAACATTTTTTTCCACCCAGAATTAACTGATATGCTCAAAAAAGGCCACTCCTTTGGTCTGCAAGGCCACGAATGGCCTAAGGCAGGACATTCTACACTGTGTGTCCCTGTGCTTTTCTGCACCCAAAACAGCTACTTAAAAAACATGTGGTACTTCCACTCAGCTCCTGGAACAAAGGCAGAAGAAAGAAGTTTCTTCTATATTTCAAAGCTGATTCTTCAAAAATAAAGCAAGCAAAAATTCTGACCCCAGCTGCAGTCCCACCAGTGAAACCAGTCCAGGCAGGAGAGGGGCACAACGCATTTTGCTCCCAGAGGCCATCGCTGTGCCAAGCCCAAATCCAAATAGTTCTCAAGTTGTCAGGTTTGGGTGGTTGAACTTACTAAATAAAACGCAAAACTTTCTGCTACAAACAGTTAACATAAAAATCATGGTCAAATAAAACTCCTACATTTCCAGGGAAGAATGATGTGAGCTGAACATGGCAGCTAATCTCTGTGTGGAACTCCTCACATACTTGCCCTCCTGCTCCATCAGAGCATGGCTGTGGGGCGACTCCCATGCACAGCCATAGAGGCTATCATCTGACACATCATCTCTGCTGCCATGCTTCTAGGCTGGACAAGATGGTCACATCTCTGTCCCCTTCTCCTATTGCTCCTCCTCACAAAGGTGCCACTGTGCACCCAAGCCCAGATCCAAGGACCAACTCTGTGCTGGTGACAAGGTTGCGCAACAGTAACCCAGTGCTGAATTGCAGCTTGGCTCCTAGCTGGTATCAGTTAGTGTGTGCAGAGGCTAAAAATAGAGACCCTCCACTCTCACAATGACTCAGAGATGCAGAAGGGAAACCCGCAGGCTCTGTGCTTGGCTGTCCCCTGAAAAGTTTTCATCTAAAACCTTGTTTTGACACAAACCGGCTTTTTGAAAAACAAATTAACCAAAAAGAAAAACCAAACCTCATCTCTCACCACCAAAACTGCTGGGAAGCCTTTTCTTTTTGTCTAAGTTTGGAAAAGGTCTTGGCCAGAAAAGTCTGATATTTTGGGTTTTTTTTTTTTTTTATTCTAGTTGGTAAGCCCCCTACAAGTATTTTCCTGCTAAGCTCTTCTTTGGAGACCTGTGAGAGCACATGAAATGGTAATGCAAGTGAAAAGGTATGTAAGCTCTCTGAAATTTTCATGGGAAATACCATACATGTTCCAGACAGCTCTAATTCCATCTCAGGAAGAATACATATGCACCAACTGGCCTCATTACAGCCCCACAGGGAGGTGATCCTTTAGTACTTTAACTCCCTATGTTCGGCCTCTACACTGGGCCACCAGCCAGTGCCACTCAGGTTTTGGCCATGCCATGGGTGATGGTGGTCTGGAGACCAAGGGTCCTGATGGGGAACCAGAAGAGAACTGGGATCCCATGGGGAGGTACACTGCAGTTTCAGCACTCTCTTGCCCATGAGGAGAGCAGGTCCTTCCTCCCCAGCCCTCTGTCTGCTTCGGGGTTACAGGTCATTTTAAGAATGGTCAAACACTGGGGCAGTTGCCCATAGGTGTTGGAGTCTTCATCTCCAGAGATTTTCAAAACAATTGGACAGGCCAGGTGCATGGGGAGGTTGGACTAGACACCTCCAGGGATCCTTCCAGCCTTAATTTCCAGGTTTCCAGTGTAACCCCTCTCAGGCTCTCATATCTAGTGGAGTTAGGCATGTGCAGCCTGAACTCCTGAGGGCTGTGACAAGCCCATCAGCAGAGGATCAGAGCAAGCTGTGGCAGCCAGCTACCAATCCAGCCTGCCCTCCAAGTCTCCTCTGCTTTCATTGACACCCAACTGGACTGTTTTGTCCTTCCTCCTCTGGAGGTGAGGGGAGAAGCAGCAGCTCTGGGACTCTATGAAGGAGTAAGGCTCCAGGACAAAACCACCTTGTTCATGAGGTGAGCCCATGTCCGTGCTGCCAGCTCCACTTCTACAGAGGACCTGGGCACCAAGCCAAGCTCTTCATTTCCCTACATGGTCCCCAGAGACAGGACAGACTGGACTAGCTCTGTGGTGGTGCCTGTGTTGGACTGTGGCTCTACAAGTGCTTCCTCATTGCATGTGCAGAGCTGTGGAGGTACAACCCAACCGACTCATGATGGTTGGGATGCTGAACAGTGAGGAAGCCAGGCCTCAGCTGAGAGAAAACAAAACTGCTGCCAAAGTTGGTTGACTCTGTGTTAGCAATCAAGCGTGAACTGTTGTAAGAGCTGTGTCATGGGTCTTTCATCGTGCACTTAACATACGCTAAGAGCATCCTCGCTGCCTTCTTTCCACTCTGTTGTAGCTTCAAGCCCAAGCTCCATCAAAGAGACCAAGCCCATTCCCAGAGCAGAACATGAGAAGACAGACCTTCAAACACTGCATTAAGTCCCTGCAGGGTCAAAGGCCTTAGGAAATGGTTGAGCCCTAACAGTGGCCACAGGGAGCCCAGCAGGCCAGTCCCTGTCTTAGCCCTCTGGAGAGATGCAGCTCAGAGGCCACAACAGAGCTGGTCTGAACCTGCAGCTGAAGTGGACCTTAGGGCAGCCCTGGCCTCACCGTGTGGAACTGCCCAGACAGGAGGTACAGCTGGACACACAGCTGTTTTCCCAGCTCCCACAGGAACACCAGCATGTCTCTGTGCCTTGGCTCCCTGAGATATAGGGCAAGGGGAGACAGTGAAAATGAGATCAGCTGATAGAGATGGGATGCCAGTAATTCCCACAGACAGCTGGGATGAGGAAGATCCCAGGAAGCCACCTCCCCTTCCATATCAGGACCAACTGTACCTAAACTAATAGACCATCTGCCTGTTGTCCTGGCCTGTGACCCCAGCAGGGCAGAGCCACCTGACAGCAAGGACTGCAGATGAAAACAGCTCATCCAGCTCCATCTAGAGCTCCCATGCCCAGCACTAAGAGCTGAGATTCCCCCTACACTGTGGTCTCCCAGCTGGGCAGTTCCCTTTCCAGAAACCCACCATCACTTTACCCATCCCTTTCTCATGTGTGAGGGAAGGTCATGAGGACATCATGTTGCCCTTCTCACCACATGCAGGTCACAAATGTCTCCTGCAGTGGTCACTGATCCCACAGCCTTGGTGTGGGCTTTGTCAAGTCCTGCTGAAAACCACCTGGAGCTTCAGCATGTCCATCAGGAAGGAGGTGCCCTGTCCTGAGCTCATCCTAGAGCTGACACTGCCACAGACATCTGCCAAATGTGGCATGTGAAGAAATAACATGTCATGACCACTGCTTGCAGGAGTGGCTGCTGGCTGAGAAGGGAGTGCAGAACCAATACCCCCCTTTCTGCTCACTTGTGCCAATGCCTTGCAGCCTGTCTCTGGTCAGGACAAGGCACATCCCATGCTCTTACTGGTTTCTGACTCTGAGGAACCCAGATAACAATTTCTGCTTCAAGAACAACTGAATTTTCAATTAAATAATTGAATCAGAAAATGGTTTTATAATCAATTCAGAACAAGCCACTTTCATTGTCCCTCTTTCTTACCAGCCATGTGTGGTGTTTGGGATTAGCCAGGAATATTTTATTCCAGTTGAAATGAAATTTCTGCTTTCATTATAGGTCTTTGTAACAAAATCAGGTCTTTGGTCCTTGGGAGGGTCAGTTCACTTTAACTGAGACCCCAGGGCTGAGGCTCATCTAGGACACAGGGTGTCTGGTCTTGAGTCCTGCCTCCACCCATGGGTGTCTCCCACACCAGAAGGATAGGAGATATCTCCGGACCCCTCATACCTCTCTTCTGGAGAATCCCTGTGGATCAGCTGCCACATGCAGAAATAAGATCCCTGCCCCCACGAGAAGGACGATAACCCCCAGGCTGGCAAGACTGGTCCATTATTGTGGGCCAATAAATATTTCATCATTCTTCACAAGGCAGAAAGGACTGAGACAGTCTTCCAGCCCCTGGCTCTGAACACCCACAGCAGGACAAAGACACTCCACAGCTCAGCAGTTGTGGGACTCCAGCCCCAGACATCCCATTCAGACCAAAAAGTCATGTCCAACTTCCTATGACCATCACTGGCATTTCCACAAATGCTGTACTCACTAAGAGAAAAGTCACTGTTAATAATGATACTTGAGTTGGTCAAAACACTGGGAGTTTTTCCCTCATGAGATGAAACTGTATTTTGTTTTGATCTGAATCAAGATTTTCTTTTAATCTTAGACTGTGAAATTTTGGAATTTATTGGTTTTTTCCTTTCCCCTTCCAACATGTCTGTTTTTACCTCCAAAGCTACCAACCCCCAGCATGTCCTGGT
The DNA here is from genome assembly GCA_027574665.1 of Rhynochetos jubatus. Classification (NCBI taxonomy): domain Eukaryota; kingdom Metazoa; phylum Chordata; class Aves; order Eurypygiformes; family Rhynochetidae; genus Rhynochetos; species Rhynochetos jubatus. Next base: position 1,371,212 of record CM050672.1, on the reverse strand, counting down.
TAGCTTTCTGAAGTTTGTTGGTACGGGGCAGGATTTGGATCCCCTATGAAATTGACAGCTGCACTTTAAATGCAGCATTTTTGCTGTGTTACAAATAGCCAGAATAGATATATGAGAATCTGATCTGAAATAGGGCACTGGGACAAAGGCAGAAGCGTAGTGCACCCAAAATGCTTATGACGAATAGCAGCACAGAAATGTCACTGTTCCTACACACCAGCCCATCATTAAATACTTCCACTTTCTTCAGTGATATTACAAAAATCTGTTGATGCTTTCAGCACAGCACAAAAAACTCTATCCACGTCTGCATTAAAGTGTCAGATTCATTCAGGAAGCAGAAGTGTTCCTGTGAGATTAGCATCTCTGTCTAAAACATGTTTGTGAAAGGTGAGAACACAATACTAGCACAGTACAATATTCCTGCTGCATCTTCCTGTGTTTTATTAACAGTAACGTTATTAAAATGAGATTATATGCTTTTTATTTCAATTTTGTATTTCTTAACTAACCTGAAGGAGTTTCTGGTCACTTGTGCAGAAATTTATCCTTCCTGGACCTTAAAAGAAACCTTCAAACTCAGTCCTTTAAAACTGCAGCAGAGATGTGCTGTATGATGGCTAATGCTCTGCCCTTTGGATTTAATACTGCTATCACTGGTTACCTAAATTCCCATGAAATGGTGATTCCCAGCTCTGAGCAATGCCCAGTGTGAAAGCTCAAAGAATGGAAAAATCTTATCTAAATTTCTTGATTGTAGGAAAAGAAATCAAAGATGTTGCTGAAGAGTAGCATCAAAGCAAGAACTCTTTCTCTCCCACTGAAGAGGCCAGGGTGGCTTTTCTGCCTCTCCCACCTTCTCTCCTGTCTGAGGGCAGGAAGAGACCCCCCTGGGGCTAGCGATGTCCCTTTGAAGGGTTTGAGTTAGCCTCTTACCTTTATACCATGGCATGAAGGGAACTCTCCTCCATCTAAACTACATTGTTGAAAGGTGGAGTTAGGACATCCATTATTTGGGATTACGGTAGGAACACTCATCTCTGAAGAGCTGCTCCAGTACTTTGGCAAGGTGGGTGCCCTGTGTCTCACAGTGCAGATCCTCCCCACGGTGGTGCATGTGGCCATACCACAGCCAAGAATATCTTTGGTAGGTTTAGCTCCATGTACAGGGGCCAGAAGTGGGGGGCTGAAGATCAGATTAGCTGCTCACCTATGTTAGTTATCTACAGCAGTGCCCTGAGGACTGGCTTTGGGACTTCTTGTCTTGCATTCCCAGGGAACACCTTCCCGCTTCCAGCATGGGTCAGTGACAAGCTGCCTGGCTTGCCTGTCAAACCCAAGCCCAGCTCAGTTGTTGCAGATCCACCATGCATCAAGATATGACTATAAATCCAGCACAGGAAAAGCTAAGGGAGTCTTTCTCGGTGTTCATTACCGGAAGCCATCATTTGTCTCCTTCCCCAGCTGACCCATGGGAGATAGAAGAACAATAAGTAATGCCTATAGAAGATATTCTGGGATTAGTTTAGGAACCACAGATATTTTTATCAACGGGAACTGAGTGGGTTTAGGGTGGTATTTTAGTTTTGTAGGCAGTATTCATGGACTGTGCTGCCAGTTTGTCTTCACAACAAATGTGGACAAATTAGAACTTGTCTGGGATATTAAATTTCTTGGAAAACTTGCAGCAAAAGTCTGTAAAAAAATCCTATATTCTTTATCCAGAGGAAGAAAACATAATTTGAGGTGGTTAGATCTGACTCCTGCTGAGTGACAGATGACCTGGTTCCTTTTTGTGTCTCTTCTCCAGATCTGTAAGTGACTCCAGTAGTCCCACACATGCTAGGAAGGATGTGTAGCTCTGAAGTTCCTTCTGTGTGTGTCTGCCCTCCTAGCCCACTCAGCTTACAATGTTGGGAAAGGGTTAATTTGGGGAGCCTTTGAATGCTGCTCATCCAGCAGCAAAGCAGTAGTGCTAGTCCCTCTTTCTGCTTTTTCCTTCCCAATGCCACAACCATAGAGGAAATGTGATTGCATCAGCAGAGAGGACCTGAGATGTTGCAGCTTGTGGCCACGAGCAGGATCGAACTGCAATGGTCACATTCCAGCACAGACTCTCACTGGCTCTGCTATTTCCAAGATCTGCATTTTCATCCATAGGAGACTCCTATATTTAGTAATTGTGCTAGTGGCAAAGACCCAGCCTCCAGGATGTTGATTCAGACACCCAGACACTCAGCCACTTCCTGTTTGGATGCACTAAAATTATTTGCATCATTTAAAAAGTGATGTTGGCTAAGGAAAAAAAACCATTATTGTCAGAGGAGGCTGAGAGCCGGGTTACACACCCATGCACAATGGAAAAAAGCAGAACTAATTGTCTCCATCTCCTAACAGCAGCACACACATGCAGAATGTTCGCAGGAGCCACTTTCACCATTCCTCCCATACTTTGGCACTTATATTGCCACAACAATGCAGCAAAACTCTGTGATTTCCTGCCAAGATTCATCCCTGGGCTGCTCTACCTGCCCAGACCTAATAGCATCTCCAGCTACAGATCAGGAGCAGAGACATACCCAGATGTGGTCTGCTGGCTGCAACAGGCAATAGAAAGAAATAGAGGCTCTAGCAGCTGCCCCTGCTCTGCCACCCAATAAGTTATGGCTGGTGATAAGTTTTCAATAGCAAAATGCAGCTTTCTACTGTCAGACTGTCTTTACAACCCCACTGTGGGTATAAGTGTGGCACCTGAGATGTTCATGAATTTCTGGTGACTAGAGGTCCAGGGGCGTGGATGTCTACCCTGAAGGCTTTGTGGGTGGTGACTGCGTCTTTAAGCTGGACTCAGCTCTTGTACCTAATGTCATGCCTTAGTCTGTAAAAGCCAGTGCAGCTGCTGAGTGAAAGGGCAGGCATGATTCAGTTTGGACTGACTCCTTTTGGGGAGAGTGGTGATGGAGTGGCCACCTGCCCAGCACTGCTGGTCTGAGTTGGCCAGTCTGCAGAGTCACAAAGCCTGGTTGTGCCCAAGGACTGTCTGCTGTGGCTCACACCTGGAGGGCAGTCAGGACATCTTTTGGAGGAGCTGTGGATAAGTGGAGACATCAGCTGCCCACTCAGCTATCCTAGGTTGCACATGGAGCTTTGTGGCTTCTACACTTCCAGAAGACATGTCAAGCAAAGTTTGAAAAATATTTCTTGGGAATCCTTGCAAGTGATCCCTTACCCACTGTCTGCAGGACTTGCATGTCAGGTAATGCCCAGCTGCTCCATGCTCAGCTCTTTCTTTGCTCCCAGATACACAAAAAACCACAGACCTTGTTGTGTTGAATCAGCAAGGCAAACAAGAGTCAAAAGTAGTTAAAATCTTATTTTTGCCATTGTGTTTAGCAACTGCTTCTGAATATCTGTCATGGCAGAACAAGCCTGCAAAGTCACAGACTAGGATTTCTCAGAATAAAGTTGCAATTTGATTGTTGCAATGTGTTTAAACATCAGATCAAAAGTTCCCAGTTTATGGCATCCTCGAGCTCTTCAAGTTTGAATATATTTTTTGATTTTATCATCTGGTCACAATTTTTCAGGTAAGCAGGGATTATAAAAGAAACCACCAGACTGAGAAGACAGTGATCACGCTCCAGCAGTCTAATTAACAGAGCACTCGGTGCATGCTCAGAGCCAACTTGGAGACCTGGAGCAGACTGCATAGTCCTCATGCTTCCCCATGCACCTTCAGCTGGCACCAAGAGAAATGTTATTTAGCGATCCAAAGCAATTCAGATAGATACAAATAATTGGTAAAAGGAAGGATCCAGAGCCTTTTGCTCACAGACAGGACCATGCTGCCAGCTCTCTGAGATAAGATGAGCACTCCTGCTCTTGCCACAAGGCCCAGCCAGGAGCAAACTTTCCCCATATCACAGCACTCAAAATATCATAAAATCATAGAATGGTTAGGGTTGGAAGGGACCTTAATATCTGGCCTTACAGTTTGGCAAGACACAATGTCCAAACTTAGATTCCCAGATCCACCCTAAACTGCACGCCCTGGGTGCTACCTGCACATTTTCCCCAGCATTAATCCATCCCTTCCAAAGAAAGATGGGACACTGTATTTTCAGCTTCATATGCTTTCCATTCTCCCACTACACACTGAATCTGAGAGCATGCAAGCTGGTGAGTGTTGCACAAAGCTAAGCCTTTGATTACAGAGTTGGAAACAACGTTAGAAGTATGAGAAAATGCAAATGCAATGACACAATGCAGCTGTAGAGCCAAGATCATTCTTGATTACTTTACAATCTGCTTTCTGTGGGACACCCCAGCCCATAGCTCTAGCAACTACACCTCCTGGGCACTGCCTGCAGGAACAGGATCTTTGAACATCTCCTCCCTTTTCCCATCCCTTCTCTTGCATCCATTTTCTTTCTCTGTTTGGTTCATGTTGGCATTTGATGCAAGTATGCATGGGACTTTTTCCTCCCCACCCAAGCCTCCTTGCCCTTGCAGACCTCCTGACTTCTGTGTTGAGTTCACTCCTTCAAGCTTCAAACACCTTCTTGTTGCCTGCAGGATGGTCACACTATTTAGTAAGTCTCAAGGACCCTGCATCTCTCTCAACACACTTGCAGTTTTCTTCACCACTCTTATCTGCACCCATGCAACAGTATCAAGAGCAGGTACATCAGCTAAGAGATGGTCTTCAGCTTCCCCACTCCTTCTGTAAGTCTGGGGGCTGCACCATTCCTCTGAGTTCTAACACAACACTACCTAGCAGCTTCAAAATTGAGAGGCTGGGGATATTCCTGGGGCTTTTGAGCAATTAAGCTATGCACTGACTTTGCAGGACTCCTAGGCTCACAGCAGCCCAGCACCAACAGCAGAGAGAAGCCAACAGGGCCGCAGCTCTACATGGGTCGCTATTGTTGCCATCCAGTGTCAAAACTTGTCTGTATAAGAGTGAAGGAAAATCCAAGACCCAAGGTCAAAGCAAATCAGGCCTGGAAGCAACAGCTCACAAACAGCAAACTCTTTAAAAAGCATGCATTGTGTTTTCAGCTGTGTTTTAACACTCAAGACCCACTGACACCAGGCAGCCCAGCAGCTCAGCCTGAGAAAAGTTGGAGTACAGACCTGGGGGTGGAAAGGTTTCAAGGGGTGGGGGGAGGGGAATGTGGGAGGGTGTGCTTGTGAGTTTCACAGGCACTCTGTGGGGTTGTTTGTTGAAAGGACTGCAATTGATTAAGAAATCATAGAATCATAGAATGGTTTGGGTTGAAAGGGACCTTAAAGATCACCTAGTTTCAGCCCCCCTGCCATGGGCAGGGACACCTTCCACTAGACCAGGTTGCTCAAAGCCTCATCCAGCCTGGCCTTGAACACTTCCAGGGATGGGGCATCCACAGCTTCTCTGGGCAACCTGTTCCAATGCCTCACCGCCCTTTCCGTGAAGAATTTCTTCCTGATGTCCAATCTAAATCTCCCTGGTTTCAATTTAAACCCATTACCCCTTGTCCTGTCACTACAGGCCCTTATAAAAAGTCCCCCCCAGCTTCCCTGTAGGCCCCCCTTCAGGCCCTGGAAGGTGCTATAAAGTCTCCCCAGAGCCTTCTCTTCTCCAGGCTGAACAAGCCCAATTCTCTCAGCCTTTCTTCACAGGAGAGGTGCTCCAGCCCTCTTGATTATTTTCGTGGCCCTCCTCTGGACTCGCTCCAACTGGTCTATATCCTTCTTATGCTGAGTGCTCCAGAGCTGGACACAGTACTCCAGGTGGGGTCTTACGAGAGCAGAGTAGAGGGGGAGACTGCACTCCCTCGCCCTGCTGGCCACACTTCTCCTGATACAGCCCAGGATACGATTGGCTTTATGGGCTGCCAGTGGACACAGCCTGCTCATGTTCAGCTTTTCATCCACCAGCACCCCCAAGTCCTTCTCTTAGGATAATTATGCAACCTGCTGATTACAGAGAAAGAGGTTATTAATCCACCAGGCAGATCCAGCAAAAGCCCTGTCAAAGCATTAGGGGAGATGCTGTGGAGAAGAAGAAAGGCTGCATAAATGGCTGCACTCGTAACCAGCAAACCCACTCCTCTTTGGGGCTAGGAAGCTCTGGGACTCATTCAGTCATGTCTCCAGGACCAAGTGCCATGTGCAGGAGTGTGCAGTGCATGCAGCGCTGGTCACACACACACAGAATCACTAAGGTTGGAAAAGACCTGTAAGATCATCTAGTCCAACCGTCAACCCAACACTACCATACCCACTAGACCTAGTCAGATCACACCTGATTGCCAGCTGTCTTTGCGGTACCAAGGATTAAAGTGATTCAGCCTCTGATTTGATCCAGGCATCCCCTGGAGACCCCTTTCATGAGATTTCTCTCACCATGGGAGAACCATGTCAGCTGAGGGTCCCTTTACAAACCATAGTAGTGTCCAACTCCTCTGTTGCACCTGTTAAGACCAGGGTTCAGTCTGATATTAAGACACACATGAGGTGTCTTCACCAGTTCACGAAGTTTAGGGGGAGGTTGATGGTGACAGCTTTGGGGTGAACTGACCTTGTCTTGTGTTTTTTTGCTGGCTTTAAATTAAACAGGTCTTTCACAGCAATCTCTGAAGCCTGGACACCAGCTGATGGGGAACACCCACCCTGACCCCTAGATGTAGGTGTCTTGATCACAAGCTGAATCTGATCCCAGATGTTATAGGAGAGGAAAGCACCTGGGTGCACTGCCCCCTTCCCAACCTGTGCCTCTCGTACCACATCTTGCACAGACCCTATGATACATTGTTGACAGCAAAGCTCCTGCTCACACCACAGGCACAAGTTCAGAGCAGAGGTACAAGCCAACTGCTGTCTTACCCCAAGGCTTTTGGTCATTTGGGCAGTCTCTCCAGGCAGGAGAAGGGATGCTCAACTAGAGCCCCATGTGCCCCAGGCTATCCAGGTGCAAATGGGGCATTGCCCATCACCCCTTCTGCCCAAAGGACTTTCTATGCAAGAATCACACAGCAGTGTCTGTTCACTGGGACCAAATAGCACATGAAGACAAAAGGAAAACCCAGACCCACCATGGGGATACAGTAAATGGCCGAGACACCTCCACATCTTGGCATGTCTTGGCCATAAGAAGCATTGGATCATTATCCCCCCCTTGGCCAGAGCCCTGCAAGCTCTAGAGGATGGGCAGATTACCTGGTCCCATGCCTGTCCAGTTAATCTGTGCTCAGTTTCTTTATCCTGTGTGTCTATATATAACCTCCCCATTGGCCGGCTGCAACCACTGGTGGGGGGCAGCACACACCAAGGGAGTGGGAGGGTAGGAGAGATGTTCAGGGAACATCTCTGTTCAGAGATGAGCAGCAGCTCAGCCACTGTGCCAGGCCTGACATCATTAAGATGTGTGGATGTGCCAGGGGAGGAGGCAGCAAGCAGCCCCACCTGCCCATTCACACAGGGAGGGATCGCAGGGGTCTGCACCCCTGGCACTAGGCTGGTTTGAGTGGGGCTGGGTGGTCTTGCATGCAGCCATGGCTAAGTGGGGCTCAGCATTTAAAACAGTCTTGGAGCAGGCTGGAGGTGCAATGAGATGCAGATGCAGGGCAATAGAGGCTGGGTCACTTTCACTTATAACGGTAATAAAAATGAGGGATTTGCCTTTCTATAAACAATGTGGGAGTGTCAGCACCAGACTGGAATAGAAGAGATGGCAGGGACAAGTGATGGGACCTGTCCCATCATAGGGCTGCTGGGCAGGATGGACACAGGGGCTACGGCTGGGAAGGGATGGAGGAGCTGCTGGCAGGGACATGCCTCTGGGTTAGTGCAGAGCAGGAACTGGGGTCCCACATCAGACCCTGCTAAGAAGCAGCTGGAGAAAGCTTCTGCTCATGGGGTGCTTCCTGTTGGAGGAAAAAGAGGAGAAATCACAGTTCTCCATGCTGTCAGTATGGTGTTTTAGAAAATTTCCTTTCATCTTCCTAGGTGTGTTGTACATTGAAGTATCATCCACCTCCTTTGCATGTGCTCTGTACCCACTTGGACTTGCCATTTTTCAGCTTGCTTCTCTGATGAAGCTCAGACAATACACTCAGCGCTCACATCTTGATTTGCTTTAAAAACCCACCATATTGTCACTTCCCCTGGATTTGTCAGGGGAAGCAAATGCAGAGTAGGTCTGCGCTGCACAGCTCAGAACACGCTGTCCTCTGGAGGTCCACCCCATCCTGCAAACCTCCCATTGCTCCCAGACCGAAGGGAAAGGCACTGCACTGGGATCCAAGTGCTTGTCACAGACCTGAGCAGACCATGGCAGGAGCCCCACCAAATCCTGGGGTCTTACACCACAATTCACACAGGGTTTGTGCCACTAATTTAAATGAATTTTAAAAATCCTGGTAGCAGAAGAGGTATGGTTGTGCCCATTGTGACAGCCCCATTTAAAGTAAAGAAGTCTAAAATACCCTCACAACAGAGGTAATAGTTCAAAACACAGAAAACCCACCAAAACTAAAACAACAGAAAATGGGCATTCAGCTTCTCTGTAAATCAAAATGCTGGAGTTTTGTCTATCATCAGAATTATTTCCTAGATTACCTTTCTGCTGTGAGCAGGCATCTCCCCTCAAACAATGACAAATTTTATGGATATCACATTCAAATTAAAATAACCAATTACATTGAGCAAAATAAATCAAAATGCTATAACCAAAAACCTTTCAGCATCTCCAAAGCATTCTCATCTTTCATTTCTTTTTCCTCTAGCTACAGAATTGTGACAGTCTTGCAAAAAATTCCTGTCCACTCAAACCTACATTTTTATTTTTGGTTAAATAAAATATTGGGCAAGAGGAAACAACATAGATTTTCAAGTGGTTAGTGAAGACTCTGCTTGCTGCTGTCTAAATGGTATAATTTAAAGCCATTTCATATGAGGGATTCACACATCCTTTCTATCCTCAGGAATATTTTACTTCCATTCTTTTTCACTCTTTTCTCCTCTGCTTGCAAATCCAAGACCATCCCGCCTGATGGGATGCAGTTGGTCTTTGTATTAAGGTAAACTGAAACAAAATACTGTTTAGTTTATGCGCAGGGACAATCAGAGCTTCTAGTACCAAGGTCTTATTCCAGGGAGATCTGTACAGGTAGAGGAGTGTGACAAACAGGGAGTTTGTCACAGGTAGGAGTTCAATTTGAGCTACCATAAATATGTCCGTTAGAATCTGACAAACAGGAAAACAGCTGGACATCCTGACTCCTGCCCCTGTGCATCTGTTGGGAGACACTCAAGTGTGTGCATGAGCCACACAGAGCCAGCTGCTGCGAGAGTTCATATTTCCCACATTCCTCTGGGGAGAAGAAAGCTGGAAGAAACATGAAGAGCTCTGGCAGGAGGGGTCAGGAGAGGCAAATCTACTCCAGGGAGGAAAAACTAGAACAAGGGATGGGAGCAAACCAGGAGGACAAGAATAACCAGGGCTTCTTAACCAGTAGCTGAGTCTTGTGAGTGTGCAGCAACCCCTGAGCCAACAGATTTATTAGAATAACACGGAAAGCAGTGGCAGTGCTACCTGCTTGCTGCCTCAGCAGTGCCGGGTGTGTTTTGCTGGTGAGTCTGTTCTCAGAAAAGCCTGGCAGAGATGCCTGATGTATCCTGCAAAGCAATGGATACAGCCTGAGTCTGAGGGCTCCCAAACCTGCATGGAAGTGCTGAGACTCTCCAAATGTTCCCTACCAGTGTCACAGCCTGGTCAGAGGACTGGATCAGCACCAAATCTCAAGAGATGAAGACCTGTCCTGGCCATCCCATTCCAAGATGGAGCAGTTGGCCTGGATGTAATGACCTTCTAGAGAGACATCTCAAATCACCATTACAATGGAGTGGAGATGAACATGGGTCAGTGGTGGTTCACCACAACTCAAATACCTTACAGAAACCATAGGGCAAATGAGGAAGCCAAACTCTCCAGCTCAGGTAAACAGGGGGACTCCTCTCCAGCAATGATCACTCTGCTCCCCAGGCTGCTGCTACAAGAGATCCCTGTCTGGATCAGGCTGCCCCTGATCTGGACAGAGAAGGTGGAGTGCATCCTTGGGCTCAAAATACACCACTGGCCTCTGGCTGCACCTTAGGTCTGCTTTTGTCTGTAATGGGAAGCAAAATGGATGTACATGCCATTAATTTCTTGCTCCCTATAGCAGAAAGCAATGGTCCAGCTTTGCATCACTGCTGATGGAGCAAGGCATTGAAGCAGCAGCGGGTGCAGGATGGATTGATGCATTACATAGTTCCCAGGGGACTGGCAGTGGGGTTTCTATCACAGCCATATTCTGGTAGGGTACATCACAGAACCATCTGGTGCCTGCCTTCACAGCCAGCATAAGGGCAATCAGAACAGGGCTTTCAGCATCGATGTAAATGCACCACAATGTTCCGGGTCAGAGGGAGACAAGTCTTTTCGTATTACGTGCTCTGAAAGTGGCCCTGATCCATTAGGGAAAGGGACAGGACAGCCAGGAAAGGAAATCTGTGTCCAATTGCTTCAACAGTCCCCCCTGACATGCTGCACCAAGCCATGTCCCTCCACACTTAATGGTGGTTGGAGAAGGGAGGGATGGTGATTTCTTATAGCATGGGTCTTTTCATTGCCTTTCAAGAAGTCCCCCACTACCAACTGCCTCCACTGATGCAACCCGGCAGAGCTCAGCATAGGTCACCACCTCTGCCACTTGTGCTGTGTGACATAAATGGGTTTGCTGACCCTAATGCTTCAGAGCTTATGGCTCCTGATCCAGGTAGTCTCAGGACAGCTATCCTGCTTGACTTCCTGCCAGAAAAATTAAGTAAGAAATGCAACTTGGGGGCTCAGAGAGCAAAATGACTTTGTGGTCCTGCCCTCCCTTCATGACTGGCATCAAGCAGGGTGAGCATGTGCCCTACCCTCTCTTGAAAGCACTGCATCTGCTTCCTCCCTTGCTTCTCTGGAAACAGAAAAGTCACACACTGGCCTATGAGCAAGTGCTGTGTGAGGGTTGAGTAAGAGGCGCTGACTGCGTCTGCCTGGGAGTCAGCAGGTAAGTCAAGAATTTCCCCAGTATGTCTCAGCCTTGGAGTGGAGTGAGAGGCAGTGTTGCAACACCTCCTACAAGCTCAGAAGATGCATTAAAGAAGTTCACAGGATGGAAGCACTTCTTCTAGGCCTGTTGCATAATCCAGATAAGTAGATACGCCTGTCATATTTGCACAACACACTGTCCCTTCATTGGCCTTGTTACTGGTCTTGTTTTGCAAAGCTTAGTTCAGGGGATCTGATGGATTGAGGACACCTTTCAGGTCATCTATGAAGGGCAGCTTCTCATGGAAAGACTGTGGCAGTGCAAAATCACCATGGGAAGAAAATAGTGACCTGCCAGAGATGAAATAACCTTTGCACAAAGACACAGATGCACACAGCTTGGGCATATTCCCGATGGACTATTTATTTGACCTAAAAAGTGCAGGATGTGGGGATTGTGTAATGGCATGGCTCGGGTGTCAGGGAAAAAGCTGGGACACAGTTAAATGCATTGATTGATCATAGACATGATCCAGAGTCTGCTGGGAACTGTCCTGCTTTGCTTACTCCATTCTCTGGGATTTACCAGGCAGCCCAAGGCCACAGTAGCATCTACCCAGCAAAGAGATGGCATCACCTTGTACTTTCCTTTGGGCTGTGGGTGCAGGGAGGATCCAGGTAGCAGGCTTCAGGGATGTGCCCTGAGCACAAGGGCACAGAGCAGAGAAATCAGTTCTGTACTCTGGGCACTTGCAGAGTCCTTCATCAAGCCAACAAGCAGGGGAAAATGTTGTGCTGAACACTGGCCTTCCTTCCAGAAGCTTTCTGCAAGCAAGTCCCACACCTCTCACTGAAAGGGACCTGGGTGGTCAGAGCAGGAGGCTCAGGACTCAGTGGGACACTGCTCATAGCTGCCTTAGCCCCACACATTGAGCACAAGCCTGAACTAACAGACTGGGGGGCAGAGTGGGAGGGATGCAGGAACTTTCTGCCCCAAGGACCCCAGCCTGGTTCCAGGTCACACCAGATGGGCCTTCACCTACCAGAGGAATGCAAACCTCTTCTCCACCTCTCAGTTCAGGGCTTGGGATGTCTTGTTCTTGGGTGCAGATTCCTTCAAGGATCTGCAATATTTCTAAATTGCCACAGAGCCCAGGAGGGACTAAATTGCTCCTCACACTCTTTAAAGATGTATAGATGCCCTGTGTCTGTGACGATTGAGAGACAATCAGTTCCAGCCCACTCATTCTGTGGGAAGATCACAGGGCTTTCTGTGCTCCAAGCCCTCTGGTCATCCCTCAGTGCTTTAGCAATGGAGTTTTTCTCTCCCTCCTGAGTTGCTTTGACTTGTTACCAGGCCACAGCCTGTTGGCAACATCCATTCAGGTTTCCCCCCTCGGGTGCTCACTGCCACTGTGCAGGGCTTGCAGGGAAAACATGCTTCATGTGCAGGAACACAGGGTCAGGAGACACAGGATGGGATGAGCAGAGCTAGTGCCTCTGCAGCTCGCAGCCCTGCTCCCCGGCTGAGTCACCACTGCACTATTTATACTGGGGTGAGGGGAGAGCAGGGGTGACTGGCCCAGGGGAAAGGCTTTCCATGCTGTGCTTCCTGCCCCTGCCAGGAATGTGCACCTTATGACTGACTGCCTGTAAAGCCACCACTCCTGCCCCTTCCTTCTGCATCTTAACCAGGAAGCATCTCTTCTAGTTGCTCTGTTCCCAACCTCAACCTCATCTGCCTGCCATGGACACAGCCTGATCCTGGATAGATGTTTTGTCCTCTTGTAAAATCATAGTACCATGCCTACAGCCTGGGGCAGTATGTGCAGGAGTGTGCAGAGATAGAGAAAGAAGCCATGGCAGCATTTCTCTGGACGAGGGGAGGAAACAGAACCAAGCTCTCTTGTGGTGTGGGTACAGATAACTCCCCCATCTCCCCCGAAATCTCTTCCTGGGGAAGTGTCAAGCGGCCAAGCAAAAACTGGCAAAAGAAGGGAAGGAGTTGGCATAAGTGATGGTAAAACACTTTCCGCTCATTGATTTTCTTTCTTGATAGGAATTGTAGTGCAATTGTAAGATTGCAAAATCCATGTTTGGGATTTTTTTAAAATGCTAGTTCTGGATTTCTAATCTTGAGCTGGCCAGAGAGCCACATTGAAATAACAAAAGACCCCTTGTTTTCCTGAGAGGGAAACTATAGGCTTGTTTGTTTTCTTTCAACATCAGAAAGTCAGCTCTTGTATGTCTAACTTGTTGAATTTTTGGATGAAAGAGAGAAGGTGGTTTTGTAGCATCAAATGCTCCAGGAAAACGTAGTCCTATTGCTTGAGATGTAACAAAACAGTTAAACATGTCAGTCATTCTCTGTTTCACTCAATGAGTAAATAAACATCAGGGAGAAAAGGTTAGTCCTTCAAGTTTCAGTGCTCATCAGTGAGGGTCAATTGAAGCTCATTTTCTGCATGTGGGACCCCTAACAAGTCCTATAGGAAAAACAAGAAATGTCAGATGTGACCTTCCTGGCAAATCAAATGTGAAAAACAAGGAAGCCAAACTAGGCAGGCTTTTTAAGGAAGCAAAAAGAGGGCACAGCCCATTTATTTTTCCTCAGCAGATCCTCTCTGAGGTCATTGTGCTATTGTAAACTATATCTCAGTTTGGCTGGTAACAGATTTTAATACCAGCTCTCAGCAGCATTAGTCTTGTGTGGGTCTAAATTCATCCAGAGGACCAGAGCTTTGGAGACAGAGGAATGAACCTCTGGTTGGCTGTGGACATCTGTGGTTGGGGATCACAGTATTTAATCACAACCTCCTGGTCCTAGTTTCATCTGTACTTGAAATACAGTGTCTGTGGACCCAGGAAACAGCCCAACTTTGTGCTCAAAGGAGCCAGAGGTCTTTTATGGCTTTCCTTTATGAGGATCCAGCTTCCAACCAATAAGCGCAGAGGGGTGCAAAAATACATCTCCTGGTAACTGCACACATTTTCTTCCCTCTTGGTTATGTCCCTTTTCAAAGCCTCCCCAACTGTCGAGGTGTTTTATGCTAATTCAAGTTGTGGCAGTCCCATCCCAGAGGAAAAAGCCAGGAGGGGATATCTAAGTCACCCCAAACAAACCACAAAACACAGCCTAGATGGGAGGGATGGACATGGAGGTCATCTAGGAAGTGCAAGTCTCCAAGGCTGGTTTCTGCATCTCAGAGTTTACTTGAAGTCTTATGGTCACAAGACAGCATGGGGTTCATGCACTGTTGGCCAGACCAAAATGAGGTGTCTGGCTAGGAAGAGATGGACTGTGTCCTGGTCTCCCTGTTGATAAAGGTCAGTGTGAAGAGGCTTCCAGAAACTGAAAGCCACACTTTGCCAAATAAACCTCACACCATGTGTGACTTGCACTCAGCTTTCACAGCCAGGATGCAGGCTGGCCATGCTCTGCCTTTGCTTGTGTTGCCACAGTTGCCTTCTTCTGCCTTCCTGATTTCTACAAGTGTTTGCCTCATGTTGATATGTAGTAAGAACATTTGTGAGGATTGAATACACAACTCCTCTAGTTGGAGGCTGTTGTCATGGACAAGCAGTGGCAAAACTCACATAGCCATGGCAAACAGCCCAAGGGACCAGAAAGCTGCAGCAGGGGCACCATGGGCATTACTTTTCCCAGTGGAAAGGTTTGGATCCCTAATGGGAAACAGACAGTAGTGTCCTGCTTGCTGCCCATGATGTTGTGATACAATCAATAAATGACCACACAGAAGGGAAAGATTCAATACACAAGATAAGGCAGGAAGGATGGTGTTCTGAGATCCAGTAGCCAACACCTAGGCTTGTTCTCAGACCCACAGGAGAAGCTGCATGTCTAGCTTCTCGGACCATGGCCATATTTTTCAGCAGGAGCCAACCCATCATAAGCCAAGCCAAGACCAGAGGCTGGTGTAGTCATAGCTCCCACATTGCCACAGGAGACATTGGGGGCTGCCTGAAGAAGCCCAGCAACATTTTCACTCCTCACATACTGCAGAATGAAGAGTTAAATTCTCTGCCTCTGCAAGAGGACAGAGGCAGCTCCCAGTCATGGCCATCTGCTGTCATTCACACGAGCCATGCACAGGCACCATTGTGTTCTCCATTTATTCCCTTTGACACAACCAGTACTGCCAAGATCACATATAACAGAGGATCATAGAATCATGGAATGGTTTGGATTGGAAGGGACCTTAAAGATCATCTCGTTCCAACTCCCCTGCCATGGGCAGGGACACCCTCCACTAGACCAGGTTGCTCAAAGCCTCATCCAGCCTGGCCTTGAACACTTCCAGGGATGGGACATCTACAGTTTCTCTGGGCAACCTGTCCCAGTGCTTCCCCACGCTCTCTGGGAAGAACCTCTTCCTGATATCTAACCTAAATTTCCTTGCTTTCAGTTTAAACCCACTACCCCTTGTCCTGTCACTACAGGCCCTTGTAAAAAGCCCCCCCTCCCCCAGCTTCCTTGTAGGCCCCCTTCAGGTACTGAAAGGCTTCAATAAGGTCTCCCTGGAGCCTTTTCTTCTCCAGGCTGAACAAGCCCAGTTCTCTCAGCCTTTCTTCACAGGAGAAGGGCTCCAGCCCTCTGATCATGGAGGAGCCATTCTCAGCATGCATGGGAGCTGAGCTCAAGGGGAGGAGAAATATTTGCTTCCAGGAGAGGGTCCTTCCCTCCTTGCAGCCAGGAGGGTGCTGTCTCCTGGAAAATGTCTCACTCAACTGCAAGTGGTTGCTGCCATCATCCAGCCAGGCTATGGCCTGTGTGCTAATAGCTGTGTGTGAAGCAGCCCTGCCTACTTACCTGGGTCTCCATACAAGTAAGAGTGTTCGTACACAATGAACATCCTCTGTTTGCAGTGCATCAGTCTCCAGCAGCAACACGCTGTAGTTCAGCAGTCTATCTCCTCACAAAAAACAATAATGCAGGAGCAGTCCCAAGAAGTCCCAAGAGTCTCTGCACCAAACCTGGCCAGAAGTTGCCCACCTGAAATGTGTTGTTGCACATGGGTGGGAACAGAAATTGCAATTGGTGGAGGGAAACAAACCAAGCCACATGCAAAATAAAATGGGAGGCTATTTTTTGAAAATGGCAATTTATACTTCAAAAGGTTTTTTAAACTCTTGGAAGGGGATAAAGTATTTATAAATTATTCAATTGAAATGCTTAGATTAATTCAAATCAAATATTTTTTAAATGGCCTCTTCCATGAAACTTTCCAGAGTTTCTCCTAATTCAAACAGGAAATGGTTTTCCATACCCATAAACTCATGGAATGGGAAGTGAAATCTAGTGAAAATCAGCTGAAAATTATGCCTCAAAATCATTTGGCAAGCAAGTGATCAATGTTTTTGAAAAAAACAAGTCACACCAAAGAGAATCAAGATGGGAAAAGCAAGCTAAACTCATACCAATGAATTCAGCTTCAGTTTGTGCATCATTCCCCCTGACTAGAGATTGTTTTCTGGAAGTCCTTGCTGTGCAAACAGCTGCAGCTCCACAGTGCAGGTTCTTGCTCCTCTCTCTTAGCTGTCTAGCATGCTGCAGACCAGAAGGAGCCCTTAGATGAGTGGTGGCAATGGAGACAGGTAAACTTCAGAAAGCTGAGGCACACAAACAGGAAGTGATGGGGGCAGGGGACATTGATGCTGCTGCTTTTCTTCCCGTGTCTCACCAGAGCAGTGCACAGTTCTGGTGGGGCAGAGGGCATTACTGATGGTCCCGTTGGAGCTAGGAGACCCCTTGCTGAAGGACCACATTGCTGACATCTGCCCCACCATCCTGCTTATCCCACCAGCTCCTTGGATCCCCCTTACTGACCCCTTCCCATTACATCTCCCACTTGCCAAAGCCACCAGACTTTTCAGACTCATTCAGGTCAGGAGTGAATTGCCTCTTAGGAAGAACAGTCCAATGCAACACATGGGGAGCAACATTTCCAAGGTATCCCAGAAATCCAGTTAATTTCCCTGCATCCAATGAAGAAGCGCTTCAGAAATTCCCTGGCGAGGTTACCCGGGAGTCTGAAATACCACGCCTATTGCCCTGGTTTTGATATCCCTTGCAGGGTAACTATCATGACTGCTGGGACCCCTCCAACTCTGTGCTGACAGTGTTTTGCAACCCAGATATTCCAGCAGGAGAGTTGTTCCCAGAGGCAGTGTCTGTGCCAGTCAGGCAAAGCAGCTTGTTAGATGCCCTTGTCTAACTTGATTCAAAACAAAGCAGAAAGGGAGCCACAGTGAGTGGTGGGGTCTTCAGCCTGTCAGCCCCTGCACAGTAGGTTTCATTCCCCACCTCCATGCTGCAGCTCCACAATGGTATTTTAAACAGTCCCGGGTACTGACCTAGAGGAATGGAGGTACAGGAGCCTTTCAGAGGAATTAGCCAGCAGGAGCTGAACAACATGGCTTTATGCCATGATGCTGAGCATTTACAGCTCAAACACTGACTGAGGCTCAAATGTCTTACATTCTAAGTAAAATAAACCACAACTAGAGCTTAAAAGGCAGCTGACAGCATCTCCAGCTAAGACAGTTGGAATCTTGAGTGAATGCAATGAAGATGTGCAGAGCTCAGAGGAGTCTTTTCCTGTGTGTCTTCTGGTTTCAGTATTTTTCAGTTAGCTCTGGAGCAGAGCATATGAAACTATAGAGACATCTGAACACAACATTCCACGTAAAAATGAAACTAATGAACCATATCTTTTTTTAAAAGAGGGTAGTAACAGCGGGTAAAAACAAAATAGCTTGCTGCTCCTTTGAGGCTAAGGAGCCAGTCTTGCAACACTGACATATGGGGGAATGCAGACTTGGACAACCAGCTTTTCATGCCCCAACACAACAGCCAGCACCAAGTGTTCCCACATCATTCCCAGCTGGTTGGTGCTCGCAAAGTCCTCCAGTCTGGCAAAGGAGAGGCAGTGGGTCATGCCTTACTCACCATGGTCATCTCAACATAGCCTGGTCTGGTGATCTGCTACTGACTGGAGTCACCAGTGGTTCTCTGGACCTCTTCTGGATTAAGATGTAGTGCTTTCTATCACTGACAGCCCAAGGTCATAGGTGTTAAATAACTGTGGTTTTCACCATTCTTGCTGGGACTGTCTCAACTGATCATAGTGTCCCGACAGCACTGTCTGATGGGATGGGTTTTATATGGTCCCTTCCTTTCTCAGCACTGAACAAGGAACACCTGCCATGTTCAGCTCTCCTAGGCAGGTAAATCTCAGGACTGCACAGTGAGAAGGAAAGGGGAAGATCAAGCCAGGCAGTGACACATTATTCTCCTGTACCTCTGCAGGTCAGTAATAGGCAGAGGGGAACATCATCAGCAAGTGGCCAGCATGGGTGAAACTGCTCAGCCTGTCAGCTGAAGAGTATCCACTGTATTACAGAGAGGCAGGATCCAAATCAGGCAGCTCAAGAGCAGAGCACACCAAGCATCCACACTGAGTTCAATGTAAGACAAACAAGAGAAGATCAAGCCCTGCACTTGGAAACAGCTGCAGGAACCACAGCAGATGACATTGTTTTGCAGCTGTCAGTGGAGTATGCATGGCACAAAGAAAATGCCAGCAGCACCGTCAGTGAACAAACACCCCTGGGAGCAGCTGGCCTGGGTGGTGCAGGAGGTGAATGGGGAGGAAAGCAGAGACCCTCTCATGGTTGAGGTGAATTTAGATGCTGGAGCCAGGTGGCTCCAGAACCAGTGACAGCAGCACTAGAAGGGGAGCTGGGTCAGTAGAAGGCCATGAGGGTAGATTCATGGTAAGAAGCATGAGCTGCCTTCGTAAGAGGACAACATGAACTAAGTTTCTGGCTGTATGACACAGCTGATTAAAAAAGATATGGCTTGTGTTGGTACCAAGAAAACACATGGCAAGGCACCCCACAGTGAGAAGCAAGGGATCAGCATGCACAGAAGTTTAGGATGTTGTCCATGGATGGAGAAGATTCCAGCAGCTACGAAAGGACTATAAAGCCATTGTCCATACCACACTTTGCAAAAAAAGCTGGATTTCAAACAACTCCAAAATGAGTCCATCAGGACTTATCTCCCCACTGCTGGCAAAAAGGGACAACCTCATTCAGTGCATCAGCAGTCCTGCTGGTGCTACTACATCTCCTGCTGGCCTTGCTCTTTCCTCTACTTCAAGCATTGCATATAGCTCAAAAGATTAAATAAATGCATAATAAAGGGAAGATTTTGGTCACAGGGAGAGGACTGTGGGGGCACAGCCAGTACCAACTATTTTTCCGTGCCTCTTGCAGCACTGCATGTTGAGGCAGGTGCACTTAGAAAAACAGACCCCATGTTTGTGCACTTTTAAGACTGTTATCAAGCTGTGTTTAGGACCCAGCAGGAAACTGAAACTCCTTTTTATGATATGGAGGCTACTAATGTCTAAGGAAATTACATTTTATCTAGTTAATAACATCAGAGCTTGACCAAGGATTCCAGGCAGGTCTGGGTTAAACAACCCAATCAGCAATATCCATAAAATGAATGTAACATTTGCGAATTTCAAGGAAGCAAAAGGTGCAGAGCAGTCACACGTGGATGAGGGCTGCCTCTCGGCCTAAAGATGGCACGGAGAAGCCTTGGTCTGCAGGGATATGCAGCCAATCATCCCAGCAACTTGGGAGTCTGGTGATGGGGAGTAATCAAAGGAGGGAAGCAGAGGGGTTCCCTGCAAGCCCCTAGCCTTTAGAACTCCAAGAGCATAAGCAGACTGATGCTGCAGGTGGATTGGCTTGGTGAAGCATCCCCATAGCACACCACAGTCCGCAGACCATTCCCTAACAGCAGCAGAGAGTCAGTGTGCATAGCTACGTTCTGGTTTGTATATACACATATATAATTTTATTACAGAAAGTTATGGTCAGCTGAAACTGCCCACAAACCATTTAATCCATATGCCCACAAGGTCTTGGTTAATGCCCCTACCCTGGACACTTATGGGAAAATGCCTTCACTGCAAGAATCCTTTGTAATTTAGCACACTCTAAAGGACGTAATTTAGCACACGTTAGAGGACGTGGTCATGCTTTGTGACTGCACAGATCCAGTCCAGCACTAGACAGACAGAGTCGGCACTGGAAGGCTTGTTTAAAGGCTAGACTGCCATGTGACTGCGTGCATAGGTTGAAGAAGTTTGCAAAGCCATTTGGCTTTATTTGTATCTCTGCTAATCTCTGGTGCACCTTACTTGCATCTGAGGTAGGTATCCAAACCCTGCCTGTCTACCAGAAGTCAGACTCCAGCTGCATCCACCTGTCACCTGCTCATGTTTTCATCTATCTATAGAAACAAAAATGCAAACAACCACAATTAGAAATGGCCATGGAGGTCACTGTGGAATGCAAAAATTCCGTTTGCAGCACAAAGCTCAATGCAAGATCATTTTAGGAGGGGAAAGTGGTTTTTATTTTTGACAAAGGTGATTCAACTCACACTCAGTCTCTCACAGGTTTCACTCACTCATTCTTTCATGCTCACATACCAGCACCAAGATGTGTGTGCCCAAGTAGCCTGGTCAGGACAACTTGTGGCTACATGGGAAATAAGGGACAGCAGCTCTTTATTCCTCATCACAGCTCCTGGATTCTTCGTGGGTGGCTATTCAGTGGATCAAGGGCATGCCTCTTGTACCTTTTCGAAACTGACAGTGACTGGGATATTTTGTCTCTTCGTCCTGTCCTGCCTCTGTGAGTCATGAGGAAGGCTGCTGATTTACTCAGGCTGGTTGGGCTACTTTCTGGGTGTAATCTTTCCTTTATTTTAGACTGTCCTTTTTTTACTGCTCCAGATGCCTTGAGAAGTTTCATGGGAATTGCTCTGCTCTTGATGACCTGCTGATCTAGCAGATCAACACATGCCATTCTTTTAATCTTTCTTCTCACTGCTTCTCCTGCTGTTTTCACATCCAGACTTCCCTATTCAGGGAAATTTCAAGTTTTTGTTACAAATCTCCACAGTCTGAGCTGAACTCCAAAACAACACCACATTACAAAAATCCCTAAAAGCACAGCATGCTTGGGTTGCTCATTGCATTGCTTAGAACATGAACAACCACAACACCGTTGTCTCCTAGCAGCTCCTTGTAAAGCTTCAGCATCAGCATTAAAATATTATTTTAGCCCTTCATTCTCTCTGCAGAATGATGGGGAGGAGTGGGTGAGTGGGGGGGTGCTGCACATCAAGAGAGGATAGCACGAAACTGTCTTGTTTGCCATGATGTCTCCTTTGAAATTACTCTTTTCCCCAATTTGGTAGATTCCTGAAAAAGTTTCACATTTGCTTTGTAATATTGTGTTGGGGCTCTGCAGCTTTTAAAGTAGATCCCCTTCATGTTTATTTGGATTCATGTATGGAGAGAGAAAATCTGGTTTACCTAAAACAGATGAGATTTGGCACAAATCCTATGACCAGGAAAGGCTCTGCAAACGCATATACAGTCTAGTGATTAGGTGGTGTCTCTTTCTGTGTGACATAAAATCATAGAATCATAGAATGGTTTGGGTTGGAAAGGACCTTTAAAGGTCATCTAGTCCAAACCTCCTTCAATGTTCAGGGACATCTTCAACTAGACCAGGTTGCTCAGACCCCCATCCAAATGGATCTTGAATGTTTCCAGGGTTGAGTCATATTCCAGTGTTTCACCAGCCTCATAAAAAATTTCTTCCTTATATCTAGTCTAAACCTACCCTCTTTTCGTTTAAAACCATGACCCCTTGTCCTATTGCAACAGACCCTACTAAAAAGTTTGTTCCCATCTTTCTTATAAGCCCCCTTTAAGTACTGAAAGACTGCAATAAGGTCTCCCCAGAACCTTCTGTTCTCCAGGATGAACACCCCCAACTCTCTGAGCCTGTCCTCATGGCAGAGGTGCTCCAGCCTTCTGAGCATCTCTGTGGCCTCGTCTGGACTTGATCCAACAGGTCCATGTCCTTCTGATGTTGGGAGCCCCAGAGCTCGATGCAGTACTCCAGGTGGGGTCTTACAAGAGCAGAGTAGAGGGGGAGAATCCCCTCCCTCGCCCTGCTGGCCACACTTCTCCTGATACAGCCCTGGATACAATTGACTTTCTGGGCTGCCAGCGCACATTGCTGGCTCATGTCCAACTTCTTGTCCACCAGTACCCCCAAGTCCTTCTCAGGGCTGCTCTCAATCCCTTAATTCCCCAGCCTGCATTGATACCAGGGGTTGCCCCAGCCCAGCTTCAGGACCTTGCACTTGACCTCATGAGGTTCACATGGGCCCACTTCTCAAGCTTGTCCAGGTCCCTCTGGATAGGTCCCCTTCCACCTGATATCCATGTTTTGGATCATTACAGCCTTTCCCAACCAAGCCCCTAATGGTTTCTACATACAAGACCAAGGACCATCAAGCCATTTGTGAGCTGTACAGCTTCAGGCAACCACCCAGCCCCTTGGGGAAGAACTTCAAAAAATGACCAACAAAAAGTTAAAGCTTCAAATAAAGGAGAGAGAGACCAGCACAGTCTGGGGAACCCACCATATTTCCAATGCACCACAGAGGAATCTGAAGAAAGTCCCATGGACTCTAATGGAAAGGGACTCCAGCAGTGCAAGATCACAGTCACTCATCCCTCTGTAGCATCCGACACACTGCTCAGACAGGGCTGGCCCCTGTGCACTTTAGTCCTTCCTCTTAGCCTGGACCCCACAAGAAGACCCAGATCCCACAGGAAGCCAGGCTAGGAGGTGAAAAGGGGACATGCTGGGGACTGCACACATAGGATGCCACAGCCTGTCCCAATTACCTCAGACCAGCATGAGAACAAATGAGGTGCCCAATAAAGCCACACAGTTTTACCAGCTATTCTGTGACAAGGTGCTAGAAGAGGATGGGTAGGAATATTAGCAGAGGAAGGGTGTTCACCAAAGGAGAGATAGGAAGAGGCTGTGAGGAAGGAGCTGTCTCACAGGATGCACCAGGATTATGAGGCTCGTGGAGGGACAGAACCTTCCTCCACCTCCAGCTTTTCAAGGGCAGAAGAGCAACTCAGGATGCCCCACACAGAAGAACGGAGAGCAGTTGAGAGCTGCAGAGCCAGCACCCTCCATCCCCTGTGCCTGCAAAGCTGGCACATATGTCAACAGGGCTTTGATCTTCTTCTTATGAGTGGAGACACAGGACTCCAAATCCCAGTGCTGGTGTCCCCAAACTAGCAAAGGGACAGTTAAGGCAAGTGCCCCTTTGAACCTGACCTGGCACAGCACTCTTGTAGCACAGCCAAGGTATCTCTGCCAGCTTGGCCAGCATTGGTCCCGTCTGGGCTACCACAGGAACCGTGTCTGTGACCTCAGGACCTCCCTGCTGTCTATAGCTGCTGCTCACAAAGTCACGGAATGCCAGAGTAGCTCCCACACCTACACTCTAAGCTGTGAGACTAAGCTGCCAGAGCTGGCCCAGCAGGCCAGACCAGGTTGCAAATCCACAGCTGATACAACATTCCCAGATGTCAAGCGCAGCCTCTGACACCCTTCATGAGCCATTCTCAGAGGGGTTGTGCTTGCAAATGAACTCAGCCAGCAGGGACTCCTCAAACAGCAACTGTGCAGTTGAGAGACTGTCCCCTGCTCCCCTCCCACCATTTGCAATCTCTGAAGGGCACTGTCATGGTCAGGAAGATCCTACTGTGACTTCTGCTCCCCCAGCCACAACTCCTGTGAAGGGTCTCACAGATATAGCTCTCCTCTACCAAAGAGCTTTGCTCTTCGTCCCTTGCCAGATGCTCACACAACTCTTTGCAAGGACAATCATCTTGATTTTTTTTCCTTTTTAAGAATTTCCTTTTCCACATACTTCTCCTACTCCCACGGAGCTCAGAGAAATGAGGCTTTTTCTTAGCTGCAGGCATGAGCTGATAGCAAGTGAACTCTGGTAGCTCTTACAGAAGGGTGTGCACAAGGTGATTTCAGTCATAAAGCCATCATGGATGGTATGTGATTTTTTTTTTTTTTTACGCTCCTCCTTCTGCACTTAGATAGTTGCATTCATTTACAGGTTCCCAGTGCCCCCGTGGGTTTACATTTCCTGAGAGAACTACAGCTATAAATGTGCCCAGCTGTGTGTGCAGGAGGGGTGGCTCCAGCGACTTGCTGTAACCCCGGCCAGGCAGCCCAGGATGATACTGCGATTTTTCTCACACTCCCCAGGTGTTGTGCCTGATGCTGTGGCGTGACAGGGAGACAAGTGCTGGGAACCCCCCCGGTTCAGTGATGTGGGACATTCCTGTTGAAGGAGGGGGGCAAGCTGTGCAATTCACAGTGCTGTCAGTGAACAGAGCAGGACAATGCAAGGGGAGGGAAATTTGCTGCTAAGCAGCTCTTTTGGGGAGAGAGGGGTTAAAGGATGGGCTGTGCTGAGCTGCAGGAGGGAGCCAAGGCTGTTTTCAGCAGAGCTGAAGTTAAAGCAGGGTCCTGGCCGCCTGGACACCCCCTCTCCTCTGGCAGGAGGATTCCTTTGTGCACAGTTTATGCATAATAGATCCTCCTAGGAAAGAGATACTGTCTCTATGCTTCAAATACAATTTCAATTAGATGAATAGCAGAATAATCCCATAGATGCGCTCAGCTGGAACTGACCATGTGAGAGGCAAGCGAGCCCTCCCCCAGCCGAGCAGTGAAAAGGGATCCCCCCACAACCTGGCTACCAGGAGGCCCCCGAACCCTCCAACAGGGACCATCTGCTCCTGCAGCAGCCCCTCCTCCCACAGCCCCCAGTGAAGAAAGAGCAAGGGCTGCCAGTGCCTTCTGCGAACAAAGGCAGCGCTTCAAGGCTGGCCCTGCAAGCCCGCTGGGACAGAGAATGAGGAGGGACCCCAGAGGCTCCTGGGGAGTCCACCGTGCTCTGATCCTTCAGGCAGGCAGTGTGGGCAGGAGTGCTCCAGGGACTGAAACAGGGAGACCACATTGTTCCCCTGCACCAGGTGATGCCACAACACGGCAAGAGGAGAAAGGAAGGTGGAAAGATCACAGTGGACTCACTCCAAACTCCACTCCCTTCTCCTCCTGTTCTGCCTCTGGTACATCCCAGGGCAGGAACTTGCTTCTTCTGCCGTCCTGGCCAAAGGACAGACCTGCTGCACCATCTGCCAGGGATACACACAGCAGCAGTGCAAGTGTCAGAGCTGAGCACTCTCTTCCCTCTGAACCTCTCTGGGCTCTCCAAGGGAATCTCCTCTTGCACTAAAATTCTCAGACTTGTTCCTAGTGCCAGAGAGGAAATTTGGGGAAAGTCTTGAGAAACCTAGGTTGTGCAACCAGGATTTAAAAGCTATTTTCAACCCACAAGGCAACTGATGAAACTTTTGTCAGCAACTATCACCAAAACCCTCTGCTTCTGCTGTTACAGCCACCTATTCCCAAGCAGAAGTGCACCATATTTGTAGGACTTCACTCAGCTCCACAACAGATTTCCTCAGTGTACAGGTATCATACCACCAGACCCTTGGCTTTGTGATGGCCTCCTCCGTCCCTCCAAGTACCCCAATATCATTCAGAACAAATCCCTCTACCAGGGGCACCCTCCATCTCCCTGCCTTAAGACAGATGGGAGAGCAGTTAAGGTGCTGCAGCACATGAAGGAACATCATCCAGACCAAGGAACAGCTTGGCAAGCTCTGCAGGGCAGCAGCAAGTCATTTTCTTGCTAAAGTAAGCAGCTCTGAACCTGAATACACACAGCTGGGCACAAAGTGACCAGAGATCACATCTGCTGAATGAGACGGGGTCATTGCTGTGCTTTGTCACACATTTCAGATCAGGTAGCACTGTAAAGCCTTTTGGTTTTGCACTCTGTATAGTTAAAAAGGTCAGGCACTGAGCATGGACAGTGGGGTGTTTTCCCAGCAACGGAGCTGATGTGAATATTCCCAGGTGCGAATATTTGTCTGAGAATCTGCTGCCTTCCCAGTCCCACCGAATGGGAGGGGAAAGCCTTGATCTCTCCCACACCTGAGACCTGGTCCACCTAGTGCTTTCCTGGTCCCTGCTAACCCTCTGACTCTGTAACTTGTTGCTGTGCAGCAGGGCTAAATTCAGAAACACAGAGAAGCCAAATAACAGAGCTGCTGATGGATGAGCTATGGGGGCACCCGAGGGCTCCAGGCAGGGCTCAACCACAGCGTGACCCTGCACCCCATGTCTTTAATTTACTGTTCATTTGAAATAGAGCCAGAACCTGCTAATGAAAGGCCAGGTATTGGTTGCCAGTGAAAGGGGGCTGCTTTCTCCTGATTTTTGTGTCTGGAAGTGCTGTGCACAACAGGTACCCACAGCCAGCCAGGCATGCTCCCCCCACACAGCTTCCACAGGGCAATTACAAACCCAGACATAAATCGTGGTTAACCTTTGCTCCCTCTCATATGTTTGTCCAGAGGCTACAGAATTATTGCACAAGACACATGATAACCAGAGAAACAAAAATAACTTCTATTAAACTGTCCCAGAGTGGGAGGGGAGGGGGAAGTTTTGGAAAGTCAATACTTTTCACAGTAAGGAATGCATTTGGGAAAACAATACAGACCAGGTATTCTTTTATCAGCAGTTAAAAGTATGTGTTAGGATCTCACGAGGGACAGATACACACCCTCATGACTCACATACAGTAGGGCTTTGCGCTCTGACTCTTTGGCATCTTGTTTGCTCTTTTGAAAACCAAAATTACTTGCTTTCCCATCAACTCAGCTCTTTCTAACTGCCCTGACTTTAAAACTCCTATAGATTACCTTTCTCTCCTCTCTGTCACTGCTGCAAAACAAAGATGAACGTGTCCTAACGCCTTGTTATTTCTGAATGACACAGGATTAACTAGAAGTGAGAGAACCCTGATTTTGTAAAACCAATTGAGGTTTGGATTGCAAGAAAAATAAACACCTTGCTTTGCCCAGTGCAGAACTGATTATGAGATGTTTGCATCTACCTGCAGATAGAGATATCACGCAGCTATACGTGTATTTATGGTGTTAAAACTGAGGTCACAAAGGCTGATAATATTAGGAAAGAAAATTACTGTAGGCTGAACCCCATGAAAGCAGGCAACAGAAAAGGTAGCAGAAAAGCCCAGTGACTATCCAGACTGAGGTTCTGAAGAGGAGTCTTCTCTACTTAAGCATGCAAATATAGCCTTGTGCATCTTTTGTATTCACTTTCCACAAACCTTTGACTGAATGAGTTTTACTAGCACAAATGTTGGAGGAAACTGAAGTTCAAAGCTGCATGCATGAGTAACCATGGAAACTGAATTTTAAATTTGCACATGCGAGTATTTGTATCCAAAGTACTTTGTACACTCAGCCAATGTGGGAAGAGGGACACCATCATGTCACAACTGTCCAATCTCAACTTAGAAACACAGCTTGAATTTCAAATATCACCTACTTACAGCAAACCTCCCATCAGCAGAGCGGAGAAAAAAAGAAATGTGAAAAAACCTGCCTCAAATTGCCATCTGCTCGTGAATATTCCACAATTAACAGAGACGGATTCATTGGATACATTATTCATTGTGGATTATTCGCCCAGCTCTAAAAGTGGCAGAGCAATGGGTATTTAAATATTGTGAGGAGGAACCATTTCAGACATAGAAGGTGTATGTGACTGTCCCCATGTATGAATATGGATGTGCTCCTATCCTGTAGGAATCTCTCGGAACAATAGCTGTGTGGTAAATGCCTTGTCCTCTGCACCAACATAAAACCTAGAATTCCATGATAAACTGCATCTTTTTAAAATCTCTTCTGCGGTTCATTTGTCCTCTGCCCCAACTCCTCCTCCCTCAGCTGGGCTACTAATGCACCAAAATCAGCTGCCATTTTAGCAACAAAGGCACTTGCTGTTTCCCTTGCTGTGGCTTAGGTTATGGGAGAGGTTTGGTGAGCCAATGTTTTACACACATTAGACAGTGAAAATAATAAAAACAAAAACCTCCAAGTGCAATGCTGTGTTTGCAATCATGGCTTTCCCAGGAAATCTTCCTCAGTAGCCTTGCAGTTTGCAGCGACCACAGCATAGATGGTTTTTAGGCCACTTTGCAGGTTCAGCTCCATGTTCATTGGTGGCAGATTAACCCTTGCAGACCTGTGTACCAAGGTCATGACTAAACAGAGACACCCCTAAAAACTCCTCAGCTGAAAGTGGTGACCAACAGGCATGGAAAGAAACACCCTTGGGAGAGGGCAAGTTTGGAGTAGTGCACATTCAGGTGTGAGGCTGGGGTATGATGGAGCCATCACAACCAGGCTGTGCCAGGATTGCTTAAGTACAAACAACAGAGAGAAAAGGAAAGGGGAAAACTGATCAGAAAAAAGGAAAAAATATACAGTTCTAATGAAAGAGTCCAAAGTAGCACAGGATGGGATTATGCAACTTCAATTTGTCCAGCCCTGTTCACAGATGAACACTCCCCTCAAGCAGCATGGATTTGTGCAAGTGAAGATTGTGAAATCCCTGCACTGCTGCCAGCTGTTGACCAATTCCGCAGGGTAGCAATGTTGTGCTGCAGAGGACAACCAGGATCCTTTGAACACTGCAGCAAGGCTCTGGTGTGATGTGCACACAGGCCTTCACTTTGGAGTCTGGGCTGAAGTCCCTTCTGAGTGCCGTGCTGAGCCATGATGGCCTGCAGCATGGCCAGCCCTCTGCCAGGCAAGCTCTCCTTTAGCTGGGGTCTCCCCAAAATGGTGCAACCATCATGCAGTAAGATATGGTGAAGGATAGGACAACCTTTCTGCTCTTAGTAGTAGCAGCCCACAGGCTACTACTGGTGTGGAAGATGATAAGTGATCTGATCTCAGAAGGGCCAGGATGCCCCATGCAGGAGGACTACAGGTGTCATACACAGGCACAGAGGTGACACCCCAGGTGTTATTTCCTTACGCATTAGCAAAAATTTAGCTCTTGCCAAAATGGAAGGTGTGAGAAACTCCCATCCAAAAATGCATGTAGTGTCCAAGATTACACGTACTCAAAGTTCACAAGGAAACTTAGCTTTCTTGGAGTGCATAGGCACACTGAGACTAATTTCTTGGTCCTGAAGGTTTTAGGCAGTGGGCAGACCTTAGCGGATTAATGCACAGACACCCAGCTTTAGGACCTTGGGCGGCCTTGGGCAGGATCTGCTGAACCCACACAGGGCAGATAAGGATCTTAAGATGCTGTCCTGAAGGCAAGCTTGTAAAAGCCACCCATGTGGAGCACCAGGAGCCAACATGTAACCTGGGAGCTCCCATGGGAGTACTCTTGGGACTGGGATTTTTGTACATGGATTCCCATGATTGTTGACTGGAAGGGTAAACCCCAACTGGAAGAGCAGCCTTGTCAGATTGTCTCATGTTTCAAGCCTGTAAACCCACAGGAGTGTCTTCCCTCAGCTCTCCTCCACACAGTTTGAGTCAGTGCAAGCTGCACAGAGGTGTTCCCTCACCATGCTCTGCAGGGATGAGATTGAGCAATTAAATGGTAATTTGGCAAATTGTTTATTTGATAAAAATATGATTTTCATCCCTTTAAAGTTCAATATCAATGTTTAACTTGCAGCATAAAGTTGGTCGAAAAAGACTTTGTTATCTGGACTTGCACTACTAGAGTGCAAGGGACAATCCTCTTTCACCCACACATCCCAGAAGCCAAAGAGCCAAGGTCAGAGGATCTGAGCTCCATTTCACTGGCATTTTTCAACTACAAACACCCTACAGCAGGGCTTATTCATTCCACACAAGTAAACACAATATTTACTGCAATAGCAACCTTCAAACACAAACCAGGACCTCCCTACATATCACCTGTGAGAGCTTCCCCCCCACCATGCTCTGTGTGGACACATCCTGGCACAGGCTCAACTCCATGCATGTCTCCTGAGGCTTTCAAATGGCACCGTGATTACCGTGCTCTTCCATGGCTCAACCCTGAATCTGCCCTCCTGTCTGCAGGACTATGTACATTCAGCTGTTTTTGTGGGAGGGATCAGTCCCTTTTCCTACAGCGTATCCATCCTGAAATTTCTTCATGAAAGAAGACAGAAAAGAGGAGTGGAGAGGACATATTGATGAGCCAGTCCTAAGTCCAGTAGTTAACAATTAAGTCCTCTTCTTCCAAAGTAGTATAAATGCAGCCCATGCTGACCCAGTCCCAACGCAGAGCTAGGAGGTATTTCTGCTCTTGCTCAGAGCAGGATAAAGAGCAGCAGTTCTATGTCATACACATGTTGCCTCAGTTGTTCCAGGCCTGCAATGCTCCAGAGACCCTTTGGAAGGAGCCAGGACCAGAGAAGGATGTGTTTTCACTGCCAGTGCAGCATCAGACCCATCCCAATGAGCCCTGGGGCATCTCCAAGCTATGTCTCATGGCACACAAGGTGGTGCTCCTTATTTCCTTACTCCAGTGAGCCTGGAAAAAGCAGCAGCCAAAGACAGCTTGACTCTGGGGCCAGATGAGGGGCACAGTCTGAGTCTGGAGCCAAGACAGAGCTCTGGGGAGAGCAGATGAATATGCAATGGCTGGAGAGAAGCATCGAGTCCCCAGAGGGAACAAAGCAGCAGGTCCACATCTTGCCTGGGTCTATTTCCCTTTCCTCTGCAATATTCAAAGTCCTTCTCCCTGGTATAGGTGAGACCATGCACTTCCTTGCCTCTTTTTTACTGGCCAGCCAGACAAAACACTGGAGGACCTAAAAACTGCTGTAGCATGGCTATAGTCCATGAAAACAACTCCTCCAACCAGCAAGGGCAAAACCTATTGTCCTTCACCATCATCATGCTCAGGAAAAGGGGTCAGAGCTGCAGCTACAGAGTTGTAGTTCAACATGTTTGAAGCTGGGAGAGGAATCATTCCTTCTTTTTGTCCAACTCTTAGACAAAACCCTTGAGCCCATCCAGGAAGGGAAAGGGCTGGTGGAAAGACAGAAAGAATGAGGAGAAAGCCAACCAGTTCCAGAGGACAAAAAGGAAAATAAGGAAAGGATTTGAGGGTGGCAGTAATGAGTTTCACTAAGTGCTACCTGAACTGAAGCCACATTCAAAGAAAATTTAGGCCATGCCAGAAGGTGGTCAGCAGTGAGTTCCCATCTGCAGATCGACACTGGTTCATCTCAGTAAGTTTCCACTGGAACTATAGTTGATCCAAAATAGAAATTTGTTGTTGGAATGTGTCAATTTAGATCATATTTTCTACGGAAAAAAGTCAAACTTAATCATTTCATTTTTCCCTTCTCATTTCAGTGAGGTACAAAATTTCATTTAACCATGATTCATTTCATTTAAACCTTCATAGCTAAATAACTTTTTTGCACCAGAACAATATATGTGCATCCACATTTACTATGTAAATCTTGCTGAAATGAGTTACTATTACCAAATTACTGCATTCTGCATTCAGCTCCCTTTTACAACTACATTTTTTATAGGTGACACCTTCCAATTTGTACACTGATGTGAACTCACATGCATTTTCTTATGGCTGAAGCAGCCTTGTCTGATGGGATCTAACCTGAAGTTCCACCAAAGTGTACTTGAGGTTGGATTACTCGATGAGCATTCAGGATGATCAACATTTGCAACATTTACCTGGGATTCTGTCCTTCCCCAAGGGTAACAAGGCAGAGGCCCAGCACATAAGAAGACTTACCCTGATGAAGCCATCCTGATCCAGCTCACACTGAACCAGACAGGTAGACAAATCACAGATAATACTCTCTGAACTTCCTTGGTATGCAAAAAGAGTATTTAAATCCATAATTGAGATTTGACTTCTTTAATTGACTTGGGAAGAAAGACTTTTCAAACCCCGGGAAGAAAAAGGATTATTGCTGTTGTGTAGGAAGGTTCCCTGGATGTATTTCCAGATCTTTTACAGGTGACCTGGAGTGAATTATGTGTTCTGTGCCTAGTTTTCACCATTTGTGAAGACTTAATTTCCACCAGAGGATGTCTGCAAAATCACTTGTGCTCATAATCCTAGCAAACACTTAAGAGGGAACATGCAGGGAGGTCACAAGAGCTCAGCACCTTCATGGGCTGTCATAATGCAGGCTGCAAGCTCTGGACACTTTGCTCTTTGGTCCTGGTTCCTCACCCATCCAAACTGCATAGAGAATTTCTGGTCCAGCTCCTCTCAGGGCTGTTCCTGACAGATGAAACCACCCCAGGTTCAGGTGCCGTTGCCATGCCCAGATCTCCCCTATCACAGACACAACCCAACTTGTCCCCTGCCAACCAGCACATGGACCTGCTGCAGGAATTGCTGTGACTGTCCTGTCCTGAGGACATGCCCTTTGGGACTAATGCTGTCTTTTCACATGTGTCTGTACAGCACCTAGCACAATGACCTAGTAATTATAACAGAAACCAAATTACTGCTAAAATTAGGTGGTTATTAACATCATAGCCTCTGGGCACCACCACGACACTTAATAATGCTGCAATCTAAGAGTCACTTAGGACCCATCATAATCTTCAGGAAAAACTGTCCTTAGGGACAGAGTTTCTGTACAAGACCTCAGTTTTCCATTACATCATATTTTACACATGGAAAAAAAATAAATCTGTTCATACATCTAAGTATTTCAGTTCAGTTCAATAATTTCAGCTGCAAAATAAAGGTGTGCATATGTTGCCACCCTTGAAATTTACTTTTGATTGAAGCTTTGAGTCATAAACTTTGAGGACAGTTTTTGGCTGTTAAGGCACTTGGACTCAGGACACCTCATGGCTGTGTAAAGGCCAGGGCAGGTCCCACACTGTCACCCCACACACAGACCAGTATAATACAGCACAGACAGCAGCATAGAGCCAAAGCCAAGTTGTGTCTAGTCTAGTCCTGTCTAGTTCCCACAGTATCCCTCTTGCAACCAGGATTCACGGTGGGGTCATCTCCAATGCCAGGGTGAATTTCAGACCATAGCTAAAGTTCAATTTGCTGCTTAAATTTAACCCAGCTGACTGAGGTACTGGGCAGGAAATACTGTCCGTGGCCAATCCCTCAGGAAAGGTTGAGAAGAAAGAGGGCAAAGCCAGCTGGGTCAGAAGCCACATGGTCAGGCAAGGGGCAGGGTGAGCTCAGCATGCCATGGGGTGGTGGGACACAGAGGAAGGGCTGTGGGGCACTTGCCAGGTCCCAGAGCTGTTCTCTGCCAGACACAGCACCCTGGAGAAGACACAGCAGGCGGCTTAGCAGGGGCCGTCTCCCCGTTCAGCAGCTGCTTGGAGATGCAGAGAGGATCAGAGCAGAGCTTGCAGGGACAGGGACAGACCTGAGCATCTTGCCTGAAGTCCACCCCCCACCACCCAGATCAGCCTGCTCTTTGTCCCAGGTGAAGGAATGACTTGTACAGCCACAAATGAATAGCCACGAGGCTGCAGGCAAGCACCAGCGAAGCTGGGAAGTCAGACGCTGCTATCACACCACACACCTTCTCTTCTGTTTCTGATTAATGAGGCTGACAAGGAAGAACTCGAGGCTCCTCCCAGTCCTGCCCCTCATGCGCACCCCCCACAAGCACTCATATTATCTGTATCAAGCACATTTTTATGCAAATGCTTCAACCATCCCTTTCAGAGGCACAATACCTCCCAGACTAAGCCCCTGAATGGCATCAGCACATTTCTCGTGCCTCAGCTGCTTGGCCAGACAAACAGAAGTGTGGCTCTCCACAAAGGGCTGTGGTAATGCCGAGCTGGAGAGAGTTGAGTGGAGGGGGCAAGCAGGGGCCAAAGCTATTTCAATGACAGAAGAAAAGCTGGACTCCCAGTATCTTATGAGTCAAGAAAGGGACAGGCCCCACAGATGGATAAACGGAGTTGCAGGAGGCAGACAGCTCATCCCCACAACAATGCATTCTCTAGTTGGCATGGTGGCCTTGGGGTCCACCACCCGGCCCTGGAGTATTGCTACAAAGGCAGGGTCCAGGCTTACAACCTGGGATCTCTCTGTGGAGACTACCACAGGAAAGCTGAAACAGCCTACGGAGCAGGAAAGGAGCGTGTGGAAAACCATGAAATGTTGGGAGACTTTCATGTGACATCCCCAGCTTCAACACATGCTACAGGGACGTGAGGGGCAAGAGGAGAGGCAACATCCCACACTCCACCCTCATACCCCACAGCTGTGACCTTCTCCCATCTCTTCAAGGTGGTACCACCTTAGGTGGTAAGGCTGGTCTGTGGTACCTCGTGGTATCCCCAGCAGCTCAGCCTGCACCAGGCATGCAAGGGTCCTTGCTCAGGACAGAACAATTTCTTCTGTCAGGGATAAGTTAGTGATGTGTAACATTCATTGAGAAGGGTGTCAAAGCATCCAAAGGCACCTCTCACCCAATGTTTAAGGCTGGTTGGTGGCTTCCTAACACCACCCACCCAAACACCAGGCAGAGGAACTTTCTAGCTTTTCTCTGTAGCAGTTTTGTATGACAAACTAAGTGTTACAGCTTCATGCATCCCACAGATTAGGAACAACCTCACAAGAGCTCTAGCAGGTTCACCAGAGGTGTTTCTTGCCTTGGCCTTCCCTTGTGCTCCATCCTGTCCTCAGTAAAGCCTCTATGGGGATAAGCCAGGACCAGGAGGTGTTCCTGACATGCATGGGACCTTGTCTGTGTTGGAGGGGCCTAAGGAGGAAGGAAGGTGAAGCTCAGCTCCCACAGGATTGCTACAGTTGTGAGAGACAGCAGACAAAACACCATGGGGAGTTGAACACATCTGTCTGTGAGTGAGGTCTGTATGAGGAGGGTGTGCAGGGAACTAAAGACAGAGCAGTGAAATGACATATGGATTTGTTGTCACCTCACACACTACCTGTGGCAGAGTCCTGAAGAGGGGAACATGACACAAATGTCTATGCATAAATGGGACAATTTGGGTGAGGGGTTGACATGTTCCACACGTGTTTCACGGGGTCACCTCTGAAACACCATCTGTGCTCTGCTGATGGAGAGTAGCAACACCAGACCTACCTGGCACAATCTTCTACCTCTTTGGTTCTCTGCTGTCACACATGCCATCCCATGAAGGTGCTGTAAAAAACTGGGCAGGTTTTGGCAGTGACACAGGGGCCAGCACAGCATGGCTTTCCCCACATCACTTATGAGCCAGAGCACCAAGAAAGCTTTACAGGAATACCAGGATCCATGCAGAAAGCCCAGAGCAGTGTTTCCAGCTGCTTCTCACATACAGAAATCCAGGCAGCACATGGCCTTGCTCTTGCTGCCAGCCAAGCCATGCATTCAGCCTATTAGTCTCCCACTGCAAAATCAGGCCAAGGGCACACAAGCATGCTTTCCACTGGTTCTTTCACTCTGTCTTGATAATTCATCATTAAACTGCAAGTAGTTTTGTAGTGAGAGGCAAATACTACAGGCACAGTCATGGGACAAGCACTGAATTTGACCCCTGTGTTAGAAGGACTGGTGCCATTTACATGGAGACATGCCCAAGGGGAGGGCAGCCCCACCGCATTGCAGTGCCCATGAGGACCACTCATACCACTCTCCCATTCCACTTCCTCCAGTGTTACTAGCTGGATCAGCCGGACCAGCCTCCTCCCCTCTCCAGGTCCTCCAACACTATTTATTCCAGCAGACTTTGCACTATGCACCTGCCCTGACAGCAGACAGAGCAGGACAGCCCCAGATGTGGGAAGGAGACCCCAGGGATGAATCCGGAATGGGACAGCCTGGGTCTTGGGGTCCTGCCAGTACCAGGCCAGCTCAAGGGCTAAAGCAAGCTTTCTGACTGCAAATGAACTTCTCCCTCACTCCCTCCAAACATGCAGCTCTATGATGTTCCCCAAACACAGGGCCCCATCCCACCCACTAGGCTGGGGACTACAAACGCAAGCGAAGTGCAGCTGAGGTTTGGGTCAGCTCAGCAACTCTGCCCTGGAATGTGGGCTTTGCAACAAACAATTATGATAATTGCCAGTGACAATAACAGGCCAAAAATATTTGTCATGGCAACATTGGAAACAAACTCCAAGCAGAGCCTGGGTCTGTCCGACATCCCTGACAGCACTGCTCATGCTGCTGCTGCTGCCCCTGACTTTTCTAACAGCCATGCCAAACTCAGCTCCATGCCCACCAGCTCAGAAGCCAAATGAGAGTGGGCTACATTATTTCCAGAGCTGTCCTGACCTGGAGACAGCAGTTATGGTTACACATGGGGCGGGTTTTGCTCAGAAAGGGACTCCTGCAGTGCTCAGCCCCACAAAAGTACCCCAATCAGAGCTAACCCTCTCTATCCCTCCAAAATGGGGGTGCACTAGATGACTTCACAGGGAATAGCTACTTTGCAAAGTCCACTGGGGGTTATTCACAGGCATCCTCTCCAGCTCTTGGTACATCTCCCCAGCCTGAGCACTGGAGTTGGGTTGTGTCCCAGCCAGCTCAGGCCTTGGAAAGGTCACAATGTTCACAAGCAAAGTCCATTCCCTGTTATTTTGCAATGGGAGCATGGACACCACTACCTAGGCATGTCACTCCCTGTGCGCCTGCCGTTTCCAACCCTGTCTGCTTCCCTTTCTCCTCACTCATACCCATCCTTTTGCATAGGTCGGTCACAGCTGATGCTACTTCTCTCCAATTTCCCATTTAAAAAAGATCGTATCTGGACTAAGGCCAGGGAAATAAAACTTTAGACCCACAGGACAGTGATTCAGAAGTTTATAACCAAGGTTATAATTGCAGCTGCGCTTACACATACAGTTTGGGTGCAAGCATCCACACATGAACACCAAACCACGCAGTGTCAGATTACAAGCCAGGGAGAGGGCAAACATGGCCTGTTCCTGCCCCAAAGACCCGTGCCCTCCCTGTCTGTGGGCTGCCTGCCCTGCTCTGTGACACGGCTCTGCCGAGCTCACACACCCAGGGGAGAACTGTCCTGCTTCCTCCTCCTTGTCCATCAGCAGCATCACTCTTTGCCATGCTCTGGGTTCAATTAGATCTGTGGTCAGCTAAAGATGAACAAACTGGATTGTTGTCACCGAGGGCCTGCTCTGAAGACAAGGACATTGTGTAAGAGCAAATGGATGGCATGATGTGACCTACAGCATTTTTACAGCCAACAACAATGCATGAGAAGCAGACAGCACAGGTTGGCTCTAAGATCACAGACTGGCAGGTAGAAAAGATTGTGTCCCCATCTTGTTAGAGCTCCAGAGTCACAGACACCAAATATTTTTATTTTACTCCATTTTCCATTTAATGTGTAGAAAGCTGGACAAGTGGTACAGCAACCTCCTGCTGTTAACTGCCACCAACTCCTGCAGCCCTGTGGAGTTTCCAAAGAGCAGGTGAAGTTAACACTGGGGCAAATGTTTAGAAAGGGGAGGAATAATGACTAAGATGCACTTGCAGGCTCATCTGTCTGGCTATGATGCTAGGTGAAGGAACAATTGATACACCACTGTGTTAGTGAGGAAGTAAAATAGAACAATATAATTAAGACCAATTACATGGTTTTATGGATACGGATTTTGTCAGACTAGCACAGTGCTTCTTGAGGAGATTAGAAGATTGGGTGATAATGGAAAAGTGCATGTAGGTGAATTTCTGACAGAGGTGTCTGTGTTGGTGCCACAGAATGGGTGTCAGGGATCAGGTGCACAAGTCACTTTGCACATAGTAAATGGGTGATAGAAAAACTAGGACTAACCACTTGGATGTTTTCCTGGCCAGGTCTCAGCTTTTCTTATTTGTTAACTGTTTCCTAAATAAAAAAAAAAATGAAATCATTAAAAAAAAATCTGAGTGCTTTCCAAGAGAAACATAGGAGGGGTCTGCATGCAGTCTTGAAGTTCAGTCTCCACAGAGGCCAGGAGAAAAAGTTCTGCACTCGGTTCCTCAGTGGCATTCATGTCTGCAGGGATGCCAGGAGAAAAGCTGCTCTCTGGGCTTGCAGGCAGTATAGACCAATGAATCTTTTATCAAGACACAAGAAAGATTTTTGTTGCAGCACCTAAGAGAAGACCGCAGAGCTGTGAATGGGGACCATGGCTGGATGTCTGGGAGAAAAAAACAAATAGGGTGAAAAACTGCTTGGACCCTGGACTGTGTTCATCTGGGCTGCAGTCACAGTATTGTCACTTTTTTGGGTGACAGTGGGACCCACCTGGGTGAGTGATGGGCTTATATGTGAAATGTTAAGAGGCAGCCCACTGACTCTGGGATGGCCCTTGAGTGCTTCAGGCAGATCTCAGCAGGGCTCAGAGGCTGCCAGAGGGAATGGAGTGGGAGGCTTTAGCATGTCTCAGTCTATTCTGATATTAGAACCTGTATATAATGCTTTTTCTCATTGCCCTGGGGTGTCTCCAATAATTAAGACACTGTATAATTTTGCAGATAGGGCAATAAGGAACTGACAGACACAAGTCAGGCAGCAGCACGCACTGGTTGAATACTTTCAGGAGAAGCCAACAGCAAGAGGAATGTAGACCAGCAGAGATGTGGCACACGGCCCATTATCCCTCTCCATGCATTAAGTGCATCCAGCAGCCACCACCAGCCTAGACACATCAAGGTCATTTTGGTCCATGCAGGGGCTGATGGCAAGGAACCCCTGCTTGGGTGCTGAGAAGACAGGCTAAGCCTGAGAGGTTGTTTATCCTCCAGACACGGCCTTCCATTGCACAGGTCTCCACAGGGAGCAGTAGGGTTGGCCCCATGGTCCCTCCAGTGTGGCTGACCCCTAACTTCTGGCCACTGCTTGGCCCAGTCTCGTCATTCCAGCTATTCCTGAAACCTCCTGGATGAAAGGCCTCCAAGACTACATTAAAGAGATGAGTGGAGCAAGAAGAGAGGGACTATGTGTCATGGTGAATGTACATGGCACAGTGCGCAGGTCTCTGAGGCACAGGAGTGTGAGCTGGGAGGAAGCTCTGCAGGTCCCTTGTCCAGCCTCCCATTTCACCAGAGGGTGTCACCCATGGCTTTGCCTAGCAAAACATTGGGAAACCTTTGAAAGTCTACTGCAACAAGAGTGCAGAGAAAAAGCAGCAATAAAGTACCAGCCAACTCTGCTGCAGAGATGATGGTTAAGGGAATAGTTTCTGGAGCAGCTCCCCCTTCACTCCTGGACTGTAACACCCTGTGGCAGACTGCACTGGAGATGCGCATGGTCCCTCATGATGCTGGAGATGCCTCTGGGCAGTGAGGCAGAGCTTTTCTGTGTTAGGAGCCATGCAGCCACTGTGGACACTCTGGAGAGCTCATGGTCTAGCTCCTTGATGAAGCACATGTATTTGGACAGATGAGGAGACCACAGAAACCACAGGACAGTGCTGATGTACTGATAGGTGTTGAGCTCAGCCTTAGGCATGCTCAAGGTTTTCACTGGCAGCAGGAGAAAGGAAATGAAAGGAGAATTTGGCAGAGGTAACAGGATTGCTGTTCTGGTGTTTACTTCCCAGCACGGAGAACAGCACAGTAGAAAGCCCAAGAGGTAAGAGGTTGCTGAAGGAAACCAGTGTGTGAATGACTATCATTGGGGGTGGACTCTCTGATAGGCAGGTGCAAGGGAGACAGACCATGGAAGGCCTTGAAAGTGAAGACAGGTACCTTGTACCTGGCAGAATAGGGATGGAGGTGGGGGGAGGGATGCAAAAGAGGGATGATGTAGGAAAGCGGCAAGACAGCACGGCCTTTCAAGCAGTGTTCTGGTCAGATGAAGAGATATGGCAGGTGTAGTAACACAGGCACATAACAGGGAGGACACAGGCAAGTGTGCTGTCAGTATGTGGACAGGAGCAGAAAGGCTACACCACTGAGGTGTTAGAAACAAAGAACTTACAAATAAGGTACTGCCTGGGCACAGAAGGAGAGCTGGGACAATCATGGCTTCCAGGGTACAATAGGCAGGACAGAGCTGGCCCTGTTGACTGAGGGTACCTGAGATGGTGGAGATTAAGAGCTCTGAGCAAGTGATGCTGGGCTTGATCTGGCAGCTGACTGTCCTGAGTCCCTGGTCAGGGCCATTGTGACAGATTCAGTTTCCTCTGAGTGAGGGAAGGGATCAGCACATTGCATTCCCATTAACTGCCTTATGGGGTGAGAGCACAAGGTCCAGCTACTCAGAAGTCCCTCTCACATCCAGACCTGGGGTATCAAGGGAGAAGGAAGGACCAACAGGAGGCTGAGCTCAGTTGATGTCCACTGGTCCCATGCCCAGCTAGCCGGCACTGGTGCAAGAAAGGCACCATGGCAGGGGGTGAGTCTTGAGTTCACCTGAACCACCTCAGGGCAGTCCCCTGCCACATGCCACTGCAGTTTGCACACGTCAGTCACACCAAGGCAGCAAGGACTATATCCTCCTGCATCCTCACCACCTTCCCCTCCTCCTGGCCCAGACTCTGCTCAGGTGCAGCCACCTGCATAAGCCACCCATCAAGCAGGCTGCAGGATTGTGCTTATGTGCTGAGGAAGGTGCTTGTTCCCACTCATCTGTGACAGGCATCAGCTCTCAGAGACAGCCCACAGGGCCAGGCTGTGGTAGCAGAGGTGTTGCTGAAGTCTGGGCTGTGCAGGGAGAGGCGTTCTGTGCACAGACACCTGTAGAGCCAGAGAGTGATGCTCCCCATCCAACAGCGTCAGAAAGGATGTTGTGAAATACGGGCTAATTTCACAGTAGGATCCAGCATGTCCCTGTCCCAAAAAAGAGAGGAGACAACAACAGGAGAGCAGGCAGCTAGGAGGAGCTGATGAAACTCACCCCAGTTTTTTTTTCCCCACAATGTCAACTGAGCAGGAGATATTGCTAAAACCCAGAAAATCCCCAACATCTTTGGATTTTCCCCTGCCAGGAGTTAGGAGTGATTCCCAGGGCAGACACAGTGCCGCAAAGGCTGGTAGTCCAGACATAGAATGGCACTTACACTTCCAGACCTTGCTGCGTGACACATCTTTTAGTCATCTAGACCCTGCACAGCAGATACTTCTTCCTGGGGTTTCCAGCCACAAAAGGTAGAAGGGGATAGACTAGACAAGCAGAATTTCCCCTATTACACACTGTGCCATGTGGATTGTAAGCAGAGTTTCTTCTTGCACTGACAAAGGGAAGGAGATATTACTCTCAATGGGATTTTCAGCAGGGCTCAGCAACCACACATTGCTCACAGAATGTTATTTTGTCCCTTGGAGTTATGGCGGTAGCACTGGCTGTGCACTGAAGCATGTTCCTGTGTTCGTTCACCTTATGCTGCTGGGGAAAGAGGCTGCTCCACAACCCCACCTCCCACAGCATCCCTTAGAGGCAGCACCCAGCTCTTGCTCTCTGTAGCAGCTAGCGTGGCTTTCACCCACTCCCCAGTTCCCTGAGGAAGAGGAAAGGCTGTTTTTTTACTGGAAGGTGTTACACAGGACACTTTTTACAGTCCATTTAAGTCACTT
The DNA here is from genome assembly GCA_027574665.1 of Rhynochetos jubatus. NCBI lineage: Eukaryota > Metazoa > Chordata > Aves > Eurypygiformes > Rhynochetidae > Rhynochetos > Rhynochetos jubatus. Next base: position 1,329,720 of record CM050672.1, on the reverse strand, counting down.
CTCACTACAGTATATGTTTATATATGCTTATAGTTACATGCTCAGCACACAGATGTACACAGAGCTCTGCACACCAAAGACGTTGCAGAAATGGCACTCAGCTAAAACAGTAGGCAAGGCAACGTCTGACCCCATGCCATCCTTGCTACGGTACCTAAGTGAGTGTGCTCCAGTGAAGAGCTTCAGCAGCTCACAGGGAAGCAGGGAGATGCATGGCAGCACCTTCGCCTGTGTCACCTCCTGGGATTGCATGTGACCATGGTGTACCCAAAAGTGCTGTGGAGATGCCAACACAACCACAAGTATCCAGGTTTGGTTCTTGTACTCACTCTGCCTGAGCATGAGACAGCAGTACCACGAGCACCTGACATCAGGAGCAGAACTGGAGGCTGTATGGCCCAGTCTTTGCTGCAGGCAGCTATGGGGTCTGAGTTACCAGCTTTTCACTTTGCCCTAAACATGGGATGAACATGCACCACCCCACGGATCACCTCCATCCTCCACAGACCTCCAGCAACAGAGCACTGCTCAACCTTCATCTGCAGCAGACACACAAATTGAGGTCACCATGAGCAGACACTTTCCCGCTTCCATGTCTCCAGCACCTTCCGTAAATGCCTCTGTTTTCCTGGGCCTTCCCTGAGAGCTTTGGTCTTGAGGCACAGCTCTAGAGTCAGTGCCAATTTCATGGTCTTTCTTAGCAATGAGCTGGTTGCTCACTCCCGTGAGCAGGTCTGTAGCCCAGGTTGTCTGTGCAGACAGTATTACATGCACACACACGTGCATGCATGCACACGTGGCCACACACAGCTGTTTGTACTGAGCCAGCAAAAACTAATGCCAGGAATCTGCCAGCTCAAACAGCAGCAAAGCGGAGCTGTGAATCACTTCTCAGCTGCAGGACTGTTTTGACTCTCAAAGAGTAACTTTTAGTACCTACAACCAGATAATGAGTAAAAGCCTTGAACTAGAAATGCAAATAGATTTATAATTTATATTTAAGAAAGCAATTAATGTACTGTGTGTCCAGTAAAGTACCACCCAGCTCCTATCACCCATTTATTTAGGTAACTCCACATAATAAGTTCTAAATGAATGATAATGGCTGCATTTGGAATTATATTAATAACTGTGCATGCATATCTGAAGCCAGAGAAGTGAGGGTATAGCTAGTGCTGCACTTGCTGTGCAGGCATGTCAGCAGGTGATCCCATGAGTATTTTGGAAATTTTATGTAATTGCCATCAGCTCCAAATGAATTAATTAATCAACTCCCTTTGGACCCTGGCAGAGAGGCCCTGCTCTCCGGTACTGAAGCAACCAGTATCATGTACAAGTGACTAATGTAAAGGAAAGATTTAAAGGTAAACATTTTCTGCAGTGTCTCAGTCTCCTACCCTGTTTGAGTGAGACACTTGCATCTGAATACATCTGTGCAGGTACCTGACCTTTTAGGTTGGTTGCACTTTGAAGGAGAAAACCTATAATTTCAGATACCCTGGAAGCAAAACTGTTTAAAGAAACCTCAGTTAAATTAAGTCCTAAGGGGAACCAGGAAATATCAAATTCAAACTGAAAAGAAAGGTTTATTTTAAGCATATTCAAATGTTTATTTTGAGGATATTCATTTCAAAAGAAAGAACAATACAGTAGATGTAATTTATTGAACTATTTGTTTCAATAACACATTTAATTTTTAGTGCTTAAGTACATTTTGGGGAGAAGTGCCAGATGAAAAGCCTCAATTCCTTTTAAGGTCTTTATGTGATTTGTGGTCACAGACATAGACTGAGCCTATATCACTTCTTTTTGTAATGAAATAGACTTCATCCCAACTATTTTTTCCTTAGTCTCCTGCACCTTTCTCCACAGCTGGCAGCTCCTCCAGACGCTCAGCCACTGTGCAATTCACACATGCATGGGAAGGAACGTGCATCTCTGCACACTCACATGCTCTCATGCATCTTCATGGCAAGCCACAGGGTAGGGAATATCCTGAGCCTGAGTAGACATGAGGTCAGGAATATTTTAGGAAGGCTGATAGTCATCTTCTAGCTTTACTGATGGCTACGTGGTGTCTGAAAAGCCCAACAGCCAGGACTTTTAACCCAGGACATATAAAGGACTTTGGAGAATTCCAGAGTTGGTAGAAAGGGTGTCAGGAGAGCTTAAGTCCAACCTGTTATGACCAACACCATGGCTTAGTTTGGTCAAGTCTTTAGAAGTCCAGGAACAGAGACTCCTCCTTGTGTGTGGTGTCCCAGATAGCCCCACCCTACTGGGGAAAAATGCCAAGAGCATCCCACATTGCAGCTTTTGGCCAATGCCCCTTGTTATATCACCTGGCACAACCAAGAGGAGATCAGGACCTTCTTTTTTAAAAGAGATCTGCTTCAGAGAGAAGCATGCAATCTGGCCTTTTCGCAGACTGTGGTGTAAATGTTAGGGCAAAACGAATATGGGCTGAGCCAAGAAGAAGAATGTGACCCAGAAGGACCACACACAGGAGCACAGCCTGTGAGGAGGCCTGGCTCTCAGCTCTGCCCAGCCACTTCCTGGGATGGTCAGTTTTCCCAGCCTCACACTGTCCTTCCTCACATGTGCTTTTAGCCAAGGTATGCATACTGTTGAATAAGGACCAAGTCGTGTTAGGCATTTCTGAGCTCTTCCTGCTCAAAAGCAGCATGCTGAAGGAGAGATAAGGTGTCCTAGTGCCATCAGTCTCTTGGAAAGGAAAAGAGTTTCAGATTATGTCTTGAAGGTCACGTGCTACCAGGCAGACAGACTGACAAGATACACCCCACAGCATCCACTCCAGGCTGGTTGCTGCACTATGCACTGCTCCATGAATGGGTGACAGTACCGAAAGCTGTGACTGAGCTGGCTTTGCTTGCAAGGCATGTGAAACTCACGGCAAGGCCAGAAGCATGTAAGGCTTTTTACTGCCCCATTACATTGAATTTTATGTGTGTTTGCCACTGGAGAAGATGGACTCTGCAGGATCTCTGGGCTCAAGGGTTTTTTCCTGACATCACTCGGTCTGGAGGACTTTGGCATGCTTTGGAGACCCAGACCCCCGAAGCATCACTGACATCCTTGCAATCACCACTCAGCTGCCTGGTCCTCACCTCTTTCCTGCTGACCAGTTCCCTGCTGCTCAAGGCCTTCAAGTGAGCTTGCAAAAGCTTCTTCCCTAGGAGCCTTCCTGAGGCAGTAGCCCACAGAATTCACAAGCAGGGCTTATGGTGCATGTGGATCCTTATTCCACAGTAGTCCATTGCATGGAACTCCCCAGGATCACTGCTTACTGGAGTTGCATCTTTGTTCTGCAGCTGGGGTCCAAAACCATCACTGACATCCAAGAGACCCTCAGACATGGCTGGCAGTAAGTGCTGCTCAGCCATCACTCAGACACCATAGCACTACCTGTCTCAGGATCTGTGTTTCAACCCTAAATTTAAGATGTAGAATACTGCTGTTGAATATCTTGTACATGTTGAAAGGGCTCCCAGTGCATCTACAGAGGTGGTATATGGCCAGTGCACAGCCAAGGCCAGGAACACAGCCTGAAGACATCCTCACTCCGCAGCCCAGCTCATATCTGTTCCTACACTGTCCCTACACAGGCCAGACTGCACAGCCAGGATCTGACATTCACCAGCTGCAGTTAGGCTGTGAGGAAAGGACAGGGCAGTTCCATCCTGCAGTTTCTAAAGGATTAATAAAGCAGAGCCAGTCCTGCCTGCAAGAAGCACTGTAGGAGTTTTGTTACCTGCCCCCTGTCAGCTCTGCTGGCCACCAGGTCATGGATGTCTGGATGTCCCCAGGTCCCCACACGCCTCCACTGTTCCAACTGCTGGGGCTTTGCAGTGGGTCCTTACCCCATCCCTTGGAGCTGGCTCCCCTGGAGAATCAGGAGCCAACAGGGCTACAGACACCAAGTGTTTATTTGCTTGGACAAGCCAGACACTCTGTCCTACCCAACACAACTTCCTGCATCCCCCTTCATCAGCCCCTGCTCATGCCCTGGATGCAGCCCCGTGGCAGTCCAGCACCAACTCCCACTTGTAGCTGAGCTGCTGGGCTGGCAGCGATGCAGGCAGATAGAAATGCAAAAACCCAAGCCACATCAACTCTGCTAGCATCAGATAACAGTTCAAAAGACAAGTATCCTTTCTCCTTGCTCTCAACCTCCCTCTCACTTTCTTTTAAGCACAAAAACAGCATCCAAAAAAAAAAAAAACCCAAAACAAAAAAAACCCAAACCAGAAGAAAGGGAGAGGGGAGGAAAGAAAAGAAAGGGGCAAATTCCAGTCAGGCAGTAAAATGCCATCTGTCTCCTGACAGCTCATGTGACACTGACAGACGTCCACTGTAAGCCAGAGCCCAAGGCACAGCAGCCTGTGATCCCCATCACAGCGGTCAAGGGACTACCCCTTCCCCAGCCTCCGCTCTCTCCCAAACCCATCAAAAAAGTTTTCAAGCCAGGAGAAAAAAATGAATCAGGCTGATCCTTGTTACCCTTCTCGCAGGGAAACATGCCCAATGTGGTGGTGGAGCTGGTAGTGTCCGACTTCAGAGCAAGGCTGTCTGTGTTGCATGACTTTTCACCAGGCTAGGATGCCCTCCATCCACCTGTTTCCCTCTCAAAAGCAGCTCCTAGAAAACAAAGGAGATGAACAGCAGGCGGCCCATCACCCCTATGAAGCCCAACGGCTTAATTGCCTCTAGGGAAAGAGCCTTGCTGACCCCGGGGACCCTCCCAAGCTGGAAAAGCAGAGACAAAAAGGGAGTTGTATGACAGGCGTGCTGCCATGGCTGCCGGTGACCGGCTGTGGGCTGGCCCTGCAGACACTGTCACAAAAAGGGAAGCTGCAACTCACATTTCCTGTGAGCACAGATGTCTCAAGATGGCATAGCCACTTCCCAGAAAGAGATATGCCCTGATTCTGTCCCAAGGGAGACAGTGGGGAAGTCTCCGTCCAGTGGGTGGAACAGGAAAAGACCCAAATATTCCTGATGTCTCTGGATTCTAGGCAGTGATGGCTTCAGGATAGCAGGACTTAGCTGGCTGTTGAAAGATGCAGCCTTCTTGGTGTACATCCTGTGACTTAAGAGAGCAGTGCAGACCCTGAGAAGCTCAGCACCTGTGGTGACTCTGCCCTGCAAGGGCACCTGCTGTGAGGTCCTGGGCAGGCTGGGCACGAGGCCACGCACCTGCATGGAGGCATGATCACCCTCATGCCAGCCATGGCTTCAGGCCTACCACAGCAGTGAGGTGTCCACACACCCCTTCTCTGGAGCACCAAGCCCACCATCAGGAGCCAGCAGCGCAGGCCAGAACACACCTCCTTCCACATGAACCTCTGCTCATCCCCCAGCCTTACCATCAAGCCACTGCTTACCACCCAGTATGTGCCAGGACCTCGCCAGCTTGGCCAACTTGAAGCTGAGTCATTCATCTCCTAAACGCGTCTTCTGGAAACTGAGTTGCAGAAGGAGTCACCAGTCACACACAGAGCTGAGGGGATGATGAGAGGGCATGCAGGAGACCAGCTTTGCCATGGACAAGCAGGATTATGTTACAAGGTCCCACAACACCCTTGGATGCTTCCCCACAACCATACCACCCATCCATACTCAGGCATGGTTGGTCACCCTGTCAGGCCCTGGGCACCTTTCATGAGGGGAGCTGGAAGTCCAAGGCAGCAGGAAACGGACATCTCCCACCACCCCAGCTGCAAAAAGTGTCAGGTCACTTTTGGTGCTGGAACCTTCTGGAACAGTCTGCGAGTCATTCATGGCTCAGCATGGTCCAGAGAGGAGATGGTGCTGCCTACACTGAGCATCACCTAACCCCTGCTCCATCTTTGAGTCTGGCAACATATGATATCTTTCTAAGTCTCTGAGCCCAAAGGCAGGCACAGGACTTGACCTGTAAGTATTCATTTACATTTTTTATTAGGAGATGTGGAGTTACAATGTTTGCCGATGCAATTTCCCAAGGGCATCCCCAGAAAAAGGAAGGCAAAGAGCCCACCATTCAGCAAGTTTGCTGAGCCAGTGCTGGTCATAGGGTGCCAGCATGGGTTGGGATCCTGTCTCACTACAAGCACAGCGTAAAGTTAGCTCGGCCCTCATCCCACCTCTACTAGCTGGACTGAAGCAGCCTGGCAGTGGCTACCAACCCCCTGGTCCTGCCAGATGAAACCACCAGAGAAACACCACCACATTTCACTATGTCCTCCCTTGCTGCCTTCAGGGACAGCCCTGGGCCCTTGGCACTACCAGAGGGATGAGAGAGGCTGGACATACAGATGTCTCATAATGTTGGGCAAAGAAACAAGATTGTCCCACGGCAAGGCAGGACAACACCAGGCTGTGGGGCACAGAGCCAGGGCAGCCCCTCTTTTCCTCACCATCTACAGCAAGTTTGTGCTGCTGTTGGGAGAAGCTGCCATGCAAAGCTGCTGCAATGGGACCCCTCAGAATATACCATGAACTTGGGGTGTGAAGCCCAGAGGGCCCTGGCATATCATACACGATTTGCCAAGCAGACTCCAAGCATCTCCTCCCCCAGCTCCTGGTCACAAATTCGCTGCCCACCAGCATCTTTCCACCCGTTCCTATGCCACTTGACCCCAGAGGTGGTCCGTCTGACCTCTGCAGCTATCCCTGACTCCACAGTTATCTCAGGTGACACCTTTGGTGACTCCTAGCCATGTCCTGCTCCCCTCAGTGCCTGCCCTAGCTGTTCCTCCAGGCTTTTTCAGGACGACAGTGCATGGGCCCATCCACGGGGACCATGGATCAGGGCTGTCTGGGAGGCAGGGACAGTATCAGTACATGAAGAGCTTTGAGCCAAGACAAAAATGGTCACAGGCTGCAAAAGGCCCTAGAGAGACCATAAAGAGTTTATTACTGTAGCAGAGGAAAAAGCTCTGATTATGTTGTGAAACTATGGTGCAGGATTGCTTCACCTCAGTCCATGGGCCATGGGAGGGATAGAGACAGACATTACCGCAGGTGAGGCTGGGAGATGCGGAGCTGCCTCCACCCCAGCCCTGCAGGAACCACCATCCAGTCCTGGGTACGGAGAAACAGCCTAGCTCTGCTCTGTTTATCCTGGCTAATGATTAACTAGATAGGATATGGCCATTCAAGGGCACAGGGTGAAAAGAGCCCTTCTGCCTTTGCTTACACAGCACACACAGCTGGGCCATTCCCACAGCCAACACCCAGAGAGAGCAACAGCAATGGGGAAAATGCCAGCTCAGGAGCAGCATCCAAGGGCTTGAGATGGCATGGCAGTCCAGAGAACATTACCCAGCCCAGCTCTGCTTGAAATTTTGCCCAAGCAAGAGCTGACCCCAGTGTAGGCTGTTGGTTCTCTGCACAGTTGTTTTTGCAACTAAAGGCAAAGCTAGGAAATTGGGATCTTGTTGTTTGTCCTTGTGGCACCCATCAGAAGTTGAGTCAGGAGTTAATCTGAAGCTCTGGGGTGACAGAAAAGGCCTCCTTCTGTGTCTCATACTTGGAGACCCCACAAGGTTTGCTACAACAGCTTCCTGCCTGCCCAGGGAGCAGGTGCTTTCTCCTCCAGGGCCAGCTGCAGCAGTTTTACAGCAAACTCCCTCCTTTCACTAGCCAGTTTAGCCTCACAGGTTCCCAGGATCCTGTCTGAAGTCTGCACATGGCTTCCAGGATGAACAGGCTTCTGTGCAGGGCATGATACCACCTCTGCCGTGAGACAGTGTCAAGATCAAGAAAACAGAGCATGGCCATGGCTGAAGGAATCCCTGCCTAACTGAGAAACACCCCTCCTAAAATCTCATCCAAAGCCACCCTCTGACCAGAAGCTGAAGGCGTCATATTCTGTGCTTCCCCCAAACCTGAAAGCAAAATGTCAGGACCAAGAGGCTGAAGGAATGGAAAGACTGCGTTGCCTGAATGCATACATGCTGCAAGTAGTGAAATCAAAGGGCTGGACGACACTGGTGTGAAACCTGCACAAGCAAGCACAAGAGATCACCAGCCCTGAGACCCTGCCTGCCCCACCTGTCTGCTCTCCACCACTCCCTGGGCCCCAGCCTAGGCTGGGCTGCTCCTGGAGACTGGCCCTTGACTTGGCCCACCATGGGGTCCAACACTGGACTTGCTGGGTTGGCACAGTGCCTGCTGGAGCTCTGTCCCACGCAAATGTGTCCATGGAACCCATCTTAGGAGCCAGGTGGCAAGAGCAGTGCATGGCTTGTCTGTGGGGCTAGAGAAGGAAGGGATGGCCCCCAGTTTTGGAGACTAAACACAGGACATGTCCTCTGGCAGGTACTCTTTCAACATAAATGTTTTAACACTGGGACTGGCACCCAGGGATGGGGTAGGATCTCTGTCTTTGGAGAATTTCAAAACTTTAATGGACTGGCCCTAAGAAACCTGTTGCATGCTTTAAAGCCGTCCCTGCACAAAGGAGAAGCTTGGAGAAGACAGCTCCAGAGGTCCCTCCAAAATTAATTATTTCTGTGATTCTTTCAGCCCCCTGAACTTTTGGTCTTTGTTGGTCAGTGAAAAGAAATGGGCCCATCCATAGGTTTCTGTTTAAGGCAAGTTTGGGGGAACCCAAGAACTGGATTTGAATAGCTCTAAGTACACTTGGGTTTATAGCGTGGGTTTTGTTTTGCATGGCTCTGGGAAAGCCAAGGCCTTACATGTTACTCACATATACCTCCCACTTAAGTTAATATTCTTCTTGTGATGACAGGATACTACTTAAAATGTCTCTCACAAGTGCTTCTCATCAGCTTCAGTGAACAGAAAAGTGAATGTGAACTGATCTTAGTTAAACAAAGTCCACTTCAATTGTCAACTAGGGGTTCAAGGTCACTTAATATATTTCATCTTCACCTCCCTCTACATAGATCCAAAGAGACACTTTCAATCCTCTTCCACTGCTCAACAATGGAATAACCCTACTCAATTTACACAAAATTTAAAGTCCTGCAGGTCCAAAATCCTCTTCTGATTCAGTAGACTCAGAATAATTTCCACCATTTCATTAGCCCTTCACTCCACATCCAGCAGCCAACATCTGCTGATATGGCTTAGAAGCAGCAGTAAACCTCCCATTCTAGAGATCTCACATATCTTCATATGGTCTTGAGGTTCCAAAGCTCTCTGCTTTCCCATCTCTTAGATCACTAAGAGCTGAACCTGCTGAGAACCATATGTTCCAAATCTCCACATAACACTGACAACCGGGGCTTCTGATTTTGGGGTTTTTTTGTCCCGTTTTGGCAATAACTACTAATTCCACACCTGTCCCCTCAAAGGATGATCTTAGTCCCATTTCAAGCAAAAGTTCAGGCTCAAGACTTCCAAGGTCCCTTTCAGCCAACATCTGTAGGCCACCAAGCCCTGTTTCACGGCAGTCCCTGCCTTCACAGAGGTGGGAAGTGCTTCTCTGACCTATTTCTCCTGCCAGTTCTTGGTGGTCTCTCCCAGAAATTATTCATCAGCACCATCTCCTTCCCTTGCAAGTAGCAATAGCAGAGCACTAACAAGATGTGCTTTTTTTGGCTGTGAATATGTGCACAGGTCTGACTTGGATGCACAGGAGTCTGTCTGCATCTCAGATCCATGCAAATTCCACTGAGCAATGCTCGGTCTGCATGCAAAAAAAACAGCTTTCTCCCCTCCCTCCCTCCCTCCCTTCCTTCCTGCCTGCCTCCCTGCCTGCCTCGCTGCCTGCCTGCCTGCCTGCCTCTGTATTCATTTGAATGACAAACGTTCCTGATGACCGTCCTCCCGGAGAATCAAAAAGCAAGGCTGCTTCTCCCTTACAGATTAAGATAGATAAAAGGAGAGATTTGTATATTGACTCTGTGTTTATGTAACTCATGTGCAAGGTCTGGCCAGGAGCAAAGGGGGATCTGACCCATATAAATAACAAGCAGCATTTTAAAACAAAATTATCTGGAAAATTCAAGGACGATTCCATAAGTTCCTTCTATTGTGTCACTGGAGGGTCATAAATAATTCAGCCTTGCTCAAATATTTATGGAAATCAATTTAGCCTTCAGTCCAACATCACCTCCCTGAGAAAACAGTTTCCTTTTGTAGCTCAGGTGCAAACCGACTGCCCGCCATCTGACCAGTCTCCTCGGGGCTGAAGGCACCTGTAACCTCCCAGCCACATGCCCAGGTGCCAGCCCAGCTGAGCAGATACCCAGGCAGCTCTGGGGCCATAGGGACCACCAGGAAGATGAAGCTGCACATGCTCCTCCAGGAGAGGAGCATGTCCAGCACCAGCCCTGTTTCTGTTGTGACCACCCTGAGCTTCATGATGGGACATCTGCTCTGGCCCAGGGCAGTTCTCAGCTCCAGAGCTGAGGGATGGTGTTCAGCAAAGCTGTTGGCACATGGAGAGCAGCCCCTGTCCAGGTGACAACTGGTGCTTGGAACAACAAACCCTGCACAGGAGAGAGGCTCTCTGATGCAATCAAAGGTCACAAAGCAAACTCCCACATGACTGAGCAGCCCCAGGGAGCTCCCAGCACCTGCTCCCAGGGCAAGGTCCACAGCTCTGCTATATCCACTGAGCAGCAGCTGCTGTACAACCGGAGCCATGACCCGGCACTTGCAGCTCACTCCCTTGCCTCTTCTCTAGGTGACACAGCAAGTATTCCCAAGACCTCTCTTTCCAAGAGCATAGTGGCCACACAGAGTGCCCAGCATGACCAGCACCCACGAAGATTTCCACCCACATGGTGAATCCACCAGGCTCCTAGCCTCCAGGCAGCTCATTGATCCTTCTCGGAACTCAGCATGTCCATGGGCTATTCCTGTATCTTGATAAAAATCCCACTTCATTGGAACTGTGAATCTCTTCCAGAATCTTCATTACAAACAAAGAAACAAGACAAGTCCTTGGGATCAAAAGGCTGCCTCCTTCTGCACATCAACCAGGAGAGAAATATGCTCAGAGAGTGACTAGACCACCCCACCAATCAACCAGCAGCACAGAAACTGCAGGGCTGCCATATGCAGCCCATGCCCATATGGAGAAGCCATATTTTCTCCACCCTCTGTGTTCCCTGCAGCTCCTGTAAGCATTATGTCTTGGTAGGTCACTTATCTGGCCTGTCCCCTGGTTTCTGGGCCCATTTGTCTCCCCCGGTGCATTTTGCCTGGAACAACATGCAGAGCTGTGCAAAGCCACAACACAGTTGGGTTCCCAAGACACTACAGACCATGGCAGGTACCAGGACACCTCCTTATGTAGGTTGCCATGTCTGTCCTAGGCACCAGTGCAATGAACTGGGCAGACACTGGGCTGTGTGCCATTTGAGGACCTGAGATGGCACAGTTATGCTGCAGTGAATAGGAACCCAAGGAGGGTGTATTTGTGGTGGTTTGGCAGGGACTTTCCAGAGTATGGCCAGGGTTACTGGCAGCCATGGAGGTGAAACATGGATGTTCCCTCCAGCCTTTCTAAGTTCTTCAGCTCCACCAATTCTTTGGGGTAAGAAACTCCCTCTACTGCAGGACAAGGCAGAGAGAAGGTATGACTGGCAGTCTCAAGGGCTGTAGGAGCTGGTTTCGTTGACAGCCAAGCTTTGCACCTTCCAGGCTGAAAGAACAGCAAAGGCACACAATCCTGTGTGTGAGGAGTGTTTGTGAGTTTTCTCCAGCCCTAAAACTGGATAAGAAAGATCACAGCCTTTCTCCTGCCCAGGTCTCCACCAAGCATAGAATCATAGAATCACAGAATGGTTTGGGTTGGAAGGGACCATAAAGATCATCTAGTTCCAAACCCCCTGCCATGGGCAGGGACACCTTCCACTAGACCAGGTTGCTGCAAGCCTCATCCAGCCTGGCCTTGAAGACAGCCAGGGATGGGGCATCCACTGCTTCTCTGGGCAACCTGTCCCAGTGCCTCCCCATCCTCTCTGGGAAGAACTTTTTCCAGATATTTAATCTAAATCTCTCTGCTTTCCATTTAAACCCGTCACCCCTTGTCCTGTCACTACAGCCTCTTGTAAAAAGTTCCTCCTTCAGCTTCCTTGTAGGCCCCCTTCAGGTACTGCAAGTTGCTATAAGGTCTCCTCAGAGCCTTCTCTTCTCCAGGCTCAACAAGCCCAGTTCTCTCAGCCTTTCTTCATAGGATTGGTGCTCCAGCAATTTCACCATCCTTGTGGCCTCCTCTGGACTCACTCCAACCAGTTGATACCCTTTTTACTTGAGGGCCCCAGAGTACTCCAGCTGGGGTCTCAGGAGAGCAGAGTAGAGAGGGAGAATCTCCTCCCTTGACCTGCTGGCCATACTTTAGATACAGCCCAGGAAAGGGTTGGCTTTCTGGGCTGTCTAGTTTTTCATCCACCAGTACCCCCAAGTCCTTCTCCTCTGGGCTGCTCTCAATCCATTCTCCACCCAGCCTGTACTTGTGCTTGGGATTGCCCTGATCCTTGTGCAGGACCTCGCACTTGGCCTTGTTGAACTTCATGCGGTTAACACAGGCCCACCTCTCCAGCCTGTCAAGGTCCCTCTGGATGGCATCCCTTCCCTCCAGCATGTCTACCGCACCACACAGTTCAGTGTCATCGGCAAACTTGCTGAGGGTGCCCTAGATCCCATCATCCATGTCACTGATGAAGTTGTTAAACAGTGCCAGTCCCAATACCAATCTCTGAGGAATGCCACTTGTCACTGGCCTGCACTCAGAAATCAAGCCGTTGACCACCACTCTCTGAGTGCGACCAGCCAGCCAGTTCTTCATCCACCAAGCGGTCCATCCATCAAATCCATGTCTCTCCAATGTAGAGACAAGGATGTCATGCGGGATGGTGTCAAACACTTTGCACGAGTCCAGGTAGATTACATCAGTTGCCCGTCCTTTATCCACCAAGGTTACACCCATTGTAAAAGGCCACTGTATTCATCAGCCACGATTTGCCCTTGGTGAAGCCATGCTGGCTGTCACCAACCACTTCCTCATTTTCCATGTGCCTTAGCATGGTTTCCAGGATGTATCCTTGCTGGCAATCAGCCAACACAGAGGAAACATGACATCAGGCCTAAGCACTCATGTGAAATGACCTCGCTATGTCAAACTCCCAACACCAGCTCTGCTCTGTACAAACTTTGGATGTCTCTGCAATTAATTAGTTCACTAGGATTTGAACAGCCACAGTCAGCTCCTGCAAATCCAAATCAGAGATCAAGCAGCAGAAGAAGCAGAGGCTCTTGGCTTGTGCTGAGCATAAAGCTGCAGGAAAAGGAGACACTCCAGTTGAAGAGTCACAGATCCTCCAAGAAGGTGTGAGCACTCCTACTGCTGGCTAGAGGACAACTAAACTCAACTTGCAGTGATGCTGCGTGATGGAGACCCTACAGAACTGGCTGGTGTTTGGCATGCTACATGCAGCAAAATGGGAGCTCCATGCAGCACCATCCTGAAGCACAGAACGAGGTGAGATGACTAGTCCATGGGAAAACTTGCACCTGCATGGCCTTTGCCCAGGTAAACATGGAGGAGATGGGAGCCCCTGCAAAACTGGTGCCACTTAACTACATTGTCAGATATGATGAGGCCAAGATTCATAGCTGAAATTGCCAAGCTTAAGAAAACAAAGGCAAGAGAAATGACCACCAAGGTGGGATATAATGGTGCTGGTCCTCTACCATGTCTTCTGTACATAAAAGTTAACTCCAGAACAGAAAAAAAAAAATCAAAAAAGCAGTGCCACAGACTAGGTATGCAGAGCTTCATATCTGCTTTCCAAGGGCATTTCCTAGGGTCATATCTCTCAGCACAGAACTGCTAACTCCCTTCTGCTTTTCAGACTCCACTTTCACCCACATGTGACAGCAGTGCTGGGTACCCTTCAGGCTCACACATATCTGTATGATATGTGTCTGTAGACACCACTAGATGAGAGCACCACTGTTGTTCCTGCATGTGAAAGAATACAGTGGGGATGCTCACAAGGGTTTTAATATATAAAACCTTTACTTCAGATGATGATCCCAAATGAACCTCTTGTCTTTGGGCTAGATGTTGTCCTTGTTAGGGTTTCCAAGGCACAGGCAGCTTCAATGGGGAAAGAAGAAAGGGACAGTGGAGCTAACCAGAGGTATTAGACCTGCCCCAGGTGGCTGCAGAAATAGTCATGCTCTGCCTGTGCACCGAAGAGCAGCATGATGCCTGAAGCTCCCACCACAGGAGCATGCCTGGGAGACAGAGGGATCAGGATATGTACAGATGCTACTAACACAGAAGAGCTTCACTGGAAGTAATTATCCCTTATATGGAGAAAATACTAGAGAAATTTTTGACAAAAAGGTGGGTAGAATATTTTTCAGTATTTTGCTCTTCCTGTCTGGAAAATTTCCCCTCCTGTCCAGTGTTAATGATTTGGGTCTTGGAAAGTGTTTTTTTCTCTGTCAGACTTGGTGATTCATTACAGAAAGAAAAGAAATGGATGTTACTGGGCTGCAGGGTCCTGAACTGCCTAGCATTTGGGTTGCTACCTAATGATTATCCTCATTTCATAGCCCCACTGAAAAAGTGTCTGCTTCTGCACTCAGTGCAAGGACATCACCTAGTCTTTCTGCAGAGCTGTTTCATGAAAGCATGTGCATTAGTTATGTTTTATTCAAAAAGGGGTTAATTTGTGCCCTCTTCTCCCCCAAGTACAGTAACACAATCCATCTCAAAAGTGCTGTTTGGCTTTCTCTTCCCTTCTCCAGCCAGTCACTTCTTGGCTCTTAATAAATTATTCAGCTTTCTAAATATGCATAGGGGTCTCATTAACAACTAATTTTGCTTATTTAAAACAACTGCATAATCAAACCACTATAGTGTTTCGCCTTTCTTATAGCCATGAATTATTCATGTGCTGGGAATCTGCATACAAATTTATTGATTCTTAAAAGGGCACATTTTTCACAACCTGGAAAAAAAAGAAGCCCTGGTTATTCTGGTTTTGAACATTTTAGCCCCAACTCCCATTTAACAAATCATATGGTGTTTTCCTGGGAACAGACGGTAGGTAAGCCCATAGCACCACCAAATGCACCTGGAATTCCTGAGTGCAACAAAAGGGAGTGTTTCCAACATTACAATTAATCGTTTACACAATCTTGACTTGCAGCCCTGTCCCAGAGTGCTAATGGCTTATTGTTGCAGCATCCATTACACTGACTCCTTAGTGCCTTTAAGTGTTCACATAGAAGCCACAAAGAAGAACACCTGGGTGAGGAAGGGACATCTTACGAAGGCATGCAAAGCCACCAGTATCACTGGATCTAATCTGGTTTATCCCACAAAGCAAGCACGAAAACAAAAACATATTCAGGTTCGAGAGGTAACATGCACTGCACGATTCATGCTGCCAGCCTTCAGACCTGCTCAGCCACCACCACTAAAGGAAGCAGGGCATTCAGCACCCCCACACTTGCCCCCACACATGCACATCCCTTCTGTCCTACACTGGCTTGTTCATCTTGTCTCACTCTGAAGCTCTTCTGCAGAGTTATGTTTAAAGAGCCATCCCCAGACCCTTCTGGGGCTCTGTGAGGAGCTGGTCCCATTCTGCTCTTAGGTTCACAGAATTACGGAGTAATTCAGGTCAGAAGGGACCTTTGGATGTTTCTAGTCCAACTCCCTGCTCAAAGCAGGGTCAGCTATGACATCAGACCAGGTTGCTCAAAGCTTTATTCAGTCTTGTCTTAAAAACTTCCAAGGGTGGAGACTGTAAAATCTCTGAGCAACCTATTCCACCACTTGACTGTCCTCATGGTGAAGAAGTTTTTCCTCATATGAAACTCCATTTTTTCATCTCCATTGTCTCTTATTCTCCTATCATGCACCACTGTGAAGATCCTGAGTCTCTCTTCCTGACAAAATCCCTGCTCCTCAAGCACTCCTGGTTATCATTGCTCTCCAGCCCTTGACACCTGCCTAAATCTCAGGCTCTGAGATCTGGGGGAGCAGTGGCCTTGATGACAGCCACAGCATCACAAAAGCTTCTACAAACATTTTGTCATTCTCAGAACGGGCATTTTTGGAGGAGTCTTTGACAACCCCATCCCATGAAAAGGGACTACAGTGAATGTTAGAAATGGAGCCATGGAGTAGTGACCTTCAACTCATTGTAAATGAAGGATTTAGAAACACCTGTGCATCTTCTTGTAGGTACCTCCAGGTCCTCAAACCCTGGCAAATCATACCTGCTGGTGGTTGGTGGTCTGAAGGGGAGATGGGGTGTCTCCATGCTCCCCAGTTGGAGTCCTTGGTATGAACCCCAGCACAGACAGCTCCTTCCTGAAGTATACTATGGGCCTCCAGCCCAGAGACAGGTCCATAATGACAGGTAGGATCCCAGGGAAGGCACACTGCTTGTGCTTGCTGGGTATTAGCAATGCTCCTTCAGCTGGCAAGAGCTGAAGGTGTGTGAGCCTCTGCAGAGCATCTTTCAGCTGCAAGCCTCTCCAGAACTCTGATCTGTCTGAGGACACCTCAAGATCAGGACAGTGCTCACATCTGCAAAGCCAGTGTCTAAGAGCTTCCTGCTCATGCACTAATTACTGTAGCAGTATTCATAGGGAGCCTGGGTTCATGTGCCATGTGGGGTTTTGCCATGGACAAACATCAGATGGTTCATTTTATTAGTCCCTTGAGAACAGGCCAGGCTTTTTTGTGTGTGTTTGCTTAGCAAGGGACCACATTGCTGTGTTTTAGTTTGTCTTCTTACTCTTTCATGATAAAAAACCCCAACAGCCACAGAAGAAACATGAATCTGTAAAGGTTTTTTGTAACACAGCAGAGTTCTGAGATAAGATCTCCCTTTCTTCCTTTCCCTGTCTGTCTGCATCATCAGCTGACTGGCTTTCTATCTATTCATCTGCTTGGCTATATCTTCTCAGGGTGTTCTCAGCAAAACAGCCACATGGAGCAGTCTGAGAATTGAGCCAAATCCCATCCCTTACCTGTCCTGGAATGGTCTGGAGTTTTCAGTCAGGACTTGTTCGAGAAGGACCTGGTGGTGACAGCCACAGGTAAGGCAGAAGGAACTGGGATGGGAAGATAGGCTTTGCACATCCCGCTGGGAGGTGGGATACCTGTTGACTACCCCCATCCCACACATTTAGTGGTGTGCTGAGCCATCCTTGAATGAGGATGCTAGCTCCTTGCTAGCACTGTGGAGGTGCCAGCACATTGTGTCACAGCAAGGTCACCTCAGAGCTGGCAGGTCAACACCAGTTATAATGCACTGCTGTGAGTCACTCATGGCTCTGCCAGAGCTCCTCACATAGCACTTGGAGAAGATAATCACACTCAGGGTGACCTCCGGAGGCCAAGGTAGCAAGGAAATGGCATGTACTTTCAGGCTGTTTTGGATGTCTTCTCAATGATCCATGTCACTGTGCACCCAAAAGCCACTGCTTCTCCTCCCAGTTTGTGACATCTCTGTGATCACAACCTCTGCTGCTCCTCCCTCCCCACATGGCTCAGCTCTGCAGGCTCTCCACCAGCTGGGCTTTGCTGATGAATTGAGTGTTTCTTCCCTGCCCACAGCCTGGACAGTGAGGTGGGGGGGTCTGGGTGAATGCTGCGGGAAGGGTAGGAAAAATAGAAAGTAGACATGGAAAGGCAGTAGGAGGAAATGGTAGGATAACACTGGTAAAATGCTCCTCATAACCAAGGAGTTGAAGCAGCTGAACTGGTTTTTTGTAAACCAGGGTCCTGGTTTAAGTGAGAGAAAACCTTCTTAAGATAGACTAGCTAACATCCCTGCTCTGATCAAACAGGTGAATGATCCCAGGAGAAACTTTATTTAATCATAACAGCAGGAACTTGACAAAAATCCCAGTTGTACACCAAGGTACATATTAACCAAAATCCTGTTGTAGCAGACTTGCACATAGACATAACTTTGCAACCCAGGAGCAGCTGTACTGACACCAGCAGGACTGCTTAAAGTGCCTCTGAACACATGTTCACAAGAGCTAATTTTGTACCGATAACAGATCTGAAACAGCAGCTTCTGGGAAACATAGCCAAGGCAGACAACAAGCAAGGGAAAGAGACTGTTTCAAGCCTGGATGCTGAAGAAGTTCTTGGCAGTGTGGCAAGGAGGTTTTGGTTACTGTTGAAAAAGCCATTTGTGCTCTTGTTTTGGAAATGGGCAGAAGGACAGCTGTGAGTTCAAGTGAAAACCATCTAAAAGGCATCTGCATGGCTTTAGTTGGGAGATTGCTCAGGTAGGGACTGAAGTCTGACAGGTTGAATCACTTAGTGCAATCCATGTGTCCCTTGAGACAGATCATATCTTGAGTGTGTGCAAAGAGCCTCCATGTCAAAAAAGTCCCATTCACTACCTTGAGATTGCAATCTGCACTCCATGGCCCCTTTCTAACCAGGAGAGAAAAAAAGTACAAGCATGCTGGGTTCAGACCAAGCAGCACACTGCTGGTGGGCACTACAATGAGAACAAGGATCATGGACTTTCATGCAGAGGTCAACATGCCTCCAAAAATCAACCCTGCATAAATTGCAGGAGGTACCTCTGTTGGACTCACTGTAACTTCAGGTACATCCTAGAAAAACTTAGAGCATTTTTGCTCTTCAGGCTCAGGCTTCCATCTCAGTTTCTGTGTCTTCAGTCTGTCTGTTCCTCTGTTACAGGCCCCGTCACTTTATGACAGCTAAGTGCATCCCATGATTGCGATGCAGAACTGGTAATCAGGATGCCCAGGTCCTGTGGAGGGTGGAGAAAGTGCAGTGTTCGACTTGGGTGAGAATGAGCCAGTCACCTTCCTTCTGCAGACCTCGTTTTTCCAGCTGTTAGATGGAAATGGTTCTGTTTACCCACATTTGTAAATACAGTTCTACTGCCTGGGTTAATGCTGATTTCCAAGCAGCTGCGCTAAAGTCTCATTTAGCCCTTAGCATCCGCTCAGAACTTTCCTCTTTGCCAGCACTTCACAGGCCAATTGCAAAGCACCACATATGCATCAGGAAGTTGGTACAGCTGGTTTCAAAGCATGGCTCTTTCCTGCAGCTGCTCTTCAGAGTATGTTCCTCTGGGGCAGACTCCTCACACTGCACCCAAGAGGAGGACATCACCTGACTTCTCTAGATGTCTTTTACCCACCACAGTTCTACCTCCTGGAGCATATTCCAGATGTGGTCTTCAGAGATAGCTGACTGACCTGCTTTTGACGCCTGCATCCAGGCACAGCCCAGCACATGAACACCCAATCCCTACCTACCCATGGCTTAGTAGGAGCTGATGAAATTAGGAAATATCAAATAAATATACAAAGAACAATATACAAAGAAGTTGTTTATTGTTTACATCTTTGCTGCATGTGTCTGAGTAGTTCTTAGACCCCGGCAGGTGTGCGTACTGACTCTGTCCGTTCACTGCCTGCCCGCAGCCGTCTGCCCTCTGCCCACCCCATAAAAGAGGGAGCGGCAGGCAATGTCTGAATTCCATAAGAAGCTGAGATACTCATATAGGCAGCATTAATTACAACTCTTAACATTTAATTATAGGTTCCCTTGGTTTCCACTGTATATTTACAGCTGAAAAACCTTGCTAATTGCCTGTTTCCATAACTCAGATGTGAACTCACACTCTAGTGTCAGCTGAACCACTCCGCATGTTCCAGACCAGCTCCTGACATTAGCAATTTACCACCCATTTATGGACACCCAGAGAGAGATGAGAGAGAGGAAGAGCCAAGGGTTCCCCTCAGACCTCACCCCCTGCTTACAACAAAGTGTCCCAAAAATGGCCTCAAGAAGTTTAGGAGGAGAATCTCCTTAAAATCAGCAGAGGAACAGATTTGCAGAATTGAGCCTTTGGGGCCAGTAATCCACAGGGAAGTTGGTACCTTCAGGGACACAAGACTTCTTCAGTGGAGCTCCTAAGTTAGCAAAAAAGATCTGATCTTATTCACAAATATGCAGATGGAAGCTGATTCCCCTGAATCACACCCTGTGTGCTTCACCAAATGCCCACAATTGTACAGGGATTCAAACAGGCACAGTGCAGCAGGGACAGCATGGGGACTTCATGCTGTAAAACTGAGCCCTGTTGTGAAATGTCCCATCCACACCCCTTTGCTGCAGTTCCCTGCTCCCTTCTCATTCTCTGGGGCATGATGCTGCCCATGCTTGGGTGCCACGATGGGTTTGTGCTCCCCTTAGAGCAGCCTGGCTCCAGGCCTGGAGGGGAGTGATGGCAGGGCACAGCGATAAGGGAGCACCCTTTTTTCTGCACTAATCCCAGCACCCTTCCAGGAAGCCACACCTGCAGAACTGGGCCTGAATTAGGACTTCAAACACCCCTCTGAGCATTTGATGTCTATCATTGCTGCTGTGCAGGAGGCAGCTGCTTCCTCCAGCCAAATCAGGGGTTGTGTGACCCAGGAACAAGAACCCACAGCATGTTTTGTAAGATTGCCCATTTTCCCCTGAAGATCCTCCCCCAGTGTTTGCCAAAGGGACAGGTTCAACTGGACAGGGGATACCGGGTCATTCCCAGAACCAGGTGTGATCTGTGCAAATGTACCCTCTCCTGCCTTTCTCAGACACAGAAGGGAAAACTGCCTCACATGGAGCCACTCCCTGCCTTCCCTGGAAGCCAAGCTGCCACGGCAAGGACATACCCATGGGGTGAGTGTGCAGGAGCTCCACTCCACAATGGTGAGGAGCAATGAATGCAGCCTTGCAGGGTAGGGAGCAGCAGCTGCCTTACCTGGCTTTCCAGAACAGCCTTGTGAGGCTCTGCCCTCTGTATGCCATTTCCACACTGGGCATCACTAGAACCACCTGGAGAGGCTTTCTGCAGCCTTTTCCCGTGGATTATGATAGCCCTGAGCATAGAGAGCTTGGAAATCTCCTTCTGTTTTATCACATCTAATCCACAAGCAGCAACTGACTCAAGGGGAAGAGCATATGCAAATGCATAACAATGCACCTGAGAATGCCCATGCTGCTCAGAGCATACATGTTTCAGCTTAGCAATATGCTCCCATCAGCAAGACCATGTCAGCAGTCCCTCCACAAGCTGCCCTATGAGGACGCTGCAACAGCCCTGCAAATCCTCATTCTGCAGGCAGCACCAGAGCTGCAGCATTGAAAAAGAGAAAGAACTATCGGTGTTCATCTCACAGAGCTTAGTCCTCTGTGGTTCCAAGCCCCGCAAGCACCTCTGAACCTCACACATCTCAGTGCCAGGGCTGTAGTGAAAAGTATCTCTTCATTTCTGTAATGGAAGATGGAGAATACACCCATCACAGTAGAAATGTGACCGCTCCCTACTGCACTCTGCCCTACTTAGAGACAGACAAGATAAATACTACTAACTCCCGGTTCATTCTCCTCCTGTTTAGCTTTTGCTCAGGTTAGCACACCTCTACCAACATGCAGAGGCATCTGCATCACCTCCTTAGCATCAGTTGCGTAGGGTTGGCCCCAGAAGAGCTAAGAGATCCCTCTGCAGCCAGAGGTCTTTTATCTAAAACTACTTTCCGTACAAGGGAAAAGGTCCAGGGTTGGCACTGGACTCAAAGACACTGGGACCATGTCACAGGACAAACCCCAGGCCCTCTGCATGCCTCAGTTTCACTGTCTCTTAAAAATGGGAACAATGGTAATTCACTGTCTTGGGGAAGTGCTAACCCAGGTGTGAGGTTTTGTGCATTAACTTTGTGGGTTTTCTTGGAAGATTTCCTGGGAACTGTCTCCTAAGACACTTGAAGGGCGGCTGCCATCTGAGTATGGCACACTGACCTGGGAGAGCTTGCGTAGAAACCCTGGCCTTTCTTGTCTGTGTTGGTCACATGGTGGCACCAAGGCGTGGGCTTTTATGAGCTGTTCAAAAGTAGCATCCTCACTGTCTCAATGAAGAAACAAGTGGATGCACAACCACGTCATGTGGGAATGCACCTCTCATAGCGTTTTCTTGCCCAAGTCAGTCCATGGAAGGCCCCAAGTCAGATGGTCACAATAGGCCATTGCTTAACCCATCCACTGTCCCCTGAGGACAGATCCTTTGCGTTTTGTGTTAATGTCACAACAGAGTCATCCAGGGAGTCATTCAGCCTTGGGCCACATCTAGCCAAGCACACAGCTGGTGTCCAGTCCCTAGGGCAGTATGCAGCCTTGCACTGCAAGACAGGGAGTGCACAAAGACTGTCCATAAACACCTAACACACATTTGGCCCAGGAATGGATGGATCTGCTCTTTAGCAGGCAGTGTCCATTTCTTCCTCTGTAGCTTGGAGAGAAATCCCCTGTATGACAGTGACTGTGAAAAGGCATCTCAGCCCTGATAGCAGGGTGAAGAAGAAATAAGGAAGAAAATATCAGTTCCGTTCTGCAAACCGGGGTCTTCTCTCCTGCTTGGCCTCCATGCATACTCCTTGCTATTGCTCTGTTTAAGTTATATCAGGCTCTGTGTTCACTGCCTTGGGGAGACAGACGTGCATGTGCAAGAGCAGGGAGAGGGGGGCCAGAATGTTCCCTCCACTGAAAACCCTCCCAGCCTCCTCTGTCTGGATGCGCCCTGATAAGGGCACAGGCTTCAGTGCCCCAGTGCTGTTTTGAGCCCCCTCTCCACTGACGCACCAGCCAAATGTCTGCTACCTGGGATACAGCCCAGACCCGCCTGACAGGACTGCATTCCCGGGGTAGTCTCCATGGCTGCAAAGGGTCAGCAGCATAGATGGCTGCCTCACACCTTGTAGGACCTGAGCAGTGACTCTGCTGGGTACAGTAGGGCTCCCTGCCTCACAAGAGACTTGCACCAGGGATCAGGCTGCAGGGGCATCACTCCAGAAAGGCCAGACTGAAAATTTCTCACCAGAGCCGATAACAAAGCACATAGGCACACACACCTCCCTCCATAAAGAGCTACTCAGGGGAAGCTCCACATGCGGCAAGTCCCAGCAAAACACACCTCACAAGACAGCAACTATGATGGGATTTGCAGGACTGGGGGGGAACCACACAGGCTAGCTCCTGCCTGGCTGCCCCATCTTAGCCATGGATCCCATCTTGGGCCACTGTAGGATGCCAGCCAGGGGCCACTTTGCAGTGTATCCATCCATGGGATGAAGTTTTACACCACACCTGCCCAGACTCCCATCCAGCTCCCAAGAGCTTCCTCTTTCTTCTGCCCCACCATGCTCCCAGGAGTAACCCCAACGTGGTGCCCTGTAGATGGGGATCGCTGGGAACAGTGAAGGCTCCCTCCATCACAGCACCTTCTCCAAGTCATGATCCCTCATGCAAAAGCTTTAAACTACTCCCTTGTGGCTCAGCCTATTCACATTCACCGTGGCCACAAATTTCATGCACATTGTTAACTAGCACCACACAGGCTGTTGCTTTTCATTCAGAAGTGCAGGATGCTTGTGAAGCAAGCTGCTGTCTGGCTCTTACTAGACCCAAGCAAGGACACCTCTGGCCTTGGAGGACCTGAATGAGCCCCCACCTGACTCGCTGTATATATATAAGCTCATTCTTTAGCTCAGCCAGTCCCAAGGGTTTTCATTCCCACTTAGGGAAATTACCACATTTGCCTGTGTTTGTTACAAGCATCAGAATGAAAATCCTCAAATTCCACCTTAGTAGGTTCCTGTGCCTACAGGACTAAAACTTTTCTTCGCAGCAGTCTCTGTCTGAGCCATATATGAGCGCTTGGAGCTCTTCCCAGTGTTTACCTGGAGCTGCGAATAGCTGCCATTCAGTTGCACTTCACTAAGTTAAAGCCCTTACTAGAGATTTCATCAGAGCAGAGCAAACAGTGGAAGCTGATCCCCTCTGGGTGGGCTGTGCCCCTCACATGCCCCTACACCCACCCAGCCTGCCCAGACTGCAGCACAGGAAGGAGGTAGACCATTGCCCAGTGTCCTGCTCCCCACTGGGCAGACAAGATATCAGCCGACCCTAACCCTAACCCTGCAGAGAAGCAAAGGGGTTGGACCTTATGCCCTATGCATTTTTTTGGCTTGAACAAAAGTCTGATCCATTGCATTACATGATTCAAACTACTGCAAGTGACTTTCCAGGGCAATAAGAGGGAAAATTATGGGCATTTGTATAATCCCAGTTGATCTAAATGCTGGGAAATAAAATACCACATGAATTTCATCACTGACAGCCACAGGACAGCATAATTGTCAATTGAACTTAGAGGATCACTGAGGCATAGGTCCAGAGCATCATGTGGCTGGAATGGTGCAGACCTCTGCTTCCTGTGCAGCAACGGCCAAAAATGCCCTCCCACAGTTTGAGAGAAGCTCTCATAGCAGTTCAGGGACTCCTACCTGTTCAGGGTTTCCCCTGGAAACTAATATGCAATCACCTGCCAAAGAGCAGTGGCAGGGGGTTGGAGGGTGTCAGATACCTCCCATCCAGGACAGACCAGACAGCTCATGAAAGAGTGATTCAAAATTATGTCTAGTTGAGGAGGGGCCCATCCCTGCCCTGATTGATGCTGTGCATTTTTGAAAATTCAAGGGGTCATTAGCTGGACTGTGAAAAAACCCTGTTTCCCTGCACCCCACTGGTGTCTCAGCTTGCCCAAAATTCTCCTGCCTTTTTTGACTTAACCTGATGAACAGTTGCCCCTTTCTGATCTGCTTCTCAGCAGGAGATTATTTGTAATGAAGGAATTAAGGCCAGGATTTTTAAGTGATCCAGAGGGAATTAGGAGTCTGCAATCCACTGAAATTCAAACCTGTTGCTTTCTGGAAGAAAACTCCTTTTCGCAGTACCAGTACAATTTATGAATTTGCTCCCCAGAGATGTGAACAAGCCCTTTGCTTTCCAAATGGTGATCAGTCCCACTAACTCCTTTACACCCTGGCTGTGCAAATGAGGTTCAGCATGTGCCTGGACTTCTGCTAAGTGCATTAAACCCCCACATGATAAAAAGTTTAGATGTCATCCTATGCTGCATCCTGTCACATATAGTAATGGGATGTCACCCTACATTATGTCAGATCACAAAGCAGCTGTGTCCTGATGATTCAGTCACTGAGGCTGAAGTATAGTGTCCCCCTCCCAAGGCATTCAAGTCTGTGTGACACTTGAACTACACAGAATGTCCTGTAATTCTCTGAGTAACTATTTCCTAGGTGCAAAAATGAAATTTCTGAGAATTTACAAGAAAATTGTTTATTAGTACATGAGTAAACATCAATACAAAGAAGACCCATTATGAAAGTGGCTGTCCAGCTAGCCTTCACCCCTGCTGATCATGTCAGGGAAACAGCACACACTCGCAGCCTCTGATACAGATGAAATTCTCTGAAATCTCATGGAGACACTACATTTTATGAATATTTTCTTAGGAATAATGGACCTTACTGCCTATTTCTCTCTCTGAGAAATTTCTTTCTGCAACAGCTGTCACTTCTCCTGTCATTGAGAGCTTTGTCACCCCTTATTATTCCCGGTTAACATGTAGCCACAGCACTGTCGTTAGGGAAGTTCATCTCTCGGAAGGGGCACTGCAATTTAAACCCAATTTTAGCCCCAACTTTCCCATTTTCTATGGTTGTTTGTGCATAATTGTCCACTGAAAATGTTTTATCATAGATTTTCTGATCTGGATAGCCCATCTAAACAGACATTTCTGGCTGCTCTCCAGCCAGAGGTCTTCACAGACCCTATATCTGCAGTTGTGTGCACTGTGCTGCTCCTTGCAGGTGGATCAATCTGCGAGCGGAAGAGGTTTTCTGTCATTTTTCACCAGGTCACACCAGAGCTGTGCTGAGCGCAGCTGTGGAGCTCTGGCATTGTCAATGAGCCAGAAAAAAGTCACAATGCTGATTATAGTCTGACAGCTTCCCTAACCACTTCCAGCAATTAGATTTAAGGATTTTCTTACTAAATTTACAGAAATTGCTTCCTTCCCTCCTGTTGCTTGGAGCAGAATCAGCAGGTCCTGATCTCAGATTTGCCCAATTGCATTTTCAGAACAAACAGTTCCTGATGCGTCCCGGTCAAACTGTGCCTCCAGACCTGGTGCAGCCTACCTAGGCAGACACCAGCACTGAGCTTCCCAGGGACCCTGACCTTTTCCAATAACCCAAGCAAGAGATGATAGCAGAAAGATTTACCTTCAAGCCAGGTGCATGTCACTTGGCGGATGAAGCTATGTCAGCTCACAGTCAGTGGAGGCTGGGCTTGGGTCAAGAACCAGGTTGATAGCTGCTAACAGATCCATGAGGATTTGTGGACTAATTGCTTCCTCTTTCCCCTCAACCCCATCCATGCAATCCTCTGGCAATTTAAACTCCTCTAATTTTGACAAGGTAGGACCCACCCTTCCCCAGCCCCTGTGACGCAGCCCCTTCTCTTGCATCAGGGCACTGACTATGACCATGCAACCAGCCATTGTCCAAATACAAACCAGTTTTTGCAGTTACTTTTCAGCCTGATCAACTCCTCAAATTAGCTCAGCCAACACTGACAAAGAGGCAAGCAGGCACATGCCACCAAGGGCAGGAGCCCTGGCAGGGTCACAGAAGCCTCACTTAGATCAGTTCCTGCCATGTGAAATGGATGCACAAAGGAGATGTCTGTAAGGGACAGTTCACCCCCTCTCTGCCTGCACTCTTTCTTCTCTTCACTGTGTCCTTGGCATAACACAAGCTGTACCTTTCTGTGGCAGAACATATAATTTTTTCCTCTTGCAAAGTGCCAGGCAGCCCTGTGACACTAGGCAGGAGGCAGGATCTGTACCAGAGTCCTTACCTCCCATAGAGTCCCTCTTCAGGGGACAGATCAGCAGACATCCTGCAGATCAGTACAATCCACAGTGCGTCCTTTGCATATCAGACTTGGAGGGTGAAGAAAGAGCTCCTGGAACCATTCCCAAATCACAGGGATGGCATGAATTCACCCAGTGCCTGAGTGGATAAGCACATACCTGCCCAGGCAAGGGCTTCCCAGACCACTTGGGCAGGAGCGTGGCAGGAGGAACCTAAAGGGCAGCCGTCCTGCTCGAGTGCTGGACTGTTAAAGCAAGTCCTTCACACTCGCCCTGGTGCAGGCCCCCAATAATGGAGATTTCTGTGCTGTGCTGTTCTGAAACCTGAAGCAAAGCCCACAGGGTGAAAAGCTGAGTCCGGATATAGCAAAGTCTGGGTATTGATGTCCCTCAGGAGTCATCCAGGTGTCCATGCTGTTCCCACCCCAGGAGCCATGGGATGGGAGAACCAGCAGTGTACAAGGGGCAAGCGTTGAGTCCAGAGGGCTGGCAGGACTGAGGTGCAGGAACACCTTTCCTGGGCAAGTGCACATTGCAGCAGAGGGAGACCATGACATTTTCAAGTATAGACATGAAAGGTAGAGAACTCCAAATTTTTGTCAGAGCAGGGCTAGTGCTAAGCCTGCTCTTTCCACCCCACACCATTTGCAGGACAAAGAGGGGTTGTGTGTCCAGCAAGAAACTGGGATGTGTTACCCCTCTCCATCACCTCCATCTCCGTACTGTAAACACTCTCCAAGATACCCTTCCTCCATGATCTCCCTCAGACTGTTAAAAATGCAAAACCTGCACTCCCAAATTCCACCTAAATCTGGACCTTATTTTTTCCTGGGCCTTCTTGCTTCATTTCTGTCTTTATTTCCTTCTCTCTTGTAGCTCCCCTTTCTGCAGCAGGGATATAAAGACCCTGCTTCCCTTCTGCCTTAGAGGAATAGAAGAAGCAGCCAGCAAAGCAGGGGAAAGAGCCCTTAGACCACTGGTGCCAAGACAGGGGGTACCAGTCCCCTGCCCCTGGGGACCACTAAGCTGATTCTGTGGCTGTGGAAAGTGTTCATGGAGCACAGTAAGATCTCATTAGATACAATGGGGGACCCAAGGTCAGAGCAGATATTTTGGGGAGGGCAATAATGTGACATGAAACAGCAGCTGAACAAGAGCTTGCAGCTACAACTGGAGAGCTGTGATATCCTAAGCAACCACACCACATGGCCCAGCTGATTCCACTCAGTGAGCTCCATCAGGGTGTGAAACAGACTAGACATAGGCACTGAGCTTTCCTGCAAAAGCCAATGCAGTTGGCTGGTTCTCTGAATGCACATCCTTTGCTGGCACCTTGTAGAGTGCAATGGAGGCTCTCTGGGTCCAAACCATCAGGAGTTCAGGGAAACAGCAACTAAACACCTGTATGAGCAGGTCAGCCCTTGGGTCACACTGTGGCTCTTGTTCATAACATTTTTCTCAGCAACCGTACACAAAGATGCTAATAGGGCTCCAACATGGAGGAGATGAATGGGGAAAAACTAGTCTCCATTTCTGAGCCCTTGTCCACAGCCCATCTTTCATCATAGAATCATAGAATGGTTAGGGTTGGAAGGAACCTTAAAGATCATCTAGTTCCAAACCTCCTGCCATGGGCAGGGACACCCTCCACTAGACCAGGTTGCTCAAAGCCTCATCCAGCCTGGCCTTGAAGACAGCCAGGGGTGGAGCATCCACAGCTTCTCTGGGCAACCTGTCCCAGTGCTTCACAACCCTCTCTGTGAAGAATTTTTTCCTGATATCTAATCTAAAACTCCCTGCTTTCAGTTTAAATCCATTACCCCTTGTCCTGTCGTTACAGGCCCTTGTAAAAAGCCCTTCCTCCCCCAGCTTCCTTGTAGGCCCCCTTCAGGCACTGGAAGGCTTCAATAAGGCCTCCCCAGAGCCCTTTCTCCAGGCTGAACAAGTCCAATTCTCTCAGCCTTTCTTCACAGGAGAGGTGCTCCAGCCCTCTGAGCATCTTCGTGGCCTCCTCTGGACTTGTTCCAACTGGTCGATATCCATCTTAAGCTGAGGGCTCCACAGCTGGACACAGCATTCCAGGTGGGGTCTCACAAGAGCAGAGTAAAGGGGGAGAATCACCTCCCTCAACCTGCTGCTTTCCTCCTTCCCCTCCAGCATGCCCTGGTCTCCACCAGAGCAGCTCAACCAGGCCTGTGCTTCCAACTAACACCAGCCCATCCAGTCCTTGCCACAGCCCTGCCTCCTTGCCCCCACATACAGGAAGGTGTGTGCTCACCCAGGATCACACAGCCCTTTTGCTGTCCCCAGGCAGCCCACATTAGTGTCTCGCCCAGGCAGCCCCAGGCTGCTTGATTTTACCAGGCTCATTAGCAGAATTCTCATGTGATTAATGTTTTTTGTTATTTCTTAACTACTGGGAGAATCATATTCTTTTTCCAAGCAGCACAAGCCAGAAACTACAGCTTCTGCGAATACCTTGTCACTTTAGCATTCCCTACATGGCATGCATCTGCATTCCTTCTTTGGATTTGTCTTGAACTGGGAAAGCCCTTCTCATCAGACCTGACCTGCAGCTGAGTTTAGCCAGTCTGACCTTCTACTGTAGGACATGATGAGCCCAGGGACATGGGTCTGGTCAAAGCACTGATCCTCGGAGGTATCAGTTAGCATAGATGTGGAAAAGCCACCTCTCTTGGCAGGCCCCAGTGGTGGCTTTCAGGGTTTGGTGACACACTGCTTGAAATCAGACCCTGCCTTCCTATGTGAATGTTTCAGCTGCCAACCGTTGGACCATGTCCTGCCTCTTGCTACAGAACTGAGGAACCACATAGTGCTGGGGACATTCTCCACAAGAAAACTTCAAGGCTGAACAACAAAGCTGCATCTCAGCTCATCCCATTTCTTGCAAGGTGAATAGGAATCCAGGAGTGATCTCCTATGCTCTATTTTTCCATTAGCTGCTCTGCAAAGAAAAGACTATGTTTGACTGAGAAACTTGGCTGCACAGTGATGTGCAGAGCAGAGCAGGCCCTTCTGCCACATCGCAGGAGGGAAGTCTAGTTGCAGTTGTTCTTTGCTTTTCCCTTGTTTTACTTAGCACATGTGTTAAGATGGCAAGAAAGCTTTTCATTGCAAAGTGACTTCTCTCAATGATGGGCTTAGAAAACCTTCCATCTTCAAATCTTGACAAAAAGCAAGCAGAAACTCAAATTGCCTTCCTGTGTCATCAGCTTTCCTTGAACCTGGCCAGTGGAAAACTTCTAGAGGGTTTCCTTATACCTCCCCAGATCCTGTCCTCATGCTACACATTGGTCCCAGGCAGATGCTCCATGGGTAAATGCAATCAGGTCAGAGCATAGTCATGCCTGAAGCCCCAGCACAGGGACCTTCTATCCATGAGGACCACATGGTGGAAAAGCTTTTTCCCTGCCTGTGCTATTGCCCCAAGTACACTTGTCTTAGGAAATGCAATATTTACAATTTAGAAACATTCTGTCAACACACAGCAATTTTGTCAGATTTTCCATTTTAAAAATCTGTCCATTTCCTTTCCCCTGCCCCTATTGATCCCTATTCCCACCTCATTTTGGTCTTCAACTGTAAACACGGTGCTGCCACTTCCAGTCAAACAAATATCTGAGGTTTCCCATACCATCAAATTGGCTTTAAGATGATTAAAATCATAATTAATCACATTGAGGGAGGTGATTCTCCCTCTCTGCTCTCGTGAGACCGCACCTGGACTACTGCATCCAGCTCTGGGGCCCTCAAGTAAGAAGGATATCAACTGGTTGGAGTGAGTCCAGAGGAGGCCACAAGGATGATCAAAGATCTGGGGCACCTCTCCTATGAAGAAAGGCTGAGAGAATTGGGCTTGTTCAGCCTGGAGAAGAGAAGGCACCACGGAGGTACCTTCCAGTGCCCGAAGGGGGCCTAGAAGAAAGCTGGAGGGGGACTTTTTACAAGGGCCTGTAGTGATAGGACAAGGGGTAATGGGTTTAAATTGAAAGCGGGTAGGTTTAGATTAGATATCAGGAAAAGAAGTACTTCATGGAGGGGGTAGGGAGGCACTGGGACAGGTTGCCCAGAGAAGCTGTGGATCCCTGGAAGTGTCCAAGGCCAGACTGGATGAGGCTTTGAGTAACCTGGTCTTGTGGAGGGTGTCCCTGCCCATGGCAGGGGGTTTGGAACTAGATGATCTTTAAGGTTCCTTCCAACCCAAACCATTCTATGATTCTATGTTTCTATTCTATGATTTTATTGAAAATCATGGGAAAACTAGGTGGATGTGCTTTGCCATCTATGCTTGAGTCTAAAAAGGTCACTTTTCTGTCCACATGTCTCCCCCCAAGAACCTTTTTTCTAAGTGACAGCTGAGATTCAGCTGCGCATCTGCTGTGGATGGAGCTTCCTGGGGGACCAGAACTTACATGAGTACCAATTTTGTTTTCAATTTGAGCCCTGGGGCTTCCCAAATGCAAAACCTCAGGCAAGTTCCTCATGAAATGTCATGCAATGTCAGCTTGGTGCTTCCTTCTAATTCAGGCTCTGACTGAAACAGCAGAAACCAGCAGTGTGCTCTTGCAAATATGGCAAACCATAAACTGGAGTGCAGTAGATGAACCATGCCTGGCAGACTGAGGGAAGTTGTTATCTGCCTTACTTGACACTGCACCTGGCTTACAGGGACCTGAGTCGGACTCCCAGTATAGGGACCCAGAGCACAGGGCTAGAGGGAGAGGTTGAGTGAGCGGGGCTGAGCTAGCATGGCAAAGAGTAGGCTAAGGGCAACCTAACAGCAGCCCACATGGAAACAGAGATCCTCATCTCATCTTCACCTTGAAATTTTTCAAGACTAAGCTAGACAAAGACACAGTCAGCCTGATCTAGTGCAGGGGATAGTCTTGCTTCAAGTGTGAGACTGGACTGGAGACCTCCAGGTTTCTGTTCACCAGCACTTTCGTGATTCTGCAAGCCTACTTGCTCCAGCTATGAATCACCCATTTCTCAGTGCCACCCAAATCTTCCAGAGCTGTCAAAAATGTGAGAGAGGAACCCAAATAGCCATGTCCCTCATAGGTGTGATCAGGCCTAGGTATTTTATCAGTCTCCCAGGATGCCACATTGCCCAACAGGAGCAAAATACTGTGGAGAAGTATTGGAGAGGCATAAAGAGTGCAAAAACTTTTTTCTTGTGATGGCCACAAATGGACCTGACAGATCAAAGGCTGTGAGAGATGAAGGGGAGGGAAAGAGCAGCCAGAAAGGTGGGGGAAGGAGAAGGGGAACAGCCACAGAGGTTTGGGTGCAGCAGCAGCTACCTGGCAGGGCTGTTTGCAAAATTTGAGGAGGCTCAAGGAGTGGTTTCCACTCCTGCCAACAGCTATGACTGATGGTTTGTCTCCATGGCAAGTGCAGCCAAATCCCTTTGAAAGGTGAACACAAAACAGAAGTGGACTCAAAGGTGCAAGTCCCTGTGCTCCTGTCTTGTTTCTCTCCTAAGGACCACTGCAGCATACACTCCCCACCCCTTTAGACACCCAGAGCCAGTCTTTCCATCTCTCCTCCACTGAATATTATGCATATTACACAAAGTGAAATAAGATCACCAGCTGGACTTGAGAGCTCAGCCTTCCCATGTCCTACTTTCTGCTGCTCAAGCCATGGAGATGAGGACTGAGTCCCCAGAAAGGTCCTTAGCAAGGGGCCTGGGCCAGAGCATGCCTCTCTTCACTTGCTCCCATGAACACTGTCCAGTTTCCCCATGCTCCATATTCAACTGAAACTCCTGGCAGTAGCAGCCTAACACCACAAATCTTTTTGTTGTAAACAAAGTGCATTTCCTAGTGAAAAACAATCCTTCTCCCCTCTCCCAGCTGGATCACCAGGAAGGTGAGGCTCCTCAGCTGACTGGACACAGTTCAGTCCCCCCTGGCTCCCCAAAAGACATTTATATACCTCAGAAGAGAACTGAGGAGACCAAGTGCTGCCCATAATCCCAATGCACACTCACGTAAGCAGTCCCTGTGTTGCCTGGGACGGAAGCCTAAATACCCCCATGGCAGCCCCACAGTGAGGATGGGACTCCAGACCAGTCTCCCAACCTTATACCTACCCCAGTCCCCAAGGGACAGCTCCCATTTGACATGTCTTTATGCATGGGTTCCACACTGGGGCCCAGAACACATGACCCAGCCCAGAAGCATGCCCACCTTTCCCAGTCTGCCCAGCAGCAATAAGACTCCTCTCCACAGCCTGAAGGTAACACCATCAGCTCCCTTGAGGCCCCAACATCTGCTGCCCTACCAGCCCAGACATCACTGCACAAACAGCTGTGGGAAGCCACAGAGATAGCAGCATGGGAGGCAGCCAAACACACCTCAGAGAGGGTCCAGAGCTTGGCTGGAGCCTTCACACTATCACAGCCCCAGAGACCCTCCCCACAGCAACCTTGAAGCTTGGTGGAGAGAGCTGGGTGGCCTAAGGGTGTCTCACCTGCTTGTGGGTTGGGTAGAGTCACCCCCGACACAGCAGCAGAGCCAAAGGAGTGATGGTGGAGTGAGGTGGCCCTTCCTCCTCACCTCTGTAGAGATCTCAGCGGGTGCAAACCCATTGGAACCACTCCAAAAGCCCATCTCCAAAAGTACCACCTCCTGCATTTTTCAGAGCAGCATCTGCTCACCCATTGGACCTTGGTCAGAAAGGGGCTGGGACTGTCCCCAGCAGAACCGTGCTGTCATTTTCTAACACAAGTCTCTGAATGCACCTCGCCTTCCTCCTCCTGCCTTGGCCCCCACAAAGTCCACCATGGCTTCCCCATGTGCTGTTTTCTAGAAACACCAAAATACAGCCAGTCTGATGTGGAGCAGATGGGCTTGGCTCTGCCACCTGGGCTGGGTGAAAGCAGCCAGTCCCTACGCCAGGAAGAAGGGAGCTCTTGCCCAACATGGCCCCCCTCTCCCTGCCCCCTGACAGGCTCAGCTGCTTGCACCCCAAGGATGCTGGCCACCTCTTCCCCTGCTGGGAACACAGCTTCCTCCCTGCAGGGCCACACAGGAAACCCTGCAGTATTTATAGCTCTCTCTGAGCGCGTCTTGCACGAACTCGGGGAAAAACCTACATTCAGTCAAAAACAACCTCCATGCACCCAGGGCTGCACTGGAGCTGGCACCGTGGGAGATGTTCTCAGCACAACCCTGAACACAGAGGTCTGGAGGAGGGGAAGTCGTAGGACCATCTCCACCATTCAGATGGGATGGGGAGCCTTTCCCAGACTATTTCTGCTCTTTTCTGCTGTCGCCTCCTCACTTGCCTCCCTCCTTCTCTGTCTCCCACCATCTGACCCCTCTTCCTCCTTCCTCCATCTTCCTCCTCCCTTCTGCTCATGCTCTGTTTGATCAAAGCAAACTGCTCCCCACCTAGCCAGATGCACTGAGCAAGGAAAGCAGTCACACTGCTACACAGGAGAGGAGGACAAAACCTGCTGCCTAGCATAGTGTAAAGAAGAGCAGAAGAGTCAGAGCAAGTCAAGTGGTGATGTGCATGCATCTCTCTGGGCCACAGGGAAGTTGTGCAGAGTGCAAAGATCCCTTCCACCAGGGATTTCAAGATGACAGAATTTGACTTTGACCTCAACTCAGATAAAAGACAAGAAAACAAAATTTTGCATTCATTATTTTAGGTAATTCCATGTTTCCATATCTATTCTGAGCTTTAAGTGATTTTCTGCTACCACATAAAATAGGAAAACCTGGAGATCTCAAAACATTCACTTCAAAAGCTATCATGGAAAGGTTTCATTCTGAAAGAACTCTGAAACAGGTTCAGTTACAACTCTGAACTTTTCTTTCCTGAATGAATTCTGCTTCATTTGGCCCAGTTCCATGATTTCTTGGTAGATTTGTATAGGCTGAGGCAGTACCAGTCCCAGGAAATTTTTCTCAGCCAGTTCTGGCCCTAACATGAGTCCACTTCCAAGATTAGCAATGTTCATTTCCAGTTCACTTCCACCTGACCTGGAGGTATGCTCACCCTTAGCTGTGTCCTGCAATCAGCCCTCTGAGCAGACTACAACACACAATAGGTGATGTTCTTTCCGACACCTCACCACCAGTACTTTTTTCCCCATCTGTCTCAGTCCTACAGCTGGCGAACCTTGTGCAGCAAAGCTCTCCTGCAGATGGGAGAGTCACACAGCCAAGATTCTCCACCTTTCATACCGGAGGGATACAGGTGCTACACGGAGCCCAGTCTGGACGTGCTCAGGGCAGCTTGGAGGAGTTTCACAGATTCACAGAGTGTTAGGAGTTGGAAGGGACCTCTAGAGATCATCCAGTCCAACCCCCCTGCCAGAGCAGGATCACCTAGAGCAGATCACATAGGAACAAGCCCAGGCGGCTTTGGAAAGTGTCCAGGGAAGGAGACTCCCCCACCTCTCTGGGCAGCCTGTCCCAGTGCTCTGTCACCCTCACAGTGAAGAAGTGTTTCCTCACGTTCAGTTTGAACCTTCTGTTTACCAGTTTATAGCCATTGCCCCTAGTCCTGTCACTAGTTAAAAGGCTGCATCCTCCATGTGACTGGCCTTCATGAGGAAGGCAGCAAGCCAGCCCTGGTGTGACCCTGTTGTGCCTTGTTCTGCTGTTCACCAAGTTCTGCTGCTACCTAAAAAGCATGTCAGGTATCTAGTGCTGCGTGGGAAAGCAGTGTGTTTGCTACATTCCCCAGCAGAGGAGACAAACCCACTTGTTTCTTGTTCCTCCACCACAAACATGAAATTGGCTCTTCCAGCCAAGCTGGAAATGGTCAACATGGACTGTGCCCACTGTAGCCATGGCCTCATTGAGCTATTCCACCTAAATCAGACTCGTTTCTGGGAGAGAGGTAGGCTCTCATGTTTAGCAAACACACTGTGTCTGAAAACTTAGTCCACCAGAAAACTGCTCTTTGCTCATTCCTCCTGTGTCCTGGCTCTGCAGCGGCACAGATTGGGGAAAGCAGTCAGAGTGCTCCACCAGCATCATCCCCAGGAGGAGAGACAGAGGCAGCATCACTGTGCAGCTGTGCAGAGAACAAGGCTGCAGTTTACTTTCCAGAAATGACATCTAAAGCCTGTGATGAAGGTGCAATGGGGGAAATGTTTACTTTAAGGTCAGTATCTGTTCTGCAGGACTTTCAACCAGTGCTTGCTGTGAAGCAGAAGGGGTAATGGGAGTAAACTCTATCTTCCTCTCCCAGGGCAGGAATAATTCCCAAGAAACCAACAGGATTGACTGAGACCTGGCATTTAGTAATAGTTTCTGCATGCAGCTGTCATGATTGGGCTCTTTTCAGACCATTTACTCACTTGTCCCAACTCTCATGGATCCACTGACACCACTTACTCCCTCCCTTCCAAATTTCAAGGTAACATGTATGCACCCTGCAGAGGCCAACCAAGTTGCTTGGGCAGTGCAGCTCCTGGTGGTGTGGGCAGGCAGCAAGCACAGCCTCCCTGCACATGAGAGCCATGGTCACAACAGGACTAGGTGCAGCACTCACTGCATTGCCATAGACATTTTGGAGAGGCCACGAAGCTGATTTTGGGTGTCAGATCATTGTAGCACTGCTTCTGAGGAAGATACTGGTTCAGGAGTGAACCCCAGGAGCCTCCCATGCTTGTGTGAAATCAGACCACTCTCAAAGCCCTCTGTGACAGGTCCAAGGAGTTTCATTTCTGGAGGGCTCCAGAAATGTAAACCTTGTTTACATGCAGTTTTTTATTGCATTGGAGCCCAGAGCCGGTTACAGGCCACGCGGCTGAGAAGGAAACACATTCATAGGATCACCAGAGATGAGAGAGAAGAAAAAAATGCAGTTGTTTCCTTAAGCAGGAAAGGAATCAGGAACAAAAAGCCAACACCACCAGAGTGCCAGCCAAGTGAAGACGACTAACGGCTTGACTCTTTCATAACACGCTTCCTGCAGAAGTGTGACACAATAACAGCACTTAGCCCTGTACTGCAAGGGCAGTGCAGATAGCACCATGCAGAGACCTGCACCCTCCCCTGTGCCAGCAGCTGCTGATCTTCACACCACCACCAATACTTCATCACTGCTCTATCCCTGCAAGGCAAGACAGGGTTTCTATTCCTATATTGTAAAATGCTGGATCCTTGGGAGAATCTAGGTAAATGCTAAGCACTGGGGCATCTTGTCTTAAAATGTGCAGCTGTGCAACTCCTGACATCAGTGCTTTAGTCCACAGGGCCACTTAATTGTGATGAGGAGTTGCATGCTCAATCATTACATGCCTTCAGCAGCTCAGAGATATGGGAGAACTGGACAACCTTCTGCAAGGACCAAGCATGCTTGAATTTGAGCCACCTTTATTTATCTGCTCTGGCTGAGGACCTCCTCCTCAGTCATTATGAATGGTCATTCAGAAAGAGTGGCCTTTCATCTCCAGGGGAGTATCCAGGGCTGCACACCTGACTCTGAAAGCACAAGTGCAGGAAGCCTTGAGGGTTGGGCATCTTGTCCTGCTTCCAAGAAAGGAGCTAGCAGATGACTAAGTCCATCTGCATCCTCTCCACTCATCTCATCCCATCCCATCCCATCCCATTCCATCTGTAGTGTCAGGAGCATCAGCAAGGACTACACCAAATGCATTTTATTTTAGAGGCACAAGCATTGGAACAGGCTGCCCAGGGAAGTGGTTGAGTCACCATCCCTGGGGGTATTTAAAAGACTTGGGAATGAGGCACTTAGGGACATGGTTTAGTGGTGGATTTGGTAGTGCTTGTTAGGTTAATGGTTGGACTCGATGATCTTAAAGGCTTTTTCCAACCTAAATTATTCTATGATGCTATGATTCTATATATATGAAATCTGCTCTACAGCTCCATATTTAGGGCCTTTTTTAGATTAG
Organism: Rhynochetos jubatus; assembly: GCA_027574665.1. Taxonomy (NCBI): domain Eukaryota; kingdom Metazoa; phylum Chordata; class Aves; order Eurypygiformes; family Rhynochetidae; genus Rhynochetos; species Rhynochetos jubatus. The sequence goes on along the minus strand of CM050672.1, from coordinate 1,292,016 downwards.
CAGTACCCATCATCTTGGCTGTAACGAACTGACACTTCTAATATTCTAGTGGGGAACATGGAAAAGGTTTATGATGTGACAGATTTCGAAACTGGTATGAATTTTGCAATTTTGCTAGTGTCATTCATCAAAGCTGAGCTCACAGGGACTGCCAACAAAAACACCATACACCCTCCTTTATGCTCCTCGCTCCATGCCTATGTGCATATGTGTTGTCTGAAAATTCCTGCTTGGGTTTGGGAACTGCAGAAGAGGAAGCCCTGGAGCCCAGGAAGCAGGTTTTCATGACCCCATCTTCTGCTGACAGTGTGATGAGATTATCTGCCTTTGCCTGTAAACGATTATCTCTCCATCCTCTCTGGGAAAGACCTAAGCTGAGGCTGCATCTTGAAGATAGCTGCTAACATGGGAATATTTACACAGGTCTCTCTCCTGGAGTCAGGCCAAGCTGCCTGTGGTTTGTGGCCTACAATAACAAACGTTACAGCAGAAGTTAGTATTTGTTTAACTGCTTGTTCTGTCAATACTGTAGCTTGCTAAAGCCCAAAGATTGCACAGCCAGAGCTAGTGACATTTAGGAAATTATCTGTTCTTGCAGCAAGAGCAAGGACTGTTTTGCTGTGACGTGGAATTCTGCCAAGCTTCCCTTCTCTCTGAAGACTGGGGGGTGGGAGGGTTGGATGGGGGTGCACCTGCTTTCCAGGAGAAATAGCTATGCTTTCCCGTTACATTCTGAGCTTGGAAGTCTCCAGCACAAAACTGTGTTCTGTCCTGCCTGGGTGTGATCACACATTCAGCAAAAGCCTCTGCACTCGAGATCTGTGGAAACCCAAAGCTGTGGGAAGGTCCATAAGCCAGACAACTGCTATCAAGGTGCAGCAGCGTGAAGCCCTGACAGCACGAACCCCAGAGATATATGGTCTTCTCAAAATGCAAATATTGACAAGTCTTGAGCCACACTAATCTGCACAGTCATGTATTCTGCTTTGGAGGAAGCTCCTTCAGGATGCCTAGCACTCCATATGGCAGCAGGCAGCTTGGTGCTTGGTCCTTTCTTGGCCTGATCTGTAAGAATTCCACACAGTAAGTAGAAAAGGGCAGATGCTCCACTCTGGAAACTCATCAGAGTGACCCAAGAGACCCTACAGTCTTCTTGGACCACAGAAGCTAATAGACTGGACTTGGCATCACCTTGGGTGAAGCGACCTTGGGTGAAGACAAGTCTGCCCTCCAACCCCAGGTAGCTCAGCTATCCTTGATTTCCCTATTTTAAAGTTCTTACAAGATGAAGAGCTGTCTGCAGGTAAGAAGATCTTCCTTGGACCTAATATGATTCCTTCTTCATCCTTCCCTTGGTCAGCTGTTGGGCACCATAAACATAGTCGAAAGATCTGTCCTGCACTTTCACAGCAGTCCTCCGTGTATTTGAAGACTGTTCTCCTGCCTGCCTCTGTTGCCCCTTTTCCAGGCTAGTGACTGTCATACACCTCCAGCTACCAGGGCTCTGCTGGTGACTGATCACCTCACAGCACTCTCCTGTTGCTCCACATCTTTCCGCCTTGGGCTTCCCCATTCACCTCCACCCCATTTGAGCTGCTCCACTGTGCCACAGCCACATTTAGCCAAACTTCAGTACACACATTTGTAGGATTTCAGCACTGCAACGCTGGCTCAGCTACCCCTGTTAGACACGGGTCCATACTCCTTCTCAGGGAAGATGCAGCAGTACCCAGAAATCCCAGTACAGGGTTGACCCTGTGGCCAGAAGAATGCTGAATTCTAAGAAAACATTTAGCAGACATCCCTGCATTCATTTCAGCTCCTTCTGTCTTACTAATAGTTTCCTCAGCATCTGGCCACAGCATGTCCCAGGTGGAGTATTATCCATTGATACAGGCCGTAGCCTGGAGACCTGAAATGTCCCAGGTTGCAAAAGCAAATCAAGTAAGAAGCGGTGTGTTTTCTAGCAGGTAGCTGCATCTGTGGGCTTCTTCCAGGTCCCAGGTAAGTTCTCTGTTGAAGCTTGGGAGGAAGAAGTAAGCACAGCATGGAGCCAGCAGAAGCAGGAAAGGCAGACAGGCCCTGGCACCCAGGACCCTGCTTCCCTGCAGGGCACTGCCTCCTTTGCAGCCCAATCCCACTTTCCTTCCCTCTTTGTGAAAGGTTTCAGGTTTCTTTCTGGGATGACTTGAGCTCATTGTGAACCAGAATTGAAGTGCTGAGTTGGGAAAGCTGCCGGTTTCATTGCTTCTCAGAACAGCAGCTCTTTTTTCTAAGCCTTATTTATAAACTGCTGCTGTTTGGGTTTTTATGACAAAGATAGTGAGTTTAGGAAATCAGCAGTGGTTTCTGTTATCTGGAGCACAACCACACAAGAGAGGGAAGAGGGTGTCACACTCCAGGAGCCTGTTCATGGAAACTAGTATCTCATTGCTTTGCCCCTTGAGAGTCAGGTATTTATAACCCCTCACATCTCCTTTTCCTGCTCCTTTCTGTCACCAGCTTCAAAACTCACTCACAGTTTTAACCCCACAAAAGTAGCCAGTGGGAGAAGGCCACCTCTCTTCCCTTCCCCCATTTCCATGTGTAATTTGCTGCTCATACATTGCACAGACCAAACACCACAGTTGCAGCAGTTCAGGTTGTCTGCAGTGGACTTTCCCGCCTTACTTGGCATGTTTTGTCCTGGCCTTGGGGGTATCTCAGGCATACCTCATGTTCCTCTTCCCAGGCACAGTCCAGGTTCACACCAAACACTGGCATGCTCCACACCTCTTGCCAGCACAGATCCCAGCCAGAGCAGATGGATGCAGCGAGGAGGGGCAGGCAGATGGACAGTTCACAGGGGACCTGTCTGCCCCAGATCCTGGTTATTACAGTGGTCAGAACACAAGGGCATGGACATCCATGGCAGGTCCAGCTGTGTAATGCAGCAGATGGTAAATATAACAGTGAGACATCAGTAGCACAAAACACCAAGGCATCCCCCACAACAAAAGCTCAGAAGCTCAAGGAGATCTCAAGATCTCAGAGAAACAGTACCCAGAATCTCTGCAGAAAATGCAATGCAAGAAAAATAAGGACTTACTGGAGCAAGTCCAGTGCAGGGCCACAAAAACAAAGGTACTGGACCATCTGAGGAGCGGGTGAGAGAGCAGGGACCCTTCAGGTCCCAGAGTTGTTCATTCCCTGCAGCACAAAGCAGATGAGGACAAAGGTTCTGGCCCAGACAGAGGAGCCTACAGAGGGAAAGGACAAGGCCGTGATGGCACAGCAAGGTTTGTTGAGCTGAGTGACATAAGGGCTTGCAACAGGCTGCCTCTTCAGAGGCCACCTGTAAGACCTATGCTTCCAGTCCTGCTGTGACAGCAAGCATGGGCAGCCATGTGAGTAGTGTAGACCCTTGCAGTGGATCAGGCCTTGATCTGAAGGGTTTTCAGCAACTTTTCTCTAATAGAGTGCTCTGGCCAGAGCCCTTCAGAGTGCAGCAACAGACATTACCATATCCCAGGTACAGTATCTTGAGGCAACTGCAGCTGAATGGGTGCTTGTTGCCAGCTCCCTGAGAGAGCAACAAGTGCATTCAGCTACCAGAATGACTGCCTGTGCATTCACCTGCATTGACTTCCCCCTCACCCAGCATCACCTGTCCCGTCTGTCCCACCATGGCCTGAGATACAAATCTCAGGGACCCAAATGCCGCACATATACCAGTCCAAAACACAGCCAACAACTGCCACATTCCTAAGCAATGACACCAGGTCACCCAGTCAAAAGCTTAAAAGCATTTCCCAGTGGCCATAAAATGGAGACTATGAAACACACCAAGACCTAGATGAAACCATGAAATGTGCATCTCTTATCCTGTCTACAGTGAAGGGTAATCATTCCAGGAGTGCCTGAAAAGTTTGTGTTCTGAGAGTGGCACCAGCTCCCTATACCTTCAGAAGGAAACTGCATTGTTCATACAACTTTGAGGAAGTAGATCATAACTGGGAATCTTGAGGAAATCTGTACAAGATGATCTGGATCATCTCTTCACGTGGGGAGATCAACAACAGCTCTCTGCCCCCATGGGTTACTCTGGAGGCCTCACATCCATGATGGACCTTGCCAAACCTCTTAAGTCCAAATCCAGCATCCTTTTACCTGGCAACCTCCAGCTGAGAAAGCGCAGAGGAGGTCCCAGAGACTGCTGGGACTGCACTGCCTTGGATGCAATGTGGCCTCCGCTTGTTTCTTCTTGTCCTGGTCCCAGCAGCCTGGTATTCCTCTTTGCCCAATGCTGGGGGAAGTCAGCTCCTGAAGTCCCAGGGCAGGCCCTTTGGACCTTTGCACTGGGTGGGGCTCTTGTGGTGAAGCACAGCTGGCAGCCGACTGCCAGTGAAGCCAGAGTGGGGCTTGAGAGCTGGTCCAAATTGTTCTCCAAGGTTGAGGATGCATTTCATGACATACAGTGGGCCAAATTAATGGCCCACATAACCATAGCAAGAAGGAGATCTTGCTTTCCATCCCAACACCCCTCCTCCCTGCTTATCTAGTGCCAGCTCCAGCCCTTGATGAACCCCTGTGTGTGCTGCTGGATGTCCCTAAAACAGCAGATAACTATCCCAGTGACAAGACAATTCAGTTGCCTGCAAAATGCAGTCATGGAGCACAACCCCATAAGCTGTTTTCTCAGGAAAACACTAACACAGCTATGTTACCCCAAGAGATGGGAATGCCTTCACAGTGCTGCTGGAAGGTGCAGCACAATCAAACCACCATAACCTATACAGGGACACAGGTAGAGTTGTAGTGGCCCAAGTCTCACCCAAGACCTCCACCTCTGTCCAAGGTAACTCCACACAGAGCTGTCACCCAGCCTGGCACTGGTATCTCCCAGGGGCTGTCGTTTTCTAGGATGGATTTTCTCATTTCAGATCCTCAGGTTTTCCCTAAAATCATTTCAGGCTCCCAACTGGACAGTCCAACACAGCCCTTGCCAAGGCCAGAACTGGCAGCACTTGGGCATTGGTGTCAGGAAATGAGATCTTCGAGGGGTGTCAGCATGTTACTGACACTGTCTCATGTCTCCAACAGGTAGCATCAGAGAGACTCCAGTGACAGAAGAACCTCAGTCTGACCTCAGCCACTTCTCCATTGAGATACATGGCAGCATGCCTTGAGACAACCTGCAACAGGCCAGGCACAGCAGAGAGAGATGGGGCAGGGCAAGCAGAGAAGGGAGGGGAGAAGGAGGGATGCCTTCAGTCCTCCAGGCCCCACTGCAGGCTCACGCCTCACCAAACACCTCCTTGAGCACTGCTTCAGCTGCTGGGTGAAGGGGCACCCACAGGATGCTGGCCTGTGGCCAAATTGGCCTCCCAGGCAGGAGATTTGCCACAAAGTCTGGTTCTTGTTTTCCTCTTCTTAACTCCATCCCATGATTCCAAAGTTTGCAACACGCATCAAGCCAGGGACCACCTTGCCTGACCGCCAGCTGGTCCCACTTCTCCTGTACCCCATCCTGTACCCATGAGCCCCAACTATCCCAGCATCACCTTCCCTGGAGCCTGGACAGGACGAACACAATGCAGAGCAAGGAACAAAAAATGCCTTTCAAAAACACACAGCATGGCCCGTGGCAAACAGGAGGATGGTTTCTCTCCCCGCCTGGCACTCTGTTGCTTTCATCAGCTTGTCTCTTACACAACAGATGCCTTCAGCAATCAGTGTTCCCAAAAAGGGCAATTGCATTTTAATCCTAACAATGCAGCAGCAACACGAGCTGTTTTGCTAACATCGTATGTGCCAATAGGTCCCATGGATTTCAGTGGACACTGGCCAGGAACACACATTTTTGGGTAGGAGAGATTTTCAAGTTATTCCCAATAAATTGATAACTCACTTAAGCATCCAGAGTGTTTTCTTCATGTAAGAAGAAAACCTGTCCACTTGAAAAATGCGCTTCCTCTGGCTACAAGCCCCATTGCTTTGGCTGACCCCCAGGCTTCTGGCACATGTGCACTGCACCAGGTCAGCAGCGCTGCTTAAGCCCACTGACATTGCCACCCTGGTGACATGATAAGATGACTAAAATCTGGGCAGGTAACAGCAGGACAGCTATTCTGTGAGATACGCACAGCTATGTATCTTTCACCACAAATACCAACGGATGTTTTCTTCTCAATTTTTGAGATCAGAAGGAGGTACTGCTCCCTGTAAGCTTTTACCATGATAAAAAGGAGAATGGATGATGCATGAAAAAATGTTTATTTCCTGAAAATAAAACAAACATTTTAATTTAGAAGTTTTTCCATTAATTAAAAGGGACTTATCAGTGAAATTCCTGGTTTAACTAGCAGGTTTTTCTGACGAAACTTGAACTGACTAAAAACATATTGTCCAGCTCCAGGAAGCAGTTGTTGCAGACCAAAGAAACAGCAAAGGCCACCTCAGCTATCTTCTCCCCAGAATTGCCTACAGCTTCCCGAGGTGGTTTAGGTTGTGTCAAGGACCCTAGCAGCAGTCTGTTGCCAGATCTTTCCCTTCTCTATATAAGCAGCAGTTTTTCATTCTCAGACAGCAGTGACTCACTCACACAGCTCACTCCCATCCCAGCCCAGTGACAGCCCAGAGACCATCATCAGCCCATAGCCCAAGCCAGGGTCCAGCAGAGCTCACCCCTAATGCAGGAGGGGGCCAGCTGAGAGACAAAGCTCAAGGGCTTTTTTTCAAAAGCCCAGCAAAGCCCCCCACCTGCAAACAGCTCAGCCCACAGCCACTGTGCCCGACTCTCCATGCACAAAGCTGCAACCACATGTTACAGAGCCCAAAAGTCTCTTCTGACAACAAAGGCTGTGATGCTCTGCCCTGGCTTTGGAGGAGGCTGGTGGGAAAGCAGGTGCCCAGGAGGTACAGAGAGCTGTTCCCAGCAGCACAGGCTGAGAGGAGTAGCTCTTGCCCAAGGCAGCTGCAGGACTAGCACAGGTGGCCATGGTCATGGCAGAGCCAAAATCCAGCCATGCAAACATGCAGTCCACACAGGACACCCTCCACACTCCAATGGTGTGTGCTGCCAATTAGCTGACAACGCAATTTGTTTTCAGGAATACTGAGATGATGAATAACAAAAATAGGATCCTGACAAACAGGTCCCAGTGACCTGGATCTCAGGCAGCTCTCCCAGGAAAAAACTTTCAGTTGCCCTAAGTCCCGCACCCTGTTCCTCCCCTGTCCATGCAAATCGGAGCCACCACTGGTCACCCGGCCCATTCACAAGCCTGTATCTTCCCAGGGCTTCACTGTAGTGCCTGCTCAATGCTCAGACTGTTTAGAAAGTGGGAGAGCACTTGAGCATCCTAATGCAGTCAGGGAAGTCAGAGGGGCAGCAGTGAGGTTGGAGAAACACTGTCATAGCCATGAGGTCTGGAAATACCAGGAAGACCATCATTGCAACATCAACCCAGGGAAAACAACTGCTGCCATTTGAAAAGGAGGTTGCATAATGTGAAGGAAAGACAAGGCAGATAAACAGCAACAGCTATTTCTGATGATAATGCAAGAAACACCACACTACAGCCCCCCCACCCCAAGACTCACCACCACAGCCCTGACTACCCCACACCTCCAAATGCAAGACAGTTACATGAGGCAACTTCAGCAGACCAGAGAAACCGCCACCAGCTAATCTGCCTGAAGACAGCAGCAATACAGGCGCCAAGAGATAAGAAATAACTTAAAAGCTCTCTGACTCCATGACCTATAGGACACTGTGCCTTGCAGGAGTGAGGGTGAAGCAGCCATTTGGGTGGGAAAACCCCACTGCTGTCCATCTCCCTCCCATCCTGGCAGGAACTGGCAGGAACTGGCACAGGGACCCAAGAAGAGATAGCCTTGACCCATGATGCTTGACTCAATAGGCTTCTTGCCAAAGAAACTGCAGCACTGCTCTGTCCATCCCTGCTTCAAATACAGCCTGAGGGAAATTGAAGCAACCAAGACATCCAGAGAGGCCACACAGGCAGAAACATATGCCCAAGCAGCAATGTGAGCCAGGCCTCAGGCAAAGCAGCTTCTTAACCTGAAGCAGATCTATGGGTTGCTTACATGAGGAGGGGATTACTCCTTGGCTTGTCTTTAGCAGGGAAAAGGACACACTGAGGTACATGGGCAAGAACAGACCCCATGATATTGCATGTGGACCATTCCATTGACACTAGACCAGCTCAGTGTGATGGCTCACAGTCCATGGAGCACTGACATCATATGGAAACCTGGAAAACTCCAAGGTGGAAAGGAAGCATAGAAACAAGAAATACCAATGGACCGCTAGTGAGGCCTGTGCAGGCTGGTGGCCCAGCCTGTGGCCAATGGAAGGACAGGGTCAGTGGCTTGGTTTCCTTGCCACAGCCAGCCATGGGGCTGTGACATGTGGGCCCATACCACGTCAGAGGTTGTGGCAGCAAACCGGTCTGGCAGGCTGCCTGCTCCTGCCATGCTCAGAGCAGCACCCTGAGCCCTTTGGGCCAGGCTCAGGCTGCACGTCCGTGGCCGGGGAGTGCTCAGGCTGCCAGCTCTCTGCAAAGCAGAACTGATTTTCTGTTGTCAGACCCAAGGGAGGTCCCTGAGGGCTTGGGGGGTGATAAGTGGGATCTCTGGGCAGAGTGGGACAGGCAGCTGGGTGGACTGGGGGTCAGGTACCACACCAGCTGTGGTCTTTCTGCCCTTCAAGGCTAAAGTGCAGCTAATGTCTGGTGTGGCACATGTCTAAACCCTAACCAAATGCATTGGCACAAGTGCGACAGGGCGAGACAAAGTTGCAGGTCAAAGAACCAAGAAGCTGAGCAGGACCTTGCCGGGTCCCACACCAGCTCTACAGGCATCAGTGAGGAGAGGCCAGACCCCACTGCCCCCTCCTGCTCCCTAGCCACAGCCCAGCCCCAACCCCATAAGGACATCCAGGGAGGCATGTGGCTCTTCTGGGTTTACTCCCTGCCACCTTTCCCAAGTCTGAGAACAAGGTGCTGGCATGGAGCAGGGAGCAGAGCAGGAAGAAGTCAGCACAAGGAGCGCACAGCAGGCTCAGAGGAAAGCAAACAAGAGAAAGCAATTGAGGAAGCTTGTGTCTCATTGGTCTGCACATCAGCCAAAGTCCAAAGCAGGAGGCACTTGCAAAGGACGCTGGAAAAATTCCAGTGATGTTATCTCCCGCACAGAGCAAGATTAGCCCAGAGGAAAAAAAATAAAAAGTTGTTTACGAGCTGGGCAAGCCAGCTCAGTGGTTGGAGCATGCCAGTTCTGGGGTCAGCTGCCAGCCTGGCAACATCTGCTGCTTTGAAAGAAGCACCAAACCCCTCCGTGAACTGCTTTGGTCTCACTCACCTTTGCACCGTTTAGTGGCTCTGGCAGGTGAGGCGCTGCTGCAGGGCCCATGGTCCCACATAGCTATCCGTGCAGGAAGGAAGCCATGTGTCCCGGAGTATGTGTGTAGGGAGCTTGCACGCAAGCCACCCGCATGCTTGGCAGGCTCCCACAGAGCTGAGCAGAGGCACAACCATCTTCTTGATATCTTTGCTCCTGAATCCCAGCAGAATTAATGGAGAACCTAATCTCCCTGGAGCTGACCATCAGCTGCAGACGAGTCACACTTGCTCTCAGCATTAACAGTCCCTGCATTCAGCAGAGCTATCAGGGAGCAATCTGCCCTTCACCCCCCTCCCTTGGGCCATTTCTACTGCTAGTCTCTGTCTAACACCTCCTGCCTTTTATGAAGTGTTTCCATCTAAATGCAGATGAGGAATCACAGGATAATGTAGCACCTGGATTCAGCTCTCCTGGAGGATCCTTCTACCTTGCATAAATTGGGGAGAGGGAATTTTGAGTTGCTGTTTGGTGCATCCTTATGTTGCTGCTGCATGGCTGTCCAGCGACCACACAGGGATGCACTGATACTGCCCCATGCCTTGGAGAGCAGCCACACTGTGCCCCTCTTGGGCTCTTTATTTTTCCTTCATATTCTTTGTCTGATATTATTTTTTTAAAACTTAATGAAAAATCTTTTCTGCTGGATGACTATGGCTGCTCTCAGTGGAACTCACACTCACCTCATCTCTCTCCTGTGCATCTATCTAGGAAGTGTTTGCTCAAGGGAGCTTCATGCTGGCACAAGCCCGTTCCTGCCCCACAGGTATTAATTCATCTGCACTACAGAGGGAAGACACAATGCTGTGACTGCACCAGGTAAGGTCCATCCCTGTAGACCATGGAGTGGAAACTCCACAGACACATCACCAAGCAGGTAGTGCCTGGGGCACCTTCCCAGGAGAAGCTGATGTGTTCTGCTGCAAATCCCAGGGGCAACTCAGGTCCATCACACCTCACATAATGGGACCCATGGCCCTGCTGGCACCACAGATGCCCCATGTTTTGCCCAGTGAATGGTTCCTGTCCCCTCACTTGTCCACCAGACCCATCTGGAGACAAGAAATAGGTTTGGTAACAGGTGTCTGAAATAATTTGCTGTTGGCCAGTATCCCTCCATTCCTCTTTGTCATGGCCTCCTCTAAGACACAGAGTTACACTTTTTGTCAAGAAGCTTAATATTTAATTTAACTTCTAAATCTTGTCTTGTGGATGTACATATTTAAAGACAAACTGGAGAAACTCTATCAGAATTTGCTCCAGATTCAGTGTTCTTAGCACCATGGCCTCTGCTGGACTTCTTAGCTTCAAAGTTGAAGTTTGCAAATCAGTACGATCATCCTTAAACAAACAAAAACTTACAGTGCATTGCATTCCTTTCTCATCTCCCGATTGCCAGTCAACTAATCTGCTAAGAAAGCATTACACGTGTGTGCTGGGTTCAGTTAGGAAAGGGTTAACTCCCTTTACTCTGTTTGCCAGGGAACTATGTTGCTGGATGACAAAAACATTGATGAAGCCTCAGCTGGTGCGGGGGGGGGTGGGTGGGGGTGGAGGGAGGGGGGCCTGTACTGAATTCAAGGTCTTTTGTCCGCTTTGGATACTGTAGCTGACCCAAACTGACCAAGGAAGTATTTCATTCCATAGTACATCATGTTCCAGTTCTCTTGGGCGGGGCAGGGGTCTGGTAGCCATTACTCTTCCCAGTACTTCCTCTCCCTTACTCCCTTGCTCGTCTACTCCCGGGCACTTGCTAACCCTCCTGCGTTAGCTGCTTTGCCAACTCCTGTGCTGGCTCGTTCATGTGGGAGTTGGTGGGTTGTCTAGTGTTACTGGCCGCGCTATCACTGATAGGGTTCGCTCAGAATCTGCTGCATTAGCTCCTGGGCTCCGGCCCTTGGGCTGTGGCTCTCGGGCTGCGATCGCTCCCGGGCTGTGGTTCTCAGGCTCTCTGGGTCTGATTTTCATAATTCAACATCTGGGTGTGCATTGGTCAGTGGATGGTGGGAAATTGTATATATTGTATCATATGTTTTATTTTCTACTATTTTAAGTATTTATTATTAGTAGTATCTGTATGTATTGATTTAGGTTTAATTAGTAAATAGTTCTTATCTCAATTTTACAAGCTTCCTTATTTCTTTTTCCTCCGATTCTTCCCCTCCACTGGAGGAGGGGTTAGGGTTAGGGTTAGGGTTCTTCCCCTCCACTGGAGGAGGGGAGGGGCATTTGTGAGAGCGGCTTCATGATATTTTGCTAGCCGGAGTTAAACCATGACAACGTGTCGCAGAGATTCACTACCATCCTTTCTAGATATGGTACATCGAACTCCAGCAGCTGATAGTGAACAGTTTATCTGTCTGCACACCTCAATTGCTTTGAAACTTGCAGGAGGTCTGTAGGGCCAAGCACGGACTTAGCTGGACATCCAGGAATATTTGAATCATGGGGTTCCTCACATCCTTTCACCTACACCCAAATACACAGCTACATTGCTGCTCAAACTGTTCTGCAATCTTCATGCAAAGGGAAATCACACTTCACAGCAGCAGATGGGTTGTAAACTGAAATGCATAGTAAGAATCGCTTGGTCAGAGGAAATTCCCCCCAAAATCTTCCACCTGCTCTCTGTAGGATGCAAGATCAGTACATCTTGCATCCTACAAAGCTCTTTATTAAAGTGTTCTTTTTCTTTTGACTCCCTGCCCTCCCCGCCCCCACCCCCACCCCCACCCCACCCCCCAAACCCGAGGCTCTCAGAATCTTAAAAAAAACCCCAAACTCTTGGACTGTAGATCAGCAACTGAAATAAGTAACAACCAGTTCTGACATATGCAAAACATTGCAAGATAAAAGTGTTCACATCTCTGCTTACAGAAAGCTCTTGCCCATGCCACCTCTCATCCCTGGGGGACTTTGAGGACATGATTTTACCACAGGAATACCACAGTCAATGCGTGATGATCAGGGATCAAATATGAGGGAACATCTTACATAAACAAAATCACAGGTAACGCAGACAAGATGTACATCACACTGCAAGCATCCTCCTAAGAGCCTGTACTCTAAGGTCTGCAATGTGTCAGTGATAAGATGCGTAAACTGATGCCCACCTACATGGATGCCTTGGCCTGGGACACAGATACACAGGCAGTGCTTCCAGAACCCCAGTCATGCAGAGCCAAACTGGTGCCATTGGAGCAACAATTAATTCCTAGCATGGGTAATCCACCCTTGATAACACAGGGCTGATGACACCGGTACAGCCAGATTTCGGAAGTCCCATGTCAGGAAGCAGTGAATGACACACTCCTGGAGTGTGGTGACTGAAGTCAGCGCTCACCAACTGACAGCCCTAGGGCTCAATCTGAAACACTGGCAGTGTATCTGCTTTCCCAGAAAGGCCAGTCTGTCCATGGGCTGATGACAGATGGCAGGGCATGGGAAGACAGAGGAGAGACTGCAAACCTGGGGTTAGATCGAGGCATACAGCTACAGTGGTTTGGGTCTCAAAAACTTGAGACCTCATTGCAACAAGGAACCACTGCTTGTTCTGAGCTAAAAACACCAGTAAGAGAGATGATAACCAGGACTAGTCAGCCCTTTCCCAGCTCTGTTCCCCAGCTGTTGGCTGAGCACTGTGAAATGCAGCAGACAAGTCTACACTGGGCTCTGTAAAATAAAATATTACTGGTTCAAGACCAGAAAATTCTCAGGATGAGCACAGGATTATGGCACACAACATCATAGCAAACATGAAGACTGTGGATCTGTGGACACCTCTCACCACTGCAATGCCTCCCATCCCACCATACCCTTTCTTTTCTGCAGATAATTGTTCCTCTCAAAACACTCAGAGTTATCCTGGTGAAACATCTAGGGGACAATGTAACAAGCTAGATCAGAGACCTGAGCCCAGCCAACAGATCTCCATTTCTGGTCAAGTTATTTTCAGACTGGATGAGCTGCTGATCTGGCTTAGCCTTCTCAAAGTAGAAGGGACATAAGTCAGTGGAGAGATGGAGATGACTTCAGCAAGTGTGCTCTCTCATCTGGCAATTTATTTCCAAAATGGTGGGACATTTACCACCCTTGGCATCTCCTGTAATGCAAATGGCTGTGGAGAGCTCTTCCCACCTGTTACTCCTGTTGAAGAATTCCTGCCCCTGGTCAGGACTTGAGCTACACACCACACCTCTCCTCCAAGTGAAAGAGGCCCTTATGGATGGATGCACCTGTGAAGATGAGGGCAGACACTCCCCTTGTATTTATTCCTCACCCGGGTGTGCATCTGCATGTGTACTCTCAGGCAGGCAGATATATGTACATATGTGAGCATGTGTTTATTAGCACTTAAAAATGCATTTGTCAAAATCTCTAGAGTTAAAAAACAATCATTATGTAATTACATTAAACAACCAACTGATTCATCAGTTAGAGGCTCACCAACAACACCTGAAACTTAACAAGGCAGAAGGTGGCACAAACAAAAGCGACTCTCAGAATGTCCTGGAGGACAATGGCCCTGTGCTCTGTCCAGGTAAAAGAAAACACTATCTACTCCTGCGTGCTCACATCTGGAGGCTGATGGCTTCTGGGCATTATCTGCTCTGAGCTGCTGGTTTAAGGTGTTTTGATATAGAAATATTTCATGTAAGTAACTCTTCAGGTCAGTACTGTGTGGTTAGTCACTCACCCAAAATGCCTGTGATGCTTAACTTCAATCCCTTCATGACAGTATATACTTAGACCTCATTTCTCAAGTAGCACAGTTAACAACAAACAACTTCTTCAGCAACCTTTGAAATGCTTTGTTGGCACTTCCTTCTTCTCAACAGGGTCCGTAAGCATAAGAATATGCAGAACACACAAAACTCCATTAAACAGCCTGCTCCAAGTCTCCAGAGCAGAAGCTCTTTATCTGTCAGTATCAGAGCCGCGAATCTGTAACGCTGTAGTTAAAGGCTGCACTGGAGAGCACACAAAGACAGAATGAATTGAGGAAGCAAGTTTACCTTTGCTATCACCTGACTTCCAAGTGGGTAAACCATGCAACACCTTTAAACATCTTTAAAAAAGAAGTCCCTGGGTTTCTTCAAAATGAAAAACAAAGGGGAAAAATCACCACTGTGCTTTCATACTCTACTGGAAAGCACTATGTCCTATAGAGAGCATCCGTGCCATCGTAGTCTAGGCCCATGGTAAAATAATTTGGCTAGCATGGCTCAGTGAGCTTGTGGGTTGTACTGGGACACTGTGAGCCAAAACTGCACTCAAAGGTGAAAGACGCTGCTGCAGTTCTATCAGCAAATCTCTGCTTGTAACATTCACCTTGCTACCAGATGCGTTTAGACAATATCAGTGCATCCTTGCTGGGAAGGCACCAATGGCAGAGTAACCAACCATGTAGTTGATGCCACTAAGTAACTAACCTAAGTGGTCTTGGCTGGTAAGGTCTCGCTACATGGTAGCATCCCATTGCTGACCCTGAAACCAAAACTGCCATCAAGCAAGGACCCTTCTCTCATGGCAGTCAGCAGCCTCCTGCACCAGGACACATGCTGGCAGGGGCCAGTATGCAGAGGGCTTGGAAGCACTTGACAAGCACCTGTGTTCACATCCTTCAGTATGAACACGAAATACAGCACAACATCCACAATGGATACCTGCGCACCAGCCAGCCATGCGATCAGGTAGAAGTCAGAGTGACACTGGGGGAAAGAAAGGCACTGGAGCGCTGGCTCTCTCCAGATAGCTAATCTAGTGCCATTTGCAGTATTAGAGGCAGACTGGGTCCCAGCTCAGGAAGCAGAGTGAATATAATACCAGCAAATACAGTTCAAAATCAGTGCTTCACATGAACACACCACCATTCCCAGTGTGCGTGGACTGGGAGCAGAAATGACCTGCCTGAGGTTCCTCTGTCACCCCAGGCCCAGTCCTTACCCCAAGGCACATAAGTGGGGTATTGAACACGAATGACCTAAGTTTTCTGCAGCCAAGTATCCAGGGAGAAACTGTGGTGCTATACCACATCCCCAGCCCAGCATGCCGTGGACATTACCCCTTGTTCCCTTGCTGTTGCTGATGCTGGCATGGTGAAACAGAACGGTGCATGCACCATCTGTGGGGCTGGTAACAACAGGCAGCATGGCTGGGCCTTGGCACCTTGTTCAGGAACAGTGTGCACTGGGGAGCTCCAGGGCCCCAGCAGGGTGTCAGCAGGAAACGGGGGGGGGTGCTGGGCTAGAGGGCCTAGATGCCATCCATTCTTCTCCTCCCCAGCCTGCCCAATGTGTCTGCACCTCGGATCCAAGGGGAGAGCGAGAGCGCCCAACCCCAAAGCCCTGACAGTTGCGATTTGCCAACACCAGTGCCCAACGTGTTGGAGGCAACCAGTCCCCCCTCAAGCTGGACCGTGTCGTGACAACGGGGCGTGTCGCGGCTAGGGGGCGTGTTGCGCGCACCAGCAGCCGTGCTGGGCCGTGCAGTGGCGGCGAACCTGCCGGGCTATTGTGCTGCCCGCCCGCCCGTCCCATCGGGGGCCGGGCAGCACCAGGCCGCGCTCCAATGGGCAGCGGGAGGCCGGGCCGGGCTGCCCGCCCCTGCCAGCGTCCCTATAAGTGCCGCGAGCACGACGCCTCGCATACGGCGAGCAGAGCCGAGCCCGCGCGGAGGTGCAGGTGCGCTGGATCTGCTGCCCACCGGAGCCCCGGATAGGTGCGTACCCGCGCGGGCAGAGCCCGGCTCCCCGTCGCGGCCGCGGGGCGCCGCGCTTGAGCTTTGTCCGCCAGCGGCGGGCGGGCAGCAGCTTGGCTTCCAGGGAGGGTGCAACGCGGTGCCTTCCTCCCGGGGTGAAGGTGGGGGGTGCTCCGGGATCCTCGGTCGGAGCCGGCTTGGACGGGAGTGGGAAGAGGTGTCGTCTCCGGGAGCTTTGCCCTGAGCCGTGTGTCGCCTTGCAGGGGCCTGCAGCCATGGCTGAGCACATGATGATGTCCATGAGCCACGGTGGCACCGGGCTGCAGAGCTACCGCATGGGGGTGAGTGGGCTGCAGGGACCCCCGCAGCACGGGCAGCACGTGCTGAGGACAATGCCTGCTGCCAGTC
The DNA here is from genome assembly GCA_027574665.1 of Rhynochetos jubatus. NCBI lineage: Eukaryota > Metazoa > Chordata > Aves > Eurypygiformes > Rhynochetidae > Rhynochetos > Rhynochetos jubatus. Next base: position 1,275,504 of record CM050672.1, on the reverse strand, counting down.
AGATGATGCCCTATGGAGGGGCTGGCATGGATGGTGCGATGAGACCAAGACCCAACCTCAGCGGACAGATGGGCCACCACCAGATGCAGAATGCGATGATGTTCAATGGCCCGAGTCAGCAGCAGCAGTATATGGGGCCGGTGGGCACCCAGCAACTAATGGCTAGCATGCACCTACAAAAACTAAACACCCAGTACCAGGGTCACCCGCTGGGTATGAGCAATGGGCCCATGGGAGCTGGTGCCCAGCAGTACAGAGTGGGGCCAAGCCAGCACCCAGGCGTGCAGCACATGCCCTCACCAGCGCTGACCTTGAACGTTATGGACACTGATCTCATAGATGAGGAGGTCTTGACATCCCTTGTGCTGGAACTGGGCTTGGACCGGATTCAGGAGCTGCCAGAGCTATTCTTGGGACAGAACGAGTTCGACTTCATTTCAGACTTCGTTTGCAAACAGCAACCCAGTGCCATCAGCTGTTGAAGGGCTTTGAGCTCTTCCTTGTGTCTTGGTGGTTGAGTTTGTTTCTAACTTCCTTCACCTGTCATTCTCCTGCCTTGCCCTGTCCTGGATTCCTGACTTCCCCAAAGAGACAATCATTGGACACTGGCTTACAATGGATTGCTTTTCTCTCCAGTGTGGTTTTTCATTTGGGAGTTCCTGGGGAGGGGGTGTGTACCCCAGACAGAGCAGATCAAGAGCTCTTGCTGTAGAGCTGCCTCTAAATGGTATTAATAGGATTACTGGCTTAAGTAGAAATAATGGACTTACGACTTTCCACAACTAGGCTTTGAGCACAGGAAGCAGTGAGCAGCTGGCAGCCCTGCCAGTAGCTGGATTTGGTCAAGCATTCAGTGGTGCCAGCGAAGTTAAAGGATCCCCTGAAACCGGATTGTCTCTCTGGTGCATGGTTTGAACAAGTTTCCTCTTGCAGACATGGTGGGGTTAGATATTTGTTGGTACTTTTTACTGTGACAGTAAATACGTATTCAGTCTTGTCTGTTTAGCTTGGAAAGGGGGCACTTCCCCTCCAGCAGGCTCTTTTCTAACTGGCTGAGCAAAATAAAGTATGCCTTGGGGAAGGGTGTGCATATGTGCCTAAATGTTCTTCTCTGTGGAACTTCAGATCGCTGACCTATACAGCTAATCAACTGTAAAATTTACGAAGTGTTTGAGGCTGATTCAGGCATAAGGCTTAAAGCTGCAGTCTAGCTCCACTTTTTTCCACCTCTGAAACCAAATAAAGACCATGTAACTGTATATTCCAGATCTAATCTTATTTATTTTTCCTATGATTATTTATTTGCAAGGGCTTCTTCTGTTATTTGGCTTTGGGACTGCTGTGAATGATGCATGGAGAGTACTGCAGCTTTAAGGAACTGTCTTCAAAAAAAGAAAGCCTGGGATAGCTTTTAAGCTGCTCCGCATATAGTGACTTCAACCCGAGATCTTTATGCTGAACACATAGTACTGTAAATCCAACACCTTTCCGAATGTGATAAAGATGACTCGATTTCCAATTCCTTACTCAGAACAGGTTAAATGTAAAAGCTAGTGGGGTTTTGTTTCCTCTGCTGTCTCTTGTTTCCAGGCACTGTGGAAAGTTCCTGTTAACTCCTAGTTGCTGCTGCCCCCTGCTGCTGACAGCTCCTGTCACTCAACCAAGTGAGAATGTACAGATGAATTTTGCAAATAAAAGCTGAAATCTCTCCAGTGTGCATTTGTTTAGTGCTCATCTCTGGCCCAGATACAGGTGCAGTGCAGTGTCGAGCATCAGGGAAAAGCATTTTCTTTGCTCCCATCAGTGGGCTGTGGGTTCAGTCACTAGTATCGCCCACCTGACACCTAAGTTGTAAAGATTGTGTTTCTAGTTTAATGCTTGGACTAAGTCAATCCTCGAAGTGTGGCTGGGATGATGAGATAATCCTTTTCTGTACTGCAGAAAAAATGCTAATGTGGATGGTGCTGCCCTGTTGCAGGGTGGCTGTTGTTCCTTGCAGCCCTGCTCCTGGCTGACCCAGGGTGCTCAGACAACTCCTTACACATCTTTCAAACTATGTGCAGCTCTGACAGCTGGGTTGCAATTCTGCTAGGGGTGATCTGCTGCAGTTTTCTATATCATGAAGGCTCTAAACATCAAGACAACCTTTGATCTCCTACTCTGATAGAGCTTAGGTTTTTCTTTTTAAAGGGTTCCCAGCCAGTCCTTTTGCAGAGTTCAGGAATATTCCCATGTGTCCCTTTCCTGCCCTGTAGCAATAGGGTAGTGAATGCTGTTGTTGAGGTGGCTGGATCGCTTTGACCACACTTTGGATGGCCTGTCAGTGTCCCCTGGCCTTGTTCCTTGCTCAGCTTGAGCAATTGTTCAAGTCCTGTCCTTTTGGTGGTTATACCTGTGCAATCTGGAGAACTGGTCAAAATGTAAATGGCCGGGCTTGTGTGGCAGGTGGACAGCCTGCTTGGGCTGTCAGCTTTATGTTTATGGGCTGTTTGAGACCTGGAAGAGTGTTGCTTTCCCTGTGCATCTGCAGAATAGCAGATGGCTTGGTCAGCAGGTTGTAGGTAAGCAATGAGGAGTTGGCAACTGGATTTATTCCTCAAAGTAGCTGAACCCCAAAATTAATAGGCATGTTGTAGGTTATCAGTTGTGGCTGTGGGGGTGTGTGACATGCCATTGTTGCCTACAATGTCCCAGCTACATTGGGGAGCTACAACTAGCCCACAGATGCAGGACTGTCAACTTCAGCAATTTCTGCAGAGGTTTCCCAGAAACAGGAACATCTTTCTCTGTAAGAAGCACTTGACATTTGGTGTAAACTGGGCAGAGGAACATGCCTGTACATCCTCTTAGAGGGCTGTACAGTGCACTGGGAAAGGGGTTGTTGATTTAAGTTGGAGAAGAGGAGCTGATATTACCAGAGATGTGGAGTGACTTGGGTGTCCCAGTCAGAATTTTCATGTAAGTCTGTCCCAGCAGGCTCAGTTGAGATTATGTCAATGTCAGCTTTCATACAAACGCAAATTTGAGAACAGGAATTAACTCCTTGGCTGTGTTATCTCTTAATTTTCCCAAAAGATACTATTGTGGTCAGCCCCTGTGCTTTACAGCGCAGCCTGCATGTCCAGGTCATCTGGCAGAGTGGCTGGCACCGCAGAGTAAGTAGACTTGCCAGGCGGCACAATGGGGCGGCCCAGTTACCTGTATCTGCCAATAAGTTTCTCAACATCATCCAAGATCACCAAAGTTATAACAGGACTGAACTCTATTTTTCCCATCTAGCTGATACTGAGCTCTTCATCCAGCAGCAGGCAGGAGGGCAGCAGGGTTGTGCTCCAAAGCACTGGTATCTGTAGGGAGCTGATAGGAACTGCAGAGCACTGCAAACTGTTGCTGAATGACAGTGCCAATCAGTTTGGGAGCTTTGAGGATATAAGTGAACTCCTCACATGAAGAGTCTGTGTTTACAGAAAACCATTGGGAAGTACCTATCTTCTGAGATACTGGGAGTGTTTTCTGTTTTGGGGAAGAAGGTTCTCCCACCCCACTGCCTAGTCCAGATGGGATGACTGGGATACAGTCACCCTGACCCTCACCTAGGCTGGATCCTCTGTTATACTCCGGATGATAGACTTTGTAGCTATTCTTGTGAAGACCAGGTCTTGAGGCAGCCTCTGGGACCATGTGAAAGTACAAAAAGACAAGGCATTTACATCCACATCTTTGACCACATGTGCTCTCAAAGTGATGCAGTTTGGTGACAATGCTCAGTGATTCAGAGCAGTAAAGATGAAAGTCCAGTGCAGAGAGCTGGTGAAGAATCTGCTAATAGTGAGTGACTGTGCAATAAGATGAGCAATGACTGGTTAATATGAAATTATATATGTGAGGCTGATCTCTTCTGACTTGGCACACAGTGCTGGGCTCTGAACAAGCTACAGCCACTCAGTGTTAATACAGCCCTACAGTATCAATACATGTTCAGCTGCATCCTGCACATTGCCTACCCTCACAAGTTGTCCAAAATTCTAGTCTGCTCAGCAGAAAAATGGTAACAGAAAACCAGAGAAACTGTAGAGAAAAAGGAAACAACTGAGGCATAGTAATGTTTCTCAAAAGAAGCCACAAAATAGACTGGGACTCTTCAGTCAGGAAGGATAAGGCTGGGTAACAAAGGTTTGTAAAATAAGTGAAAGGGGAAGGTGACTAGAGAACTCATTTTTTTCTCCCAAGAGACTGGCAAGTTGTAGGTTCAAAGTAAATTAAAGGAGGTGGGGGTTTCTACATTGAATGGTTGAGCTGTGGGACTACCCTCCACAATATATTTTTGATAAGTGAAGCTGCTGAGGGTTTGAGGGATGGCCAAGACAGGTTCCTGGAAAAGAAATTCATGAAGTGTCTGTAAGCACATAAAAATTATGTCCGGCTTAGGAGGTTGCAAGAGCCTGGCCCAGGACACCTCTTATACTGCAGGATGTGATAGGTGCTGAGACATATGGTTTCAAAAAGCAAGACAAAAGACATGGGGAAAAAAAATCCACCCTAATAAAATTATCCTCTTTCTGAGTGAGGAAGTCTTTGAGCCACAGATCACTCAGTGTTGGAGAGTGAACCTGGGAAGGACCATGGCAAGTGTGCGAGCATCCCCTCTGCCCCAGGCACTGCTGTCAGCCACATGTTGAGGCAGTGCTGTGCACCCCAGGAACCTGTGGTCTGACCAAGCCTGGGGGTTACCTATTCACATGTGTACCCGCTCTCCCTGACCATAACTGGAAATTTGGGCATGAGCTAGAATAATACTGTCAGAAAGAGACAAGGTCCCATTTGCAAAGGAATTTAGACCATCAAATGAGAAGTGCAAGGGAAAGGCAAGCAAAAAGTCCATCTAGCCCTATCTGCTCTCTGGGATTGGGTAGTCAGGGAGGAAATTTGAGAAATCAAGTGATTGTACATGGTCCTCACAATACTCCTTCACAACTTTCAGAAAGTAGTGGTCCAAGGAGTTCTGAGCCATAGGTTATGTTTTTATCACATTAAATACCCAGCTATGGACCTACCCACCCTATACCTGCCATCACTTTTTAATTCATACGTTCATTTTACTTCCGTAATATTTTGTACCAGTAAAATCTGCAAGTGAGTTATGAAGATGTAATCAAGCACTTCATAAGAAGCTTAAGCTCTGTAAGCTCCTCTTCACTTTGAACCTGCCACCCACTCACTTTATTGGGTGTCCCCTAATTCTCAATCATTTCTTGGTCACCTTCTCTACACCAATAATGATTCTGTAGCTCCTATGATGTTTCCTCCTGAATCTCTCCCCATACAAGAATAACTTTGTGTTGTAGATTATCTTTTTTCTGTCCCATCTCTAGTTTTATGGGATGGGGATACAGAACAGCACTTGTTTAAGCTGTAGATGTGTCATGGATTTCTCCAATACTATAATTAGGTCTGGCTGTTCTATATTTCAAACATTCATCACAGAATCACAGACAGTTTTAGACTTGAAGGGTCCTTTGGAGGTCACTCATTCCAACCTCTTGCTCCAGCTAGGACTGCATTCAAAGGTAGCGCAGGCTGCTCAGGGCCTTGTCCAGTCAAATTTTGAAAACCTCAGCAGATGGGATTTCTCTGGACCCTTGTTTCAGTGCTGCACTGATCTCTCTTCTTTTGTAATTTCTCCCTTTCCAGTTGGTTGCTGGCTGGCAGAGACACTGACCTAATGTTTTCAGAGATCTGTATGGAAGGACTCCAGGTATTTCTCCTGGATCATACTATAGCTGTATTTGCATGTATTGGTAGGGTTCTCTCTCATATAAGCACTCCTGGTCTAGGATATTGTTGCCCAAATACCCATGTTCCTGAAAACTGCACCCCAGCACCATCCTTTGGTTCTCCCACCAGCTCAGATGCTTCCCAGGGACATCTGCAATACAGTCATTCTCCCCTTCCACTCTACAGCTGTCAGCTTGCACAGACTGATGCCATCCTGCCATGAGATGTTCCTCCCTTCTTGCTGCTTATAAGACGGTACAATACTGTTTCCTCCCTGAATTTCCCATCAATGAACCTTCCTCCCTGCACCCCTCCACCCTGGCCACATGGGTTTCAGGAGACAGTGCTCTCCCTGTGAGATCCTGGATGGCTTCCATCATATGACACGTATTCAAGGGGCAAGCAATCATACCTGTGACATCCAGGGTGACATTCTCCTGAGCTCAAGCCTGGATTTAATTTTAGGTTTAGGGCTCTGTTTCTTCTGCATTCTTTTAAATCCTGTATCCTGGGTTCACAGTTGCCTTAGAAGTTTGGAGTGAGGAGTCCCATCTGCTCCTCTTCTCTGTGCTACCAGGCCTTTTCATCTTGGGAGCTCACAGTTTCTACATCCCTCTCCCTTCAAGCTTTTAGAAAAAGCTGTTTTAATTTTCTTGATCATAAAATAGCAGGAGTAAGCTTTGCTCTGCTTCTTTGCAGTATATTTCTGAGGGTAGTTTGTTCCAACTGAAGACACCCTGGATGAGAATACAAGATGCCTTGAGGCATCTTGACTTTGCTTGTGAGGCTACCAGAAGAGTGCGGTAGAACTGGGATTTTATGGTTCACCTCATCCTCAACTCCAAAACACTGTTACTAAGAAATATTCAGTCAAATAGCTTTCATAATCTTGGCTACAAAAGAACTGTCTCAGATGTGGTTTTCTCCTCTAGCAACACTGTAAATGCTTCTAGACAAATCCTGATGTCTTGTAAAAATGAAACTATGGCTGTGCCTGATGTCTTCTTGTGCAATTCCCAAACCAAATCACACTTGCTTCCAAAGACAAGCTGGGTGCTAAGGACACCCCTCACGCAAACAATGGCACCGCACCTACAGTGGGGTTTAGTGCAATGCTCTGCACATGAGCTCCATTCCTGGCTTACAGGTAAATCCCAGCTCTCCTGCTAGGGTACACAGCAACAGGCAGAGGCAGGTATCAGCTGTGGGGCTGGCGTCTCCCAGGGAAAGCATTACTCCACCACCTCCAACACACACTGTGTTTGGACAGCACTGAGACAGTTGCCTGTTAGCATGGGCTCCTTAGCAATAGCATTGCCTCACTGCACTGTCAAGGAAAAAGAATTATTTGGATAAAAGTAGCCTAACAGCAAACAGATGACAGAGCCTCACAGCTGCCACAACAGGGCAGAATCACTTTGGCTTGGTGTGGGATTGCAACCTGCCCCTAGTGGGACCAAGCAGGGCATCCCATGTACCAGGTGGTTTTATTGCTTACAGCAGAAACTAGAGTGAAGCCTGGTTATCTGAATGGCAGAAGCATCTGTGTTGTTCCCTCTTCTGGATCCTCAGGTCACAAGCACCTGCTGATTAGTATATCTGAGATGCATGGTGTAACATGCCTGACAGAAGAAAAGTCAATGACCTCTTCCAAGGCATAGATCAAAACCAATTCCTGAGTCCCTTAGCAGCTACAGAAGTCCTCTTTTGACATGTCCTACTTTAGCCATGTAGTCCATGCACCACTGAGTATCAGCTGCTTGGTGCTAAGGTTAGAACCAAGGATAAGAAGTTCCTGCTCCCACATCTTCATGTGCTCCATCCCTGATGCAGTAGCTCCCAGTGAGGAGCCAAGAGGCGCTCTCTATCCTCCTCCTGATGCTGCTAAGTCAGTATGAGAAGTGAAGCCACACAAAGCCTGGGGCACTTGTCAGAGAGATGTGGCAGTTGAAACATCATTGAATCCAGCCTGACTACAAATGATTTAGGATCAGTTTACAAGTCCCATATCTTTATCTGTAACCAAACTTGCCAAGCAGCAGTTTTGTGTCACAGTGAGGTTCCAGCACAGCTCACGTCAGCCTTTGTAAACCAGCAAGAGGAGCCAAGGAACACACCGGCCTCCCATCTCCAGCCATAGACATTGCTACTAACAAGTTATTTGCTGCAGTGACTCCTTTCCATCGTACTTTGTAATATCACTCTTTCCAGAATAAGAAAGAGTGACTACCCAATCTGGACCAGGTAAGAGATTTTCCTCTGTGAGCAGAGCTTGGTTTCTGACCCATCATGCATGTTCTCCAATGTACGTTTAAAACTGAGTTTACCATGGCACATCCCTGCAACTGAGGAGGGGGCGCAAGGTTAGAGACTAGGGAATAGTTGGAGTTTCTGCTGGGATGTTCCCTATCCTGCTGCTGACGTTCACCATCTCCTCTGCTTCTAGAGACCCAGAGTGTGTGTCAGTCTTGTAGGGAAAAAGTCTATTGGTTTGCAGGTAAATTCTACTGAAAATTCCAAACAAGGCATGGGACAAAAATAATTCAGTGCACAGCTCTTCTCCACAAAGCTAATGCCATAGGATTGCAGATTCATCTGTATGTAGATGACGACAGGTGAATGCCTGTAAGGAATTACAGCATTCCCAGATCTATTAGATGCAGCAGACATGAGGTCAAGTCTTATTTGGATTTCTTCAAAGGAGAAAGGTCTAAAAGAGAAATTGGTAAACCTTAAAATAAAGTCTGCTTATTGTAATTTCTCAACAGAATTGTCAAAGAATAGGAGGAGCCTCTGGTACTGTTCAAACACAAGCAGTGCTTCTTTTCAGATGTGATTTATTCAGATGTATTTTGGAGGTCTGTTACATCTGGATGTATAATTCTTAGATTAATACAATTGTTTGAGTGGAGTAAATGTATTACAGACCATCTTATTATCTGCTAGATTTAACCCCAAAAACCTTATGGAAAATGTTTTAGTCCAGGCAAGACTATTGGCAACACCAAGTGGACATTACAGTCCTGGAACAAGAAAAGTGTATTTTGTTCCATGCAGTTAAAGATCTCTTGTAATATATAAACCTCTTTGAGAGGGACTTGTACACTGATCTCAAGTAATATTTGCCATGCACAAGGAACCGACAGTCTCTACTAGACTTACACAGCAAATCCATTGCAACACCAAATATCCAAATATTAGCAATTTCAAACATAATTTTCCATCCTAAATTTCCTAGTTCGTTTCTTAATTACATGGCTTTCCCAATAAGACAGCAGAAATGAAACCATGAGCGCAATATACCATCATGAACAAACGAACAAAGCATCAATGAGTGAACAGATCCCGTTTTCTGCTAAGGAAACTGGAAAATTTCTTGCAATAAAATCATGAAATATCACTTTGCTTCTTTGGAGAGAAAGAAATTACCTGGTTTTGCACAAGTGTATTTGAGAGTGATCCAGATTCCTCCACTAGCATATGAGACAGTCACCTGCTCAGAATACAGGAGTTTTGTAGACACTCTACAGCTCAGGCGCTAGAAATCCCCTAAAAAACCTGTTGCTCTCTGCTGGTCTGCACAGTAGATACTGACAAGTAGATATTTACTCCTGGGTCGGAGGGGTGGAATTAGTAATTCAGGGATTTTGATTAAAGCAGAGGGAGGGATGGAGCCCTCTGCATGCAAATGCACGCAGCTTCAACAATCAAGCCACCTCCCTTCATATGAGGGACTGTTCTGTATCTCAGGACAAGCCATGTTCTTCTGTTGACTTCAACAAAACAATACAACAAATGATCCAATTTTGAGATAAAAGCTGATCCTAGGTCTGACTCTGAAACTGCTGGCAGACAACTTCAGAATATGCCTAAAGAAGCAAGAGTCCTTCACTCAGGTACAGGCCGCTGTGATCCTGGGAGAAAACACCGCTTTCCGAACAGGCACCAGCACCAGGTGTGCACGAAAAGCGTCATATACCTGCTGGCCCTGGAATGACAGCTTTGGTGAAATGACTCTTCTTTTCCAACTTAAGGATATTTCCAAGAGAACTGATCTCATGTCCTTCTTTGTTGATAGCTGTGGGAAGAAAAGCTACAGTCCCAGCCCTATCCTACATCAACAGACCAGTGGGATGAGGTATCTGTGGCTGTAGCAATGAATGATAGAGGCTTTCTTGGCTTTCTCCATAAGAGTTAAATCTTTATAGGGGAGGACTTAGGCTTTCCAGGAAATGGCAGAATCAGGCCAGTGTGCTTCTGGACTCCCTTCTTGCTTATTTAGAATAAGCCTGGTGCACTGGACTGTGAGAGCTGGTGTGACCTGTGCAGCACTGCCGTGGCATTGGGTAGGGGTGAGAAAGCCAAAGGTGGACAAAGGTCTCAGATCTTAGATCTGGGGCTGACAATGTCCTCCTGTCCTCCTTCTCCTGACCTCTGCCATCAGTGGAAGTGCCATGTGTGAGGGATTCCTTGTACTCAGACATACATCAGTGCTTAAATATACCGCACTCAAAAAGCAATCTGCTCCTTTCCTTTCCTCCTCCTGGCTGCCTCTGCCGAGCCACCATGCCTGGGTTTAACTTGCAACACCAGCAGCCAGGCAAAAAACCAGGCAACAGTCTGCCCTGGGAAAACAGTGTGAGAAATAGGTAACAATTCACCTCCTTGTTTTTAACAATGCGCTAAATTAAATTTGGAGTCACAAAAGGGCAGATGTGGCCCTTTGCAAAACAAGGGCTCCTCAGGTAGGAATCAATACTCAGTAAACTGCGCTGTCCATGCATGGCATGGGGAAGAGCTGACACACGTCTCTGTTGCATCACAAGAAGTACCTCCATGCCACCCAAGTCTGGGGCCAAAGTGGGGTGCCCTCCTCCTGCACCATCTCCACAAGTCTTTGCACAGAGGAGCAATGCCGTGGGAGCAGGGGGAAGCTAAGCTATAGCCTGCCATAGCTCATCTGCATGTCCCTGTGGAGCCAGTCCAGGGCTCAGTGTAGGGATAGACATACGCAACTCTAAAAGCACCTGCTGGTAATTTGCTGACTCAGGGTTTCATCTCTGCTTTGGGGCAGCAGCTCTGTATATTCTTAGGTCTCTGGATCATGAGGAAGGACACCACAGAGCAATGTAGAGGGGCTGTGCATCACTCCTCAGAGCCAGGCAGTCAGGCTGAGGTCTCTTGAGGATGCCATTGTGGAGTACCCATATGGAGTAGTCCCACTTCGCTGAAACCAAGCCCCTAGTGCAGCAGGGACTCACAGGAGCTTCCACTTGTGCCTGCATGAACAGGGATTAGGGAAAGCAGCTCTTTGCCAAATCCAAGTGATACTCCAGGGACAAAGGACTAAGCCCATAGTAAAAGCTTTGCAAGTGACTGCTTTTCCAAGCATCTGATCCCAGCCGATTCCCAGTTAGCTTTTGCCCTGAAGGAAAGAGGGGGGGATGTTTACTCTGTGGCCCATCTCTCTGCAGTATTTTAATGCTGAGAGTCTCTTCTGGGGCATGTCTTTCTTTATGGCACATTACAACACTCATCATTTTCAGATGCTGGTTACAGTCTGCCGTTAGGTTGCTTCATAATTGCTACACCAAAGTATGGACCAAGTCCTGCTTTTCCTGTTTCAACTGTAAATACAAAAGACACTTGATTGCAGGGCATTGTGGTGAGTTGAGAAAAGTTTTGACAAGTCAGCCAAGTCCTTTTGTCAGTTGTATGCGTGCAGCCCAGAAGCACTGGGACCTTTCAGCGTGCAGGGGTCTGTGCTGCATCCTGCAGCCTCTAGACTGGTTAGAAAGGTTATGTCCTTTCCAGATTTGTAAGGAATATCCCTGAGTTTACATTTCCAGGGAATTCTGCAAGTTCAGCCTGCTACAAAAGTCTATGACCTGCTCATGACCACTGAAATACCAAGGGAGTGAAGAGACCTCTGTTCAAGAGTTTTCTGATCTTCTCCCATTCTGCGGTCTCTAAGCCCATGCTCACTACTTCAGCTGTGTTTGGTGTACGGAGACACACTGAAATCTGGCTCTCCATGCATGGCTGGAGAGCTGCATAGTCTGCCCCATCCTCTCCCGATCCCTCTGCAGACCTCTTCCTTTCTCCAACAGCACCAAGACAAACATCAGAAGGGGTTGGAGAGTTTTATTTTATTCTTTCATTCTTGGCCAAACCCTTGTGTATTGTTTTGCTAGACACACTGGTCTTCTGTGCCAGGCTACTAAGAGCCACAATCAAAAGCCACCACATCACTACAGATGGGAAAATCTGGGTAATATTGCGGTGCTGTGCTGTGAGCAGTGCCAAGAGCAAACCTTGTTTGCAAAGGGGGCACAGCTAGGTCCGGGAAGGAGCAGTAGTTTTAATAATTAAACCTAGTCCTAGCTTTCTCGGAGATTCTGGTGGGGTTCAAAAGTGGTGTCCCTTGAGGAGGAGGAGCTTAGTGCTGCTGCACAGATGCACTGGCATGCTGCGGCAAGACTGGGGGGGGGTAGGAGGAGTGTTGCACCGCATCCTTACACAAACTAGGTAAAAACCTAAGGAAGGCATCTCATGGAGATGAGATTTGAAGGTGTCTATTTCTCTCCTTTGATGGGGAAGGAAAGCTAGCTAAGGCTTGGAGGCTATGTTTTAGACATCTTGGAACAGACAAATCCTACCCCAAGTGTGTGCATGCAGTGAACACTGCACTGTTCAGCAGCTTGGAAAGATATGGCTAAAACTGCTGCTGATTTCTGCCCGTACCCCGCAAAGATCATGCCCTTGGACAAGCACAACTGTTTCATGCATTAAAGGCATGACTGCCACAAATGACTAATTTCTCCTGCAAAACCTTGCAACAATCCAGGGCTGTGAACAGCATCGACTGCACAGCAGAAGTGTTTAGGACTGAATTAGATACTCTCTGGCATTTGGTAACTCCAAGAAGGAGTTAAAAGCTGCCGATGCTGTAGCATGCCCCCAGCAGATGGTCAGCAGGATCTGCTCTAGTAACTCCTGTCGGAAGGTTGAATTCAAGGCAGCGAAAAAAAAGCTGCAAGAGTCCCTGCCCCCTTGCAAGAGAAGGCTTGCACAGCAGGCTGTTTTATAAATAGCCAGTTTCAGGAAAAGGCACTTTCCGTTCTGGTGTCGTATGCTGTAAAGAATAAACAGCTTTCAGAGCTGAAAAAAACCCTCCTTATCTTCTTAGTATGCAAAACCCTGCAGCTGCTTCCCTGTGTTCAGCAAGCTCAGGCATTCAGGGCACTGCAGCCAGCAGGAATGCCCTCTGCCTGGCAGGGAGGCAGGCAGGGGACTTTGGTTCACGTCCTGCTCAGAAGCTTTTGCTGCAGTTTTCATACGGCCACCAGGCAGAGGGCAGACTCGTTAACGCAGGATGTTCAATAATTCCTTACTGCTGCACTGCTGACCTAGTTTATACTAGATCTCAGAAGAACAACGAGGGGCTTGAGCATGCTGGTATAGTGCCCGCAGTGTAAGGGCATTAAGGCACTTCACACTTTCACATGTCACCCAAGCTAGACCACGGGCTGAAATACATCATAGTATAACAGGTGAAAAACAGATAGGTGAATTCTCTGTGGTGGTGTAAGAGTGGCAACAACAGAACTAGAAGCAAAGGGAGAGAGCCTGCAACTTCTGCTCTGAGCCCAGGGCAGCTCAGCCCAGCAGCACAACATAGGAGCTTCTTTAAGGACTCCTGTGTCCTTAAAGAGAGCTACTCAGTTTATGTCCTTTGAGAGCTACTCAGTTTATGTCAGAGTAGCTCTCAAACCTCTCTAATAAAGACACAGTTTCTGGAATCCTGGAACTTTATGAAAAGCACACCCCAACTTTCCATCTTGTCTTCATCTCTGGGAAAACAGGACTATTTTGATGCCCATTGGAAAGCAGTTGGAAGTCAGACAGGAGGGTTTTTCCAACTGTAAGGTGGAGAGGAAGGAAAAACCTACAGATAGCTGGGTCTGTTTCCATGCCAGGCCTTGAACTCTGCTCTTTGTAGTAGCTAGTGTAAAGCTGTGTTGGTTTAACCCCAGCCAGCAACTAAGCACCACACAGCTGCTTGCTCACCTCCCCTCTCCCCCAGTGGGATGGGGAATAGAATTGGAGGAAAAGATAAGAAACATTGTGGGTTAAGAAGTTTATTAATTGAAAATAAATAAAATAATGATACTAATAATATCAACAATACTAATAATAATGTGTAATGAGAATATTAATAATAGTAATATTTAATGAAAATAAGGAGAAAAAAATCCAAAATTATACAACTGCTTACCATCCACCAACCAACACCCAGCCAGACCCTGAACAGTGAAAGCCAGAGCCAGAGAAAGAGTGAGCCAGAGCCCAAGAGACATGAGAGCCCTGAGAGCCAGACCCACCCCCTCATCAACTCCCCCCAACTTATATACTGAACATGACATCTTATGGCATGAAATGTCCTTTTGGTTAGTTTGGGTCAGCTGTCCTGGCTGTGTCCCCTCCCAGCCTCTTGTAGAGCAGAAGCTGGGAACACAGGTGCAGTATGAGAAACTGAAAAAGTCCTTTACTTAACATAAATATTGCTTGGCAACAACAAAAATGTCAGTGTGTTATCAACATTCTTCTAAGCACCAGTGCAAAACATAGCCCCATACTATCTACTGTGAAGAGAATTAACTCTATCCCAACCAATACCAGCACAAAAGCAGAGGAGAGCAGGGACACAATGGAAGAAGCCTTTCCTTCCCATACCAGCATGGCTGTCCCCAAAGAAGGAGGGACACTTGGCTGCTGGGGGTGGCTTGGGGCTCAAGGGCCATCAATGGTGACAGAATCGCCTTGGCACGGGAAGTACTAAGCAGTCGTGGCACTCCGACAGAGCCAGTGAAGGCAGGAAGGGTCCCCAAATCCCGCCACCCAGGGCCACCCAGGAACTCCCACGGGGAGATGCTGCCCCCTGGTGGTACTTGGCGAGAACCACGGCCCAGTCCAGCCACAGCACTACGGCACCTAAGTGCTGGATGTCACGCCACTGGGGTCATTTATCAGAAGCTGGTTTTGGCCCCTTCCTTCCCATAGCCATGCTGTTTGCTCCAAAGATGGAGGGATGCATGGGCTGTGTGTAACAGCAGCGATGACTTCACATTTTGCACCCTTAGAAATCAGAGTGAGGAGCCAGGGCCCTGGAAATCCTGCTCCTTGCTGAAGCAGGACACACTGTAAGCACACCAGTGTTATGGGGATCTCCTCAAAAGCTGTTTCTGTTGCCTTAACTCCTTCTGCAAACCTCCTTTTCTGCCCTGTGAGCTCCCCATGCTCCGTATCTCTGTTTCCGTTGGAGCAGGGCCAATCCTGATCCACCAGGCTCATTCACCTACTGTCAGGGAATGACCGTTATTTAGTGTAAACAAGAACTTAGGTGACAGAGCTTTCATTTCTAGCTCTGCCACAGACTTCCTGTGGAGTCTCAGACAAATCTTTTAATTTTGCCTCCATTCCAGTATCCTGTCTGATCAATGATGCTGAGTCCATGTTGCATAAAAGCCTTGTGATCACTGTCCCTGTGCTCAGGGAACTCAGCTATGAAGTGCATGATAACCCATGCTACTGTAGCCAGATGTATCCTCAAAAAACCTTTTCTGTGGCCATGTGCTAGAAGTGGTCTGTAGCACTGAGCTCTACATACTCACAAAATCCTGCATCACCTGGCAATACCCATACCTACATCCTCAGGACAGATACACAGAAATTCTCTGACTGCAGCAGGTCCGAGGTCTAATATATCCACTGTGCTGCCACAACCAGCTGCTCCATTCACAAGCAGCAGCCATTTGCCAGGGGACACATCTTTAGAGAGACTGTGCTTTGATGTGTGCAGCACAGTGGCCCTTTGAAAACTGCTGAAAACCTCCTTGAATTATCCTTGACTTTCATTGTCATCCTATTCCTCTTTTGCTAAGCATCCCCCAGTGAATTCCTACAGCAGTGAGTTCCATAGGCCAATTACATGAGTTGCTTCGAATTTCCATCAAATATCATCTTGGTACAAACTAAAATATAAATGCTGTTGAAAAACCTGTGGTTGAATAAGTTTTCCCAGCCTGTTGTGCCACCTGCTCCGCAGCCCAGGACTGGTGGTACACAGATATATCTGTACTGTTTCAGGACCACACATTCCCCTGGGCCTACCAGCATCCCCCACTGTCCCATCTGTAGTGAGTGCTGTTGTCCAGTTTGTGCAAGGGTTTCCAGTATCAGGAACTTTACTGACTTTAACAGTGAACTGTGACTTGTAAGAAAAGGTTTTTCTTTGTGCTGGCTCAGCTCTATCACATCATTGTTGTATAGATTCTCTTAGTTTGCCAGCTATTCATAGAGTGGTAGGGGTTGGAAGGGACATCTAGAGATCATCTAGTCCAACCCCCTGCCAGAGCAGGATCACCTAGAGTAGATCACACAGGAACAAGCCCAGGTGGCTTTGGAAAGTCTCCAGGGAAGGACACTCCCCCACCTCTCTGGGCAGCCTGTCCCAGGGCTCTGTCACCCTCACAGGGAATAAGTATTTCCTCATGTTCAGTTTTCCGGTTTATGGCCATTGCCCTAGTCCTGTCACTGGACACCACTGAGAAGAGCCTGGCCCCATCTTCCTGACACCCACCCCTTAGATATTGATAAGCATTGGTAAGATCCCCCCTCAGCCTCCTCTTCTCCAAGCTAAACAGACCCAGCTCTCTCAGCCCTTCCTCACATGGAAGGTGCTCCAGGCCCTTCACCATCTTAGTGGCCCTGCACTGGACCCTCTCCAGTAGCTCCTTGTCCTTCTGGAGCTGAGGAGCCCAAAACTAGACACAATACTCCAAGGAGGCCTCACCAGCGCAGAGTAGAGGGGGTGGATAACTTCCCTCGACCTACTGGCCACACTCTTCTTGATGCATCCCAGGATGCCGTTGGCCTTCTTGGCCCGAGGGCACACTGTTGGCTCATGGTCATCCTGTTGTCCACTAGGACTACAAGGTCCTTTTCCCCAGAGCTGCCCTCCAACAGAACAGCCCCCAACCTGTACTGATCCATGGGGTTGTTCTTCCCCAGATGCAGTACTTCACATTTACCCGTATTGAATTGCACTCGATTTCTCCCCGCCCAGGTCTCCAGCCTGTCCAGGTCATGCTGGGTGGCAGCCCGACCTTCTGGTGTGGCAGCCACTCCTCCCAGTTTGGTATCATCAGCAAACTTGCTGAGGGGACATTCCATCCCTTCATCCAGGTCACTGACAAATATATTGAATAGGGCTGGACCCAGCACTGACCTCTGGGGGATGCCACTAGCCACAGGCCTCCAACTAGACTCTCCCCATTGACCACAGCTCTCTGAGCTCTTTCCTTCAGCCAGTTCCCAACCCACCTCACCACCCAATGGTCCAGTCTGCACTTCCTAAGCTTGGCTATGAGGATGCTATGGGAGACCATGGCAAATGTTTTGCTGAAGTCAAGGTAGACCACAGCCACTGCCTTCCCCTCATCTATCCATCTAGTGATGCCATCATAAAAAGCTATCAGAGTCAAGCATTACTTCCCCTTGGTGGATCCATGCTGATTACTTGGGATAAGCTTCCTTTCCTCAACATGCTTTGAGATGGCACGAAGAACAAGTTGTTCCATCATCTGTACAGGGATGGAGGTGAGGCTGGCCGGCTTATAGTTACTCGGGTCCTCCTTCTTGCCATTTTTGAAGATTGGAGTAACATGGGCTTTCCTCCAGTCCTCAGGCACCTCTCCTGTTCTCCAGGACTTTTCAAAGATTATAGAGTGACCTAGCAATGACTTCCACCAGCTCCCTCAGCACTTGTGGGTGCATCCCATCAGGGCCCATGGATTTGTGGATGTTCAATTTGCTTAATTGTTCTCTAACCCAATCCTCTTCAACTGAGGCAAAACCTTCCTTTCTCATGACTTCCTCTATGGTTTTCAAGCTCTGGGACTCCTGAGGGCTGGTCTTAGCAGTAAAGACTGAGGCAAAGGTGGCATTCAGTAACTCTGCCTTCTCCATATCCTTGGTCACCAGGGCACCCACTTCATTCAGCAGTGGGCCCACATTTCCTCTGGTCTTCTTTTTTCCTCCAATGTACTTGAAAAAGGCTTTCTTGTTGCCCTTGACCTCTTGTGCCTGTTCTAGTTCTAAGGAGGCCTTAGCTTTCCTTATCACATCCCTACATCCTCTGACAACATTCTTGTATTTCTCCCAAGTGGTCAGCCCCTCCTTCCATGTTTTATATATTTCCTTCTTCCGCTTAGGTTTATTCATTAACTCCCTGCTCATCCATAGAGGTCTCCTAGCTCTCTTACTTGATTTCTTACTCTTCAGGATGCTCTGATCTTGAGCTTAGAGGAAATGGCACTTGAATATTAACCAGCTCACTTGGGCTTCCATACCATCTAGAGCCCTATCCCACAGGACTTCTCCAAGCAGGTCCTTGAAGAGGCCAAAGTTAGCCCTTCTGAAGTCTAAGGTAGTGATCCTGCTTGTGGCTCTGTGCCTATTGCATATGATCCTGAACTCCACCATCTCATGGTCAGTACATCCAAGGCTGCCCCCTAACTTCATATCCTCAACAAGTCCCTCCTTGTTCATCAGTACAAGGTCCAGCACTACTCCTCTCCTTGTCGGCTCCTCCACCATCTGAGCCAAGAAGTTATTGTCAATGCACTGGAGGAACCTCCTGGACTGCGCATGCCTGGCTGTGTAGCTTTTCCAGTAAATGTCAGGGTAACTGAAGGCCCCCATGATAACCAGAGCCTGTGATTGTGAGGCTACTGTGAGCTGTGGATAACTGGGTCTTGTCCCTGGTTTACCGTTGTTAGATACCATCTATAGCCTAATTTTGAAACCCTCTCAGATGTTCAGCTCCTCAGAGCCTTTGCCTTCCCTATCAACACTGCTGTAGCCTCTCCTGAAATAAGTCAGAGCCAACAACTTCATTTCTGCCTGATATGGAGACTGGTTATTGCTGTAAGCACAGTGGGAACACAGGTCTCACCAAACCACACCCGGAGTTCGATGGAGGGAAAGCAAGGCCTAGCAGAGTGTATGAAACACTGTCTGGTACAGGGGGCAGCAAGACAGCTCTGCTGACAACTCCAGTCCAGTTTTGTCCACGCAGACTACAGGTCAGTTCCTTCCCAGGCTCTGTTTCTAGAGACTTTCTAAGGATTTTGAGGTACCACAGAAAATTAGGGCTGTCTATCAGGTCTCTGCCATGGCTTGACTTAGACAACCACCTATGCTAACAGGCACCAGATGGCAAGCCATGCTATCACTGGTGTCTTGTCCTCTGCATCCCATTAGTGACAGCCATCAAAACATGGGATCCTGGAGAGGGACTCTCCTGGAGAGCTCCAGTGCCACTCCTCTCCCCCTACAACCACCCCCAGCATTGTCAGGAGGATCCTTCAACTCAGAGTGATACAGATATGAGATGCCATTTGCAGAGACAGCAGAAACACAGGCAACATACCTAAGCAGGAACAAGTGCATGATACCCAAAGAGGTTTCCAGGGCTTCCCAACCCCACATTTCCTTACAGCTCAGACTCCACGGCCCCTAAACATTAGGCCTCCATAACCTGCCCATTGAGCCAGAGGGCACTTCCACCCAGCAAAGAGCTACTTCCTACTGTTGACCAAAACCAGTAAATACCAATAATGTGAAAGGTACTTCCAAAGCAGAACCAATCTACAGTTTACCGGTACAGTTACCCTGTACTGATACTACAGTTTTAAATGTAGTAGTGGCACTCTCTACTTCCCTTGCCAGGGTTTCTATCCCTTGGAGCTTCAGCTATACAGCTTCAGCATTTGGCTCAGCTCAAGAGGTAAACTATTTCCTGAGGAGCAGAGATGGAGTAAATTACTGATGGTAGGAAGAAGGGGGAGAAGGCTGGGAGGTCTGCAGGTTTGCACAAGGGCATTGCTTCTCAAGTAGCAGCTGTGGTTTAGGAGGTTTTTTTTCTCCCTTCTCTGCTCTTCAGTCATACCAACAGTCAGATAAGCTGTTTCTGTCCCCATGCGGCAATCTGACAATTGCAGGAGAAAGAGCAACCTCTTAAAACATTAACGACAAGCTAATTCAGCTATGATTTCTGAAAATAATAATTAAAAAAAAAAAAAGGGCACACAACTCTCAGTTAACCCCATATCTACTTGCCACCAGGCAGAGGGGGGGAACCTAAGAGAGGGAGCTGAATGGAAATGGGTACCTGCTCGGCGAGGGAGGTGAATCCCCTCCTGCACTCCCTCCTCTTCCCAGTTGCCCCTGCAGAATAGATACGGGGCTCTGGAACTTGAGGGCCAGGCATTGGCAGAGGAAGGTCCTTCCAGGGAGCTGCCTAGGACAACCCTGTCAGCCCCACACATTACAACAGCCTCTGTTAAATAAAGGAGAAGGGTCATTGTGGTAGGCAATTCCCTTCTGAGGGGAACAGAGGGCCCGATATGCCTCCCAGACCCATCCCATAGGGAAGTCTGCTGCCTCCCTGGGACCCAGGTTAGGGACATAACCAGGAAACTTCCTGATCTGGTAAAGCCCTGTGACTATTACCCTCTATTGGTAATGCAGGTGGGCAGTGATGAGCTCGAGGAGAGGAATCCAAAAGCCATCAAAAGAGACTTCAGGGCACTGGGGCAAATAGTTGCAGGATTTGGGGCACAGGTAGTGTTCTCCTCAATCCCTTTAGCAGCAGGGAAGAATACTGAGAGAAACAGGAAAGCACGTCTGATCAACGCATGGCTCAGAGGCTGGTGTGAGTGGTTGAGCTTTGGGTTCCTTGAACTTGGGGAGGTTTATATGGTACCAGGCCAGCTGGTGACAGATGGGGTGCAGCTGTCTCCAAGAGGAAAAAGGATTCTAGCCCATGAATTGGCAGGGCTTTTTGATAGGGTTCTAAACTAGGTTGGAGGGCGGAGGGGAGCAGAACCAGCAGGGACACCAAGAGATGCCCAGAGCTTGGAGAAAAATTGCTGCTAACCAGGAGAACACCTGGCAGGCAAAACAGGGAAATTCTAGATGCTCCAGTCTGCAAGCCAACTCTATCGGGGGGCCATCTTAAATGCCTCTATGTGAATGCACGGAGCATGGGGAATAAGCAAGAGGAGCTAGAGATGTGCGTATGCAGGAGGTGCTATGACCTCATTGGTATTGTGGAGACGTGGTGGAATGGCTCCTATGACTGGGGTGTCAGAATGGAAGGGTACAGGCTCTTTAGGAAGGACAGGCAGGGGAGACATGGAGGGGGGATTGCTCTCTATGTCAGTGACCAGCTGGAGGGTGTGGAACTCCACCTGGGGAGGGATGAGGAGCTGAGTGAGAGCTTGTGGGTCAGGATTAAAGGGAGGGCAGGAAGAGGGGGAGACAGTAGTAGGAGTTTGCTACAGGCCACCTGGCCAGGATAAACAAGTGGATGAGGCCCTCTATAGGCAGATAGCAGCAGCCTCATGGTCACAAACCCTGGTCCTCATGGGTGACTTCAACCACCCTGATATCTGTTGGAGGGACAACACGGCAGGACACAAGCAAGCCAGGAGGTTCCTGGAATGTACTGATGACAACTTCCTTCTCCAAGTGACAGAGGAGCTGACAAGGAGGGGTGCCATGCTGGACCTTGGTCTCACCAACAGGGAGGGGCTGGTGGGGAATGTGAAGCTCAAGGGCAGCCTTGGCTGCAGCAACCACGAAATGGTGGAGTTTGAGATCCTCGCAAAGGCGAGGAGGGCATGCAGCAAGCTCACTACCCTGGACTGCAGGAGAGCAGGCTTTAGACTCTTCAGGGAACTGATTGGAAAGGTTCCTTGGGAAGAAGCCCTGGAGGGAAGAGAGGCCCAAGAAAGCTGGCAAGTATTCAAGGACCACCTCCTCCAAGCTCAGGAGCGATGCATCCCAATGAAGAGGAAGTCAGGTAAAAGTGCCCAGAGGCCTGCATGGATGAACAAGCAGCTCCTGGACAAAGTGAAACAAAAAAAAAAAAGAAGCCTAAAGTGGGTGGAAGCAGGGACAGGGAGCCTGGGATGGTTACAGGGAAGTTGTCCAAGAGGTCAGAGATCAGGTTAGGAAAGCCAAAGCCCTGACAGAATTAAACCTGGCCAGGGACATCAAGGCCAACAAGAAGGGCTTCTACAGGTACACTGGGGATAAAAAGATCAGGGAAAATGTGGGCCCTCTGCAGAAGGAAACAGGAGTGCTGGTTTTCCAGAATAGGGAGAAGGCCAAGGTGCTTAATGATTTTTTTGTCTTGGTCTTCACTGTCAAGGGTGCAAGCCGTACCCCCAGAGTCATGGAAAACAAGGGCAGGGACTGGGAGGATGGAGAGCCACCCATAGTCAGTGAGGATCAGGCTTGGGAACACCTGAGGAACCTGAAGGTGCACAAGTCCATGGGACCTGATGACATACATCCACAGGTTCTGAAAGAACTGGCAGATGGGGCTGCAAAACCTCTATCCATCATATTTGAAAAGTCGTGGCAGACTGGTGAAGTTCCCGCTGACTGGAAAAGGGGAAACATACCCCCCATCATTAAAAAGGGAAAAAAGGAGGACCTGGGAAACTACAGGCCAGTCAGTGTCACCTCTGTGCCTGGCAAGATCATGGAGCATATCCTCCTGGAAACTGTGCTAAGGCACATGGAGGATGAGGAGGTGATTGGTGACAGCCAACATGGCTTCACCAAGGGCAGATCATGCCTGACAAACTTGGTGACCTTCTGTGATGGGGTCATGACCTTGGTGGATAGAGGACAGGCAACTGACGTCATCTACCTGGACTTGTGCAAAGCCTTCGATACTGTCCCAGAGGACATCCTTGTTTCTAAACTGGAGAGACATGGATTTGATGGATGGACCACTCGATGGATAAAGAACTGGCTGACTGGTCGCACTCAGAGAGTGGTGGTCAATGGCTCAGTGTCTGAGTGGAGACCAGTAACGTGTGGCGTTCCCCAGGGGTCGGTGTTGGGACCGGTACTGTTTAACATCTTTGTCAGTGACATGGACAACGGCATCGAGTGCACCCTCAGCAAGTTTGCTGATGACAGCAAGCTGTGTGTTTCAGTCAACACACTGAAGAGAAGGGATGCCATCCAGAGGGACCTTTACAGGCTGGAGAGGTGGGCTTCTGCCAACCTCATAAAGTTCAACAAGGCCAACTGCAAGGTCCTGCACCTGGGTCGGGGCAATCCCGAATACAAGTACAGGCTGGGTGGAGAATGGATCGAGAGCAGCCCTGAGGAGAAGGACCCGGGGGTACTGGTGGATGAGAAGCTGAACATGAGCCAGCAGTGCGTGCTGACAGCCCAGAAAGCCAGTCATATCCTGGGCTATATCAGGAGAAGCGTGGCCAGCAGGGTGAGGGAGGTGATTCTCCCCCTCTACTCTGCTCTTGTAAGACCCCACCTGGAATGCTGTGTCGAGCTGTGGAGCCCTCAGCATAAGAAGGATATTGACCAGTTGGAATGAGTCCAGAGGAGGCCACAAGGATGATCAGAGGGCTGGAGCCCCTCTGCTGTGAGGAAAGGCTGAGAGAATTGGACTTGTTCAGCCTGAAGAAGAGAAGGCTTCAGGGAGACCTTATTGCAGCCTTCCAGTCCCTGAAGGGGGCCTACAAGAAAGCTGGGGGGAGGCTTTTTACAAGGGCCTGTAGTGACAGGACAAGGGGTAACGGGTTTAAATTGAAAACAGAGAAATTTAGATTGGCCATCAGGAAGAAATTCTTCCCAAAGAGGGTGGGGAGGCACTGGAACATGTTGCCCAGAGAAGCTGTGGATGCCCCATCCCTGGGAGTGTTCAAGGCCAGGCTGGATGAGGCCTGGAGCAACCTGGTCTAGTGGAAGATGTCCCTGCCTGTGGCAGGGGGGTTGGAACTAGATGATCTTTAAGGTCCCTTCCAACCCAAACCATTCTATGGTTCTATGACCTCAAGAGGCAACTCTGTCATCATCTCCTTGCCTGCCAAATACTGCTGTGTTCACTAGGAATGCCACTTTGCATCTATGCACATCTGTGGTCTCAGAAACAAAACCAGAAGGCAGAACGGCATCGTGCTGGCCTGCCAGGCATTACCTTAGTTGTGATGACCCATGCTTCTGCTCTCTTTGTGTTTTGCCTTCTCTGTATTCTCTCTGGGCTTCAGAATCTTCCTTTCAACTGACAGGTCTGTAGCACATCCAACTAAACATACATGACATTTTCCACATCCTGTTTCCCTCTCCAGGGATCACTCCAAATTAGATTTATCTTTGCAATGTTCATTGAAAGACCCTTAAAGAATCTGTCATGAAGAGGCATTACAGGCACTCTGGACATGCTAGTTGTTTTCTTCCATGACAGGATTTAGCTTGTGAAGAAGATCCTAAATCCATGCTAGCAGCATGCAAGTTGGTGACTTTTGTTATGGTAACACCGTGTAGATAGTTATGTATTAATATGAGCCGTAAGTGTGCACTGGCAGCCCAGAAAGCTAACCATATCCTGGGCTGTAACCAGAGCAGCGTGACCAGTAGGTCAAGGGAGGTGATTCTCCCCCATTGCTGCATTCTGGGAAGACCCCCCCCCTGCAGTTCTGCATCCAGCTCTGGGGCCCTCAACATAAGAAGGATATTGACTAGTTGGAGAAAGTCCAGAGGAGGTCATGAAGATGAGGAGAGGGATGGAGCATCTCTCCTATGAGGACAGGCTGAGAGAATTGATGTGGTTCAGCCTGGAGAAGAGAATGCTCCGGGGAGACCTTATAACACCTTCCAGGGCCTGAAGGGGCCAACGAGAAAGCTGGAGGGGGACTTTTTACAAGGGCCTGTAGTGATGGGCAAAGGGCAATGACTTTAAATTGAAAGGGGGTAGATTTAGATCAGATACCAGGAAAAAATTCTTCACAGAGAGGGTGGTGAGGCACTGGAACAGGTTGCCCAGAGAAGCTGTGGGTGCCCTATCCCTGGGAGTGTTCAAGGCCAGGCTGGATGAAGCTTGGAGCAATCTGG
Organism: Rhynochetos jubatus; assembly: GCA_027574665.1. NCBI lineage: Eukaryota > Metazoa > Chordata > Aves > Eurypygiformes > Rhynochetidae > Rhynochetos > Rhynochetos jubatus. Next base: position 1,250,727 of record CM050672.1, on the reverse strand, counting down.
TCTAGTGCAGGGTGTCCCTGTCCATGGCAGGGAGGTTGAAACTAGGTGACCTTTAAGGTCCCTTCCAACCCAAACCATTCTGTGATTCTGTGATATGTACATTCTCTCTGGCACCCACTATTGTTCCCCATAGCAGTTTCTGGAGGGAGGATTGTTCCTTCAGTCCCAGGAAAAATGTACGACTGAGAAAGGACTAATCTTCCTTGGAGGGCTGGAGGTTTTTTTAGATACATTAGAAACTGGGATGAATTCACATTGCTGAGTCTACAGGCAGAAATGTAGTGCAGGTGGAATCCTTGAAGGGCAGCAACAAGCACAGTGGAAGACACATGCATCACCCTTTCCTGTGTATAGCACAGGCTTCCTTAGACCCCAGAGATCACATCTGTGGTCTGCAAGTCATTCATCTTCTTTCTACTGGTCTGCAGGCTTTGTTTCTCTATAGATTCTATTTCATTGAAGAAGTGTTCAAAAGAAGATAGTGGCAATTTTTCTGTGTTTGAAGTACTGGTTCTTCAGACACTGAATGAATTCCTCAACTTAAAACCACTGTAAACTTTTTTATTATAACCAAGCTTTACTTTCTCTACAGGGATGGACAGAATTGGAGCTGGGAGATCCAGGAACAGAACACAGATTTATTTTGTAATCAAACAGTTATGCCTGACGATGAATGTATTTAGAGTGTGAAACAACTGGCATCACAAAGCTGGAGCTGCACTCCCTTACCCCGCCATGGGTCAGTCAATGTATGCATTGAAATCTCATGACCCAGAGAGGCCCTTCTTTTGGAATTAACATTTTTATTGGTTAAAAAAAAAACACAAACAAACCAACAACAACAAAAAAAACCCCCCACACCAAACAAACAAGAAAAAAACCACACAAACAAACCAACCCAAATTTAGAAAAAACCTTCCCAGGGCACAGAAGCACCTAGACAGGATGCTAGTGCTTTTCAGCCAGACAATATCGTGTGTAAATTATCAGGCCAGAAATTTACACAATAAAGCACATCCATCTTCAAGAGACTGGCTGTTTGTCTGTCACCTCTTCAGAGCTGACACTACCAAACAGAACAAAAGAGAGGGAAAAATATCTCTCATTCTCTCAGACGAGAGTGTCATTATTCTTCAAAGGAAGGAAGGGAGTGTGGGATTTTATCACAGCAAATGCACCACACTAAAATGGACAATCTTTCAGAAGGACAGATCATGCAGGAGAACATACTGTACTTCACTGCAGCCAAACAATTCCAGCATTGTTACAGATCTTCAGAAACCATGAATCTGACACAGCCAAGACAAGGATCTGGATTTTCACAGTAACCTTCCATCAAGTGACAGAGAAAACTCTTTTAAAGTGCTGCTTCTTTTCTTTAAAGTGTATTTTCATCCCCTGGCAATGGTTTGTTTATTTAGCATATCTAAGAGACTACATGCAGTACAAATTACTTTCTACCACAGTCCAACACCACCATATGTTTGCTTTACTTCCATTTATTTTACAAAGCCTTTTTAGGAATATAATTTTGGCAGGATGAGGGTTATTTCTCCTAGAATACTTCTGAAGCTGAAAAGCAACTCCCAGTTTGTTAATACTCTTAGAGTAAAAAGTGGAGCTTCACTGAAGTATGTAGTACTGTTTATAGGAATTTATTACATTCTATTTCAAATTAGTTTCTGTCACAAATGGGGTCAGTGGCGGAATTGCCTGTGCTACCTCCAATGACTACCTTCTTTGTCATAAGCCTTGCTTGTGCTCACCAAAGATATGCTGAATGTGAACAAGTGTTTTAACAGTTCAGGACCTGCAACTATTTGCCTACATGCTGTTTCAAGCAAATCAGTGGTCAAACCAACTTCAACAAACTGCTCATGTGCTTGGGGCTGAATAACTATCTATTGCACATACAGGTTTCATCCATAGCCCTGCTCTATATTTACAATAATTTTGAACTGTTGTGGGCACTTGTGTAATTAGAAATTTTGTTACTGTGTCAGGAATTTCTCAAATATTTACACTCTTAATTTTAATCATACATACACTGACTTTTTTACATCTCATAGAGCATGGCCTCTGGTTTTTCATCCAAAGATTGGATGGGCTTTCCTTAAAATACTATAACTTCTGCAGTAGGTAGCAGGAAGAGATGTTAACTTGAATTTCTTTACTCTTGATTTGAAAGCTAGCATTGCATTACTAGCTGAACAAAAAGAGGTAAGTTGAGAAACTGTGTAAAAATATGAATTTTAAAATAATTTTTAAATTGTTATTGACATTTTAAAAGGTTCTTAATTTTTTATATTTCTAATTGTTTTCCTCCTAATTTATATTCTGATATTCCTAAGGTGATTATTTTGTAATCTCTGTGAATACACACTAAAATATTTGTGCTTCTTATATCAAAATATCTCATTTTTATTGTGCTTATCATACAGAAATGGACACACCAACAGCTTCACTAACAAATAAATACTGAAACAAATATCAAATACCAAACTGGACAAAATCAAAACTGAATTGCTTCAGCAAGGTGACATGTCCACATCCCCTATCAGCACCTGCTACCTGAAACCAGTGAGAACACCTACTCTTCGGTCACTGATCGGTATCACCTTCGACTGAAACTTTAAATATGGGCTTGCCTGTGTAATAAATGTTCACAGTAACTTTCTTTGCTGATTGGAAGGCATTGTTATCAGTGAAGCAATTTTCTTCTTTAGAGGCTGAATTTTCAGGTAATGAGGCTACTTATACCAGCAGAGTGAATACCACTTTAGCATCTTCAGTACTGGCGCAAATGTTTTTGCTTGTTGACTACAATATTTATTTTTTTTTAAGTTCAGATATGATTCCCTCCAGTTGTGGCATTAAAAAGGCTCCTATAATTTAGTTCATTATGTATTTTAAGATTAAATTAAAACAGGAAAAAATATTTTACAGCCTTGGTTTAATTAAAATTAGTTATCTGACCAAACATACAACTTATTTAAAGTAAATTGCTTTGCTGTCTTGAAAAAGGCATTTCCCCAGGTGCCGTGTGTGTCATGTTTCGAGATGCAATTTAAAGTAGTATTATATGGAAAGAATCTCATTGTCTTTGACAGCTCTATAATAATGGAAAGATAAGGGATAAAGTTTAATTGCAAATTTTGATGTATGATCTACTTCTAAACACTCATTATTCTCCCAGTTTTCTTGACTAATTATAAATTCTAGGCCTTTTACAAAGCCTAGAGCATTCACTGCCTTTCAGAGGCATTACTGCAGGATTTATCTCATCCAATGAGGCCTAAAACATTAGCTAGTCCGTTTTTCATTGCACTCACACAAGGCCAGGTTATGACCAAGAGTGGCTTTCCCTGGGTCTGCAGTGCCACATTCCCCCACTTCCCTTGGGTGGGCACTAGAATTTGGCCAAAGGATGAGGCAGATCAGGAAATGGCCTAATCTAACAAAACCGATCAGTGCCTTGGTTCAGCTCACCCCAAGCACTAGTTTGGGCCCTGGCAGCGACACAGGGGCAGGCACAACTGTCCCGTACTACCTGACGGTGGTACTGCACGGTAGTGAAACCGACCATTCAGAGCCAGGGCTTCTGTTCAGGTCATGGGCCACGGTGCCCCGGACCCCGTGCCGTGCTCCTGCTACGTGTCCGACCAGGCAGCCACAGGGCTGTCAACCCTCACACCGGGCTCTCCGTCACCACCAGGGGCGGGCGCCTCGTTACCATGGCACCCCGCGGGCTCACCACTCCTCGCGCGCGCAGGCGCCAGCCGTCAGCAGCGCCCCGTGGCTATAGCGCATGCGCAGAGGTCTGTGGGGTTCTGTCAGCCGTGTCCGGTGAAGCCGTGCTCTCTCCCGCCCCTACCATGTCGTACGGCCCGCTGGACCCCTACCGCCCTGGAGCGCCGCCCCCACCACGGGACTTCGGCGGCATCATCCAGACATGCAGTGCCAACGTGCAGCGCATCGCGCAGTACAGTGAGTGTGCCCGGGCTCGGGGGGGAAAAGGGCCGGCTCGGCCCGACCGCGCCCCATGAAAAGAGCGGAGCCCGGCGGCGGGGCACCTCCCCGGTGGTGCAACGGAGAACTCTCATCGGGATCCCGCGAGAGCCGCCCCCGCGGGGCTGGCAGAGCCTCCGCCAGGGCGGTTCCCGACGCGGGCGCACGGAGGGCTGGCCCGGCCGCCAGTACCAGAGGCCTCCCGGGAGTGGGAGCCTCACTTCCCCGTAGCCGTGGACACAGGCCAGCTGGTAGCTGAGCTTCCTCCTCCGTGCGTTGTAACGAACAGCTGCCGCCGGCCTGAGTCAGATGCGCTCTCCTGTCACTTTTGATGCGATGTTTATGTCACTTCTGCGAAGCTGCGCTCTTCCCAGCGGGACTGAAACCCTCTGTCAGTCCTGGCAAGAGCCCTGCTTCTGGTTCACCTTTAGGTACCTTCAGTGAGGTACTCAAGTAGAAGCAGGGAGCCAAAGTTTGTCACCCTGCCTTGCATAGGGCATCTGGGAGAAGCTGCTGTTGCAGAGATTTCTGAACGCTGATGTTGTCTATTTTCCCTTAAGTGTGTTATCAGAGTTCTGCAGGGAAGTGTTCTGCTGCTGAACAGATTGCCATTAAGTAGATGGCAGTTTCTGGGTCGTATTATGGTTGTCATTAGAGAATGTTATTGGAGTTGTAAGCTAATCATTGAAATTGTAGTATTAATTGCTGAAATATTGCTTACTAAATAAGTCTTTAACGTAACTCCTTCCTAAAGATATTACCTTTGCTAAAAAAAAGGCATTAACTGTCCCAAGTACCCATTCAGTTTTTTAGGGGCAGGATCAGTTGAATATGGTGCTTCCTCTGAAAGTTGGTGACTTCTCCAATCTGATTATATGAAACTATTAATATTGCTGAAAATGCTTTGCTTTTGCTCCATCATGTTCATTTCCTCTTGATATGGGTATGACTGCTGGTTGAATTGCTAAATTCACCAAATAACATGGATTATCTGGATTTTTTCCTTTTTCTTTTTTTTTTTTCTTTTATGGTCTTTACACACTCCTCCCGAATTCTCTCTGTGAGCCTCCCCTTCCACTGACTCATGACCAGCAGCCATCCTATCTCAAATGAAACAAACAGCCTTACAGTTTTTATCAAGGTGGGTGGGAACACACAGAACATCTGACTTAACATTATAGTAATGAACTTTATTACACATTTTATAAAAGCTTTCGATTCAAGCCTATCAGGAGAAGAGATACTGAAACCTTAAGCTTGTCCTCATTTCTCCTTCCATTCCCTGTAAGGAAAACAGCAAGCAAACAGTGGACACAGCTGACAATTATTCGCTCCTTCTGAGAAGCCCTGTACTTCACACAAAATGTACAGTGACCTGAGATGGCAAAACTGTTGCTTGCAAAATGGTACATTATCTAAGCATCTAGAGCAGAGACTGAAATGTTTTAAGTAATCTTAAGTGTATTTTACAGCCAGTATGTGGAAGGCTGTCTGGGTTTGGGGGCAGAAAGCTGTTGACTGAAGGGGCTCTATGTGTTGATATGTGTATCCATTATCCAATGGATGAAGAGATCCAGCCCTTTCCTTTGGCCTCCCAGACACTTCACTCTCATTTTACAGAGATTGTGTGTTGCTGTTGGCTGAAATAAACTAAGCATAGCAAACTACTGAACCTGGCTCAGACCAGGACAAAAAGCTTACCACCTAGATACTCTGTACTAGTCACAGAGTATCTAGAGAGTATAGCACAAATGCCATTTGCAAAGTCCTTGATATCTACACATGGAGTATAGTTTGTGTGCCATTTGTCAGTTTAATTTGATTGTGAACTTTTCTGGCCCTCCTGTGGCTGACAGAGCTGTGAAATACATGTCTTGCTTGCTAGAAGCTGTGTTCAGCACAGTGTATGAGGAGTTGCTCAACAACTCACTCTATGAGCTAATAGAAGTCTAGAATTCTCAGTGAGAATATTCTCGCTGGATGCACAAGCTGGAATACTTGCATAATTAGTGATTAAATCACATTTCAGCCTTTGCTGAGCTGCCATTGTTATAAGCTATTGGACATCACTTTAAAAGAAGTGGCCTTTTTAGGAATCTGATGTTCCTTCAGCAGCACATTTAATCAACTGAAGTGGCTTGTTCCAGTCTGAAAGCAGAAATTAACACCAGTAGGATGTCACTGAATTGGAAGTAGCTCCTGTTAAACTCATCGGCCATTTCAACAGGATTCAGCTGCCTGTAGAACTACATGAAGTTGATCCTCCTTGGTCTTGCCTTTTTAAATGCTCATACAATTTCATGATTAATTTCAACCAATCAAGCATTGTACTGCCATCATAAGTGATGTGCCCTGAATTTTTATTAATGCTAAAAATTGTGCAGTTGCAGAATAAAGTGGATCAGCTTGATGATCTGTCAAAAAAAATCTGCTAAGGTAGAGGGAATGAGGAGAGAAGATGGTACTTGCTTTTCAGGTAGGCTAATGGTTTGATGTGATTCATTGTGTGGTTGCATGATCACTAGAGCCTACACAAGGAAAATAGTGGAATAACATAGGAGATGGGGGCTAGATCGTCTCTTCTCTCTACAACATGATTTCAGCTTGATGCAACCCAATAGTGAAGTGCACCATTGCTATCCACTGTTCTTGAAAGATTGTTTGTGCCAGTATTGTGAAAGGTTTGGGCTGTCATGAGTAGAAAAAATCAGATTTTTTTTTTTAAACTGATAGCAACCCTTGGTTTTTTCTTATTCTTTTTTCTAAACAGAGCACTAATAATTTAAGTAGGTAGAATATGTAAAAGTGGTAACACAGCTTAGTAAAGTTGTTCTGCAGCAGCAATAGCCTAAAGTACAGAAATAGCAAGGCTGATAGAAACAAACAGTCATGTTTGTTGGTCTAAAAGGGTTTAGAAAGAGGAAGGCGTAAGCTTTTAGCTCCACAGACTTGTCTTCAGGATATGTATGCCTCTATCACTTTCTTATCTGAAAGTTAGTCTGGATGTTTAAAATACACTTTGCATTTAAAGCAAAGAATGTAAGTGTTGTCTTACTAGCTTAAGTCAAAAATTGAGAGAAAACCTTTGGGGAAAGCTGGAAGGAATTCCTTCCATTCAGGAAGGAATAAAATACACTGTAACTTGCCTTACTGACTCATCTTGTGATGTCTTTATCTTCAGCTGCTCAAATAAAGAATTTAATGAGCCAGCTGGGAACCAAGCAGGATTCCAGCAAGCTTCAGGAGAACTTGTAAGTATTAAATGAGCTAACATTTGTGTAGGTTCTCTTTCATTTCTGTCAGTGTTCTTAGAGGAACTGAGTTACTTGCTTTGGGGAGATGCTCTATTAGATAAATTTAATACAGTTCTACAAACGAAAAATGACTAGCTGTGTTAAGTAGTTTACTGGACGAATTAAGGTGTTTCTGCAGGGTCTGGAAAATCCATTCAAAACTGCTGGATAGGAATGGTTAGAAATGGTACAGTTTATTTAAAAAAGGTAGCAGTACATCAGACATGCATTAGTACACCTAGTCCTTGGTGTTCAGCTAGCTTCACTTGTATTTTAGAATGCATGCCATACTAGGTACTTCATCCTCACATAAGAGCAATAAGGAAAAACAGCAAGGAAGATGCATAATTGATGGAAAAGTATCTTGTAGTACAGATGGATTTAGACACTAGAAGGATTAGCAATCCTATGTGGAAGCCAAAATGCCACTTGTAATTTCAGAAGAGTAATATGCCAGTGGGGGACAATCTAGAAAACATTTAAAACAGACATAGTCCAAACTGACTCCCAGAGAGATGGAACAGGGAGTCTGCAGGTCTGTGCATCTCTTACAAACTTGTGAAGCATAAATAGCAGGTTATGAGAAGAGTAATTTCTGGAGTCATGAAAGAAAACTTGACAATAAATTCTTCCATTATCTCTTCATGTGACTGTGCCTTGAATCCCTGAATATGCAGCATCTCCATTTTTTATAATAGCTGATTTTTGGGTAAGTGCATAACTTGTAGTTTATGTAGCTATTACCACAGTTGAAGGATGAGATCAAAGTGCAGCTGGGAGAGCTGCTCAGTTGACTCAATCTGTGTTTATTGGTAAATTAAAGAACTAATCACTAGTGACCAAACAAATGTCTTTCCATTTAATTTTATTGTACAAATGGCCCTCCTTTTTGAGAGTGGTTGAATTTCACAAACTGTCAGTTGCAATACAAATTTAATACAAAAATGCATGGATGCTCTATTCGGCTTATATAATGCAGGTCAACTTACACAATAATGCAGCCTGAGTACTTTGATTTGTCTATCTATTGGGCTGGATCCATTGAATGCCAAAAAAGTTGGTCCTTGGTTTAGTATTTAGTATCTTCCTGGTTTAAACTCTTAGTTCTTGTGTATATGGCTGCAAAATAAAACTTGCAGTTCTATTCTCTGTGAAGCACTAGCATTCTTTCTAATAAACTGCGTATTTGATGGTACTAATGAAGGTGCTGCTGCACTCGACCCTTTGCAATAATAGCTTTGAATTCAATGTTGTTGGAAAACGTGAAGGCTCAAGAGAAAGCCTACCATTTCCCAAAGTAGAAGCTGTATTGTTCTTCTCTCTGACTATGAATTTTCACAAAATGTAAGTAATTTTATGGAAGTACAGAGATACTACATTTAACCAATGGAGTTGGTAGTCGTGAACATTTACTTACTAATTGGTACCACAAGGAATTTGCCCTAAAAGATTATGTTCACTGAATAAAATTCTCTCCATTAATTTCTCTCACATGCCATTGGAGAAAAATATCTTTTAAATTTATTTAAATTAACTGAATTACACTAGTTAGCAGGGAGCACAGAATTTCTTTGAATCTTTTTTTAAAACATAGTCCACAGCTGAGTTGGAGTTAAAAGCTAGAAGTACACATCTGTTCCATTAGGGTGAAAAAAGAATCACCATAAAGATGCGTGATCTCAGAAGCCCTACTTGGACACTATTTTGGAAACTGAAATACTCAGCAACTGCTTTATAGGTAAAGGCTTGTGTAACCGCTTTTGAACTTTTATTTCAGACAACAGCTACAGCATTCTGCAAACTGCCTTGCCAAAGAGACCAATGAATATTTAAAGGAGCTGGGGTCTCTACCACTTCCTCTGTCTGCTTCTGAGCAGGTAGGCACACAGAATTTGTCTGGACATGTTTTTAAATCACTCATTTCATGAAACTAGCTTAGACCACAACATCACAAAGCTTGAATGGGCACAGCTGAAGAGACAGTATCCTTTTGCAATGAAGAATGTTGTTGAATTAGGGAAACATATTAAGTTGGCTACATACTGGCTGCTTATATGACACTGGGAAAACTGTTTCCCAGTGGCAGTTAGGTATAAAACTACTTGCATGTGAATAAGAAGCCCTAAATATTTGGGAAGAACTGAGTATGCAGTTCTGTTTTTCTGGGTAAACTTCTGAAAAATAATCTTGTTTATGAAGAGCCAGGTGATGCAAGGCAGTGATTTAGGACGAGAACTCAGCAAAGTGCATGTCACTATAGAATGTGATCACGCCAAAAAGCTTTCCTTTGCATGTGATTTATTAGCAGGAGGGTGGTGGTTTGATTTCATTTGAAAAAGCAAAATATAGTGAGGCAATGATTATGACTTTTATCTCTTGCCAAATAGTCTTTCAAGTTCCCCCTCGCTATGGGAAAGGGAAGGGACAGTTCTCTGCCATTGATGTTTTCTTGCTCCACTTTAAATCACTATCACAATATTGATATAACTGGTTTTGTGATACTGCTGTGGGATGATCTGTGGGTATGGGTCAGCAGGTGTTGTCCTAATCTAATTCTGTATTTAAAGATTTATATGCCAGCTGTAAGCATGGCAACGTTTTTGCCTGTTTGTTCAGCAAATATTTTTCAGTTAATCTCCCTCCGGTGAACAAAATCCTGTCATGTGCATCTCACTGAATGCAGCAGTGACTCTTGAAGCCTAGTGAAGCCTGTTGGGGCAGTCCAGTCAAAACCTGCAGGAGCTGGCATCAACATGCTGATGATCTCTGGCAGAAGGGTTGTTGCTTCCAAACGGCTCAGATAGAAGCTGCAGTGTATTATGAGGTTGCTGTAGTGGCTTAATATAGAAAAAATAATTGAAACACTTATTTCCTTGAAATGGTGGTTGAATTGATACAAACTTGTTGGAAGGATTACATTGGAAAGCCTGCAGTTTGAGACAGCTGTTGGGAATCTCTGTAACAGAAAACATAAGAATTGACAGGAGTATTGAGTGTCCTCGGGACAAGATTTCACAACATCTTGTTTCCTTTAACTGGGATGACACAACACTCAAAGGAGACATTCTGTGGAGGCTAAATAAGTTGATATTGTAAAATGTGGATGAAAAGGAATATTACAGCTAATGTATTTGGAGAGAAGGTAAACTGAAATGGTTATCAGGACTAAGGATGTTCTCTGGACAAATTAAGGATATTCTCTGATCAAATAACTGCAGGCTTGTTGGCATGGCTGAGTGAAACAGCTTGTGACACTGGGGTAATGGGTGTTGTCGTTAGTTTCAGAGGAGTGGGCCTTTCCATATTTGTAAGAAAGTTAAGGGGTTTTTCTTATCAGGACAAGAGAAAGTTAAGTACTACCAGGTTGGCTAGGTAGACAGATGGAGAGTAAAGGCATATAAGTATCCAAAAGGTATGTAATTAAATGTAGTAGATAACTGGAATGCAATTTGAATAAAAGTAATAGTGTAGAAGACCTCTCCACTTCAGTCTTAAATCTAGATTGAAGAACCTTATTGCACAAAACTGTTGTGCAGTAGGCAAGGTGTAGAGCATTTGGAATGACAAATTAAAATATGGTGGGCTTTTTGTTCTCTCCAGTGCCCCAGAATGCTGGAGCCAAAAGATCACTTGAATGCCAGCATTCGTTGTTCTTGTTATTATGATTATGGGTTTTTTGAGAGCCTGACAGTTACTTGGTCATGAATGTGAATATCTGAACACTTGTTTTTGTTTCAATTCTTCAGCGCCAACAGAGGCTTCAGAAAGAACGTTTAATGAATGACTTCTCTGCGGCCTTAAATAACTTCCAGGCAATACAGAGGCGAGTGTCAGAGAAGGAAAAAGAGACTGTAGCAAGGGCAAGAGCTGGCTCCCGTATCTCTGTAAGTATTTATAGGAATTTTGTATTGATATAATGCACTACAAGTCTTTTGAGTGATCTTGTACTTGTCTACCAACTTCATAGCTGTCTACTGATACATACTGAGTGCAGATGGAGCCTTGGTACATTAGTTTTGTCATTCCAGATGTTGCCAGTAGGCAGTCGTTTCAGTATGCTCCTTGTCAGTCTTGGTAGAGAAGGGAAGGAATCCTGGTAGTTGCAAATGTTGTGGAGGATGAGAGTCAAGGTGCAGTTAATAGGAAAGTAGTGCAGGCTGCTCTTTGCTTGATGTCAGCCATAGACTATAGAATGTAAGAGGTCAGTTGGAAGCTTACCACACCTTAAATTACATTTTAAATCACACACTATGTTTCTTTATTTTCTTATAGCTTCTGTCCTGCTAATATCTCCAGTGTACATTCAAACCTTCTCCCTATTATGTTTTGACAAACCCCTATGGCTACTAAAGAATTCATAATAAAAATGTCATTGAAAGCATTTTTCTCCCCTTCCCTTGGAGCTTTCTGTTAAATATGCATTCTTAATTTCTACAAGGGAACATATTTATCTGTTGGATGCTCTAAATTTTTTGCTATCTGTTGAGAAAGGAAGTGACAAACAAGGATAGGTAATCTGAGTAAACAGACTAGCTGCTTTTGTTTGCTCAGTTGCCTCTGATTTGCAGAGGCAATCTGAATCTAAAAATTAAATCTAAAGATGAATCTAAATCTAATCTTAATTAGTTAAGTAAAATTTGAAAGTTGAAGTGGCAGTAGCATTCTCAAAGAACTCTCTGGACAGTCTGTGCCTCTGTCTTCAAGATACTCCTGTTGGTTTTTCAAGTCATCCTTGTAGTCTGCAAGACTAACTCATTTATCTCTTCCAGGCTGATGAGCGGTTCAGAGAAGAACAGCTAGTTTCATTTGATAGGTAACAGCTTCTTGTACTCTTGATGTATACCATTAACTCCATGTAACTAAAGTTTTTGTGGTAAGATATGTTACTGTAACTTGGGCCAGGCTCTGCTAACTGAATACAAAGCAAAAATTTTAAAAGCAGTTGTTACAGTACTTGTAATATACAATGTAAAAAACTAACTGCATATGACAATATTTTATCCTCCTTAAATTTTGGTTGTGATATTACTACTCTGAGGCAAAGAGTCCCCAGTGTGTGGTAGTTGGAGCTCCAGGTTTTCTGGACTGTGAGCATGAGATTACCAGGCAGGATTTCCCTGTCACTGTGACTCTTTCCATAAAGAGCTGTATATTTATTTCATGGGTTTGGGTGTTCTCTAGCACCTCAGTTGGAGCAATTAGAGAGTAGTGCATGATACTGCCTTAAATTCAGAAGTCCTGGACATTATGCAATGGCAAACCAATCGTAGAATGTGCACAAGACAGTATTACTGTCACCTGCCAGATAGCTGTATTGGTTCTGCAGTAACAGGGTGCCTGCATAGTAGATAGGTTTGTAAAATGTTATATACACCTCTACGATGTGGTAAAGAGAACTCAAGACACTCCAGAAGTATCTGTGATTCCTCTGTCAGTTTCTACTGTATGAGGAAACTGGGATCAAATCTGTTGGCCCTATCTGTATAAATCCTTTAACTTTCTAAATCAAGAGACATAGTTTACATGTCTTACCTGTACATTCTCCTTCTGCAAACAGCACTTCATCTGATTGGCTGCTTGGTGAGCATCCCTTTCATTAGCCCTGTGTTTTCACATACTGAATCAGGAGTGAAAACCCCAGGTTGTTTGGTTATACAGATGCTGTGATGAGTTTGAAGGCCTTGCACACTAAAGCAAGGGGAACTAGACAGGTACTTGTTCATGCAGAGGCTTTTAGCTCCGTGATAGTGGCACACAGCAGCTACTCCACATTCAAAGTTGTTCTTGTGTGCTACGTGTCAGAAACTTCTGCCTTAAATATCTGAAAACCTTACTGTCATCTCAGAGCTGAATTGCTGGAATGGCCAGCTGTCTCTGACCTCATCATGTGGTTTATCTTCATTTGTTTTGGCACCCTGAGACTTTAAAACTTAATATTCAGTGTTGTATACCTAACACTGGAATGTTACTGCTTTCTTCTCTTTTGAGAAGAGGGAGTTTTTTCCCTTGAAGATCTTTCTATGCTGAACTTGTAGATGGCTTTGTATTATAGGTACTGTCTTCACTGTAATTGGTGTAACTAGTGCAGCAGTTATGAAGTGCCAGCTCATCAGGTGAGAGGTAGACTGTGATGCAGAGTTATTTGGTTTTTAACAACTCTTTTGGTGTGTGATTTAATTTTAAGTTCTTATTAGACTAATGAACTAAAATACAACACTTTATTTTTATCTTCAAATGTCAGATAGTGAGAATCTTTGAATCCAGATGCTTGTCAAGTGTTCCTGTGTTCTGATAATGTTGTGCTTGCAGGCTACTCTCTATCAGAACTTTCACCCTGATTTCTCCCTTTTGGGTGGATGGTGAGAGGGAAGAAAAGTACAGGTATTTTTAAAAAGTAGGGAAAAAAAAAGGCAGAACTGAGTTAGAGGTTTCTTCTATAACGCAACAGATAACTGTCACATCCTAGAACAGAGTATTCTATGCATGTGACTGCAAGAAAAGTTTCTTCACTTTTCCTGCTCTGTCACTCTTTTTCAATTGTTCCAATTTGTAACTGTTGTCACAAATCAGTCCTGTCCCTGTATACACAGTTGCAGGGCCAGGAACTTGAGGGTTGTTATGTAGGAAACTTTTCAACTTTAACTCACTGTGGCTTTGCTGTAAATGGAGTGTGGAAGTCCTTATATTCAGAGGAAAAACCTTTCTTTCCATTTCTTTGCAGTGGTGAAGATTGGAATCAAATGCAGTCTCAGGAAGAAGATGTGGCAATAACTGAACAGGACCTTGAACTCATTAAAGAAAGAGAAACAGCAATCAGGCAATTAGAGGTGACCAGTAGATCCTGCACAGTTAACAGTATTGGGAGATAAACGAAAGAAGTCGTGCAGTGCTAACTAATGGGATGGGCTGAGGAGATCTGAAGGTGGAGGAACAGAGTTCCTTGTAGAGAGGATTGATGCCAAGATCAATCTCCCTGCTTCTGTTGAAGGAGACTAGGTATATTTTCCTTCGGTGTTAACTGGTGGTCCTTCAGAAATGGTAGGAACAACTCATGTTACAGTGTTCATCTCAATTCTATACTGTGCTATTGGCTGGTGTGATGAAGCAAACACTGAGTAGCATGAACATTGTAGGCTCCTGCATTAATCCCAAGTTCCATGGATAGCAGTATTGTTACCTCAGTCAGTGAATGATGGATGGTATCTATTCTGACATTTTGAGCAATGGTCAGAAGACATATTAAGAATGAGGTTTAGAAAAATTGTAACCAATGTTTGTTATAACTTGTCAAACTGTTGTCTTCAGGCAGACATTTTGGATGTCAATCAGATATTTAAGGATTTAGCCATAATGATTCATGACCAAGGAGATATGATAGGTAAGTGTGTTTGAATAATAGGAAATTTCTTTTTAGTTCAATTACATACTTTGCCTACACAGATTAAATTTTCCAGTATTTTGTGTAAAAAAAAAAAAAAAAAAAAAAAAAAAAGTATTATATTTTTATATTTCTGATTTTTTTTTTTTAAATACTGAAGCTCTGAAATGTTTTACACTTATTTCTCTTATTTTTACGTAGATAGTATAGAGGCAAATGTGGAAAGTGCAGAAGTTCATGTGGAAAGAGCCAGTGAGCAGTTACAGAGAGCTGCCTATTATCAGGTAAATTCTGTATACTTGGCATTATTGTCAATGTACTGTGGAGCAATAATGAAACAGGCATAACGAGACACATACTGAGGACTGCAGCACACCAAACAAGTTATTAAAAACAGCTTATGCAAGTTGGCACTCACTCAGAATTGTACTGCAAGGAATAGATAAAGCACTTGAGTCAAAAACACCACATTGAAATTAGCCTTCTACTTCAGAGGATATCTACAGTCAGTCTGTTCCTTCATGTAGTTGTGTTCAGCAAGTTTAACTGTTTAACTGTCTTTGCTCTAGTCAGGAGTTAGCGGAACAGTTAAACAAGAGCAAATTCTCATGTTGTATCCATTTTGTAAATGTGTCAGCCAAGATAGTGATGTGCAGAAATCCTTGCCCAGACTAGGGAAGCTTCTGGTGACCAGGATTTGCAGCACCCTTCGTTCCAACTGCTGAGTTTCTGTCCTGTTGTCTGTCCTCCCTGTCCCATGAAATCTCTTGCAGATATTCTCAGTGCTGTTTAAATCTCCTTTGTGTATGATACTCAGTGTTTTCTGTAGGTTCCTTGCATCACTACTGTCCCTGTAGGTCCAGGTTCTGTGAGGGAATAAGGGTTCTGTTTCTGTCAGTCCCATGCCGAGTTTCACTGCTGGGACTTCAGGCTTCCACACAAGATAAAAAATTGGATTCTCTCAAGCCCTTAAGTGGGGAGGTACTAGAAAAAAAGGAAAGTAGCTTTTACCATCTGACAGCATTCTCTCTCTCCATGGCTTCCTTTAAAATGTTTTGAGGTATGTATGTTATACATCTAAGTTTGGGAGCTATTGCACATGTATTGCAAGCATATTTCTGGATGGAGAAGGAAGCAGTTATATATATAACTATCCTCAAATCCTTAGGTATGAAGTTAAAAATACTTGGTGTATGAAAGACTGTAGTTTCCTATGATGAATAAAATGGTCAAAGCTGTAATACCCAAGTACAGTAACTGTAGATTAAATCATTTAAGCTCTAGAAATGCAATACTATTTCCACACCAACACCAAGTGGCCAAGGGGAGATTGTGTTGGAGACTATTTAGCAGCTTTATTAGTCTTACCTGGAGAATCTGAATAGCTAGAGATGTTTGGCTTTCCTTTGAAACCATGGTGTTAGATGAAAAGCATATGGTAGGTGTTGTCAAGTTGAAGCAAAGCTTGCATTTTCCTTGAGAAGCAAAACTTGTCACATTTTGACTTAACTGCATCTCTTGGACCTTGTGCTTCTAAAACTAAAAAAAATTTATCTGTAGGATCATGCAGTTAAAGGAACATATAAAAGTGTTCAGACTACACTGGTAGTAAGTACTATCAGCACTGGTATTCTCTCGAGTAAGTGTGGGTATCAAGTGATCTAGTTCACCGAAGTTAGTAACATTAACTGGTAGACTTGCTTTTTCCTCTTGTCACCTGTTCCTGGTGTCAGTGGCTTTTTTTTTTTTCTTTTATTAGAAGAAATCACGTAAGAAGATGTGTATCCTGATTCTTGGTCTTGCTGTGGCTTCTGTAATCATAGGATTCATTATCTGGCAGACAGCAAAATCTTCACATGGAACCTAGTCTCATTGCTGAGATTTTTTTCCCTCAGAGCAAACAGGCTGACTAGTCTCGGAAATGAATTGACCACCGTGAGAGAGCACAAGCTGGACCTACTCTAGTAATAGATATTAGCAACCAATGTGCAGATAACTAGTATTTGGAATTAGTGAACCATGGAGACAGTATTTATCAGTTTATATACAAATTATATTGTTTTATGTAACTAAAATCTTGTGGGTTTGCTTTCTGTAATGTATTATTCCCTGTCCCAACTGTACGCTGAAGTGTGATCAATAATTGGAGATGTCTTGTTTTTGACAAGTGGCACAACTTTAACATTTTATATGTATAGGTAACTTTGTTGGACTGGAATAAGAATGAAATTCAAAGAGAGCACAACACTGATTCACATTACCTTCACCCAGCAGTTTCTAAAGTCTTCAGTATCTGCCCCATGGTTTTATTAGTCTCCAAGTGGCTGTGGTTCCATATTCTCTTGAAGAGAAAGATGTTACAGAACTGAGAAGTGAGAAGTATACGTGGATGATAGTTGGAACCACTGCATGCTGGTCAGTTTAGCCTTGAGATTTATAACTGTGGTGTTTAATTTTTTGAGCGTGGTTGGGGTTGGGTTTTTTTTTCCCAAATGCATCATTTGAGAACAGGATGTTCTTTGATTTATAGTCTAACAATGCAATTTCCTTAGAGAAACTAGCTGGTGGTTTATTATTGGACAAATAAATCTCTTCCAATGCTGACTTTCAAATGCTGGAAATACAAAACTTAGTTACTCACTCCTTTTTTGGAAGCTTCCGAGGAGAAAAATCACACAAAGATGAGGAAGTGGGCATCTGTGTTTACAACCTAGCAAGATAGATGACTATTAGCTGAAATCTTGCTTCTGAAGAAGTACTCTTGAAGCTCACTTGTAGCATACTAGTAAATATTATGTGTGGCTTGTGAACATCTGGTATTTATTTTCTATTCTTTATGAAATAAAGTGCAAAAACTGGCTGAGGGAAGTGCTAGGTCTTTCAGACTGAGGGTGTGTGTGCAAATGAAAAAGATCACTGGTTCCAACTGTACCAGTAGAGTGGGACAGAACATAGTAGCCACTCCCTGCTTTGATGTAGCTCTGAACTGACATGGACTGAGGGAACAGTAATCTGTCCAAAGCCCAACAGCGTGTGGTAAATGCAGCATACTGACCCATTTTGTATTTAAACTTGTTCCATGTTTCCTGTATAATAAATGTGAAAGCTGAGGAGCATGTTCTCCCAATTGCACAGTAGTTTGCACTATTGTGCCATCATTCCATCTAATAACCATCAATAAATACTTTTAAAAGCCTATATCAGAGCTTCTTTCTCTTGTAGTTTAGACACTGGCATGGGTATGTTTGCAGCTCCCTCTGTAAGCAGGTAGAAGACTTTGTATCACCAACAGCAGTGTTTCCTCCAGTTTTAGTTCTTTGGTTCCTGACTCTTAAGAATGAAATTAACTGAAAACACCGAATGACTTTAACATAAACACACACAAAGCTGTGCAGAGCGTTGTACAACTGCTGATCACAGAAAAATGAATCTCATGCCTCAGAACACTGTTTGGTCAACTTTGACAATTTGCCTGTTGCTAGAATTTCAAGTCTTTGTCGAGCCTGTATGGCAAAACATGGGAAGGGAGTTGTGTGTCATTCTGCTTCTTATCTAAAATATTCCTCCTACATGGTAGAGCCTGCTGCTTTGTGAACTGCTTGCTACAGGGACGTACATCTCCATGTGAAAATCAAAGCACTTGCCTCATCCCCATGCTTAAAAGGGAGCCTGAGTGCACCAGTTGTGGGGTTATAGAATCATAGAATAGTTTGGGTTAGAAGGGACCTTCAAGACATCTAGTTCCAGACCCCCTGCCATGGACAGGGACACCCTGCACTAGACCAGGTTGATCAAAGCCTCATCCAGCCTGGATTTGGACACTTCCAGGGCTGGGGCACCCACAGCTTCTCTGGGCAACCTGTCCCAGTGCCTCCCCACCCTCTCTGGGAAGAATTTCTTCCTGATATCTAATCTAAACCTACCCACTTTCAATTTAAACCCATTACACCTTGTCCTATCACTACAGGCCCTTGTGAAAAGTCCCCCCCAGCTTCCTTGTAGCCCCCTTCAGGCACTGGAAGGTGCTATAAGGTCACCCCAGGGCTTTCTCTTCTCCAGGCTGAGCACCCTCAATTCTTTCAGCTGGTCCTCATTGTGGCCCTGCTCTGGACTCGTTCCAACTGGTCTATATCCTTCTTATGTTGAGGGCCCCAGAGCTGGACACAGAACTGGTGGGGTCTCAGGAGAGCAGAGTAGAGGGGGGAATCCCCTCCCTCAAGCTGCTGGCCACACTGCTCTGGATACAGCCCAGGATACAGCTGACTTTCTGGGCTGTCAGCACACACGGCTGGCTCATGTCCAGCTTTTCACCCCCCAGCACCCCCCCAAGTCCTTCTCCTCAGGGCTGCTTTCTATCCATTCTCCACCCAGCCTGTACTTGTGCTGGGATTGCCCCAACCCAGGTGCAGGACCTTGCACTTGGCCTTGATGAACTTGATGCAGTTGGCAGTGGCCCACCTCTCCAGCCTGTCCAGGTCCCTCTGGATGGCATCCCTTCCGTCCAGTGTGTCACCACACCACACAGCTTGGTGTCATCAGCAAACTTGCTGAGGGTGCACTC
The DNA here is from genome assembly GCA_027574665.1 of Rhynochetos jubatus. Lineage (NCBI taxonomy): Eukaryota > Metazoa > Chordata > Aves > Eurypygiformes > Rhynochetidae > Rhynochetos > Rhynochetos jubatus. The sequence goes on along the minus strand of CM050672.1, from coordinate 1,231,487 downwards.
GATGCCATTGTCCATGTCACTGACAAAGATGTTAAACAGCACCAGTCCCAGGAACACCGCTCGTCACTAGCCATTGACCACAACTCTTTTGAGTACAACCATCCAGCCAGTTCCTTAGCCACTGAGGTGTCCATCCATCAAATCCATGTCTCTCCAGTTTAGAGACAAGTATGTCATGCGGGACAGTATCAAAGGCTTTGCACAAGTCCAGGTAAATGACATCAGTTGCCCCTCTTCTATGCACCAAGGTCGTGACCCCATCGTAGGCGGCCACCATATTCATCAGGCACAATCTGCTCTTGGTGAAGCCATGCTGGCTGTCACCAATCACCTCCTCATTTTCAATGTGCCTTAGCATGATTTCCAGGAGGATATGCTCCATGATCTTGCCAGGCACAGAGGTGACACTGACTGGCCTGTAGTTCCCTGGATCCTCCTTTTTCGCCTTTTTAGGGATGGGGGTTACGTTTCTCCTTTTCCAGTCAGCGGGAACTTCACCAGATCGCCATGACTTCTCGAATATGATGGATAGAGGATTAGCAACCTCATCTGCCAGTTCCCTCCAGACCCATGGATGTATTCCGAGGGACTTGTGCACTTTCAGGTTCCTCAGGCGTTCCCAAGTCTGATCCTCACTGACTATGGGTGGCTCTCCATCCTCCCAGTCCCTGCCCTTGTCTTCCATGACTCTGGGGGTACGGCTTGCACCCTTGACAGTGAAGACTGAGGCAAAAAAAGCATTGAGCACCTTGGCCTTCTCCATATCCTGGGAAACCAGCTCTCCCATTTCCTTCCACAGAGGGTCCACATTTTCCCTGATCTTTTTATCCCCAGTGTACCTACAGAAGCCCTTCTTGTTGGTCTTGATGTCCCTGGCCAGGTTTAATTCTGTCAGGGCTTTGGCTTTCCTAACCTGACCCCTAACTTCTTGGACAGTTTCTCTCTAATCCTCCATCCTCACACTAGCCTGTTTTACTGCTCTGGAATTTGGTATTGAGAACCCCAGTCGAGCTTGGCATTACTGTAATTGACTGACTCCTTTCAGCTCTTCACATTGTTGGACGTAGCAGTGGAACTGCTGCAGAAACTGTTTTTTACAGCAGGCTTGACTACTGTTCCTGAGCATGAAAAATCACTGCCTGAAACTCATCTCTGTGCTGCAGCTTTCTGGCACTCAGCATTCCTGGCTCTCGGACGTGTTTTCTGCTGCTGGAAACTTCCTGTGGGAAGTCCGGCACTCGCCGTGAGAGCCAGCAAAGGGATAAGCTTGCTCGTGTCGTTGTAGCTATCCCTACACCACTCAGGGGTGCGAGGTCACATAAAATGTGGTTTTCCCCTTCTGTTAGCTCAATTATGTGTATTTGTAACAAAGTACACGACCCGTGTTACCTACCATCTAATTGGTTTCCTGTTCGCTGAGAAGCTGAGACGCCGAAACACTTAATGAAATGGGGTTTGATCCGGGTTACTTCCCGGCTGTTGAATTTTTCTCAGCAACAGCGAGGGGGGCGACGGCCAGCTGGGACCGAGAAGGCGCGTCGGTGGACGGTGCTGACGGGCATGCGGCGACAGCGAAAGGAACCGGCGCCGCTCTAGGACAGCCAGGCTCTGTGTACCGGTCAACGCCTGACTGCCTCGGCGCGGGCACCGGGCAGCTGGGCGCCTGTGGGCCCGCCCACGCCGCGCGGGGCATGCTGGGATCGCCTCCTGCGCCGGTCCTCCAGCTTCCCATGCTGCCCTCGGCCCGCCTGAATGGGGCAGCTGCAAGATGGCGGCCAACGCGAACTCCGGCGGCGGCGGCGGCGGCGGCCTCTCGCTCTTTGAGTGTCCTAGCTGGTGAGCGGGGAGGTGGGCTGGGGGCCGCGGCCACTCGCTTCTGAGTGTGCCGCGGGCCTCCAGCAGGATGTGGTGGAGCGTGGATGCCTGCTGGGCTGGGCCGGGGGAGTGGCGCCGAGCCGGGTGGCGGGACAAGGCCGGGCGGGGACCGGGTCTGGCCGAGTGTGCGTGGGGAGCATGGGCCGTGAAGGGCCGTGGGGCTGAGGCCGCCCGCCCGGGCCTGCGCTACCTGATTCCGCAGAGGTGGCGGCTGTCTGCTGTAGCGGCACAGGACTTGTTAGGGGCTCCAGGTTCGGGGGTTCAGCCCTGCGGGTGCATCCATCGGCAGCGATTGCCTGCGGGCTGCCTAGGCTTAATGCAGCTCTAGCTGAAGCTTACAAGGCTTTCCGGACATGCTGTGTCTCTTCCGAAGAGTTTAATATGTGATGTAGTACAAATTAAATATTCTGTGTTATGTGTTCAGTATGAGAAATATACGAGCTTGAAACTAGCTTGGTTTTTTTTACTTTATAGTGTTAAGTCAGGGCGAAGCCGTGTTGGATAAGCAGTATCAGGACCATGAATTTGGCTGGTATTAAGAGTTGTAGAAAATTCCATAATGGAAGTGATCTCTGGAAATCATCTAGTCCAATCTTCTGTTGAAAGCCGGGCCTTAGATTAGATTACCTTTGCTTTGAATTTTTTTAAATAGTACAGAATAGGTCTTTGCTTCAGCATCTTCAGTTGCGAGAGCACTGATTATTGAGAGGATGCATGCAGTTATGTTTCTATTTCTAAATAGAAAATAACTTCTATTTCTGAATCACATAGAAACTGACACGACATTACAGCTGAGAAGTCAAGCATTTGTGTATTTGTATGAGCTAGCTGTGTATGTGCATGCATGATTGCAGTCTTTAATTGCATAGTCATCTGTTTTTTACTACAGGTCCCCTACCTTTCAGTGTTTTGTTAATAGTGCTTAGCGTGTATGCTTTTTAATTTTGGCCTGTTTTATCAGTGCCCCGTTTAGTAAAACCATTTAACCCTCCTATGGAACAGAATTGCTCATATATTTCAGTATTTTATTTGTGCTGAACATAAACAGTTACAAACATCTGTATGAGACAAGATGGTGCTCCATAAAATTGACATGATGGAGTAGATAAAGCCAGAAGTTATTTTGGATGTTCAACTTGAAATTTTACAGATCATCTCCCTAATTTTTTTTTCTTAGTGCTTTTATGCAACAGTGTTTACAACTTGTGTTGTATTCGGTGAATTTGAATAACTTCTGTCTTTGAAAGCTATAGATTGAACAGCTGAAGAAATAACTTGTGAAATGCTTAGTTTTGGGAACTTGCATACTATTGCAGAAAAATTCCTAAATAAATACTATCTGGAGGGGAGGGCTATAACAGTGAGAACCTCTTAAGCTACATACTTTCTGGCTTCAGTACAAATGGGGCAGGGTCTCACAGACAGCTTTCTTCATGGTGCTGATGCTGACCTGATTCAGTTTTGAAGCACAGTCTGTTGTGCTGAATGATAAAAACACGACATGGAATCAGCAGGGAGATGATCCAAGCCAGGGTTTCACACCCAGAAGTAAGGGGGTCATGTTTGGGTGTCAGCCTGTTTTATTTTGACATTTCTTAAGATATTTGGTAATTTGATTTTTGCAGCCTGAATGTCCTTTTACTATAATGTTCTAAAATCCTTCTCTGGTAAAGCGAAGCTTGTGTACGGACTCTATTTTCTTTTCCCTTGCACCTCTGTTGTACGTATTCTCAGTGCAATGTTTTAGAGACTGAGTTTGGGCAAGCTGTATGTTTATACCAGAGTCGTGAAAGGCATACCTGATACAGTTTGATCTTAGTCAAATTGTCATGTGTAGATGTGGCAATTTAATACTGGTGAAAGATGCATTTTTGTGGGGAAAAACTTAACATATTTCCTTCACTCTTCTTTTGAAACAGGTAAGCTGTTGATTCATGCAGGGGAGGGGAACACACCAAAAAGACACTCACACACAAAAACCAAACCACAAAATCCCCTGTAGCAGGAAGCCAGTATGGATAGCTTCCAGTTAGTGTTTGTATTCTGCTGAATAGGCAATCGAAAATGGGAAGTGTTAGGTAGTTATGGCTGGTGGTATTCCACTGCCTCATCCAGTAGGAGGGGGGAGCTCTCCAATCAGGTAGATCTATTTACTTCTGATTTACTTTTCTAGACTGGAAAAAAAAAAGTAGGATATATTTCTTGTCAAAGCTCTACATGACTTCCCCTGGCATCCACTGAATTACAGATCTAAATCTCACAGTTATAAAGTATTTATTTCTTTCAGAGCAAATAAAAGAGCACACAGTTATGATACTGAATAAGTAATGCGCCATTCACATGTAAGATTCTTCAGAGTGAAAATGGTTTGCAGTAGCAGGCTTGGACCAATCGTATGGTTATTTGCAACTGTGACTTTCAGAAAGTCTCAGTATAAATTTATCCTGCAGGATCCTTGATGTTTTAGGCAAGCACTGAAAAGTGTTCGGTATAAGTAGCAGTGTAGATCTTCATACAGAGGACTTTGAGTAACCAAAAACCATGGAATTGTGTAGGGTCTACAGACTCCAGTTGTGTAGAATGGGTCAGTAGCAGCTTCTTTTGTAGTGAATTGTCTTCAATCTCATCAACCTATGTTAAAATCAAAATTGGTCTTTACCTAGATATTTATTTTTCTGCCAGCATAGAGCTGGCCTGGGGACTGCAAACACTGAAGATATGAGAAATATACCTTAAATATAATCAACAGAAATAGCTTCTTTTATCTTGTCTTTAAATTGTTGTCCATGCTTTTGAGGTTTGCCTCCATCACTGTATATATTCTTTCCTAACATGGATAGTGTTTTAGTATCCAGTTTCCAAGAAAGACTCCTCTACTGCAGTTCAAGGTTTTCATCAGTTATAAGTTCTGTCTTTAATTTAGTTCTTGTGTTGTTACAGGTTACTTCTTCATAGTCCATAAAATATTTATTCTTATTTTCTTGTGTTTCCAACAGTTAACCTAGCTCAAGACAGATGAAAAACAATCAGTGCTGTCTTAACAGTGTTTGCTTCTGCATGTACTGTAATTCCTCCGTATGTGTTAGCAAAGACATGGGCTCTGCGTTTAAAACTGGAATAAAGATATTGCCAGTAGTTTCTGTGATTTAAAATTTAGCCATACCAAGAGATTAGAAAATGTCTTTAGATAACAATTACATATCTTAATAAGATTTTTGCATACCTTCTGAGGTGTTTTCAGTGGGTAAAAGTAATTTCCATGAGGTACAAATGATCTGGGGTCCAGTTTTGAGGTGACCATCAGATATTTAATGGCTACTGTCTGCTTGTCCTTTTATCCTGGTTTAACCTGCATTTGGGACTGTGAATCTGTCTTTACTCTCTACACACCATATTTGTGATGTCAAGCTTGTTCTGGAAATACATTTGAAATAGTATGTTTTAAAGGCAACAATCATTTCTCTCCCGTTTCTTTGAGTCAAGAACAGGCTGTTCCTGGCAATGATTTTGCACAAATTTCTGGAGAGGATGAGCTCTCAAGTTCTGGAAATTCCACCTTGCCCTTGAAGTTAGACATGAAGCTGTGTACAGTATTCACACAGGCCAAGATTTTTAGGAAGTGGCTAAATTTAGGCTTCTGTGTCCACATTTAGAAACCTAAATAATTGACCTAATTTAAACTAACACAATAGAATTAAATTGTGCTATGTCCTTAATAGCTACAACTCTCATGTCTCTTCAGACTGGGTATGACTGGCTTCAGTGAGGCTCCTGAGTTTCTATAGCTGTTGTAACCCAGCAGGCATGTCAACCTTGCATCTTAGCCTTGTCAAAGAGATACTGTCAGCTAAGTTGTAAAACTTCAGTTCTGTTACCAGTACTTTTAGCTGGCATCACATCCCAAAGCATTAATGGTTTTGTCCTCTTTGTGAAGAAACACATTTTTCTGTTTCTAATACAGAAAAAAGTTTTTTCTTGTAGGTCTGTTAATCTTTTAAAACCTGTGCTGGAACTTGTTTTTGTTCAGTGACATCCCTCCTAAATATTTTATTGCTAATCTGAGCAGCTGGTGCCTTCTATAAGGCAACAAATCCATACACGTAGCTGCTTTGGGAAAACCTGAACTTTGTGTCCAGCTGTTAGGCTGTATTGTGAAGGAACTAATTATTCAAGGCAGGGAAATAGAGGTACTATGCCTGCCAAAGGCTGACTTTGTCAGATGAACCAGCTTTCTTCAAGACTTTCTTTCAGAACACATGGGAAACAGTCATTTTAGGAAGCAGCAGAGGTGTGCATACAAGAACTGTGAGTGTATGAAGAATTGGCTTTGAGGAGGCAATAGCAGTTGAATGGAGTCTGTGGGCTGACCCTCCTAATGTTGTATTTTTTAATTAATTGAAAAAAGTGACCTCAATACTTGTTAGTGACATGAGTGTGGTCAACATAAGGGTCACAGTATTCTCCAGTCCTTTGGTATAATTTGAAAACCAGAACAGTAAAAACAAGATAAAATGTGGAAGTATAAGATGGAAAATAGGGACTAAGAAAAAGAACTGTTTAAAGCCAGAAACTCACTATGCAGAATTAAAAGGACACAAGTTTATATTCAGAAATAAAAGGACGTACACACAAGTGCATAGGCTAAACACAATAACCATCAATCACCGGTAACAAATAACTTCAAAAATAAATAAAAAGAGTGATACTCTACATGATGTATAATAATATATATCTGTTGTAAGGTAGGGAAGTGTCAGTGCTGTTGTAGAAGGCACTGATGAAAATGTGTAGTCTGTTACCCATACTTAACAAAGCTCAAATCAAATTGAAATTGATGGAGTGGGAAAATCCTTTGATGGGCAAACAGCAATCTTACTTTGAGGCAGAAGAGAGCTTTAGTTGTCTATTAAAATAAAAAACACTAGTTTTCACTGGCTAAAGTATGTTTAAAGAGGGATAATACTGGGGAAATTTTTTTTTTTTTTAAGCCAAAGGGGCAGAACAAAATATGAGGGTGGAAATCGAACTCTGAGAATAACAAGGCTTTGGAACAGCTTCCTGGTAAAGGTTACAGTCCTGTCATTTCTTCCACTAATTTCTACAGGTAAATTACACTTGCAGTACACCTTTTCTTGGTCTGAAAATGTGAGAACACTCTTAGCAAAAAATCATTGTGTTGCTCACTACTTAATACTTATTTTCCTATTTAATTCTGTGGCATTTGAATTAATTTTTGATGTCATAAGTGATGTCAAAAATGTCAGGAACTGAATTTTGTATACAAGTTCTAAATTTCACTGTATTCCATGGAGACTTTGTTCCTACGTAAGTAACCAAGGGAACCAAAGTGAACCAGTAAAATTGAGTTCTGTGTGGTACTGTATTGTAACAAGGAAACATACAGTGCCAAGGTGAAGCTGGGCAAACGCCTTAATACAAATGCAATGCTTTGTTCTGTTGAAGCAGCTACATTTTTCATCAGAAATATTCCATAATACAGGCTTAAAACACAGTGCAATTTTTTGTGTTCAGGAAAGGTCTGTAATCAAGCTTGAACCACAAGCTTTTTTGACTGATAGGACAAGGAGCAATGTCTTTAAAGTGAAAGAGCGTGGATTTAGATTGGATATAAGCAAGAAATTCTTCACAGGGCGGGTGGTGAGGCACTGGGACAGGTTGCCCAGAGAAGCTGTGGATGCCCCATCCCTGGGAGTGTTCAAGGCCAGGCTGGATGAAGCTTGGAGCAACCTGGTCTTGTGGAGGGTGTCCCTGCCCATGGCAGGCGGTGGGCTTTAAGGTCCCATCCAAACCATTCTGTGATTCTTACAATGGAAGTTGGGCGACAACTATTTTAATGCTTCTAAGAGTAGAGGAAATCAGAAATGTCTCCCATCAACCTGCTTTCCTTCCCCCCCCCCCCCCCCCAATGCCATAACCGTCAGATTTCCTTCAGACATAACAAGGTGGGATTAGAATTACTGGTCAGTTCTTTATCCTGCCCTTCCACATAGGAAGAAACCATTCTGCATGAGCTGGAATAATTAGCAAAAGAATTTGGACAATACAGTGAGGTATTACAGCAAAGTTAAGGCCCAAGTAAGTCACCTAAACAGATTCCAGTGCTACCTTGGTTTCGGTTTTGATGGTGTGTATGTTGTGCTTTGAGAAAGTTGTATGATTTCATTTCCATCACTGATGCACAAGATCAGCAACAACTTTGTGTTCAACCAACATCTTGGCAAGAGGAGGGTATTTTTCTTTCTTCTTATTTCTTTCCAAAGAAAAGAGCATAAATATGCTATACTACCTGAAAACAGCAGCCCAGATTCCTATCATATTGTGGTAGTGACCAATATCTTATGCATAAGCCTTAAGTATTCCCTCCCTTTTTATGCACTCTAAGCTTTTGGCCATTGAAAGCAAAGAGGTTTTGTGAGCTGAATAGTGTCTGGGTGGTCAATTTAACAACTAGCACCAGACCTAATCTCTACAAATTTTCTAATTTTTCTTTGTTAACTTACAGTTTAATTCCACAACACTGAGTGACAGTTCTTCCTACAAATTATGCAAATGGTGGAAAAGGCACTCTCCTTGTTTTAAGATTCAGGACTCCTTGCTGCTTGTGTTTAAAGAAATGACAAATACACTAGTTTTGTAGGATTCATGAAGAGGACAAAGGAAATATATACTTGCCTCGTTTTTTCCCCAGCTTCTTAAGCAACGTACACCTCCTACCACCACCCCTTTACATGAAGCCATCCGTGCTGGTTATCATTTTTGTGCCCTTGACAAGAGAACCAGAACTAATACAGCATTCAAGATGTGAAAATATTGTATTTTTATAGTTTCTTCCTTACAATGTCTTTGCTCTGTCAACTGTTGATGAGCGTTCCTCTGACTCTTTCTGAACATAGTCATGATGGCTCTAGATCTTTCCTGAGTGGCAGTAAGGAGCCTGGAGCTCCTGGTTGTGTTTTTGTGTTTGAAGTGGTCTTTCTCTAGCATGTATTAGCACTCAGGTATGCTGAGTTTTGGTTTTTTTTTCCCCAGGATGTTTTCTCAAGCAGTAGCTCAGTGTCATGAGATTTGGTTGCAGCATTGTAGCAACCATTGCAGCAAGTCTGATATGAGTTTCCTGCATAACTGATGTCATAAGTGATTTATCACATTTGTTTGTTGGCTCCTTTTTCCAGACTGCTTACAAACATCACAGAGCCCTTGCAGAACCCTGCTTCTTCCTGCCTCTTAGTCGTTTACATTCCCTCATGGATTAGTGTTTCTTTTTCCAGTCATGCCTTAATTTCCATAAGGTGATTTGATAATTTTGCCAAAAGCTTCTGTAAAAATGCCAGTCTGCTGTACTCATAGCCTTGTTTACATCTTCTTGGTTGTCTCCAGTAATTTTGGTAGATTATGTGATACTACTTGACTCCTCAAAAACCATGTGAATTCTTTCTCTCAAGTATTATTTTTAAGTATTGTTTCAAAGATACAGTGTACTACAGAAGGTTAGACTAGGCTTCTCTTCGGTCTGGAAAAGGAACAGCTGAGAGAGATGTTGAGTGTCTTCAACAGTGAAGTGTGTAGAGAGAAGTACTTGCTGTCCTTTTGAGGAGAAGGACTAGAATTTGCAAAATTAAATTAAGCAAGCAGATTTGTGGCAAAATAGTGGAGGGGGTACTTCAGCTATTTGTAGGTGATCTATGAAATTGTAATTCAGTGAATGCGTTAAGTTTACATGGGTTCTTAGAGCAGTTTATGTAGATAGCTATTTAAATGGATAGCAACTAATGGCTTGAAGTGCTTGAGTTGGTAACTGTTGGAAACTGGGAGAGTATTCCTATATGAGGCACCTGATACTGGTTGCTGGGGATAGTTTTTATTTTGCAAAAGGTTCCCTAGTCTGGGTTTGTCAGTTTGATCTGCCTGATAGAATTCCACAGGAATGTGAAAGATAAGTAGAGTTCTTGAAGTCATACAGGAGCAGCACTGCTCCCTTGATTAAATAGGGCTCTCATTTTACAAGATAAATGGTCTAAAGAAACATGGATATAGTATTTTTGGACCACTGTGTAAATAGTACACACTTGTATGAAAGTTTTGAACAGTACTTTTAAGGGAAGTTCACCTTGCAGTTAGTGCTGAGTTCACCTCTGTGCTGATGAGCCTGCACCTCGAATCATGTGTTCAGCTGGGAGCCCCTCACTACAAGAAGGACACTGAAGGGCTGGAGTGTGTCCAGAGAAGGGCAGCAGAGCTGGGAAAGGTCTGGAGCACAGTTCCTGTGCGGAGCAGCTGAGGGAGCTGGGGGTGTTCAGCCTGGAGAAAAGGAGGATCAGGAGACCTTATCGCTCCCTACAGCTCCCTGAAAGGAGGGTGTCGGTCTCTTCTCCCAAGTGACAAGCTGTAGGACAAGAGGAAATGGCCTGAAGTGGCACTAGTGGAGGTTTAGATTGGATATTCGGGAAGATTTCTTCACTGAAGGGCTGTCAGACACTGGAATGGGCTGCCCAGGAAGGTGGTGGAGTCACCATCCCTGGAGGGATTTAAGAGATGCGGGGATGAGGTGCTGAGGGACATGGTTCAGAGCTGGTACTGGCAGTGCTGGGTTAACGGTTGGATTTGATGATCTTAAAGGTCTTTTCCAACCTAAGGAGTGTATGATTCTATAATAATAAAAACAAACAAACACCACCACCCCACGCCATCTCACACAACACCTACCCCCCCACCCCCAAAAAATCATACCAAAATGCAATATTCAATTAGGAATATTTTGAGTATAGAAACAGTCAATTTTGTAACTCCCTATCTATTGTACAGGTAGTGAACACCAGTTTCAATTCCCTACTCTCTTCTCATCATCTGTGAATATACCCACTTTCTTTTGCAAGAAGTCAACTGATTTGGCTAATAAGTATCAATTTTATCCAGATACCACATTAACTCCTTTCCCAGGACATTCAGCCCATCTTAAGTAGAACAAAAACTGTTTCAGTACTTAGTTGTATGCTGTCAAACAAGGTGTTCTTTCATCATGGTCATTGTCATCTTGGGATTCTTACAAAGGCCGAAAGGAGCCGTTTGTGTGTAATTCAAAACAAGGTCTGTTCTCCTTTAATCCAAGAAAAACGTTTTGCTGGCATTGGAAGAACTGCCATGCCCTACGTAACATCATGTTTCCCAAGGATAATACTGTTGAGTATTGAAGTGCAGATTAGATGACTCTCTCCTGGTCTGGATATTATTCATTTCCTATCTGCCTGCTGGCTCTGCTCAGTAATACAGTTTCTACAGCTCTGCTTTCTACAGATTCCTGAGGAGGGGAAGTGGAGAGGAAAGTGCTGATCTCTTCTCCCTGGGATCTAAGGACAGGATGCATGGGAATGGTTCGAAGCTGCACCATAGAGGTTTAGACTGGACATTAGCAATCACTTCTTTACTGGGAGAGTGGTCAAACCCTGGAACAGGCTTCCTGGAGAGGTGGTTGATGCCCCAAGCCTATCAGTGGTTAAGGGATGACAATGCCCTTAACATGCTTTAGCTTTTGGTCAGCCCTGAAATGGTGAGGCAGTTGGACTAGATGATCATTCCCTTCCAACTAAAATATTCTACCAGTTTCCCAGCCAGAACTTGAACTACCTTATGTAGTTCCCACATCGCTCCTGAAATATGCTTTAAAATTCGCATCACTGGCTGATACTTTCATTTCTCTGGCAGTGAGGGAGTTTAAGCAATAGATTGCTAAACTGTTACGTGTAGAAAACTGCTATTTGATATCTCTCAGAATGCTTAGCTAAATACTGTTTGGGTTTTGCAGTTTGATACTTTTTATCAATTCTTATAAAAATTGTCAAACTTTCTCATTTTGACATTTCTTTGCGTTCCTTGGAGTCAGTGAAGCTCTAGTGTGGGATGTCCTCTCACCGCTTCTTTGATCCAGAGAATTTATTTAATGATGCTGTTACAGTCATGTTCTTCTTGCCAATCAGCTCCTTTTCTCCCAAGTAAGCCTTTGGCAATTCAGGAGGCAGTCTAAGCATACTTGGTCTTAGTTAAACTTACTGAACTAGTGATCATTAACGTCCATTTGCAGGTCTTATCTTAAGGTCACTTACAGAATGCTGACCTGTCGCATTCCCCATGTAGTGGGAACTGTGATATACAGTCTGGAAGGTACAGAACAGCTGCTTGTTTTTCTCAAATGCAATTGCTTGTGCTGAAGCCAAGTTCTGATGTGGGAACATTTGTCTTGGAGCAGTGCTAAGCATGGCAGTCTGTATGTGTTCTACGGAGAGGAGAGTCCTGTTGACCTCAAGTAATTCTCCATCCTTCAGAACAGTGTAGGAAAAATAGTTCAGTGGATATTTTAGCATGTTAGTTAGTAGGAGAGGTGGGGGTTTTTTAATACTGGAAATGAGAGGGGAAAAAATGCTCTCTTCTAACAGCACAGTACCAACTTTCTAACAAACTTTTTCTCATAGACTTTTGCAAGAGTTTTCCTTTCAATATTTTACTTGATGCATGAGGTGAGGGATCTGATAGGGCACGGCATGTGAGGGCTTGGCTGTTGATACTTCCAGTCCAAATACAGCCATTACTTCTGATCTTTGGTGACTCTGGAACTAGTTAGTTTTTGATATAGAACTGGAAAATCTTTCTGCTTTCTTTCTTAAAAGACTTTGCAGGTCTCTAATTTCAGCAGCCTAAGCTGTAACATTAGTCTGTCCCTTTGGAACAGACTAAATTTCTGTACCAGAAATTATTCCTGTGAGTTTGTTTTGATGGTATTGTAATCAGTATTTACAGCCTTACTATGTTCAGTGTTTTGCAGGCATAGGTAGGTGGGGGAAGTACTGTCTACAAAGGATTCTCAGCCCAAAAGAGAGCAGAGAATAGATAACTTTTTCAAGCACCTTTAATTCATAGCTGAAGGTGCTGTGTTCTTGTATGAAGTTATCTAGGAGAGCGTGTGTACAGTAATCACACGACCTGGGGACACAGAACAAACCTTCAAACTGTAAGGCATGTCCTAGAAATGTGAACATCTATATTTTACCCCCTCAAACAACTGCAATTGCAAATGACCTTTCTTTCTTCTCCAGCCATGCTGAGAATGTTGGAAGAGAACGCATTGTCGCTATTCTCTTCACATGCTCTGTGCAGTGAGCAAAGCTGTAAATGGGAATGTGATCTCTGCAGTTGTCCTTCAGAAAGGGAGCAGTGTAGCTGAGAACTGGGTCACTGTTAGTGCTTAGAAAGTTGGCCAAGCCATAGAGACAAGCAGCAATGTTGTTATCAGTGAAGAGGTACTAGAGATGCAGATTTTTAGATCATCATTTGTTGTCAACAGCAAAAGATCCTATGTAGTGCAGCGTACTGTGATCTCCTGGTTTTGTGCACTGTAAATACCAAATATGTTTTTGATGCTGCTAATCCTCATGGGTTCTCCCACATACTAGCATTGTTTCACAGTGCATTGCCAAGTACTACATGCTTCTCTACTGCCTTAGCCCAAGAGGGAGCAATGGTGTCTGGTGAATCTGCTTCACAGGAGGCAGGGGCCTTTCTGCCATCTAATACTGTAGTCTCTTCTATGTTAGAATCATAGAACAGTTTGGGTTGGAAGGGGCCTTAAAAGATCATCTAGTTCCAACAACCCTGCCATGGGCAGGGACACCCTCCACAAGACCAGGTTGCTCCAAGCCTCATCCAGCCTGGCCTTGGACACTTCCAGGGATGGGGCACCCACAGCTTCTCTGGGTAACCTGTCCCAGTGCTTCACCACCCTCTCTGTGAAGAATTTCTTCCTGATATCTAATGTCAATCTCCCTGCTTTCAATTTAAACCCATTACCCCTTGTCCTGTTGCTATAGGCCCTTGTAAAAAGCCCCCTCCTCCCCCCAGCTTCCCTGTTGGCCACCTTCAGGTACTGGAAGGTGCTATAAGGTCTCCCTGAAGCTTTCTCCAGGATGAACAAGCCCAATTCTCTCAGCCTCATAGCAGAGGTGTTCCAGCCCTCTAATCATCTCCGCGGCCTCCTCTGGACTTGCTCCAACCAGTCTATATCCTCCTTATGTTGCCTGTGTTAGTAGAGAAGTTTGATTATAGGGTGAGTGTGGAGGAATGCTGGCTGTTGGCCAGCATTTTTATATCATTACAGGCGTGTGTGGAGTCCCTTTCAGGTTTTTTGCCATTATGGGTCCTAAAGGGGTAGGATGGTGGAAGTTTCTGTTCCTGTTGGCAGCTAAGGGTAGAGATCATCTGCTTTGAAGGTAACATGAGAAAACAGCCTCTGAGCAGGATCTTAAGCAAACAGTCCCAGTCTATCCACTTCTCTAGTTGTTAGTGTCTTCCTGGCCTCATATCATGTTCTCTTAGTAGCTGCTTTGTTCATTTTGTAAATTATCTCTTTTTCTTATGGAGAAGTAAAGCTTGAAATGCCTCATGTCTTGTTAGATTAAGTCTTACTGTGTAAAAAAAAAAAAAAAAAAAGTTTTATATGGAATCTGCAGGAAAGAAAAGAAGATTATGGGATTTTCATATTTTCTTCAAAATAATTCTGCTTACATTTGTGTAGGTTTGGCCTGTAGCTCTAATAGACTATTAGCTTAAATATTTTGATACTATATTTTCCTTTCTTTGTTTTCCAGGGCAGGGAAACCGCCACCTGGCTTACATCTGGATGTAGTCAAAGGAGACAAACTCATTGAGGTATGAAAACAGTTGGTTTATGTATTTGATGTGTTGTATACATAGGCACCAGCAGTAGAACATTTCCCAGCATTTTCCATACATAAATATTTCCTTTCTCTCTCATATTCATTATTTTCAAATCAGTTTGGTTTACTCCAAGGCTGTCTCATACTGTGCAGTGCTTCCATCAGTTAGCTTCCAATTAGATGCCCTGTTTAAAGGGGTACAGAACTGTAATGCTCGGCTAGCAAACAATGACACTTTGATTCCTGAACACTAAACCTGTCCTAGTAAGAGAGAGAAATTTAAAATGTTTGTAAGGGAAACTCGATATGTTGCAGATCCTTATTTTTTCCAAACTTAATTTTGGTCCACAGCTGACATCTTGCTTCTACAAAATATTTATATAGGAGGTAGAAGGCACCTTATCTTAGGAACTTCAGGAGAAGAAACTTGAATAACATGGGGAAAGAAATCTGAAATACAAAAGAGTAAGAGTAAAAACTCTTCACTTTGTCCTGCTTGTTTGAGACACTTGATTGGTCAAGGGGTGTTTTGTCTGTTTTACAGTAAGGTTAACTGTATTTTACAGGATTGCCCTGTCCTACAGTATGAAAAACAGTATGATTTTTCATCCCATGTTCTGGATCTGCAAACAGTGTTGTGATTAATACAGATAGAATGAGTTACTTTTATTACAGCAAAGGAATTTGTCTGGTATATACCACTGCATTCTCTATTTAATACTTTGGGGTTTTACACTAAAAGTAGTAAATAAAAAAAAAAAAAAAGAGGCTTTTTAACATGGTTGACAGGGAGGACCCAAGCCAGTAAATGTATTTTAGCTGTGGAGAGATTCATAACTTGCAATTGACTGAAACAGAAATGTTTCTGGGCAGCAAAAGTTTGCAAATTTGAGCCAGCTTTTCTGAACAGAAACTTAGAAAATTAAGAACTCTGTTAGATCAAGAAAGATTTAAGTAGCTTAAAGTCTTGGCTGTTTTTTAAATGTATGCTACCACAGGAGTATCAGTACTATTAAGTTTAGTTCTAGACACCTTCTGGTGTCTTGAAAGAAAGATTTACTATTCAGAATTTGGTTTAGTTACCAGAATATGCTTTGCATAGGAAAGCAGGTGGAGATGTCACAAATAGGTATCTCACAAATAAACTTGTCTGTCATTATTACTGTTGGTTTTACAGACTGTTTTGAGAGCGCATTCTTACTCTGGATTTAAAGACACAGAAAATTGGCAGAACTAGTCTTGACCTAAAAGGAGATCTTTGCTCAGCCCTAATTTGAAAGGTTAGATACTAACACACTCATTGCATCTTCAAAGAAACTCATTAGTTCATACAAGACATGGCTGAGTTGCCTTATACTCACTACTCAGACTACATTCCTAGTAGACTCAGACTACTCAGACTACTTCCTACCATCAACTCTCTTGATAACCTAAAAGAGGTTCTTCTTGCTGTTGTGCAAAGCGCTTGGTAGTCCGCTATCCAAGTACTCCGAGGTTCAGTAGAGGATGTGATCACACAGGTTACAGAATGGCTGTAGAGTGGTTTTTTTAATCTCCTGAATATCTGAAGTTGGTGTCAATGTTACTTAGGTCAGTGAGGTACAGCTTGCCTGCCATTCAGTGTGTAATGTGTGCTGAATGCTGTGGCACGTGGTGACCAGACACAGGCACATGTGTGAAGGACAGAGGCCTGGCTTGCTATCTTACTTCTGTCCCCTGAAGAATCAGAAGAGCTGGCTTGATGGGCAAGTTCTAGCAGGCTGTCCCATATAGATGTATGCCTGCTTGTATAGTGGTTTTGTGGCTTTGCACACTGTATGCAGGGGATGACTTAAGTCCTCTAGACTGTGGTGGTTACATGAGATAATGTATTATGTAAGTATGGGAACGGTGCAACAAATTAACAGCATTTGAATGCCATCCATCTGTTCTCTTTTTGGTACATATGGCAAATAGTTACTCGATTTTGTGCCTTATGGTAGACAGCAGTAACCAAGAAATAACTTCTTAAATCTTGTGCATTACTGAGCACTTGATACTAACCGAGCCATCTCTATCCCAGGTCTTGTGCAGAGGCCTGAGATACACCTTGTGATTGCTGGGTCTGAAAAGTGCAACATTAAAATAAGCCATGAAGTGTTTAAGCTCAGTGTACAAAGGGAAACACTGGGTTATAACTCAGAGGCACAGAAAATTTTGGAAACATCTTGAAGTAAAGGCAATAATTCTATGATTTGTTGCAATAGTTTCAATTTATGAATTCGTTTGTGTCTCTGCAAGATTTCTTGAAATGCTGTCAAGTCAGAATGGTGTTGTTTTGTGTGTGACTGGTACAAATGAAAACTTATGGGATGCTTCTTTTGGTTTCAGTTGTGGTCAAGAATGAGAAATTGTTGGACTGATTTTTATGGTACTTGAAATCGTGAAATAACTGCTTTCGAAGCTGAGGACTGAAATGCGAAGTAATGAAGCAGTTTCTGGAGATCCACTCATTTGTATCAGTTGTGTTTACACAGGATTTGTTTTTTTCAAATGGACAAGAGCAAAAGGAAAAGTTAGTGCTGGTCTTTCTTACAACTTGGCATCATAAAATTCATTAGTACAAAGGTATTGAATTTGCAAAAACTTAGAGTACTGAACAGAATAAGTAAGGTGCTGCATGATATTGGACATAAATCCATTGTTATGACATTGAATCCCCAGAAAACCTAACCAGCATTTCTCAAAAGATGTATTGTAACACACACTATGGTATCCACAGATCAGTAGCTGGATGGAACAACTATAATCGTAAAGGAAAACACCAGTGAGACTGATGGAATGATAGGTGTTGATTAAGGCTTGCAGGGAAAAGCATAACAAAAGTATGCTAGCATGAAAGATGTACAGGGTGGAGATTGATCTGTTTACAGGTGGAATGGAAAACCAAATAATGTGAAATAATATTCAACCAGAAAGGACGGAGGAAACCATATACTAGTTTAAGCTCTTTATCAGTGGCTTATACTTCCTGGTTAATTCTGAGGCAAGGGTCTTGTGAAAAACAGCATTTGTAGAGAGAAGGAAAGTGATAATAAAGTAGCCAGGTGAGAGCAGAATCCAGGACGTTGTTTCGGTATATTGACTTATCTGAGTTTTCTTATACTGAGTCTTTGAGGTATGCTATCCCACCAGACACAAACAGACACATGGGAGATACCTGCATGTGTCTCCTGCAAATGTCCCCGTTGGAGGAAAATCACTTGCAAATGCAAAATGCAGGCCATTGGTCATCAAGTAACGTACTTGAAGGTGAATTGCTAATTAAGCTGTGATTCCTGTCTTATCAAACGAGATGACTTGCAAAGAAGATTTGTTTTATTTTTTGTAGTTAAAGTCTAAGTATTGGTGCTCTTGTGGATTTTTCTGCCAGCCTGTGTATCACTGAGGGTACTGGTGAGGTTATCATTCTGTTTATTTTCCCAGAACTTCTTGAAATTTACTCTCTTGTAGTGCTGATTGAAATTGGTCAGTTGGTTGAGAAATTACTTGGTTTAGTAGTAGGTGTTGAGAGCTGATGGATGTGTACACAGCTTGATCACCTAAATCTTGTTATTTTAAGAAAGCAGACCAAAAAAAGTAACTCAGTAGATTTCACAAAGCATTTACTGTCTTGAAATTAGGCTTAAAATATATACCTTGAGAATAAGATATTAGCAGTTTCTTACCTAAGGGACTAATTCAAAAAAGCTGTCATGATGTATACTAGTATGGAGCTGAATTGTTCAATTAATTCTTCTAGTGACACAAGAGAATAAACATACAGAAATAAATTAAATACTTACTACTGAATGCCAGATTATGAGAATTTGCAGCATGGGGACTGAGGAATGTTCAGCAGAATAACGAGAAATCCAACCTAGAAAATGTAGAACACATATGGGAAGGTGAAATCTGAAAAAAATATGGGGAAGTGAAATCTGAATTCAGCAGTTAGAAGCCTTGATGTTTGTAATTGGTGGGCAGGTGAATTAAAAAAAAAATAATTGCAAGATGACTGGTAGTAGAAAAAAAGATCTGTGTGATTTTTTTTTTTTAAGCTTGCAGATAAGGTAGAGGAATATAAATTATATGTCTTATTCCAGGCTGTTTCATTATTTTTTGTATGACTTGGTAGTGCAACAGAGTAAGTAACTGTGTAGCAGCTCATGGTGTCAGCCATTCTGATAGCTCAAAAAACCCCAAGCCAACTACCAGTAACTAGTCTGATACATTAACTCTTTCTAGCTGAGCATGTGGCTTATACAACTGGCAAAACTGTGGAGCAACCAAGTAATGGACAGGAATGCTGCAGCCAGGAGCGGGGGGCTCCTTCTTCACCACCCCGTCCTAGTGCATATAATCCATTGCCTCACTAAAGCCAGCTGGGATACACACCTGACTGAAGGCAAACTGATTCAGTCCACTAAAACAGAAGTACACTAGCATAGCAAAAAAGTGCTTTGCAGGCTGAAAACTTGGCTCAGATGTGTGGCAGTGCAATTGAAGAGAGGATTGTATAGCTGGGAATGGAAAGGAGAGGGGAGAAATCCTTGTGCTTTAGCAGGCAAAACATTAATTCAGCTCAGACCATCTCACGAAAGCAAGGCTTTCTTGAAGAAACATCTGGGTTTTTTCCAATGAAAAATGTATCATCAGCATTCCTTTTATCATGCTGTTGAAATATTGTGTGGGCTTTGGTAAATGTTTCAAAAAGCAGAAGCCATCTGTTAACAAATCTGTATTGCATTGCCAGCCTTTGACTTGTGCAGCTGGAAGCAGGAAAGCAAAGGTTAGATCCAGATCTTGTGATACAGTAAGAAAGAAGGCTGCACTGCTTAGGTACTTCAGCATTCAGGTGCAAGGAGTTCCTTTTCAACAACATTGTTAATAGAAATATGCTGTGTACACTGTAGGACTGTGTCAACATGTTCCTCTGCTTTTCAGCGATGGTATGTAACATAGTACAGTATGTAAGATGTTGTTTGAAGAAGAGATGTGGGTGAGTTAAGAAGAAATGCCTAAAATTAATAGCTTATTTGAATAGACTAATATGGATTCACATCACAATACAATTTAGTATGGTTTTACATCTTTATTATCATAGAATCACAGAATGATTTCGGTTGGAAGGGACCTTGCCATGGGCAGGGACACCCTCCACTAGACCAGGTTGATCAAAGCCTCATCCAACCTGGCCGTGAAGACAGCCTGGGAGGGGGCATCCACAGCTTCTCTGGGCAACCTGTCCCAGGGCCTCACCACCCTCTCTGTGAAGAATTTTTTTCCTGATATCTAATCTAAATCTCTCCGCTTTCAATTTAAACCCATTACCCCTTGTCCTGTCACTACAAGTTCTTGTAAAAAGTCCCCCCCATCTTTCTTGTAGGCTGCCTTCAGGTACTGGAAGGCTGCTATAAGGTCTCCCTGGAGCCTTATGATGGTCTGAAATGTCCTGTATGTCCGTTGCTGTACAGAAATACAATTTTGATGTTCTGGATTGGACTGGAGGTCACCTAGCATAGATTCCTGTCTTAGACAAGGCACACGGTCATCTGCCTCAAGGAATGTGTAAAAATCATTGGGAGCAGAGGTGAGCATGGATCTCTTGTATGAGACAGTCTCATGCTTTGAAGAGTTATTGTCTCTTCCAGGCTCACTTGTATTGACTGTTAAACAAGGGAATAACTAGGACTCTTCTATATTCAGCTGTTACAGAAACGCAAATATTCTTTGTAAAATCGTATTGAACAGTGTCAGACCAAACTGAAATACTGATTTGATGTTGATGCTTTGTTTTGAATTTGCTCTGTTTATTCATGTTCTTGAATTTTTTCAGGAAGATCCAAAAGGTTATAGGAGTCTAATATGCTTCTCTGTTTGATATTCTACCTCAGAAACTCATCATTGATGAGAAGAAATACTATCTCTTCGGGAGAAATCCTGATCTGTGTGATTTTACCATTGACCATCAGTCTTGCTCTCGGGTCCATGCTGCCTTGGTCTATCACAAACATCTCAAGAGGGTTTTCCTCATAGATCTAAACAGCAGTAAGTAGAGTGGCATTTAACCAGATAGAAGTATACAACAGCTTAAACATTTCTGAATCTGAGACACTTTTTCCTTTTGTTGTTGTTGTTTGCACTGTGTGGATAGATGACTATAATCTGAGTTGGCATCCTAGTGAAAGACTGGCAAGAGTTAGAAGCAAAGGAGTGTTTGCTCCCATCAGCTTACATCTGCTTCGTTTGGTGATTAAAATAACATTTCTAGACTCTTAAGAAGCTAAGGGAGACAAGTGAGTTGGCCTTCCCTTCACAATTTTAATGAAGCTTTATCTTCTGAGGGTGGTTTCCCCAGATTGATCTAAAGCCTGACATACTGTTTATGCCAGAGGGAATGATTCCAGGCATGGTATATTGGGACCTACAAGAATCCAGAAAGTAAATGGCGTTTGTCATTTATTTCCATGACTTTTTGAGGACTTTTGTGTGTTATCTTTGTGAGATGGTGCATAAAATGCACATAGCTAATGTTTTCAGCAGCTATGTTGTATCTCAGAGCATCCGTGTACAGTTTCTGATCTTCTCAAGACTTGATTTTGAACACTGTTAGCCCAAGCTGATGATTAACAGACTATTTTGCATTTTGATGTTCTCAGCACATGGCACATTCTTGGGTCATATCCGTTTGGAACCTCACAAACCCCAACAGATACCCATTGACTCCACAGTTTCATTTGGAGCTTCTACACGGGCATATACTCTGCGAGAGAAGCCTCAGACACTGCCATCAGCAGTTAAAGGAGATGAGAAAATGAGCGGTGATGATGAAGAGCTCAAGGGCTTGCTGGGCCTGCCAGAGGAGGAGACAGAACTTGATGTGAGTACGATGGCACGCTGCACCTAGATGGCATTTCCAGCTAAACAGGTATCATTCCCCAGTTTGCTTGGGCTCAGAGTCTCAGCTTCTTGGCCTCGAAGATAGTCTGAGGTGTATTCTGCTGGCAGATGCACAAACTGTCTGTTCTGCCATGATAAGCCTGTGATCATGCTGCTTTCCAGTATCAGTGACCTAATCCTACTATTCCAATGGTCTTCTCACCAAGACTTGCTAGGAGCATACATGCTGTCCAACGAACATTTCCCTGGGTCAGGGGTGATTTCCCATGCTGTTCCCCATTGCCAGATAACAGTGAATGTTGCCCTGCTTCCTGCAGTTAGCTAGTGAAGAGGGAGAAGGCAGTGTGTATGGCATTCACAGGTTTGAGGTTGGAAGGGACCTCTCAGGATTATCTAGTCCAGCCTCCCTGGTCAGGCAAGGTCAGCTAGAGCAGGTTGCCCAGGATTGTGCTTAGTTCTGAATATCTTTGCTGAGAGAGACTCTGCAACCTCTCTGAGCAATCTGTTGCAGCACTGGGAACTCTTTTTCCCAGGGGTCCAAAGTTGAAGCTAAACAGTGTGATGTGGTCTTCTGATATGCACAATCATGTGATTAAATCATGTATCATGTGGTACACTAGTTCCATAAACTATTTTGTCTCCAAATCTCTCATTAGAACCTGACAGAGTTTAATACAGCCCACAACAAAAGAATTTCCACGTTAACCATTGAGGAAGGGAACTTGGATATTCAGAGACCAAAGAGAAAACGGAAGAACTCCAGAGTGACATTCAGTGATGATGATGAAATCATCAATCCGGGTAAGTAGTTGGTTTAACGTTTAGTTGATGCTTTTAAGACTCTCTTTCCAGTATTCTCACAGGGATTCCTCATAGTTGCCTATGGATAAGCAGAACAGAAATTTGGCACTCAATAATTGACATCTGCTCTTTCAGAGAAGCTGCCACATGTCTCACTCAAGTTTTTGACCTCTCTTTCTTTTTTACCTGTAAAATAACTGCATGATTTGTGCAGGGTAAGAATATCACACTCAGTTTCATTCTTCAGAATCCTGTCAGATATTGTAAAGGTCTCATGGGCCCAAAGGGAGGAAAGTGTTTTAAATTTTTTGCCTTCTTTAGAATCTAAATGGGAACTGAACTTGGTTTTTTATGTGTTCCTTAATGCCTTCCTTACCTGTTGCCTAATCGATATTTGTCTTGAGCTCAGAGGTTTTTTGCTACTTGTCTGCACATCTGAAACAAGTAATTATAATTCAAAACGATGCTTCTGACCATGTATCCTATTCCTAATTAGTCATTTTTCTCCCTTAGCTGTTTTAAATTAATGGCAATGTTATTTTATATGGATAATATTCCTAATGAGTATGCATTTGAAAGTATAGTCTGGATCTAGTTTCATCTGGCAGTGCATACTACCCAGAATAACTGTTTTGACTTATAAGATTATGCGACTTAGTGCTCAGAGCATCCTCATGTAAACAGCAGCCATTCACATTACAAAAAGGTTTTTTTCAGTTTCAGACCCTATGCTGAATTCTTCTGATTCCTTTTTCAAGGTACCCCAAGGGCTGCTGGGGCTAGCTGTTGTGCCTTTGAGCATGTGCGTGCCTTGTCAGCAGCAGCTTTCAGCCTGGAATTCTGGTCCAATCAGTGCAAACTGACCATCCATTTGTCCCTTTCCCCATTCTCTGGGGGAGTGGAAGCCTTTCTTAACAGTATCTGATGAGGCCACCTCGAGCCAAAGCCACTAGGTGTCCCCTTAGCTCTGCTCTTTATTTGGGCTTGCTTGTGCTTACTGAGAACTACTGGAGTGCTGACTTTGAGAAGGTCCATGTACCAATTCTTCATATAAAGGTTCCTTCACCTGACAAATGTTCTATCTTTCTCTGTATTCTTCCTGAAAGCTTTACTGTTCTTGCCTTTATAGAGGACGTGGACCCTTCTGTTGGGCGTTTCAGGAACATGGTACAGACAGCAGTAGTCCCTGTTAAGGTACAGAGTAACTCCCGGCTTTCTAATTAATACATTACATTGATGAACTCACTTTATGAATCACATCTTAGAAACATAACCTATGGTGGAAATGTTTTATTGTTAAGCAAAAGTCATGTTGATGCTTCACAGTTGTCTTTTAGCAGATCTGACCATCTCCTTTCAAATCCAGCTTTTCTTTAATAATGCATGTGATCAATGGCAATGGTTTTTTTTCCTCCCAAAAAGAAACTCTTTCCAGAAGTTCCGTGTGATAGTTCTAGGCATCAGTTAAAACTGTGGGAGGTGTGGAAAATAAAAAGTAAAAATAAGAGGTGGTTTGTTTAAATACTGTAAGTGCTATTAATTTCACAATGTTGTCTACTAGACCTGGCAGAGTTTAGACTTTGCTTCAGGATGAGTGTGTTGGCAGTGCTGTATTTAATTTGAGTATGCTAGGAGTAGGGAAGATTGGAAAAACTTCATGGTAGCTAAGCAACAGTGTAATAACAATTGTGCCTGTTGCTGGTATATACTTAATGTATGTGGAAAAAAATTATTCTGCATAAGCCCCAGATTGCAGGAGAAGATTCAAATGATCAAGAGCTAGACAAAATCACCCAAGTGATCTAGAAGTTGCAGTTTCTTACTGTTGGGGAAGCAGTGTCTGTTGCTGACTAAAGACCTACTTGGTCTGGTGTTCAGGACAGCCTCAAGACTGGCAAGCATGAACAGGAAGTAAAGAGATGCTCAGACCTGATCCAAGTTAAACCTTAGCTTCAACTTCTGTCATTCCTTCCTGCATTGTGTGCTTTTAAGAGTTTATTATTAAGTAGTTTTCAAGGAAAAACAGAAAAAATCTTGTAGGACATGGTCTGTTACCACTTTATATGTGGCTGGTCGAGGTGCCCTTTTGGATATAATGACATTGCACCCAGTTTAAATAGCTTGCTTATTTAATGTATTTTTAATAATTCTTTAAATACTTCCATCTACAGAAAAAACGGCTGGAGAATCCAGGCTCATTGACCACAGACGATTCTTCATCACGACGCATGCAAAACTTTCCCTACAGTGGAGGATTATATGGTGGTTTACCTCCAACTCACAATGAGGCAGGTTCCCAGTCGCATGGCGTCCATGGGACAGCACTCATTGGTGGTCTGCCAATGCCCTACCCCAATCTTGCCCCAGATGTAGACTTGACTCCTGTTGTACCCTCAACTGTTAACATGAACCCAGCTCCGAACCCTGCTGTCTTTAATCCTGAAGCTGTGAATGAGCCCAAGAAGAAGAAGTATGCAAAGGAGGCATGGCCTGGCAAGAAGCCAACCCCTTCCCTACTGATCTGAGTTGGGTTTTGTTGAGAGAGTGTGGGAGTTACGAACTCCAGAAACTGTATATGTGTGGTATCGTCTTTTTAAAATTTCAGTGTCCTAACCAGATGTAATGCCAAGATTGGAGAAATGAAGTATCCTGCAAGTGAAAGATCTGTCTTCAAACATTTTTATGTCTGTTTAAAACAAAAAAAATACAGCTCCCATCTTCTTCTGAACCAAAATATCTGGCAGCCTTTCCTTAGCCATTACTGTCCCCAGAGGTTTTTTACGCCGAATTTCAATCCATAAATTGAAGGGGCAGTGTCATACAGTTTAATTATCATTTATGGTATGACCCTGCGAATCCATGTATTTAGGTGTCATGCTTACTGTGAGTAATGTTCCTGCTGGACTTGCCTGTAGCAGGTCAGCTGTATCAGCAGTAAATGTTTGTGGGGCCAAGCCTTTCAGAAATCCCATTGGTATAAGTTCTAAAATTTGCAAAATATATGTCAGCTTTTATTTTTTTACATTTTTAAAATGCCACCAATGTGGGGCATTGTGTTTTTTGTTTTGTTTGGCTACAGCTTGTTTTAATTTCCACCTAAAACACTACAGCATCCCATTAGTTCAAGAGACCATGGAGTTGAAATGGACAATAGGTGGGCTTCCTTAGCTGTGTTCCAGTATTGTACAATGGAGTGCTGTGTGGATGGATAAAGGGGTGTACAGGTGGATGGATCTGAATTTGTGTGGGTGCTACTGCAGCATCTGAGCATGGCAAGACTAGAAGCATTTCACTGGTGGATGGGCACTGTCTACACTGTACAAACAAGAAACAGCAAAGTAAGTGTTGACTCTCCTGTGGTTAACTAAAAGTGGAGTTAACACAGAGAACAGTTTATTTTAAATTTGGTGGCCCTTTTAACTTAAATAGTTTTCATTTTTATTTGCAAATGGAACTTCTGAGCTTACAGTATATGTGAGATGCAACTAGACATACATAAAAATGAGCAGCCATCAGCAGTGTCAGAGGACTTGCATGTTTAACAACTAAAACCACAATCTGCACACTATTCTAGCTGCTAGTAATGGTGGGTGAGAATTTAGTGCTGCCTAAAGCTAGACTATGAATTCTCAGTAGAGAATCCGCCCTGCCTTGAATAAAGCCATGCAAAAGTTTTCATAATATAGTTTTTGACTATTTCATCACTTTTTCCCATTGAATAAAATGAGAAGCTTGATTTGGATTGTTGCTGTAGCCCTTAAAATCCTTAGTTTTAAATTACAAAATCTGACTCACATGTAATCACATGCTATGTCTTTTCTTTATACAAGGTAAGGCCAGAGCTCTTATTTTTCTTAGGTTTACTCTCCATTTTTTTACATTCTCTAATGCAGTTCAGCTACATAGTCACTCTCCTTCGTTTGGGGGATTTCTCCAGGCAACGTGCACTAAAATGACAGTAGTATACCCAGCTGTTCATTGTGTACAGTACTGTAGCTAAGCAGTGTAGTAAAAATCTGATGATTGCTGGAGCAGTGCTGTGTTACAGTGCATCTGGTGTGCTGTATGCACTGGGCCTGTTTTGGACAGATGCTCCAAAATCTGTGTGACTTCTGCGTCTGCAGAGTGATTGCTTCTATACTGTTACTGACTTAAAAATGAGCTCATAGCTGCCCCATTGCAAGAGTAATAGCTTGTTCCCCTTCCTGCACCATCATATCTAGCTCAAACTGTTGTATGGATGAATACCGTACCTCCTCCATGATACGGTTGTGCCGCTCTGTGTTTAGTTGCTATTAAATATGATTCAGTCCTCAGACGCTTTGCTTCCAAACACTCCATGCTGACTGTTAAAAACCTTCTCCCTTTATTTTCAGGTTTGCTTCTTTCTGGTATGTAGAATTTTCTTTTTCCAGTCAGTCTGCTTTATGAAGGCAATTCTAGGTAAAACTAGTTAGTGCAAGTAAAAGTTGAACAGATTTTCTTCTTTTTTTTGATGTATTGGGTTGTTTGGTTGAGTTTGGTTTTGGGTGGGTTTTTTGGGGTTGGGGGCGGGATGTTTTGGTTATTTTGCAAGTGGCGCTCTGCAAGATTTTTCTTGAAAAGGGAAGCTTTACTATTCATTGTTTTTTAAAGTTCTTCTCCTTGCTGGGATTGAACAAGCTCTTATTATTTTAGAGCTTAGGGGCCATAGCTGACCAGTACAGGAGGGGACAGTATAACATCTAGGGGCATTGTACAGAAGTTTGTACACTTGTGTAATATGTAATAGGCCTTTTCACACTTTCTTTTGAGCTTTTTACCTGTAACCTTTACTACGTTGTAAATTAAAATGCAGATTTTGCCAGTTTGGAGAGTGTAGTGTGTTCGTTCCCAGTCTACGCCTATGCAGTTGGGACTGTACATTGTTTTGTGGCTTACTGAAGGATTTCTGTTGTGGCAGAGTGCAGCTGTTGTTGCAGATCTGGTTCTTAGTAGCTGGCTCAGGCTGCAGCTCTTAAAGCTGCTCCAGCTTCTTTGCTTGTGACTGCTTTGCTGCCTTGTGCTGCAGTGTATTGCACTTTTGCACACGAATTTTAACTTGCTGTTAAAATTCCCTTACCTTTGTTTCCTGAGTGAAGTTTTATCTGCTTCTGGCATAATCCTCTCTGCAAAAGTTATGCTTCAGAGCCAACTTTGCTCTTATTGTCCAGCTTGCTGCCTCTGACCTATAGAGTGGCCATGGGCAGTCTAAATGCACTTTCTTTGTCACACTCTGGAGCTCGTTGTAAGCTCACTGGGGAGAGCTGTAGTGAAAAACAGTAAACTGGGACCTGATTAAAAATAACTGTGGTGCCTGCAGTGTAGGGTTGAGAGGGATTCCCAAACTTTGCTGAATTTAGTAATATTTAGGCTATAGATTAATATATCGTCTCAATCCAGCAATATCCTTTGAGCAGCTGAGGCAGTTACATTTTCATTACTGTGTGTCAGCAGAAGGCTGAATCTTAACAATCCGTGTGCAAGCTGCTGATCTGCCATAGGTAGAAATAGTAGAGGTTAACTTTGTGGTCTGATGTTTTAAGTGTTGGTGTGGTTAGCAGTTACCTCCCTGTATTAAAAAGGAGTCAGCTTGCATGATAATCTAAAGCACTCTGCAATATGGAATGCAGAGATGGATACAAAGAAGTGAAGAGTTTGCAGCTAAATAGATGATTAAGCTAAAGAATAATGGCGGTGTCTTCCAGGAACATCTGTCCTTGCAGTATTCACCAGATCGTCACCATTGCCCTCTTTTAGTTTTGAAATACAAAGTGCAGCACCCAGCAGACATCCCAAGAGCTAGTAATGAGCTGACAGAAGTTGTTCTATTCCCAGTGTGCTGTGCAATAAGGTACTGATGTGATGACATGCCTAAAAGAATGACTTCTTGGAGAGGAAGGTGACTTCTCCCTGAGGCCTTTTAGGAGAGCAGGAATAGCTTCCCGTGCAGAACAGCTGAGTATGCCAGCTGAAGTGTGCGCTTGTGCAATTATAGCAAGTGCTTTGAAACACTCAGTGGTATGGGGAAAGTCCACAGTAGAGGGTTGGGCTGGCAGACACGGCTTAGGACAAGCCAAAGAACTGCAGCTGTGTAAGTACTGCTTCTGGTCATTCTGATATATCTTGCCATGGCCCAAGTTGCTTACTGTCATCTTTCAGAGACACCCAGATGGGGAGCTGCTTGCATATGTGCTGACCTTTGAGGAACTGACCAGTAATACTGGACTAACCTAACAACTCTGGTCATGGCTGGTCATGGAGGCTTTTCTGAGTCATATCTTGGCTGTGATGAGTCATTTCCTGCCTGAGGTTCCCCACCTACTTCTAGATATGTCAGAGGTCTTCCTTTCCTTGAGCCTGGAAGAAATGGAAGCAGCATTTTTCCTGTAAGCAGTGGTGTGTTTATGCCCATATCACCCTGGGGCAAGTCCTTTCTGAAAGGAGGTGCAACCAGTTTTCTCCAATATTTTTGTAAAAGTACTAGTTTTAAAACTTCCGGAGCTAGCAGGAGCTTGTTCTCTGTTAACCTCTCCCATATAGGCTTACCAGAGTGCTCAGTTACTTTGTTAACAATTTCAGGGTTCAGTGAAGATGAGAAAGAGCCTGGAAATGGGCTGTTTAGACAGTGGTTCCACTGCCTGCTTCAACTTGGATACTCAAGAGTAGCTCTGATAATCCTTGCATATTGACAGGTCAGAGAATGTGCTAAGCTGCAGGGAGCATTAGAAACCTTTAGGATGAGGTTGGTTCAGGCTGAGACACCAGCTTTGCTTGGATCCTAGCAGCTGATGTGATCCCCTGACTTCACATATCTTCTGTGCTTGTCTGCCTGGGGCCCTAGTTGTGGGATCACAGTTCCTGCTTCTGTTAGAGGGGCAGTGACCTCCTGCATTCTGTAACTGCAGGCCCCCAGCTGCAGCCAAACAGCAGCAAAGTTTAGGACTTTGACAAGCAGTGAGGATGACTTGAGGACTGTTTAAAAATCTGTGAAAACTCCAGTTGTCTGTCTGATGATGTCCTGCAAGGCAATTTCTTTAGCAATGTTTGTTTCCCCCATTGAGTTTGGACAGCCAAAGATCAAGTAGACAACTTTGCTCCCTAAAGCTGTTCATGGTTGATGCAATATTTTTTTTTCATCCCTGTGACCTGAAGTTGGCTTGTTCAAGGCTTATTCCTGACTTCTCCATGGAAGTTTTCCTCTGTCCTACAACACAGATCATCTGCATATCCCTGAGCACCTCTCGTTCACACACCACATGAAGGAAGTGGAGACTAAGTCCTGTGAGTAGGAGGACTGGTACAGTGAAGGGTGCTGAAAGCTAAACATTTTGCCCCTCTGAGCCAAGGAATGCTGTCCAGAGGCCAGGGTAATGGCCAAAATGGGCAGAGTAAGAAAACGAATATCACAAGCCCAGGTGAAAAGTTTGAAAACCAGAAATAAATAGTAATAAAATCTCTGATGCCTTGTGTGGCCAAATGGTACCCTGTGGGTGAGAATAGGAAACCAGTGGTGTGTTTTCCCAGGAGCTCTGTCTACCAGTTATCGCCTGAGCAGTAGGGACATGACACAACATCGTCAGATACCTCACACAAGATCTGCCAGCAAGGTCAGTGATAGCTGAAATAACGCATGGGAACATCTCTTCAGCAGCTTCTTCTCTGCCGAGACACAGCACAGCGTGAATGTTTCGGAGGAGCTGTTACACTACAGAAAGAGCTCTGCTTTACATGCAGCACTTGTTTGCTCTTGCTTTGTTATGCTTAGTCATCAGCCTAGGAGCAC
The DNA here is from genome assembly GCA_027574665.1 of Rhynochetos jubatus. NCBI lineage: Eukaryota > Metazoa > Chordata > Aves > Eurypygiformes > Rhynochetidae > Rhynochetos > Rhynochetos jubatus. The sequence goes on along the minus strand of CM050672.1, from coordinate 1,201,364 downwards.
TGAAACTTCATGTCACTTAGATGAATCATTTACTGTGTCTTCATTGCTTCCTCATGAGTTGTGTGGGGTTTTTTTGGGGAGGTGTGACTATCCAATTCCATGAATAACCAGTCTCTAGTAAAAGGACGATTTCTGCCCAGTGTGTCTTTTGCAAAAGGCAACTGTGTGGAACTGATAATAGCCCTCTGACTAGTGGCAGTTGCAAGTCAGAGGTTTTTCCTCATTTGATATCACTGGGCCCATCTGTTAGATGTTTCATTTTTCTTATCTCTTAACAAGTTTACCTCAGTTACTCAGTATGCAGAACACAACTAGTTGTACTAAGATGTAGGCTTTGCAGTTGCTTGCTGCTGAACAGAATCCTGGTCAAGACCATTACTCATGCCTAGTTCACTATTTAAATTTCTGCAAACCATTTCCAACTAATTTTTCGCCTGTATTTGTCCATTATGTTACCAGTGGGTGTGTTCTGCTCTGTTTGGGCAAATGCACAACTGAAGGGGGGAGGGGAAGCAATTGCATTGTTCCCTGGCTCACTGCACAACGCAGAAAGTGGCAACTTCCTCTGATGCAAGTCCCCTGCTCCTACTACTGTCCATCCTCATCTGTGTTGTTAGAGTCCCAGCAGGGTAAGAGACAAAACCACTGGCTTCTGGCTTTCCCATCACTCTGTGCTGTGCTCCATAGTGGTACATGATTACTTGAAGTAGGGGGAAAGGATCTTTTTGCAGAGAGATACCATCTCAGTTGGGACCTGTATCAGTCATTGACCTTGGAGAGCATAAGGACATGTCTTGTGTAGTGAGAGATGATGCTGGGTTAGCCTTAGCACGGAGCTGGGTAGTAAACAGCAGGGAAGTACCTGGGAGCGTCTGCAGGCATGCATGAACAGTATCATCAAGGTGCTGTACATGACCCTGCAGTGCCATCAGGACCCTCTGCTATTGACATTCCCTGTTTCTTGGCCTTTCTGCTTCACAGCTACTCTGGTCTTGGCAGTGGGCTGGGTCTTGCTTCCTAGGGCAAGCAGTTTTATCGCTTGGTGCTCAGCTTTCTTATGCTGCATGTGCTGCTGAATTGGAGCGTCTCTATATGCTGCCCTGCTGTCATAGGGGAGCCCTCTGAAGGGAGCACCTGCTGGGTAGGCAAATTCAAACTTTGTACTCAGAGAGGCAGAGATGGTGCTCACAGAGTACCCTCAGTCCACGGACCGTGTGTCTAGCCTAAGCTATGTTCATATCAGGCCATGGGTGGCTGCTGTGGAAGTGTCTGCTATGAGAAAATAATGGTCTTTCCTCAGCCCCTGCAGAGTGCCTGCTTGCTGTGGGGAAGTGAGGGCTGTTTGTGGAAGGGGTGGGCTGGTTTTGTTTAGCATGTGAAATAAAGCAGCAGTTCTCAGGGCTCTGCTGTGGCTGGTCTTGTCCCTCACAGGCAGAGTGTGCAGGTGGGCACCAGCCTTGTGGTGAGCAGGAGGAAGTGAGAATGTTCCACCCATTTATACACGTCGGTACTTTGGCTGTGTTCAGGATGACAGAGTCCTGATGGGTTTGCTGCTTTTCTTCCAACAGCTGCTCTGTTCCCAGAGGCATCCTGAACCTCATGGGTCTGCTGCACATGCTTCTGGGTAGCTGCAAAGCAACAACCTCCTTCACCCATCCCCTCATGAAATCAGGCTCAAGGCTGGGCTACCAGAAGAGGATAGCAGGCATCAGCCCCTTGACCCCTAGTGAGCTGTCTTGAACATGTGTCTGTCTCCTCCCCTTTCCTTGCACTCTTCCTTGAAGAGATGCTGCTTCCTGCTTGGCTCTGACCATGGCCAAGTCTTGGCTCTTTGCTGCTGAAGCTCAGCAGCCTGGAGAGCTACCCCTAGAAGCCTCTTTCAGGCAAGAGCCAGTGAGCTTTTGAGCTGACCATGATTGCTGCCTATGGCTGTGCTCATTGTATCTGTGTGTCCAGGGCTGGGACACCTACATGACCCCTTTTATTTTTCCAGACTTTCCATGGAGAATTGCACATTGGGTTTGCACTCAGCTGCCCTTTCACAGCCATGCTCTGAAGCTGGGGTATCACCATTCCCCTGTATCACTCACCTGCCTTGGGAATTGGGGGTTGCTGGCCTGGAAACACCCAGCAGCATCTCAGAAATGTGTCAGCGAGCAGAGGTCTGGGGAGCTGCACTAGCACTGTGTCTTTCCTCTGTGCCAGCTCTGCTCAGTGTTAGGTTATCATGTGTTTCCTGGGAGGAAACCTCAGCAAAGAGCAGACCGTCTTTGGTATCTTCTCCAACCACAACTAGCTTGTTGCATGCTGAACCGTGAGCTGCTGAGCTGTCCAGTTCAGGCCACTGCAAGTTTCTGGTTCCTGAGGTGAGCTTTTACTTCTAGATGTTTTTCTATGACTTGACTTTCAAACTAATCCCTTTTGTTCCCTATCCTATTCCCATTTTCTCCAGACTGGTAGCAGAGCACAAGTATGCAGGAGTGGCTGTAGCCAGGCTTTTCTGTTTGGAACTAGACCAGCACATCAGCTAAGGAAACTCCATTCTCTTCCCGCAGCTGTGAATGTAGGTCTCAGTTGTACCAAAATCCACACCCTGGTTTGCCAGGGATGCCCACCACAACCACAGTCACCTGTTCCCTCAGAGAGGCCCTGCCTCTGGGGTTTCAGACATGGCTGGTTCTTTAGGACTGGCTTGGGAATGGAGGAATAGATACTTGGTATGCAAAGACCTTTGCTCTTGGCTGTTCAACTTACCCTGTGGTAAATGTGTTCAGCTTCTCCCTGGACTCTGCTTTAGAGCAGCAAAACACCCCCAGAGGGACAAACTCTGCAGGTTTGTGAGCTTCTCCCTGCTATACTGAGTTTCCTGACCTCCCATGGTTAGCCTGGTCCTGCCCTTCAGGGATTCTTGGCATTCATTGATAACAATAACATACACTTTTTTCCCAGCTATTGGTACAAAGGATATTTCTCCTAGGTCTTATGTCCCATTCCCATTTCATGATGATAAAGCTGATGGCATCTAAACTCTGCTGCTTGGGCTCTTTCACCCACTTCAGCTTCATTCCTCTAGTTCCACATGGGCCTGTGCATTGCTGCCCATCTGTAAATCTAGCAACATCCCATCAGCACTGGCTCGGCATTTGTGCACCTCCTGCAGCAATGCTGACCCTGGGACAGCCTGTCCAGCTGGAGAACAGAGCTGGCATCTTGCAGGTTCCCCGTAAGGGGCTGATAGGTGCAGTTCCCATATCTTTTCCCCTATATCCTCAGTCTTAAATGTGCTAACCCTAACCCACACCTGTGCTCTTGCTGTGCAGGACTAAGACCGGTCGTGGCTCACAGATCAAGGGAAGCTATCCATGCTGCCTGCACCGTGCTTAGTAGACCCAGTGTTGAATCCCAAGTTCGAGAAGAGGGATGTGGGAGAGGGATTGCCAGTGGGCGACCTAGATGGTCATGGGGCTGAGCACACAACCTACAGGGTGTGTTTATGGGAACTGGGCTGGTTTTGTCTGGTGAAGAGAAGGGCGATCAAATAGCCTGCAACTACTTGAAGGACAGTTTTGCTGACATACTGACAATGGAACCAAATTCTTCCCAGCAATGGCAGACAAGACAGTGAGGGCAAATGGCTACATAGACAGCTTCAGAGATATAGGCTGGGCATTAGGAACACATCTTCTCTGAGAGGATGGTGCAGCCCTTCAACAGATCACCAGAGGGGTGGAAAGTCTCCATCCTTGTCAGTTGTTAAGAACCTTGACATGTCTGACTTGCTCTGGTGCCAAGGATAGTCCAGCTCTGAGTGTCAGTTTGCTATGAAGTCCTTTAGGCGTCCCTGCTGCTATGGCACCCTGCATGGCATGCTGTAATTGCCTTGTGTGGGTGAATCTCGATGCGCCAGCACTGTTCCTTAATTGCTTTGTCCTGTACTGAATAACAGGAAGCACAAATTGATGTTAAGTGCAGCTGACTTCCGCAGCTGGATTCAAAGCAGAGACACCTCTTTTTCTGCATCATTTACTTAAAAGTACCTTTCTCCAAGCTTAATTCCCACATTAAGTGCCATCCTGTTCCTAGCCTGCAGCTTTGGTTTGATTCATAGGGCAGGTTAAAGGAAAACTGTTACAAAAATGAAGTTCACCGGGAGCAGCAGCTCTCAGAATTGCTGTTCCCACCTTGGCAGCCTGTGGGATCATGTTCAGCTGCTTTGGTGAAGGACAGGGCATGTCTTTGCATGAGAGTGATTTAACTCTGGCTAGCAAAATACCACAAAGCCGCTCTCACAAATCCCCCTCCCCTCCTCCAGTGGAGGGGAAGAATCAGAGGAAAAAGAAATAAGGAAGCTCGTAAAATTGAGATAAGAACTATTTACTAATTAAATCTAAATCAATACATACAGATACTACTAATAATAAATACTTAAAATAGTAGAAAATAAAACCTATGATACAATATATACAATATGATACAATTTCCCACCATCCACTGACCAATGCACACCCAGATGTTGAGTGATGAAAATCAGACCCAGAGAGCCCGAGAGCGATCGCAGCCCGAGAGCTGCGGCCTGAGGGCCGGAGCCCAGGAGCCTACGCAGCAGATTCCGAGCAAACCTTATCACTGATAACACGGCCAGAAAACTCAAAACAACCCACCAGCTCCCACACGAAGGAGCCAGCACAGGAGTTAGCAAAGCAGCTAACACAGGAGGGTTAGCAAGTGCCCGGAGAGACGAGCAAGGGAGTAAGGGAGAGAGAGAGAAGGGAAGAGTAATGGCTACTGGACCCCCTTCCCCACCCAAAGAGACCGGGACATGACGTACTATGGGATGAAATACTTCCTTGGTTAGTCTGGGTCAGCTACAGTATCTGAAGCGGACAAAAGACCTTGAATCCAGTACAGGCCATCCCCAGCACCAGCTGAGGCCTTATCAATGTTTTCACTTAGTGTCCAGCAACATAGTTCCCTGGCAACCAGAGTAAAGGGAGTTAACCCTTTCCTGACTGAACCCAGCACAGGGGTGCTGCTGCCTGTTGTGGAGGTGTGGGAATTTGGCTCTGCCTTTCCCATGACTGATGCTGCCCCAGTGACATGAAGTCCAGACCCACTGACTCTCCTCCACATGCTGAACACAGCCAGGGCATGATGCTGGGGATTGATTGTGCCAGGGGCAAGTTGTGTCTGAAAGCCCAGAGGACTTGGGGACGTCAAGCCATGATGGGTGATAGGGGCCAGGAAGAGGATTGTCGTGACGGGAGGGCTGCTAGCAGTGTGGGTCTATGGCCAGAGAGGGAACTTACCCTACTAGAAGCAGAAGTAAAAGGCAGGCAGAAGTGAAAGCAGAGCCTAGAGCTGCTTCCTACACGGTTCCCCTCTCTGCAGAGTGCCCTGGAGCACCAAGTAGCACAGCCATGGAGCCCCTCTCCTTCCAGGACTACATCTGCTCCCTGGACCCCGCCACCCTGCCCCGTGTCCTCAGAATTTGCTCCGGTGTCTACTTCCAAGGTGAGTTCTGGGTGCCCGCTGACTGTAAAGAATGCCTCAAAGCTGTGCCACCTCCCCCCAACCTGCCACTGCAACCCAGGCTCCCCTCTCCTGCCCTGAAGGAGGCTGGTCCCCTACCACTGGGGTGCCCATGCCCGGGGAGAGGCATAGGTCCTTGTGCCACTGCCAGACAGTAGTGCCTAAGGCACAGCTGCTTGCAAAAAAATCTCTTTTACACACAGTGCCCACCCAGCTGAACGCCCCAGTGCATTCAGTCATGCTGCTAGGAAAGTGGTGGGGCACTAGAAATAATCCCAGGGGGTTCTCTGCTTCATGAACAGCTCTTGTCCCAGGCAGTGAATCACCTGCTGGCAGTGGATCCAGCAGGACTGGAGCCACACGCTCAGTGGCTGGAGAAAGGTGGGACAGCATTGCTTCTGGCCCAGGTGTGAGGACTCCAGCGCAGGCTGGTCTGAGCTCCCAGCTTCCTCCTGGGCCGTGTCCCTGGAGACATCTTAGGTCGAGGAGAAGCCTTGACCAACATGGCTTCCTCAGCTACAGCTAGTGGCAATGTTGGTGGTGAAAGGGAGTCAGAGAGTAGCAAATGTTTTTGCAGGATTTCTGGGGCTCCTAAAAAAGCTGGGAATGCACAATAGGATCCTGACAACACCAATGTGGCAATTACCATCAGGACTTGTAAGATCTGACTTTTAAAGAGCAATAGAAGTGGTTGGGGTGATCTCACTCTACTTCTTTGTAGCGCATCTGGGGCAGATGTCTAGCTTTCCCAGACTTCTGGTGGCCTTGATGATAACATCTTAACGTGGCTAAATGAGTAAAACTGCTGCTGTTCAAACAGCAGCAGTCAATTTGTTCAGCAATTGCTGGTGAGGTAGCTGGTGCTTTCTGCTTTGCATAGCAAGGCGTTTGTCATGAGTCCATCCCAGGGAGGAGAGAGATTTGGGGCTGCACAGAGACTTGCTAACAGCTCAATGAATGCAGAGATTTAAGGGCAGACAGGGGCATTGCTTGCGTTGGAGGGTATCATGAGGTGGTGGCACAGCCTGACGAGCTTTGACTCCAGGAAAGGCACATCCACCCTGTTCCTTTGCAGCATGATAAATCACTGAATCTTTCCTGCTGCATTTCTCATCTGAGTTACATAGGTAGCCATTCCTGTTGTGCTTTTCTCCTCTATTATGACCCCTGCACAGTTACCAGCATGGGAATCTTTCCGGGACATGGGCTGTACAAGCTTCTCAGTATTCCTGATTCCTTAGAAATAAGCATCACTCAACAAGGACCCCCCAGCTCTCCTCCTGGTTGTACGTTCCCTTGGCTGCTGGTGAACAGTGCTGGACCTTGCAGACAGATCAGAGTGCCCTGGGGATCAACCTGTAGCATCAAGCAGGCACGCCACCCTGCACTGATGATGATTCTTGAACACTTCTAGATTTCCTGCCATTACTGACTGTCTTATTTCTTCTGGGGTTTTGTTAGCAAAACTTTGGATGGGTCTCCAAATGTTAAAAAAAAATTGCTGATGCCCTCAGCTCTTTCTCAGGCTTCTCTCCCAGCCATGTGCTCACCGCCTCCTCTGCATTCTTGATCCTGCTTGCAAAGTTGCAAAGCTGGCTTGGTGGTGGAGCTGAAGACCACTTTGGGGTCCTGTGCAGAGAATCCACAGCCATGCGTCTGTCTTCTGCACACCAGGGGTGCCAGCCATGCCACATGGGGACTTAAGCCAGTCTCTTCACCCAAGGTTTGAGGCATCTCTGTGCTGCAGGCAGTGCAGCCTGGCTGAGTGTTTTCTGCCTTTTCAGACCACGCCCTCAATGCTGTCATGGCATGACAGGGCATGGGAGGGCTGGAGAAGGAGCACTGGGGTTTACACAACACACAATCCTTTATGAATCTTCTAGCTTTCATCCACCTCTTCCTGTGGTTTATTTTTTCATATTTATTTTCACTTAAAGGTTCCCCCCCATTCCTGGGGGTCAGCCACTCTCCCTGCCAGTCCCACCCTGCTGCTCCCACCTGCACTCCACAGGCAGTGGTCAATGGTGCAGTGTCCATCCCTCTGTAGCTCACCTGGCAATATCCAGCACATCTCCGACAGGACGTTCAGCCTTAACCCTAAACCAGTATGTTCACGCTGTGGCCAAAGGTACCAGCACACCCTGCTCACCAGATGAACCTGTGCTAGCCCCACCTCTGCCCACCACTGAGTCCATGCACCAGCTCTCCCCTTCCCTCACACCCTCTGCCCCCATCCCATGGCTCCCTCCTGAAGTCCCAGGTGTCAGAGGTCCCCTTTGCCCCTACCACAGGGCCACAGCCACAGGGACTGTGGCTCCCTCTGTGGTGTCCATGTACCTGTGAGTGCTGGGACACCTGGGCTTGGCTCATGTCCCAGAAAGGACAAGCCCTGTGACCAGTGCCAGACCACAACTCAACCTCCTCCCTCTCTCAGCTCCAGGAACCTCATCACAGCTGGCCAAGCAGAGAGGCCCCCACTATGTAACTGGTGCTAATGGTACATACCATCACTACATCGGATGGGAATCACACAATCACTGAGGTTGGCAGAGACCTCGAGGGATCATCCAGGCCAGACCACAGCTCAAGCAGGGTCAGCAGGAGCTGGTTGCTCAGAACTTTGTCCAGCTGGGTTTTGCATATCTGCAATGCTGGAAGACGCAAGCTCTCTGGGCAACCCGTCCAGTGCTTGACCACCATCACAGAAAAAAAATGTTTTGTTATGATGTTGGTGGTGTGTTCTGAGGAAGTTTCAAGTGTTTCAGTTTGTGCGTATGGCCATTAGTCACTGGGCTCTGTCCTCTTTGTACCCTCAGGTATTTACAGACGTTAATAAGGATCCCCTGAGCCTTGTCTTCTCCAGGCTGAACAGTCCCAGTTCTCTCAGCCTTTTCTCATATAAGAAATGCTCCCATCCTTTAATCATCTTCATGGCCCTTCGTTTCACTCTCTCCAGTACATCCATGTCTCTTGTACTGAGGGGCCCAGCACTGAACCAAGCACACCGGGATGGCCTCACCAGTGCGGAGCAGAGGGGAAGGATCACCTCCCTCAACCTGCTGGCAATGCTTTGCCTAATGCAGCCCAGCACACCATTTGCCTTCAAGGGCATGTTGCTGGCTCGTGTTCAACCTGGTGTCCCCCAGGACTCCGAGGCCCTTTTCTCCCAAGCTACTTTCCAGCCGGGCCGCCTCCAGTGTGTGCTGGTGCCAAGGTTTGTTCCACCCCAGGGGCAGGACTTTGCACTTCTCCTTGTTGAACTGCATGACCTTCCTGTCAGCCCATTCCTCCAGCTGACCAAGGTCCCTCTGGATGGCAACATGGCCCTCTGGCCTGTCAGCCTCTTCCCAATTTTGTGACATCTGCAAACTTGCTGGCGGTGTGCAGATGGGGTTGTAGCCCATCATCTAGATGATTAACGAAGTTGTTAAACAGGATTGGACCCAGTACTGATCCCTGGGGCAGACCGCTAGTGACTGGCCTCCAACTAGACTTTGTGCCATTGATCACCACCCTCTGGGCCCGGCTGTTCAGCCAAGTTTCAGTCAGCTGCTCAACCAGCCCATTCTGCATTAGCTTCTCTACGAGACTGTGATGGGAGGTAGTGCTAAAAACCTTACTGGAGACAAGGTAAACAATGCTCTCCCCTCATCCACCAAGCCTCATTGTAGAAGGAGATCAGGTTGGATAAGCATGATTTCCCTTTGTAAACTCATACTGACTAATCCCAATCACCTTTTCATCCTTCATGTGTCTGGTAATGGTTTCCACAATTAGATCCTCCATCACCTTCCCAGGATTTGAGGGGAGCGTGACTGGCCTGCAGGTCTCTCTCTTGCCTGTCTTGAAGACAGGAGTAACATTTGCTTTTTTCCCCAGTCTTCAGGAACCTCTCTCAATTGCCCATGACTTCTCAACGATGATAAGACAGTGGCCTCACAAAGTCAGCATTCATGGGTGCATGCCGACAGGCCCCACAGACTTAAGTATGTCCACTCTGTTTAGTCCTCCCTTACGTGGTCCTCTTCCACCGAGGGTAGACGTCTTCCTCACACCAGACTTTTCCCCTGGTCTCAGGAGGAGTCCTGAAAGCTGGTCACACCTGTAAAGACTAAGGCCAAGAAGGCAATGAGCACATTGGCCTTCACCGTGTCCTTTGTGAACCAGGTCCCCTGCCCCATTCAGTAGCAGACCCACATTTTTCCTAGTCCTTTTGCTGTTGATTGATTGACTTGTAGAAGCCTTTCTTGTTGCCCTTCACATCCCTCAACAGATTCAGCTCCAAGCTCTTTGGCTTTCCTAACTCTATCCCTACATGCTAGACCATGGCTCTGTGCTCCTTCTGGGCCACCTGCCCCTGCTGCCACCACTTGTGCACCTCCTTCATATGTCTGAGCTCACTCAGGAGCTCACAAGTGTTAGACAGGCACACCAACCACCTGCAGGTATTCTGAGGAAGCAGTAAAGGACAGCTTAAAGAGGGTGGTGAGGCGCTGGAACAGGTTGCCTAGGGAAGTTGTGGATGCCCCAGCCCTGGAAGGGTTCAAAGGCAGCTTCAACAGAACTTGGAGCAACGTGATCTAGTCAAAGATGTGGAGGGGTTGGACTAGATGACCTTTAAAGGTCCTTTCCCACACAAAGCACTCTGTGATTCTGTGAAATGCTGGTAGTGGCATTTGCTTTGAGGAAATTCCCTCTTCCCCCGCAGGGTCCGTGTACGAGATCTCAGGCAGTGAATGCTGCTTGTCAACGGGTGACCTGCTGAAAGTCATGGCCGTGGCACTGCAGAAGGTTGTTTGTGAGGATGTGGAGACAGGGCAGACAACAGAGCTGCCACCAACATTTAAGGGTAAGCAGGCGGCCCTGCCCCAGCCTGTACTGCATGGGTGCCCTCCTCCCCAGGGAGACCTTTGCAGCCCCTGCCGGCTCAGCCTCATTGTCCCACAGGTCTTTTCCAGCCTGCCCCAGCTCCAGGGTTATACCCAACACTGCAGGGACCCAGTGGTCGGCGGCAGGGCCTTTCGCTGCACCAGGTGTTGGGGCGGTGGGTCGGGCAGCCACAGCCCCTGCTGTGCCCTGCCATCGGCCCCCGCACCCTGCTCCTGCACCCTGTCTACGAGGTGCACGCCGTCATGCACCGTGAGTCTGCACAGGGCATGCAGGGCGCTGCGGGGTTGGGATGGGCGCTGTGGGGTGAGGGCAGGGATGTGCAGGGTTGGGGTGCTGTGGAGTACGGGCTGTGGGCCCGAGGCAGGGATGCTGTGGGGTAGGGATGCTGTGGGGTAGGGATGCTGTGGGGTAGGGATGGGGGTGCTGCAGGGTCGGGAGCCTACACCAGTTTGGTGCTGAGACCTCGATGCTGCAGGTAGGGGTGGCGTGAGGTGGGGATCTTTTCCCACGTGGGGGCCAGCGGAGCATGGGGTCAGGGCAGCTCTGCCCTCCCCCGCAGTGCGCCGGGACGTGGTGAAGATTCCCTCCACACTGGAGGTGGACGTGGAGGACGTCACAGAGGAGGCACAGCACGTCCACTTCGCCCGGCCGCTGCTGCTGAGCGAGGTGCTGGGAATGGAGGAGGCGCTGCCAGCCCAGGCTGAGATCCTGGAGGGGCCGGCCGGCCCCGCCGTCTTCCAGAGCGCCTGGGTGCCGCGGCTGCGGCGGGGGCAGCGGCTGCAGCTCCACGGCCGCTCCCGCTCCTGGCGAGTCCTGGCCTCGGCCCCCAGCAGCGGCCGCCATTTCCTCCTCTCCAGCGCCTACCAGGGCCGGCTGCGCCGGCGGCCCCGGCAGTTCGCGGGGGTGCAGGAGCTGGCGGCCGGGCTGCGGCCGGGGCGGTGGCTGCGCGTGGTGGTGACGCAGGACTGCCCAGGCCGGGAGGGCGACGTGCCCCCGCTCGGCGTAGGAGACCGGCTGGAGGTGCGGGGCCTGCAGGGCAGCGGCCGCGGCACCCGGCTGCTCTGCCGCCGCGGCGGCGGGGACGACGACGAGGAGGAGGAAGGCGAGGAGCTGCTGCTGCCGCTGGACTTGGGGGGCGGCTTCATGGAGGAGGCGTCTGACTCCAAGAAGTACGAGCTGGCTGAGCTGCTGGAGCGGCAGGCGCTGCCCTGCGACGTCCGGGTGGTGACCCCCGACCCGGGGCTGGAGCGGGACGCGCTAAGCGCCCTGCCCACCTTGCGCCTGGAGGCCCGCCTGGACCAGCCTTTCCTGGTGGGCAGCTTCTGGGAGGAGCCGGAGGAGGGCTTCGAGATCCCGCCGCGGTGGCTGGATCTCTCCCTCATGCTGAGCGAAGGGCCCGTCCATCCCCAGGCCCCCTGCACCCGCCGCTCCTGGGTCGAGGAGCTGACCGAGGCTTTCTACTACCGGCTGTTGGCCCAACTGCCCGGCGGCGCGGCCCCTCCGCCCCCGCGGCCCCCCAAGCCGGGGCAGGCAAGAACGGGCCCTGAGGGAAAGGGCCGCTCGGCAGCGTCCGGATCCCCGGCGCCCGGCGCCCCGCCAGCAACCGTCCGCCCGACTTCACTGCCGCCGCTCCCGCCCTTGCCCCGGCCGAGCACTCCCAGCCAGTACGGCCGGCGGGGACCCCCCCGGGATGCAGGTGAGGCCCCTGACGCCTCCCGTGGCCCTGCCCCTCCACGGGGCTCAGCTGCCCTGGCCGAAGGAGGCCCACCCCCCAGCTGCGTCAGTGGGTCATGATTAACTGGGGAGTGCTGCTGGCCCTCGGCTGCCCTCCTGGGGGCCTGGGGCAGGAATGCTTAGCTGGGGACATACGTGCTGCAGCCAGCTGGGCCCCCATTGGGGCTGCATCTTCCCATCCCCGTGTTCCATATGCTGGGGGGGACCCACAGGGTCTGCTCCATCCCCTTGTCCCACATGTGGAGGGACCTGTGGGGGACTTCTCCCTCATCCCACAGCCAGGGGGGACACGTGGGGGCACCAACTCAACCCCTTGTCCCACATGGGGAAGCAAGTCGACCTCGGGGGTGATGGCATGGTGAACACTGCCAACAAGCCTTTGGCTTCCACCTGCCATGGAACAGGGCACCTTCCCACACATCTGCTCACCACTGATCGTAGGGGACCTGTGGCCCCAGAGACTGGTGTCCGGTGTCCGTGATGGCAGAACAGCTGTCACCACACCACAAGAGGCCCTTCTTTCCCCCACACTCTCAGTCCCCACTGTGTCCAAGTGCAGCTCAAACTGGGGAAGTGGGGAGAGCAGGTTGGGGCATCCTCCATGGGGTTTCTGCTGCACCCCACTGCAATGTGTGTTCGCAGGCTGTGTGTGCTCTCTCTTCCCTTCTAGGCATGGAGAGCGACAGCGCTGAACACGATTATGAAACTGTTGATGAGAAGATGCAAAAGACAATTCACAAAATGCAGGCAATTTTTCCTTTCTAGTCTTCTAGTTTCTGGAAGTCACCCAAGCCGCCAAATACTCTGAGACATTACATGACATTGGTTATGTGCAGAGGCTAAATACAGCCCTAGGGATCCACAGTGCAACCTCCAATTGCCTTGATCCTTTGGAACGGTGCCCACTTGCCTTGCAGGCAAGCAGCCCATATGCTGTCAGGACAGCCCCAGGCATAGAATAAATCCCCCTGTTGTGCTGTGGGCCGTATCAGCTGTCACCTGTGGGACTGATGGCACCAGACTAGCATTCAGCTGGGCAGCCATCAAGATGCTACTGAGATGCCAGCCTAGGCCTTGGGACATGGATCCCACTCTGCTCCACTCTGTTGCCAGAGTGACTGGGCTGGGATTACAGGTGCTTCCAGCTAGAGATGATTCGGGGCCAACATGTCCAGACAAGAGGAGACATGACAAGGTATTTAGTGCAAGCTAGGCTCCATCTGGGGCTCAAACCACCAGGTGACCATTTTTACAATTGCATATCAGAAACCCACTTTCATAAGGCAGAAGCTGTATTTTTCTGAAGTAAAGCCAAACTTGCTTCTCACTCTGGCCTAATTTCTCACCAAGGTTGTAGAAACACTATAGAACATTGTGGCTTTAGGTTTTGCTTGATTTCTCATCTGTTTTTAACTGCACTTGCAAGTAGAAGCAAAGTCTACTCCAGACCTCCACGGTCCCCTCCTGCTTGCAAGAGTGCTTGTCACAGTCTTGCAAAGTCTTGGCATCTACAAAGTGTGCCTGCTTGTACTGATGGTATCAGATGCAAAAAATGACCTGAAAACCAAATAAGGATCAAAGCTGAACTCTTCCTCAAAGTTTGGCAAAACCCCGGGAAAGCGGCAGAGACAATAGTCCTAATGTGCAGTAAGGGAAAAGAGCTGACGAAGGGAGAGCTTTACACCAAAAGCAAGCAGGCATTTCACTCCTGTATCATGCACTGCACTCCTTTCAAATCAGAGTTGGAAAATGTTTTTAATTCCCACTCCCAGTGAAGAGTAGTTTGGGGTTCAGTTCATGTGCCTCACTCAGTGCCTAAGGCAAAGTCCCAAAGCTGCAGACAGAATCACTTCAAGCTTGGCTTCAGTCCTGGCTTGGGTTTGGGCTGGTTTCCTTCTCTGGCTCTGCCCTGATATTTACACTTGGTATCAGCAGTCTTTCCTCAAATCAGTGTTGTGAGAGAGACACCAACTATTGCTGTTGAGGTCCTTTCACTGAATACTCACCCAAGGAGGGAGAACCCCGCTCTCGCCCGCAAACAGGTGCTAGCCATCAACAGCACCTAAATCATAGGATCCAAGTCATAGAACAGTTTGGGTTGGAAGGGACCTTAAAAGATCACCTAGTTCCAACCTCCCTGCCATGGGCAGGGACACCTTCCACTAGACCAGGTTGCTCCAAGCCTCATCCAGCCTGGCCTTGGACATTTCCAGGGATGGGGCATCCACAGCTTCTCTGGTTAACCTGTCCCAGTGCCTCCCCACCCTCTGCGGGAAGAATTCCTTCCTGATGTCCAATCTCACCGCTTTCAATTTAAACCCATTATCCCTTGTGCTGTCACTACAGGCCCTGGTGAAGTGTCTCCATCTTTTGTATAGGCCGCCCTTTAAGTACTGAAAGGTCACAGGAAAGTGTCTCTGGAGTCTTCCTCTCCAGGATGAACTCCAAACATGCAACTATCATCCAACTCTCTCAGCCTTCCTTCACGGCTTCATATGATATACAAAAGCTTCAGCTGCGACCCACTACAGTGGCCAACAGGTTTTAAGTCACCCCAGAATCCAGTTTTTCCTTCTCACAGGAAAAAAAATAAATCACTGAACTGTGGGATATACTGGGAAGAAGATGGGCTGCAGGGAGGAGGGGAGCAGAACAGAACAGAGAGGAAACCAGAACTGAAAATGCCCAAGTGTGTCTTCTTTATTTGAGCCAAAAGAATTCTGAGTTCAGATTTCACCATTCAGATAGTTTTACATGAAAACATTTTGTGAAGCAGTCAGCATTTCTGTCCCCCAAGACCTGTTCAATTATTCCGCTAACCAGACAACAGCAGATGCTCCAGGATGCTTTGAAGATCAAACAGCAAATAGAGACTAGGCAAAGACTTAAGCTCTCTCCCCAGATGGTTAGTTTTTTCTCTCCAGTCATGTCACAAGTGCTTTGGCCAACCTCACAACTGCTCTCTTCACTGCAAGCAATTTCATTCATCTTCACTTCCAAAAGTCATCAGGGATTTTCTTCCTAGCCTGCACACCTCCTGCAAAAGGGAAATGACAATACTTTTGGCTTCTAGATCCGCTTGATGCCATAGCCTGGAAGCTGACCCCTTTGCACACCCTACAGCACCATTTAGCCCCAGAAGTGCACCATGGGCTACAGATGAGCCACTCTGAGCCGGGGCGGGGCAGGGCAGAAGCAGATGCCTCGGTTCCAGCAGCCAGCCCCACAGGTGTGCACACAGGGGAGAACCACTTCTTCAAAGCCAGGTCGCTTTACCAGTCCCAGGAAACATAAACCCCATAACTTGCAGCTTCCATGGCACCTGGAGACAAGCAGCCTGTGAGCCCTGGCTGCATGTGCTGTTTTTCCAGCAGGCCCCATGGAACTCGACGTGAAGCAATCAAAGGACAGGTCAGGTCAGTGCAGCAAACCAGGCTCCCATCTAGCAGGCAGCAAGCGCATTTCCGCCTCTCAGGTGTTCAGCTTGAAAGATCCTGGGTCTTGCTTTTCAGCAAGGCATTCACCACAAAAGCCACGATTCCTCTTGTGAGAACAGCTACGCCTTAAGAGATCGTGGTGAAAAATATTCCTGAATATTTATGAACTCCCGAAATGCTTCCATTAACAAATACAAAACAATTCCCATAAGGTAGTTTTCAGCTTTGCAATTTATATAACAGGAAGCATGTAATGACTAAGAGGGTGGAAATAGGCCGAAGCAGCTGCCCTCAGCACGCTGCCTCCCTGAACAAGGCAGGATTGTGCAGAGAAACCAGGGTGCAAATCTGTTATCTCCACCCTGATGCATCACCAGTATCAATCCTGCTGTTTCCTAACTTAGTGGAATTTTTCATTACGCTTTAGAAATAGTTTAAAAGAAAAACTTGTACCACAAGATGTAATTCATTTGAGCTTCAGCTTTCGGTGGGCAGAAAGGATCCTGGCTATATTTGGAACACTGATACAATGTGTAGCTTTCTTCAGTAGTACAATTATTTAATTTCCAGATACTCACTTCAGTTTGACCTTTTAAAGCAATTTACTTCAAAAGCTAAGGAAAAAAATAACCATCATTAAACTCTGAAAGCATGGGCTGTGCTTCTACCCACGTGGCTAGGTTTTGTCAACACAGATGGTTTTCTTCCTCAAAGAAGAGAGGCCTCTAGAGCCACACACATGCAAAAATACTCAAGTTAAAATTTTACTGGAAACATTCAAAAGCTCTAGTAACAAGATCACCTCATAGTACAAATATAGATTTAAATGCATAAACTGAACCCAAAACGGAAAAAAAAAATCTATTCATGATGACTGTACATTAGTGGAATATTACTCTTGGCTATGCACTTTGTGAATGGAATATGAGTTAGGAGACATAGCTCTAGAAACAGAAGACAATCAAATCTGCCCAAGACAAGATTAGAAAGAGGTTCTTTGTTGTAACACAGGCATCCTTTAAGGAGACAAATCCAAACTGAAGGCTCGGAAGCTTTGAGGACTTCAGTTTTCCCATGTCTGTTATGCTTTCAGTCACACGGCCACAGCATATAATCAAGTCCAGTTAACAGAATCCTATACATTCTGCTTGTCCTTGAATTCCAAAGAAACATTCACAGAGTAACAGAGGGACTTTTACAGGCTAGAAAGAGCAACGATCACCTTCCACATTGCAAAGCTCAGCAGGATAACTTGCTACATGGACAAGAAATTGCTTAGAAGTAAATCCATCTGGAAGTAACTTTACTCAGCATCTGTTGACTTATAGTGATCATCATCCACAGTGGAGTAGATGTGTCCCTCGCTGCTAAGGAATTCAACTGCTTGCCTTTGAAGAAAGAAAGAAGTGATTGCTAACTAGTTCATATCAACACCTTTTTCTCAGATTTCCCGCTCACAGACCCCATCCCTACTGTTCCTTTCTGGCATCTGCCAACAGAAGCTCTTGGTGCCTCTATCACATGAGCAGTTTCAGTGCTGTTCCACCAGTCAGTAGGTACATAAAGTTTCCCCAAAGCTATGGCCGTATGCTCCCCCAGCCGCTCTTAGACTGCCTGCCACAGAGGGGAAGGCCACCACTCTCAGTGCTTCCCAGGTAAAAGCAGTACTTACAATTCTGCTCCAAATGGGACAGAACACAAAGATAATGAACGTTAATTACTGTCTTCACTAGTTTTCTGAGTCTCCGGCAGAAGTTGTAAGAGACAGCAAAGGAGAAGAGAACAGCAAGTCTATTCCCAAGTTTTGATCTGTGTGCAGAGAGCAAGGTAGTCCTTGAACTGCAGAAAGTACTGCTGACGCACTGCAGTACTCCCAGGTACCTAATACTTTGCTACTGAACTATTAAGCAGCTTGTTCTGAAAATAGAGAGTGAAGCAAATTATCAGCCCTTCGACTGACAGTGTCTCTTTCTAAGCTGCTGGAAGACTTCAAAAGCTCTGGTTCACTACTGCAGCCTACTGGGACCATCTGAAATCATGAGTGGCACTGAACAACTAAGGATCTGGGCTTGCCCACTATCTTCCTCTCTGCCTTCTTTTATCAGACTCCAAGAAGGACTGCCTAGACTTCCAGAGCATCCTTCATTTCCACAAACTTACTTGATTGCTGACATGCTCATATTCTGGAGCTGAAGTTTCAACTCTTGAAGACTCATACCTTCTGGGACAGGGCAGTTTTTAATCAGGTTCAGCACCTGCAAAAGCAAGAACCACCATTAGCACACAGCTAGGCTTCTCTATCATCAATGGACAGCAAGGCCAAGGAAGAACCATCCATCTTCAAAGATTAGCTGAGCTTTCTTTTCTGTGTCCTACCATCATGCCGCAGCAGACTCCACTGCAACTACTGTGTTCTTGGAGAAGCTGCTTGCACCCACCTGACTCTGATGTGCCGTGAGTCCATTCACTGATAGGCTGCCACCTCCTCCGTAGCCCCCCATGTCACTGAGCCCAGCAGAGGAAAACGACTGAGGCACTCTTGATGCTGACTGAAATTACATGAAAATTGCTGTGGTTACACAGGTTGCCACAAGCCCACAGCATTAAAGACTCAATGTTATTTCAGAGAGACAGTAATTAAAAATAGATTCCTAGAAGAAACTGCTGGAAATAGACTGCAACACAATCTCTCTCTCTCTCTCTCTCCAAGGAAACCAGGACTCCTGTAACATCTTCACTGTAGTTCTCCAAGAGCTTCAAGCTTTCCAGCCCCACAACTTGTGTACAATTTCCCCAAACAATCAAAGGTCACTCTCTTCGGGAGACCAGTAACCCAGTAAGGGCCAAGATAGAATCTGAATCTTCAAGTATGTACATACCATAAGATTTTTTCTGAGCATCATATGTGCGTTGACAATCTCTAGTATGTGTGTGGTGAACTCATTCATATTTTCCAGAGGCATGATCTTAAATGCCACCAAGCTTTTCTTATTCTTCCAGAGGAAAAACAAAGGCAAAGAAAAAAGTTAACATCACAGTAACAGGAACATGCTTAACAGCCAATCCAACCATCCTCTCCAGGAACAGGGATAATGATGGGTAGGGAGCTTGTCTGACACAGCCAGTCCAAATTTTTTTTACTTACATTTTCATATGTGATTTTGCAAGACAATGCAGACAGGGTCTCTTCTTTTTCTAACTAGTGTAATTAATTGCACTTTGCTTTAATGCATGCACCATTATTTGAATTTTTATTCATACATTTAGTTATAATATTTAGTTATGAGGCATCACATAATATGCTACAGGAAGCACCCCCATTAACCAGAACCTAGTCTAAGCTCTACAGCAGAGACACCCAAGAACCGGGCATCCACTGTTCTGTTCTGCTGAAAACAATGCACTGATGAAGAATGGCATTTAAATGGGTCCTCTGCACTTAGGAGCAATCGAAGTGTTATTAAATACAGCCCTGGCAAAAACACTTAAGGCTGTCCACAGGAAAATATGCGCAAAGACCGTGATTAAGTGGATATTCTAAAGGGAGCACTAACACTGTGCCAGATCGCCAAACTTTCACACCACTACTCCAGCCTTGTGACTTGAGGAGTCAAATGTGGGTAACAACATCTTACCTGGAAAGAACGAAGATGACCAGCCACTTTTACGTAAGTTCCTGGAGGCACCACAACATTCTCACCACCTGCCTCCTAAGAGCGAGGAAAAGGAGCAAAACCTTTCTTTCTGATTCCATTTCCATTTCTCAATTATCACAATAAATTACTTAGGAAAGGAGGCTTATCTCAAGCAGTCACAAACAGCATGCATTCCTACATCCACTAAGAGCAGCTGAGTAAACACAACCATAAATTAAAAAGAGAGGAAAAAAAATTGCTCGTTTGAAAACACTGTGCACTTGACAGCATTCAAAGCCACTTGTCTGCTCTGCTGTCTCTGTCTACTTCTGAGGTTTTGACAGAGCATCAACAGAAAAAAACCTCAAATTTTAAGAGATGTTCAACTACGTAACTTGGCTAGGGGAATGGAAGCAGTCCAGAACCTTTTTTGAATTTATAATAAACTTCCAGTCAAGCCAACAGAAAGTTGTTCAACTGAACTCAGCTGTTTGCCTTCAAATATAAGTTACAATAACATGGGCTAGCTTTAAAGGCCTACTGTACCATCAGTGAAAATGGACAGCACTTCAGGAGGCATGCTTCAGAAGACAGTATTCATCAGTACATGTCTTTGCCTCAACCACTGCGCCACACGGAAAAACGTGTTCACTCCTCCTCCCCTTGTATTTTTCTATACAAAGGTACTGAGCGTGCACCTCTCAGTTCAGCTATGAAGTAATGGTTGAGCTTCAGCAGCGAAACTCAAAGAATTATTCAAAGTGATTCAGCGTAGAACCACATATAAATTACAACCGCAGGAGTCACATACAGCACGAGCGATCTCAGCTACAGCAGCATCTCCCTTAGCTTTCAAAGGCATGCTATTGCTAAAACACTTTTCAGAACAGCCATGCCTTTTCGCTAGGTTCTCTCTCTTCACCGCTCCCAAGAGCTTTTAAAGAAGCCCATTCATAACGAATATGGTGCTTACATCAGTATCAACCCACTGCCTGACATCCATCGGGGCTGCCGTCATGTCGTCCACTTTGTAGAGTATGTTTGTCGGTGCTTTCTCAGCATGCCGAATTATCCCCATAACGGTGACCTGCGTAGCAAGAGGGAAGAGTTCATCCGGGAAGGCCCCGGGAAACGAGCTTGTTTTACCTTCGCTCGATGCTTTGCCCCGATGCCCACCTGGGAGATCTCCACGCCACGGATCCGGAAGGTCTCATCGACCTGCTCGGCTGCCTGCAGCTGCGACACGGTGCAGGGCACGATGTTCTGGGAGCGGACTCTCTGCAACGGACGGTGAGACCGTCAGCACCGCCAAGGAGGGGCCGCCCCGTTCCTCCAGCCGCCACGGCCCAGTGCCTCGCGGCTGGCCGAGGCCCCGCTCCCGGCCTACCTGCTTCTTCTCCGCCTGGGTGCCAGCGGGAGAGCCGAAGCCGCCCGGGGACTGCGTGTAGCCGCCCGCGGGCCCCGAGGTGCCCACGGTGCCGTATCCACCGTCGAAGGTGCCTGAGAGGGGAGAGGGAGAACGCATGAAGAGGTGGTGTTGACGCGCCCTCGTTCCCTGCCGCCGCCATCACAGAGCGCGGCGGCCTCGCCCCCACCCCGTCTCCGGCGGCCCCGGGCGCCCCACGCTGCCTCCGACCACCAAGCCCGGTTCGGTTCGGTCTGGCCCGGCCCGGCCCGAGCCCGCCTGGCTGCCCGCAGCCCGCACCGTGTCCACTCCACATGGCGATAGCAGGACGTCGGGAATCAGCCAGCTCGCGCGCACCGCCCTTCCTGCGCCGCTTGTTCCTGCCCAATCCGTGGGCGCTGCTCCGCCGTCCGGCAGCCAATCGTGGTCCCCCGTCTTCCGGCTCCTTCCAATAGGGAGAGGCCGCGGGGAAGTGTCCGACGCCATTTTGAGTGTGGGCGCTGCCCTGCCACACTGAAGGGAGGGAGGCTGTAGGGGAGTGGGGCCGAGAGGCGGGGCGAGAGGCGGGGCAGCCGCTGGCCAACATGCAGACTGTCGCCCTCCTGCTCTGCTCGCTGGCCGTGGCCTTATCAGGTAAGGGGAGGCAGCGTGACCTCAGCCGGGCGGGGAGACCTCGAGCGGTGCCCGGCAGCAGCGCCGCGGTCGCCCCCGCTGAGCCTCCGCGTCTCCCGGCAGAGGCAGGGCGCTTCTGGCACGTCACCGACCTCCACTGGGACCCCGACTACGACGCGGCGGCGGGTGCCGGGCAGGTGTGCCCCTCGGGCGGCTCCCGGGCCGTGCCCACCGCCGGGCCCTGGGGCAGCTACCTCTGCGACGCGCCCTGGCCCCTGCTCGCCTCCGCAGTCCGCGCCATGAGGAAACACCTGCAGCGGCCGGACTTTGTCCTCTGGACCGGGTGAGGATGGGCGGGCGTCAGCCGGGAGGGGATCTGCTGCCCGGCCGCCCCCAGCAGAGCCGTCAGGCGGGCTCCGAGCCCGCTCACTAACAGGGGCTCTCCTCAGCTTACCTCTCTGTCCTCCCGCTGCAGTCCTGGGGCTCAGGGCGGTGTCTGCCTCTTTGGAGAGGTGCGCCAAGTGTCCCAAGGGTTCTGGCGCATAGGGATGCGCTCAGGCTGCGGCGTGATTCTGCCTGCTCTGAGGGTCGCCAGGGCGTGGGGGGAAGAATGGGCAGCTGGAGGGCCAAGGCGTAAGGAGCTTGTGGGGGATCCAGTGCTGTTACATGGTAAACATCTTGGAGAGGTGAGACATGGATGTGCCTTATCATGCAAAATGGAGGTCTGGGCTGAGCGCAACTGACAAGGCCTCTCTGACACCAGCAAGAGGCTCCCAGCAAGCCCCAGCATCGAGAAACTGTGAGGTAAGGAAAGGATCATAATTCACTCTCTCCTTTTCTTTTGTACTTAAACTCCAAGTACATGAAACGCTCAGGGGAATGGGATGTGCTCTTTCTGTTGGTGCACCAAGTCCTGCCTGTTAGAGGTTGTGAGTGGCAGGAGAGCATTGCAAAACAAACTTGTGGCATTTCTTCAAACTCGAAAGAGGCGTTTGGGGGACTTGTCTCAAAAAGGGGCTGTTTTGCTTTAAAAGTATGAAGAACCTCCCAAATTAATCATGTTTTCTCCTAGTATGGCTTCCAGAAGTAGGTGCCCTATTCCACCGGAGGCCTCAATAGCACTTGCAGACAGTAAGGGCTTTATTTAGCATCATTATTGTCAGTGTATATGTCCTCTTGTAATGCTTATTTTTCTTCTAACAGTGCAACATCAACCTGTAATGTGCTGTAACCTCCAGTCCTAGTTTGCAGTGCTGTTGCCTGACCCCACGTTTTCATTTTCTATCTCTGTGGATGGTTGTTCCTACTTAGAAGTAGTTATTAGTCTTATGACTTTATGTTGATTTTTCTTGTTCCCTCATACTATTTCCTGCAGTTCTTTGACATTTCGAGTTTTGATCGATGAGGCAAGCATATTAGTAACATAGAAGTATGTGTCTGCTGCGCTTCTGGAGGCAGACCTAAATGATCACTGCCTTACTGGAGGCATTCCTTTGTTTCATTTTAATGAGAGTTGTTATCCTGCTGTTCACATGGGTGTGCAAACCGCTTTGCTTCACTATTACCAATCAGATGTTGACCTCAGATTGCAAAATGCTGTTCCTTGCAGTATTTCCAGTCAGCTTAAGTGCCTGTTAAGTGCAGTTTGGATGTGGGTTTTTCAGGGTAGAATAAAATGGAGCCTGTTTTCACTTCAAGCAATTCCTTGAAGTTCCTTCAGTGCCTTGGCCAGTTACCGTAGTGCTGGGTCCTGCCCCCAAAAGCTTCAACCTTATCTTTATTTTCTGGGAGGCACAAATGGAAGTGAACAAGTTTCTCTGCTTTGCTTATAACTTTAAGCATATGCCCTGTTAGTCACAGACAGTGACTGTGCTGCTTCTGTTTCTCTAGAGATGATACTCCTCATGTCCCAAATGAGAAGCTTGGAGAAGAAAAGGTTCTGCACATAATAGAAAATCTGACTTCTCTGATAAAAGATACATTTCCAGGTAGGAGCTGAGGGGATGAGAAGGGGAGAGGGTCACAGAGTCTCATGGGAAGACCTTACCAGGGAGGAGAAATGACACAATTGGGAAGGGGGAAGGCACAGAAGGGCTGTGGTGTTAGGACTTGTTTGTCCTCTTCCTCGTTGCTGTATGGCAGTAGGTGTGCCTGAACTGAGGCGTCTGATGCGCACTCATTTCAGATGAACTCACTCTTCTGAGAGGAAAATAAAAGTTTATGTAATGTGTCATTAAGACAGAAAAGGCTGCAAGATTTCCTCACGCTTAATCCTTGTAAGCAGTGGGGGAAGAAGTGTTAATGATGGTGAAAGCTCACTGATTCATCTGTAAAACTGTTGCTCTGGGAGGGGCTTGTCCTGAGGAGGGATGGTCTTTGCAGTCATTGCAACCACATGACTGTGGTGTGGATAATGCGCTTTTGCAAAGCTTTCAAGCCGTGCTGGTTTTTCCAAGTCTGTGAGTGCCTCAGGGAGCTTTGGTGCTGAGGAGCTCTGAAGCAAGCATGTGCCTCTTTTTCTCTGTCTCTAGACACGAAAGTCTATGCGGCAATGGGCAATCATGACTTCCACCCCAAGAATCAGTTTCCAGGGAAGGAGCACAGGATTTACAACCAAACAGCTGAACTGTGGCATCCTTGGCTGAATGATGCTTCCGTTCCTCTTTTCAGAGCAGGTGTGGTACCACTGGCTTATGTTGGCAGCGCTCTGGGGAGATGGAGGTGGTTAGGAGAATACCATGAATGGTTTTCCCTGCTTCTATGCTCAGAGCAACAGTATTTATAGAGTATTTGCAGCAGAAGGGTCCAGTGTAATGCTGATTTCTGGCACTGAGTTCTCCTGCTTGTGAGAAAAGAAATTTGTTTATACTTTAGTCTCTCCTGCTTTCCCTGAGTTACTGGAAATTGTCCCTACAGGGAATGCGGAGTGATGAGCTTCAGTGGAAGAAAAAAGATCTTTTAAGAAAGCTCCTGGTGCAGGCCAGCACTGTGACTGTCTAGAGCTGCCCAGCTCTTGGTGCTGTACATGCAGGGTCTCCTTTCACCTTGAGAAGCATAAGCATGACAAGAGATACACAGCAGGAAGAGTTGCTACAAATCCCCAACCTGGAATGGTCAGAGCACTGCTGGCAGCTTGTCTATACAGTGACTCTGCTGTGGCTATTGCCAAGGAGAGCTGAGAGGGATGGAAATAAAGGGATCTGGGGTCACAGCAGTCAGTGTGACCAGACCTCCAACTCTTTCCCTGTTGGTTGCATTTTTCAGGAGCTTTCTACAGTGAGAAGCTGCCCAGCCCAAGGACAAGGGGGCGAATGGTTGTCCTCAATACCAATCTGTACTATGACCACAATGATGAGACAGCTGGTGAGGAAGATCCTGGAGGGCAGTTCCAGTGGCTGGAAGAAACACTGACCAATGCCTCTAGAGCAGATGAAATGGTATTAAAAGAAATTAATAAAGACACTTTGTAGAGGGCTTCTCCCAGCCTGGAAGCTCTTCTCCCCCCTGCTCCTCCCCCCTGTGCAGTCACAGCAAACCAGTGCTCTGTGGGAAGCATGGGCTTTGTGCTCAGTGCAGCTCTTCACTTTTGTAGGTCTACATCATGGGTCATGTCCCTCCTGGCTTCTTTGAGAAGAAACGAGGCAAGCCCTGGTTCCGGAGTGGCTTTAATGAACGCTACTTGAAAATCGTGCAGAAGCACCACAGAGTGATTGCTGCCCAGTTTTTTGGGCACCATCACACAGACAGCTTTCGAATGTTTTACAGTGATACAGGTATCAGTTCTGGCTACCCAAGCATTTGCATGATAGCTCTGCCAACCCCCAGAAAACCACTGTCGATGAGATTTTTTTTTTTTCGGTGGCTGTTAGCTGAATGCAGCTGAGAAAGCAGAAAAGGCTTCTAAAATACTTCGGTCAACATGAGACAACAGTGATTCTGATCTCCACTGCCAGCCTCCAGCCCAGCCCTCCTTCCTATTTACCCTCAAATTTTGTCATTTCCTCTCAAGGCCTTGCAACTTCTTGCCTGCTCCCTGTTGATGGGTTTTGGACAGTAGCTGAGACATAAGGCAGCAGTTACAAATCTTTGCGCTGGGGTTACAAGTAGTGCTCTGGGTCTCCTTTGCTGAGCGTGATTCTCTTGCACACCCTCACTGCAAGGATCTGGGACAGCAGTGGAGCAGTCCCGTGTTCAATCCCTGATGTCATTCAATGTGCTGAATGACAGCTCTTCATATGGCTGTTGTGGTACCTAGGACTGGTGACAAAGATGTCGTTTGCAGTGTGAGCGGTTCCTGAGGTCCTCACCTCAGCAAGGACAGGGTAGGATACAAGCCAGAGTTTCCCATTCATGGGCTGGTTTTCCTTTCTGTTAAGGTTCTCCAATCAACGTCATGTTCTTGGCCCCTGGAGTGACTCCCTGGAAAACAACATTACCTGGAGTGAACAATGGAGCCAACAACCCAGGGATTCGGATGATCGACTATGATCCAGACACCCTTCAGGTGTTGGTAGGGGATCCCTGTGTGCTGCACACTGCAGTTTTAGAAGGATGCTTTAATTCCTCCATGTGGTTTTAACAGGCAGGACTGCAGGAGCCAAGCGCCTTTGTAGGAGGGGACCTCAAGCGAGATCTTTCAGCCTCCTGTCTAGCACAAAGATTTAGTAAGAGCACCAGTGAGTAAATAAAGCGACTGCAGTCAGCTGGTCTAGGCCTTCTGGGATGAGTTTCCCAGAGCAGTGCAGGACAGGCTTTGTCACGTTCTTCATGCCTTTAGCTAGTTTCCTTTGACACTTGCTTTACTACCCAGGTAATGTGAACTGCAGAACTTCTCTTTGGGGACTGACAGATTTGTCAAACCCCCTCCAAAACTTAACTCCCTAGAAAATTATTTAGGACCCCCCTATTTGTTAAATTGATTCATTTGTAGTGGATGTGAATTTAGGTGAGTTGTAGGGGCAGCTTCTGTTACCTCTGTCTTTTATATGCAAAGAGGTAGAGGATGGGGTCTTTGTGCCTTTCTTTGCAATGGATAAAGAAGCTCTGTAGATGCTCTGTTTACATGTTTATAGCATGAAAAATGAATGCTAAAATATACTGTGGAAGTCTGGAGAGCTAGTGAAACGATGAGAAAAAGGGCAAGAGACTGAGAACAGAAGTTGTGAAAAACTTTAGTTTGTTCACAGTTGAAGAAATAACTTTTTGTAGTAAGTAACACTACTGCACCCTTGCTTCTGCTGTGGGCAGTGCTGATAGTCATCTTGAAGCAGGCTAGGCTCAAAATTCCTGATGTTTGGTGTTAAAAGTGAAGCAGAGAAAAGCCATCCCTTCATCCCTTATGAAACAGTATGCTTTTGTGGTGAGTTCTGGAGGCTCTTGCCAGAGGTGTCTGTCCCCCACATTCACATCTTGGTAGAAAGCACTTGTTGGGAGCCAGCTCACCCATCCTCCTTGCTGGGCAGGGAGATGTGCTGCCTACAGTGAATACATGTGTCTGTGGTGCTGCACACCAGTGTCTGGGAGAAGGGGCTGATCACACCCTAGCCAAACATTTTGCTTAAGGGCTGATCCTTTCCTGATTTGTCCTCATTTTGCTTTTCTCTCCCTGCAGGATATGGTGACTTACTACCTGAACCTAACTCATGCCAACATGATGGCCTCAACATGGGAGGAAGAGTCTCCAACATGGGAAGAAGAGTATAGGCTGACAGAAGCCTTTCACGTCCCTGATGGCTCTGCCCACTCCATGCAAACAGTGCTGGAGAGGATATCAAAGGATCAGCACTATCTGCAGCAGTACTATGAGTTTAACTCTGTCAGATACGACCTCACCCCATGCGATGAGGCCTGCAGTGTTGATCATGTTTGTGCCATCAGGGAGGTTGATTTTACAAAATACAATGAGTGTGTTAAAACCAGCTGCTCTGCTTCTGCTGTCATCAGTGGTTGGCTTTTATTTTTCTGCTTGCTCTCAGGACTTCTCAGCCCTCAGTAAGTGCTGTAATGACTAACAGCAAGAGAAAATGAAGAGATCACAAGTTCACGATGCACATGAATCGGCAATTGTGAATGCTTTTGGCATTGGGAACTTACTCAGAAACCAAGACAAAATCAGTGGCTTTTACTAAAAGCTCTATGATGTTGATTTGAAACCTTCTAAAAAAGCTCGATGTATCAGGAAAGGGCAGTGATTGTGACAAAGTCTTTTTATGACAGACTGAGTTGCATCAGGGAGTTCTCCTTCGTGCTGTGATCCTTCTCCGTTCTGCTGTGACTTCTGAGCTACTCTTACAAATCAGACGAAGACCAGGCCTCCCTGTGGACCTTAACTTACCATGGATGACAGCTGTGAGCTGCCGCACGTTCCCGAGGAGTCTGCTGCCAGGGGCGTTCCTCATGTTGGCACATGCTTCTCTTCTGGAAAGACTGGCAACCGGCAACCTGGAAGATCTTGTTTTGGTGGCCTCATACAGCAGCAGCCTGGCCTTTGGCTGATGACCAAAGCTGGGAAAGATTAGTTTTTCCTTTGACGGTGTATAAAATTAAGCAAGTTTGGGCCATGACTTTCAGGTGTCAGTGCCCAAGATGAGGCTCCAGGGTAAGAAGCTTGATGATTGTCATTTTTTAATATTTTGTTTCTTTTTCCCCCTGGTTGCTGAGCATAAACAGCTCTTCCTCTCTGTGCTCTCTTAATGCGCGTCCATTTAGTTTCTTCCTTCAGCTGGGCATTGCAAGCTGACCTTGCCTGCTTCACCATTAGCAAACACTGAACAATTGTTTCTAGCTAGCTTTGCTAGGTTCTTGGAGAACCTTGAGGGAACCAACACAAAGTGATCTTGTTGAACCCCTTAGGTACAAGTGAATGAGACACAGAAGGAATACTTGTGTTGTCTGTAAAAGGCACCTCTGGGCTCTTTCAGGGGTCTGGCTGTGGCAGAACGGGAGGTCACAAGGCAGTGGGGTGTTGTGCTGGGAACACAGCCTGAGTAGGCCTTGGATGGGCACCAGCCTCCCCGGTCCCGCAGGTGGTCTGCATGCTGCTGATGGGCTGTTCTGCCAGAAAGGTGCAGGCAGGGCCTGGGAGTGGAAGGGGTGAGGACAAGGATCTACTGGAGAGGGTCCAGTGCAGGGCCACTAAGATGGTGAAGGGCCTGGAGCACCTTCCATGTGAGGAAGGGCTGAGAGAGCTGGGTCTGTTTAGCTTTGAGAAGAGGAGGCTGAGGGGGGATCTTACCAATGCTTATCAATATCGAAAGGGTGGATGTCAGGGGGATGGGGCCAGGCTCTTCTCAGTGGTGTCCAGTGACAGGATGAGGGGCAATGGCCATAAACCAGAAAACTGAACATGAGGAAACCCTTCTGCCCTATGAGGGTGACAGAGCCCTGGGACAGGCTGCCCAGAGAGGTGGGGGAGTGTCCTTCCCTGGAGACTTTCCAAAGCCACCTGGACTTGTCCCTAGCTGATCCTGCTTTGGCAGGGGTTGGACTGGATGATCTCTAGAGCTCCCTTCCAACCCCTACCACTCTGAATCTGTGTAAAGCCTGTGAGCTGGGCAACATTGGCTGGGGATACAAACATAGTGGTGAGCCCAACCAGAGTGGCTGTGGCAGAGGGGAGACATTGTGTGGGAAGAGGAGTGAGGGCACAGGAGGAATAGCTGCCTGCGGTGCTGGAGTTTCACAGTCGTGGTTGGTGTTTGCCCCCGCTATCGCTTCAGAGCCCGTGCTGGGGCCATGCTGTGGTGGGCTGCGCTGGCCCTGGGGCAGCTGGGTCAGCAGGAAGCCGGCAAGGACCAGGGTCCCCTCTGCGAACACCTCCCCTCCAGCTCCTGGCCCTGCAGGGCGGTTGTGCCCTCTGTGGAGCAAACACGGATGCGAAGGGGAGCAGCGGGGACAGGTGGCAGCTCCAGGCTTTGCCGTGTCTGGATCCAGTCTGCAGCAGGGTTGCACGGCTGGCAGCTCCCCAACCGGCTCCTTCAGTGCCTCCCGGTGCCCTGCTTTGTTCTGAAGAGCCTCCCGAGGTGGGCTTAGGTGGGGGTCACGGAGAGGCGCGCGGGGACGGCTCTGCGGGCGGTTGTGGCGGCAACGCGCGTTGCGGGGGCTATTGGCGCCGGGGGGCCGAACGGAGCCACGCCGGGAGCCGCCTTGACCCGGCGCGGCGGGAACAAAGGGAGCGGGGCTTCCGGTCCGGGGGCGGGGACTGGTTCCGAAGCGGGTGTGCTTGCCGTCGGCCCCGCCGATGGCGCCGCGGTCGGTCCCGCCGCGGTTCGGGCCGCTGCAGCTGGTGCTGGCGGCGGCGGGGGCCGCGGCGGTGGCGCTGGACGTGTGCGTTGACGGGTGGGTGGCGGCGGAATACGCGCGGGGCGGGCAGCCCGGCTGGGCCGTCCTGACGCTGGCGCTGCTGGCCGCCGCCTCGGTCGCCACCCAGGCCTGCAGCTGGCTCTGGCTGCGCTCAGACCCGCCCGCCCTACGCCCCGACGTTCCCCCGTGGCTGCTCGCCGCCCTCCACCTCTTCCAGCTCGGCTTCCTCTTCAGGTACGGTACCCGCCCCGGCATCCCCCGGGCATCTCTTCGGTACCCCCCTCCCGCCACACAGGCATCCTCATGGCATCCTCCGTGCGTCCCCCTCGGCATCAACTTCCTCCGCCCCGGCCCCTCCACTCCGTCTCAGACTCTCCCCATGCCCTCCCAGGCTGCCCCCACCCTATGCTCCTGTGGCGTGACAGGGGTGGCGACCCCCTGCAGCTACCGCTGTGCCTGGGGAGGCCCTTAGGCATCCCGACACCCGGGGATGGGGAGTGCCCCATTCCTCCACATGCCTCCCAATCCTTAGGTGTCAGGATGTCCAAGGGGCTCCCTGGGTTGGAGCCAGGTGGAAACGTGTTGGTGGGAGCCACCTGTGGCCCTCTGGCAGAAGTTTCTGACCAACATCCCAAAGCACAAGCTTTGGTCCATCTCCCGGTGCCATTGCCATTGCCGTTGCCAGAGGCCAAACCGAGCAGGGCTGGATGTCAGACCCTGTGGGAGCGGTGAACACCCTGAAGCCTTGTCTTGGCCTTGCTCTCCTGGCTGTTTAGGCAAGTGACGTGGCTGTGCCATGCCTTCTCTCCAGGGTGAAGGAAATAATCCAGCTGCTTGCACCAAGAGTGATACTTAGTTTCACACTTGAACTTCACGCAGATGCTGGGTATCATAGAATCATGGAATCACAGAGTGGTTTGGGTTGGAAGGGGCCTTAAAGATCATTTAGTTCCAACTCCCTGCCATGGGCAGGGACACCCTCCACTAGACCAGGTTGCTCCAAGCCTCATCCAGCCTGGCCTTGGACACTTCCAGGGAGGGGGCACCCACAGCTTCTCTGGGCAACCTGTCCCAGTGCTCCCCACCCTCTGCGGGAAGAATTTCTTCCTGATATCTAATGTCAATCTCCCTGCTTTCAGTTTAAACCTGTTACCCCTTGTCCTATCATGACAGGCCCTCGTAAAAAGCCCTCCCCCAGCTCCCTTGTCCTTCAGGTACTGCAAGGTGTGATAAGGTCTTCCTGGAGATTGGTGTGGTGCAGTGCTTGGCTTGGAAAAGGGGGAGGGGTGGTTTGAGCATTTTCAAACAAATTGTTTTCAGTGATCTTGCCAGGGCCACCCTATAGCCCCTCACCCCTGGCTGGATCCCCACACAGGTGCCTCTATGCTCTGAAGGTGGGCTGGAAGGTGTGCTGGGCAAAGGCGGAGGAGGAGGAACAGAGCCACATGACCTTTCTCTCTCACGATATCAGCATGCTGCGCCTCTTTGAGACCTTCCTGGAGAACACCCCGCAGCTCACCCTGCTCCTCTACATTATCCTGCGGACAAACAAGGCAGAGCCCTCCCAGGGTGAGGGGTCTGGTGCCAGAGGAGGGGGGCAGGGGGGCAGGCTTGAGGTCGGAGCGGGCTTGGATGGGTCAGACCAGATGGGCTGTCCAGGGGTTGCAGGACCCAGCAGGGCACTGTTCATCTGTCATTGCTTGAGGTTCTCTCTCCAGTGTCTTTCTCCTGCATCACTCATTCCTTTGATGTGACATGTAGGCGGGTTGACCCTTGTCTTGCACTCACATGCCCCAATGGACTATGCTGGGCCTGGGGTGGGAGGGTTGGAGCTAGAAGACCTCTGGTCATTCCCCTACATGCCTCAGGGGAGGCTGATGGTTAGGAGAGAAATGAGGAGCCTGGGAGCAGGGAGATGCTATTGTGGATGTGCATGGAGGGTGGAGCCTAGGCCACCGAGGAGGTGCTTTGATGCCCGTCCTCGTGTGGGGAGCAAGTGTCACCACAATGAGAAGGGAAGCCCAACCATGTGCTGGTTGGACCCATCTCCTGCCCATGTGGGCTGGGGGCTTCCCTGGCTGGGAGATGGGCTCTGCAGCTGCTTGGTCCTGTTGCTTCTTCCTCACCTCCTGGGCAAGGTTGGGCACCAGCCTCCTCCTCGCAGAGGGCCAGAGGAGAGAAACAGGTGCTGAGGCTCTGACCCTCCACAGCAGGTGGGAAGATCGTTTTAGGAATACTGGTCAACCCCTCAGTGTCTCTGCTACTGTGTTTGCAGGACTGGGGATCTGCACTGCGTTCCTTTGTGTGACCTGGTCTCTGCTGGACTACCACCAGTCCCTGCGCTCCTTCTTGTGGGACAAGTATGAACTGAGCCTGGGCTCCTCCATTGTCTACTTTCTATGGAATCTTTTCCTCATCTGCCCTCGCATCCTTGTCATCTCCCTCTTTGCCCTGCTGTGGCCCTACAGCGTGGCTGTCCACTTCCCACTGGTGTGGCTGGTGATGTTCCTCTGGGTCAGTCTGCAAGGCACGGACTTCATGGAGTCACCTGGTCCCGAACAGCTCTACCGGGCCATGGTGGCCGTGATCCTCTACTTCAGTTGGTTCAACGTGGCACAGGGCAGGACACTGTACCGCAGCATCATCTATCATGGCTTCATCCTGGCAGACAGCACACTGCTGGCCTTGTCCTGGCTTTGGTGCCAGTCCCCCACTGATAAGCACTTTTACCTCATCCCGGTAATCTGTGCTGCCCTGCC
This sequence comes from Rhynochetos jubatus, assembly GCA_027574665.1. NCBI lineage: Eukaryota > Metazoa > Chordata > Aves > Eurypygiformes > Rhynochetidae > Rhynochetos > Rhynochetos jubatus. The sequence continues at coordinate 1,169,062 of CM050672.1, read as the reverse complement.
CTGCTACCTGCTGGGACTGGTGCTGAGAGTCACCTACTACAAGTGGCTGCACCCCAGTGTGCAGGCAGAGCAAGAGAACAGCTACGACGAGGTGGATGCCAGCGGGACGACTGGCAGGCTGGAGTTCCGCTTGCTGTCAGTGCCAGGTCTCGAGAACAGGCGGATGCGGTGGCTGGCCCAGGCCCAGTTCCCTATCACCCAGCTGGTGGGGCAGCGCTTCATGAATAGGTCTGCTGCTGCTGGGTCTGCTGCTGCTGAGTCTGCTGTCTGAGGCCTGCTTCTCCAAAGTGACTTGCTGGGAGACAGATTGGTTGTGCTCCTGGTTCTGCCCTCAGGCTGTTGTTTTGGGCAGCTGGAGGGGCCTGTCAGAAACGAGGGGTGATGTGCAAGCACCAGGCAAGTCCCAGGGCACGCAGCATGGCTCCTATGACTGTGCTGCTGGGGAGAGCTACAGTTTGCCAGGGTCCAGCACGTTGTGGCAGCATTGCTGTGTCAGCTTCTCTCGTTATTACTAGCTTTTTCAAAAAAAACCAAACCATCACACAAAACCCCAGAAGTAGTGGTTTGTTCTCTTTGCCTGTGCCTCTCCTGTGGCTGCTGTTGCTGCCCGGGGAGGTGGGTGATGGTGGGGAGCTTGTTCCCTCCTTGGCAGTAGCTGTCTGACCTGTTTCCAGTCAGGGTTTTTCTCCTCCTGTTAAGGTCAAAAAAGGTCATGGTTAGTGCCATGTTCAGGGAGGGATGGGGAAGGAAGGAGAGTGTCTCTTGTGCTGGGAGAGCAGCTGCCCCAGGTGGGTAGGGGTGGCAGGGTGCCCACACTCTGGGGAGAGTGTTGTGAGTCAGTGCAGGGTCAGGGTGCATGGGGGCTTTGCCCTTTTGGAAGCAGGGAAGACTTTCCAATGTGGATTCTCTGTGGACAGAAATTTGTTCTACTCTGCTACATTTGCTGGGTCCTTTCCTGCTCTTGCCTTCCTGCTGTGGCCCAAGAGAGGGGCAGAGTGGGAGCATTGTGCTGGAAGCTGGGCTCTGGGCTGGGCAAGTCACCCTGCTGCTGCTGCCCCAGACCATCGCCTTTCTCCTTTGAGCACCAAATGCTGTTTGTGGGTCGGGGGTGGCAGGGTGCAGCATTGCCATGAGACCCTGTCCTCCCTGGGGGGCATCTGCTGTTCCCCAGGGTATGATCGCAGCATGGCTCAGTGCTGCTGGCTTATTTTGTACACCTTACGGGCCCATTGCTGTCATTTCCACCACCGCAGTCCAGGCAGTGCTCCTGACACTCTGACAGTTTCTCAGCTGTATGTGGCTGGTGGTCAGTGTGGGCCTGTGCCAGCTCTTTGGCACAGAGACTGCTGCTTCCCAGGTGGGGCTACCCCCAGCTCAGTGCCAAAGCCAACACAGGCCCCAAAACGGCCCCTGGATCTTCTTGCTGTTGCCCAGCCAGTAGCCATGGCACATTGGCCCTTGGCCCCTTCCCCTTGCCTCTGTTGCCCACCCTCCCGCCAGGATGCTGTTCCAGGTCAGGACATGCTCCCCCCTCCTCCCCATACCAGGGGAAGATAGGGCAGAGGGAGGCAGCAAATGCAGCTGGAGGAATAGCTGAAACGTTTCACAGCTGTTCCTGTAACAAGACAAGCCTCTGGCCAACGACAGTGGCACCACAGCTAAGGTTGGGAGGAGGGTGGTTTGTTGGCCTTCTGTGAAAAAAAGAAGGGAAGGTTTGTGCAGGCCTATCCAAGCACTGTGTGCCTTCCCTGGGCACCACTGCAGAGCTGAGGAGCTGGGACCTACACCGCTGGCTCCCACAGGACACCCCAGGGATGCTGGGGTCTCCAGAAGTTGTGCTGCACGCTGCAGCACCACGCTGAATGCTGCTGGTGGCAGCAAGCCAGTGCTTGCACAGAGACTGCAGGGGCATCAAGAGAACAGGCTGAAGCAGCAACTATAGAAAATAGACTTTATTTTTTTTCCACTTCAGAGGACAGTTCCCATTACACAGACCATGAACAGGCAAAGGCTCTGCATCCAGCAGCATGAAGGGCTCAGCACTCCCACTGCTGAGGGCTCAGTAGCGCAGCAAGGGCTGCTGTGGGCTCCGGGGGGTTCCCTGCTGCTTCCTGTGAGCACAAGCACGGACATCTCCCCCAGGGCTCTTGGAGGCAGCAAGTATCAGTGGATCAGGTCGTTTATAAAGCCTCTGCAGCTGTAGTGAGGGTGGAGGGGAGGCTGGCAGCACCCAGGTAGGTTTAGCCTCAGCGCCCCGGGCCAGCAGGCTGGCTGTCATTCAGGCATTCGGGTTTGTCACCAGCTCAGCTACAGCCAGGTCAGGGGTAATGGGAAAGCACAGAGACAGAAGCAAATCAGTGCCAGAGATGCTGTTCCTGCCACACAAGAGACAGGAAAAATTTTAAATTCAACCAGAAGAAGAAAAAATAAAATAGCCAGGTCACTTTTATTAAACATGAACACAGAAATGTACCATCAACCTGCCATTATAAAAGTATTTTACATACATTCAAGGAGACATCGTATAAATATCAGTATGAAATGTCACTGCCTGCAAGAGTTCCACACTAAGCTAAAATTTTGCCAACATCTTAAAATTTCCTTAAAACATTTTAAGTAAACAAACACAAAACAAAGCCAGCCAGCTGCCAGGCTGTGTGGTACCTTGGGTCCAGCACTCGCTGCAAGTGCCTGGGCAAAACACATCCCACCTCCCAGTGTGGGCTAGCACAGCTCTCCTGCAAGCTGCTTTGGACGTTACTGAAGTGAAGGGATTGCTCGGCTACACCAGATGGTGGGAGGTTAAGGCACAGGTTTTAATTCCACAGTTTAGCTGTCTGGAGTACAAGATGTGCTCCAAACAGGCTGTTTCACAGGCTGGGACATTGCCCAAGCCCGCTTACAGGAGACCTTTGGATGGGCTGGGGACCTGCTGAGATGTTCAGGATCCAGCACAAATTCTTCTGTGACTGCAAGTAAGTCCTGATCTTCTGGTAACATTTCAGACCCTGGGAACAATGGGGCTGCTTCTCAGCATGGTTCACTTCCTACCAGAGCCCCTCTGGCGGATGCAGTACACACTTCACAGGGGCCCCAGATGAACTGGACTCTTTACAGACCCAGCAGTAAGGGAGCCAGAGCCTTGGGGCATCTCTCCCTCCTCTGCACAGGGCCTACACTGCTGTGAAACACCAGAACACACTACTTACACAGGCTGCCCCAGCTGCATGGAAACACCCAGTAACACACCTGAGCTCTCCACCTTGTACCCATGGCAGATGGGAGAACATCACCCGTGGGCCACTGCTCCTGCCTTTCTTCAACCCTAACTGCTGAGCTCCAAACAGCACATCCCCAGCTTGCTCCAGGGGCTCTGCTGGGCCAGCAGCTGTGAGCAGAGTGGCAAGTGTTGCTGCAGCCAGGCAACATCCCCCTAACTGAGCTGTTCAGAAACACCCACAACAGAAACTGGCTCCTCAGGTTTTTCTAATGGGATGAGAGGTCATGTTGCTTGCAGGCAGCAGCCCCTATGCACCTGACATGCTCCCGAAGCAGAGAGCTCCTGGGGAAGTATGCAGCCCCAGAGCATCCACCTGAGATAAGAGCACAAGGCCAACACCTAGTAAGATCACCTACTTCTGTGGGCAGCACCCTCCCTCATGCCACATGCTTTCAGACCAGTTCTCCGTGGGTCCCGGGCAGGTGATGCTGGGCTGCAGACTAGAGATCTGGAAGAGTATGGGTGCAGCTCCGGTGTTTGCCTCAGCAGGAGCCGTAGAGGCATGTGGCAGGGTGCAGCAGATATCTGTCCTCTGTACAGAAACCACCAGACATCTGCTGGTTTGGTGCCACCAGGGTACAGGGAGGAGGCAGATACCACTGAACACTGCCTGACTTGGCACCAAATCCGTGCCAGCCCCCCGTCTCCAGCTGGCTATGTCTGGCTAGGACTGCAGGTCACTGACTCCAGCCTTTTTTTCTGAGATGGTAGCAGAAAAATCAGTGTGAGTATCAGTCCCAAGGCCAGTGTGCTCCAGGCTGCCAACTCACAGTGTCTTAAAAACTTAAGTCCCTCTTAACAAGGGTTTTGTTTCTAACTATGTAGTTAGGCTAATGCAAAGAAGAATACAAGAAAATTGAACCTGATCCTACTAAAAGGAACCTACTCTCACAAATGGAGTCAGAAAAGCAGAGATGGAGGTGAATAATCATACCCTTCTTCATAACATTCATGAGGATTTAGTTCTCTCAAATTATTCGTAGTGTAGATGAAGACCCTGTTCACATCTGAACAGTCTTGTAGACAATAGTGTTGTGCTGTATCTAATGTTTATAGGCAGTTTTGTTTTCCTTTCCAGGGAAGATCTGTGGGATCTACGGACTGGGTCATACATAGCTGGAATCCAGTGATCTCTGCTTGTTAACAGGGCTTGTGCACACATTGACTAGAAGCCACAAGAATCAACTCAGAGCACTTTTCTCTACAAGGAACTACATATCCCAGAAACATTCCCTTATTTTTCTGTTTTCCAGTAATCCCACATTGAGGAAATAAGGACATTGTAATAAATTAATTGCTTTGAACACTTAGGGAAGGAGAGAGGACACATTTCACAGCAACAGAGGTATTTTTTCCATTTTCCTATGGAAAAAAACATAGCTCTTTTCAGCTTTGCAAAACATGGGATGTTCAGCTCTGCCATCAGTATTTTTCTATAAAAATAAGGTTTTGTGTTTACTTGGGTTCTACAACTAAGCTGAATAGCAAGGAGAAGGCTCTTACAAATACTTCTGCTGTTGTATCACCCCTTCCCTCTGGAGACTACCTGCTAGAGGAATTCAGCTGGCTTCTGTAAGTCTCTTCAGACAAGCTCTAGCTCTGCTGAGTCTAGTGCTTCTTTAAACGACCTTTGTACATGGCAGAGACTGTGCTCCTGAGGAAATGACCTGGTGTCATGTTCTACTGTACAGTTTGCATTAGGTATGTTTTCTTCATCAAGCTGAAAAGTGAGTCCCCACATATATGAGATTTCTGCCCCGCTAATGCTGGAGAGGGCATGCAGGAGCTGCAGTCACACCTTTGCTCCAACTTCTTAGAGGAAGTCTAACTCAAGGGCTTGGTGAAGGGACACGAGGTCTGCATGATTTGTGATCCTCCAGAAAGGCATGTTGTGCTGTAACAGAGATGATGAAGTCAGGTTTATTGGAGTGATTATACATCTTGGTAGAAGCACTCAAGGTACACGTGTAGGGTTGTGCAATATGACATTTGTGACAGCGCTGAGCACACCATGTTCAGGAAGGACTTCAGCCACATGCACATCATTATCTGAAGCCCAACTTGTCTGCATATCTCTTTATGACAGACACCAGCACTACCAGCTGCTTTGCACGTTCATGATGGAAACCTCAGCGCTCAGCTGTGAGCTGCTGCTTCACCCAGGAAAGCCTTTCCAGGGCTCCCTGGGAACCTGCATAGATGACAAATCTGTCACATGGCAGACTGTGTGGGGCCTGCAGAGATGATATCCTGTCAGTAATCTGTGCACTTCACTGCTTTTACTTAGCATGACTGAACAACCTATTCAGGCCTGTCCAAATAAATCAAACTGTTTGCTCCTTGTTTGTAATTCAGACTAATGGTAGATGCTGTGTATTGATCTGACTGCTGGCAACTAAGTCCTGGCTCCCTCCATGCTTCTGAGAAATTACATCATCCTAACTGATAGCTGCATCCTGCAATCAAGACATGGTACATCAAGATACTGTTTTACAGGGACAATGTTATACGCAATCTTAAACAACAGTAAACCAGAAACTTTAAACCCCCAAGAGCCAGAAAATTCCCCATCTTAACGCAGCAAAAGACCTCTTGTATCAAAGGCAAAGTTTCCCCCTGGCTGCCTCAGCCTGAAGAGTTCATCCCTGGAAAAAGAATCTCTGCAGAAAGAGACTGCTGCAGTAACGTAACTTTGCACCAACCCACCTGTGCAGTGTCAGAAACCTACCTGCTTAGCTGCAACCTCTTCGTCACGCCCATCTCCAATTACGACATAGGTGACTTTCTTTCCAAATCGTGACACAATCCTCTCAAAACAGCTCTCTTTACCTGCCAAAAGACCACTATAATGAGCCTTAGGCAGAGAGTAATAGAAGTCTGAACAGGTCCCTTCCTCCCAGTACAGAAACACGCTCTTGTCTCACTGGGAAGGGAGTAACACCCAGTTCAGCTCGTGAAGCCAGAAGCCACCACTATGACATGGCCAGCTGGACCACAACAGCCACAGGGGCTGCTCACCTGCAGAAATCGTATTTTCTGTGTAAAAATCCCAGCTAGCCCCTCAGCAGACACCTCAGTGGCTGTACTCAGCAGTGTCAGTGCTCAGCACAACCCCTTACCTATTTTTGTAGCACTGTAAATATTTTCGATGGGAAACACCTCACCCAATCCATACAGGAGAACTTTGGCAAGAGCTGGCACCAGCTGGGTGGTTGTGATCAAGATGTTCACACAGTTCTTTCTGAAAGAAGAACAACACTTGTAAAAACACATCTGTGGCCAGCAGTGCCAAGTGCTACTCTGGGTGGCTTGCTCAGCTTTCCAAAGTGCCATATGCTTTATTGTCCTGCTTTCCAAGCGGCTTTTTAAGCCAAGACTTGGTTTCGTGGTTTTTGTTTGCTTTTTGTTTTAAACTGAAATTCTCTGTCAGAAATGCAATTTTGTGAGCGCAGTCCTATTATGGGGATCTTCCTAACAAAAGATGTTGCAGCAGAAAAATCCCAAAGGGTGCTCTCTCGCACTGCTTCCTGCACTTACTCACTGCTTTCCAGTACCTGTGACAAGCAGCAGTAGTATTACACATGAACACTGCTACAACACAGCACTGCATGCAAATCTAGGTGAGAGAAAGGGCTGTGAAATCAACATATACATTTCCAGTTTCCATACCTGGACTGTATGAGTAGCAGGGACTTTAATGAAGTTTCCAGCCAGGAATCCGTTAGCACTTCTATGTCAGTCCTTAGTCGCTGCAGCACTTCCCTCTTCTGTGGGCTGAGAAGGCCTTGGAATACAAGCAACACGTTTTCCTAGCTGAGCTGGCAAGTCTAACAGAGAGAGCACCATCACTCCCTCTGACAGCTGCCTGTCAGCAATCAATAACATGGTACGAAGGCATCTGAAAGGCTGAGACTGTCTAGAGGCAATGAGAGAAACCAGCTTCCAGTGACACCCATGAGTCCAGACACCCATCTGTGACACTGAATGTGGAGAACTGGGCATATACATTTATCTGATTATTTCAATCCAGGATACTTGCACCAAAATGCATTTCTCTTGTACAAAGCACTCACAACAGTAGGTGTTGTCCAAGGCCACAGACAGCAGGGGAAGGAACTCCTGCAGTCGCCCTGCCTGACTCCCCACAGGCACAGGGACCCTTCCCACTTTAATCCCTTTTAGGTATCTTTTTCTATCCCTTGTTTTAAATCCCCATATTTTTTATGCCTTTTAGATATCATTTACTCAAAGCATCCAGTTTTGAATTAAAAGCAGCCAGAAAAGGAGCCCATACACTCAAACCTGCTCCCATGAGTAAATACAAGATGACAGAAGCACCTTGAGTCTGAACCTCCACCCAATTTCCAGCCATGATGTACGAACCCTGCACTGCACTCCAACCCTGAAGTACACTAGTTCTCTGACAATGAGAACACAGAGGGACCCATTATGGGCTGCAGCAAGAACTGCTTTGCCACTGTGGCTTTAGACAGGTCCTGAAAAACTTTGCATCCAGGATTCCCACGCGAAAAATATGGAATAATGGTCTGATCCCTACCAGAAGTAAAGATAATTGTAGCATACTGAAATAGATTTACACAGATAGATTTTTAAGGCTGGAAATTATAGTTTTGAACACCTGGATTTTAGAAAGCATGTTCAAGAAAACATTCTATCAAGATTTTTTTGTGTGTGTGTAGGCAAAGGGGTACCCAAACCTACCAAGATGACTCACTCTGCCGGGTGGGCTGCTCCAGCAGCACCCCTCTCCCAGGAATGTCAATGTCAAAATTCAGACTAAACAGAAAATCTATCTAGATTTGATATCTGTGGTTTGCATCATTATTACTACTTTGGCATTAGAAGGGAAACAAAATGAGAAGATTCTAAGTGATTCTGTGAACAGATGGTAGAGATGTCATGTCAGACTAGGATCACAACAACCAAAAGGGTGAACACTGTATTTTTTGACAATAGCATGATAAAAGACAGGTTTTGTGAAGACAGAAGTGAAAGTGGAAAGACCCCCTAAGCAGCATATCTAAGTCAGTTAGGCTTTTTCTAAGCAGAGTGACAGGCAGCAGACTTCCACACAAAATTAGGAAAGAGTCACTGCTTGCACAAAAATTTTTGCTTAGATACAGGACTGACTGACCATCCCTGAGTACGTGATAACTCACAGACTGTGCTGGCATGCTGTTCAGTATTGGAAGATGTACCCTTTTAGATTCCATGGAGGTTTGATCCCATTTAACAGCAGGAGAAAGGTTACTTTTCATGTCCAAACATTCAGGAAAGCAAAAGCTCTGAGAAGGACAGAGTCTGGCACCACAAACTCTGTTTAGTGCTCAGATATTGGTGCAGGTGAACACTCACCTCCAACATTAGTTTTGTATTTGTCGTAGATCTCTCGTACCCTGCGGTAGCGGAAGGCCAGTTTTCTCATCCAGTCCACTCCACCCTGGACACCAACTGACGAGCTGTGATTTGCATTACTTCCCGAGCCACTGAAGCCATCCGTGGAGAAGTTATAGTTGCTGTTTCAGAAAAGCAGATCTGTCACATGTGCCACAGCAGCAGAATAACTGAACTTTTCTGGCAGGGTTGCAGACTTCAACTCTGACAGAAACTAGAAAAGCACTTTGGAGAGGAACTGCACAACCACCACTGCACCTGGCAAGTGCAGATGACTTCTATGGGCAAGGTAGTCCAAGTACATTTCAACTACATTTGCTGCTGGTTCTTAGCTGCTGTACTGAAATGTACTGGTTGCACTATTCTTTCACACCCTCCACTACAAAACTTTCCTTTGCTCTTTGACTGCTCACTCCTCTGTGATACAAAGCATCCTTCCCACTAACCCCTTTCTCATCCTGCAGTGATAAACCCCAACATAATGTCTTCCAAAGATAACATCTGTGTCTTTGCACCACAGCTGCAGCTGAACAAGCAGATGAGCTGCTTTACCAGCTCATGACTGCGGGAAGCAGGTCCTTCTTCACCACTTTCCCCATAATTCTTTCTCCCTGACAGACAGGCATTTCTCACAACCTTTCCATGAGCCCAGTCAGTTCATTAATGCAGCAGAAAACTTACCCTCACCTCACCTGATAGCGTGCACAATCAGCTCACAGAGGAAGGCAAACCACAGACCTTTCAAAGGTTACGATCATGAAGTTTGGAGTGCTGGTTCTCCACCACTTCACTGAGCACACAAGCAACACTCAACAGTGGACAACATAATTCACCTTCCAAAACTCTTAATATTTTGTAGGTCTTCAAAGAAATACCACCCAGCAAAGAAACAATGTTTGACAAGTTTCATCCCCTGCACAATGCTGACCTGCATCCCTTAACCCCATTTAGGTTTAAGTTCCCACAAGTCAGATTACATCAGCTATACAGTTTATGCATTCATCAGTACACCACCTTAAATCTTGGCCATTGTCATCAGATGCCACATCTTCTATGTGTACCTGGTCACACTCCTGTTTAAGAGAAAAAGTCATGCTGTTGGAAACCAGACACATACTGAAATTTGCAGATTAAAGAAAGCGTGATATAAAACAACTCCCTTGCATTTCCCAACAGCAACAAGACATGACCTGACATGATATGATATTCTGCCTCCACAAACCTACACATAGCTTCCAGTAGCGTTGTAGTTCAGTACTAGGTTTTACTTCTCAGCAGCTACAGGTCCTTGCCCAAACTGGGATTTGAAGTACCAGAAAAGTCTGAAAAAAGCATGTTTCTATGACATACTGAGTTGTCTGCAAAAACGAACTTCAGCACTCACTGAACAGGTCAGGCTCCTCACTCACTTGTCATGCAAAATCCTTTTCAAATTTTAGAAAAACAAACCAAACAAATCCAAAATACCCCAAACCCACACTATCCAGGCAAGTACTGATACTCCATTTCTTCAATACAATGGTCAATTCCATTACCGTAAAGGCACAGCATGAACCCTGAAGTGAAACATTAGTGTGGTGGCACTGCCACAGCTCAGGTGCTTAGCACAGTTGATTTAATCCGTAGATAAACTGCCAGTACCTTAGGACCAGAAGTAAAATTTCCCCATTTCAAGAATTTCCCACTGCTGCTACTAGCCGACACCTACAGCAGTAAGTTGTGTTGTTGATCACATTGCTAACATATCAATGACTACCTTTCCAGCACAAGAGACTGTATTTGGTGGTTTTTCTTGCCCCACCCCCACCCCCTGGGCACAGAGGTAACTGCCATTACCATGTTTACAAAGTTCACAGCTGCAAGTAGTCACAGTCACAAATAGAAACTTCATTTAAGTTTCTATTTGTATCAACAAAACCATCTTGTTTTCCCACAGTGTGCATCAGCGATGCACCTACAATTAATTGTTCACTGTTAATATTCAGACTTCCTAAGCTGTAAATTCTGAAAATTAGGTTTATGAGTCCATATTTGTGGACTCGTATCAAAAGAAGACATGAGTCAGAAAATTTGCTATCCTCAATCATTTAATTCTAGGTTTTGGCATAACTTCACACCTTCCTGTATAGATTACTGTATTGGGTTTGCGTGGCAAGGGTTTGGTAGCAGGGGACTACAGGGCTGGCCGCTGCTGGAAGCCTCCCCTATGTCCGACAGAGCCAATGCCAGCCAGCTCCAAGAAGGACCTGCCAGTGGCCAAGGCCAAGTTCATCAGCAATGGTGGAAGCACCTCTGGAATAACATAGTTAAGAAGGGGAAAAAGAAAACTGCAGTGCAACAGCAGCCGGAAGAGTGACATGAGAAACAGTCCTGCAGATCCCCAGGTCAGTGCAGAATGAGGGACGGGTGCTGCAGGTGCAAGAGCAGGTTCCCCTGCAGCCCGTGGTACAGCCCATGGTGAGGCTGGATGTGCCCTGCAGCCACAGAGGGTCACAAGGAGCAGAGACCTGCCTGCAGCCCAGGAAGGACCCCACGCTGGAGCAGGGGGATGCCTGAAGGAGGCTGTGACCCCATGGGCAGCCCACGCTGGAGTAGGCAGCTCCTGAAAGGCTGCACCCCGTGGGAGGGACGCACGCTGAAGTTAGTGAAGAACTGCAGCCCATGGGAAGGACTCACATTGGAGAAGTTGGTGGAGGACTGTCTCCTGTGGGAGGGACCCCACACTGGAGCAGGGGCAGAGTGTGAGGATCCTTCCCTGAGGAAGAAGGAGCAGCAGAGACAATGTGTGATGGACTGACACCAACACCCATTTCCCTGTGCTGCTCGGGGGGAGGAGGTGGAGAAACTGGAAGTAAAGCGGAGCCTGGGAAAGAAGGGAGGGGTAGGGGGAGGGTGTTTTAAGATTTTAGTTCTACTCTGATTTGACTAGTAATAAATTAAATTAATACTCCCCCAGCCCAGATTGTTTTGCCTATGGAGGTAACTGGTGCATGATCTCTCCCTGTCCTTACCTCGACCCATGAGCCTTTTGTTACGTTTTCTCTCCCTTGCCGAGCTGAGGAGAGACACAACAGCTTTGGTGGGCACCTGGCCTCCAGCCAGGCTCAATCCACCACAGTCGCATTACTGCATCCTTTACTATCTGTTAATGTATCATAGCACAGCATGGGGCACTGCCATGATGAAAGCGAAGATTTATATTCAACTTCTGTGGAAGTGGTGCAGAACAGTGAGGTGTATTTAATGTGGCAAAGAATACTGCACGTGAAAGAGAATGGAAGCTGATCAGAAGTCCTTGAGGCAGGATGGGAACGGGACAGCAACAGAGATAGCTTGCAGAAAAGAAAAACAGAGGGTGTTGTGGGACAGCATGCTTGTCTATGGCAGTGTCCCCTTCACAGTTGTTACACACCCAGTGTAACAATTATCTACTGAGACACTGGCTGAGATGTTGTTATATTCTGTCTTTGGTGTAGTCAAAGCCCCTAAGAACTGACATTCTCAAGGTCACCTTTTCCCCCACATCACTGGTGTCCATTCAAAACAGGATCAGTGACAGCAAAGTGCTTACCAGTCCAGAATGCAAATATAAGTCAAAGCAGACATCACTTTTTTTATTTATACAGGATCACTAGAAACCCATCAGAGAGCTAAGAGAGCTCATGACACCAGAAGTCTGCAGAATGCCTGCCTCAGATAAAAGAGTACACCTCTTTGACTTGGCTATGCTTAGAACCACTTCAGTTTTGGCAGACTGTATTTTAGCATTAAAGTGTCTCTGAAGCACAACAGCCCTTACAAACAGTGCAGTGTAACTCTAACCAGGTAATGTGGAATTTTGCCTTTCAAAAACATTTGCCGTGTACCTCCAAGTCATTGAAAAACAAGTGAGTATCAGCTACTTCAAAAATCATCTCCTCCATTGACAGACCTGAGCCAATCACTAGAGTTGGATCCTGGCAAAAAAAAAAAAAAAAAAAAGAGAGAGAAAATGTAAATTCACTGTGGTTACAGACAAAAGCAAATGGTGACAAACAGATATACAGAGTTTCCACTGTATATCAAGACTGATGTAATTCCATCTGCATTTAATGGTGTGAACTACACTTTCCCTAATATTTTAAGCAAATTGATTTTAAAAAAAAAATTTATTAAAAATCCACATTCTGGTAATATGCTGACCCAAACTGTAACAAATCACTTTGTATTGGGTTTGTGCAGCAGGGTTAGCGTGCAGTTCCATGGTGCTTAGCTGCTGGCTGGGTGTAAACCACGACACACTTCAGTGCTGCACAGCAGGGACTGATGCGTTTTCAGAAGAAACACAAAACACTCAAAAATCTTTAATATATTTTGAATGATAAAAAATATTTCCTTTCACTATGTGCTATGACCTCAATAATTCTCAATGATGATAAAACCAGTTTGACATTTTAAGACTTGTATTGTTAGAAGTGTTTGTGATGTCCATATCCTAGCTCTGTATAAAGCCAAATTTAGTGTTCTTTCCCCACCCCAAACTGCCAACAAGTTAGAAGTATCACCTTAAACATTTAAAACAGAGTATCATTTTTATTCCTTTTCCAAACATTAACATTTAATTCTACATGACACATACAATTTTTCTTCCACAGAAAATACACTATTACCTTGCCATATTTTTGAGCATAAGACCCTGTGAGAAGTGAATGGAAGATTATGATGGTCTCATCGAGGTCCCAGAGAAACACTCGCTGCATAGAGAATAAAAGCAGGTTAGAGTTCAGATATTCCAAGCACTGAACTACATAGAAGAGGAAGTTTTAGGGTTAATTCTGAGGTTAGCTGCAGTATGCTTATAAAAGATATGAACAACAGTATTCATCTCGCAGGCTGAACACATTATTAAACTCTTTCAGTTTATTGCAGTGGAGTTTATATACTGCTACCGTGCAACTACACACCCAGAGTAAGGCTCCTCTTTGTCAAACTAATTCAAAAGCTTTTCTTGCTTTTCTAGTTATAAAAGCAAAAACTTAAGAGTGCTAATGAACTTTAGAGCCTTTCTAGGGTAGAAGTTTACTGTGTGTGATCTGGAAAGCAGGAGGGAAATGACGTGTTTATCAGAGAAGCCTTTGTTACGATTAATAAGGGGGATTCGCTGCCATGAGGAATAGCAGAGTTTCAGTACAGAATGACTTTGGTAAACTAGAGAACTGGGCAAACAGGAACTAGAAGTTCAATAATTGCAGATTCTGCATGTGGGGTAGAATAATGCCTCATATTGGTCTCAGCTGGAAGGTGTCCACTGGAAGAGTACAGTGGACACCAGGCGCAGTATGAGCCAGCAGCACTTTCTCCCTGTGTGCTGGAGAATACAAACTGTGCCTAGCTGAGAGAAGGAAGGTGCTGTTTCACCCTACTTGGCACTGGGAAGGTCACCCCAGATTGCATCTCCAGTTCCAGAGGTATATGAGGAAACTACAGAGTGGCCAGCAAAAGGCTGTTGAGATGGTCAGCAGCCTAGAGTAGAGACTGAGGGAGCTGTGATTATCTCAGCAAAGAGGAGAATAAGGGTAATCGAATAGCAGACCACAGAACTGCAAAGATGATGGAGAAAAGTTCTCCTCAGTAGTGGTAGACAGAAAATTGCCACGGAAAAGGAGGAGAAACTTGCAGCTTGCGAGGTAACAGCTGGAGACAGAAAAATTCCTTCCCCAGGTGGACATGGTAGTCCTGGGACAGATCACTAGCCAGGGTCAGATATCCAACCTTGGAGGTTCTCAAGAGTCAGCTAGACAAAGCCATGGTTCTAGTGCTGGGGATGGCCCAGCTCTGAGCAGGAGGCTGCACTAGAGACATCTAGATGTCTCCTCCATCAACACCACTGTGATTCCAAGACTCATTTAGGTGATGCTTGTCAAGGACTACTGAAGAAATTGTTTTGCCAGTTCTCACATAACATGGGTCTTGGAGTGGGTCAAGAGGAGGGCCACGAAAATGATCAGAGGGCTGGAGCACTCTCCCGTAAGGACAGGCTGAGAGAGTTGGGGTTGTTCAGCCTGGAGAAGAGAAGGCTCCGAGGAGACCTTATAGCACCTTTCAGTACTTAAAGGGGGCTTATAAGGAAGATGAAGACAGATTTTTTTTACAACAAGGGGTAATGGTTTTAAACTAAAAGAGGAGAGATTCAGACTAGATATAAGCAAGAAATTTTTTACGATGACAGTGGTGAAGCACTGGAACAGGCTGCCCAGAGAGGTGGCAGATGCCCCATCCCTGGAAATATTTGAAGTCAGGTTGTATGGGTCTCTGAGCAACCTCATTTAGTTGGAGATGTCTCTACTCATTGCAGGAGGGTTGGAATAGATGACTTTTAAAGCTCTCTTCTAACCCAAACTATTCTATGATTTCCATGGAGACAGGATAACAAGAGAAGAGGACTTCTACGGTCACACTACTCCACAAAGCTACATGTAGAAAACAAGATTACTACCTACCTCCAGTTCACTGTCCTGTGAGGAAGAAGTGTCTGCTTTCCTCTTCCCCCTGTTCTTCCCTGGGATGTTTTTCCTTGCCTGATCATCTAATTCTTTACTTGCTGTTGCTCTTGATAATGAAGGACTTGTGGATGCACCTCCTAGAAGAAAGAAATCACACAGCTCTTGCCTCCTCACATCTCAAAACAAACATCAACATAAAGCTTACAGCATTTAGTCACAAACCTCCTTTGCAAAAGGTAAGATCTAACCTTGTTTTATTGACACAGTAGTAGTTGAACATAAAACATTTCAAAACAGCTCTGACTCCTCAATTCAGTCCACCAGGACTGAGCTACTTACTGCATCCTGCCTGCAGTACAAAGCCAAAGATGTGCCACTCTCCATCCTAAGGCCTGTAACTCCTCAGATGTCTCACTACCCAGGAACTGCTGTATTACTCAGTTGTTTCTTTTAGTACTTCTTGAGAGAGCAACAGAAACCTTCGGTCTGGAAAGGGCGTACAAAGGAAAGTATTTAAAAATGCTTCTCCCACCCAGATTTCCTCAATGAGCAAAAAGCGCTTTGTATCAAGCAACACTATACAACGCATGCTGTTTCCACCTCTACATACAGTACTCACACCTGTGCCACTGTGACTAACAGCCACTGTGCAGTTATGTGGAGTGTGTTAATCACACACAGATCCACAGTGTGCTGTGAAACAAACTACAGCTCCATGATGGGGTCACGATCTTGGAGGATAGAGGACAGCCAACTGACGTCATCTACCTGGACTTGTGCAAAGCCTTCGATACCGTCCCAGAGGACATCCCTGTCTCTAAACTGGAGAGGCATGGATTTAATGGATGATAAAGATATCCATCCTGCTCGATGGATAAAGAACTGGCTGGCTGGTCGCACTCAGAGAGTGCTGGTCAGTGTCTGAGTGGAGAGCAGTGACGAGCGGCATTCCCCAGCGGTCAGTGTTGGGACTGGTCCTGTTTAACATCTTCATCAGTGACATGGACAATGGCATTGAGTGCACCCTCAGCAAGTTTGCTGACCACAGCAAGCTGTTTGGTGTGGTCAACACACTGGAGGGAAGGGATGCCATCCAAAGGGACCTGGACAGGCTGGAGAGGTGGGCCTCTGCCAACCTCGTGAAGTTCAACAAGGCCAAGTGCAAGGTCCTGCACCTGGGTCAGGGCAATCCCAACTACAAGTACAGGCTGGGTGGAGAATGGATAGAAAGCAGCCCTGAGGAGAAGGACCTGGGGGTACTGTTGGATGAGAAGCTGAACATGAGCCAGCAGTGTGCGCTGGCAGCCCAGAAAGCCAACCGTATCCTGGGCTGTATCAGGACAAGCGCGGCCAGCAGGGCGAGGGAGGTGATTCTCCCCCTCTACTCTGCTCTCCCAAGACCCCACCTGGAGTACTGTGTCGAGCTGTGGAGCCCTCAGCATAAGAAGGATATCGACCAGTTGGAACGAGTCCAGAGGAGGGCCACAAAGATGATCAGAGAGCTGGAACACCTCTCCTATGAACAAACGCTGAGAGAATTGGGCTTGTTCAGCCTGGAGAAGAGAAGGCTTCAGGGAGACCTTATTGCAGCCTTCCAGTCCCTGAAGGGGGCCTTCAAGAAAGCTGGGGGGAGGCTTTTTACAAGGGCCTGTATCGACAGGACAAGGCATAATGGATTTAAACTGAAAGCAGGGAGATTTAGATTAGATAACAGGAAAAAATTCTTCCCAGAGAGGGTGGTGAAGCACTGGGATAGGTTGCCCAGAGAAGTTGTGGATGCCCCAGCCCTGACTGTCTTCAAGGCCAGGCTGGATGAGGCTTTGAGCAACCTGGTCAAGTGGAGAGTGTCCCTGCCCACAGCAGGGGGGTTGGAACTAGATGATCTTTAAGGTCCCTTCCAACCCCAACCATTCTATGATTCCACTGGCCTATCCAAGAAATAGTAAAGAATAACAGAGATGATCTCCAAGACTGCCGGAGATAGATTATGAAGCGTATTCCACTACTGGTAAGAACACCCTTACCATGAAAAGACTAAAGCACTACTGCCATATTAAAAAAAAAAAAATCAATGCTTTGATATGCAGAGTATTATGACCATGATGGGAGATACTCTCTGAATCCTTTATTAACAGTTCAGGCAGAAGACTTAACATCCCAGATGTCTGCTTAACTAGTTCTGAAATAGGACTAGAACTGTAGTGGGAAGGCAGATGGCACAGAGGACTTGAAAGAGCTTGAATTCAGTGTGGGTCTTGAAGATGAGACATTGCAATTCCTATAAAAATTCATGCAAATTGGTGAACTTGGAGAATTCCTGAGATAAGAAAATGGCACTGAAAACATTAACAATTGGGCCATTCCCTCAGCAGTGCCTTGAAATAACAGGTCAATTCTTTATGTTTTCAACACCAAATAAGAACAAATTCTCATGGGTCAATCTGCTGTTGCTCACTCCAACTATAGGGAAACTGCTTCCTGAAAGAGAGAAAGTGCTTGAAGCACTGTGCTTCTTGATTTACAGCATCACAGTGCTGTAAAGGCAATCACTCACCACCTCCCACAAGCAGGCCTCCAAGCAAGAACCGCCACCTCCAACCAAGAAATGCCTTGGAAGCTAAACCCCACTTCCCCTTTCTTCCTCTACTTCAGTTTTACTGCTGAACATGACATTACATGGTATAGGATATCCCTTTAGTCAGCTCAGGTCAGATGTCCCAGCTGTGTCACCTGTCAGGTTCTTGTCTACCCCAAACCTGCTTGCTGGGGGTGGGTGTGTGGAGCAAAGAAAGCTTTGACACTGTACAAAACATTGTGCAACAGTAGTTATCAACGCTGCTTTAGCCACAAATCCAAAACACAGCACCAGCTGAGCTGTTACAAAGAAAGTCAACTCCATCCTGGCCAGACCCTGGGCAGCAACAAAAATAAAAGGAATCAGCATTATTTTTTCCAGCCTACCAGTTTGCAACAAGCAGCAGATTTCAATTAAAACTGTTTGACAACACAGAGGAATCTCATATCTCCTTTTATAAGACACCAGAAGAAATGCTAAGTCTTTGCTCTTGTCCTTGTTAAGTGTAGAAAACCCTGGTTTTGGTGAGAAAATTTTAGTCAACACCACTGTGGTTGCTACATGACACAGGATTAGTGGAAAAGACCAGAGAAAGATATGACTTTTCTGGAACAGTCAATTAAACCTTTTCAATCCACTTTCTACATCTCTTACCAGCTAAAATCTTTTAATTAAGTGCCACGTAATGTAATGCTATGCAGATATGCTCACATACAAAGCTGTAATTTCAAAACCATTTATATGATGAAGCAGAAGAAAAGATGTACTCCTGGGCAGATCAAAGATTAAATCATTGAGAGGTGATGGCCAAACTACAGCTCTTGAAAATGCATGATCAATCATGGAGGACTCCCATAACTGGGATGGGCATCTATGTCACGTAATCTCAAGAGCTGGCTGTGGGAGGGAAAGAGTTAGCATGAGCTATTGAGCCTGGGTATCATCAACTGCCCTGTAGCTCAAGTGAACACCCAGCCCTGACACATAACAGAAACAGTGGTCCCCAGGGAGCTGCTGTTGGCAACTCTTCAGTGACCCCTGGAACTCCTTCTTACAGCAATTCAGAGCATGTGATAGGTGTCTCCTGAATCGCAGCAGTATAAGACTCCCAATACCTAAGTTTGGGTGGCCCACCATAATGCTCACCAGTGAGACCAGTCTGACAATGGAAGGTAAACGTCCTGTCCAGGCCAGCACACAAAGGTGCTGCAACTACCTTTTGGAAAAAAAGTTTTCCCCATGTTTTCCCCACATTATTTATCACATCACAGGTATTTAACTTTGTTCTGTTAAAGATCCAACTGTTACCAGAGGAATGTCTCTGCACTGTCCGTGTAGGCACCATGGCGTTTGGTTTTTCAGTTGGATATGTTGTAGTTGCTAATATAGTATTCTCCGTGTTGCTGTCTGCTGTTGTTACGACTCCAAAGCCAGAACCTGGGTAACACGTCTGGTACTGACTTTGGCCAAGGATCGTGTATGTAGGATATTCCTGTTAAAGGAAAGGATCAGTTATAATAGCACACTTTTTTCAGAAAGCATTTTATACTAACCTGACTTCTTTGCTAGAATATACCTGTTAGAGAGAAATCCCAGCAAGAGTACAGTCTGACTTTATGCTATTTCTTTCTGCATCCCCCAAAAGGCTTGAGAGATTTGACTTCCCAATGGCCCCCTGCACAGGCAGGTTCTGCAGACAGGAGGCCAGCAATCACAGGGCCACTCCTTTTCCTCCAGTTTCTTCAAAAATGAATTAATTATGATGAATGATGTGACAGTAACAGGTGAATATTGAGTGGATACTAAGGCATCAGTCTGTTCTGTGCTCTGGAATTTTTGTTTTTGCTTTGTGTTTTACTTTCTGATACTAAATGTACCGACATAACAGAAAGTGGTCTTGGCACTGGCTGAGGGTTCAATCCCAGCCACAAGAGCTACATGTCCTCACTTCAGCAAGCAATTATTTTGCATGCTGTGATGAAAGGCATCCATTTATGAAGACTAGACTATTTACTCATTTAGCAGGAGATCACTGAGCACCTGAAGCTGTGCTTGAGGATTTTAATTTCTGCTACTGATAATGAAGAGCACAGCAACCCCAAATGTCACATCACATACTTCTGGCAAACTGCATTCCCAATTCCCTAAAAGAGCAACCTGGATTTGTGAACCAGGTACCTCTGTCTGCACTGCTGAAATAAAACACTTTTTCACCCTTACAACTCCAAGCAAGTTTATGTTAATGAATAACAGTTGAAGAGGATTGGGTGAGAGATCAATTAAGCAAACTGAACATCCACAAATCCATGGGCCCTGATGGGATGCACCCATGAGTGCTGAGGGAGCTGGTGGAAGTCATTGCTAGGCCACTCTCCATAACCTTTGAAAAGTCCTGGAGAACAGGAGAGGTGCCTGAGGACTTGAGGAAAGCCCATGTTACTCCAATCTTCAAAAATGGCAAGAGGGAGGACCCGGGTAACTATAGGCTGGTCAGCCTCACCTCCATCCCTGTACAGATGATGGAACAGCTTGTTCTTGGTGCCATCTCAAAGCATGTTGAGGAAAGGAAGCTTATCCTGAGTAGTCAGCATGGATTCACCAAGGGGAAGTGATGCCTGACCCCTCGGACAGCTTTTTATGATGGCATCACTAGATGGATAGATGAGGGGAAGGCAGTGGGGGTGGTCTGCCTTGACTTCAGCAAAGCTTTTGACACGGCCTCCCATGGCATCCTCATAGCCAAGCTTAGGAAGTGCAGACTGGACGATTGGGTGGTGAGGTGGGTTGGGAACTGGTTGAGGGAAATACCTCAGAGAGTTGTGGTCGACGGAGCAGAGTCTAGGTGGAGGCCTGTGGCTAATATTGGTCAATGACCTGGATGAAGGGATGGAATGTCCCCTCAGCAAGTTTGCTGATGATACCAAACTGGGAGGAGTGGCAGCCACGTCAGAAGGCTGTGCTGCCATCAAGCGTGACCTGGACAGGCTGGAGAGCTGGGCAGGGAGAAATCGAATGCAATTCAATAAGGGCAAGTGTGAAGTGCTGCATCTGGGGAAGAACAACCCCATGGATCAGTACAGGTTGGGGGCTGTTCTCTTGGAAAGTAGCTCTAGGGAAAAGGACCTTGTAGTCCTAGTGGACAACAGGATGACCATGAGCCAACAGTGTGCCCTCATGGCCGAGGTGGCCAATGGCATCCTGGGGTGCATCAAGAAGAGCAAGGTCGAGGGAAGTTATTCTCCCCTTCTACTCTGCGCTGGTGAGACCTCCCTTGGAGTATTGTGTCCAGTTCTGGGCTCCTCAGCTCCAGAAGGACAAGGAGCTACTGGAGAGGGTCCAGTGCAGGGCCACTAAGATGGTGAAGGGCCTGGAGCACCTTCCATGTGAGGAAGGGCTGAGAGAGCTGGGTCTGTTTAGCTTGGAGAAGAGGAGGCTGAAGGGGGATCTTATCAATGCTTATCAATATTGAAAGGGTGGGTGTCAGGAGGATAGGCCCAGGCTCTTCTCACTGGTGTCCAGTGACAGAACTAGGGGCAATGGCCATAAACTGGAAAACAGAAGGTTCAACCTGAACATGAGGAAATACTACTTTACTATATTCTCTTCCTGCAAAGTTGTGTCACTGAAGGGTTCCTTTGTATACCTAAATACTCGTAATGCCAGTCAACTTCTGACAGTGCTCAGTGTGACCCTGTGTGACTCACAGCAGGTCACAGTCAGGGGGAAGGGCTCTTGTGCTAGCTGCAGGGCTTTTTGACTTTGTTTTATTCTAGCACCATCAGAAAGTTTCTCCTACTTTACTGGGGGCGATGCCATTTGTTTTGTTTGTGTATGAAGTATATTCCTTTTCTTGCTGAGGGAGAACAGACATTAAAAAAACATCCACCTATAACCCTCCCTGTAGATTTGGTTGTCAAAGTAATTCCATTGTTTCTTCTCCACTGTCTCTCTTGCAGAAATCTCAGTACCCTGTTTAAGATTCACCACACAATCTGTAGACAAGGAAACAGTTTTGAACAGATGAAGTGAGTTTGCTACAAAGGCCAAAGGGAAAACTGTCACGGTCAAAGAAAAAGCAAAAGCAATTTTGGTAACTCTGAGTTACGTACTGAACCCTGTAACCTAGTGCCCATCGTGCTCTGTTTGAAGTGATGCAAGTACTTGGCCTTCCTTGGTTAGTCTTCAGTAACATGCTGAAAAAATGTGAAGGAAGTGCTGCACACAAATATAACAAGGAAGAAGTGTTACCTGTGAGATGCTGGCTACTGCTGATGTGGAAATATTGACAACAGTTGAGGACGTAGAGACTGGGCTGGCATTGGTAGTTGATGCTGTAAAATTAAGAATTACTGCATTAAATGCTGTAGAAAAGCACAAGAGACAAGACCAATCCAAACTGTGACATAAGTACTTACTAGGCTTATGTGCAAGCATTTGTGCTTCCAGCAGTACTCTGCTTGTAACAGCCAAAAAAATGTTGGGGTGTATTTTCAAACCAGTTACATTTCAACTGGGCTTACAGGGAAAGAGAGCTAGCATATCTTTAAAAACAATACTTTGAAATGTTTCAGAAACCTTTTCTCTCCACGCCTGCTAAGCAACTGGAATATGTGCTAGGTTTAGTCAGGAAAGAGTTAACTCTCTTTACCATGGCTGCTAGGAAGCTGTGTTCCTGGATTTACCCTGAGACCAGCACTGATAAGGTCTCAGCTGGCGCTGGAGAACGCCTGCACTGAATTCAAGGTGTTTTTCCGCTTCTGATCCTGCAGCTGCATTCCCAGCTCTTGCTGTCTCGCTACAGGCAGTGTAGGGGACACACAGTTCAGGCAGCTGACCCCAACTGCCCAAGGGAGTATTTCATTCCATAGTACGTCATGCTGGGGGCATAGGTGAGAAGGGAGTCCAGGAGCCATTACTCACTCTCTTACTCGTTTACTCCCTGGCACTTGCTAACACTCTCCCTGACTCCTGCATTAGCGGCTTTCCTAACTCCTGTGCTGGCTCGTTTGTGAGGGAGTTGTTGGGTTTGTTTAGTTTTCCCGGTCATGCTACTGCTGATAGTGTTCACTTGGAATCTGCTGCAACAGCTCTCAGAATCCAACTCTCAGACCCTCTGACTCTCACTTCTTGGGACCTGGCTGTGCACTGGTCAATCGATGGTGAGCAACTATCATAATTGTATCATATGGTTTATTTTATTTTATTTTAATTACTTAGTAGTATTTGTATATATTCATTTAGATTCAATTAGTAATTAGTTCTTATCTCAATTTTATGAGCTTCCTTGTGTTTCTCTTTCCTTCAATTCTCCCCCTCTGCTGGTGGAGGGGGGATCTGTGAGAGCGGCTTTGTGGTATTTTGCTAGATGGAGTTAAACCACGAGAGAATATAATTAAAACGGTTTACTGAAAGTTTTGAGAAGACAACAATCACATGCTGATGTTCAATTATTAGTAGGTGAAAAATAATCCAAATAAATAAGTAAAATGGAATCAAAGTGTTTAAATCAGTTCTGATTTAAAAAAAATGTCTGCATTGGATGTGGTATATTTAGTCTAATTAGATCCAAAAAATCAAAAGGAAATAGTAAAAATATTTCAAATGGTATAAAAAGGGTGCTTCCTACTGGAGAAAGGAAACATATCTCCCCACATCCCTGTGAGACTACAACGGGGTTTTGCATGGGACTTTCTGAATAATTTGTCAACAGCTTGTAGAACAAATTATTAGACACATGCAGTTGTTAGTACAAATTTTAAGATGTTTAATAGCCTTCATGTTACTACATTTGGTTCTTCCAAAACACAGAAGAGGCTGCTAGAGCATCATCTGGGAACACCGTCATTTAGTGGATTTTGTGTTTTTACAGGCACAGGGCCACTCCATTAAACATTACTCCACAAAGGATTTTGGGACCCTCAGGGATTACTGAAAACAAATAATGAAATCAGGATGAACAACATCAGGATGTACTAAACCAGGCATCACCAAGAAATATTTTCTTTTGCTAAACCTTCTTTCTCTGCATGTAAATAAAACCAAAAATCACTTTTAGATGTTTATGAAAAGACTTGCAGAAAACCACAGTATCACCTACTTTACCACCGCTCTGAGAAAAGCCCTCACTTTCTGCAAATAACACCCATGCGGAATTCACCCCAAGACTGAAGAACTCAAACTTCTGAAGGCTTCAGTTTTTCTACCCCAGGGAAACAGGCCCCACCATGAATTCTTAACCAACGTATGCTGTGTTATGGCAAGCACTGATACTACCTGGTGAACAGCTCCTGGAAAGAGGAATGGATCTAAAATATGCCTCAAAAAAAAGACGAAAAAACAAAAGAAATATAGCTTAAAAGAGGTGCAGAAATACACAGTATTTACAAGAGGTGAGAAGGGTGGCATCTCTGTGGAAGCAGAAACAAAGGTAAGTAATTAGCCCTTGGGAATCCCCTCACAGATAGGAGCAGTGGTGTTTAAAAACTGATGGGAAAGGGAAAAAAGGCTGCACCAAACAGCAATAATGGTAATGAAGATACTCAGGTATCTACAGTAGCTATGCAGCTTCCAGAAGCACAGCTGTGAGAGTAAAGTACCTGTGACAGATACTCCTCATAAGCAACTGCTAGAGAACAGGCGTTAGTTTCCAAATAAAACTCCTTCCATCTAAACATGTTACGGAAACAATCAAGGTTGCCATTACCTTAAGAAAATGTCACTTTTAGGGCACTGCAAAGAGCAGCTCGCCAGGAAAGATCCTTGCTAATGCAGAACAAACCTGCCGCGAGGCCACAGGAGATGAACTATCTAGAAGACAGATTATTCTACCACTTGTCTCAAGATTATCACACAGAGGGCAAACAGAAAGTGATTCTCATCTGTAGTGCTCTGAAGAGAGTGCTTCTCCACTGAGACAGAAGTTAAGAAATCACAGAAAAAAAGATTCCAAGTGATGGGATTCTGGTAAAAACTGATTCCCTCACGTGAATTTCGTTGTTTATCTTAACCCTGGTCTCCTTCCAACATTTATTTTTTGATTATCCTGTATCTATACAGTGTTACACATCAGATATTTACAAACAGCTCCCATTACACAGATTAATCAATTCTTTCTGCACTGTGGATCTCTTCCTTTTACCTGTGAATGGGCCAAAAACATGCAAAATGTTTAGCACGAATATGCCAAAAGGGACCACTAAATAGTCTCAGGTTTAAAAGACCAGAAAACACAAGTATTGCCTTGAAACTGCTGTGGCTCTTCTCTTGCACCTTCTTTCCCTATGACTTCCAAACCTCATCCTCAGATCTTACATTCCTACCTCCACTGCCTTATTCATCCCATTAGGTTTTGTTTCAACTGTTTTCAAAGACGTTTTATGTGTAGGGAAGGGAAATGGCAATTAATGAATTTTATGTTTCACTTAGCTGCTTTGCTCTCACAGGGAAGGAAGAAACGAGGCAAGAAGCAGCCATACCACTATGGCCATACTCAGGTGAGTACAAAAAGCAAAATTCTCAGTCACTAAGTGCATCTGACCATTTATCAGGGTTCAAATACCACCCTACTTCAGTCCAGCATCTGCAGACTATACCATGTCCATGCACTGAAATACACCTCCAGTGGAACAGCAGCATGGTATAACTGTGTATCACCCTACTATTTTGATTGGGGAGACAAGATAGATTTTCAAGAGGTTACTAACAAAGTAGCTTTGTCCCTCCTTCAAGGTCCTGCACCACCACCTTCCTTGCACCAGGCCAAGTACCAAGCTGACCCCTCAGCAGGCTGCTTGCTAATTTGATGAAAAGGAAACATATCTAATCAAAAAAAGGAAGAGTCTCCTGCCAGTTTGCAAAAAGATTTTCAGAAAAGTGAGAACATTTACGCAGTTCAGGTGACTGTGAAAAACAGTTTTGAAGAGCAGCATGAAGGGAAACTCTCCTCAAATCACACATTCTCACAGCAGCATGGATCAAGTGTTTTAAAATCCTTCTGCAGAGTGAGGCTTGACAGCAGCTCTGTCACCTCACTGATCCCCAGAGATTCATGAGCATGCTGTGGTACATCACTGCCAAACCTGCCAGGAGGTACATTACACAGAACCATTTCTGACCATTGGCAATTAAAGCTGGTGCTATAAAACACTGTAATTCATTCTGTTGGTGGGAGTACCTGGAAGAGAGTTATGTTTGAAGGAAGGTAGTAGTTCCAGTGCTGTATTACTCATGTTATGAACAGGAAGAGTAAATTAAGGATAAACATTACGATGGACCTTGTACTGTCACAATGACACAAGCTGAGCAAGTAAATACCACATGGTCTTCCTATCGATGGAAGATATGCTAAAACCCACTTATGGCTAATTTTAAGAATTATCGCCCTTTACCTGGCACTCATCAGACTACATCTGGATACAGCATTCAGTTCGGGGCCTCAAGGACAAGAAACATGTTGATAAAATTCAGTGGGTCTGGCAAAGAGCCAGTAAAACAGCCAGAGAGCTGGCGCACGTGCCCTGTGAGGGGCAGCTGGGGGGAGTGGGATTGTCCAGCCTGAAGAAGAGATGGCTTTGGGGGACCCAAGAGCAGCCTGGTGGTACCTGCACGGGGGTTATCGAGAAGACAGAGCCAGGCTCTTTTAGCAGGTGCACAGCAGGAGGAGAGAAATGGTCACAATGTGAAAGAGGGGATGCTCTTGAAGCTGCTCTGAGTTGACAAAAGAAAAAAAGTTTTACCATGATGACAGTCAGGCACAGGTATTGGCAAAATCTCCACCCTCTGAGGTTTTTGAGACCCAACTAGATACAGCCCAGAGCAACCTAGTTGTGAATTCAGTGTCAATTATTCTTTGAGCAAGAGGTTGAACTAAAGATCTCCTGAAGCCCATGAATTATTCTATGAATATATCACACAAGAAATAGATTAAGAATTCCTGAAACTCTTCTTAGAAATTATAGAGAGACAAATTTTCACAATTCATCACCCAAACATAAATGGCAAAAATCCTGTCTAGCAAAAAAGTATAATTTTGCACCTATTTGTCATAAACAACAATATTCCATTATTCCGTTAACTGGCACATTTACTCCTAAAAATTGCTTTGGAAGCTGGTGACATTCAGCACCTGGCTTCTTAGATGTGGCACTTCTGACAGTTGAAATATTTGTAGGCCAGTTCTATACTGAGAAATTCACTTTCTATTAGATATACCAAGCTGGTGTGTGTGAGAGAATATATTTTGCTTTTGCCATCTCACTCCAGAAGTAATAAAAAAAAAAAAAATCCAGTGTCAGTCAGTGTATTTCCTGACATCAAGATGAGGATCACCAACAAGGAGCCTTAGCTGTAAGAGCATTCCCAGTAAAGGCATGCAAGAATACAACATTTATTCTCCTCTCCCCTTCCCATTTGCTCTGCACCCTGTTAAGTCCATCAGCATGGCACCAACAAGCCAGCCTGGTGCATACAGAGGTATGTAGCAAATACAAAACCAAACACATACACAGGCACAAAGAGAAAAGAGACAAAGCATAAAGAAGCATGCACAAACCAAGAACAAACGTGCATGCCTCTCTATTTGTGGTATCTGAACTCGATTAGGTGGAGAGAGATGCAGATAAAAACCATGCCAAGTTACCTTCAATGGAATAAGAATAATATGCTGGGCTGGGCTGGCTTGTGGTTAACCCTGTAGTGCAGGTAAGAACACTGTGCTGACTTGTAGATGGAGTCTGAATTAAACCACTTTCAGGTTTCATACCTGGCCACAGTGCACCTGAATCAGATAAATTGGACCAGTTACAAACAAATATGCTGGGACCAAACAGCATGCTGCTACCTCAGTTTAAGATTTCTGCTTGTCACAAAAGCAAGAAACAAATCATACATGGAAAATGTTTAACTTCTGCAATGGTAAGTGTTGATTGTCAGGCTGTGCATGGGTTAGAGCTGCTGACAAAACTGGCTGCAAAAGAGAAAATTAAAAGCACCAACAAGACCAATTTCCAAAACTTTTAAATAAAAATCTGTTAGTGTCATAGTAAGATTCACTGCCACATCGGTATAAAGGAACTGCTAATCCCTCTGATGTTTGGGCTGAGTTGCACAGCACTGCAGATGACCTCAGCTATGAAGCTGAAGTTGGTATATATTAAGTTCAAGGTCAATGCTTCCACTACTTCACTGGGCTTTAGGTCAAATATTTTAAAACAAGCTACAAGTCAGTGATTTTCATAGACTGACAACAGTGAATATAGACATCAAAAAAAAAAAAAAAAAAAGTTGGGGGCTGGGGGTTAAGGGGAGGAATCTAAATGTTTTTTCTAAATTTCCTGCCATGCTGGAAAGCATCTGTAATAACACTGGGCAAAGCACAGAGACAGCAAAGTGACTAATTCATCTGTACAAGGCACACAGAAGCAGTGTGGTTTCAGCTCAGCCCTTGTCTACTGCACTGATAGCGGAGCAAACAGCATCCAACTGACGTAGCTCAGCTCAGGCCTGATTCTTCAGGGCTCTTCAGGCTTTTAAGTGTTTCTAGACCTACAGCCAAAGTCAAAGGCATTTATCCCTGATCCTGGTTAGAAAGCAGGAATCGGTTGACAGTGTCTACTTAAAAACAAGCAGGAGTGTGCAAAGCAGAGGGACAAAGGGCATTTGAAGCTATATGCAAAGTTCAGGGCCAGCAGAAAGATCACCCTCCTTCTTAACCCCCCAAAAACCAGCACCAAGGCTGCAAAAGCCACCTGCAGCCTTTCACCTGTTCTAGCAGGATCAGCCACAGGCTATGAGCTCTGAGTCTCTTACCCAGAAGAGATGGGAGACTTTACTGCTGGACAAGAGCAGCAACTCTAAGAGCTCACTCTGTGCTG
The DNA here is from genome assembly GCA_027574665.1 of Rhynochetos jubatus. Taxonomy (NCBI): domain Eukaryota; kingdom Metazoa; phylum Chordata; class Aves; order Eurypygiformes; family Rhynochetidae; genus Rhynochetos; species Rhynochetos jubatus. The sequence continues at coordinate 1,140,439 of CM050672.1, read as the reverse complement.
TAGCTTTGTCAGAGTTAAATTCTACAACGGCTCTTTGATTTATTTACATATCTCATCTCAAACTGTCACCTATGAGTCAAATTAAGTCATTCACCTATCTGTACAGCCACACCAGGGGTTTGATTCTTTGACTCTCAAGTTGTGTCTTCATTACTATTTCAAACTTCAAGAACCGTGATAATTAACAACAAAAGGGGAAGACTGATTTAAGATTGTAGATATATTGCAGAAATTCCAGAACAAAATGCATGGGAAACATCCTCTGAGGAGGGTGGTAGTAGCTGTCTTTGTTTTGTCTGGAAAGGGGGAACGCCACAATCTTCAAATAGGTGAGGAGTTTTTAGCGGGGGCAGTATCCAACAGTTCCTTACAGTTCAAGACAGATGGACACAGAGTAGACAGCAACATAATGAGACAGTCATAGAACACAGAGAAGTGCCTAATAACCATGACAATTAAACACAAACCAGCTCTGAATGCTGCAGGATAATTATCACACAAGGTCAGACCCACATGTCAGAGGTGTTTGTGGGTTGGCTGGATGCGAGTGCAGGAGCTGACTCAGGTTGTGTGTTAGGGCACCTTTCAGCCCCTGCTTTCCACGACTGTCTCTTCCTCATTTCCCAGTAGACGTGTTCTACTTTTCATACAGCAAGGCACACTCTCAGGCTTGGTGGCACATGTCCTTCCCTCTAGTTCTGCAAGGCAGCTTTATAAGCTAGTACAGCCTTGAAGATGGCAGCGAGGAAGCCAGATGAGGGGGAACAAGACCCCTCCACATTAAACAGCAGCACTGCAGCTGGGGCAGAAGAATATCACAGGCCACATCCACAAACATGGAGACGCCCTACACAGCACAGTCTATCACTTGTAGGTTTTTCTTGAGTTCATGAAAGCCACAGATCTACAGTGTTTCTGACACCAATTTACAGCCACTCATATGCCGCTTACATGTGACTACTCTTATTTTAATGTTTTAATAAAATCTCTCCAGACCACAAGTATGTCCCATGCAGAACAATACACTAAACACTACCACAAAAGTATTACAGCACAGGGAGGGGTGACAAACCGGCAAGAGCACAGGTCATATTTTCTCTGAAAGAAGCAACCTGATCTGAGTGATCTCACAACTATGTTTGTGTTTGTCAACTTGCTTGCATACTTAAAATACATCTGTTTCATTCTAGTTAGATAATCCATGTTGCCTTCTTTTTGACACAGAAATGAATACACAGTAGAAAGTCATGTGAACTTCTGAAACAGGCCCTTTGATGATGGTAAAACATTTGAACAAGCTGGCTAAGTCCTTACCTGCTCAATGGAGATTTTGCGAACAGAAACAATTTGCAGAATTCCCTCTGCACTGTGCATGTTCAGTCCTCTACCCTTTACCTGTCCATCACACCATGCAAGGTCGGTATAATTGAGCAGGTACCACTCCAGTATATTTTCCATTGTTGGAAATATGACTTTTAACATCTTCCTAGCACTTAAATGCAGACTAAAAATTGAGGTATTTCATAAAAGACCTCCAAATCAATACAAAGGTATTTCAGTAACTGATCACATTTCAGAACATGTTTAACAGACAGAAGTTCCTATGAAGTCAGCAGAAAATGCTCATCTCTTGCCTAGGTCTTCAGAAGAATTTCTACTGTTCCATTCAGAGTATTACACTGAAGCAGCTAAGTAACCCCAAATTCCAGAGCCTTTGGATAAAAAAAAAAAAAAAAAAACCAAACAAAACCCCCCCCCAAAATCTAAAACACAACTGCCACCACCACACACCCATAAAAGACCAACAAAAAACCCTATGTCCTCCCTTCCCCTCAAAAATTCAGCGATCAGTCTCAAACACCTTTTTAGACATCTTGGCCTAACATTTCAAACAAGAAAGCGACACAGTAAAATAACTAAGAACATACAAGGCAACCTCAGTGCACAGTAAACTATCAATAAATACCAAATAACTGAAGTAAAGAAAACCACCAATCTGCCCAGATATAGCAAAAAAACAGTGCAACAAAGCACTGAAACCAGAGTGCAGGCACCCAAGGAAAAGAAGTATGTTCTAGCAAGCACACGATGGGGTCGGGCACAGTTTGTAGGTAACAGACCATTGTGACAACAGCCAACATTACAACTGCACAAAAAGACAATGAGCAAAGTGTTCAGAACGACAGCTGACAAACTGCCCTGCCCTAGGAACCAAAGGCATGGGTATGGACGCAGCATCAGACTCATCTGCACTGGAAACTGTGCTGCACCTCTTCTGGAAGAATGAAGGGAGCTCAGAAAACACAAGAGCCAGAGTTCCTTGGCCCCCTCAGGACACGTAACAAAGAATCAGCTAGAAGTCCTGAGACTACTGTCGTGCTAGACAGTGGGGAGGGTTCGTTGTTTTTAAAAGTCATGGCAGTCATCCTTGAACCTTACTGGCAGGGGCTGAGCTAGAAATTCAGAAGCAGCAAATACCAACAGCCACCCAAATGACCCTATTCTCCTGAAGTGCCTTGAGTTGCTAATGAAACAGCCCAACACTTACGCCCTGCAAAGCTCTCACGTTATGGTATTCAAGTGATATTCAGAACAATGTATCTCATCATTAATACAGAGCAAATGAGATTTTGGAGAAACAGTTTGATCAAATCCTTGCATCCCAGTTACTACAAAACCATCATTTTCTTCCTAAGGATCCCCATATGAAAAAAAAAAAAGAAAGGTATGTAGATTCATTTTACATATTGACCTTTCTCATAAAGGTAACAATTTGTGCTATATTACTTTAAACAGAATTAGTAGTGTAACATGTCTAATAAAACTGAGCCTAGTCATATCATCTTTTCTACATCATCTTTCAAAAACAGAACAACAAATCAATCGTTTCGTAATTTACAGAAAAGTCCTTGCATTGTCTTCAGCTAATAAAAGCCATAAATGTTGCTAGTTTTATTCAAAGACACCTAAAACTTATCCTTTTACACTGGAAGATACTAAGATTTTAGCACTAGAGTTAAATCTGCAAGAGGCTCTGTTCATCTAGTTATGCAGCACGACCACAAGCCCCTGAGCCAGACACTTCATGGCTATCTCACAGCAGCGCAGCTCCTGGACAGCACATGTGGTGCTCCCCTAGCTACCTGCATGGAAGGGCAATGCTCTCCCCTCTCCTTAGAGCTAGGTGCTAAGGGGCAGAACAGCCTCTGCCACCATACACTTTTGAGAGCTGGCAACAATATATACAATATTTACATATGAAACTAAGCAGGGAAATATAAAAAAAGTTAAAATGTTAATTTTCAATAATGACTCATAGAATTTCATACATGCAGGGGATGGTCAATCAATTTTTTTTCCCTAGTGCCTGATATACAGAGTACAAGGAAAGGCTAGGCAGCTCTTTGGGTAGCTAACTCATCCAGCAGTTACATGTTTCTGTCTACACTACTCATCTTCAACTCCTCTTATCCATCATGGAAAAAGATGGCCATTATCTTCTAAAACAGACCAACATCCCAGAGGTATGTCTCTCCCTCCATGCACTATAAAGGAAGCAAAGGGTAAAGAGCTCAAACCCTGTCACTGAGCTTTAGCTGCTTCATTACAATAGGACTCTTATCCTTCAATCATTTGCAAAAACTGGAATGTCTAATAGAGAGCTCAAGTATTAGAGCAACTTAAACTTACTTGCCTAGCAAACTTGAAGAAATTTTAGCATTACATTTACATCTGGTGAAAGATGAAATAAAAGTCTTAATCCTAACTAACAAGAAAAAAAAAATAAAAGGAAAAGTACCTTCAGCAGAGATGCTGTAGTATGGGGTCTTGCATGATTTCACTGGCAAGGTAACTGCACAAACACAGCTATACCACAACTGGAGAAAACTATGATCCCAAACTAAGAACCATCTGGCAAGCTTCATGGAGAGCCATCCAAATTAATGGCCAGGAAAACAGCTTTGTAAGAAATCATATTTTATAATATGAAGTCCCATCAGTACTGTAGATACTGATCTACAATTTAAGTCAGGCACATCCTCTTCTCCACAAAACACCTGGTTAAGCTTAACATTGTCTTTTTAATGAGACATAAGACAATAATTACAGGCACCAAGAAGTCTTTGAAAAGTTACTTCTTACCAAAAGGAGGTAATCCATAGGTTTGGGTGGTCTGGGGGTAGATGGTGTAGGGTTGAGACTGCTGTAGTGTTTGGTATTGAGTCTGACCAGGGTAAGGGCTCATTGTTTCCGATACAGGTACAGAAAGGATATGTGCATATGGCCTTATTAAAAAGAAAGAACAAAAGTAAAAAAGAACTATTTGCATTATGCATCCTTCACCTTCAAAACCAGAAGACACATTAAAAAAATTGCTTTAGGAAGAAGCAGCACACTGACATCTGCTCTTAGTGTAACACTTGCTTACATTTCCCAATACAACAGGCTCGTGGATTTATGTAAGATGCCTGTTTCTTGCAGTGACACCAGGGGAAACTCTCTCCTCCATGCCAGAGCACCAGAGTTTATTCCAGGACTGGGATGGTGGGGAGAGGGGAAGAACAAACCCCCGTTCAAACAGGCACAAGCAATTAGTTTCACTTATCATGCTTCACAACACCAGATCCTAAAGCAAATACAATATAGCAGCATATGTCAAACTACTGGAACACACAAAGAGACTACACAAAAGCAAGCATGGGGGATTAAGGCCTACTATGCTGCAATGGGAAGAACTATCAAGATTCCCAAATGTGGTAAATTACCAGAAAATCCTATATTCCCTTTATATTAATTTATGTCCAGTTTGTTTATTCCTCAAATATTATGTGCATTATTCAACAAGACTATTGTGTTGTTAATTACTTGAAGTGGCTCATTTATCCTTGTGATCATAAGACACCAGCCACTGAAGCCAAAGGGTGACTTGTATCAGCTTCAGTGTCCGCAGCAATGAATATCTGTTGCCAGAAGATATGAAAGTGTGATTTACAGTATTAAGGAAATGCATAAAGATACAAAAAGATAACTTCAGAAAGAATTTAAGAGTTACAGAATTTAGTAACAATTGTTTTGACTTACTTTGCAGAATACATTTGTGAGGTATAATCATTTGATGACCTTGGGATATAATCAGTGCATGTCATAACTGGAAAAAAAAAATAGTTTGTATAATTACACAGGTGATTTCAAAAGCCAATAAATCATGACAAAAATATCAGCATGCACAGTACATTTTAACAAAGACATAAGATCTACAAAGGTTTTTTAGTGCTTGTAATACCTGTTTCAAAGCATATTCTCAAAACACACACAGAACAGCATAAAAATGGTTTTCTTGACAGTTCATGGCAGGTAGATGATTCAGTCAATACTGCTTCTCCCTTTGCAACAGAGCTCCTTCTCTTTATCAGCTCATACTGTCATCTTTTGCAACTCTCCATGATAAAACTTTGATTTCAGCCCTGCCCAAAACCTTGCATATGCCAAAGGGTCTTCATCTGCACCAAGCTTAACATTTCTGTGTCCCAGAGCAGAGAACAAAGCAGATGCTTGTTTTGCCAAGCATTCCTCTTCCCTTTCCCTTTTCTACATACTCAACCCAGAACTCCAGCAATCTGTCTTTCATTTAAAAAGGAGCGTCTCCCAACTCAACAAACTTAATCCCACACATCAAATGACAACAGGCAGAGCGGCAGTGCACAAAGCTCGGACTCCAAATTCAGATGAGGGTAGAGAAGGGGGCTTGAGCTGGTATGTCTTAAATCCCATTAAAAAAAAAAAAATCACTGGATTCAGATGAGCTGATGAGATGAAACACTCAGGTGTCCAACACACTAGGAAAGTAAGGACATGCAGGACCACTGGCACAGAATTTGGCACTGTACAGCCCCTCTGGCAGATGCTACCCTCATAGTGCACTATGCTGCAGTGATCCCAGGAAAAATTCCTTTTGTGACTGTAAATCTGCAGAGTACATGGGTTTACTATTTCAGATGTACAAGCACCATACCCAAATTCTTAGCAAACACAGCTGTGCTGCTGTTGATCCAGCTTATTCATCTGAAGCCAGTTTGGAAGTAGGCAAAGCACCTAGGTTCCAGCCCTGCCTAGAAGGGGATGAAGACTAACGTATAGGCTCTTGCATAGGTCCAGGTGCCTGGATCCTCCACCACTAACATGACAAAAGACTGCACTTTCCCTCTTCCTTCTGGAGTGAGACTCAACTAGAGCCTTCAAAATGAAATATAGTCAGGGATGGCAGCATACTTTGCTTCAGGATTTGCTCTAGATGCCAGTTATGTGCTCCAACAAGTCAGGCTTTTCCTACCTGCAACAGTCCTACATCACCGCTCTGTATCATGATGTAGTTAACTCTCTTACCAGTTACATCCACTAAGGGGAGCAAGTTAGCTTGCACAGGCAACCCTAACTGTAACATTTGCATTCTGCTACCTAAATAATCTCCTCTTAATGCAATCTGAGCACAAGCAGCTGAGAAATACAAACCCTTAGTCACACACTCCAAACCTTCTGAATGCTCCATGAATCACCTCCCTCTGGTCCTCAGTGTTTGCCTTTATGCATGGTGTGAAGCCCATGGAGCACAAGGATACAGCAGGAAACATAAACTGGGAACTTTCAGACCTAACGGCTTTCACTGAACACTTGTCAGATATTCTCACATCCCTCATACAAAAACGTCTTTTTTTTTTTTTTTTTTTTTTAATATGAATGTCAGTATTCATCCGAATAGTAACATAGTAATGGTATTACTAGAATTCTTATTTTTGAAATAGCATATAAAGAATTAGGTAGTGGTGTAAAAAATTAAGAAAACCCACAGTATTACTGCATGCAATTTCTGGAATTTGTAAATGACTTATCCAATTAAGCAGCAGATTTTGCAGGCTAAAACTTCTGGTAACTTTTGCAACTGCAACATCACAGCACATTGATTAAAATAGTAAAGACACAATCAGTTAGCAATGTAAAATTACACCAGATGTATTTTCAAACAAGTTGAGCCGATTTACACTTATAAATAAATAAATGGGCGGTCAAAACTATTAAATACAGGACTACTACTTTCGTAATAACCTTCAGCCCTCTTTTTCAGGAGATACATTCCACTTCTCACTACAGATAATGATTTATAAAAATAACATCTTTCACGGTAGGCATTATTATTGATCAACTCAACCCCTTCCCTCAAGAAAAATCATGTATAGGCGGAAAAGACATAGCAGCACCCAGCAGCAGTGGCAGGCAGTGACACAAAACTTTGAGATACTGGCTCATCATTAGGCATTAATGCTTTGTAAGCACCAGAGAAAACCTTCACTTTACAACTGATAGTGAGGACAGGCTAAGGAGTACAGAGGAGACAAAGCCTGTGCTTGATGAAGCAAAGTAACAAGACCAGTGGAAGAAAAAAGACGGTGGGAGCACAACACCAGAAGATACTTACTCTCACTGGACATGGGAAGGTTTGAACCAAGGCTTGAAGGTTCAGGTTTCTGATCGCTGACTTCTGCATTGCTCACATGACTGCCAGGACAAACAAAGGCTAATCATTAGCATTATGAACCCTTAAATTAACATCTTTGTCATTGTAACCCCTGGGTTCCACCTTCCTAACTAACATAAACTGACTCTTAACAGAAATTAGCTCTGCACTCTTTGATATTTCACACAGAGATCCCAAGAGAGAGATTTGCAGCTCTAATTAGACATTAAGCTGTCATCACCTCCAGCTCATTAACTCACCAACTGGTCTTTCAAGGTAAGGCTGTAGCTTGGTGATGCCGCCTGCAGCGGAAAGTATGAACTACTTGCCTGCCACCTGGGCACAGCCTCCTGCTCCCCTGAATCAGCTCAGGTACCCATCAGGCTCTCCACCAGAGCTGAATTTGCTCATCCAGCACAAAACCCGTGCAGTTATTTTTGCTGAGATACTGAATAGACTCAGCTCATGGAAGGATCCAGGAAGCACCCCACTTAGTGCACACTTGAGCTAGAAGCCGAACTCCCTCAGTAACAATAAGCAGTTATACTGGCTCCTTCACTTTTTGAAACTGCTGCCTGAGAATATCAGATAACACACAGATTCCTCAAAACTTCCTAAAAGCTGTGTTGCAGAACTATCAATAATAAAACCAAAGCCAACAAGGCAATCATAACAGGAAAAAGCAGTTTCCTTAAGAAATTATCTATACTTCCTACTCTACGTATCAGCAAAGCAAACATTGACACGTAACTGAAACGGCTCCCCCTGAAAACCTTTATAACCAAAATCCTTGGAAATCTTTCTGAATACTAGTAGCTGAACAGATGTTCATAATAAAGCATGAGTTCTGGAAGAAATCAACATATTTCTATACAGACTCAGGGTATCTGTCTGCTACTACTCTGGTGGAAATCGTTCTGTGGCACAGACAGTGAATCTGCATATGCTGAATAGCATGCAGCGTGCAAGCAGGTTGAGAGCTGCTCTTTATCATCACTTCCAGTGGAAAATGTAACAGATAACATAACATTTCTGACCATATTATACCAGCCCACATTTCTGCCCTGTTTCTCACTGCTGCTTCTCAAGGCATGCACTTCAGGCTCTTGGCACACATCTATCCCAAGTGCTCCTATTCTCCATCATTTACAACTTCTCAAAACTCACGGACTCAGAGGAAAAATTCTCACTTGCACAGTGGCTGCCTTGCATCACAGAGAGCCTCCCGCAGAGCAGCCTGACCAGCAAAGCACGCTGTGTTCACAGAAGTGTTAAGACTTATGGATGTTTAATGTTCCCAAGAAAGACAAGCCTTACTGGGTACAGCTCTTGCCTTCCCCATTTCCACAATCCAGCTAAAACAAATTCAGCCAGGATACTGACATGGGCTGAAAATCATATTGGCTGAGGGGAAACAGGTCTAAAATTCTTCAAAACCATGTCATAGGTCAAATTTAAAATCATATATAATTTTACCAAAACAGAGCCAGAGTATTTAAACAGAATATTTAAGCAGGTTAGAAATGCAATTTAATCCCCACCTCTCTTTCTATTTTTAAATACTATATAAGGATGTTTACACTCAAATCTTGAGGCTACTGGTGCCTGTAGGAAATCTGTGACTGCACTGAAGCAGGGTGATGCTGAAGGAGAATTGACACCATTCACCACTGGCATGTTCAGACCTGCCGGTGCTGCCCTCAGCCAACAAAGAGAAAAAATCCTCCTAGGACATGGTTCATCTCACCTCATACCTGCTAGGAAGGGAGCTTGCAGTGATTAGCTTGAATTTTTAACTTTTAGACATATAATGAATTTCACTCACTGTTTGCTCACTGTTTCCTGCTAAAGCATTCCCTTGAATTAAAAAAAAAGTACTGATGTCCTCAGTTCAGGGTTTCAATATCTCACACATCCACTCCTGCATGAATGGCACACCCAGTGTTTCCTCCTCACTCACACTGGGATGTCAGACTCCAAAAAACACCAAAAATGAAAAAATCTTAGAATTTCCTATTTACAGGAAAAGAGGAAACCCTAATATAGCTATTCTCACCATATTTATTAATAAAGATTATTTCCTGAATACGACATACATCCAAAAGCATCTACTGAGGCTAAAAATAGTACAATACAACAGCTTCAAACAGAAGAGGCTATCTGTTTGAGAGGGTTTAATTTCTCAAAACAGTTATCCACAGAGTTTTTCTGAGAATCATTGCACAGATACTATTAAAATATTCTGAGTCTCACCAGAATAAATGCATGTTATGTGCAGTACATGACAGTCTCATCAGATTCTGTGAAAAAAGGATGCTTGATGATGCAACTAAGAATCTTCGTAGCCACTTTTATAAAAGCTTAATCCCAAAGGGCCAGATAATGTTTTCTTATTGGGAACTTAATCTCAAAATTATATAAAATACAAAAGTGACTTATATTTCCCCTATCTCTGTGAAAAATAAAATGATATGCAAGCTTTTAAAATAGAAGTTTATAACAATAAAAGAACATTAATAACAGTTCCACACCAAAATCATATTCAAAGTTACATACCTCAAGCTTTGTTCTCTGGATTCCTGCATCTTAGATTTTTTCACCTGCAAAGACAAAAATGTTCAGAGGCACAACTAACAGCCATCCTTGACAGAATCTATGGAGGCAGACCTCCATTAGCAGATCACCACTGGTTGCTACAGAGTTCGCATTACTGTTTAAAGAAAGCCTTGTACTGAACTCCAGAGCTAACCAGTGTAACCATGGGTTCTTCATTTCAAAGCAAGCTTTTTCCTAATTAGAAAACACGTGCTAATGCTGAAATTTATGGCAAAATTGCCATGTTGTTTAAGTAAGTAACAGATGATGGGATATACAGCTACAAACATCTGATAAGGACAATTTTATGGAAATTGAATAGAACAGCCATAAATTTTAAGAAAATTTTGTTTTGCACAGATTCAGCATAACTGCCATAAACTTGGATCCTTTGCTTTTTTCCCCTATATTTAAATATCATATAAAGACAGGGATTTGAATATTTTTTTCTGTAATAAATTAGGAGCTCCGATTTTCATTTCTAAGTTAAAACAATACAGAATTTATTCTGGTTTTGTAGGTGGCTAACGGGATACAGTGCCTGTATAGGGTATTACACAACAGAAAGCACTGGCTTGAATACAAATCCGGTTTTCTGCATGCAGGCTACAAAAACTACATTGAAATCCTCGGCAGGATGACAGTCTTTTCAGGAAGATGTTCCTGTGATAAACTGGCCTTTCTTTCCCCCACCTTCTCCCTTTAGCAGAAAGTTTTACAGCCTTCCACGTTTCTGGAACATGTTTAGACACCAACTCGCTGCTGCTGTACTCAGATGCACTCACGGTTCATCCCGGTCCATGAAGGGCACTTAACAGACAGTGCTCTTTAGCACACGTCTTCTGTGTACAGGGACTGGGAAGGTACATGCTGGGTATGCAGGCACTACAGCTCCCCAACTCAGGCACAGTAGTCAAAGAAAGACTGCTGCCACATATGAAAGCTGCTAGCATAAACACCTCACCATGTTATTCAAGTTCGTCTCTCTCAGATCACTATAAATAAACACCAGGAAAATGCAATTTGAGCCTGAGAGGCCAAATGTGCTCAAAACTTTTAAAGTAAAATGAATTAATAAAACACAGGTGAATTTCTGTTGGGTAGGGGCAGATGGGAAGCAGAGGTACAAAAAAGGAAAAAGGCTCAACACAGCAGCAAGGGGAAAGGAGTAAGCAAACAGTAAAGATGGAACGGAGAAAGCTGAAAGTGCAATCCCCTCCCAGGCGAAGTTACTGGTATTTTAGAGCTCAGTCTGCTTTCATCTCTGTACTAATCTTGCTAGCAGCTATTCCCTCTGGCATTTCACAGCAGAACACTATAAGCTTCATTAGCACTCATCATATACACAAAAAAGGCAAAGGTAATGACAACAGACTATGGCAGTACAGTGGCCTAGACATCACACAGCCTCAAATCTTCTGGCGTTCATCATTTCAACCTGAGTGACTAGCTGGTAAGACTGGCACTGACACTGACTCCTGTGAGGCTGAAGAACCACAACAGCTTCATAGATTTCTCCAGAGCCCTTCTCCTGCCTGGCCAGCCAACACACACTACTTCTGTCCCCATTTGCCATGGGAACCAGGGTCTAAAAGAGCCGCATCAGTCTTCCCCATCTAAGGATTATGTTAACTACAACACTAAGGGAAAGAAGATTAGTCTTTTCCCAGATCCCTTGGCACCAAGTGATCAGAGAATGGCTGCTGCCCACCCATGGTGCCCCTCAACTCCATTCTGCATCCTCTGTCCTGCAGCAAGTGTCCCAGCTCTTCCCTGGGACTCTTGACACCTGCTCCTGAGCAGGGACGGCAGCCACCAACACTGCACCAGACAGCTCAGGGTGCCACTGTCCACAGGGTTCTTAAGGAAAAGAGAGAGAAAAAAAATTAATCACAAGAAAAAAATAGCAGCAAACTGCTTCAGACCAAAATTACATTGAGGATAAAAATAAAAATTAGAGTTTGCAGCTTGAATTTTAGATTTCACAGGAAGAATGCTGCTGTGTCCAGTCAGGTACTTGGTAAGATCTGGCTTCTTCAGTTCAGTAGGGTTTTTTTTACTACGGGAGGTGGACAGAAAAATCAGCTCACTTACAAAAAACCCCCCAAACAAAACACTCCCGTCCCCAAAACTCAAAAAAGCAGCAAGGTTTTGCAAGAACACGTCACTGTTATTCACGTTTTCATCACGACCAGAATGGAACAGCTGTTCCTTAAATGTCTCTGGATAGTCAGGACTTGACTTCAAAGCACTGTTCTGCTGACCTCAATCCCTGGAATGGAACTTTTATCTACACCACAAGGCCATCATACCTTATCTTCATCTGATGGGAGGAGATCTTCCCCTCTGCCAGAAACATGTCTTGGTGATGTAAAAAACAATATTTTGAAAGAGTTTTCCTTGAATTCAATAGTTAATTTCATGTTTTAAACCAACAAAATATCTGGAAGGGGGTTTCATTGTCTTTTTAAATGTCTCTGGAACATGAAACAGTGCACGTATGCAGCGTAGGTCAAGCAAAACAGCAATTTCAAATTTCAAATTTCAATTTATCATGTCCCTGCCTCAACTGGCTAGCCTTGGCTAGTCCCCATGTCTGTAGGTTTTTAAAGGAAATTCTCCCTAAACATCTTAATAACATTTACAAGATCTTGAAACTTCAGTTGGATGCAAACACTGTTTTCTATCCATCACTAATCACTGCATTTACAAATTTAAGTGGGAGGGAACAGTTTTAAATATAGTCTTTCATGGGCTTAGAAAGCATTTTCTCTCTCTCGTCACATATCATAAAACACATTTAATGCAGGAAAAGCACCTAGTAGCAATAACTTAAGGTTGATGTTCAGGGCTCAAGGAATGAGTCCTGCCATGATGAGCAGAGCCCTGCAAAATCCCACTCCAACCCAACCCTACATGGGGCACCTATTCATCCTCTCCTGCATGAGCCTCAGAAAAGGCTGTTGAAATCTTTCAAATGCCTCCTTTCAACACACATTCCTCTCTGAAAACCTCTGGAGATGCTGAGGGGGTTTTTGTTCCCTCTCAAGTGACAGTATCACAGTCTGAAGACTCTTCATGCAGGAGAAGTGAATTCACTCTTTTTAAAAATAAGAAAAAAAGGGGAAAAGTAAAAAGAAATTAAAACAAGGAAAAATACATGGTCTACCTTAGTGATTTCAGCTTTAGCAACTTCAGACATTCTCTCAGTCCGCTGTTCTGCTGCACTACAATGAATGGTATGTCTTGCAAGGTACATCTTTGCTTTCTTTCACTGCTTTATTCCAGCGTCAGAATCAAAGCAGAAACAAAGTTTTCCTCCTAATATCAACATAACCGTTGCTCTACAACTGAATCCAACTCTCAGGCTGATACTCACAGGCTAATTTTCAAGCCTAAGCAGAACCTGGGAATCCCCCCACTCACAGCTAGCCAACAAGCAAGGCAATGACTTGTTGGAGCAAATGCTGCCAAAGCCATTGAGGACTGCGGTAATGCCACTGCGAACAGAGGACTGCACACAAGTCAGGAACACAGAATTTTACTGGAAAGCCTTTGTCAATTTCAATTAAAAGAAAAAATTCATCCCAGACACATAATCATCATTTTTTCTCTACATTTTTGGCAGTGTTGGGTCTTTCTGGAGCCCTTTCCAGCACCATGATCTCCCCATCACTGACTGACTTGCCATTGCTGTCTGGTATGAGAAGACATTCCAAACAGAGAGCAACCCTGTAGATGTCTGCAATCAGTGTAACACAAGTTCACCATCTCTTGTAAAAAGGAGATTTTGTCATTTTCTAGTATTAAGGATTAAATAAAGTATTAAAAAAATTAACTACATGCATCTACAATGCATTCAACAAGTGAGAGATTACTATACAAGATTACTTCTAAAACTAATAAATTATAAATTAACTTTTTTTTTGACATGAAAAGGCCAGGAGGATACTTTCAATTATTTTTCCCCAAACTTCCCTTTGCTTTCTTATTTCCCATGACTGCTTCTGTTTTCTAGAACTGCAGTATGCATAGAAACTTTTCCATTCTAATTCACACTTGGAAAGGGAAAAAAACATTAAAAAAACAGGGACAAAAGACATGCCTGTTTAACATGCCAGACATTCATTTAGAAACGACACACCGTTTACGTTTGGACCGATTATTACCATAGGTTCACACCAACACCAGAATATGACCCTTTTTTTTTTTTTTTAGTACGATACGTTGAACCTAGAGCCTGATGACTTCCCTACAGGCTCCTTTCTGGATTCAGCTATCCACAGTTTGCCATAACATTATTTTTTGAAGTAACATACTAATCTTGTTCCCATGATTAAGAAAAGCAAAATCATTTCGGAAGGAAACCAAGTTTGTGCAATATCAACGTTGGGCTACTAGGCTGACAGGATTTTATGAAGTTGACTTCTGTTTTCTTTTTTTATTTCCTATTAGGAAAACTCACTTGTTTCAGGAATGGCCTCTTAAACAGACACCAGAAAGACTGTTCTTCTCATTTCCTCCTGCAAGAATGTGCCACTATACTCAAAATACCATCTCACTAGTTGTGATCAATTAGTCTCATGTTCTGTCTCAGAATGACTGACTAGCATAAAATACTTTAAAAACCCCAAGAAAATCTTCAGCTGAAAATTACAGCAGAATCTGCTTACAGAGGATGCTTTAATGTACTGAAAATTAGCTGTACCCTGTCTCTCATTCTCTGAAGAATAAAAATTTTTAAAAGACAGTTTTAGTTATAGGAGGATATAATTACAGCTATTTCCTCTTGAATACACACATTTAATTCATTTTTAAATCCTACAAATATCAAGAGTTCAAATAATGTTTTTGCTGATTAATTCTGCATTTTATGCACATTGACTCAGACACATAATCTGCATGTTCTGTAAAGCAATATTTTGAACAACTGTAAATTTCCATTTCCATTATATTCTACTTTGTTCCTAAGTCATAAAATTACATCAGTGATATCACAATGTGCTTTCTAACTAGTTAACTGAAAACCATAAAATTCTCACATTAAAAAAGCATCAAAATCTTTTGAATGAGAACATCACCCAATTGCTCTAAGCATATTACTCTATTTCTGTGTGCATTTGAAAATGTTTCCAAAATTAAAGTAAGCTTCACTCTCAAGGTTACTTGGCAATTTCTTGCTGAGTTTGCATCAGGTTTAATTTGGGAATGTAACATTAATACAAACTTTTTCACTTAATTCCTATGCTGCTGTGTTTCAGATATACAAACTTAACTTCATATCATACTGTATTAATAATCGCTTTACCAAAAACTTTGTGATATTATCAGTTACTGATAATACAGACAGTATTGCAAATATGTAAGATATGTAAAACTGCTGGACAGAAATTTTTAACTTAAGACATGCTTCCCTACTCTAACACACTGTTAAATTAAGAATTAAAAAAAATGCTTTCCACCTGTGGAGATGAGGGATCATGGGACATTTTCAAGATCTCAAGCACAAGAGGAATTAGACTATATACACTGTAATAACCAGCATACTAATTCTGTCATTAAAACAGTGAATTTTAACTTCTCTAGAACAGGCTTGAAATAGTCTGGTTTTCTGAGCATAACAAGCAATTATTTTACATAGAAACATTCTAGAGTTTCAGCATATGTAACTATTCATTTTATTACTATTACTTGTATGATTTTAGAAAATTAAATATACAATAGACTTTACTAACAGCAAAACACCTTTAGATAAATATATTAAGTAGTGTTATTTTCCATTATTAATTAAAATAATTGTATACTGAATTTGTGAGATCACCAATTTGTTTTATACGTTCATTGTTAGCCTTTTTAAATGTACTTACTGGTTGCTCGGCTAAGTCTTGTGGCTCTTCCATTGGTATTACTATCTTAACGCTCAAATGATTCAAATCGTGTGTTCCTCAGCAGTCTTCAAAGCCTGTCAAAAAAAGGTGTTCATAGCTTTATGTACTTTTGGGGGGGCTTATCATTTAGGCTATCAGAGAACATTAATTGTTATATATTCCACCCACAAGCTTTCTAAACTCATGTTGCCATCTCCCAAGTAAAAGACGAAATTCATATATGGAAAGATTTCATAAACAAGGGATTTAGTTTTAAGCTTCAAGATACAGACTTTTTTACGCACGTGGCACATTTCTACATCATTTACTTGTACCATACTGACTGTAGAAGCTAATGTATCAATCAGACATGTGCACCATGATTTTAAAGACACTTTAAATGATCAAGTCTGGTCTACTAGGTCAGTAAACAGCGTGATTCAATCTAACCTGTTTTAATTTAGAACATTTATATAACGAACAAAAAAAAAATCAGGACAAGACTGTACGCCTAAATGCATTTACACACAGTACTTTTTATTGACAAATTCACAAAGAAAGTTTATTATTTCAATTACATATTTTGAAAAGAGGAGTTTGATGAAAATTTATAAAGTAATTTTTATTCTGTAAGCTAAGTAACCCAGCAGCATTTAGCACACAGATCTTGCACAGTACACAAAAGAGCGGCTATACCCCACGGTCTTAAAACCATGAAAAGTAAATTTTGCAGATTACTTTCAGAACATGATTAATTGCTGCAATTTGCTGGACAAAAGATAAAGGCACGGTGCTCAACAGCTTCTCCCTCAGCCCAACCAATGTTCACAAACAGTGTGACCTATGTGTTCGACTGCTCTTCTTTCACTCTCTCATTTCTGAGACAATTTATTAAAAACAAACCCTAACCTCTTCAGACAAGCTCCATCTCAACTACACCAAAAGCAAGTAGGAGCCTGCTCTCCCATCCCAGCACAGCTGTCTCTTCCATACACATGCATGTGCATTACTGCACACAGAGCAGAACCTAAGGTTACAGAAATGAGAAGAAATGCTGAAAACCACTTAATGGTTTGGAAGAAGTTAGATACAACAACTTTCTGTGCTGAGGTTCAACCTATTCCTGCCTCCACGGCCATGCAAGTTCTGCTATAAATCTCTGCGGAAACAAGGATGGCTGTTTACCCAGCTCTGCTTTCTCTATGTCCTTCTGTTTTCCCATCTCGTCTGGAGCATTCAGGCACCTTCATATCACGAAACTGTCCCCATGCAAAGTGACTAAACAAGTTAACAGAAACAACTTTCTGGCGTCCTGAAAACAACTGCTATTTCCCCCGTGTGGCCCCTTCCAGACCTACTTAAACTCGCAGCACGTGCAGCCAGCCTGTGGTGGAGCACCACGTGCCAAACACAGGGATGCTTTCCAGCCTGGAATAATTTCATATTAAACATGAAAACACAAAGGATTTCTTCTCCCTTATTTAAGGACAGGTAAAGGTCTTACATGCCAGGGTGTATCGGATATGCCACGGTAAAATTTCACTGAGGGTTTAGTATTTTCCAAGGCTGCCTCCCCTAATCAAAAGCTACTTACCTTCATAGTCCTAACTGTGTATCAACTGAATTTACACTATGTCTCTTCAATAACTTGGGTTCTTTTGAAATAACTATATTCACACCACACACAAGAAGTATATAATGCTGTTCTATAGAAGTATACTGCTGTTCCCATTCCAGTTTTTCCTCCATCAGTTTTAATCGGTTTTATTTTAAATATAAAAGCTTATTTCCTTTTTACTTTTTGTAGGAATAATAGAGAAAAATAAAGGCTTAAGAGAAACTGTGGCATTCAAAGATTATGAGTAAGAGTGTAGAATACAATGGCAAACAGCAAGAATATTTGAAATCGACCCCCATTGGTTCCATCCTGTGCCTTGTCCTTCATTTTTGTTATATGACACTGTTTCATTGTGTAATTTCTTAGAAAAAAAAAACAAACTAAAAACTCTTCAGTATGGAAAAAGATTTCACACCACACTTTGATCCATACAGTAGTAACTTCCCATTCCATACTTCGTTTAGAAGCTGTGAGCAGTTCTTTAATTTTGTTTCCAAGAAGTATCTAAATAATCAGACAAAAGGATTCCCAGAGTCTTGTCAGAATAGGTTAGTTACACTTGTGAACAAAGCTCTCTTCCCAAATGAGTAGGGCATCTTGTAGCACCTGGAAGCAAATGAATGAACCACAGTAGAGGAGCAGTAACCACTTGCCTAGATGGCAAGTGAAAACTGGTGGTTTCACACCTTCTTCTAGAGAACACTTCGTAACTTCAGAAATAGCAGCTTGGGCAGAAGACATCTCACAAAGACCTAGTGCTCATGGCTGTTGTCACACCGAAGCAGGCAGAACAAGAAGCAGCATGCATTTCTGGGTGAAAGGGATGTACTTAAGCAGAGCAGCTGACTAGCTAGGTGTGACGGGGTCTCTCTCCAGCAAAGGCCTACACCACAAACACTTGAAGTTGCTGCTGAAGGAAGAGCTCCTGCCCCTCCTTACCTTCTGCAACCCACTCCTGCTTGCTTGACAACCCTTCCTTTGTGGCCACCAAAGCACTTGGGTGGCTGAACAGCAGTCTGGATCTTGGATCTGACCATCTTCTAAGGAAAAAAAAAAAAAAAAAAAGAGGCTCCCAAGCACAATCTTTCTGCTAAGCTGCTTTAAGTGGGATCGGCCCTGGTATCACACAGCCCCAATGCTGGGGGGAGCCAGCAGGATGGGGAACAGGCAAAGCACACAAACATGGCAGCGGTATGCCCCTTGTCAGTGACAGCTCTAGTAAATGAAACCATAATTTTACCATCTTATTTATGTTTCACTTCGGCAAAACAGAGAACATAAAGTCACAGTGATATATATATGGCTCCACAGCCTTTCAACTTGTATCACCCATCCAATCACCAAGCTCTCCTGTAGAGCAGCCACACAACTTTTCATGGCTGGGTGCAGAAAGCACCTTGACAACGAGCAAGGCCAAAGCCTCTCCCTACCATGACCTCTGCAAGCAGGGAGCAGAGGAGGGGAGATGCCTGCCTCTCTCCTCCTGCAGGGAATGTCTGAGCCAAGCTGCTGACAGCTTTGAGCGCCCAAGCCCCAGGGACAAGGACTGGAGGAGCAGCTGCTCCAGCCATGCTCCTTTCCCTAACAGCACCCTCCAACATGGCTATTTCCCACCACCACCCATCAGCCGGTGCCAGCCCTCAGGCACACATACACCCCAGGGCAGCACACCCTGTCCTCTGGCCAGCCCTGAGCACCTCCAGGTGCTGTAAGCCGCCTCCTTGCCCAGGAGGAGAGGAACACACTGATGCACCACTCAGGGCTTGGGTTTTCAAAAAACAAGCCCAGTGCCTTGCACCTGCTCAGCTTGAGCCACCGCAGTGTATTATCTTACTTAGCAAGCAGCTTGCCATTATACGGAGTCAGTGTTCACAAAGGAGACAGAGGAGTCCTGTAAAAAAATAATAAGAAAACTTTATTTGAATAAAGGGAGAGTCCACGGGACATATTCCTGTGGGGTCTCTCGATCTACAGGGGGACGCAGCCCCCTTTTATCCTACTTCCCTGACCACAACAGACCCTCCTCATTTCCTCATTAGCTGAGGTACTCTGAGTGTAGACTTCCCGATCGCCTAAGAAATTCAAGACAAGCTCATTTGTCACATTCAAGATATTCATGTAATTTAGATATTCCAGATATTCAGGTGGTTTACCATATTCAAGGGATCATGTAGTTTTGATAGTCTCTTATCTTAAGTCTGACTTCACACAGGCTTCTTTTGTTCCTTATCTTGAGCCTGGGTGTGCACAGGCTTCTTTTGTAAAGACACAAAACTGGTGTTCCTATCAATCCCTCCTCTTCTATTTGCTCAATCATTGTCTTTACAAAATGTGGTAACCATCAGTTTGATTTTTTCTTCTTGAGTATTTCCTGGACTATGTACAATTTTCAGCGGCATCATCTTTAGTCCCCTGTGCGCTGTTTCGGATATGGTCACCACCTGCATCCTCTGAACTCCATACTGAATTAGTTGGATAAAACAAGGTATCATACACGGTACAAAGATTACAGCTGCTATCGCACAGAGAAAGAAAAATAACACACATTTAACCCAAAGTCCACCAGGCAACCATGAGAACATATCCCACTCCAATCCTTTCCAGGTTTGAGCTGGCACATGGGCCAGCTTTCTCATCTTTTTTGTTATTTGCTTTACTACCTTTCCGTTATCATCTATTTGTAAACAACATTTAGTTTTCCACAAACATCCCTGTGAGAGACCTTATTTTGAGCTGAGTGTCTCAAAGCTTGCTGACAAAGTTGTGAAACTTCCTGGGAGCTTGGCTTTTGGTGGATTGAGGAGGAAGGATTGCCTGCAGGCCTGAATAGACAAGGGCCAAATGGCCTACTGGACAGATAAGAAGGAAATAGTTTCTGGACCCAGTTCGACCACGGACAAAGAACAATCACATCGCCTCATGGGGGGTCCAGACACAGAGGACCCCCAAGCCTGCCAAAGCATGCAAGTGGTCACGTACTGATTCTGTGCACCCCATGGGATCAGCTGCGTAACTGGAGAGCGTGCACAGGAGGCAGGAGTCAGCAAAAAACACCCTATAAAAGACTGTGGGACTAAACTGTGAGGAGGGACCCTCCCCATCAAAGACCACAAGACTACGGACCAATGGGACACTGCTGGATCCATGGTGGTGACTATCTCTTGCAATTCTCTCCTGACTGCTTGTTAAATTTTCCCCCTTTTCTATTTTCTCTCTCTCCTATTGCTATTTTCTTACACCAAAAATAAACTCCTTGTTAGCGGCATCTGACCTTGTTTGTTTCTTAATCTCACTCTGGGTACAACAACGAATCTTCCCCTACCCAGGATAACCAGGCCAGGACAATCCCCTTCTCCTGCTAACAAATAACCTAGGACCATTCAATGTTAGAAAATTTCACTTCTCAATTGAGTAGCTTGTCCTGAAAGGAGATCAAGGGCTTCAGCTGTTTGGCTAGGTATAATTTCTAAAACAGCTTGTAATCTCATTATCCTGTTCAAATAGTAAATTGGTTCCCTTGCTCCAGAAATTACCTTGTTAGGATTCCAGGTTACTGGTCCATAATACTGTATAATTCATTCAGGTGGTCATTCATCTTTTCCCCATGATTGTGTACTCCCCCTTGTCAGGAATGTATCAATTGATCTCTTTTCTCTTATTCAATCATCATATCCTTTAATTCCTAATCTGTTCCCTTGAATTTGAGGCAATAGTAAGAATAGTGGTCTAATATACCTGACATAGCATATTACTGAAAAATTTTTAGGTAATTTGCGATAAGCATGTTGTCCACAAATCCAATAATAACCCTTCAAAGCCAAAGTCCCATTAGGCAAAAGGTCATTCCAGGTTTTCTCATCCTTTGGTTATTCATAATATAGAGTTTTGCCAAGCCCTATAGGTCTACTCAGCATTATCGTATTGGGGTATACGATGCCATTAATACAATAAACACATCTACATGCACCTGCCTCCGACCGCCACATACAGTTTCATCCTCAATTTGTTTCTCTCCATGTTGTTTGGTTGGTGCTAGACCAGAATTCTTGGTCTTGATTCTTATCCCATCATAATGCTGCCATGCCCAATGAAATACCTCTACTACATATTTTTCATTTGTAGTATTACCCAGCTGACAAAGCAGGATATCAGACCCCACCTTCCGATCCAAAGCTGCCTTGTCAAAACCAGAGCCTTTAAATTTGGCATATGAGCATTTTTACCCAACTTTCATTAGAAAGCTGAACATGGGTCTGATTCCATTTCCCCTGATGCTTGGAACAATTGAGTGGTGCACAGCCTTGACAGACACAATGATATCCAGGGAACAGTCTCCATTCACAGGTACTTTCTCCTACAGACACCCCTCCTCCTCTTCTATTTAGGCAATAAATACCTTTCCCTGGAAAGCGGAGTTTCCATGGGCTCTCTTCCTCAGTCCAAAAACCAGTTCCATTATGGACTGTACTTAAGTTACTAAACCACCATTTAGGCTGGACAGGCTGGGCTACCCATGGCAAATTTTCAGAGTTCCCTGGACTTCCACAGACCCATCAATTAGTGAATTTTTTTTTTAATCTCTTCCCCTAAGGTTAAGAACAGATTTTCCCAGGTCAGACTCTGTGCTTATTGAGCACATAAAATTATTAGTATAACCCCCAAAGACAGCATCTTTCACCATTCAGTGTCAAAATCACCTCTCCCCAGTTTTACAGACTGACCATTAGTTCTCCACTGGTGAGTATATCCTCAGAGCTTCCCCCGAGGATGACACGCAAGTTAGTGATTCAACCGGTCCTTGCTTGGGGGGACGGGGTGTCTGTTTCAGCCTCCCTCCAGATTCCTCCAGCTCAGAGGTCCAAGTTTCAGGGGCCTTAGAGACTTCGATTCAGGTATGGTGAGTCCACTCGTGTTCAGCTGTCTTGACTGCTGTTCCTTGTCCATAGGACTTGGTAGGGCCTCTTGCCACTAATGGAGCTTCCTTCCACTTCTTAAAGAGGACCCAGTCTCCAGGTTCAATGTTATGGACTGCAAAATTTAGGGGAAGAGATTGTGCCAGCTGAGCTTCCTGTTGTAGAGATTTCACAAGACACAATATTCTGGCCACATATTGTATTAGGTACATGTCACTTATTTCCACCTCTTTACTGGGTTGAGAACCAATGGAGTAGGGTATTCCATACATCAACTCGAAGGGGGATAACTTCATGTCCCCTCTAGGCGTAGCCTTTATTCTGGCCAGAGCTAGGAGCAACAGTCTTGTCCATTGCTTTGTAGTTTCCAAGAATTATTTTAAATGATGTTTCTTACACCTTCCCCTGTAGATAACTTATTCCCCATATCTTATAAAATACCTTTTGTGCCCAGAACTAGTGTCAATAAATATACAAAGCCAAAAATCGTTATCCAAAAATTGTAACCTAATAAACAAAGCAGTGACTCAAAATTATTCAAACCCACAATCCTCCCAAAGGGGACTCAACCTTATACCACAACCTGTCCTTCCCTTAGGTATCTTTACAGCCCAACCCTGTGGGGCTTTTGCCTTGCCATACAGGCAGGCAATCAACCGTTATTAGGTGCCTTTCCTTAGTCCAATCTAGTGGGGTTTTCACCATGACTTATGGACAGGCATTTCTAATTCCTAAAATTAAAGGATGCCTTTTACCTTTCCCAGGGATCATGCCTGAAGCTCTTTGGTCTGGGGATCGGAGGTTTACTCTGAGGATCCCTCAGTGCTGACTGAAGGTCCTGCGATCCCACAGATAGGTCAAGATTCAGAGGCTGTGTCCCATCTGGGTCGCCAAAACTGTCACCGAAAATCGGGAAAAAAAATCAACTCCTTAACATGAATGCAGTATTAAGAAGCAGGCATTCTTTATTGCGGCCAGGTGCAGAGGGGAGTTGTCTCACCAACAACGCACCCCTAACTCATGCAGCATGCCGACTATACGGGACACAGTGATGCACAGTAAACAGACTCTCATACATAGTCCAGCAATCCATTTTCTTAATCCCACCTTTTTCCGGTCATGCGCATTTTGTCTTTGAGTCAAAGGGCTGCTTTTATGACCACCACAAACCACCAACTCAAAAGAAAGACCCCTCAACGTCCTTGTCTTAAGGACTCTAGCCCACACTACAATTTTAACATGCTTCAAGGCCCCTTCACGATGTAACTTTGAGCGACAGACAGGGCAATAAATTGTCCCCTCTGAACAGCCCAACAGCAGTACCCAGGCCGGGACCTTGCCCCTCAAATAGGATTCTGGTCAATGACCACCACTGACCCACGTGGCCACAGTCTGGGACCTCAAAGGACCTCAAGAAGCTCTCAAAAATAGAAATCCCTTTTTTTTTTTTTTTTAATCATTTTATCCAGAACATCCCATTTGATATCAGTAACGGCTCCTGAAGTCCTCATAGTCCTTGCTCACAGGGGTAATGCGAGAAAGATACCAGAAGAAAGTATAGAGGAAGTAGAAGTGAGAGTACATGTCACACAACAGATATGGTTAAAAGAAGATGTTGTTAGTTAGGATAACATATCTAAATCTGACTGATCTTACAAAACCCAAATGTGTCCCAGGCTGAGTTTGAGGACTTGCTTACAGCTCTGGGGAAACTAAAGAAGAAAGTCCTCACTGCAAACAAACATATATTAAAATAATTACAGCAGTAGTTAACAAACTAAGTGCCCCAAAAATGAATTAACAGAGTGGCATACATTTTGCCATTATTCCCGGTGTTCCAGCGATATTAAATCACTATTTCAGCATTAATGACATTGACCAAGTCCTCCTCCTTTTTTTTTTTCCCCACATTTCAAACACCTTTGCCCTACACTACAGGCTGAGTGACAACTTTTTGTTTTATGCCCCTGTCCATTAACATTCCTGTTCTTCTCTAGAGACAGAACAAAAGAGTCACTGGGTGGGGTGTTAATGCCACATTTTTTCTTTCTGCCACTCAGGGCAGGTTTCTTAAAGTGAAAAACATACCACAGTACATAACTTCATCTTCTTTCCCATCTTAACATCAATTGCAACATGGTATTGTAATTCAAAGTTCCATCCTCTGGCCATTTTTCTCCATCTTCCAACTTGTATGATAGCCACCACTGATTACAATACTTGATTAGATTCTCCCGAGTAGCTGCTCTACCTGGGGGCCCATCAATCTGCCTCCAATGCTTCAAAATGCCTCCTAGAGGTGACTTTCTTAGAATTCTCCCTCCTTGAGAGGACCCTGTACCCATTTTCAAGAGGGTTTTAAACCACAATCCTGATGTTTCAATATCCCAATACAACAATCCAAACATACATATATATCTCAAGAACAACCAAATATACACAATGTATACCACTTGCTTAACCAAACATATTAACCAGTTACATCATGCAAACAAACCCAGTAGCACAAACAAAAATCGTTATCGAAATTTCCATTCCCAGAATCCATGCTCACAAAAATTGCACCAGACGGGGACCTGAACCCCTGACAAACCCGTGTGTCCCTGAAGCTTTCACTTTAAGGGACTACCAGAAGGGGACTCAACCCCCTTAAGGATCCTTATAGCCCAACCCTGCTGGGTTTTTCACCCCCACTGACCGGAGGCTTATCAGTTACCAAATACCCAGAACAAATCTGTATCATTGTTTCCTTAGTTATCTCTGGGAATGTCCTAATATCCTCCCAGCTTTTAAGCCTCCAACCCAAGAGTGTATTGTCGGACTCTTTCCCTCTCCATTTCTCCTTTTCTCTTTACTCATTTCCCATTTATAAATTTAATAGTTTAAGTAATTTGGCAGAAAGTAAACCCCCTTGCGTTCCAGCTTATCCTCAGATATCAGAGAGGCGGGGGGGGCAGCTGGGCTTTAATTCTGAGTGGCATCCAATTAATATAGAAAAATCAGTACAATAAACCTAGATTTATACACCAGAGCAATAATCGAGACCGGATAATCATGTTCCAGTACAGCAAAGCATAAATTCCAAAGGACCAAATGATGACAGACCAGATGGAGACTCAAATCCCTTTCAACCCAGACGTTATCCAAACCTCCAAGATAACTATCTAGAGGGGATTCAAGCTCCTAAGATACTTCTGTAGCCCAGCCCTGCAGAGCTTCTTGCTGCATCTGTCAGGACGGCAACCAGAAAACCAGAACCAGTATTTCCAGGCCCACTGCCTGTTACCAAACCTGCAAGAGAGCGTCCTCCCTTGTACTAAACGAGCGGAGTGACCACCTGTAGGTCCCCAGTCTCCAGCTTACCATCTGGCATGGTTCTTTTCACCCCCCCTGGGTGCCTTTAAGAACCTTCCCTTTGTTTCCAGGCCCACTGCCTGTTACCAAACCTGCCATTTGTTTCCAGGCCCACTGCCTGTTTACTTACCCTTCTCCCCCTGGTCACCCCTCACAGACCGCCCGATCTGTTACTCCTCTGTCTCCGAACAGTCACGGGTACCCAATCAGTCATCCAGGACCAGCGGACGTCGAAGGGGAGCTGATCACCCAAATATCGGTGAAGCACGCCGTCAGTCCCATCCGTCGCCCACCATCCCCAGAAGATGGAAGGATCCCGGACAAGCCCCCATTTGTACGGAAAATCACGCTACCAGGAGTCAGTGTTCACAAAGGAGACAGAGGAGTCCTGTAAAAAAATAATAAGAAAACAGTCCTGTAAAAAAATAATAAGAAAACTTTATTCGAATAAAGGGAGAGTCCACGGGACATATTCCTGTGGGGTCTCTCGATCTACAGGGGGACGCAGCCCCCTTTTATCCTACTTCCCTGACCACAACAGACCCTCCTCATTTCCTCATTAGCTGAGGTACTCTGAGTGTAGACTTCCCAATCGCCTAAGAAATTCAAGACAAGCTCATTTGTCACATTCCAGATATTCATGTAATTTAGATATTCCAGATATTCAGGTGGTTTACCATATTCAAGGGATCATGTAGTTTTGATAGTCTCTTATCTTAAGTCTGACTTCACACAGGCTTCTTTTGTTCCTTATCTTGAGCCTGGGTGTGCACAGGCTTCTTTTGTAAAGACACAAAACTGGTGTTCCTATCACCATGAACAAAGTTGTTTTTTAAAAACTGACAATAAAAAACACCGATTTTTTTTTTTTGCATTAAAAACCTCAAAATTAGTTTTTTAACTTCTATAAAACCCAAGATTACTGTGCTTCAGATAAGCTTATCACACAGTTGCTATTTTGGAACATTTTAAAATTGTAAGTGACTACAACAGAAGAGATATCAAAGCACACCTTTGATATCTTCAGTTCCATAGAGAGTCCAAATTGCTGCAGTTACACCCATGAGAGGGGGTGCCAATGCAACTGCCCGGCAGGGGAACAGTGACCGCTGTCAGTCCTGCTCCTCATCCCACACAAAGCCACAGCTTCCCAAAGGGGACTGACGCTTGCTAACCTCAGAAGAAATTTGCAATGAACAGCTCTGGGGGCAGCTGGGGTTTGGTCACTTTTTCCATCTACAGCTTTTTTTATATTTGCGTGAGTGTACGAGGGAGGTCTGAAAAGTAGATTCTGGCAGCAAGAATACTTCTGTGGGCCTCTGTGCTTGTGAATGAGAAAACCTGTACAAAATCAAACTAGGTGGGCAATAAGTCATCGACTAAGTTGCAGCAATGAAAGAAACATTCAGAAAAATGAGTCAAGTGTTACACTTCTGAAAAACAGCAAGATATCATACTTGTTTCCCTTTATAGGGTGGTTTTCATTATTTATCTGATGAAAATTATTTTGTAATATCTGAATAAAACAGCATTTTTTATTTAAAATAGACTTGTTTTGAATAGGCATCCTGGTTTAATTTCAATTTGCACAGAACACCAACAACATAAAATATCAAGGATAAGTGTTTTGCATGTTTTGTTTGCTCAGTTTGTGGAGACATGTTATCTAAACTTCAAAACAGAAGGCATCAAAGCAGAGGAACGGACTGCAGAATCACACTGAGCAGTTGCCTATCTTCTGTTCCATGTAAGAGTGCTATGTCAGTAATTCCCTATTAAAAGCCCTCTGGCAAGCTATTTACAGTTCTTGCACTAAATCCTGTTTTAAAAATCCTAAAACGCAAAATCTAGCTTGGTCAGACTCTCTCAAACTAGATACTATAGATATAATTTCGGAAAGCAACACGCTATTAAGCAGGAGGCTAGACTGCTATTTACTTTCATTCTGTTCTTTTCGAGCCCATCTGCCTTGGCTTTGAATATAAAATTTCAGCTGAAGAACAGTTCTTCTCTCAAGCTACAAATAATTAAAGCCAAGGATACTGTCATAAAACCAACAAGTAGTAAGTATAGTGATTAGAAAAAAAGCTATCTGAATATGATTTCATATTACTTTAAAATAGCCACAATTTCCCTAAGAACAAAGGTTTAGTTAGGGTATTGAAATTGTATCTATTGAGCAAAAAGATGAAAAGTTTTCTGTACATAATAATGAGGTCTACGCAGCCATTTCCATTCCTTATTTTCTCAGGGCCCAGCACCTTACCATGAACAGCAATGAATATATGAATTAAGCAGCTGAAGAAGAGTATAGGCTTCCCATATTTTCCAGTGGAGCATTTCATGGTAATCAGTCCCATGCTGTTACACTACACATACACAGGACAGAGAATGCAGGCAAAGTGATCTAAGCCATCACCTGACCAAAGCAGGGTTTTTCCTTGCAATATGCTTTTACTCCGTGCCACTCACCATGTGACAAATCGCTTCTTTTGGCAAAAAGCAGAACTTGGAACAGTGAGATGTGGTGGATCCCTCCCTCCCCTTTTATTTAATTTTATTTACAAACACTCAAATAACTAAATACAAAAAACGAAGAGAGAAGAGACATGTACTGACATTAGTATTCATTGCACAGCTATCACGTGTCTCTTATTCGGAAGGTTCATGACTTAAGTTTTAAGCTTCAGGCAAAATATGCTATCAGTCATGTCCCATGCCGGCAGCGAGTCATTCCCCTCCACATCAGGTGTGAGCAAGTGTATGGATATAACCTTCTTGTTCCACTGGAAAGTTTATTTACAATTTTATCCTTCCCCATATCTTAGCATTGCCATATCCAACTGTGATACTATTTCAGCAGTGAAGCTGCTGAAATATTTCCAACTTGGTATTCAACATAGCCAAACTAGTGTTCTGCCTACACTGAGCAGGCAAACCCAGCCTGCTGCCAACTCATACAGCATCTCTCAGGACAATTTGACAAAAACAGGCATTCTGTAAAGTTTTGAAGAATCTCCCATTTTGTTTTTAAACAACTTGATTAAAGATCACAGGAAATAACAGCATCAACCTGGTTCCTAGTTTTGTCTGTATAATAAAGCAACCCCTTAAGGAGCTGTGAGGAACTGAACAATTTTTGTGTACTAAGCTTCATTTTTCCTTCCTTCAGGCAAAAACAAGATAATGAAAACTCTTCATGAAGCTGTACCATCACAGTGCCTAAAACAAAATGCATGATAGATGCCTGATATGTAAAATGTTCTATCTGGCAAGTCTGAATACAAACTCAAAAAACTTTAAAGATACTTTAAAGAGAAAGGAGTTGCAGTATTTAATACACTAATGCAACTCCAGTGATGTGCAGAGAAAGGCAGGGGCGAGCAGAAGAGGAGGGGCCCATCTAGCTTTCCTCCTCCGCTTAGAAATTAAATACTTAATACACATTATTTGCTTTCACAAGTAGATCTGCAAGTCACACAATTAATTATCTTTTTACCATGGTGCTCATAAGTTAATTTATAAATATCATATAAAGGTTGCACATGCAGCATCCAAGTCATCCTGTGACTGCCAAGCAGATGAGAATAGGTGCACTACTCCAGCGTCTGAAAATACAAATGAGGTAAGCAGAAAAAGGAACTCGGATTTCTAACTTCAAATTGTGATACCCTGAAATCCTACTTTCTAACACTATCAGCAATCAACTCTTCAGACAACAGCCTTGCTTTCCAAAACAATTCTTAAAAATTCCCTCTAAAACCCATCTTCAAGGCACCATATCTCAAGCTTTGTTTTGCTAAATCCATCCCCTTTTAAGTATAGTTCTCTACTATTTTCCTTTTTCAGCAGCAGAGAGCAGCCATTAAAAAAAAAAAAAACCAAAACCAACACAAAACCCCAGAAAAGAGTTAATGAACGAAAGATGTGCTACACACCAGCCTGCTAATTTCATATCTTTAACAAATCCAGCGGATCTCACAGCAAAGATTTATACTTTGCTATTCTTTGCCTTTTTTCACTCTCCACAAACACAGGTATTTGCAAAATACTGTGAAGAATACCAAAGAATAAACCTTTGCCGTGAGATCCCCTGGATTGTTCACTGATTTCTATCCATGCTCTCTCTTCCCTTCTTTAACTAAGAAAGACTTGAATTAAAAGTTACGGGGAAGGCAGACTGTATGCCCTATTTTTGAAGGTACGAGTGGCCATGACAAGCCTGTAAACACAGTCTTGTTGGATTGATAAATCATGGTTTGATTAAAATTTCATAATCTTAAAATGAAAATAAAAATTGTGCAGTATTTACAAAGCCAGAAAATTACTGAAATTAAACATGGTAATACAAATATAGTTTTACCCTAAACAATGCCTATTTCATTAATAGGAAATTTCACATTATTTTAAAATCCTTGAAGGGCTATTAACATTAAGGCTGTATGCAGTTCACTCCGTTGGAACAATGACACGCATGCAGCTTGATTTCCCTGTTCTTATGCAATTCTGTTAAATCTGATTTTGAAACACCACAGAGAAATTTTTAATGGAGAAAAAAACTATTTTCACAAAAGGAAAATTTGGACATAACTTCATTCTCATGAAAAACAACTCCCACCTGAGCCCAAAAACAAGTCGGCAATTTCTTTTAGAAAGATCTAACATGGCACAAGAACACAAAAATGCCATTAACCTTTTGGTTACAAAACATAGTAATTTATGTAAACATAAGTAAAGTAGAAAAGTCGATTACCTCTTCTGTTTATGAGGATTCAACTTGCACCGAGTTAATGTTTTTTTACCCAAGACCACAAATGATAAGACACCGCAAGTATCTTGCAGCTCACATACATTTTTGTGTTTTAGGTAACTGATAAATGGGTGGCAAATCTTTAGAGCTGCAGCTCCAGCGTAAAAAAAAAAAAGCTGTTTGCCTCAAAAACATTTAAAATAAAACCCCTTTCAAACAGCAGAGCAAACTACCTTTAATTTCTAGAAGCCACTGCAGACACATTCAAATAGATTAGGAAATTTCCTGAACAAAAGACTGAAATTTCAAATCCTCTATCAGTCAGACAGCAAATCTGCATCATATTAACCACAAAAAAAGGAATTATGTATATTACACGGCTCTAAACTTTATTCTCAATAAAAGATTTCACTAATACATACCAAAAACTCATACAGCTACCACCAGAGGCTACCTGGAAATTATTCTATAGTTCTATTAGAGAAAATGTTTCAGCACTCAACTTTCATCACGATTTTTTTTAAAAAGGTTGTGACTACAGTAAATTTACTTATTTCTTTTGTTATTTTGCATTAGAAGTAGCCATGGTATTTATCACTGTGCAATCAGTTCTGAGAACATCTGTAGCCATCTGTGTCTTAGCAACAACTGTTGCTAGAGTAACCTACTCAAAGAAATTAAAGAAAGAATAAAGTACTGGATATTGGAAATTTTTTACTGGGGAAATAAACAGTTTAAATTATGGTGTTCAATGCTCAGCTGCTCCTTAAGAGCCACTGGTTTTAATTAAGTGTATTTATTATATCATTTGCTTCACACAGCATCAGTGCTGCTGGCAGAGGCAGGCTGGAGCACAGAAACACCCCACAGGGTCAGACACATGGTCTGCCCGGCCCAGCACGTGTCTCCAACAGCAGTAGATGCCACCAGCAGCAAGTGCATGGCCTGGCCACCCTCCATGCCCCGACAGCAGCCACAAGTGTGGGACTGCAGAGGGGACACCCCTGCCTCATCCTCCAGCACCCCCTCACAGACCTGTTTCCCACACATTTGTCCAGTCCCCCTGTGCACCGGCTGTGGTCGACAGCCCCCACAGCTGCCCAGAGCAGCTCACGACTTGCCGCATAACGTACTTCTGTTTCTAGTTTCTGTGTGCCTTCAGTCCTAATACAGCAGGACTGGGCAAGCAGCTCTGCTTTCAGCACATCTCCTGCCTTCAGCCCTGCTTACATCCTCTCTCCAAATCAGTCCCAGGTTTCAGCTTCTCTTCATACGTCACCTCCATCCCTTATGATAACTGTTCTGCCCTTCTCTGCTCCCCCTTGAGATGCAGCAACCAGAGCTGCACACAGTATATAAGATATAGTTACAACCACAGCTTTATTACAGAGCAGTAAAATGATGTCCACTGTCAGTTCAGTGCCCTTCCTAATGACAGCCAACATTGCTGGCTTTTTGTTTGGCTGCCATTTACACTTAGTAATCATTCCAATGAACCATCACTGTCCCCAAGTTCTCCTCCTGGAGTCATAACTGCCCCTTCTGAATTCAGCCTTAAGTAGATATGGTTTAGATTGCTTTTCCCTAGATGAATTACCCTTAATTTAGGGAAAGCAACCTAAACCATATTTATGTTAATTAAGTTCTCTACACTGAAGCTCTTCTGACACCTTCTTGATCACTCAGTTTGGTGATATCCTTCTGCCTTAGGTGTGGATTTTTATGACTCAAAAGTTCAGCAATATCACTAAACTTGTTTCCACTGGTCATTCATTTCTCTGGATCACTGGTGAAAATGCTGATCAAAACCAGGCTAAGCATACAGTACTGTCTCTCCTTTGAAGTGACAACTAAGCCCTGTCCTCTGCTCTCAGGGCTTGCTAATCAAGTTAGAGGGCTTTGAACTAGGTTTGTCAGGGAAGACCTACAAAGTAGGGGATAGCATATGTAAGACAGGGTGACAAAAAATGCTCAGACAAAGCAGCTCTCCTACAGGATGGATGATGGACAGACCTCTAAGAATCCTGCACAGTCAGAATAAGAATGGTAGCCAAAAAAGGAGACTATTGTGGTGGATGTCTGCTACAGATCCTCTGTTGAGAAGTGAATGAAGCCATTTTTAAAAGCTGGAAGAAACCTAGTGATTGCAGACCACAGTTTGCAAGAGACTTCAACCAGTATCTGCTGTGAAAGCGACATGGTGGGGCGAACAGAAATCAGGTTTCTGAATGCATCAAAGATAATTTTTTAATGTGGTGATGTGACATGGTAGGAATTCAAGAAAGAAGTGAAGGTGGCAAGTAACACAATAATAGCCAGATTACAGTTTGTTCAGGAGACTGATAGGTACAGTACTATGGGAGGACCTGAAGGAGCAGTGCAGCCCAGGAAAGATGGCTGATCATCAAGGATAGCTTCCCCCCAAGCACAAGAGAACAGTCCAACCCAACATGCAGGAAAATGAGAAGGTGCAGGAAAATGAGAAGGTGCAGGAAAATGAGAAGGTGCAGGAAAATGAGAAGGTGCAGGAAAATGAGAAGGTGCAGGAAAATGAGAAGGTGCAGAAGCGCAGTTTGGCTGGACAGCGACCTTCTGACTAAGCTCAAAAAGGAAGCATATGGGAGGTCATCCAATGACCAGATATACATGAGCAATTCACCAGAACTGATAAAGCATGCAGAGATCAGAAGCTTGGCTAGCTCAAATCTGTCCGGGGATGCAAAGGACAACAAGAAAGGCTTCTAGGGCTCCTCTGGGAACAACTAGCAGCAAATGACCAAGAAAACTGTTGGTTGGCTCATGAGGAGGGCAGGCGATTGACTGACCAAGAACACAGGAAAGGCTGTGGTACTCTGTGTCTTCCTTGCTTCAGGCTTAATCATCAAGGTCTGCTCTCAGGCCTCCCAAGTCCTTGTGCCTCATGGCAGAGCTTGGAGGAGGAAAGTGCCACCTATCAGGGCCCCCAGCAGGTATCTCCTCTCCAGAGGGTTTGGTTACCTGGGCTGAGGGCCAAGAGAGTACAGCTGGTGACCTTGGGGACATCTTTTCCAGAAAGCTCTACTGGAGGCTTCAGTGAAGGTCTCCACTCCCTGACTCAGGACCTGCTTTTAAGTTGCGGCTCTCACCTCTGACCACCTGAGTTATAGATCTGACCTCAAAGCTGCCTCACTGTGGGTCCCCCTGCCAACCTGGGCTCTTGCCTTAACCCAGCTCCCTGCCATCATCCAGCTTGCCCTGCTCACCCTGGGGGTCCTGAGGAACTGTACCCTTTCTGATGAGGCCACTGCTGTCACATGCCTCACCACCACACACAGCATCCCTTCCCTTAGGGATATCCCTGCGGCTCCCAGACACTAACAATAGTAGAGGAAGAGAACTGGACATACACAAGTCCATAGTCCAAATAGGATGGAGAAGAAGCTGCCTTCAATCATTTTTGAAAGGTCATATCACTCTGGGAGGTGACTGATGACTGCAAAAGGGCAAATGTCACATTCAAGACAGGCAAGTCAGACTTGCTTCTGTGTCTCTGGACTGTGGAGCAAATCCACCATTCACATGAACACGAAGGGAAAAGAAAACAATTGGGAATAAGAAGCATGGATCCATCAAAGGCAAATGGTGCCTGGCCAACCTCACCGCCCTTTCAGATGCAATGATTTGCGCTGCGGAATAAGAAAACTACAAATATTCTGTATCTTGTTTTAGTAATGCAGAGTCCTTCAGCATCCTTGCAGCCACACTAGGCAGGTATGAACCATGGACAGACTACATGGTGGCTGAAAAATTGTCTGGACTGCCAAGTTCAAAGAACTGTGATTAAAGGTCTACAATCTAACCAGTGTCTGGTAACAAAAAGCCACCTACAAGAGCTGATAGTGGACACAACATTAACATCTTCATCATGACCACTGCAACAGTTCAGAACATCCCTTCAAAAAAAAAAATCCATGGATAAGAGCAAATCGGGAGGATGCAGTCCAAAAGCCTGAAAAGCAGAACTACCATTCAGATGGGCTGTAACATGCTACAAGAATGGGCTGGCAGAAACCTCATGAAGTTCAACATGTGCTGCCCTAGGGATGAAGCAACCCCATGCAACAGAACAGGCTGGGAACAAACTGAGAGGTCACAGTTCTGCAGGGAAGAAACTGGAGATGCTGGTGGACAAGAAGCTCAACATGAGTCAGTTGTGAGTCCTGGCAATAATGAAGGCTAGTCTCAAGCTAGGTTAAAAAGATGTCATAGAAAAGACACAGCCAGACTCATCTCAAGTGCCTAGATAAAAAGGTAATGGTCATAAACTGCAGCAAGGAAAATTCCAGTTCAATGTGAGAAAAAAATTATTCACCATGTGAGTGGTCTGCACTGCAAGAGTGACCCACAGGAGTGGTGAAATGTCCACCCCTGCACATTTTCAAAACCCCAGTCAACAGTACCCTGAACAACCTACCTCCTGTGAGCAGCAGACTGAAGAAGGCCACCTCATGAGGTCCCCTGCAGTCCAAATCTATGCTTTCACCAGCTTTCCACAGACAGAGAACCTGTATCCAAGCCTGGGGAAATTTAGCTTCTTTAATACTACTCTGTCAAATGTTTTCTGAAAATCTGATTATACTTGTTGCTTCCCCCTATCCATGCACTTGCAGAACTCCAGTACATTAACAAGGTGGAATTTCCATTTACAGAATCCATACTGACACTTTTCCAATGCACTGTACTTTCCAGTAAGCAGTAATTTTGTCCTTTATAACTCCATATTACTGCTACTGGAAGTCAGTAATGTTCCCAGCATTTCCTCCTGAGCCCATTTTTAGCAGTAATAGTGACAACAAGGAATTCACTGAGCTTCTCTGTTACACCTTAACATCCACATTCCTGCTCTTGATGGATTTAGAGAATATATTACTTCTGGTTTGAGACTCCTTTGCAAGCTGCTCTTCAACTTCCTTTTCACCTTTTTTAATTTGCCTTTTACATTCCACCTGCAATGTCAAAGATTCACCTGATCCCACCCACTATGCTTTCCATTTTTCAAATGCTTATGTCCTCCTCATGATGGTTTTTTAGCGTTCCCACTAAGCCAAACAGGAATTTCGGGGGGGGGGGGGGGGGGGGGGGGGGGGGCGGGACAGACCAAACTGTTTGCTTTCAAACAGTATACCCTGGCTTCTGACACGTTATTTTTTAAACATACTCCAAGCTCCCCATAGGCTGCTCAATTTTCAGGCAGATCTTTTTGTGGTTTGTGGGATTTTAAAACTACTTGATTAATTTTTAGATTTTTAAATGTCTTTAAATTGAATATTCATATGATGGATTTATTTTGCCTTTTGTATACCTGTTTGCACTGTAGTTGCTGTAAGACATCCCACTACTTGCCTAAAGTAGGTCCTATACACCATGACACTGAATAGCAGCTTCTCTTGTCAGTTTGCCTTGGCTGCTGCAGGAAACAGTCATTTATTGAGTCAGAAGAATGTTCTCTTGATACTGCCTCCAGATGAGGCACAGAACTGGTTTCTGTCCAGATAGTTGAAATCTCCCCCTGTAACTCCTAGATTTGCAGTTTTTCTGATCTCACTTAATAGCTCCTGATCACTATTGGGATCAACAGGGGTTGCCAGTATAAGCCTAACAGTACATTTAGGGTCTGGTTTTTCAACCCCTACAGAACCACAATACTTCTCTTTTCCAGTGTTTGTAACACTGTTACCCTTTATACACAGTGTTTACCTCACACTATATACCCTCGTGCTGGGTTTAGTCAGTAAAGACTTAACTCTCTGGTTCCTGGAATGTACTGATGACAACTTCCTTCTCCAAGTGATAGAGGAGCTGACAAGGAGGGGTGCCATGCTGGACCTTGGTCTCACCAACAGGGAGGGGCTGGTGGGGAATGTGAAGCTCAAGGGCAGCCTTGGCTGCAGCAACCACGAAATGGTGGAGTTTGAGATCCTCGCAAAGGCGAGGAGGGCATGCAGCAAGCTCACTACCCTGGACTGCAGGAGAGCAGGCTTTAGACTCTTCAGGGAACTGATTGGAAAGGTTCCTTGGGAAGAAGCCCTGGAAGGAAGAGAGGCCCAAGAGAGCTGGCAAGTATTCAAGGACCACCTCCTCCAAGCTCAGGAGCGATGCATCCCAATGAAGAGGAAGTCAGGTAAAAGTGCCCGGAGGCCTGCATGGATGAACAAGCAGCTCCTGGGCAAAGTGAAACAAAAAAAAAAAGAAGCCTAAAGTGGGTGGAAGCAGGGACAGGGAGCCTGGGATGGTTACAGGGAAGTTGTCCAAGAGGTCAGAGATCAGGTTAGGAAAGCCAAAGCCCTGACAGAATTAAACCTGGCCAGGGACATCAAGGCCAACAAGAAGGGCTTCTATAGGTACACTGGGGATAAAAAGATCAGGGAAAATGTGGGCCCTCTGCAGAAGGAAACAGGAGAGCTGGTTTTCCAGGATAGGGAGAAGGCCAAGGTGCTTAATGATTTTTTTGCCTTGGTCTTCACCGGCAAGGGTGCAAGCCGTACCCCCAGAGTCATGGAAAACAAGGGCAGGGACTGGGAGGATGGAGAGCCACCCATAGTCAGTGAGGATCAGGCTTGGGAACACCTGAGGAACCTGAAGGTGCACAAGTCCATGGGACCTGATGACATACATCCACAGGTTCTGAAAGAACTAGCGGATGGGGCTGCAAAACCTCTATCCATCATATTTGAAAAGTCGTGGCAGACTGGTGAAGATCCCGCTGACTGGAAAAGGGGAAACATAACCCCCATCATTAAAAAGGGAAAAAAGGAGGACCTGGGAAACTACAGGCCAGTCAGTGTCACCTCTGTGCCTGGCAAGATCATGGAACAGATCTTCCTGGAAATCACGCTAAGGCACATGGAAAACAAGGAGGTGATTGGTGACAGCCAACGTGGCTTCACCAAGGGCAGATTGTGCCTGACGAATATGGTGGCCGCCTACGATGGGGTCACCCCCTCGGTGGATAGAGGATGGGAATAGATGGCATCTACCTGGACTTGTGCAAAGCCTTCGATACCGTCCCACACGACATCCTTGTCTCTAAATTGGGGAGGCATGGATTTGACAGATGGACTGCTTAGTGGATTAAAAGCTGGCTGGATGGTCGCACTCAGAGTCAATGGCTCAGTGTCTGAATGGACACCAGAGACAAGCACCGTACCTCAGGGGTCGGTGTTGGGACTGGTGCTGTTTAACATCTTTGTCAGTACCATGGATGATGGCATCGAGTGCACCCTCAGCAAGTCGGCTGATGACACCAAGCTGTGTGGTGTGGTCGACACGCTGGAGGGAAGGGATGCCATCCAGAGGCACCTGAACAGGCTGGAGAGGTGGGCCTGTGCCAATCTCAAAGTTCAACAAGGCCAAGTGCAAGGTCTTGTAACTGGGTCAGAGCAATCCCAGCACAAGTACAGGCTGGGTGGAGAATGGATAGAAAGCAGCCCTGAGGAGAAGGACCTGGGGGTACTGGTGGATGGG
Organism: Rhynochetos jubatus; assembly: GCA_027574665.1. Lineage (NCBI taxonomy): Eukaryota > Metazoa > Chordata > Aves > Eurypygiformes > Rhynochetidae > Rhynochetos > Rhynochetos jubatus. The sequence goes on along the minus strand of CM050672.1, from coordinate 1,102,329 downwards.
AAGCTGAACATGAGCCGGCCGTGTGCACTGGCAGCCCAGAAAGCCAACCATATCCTGGGCTGTATCAGGAGAAGTGTGGCCAGCAGGTCAAGGGAGGGGATTCTCCCCCTCTACTCTGCTCTCCCAAGACCCCCACCTGGAGTACTGCATCCAGCTCTGGGGCCCTCAAGTAAGAAGGATATCGACCAGTTGGAACGAGTCCAGAGGAGGGCCACGAAGATGCTCCGAGGGCTGGAATACCTCTGCTATGAAGAAAGGCTGAGAGAATTGGGCTTTTTCACCCTGGAGAAGACTCTGAGGAGACCTTATAGCAACTTGCAGTACCTGAAGGAGGCCTACAGGAAAGCTGGGGGGGCACTTTTTACAAGGGCCTGTAACAACACGACAAGAGGTAAGGGTTTAAACTGAAATCAGGGAGATTTAGATATCAGGAAGAAATTCTTCACAGAGAGGGTGGTGAGGCACTGGGACAGGTTGCCCAGAGAAGCGGTGGATGCCCCATCCCTGGCTGTCTTCAAGGCCAGGCTGGATGAGGCTTTGAGCAACCTGGTCTAGTGGAGGGTGTCCCTACCCACAGCAGGGGGGTTGGAACTAGATGATCTTTAAGGTCCCTTCTAACCCAAACCATTGTATGATTCTCTGATTTTAGAGCAGGGGGATACAGAGGATCCAAGGCTGGCTACACTCCAACCAAAATATAGATACTGGCAGCTTAAGAGTTGAGTTCGATCTGCCTCAGAAGTGGTTGGTAGTGAAATACGGCTCCTCCTGGCACCTTGACTGCCAGTGCTGGGTTGGATATTCAAAGGCAGAATCTCTTCCACTCATCATGCCACTGCTGTTACATGCAGTAAGTGGGTTGCCCTGATAACACAATGATCCCGCATAGGGAATCCCAGTCACCCAAGAATCTTGGAAGTGATCATGCATGGGCCATAAGGCAAAGATTTTGGAATGTCACCAGAGGAGGAGGTGACACGGGCTGCAGAAGCCCCTTTGTACAACCAGTTGCTAGAAAATGAGAAGCTATATGGCTTGTTTACTGATGGGTCCTCCTGCACTGTAGGGAAACATCAGAGGTGGAAAGCTGCTGTGTGGAGTCCCACATGACAACTTGCAGAGACTGCTGAAGGACAAGGTGAATCGAGTCAGTTTGCAGAGGTAAAGGCCATCCAGCTGGCTTTGGACATTGCTCAACGAGAGACTGACTCGTGGATGGTGGCAAATGCACTGTGGGGATGGCTACAGCAATGGAAACAGAGCAACTGGCAGCACAGAGACAAACCCATTTGGGTCGCAGCATTGTGGCAAGATAGTGCTTCCTGGCCAGACAACCTGGTCGTCAAAGTGCGTCACGTCGATGCCCACATGCCCAAAAGCCAAGCCACTGAAGAACATCAGCACGATCAGCAGGTGGATTAAGCTGCTAAGATTGCAGTGGCTCAGGGAGATTCGGACTGGCAACATAAAGGTGAGCTGTTTATGGCTAGGCGGGCACATGACACCTCAGGCCACCAGGGGAGAGATGCCACATACAGATGGGCCTGTGACCGAAGGGTGGACTTGACCATGGATGCTACTGTGCAGGTCATTCATGAATGTGAGACGTGCTGCCATCAAACAAGCCAAGAGGGTAAAGCCTCTTTGGTATGGGGGGCAATGGCTGAAATATAAATATGGGCAGGCCTGGCAGGTTGACTACATCACACTGCCCAAAACCCGCTAGGGCAAGTGCCATGTTCTCACAATAGTGGAGGCAACCACAGGGTGGCTGGAAACATATCCTGTGTCCCATGCCACTGACTGAAATACTATCTTGGGCCTTGAAAGGCAAGTCCTGTGGCGACACGGCACGCCAGAAAGGATTGAATCAGACAATGGGACTCACTTCCAAAACAGCCTCATAGACACTTGGGCCAAAGAGAACGGCATTGAGTGGGTGTACCACATCCCCTACCATGCACCAGCCTCAGGGAAGGTCAGTGTAATGGGCTGTTAAAGACCACCCTGAGAGCAATGGGGGGTGGAACTTTCAAAAACTGAGATACATTTGGCAAAAGCCACCTGGTATGTCAACACCAGAGGATCTGCCAACTGTGCGGGAGCCGCTCTACCAAAACGTCTATGCACTGTGGCAGGAGATAAAGTCCCTGTAGTGCATGTTAAGAATATGCTGGGAAAAACAGTCTGGGTTATTCTCACCTCGGGCAAAGGCAAACCCACCCATGGGATTGTTTTCGCTCAAGGACCTGGATGTACTTGGTGGTTAATGAGAGAAGATGGGCAAGTTCGATGTGTGCCTCGGGTATTTGATTCTGGGCGAAAACAGTCCATGAATTAAATTGCATGATGGACATCAACTGCTGCAAATAACCCTTGTTCTGAGTTCTGTGTTGTAGGGTCACATGAACCCACAGAGGACAAGCCTCACCAGAAGTGCAGCAGTGACCTGGCCTGAGCTGGCATTGGTGCCCAACAATCCCACACAACACTTCACCTTTCCTGTCCTGAGTGACCCTCACACCTGATGGAACCTGAATTCACGGACCAATGGACATTTTGCAAATATGGTTCATAGACTAAGGAAACAATATCTGTGTGGGATGGTATGGGAAAGATGAAGCTGGTTAATGAGGATTTATGGGCAGTATGGGACTTAAGCAGGACGTAAATGGTACAAAATAAGGGATGGAGAATGTGCTGGGTTTAGTCAGGAAAGAGTTAACTCTCCTTACCATGGCTGCTAGGAAGCTGTGTTCCTGGATTTACCCTGAGACCAGCACTGATAAGGTCTCAGCTGGCGCTGGAGAACGCCTGCACTGAATTCAAGGTGTTTTTCCGCTTCTGATCCTGCAGCTGCATTCCCAGCTCTTGCTGTCTCGCTAAAGGCAGTGTAGGGGACACACAGTTCAGGCAGCTGACCCCAACTGCCCAAGGGAGTATTTCATTCCATAGTACGTCATGCTGGGGGCATAGGTGAGGAGGGGGTCCAGGAGCCATTACTCTCTCTCTTACTCTCTTGCTCGTTTACTCCCTGGCACTTGCTAACACTCTTCCTGACTCCTGCGTTAGCTGCTTTGCTAACTCCTGTGCTGGCTCGTTTGTGAGGGTGTTGGTGGGTTTGTTTAGTTTTCCCGGTCATGCTACTGCTGATAGCGTTCACTCAGAATCTGCTGCAATAGCTCTCGGGCTCCAGCCCTCAGGCTGCCACCCTCTCAGGCTCTCTGGGTGTGACTCTCATTACTCAGCACCTGGTTGTGTATTGGTCAGCAGGTGGTGAGCAACTGTATCATAATGGTATCATACTGTATTATAATTGTATAATGTTTTAATTTTTAAATTTTAATTATTTATTATTAGTAGTATTTGTATATATTAATTTATATTTAATTAGTAAATAGTTCTTATCTCAAGTTTATGAGCTTCCTTATTTCTTTTTCCTCCAATTCTCCCCCTCTGCTGGAGGAGGGGAGGGGGATTTGTGAGAGCAGCTTTGTGGTATTTTGCTAGCCAGAGTTCCACAACAACCCTACACCATCATTTCCGTCCAGCTGGTACCCTGCCATCAGCGCATCCAGGGAAAGTCTCCTTCCACTGCACCTCAGAGGCACTTGTCACAGCACGGAGAGCATAACCATGGGGTTAGCTCCCCATAATCACCATCAAAATAACTTCCCTAATCACACTTAAAATCCTTTATACGATTACAGTATCTACAGCTAGTGAATACTACCATGTTACAAATCACCCAAACCAAGAATGAACACGTTCCATCTGGAATTCAGCAGCCCCAAAACTTACAATTGCCACTGCAGTACTATCAACAGTTATCAAACAAACACAGACTTAGACGGTAAAAAAAAAACCCACACCACTTCTTGCTACAGGTCACTGTCAAAATCCTTTTCCCTCTCTGCTCTTGGCATTTCCATTGAGTTTCAAGAAAGAATTAACTCGCAAATGGAAGCATCATCTCCTCTTCTAAGCACAATTTTGGCAAAAAAAGTCTGATGACTTTTTTCCCATATCTACCCTAAAGGTCCTATTTCTCCCAATTCTCTTGTTCTTTCAAGTCCTCTTCAGTATGAATCATAATACCAGTGACCAACTCAGATACAATCTCAGTATCTCTGAGCTGATCCTGAGTATGTTGTGCATTATTTTTTATAAAATGAGAAGGAACTGTTATTTTATTTACTGTGAGGGCTTCTAGCTTACCTTGTTCTCCAGACTAGACAATCAGTAAAAAATTTACATTCAAATGCACAAAAATAGTACAAAGTTTCCACACAAGCCTCAAAAGATATTGCAACCAGAACAACAAAACTTTCACAGTAAACAGATTTGTATTTCCTTTCTCTTCCCTGTTGTCCTTCCATCTATTCTCATTTCCTTTTTTCTCTTTCATGACATTATTTATATTCAGTTCAGGAGTACTCAAATATATTAACTTCTAAAAACATAACTCATTCTAACCCACAACTCTCTTCTCCAGAAAACAAAAATATACTTCTAGACAAAAAAACTGTGATGACATAAGCTATCAGTCTTTGGACATGTCCTACTTGAAACTTTTTCATTAATACAGATAAAGATAGCTTTTGCTCCCTTCATTCTTTTGAGTCTTCTTCTAAACATTGAAAAGTGCATTCAGTAACCCAGCTATTGCAATCAATGAGCCTCTGGGTTCATTCACAAGCAGCAACACCACAGGATTGCCAAAGGCACATTCAACTTCTGCTACATACACGTAATAATCACTTGAAGGCCTTGAAGGAGTAGGATGACACATACCTGGGCTGCATCAAAAGCAGCGTGGCCAGCAGCTCAAGGGAGGGGATTCTCCCCCTCTACTCTGCCCTGAGGAGATCCTCCCTGCAGTTCTGCATCCAGCTTTGGGGCCCTCAACAACAGAAGGACACAGAGCTGTTGGACTGAGTCCAGAGGAGGCCACGGAGATGCTCTGAGGGTTGCAGCCCCTCTGCCACAGGGACAGGCTGGGAGAGTTGGGGGTGCTCAGCCTGGAGAACACAAGGCTCCAGGGAGACCTTACAGCACCTCCCAGTGCCTGGGGAGGCTACGAGAAAGCTGGATGGAGACTTTTTACAACGGCCAGTAGTGATAGGACAAAGGGCAATAGCTTTAAAGTGAAAGCAGGTAGATTTAGACTAGGTATCAGGAAGAAATTCTTCCCAGCAAGGGTGTGGAGGCACTGGAACAGGCTGCCCAGAGAAGCTGTGGATGCCCCATCCCTAGAATTGTTCAAGGCCAGGCTGGATGAGGCTTTGAGCAATCTGGTCTAGTGGAAGGTGTCCCTGCCCATGGCAGGGGGTAGGAATGGATGATCTTTAAGGTCCCTTCCAACCCAAACTATTCTACAATACCAAAGATCGGGACAAGAAAAACAGAGTGGGAAAGCTCTGACCTTTTAATAACATAAGAAGCCTTGTTTGAGATTGTTCTTGATCCACAAGGGCCTCAGTTGGACTATTTTACCAGATTCAGCTAAATGACAACTACACATATTTTACAAATAGCAATAAAATAGTCAATGGGGTTGATGGAAGACATCAAGGGGGCTTTTTGTTTTGTTTTTAAGCTTACTGCATTTCCTGAGTTAGAGCTTATAAAGAGAAAAATCCCAGAGGAGGTGAGGTAAAGGAAAACATCAGACTTCAGGCTTCACACAACTGTGGTCATGAGACTCAAACTCTGTGTTTGCAACTTTCCATGGGGTGTGGATGTGTTTTTGTCCTGTCAATACAAAACAAAAAACAAACCAGAACAAAACACAAAAAGAGAATTAATTACACTGCTTAAGTCATCACCAGGTCCTCTAACCTTCTGGTATGTGCAAGTGCTGATTGATTCCAGGAGGAAACAAACAAGATCATTAACATATCTTCCTTGCTATAAATACGTTTTCTTCAGACCCTGCCACTGAGAATTAATCCCTAGCCAGACAACAAATAAATCCTAGCAAAAATAGTGCTGTGTGTTGTAAAGTTTCTGGTGATTACAGAAAATTTAGAATGCAAAACGAATGCAGACAGACAAATGACCAGGTCATTGTTTTACCTAGGTATTTGTAACTAGTTGAGTTGTGGTAACTGGTAAGAATTGTGCATTTTAATTATAGCTGACACCAGTTGCAAAGTAAATGACATTATGCAAACTAATAGAATACATGTAATAGAAGACTGTTTAACTCTGCACTCTGTTAAGTTACAACCAGTTTTATTTGACAACTGGGACCAGCAAGGAACACAGGCACAATTCATTTTTGCCACTCTCAGAGCCCTGGTAGCTCTGTCACCTGTGACCATGTGCCATTCCCAGGGAAGCCAGGGGCTGGGGTGAGTGCCTAACACCACTGAAGTTTCTATGACATAGGCCTTCAGGCTAAACAAGAGCCCAAGGAATTACTGTCTTCTTGCTTACCATACGTAACAGGTAACCTTTGAGAAACAACAGTCAGCAGAATTTTCTGCTGTCTTCTAGCTACAAAATCTGTCAACATCAAGAAATTCCCTTAAGGGCTGTCATCTTTGACTTAGGCCTATTCCAGCCAATGGAGTCTGCCAAAAAAACTTCTTGAACTAGTCCACTTTTTAGTTTCCTCATTGCAAAAGGAAGCTGTGTGACTTAAAGTGGATTCTGGTGGTAGTTCACTGAGAACTTCCAGAACCACCAATTATATATGTTTTTTATAACAGCATCCAGAAAAAAGGTAATTTCATTCAGAGATTACAGAAACTTACTTAACAACTTGGTGCTGTTATTTTGTCAGCATAATGTTAAATTCTTTAGGTCCTGGAAAGCTACTATACAGATTAATAACTCAGAGAATTGTCAAAGAATCAAACAGCTTTTGCTATCTTATTTTAAAATGCTGTGAGCAGTGGTATCATTGAATCATGGGGATTTTTTTGCTTTCTTTAGGGCAAGCAAGACTAAGTATTTCATAACAACTGGGGTTTGGGGTTTTTTTGGAGCCAGAATTTTTCCTCACACCCAGAAAGGTCAATGTAACAGCAGGCTTAGCAAGCAAGCTAACTACTGGATAGAAAAAAAAATTGATATAGTAGAAAAAGAAGAATTAAACCTTGTGTGCTTTTATAGTTCTCCAGAAGCTAATGAAGAAAAAAGTAGTCCCTATTACCTTTGAGTTCCTTCATTTTCTAGAAAGGTCAGCTCCCCTTCCTACACCCCAAAAGTTCTGGATGGACAGGAAATGGGAATTTAAAGCACACAGAACAAACAAGGCAATGGCTTCTGAAATATCAAGAACTCTTACAAAGTTATTGAACAAAATATGAGACAAATTGCAAATGGGAACAGACTTCTATGTTAAACTTCAAAGCCTTGAACCAACAGGGTTGTTTACTGTGACAGTATTTTCTCCAAGAGGTATATGGGAACTATGCCTTTACAAAAAAAAAAAAAAAAACAAACAAACCAGCGTGGGGAAATACTGATAGGAAACCAGTGATCAAGCCGGCTTGTTTGACCATATTATTCAGAATAATTCCATGTGGCTTTGAACACAGCTTTCACCTTCTTCCTGCTCTGAAGAATAATTAATCACCTACTTTTTCAAATGATCCTGGTCCTGCATTTTTCTCCCTTGACCATCTCAATCAATCACATTTAAGACAAGAGTTTTTAAGCTCTCTCAAACAGATTACTGAAAAAAATTGTCACAGGAAAGACATTAGTATGAGAATGTTTTGTAAAATCTTCAAGATTACATATGATAGTACAATATTTACAGAAATATGAACCATCACCCCAGGTTTAAAGTTTTATGTTTTGTTCCAGTTGGTGACTCTCAGAGAAACGGGACTGTCAGTATTCAAACACAAACAGTGCAAACTTCGAGACTCAGAAGGGAGCTCCTGGGATGTGAGAGTAGCTCCGTAGATGGATCTCAGCTCAGGAGAGACCAATCTTCTGCAGAACTGTGAAATTAGATGAGTCATATCCTTAGTCCCAAGAGGTTATCTAACAGATGTAAAAGGTTCTCAGTTTCATCACAATACTAGATTACTTTTCTAAACACAAGGCTTATAGCCCAGTTAAGGGACTGATTGCTGACAACTGGGGAAAGACAAGACAGCAGTGAGTGATGTGGTGTGGATCAAAATGACACCATAACTGAAGAGCCTGCTATGACATGCTGTGCTTTCTGCCCACAGTCCTCTCCTAGACATCAGATTTGAGTAACGCATTAGGAGGACATCTGACCCCTTGCAGCATCACCTTCACAGAAGATCTAGGTGCAGCTGTAAGAAGGAAGAAAGGATTTGAAGTTACGCCCACAGGTACTGGAGTGCTTCCACTCATAGCACCAGCATGAACTGCCCTTGAATCACTGCTAGAAGAGCTACTGCTGAAGAGGTGCTTGTTGTGCTGCCCTTTGACTAAAGGAAAAAGGTCCGGGATGAAAGAAAGAGAATAAATTAAGGATAAAACAAAGCAAGGAAAGCTGAAAAAAACCTTCCTCCACTTACCCATAACCAGTGCGTGCCACTGGTCATGGATTAGGTAACAAAATACGCTCAGCAGCCGCTGCAGAGATGATGCTGTCTGTAGGTGGGCTGTTTGTAGGCAATGCTGGGTGTGAGATCACACAGAAAATGTCAGCTGTTAAATCCTGACAGGATTCAAGTCCTCAAAAGCTTCCTGTACATCTCCTTCCTGACAACTCCTTTTTCAATGTCATGGTTTTGCAGACTCAGTACAAGTTTTAACAACATTCATTTTTTACAAGGAAAAAAGGAGCACAGACTTGCAGGGAGGGGAAGAATTAAAAGAATTCTACTTCTGGTAACTAAGAATACAGGTACTGAGTTACTCACTTTCACGAGAAGACTTATCTACTGTAAGCCTTGAATCTTTATGCATAACATGACTTACATACAAGAACACGCTACTTCCTAGGCTTTTCATTCAATGAAAAAAAAAATCAATATATTTTATCCAGTTTTATATTTAGCCACATATAACTGCTCTTCAGTACATAAAAACTAGGAAAGAGTACATCAATTTGCTGCAGAGGTACCAACCCAGTAACAAAAAACATGGAAACCTGTTTAATGAAGTGCACACTGACATATTCAATTCAAAACTTATTCAACATCTGGATATTTACACAGCAAAGTTTTGAAAAGCTATAAATCTTTCCAAAGTCACCAATTACTCAGGAATTATTACAGCTATTGCATAGATCTGTGATGGGGAAGTAACAGTTTTTCAATTCAGTATGCCACACAAACCAACAGCACACAGTTACCAATGTGCTGTAACTGCTGCTGAGGTTGCATGGAAGAATTGACAGGGAGGCAAAACCTGCAGAAAGCCTCTCTATAGTAATTGTAATGGCTTATAAACTGCTAGACCTTATTCACAGCTGCCTGTTAGACATACATAGCAGTGAGAATGCACCTGCGTATCATCTGCATGACAAAAACTGGACTGCAGAACTGCACAAGTGAGAAGTATCACATCATGAAGTGATAAGAAAAATCCCCAAACATGATAGGTAGAGTCCGGTGAGTAATTCTGCGGGTTGAGGAAGCCACTATCTTTATGCACTTTTAGAAGTGGCTCATTATGAAAACTGTGACTTGCAGCATGTAAATTGCTATGATTTTCAACAAAAACCTATCTTATTCAGTATCATGAATTTAAATAATCTGCAACAGACAGAATTGCAGGAAACCAAACAATAGTGGCAGATAATGATAATCATAAAAAACTTATCCTAATCAGTATGGTTGACTTTTAATTACCAGTTGGAAGCTACTACACTACAGATTAAGTGCATCATAGAAGCAGAAGTAGAGCTAGCTCCATACCAAAAGCAACGTCCACTAAGATGTTTTGGGCATGATGCTTCATCTGATTTACTACAGCTATGTTGCATCGAGGACTAGCTGTAGCCTGGAAACAATTTAGCCACACCATGCAGTGCAGAAACCAAGCTAGTAAGGCATGCTGTGCTTGAGCTGGCTCCACATAAAGCTTCATCAACTCTGTACAGCATTCCCAGAACCAGGAACAGCCAGCAGAGACAATCTGGGTCCAACACAACATGTGAAGCCCAACTGATCACAGCCCCACCAAGCCCAAATACATCCTCTTGGACCTGTCTACATGAGCTCCAGTGTAAGAGACTAAACCCACCCAACGATGAAGTGCCAATACGTTTTAACGGTCTCCTGCCAAAGCCAACACCATTCAACCAGGGCTGCTCTGAGCTGACGCTACCTACTGCTGCTGGCCCTGTGAACAACCCCTGGGCACATCCTCGACTACCCAGTGTTTCTTCCCAGTTACCTCGCACGAGCCAATCCTCATTACCTGAGCTAAGGGAGCCAGTGTCTTTCTGCACCTTTTGGCTGTTTCTTATTTCTTCCAAGCACCACCAGCAGCGGCCGAGGCACCAGGGCTGCCGGGAACACACTGCCGGGGCCCCTGCCGCGCTCCGGGAGCAGCAGGCCCTGAGGTCTGCCCCGGCTCCTGCCCCAGCTGCAGCGCCCCTCGCGCCTACATTCGAAGGGAGGTGGGGGGGGAGCACACACTTTACACAAGCGTCGTCCCCACCACCTCCGTTGGCGCCCCCGCGGCCGACGAGGTCGAGCCCGCCGGGCCCCTGCCCGGCCCGAGGCGGGGGAGCGGCACCAGGGGCTCCGCGTGGGGAAGGCAACGCACCACCCTGCTCGCAGCGGCGCCAGGCGCGCAGCGGCGCCAGACCTCCCTCAGCGGGCTCTTACCGAGAGGCGGCTCCAGAGCCGAACCCGGGAGCGTGTCCCACAGCGGACATGGCAGCCAGCAACTCCACGCCTCCTCACGCCCGCCCGCCGCAGCGCCACCCGGAAGCAGAGCTCTCGGTGGCGGAAGTGACGTCGCCGACACGAAGGCGGCGGCGGCAGTGCTTCGGACTGGGCCGGGAACGCGGAAGGGTGATCCGCCTCGGGTTGGGCCTCGGGTGGCGAAAAGCCACAACCCATTGCAGCAGTACCGAGCGCGACCGCATTGAAACGCGTACCCGGTCGCGCAGGTGTCTGGCGCCGTGTGAGAGCGGGTGGGCGGGGCTTCAGCGGCACTGGCTCGAACAGGAGTCACCATTACCCCCTCGCCTTTCGGTTTGGACTTTTTTACATTTGTAGGGTCGTCTCTCTGACTTGTTCGCTTACTGCTGCAGGTGTTGCAGTGCGGGTTATTTAAAATAGTTCGTCACTTCTCAGCCGGAGCGCCAAAGCCGCGTGATGGGGTAGCCACAGGAAATTTCCCATGTGTGCAGGTCAGACACTTCGGAGAGGTTTGCCTGGTTTGGTTCTGGAGTACTCTAGAAGATTTTTTAGGTGCTTCCTCTCTGAAATTACTTTTTTCCCCCCTTCTTTTTAGCAGGTCAAAACTTGCTGTGCCTTTAATTTTACCTCTCCCAAGAGTTCATTTGATGTTTAAAAAAAACCCCAGCAACAAAACTGTGTCAGCATGCTACTGAGGTTTTTCCCCTGGGTATAAATACAGAAAGATGAGAAGGTGGGATAAGTTAAAGGGCAAAATACTTGGGGAACAAGTTTTATTCAAAAGAACTTTTGTGGATGCATTTTATTGCAAAGTAAGGCAGAGTAATGCAACACTGTGGTAAAACCAAGAAAGTAATTCCAGAAACAGAAGCTCAGACTGGTTTTTAGAAATGCATTGCTACTGACTTCATTACTCCAACATATCCTCCTGAAGTGTTTTCAGGGATTTTTCCTCCACTTACCCTTTTCCTGAGATAAAAGTTTGCATTTGTACTCCGGGCACATACTGGCCTTACAGCTGTTTAGTGCAGGCTAAAGCACGATACTTACCCACTGTAAGTAGCCTAAATTGTTAATTTTTTGCAAGTTCTGCAGGAATCAATAGAAGAAGAAGATCATGCATTTGTCAGATCTCCACATAAAATCCATTTCATAGAATCATAGAATGGATGGGTTGGAAGAGACCTTAAAGATCATCTAGTTCCACCACCCCTGCCATGGGCAGGGACACCCTCCACTAGACCAGGTTGCTCAAAGCCTCATCCAGCCTGGCCTTGGACACTCTCAGGGATGGGGCATTCACAGCTTCTTTGGGCAACCTGTCCTAGTGCTTCACCACCCTCACTGTAAAGAATTTCTTCCTGATATCTAATGTAAATCTTTCTGCTTTCAATTTAAACCCATTACCCCTTGTCCTGTTGTTACAGGCCCTTGTAAAAAGTCCCTCCCTAGCATCCTTCTAGGCCCCCTTCAGGTACTGGAAGGCTGCAATAAGGTCTCCCTGAGGCCTTCTCTTCTCCAGGCTGAACAAACCCAATTCTCTCAGCCTTTGTTCATAGGAGAGGTGCTCCAGCCCTCGGAGCATCTTCGTGGCCCTCCTCTAGACTCGTTCCAACTGGTCGATATCCTTCTTACTTGAGGGCCCCAGAGCTGGATGCAGTACTCCAGGTGGGGACTTAGGAGAGCAGAGCTGAGAGGGAGAATCCCCTCCCTTGACCTGCTGGCTACACTTCTCCTGATACAGCCCAGGATACGGTTGGCTTTCTGAGCTGCCAGCGCACATGGCCGGCTCATGTTCAGCTTCCCATCCACCAGTACCCCCAGGTCCTTCTCCTCAGGGCTGCTTTCTATCCATTCTCCACCCAGCCTGTACTTGTGCTGGGATTGCCAGGGAACAGGCAGATCATACCTGTTTCATGAGATCAATAGAAATTTCCCCCTTACTCAGCATGTAGCACCCTGGCAGCCAAGACATACAGATTCTAGGAGGAGCCAGAAAAACAAGACACAGCACAGTGGACCTTACAAACACCAGTATAAGCACTATGCTGGTTTCTTGTTTGAGAAGCAACCAGCTTGGGTTGTACAGTCCTGACTAGAGTCTACTGAATCCTCTGATGTGCAAAGGAAACAAGAAACCTCTTCTCCAATAGGTGTTTCTAATCTGTTATAGAAGTACAGAACGGTTTGGGTTAGAAGGGACTTTAAAGATCATCTAGTTCCAACCCCCCTGCCATGGGCAGGGACACCTTCCACTAGACCAGGTTGCTCCAAGCCTCATCCAGCCTGGCCTTGGACACTTCCAGGGATGGGGCATCCACAGCTTCCCTGGGCAACCTGTGCCAGTGCCTTCCCACCCTCTCTGGGAAAAATTTTTTCCTGGTATCTAATCTAAATCTCTCCGCTTCCAATTTAAACCCATCACCCCTTGTCCTATCACTACCGACCCTTGTACAAAGACCCTCCCCAGCTGGTTCACGTCCAGCTTTTCACCCTCCAGTACCCCCAAGTCCTTCTCCTCAGGGCTGCTTTCCATCCATTCTCCACCCAGCCTGTTCTTGTGCTGGGATTGCTCTGACCCAGTTGCAGGACCTTGCACTTGACCTTGTTGAACTTTGAGATTGGCAGAGGCCCACCTCTCCAGCCTGTCCAGGTCCCTCTGGATGGCATCCCTTCCCTCCAGCATCGACCACACCAAACAGCTTGGTGTCGTCAGCACACAGCTTGGTGTCATCCTCTACGAGCTGTCAAACTCCATCTGTTCAGTGCTTTAGGGACTATGAAGCCAAAGAGCTCTTCTATCGCATTGGGTAGTAGGGGAAAAAGAGGAAAGTTCCACCCTGTCTGCCAGCTGCAAGCTCTTCACCCAGAATGTGCCGTCTGAGGAGGGCAGAAATACAGCAGATGCTTCCAGGCAGTGGATGAAATTTAGTCTTTTAAACTACAGAAGTCATCCCCCTTGCTGTGTGCTGTGGCTCAAATGTCTGCAGATTCAGGGCCAAGCTTTGAACATGGCTGAGGGGCACAGTGGGAATTATCTCTGTGCTAAGAGGTGCCAGCAGGTGTTCTTTAAGGGTGGCCAGTACTGGAGCAGAGTCCAGGACATGGAGGGAAATGCATTCATGTTGTGATCAGATTCTTTCCTCTGCCTGGCACTTGGCCTGGGATGCATGGCTGGCCCTGGCAGATGGCATTAGAAAAATAAATGTCTTAGTTCTTTTGCTCATTCACACAAGTAAGCATAAAAGCTGCCTCAGGATCTTAAGGAGATACATCTGAAGGACCTGTACCTCCACTGAATACAGGCAAAGTCTGATACAAACATTGGTCCTATCTTTGGTAAGACTTGACCTTATCTTTCACATTCTCTGGTGGGTGTAGGAAGGCTGCTATCCTTGCATATGAATAATCAGTGTCACAGGTCAGATCTGCTGTCATCAACCAGACTCTGCTGTGTAGTTTAGGGAACAAAAAACTGTTGTGAAAACAAGTAAGTTCCCTGCCCAGTTTCCTGTGTTGGATTGAGCAATTTGGGTCAGAAAAGGAACCTCAAGTGTCTCATGATTGGTAATGTAACTCAGCACCCCTGGAAAATCATTTTGCCCTAGCCCCCAACTGACTGCTGCTAGCCCTGAGTGAGGAGTCTCCAGTCTTCTTGGTGTGTGTGAATTGCATGTCTGTCAAGTGTACTGTATCGCTGTGCACCACTGATTTATTCAGAAAGTGACCATAACCTGATGTAGTACTTCACTTGTGGTAGGATATCAAGAACTAGTCAGCTTCATTTCTTCATAGCCGAAGTAGAAAGGCTGAGGGAAAGAATAATGTACGTACAGTTGCTTGCTACAACCCTAATTTAAATAAATAAGAGCAAAGATACTGAAGCATTTTAAGCTTTTTTTCTTCTCGTTGTAATGCCCATGCTGACAATAATAATGTTATCTGCAGTCTCCAAAGTGAGATTGGACAGACACCTTAAGTCAGTCAAAAATTACTAAACTGAGTGCAAGAGGCCACTGTTTTGCAAGTTCTGCTATCATACAAGAAGTTGGGACAGATAATAGTCCCCTTTGGACATAATGCTAATCTGGGAATGGGGGCTGAGGCACTACCAATTTCACTTTTCTTGCCTGCTAGTCCAGTTACATGACTGATTCAAGAGCTGGGAGCAAAGGCTAAAGTTTGCAATAGCTACTCCCAGCTATCTGTCAAGTACGGACCCCAGCAGACCTGGCGAGTAGGTAAGAAGGGATCAGAGGTGCAGATTTCTTCTTTGATGGCATTCTTGGACTATGTCCTTTCTAGCCACTCAAGAGCTTCTTCAGCTCAGACCCTCTTCACAGAATCATGCAAGCTTCTTAGAAAAGTCACTTTATGATGCTAGCAACTCAGTCTTCCAGGTCTTTTAGAAGGTTACAGCTCTGATACTGGATTTTTTGTGGGAGCTGGGCAAGCAAAGGACCAGAGTTGGTGCTCTCTGGGCTGACACAATGTGTAACTTCAGTGCATTTAGTCTCTGCAGTGAGCAGCTAGGAGCTCAATGACACACTTCTTTGACATAAAAACAGATTGCCTAAGCTGTTCTCCATACCCATGAGAAAATAAGACCAAAGAGAAGGTGCTTTTCTGCCAGATTATTACAGGTTCTGCCAGTTGCAGATCATAGAAGAAATGAGCATCCATTCTTCTTGCTAATGAGAAAAAGGAAATGTTATATGCTGGTCCTCTGTTGCATTCTTCAGTGCCTCTTTTAGAGAAAAGATGAGTGACTAATTCATGCATCTCAGTCTGCAACCAGAATACAGCTGACCTAGATCCTGATGGCATCCTCTTGGTGAATGGTGCCCTCAATCACTGTGTCCGTGGTTTGCCTGGAGCACTTGCGACTTCCTTTCATGCTTTTCAGATTTTCTGAAAGATGCTTCTGGAACTTCTTGGTGAGGAA
The DNA here is from genome assembly GCA_027574665.1 of Rhynochetos jubatus. Taxonomy (NCBI): domain Eukaryota; kingdom Metazoa; phylum Chordata; class Aves; order Eurypygiformes; family Rhynochetidae; genus Rhynochetos; species Rhynochetos jubatus. Next base: position 1,086,567 of record CM050672.1, on the reverse strand, counting down.
GCAGTAGATGATTGGGTCTAACACACAGTTCGTACTCAAGAGGCACAAAGTCACCTGGTGAGCATCGTTGAGTTGTTGACGCAACTGGCAGTTTTCCTTCTTCCACTGCTCCAGAACAGTCAGGGTCCAAGGCAGGTGCACTATGTGATGAGGTACAAAGCTTATGATAAACACAGCCAGCACTGTGCAAACCATCCAGAGAGCCCTTTGCTTGACCTGAGCACTTTTCCGTGGCCGCACTGATTTGGAGAACAGGGTCCTGATAATGATGATGTTCCAGCCTAGTATAAAAAGGAAAATGATGTAGAAGAGGATGCAGATGATGACATGAATGGCAAGAACAGCTGAAACACTGCCAGAAGAGTTATAGCGCTCAAAGCACCGTGTGAAATTCTTTGAATCAATCTCCTCCTGATTAGTATTATTGTCAAAAAGGTAATACAAAGAGCTGCCCACTATTATGATCCAGATAGCTGCTGATAAGTAGATACCCCTTCTCTGGGTTGTAAACTGAGCAGCTTTAATGGGATTAGTCACAGCTTGGTAACGGTTGTATGTGATGACCATCAGAAAGGCAACAGAAGAGTAGGTATTAACAAAAAATAAACAGCCAGCCACATTACAGAGGAAGTCAGGCATGATCCAGTCTCCATGGTGATGATAGTAAACAATCCACATTGGCATTGTAACCAAGAAGAGCAGGTCAGCTACTGTCAGATTCACCATGAATATCTTGATTTCATTGAGTTTCTTGGTGGGGTAAATACGGCTGAAAATCCAGAGCACATAGCAATTGGCAACAAAGCCCAGAATGAAAATTATGCTGTAGAAAACAGTGAAGAGGTTGTAGCGAAACTCAGAGTCTATGTGGCATGAAATGTAGGAATCAGCACTGCCTTCAGCACCAGCTTTACCCTTTCCAGACATCGTGGTGCTGAGTGGGCCCATCTGAAGCAGAATTTTCTGCCGTAGCTTTTCTTCTTACCTAAAAATATGAAGCATGAAACGAGCTGATTGGTATGGTGAAATTGCTAAGCCAAAACCCACCTTCCATGTTCAGCTGTCTGTGACCACAGGACTTCTGCTCCATGCCTTGGCTCCAGCCACAGACACCTGCCCTGTCCCCTTGGTCCTCTCTTTGATACTATTTCTACACCTTATTAGCCTTTGTGTCTTTATGCAGTGTTGTTTGCTGCATTGTGGATCTGAGATCACTAATCTCTGATCTCAAAAGTCCTTTTTGTGTGAGGGTTCTTAGGTAAAATCCCACGTTACTCTGCTCCATCTCAAGCTTCTTAATCTTTTACTATAAACAAATGGGTTTTCTGGGTCTCTTTTTCCCCTGTGGTTCCTAGTACTTTCTAACTTGCCTACATCTGGTTTTACCTAGAAATTCCAGATGTGAAGCAGTTTCTGGAAAAAATGTCTCACTAGTGCCATTTCCAGAGTCATCCTCTACTTGTTTTCTGACATTTTCCTTCTCACACTTGTAAAGATTGTGTTTGTTTTCTTAATTGCAGGCACCGTAGGATTTCACATTCACTTCATAGGCTACTAGAGCTCTCATGTTTTTAGTCAGTGAACGCTGTAAAAGATAAGTCACTCATCTTTTAAAGGGTAATGTTTTGTGGTACGTTGTTGATTTTAACTACAGTTTCTCTCTCTTAAAATCCCAGCTGTTGTCTATCATGCCACCATTTTGAATTCAAGTTGTCATCAAACCAATCTGGCTTCCTTTATTTCCCTACACACAGCTTCTGCATCAACTGCAAGTGTCAGCAGCAGTAATTCTGTACTTTCCTGTGTCGCTGGTGAGACTGCTGACAAACACTATTCTGAAAGAGACACCTTCAGAGTTTTAATATTACCAGTCACCACCTCTTGAAATCTTGCCTACAGTTTGAACAGTTTAAATCCCTACATCATCAATACTGTATGTGTTCTTGTCTCAGATTTACATGGATTCAATCTAATCCCTTGTATACTTTAACCTGCTGCTTTAACCATCCAGAGGACGCACACACCTATTCTTGGCTTTAGCATTCTCTAGCACTGGGCAGGCACCCACCTCTCTGTGACACAGTCCTCTAGATCTGCTTGTTTTTCTCCTCTTCCTTCATGGGAAGATAACTGAGTAATGCAGGTAAAGCAGTTTGAGAGCCACTGGCAAGGACGCTGGGTTGCTCACTGATGGTAAACTTTCTGGATTTTTAATCTAATTTGCAGAATGGTGATGTCCCTTGAGAGTGAGTAACCTGTACCACCAGTCATGAAACCTAAACTTGTTGTGCAACTTATGATGGGAATGCCAGGTGCTGCACATCATAATGTGCTTGCCTCAAGTCTGCCAGCCTCATGGAAGACAAGCATTTTCCCTCAGACTGCTGCCTCCTAAGAAGGCACCCTGCTGCCTTGAAACTTTCTGGATCTTCCCCAGCCGCATAGTGGCATGAAGCCTCATCTCACCCTCTCTGGGTTGAGTCTCTCTTTGTGCCCACATGTTGGTTCCTCACTTACACATTTCCATTTTTCCTCTGCAAATGGGGGAGTCAGCTCTAGCTCAAGAAAGCTCTCCCTTTCTTCAGAAAAATCTACAACCCCCTTGGTACTCCTTTCCAGTTGTTAGAAGAGGAAGGCAATAGTCATCTTCCCAACCCTGTCCCTCCTCACACCTCATAGGTCCCCTAAGGACATGACAACAGATATCCACAACTTGTCCTTGAACTTTCACAGGCTGCTGTATGCTGGACAGCACCAGGGTTTGAGTGTCTTTAAACTCAGTCTTTCAGCCATGTTCCATATGAATTGAGTAGCTGTGGCAGTACTTCTGGTTGGCTAGGTGACATATGTATCTGTCCTCTTTCACCTTGATTTCTGCCACCCTGCTGAGAACCCACTGATCTCTAAAGGGTAGTAGCTGATTCAGGTGGTGATGGCCAGGAGGTGAGGATAGTCTGGGCTATGACATCTTGGGGTCTAGCCACAGAGTTCTGGCACATCACTGGGGAGTAATGTGTCACTCCCTGCTGCCCTGTGGAGAGGTCCCAGAGCAGGCAGGGGCCCACGGTCTCTCCCTGTTCTGCCTTTGATTCATGCAGGACCTATGGCAAGTCCTACTGGTCATCTCATGGACCTGTTTCCACACCCTCATCTATGTATGAAAAGTAATTGTCACAACACTGCCTTAAATAAATGTCTGTGTCTAATACCAGCTTTTCCACCCACTGAGAGACCACCTCTGGTAAGGACATATGCCAGTTGGAAGGGTTTGCATCTCAGCTCAGGAAGACACCTAGCAGATGCAGACATTCAGGGAAGGGGTGAGGCTGTGCTGGGGCAAGAGAAGCTAGTAGGGAGCTTTGTGTTTGATACACTACTCTGATGTTAGAATAAGGGGAAAAAAAAAAAAAAATCCAGTCCTAATTACCTAAGATTATTAAAGAACTTAAGTTTTTTCCAAAACTGCATTGCAAACCCACTGTTGTGACTATCTTCCCACTTCAGCAAATAATTCTGGTGTTTGGGGCTGGAATCTTTGTAATTAAAGCTGCTCTATCACTGTAGCACCAGATCTGAATATACCGAGTGGGGAAAAATAAAAAGGTGATGCATCCCGCTAGCAGAATTCATAAGGAGTAGAGAAGTGCCCACATCCGATACATAGGCACAGCTGGAACTGACAAAGTCCCTTTAGACTGGGCTGTCCATTTCCCCATCCATTTCTGGTGCTGTACATGGGCATGGCAGCCTCCAAACTTTGCCCAGGAGCTCTGGTGAACCTTACTGGTGGGGTGTCCAGGACTGGTTAGGGTCTGACAACCATCAGTTGTCAAACTCTGCAGATGGGGTGGAAGGGAGAGCAAACCTGCACATCCCCCTCCAGTGCAAAGCCCTGAACAGAAGATGGGTTTGAGCTGAGGGGCTGTGCTCTGACTTGCAGAGATGAATGGAAGGGTGTGCTCTAGATTGTTCAGCCTGCTAGAAATCTCTGGCAAAGGTGGGCTATGGGAGATGGCAGTGCTGTCTCCTGGCCCCAACAGCACTTTGTGGAGCTCATCTGTCTTTGCATTAGTAGGCTGTGCAGTGCCAATGCCAAGGTCCTTCAGGGAGTCACTGGAGAGCTTTTTCCTTTCTTGCTTTTCAAGACACATATTCTACAAAATACAGCTAGAAGAGAGCATGGCACCATTCCCTGCTAAATTTCCTCCATACCCATTTCCCTCTTCAGCTAAGGAACTCAAGTTCACATCTCCCTTACACTTGTGAGATGTCCTAAGCTTTAGACTCTGGGGTACCGTATGGGGGACCTCACTCAGCCTCTCCTGTTGAAGCAGTTCCCCTTTGTGTAAAATACTTAAATATTTTCCGTGTCAACAGAAGAGAGAACAGGCGTAGGGGTCAGAGTTGCAGGTCAGTCTGCTGCAGCGGGCTGCACCACATTACCAAAATCCCTGGCAGCTCTAGCCCAAGCCACTACCTTGTACCCTAGTACACCAGCCAACAATCCCAAGTGCTTTGTATCATCAACTCCATTGCATGCAGAACTAGAGGTGGGAGTAACCAGCTGCACAGCAAAGCATAGCCAGGGCAACTGCGGACTCTGTCCCATAGGCCATACTCTTCCAATAAAGATTTAGTGGCTCAAGGCTGCAAGGTGCAAAGATTACACTAACACAAGCTATGCCATCAGCAAAAGTATATTCCAAGAGGAATAGTACTAATAAAGTATATTTTCTGCTTACCAAGTCAAAAGGATTCAGTACAATATATCCATCTTCAGCTTTAGTAGAGCAGTAATGGGTGTTTTGCTGAGGATGCTCAGTGTTTCAAGTGTTGTTTTCTCTGACCTGAGGCTGGAAGGTCTCCACACAGGCAGCTTTCAAGAACAGGATACCAGAATGGGAGCAACTGCAGCATGACCACAGAGTCACTAGAGAAGAGGAAATGTGTGACATCAGCTTAAAGGAAATGAGAAATAAAGTAAGCCGTAAAGGAAAGGCAAACCACAGCAAAGATGGACTGGAAAGTCCTTAAAGCTGTTTCCTGAAAGTATCTCTGCTTCTGATGTTCCTGAAAGAAGGGAAAGTTGGGATTTTCCTCTAAAGGCAGAACAGGAATCTACTGCATGTCCCTGGTTAGATCTGGGTTTAGACAGCATTTGAGTATCCTTCAAAACAGATGAACAGCAGAAGCCAGGAGAGCTTGCACTTAATAACTTCAAGGAAAGGAAGTACCAGGAAACTGATATATTCCATGGACAGACTCATTCCCTAGCACCGTCTCCTTCACACTGTTGTGGCTAAACAGACCCAGGAATCCAGTGATCCCAAGTCTCCTTTTATCTCAGTAACCTTCAGCGGACACTGAGACACCACAGCACGGCAGGTCTTCACCTGGTCTGTCAATCTTCACACCACGACCACTTCACACCATGCCACTCTGTGGCAGCCTGAAGACTACTCATCACAGTGATGCAAATTGGTGGGGTGCGCAGGGAGACACCAGTGACAAGCAAAGCTGCACATATGGTCCCAGCTAAGCTGTAAATCCCAAATTGTAACTTCCATGCTGATTGTTAACCTACCTTTCATGTAGACACTGCTCTTACACCTGCATACAGTGCAGATGTGAACTTGGAGCATCTTCACCATGTCTTGCACAAACCTCACACCTGCAGACACCTACGGGAACTGAAACACCTAGTCTGGTGCCTAGGTTCAGTGTGAAATACATAGGAATGGAGCCACAAAGTCCATCACCAGCACCAAGAAGTGCCTGAGCCTGCAACAAGGCTGCTGAGGAAGTGGAAGCCAAAGACACCAGTCAACATTGGTTCTCCCACGGGAAGACTGGGTCTTCTGGCTCTTCGCATGAAATGCTATCTATGGCAAACAGGCCATGGTAGGCTCTGGCCATGCTGTGAGGAGCACCAGAGACCCCCATGGTGTGGTGCCATGTCCTGGGAGAACCACCAGGGACAGGCTGATGGTTGTGTCCCCTGGGCCACACCAGTTGAGGGCACCCGCCAAACTTCTCCAAGAGCCAGGAGCTGGCATGGACCCTGGGACACCGTCAAGTTGTGCTTTTGTTGTTAGGCTGGTAAGCTCTGGCTCTGAACTGGGACACGGCAACCTCCTCCTCAGCTGGGAAGATGGTGAACTGATGGAGGGGACAAGGTGTATGGCTGCTCTGCCAAGACGCTGACTTTTGGCTTGACTAGCCTCAGGCATCTCGAGGCAAAGGGCTGCACATCATCAGGGCAGGCAGTGTGGGGCCAGAATGCACCCTCTGTCCATGGCAGGGCTGGATGTCCCCAGCCAGGGGCAGGCAAAGCCCCAGCACTGATCTGGGCATCTTCGCCTGGGTCAGCTCTTCCCTGGTTCTTCTCCAGAGGTGCAGATGGCCTTTCCCAGGGCCATTATAGAGGGAAGCACCTGGTGTGCACTTTCAGCATGGTGCCCCAGGGTGAGCAGAGGCAGGCCGTGCACCCGAGTGCCTGGCACCCACCCAGCCAAGCTCCCAGCCTGTCAGGATGTTGTGCAAGTGCTCAGCAAACTGCTACGCAAACCAGGATGTCCTGCTGCTCTGGGCCCTGCTTGGGGGAAGCTCTAAAACACACAGAGATGCATGGACACCACATCTGGCACCACACCGGGACACACCCTGAGCTGCTGTGGGATCACCTTTCTCCCCCACAGCAACAGCACAGGGTGTCCAAGGGACTCTGAAGCCACCTGAGCTGAGCGGGACTCAAACTCCCCAGTTCGAGGGAGCCCTTCAGCAACAGCACTGCGTGGGGTGGGAGACGCTGCTCTACCCTGCCCTGTCTCAGCCAGGTGGGCTTCACTGGGGGCCTGGCTGTGTGGAGGAGGGGACCAGGGAACAGCCAGGCTCTGTCTCTGTCAGGCCATGTCAGGGTGAGCTGAAGGGTGAGATGAGGCTCCTGCAGTGCTGCTACAGATCTGTGCTGGGACAGAGGCTGCAGCAGTCTCCTTCCCTCTGCCACCTGCCATCCTCCCTCCTCCCCCCTTCCCCATCAGCCACTGTAAAGTTGGACTGAGGAACTGGACCCTTCATGGATGGAACAGAGCCCCAGTTATTCCCATAAGAGTGCTTCTGGGAGCTTAAATTAAAAACAAAATAAAAGCTTAAAATAAAAACAAAATGGCTGGAGAGCTGGAGAGCCCTGAGAAGGACTTGGGGATACTGGGGGATGAGAAGCTGAACATGAGCCGGCAGTGTGCGCTGACAGCCCAGAAAGCCAACCACATCCTGGGCTGTATCCAGAGTAGCGTGGCCAGCAGGGCGAGGGAGATGATTCTCCCCCGCTGCTCCCTTCTGGGGAGATCCCCCCTGCAGTTCTGCATCCAGCTCTGGGACCCTCAACATCAGAAGGATATCAAATGGTTGGAGTGAGTCCAGAGGAGGCCATGGAGATGCTCTGAGGGCTGGAACCCCTCTGCCATGGGGACAGGCTGGGAGAGTTGGGGGGTTCAGCCTGGAGAAGGGAAGGCTCTGGGGAGACCTTAGAGCCCCTTCCAGTGCCTGGGGGGACTACGAGAAAGCTGGGGGGAGTTTTTACAAGGGCCTGTAGTGACAGGACAAGGGGTAATGGGTTTAAACAGAAAGAGGGAAATTTAGATTAGATATCAGGAAAAAGTTCTTCCCAGAGAGGGTGGGGAGGCCCTGGGACAGGTTGCCCAGAGAAGCTGTGGATGCCCCATCCCTGGCTGTCTTCAAGGCCAGGCTGGATGAGGCTTGGAGCAACCTGGTCTGGTGGAGGGTGTCCCTGCCCACAGCAGGGGGGTTAGAACTAGATGATCTTTAAGGTCCCTTCCAACCCAAACCATTCCATGATTCTATGAGGTTGGCTGGCAGCCAGTCCAGAAGATGCCTTTAAGAGCAGCCAGTGAGGATGTCTGGTCACTGAGGGAAGGGAAGCACTTACAAAGGCTGTAGCAACAGCCAAATAAAGCTTGCTGTCTTGCTGCAGCCAAGTTCTTAGAGGAAATGAAACCCCAGGAGGTTTTGGGCTGGGGAGGAGCTCTCATTAGAAATCTTTCTGCTTCCTCTGGTCAGCCCTGCATCAGCTCTCCCACTGATGGGGCACATGCACATCACGGAAGTTCAGCAAAAAAAGATCTTTCATAAAACCCAGAGAACCAAACAACAAAAACATACTAAATTCAGTGGTGAAAGACACAAAGACCTGATGGTTGGAAGCTCTAGCAGTGACACAAGCTTTACTTTCTGATTTAAGGACCCCAACTAGTGTCAGGACACCTCTAACTGCCCCAAGTTGGGACCTGGGCATGTCTGTCCTGGCCAGTGCCTCCTCGCTGCTCTCCAGATTTACTCACTTTTCAGCTTTGCCTCAAATGCTCAGGTTGAGCCTCAAGCTATTGACATTCACAGAAATGCCCATAACAACTGCTTGGTCATGTAGACTGGGGTCTTGCTGGGCTTGCACTGGTCCACCTCTTAATTAGCTGGGGAGTTCCTTTCATCATCCCCTTTTTCAGCTGTTGCATTTAAAGCATGAGAAGTAGAAGGGAACTCAGATTCAGCACTTGCAGTACCAATGCAATAGAGAAAGGGTGAGAATAGTTCCCTTCCTGAACTGCATCATGTCTGTTTTGCACTGACAGGTCCCATTAGCACCAGCCCCTGCCACCAACCAAGCTTAGAGTTGTGTGGTGCATGCCACGTGCAGGACCCTGGCGAGCGTGATTCATGACAGTCATGGTCAACAGGATGTGTTCTTGAGTGTCTGTAGAGGTCTTTGGAAGGACATGAAGTTCCTTTTGAGCTGAGCGGCTGATGATCTGATACTAAGCATTACTGTCTGTGAGTTTCAATTTCTTGTCTCGCAACCTCTGCCCAATTTCCTTTTGCTTGTTGCAGGAAAGAAATAGTAAATAAACTCTGTACCTTTCCCCTGTGAGTGTTTCAGAGCCCAGCACAACACGTCCTCATCTTGTTACCAACTCTGCAGGGATGTGCCCTGGAGCTTGGGTTGCTCAGCAGGGAAATACATCCACCACAGCAGCCAGGAGCCCCTCCTGGGGCATCGAGCAGTGATGCTTCCTGGTAGCCATTTCACAGTTGCAAAGGCAGAGCACAGTTTGTGCTGCTCACTGTGGTGCTGCTGGGATAATACAGCCTGGCAGGCAATGTCACTGTTGGGAATCGGGCTCAGGGAGCAGGGCAGTCTCTGGCTGGTTTTGGCAAGTGAAGCTGAAGTCCAGCCCTGCTGCACTGGGTAGGGTGTGAGCTACGTGGGCCACAGCATCAGGATTTGTATGTTGCAGCTCCAGGCTGCTGTAGCTCTGCCAGAAGAAAAAAACATTCCCCACTGCTCCAGTCTGCACCTCCTGACAGCAGCTGCATTCCCCCTGCCTTAGGCAGGCTCTGGCATGTCCCCCTGCCCCAGCCTGGGAGTGGCAAGGGCAGGGGCCATGTAGCAGCAGGGTAAGGGACCTGGGCTCCTTGAGAGGCTCAGAACATTGCCTCCTCTTCCTCAAAGGAGGAAGGTCCATGGCAGAGCTCCTTACTTTGCTTTGCAGTTTGTCCAGGCAAAGCTGGGGTCATTCTTGCCGCCCTGGGGTGGAACGGGACCCACATGAGGGCAGTCCCCATCCCCACAAGGGCAATGTCAGCACTAGCCTGACCCATGCCATCATGACACACCTCACCCCTGCTTGCTGGGCATGGGGAATGAGCACACACCTTCCCAGTACACCCAGATGGGGAGAACAAGGATGGCTCTGAAGCCCCTGGAGATGTCTGAGATGCCACAGCTTGGAGATCCAGAGAGGACGCACAGCCAGCCCATGTCCTGAGACATCCAGATGCTGAATGAGGCTGTGGAGCTTGGGGAGAGGGGCCTGCACCCCGAGAGAGCAAGCAGAAAGGAAAGGAGCCTCTTACCTTACAGAGCATCTGGCCCAGCAGACCCCAGCCTGCCAGGTCCCTGCCACAAGTGGAGCCACCAGCAGGACCAAGCCTCAGCACGTTCCTGTCCGGGAGGAGGCTCGGACGGGAAGGAGAACGCCGAGCTCGATCGCAGGTGAGTGACTCACTTCCCTCTTGGCGCTTGAGACACGTCTCAGACGCGTCCCGGCTGCGCCCTAGAGTCTGACACCAACACCTGCGGCCCTTCCTCGAGCAGGCCGCAGTAGGGAAACAGCGGCAGAAGGTCTGTGCTGGCCAGGGGCTTGTCCTGCTCCCATGTCATCTTGCAGGCCTGAGATGGGGTATCCCTGCCTGCAGCAGCTCCAGGGAGGGGTCGCAGAGGTGGTCTGGGTTTGGCAAGGGGGGGGCAGTGCCTTCAGCAGATCCGTCCTCTGGGCTTCTCATTTCCTTCCAGACCCTGGGACCAGGAGCCAGCACAACAGCAAGTGCTTGTTCAAATACTTACATTGGAGGTGGAGACTCACTGCAGCAGGGCAAAGCATCAGGATGAGACCACTTGGCTGTGTGAGCCCAGTATGGGGAAAGATTAGCCAGAAAAATATTTCAAGCTGTGACAGCTAGTTTCCTTGCCCTCCCTTACAAATCCCCTTTGGGCCTTGTGCTCCTTTCAGCCTGGGAAGAAAGGGTGGTCGGACACACGGGGGATCCGCTCCCTCTTGCTGCTGCAGTCCCAGAACAGCAGCTCTGGCATTGCTCTGCTCAAGTTTCATATGGGATTTCCCCAGATCTGTACTACAGCACTGTCATCACCTAGGTCATGAACATAACACCCACCTGAGTCACTCGTGTTATAACAAGAAATCGCATTTGTTTGTCTGCTCCCTTTATTCTCCATGGGCTGTCTAACAAGGAAACGTTGGGTTTTCTTTGCTGTTAAGCACTGGCTCTGGTTTGTGCAAGGAAGGAGGCGTGAGGTTTCTAAGACAGCCTTGAAGGGTCAGTCAGTCACAACTGGTCAGTGCACAAAAGCATGCTGAAAGCACATCAGAGCAGACACACAACCTGCACAGCTGTCATAAGGAACTGACTGCTAGCGCGTCCTGTAGTCCCCCCATCTAAGCCTGAGAGACACCCAACTGCAGCATGCAGAGCTGCAGCAAATACCCCAATTTCCCAACCAAACAGCAAAGCTGCACTGGTTTAACTATGGCCTTTCTCAAGAGAGAAGGTTGCCAGCATGGTGTGGGGAATAAGGAAACGCAGGGCTGTGCTAGGAGAAGCATGGCCAGCAGAATGAGGGCAGTTAATGTTCCCTCTGCTTGGTACTGGTGATGTTGCACCTGGAACAGCATGTGCAACTCAAAAGAGACATGGAGAACTGGAGAGGCACTGGGAGAGAGCTGCCACCACAGTCTGAGCCCAGGGGCACATCCTATGGAGGGAGCCAGCTGGGATAGCCTGGAGGCAGAGGGACAATGTGGTCACTACCTGCAGCTGTTGGGAGGGAAGTTGCCTAAAGGACTAAAGGAAACTCTTCTCAGTAGTGGCAAATGGCATGACAAAGGGTAACAGCCACAAACTGGGGTGCAGGCCAGTCAGGATTGACACTGGTGAAATATTTTCACTAGAAGGGCTGTGCATCCCTGCACAGGACCCCAGAGAGGCCAGGGGACTCATCCTTACCATTTGGCTAGATAAAGCCACAGCTGACCTCACCTAGCATTAGTGACAGCCCCACTTCAAACACAAGGCTGAATTCAAGACCTAAGGGGTCCTTCCCCAAAACAGGTCAGTTCTGTGACAGTTGCACTTGCACATGTGTCAGTGTCATTTTCTTTTACAGGTGCTCCCCATGTCATCAAAATGCACTACTGCAAACTTTGTTCAACCCAGAAAAACCACTGCAAAAGTGCCCAGGTAGGGCATGCTGGCATTTAAAAAGGAAGCAATTTGACCAGATCCAAGAAGATGGGTGACACATAAATCCCATTGATTATTTTCAGGTTACATCCTTGTTTGCTTCGATGAGAATCCAGTAGTGACTGTGAAACAGAGGACTTTGCACCTTAATATTAATATTAATGCTATGTCTGGACTTCCCTGCTGCTGCAGGACAACTGAATATCCCAGAAAGCGAGTATGAATGAAGCAGACGGAGAAGGCGGCCAGTAATGGTGCCAGTTTAATGGCACTGAATAAGCTGAAGCAGAGATCACCTGCTACAAAGGAAAAAACTAATTGCCCTAAAGTATATGTCCATTCTTGCCCTGGGAGTCCAAAGGCCTCCGGCTGGTGTGACAGGAGGGCCTCCTACTAGGAAGGCTGCAGAGCCTCAATAGTAAGTCAGGCAGCACAGCTACATCCTAGATCTACCTAAATGTGCATGGTGCTCACTGCAGCGCCAGGATTGGAGGGGGAAAGACAGGACAGCAGCCTAGACAGCAGCGCTCCCAAACATCTGCCTATTTTGTGCACAGTATGAACTGTGAGAACTTCACCTTTCAAAGAGCAAAAGGAGTTACCCCCAGAATTGAAGGCAGGGGAGCCCCCAGCAGCAGGAGTTGCACTGCCAGCAGGAGTTATGGAAAACAAATCCAAGGTTTCAAACCCATCTGGTGCAGCCCCGCACACTGTCAGGCCTGGGCACAGGTACTGGTGCCCAAGACAAGGGACAACGTCCCTTTTCTGCTCAGCTGCCCAAGCAGGGGAGGTCTTGCTCACACTGCAGCTTGCAAGAGGAAAAGGAAGTCAAGACAGCCCTTTTGCTCCAGATAACACAGTGCAATTGCCCAACTCTTTCTGAGGGAAACTTCCTACATTAAGGCCAACCTCTCACAGTTTCTCTCCAGTTTGTTGTTTTAAGAGGACAGAGAAAGACTAGCAAAAGAAACTCTCATCTGGAAGAAGAGAAAAGCACAAGCCCTTGATCTCTCCCACCTGGTCCCACTAGCCAACCAAGGCCGGCTGTAGTTAATCCCCCCGAACTACTTTCCTGAAATACAAATTACATACAGTGAAAGGGTTGTTACTGCCCAAGGAGAAGGGGTGGACAGCTAATCACTGTGTTTGCCAAACTATGATAAATGTTAAGTAACACACTGGTTTATGTCTTACCAAGAATACGTTACACCTCTGGCTGATCACCCAGGCTTTCTATAGCTGCCATAACTTGGGTCTAGCCTTCACTGAATAGTTCTTCTACCTGGTGATATCTTGTGAAATCTAGTCCTAGGCCTGTCTACATGCTCAGGGGATCCTCCATTCTCATCCCCAGCCTGCACAGTAGCATCAGACAGGAAGGTCCTGCACCTTGTCCTCTTTAATTTCCACAAGTGAGTCGGTTTCTGTTGCTGTTAGCCTTTTTTTATCTCCAGACAAGAAGATAAAGAAACCAAGTAACTTGCAAAGGTTCTTTACCATCCCACTATTGCTGAACAGCAGATACTGCAGCTATCTGGTACCTTTTCTCCTTCCAAAAGAAAATTATTCCTTATTCCCACCAATGTATTTTCTTGTCCTACATACTGAGGACAAATATTGCAGTCTGTGAGGATCACTGACCCAAAAAGAGCTCCAAGTAAGAAGGAAGCCTAGAGATCTCTCCGCCTACAACACCTCCACCTCTTGGCATGTGCTGCGGAGGCCATGCCACATCCTAGCCTGCATCTGTGGAGGTCCATGTTGTGCATTCATTTATTTCCACTCAGGCAATTCAAAACAGTTTGCTTTTACAAAGCCTGAATATGAGGATCAAACTTAACCTCCCAGATTCCTTCCAGTGAAGCAGAGAAATATCTAGCAAAGGGCCAGTTATTTTGCTTCTGTTAAAGCCTGCCTGGAAGATGGGAAGCTTCACAGGACTTGGCTGAGTAGATAAGACAGGAGAAATACTGCATATTCAAACATAGAAGCATATCATAGGCAAGACAGGAAGAAAAGGAAACAGGAACGGCTAAATGGAGAATGAAACAGCATTGTTATGAGCTACGTGTTTTACTGTCCCAACCAAGTCATACCCAGTGGAAAAAGTGACTCTAACAGTAGAACCCTGTCAGGCTAGTACTTCGATAACTCTGGCCACAGTCTGCACTCCTCAAGACCCAGTGATAAATCAAATTCTCATAAACACACACTCTGAGAAGCAGAATCGGAAGCATAACATGGGTCTTATAAACATTTCAAGTTCTCTCATGACTCATCCTGAGCTACCTGAAAGAAATGTAAAGAAAAGATCTGAAAGGTCACTACTATCAGTCAGCAAAGACAGTACACCATCTGAAAGGAAATGCTACTAGTAAGACCAGTACTTCCATATAAAAGGAAAGACTTTGGGACAAGAGTGACTGGGACAGATCTCTAAGCCAGAAATACTTCGACAGGGGAACAAGAGGCAGACAAGTTAGAGGAACAGCATGTCCTCTGGGTGAGCAACTGCCCAGCACTGCTCATTTCTTAGACCCAGGAAGCAGAAGAAATTGCATCTGAGAGACAGCACTGCAAAAGTTAACTGACATTTTCTGCAGAACAAATGTGGCTAACTGTTGCCTAAGGAACTTGTGTCCTACCAACAAGGTTCCAGTTAATGCAGGATAAGGCTCTAACAACAAAAAGGAATTTCAGTGCCTGAAGAGAGCAATGCTGCACAGTTCAGTGTCTCCCAGACCTGTCAGCTTACCTTAGTCTGCTGCCAGTTATTATTTTGCTCTTGTGTGCTACCCAGGCATCACTGATGTGTTATTTTTTAAGCTATGTTTTGCTCCTTGAGGTTCGGCTTAAAGGATCTATCTAGCAGGTTATACCTAATGGGACAAATAAGGTAAAGAAATGGTATTCTTGTGTTTACCCAGAAAACTGCAACTGTATTCTACTATACATTAACTAGCTCTTAGAATAAAACACCAAAATACCATAGTTTTATTAGGGAAGGATGCTTCACTTTACATGTGGTCACACAGAGAAAAAGAGGAAACTAGGGCAAGTGGAGAGGAGAACCACATTTCAGCAAATTCATCTAAGTCCTGGACCGTGTCAGAAAGCACTACCTTCCTCGGGAGCTGCTTTTCCTGCAGAAATCTGTTTGGTAACACCACCTGATCATGTCGCTCCTCCCTAGCAGGCAGAAACAGAAGGCAATTAATCAAAACTTAAAAAGTTGAGACACCAGAAGATGGAGGCATCTCTTCAGGGGCATGTCGTGGTTTAACTGAACCCAGTACAGGTCACCAGAACCAATGGTTCTGAAGAGACCTCGCCAATGCCTGAGACACAAAAAGCAGCACAACAGATTGCACTCATTTGAAGATGACAGCAAGTGCAAGTGAAAGGAGCTGGCTAACAGCAGCAAGGAGGAAGAAAAGCAGTACATTCATGGAGGCACCTACCCACAGGACCCAATATGGGAATGGCCATCAGGAAGATGGGAAGAGTTTACAGAAAGGTCTTCCGAGGAGTCTGCCAGGCACATGTGAATCTGTAGTATACGCTACTCTGAATGCCTTTTAAACAGTTGAGAATCTCTTAAAAACTTAAAATATACACACAAACTAGGATTTTAAAACAATCAAACTCATGAGTTTGAGCTCATCCCATAGCTGAGGAGTTGCAGTCCTAACAAGTGCCCACGTCCTCCCAACCCATCCATGCTTCTCAATGGCATAGCAACAAGCCCAGTTTTCAGCCTGGACTCTGGTACACCTGGATCCACCCAGGCAGCCTCTCCAGGGAGGAGATATCCTTTCCCTGGCATCCTGGGTGCCACTCTGCAAGACTGTCACTTCAAGAACAGACTTTGGGGATGACAGCAGATCCTTACTAGGGAAAGTGTTCATGCTGAAAAGCAGCAACATTTCAGTAGCCAGCACTCAATTCACAACCTTGCAATTGTATTTTTTAATAATTCAAAGAAAAAAAAAATAACGGTAACTCAGGTAAAAATTTATTGTACATACAGACCATTGCAACATAACTACTAATCAAGAGAAGTTGTTCTTTCCTTTACAGGAAGTGACAATCTGGTATGAGATTTAGCAGAAGTGTAAGCCTGAGAGCTGGGATTTTAGTTTTGAAATCAGGTCTTGAGGGAAGGGTACTTCCAAGCAACACCCAGTTCAGTGAGGAGCTGCAGGACTTTAACTGCAGGTCAGCTGTACTGTGCAGTGCTGGAAACAGATTCCCAGAGTCAGTTTGGACCTTTCCATAGCTGAACTTACCGAGAAAGACAATGCCTGGAAAGGTACGGATGTATTTCCAATATTTTGTTCAGCTCTCAAACTATAAATGGAAGTGCTGAAACAACACAATCTCTGTGGAGTACAAAACATTGAGTTACAGGGCAGCAGACAAACAGGACAGCAATAATGGTGGGGACCCTCCTAAGCCAAGTGTTCTACATGTAGCAGATTCCTGGCCAAATTCATATTATGGCTCTAGTTTAAATGGACAGAGTACAAAAAATATTTTAAGCAATAATTAATTGTACTGGAAACAAACAGTCTACTAAAAAGCAACTCTTACTCTAGGAGCAAATGAGTCCTTAAAAGCAGGGAGGGGACAGTGCTGCCAGGATCATTCACGCTGCTCCATTTTTACTTTGGGAGGTCTCAGGAAGGTCCTGTTTTTCTTTTCTTTCTTCCCCTTTGTATTGGCTTGGAAATTTCTCCAGCTGTCCACACGACCATCCCGACTTTCCTGGGAACAACAGAGAGGAAGGAGAAAGTTATAAAGCGCAAGAGCCAGGGAACAGACAGATCATACCTGTTTCAAGAGATCAATAGAAATTTCCCCCTTACTCAGCATGTAGCACCCTGGCAGCCAAGACATACAGACTCTAGGAGGAGCCAGAAAAACAAGACACAGCACAGTGGACCTTACAAACACCAGTATAAGCACTATGCTGGTTTCTTGTTTGAGAAGCAACCAGCTTGGGTTGTACAGTCCTGACTAGAGTCTACTGAATCCTCTGATGTGCAAAGGAAACAAGAAACCTCTTCTCCAATAGGTGTTTCTAATCTGTTATAGAAGTACAGAACGGTTTGGGTTAGAAGGGACTTTAAAGATCATCTAGTTCCAACCTCCCTGCCATGGGCAGGGACATCCTCCACTAGACCAGGTTGCTCCAAGCCTCATCCAGTCTGGCCTTGGACACTTCCAGGGATGGGGCATCCACAGCTTCCCTGGGCAACCTGTGCCAGTGCCTCCCCACCCTCTCTGGGAAAAATTTTTTCCTGGTATCTAATCTAAACCTCTCCGCTTCCAATTTAAACCCATCACCCCTTGTCCTATCACTACCAACCCTTGTACAGAGACCCTCCCCAGCTGGTTCACGTCCAGCTTTTCACCCTCCAGTACCCCCAAGTCCTTCTCCTCAGGGCTGCTTTCCATCCATTCTCCACCCAGCCTGTACTTGTGCTGGGATTGCTCTGACCCAGTTACAGGACCTTGCACTTGGCCTTGTTGAACTTCGTGAGGCTGGCACAGGCCCACCTCTCCAGCCTGTCCAGGTGCCTCTGGATGGCACCCCTTCCCTCCAGCGTCGACCACACCACACAGCTTGGTGTCATCGGCCGACTTGCTGAGGGTGCACTCGATGCCATCATCCATGGTACTTGCTGAGGGTGCACTCGATGCCATCATCCATGGTACTGACAAAGATGTTAAACAGCACCAGTCCCAACACTGACCCCTGAGGTACGGTGCTTGTCACTGGTGTCCATTCAGACACTGAGCCATTGACTCTGAGTGCGACCATCCAGCCAGCTTTTAATCCACTAAGCAGTCCATCTGTCAAATCCATGCCTCCCCAATTTAGAGACAAGGATGTCGTGTGGGACGGTATCGAAGGCTTTGCACAAGTCCAGGTAGATGCCATCTATTCCCATCCTCTATCCACCGAGGGGGTGACCCCATCGTAGGCGGCCACCATATTCGTCAGGCACAATCTGCCCTTGGTGAAGCCACGTTGGCTGTCACCAATCACTTCCTTGTTTTCCATGTGCCTTAGCGTGATTTCCAGGAAGATCTGTTCCATGATCTTGCCAGGCACAGAGGTGACACTGACTGGCCTGTAGTTTCCCAGGTCCTCCTTTTTTCCCTTTTTAATGATGGGGGTTATGTTTCCCCTTTTCCAGTCAGCGGGATCTTCACCAGTCTGCCACGACTTTTCAAATATGATGGATAGAGGTTTTGCAGCCCCATCTGCCAGTTTTTTCAGGACCTGTGGAGGTCCCATGGACTTGTGCACCTTCAGGTTCCTCAGGTGTTCCCAAGCCTGACCCTCACTGACCATGGGTGGCTCTCCATCCTCCCAGTCCTTGTCTTCCATGACGCTGGGGGCACGGCTTGCACCCTTGCCAGTGAAGACCAAGGCAAAAAAATCATTAAGCACCTTGGCCTTCCCCATATCCTGGGAAACGTGGAAACAAATTCTGTTCTGTCAGCCCAGAACATGCCATTTCCTTACTGTCTCAAATCCTTGAGGGGGCTGCAGCTTGGAGGCAGGGAGAAGAGAGAAGGGAAACGTACTGCTGTTTTCTCTCATGCTTCTTTCCCCAAGCTTCATCATAAAGACACAATGAGAACAGGTCTTTTGCACTCCTGTTTTCTCCTCTCCCTGGCCTACCTGGAGAGCAGCAGAATACACAACTTCCCCTCATCATCCCCCCAAAGTCGACAAAGACTCACCACAAAGCCAACCTATGACCCCTGCAGGCTGAAGGTTTCACAGCAGGTAAGAACAAGTCCAGGGATGATCCACCTCACAGTGTGGGATCTATAGACTCAAGACCCTTCTGACCATAGCTGTGCCCTCAATACTGGTCATGCACACAGGCTCTAGTTAGAATAACTGTCTTCTTCACTCCCTTCCTTCCCCATGACAGGATGGGGGAAGGCCAGGCACTAGCAGTGATCTGGATGATGGGGCAGAGCACACCGCCAGCAAGTTTGCAGATGTCACAAAATTGGGAAGAGGCTGACAGGCCAGAGGGCCATGTTGCCATCCAGAGGGACCTTGGTGAGCTGGAGGAATGGGCTGACAGGAAGGTCATGCAGTTCAA
This sequence comes from Rhynochetos jubatus, assembly GCA_027574665.1. NCBI lineage: Eukaryota > Metazoa > Chordata > Aves > Eurypygiformes > Rhynochetidae > Rhynochetos > Rhynochetos jubatus. The sequence continues at coordinate 1,067,599 of CM050672.1, read as the reverse complement.
CAAGGAGAAGTGCAAAGTCCTGCCCCTGGGATGGAACAAACCTTGGCACCAGCACACACTGGGGGCGGCCCGGCTGGAAAGTAGCTTGGGAGAAAAGGGCCTTGGAGTCCTGGGGGACACCAGGTTGAACACGAGCCAGCAACATGCCCTTGAAGGCAAACGGTGTGCTGGGTCGCATTAGGCAAAGCATTGCCAGCAGGTTGAGGGAGGTGATCCTTCCCCTCTGCTCCGCACTGGTGAGGCCATCCCGGTGTGCTTGGTTCAGTGCTGGGCCCCTCAGTACAAGAGACATGGACGTACTGGAAAGAGTGAAACGAAGGGCCACGAAGATGATTAAAGGATGGGAGCATTTCTTATATGAGAAAAGGCTGAGAGAACTGGGACTGTTCAGCCTGGAGAAGACAAGGCTCAGGGGGATCTCATCAATGTGTGCAAGTACCTGAAGGATGCTAGAAAGAAGACTGGGCCAGGCTCTTCTTGGTGATGTCCAGTGCCAAGACCAGAGGCCATGGGCACAAAATGAAACACAGGAGGCTACATCTAACATCTGGAAATGTTTTTTATTGAGGCTGACCCAGAACTGGAACAGGTTGCCCAGAGAGAGAGGTTGTAGAGTCTGCATTGCCAAGGATATTTAAAAGCCACCTGGACATGGTCCTGGGCAACTGGCTCTAGGTGGCCCTACTTGAACGGGGAGGGTTGGACCAGTTGGGACACCAGAGGTCCTGTTCAACCTCAACCATTCTGTGATCACACTGTTGCTAGAGACAAGGTCTTACAGTAACTTATGTTCTAACCTTCTTGTTTCTTACAGTTTGTTGGTGGAAGCTGTTCTTGAAATTACTACGAAAGTGAATTTTGAGGGTAGGGTGGGAGAAAGTAGAAGCCTCCTCCTTCTAAAACACATCAGGATGTAAGTCAGCTCTGAATGCAGCCTATGAATAGCTTCTAGAAACAGCAGGCACCACAGATACTTCTGTGAGGATTCAGAAATACCACAGAACATACACGAAGGAGAAAACATACAGGTCTTTAGGGTAGAGACAGAATCATAACTAAGATGCAGTATGCAGACAAGGGTTGGAATCACCTGGAGCAAGGAAATCTCCAGAAGAGCAATAGAGAGGTACAATGCAAGCACCTTTAAAAGTTGGGATTTTTGTGTTGCGTTTGGCTTTAAACTGAAACAGAACCACAATTGCAGAATATCAACTTAAGAATTTTTTTCTTTAGTTTAAGTATCCTTTGAAGCAGCAACACACATACTCCTTTCAGATATATTTTAAAGGAAGCCACTGAATTAGTACATATACAGAAGCTTCCAAAAATTCATGTGTTATTGTGTCTCCAATCACCCTCTCTCAATGATTGACACTAGCAGAAATAAGCTTCTTATTCGTTTGTATTCCAGTGATCCATTTTGGGCATTAACACCTAGCTTTGATAGTGTCTTTACACATGGATTAAATGGTCACCAGCAAGGCTGGAGAAGACACCTGCAAGTGCAGAGGTTCAGCTGTCGAGAAGTGGTTGAGGACATGCAGGTACTCAGAGCTGCAATACCAATAGTTCTACAGCTCCCCTGTTTGGTCCATCATTATTTCCTTGCAACACTTTCTTCCATTTCCTCAGCTGCTGTGCTTTACTGCACCCCTGCAGCAATGACACCCAACATGTGGCCATTCTAGCGTGAGAACACAGAACTTCTGCCAGCAGTAAAGCCAGTGACATACTCATTTAATCTCTCTGGCATTACATACAAAACCCATAGTGTTTTAACACAGTAGCTTTACACAAGCTTTCTAGAATATCCAGCTTCTTATATCCATGTTATATAGCACACGAACACAAACTCTTCCCAACTGAGTCTCCAGAAGTATTCTAATTGCTCACTTTCCAAAGGATGGCAAGTCCAGCACTTGGCCACACGTCTCTCACTGATACACTCTTCTTTAAAGTCCTCTTGAGCATAGACTGGGACCCAGCTTTGGATGAAATGAACAATCTATCTCCTGTTTTCATGAGGTCCTGCACACTGTTACTGACTTCCTTCCTGCCCACCACCAGCCATGTCACAAGACTTCACCTCTCGTGTGTAATGAGGGAAGAATTACAGGCTAGATCAAATATTTTGGTGGGCTGTAGGTTTGATCCCTAGAATAGCATCACAACAACTGAAAAGCTATTTCTGGTACGCCTAAACCTTGAATACCGGATGGAAGGGTCAAAAGAAGTGACTGTCATTGAGGTCGCTGGTATTCACAGGAGATACAGACTCCGTAAGTGTTAGCAACCAGACTGAAAAGTACCAACAACGGTCCACACTAGTGGCTGAACAGCTGCCAGATTTTTACTGGTCACCAGTGACCTGGGCTAAGCAGCAATTTAAGTTTCTGACTAGGGACAAGAATGAACTACTGAGAAAGCTTCGAAATACTCTATCTTAATGTACCAGATGTCGTGGTTTACTCCGACTAGCAAAATACCACGAAAGCCACTCTCACAAATACCCCTCCTCTCCTCCAGTGGAGGGTAAGAATTGGAGGAAAAAGAAATAAGGAAGCTCATAAAATTGAGATAAGAACTATTTACTACTAATAATAAATAATTAAAATAATAGAAAATAAAACACATGATACAATATGATACAATTTCTCACCATCCACTGACCAATGCACACTCAGATGCTGAGTAGGGACAGTCAGACAGACCGAGAACCACAGCCCGAGAGTGACTGCAGCCAGAGAGCCACAGCCCAAGGGCCAGAGCCCGGGAGCTAACACAGCAGATTCCATGCGAACACTATCAGTGATAGTATGACCAGGAACACTAAACAACCCACCAACTCCCTCACAAATGAGCCAGCACAGGAGTTAGCAAAGCAGCTAACGCAGGAGTCAGAGGGAGTGTTAGAAAGTGTTCAGGAGTAAGCGAGAAAGGGAGTAAGGGAGAGAGAGTAAAAGGGAAGAGTAATGGCTACCGGACTCCCTTCCCGCCCAAGACCCAGAACATGACCTTCCATGGAATGAAATACTTCCTTGGTCAGTTTGGGTCAGCTGCAGCATCAGAAGTAGAGAAAGACCTTGAACTCAGTACAGTCCCATGCCAGCTAAGAACTTATCAGTATTTCTCTCAGCATCCAGGAACACAGCTACCTAGCAACCACAGTCAAGGGTGTTAACCCTTTCCTGACTGAACTCAGCACACCAGACCTGTTCCTGGAAAGGTGATACTAAAGAACAAAAGCCAGGCTTGTGCCAGACCTTTATCTAAGTGTCTACTTAAATTATAGCACCTGCAGACAAAAGGTCTCTTTTCTCTCTAGGGGCATTCCCTGCAGCATGGCCAAGAATTGCTGAGGTCCATCCTGTAAATTAAGCTGCTGATTACCTCAAAGTTTTTCTGCCACTCTCGCTCTCGTTTCGCTTTCTCTTGTGCCTCAATTTCCTCTTCCCTCTGCCGCTTCCTGAAAGGGAAGTCACAAAGAAATTATGAGCTCACAAGCATCTACTTTCAAAATATCTCAAAAAGCTCTTCTGATTTCTTGGCAGATTAAAGTGCTTATCAGAAGAGATAAATACACACACCTAAGATAGCACAGCGAATAGAATTTTATTTCAAATCTGGAATAGCAGCAAGCAGAGAAGATGGTTTGGCACTACTAACAGCATGCATGCATGCACTCAATTAGTGAGTCAGCTTCTCTTGCTCAACAAAACAAGTTGGATTCCTTCATAACTCTAGAGATAAGTCTCTAAAACTGTTGAAAGTACATACTTTGAGAAGTTAATACACACTTAAGCATGCAAGGTAAGAAGTAATCCCTTCCGTCCCATTTCCATCTGTAATCAAAAGCAGCACCCTGCAACAATCTCCCAGACTGCCTTCACTGACCAGTACAGAAACCCCACCCCATGAAGTGCATCCACAGTGAGAGCTCAGGCAATGTGATCAAAACACCTAAAATAGTTCAGGATCACATATGCCACAGGGTATTTCTGGCACTTAATTAAAATTAAAAATCAATTCTTTGCATGCTAACAATATGCAGAAGTGTGTCACCACTTCACTGTCTTGGCTGACCTCCATGTATACCCATAAGAGTATATATGCATACCAAATATATCAATGTCTTAAATACAGGAGGGCAAGTTTTCCACTTGCCATTTCTTTAAGCACATAGCTCTACAACCCACAGGTTGCCCAGAGAAGTGATGGAATCTACATCACTGGAAGTCAGCTTGACAGGACCCTTGGTAATCTAATCCAAGGCCCTGCTTTCAGCAGGTTGGACCAGATGATCTCCAGAGGTCCATTCCAACCGACTTTTCTAAGCCTCTATGATTCTTTATCTTCTCTGAGGAAGAAGAACCTGAACTGCACAAGCAGAATGCTGCTCATACCTTTCATGCATTTCTTTTGCTTCTCTTTCTTTTCTCTTAATTTCCAGTTCAGCAAAGAGCTTCATTGTCTGTTTGTATACAGCTTGTTTGAACTGTGAAACACAAATCCAGTCTTAAAATAATGCCTATTAATAGTTAGATAAGTCTGTTACACATAAGAATGTGAGAACCTTAAAAAGAACATGAAGCATATGCATACCCACATAACCCCATATCCTGCCTTGACAGTAGTCAGTAGCAGTGGCATATGAAAAGGTATTAGCCACTGCTGATTCAAGTCTGGCCCTGACATCAGGAAAAAACTACTTATTAGTCTCATATTAGCATCATTTTTTTTGTATCATGAAGCTGTGCCTAAACAGAACTGTTCAAGCTTTCTTATTCTTCTTTTAAGTCTTGCAATGTTACATTTGACCAAAAAAGGGCAAAATATTCACTGTTTAGAAAATAATTTCCCAGCAGATAATCTTGATGTGTTGTAAAAATCTAGCCTTGGCTTTACAGCAGGAAATATCAGCATACTTGAAACAACATCAGTATTAAAGAACAGCAAGAGACTTCTGAAAATCAATGGAAAATAAGATGGTTATTGGGTTACTGTGGTGATATCAAAGAGGAAAAAATCACTTTAGAGGGGGGTAAAAAGGTGACAACAGTTAAGACTAATGATGTCAGCCTTTGATAATCATCTATCATTCTGTTAAAGCCTCTAATATCACTGGACTTTTTCAGACTAGAAACCAGGTAAGAAGAATTATGTCATGCCTTTCTAATTAAGTGATTTGCTGCAGAACAGCATATCTATCCTCAAGTGCTATATGGAAGAAACAGCCAAAACAGCTCTATATATTTTGATATATATCATCTCATGATATATTTACTCTTTACACTACAGTTAAACTATTTCTATGAATGGTACTCTACAGTGGCTTATCAGAATTTCTTCTTCAGTAAGAAGGATTTACAACATTCTAACAAGTCTAATAAATACGTCCATACTGGTTTTGACTCTTAATTCCTCCAAACACACTTTGTACTCTCCAATTTCTCTGAACAGTATATGACTTACAACTTCAGGATCATCCTCCTCTACAATGGGAGGTTTTCCATCCTTCTTCAACTGTTTCTTTTTTTCCTTCACCTAAAGATTAAGAACAAAAATAAGCACCTAGAAAGTTTTATAGGGCTTACATAATTGTATCCAAGTAGTTCTGCATTCCTACTCGACTGTGTGGGAAAAACTCTGGATGACAGTAAGTTCTTGATTTGGGTTGATGTTTTATTTTAGACCAAAACCTCCTGGTCCAAGGTGCAGATAAACACATACAGATCACTATCACATGAACTTTAGTAATTAAAAATACTATGTTGGATACTATTCACTCAACACAATCCAAAATGTTGCTTTGTTTGTTTAAGATATATTCATATCCAATATACACCATCCAAACCAGCAGGAAGTTTATTTTGCTTTGCAATATTCAGAAGACTAACAACAACAAGCTGAACATAAATGACTCCTTGCTTTAGAGTACCTGAGTTCTCCCATAGCATCTGCTTTCTCAAGCTTGTTGTGTTTTAGTCTACCCACATCACTCAACTAACTCTTGGCCAATGCAATCCAATCTCCTTATCTTATAGGTCATTTTCCCCTCAAACTTCCCAGTCTCCTGCTGTCACCACCTATTTTCTTCCACCTACACACATTTGAACTGCATCATTCATTCACAGACTTGAAAAAAAAATTTAGGTCAGATCATGTGGTCTGACCTAGTTATTTCAGGTACTGAATTTCACTAAATTATCTTGCACTGAGCTCAACAGCAGCCTTGGACAAAGCACATTTGTTCATGCCGTAAAGAGCTCAGAGTCCACCTGCACAGCTTCATTATGAGGTTTGCTCAGCTCACCTTTTGATGACCTGCACATGCAGCAGGTGTACCAAAAAGAAAATTACAAAGGACTGATTAGCACTCACCTCCACACCTATACGTTCCTATGGAATACTTACAGTGTGTTCCACATATTCTTTTCCTGCCTGTATCACATCCAAGGCCCTCTTCTTTTGCTCCTGATCCAGGAGCAACTTGTACGCTTTATCTACAGCTAACAAAAAGCATCAGCATTAATAGCACCAGTAGCCACATTCACAAGGCACCACAAGATTGCTACTTGTTGATCATACAAATTTGATTTCCTAGAATTTGGGGGAGTGGGCATGGTGGTGTTTGTTGGGGGTTTGTTTGTTTGCTCACTTAATAGATGTATTTCTAGGAAAGTGATATCATGATTAGTCAAATTACATTTGGGGTACAGCAATGTCAGAGACTGTCGGACACCATTTGGAGTTAGCAGGGTGAAAGTGTCAGTCCTACCAAGTGATTTATTTATGGGGCATGAGTAAGTTGGCGGTGTATAACGCCAAGTATATACCTAGAACTACCATATTACTTCTGTCATATGGTCTTTGAATAAAAACTAACCCATAAAGTTTTTCTTCAACAGCCTCAAAAACCCCACGGACTTGTTCGTCTCTGCTGCAAACTGGCAATGTGAATACCGCCACCTAGTGAAACGCCACCCTACGCACCTCCCTCGGGAGCACCGCACTCTCTTGCTGACACAGCACCCTATGCACCTCCCTCAGCTAAACTGCCTCTACAGCAATTCTGTCTGTCAGTGAGGCCTCCATCCCTAATAAACATTTAAACCAGCTACAGAAAAACAGCAGCTCAACTACTATCATACACCAGCCCAGGGAAAGCGTAAGAGCATTACCTTCAAATGCCTTCTGGGCTCTATCTGCATCATCTTGATTTTTGTCTGGATGCACCAGTATTGACAGCTGCAAGAGAAAGGATCTTGCTATCAAGATCATTGTAAAAGATGAAGAATATTTCAGAGATTTTTGTGAGAGGATGGAAATAGAAGGTCAAAATAGCCTGAGACTATTTGAACTAAAGTTGCATAAGCTGATTATACATGGACACATCAGTTTGCAATAGCCCCATCACACACTTTACAGGCAAAGCAGCATACTACACACAGACCAAAGATCCTTCTGCAGCTTTCCTCTTGTTGATACAAAGACTGTTCTATGCATTTCTTCCCAAAGTGGCTACTCCTCTATCCAGATACAGCTTTACCACCATTTTTTTTGTTCCAGAGCACAGCTGCACAATCTCTACTGAGCTTCCAGTTTCCTTCCAGAGCCTTCAAGTGCAAATGCCAAATACCTGCCGGAATCTTTTCTTTATCTCTTCATCTGTGGCTTCAGGATCCATCTGCAGTACCTGAAAGAGACCATGAGAGCAGAATAAGTTCAATGATACTCGCCATGTTTCAGATTCCTGGCAGCAAGCTCTAAACACTTGTTTCACAGGCACATAGACACAACACCAGAAAGCTCCCCCCATCAGGTAGCTGTTTCAGGACATGAATTTTCACCTAGTAAAACAGAAACATTTTAAGAGACACTATGTTTTGGACATTCTGCTTTCATCAATCCTCGATTCTTCTGACTATGCCAGTGTCCTTTCCACCCTCAAGTCTGATGTAGACAGCTGTCATTCCTAAACAGCCATAATCAGTCTAAATCTTCAACCAGTCCTGTAGCAATGCTCAGTTTGGCAGAAATGAAAGCACAAAGTGGCTTTGGGACACTGATGGATCACTCCTAACTGAGAACTTTGGGCTGGAAACACATTAGTTTTAAAAAATTCATTCATTTTATAATTTTGAAAGAAGACAGAAGAGTTTTACTGTTTGATTTCCATGAATGAGTCCACTTGTCTACATATTGATCTTTAGAGACGTGGCAGAGTTCAGGAGCTCTTTTGTGAGTTAATTTACCGAACAGAAGTCCTAAGCAATAAATGCACCTACTCTTATGCAGATGCATGCTGGTCTGATACTAAGAATTGTAAATAAAAAATTCTCTCACAGGAAAGCTACAGTCTACTTCTAAATGGCTTTCTTAATTTACTCTCCAAGTCAAGTACTAAGATCCACACAGAAATGCTGAGTCGAGTGCTCAGAACAGAACCTGACAAAAATGCTACTTGTAGCTGTTATGTTCCCATTCAGTAAGTACCTAGCATTAATCCACCAAATCTTTCAGTACTGTTGCATGAGGGATGTGTCAAAAAATAGAGTTTGTGCCTGCCATAAAACAGTGAAAAAGAGAGCGAGCACACACACACCATTCTTCTGTCTTCTGTAAACTTCCTCTGCATTAATCTACATCTACAGAACTTTTTTCTTTGTTTGGTCCTTTTACTGAAACAAATACCCAGTAAATGTGGAAGTTGGTATACCAAGTCAGAAAGGAGGATAAAACGTTCAAGTCAGAAAGGAGGATAAAACGTTCAAGTCAGAAAGGAGGATAAAACGTTCAAGTCAGAAAGGAGGATAAAACGTTCAAGTCAGAAAGGAGGATAAAACGTTCAAGTCAGAAAGGAGGATAAAACGTTCAAGTCAGAAAGGAGGATAAAACGTTCAAGTCAGAAAGGAGGATAAAACCTTCAAACTAACCTCAAAAGGGTTCAAGTTGAAATAGGAAGATCCAGGTCGGGTCAGCCTGTCAATTTGGTTTTTTGATGTTAAAACAGAGTCTCGTTTTTCAATTTGCTTCACCTAAAGAACAAGAGACCTATATTAACGGACCATCACAATGTGCTTACCTGTTTTCCTGTGTGATTACTACACCAGTCATCATTGTCCTGTACCACAAATCACAATACCTCTTGCTCATCTCAGGCCTGGAGTTACTTTACTCAAGCACTAGCACAGCACATTTTTTAGCCTTTTCTAGAGCATGACAGTAATTTGAACATTACATTTTAATGATTAAAAAAAAAATAAAAAGCACTTCTGCCAGTCTCTCCTACAGCTTGCTCAACAGCTGCGGCTGTGCCCCCTATACCAGTACCATCATCATGATTCCTTGAAAACTACACTACTGATTTTAACCCACTGTTGGTGGGATAGGCCATTAAACACATTAACTCACACTGGTGCAAGTATACAAATCCATTTCATTTTGACCACAGGCTATTGAGTTCAGTTTACTTTTACAGTATTAAGCCAAACCAAACCATGCATTTACATTTAACATTCACCTTAATTTAAAGAAATAAGCATCCACCAAATTGGCACTAGCCTTCTGTGGGCAGGCTCAGGTAAACACATTCAAGCTGTGCACAAAGTAACGGGAGTCCAGCACAGGCTAAGGTAAAGGGCCCCGACGCACCTTACCAAACGACAGTTTGTCCACAAAAAAGCCAAATAGCAGAGTACAGCCGAGGGTTAGGTTCAGAGACTGCAAAGCGCACAACTCCCACCGGGCTTATCCGCGGGAACGAGCTGGGAGCTGAACACCTGGCTCCTTCCTCAAGCCACTACAAGGGCTTTTCGGAAGGCAGGAGACGTCGCGGGGCCGGCGGCAGCGAGCCCGAGGAACGCCCGCTCTCCCCGGGTCGAGCACGAACGCGCCAGTATCTGCCGCTCACCCACCCCGGCCATTCACTCGCCCCTGCCCAGCATCGCCAGCTGCTTCGCCCGCCCCGCCGGCTCGCCAGCAGCCCGAGGGCCCGCCACAGCCAAGCCCGTGTCCCGGCGGGTTCTCCTCAGAGCGGCCGGGCCGGGTCAGGCGCCGCGCGGCCCACCAGGCCCCGGCGCTAAGAAGAGAGACCGCCAGGCGCCGAGCGCAGTCCCAGAGGACGGTGCAGTGCTGCCCAGCGCCCCAGCGGCACTGAGGTACCGGTACCTCGTTGTAGAAGGTGAGGAACGCCTCCTCAGCGGCACCCCCCGCCCCGGGCTCCCCCGCCGCCGCCGCCATCGCCACCACCACGTGACGTCGCCCATGCGCACGTGAGCACAGCGCCGAGACCAGGGAGTTGGGAGGCGCCCTCGGCACGTGACTGCCGCGCGCGCCATAGCAACAGTCCCCGCCCCCCGCTCTCTGGGGCGCGTCCTGAGGCGACGGGATGCCCCGCCGCCCCTTCTGGGGGAACTCCCGCGTAGCAGGGAAGCTCAACCCAGGCGCGGAGGGGCGGAAGGCTATACAGGCCCCCAGCTTCCACCGCCGCCAGGGCCGAAGGACGGCGGGGGGTGCTGGTGGGGAGGCGTTAGGAACGAAGACTGCACATGCGCGGCCCGTGACGTAATGGACTGGGCGCGGCCCTGCCGCTGGGGGTGGGGGTCTCGTCCGCGCGGAGCTCCAAGGGCAGGCGGGCAATGGCGGCGGCCGTGTTGGCAGCGCGGGGCGGTCTGCGTGGCGTCCTCCTGGCGCAGCAACAGCGCTGGAGCTCGGGCTCGGGCGCTGACCAGGTGGGTGTGGGGTGAACTTAGTGGGCCGGGGATGTCCTTGCCTCCTTCCCTGTCCCACTTACCGCCGTCTCTCCCTGCAGCTGGGCGAGCTGGGTAAAGGTGCCGGAAAGGGCGGCGGCGGCGGGGGTGCCATCCGCGAGGCCGGAGGTGCTTTCGGGAAGAAGCAGGCGGCCGAGGAGGAGCGGTACTTCAGGTGAGCAGGGTGCGGCGGGGCCTGTGGTCCCTGCTGGTGGCCTCCGCTGTGAGGGCCCGCACAAGCCGTTGCCCCCGGCCGGGTAAACACAAGAGGGCCTGGCAACGCGGCCTAGTGCTGGGCTTCTGCCAGCCTCTGCTGCAGCCAAACCCTCGCCTCTGCGCCGGTTCCCGAGCTGTGTCCTAGAGGGTTGTAGGGATCCCGAGTGTGTGGATGCTGCACCTTGTGCCGTGCTTTCTTGCAGAGAGAAAGAGAGGGAACAGCTCACTGCCTTACGGAAACACCATGAGGAAGAGATTGTTCACCATAAGAACGAGATAGAGCGTCTGCAGAAAGAAATTGAGCGTCATAAGTATAAGATCAAGAAGCTTCAAGATGATGACTAAGCTGATGCTGTTGAATGTGTATGGCCAATACTGATTCTGGTGTAAAACAGTACTGAAGACTGTATGCTTTAGTCAACATAATCCAAATTCGTCCAATTATACTGTGGTCTGCAACAATGTCAAATAAACTACTCATATCTCTTCTGCTCAGTAACTGTTTAATGGGGAAAAAACCCCAACTGTCTGGTTTTGAACATCATTGTTCTTCCAAACTAAAGATTGGGTAAGCAGTCCTGTACAGAACTTCAATTGCCATTTGTACATAGTGTGCTAACTTTACAGTTAAAGCTGCAAGAAAATTTTGGGAAAAATGGTATCTCTGTAAAGACCCATTCACACAGAAATAAATAACTGTTTCAAGAAAACTGTCACTTTGATGTATGGGGAAGATGGCTCTCCACTGAACTAGCAGAGTATCTATAATAAAAAATAAGGTGCTTTTGTTGCACTTAATGTTCTGTGCCATAAACTGAGAGAGAAAAACACTATTGTTAAAGTCACAGTGATTTCACTTGTGGTGGTGCAAGTTCCTGGAACAAAACAGATGAAATCCTGACTTCTACATGAATGTCTTTCCTGCAAAGACTTTAATTGCCCAATAGTGTTTTTTTCCTGTCTGTAGTGCTCAATGCTCCTTACATGAGTCCCTTTCCAAAGAAGAATGGATTATGATTTTATGCAACTTCAGTCACCTTTCAATTTTAATGTAAGAAATCCAATGTAAAACATTTGGTAAGTGACCTGTTGAAATAGTGTGGCCTTACTGCACTCAGCCCTGACAAGAAGAGAATTTTATGTAACAAGGATGGGCAGAAACCAGCCTTTTCCTTGTGCCTACATCATTGTGTCCTTAAAGGTGCCTGAAAAGACACCTACCACTGATAAAAGCCACCCAGTGTTAGAGTGTGTTAGGTTACACTGCAAAGTGTTGCAATGAAGCTGAACTGGGGGGAGAAGTGGCTGGAACTGCCCTGTGTGAAGCAGCAAGAGGCAAATAAGAGCCTTTGAAGTAGTTCTTTGACAAGGGGGTGACTGGTCTGTTCATAAATCCATTTCATTTTCTGGAGAGGAAAGTCAAGTGAATTCACTACTGTGCAGCCACCCCAAACTTCTATCAGGTTAAGGCAGTGGAAGTACACATGATGAGGACAGGCAGCTGTAGATCTTGACTGAGCAAGTGGGATGAGGACAGATCTCCCTTTCAGCAGCAGTTTGACTGGCAGACAGTGATTATGAAGCCATGCCCTAAAACTACAGCTGCTGGAGAAGCTGAACAGATTCATGAAGCTGCTGGAGAAGCTGAACAGATTCATGATGCTGCTGTGTGAGGCTGACTTTCTCCCTCCTATGTCCACCACTTCCTTTCACTGTCTCAGGCATGTTGGACTCATGGGGAAGTCATTCAGCCGGTTACCTCACCAGACTGTATTTTTGTTCTGAGCCCAGTGAATCTTTTGTGAGGTTAGTAAGTTGATGGCTTGTGAAGTCCTAAGGTGCCAAAATCACCACCAAGTACTAAGGGGGGAGGGGTACGTGTGGTGGGAGCAGTCTTCTCCCATCTCGAAATTAACTTTCCTAAATTAAAAAGGTCTCTATTTTTATCCAGCTGGCATGATCATTGATTTTGCAGCCATCCTCCTACCAGGGAGGATATGAACCTTGATGCCTTGGGTAGCATCTGTTCAATTTGTCCTCATGATAAGATTTCCCTACTGTATTCTACCCACTGATGTCTTCTTCCAGGGAGTGCCTATAGCCTAAATCTCCCTGAAACCAATTTGCTTTAGTTTAATGCCAGTGACACTCTGGCCACGCCTTGTTAACAGGCACTGTTTTATTTCCTTGGCCATACAAATATCTCTGCCTAGCAAAAGACACCTCTCCCGAGCTTGCCTATAGAAATCACAAGCACCTCACCCACTCCATCCACCTCCTGTACTGACTCTTTACCAGCAGTAATTCTGTGAGCAACTCAGCTCCCACAAGAGTTCCAAGCACCACAGTCCTGGCTACAGCACTCCATTTTTTTTCTCATGCTGCTTCTGGTGCTCATGAAAACCTTTAATATGTGAATTCAATTGCAGAAATGTCTTTCCCACTTCCCTTAGGGTTAGCAATAAAAATGAGGTTGTGTGGTGTCTGATCAGTAGTAAAGGTGGTTCAAGGTAAATGTTTAGGGGGAACCTCTGCCTTTTGACAAGAGAGATGTTAAATCGTTTTCTGCAGTTTCATCATCAGTACATATCTTAAGAAGTGAGTTTTTTTCTTCTATTGAAGTTTGAACTGTCAGTCTCTGCAATGTTAGCAAATTACATGGATCTTGCTTATGATACTGCAGTAACTCATCACATGTTATATCACACACTGAATCTGGGGTGCTTTAGTAAGGTTGTTCTTCCAACTGGAACGTAATATAGCAACAGCACCAGCTTGAAGGCTTGTAACATTTTTTTCTGCAGCTCCTTTGACAGTGCATGTGATGAAAAACACAAGACAGGTAAATGTGAAAGATGTTTGAGTTATCAACAGACCTCTTACCAGAAGTGTTTCGGCTACAACGAGGCAGAGATGATTTAATATGATTGCATTTGGTCTGATAGATTATTCACCACCAGGGTTTGGTATGCTGGAGTGCATTACAAAACTGTAGGTTTTCTGACAAATAATATGAGCATTTGTGTGACTCAGAACAAGCAGTCTGAGATTCAGTCATCCACTTCCAGGGCCAGTAGATGGAGAGCTACTGCCAGCTGTGGCCGCAGCTGCTTCAGTGCCTGCAGTTTGCTGTAGAACTCAAGTTCAAAGCAGGAGTGCTAAGGAGTAAAACAGGACCTGACATGACAGCTGGAGGTCGGTTAAGAAGTACAAGCTGTCTAGAGACCTTCCTAGAACTCTCCCTCAGTCCAATGTGACCTGGAGGACAGGCTCAGTTATCTTTTGGAAATCAGTAGCTACAAACTGTCAGCTTCTTTTGGTACAGAGCAACCAAAACCCAAAGCTGATGTTTCAGGCTGGTAAGGCTGCAAGGATGGTGCTTAACTTGGCTAACAGGCCATAGAGGGGCTTATTGTTCTGGGTTTCCGCAATTGCTCTGGAATGGCTGACAGCAACTCCTGTCCTGAGGGTACGGGGTACATAAAGAAAGTGATTCTTCTCTTCCCTCCCAGCACTGGTACATCCTCATCGTTGGATTGTTCCTCAGGGTTGGACTGACCCCATTCACAACACTAATGCTCAGCAGCCACCTACAGCACAGATTCATGAAAAAGCTTAACTTCTTGGAGTGGCTTTTACATTTCAATGAGGTACTATCCCTCCTTATTCCCAGATCCTCTGTCCGTATCTTGCCCCTATTGATCATGGCCAAACACTGCTTGACTGCTGCAGAAGTGGGAAAAGTGCACTTTTTTCAGTTAAAACTGAGCTGGTAATTATTGCTCTGCCAAAATGAAGTTTCTTCCCAAGACACTCAGTTTGTGCTGCAACCTACACAAACGTGATAGAAGTTGCCAAGAATCCTTGGCTGAGGGGTGGGGACAGAAGCAACAAGAGAGAAAAGCGATATATCTGAGATCTTTGGCAAGCTGGTTTTAGTGCAAGATACCCAGGTTGCCCAGTCTGGTCTCTTCAGACCTTTTTGGGGCAAGTCCTTCCCACTACAGAGCAGACAAGGAAAACGAGGTAGGACAAAGATGAAGCATATACTTACGTTTTCCCCAAATCAAATAAACTGGTTCTGTGCAAGACAAAATAAACTTACATGCAAAAAATAACATGGCAATAACAGTGACATGGCCTCTGTAGGTAGATGTTTTCTTGAGCATTTCCTTGCTTTAGGAGTGTGGAATACACTAGGGGCTTCCAGAAAGTTCCTCACTGATAAATAAAGCCTGTAGTGGTTTGGTTTTTTTTTTTTTTGAGACAAACCTCCTCTCACTGGAAGCCTGTGCTTTGGCAAACACGTGAGAATAGCTGCATGCAGAGCTCCAGAGAACAAGATGTTTGCTGGAGGCAGGCACATCTATGACACATTATCTGTAATAACTGCACTGAAAACTGGTCGGAATAAAAAGTCTAAAGCACCAGAAAATGTCATATTCCATATATAAGTTAACAGCTCAAACGCAAGCTACAGCATAAGCTACTCTATCATCTTGTCACTAATTTGGAAAGAAAGGCATTTCAGTGGAAGCTTGGAAAAGGAGTGGCAGACTGATGGGAACAGGCTGAGCCTCAGAAAAACTCAACATCTGACCATTAAGACAACTGGAAAGTGTCATCAGGTCACAGGGTAAATATATATAGCTGCTGAAAAGCCTGATCCCTTCACCTTCTTTGCTCTGCTAATGGATATACTCACCTTTCTCCCCTGCAGCACTGGGTGCTGAAGGAATCAGAAAAGCAAAGGCAGCCTCCCTGTCAGGAGCTGTGGTCTCACCTCTACACTTCATTATCAGCTGATGACTGCAAGGACAACATAACCTTCTGAATGTTCATGAGGCAGCAAGACTTGTTGCCTGCCCTCTCAGACTGATGCAAGACAGCTTTCTGGAGCAGAAATTAACCTTGTCCTTGGATCCAAGATGGTTTTCGTTCTGCCTTGCCTTGGCCCAGGACTAAATCAGGTCTTGTGTTCCAAGCAGAGTGCATTATAACGGGAATCTTTCCAGGATTTTCTAGCACAAATTAAAATAGAAAAATCTAGCAAAAAATTAAAATTTGTCTTCCTCCCACAACATCTAAAATGTCCTTTTAGGCTCAGCTTGCTGTCTAGCACTGGATTAACCCTACTACCCACAGGCCACAGCTTGTTTCTAGCTAGACGTGTTCAATGTTCACATCATTTTGGGCTGAAGCTATTGTACAGAGCATGAGACCACAGAACAAAGTCACTGCTGAAGTACACACAGAAGTTAGGGTGGCAGTAGCTGCAGATATTCTGGAGTGATGTAACAGAACCTGGTTTGTAAGCCAAAGGGCTGAGGGCTACAGCCTGGAGCCTGGCACCTTTATACTAAATGGCAGTACAATAGAAGATACCTTCTTCTGATGTCCTGGGCCCAAAGAAAGGACGGTCAACCCCTTAAACATGTAGGAAGACAACATACAAAAGTAAAAATGGAAAGAAAAGACCACCTTCAACTGGGAACAAAGGACAGCATGATTCACTTAAAATTAACATGTGCCCAGGTGGCATAGTCTGACAGCTGCAGATGTCCTGAAGGATGCACATGTGCCTTCATGTCAGAATTTGGTTTGGCCCATTACAGACAACATCTATGCACTCTGCAGCACACAATAGAGGATTTTCAAACTATTTTTCATAGTGTAACAAGGATTCTGCTGTTATGTGAATCAAAGCTTATAGAACTCACCACAGCAAAAAATATCTACTAGACTGCTCAGTGGAACCCGTATTATAAGGAAAATAATTTCAGTATAATATTCCAGTGAAAAAGCAACAGAGCTAGATCCTCTTAAAAAACATGGGGTGGAAGAGGAGACCTTAGAGTTAATCCAGGCTTAATTACAAATTCTATCTATCTTATGAACACCAATTTATGATTTAGATTATTAATCTCTTAGCAGAAAAATAGCAAGCTGAAGTCCTGTACTGGAAAAACCATTTCAGGCTTAAAACAAAATCAATACTGGTTTTGGGTAGGACAATGAGAACTACCAAAAAAGCCCTATTTCCAAAACCCACAGCCAGCTAATGCTCACAACATATCATTAACTACCCGCAAGGGGCATAGCAAATACCAGTGCAGAACAGATAAGTGTCAGCAATACCATCAAGGCTTTTATTTTGGCAATTAGGACGTCAGGAATCCTCCTGCTGTAAGCTCTGGTAGTGCTTGACAACCAAAATTGTTAGACCGCCAGAAGCGTGCATACGTCAATAGAGATCTTGCTACAGTCTCATGTTCGATTGTCAGCTGACAGGAAATATCTCCATATACTCCATATTTCACTCCTGGACACTGCATTATAAAATAGTAAGAGCTTTGCAGGACATTCATTAAACACCACTAAGGGGACTAATGCTGTGATCCCTCAATTGCTCTTGATTTTTTGTGCTGTGAAAACTCCTTAAACCTATCATTCTCCCAGTAAAATAAACCACTGCAGTGAAGTCGAACTGAGTAGGCAATGGATAGTTATATCTCAATTCATTTTCATGCCACAGTAAACCCTGCATTCAGCAGGGCTGTCACTACTGCCAAAACTGGAGTCATTAGAGGCAGCACAAATTTCACAAGAAAAGCAAGTCTGCTACCAGAGACATTCAGCAAGATAGACTGTTCGCCTCAGACTTATGGATCAGAAAGCTTTTATTTACATCAGGTAACACATACAATTTTTACCCATGCTCCATGTTAACAGTGATGGAAACATACATACTTAATACACTGTGCAGATGCATGCAATTATTCAAGAGAGTAATTTTGTTAAACTCCTGGAAGGACCTTCTCTGAGAGTATCGGAGCTACTGCTTCTCTTTCCTTACCAGCCTCAAGGGACAGTTTGCATGACCATATATATAGCCATACATACCTATATACACACACATAGAAATTCTCTGGATTCACTCTTGACACAGTATTCAGGGACTCAGCTTGACTCAGTCAAATGCATGTTTACTTTCATGTTACAGAACAGCGGGTTAAGGAGATGAAGACACTGAGTGCCAACAAGCTCATTTCCCCCAGAGACTTATATTCCCCAGACATCAAGTCTGCACTTATGAAGAGCCTGATCAAGCAAATCAGGTAAGTTATATTTAATCACATATCAACTACAGAATAGCAGGCCCAGATATCAATGTCCCTCACACCAATATCCTGAGAAGACCCTGAACTCTTGCTGCCCCTATGCCCCTTTCCCTCTTCACTCTAAACTTGGAGGCCAACCGTGATCAGCCTGGCATCGACTGGCTCACAGCAGGAGAAGGCGCCAACAGCACCCACCGGCACCCGGACAGCTTTGCCCAGCAGCACAAGAGGCACCACAGGCAGAGCACACCGCGCCAACGCCCGTGCCCAAAGCTGCCCCGGACGGCCCTGTGGCCCGCCCGCTACCGCCAGCCGCAGGACGGGAGCGTTAGTGCGGCTACGGACGCTGGCCCGGACCGGCCCACACAGCAGCTGCTCCACTCGTCGTCTCTCCCCAGGCCGAGATTAACCCTGCCAGGCAGCATCCCCACACCGGCGACCACGGCTCCAGGCAGCAGACAGGCCCACCAGGAGCCGAGCCGAGCCGAGCCGAGCCGAGCCCGGTCCGGCCCGGTCCCCTCAGGTGGAAGCTCCCCTACCAGCTCCACCCAGCTGCAAGGGCGGTATCTACCCTGGCGCCGCATGGGAGAGAAGGGGCGGAGTGCAATAAGGACAACCCCACACATTCTTCGCGCTCCCTTTGTTCGGAGGGTACGGGCGGCGCTGCCCCTTTAAATCCCCCCAGCTCCGGCCCTACCGGCCCGCCGGGTTGAAGGTGCTGCGCAATTGGTTATAGCGCCTCAATCTCATTGGTCTTTGGGAGGAACGATGTGTCCCGCCTCTTAAGTCTCATAGGTGCCGTCGGCTGCTCATCTAGAGCCTGAGTTTCTGAGTGGGTGAAACAGCGGTCCCTGGAAACAGTTCCGGGAAACCCCGCGTGTTGCTGGGATCGCGCCGCCGTCCATGAGGAGAAGGAGGAGCGCGCGCCATTTGCCGTCGCTGCTTGGGCCCGAGCTGCGCCGTGCAGGCCCTGCTCCGGTAAGTCCCTGGGAGGCACTGCGGATGCCGCCTCGCGCGGAGGGGGGCGCTCCGCGGCCGGGGGTGAGAGCTTCCGTGCAGGCCCCGTGGTGGGGCGGGCAGCTGTGGGCTCTGGGTAGGCCCGGCGCTGGCGGAGGTGGGCTGGGGCACTCGTGCCGCGTAGGAAAGTGGGTTAGGTGTGTCGCTGGAAGCTGGCCGCAGCGTGTCCGCTCTGTAGGCCGCGGCGGGGCGGGCGGGCTGAGGCGCGCGGGAGCTGGCGCTGGGGAGCGGCCTGGGGGCGGGCCTTGCAGCCTGGAAGTGTGGGAGCGCGGCCCGGCGTGGGCCCTGCATGGGGAGGGCGGTGTGACCGCGGACTGAGGTTGCCCCTGCTCCGCCTGGCCATGAGGATTAGGTGTGCATGTGGCGAGGAGTCGGGCTTCTCGCGGCGCTGCTGCGAGGAGCAGCGGCCGTGCGGCTCCAGCGCCGGGAGTTGGGTCCCTTCTCGGTCGCTTCCCCGTGCTGAGGAGCTGTAATATTGCAGTAGTTCAGCCACCCTGGTAGGCAGCGGCTGCTGTCCGCTCTGCGCCGCTGTGTGCTTGTGGGGACTGAAGAAAGCTTTCAGAAGAAAACGCATCGCTGTTGCAGCTCTTCCTAAAATTTTGGGTAGCGTATATTCTGATAGAGCCGACTGTAGGGAGGAAGAACTGCAGCGCACCTACTCACAGCTCTCAGGTTTGCACTTCGTTACTCTCTTTGGTTGAGAGAGTAACACTCGTCAAACGATTCAACGGAGAAGTTCTGCAGAATTTGGTTGCTAAAACAATGTTTTTCTTAAGAGATCTTTCACCAAAGGTCTTTACCAAATCTTCAAAAGCTTTGCTTAATTGCATCATTATTACGATTATTTTTTTAAATGAGGCTCTAGTTACTGGAAGTTAGTGACCTTGCTACCTGTCAGTTTTTGAACGTGGCTGATTATCAGCTTAAGCTGTGATGGACTGGTCTTTTTGAAAAAGTTGCTTGGGTTCTCCTTCCGCTGTATATTACACTAAAGGATACCGCCAGCAGTTTGTGCTGCAAATGCTATTAATGCTTATGAAGCTGTGGGGGTTTTAATATTTTATTTTTTTTTACCTTTGAGGTTGCACTGTTTAACATTGAACCTTGTAATGGTAAACGTAGTCCAACCAGAATTCTGCATCTTGCTATGTAATTTTTTTTAACATACATAAACCGTAGTGTTTGTAAATTAGAAGTCTGCTTGATAATTTTGTATCCTAGAAACTGTATTTCCCATGAGTACTTAATATCCTTACCTCTCAGTTTTTTTGTCTAGATGTGAACACTGTTGGAATAATATTTGAGCCTCCTGCTAACAGTCAACTTGCTTTGTCAAAAAAAAAAAAAAAGCAATACTCCCTCCTTTCTTAGGCAAAGATCTGAAAAATTCTTTGAGGATGAATTCATCAGAACAAAGGTTTTTGTTGTAATGTTGCTTTGAAATGGAATACCACATATGTTGTTCTGTACCACCCAAACAACCAGATGAGCTATGAATGGCCAACTCCAGTTAGAAAGGAGCATGTTCAGGTTGACTGCTGATGCAGTATTGTATTTTAATGTCACTGATGGGCACCTTGCTAATCTGTTCTAGTAAAGTCATCTACTTGTGTAGATACTGAAGCATAGTTCCTCTACAGGCTGTGCTAGTCTCTTGCTTAACGTCATCATGGAGGTTCTCAGATTTTTTTTCATTCCATGGGGTTATGGAGTGGGAAAGGCTGACAGCTCTGTGCTGTAGGGGTGAGGGTGCTAAGTACGCTTTGTCATAAAGGTTGTCTGCCTCTGAAATACTGGTATGGAAATCTGGCTAGTATGTAAAGGTCTTCAGGGTGTGATAACTTGGAAACAAGTCTTGTAATTTATGCTAATAAACATATAATCATAATTAAGTCATTAAAATATACTTTCTGTGACTGAATAAACTGTGGTACGAAAGAAATTACTATAATGCCTTCACGTAAAAACTAAAGGGACGTGCCAGTAGTGTTTGTGAGCAGGTGAGGCTTTAACAAATCCACAGTTCAGTCTTTTAATGTGAGTTTCTATCTCCCCCTCACTTGTGTTTCTTATCTTCCTGTTTTGACAAGAACCTTCTTGAGGTGTAAGGCATAACTGTAGAGACTACACTTGTTTTCTTGTGGTTCATTAAAACGAAACAAAACCAACCAAACCAAAATCCCAAACCCTCCTGCCCCCCAAGAAAAAAAACACCCCACTTTCACTTCAGTGCTATTTTTAATGTGG
This sequence comes from Rhynochetos jubatus, assembly GCA_027574665.1. Lineage (NCBI taxonomy): Eukaryota > Metazoa > Chordata > Aves > Eurypygiformes > Rhynochetidae > Rhynochetos > Rhynochetos jubatus. The sequence continues at coordinate 1,046,247 of CM050672.1, read as the reverse complement.
TATAATTCAAATACTCGACACAGATAAAGATATTGGCTAGAAGGAATAGTAACGTAAACAAGTTAAAATTACTTTGGTGCATAGTTTCTGTGTATGAGTTAGTTAGGCTTCTTGTGCACCTGACCTAAACAAGTTCGGTTCCTCCATGGAAACAAAAGTTAATTAGCAGAAAGCTGAAAGAAGTATTGATGTATAATCACTGTAAAGATGGTTTACACATTTAAATATAGTTTGAGATATTGTCCCTTTGCCAGAAATTGCTATTCCTGCTAATTTAAGCTGTTACTAAGCATGTTTTAAGTTAACTAGACTGTGAATTTATAATTAGTTGGATGGAGTTATACTTAGACTCTCTGTGGGTGGCAACCTCTGTTAGAAGCATGGTATAAAATACAGGGAATAGTAACATCATGTCTGTTTAACCAGTGATTGTGGTATTAAGGCTGAGATTAAGTTTCTATTTTCAAGACACCATACACTATCAGGCTCAGGTGTGTGCTATGTTTTTTTGTTCCCTAGGAAAATTACTATTTGAGTTATTAAACATGAAATAGAAGATCCTTTCTTGGCTATTTAGGAATACCTATAATTTTAACCTCCTATTTGTCATACAATTACCTTAAAAAAGGGACTAGTCACTTTGCAAATTATTATTTTTGAGATGCAGGAGTTTCAGGTGAAAGATAGTGGATGGCTAATATAATGTTTTATATCCTGAAGTATTCATGGTCTTCAGAAAAACATTCTTGGCAACAAGAGTGTGAAGTTCGAAACAAAATAATCCTCCCCTTCCCTGTACACATAGTTCTGAGGTGGTGAAGCTAGCTCACCTCTTGGGCACCAATGGAAATCCTTGCCTAGGTGAAGTTGCCCCCAATGTGTATTTATTGCGGCTGCTCATTTCGTAAGCATGTTTTTGTGTACCCTGTTTTAAATTAATCTATTTCTGCATGTTTTAAGAACAAATATATATCCCACACATACTAATGTACATAATCCTTTATTTACTACCTACACTTGGAATCTTTTTGAATCAAACAATCTTCCTCTTTTCTAGCTACTTGAGTTATTTGATGCAGATGAAAAAATCTTGAGTGGATGCAGGTTCTCATATGTGTGACCTGACCTGTCATGGCTGAGTCACATGGACACACAGTGCATGCAAACATAGATACCACTCCTCTTTTTCTTTAATATGCTTTTAATATTTTTTTAGAGGAGAACAAAAATGTTAATAAAATAGTTGTCTGTTTTCCTTAGTGATAAAATGAAAAGTATTTTTCTTGAGAGCTGTATCAAGCTCATGCTAGCTAGAGGGAGAGCTGCAAGATCTTTTTCAGTTATGACTTTCACTCATGTATCTCTGCTGAACTCAGAGTATAGATTTGGTATTGTAAGAGGTATAATTTTGCTATTTGTTGATCATTCAGGAGGAAAAGTCAGTCTAATCTCAGATTTCATGCTGAGCTTGTCAAGCCAGCAGGGAATCTATTACTATAACTGTGAAAAGAAATTGCATTTGTTCTGGTTGCTGTCAGGACCTGAATATTTTGACAGCTGTGTCACTTTGGATTTTTCCAGAGTAAATTTCTTTTAAGAAAATATCTTACATTAATTTTATGTGACAGGAAATAGCTAAAATTTGAACACCCAAACTGAACTTTTCTGGTTGGTGAACATGCACTGCATTGAACTCAAGTTCTTTAGGAGGATACTAATTCTTAAGCAAAAATAAACCATGCAGATAGTGAACTAAAATGCTAAGCCTTAATTTACATTGTTGAAAAGCCTAGTTAAGAAACCATTTGATAAGCTCTGGTGCTGTGTAGTTACTTAGGAGTTAGATATTGTTCCATAGACTGGTGTATGTTGTATTTTTTCATGCCATTAGGCTGTAAATCTTGCCTGTCAGAAGTTTGAGTTATAGAACTGCATATGGGGTGTTTGCACCTGGACACAGAATAGCTGTCAAGCTTTTGTTCAGTTAAAGGCGACACTGAGAACAGTGCTAAACTTTTAGGTATGTGACACTTGAAAGCTAATCTGCGTTCACAGAAACAGAATGTCTGGAAGCATCACCATAAGCCACTGAGGTTTAGAAGGTACTTGTAATTGTTTCAAGTAATTTTTCTGTATTTAAGTATTGGCTTAGGCTCAGTTCTTGGTGGAATTTTTTTTTTATTTGCATACAGAGAAGACTATATGTAAGTAACTGATTTTATAAGGCAGTACAAAGTTGAAAACAAAAAAACCCCAAGCCCAAACCCCTCCATATGTCTTTTTTGTGTATATAATCCTATGAATTTTTGAGAAGAGGGTTTAAAATGGTACTGCATGCAAAGCATTTTCAGTTGAACTAAACCCCCTCTGCCCTGCACTGTTTTGAGATCTCACAGAGGCTATCTAGCAAGCAGATTTTTGTTTTCCATTATTTTTGTAACCCATAGGAACTTCAGTTAGTGTTTTGAGAACTACATTAATACTATTAATGATAGGTAAGCATTATTGTAGTATTTTTTTTATTTTCTAATGTAATTAGGCTACCGTCACTGTTGCTTTTAAGTAAGCTGAATTGGTTAGAAAGCAATTTCTCTTTGTCAAGTAGCAGAATGTGTGTGTATATATGTGCTGTGTAGGTATGAAAAACTTCTTTTCCTTGCTAATTGCATAAATAAGTGTCATCTGACACAAACAATGTGAGACTTAGATCTCTAAAATTGCACTTCAAGTCGAGCCAGCTTTAGTAAAATCATTTCTGTCTGAAGTAAAATGATTTTTTTTTCCTTGCTCAAGCTTACAAATCTTCATAGGATATCTTTCAAAAAGTTCATGAGCTGTAGTCTGTAACGGATTAGTGTACAAGTGACTGTTAGACGTGTGGTTATGTTTGGAGACTCATTTTGCAGCATAGTAAATAGCGTGAGGCTTCAGCATTTTTTAAAAAAACTGTTCCTGAATCATCTTCATACCTGTATTCCAGTACTTAATTGCATTGCTCTGACCATGCTGCATATGTCTGTCTGGTTATCATTTCACTGCTGATCATCAGCTTCTACATCTATTAAAGCCTGAGGCTCATATAATTTCTGAACCGGACAGCTGATCATCCTAATATTCTCTGCTGGGTAGTTGAATTGTCTCGTCAGCCTTTTTATTTGAGAGTACAAAATATCAGCTGGCTGGCTAATTGAGAAATTGAAACTGTTTTTAATGAATTGGGCAAAGCCCACTGGAATTCTCTGAGAAGATAGTTGTGCATTTTTCAGTGCACATATTTGTAATCAGTTTGTAATTCTGAGAGCAAGTCTTTTTATTAAGAACTGAAGATGCTGCAGTCATGGCTTCCTTTTAAACCAGTAAGTTATATATTACAAAAAACAGTAGCTGTGATTTGTAGACCCTGCTATTTGAGTAAAACTGAAAGCTTGGAAACAGTTGAGTTACAGCTTCAAATTGTACCATACATTATAGTGTGATTTTTATCTTTCTATCCTTACTGAGTCCTGACAGTGTTGTAAAAAAGTGTTTGGCTAGTCTTATGCAGCATGTTGGGTTTGAAGGAAGACATGGCAACAAGCCAAGAAAGTGAAAAATTAGCAAACAAGTATTTACCTTTTTATACATTAAGCTACCCTGCAGGGTTATGTGTTCACTAAATTTTAAACTATTGTTTTAAAAGTAGAGGAAAGAGAAATGAAAATAGCACTAGCTCTTCTGATTCTTCATTGAAGGATGTTATTATCGTATCCCCGTCCATTCTAGCTGCTATGGTAACCAGTTAATTTACTGACAATCAGTGGATAAAGTTTAGACATTATGTACATGAAGTACATTAAAAAAAAAGTAAATTCTTCCATGTACATTTTCCACAGTATTAAGGGTTGTACTTTCTTTTGAAACTTGGATCAGCTGCATCCAAAAAATATTAAATAAAATTGATACAGGTCATTTGCAGCATGTATACAAATTAGTTTAGATAAATCATGCATTGTCCTACAAACTAGTTATTTCTGGCTTATTGTAATATAGCTCCTGAATTTTTTCCAGCAGCATAATAAAATGGCTAATCAGGTGAATGGTAATGCGGTACAGTTAAAAGAAGAGGAAGAACCAATGGATACTTCCAGTGTAACTCACACAGAACACTACAAGACACTGATAGAGGCAGGCCTCCCACAGAAGGTGGCAGAGAGACTTGATGAAATATTTCAGACAGGTATAATATGCATTTCTTGTTTCTGACTGGTTATGAAAGTGAGGGCATACCATTTTCAAATTTTTATAGATTAAGGTTTAAAAAAATCATTGTTTTTGATCTGTGTAGCTCTGAATGTTTTGCTACTTTGACTTCCCTAAAGGCAAATTGGGTTTAACATTGATTGACTAATTACTTGACACATCCTTAGTGTTGTATGTGATATCTTAGTTGCTTTAGGGCACGGAGCACTAGTTTCAGACGTTGTCAAATAAAGATATATGTTTGAGCATACTAAACTGTACATTTTTTTTTTCTTCAATCTGAGTAATAATTTTGCTTTTACTTTTCTACTGTCAACTCCTCACAGTGGTTCTTAAACACTCAAGGGCTGGATAGGTGACTTAGTGAGGGAAGCAACTAGCTTGTCTTGCCTGGGACTACATTTGAATTGAGTCTGCCTGTGGATTTTTTTGTTCTCTCTAGTTCTGAGTGGACAGTTTAATCCATGTTGTTTATTATGCTGAAATGTTCAGTTTGACACTAACTGCTTTTTAACAAAGTTGAGGACTAAGCTATCTAGCAAATCAAGTAATACCTTGCTGGTAGCAAGTGGACTCTGCAAGTTCTATAGAGGTTTCTTTACATAAAAAGGTTTTACTATTTTGTTTTTGTAACCCCCTTATTATTTTGTCCTATAAAGAGAGGCTTCCTTTTCCTCTTCAGAGTGTGTTCTGTGAACAGATTTACAAGAAGCAGTAGAAATGCTCTATGCGCTGAACTTGAATGCCTTGGTGGCAAGATGACAGTTATTGTTGAAAAGAGTCAAAATTCACTGGTCAAGTGAAGGCAGTTCAAAAACAATACCTTACCAATCTTCAGTATGATACTCTGGCTCACGTGGATGATGTCTTTTGGAAGTCATTCACAGTGAGCTTTCATCAAGCCTTTATCAGCTCTTATTGGCTTTAGACATGCACTTTCTAACTGTGGGTCATGATGACTTGATGGTTTGAGACAAGGTGTAAATGCCTGGGCAGAGGAACCTGTGGGGCTCTTAACACTTGTTGCAGTTAGTTTGTGTTGTGAGGAGTTCTCAAGGGATTTAAAAGCTTCAGCCCAGAACCTGACTACCTAGTCTAATTCCACTGCATGAGTAACAAGAGAACATTTCTTCACACTTCCTTAATGCCACTTAAGATGTTTGCATTGTGCAGGGGTTTGTCAGTGAAGCGAACTATTTTTGAAACCTGAGCTAAATTTAGGGTTGAATTTTGGGGTTTTTAATCTGCTGAGGTCTTATATGAATGATACAGGTGCCTTCCAATATGCAGGATCACTTCTGAAATGTAGTCCTTGGGCTTGGCACTACTGTGCATTTTTGAAATTAAATAGCACTTAAATAATCTGTGTATATTTTGGAGATCAAGCTGTTGCAAAGTGTGTGGAGTTCTTGTTATCTGTCCTAAATTTTGCTGTATAGTTTAAAAAGGGCAACTCTTACTCTGTACTCTCATGTTCCACACCTCATTCAAGTGCATTACAAAAGGGAAGAAATAATCTGTAAAGATCTTTAACAGAAAAAATGCTTCAGAACTGGTCCAGTGTTTCTTGGGGCAGTCTGTACCTGTAAAATTAACATTAGCCTTTTCGGGTACATAGCAGGTCTCAAAATAATAACTTTTCGAATTCTGGCTCTTCAACTGCGTAGAGCAACAAAATGAGTAAAAAAAAAAAATTAATTTAGACATACACAAAGTCCACACATTTTTGCTTTTTGAACTTGGAGGAAAGATTGAACAAACCATTCCACTTCCTAATAGTCTGTGGGATAGAACTTCATAAATATTTGATTGTCAGTTAGGTCACTCCTTTTTCACATAGAATAGGATACCTATAATATTCACATGTCAACTTACTCTAGGACAGCTCCATTCAAGAGAAGGAAGTGTGAAACTTAAAATGAAAGACAAGCAAACAAAATCCAAATTATTACAAGTGAGCCAGAGTTCACTGTTTTAAACCCTGGTGTGTAATACTGCTTTTATGCAGCAGATTGGATTCCTCAGTGTTAGAAAACTATTACATGTGGGATATAATCTTGCACATCAGATAGTGATTAGGTATATACATTTTAATTTAACTTTTTTCATTGTTGTACTCATGTTCTTTCATATACTTGTGTAGGAATATGTAATTATATTAAATGTATACTTCTGTTTCTATGGAACGTAACTTTTTGACTTTAAAAGCAAACTGCGTAGTTCTTAGTTTGTCTGAAATTCAATAGAAATCTGTAACTTCTTTATCTTTAACTTTTAGGGTTGGTAGCTTATGTCGATCTTGATGAAAGAGCAATTGATGCTCTTAGGGAATTTAATGAAGAAGGAGCCCTCTCTGTATTACAGCAATTTAAAGAAAGTGACCTGTCGCATGTACAGGTAAGGTGAGAGCTCCAGGAGTGTGAGCACATAAGTATAAATAGTGTTCTGGCACTATTGGCAGGAGAGTTGTGACTTAGAAATTCATTAATGTTGTTGTATTCTAACATTTTGAACTCAAATCACAAGCCTGTTAATTTGCCTTGACTGTGTAGGTATTTGAGTGCAAAGCAAAAACTCCCAGATAATACAGATTAGTGTGATACTGAGAAAACAAGGTAAAAATGCTACCTGGAATCTGACTTTTTTTTCAGTCTGACAAGTTTGTTCAATTAATTGTTATATTCTTTAAAGGATTCTTTTGACATTCTGTTTATTGCATTGGCTTGATATTGTGACCTCACATTATGGGTGTAAGATTCAGTAGATTCCCAGGACTTTTCATACACACAATTGAATTATTTTGTAAATTGTATCTACAGAACAAAAGTGCATTTTTATGTGGAGTTATGAAGACCTACAGGCAAAGAGAGAAACAAGGCAGCAAAGTACAGGAATCGACGAAGGGACCAGATGAAGCAAAGATTAAGGTAACATTTAGAAAATATTGATTATTCTGTACTGCCAGATATATTCCTTGTATGCAGACTGAAGTAGTGCTGGATGTACTTAAAAGGCATCGATACTACCTGGGTAAGTATATTCACACTGGCCTTTAAAGAAATATGTGAATGATAGAGATTCCAAAGAGGGAGTGCTTGTTTGAAATGCAGATCTTCATGCAACTGGTAATTGTGTAATCAGAAACTTAATGTTATGTAGGTCAATGAAAACAGTGGTATCTGTGTAAGAATTGTCTTAGTTGTCCTTTAATATAAAAGTTTTTATGCAGTCATAAAATTACTTTGAGAATGATTGGCCATTTGAAAAGATATTAGTATGTTAACAAACTCTCCTGTTGTGTAAAAACCTAAGTACAGAGTGGGTGAAAAGAACTGTCCGGTGTTCTGGAGTTTCTGGGGTACTACATATGTAATGGAAAATAAGGGAAAAGAAAAAGTGGCCTTATAGTATAAAACAGGTGTTGCTGTTTGTGGTGGTGGCTTTTTAAAACCCCAAAATAACAGGGGTTTTTGTAGGTTTTGTCTGTCCATATATAATTTGTTATCAGATGTGACAAGGAGCAGATAAGGACTTCCTTATCTTAAGACATGTTTTATTCTTTATATTTTAACCCACTGTCCTCCCCTTCCATAATTAGTGTGACTTTTTTTTTTCAGGCTTTGCTAGAGAGGACTGGCTACACTTTGGATGTAACTACAGGACAGAGAAAATATGGGGGCCCTCCTCCAGATACTATATATTCTGGTGTTCAGCCTGGTATTGGAACAGAGGTTAGTATATACAGACTAATGTGTAACTTTTATTTTTGTGCAAACTGATAAATAAGAAGTACTTGAAAATAAACTATATTGCAAGTGAAAGTTTAGAGTAAAGCATTCTTTTGTGGTTGTATGTCTTCACCAGTCTTTCTTGCTCCTCGGTAGTTTGCAAAATATAGGATAATAGGTTGAGGTGGTGAAAGCAGGTGGAATATACTCAGCAAGGCTATGTAAAATTTCTTAAAATGTAATAGGTCATTAAATTATCAGACTTCATGATGTACCCTAAAGCTTATGGTCCATTGCTTAAAAAGTGATCAATATAAGTATTAGCTGTATAGACACGTAAAAGCACAACTCAAAGGTATTTGACTCCTAAAATACCTAATGAATGGAATTTATTTATTACATAAATGGAATTTAAGTGACATGTTTATTTTATGCAGTGTGCTGAATGTGAAAAAGACTTGGGTAGTGTTTAAAGATACTTGCATACGAAGTTTTGAAGAGGACAACTGAGATTAGTGATTGTTAAGGAGTTGTTTATTTGCTTTTGTTTCAACCTATATGAAAGCATCCTTGGTGCTTTCATGGACTGATAGTGAAACTAAAAACACTGTAAGAGTCCATGTAACTTGTTTTCTTTCCTAAATTTTTGCATTTCTGTATTCAGAAAGGTGGCTTAGAAGTTGTTTACCAATTCAGTGGTGTTGCCAGGGTGATTATGTGATGGCATAAAGTGTTACTGCACCATGCCTCATTGATTGACATGAGGAAGCATTTCTTTACAGAGGGAGTGGTCAAAGACTAGAACAGGCTTCCTGGAAAGGTGGTTGATGCCCCAAGCCTGTCAGTGTTTGAGACGTGTACAATGATTTTAATAATACAGTTTAACTTTTGGTCATCCCTGTGGTGGTCAGGCAGTTGAGCTAGATGATCATTGTAGTCCCTGCCAACTGAACTATTCTGGTCTGTTAAGGACTAACAATACTTAACTGATCTTAAGTGTTTTGTCCTATTGGTGATGGTTAGCCCCTTGAGGAAGTCACAGGAAAGCCATAAAGTTGTCCATGCTTTAATACGAGTATGTTTTTGTACTTTTAAGTTTCCTGAAGTCTACTAGAATGGGTAACTTCTACATACAAGTACAGGCTGGGTGGAGAATGGATCAAGAGCAGCCCTGAGGAGAAGGATTTCAGGGTACTGGTGGATGAAAAGCTGGACAAGAGCTGGGAGTGTGCACTCGCAGCCCAGAAAGCCAACCATATCCTGGGCTGTATCCAGAGCAGCATGGCCAGCAGGCCAAGGGAAGGGGTTCTTCCCCTCTACTCTGTTTTTGTAAGACCCCACCTGGAGTACTGCGTCCAGCTCTGGGCCTCTCAATGTCAGAAGGATACTGACTGGTTGGAGCGAGTCCAGAGGAGGCCATGAGGATAATCAGAGGGTTGGAGCACCTCTGCTATGGGGACAGGCTGAGAGAATTGGGCTTGTTCAGCCTGGAGAAGAGAAGGCTCCAGGGAGACCTTACAACACCTTCCAGTGCCTGAAGGGACTTACAAGAAAGCTGGGTGGGGACTTTTTAGAATGGCCTGTAGTGACAGGACAAGAGGTAATGGGTTTAAATTGAACGTGGAGAGATATAGATTGGACATCAGGAGGGTGGTGAAGCACTGAGACAGGTTGCCCAGAGAAGTTGTGGATGCCCCATCCCTGGCTGTCTTCAAGGCCAGGCTGGATGAGGCCTTGAGCAGCCTGGTCTAGTGAAAGGTGTCCCTGCCCACAGCAGGGGGGTTGGAACCAGATGATCCTTAAGGTCCCTTCTAACCCAAACCATTCTATGATTTTTATGAACTTGTGGAAAATCCCTTAGGACAAGAACATAAATGCTTCTCCTGTGAATCAACATTAGGGGCTATAGCAAAACCCAACCAACTGTTTATAGCAACCATACCTCTACCAGGTTCATTTTTTGCTGGTACTTAGGATTTAAGGACTGATTACATGCTGCTTGGTTTGACTGGCTGAGATGCTGAATACCTTGCTGAAACTGGTGCAAACTTGATTAAATTTAGTCTTCAGCTCTTGCTGTTGAGCTCTGAGTTATACTAATCAACAACTTAAACATGATCTTATGAATTGGTAAACTAGACAGGGCATGTTTGATCACACGTGACTGGAGATTGTTGTGACGCTTCCCCCCCCTCCCTGGCCCCGCCCCAAATGAGGTGTGTAGGCTTTTTTTGTTGCTGGGTTTTGTTTTGGTGTGGGTTCCCACCCCTGCTTAGGCTTTTGTGAACCACTTCTTTTGTCCTCATAGTTCTAGTTATATAGGAGTATAAATGCCTCTTTTCTAATATTGTGTGTAAAAGTAGGAAAAAACACAAGATGTATCCCTTTGGATTGTGGCAATGAATCTTTTGTGTTTGAAACTTATTTAAATAATACTGAAGCTCTCCACTTGTGCCAGCTCATGTATGTTGACGCCAGAGCTGTCACTGATGTCAGTAATAGCAAATCTCTGTTTTTTAAGGATGCCCAAGTACTGTTGCTGATTTCAAGAAGATGCATACTATGTAGACTTTTCCCCTCCTAAGACGTATCAGATCTTTCTGCTGTAAATATTTGTACATCAGCTAATTTTCTTTTTAAAACGTGAAGTGGAATTCATTGCATGTTAACTGTAGATTTAATTCTCTTTCAATATGTACTTGAACATTGCACAGGAAAACTAAAATATTAATAAATAATCTTAGGGGTGTTCAGCATACTGAACATTAACGTTGTCACAGTGAACACTTTACTGACAGGGTTATGTGAGTGAAGCTGTCCAATGTATTTTTTCAAGTGGGTGGACTTTAAGAGCAGCTAGATCTTTTTGGAATATGATTCTGTAATAAAATCAAAGTAGTTACAGCTGTGCGGAAGCTTGGAGGAGAAAATAATTGCAATAGGATTTGATTTTAACCTTGAGTATTCATTTTATTGAAGGACTTGGTGTTTGAATGTAAAGCCTTTTGCTTACAGTGAGGTCACATGATGTTGATACTTGGAGAGACATTTATGGGAGTATTTACTGGATGAGAATGGAAGCAGTTATTTGGGTGTTTTCTTTCTCTCCTTACAGTAACTTTGTCATTTGCATCCGCAAACACTGATAACTGCTTGCCCTCAAGGGGTTTGTACAGTGCTTCCTTGTTTTGCTTAAAATTTCTAAGATCTTTTTTCTCTGCTTTTTCTTACCTCCTGATATGACAGCTGTTCTTAAAGATGATCATAAATGTTTAAAAAAAAATAATTAAGGTGGTAACTGATGTGGTACTTGATATCCATCCTTCACCTTTTGCTGTAAATGCGTATAATTAAAACATGATTTGAAGAACAGGAGACTTCATTTGTAACTGTAAAATACTAGCCCTTTACTCCACTATAATAAGAATGGAGGAAAGCACTTTCCAAAATAAGCACAGTGCAGCCAGCATGACGAGAATAGTTGACTTAAGTCTATACTGATTGCTGGATTGGTTTAAGTTTTATTGAGAGGTCTCTGGACAAAGTAAGTCCTACTCCTGAAGTTTTGAGAAACTTCTATTTCAGTTTTTTTTCAGTGATGTGAAAATGCTATAAATACTTTATTTGCCCATAAAGTGCCAAGATGATGTGCAGGGTTACATATCTCTGTACTACTTTCAACTGTATTAAATGGAGAAATTGCTACATGACCTTTTCAGGGCTGAAATATATTGGATTTGATAAACATCATCATTGAATGTCATTCTCAAAAATGCAGAATTACTGTGAATGGTAAGATGGTATTGCATCCACTCTTCTGCATGATCAGAACTTGTAACAAAAAGTCAGAGAAGGGTTCTGAGGTCAGGTTGTAATCTGGAGAATGTTATGTTACTAAAGATATTGGGGCAATTTAATCTGCTTTTGCCCATAATAAATTGAATAGGAAGAATCAGATACTGTAATAACTAACTTAAAAAGCAGTGGTATAATAAACTCATCAGGAGTTGAACTAGCCAAAGCTTGTGCTGGATTTAATACACAAATGGAATGTTGCTTTTGTACTGGGAGAACTGTGGGGGTTCAAAGGTTTTTGTACTGTAGCCAAATTTTTTCCCACTTCCATACATTTATTTTTTTAAATGAAGGTTGTAGATTTTGATGAGATGAAGCAGTTATGCAGCCTACATTAATTAGTGCTTAAATCTGGAATTTAGGAAAAACTGCAAAGCACATGAAGAGCACTATTAAAAGGAGTGAGTTTTTGAAGAATCTCTTGAAACACTGCAGTACACTTCTGTCAGCTTGCAATGACAACAGAAGAGGCTCATTTCTTGAAATAACTGAAGGATGCGTAATGTAGAGTGCAGAAGGGGATTGTACCCCACAATAATGCTCGGTAAAATTGTTCAGGAGGCTGAGATTGATTTTGGTTTTTTTCCCTAGTGGAAGACTTTTCATAATTAGTCTTCTAAAACAGCAGTAAGGAAAAATCAAATGGAGTACTTTGTGCAGGTCCTTTAAGAGGCAAAACTGGAAAAAGTAAGTCTAATGGTCTAATTCCAGCAAAGGCCAAGAAGTGATGAAGTTGCATTGGACTTAAACAAGATTTCTTCTGGTGTTTCACTGATGATGTCAGTTTGCAAAGGTTTTCCACAGTACTCTTGTTGTGGAACTAAAAAATGAACATCTGATATTTACATTCTTTGGTATTTCACCAACTTTATTCAAGGTTATCAACATATCTGAAAGAAGAAGTTACTGCAGATGTTCCTTCTGATCCTTGCAAGATGTTCAAGTGGTGTTTGTCATGTCTAGTATTGATCTTGTAGTTCATATTAGAAGCAAAGCTCAAACATTAGATGTGCATTACTCCCACAGAGTTATCTAGTCCTTCCATTATAAATAGAAATTACTCTAGAATATAGGTCAGATATGAATGTATTCAAACTAAATCCTTAATTCTGTTTCTTATACTAGCTCCTAGAGTGTATTAACTGAACTGTAATAGCAGTCTTGTGGAATTGTCTGTGGTCTAAAGTTTGTAGAGATTGAGCTGAAGAGACTGGAAAGAAAGGAGGAAACAGAAGCTTTCAGGATGGTAGATCTTTGGTAAATAGCTGGAAAAGTAGACTTTGTGTTTGGATTAGGGTTTTTTCTCCTTCTCAAGTCTTCCAGTGTGTCACCTTCAGTTTCTGCTGGAATGACATCAGAAAGGGAGACTTTAATGTGGACTTTTTACATTTGACTTAAAACCAGTTACAATTTGTGGAGAGTTCAGTTGACACTTTCACTGTCTTTGTAGCAAGTTGGAGTTCCTGTCTTGTGCATTTCCATAATGGTATCAGTTTTTTGTCTTGAAAAACTGTGCATGGGTTTTGGAATGAAATTTTCTAGGTGTAATGACAATGGAATTACCTACTTGTAGGGTTTTTAAAGTGTTTTGGGGAGATGGGGGAAAGCCTGTTGGTTCTGCCATTAAATTTTCACTCAGTATGATAAATCTATTCCTTTTTTCCCACAATAGCAAATAAATCATGGTCAGTTGGCATTCACACTGAACTGAGAAAGGCTAAACTAAGTGAAAGAAATGTTCTGGAAACTGAATTTTAGAAATATCTGTACAATGTAAAGACATCTAAAGTTTCTAGCTTTTCTTTGGAAGAAAATAATCTCTGTTCTACATTGCTAAAATCAGAGTCGTAATGTTCTCCTTATGGGTTTGTTTGTATCAATGCTTATGTGGGTATTCTGAGTGTCTTTAGTTTTGGAACTATCTGCTAAGCCTTCAGCACCAGCTATGACTATGGCAAGGCCTTGCCTAGCTGGGAAAGGTGGTTTTGTCCTAGCTTTTTTGTTTTAAAAATTTATTTTATTGTTTTAAAATATTTATTTAAAATAAATAGAATTTGGTCTTAATGGTTGTTTGGAATGTTTTTGTATAAGCAGCGCAGAGAATTTGAGAATTCGGAGGAGATCTGCAGCGATTAAGCAATTTGAGGGGAGGGGAAGGGAAGCTTTCTAGGGAGACCTCGGCTGAAAGAATTAAACTTCTTAACAAAAGTTTACCGAAGTTTATTGTAATCTTTCTGTATAAGGAACAAAAACATGAGGACTCCAGATTTTCTCAGACAAATAATAGAACATTCAGTTGATGGAAGCTGAAACAAATACAGACTAGAAGTAAGATCACAACGTATATTCAAAGTGGAAAATGTGCATCAGGTTATTTAAAGATTTTTGTAGATTTTTTTTTTTCCTGTCTCTGTAGCTTTCTGATGAAGATTAAGTTACAGAATGATTTGAAAATACTGCAAGAGCAAGGAAGTGCTTGGCCTGCTTTAATATAAATACCCAAATAGATAGTCTTTTAAGGTCTTTGCCAAAATTATAACCAGGTAAGAACCATTTACCTCTTCAGTGGTGGAAATTTATAACCTCTTCAATATAAATAATAAACCCAGGTTTTCCACATGTAAAACCTAGTACTAACAGCAGGAGGTTTAGAAGACTTAGTATGACATACAGTAATATTGGCAGCACTGAAGGCTGCAGTGATGACTACAGTGTTTCTGCTGTGATGATTTGTGCTGCAGTGTACTTCCAGGATCTTTCAAGTATTAAAAGTAAGATTGGATTTCTGAAAAAGCTTTGTTTAAGTGTCCTCTTCCTTTCTAGGTTTTTGTTGGGAAGATTCCCAGAGACTTGTATGAAGATGAATTGGTACCACTGTTTGAGAAAGCTGGCCCAATCTGGGATCTGCGTCTCATGATGGATCCTCTTTCTGGTCAAAACAGAGGTTACGCTTTCATTACCTTTTGTAGTAAAGATGCAGCCCAGGAAGCAGTCAAACTGGTGAGTAACTTATTACATCTTGACCAATTTGAAAATGTAAACAGCATTAACAAAACAAGATAATGATGTTTTTGAAATGTTTCATTAAGTCGTTCATTGACAGACTCAAAATTGTACTTTCTTAAAAATTTCCTCCTGATTTGATTTAGTATATACGAATCATGTTTTACTTCTAGGACTGTAGTCTGCTATAGACTACTGCAGTGAGTACTACTGGAGTACTTGTATGATTGTAGTCAGACCTTACTTAATTACAGTGGAAAATAAATTATTTAAGCTTCACCCTTCCTACTATAAAGACCTGATTAGAGATGCTTTGTTTTGCTGCTGTGGAAGAGATGTCTGACTTGGTGCTCTTTATGGTTCACAGTGGCCTTTAGTTCTTTCCAGTGGCAGTCATGCAGTGAGCTCACTACTTGGCAACCTGACTTGGCCTGCATCTACATGATTTGGCAAAGGACACAGAGCAGTCCCCAGAGAGTTAAAATGAGAGACAGCAGTCTGGATGCCTGGGTCATTTGGCCTTGCCTCTGCCTGAGAGAAGCAAGTAGAATTAGGCAGATCAATGTTTATCTCCCAAGGTCTTGGATCTGGCTGTGAAATAGTGCTTGTGCTTTGAACCAAAACGGGTGAAAAGCTCTCTCTCTTTTGTCTTAGCAGAATTCAGCTGATCCTGTGTGAAGAAGTGGGGAAAACTTAACCATCTAGTTAAGCTGGGGAAAAAACCCCAACCTGTAACTTAAGAATTGATTCCCTTGCATTGTAAGGGTTTCAGGAGGAGTAATTTCCTCTAAATGTTCCATTGTTTGTTCCCTCAAATATTTTCATTTATTTAGAAATAGTTGCAGTCGTTAATGTTAGCCTCTTCCACAACTAGGGATTGCAATGCCCTGCTTAGGCTGTTCTTCTTTTCTAGAATTTACTTGGATGTTTCCAGGAAGAGATGCACAAAATATTTTTGCAATTGACTTCTTTCTGGGTTTCAGTGTTTGAAGTTGGTAGATAACGAGTTTATGTCACTTATGAAGGAAAAACTGGTTTGAAACTTTTTTTTTGAGCAAGTTGAAGATGCTCAGAGTTGTTACTTTAAAACTTTACTTATTGATGAAAGAGAATATGCTGACGAGACAGGAGATGTAGTAAGCAATGTGCCAGTGATGGAAGACTGGCCTACATACGCTGGATATTGCACCAAATATGTTAATTTGTGTGAATATATTCCCTAAGTCCTGTATCTGGATTCCCTTGCCCTTATGTCTTCCATTCTGTCATTATGCAGTAATGGGGCTGGGCTTGTACTTAGGTGAAATATTTTCCATAGACTACTGGGGAAAAGGAAAATGGGGCAGACACATGCTAAATTTTGGAGCTAATTTTCTTTCAGAAAATAATCTTGAAATTTTGAATTCTTGGTTTCTCTGCACCAGGTGGGCCTTCTGCTTGTGTTTACAGGTGCCAGTGGGAATGGGATTGATTCTAAGTAAAATGGCTTTGTAAGATAAGATATAATTTGAAAAGCAGGTTCAGATAAAGTTCATGGCACTGGAACACAAATTTTTACTGAGTTATGAACCACTGTTGTATGTGAAGCAAAAATCTGAAATGTTTTTGTCTTCCTTAAAGTGATTTGTTTGCCTGTGGTACCTTAACACTGTTATAGTTCTTGAATATGAAGAAGTTACTGAAGGTATTGCTCTGTCATCTGTATAGGTATATCTCGGCTAGGGTAAAAATGGCTGAAAACTTGGTTTTAAAGAATTAGATGAGATTTTCAGAAACTGGCTGATGGTCAACCTTCCATCCTCTTAAGTTGTGTTTGAAAGTCCTGCCTAAAACAAGGCAGGACTTATAATGTCTATTGTAAATTTTTCTTTTTTTTAAAGGTTGAACTCTTATACTTTTAAAGACCTATTAGGAGTGTTGGTGTTCAGAATAATCCAGCTGTGCATGCATCATGAAGCAGTGGGCTCTATTTTTTTAATGGGAAGTTTTAAAACTTAACAGTAAAATTCATAGAATCTTAGTATTTACAGAGTCCAAAAAATCCCCCTTGTGGGGGGGAACAAGGTCACATACTGATTTAGACTTTTGAGTGTCTCACAGCAAATCCGCTTAGTATTTAAAAGCTATCAAAGTAGAGTGGAAGAACTCATGGGATCTATAATGCTATGCACTTGGTTATTAGTAACAGCAGCAGTGACTGACATTGAGTCCCAGCACAGGAAGCAGTCACCAGTTGTGTAGAAAGATGCTTTCAAGTCTGAGGTAAACAGTAGGTGAATGAATTTACCCCACACAATTTATAATTGTTACATGGTGTTCCTTGTACATAAGCGTCTTCATAGCTTTCCATTCAGCAGAACTTCCAAAGTTTCTATGGGAAACTAAGCTTCACAGTGTTCTTCCAAGTGAATGCTGACCCAAATACTGCAATTCCAGTTATTCTCTTGCAATATGAATTCAGTATTCTATGTATGAAAGTTGTAGATTGTGAAGAAAATAGCTGATGTTATGATTTTGAGGATCTTTTAATCTGTCTTATTGTGGATAAAACAAATGAATGGCTTTTTATTTTCTCAGTGTGACAACTATGAAATCCGTCCTGGGAAGCACCTTGGAGTATGCATCTCCGTGGCAAACAACAGGTTATTTGTTGGGTCAATTCCAAAGAATAAGACTAAGGAAAACATATTGGAAGAGTTCAGTAAAGTCACAGGTAAGACCTTATTAACGAGTTTTTCACACCGATCCCAAAATACCAGTCTCTGTTTTTTAGATCTAGTTATTTGACAGATGTGTTCAGCTATAATTTGAACTATTTTCAAGTTGGATTCTAAGTTTGTTTCTGGTAGAAATTTTATATATCAAATATATTTTATGGTGGAATGTAAAGGGACTAGTGTCTGTTTTACTGATTGTTAAATGAATGATGATGTAGGTTTACAATTTGAAATGGAAACAGCACAACTCTGGAAAAAAGTGAAGGTCATAATTATGTTACCTGTTCAAGCTTCCTGCTGACAACACTGTATCTGTAACTGTAATCTACAGTAGATTCTGCTTTGGCAACTGAGAAGTTTTTTGGGAGTCTCAAACAAATGTATTGTGGAGGAGGGAATACTAAATCAGTTTAGAGGGACTGTTGTAGAAATAGTTATTTGACAGATTAATTTCTGTGCCACTGCTTTAGTGTTGTTTCCCAGTGTATGCATCAAGTAGGAAGAACAGAAGTTGGCTCATCACTGGAAGGATGCTTTGGCTTTAAATAAGAGTTTGAGGTCTTGATCACCTGCTTTTGTTCCTGTAGGAGAGTTATAACCTACTGCTTTTTTAGGATTGCTGTTTATAAGTACTGCAGGGAAGTGGTGAAAACAGAAGGTGAATATTCATCTAGTTATCTCTCCTCTTTTTGGAGAGATGTGGAAGAAATTCTTTCCAGCTTCCCTTGGAGGCAGGGCAGCTGCCACGTATTAATGCTGACTGCTTTTCAAGATTGTAAAAATGGTAAAAGAAAATACAGAAAGCATACACTGTGAACTGTTCAGGTTGATGTTTTGCAGTTCCTAATTGTGATATAAGTTCTGGAGAATTTTACCTGCTGGATGACCTATTTCTTGGGAAATATTAGATGAATATTTGTTACTTGCTTTGCCTTTCTTGTGCTTCTTCCCCCTTCAGGTGTTAAATTCAAAGGCTGTGTATTACAAAAAAACCCAAGTGAAGGTGTTTTAGAGACTAGATTTTGTTTTTCTTTCCTTCTGAAGCTTAACACTAAAGACCTGTTTTTCAGAGGGTTTGGTGGATGTGATCTTGTATCATCAACCTGATGATAAAAAGAAGAATCGAGGCTTCTGCTTCTTGGAATATGAGGATCACAAGTCCGCAGCACAAGCTCGCCGCCGCCTGATGAGTGGAAAAGTAAAAGTCTGGGGAAATGTTGTGACAGTGGAATGGGCTGATCCAGTAGAAGAACCTGATCCAGAAGTCATGGCCAAGGTAAGTAGGAACGTAACTGGATGCTCTTGTGCTTCGGGTGGAATTTCTTTATGCCGTAGTGGCAAAGATTTGTTCCAGATGAGCAATGCTAGTTTTGAGACTCAAAAAGCAGTTGGAGGACATTTTCATAGCAAGCCATACAAACTGGTGTGGTCTGAGCACTGCAAAATATAACATATTAGGAACGTGCTGTTGCAACCAGCTGTTCACATTTAAACTGGTAGTGTACAGGTTTATCCTACTGGATTAGCACGTCAGTCTGTTCATTATCTGCTTCTGCTGATAATGAATACTAGGTGGGTATTGTGTAAAGAAGAAGGTGAAGTTCAGCATAGGGAATGACGTGCTCTTTATCCCTGTGTTTGGGATAACTCTCTGCTGCTCTTGAGGTCTATTACTAAAATTTTACTGGGATTTGTAGCATCCCAGAAGCAGAAAATCAAAGTTGGATATTCTTCTGGTCATGGAAGGGAACTGTGGAAGGAGAGAAGTTGTAGAAACTTCATACAGGTAACTACAAGGTGTTTTTTTGGGGGTGGGGTGGGGGTGGGGTGGGGGGGAAGAGGTGTGTCTGGAGTTGGTGGTGGGTGGTTTGTGTTTTGTTTTGGTTTTTGTGTGTTAACAGGTACAGAATTCATAAGGGTACCCAAAATCTGTTAATGCAGAGAAGGAGGAAATAAAGATTTTACTTATTTATGTTACTTTCCTTTAAGTTTTGACTTTTAAAGATCACACCTTTTGTTCTCATTTTTTTTCTCCAGGTGAAAGTTTTATTTGTAAGAAACTTGGCCACTACTGTGACAGAAGAAATTCTTGAGAAATCCTTTTCTGAATTTGGAAAGCTGGAAAGAGTAAAGAAGTTGAAGGATTATGCATTTGTTCATTTTGAGGACAGAGGTGCAGCAGTGAAGGTAGGTTGATTATTCTTTCCTAGCTAAATTGATGTGGGCAGATTATTTTGTACTGTAATGAAATTTCTAAAAACAATTTGTAAACACCTAGATAAAATAATTTTTAGACCCCATTTAATAAGGTTATGGTTGTGAGAATTCTAACAATAAGAATTTTGTTAATTCAATTTCAGTAGCTAGGAGGATGTGAAACTTGAAGAGGACAACACTGTGGCAGGTTAACAAGTAGACTGGAAAAGAGGTATAGACCAATGCAGGAGTGTCTGGAGAAGGGCGGGGGGGGAAATCAACCTAGACAATTTTGTTGAGGAAACACTTAGAGAAAGTTGTCTCTCAAAGGCTCCTTTCTAAAGGATATGTGTAGTTTTGGAGTGACAAAAGTATTGAATAGAAGTTGCAAGGTAATTAAAAAAAAATGCCTTATTATGGGAAGAATGGCACTAGCAACTCCCGTAATGCATTACCTAATTTTCACTCTACATGCTGCTTAGAAGGTTTCTTCTTAAACATTGGAGGTCATTATTGTGAGCTACAAAGTTGTCTTCCTTTGTATCCAAGAACAGTTGAGAAGATGTCGTGGTTTAGCCTTATCTGACAATTAAGTACCAGAAAGGCGGTCAATCAGCTCTTCCTTCCCTCCCACTGCAAGAGGAAAGTCAGAGGGGAAAAAAAAAAAGATTGTAAAAGTTAAGAACTACTTAATAACATAATTGAATCTTACAGGGATACTAATGATACAATTAGTAATAAGTAATTAAAACAATAGAAAATAGAACATAGGATACAGTATCTCACCATCTGTGGACTGTCACAGCCAGATTCCAAAACAGCAAGCAAAATCTGAGTGGAGAGAAATACCCTGCCCAAACTCTCACCCCACTAATAACCTGCTTCTCTAATAGCTGCACCAGGAACTAACGAAAGGAACCATCAACCCAGGAATCAGCTAGCCCAAAAGCCTTGCCTCACTCCCTGCCATGACACCCCCCCCCCCCCCCCCGCCCCCCTGTCGCACCCAGCCTGGCCTGACGTATAGTGGAATGAAACAAAATCCCTTGACTGCTGTGGGCCAGCCAGCTCTCTGTAGGAGAGCAGATTGCTCCTGACTGAAACCAGCACAGAAGGTCATTAATCTCTGCTCTTTGTACTTCAGTGGATTGAATTCTATAGAAATTACTCACATCTGTTTTAAAATCCATAGTTTATGGGGGAAGAAGGGCAAGGAAGTAGCTTGTCCCTGGGGGTCTTACGTGTTGCATGTGGCTGCATAGTTCAAAGGCTCCTTACTCAACCTTATTAAGCACTTTATACCATTTAGTTGCTTACAATTTTCCTACCTGCCAAAACAGGGTTTAGTGAGTGACATTCATCCTAAAGTATTCTAATGAAGTTGGTTTGGGTAGGTTCAGGCCATGTCCAAGAGAAGGGAAGAGATTCTTGACAGAAGGGGTAAGTCAGCAACGCCTCCTTACATGTTTTATTGTAGTATGTCTTCAGATCCTCTCCAGTCCCTTCCCAGTAGACCTTGTAAATGCTGTTAAATTTGAGCAACTGAAAACTTCTATCAGTTGAGAAAAGGTAGATCAAGTGCAGTACAGCAGAGCATGTCTAATACTCATCTTCTCTGAAACAAGCTGCAACACTACCAC
Organism: Rhynochetos jubatus; assembly: GCA_027574665.1. NCBI lineage: Eukaryota > Metazoa > Chordata > Aves > Eurypygiformes > Rhynochetidae > Rhynochetos > Rhynochetos jubatus. The sequence goes on along the minus strand of CM050672.1, from coordinate 1,024,869 downwards.
ATCTGTCCCATGTGCCTGATTTATGACCACTAAATTGGTTTATTAATTTCTTGAGATGTTTGTTCTGTATGGGTGTGTTGTTTGTTTTTTAAATGAAAGCATTATGGTATTAATGTGTGGAACGCATGGAATTGGCTCATTGATTCCAGTGTCTGCTTATTTTCATACTGTCATGGTTTAGCCCTGTCAGGCAATTAAGCACCACCAGTGGTCTACTACTATACCCCTCCACTCCCAGTGAGGAAGGGTCAGAGGAAAAACAAGGGAGGCTTGTAAAAGTTGAGATAAGAACTATGTAATTATATAAATGTAACTTATGGAGTTACTAACAATGCTCCTGCTAATAAGTAATTAAAAGAACAGAAAAATAGAACAAATGAAAGGGGATCTTGCCACCTGTGGACAGACACAACCAGGTTCCAGACAAGGCAGAAAAATAAATCCAAAAACCCTGAGGGGGGAAAAAAAAAAAACCCCAAAACAAAACAGAGGGAGAACCCCCCCCAATCAGCCTGGGAGCAGGGAGAAAAAAAACTTTCAACCCAGGACTCCTAGATCAATCGCTTGTTCTCCACTAATCACCCGCCCTGAGGTCCAAACAAAGACCTTGGTGCTGCGCTGCTGGCCATAACCTGGAAATGACCCTCCCACACCTTCCTGGTCTAGTCTGCCTTGCAAAAACCATGCACATTGCAAACTTCTCCCCCTGCCCCGCTGGCTCTGAGTGCTGGGGTGACATCAGCCACTCAGCTTGATGTATTATGGAGTGAAACAAAATGTTATAGATTGGCCTTAGGAGTGCAGCTTACTGTTGCCTGGGACTAGGACACATACCTTCTTTGAAATAAATTAAATTGGCATGTAGTGACAGGACAAAGGGTAACAGGTTTAAATTGAAAGTGGGTAGATTTAGATTAGATATGAGGAAGGAATTCCTCGCAGAGAGGGTGGGGAGGCCCTGGGACAGGTTGCCCAGAGAAGCTGTGGATGCCCCATCCCTGGAAGTGTTCAGAGCCAGGCTGGATGAGGCTTGGAGCAACCTGGTCTAGTGGAGGGTGTCCCTGCCCATGGCAGGGGGGTTGGAACTAGAACCCAAACCATCCCATGATTCTATGATTCTAAATTGCCATGATCTTTAATGTTTTTGAGGCATGTAGCTGTACGGAGTCATTGTTAATGCAATAATTAATGCACAGAAATATTAAATGCAAAGCAGATAACTCTAGGCAAAGAACTGGAGGGTGCAGTCCTAGGGGTACTTTGTGTATGTGTACTTAGTGTGTGCATTTGATAGTTACAAATCATACATTACTTTGCTGGAGGATTCTTGCCTCACTTGATGAGATCACCAGGTTACTAAAAGATTTCCCCCCCCGCCCTTAAGTATGTGTCCTCAGAAATACTTGGCTGTCTTCAGAGGCTCCTGTAGCAAATTCAACTAGCTAGGAAGCCCAAACATAAAAATACTCCTTCTCCCTCGTGCGTGTGCTCACTCTACCTGGTTTACAAGTACAGTGAGTGTTTGTGTCAGTATTAGTAGTGAGAACTTCTGTCAATGTCTTTCTGAAACGTTTTAGGGAATAAAAGTACAATAAAAAGTGATGGGTTTATGTCTAATTTTTTAAAAATAATGCTCAATGTGTTTTAGTCCCATTCTTTTACCTTATGATATAGAGATGATGTTTTTTAATGCTGCTTAACTCTTAGCTGGTGAATAAAGTGGGACTTAAACAGAATGTTACATATTATTCTTTCAAGTAGCACAGAAACAAATCACATGGCATAGTTCAACCTCGAACATTCCAACCATCTGGTTTCTTTCAGTAAGTTTTAGTTTCTTTTGGAATAGAATAAAGATTTTTGGATGTTTCTCTTCTAATTTTTGTTCAGGCTATGAATGAAATGAATGGGAAAGAGATAGAAGGGGAAGAAATTGAAATAGTGTTAGCAAAGCCACCGGATAAGAAAAGGAAAGAACGTCAAGCTGCCAGACAGGCCTCCAGAAGTACTGCGTAAGTGTTCATTCCTGTATTGTTGTAATACTGCAGAGTGAAGTTCTGCTGTAAGATATGAGCTAGTTTAGAAAAACCTGAATGGCTTTACTTTTTACCATGTTGTGTGTTGTTAATAAACAAGGGGAAATTTATGCTTTATTTTGGGAGACCTTTGAGGATAAGTAATTGCATGTTTCTTTTTCTTAATAGGTATGAAGACTATTATTACTACCCTCCACCTCGCATGCCACCTCCTATTAGAGGCAGAGGCCGTGGAGGGAGAGGTGGATATGGCTATCCCCCAGATTACTATGGCTATGAAGATTATTATGATGATTACTATGGTTATGACTATCATGACTACCGTGGTGGCTATGAAGATCCCTATTATGGCTATGATGATGGCTATGCTATAAGAGGAAGAGGAGGAGGAGGAAGGGGTGGGAGAGGTGCCCCTCCACCACCTAGGGGGCGGGGAGCACCACCACCAAGAGGTAGAGCTGGCTATTCACAGAGGGGGGCACCCATGGGACCGCCGAGAGGAGCCAGGGGTGGGAGAGGGGGTCCTGCACAGCAGCAGAGAGGACGTGGTGCTCGTGGAGCCAGGGGCAACCGTGGGGGCAACGTAGGAGGCAAGAGAAAGGCAGATGGGTACAACCAACCTGATTCCAAGCGCCGTCAGACCAACAACCAGCAGAACTGGGGCTCCCAACCCATCGCTCAACAGCCGCTTCAGCAAGGTGGTGACTATGCCGGTAACTATGGTTACAATAATGACAACCAGGAATTTTATCAGGATACTTATGGGCAACAGTGGAAGTAGACAAGTGAGGAGGGATTGAATATTGGAGACATAGAATTGGCTATAGCTCTACATCCTTCAACACAAAATTGGCTTAATGTTTCATCCTTCAGTAGCGATTGGCTGCCATTTGTATTGGGCTGAAGAATCACTCTATTGTGTATATACTCGAGTCTCTTAGTTTTCTTTTTTTCATAAACGCACTTGGACATTACTGGGCTTGCAGAATTCCTGAACTCCATATGGGGTTTCAATGCTTTTATCATTTTAGGCTTCATTTTAGCAGTTTAAAAGCAGGAATGGCACACTGTTCAATCATGATTTTGCAGAACCTCTGGTTTTGGACAGTTTACTTTTTTTGGATTTGGGATAGACTACATAGGAGTATGCTGTACATAAAAGTAAAAGCTAGTGCTTTGTCTTAGTAGTTTTAAGAAATTAAAACAAATTAAGTTTTCCTGTATTGAAAATAACATGATTGTATGTTTTGCATTCCTAGAAGTAGGTTAACTGTGTTTTTAAATTGTTATAACTTCACACCTTTTTGAAAATCTGCCCTACAAAATTTGTTTGGCTTAAAACGTCAAAGCCGTGGCAATTTGTTCCTTGATGTGATTGTATTTCCAATTTCTTGTTCATGTAAGATTTCAATAAAACTCAAAAATCTATTCAAAACATTACCTATTTCAAATTCAATTGTGTCCTAAAATATTATTTCATTGGTAATTCTTGCGAAAAACATTGTTTTCAAAGTATAACTGCCTATGTGAGTGATCAAATTCATATGCAAAATTTCTTGTGCTTTCCAACATGTAGCACTGTGGACATCAGACTGAAAGCTAGGAGCAATTACAGATAGCCCAAAGGGCACTCTTAGTTTAAATGCTGTTCAGTAATTTACCAGCATCTGATTTTGAAACTTTTTTTCTTTAAAAAGTGTTGAAATGTATCCAAACATTTACAGAGATCTGACTTAAATAGAGTCTTCTAATGTAATGTTGAGAAGGAAGCAGAGCCTACAATGGTGTTAATTTTGTTCCTTTTTATTATGTACTGTGGAGTTTCTCTAGAGGCTATTCTGTTAGGGTCCAGCTGTATTGTATTACTCACTGTACAGACACATAGGGAAATGGTTTTGATCTCAAGCATTTTAGTCTAAGATAATATTTGACTAGGAACGAGAATTGCAAATTAATTGCTGTGGCACAGTAGCTTCTTGCTACAGATTAACACAAACATACTCTCCATATTCTGGTTATTTCTTGACATTTTAATTTGATGTTCTGCCATGATGAACAATTTGCCTTAGAATTCTCATGCCTTGTAATAAAGGCTGTTTGAAGAAAAAAATCCCAAAAGTTTTGGGGGCATTACTAGCGATCTTACTGGGGTACGTGTTGCTTTGACCCTTGTCTTGGACATTGCAGATGTCAACTGTAACTGACAAGTCCTGACATTACTCTCCTGTTGCATCTGAGCCATTCTGTACCCCAATGAAGAACATTTGCTTCTCAAGAAAAGAGAGAAATAAACGGATTTAAACTTTTGCTAAAGAAAACTATTGCTGGGCCTCTAAATACCCAAATCAAATACATTGCTCATACTTGAATTACAGCATTCTAAACACAGACTATTTAGGATGTTAAGCTTCAGTGATCATACTCCTCCCTTTGTCTTCTATTCCTGTCTGGTGTCTCTCAAGTGTATTAGGTCAGTATGTGAATGGAAAGATGAGCTTTCCCATGGTTTATTGTTGTGGGTCTAGTGTGATTGCACGATTTGAGTTTTGACCTGAACTGAAGTGAGGATCTGGTTCTCAAAAATGAGTTTGCGCCTGTGTCAGGCTTTTCATTTCAAATTAATAGAATTGGTCATAAATAATTTAAAGTACGTTTTAAATTTAGTATGTTAGAGCCTTTTTTTTTTTTCTTCCCTCTCCCCAAAAAATTTCATAAAGTTAATGGGGCCAAATCCTGTCCTCTCTGCTCCTGACTTGAACAGTGAAGTCAGAGGGGTATTGCCTGGGTGTTTGTTTCAGACTTTTGTTTGTTAAGGATCTGGCTTGTAATTTTGTTTTAATATAAGGATTTGCTGTCCTATCAGTATGACTTTATAGTAATTATATAGCTTTTGTGGTGTTGAGCAGAACCCTGTAGTCCCAATAAGTATTTGCTTTTCAGTAAATATTGTAAAGGGGGATCTGATACAAGGGAGCTTTAAATTTTATTCTAACTAAGTACTCTCCATCCTGGAAGAAAGGTAGTGTTTACGTACTGCACATTTCAAGTGTTGGCTCAGGAGAGGTGAAGTGCCAGTGCATGCCTGTGGGGGGTGTGGGGAGGAACTGAAACACTTCAATTACAATGTTTACAAAACAACTGAGGCACAAAATGTTAAAATTGTCTTTCTCGAGAATTGTAAAGCTGCATTTTGTATTTACTTCTGCCCAAATCACCATTTATCCTAATATTTTTTTTAATATGAGAAATCATTTATAAATGAAAATTAAAATCAGTAAAAAAATATATTTACAATATATCCAAAGTTCTTTGATCTGCATGATTTATGGATACTCAGATTTGAGTTTGCATCAGTGCTTTGCTGAGTCCTTAAAGATAATGTGTACCAGTTACTTGACTACTAGTGTATACTGAACTTGAACTTAACAAAATTACTGAAAAAAAATCCTGAACAAAGATACTGTAGCACAGTGGAAAAATCTGCCATGACTGATACTCAAGGGAAGAATTTTGCACTATCTTCTCAGCACAATTTTGATATTTAGTAAAAAAATAAATTTTAAGTTACTTGTGCATCTGTTTTGATCATTTCTTTAGTATATCTTAGCACAAATCCTGGTATAGAATATGTTGAAAATGGATTTCAACTTGCAAACCAATATTAAACTTTTATGAGTGTCCTGCTGGCATTGGAGGAGGAGCCATGAAATGGGTTTTTAATCATTTGATCACTCATTTACAGCAGTTGCTTAAATGTCTGTATTGATAAGGTGTTTGACATAAAAGTAAGAAGTAGGTTGCCAGATTCCTAGCAATTCCAAAACCTGAGCAAAAGATATTTACAGCCGTTGTGTTATTATAGACTTACTTTCACATTATTAAGAAAATCAGTTAACTCAGCTTTTAATTTTATTAATTTATTAAAAATAGTCTCATTTTTTTAAAAAAATTAAAGGTTAAATTTTTTGTAGCAGTTGTTTATTTTCAGGGCTCAACTTCTGTAGTCTGATTATTAAAGAATGACAACCGTATTGCGTAAAACTTTTCAAAATAAACTCTTAAGTAGAAGATCACCACATGATTTTGGTGACTGTATAAAAACCTGACCACTTTTTGTCCCCTCTGAATTTGGACATGAAGCCCATTTCTGTATTTTGAACTACACAATAAAAAAAATACAGAAAGCACTCTTATTATAAGGCTACCAGAAAAACAAATGTGAAATACTGAGCAAAAAGGCTTAAACCTCTTAGTAAAACATGTTTGGCACCTAGACCCTAATGCAGATGTATTTTCAGCAAGACTTAATTGTTATCTATGTATGGTGGCCCATACATAGAATAGCAATGACCCTATCTTATAAATCTGTTATGAATAATTTTTGATAGCGCATGACTTGAGTTGGAGTACTTTTGTAGGATTACTTGTACAGTGAAGGTTTGCCAGATTGAATTCTGTTATTCACATGACCTAAAGGAGATCAGAGCCTTATAGAAAGAGTGTACCAAGTAGTCTACTGTTTTTCTTCTAATACATAAAGTTAGAGCTTCTGTTAACTTAGACTTTGAATGAAGTTGTTGTAGTCTATTGGCTTAAAATGTCTTTTGAAACGCAGGGTGGCTAAGTTGAGTGTGTATTGGTTGATAAAATGTGTAGAGTAGGGGGAAACAAATCATTTGTGGTAAAGGGAAAACTTAAGGTTTTGTTCTCATTCAAACAAAATAGGGTGGATCTGCAATATTTGGTTATTGATCAGGAACTTTTGAAATTTTAGAACAGGAGAATTGCTCTGAAGAAATGTTTTAACAACTTGGAGGTTACCAGAAGCTCTGAAAGTTCAAAATATATTGCATCACATTTTCTGCTGTCCAGAAATCTGCAAAGTGTCAATTTTGTATTTTAACTCCTTCCTTTTACCTGACTATCAGGGAAGCGTGGTTGAGGCTGACCTGACATGTCATGATGTCGACTTGCTAGGTGGGGTTCGCAAGGGACATTAACCTTGGAGTTATCGGTAAGACAACTTTCTTTCTAATTTTCTTCAGTAAGATTGAAGGGCTGGGAGGGGGAGGAGGGAGGAGAAGAGCTCCACAGGCCTGATCACTGGAATATTGTTGAAAATCTGCCATTACCATGGAGAGATTCCAAGCACTGAAGGTAAAAGTTAAATTAATCCATGTCCAAGAGAAGCATGGCAACTGAAATCAGTTTGAAAATAAAGATGACTTGTGCTTTTAAAGAAAACTGGATGCTGTCTTAGGAATGCTGAAGCGTAAACAAGCAGTTGAACACTTGAAATTTTCCTCTAACTAAATCCAGGTATGGGTGTGGTTCCCCTTTCCCCCCACCCCATGAAAAGCAAAGAAGTTGCAGCACTTCTTCAAAGTCTAAGAATGCTGTTAAGAAATGTGTCCAAGTAGATCTCTGTAAAATAATAACATTGTATGTTGAAAGTAACAAAACTGGCATATGATGAGTTTGGATCATTTATCTATTGAACATGATAATGCTTAGAATATTAGAATATATTAATTGAGAGGGAATTGCTGTTAAACTGGGACAGTGGCAGTTGATTCAATTGTAAAACCACTGGATTTTAATAATCACCTTTTTTGTGTAGGGCATGATATGTTTATTCTAGACAAACAGCAAAAGCATAATAACAGATTTGCAAATTGAACTTGAAATACTTGGACATGTTGAATCATTCATGCCACCTGCTCACCTTGCACTTTTCCTCAGCCCGAAGTGTCAAGACCTTTCTTTTTTTTTTTTGATTGTACATTTATGCAGTACTTTGAAAGGAGCAGAGAAGTCGGAAAGAGCTTACTAGGCTGTAGGAGCATTCCAGGTTCAGTCATTCTTTATCATGGAACTGAATAACATGCCAGTTTTGACACCAACTACAGGAGAAATGTAACTGGTGAGTGGAGGTATTTTGTAAGGTTTTTTCAGATACAAAGTATTTGTTTAATTGCAGATAAACTTTGCTTGACATACCTCGATTTGAGAACAGTTTTGATCACACAAGTCATGAATGCTGTTTCACTTGAAAGGTCTTAAACAGAAATAAGAGGATCTTTTGTAACTCTGGATTTTCCAATCTGCATTATCTAATAAAGTTACTGATAATAAGCCTAGTAGGACTTGTTGAATGTGCTCAGATGGCCTGTCTTTTGGAAATGAAGACAATGACAAGGTTGTTAAAGGGGAAAAAAAAAACCCGCCCAAACCTGAGTGGGTTGACTTTTGCACGTGAAATTTGGAGATAAATGTAGGAATGCATAATGGGCTGTACTCCTCTCATGAAACAGAAACATCAGTCTCTTGTGAGGTTTATGAATTTAAAACACAACTTCCAAATGTGTTTCTGTGATCTGCCAAATTGCATTAAATGCAAACAGAGGAGTGAAGGGCAGGCCAAACTTGAAATCAGCCCTCCTTGCTTCAAGTGCAGCTTCACTTTTTTCCTTCCTTAGTACCAGTGAGAATGCAGGCTTCCTCATTAATTTTCCTCTTGAACTTTTTGTAGAACTTGTGCAAGTGTAGGATACACAATTACTTTCTCTTTTTTTACGTCTTTACAGCAGCCCCTGTGAGGTATATGTATTTCCGTTTTTATTTCAAGGAATGAGTATCCATTGCATCAGTACCTGTTTACATTGCATTAATCTCACATACCTTCAGATGTTTCAAATTTGTCACGGAGAAACTTCATACCCAGCTTTAATTTAAGAGGGGATGTGGTGTAAGGATTTATTTTGGTATAGGAAAGCAAGTCTAATTTTGGAGAGCATTCAGCTGCCTTAGGTCTCTACTGTTTAAATTCACTGTTTAAATTCACTGCTGTGCTGCTTTAACTTCTACAGAAACACTGCATCGGCTGATATTTCTGTGATTAAAAATAGTTCAAGTGCGTAATTGAAGATAGTAGTATAATGCAAGTATACTCAGGAAAACTGAATACATGTTGCACAGGCAGTAATTTGATGTTTCTTCTGTTCACTTTTTAAGTCATTCCTGGCTGCAGACTACTTTCTGAAAGAATTCTTTGAAATGTGTTCTAAGGTGCTGTGTCGAACCCTTCTTTAAGTAACCAGTTTTCAAAATTCAATATATTGAACCAGTGAGGTAGAGAATTATTGTAGCTCTTTTCTGGTAGTATGTATAGAACAAACACCTAAAAGGAGAAAACAAAGTGTTCTTAAGTTTCACATCTGTTTTATCAAGACCAGAGATCAAGACTTATTCTTGTGCACTTTCAGTCAAAGTCAATTGCCATTACAGATTTTTCTCCCCATTGTTCTGGGGAGAATAATCCCCAGTCAGTGGATTATTTTCCCAGTTAGTTACATTAATGTTTAGTGTATAAAATACAAAAACAACCAACCAAAAAAACCATAGAAAACCCCCACAAAATGCCATACAAGGAAAGCCAACATCACCATGCCCACAGCACACATCATATCGGGTGTCTTTGCCTTCTGTATTTGCAAGGGGGGAGAGTGATTTGCAGTAGTGGTCCTGCAGATAGGTGTTAGGCAGTCAGCTTTATGGAACACTCCACTAATGCAGCAGTTCAAGAACATACATACAACTTAACAACATACACTGGCAAGGATGGCTCTAGGAGGGCATTAAATCTGTGGACTCCTGTATGCAGAGGTTGCTGTATGCCTCTCCAGGAAGAGTAAAAGAACCATGAATTCTTTTCTCTATCTGTGTTTGCAAGCATGGCCATTTTTCAGATAGTTGGTAAATCTGTTTGTGCTGCAGTGGGGGTTCTGTTACCACATCTGAAGTGTACTTCAAGCTGTTGTAGAAAGATCAAAATTGGAAGACCTTCAGTAAGGTGTTCATGGAACTTGTGCTGGGAATCCAAAGATCTTGTACAATGCTAAAAATGAACCCTGAAAGATGGTGGCTAACTGGCATGCTTTAGGATTACAAGTCAATGTTCAAGAGGGTCAAAAGCTGGAGTAGTATACATCATAAAAGGGTCCTTAGCTAATGTAAGCACTATCATACTTTCTCCAAATAAAGTTGGAGTGGAGCAGTAAGCTTATAAGTAAGAACTGTCATGCTTACTCCATCGTGCTTACTCCAGAAAGTTGAGCACCCATCTTTTATTCAGCTTCTGTTTTCCAGTGGTTCTGTATTTAATGTAAAACTTCTGATGGACACAGCTTTATAGAAGACTCATAAGCATTTCTATGAAATACTTGCTTTTCTGTCCCACCCATATTCTTTCAGTTATTATTTGGGGATTTACTACAAAAATCCTGCAAATTAATAGCTAGTCAGTCTTTATGACATGTAGCTTTGATTTTTTTTTTTTTCAATTTCTGTGCCTTTACAGGATCATAATACATTACATCTAAGAAAGCAGTGGCTTTTTGGTGGGGTGTTGCAGAGCTGAACACATAGGTTAGAGGAAAAAATAAATCTCAGGTTGAAGAAGGAAATCCTTACCAGTGTTTCACAGTGAACTTGCTTGCTAGTGAAATTTCTCAGCTAGTTCTTATGTTCAGAGTGGTATTTGACCATCAGTGCTGTTATTCCTTGATGAAATGAAGTATACTTGCTGCTTGCAGTTCTTGCTACTCTGGTAGTGTACAAACCAGTGGGTACTAGTAGAGACATTAAATTTAAGGTTCCTGAGAAATGAGGATGCTTAAAGCCTTAATTGTAGTATTTCTAGTTTCTCTTTCCTACTCTTTCTTTACTACTGTCCCTTATTTGTTTGGAGGTATGCCTCTGTGTTTGCAGAGAGAAAGGAAAAAGTGTTATCTGTAGTATTTTGGATCTGTATAGCCCGCAAGCTACAGATACAAAGTTCATTTTTCAAGTTTTTTGAATGGACCTTGCTATTTTTCAAATGAGTGTTTGATGTGGTATGTAAAGGTCATAATACTGCAGGATTCTTTTCTTTAAATTTCTTTGGTATTGTTACCTTATCTACATTGAGGTATGAGATCTTGAGTTACTAATTTTGTCAGAATTTCTAGGTGATACATGTTAAACAGGAATATAGAAATGCTTATATTAGCTAATTTTGATTTTAATTTGCCCATAAAAATGCAAGTAAACATTCACTATTCCTTATCTCTGCAAAGCGTTAAAAACATACTCTCTTTAATGTTCCTTGTAAACATTAAATATTTCACAAGATGTTTCCAGCTGTGTAATTTCTCTAGTGGCAGTCCATAGAAAATAAAGATGGGGTTTTTCTGCCCTCTTATTAGTTTCTTGATTGACTCTTGGTTGTACAGTTTTTAGCCTTTTCTTTCATGTCAAATAGATGTCTTCAACTGTGTGCCTTATGAGTGTGTTCAAAAATATGTGCAGTGCAGCATGTGAAATTTAAAGTTCATAAATCTAGTTCACTAGGCCAGAGTAGCATATGTGTAGCACAGACTGCATCTTCCACATCGCAAGTCTCTTCACATGTCAGAGGCAGTTCCACAAGAATAGGTCTTTTCTCTTTCATTGGAAATAGCTTCAGAAATTCTTTTAGCAACTGAGCTGAGGTTTAAAATAGAAGGAGCTAAAGAACATCAAATGGCTGGCTGTATCAGTAGAAGTTGCTGAAATGAGATAGAAATGTGCAAGTACTTCAGTAGTTCAAAGTGATTGTTCTAGTATATAACTGTGTGGTGTGGGAGTGACAGTGTGTTTATACCCAGAGAAGAAAACCAATGCAGTTGTCCAGCTCTTAGTTGCTGTGATAGCTCCACTACTCTCTCAACCAAGAAATAGTAATAATGGATTTTAAAATTGAATTTGAATTTAAGAAATAAGTTACAAATCAGTGCTATTCTGTTACAGCACAAAGTTTAGTCTAGCATGGAGGGTGTTCAGTTCTGTGCTGGGAATCACCAGCCTTCACAGATGCAACACTTAAAATGTTTATTTCTTAACTTTACTACCTTTCACTTACTTGAACTTCTTACATTAATTTGGTGGTTTATGTTCTCTAGTTATATAAAACCCATAAATCTGAGTGCTTGGGATTGAGGTATAACAACATAGCTTTCCATGAAGACTTTTTTTCCATGGTGGAGACTTTTGACACACTGAGGAAAATTGCTTATTTTCTGGGAGCCTTGACTTGTTTGAACTGGCAAGTATAACTGAAAGCATGTCACTGCAAATGTGATTGAACACAAAGATTTTCTCCTGAGTTAGGCTTTGTTAGACAGTGCTGTTTGGGAGAATTGAGGTGAATTAGCTGGGAAAGATTTCTACAGAATACTTCTATAGAAAGACTAACCTTTGGAAAAACAGGGGAAAAGGAAAGTTGTACATTAGACCAGTATAACTAGTCATCTCCTTCATTAATGGAGTTTATGATCCCTTCTGAAGGTCTCTTAGAAGGGAAGGATGTAGTTTGTCTCAGAGGTATGTAACTTATTAGAGCTGGCTTGAGCAAATATTTTGTGTTTGAGTGCACACAGGTCTTTCTCATGAGCAAAACGGGACTTACTCATTTCTCACTAGCAGTGTGAAAGCCTCTTCCTATTACTTAAGAAGTGGCAGTAATCCTTAAATATACAAAATAATTAATATAGTGTCCAGCTCTTCTGGCTTGTTGTCCATAGTATCCAGTGCCATATTGCAGGAAGCTGCAAGGTGCATACAGTGTGCTCCAGAGAGCCATGAGTGGGAAGTTCCAGGAGACGTCCCAGAGGAGGATAGTAACAATTTTCTTTGTGATTCTACCACTCCTGTTCTGACATTTTCTTCCTCCAGCTGCACTTCTGTCTGGCATGAAGAGGACTTTGAGTAACTCAAGAAACTTGTGGTTTCTGAATAAACCTTCCCCTAATTAGCCAAGGTGGGAATATGGTGAATTCCAGCATATGACAAGTCTGTTTGCATTGTATTTTGATATTGTCACTGGAAGGGACCATAATGAAAGCAGCATGCATTGAGCTGTGAAACATATAGAGTCTTCAAGAATCCCAGTCTGTTACAATACAGAGAGAACAGTGGTTTCAAAAGTGAGTAAAACTACTTCACATGATTATTTCTGGAACATCACGTTCATCTCTTTAACCACCTATTTCCTTTCAAAGAGATTGCAGTGAGCAGCATTGTTTACGAATCTCATATACCAGCTGTGATCTTACATGAACAAGCTTGTTTCTCCCTGCATCTGTGCCCTTGTGTGTTAGTTTTTAAGGTGCACATCATAGATGTATACACTACACACTGGAATAAAACCTCTACAGCTGATGTATGTCCTGTCCTTCTGACACCATATATATGTGTTGATTAACCAGTATTAAGTGATGCAGCGTGGACAGCTGCACATTTGCTGTATGCGGTGTACCAAGAAAGAAATTGAGGACAGTGTGCCTAAAAAGGTGTTAAGTACAAGAGCTGGCTTACTAAAGTTGATAGAAGAACCTTATTATTTTAATATCCTTTTTTAGTACAACATATCACTTCTGGATCATTCCATGTAGTTGTACAAGTCCTTCCTTCCTGCTGGTCAGAGTGGGGCAGTTCATCCAGACTTCTTGTAGTTGGAGACCTGTTTATCTGAATAAATTTCAACAGCCAAGCATTGGAGTTTTTACTAAGTTTAGGAAATGGTCTTCGGTTCTGCTTTTTCCTCTGTTTTCTCATTCAGAACTCATTTGACCAGCAGAGTGGGAAAGAAGTTCTTTCAAATAGAGATTCGTATCTTCGTATCTCAGTATCTAATTGTGCAGTTTTACAGTTTAAGTCAGTACACTGTCAATGCAAGAAGCCGTCCTTTCTAATGCAGGTGTTTATTATGCTAGTGCTGCATTGTGGAACTCATCTAAGATAGTACTAACACTTCTGTTTTCTGGTTAGACTTCAGTGCAGGTTTTGTGTAGGGTTGAGAATGATAGCAGTGGAAGGGCTGGAATACTGCTTCTGGTGTACATCAGTAGAACTGTGGTCCCATGTAGATGTAGTAGGAGAATGACTCGTACAGTCTATTTCTTCTCACTGACTATAAAGTATGAAGCATGGTGGATCCTATCAATTACCATGTGACTAGCTGAATGGAAGATATTCACATGGTAGTCTGATTTTATAAACTGGGAGCATGTCGGTTACATCTCTGTGATGTTGCATGCGCCCCATCCCTGGAAACATTCAGGGTCAGGTTAGATGGGGCTCTGAGCAATGTGATCTATTTGAAGATGTCCCTGTTCATTGCAGGGAGGGAGGTCAGACTAGATGACCTTTAAAGAACCCCTCCAACCCAAACTAGTCTATGATTCTGTTTTTGTATTAAGGCAGAGAGGCATTCCTTACCAGAATGAGTAATTAAGGATGCCATAAAGAAATTTCCAGGAATTGCAGGAAGGCCAAGACAGTGAAATAGGTGAAATAGTTTCAGGTGTCCATCTTAAAGTAAAAAAAAGTAATGAAGAATAGTTCCTCAGCTAGGGACAACAGCTGGCATGTTCCTTCTTTGTAGGTTTTCCTTTGAGTTGAAAAAAAAAAAAAAAGAATCTGGTGGTAATCCCCATGCACAAAGCTAGGAAAAAAAAAAAATGGGATGCATATCCAGCAGGTACTGGCTCCTGTTTCTGCCAGCTGAAGATAGGGAGGAAAGCAAGGGATACAGATCTGTGTGGGTGGGGGAATTCCACCTAAAGGCTGGAAAGATGTCAGGATGTGGCTTACTTGTGTTACAGCATCTTTTTGAAGGATTGTATTCTGTAATTAGAGGGTAGTCTGCACACTGACTTGAATTTCCCTATAATGTATGTGAACGTGTTTGGACTGTGTGCTCCTGGAATCTTGCTTTCCCAATAGCATGCCCATCACAAAAACAGTAGACCTTTATTAGAGTGCTTCCACTTTTGAGATGTGTAAGTCAGGCAAGTAAAGTCATCTCAGATTTTTGAATCAAAAATGCATATGAAGTCACTGTAAAGGCTGGATTGCAGTAAAATTTCTAAAAGAATTTTGTGTGAGCCATTGAAGGACCACATGCAGTAACATCAAAGTTGCATTAAAAGAAATCTGATGTAGTCAGATGATATAGTCTCGGTTGTTTGTGTTCATAGCTCTTAGATTTTTCTAAATATCGTAACTGGGTATAAAGTGGCAGCAGTATTAGGATAGGGAGAAGAAAGCCTGACAAAGTTGCTTGGGTTTTTTTGAAGAAAGTAAGATCTGCTTTTTTTTCTTTAAGAGATTGCTTGTAGTGGAGTGTATCTTTCCATTTTAGTCTCTTCCTCTGCAGTTTGATTAGTTCCACTAGGAGGAGAGCACCCTCCTATCCTTTAAGGATACAGGGTAAACTACTTTACAAGTGTATGATAAAAATGATGAGAGTGACAGAACAGCTTTTTCCTGGTGTGAAATCTGAACTTTCAAAAATAACAAGTTGTCTTTAGACTTGGTAACCAGCAGAGGAGTAGCAAGTAATAATGCTAAATTATATCTATGCTCTCTTCTGTAGCTGTGTATGTTTGAGGTTGAGGTCCTACGAGTTTGAAATGCAAAAAAGTTGGTTTACATCTCTAACCATCATGTATTCCTTACAAACCTTCCACTAATGAGCAAATTAATGCAGGACAGACCACAAGGATGTTTTGTGTAACTTTTTTTCTCTACAAAAATGCATGTCTTTCAGATACTGAGCTGGGTCTGGCAATAGAGATGGTGAGCTTTGCTCTTGATGTAACAGGAATGAGGGGGGAGGCTACATAATTCATGTTGATTCCCTATTGACAGTTAGTGTGTTGGTGGGTGAAAATTAGATGATGGCGCCTGAATTTATGAATCCCCCATGCACTGAGGGACCGCAGTGTATAAATATGTAAGAGGACCTCCAGGAGGAAGTGTGGGACTGGCAAAGCCACATTGATCTCAAGTAGAGACAAGACTTTTTTGATGCACGGAGCCTTTGCTTGACTTAGCAGTAAATTGTTCCAAATTGAGACCCCAAAATCTGGCAAGAACACTCCCCCCATCAGACTTTAATACCAAAAAACTGGGAATGATTGCAGTTACTCAGAGAGATAGGATTGATTGATGAAAATGGTGGTTAAACATACATTTGCTTGTTATACTTGTGGTTCGGTATGGTTATAACAATTCAGCCAGTTCAGGTGTGTTACTACTGTCTGGAAAATGGTGTCTGATGGCAGAATGAGAGAAGAAAGCAAAAGCCTATGGCTCTGTAAAATGATTCTTTTTTTGTCAATTAGTTGTTTAAATAAAATAAGGTATTTTGGAAATTATAGTTGATTAAACAGCAGTCAGAAATTAGGCTCCAAAAAAGTTAAAATGTATTTTTATTTGTTTTCATCGGTATGCAAGTGCCTGGTCCCTTTTATCTACTAATAATGTTTAGCTTTCATTCTCATCTCTTCTCTTATAATACCTGAAGGATATGCATGATGCCATATGAATTGAGCTGGCCGGTAAGTTATCTGTCTTTATACCTCTAAAGAAGTTTGATTGGAGGCTTTTCTGAAAATACTGAATTCCTAGCACTTCATTTATGCCCAGTCTGGATATACAGCCTCTGTGGACATACCGGTATACTAAAATTGTGTCATAGTATCAAGTGAATTGGATCCTGGATATGCTTTTAAATTTATTAAAAACTTGCTAAATTAATGTTTGCCTGTGGGTGAATCCCAGCCAGCAGCACTGCTGTGGGTCATAGCCTGCAGGGAAGAGCTGCTCTTCACCTTCTGACTGATGCATCTGTCAACTGGTGTTTTGCAGAACAGTAAACTTCTTGTGCTGCTCTTCTTGTGCTGGATACCATGCTCTTAAACTTCCTTGAATAATGCCTGTAATAATAAAGCTATACTTCACTACTTGAATCTTGCATAATTTTAGGCCAGTGCTTTTTGAATTGAAATGGCTCAGGCAAACCTTTGCTTTGAAATATTTGTAATTGCTTCTTACAGTTTTGCACACAAATTTCAGCTGTATCCTGATTTAAGAAATTTTGGCATTCCAGTAGGTGGCTCTTCAGTGTCCCTTTTGCATCCCACACTGGGGGCAGGTGTCAGGGGGAAGAAAAGAAAAAGTGACTGAGAAGTAGAGAAATGGAACGGAAGATTATAGAACTCTAGTGTCTTTTCAATATGTATTGTTGTATTTTTAAAATATTTTTCCTTTTATAAGTGTTTTCTAGATTTCTTAGACTTAGGTTCTGCCCTTCTCAATCTCTTGTGGTTCATCGTGCACTCCAGTCAGCACTCTGACAGAAGGCTTGACTCATTTACCTTACAGTGTAGAAATGGTTATCCTAGTAAACATTAAAAAAAAAAAAAAAAAAGGAACTGAATGATATTTCACTTTTCCCTGGGTTTCTATACTTCTAAACTGAAGTGTTTTAAAAGCTTGCTTTTAATTAGCTTTTAGTGAAGGTGAGTATTTGTGTAACTGTCCATTATATTTGCCTGAAAACACATTTTTGGCTGTCACCTGATCATCTCAGTGCCTTCTGAGATATCTGCTGCTCTGCAAGGCTCACATGGAATATCTATGAGACTTAGTAGTAACAGGTGACAGGAGAGGCAGAGCAGAATGACAATTAATTGTCAGAAATGGAGTTTAGTGTCTGCTTTTTTTAGCACATGAGTTGGGCTGAGGGAAGGAGGATTGAAAAGAATAGTTAGGGTATTTTGTTCATTGATATCTTATGAAGAACTGCACAGCACTCCCCATCTTCTGGATAGAGAAGGGCAGACCATTGGGAACGGAAGATTGGTGCAACCAATTCTGGTGCACCACTGGTGCAACTTTTCTTTGCTAGCCTTAGTGGCCCTTGCAATGCTAAGTTTTGCTTTTCCAGCTTGTTTGTAGTACTGATGCTTTGCCAGTATTACAGATGGTAGGTAATAGCGTGTTCTTCAAAACAACAACCACCAAAAGAAAACATACAACCACCACCACCTCCCAATACCTAGAAGTTTGAAAAGATGAAATTTCATCAATAAAGGTGTTACTGTGGATGTCCTAGGGAGCTGGGGCAGATATCGCTGAGGGGGCCTGCAGGGAGCCATTGAGGTCCTGAACTGAGCTGACCATGCCGGATTATCATGATTCAGGTCCTGTAGAGCAGTATTACATCAGGACATTCGCAAAAGTGTCCCAGCTGTTTGCAGAGTGAGTGTAACTTGGAAAGTAGCATGGTCGTTTTGATCTTGTGCTTGATTGCAGAAGCCTGGACCTGAGGTGGCTCGACCTCTCTCTGCAGCTTCTCCACCTTATGGCCCTGTAGATGTGCATCCTTTCCAGTTTCTCTCAAGAGCCTGGTGAGACAAAAAGTCTTGCCAAAACCCATACAAAAAGTGCATCTTTGCTTGCGGCTTTTCAGCTCTTGGTATGTTTTGCCATGGAGGTCTGTGCTTTGTGCTAGCTCTTTGTGTGGGACCCTAGTCATGATGACTTCTCAGAACTTGGTCTTTCAGCCTCCTACCCATCTTATGTTTATAATAAATAAAATCTTTTCAGTGCTCTTGTTGTTTTGCTGGGTTTTCATCCATGGATAGCAGCAGGAACTCCTGAGTAAGAGCCTTGGTTAATGCCTGAGGTGTGGTACCAGTAGGTAACATTTGAGGTGATGCTGCTTCATTGACTACATACCTTCCTGGTCTGTTGAGGTCTTCCCACCTCTGCAGTGCAATTATCCTAGCGTTGCTGAATGCCAGCTTGGAAGAATTTCCATTTTCCAGAACAGTACAAGAGGAAGGAGAAAATATGAAATCAAGCCTTTATTGCCTCTGGAGTTTTGCTCTCTTCTCAGTCTTGTGCATGGCAATCTGCTTTTTCATGCAAATTGCAGTTCTTCTGATCCAAGAGTTTAGTGAGGTCCAGAATTCAGCTTAGTTTGAGTGAGCTTTAGAGCTTTATACCTACACACGGACAGCAGAAACCCATCAAGTGTTGTTATTTCTTGGAACAGTTAATTTGTTGGTTAGATCGATTTGAGGTGAGCATTTTTCTAGATCCCTTGATCTTTCATCTCTGGCTGACGCTGGATCATCAGTTTGGATTGATGTATGTCTCTTGATCTCTTTAGAGTTCAAGAAATGAAGATCTCTTTCATTCCTTCTTCGGTGAAATAGGATGTTGTGGTCACAGCTGTCAGGTAGCTATTGAATCTTAAAATTCATAGTTTCTCCAGAATTGGTGGTCATTCTGTATTCACTGCTTTTGGACATTAGGCTTAGAAGATGCTCTCTCGGGGAGTGTGGTAGTACCCTGCCACATTTTGCATTTTATTTTGTCTGCAGAATATTCAGCTTAATCTGTCTTTGACCGAACATTTTCTCTCTCCTAATGGGCAGGATGGAAAAAAAAAAAATTATATGTCCCAGAGCAGTTGGGATTTTCTTTTTATTCTACATGCTTAGAAGAAGTTTCCAATGTATGGTAGGAACAAGAGTTAAAAAGAAGAAAGCCTTACCACTGAAGATGAGGAACTTGGATATTTATTACTTATGCTGAACCAAGCCTCAGACAAACTGGTGTTCAAATAATAAAGTGTAAAAATAGCTTAAATCAGCTCTGGCAGCATGCCACATCTTAGTGAGCTGAAGCAGTAACTCAGGTAACGGTTGCCTACCTTCGGCTTTCCAGATTCAGTCCTAAGTTTTAGTTTGTAGGCAATAGTACAGATGCAAAGAGTTATAGCTTATTTTGAAAAAACAATCAGGACTGTCCCAAGTATACCTCAGTAATTCAGGATATTTGATAGCATGTAAAACAGATTACTTGCTTCATTTCACTTACCTTTGTCTTTGTGTTCCCAGGGATGCAGGAGCATAATGTAACCCACCTCTGTTTAACTGCAGTTTCTTTAAACTACATGTGTAGAGGGCAGCAGAACCTTTCCTGAGGTTGTGAGGTCTGTTTTATTGATGTTATTTGTAATAAAGAGAAATCTTGTTCACTGCTCTTGTATTTTAAATGCCAGCTTCGTCTTTTCCTTGGGATAGGGTTAGAGGATGTGTGCTCTGTTATTGACAACTTTCTCCTTTTTGACATGTAATTATTTCTACTCTCGTCTGTTTTTAGATTATGAAGGATAAACACTGTTGGACTTGCAGTGGGAACACAGATGGCAGGTATTTGTATCTAGTCCCAGTGGTCTGATGCATTTGGGGAAAGCTTAGGTGCCATGAGTCTCTTGGCCATGTTTTTTTCTGTTCTCATTTTATTAATTTCAGCCTTGATATAGATGTTTGACTTTATAGCATATCCATGAGCTGCGCTGCAACAGAGAAGGTAAGTTTAAAGGTGTGAGAGGGAGGGGGTAGACAACCAAGCCCTCAGTAGTTAATCTGGTTTTTTCCTGATGCAGTACTTAAAGTTCTGTGGACAGATGTTGGATTGATCAGATGGCTGCTGAAACCATAACAATGTCAAGAAACAGGGCATGTTTTTAGCATTGGGGAGGAAAAGGGATCAGTTTGAGAATTAGATTGTTAGCCCTTCCTGAAGTGATTTTTGTCCTTTGAGAAACAGACCCAGATCAAAGTCAGCAATCTGTCAGTGAGGTATTTTTTCTGTTCGTTTTCCTGATTAAGAATTAGGGTCTGTGTAGAGCTTGTTGCTAGGAATGATGAAGTTGACCATGCTCATTTCTCTGCTCGTGAGTTCAGCTGAGTATTGCACTCTGGTCAATGATGGGGGACTGATGGTTGCTATTAGCTGTGCATTAAAGACAAGAATTCCAGGGTTTGACCAGTTTTAGGTCATGTTTGTTCTGAAGCCTAATTGAAGCTAATATATATCTCGACTCTCTGATTTGGGTTATAAATGACCTGTCTGTGAATCTTGTTTTGACAGATAATTAAGTCTCTGGATTTCTTCCTTAGGTAACTAAGCAAATAGTCTCAGATATGCTTTCCTAGGTAGAACCGTGTGTTGACAACAAGGTTTTATTATTTGTGGGGAAAAATGTAGTATAAGAATTTGAAATCTAGATTACCTTAAATTAAAATAAAGAAATAAATGATTTTTTTTGTATACAGTATCTTAGTGCCACAGCTTGGAAGAATGATGTAGAAATTCTTGAATAACAGTCTTGTTTTTACTATCATTAAAATAATGCATACAATCTGTACTTCTGCAGTTAATGTAAAACATACAGAGAATCACCCCAGCATCTGCCTGTAATGGCAAGCAATCGAAGCAGTGACTTACCTGCATGAGCTGTTTCAGGTAGGTGTGTTCCATGTATTTGCAGTCTTCTCTCTTGTTCTGTGCAGCATAGTAGAAACTATATGTGCCTTGTATAATTTGTTTCCTACCCGGTCCTCTTGTAATGTCCAGTTTTTCTAATAAACATCTTTTGAAGTCATTGCTTTGTGGCTGTTTTCCAAGGGTCTCAGTGTTCTCATGTTGCTTGTCCTCAGTGACGTATTCTCTTTGGATTATGTAGGGAAGAGGAGAAGAGAAACTCATAATAGCTTTCTTTTGGTGGGAACTTTCTTTAAGTGGCCCAGGTCAAAATGTATGATCTTTGCTAACAGTTTCTCTGTGTTGAGTATTTTCTTGGAGTGTCCTGATGCTTCAGATCAGACAGAAAACAGTTTTAAGCAAACCTGATGAAACTTCTCATTAAGCAAAGTTCTGAATGTTTGTTTGGAAAATGCTGATGAAACAACTTGGAAGTTGTAATCTTGTGATTTTACTCCTGTGAAGTGCCAAGTTCTGCAGGAAATTTCAGGCAGGAAATTCTAGGCAGAGTTACCTCACACTTACATGAATACCAAAGACTTGGCTTTATCCTGGCTTGTTTGTTTTTGTTTCAGGGGAGTACTGGGAAGAGAGCAGAATGCGCCCAGTGATCTTTAATGTGCAGTACAGTATTGTGTTTGCAATATTCCTCCATTTGATTGTTACCAGGTGGTAGGGGGAAGGTAGCCTGTGTGCCTACATAGATACGTTTTCAAGAGGTGAGAATTTGTGTGAGTGCATGTGTGTGTTTACTTAAAAATCCCTTTCTTCTATAAAAGTATCTTGGCATGTCGTGTAGTTCAGTTTGGCTTTGTTTTTCGTTTCAGCTGTGTAGACATTACCAGAATCACTCAGAAAGACACTTTTTTTTTTTTCCATGCTTAATCCTTTTTACATGCAGCATTGTGCTAGTCTTGCTGAGCAGCAGGCATGAGTGTTTCCTAAAAACAACTACTGCAGATGTGTAAGTTCAGGAGCTGGCATGACATTATTTTGGAGACTTGAAGTTAATCCTGTAACAAACATGTTTGGCAGATTAGAAATGAAAATTAAAAAATTCAGAAGTTTGTCTTTGATTTAACCCTCTTCAAACACATAAAACCTTCTCAAATACTTTGATTTGGCATTGTAGCGTTAGTGGTGTGTGTGCAGTCCTCTGCAGCTCTGGGTTCATAACTGTTGTGTTTTGTGGGCAGGCAGTTCACTCCCTGGGAAGATGAGGGTGTGATGTTGCATCACAATTCAGTGAATGTCTCTTGTTACGGGGAAAAAATTTAGGTTAAATATTGTAGGTTTACCACCCTGTGAATAACAGCATTTTGCTTTTATGGGCTGAGAGGGGAAACACTTCTCAACCAGGACTGGCCTGGAGGAATCATTAGCTGCTTACAGATGAGGAGCCATCCACTGCCCTTTGGATCCACAAGAACATGAATAAACATACTTTATGTTTGTGTTTGATTGTGTGAATTCCTGCTTTTTGTAAAGGGACCTGTGAATTAGAAATAAATCTTGTGTACATTGTGTTCTGGGGAGAGGAGAGGGCTGAGAGGATACTTCTATGTGCCCATCCTCTGATTGTTCTCTTGGTTGAAGAACAACGATACTGTTGTGATGCAGTAAACTATCAACTAGACGGGAATAGCTCTTGTCATTGCAGACCTTGGCTGATGGTGCTACTTCAGTTTCTGCTACACTTTGAGGAATGAGATGGTAAAGCAGGTAGTGAAACAAGGTGTTACACAATAATAAGGATTGCTGAGATACTGCAAGGAGAACATTGTTCTCCTCAGATCTGTTGTTCCTTGCACTCTTAGGTGGGATTGACATTAAAACTGAAGATACATATTTAAACATGTTAGGCGCTTTTGTCTTGCTTTTCTTCAGCTTAGTGTGTGTGTAGCTGGATAAATCTAGCTCAGTCTGTGAGCATATCCAGGCTGTGATCCTCCATACTTGCTCTGGGACACTCTAGTTTAACCCGTGTCCCTCTGAAGTGGTAAAGCCAAACACTTATCAGGAAACTGACATGGTTTATTTAAAGGGCTTTAAGGTAGGAATTAATCTTTTCTGGGAACTTGTTCCCAGTTTGCAAACTGCTTTGAAAGTGGTAATGAGTAACAACCAGTTGTATTGGAGTATGAATTTGTTAGACTTTATATAGGGAAGGTACATACAGTGCAAACCCCCCAACCCTTGATTTGATACTGGACAGGCTTTAAGGTGTATGATCTCAGTATTTCATTCCACACATGACAATTCAACATTATTGGTCGTAGGCAAAATTCTTCATGCTATGGAGCTCTCACATTTTAAAAAATCACACATATTTCTTGCAGCTCTTTACAGATCTTTTTATTTTCACCTGCTGGATTTCAAATCAAAATTTGGAGGTTTTTTTCATATTCTGACTTGCACATTTATCTAGCTTAAATGCACATAGGTGAGGGCAGATGCACTAGGGATGTGCTTAAAGAAACATGGGCTAACTGATCACTTTCCAGACACTCATTGATATTGCAAAGGCTGAACCATTCCTTTCATAACTTTTAACTGAGAAAACACACAAAGACTGATATTTGAATTTTCTCTTCAGAAGGAAAGCCAGAAAAAATTGCAGTACACTCAACTGTGAAAAATAACGTGAAAATCTCACCGTTGTAAGCTGACAGGGTGCGTCCAGCCTGTTTCCAGGGTTTGTAACAGGGATTGTACTGAGAGTCATGGTGCAGTGGTGGGGATGCTTCTTGTGCCAAAACCAACTGTTTGCAGTCAAACTAGCAGCAGCATTGATGATAATGTCTGAGATTTTGGGTTCCTGGCCATGCCCTTCATCTAGGAGGGGCTTTGCAATGAATTTGGACAGTTCTTCAGTATAAGTTTACCTGAAGGGGCCGACAAGGAAGCTGGAGAGGGACTTTTTACAGAGGCATGTTGTAATAGGACAAGGGGTTGTGGCTTTAAAGTGAAGGAGGGTAGATTTAGGTTGGATATCAAGAAGAAATTCTTCATGGAGGGAGTGGTGAGGCACTGAGACAGGTTGCCCAGAGAAGCTGTGGATGCCCCATCCCTGGAAGTGTTCAAGGCCAGGCTGGATGAGGCTTGGAGCAACCTGGTCAAGTGGAAGGTGTCCCTGCCCATGGCAGGGGGTGGGACTAGGTGGTCTTTAAGGTCCCTTCCAAACCATTCTATGAAATGTGTTACTAATGCTTTTTCCTGGTCTCTGCTGCTGTTAACTTCACTGAACATATTCTGCATGAACTGGTGCTGCCAGCAGCCCAGGTTGCTGCGAGTAGTTAATGTTGGTGCCACTGATCTGTCTATACAGTTGTGGAAACTGAGCTCGGAGAACAATCTCTTATCAGGATCACTACAAAAAGAGCTTGTTGCTGGATCACCACGGCCTCATGGTTTTATGGGGGAGGTAGTGCAAAGTTAAATACCGTGGATGGTGTGGGAGAACCTGAACCACCTAAAACTGATATGAAAAGGTTAAACTAAAGTTGGTGGTAATGATTGTTTTCCTGTTGATAGAGTCATGAACAGTCAGTTGTGACATGATGATCTAATTTAAATGTGTGCCACATGATCACTCCCAGTGCTCCAAAAATTCATGCTTGGTTGCTGCTTTAGAATTCCCTGTTTCCACTTCTTGATTTCTGCTGCTTTTTCCTGTACTTCCTACCTGTGCAGCTTACTTTTGCCTTGCACATAGTTCAGTCACAGTACTAAGTACCTTTTCTTCTGTGGATCTCCTTGGGTCTAGACCTGCATCATCCTAAATGGCTTCAAGTTAGCTACAAACCAAACAGGTTCATTGCTCTTTATTGCACTCAGTGTACGGTTTGTTGTTAGAGTAACCTTCGTGATGAACTGGAAGCTGATCTCTGGTAACATCCAAATATTGGCAGAATAAACACAGGTGCAGAGAGGTGGCTATGTGCATGTGTGGTTGTGTGCGTCGGTGCATGCACATCCGTGATCCACCAGTGCTGGTTAGAAACTGAAATGTACATCCTAGTTTTGAACTTCAGTGAGCTCCCATTATCCCCTTTGTGAAACCATCTGCATCTGTGTGACAGCTCCTCTACCTGAGTATTGTCTGCTGTGATGATCTATCCTCTTACCTGTCTCATGGCTGCCATAATTGACTTCCATATTTAAGTTCTTCTGCCCAGCTTCATCCTACACCAAAACTTGCAGTGCCTTCAAGGGAGAAGGTCTTCACGCTGAAATTCTGTGAAAACTTCTAATTCCTGTGCCGTGGCTGCTTTGGCTGGGACCCTGTGGCTCTTCCTGCCCCTTGCTCTTCCCCTCTCCAGCCTGAGGGTTCCCTTGCTCCTCCTACCCCTGTGCAAATAGGAGTTACCTGCTATGCATCAGAAAGTTTCTCAAATCAGATTAAAAATCTTAAGGCATCTTGACTGCATTAAAATACTTGGGGTTTCAAGATTTAAACGTGCAATTGCCTTCATCTTCCTTGTGCAGCTTGAGAATTATTTTCATGTGTCCTGTGTACCTGTACCTGCTGCTGTGTGGTGTTATGGTGCAGGGGGTCTGCTCCCTGGCCCATTGTGCAGGGCTCACAGCTGGGCTCCCTCATGAGTAGTGCTGGAGAGATCCACAACAGCCCAGGAGTAAACCTGGGCTGGGGCCAGAGCTCTGGTTTTCATCTTCCTTTATAGCTTATTAGCAAAAAAAAAAAGTGTTTTCCTGGGGGGTGGGAGGTACGGACCCTGGCCACAGCAGGCAGAGTGGAGAGTCGCAAAGTCACATGGCTGCTCTCTGATCTGCCTCTAAGAGATAACTATATTATATCCATATTTAGATATGATATGCATATGCTAAACCCAGAAAGTCTCTTGATCCAGACAAAGCCCAGCCCGGTGGCTGTGCCTGGAGAACTGGCCAAGCCAGGCCCTATGGGCAAGGACTCCTTTGCAAATACACTCCCCTTTGAATGGTGGTCTTGTTTTTCATGGCTTGGGCCGGATGGATGGTCTAGATGTACTTACATTTGCAGAAGCACTGGCCATAGTGTTCCCTCAGGATGAATACAAGGACCCATGTGTCATCACCTAAGACACCTAGGTCTGCCTGTGGGTGCTGGTCCAAATATAGCCTGTGAAGACCCTGCCAGACCTTTTTCCAAGGATCACCTTTCCTCAAAGGCTAGGCAGAGGCCAGCTGTTTCCAGCTGCAGGCTTTCATGGTACTCTTCCCCTTTTTGTTGTGGTTGTGCATCCAGTTGTGCACAGATGTGACTTCAGGAGGGCTTGGGGCTGGGATTGGGCTGCAGAAATTGCCCTCAGACACTTGGTGACCCCTGAGCTATAGGGTCCTGGCAGGAGAGAGTTGCCTGCAGGATATGTGCAGTGAAGATGCTGTGACCTGTACACACACAACTCCACTGCATGGCTGGTGGCAGGACACAACTGCATGTCCTCCAAGCAGGGGTGAGAGCCACTGATGAGGACCAAGTGGGGAGATTTTTCAAATGGGATCTGACTGTCTTGGCACATTCAGAAACCTCTGAGTAGAAGTCATTGCAGAGATCTGTCTGTCCCTTCAGAGATGCTGTTTTACTGAAGTGTGGCTTCAGTGTCTCTGTCATGGGAGAGGAGGAGCTCTGCTTCTCTCCTGGCTCTCTGGGGCAGAGGAGTTCATCCCTGTGCTGTCCTTGGCTTTTTGATTACAGGCTTGGAAGAAGGCACGCTCCTGCTTTGGGAGGTTTGTGTGAAATGGCCATGTGTCCTTGTGGTGCCATTCCTCAGGGACTGGTTTGGGCATGGCTGAGTTGGAAGTAGCTAAGTTTGGTACTGCTTCCCCAGGCCACCAAACTTTCCTGTGAGGAGAGAGTGAATAAAGCAGGTTGGACTTGCAGCCTTTGTTCCATACTTGCTGTCCCTGTGAAACCTGTTCAGAACTGTTGCAGCCAGCACATTTTGTAGATGTTGCCTAACTGTGACAAACATTCACCTAAGACAGTGGAACAAAAGAAATCCACCAATCTTGGCACGTTATAAAATCTTCTAGGAAGGGGAATGACTTTGGAAACTCCCTAGGAGATGCATATGGAAAAGCTGCTGTCTGCAGGGCTGCGCATCCTGCTGCTGTGGATGGTGACTGCTGTGAGGAGCCTGCAAAAAGCAACCCCATATTGCCATTGTGCTAGTACCAGTGGCTGGAGACCATGTCCAGGGGAAGGCACGAGCCCTGTCCTGTTGCAGCCATGGGGGCAGGGGACAAGATGCAACCAGCCCTTGAAGCTCTTGGTGACCATCAGGATACATGACGCTTCCTGCAAAAGCTCCTATGTCCTTGCAGCTTGTGGCAGTTATTATGCCCGCCGGTTCCTCTGTGAGAAGTCTGTGGCTTTCAGCACAACAAAGGTCAACTGGCTGCAGCTTTTGCTTTCAGTTACTAATTTCTGATATTTCATGGTAAATAAGGACCTGCAGTGAGGCCGACCGCAGCCTTGTTGCAGATGGCTGGACTGTGCTGCTGGCTGTAGGCAGCACCAGCTGGTTGGGGTTCATTGTAGGCACAACAGCCTGACTTTTTGCTTTTTAGTATAATTTTTAAATTTCTTTTTTCTATTGTACAGGGAAGTGGTAAAATAAAATATGGGCATTGTTCATGTTGACGTTTTTCTCTCTTCTGTTTGCGCCATCCAGGTAGTTTGAGGTGAAGTGAAATCAAAAGTGAGTTATAGGGAAAGTTCCTGACACATGGTAGTCTTACAATATTTCCTGTGTAGTCTTGACATATTCTGATAAAGCGCTGTGGTGTGGCATCCTGAAGAGTGTGATACAGAGGAGACTGCGTCTGAGAGAAGAGGACTTTGGTGATTTTGAGGTCTACAGAAATAAAAGTAGGACAAAGGCAAATGTGCGGAGCGAGGATAAAGATGGTCCCTTTGTGGGGAGATTTTCATCATCCTCAGTCTGGGATGTGTTGCCTTCCAGAGAGTCAGTTATGAAAGTGATTAGAAACCATAATTACCATGGAAAGGAAAAAAAAAAAAAAAAGAAAATCTGATTGGTCTTATTTGACCAACAGGGTTAAAAAGGTGAGATCTACTGGGTGCTGGTCTGGTGAATCTTGCCTGAACAGTCTCTAGCCTTCCCACTCATAGAGATTTTCAGGTGTGGGTAGTACCATTGGTATCGTTCCAATCTGAGGCTTTTTCAGGAGTACAGGTTGACTGGTGTCTAAAACTTTAGCCAGGGCATTGTGAACCATCGTGGGGGGATGTTTGTGTCCTTGTGGGAGTCTGTTAAATGTATATTGGATTCCTTTACACATGAAAGCAAACTGTGCTTTATCCTGCTCATGAAGATGAATCATGGAAAACATAGCCTTGACATCTAAAGCAGCCATCCACGAATGGGCAGCTTCTTGAATCAATGTCACTATTTCAGCAATATTCAGAACTGCGGCAGTTAAAGGGGCAGTGTTGGCATTTAACTGCTGATAGTCCAATTCTTCTCCCACCCCGTCAATTCCTGTGAGTGCCGCTGCAGGTAACAGATACTGAACATTGGTGATTTTGGAGGAGGTAATGGTAGGGATGTTTCTAACAGACTCAGTTTCATTGTGCCTGCTTTTCCCTCATTCAACGTAATTCAGTCCTCCCCCTCAAGAGGAACTCACCACACATATTCAGCTTCCATTTTGCCTGATCGCCTTGAATATTTCTCCTGTATTTTCATCAGTTCTGCTGGTGCCCACGGGACTGTAGGCACAGTAGCGTGTACCTCATCATCACTGTTGACAGCAGTTCCAGTTCTAACCAGAGGTCATAAAGGAATTAATTGGGATTCAAAATCAGGGATCCCTTCAACCTCATCATCATCACTGTTGGACCAGTCATCTCCAGCCTGTGTTTTGGAGTTTGGGTGACACTGTAACCTACGAATTTGCTGGACTGGAGCAGAAGGTGGTAGCTAATCTAATAGCCAATTTACCCTTTCCAATAGTTGTTTATGGAGTTATTTGAGATGGTTATTCTTGTTCAAAAGCTGATTATTTTCACTCACAAGTTTATTGTTTTCAATCATAAGTTTATCAACTCTGGTTCCCAATTGTTGTTCTGTCTCCCTCTCAAAGGCCAGTGATGACTTCAATACCTCATTTTCAGATTTCAGAGTTGAATATTCTGCAGCAGAAGTCCGACTGGGAGCAGAGGCTTCCTTAGCTGCTTCTTGTGCACAAGATAAACAGACGCCTAAAACCGCAGGGATAACGCCTTTACCTTTTCCCACTCTGCGCTTTTATGCAGCCTGACACGGATCAATGTGCTCGACCACTTCATGCTTCCAGAATTTTTAGGCCCACTCCTTCCCAGGTGAGGAAGAGGCACAGTCATATTTTTGCAGCAGCTTATCCATGGCAATCCTGCTGACTGTGCCAATTTTCTGTCACGTAAACAGGATATTTTGCCAGCATATAAACCCCCTTGCATTCCAGCTTGTTCTTAGATATCAGAGGGGCTGGGGGTGGCTAGGTTTAGATTTTGAGTGATATCCAGTTCGGCACTATTAGTCCGGCCGTGTTCAGTGTGACCGAACTATCACGATTCCAGATTGGCTAATGGCACACTGCACTCGCATCTAGTTGCGCATCGTGGTATCACGCAGCCAATAGAGAGCTGGCAGTGCCCGATAAGAGACCTCTGCGGCTGGCTACATAACAGCGCAGTTTATTAAAGTGACAGAAACACAGGTTCTTATGGATGGCTGGTGACTGCATCGTCAGCAAAGCACGTTCAAATATTGAGACTCTGGATTATACAGCGCACAGAATCTAGTCACATAAAACTACTTGAGTGATATAGCAGCATAAAATAACTCTATATAGAGATTTCTAGTTTCCTAGGAAAATGCTCAAGAGTTTAAATCTCACCCAAGGTGTCCCTATGGGCGGGGTGGGGAAGAGAGGCTCAGCCTGCTGACTGATCGCAGGAGTCAGGCAATCTGCAATGGTATCTTCCCTGACCTGTTCACAATGGTGTCTTCCCTGACATCCCCCTGTTCTTGAGCCATTTTTATATTATTTTCTGTCTTCAAGGTGGAGCTCAAGTGACTTCAGCCATACATACCTTTACCTTTGATTGGTGTAAAATTCTCTTGCTTTGCTTTTAAAGGTATAGATTAAGAAAATTCGAAGTGCACACGCAGTGCGGGGTAGTTGCACCTCAGAGGTGGGTAGCTTTTGGGATGGAGATGTGTTTTGGTATTATAATGACATTAGAATGAGCAAAGTTCACACAAAGGGCAGCATTTTATCAAAAACTGACAGACTGATTGCCCAAGGTGGCAAATATGTGGCTTATCAGTTCATAGCACCACTAAGTTCCCATCTCTGCGATGATTCACTGAACCTGGTCATGGAATCTTCACTCCACTCCACCCTCCTTGCTGCTGTGTAGGTAATACCGTTCAGGGAACCACCCTGGAGTGGATTCCTTGCATACCAGCTGCAACTGCACTCCAGCCTGAAAGCCCCTTCAGTACCATGCCTTTCCTTAATGTGGGAACAATGTCAGGCCTTTCATATAAGTTTAGTTTAAGTCACCCCCAGTAATTATTTCACAAGGACCCTTGCCACCTTCCCACTAATGCAGCTTCCTTCTACTCCTTAATGAGGATCCAGTCACCAGTTAGAATGTTATGGATTGCAAAATCCAGGGGAAGCTTTTGTGCCAGCTGAGCTTCCTTTTGGAGAGAGTTCACAAGACACAATATTCTGGCCACATATTGTTTTAGGTACATGTCACTTATTTTCACTTCTCCACTGGGTTGAGAACCAATGGAGTAGGGTATTCCATACATCAACTTGAAGGGGGATAATTTAATGTCCCCTCTAAGCCTAGCCTTTATTCTGGCCAGAGCTCGGAGCAACAGTCTTGTTCATTGCTTTGTAGTTTCCAAGAATAATTTTAAAAGATGTTTCTTACACCTTCCCCTGTAGATAACTTATTCCCCATATCTTATAAAATACCTTTTGTGCCCAGAACCAGTGTTGATATACAAAGCCAAAAACCGTTATCTAGAAATCATAACCTAATAAAGAAAGCATGTAACTCAAAATTACCAAGGCCAATGGGAGGGACTCAAACCCACAATCCTCCCAAAGGGCACTCAAACCCCTATACCACAACCCGTCCTTCCTTAGGTACCTTTACAGCCCAACCCTGTGGGGCTTTTGCCTTGCCATACAGGCAGGCAATCAACCGTTATTAGGTGCCTTTCCTTAGCCCAATCCTGTGGGGTTTTCACCACGACTTATGGACAGGCATTTCTAATTCCTAAAATTAAAGAATGCCTTTTACCTTTCCCAGGGGTCTTGCTTGAAGTTCTTTGGTCCGGCAATCGGCAATTCTCCCCAAGAATCCCTTGGTGCCAGCTGGAGGTCCTGCGATCCCATGGATCTGTCAACATTCAGAGGCCGTGTCCCGTCTGGGTTACCAAAACCATCAACAAAAATCGGGAAAAAAATCAACTCCTTAACACAAATGCAGTATTAAGAAGCAGGCATTCCTTACTGCGGCCAGGTGTGGAGGGAAGTCATCTCACCAACAACACACCCCTAACTTGTGCAGCATGCTGATCATACAGGATCTAGTGATGCATAGCAAACAGATTCTCATACATAGTTATATCAATTCCCGTGATTCATTTTCTTAATCCCTCCCTTTTCCAATCATGCTCATTTTGTCTTTAAATTGAGTCGAAGGGTTGCTTTTATGACCACCACAGACCACCGGGTCAAAAGAAAGACCCCTCAATGCACTTGACCCAAGGACTCTGGCCAACGCTACAATTTCAACATGGTTCAAGGCCCCTTCACAATATATCCTTGAGTGACAGGGCAGTAAATCAGCCGTACCAAACGGCCCAGCAGCAATACACAGGCAGGGACCTCACCCCTTAAATAGGATTCTGGTCAATGGCCACCACCGGCCCACGTGGCCCCAGCCTGGGACCCCAAAGGACCCCAAGCAGCTCTCAACAATATAAAATACTTTTTTTTCATTTGATTATTTTATCTGAAACATCCCATTTGATATCAGTATTGGGTCCTGAAGTCCTTGTAGTCCTTGTCCACAAGGGTAATGTGAGAAAAATATCAGAAGAAAGTATAGAGGAAGTAGAAGTGAGAGTACATGTCACACAGCAGATATGTTAACTAACAACATCTTCTTTTTAACCATAACATATCTAAGTCTGACTGATCTTACAAAACCAAAATGTGTCCCAGGCTGTGTTTGAGGACTTGCTTACGGCCCTGGGGAAACCAAAGAAGAAAGTCTACGTTGCAAACAAACATATTAAAGTAATAATTACAGGAGTAGTTAGCAAAATAAGTGCCCCAAAAATGAATTAACAGAGCGGTATACAGTCTGTCACTATTCCCGAGGTTGCAGCGATACAAAGCTGGTTGTTGTTGTAGATCGCAGCCCTTATGGTCAATTCTGAAGCTGCTGGCTATGCTACCCTGGCTTGCCAGAGTTGGGGTCTACATACGCAGCACGAAAATGGATTTCCATGCCCCTAGCCCAGAGTGCATGTGTGGTTTCATATTTGCCATATGAAATCACTATTTTAGCATTAAGGACATCAGTGAAGTCCTCCTCCTTTTCCCCACGTTTCAAACACCTTTGCCCTACACTACAGGCTGAGTGACAAACTTTCATTTTATGCCCCTGTCCATTAACATTCCTGTTCTTCTCTAGAGACAGAACAAAAGAGTCACTGGGTGGGGTTTTAATGCCACATTTTTTCTTTCTGCCACTCAGGGCAGGTTTCTTAAAGTGAAAAACATGTCACAGTACATAACTTCATCTTCTTTCCCATCTTAACATCAATTGCAACATGGTATTGTAATTCAAAGTTCCATCCTCTGGCCATTTTTCTCCATCTTCCAACTTGTATGATAGCCACCACTGATTACAATACTTGATTAGATTCTCCCGAGTAGCTGCTCTACCTGGGGGCCCATCAATCTGCCTCCAATGCTTCAAAATGCCTCCTAGAGGTGACTTTCTTAGAATTCCCCCTCCTTGAGAGGACCCTGTACCCATTTTCAAGAGGGTTTTAAACTGTAAACCTGAAATCAAAATTTCCATTCCCAGAATCCATGCTCACAAAAATTGCACCAGAAGGGGACCTGAACCCCTGACAAACTCATGGGTCCCTAAAGCTTTCACTTTAAGGGACTACCAGAAGGGGACTCAAACCCTTTAAGGGTCATTATAGCCCAACCCTGCTGGGTTTTTCACCCCGTCTGACGGGTAGGCTTACTCGTCAGATACCCAGAAGAAAACTTTACCATTGTTTCCTTAGTTATCTCTGGGGGATTCCTAAGATCCTCCCAGCTTTTTAGTATCTGACCTGAGAGACTCTCGGATGGTATTGTCAGACTCTTTCCCTCTCCATTTCTCCTTTTCTTTACTCTCATTATTTCCCATTTATAAATTCAGTAGTTTTAAGTAATTTGGCAGAAAGTAAATCCCCTTATGTTCCACCCTGTCCTCAGATATCAGAGGGGCTGGGTGCGGCTGGGTTTAAATTCTGAGTGATATCCAATTAATATACAAAAATCAGTACAATAAACCTAGATTTATACACCAGAGCAATAATCAAGACCGGATAATCATGTTCCAGTACAGCAAAGCATAAATTCCAAAGGACCAAATGATGACAGACCAGATGGAGACTCAAATCCCTTTCAACCCAGACGGTATCCAAACCTCCAAGATAGCTATCTAGAGGGGATTCAAGCTACTAAAATACCTCTGTAGCCCAACCCCACACAGCTTCTTGCTGCGTCTGATGGAGTGGCAACCAGAAAACCAGAACCTTTGTTTCCAGGCCCACTGCCTGTTACCAAAACCTGCAAGAGAGCGTCCTCCCTTGTACCAAACGAGCAAAGTGACCAGCCTGTAGATCCCCAATCTCCAGCTTACCATCTGGCATGGTTCTTTTCACCCCTCTTGACTGTCCCTAAGAACCTTTCCTTTGTTTCCAGGCCCACTGTTTGTTACCAAACTGGTTTCTAAGCCCACTGCCGATTTACTTACCCTTCCCCCTTCGGTCAGCCCTCGCGGACCCCCCTGATCTGTTACTCATCTGTCCCCAAACAGTCACGGGTACCCAATCAGTCATCCAGGGCTGGCAGATGTCGAAGGGGAGCTGATCACCTAAATACTGGTGAGATATGCTGTCAGTCCCGTCCGCCTACTGTGCCTGGAAGGTGGAAGGATCCCAGATGAGCCCCCATTTGTATGGAAAATCACGTTACCAGGAGTCAGCGTTCACAAAGGAGACAGAGGAGTCTTGTAAAAAAAAAACCCCAAAAACTTTATTTGAATAAAGGGAGAGTCCACGGGACATATTCCTGTGGGGTCTTTCAACTTACAGGGGGACGCAGCCCCCTTTTATCCTACTTTTCCTGGCTGCAAGAGACCCTCCTCGTTTCCCCATTGGCTGAGGTACTCTGAGTGTACAAACTGCCTGATCCGCCTGAGGCATTCAAGACGTTAATTTGACACATTCAAGTTATTCATGTAGTTTAGATATTCCAGATGTTCAGGTAGTTAACATATTCAAGGGATCATGTAGTTTCTTCCCTAAGATATTCTTCCTTATCTTAAGTCTGAGTTCACACAGGCTTCTTTTATTCCTTGTCTTGAGCCTGGGTGTGCACAGGCTACTTTTGTAAAGACACGAAACTGGTGTTCCTATCAAAAGTGACCGAGCTTCCACTGGGGAGACTCTTCCAGTGGTGGGCTGGGAAGTACCCTGAAGTCAGGCATCAACGTAGCACAGGTTCTGCTGCATCCAGAACCTGGAAGTTGCACTTAGACCCAGACTGAAGTACAAGCAGAAAAAGGACACGAGGAAGAGCCAGGATGGCGGGCGCAGGACTGGAGTGAGGAACACGCACCTTCAGTGTACCTTTATCAAGTGTGCTGTTGCAGAGCCATCAGTACAAACATGGAAGTGGGGCTTACTTGGCAGTCCATGTCCTCTGCATGGCACACATTCCCTTTTTTTGTGCCAGTCTTGGGGGGCCGCAGGAGGGCTTTATCAATTACCAAGGTATTTAAACTGTTAATCCTCATCTGAGGCAGGTGCTTGTAACTTGCCCTGGTGTATCTGATGTTGCTGTGCTGACTCTTGCTAATTGTTGCAATAGAAAGCTGACAGTTGTTGGGAGATAAAGGCATTGATGGAGTAGCATTAGCTGTGATTTCCTGCACTGGAGGAATGAAAGGGTAGTTGTGGAGAGGCAATTTCCTGCTGCTTATGGTGTAGAAATTGTTAGATATGCTTTAGGCAGCGAGAGTGTGAGGGATCAGCATGAGAATAGAGTTTATGTAGAATAGTTTATGTGGTTGTAGTTCAAAGGCAGCTGCTGGGATTGATTTAGGAGCAGGTGCCTCTGTGAGAGCCAGTGGGATGCAGGAGTCAGGTGAGGCTCTTAGGCAGAATCCCTAATTACAGGAGCTGTGATGCTTCATATTTAATGCCCTGTGCAAGTGGCTTATTCTTCATTGCAGATGCCAGAAGGAAACAGCTGAAAGCCTAGTGTTAAATGAGGATGCCAAAAAGTATGTTATATCAGACACCTGGTGTGAGGAAGTCACTCTGATGCTGGGATGCATGGTATACAGCAGAGATCTGCATTGTCAGTGTAGGAATGATGCCATGTCTTAAGGAAATGCTGAAGTCACATTTGTTAAATAAGTGGTTCAACAAATAACACAGGGCCCTGTTGGAATGAAGTTACAGGCCTAAAAGCTAAAGAAACAGTTCTAGAACTGGCTCAGGACATGGAGGGACGTTGGAAAGGCTGAAAGCAGGAAAAGGGGTAGCAAAAGAGACTGATTACCCCAGTAGAGATTGGGTGTGATGCTGAAGCTAAATTTAGGGATACCATGCACGACTGCTTTTTGGAGCAGAAAGTAGGGAACCCACAAGAGGACAACTGACTTTTGACATGTCCCAGTTAGTGCACAGTATTTGATTTGCTTGTATTTAATATGATTTTTGTGCAGGGGTAGTAGAATAACAGTCATCTGCAGTAGTGTTTGCTGAAAAATCAAAATTAAAAATCCTGTTAAAAATGTAAGCTGAAGGATAAAATACTTGCAGAAGGTGTGAAGCCTGTTTGAA
This sequence comes from Rhynochetos jubatus, assembly GCA_027574665.1. Classification (NCBI taxonomy): domain Eukaryota; kingdom Metazoa; phylum Chordata; class Aves; order Eurypygiformes; family Rhynochetidae; genus Rhynochetos; species Rhynochetos jubatus. Next base: position 988,439 of record CM050672.1, on the reverse strand, counting down.
GATAACGTAGTGAAGGCTTATATCTTTTTTTATGAAGGCCATGATGGCTACTCAGCAAGGCTAGAAAAGCTACTCGAAGTGAGAAGCTGTCAGAGTTAAAAGAGTGATCCTAATTTTACCCAGACAGAAGTGGGCTCTGAATAAGAGTAAAATGTTAGAAAATATTAGAAAAGCACTTAGAAAGTATACAAGACATATGTTTGCAATGCTGTGTAAATCCCTAGTCTGTCTATGTAGTGATGCTGCCTGCAGCTGCCCGTCTGTTTCAAGAAGGTAAACTAACCCTGGGAGGAGGTCAGAAAAGGGTAGTGAAGATAACAGAATTTATGGCATAACTAATATGAGAGAAGCAACTGAGCAGATCTCTTTGTTCAGAATAAGAGCTGGAGACATCAGAAGAAATTGGTAAATGCAAACCAAACCATAACTTGTCGTTCTCCCCTTGGCACACAGTGAAGCATGTAGACACGGTTATGTAAGGTATTCCAGATGGTAAGGGCTTACATGTTCTCGGAAACTGGTCTGAGAAGAAAAACCTCTTCAGCAGTAGTTACAAAGACAATGGTTGCAGCTCAGGAGCCCCTGAGTCACAGAACTGTAGAGGGGAAGGGTTTGTCAAGTAAGTGTCAGTAAATACTGCATTCATAATAGTGGCTGCATGAGCTGCTTTACAGAGGCAGAGGATGCTTTGACCCACATGTCATCCTGCAAGAACAATGTTCCTTGAAAACTCAACATAGCCAGTGGTGGTGGAGGAAGAAGGAGCCTGTGCAGCCGTGGGCCAGATGAGGACCTGGAGTGTGAGCTGTGAGGCCAGTCTCGGACACTTCCTCTTCCAGCTGATTCACAGATTCATAGAGTGTTAGGGGTTGGAAGGGACCTCTAGAGATCATCAAGTCCAACCCCCCTGCCAGAGCAGGATCACCTAGAGCAGATCACACAGGAACAAATCCAGGGCCTTTGGAAAGTCTCCAGAGAAGGAGACTCCACCACCTCTCTGGGCAGCCTGTTCCAGTGCTCTGACCCTCACAGTGAAGAAATGTTTCCTCATTGTCGTAGTTTGACGACAAGCCTGCTCTACCACCCCAGCCCCCCACCCCCCCACACCTCCTCCCGGTGAGGAAGGGTCAGAGGAACAAACCGAGGAAAAGCCCGTAGGAGTTGAGATAAGAACTATTTAATTATATAAATGAAATTTAGGGAGTTACTAACAATGCTAGTGCTAATGGGTAATTTAAGGAACAGAGGAAGAGGGTAGAACAAATGATACAGGATCCCACCCCAAGAATGGAAAAAAGGAAAGAAACCCCACCCGAAGGGAGCAAACCCTACACAAAACCACCCGGGGGGGGGGGGGGTGGGGGGGGGGGGGTGGGTGCGCGGCAGGGGGCCGAGAGAATAGAAGAGAGAAAAAAAATTTTCAAACCCCGACTCCCAGACCGATCTGCCCGGCAAGACGCTGGCTCTGCCCGGAGCACCAACCACTCGCCACGAGGCCCCCACAACAAACAAACCCCCAGCCCCCTCGGCCGGAAGCCCCCTCAGACCCTTCCCCTTCCCAGGGTCATGTCCAACCACAAGCCTTCCCACCCATATCCCCACCCCTTCCCCGCCGGTCCTGCAGTGCCGCGGGCCCAGGGCTGGCACTACCTATGCAGCTTGATGTGTTTTGAGGTGAAGCAAAACATAGACTAGCTGGTGCAAAGCTAAGACAGAGTCTTACCAGACTGCAGAGATGGTGCCTTGTGTGTGAACCTACTACTTACACAGCGGACATGCCAACACTCATATCCTGGTCTCTCAAACAGTAGCTTTAACTGGATGTTTTCCAAAATGTTTCTCCATCCCAGACATCTATAGCGTCATAGGAAGTTGGTTCAGACCTGACAATTCGGGTAACTTGGAAGTGTATTGTAACCACGCCATGTTAAATAATGCAACATACGGACAGCATGGAAGTTAATTTTTAAAAGGTTTGTGTTATGCACTAGTTACTGATTGCTTTCTCATCTGTGACATGTCCTCCAACCCTCTTCCTCTCTATGTTACTCAGATGCTATTATTTTATGGGGATTTCTTAGAAATGCTGGTACTTTCATGCTTTTTTTTCCCTGTAAATAATCACTGTTGATTTCTTTCTGCATTAAAAATAAGATTATTCCATAATTTTTCAACCAAGCCTGCACAGTGTCTTGGTTTCTTATGAGGGAACAGCCATTGAGTTAAATTATTGATGAAGGTAGCATTACTCCTGTTAGAAAGTGCCATGACATGTCTGGTAAATATGTCTGTGTTGCTTAGGAATTATATGGGGTTTCATCATACACCCACAGTTTTCAGTGTTCATCTGTGTTCTGGTTTTGACTGGGATAGAGATAATTTTCTTCCTAGTAGTTGGTACAGTGCTGTGTTTTGGATTTAGGATAAGAATAATGTTGACTGATAACACACTGATGTTTTAGTTGTTGCTAAGCAGTGCTTACACTAAGTCACGGACTTCCCAGCTTTTCATACAGCCCTGTCAGTGAGGAGGCTGGGGGTGCACAAGAAGCTGGGAGGGGACACAGCCAGGACAGCTCACCCAAACTGGCCATAGGGATATTCCATACTGTAAGATGTCATGCTGAACATATAAACTGGGGGAAGTTGGCCAGGGAGTGGTGGCCACTGCTCAGAGACTGGCTGGGCATCAGTGGGTGGTGAGCAATTGCATTGTGCATCACTTTCTATTCTATTCTATTCTATTCTATTCTATTCTATTCTATTCTATTCTATTCTATTCTATTCTATTCTATTCTATTCTATTCTATTCTATTCTATTCTATTCTATTCTATTCTATTCTATTCTATTCTATTCTTGCTGTTACTATCAGTATTAATAATTTCCCCTTCCTTTTCTGTCCTATTAAACTGTCTTTATCTCAACTTACGAGTGTTACCTTTTTCTGATTCTCTCCCCAGTCCCTTGAGGAGAGTGAGCTAACAGCTGTGTGGTGTTTAGCTGGCTGCTGGGTGTGCTGGGTTTAGTCCTGATTCTCAGATTGTGGTTTTCCTTGGGCTCTCTGGCTCTGACTCTCACTTCTTGGGACCTGGTTGTCTATCGGTCAGTGGGTGCTGAGCAACTGTATCATAATTGTATCATACTGTATCATATGTTTTATTTTCTATAATTTTAATTACTTATTAGTATTTGTATATATTAATTTATATTCAATTAGTAAATAGTTCTTATCTCAATTTTATGATCTTCCCTATTTCTTTTTCCTCCGATTCTCCCCTTCTGCTGGAGGAAGGGAGGGGGATTTGTGAGAGCGGCTTCGTGGTATTTTGCTAGCTGTAGTTAAACCATGACAGTCCTTTTTGGCACCCAACGTGGGGCTCGAAGGGTTGAGATAAGAACAGAGCTGATTACTGTGTATTAAAACAGATTGTGTGATAAGTATTTTTTTGGAGATGTTGTGGTGCTTGGTCAGCCCGTTAAGTTCTTGGCTCTTTAAGTTGTTCATAGAATGGTGGGATTTACTGCCTTGCGTGCTCCTTATGATACTGATCATGTATGCTCTGACCAGATTGAAGAGTCTGATTTGGCTGGTCTGTGTATTATTGATTTTGAAAATAAGCATGTATCTGTATGTAATACTGGCAGTGTTCTTGTGTTTTGTGTGCCATTTCATGGGTACTTTCACTAATTACACCTTTCCCACTTTCTCCTCTGGGACACAGCCTGTAGAGGAGAAATTATTCAGTGGGTTGGATGTGAAGGAATTATTCAGTTGGTCGGATGTGTGGAAATAATGCCAATTTTCCTCCTCTTCTCTCTGGCCAACGGCACACGTGTGAGTATTTGGGAAATTTTTCATGGTCTCGGGGTGACCTATGGTTAGTGATCAGCATGTATCTGAATGTTCTGATGTTGTTTATAGTTAAAGAAATGTTCAGGAACACTGCCCCATCTGCCACCAGTACTTGGGACAGAGGCAGGCCCCTCTGTGTCGGCTCTGCCCCCCCTGGCTATGTAATTGCTCACAAGTAGTCCACCCCCTGCACTGACTCCACCCCTGCTGCAACATCAACTCTCCTCAACAGACACTATGGCTCCATCTCCCACTGCAGCTCCACACACTGCAGGGTGCAATGCAGCCATGCAGACCCCTGTGTGGTATTGTCAGTGTCAACCGGCACCAGTGTTAGTTGCCCCAGTACAGAAAAAGAAATGGAAACGCAAATCAGGTCATCTGGTACAGGAGGAGGAGGAGGCAGCAGGGCTGTCCCAAAGCACAGATAGGAGGATAGAGATGTTAGATATATCTACAGTCACTGAGACAGAGGATGACGATGATGCTGGTTACACAGATGTAACTGCTTGAGCTTTATCTGTGCAGGAGCTCTGGGATATCCAGAGACTTTGGCCATTGTCAGAGTGAACACGGTGTACCTGGCTGCTCTGCTCCTGGGATAGTGGTGCCAGTAGCATCAAATTAGAGGGCAGAGAAGCCAAGCAGTTGGGGTCACTTGCTAGAGAGAGTGGCATTGACAAAGTGATTGGGAGGAAGACCCCAAATGTCAGCCTCTGGAGGTGACTCCTGACAAGTGTGAGGGAAAGGTATCCTTTTAAGGAAAGTGTGCCACATCACTCATGCAAATGGATCACTGTGCAGAAAGGTATCCTGTACCTGAGGGAACTAGCTGTGCTGGAGTTAGTTAATCATGACCCGAAGATGGCACTCATAGATCCAGATGAAGTTCACTGCACACGACCCATGTGGCGGAAATTAATACAGAATAGACTATCCTCATTAACCAGTGTATTTTCAATATTGACTTGGCAAAGGGATCTGGAACCGACAGTGGAGGCAGGGGTTCAACAATTACGGGAATATGAGGACACTACTTCTTCCCCCATACAGGCCTGTGTTTCTGCTGTAGAGAAACTGTCCAAGAAGCTTAAGCAACTCAGAAAGATGTTCCAATCCCCACCTGCACAAGCCAGTGTCTCAGCTATTTGGAGTAAGCGTTCCTCTACTCAAAGAAATATAAAAGCTATCCATCACACCGTACCCTGTGGTTTTACCTACATGACCATGGAGAGGACATGAGGAAGTGGGATGGAAAACCTACCTCACACTTAGAGGAATGATGTGCTGGGTTCAGTCAGGAAAGAGTTAACTCCCTTTACTGTAGTTGCTAAGAAGTTATGTTCCTGGATGCTGAGAGAAGTACTGATAAGTTCTTAGCTGGCGTGGGACTGTACTGAATTCAAGGTCTTTCTCCACTTCCGATGCTGCAGCTGACTCAAACTGACCAAGGAAGTATTTCATTCCATGGAAGGTCATGTTCTGGGTCTTGGGCGGGGAGGGGTCTGGTAGCCGTTACTCTCTCCCTTACTCCCTTGCTCCCTTACTTCCGGGCACTTGCTAACTCTCCCTGTGTTAGCTGCTTTGCTAACTCCTGTGCTGGCTCGTTTGTCAGGGAGTTGGTGGGTTGCTTAGTGTTACTGGTCGTGCTATCACTGATAGGGTTCACTCAGAATCTGCTGCAATAGCTCTCGGGCTCCAGCCCTCGGGCTGCAGCTCTCAGGCTGCAATCACTCTTGGGCTGCTGCTCTTGGGCTCTCTGGGTCTGACTTTCACTACTCAGCATCTGGGTGTGCGTTGGTCAGTGAATGGTGAGAAATTGTATCATATTGTATCATGTGTTTTATTTTCTATTATTTTAATTATTTATTATTAGTAGTATCTGTATATATTGATTTAGATTTAATTAGTAAATAGTTCTTATCTCAATTTTATGAGCTTCCTTGTTTCTTTTTCCTCCCAGTTCTTCCCCTCCACTTGAGGAATGGAGGGGGAATTTGGCTTTGTGGTATTTTGCTAGCCAGAGTAAACCACGACAAACGACTATGTGAACTGAAAGGGAGAAAACTCACAAGTAGGCATTCTTCCAGGAAAATTGTTGCTGCGGTATGGAAACGGGACCAGAGCAATAATTCATCCATCCAAGGCAAGAGTGATTGTGAATCATGTCACTTTTAGAAGGGCCCTGCCTCCAGCCAGTTGGAGGACAGGGACAAGCGTCTTTACTGGACTGTGTGGATTTGATGGCCTAGCACATCACAGCCACAGCAGTATAAGGCTCTAGTGGACACAGGTACACAGTGTACCCTCATGCCATCAAGCTATAAAGGGGTACAACCCATTAGTATTTCTGGTGTGACTGGGGGCTCCCAACAACTGACTGTGTTGGAGGCTGAAATAAGCCTGACTGGGAAGGAGTGGCAAAAGCACGCCATTGTGACTGGCTCAGATGCCCTGTGCATCCTTGGCATAGACTATCTGAGGAGAGGGTATTTTAAGGACCTGAAAGGGTACCAGTGGGCATTTGGTTTAGTTGCTATAGAGACTGTGGACATTGAGCAGCCATCTGCCTTGCCTGGTCTCTCACAGGACTGTTATGTTGTGGGATTGCTATATCGCACCAACTGAGATTCCTTGCTACCCATCCAGAAGCTGATTTGTCATCTGGAGAGCCAATGGGTGATCAGCAAGATCACCCTTTTACAGCCCCATCTGGCTAGTGCATAAGTCTAATGGAGAATGGAGATTGACAGTGGACTATCATGGTCTGAATTAAGTCTCACCGCCACTGAGTGCTGCTGTGTTGGACGTGCTGGAACTCCAGTACGAGCTGGAGTCAAAGGCAGTCAAGTGGTACACCACGATTGACATTGCTCATGCCTTTTTCTTCATTCCTTTGGTGGCAGAGCGCAGGCCACAGTTTGCTTTCACTTGGAGGGACATCCAATACACCTGGAATTGGCTGACCCAGGGGTGGAAGCACAGTCCTACCATCTGCCAGGGACTGATGCAGACCACACTGGAACAAGGTGCAGCTGCAGAACACCTGCAATACATTGATGACATCATTGTATGGGGTGACACAGCAGACGAAATTTTTGAGAAAGGGAAGGAGACCACCCAAATCCTCCTGAAAGCCGGTTTTGCCATAAAGCAAAATAAGGTCAAGGGACCTGCAGAAGAGATCCAGTTCGTAGGAGTAAAATGGCAAGATGGACGTGATCAACAAAATCACAGCTATGTCCCCACCAACGGGCAAAAAGGAAATTCAAGCTTTCCTAGGTGTTTTGGGTTTCTTGCGGATGCATATTCCAAATTACAGCCAAATTGTAAGCCTGCTCTATGCAGTGACCCGGAAGGAAAACGATTTCAAAGGGGGCCCTGAGCAGCGACAAGCCTTTGAACAGATCAAGCAGGAGGTTGTGCATGCAGTAGCCCTTGGACCAGTCTGGAGAGGGCCAGAGGTAAAGAATGTACTGTATACTGCAGCCGGGGAGAATGGCCCTACCTGGAGTCTCTGGAAAAAGGACTGCTCCTCCTGGCACCTCGACTGCCAGTGCTGGGTTGGATGTTCAAAGGAAGAGTCTCCTCTACACATAATGACACTGATGCTACATGGAGTAAATGGGTCGCACTGATCCCGCAACGATCCCGCATAGGGAGTCCCAGTTGCTCAGGAATCTTAGAAGTGATCATGGACTGGCCATAAGGCAAAGATTTTGGAATGTCACCAGAGGAGGAGGTGACACGGGCTGCAGAAGCCCCTTTGTACAACCAGTTGCTAGAAAATGAGAGGCTATATGGCTTGTTTACTGATGGGTCCTGCTGCACTCTAGGGAAACATCAGAAGTGGAAAGCTGCTGTGTGGAGTCCCACATGACAACTTGCAGAGACTGCTGAAGGACAAGGTGAATCGAGTCAGTTTGCAGAGGTAAAGCCCATCCAGCCCACCGCAGCTACGGTAAAGAGAGTTAACTCTTTTCTGCCTGAATCCAGCACATTCTCCACCCCTTATTTCATACCATTTACATCATGCTCAAGTCCCATACTCTCCACAAATTCCCACTAACCAGCTTCGCCTTTCCCATCCCATCCCAAACGGATATCATTCCTTTAGTCTATGAACCATATTGACAAAATGTCCATTAAAATGTCCATTAGTCCATGACTTCAGGTTCCATCAGGTGTGGGGATCACTCAGGACAGGAAAGGTGAAGTGTTGCGTGGGATCGTTGGGCACCAATGCCAGCTTAGGTCAGGTCACTGCTGCACTTCTGGCAAGGCTGGACCTTGTGTGCACTGGTAGCCCAGGAAGCCAGTCGTATCCTGGGCTGTATCAGAAGTGTGGCCAGAAGGTCGAGGGAGGGGATTCTTCCCCTCTACTCTGCTCTTTTAAGACCCCACCTGGAGTGCTGTGTCCAGCTGTGGAGCCCTCAGCATAAGAAGGATATCGACCAGTTGGAGTGAGTCCAGAGGAGGCCACAAAGATGATCAGAGGGCTGGAGCACCTCTCCTGTGAATAAAGGCTGAAAGAATTGGGTTTGTTCAGCCTGGAGAAGAGAAGGCTCCGGGGAGACCTTATAGCAGCCTTCCAGTACCTGAAGGGGGCTGTCGTGGTTTTAAAACGAGTCACTCTACCACTCCACCCCACACACACCTCAATCCCAGTGAGGAAGGGTCGGAGGAAAAACGAGGAAAAGCCCATAGGAGTTGAGATAAGAACTATTTAATTATATAAATGAAACTTAGGGACTTACTAACAATGCAAGTGCTAATAAGCAATTTAAGGAACAGGAAAAAAAATAGAACAAATGATACAGGATCTCAGCACACGTGGATGGACACAGCCAGATTCCGGGCAAGGCAGGAAAATAAATCCAAAAACCCTGAGAAAGGAAAAAGAAACCAAACCGAAGGGAGCAACCCCCCCCTCAATCAGCCCAGGAGCGAGAGCAGGGAGAGCAAAAGAAAAAACTTTCAAACCCCGACTCCTAGATCAATCTGCCTGACAAAAGACTCTGGCTTTGCGCTGAGCACTCAGCTCTCCATGGGGTCCCAACAACAAAGAAGCCCCCTGCCCCCCTGGCCAGAAGCCCCCTGGACCCTTCCCCCTTTCCGGGTCATGCCCAACTGTAACCCTTTCCATCCCCACCCCCACCCCTTCCCTGCCGGTCTTGCAGTGCCACGGGCACCGGGTTGGCACCACTTATTCAGCTTGATGTATTATGGCATGAAGCAAAATACAGACTAGCTGGTGCAAAATATAGACTAAGACACTATTCCACCCCTTTGCTTCACAATATTTACATCAAGCTCACATCCCACACTATTCCGTAAACTCTCATCAGCCCGTTCTCCCTTTCCCATCCCATCCCACACGGATATCATTCCCTCAGTCTATGGACCATCTTGGCAAAATCTCCATCAGTCCATGACTTCAGATTCCATCAGGTGTGGGGTCACTCAGGACAGGCAAAGGTGGAAGGATTGCGTGAGATCGTTGGGCGCTGAAGCCAGCTCAGGTCACGTCACTGCTGTGCTTCTGGCCAGGCTGGACCTCTGTAGGGTGGGGTGGTTTTCTGCCATAGCGGGTGCCTGTAACATAAATCTCAAAAACAGGGGTTAGTGGCAGCAATTCATGTCCCTCATACACTGTAATTTATGGGCTATTTTCTCCCAGAATCAAATCCCCCTGAGGCACACAGCAGACTTCCCCATCTTCTCTCACTACCCATCAAGTGCACCCAGGTCCTTGAGCAGAAAAACCCCACGGATGGGTTTGCCTTTGCCCAAGGTGGGAGTAACCCAAACCATTTTTTTCCAGCATGCTTCTAGTATGTACAGGGACCTTATCTCCTTCTACCATCCGTAGAGGGTTTGAGTGTGCAGGGCCAGCTCAATTGATGGATCCCCTGGTATTAACTAACCACGTGGCCTTTGCCAAGTTGGCATCCCAGTTCTTGAGTGTTCCACCCCCCACTGCTCTCAGGGTGGTCTTTAGCAGCCCATTGCACCACTCAACCTTCCCTGAGGCTGGTGCATGTTAGGGGATGTGGTACACCCACTCAATTCCATGTTTTTCAGTGCAAGTGTCTACGAGGCTATTTTGGAAATGAGTCCCATTGTCTGATTCAATCCTTTCTGCTGTGCCATGTCACCGCAGGACTTGCCTTTCAAGGCCCAAGATAGTATTCCAGGCAGTGGCATGGGACACAGGATATGTTTCCAGCCACTGTGTGGTTGCCTCCACCATTGTGAGAACATGGCACTTGCCCTGGCGCATTTTAGAGAGGGTGATGTAGTCAGCTTGCGAGGCCTGCCCATACTTATATTTAAGCCATTGCCCACCATACCAAAGAGGCTTTACCCTCTTGGCTTGTTTGATGGCAGCACGTCTCACATTCATGAATGACCTGCACAGTAGCATCCATGGTCAAGTCCACCCTTGGGTCACAGGCCCATCTGTATGTGGCATCTCTCCCCTGGTGGCCTGAGGTGTCATGTGCCCACCTAGCCATAAACAGCTCACCTTTATGTTGCCAGTCCGAATCTCCCTGAGCCACTGCAATCTTAGCAGCTTAATCCACCTGCTGATCGTGCTGATGTTCTTCAGTGGCTCGACTTTTGGGCATGTGGGCATCAACGTGACGCACTTTGACGACCAGGTTGTCTGGCCAGGAAGCACTATCTTGCCACAATGCTGCGACCCAAATGGGTTTGTCTCTGTGCTGCCAGTTGCTCTGTTTCCATTGCTGTAGCCATCCCCACAGTGCATTTGCCACCATCCACGAGTCAGTGTAGAGGTACAGCACTGGCCATTTCTCTCGTTGAGCAATGTCCAAAGCCAGCTGGATGGGTTTTACCTCTGCAAACTGACTCGATTCACCTTGTCCTTCAGCAGTCTCTGCAAGTTGTCATGTGGGACTGCACACAGCAGCTTTCCACTTCTGATGTTTCCCTGCTTGTACAAAGGGGCTTCTTCAGCCCGTGTCACCTCCTGCTCTTGTGACATCCTGAAGTCTTTGCCCTCTGGCCAGTCCATGATCACTTCTAGGATTCCTGGGTGACTGGGATTCCCTATGCGGGATCGTTGCGGGATCAGTGCGACCCACTTACTCCATGTAGCATCGGTGGCATGGTGTGTGGAGGAGACTCTGCCTTTGAACATCCAGCCCAGCACTGGCAGTCGAGGTGCCAGAAGGAGCTGTGCTTCGGTTCCAACCACTTCTGAGGCAGATTGGATTCCCTCATAAGCTGACAGTATCTCTTTTTCGGTTGGCGTGTAGTGGACCTCAGATCCTCTATATCCCCAGCTCCAAAATCCAAGGGGACGACCTTGGGTCTCTCCTGGATCTTTCTGCCAGAGGCTCCAGGTAGGGCCATTCTCTCCAGCTGCAGTGTAGAGCACATTCTTTACCTCTGGCCCTGTCCGGACTGGTCCAAGGGCTACTGCATGCACGATCTCCTGCTTGATCTGTTCAAAGGCTTGGCGCTGCTCAGGGCCCCATTGGAAATCATTTTTCTTACGGATCACTTCGTAGAGAGGGCTGACAATTTGACTGTAATTTGGGATATGCATTCGCCAGAAACCCACAACACCTAGGAAAGCCTGAGTTTCCTTTTTGCTTGTTGGTGGGGACATAGCTGTGATTTTGTTAATCACGTCCATCGGGATCTGGCGACGTCCATCTTGCCATTTTACTCCTACGAACTGGATCTCTTCTGCAGGTCCCTTGACCTTATTTTGCTTTATGGCAAAACTGGCTTTCAGGAGGATTTGGGTGGTCTCCTTCCCTTTCTCAAAAATTTCGTCTGCTGTGTCACCCCATACAATGATGTCATCAATGTACTGTAGATGTTCGAGAGCTGCACCCTGTTCCAGTGCGGTCTGGATCAGTCCATGGCAGATGGTAGGACTGTGCTTCCACCCCTGGGTCAGCCGATTCCAGGTGTATTGGATGTCCCTCCAAGTGAAAGCAAACTGTGGCCTGCACTCTGCTGCCAAAGGAATGGAGAAAAAGGCATGAGCAATGTCAATTGTGGTGTACCACTTGGCTGCCTTTGACTCCAGTTTGTACTGGAGTTCCAGCATGTCCAGCACGGCAGCACTCAGTGGTGGTGTCACTTCATTCAGGCCACGATAGTCCACTGTCAGTCTCCATTCTCCATCAGACTTACGCACTGGCCAGATGGGACTGTTAAAGGGTGAGCGGGTTTTGCTGATCACCCCTTGGCTCTCCAGCTGATGAATCAGCTTCTGGATGGGAAGCAAAGAGTCTCTGTTAGTCTCTGTCACTGGTGCACTGTTGTGGTGGCAATTGGCACCTGTTGGTCTGCAACCTTTAGCAATCCCACAACAGAAGGGTCCTGTGAGAGACCAGTCAAGGCAGATGGCTGCTCAATGTCCTCAGTCTCTATAGCAGCTATCCCAAAAGCCCACCGGTACCCTTTTGGGTCCTTAAAGTACCCTCTCTTAAGGTAGTCTATGCCAAGGATGCATGGGGCATCTGAGCCAGTCACAATAGGGTGGTTCTGCCACTCCTTCCCAGGCAGGCTTATTTCAGCCTCCAGCACGGTCAGTTGTTGAGAGCCCCCAGTCACACCAGAAATACTAATGGGCTGTACCCCTATAGCTTGATGACATTAGGGTACACTGTGCACCCGTGTCTACTAGAGCTCTATACTCCTGGGGCTCTGATGTGTCAGGCCATCGAATCCATACAGTCCAGTAAACACGGTTGCCCCTTTCCTCCACCTGGCTGGAGGCCGGGCCCCTCTAATACTCACGTGCCTTAGTCATGTCCTGGAGAAAAGGATTATTGGACATGTCACTTTGTTCATCCCGTTTAGATACGGGAGCAGCAACTTTTCTGGCAGGGTCCCCACTAGTAGATCTTTTACCTTTCAGTTCATTTACTCGTTGTTCCAGGACAGAGGTAGGTTTTCCATCCCACCTCCTCATATCCTCTCCGTGGTCTCTCAGGTAAAACCACAGCATACCCCGTGAGGGATATCTGTTGTATTCCTGTCTTGAAGGAGAGAAGCGCCTGCTCTTTATAACCGAAACACTGGCCCGTGGAGGTGGGGATCGGAATGCCTCCTCTCGGAGTTCCTTGAGTTCTTTGGACAGTCTCTCCACAGCAGAGACACATGCCTGTATGGGGGAGGAGAGACTCTCCTCATACTCTCGGAATCGGTGGATCATCTCGTCCACGGTTGGTGCCTCGTCCTCTCTCCAAGTTATTATTGAGAGCACGCTGGAGTATGAGGGTGGTGCACTCCGCATTAACTTCTGCCACATGGGCCGAGTGCAGTAGACTTCGTCGGAGTCAGTGGATGCTTGTGGGTTGTTTGGGTCTCGATAAACAATCTCCAGTACTGCCAGTTCTCTTAGGTACTGGATGCCTTTCTCCCTGCTGGTCCACCTACGTAGCTGTTGTGGCACACTCTCTCTGAAAGGGTACCTTTCCTTTACACTGGTCAGGAGTCGCTCCCAGAGGCTGACATTTTGTGGCTTACGCCCAATTGCTGTGTCAATTCCCCCTTCTCCAGCAAGTGACCCCAGCTGTTTAGCCTCTCTCCCCTCTAGCTCCATACTACTGGCCCCATTATCCCAGCAGCGGAGCAGCCAGGTCGTGATATGTTCACCCAGGCAGTGACTGTAGTCTCTACGGATGTCCCGTAGCTCCCTCAGGGATAAGGACTGTGTGGTCACAATAGCTTCATCCTCCGTCTCCGACTCTTGAGCTAGTCCTGTTCCCATTTCCTGATTGACAGTTTCTGTCGATTGGGATGGCCCTGCTACCTCACCATCCTCGACTATGCGGACTGATTTATGTGTGTATTTCTTTTTCTGAACTGGGGCCACGGACAGTGGTTGCTCCTGACAATAACACACAAACGATTGAGGGAGTGAGGCTGCTGCAGAAAGTGGGCTGGTTGGGGGAGAAGACAGATTGGTGGTAGCGGGAGGCGTTGCCACTGATGCAGGCATAGTGGAGGGTGATGCAGCAGGTTGCGGTGCAAGTGTCGAGGACGATGGCGCAGGCACGGAAGGCATTGTTGCTGGTGTGCTGGGTTGTGATGCAGACACTGGAGCCGCCGCGCACCCTGGCGCTGCTGCAGGTGCTGAAGCTGTTGCAGGCGCTGAAGCTGCCGCAGACACTGGGGCCGCGCGGGCTCGAGTTAGGAGCTTGCTCCCAGCACGACTCCGCGCTGTCCCCTTGCGCATTAAGGCAGCTCGGGTAACTGCACAGACCCTGCGTCTGCCTCGGGCACTAGGACCGGTGGGGGCAGGGCTCCCAAACATTTCCCTAACTTTGCCCAAAGCCACTAAAACATTCACTAGCAAGCTGATCCCCAGCCACAGGTCACCCCAGTCACATGAAAAATTTCCGAAAAACTCATATGCCTTTGCCATCGGACCGAGAGGAGAGGGGAAAAATTGAAAAAGTTTTTCCACGTGCCCCCCAGCACCAAATAACCTCTCCTCTATCGGCTGAGTCCCCGAGGGGAGAAAGGGAGAGGTGTAGTTGTGGAAAACCTCCAGCAGGTAAGTCGCGATGTACCAAGGAGCCGACAGTATTAAGTAGAGATAGAGTATCCCTGCCAGCATCAGCAGCACACAGAACAGCCTGGCCAGCCCCCTCAGCCCACCTCATACATAAAAAATCAAGATCATCACTAACACATAGGGGAGCAGATCCTGCTGTTCGGTCAGCAGCTTGAAAAGCCCCGAACTCAGAGTATTGAGAAGCCACAGGTACATTTTAAGGCAGGAACTTATCACACACTATGATCTGTTCCTTATCTCAACTCTTTCGAGCCCCACGTTGGGCGCCAAAAAAAGAGACTGTTTTAGTTTCACGACTAGCCTCTTCTACCACTCCGCCCCCATACACCCCCCCCGCCTCCTCCCGGTGAGGAAGGGTTGGAGGAACAAACCGAGGAAAAAGCCTGTAGGAGTTGAGATAAGAACTATTTAATTATATAAATGAAACTTAGGGAGTTACTAACAATGCTAGTGCTAATGAGTAATTTAAGGAATGGAGGAAGAGGGTAGAACAAATGATACAGGATCCCACCCCAAGGAGGGAAAAAAAGGAAAGAAAACCCACCTGAAGGGAGCAACCCCCCACGAAACCGCCCGGGGGCCGAGAGAGTAAGGGAGAGAAAAAAAACTTTCAAACCTCGACTCCCAGACCGATCTGCCCGGCAAGACGCTGGCTCTGCTCGGAGCACCAACCACTCGCCACGAGGCCCCCACAACAAACAAACCCCCAGCCCCCTCGGCCGGAAGCCCCCTCAGACCCTTCCCCTTCCCAGGGTCATGTCCAACCACAAGCCTTCCCACCCATATCCCCACCCCTTCCCCGCCGGTCCTGCAGTGCCGCGGGCCCAGGGCTGGCACCACCTATGCAGCTTGATGTGTTATGGGGTGAAGCAAAACATGGACTAGCTGGTGCAAAGCTAAGACACCAATCCTGCCTTGAACATACACAAGGCTGCCTTGCCATGGGCAGAAAAGAAGAGGGGGGAAATTCCTTTTTAGAATCAGTATCCCCTAACAGCCCCCCATGTTCAAGTCCATTTCCAGAGACAGCTGAACACCAAACGCACTTAATACAGGTAGTCTCAGGAAGGGACCTCACTGCCTGGACCTCAAGACCCATCATTGTCTCCTACGGTGGCAGGAAGATGCAGGGAAAGAAGAGTAGGGACCACAAATGAAAACCACAGCTCACCATGGTGGTTGTACATGCGTTACAGCCATGGGCCACTGCCCTTTCTCCTTGTTAGTCCCCTTTGAGTGATGTTCCTGGCCAAGAGACACTGGAGAAGGGGTTCCTGGAGAGTTATCTTCATCCTTTTTACATATGTGGAAAACTTTGGTGGCCAAACGTGATGAGCTCTTTCCCTCTTTTCTACTACCAATTCCCTTTTTCCTCCTGCATCCACACTCAGGAGTTTGGACTCCCTACAGGGAGCCTCACCTGCCATGGGGGATTCCCCCATGCTGCCCCTCCAGCTGTTGCCTTGGAGCAGTGGGTAGACTCCAAGGGCACCCTGAATGCATGTAGTGAGGCCTAAACCTCCCTCCACCTGGTATGGGGTCCTTAGCTACTCCTCATCCATAGCCCCTCAATACCTTATACCACCACTCAGCAGACACTGAGAACTCACCTTGACCCAGACCCCTGACTTCCATCAGTGCCCTCAAGATTATCATTCTCCTTCATCATTACTGATCCTCTGGAAGTGTCTTTATGTCCCCTTGGGCTGAGTGTTAGATTGGCTCATGTCTGGGTGATGCCGTGCCAGGGGTTTGCTCCTATTGTTAATGGGGTGGCAAAGCCCAACAAAGGCCACAAGATTATTTAGGAGAAGCAGCACCTTAAGATGGGATGGATGGTCCTTGAGGGTCTGCACCAAGATGTGGGTGAGTTGTCCAGTCTTCTGACATATTTAGAGGACTTTCTTAGGTAGGGAGTTCTCCAAGGGAGGATGGTCTCCTGGTTATCTTAACCAAAGACACGGGGCAGAAAGAACAAGCCACTATGTGTGCATCTCCAGAGCCACCCAGACTCGTGATAAATCCACAGTAGTGCTCAGAGAGCCAGAAGAGAGCCTTGACTCATCTAAGATGTCTCCTGGCACCAGTGCCACAGTATGCTCTGGATCTGCCTCCAAATGCCTCTCTGTTTTCTCAGGAGGGAGAACAAGAGATTATCTCTCTTCACAGCACATCATAAGACTCACCCACCTGTGAAGCATTTTGGATTCCTTGTACTCACAGCACTGTTTTTAGTATTTAATGAATGAGCCTTAGAGTCAGTAAGACTGATTCCATTTGAGGGCTCCAGTTTTCTTTCACTGCCTTTCTTGAAATGTTTTTCATCAGTTCAGCTCTAAAAGCTAATGTGGTTCACTGGAACTCCCAGAGCAAGTAAAAAACCAGGTCCTAAAGTCTAAACGAGGACAATATTCCTTGAGATGTCTCCACTGCTAGGAGAAACAATGCAGGAACACATTCTATGTTTGGAACACTGCTTGGTATTTCAAATTATTTAAAAATACAAATATAGATCACTGTACTGAAGTGTGAGCTTAAGAGATTTATGCTTTAGTCTGTTCATATTTCCTTTGGCAAAGATGGAAGCTTTGAGGTGGCAGAAGGTCACCAAAGAAGTTCATCTGAAATGGTATAAAAATGCAGAATAGTGAAACAGACTCTTCGGGTAGTCCAAAAAATATTCTAGCTGACCTGAAATAAAGTGTTTGCATTTGATGTATTTGTAACTAATTCAAAAACAATGATGGACTGAGTTCCTACAAATGCTTTATAGCCCAGGCCTTCAGGAGAGGCTGTGGTCTCCATTTCTTCATGACAGGATGTCAGTTTTTGCCATGTCAGAAAAGACAGGGGCACACCTCATCTCCTAGAAGAAGTGATTTCCATAGTGTTTATTATTTCTATTTGAAACAGCAGTTTTCCATTTATCTCCTGTTAACAGAAATGTTCCTGAGCTCCCAGAGTTTGTTGGTCAGCAGGACATCCTTCTGTGAGTATATTTCAGTAAGTACCTTTTTGGGGAAGGAGATAAGAAAACCTGTCGCTTTCTCACAGAAGAGAGGTAGACTGTATTTTTGATACTGGCATATTCAAGCTGAGCTTTGCTGTAAGCCCTCTTTGTAAATCAGATGTTTGTCAGGGAACAGTGTAGTTCTGTGCCTATGAATAACATCAGTATGTTGCAGGAGATACAGGTTGCTAGACAGTCTGTAAAGATACAAAATACTCTATATAAGGCACACAAAGTCTCAGCCATATACTCAAGCACACAGGGCTTTCCTTCCTGGCCCACCTTAGAGTTTGATGACAGCTTTTCAAATAAGAAGGTATTTTCTCAGAATGGCTCCTTTGGTGAGCCCATTGGTATGTACACTTTTTCTCCTTGGCAGATTCTGTAGTCAAAAGCAACGGATCTGGTTTTAATAGCTCATGTGAGATCACCAGTGTAGCTGTGCCAGCTTCCACTGTGCTCTGCTCCACTGTCTTCTGCCTCATGCTCAAGCTGTAGCTTTCCACAGGGCAGTGAGCATAGGCTTAAATCCCCTATGCCAGGCTTTACCCACTTGGATTTCAGAGTGTTTATTCTCTCTGTATCTCTCTGCTCCCAGAGCACAGGACAGGCTTCGCAGGGACAGTAGGCTCACAGGAATGGGGCTGTGTGCCACATGTTGGGGAGCTTGCAGTCCTTACTTTTTAAATCAAAATCTGACAGATCATGTCCCAGATAGGAGGAAAGCCTCATTTGTGGATCCTGTCAAGACCATGACATGAAAAAGATGTTGCATTTGCATCATTGCAGGGACTGGGCAAGGTCATGTATGACTGACAGTGGGCATGTGAGTGATTAGAGTGATGCAAACCTATAGGTTTGTGTACTGATTTAAGGCATCTAAATGTTGAGTTATTTAGCACTGAGTTAGTACTAGGACTCCACCCTGAATCTGATGAACTACCATAAGGAAGGAAAAACAGTTTTCAAATTCTTTTGGACCCTTTTCTATGCATATTTTAGGACCCTCCTCATAGCAAAATTCATGAGCTCTAGTGCATAATGCAACCAAGGGTCTCAGAGTATTTCATAAACATGGAAGGCCAGTTCCTTCAGTATGCTAAGAAGTTATTAGTAGGACTGAGCAAGCTCACTTTCCATGGATGGTCTTGGATTATGGCTGCTCCATACTTCAGGAAATACAGTTGTATGTGTAAGTACTTAGATGCAGTTACTTTGAATCTTTCTGTGGGTATGAGAGTTTGACATGTTTGCTTAACTCTTTTGTTCAAAGATAGTAAGGAAGACTAAAAGACATGAACAACAAGTTGTGTAGGGCTTTTCTTATTTGTACTCAAGCTTCCAAGCTGAATTTCCAGATCTGAGCTGTCAACATAATATTGTTGGAAAATTCAAGCTACTTGCACCAGCAACTTTATTTTTCTTCTCCCACTTTAAAGCTGGATATACCTCATGTAATCACTTTTCTGGATGTCCTGTGCTCTATATGCCTTGTACAATCCTGTTTATTCCAAGTGGTTCTCTATAGTTTAAATATATTCCCCAGCAATTTCCAGCAATATAGGAAAAAAAAATTTTTACCAGTAAGTTCTCCCAGTCTTTTCCTAGAAGAGCTCTGGCATCCCACACCTTGGTGTGAACCAGGAAGTTCAGTCAGGAAAAGTTTTGTATCATGCTAAGTGGAGGCTCTGGAGAGGTTTCTTCCTCTAATCTACTTGAGCTTCCCAGCTCCTTGCCTCACAAGGTAGTGTTTTCACACACTGACTACTCCAGGTGAACAGCAGCCAAGAAGCAATGGACACAAGTTGCAGAAAAGGAAAGCCTGAATGGACATAACTGAAAATAGACTTTACGTGGGGTGGCCAAACACAAGTGCAGAAGCCTACAGATGTTGCAGGGTCTCCATGACTGGAGGTTTTCTAAACTTGACTGGGTCCTTAGTGACCTTCTCTTTTTTCCAAGCTAGCTTTGCTTGAAGCATCCAACTCTTGTATGGACAGTGGACCCCTGGTACAGTCTTGTTTCCAGTCCTGCCTCTGTCTCCGTCTCCATTTTTTCCTGATGGGACTACAGGAATGGACCTTGGACATTGTTCACTACTTGCCACGTCTGTCACAAAGGACCCAGTTACCAGTACCCAGCTCTGCCCTGTGTGTTCAGACCCTGTGAGACTTCTCCCTGCTGGTGAGGGGATGGCCTGTGCTGGGGTTACCCTCAGCTCCTGGCACACTGGCCCTTAGAAAGCAGCATCTTCTTCAAAATCTGCAGGCAAACAGGCAGCCATGAACTGTGAAATCTGTTGAAGAGCTGTGCTGGTTTTGGTTGAAATAGAGCTAATTCTCTTCATAGTAGCTAGTGTGAGGCTGTTTTGAATTTGTGCTGAGAAGAATATCCATAACACTCATGTTTTAGTTGTTGCCAAGCAATGTTTACATTAAGCCAAGGACATTTTCAGTTTCTCATACTGTCCCTCTTCTCCCAGCTTCTTCTCTACAAGAAGCTGAGAGGAGACACATCTGACCCAAACTGACCAAAGGGATATTTAATGTCATAAGGTGTCATGCTCAGTATATAAGCTGAGAGGAGTTGGCTGGGAGGGGGGAATTGCTGCTCGGTCATGGGCTATCAATCACCAAGTGGTGAGCAATTGTTGCCTTGTGCTTTACTTGGTTTTTGTATATTCCTTTATCAGTAACTATTATTTATTATTTCTTCTCCCTTTGCTGTCCTATTAATTTGTTTTTATCTCAACCCACAAGTTTTCTTCTGATTCTTTTCCTCATCCCACCA
The DNA here is from genome assembly GCA_027574665.1 of Rhynochetos jubatus. NCBI lineage: Eukaryota > Metazoa > Chordata > Aves > Eurypygiformes > Rhynochetidae > Rhynochetos > Rhynochetos jubatus. The sequence goes on along the minus strand of CM050672.1, from coordinate 968,212 downwards.
CAGAGAGAGGGAGGGGGGAGCAAGTGAGCAGCTGCATGGTGCTTAGATGCTGGCTGGGGCTAAACCACAGCAAGTGCCTGTCTCAGATGTTGAAAACAGAAAAAGAAAACTCCCACTGTTGACAAACTCTGTTAGCTCAAATGGCAGGTGTCTGTGTCAAAAAGATAAACTTCTGCAAATCACCCTTTCTTATTTTTTTTCAGGTTGCTTTTTCCAAATGTGTGGGAAATCATATTCCACATAAACTACATACTGAAAAAATATTTGGATTTAGACACCTAAGAGAGTTTTCTCCAGAGATTGTAGAAATGCCTAGTATTTTGAATATGAACTTTCTTCCCTCTGACAGTTCCTTATGCCCCCTGTAGTCAATCAGAACTCTGGACATTATCTTTAGGTTCTTGTTTTCCTTGCACCACTCCCAGAAAAAAGGTTTTGTAAGCAAAAAGATCTTTACTGTATGTGCTTTGTTCCAGTCCTTGCAATAACATGTCATTTGATTCTGGATCCTCAGGTGGCCAAGAAGTTGAAGAGAATTCTTGGATCACTTTTTGATCTGCGGGTCCTACAGGTAGCTAAAGCTGCCCATCACTGGGCATAGGTTAGCACTGGATGCTGGGTGCCCAGGTAGAGCAAATCAGTTATTTCCTGCAGTTATAATGATTTGCATCAACCTAGAGATGTAGGTAAAAGGATAATGCTTAAATATACTATGCTTTTAGTAAAAGAAAACAAGGCTTTAGTAGGGCTACTGGAAAAATTGCCTATCAGTTTTCTTAAATATTTTTAATACAATTTGAACATATGAAACTGTTGCCCACTTCTAGTCATTGAAACATATGGGTTCTGCCCATTTGTCCAGACACTTTTGTCAAGTGTTATTCACTGGACTGGTGGTGGTATCTAGGATGGTACAGAGGAAATAGGACCCAAAAGAAATATCCAAAGCAGTGACTGCTGCTGGTGTATTGGGATGGATCTTTTGAGGGCAGTTTTCAAATATGATCTGTCACACTTGTCATTAACAGAAGTGGTGTTGAAAGGGACTCCAGCATCAACCATTCAATCTCAGAGTTCACATGAGTGTCACATCCTCCTCTTCATCAAACCCTTGATCCAGCTGTGTTGTTTATTCCTGTCTACCCTGTGGTGAGGCAGTTCTGGGCATTCACTGTTCTTGGGGCAGAACACATTTGATTTCTAGCATAAATCTGTGTATGAGCTACAAACACGTACGTTTTGAGCTTAAACCTCTGAGCTCAAACCCATGAGTTTTGAGTCATCTTTGTCCTTCAGATAAGGTAGCTCAGCCTTTCTCTGCTTACCCATCTGACATATCCGAAAGAACCATGATCCAGCTGCTGCTCTCTCCCATTTTGGGAACCATTATTCCCAGGGCTGTGATGGCTGTTTTGAAGCACAGCAGGAACTAAGCAGTGGCTGCTGTTTCCTAATTGCTGCATGGCACTGCTGCACAGGACATTCATGGTTTCATCTCGTCTTCAATCTTGCTCATGGTCTGGCCTTCATCTTCCTGTCTCAGAATGTTCTCTTTCATTTCCTGTGAGAGGAAGAGACTGGTCCATTCCTGTATACAGAAGAATCAGATATAAGTATATTCCATCCTGTTAGCTTACAGATTGCCAGCAAGATGGATTTTAAGAAGAGAAAAGTGTCCAGTGTTTCAGCCAGAAGCCTTGGCTCCAAAAAAAGGTAAGAGCCTACTGGTGGTGCTGTCAGATGAATTAAAAGCTTCCAGTATCTGCTCCTAATGTGCTCTCTGTGATGCTGCCTGTTCATTTTGTACACTGTAAGTACTTGTTCTGCTGACAGAATGGAAGAAGATAATGCATTATGGCTAGCTGATAGAAAGTTTGTCTTTAGAACAGCTTAAAGTGACTTGCCAAGTCTGCCCGGTATAATCACCTTCCTAGCATTTCCCAGGCTTCAGCCAATATCTTGCTTTTTCCCTTATACAGCACAGCAGGACATGGAAAATCGATCATGCATTTCTCAAAAAACTCACCTTGAGAGACTGAGCCCTAAGAGTTAAGTCTAAACAAGGTCTCTGTAATTCACAGACTTCAAGACTAGAAAAAAAAAGTGATAATTTATTTTCACTTGTCAGCAAAGTCAGCAAATATCCTGTTGTTACAGCTTGATCAGTTCTCTCCTGAACAGACATGGTCAAAGGAAAAGCCAAGCATGGTTCAGGACCCATTATGTGGAGTTGCTCACTAGCTTTCAGTGCAAGAGTCTTGGGAGGGGAGGTTTCTAACCCTGCTGTCCAGACAGCCTCCTTGTACAGAGGTTTTCTCAAAGTCCTGTGAATTGGAATCATGTTTAACCATAAATTAATTTTCTCTTTCTTGCCAGTTGTGGACCATGATTGGTGAGCCAGGGTGACCACATGGACATAAGGCCCCCAGGGTAAGTACCAAACAGATTTTGCTTATTTTCAGCTTTTTCTACTGTGAGTGTCTTTTGGCTGTCTGCAGGGTGTTATTTGTCTGCATTTGTCAGCTTGCAGGTCTGTACAGCACCCTGAGTGTAAGCACACAGCTCTTCACTGGGATCTGCCTCTGACTCCTTCATCAGCAAAAGAGCTTTCTTCATCACTGCTTTATTGGCTGCCTGGGTTGTTTTCTTGGGCACATCAGGAGTATTTCCTTGCAAGGTGGAGAGTTGGTATCTCCATGTTATCCTGAGGGAGGAAAGCAGCCTTGAAAGGTTAAGGATGCCATCTACCTTTTCAAGCCAGGAACAATGTAGTAAGAATGATGTAAAAGGCAAGCCAGGACTATGGGCCACAAAGCTGGCTGAGCAAATCAACACAGTGGAGAGTGAATGGGTCTTGGAGGCCTTGCGCGACCTGAGCAAGGGAGTTATCAAGGGACCTGAGTGAGGGATTTATGCCTTTCCATTAAAGTGGGCATGTAAATAAAGCAGTGCAGCTTGTGCTAAGAGTCTTTCCTTTATTTTGGCACATTCCCTATATTGAACATAAAATGGTCAGTCACCATGCAACCATAGTGGTATGTCTCCTGATGATTGAATGCTCCCCCCAGTCTTGAGAAAGCCAGGTCAAAGTTGTAAGCATAATTATTTTGTCACCCAGAACCATACTGGCACTGTGTGTCCCATGCTGCATGTATGCATTGCTCTGTGTTGTAATACAAGATCTGGAAGACTGTCACACATACCCTCAGATCAAATTTAGCCGTTTGATGAAACAAGAAAAGACACAGCAAAAAATGCTTTTGAACTCCTCATGTCATTAGGGATGATGGCATTATCACATGCACTAATTATTGACAGTTCATCAGGGACAGTGATACTAGGAGTCATATTAATTAATGATAAGACCAGCATTTCCACACTCTGTCCTCTTTTTCTGACAAGTTAGAACAGCGTCAGTGCTAATCAAGACAGTCTCTTAATGTGACTCAGGTACTGGTCAGACAGTGTACCCATGGTTGCATGCTCTCCTCTCTCCCATCAGCAGTATGTCTGGGGCAGCAGAACTCCCTCCCTCCCCATCATCTGCCAATGTTTTGTTCAACTGGTTTCTCCTTTTCCTGACAATACCTTTTATTAGTAGTGTAGCATTTCAGGAGGAAATAATTAACAATGCAGTCTTTGTGGGAACATTTGACTGAAAGATGGGCTGAAGCTTAGAAGCACTGGGGTTTGAGGTTCAGGGTGTTATTCACCTCTCAAACTCCCAGTGAGAAGTAGGGACCTCTTCTCTTTACAGCCTACCTTGACATGGAACTTAAACATACAATGTTAGGAAATGCTCCAGCTGTTCCAGCAGCTGCATCATTCCAGGCACACCTGAAGGTTACAGAGAGGGTGTTGCTGAGCAGAGATGTGCTATTCCCACTTCCTCCTGCTGCTTCCCCCCTATGCACTGCTGCTCTTCCGATCCCTAGGGAGCCAGGGCAGGCAGCTGAACTGATGGACATGTAAGCCTATTCAAAAGACTGAAGCATTTTCTGCAGGTTGGGCCTTGTCTCATGGCAGGAACAGACCAATACCTGTGTCAACACAAAAAGAGAGGCAGCGTCTTCGGTTTAACAAGGTTTAGCTGGCCAGTCTGAAGCATCGCATCACAACCTTAGTCCAAGAGACAGCACTGCCTTGAAGAGTGCTTCAAGGGTGAGCAGTAAGAGCTCCAGAAATGATAACTGGGTGCTACTGGTTCATTTGGGAGGAAAATGCTGTGTAAGACCAGTTCTGAGTGATACTTTATATGAAAACAGTACATTCTCAATTGAGCATTTGTGTTCTGCATTCTGCGTCCTTTTCCATTTCTCCTTGCAAAGTTTCAATGTTCCTGTTTTGCTGAGGTAAATATCCACCAAAAGCACTCATTGAACTGTCTTTAATGAGCACTTGGTTGCTGAAACTTCAGGATTGCATTTGAAACACTAGCAAAACCATCTGTCAGTTTATTCCACAAACTCTAAAAGATTTTTTAATAGATCATGGAATCACAGGATATATAGGATGGAAGGAGCTGAAAGGCACCAGTTGTAACAGTTTGCTTGGAACTTTTTCCAGCTGGGACCTCTTGAGAGGCTAGTTCATCTGTGTGGCCACTCACTCAAATGCAGAGGAAGCCTTTCATATACCCAAGCCAAGATCAGTGATTTTTTGCTCTACAACTTTCGGTCTAAATTTAAAAGTATATATTTAACTGTAACTTCTATTATCAAAATGCTCCAGATGAGAAATCTTTCCATAGAAAATCGATGATGTCACCTATTGAAGCCATTTGAGAACTCCTCTGAATATGGTTGTAATGTCCAAGAAAGAACAAGTACCCAATGAAACCATCAAGCTGCCTATCATCCTATTTTCTGAGTCATGTGCAATATATTAGAATCATAGAATGAATAATAGAATGGTTTGGGTTGGAAAGGACCTTAAAGATCATCTGGTTCCAACCCCCTGCCATGGGTAGGGACACCTTCCACTAGACCAGGTTGCTCAAAGCCTCCTCCAGCCTGGCCTTCAGGACAGCCAGGGATGGAGCATCCATAACTTCTCTGGGAAACCTCTTCCAGTGCTTCGGCACTCTTCCTGTGAAGAATGTTTTCCTGATATCTAATCTGAATCTCCCTGCTTTCATTTTAAACCCATTACCCCTTGTCCTATTACTACAGGCCCTTGTAAAAAGCCCCCACCCCCAGCTTCCTTGTAGGCCCCTCCAGGTACTAGAAGGTGCTATAAGGTCTCCCCAGAGCCTTCTCTTCTCCAGGCTGAACAAGCCCAATTCTCTCAGCCTTTCTTCACAGGAGAGGTGTTTCAGCCCTCTAATCATCTCTGTGGCCCTCCTCTGGACTCACTCCAACTGGTCAATATCCTTCTTATGTTGAGGGCTCCACAGCTGGACGCAGAACTGCAGAGAGTTCTCATGAAAGGAGGACAGAGGGGGATAATCCCCTCCCTTGACCTGCTGGCCATGCTGCTCTGGATACAACACAAGACACAGTTGGTTTTCTGGGCTGCCAGTGCACATGACCAGCTCATGTCCAGCTTTTTATCCCCCAGCACTCCCTAGTCCTCCTCCTCAGGCCTGTGCTCCAGTCACTCTCTGTTCAGACTGTACTTGTGTTTGGGATTGCCCCGACTCATGTGCAGGACCTTGCACTTGGCCTTGTTGAACTTCATGTGGTTGCCACAGGTCCACCTCTCCAGCCTGTCCAGGTCCCTCTGAATGTCATCCCTTCTCTCCAGTGTGTCACTGCACCACACATCTTGGTGTCATCGGCAAACTTGCTGAGGGTGCACTTGATCCCGTCATCCATGTCACTGATGAAGATGATAAACAGTATCGGTCCCAATACCAATCCCTGAGGAACGCCGCTCGTCACTGGTCTGCACTCAAACATCGAGCAGTTGACCACTGCTCGATAGAGTGTGACTATCAAGCCAGTTTTTAATCCATCGAGTGGTCTATCCATCACATCCATGTCTCTCTAATATAGAGACAAGGATGTTGTGTGGGACGGTGTCGAACATTTTGCACAAGTCCAGGTAGATGACATTGGTTGCCCATCCTTTATGCACCAAGGTTGTGACCCCATCGTAGAAAGTCACCATATTCATCAGGCACAATCTGCCCTTGGTGAAGCCATGTTGGCTGTCACCAATCACCTCCTCATTCTCCATGTGCCTTAGCACAGTTTCCAGGAGGATCTGCTCCATGATCTTGCCAGGCATAGAGGTGACACTGACTGGCCTGTAGTTCCCCGGATCCTCCTTTTTTAAAGATGGAGGTTATGTTTCCCCTTTTCCAGTCAGCGGGAACTTCACCAGTCTGCCACAACTTCTCAAATACGATGGATAGAGGTTTTGCAGCCTCATCCGCCAGTTCTTTCAGAACCCGTGGATGTATTTCATCAGGTCCCATGGACTTGTGTACCCTCAGGTTCCTCAGGTGTTCCCAGACTTGATCCTCACTGACCATGTGTGGCTCCGTTCTCCCAGTCCCTGCCCTTGCCTTACGTGACTCTGGGTCACTTCTCTGGCGCCCTTGCCAGTGAAGACTGAGGCAAAAAAATTGAGTGCCTTGGCCTTCTCCCTATCCTGGGAAACCGTCACTCCCATTTCCTTCCACAGAGGGCCCACATTTTCCCTGATCTTCCTTTTACCAACTATGTAGCTATAGAAGCCCTTTGTGTTGTCCTTGATGTCCCTGGCCAGGTTTAATTCTGTCAGGGCTTTAGCTTTCCTAACCTGATCCCTGACTTGTCAGACAACTTCCCTGTAATCCTCCCAGGCTCCTTGTACCTGCTTCCACCCACTGTAGGTTTCCTTTCGGTGTCTCATTTTGTCCAGCATCTGCTTGGGCCTCTGGGTGCTTTTACCTGACTTCCTCTTCATTGGGATGCATCGCTCCTGAGCTTGGAGGAGGTGGTCCTTGAATACTTGCCAGCTTTCCTGGGCCCCTCTTCCCTCCAGGGCTTCATCCCAAGGAACCTTGTCAATCAGTTCCCTAAAGAGGCCAAAGTCTTCTCTCCTGGAGGCAACGCTAGCGAGCTTGCAGCGCAGCCTCCTCGCCTTCTTAAGGTTCTCAAACTCCACCATTTCATGGTTGCTGCAGCCAAGGCTGACCTTGAGCTTCACATTCCCCACCAGCCCCTCCCTGTTGGTGAGACCAAGGTCCAGCATGGCACCCCTCCTCATTGGCTCCTCTATCACTTGGAGAAGGAAGTTTTCATTGACGCATACCAGGAACCTCCTGGCTTGCTTGTGCTCTGCTATGTTGTCCCTCCAATGGATATCAGGGTGGTTGAAGTCCCCCATGAGGACCAGGGTTTGTGACTGTGAGGGTGCTGCTATCTGCCTTTAGAGGGCCTCATCCACTTGTTCATCCTGGCCAGGTGGCCTGTAGCAAACTCCTACTACCATATCCCCTTTTCCTGCCCTCCCTTTAATCCTGACCCATAAACTCAGTCAGCTCCTCATCCTTCCCCAGGTGGAGTTCCACTCACTCCAGCTGGTCTCTGACATAAGGAGCAACCCCAACTCCATGTCTCCCCTGTCTGTCCTTTCTGAAGAGCCTGTACCCTTCCATTCTGACACTCCAGTCATAGGAGTCATCTCACCATGTCTCCACGATGCCAATGAGGTCATAGCCCCTCATGCGTGCACACAATTCTAGCGCCTCATGTTTATTTCCCATGCTCCATGCATTTGCGTAGAGGCATTTAAGATGGGTCCCTGATGAAGCTGGCATGCTGACTGTAGTAGCTGGAATTCTCTTGTTTTGCTTGCAGGTGCTCTCCTCGTGACCTGTGATTCTTCTCCAAGCTCTGGGCATCTGTTGGTGGCACTACTGGTTTTGCCACCTTCCCCCTTCCAACCTAGTTTAAAGCCCTATTTATGAGCCCTGCCAATTCATGGGTAAGAAACCTTTCTTCCCTCTGAGACTGCTGCACCCCATTGACTTACTGAGGATGAGAATAGAAAGATTTGCATCCAAAAGGGAGTAGAAAGCAGAAAGGAATATGACTATTTGCTGATAGAGGCAGTGAGTGGTTAAAGAGGTCAATTTTGCAAATAACTTTTTGGTTTTCACAGAACCCTGTGATGAACAGTTCTTTGCAAAGGAAAGTAGCACCAATTCCTGCATTTGGTGGCAGCTTGGATGTCATCCCCAGAATAGTCATAACAGGGTTTTACCCAGGTTCAGGTGGTGGGTACAAAGCCAAAGAAAACCCATTACAGTTAGCTGGTAACAGCTCCCTGAGCTGTTCTGGGTAGAAGCACTCAAGGATCCTACAGTCTCCAGAATTGCAGTTATTCCCTCTATCCAGTTCTTCATTTCGTATGATCCTCTTCTGCTTCTGCTACCTTCATCTGTTTTACCTTATGATTCCAAGAAAACACATTTTTAGTCTTACAGAGTTTCCCTAGCAGTTTTAATAGCTGGCAGCTCTGCAGGACTGCTGAAACCAGCTGGACTTTGCTCTTAGTCTGCAACCCTTCGGGCTCCCCTGAAGGCAGTGTAGCACATTAATTGCATTGTGTCTCCCGTCATCCCTGTGTGCAAATGGGTTTCAATTTGTAGATGCCCTAAGCATCTATAACATAAATGTCAACAGCTCAACAACAGCTACAGGTAGTACTGCAAGAGGAGATGATGTGTTCCCTGCCAGTGCCCCCCATCTCTGCTCAGTGTTCAGGTACCCTGAACACCTGCCATAGGCTGAGTGAAGGCTACCCACTCTGTCTGCCTTTCCACAACTTTCCTCCACTGAAAACCAACTGCTGAGTTACAGCAGAAGCAAAATGTATTGCAACCATTTAAAATAACAAAACTATAGGTAAATGCCTTGAAAAGCCTTTCCTTTACTGCTGTTCTGGAACCAATTGAGGGTTTTATTATTTTGTTTGCTGAGGACATCACTGACACCAACTCCATTGTCCCTAGAGCAGCTCTTAATATCAAACACTCTCTCAAGTTCCTGTTGAGGGGAACTGCAAAGCCAGACACAGCAGGGTAGTGCTTATACCTTCACAGTGGTTTTAACTCAGATCTGAAAGTGGTCTTTGTGTGTTTCTTATATGGTCAATGGAGGGAATGAGAATCAGAGTAGGATTACCTTGCCTTACTTTCTATTTTTTGAGCTATTAAACACACGCTACCTGCTGAAGTTTTAAAAGAGGCAGCTGTAAATAAAAGTGACAAGGGAACACAGCATACAGATACCAGTCTTGCTTTTATAGAATCATAGAATCTTTGAGGTTGGAAAAGACCTTTAAGATCATGAAGTCCAACCGTTAACTCAGCACTGCCACTACCACCACTGAACCATGTCCCTTAGCACCTTGTCCACACATGTTTTAAATATCTTCATGGGTGGTGACTCCACCACTTCCCTGGACAGCCTGTTCCAATGCCTGACAGCTCTTCGGTGAAGAAATTTTCCCTAATATCCTATCTAAAACTCCCCATGTGCAACTTGAGGCTGTTTCCTCTTGTCCCATTGCTTGTCACTTGGGAGAAGAGACCAACCCCCACCTCTCTGCACCCTCCTTTCAGGGAACTGTAGAGGGCAATAAGGTCTTCCCTGAGCCTCCTCTTCACCAAGCTGAACACCCCCAGCTCCCTTAGCTGCTCCTCACAGGAATTGTGCTCCAGACCCTTCCCCAGCTCCACAGTCCTTCTCTGGACATGTATTTCTTGCAGTGAGGTGCCCAAAAATGAACCCAGGATTTGAGGTGGGGCCTCACCAGTGCTCAGTACAGGGGGAAAATCCCTGCCCTGGTTCTGCTGGTCACACTGTTCCTGCTGCAGGTCTGGATACCACTGGCCTTCTTGGCCACGTGGGCACACTGCTGGCTCATATTCAGCCACTATCAACCAACACTTCCAGGTCCTTTCCTGCCAGGCAGTTTTCCGGCCACTTGTCCCCAGACCTGTAGCATTGCAGGGGGTTGTTGTGGCCCAAGTGCAGGACCTGGCCCTTGGCCTTGTTGAACCTCATACAGTGACCTCGGCCCATCGATCCAGCCTGTCCAGATCCCTCTGAAAAGCCTTCCTGCCCTCAGGCAGAGCAACACTCCCACCCAACTTGGTGTCATCTGCAAACTGACTGAAGTGCACTCAATCCCCTCATCCAGGTCGTTGATGAAGATATTAAACAGAACTGGCCCCAGCACTGAGCCCTGGGGAACACCTCGTGTGACCAGCCACCCACTGTATTTAACTCCATTCACCACCACTCTTTGGGCTTGGCTATCCAGCCAGATTTTTACCCAGCAAAGAGTGCTCCTGTCCAAGCCATGAGCAGCCAGTTTCTGCAGGAGAAGGCTGTGGGAAACAGTGTTAAAGGCTTTTCTAAAGTCTGAGAAGTCAACACCCACAGCCTTTTTCTCATCCACCAAGCAAGTCACCTTGTCATAGGAGTTCAGGCTTGTCAGTCAAGACCTGCCTTCCATAAACCCATGCTGACTGGTCCTAATCATCTCATTGTCCTGCACGTGCCATGTGATGCCACTGAAGATGATCCGCTCCATAACCTTCCCTGGCACCAAGGACGGACTGACAGGCCTGTAATTCCACGGATTATCCTTCTGGCCCTTCCTGTAGATGAGTGTCACTTTTGCTAACCTCCAGTCAACTGGGACATCCACTGTTTACAGCACTACTGATGAATGATTGAAAGTGGCTTGGTGAGCACTTCCACCAGCTACAACAGTACCTTTGTGTGGATCCCACCCAATCCCATCGTTTTGTGGGTGTCTAAGTGGTGCAGCAGGTTACTAACCATTTCCCTTTGGATTATAGGAGCTGAATTCTGCTCTCTCTACCACAACAGAGGGCTGGGTACCTGGAGAACAACTGGCCTTGCTATTAAAGACTGAGGCAAAAAAGGCATTAAGTACCGCAGCCTTTTCTGCATCCTAAGTCACTGTTTTTCCCCACATCCAGTAAAGGATGATGATTTTCCTTAGCCCTCATTTTGTGGTTAATGTATTTACAGAAACGTTTTTAATTGCCTTTTACAGCACAGGCCAGATTAAGTTTTAGTTGGGCTTTGGCCCTTCTAATTTTCTCTCTGCAAAACCTCATGACATCCTTGTATTCTTCCTGAGTTCCCTGCCTCTTCTTCCGAAGGTTGTAAACTGTCCTTTTTTTTCTGAGTTCCAGCCAAAGCTCTCTGTTCAGCCAGGCCGGTCTTCTTCCCCACCAGCTCGTCTTCCAGCACATGCGGACAGCCTGCTCCTGTGCCTGTAAGACTTCCTTCCTGAAGAATATCCATCCTTCCTGAAGAATATCCATCCTTCCTGGACATCCTTGCCCTTCAGGACAGCCTCCCAAGGGACACTGTCTACTAGGCTCCTATATAGGCCAAAGTCAGCCTTCCAAAAGTCCAAGGTAGCAGTTCTGATGAGCCCCCTCCTAACTTCTCCAAGAATCGAAAACTATCATTTTGTGATCACTATGCCCAAGATGGCCTCCGTCTGTCTTATCACGCACCAGTCCTTCTCTGTTCACAAACAGCAGACCCAGTGGGGCTCCCTCCCTAGTTGGCTTACTCACCAGCTGTGCCAGGAAGGTCTCTTTCACACACTCTAGGAACCTCTGAGACCTCTCTGCTATATTCTCTTTCCAGCAAACATCTGGTAAATTTAAATCCCCCAGAGAGACTTCTCCCAGCTTCTTGTAGAATATTCCATCTGCTTCCTTGTCTTGGTTGGGTGATCTATAACAGACTCTACCATGATATCTGCCTTGTTGGCCTTCCCCCTAATTCTCACCCCCAAACACTCAACCGTGTTGTCACCATCATTAACCTCTAGATAATCAAAATCCCCCTTGACATCCAGGGCTACTCCTTCCTTGCCTGTCCTTTCTAAAGACACATCCATTGTGGCACTTTGCAGTTGTGCGAGTCACCCCATCATGTTTCCATGACTGCAACTGTATAATAGTTTTCCTGTGGACAATGGCTTCCAGCTCCTCCTGTTTGTTGCCCATGCTGCATGCATTCGTGTAGATGCACTTTAGCTGGGCTACTGATCCTGCCAGCTTCTTGGTGGGAGAAGCCCCAGTTTCTATGAGACTATTCTTAGTTGCTGCCCTGGTTCCTGGCACAGCAATAACCCCTGTGTCTTTGCTGCTGCATGGGTCTCCATCCTCTATCTCCACTGAGATTGCAGAGCAAAGGTCCTTGCCAGCACACCAGCCCTCCAACATTGCCATGCCACCCCCAGGCTCATCTCCAGTAAGTCTGGTTTTATCCCTTTCCTTTCACTTAGAGGAAGGCGAAACTTGCTGGAATATACAAATAGTTGCTCCAGGACCAAGTGCGTGAAAGTCATCTGTAATCATCTATTAGAGACATATGATAAACGCTGACACAAAGTGTAAAGGCTGCTTTGAATCGAACAGCAAAACTCCTCTGAAGACCTACTGGCAACACCAGTAGTGGATCATGGCTTTTTCCAACCTGGCTAAGAGGCTTTTGCCCTTTGGTGATGAGTGAAGTCCAAACTGACTAGCAAGACAATGAAAAAGTTGGGTCTGGGCAGCTGTGAAATATAACCTGGTTTAGAGATTTGTAATCAAAGTATTGAGCTCGATCTCAATTAATTGGAATGTTTCTCTGTGAAAACACCCAAAGAAAACCAGAACAAGGACTAAAAGTACTAAGTGATCAAACTGATTACCAGTGGGAAAATTGTAATTTGTATCAAAACAAGATGCAGATGAGTTCAGCAAATCACATGCACTCCAAAACCAGGAGGATGGCAACAAGGTACCACACATCACATACTCTTTACTCTTCCTGTTATCCTGAATGGAAAACACAGATGGCTGTTATGTTTTAACAGCTAAAATACTCCTCATACTAAAAATGAAGAGGTGCAAAGAAAGGACAGCAACTCTGACTGAGATATATTGAGAGTGGAGTCAGTACAATAACTGTTTACTCTTAAAGTGTGTGAAAGAACTGCCTAAAGCTTAGTTTACTGTTGCCCACCAAGGAGAAAGGAGAGACACAGTGAGGATGTAATAGTGTCACTTGTCCTCCGTCTCAGGATGAGTGATCCTGTCCAGACCACCTTGAGAGGCATGTCTTGGTGCCTGTAAGCGTGGATGCAGAGTCAACGTAGAAAAGCCAAACAAAATAAAAAGCCCTCTCTTCAAAAAGATCTCAAGCTGAGTTTTGTCACATCAGTCTACAATGCAAGAAAACAGTATCGCCCAGCAACAGGAAAATCAGTCAGTATAGCTAATGTCCTGGATGGAAGCATTGTGTTGGTGGGATTGCATGGCAAGGCTGGGAAATAGCAGCTATTTCTTGGCTATAGTAGAAAGATTATCTGATCATCTGAGGGAGCTGGAGATCATCTAGAGCCTGGTGACTGTGCCTCCCATCAGGCAGAGGAGATACCCTACCCCACACCAGTGGCTCTGCAGATGCTACTTCTTCTGCTTCATGAACATCTTCCCTGCACAACAGGAGTGTATTCATGAAACATTTCTTGTGCTGGTCTAACTGTGACCTGGGTGGGGTGGTAAATTTCTACAGGCACAGGCCTCTAGTGCTTCTTCCACCATATTTTCTTGTCTCTTGTGGATGGCACAGAGAAAACCTTGTGGTCTTCTGTATGTAGAGGTGCACCAAGGCACCCTGTTCTGGGCATGACATGAGGTGCATAGCAAGGTGTTTTTCCTTTCCCAGCATGGTAGTTCAAGTTTGTGCTGCTTTCCTTGCATCATGTCTTGGCCAGGAAATGAAATGGAAAATTAAGCAGCAAATTCTTACAGCTTCTGAAACAGAGATAAATCGCTTCCTTGGAACAGAGCCTCAGCATGACAAGTGATTTTTTCCTGACGTTTTGAAACAGAAGCATTTCTTCTTGACATTTTCAGAATGGTGGCTTTTTTAAAAAAAAAAAATATATTCTGCATTCAAATGCTACTTTTAATTAAAAAACAACCTAAGGGGAAAGCAAACGGTATCAACAAAAATGGGCAAATAAGCCGTCTCCTCCCCTCCACCTGTGCATCCTTCCCACCTCACTACTCCTGCAGAAGGCAAATGCTGTATTTCAGATCAAACAGATAATTTTCTGTTGGCCCCAAAAGAAACATTTCTGGTTTTCTATGCTGCTGAAACCAGAATATCTGCATTCCCTCCTGTGCAGGACCAGCTGTTTCAGAGAAAGTTGCAGGAATCTGTTTACCCCAGCTATATCAGATCAAACCATGTGCCTTTGAGCTGACATTGAAAGTGAGAGGATCTCTCAAGAGGAATATGCAGTTTACCCCCATGGGCTGCACACAGCTGCATCTAGACATCCCAGAAGGGTTTCAGTGCTCAAAAACTTCTCTGTTTCTCCAAAATGGTCCTCTCCCTACAGCCCTGTACATTGAGGTATATTGCTCTTTAATCCACAGGAGTGTGCACCACATACAACTGTTTGTATTTGCCTGTTTGTATTTTAAAAGCAAAATTTCTCATTTCTACCTTGACCCTGGTACCAGGGACAGTTTGATACTTGGAGCCAGGTGAAGGCAACACAATGTACTTGGCAAAAATGACTGCTGATTCCCTCTTCATCTTGTCACTCTTTCCCAGCATTTCCAGCCCAGGGGAATTTCTGGTTGGGCAAGTAGAGATCTCAGCCGCACCTGCTAGCAGAACTTGGCTCAGTCCCTCTTGAGATGACCTGCCCACCTGCCACCACATGCACCCTCCCAGAGTGTGGTCACTGAGCCCCTCTAGAGCAGGTTTGGGCTGGGGGAGAGAAACAAAGCACTCAGAGGGATGCAGTTCCATTACTGCTGTCAAGATCGGGCCAAAGGTATCCATAGGTCTCCAAGAGAGACATTTGTCAGTGAAAATCTTGCCGCTTAATACCTGCTTGTCAGTAAGTGTTGAGTCTTGAGATCAGCTTGCTAGATGAAGAGGTCCATGTGATGCAGCATTTGGGTCTACATTTGTGCATAGATAGGAAAATCCATCCACTCTATGTGTAGCAAACCTAAATGTGTCATGTGTGTCTACTGCTTTTTCTGTATGCTCACATACTGTGACAAATACAGGCTGTGTTACAGAGTCATCCCTTCTAGACATCCTAGACATACTAATGTTTCATTCCCACAGTGGCTGCATCCTACAAGAGAGAAGAGCCAACACAATGATTCCTCAAAACATGTCTACATGTAACCCTGCATAACCCTCTATGAGTCACCACCACCTAGATCTCATCAGGCAAAAGTACGTTTCGGACTGTGTGGTCAATCCAAGCAGCTGATGATGATAGAAAATTCAATCCAGATAGAAGTCAAGAAGAAATTTTAAGGAGATTTAAAACTTTTGAGTGAACTTGGTGTATTTTTCTCAACCCATAATAAATCTTCAGCCTTGTGTTTTGGGGTTATTTAGCCCTTTCACTTTAATTACTTGCAGTGGACATCGGGTCAATTTTTACATTAGGCTTTTTTTCCTAAACAAATGTTGAATATTTTCCTTTATAAAATTTTTGCACCAAAAACTTTCCCAGTTTGTCTTTTTGTGGTCTTAGGCTTCAGTCTGCATATTATATGTAATTAATGGCATATTAATAATGTATTTAAAATACAAAATGTAATCACAGTGATTTAAGTATCTTTTCCCTTTCAGCCATTCACACAAATGACCACACTACCTTTTCTGAAATGCTGATATAGTGCAATCGTTCAGTAAGTTGGACTGAGGGATGACTCTTTATTTTTTAATAGGTTATTTGAGATCTGGATTTGCAGTACAACCAAGGGAGAGGGTGGTGTGGCCTGCCCTGTCATTGCTGCCAAATATAATGCTCCTGGAATGACACCTTAGCTGTACTGTGTGCTTCAGACCTCCTGCAGGTCTGGTAGATGTAAACCTGTGACTGAGGCCTTGAAAGAGAAGAGCTGTCTCTACCAGGAGCCCCCATGAAAGGAGGGGAAGGTATATTCTCTTTGTGGAAAGGTGGAAAAGGGATGAAAGGGACCAGTGGAAAGGCCCAAAAGGTAATAATATTGGAAATACCCCATGGGGTCAGACACATGGTCTGCCCAGCCCAGCATGCCATCTCCACCAGCAGCAGATACCACCAGCAGCAAGTGCATGGCCTGGCCACCCTCCATGCCCCGACAGCAGCCACAAACGTGGGACTGCAGGGGGGAGACCTCTGCCTCATCCGCTGGTATCCCCTCATGGACCTGTTTCCCACACATTTGTCCAGTCCCTCTGTGCACTGGCTGTGGTTGGCAGCCCCCACAGCTGCCTGGGGCAGCTCACGACCTGCCGCATAAAGAACTTGAATTTCCAAGTACTTTCAATCCTGGTATGGCAGCATTGGGTGAGCAGCTCCACATTCAGCACATCACCTGCCTTAAGGGTTTTGTGAACCTTGATCTCACTACCTTGCTCAGCATTTCTCTCCTCAAACTGGAGAGTCCCAGCCTTTTTAGTCTTTCCTTGTAAGACAACTGCTCCTTTATCTAGCCCACTTTTGCCTTTCTCTGTTCCTGCTTGGCATGCAGAGACCTGAACTGCAAGGTGCAGGCATCAAAATGAGGATGTAACAAGGCTTTATATAGGACAGAGTGATGTCCTCTATCCTGTTGTCAGTGCCCTTCCTGATGATGCTCAAGATTATTTTTTCTTTTTTCACTCCCACTGCACACTGACTTGATGGTGTCAGTGATGTTCGCAGTATCACTTTCCTGAGTTATAACTACCTGTTCCTGGCTGTTATTGTGTAAATATGGTCTAGATTATTTTTCTCTAGATGAATTCTCTTGTATTAATCTACACTTAAGCTCATCTTCCACCTATTTGCTCAAGGTTGTTTTTTGAGATTTTTTCAGAGGTCCTCACCATCCATCAGCAGCGTAGCATTAACTCAAAAGAGCTTAAAAAAGATTATTTGCATTTTGTTTTGTGATATTTGGAGTCACGTCTCTTAAAATAAAGGTAAAAAAGTTTTATAGATCTAATAATACAAAAGGATAAATCAGGCTTTTGAAATTGCTGAGGCAAGTGATCACCTTAACCTAATTGGTGTTGGGATGCAAATCATCCGTCTGAAGAAGGGCACGTTTTATCTGAGAATCATTCCTGAGGTAGCAAAGACTGAGTGTGGTCCCTTGCACTGAGAATTTCAAACTAAAGAGTAGGTCTTTGGAGCATCCAGCAGGACTAATGGGAATTTTACACTACAGGGTCAGAGCAATGGGAAGGTCTTGCTATCTGGTACAGTCACATAGCTTGTCACCCATCTGCAGGATGTGGGGAGCAGCTGTTTCTCCAAACAGTTTCATAATCAAAAGATCAACAACAACAGAAGGCTTTAAGTGCTACAACTACATTTTGGAAGATGAGCAGCTGCTCATCACAGAGTACCTTGTTTATCTTCCTGTTCTCCTCGTCTCTAACACATTGCTTTGTTAAAATACTTGCATCATCACTCCAAAGCTCCTGTAGTTCACAGAGTTCCCAAACAGCTGGGTTGATTTTCTCGGCGTGGGCTTGGGACAAGACTTACTTAGATGACTTAGTTTATAACCAGAGAAACCCAGCATATGCAAAACTCGGAGCTTTCTGAGGGAAAAGTTTAGTCAGAGCCAGAAAGAATCAATGTCAACAAAACATCTTAATTCTATAAAAGATGAATACTTGGAAAACCCCATCAAGTTCTATAAATAAAGCTCTCGTCTGTACTAGGGCATCAGCATGCTTGGGTGCCTCTCTGAAATGCTTCTACACTAATACACACAGCACAGGGATCAAAGAGGTGCAATCAGAAGGGTGTGTGCAGTTATAGGGCTATGACATCTTGGATTCATGGAGATGTGGAGGGATGGCTTACATGACTGGAGTGCTGAAATGCAAGCTATATAGGAAGGATAGGCCAGAAAGGCAAGGAGGGGGTAGCTCTTTATGTGAGAGAGCAGCAGTAACACAGGGACCTTGATGAAGGATGGGCAACCAATGTCATCTGCCTGGACTTCTGCAAAGCGTTTGACACCATCCTGCATGACAACCTTGTCTCTAAATTGGAGAGGCATGGATTTGTTGGATGGACTGCTTGGTGGACAAAGAACTGGCTTGATGGTCACACCCAGAGAGTTGTGGTCAATGGCTCAATGTCTGAGTGGAGACCAGTGACGAGTGGCATTCCTCAGGTCGGTATTGGGACCAGTACTGTTTAACATCTTCATCAGTGACATGGACAGTGGGATAGGGTGCACCCTCAGCAAGTTTTCTGACAACACCAAGCTGTTGACACGCTGGAGGGCAGTTGACACGCTGGAGGGAAGGGATGCCATCCAGAGGAACCTGGACAGGCTGGAGAGGTGGGTGAAGTTCAATCAGGACAAGTGCAAGGTCCTGCACATGGGCTGGGGCTATCCCAACCACAAGTAAAGGCTGGGCAGAGAATGGATCGAGAGCAGCCCTGAGGAAAAGGACATGGGGGTATTGGTAGACGAAAAGCTGGACATGAGCCAGCAGTGTGCGCTGGCAGCCCAGAAAGCCAACCATATCCTGGGCTATATCAGAAATGTGACCAGCAGGTCAAGAGAGGGATTCTCCCCCTCTGCTCTGCTCTTGTGAGACCCCACCTGGAGTTCTGTGTCCAGCTGTGGAGCCCTCAACATAAGAAGGATATAGACCGGTTGGAGTGAGCCCAGAGGAGGCCACAGAGATGATTAGAGGGCTGTAGCACCTCTCCTATGAAGAAAGGCTGAGAGAAATGGGCTTGTTCAGCCTGGAGAAGAGAAGGCTTTGGGGACACCTTAGAGCAGCCTTCCAGTACCTGAAGGGGGCCTTCAAGAAAGCTGGGGGGACATTTTACAAGGGCCTGTAGTGACAGGACAAGGGGTAAAGGGTTTAAACTGAAAGCAGGGAGATTTAGATTAGATAACAGGAAAAAATTCTTCCCAGAGAGGGTGGTGAAGCACTGGGACAGGTTGCCCAGAGAAGCTGTGGGTGCCCCATCCCTGGCTGTCCTGAAGGCCAGACTGGAGGAGGCTTTGAGCAACCTAGTCTAGTGGAAGGTGTCCCTGCCCATGGCAGAGGGGTTGAAACTAGGTCATCTTTAAGGTCCCTTCCAACCCAAACCATTCTATGATTCTATGATTCTATGATTCTACGATTCTGTGATTCTATGACCTGTGGCTGGGGATAGGTCAGGAGCTAGTTGAGAGCTTATTGGTTAGGTTTAGTGGGCCAACATGGGTGGTATTTGATATAAAAAGGCCTGGATTACAGGCCTCAAACAGGCCTGAATTATAGGCCTCGAACCAATGTTGACTTCTGAGTGAATCTCCCAACCAGCATCATATCAGTATGAAATATGACTATGAGAGTATCTGCTGATCATTAGTGAAATATGTACAATCATTAGCGAAGGATGTAGCTTAGATAAAATATAATTGTTAGTAGGGTGAAATATCTGTTTAGGGGCAGACCGTCAAGGCCATGCAGACAGATGTCCAGCCTTGTCTGAGAGTATGTGGTTAAAGCCGAACAGATACAGACACCCCTCTGGATTCCATCCTGGGCCCTGGTCAGGTCTTGGGTGAAATCCAATGGGGAGGTGGACACTAGATGTTTCCATATTGTTTTTACACAATTTGTTTGTTAAACTGTATACAAGTGGGACCTTCTCACAGCGAAGTCAGAGCCTCACCTACAAGTGGACGCACTATGTAGGACTTTCCAGTTGCCAGGACAGGTTCTCCAATCATTCGCTGTAATGGGGCTCCCAAGCTGATATACAGGTCTAGATGATGGTAAAGTATTAGGGCAATTGGTGATGTATTATTTCTTAATCACTATCGTTAACTCTATGTAGTAATCAGAGATGGATTACCTTGCGTATGCTCTCTACTGTTTTAGACTACAGTAAACAAGTTTCTCTTTTTAACTTTAGTTTGGTGTCTGTGTTCTTTCTGCCAACCCTGTCAATTAGCAAAACGCTCTTGTAGTGTCTATCTGCTATAGACCTCCTGAGCAAGATGGTAGATGAGGCCACCTTCAAACAACCAGAAGCTTCATGTTCAGAGGTCATGGGTTCACAGACCCCAGACTTAAGGGTTCCTTTGCAATTGACTTTGCGCTCCCGTCTTTTGCCTGCACTTGAAGAAGACACCCACAATTCCACCCATTTGTGATGAATATCTCTGGTCCATAGTAGAGGTAGAGCCTGCAGAAGTATGTCATGGTGTTGAAGGAAAACAGGAGAGAGAAGGGATGCAGCTCCCAAACACTACACTGAGTGAAGAGTTCAGTAAGAGGCTGGGTTGTCCAAGTGTGTAATGAGCCATTGCTCAAGTGACCCCAGTGCTAAGCAGGGAACAGAGCCAATGGGCAGCAAGTAGAGATGGACAGAGAGGCCCGAGGAGATGCTGCATGGCAGAGGAGACTCTGTGTCACACTTGCCACCAGCTTCCTAATCCTCTCAGCCAATTTTGGCAGGTGCTGCCCACTTCTCTCTGCCGGACCAGGAATTGGGCTGGGCCAACATGGATGTGGCATGGTCTTGTGGCTCCCTCAAAAGGAGATGCTATCCCAGGAGATGGGTTGGCACCACTGGCGCCAGGAAACCCTGGTACAGAGCCTGTTTCAACTGCCAGATCACTGCTCTTCTCCCATGAAACCTCAGTCAAACAGATCCTGTGGGAGCCACCCTGGGCTTTCATTCCTTGCACATACATAGACCGATATACCTCAGAGTCTGCAAACATGATTTCAGAGTGGCTGGATCTGCATAAACTACAAAATGTCTCTCTGCTCCTATACCGCTAGACAGATAGGCCCCTCTCATCAGATGCAAAGCATTCAGTGCCATTAAGGGTAACATGCCAGAATATGACTTTATCTGGTCATCTGGGATGTTCTATGCCATAGAAGAGGTGTGATAAAGCTGGATCTCACATCAGATGTCTTATCTTGCATACAAACATGCTCACAGGCAGATGGGATAAAATAAAGAAGTGAAGCAACTTGCAAATCAGCTAGGTATGAGAGCTCCCCCAGCCTCTTTCAGTGATTGAGTCAGAGCACATGGACTGAAGACTGTATCAGACATCTCCAGAGAACACAGCAAGAAGTGCAGGCTAACATGTTCTGCCCAATAAAACTTGCTCTGATAATCTGGATGCATGCCACCTGGTTTGTGCTGAAAAAACCCTCCAAAACCTGAGAAAAATGGGCTGTTTATTTCATTGGGATTTTCACAGGAAAAAGGAACAGTAGGCCTTGCTATCATTAACTGCTTCAAGTGCCTTGTAAACCTTTCAGTCCTGTTGTGCTGGGTTCAGTAAGGAAAGAGTTAACTCTCTTTACCATAGCTGCTATGAAGCTGTGTTCCTGGATTTACCCTGAGAAAAGTACTGATAAGGTACTTTACATTTTCTTCTGGAAAAGAGCTGATGCATAGTGCTTGCCTGGTGTGAACCACAGCTACCTCCAGGAACTGAGCGGCGGAGCTCCTTCCACCATGAGCTCTTTCCTTGAGCCTTTGCTTGTTCACCTCCTGTTGCTGCAGTGAGACCTCCACTCCTGTACCAGGAACTACATGTATCATTTGTTATTACAGTATTTCATTTATAAATAGTCAATAATGATCAATACAGTGGACAGGATCATTATAATGAGACCCCACAGTCGCTCAGGAATCACACTTCAGGCAAACCCAACTTTTTTCTGGTTAAAAGCCTTTTTTTTAACTTATTAAAATAATTTTTTAAATAGCTTTTGAAGAGGCTGCAAAATAAACAGAGTACAAATGGCTTTACACAAAAGAAGTAATCTCCATTTAAATGCTAACTGTGTCCTGGGAAAGTAGCTGTGCATCAGTCACAGGGAGCAAGGAGCATCCTCCCACCTCCAGAGCCCTGGTGTGGATGGTCCTTCAATTCAGCACAGGCCTGTTACATCTAACAGGATACTGTGGCACCTGGACCTGCCAGATGACCAGAATTAAATTTTTTATGGAATTGCTATGGGAAGCAATCATAGCCATGTCTTCTTTTCATGTACTTCTCTATCAAGTTCACAGCCTGATTGTTTCAGAGTGAGATGCTCTAGAATTTGACATTTAGCTTGAGCTGATCATTCCTTTTTACCTTGTGTCAGAGCAAAGGATGGGCTTGTTGCAGGAATGTTTGCACTGCATAGGAAATATTCACACCCTGTTGGCAGTAAAGTGAATCAGAGTTTTGTGGGAGTGAGGATCTGACATAGCATAGGGATTGAGAGTGTGTGCAGAAGAATGCTACTATCCTAAAACAATTGAGATGTAAAAATTCTTTTTCCTATCTGCTCATGGAGGAAAACCCATAAATATATTAAGCCTTTGTGGTTTGTTACTCCAAAGCCAGGCAGAGAAAATGCTTGATTTAAGGCATCATTTTGATAGAGGTTTGTCACATTGCTACATCATTCTTTATAGAATTTATTTCTCACACCTCCTGAAGCAGGTGGGGTTAATATCTCATGTAACTCAATATAATCCTTTTGATTACTAGAGGGGCAGATCAACCTCATCCTCCTAAGGGTTGTTCAGTTGACTGCTTTTGAATGTCCAAGTAACCCTCTCAGATATATTTGTTTCTGCTTGACAATAAAGCAAGCCCAGAAGATTAGCTCAGAGTGAGACAACTATCTTTTGGATGACTGTGGCTAGTTGTAGTGAAGCCTTCTTTTGCATTGCTTCTCAGGGTTACCATCAGGGGCAGGATAATGACCATCTGCACCAAAAGCAAGAGCCTCTACACCTGGATTTGCTCTGGCACTTGACTGCAGTCCTTAAGTTAGCTAAGGCACTGGAGAGAGATAGTACTTCTAGCCAGTGATTCAGATCTCTCATCTGCTCTCCCAGGGAGACAGCTGTGTTGCCATGGGTGTTCCTCTCGGTAATTTACATGCTGTGTTAGTTGCAGCTCGACAAGAACTGAGTTCTCTCCACTACTTGTGAGGCAAGTGAGTTTTTTTCTTCCTAACTCTCTGCCTTGAATTCTCACTTTTATAATTATTTATAATTGTGTTGTCCAGCTTTTGAGTCTATCTGAGTTTGTCACAGGTAATTTTTCTGGAGATTTTTAAAAGAGAAAAATGTTTATATCCCTGCAGAAACTATTTATTAATACAGAAGCACTGTCACAACACTACATAATTTCTTCCCCCTCTCCACCCCAGTGTTTTCAAAGGGTGATCTATTGACAAGAAAAAGAAGTAGTAATTGTGGAATGGTTTTTTTTTCCCTCTCTGCTACAGATGTTCAGTACAAAAATTGAGATCTTTCATAGAGGAATTTTCACATAAATACTGTATTTTCAGTCATTATCAGTTACTCTACCCCTTGGCAATCTCTAACACTGTGTTGGCTGGGCAAGGAATAGCAGACCGATTCCACGTTGTCCTTTACTTCTCAGGCAGCTTCTTTCACAGACAAACTCATGATTACGAAAGTCTTCTGATGCTCAAGCTACAGCTTTTTGCTAAGAACTGTGGCTTGTGCTGCTTGAGGTCTGTTTAATGCCGCAGGGATCCAGCCTGGAAAAGTAGCCTCTTTCTTCTTCCAGAGGGACATTTGCTTTGGTAATTGAAGATCTCTTCCTCCAGAAGTTGACAAGTCACCTCAAGGAACACATATGTAGGGTAAACATCAAGAACGGAAAATGCAAAAATGTAGCTAGTTTATTAGAAATTCAGTGAAATACAGAATAACCTGTCTCATAAAAGTCTCACAATGTGGTTTATCATTGCTGCTTTCACTGAAGCAGCATTTGATGCAACACAGACCTGTCAGTCACTTGCAGTGTCATTTACATGCCTTGTTAAGTCTTATTCTAGTTCTAATGATCATGTAACACAAAACAGCCTGGCTTGCGTTTTCTTGCTAATTGCTCCTCAGAGAAAAGTTTTCTTAGGCAAGCACAGATGATTTCTACAGCTGATGACATAACCCATAACCCATCCCCATAGCTTCCATTTTCTTTAACATATCTGAAATGACAGTACCCTGCCTGCTCAGAAAAGTGAACCTGATACACTTAGCACAGAAGCAGTGTCTTTGTTTAACAAGACTGGCTTGACTCTTCTCTTGTTCACATATCCATAGATTTCAGTGAAGCTGAAGCTGAGAATTATATCTGTAGTTTTCCAGCCTAATGATGTATCTCCATCTCTATTATGTAGTTCTTGTCCTGGAAAATAGCTGTTCTGGAACTGTAATTCCTTGAAATACAGCAGCATTCTGCCAAGAGCATGGCTACTTGCAGGCTGGGGTTTCTGTATGTCAGAATGTGTGCTATAATTACAAAAAAATATTTCAGGAGAAGAGCATGCTGTCAAAGCAATTGCTACAGGTTCTAACTCTCTGACCCATTATTAAAATTTCATGGATCCATTAGTTGAGTGTCTAAATGAGCAGCAAGCTGGTTATTAGCAATCTCATTTGCACACCTTATTCAGATTCTGCACATTTCAGCAAGAGAAACCATGAAACAGAAGAAATGTGTAAACATGTGTGCCTCCTTGGGGGTTAGACCTGTGTCTTAGTCTGTATTTTGCACCAGTTAGTCTATATTTTGCTTCATGCCATAATATATCAAGCTGAATAGGTGGTGCCAACCCGGTGCCCGTGGCACTGCAAGACCGGCAGGGAAAGGATGGGGATGGAAAGGGTTACAGTTGGGCATGACCCGGAAAGGGGAAGGGTCCAGGGGGCTTCTGGCCAGGGGGCTTCTTCGTTGTGGGGACCCCATGTCGAGTGCTGGGTGCTCAGCGAAAAGTGAGAGTCTTTTGTCAGGCAGATTGATCTAGGAGTCGGGGTTTGAAAGTTTTTTTTCTTTTGCTCTCCCTGCTTTCGGCTTCTGGGCTGATTGAGGGGGGGTTTGCTCCCTTCGGTTTGGTTTCTTTTTCCTTTCTCGGGGTTTTTGGATTTATTTTCCTGCCTTGCCCGGAATCTGGTTTTGTCCATCCACGTGTGCTGAGATCCTGTATCATTTGTTCTGTTTTTTTCCTGTTCCTTAAATTGCTTATTAGCACTTGCATTGTTAGTAAGTCCCTAAGTTTCATTTATATAATTAAATAGTTCTTATCTCAACTCCTATGGGCTTTTCCTTGTTTTTCCTCCGACCCTTCCTCACTGGGATTGAGGTGTGTGTGGGGTGGAGTGGTAGAACAACTTGTTATGCTAAAACCACACAACCTGAATGGGAGTTGACTGTTTTCCATCACAGTCTATTTGGGATTCCAATAAACTTGCATGCTCTTCACCGTAAGTACTGAGAGGGGACAGGAGCCACAGGGAGAGCTGGATGGCAGCTCTATATATCTGGGAAGAGTCTGAGTAGCCAAAATGTTCATTTCTAAATATCTAAAGTTCTGTAGGCAGAACTGCTAGAAAGAGTCACATTTAGCAGAAAGCTGGCAGGGTAGGCTGGCTCTCTGAGCCCAGATCTCAGCAGGAAAGCACCTGGAAAAACATCCTAGAAATGGAGACACTCAGAGAGACATACTGTGAAACAAAGATTGGAGATAGATACATTTTATAGTCTCTTTCTTAGTAACTTTTTGTTTCAAGTGATTCATCTGTAAGTCTGACCTGAGACACTGCTAGATCAGTCTTATCTGGTAAGTCGTTTCCAGAGGCAGCAGATTAACTCAGAAAGTCGTATGTAGGCAGGTCTGAAGAAGTGGAAGGGAAAGAAGCTCAGGAGAGTATTTCCCAGTGCTTTGCTTTGCCAATGGAGTTTTGGTTTGCTACCAGCTGAGATTTAGAAAACTTTTCCTCTGGTGGAGGCAAACCAGCATGCCTTCTGCAGAAAAGCACTCACACCTCCAGCTAAACCCCAAATGACCTGTTAGATGTGTTTATGCCTCTTAAATTGCAGGTATCATATAATTATAAAAAAGTGGGGGTTTTGTGGCTTTGAAGGATGAGTGACTTGGGCATGTTTGTGCAAGTATCCAGTCTTCCCTTACCATGTTTCCTGTGCGATATTTCCACTACTAAACCCTCAAGTGCTGAGAGAGCTGGCAGATGTTATTGGTAAGCCACTCTCCATCATCTTTGAAAGATCCTGGAGAACAGGAGAGGTGCCTGAGGGCTGGAGAAAAGCCAGTGTTACTCCAGTCTTCAAAAAGGACAAGAAGGAGAACCCAGGAAACTACAGGCCAGTCAGCCTCATCTCCATTCCTGGAAAAGTGGTGGAACAGCTCATCCTGGATGTCATCTCCAAGCATCTGGAGGAAAAGAAGGTTATCAAGAGTAGTCAACATGGATTCACCAAGGGGAAATAAGGATTGACCAATCTGGTAGTGCTTCTACGATGGCATGACTAGCTGGGTGGATGAGGGGAGAGCAGTGGATGTTGTCTACCTTGACTTCAGCAAGGTTTTTGACCTTGTCTCCCATAACATCCTCATGGGGAAACTTAGGAAGTGTGGGTTAGATGAGTGGACAGTGAGGTGGGTTGAGAACTGGCTGAATGGCGGAGCTCAGAGGGTTGTGATCAGCGGCAGAGTCTAGCTTGAAGCCTGTGACTAGCGGGGTTCCTCAGGGGTCGGTACTGGGTCCAGTCCTGTTTAATGTCTTCGTCAGTGTCCTGGATGAAGGGATGGAGTGTACCCTCAGCAAGTTTGCTAATGATACCAAACTAGGAGGAGTAGCTGATATGCCAGAAGGCTGTGCTGCCATACAGTGAGACCTGGACAGGCTGGAGAGTTGGGCAGAGAGGCACCTAATGAAGTTCAGCAAGGGCAAGTGTAGAGTCCTGCACCTGGGGAGGAATAACCCCAGGCACCAATACCTGCTGGAAAGCATCTCTGCAGAGAAGAACCTGGGAACGCTGGTGGGCAGCAAGTTAACCATGAGCCAGCAACGTGCATTCGTGGCCAGGAAGGCAAATAGTATCCTGGGGTGCATTAAGAAGAGTGTGGCCAGCAGGTCACTACTATGCCCTGCTGTGCCCTGGTGAGGCCACATCTGGAGTGCTGTGTCCAGTTCTGGGGTCCTCAGTTCAAGAAAGACAGAACTACTGGAGCAAGTTCAGAGAAGGGCTACAAAGATGTTTAGAGGACTGGAACATCTCCCTTATGAGGAAAGACTGAGAGAGCTGGGTCAGTTTAGTCTGCAGAAGAGAAGACTGAGAGAGGATCTCATCAATGCTTATCAATATCTAAAGGGCAGGTGTCAAGTGGCCAGACTCTTCTCAGAGGTGCCCAGCGACAGGACAAGGGGCAATGAGCACAAACTGGAGCACAGGAAGTTCCACCTGTGCTTGAGGAAAAAATTCTTTACTCTGAGGGTGACAGAGCACTGTAACAGGCTGCTCAGAGAGGTTGTGGAGTCTCCTTCTCCGGAGATATTAAAAATCTGCCTGGATGCGTTCCTGTGTGATCTGCTCCAGATGAACCTGCCTTGGCAGGTGGGTTGGACTAGATGATCTCCACAGGTCCCTTCTAACCCTGACCATTCTGTGATTCTGTGATCTTTTCTTTTCTCACTGCAAAACTCTCCCAACCTCTACACAACCTCAAAGCCAAATCAAGACCCCAGTGTTAAATAAAAGCCCAAGAAACAACATGACCAACAGATCTGGGGGTGATAATAAAAAACTAAGCAGACTTTCCCACTGTATTTGGACAGCCAAAGGAAGTTTTGCTAGGTAGTACCTTCAGACAAGTCATGTAACAGGAAGCCATCATGTTTGTCTCCTCAGTTTGACTGGATTATTGCTCTCTTTTCTGTTTGTGCACAATCAGAAAAGCATTTTACTGAATACCTGTTCAGTAGTGAGCAACAAAACTGGGCTTGTAAGAGTGTTCTTAATTCCAGTGAAGCAGGAATTCAGCAGTAGGAAGAAAACCAAAACTGACAAATTGTTCCTGGAGATTTTAACACAGTTTCTCACACAGGACAGCTACTGGGACCAGACAGGAAATTTTCACTTGAGCAAATGATATCTGCACTAAGAACAAGCAAGCAGAGACGAATGGGATGGCATGTTCCAGTGCCTGTGGTGGGTGGGCTCTTTCTTTGCTCTGATGCCTTTCTTCTCAGATGATTTGCTCTTGCTATGGGGCTGGAACCCGTCCCTAAGCTTCATGATGGAGCCAAGGTAGCTCTGACATTCCTGTGCTCAGGATGTACTGGAGCCTCTGTCCAAGCAAAACCTATGGCACTATGCCTTGCCCTCCTTTTCCCTCCTCTTTTCTCCTCTTTCCATGATCTTTTCTGGAAACTGGAAGAAGCATGTTCAGTTTGGGACAACAGAGGACGTGAGGAAAAGTCCAGACTGCCTCTAGACCCAATGCCAGCTGAGACACAGTGTGACAGCACTCGTACCTGCCCTGGTAGAGGGCATGGGTGAAGCTGGCATCACAGCAGGACAGTATATTTAGCAGCAGCTCTGTAGGGAAGCATAAAACAGAGAACACAAGAAGTGTGGCAGATACTGTGGAAGCATCAATACCAATCAAACTGTGGTGTTTGATTGTCATTACCATGACATCAGGAAAGGTGAACGGGCATCACAGAGTTTGTAACTCAATGAGAGCTGTGGTCCAGCTCTGTTCTTCACTCACACATTCCTTTCCCATCCAGGAACCTGCTTCCTGGGCCACAATCCCTTTGCTGGCCACACCTTCACCCCACCCAAGGGAAACGCCATTAGGACTCTCCTGCTTCCCATGGAAAGACAAGCAGAGGCGCTATGTCCAAGGAGAGTACCACTGTTGCTACTCTTGCCAGGAGTAGAAGAGAACAAAGGACAGGGCTTTGTACACCATATAATGAGAGTCTAGCAAAGGAAACAGAAGGACAGGGCGAAGGTCCAGCTTGCAGACAAAGACCAACCCATGCTTCAGACTGAGCACTAGAGCATTGACACTCTGTTCTTGAACCTCCTCACTGGAGGTTTGCTTGCTGCCTTGTAGTGCTCTCCTGTGACCAGTGTTCGCTGGTAGATCTGGATCAGAAAGACTGGGAGAAACCCATTTGAGGTAGTAATCCTGGCTCCATTCTCCCTTGCTGTGATGCAAAGGATGGTTGGCAGGCTGGGGAACTGGGGGCAGCCCTCCCTGGTATCTGGTTCCCAGATGGCACACTAAAGCATTGGTACAAATGCAGAACACCAAAGAGCACTGGAGGATGCCCCAGTTACGCTGTGGAAGTGGTGGATTACACTGGTAGTTTCATCCTGTCCAGAGCTCCCCTTACCAGTGAACTCACTGGAACATGCCGTTACCCAAGTCCAAGGAGGACCTAAATCAGGTCAATCAGTACCTGGGAGAGTCTACTTCTCCCTGACTTTTCAGGGTGTTTAACTGACTCATTCAGATGGCTGCAATGCAGGGGCTTAAAGAAAGTGATATGAATCCTGCTTCATGAGAAAAGCTAAAAAAGGGAGAGCAGGACAAGTGAAGGTAAACAATAAAGAGGTTTGACTTCACCCACAGCAAGGATGATGAATTAAAATCTTAGCAAGTAGAAAGGTACTGTACAGAGACGAACAACTAGCAACATAGAATCATAGAATGGTTTCGGTTAGAAGAGATCACAAAGATCATCTAGTTCCAACCCCCCTGCCATGGGCAGGGACACCCTCCACTAGACCAGGTTGCTCAAAGCCTCATCCAGCCTGGCCTTGAACACTTTCAGGGATGGGCCATCCACAGCTGCTCTGGGCAACCTGTTCCAGTGCCTCACCACCCTCTCCTGAAATAATGTCTTCCTTAATCTAAATCAACCCCATTTCACTTTAAACCCATTACCCCTTGTCCTGTCACTACAGACCTTTCTAAAAAGTCCCCCTCCAGCTTTCTTGTTGGCCCCTCCAGGTACTGCAAGGTGCTATAAGGTCTCCCCGGAGCCTCCTCCAGGCTGAGCAAGCCCAGCTCTCTCAGCCTGTCCCCATAGCAGAGGGGATCCAGCCCTCTGATCATCTTTGTGGCCCTCCTCTGGACTCGTTCCAACCGGTCGATATCCTTCTTATGTTGAGTGCTCCAGAGCTGGACACAGAACTCCAGGTGGGGTCTTACAAGAGCAGAGTAGAGGGGGATAATCACCTCCCTTGACTTGCTGGCCATGCTGCTCTGGACACAACCCAGGATATGATTGGCTGCTAGGACACACTGCTGGCTCATGTTCAGCTTTTCATCTACTGGTACCCACAAGTCCCTCTCCTCTTGGCTGCTCTCATTCCATTTTTTGCCCAGCCTGTACTTGTGTTTCGGACCTTGCACTTGGCCTTGAACTTCATGAGGTTGGCACAGACCCACCTCTCCAACCTGTCTGGATCCCTCTGGATGGCATCCTTTCCCTCCAGTGTCAACTGCACCACACAGCTTGTTGGTGTTGGCAGACTTGCTGAGGGTGCACTCAATCTCACCATCCATGTCGCTGACAAAGATGTTGAACAGTACTGGTCCCAACACTAACCCCTGAGGAACACCGCTCGTCACTGGTCTCCACTCAGACATAAAGTCGTTGACCACAACTCTCTGAGTGTGACCAGCCAGTCAGCTCCTTATCCACTGAGTGGTCCATCCGTCAAACCTATGCCTCTCCCATTGTTGTGGTTTAACTCTGGCTAGCAAAATACCATGAAGCCACTCTCACAGATTCCCCCATACCTCCTCCAGTGGAGGGGGAGAATCAGAGGGAAAAGGACAAGGAAGCTCATAAAACTGAGATATGAACTATTTACTAATTGAATCTACATTAATACAAATACTACTATTAATAAGTAATTAAAATTATAGAAAACAAAACATATGATACAATTATGATACAGTTGCTCAGCACCCACTGACTAATGTATAACTGGGTGCTGTGTAGCGAGAGTCAGAGTCAGAGAGTCCGAGAGCTGCAGTCAAGAGCGAACACAGCCTGAGAGCCGCAGCCCGAGGGCCACAGCCTGAGAGCTATTGCAGCAGATTCCGTGTGAACCCTATCAATGATAGTATGACCGGGAAAGCTAAACAAACCCACCAACTCTCTCACGAACGAGCCAGCACGGGAGCTAGCAAAGCAGCTAACGCAGGAGTCGGGGAGTGTTAGCAAGAGTACAGAAGTAAAAGAGCAAGAGAGTGATGGCTCCCGGACCCCCTCCTCACCTATGCCCTGAGCATGACATACTATGGAATGAAATACTCCCTTGGTCAGTTTGGGTCAGCTGCCTGAACTGTGTGTCCCCTACACTGCCTGTAGTGAGACAGCAAGAGCTGGGAATGCAACTGCAGGATCAGGAGCAGAGAAAGACCTTGAATTCGGTGCAGGCATTGCCCAGTGCCAGCTGAGACCTTATCAGTGCTGCTCTCAGGGTAAATCCAGGAACACAGCTTCCTAGTAGTCATGGTAAAGAGAGTTAACTCTTTCCTAGAGACAAGGATGTCATGCAGGACAGTGTCAAATTCTTTGCACAACTCCAGGTAGATGCCATCGGTTGCTCTTCCCGTATCCACCAACACTGTACCTTGTCATAGAAGGCCACCAGATATGTCGAGCACAATCTGCCCTTGGTGAAGCCATGTTGGCTGTCACCCATCACCTCCCCATTCTCCATGTGCCTTAGCACAGTTTCCAGGATGATCTGCTCCATGATCTTGTCAGGCACAGAGGTGAGACTGACATTCATCCATGCAGGCTTCCTGGTGTTTTTACCTGATTTCCTCTTCATTGGGATGCATGTGTTCATTTTAAAAGGAAGACTGATTGTAAGCCCTGTTCCTACCTAGAAGCAGGAATCAAAAGAGGGAAATGGAGCACCACTCTCATTTTCTTCACTTTGTGCACTTGTTAGAAGTCTCGATGTGGAAGAAAGCCTTGCCAAGAACCAGGACCTTTCCACTGTGAGAACAGAAATGTCTATGGACTGCTGGGTAACTGCTAATGAGATTTCCTGCATCACAGAAGATCTGAAGCATTTTCAAAGTGAACATTTTCTAGGAGTATAGCATAAAGCCCAGTGACATTGAATATGCATTACTGCCGCCTCAGTATTCCCACGAAGAAGTAGTGATGGGTGAATATCTGAGTCCCTCCAGCAGCTGCAGTGCCATTTCAGCTCATTCACTTTTCCAGCAGATTTTGCCATTGACAAGGCACCTGATGTGTGTGCAAGTGTTAGAGCAGGCACAACAAATACAAGAAGGAAGTAATAATTAGAAAATATTATTTAGACATTTACCTGGCAATGGTCTGTCTGGTACCCTCTCTGATTTGCTTTGTGGATTTCATCTTGCTCCTGGGCAATATTCACATATAAGTGATCACAAGAACTGTTGGGCCAGGTTCAGCTTAGCAATTGCAATCCTCTGAGAGTAGCACCTGGAGACCTTGTTCTGGATTATGGCTCCTTTGTGCTTAATCCTTAATATGTAATCCTATATGTAATATAAAACAGTCCTTGCTGTCATGCATGTGACTTGAGTGGAGAAATGTGAGCACCATGTGTCAATGCTAGTGCTTGCCCCATCTCTGTGCCAAACTGACCTTTTTCTAGCAGACCCCAGCCCTAGAGTGGTTCTACCTGCCCAATTGCTGTTTATCTACTGACTGGGAACTAGGAAGCACAGATGTGCACTTTGGGTTTGGAATTGGTCTGGTTTTGGATCTGCTTTTTTGGGCCAACTTTGGCTCCAGCAACTTTGCCTCCAGTGTCTTTGGATTCTCCAAAAGGAGTAGCCCTTTGCCCTGTCTGGGTGCTGCTCTTCAAGGGCTGTGCAGAGGCAGCTGCTACCATCATAGGCCCTGTCTGAGGAGCTATGGGCCAAGTGGCTTTATTCCTAAGGCAATATAAACAGATTCTGCTTCTTTATGTGATGTACAAATGTTATTTTAATGCTTATCTCTTTTTCTTGTTGCTGTGCTTAAAGGTTACTGAGGTATTTTAATCCAGTACTATGAAAAAGAACATTTTCTTTATCTGTCGAACTTCATGAGCAAAGCATTTATCTACTCTATCTGCCTGCTAGAATATTAAAAGAAATAAATTACTGAATTGCTTAAGCACTAAAGCTCCATTGTGAACTGCTTCAGGATGGCTGGGGGTGCTTGCTAAATTTCTCAGGAAAAAATTGGATCAAACCCAAGGGAAACATCCCAAATACCTTACTTTAATGACAATGCCAGATACTGAAGCAATCATTTTGAAAGCAAGGAATTTAAATATGATATTAAAATGAAAGTAGTTTCATGGTTATAAAAAGGGACATATTAATCGGAAAAACCTCACTGACATCCATGAACAATAGAAAGCAGGCCAGACTCAGTTATTATCTAATGTATGATACAAATATAACACAAAAGCTCAATAAGTATCCTGTTCTCCCTACATCAACATTCACCTCACAATAAAAACAACCTGATTGCTTTGACTGTCTCTTCATTCAGTGAACTAAATAAAGCTCTGCCTATCTCTGGGTGCAAGGGCTCTGGTTGCCCCATTAGAGTCTCCCAGTGGACTAAGAGGCTGGCTGCTATGTGTTAATGTCACGCCTCGAGGCTACTGCTATGGCTCTGGAGGGACAGTCATTGCTGCCAAATGCTGGTCCCACTCTGTCTGGTCAGGGCATGTGGCCCTATATTTTTCCTTTATTTTACTTTGGATGGAGGGGAGTTTTAAAAGATCCTCTAATTACGGGCACATTTCTAAGCATGTGAACAGATAGCCCACAGCTGGATCTTGTGACATTGTGCTGGGTTCAGTCAGGAAACAGTTAACTCCCTTTACTGTGTTTGCTAGGGAGCTATGATCCTGGATGCTGAGAGAAGCACTGATAATTTCTCAGCTGGAGCTGGGCCTGTACTGAATTCAAGGTCTTTCTCCACTTCTGATACTCCAGCTAACCCAAACTGACCAAGGAAGTATTTCATTCCATAGTACGTCATGTTCTGTGTTTTGGGCAGGGAGGGAGTCCAGTAGCCATTACTCTTTCCCTTACTCCCTGGCTCTCTTACTCCCAGGCACTTGCTAACCCTCCCTGCATTACCTGCTTTGCTAACTCCTGTGCTGGCTCATTCGTGAAGGAGTTGGTGGGTTTGTTTAGTGTTACTGGTCGTGCTATCACTGATAGGGTTCATTCAGAATCTGCTGCGTTAGCTCTCGGGCTATTGTTCTCGGGCTCTCTGGGTCTGACTCTCCCTACTCAGCATCTGGGTGCACGTTGGTCAGTGGATGGTGAGAAATTGTATCGTATTGTATTATATTGTATCATGTTTTATTTTCTACTATTTTAATTATTTATTATTAGTAGTATTTGTATATATTGATTTAGATTTAATTAGTAAATAGTTCTTATCTCAATTTTATGAGCTTCCCCTCTGTTGGAGGAGGGGAGGGGGGGATTTGTGAGAGCGGCTTCGTGGTATTTTGCTAACCGGAGTTAAACCATGACAGACATAAACTGGAAGTAGAGAGAGGGCCAGTGCCCCTTATTTTTTTTGCATGTTCTTCTATGGGACTTCTAGTGATGCAGAAGCACCATTTCCTCCTCAGCTTCCAGCAAAAGTCTCACTAGCTCTATAGTGCTAGGAAGAAGACAGGGCTATGAATGGTCTGCACACAGTCACGAGTGAGCATGTTGTCCGTGCACATAGCCATGAGCAGACAAGTGACTTTGTGCTGAGGAACTGCAGAGAGCTCCAGGAAAAGGAGCTTGTGCTCTGATGGTGAAACTGGGACTGACTGCACTGGTCAGCAGTGGACAGTATGCAACAATCTGGTAACTCCGAGGAGAGATTCGTTGATTAAATGAAGATGTTAGCTCTCCTGCTGGTTATACAGTCAATTAGCAACATCTACTTCCTATACTGAGAAGGATCCAGAACCTAGACCTCATTTCATCCTCACACAGATGTCCCCAAGGCATCTGGGGAATGATGCCACAGACCCTAACAACCAGCCTACACCCCACTGGCCAAAGTCCTTTGTGTCTGGAAAAGGTCAGAATGGCAAGATGTAGGTGTGTAAAAGTTACTTAGAGAAATACTGCTCTGAGTGAATGGGCCTGTTTGAAATGGACCATTGGGCGATGCACAAATATTCTCTCATGGTTTTTAATCTCCTACTTGGGCAAACAGCTTCTGCAGTAAGGTCCTCTGGGGCAGCTATCCAGGTTATCTTTTCCCATCTGTATCTTAGTTGGTTTTGGTTAGATTTTGAAAGGAATTAGGAGTCAGTAAATCCCTAGAGTCATTTGGAGGAGGTTCCTGAAGGCAAGTGTTAACATCCATCTTCAAGAAGAGGAAACCAGGGAACTACATGTCACTCCTAGTGAAGATAATGAAGCAATCATCTCCTCTATTGGGACCAGTGCTATTCAACATCTTTGTCAGTGATATGGATGATGGGATTGAGTGCACCCTCAGCAAGTTTGCCAATGACACCAAGCTGTATGGTGCAGTTGACACTGGAGGGAAGGAATGCCATCCAGAGGGACTTGGACAGGCTGGAGAGGTGGGCCACTTCCATCCTCATGAAGTTCAACAAGGCAAAGTGCAAAGTCCTGCACATGGGTTGGGGCAATCCCAAGCACAGGCTGGGCAGAGAATGGTTTGAGAGCAGCCCTGAGGAGAAGGACTTGGGTGTAACGATGGATGAAAAGCTGGACATGAGCCAGCTGTGTGCACTGGCAGCCCAGAAAGCCAACCGTATCCTGGGCTGTGTCCAGACAAGTGTGGCCGGCAGGTTGAGGGAGGGGATTTTCACCCTCTACTCTGCTCTTGTGAGACCCCACCTGGAGTGCTGTGTCCAGCTGTGGAGCCCTCAACATAAGAAGGATATCAACCAGTTGGAACGAATCCAGAGGAGGGCCACGAAGATGATCAGAGGGCTGGAGCACCTCTGCTTTGGGACTGGCTGAGAGAGCTGGGCTTGTTCAGCCTGGAGAAGAGAAGGCTCGGGGAGACCTTATTGCAGCCTTCCAGTCCCTGAAGGGGGCCTACAAGAAAGCTGGGGGGGAACTTTTTAAAAGGGCCTGTAGTGACAAGACAAGGGGTAATGGGTTTAAACTGAAAGCAGGGATATTTAGATTGGACATCAGGAAGACATTCTTCACGGAGAGGGTGGCGAAGCACTGGAAGAGGTTGCTCAAAGAAGTTGTGGGTGCCCCATCCCTGGCTGTCCTGAAGGCCAGGCTGGATGAGGCTTTGAGCAACCTGGTCTAGTGGAAGGTGTCTCTGTCCATGGCAGGAGGGTTGGAACCAGATGATCTTTAAGGTCCCTTCCAACTTAAACCATTCTATGGTTCTGTGACTAATACTGTACCAATTTCTGAGCATTTCTGTCTCATACAGAGAGAGGAGATTGAGGATCCTTAGGGGAAGAAAACATAGATTGGGTCTAGTCCTTTGCAAGACTCTGAACAAAGCTTTTTAAGGCCAAATACACCTTCACTAGAGAAGTGGCACCTGAAGAACTCTCCATATACCATCGTCTAACTGAGGTTTGGAATGTGACAGAAATGTAGAATTCAGAGGGAAAAGACTCAAGCAGGAAATGTGAGTACTGTGATTTTCCTCCTTTTTTGGAATGTCTGGGTCTTTAATTCAGTTTTCAATGTTAGAAGTGAGGTGACATGAAATACCAAAGAGCTGAGATAATTCCTGAACCAAAACAAGGGACCTCGTTTGATGCATCTGCCTACCTTAGCCAAAGTAAATTTCTTTGACAAGAAGCCAGTACATTTTGTTAAGTCAAAAGAGTTGATTGGTTAATCACAAGGGTAAACATCAAGGAATGACACCACTGAATGGAGACAAAATATGGAAATTAGTAATGGGCAAAATTAGGCAGAAAAATAGATGGTTTTGAGGTAGTTATTATAGTTCTCAGGATGACATCAGCCCTCGCCATTCTTCTCTAGTCAGGGCTTGGCAAGGTTTACAGTGATAAAAAACATTATCTCTGTTCACATAAGCAATGGATCTGACTGTGATGCATCCACAGGGAGCCACACTGCTGATGAGGAAGGAGGTATTTTTACTTGGACACCATCCAGACCATACCCATTTCAATGTCATTTCTGTCTCCCCAGGAGGATACATTTAGGTGGTGGTTTCCATGCTGTTCAGAATTCACTTGAATTGCTCTGTCTGCTGACTTTCCCATCCACTGGCTGATATAAATTTGCCAGCAGAGACAGGTCCGTGACAGTTTCCAGCTCTTGGAGTTTCAACCAAAGAACCAAAATAATTCCAGTCTCAGTTTTTGTCTCAACTTGTGTGAGTGGTGCTGGAGTTCAGTATAACACAGAAGTCTTTAAGTAAGTATCAATGGCTCGATGTCCAAGTGGAGACCAGTGATGAGTGCTGTTCCTCAGGGGTTGGGATTGGGACTGGTGCTGTTCAATATCTTTGTCAGAGACATGGATGGTGGGATTGAGTGCACCCTCAGCAAGTTTGCTGATGACACCAAGCTGTGTGATTTGCTTGATGCTGGAGGGAACGGATGCTATCCAGAGGGACCTGGACAGGCTGGAGAGGTGGGCCTGTGCGATCCTCATGAGGTTCAACAAGGCCAAGTGCAAAGTCCTGCACATGGTCAGGGCAATCCCAAGCACAAGTACAGGGTGGGCAGAGAATGGATTGAGAACAGCCCTGAGGAGAAGGACTTGGGGGTACTGGGGGATGAAAAGCTGAACATGAGCCGGCCATGTGTGCTGGCAGCCCAGAAAGCCAACCGTATCCTGGGCTGTATCAGGAGAAGCATGACCAGAAGGTCAAGGGAGGGAATTCTCCCCCTCTGCTCTGCTCTTGTGAGACCCCACCTGGAGTTCTGTGTCCAGCTGTGGAGCCCTCAGCATAAGAAGGATATTGACCAGTTGTGAGACCCCACCTGGAGTTCTGTGTCCAGCTGTGGAGCCCTCAGCATAAGAAGGATATTGACCAGTTGGAGCGAGTCCAGAGGAGGCCACAAAGATGCTCCGAGGGCTGAACCATCTCTGCTCTGAGGACAGGTTGAGAGAGTTGGGCTTGTTCAGCCTAGGGAAAATATGTACAAATGGACAGTGCTCCAGAGCACTTCATCACTGATTGCCAAACCTCCTGTCAGCTCAAACAAGTAAAAACACTCCCTTAGCATGTGTGAAAAATAAATAAAAAAACTATCTTCCTCTATCTTCGCTGCAGAGTCACAGTATTCATAATAGGGGAAGCAACAGCACTGTAATACATTTGTTTGACCTTAAGCTAGCTCAGGTCAGAGCAGGGCTCAGAACCAAGGACCCAGGGCTCACACCTCAAACTGAACAGCCAATACTCTCTTACCCTTGGGAAGGAAAGCATCCATTTTGTCTTTAATTGCCTTCCAGCTACACCAAGGAAGGAAACTGTTTCCCACATTCTGAAAATCTCAAATTTTCAGAATTTCTTCTGCAGCAAGGGATTAAAAACTTGACCTCTTTGAAATCCAACACCCAGGAGATGGAATTCACCACCCTCAAAGTCAGAGGGGGAAGAAAAACATATTTTTTCTTTTTTATTAACATCTGAAGCCATGTTTGCATCCCAAAATTCTCTCTGGTTTTCCCAGTCAGTCGAAGGAAAGCCACCCTTTTTTCTGTGTGGAATTAATGTTTGTGAAAAATATTAAACATCTGTGAAGCCCTGGCATGGGAGAACAACAACTTTACAGCAAGTGCTTTTCCTGTGCTACGAGGAATCTGGCCTCTGCCTACAGCACACAAGCGACTGGCAGGACAGCAGCAGCTGGCTTGGAGTGACTGCAGACCTGAGACCAGCTTGCACTCTCTGCTGCAAAGCTTTGCAAGATTCCCTGAAGTCTCTCTTGCTTGTGGAATTTATTCCTCAGTTGGAGATTAAAAGAACTAACCTCTTTCCTTGCACATTGTATCACACCAAACACATTTCCACTCACGAAACAACACCCACATTATTTGGAAGGAAAATAAACTGAGAGGCATCTTTAGACTTTCAAAGAAAAGCTATTGTAGCTACACTTGTCTCAGTCTGCCTCTAGGAAATTCTGGATGCTCTAAAGATTCACCACATAACCTCTCCCAACCTGCAAGTGAACTGATGCTGCAGGGAATTCTTGATTTTTTTATGAGTATCACACCATGGTGGTGCAGTTTGGAAAGCCCCCATTTTCATCTCATTCTTGTGAGGCTGTAGCTTTGAGACTTACACAATACTCAGACTTTTTGGGTTTAAAAAGTTCTAAGTCCTAAATTGCAATGGAGAATAGATGTAATGCTGCTGTTCTTGGGAGCAGCCAGCTATTTGATGTGTTGAAGTTGGGACAAAACCCTCTAGAATATTTGGGGAAAGCATGACATTTCTTCTGAGAGTGACCTCAGGGCAGCTGCAGCAGACTGTCTCCGAGTCACAAACCTCCTGAGTGTTAATGAATTTCAACCTGTCACACTGAGTCAATGTGGTGTGGCTGGCAGAACCTGGCTATCAGCAGTAGTAAGGGTTCAAAAATCAGAAGATTATATGTTTTTTTGAAAATAATCCAATATGTAAACTATCTGCCAGAGGGAAATGGAGACAACTGGTTGGCAATGGCTAATTTAAAATCTAAGGCCAAATGATACTACAAAAGGGCTGTGACTTCAGCATTGCTCTTTCAAGACCTTGCTCGATACTTGAATTGCTTTTCTGTAAATGTTTTGGCTAGCGAAGTCACTGCTTCTCTGAAAAAAACAGCTTTTAGTGCTCATTAGCAACTAAAACCAGTTTAAAAACTCTCTCAAAAAAGCTGGAGTTAACACTCAGAGTCTCTTAGGTTTGGACGCAGGAGGTCTGCACTGCTAGAGGGTTAGGAGCCCTGAATCGGAGGTAAGCTAATGCCTGCAGCAGCATGGTCAGGCACATCCAGCGAAGCACTCAACACACATCTGCTCCTGGCACTAGGTGGTGCCTCTGCTGCCACTCAGGGCACCGCCATTGTCGTGCTGGCTTATTTATCTTCACCTGAAATAATGTGAGGGTCTACAACATCTCAGCCTGCCAGAGCAATGCTTCACGCCACCGGGGATAAGCCCCAGGCTGGCGTAGTGGGGTCCAGTGCGAGGACCACCCAGGAGGAGGAGTGCAAACTTCATCCCCGTGTCCGTGTCCGTGTCCGTGTCCCATCCCGGGGCAGCGCAGCCCCGGCACCCACCCCCGGAGCTGGGGCTGCCCTCGCAGGCGGCGCAGGCACCACCAGGCGGCGGGGCTGTGGCTGGTGTCGCCGGCAGCGCAGGGGCCCCTCGTTGCCCCGACTCGGGGCGACGGGCAGAGCCCCAGGCGAGTCCCCTGGGCTGAGCGAGCCGCCGCCGCGCCCGAGTAACGGCCAGGCCCCGCGGCGGACCGGGTCGCGCGGCAGTTGCGCAGGCGAGCCCAGCCGAAGCCGCCGGTATTTAGGGCAGGTGCCGCCAGAGCCGGGAGAGACGGGGTGGGCGTGAGACGGCTGAGACGGCAGGTGAGTGCTGGTCTGCGGGGACTATGCTGGGGCTATGTCTCCGCGCCGACGAGGGGGGGCGCCCGCCGCCGTTCGGCACGGCCGGGCTGGGGGCGCCCGCGGTGCCCCGGTTGAAGTTGGTTCCCGGGGCGGGAGCCAGCCCGGCCACCCGCGCTGCCGGTGCCGTTGCCCCACCGGAGGGGAAGGGGCGCTTGGGGCTTCCGCCGACGGCGCCCCGGTATTGTGGTCACCGCTGGGCCGTTGGTCGCCGCCCCGGGACCCGCCGCTGGAGGCCGGTGCCGGCGGGGGAGCGGGGAGCAGCAGGACGGGAGATGGAGGCCGGGGCCTACAACAGCATCGCCCCGGCTCGGTGAGCAGCGGTGCTTGGGGGTAGCAAAACTCCCTCGGCGGCATTGCCTTCCCGAGCCCCGGCTGAGCGCGGAGAGCGGGGATTCAAGCGACGCCCGACATAGGCATTTATCGTGCAAGTTTATCTTGAAGGGAGGCAATTTAGAGGCAATTTAGAGTTTTAGATAATATTGCAGGTCTCTTCACCCAGGTACAGGGTGATATTGGGTAAATTAAGGGACCTCTTTAAAATGTAAATTTATGTGGATTGCTCTGGGGAAAGCTTTGGGTGACCACAGCCTAGAGATTTCTCATATTACAGACATCCCAGCATTATTCCACACCATCCTGGTTTGTATACCATGAGTAATCCAGCTGCCTGGCTTCTTCCTCACTCCTGCTTCAGGTATGATGGTGACCAAATGTCACCTCCATTTAGGTGCTAGCACAAAGCCAGGAGTTTCAACTGTAATGTAATCCGGGAGTTCTCACTCTTCCATGCTTATGTACCTGCTTGAATGCAACCCAGGATTTCCAGATCAAAGCCTACAGTTTTGCTCACTTGGAGCCAATGGACTGCCACCATTGTTGCCACCATGTGTTGTGGCAAATGAATGTGAACTACTTTTGGGGTGCCTTTTGGTGCTAAAGCAAAGAGCAGGACCCAGCCAAGGACAAGGACTGCCAGCATTGACCTACGATCATGAGATGGTCCTGGGTTTTCCAGTATACTGTGGGCAGCAATGCATGAGACTTGAACAAGGAATTCAAGGAGAATAATGTTTCCCCAGAAAGACAGTCCCTTTCCCATTTGTGAGTCTGCTGTAAAACCCAAGGAAGAATTTTTCTTTGCAAAACTAAGTGGACAACTGATTTCATTTGCCAGTAATTGTAACTCCTTCACTGAAGGAACTGTTGTCAATGGAGTGTTAAACAGATAATTTGAGGAAGCAATGGCTGGCATCTGTGAGGTTTCTCAAGAAAGATTCGCTTTTGTTTTTCATGTTCTCCCCAAAGTTAAGGTGGCATCATAACAAAGGGTTTAGGCAGTACATCATGCATGCTTCTCAAATATTAAAATGAACAAATATAAAAAAATTAATCTTTTGTTTTTCATGTTGTCTGTAACATTTTCTATTTTTCCAATTTACCCCTAGATCCTGATGGTCTCAGAGTAGCACTCTCACTCATCCATTTTTCCTAAAATCACAGATTGTTCTGTCTCCTTTGCAGCTGATACACTCCCTATATCACACTTCTGATGGGCTGGGAGCAGATAGAAATTGAGCATGTGTAATGCAGGCATGTGTGAGTAAATGTCAGAGAATAAGAAAACAAACAAAAAAAAGTCTAACTTTCTCTGTGGTGTGAACAATGCTAGTTTGCAGCTTTCTTAGAAATCTGGGAAGAATATTTCTTAGATTGAGACATGTCAAAATGCAGGAAGATGTGAGAGGCCTGGCTGCTTTCAGTGTCTACCACAGAGTGAGCATGATGGCAGTGCGTTGTCCTCATCTAAACACAGAACAAAAGACAATAGCAAAGATAACACTTCAGGCATATACACAGCAAGGCAGTGAAGTTGTCTTGGAGCTTTTTGCCTGCCTATGTTGTCTTGCATACAGCTCTGAGGGGAACCATCCTGATATAAAAAGTTAACATAAAAAATTGACTGATCTTTCTTCTGCCTTTTGAGTAAAGATTCCTTTCTGCTCCTTGGGGATGCTCTCAGAGATGCATGTAAAGAGAGACACCCTTCAGAGTGCACACAGGTTATGATCTACCCTCCATGGTCCCCAGAGTTGCAGTGCGGAACTCATCTGAGATGTTCCTTCTGTCTGTCCTGCCAGCTCCCAACCTGCCAGTTAATGACCCTGTATGAAAACAAAGACATTGTGCAGAGGAGAATTTAGAAATTTTACCATCTCTGAGTTCATTGAAATTGGGTTGGGTTGGGGAGTTTATTCTAAACCAGGGGAAAATAAGCATCATCATTGCCATAAATATTGTAGTCAGAGCAATGACTATTCAGCTTCTTATTTGCCTAGGTTTCTATACCTGGAGAGCTCTTAACAAGTCATATATGAGAATGCTACTTCTTAGTGCCTTACAAATGTTCTGGAATAAAAGGAACAAGAATTATGTCTGACCTTGTGTTTGTATCCTAGAAAGTGAATAAGAAGGCAGAGGAGTCTAATGAAGTTCAGAGTGCAGTGAGATAAGAGGGCAGAGAATTAGTAGGGAGCAACACTCAGAAAGACAGGGATATGTGAAAAACACTGCAGGGGTTGGTGCGGGTGTCTATCAAGAGAACATTTTGGTACAGTCCTACCTGGCACAATCATGGGGAGTTCCTTCCTCCTCTTCATATTCTGAAATGGTGGAGGCTGAGGGCTCTGGTGCCCCAGTGACAGTTATAAGCAACTGTGTCATTCTTCATCAGTCTGTGCTTGAAGGTAATAAAAATTATGTTAATTCCTCTGCCTGTGTGGAGCACCACAGTACCACAACACTGAGTCCTGAGCCAGTTATATATCTGAACTGTGATGTTCTGCAAAGCTTGTACTGCCTTGGGTTTTTGTTCATTTTGAATTGACTAAATTTGCACTGGATTGCAGCCAAAAAAATTATTATTATGTTTTGTGCCATTTTACACAGGGTAGACTTGTCTAATCCCTTTTTTTTCCCCAGTGCTGAACTGGTTATTGGAAATCTCATTCCAGAAAGGTTGTTTGACCAGTCCTTAGAGCCTTTCTGTGACAAAGATGTCACAGTGCCCCCAAGCAATACTTCAAGTGTTTCACTACCTTTACCATCTGCAAAGTTTTCAAAAGGCTCAATCTTCCTTGCTGCAGTTAAATTCTTCTCCTTTCAGTGATATTAGTCACAGCTATGGGGAACAGACTATTCCTTCCTGTTCTGCAGCTGGTGTTCATGCAGATAAGGACTGTTGAACATCTTCTTCAGCTGTGTCCTTTCTAGCCCAGACATCCCTGTTTATTCCCATACATTTGCTTTTCTGATGTTTCTCACTGCTTTCCTCTGATCTCTTTCTATGTGGCCCATATCTTCTTGGGAACAGTACCCAAAGCTGAATGCAGGGCTCCCATTTGGCCTAGTCCAAGGTGAACAGAACAAGATCTATTTGAGGTTGTATTCCTAGTTACAGACCAGCCAAGGTCTTTGCCATTGCAGCCCATTAGAATATTACTGACACTGTATGTTGGTCCTACACTATCTAGCTGCATCACACACTCTCCATCACACAAGGCGGCAACTGCTTATTTCTACCTGAACTAAATACCTTGCACTTGTTCTTAAACTTGAATTTAACCTTCTTAATCCTGTTTCCTAGTATGCTGAAACCCCTCCTATGCTGTTTCACTTGATGAAGCATGCCATCCAAACCATTAATGAAAGTACCAACTACTGGGCCAACTGCGGTGTGTTTCATTCTGCATGTGTGTATGTTATGTGTCTGTGTGCTCTCTGACACATCTATCTGCCAGCTCAAGGCCATTCAAGCAAAAGTTTTTCCCATTTCTTCCTGAATTGCCTCCAGGACAAAAAGTAAGGGGAATCAAGGTGGAGGAGTGCTTCTCCCAAGAAGTGTAAGACCATGTTCCTGCAAATGTGCATTTTGAATTTATTTACTCAGTGAGGAAATGCTGCATGACAGGTCAGTATACTGCCTTCTGAAGCTACCTCATTCTCTGTGTTGGCAATAAGGGGTACGCTCTGATTAAATGTGTATACTTAGGCAGATCAATTCCACCATCATAGCTTGTATTTTTAAGGCTTGACTGTTTATTTA
The DNA here is from genome assembly GCA_027574665.1 of Rhynochetos jubatus. Lineage (NCBI taxonomy): Eukaryota > Metazoa > Chordata > Aves > Eurypygiformes > Rhynochetidae > Rhynochetos > Rhynochetos jubatus. The sequence continues at coordinate 923,618 of CM050672.1, read as the reverse complement.
ACTGTAAGTATTAGCACATCAACCAATGCTTTCCAAATCCCTCTACTGGCAAAGCTGTAGGATACTTTCTGGAAAAAAAGTAATTCTTCTTGACTTCTGAACCGGAGAACTGACTGACTGGTCAGGCAAGGAAAAATTACCGAAGCATAAAAGTGAAACTTGAACTGAGCAAGAATAGTTTGGATGAGACCTGCAAGAACTTTTCCAGCATTTATTGTTAGAGCTTCCAGCTGATTTTAAAAGTGCCAAGGTTTGAGCTGAGTACTTCTTTGAATGCACTGGGCTTTTCCAGAGCACTCAGTATGAGCCTAATTCCTTTTGATCCATTGAATAAATACTAACATTTTGTTGACTTAAAAATAAAGGAATTAGAACACCCTAAAAGAACTGGCGGATGGGGTTGTGAAACCTCTATCCATCATATTCAAACAGTTGTGGCGGTCTGGTGAAGTTCCCACTGACTGGAAAAGGGGAAACATAACCCCCATCTTTAAAAAGGGGAAAAAAAGAGGACCCAGGAAACTACAGGCCAGTCAGTGTCACCTCTGTGCTTGGCAAGATCATGGAGCAGATCCTCCTGGAAACTGTGCTAAGGCACATGGAGGATGAGGAGGTGATTGGTGACAGCCAACATGGCTTCACCAAGGGCAGATCATGCCTGACAAACTTGGTGGCCTTCTGTGATGGGGTCATGACCTTGGTGGATAGAGGAAGAGCAACCAATGTCACCTACCAGGACTTGTGCAAAGCCTTCGATACTGTCCCAGAGGACATCCTTGTCTCTAAACTGGAGAGGCATGGATTTGATGGATGGACCGCTTGATGGATAAAGAACTGGCTGGCTGGTCACACTCAGAGAGTGGTGGTCAATGGCTCAGTGTCTGAGTGCAGACCAGTACCGAGTGGCGTTCCTCAGGGTTTGATGTTGGGACTGGTACTGTTTAACATCTTTGTCAGTGACATGGATGATGGCATCAAGTGCACCCTCAGCAAGTTTGCTGATGGCACTGCACTGTGTAGTGCAGTTGACGCACTGGAAAGAAGGGATTCCATCCAGAGGAACCTTGACAGGCTGGAGAGGTGGGCCACTTCCAACCTCGTGAAGTTCAACAAGGCCAACAGGGTCCTGCACCTGGGTCGGGGCAATCACAAATATAAGTACAGGCTGGGTGGAGAATGGTTTGAGAGCAGGCCTGAGGAAAAGGATTTGGGGGTACTGGCAGATGAAAAGGTGAACATGAGCTGGCTGTGTGTGCTGGCAGCCCCGAAAGACAATCATATCCTGGGCTATATCCTAAGTGTCGCCATCAGGTCAAGGGAGGGGATTCTCCCCCTCTACTCTGCTCTTGTAAGACCCCACCTGGAGTTCTGTGTCCAGCTGTGGAGTCTTCAACATAAGAAGGCTATAGACTGGTTGGAACGAGTCCAGAGGAGGCCATGAAGATGCTCAGAGGGCTGGAACACCTCTCCTGTGATGAAAGGCTGAGAGAATTTGGCTTGTTCAGCCTGGAGAAAAGAAGGCTCCGGGGAGACCTTACAGCACCTTCCAGTGCCTGAAGGGGGCCTACAAGGAAGCTGTGGGGGACTTATTACAAGGGCCTGTAGTGATAGGACAAGGGGTAATGGATTTCAATTGAAAGCGGGGAGATTTAGATTAGATATCTGAAAGAAGTTCTTCACAGAGGGGGTGGTGAAGCACTGGAAGAGGTTGCCCAGAGAAGCTGTGGGTGCCCCATCCGTGGCTGTCTTCAAGGCCAGGCTGGATGAGGCTTTGAGCAACCTGGTCTAGTGGAAGGTGTCCCTGCCCATGGCAGGGGGGTTAGAACTAGATGGTCTTTCTATGATCATTTAACACTTGGAAAAGTCTCCCTGTCTGAAAACAGTCTAGAGGCACTCTGTAGGAAGATGTAACAGTGATTCCATATCCCTTTCTAAATAGGCTCCAGTACTTCGGGGAAGGTACTTGGAAGTCCCCTGACTGATCTCCTGCTCTGGCTCTCCTGCTGTCTGCAACTGCTTCCAGATTCCAGGCAAAGCTCATAGGTTCAAGTTGGGCTTTTTGGTGTTGGAGTCACTCCAGGTTTCCTTTGCAGGTACTGAAAAGAAATGGGCACCATCTAAAACAGGCTTCCAGGACAGGAGGGAAAAGTAATCTCCACAGAGGGAGCCTAAGATGATCAACCCCTCTTCAGATGTCAGATGTGCCAGGTCAGGCCTGGCATCAGTTAGACCATCCAGATCAGAGTCTATGTCACTCTTCTTGTCCCAGATCCCACCTTGCAGGCACTTGGACACAGTCTGCATTTCAATCTCACACCCCACTGTATCTCATTGGCCTTAATTATGTGACATTGAATAATAATGGGAAACAAAACATGAGAAAGGAAAAGTTTACTGGAGATTCTGCATTGTGCATGTTTGTCATTAGGGACTTTACAGCTGAGGGAGTCTAGGAAATGCCAGAACTAAGTGCTCTATCCCCTGCTCCCTCCAAATAAAGTATTGGTAATATACTGTAGAGTATGTTTTTGCAGTGTAGTATTTGTCAGCATCACTGCCCACTAAATCCCAACCTTTCTCTTTGATAAGTAATATTTAGTTACAAGGTGTAACAGCAGTTGTAACTTGGTAGTTAGCAATGGGTTGGATAGCTAATACATGTTGGCTGTGTATAAAGGCAAGAGAGAAAGAATATCAATACTTTCTTGAAAGCTAAGCAAGCTTAGAAGGTGGGAAGAGAAGGTATTAAACATTGCCAGTATTTGCTTGCCAATTATCATAGTTACTTATTTAAAATGTTTACAATTTATCATATAGAGTACTTTATGTCAAAGAAACAAAATAGGTGTTAAAGGTTTTTCACCAGTGAAAAATGCACGGTGACCCTTCTTTGCAAGTTGTGTACATAAACATTTGGTGTCACAAACACAATCAGCTTTTGACTTACTTACAATTAATAAATCGTCCACATATTGTACCAGTTCCGACGCACATGGAAAAACAGTAGATGAGAAATAACATGTTCATTTACAGCACGTAAATCTTGTACAAATCGATACTCAGGATCTCCATCCTTATCCAATCTGTGTTTATTAACAGGTAAAATTGGAGTATTACAAGGACTTCTACATTATTTCAATATTCCATTTTTCAGGAAATTTTCAATCTGTTTTCCAATGCTAGGCATTGTTTCAGAAATTATGGGGTATTGTCTAATTGACAGTGAAGTCCCTCCTTTTGTTTGAATCACTACTGATTCCGCAGATTTTAACAATCCTACCTCATCTCCAGAGGTACTCCACAGCTCAGAAGGGATCTCAATCAGTTCCTCATGATTCCTTTATTCTTTTGCTTCTCAGGTTTTAGTCTCAGTATTGAGACTCCTGTCATTATCAATTGGATTCCTTTTGGTGTTAGAGATATACATGTTCCAAATTCTTGTAACAAGTCTCGTTCCAGCAAAGATACTGGCATTTCTGGGGAAATGACAAATCTTCCCCAAGCCATTTTACTTCCTAATGTCACCGGGAGGGGAAAAGAAAGAATTCTTTACCAGCTATGACCCCGTCAATAATTACAGTATCAATAGAGACCTGTGGTATTTGAAAATTAAGTAAAGATAACGTTGCTCCAGTGTCTATTAAAAAATTTACTGAAATACCATTTACCTTTGCCATGACGTGTTCGTTATGATCTACCTTAATTCCTGTCATTTCCATAAATTGATAACTCCAGTGTTTTCTTCTTTATTGAGAATGAGGTCTGGGTGGTCTCTCCACAGGAGTCCTTCCGCTGGAGCTGATGGGCCTAAGAGGACTGTTGCGTTGTACGTGTCCTAAATTACCACAATAAAAACACTCAAGGACATTAGGATAAGAAGAAGTTGAAGAGGGAAACCCCCTTCCTCTCTGTCTTCTCCCTCTGCCCCCTTGCCAGGGAAAACCCCAACCTCTTCGTTGGCTATTACCTTGAGTAGTTGCTGCAGCTAACAGAGTGATTTCTCTCTCACTCTCCTCACTCTGTCCGTCATACACAAATGTAGCAATACTCAAGATTTTAGCCAAAGTTTCTTCTTGCCATCCAGGCTTAATTTTTTTTTTTTTTTTTTAATATTTACTGATATCTGGGGCAGATTGATCTACAAATACTCTTATAGTTAATGGTTCTTTTCTCGGGTCATACCTCCATATTTGAGTAAGGTAGCTTTTAGACATCCCCAATAATTGCTGGGATGTTCATAAGGTTTTTGTCTGCATTCCAGCACTTTTGTCCTATTAGTGACCCGTTCTCCAGCTTGTGGGACCACTTCCACTAATTGTTGGATAGAGTTTCGATAAGCTGTCATTCCACCAGCAGTGGATATGTCCCATTCAGGGTTATTTTCTGGCCAGGGGAGTAGTCCCTGGGCTTGCCCCCTTTGGGCAATCTATCTTTTTTAAATATTTTTTTTCTCAATCCTCCAGATGAAACAATTCTCGGAGAAAGGTTCTCATGTCATTCCAATTGGGTGAATAATTAGTTATAATGCCAGATAATAATTGAGCGCATTTTTCTGCGTCATCCCGTAGTCTTGGCATTTTAGCCTGCCAAGCTACCAAATCCCCTTGTTTCCAAGACTCATGTCTTACCACGGCAGTGACAGTGGAAACCTCTGGCGGAGCTCCAGGTCCTGCCCTAGGGTTTGGGATGTAATCCAAGCACACTGGGTACATGCCAACCCCTCCTGAGAACGATTCAAGTTCCTCAGCTTTTGGAGCTGTTGGAACTAATTGTTCTCCACTATCATTTCTAGTTAAAGACTTCCTCCTTTGTTGGGCCCAATTATACCAAATATACCAATAATCAATATCCTGACTCCCTGTATCCTTGGGGATAATTCTTAGGAACTTCAACTTATGAGAATTAAAGGATCCTTTAGGAGGCCATACATCCATCGGTCCTCCTCCTCTAGTCCTTGTTAGGAATGGCCATTCCTCCTGGCACAATGTAATCAGTCTCCTCTTCTATAAACTCTATGCCAGGATTACCTTTTTTCCAGTTCTCTAAAACCTCAGCAAGGGGCGTCCCCCTTTCAACGCTGGGTGTTGTTCCCATTCTCTCAACCAGCTATAGCTTTTCCAGCAATTTTAAACACAAGAGGTTCTCAGTAAATCTGTTCTGAATTTACCCGTGCCCAAGTATCTGGACCCACCTGGTTTATTAATGGCAATTTGAGCGTTGGTAATGGGTTATCCAGAAGGATCTCTGAATTTCCTATCTCTTGTGTCCTGGAGTCCCATCTAGGGTTACCAATTTCTGTTAAAGATTTTTCACCAGACAAAGCGGGTTGCACTAGGTATGCTATTAATTTAATCACAACTCAGAGTTGGGCCACCACCTCAGTGAGTGGCAAATGGCCCAAGTTCTTGCACAGTTTTTACACCATTCAATCAATACCCATTACATAACGTCCGAAGTCTTTGTATATTTCCACTCAGCCTTTAAGTCCCCAGAGTTCATCGTTTATCAAAGACCATCCCAATCCCCTGTCTCAGCTGCATTCTTCTGTTCTGGTTCCAATCCTTGGTTCAGTTTCAGGGTCTTCTTTGGGTCGCCGTCTCCGTAATCACTCTTCTGCCATTTCTGTCTTGCACAATTCTGAGACAGACTTTGAGATGTACTGTTAAGGGTTTACCTTTTGTCTAGCAAACCACCTGTGCTTAATTAATCAATCACTCTTTGTTGAAACTGTCTCTACATGATTAGCCTGACTGGGTTTGAAACCAGCCTTGGGTGGGTCTGTACAAGGAGCAGGTTGAGAACAAGCATTCTGGGCCTGTTGAGCCGTATTTCTGCACTTTTACAAGACCCCAAACCTCAGATCTAAACCTGCACTAGAGACTATGAAAGGTTCCTGCAAAATAGGCATACCTGATTTACTTTGAAATAGTCACAATAATTGTAGCATTAGAGATATAGTTGTGCTGCATGAACCATGCTGGAGTGAACTTGTGCATTGTCATGTATACTTCTCTAGAAACATGAACTTTTTTGTACCTGCTCCCCTTGCTCTCAATGAAGAGAGATGCTCAGACCGAAGGGGCTCAGCTGCCTGTTGGGGCTGACCAGCTCTGACTGAGTTTTAGATATTTAAGAGGGCTGTGATGAATCCCACCTTAACTTTGTTATTTTGGGATGCATCAACTGAAGTAGGGGGTAAGGAGAGAAATGTTGAAAACAGTGCCCATATTACTGTTTTATAACCAGTGGAAAATGTTATATCCATAGAAACAACTGATACATCCATGTAGGGCTACCATAATAAAGCAATGAAAATACTTTTTTAATAAAAAGCTTAGGAAGTGTACAGTTCATTGTATTATGTCTAACACAATACAATGTTATCTATCAGCAGTTAATCTATACTTACGATATTTCAGGTTTGTAATTTCCCCATATTGGTTGGACAACTCATTAAGTGTAACAGCACACTGAATTCAGTAGTGCTGATGAACACATCTCAGAGAAAAGAAAGGTCAAGAGGGTGCAAACTAGCTATGACTGGAATATTAGAGTTCTGTTTCTTGAAATACGTTCCAATATGAAAAAGTTGTTTAGTGTTGATGTGAGTACAATTAAGATCTCAAAAGCATCTTGAATAATCAGAATAACCAGTCCAGCCAATTACACAGTGGCCTTGCTACTCCCTAAACACATCAGAAATTCAAATGCAAACATGCTCCTATTGATTCAGCTCAGGGTCTGAAGAATTTTTAATCCTTTATTCACCTAACACAGGTACTTTCAAAAGTCAGGAATCAGGATGCCATGTAAAATGTCAGGGTGGAATCAGTAAGTGAAAACTACTTCCCAGGTGTATGCAGGTGTGAGTAGATCTAGTGATGTGTCTAGATGCGCATGCCTACACTGACCAATGCCTACAGGCAAGTGCACTACCTGCCTGGTACATAGGTAGGAGGAATTCCCCCTTCATGCTGTCCTGTGAGAGGCATCCACCGAGCAGTGGCCAAATGAGAGCCTGCACTGGGGGCAGGACCCCCTGCTGTCAACCCAGAGCATACAGCTCTGGTCAGAGGCTGTGGAAGAGGGAGAAGGAGGCTGAGATTGTGAGCAATATCTGTTTCCTCCTGCTGACAAAAGTGGTCCTGTGCTTGGCAAAGCTGAACCTTGCTCAGTCCTTGATGGAGCATGAGACAGTGGAGGAGCTAGAGCCAGAGATACAGGAAATGTCACTCTGCTATGCACATCACTGAGAAGAGAGGAGCAAAGAAAGACCTTGCTGCATGGCTTTCCTGTGGCCTTGAGGGTTACCACTTCTTGCAGGTACTCTTGACTTTTCTCAGAAACTGTGATGGCCTTCCAGCTCAAGATCCTTGCTTGAATGGAAAGTATATGTGCAATTGAAGTTGTGCTCACCCCTCTCTCACATGGACACAGCAGCTTGTCTCAGGGCAACAGAGACACTTTTGTGAGTGCAACAATTCCCTTTGTTTTGCTTTGACTTTATCTTGCGTAGCCAATATTGAAATCATCACCTCATCATATGAAGACACTTACTTCTGTTCTAGATTACTCTGCTTTCTTTGCAAGGTGCTAACTGGAAACTCAAATGGCACATTGACTTCTGTGTAATGGACAGAGAGTAACCAAGCTCCTATTACAGTTCTTAAACTAAACCCCCCAATGACTTTTCTTCTTTATTTGTGATGGTAATGTGGCAGTCTTTTCAGTACACAATGCAGCTAATCCAACTTTATTGTGCAAGGTACATATATATATTTTATTTCCTGTCAGGTTTATTCTATCTTATTTATAGATTTTGCAAAATCATGTTACTTCAGGCAGCTTAATGGAAAGCTAGGAAACTGGTTAGGACTAGGGTTACTTTTGCAGCATATCCAGTCCTTTATACTGATGCATGCAAACCTACTCACATTACATTTTACAGATTTTACCATTTTCTTACTTTTATACAGCCTCTACCTTTTATATGGATCTCATTTTTCAGTGCAACACACTATGGCATTGCTGTGTTTTTCTCCCAGAAGCTGCATCCTGATTTGATTATGATCTATGGACTGGCAGATTCCTATAGCTTCTTCTAAATGTATTTAATGATGTTTGAACAGGGTTCTTGTCTCCAAGTTGTACTCTTAATGCTGCATGCTGAGTCAATTGTCCCAGCTATGCAGGAACTTCTTACTAAAAATTTCTCCCTCTTTTGAGTTCTCCTATGAAATGTGTCTTTCAATGGTGTGATTCCTGCTAGGAGTGCCATCTGGAGTTAGCTCACACAGGGAGCAGGTCAAGGTTTCAGCATGATATAATATACCTGTTTTATTTAGGCAGGTTAACAGATTCCTCATGTAAATGAAAAATTAGAATCAGTTATAAAAAGATGGGAGAACAAATGAATTTTCAGTAGTTTGCTGAAATTTAGCTCTGTCCTCGGCTGTCCCTTCACGATTTCCCTGTTTGTTACCCAGCTACAAGGGGAGAGAATGAATTCTCTAATTCCTCTAACTTCATTGTGAACTTAAAGCAAACATTCAACTTATTAAACATTACATCTCGTTCTCTTTTTCCCTGTTCTATTCAATGAAAGAGCAAATTCTGTATTTTCATTTCAACATATTTATTTTGTATATGTTTGTCTCGTTCCAACACAAACGTGCAGGAGTGCACCACAGCATTCTCTTTTTGCAGCCGTGCTTTGTCAGAAAGTGTTGTCAGCAGCACCATAAAATAGCTGTCCGCAAGAATTGCCCTGTTCTGTGGAAACGGCAGCTGTGCTCCAGAAGGGACAGAAACGTAGCATGACGTCGTTTACACTCTGGACTGAGTATCTTCGGGACATCCTTGGCGGTCTCTCTCCGTGCAGGGCTGCAGCTCTGTGTCACAGAGCCCACACGATGGCACCCTGTCCTAACGAGCTCTCACTGCCCATAGAGCCTCCTGCTTCCAAGTTTACCTGCCTTGTCACAGCTTGTCGCTTGGTTTGCCCTCCAACTTAACCAGGCTGCCTGCTGCCTTGCCCTTGCTGTGTTAGTTGAGCTGCAGAGCTGGAACGCAAAGCAACTTTTCAAAAGAAGTACAGTAAGGACCCTGAACTTTGAAGCAGTCCCAGTGGTTATCACCAACATCTCTCTTTTCACATTGAATATGTGCCTCACTTCACCTTCCAGACCCTGAACTGTGCTTTCTACTAAGTTAGATAGCACTGCTATTTAAAGTTGTCTCTCCATTTAAATACTTTTTCCTGTGATTATCTTTCCTTCTGTTTGATAAATACAAAAAGAATCTCCCCAGAGTATCAAGACATTATTACACATCTCGTCACCTCCTGGACTTTCCCAGGATGCACTGAATGTGTGGACACAGGAACTGACAATAAGGTCCCTCAGTAGCTGGAGGTGTATAAATGAGGGATGTGGTCAGCCCAGATCACATCAAGGCTGAAGGAGAGAGGCAGTTGCAGAGGGCAGTCCTGGTCTCTGATGGTCCTGCAGTTAGGAGGTGCTGTTTTCTCCCCACTTGCTACAGAAGAGGCTCTGGTGACTGTGTTGTAGTCATATCATCACTGTCAGGTATCTTCAGGGTCACTCTGTGCCTCAGTTTCTCATCATCCTCACTGCATGGGTCTAAGTTTGCCCCATCCTCCCTTGACTGCCAAACCTGCATACCACCCTGGGGACAGTAGTGTGGATAAATCGAAGACAGGTTTGGCCTCCTTTGCTCTGTGCTGTTCCTGACTGCTCCTGTGAGAAGCCTTGCCTGCAAGCATCCAACACAACCCTGCAGTTTGCCCTAGGCTATGTACTGAACATCACACATACTGTGCTGTGAAAACCTCACTCTGGTAGGCTGTGACATCACCTTCCATTTATTTCAGGCAGTTTGAACAGAAAAAATACCCATAGCCCATGGCCCAAGGGCACTAGGTAAAGCCCAAGAAGAGTTGGTCCAAGGACAGTGCTGATGCAGCCAAGTCGCCTGAGAAGAATTCCGTCTTAAGAAGTGTGGGTGAAAAACCTACCATGTCCTGCCTGGTGGAGCGCCAAAGAAATCATGGGCTGATGCCTTCAGCACCACAGCTAATGGAGTGCAATTACCCAGACTGTCTGTTGTGCATACTGAAGACAATAACACTATCTAGAAGTGACATCATCAAGTTCTACTCAGTATTCCTAATGCTCTGGAAAGCTTGTAAACCCTGCCTAGGCAATGTCCCACTGAGAGATTGCTCTCAGCTGAACATGATGGATGGCCTCTATCTCTTTCTGGGCTCCCAAAGTTTCAGGATGTGTTTGTCTGCGCATTTGTCTTCTGTTTTCCTTAATATGCAACTGTATGTATGATCTTGTACTTTATTTAATGACTGCTTGAGATTTAATGTTATTTTTCTTCAGTGTGTGTAGTTTAAGCAAACAGATTTTTTTCCCCCAACAGGAAAATAATTTAGCTCTATTTAGGATTTTTTTTGAGTAAAAGTAACAACTGAAATATTAAATTATTGAGAAGACATTTGTTTTAGTTAGTTAGATGGTAACTAGAATTCATTACATCATAGTATACTAATTGACGTGTTACTAATTTCTTTTATTTTATGAATGATAGTGATCACCAACTCACAGAAATTAAGTATCAGTCTCTAAAACAGGCAGTGCAGGGAAGTGCATTCAAAAAAGCTTTTAAAAGTCGATTCAGAGTCCCTGATTCCTAAACACATATGTAAGCATGTAACTTTGTGTTCTCAGTAGTCCATTGAATTTAATGGTTATTTATATTATGCGAAGTTATATCATTAAGCAGATACATAAATCATTGCAATAGAGGGGCTATAGGTTTTAAGAAACTTTCATGACCATCCTCTCTGACCTTGTGCCCATCCCCAAGTAAAGAACTGCCTGTCAGTTTTGTTCCCAGAGCCCAAGAGTTTCCAATCAGCTGAAGTGGATCACAGTTCTGTTTAGATACTACAGTGTTTGACTTTTTTAAAATTTTGTGGGTTTAATCTTCCATAGGTTATACTGCATAGTGGCGCTTTACTGCTTGTAAGGGAAGGATTATTCTTACTAATTATTCTGCGTAAGTGTATAGCCCCTGGTGATAATTTAGCACATGGGGAATGTATTTTAATGTCAGGACAGTGAACACCCAGAATAAAGCTGTAAGTAGGGAAGAAAAATTCTGTCAGGCCTACGTGCTCTCATAAACTGTTTTAATCTGAAACAAGTTAATAATACTGACTAGCTGTCCTGCACAATTATTAATACATCTCTGATAGATGTTGCCCTGCCAGTGAGAATAAATAAGAGCTGCTCAACATGCTGCATGCATTTCGTGGTGAAAGACTCAGAATCAATAAGACTTTGTCTGTATGCACAAGTGCAGGATGTTATTAAACTTAAAAATATATGCTACTTAAGTTTTTGAGGACCCAGGTAAAAATCCTGCAAGATGTGTCTCTGTCATAGGGTTTAGAAACCTGACTTGGAGTTACTCTGAAAATGATTTTCAGTCATGATAGCTTTATTTGTGGTGCAGGAAACAGCCAATGCACTCTTTCTGAGTACATGATAAACACCTGACATGGAGCATTTTTGTAAAAAAATGGTTCTTTTCCTTTGGTGATCACAACACAGGAAAACATTATTTATTTAAAAAAATTAATTCAGTAACTCAGTATCTGCTGAGGCATTGTTCAGTTTCAGTAAGACTTTATCCCAGTGTCAGGCTGTCCTGTTTACTGGTATGTTGAAGATTTATAATTAATTTGAATTCTAGACTAGATCATTTGACTGAAAACCATACTCACATCAGATTTTTTTTTTTTTTTTTACACAGTGACTGACAGCTGTTGGAAGCAATAGGACTACAAATGGGCATGTTCATATACAGGTGGGTGGGTGATGCACGTCTCATTTTATTTCACATTGCTTGAATTGTTCTAACACTGAATAACAGCTGATTCTTGCAATGTATAGGAAAGGCTCGATATCACTTTTCTCAGTAACAGAAGTGAAGATTGTACTTGACTTTTTTTTTTAAAGTAGCACAGTCATTGTCTTTAATATTGCTAATCAGTCTGTCCGGTGGTTTTGGTTTAGATTTTCTCCTGCTTGGGATGTGTGATCAGCCCAATGTTCAGGTAAAGAGATTTCTTAGACTCTAAAAGTGATAGCTCTGAAGTAAGCTGTTACTGAGTCAGAGAGTTTAAAGGGATGGTAAAAGTAGGGGGAAAAAACCATCCAGAACATAAAAAAAATGTCTCCTAGAGAAACTAGGTTAACTTCAGCATCCCTGTTCATTCACTAAAGATAATTTTGAGGATGTATACAAGTGGAACTTTTATTTCTGGCCAAAGTGAACAACAAATCTTCACTATTAGACAGTGCTCAGCTAAAGAGTTTGATGCCAACTCAAGATTCACAGTGCAATGGTGTAAGTAGGGGTGTTCAGCCTCTACTGAAACTTCCTTTGCACCTGCAAAATGCAACAGAGCTGCCATGATACCAGTTTCCAAAGAAGTGGGCAGCTGCTTATCCATAAGCCTGTTGTCTGTACCTAGGCAGTTTGCAGAAATTATAATAAACAAGAGTATCACTGTACACACAGTAAATACGGTGTTTTGGGGAACAGTCTAAATGGCTTTTGTAAAGGTCAGTTATGCCTCACTAATCTGTTGAAGTAATTAAGAAAAGCTGATGAGTATATGGATGGGGTGAAGTCCAACTGTTATAATTCCAGAGAAGGGTGACAAAGCTGGTGAAGGGTCTGGAGAACAAGTCTGATGAGGAGCAGCTGAGAGAGCTGGGCGTGTTTAACCTGAAGAAAAAGAGGCTGAGGGGAGACCTGATGACTCTTGACAGCTACCTGAAAGGATGTTGTAGGAAGGCAGGTGCTGGCCTGTTCTCCCGGGTAACTGGTGATAAGACAAATGGAAATGGCCTCAAGTCGCATCAGGGGAAGTTTAGGTTAGATATTAGGAAAAACTTCTTTACTGAAAGAGTGGTCAGGCACTGGAACAGGCTGCCCAGGGAAGTGGTGGAGTCACTATCACTGGAGGTGTTCAAGGAACGTGTAGACGTGGTGCTTGAGGACATGGTCTAGTGGGTGTGGTGGTGCTGGGTTGATGGTTGGACTAGCTGATCTAATAGGTCTTTTCCAACCTTAGTGATTCTGTGATTCTGTAATTACTTGAATTCTCGAGAGACTTTTGACAAGGCCCTTTGCCAGAGACTCTTAAAGGAGGTAAACAAGACTACCCAACTTATTAAGTGACCTCGAAAGTACATAAATAGTGGAGTGATGATGTCTGCTGATGAAACAAAGGTCCTCAAGGTAATAAAGACAAGGACTGACTATGCAGAGTTGCAAAGAACCTTAGTTAAAAAGTTGGTGAATTAATACAATACAGATAGATACAAAAAGTGAGCATAGTAAAAAAATGCTGATGTTACCACTCAGGCTTTGGAATTATATTAATTGGGACTGTTCTGTGGAAATGTCAGATCAGTGCTATGTAATGATTAAGAAAGAAAATTAAATCTCAGGAATCATTAGGAAAGAAATTGAGAAGAAAACAGTAAATACCATTATGTTGCAGTCTAACTCTAGGGTGTATCCACATCTTCAACACTGTTTGTGGTTTTGGTCCCACTCTCAAAAAGAATGTAGCAGAGATGGGTAAGGGTCAGGAAAATATATCAGTGTTTAGCTGAACGTATGGGCCATTGATGGAGACAGGTGACTGGATTTGATGGTCACTATGGCCATTCTTATGTTCAAAAATTCTTGTAAGTTGAACTTTTGCTCAATGTCACAAAAATAGCCACTAGGAAGAGAGGTTAGCCTTCCTGGAAAAAAAAAATCAAGAAAGTAATAGTCTAGTGTGAAATACTCCAGTGTGAAATGAGACTCTTCTAGGTCCCTTATTGGAAAAAAATGCACCTCAAAAGAAAGAGCCTCTCTAAAAATGTTTTGCTCAGATGGATGTTTATAAAAAATTCAAACACGCAAAACTGAAGTGTTGTTTCTTCAGACGCAAATGGGCTGTTTGACATCAAAGCGTTAGTGTTTCACATGGAATATATGATGCTCTTGCTCCACAGATTCCTAAGGGACCCTCAGTTCTGTGTTAGATGGCATGAAAGTGTACCAGTTATGACTGAAAGAGGCATTTCTCCTCAGTGGTTGAGAGGAGGCTGGCCTGGTGATCATCTTCTTGGAGAAGTTTGGTGTCTCTCTTTTTAGACCTCACAGCATGCTTTAAAGCTGTTCATGCCCCATATTCAGGATCTCTTTCAAGAAAGCTGGCATAATGTAAGTGATATTCTGGTATTCGTGGGTGAAAGGTCTCAAAAAAATCTGTGTTAAGATGTTTTTTTCAGGTTTGAAAAGATTTCAGGTTACATGAAGTGAATCTAAAGTATGGAAAGCCTGTAGATTGTATACTGTGATACCTCAACTTCCACAACTCTGTATCACCATTCCAGACTAAAACATTTGCTTTTTTTTTCTCTTTAACCAGTCTCTTCTTCCTCTTTTGAGGGAACCACCCCTTCACAAGTCATTCCAGTCATTCATCATGAGGATGATCAGGAATATCTCAGTATTTGGAACATGCTGTGAGCTTCAGCACCAGCACATTGAATTCTGGTACCCAACAGCTGACTTCAGAATCTGAAGACTGAATGTTGAAGAGAAAACATGAATTGTCTGGAGGAATACATGAAAACGGAGCTCTGTACTTTTCAAAAAGAGGTCTTGATATATAAATCTGGAAGAAATTGTTTTCAGAAGGAATCCAGAGAGTATTGTTTTATATCTTGGTTACTCTACTAATGTCGTTTCCCTTATAAATATAAAAAAATTACATTCAGCTATTAGATAGGAAGCAAAAATACTCTTGCGGATAGCTTTGTCCCAAACACAGGATTATCAGTTACGTGCCCACATGATTCTTTTTTGGCCACTCACTCTTCAGTATTATGCAGCTTTGCAGAAGACTAGTTCAGAAAGGAGGTATGAATAAAAATAAATAATGATTTAATCATCTGACAGATGAAAATGAAAAACACTTAAGTTCTCCCCACTTATAGTATTGCTGCTTCTATTGCCATACACCAGAATCATGTCTGGATGATTATGTTAATGTTTTGCTTTAACAATGATGTCACTGATATGATGTGATGGAAAATCTAGGTTAGGAGAGTACTTCATCTACTTTGTGAGCTGAAGTTTTCAACAAGTTAAGATTTCTTCAGTGTTGGACTCTAGTATGAAAAGTTCTATCTCAGCAAAAAAGTAAGTGTCTTTCTTCATTGCCTCAGAAGGATTGCACTGGAAACTGAAAAGTGAAATCAGAGCAGAGGATGACTCAGTATAACCATTCAGCAGAGCTCTCTTTCCAGAGCACAGCAAATAAGTCATTAAATTTCACTGACACACCACTGGCTTTGGATGAAAGGATACTATTAGGGCTGAAGATTTCACTGTCAGTCCTTCTGTCTGTTATAACTTTGGCAACGATCCTTGCAAATGTTTTTGCTGTTAGTACAATTTTTCTGACTGGAAAGCTCCACACACCTGCAAATTACCTCACTGGCTCCTTGGCAGTGACTGATCTTTTAGTGTCTGTCCTAGTAATGCCCATCAGTATTGCTTACACTGTCACCCACACGTAGGCCTTTGGCCAAGTGTTGTGTGATATCTGGTTATCATCAGACATCACATGCTGCACAGCCTCAATCCTACACCTCTGTGTTATTGCACTGGACAGATACTGGGCTATCACAGATGCTTTGGAATATACCAAACGCCGGACTGCTGGACGAGTAGCACTCATGATTGCTGTGGTCTGGATGATCTCTATTAGTATTTCTGTGCCACCATTTTTCTGGAGGCAAGTGAAAGCTCATGAAGAAATTGCAAAGTGTACTGTGAACACAGATCAAATTTCCTACACAATTTATTCTACTTGTGGAGCTTTCTACATCCCAACTCCTCTCCTCCTGATACTGTATGGTAGAATTTATGTACCAGCTCAATCCAGGATTCTGAAGCCACCCTCAATATATGGGAAATGTTTTACTACTGCACACCTGATTACCGGCTCTGCTGGGTCTTCGCTCTGCTCCATTGATGCTAGCCTTCACGAATGGCATTTCCATTCAGGTGGATCCCCAATATTTATCAATCATATTAAAATAAAACTTGCTGATAGTGTTCTGGAAAGGAAAAGAATTTCTGCTGCAAGAGAAAGGAAAGCCACCAAAACTTTAGGCATTATTCTGGAAGCTTGCGTTTTCTGCTGGCTGCCTTTTTTTGTCATGTCCCTAGTCCTACCAATCTGCCATGATGTCTGTTGGTTTCATCCCATCCTATTGGACTTTTTTACATGGTTAGGTTACTTAAACTCATTGATTAATCCAGTCATTTATACAGCTTTTAATGAAGAATTTAAACATGCTTTCCAAAACCTAATACTTTTCAAAAAGTGTTTGTCTTGAGATTCTCCTGTTGTGTTACTGATCCTTGTGCAATCTTGCAGCCTATTTGGAATCTTTCTGTGCTTTTATTCCTAAGGTATGGAGTGGTAATTGCCATCTCTTCTGCTATCCTGTGCTATGCATGTAACTGGGAACTTCTTGCCAGTTCGGTACTTTCTGTTCCGAATTCTATGTCCCATAACAGAACTTGTCTGTGGTCTCTGCAGTGATTGTTTGTATATGTAAGATTAACACATAAAGTAAGCTTTTTAGCAAGTGAAGGAGTATGAACCAGAAAGCTGAGTTTGTACGATAAGATGATATATATTATCCAATTCTGCCATGCCTTTGTAACCTGATAGGAGGAAAATGTGTATGTATTTGCAGGACAACAGTATTTCTTCTATATATTATTAACAATTTCTGTAGGCTGAGAAAGTTCCTGGAGAACAGGATCTGATGTCTACATTTTCTATGGTATGTATCCTATACATTTGAAATTGCTAAAATCTGTACCTTTTTCACAAGTTGTATGACACAGCCTGACTACAAGCAGCAGGGCACAGAAGACATCATGTGTATGTAAGTTCTGTGGATATGTCACAAATACTGCATTTGCAGCTATGCTGAAAATGATGTCAAAATAATTTTTGCACATTTTATCATGAAAAGAATGGCCAGTGCAGGAATACTACAAAATAAATAGCATGAAAATTATTGAAAAGTACCTTGATCTTACATTTCTGCTATTTAATTTTTTGCATGCACAAACTGAAAGAGGAAAATATGTTTATTGCCAGTGTGGAAGGACTGGGACCTCAAAAAGAGCCAGAAGGTTCACCCCTTGGTGATGAGAAACAGGGAGTTAGAAAGGAAAGAATGAGGTGAAATGCCAAGGAAAGCTTTCTTAATTATTAAGGTTGTTGGGGTGGATGTGACATCACTGTCTCTGGAAGTTTTTAAGAACTGGTCAAACAAACACCTGTTAGAGATCACAATGTCAGGACCCTCCTCTGGGGCTGTGGACAGTGTAGCAGGTCCACTCAAACCTGTCCTTCTCTGTCTCTGTGATTATTTCCATTTGGCAGGTGAGAAGCTGGCACGTGGGGGTCTTGGCTGAAGTCTCAGATGGGATAGCACACCAAGTGGTGCAGCCCAAATGTCATTCAACTTTTTAGAGTCTCTGGTCATTTTACAGCAGAAGTGTCATGATCAAAGAGTGTTGCTTTGAAAGAATGATCCCATCATCCTTCTGACCATCTTTCCACCTCTCAGCCTCCCCAGATTAATCTCCACCACCCACTACTGTGGCCATCCCAACACATACTCCACCACAGCACAGGTCCAACACAGCTCTTCAGCCTCTCCTTTGCATTTGCTGCACAGTCTTGCAGATTCTTCCTGTTGATGGTGCCTGCTGAGCATTGGACCATAAAGTAATGCCCCAGGACCACCCTCATGCTGCAGAATCAGTCAGAGAAGTTGTGTAGGTCGCAGAATTGTAGTCCTCTCACAATACACACTGAGGGCAATTAAAACTGCCATCTCCCATCCCAAGAGTGAGCTGATCTTGCTCATTGAAGCTCAGCTGAAGAATTTTGATGGTGGCACTACCTGGCCATGTCCACACAGTCTGCTTCCAGAGTGTGTCCAGAGTGTCCACTGGAAGTGGTGGTTCTCTTGTCTGTACTCACTCATGAACTGTGCTTCTGCATTGCCTGGGGACATGTGAGCTGACATGGGCCACAGCCATATTGGGGAAGGCATGAACCATTAACTAGTGTAGACAACTGAGTTCTCATACCTGAGGCCAGGCCCTGGCACTATTTAATCTGCTGTTATAGACATAACCTGTGTGAAGAGGTAGCGTACAGCTTGGAGCTCCAAGCTCCTTTCTGTGTCTCTGCCACTCACAGCTTCTATCATTGTGGGACAGATGGTATGGCACAGCCAGTCCAGTGTTGGTCTGGTGGTAGCTGAGGTATGTACACATCACAAAAGATTGGCATAACCACCTCTGCTAGAATAATGGGATATACAGTCTCATATTGGTCCTGCGGTAGGGGATGTATGTGACTATGTGAATTCAAAGAAATACATCTCCAGGATCCTGCAGGGTCTTGTCATACAAAGAACCATTTGTGGAGGCTGGGGGAAGGTCTCCTAGCTTAGGACATTGCATATTCCAGAACACTGGCATCTTCTGAAGGAGCCAAACAGCCATTTTCTCCACAGAGAACACAGTCTGTGTTAATTTAGAATAATCTTTTTCATCATGGGTCTGGGTGATACAGGTTTTCCTGGACAGCAGTGTCCCACATCAGGGTTGCAGTCAGCTATTTAGCTCATGTATTCAAAGAGCTGATGTTTAAAGATAGGCTTTATGCCCTTGGGTTCACATCACTGGAGTTCTTTGCATCCTCTGCCAGCTGCACAAGGATTTGGAGGAGCCTTTATGTTTGACACTGACACAGCAAGACAAGATTGCTTTTAAAATGACCCAGCAGCACTGCCAGCAGTGGCTGACCCTCCCAAAAAAAGCATCCTGGAAAGTTTCCTGCAGCCATACAGCATAAACACTAGTATGACAGTGCCCATGATATGACCTCCCTTCGTTTCCTCAGGAAACCTTTCCTGTCCCTCAACAATTTAACATGGGAGACAGTCACAGCCAGTGTACTCCATGGAATCTCTGTGAACTTTTTATCACACTACAGGCAAAGGTTTGGTTATCTTTGAAATTTCTGCTCCTTTTCCCCACATGCCCTTTTGATACTGTCCATCCTGCCTGTTCCTTGTGCTTTCTAGACCCCTTTTTCTACTGTGATCGTCTGGCACAGCCCTATGACCTGAGGGGCCCAGTGTACAGGGTGACTGTCCCACAGCTTTAGAGCTTGAAAACAAAATACCCAACTGGGGAAAGTGGATAAAGGACAAACCAAGTAAACAATAGTCAGGGTCACAGTCACAACCCAGAATGAAGGTCTGTATTCCTCAGGGACTTGAATAAGAGAATTGAAGATGTTTTTTCTGCCTCCACTCCAGCAGCCTGGCCAGCATAGTACTGGCGCCTCCTATCTCTGCTGAGACCTATAGGCTGGCTTTCCCACCATATGGCTTCAAGCTGTCTAAGGTAGGCTTGCCTTCAGCCAGGTCCTTTGTGAACTACTGATTCTCTTCTTACCTCATGTTTCAGACATCATGCTAGCAGTAAGCCCTTGGGTCACAGTCTTCCTGCAAAAACTCGTCAGCAAAGCTGTCACTTGGTTGTCCAAATGATGCTGAATTTTGGCCTGCATTTCACTTAGGAAGCTTCTCCACAGTGTCCTTCAGGAGGCCCCATACCTGGTTCTAACCTTGAAATCGGAGCCTTGGAGCAGCTGATGCCAACATCTCATTAGAAATACCAATAGAGGAAATGATAGCAATTGTGTCAGTCCTTGCTCAGAACTGGGGACATGCAGTGCATAGAGTAATTAAGGTTGGAAGAGACCTCTGGAGGTCACTAGTCCAAAATCCTGCTCAGAGCAGGGCCAGCTGTGACATCAGACCAGGCTACTCAATGTTTTCTTCAGACTTATAGGGGCACAACCTCTCTGGGTAACCTGTTCCAGAGCTTGACTGTCTTAATGGTGAAAAACATTTTCCTTTTATCCAGTTTGAACCTCTCTTTTTTTCAACTTATATCTACTGTCTCTCAGTCTACCACCAGTCACTTCCTCATATGTCCTGGGGGAGCTGCTCTCAGGGCCGCATTTGAAATAATTTTTCTTGCAGGTCACTTCATAAGGAGGATTTACAATTTGGCTGTAATTTGGAATATGCATCTGCAAGAAACTCACAACACCTAGGAAAGCTTGAGTTTTCTTTTTGCTCATTGGTGGGCATATAGCTGTTATTTTATTGATCACGTCCATCCTGTCATTTTACTCCTAGGAGCTGGATCTCCTGTGCAGGCCCCTTGACCTTACTTTGTTTTATGGCAAAACCAGCTTTCAGCAGAATTTGGATGATATTCTTCCCCTTCTCAAAAACTACATCTGCTGTGTCGCCCCATACAATGATGTCATCAGTGTATTGCAGGTGTTCTGCAGCTGCACCCTGTTCCAGTGCAGTCTGGATCAGTCCATGGCAGGTGGTAGGACTGTGTTTCCACCCCTGGGGCAGTCGATTCCACGTGTATTGGATGCCCCTCCAGGTGAAAGCAAACTGTGGCCTACACTCTGCTGCCAAAGGAATGGAGAAAAGGGCATAAGCAATGTCAATTGTGGCGTACCACTTGGCTGCCTTTGACTCCAGTTTGTACTGGAGTTCCAGCATGTCCAGCACGGCAGCACTCAGTGGTGGTGTCACTTCATTCAGGCCACGATAGTCCACTGTCAGTCTCCATTCTCCATCAGACTTACGCACTGGCCAGATGGGGCTGTTAAAGGGTGAGTGAGTCTTGCTGATCACCCCTTGGCTCTCCAGCTGATAAATCAGCTTCTGGATGGGAAGCAAAGAAGCTCGGTTAGTATTATACTGTCGCTGGTGCACTGTTGTAGTGGCAATTGGCACCTGTTGGCCTGCAACCATTGGCAATCCCACAACAGAAGGGTCCTGTGAGAGACCAGGCAAGGCAGATGGCTGCTCAAAGTCCTCAGTCTCTAGAGCAGCTACCCCAGAAGGCCACTGGCTACCCTTTTGGGTATATCCTTAAAATACCCTCTCCTCAGATCATCTATGCCAAGGATGCACAGGGCATCTGAACCAGTCACAATGGAGTGGTTTTGCCACTCCTTCCCAGGCAGGCTTATTTCAGCCTCCAACACAGTCAGTTGTTGGGAGCCCCCATTCACACCAGAAATACTAATGGGTTGTACCCCTTTATAGCTTGATGGCATGAGGGTACACTGTGTACCTGTGTCCACTAGAGCCTTATACTGCTGTGGCTGTGATGTGCCAGGCCATTGAATCCACACAGTCCAGTAAACACAGTTGTCACCTGTCTCCTGGCTGGTGGCAGGGCCCCTCTAATACTGACATGCCTCACTCATGTTCTGGAGAAAGGGATTATTGGCCATGTCAGATTGTTCATCCCATTTAGATACGGGAGCATCAACTTTTCTGGCAGGGTCCCCACTCCTAGATCTTTTTCCTTTTCAGTTCACTTACTTGTTCCTCCAGGAGAGAGGTAGATTTTCTGTTCTACCTCCTCATGTCCTCTCTGTGGTCTCTCAGGTCTCTCACACATCATCCCTGTGATGGATACATTTGTATTCCCTTCTTGGAGTAGAGGAACACTTACTTTTGATAGCTGGGACACTGGCTCATGCAGGTGGGGCACGGAACTCTCCTCTTGGAGTTGCTTAAAATCTTGAGACAGTCTCTCCACAGCTGAGACACAGGCCTGTATGGGGGAGGAGAGACTTTCCCCATATTCTGAGAATCGGCGAATCATCTCATCTACAGTTGGTGCCTCATCTTCCCTCCAAGTTATTATTGAGAGCACGCTAGAATATGAGGGTGGTGCACTCCGCATTAAGTTCTGCCACATGCGCCTAGTGCAGTAAACTTTGTCTGGGTCGGTAGGTGCTCATGGCTTGTTTGGGTCCCAGTAAACAATATCTCCAGCACCACTAGTTCTCTTAGATACAGGATGCCTGTCTCCATGCTGGTCCATCTGCGTAGCTGTTGTGACACACTTTCTTTAAAAAGGTACCTCCCTTCACACTGGTCAGCAGTAATTTCCAGAGGCTGATGTTTTGTGGTCTACGTCCAATTGATTTATCAATGCACTCTTCTCTGGCAAGTGACCCCAGGTGTTTAGCCTCTCTCCCCTCTAGCTCCATACTACTGGCCCCATTATCGCAGCAGTGGAGCAGCCTGGTGATGATATATTCACCTGGGCAGTGGCTGAAGTCTCTACAGATGTCCCGTAGCTCCCTCAGGGATAAAGACTGTGTGGTCACAATGGCTTCATCCTCTGTCTCCGACTCTTGAGATGGCCCTGCTCCCATCTCTTTATTATTTGTTTCTGTCACCCGGGGTGGCCCTGCTACCTCATCATCCTTGACTATGCGGACTGATTTATGTGTGTATTTCTTTTTCTGAACTGGGGCCACTGACAGTGGTCAACCTTGGCAATAGCACACAAAAGATTGACGAAGTGAAGCCACTGTAGGAAGTGGACTGATTGCAGTGGAAGACAGGCTGGCTGCAGTGGGAAGTGGTGACATTGATGCAGGCATTGGCGGCGGTGATGCAGGCATGGTGGATGGTGATGCAAGCATGGTGCACGGTGTCACAGGCATTGGGGCCAACACAAGCGTGGTTGCAGCTCTGGTTGCAGCTTCGAGGGTCTATGCTGCCCCCTTGCGCATTAAAGCGGCTCAGGTGGCTGCACAAATCCTCCATCTGCCCTGGGCACTGGCAGCAGATGGGGCAGCACTCCCAAAAATTTCCTTAGCTTTACCTAAAGCCACTTTTTAATAATATAAATTTACTAGCAAGCTGATCCCTAGCCACAGGTCACCTCAACCCCATGAAAATTTTCCAAAATACTCGTATGCCTTTGCCATTGGACTGAGAGGAGAGTGAAAAAAATTAAAAAATTCTTCCACATCCACCCCAGCACCAAATGACCTCTCCTCTATTGGCTGTGTTCCCGAGGGGAGAAAGGGAAAGGTGTAATTGTGGAAAGCCTCCAGGAGATAACTCATGATGTACAAGGGGGCCGACAATATTAAGTACATATAGAGGTAGAGTGTCCCTGCCAGCGTCAGCAGCATACACAACAGCCTGACCAACCCCCTCAGCCCGGCTCGCACATAAAAAAGCAAAATAATCAGTAGCACATAAGGGAGCAGATCCTGCCGTTCGGTCAGCAGCCTGAAAAGCCCCAAACTCAGAGCTTGGATCAGCCACCACCACATTGTTTTCCCGGGCTTATCACACACTGCGATCTGTTTCTTATCTCAACTCTCTCGAACCCCATGTTGGGCGCCAAAAAGAATTGTCGTGGTTTAGCCCTGTCAGGCGATTAAGCACCACCAATCGCTCTACCACTCCACAACACCCCCTGCCCCCCAATCCCAGTGAGGAAGGGTCAGAGGTGACCCTTGAAAAACAAGGTAGGCTTGTAAAAAGTTGAGGTAAGAACTATTTAATTATAGAAATGAAACTTACGGAGTTACTATCAATGCTATTGCTAGTAATTAAAAGAACAGAAATATAGAACAAATTATACAGGATCTCACCACCTGTGGACGAACACAGCCAGATTCCAGGACAGCAACCAAAAATAAATCCAAAGCCCCGAGGAGTAAAACCCCCTCCCTCAGCCCGGGAGCCAAGAGCAGGGGAAAAGAAAACTTCCAACTGCCCCTTCCCAGAGCAATCTGCTTGACAAAAGACGCTAACTGCTAATCACCTGACACGAGGTCCGGATAAAGACCGTCCTGCAGAGAGCACTGCCGGCCAAAAACCGCACTGCCGGCAGGAACCTGCAGGGCGACCCCACATACACACCTTCCGGGTCCAGCCTCTAAAAGCTTCAGCCCGGCCCGCTCCCAGTGTCGCCGGTACGGGGGTACAGTGACCACTCAGTTTGATGTATTATGGAATGAAACAAAACCTTACAGACTGCCCTAGGAGAGCAGCTCATCGCTGCCTGGGACCAGGACAGGGAGTTTGTCTTATATGATACATTTACTGAATTTGTTCATTACCAGAGAGGACTGTAATTTTCCTTGACTTCAGCAAGGCTTTCAGTACTATCAGACTGGTTCAGCATGATTTACCCTTTGAAAATCCATGCTGACTGTTCTCCTTTACTATGCTTTTGCTCCAGCTTCCCAAGGCAGTAAAACTGACAGCCACAGCTTTGTCATTCTTTCTCAGACTGTGGTGCAGGACTGGTTAGAGAAAATCTCTGGATAGGATGGCACAGAAACAGGAGCCTGAAAGACATCAGTTACCTCTACAGCACCTTGTGGCTTAGACCACAGATCACAGCAAAGTTTTTCAGAGAACAAAAGAAAGGGAGCACACAGTTTATGTCTGCTATGCAAGGAAACATACACAATGTTTACCTGCTGTGTCTTTGTACTAGTTTCAGGCAGGAACAAGACACTCTCCTACAGAGAGCTAGTCAGCCCACAGCAGCTGAGGGATTTATTTCATTCCCTGATACGTCAGGCTCAGTGGGCAGGCTGGGTGCATGCACAGTTTGGAAGGCATGAACGGGGAGGGTGGGAGGATCGTTAAGGCTTTTGGGCTGCTGAGAGCTGACTGGTTTAGCTGCTTTTGTTAGTTCTTGATGTGGCTCTTAGCAGAGAAGCAGGTTCTTCCCTTAGAGGGTTGGGGGGATGTTGGGTTTTTTCTCCCTGCTTTCTGGCTCAGGGTTTTTTTCTCCCTGTTTTTGGGCTTGGGGTTTTCTTTTCTCCCTATTTGGATTTTCCTTGCTGTTTTGGAATCTGGCTGTGTCAATCCATGGGTGGTGAGATCCTGTATCATATGTTCTATTTTCTATTGTTTTAATTACTTACTGGTAGTAGCATTGTTAGTATCACTATAAGTGTCATTTATATTATTAAATGGTTCTTATCTCAACTTTGCCAAGCCTTCCTTGGTTGGTGTGGGTTGGTTTTTGTTTGTTTGTTTGGGTTTTTTTGTCCTCTGATGCTGAGGTGAGTGGTACTTAATTGCCAGATAAGGCTAAACCACGAGAGTTCTCTTTGGTGCCTGAAGTGGAGTTCAAGACAGTTAAGAACAGAGCTTAGTGTGTGATAACTATTCAATATAATAATGTGGTGGTGGCTGATCCAGACTCTGAGTTTGGGGCTTTTTAAGTTGCTCACAGAATGGTGAGATATGCTGCCTTATGTGTTGCTTACTATTCTGATTTTATATGTTTGAGCCAGGCTGAGGGCTTTGGTTAGACTGTTTGGTGTATTGCTGATGGGAGGAATCTCACAATTAAATACACATCTGTATGTGTATTTAATATTGTCAGCCCACTGGTAATTTGTGAGTTATGTCCTGGAGACTTTCAATAATTATACCTCTCCCTTTTTCTCCTCAGCAACTCAGCCTAGAGAGGAGAGATTATTCGGTGCTGGAGTGGATGTGGAGAAATTATTCCAATTTTTTCCCCTCTTCTCTTGGGCCAATGACAAAGGTGTATGAGTATTTTGAAAATTTTTCATGGGGTTGGGGTGACCTATGGCCAAGGATCAGTATGCTTCTGAGTGTTCTTCAGTTCTTGTTTATAGTTAAAAAACTGTTTGGGAATGCTTCCCCATCTGCTACCAGTGCTAGAGGCAGATGCAGGGTCTGTGCAGCCACCCAAATTGCCTTAATGTGAAGGGGGGCATCGAGGGCCTGCGCAGGGGGCAGGGCAGCCACCTGAGCCCTTGTGGCTGCAACCATGGCTACTCCACCTCCCACCATGACTACGGCACTGCCCATCTGGGCCACATCACTGCCCACTTCTGTCACGCCACCTTCCATTGCCACTCCACCTCCCACAGCGGCTCTACTTCCACAAACTCCTGTGTGCCAGTGCCACTGTCAGTGTCAACCGGAACTAGTGTCAGTGGCACCAGTACAGAAAAAGAAATGGAAACGCAAATCAGTCTGTCTGGTAGAGGATGATAAGCTAGCAGGGCCGTCCCAAGAGTCAGAGATGGAGGACGAAGGAGTTGTGACCACTTGATCTTTATCCCCGAGGGAGTTACAGGATATCCGTAGAGACTTCAGCCGTTGTGCAGTTGAACATATTATGACCTGGCTGCTCCCCTGCTGGAATAACAGGGCCAGTAATCTGGACATAGAGGGCAGAGAAGCCAAAAAGTTGGGTTCATTTGCTGAAGAAGGGGACATCAACAAAGCAATTTGAAGAAGGATGCAAAAAGTAAGACTCTGGAGACAACTTGTGACCAGTGTGAAAGAAAGGTATCCTTTTAAAGAAAGTGTTCCACACCAACCATGCAAATAGACAAAAATGGAGAAAGGTATCCATTACCTGAGAGAACTAGTGGTTCTGGAGAACTAGTGGAACTGGAAATAGTTTACCGGACCCAGACAATACACAAACACCCACTGATCCAGATGAATTTCAATGCACGCGACCCATGTGATGGAAGTTTATGTGGAGTGCACCCTCCTCATATTTTAGTGTGCCACAACAATAACTTGGAGAGAGGATGAGGCACCAACAGTAGATGAGATGATTAGCTGATTCTGAGACTACGAGGAAAGTGTCTCTTCCCCCATACAGGCCTGTGTCTCACTGGTAGACAGACTGTCCCAGGAGTTTAAGCAATTCCGAGAGATGTTCTGCTCCCCATCTGCAAGTGCCAGTGTCCCAGCTATCAAAAGTAAGCATTCCTCTGCTCCAAGAAGGGAATACAACAGGTATCCATCACGGGGTACCCTGTGGTTTTACCTACGTGACCATGGAGAGGACATGAGGAGGTGGGATGGAAAACCTACCTCTGTCCTAGAGGAATGAATATGTGAACTGAAAGGGAAAAAATTCGCAAGTGGGGATTCTTCCTGAAAAATTGCTGCTCCTGTATCCCAATGGGATGGACGATCTGACATGACCAATAATCCATTCCTCCAAGACATGAATGAGGCATGTCGGTTTTAGAGGGGCCCTGCCTCTAGCCAGATGGAGGACAGGGACAACTGTATTTACTGGACTGTTTGGATTCAATGGCCTGACACATCACAGCCACAGCCGTATAAGGCTCTAGTGGACATGGGTGCACAGTGTACCCTCATGCCGTCAAGCTATAAGGGGGTAAAACCCATTAATATTTCTGGTGTGACTGGAGGCTCCCAACAACTGACTGTGTTGGAGGCTGAAATAAGCCTGCCTGGGAAGGAGTGGCAAAAGCACTCCATTGTGACTGGTTCAGATGCCCCGTGCATCCTTGGCATAGATGATCTGAGGAGAGGGTATTTTAAGGATACCCAAAAGGATAGCAGTGAGCATTTGGTGTAGCTGCTCTAGAGACTGAGGACTTTGAGCAGCCATCTGCCTTGCCTGGTCTCTCACAGGACCCTTCTGTTGTGGGATTGCTAAAGGTTGCAGACCAACAGGTGCCAATTGCCACTACAAACAGTGCAGGAGCTGATTTATCAGCTGGAGAGCCAAGGGGTGATCAGCAAGACTCACTCACCTTGTAACAGTCCCGTCTGGCCAGTGCGTAAGTCTGATGGAGAATGGAGATTGACAGTGGACTACCGTGGCCTGAATGAAGTCACGCCACCACTGAGTGCTGCTGTGCCGGACATGCTGGAACTCCAGTACAAACTGGAGTCAAAGGCAGCCAAGTGGTACACCACAATTGACATATTGCTCATGCCTTTTTCTCCATTCCTTTGATGGTAGTGCAAGCCACAATTTGCTTTCACCTGGATGGGTGTCCAGTACACCTGGAATCGACTGCCTCAGGGGTGGAAGCACAGTCCTACCATCTGCCATGGACTGATCCAGACCACACTGGAATAGGGTGCAGCTGCAGAACACCTGTAATATATTGATGACATCATTGTATGGGGTGACTGTGGTGGTGCATTTCTTCCCCTCTTAACTCCTGGAAAGTTTTATGGCCTTGGAGATTCCTATCAACCCTTCGCCATTGTGCAGGGAGTTTGGTGGTTAAGCACCCCTTACCACATCAAAACACTCTTGCACTACCAAGGTGGGGAATGGCCAAACTAGGGGTCAGTTGCCTGGTTACCATGTGGGATGAGAATGAAATCATCTCCTGCCAGCCTTGAACCATGTTGCAGTCTGGGTAGATCGGTACCAGCTGAGAATTCCAATGATCACCTGCCCCAATTAAGGCCAGGATGGAAAATTATTTACGCCTAAAGTCAATTATCTCGCGACCCTATAAATAGCGGTTCCAAGGATGACCCTTTGAGCTCTCCTGGACTGCAGCGGGCTGCGCCCTGCATCTCCCTCTGAGTGGGACGCCTCTCAGAGTTTGCAAACTCTCAAATTTGTGAAATCAGAGAATAGTCGACACAAACTGGGCTGAATAAACCCTCCTTGAGGCTCAACTCTTTGCCCGTTGAGAGATGCACAGACATCCGACGTGAATATTTTCACTGAACTCAAGGGGAAATTTTAACAGGTACCTTCATACAAATATATGTATATCTCCCTCTATTTCTGTATCTGTCTGTGTGTGTGCATGCAACTTTATGTTGATAACTTTGTTAAGTCTTTGATGAAGTTACTGTACTGATTTGTTGAAAGTTAAGTCCTGGTGAGTAATTGTGTGATCTAATTGTGTGACATATCTGAATAGTGTTAAGGAACTTTGAATCATTGCTGCCCCACATTGTTGCTATCCCCAAGTTTCACACCAAGCACGAAAGTTCACACACTCTGATCCTTTCCCCGATTCCTTAGACATAAACCATTGACCAGGTCTGGGACTAGGGGTGGATTCAGCCGCACCTAGGCTTCTCTCTCTCGAGGAGTTTAGCAAGCAAGGGGGTCCACTCTGAACCTTGTGACCGAACGGGAGGAAATTCCTTGTCCCTTTTCCCTAATCCATGTCACAACAATCCAATCCTGCCTTGATTTCCCTGACTCTGTAAATAATTTTTAATTCATGTATCAACTACTTTAATCTGTTGCTAATTTGATTTTTGCCTTTGTATGTCTTTCCATGTCAAATAAGTAGTAGAGGGGACCTTGCCATCAAATTCTGTTAAGTCATGCTTCTCACATCCATATTAAAAATATTAGCTTTTCCCCTAATATTTGTGACGCTGATCTTTTTAAGCGGCCTAAACCACTCAGCATAGTCCCACTTTCATGACAGCAACACAGCAGATGAAGTTTTTGAGAAGGGGAAGAGGATCATCCAAATTCTGCTGAAAGCTGTTTTTACCATAAAGCAAAGTAAGGTCAAGGGGCCTGCACAGGAGATCCAGTTCCTAGGAGTAAAATGACAAGATGGACAGCACCAGATCCCAATGGATGTGATTAACAAAATAACAGCTATGTCCCCACCAACGAGCAAAAAGGAAACACAAGCTTTCCTAGGTGTTGTTTCTTGCAGATGCATATTCCAAATTACAGCCAAATTGTAAGTCCTCCCTATGAAGTGACCTGCAAGAAAAACAATTTCAAATGGGGCCCTGAGCAGCGCCAAGCCTTTGAACAGATCAAGCAGGAGATTGTGCATGCAGTAGCCCTTGCACCAGTCCAGACAGGGCCAGAGGTGAAGAATGAAGAATGTGCTCTACACTGCAGCCGGGGAGAATGGCCGTACCTGGAGTCTGTGCAGAAAGATCCAGGGGAGACCCGAGGTCGACCCCTAGGATTTTGAAGCCAGGGATACAGAGGATCCGAGGCCTGCTACACTCCAACCGAAAAAGAGACACTGGCAGCTTATGAGGGAATTCGATCTGTCTCAGAAGTGGTTGGAACTGAAGCACAGCTCCTCCTGGCACCTTGACTGCCAGTGCTGGGTTGGATGTTCAAAGGCAGAGTCTCTTCTACTCATCATGCCACTGGTGCTACATGGAGTAAGTGGGTTACAACGATCCTGCATAGGGAATCGCAGTCGCCCAGGAATCTTAGAAGTGATCATGGATCAAGTGATCATGGCCGGAGGGCAAAAACTTCAGGATGTCACAAGAGGAGGAGGTGACATGGGCTGCAGAAGCCCCTTTGTACACTAAATATTGCCAGAAAATGAGAAGCAATATGACCTGTTTACTGATGGGTCCTACCATGTTGGAGGGAAACATCAGAGGTGGAAAGGTGCTGTGTGGAGTCCCACACGACAAGTTGCAGAGACTGCTGAAGGCCAAGGTGAATCGAGGCAGTTTGCAGAGGTAAAGGCCATCCAGCTGGCTTTGGATGTTGCTAAACGAGAGAAACGGCCAGTGCTTTACCTCTACACTGACTCTGTGGGGGTGGCCGCAGCAGTGGAAACAGAGAAACTGGCAGCGTGGATGTGTAGTGAAAATATAGTTCATTACTGCTCATGATTGATTACTGCTTCTATACTTATCCCCCTCTACAAATGGTAACATAAACATCTAGACAATATCATATTGTGTGCCGACTGGACGTGGTTCGATCCTTGGTCTCATCCTGGGCACCTGGCCAGTGTTCCGGATTGGATTAATAATGGGAGCATATCAGTCTGCACGTTCACACGATTTGTGCCAAAAAGACTTATGTAAGGTGTTTGTTACTTGCTATAAAAGCAGAAGACCCTCGGCTTGACTCCTGAAGCCTCACCTATGGGTGGATGCACCGTGTAGGACTTTCCCAGTTACCGCAGTTCTCCAGGAGCTTCCCAGCTGATCTGGGAACCCAGATGATGGTTTTGAGGTGGTAATTGGTGATGCATACTTTTCTTAATCACTGCCTTACTCTACGGTAATGATCTGGTGCATCGCTATCCTGCTTATCTTTCCTTTCTAATTGGTGCATCTTTGTTCTGCTTTTTTGTTCTTTCTGGTTGTTACTATGATGTATCTATAGTAAAGCATATTAATCTTTATATGTTAAGCTGGAGCCTATGTTTTTACTTGGAATACTGCCATTCAGCAAGACATAAATTTGGTGTAGTTGGCAGGATTCAAAGTAAAAACATCTTTATTTTGGTGAAAAGAGGAGTCTATTGTTGCTGTTGTGGCTGTTGATATTCCCAGGTGGGAACAGTTACATTATTGCATTTTGGCTACCAAGTGGTCTTGTGTTGCTGGATTGTGTGAAGGTTGAGATTTGTGTTTAGCAGAAGCAGAAACTTCTGATGTAGTAAAATGCATGCAGAAAGTACCGATCGAGAATGGACAGGGAATGCCTGCATTAGGGCAGACGTGGGTGGATTTTGTTCACTGCTTATAGTAAACAACATCAGCAAAGAGATCAGTTACATGTTGAGAAAGTAGCATTGGAAAAACTGATATGTGATTTTCAGGGTAAAATAGTTATGTTTAATAGTTATGTAAATAGTTATATAAAATAGTTATGTCAATCATCTGCTGGCAGACAAATTAGACACATACTAGACTGTGGCTGAAAAAGCAGCTGTTAAGAGTTGCTCAGTATAAATAAAGCGATGGGGGAGAGTGAATAGGAAGAAGGTGCATGCCGTGATTGTAGAGGCAGGTACATGGTGGGATCCAGATAAATGGGACGGGGCTACCTGGGATTTGACTGATTTGGCAAAGAATCGCCCTCTAAGGATATAGAAGTAAAGCCCATTGTTAGAAGAAAGGTAGAGCAGGGAATAGATGGGCAGCATGTGAGGTGAGATGTAACAGAGGATTTTACTCAAAATGAAATTATGGATATGATTCAGCGGTTTCAACAAAAGCCTGGGGAATCGCTGCTTACATGGATGGTGTGACCGTATAACTTAGGGGCATCGGGAGTTACCCTAGATGAAGTAGATGATACAAAAATATTGTGATGTTGGGCACTCATTTGTGCAAGATGGTTTTCTATAGTTATAGCCATTCAGGGATGACAGGACTCCCAGAGGGTACGGCTCAGCCTTCTGCACTACCTTTGGAACCTCAGCGAGGTGCCTCACTCCCTGTTGGAGGGCCCCTGCTGGAGGGTCGGGAATTTGGGGGGATAAGAAGGATTGGGAGCAGTTTGATGATTTGTACCCCTGGTGAGATGTTAGAGCTTTAGTTTAGCATTTGAAAGAATTGAAAATTGACTGAGAATAAGACTCGAGCTTCAGTTCAAGGGTGCTTGGGGGAGGATGAGTGCTTTCACATCGAATTGTAAATTTACTGGAAGCATTGGTCTCTTCAGCAAATTAGAGCCCTTGTGGATACTAGAGTGGAGGTCTCTTTAATTTATGGAAATCCAAAATGATGTAAAGGTCAAAGGGTTATTATTACTGATTAGGAGGAAAGCAAATTGAGGCTGTATTAAACTGAAATTGAGATGAAAATGGGAAATTTGCCAAAACAAACGTACTCAGTTATGACAGTTATTGCTTTAATCAAACAAGTACAAAGACATCCAGGACAGTGGTATGCAGTGCTGATTTAGCAAAACCATTCTATTACCATACCCATTGCTAAAGAGCACTGGGAGCAGTTTACTTTTACTTGGCAGAGTAGGCAGTATATTTTTATTCCCTTACCCCAGGGGTGGGTAAATAGTCCCACCATTTGCCACCAAATAGTGGCTGAACATCTGGACCAATTAGTAATGCTGCACACAATGCACATAGTGCATTATATCGGTGATTGTTAGTTCAATATATGTGAGAGAAAGGGTGGGAAGTTAACCCTAGCAAAATCCAAGGACCGGCACAAACAGTAAAATTTTTAGGAATACAGTGACACCAAGGCCACAGAGAAATATTGTCAAAAGCCAAACAGAAAATTTTGGATTTTGCAACGCCACAAAATGAGAAAGGAATACAAATATTAGAGGATTACATTGATGCTGATTATCAAAGATGAATTTAAAGTTATGTTGCTAAATAGTGGCATTCAAGACCTATTGATTCAGCCACAAGATAGGATTGCCCAAATTTTATTTTTATCTGTTCTAAAATCCAAGGTGATTAAAGGACAAGCCCCGCAGATAACAACTGTACAAGGTGACAAAGGATTTGGATCTACTAGTGCTTTTAACAACAGAGCTCAAGTATGGGTTCAAGGACCTAAGGGTCCTCATGAACCAGCAGAAGTTATAGCTACTGGAAAAGATAATACCAGTTCAGTAATCAAATCCAGACAGGAAAAATGGGAATATGTTTCTGCTCACAAATGTTATATTTGAGAATGATATTAAGATTATCTAGTTTTGTTTTACAGAAACAACTGGTTTGGATCATGACCACAATCTTCATACTTTGATTATGGTCCATTTGGGCAATGTCATTACCCCAGGAAACAATTTGGAAAAGATGAGTAAATCCATACACTGGAATTGAGAAAACAGTACAAAACCATGACAGCAAGATAATTATACCTGTAAACCAAATCAATGCATCCCAGTAGTGAACTTGACCTTTTCACCTAGAGTGACTGCATGACAATCCTTCAATTACAAAAGGCAATACTGAACTAATGCTATATAACTCCCTCAAATGCTAGTGCCATAAAATCTTGTAATCTTTCTCTTATTAATATATGTTCTCCATGACAGACATATGAGTTCTGTTGTAATAATACTTATAGTTTGCATCATTTTAGCAGTAGTGGTAATGAAACCTTAGCTACACTCAATATCTTGGTTTGCATAAACGCTATAGAAATACAAAATAGGTCAGCATGGGCTGAATATATAACTGTTTCACAGAATCATTCTGTTATTAATACTGATCACTTTGTCAAGATACCAGCTACCTGTGTTTCAGTTGCACAAGCATATCAGATAAAAATTTTATTAATCCATCCTTTAGTTGTAGTTACACTGCTAATACAAATCTATGCGTGCTTTGCCGTGGTAGTGACTTGTTACTGATGAGACAGTTGAAGTTCTACATTGACAACCAGGTGAAAGGACTGGGACTGGCCATTCAGCAAGACAAGAGGCAAACCCATCCAGGCTGCAGCACTGTGGCAAGATATTGCTTCCTGGCTTGTCAACCTGTTCGTCAAAGTGCGTCATGTCGATGCCCACATGCCCAAAAGCCGAGCCACTGAACAATATCAGCAAAATCAGCAGGTGGATCAAGCTGCTAAGATTGCAGCGGCTTAGGCTGATTCGGACTGGCAACATAAAGGTGAGCTGTTTATGGCTAGGCGGGCACATGACACCTCTGGACACCAGGGGAGAGATGCGATGTACAGATGGGCTTGTGATCGAGGGGTGGATTTAAACATGGATGCTATTGCGCAGGTTATCCATGACTGTGAAACATGCTGCAATTAAACAAGCCAAGAGGTTAAAGTCTCTTTGGTATGGGGGGTGATGGCTGAAATATAGATATGGGGAGGCCTGGCAGATTGACTACACCACACTGCCCAAAATACTATCCTGGGCTTTGAAAAGCAAGTCCTGTGGCAACATGGCACCCCAGAAAGAATTGAATCAGACAATGGGACTAATTTCTGAAATAGAAATAGACACTTGGGCCAAAGAGCACGGCATTGAGTGGGTGTATCACATCCCCTACTGTGCACCAGTCACGGGGAAGGCCAAACATTGCAATGGATTGTTAAAGACCCTCTGAGAGCAATGGGGGGTGTAACTCTCAAGAATTGGGACACCAACTTAGCAAAAGCCACTTGGTTAGTCAACATTAGAGGATCTGTCACTCATGCTGGCCTTGACTATAGAAGGAGATGAAGTCCCTGTAGTCATGCTAAAACTATGTTGGGAAAAACTCTTTGGGTTACTCCTACCTTGGGCAAAGGCGAACTCATTCATGGAATTGCTTTCACTCAAAGACTTGGGCACACTTGGTGGGTAATGAGAGAAGATGGGGAAGTCCGATGTGTGCCTCAAGGGGGTTTCATTCTGGAAAAAAATAGCCCATGAATTAAATTGCACAAGGGACATAGATTGCTGCAAATAACCCCACGTTTTGTGTTGTAGGCAATCTCTGTGGCAGAAATCACCTGAACCTATAGAGAACGAGTCTTGCCAGAAGCGCAGCAGTGACCTGACCTGAGCTGGCATTGGTGCCCAGTGATCCCACAAAACACTCCACCTTTCCTGTCCCGAGTGACCACCACACCTGATGGAACCTGAAGTCATGGACTAATGGACATTTTGCCAAGTTAGTCCACAGACAAGGGGAATGGTATCTGTGTGGGATGGGATGAGAAACAGGGAGAGGGTTAATGAGAATTTATGGAATAGTGTGGGATGTGAGCATGAGGAGGTGATTGGTAACAGCCAACATGGCTTCACCAAGGGCAGATCATGCCTGACAAATATGGTGGCCTTCTATGATGGGTTCATGACCTTGGTGGATAGAGGACGGGCAACTGACGTCATCTATCTGGACTTGTGCAAAGCCTTTGCTATCATCCCACATTACATCCCTTTCTCTAAACTAGAGAGACATGGATTTGATGGATGGACTGCTCGATGGATAAAGAACTGGCTGGCTGGTCGCACACAGAGAGTGGTGGTCAATGGGTCAATGTCTGAGTGGAGACCAGTAACGAGCGGCGTTCCACAGGAGTCAGTGTTGGGACTGGTCCTGTTTAACATCTTTGTCAGTGACATGGATAATGGCATTGAGTGTACCCTCAGCAAGTTTGCTGATGACAGCAAGCTGTGTGGTGCGGTCAACACGCTGAAGGGAAGGGATTCCATCCAGAGGGACCTGGACAGGCTGGAGAGGTGGGCCTCTGCCAACCTCATAAAGTTCAACAAGGTCAAGTGCAAGGTCCTGCACCTGGGTCGGGGCAATCCCAAATACAAGTACAGGCTGGGTGGAGAATGGATAGAAAGCAGCCCTGAGAAGGACCTGGGGGTACTGGTGGATGGGAAGCTGAACATGAGGCAACAGTGTGCGTTGGCAGCCCAGAAAGATAACCGTATCCTGGGCTGAATCAGGAGAAGTGTGGCCAGCAGGTCAAGGGAGGGGATTCTCACCCTCTACTCTGCTCTTGCAAGACCCCACCTGGAGTATTGTGTCCAGCTGTGGAGCCCTCAGCATAAGAAGGATATTGACCAGTTGGAATGAGTCTAGAGGAGGGCCACAAAGATGATCAGAGGGCTGGAGCACCTCTCCTGTGAAGAAAGGCTGAGAGAATTTGGCTTGTTCAGCCTGGAGAAGAGAAGGTTTCAGGGAGACCTTACAGCACCTTACCATTATCTGAAGAGGACCTACAAGAAAACTGGGGGGAACTTTTTACAAGGGCCTGTAGTGACAGGACAAGGGGGTAATGGGTTTAAACTGAAAGCAGGGAGATTTAGATTAGATATCAGGAAGAAAATCTTCATAGAGAGGGTGGTGAAACACTGGGACAGGTTGCCCAGAGAAGCTGTGGGTGCCCCATCCCTGGCTGTCCTGAAGGCCAGGCTGGATGAGGCTTTGAGCAACCTGGTCTAGTGGAGGGTGTCTCTGCCCATAGCAGGGGGGTTGGAACTAGATGATCTTTAAGGTCCCTTCCAACCCAAACCATTCTATGATTCTGTGATGTAAATGGTATGAAACAAGGGGTGAATAAGGTGCTGGTTTCAGGCAGGAACGAGCTGTTCTCCTACAGAGAGCTAGTCAGCCCACAGCAGCTGAGGAATTTATTCATTCCCTGATACGTCAGGCTCAGTGGGCAGGCTGGGTGCATGCACAGTTTGGAAGGCATGAAAGTGGCTGGGAGGTGGGAGGATCGTTAAGGCTTTTTTGGGTTAGATGATAGCTGGGTCGTTTAGCTGCTTTTGTTAGTTCTTGGTGTGTGTCTTAGCAGAGAAGCAGGTTCTTCCCTCAGAGGGCTGGGGGGATGTTGATTTTTTTTTCTCTCTGCTGTTGGGCTCTCAGGCTCGCCCGGGGGTGGTTTCTGCCCATTTTCATGCTCAGGGTTTTCTTTTATCTCTGCTTGGATTTTCCTTGCTGCTTTGGAATCTGGCTGTGTCAATCCATGGGTGGTGAGATACTGTATCATATGTTCTATTTTCTATTGTTTTAAGTACTTACTGGTAGTAGCATTGTTAGTATCACTATAAGCTTCATTTATATTATTAAATAGTTCTTAACTTTCAAGAGCTTTCCTTGAGTAATTTTTTTTTTTCCACTCTGATCCTGAGGTGAGTGAGTAACTGACTGGTACTTAACTGCCAGATAAGGGTAAAACACGACAATCTTTATAGCTGGTTCCAAGTGGTCAGTGGATTGAGATTCCTTCACTAATGCAAACAGTCCTGGAGAACATGGCTCAAATGAATTAAAGACCAGTGGGCAAATGGAGGCAGAGTATGTGGAAGCACAAGTCCTAGGGAAGTCCTTAAAAAAAAGGTTCTCCTCTTCATCTAATCCTTTTGGATTGAGGGATATTATCTCTGCTGCCATGCCAATGTTCTGAGCCTGCTCTTTGTTAAGGATCTAGTGTCCTCTGTTTCTTCCCACTATTCAGGTGGGCATCTGGAACCTTTCTACCCACCATCCTTCCCGTAACTCCTGCATCATGAGTTGCTTGACTCTCCCCAGCCCTATGATAGTTCCTACCTAGAAAATTTTGCCCTCTTTATACAAATGAAGCTGGGAAGAGGGAAAGCAGATCAAGACCTTGACAGTACAGTCCAGGAGTTATAACACACGTAGAAAGCTGAAGACACAGGGTCAAGTTTGTTCTCTTAATAACGAGTAGATGGCTTATGTACAATAGAATTACTTCAGCAGGTGAAACTGTGAACTTTGTCCTTCAGTGTCTGGGGAGTGACATTGTTTAAAAACAGGCCTCCCAGCACAGTATTTTGGTCATTGACTTAGGGGATTGGCATTTCCAGGAAAGAGCTGGGTTTGCATCAGTATCCAAAGCCAAGGAAAGTTCCAAGCTGAGAATCCTGGGACAGTAAGTACCTGTGCACATGGATCTAGAGGCCAAATGTCTCTACAGAACTCCTCCTTATGGTTCATTTGCCCAGTGTGAATGATAAAACCAGAAAATGGTCCTGGAAGGGCTACTGAGAGACAGTTAGTCCATTCCATTTATTCTCTCTGGATCAACTATGCTTTTGTCCTTTTCTTACTCTTGAAAATTTCCAGCGATGAATAGAACGGCAAAATACAGCATAGGAAGTTGATCTGCTACTATTCTTTGGCCTTTTATAAGACTGTCTTGATTCCAGTCTATAAGATTTTGTTTCATTCCATAATACATCAAGCTGAGTGGTTACTGTAACCACTGGCCACTGTTAACACTGATAACAGTGGTCACGGTCACTGATCAGTGGCGCTGGGAGCAGGCCGGGTGGAAGCTTGCAGAGGCTCTACCTGGAAGATGTGGGGCGGGGGGGGGGGGGGGGGGGGGGGGGGTGTCGGCTCGGGGGTTCCGGGCGGCAGCGCGCGTTTTTTTTTCTCTCAGCAGCGCGGGCTTTGTCCGGACCTGTGGCAGGTGATTAGCAGAGAAGTAGCATCTTTTGTAAGGGAAATTGCTCCGGAGTTGGAAGTTTTCTGTGGGCTGACGGAGAGGGTTTTTCTCCCCAGGGCTTTGGATTTATTTTTGCTTGCTGTCCTGGAACCTGACTGTGTCCATTCACAGGTGGTGAGATCCTGTATAATTTGTTCTATATTTCTGTTCTTTTAATTACTCATTAGTAATAGCATTGTTAGTAACTCTGTAAGTTTCACTTATATAATTAAATAGTTATTATCTCAACTTCTGCAAGCCTCCTGAAGTAGATCAAACTCAACTCAAAATCTCCCAGTATCTATTTTTCAGCTGGAGTGTAGCAGGCCTCGGATCCTCTGTATCCCTGGCTTCAAAATCCTAGGGGTCGACCTCGGGTCTCCCCTGGATCTTTCTGCACAGACTCCAGGTACGGCCATTCTCCCCGGCTGCAGTGTAGAGCACATTCTTCATTCTTCACCTCTGGCCCTGTCTGGACTGGTGCAAGGGCTACTGCATGCACAATCTCCTGCTTGATCTGTTCAAAGGCTTGGCGCTGCTCAGGGCCCCATTTGAAATTGTTTTTCTTGCAGGTCACTTCATAGGGAGGACTTACAATTTGGCTGTAATTTGGAATATGCATCTGCAAGAAACAACACCTAGGAAAGCTTGTGTTTCCTTTTTGCTCCTTCCTTTTGTTGGTGGCGACATAGCTGTTATTTTGTTGACCACATCCATTGCGATCTGGTGCTGTCCATCTTGCCATTTTATTCCTAGGAACTGGATCTCCTGTGCAGGCCCCTTGACCTTACTTTGCTTTATGGTAAAAACAGCTTTCAGCAGAATTTGGATGATCCTCTTCCCCTTCTCAAAAACTACATCTGCTGTGTCGCCCCATACAATGATGTCATCAATGTATTGCAGGTGTTCTGCAGCTGCACCCTGTTCCAGTGCAGTCTGGATCAGTCCATGGCAGGTGGTAGGACTGTGTTTCCACCCCTGGGGCAGTCGATTCCACGTGTATTGGATGCCCCTCCAGGTGAAAGCAAACTGTGGCCTACATGCTGCTGCCAAAGGAATGGAGAAAAAGGCATGAGCAATGTCAATTGTGGCATACCACTTGTCTGCCTTTTTGACTCCAGCTCATATTGGAGTTCCAGCATGTCCGGCACAGCAGCACTCAGTGGTGGCGTGACTTCATTCAGGCCACGATAGTCCACTGTCAATCTCCATTCTCCATCAGACTTACGCACTGGCCAGACAGGACTGTTAAAAGGTGAGTGAGTCTTGCTGATCACCCCTTGGCTCTCCAGCTGATAAATCAGCCCCTGCACTGTTGTAGTGGCAATTGGCACCTGTTGGTCTGCAACCTTTAGCAATCCCACAACAGAAAGGTCCTGTGAGAGACCAGGCAAGGCAGATGGCTGCTCAAAGTCCTCAGTCTCTAGAGCAGCTACACCAAATGCTCACTGCTACCCTTTTGGGTATCCTTAAAATACCCTCTCCTCAGATCATCTATGCCAAGGATGCACGGGGCATCTGAACCAGTCACAATGGAGTGCTTTTGCCACTCCTTCCCAGGCAGGCTTATTTCAGCCTCCAACACAGTCAGTTGTTGGGAGCCTCCAGTCACACCAGAAATATTAATGGGTTTTACCCCTTTATAGCTTGATGGCATGAGGGTACACTGTGTACCTGTGTCCACTAGAGCCTTATACTGCTGTGGCTGTGATGTGTCAGGCCATCGAATCCACACAGTCCAGTAAACACACGTCCCTGTCCTCCATCTGGCTGGAGGCAGGGCCCCTCTAAAACTGACATGCCTCATTCATGTCTTGGAGGAATGGATTATTACTCCTGTGCCCTTTGGATACCAGAGCAACAATTTTCCTGGAAGAATGTCTAATTGTGAGTTTTTTCCCTTTCAGTTCACATACTCGTTCCTCTAAGTGTGAGATGATAGGTTTTCCATCCCGCTTCCTCATGTCCTCTCCATGGTCACGTAGGTAAAACCACAGCATACAGCGTAATGGATTCCGTTTATATTACTTTCTTTGAGTAGTGGAACGCTTACTCCAAATAGCTGAGACACTGGCTTGTGCAGGTGGGGAACATCTCCTTTCTGAGTTGCTTAAGCTCCTCAGACAGTTTCTCTACAGCAGAGACACAGGCCTGTATGGGGGAAGAAGTAGTGTCCTCATATTCCCGTAATTGTTGAACCACTGCCTCCACTGTCGGTTCCAAATCCCTTTGCCAAGTCAATACT
This sequence comes from Rhynochetos jubatus, assembly GCA_027574665.1. NCBI lineage: Eukaryota > Metazoa > Chordata > Aves > Eurypygiformes > Rhynochetidae > Rhynochetos > Rhynochetos jubatus. Next base: position 882,848 of record CM050672.1, on the reverse strand, counting down.
GAAAACATGCTGGCTAACGAGGATGGTCCATTCTGCATTAATGTCTGCCACATGGGTCTTGTGCAGTTAACTTCATCTGGATTTATCTTCTTCCCATCACAATAAACTAACTCCAGCACAGCTAGTTCCCTCAGGTACAGGATACCTTTCTGCACAGTGATCCATTTGCATGAGTGATGTGGCACACTTTCCTTAAAAGGATACCTTTCTCTCACACTTGTCAGGAGTCACCTCCAGAGGCTGACATTTGGGGTCTTCCTCCCAAACACTTTGTCAATGCCACTCTCTCTAGCAAGTGACCCCAATTGCTTGGCTTCTCTGCCCTCTAATTTGATGCTACTGGCCCCATTATCCCAGCAGCGGAGCAGCCAGGTAATAATATGTTCACCTTGACCACAGCCAAAGTCTCTCCAGATATCCCAGAGCTCTCTTATGGATAAAGATTGACTAGTTACATCTGTGTCACCATCAGCACCATCATCCTCTATCACTACAAATGGAGCTATTGTCTCTATGTCCTCTGTATCTGTCTTTCAGGATGGCTCTGCTGTCTCCTCCTCCTCCTCCTCCTGTACCAGACTGTCTGATTTACGTTTCCATTTCTTTTCCTGTACTGGGGCAATTAATGCTGGTGCCGGTTGACACTGACAATACCACACAGGGGTTTGCATGGCTGCATTGCACCCTGCAGTGTGTAGAGCTGCAGTGGGAGGCAGAGATGTTGTGGAGGGTGGAGCCACACTGGGAGGTGGAACTGCAGTGTTGGTCCAGGGGTGTGGGAGATTTCTTACAGGAGAACGGATATGTTGGCGAACAAAGCTACACAGAGCTGGAGTAGGCCGCAATCTGCCTGCATGGCCTTGAAGCATACTTGAGGACAATAAGGGAAGAAACAAAGATAAAGGGGATCAGCAAATTCTTGGCAGAGAAAAGCAGAGTATGGGATAGCCAATCATGTATTAGCTTAGAGCACATGGACAGCTTATGGCAAAACAGATGTAACCAATCAACTTGTGTATGTGCACGTGGACAGATAAAAATACTGTATATAAGCGCAGCCAACGAGGCAATAAATGGCTTCATATTATAACTCTATTAGAGTTGTCTTGGAGTCCATATCGTCCGCCTTGTCAGAGAGCAGTTGATGATGTTGCCGTAGGGGTGGAGTTGGTGTGGGGGGTGCAGTGGCTGCAGTGTCTGTCAAGAGGCATTTATGTCACTGTGGGTGTGGAGTTGGCAGGGGGGGTGGACTACTTATGAGCGGTGATGTAGCCACTGGGGGCAGAGCCGACACACAGGGGCCTGCCTCTGCCCCAAGCACCAGTGGCAGATAGGGCAGTGTTCCAAAATATTTCTTTAACTTTACACAAGAACACAAGAACATTCCGAAACAAGCTGACCCCTAGCAATAGGTCACCCCAAGACCATGAAATATTTCCCAAATACTCATACACTTGTGCCATTGACAAGAGAGAAGAGGGGGAAAATTGGAATGATTTCCACACATCCACCCAACTGAATAATTCCTTCACATACAACCCACTGAATAATTTCTCCTCTACAGGCTGTGTCCCAGAGGAGAAAAGGGAAAAGGCGTAATTACTGAAAGTCACCATGAGATGAGACGTGAAACACGCAAATGCTGCCAGTACTGCATAGAGATACATGATTACTCCCCAAACCAGTAGTATACAGACCAGCCAAATAAGACTCTTAAATCTGGTCGGAGCATATATAATCAGTATCACAAAGAGCACACAAGGCAGAAATCCCACCATTCTATCAGCAACTTAAAGAGCCAAGAACTTAACGTGCTGACCAGCCTCTCACAAATCCACCTCCCCTTCTCCAGCAGAGGGGGAGAATGGGAGGAAAAAGAAATAAGGAAGCTCATAAAAATGAGATAAGAACTATTTACTAATTGAATCTAAATTAATATATACAAATACTACTAATAATAAATAATTAAAATAATAGAAAATAAAACATATGATACAATATGATACAATTATGATACAGTTGCTCACCATCCACGGACCAATGCACAACCAGGTGCTGAGAAGTAAGATTCAGAGCCAGAGAGCCCAAGAGTCACAGCCGGAGGGCAATCACAGCCTGAGAGCTGCCGCCCGAGGGCTGCAGCTTAAGAGCTGTTGCAGCAGATTCCGAGCAAACCCTATCAGTGATAGCACAACCGGGAAAACTAAACAAACCCACCAACTCCCTCACGAATGAGCCAGCACAGGAGTTAGCAAAGGAACTAACACTTACGTGTCTCTAGAGAGAGTGTTAGCAAGTGCCAGGAAGTAAACGAGCAAGAGAGTAAGAGAGAGAGTAATGGCTCCTGGACCCACTCCTTGCCTATGCCCTGAGCATGACGTACTATGGAATTAAATACTTCCTTGGTCAGTTTGGGTCAGCTGCCTGAACTGTGTGTCCCCTACACTGCCTGTAGTGAGACAGCAAGAGCTGGGAATGCAGCTGCAGGATTAGGAGCAGAGAAAGACTTTGAATTCAGTGCAGGCATTGCCCAGTGCCAGCTAATACCTTATCAGTGCTGCTCTCAGGGTAAATCCAGGAACACAGCTTCCTAGCAGTCATGGTAGAGTTAACTCTTTCCTGACTGAACCCAGCACATCTCCCTTGTTTTTCCTCTGACACTTCCTCACTGGGAATGGCGGGGGGCGGGGGGTGGGGGGGGTGGAGTGGTAGTGCAATTGGTAGTGCCTAATTGCCTGACAGGGCTAAACCATGACAAAGACACTGTTTAATTAAAGAACAAACAAACTAGGACCTTTCTTTGATTAGATTATAGGCTAATTAAAATAAAAGACATGGTCTAATAACATCTTAATGCTGGTAAATATTTGATACAGTGCTTTGGGAACTTATAGTGGAAAAAAACAGTGATATGGAACTGGCACAGGAAAACAGTAGGTTAGAATCATAAATGAAAGATAAATAACACTCCGTAGCCTATGAGTTGAAAGGAGGAGGCTATCATGTCACAGAGATCAATGTCCATATTTACCATGTCATTAATGCTCTGTGGATCACCGTCATGAGTACACAAATGCATTTCACATAAGGTACATAAGGGCTGCATGATTTTGAAATGCCTCTTCAGTGACGCTTTTGCAATATTGAGCACACAGATAAATTAAAACTTCATATTGTTGATGACTCCTTCAGCCCAACCATCCAGCCAGCTTTACATTCAGTTCACCCACTACCTATCCAGTCCAAATCTCACTAACTTGCCTACAAGTAGACTGGGAGACCATGTCAAAGGACTTGATAAAGTCAATGCTACAGTCAATCAATACAACATTCAGTGCCCTCCGGTTGTCTCACAGCAGAAGGTTGGTCAGGAGCAACTGGCCCTTGGTAAATCTCTGCTGGCTGCTCCCAGTCTCTTTTTTGTCCTTCATGGGTCTGGAAATAGCTTCCAGGAGGATGTGCTGTCCAGTCTTGCCAGGGACTGAATTGAGGCTGACCAGCTCATAGTTGCTTGGATCCTCCTTCCTGCCATTATTCATGAGAGGTATGTAAATATTTTTTTTTAATTTATTTTTTTCAGTCATCAGGAACTTTTCCCAATCACCAGGACCTTTCAAAGATGATAGAAAGCAATCTTGAAATTACACTGGTAAGCATCCTTGGCACCCTCAAATGCATCCCTTCTGGTCCAATTTGTAGGCCTAATTCAGCTGGCATTTTTAAGACATCTGCTTCAGGAAGGGGTGAAACCCAACTCTGAACTCAACTGACTTTAATGACAGTATTTCCACTATCTAAGAAGGAAGACTGAAATGAGACTTGCATGCAAGAATCTGTAGTGGAGATGTCTAATGTATTCAGACAAACCCTGCTCTCAGTGTGGGCAAATCCAGTTTATTATCTGCAGCAACTGCTACTTGTCATTCTGGTGTTTTCCAGATATGTCAAGTTCTGGCTCCTTATGAAGCTGGTGAAGGCAGGTATGAAGATCTTCAGTCTGAGGAGGACATGATGTTCTCATTGTAATGCCACAGCATATGGTTTTTGACCAAAAGGAAGATGACAGCATGTCCTGGTTTAACTCCGATGTTCTGGTGTTATCACGATCAGCCGTTCTATCACTCCGCCCCCCACCCCCCCCACCCCCTCCCGGTGAGGAAGGGTCGGAGGAACAAACCGAGGAAAAGCCTGTAGGAGTTAAGAACTTTACTTATATAAATGAAACTTAGGGAGTTACTAACAATGCTAGTGCTAATGAGTAATTTAAGGAACGGAGGAAGAGGGTAGAACAAATGATACACCCACCCCGAGAAGGGAAAAAAGGAAAGAAAACCCACCCAAAGGGAGCAACCCCCCCATGAAACCGCCTGGGGGCCAAGACAGTAAGAGAGAGGAAAAAAACTTTCAAACCCCGACTCCTAGACTGATCTGCCTGGCAAGACGCTGGCTCTGCCCGGAGCACCAACCACTTGCCACGAGGTCCCCACAACAACTAACCCCCCAGCCCCCTCGGCTGGAAGCCCCCTCAGACCCTTCCCCTTCCCAGGGTCCTGCCCAACCACAAGCCTTTCCACCCATACCTTCACCCCCTCCCCGCTGGTCCTGCAGTGCCACAGGCCCTGGGCTGGCACCACCTACCCAGCTTGATGTGTTACGGGGTGAAGCAAAACATAGACTAGCTGGCGCGAAGCTAAGACACAGCAGTATGAACTAAGATACTGACCTGCTTCTGATGTTGCTGCTTGCTTCTGAGTGCCTTCATTACTGTATCCTGATAAGGCTGCAGGCTCCTAAGGGAGGTAATAATGGTATCTTGCTGATCCTAGGAACAAAAACCAGTTATACACACACACACAAAACTACCAAACCAAACTTATGTTGATTTCCATATTGAGTGCTGATAATGATGTATGACTAGCAAGCTATGCAGCACTGCACACACAAATGTCTGTTTCTTTTTTCCTCCTTACTGTGTTTAATAATATTCCTAAACTCTGTGTGACACCTAGCACAGCCAAGGTTCCAACTCTGTCAGGAGCTTTTAGGAACTAACTCAACTCAATAAGTAACAGGACTGTATCATGACTCTGATGTTACACATACTTAAAGCTTGAATATGTGGAACCACATAATAACAGGAGAATCTCCATTTCCATTAAAAAAAAATCCCCATAAATCTAGTCTTACTTTGCAGAGAGAAACAAGAAATTTTGATTTGGTGGATACCACTTTCTCAGAAAACAGTGGGCTGATTCAACTCACTAAAGTGGCAGAAAGGTATTCATTCTGTGTTAATTTTCTGGCAGTTTAATGAACTGAATAAATGCCAAAATTGGTGCAACAAAAGCACCACCGACTCACAAGTAGTTTCAGGAGTATGGAAGCAGAACTGCACTTATCATTAGCAGGAAGCGGTTACATCAACTTAGACACCTCACTTAAATTCACCATAGAAACAGAGCTAGTACTCAATAGCAAGAATAACTGAAGAGTCAGTTCAGGGACTTAATGTACTGGAAGATTACTCAGATAGACATTTTTAATAGCCACTGAGAAATCTGTTCTCTCTGAGCTTGTCTAATCCCTTTTCAACCTCATGACTCTGGTGTTTGTGGTATCCTGCAGCCATCCACTTGTCACATTATCAAGCTCTGCATAAACTGCATGAGCTACCTTTGTTTGTTTAAACCTACTACACCTAAATGGGTCCACTGTTGTCACACATGCTGACAGCTTCTGTTGCTTCCCCATATTATGCATGATTTGATGGGTATTTGGCACCCCTATCATCTCTGGTTATATCTGCCCATATTACTTACACCCTGAGCCCCTGGAACTAAACCTCTTCTATCAAGTATCATTAAGAGGAGGCTGCCAGTCCACTGTGATAGTCCACCAGGTAAGAAAGAGATTGCTGCTTCCGTTCCAGTTTTAACCCACCCTGCTATTCCTATCTGCCTGCAAGCAGAGTGGTCTTCTCCAGCCCACCCTAAGCAAGTGCACAAAACCAGTAGTGTAACCTCTGGCAGACCTCCTCATCCACTCCCCTGTGTCTCTGCCCCCTCTTCCCATTCCAACTCCTGTGTAGTTTTCCCAACTCCTGGTCCCCTTTACTCTTCAGGGTGAGTTGAGCTCCCCTATTTTGCTCCCATCTTCTCCGCCAATTGTATACCTTTTGCTCAGCATCTCCCCAGTCCAGTCAAAAGCTAGGTTTGCCTCCTCACCTTGTTACATCCCCATTCCACCTGGCCCTTTCTCTTTTTTTGTCTGGTGCTTCCATTGACTGCGTTAAGACTCTATGAATGAAACTGCTCCTTCTGCTCAGAGCAGCCAGATTCCCTATTTCTCCTCTTTTCCTCTAGGACATGTATCACATTTCCTTTCCTAGGACAGAACTTTCTAATTCTCTAACCCCACAACACTTAAGCTTTTTTCTCCAAGATACTTGCCTAGGCAGCGGCAGTTGTGTTGCCACAGCCACCAGCTGCAGCCATGTCACTTCCACACCACCCTCAGCAGGTGAGGGGTCTGCCATGTGGATCCAGAGGTCTGACATTAGTCATCCCTTGGTTTTCCACCCACTGTCTCTTTCTCACACTCAAGTTCCCACATGAAAGTTGGTTCAGATGACACCTTGGTAAAGTGTTTCTTTCTCCCCCTTTATTTCCCCTCAGCTCAGTTTGTTCCCCCACACCTCCCTCATCTGCCTCCCATCGCTTGTGCTGGGTGATAAGAGCTTTACTCTGACTTTTGTACTTTCTTCCCAAGAGCAGTTTGTTGTCCAAATGGTGCTGGCATCTTGCGGCACAGGAGGCTGAGGACCGTCCTTCACAGTCCCTAGTAAGAGTTCTGCTCTTGATTGCATTACTGCATGATAAAGACTTGCCAGGCCTGGGGCATGGTTGGAATGGCTGTCTTTTGGCTTGACAGGATGAGTGCTGGGTTTCCAAAACCCAAAGCCAGGTACCAGCACCACTGGTAGAAACTTGTCTCTGCAGATGTCCCTTCAATGGCTGCTGAGTAGCCCAGCTGGGTGCCAAGAAAGGTCCTGCACAGACTGCTGCAGCCAGCAGACATTGCTAATGTCAATGACCAGGTGGGACCCACACAGGTGGTACAGAGGATACACCTTGGGGAGATGCATTCCCTCTTCTTGTCTCATCCTCTCCTGAATGTTGTCCCCTAGAGACGTTGAGTCCATCTCAGCACCCAAACTTCCATCTTCATAATGATGGGAACTGAGCTATGAAGAAGGATGGTGAATGCACACTGTGAGACCCAAGGCTCCCTTCTGCCCTGGAACAAGACTTCCTCCACAGCATATGGAGGAATGAAGCTGTGATGAGGTCACTGTCCTCACGCTCCTGGAGGCCATGGTGCAGGAGGTCTCAAAATCCTTGGTCCGTGCTAGAACAGGGTTCACACTTAGGCTTCAGGGAGGCGTCCTCTTCAAGAATTGTGACTTAGCTGCCATTTCCAAAGTTTGACCTCTGCCAACCAGGGGAACTTTCGGTAGTGCAACTAGGGCACAAGAGCAGAGCTCGGGGCCTTTAGGATGCACCTGAATAGTGAAATCTTTTGGTGAGTATCCAGCACGTATCAGCTGAGCCTGCCAACCTGTCAACGGTGCCAACCAAGCCCTGCTGCTGGTCCCGCACATTACATACATCCTTCTACACCTGGTACACATGATGGTGGTGCTGAGCCTGGTGGCACAGACAGGCCCTTTGCCTAGCCCTTGTCCTAGCCTGTACCGCCCAGGCACTCCACCACCAGCAAAGAGCCAACATGTGGCATGCTGTCAGGTAGCAGCAGGCACACAGCTTTCATGTCTTCCTTGCCCCTGGGGAGCAGTTGTTTGCTAAATGGTTTTCCTGGTCACAAGGGTGCACCATGAAATGTCAAACCCCAGCATCACTAAACACCTCAGGGCCTCAGACAATTCTTTGTACTAACAAGATAGATAGGTCCCATTATGTTCTCAGTATTTCTTTCCTGCAGGACACGAATGTCAGTGCAGCTCCTGAGCTTGGGAGGAGGAGGCTAAACAGGGAGAGAAGTCATTTGCACCAAAATCTCTGTGAGGAAGTGGAGAACATTAGCCTCACACATCTACACACCTACACCTCAATGCCAGGCCCAGGTATGTGCACTTCAGCAGGTGTCCACCTTCTTCATACGTCTGAATCCACATGAAACCTGCACAGGGATTTTATCACAGTGAGTAAACAGGACTGAACTAGGGGAGTAATGCTCAAACACTGCACACTCAGGATCTCTTGCGGTGACTGCTCTCTGGGGCATGTTGGCCTAACCAGACTTGAACACGCATGTTTGGATGGACAGAGACAATTCCGTTTTCTACTAACGAACGGAGTAATTTATCTTGCAAGATATTTAAACCTCTCTAGTGCAAGGGTGGCTTGTGTCGTGGGCCCTACCTGGTGCCCATGAAGGCCAGATGCCACCTCCTGGCACTGAAATCCATTGAAAATCATGGGCTTTGCACAGTGCTATTTCTACCTAGGAAAAAAATGCTGGATTTTTTCAGACCAGGACTCATTAAAGCTGTGTCTACAGTCATCATCAGGTCTACACTTTCAGACATTACCATAAATAGCTATCTACTGCACACAGTCAGAATGGAGCATGCCTTTCTTCAACCACATGCAAGAGCCTGGCAGTCATTTTGCACCCCCTTGAAAGACTTGTCCCAAGGACACATCCTTTCAGACCTCCTAAGAATGCTGAAGTACTCTCCAGATACAGTTTTGCTACAGCCACAAAACAGGATGGAGAAACTTTCTAGAATAATCCCCATTATAAAATCCTACTTTCATATGCAACTAGAGGTTGTCCCTGGAAGACTGATGCTGGACCTGGCCAGTGTAATCAACATCAGATACTTCCTGAACTACTGTCAGCAAAATCAAGTAGATTTCGTTGTGCTGACTGCATATAGGGTAGGCCATCCATGGCATCTCTCAACCAACTGAAGATATATCCCACATCCTCTATTTTGCTCCTACTGTGAGCATGTTCTGCAGGACCGATGTCACCTGAGCTATCTTCATCTCTGGTCTGATAAGCAGAGGTTTTGGCCTCCAAACATCTCAATGTTCTAAACTTCCTCATAGTCTTCATATAGAGAACTTGACATTGAGTTGGATCTTCTCTATTTGGCTTGCACCCATGCATATCCAGAGGGCATTTAGGTTTTTGATACACTTTCACCTGTTTTCACTGGAAACCAATAAAGCCAATGGCAAGTAGATTATGCCTGAATAAGGGCATAAAAATATACCAAACGTAACAATGCTTTCCCAACATCTCTTCAGGTTCTTGTTTACTCAGAGGCGGCATTGTTGTGAGCCCCTGGCAGTCCCTGACAGAATTTTCTTCCCCTCGTTTTATGCCTTTTTGAAACATTTATGAAACTTTGGTGCCAATATCATGATGCAGCACCGAGTTTCACCATAAACTCTTTATGAAAAAGTACCCAAGCATGGGCACATTCCCCTCCCAGCACAGCAAATCCAAGAAGCACGGCTGGGAGCCTGGAAGTGCTCGCCAGCTGCTGACTGGATCCTCTGTTGACTCATCTGGGCAATCGCAGCCCAGTACTGTACAAAAGCATTGACCCATCGTTCCTCCGTGTCCTTCACTGTACCACCCTCCAGGTCAGCATCACAATAGTTCCGGGGGCTCTGCTGGCAGGCTAGAAACACTCTGAGCCGTTTTTCCCAGTTAGTGCTGGAAGGTCTCTTGTCTCTGATGCTATCTAAACATCTTTGGGCTGCACATACCAGACGTAGAAACAAACAAAGCTGGGTCCCCGCTTGATTCAACACCAAGTCTCAAACCATCCCAGAGATGACACAGAAGGAGAACTGCAGTGAAGGCCCTGGAGGACCTTCTCTGTGCCATCCTGCATACAGCCCTCAGCCTTGTTCTTAGCAAGACGGGTCTCTTGTAAATGCCTCGTGTAACCGGGCAGGGAGGGAGCGCCTGCAAAGGCACCGGCGGCGTCTCCCCCGCGCCCCCGCCAGATCCCTGAGGCGATGGCGGAGCCCGAGCCGTCCCGCGAGGAGCTAACTCAGTGTAGAGGACTCTCGTGCACAAATCCACCGTGAAACCAATCATCAAAGGGCCTCACCTTCACGCTGCGCTCCGTCTCTCAACCGTCCCACAACACCCACCCCCGGGGAGCTGCTCGCCCCCACCCCGGCCTCCCCGTTTCCCTCCTGGGGGCCTTCAGAAGGTAGCAGCCCCCCGCCGCCAACACACGGTTCCCGCCCGCCACTCGCGAGCGCAGCCCGGCCCCTTCCCCCCAAAATGGCCGACGCTCCCTCACCGCCCCCTCCCAGAGCCGAGGGAGGGCGCCGCAGAGCTGCACCGCGTCCGGATCGGGCTCAGCAGCCCACGCCCCGCCGCCGTTGACGTCAACCACCGCCCGGTACCGTGTCCCTCCCCTCATTGTCAGCGCCCGCACCCGCCGCCTGAGCCCGGAGCCCCCCGCGGGCTGCGGCTGCCCAAGCCCGGGCTGTCCCGTTGGCTAGTGAGCGCCGCAGGCGGGAGGGAGGTCCAGCCGCTCCCGCTGCCCAGGTAGGCGGAGGTGGGCGACGAGGGTACGGGCGGGAGGTGCCGCAGCTCCGCCAGACCGGCGGGGCGGGGAGGAATTTGAGGCATCTGCTTTGTCTCCGTGAACGGCAGACCGCCTTCTCTGCCGGAGCGGGCGCCGCAGGGCTGGGTCGCTCGCGGTGTGGTGGCGGCAGCGGTGTCCCACACCGTGGGAGACCCGGTTCTATGGCGTCCGCCCGGGCCTCGGGTCCTGCTCGGAAATGGAGCCGCCGTCGGGCTCCTTCCGACGTGACCGGAACAGCCCCTTTCTTGCCCGGAGAGCGGCCCCGCCAGCGCTCGGTCTCTGCCCGGGAAGGACACGGTCCCTCAGGGGCTGCTACGAGCTACCTTCAGGGGAGGTCTTAAACTCGGTGGTGTGCATCGTTGGGTTTTGGTGTAGCTGAGATTGTAGAGTTTTCCAGACTCTCAAAGCATGGGATTTCTGTGAATAATACTTTTTTTTTTCTTGCTGCAGCCACATACTCCCTTTCCTGTGGCCTATTTTTCCTGAATTCTCCCTTCTTTCCCCAGCCCGCACGCATTCATCATATAATTAATAGTGTTCTTCCTTTTATATGTGAGCTTTTCTGATGCTCTGCCTTTGTTAATAACTTTAGACTTCTTTGCTCCCCCATCATGAGGTGATTCATTGATGGAGTGTCACAAAACCTTTCTTCATCTCTTCATAAAATCTCTTAAAAGTACAACACAGTTTTGCCAGGTGTCCCACTGCTGGTATGCAAAGCCAGTAGAATAGCTGATCTTTGGTGGTTGTCCCTGGTGACCAGGCTTCCATTGCAAATCTGCTTTTTTTTTTTCTTCTAATGCTACATCTGAAACCTTTAAACCAATTAAACACAAGTTGAAGTGACCAACCCAACTAATCAGCACATTTGAGTTAGGGATTAGATTTTAATTGCTGCATAAATTCTGTTAAAATCTTCCACAAAAGTCATAGGAAAGAGTGCTGCTAGTCATTGCAGCATGCGTTGGGGTTGTTTCTTATCAAGCAGAAAGCTGCCTGGGCGGGCAAGTGTCTCCAACTGGTACCACACAGAGATGACAGTGAAAGGGGAAAGTATTTTTACAACCCCGGAGTAGTCTCCGGCATCCAGAGTTTAAGGAAAAAATGCAGTTACTTACCACATGCCTACAGTCTCTTGGCAGAGATATGCATCTCCTGGCCTGCTTGATAGGAAGGACAGTGTTCCTCTGTTTCTGCTCTCTGTGAGAGTACAAAACCAACAGCTATGTGCTTTGGTCAGTTAATGCCAGCCAGCGCATTTCGGCAGGGGTAGTGTGTGTCTGTGGTACTCGCAGAAGCATAAGACCTCCATTGTGTCAGCTCTGCGTGGTAAGGATGGCAGAAAACAGTTGCACTGCCTGCCAGGTTAACCTCCCCCACCCCGGGGCTCCAAGAGGTCTGAGGAAATGATGGTCCTAGTGGTGGGCTAGAGTGCGGGACCTATCCCAGGCTTGGGACCCAGTACCCCCTCACCAGGATTGTGCCCTGGCAGCCCTCTGTATCAGGCCAGACAGTGCGGGGAGGAGGAGGATGTGGAGAGCTGGTTGCTGTGTTTCTTTTGGACATGTGAATGCAGGCAGGAGTGAATCTGGGGTAGGGAGGTGTGGGAGAACAGAGCAATGCAGGAGTAGGAAGGTCCCCATAAACTAACCCCTATGCTTCTTTTCTGAACATCTTTTCAGCCTCAGCTTCGCCATAATCCTATAAATAGTAAAGTTTCTTCACACAAGTACGGGACAATCTGGCCAATTTCTACTTTCTAGGAAGTTAAAGTAAGTTACAGCAATGTGCACTCTTTGCTAGCCCTCTGGCTTTCTCTGTGCTCTGAAAATTATGCCTAGCTGAGACTAAGTTACTGAATTTATTTATTTAACATGAGTTAGGAAGCATAGACAAAAATAGCTCCTCTTAAAAAAAAAAAAAGTACTTTCAAATGTGGCTATTACCAGAAATGGTAATGTTTAAGCGCCTGGTATGCCATACAATCTAGACCACATTACTTGGTTTGTTAAAATGGGTTGGTGATTACATCTTTGAGCATGACCTTACCATAGTATTGTACACAGGCACTCCGAGGTTGTGTTCAGAGTGCCATTCCCGTGGTGTTGGTGGGATTTGGTTTGATTCAGCAGCCTGACAATGGGAGCTGCTTTTCGAGATGATGAGGTATGAAGTGTGGCATTCAATGTCAGCCGTCAAAATGTGGCAGTTTAGGCCTTAATGTTTTTGTCTCTCTAGCTTTGTCTTCGTAGGTTTTGTCAGTGTTCCCCTGTGAATGCCCTAATCTCAGCAGATAAGGGGCTGTAAGGCACAGTTCAGCCCTGTGTTCTTTAACCCTCACGAGGGTGGAGTAAGATATGCAGGTGCAACAAGCAGCCTTACCTAAGTGCACTGGCAGTATGCACAGCAGCATACACACCATGCACATGCAGCTTCTGTTTCCTTCTCTGTAAAACAGAGCTGAGACTATTGCGATGTTTTCCTGCAGTGGTTGCACAGCAAATTTAACGCTTGCATTCCTGAACATTTGAGATTCTTATGGAAACATAATCCAGAAAGGTGAATGCACAGTTACAGTAAAGGGCTGAAAGGAGAGAGGGTGTTTAGAAAATATGAGTTTTAATGTACTACTTAGCAATCAGCCTGCTACGTAGCCTTTTGCAATGAGAGTTGGATAAGCTCTCCTCATGGTGGAACAGTTAGAGCCCACACCAGTAGCATCAGGAATGAAATGGATCATTTATTTGCTTAGCAACAAGGTTGCCAACATATGCAACTATAAAGTGTAAGGAAACATCAGCTGATAAATTTGTTTCTGTGTGACAGTGGGCCCATGAGAGCTGCTGCTCACTGCTGCAGCTCTCTCAACTTGGAGAGACAGGGATTTTCATATCATCTCCAGTCAGTTTTGGGAAATGCTGTATCAGTGCAGGTGGACACTGTGGCTAGAGAAGGTGGGTTTGTCTTTCCCCTCGTTCCAGCCACTTCCTTCTCTGTGTGCTGTTTCCAAGCCTTACCCCAGCTGACACAAACTTGGTGCAGCTATGTGGAGGGAGCTTATCTAGGTGAAAATTAACCATCAGCCTCTCGTCATCCCCTGCCTGGCTGCAGGGTTGCTTTTGTCTGGCCAGGAGGTGGGAGTGTGGGGCTAGAAGGGAGCAGGTGCAGTGCATGGTCACCTAAAAATGACTGTAAAACTTCAGTCTGAGGATCTGGTCCAAAGTCTGTGAGGTCACTTGTGCAGTGATAGAATCCCCTGAGCATATTAAGCATTGCCACCTGTCTTTGTGTCTCTGCCACCACCTTACTTTCATGGTGATGTTGGACATGCTACCTTTGCAGAGTTCCTGCTTGCCCAAAGTGCTGCCCAGATCTGGGTCCAGGAGTAGAGACGCCGTGTTTAGAGGACTTCAGTGGCAAAGTGCCAGTATTTATTAAGTTCCAACAATTTTGGTCCCATTTGTCAGAGCTTCACTGGATTGGGCGAACCTCAGGTATCTTCTCAAAGTAACTTCTGAGCTGTATCATCTGGGGTCTGATCAGCTGTATTGAACTTGGGCCAGCAAAATGCACTGGTTGCACATGTGTAAATAGTTTGTGTGAGCTGGACACTTCTGTATTGCTGCTCCTTGGCCAGCCATAGCATAATACCAGCCATCCTGAGCACTGCCCTGGCCCTCAAGGAATGCGTTGTCCAGCCTTGCTCAGTGTCAGCACTTGTCCTCCCTTGGTGGCAGGTGTGGGCAGGCTGGCCTGGTTCCATGGGAGATCCCACTTCTCACAGGTGGGCTTCTGGGTGCTCCAGGGTGATGTGAGGGGGGAGGATGACTTATGCTGCTAAGTGCAGGTACTTCCTCACCACACCATTGCCGTCTGCCCTGGTTAAGGAGGAATGTGTCGTGATTTTGCCCCTTCCAGTCATGAAGGGAAAAGTGTAGGCTCTAATGGTTTTAATCAGTACTGCATGGACTAGACCCTGCATGTAAACATTTATAGTTCTAAATTTATTTAGCTAATTGTTTTTTAAGTCATAGTTTGACCTGCCATACAGTCCAGGCCATAGTATGAAACATCACTTTGTATCAAATTAGCTCATTAACTTTGCAATTTGAAATCTCAAACCTCAAGAATAGTTAACTTGATGGTTGGGGGAGGTGGCATGGGCGAACATAAATGAGATTTTTTTTTTTTGCCATAAAAACCTATGTTCCTTGATTGGATTTGTGATTGTTTATCTCAGAAGTACCAGGACAGATTTTATTTGGACACCCTGCAAACAGCATTGTGGCTAAGACCAGGCACGTATCCTTGAGTGTGCACTGCAAATATCTGAAAAAGCAAAGCATCAGGAGATTAGATCTGAGGCTTTCTTAGCCCTGGTAAGAATCGGCTTTGGTGGTTAGTATTACAAAACCCTTGAAGCTTGGGGCTCGTGTCAGGCTGCACGGTAGGAGAGAAAAGCATCTAATCTGCTTCTGTAGGCAGGTGATATGAGGGGGCTGCCTGACCTGCCTCACGGCATAGCAGTCCTGCCAGACAGCTGAGGAATGTGCTTGCTGGTGGCACACCACCTTTGCTGTAGGACAGCACCTCTCCTACTGTGGATGCCAGCAACCAATACGTAGCAGGTCATGCCATCAACCACTTGCATCTAACCAAAGGATGCAGGAGAAGGCGACGGCAAACACACTGCGTTGGAAGGGCAAGTGCCACTGTAGGAAAAGATGGAGTAGGGGTGAAAGAGTGAGAACATTGTTGTGTGACATGGTCAGACCTGTGTCCATATTTCTGGTGTATGTGTTGCAGTATTCTAATTGACCTCTAAAGTGGTAGCTTCATCCTAAATTGACAATGAGCCTTTCTGTGTGACTGATTACTATGAACTCAAGAGTTGCTCAAGCAACTCTTTAATTAGCTCTAGCATGTTTCTCTTTACCATGAGTGTTTACTTTTCACATTTTTCGCTGTTCTCACGTGCAGTCTTGATGATTGAAAAAAGGTAAAACAGCTCAAGGCTGTGCAGTGTGGGCTTTTGGCAGCATAGCCCTCTGCTTCGTGGTGTCATCAGCTCTGCCACACTGTGCTGGGATTGACAGAATTTGCTGCAGTGCTGCACCCTCATTGTGTGTTGCAGCAGAATCTGTCAGACTTTGTTTTCATGTTCATTCTCAAAATTGCTTTTATATAAATTGCTTTTATATGCATCGTCTGGGTTTTAAGCTACAACACTGGCTTGTGGCTTCCTTGTTGGGTTGGTTTGAAAATTGCAGGATATGTTTCCAAAGCTGAAAGGAGGCTGCAGAGGCTCCAAGCTGATTCCACTGCAGCAGTTTCAGCTGCTCGTGCCTTTGAGGTGCTTGTGCCTCACGTGGGAGTGCAGTGGGTTACCTTAAAGGAAAAATCTGATTAAACTGCTTCAAGAACTTGTTGTTACATGTGATATCTTAGTGGAATTTGCCAGAATAGAAAGGAGATCTGCAACAGAGCTGAAAAAACCAGTAATTCCTCAGGTAGTGTGAAACATTTGGAAATATGTCTGGTTTTAGTGAAGAATAGTAATTCCTGTGTGATAATAAATAACTGTTAGTACTGCATTGTGGTGAGAATTTGAACTTGGAACAGTTGAGAAATCCTAATGAAGCTTCTCACTCCATTATTTATATACCATTCTGTATAGCTGCTGTTTGGGAATGTTTTTAGTGTTGTTGAGTGTTATTAATGTCTTAGCATAACGATATCCTGTGTAATGTGGGTGTTGGTGTTCCTATGTTTCTATGTGAGATTTGTTTGTAGTATAGTATAAACTGCCTGCATATACTCTTTAATTCTCTGGATGTTGCCTTCAAGTAGCTTTTTGCATTGGGCAGAGCATAGCAACAAGAAGCATGGTCTGGAATATGGTATTTGTTTTTGTCTGAAAGGAACTGTCACAGAGGTAACTGTGAAGGGGAGAGCAAGTATCCTCAGTGTTTTGGGAAAGCTGTGAAACTGTGTTTGAAGGTGAATATGGGAGCAATGCTATAATGTGTTGTGGAGTCAGGGGGACCATTTTCCTACAGTGATTGGAAGATGGGGAAGCTCTGGGTGCTTAGCCTCTGCAAAGCATAGGCAGCAAATGAGCTTCTCATAGCTGAGTGTTACATAGCTACAGATGTGAAGCTGTCTTTAGGCACAGGCAAAGCAGAACAGCAATTGCTGCACATAGAAAAACAGTTGTGCCCTGTTGACCACCCTGATTGCTGTGCAATACTCCTTGAGTGTGGATTGCCTTCCCTGCATCTTCCCCAAGCAGCAGTAGTGGCAAGCCCCATTCTCTAGCTGTCTTTCCCTATCTTAAAACAAAACCTGCTCCCAAGCCCTTAGCCACAGATCATCTCCATTTGCTTTTTCTTCTGCTGCCTACATTTTGAGCTGATTTGCAGAGAAGGGCTCTGCTTGCAATCCCCTCCCCCCCCGCGCCCCCTTCCTGTTTCTTCTTCCTTTTGTTTTTTAGAGAACTCTGACCTGTGTGTCTCCAGTGACTTCTACAACTGTTGGAGCATGTGTCTCAGAGTGCTTAGCGCAGTCGTTGACTCAGCCCAGCTGTGCTGTGTGTGCGCTCATGGGACACACAGAGCACCTCTTCTCTGCAAAAGCCAGTTTGGCAGCAACAAGCAGCACAGAGTCAGCAAAGGATCAGCGGCATGGCAGTTGACTGCATGTGAGGCTGCACAACAGCACAGCGGGCAGGTCAAGGAAGAAGGTTGTTTTCTTCTGCTCAGTACTGGTGAGGTAGTGTCTGAAGTGTTGTGAGAGTCTGGTGGACCTTTCACTAGACCAGGTTGCTCAAAGCCCTATCCAACCTGACCTAGAACACTTCTGATGATAGGGCATCCACAGCTTCGCTGGGCAACTGGTTTCAGTGCCTCACCACCCTCATTATAAAAAAATTTCTTCTTTGTGTCCAATTTAAATGTACCCTCTTTCAGTTTGAAACCATTGTCCCTTTTCCTGTCACTACAGGCTGTTGTAAAAAGTCTCCCTGTCTTATAAGTCCACTTTATACCTTGAAAGGCCACAATAATGTCTCCCTGAAGCCTTCTTTTCTCCAAGCTGAACAACCCCAGCTCTCTCAGACCTTCTTAATACGAGTGGTGCTTCAGCCATTGGATCATTTTTTTGTGGCCTCCTGTGCACCCACTCTAGTCTTTCTGGGAACCCTAAAGCTCAATGCAGTACTCCAGGTGCAGTCTTACTAACAGATAGGGAGAATCACCTGCCTCCATCTGCTGGCCATGCTTCTTTTGATGCAGCCTAGGATATGGTTGGCTTTCTGGGCTGGAAGTGCCTGTTGCCAGCTCATGTCCAATTTTTTGTCCACCAGTATCCCCAAGTACTTCTCTGCAGGGCTGCTTTCAATCCATTCATGCCTCAGTCTGTTCTGATGCTGGGGATTGGCCCAGTCCAGGTGCAGGAAGTTGCAATATGGTAAATTCTGACTGGACACAAAGGAAAACAATTTTTACTACAAGGTTTGTCTGACACAGGAACCTCATGGTTTGTGGCATCTCTGACCTCAGAGATTTTTCACAACTTGTTGCAGTGCTGAGCAACCTGCTTCAGCTTTTGATACTAAAGCTGCTTGGACCAAGTGCTGGATAGGTTCTGTGACACTTGAGGTTAACTTCATCCCCTTACTGGCAACCAAGATCAGACAAAAAATGTGGATTTCCCAATCCTTTCCCTTCTCTGTAGAAAGGAACAGCCTGGTGAGGAAGCAGTGTTGGTCCCATCTCAGTACAGCCAAGTCAGCCCTTCCTTCCTGTGAAACATCCTTCCTTCAGCTGGGGAGTGTGAGGGGAAAAGGACACACAAATAACAGTGTGAGGGAGTGATGTTAGCCAGCCGTTCCCTGGAAAAGTGCTGGAGGGACACCCTCTGCTGCCAGTTGTGACTTATTTTTCACTCTTTTCTACTTAAATGTGCTGAAAGAAATATGCCCCTCTTGACTTTGATCTTCATTTAGGATGGGATTCAGATAAATTAATGCTCGGCATTAAGCCTGCAGATTTCCTCATTAGCATCTTGTGTAATGCTTGCAGGAATACATGTGCTTCAGGAGCAATAGAATTTGTCCATCTTCTTTCCAGACAGTACCTATTGCACCTGTTGTCATTATCCATTAGATACCAGTGGACTTAAAAGCAAATGCAGGCTACCCAGTAGAGCTGCCTCTTTCTTGTTAATATACAGTATTTCAAGATTGTTGGTTTTCTAGCAGCATGAAAGTGAGAATTTGAAACAAAATTTTCCTATGATAGTCATGAGTTTGTTGGCATCTTTAACCTTTCCATGCCCTGTGGACAAAAGGCCAATAGGTGCTGGATGCACTTTGAAGTTGGTGATGTATTCACCCCCGTCTGTGGGAGAAGTACTGCTCAGCACCTTCCTGCTGGAAATCCTGTCCCACACTTCTGACCCCAAACAGCATCTTAGCTGCATAGTGAAGGAGGCAGCTGGATGCTCAGGTTTATACTCCCTGGGAAGTTACGGCTATTCTGCTGCTCACCCTAGTCAAAGGAGTTACTTTATGCAAGCAAATGGGGAATAACTCTGGCCCATTTTTGGGAAGAGAGCAGAAGTTATGTATTCCTCTGCCATCTCTTTCTGCATTGAGGAGAATCTCAACGGTGGCTGCTGAATCCCCTGGCAGTCACCAGACCTTGGATCTGTAACTTGTGGAGAGCATAATGTCTTCCCTCACAGCTTTTAGCCCAGAGCAGGGTCTGTAACACAGCATAAATGGCTGGTCTCTGCCTGCCAGTGCAGTGAGATGCAGTCATTTTTTTGGCCCATTTGCAGAGCTTCTGACACAATGCTGTATGTCCTGTGTGTGCAATGCCTGTTGCCTGTTTGAGATGCTCTGCCTGCAGGTGAAAATATTCTGTTCACAAACTCATCAAAGGTTTTGAGTGGGCCATTTTCAATGGCACAATTGTAGTGTTACACCACCATCCTGGCAGCTTTTGATTCAGAGCCTCCTTCTTGTCCATGGAGCATTAATTTTGAGGTTAATGCATGTAAGTCCCCACAGCTACAAGTGTGCTCTTACAAAGGCAACATATCCCTGAAAAGATCCAGGCAGTAATCTGTTTGTAAAAGTTACTTACTTTTTTTGTTACCTGAGGGTATTTTCAACACTAAATTGAACACAACAGACTCCTGTTAGTCTTGTAATCCTCCTAGCAGTCTTCATTGACTAAGTCACATTTGGGAGAGTGACATAAGCTCCTGAATACTTCATTTGACTTAACACTTGCCAGTGGACAAAAAAGATACGTTCTGAAGCTGCAGGGTGGGAGCTCTTATGGAAAAAAAAAAAAAAAAAAGAAAAAGGTCTGTCATTATAAGGGAGTCCAAGATCACAATTAATGTTTGTGATACTCTGAACTCAGAGTTCCTGAGAGTTTGTGCTGGGAGGACATGAAGGATGTGTAGGTTACTCACAGTGTGTTGGTAGGCCAACCAACCTTCATTTACCAGTGCAAGTTGTGAAGCACTGTGCCAGAGGTCCACCTAGTTCAAATGACTTTGGGGCAGAAATCACACGGGCTGCGTTGCTGCCTGTCTGTGAGTCGGTTCATGTAGTGGGCGGGGTATCTGTCACTCCTTAGCTGCTAACAGTATGGCTTCCTGCTGGCAGGTCTTCCCTGCCTGCTTGCTGTCCTACTGGCTCCGGACCCTGAGAGGCTTACTCGGCTGAGCTGGTGGCTCACCGCAGAGCACCCTGAGCACCTCTGGAAGAGACCCGGAGCTGGTGATGTAGCATCAAAGTAACAGCACCCAATGTCTTGCTTTATAGCAGAGTGTGGATTTCATGGATTACAAAAGGAGCAGATACAAAGACAGTCTTCTCCCTGCACCAAAAGGTTTGCTTTATGCCCACAACGATGCAGCCTGCTGGTGCATGGTGTAAGTCAAGCCCTCCAGCCTTCCAGCTGGAGGCATTTCAGGTGGCTGACAGCTTCCTCCTGGGCCCTTCATGCTAGGGGCGTTAACCCCTGCTGTTACCCAGCCAGCTGAGTTGGGGGATGCTGGTAGTCTCTCCCCTCTCTAACAAATCGTCGTTGAAAAGCTGCAGAGTCACACGGCAGCCCCAGCACACATGCGAGCTGCTGCAGTTCTGCCACTGCCAACATACATGAACACAGTGCACTGTAAAGACACAGTCCTGCCACTAGAAGTTTCCAGTTCAAATGTACCCTCTTTTGCTCTGGGAGCTTAACACCTGTAACCTAATTTATCTTCCTTAGATTCCTCGGAGGCCCTTCCACAAGTCTGAATTACTACTAATTGCAGCCTTCATTCAGACCCCTGCATTTTGGCTGCAAGGGCAGGCTGCTGAGCACTCCTGCAGAAGCACTGCTTTCCGTACATTCCACTGTAGTGTCCTAAAAAGAGGCTGGGCCCAGCAATTTCATCTTCTGCATCTGCGCTAAGCAGGGCAAGCGTTGAATTTGCATCAGGGAGGCTGTGTTGGCTATCAGCTAGGCCAGGGCAAGCTTCCTGCAGATGAGCCAAAGGAAACAGCAGTATGCCCTGAAGAGGGATCCCCTCCACAAGCTTTACAGAGATTTGGGGTAAACCCTTTATTGATTTTGGGGGTTTTGATGATTGTGTTTCTTTCTAGTGGCAGGGCTGTTCTGTTCAGTGGGTTGATAGCAATGCTAGTTAGTAGTTTACAAAGTGGACCTACAAGGGAGCAGTTGAATTTTATCAGAGTAATTAGTCCTAGATGGCTGCTGAGGGTTATTGAGATAAGGGGCTATTAATAAAGATTAATGAAAAATTAAAATGTAGACATTTATTTAAATTGAGTGATCATTTTTAATTCAGGTCACATTTTACTCATTTCTTGTATTGAAATGAATAAAACATTCTTCCCCCCATCCTCCCCCCCTCCTCCCCCCCCCCCCCCCCC
This sequence comes from Rhynochetos jubatus, assembly GCA_027574665.1. Lineage (NCBI taxonomy): Eukaryota > Metazoa > Chordata > Aves > Eurypygiformes > Rhynochetidae > Rhynochetos > Rhynochetos jubatus. Next base: position 861,243 of record CM050672.1, on the reverse strand, counting down.
CTTTTCTGATTTGCTTCTTTCTCCCCCCCCCCCTCCCTCTCTCCCCCCCTTTGCTTTCTGATTTGCTTCCTGCTCTGAGTCCACCCATTCTCTGTTTGTTTCAATTGCCTGTGGTGCAGGACTTGTCCTTGGGTGACTTTTGGTTTTGAAGTAATTTTCCTGTGTGTCAGGATTATTCTGTGTTCTGGTGCCACCACTTCTCTCAGCTTGGTGGCATCTCTATGTTGACTCAGTCTCCTTCACTCTCCATTATTTGTGCTTCTAATGAGACTGTTGAGAACAGACCCAGTGAAGGGGTTGTGCTAGGAAAACATCAGTGAGGAAAGATCACTTCGTCAAGTTTTATATATTCTTCTCACAATAACCATTGCTGGTGGGGAGACAGATTTTGGGCTACACAGACCTTTGTCTGTCCTCCCATAGTAATTTTTACCATCTTTTTTATTACTGAAAAGGCATCTCATTTTCACACTGAATCAGGGGACAGTGGGCTTTCTGGCTCATTGTGGTTTCATCTAGGTACGTGTTTCCGTACTCTGCTTACAAGAATCCACGTGCGGCACGGTGTCAAAAACCTTAATAAAGCCATCATACCTTATGTCTACTGCTTCTTTAGCTATCCAGTTCAGCAAGGGTTCAAGTAGTTACCAGTACAACTGTGAATGTCCTAGTTCTTTTTCCATTTTTACAAGCTTATATTCTTCATACTTTGGACTCTGCCTTCAGCTTGGTTTTAGAGATGAGAACTACCCTAATCTGGGATTGGTCTCCTTTGTTAGAGTTTAGGCTAGTTAGCAGGATTGTATGTTGCTCTTGATGATAAGCAGAGTCTTCTTCATTGAGGCTGGCTCAAAACTACCTACTTAAGTAAAATAAAATATATAAAAAAAAAGGCAAATAAGGTTGTTAAATGTTGACAGCTATGACTTGGCTTGTGACACAAGATCAGAACGTTCCCTTGGTGAAATTATGTGTTGCTGCCTCCTTGCAGGGCTTCTGCCCCCGGGCAAGTGTGGAGTCAAAGCCCTTCTGAAACTGCAGATGTTGAACAACACAAGTGAGCATGGAGCTACCCACGTCCAGCCCCAGACTATGTATTCGAGTTGCCTAGCCATGCACAGTCCTCTTGGGTTTTTAAACACCAAGGACAGGAGCAGGTCACCTGTGTCACCTTGTGTGTCAGCTTCAGGATCAGAACATTTACCAGCAGACCAGGATGCTGGGTTTGCTTTAGCTTCATCTTCACCTCCAAGAATGTGCAGAATGCCAATGTGGATGAGATGAACCCATTCTTTACCCTTACTGTTAAGCCAAGCTGTTATGCAATGTGGGATCCAAAGTTTTTAAATCTGGTCCAAGTCATAAAGCAAAGTATAGCTGCTGCTTTGCCTGGTCTGCCAGAGAGAGCAGAGACCTGTCAATGAAGAGCCACTATCTGTGGCATCCATCTCGGCCATAATCCTTGTTTCACCCAGCTCCTCATGCATATCTAGCAGGAAATCTTTTCCTTCTTTTGTAATTATAAGCAGGGCTTGACTTTCCTACCTAAGGCCATTATGTTTGTCCTGGATCAGACCGCAAGTGTATCTAGCCCACTTTTTTTGGTGGCTAAGAACAGGGCACTAGGAAAAGGAGCACAAACAGGGAAAACCTGTGGTAAGTAGTTCCTGCATACTCTCCCAGCCTTCAACCCATTGTAGCTCAGGCACTTACAAAGCTGGATGTGGCTTCTTTGGGTTTACTAACCCTCAAAAGACATCTATGGTGTTACTTTATCTGTTTGCTCCAAACCCCTGGAAACTTTTAGCATACACAGCATCCTGTGGCAGAGACGAAAGCTTATCTGCATGTCATGAGGAGCAGCATCTCTCCTTGTTTGTTGTGACTGCAGAGACGGTGAAGATTTGGTCATAGACCTCTTCTCCAAGCAATTAATAACTTTATAGATCTGTCATATTCCTCCTGAGTCATTTAATTTTCCAGGTTAAATAGTTCTTGTTTGTTAGTGATTTCCTCTGCAGAAATCAGTTTGACCTTCTTTGGCCATCTTTGACCTTTTGACCATCTTTGTTGCGCATCTTTTCTAGCTGGCAGCAGAGACTGAGATGGGACCAGAATTGCGAACAGCTTTCAAGATGCTCGCACACCATGGGTTGATACAGTGGCAAACTAATTTCTCTGTGTGTGCTATACTTATTTGATAGTAACTCATAGTATTAGACTTGATTTTTTTTGCTACTGTGGAACAATGAGCTGGTATTTTTCTGAATGGTTACGGTAAGCTGTTAGCTTGTTATTTTACAGGTAAAGTTAAGAGGTTTTTTTTCCCATGTCTATAACTTAATGCTGAAATGTCATCTGGCATTTCCCTGATGAAACTTGAATGGTCCTTCCGTAGAACTGCAGTTAGCCTTTGCCTCTATGATCGTAAGCTCAGAGTGTGTTCAGCTGCTTTTATTAACCTGGTGTCTATGCTAATGTCATGTCAGTCTTCAAAAAGGGCAAGAAGAAAGACCTGGAAAACTACAGGCCAGTCAGCCTCACCTCCATCCCCGGAAAGGTGATGGAACAGCTCATCCTGGATGTCATCTCTGAGCATGTAAAGAAGAACAGGTTATCGGGAGTAGTCAACATGGATTCACTAAGGGGAAATCATGCTTGACTAATCTTATAGCCTTCTGTGGTGGCATGACTTGCTGGGTGGATGAGGGGAGAGCAGTGGATGTTGTCTGCCTTGACTTCAGCAAGTCTTTTGACACCGTCTCCCATAACACCGTCATAAGTAAAGCTTAGGAAGTGTGAGTTAGATGAGTAGACAGTGAGGTGGAGTGGGAACTGGCTGAATGGCAGAGCTCAGAGGGTTGTGATTAGGGGTGCAGAGTCTAGTTGGAGGCCTGTGACTAGTGGTGTTCCTTGAGGGTTGGAACTGGGCCCAGTCGTGTTCAACATATTCATCAATGACCTGGATGAGGGGATGGAGTGTACCCTCAGCAAGTTTGCTGATGATACCAAACTGGGAGGAGTGGCTGATACTCCAGAAGGCTGTGCTGCCATACAGTGAGACCTGGATGGGCTGGAGAGTTGGGTGGACAGGAACTTAATTAACTCCAACAAGGGCAAATATAGGGTCCTGCACCTGGATAGGAATAACCCCATGCAACAGTAGAGTTTGGGGGTTGACCTGCTGGAAAGCAGCTCTGCAGAGGGGGACCTGGGTGTCCTGTGGGACAATCACTTGCCCAGGCATGAGTCAGCAATGTACCTTAGAAGGCCAGTGGTATCCTGGGGTGCATTAAAAAGAGCATGGTCAGCACGTTGAGGGAGGCTATCCTCCCCCTCTACTCTGCCCTAGTGAGGCCAGATGTAGAATACTGTGTCCAGTTCTGGGCTCCCCCATTCAAGATAGGGAACCGCTGGACAGACTCCAGCAGAGGGCTATGAGGATGATCAAGGGAATGGAGCACCTGTCTTATGAAGAAAGGCTGAGAGAGCTGGGTCTGTTTAGCCTGGAGAAGAGGAGGCTGAGGGGGGATCTTATCAATGCTTATAAATATGTAAGAGGTGGGTGTCAAGAGAATGGGGCCAGACTTTTTAGTGCTGCCCAAAGACAAGACAAGGGCAGTGGGCACAAACTGGAATGCAGGAAGTTCTGTCTCAACATGAGGAAAAGCTTCTTTACTTTGAGGGTGCCAGAGCACTGGAATGGGCTGGCCAGAGAGGTTATGGAGTCTCCTCTGGAGATATTCCAAACCTGCCTGGATGCATTCCTGTGCAACATGCTCTAGACGAACCTACTTTGGCAGGGGGGACGGACTAGATGATCACCACCGAAGGTCCCTTCCAATCCCTAGCATTCTTGTGGTGGAGGAACGCATTGGTGGCAGTGAGGGCAGGTCTAGCATTGCCAGTGTCACGTGGGGCACCAGCTTCTCTGGGAAGGTGCAAGTGCAAAGTCAAAGTGCAGATCCGTTAAGCTTTCTGGAGGTAAACCTATTTCTGCTGAATTGCTTATGTAGGTGTGAGACCTTAAAGATCATCAAGTTCCAACCCCCTGCCATGGGGGCATCTGCTTTATCACCCACTATCTCACCAATCTGACTGTGAGGCAACAATGGGTCATCATAGAAATACAGAATCACGGAATGGTTTGGGTTGGAAGGGACCCTAAAGACCATCTAGTTCCAAACCCCTGCCATGGGCAGGGACACCTTCCACTAGACCAGGTTGCTCAGAGCCTCATCCAGCCTGGCCTTGAACACTCCCAGGGATGGAGCCATCCACAGCTTCCCTGGGCAACCTGTGCCAGTGCCTCCCCACCCTCTCTGGGAAGAATTTCTTCCTGATGTCCAATCTAAATCTCCTCTCTTTCAATTTAAAGTCATTGCCTCTTGTCCTGTCACTCCCTGCCTTTTTACAAAGTTCCCCCCGCAGCTTCCTTGCAGGCCCCCTTCAGGCACTGGAAGGCTGCAATAAGGTCTCCCCAAAGCCTTCTCTTCTCCAGGCTGAACAAGCCCAATTCTCTCAGCCTTTCTTCACAGGAGAGTTGCTCCAGCCCTCTGATCATCTTTGTGGCCCTCCTCTGGACTTGTTCCAACTGGTCAATATCCTTCTTTTGTTGAGTGCTCCAGAGCTGGACACAGAACTCCAGGTAGGGTCTCACAAGAGCAGAGTAGAGGGGGAGAATCACCTCCCTCGAGCTACTGGACACAGCCCAGGACACGGTTGGCTTTCTGGGCTGCCAGTGCACACTGCTGGCTCATGTTCAGCGTTTTGTCCACCAGTACCCACAAGTCCTTCTCCTCAGGGCTGCTCTCCAGCCAGTCTCTGTTCAGACTGTACTTGTGTTTGGGATTGCCCCAACCCAGGTGCAGGACCTTGTGCTTGGCCTTGTTGAACTTCATGAGGTTGGAAGTGGCCCATCTCTCCAGCCTGTCCAGGTCCCTCTGGATGGCATCCTTTCCTTCCAGCTTGTCAACCGCACCACACAGCTTGGTGTCATTGGCAAACTTGCTGAGGGTGCACTCAATCTCACCGTCCATGTCACTGACAAAGATGTTAAACAGCACCGGTCCCAATACCAACCCCCGAGGAATGCTGCTCGTCACTGGACTGCGCTCAGACATTGAGCTGTTGACCACAACTCTCTGAGTGCAACCAACCATCCAGCCTGCTCCTTATCCACTGTGTGATCTGTCCATCAAATCCATGCCTCTCCAATTTAGAGACAAGGATGTCATGCAGGACAGTGTCAAATGCTCTGCTCATCAGGTAGATGACATGAGTTGCTCTTCCTTTATCCACCAAGGCTGAGGCCCCATCATAGAAGGCCACCAGATGGGCAGGAACTGCCCTTGGTGAAGCCATGTTTGCTGTCACCAATCACCTCCTTGTTTTCCATGTGCCTTAGCATAGTTTCCAGCAGGATCTGCTCCATGATCTTGCAAGGCACAGAGGTGAGATCTACTGGCCTGTAGTTCCCTAGATCTTCCTTTTTCCCCCTTTTTAAAGACGGGGGTTATGTTTCCCCTTTTCCAATCAGTGGCAACTTCACCAGACCACCACAACTTCTTGAATATGATGGATAGAATTTTAGTAAACTCACCTGCCAGTTCTTTCAGGACCTGTGCTGAAAGGCACCTTCAGATTCCTTAGGTGTTCCCAAACTTGGTCCTTTCTAACCATGGGCGGTTCTCTATTCTCCCAGTCCCTGCCCTTGCCTTCCATGACTCTGGGGGTGTGGTTTGTGCGCTTGCCAGTCAAGACCAAGGCAAAAAAATCATTGAGCACCTTGGCCTTGTTTGTGTCCTGGGAAACCAGCTCTCCCATTTCCTTCCACAGAGGGCCCACAATTTCCCTGATCTCTTTTTTTATCCCCTATGTACCTATACAAGCTGTTCTTGTTGGCCTTGATGTCCCTGGCCAGGTTTAATTGTCAGCTTTCCTAACCTGATCCCTGACTTCTTGGACTATGTATCTGTATTCCTCCCAGGCTACCTATCTCTGCTTCCATCTGCTGTGGGCTTCCTTTTTCCACCTCAGATAAGACTGCCTGATAATAAGAGCTCTGTCTCAATTTTCCTTAAAAAATGCTCCTGGCAGCTGTGGGCATTCAAAAGTCTCACTGGTGGAGAAATGATGCCTTCCACTGCATTTTCCTTCCTTGCTTCTGTGCTGCTCATCCTTGTTCATACCATGTACTCCTTTTGTGCTGGTACAAATGCTTTTATCTCTGATATTTCTTACCTTAAAGTTTTGGCTCAGATAAGTCCTGCATGAATGCTTAGGATAGGAGTGTGTGTAGCAGGGGGGAATATGCAGCTGGAAGTGAGAAGGCATCAGATCCAACTCAGCCAACATGCACTGTTCTAGTAGCCGCAGTGTTAGGACAGTGTGGGACATTCCTGAGCAAGCAGCAACCAACATGTTTAAATGGGTTAAGCAGAGCAAAGTGTAGGAATCCAAATTGCAACACAAGCAAGAAAACTTGTGTTTCCATCAGAGCATGGACCTCAGGAAAGACAATTTGTAAACCTTGTGACAGATTGACAGCAGAAGAAGGAGGGGGGGTGTGTCCTTGATCAAATAATATCAAAGGGTGTCTCCTTGGGTAGACTAGCTCAAAAAACCTGGGAAGCACCAACTTCCTTCTGGATCATTATTATATGTTCTGAGGGCTAGAAAACCATTGCTGTGTGTGCTGGGTTCAGTCAGGAAAGAGTTAACTCTCTTTACCATGGCTGCTAGGAAGCTGTGTTCCTGGATTTACCCCAAGAGAAGTACTGGTAAGGTCTCAGCTGGCACTGGGCAATGTCTGCACTGAATTCAGGGTCTTTCTCTGCTTCTGATCCTGCAGCTGCATTCCCAGCTCTTGCTGTCTCGCTACAGGCAGTGTAGGGGACACACAGTTCAGGCAGCTGACCCCAACTGCCCAAGGGAGTATTTCATTCCAGTACACCATGCCCGGGGCATAGGCGAGGAGGCGATCCGGGACCCTAATCCTAACCCATTACTCTCTCACTCTCTTGGAGGGGGGAATTGTGAGAGCAGCTTCATGGTATTTTGCTAGCTGGTGGTAAACCACGACACCGTGGCAACAGATTTTTCAAATGCTGCTTTATTTTGGTGGGATGTGCTGAAAATAGACCATGGGACTAGCTGTGCAGCAGTACATCAAAAGACCAGTCATGGCTGCTGGGGAAGCCCAATAGCATTGGGTTTGGGTTTAATGTGATGCCCTACAGCCTTTTTTGGGTGAATCCAACATGCGACTGTGGCTTTTAGAGTTGCTCCTTGACAGCAGCAGGCAGCTTGGGACCCTGCATTTCAGGATCATTAGCAGAGCTGCTGCTTTCTTCTGAAATACGCTTCAAACTATGAGGATAGCAGCTGTGGTGGCTCTAGTGAAAAAAATTGGGGCACGCATTAGAAAGCTAGGAGCACCCACTGTCACACTGAACTCTGGGGATAGCTGGAACTGTGTGGGTGGGGATGAGGGGTGCATGCCTTTGTTCTCTAATTGCGCTGTTGAACAGCACACTGGGAGATGTTAGTTGGTTGTCTTCTGCTTAGTCTCCCCACATGGCTTTGCTTTGCAGCCACATCGGTATCTTGGCCTCCAGACACGGGTGCAGATGTGAAGTGTAGCTTCTTTTAGACCTGTACAATTCCTTTTTCCAAAACTCTGCTCTGTCCCAACTTTTGAGATCTGCTGGGAGTTTGCTGAATTGTGCTTCTGTTCCAAGGCTGGGCAGGCACCCACACATAGAATGGTTGCCTGTCTATGCTTTCATTTCTGTCCAAGGTAGAAAACAGATGGTTCAGTAACTGCCCTGCTTCAGGGCAGTCAGTAGCTATGGCAACTCCCCAAGCTGTTCTTGTGGCTGGTGTAAGGGAGCTAAAACACTTCCGTTTTAGCACTTACAAGCTCAATTGACTGAGTTCTTCCATGAAGAAAGTTGCAAGTCGCAGCACAGTTTTCAGTGCTACTGAGTGCATGAGCCAGTTTTTTGGGGGTTTTTTGAGGGCTTTTGGAGCAGTCTCCAATTTCTGCAGGGTTTGTAGGAATCCACGTGGAAACATCTGAGTGGCTAAGACAGGCTTTTGGCTAGGAAAGCTCACAGCAATCAAAGGAGTGTTCCTGCAAAGGAGCTGGCTCGCATGTCATTCCACCAGTCTGTTGAGAGAGTGTATACCCTATATCAGATGGGGTGCAGACAAACATAGAATACCCTATAATTTTCCTGCAGCAGAGATATGTCAGTGCCCATATGGCTCTCAGGTACAGTTCTAAGAATGTGAAGGTTAAAGCTGCCTACACCTAATGAGCAAAACGATTCAGAGGTGGTTATGAGTACTTGAAGCTGATCTTATTAGGTGTATCATACCAGGGATGCCATTCGCAGCCCTGTAGATGTTGCTGGACAATAAATTGTGTGGGTTTATGCTTTTGGGTACTTAACCCTTTTGTAGTGTGGCACTTGTCAGATGTGCAGTGTTAGTCCTGTCTGACATGGATGGGTTTTTGGACGGGACAATAGGAGAGCCTAAGAAGATAAGAGATCTATTGGGTAAGAACAAAGGTTTGTCTACCCTCTATCCAATCTCCAGCAATGGCTAGAAATGGAGTCCCAGGAAGGAAATTAAGGACAGGGGAGCAGTGCAGTGATGCAGACCAGAGGATTCTCCAACCTTCAAGTTTTGGTTCGGGGACTTTCTGAGCTAGGATTGGGTCCTTACATGTATGACCTTGAGGGATTTTTCTGCCATGAATTTGTCTAGTTGCTGCTTTATGAACACATGAGGATTTTTAGCTTCCACAACATTTTACAGTAAGCAGTTCCGCAGTGTAACATTACATGGAAACAGAAGCAGAGCACTGGACAGAATGAACACACCTAGATACAAGCAGAAGGCAACAGGATGGGAAGAGGGAGTGAAAACACCAGCAGGAACTGCAGCCGAGATTACTGTCCCAGCCTTCAGCACAAGCATGACAGAAGAGGATGGAAGGAATAGAGCTGTGCTTGAAGGGTGAGATTTGTGGTGGCCAGATGAAGAGGTTAGAAGAGCAAGCCTAAGAGGCAAGCTTGTTAAAGTGACAATGTGGAAGATAGGTATGAGAAGAACTTTTATTGTGTGCTAGATATCTGGGGAAAATGGAAGTTTGAGAAGCGGAGAGAGGTAGACTACAGTGATGCAGGAGACAAGAAAAGGAACATAGGAGAGTGCACTGTAGGTCAGACCAAGGTGCCCATCTAGCATCCTAGCTGTACCAGTGGCCGAAAGCAGATGTTGAGGAGGAGCATGAGAACAGCTAACATACAGTATGATTTCCCTCCCTGCCCACTTCTAGGGATATCCTGAGTCATAGGACTTTGTGTTCTTTGCATTCAATAATCTTTGAAATATTCTTCCATTAATTTTTCCAGTAGTTTTCTGGATCTGTATGAACTTTTGGCATCCATAATATCCTGCAAGTGGTAATTTCCATGGTTTCACTCCTTGCTCTGAACCTCCTGGTAGCCATTCCAGGTGATACCCATCAGTTTGTGTTTTATGGATGGCAGCAATGTGACTTATTGGAGACATGCCCGCATAGTGTTAGTGAAATCAAATGTGACAGTAAAATCTGTTTCTGAGGACAGTACAAGTAGCAGCATGGTACACTGAGTCAGAGAAGAAGCAGTTTCCTCAGCTTTGATATCAGTGCAGGATGGGGCATTTTTCTTGAAACAGAGTGAAGAAGGCAGGAAGGTAATTCTTGAGGTCTATGATGTGATGAGGTCCCTAGCTGTCCCAGCAACTCTTCTGCTTGCCTGCAGTACATGAAAATGTGTTGCTGAATTCAGATACGAGGCAAGTGTAGAGCTTGTCAAAATAGGTGGCTTATCTGCTGCATGTACATGGCATTTTTCATATGTAGCAGATAGGAGCAGCATGCTGAGGGGCTTTGAAAGCATCTGCCCATTTCTGATGCAGAGCTCCAGAGTACAGGTAACATCCTCCTTGCCATGGGGTTCCCAAAGATGCCACCAGCTGCAGGGCACTGTTTGGCACTTGTGCAGGTTAACACTATTGTGTATTGTGGGAAGGAAGGTGCTGCATGTAGTCACTGAATGCTCAGACCTGGTCTCAGTGAGCCTTTACTTGTGAGTCTTTCCAGTGTGAGGCAAGCAGTGATTTTGAAGGGGAGCCAGCGGAGAGTGGTAGCAGCTTTGTAGAGAAAAGCAAAATCTCTGCTGTTCACAATAAAGCAATGGTACCTGTGTCTGCTCAAACCCCAGTACTGCTCAACGCAGCCGCAACTGGGTGTAGCTTTATGCTCAGCTTCTTTCACATTGGTTCTGCCAGTTCTGCGTAGAGAAATTCCTTTTATAATACCTGGAGCAGAGCAGCACTGAGGAGTTTGGTGGGTGATCAGAGCACTGGCATAGGGTCAGTCTGACTCGTTGATGTGCCAGATCCTCTCCTGCATCTGCAGAGCCTGCTGCAGTCTCCCACACTTGCTGTAGATGCTATTTAGTGTCTTTGTTTTAGTCTCCTTGTATGTTGTGGTTGCTGTGGTTATTTTTGGCTACCGTCTCATTATTTTGTGTCTCTAGTCTAGCATTGTATTAGTCGCTATTCAAACCACTTCCAGACTGTTTAGCTTATTCTGACTCTGAGAATTTCTTCTGCCACTAGATGCAGATGATTCTGTGACAGTTCATCTCCCAAAATACAGACATCCTTAGAAGTCACTTGGCATTTTGTCCTTGTGTTCAGTGGGGCCAGGGTGCCCCTTTCCCCACCCTGTGTAAGCAAACTCATTGGCCTGTCTTCAGCTGCCCCAGGAAGTTGTTAGGCTCCTGCAGGTGGCATGTGGGGTTGATGGCACTTAGTGGACTCTGTGTCTTATTTAGTCTGAATATCTTGTGCTATACGTTTGGTTTTTTTTTTTTTTGTCCTGGAGTATTTTTCTCCTGTTCCTAAGACTATGTATCATTGTGTGGGGTCAAGAACCAGGTGCTGTAAGGAGCTCATAAAAGCCAAAATCAAATTAAGAAAAACTTTCCTTCCTTCTGTCTTTAACTAAGTGAAGGCTTTTCCCACAGTGTCCTCATCTGCTGCAATTTGTGACACCCATGTCCTTTTTCTATATAAAGGGCAGAGAAATTTGCTTTATGAATGAAGAATGACATGCTGGACTCTTCCTAGCCCATTCCATTCTGGGGCAAGGAAGAAAAATCCTGCTGATTCTCTCACCATGTTGAGCTGTGATACAAGCATGAATGGTTAGCAGCATTACCTCATTTGTGCATGACATGTTCACATACCCTTACATATATATATGCAACACCAGAAACCCTTTAATTAAAACTGCAGATGTATATGAACATGGGGCAGAATCCCACAAACATACCTAACATTCAGGTGGAAGAGTATGCATTAGAATCAGCGCGTAGTCTAGTCGACTCCCTTCTGACCTGCTTGACCATCTCTTGGCTAAGAGGAACCCTCATTCTACCCCAGGTTTTGCTGATGTCTCCAGATCTGTCCTTATGATTGAAGTGACTGTTAGCCTCCTAATGCAATTTGAATACATAGTCTGGAGACCTGTGTTGCCTAAGGCTCCCTTTCTTCAGTTATGTGTAAACACTCACAGCATTGTGCTTGGTGCAAAAACACAGCTGCCGCAGGTATTTTGAGTAATAATTTAGGAGAAAACAGGATCTAAGCTCATCCCATGCACAAGAGCATGGACAATAGCCCCACTCTGCTCCTCCCCAACACCTAGACCACCTGTCAGCTGAGGAATACAAAACTCAAATGCCTGTGTGGATTTGACAGGATGGAGGACCTAAGTGCTCCAACTATAACGGGCAAATTGCTGTTCTTATCTCTTATTATAGCTGCGTTTGAATCTATTGATTTTCTATTGCATGTGATGAGTGCTGCTCTCTAGGGTCTACTGGAACCCCCTACGGCATCAAGAGCAAAAGGAGTTATGAATAAAAAGTGGTTGCAAGGCCAAGGAATTAATAATTCTTATTCTTCTTTAGGACTGGGTAAGGCTGAAACGTAACCTATTACGACATGACGTTACCCTTTTTATGATGGGTACTGTGGAAGACCAGCAGTGCCATCACTAGGGGCCCATGCTCCCCCAACCACAGTGAGGGGTGTTGCATTATCAGTATAAAAGCACAAGCAAAAAGATTAAAAAAACCCCCAAAGATTAAGTGCAAAATGTGCTTGTGAGTGATAGCAGAGTCTTCTAGCACTTAACAGACGTGCATGGCAGCCAGCAGCATTTTTATCTTGCCATTTCATAAAGCACAGTAGGAATGGGTGCCAACAGTTATTCCCACAAGGGCATGTTGGGGACATCCCGAAACCCAGATCAGTGGGTGCTTGTGGGACTTTTCCGAACAACCACATCAGAGCAAGGAACATGACATGTAGGGTAAGAGGCTTCTGTGCATCTGTAGAGAAACAGTGTCACAGTCCTAAGGACTTCTGGCAGAAATTATCTGTGTAGGTTTCAAGTAGTAGTAATTTAATTGCTGTTCCTGAAATGAAAGATGGTTATCTCCATAGTGATTCATAGTGTTTCAGAGAGCACAAGTGTTTCTAGCTAGAGACTTTTTTGCCTCCATGCAGAGCTCTGAACTGATGGTGTGTGTTTTGTTCAGACAAGGTAATACAGTCCCAGTGGAAGGTTATATCCAATGATGCTGCTAAAAAATGTTTTTATAAAACTGTAGATAATTATTAGAAAACTCAGTGTGCAGAAGAAATTAAATTTAAGAACATGAAGGGTAATTGAGTGTTGTGAAAGTACTCTAGTCAATGTCCCGAATACTGAATTCTCAAAGATGTTGAGCAGGGTACTGTGGCCAAAACCACACAGAAGAGCCCTGAAAGACAATTGCACTAAACAGGGGCAGGATGCAATTGATAAGTATAAATAAAGTTAGGAGATACACGCAGTTGTTGAGGAAGACCAGAAAACCCAATGACATATCAATCAGGAAAAGTAGAATCACGAGTCATTTAAATAGTGAATCCTGGTAATTTCACTGCAGTCTTTGTTAGTAAGTTACAGCTTTGAATTGGTTAAATTGTGTGCCATGTTGCTCTCATGAAATTGGGTTTTGGCTTAATGTCTTGTAATGAAGAACCTTTTAGATGAGACAAAATCTTCTGTCCCTGTAGGTATTTACTGGCCACACATCTTGCGTTGATATTTGTTTTGAATAACTCAGTTTGAGATTCCCCAGTCTTCCTACATGTCTCATCAGAAGGGCATTTTTTCAAGAACTCAAACCCAAGTGGATGTTATTGTGGCTCTTGGCTTAATGCAGGGTTGCCTTTGTTGTTCAGGTGAAATCAGTGCTTTCTTAGAGTTTTAAAGGGTAAAAAACCACTTGTGATTACTTTTCTGAGCTTTCCCAAAACTTCCCACAGCTTTTCCCAAACTTTCAGCTGTTTCTGATGCATGGCCCTGGATCGAGAGGAGCATCATTCCTGGGGAAGACAGCTGCCATCCAGGTATGTCTGCCTGTACCCATGTCTAGGTTCCCTTCATTGTCAGTGTGAAGAGTGTCATCCCTCAAAGGGCGATTCCTCTCCTGCTGTGGAAAGTCCTGTCTTGGGAAGGTCAAATAAAGACACTTAAGTGTGTTTTTCTATTTGAATCTAGAAGACACGAGCAATTTATAGGTATCTCTCTTGATCTGTGTCACAGCTTAAGCAAGGTGAGATGCATCAGTCTTTGGTGTCTGGACACAGTCCAGTACTGCATACAAAATAATGTCATTTCTACTGTCATAATTCTACTCAGTATTTACTGCTGATACAGCTGAGAGAGTCTGCCTCTGAGCTGCAGCAGTACATGTGATAAGTGACCAATTTTCTTTTAGCTGTGACGATTTAAGCCTTGTCAGTGTTTCCAGGATACAGCCCTTAAGAGTCTTTGATCTCACTCTATCAGTAACTCAGATAGCGCCATTTAACTGAACTGTCATTATATTTGCCACTGCCACAGATTTTTTTGCTGTTTGTGAAAATTACCATCCTCTTTTCTTCTATGTTTTTCTAAAAATGTAAAATAGAGCTAGGATGAATACTGCCCACTTTCCAAAAAGAGAGAGAAAAAGCTGAAGTCCATCCACGTCAGATTGTTCAGTATCTTTACAAGCTGAGCAAGTTATTGCCTTACCAGATTCATTTAACACATTGTGTTTAAACAACCCCCAACAATATTAATTAGCATTAATAATAGTCCCAATGTTTGAATCCTGCACCATTCCTTCTGATATTTTGATATTAGTGACAGGCTGGAGAAGTCCAGTCATGAACAGCCAGAGAAATTCAGGTTGGAAGTACCCCTGGAGGTCTCTGGTAGAAGCCCTCACTCAAAGCATGACCAGCTTAAAACAGCTGCTACATCTAAGATAGTATTTTATATCAGCTGTTCCACTCCATCTTATAAATGTGTATTTTACTTGTATTACTAATTTGTTTAGGTTCTCTTTCCAAGTACTGGGGTTGGTTCTTGCCAAGAAGTTGAAGTGCCTTTTGCTAAAATACTTCATGGATACTTTCTCTCCACATATTTGTTTGTAGAAGATGTTGCTTTACCTCTCCTTCTCCTTATTAAGCTAAGTAGATAGACCTTCTTTTGTCTCTTGCAGCAAATTATGTCAGCTGGGGTGGTACTGGGGAGTTCCAGGGCTGCCTCTGGTAGAGCTCTGAGTACCTCCACAGATGGAGGTCCCACCCCCTCTCTGGGACCCTGTGCCAGTGTTTGACCACTCTCACGGGGCTGGGGGTGAAGTCCTAATAACTAGTTGGAATTTTTCTTCTTGCAGTTTGTATCTTTTGCTTCTTTCACTGTGTGCCTCAGGGGAGAGTCTGACTCTGTCTTCTCTACACCCTGCTGTTTGGTAGCTGCAAGCAGCAAGAGGTCTTTGCCTTCTCTTCTTCAGGATAAGTAAACCCAGATCCGTCATTGTCTCCTTGTATGTCCACTGCTCCAGCCCATGGCCAGTTTGGTGGCCTCTGCTGGACTCAGCCAGTACATCTGTGTCTTTCTTGTACTGGGCAGACCAAAACTGGACACTGCACTCTAGATGTGGGCTCACAAGAGTCAGAGAGGAAGGATCACCTCCCTCGACCTGCTGGCTGACACAGCCCAATCTATGGTTGGCCTTTTTAGCTAGAGGACACACTGCTGACCTCTGTCCAACTTTTCATCCACCAAGACTCCCCAGATGCTTTTCTGTGAAGCTGCTTTCTAGCAGCTCCTGATGCTACAGGAGCAGGACTCAGATTTCTTTTTGCTGAGGCTGCTGTCTGCCACTTTCTCCAGCCTATCAAGGTCCCTCTGAAGGGCAGCCCTGCCTTCCAGCCTATCAGCTGTGCTTCCCCCTTACCTCCCAGTCTAGTATCATCCACGAACTCACTGAGAGCATGCTCTCTCCCATCATCCCTGTTAACAAAGACATTAAACAGCATCAGCCCCTGAGGGACACTACTAGTAATTCATTCATGCAATTATAGCTGAGTTCAATTTTCTGCTTAATTTGAAGACTTGAGTGTTTCATTCTAAATCAGGTTTTCCTGTGGGCCTCTGACCAGCCTCTGACATCCAGAGATACGAGTTACTCAGTCCAAACATCCCTCCTGCTGCTCTTTGTGACCCATGAGCTTTAGTAGGCAGAGCGTCTAAATCCTGACTGGTGGCCCACACAGAGCTCTTCACCCAGCAATATCCTGTGCAGACACAAATGCATGTTACTAGCCATGGTCTAGACTCTGTAGGAACCAGCTTTAGGACCATGGTTTGGTGGAGCAACAAGATGAGTAGTTCGCTAGCAATACTGGGTCCCTTTCAAGGGATCTGTGCCTATAACCCCCTTCCTTTCTGGTGGAGATTATGTTGGACCACCCCAGGTCACCTCCCAGGGCAATTGTTTCTTCTTTCTGCAGAAGCCTGTTATCTTCAGGTCAGGGTTGCCTCTCTGCACCCAGATGCTCAGTGAGGTTGATCCTTTGTTGGCGTCCACAGTGGGGCTTCCCCAGGGTGCCAAGTGTGTGAGGGGGAGGTCCTGCTCCACCCAGGTGGCAGTTGACACTGCAGGAATATTTGGTGTGAAAAAGAAGGAAAGGGAAAAGTGACCTCTCTGCCCACCTGCCTGTAGCTCTCCATGTCCTACCCCTTCCCACAGAGTGGGCTGTGTCACTGGTCCCACTGGCAGAGAGCTTGCGGAGCCACCATGGTCCCTCTGTGGTGAGGGACCTGTCACTTGGGAGCCAGAGCTGCCCGCCGAGCTAATGCCACATTTGCCAGCTGCACGCAGCCCCTAAAACAACCTGCAGGAGCTGCAGCCTGGAAACCAGAACTGCACACCTGCCCTGCTGCACTGCGTTGTGCTCTGCCAGCAGTGTCCTGGAGATGAGGCAACTCTCACTTTCCAACAGCTGGCCAATGCCGGTTTAACCATTAACTCCCTGCTTCAAGGCCCTGCTTCAAGGACAGAGCTTTGTTTTCAGGGCACTGAGAAGCTGCTCATTTTGGCCTTTCCTGTGATGCTCTGATGACGTTTCTTGATGGGATCCTGCTGGGGTCTGAACAGTCTTTCCTGTGTGCAGACAGCTGCACAGCAGTGCTGTGGCCCGCATGGTGTTTACAGTCTGTGGGTTGCCCAGGGCGGGATGTGATCAAGGTGGTGAGGGTTGGGATAGGTGTGTGGCCAAGGCCAGGTTGCACTCCGCATGCTCCTTTCAGCTGCCTGAGGTGTGTGAGACCAAGCAAATAGGTTGGTGGTTCCCCCAGAGTGAGGGAGGTCCCTGAGAGAGGGCTTGCAGGATGCCTGCTGTGCGCCACGAGTGCCCAGTGTGCACAGTGGGTGCCAGTTGGCAGCCCAGGCTCCCCCTGCCCGGCAGGAAATGAATCAATCACCTTCAGTCGAATACTTGAAGCACTGCAGTCTCCCTTACAGGTGCTGTCTCCTTCCCACATCCTGCTTTTCTTGGTGCTGTGAAATAGGAAACTCCTGAGTGTTTCCTCTGCAGGGAGCTCTATATAAATGCCAAGGCCAAGTCCTGCTTCAAGGCAGACAGCCTGAGCAAGGGCACAGAGCTGCAGTCACCTCCCTCCCCTCTAGTTTGCAGTAGCCCTTGCGCATACTGGGATGTGGCCTCTGGCTCAGGACGGGGGCAATGCTAATGCTGAGTGCCAAAGAGGAACTTCAGATCCTCCCACATGCCATTCTGGCCTGCTCAGGTCCTCCCCCCCTCCCCAGTACTTCCTGTCAGGCACAGAGGGACTGTTTAAAGAGAGCCCTGCCACCTCTGAGCTGAGTGGGAAGAGGTCTACGTTTAGTGAGTCAGAGCATGCCTGTGTGTTACAATCACTGCACTTTGTCAGCGGCAGCAAGGAGGAGAGGTGTAAGCATTTGTAACTGCTCATCTCCTGGGTGGGCGAGTGGGTGGCAGCCAAGGGCAATGACAGCTTTTGAAACAGGAGAGAGAAACGTGAAGCTCCACTGGCATGGTGTCCTGGGGATGTGACTATAACCCAGGTGAAGATTTCTGCCAAGCAGCCTGGGCTGCAGGAGAAATACTGGCAGCAATGGACAGTGCCGACTGGCAGTAGCTCTCACGCCCTCTGTCTGTGTGCTGGGTGTGTGTAGTCTCGCACCCTCCTCAGTGGCCACCAAATGGCTGGGGATTGCATTTTCTAGTTTCCAGGTGTTTGTGGTTCCTGAATCTCCATCTGTTCAGGAGAAGGCATCTTCAGGAGACTGGTGCAGTGCTGAAAAGAGAAGTGTATGCTGTGTGGGCATGTCCATTTACAGGGACCTGGGTCCTGCACATGCATGTATCTCCACAGCCTAAGCACTTGCACATGGGTAGCTCATGCTGACTGTTGAGCAGTGGGGTGAGGGTCTGCTGGTTGTGCACAAACCTCCTATGCAGACCAGCAGAGGAGGGCATTTCCTTGCCTCAGCTACAGGGAACAGGCTATTTTTGGAAATCCTGTATAACCAAAGAAAATGGACCATGTCTCTTCTCCACAGTTTCATTTCTCCTAATTTAGCACTCAGAAATGTGTTTAATCACGGAATGGTTTGGGTTGGAAGGGACCTTAAAGATCATCTAGTTCCAACCCCCCTGCCGTGGGCAGGGACACCCTCCACTAGACCAGGTTGCTCCAAGCCTCATCCAGCCTGGCCTTGAACACTCCCAGGGAGAGGGCATCCACAGCTTCTCTGGGCAACCTGTCCCAGTGCCTCCCGACCCTCTCTGGGAAGAATTTTTTCCTGATATCTAATCTAAATCTACCCACTTTCAATTTAAATCCCTTGTCCTATCACTACATGTCCTTTTAAAAAGTCCCCCTCCAAGTTTCTTGTAGCTCATTGAGGTACTGGAAGGCTGCTGTAAGGTCTCCCCAGAGCCTTCTCTTCTCCAGGCTGAACAAGCCCAGCTCTCTCAGCCTTTCTTCATAGGAGAGGTGTTCCAGCCCTCTGATCATCTCCGTGGCCTCCTCTGGACTTGCTCCAACTGGTCAATATCCTTCTGATGCTGGGGGTCCCAGAGCTGCACACAGTAATCCAGGTGGGGTCTCCCCAGAGCAGAGCAGAGGGTGAGAATCCCCTCCCTTGACCTGCTGGCCACACTTCTCCTGATACAGCCCAGGATACAGTTGGCTTTCTGGGCTGCCAGTGCACACAGCTGGCTCATGTTCAACTTTTCGTCCCCCAGCACCCCCAAGTCCTTCTCCTCTGGGCTGCTTTCTATCCATTCTCCACCCAGCCTGTACTTGTGCTTGGGATTGTGCCGACCCATATGCAGGACCTTACACTTGGTCTTGTTGAACTTCATTAAAAAGTAATTAAAAAGTTAGACTGTAAATGTTTATATAAATAACTTATGCTGTGAGAATATTTATATTCTGAACTCTTATATTGATTTTAAGCATTTTTTCTTTCAGGGTGAGATTGCCCCTGTTCAAAGAAATGGTAATGTACCAGGAATAAACAAGGTGTTTAAGACCACACTATTCACTCAGACTAAGCAAAGCTTTCACCTAAAAGGAATAAAAAATAAACATGGCAGAATTTACAGGTTACAAGGAAACCTCAAATCGGCACCTACGGTTCAAATTGCAGAGTCTTAGCCGCCGCCTTGATGAACTGGAGGAAGCAACCAAAAATTTGCAGAAAGCAGAGGATGAACTGCTTGACCTCCAGGACAAAGTTATCCAGGCAGAAGGCAGCAACTCCAGCATGCTGGCTGATGTTGAAGCCCTGCGGAAAAGAGTACTGAAGATTGAAGGCAAGGATGAAGAAATTAGGAAGGCTGAAGAGCTTTGCCGGTTAATGAAAGAAAAACTTGAAGAGGAAGAGTGCCTCACCCGAGAGCTGAAATCAGAAATAGAACACCTTCAGAGGAGAATGGCAGAGCTGGAGAAGCTGGAAGAGGCCTTTGTCAGGAGCAAGAATGACTGTACACAGCTGTGTCTTAGTCTGAATGAAGAAAAGAACTTGACCAAAAAGATATCTACAGAATTAGAAATACTTAGAGTGAAAGTGAAAGAACTGGAAGCATCTGAGGACAGGCTGGATAAAACTGAGCAGAGCTTAACAGGTGAGTTAGAAAAACTGAAATCCTTAGCACTGAGCTTTATCACTGAAAGAAAAAATTTTAATGAAAGGGAAAAGCAGAATGAAAAAGTAATTCAAGAGCTAACACAGAAACTAGAACAAAACAATAAATTAAATAGGGCAGATCAAACTAGAAATGCATCTAACTTGCTAGAAAGGTCATCAAATAATCTCCTGGACAGAAATGATTTGAGAATTGAAGATGACTTGACTTCTGCATTGCCCTCTAAGGAGACAAGGAGGAAGGGAAGTATGGATTACCTGAAACATGTAGAAAATGAAACCAGGAATAAATCAGAAAACCAGAAGAATAAAAATCAGGAAGACAACAAAGTGAAAGATCTCACCCAAGAAATTGAGAAACTTAAAACTCAGATCAAATGTTTTGAATCTTTAGAAGAAGAACTTAAAAAAATGAGAGCCAAAAACAATGACCTGCAAGATAGTTACCTGAGTGAACTGAATAAAAACAAACTCTTAACGGATCAGCTAGAAGAAATAAAAATGCAAATAAAGAAACAGAAAGATCTGGAGAATGGGGAAGTTGAAAATGAAGATACAGGCTTTTCTAGCAGAGGAAAACATGACAGGCCTAAATACAGAGGTGTCACAGCTGATTTGTCAGCTGCCAAGCACAAACCAAGGGAGCTCTCACCGCAGCAGCGCCGTGAAAGAGCAAGGAACAGAGATTTCTCTGTCAGTAGCAACAGCTATAGCCACGGGGGTAAGCAGGTGCCCAGTCCAAGCTTAATGAACAGAAAAGCAGGAAAAGCATCTGGTGCATCAGCCCTTTCAGACACTGCTGTGACAGATACAAAAAGACTGGAGGAAGGCTGCATCACACAGAATGAGGGGAAGAGATCAAAAGAGCAGCCATCTGTCCTCAGCCGGTATCCTCCTGCTGCACAGGAGCAGAAGTCTTGGAAATCACCTTCCAAACCTGTTGGTGACACAGGCCTGAGATCCAAGGCTGAAAAACCATCTCAGGTACTTCGTGGCAGCTGCCAAACCAGTGCTGACCCACGGGAGGAAATGTCAAACAAAGGAGAATCAATGGCTTCTTTGGCCGAGAAGCTGAAAACAAGTCAGGCAGAAGTGAGTGATTGCCTGGGGGACATGCTGCTTGCCAGGGGTAATCACACCTCTTCCAATGGCACAGCTTTGGCATACATGTACCACCTCTCTTCCCATGTGTCAGTGCTGGACTCCACTGGCTCTAAAGCAGAAGTAGCGAACACTTTTGCTGCACCACACAAGCAGTCTTCAGAGGGGAGAGCTAAAAGAGCAATAATATCCCAGGAAAAAGAATTTGCAGACACATCACTTGAAAGTGCAAAGCCTTCAACACTAACAAAGAATTCCCATCGCGCCAGGAGTCAGGAAGACATTCTGCAGATTCTCACACGTCTTGATAAAGAAGACACGGAGCAGTCTTCAACTTCAGCCACAGATCGTGTAAATGCTGGCTTAAAAATGGTGTCCAAAACCATCCAGAGTAACCAGGAAAAACTTAATTCAGATGAAGAATCTGGAAGAAGCAAAAAACCAACTCCTCAGTCAGATTTTGAGACAAGAAAGAACATCAGTTCCAAGCAGTTCTCCAATTCCAGGGGAGTTTTTAGAGCATCACTTTTTGAAAATGACAAAACCATTGTAAAGGATGAAGAGTCCACCAAGTGTATAAAACCATCAGATGCCAGCACCGGTGGATTTAAATCCAGAAGGTTGTTCAGCCCGAGAGAAGCTCTGAGATCCAAAGCTGTCATTAAACCTGCAATTGTTGAAAAGGATATGAAGGCAGTCATGGGAGGGACTGTTTCTGAGGCAGAGTCAGAAAAAGAGAAGTCTGTTTCTAAAATGGTAACAAATAAAATGACAAGCAGCATCACAATCTTCCCTTCCGAACCAGTAGCTCCAAGGATCAGTGCAGATATAGCAGCAAAGGAAAGGCATGTTACCACCAGCAACATCAGAGTTGCTCCAAATGAGCCTTCACCAATAACAAACAATCTCCCCACACCCTTAGAGATATCACTTAATAAAAGTACTCTGAAATCATCTGAGATGGACAGAATTGGAGAGGCAGCACTGAGAAGTAAAGCAGAAACAGTGATCTCCAGAAGCAGCATTATGATAAAGACTTCGGAACTCATGGAGAGGAACAGTGAGCCACCTTCAGAGACAATCAGCTGGAAGAACCATGGCTCTTCAGATGCATCTTCATCTGAAACAAAACATGTCACTATGAGAAGTTCCTGGAGAACAAGACAAGGCTTACATTCCCTGGAGGACTCTCAAACCAAAGTGGAGAAGCGTGCAGCTGCCAGTACTACAAACGTGTGTAGGTCCTCAGTGGACCTCTCAGAAGTGGAAGGGAACAGTGCAAGAACAGACTCCCTGGAGCAGACTTCAGCAAGGTCCTGTGCCACAGCTAATTCCTGCAGTACCCCTGAACTGGGGTCCCGAAGGACCAAAAGTAACTTAAGTGCATCTGAACTGCTAACACGCAGGAGCTTCACAAGTGATCTTACAGCCGCTTCTGCTTGGTACCGGACCACGCTACCTGTAAGTATCCTATGTTAAACACTCTTATCTTTCAGTTGATGAGGTTTTCCAAGTTGCCTGTTAGTTGTAGGGTACCTGATTTAAAATTCTTACAGCTTATTTCCTGAAGTGCTGCCCTCTCCCAGCTCCTGCTATCTTCAGTGGAGCATCTCATATGTGAAGTCCCAATTTAGACTTCTTGAAATAAGACCAATCTCCTTAGGTCTTGTAATGCCATATGAATAACTATAGAGTAGCATTTAGTCTTTCCAGGATCAGAGAAAACATAGCCACACCTTGTGTAAGATGTGGTATGCTTTTCAGAGTGGCTTTGCATGGCACTGTCAACTTTGAGTAGTAATGAAAAATTGGTGGAAATGAGCAGATTTTAATAGGGTTGTGCCTCAGGTAGAGCTGTAGGTCTAACAGCAGCTGTAGAGACATAGCTCCTTTTGTTAAGAGCTGTATGGTTTCCCTGTGTGAAACCAGATCCTAGTCTATAAATGCTTCCTGAGCATCTCCTAAACAGATGAGTGGTGACTGGTTACACAGGGCTGCACCCTCCTTGATCTGTGTCAGTATGTCATCTGAAAAGATGCAAGATCCATAGGAATTGGTGTGCTTGTTTCCTGTTCCTTTGGTTGGTACCAGTGAGGGGAGTCCCTCAAAGCAGGGCTGACATGTGCAATTGGTCTGGTGAGTTACACTTGCCACGGGAGCTGCAGACTCCAGCATATTTCAAGTGAGCTCACTGGCATCAAGTGCCCCTCCAGGCCGTTAAACCACATGCTAGTTCCTGCTGCAGCTTCTGCCTCTGCTCTTTACTTGGAGCTGCTCTAAGCAGCTGCTGCTATTGCCAGGTTCCAGAAGGAGCCCAGCTGAGGCATCTGACAGGGCTGGTGGCAGAGGGGACAGATTCATAATGAATGACTATCATTGACAAAGATGAGGTGGAGTTGTGATAGGTTTTACATTTGTAAAACATCTCTTGCACTTCTGAGGCAATGAGAAACACAGAAGAATTTACACTATTGGTTTGCTTTGCTTTGCAGAGTCTGTTGCCAGGTGTTATGAAGTACAGGTTGACCTTCCAGCTACATTTGG
The DNA here is from genome assembly GCA_027574665.1 of Rhynochetos jubatus. Taxonomy (NCBI): domain Eukaryota; kingdom Metazoa; phylum Chordata; class Aves; order Eurypygiformes; family Rhynochetidae; genus Rhynochetos; species Rhynochetos jubatus. The sequence continues at coordinate 837,937 of CM050672.1, read as the reverse complement.
ACACTAACAATACATCAGGGATTTAAGGCATGATATCTACAATTCATCAGCACCAGTGAGCATCCTAAATTCCCTGTATTGAAAGGGATGCCTAAGAATGGCATTGAAGCAGGCAATGGAAATCATGGGGATAAGGGGTGTGTAATAACCCCACTTCTGTCCCACCTGTAGGATGGGAGATTCCAAGCCAAGATCAGGGTCACAGGCAGTCTGTACTTCTCTTTCATGAATCCAGGGAGAAATAACACGACTGAGTTTGTCCTTTTGCATAATGGCAGCTTATGTACTTGGGAAACAGGCGATCCATCCCTGGGCCTCCCTTAATGGCAGGAGTTTGAATTCATAGCACTCACAACCTTGAGTCTCACAGCTAAAGAGATCTTCATTTGCAGCTCGGCTCAGCTCATGGTTAGTCATGGAGCCCTAAAAAGTGGGCACTCACATATTTCTTCCCATGTTCCCCCTAGGATTCCCCCTCAGGGCTAAATGTAGCTCTGCAGTACATTCTGCAGGTGGTCTTACGGTCACTGTCAGATCAAATTTGCTAGCTATGTGGTGTGCCTACAACAGTACCAGATAGAGCAACCTGATTTCTGCATGGTCATCTGGGTATCCCTGGTTTCCAGCCTTGCCCATGTCTGCAGTGACAAGCAGTCAGGAAAGTGACCACATGGTTACTGCTCACAAGGCTGTTGAGTACTGAGTTAGGTATCTCTCTGCATCATACTTTAAAATAAAATTACCCTGATACCACATAGTCACAAATCTGAATTCTCAGTCATAAATTAACTATATTTTTAGCTTATAAACGAGGAGCATGAGGTTACCCTGAAAGGCTGTAGATACACAGAAATGCCAAATTTCATATATTTTGGGTAGCTCAAACTATTGCATATGCCCTGGGAATGCCCAGAGTATCTCCCCTTGAAGGTTATCTTCAGGCTTACAATAAGCATCACATTGCAAGCAGTCTGTTTCTGCTGGGATTTGTGTTTCAGTTACAGGTGTAGCTTTTTCTCTGGCAGAAGGCTTGGCACGGATCTATGCTAACTTTGCACATTCAGCTTTCCTGCGAAGGCATCACTGTTACCTCTTCCCAGCTCCACTATCCACAGTCTGAGATTGTATTTTCCACATAGGATTCTTAAGGCAGGGTCTGTGCGGGTTTTGCTGAAATATGTCTTCCTTTCCTCCATGAAATGTTCCCGATGTCTGACCATTTGGTGCAGCACTGCAGGAGGATAAAGCAAGCTGGAGGCTCAGCCCCTGCGTGCCCCTCAGGACAGACACAAACTGAGCATGTGGCAATAATTCTTGCAAAGAGATGCCAAGGCACAAGGTGTAATTTCAGCCTTCTGGTTTTGTACCGCTGATGCAGGAAAGTGAAGCTACAGGAGGTATTGGCAGCACTTAGCAATACCTGTGCTACAGAAGCAGCAGCTCTGTAGCACTACTGGGGGAGCTACTTCGGGAGACCTAGAACTACTGAGTGCCTATGGCTGGATGCTGCAGCCTGAGGACCAGCTCCCTCTAGTTCTTGCAGCCAGCATTTCTCTGGCTCCTGTAAAAGACCTCAAGCAGTCAGTCATTCTCTTGGGCTTCGTGTTTCAGATAATGAAGTCAGTGTTTCTCGTATGTGGTGTTTGCCGAAAATTTGCAATGTCCGAATTAGTGCAAAGGCACTGGCAAGCTGCGAGCAGATGAGCAGGCAGCAATGTAAGATGAATGCATTTAATTCATTTTTCTCATGTCTATGACATTAATATGACTGGAGCTGGGCTGTGTGCTGCATAAGTTAGGTAGGCTTTTCTGAAGTGAAGGTAGGCTTTTCTGGTGGGCAGTTCTCATGGAAAAATCTCCCTGACAGTATCCAGGGATGTGCTGTCTCTCACCCTTTCTCTCCTCTGCTTAGTCACCCTTGCTGACTCCACTTAAGTTTCTACTTAAGCAACCAACCATGCTACATCTTTCCTTGGACCTCATTAACTTTGTCCAAGGGCTCCATTCTGTTTTATGTGAATCCAGGGGGTCACAGTCTGTTCAGAGCAGCTTCCCAGGCACTTGTCAGTGACCAGCAGATTGTCCTTTGGGGTGCTATCACCTCCTGCAGTGCCATAGAGCTTGCTGAGCTCTGCACCCACCCGGCTGTGGTACGGTAGCGGGAGGTACTGGTCTGCATCCACACATGGGGTCTGGACAGCCTGATGGCCCAGGCTCAGCTCTTTACCTACGAAACTCTTTGAGATGAGTGTGTCTGGGTTGATAGTCATAAATTCATGCTGCCTGAAAGCAGAGATGGGACTGACACTGTCAGAGGCCCAAGGGAATGGAACACCTATATGCTCACCCAGTGGCCTCACCTCTAAAGACAGCTACTGTATCAGAAATACGAAGGTGCTTGCTAAGCTGTCTGGGTCCATCAAGATGACTGCCATTCATGAAACGAAAATTGTCACCTTACTTTTATAAGCAGCCTGGCCCACCATGGTTATCTCTGGCCCATGGTTGGATGTCTCTATGGGACCTGTCCCTGTGTTGTGCCTGTTCACCAAGGTGCTGCTGTTCACTTGTCACTTCTCTTGTAGGGCTTGGATCACAAGGGGGAGGTCAGGTCCAGAGTTTGCTGGATGTCATCCACAATGTGGCCAGCTCAGGGCAGATGTTTGCCCATCCAGACCCACCAGCTGTCATAGCTTCTTTCTGAGAGCCCATCAAAGCTTGGTGGTCCATCTCAGAGATGCTTTTCTGCCAGGCATGTGGGCTGCTGCCTCTCCCTTCCCTGCTCTCCCTTTTGCCACAGGCAAGGGACCAAATTTATTCCACCAGTGCCTGAAGCCTGCATGTTTTAGCAAACACGATGCTGCCATCCCCAAAGTGAGCAGAGCTCCTAAAGTGCAGTAGTGCAGTGTAGCCATTGCACTTTGGCCTGTAGCTGATTGTTATTGCTGTTGTACGTTCAACATTGTAATGATTTGTTTTGTTTCTGATGTGGGCATGATGGTGCTTTACAGTGTGCTGGAACTTGCAGATAAGGAGGTTTTCTAGACAGCAACACCAAATGCACTGCCATCTTCCATGGGAGATGAAGGGTGACAGGGACTCCTCACTACCACAACTCACAGCAGGGTGCAACCTCAGTAAAAGATATGGTGCCCCAACCAGCCCATAGGCATTGTGAGTCCCAGGGTATGATGTTTCTGCAGATATCCAAGAAAACATTAGTGAGTTAAAAAGTATCATTTAGATGCCTGTAGCATGAAAACAGTGTAGGACAGTACCACATCACATGCTCATAGCCAAGAGAATGGAAGATTCAGGTAGCTGGTCGCCTGCATCCATGGTAGTTAAAACTCAGAGTTAATATTTTAAAGTAACTGTTTTCAGTCACTGAATGGTGGTATTTTCTGCTGCCAATAGTCCCTTATGGATACAAGCACTCTGGGCCCAGCAAGCCGCGCAGGCTGAGCATAGATTTGTGCACAGGTCACTTAGCTGAACAGAAGACTCTGCACCCATAACTTGGGTTAAAATTACTATATGGTTTAAAAAAAAAAATCTTTATGAAATAGCACATAAGTGAGGATAAGCTGGAGCTGGCCTGGTGGCCCTTGCGAAAGGGACTCAAGCCAGCACCTTGCACTGCAAGCCCAGGACAAAAACCCAGCACTATTCCAGATCCCTTCATAGTCCCGGAGTCCCAACCCTCTTTATTTTCCTTTGCACAGGATGAAAGCAAAGATTTTATGCCTGGTTTCCGAAGAAAACAGTATGGCTCCTCTGAGTACCTCTCACAGGTTGACACTCCAGGGAAAAGGCCAGCCACTGAGATGGAGCTGCAGGACCCCAGATCCAACCCCCATGCACCACTGGGTCTTCAAGTGGAGGAGCAGGTATGTGAGTGAAGAGTTACAAGGCAAAAAGCCAGTATCTGAACTCCCAGTAACATAACTCAGAGAATTTGTCTACATTGAATGTAAAACTTTTAGGAGAAATCCAGTTGTAAATTAGCACTGCCCAGAGAGGGAGTGTCTACCATATTGCCTCAGTAAATTGTTCTACTGGTTGCCCACTGTTGTGGTTTAGGCCCAGCCCGCAACTCAGCATCTTCCCCCTGCTCCATAGGGTGGAGAAGAGAAAACAGAAGGAAAGGCTTCTGGGTGAAGACAAGGACAGGGAGGGATCACTCACCAATTACAATCATGGGCAAAACCAGACTCAACTTGTGGAAGAAAAATCAATTTAATTACTTACCAATCAAATCAGAGTAGGATAATGAGAAATAAACCAGATCTTAAAAACTCATTCTCCCCACCCCTCCCTTCTTCCCAGGCTGAACTTCACTCCTGCTTTTGTCTATCTCCTTCCCCTGAGCAGTGCAGGGGCACTGGGAATGGGGGTTGGTGTCAGTCCATCACACATTGTCTCTGCCACTCCTTCCTCCTCAGGGAAGGATCCTCACACTCTGCCCCTGCTTCAGCGTGGGGTCCCTCCCACGGGAGACAGTCCTCCACCAACTTTGCTATCGAGAGTCCTTCCCACGGGCTGCAGTTCTTCACTAACTTCTCCGGTGTGTGTCCCTCCCACAGGGTGCAGCCCTACAGGAGCTGCCTACTCCAGCGTGGGCTCCCCATGGGGTCACAGCCTCCTTCAGGCATCCCCCTCTGACGTGGGGTCCCCCTCATGCTGCAGGGTGGGGGTCTGTGCCACACCACGAGCCTCCGTGGCTGCAGAGCACATCCGGCCTCACCATGAGTTGCCAGGGAATCTCTGCTCCGGCCACCTTCTCCCTCACCTCTCTGCACTGACCTTGGTGTCTCTCACATCCCACTCTCTCCACTGCAGGTTCCCCAGCAGTCTTTTTCCCCTCTTAAATATGTTACCCCAGAGGCACTATGACTGTTGGTGAGTCGGCTGTGGCCAGAGGAGGGTCAGACTTGGGGCCAAGGAAGCTTCTAGCAGCGTCTCATAGGAGCCATCCCTGTAGCCATCCCCCACTACCAAAACCCCACCGCATGAACCCAACACATCTATATCAGTAAAAAAATACTACCTTATTTTTCAGTTCTGAACTTGTTTCAGCTAGCTTTATGGCTAAAAACATTCTCCAGGGAATAAGAGGCACTGCATCTAGTCCTCCCCTGGCACACGTTGAACAATCGGGGATGGAAAACACATTGGAGAGACAAAATCAGAGCCCCTGACTTTCCAGTGCTTATCTGCTGCTGCATACATACTGCTCTGCCTCCTAAAACACATCTTTCTGCACACACAAAGAAGTGCAAAAAATGGCCCGCATTATACTGACCATAACTTATTGCCTAAAATATGAAAAAAACATGTATTCCACCTCTTTACAGGGGGCTCCCTTCAGAGGTCGAGGCAGCCCTTAATTCCTAGGTGCACAGCCATGCTGATGTCTGTACAAAATATTTTCTCCTGGCATTCTCTCTGTGTCTGCACAGCCACCAAGAGTCAAGTGCATCTTTCCATTTGCAGGTCACCCACAGCAACAAAGTCTCTTAAGACCTTAAGACCTGTTGCCACTATATCTTACTGGACATTGCTGAATCTTGATGGGAGAGCAGCAGGACTGCACTGAGGCAGCTGAGACCCCTACATAGTCATACCTCTCTCTGTGAAGTTGCACAAAATTAAGAGCCCAGAGGGACACTGTCCCAGCTGAGCTTTACAGACTGGCATTTTAGACAGGTAATATTTGCAGTAAAGAGCAGTGAACCGTCCCTGTTGGTCGCTGAGGAAGGGGACTCCACAGCGATGCTCTGTGTGTTCACTGAGAGGTGTCACCCACAGTGATGTTCATGTGGCCGGATGAACAATCCTGTCCCTGAGGCTGTGCTGTGCTTCCTTTGTCTGCACAGACTGGGTCAACAGCAAATGAAAATTTGGGTGTAGTCAGGTCACCATAACATACACACCATTATTTGCATCTGCTATCTTGCCCACAACTCCACCGACTGCAGAAGGAGCCTGAAACACCTCGCACATGGAGATTGTCCCATTAGATCAGCTCCATCTCCTCTGTGCTGTCAGGTATTGCGCATTTCATTTGTTAGATCCTCATGTTGGGTGTGGAAGTGGGTGCTGGTACACTACAACATTTAAGAAGGGCAGGGGGCAGGGCAGAGTCATTCTGCTTTGGGCTTACTCTACTGTAAATGCTGACAGAGCCTCTGTATTCCAAACTGATCCTGCCACTGCCCTCCCCTGCCCCATCATTGAACTAGGATTGTGATGGGCTTTGGGATGGCCGCCTAAGAGCAATCACAATGCTCTTCCCCAGAGTAAAAATGCTGCCAGAGGCAGCTGCAGGTCCTGGTCAGTCTGTGATGCTGTGGGGTTCTCTCTTACAGGGTGTTTCCCGTGCCTGCTGGACAACATCTCGGAGATGAGTTATATTCCCTTCCACTCAATGAACACACTGCACAGTAGACCTAGAGGCAGGATAGTACCAAGCTCACAGGCATCACACCTGTTTGTAACCTCTCCGGAGGTTAGAAGCCTGAAACCAGTTTTCTAATGCAATTTGCAAGGTACAGGAGCTTTACCAGTGAATTATTTTTCTTCATTGCTGAAGAGGCAGATGCAGAGACTTTGCTCAGGGGACTCCAACTTCTCATCTCTGTGCCTGCAATCAACCTCCTCCGTAGGGTCATAGGTCTGTCTCCGTGTGGAAACCTTGACTGCCTAGCCACTCTGAACAACGGTACTCCCTGGAAAAGAGAAAACTTCTTGTTAATCACTTGCATTTATGCAAGATCCCCAAAGTGTCCTGTGACTGTGGTCCACCAGCCCATGACAGCTGTCCTACACAGCTCCACAACTGAAAGGTTTCAGTTCCTAGGAAGAATGTGCATTCTCCTAATACACCCTTGTTGGCTTGGGCTATGCTCAACCTTAGTCCCTGTGTTCCCAGCAACCTCTGTGTCTAGGCAGGAAGAAACTGTTCCCCACTGGTTGCTTTACACATTGAGAGGGAAGGAGAGCAGAAAGCATCGTTGAAAACGTTGAAGCAGTTTCTTCCCTATGACTGTCAGTCTCTGCAACAAGCTTTGCATGACCTACTTGTCACCATCTGAGATCTTGCATCAAGAAGTCATTCTCTGAGCCAAACCAGAAGCAGTTCATGCAACAGTAAATCTTCTTCCTAACTTGGACTGGGGTGCTTTTTTACCTGAAGCTCTATGTCCATCACACTTTACACGCAACAACTCTGATGCTCATTCTCAGCAGTTGAGCTCTGAGGAAAAAAGAAACAAGTGCTTTTTCTCACAGCCAAGCAGAATGTTCTTGGTCCTTCCAAAAACTGGGTGGAGACTGCTGGATTGGAGCTGAGCTGTAGTATGACTACCTAGGCTGCTTTGGTCTGTGCCCCTCCTCTTCAGGCTTGCTCCATGTGCCATGTCTGGGACCCACATCTGGTCAGAGAATGTTTGAAATAGAGGCACATTACCCTGTCAGTGCCCACAGGCCACCGAGTGGAGGTGGCATCACTGTCAGGGAAGACACTGTCCCTACAACTCCAAGACTTGCTTGAGTGTTGGAACAGCATCTACTCTGAGCAGGGTGATTGCATCTGGCTCACTCAGTCCTTTCTTTACATACATACATACATAGAGCTCCACCAGTCCTTCCTTTACCTCCCACCACCCAGCTGCAGGGCTGGCCCACAGTTTTCCTGTCCTGTACACAAACACCATGGACCTTCCCCTGTGCTTTTTTTTTGCCTGTTGGAAACAGACACCCCTCTCTGCAGAGGGACAAGGACAATGCTGCAGAAGGGAAAAGGTCCCTTACCTGTTTCAGAGGTGCTGCAGGAACAGTTGTGACCCAGCAGCTCCCATGTCTGAGTTGCACCCCATAGTCATTCCCAAATCTTGCCTTCCAGACGAGCAGCTACCACAGCGGTGTGCATATGACTGTCCATACAGGCACATCTATATGCCATCTCCTCCCTGTCCCTTGGAATTATATGCCTCAATTCTGAGAAGCAAATGAATCAAAAACCAGAGTTGCTCAGAATATATCTATGAAAACATTTATATAAAAAGCAAAGTGTCAATTACATGATTTTTTTTTTGTTAATAAAGATTGCTTGGAGGAAGGGGAAAATTATTTTTGAAAAAAAAGTGTTTCCTTTTACATATTTTAGATGATTTCCCAAATTTAGATTTTTAACCCTTCATTTTATTCTTTTATATGTCATGACATCCTTGCGTCATGTTGCGTAACAAGACAAAAAGATAATGCTTTTAAATTATGACTAAACTCAAATTATATTAAAATAAATTCTATCAAACAGCTATCTCTTACCATTTCATGACATGGCAGTGCTAGTGGAGAATGGGATAAATAGATCAAGTATAATGGGAAAAAAAATTAAACTTGAAATCCAAACTAAAAGTGAAAGAAACTGAAATACAAAAGTTAAATTCAGAGATCTGAAATACCTCCCCCTGCCCTATGTCTATCAGGAAATACTGAAAATAAGTGCATATTTTGCAGTGTGAAGCCACAGTGGATTTTTTTAACGAGCCTGTAAAATTGCAATACCCACCCTGAGCACCTTGCTTTGCTCAGAGGTTAACTGTACGACAGGATCACCACCATAGCACAAAAACCCATTACTGAGATTGATTGCTTGAACAGCATCAGCTTCTCTTGCCTCGTCAGGCAATCTTGCAGGCTTTCCACAGCTGATGATAAACAGAATTGCAGCCTGACTAGAGGTGCCACATCTCAGCAGGGCTCTCACAAGGCTGGCTTGCTTGCTAGCCTGTCAGCTTCAGGATGCTATGTTCTGACCCTGCCCCTTATTTTCACATCTAAGAAAATATTTCCCTTCAAAACTAAATATGTTGCCTCAGGTTCCCTTCCATCCCTTGATGGGAGATGCTGCTGGGAAAAAACCCTCTAAGCCAGTGCAGCTGCTCTGCAGTGAGCAGCCTGAATACCTTCTGCAGTACCTGCTTGCTGAACCTCGGAGTTCATATGTAGGAGGCATCTTTGCATGTACCTGCCTCTTCAGACAGCACTGTAATTATTTACCTCTGTTTATATTTCCAACCTGCTGTTAAGCAGCTTTCCAGCTGTATAATATATACCCAGTTCCAGTCACCTTGGAAGAACTGCTGCTGATAACCTGCTTGGCATTGCAGTTCAGTCTCCCAGAGAAGCAGTACATTTAGGAGGGTCTCCCCGCTGCCCTGTGTCACCACTGCCCAGGATTTGCAGCTTAGTTTTACAAACAGCTGGACATCACATACAGACTGAAGACAAGAATCACTTTGAGCAGTGGCTGTATGGCTTTCCTCCTAATGATGATCCCCGTTCCGCTGTAGGACAGCAGGCAACAGCCCACAGGAGACTTGGGTGCTTGTACACATCCACCAGCCCACCTTTTCTTATGTTCTTAGCATGGATCTAGCTTACCATGAGCTTCCAAAGCTCCTTCTGAAGGATCTGGTTTCAGTCCCAGACAGGAAAGCTTTGCATCCCTGAGACATGACATGCTGGGTTAACACAGCCTTCCCTGTACCCACCCCCAAACTCTGGCTTACCCAATGGCTTTTCAACTCCACAGCTCACCCCAGTAATGCAACCCTATGTCTGAAATGCAAGGGAAAAAACTACTAGCAGCCGTAGCTGTTGGTTTTCCCCTTCTGTTAGCCAGAACCAGGCTTTTCCTTAGTCACAGGCAACCGGAGGGCTTCACCCGGCTGCTGTTCAGCCGGCTCACAGTAGGGGCCCCAGCAACGCAGCTCTTCAGGCACTGTCTGCTGTCCTCACGTGCTTCTCACAGGTGACGTCTCTCCTTTCTCCAGCTGCCTCAGTCATTTAATATTTTACACCACATACCTTGAACTCTTGCTCTAAATGCAGTCTCACTGCTTGTAAATAATGAGCACAGGTCACTCAGTAACTACACTGGTTTTTACCATAAGCAAGATTAAATCTGAGAAAGAAAACCCTCCTAAAAATTGAAAGGGGCCATGCCCTCTAATCATGAGTGCAATAGAAGCTGATTGTATTATTAAACTTATAGCAATGACTTCAGGAAACACAAGGTGTTTTACTCAAATTGCACACGTTTTTTGAACAGCTGTAAAATAGAGTATATGTGTAAATATTGCCATCACTGACGAAGTATTTGTAATTTTAGAATATAAATATAACCGGCTTTTCAGTGGGCTTAATGATGCCATGAGGCTGCATATCAAGCAGTTGGGTAATTCCAAAGTTGTAAATGTATTTGCTGTACAGAGGAAGTGTGCCAGTGCTTGCTTCTCCCAAGAAATGGAGACAGTAGTCCCTTTTGGAGAGCCAGCAGCTTTTCCCAGAATGGCTGGCAGCAGCCTGATCAGCCAGCAGCTTGCTGCTTCATGGAGCAGCTTCCAAAACCAGCACTGCAGCGCACAGAGCAATGCCTTTCCAGCTGCACCACTAGCACGGAGGAGTAACAACAGCTTTGCAGTGGAACCACCAGCGCCCTGCATTGTCCAACTGCAGCTCGGTGGACACAGACAAGAGAAGACCCACAATTCCCCTGCAGATGGTACCCCCATGAAGGGAAAAGGGCAGGAAGCACGGGGCAGGGTGGTGCACCTTGATGCTTCAAGAGACACATGACACAAGCAATTTTTGAGCCACTGATGGAAGCAATAGTAATGTTGGTGTCATCTCTAATATAGTAGGCCTCATCTCTGCCACCCCTGCACATCACTGGAATGGTCAAAGCACTGCTCCAAGGCTAGCCTCCAGTGGAGTGCGCTGCATGTGATGAAGCCATTGTTTGCAGATGCCTTTGATGATGGTCAGTAACCTAAGGACCGAAAGGATCATCTTTGTAGACTGCCCAGCATGCAATGCAGGCTCCTGCCTTGGGGAAGCAGCGCTACAGGCTGCATGGAATGTATTTTTAAGAGAATAAATTATTTTTTTGTATTTGCAGACATATATTTGGGCTGGGGCAGCTTAGAAGACAAATAATGCAAGAAAGCTTTCCATGATAAGACTCATCCAAGTTAGGCCAATTTTCCATGGTTACAGTATTACTTATTTCCCTGAAACAAACTTTGTGTCCAGTAGAGCTATCAGCACTGTTTCACCCTCTCAAAACTCCACAGTATGCTTAGCAGAGGGAAGCCAGCTCTTTCCTCCCCAGGCTGCCCATGCAGTGGATACAGATGGTGCTCACCTCCTTCCAGTTACACAGTGCTCTTAGTCTGCATGCCAAATGTAAACACGCACTTCATCTGCATGTCTGTCCTAACTCGCAACACTGACAGCTCTACAGTATGTAACCAATAAAAACTCTTCTCTTTCTACATTTTGTGATGTGGTATTTATAGCGCTGGCTGAATCCCTGCACAGTATCCATTACTCAGAGGAACTGATGCCACTTGGTGAAACACTGAGGCAGCTCCAGTCTGCAGCACTGTGTGTTAGTGCTGTGTGACTACCTTTAGTTTTTTGTCTATATACAGGCAGATCTCATACATCCATTGCTAGCCTGCATTTAAGACGTGGACCATGCATACACATGTGGCAAAGGAAGTTGAACATATAGCCACTCTTCACTTAGACTGGATGACCTGGGTTTGGCATTGCAGAGAGCAGGTTGGAAGAAGGGCGTTTTAAGAGGGAAACAAGCCACCGCTTCATTAGATTTCCTTCATTCAGCCAGTAACGGAACCAAGATCTGATGGCCATCTCCAGGAATAAGCTGGAGGATACAGGTGGCAGGACAAATGACAAAATCTTCACAGTTCCTATCTTTCTGCAATATGCTGGTACAATTAGCACCTACCATATGCAGGACAAGCCCCTATGATTATAACCACATCATTTGGAGAGAAGTAAGTTGATTTGTAAAGGGCCCTGGACACCATACCTTATATTAGAAAAAGCTCTTTTCCTTATATGTGGTTTATTCTATTTGACTGCAAAACTGGACACATTTCCAGAAGCTCTATTAAATGGGTTATTAGTATAGACTGGCATTTTAGGAGCCATCCATAGCCATCACTTCAGTTGCTACTACCTGTCTAGAGCTCATTAGAGGTGAAGTCCTACAGACATCTCCTCTGTTAAATATTCGTCTAAGAAAACTGACTTTTGGCTTGGCTGACACCCCTTTTTACCCCAGTTCACCTAGGCAGCTATTGAATATAATTTAAGAGGTGGTTCTTTACATCTTAACCATTACTGTAGCCACAACACAATGCAGCTGTGTCTTGACTTGCTAAGAATAGCAGAAATCTGTAAACATGTGCATGAAGTTATTGTCTGTAGCTTCCACATCTGCTCTAAGTCTCTCCCATGCTGACACCTTAAGCACGTACCACAGGGTAATTCTTTCCCTTGTTTGTGATTCAAGGCCAAGGCTCACCACTCCTACATGACATTATAGTATGTGTACTGGACTAATGGCGCACCTACCATAGCACTGCTTCTTAGACATGAAACTTCATTCTTCTTCCAAAGCCTTTTTTCACTGGCTTTTTTTTTGATCAGTCACATCTACTTGCTTTGGGGGTTGAAGTAGTCCTCATGTTGCCTACGAAGTGTACTTACTCCAGCTGCAAACCCTTCTGCTTATACCTGTGAGAAGGTTGCTGCTGTAAATCATCTTTATTGGTGAGATTTTTACACAGATTGTGTATGTTGTCCATGCCCACCACTTCTCCCATGGGTTCCATGGATCAGCCACTCATACAGGTCTTCTAAGTAGTGTCTTATGTTTGAACTCTGGTATCGCATCCAAAGCACTACAGGTAGCTGACAGTTTCTTTATCTGCATTTCCTGACCTTGCAAACTGATCTGCTTACCACCATCATTCCTCAGGGGTTGGTACTGGGACCGGTGCAGTTTAACATCTTTGCCAGTGACATGGACAGTGGGATCTAGCACACCCTCAGCAAGTTTGCTGATGGCACCAAGCTGTGTGGTGCTGTTGACACGCTGGAAGGAAGGGATGCCATCCAGAGGGACCTGGACAGGCTGGAGAGGTGGGCCACTGCCAACCTCATGGAATTCAACAAGGTCAAGTGCATGGTCCTGCACATGGGCCAGGGCAATCCCAGCACAAGGACAGGCTGGGTGGAGAATGGCTGGAGAGCAGCCCAGAGAAGGACTTGGGGGTACTGGTGGATGAGAAGCTGAACATGAGTCTGCATTGTGTGCTGGCAGCCCAGAAAGCCAATCGTATTCTGGGCTGTATCATCAGGAAAAGCATGGCCAGCAGATCGAGGAAGGGGATTCTCCCCCTCTGTTCTGCTCTGGTGAGACCCTACCTGGAGTTCTGTGTGCAGTTCTCGGATCCCCAACATCAGAAGGATATTGACTGGTTGGAGCGAGTCCAGAGGAGGCCATGAAGATGCTCTGAGGGCTGCAGCACCTCTCCTATGCGGACAGGCTGAGAGAATTGGGCTTGTTCAGCCTGGAGAAGGCTCTGGGGAGACCTTATAGCATCTTCCAGTGCCTGGGGGGGCTACAAGAAAGCTGTCGGGGGGACTTTTTATAAGGGCCTGTAGTGACAGGAGAAAGGGTAATGTTTAAATTGAAAGCAGGGAGATTTAGATTAGATATCAGGAAAAAATTCTTCCTGGACAGGGTGGTGAGGCACTGGAACAGGGTGGCCAGAGAAGTTGTGGATGCCACAGAAGTCCCCAGAGCCATCTTCTCAGTTATACACAGATGTCAGGAAGTCAGGCAGAGCAGCCACAGCTACCGTGCTTCAAAAACACCACCAGATAACGCAGTTGTATTTTGTATCATTTGGTGGCCTAGATACCACAGGAAAGGCAAGATCTCTGCTCATTCTCCTCAGCTTGCTGAGGATTCAAGCCAACATCCATCAGGCCTCAGACCAGGATAAATTGAGGGGGGAGAAGGGTGAAGTAGCACCCTTCTGCTGAAGCAGTCATGGCACAAACAAAACCACAGCTGATTCAGGAGGAAAAAAATGAACAATCAGGAGGCTGAGGCTTTGCCATTGCAGAGCTGCGCTGGGAGGAGAATCGCTTAACTTGGTCTACGGCCTCCCTGGACTCATTTGCACCAACTCAGTTCCAATCCTCTCTCTTTGAGGCCAAGATACATCATGTGGCTCCTATTCACAGTGACCCCATCACCTCCCTACACCAAAGGCAAACATTTCCCTCCAGCCTCCTAATGGGATTGCCAGAGCCAAACTGCCTCACTGGGGCCACTGAGTACCTTTCTTCCTCTCTTACTCAGGCACCCAGGACTCCCCTATCTTCTTTAAAAACCACCATGTTACTGGGAGCACAAGCTGCTTCCTTCTGCACAGGAAGCCCCAACACTGGCTGTCATGGAACATATTTGACACTAACTCTTGCTGACCCAGACTGGGGCCCAGCACTACTCTCACTTCTCTGGTGCACTGTGGGCAATGCCTCTATATACCTGAGGCTAATCAGCCCAGGTACAGTGCCATGGAGAATAAACCAACATCCTTCTAGCAATGACAGAACTAGGCCTGCATTAGCCATAAAGTTGAAGCCATTAGCTTCAAGCTCCCATCCAGGATGCTCCCACGGTGGATCCAACAAAGCTGGGATTGTACAGAGTAAACAATGAAATAGAAACAGGCCGAAAGCGACAACTGGAGGGAGGTGAAGGTTAGGACAAGATCATCCCTTACTGTTTCCTTCGTGAAACATTTGCGCAACCTCAGTGTTCTCGGCTGCAGTTCTTCCACATGCCTTCAGGCTTACCCAGATCTTAGGAGCTGCAGCCCTTTCCATCCCAGGCCAGATTTCAGGACCTCCCTTCTGAAGTAGCTTGGCTATCCTGTCTCCTCAAATGGACAAGCTACCTCCAGAACTACGATGAGTTGCCAATAAATGGGAATCTCATTTTCTTCAAAAGCTGCAACATCTCATCTGCTTCTGAAAAGAGAAGCAGTGCCTAAACTCTTCACATTTCAACTACGAGGAAATGCTGGGAGGATCATACCCACCAGAACACCCTGAAGCTTAAGTAAATAATGTCCTAAAACCTTGTCCACTCAAAAAGCACTGTGTTGACCCAAACCAAGCTGCACACTGGAGCACAGCAGAAACATACTACATAGAATACTGAGGAGACTGTAAGATTTCCATCCCCTCTGGGCTAAGGGGCACATGTGAAACATCAGGTAGGGCATAAGGCTTAGTGAAGGCAAATGAGTACATGGAGTATTTGAGTCACACTCAATTCTAAATTACATCCTACATCATTGACAGCTACAGAAGAAGTTAGCTTCTGTTGCTGAACAGGAATCCAGTAGTGTGTTGCAATAATTATTTTTTCACGCTTACCTGAGACCTCTAAGCTGAAGTATTCTCAGTGAATCAGGAAAAAGCAGTCAGATTAAGCAGTTTGACAACCTTTACACGTTATTCAGAAGTGAGATACAATTCTGTGAGCCAGGAAAAGTTGCTAGGAAAGGAGTATGTTGTCCAAACATCAGTTCTAACTCAGCCCAAGAACCTGAGATTTGGAGACATTTCTGTCCTATAACTGTGGGTCATGGCTGAGAATTAAACTTCCCCATGTTAAGCCATGAGCACACAAGGCCTAACAAAAAATTGGAAAAAAAAAAAGAAGTGGGACTTTAAGAAGAAAGTTAAATATTGAGTACATGGAGTACATGCCATATGACACCTAGGTAATGTGCATTTTCAGGTGGTTGTGGTCCACATCTGTTCTAACCTTGGGCAACTTCACACACAATTCCACATAGGTGCAGCTACCCAGGAGTGGCTTGAAAGCAAAGGAAACAGTAATTTCACCATTTGCAAAAACAGCACTAATTACCAGATGTTCAAAGCAGAGGAGCAGCGTTTTGTGCAGATGTGAAGAGAGAACACTACCAAAGTTGTGTGGAAGGATGGACACACTGAACACCACTGTCAGTGATTACAGCACCTTGCCATTATGTGCTTACAGCCAAGGACTACACAGATAGCTGCAATCTAATTTGCCAAGTTACTGGGCTGCAGTGATATGGTGTCTAGAGAAAGAGAACAACAGAATAACAGTGAGCAGAAGTCCCTTCATGGAGAGGTGTAGTTAACACTACAAAAATTGTGTGTTGGTCCCTGTCAAAGAGATCTAAACTTTTGACCCTGGAAGACAGCAGATGCCCAAGCACTGGATATATCCAAAGCAGTTTCGGTGAGAGCAGAAAGCTGAGAGCAGGGTCTGCAATATGGAAGCAGTAAATGGAAACCATCTCCACAGGGTCCTTGAACTGACAGTATACAACTGCACTAACACCGCCTGAGGTCTGCAAGTGTGATGCATTTGGCCACATGCTAGTAAGAAAGACTTGGATGTAGGTCCTGCATTACCAGAACTCAGAGCCCTAATTAACAGACTTGAAGGCCTTGAAACTATTTGGACACAGGGACATGACTTTCTCAAGAAAAGTGCAGCTGGAGAGAGTCTAGACAACTAGTAGAAAGGAAATGTATAAGGCTAGGTGAGATAAATCCCATCCTAAGTAGGTGTTTCAAATATTATCATAATTCTGCAAAATCTTCCATGAAGTGTCTTTGCACATCATTTATTTGGCAGTGGTCTGACGTTTGCACTTACTTGTGCAGCTGAGTCCACCTTTCATACTTTGATAGGGCATGATCCACATCATCCAGAGGGACCTGGACAGGCTGGAGAGGTGGGCCACTTCCAACCTCATGAAGTTCAACAAAGCCAAGCACAAGGACAGGCTGGGTGGAGAATGGCTGGAGAGCAGCCCAGAGGAGAAGGACTTGGGGGTGCTGATGGATGAGAAGCTGAACACGAGCTGGCAGTGTGTGCTGGCAGCCCAGAAAGCCAACCGTATCCTGGGCTGTGTCATCAGGAGAAGCATGGCCAAGGTCGAGGGAGGGCATTCTCCCCCTCTACTCAGCTCTTGTGAGACTCCACTTGGAGTGCTGTGTCCAGCTCTGGATCCCCCAACAGCAGAAGGATATCGACCAGTTGGAGTGAGTCCAGAGGAGACCACGAAGATGCTCTGAGGGCTGAAACACCTGTACTATGGAGAAAGGCTGAGAGAACTGGGCTTGTTCATCCTGGAAAAGAGAAAGCTCTGAGGAGACCTTAAAACACCTTCCAGCACCTGAAGGGGGCCTACAAGGAAGCTGGGGGGAGGCTTTTTACAAGGGCCTGTAGTGACAGGACAAGTGGTAATGGGTTTAAACTGAAAGCGCTTAGATTTAGATATCAGGAAGTTCTTCACAGAGAGGATGGTGAAACACTGGGACAGGTTGCCCAGAGAAGCTGTGGGTGCCCCATCCCTGGCTGTCCTGAAGGCCAGGCTGGATGAGGCTTTGAGCAACCTGGTCTAGTGGAGGGTGTCCCTACCCACGGCAGGGGGGGTGGAACTAGATGATCTTTAAGGTCCCTTCCAACTCTAACCATTCTGTGATTCTATGATCATGGCAAGTGGTTTCTTCAGCTCAACAGCACTTCCAGATGCTTGCCAGCAAGCCACCCTGTTGCTATTTTTTTGTTATTTTATGAAGCATGTACTAAACCAGACAATAATTGCATGAGAAACTACAAAAATTGAGTGTATCAGTGCAAGCACAGCCCCATTAATAATACAATTGAAACAAGGCCTGCCTAAATGTCAGCTTTTCTTGCCAATTCATCAGGCAAGACACAAATGTTGAACCTACAACTACAGTGAAAATGTGTCTGCTTTGCGTTTCTTTGAAGCACTGTCATACAACTGAAGATTTCCCAGTACCACATCACCACAGTCTTTAGTTGGCTGGAAATGGGGAAGAACCATGTGTGATAAAGAATTCGGTCAGCTACTCTGCCCCGTGTCTATGTGCATATGTAAGAACGTGATGATGCTGCACACACAGAAGTGCAGGACTGTGAAGCCTGGGCTGCGTTCCTGATACGAATATTTTCATTGGATATTTTACGCATTTCTCAGCCTCTGTAATTGATGTTTTCCAGGGAATTTCTAAACACCATGTTGACTTGATGCCTGTTAGAATCTGGAAGTAAAGGACAGACTCCATGAGCCCTGTAGAAGCTTTGCTAATACAAGCCAACAGACTTCGTAGAGAGGCAACAGCTTTTAGCAGACAAATGGGCAAAGTTTGGAAAAAAAATTGTTTGGATAAGACACATTCCATGACTGATATACACATGTAACTGAAAGGATGCTTTCACTCTCTACTGACCTTCTAAAGGTGACTTCGTGTGGGTTTTTTGGCTATTTATCCAGCTAATGCTGGTAACACCCAGAGCATAAGGTCTACAAGCATGCCAATAGTTCTGTGTACTTTGGGGAAGAATGTCAGCACAAGCATTTCCTACAACTTTCAATATTCCTTCCAAATGAACAAAAACTTGCACTCTCAGAAATTAGATACATTGAAAATTGAAAAAAATCACTGATAAAAGGAGCAAGCTTCAAAACAAACCAGCCCGTGGCATCTAATTCTCTTTTAGTAAACACTTTTGGGAAAAGTAACTCATGGAGTTATCAACACCTTTAAAAAAAATATAAAGTATAAAAATAAATTTAGTCACCTTACTTTATGGAGCCACTTCACGGTTTAAAGACCAGAAGATGAATCCTTAGCACCTTGTTGATCACAGTACCCTCAGCTGAACTTTTTTACAGATACCATACGAGATGTAGTAAGAGGTGAAGATTCATAATAAAAAAGAAACTCATAAACCCCTGTGAAGTTGTTCATCTAGGTTTATGATCCACTAAGATAACAAAACAGTGATAACTCATGCTTTGCAATTGATTTCCACTACACGCAAGACCATAGCAAATATTCTACAAGAAAGCTGGAGTGGGGGGCTTTTTACAAACGCCTGTAGAGACAGGACAAGGGGTAATGGGTTTAAATTGAAACCAGGGAGATTGAGATTGGACATCAGAAAGAAATTCTTCCCAGAGAGGGTGGGGAGGCACTGGGACAGGTTGCTCAGAGAAGCTGTGGATGCCCGATACCTGGAAGTGTTCAAGGCCAGGCTGGATGAGGCTTGGAGCAACCTGGGCTAATGGAGGGTGTCCCTGCCCATGGCAGGGGGGTTGTAACTAGATGATCTTTAAGGTCCCTTCCAACCCAAACCATTCTATGATTCTCAGTTCCTTACAAAGACCCTGAGCTAACAGTAGTTTATTGCAAAGTGGATGCTAGCACTTGACAAAAACACAAGCATCTGGAGAACCGAGAAATGTGTATCTTTCTGCAGATTCACCCCATCCAAAATCACAATCTGACTCGTGAATGCACGAATTCACTCAGAATTCAGAACCCTATGGCAGATTACTGTGGTCCTTCATCTTCAGTACAGAAAGGAAGGTTCAACTAGGGAAGAACATTTTGCTTTTCAAAATGGGCACCAATCAGTTTTGTCAGAAAATAAAGGTTTCACGTAGCAACAACATTTGCAAATTCAGAGATATGGGAAAGGTAGCACTAATTGAGACAGAGGTTCGGGATACAGGGTCCCCCCCCCCCCATGGCACCAAATCCAGATACTTCAAATAGGCTTAGTCCTTGACACCAAGTCTGTGCCCCCTCACAGATTATAAACCGCTGCTACATCAGTCCTCCCCTTTCTCACAACCTGTCAGAAGGACTATCTATGGACATACTCCCCCACAGACTTCACCATCTAATGAGAATGCAACCAGAAGATAATAGACATAAGTCAGGAGGAAAAATGATCTCCAGCCACGAAGGAGGAGGCATAAGAAAACAGTAGAAGCAACAATGCTTGAAGACAGAGTGTGCAAAGACAATACAGCTATAAACAAGTAGGGGCTGCAGTTGTGTTTGTGTGTGTATTTTCTTCAGGAAGAAGTGTGTAATGTCCTCTAGCAGAACAGAAGGTGCAAGGACAGAAGGAAATTGGGACATAGTGCACATGTACAGACATGAGGTCAGAGAGAGTTGAGAACAGAAAAACTCAAAAGTAGAAAAGAGTGTGAACAGAGTCAATGGTTAGATGAGACAGAAATAAACTGTAGAAGAAGGAGGATGAGAAAAGTTGGAAGAAGCAAGTCTAATGCTAAATGGCAAAAGGAGAAGAGGGTAAAAGGACATAAATGTTTAAATAAGACTGCTCTGTGCAATGAAAGGAAGGCTCTATGCGCTGAATTAATAAGAAGGAAAATATTTGGAAAAGCAGCTAAACCAAAGTGATTTTCAGAAGCATAACAATGGCGACTGCAACACCATCTCATCAACCTAGGAGAAATGAAATCAACAGAGGTACACAAAGTGCCTACCTGCATCACGCACAAGTCAAAAGATTAGGTCCTTCAGCTAACTTACTGTCTAGGCAAGTCTGTTTCTATATAAACAAATATGAAAAATTTTTCTAGTTTTATCTTAGAAATATCCAATTCTGATTATTTCTTTCGTTTAAAGTATTTATTAAACAGTATGCTTAGCACACTCTTAATTTCAGCTTTCATTCTAAAACAGGATGCATGGGGTGTAGCATTCATTTTGGAGGGGTGTGATTTGCTGTTACTGATAGGGAAACAGTTGCACCAAATTCTCAAATGCCAGATCAAAAAATATTATTCTTCAAAACAAAACAATAAAACACCCAACAAAGTAGTTTACATAAATTCTATGCTAAGCTACTATTTGTAGAAACCAGCTTCTAGAGGGCTCTGTGCAATTACCAATTATAAATACACATACAGGTAGGAAAACAAAACCCCAAACCTAAAAATCCTCCAGCTATAAGCTTGACTTTCAAAAAGTACCTGCAGTCAAAAAGGTCATTGACCAGCTTCGTAGTAAAGGATTTTGTGTACACTGACACTTCAAATAGCTACACAGATTGTGTAAAAGGATACCAAGCCAAAGGTTAGGTAAGTTTTTGTAAGGCCATCCTAACGGAGATATTATACAGTGACTCATGGCTGAGCCTTTTCAGCAGATACTGTTACAGACTTCATGAATATCTCCATCCTAAAGAGTCCGCAATGGCAGCACTGTGGTCTTCTCGGTCCTCTTCTGATACCTTCTACTTTTCTTACATGCTTGTAGCTTGCTGTGGGGGGACCCCAGGCGTAGGCTGGCGAGGCAAAGTATACATGGCCCCAAGAAACTGGTCTGCAATGCGACCAGCTTCTCTCAGTCCACTCAGTAAAGCACCATGAACAGTTGCAGGATAGTTGCGAATTGTATGTTCTCCCGCAAAAAACAGACGAGGAATAGGCTGAGGGGTGAACAGAGAACACTGTTAAGGCTTGTTCATGTTCTTTCAGATTCTGCAGCAGAGTCTTCTTAGTGTATGTTAAAAGTCTGCTAATCACACCACAGTCTCCATTAACCTGAAAGTGGTGCATATAAAACAGTGTATATTAAAAATATTTTAACCTGTCCTACAAATTACCAAGAAAATC
The DNA here is from genome assembly GCA_027574665.1 of Rhynochetos jubatus. Classification (NCBI taxonomy): domain Eukaryota; kingdom Metazoa; phylum Chordata; class Aves; order Eurypygiformes; family Rhynochetidae; genus Rhynochetos; species Rhynochetos jubatus. Next base: position 816,494 of record CM050672.1, on the reverse strand, counting down.
CTTATACACATCTTTCAATTCACAGGAGGGTTTCATGTCTGTAATGACTGTAATATAAGGAAATATTTTCCAATTATTTCCAAATATCTTTGCTTTGATAAAGACAATAAAGCTCTACTTGAAAAACAATACTTTCAGAACGAGATAAGCAGGAGAGATTAACGTCCCCAGCTATAAACCAAAAAAGCATTTGAATGTTATATCTACAGAGAACTGTTCAACATGTTTAAGAAGAATAATAGTTTCTGATGCTGGGACATGAACTCCAGCACAGTAAGCAAACGAAAACTTCAGCAATTCACTTAAATGAGCAGTTTCTCTGTAAACTGATATCTAAACCAACTATGATAGTGTCATAAAAAGTAGAAGAAAATCAGACTTTAATATATTATACTCTGCAGAGAATAATTTTATCCATAGCTATGTTTATTAATGACTTGTATCACTAGAAAAAGAACCTAAATAAAGTCAAATCTATACATCTTTCTCTGCTAGTGCTTTCAGAACGGCTACTGCTTTCAAAACTTCATCCTCTCAAAGTGAACTGGAAGGGAATTATCTCTCACCTGTGGAGCACCTGGAATGGCTGGCCCTGGAGTAATTGGCTGAGCCATCAGATCATAGTCATTTCCAGAAGATCCAGCTGCCACATAGGAGTATGATCCCCGGGCCCATGGGTCAGCACGCCAGCGAGACACCACAGTCTCTTTAGGCTGAGACAAGATAGAAACTTCAGTTACTGATACAGTGCAAGTTTTACAGTTAATACAATGTGTAAAAGTTGTAAATTCCAAGAAAATAAGACACAAAGTCCTTCAGCTAACATTAATGGTGGAACTCCAAATTTATATTCCATGGAATACACATTAATGTAAATAACCTGGTCTTTGGTGGCAATACCCTAATTCTTTCCAATACAGGACCAGACCCTACTGCACATAGCTTCTCAATTGGTACTCTGACTTTGTAGTCAGCTGTACATGCACACTGTGTACTGTTTGCTCTTTTTCTTCTCCTATTATCAACATAATGACAATGCACACTTCCTACTCTTTTATTTTTGTTTAGCCACAGCTCATCTAAATATCTCTTCTGATTAGACTACGATATAGTCCTATGTAAGTTCTGTAACTCATCTGGACAAACGACTGCAAGAAGGACACTGGCACAAACATCTGTATTTCTCCAATTTATCTGATTTGCCAAGGTAATAGTAATGATGAAAGACATTCCACTGAAAGATGCAACAGCGAGCATCACCAGGACTCAAACCAGTAGCACTCTAAGGCAATATCAGCAGTCAAGAGAAAATGAGGACATCTTCATAACCTTGCACGCATTAACACTGAAAAGCGACGGCTGTGAATCTGAAAATAGCCTGGACGCTGTGAAAATATATAACTAAGTTTTAACAGTAATCACACAACATTGTGACAAAAACCTCACCTCCTCTCCTTGGGCAAGACCTCCCCACAAAGAAAGAGGCCCTATCTAGCATGGGCATTATCTAGAAACTAGCCCAACAGGCACCATACCGTATCATGGCAAGGGAAGTCTCTTGAATCCCAACACCAACAGATCGGAGATGATCTGAGGCTGGCCTCAGCTGGACTACATGTGATGGCTTCTGCTGAGTGTGTGGAAAGGCCAGAGAGGACTGGGTCCATGTTCCAAGGTGTAAGACACCACTGGGAGTTGGATACCACATTTCCCAATATGGTCTGATGACTTAATTGAGAAAATTCCTCACCATCATTTTCAGCACTTTTTAAATCAAAAAGGTAAGAAACTGAGTCCTGGTATACTGACTGCTTCTCAAGAAAGAAGTAACTACACAATTCCCAACTTGTTGGATGGAAACCACTGTGATGACACTATGTTAACATATATCACACTTGATTCAATCACATTAGGAAGTGATATTGTCTTCTGAGAGTTCAGAGAAAGAGCTGTGGATTTATCAGAAAGGCAAGCCCTTCCTTCTCTTGTGTTCTCCAGTCTGAGACACTAAATCAACTGACTGAGCATTTCCAAAATATGAGATTAACTCATTAACTAAAAATCCATGCTTACAAGCTGTGAGGATTTGTCCATCATACAGAAAGCAGTAAAATACTGGGGATGATAAAGCCGTGCTCCACTAGAGCTCTACAACTATTTTACAATAAAAACAATGAAGTGGATCTATTCCTCACATGAAATACCAAGCAAGTGAAAAGACCCATTTGCGCCTGCCCAAGTGCTCAAAGACTGGTATATTAGAACTGCTTCCACACTGCCTGTTAGGAGAACAGGCCAAGTATTCAATTAAGTCACAAACACTGTAGATTGAACAGCTGTAAGACTTTTCAAATCGATGTCCTAAGTACACAAGCTTCTTTTTTTTGAGTAATATTTAAGCATTTTCTAAACCTCCCCTTCTCTACCCATTCCTTTTACACTTATTGTGCCTCAATAACTGTTGGGTAGCTGTACAGGGAACTGATTCACATGATAGATTCCCCTCCTTCAGTTATTTTTCCAGCCAAAGTAGTTTCTTTGTGAAGTTCACTGTTCAAGACCTTTACTGTACTTAAAAGAAGGTGTAGAACATGTCAGGGAGTATTTAACCAGTGCTGTTGCTAGCCACGGACAGCTCTACTGTAACTCCAGAAATGTAAAAGGTAGAAAATTAACTGAAGTATTTGACACTCTGGAAAACCTAGTCTTACTCAATTTGAAACAATCTTCTCAAAACAAACAAAAACTCAACTCCTCAAAAAAGCCCAAGCTCACAAACAACCCCTCCTCCCAAAAAATCCTGAACAACCCAAAGGTGGTACATACACCAAACAGCTCAATACAGCAGCCAAGCTACAGAGAATTGTAGTGCATTCTGAAATACAGAGATGTCACCCAAAGATGCTGTCTGTACAAACCTGTGGCACAGCACTGCTACCAAATATGCCTTTCAGGATGGCAAGGCACCGTCCAACAATGACATCATCACTGATATTTTCCATGATCCCTGCTGCTTCTCCTGCTACCAGTGCCAACAGAATTGGTGCTGGGTGGAGGGGGAAAAGACAACCGAATTATTGAAATTGAACATTTTAATCAGACAAGTTGGACTTGAATAGGCATAGATCTGCAGTTAAGTCATGAGGTTAAAACGTAAACCCAACAAAAGCAGTCCTAAATCTTCCACCATCATGTCAAATTACCAAAAGGAAAATGAATTAATGAATTAATATATTAATATATTGTATGGTACTATTTAGAATTATCAAGAGAACTGATGTATTAAAACCTAAACACACATACTAGGAAGTACAGCATACAAAAGAGAGGAAAGGTTTTCTTTAGTGAAGACAAGTGGTGAAGAGTGTTAATGTGATTATAGGACAGACAAACAAATAGGTACGGTCATTTTACCTCTGACCAGCTATAGTAAGACAAAGTATACATTTTTGGTAGTCACAAATTCAATGAAAATCTTGTGCAGGTATTGAAGAGCTATCAAAACAGCCCAATGGCATTTACAAGAACTGACAAAGACAGGAGCATGGTTACTTAATGAAAACTCTCTCGGTTGTTGTTTCTCCTCCTGGAGAGATTTATGAACTCCTGAATTTAGCACAGGAAATTCTACAGCTAGAAACAGATGTCAAGCATACTGAAATGAGAAATAAATTCCTTGTTAAAAATTTGGCTTTAACTTCTGCACAGGTTTCCAAAATGATTAGTGAATTCCTTATGTCCAGGTATATATGGAGATCTCCTGGTATACATTCCCATCAAGTTACTATTCTATAAAGAAAACTGGCTGAAGTTCCCTTGCACTCTACAAGCTGCAAGACCCAATAATATATTCTGGTTAAAAACAAAAGTCTTTGAAATTCTGAAGAAGTTGGACTAGTAAGGCTGTTATTACTATTAAACCACTCAAGATTCTTCAAAAAACAGGAGCTCTGGGACTTGAAACAGTTCATTAGAGAAAAAAAGACACATGATTACTCCTCTAGTTAAACTCCATTTTCTGAAAGATTAAGTCTAGTCTTTCAGACAACTGAAGGAAGAAAAAAAACAACCCTGGTTTCCTATCATACATAGGCATTGGGATTTTTTTTTTTTTGTCATTTCAATGTTTTTCCTAGTTTGTCATCCTTGACACAATGAGATCCCTGAACTTTTTAGCAATTATTCAGTCAATGTACTTTTTCTTGATGGAACAACAACATATTCAAAATGCATTGCCCAGTGAATTTGTTCATGGTAAATTGTATTCAGACAACCCTAAAATATTTGTATGGAAATCCTGCCCTTCCAGGCATGATACTGTGTTTTGTAAGCATTTATCCAGACCTGAAAATGTTGCTATTCTGTCCCCAGATTAATTCAGAACTGTAACAGAAAACCAGAAGGCTGTAGCAGAACAGTGACTATTTTGCCATGTAAATACCAAAGTGCTGCTCAGAAAAGCTTCTTAGATGATAAGCATGTGTCACTGTTCCACAAAAAATTCTCTTCTAGAGGCAGTGATGTTTACTGAGCCTTGATACCAAACAGCAAGGAGAGAATGTGGTTTAGCCGGAGATCAGCAAGGGACCACAAAGCTATGACAGAGAAAAAGCCTCATCTTTTTCATCATGTTGCTAGGAAATACAGAAGAGCCAGGCCAGAAAACCGGGACTAACCGGAAATGTTACTGGACTTCCAGTAAACACTAAGCATTTCGGCCAGGAGTTCCTCTGTCCTGGGCTGGTGGAGTCTCTCCATCTTAAAGTGTGTCTACATGGCTACAACAATAACCCAACCATATGTCAGAGCAAGAGGCACCAAGTGCACAGGTCAGCTGCTCCTGGACATGCATGGCGTTCCTGAGCCTACAGGTTTCCTAGCAGTCATTACCTGAACTAGACTTAAGCCACTGGAAGGATTCCTGCTGAGCTACAGCAGGTCACCCAACAGCACTAAAAACACGTGCACTCTTTTCATCCCAGTTTCACCGACCTATCTTTAATCACTTCTCAGAGACCAGTTGGTCTCTGCCAAGACAAAACCTTTAAAGAACTTCCACAGAGCTAACGTGCTCCAATAGTTCTGGGTATTTTTTTGTTTTGGAATTCATAACTGTTCTCCAATCTGTTTGGTTTAAGTAGTCTCTGATCAAAATGCTGTGGCTACAGAAATACAGAGTATGACAGAAATAAATAACAGCTTCACAAGTTCAGTCAGGTCTATTTTAACGTTCATGGTGTAATCATGTTAAATGCCACCTAACTACCTATGAGAAATGATAATTGATTTTTTCAATTTCAGCCACCTGGCTCATGCTTTAACACATTTTATACTGCGTTTCTATATGCTCTGCCTATTTTCATGAGAAAGAAGGTTTTGCATCTAGCAGCAAAGCTTTGTATTTTAGATGGTCCTTCCATCTAAACCAAAACCCTAACACTACTTGTTAGGTATGTAATAGAGACATCTCAAAGTAAGCAGATACACGAATAGCCTTGTCATTCAAAGTTCATTACTTGTATTTCTCCAGTCAAGTCTTATCAAATGTTTTAACAATTAAATACCCTAGAAAGGCAACTTCCTTGTGCAGCAATTTTCTCCAGTTGAAAGAAAAACCTGGCCTGCTCATGATAGAGTGAAAGAAAACCCACTGGTACTTTAAAGAGTCATCTGCAAGAAAAATAACTCATTTAACTGTGCTCACTGTATATACACCTTTGCTTTTATTATGATAAATGGCAATGAACAAAACCAGTATGCTTACTGAAAATATCTTCTGACAACCTCTTGTGGCACACAACAGCTGCAGATAAAACAAAATTACTAATTGCAAAGTCCAGCTGCAGAAACAGGCAGAGCATATAGAAACAAAATAGAAATGCAGTATAAAATGTGCTAAAGCATGAGCCAGGTGGCTGAAATTGAAAAAATCAATTATAATTTCTCATTTTCTACAGAGGAGTTCTAAAATTGTCTGCCTGAGACCCATGGTCTAAAGTCATAGCTGCTTTGCTGCTCAAAACAGGAAACAAGGTCATCCATTCAATAAACTGGAGCCATAATAGCCTGGCTTTCCTCTAGGGCATACTGCATCTTAACCACATGGATGGGCCTGCAGCTCATCAAGCTGGAATGGTAATGCTAAGCAGGAGGAACAGAGCTATCACAAGGCCTCTAGCCTGCTCCAATGAAATTTGTTTAAAACTCTGTAAAGGCTGTGCTACATCCCCCTGAGAAATCAAAGCAGGATAACCTACAAGAATTGAACTGTGCTACACTGCCACTTAGGAGAATACACAAGTCAACAGCTCCCTTTACTGCTGAAAAAAATATGTGATTTAGCTTGGTTAGTTCCTAGACACTAAAATTTGAAATTCTGGACAGCAAAGAGACCTGTGTCAGAAAGGACTTGAGGTCACAGATGAATGGGGCTCATGTACAGTTATCAAAGCATCCCAGATGCTTTGATCACAGCCCCTTGATAAAGGTCAGGCTTCAAACTGTCAGTTCAACTTGAAAAACATTCAGGAATCTCAGGTTTTCAAAGCCAATACCATTTGGATGCCAGTCGCATCTGTATGAGAAGTTTACTGAAAGAGGGAAAGTTGTATGAGCTCTTCCCAGCTGGCCACAGAGAAACTCAATTACAAAGACACTTCCTAACTAGGAAACAACTTTTAATTCAGAAACGCTGCAGAGACATATCACCCTGTTCTTGGAGAAGTCAAAACATCCTCCTGACAAAGTAGACACACAATTAAGACAACACTGCTTTTCAGCAAACAGAACACACATTATTTGCTGTATTTCTGAAATACTATACAAACAGGTTAGGTTAGGTTTTTTTCTTAACAGAGTAGAATAAAAATAAAAAAAAGTTAAGATTTCCAGAATACCGGTAGCAACAAAAGTGACTTCAAAAGAAGCAACCAAGATAACACTGAGTAAGTCACAGGACCACTTCCCCAACGTGAAAGACAAAGTAGCCTGTAAAAATGACAAAAATAACCTGGCCAGGGACATCAAGGGCAACACAAAGGGCTTCTGTAGGTACACAGGGGATAAAAGCAAGATGAGGGAAAACATGGGCCCTGTGCAGAAAAAAAGGGGTCAGCTGGTTTCCCAGGATATAGAGAGTGCTGGGGGGCTCTGGGATTTTTTCTGCCTCAGTCTTAACTTGCAAGGGTGCAAGCCATACCCCCGAGTCATGGAAGGCAAGGTCACAGAATGGAGAGCTGTCCATGGTTCGTGAGGATCAGGTTTGGGAGCACTTAAGGAACCTGAAGATGCACAAGTCATAGAATCATAGAATGGTTTAGGTTGGAAGGGACCTTAAAGATCATCTAGTTCCAACCCCTCTGCCATGGGCAGGGACACCTTCCACTAGACCAGGTTGCTCCAAGCCTCATCCAGCCTGGCCTTGGACACTTCCAGGGATGGGGCACCCACAGCTTCTCTGGGCAACCTGTCCCAGTGCCTCACCACCCTCTACGGGAAGAACTTCTTCCTGTTATCTAATCTAAATCTATCCACTTTCAATTTAAACCCATTACCCTTGTCCTATCACTACAGGCACTTGAAAAAGCCCCCTCCCAGCTTTCTTGTAAGCCCCCTTCAGGTACTGGAAGGTGCTATAAGGTCTCCCCAGAGTCTTCTCTTCTCCAGGCTGAGTAAGCCTAATTCTTTCAGCCTTTCTTCATAGGAGAGGTGCTCCAGCCCTCGGAGCATCTCTGTGGCCTCCTCTGGACTCATTCCAACTGGTCGATATCCTTCTTATGTTGAGGGCTCCACAGCTGGACACAGAACTCCAGCTGCGGTCTCACGAGAGCAGAGCAGAGGGGGAGAATCCCCTCCCTCGACCTGCTGGCCATGCTTCTCCTGATACAGCCCAGGATACAGTTGGCTTTCTGGGCTGCCAGTGCACACAGCCTGCTCATGTTCAGCTTTTCATCCCCCAGTACCCCCAAGTCCTTCTCCTCTGGGCTGCTCTCCAGCCATTCTCCACCCAGCCTGTACTTATGCTTGGACCATGCAACAAGAACTAGCAGATAAGCTTGCTAAACCTCTATCCATCATATTCGAGAACTCGTGGCAGGCTGGTGAAGTTCACACTGATTGATAAAGGGGAAACATAACACCCATCCGCAAAAAGTTAAAAAAGGAGGATCTGGGGAGCTACAGATCAGTCAGTCTCACCTCTGTGCCTGGCAAGGTCATGGAACAGATCGTCCTGGAAACTACTCTAAGGCACGTGGAAAATGAGGAGGTGACTGGTGACAGCAAACATGGCTTCACCAAGGGCAGATTGTGCCTGACTAATCTGGAGGCCTTCTATGACAGGGTTATGGTGTTGGTGGATAAGGGAAGAGCAATCGAAGGCATCTACCTGGACTTGTGCAGAGGGTTTGACACTGTCTCGAATGACATCCTTGTCTCTAAATTGGAGAGACATGGATTTGACGGATGCACCACTTGGTGGATAATGAACTGGCTGGATGGTCGGGACTCAGAGAGTTGTGGTCAACAGCTCAATGTCTGAATGGAGACCAGTGATGAGGGGCGTTCCCCAGGGGTCAGTGTTGGGACCGGTGCTGTTCAACATCTTTGCCAGTGACATGGACAGTGGGATTGAGTGCACCCTCAGCAAGTTTGCTGACGATAGAAAGCTGTGTGGTACGGTCAACATGCTGGAGGGAAGGGATGCCATCCAGAGGGACCTGGACAGGCTGGAGAGGTGGGCCTCTACCAACCTCATGGAGTTCAACAAGGCCAAGTGCAAGGTCCTGCACATGGGTCAGGGAAATCCCAGAGCAAGGACAGGCTGGGCAGAGAATGGCTGGAGCGCAGCCCTGAGGAGGACTTGGGTCTAATGGTGGATGAAAAGCTGGATGTGCACTGGCAATGTGTGCAGGCAGCCCAGAAAGCCAACGGTGCCCTGGGCTGTATCCAGAGCAAAGTGGCCAGCAGTTCGAGGGAGGTGATTCTCCCCCTCTACTTTATAGCAGCCTTCCAGTATCTGAAGGGGGCCTACAAGGAAGCTGGGGGTGGGGGCTTTTTACAAAGGTAGGTAGTGACAGGATAAAGGGCAACGGGTTTAAATTGAAACAGGGTAGATTTAGATTGGACATCACAAAGAAATTCTTCCCAAAGAGGATGGCACTGGAACATGTTGCCCAGAGCAGCTGTGGATGCCCCCTCCCTGAAAATGTTGAAGGCCAAGCTGGATGAGGCTTTGAGCAACCTGGTCTAGTGGAAGGTGTCCCTGCCCATGGCTGGGGAACTGGAACTAGATGATCTAAAGATCATCCAAGGTCCCTTCCAACCCAAACCATTCTAGCATTCTATGATAAAAATGCAGGTGTTACACTAGTTAGGTAGTAATGCAATTTAACAGATAGCCAGGAATTCAGCATTAGTAAACACATACTCATCCATTTTCTGGCCTAATTTACTACAGAGTTGTTTTCAAGACACTGATCCTCTCTGCCTCCATTTGTTTTCCTACAAATACCATCTTCTTATCACATCCATATGTGAACAGTAACAATATCTTAAAAAGTGCTCTTTTCTCTATGTAAAACTCAACAAATAAGACACTGGAAAAGAAGAAATGCACCACAGCTACCTTTGTACAGGTTCCAAAACAGGAAAAGTTCTCCTCTGCTTGCAGTAGTGCTACCAACGTGACCAAACAAATTGACACTTGGATCCCAGAAAACACGATCAAAACACAACACAACCTAGAAACAAAAAGAATCAAGAGTTAGGAAGAGCACACAGAAAAAATAAAAATAAAGACAATTATACTCATTGATATTCATCACTGGAAAGGACAGGAAAGGAAAATGTAGTCAATGTATGTGTATATATACTGTATGTACATAATACATAGAGGCGTATAACTTAAGTGCCTTCCATAGATTAGTATGCTCTCATAGCAAATTTGCTGGTTAACGAGCTACAACAGACATATTAAATCGACCTACTTCTGAAATGTAACTATTTACAAGTTATGTGGGAAATAGAGAGAAGGTCCTTAGATTTTCTCAGATAATTTTCAACATTCAAATCTAGTAAAACAGCAGTGGAAAAAACGTTTGTTCTTCTTCTCATCCACCATACATATTTCATATACTGTTCAGATTCTACCTATTGCAACCCCTGGTCCGTTGCAATTCCCTCAATGACCAAGTCACCTTGTTAAGGTTGCCAAATCCCATGCGCTGCACTGCAGAAGTTTTCCACTCAGGAAGAGGTGGCACAAACTGTACTGCTGGAGGCTGCTGTTTCAATACTCCCAAGGGAAGAGTACACAGCACAGCATCACATTTGTAAATGAAAGTCTGGCTAGTAGATCGGGTATTTACAGCTATCACTTCACAGCCTGGAAAGGAGAGAAAAAAACCAGTCATTTAATAGGCTAGGAGGCAAGAGCATTGGATTAAAAATTAAAGAAACTGTCATAAAAACATAACCACATCAGAAAACATTCTGTTTACGGAGACAGCTTTACACTAACAACTACTTAGCTTTGTAGGCAAGTGAATGTTACTGGCCACGTAGGTCAACTCCAGAAAACGTAATTTACACATCGTCTGAAAACAGCCATGCTGGGACAAGCCTAAAGGTTCATCCAGGCCAGTAAATTATATTTAAATATATGCATAAATGAATAGCAAGTAGAGTGCGAGCATTGAGTTGCTCTCCCAGTTGACAGTTTCCCAAGCCCAATGTTTTGAAGAACAACGAAAAGATATATTCTTTACATTTGTTTGAGTCCATATTACATTCATTTATACTTCTAATACCAGATCCTGTGGAACCAAGTCTTAAGCAGTCCAAGACCTCTTACTTCAAACAGTGCAATCAATGAAGTAAAGAAACAGAAGCATAAATGTGAACTTGTGAATCAGTAAATACAGCTGAAAAAGATGGTGTCAAACCAGCCACAGAAATAAGCAATAAGCATTAAAGATTAATAAGTCTCTAACAGCTTCCTACACAATTAATCACAACAAGAAATGTGGCTGGTTAGCCCAAAATGTATAATGACGGGGATTTTATGAGATCAATCTTCACATCTTCTTCCAGAAGCAATGACATTAATTTCTATGATCATATTCCCTCAGAGTAGTTTTCTGGAGAAGGGCGGCTTCATTTACCTGATGCTGTATAGCGAACCTGTCGAACTGCTGTGTTTAATTTAATATCCAACCCTTCTGCCAAGGCTACAGGCACACAGGAATATCCATTCCTCACAGTCAAATGACTGCCTGTGAATTCAAAGTCATCATCCTAAAATGAAGATGCATAAAAAACATTCATTTATAATGAAATCACATAATTCAACAGAAAATAATGACCAATGGTAAAATTCTTTTCAAATAATTTTTTTCAAAGAGTGAGTCTCAGACAAATTTGAAATCCTTTCTGTTTATTAGTCAAGTAATAAGGTGAACTTATGACCTTTCAGTACATAGTATTATTAGAGGTTATTTTGACACTAATAAAAAGCTGTCTGGAATTTCATCAGCAAATAATAATCATGTAAGAGCTCAGTATCTGTATAAAAGCAGATAGCACTGAAATATTAACACTGAGAAGCTTCCATGAGAATGAAATAAATATAACTTCAGTTTTCAGTGTACTGCTGAATGGTTACATGAAGCAGCTACCTGGTCCCAGTGCTTCAGTGAAAGCGTAGACAGCGGTGTAGCATTAGCAAATTCTAGGTTTGCAAAATGCCAGTCAAGTATTTGCCTGTCTCTTGATGACAGATAAACATCACTAGAAAACACAAACACAATACAAAGACATTCAGTTTGCTACGGTAGAATGTTGCAAATGCATTGTTTTTGAAAATTTATTCATAAACTTGTTTGTTTGAATCTCTCCTTAGTGGAGAAATAAAAAAAAAAATCAAAAGAACACATGCAGATCCTGCTTCAAATATTCAGACTCCTTCATGAATGCTGAATATCAAAACCAGCAAATTCACATTTTCAAAGTATAGTACATGTAAATTCTAAGTGAAGTTAGAAACCTAACTTTAGAAATAACAAGTTACATAAATAATGGCTTAAGTAGCATGTATAAAGACGATGACTAAAACGTAGTTTAATCACAGAGCACAAAATAATAGTATTTCGCCACAACAAGCAGGATTGGTATGCTATCATTATTGATGGGGATTTCAAATCTCCAAGGCTTCCTGGAATCAGGCACTCGTTACAGTAAGGATTTCTACTGAAATGCATCCTAGCTAAGAAACACCTTTTATATCTGAGTCACCTCTAAAACCAAGGAAAACAAGTTCTAAAGCTGAAGGAGCTCAAATTTTGTGTTTGTACCTTCCTAACGCCTTAAGTTACCATAATTACAATAAAGCATACTACAGCATTTTTGAAACTCAGTGAAAAGTATTAAAAAATCTGTTTCCTGAATTTCTTTTAATGGTTTGTATCTTTACCTTGGTGGGTTGGCTTCAAGTTCCTGTAACTTCTCTTCCAGCTTTCCTTGTGTTTCTGCCAATTCATCATACTCCTAATGAGATTAAATGCTAACATTAAAAACAGTTTACATGTAAAACAACACAAAAAACATCATGTACCATCAGACTAGACCTAATCTCAAAAGAAATCAGTGGAAGATTCATGGTTTTAGTGGAATCTAAATCAGGTTCTTTACTTTTTCAACATTTAATCCAGCCTATTTTGCTCTTCTGCTGTTGAAATATACAGGAGTCTATGCCACACTGCAGAAAAGATTAGTATGCTAGTATTTCAGGAATTTAAACACTCAGATCTGAAGAACATGCAGGTCCATTACAGTCCTGGTATTTTAAGGGTTCCTATGGTACTGAGAGCTTTTTCATGTTGCACAAAATGTTATTTCTGTTTTTCTTTCTGGAAAGATTATAATATTGAGTGTAGAGATTTCCAAAGCATGCAAAAGGCAAAGACATGATCCAACTGCAGTGTAATTTGGAGTGTCCAGTAAGAGCTATAAGAGCACAAAGCTATTAATTGTTGACAAAACAGAAGAGTTACTACTAATGTATACACAAACACATACAGCTTAAAATAAAGCTACCTATCTTCTGTTGAACAAACAGCCGAAATATGATCCTTGGTTCTCTCTCACTTGAGTTAGCAAGGTGTCTTTCACTATCATACTCAGAACAGTTTTTAAGGTTTCCTTTTTAAGGTGTATTTCTACATCATGATATGCAAAGAGGGGAGGACCAACACTGCTTATCAAGATATAGCACTGTAAATTATAATCTTTGCATAGAAAGAAGTCTTTTATTCAGAAAACAACTTTTTTTATCTTAGAGAAAGAGCATCTCTCTTCAAATACAGATTTTATTTCCAGGCTATTCTAAGAACCAGTAGTACTAAAGACCTAGTCTGACCTAAAATTTAGCTTCAAAACATTAAATGCTGTCTGACATGAGCCAGCACAGACTGTTACCTAAAACTGAACCTTCAACATGTTAATGCTCTCTATCATGAGCCAAGAAACACAGGTACCTAACAGGTCTGCATTGAGTACCTTTATCAATATTACAACACAGAGTTACCATCAATCACAGTTTCTTCAGAGTGTGGGATAGGAGTAAGTGATGTGGAAACTTTTATATTGGCTAATTTTATCTGGCTGCCAAAGTCCTCAGAAACCACTGACTTAGTGCTGTATGTATATCATGCTTCACCTTGCAAAGTGCAGTCAGGTCTCTATGTTTGCTTTTCACAAGGAACTCTGCTGTAATATCCCGAGGTGGCTTCACTTCTGATGCTTCCTTATACTGTTGATGAAGTTCTTTAATCTTCTCTTTTAAATTCACCATCTTTTTCAGGTGGAGTAGGAAGAAAGAAAGGGGGGCGAGGGGGAATACGAGGGAAGATAGATCGCATGCAAGTTACTGCATAAAATAGATATTCATCTCAAACTATGCCATAATACCAAAGAGATGTCCTGATTTTGGCAGATGTTACTTATATGCAATTCTACCTCCAAAAACCGCAATAAATACCACCAACCCCTACACAATATGGCTTAAACCCCGCATCACTGATTTCTTACAAAATACGTTGCAAATAATAATATGAGAGCTGTCCTTCCATGGAGAAGTAGATGTCATCCACAACAACCAAAAACATTGCAAGTAGGCCTAAAACACTGTTTCTACGTTACAAATCAGATTTGTGGTAAAGAAAGTAAACATTTTAAAATAAGGTGCCTAAAGCCTCCATAATTATCAACATCTCTAAAGGAAGCTATGGCACACATATGTCTGTCCTCTCCCTTTCTTCTCCCATACTTTTTACAGTCTTCTGCCTAATCACTTATGTGCTCCTTCTCAAAAATGGAAACTCTTCAGTCATAACAGTGCTTCTAGACAGGCCTTAATTGAACACATACGTTTAAGACCAGCACTAATGACAACTTTTTTGATTCTGAGGAACACAATACTCTCGTTCTAAGTGTCATCATCTGACCTTGTTAAGAAGATCTTTCAATTCCTCCTGTGTTTTCACAATTTTTTTCCAGTGTTCAATCTGTTCATCCTTCACATGCTTCTCCTGCAGTCTGGGAAAGGTGAGAAGCAAGAATCAGTTCAGCATAAAATCCCTGCATTACTGAGAAAACTCATCATCACAATGTAATTAGTGTAATGCAATAAAAGCATATTTCATGGGATATTCTAGTAAATACTGGCATGGCAATTAGAAAATTAATACAAGTTTCTGTGAAAAAGGAGTATTTGACTAGCTGAAACATGAGTCTGAAGTTATCTACTATTATTAAAAGGCACTTTACAAATGCCATTAGCCTTCAAGTTGTGAAAGTGGGCTGTATGTACACCAATGCACACTACGTCAGTTATCCACCATCAGTTACTGTTGTGATTTTCAGGAAGTTTTCAACAAAAGATGTTTGCTTCTCTAACCATCTATCATATTTTGTTTCAATAATCAAGAAACACAAGTACAAACGAGAACTCAGCAGAGATCAAACAGCTGTATTGAGTGGGTAATGCTTACTCTAGAAGCATCACAATAGTTTCAGTTGAAAAATCCCCCCCAAAATATGAAAGTCTAGCACAAAGAGAAAAGTCACTTACTGTATGACAACCTCTAGAGCCTGACCTAGGGAGACAGGCTTATTATTGAGAACATTAAAATCCAGCTGGTGACTGAGATAGGAGGTGGCTTCCAGCAGACGATTAAATTCTTGCTCCACCATTTCATCTTTCTCTTTTGGAACCTAGGAATCAAAAGAACAAACGTTCTTCTTAATAACGTATTCACAAATGAAAAAGAAAAAAAAACATACAGATCACCAAAGCTCAAAGCCTCAGGGACAAGACATTCAAATAGCAGAGAAAGTTTTAAAAGAAGCCACAGCAATGACACCAATTACCTCCTCTAGTGCAGCCTAAATTCAGATACTCAAAATGTTACCATTCACCAAATCAGAGGAATGAGAAAAGCAGGGTGCAGATAAATTCTTAAGAGCAGAGCTAAAAAAGAAAAGGTAACACATGCCCTAAAATAGAGTGACACTTCAAGAGTACAACGAAAATGTAGCTGAGAATAGCCCTTGTAAAAGAAATGCAATACCCATAGCTCCCAAACAGTCAAACACCAAGCTCTGTATAACACATTCACTTTGCCAGTATGTCTGACCAAGAAGCTACAAGAAGAGCTGGTCAATCACAATGACAACTGACTTCTTCTGCATGCCAAAAGCAAATCAATTTATGGGCACACAAAAATTTCCTTACTGGAAGGCATGTTTATCAAAGTTCCAAAAGCTTGCCAATGGGACAAAAGACCACTCATGTTGAACTTCATGAGGTTGGCAGAGGCCCCCCTCTCCAGCCTGTCCAGGTCCCACTGGATGGCATCCCTTCCTTCCAGCCTGTCGACCACACCACACAGCTTGGTGTTGTCAGCAAACGCTGAGGGTGCACTCAATCCCACAGTCCATGTTGCTGACAAAGATGCCGAAAAGCTGGCATTCCTCAGGGATCAGTATTGGCACTGGAGAAGTCAGCCAGAGGTGAAACTGAGATGTTGGATGTAAGAGGGCAAAGAAGGGCTTTTTGCATACACAGCAGTAGCAAAAAAGCCAGGACAAGGCAGACT
Source organism: Rhynochetos jubatus (assembly GCA_027574665.1). Lineage (NCBI taxonomy): Eukaryota > Metazoa > Chordata > Aves > Eurypygiformes > Rhynochetidae > Rhynochetos > Rhynochetos jubatus. Next base: position 800,340 of record CM050672.1, on the reverse strand, counting down.
GCAGACCTGCTGCTGAACCTAGTGTTAATGGATATGCAAAAGGCTAAAGCACTCAGTTCCTCTTTGCCTTAAACTTTATGGATGAGGTCTGCTCCCAAGCCTCCCCAATCTCTTCTCCTCTCAGTGTAATCTCAATAAGTTGTGGGAATGGGCTGACAAAAACCTCATGAATTTCAATGGCAAAGTGTTAACATTGTGATAGAATACCCCAATGTGTCAGCACAGGCTAAGGACTGACTGTTGGGTGTCAGCTCTGAAGAACAGGATGAGAGGATCCTGATGGACAACAAACTGAAGATGGTATTACAAAATGCACACTTCCCAGCAATGTGAAGTTAAGATGAAGGGAAATCATATTTTTATATTCATATTGCCTACCTTATCACAGCTGACATCAATGCATCATTCATCAGCTTAAGCAACTGTCTAGGCAGAAGAACTTCCCAAAGACTATTTAGAGCTCCTAAATTGGTAATTTTTTTGGAAGAAACCAACTCACCACAAATAAAGGATCTGAAACTTGAAATCATTAAGAGCCCATTTTATATGCAGAGAATTTGATTCCATCTTCACTTCTTCAGAGAGAAGTCTTAATTGTGTCAAAGAATAAAATAATAGTTAGACTTTAGAGGAGTGGTAATTGAAGGTATAAAACTGCTCAACCTTGGGTCATCATACAGTTGTGAACAGCAAGAGATTTATGCCTTCACTACAGAGCTTAACAATGAGGATGTACTCTCAGTGTGTAACTCGTGTTTTACTCTTCAGTAAAATGCAGATAGTGGAGAAAAAGACACACACAGACTTGCATGAATGGTTAACCATTGAGAAGATATTTGTGTTGATGTGGAAAGCTGCCAAGAGTGTAGCCAAGGTATGAAGGACATCTGATTATCACTACTCCATAGACTTCTAGATGTATTACCTGCTTTAGATATCTGAATTATTACCTGATGTAGATTGTTTTTCAAGAAAATCTAATACTTCCTAGGATGGCTGGGGAATTGGCTAATTTAAAAGCTACAACTCGCCTCGTGTAAAGTGCCATGAAGTTTGCCAAAATGTCAGAGGTAGAGGTGGAACATTAGTGCTCTTCTCTTTGAGATAAGAAAGGCTGTGCTCTTGGCTATAACTGTTGGACACAAATTGAGATGATTTTAAGGAGCAATGAATGGACTTGGGCTCAGGGATAAGCTGAAAGGAGAATGTAATGAGATGCTAACAAGTTAGTAGACTCTATTGGCAGGGCAAGAAAAGTTTTTGCTCCCAAAAAATGTACTTAGAGAAGTCACTTGCCCAATATTCATTAGTAGCCCAATGTGAACACATCTTTGGAAGGAGCATATCCTGTAGAAGGTGATATCAGCTTAAACTAAAATTATTTTTCACTCTTTATAAAGCAGTATCTTGAGAGTGTCCCTGCAATAACTGCAGCAGAAAGAAATACAACATAAGTAGCCTGACACCTGTTCAGGATGAGCTTTATACAGTGGGATGAAAATCAAAGTACTAAACCTTGAAAACGTTGCCGAAATAGATAATCAGCATTTAATTTTTAGCAGTGCCAATAATCAGTATCACAATTTTTCCTTTAAGAAAGGAAAGGATTAGTAAAATAACTGTGCTGCTGTAAGTAGCATCACAGAGTGTATTTTAAAGAAGAAAGTCAAAATGAGCAGTACATATCAAAAGAGTTTTCAAGCTACAACCACACCACATCTCAGCAAGCAAATTCAAATTTTCTTTCTAGAGCTTCCATTTTCATTTACTTTTATATTTTTACTTTACTTTACCTCTTTATCATATGAAGTGACAACCTTTAACAGTTTGGATGGTCACGATCTACAGGCAATAGAGAGAGATGATCACAGATAGTGAATGTCACATAATCAAGATTATATTGGCATTTGTGGTATCTGGGTAGTAGAAGACTGAAATATCAGTCATCATTACTCACACCACGTCTCTTCCTAATTATCAGTGACATGGATGATGGGATCTAGTTCACCCTCAGCAAGTTTGCTGACAACCACCAAGCTGTGTGGTGCGGTTGACACGCTGGAGGGAAGGGATTGCCATCCAGAGGGACCTGGACAGGCTGGAGAGGTGGGCCACTTCCAACCTCATGAAGTTCAACAAGGCCAAGTGCAAGGTCCTGCGCATGGGTCAGGACAATACCAAGCACAAGCACAGGCTGGACGAAGAATGGCTGGAGACCAGCCCTGAAGAGAAGGACTTGGGCATACTGGGGGACAAAAAGTTGAACATGAGCCAGCTGTGTGCGCTGGCAGCCCCGAAAGCCAATCGTATCCTGGGCTGTATCAGAAGTGTGGCCAGCAGGTCGAGGGAGGGGATTCTCCCCCTCTGCTCTGCTCTCATGAGACCCCAGCTGGAGTACTGCATTCAGCTGTGGAGCCTTCAACATAAGAAAGATATAGACCAGTTGGAGCAAGTCCAGAGGAGGGCCACAGAGATGATCAGAGGGCTGAAACACCTCTCCTGTGAAGAAAGGTTGAGAGAATTGGGTGTGTTCAGCCTGGAGAAGAGAAGGCTCTGGGGAGACCTTATAGCACCTTCCAGTACCTGAAGGGGGCCTACAAGGAAGCTGCGGGTGGGGGCTTTTTACAAGGACCTGTAGTGACAGGACAAGGGGTAACAGGTTTAAACTGAAAGCGCTTAGATTTAGATTAGATATCAGGAAGAAGTTTTTCATGGAGAGGCTGGTGAGGCACTGCGACAGGTTGCTCAGAGAAGCTGTGGATGCCCCATCCCTGGAAGTGTTCAAGGCCAGGCTGGATGAGGCTTTGGGCAACCTGGTCTGGTGGAAGGTGTCCCTGCCCATGGCAGAGGGGTTGGAACTAGATGATCTTTAAGGTCCCTTCCAACCCAAACCATTCTATAATTCTATGTTTATCTATCATAGTTAAAATGGCTTCAAATTCAGTAATTTAGTCAAATGTTCCAGAAGCTATACATGACAGACATGCTATGAAACAAGCAGTGCACAGAAGCCATTGTATTTATTTATTTATAAACAAAAGAACACCATTCTGGTTCATTACATAGTTCCCAAGGCAATATTTAACACAAGGAAGTGACAAAATTCAGTCTGGAATATATCTAGTTCTACATATCAAACTTTGTTTACAACACGTAAAGTGACAAATTTTGTGACATGCCTTCTTAAAATATGGCTAGTGTTACCTTCTTCTCATTACACTAATAAATGCACACATCTAAACACAAGGACCTGATATTTCCTGCCCCACCAGGTTAGCCAAAGGTGCAGTAAAACCTTTCCTGTGCTGCAGGATTCCTTCCTACCCCCGTGCTTGGCAGCACACAGCCACACTGCCAGTTTCAGTGCTGACTGGCTCTCCTGGGATAAGCAGCATTGAAATGCAGTACAGGAAACACAACAGAATAATTGGAAGGAATATTCCTTTTCAGATAAAGGCTCCACTTCCACTGTCTTCTTCCGTAAGTTCCTGTCTGACGAGCAAGAGAAATTCCTGTACAGGAGCTGCATGTGCCTGAGGGGCTTAGCTGGATATAAGTGATCTAGTTGATGCGTACTGTGAACAGAGAGGGCCGTGTGATCCAGCTGCAAGCATCACAGTGCCTACTGAGACAGTAAAAGCATAACCCAAAGTAGCTGAACTGTATTATTGAGTGGTGTTAACAGAGGGAGTCTCTTCAAAATACACAGGGATACATCTCCTCCATTGTGAAGCATTGCTGGGGCAGACACTGAAAACAGCTGGGAGAAGAACACAGCAGTGCAGAGGCAAACCTGCTACATGCAGGACAGGCTTCAAAACATGACAGCAGGCTGCACATGGGTCCTGCACATGGGTCAGGGCAATCCCAAACACAAGTACAGGTTGGGTGGAGAATGGTTTGAAAGCAGCCCTGAGAAAAAGGACTTGGGGGTGCTGGTGGGCAAAAAGATGGCTATGAGCCAGCTGTGTGCACTGGCAGCCCAGAAAGCTGCCCCACCTGGAGTACTGTGTCTGGCTCTGGGGCCCCCAACATCAGAAGGATATTGACTGGCTGGAGTGAGTCCAGAGGAGACCATGAAGATGAGAGGGCTGGAACACCTCTGCTTTGGAGAAAGGCTGAGTGAATTGGGCTTGTCCAGCCTGGAGAAGAGAAGGCTCCAGGGAGACCTTACAGCACCTTCCAGTACCTGAAGGGGGCTTACAAGAAAGCTGGGGGGGGCTTTTTACAAGGGCCTGTGGTGACAGGACAAGGGGTAATGGGTTTAAACTGAAAGCAGGGAGATTTAGATTAGATATCAGGAAGAAGTTCTTCCTGTGGAAGGTGGGGGAAGCACTGGGACAGGCTGCCCAGAGAAGCTGTGGATGCCCGATCCCTGGCTGTCTTCAAGGCCAGGCTGGATGAGGCTTGGAGCAACCTGGTCTGGTGGAGGGTGTCCCTCCCCATGGCAGGGGGGGTGGAACTAGATGATCTTTAAGGTCCCTTCCACCCCCAAAACATTCTATGATAATTAAGTTTGTGAATCCCAATTCTATAATATTATTGCTGATCTAATGGATGCATCAACCAGGTGGCATTCATTAGTCAATTGTTTAAAAAGCAACAAGTAAGTAGAATAGCCAGAATGAGTTTATTTCAGGGAAAAGAAGCAGCAGCAACAACATCAAAAGCTAGAGTGCCAGCACAGAAGACAATTGTTTCAGAAGAGGAGTGAAACAGACAGCTGTCTAAGGAAAAACAGTAATGAATTTGGGAAGAACAAACAGGAACTTAGCTTCCACAAAACCTCTGAAATTCAAAGTTAAAAACTCACATGGAAAGAACATATTTTAGAATAATAGGTGTAGATACACTAGAATATTACTACACTGCCTAAAAATAGACACACGCTTTCATTACTCTCTCGTCCTGTAAGCAATCTCCTGCTAGCCCAATAGCCAATACAAATACACTCGAGATACAGTTTGTTTTTAAAGGTTCATGAAAACAGTATCAGACTTACAGCTTGTCCATTTGCTTCATAAAGTGGGCATTTTTGTTTTATCTTAGCCAATTCCATATTCACTTGTTTGCTGACCACAGCCATTGGATTTCCTCCTGGAAAACATTTTGTATAGTTATCAGATTACTCCTGCAAAGTTTGTCTGCAGTTAAATACAAATTCCACAGTTTAAGATATTGCAGAGATTAAAAAACAAACTCCAGCGCACAATGCATTCCAGTAATGCACTGACCAGCAGTATAACACTGCAAAAGGTCTACACAGAAATTCTTGCAACAAGGTTATAAAAAAACCCCCTGCCAACCAAAATTTAAAGGACACTAAGTAAAAAGAGCTGATGATAGAAGCACAGTCCCAGGGCAGCAGCAACCTTAGTACGATTCAGAGTTTATAGCTATAAACACATCTTCAAAACATTTGCAAGCAGAGTGTTTGAAAAGCCAGGGAAAGCTCCCACAGCTGCTCAGTAACTTCAGGAGCTTTTGAAAGTGTGATGACATGTAGATCAAACCCAAAGAATTCAGTCCCTAAAAACAGCTGAACTCCAACAAGTTGGAGTACGCCAATTGTACCTGGAAGATGTGTAACTAAACGTATTAGAAAACGATCTAGGAGATTCCACATAGAAACATGAGAGATGCAGAATGCATCAGCTTTAAGCACCCAGAATCACTAAACATCAAACTCTAAGCCATCTCTTTCACTACGAGAATCTTTCTTTCTCCATAGATATGCTGCCTCATTCAAAGCTAAGGGTAGATTCTTTTGCAAAGGGAACAACACCCATGATGAATTAAATATAAAAATATTACAGTCTTTCACTAGGCAATCTTAGTTAAACCTGTTTTACCAGAGCTGTGCAAACTCAATACTCTTTGTCTGGAAACAGTTTCTGTATGCAATTTAATAAAGACTAACCATAAGACAGAAACCAAGTTTTGACAGTGAGTAAAACTGAGTTGGGTTTTATTACAGGTTTTATAATATTTTATCATTCTACTGCATTACTGAAGAGTACTGCACACTAAACACCTGCCCATCTTCTTAGTGGCATAACCAGTATCAATAACTGATGCCATCCCATAAACCAGCATTAAATAGAAAAAAATATGGCTTGCTTGCCATTATTTTTACAACTATTTTTGAAGTAATTTAGAGAAAAAAGTTTTGGGGTTTAAATTCTTACTTTAAGAAGGGCTTCCTCTTTAGAACGGCTCTGCTCATCATTCCCTCTCGTCCATTTTTTTCCCCCATGTAAATTCAAACGACATATTCCATCTCTTTGGGATCTTTCCCATCTTACAACTTTGCTATTTAGTTGTTCCTACCTACTTTGTTCTTAGCTACTCAACTATTCCCCTCACTACATTCCCACTTTCCATGTTCAGTGTGAGCTTATACTGTGGCAGATCCAAGAGAGCAACTAAGAGTTACCAAGAAATTCAGTCCATGGACCTAAGCTCAGAGGCCACTGGCAGCTGCACAAAGCAGCTTAAGAGAGCAAGTGCAGTGAACCCAGTGCAGATACCTCCTTAAAGGAATTGGGCAAAGGAACATACACACAAAAGGACAGCATACAAAGGAAGCAGATAAGAATTCCATTCACTGATGAAAAATGCTAGCTACCAGAGGCTGAAGGGGAACACCTGCTTTTTAATTATTAAAAAATACCCAATTATTTTGGTCATGAAAGGAAATGGCATAAGGCTTCAGATTTATAATACCCCGTCCCACAACTTCCCTCCTTGTTCCTTTTTATTTTGAAAAACTCACCAAGTCCTGTTACCACCATTGCTCCAAGATCAGCAACATAGTTCCCTTTCCGAAAGGTAGCAACTCTTCCTCCTACTCGGTCCTTTTGAAAGCACAATATATTAAACCTCCGGTAACATCTGGCAATACATCTTACTTAAATATCATCACTGAAACTTCTACAGAACATGGTATAAGTATTCTCTTATCCAAAGGCCCAATAAATAGAATGTACACTTTCCCAAGAACCTGTGCAAACAAACACCTAATCTCAGTTAATTTGCCTAAGTTAAAGAACAAAATGTTTGAGTTGCATTGAAGAAAAAAAGAAAAAAGTGCTTAAACTGATTTGGAGATTTAACTATACCTATAGTAGGATCTACTGTGATTCTAAAACCAACCCTTCATTGCCCATGGATAGATTAAGTTACACACTGTACTTCCTCCTCCCACTTCCTCCCACAAAATCCAATAGCTACATAGGAAATGATTCAGCTATGCTTGAGAAAACTAAATTTTAGGGTTTCAATAATAAATTATTTGATTCTTCTGCCAATTATGCCTACCTAATCTCTGCAGAAGAGCCAGCTATCAATTAAGAAGACAACCACAAATCAACAGCCCATTTCAGAAGCTGGAAAAATAAGTTTTGATTCCTGACACATACTACTGACTTAAGGATGACACTTATTTTCCTACCACTTTAAACTTAATAAGGAAAAAAAAAGCTGCATTTCCCCATTCTCAGTCCATTTAGCACGATGATTACAGAGAGAAACATCCATTACAATTGGGCAAAGATACCAAATAGCTACCAATTCATATAAAAATGTAAAGTTTGATTTTTCGTAATTAAAGCAGCAATTCGTAAGCATGTAAACTAAAAATCTAAGTTACAGAAAATGAATGGACACAAAGAAACTGCCATCTGAATCACTGAAATCATGTGAGAAAACACCAGCCATAAAAATTAAATAAACACCCCCCACCCCAGGCTTCTCAAGAAATGATGCAGCAGTCTACATAAAATGACTGAAAAATACTGTGCTTTATTTTAGAACAGCCTCTTGCCAGAGGTACATACTGGTTATTAAAAAGATGTGTAGAACAAAACCCAAGTTACAGCACAGGTCTTTCTTCCAGCCTACAAAAAAGCCCCTCAAAAACCAAACCACACAACTCCCTCTCCCCCATTCCCCCCCCCCCCCAAAAAACCTAAACCCAAACTCACAAAAAGCATAAGATACACTGCAATTTAACTGGTCAAAAGTTTTATCTTAAGCGAGTATCAAGCCATTCTCAACTGATTACATTATATTAAAAAAAACTTGAACTTAAAAAAAAAAGATCCTTCTTAGGGCCAGGTATAAAAGTATACCTTATTACTGCAAGAACAACCAACTAGTTCATGCACCACAAAGTGTAGCTCTATATAACTTTAAAGCCTATGTTAAGCATACAGTAATAAACAAAGAAAGAATTAATGTAGACTTAAAATGTGCAAGGAAAAGTCGCGACTGATACTGTACAACAATTCTAAACAATGATTCTTGAAGCACAGACTTGCATTCTGCTGTCAAGTAAAAACCCAGTTCCCTGATGATGAAAGGAAAAAGATTCCAGCCTGTTACTGGTGTGAGCATGTGCCACTAGGACCTGACTATGTAGCCCACCCCTGAGGAAGCATTAGCCAGCTGCCAGTGAGAACAGATACACTTGTTTCCTAATGAGAAAGGTTTAGTACTCAGCAATACATCCCAGCTGCATGTAACTACACACAAGCTTACCCATCTTAGGCATGCTGCTGGGATACTACTTAGCTTTATGCTAGCATTGAATGTGGTTGCTGATTAAGTGTCCATATAGAAGTAAAATAACACAGAAATTCATACCCTGGCTTCCAGAACTGTGACATCCATCCCGAAACTCTGCAACTGGCGAGCTGCTGCCAACCCAGAGACACCAGAACCAATAATGATCACCTTTCCGGTCTTCTTGGCTAAAGAAATGGAAAAATAAGCTACAGGCCCTTTATGTGCACTGTAAGTGGTCATGGTTGCATTTAAGAGATACCAAGAATATAAAGAAGCTTCCTTCTCATTAGTAGTTCTGACAGAACAAACTGTTTAACAAAACAAATAGCCACAAAAAAGAAAATTGAAGGAATTATGTACATAATATAGTAACAATAAAACAGTAAGATTATTTTTCTTGATGAGTCAGGTACAAGGAAAACACACCAGTAGTGCATCTGTGACAAGGAAGAAAACAGGAGGAAAAATACATCTGAAGGACAACTGTTCAAAGAAACTAATCCTTAATTACAGTGGGACAAAGCACCATAGTTGTATTTCTTTCTGCCCCAGAAGAGTAAAACCTAGAAAGGACAGAAAAGTTCAACAGTTGTAAAATTCAAGCATCAGGTTAAGTACGTAACAGATTAAGTAAAATATTGTGTTTCTGTCTTGTTATTCAAATGAGGAACAAGGACAACTCATTAAACAGTAACAGCAAACATTATCTACACAAGATTTGTAAACATTTTCCCACTCTCAAAAGTTATTTAAATACATGGCTTCTCCATGTCAAAATAAAACCCACAAACATCTATAGCTCGGTGGCCTTCCAGCCATTTTTAGTTTTCCCAGTAATGCAACCCTAAAGGAATCAGTCAAGAATTTGTTCTAACAAATCACAGAACAATGAAACAAAACTCCATTAAAAACAATTTCCAAGTTTCTTACTTGGAAGAGGCTTCACTCTTTTGTAGATACCAAAGTTGATTAGGCCATGCCGCTCCAGATAGCTGTGTACTCTGTGAACGAGCACTGTATCACCTAAAATATTGTAAAGTTTTAAATTACTCTGTATGTTCAGCAGTATTTATGTACTGAAAACATTCACAACCAAATGCATCACCACATCCCTTTCTGCATCCCCACATGCCTTACTGAAGAATCCCGCATCCTGAAGAAGGCTGAGGTTAGTTTTCTGGAAACCACAAGCTGATTTCCATGCTATACCACTGCCTGAAAAGCTGTACAGGACATTAAGTGTTTTTACTTATTCAGTGCAGAAGAACATCTTGTCTGAACATCTTGTGATCTGCTCTAGGTGATCCTGCTCTGGCAGGGGGGTTGGACTGGATGATCTCTAGAGGTCCCTTCCAACCCCTAACACTCTGTGAATCTGTGTGAAATTGACTGCAGAGATTTTTACATAAATCTGTAATGCCATTTGCCATTGTTAAGCCAACCTCTTACTGGAGCACTGATTTCTCATTTTTATAATGACAAATTGCAAAATAGTGAATCAGTCCTTGTTTCAGTATTATTTTCTTCTTTAATTACTCTTTCTTCATAGCTCTCCCTCCACCATTTTTCAGTTTACTGGGATCTTTTCTGAGAAGGGAGGAATGGCCTACATTCGCAAGCAGTAACTCCTTGCTCTTCTACTGCCTTCTTTCATCACATCCACTCTGTTCAAGTCTTATGAAACTCTTCAATGCCTCGCAAAAAACTTATGATTAAGAAAATCTCACAGCTGCAAACCAACATGAATTTGTAGCAAATTGTGAAAGATGCCAGTGCATTCACTCGTGGGAAGCTTCTGTAACAACCTTTTATTTTACCAGCTTTCTTCAATTCTGCCAGGGCTATATTTCTTTACAAGACAAATGAACTCTAACAAACCTGGAACATGACCATACTGCAATATCCCATTCTGTACACAAACACTCATGGAGCTCCACTACTAAAAGGCCCCATCTGAATCTCTCTCTTGACTCTGAGCAGCTTTTCCCCAACCAAAACTGAAAAAAAAAAAAACTATCAACGATACATATGGTTTTGGCAGTGAAAGGTTTGACTTACTATTATAAGGTGCTTCTAATTGTTGGATAGTTGCCTCAAATGTCAACTGAATCTTTGGGTTATCCAACCAGAGCTGAAGCTGTATTTAAACAAAAAATAAGACACATTATAATATGCAATGCATAAGAGGTGTTTTCCATGTGTTTGTTTTGCCCTCTAGTGTTCTCCAAAATGCAATACAGTTTATTTTACCTTCCTATACCATTTCAAATAAGTGGAAATGCATCAAGTTCGCAATCTCCTCATCACATATTCAAGCAAACATACACTGAAAGTATGAAAGCTATAAAAAGGAAGCACCAGAAGGCTTATATGTACAACCTTCCTTCCACCTGCATGGCAAGGTGGTATATGTGATATTTTAATTGGGCATGCAACATCACCATCTGACTTTCTGGCATCAAATTTCACATTATTTTTGTAAAAGCTACAGAAGTCCTTGTCATCTTATGAAATTTATTTATCTCAGACCTTTAATAATCAAATCCATCTTCACTGACACAAACTATCATGGACTACACTGGACATGTATACACAAGAATGAACATTTGGAGCACAGTTCAAACATCAAGCAGGAATAGCTGCCTGTGAAATATTAATTATGTCACTTCATGCTACGAAAAAAGCACAGAATAATAAAATGACAACTGTTTTGCAACAGAACTTCTACATCATGTCATGGATGTCAATAGTCAACAAATAACAAATAAATTTTACTGCTCAATGCCTAGATCTACGTCATACATACCAGAATTAGTAATTTGTTTATGTAAAATGGTGTGGAGATGCTACGTATCTCTCTACAATTGCACTACTGAACTTCACAGGTCCTCACAGATACCAAATTGAAGTGGAAGTTTTACAAGTATAATGAATAGGAAATATTAAGAAAGAATTTCCGTATAATTTGGGAGGCCATTTGAGGCAAGTTTCATCTTTAGCATAGTACTTTCTTCTTCTAATTATTTTCCAAGCAATTTTTAACAATGTTCTTTCTGATAATTTCTGAGTGTGGAAATAAACATTTCATAGTACTACCTAATGCAATGCTAAGATTCCATTCTCAGCTGGAAAAATGCAAAGCCCATAAACCATATTTTAATAATATAAATCTCTCTGTATGTATTATAATAGAATTAATTGTATACATAGATATTTATATTATTCATATTAGTTTACTTTTATTTAAAATTAATTTCACCCAGTTACTCATAAGAGTCTTCATCTTTGGTTGTTTTTGTAGTTCTTATTTTTCTACCTAAAGTAATTAGTATGTGCAGCAAATGACCATTTCTTTACAAACTCTGATTTTTAGACCCTCTACAAATACACAGAACAGGCCTTCAAGATTTTAAAGGCTTCAAACCACAACTGTCCTGCACTGCCAGAACAGATAATTTGTAAACTTTCATGATCTGCTTTAACCAACAGTAATTGCACGAGAGTTTTTACTGTTTTGTGGTTTGTTGGTTTGGGGTTTTTTTTGTGATTTTTCATAGATTGGTTTGTTTTGCTGTAGGATGAGGTGGGGCAGAGATTCATGTGGAAGATCGCATGAAGTGGATCTCCTTTGTTCACAAGTCTTCCTCAGAAAGGGATTCCTGCTTAGGAACTTCTCTGAGTTCCTCCACAGCAAATAGGGTCTAAAACCCAACAATGCAGTTCTTTCTAGTGCAGCCCTGCAAATACACCTTTCAAGCATTCCTTTAAATCCATCATTTATTAGTTTCAGTGGAAGGCTTTTCTGCTTCTAAGGTGTCTGTAAAAGGATTACTCACTACACATTGAGCAAACTTTTTCAAACTTTCTGACTTGCCTTAGTCTGTTTTTATGTATCTCATGACTTCCCAAAAGTTACAACTTAAGTTAGTGGAAGATTTCACAGAAATAGCAAAAGTCATGCTCTTAGCATGAAGATGTCCACCATGCATAAATTTCTAATAACTTCTTCACGTTTTTAAGCATTGGATGCTGTGAAAAAGAAAAATGGTGCATAAGGTCTCCTAACTAGGCTAACGAAGCAATTTTAAGAATAAGTATTTTTAATATGAAAATATTTATTGCTTTCCTACTGTTAACTTTTCTAACATAACTTAGGTGTCTGAAAACACTCTCTTCTAAATACAGGAGACAGCCCTGCATCCTCTTCATGTGCTGAGGAACCTAAAAGCATTGTCACAATTTAAAAGCATCATCTGCAAAACACAATACTACTGTTAAGTTTTACTAAGGTTTAAACTTCAGGCATACTTGCCTGAACTCTAATTAATGAACTCTAATTAATGAACTCTAATTAATGAACTCTAATTAATGAACTCTAATTAATGAACTCTAATTAATGAACTCTAATTAATGAACTCTAATTAATGAACTCTAATTAATGAACTCTAATTAATGAACTCTAATTAATGAACTCTAATTAATGAACTCTAATTAATGAACTCTAATTAATGAACTCTAATTAATGAACTCTAATTAATGAACTCTAATTAATGAACTCTAATTAATGAACTCTAATTAATGAACTCTAATTAATGAACTCTAATTAATGAACTCTAATTAATGAACTCTAATTAATGAACTCTAATTAATGAACTCTAATTAATGAACTCTAATTAATGAACTCTAATTAATGAACTCTAATTAATGAACTCCCCAGTGAATTATTTAAAATATAGAAATAAGAGGAAATATTCAAGGTGCATGGAAGTTTTGAACCGGGCAGAAAGGCTACAAACATTCAGAAGCGGTGTTTCATTTCTTCCACGTTACAATTTCTATTATGAAATTCAAGCTGTCACAGTAACTATTCTGTTTTGACAATAAGCCACGTAACTGGCTTGATGTCTCAGTATTACAGCAACTGAATTCTAAGCAAAGTGAAAAAATAAAAGCTGAGAGGTTTGCCTTATTCTAAGCAATGTATTTGATTCAACATTATTTAGGGATTCTTCACAGACTTCTTTTAGCTGAGATTAAGCAATACAACATAATAGAACATTTGCACTAGCTTTCTATTTGTTTACTTCCTAAAAGTTGTATTAACTGGATCATGCAGTTTTGATGGTTGTTATGATGACGTTTTGGATCTTCTGAATATATTACAGATTCCTTATGCTGCCGCACAGCATTGCCTCAATCAAGAACTGGGTAACAGCTTCCTTAGCAAGGCAGAACAAGACAGGATGCCAGAAATTGAACTCCACCATCTCAAAACCAACCAAACAAAAAATCTACCAACTGTTAAAACTGTCAAATAACTGGTAACTGCCAAATAGTCTTTTTGCAAGGTACACAAATGTCCTACCCTTTTTTCATCAATACTTTTGCAATAAACTTACTGTGCGGTTCCTGATGTACAGAAACACCTTCTGAGTCTGCTGTGGCCCACTGATTATATCAGGGAAGCAGGCAGCTTCTTGAGATGTCATACGGTCATGTGGAAGTCTACTCTGGAAAGCTGCACCCTCCACACCTACAATAAAAAGACAAGTTGTCTACAGGCACTGCAAAAGGAACTGCTAAAGAAGTATTTTTACACTACCCTTCCTAGCCAGTGCATCTAGCCTTGAGGTGATACAGTGGCCAATTTCATGCCATACTTTCATTTAGTCCTTGTATTTATTTCTGCAAGACATGCAGGTTCCCAAGTCAGCAGTTCTTTTAATTACAGGTATAATCTAGGGTTAATGAAAAGGCTATACTACAGGGTGGAGTGGGGAAACAAACCACCTGAAAAATAAGGGGGACAGGGGCACATATCAACGTAATATATACTATGATCTATGTTATATGTAACATATGTATAATATCAATAATATAAATAAAACATAACTGCTTTAAATTCTGTCCTTCATTTATGTGGTTTCCAGTTTCTGCCAGAATATGAAAAACATTTTGGAACCTGTTCAAAGCCAAAAGATCTGTAAGATACAAGCACAATGCCTACAGTCCCCTCTCACCTACTTTCTCGAAGGTTCATTTGCACTGAACTCCTCAAGCTAGAGGAATCCACCTGAACCTCTCCTTCTGCCATTTTATATATTCGCAACAGGCAGTGCAATGAAATACAATCCTACTTATGCTTTTCTGGTGTCCCCTCACCAAGTGCTGCCTACAGTCAACAACTACAGATTTCTGACTTTTCCTTTAAAATGCTCCACTGGCAATGAAGTCATAATACAGTTATGTACCCTCATTTCTCAATCTCATTTGAATGTTCTACTATATATAAAGTAATAAACCAAGACACAGCTGCATGAAGTGCTACAGCACAAGTAGAGTGCAGAAAGTGAATCTTTCAGATACACTGAGCAAAATGCAATACTGGGATATGATATACATCAAGAATATAAATCTTGCATTTCCTAGGAAGTGACTTAAGATCACGACAGACAGAGGAGAGGACATACAATCTGGGAAGATGGCAGCCAATACATCCCAAGGGGAAAAAAAACCCCATAAGTAATGCAGTAAGATTAAGATCATTTGCTGAAACTGGAATTGTTCAAAAGATTTTAATAAATATTAAAGGAAATATAAGCTTCCAGTGTATTACACTAAGACAAGTTTACTTTGAAATTTATGTACACATGTCACTGTACTGGGGAGAGGAATTCTCTTTTTTCAGTTCTGGTGCAACCACACACACCTTTAAATTCCACGCATTTTTCCATTCCAAAGGCGAAGAAAAAAATTTAAGCAAGAAATCGGTTGTGAAGCTAACCAAATCCATTCACAAGCAAAGATTAGAAGATCTAACTACATGATGACACAAAGTAAAAAAAACCTAAATTGTTTACAACAAGAGGAAATTAGTAATAGAAGCTACAGAACACTGCAAGAAAGTAAAACGAAATGAACAATAGAAGTTCACACACCCACAACGCTTCTTCACACTAATATTCAGCTATGAAAAGAAACCCATAGCTCTGCTAGAACTGCAGCTTCTTCAGTAATAAACACCCCCCAGCCCTTCTGTTATCCTTCAGTCCAACACTGAACCAACTGTGCAAATATCTACATATGAATGCATATGCTACAGTTTTCACAGAAACTCTGTAAAACTATGCATATAAATCAAGCCAAAGTTACCAATTCTCTGACACTTCATTAACGTTAACCAATCTTAACTAAGTTCTACATCATCAAGTGTTCACAAAAAGCTGAGCAGCACAATTTTCAGAGAATGGCCAGTTAAAGATTTGAAATGCTGAACCTGACTCACTGTTACAGGCTTATACTAAAGTGAGTGTGTTTTCTCCAGGTATTTGCTAAAAACCACTGACTATTACGCAGTGATCAACTACCAAGATACTCTGACATGGATTTAAGGCAACTTGCCAGTTTCTTGAAAAGCTTTGCAACCTATTTCTTCAGATTGAGAAGCTGGAGAAACTGGAACTCCAAGGTGGTCGTTTGTTGTTGGTTTTGTTTTGTTTGTTTGTTTTTAAGGTCACACATCTTTTAAGGCACTACTCAAACCTTACAACTAAAATGTCAGAATAGCTCTGGATGAGCACTGATATAAAAAAAAAAAAAAAAAAACAAACCAAAACCAATCACAATACACAACAGGGTTTGACATCAGAATTTAGAAAAAGCCTGCCTATTATTAGCAAAGACAACCATTTTATTTGCTCAAACACCAGAAGACCTGGTAAGAACTAAATGAATTTACTTGAATTTATTTCTTCAACTACAGAGCTCCGAGTTAAATCACTTTCAGATTGATTAAATCTCCCTCATCCCACTCTCTTCCTTTAATATGTTGTTTTTCATGAAACACAAGAAGTGAGTACCAGTACAGAACTACACATGCTGTCTTTGGGGCTGACAACTCTTAACGACTGTAGGAATGGCTCTGCCTAGGCCGGATTCTCATCTCTTCACACACGTTTGCACACACACTTGCCACTTCCCAACATTCAGCATCAGCAACTAATGTGCTGAAGTTTTGATTATCTTTTTCCCCACAGGAGAAATCCTGAGGGATACTGCTCATTTAAAGACTTTACTGAAGCATCTGCAGACAAAAAAAACCTCACAACATTCTGAAGGAAAGCTATTTGACTGCTGACAGACAATTACTAAAGCATACCCTCAGCATATACATAAAATGCAAAATATGTAGAATTTCTAAATGCCTGCCTAAAAATGAAATAGGCAATGCATCCTTAAGACCACAGTCTATAATAGTCAGAAATTCTGTGCAATCGGCAAGATCCAAAACATAACTAGGCTCCTTTACTTAGGACAGCAAGGATGCATTCTCAGATGAATATCCTGAAGTCACATTTGCTTCCAAAAGAGCAACTGGGAGGTACAGAATAGGTTCTGGAGCCTTCAACTCCTTTGTTTAAAACCCTAATCCTCAAGTGAGAGCAAAAGTGGCAGAATTGGAGGTAGATTTTCAGTATCACTCTGAGTACTTAAGAGTAAAGACACCAATTCTATGAATTTAAACAGTAAGTGCATGCTGCTAGCATCAGTACTTGGGTCAAATGGCGAATGCAAATCACAACCCAGTCCACTGAAGCAGACTATAATCTTTCCAACAGATAAATCTCCTGGGCTAACCACTGGCACACAGCTCAAACACAAACCCTTTAAAAAAAGAAAAAGGCACCAAACCAAAAAACCCACAAAAAGTGGAGCAAAAAGGTACTCCACGTTTGTTTCTTCAGCAAATTAGGGAAAAGGTCTAGTGTGATGAAGCCCAGGTATTTGTGTCATTCTAGGTGGTAAAATCTGGCTAGGTAAGAAATATCTTTTTGCACGTTTGGACTCCTCTGAACATGGAGAGGAGTGGAGGGATGAGAGATCGGCCTGAGGCATTTCAACATATGTTAGTGTCCTTTTCTGCAGTTGGTACAGACCTCAACTGAAATTTGAAAATCACTTTTTTAGCAGGTGGGTAAACAACTCCTGTACCTCTGGCTAAATTCTGGACAACCATACCCATGCGCACTTGCAAGCATCAATCCCTAATTTGGCGGCTCTTGCTACTAAGTGGCAAGCATCAAACGCCACCCTCACCTGATGCTTGGCCGTCTCCATACCCTCCAGAATTGTCGTCTTGAAGTCCTCCTGCTTGCCCTGTGGAAGGAAAGAGGAGAACTCAGGGACCTTACTCCATAAGTTAAACCATACTGGACACAAAGGCCCTGCAGTTGGCGTTTTAAATATTAAATTTCACCAACTAACCAAACGCATTTTCTGAGAATCCCATCTTCCGGAACCTAGGTTCAGGGCACCAAACTCTGTAGTTTTCTAAAGTGTTATCCCTTGTTACTAGAACACTTTACATCAGATTTTATGGGAAATAAAGAAGCACACAATATGCAGTATTCCCAGTGGCTAAATACTTATGATCAACTTCATTAATGGCTAGGATTTGAATAAGATTACATTTCTTTCTGCCAAGATCTGGTGGATGGATACCATCAGATTCCACGGATCTCAAACCATAAGAATTAGATAAATCTTGCCCTTGGTACTCCCCAGTGTCCCCATATGTAAGGGGATAGTTGGAATCATTTGGAAAAGGCTACGCTTTCTTGAAAGTAAGATTCGGGTGAGGTTTATTTATGTCCACCCCACCCACACCCCCCATTAAACCCTTCCTTGAAGCTTGATGATGGAACTTTTTTGTGAAAAGTTCAAATCACTTATTTTGGCTTCAGTGCCCTTGATACACCAACAGTGTTCTAACACACTAAGACCACCTTTGAAGCCAAGTATGCGTCAATACGACTGACGAGTAACGGGATCAATACCCAGCTCTGAAAGACATCAGTTTTCAATGTATCCAGGGCTGGAAACATGAGGAAAGGCAAAATACTCATCTGAAGAAGTCTCAAAATAACCTTAGCCTGCATGTAATTCCTAAATAGCAGCCTTGACAGGACTGTAACACAACCAGGAACAGAGCATTTCTAGAACAGAGTTGAGTACAGGTGCAATGTCTGCATGAACAAAGTTGACATAGGTCGCCTCACACACTGCTGATCTTCACAAGAGATGCCAGCTCTGAGTTAGCTCGTAAGTGATATACTTCCACAGTCAGATGTTTGCCTAAAGTCTTGTCACCTCCCGAGAGCAGGAAGCCATGGGACACTGAAGAGACAGCTGAGTGCTGTTCGGCTAGCTGCTCCTGTACTGAGACTCCTTCAAAGCAAGTACTTCAGTAGTCAGCAAACTGGATGTTTGCTAAAGTCCAAACAAACCCCCACTAAACAAACTGCTGAGGTCAAGGTAGCAAAAGAACAGCCACTTCCTACAGCTCAAGGTGTCATCTCTAAACAGGTAAGAGTAAGGTCTAACCTGAGGCTGAACACACAGCTCTTTAGAGTTTTGGATTGGGCAGACAATTTTGGCAGAATGTAATTTGAAGCTCTTAAGGGATACGCTAACTTAAAAGAATTTCATCTGAACTATAAATTTAAGCCCTAAAGCAAGACAAAGAAAGTGAACCAAACGCTTTCATGCTTCAATAATTTGTAATATCATTTGGAAAGTTGTAACACTACATATCTACAGAGGAAAATAAAATAGGAACTGAAACAAGACAGACATTTGCACTCAGCTACAGGAGAGGAGCAATAGTCAGTACTTTTATACAAATCAGTCTACCAGCAGGAAAGTTCAGAAACTCACAAGAGAGACCATGACAAATAATTGTATTTTGAAAGGCCTGAGAAGTCCAAAAGTCAGGATTGTATAAAGTAACGTATCTGCAATAGAAAGAGAAAATTCCTCACTTCACCTACACCTTAAGTACTGTATTTTGCTGGGAACATTACAAGACCTGCTTCCATTCTAGAAGTGACTAACACAATTCAAACATTAAAATTTAAACTCCAGCACAGACCATTCATTTACAGGAAAAGTTACACTCGTGCCTTTCATAAATTAAGAAATTGAAGTGACGCTGATACCAGCCTGTGTCCTTCATTACCCCTGAACTGGCACTGACAAGATTAGAGGGGACAAAATTGCTCTTGGTTTACTTACAAAAAGAAATCCACGTTTTCCAATTCTGTTAATAACAGCTAAACCACTTCTAATGCTAGGTCAAGAAAAAGCATCACTATTACTGCTTGCTCAGACACAATTCTAAACCCTACCCAGTCTGAGCACATAAGTGTGGAAACAACTGCCTCTCCTTCCCCGTAAGAAAGTCATGTTCCAGATGCAAAGGAACAACGCAGCAAGCAAACTGCTGATCCATGTTAACATCAAATTATTGTAGCTGAACACACGCGCACGAGCACAATCTACTGAAAGTCTCAATGCAACAGAATAAAGGACTATGAGCTGAACAGCAACCAGGAACCTTCTGGTCTACAAAGGAGTCCATTTCATAGAACCATCCACTGTCTTAAAATAAAGAACAGTAGCACACAAATACCACTGAATACTGAATTTAATTAGGAAAACAGACAAGTCAGATGAAAGAGAGAGACAGAGCACCACTAAGTTTGACTACTCACTTGACATCAATCTAGATCTCACAGTTCCTTGGAAAACAGCAGATAGAAACATAAGATTACCACAAAGTAAAAATACTGACAAAAGTAAAAAGACAGGAGCTGGTGAAGAAAACCTTCAGAAAGCTATAAAAAAACAAAAATCCAATCTGGTGAGAGCGAACAATAACGATCCTTAGAGGAGAGAGAAAAAAAAAAGCTCCTTAATTTCAAAAGCGATATTGGCAAACAAGAACACAAATGTCATTCAGCACTAAAATTAGTTCAGAAGCTTTTTGCTATGAGTCAATGCTTCTCAAGTAAAAAAAAAAAAAAAAAGAGACATACTTAAAAAAATTACCTTAATCAGGAAATACTGTTACACTTTTTCAAACTGCTCTGCAGTAACATGTAGAACATGTAACAATCTTGCAAATCCACACCATAAACAATATGCTCCACAGCTGTGTCCAGCTGTGGAGCCCTCAGAGTAAGAAGGATATATACCAGTTGGAACAAGTCCAGACGAGACCACGAAGATGATCAGAGTTGGACTATGTACTATGGAGAAAGGCTGAGAGAATTGGGCTTGTCCAGCCTGGAGAAGAGAAGGCTCCAGGGAGACCTTATAGCACCTTCCAGTACCTGAAGGGGGCTTACAAGAAAGCTGGGGGGGGCTTTTTACAAGGGCCTGTGGTGACAGGACAAGGGGTAATGGGTTTAAACTGAAAGCAGGGAGATTTAGATTAGATATCAGGAAGAAGTTCTTCCTGTGGAAGGTGGGGGAAGCACTGGGACAGGTTGCCCAGAGAAGCTGTGGATGCCCCATCCCTGGCTGTCTTCAAGGCCAGGCTGGATGAGGCTTTGAGCAACCTGGTCTGGTGAAGGGTGTCCCTGCCCATGGCAGGGGGGTGGAACTAGATGATCTTTAAGGTCCCTTCCACCCCCAAAACATTCTATGATTCTATGCATAGCCAAAACCTCTGGAATTCCCCACAACTGAACATATTAACAGAACTCACCTCAAATAAGACCAGCATTTTGCTGTCACCTGAACTGTCATACTTAACCTCCTCCTACTACTGGAAACTATCTGTGACGACAGACTAATAAAATACCAGCTACTGTCACTATCACGTTTTTAAGTGTGCACAATTAGGCTTTTCAGCACAAAAGGTCATAACATGTAACATGATGGCTTTACATCTCTACTGCATTGCCTATGTTTTTGCAGGCTTTAAACAAAGGAAACAATATTAAGGTCTCCAAAGAGAATAAATTAACAGTAATACACAAGCTAACTTTTTGTATTTTTATTAAGTTTTCAATCCTGCTACAGTATTACTGTCCTATTTACTATTTCTTATTTTTTCTGCTTCGAAGAAGTGATGAGAGAGAAAACCTCAATTACAAACATTGCTTATATATACAACAGACTCCATGACTCTTCATAATGCTTGTTTGAATTAGAAGTTTCTAGGTACTTTAACAGTCACCATAAGATGACCTGATGCTCGACATCTGCATTAATAAACACAAAGACAAAGATCCACCAATGTCTATAGTTTCAGAAGCCTTTAAAAATACAAGAACTGAGATTCTGCCATCTTCCTACACCACTGCTTCATGTGTATTGCAGGATTTCTAGGAATGTAGAAAGGATATAATGACTTGAAATCTACTTATTTCTAAGCTGTTTCAAAATCTGTTGTATTTAGGTGAATAAATAGAATGCTTGTAGAACAACTGCTTAACAGATGTGTGCATAGAACAGACAGTGGCAGACTCCTGCTATCTTCCATGTTTCTTCCTTCGTGGCATAAAACACCGTACTTCACCGATTATGCCTTAAAGTAATCATTTCAATAATTTTAGAGGCACAAAATGGCATCTGAGAAATTATAAAAAATGTGTTAGTAGTATTAGGTGTTAAGAATTAATCCCAAAGTCTAAGTTAACCTAAGCAGTAAATTTAAGATATTTCCTTTACAGTGTTTAAAATTCCATTTTAATAGATCAGCTACAACCAGGAGCAGAGAGGATTTTTATTATTGCAAGTATTTCAGTCAAACGTATGAGCTAGAGTATTCCTGTATCAACCTAGGAGCCAAGAGACACAACAGAGGAGAGATTAGAGGGGCAGTTCCTCAGAAATAATACTTAACTGTGGCATTTAATATATTTTCTGAAATTGAAGGAAAGTATCCCAAAACCAACGTCAGTCTTATCGTGTACATTCTCAAACCTGCCAGCCAGTTAAAAGCAGTAGAACTGAAGACTCAGTTATTCACATCTGTGATGAACCAGCAAAAGTTCAGTTGTTAGATTTCACCTATTGTTGAAAACCAACCAATACACACATCTCATGAAATCTCTCCGACAGCTAAACTTTGCTAAAGCATGATTTTGTAGATAGCAGTGATACACCAACACCAGACCTGTCGAATGGTGGTAGCTGTAAACATAACAGAGGTAGAGAATGGACAGGGTACTGCTAATACCATAAATTTCAAAAGCTGCTTCCTGAACAAGACAGACCAAAAAACTTTCCAATTTGAAGTGAAGCTTTACAGCTCTGTCAAAGGTAATAAGGAGAGCACTGAAGTTTAAGCAAACAGTATCCAACCAGAACTTAAGATCAGAGTCAAAGTTTAAAGCTACAGGAATCACTGAAGATTAAATCTGTTCTCTTGCAGAGCAACCCCCTCCAGTAAATCTAACCTCTTTTCTCTCAGAAGAATAAGTGAATATTGGTACACAAGTAGGTGTTGCAGCTAAGTGCCAAAAAGGCTATTCTGGTCAATAATCTTCCAAAGACAAGTTAATAAGGATCATGAGTGTCATAAGGATCTAGTATGAGAGGTTTGGCTTAGTTTGGAACTATATCATCCATATTCCTATACTTATCAGACTGCTCTTCTGCATTTTTCACCTCTTTCCACATATGGGGACAGCAAAGAAAACACTGTAGAACAAATCTTTCAAAACCAGTCACAGGATTCATGATGCTGCACTTGACCCCACTTAATTTCTGGCAATAAAACAGGTAAAGTCATGTCAGAGACAAGGCTTGTCTTTACTCACCAGATGGCTCCTCTGGCTCACTTTCATTCTCTTCTTCTGCAGGAGCTGGTGGAGGTGGTGGTGGTAGTTTTCTCTCTTTCTCAGCTTTAGCATTTCTCTCTTCTTCAGAGTAATACTCATCTTCTGACAGGTTTGCAAGACTCTCATCCATCTCTCTATATTCCACCTGTAAAAGGCACAACAGAGGATAAACATACTGAAGAGGTCTCTAAGTCTCACTACTAAAATGAACATTGCAAGCAACAAAATTGCTTATGGCTTAAAGAAAAGGTCTGAGTTACCTTGTCCAGAGTCTTGTTACAGCCACCATATTATAAAATCTTCAACAGCTTAACAAGTTCCATGTTTTTACCTCCACTACATAAAAATGTCTTCAGCACCCAACTGTCTAATAGTATGAACTCTCCTATCAAGCCCCATTTATGTGTATTTGTATATCATCATTTAACATCACTAGTTTTCTTCCCTTCCTTAGCCTCCTTGCCAAACTCAGGGAAAACAAATTGCCTGTGTCCAATCCATATGTTCCAACTTGAATTTATCTGTCAAGCATAGGAGACCAGAACAGTACACAAGATTTCCTGAGGAAATCCTACCCATGTCCAGAGACATATCTTGTCCAGATATTCTTGCACTTTGGTCACAATAGTGGCTCAAAACAAGAAAAAAAAAATCTTTATTGCCATATATTTTGTTCTGTTCTCCAGTAAAACAAAATAATATTACCAGCTAAAAGGCTTGCCCCAACACAGAGAAATATGGAAACCCCAAGAAATAATTGAGAAGGGATCCATCTCATACTGTTGAGTAAATCAAACTTTTTTCCAAAATAAGAAAGCTTTGTATATTGCTATTGAATTTCCCTACCTACTGGAAAGGTAAATAGCACTTCTCACAATATGCAGCCATGGGAAATTTAAAAAGAAAGCAGCTAGTGTACCTCCAACATCCTACAGGTCAGCTTCTACCATGAAATGACAAAAGCAACTCTTCATTTCTTATCATAAGAATAACAAATATTTCACAGTCAAAGTTCAGTCATTAAGAAAGAGTAATAATGGGCACGATTTAAAGTAACATTGGGAGGCCCGAATATAAGAAAGCCTAAATTCAGTAAAACACTAACACACTCCACGATCTTTCAAACATTTACATTCCATCTTGTCCATCACATTAGTTTTTCACTGTTGAGCAAACATTGTACCACCAGTATCATTTGTGAACTCCCACTCCAAAGCAAGTTTCAATAATCCCACAGCATCATAAATGTATTTTCACAGGCATTGTGAACTGATACAAAATAGCTTTGTCCTAAGGCCCTCTGTAGTCTCCCATCCTCCCTGAGCTCACACAACTTTCAGAGAACAATCAAGTCAAATACATCAGACTGACCTACCCAAGAGTTCCTATATGCAAAAGACCAGTCCAGCTATCACATCACATTGAGCTCTGAAGAGCAAGATATTCAATGCCACAGCTACAGTACAACAGAGCTCCTAAAATTTCTGCATCCATATCAAACACACCCAACTTTGGGCACAGCCAAAAGCTTGAAAGTCTTCTGCAAAAGGGTTTCCAAGAAGTGTCACAAAAAAAAGGTATTGTCCTCAGATGTTCAGAAAAACATACGAGAATTACATACTGCTGGCCCAAATTATTGGAAGCTGTTTATGACCTTTAGTTTTCATTGCTAAATCTCACTCCTGAGGAACACTGGACTGAGTATGGCCATCACCTTTACAACCCTGCAGTATCAGCATCCTTCCGTGCACGTACACCTCAAGACAAGCTGCATTTGTATACCCCTAGTAACAACATGAATGTGCTCACAAAAATGAAGATCATACGAAATCAGATGCAATGCTAGGGTCTTTTTGTCTGGGTTTTTTTTTACTGCTCAGCATCTGATCAGGAAGCCCTACCAAGTTCCAAAGACTGTTCCAGACTGCTCTCCTTTGTGAAAGTGCATGAGTTCTCCCCAGACCTTATGAAGGTGAGCTGTGACAATACGAGACCTTAGTACGTGTTAGCTTTCTACGCGTCTACATATTTATCCTGAAGGAGGACTCGCTTCCCCGCGGGCGGCACTCCACGCACCAGTGCCGCCCAGTAAAGCCTGATCAGGCCGGGTAGTCTGCTGAGCTCAACGCCCCTGAGGCAGGGAGCGGTCCCGGGAGCACCCGGCCCGCCGCCCGCCCCACCGGCCCCTTCTCAGTGAGCCATCCCGGGCGGCGCGAGCTGCCCCGAGCAAGACACCTGCACGGCTCGCCGAGACCGTGGTGCCCACCAGACTCCCCGTCCGGCCGCGCCCGACGCCCGAGTCCTCTTCCCCCCCTCCCCCCCCACCTACTTTGGCCCGCTTGCGGCGGCTGGTCCTGCGACCCTCAGGAGTCTCGGCGATGCCAGTGGTTTCGGCACCAGGCGCAGGGGCGGCACCGGCGGCCGGTGGGTCGGACAGACAGCCTGGGGGCGAGGCCCGCGACGGCTCCTTCTTTCGGGGAGTACGCTCCGCAGCCCCGCCACTCTCAGAGGATGACCCCAGGGCTCCCGCGGCGGCAGGCGGAGGCACCGGCACCTCAGGCCCGCCCTCACAGCCCGCCGCCGCCGCCACCTCCACGGCCTTCTTACCCCCGGACAACATCGCCCCAACTACGCTTCAACGTCCTGCACAAAAGAGAACGCCAACGGGCCACCGGCACCACCTCCTGACGTCACCTCCGGTCCGGGGGCCGCACGCGCACTGGGGGACTCGTGCCGGCCGCTGCAGCCGCGCGTGCGCAGACGGGCCCCGGCCTTCGCTACAAAGGGCGGCGTGGTGTTGCAGTGGGCACGGGCGCTTTTCTCAGCCGTGCAGTCGCAGGATAACAGCCCGCGATCCCAAGTTGCAGGAAGAAGAACTGCAGCCCGGCAGGAGGAAGGAGGTCGCTCGCTGAAGAGCGGCTCGGCCAGGGAAAAAGCAGAAGCGGGATGCCAGCTGCGACTCCACCTGGATCTCCTGGTATGGTGGTAGGACTCCCAAAGGTGGAAGCCACAAGAACCTTGTCTCACTCGCTGCCGGCCATGCCTGTGTGCTGTAGCCCTCGCTGTTCCTACAGACATAATGGTTGCCTTGAGTTCATAAATTATTTTTATCTCTGGCATGTTCCAAAGGAGCCCCCTGTTACTCACCCAGCCTTGCAGAGCTCATGATTAGGTCTGTGTTCTGGAAGTCTCCCAAGCACCTCCATTAGAGCACTTTAGCAACCTGAAACAAGGCACATGAGTTAACTTTCATGCCATCAGACAAACTTAGCTATGTGTGTATCTCTTCCAGTTTGCTTGCCTAGGTGTCTAATCCAGATACAAAGGGGCAGGACCTTTTGGCAGCCAAGAAAAGTCAAAAACCCAGTGGCTGTAAGTCCTGTGTGGACATACACAGCATGACTCGTGGAGTGCCTTGCAATGTGCTAAGACTGCTGAAAAGGAGACATTTATACCTATTTCCAAAAAGCATTCCAATTTTAGTCTTCCTTTCCCTGCATGCCAGGTATCTGCACAGTAGTATGTGGATAGGCAAAAGGTCAACAGCAGACAAAGCTGTCATTATTTAACCCCAGCTGGCAACTAAGCACCGCACAGCCACTCGCTTGCTTATCCTATCATGGGATGGGGGAGACAACAGAGAGAGTAAAAGTGAGAAAACTTGTGAGTTGAGATAAAGATAGTTTAATAAGTAAAGCAAAAACTGCATGTGCAAGCAAAGTAAAACAAGGAATTCATTCACCACTTCCCACTGGCAGGCCATCTCCAGGAAAGCAGGGCTCCATCACATGTAATGGTTACTTGGGAAGACAAATGCCATAACTCTGAATGTCCCCCCCCAGCTTTATATGCTGACCATGACATCATATCACATTGGTCAGTTGGGGTCAGCTGTCCTGGCTGTGTCCTCTCTGACCTACTTGTGCATCCCCAGCCCTCCCCCACTGAGGCGGGGGGGAGGTGTGTGGTGTGTGTGAGAGAAGCAGAAAAGTCCTTGACCCTATGTAAGCACTGCTCAGCAATAACAAAAACATCTCTATTCCCAACACTGTTTTCAGCACAAATTCAAAAAATAGCCCCACACTAGCTACTATGTAGAAAATTAACTTATCCCAGCCAAAACCAGCACACTGACAAACAATGCCAGTGCTGAGAAGAAACTGGTGCAAACTGGAAGCAATTCTGAACCCTTGTTCAGAGGAGTTAGATGACAAAATACAGCTGGGAGAAGTGCGGAGATCAATACCAAACAGTGATAAGGAAGAAAGGAAACAACACACAAATGACAGAACTCTCTTTGCCTGTAAGCCTAATTTCAAGTATTACATGCTTCCATAGGATCTGGCATTTTTTCATTATCCCACTTTCCTTTTGTTTATGTTAAGCCAAATTTCTGAAATAGCCACAGAATTAATTTTTGAATATAAGTTGTACCTAATGGGTGAGACAAATGTTTTTCTCAGAGCACATTTAACATGTTTTCCATAGACTTACATGAACCAACATCTCAAACTCAAAACTTGACACATTTGTTCACTCTTCTGAATTGACAAATTCAAGTTAATCCATTTCTTTTCAAGGGTCATTTATTAAATGCAGTTAACATGACAAATATAGACTCCCCATATTTGTAAAACTGTCTCCTAAGTCCATATCTATAGTTTAGCTTCATATTCACTAAGGTATAAGCACAATTAGAGTAAGGCATGCAAACGGCTTCCAGCAACATACTGTATCTTGTTGCACCCAAGAAAACATCATGCCCATCATTTTATAAGGCATTTTTCTCTATGATCAGAAAAGCAAATTTAAGCTAACAGTAAAGTCTCTGAGAACACTCTGACATCTAAAACAATGAGAATTTGCTTTGACTCTCTTTGTATAGAGCTGAGAAGAACTTTTTAATTTACTGCAGATATAACATCTGATTTTTATATGAAGTATGTGCAGTCTGGTCCAAAACATATGCATGGCACATACAAACTTATATTTAACTTCTGTTTCAACAAATGTAAATTTAATTCCACCTTTCATCAGAAAAATCTGAGGTAATCAATGCAGAAACCATTTCCACAATTATTCACTTTGTCCTTCACTAACCTATATGAACAAACTGTGTCTTGCACTATTTATATCAGAATGATGAGGAATATTTTCTAAGTATTCCAACACAGCTGTTTCATCAGGATTCATATTAATGGAAAACCCTCTGTGAAGTGGAAGACAAACCCCCTCAGAGTGAAGTTCAGCTCTTATACACTGAGCAACTGGACACACAAAAAATTTAGGCAAAGGACAAGAGAAGGAATTGAGGTGTGGAATAGCTGCAAACCATTCTGGTCATAGGCACAAGGGAGAACAGAGAATTAGCAACTTTCTCTAACACGTGGATCCTCTTCTGATTCTCCGTAACATCCTTCCATACCCCTAGCAGCACAGTGAAGAAGAGCCTAATCCCACTATACTGCTACTAAATACCGACTTGTGCTCATTTTCAATAAGTTATGGTACATTTCCTCAGATGTCATTCATCCTTCTTCCCACACTTCACATAAAGAAGGTTTTATTAAGTAGCATTTTCAATTACAACAGACATGAATCCAGAAGAAGGGCCTGTACTTGCATTCAGATTTTTAAAACACAAACGGTGACTGGTGAATAGAAGTCATAGTATACAAGAAATCAAGTCACTCAAACCCTTTACATTGTGAAGAGAGTTGAGACTGGAAAGGTTCACAGAATGCTGAGGGTGGGAAAAGGATCAAAAGCAATGTTCAAGTCATAGACAAACTGAAAAAATAATTGATTTAAGTATGTATTTTTGTTCTCTTCCCTTTACAAATCTGTACTGTCATATGGAGATAAAAGCCAGGGGGCAGAGGGGGAAGGTGTTCATCCAGTACTTTTTCTAAATTAAGTTCCACAAGGACTTTTTTGTCAAAAGAAGTAATATATGATTTAATACCTGTTTCAGTATTCTACTGTGGTGCTGTTAACATTGCACTTAACTGGTATTATCCATTTTAAAAAAGAAACTAAAAAGCATGTCTGAACTTTGCTTCTGAGTTGGAAGCACTGTCTCTGAACGAACAATGATTCCTGTCACTCTTGCTTTGCATCTTTCAAGGCCTGAAGTCTTTCTAAAAGGGGTGGATGGGAATAATGCCACATTGAAAAGATCCAGTCAGAAACAGGGAATCCTAAATTATCTTTGTTTAGCTTGATCAAAGCAGAATACAGGTCTTTAGCCTTCCCAAGTTCCTTGGCAAATGCATCTGCTTGAAACTCAAATCGTCGGCTTAATACAGTCAAACAAAATGACAGAACCTGTGGAGAGAAACATATTTTCAATTATTTTATAATTCAGCTATCTTCAAATTCCTTACAGTATCAGTAAATACTACTGTACCTTCCCACATCACACACATCACTGTGGCTGTAGAATAATGTCACTAAGGTTTAT
Organism: Rhynochetos jubatus; assembly: GCA_027574665.1. NCBI lineage: Eukaryota > Metazoa > Chordata > Aves > Eurypygiformes > Rhynochetidae > Rhynochetos > Rhynochetos jubatus. Next base: position 770,676 of record CM050672.1, on the reverse strand, counting down.
CCACACCACACTTGAAGCGCAGTCTTACCCAACATAGACCACTAAGGCTACTTATTGACATGAGATACCAGATGGAGGCCTTAGAAACTTCAAACTCTCCCTCCTCCCCCAGTCAAAATAAAATCATTAATTAAATAGGATGATACTTCCACATTTATGTCTTGAAAACAATTTACCTCATTGTAGGGTGAAAAAATGAACTGGAAAATAATCATCAGTCCTATCAGGGTAGGCTGGGTGTCATAGAAACCAAATGCAGCAAAGAGTTCTTTTTGACCAATTAACACAGCAAACAAGAAAAAGCAGAGGAAGGAATTCATCTAGAGAAAAAAAAAATTCTTGATTGAGTTTTTCATCTAAGTCTAAAATATGGCCTATTCATAATACAGATTTGCATAGAAATGTCACTGGAAAAAAATAGATTATTTTAGAACTAATATAAGAAAAGGAACAATCAGCTGACCTTTACCTGCTTTCTATAAATGCATGCAGTAAAGAAACACTATTTTCTGTCAGTAAGCTAAAAAAAAAGTCTAAGTAGTGAAGAAAGATGAAGAGGGAAAGACCGCAAGTGAGAAGGCAGTACATGGTAGAATTCATCTCCTTGGAATTAAGCATAGGTTCCAAAAAGTTTAAACAAACAAAATGTGTCTGTTCTGTGTCACTCCTGGAAACATGCTTCCATCTAAGTCACGCATCACTGTGTACAAGCACTGTGCTTGCCTGGCTTTTCAGGACCATGCCTTACCAAGTCTTCTAGAGAAGGTGATTAGTACCTTTTCAACCCATTCAGGTGGCTGTTTGGTCTTTTCAGAGTAATGTGGAAGGTGCAAGAATATTGTTTGGTTTTGAAACACACAGGACAGGAAAAAAGAGGGGAGGCTGTGACAGAAAATAACAATCAACAAGAATCAACAGAAAAAGTAGAAAACATTGCAGAAGAATTTGTGAAAATTTTTGGAAGTGAAGATAAAAATCTACTGATCACAACAAAATAATACTATCCAGAAAGTGGATTCAAAGACGAAAGTTACATGAATTCGCAGAGTGGCAAAAGCATCCTAATAGTTGCTAGTTAGTAGGGATCAACACTGATGTTGAAGGTTGCCTTGAAGCAGAAAGCGAGAAGGACCTCACTGAAGTGCTCAGTTGTATGAATAAGAAAAGGCCAGAGTGGAAATGGAAAGGTTTGTGTTTTCTTAAACATGAATCTGTTCTTAAACAGCTCCATAGTGATGTTTCCAGCTTGAAAAGCTTGTGAATAGCTTTAAGAAAAGAACAGATCAGCATTCCTGGAATGGTACACATCTCAAGAAAGACATGAGGGAATTGCAGAAGTTGCACTGCAGGGTAGGGAAGAGAAACAAATGAAACAAAAAGGCCAGGAACTTGAAGAAAAAAAGGATTAGTGATACTTGCAACAAGACAGATCTACAGCACAGCATATAAACTGTTGATAGTAATTTAACAGAAGGCACATAGCTGTGCCTGCAAATAAAAGAATTTGAAGTAGGAGGTTTGGAGAAGGAATTCCCTTGTAATGTGCAATTCCAAGAGGCATATGCATGAGTAAACAGACCAGCAGGCTCATTTCTTCATAGGTGAGGTTGGCCAATCTCTAGAGAGTGCTTCAATGTTCACCCCCATTTGGGCATACACCAAGAATGGCACAATAAAGTTATTTACAAATAATCAATGCACAAGGTACAAGAATACAATATAAATAAGAATGCCCTCCTGTACCAGATTTCATAATCCTCAACCACATCCCTTCTTAGCACTCCAAGGAACAAGACTGACAGAAACGCTCAGACACATATATGTCTCAGAGATAATAACAAACACCTATAAAAATGCAGACTGGGAGACAGAATACATCCCTAGCATAGGGATGGACAATAGACTTTCAGAGAAGGCCCTGAGATTCAAACAGACAAGGAAGAAGTGTTACAGAGCAAGAAAAATGTGTCCCAACTTCAGAAGGCTGCTGAGATGAATTAAAATGGCAGCAGACATGCTTTCTTATATGCTTTCTACCAACCTGATGGAACAAGGAGGGGACAAAAAGGCTAGTGCATGTTTACTGTAGATACAGAAAAAAAAATATCCCAAACCAAAACAACTTTCTGTTGCAGAGCCTGAGTATATTGTGTGAATATACACTTAGAAATCCTGAAACAGGCATTTGGAAACAGAAGTAATTACTGAATGCTCTAGGAAATCTACCAGTTTATCATAACTTACCTGGCTGATGATAATATTTTTGACGGTATGACCTAGTTTCCAGTGACCCAATTCATGACCAAGTACAGCCAGTACTTCTTCATTTTTACATCCTTGTTTCTTATTCTGAGGCAATAAGAAAGCAGAAGTAATATGAGATATGACTGAACACAACTGAATAAATTTATTACTTATTACCTTTTTTCCTAGGTCACTTAAGTGTCCCTAGATCAGACCATTCCCTTCTACCAGCAGATATGCACAATAATTTCTTATTGAGCCTTTTTCAAGAAGAAACTTAAACCCACCCCCACCCCAAACTTTAATGTTCAAGAAGATCTCTACCATGAGGTGGTGTTCTTTTATTTCTATGTATGCAGACATACCTATGCAAACCTGGAAGAACTCTAGAAGATTTGCCTTCCAAACTCTCTCCTACCATCCCTTGATCTCATCCTGTTTCTTTACTCAAAGGCATTACAATGGAAGTAGACATTCAGAGCCACTGACTTTCAAGAGAAAATTGAGAGCAAAGTCCTCTCCCTACTTCCTTTAACACTCAACATACAGCCTCCCTCCCAAGGCACTAGTGTGCCTTTAAAAACAAATGACAACATCCCTGTCCTCTCAACAGATGCTATGACATGCCTTAAAGCTATCATTAGGAAAGACGGACACCTGTACCTTCAAAGGTACTGTTAGCAAGTCAGAAGAAAGCATATGGGCTTGTGTAATTAGAACATAGCTAAATAAGCTGTTGAAATGGAACAAATTATTCTCATTATTACTATAAAAAGTTCTCTGAATTTTTCAATGTGGATGAGCTCAAAATCCCCTCCTCTCATCACCCACTTCTGCAGTATGCCATACCAAACCATGGATAAAGATAATTCCACCACCCACATAGTTACAAAAAACAGAAGCGAGACTGACCAATAATCTGTACATTGACCTAATGCTAGGTTACACAAGGCCTTCTCAGGCCACCTTCTCAGAATTGCTCCTGCAGGCTCTTCAGAAAGTATTCCATCAGTTTTCACCATCCTGACACTCTCCTGAAGCCAGAAAAGCTGTTACAGCAGACTTTTGATGTGCAGCTACATGTCAGTGGAATGGACAATTAAAGGCCATCATCCTGTTCTTGACCAGGGTGGAAGAGGATGCACACGTGGAACCTGTATTGTGTGCACATGTGTGTGCCTCTTGCACCAAAATCCTTGTGTGTAGTAAAATGACACACTGATAGTCAAAAGCATTTCCTTCAAAGGGCAGCTTCAGTGTGGCAGTCCCAAGAGAAGGAACACAAGCTAAAAAGTCCTCATTCAGGACTTTAAAAAAACATTCAGAAAACACAAGGGAATTTCTCACCAACAAGTTAATGTAAATAACGTAATGAATAATGAAGATGAACTCACTTTGGTTTTAGACTTCATATCTTCATTCTCACCATCTTCTCCTCCTGCTCTCTCTTTGTTCAATACAGAATAATCTTCCAGGAGGGTGTCGAAGAGTACTATCCGCTTATTCTTGAAGAATCCATAGAAATAAGCATTGCTATGAGAAGAACGCTTAGAACCTGATGGGGAAAATTTACATTAAAGACCATGATCTGAGAATGATCCCATGTACTGAAAATTACACAAAATTACACAGAATAGATTCTTCAAAAGGAATTCTCAAAGTCCCCAGATGAACAGTAGACAAACTCAAGCAAATGAGTTTGTAGGCTGTAGCATATTTTAAAATTATTTAAGTAATGATGATCTCATTTATTGACTCCAATAAATACATTTTTTTCATTTGTAACATGTAATTACTAAAATCACTAAAAACATACGAGCAGTCATGTGAAGATCTATAACCAGAATAAAAGCAATTTCTATTGCAATTTCAGATTCAGAGTTGAAAAGAGCATAGAGCATGTGCTGCCCTCCTGGCAAAGGACCTGTGACAAGTACGTTTAGAATTCTTAAAATGTGCCAGCAAAGATGATTCGAAACTGATAAGCATGAAGATGTTAGAAACAGATAAGGTGAAGATGAAGAGATGAACTACAGATTATCAGTCAGTCCCTCAAAATTATTTTGTTTGAAATAGCCAATTTTTAAAAGCTACTTCTACCTACATCAGGTGAATCAGGGACTGTTTCTACTATCAATATACATAGGGCTAAGAAACTCTTCTCTTTCTATGGAACATGGACTATTTCCCTTGATTAAAAAGCTGTCTAGACCAAAGCAGATGTTGAACTTTGCCTATGGACAGGAGCTGTTGAAACATCAGGACTGGAAGAGGCCTCTATGACAGAAAATGTGGATTGCTGTGTTTTTCTGCAGCAAAAGATACTTCAAATTAAAGGCGTTTGCCTTCAACTCTCACTATAAATGTATAATCTGCATCAACTTCTTCAGGCACAAAATATCCATTGTTCCATTGCAAGCCAATCTATGGTATGGTCATGGTAACCTTCAGCACCAAACCAAGAGAGACCAGAGGAAGAGGCTGGTGAGAGCATGAAGCCTCAGCATCCAGTGAAGAAATCTGCACAGCTATAAGATAGTGATGTTCCTTTCAGCTGTGTATCATAAAAACTTCATCCTACACTAAGTGTTGGTAGAGAAGGAACCTTTGTAATCTGCATGTTACAGAATGAACCCTGCAATTAAAGGACTTGGTTGCACATGTTACCAAGAAGTCAATTCTGGAGTGGGAAGAGCCAAGACAAGAGTGCAGAAAAACAGTGGCAAAAAGATGTTCACACATCCAGTCCCCCATATCAGAAGGGAATGGTACTGGCTCAATACTCTTAAGGATGCCAGGAAAGAAAACTGGGCTTTAGCAGCTTCCCTCCACTACAGATCATTGCCACTAAACGCAGACATGCTGAAGAAGACAATGCAGTAGCACATTACACAGGTGCCAGAGTACCAACAATTTGCTCATAGGACTTTCACCACGGCTAAAAGCTAGAATACAGCCAGAAATGCATATGGGAAACCCCTACCTATTTGTAAAAGCTTTGTACTGACTCTCAACCTTGAAAAGCTTCTACTTCCCTAGGAAAGAGAGGAGTTTCTTGGACCTCAAGTATATAAACAGTAGTATTTCCTGGCTGCACTGAGGCAGAGCACTGGCTGGATTTGGCCAGCCCAAAGTTTTGAAAGCCACAGCTTCCAGGCTATATAAAGCCTTCATCACCTTCCCTTGCAGCAAAATTCTACTATTTCAGCTTTTTATGCCATCTCACACTGCTTTCACTGAGGCAATAAAGATCAGGTGGGGCACAAAACCAAAACAAGATTTGGGAAAGTCCCTGAAATCAAATTCAGAAGGGAGAAAAATGAGTAACAGTGGAAATGTCAAACAGTAAAGTGCTCCATGAACATAGAAGTGGAGAGGAAGTGACATGGCAGCTGGCATGCTGCATGTTATATTTCATGACTTAAGAGGATGAGAAATTCATTACAGTCTCAGGTAAAAGGTATGAGTCCATCCAGCCATACCATAAGAAACCATCCATGTGAACACTCTAAGAAGGAACAGGTGTTTTTAACTTTTGTAACTTTTTCAACTGTTTCACCAAAGACTTTGAGACAATTAATGCTAAACTGAGACTGGAAAAGATAAATATAACCTTTTCCCTCTGGTTTAAAATTCTAAAATTTGAATCTTGATTGCTGCTTCCATTTCTGCCTGTGCTATGTATTTCCATTCCACGGAGTCAAGACAATCCTTCCCACGAGATGCTGAATTAAGGCTGTACACTCAGCTTCAGTTTTCTGATCCCATGGCAAAACCAGGAGAATTATGCAGAAATTTTGGCAAGTATTACAACAGTTGAGGAATATTCTCTTATATCTCTTCTGCCCAGAGAAGCTGTGGATGCCCCACCCTTGTCTGTCTTCAAGGCCAGGCTGGATGAGGCTTTGAGCAACCTGGTCTGGTGGAGGGTGTCCCTGCAACCTAAACCATTCTATAATTCTATGATTCATTCTATAAGCAATTGTCCTACTACAGCATTCAAAATCAAAGCTAAAAATCCACAAATTCAAAATTACCAAGTCTCTTTATTAAAAAAAAAATAATCTCACCTTCAACAACATACACCTTTGTCAATGGAAAATCAATGTTCTTTGCCATTGTTTCAATTTGTTGCTTGAGCTCTCCCTCAGGAAGCGGAATGAATTTATCAAACAAAGGTGCAATATAGTCTGCATAGATTGTAACAAGCACCTGCAAACACATACAGATATTAAAAACAAGGCATACAAATGTGTGTTCAGTACTAAAAGTGGAGCACAATTAAGTACAAAAAGAGGGCACAATTTCAGAAAAAACACTTGATAAAGCAGAGTCCTGTATGAACTGTGATCTATAGCAAGGCTCTCTAATACATCTAGGAAGTCAACTATTTTGTTGACATTCAGCAATTCAACAGCAAGATGAGGGTGGGCACAGGTTATCTGCAATCTACAGTCCTCAGCAGAATTAGTGTAAACAGTGCTTTTGCTCTGACAGTCCGTCAAACCCCAGAAGTCAGTCCCACTACGGCAGATGGGTGCAGTAGTCTTACTAGTGCCAGGCTGTCACCTTCACCCACTTCTCCCATACTGGAAAGCTCTGAAGTGTTTCATAGTGAGCAGCAGAGCCAACTGAACCAGGTATTAGTCCTGCCTCTTCAGATTCTTGCTAATTTGCAAAGGCACGATCTAAAACAAGCAAGAATTTCATGTCCCCTCTTTTCTTCCCCTTCTCCAAGGTATATTCAAGACTAAGGAACTACCTGATGCCTCTGGTCTACAATGATGAACAGCCATATCCAAAAACCCACAACGCACCTGCATCTCTTCAAACTGGCAGCAGATGCAGTGCAGATGAGAAAGCCAGGACTGGAATAGCACTGTGATGGGAAGGACAGCTGAACTCCCTTCCCTCACACTCTGGATCTTCACAATAAGTTTTATTTATTTATTTTAAAGAAAAGGACTAGAGAAAAGTTTAAATTCTGGTTAGCGAAAAAGAAACAGGATGTGAGAAGCAAATGGACATCAACATTAACTTCAAAGCTACCTTGACAAGTTTTTTCCACGGAAAACAAGTACCTTGACTTTTGAAAGTATATGCACTGTTGAAAAAGTCCAATGAAATCTAAAACTAGGGAAACTGACTTTTCCAAAGTCATAGCAAGTGACAGCATCAATATGAAACACCATTAGAAAATCAAAGTTATTCTCATTACTGCAGCTGTTAAGACAAGGGTTTAAACCCCTGCAGGTATTTTGCACCAAGTGTAGGAGGGTATTTTAGAGAGTAGAAATCAGCTGTCTGTTTCAGTCTAGACAAGTGTCTCATATTGTGTAGTATGTGGGAACTAACTTTAAGTTTTTACCTCTGATCTTTGTGTAATCCCTTGATATCAGCAGGTGTAACAGACTAGTCAAAGGATGCAATTCTAACTGATTACAGGCTCTTTAGGAAGGACAGGCAGGGGAGATGTGGAGGGGGTGTTGCTCAGAAACTCCACCTGAGGATGGATGAGGAGCTGACTGAGCTTATAGGCCAGGATTAAAGGGAGGGCAGGAAAAGGGGACATGGTAGTAGGAGTTTGCTACAGGCCACCTGGCCAGGATGAGCAAATGGATGAGGCTTTCTACAAGCAGATAGCAACAGCCTCACAGTCACAAACCCTGGTCCTCATGGGGGACTTCAACCATCCCGATATCTGTTGGAGGGACAACATAGCAGAGCACAAGCAAGCCAGGAGGTTCCTGGAATGCACTGATGACAACTTCCTTCTCCAAGTGATAAAGGAGCTGACGAGGAGGGGTGCTGTGCTGGACCTTGGTCTCACCAACAGCGAGGGGCTGGTGGGGAATGCTGGCTGCAGCAACCACGAAATGGTGGCATTTGAGATCCTTAAGGAGGCGAGGAGGCTGTGCTGCAAACTTGCTACCCCGGACTGCAGGAGAGGAGACTTTAGCCTCTTCAGGGAACTGATTGACAAGGTTCCTTGGGATGAAGCCCTGGAGGGAAGAGGGGCCCAGGAAAGCTGGCAAGTATTCAAGGACCTTCTTGTCCAAGTTCAGGAGCGATGCATCCCAATGAAGATGAAGTTGGGTAAAAGTGTTCGGAGGCCTGCATGGATGAACAAGCAGCTCCTGGGCAAAGTGAAGCCAAAAAAAGAGGCCTACAGTGGGTGGAAGCAGGGACAGGGAGCCTGGGAGGATTACAGGGAAGTTGTCCGAGAGGTCAGAGATCAGGTCAGGAAAGCTAAAGCCCTGGCAGAATTAAACCTGGCCAGGGACATCAAGGACAACACAAAGGGCTTCTATAGGTACACTGGGGATAAAAAGAAGATCAGGGAAAATATGGGCCCTCTGCATAAGGAAACAGGAGAGCTGGTTTCCCAGGACAGGGAGAAGGCCAAGATGCTCAATGATTTTTTTGCCTCAGTCTTCACTGTCAAGGGCGCAAGCCGTACGCCCGGAGTCACGTAAGGCAAGGGCAGGGACTGAGAGGATGGAGAGCCACCCATGGTCAGTGAGGATCAGGCTTGGGAACACCTGAGGAAGCTGAAGGTGCACAAGTCCATGGGACCTGATGGAATACATCCACGGGTCCTGAAAGAACTAGCGGATGGGGCTGTAAAATCTCTATCCATCATATTCGAGAAGTTGTGGTGGTCTGGTGAAGTTCACACTGACTGGAAAAGGGGAAATATAACCCCTATCTTTAAAAAGGGAAAAAAGGAGGGCCCGGGAAACTACAGGCCAGTCAATCTCACCTCTGTACCTGGCAAGATCATGGAGCAGATCCTCCTGGAAATCATGCTAAGGCACGTGGAGAATGAAGAGGTGATTGGTGGCAGCCAACATGGCTTCACTAAAGGCAGATCGTGCCTGACTAATATGGTGGCCTTTTACGATGAGGTCACTAACTTGGTGGATAGAGGACAGGAATCGATGGCATCTACCTGGACTTGTGCAAAGATTTCGATACCATCCCGCACAACATCCTTGTTTCTAAACTGGAAAGACATGGATTTGAGAGATGGACCGCTCGATGGATAACGAACTGGCTGGCTGGTCACACTCAGAGAGTGGTGGTCAACGGCTCAATGTCTGAGTGGAGACCACTGACGAGGGGCATTCCTCAGGGGTCAGGGTTCGGATTGGTACTGTTTCACATCTTCGTCAGGGACATCGACAGTGGCATTGAGTGCACCATCAGCAGGTTTGCTGATGATAGAAAGCTGTGTGGTGCAGTCAACATGCTGGAGGGAAGGGATGCCATCCAGAGGGACCTTGACAGGCTGGAGAGGTGGGCCACTTCCAACCTCATGAAGTTCAACAAGACCAAGTGCAAGGTCCTGCGCATGGGTCAGGGCAATCACAAATACAGGCTGGGTGGAGAATGGATAGAGAGCAGCACAGAGGAGAAGGACTTGTGGGTACTGGGGGACAAAAAGCTGAACATGAGCCAGCTGTGTGCGCTGGCAGCCCCAAAAGCCAACCGTATCCTGGGCTGTATCAGAAGAAGTGTGGCCAGCAGGTCAAGGGAGGGGATTCTCCCCCTCTGCTCTGCTCTCATGAGACCCCAGCTGGAGTACTGCATCCAGCTATGGAGCCCTCAACATAAGGATATTGACCAGTTGCAGCAGGTCCAGAGGAGGGCCATGAAGATGGTCAGAGGGCTGGAGCATCTCTCCTATGAAGAAAGGCTGAGAGAACTGGGCTTACTCAGCCTGGAGAAGAGAAGGCTCTGGGGACACCTTATAGCACCTTCCAGTACCTGAAGGGGGCCTACAAGAAACCTGGGAGGGTACTTTTTACAAGGGCCTGTAGTGACAGAACAAGGGGTAATGGGTTTAAATTGAAAGCAGGGAGATTTAGATTAGATATCAGGAAGAAGTTCTTCCCATAGAGGGTGGTGAGGCACTGGAACAAGAAGCTGTGGGTGCTTCATCCCTGGAAGTGTCCAAGGCCAGGCTGGATGAGGCTTGGAGCAACCTGGTCTAGTGGAAGGTGTCCCTGCCCGCAGCAGGGGGGTTGGAACTAGATGATCTTTAAGGTCCCTTCCAACCCAAACCATATTATGATTCTATGATTACAGTTATGGAATGTATTATACCACTATAAACTGCATCTTTTGAAAATCACTATGTTTATATTAACCTGGCTCAAATAATGTGTAGGGGAAAAGGAGAACAGGTCATCCAAAGAAAGAACCTGACTGATTTCAACTGGACCTGAACAGACTTTGTGGTTACATCATGTGTAATAGGGATTGGAGCTGAGGTCTCTGACCAGGTGCTATCGTTAAACTGTTTGGTAAGGATGATTTATTGCCCTGTTGCTCAAGGATACATTGTGAAGGGGCCTTGAAACACGCTGAAATTGTAGAGTGGGCCAGAGTCCTTGGGTCAAGGGCATTGAGGGTTGTTTCTTTTGAGCCGGTGGTCTGTGGTGGTCGCAAAAGCAGCCCTTCAACTCAATTTAAAGACAAAATGCACATGCGTAACTTAAATTCTAATATGGTGTTTAGTTCCAGGAAATCTTATGAATATGTAATGTATTTCTGGGAAATTTCATGAATATGTATACTTTGATTGTATAGGAACTACTCATAGAAGTGCTAGGTGTGCCCACTAGGAGGAGATATTCCCTGTGTGCTCAGCGCTGCAATAAAGAATGCCTGCTTCTTAATATTGCATTAGTGTTGAGGAGTTTTTTTTTTATTCCCAGTTTTTGGTAACAGTTTTCCCTAAACTGAACTCTAAAGGGTAAATTTAACACTTCCTAAAGTAATTTTGTATGTCAAAGACTGTTCAAACCCACACATTAAGGCATCAAACCATGATCAGCACCCTGCAAGCTGCAGTGACTTTGAAAGACACCTGAAAAGTAGTAATTGTTTGGGCATGCACTTAATCCTCAAGAGAAAAAAAAAAAAAAAAGAGCAGAGAGGGAAAGAAAATGGGAATTAAAAAAAAAATGAGCTACTTAGTCTTGCTACATAATCTTTCAGTACAGAAATCTGTAGCTCTGTCAGGACACTGTTTTCTAGCTTTTGTTGTGTAAAAAAATAGGCCAAACACCAGTTTCCAAAGTATCTGTAAAATCTCAGGAAACTTATCTAGATGGACAGCTCAAGTGGAAAGAGCAGGCAAAGCGAAAATAAAATATTAGCTTGTGATAGGAAAGCGACAGAGAAAGAAATGTGGTATCAGCAGACTATGTTCTGGTTCTCACCTTGAAACTTACTGTTAGGTACTACTCACCTAGATCTTTCTACTAAACTTGCTTGATAAAAACTATAAAATGGACATTCAGAAAGTTTCTCAAGGCATCACACAACATTTTTTACAATATATATTTTAAATGAAAGGTGGCCAGAATAAAAGCAGTCAATGACTGGTATACAGGAAGCTAAGGAAAAAATTGTTCACTTTAGGTGTAGAAATGAGGGCAGACCATTCCAGAAAATCCTGGATTTAAAGAAGATACAGAAACTAGCGGTTCTTTTAAAATTTCAGCTTAATCCTTCCGTTAAAGAGCAAGTCTTTAAAGCCCTTAGGACTGAAGACTTAAAATATGAACTGGGTATCACATGAGGAACTAATATCTCCCCAGTTTTGCAAATAAGGCTACACTGGAATAATCTGTAAGTATGGACTATTTCACTCAGTTTGATAGAGCAGTAGCTCAAATACTGTATTATGATTTAAGAGCATACTGCTGATCAAAGTTTGAAAGACAAAGAACAATTCTTTCAGAAGTTCGCAGCAGAGTTCACACAGATCTTTCTGTAAGTTATTTCAGTACACATGAACTGACATTTTTGAGACCCATGATTCTTCAGTATACATTCAAAGACAAAAAAAGGGAAGATGTCAGAGCATAAGGACACCTGGACTAGAGAAAGCAGGAGCCTGCAACACAAAACAACAGGAAACACAGTATAATAAGACAACAAACAAAAAATGCTTGAAAAAACTCAAAGTAGTAAGTGCACGCTAGACTTATGACCTAAGTGGGGCACTTTCACCACTACACTATTGTCATCGAGTTCCTCCGAAACACATTGCTGGTAACTGCACTATGCCACAATTAGTAGCCATACAGAAATCCACTAGTACACACAGGTTTAATGTCAGTTTCATGTTAGGCATCAGTGAAGCAAAAATATAAGTAAGCAACAAATACAATTCAGATAATGAGATCTGTATCCCATAAAAATAGGATTATGAGAAGACTCAGCAGTCATGATAAACTGAGCCACAATTCCTCGTATTTTGCCATGTCTGAGAAAGTCAATGCAGCTATTGATAGATATATAAGTGGGAAATCAGATTTTCCTGTTAATTGCATTGGCATCCCATGTAGCATTATGATCACATTTTTGTATAAATGTGGACAGCCAATGCCTGCGCTTTAGAAAGGAAGCTGACAAACTGACAGTCCAAGAAAGCGATAAAATTAATCTGATTAGAAGCAGTGGGGAAAAGAAAAAAAAAAAAAAAGCAGCAACACTTACTTCAGTCATGAAAGAGAAGATTAAGAATGATAACAATCCTGATTTCCTACCCAGGTATTCCTAAAAATTTTCCTAATGATGCACTCCAGTTGAACCAGAAAGTTTGAACCTGACACAAGGATTAGGAACTGAGTGCTCCAAATTTATTTTTAGGCTAACATGGCAGGCTTTATTACATTATGGTAATGTAATAATTATTTTACTTGCTAAGGTGCTTTTTTAATCCAAAAAAGAATGAATATATACAACTACTTCTTTAATTTCTTCCTTGGGTTAGCATATTGAGCAAAAAGTCAATAGAGCACTATGCTGAAATATTAAAAAAATAAAATACAGATCTCAGAGCTTATAGTAACAATAGAAAACACCAAATCTTTATGATGTATACAAAAAGGTGCTTTTGTTATAAACCCTAAACATGTCAGTTACCGATTCAGGGTATAAAAGCAGCTACTTATCTCAAAGCAATGGAACTTATAACTGGCATTTGATAACCTGCAAGAAAAGCCCAATGTAAACATTACCGACGAAAGCACATTCTGCTTTGTCTTGACAATCTACTGGCATATGTCCTTGTGCCATTTCTATATTTAAGAAAAAGGAAAACCTATCACCACAAAGCACTGTATTTCCAGTATCTATTCTAAAGCTTTTTGAATTTTTATTTTTCAACTGATGAAGACACTCCAGTACTAAAAAGATAAAATCTAAAATATCACATTAATGTGGACAATTAAAATGAGCTATTATTCCTGAACAAGTACTCTGAGAGCAAGACACGCTGTTAAAGTTTGTAGACACTAAAATTCTTAGGAGATTTAGATTTTTCTCCATTTTGTTTCATTTACATTTTTAAACCTCAGCACACTGAGCCATGCAGGTAAGGTAGCATTTGGAAGAAACCTAAACATATTCTCATACTCACCAAGGAAACAACTAATGTGAAGAGCCAGGCATAGATGAAGAAATAGTCTCCCCCTATTTTAATAATGTAAAGCAGAAGGGATGTCACTGGCAACAGAATACATTGAGTCACGATAAACTTCTTGATAGCATCCTTAAAAAAAAATCCCAGCGTCTGTAAAGAAAGGATATCAGTGATATTTTCAATGCAAATATTGACATGCCACAGTGGTTAATGAACTGATGCCTTCAGTTGATGCACAGAAACAAAATAAGACAAATCACAAGCCAGCAATTTCAATGTGATAAGGAAATCAAGGGACAGTTAAGAAAAGGTGGAAGAACCTTTTCACCTCCTCTCCTGGTAGCTGTCACTCTTTACATCCACACAGACTCCAAGTCCATGCAGGTTCACACTTACTTAGTAAGATCTGACCCAAACCTTTACTGTGTATTGCACTTATACTTCATTAAAAGAGGAAAGCAAAAATTAAACTTATCTCTTCCTTAATTCCTTTACCAATCTATATCCTAGATATCATGGGATTTTTAGAGACTAGGAAACTCTTAAAGAAACATAGCTACTCTAAAATACTTTGAACAGTTGCCTCTATTCATCTTACCTTTCAGTCAACTCTAAGAGTCTAGTTGGAGGCCTGTGGCTAGTGGCATCCCCCAGGGGTCAGTGCTGGGTCCAGCCCTATTCAATATATTCATCAATGACCTGGATGAAGGGACGGAATGTTCTCTCAGCAAGTTTGCTGATGATACCAAACTGGGAGGAGTGGCTGCCACGCCAGAAGGCCGTGCTGCCATCCAGCGTGACCTGGACAGGCTGGAGAGCTGGGCAGAGAGAAATCAAATGCAATTCAATAAGGGCAAGTGTGAAGTACTGCATCTGGGGAAGAACAACCCCATGTTCCAGTACAGGTTGGGGGCTGTTTTGTTTGAGGGCAGCTCTGGGGAAAAGGATCTTGGAGTCCTAGTGGACAACAGGATGACCATGAGCCAACAGCGTGCCCTCGCGACCAAGAAGGCCAACGGCATCCTGGGATGCATTAAGAAAAGCGTGGCCAGCAGGTCGAGGGAAGTTATCTTCCCCCTCTACTCTGTGCTGGTGAGGCCTCCCCTGGAGTACTGTGTCCAGTTCTGGGCTCCTCAGTTCAAGAAGGACAAGGAACTACTGGAGAGGGTCCAGCGCAGGGCCACTAAGATGACGAAGGGCCTGGAGCACCTTCCATGTGAGGAAAGGCTGAGAGAGCTGGGTCTGTTCAGCTTGGAGAAGAGGAGGCTGAGGGGGGATCTTCCCAATGCTTATCAATGTCGAAAGGGTGGATGTAGGAGGATGGGGCCAGGCTCTTCTCAGTGGTGTTCAGTGACAGCACTAGGGGCAATGGCCATAAACCAGAAAACTGTTTCCACTGGGCTTTCTGAAACATCAACTACAATCCATTGAGCTCAAGTTTCTATTTTAACTCTTTCTTTACTTTCAGCTCCACAATTTAGGAGTAGAAGTATAAAATTGCATAGCGTCTTTCATCTTTGCCCCACCTCTTTCCTGCTTTCCAAGGCAGATGTGACTTCAAGAGAAATCATTTTCAGCCACTCCCATGGAAGAAAGAGTCTATCCGAAAGTTATCTGAGAATCATTGCTAGAAATTCCAAAGTCTGGGCTGATACCAAGTGTGAATTTGGCTCATTCACCAAAGAACTTAGCGCATCAGCCTGAAATGAAAGATGGAGATTTGATTGTTTGGAAGGCATTTGGTACCCCAAATTGGATTGCAGCTGGACCCAAAATTCAGTTCTTGGCATAAGGACTACTGTGATTGATAAAAAACACTTTTAAGGCATCATATAGGTAGCTCAAACG
Organism: Rhynochetos jubatus; assembly: GCA_027574665.1. Taxonomy (NCBI): domain Eukaryota; kingdom Metazoa; phylum Chordata; class Aves; order Eurypygiformes; family Rhynochetidae; genus Rhynochetos; species Rhynochetos jubatus. The sequence goes on along the minus strand of CM050672.1, from coordinate 755,141 downwards.
CCTAACACCACCCACAGGTGGCAGAGTCGAGTCTCCCTTTTCTCGTGTGATTAGGCACAATGCTTGTATTGACAACAGTGAAGCACCAAGAGAGCACAGCTCCAAGAAGAAAATGTTTGGAGGATATACCCAGAATCCTCCTCACCCTCCCTAAAGCATACAAAGAAACCACATGGATTCTGCAAGCTCTCAAGATATTTTTAATGAAGCCTGAGCTGCTAAGTTCAGTATTTGACCCTCTGTTTCTTCTGCACAGAGGTAGGGCCTGATCAAGTCAAGTTGTCCATCCACCAGCTAGTCTGGCAGTTTGCCCTAATTCTAGTGCTTCACAATTCCCAACACTGACAGTCTTTTGACTTTTGTGTCCTGGACATGAAGGGCTTGCAGATACAGCAAGATGGAACTTAAATCTCACTAAGGTAGGAGAGACAATCTGAAGCCTGATGCAACTACTCAGGATTGACATGAGAAACAACAGTGAAAGATGGCTTTTTATGCTTATGTAAGGATTCTGAATGTCAACAAGATGTCTAGACTAGGGCATAAGTATGTTGCAAGAATTAGGACTTTGCCAGTCCATACAATTGTGAGGACTGCAGAACAGAAGTGATAACTAGACAACAAACAAAATACATCAAATGGGTATTTCCCCAAAGAAAAGATTGCATGACTCATGCTCTGGAAACATGGGAACATTCCTTTTTCCCTTGATAGGAGCAGGATGTTAGCTTGCCAGTATGCCTGCTGTAATGTCTGCAGAAAGGAGGGCAACTCCAGGACTATGGCTCAGAATCAACTAGCGTTACGAATGGCTGTGTGCCATCATGTTGACAAGTGTGTACTGGCAGGTGAGAGAAAAAAGTGAGTGTTAGAAGTTACATCGTATGCTTTTAGAAGCAGAAGGGGTTTTTTTGTAAGACTAGAGTGCTATATGGAGCACAAAAAGTTTTGAGTTGCTCACAAGCTCAAAGCTTATGACTAAGTAGAATAATCTTCAGATTTGCTTCCCAAAGACTGAAGCAGGAGCCACCATTGGCACAGCATCCAAATGGCAGGGCAGGGAGGGAGGGAAACCAAACAAGTCTTGCAGTTTCCAGGAATACACAGAGATGTCCAGGCAAAATTGCATAGTGACAATTTTCACAGTTGGGCTTCCCTGGAGAGATGATAGTATGCCACTAAACACCTGATGTGAACTAAAATAATACAGGATGTGTCAGGTTCTACACTTTTTTTCTTTAAAGATGACTGAGAGAGGGTGCAAACTGGATCACTGCATTTAGACCTTTTCATAAAACAAGTAAGAATTGAGAAAAAAAACCAGTAAGAAACATCAATTTAACAATTTACCAAGAATATAATGAGTTTAGAAATATGCTGATTCCACTTCTTTGTGTCTAGCTCAGTCTTTCTGCCTCCACAGAAACTGGAAGATGAAACTTTCAAAAACCAGAGCACCTCTACCCTTATTAAAATGAGCCAAACACCTTTATCCCACAACTGCTACCCATCCAAATTTCATAGAATCATAGAATGGTTTGGGTTGGAAGGGACCTTAAAGATCATCTAGTTCCAACCCCCTACCATGGGCAGGGACACCCTCCACTAGACCAGGTTGATCAAAGCCTCATCCAGCCTGGCCTTGGACACTTCCAGGGATGGGGCACCCACAGCTTCTCTGGGCAACCTGTCCCAGTGCCTCACCACCCTCTTGGGAAAAATTTTTTCCTGATATCTAATCTAAATCTACCCACTTTCAATTTAAACCCATTACCCCTTGTCCTGTCACTATAGGCCCTTGTAAAAAGTCGTCCCCCCCCCAGCTTTCTTGTAGGCCCCCTTCAGGTACTGGAAGGTGCTATATTGTGTTCATTTCTCCAAGCTGAACAAGCCTAATTCTCTCAGCCTTTCTTCATAGGAGAGGTGCTCCAGCCCTCTGACCATCTTCATGGCCCTCCTCTGGACCTGCTGCAACTGGTCAATATCCTTATGTTGAGGGCTCCATAGCTGGATGCAGTACTCCAGCTGGGGTCTCATGAGAGCAGAGCAGAGGGGGAGAATCCCCTCCCTTGACCTGCTGGCCACACTTCTCCTGATACAGCCCAGGATATGGTTGGCTTTTGGGGCTGCCAGCGCACACAGCTGGCTCATGTTCAGCTTTTTGCCCCCAGTACCCACAAGTCCTTCTCCTCTGTGCTGCTCTCTATCCATTCTCCACCCAGCCTGTATTTGTGATTGGGATTGCCTTGACCCATGCACAGGACCCTGCACTTGGTCTTGTTGAACTTCATGAGGTTGGAAGTGGCCCACCTCTCCAGCCTGTCAAGGTCCCTCTGGATGGCATCCCTTCCCTCCAGCGTGTTGACTGCACCACACAGCTTTCTATCGTCAGCAAACCTGCTGATGGTGCACTCAATGCCACTGTCGATGTCCCTGACGAAGATGTGAAACAGTACCAATCCGAACCCTGACCCCTGAGGAATGCCCCTCGTCAGTGGTCTCCACTCAGACATTGAGCCGTTGACCACCACTCTCTGAGTGTGAGCAGGCAGCCAGTTCGTTATCCACCAAGTGGTGCATCCGTGAAATCCATGACTCTCCAATTTAGAGACAAGGATGTCATTTGAGACAGTGTCAAACATTCTGCACAAGTCCAGGCAGATGCCATCGATTCCCGTCCTCTATCCACCAAGTTAGTGACCCCATCGTAAAAGGCCACCATATTAGTCATGCATGATCTGCCCTTGGTGAAGCCATGTTTGCTGTCACCAATCACCTCCTCATTCTCCACATGCCTTAGCATGATTTCCAGGAGGATCTGCTCCATGATCTTGCCAGGTACAGAGGTGAGATTGACTGGCCTATAATTCCCTGGATCCTCCTTTTTTCCCTTTTTATGGATGGGGGTTATGTTTCCCCTTTTCCAGTCAGTGTGAACTTCACCAGACCACCACAACTTCTCGAATATGATGGACAGAAGTTTCGCAACATCAACCACCAGTTCTTTCAGGACCTGTGGATGTATTTCATCAGGTCCCATTCTTGTATTAAAAAAAAAAAAGTATTTTTTATTCTACCATTAAAAAATAATGTAATTCCTAGTAGACATAGAACAGAAGGTACTGTAGACAACACTATCTGAATCATTAAGCAGAAAACAAGTCTTATGGTCTGGCATGAAATGGCTAAGGATGCATCCCTGACTGAGGTTCCTCTCCTAAAAGGAAAATCTGAACTCATGAGAAACTGATACTGAAACAGGTTAAACTAACCTGGTGAGAGAAATTAAGAAAGCCAGGGTTGATATCAAAAGAATACCTAACAGAAGTACAAATGAAAGGTTTGTTTCTCCAATTTAGTAAAGACTGATAGAAGAAATCAACAAGTGATACAAAACGAAGAGGAAAGTAATTTCTTGGTTTTATTTCACCTGTTCAGCGTCCATGAATCAGAACTGCCCTTTCAAGCAGTGACCCAGACTTCTCAGGAAACGCATATAAAGGGCAAAGAATAGCAAAGAATAAAAAATTAACAGCTGTGGTCATTGCTCTTATTTTTATGCAATGCATGTAGAAATGTTCCTAAAACTAATGATCTTTGGCACAGATATGGACATAACAGTACATCTAATCAGCCAAACCTACTGAAGACATTGTCAGTGTGCTATTTACAATACCTGCTGATTGAAGCCATGTTTCTCTTCTATGACAAATGTGTTATATAAACTCCATGGTAGACCGGTCACTGCACTGAAGAGTGTTGCAAGCAGCAGAAATACTAATGACTGAACAATCTAAAAAAAAAATCAAAACTGATATTTGCAGACCTTTAGTAATATTAATATTCCATGTGTTAAAAATGGATTTTATGTGGTTTAATTGAAACTGGTTACCAGAGGAAGCCACATAAATTCACAGAAATAATATGTGTGATGATTACATTAATGATTGCTGATAGCTAACTATATTAAAAAAAAAAAAGAATGTACTGATGAAACAGATTTAAATAAAAACTAAGCATTTGGGACAAGAATTTGGATAGATGCCTCATCCACAGCACAAAGAGAACATAAGCAGTAGCCTCAAATTTCTTAACCTTTTGCTATGCAGGAAGCTCTAGGATTAGTAATAAGACAACACCCAAACCAAAAGCTCCCCAAAACCCTCGTTTGACTACAGTAGTTTTGAGACTTGTATGTTTAACATAACTATTTTAATTAGTTAACTAATTTAAAAGTCACATACCATCAGTTCTCAGGTTCAACGAATCGTTTTGTTCACTAGAAAATATCTGTTATTTTTACTATATTGTAGCTAAATCCCACTTTAAGTAAATGCAAATAAATGCAAAAATAAAAAAATTATTATAACAGTATAACTTGTGGACCAAATGTTTTCACTAAAATTTAAAGACTGCTTACCTCATATTCTGCTCCAAACCCAGCACGACCAGAGATCTTACCAGACAGGTTCCAGAGAAAAGGAATTCCTCCACAAAGGAGAATCATCTTGAAAACAAAAACAAATACCACAGAGGCAATATGAAAACAGATTTTACCTTATTCTCCCAAAATTTCAGCATGATAAGGACCTTTTAAGCATGAATGATAAAAGTTTTACACTTAGGCTTTTTGTCCCTCCCTGACCTTAGCAGTGCATAAAGAAAGCTTGGAATATTTGGCAACGGTTCATTTTTACTCTACAGAAGTAAGGGTTTGGGACTTTTTTTTTTCCCCTGGGAAATACTAGCATATGTTCAAGTCTATTTACTGTAGACCTTGCTGCTACATTGCCTCAGACATCAAGTATGTTTTTAGAAGACCTTAAAACTCATTTGCCCTTTGGTTGTATAACATACCATGTCTAGGAGGTATGCAAGATTCAGCAACTTGACTGCACTGGGACAGTCTCACCTGCATTTCCTACCAAGAGAAAGGTATCCAGAATAAGGCCATAATTTCACTTTCAGTATTAGTGCTGCTTCAACCATTTTAAGAAAGCTTCATCGTCTCTTCCTCGTGCCTGTCTTGCCCCTCCTGCCATACAGGTTGCTAAGGAACAGGGAGTGGACTACTTGGGACACACCATCATCAAAGAAATGCTTGAAGCAGAGATATTGAAGCAAGTGCTAACAGTAGTTCAAGGCAAGGGCTGGTAGTGTTTGTTAAACAGCTTAACTTCCAAATGTTTCACATTTACTTCCGAGGCAAGTGATGCACTACTATATATATAAAAATCAGTTTTCAAGTAGGCAGCCTTTCAGTATGGACAGTACCAGGGATTTACTTATTAGTTATTTTTTTAAAGGCTTACTCTTATATACCCTGACTATTAGGGTGCATTTTGACTGTCAGCAGGAGATGGAAAAGGCCAAAGTAAGCTTGTCTCTCCTTTGCAAACTACCTGTAAGTTTCAGAGCTGGAAATCCCAGAAGTACCAATCCATGAACAAAGACAGCTATTAGCATGATGATGATACTACTTATTAGTTAAAAAGAAACCCACATAATTGTATGAATGGCTGAAATAAATCAAAGTATATTAGTAATTCTGACATAGCATCTCCCCTTCAACTAACTTGCTAGGTTAATGAACCATACTTCTACCTACTAAAAGTAAAATGTTGCAAAACGTCATCCAATTTCATCAACTTTGGCCACAACAGCCTCTTTCAAGTTCAGGCAGTTCCCAGAGCCAATAAAGGATGCAGTTTAAGCTCTAAGGAAGTGATGAACCCAGACAGTACAGGGTACGTCATTTTACCTCCGCTGGAACTTGATAATCCTAGGACAGATCCTGAGAAACAGAAAGACACAGCTGAACATCACAGAAAGGAGCAGTAACTCATCATCACAGAAAGGAGCAGTAACTTGTCATGACATACATGTAGAGAAGAAGTTGCACATACCCTACACATCAGGGATATCAGCTTTATTGTAGAATAGAATCATACAATTATTTAGGTTGGAAAAGACCTTTAAGATCATCGACTCCATCCTTTAACCAACACTATCAAGTCCACCCATAAACCATATTCCTAAATGCCACATCTACGTGTCTTTTAAATTCCACCAGCAATGGTGACTCAACCACTACCCTGACAGGCCTGTTCCAATGCCTGCTAACCCTTTTAGTGAAGACATTTTTCCTAATATCCAATCTAAACCTCCCCTGGTGCGACTTGAGGCCATTTCCTCTTGGCCCATTGCTTGTCACTGGGAGAAGAGACCAACACCCCACTCTCTGCACACTCCTTTCAGGAGCTGTAGAGAGCAATAAGGTCTCTCCTGAGCCTCCTCTTCTCCAGGCTGAACATCCCCAGCTCCCTCAGCCACTCCTCACAGAAGTTGTGCTCCAGACCCTTCCCCAGCTCCACTGCCCTTCTCAGGACAAGCACCAGCCCCTCAGTATCCGTCTTGTAGTGAGGGGCCCAAAACTGAACCCAGGATTCAAGGTGGGGCCTCACAAGTGCCCAGTACAGGGGGACAATTCCCTGCCCTGCTCCTGCTGGCCACACTGCTCCTGATACAGCCCAGGATACCATTGGCCTTCTTGGTCACCTGGGCACACTGCTGGCTCATATTCAGTCGCTGTGGACGAACACCCCCAGGTCATTTTCCAGTGGGCAGCTTTCCAGCTGCTCCTTCTCAAACCTGTAGCGTTGCAGGGGGTTGTTATGACTCCAGGGCAGGACCCAGCCCTTGAAGGTCTTGTTGAACCTCATACAATTCCCCTTGGGAATGAGTAATGTATGAAGAAGCTGTTGGAAATCTAACAAGCAATGATGGCCTTAGTTTCAACCATACCATTTGCTGCAGCCTTCAGAGCAGGGGTATTTTCCCTATTAGAAACTATGCTGCAACCATGACAGCGTAAGGGTATGCAGGGAAAAGTTTGCACATTATGTCTTTTTTTTTTCATTAGACTTATCACAGTAAGTGGAACAAGCAGGCAGGGTTTTTTGGAAACAAAAGCCCTTCTTTGAGTCTGAAGTGAAAGCAGCAGACTTCAGTACAATTGAGAACAAATTCTCAAAATCTAAAAAGATGCCTATCAAGTCTACAGCTGTTAGCAGCAGTTGATGGAAAACGCGAGTGAGTTGGATACTCAGTGTCTCTACTAAATCCACGGTACACACCTGGAAGTTCTCAATGTTTCACAAGCTATTATCTCAAAAAATAATCACTGTAGTTCTCTATCCCTACCGTTTGGACTACTCCAAAGATAATGACTGCTTTATCACTCAAAGCACTCCAGCTGTTAACTAATTCAGCTTTGAAGTTTATTCCAAGCTTGTATTATCTTTTCAGTGTATAGCTGACATTACTAACTAGAAGCAGCTTTATATGCCTCCAAAATTGTCCATTTTTTAGACTAGACAGTGCAGTTGGGAAAGTGCTATCACCTAGATTTTTTTCTGATCTTTGAAACACATGAAAAAAGGTGCCATAAGGATGTTTTCCAACTCCCAATTTTCTAGGAAAAACTCTTGTCCTCAGATGACAACGGATTGTGGGGAGGGAAGTGGAATTTCCATTCAAGTGTAATTTTCTCTTTTCAGGAACAAAATAATCAGAGAAACCTGATTCACAGCTTCTCTGGGAACTTGTTCCACCACCTCACCACCATCATCGTAAAAAAATTCCTTATGTCTGATATAAACCTACCCTCTTTCTGTTTGAAACTGTTGCCCCTTGTTCTGTCACTACAGGCCTTGGTAAACAGTCTCTCTCCATCCGTTTTGTAGGCGTCCTTTAAGTACTGAAAGGCCACAAGAAGGTGTCCCCAGATTCTTTTCTTTTCCAGGTTAAACAACCCCAACTCTTCTCAGTCTTTCTTCATGGCAGAGGTGTTCCAGTCCTCTGACCATTTTCATGGCCCTCCTCTGGACCCACTCGGACAGATCCATGTCTTTCTTGCACTGGAGACACCAGAGGTGGACACAGTACTCCAGGTGGGGTGTTACTAAAGCGCAATAGAGGGGGAGAATCCCCTCCCTCCAACTGTTGGCCACACTTCCTGTGATGCAGCCCAGGATATGATTGGCTTTTTGGGCTGCAAGCACACACTGACAGCTCATATCAAATTTTTCATCAACCAGTTTCCCCAAGTCCTTCCCTGCAGGGCTGCTCTCAATCAATTTATCCCCCAGTCTGTTGTGATACTGGGGATTGCCCTGACTCGTGTGCAGGACTTTGCACTTGGACGTGTTGAACTTCATGAGGGTGCACTCAATCCCACTGTCTATGTTGTTGATTTTATTAAATAGTATTTGTCCAAGTATGGGCCCTTGAGGGACACCACTGGTTTCCACTTTGACATTGAGCCACTGGCTATAACTCTTTGGATGCAGGCATCCAACCAGTTCCTTATTCACCTAACAGTCCATATGTCAAACCCATACTTCTCCAATTTAATGGCTAGAATGTTGTGGGGGACCATAACAATAGAAGGCCTGGGTTAAGATAAGCACAGACTGCTGATACGGTTCTTTGTTTAGCAGGGCACTAAATTCAGTGGCAAAAGAGGCTCATTCTGATCATATATATTTTCCTTAAAAACAACAAAGGAAACTGTTCTGGCTAAAGCTCTTGAAATCAAGATAAAGCCTCAGAACCTTTTGACTTGTCGCACTTGCTAGGTGGTACCCCTATCCATTAATTCACTGTTGGAGGATAGTTTCATTTTTCAAATTAAATACTGACTTTAAGACAGTCAAAAACATAGAAGCTTCTTAAATTCACAGAAAAATTGTCTTGAGTTCTACTCAGCATACGAAAAAGCCCAACAAGAAGAACATAATGGTGTCGTGGTTTAACTCCCGGCCAGCAAAATACCATGAAGCTGCTCTCATACCTCCCCCCTCTTCCTCCAGCGGAGGGGAAGAATCGGAGGAAAAAGACAAGGAAGTTCGTAAAGTTGAGATAAGAACTATTAACTAATTGAATATAAATGAATAATATATATAAATGAATATATAAAAATACTACTAAGTAATTAAAATAGTAGAAAATAAAACCTATTATAAAATTGCTCACCACCCACCAACCAATGCACAGCCAGGTCCCAAGTAGTGAGAGTCAGAGCCAGAGAGCCTGAGAGCGATCACAGCAGAGTCCGAGCAAATCCTATCAGTGACAGCACAACTGGGAAAACTAACAGACCCACCAACTCACTCACAAACGAGCCGGCAAAATAGTTAGCAAAGCAGCTAACAAAGGAGTTGGCGAAGGAGTTAAGGAGCTAACAAAAGAGTTAGCAAAGGAGCAATAAGAGTTACAGAGTTATGGCCCCCGAGACAACTCCCCACCTATGTACCGAGCATGATGTACTATGGAATGAAATACTCCTTCGGTCAGTTTGTGTCAGCTGTCTGAACTGTGCGTGTCCCCCCACACTGCTCGCAGTGAGAAAGTCAGGAACGCAGCTGCAGTGTCAGAAGCTGGAAAGACCTTGAATTTGGTGCAAGCACTTCCCAGCACCAGCTAAAACAACATTTTATGTGTACTTTTCTCAGGGTAAATCCAGAAACCTAGATTCATACCAACCACTGTGAAGAAAATTAACTCTTTTGTGACTAAAACCAGCACAAACAGCTATACTGATGCATGTACAACAACATTTTTACAAGTTCGTACAAAATGAACAGCAGCTTAGACTGCACAAAAGAGATCAAGAAATGCGAAAGTTAAGAGGGGCCACAATTCTTAAGTACTGGTTCTGCATCATAATTATACATGCCTTACACTATTTTACAGTGTTATTTTCATTATCTTTTATAACAGACCTTTTTGCTTCCTTAAGTTCATCATCCTTAAGGTCATACTCTAATTCTGTTTTGCAGTGCCAGGCATTTTGGGATTCCTTTTTAACCCAGTTGTGCTACTGATAAGCAGTGCATTTCAGAACTAAGTCAGAAAAGGTTTCTCTTAAGACTGTATATCACACATGTAAATACTTTGTTCCAACTCAATGGCTCTGTTTTTTTCATATATGCGGACATTACCTGCCCAGGGTAATTGTTCTTACGCTTAATAACATCCACTGGTATTCTTCCTGTTCTCACCGGCTTTTCTTTCTGCCTTCCACTTAAATTTTATCTAAAAATGAAAGTAGCTGCATCCTTCCAAACACACAAAAAGGTCTGCATTTGTAACAATTTAAAATTATGCTAATGTTGCTTAATTATCTGGCAGTGGAAACCATAATAGGTCAGCTGTGCCACTAACATAACATAACACAATGTTGTAGCTGTGCAGCATGACTCAGCACTGCATAGAGAAATTATGTGCTGTCTGAATAATTCCTTCTTTACATATGGCAAATACAGCCAAAACCAAGAAACACAGAACTCTAGGCCTTCCAAATTTCAGTGTTTAACATAAGACGCCAGAATGTGAACAGAGCAGCTGCACAGGATCACTAAGAATCAAAATATTTCACAGTTTAAGTATATGAAAATATCATATCAATTCTCAGGTACTTACAGTGCCCTCAACCTCTGAATACAGGCCCGACCAAAAGCTGAAAGTACTTTTGTCCAGCTGATACAGACGAGATTTTTCAAATGTTTCTGAATCCATGATCTGTCCTAATTCCTGTGGTACATGCATTGTTGTTCTATACACCCATCTCTGAAAAATTAAAAAAAACCCAAAACACATAAAGCCTATATCCAATATTTTTAAAGAGATAAATATGATTTAAAAGTAACACATAATATGATCCTATGGGCCACCACAGAAAGTTTAAAAAAAACCCAAACCACCACAAAATAACAAATATTCCTAAATAAAACTGAAGCATAACTATTATAACCAGAAACTGAGTTGCCTACTTATTTCCAATATAGTTGCTATATAAAGATCAAACAAACGCACAGGATATGACACTGCACACAATTAACGACTAAGGAGAATTTGAAACTAAACACCTGATCCTCCCACACAAACCATACAACTTCACCAGAAAACATATCTATGATGTGGCTGCATAAATTAAGTGCTGTTTAATTTTCAGTAAAGAACTTGCAACTTTAAAATTTTAAAGACTTGAAGTCATTCCATCCACTGCTTTATGTTGTTTCAGCATGTTTATCCCTTCTCAGAGAAAATCTCCTACCCCTTGTCACTTCAAAATACATTCTTCCTCTGACTGGAGTACTGGGCTGCAGTCTCACAGAAGGCCTTGTTGATCTCACAAGAGCATGCAGCATTGCCTTCTGCTCTCCTGTCAGTGTTTTCCCCAGCTGTGCTGAGTCAGGCTGGGATGGAGTTATTTTTTTCATAGCAGTCTGCATGGTGGCATGCTTCACATTTGTGGCCAAATGGTGTTGATAACACACCAGTGTTCTGACTACTGCTAAACCATCTCAAGGCTTTTGCTCTTCCCCAGTGAGCAGGCTGGGGTTAGACAAGATGCTGGAAAGTGACACAACCAAGACAGCTGACCTGAGCTGCCCAAAGGCATATTCCATTAAGTGTATTCTTATACTTAGCAATAAAAACTGAGGAAATAGAGGAAGAAGAAAATGGGGAAGGGGGAGAGAGTTTGAGTTCCAAGGTGGCTGCTTAGTTGGCAACCAGCCAGGTATAGGCCTGCTTGTGGGACATAGTGAGTGATTGTTTTTGCAGCACCTGTGGGTTGGGGTTTTTCCCCCTCTTCACTTAGTAAACCGTCTTTAGTTTAACCCATCAGTTTTCTCATTTCTGCACTTCCTGCTCTCTCAACATATCCTGGGGATGAAAGATCGAGCTGCTGAGTGGGTGCTGGGCTGCTGGTTACCGCATCACACCCACACATCTCAGACCCTTCTATAACCTCAGCGAGTTTGTGACGGTGAGTGTCCCCACCACACTGCTAAAACAAGCAAGGTACAGTGTCTTGGTTCTTCTGGGGGAGAGCTGTTGGTCCACAGACCAGCCGTGCTCCAGAGCAGAGGCAAGTGTGAGCAGGCATGGAGTGGGGCAGGACCCCGCCCGGCAGAGCTGCCCAGAGCTTTGCCATTCGGCTCTGAACTCCCTCACGGGGTGCACAAGTGGACACAGCAAATCTTTTCCCCCACTCGGACCACTCTCGCAGCCTGCTGGCGCAAACCACCGGCAGGGCTGATACGGCGCTCCAGCCCCGCTGCCTCGGCCGGAACAGGACCAAGCCCACCCCTGGCAAGTGACAGACTAAGCCGGCCCCGGCCGCGCTGCTCGGCCCCGGCCGCGCCGCTCCACGCCCTGCCCGCCACCCCCACATGAAGCCGGGCCGGGGTCAACACAGCCCCCGGCCCGGTGGCGCCTGTCCCCGCCGACCTGCCGGTGCGCCAGGAAGGCCTCCCAAAGGTAGACAGCCCAGGAGAAGAGCAGCACGGAACAGAAGATGCGCTTCTCTGTCGGCAGCTCTGCCCACAGCTCGCCGGGCAGCGCCATGACCCTTCGCCACTCCCGCGCTTCCTTCCGCCGCCCGTGCTGCGGCGCCGCCTGGCGGCTGGAGGAGCCGCGGTAAGGGCGGAGCCCGGGCCCTGAGGGGAGGCGGGCGGAGGAGCGGCAGGTCTTGGCTATGAGGGACGGGCGGGGAGGCTGCGGTGGGGACGGTGCCGTGGCGCCGCGTCAGCTGCTCTGTACTGGCGCGGGGCTCTCCCACCTCCCTGGACAGCGCCGGCGCACGGAGCCCCGGGGCGGAGAGGGCAGGGCCGCCGGAGCCGCATCCGAGAGGAGCCGAGGGGTGTGGGCTCCTCTCCCCGGGGAGCAGCGGGGTGGGGTAAAGACGATGGCCCCAGTTAACGTCCCATTCCGAAGCACGCAGGACTGGGCCTTCTCCTGGGAAGGCATCGTGTGAGGAGAGGCCTGGTAAGAAAACTCCCTGGGGTGGTCCTGGTGGACCCGCTGCTCCTGCGGGCACTTTGACAAGGTGGAGGAGAGCTTTTGAGAGCTGCTGGTGGTATTGGGAGGCATCTGCAGCAGCCAAGAGGGCACCCCACAGAATGTTCCTGCTGGACGCCTTGCACTGCACAGAAGCCCCTGCTGATGCTCAGGTGCAAAGATGTAGGGACTTACATTACGGAAATTCCCTATTTTATCATTCAGTCTTTATAGTGTTAATCTCTATGTCAGTTCACTGCCATGTGATGAGGTAGTGTGATTTTACTGGAGACTTTGGTATTGTTCATGCTCAATTAAAACAAAGTAAAGGACAGCCTGGTCCTGGAAATAAGGACCCTGCTTCTTGGAAGCTTAGAGCTATCCATGAAGGAGAAAGGTACCCCTGAACAACGCCTGAAACTCTCACAGCATTGTCTGGCATGGTATAGGGATAGAATGTACTCTTAGCAGGTTTGCTGATGATACCAAACTGGGAGGAGTGGCTGCCACGCCAGAAGGCCGTGCTGCCATCCAGCGTGACCTGGACAGGCTGGAGAGCTGGGCAGGGAGAAATCTAATGCAATTCAATAAGGGAAGTGTGAAGTACTGCATCTGGGGAAGAACAACCCCATGTTCCAGTACAGGTTGGGGGCTGTTCTGTTTGAGGGCAGCTCTGGGGAAAAGGACCTTGGAGTCCTAGTGGACAACAGGATGACCACGCCAACAGCGTGCCCTCGCGGCCAAGAAGGCCAACGGCATCCTGGGATGCATTAAGAAAAGCGTGGCCAGCAGGTCAAGGGAAGTTATCCTCCCCCTCTACTTTGCGCTGGTGAGGCCTCCCCTGGAGTACTGTGTCCAGTTCTGGGCTCCTCAGTTCAAGAAGGACAAGGAGCTACTGGAGAGGGTCCAGCGCAGGGACACTGCGATGGGGAAGGGCCTGGAGCACCTTCCATATGAGGAAATGCTGAGAGAGCTGGGTCTGTTTAGCTTTGAGAAGAGGAGGCTGAGGGGGATCTTATCAGTGCTTATCAATATCTAAAGGGTGGGTGTCAGGAGGATGGGGCCAGGCTCTTCTCAGTGGTGTTCAGTGACAGGACTAGGGGCGATGGCCATAAACTGGAAAACAGAAGGTTCAGACTGAATGTGAGGCAACCCTTCTTCCCTGTGAGGGTGACAGAGCACTGGAACAGGCTGCCCAGAGATGTGGTGGAATCTCCTTCCCTGGAGACTTTCCAAAGCCACCTGGGATTGTTCCTGTGTGATCTGCTCTAGGTGATCCTGCTTTGGCAGGGGGGTTGGACTAGATGATCTCTAGAGGTCCCTTCCAACCCCTAACACACTGTGAATCTGTGAATCTCTGTACTGTCTGCAGATCAGTAACTCTAGCAAGACTGACTCCAGAGATGTCTGGATCAATAGACAAGCAACAAAAATGCTGCAAAAATGTAGCTGCTTTGCAAAGTTTTACTATGATTAGTCTTTGGTACTGTGCATGTTAGCGAGTCATACCCCAATTTGGCTAGGTCACCTCGTGAGCATGGATAAATATTTACCCTTATAATTCTACACTTTGCATCCTGATCTCTCCTCAGCTGGCACAGACCAGTTACAAAATTTCAGTAACACTGAGCTGTGGTGCAGAGCAAGCCATGGTTTCCCTGCTTTTCAAGCCCACTCAGAAACCCAACTGTGATCACGACAAATGTAAATATTTCTTCTGGAGTTTGGCCAGGGCTGCAAGACTGGGGCAAAGGATTTTGAGGGGCAGAGCATGAACAAGGCCAGATGAACAGTGATCCCTCCAAAGGGAGACCCTTTAGGAGTTCTGTCCTATTCTGTGCAGCTATTCCAGCCTCCAGTTTGACACAGCAGAAGGGGATCGAATATGTATGCAGAGACATTAGTAGGCCAGAGCTAGCTCAGTGATGTGCAGTATCGGCAGGAAAAAGTTTATCATCACCAGTTGACTCCAACCATGCGGACAGCCTGATCAACAAGCAGGAATTTGAGAAGATTTTTTTGTGTGTGTGGACTTCCACATGCAGCGTGTCTCAGTGCACAACAGGAGCAGCACATTATTGACTGCAAACTTGACCCAGAAATTGGTGAGTTTTGGACCAAGGATGCTTTAGAAAGTGCAGTAAAACTTGATGTCAGCCTATTGATGTCTCAAGCATTGTACATGGGAGTGATTCTGAGCTCAGCCATAGTGGAAGCGAGTTACATCTGTGGGCATCTCTGTTGCCACCACGTTGAGGGAAGTGATCCTTCTCCTCTACTCAGCACTGGTGGGGCTGCACCTGGAGTGGCCATCTTTTGCTGAGTTCCCACCGTACATGAGAGACATGGAGCTACTGAAGTGACACCAGTGAAGGGCCATGAAGATGATGAATAGACTGGAGCATCTTTCATCTGTGGAAAGGCTGAGAGAGCTGAGACTGTTCAGCCTAGAGAAGAGAAGGCTCAGGGGGATATCATCAGTCTGTGTAAATATCTGATGTGAGAGAATGAAGACAAGGGAACCAGACTTTTCTCAGCAGTGCCCATTGGCAGGACAAGAGGCAATGGGCACAAATTAAACAACAGGAAATTCTATCCA
The DNA here is from genome assembly GCA_027574665.1 of Rhynochetos jubatus. Taxonomy (NCBI): domain Eukaryota; kingdom Metazoa; phylum Chordata; class Aves; order Eurypygiformes; family Rhynochetidae; genus Rhynochetos; species Rhynochetos jubatus. Next base: position 739,693 of record CM050672.1, on the reverse strand, counting down.
AACAGAAGAAAACACTTTTTTTACTGTGGCAGTGGTCAAAAACTGGGACAGGTTGTTCAGACAGGTTGTGGTGATATTCCATCTTTGGAGAGATTACACAGCCACTTGGACATGGTCCTGGGCAATCTGCTCTTGCTGATCCTGCCTGAGCCGCAGGTAGGAACTCAATAGGTCTCTTTCAACCTAAACTATTCCGTGACCATGGGGAGCCTGTTCTCAGAGGTCCGGCAGGTGAACTCCAGAGAGAAAGGGTTAGGGTTACTCCCTTCTGCATGAGCTCCAAATCCATCAACATAGCGTTACCCAGACCATCAAAGAAAGCGTAGTTGGAATTGCACTTCTTCTGGGCCTGGCATCAGGGCACAGGCATTAATCAGGTTTTCTCACAGTCCCAAAGAACCAGCAGGTGACCTGGTATAGACTTGATAACCCAAAGGATAGGCTGGGGAAAAGCAGAATTCTTGTACCACTAGAGACAGCAGAGTCCAGTGATTGGAACATCGTGTATGTCCTGCAAGAACATGAATCCCTTCTGAAGGAAGAGGTGCACAAGGCTCCAGAGAAAACTCATCCTACTGTTTGTACTGTTTAGCAACACTTACTGTGCAGTGCTCCTGAGGACTCCTGGGCAATACTGACACTTGTGCCAGTAGTGCCATGCAGCAACTTGTGCTCATCACAGATGAGAGATGTACAGTAGCTGTACATTTTCATCTTGCCTAGTTTTGCTTCTCCTGTAAATCTGGAATCCCTTATTGCACTCTGTGTTTTCTGGGTATTTTTCTGACACAAGCATATCTTGTGCTGAAATTGTTATGAACCTTAAACATTTCATTGTTTTCTCCAATTTCAGATCCTATGGAATCAAAATACCTTTTTCACCTGCACAGTTGACCCCATACCAATCTGAAATCCTGCCCTACCTCCAACTCCACCTCCCAAATACTTTTCAGCTGGCTCCATCTGATAACATTAGGAATTTTTCCACCAGTCTTTGCTATTCAAAGTTTCTGCTGGTTCCTGCTGCTGCTACTCAGGACTCCTTGTCTGTATCCATTTTCATCTGCCGTTCTTCCAGGTATTACATGACATGAACTTATGTGCTAAACCTAAACTTTTCCCAAACACAATGTTGCTGCTCCTCTGTTCATATTCCCTCCTGCCTTCCCTGTTCCTCAGTAAAACTAACAATTTCAGCAGAAGGCCTGCTTGGATAAGCAGGGAGTTTTTTAGTGACATAAAATACAAGAGTAAACTCCTCACTGTCACACAGCTCCTCTCTGTTGCTTTAGCATACAACTTGAAGGGAGTTTCTTTATTACTGGATGGATGCAATTTTTGCTACTGAGGTCAGTCAGTCATCTCTTTTTTGTCCTTTCACAAGCTCACATACGTCTCTTTCCTCACTGCTTCTGCAGCGAAGATGCTCCAGAATTACTCTAATTATTTGCAATTTTTTTTTTTCTGATTTCCAGTACAGTAGTATTGTTGGTCTGTGTAAGCTCACACAGCTTCTCTATGTTATGTGAGGGGAAGACAGGAGAGGCACTGCTCCTCAGTGGGCATTTACTGACCAGTCCAAGGGCCATGAGTTTTTCTTCATCCACTAGACTTTTCATTCCCCAGGTACTACAGTCTGTACACAAGATTATTTTCCTTCAGTAAAAGTTACCCAGACTGTGAACAATAATGCAGACAAAGCCTCACTAGTACTTGTCCAAATCCTTTCAAGGCCACACTAGGAGAAGGAAAGTGCAAAAACTAATACTGGCTAAACTAGTATTAGGCTGCTTTTCTCCCCCTGGTATACACTGCAAGCAGTTCCTTGACTGTCTCCTAACAGCTGCTTTTTTTCTCCTTGCAATGCATTGTCATTGACTCTAATTACACTAGAGTAAGCTGTGTTCTTTTTAAAATAAAGCAGACTATACATGTTCCACAGGCATTTATTTGGCTGCTTGCTCTGGGACATTACAGATACTACATTCCTGCAGGAGAATTCCCAGAATGTGAGTTCTGTCCTTTTTAAAAACAGAGAAGAATTCAAGGTAATTGACCCTTCCTGGTGAAGGCACCAGAGATCTGCCAGAGACAAGCAGCTGCTATAGACCATCCCTGGAGATAAGCTGAAATAGCAATAACTTGGTACACAACAGGAATTTACTCATGTGAAGGACAATAGCTTATAGCAGAAGAAAATGGGGATAGAGGGGACTGTTGCATGGCACAGACTGGCATGTTCACATTAGGAAGGCTGTGATTTCAGAGTAAATACTTCCAGCAATGGTGACTCAACCACTGCCCTGACAGGCCTGTTCCAATGCCTGCTAACCCTTTTAGTGAAGACATTTTTCCTAATATCCAATCTAAACCTCCCCTGGTGCGACTTGAGGCCATTTCATTTTGTCCTGTCACTTGGGAGACCAACCCCGTCTCTGCACACTCCTTTCAGGAGCTGTGGAGAGCGATAAGGTCTCCCCTGAGCCTCCTCCAGGCTGAACACCCCCAGCTCCCTCAGCCGCTCCTCACAGAAGTTGTGCTCCAGACCCTTCCCCAGCTCCACTGCCCTTCTCAGGACAAGCACCAGCCCCTCCATGTCTTTCTTGCAGTGAGGGGCCCAAAACTGAACCCAGGATTCAAGGTGGGGCCTCACAAGTGCCCAGTACAGGGGGAAAATCCCTGCCCTGCTCCTGCTGGCCACACTGCTCCTGATGCAGGCCAGGATGCCATTGGCCTTGGTCACCTGGGCACACTGCTGGCTCATATTCAGCTGCTGTCAACCAACACTTCCAGGTGGTTTCCTGCCAGGTAGCCTTCCAGCTGCTCGTCCCCAGGCCTGTAGCATTGCATGGGGTTGTTGTGGCCCAAGTGCAGGACCTGGCCCTTGGCCTTGTTGTACCTCATACAGTGACCTCGGCCCATCAATCCAGCCTGTCCAAATCCCTCAGAAGAGCCTTGGGTACCAGGAGAACAACTGGCCTTGCTATTAAAGATGAGCTAAAGAAGGCATTAAGTACCTCAGCCTTTTTTGCATCCTAAGTCACTGTTTTTCCCCACATCCAGTAAAGGATGATGATTTTCCTTAGCCCTCATTTTGTGGTTAATGAATTTACAGAAACATTTTTAACTGCCTTTTACAGCACAGGCCAGATTAAGTTTTAGTTGGGCTTTGGCCCTTCTAATTTTCTCTCTGCAAAACCTCATGACATCCTTGTATTCTTCCTGAGTTCCCTGCCTCTTCTTCCGAAGGTTGTAAACTGTCCTTTTTTTCCTGAGTTCCAGCCAAAGCTCTCTGTTCAGCCAGGCCGGTCTTCTTCCCCACCAGCTCGTCTTCCAGCACATGCGGACAGCCTGCTCCTGTGCCTTTAAGACTTCCTTCCTGAAGAATATCCATCCTTCCTGGACATCCTTGCCCTTCAGGACAGCCTCCCAAGGGACTCCATCTACTAGGCTCCTATATAGGCCAAAGTCAGCCCTCCAAAAGTCCAAGGTACCAGTTCTGATGAGCCCCCTCCTAACTTTTCTGAGTTAAGTAAATTTACAGAAGTGCAGGAGCTGCCACAAAGGAAACAGCAGGAGATTGCAGCTGGGAACAGAGAGAAGCAGAGATTCCTTTTGGTAGCAAAGAGACCTTTACTGCCTTACTCATCTCTGAGCATTTGAATCTGACTTTTCTCATTTTCTATCAGTTACTGATATTGAATAGGATATTTCGGATAAAATAGTCAAATGTAAAAGATTAAATTGGTATTATTAAAAGCTGCTTGAAGTGCTTTGTAAAGTCCCAGGCCAAGGCCACATAGGCTGGTAATAATCATTAAGCAGAGTTCTATTAGAAGAATAAGGTCCCTACCTGGGTACTGTGTTGGGCTGTTTGGTAGGGCTGATTTATTGCCCTGTCACTCAAGGATACATTGTGAAGGGGCCTTGAACCATGTTGAAACTGTAGTGTGGGCCAGAGTCCTTGGGTCAAGTGCATTGAGGGGTCTTTCTTTTGACCCGGTGGTCTGTGGTGGTCATAAAAGCAACCCTTCGACTCAATTTAAAGACAAAATGAGCATGATTGGAAAAGGGTGGGATTAAGAAAATGAATCACGGGAATTGATATAACTATGTATGAGAATCTGTTTGCTATGCATCACTAGATCCTGTATGATCAGCATGCTGCACAAGTTAGGGGTGTGTTGTTGGTGAGATGACTTCCCTCCACACCTGGCCGCAGTAAGGAATGCCTGCTTCTTAATACTGCATTTGTGTTAAGGAGTTGATTTTTTTCCCGATTTTTGTTAATGGTTTTGGTAACCCAGATGGGACACGGCCTCTGAATGTTGACAGATCCATGGGATCGCAGGACCTCCAGCTGGCACCAAGGGATTCTCGGGGAGAACTGCTGATCGCTGGACCAAAGAGCTTCGAGCAAGACCCCTGGGAAAGGTAAAAGGCATTCTTTAATTTTAGGAATTAGAAATGCCTGTCCATAAGTCGTGGTGAAAACCCCACAGGATTGGGCTAAGGAAAGGCACCTAATAACAATTGTTGGTTGCCTGCCTGTAAGGCAAGGCAAAAGCCCCACAGGGTTGGGCTATAAAGGTACCTAAGAGAAGGACGGGTTGTGGTATAGGGGTTTAAGTGCCCTTTGGGAGGATTGTGGGTTTGAGTCCCTCCCATTGGTCTTGGTAATTTTGAGTTACATGCTTTCTTTATTAGGTTATGATTTCTGGATAACGGGTTTTTGGCTTTGTATATCAACAGTGGTTCTGGGCACAAAAGGTATTTTGTAAGATATGGGGAGTAAGTTATCTACAGGGTACGGTGTAAGAAACTTCAAAAATTGTATGGAGCAGATTCTAGAAATTTGGAGATGATGATGTGTGTAGCAAGAATGTTTGTAACAATAAAGAGAAAGAAACTAGACAAATTAAAAGGGAAAATAACAGGGATGTGAGATTAATTGCTGCCCTTACAGATGCCTCAGGGAGGATTTCGAGGAAGGGGAAGAGGGCATAGAGGAATGAGTAGGGGAAGAGGGGTTGGGAGATCACCCCCTTTTGTGCAACCTTGACTCACAGAGGATCAATGTGCAAACTGTAAGGAAAGAGGACATTGGAAGAAGTAATATCCCCAGGTGGGAAATTTAGATCCAACTCTACAGGCTGTTAATTTAATGATTTTAGACAAAGAATCATGAAGAAGACTGGGGGTCTCATCCTCAGCCAATCCCCTTGTTACATTAAAGCTGGGGAACGCTGAGATTGATTTTTAAGATATACTGGAGCCACATACTCAGCCCTTAATACCTGTAAAGGAGCCTTTAGTCACAAAACTGTAAGCACTGTTGATGACACGGGGAAGGCATAAAGACAGCCTTTTTTTACAGCTCCTGGAATTTAATATTGGCAAACAATGGGTGACACATCAATTCTTGTACATGCCTGGTTGTCCGGTTCCCTTAATGGGGAGGAATCTCTTCAGCAAATTGGAAGCTCAAATTCCTTTCAAAGATGGTGAAATACAATCATTGGTCCCTGAATCAAAAGTGGTGGAAGTGAGGATTTTTATGTTACAAGACAAAGAAATAGAAGAAGTACTAGAGAAGGTAGAGAATGCAGTAATTGCACTGGTACGGGCAAGTGGAACCCTAGGAAGATCTAAGTTGGCAGAACCCACGAAGATGGTTTTAAAATACAGAGCAAAACCAGTAAGACAAAACCAATATCCTATTAAGTGGGAGGCCAGGAAAGGTTGGAAGAATTAATAACTAAATTCTTAAATTATGGATTAATAGAATGCGAGTCAGACTATAACTCCAATATTGCCAGTAAAAAACCAAAATAGCAGAGTATACATCAGTTCAAGACTCAAGAGCTGTAAATCAGATTGTTCAGGATATTCACCCCATGGTGGTGAATCCATATACCTTGCTGGCATCACTGAAGGAAAAACCTAAGTGGTTTACTGCACTTGATCTCAAGGATGCTTTCTTCTGCATACCTCTAGATAAAGACAGTCAGGTGATACTCACTTTTGAATGGGAAAGTTCTACTACTGGATGTAGGCTTTGAGATTTCAGAGACAACAAAGACTGGGAGCTGACAGAAAAGTGATCTGCCAGACTCTAGAACTAAGAACTGTACAAGAGCTGAGGGTATTTTCGGGTATGGTTGGATGGTGTAGACTGTGGATTCTCAAGTATGGACCGGCAGTGTGCGCTGGAAGCCCAGAAAGCCAACCAGATCCTGGACTGTATCAGGAGAAGTGTGGCCAGCAGGTCGAGAGGTGATGCTCCCCCTCTAATCTGCTCTTGTGAGACCCCACCTGGAGTGCTGTGTCCAGCTGTGGAGCCCTCAGCTTAAGAAGGGTATCGACCAGTTGGAATGAGTCCAGAGGAGGCCATGAAGATGCTCAGAGGGCTGGAGCACCTCTGCTATGAAGAAAGGCTAAGAGAATTGGATGTGTTCAACCTGGAGAAAAGGCGGCTTTGGGGAGATCTTATCACAGCTTTCCAGTACCTGAAGGGGGCCTACAAGGAAGCTGGGGGGGCTGCTTTTTACAAGGGCCTGTAGTGACAGGACAAGGGATAATGGATTTAAACTGAAAGCAAGGAGATTTAGATTAGATATCAGGAAAAAATTCTTCACAGAGAGGAAACACTGGGACAGGTTGCCCAGAGAAGTTGTGGATGCCCCACCCCTGGCTGTCTTCAAAGCCATGCTGGATGAGGCTTGGAGCAACCTGGTCTAGTGGAAGGTGTCCCTGCCCATGGCAGGGGGGCTGGAACTAGAAGATCTTTAAGGTCCCTTCCAACCCAAACTGTTTTATGATCACTTATTAAAAGAAGGAAGAAATACTCCAACTTCTACAGAATATTCAAAAGCCTAGGGAAGTGGCGATAATGCATTGCAAAGCACAGCAATTTGCACAAACTGCAGTAAATGTGGGGAATTGATTGGCTGAGAAGACTGCATTCGTGTTTTTTTATTCCCAGTTTTCGGTGACATTACCGTTTGTAATTATTCAGCAGAATGACCTGTCAAATAAATTAAAATCCAGCCTTATCGTTTTTATAAGCTGGTATGTCCTGCTAGAAGAAATACTATGCCTGCCAACTGCCACAAAACACAAGGCAGTGCTCCTCTTGGTGTACTGTTACTGGCTGGCACTTTTCTCCTTTTCCAGAGGAAGCTTTAGCAGTTCACTGAAGCTGGCCAAGGCAGAGCTCTCCCTCCCCAGCACTGCACTGCACCCTGACTAATCATCCCTTAACTACTTTTTTTCCTATAATCAGAAATCTTAAGGCCTTTTCAAGTAAGAGTAACAGCTCTCCTATCCCACCCTCACCCCCTCCAAACTCATGTGGGCATAGAAAAAAAAATTGGGGAAATACTGCTTTGGGGAGTCAGAAGAGCAGAAGGGCTCAAGGGCACCAGCTGTAAACTTTCAGGGAGAGGGTGGAGAACAGGTTTAGCACCTGACAGGGCCAGACAAAAGCAAGGTGGTGTCATTTAAGCCTCCCCTACTCTCTGCCATAACCAAGCTCAGATTCTTGACAAAACATGCTAAGACTTAACTGGAAATTGAATTTCCCTCAAATAATTCACTGCAACTAAGATGCAGAATTTGTGAAATGCAGTGTCACAAAGCTTCATCATCATCATCATCAAATTCAAAGATCTTGCATGAACAAAGACAGCCAGAAAATGACAAGCTAAAATACTGAACTCATAGCCAATACTCTTGGCTCTGCTGAGAGTCCTGCCAGAAGTACAGAAGTAAATACAGGAGGTCTCACGTTGTAATGGTATTTTCATTTTTTTACTACCCACAGGCACATGGCAGGGCACCCCACAGCCTTGGGGAATTCAGGCATGCACAACCAACAAATGTGTTTACCTATAAAATCCACACACCTGAAGACAGTAATTAAAAAATGGAAGCAACATAACATGATTATGAACTTGTTTTCCCAGGTACCTGCTGTTTACAGTAAGAATCCTGTTTAAGGAAGTCAATATGATGGTGTTACTTTACCATGGAACAAAATATTTCTCCTGTATATTTGAAAGCAAGAAGCTGGAAACGTTTTATCTTCACTGTAAGAAAAGTGCAGGTAGCACTTGGCAGGATGGCCTACTCGATGACATGAAAACAGAAACAGACAGTAAAACCTCTAAATGTCTGACCTTTAACCTTTTGTGGCCTCCTTCCCCGATACCCACCAGTGCTAGGCAATTACAAAGCTTGGATAAACAAGCCCAAGAAGAAATCAGGATCAGGCTGTGGATTCAAACTATATAGTTTTGCTGGTATAACACCTATTACCTCACTGAGATGGTAGTGCATTTTGTAGATGATAAAGAAGGGGACTTCAGACTGAAATACACTATTAACATCTGAAATGGGAAAGACATTATTTCTGTAACTAAGAAGTAGCTGATAGAGCAGTACAACATTGGTTTATTTCAACAGAAATATGAATACAACTTGAGACCACAGAATTAAAAATCCCAGGAGTGCATGGGATACCACATCACCAGAGGAAAACACCTTGAAGATGCTCCTGTACAACCACTGAGGAAAACCCACTCACCACCTCCTAAATACAGATCTTGGACTGAAGAATACTGCAGGACCTGTCTCCCTACCTGACAGGCAGAAACGTCATTTACCTTGTCCTGCATTATACTCAAGTCAATGGAAATAGCAGTAACCTAACAGCAACAGCCTACTCATCAGGATTTATAAAACATTTCAGAGATGTGATTTGTAAAAACTTGTTGTGTGTATTGCAGTGGTAATTCTACATGCATGCAGTAACTTTTATTAGGTAAGAGCAGAACACCTTTCTTTGAGGAATTTTCACACAGAACTGTTTCGTGGGATTACAGACTACACTTGTCACAAAACTGATGCTTAATATGCAGATTCGTTTATACAATAAACTGCTGGATTTTTTTAAAGGGGAAAGCTGAACACTGAAGAATTTTAATACACAGCTTAAACATACTAGGATTGTGTAAAGATAATTTTGTATGATTTTGTAGAGTTCTTTGGTGGCAAGTTTGCAGCGCAGCTTATATGAACAGTATGCAAAAAATGCAAACTCATTCAAATTCATAGTTTTAAAATGACCCATAATTTTGGAGCTTGATGGAAGTAGGAAGCTATTTTCCAAAGGGACAGGCAAGGCTGCACCGCCATGTTCTTTATTTTGTTTGTCAGTCATACTACAAGGACACATGGTACCTCCAAACCTGCATTTTGAATTACTGCTTCTGAGCGTGAACTGTAAGTGAACCCATTCCTACATTCCCATCAGAACAAGTAGACAGATGCACTGTGAGTTACACTGAAGAAGATGGACATTTGCAATAAGCCTTCATTCATGTGGCAACTTCTCCAGCAGTCTTAGGCAAACTCTTGTAAAGTTTTTATCTTTCACGCAGCAAAGCTTCACCCATGCCAGGCAGAAAATCTTTTGTTCCTTATTTCTGGGCAACTTGGTTCCAGAATCTTTTTTAATTATAAGAATTATTAATTCACAAAGTCTATGAGGTTGACCACTGGGAATCTGTGATCATAGCTTATTTCTGAGCAGAAAGTTATCAGTGCTGACAACAAGAGGCAATAGAAAACAACTTGCTGAAAGTTTAAGTACAATCAAACTTGAGTATCAGACAAATGTAAAAAGAGAGAGGAAAACTGTAATCGGGGAGTTAGAGTGAGCTCTTACCTGGCTTCAGGTTACAATATGTACAAAATATAGCGTAGGCAGTGTGTGTGTGGGGAAGTGTGGGATAGCGGGAGAAGCTCAGATCTGCAATTGGAGCAGTACTATTTGTGGCATTTCTAAACCCAGTAATGTCTCTATTCTCCAAGAACCCTGTATTCATTTAAAATCTACTGAATATGAATGAAGTCTAAAAGAATACATGCAAACTTCTCTGAAAAATTTTGTGTATACAAGTAAAAAGATCACACTGAACTGTTACCCCAGTTAAATTTCCACCTGTTCGCTAAGCAACTGTCAACTGACCTAATGAAAATGGAAAGCAAGAAGTCTGTGTTTAAATGCCTTCCATTTTGAAAGACATTGTAATTATTCCAAAGCTACTATTACCAAAACCAAAAAAAAACCCCCAAGACTGTAAGATTACATTATTTGCAACATACTACCTTAAATATCCAACTTACCAAAAGCTGCATCTACATCATGAAGCAGCACCTCAGAAATAAATCCCACTTCAATTTTTAAAACTTTTTTTTTTTTTTGGTTTCTGGTTTGTGTAAACAAGTAGGAGTGTTACCTTTAAAATTTCTTATGAATATCCAGTTGTCCCCACGTCACTGAAGACACCTTCAGGTCCTTACACAGAGTAGATTTCCATCAGCGAGTGCTCATGGATGGAAGTGGCAGTCAGCATCAGACATGATACAATTGTCTCAAGAACATACAATTTTGTTACCTTCAAAGAGGACTCAGCTAGCCTGAGGAGTCATCACAAAATTGTCTCCTACCTTTTAAGTCTGGAGATAATTGCTTTGGTGCAATCTATTTCTCTTTGTTATTCCCCATGCAGAAAGATCTTTACTGGTCACCTATGACTCAGCTAATTCATCACCACATTAAGTATCTTTCTTATCCTGACTGTACTCACAGCATTTTAAGTTGTAGGAGACAATAAATGACAGCAAAAAAACTTTTTAAAAAATATTTGGTATGTTTTTAGGACTACCCAAAGCAAAATCTTGCACACTTTGTCTCACCACTTCTCCAGGCTGCAGTATATCTACTTATTTTCCACCTCATTTCATTCTTGTATTCTCATCTCATTTCTCTCATTCAAACTGTATTTTGAATACTTGAATTCTTTAACACTGTCATATTAGAAGCTCTATTTATCTAGTGGAAATGCAGCTGCTTGATGCAAAACTTCAATTAATTTACTATTTATGCTGACCAATTTTCCTTCTCAAGGCACTGAAGGGGAAAAATTGCTTTGTGGTATACTCAAAAAACCCAACAGTGTACTGGGATCTCCTTAGGCACGTTACCTGAAGCAGTCATCACGTGTTTATTGATTTTGCGGCTAATCTCTCTTCCTGTTTTGAGATCCTAAAAATTCAAGTATGTTTGAACATGATGCAAACTTGACATTAAAAAAATAGACATTTTTGAAAGGAAAAAACCACTGTGAAACAGTGTTTAGCTACTTTAGGTGCCTGACCCTGTTGCAGTATTTAATCTTGTGACCCTAACTTCCATTTTCCAAAGTGAGAAGATTTATGCACCAAACTCTTTTCATTACAAGAAGCTTATAGTTTAGAGAAAGGAAATCACAGGAAAGTTATGGAATAAACTGCACTTTTCCTGCTTGGTGTATGACTTTTAATCTAACTTTTATTTTCGGTATACACAAGTAACTTTAAGGGTAGCATGAGGATGCCTTTTCTGCCCAATTTTGGTCACAACACACTTCTAGAGCTAGTTTTTTAGATAGCCTTCTTCATTCCTGCACCCAACTAATATTCACGGCTATACAACATTTCCCAAAGTTTTCTCCATTTACATTTCACTGCTACTTTTCAGATCACAGTACAAAACCCAAAACACCCCAAGAAAACCCAAGCCCTACAATCAACAAGAAGCTGTGATTGCTCCTTGCTCATTAGCATCCTCACAGACATTGGTAAGTATCACTCACAGGGGAAGCAGATTCTGAGCCTCATGATGTATCCAGAAGTACAGCAAGAAACGAGACACAGAAGAAACAGATCTTAAAATATTAGATTACACTTCTGGTGAATCTTCCAGATAGGTTTTATTCATTATTGAAAAAGCTAACCAGAGGACCCAAAATGTGCACTGATACTTTCACGTGATACAACTCTCTTGGAAGTCTGGCAATGCTATGCAAACACTTATGTTGTACCATACACTCTCAGAAGCATCTTCTTTCTTTAAAAGGAAACACAACTAGGCCTTTCTCATCTTTAAGCGGCAAGTGCTTTCTGTCTGTACTAATTATAATTCTTTCAAGTTTGAAAAAAGCACAGAGAATATTATAAAATAAAATGTAATACTTTACTGTTCTGCATCTATACTGCTTCATCAGTCTGATGAATTATCTACAAATGCATAAAACTGAAGCAACATTAATCAATGTACTCAGAATGGTCCCAAATTCAATTACAAGTAAACCACATTAAAGATTTACTGTACAGTAAACAAATGGGTGAAAAAACATGTAATTTATTGAAACTTGTAACTCAAAAAATATAAGATGCTGTAGTGTACAATATGTTACACAAAGCACCCTAGGGTGCACATTCAAGTCAAGTAATAACTCCATCGTGCCCCAAACCCTGGTACCCTAGTACTTGTTCCATACACAATCATGCACATTTACTTTTCAAGAGGAAGCCCCCAGTATTCTGATGTGTTAAATAGCACCAAAATCAGCATAGTCCACTGAAAAAATGGGGAGCTAAGTTAACTTGGCCAATACTTTTGACAGATATTATACATTCTTGGAATTAAACAGTCTAAACTAACCTGAACAGTGTGTCCTGTAACAATTACTGTTCTAATTTGAAGTTCTCCCCATACAGCAGTAGTGGAGGCAATCTGCGCTAAGCAAAACTACTTACGTACTTCCTACACAAAGCTCATCTGCCTTTTTTGACGGAAATAAGTCTATGAGGGGTGTCGAAAACTTGGATCTTTCAAGAACAACTACTGGTCTTAAGTAATGAAGCTGTTTTAAGGCAAGGTCTCCACAGTCTGTTAGTGCCTTGTCCAAAATCGCTCTCAAATTTTCTAAAGAAGGGGCAGACGATGACTCTGACAACAAGGGCTGGATTTCTGTTAGCTGCCCATGATTATTTTGGGTTACATCTTTGTCATTTACAAAGTTTACTGGTGTATCCCCTTGACTGTCTCCCTCTTTTTGCAAGCTTTTATCTACTGGCAACTGTTCAGGAGACTCCCATTCTACTACTTCATCAAAATCATCATCATCATCATCTTTTCCCTCACTTTCCTGAATAAATTTTAAAAATGAAGACTCAAATCCCATTGGTTTATACGTCTTTAAATCAAATGGTTTGGGAGCTGGAGGCTTGTGAAATTTGTCTTTTGTAGCACAAAGTACATTTCTTTTTGCATTTTGATTACTTGCACTATACTGACATCCTTCTGGGTCTCTCTCTCTTGGCAACTCTAATTGTAAACTGGAGAAATAAGAGCTATTCTCTCTTTCACTATTTTCAGAAAAATGTTCAGTTTTACACATAACTGTCTCCCTGATGTTATGGTCCTCAAAACAGGTGTTCTTTGAACTGTGGTTGCATTTTAAAGTGCCTGAATACATAAAGGCACTTGCATCAAAACTCACACTGCTTGATGGACATATTTTTTGGTCTTCGTTGCTTTTGCTTACATCTTGAGGATCACAGTCAGTATTTGGAACAAGAGGTTTTTCACTTTCCTGCACAATCTCAGGATTAGCTGATTTATCCTCTTTAACTTGCACATCTTTTTTATCCAAGTCTAAAGCTGTTTCAGAGCAGGACGTTTTTTCAGTCATTATGCCACATTTAACACAAACAACAAGTTTCTGAATGCGTTGCTCTATATACATATTGGTCATCTGATGTGTGCGCTTATAGTGCCTCACTATACTGCTTTCCAATTTGACAACAGACAAACATCCCTCAACCATGCAAGGGTACTGGGTCTGGTTAGACTTCTCTTTGCACATTTGTAGGGCTTCCTCTTTTGTTTTGAAACTCATCAAATGCTTTTTTCTACTTCTGCTAATTCTTTTAGATTTTATCTGCTTCCCCTTCTGCTTGCTGATGTCAAAACTGTCTTTCAAATAAGTTTGTTCATTTTTATCTTTATCTTGATTATCTTCTTCCTCTTTCTGATGTCCAAAGAGACTATCATAATATTCACTATGTCGGAAATATACATGTTGAGAGTAGTGACTGTAATTTGTGAAAATTCGATCACAGCCATTAAGGTCACAATGGATTTCAAAATCTTTGTTTAATTTTTCTTCATTGGCATGTTCTTCTATTAGGTGCTGTTTAAGTTTATTAAAGGTATAAAATACAGCAGGGCAATGGGCTTGGTTACAAGCAAATCTTGCAGATTCAGCTTCAGAAAGCAGTTTTTGATCCTCTAAGTGTTCATTGTGAAAGTCATTACAATGCTTAGCAAGAGCTTTAGAACACAGAAAACGCTTACCACACTCTTTGTATTTGCATGCAAATATTTTTTTACATTTGACAAGTTCCCTTTTTGTTCTTGCTTTGTCTTTTTCTAAGCAGAGCTGTTCCTTATTATACTGGTGAACAGTTCTATAATGGCGGATCAAACCTTTCTGGTTGGTAAATGCAGAGTTGCAACTTTTATGTATGCAATGAAATGGTTTGTGGTACTTATGCAATATATAACATAAGTTTCCTTTAGCAACTGTTCTTTTGCTTCCTCTTCCCTGTTTTGCTTCTAGTTCTTCCCTATGACTGTCCAGAGAAGCTATGTTAGAAGTTTTTCTTGTTACATTATTGTCTGTCTCTTCACTGGACTCCAAATCTGTCTCAGAACTACAGTCTTCCTTTTTAGATTGACACAGCTGTCCAGAGTGGTCTGAATGTTCAATGAATTCAACGTTGGTTGCACAGATGGGTGTTGGTACAGTGCTTTTTTTATGCACATCATCTGTACATAAATCTACATGATCATATTTTTCATCAGAACATACCTTGTGACCTACCTTCTCACAGCCAATCTGATGTTTGTTTCTATAGTGAATTCTAAGGTGTGTTTTTCTTGTAAATGATCTTTGGCAAATATGACACTTAAATGGGGAGTACCGATGCTGGAACATATTTAACTGAAGAACCATTTCCTTTGAATAGTTATGCTTTCTAACATAATGCATTAAGAGAGCTTCTCTAGTCACAAACTCACATGTACATCCTTGACATTCACAGAAAAACGGTTTAGCTGCCAGTTGAGTAAGGTACTGGCTGGGTAAATTATCTTTTTGTTCTTGAAGCTGAAATTTTGAGGTAGTTTCATCTACTGACTCAGGGCACTTAGCATCCCTAGATGAACAAGACTGTAAAGAGCCCAAAAAAGGCTTATGTCTTGAAGAATTCTGAATGTTGGAATTTTTTAAGCTTAGATGCTTCAAGCCTAACATCAATTCCAACATGTTATCTTCAATATTTGATTCTTTAGAACTGTAATAATAAGATGTTTCTGGGGAAGAAGGACAAGTTTCTTCCTTTAGGTCATTGCTTCCTTTAGCATCTATAGTACAATACAAGCTTTCTGAAGAGTCAGCATTTGTATCTGAATTATGACCGAACTCTGTACTAACGTCTGGGGGGGATTTACTGTCCTGAGTGTCACTCAACAGATCAAGTAAGTCTTTAGGTTTCATCTCTGTATTTTTTTTACCTTTAAAGTTATATGGATGGGCCCTGCGAACGTGTTTTTGTATACTTCTGGAATTTTTGTGTGTGGAACAGCAGCCTTCAAAACCACAGGAAAGTTTTTTTTCATCAAAGCAAACTGCCACATTAGAACACTGTTGTTTCACATCTGCTGGATGGAAGACTCCTTCCTGGGACATGAGAAAACCTGTAACTGATTGATTGTGAGCCATTGTTTCGATCAGTAGAGGAGACACTTGGCCTTGGTTTACTGCAGCATCTGTGCTGTGGTCCCCACAATGAAGACTGCAATTACTTTCACTGTCCAAGTCTTCACTGTCAGAGAGAGCTTCTTCCTGAGTCTGTGGAATTTCCTGAGAGCCTGATGGATCCAAGTTATTATTCAGACTGGAATTTTCTGATTGTTCAAGCAGCTGAGACTCTGGAAGATAACTGCATTTGTCTTTTGAAACCGACTCTTCAAGTTTTAGTGTTTGCTTCACTTCCCCATTTGACACTTCAATATTATGCACTGCAAGATGATTCTGAAATTCAGTTTTTGAATAATAAAACTTTTTGCAACCAAAAAAGCTGCAGGTGTATGACGCATCTCTGAAGTGCTGTGCTTCATGATGGTAAAGCTGCCCTAAGTCACTGAAAACAATATTACAGCCATTTAGCTCACATTTATAACGAAGATCATCATGTGTTTGTTTGTGATTTAGAAGCTCATTAACTGACCCAAATCTAGCATAACAATCCATTGACACACACATATACGGTTGGGGTCCACAGTGCACGCGTTCATGCTCCCGCAAATGAAAGGATGTCATGAAGTGTCTGCGACAGAAAGCACACTTCTCTCTCCTGTTTTTCATATCCAAATAGTGTTTTGCATTCTCATCATTGTTTTGATGTTCAGCTTTCAGATGTACACTTAAGTATTTAAACTGTTTAAATACTCTAGAACAATCCGTTCCAGGACATGGATAGATGTCTCTGTCTTGTAACTGGCAGTTTTCCAGTTGGCTAAATGTGACATATTCCTGTGTGTCATTTTCAAAGTTTTCGGGCAGCTGTGGCTGAAGTGACCTCTCCTGAAACGCTGGGAGTGGGCTGCTGGAAGCTGCTGTCTTTTGTGGTGATCTCTCTTTTTTCAGTATTATTTTCTTTTTAGGTCTGTGTGTTCTACTAGGTGGCATTTTAACATGTTCCATTACATGTGGTACAAAAAATTCCTTTCTCTTGAACTTTTTTGTACACACTGGACACGTATAAACACCATCTTCCATATGCATCTTAGAATGATGCAGTATTCTAGCCTCTATACACTCCCTTTTGCAGAGCACACAAAAAAATTTGTATTGAAGCCATCTCTGGTATCTTTCTGAAGAACCAATTGGCTTTTTTACTCTTCCTTTTTCTTTAGAGTGGTTCATTGTGTCTTTTCCTTCATAATACTTATGTTCTTTTGTCTCATCATAATCACTAAAGAAAGTTTCCAACATGTCGGTTTCATTAATTGACATATTACAACTTGCATCATCCTCAGAATCAGAAGCTACTTTCCCTAACAGTTTAAGGCAATGTCGCTTTAAAGTTTTCCAGTCCCAAAATTCAGGATCAAATGGCCAATATGCTTTTAAAGCTAACAGCAGCTCACAACGGAGTGAATTTGGAACCAGCGCATTTTCTTCATCAAATTTTTGATCTGGTTGCATATAGAGTTCTTCCAACACATTAAATCCACTTAAAGTTGGCTCAAGTAAAAATTCTGTGAGCTGACAAGCTCTTCTAACTTCAAGGTCTTCTGGTAAAAGGCATGCAATTGTTTTACATACTGACGTCTTCATTTCATCACTTCCGTTTGATCTGATCTGAAGTGCTCTCACACACAACAAAACAGACACAGCAAGTCCTGCTTCTTCTGCCTGTATTAAAAAAAAAAAGCCAGCCACAAAACAAATTTTACTTTTCTTCAATAAGTACATTCTCTGTAGAACTCTACTATGAAAAAACATGCCATGAGAGCATCCAATAGACTACAGCCCATTCAGAATGCGTTCAGGCTTCTGAGTGTTAAGTGTCTGAGGCACTGAGCACACTCTGAAAAGTTGTAGTTTATCTTATGTGAGGAACCTCTTCTACTTTCCAAGTGAGAGGATCCACTTCACATTTAATGCACTCTGTGGAAGAGTCGCACAAACTCATTTAGGCATTAGGTGTTGCAAAACATCTAACTCCTCTCTCACTTCACTGAGTGACCTTTAATAATAACTAAGTCAGATATCTAAAAGAGAATGGTCTATATTTTCCATATATATTCTTCCTACAGCATCCACACAAGATACTAATTCAGGAGATGCAGTACTGTGTAATAAGGAAATTAACGTAAATCATACCCTGAAACAAAATAACCTCCAAGAGCCTAAGCAGTACAGCAGCAGAAATGATTCCTGATGAAGATAACTGTCATTTCACTTCCAAACATTTTCTTGGAGTCTATGCAACTTTGAGGTGCTGCTCAATAGTATCAGAAAGATACCTACAAATATTATTCACACACTGATTTAAAAAAAAAAAAATTCCAATTCTAGATGGACAAAATTGAAAGTTACCTTGTTCCAAAACCATGTTTTTCAGCATAAAGAATCTGAATGCATGAAGTAACTATTTAAGTCATTATTACTAAAGATAAATAACAGTTAAGATATTTATGAATGGTATAGAGAGATGACGTGTGGCTAACAGCTACATCCACACCAGTTCAGATGGTAAAGATCCAAAATAAGTTAGAACAAGTTAAAAGAATAAGCAAGCTCTTATAGCCACTGTGCACTGCTTACTGGAAGTCATGAAATGCTTCTTTAATTCAGTAACAGCGTTAATTTGCTAAACTTCAAATGGTTTAGCAGGAAACACAGAAAGAACTGGTATATAGTTAATAATGTATTATGCTTATATATAAAGTGCACAGTGGTGCAAATTTTAAAAGTAGAAATAGGCCAGCTTTAGAGAAACTAGGAGAAAACATTTCCCTGTGCAATCACTACCGGAATTCATCTCTGCCAAATCAGAGTTTTGGACTCTCCTCTGTGATCTGTCAAAAGGATAATCATAACCTTTCTGATCTCTGCTCTGATTCTGAAACAGGACTGATACCTGCTCTTCTCTTACCAAATTATACTTGATAACTCATTTGGTTCACAGGATTAACTAGCCAGTGAAAGAAACTCCCAAGCAAACACACCTCAAGCTGGAGAGAAATTTAACTGAAAAAAGGAACCTTGTCTGTTTTATCCATAATCCATTTGATGCCTTAACTCCAAATTAACTCATGTCCATATAAGAATGCAAAAAGATGAGCAAATTTCTGTGAATTGAAACATTCACAAAACTAAAGCTCACATGGCAAATTCTAGTCTACATGTGCAAAACAATGCTGTTTTTCAGAAAGAAGTATCTGAAATATTTTGGAAATGATGATATTCCAAAGGGACAACTCCCATATATAATTTAAGGTCAATGTTCCATATAATACTGTTACTAAAACAGTTAAAATCATTATTATCAGCTAGCTTATTTTCCCTCCATTAAAGTGTGCCTGACTAATTTTCATTCATAAGTGCCCTCCACAAATTTACTCATATAATGACCAGACACAAGAAATTTCAGTCTAAACAATTCTAAAGAGTTAGAGTAGCTATCAAAGGAAGAATGAAACATCCTACCAAGCAACTACCCAGATTAACTATAAACTCTGCTTATGAATAAGAGCATGCTATATTTGCTTCCTGGGTAGACAGATCAATTAAAATCTTTCCATCACTCCTCAGAGAGTATGAGTTTACAAAAATTGGTGTTAAGGATCTCTTTAAACTCTCTGCAACTTTTCTAAAGATAGGCATCAGAACAGAAGGTGGAAGTCCAGATGTGATCGTATCCTATGTTTTGAGGAAAAGGTGTTTTCTCAGAATACAAAAATATGAGATGTTTCAGCCAAATCTCAATCTCTTAGAGATGCTGCAGAAAATTTTTGCTCTGCCTTACTTCTAAACAGGCATCAGATCACAACACATCTATGGTTTTTTTGCAAAATACGGTTGTACCGTATTTTCAGAGTAACACACAAACCACTCCACATTGACTGAAGGTCACTTCAATGTGTCAGACTGGCACAAAACTTACAATGGCAGGCCTTTTTCAGAGATTTTTTTATTAGTATGTTATTAGGCACTTAATCAGAAAGCACAAATAATGAAATAATCTATATTTCGTATCAGTTCAGTAGAATTAGAAAGAAAACAATAAAATCATGTAAATAGTTCTGGCTGTGTCCAGAGATTCTGGACTGCAGCATACTTACTTCAGATTGTATGACTCTTATCAAGAAAAATAAATGCTGTAGTGTCTTGGCAATGATGCCAAATTGACGACATCTCTCCAAAAAGGAATCTAAAGAAGGATCTATTCTTCTCTGCAGCTTGCTCCAGAAAAGTGTCAGTTCCCTGCAAAGAGTTTAAAGCAGAATGTAAGAACATTGCAGATATACACAATTTGTCCACACTTCAGTTCAGAGCTGATGCTGCAATTTAAATGTTTGTTAAAAAACAGCACACACTTCAATCAGGTCTCCATCTCTAAAATGCTGAAAAGAAAATTGTTATTCCTAAACAAGCATAGATCAAAACACAGTGTTTCTGCTGTCATTTAGTGGGGAAAGGCACTGGCAGTGAGATTCATCTTGTTTAATGCAGGCATCTATAGCTGCATAGACTTCCTTTCTCGACAAGAATCCACCACACACACTTGCAGAGCCTTAACTTTTCACACAGATTTTAAAGTAGGTAAGATGATACAAAGTAGCCACTTCTCTTCCACTAGGCAAGTAGCTTAGACTTTGAGGCCTGCATTCAAATAATGCAACTAGCACTCAGCGCTTTAGAAGATACCTCTAACAGAACACGCTCTGAAGTGTTATGTAAGGAATACGTAAGCCAAGGGCTAAATCTACTGTCTTTGAGCAGGTATGTACTTTACTGCTTGTACCACTGGAGCACAGAGCAGTTCTGTTACGCAATTTATTATAACCAAGGCAACACAGCCATTCAACCATGCAAACTGTCACTTTGTGTTGCTTTGCTTTCACAATGAGTGCCACAGAAACATAAGAGCAACAGAGCGACAGGATCTGTATCTTTCATATCACTTGAAAATTTTTCTTCTGTTCCTTTAAGAGCAAACCTCACCTTCGCTAACTTAACCACTCTGTGCATCACATTATACATACAGGTTTCTAGATACACGGTCAGTCACAGCTTCTAGAACCAAAAATCAAGAAAAAACACTGAGGCAAACTTTACACTGAATATCGGCAAGGTCAAGGTTTTTCCTTTGAATTACTGCAATCCTACTCTTGAACCCTAAGCCAAGTGAAAGGGAATGAGGCCTTATAATGGATCTGACCTGGAATACATTTATTGCACAAAAATGGACAATATTTACCGGTAACAGTTTTTTGGGGTTTTGTGGTTCTTTTGTTCATTTTGTTTAAAGGCCTAGAAATGCAATAAACAGCCTTTCATAGCCAGGAAGAGACAACTGAGAAGCTACATGGGCCTACAATAAACAAATATACAAGCAGTATAATTCTGTTTTAATTTTAAATCCTAAAATAGAAGTAGAGAGGATAAAAAGGTAAGACACCCAGAATATCAACAACTTTTTCTACTGCCCTTTTGCCCCAAGAAGATGACAAAATATAAAACTTAATGGATGACAAACATGGAAAAATTGAAGGGAAGCTTACGCAAGGAAGGTACAGAATATATATATACATATATAAAAATAAAGTATTACCAAAAAAAATTCAACTCAACATCACCACAACAGAAACAAAAAAACCTTGAAAAATAGTTTGTAATTTTGTATACCTATTCAGTACACTTACATAGTTGGGAGTTGGAAGAATAGTGAAAGATTCACTCTGGATAATCCCTTATTCCTAAGAATTTTTGGCAGAGCAAAATGTTTTCAGTGTTTGCCCTGTTCTCCTTTTTATCCCACCCTTTCTTTCTGCAAAGTTAAAGTACATTGTTGGAAGGGGTTCTCAAAGGACGGTGATATAAAAAAATCTTCACACACAAGGAAAGGCAAGAAAGGACAACTCTGAGTATTTGAGCAATTTTCCATTTCAAAACTGATGTGATGCAGTACAGAGAACAGAAAGCACTCGAGACAGATATCCAGTAACAGAAGTAAAAAAATCTCACTAGCACATCAAACCTACAGTTCATACTTAATGCCGCTTGTGTTAACACTAAAGATTGCATTATGTTATGGACTGACTAACTGCCTGACTCCTTGGAGACTAAGACAAGCAGCTAGCTCAGAACTACTGCCCAGAACAGCACCACTTCTTAAAGTTCCAAACACGGCAGATACCTCCAGTCTTAAAAGCAGCATTACACATTATTAAATGATTATCAGCAACAATCATTACAAAATCTTCCAATTTTGGTGAGGAATAACATATATAAACTTAAGTTTGCTTTCGCCTTCAGCTGTGAAATTAAACTTCACACCAACAGGACTATTTCACAGCCATATAAGGTTTACTATCTCCTGGAGGTACACACTTGAGGCTACAGGACGAGCTGAGCTAAGCAAATTAAATAGCTTAACCTCTCTAATTATGCAAGAAAAATAAGAGGTTTGTGCTGAACTGGAGTTAGCACTGTGTTATAGGTAGATGCTAGACCAGTGAAGATGGGAGGGAAGTGAGGTAGATTTTCTTCTAGGCAGTGATGTTACAGCTTACAGCTGAACAGACTGCACTTATTTGCTGGTAATTATCTAACCACATGGTAAACCAATTTCATTATTAACAATCAAAATCCAAAAGATGACATTGCCAGAAAAACTTTTAAGTAGAGTCCAAATCATCAGCAGATCAAGCATCACAAAGTAAAACAGCCTTTCAGCTACAAATCTGTCTCTTTGAACCAGACAGGACCTTCTCTGAAACAAATTAAGCAATTGCTGCCCCTTAAAACCAGTAGTTGGTCACAGAAAGAAGTATGTCTCAGTTTATGTATTCAATTTAACTAAGTATTTTAAGTGTGTATTCATGCTGTATTTAAGCCTATATAATGGCTACAAAGTGATTCCACCACATTCGTTTTAGCTGTAGGATTAGGCTAAATATGCATATTGCAGTCAGTTCATCTTAACATTTCCTGTCCTTCCAGCCAGCTCTGACACTTGTCATGCTTTTGACTGAGGTCAACTTACTAATACAGAGAAAGCAGCATTACCTTATCTCTTTTCCAGGGTACTTACTCAAATCAAGAGTAATGATCACAGTTTGTATGAAGCAGAGGCTGCCTCATTTTTGTGTGCCTCTGTAATGTGTAATTTCACACTTCATCAGTTAAGATGGCTGATCTTACAAAAGTAATCCTCCAAATTAAAAGTTTTATGTCATATCAGCGACTTGAATTCATCTACCTTGTGGCTAAAGGATCACTAGATCTGTATCTGCCACAAGGAAAGTAGGTAGAGGTCAAGAAAAAAGGCCACTCTGTCAAACAGAAGTTCACCATTAGACCAGCAAGCCATCTTCATTTTCAAGCAACAGTACTTTTTAAACAGAGGTACAGCCTCAAAGTGAGAAAGTAATCTGATGGTCAAGAAGTATTATACCAGTTTCACAGAGTCCATCAGAAGGTGAACGTCTTCAATCTAGGCTGCAGCATTCTGGAAGCTTTGCTCTTCAGTGGGTACAGACCACATTGGCTGTGTGCCTGTTGTACAAGGAGTGTATGGCACTAGAATTTGAATTTATACACCTATACAATTTCAGTATTAGACAGAAGACTTCATTCTTCTGTTTCATCCCTGGGGGAAGGCACTTGGAACTCGAGAAGTTTGTCAGGCAGCAGCAGAGGGGGCAACTGTGGCATGCATGGACAAAGCAGCACAGTTTAAAGCAGCACCTTTCACCCCTAACAAGTGTAGACATAACAACATGACTTCAGCATGAGTGACAAAAACCTGCTAATGCCTTCTGTAAGTAGGATCATACTTGTGTTGCTAGACAGTGCTAACATTTGTATCTTCAAGCTTTCACTGCCTGTCACCTAGGTTAGCCAATTTTAAAGCTGATATGGAAGTACCTACTCATGTTACAGCTGCATCAGGTTGTGTAACTTAGCCTTAGGCAGGCCCCTTCACCCTCCAGACAGACATGGACATGGGAAATCTCTCCTGACTCATGAGTTAGGAGATAATGTAGATTAGTTACAGGACCTGAAAGTTTCATTCAAATTCTAACTAGTTTCAGTTCAGACGTCACTGGAAGAAAAAAAAAAAAATCTACCTGCAGTTGGTCATCAGAAAAAAGAGCTGTTATTCTGTAACAATAAATGCTACACCACTGAAGTCTGTTTTCCAGTCCCAATAATTTATGAAGTCCAACACTCTTCACTTGCACCCTAGGGACACAGCTTTTAGACAGAACTGGACAATAGCAAATCTCCTATTTGTCTCCTTGGACAATAGCACATCATGTAGTTCAGAATGTTAGCTATTGTTGTTTTTTTTCTTTAAAAGGAGATCGTGGCATGGACTTCAGCATCCTATCTCTTTGAGCATGACTCTAATCTAATCTCTAATGACACACTTCACTACTGAAAAACAGTCAGTCACTAGAACTTCCAAGTGTGGTGGACTCTCCCCTCCTGAGTCTTGCATGAGCTTATTTCTGTCTGTAAAGTATGCTTTTCTCAGAAAGACACTTCTGGCCTGAAACAGAAGCAATATGTAAATATTTCTGGACTTCTTGCACAGATGATTGGACCACTTAAGTCCTGTGAAAACTTTTCTTAATGACTTTAAAATGTGTAATGGGTAAATGAACAATACCACAGCTGGTATTCCCAAGATCTACTTGACATGTCTGCTAACGTAAAGCTTTATTCACATCAGCATTTAAACAGGAGAAAACTACGTATTTAGCCATGCCTTGAAAGCCAAAACTATAAACCCATTTTGTAAGGAACAGAAAACAGTTTCCCTGCTTTAGCTCTACCAGTTTGTCACTGCTGAAAGAGAGATGCAAAAAGTTTTGTATTTCCAGCCAATTAACAGGGCAGAGAAGTTTTACAGTCACAATCTGGCCAAGATATAGTACTACAATTCCCAGAGTTATAGAAATTACAAAAATATAAAAAGGCACTAGGGGGGAGGGCAAGCAGCAAAGTTAATGACTGCTGCCTCTGCCCATTACTACTACTTAAATCTCTGTGGAAGAAGCAAAAAAAAGGCAAACTCTCATAGGTCCAGTATCAACCCAGACAGCATTGATCCAGCACTACTTACAGGGCTACTATATTGTTGAAGCATTACTGTTAATGCCAACAGTACAAGTGCTATTTTATTTTTAAATTATTTAAAAATTAGTTTTGTCTGAATGCCTTACTGCTGTAGCAAGAGTCCTTCTTTGTCATGTTATCTAGAAAGCACTTCAGTCTGATGTAGTTCTCAAGTTAAAGATATATCTACTTTCTCTATGTATTTTTGTACTATATCAGCTCAATTCTCTTGCACTGAAGCCAGTGAGGAACAGACAGGTGTAGCTGTAGTATTTATTACTTACCAAGAGCAATACACATTTGCTGTTTGAAGCTGATGAGTAAGATACGTTGTACAAAGAACAAATGCAGTGTTTTCTTGCCCTTCAGATTCCAGATTACATATGATATCCAGTACTTCTTTACAATCCACCTTTGCAATCTTAAAGAAAAAAAAAAAGATAAATTAAAAGGCACTGTATTCTCACAATGTTTAAAAAAAAAAAAAGAGCATGTTTACTGTATCAGATGGTCCCACAGACACATGAACATAATACTAGGTGTCCTTTTAATACCCAGAGGTCTGTTACTTCTGATCCCTTCTCAGCATTAGTTTTCTTTGGGATCATCTTCCCTTTTGTGCAGCTTAGCAAAGACCATGCTCAGTTTTCCAGTGTCATTAAAGGAACAACCACTGAACATGACAACTGATTGTTTTAAAAACTACAACCCTACTTACTAGGGTTTCTTAGGCTACAAAATGATTAAAAAAAAAAAAATCTCTTTTAATAGCCGTAAATTAATCCTCACTCAGACTCATACTGTAACAAGACCTGGAACTTCCACTGGGCACTGGACCAACAGGAACTGCACAAGCACGAGCTCCAGCAACAGGTGTCTAAGGTACCTGGAGCAGCATGCAGCCACAGCATGTTGGATTTGCTCTCCTTCTCACATACAGATTTGATTCATTTTGGCCAAACTCACTCATATTCAGGCAGTTTGTTTTCAAGTCCTGTTTATTTCAAACTCTGCCAATGATCCAACTTGCTTCAGATAATGGATTGGAGTTTTTTTGTTTGTTTTGGCTTTCAGGGGTTTTTTTTCCCTTAATAATATTTAAGACAAAAGGTCTAAACACACAGCCTGAAATCATCCAACAATATCCAGACAGTCACTAAAGTGACAAATCAGACACTAAATGAAAGTGTCTTTACTAAACCTGGAATGCTGACTAGCGTTTGTTATTTTGTCAGAAACTCAACAAGACCAACAGCTTAATGAAATTTCAGAGACTACAGAATGAAGCCCTGTTTTATTACTACATGTGGCTGGCACTTGTCTTGCAGAGAAAGCCATCTTAGATAATGGAACATTTGGGGCTTCATGCTTTATGCAACAGTAAAGGGTGTTATTAACTACTTGTTAACTACTGCGTATAAACTCTTTAATTAGACTTTTAAGTGGTTCAATAAAATCGGCAAATTCAAGCCAGACACTGGAATCAGTAAGCCAGACAAGTCTCAGTTCTGTTACTTTCTATGTTTCTCACAGAGCAGAAGATTCTTATGAACAATTAATTACATAGTTGTGTTATTTGTTACATGGGTGCTTTATGATCAATTCAAGGTACCAGAAAGTAACAGAAATACATGGGACAACTTTATTTATAGTGTATATATACAGAGTTACAGCCATACATACATACATGTATGTAAATATTTGTATATATGTAGGTATATACACACATACACATGTATGTATGTATGTTACTGCCTATTGATACAGAGAGAAGTAATTCAACAGCCTTAACTTTTAGGAGCTCAGCAATTTAACATCTAAGCCTGACCTAGCCATTCCAATAACTTCCAGCTCCTGGAAAGGATGACCATACATTGTCTAATCTTCCAAAACAATCTCTTTCTCTCCAATCCTCCCCAAGCTATCTTCACTCATATTCACCCTTTTTGTAACATTTACTTTCTTGATTAAGCCCTGTTCCTCCATCTACCCCATCCTGTGCTGAGCTTCAAACTTCACTTAACCCGTGTTTCTTTTCTTACAATTAATTCCCTCTTCCCCCACTGGGTTTTCAGTCACTGCCACGTCTCCTCCAACAACTGCCATTCTTTGAGCTCTTCATATTTCATCTTTTTTCACCTCTTTTCCCCACTTATCATTAGACCCAATACCTGAGGAAGACTTACAGGTAACATGAAAATATAACCCAATTCTTGCCTTGTGAAAACACAGGCAGAAACAGAAGTGTTTTAAGTCTCAGGTTTCAGCAATTCCATAAAGAGTACCAGCTACAAAGACCTCTGACCAATCATGCAAAGAAACATTACATGCAAATCCTCATTTTGCCATTTATTTACATCAACTTTCTGGCACTATAACACCACTGACTACACTTTTCGCAGTGTTGGCTACAGGTCCAGTTAAGTCAATAAATCACACTGTTTTAAGATACCACTATAATGCTTACTGGCTTCATTTTCCCATAGAAGGTTTATGTGATTAACATGGTTTGATTCAATTTATCAATCTGTGTTCTAGTTTTCATACTTAACTAGCAGTAAAGACTTTTCTGAGTATCCAGGTAAAACAGATACAGCTACATTTCAAAACTCTGAAATTAAACTAAAACCTGAACACAATTTAAGGTGATTTCTTTGCCATTCATCATTAGTAGCCAACCCAATCAAAGAACATGTTGCAAGTTACCCATATATCCCCAACACCTCCAGTACACGGATCGTGTCTCAGTGAGCTGTTCAATGCAGTCATTGTTCCAACACTACAGCAAACTCAAAGGCATCTGGCTCAAACTGAGGAGATTGAGGGTACACCTATCCAAATATTTATTTTTCAAAAGAGTTTTTTTTTTAAAGGAATGCTTTTTAAACAGTTTACATGTATAACACAAATACTCCAAATAAGTCTGCCACTCAGAAGTGCAGATATCAGAGCTGCACTTTTACTACGCGAAACTTCCCCCCAGTTTCACAGAGGCTTACTTAAAATGTTCAAGTCTCACATTTAAAGCTACACCATACCCATGCACCTGAACAGCGAGATTGATAAAGTAACAGATCCATGAGATCAAGAGGCAACAGAGGCAAGAGTTCTATGACCGCTGCTATGACTGCAATGCATTAACAAACACATTACAATGACTATTACTCTAAAAGGAAGAGTAAGGGCTAAAAATTAATTTAGGGTTCTGGAGCAACAACTCCAATTTTCATTGTTGTTTGGTTGGGGTTTTTGTAAACTTTTCTTTCCTAGGTCTGAATGACTGGAAGAAAAGTAACTGCTCTAGTATTAGTATTTGGGTCAGAAACCACAGCTTTCCAATTATATTTTGCTTACAAGAGGAACTGAAATGATGAGCTTTATGTTAAGCTTTCAAACACATCTAACCTCAAATGCAAGCACATAACACATGCTTATCTTCACCACCAGTCAATACAAATATTCTTTCATACTGTAGTATGCAATAGCTGATTTCTCATTTGGAACTCTGATGCAACAGTTTCACTCTTCAGCTTCAGTTCATAGTGTTACAGAAATAAATTCTAAAATGCTTGATAAATATACATTAAAAGGAGACTGTGGATTACTAACCTCCTTAATGGAGTCTTCATTAGGCAGCATAGAACACACACATGTGATGTAGGCTTGGCGGAAAGATGAAACATTTGCAATTTCTGGAGAATCTGCACATAATTTTGACAAGAAAGTAGCTTGTGGGATGCAGTTTGACTTCATCAAATGTTTTATTCGCATCTGCAGAAAGGAAGGCCCTTCACGTGTAATCAATTTATTAGCTAGGGAAAGAAAAAAAGTCTTTGAGAATATACCAATTTACAGCTGACACTTAACCAAAACTGTCTCACTTCATTCACACTTTATTTTACTACAAACTTCTTTAAGTATGGTTAGCTTCCTTAGGAAGCTCTACATGTGATAAAGTGACAGCAATCAATGGAATATTTTCTTACAAATTCAGACCAACTGTGTAGGGAGAGAATGCTGGACTATAGAAAACAGACACCCCTCCCCACCCACCCCCCACCCCACCCCCCAAAAAGCATCCATTAACACAATAAGTAAATATGCCACAGCAGTGGCTAAAGGACACTGATCAGACCATATAGTATTTTGAACAACACATCAGTAGTTTAGCAGAGATTCAATAATTGTAACTTCGTATTCTCAAGAACCAAAAATATTTCAAAGAAAGTGTTATCTATTTTTCAACTGCAGATATTTCCACCCAAGTTGTTAAAACCCCACATAATGGCAAAATATACAAAATGAAGTTGAATGTGAAAACGTTACCTTTGTAGTGTTTGGAAGAAGTGTATTTAAGACATGCTCGGCTCATGCTCTGGATCAACCAAATGCAACTAATGATTAGCAGACTTGATGAACTAACCCAATAGTAAAAATATAACTTCAGATTATTTTTGTAAGCAGTTAGCAAAATTTACTTAGTCTGACTAAAAACCTCCCAGATTTAGTTTGATTTTCTCCCCAGGTACTTATTGTGGAACCACAGAATATCTCAAGTTGGAAGGGACCCATAAGGATCATGCACTCCAACTCCCTGTTCCTTGCAGGACTACCTAAAACTAAACCGTATGATTAAGAGCATCATCCACATGCTCCTTGAACTCTTGGGCAGGGTTGGTGCCATGACTACTTCCCCAGGGAGCCTGTTCCAGGGACCAACCACACTCTAGTGAAGAATCTTTTACTAATGTCCACTCTGAACTTCCCCTAACGCAGCTTCATTCCATTTCCTCGTGTCCTATTGCTGGACAGCAGAGAGAAGAGATCAGCACCTCCCCCTCCACTAAACCACGTCCCTAAGTAAATTGTCTAAATGTTTCATCCTGGACAGCCCATCCAATGCTTGATAAGCATTCTGGTGAAGAAATTTTTCCTAATATACAACCTAAACCTGTATGTAGTATCATCTGCAAACTTACTTAATGTACATTTGACTCTTGCACCCAAATCATATACAAAAACATTAAAGAGCACTGGCTCTACACTGTGGGAACCCCACTGGTGACTGGCCACCAGCCTGCTGTAGCCCCATTTATAGTAACTCTTTGAACTTGACCCAGCAGCTAATTGCTTACCCATCACACTATGGACTTGTCTATCTGTATGCTGGACATTTTATCCAGAGAGATACCGTGGGAGACAGAACCAAAAGCTTTGCTAAAGTACATGTACATTGCCTTAGGCTCTTGAGAATTAAGAAAGAGGAGTCAATACATTCTTATACTGCATGCAACAATACATATCAAGCAAGGAACAAACTGTTCCTTGGTTGGAAAAGTCTCAGGCATTTCCAAGAAATGATGGAAATGCCTGAGACATTCTGATAAAACACACATTAGAACTGGTGTTCTGCAGCAGCTGTATTCAACCAAGTATCTGTAAAGCCTGCTACAGACTCTGGATTAGTCAAAAAAGACAGTTTGCTTTAGAATAACAACTTGTTGGAAGAGCCATTGCATAAAAATATTTTCACTGTGTTAGTATTTTATTTTTGCTACAGGAGAAGGGTAGCTAAGAAATTTCTGAAGGAGAGGACTGCAAGGAATACAGAACAAGATTCTCATGCTTTCTGCACTTAAAATTATTGTCCGAACACAAGAATTTGTTCGAACAGACACTATGTCAACAGAAGTTTTACAGTGTGCACCTCAACAGAAAACTCATTTCAGGGGCCAAGTACATACCACATACTTGCAGTGAGACTTACTAGTATTCTGCAGAAGTTTGCTTAGTGGCCCATCAGAGGCCATTTTAAGATTCAAATCTATGGTACTGGATTCCATTTTTCATAGGAAAAAGCTCTGAGCAGTAAAAAAAAAAAAAAAAAAAAAGACGACTGCTGAATAGCATCTATTATGTTCACATCAGTCATCTAAAAAGAGTAAGCAGCAATCATTTTTTGTGGTACTCTCCTCGAGCAAATATTCATGCCCAAAACAACCATCCTGAGCCACCTGACAGCAACAGCCATCCTAGAAACATGGCCATTTGTTTTCTTAACGGCTATAGACGCATCAGACAGAATGTAAGCCGCTATGAAACTCTTGGGGGAACAAGTCTGATAAGCTGTATTTACAGTTGACATCAGTTCCTTTTCAAGGCTGGTGCATTAAAAAATTAAGAACACTGATCAAGAGAGACAAGAACATGTCATATTTTCAGGATCTTCGATTCAGGTAAGCATCTGATGATCATTAACATGATCTACCAGTTCACAATACAAAGCTCCCACATCTAGCTTACCAGTGGCCCACAACAGCAAAAACTATGAATGATTTTCAGATACACACCACAAAAAGCCAGTAACCATGAAATACAAGCTATTCAAATAAACTAATTTTTAGATGACTGAAACAGCATCCATTTACAACACTTCAGAAGATACCTTGTGAAACTGTTGTTCTACCGAAGGATAAAATGGCAGTTTGACGGAAACAACTGAAAAACCATTGTGCTAGAGCTCTTTCTGCAGCCCTCATTCAAGATGCTTAACAGAACTGTTATCCCTGCTGTGGCCTGTAGAAAGTGCTATGCCTGTCTCTGGTAGTCAGAGGAGAACATCACACAGATGAAAAGTGACACAAGTAAAAGAAAAAAAGAAAAATCTGGGAACTCAACAGTGACTTATGATCTCCTATTACAGCTACAAGCATTTTACTTGATATGATTTTGAAGGTAAAAAAGGATGAAGTTAATCCAATAGACACCTAGAGATAGCTGCTTAATCTAAGCTCCATGTCCTAAACAAGGCCAGACCTTCTGCAAGCCAAATTATATTACAGCAGCTTCTGACCTCCCGGTGCAGAGAAAAGAAGGGCCTGAACAAAGAAATTGAAGTAAAACACAACCAACAAGATTTTATTAATCGTAACACATGGTATGATACAGCTTTGTGGATCAGTTGGTATTTCACTAATAACTTCTGTAGTCACTGAATTACACTTGTTTAATTATTTCAAGAAAATAAACCAATTATGTTAACAGCACAATTTAGGAGTCAAAAGATTTTCCTTGCCATAATTTGTTCGCATAAAGTGCTAGATATCTTTTTATTAAAGTTTTTATTTTGTCTTGCACCAAAGCATAGGGTATACAAATCTGGCACATCCTGAGAAAAGAGTAAACTTTATGTATGCCCTCAATTTATTTCTCTCTTCCTGTAACATTTTTGAGTTTTATGACTCACAGTGACTCATGATATGCATTATTCTGATTTCTTTCAAATATTTTTGAAAAACTGGCAACAATTACAGGAGACTGAATCCTATGACCTATGTTGTCTTTTCCAGCCTTACATTTTCTCCTACAATCCCCTGCAATTCATCAATTCCTGTTCAATACGCTCATAATCTACCGAAAGGCTAACAAAAATAAAAAACCTCTCCATCCTCTGTAATGTACAGGCACAGAATTATTTAACTACTGAAGCATTATTTTATAGTATTTGTAGCTATTAAATATCCCCATTACCCCTCTTGCTATTTTTCCCTTTCCATTACTAATAATGCTACTACTTTCACAGTATTTGCTTCAAACCAGAACAGCAGGAACAGGACAGCACTTTCACATGGTGCTCTCACTGTCTTTCTACATGCTGACATGTACCACATGAGCTCTACTACTTGTTCATCTGCTCTTCAGTACCCTGAAAGCAAGCAGGAAACCTTGGTTTGTTAAGATTTCCACAAAAGAAAGATATTTAGGCAGATATTTAGCTTCTTAAAACTGTCCTTTATTTAAAATGTCTAACTCTTTGCCTTATGATTTACTTGAGAAACCTTCCTTTGACAGACTGGTCTAACATGGGATTTCAAAGTCACATTCAGGCTGCTTAAGCATGCCTGTAGACTACTCCAGACTACATGAGAATGCACTTGTACAGTTACAAAATTTCCAGGAAAGCTCCTTGTTGCCTCTGCTTGCGTCACATGAAAGAAACACCAGTGAGGACAACTCTTCTGGACATGTATTCGGATCTAGCTCAACAGACAAATATGGGCTAAATAAAGAACACTAAGAAATCAATAGTTTCAAGGTTGCCGAGTGATCTCAGAAATGCGAATCAACACTCAGCCCAATTCAACATGGTCAGGATGTGTCAATCTGTTGGTCAACAGAAACTTCAACTCAAACTAAAAGTCAAAGGACTGAACAAACGAATTATATCCTATTACTACTGAAGTCAAGAGGTAGTATGAACCATGCCAATGCGCTCCTGCACAGGAATAAGAAGTGTAGCAGCATTTAGTAATAAGGCATTGATATAACCAGTCACATGTTTAAGAACCAGATTAATCTATAACGGCATCCACTGGGCTGGTTTTAGTCAGGACAGAGTTAATTTTCTTCACAGTGGCTGGCATGAGGCTATGTTTTTGGATTTGTCCCGAGAAAAGTACAGATAAGGGGTTTTTTAATTGGTGCTAAGGAGCGCTTGCACTAATTCAAGGACTTTTTCCCGCTTCTGATACTGCATCCATGGTCTCAACTTTCTCATTGCAAGCAGTGTGGGAAGGGGACAAAGTTCAGAGAACTAACCTAAACTAACCAAAGGAGCATTTCATTCCATAGCACATCATGCTTAGTTAACTGGGGAGTTGGCTTTGGGGCCACAGCTCCTTTGCTTGCTTGCTAGTCAGCTTGCTTGTTTGTTAGTGAGTTGGTTGGCTTTCCTGGTTGTGCTGTCATTCGTGGGGCTTGCTCGGACTCTGCTGTGATTGCTCCTGAACTCTGGCTCTCAGACTCTCTGACTCTTGCTACTCAGGATGTGGCTGTGTATTGGTCGGTGGATGGTGAGCAATTGAATTATATGTTCTATTTTTTATTATTTTAATTACTTAGTAGTAGTATTGTTAATATTATGATGAGAATATTAATTTATATTCAATTATTAAATTGTTCTTATCTCAATTCATGAGCTTCATTGTCTTTTCCTCCAATTCTCCCCCTCCACTGGTGGAGGGGTGAGGGGAGCAAGCGGCTGCATGGCACGCAGAGAATGGTACGCAGACTGCAGGTAAGAGATTAAAAAAATTACATGAAGTGATGCTAAAAACTCCTTTTCCTCACCTCAACATTTTTCTGATTCAAGATTTCTATAGTCTTAACACAATGACCTTCCTAGCCTACAGCTCAATAAAAGGAAGCCTCCATACTCACGTTGCCCTTCCACATGTATCTTTTATGCCTCTGAAAGGTGTGGACATACACAATTCCTCCCTGTGAAGCATTCAGGAAAACATTTAAAAGCACAGAGTTTTGAAGGAAAAAACACACCTCAGGGAGCAAAACTTCTGTATTTTTATGACAGAAAAGGAAAACATTCTTTCAAAAAATGCAGTTTGAAAATATTCAAACTGACATATAGTATAGCCCAAGCAGAGATGCATTAGCAAGGACATATTATGAGACAGTTTCATCATAAATATCATTTAGCAACATACTACTGCACAACACAATTTAAAATACAACTCTCTTCTGATTTCAAATCACTGGGTCCCCACCAAAACTGCACCAAATAATTTAATAACTATGTTCTTACCTTCCTCAGTTTCTACTGGTTGCTGGGATAGAATTTTAAGAAGAACTGGATTTTTCCATACTCCTTCCCTTGTGATATCCACCAATATCTGGAGGTTGTTATTCCCAAATTCCAGTAAAGCATTATGTGAATCCTAAAAAATGTGTATTAAAAAAAGTCATTAAAAGTCTTTGCTAAGTATGACACCAATGTAACTTTGCATTACCTGTACTAATATTTGACTGTATTCTAATGATTTCACACCATTCTTTTAAGTCGTTACTAAGTTTAAGAATCAGTTTGATACGTGACAATATCACCTAGTTCTACTGAGCTGTTTTTAAGTTGGCAGTACTCAACGTCAGGTCTACTTTCGATAGCCTCTGTTATGTCCTCTATATACACCAGATTCAACTCCATGTTCTGAATTATGAGAATGAAATGGGGTTAATGCTATGAGCACTGAGAATACCAGAGTAACCACAGAGCCTTGTACCATGGGCTGGCAAAAGACAACAATAAATTGCATTGGAGGCTGACACACATGAGATGGGGTGTGGGGGAGCGAGAACTCTGTAGACCCCCAGTTCATTGCAGAAGGAGGAAGAGGAGGTGCTCCAGGCACCAGAGCAGAGATTCCCCGGCAGCCTGTCGTGCAGACCATGGTGAGGCCAGCTGTGCCCTGCAGCCATGGAGGGTCATGGGGAACAGAGACCCATCTGCAGGCCAGGGAAGACCCCACACAGGGGGATGCCCAAAGGAGGCTGTGACCCTGTGGGCAGCCTGCACTGGAGCAGGCTCCTGGCAGTATTTGTGGCCCCATGGAGAGAGAAGCCCAGGCTGGAGCAGGTTTGCTGGCAGGACCTGGGACCCCATGAGCAGCCCAGGCTGGAGCAGGCTGCTCCTGAAGGGCTGCACCCTGTGGGAAGGACCCACACCAAAGCAGCTGGTGAAGAACTGCAGCCAGTGTGAAGGACCCATGTTAGAAAAGCTGGTGGAGCAGTCTCCTGTGGGAGGGACCCCAGGCTGGCACAGGGGTAGAGTGTGAGGATCCTCCCTTGAGGAGGAAGAAGCTGCAGAGACACCTGTGATGGACTGACCACAACCCCCATTCCCCTGCGCTGCTGGGAGGAGAGGAAGTGGAGAAAAGGAGTGAAGTTCAGTCCAAGAAGAGGGAGGGGTGGGGAGATGGTGTTTAAAGATTTGAGTTTAGTTCTCATTATTCTACTGTGATTTGATTGGTGATAAATTTTCCTCAAGTCAAGTATGTTTTGCCCGTGATGGTAATTGGTGCATGATCTCTCCCTGTCCTTACCCTGACCCTTTGAGGTTTTTTTAATATTTTCTCTCTCCTGCCCAGCTGAGAAGGGAGTGAAAGACCAGCTTTGGTGGGCACCTGGCCTCCAGCCAGGCTCAATCCACCACAGTCACCCTCTAATAAATCTGATATTGATGGTCTATATCAGATGCTAATTTCATATCAAAATATTGAAGTTAACTATCCATTTCCTTTACAATACTGCAAACTACACTCCACAGAGCTCTGCACAGGAGAACTTGGATTTAACTCTTAGGCAAAGAAAGCTTCAGTCCTGGGTAGTTACTTTCCTGCAAAAGATCCAGGAGGGGAAAATTACATTCTTGCAGTGAAGGTTTAATTTACACTGGTTTCACAGTTATTCAAGAGGAGTCCTTGAAGAAACTTCTGAGACTCTTACTTATGACAGCTATGGATCAAACCACCAGACATGCTACTTAATAAATCTCTAATTTAAGTGAAGTATAGCTACCACAGGGTTCTTCCCTCCTCACTCCCTTATTATGTGTATCAGCTCCAAGTATACCACCGCAGACTTACGTATTACATGGAATAAACTCAAGTATTACTTCACCACTGAAGTCTGTGTCCAGTCATAAGTCTATACAGATCCATTCACCCCCTGGATAGTCTGTCAAGTCTCTAGAATATGAAACTAAGTGTATGGAGCTCTTCAAGGAGTCTATGCATCCAGATGACTTTAGGGTATTCAACTGAGAACACAGACAAGTTTAGAAGAAAATAATTCTCAGGAAGTACCAAGTGAAGTTTCCAACAATCAAAAGGGGACCACAGAAAGATGCATATACACCTATGAAGCTCATTATAGCCATCATCTTACTGCTTGCTCACCTAGGACACAATGAATTGTGAAATCTCAGAGAATGAGCAAGAGCACTGGGTGGTGTTCTGCAACACCCAGCTGTGTGGTGTGGTTGACATGCTGGAGGGAAGGAAGGGATGCTATCCAGAGGGACCTGGACAGGCTGGAGAGGTGAGCCTGTGCCAACCGCATGGAATTCAACACGGACAAGTGCAAGGTCTTGCACATGGGTTGGGGCAACCCCAACAACTAGTATAGGCTGGACAGAGAATGGATTGAGAACAGCCTTGAGGAGGATGACTTGGGGGTACTGAAGGGTGAAAAGCTGGACATGAGCCAGACCAGAAAGCCAACTGTATCCTGGGCTGTATCCAGAGAACCGTGACCAGGAGGTTGAAGGAGGTGATTCTCCCCCTCTACTCTGTGAGATGTGAGACCCCGAGTTCTGCATCCAGCTCTGGAGCCCTCAACATAAGAAGAATATTGACCAGTTGAAGCAAGTCCAAGAGGGCTAGAGCACCTCTGCTATGAGGACATGCTGAGAGAACTGGGCTTGGTTGGCCTAGAGAAGAGAAGGCTCCGGGAAGACCTTTCAGTACCTGAAGGAGCCTCCAAGAAAGCTGAAGAGGGACTTTTTACAATGGCCTGTTGCAACAGGATAAGGGGTAAAGGCGTTACACAGAGAGGGTAGATTTAGATAAGTTCAAAATTCTTCAGGGTGAGGGTGCTGAGCCGCTGGGACAGGTTGCCCAGAGAAGCTGCAGATGCCCCATCCCTGGAAGTGTCCAAGGCCAGGCTGGATGAGGCTTGGAGCAACCTGGTCTAGTGGAAGGCACCCCTGCTCATGGCAGGGGGGTTGGAACTAGGTGATCTTTAAGGTCCCTTCCAACCTAAACCATTCTATTAACACGGGTGCTAAGCATCTGTAGGAGATCTTGTTGTCACAAGAAACACAGGGAAGTCAAGGAAAGTGTCTTCTGTTTGTTTCCATGTGAGCTGATAAGATTGTACCAAATGTTTTCCTGATTACAGAAACTGGTATTACTGTACTCCATAACTAAGCTAATCTTCTTCCTACACTAGTCATGGCATTAAAGTAACATGATGTCCTGACTGACCTTTAAATAAACAGGACTTCCAGCTATAACCAGTCTTTAATGTAGTAAGCAAGATGGGAAAGGAGGAATGAAACAAAGCAAGTTATTTGTTGTCATTGTTAAAATCCTATCTAAGCATTCACCACCTTCAGCTGCTAATCAGACTTTATGTCTCACAAGGTTTGGTGCTTGAAAGGGACTTGGATCTGGGATATTGCAGAGAATTTGCCAAGGCTTATCATCAGAATATTGTCACTTGCTGCACACACACGTGGACACCAATCACACTGCACATCCAGAGAAAAATACAAGGCTCTGAGGGCCAAGCTGAAGGACATGAGCATCCATCTGGTTTTCTTCACTTTGCTGAGGAAAATATAAGACTGAAAGCAAAAGGAAAGCCAAGAAAAGTGTGAGAAGAGCCCAACAGAATAGGGCAAAAAATAATAGATGACACTGAAGAAGTTATGGTACTCAGTAACAGTAAAACTTGAGATGTTTAACTCTCTGGCCTTCCTGGTCCCTATGACTAGTGACAGAATTGGGGGTGCAGAAGGAGCATAAAGCAGCACAACAGATGAGATGTTAAGACAATCATGCTAGCATCTATTGTACCAAACAGAAGCCAAGGGTGTTGATGGAGATCACAGATATCACTGCAAGATCAATACCAACTCTGCCACGGCCACTGGGGAAAGGTTCCCGGTGACTGAACAAACCACCATGTCCATTTTCAAGACCAAGGGGAGGAGACCAGGGAAGGTACAGGCCAGTGAGCATAACCTGTCTCCTGAAAGACTCTGGGGCAAATTTTCCTGGAAACCACATGAAGAACAAAAATGTGACTGAGAACAGCCAGGATTTGCCAACTACAAGTCACATTTTATCAACTTATTTTCTCTAATAACAGGCTACAGATGACAGAGTACCCAGACACAACAAGGCTTCTGACAGTCTCTCATAGTATCTTTAAAACCAAATTGTTAAAACATGAAAAAGTAGACAATAATGCAGATGGAATAAATCAGCTCAACTGCTAGGCTCAGAAGGCTTGTGACCAAATGTACAAAAACCAAGTAGCTGTCTCCTAGGACAGTACTTCTCAGGAGTCAACGCTGAGATGATACTTTTAACATCTTTATTAAATGTCTGAATAATGAGACAAAGCATGTTCTCTGCCAGTCCACAGTTCAATACAGAACTTGGAGAGCGGCTGACACTGCAGGGCAGAGGTGTCATTCAGACAGACATTCAACAGGCCACAGAACATCACTGATAGGGACTCACTGAAAAGCTGCACCTGGCACAACTCCAAGTATCAGCAAAGGCTGGTCACCAGCTGGCTAGGTTCCAGTTTGGCACAAAGGGCCTCTAGGGTGTCTAATTTAAATGTAAGTCAGCAGTGAGCCCTTACTGCAAACAAAGTAAACTATGCTGAACAGTTTCAAACTGAGCACAACCAGAAGGCTGATCAAGTGTTTATTCCGACTCCACTGGAATACATCACTCAAGTCTGTGGCGTTCCTGAACAACTAATTTGCCACAGTGAAGCAAGACCAGCAAAGGCGACTACAGGGCCTATACAACCTTAGGAAGGGAGTGAAGAGGGAAATTCTAGAGCTGTCTTTATCTTCACTATACTCTTCAGTAGGTAGTTGGAGCTGGACTCTTCTTTCTCTCTAGCGAGTCAGACAATAGACAAGTCACATGAAGGGAAATTCTGTAAAGTGTGTGGAGGGGAAGTGTATCAAAGTTTAAATATCCTCACTCTGAAAGGACTCTCAAAGTTTGTGCAACCTCCATTCTCAGAGACACTTAAAACTTGGTGGGGCAGTACCCTAAGCAACCTGATTCCAAGATAGCCTTTACTCTGAGTGAAGAAGTGGATCAGATAATTTGCTCTACCTTCCAGCTTCCTCATGACTCTTCCACGACAGACACCTTCAGAGGGCACTTTAGTAGACATACTGAAAGCACACTTAGTGGAAGTCAGTGCTTCTGCCCTACACTAGCTCTTCTCCAACTTCAAGAACAACATGAAACTAACATAAAAAGCATGTGCAAAAGCACACATTAGTTTTTTCCAAATGCAGAACTACAGCACAGACTGCCACCTTTTAAGGAGCACTGAAAAAGCCTCATAGCTGTAAGCAGTTCTGGTAACTCTACCCATCTCATCTTCCCTAGCAGTACCCAAGATTTTCTGTAAATTCTGCCCCAGTGTTGATTTTGTTTTTAGATAACTGCTGTAAAACTGTGTTCCAACTCTTAGCTCCTAGAATATTTGCAAACTAAAATAATTAACATTTTTAGAAGTAGGTTAATCTTTAAAGTAAAACTAGCAAGTGTGCTATTGGTGATACCACCTCAAAATCAGTTGTTGATATCAGTGGAAGAGTTGGCAAATGCAAATATATCCAAATATGATGCTTACAACGGTTGATCTTTGACCTTGAGCCTGAAATGTTACTCACAAGGTCAAAGGAAAAATTGAGTGTCACAGCTGCACTCTGAAGATTTTATATGTTCTTAACCAGAGCTCAAACTGCTCTTAACTAACACCATTGAGAGACTAATAAATGAGCTACAACACACAAAAGTTTCAGACTGCATTTAAAAACATCACTTAAGTAATCCTTATGCTCACACAACCATTCCTCCTCTACAGTCTTTCTTTCCTCTGTAAACTGGATCAGGAAACCACATTCAGCAGAAATAGCCTCAGGAGAAGAGTAGGGCGTTTTGGTTTGTTTTTAAAAATTAAAGCATGATCAATTCCCCACTTTACACACAGCTAAATGGCATGCCAGTAGAATCAGGCCTGTGAATGACATTCTTAAGCATTAAGTCAGTAATACTGCCAAAAGAGGCTCAAGTAGAACCTCAGGACAGCTTTAAAAATGTCAGTGGAAAACAACAAACTGATCTAAATTTCTATCTATAAAGTATGCAACCACAGTCCAGAGTTTTCATAAGTGGCAGTTATGATCACAGAGGAAGTCTGTACATATCATTTTATCCTCAGACTTGGGTGATTAAGAAAACAATTATGTAGGCAGGTAGAAGGGATACTGTATAGGAAGTCTGTACATATCATTTTATCCTCAGACTTGGGTGATTAAGAAAACAATTATGTAGGCAGGTAGAAGGGATACTGTATAGGAAGTCTGTACATATCATTTTATCCTCAGACTTGGTTGATTAAGAAAATAATTATGTAGGCAGGTAGAAGGGATACTGTATTTTACCCACAAAATAAATACAAGCCCATTTTGACAACCTCTACTTTTGACCTTTCTCAACTGTACAGCATAATGCACTGTCTTTTCAATACAACAGGCTGTCAGAGCATCCATTGTGCATTCTCCTCTAAAGCATTACAGCTTTAACCTGTACCAGTCTCAAGTGTATAGGTAGGCTCATAAATAAGGTCAAAGACCTTAAAATCCAAATCCAAAATCCAAAAAACTACCAGCATTTAACAGTCTATGACTTCAAATTTCACCTGGAAGACTGAACTCTCTTGAGCTTTACTGAGCTACAGCGCTCTGCAAAGGCATTCAACACATGTGTTCTGCCCTGGAAAGAGGTGGAACTAACCAGCAGAGCCCTTCCAGTCAGTTTGTATCAAATAAAGGCAAGAAGTGCCAGGTTTCTCATGGTTATGACTTGTAAGAGGAAAAAGGACACCACATCTTTTAAACAGCATGTTTTCTTGAAGAAAAACCGCTGAATCGGAAGAGTTCTCACTATCAGAAGACCTTTGGTAATCAGCCTACATTTTCTTTGAGACTGTTGTTTATATGTTCAGATTCTTCACAAAGAGCTTCAACAAAGCTCTTCAACAAAATAAATAATAAATATTAAAAAGTTTTACTGCATTTCCTGGCATAATTTGAATAAAGGTATGTAAGTCAGACATTTCCAGCTCTTACTGTTGCAAAAGTTTAACAAATTTGAGACAAGAATCCCCTCTTAAATTACCAGTGTTTTACTGTACTTAAATGCAGTACTGCAAGAGACATCGCTTTAGGAAGCCATACAGCAGTGTCCCCCAAATACCTGTTCCAGCAGCTCCAACATATTTACCAGTGAAAACTAAACTACAAACAAGATTTTCAGCCTTGCACAGTTCTGAAACACCAACTCCTGGTTGTTTAACTCACCCTTCCTACTCCCACTAAAGCCATCTCTGAAGGTGCTGTTTTATCCTCAACTGGCCCGACTACATCCATCCCCACAGTACCTCTCCACTGAGTTCCTCCGGCAGATTTTTACCTGCACCAAGGGCCCAGTTGTAACTCTGCCCCAATCCTTTCACTTGTACTTTACAGCATTTCCCCACCTGCGTCGGCATCCTTTTGCCTGCTGCCACTGTGTAAAATTTGTGCTGAGACTCCTGCCATACAGTCTCAGATCTTGTTTTCATTTCACAAATGAGCCTCTGGTCTTGCTTAGAGATAAAGAAAACTGGACTCGAGGGACTACAGTTACTTATGATGAAAGAACAAACAGGTTCAGACACCAAATAAAGCTTCTGATAGCATTTTGTATGTAAGCTGGACATCAGTGATACTCCATTTTCAGCTTCAGAACTGTCCCAACACCTTGCTGCTTTGAAATACAAGCCTTTACCTTTTTTATTCCTGGGATGAAAATTTATTTGAAGTTTCACCAATTCTCATTACCTGTGCAGATTGTTATAAAGCAACGATTACTGCAGGCAAATCTGAAATAAATAGCTCTGTCCCACATTAGCTGCAGCCAGCAGTTATGTTCCTCATCATCCACACTCACCTCTTTTGTTAGGAAAGGAATGAGCACACTCACATCTGTCAATCTGGGGCATGGATATATATACTTTTGCAGTGCTTTGCTACTGAATTTGGCTGAAGATTTGCACATTAACACAGTCCCATGCTTTAAACTTAGAAGTACTCACATGACAGCCTACGTGTGATCTGTGTCTGAAGGTCTATATTGCCCTCTGTATGACTGCGTACTCTTTCTGTTACCCTTTTCTTCTCTTTTGTCAGGTGGGTTCCTACTGTATTCCAGGGCAGGGTACAAATGTTCTCATTCTGGTATTTCTGCAAAAGCTACTTCAAAACCCTATTAGAAACACCTGTTTGTAAAAGTCCACAAACCTTTTCAAAGTTTCATAGTCTTACCATGTTTAATAAACTTTGCCAAAATCTTCTACTATCTGAACTATGGAGAATGTAAGATGAATATTAAACTTGGAATACAGAGTTTCAAAAAGTCAGTACAAAAAAGCCAAACGTATTACTACACCTGGTAGCAGCACACCTTGAATTTTCCCTTAGTTATAACAGCTGACGTAAGAGATCTGGGCTTGTGTCACCCATTTACCCCTGGAATTTGACTGTTTCCTTCCAAAATATTCAGCCTGAAAAAGTAATCTCATCTGACTGAAAACTCGCTTTCTATTAACAGAAGTATCAACGCTCAATCAGTTGCTTGGTACATCACAGAAATTATTCTGATGGGTAACAAGAATTCTCCTTGCAGATCCCTCCAATTAAAAGCTAATACTTCTTAGAGCTGCTTTATACCTCTACCGTAAGGTGGAAAAACCTGTACATGTCATCCCATACTCTCAGTATGACAGAACATTTTGTTTCAGGTCTAGGCCATCTCAGTTACAAACTTAGTATATGCCTTTTAGTGTACTACAAGCTCATAAGACTTAGAGGAGACCTTATCACCATGTTCCAGTATTTAAAGGGTGCTTACAAAGATGGAAAAGACAAGGGGTAATGGGTACAAGTTACTCCTGAGGAGTAACTAATTGGGCATAAGAGGAAAATTATTCCAATGGCTGATTGTTCTCACTGTGAAACATTTCCCCAGGGAAGTGGTAGATTCCCCAGCCTTAGCCACTTTTAAGATTGAGCTGAACAGGGTGCTGGGCCATCTTGTAAAGACTGTACTTTTGCCAAGAAAGGTTGGACCAGATGTTTCTCAACATCCTCGCCAACCTGGTATTCTATGATTCACTCCTCTTTATCCAAAGATTACTAGATTAGTGAATTTAAGAGCTACCTTGGAAACAGTAAATTTTAACTTCTTCCATCAGACTTAACACAAAAGATGAACCTGTGGCTGACTTCCCTTATAGCTACAGGCTATGTGAAATTGATGGCATAGCGGGGTATTATCAAAATAAACTGATATACTTGGTTCTGAAGTGCTGCACTGTCCACTGTGATCTGCCACAGTCACTAAGAGAGTCAAAGGACCTATGCACCAGCACTCAAATCTTTGACACCACTAAGAGCATAGGATTTAAACTGTAGCTACTGCACTTCTTTCTACTACCAAGTACATGTCACACATAACTGTTTTTTGGGTTGCCATTATAGTAAGTATTCCATGGTATTTCTGGAAAAGGAGGCTTGTTCACACCTGAAGTCACGAGTCACAGACCACCTTTGTCCCTTCCACTACTGTCAGCACTAAAAAGCTCTGCTAGTCTGTTTCTCTCAAAATGTCAGGTTTATTCATCTTGTCTACTGAAGAGTTTCTGCACCTGCAATTTCCCTGACTGCAGGTTAAACTCCTTTTGAAGCTCCTTAAAAACCTCTACACATGCATCTTCAGAGTTACTGCAGCAGCAGTAGCCAAGCCTCAGGCACTGAGGAAATCCACAGTCACAGAGGTATAAAAATCCTGTGATAAGCTCTGCATAAAAGACAGCTGCAAGATCTAAGCTCACTTTTTTCTGACTACCTCCTGCCAAAGTCTTCACTTCTGTAACTTATAGCTTCCAACTTAATCAGTCACAGTTAAAGCCAGAACAGGATAGTCTC
Source organism: Rhynochetos jubatus (assembly GCA_027574665.1). Classification (NCBI taxonomy): domain Eukaryota; kingdom Metazoa; phylum Chordata; class Aves; order Eurypygiformes; family Rhynochetidae; genus Rhynochetos; species Rhynochetos jubatus. Next base: position 695,221 of record CM050672.1, on the reverse strand, counting down.
TGGTCCTGGAAGGGGCCATCAGTATAAACACAGCAAGACTACCACTCCTGTCTTTCAGTTCTATGAGGAACATAGATCCATGAAGACAGCTAGGTACTACCTCCAGACTAAAACTCTGAAAACATCTCTTCCTCCTACATAATCTACAATATTTGAGTGTAGGAATAGTAGTATTATGAGCTTGTTTCAGCACCACTTCAGAAGGAACACTTTTAGGATCGATCTGGACTAAAGACCTGTCTTATTTTCATTCCTCTTAGATCAGATATAGCCATTAACTTGCCACTCAGATCTCCACAAAAGCTTTTTTAGTCATCTTCACAGTAATGAGTCTGATATAACTTCAGAGTTATTACATCACATAAACCATTAGATCAAGGTTTGCTACGGTTCTCTTGCTGCAGTTGCCTTGATTGTGTAGTTTCTTGTGGCTTAGGCCCAGCCAGCAACTCAGCACCACCTGTCCACTTGCTCACTCCTACCCCAGGTGGGATGTGGAGGAGAAAATAGAACAAAAGGCTTCTGGATGGAGACAAGGACACGGACGGATCACCCATCAATTACAGCCATGGGCAAAACCAGACTCAACTTGGGGGAAAAAAAAAATCAATTTAATTAGTTACCAAACAATCAGAGTAGGATAATGAGAGATAAAACCAGATCTTAAAAACTATCTTCCCCCCTCACCTCTTCCTTCTTCCAGGATTCAGCTTTGCCCCCAACTTCTCTACCACTTCCCCCCACAGCAGTGCAAGGGGATAGGGAACAGAGTCAAGGTCAGATCACTACACATGGTCTCTCCTTCTCCTTCTGCCTCAAGGGCAGGGGAGAACTTCTTCATGGGTCCCTCCCATGGGAGTCCCCCATGAACTTCCGTGACATAAGTCCGTCACACAAGCTACAGAGTTTTCTTCACTAACTGCTCTGGTTGAGTCCCTTGCACAGGCGTGTGGTCCTTCAGGAGCACACTGCTCCAGCACAGGCTTCCCACAGAGCCACAGGCTATCTGGGTGCAGCTGCCTGCTCTGACCTGGGGTCCTCCCCGGGCTGCAGGGAACCTCTGCTCTGGCCACCTCCTTCCCTGCTCTTTGCACTGACCTCGGTGCCTGCCTTGTTGTCTCTCTCACATCCCACTCCTCTCTGATGCAGATTTTCTTTGTTTTCCCCTCCAGTATGTTCAACACAGAGGCTCTAGTTGGCTCAGCCATGGCCAGATGCAGGGCTCACAAGGAGCCATCCCTGTAGCACCTCCCCCACTATTAAAACCCCCCCTAACAAATCCAACACATGATAAATCTGCTGTTGGGCCTAAGGCTGCCAATACTGTTGTTGCAGGTATTCCTTTGCTGCCTAGATAACAGCAATGCAGGACAGGTAGAAGGGTAGAAGAGCACAACAGCAGCCTTTTTTTTTATTTACATGTAAACTGGAAAAAAGAAATTCAGAACACTCACCTGTATGGATTGATGGAATCCGAACCACACCTCATGTGGCAACTCACTTTCAGGAATTGAAAGCAGTAGCTCAAAGCAACTCCTGGAAAAGTAAGAGACAAGTAAGCAAACTAACTGAACGAATTCTGTTGTTATGATAAATAACATTTGTGGCACATATTACTTCGCATTCAGGCAAGAAATCAGTAATATTGAAACATGTTTGACTGCACAAATCAGTTAAAAGGCCAGAAATAGACACGGAATCAAGCTTGAGTCATCATATGGAAAGAGTGCTCCTTTTACCATACACAATCTTGCTAGGTTAAGATTGCAGCTACTTGTATAATCCAATATAAATCTGTTCAATGTGGCATTACAGAACTGCTGCTCTTTCCTCTCACAAAGGAATCCTAACATCCATTCTGAGTAAAACTAATCTGATTCCAGCATGGTCTCTGCCTACAGCGAGAACTGAAAGACAGCTTTACCTAACTTGCTAAGTTTCAGTGCTGACATATGTAAGAAAATAAAACAAATTAACAGAAGAAGATACATGCATCAGCACAGACATAGATCCAGAGAACAGAACCTTAACAGCATCTTAGAAGTATCCTAAAAGCCACAGACTGACCAGCTATGTCAAGAGGTGCATCAGCAGAGAAACGGACCTGCAAAATAGGTTCCATAGGTTCCTAGAAATACCTTACGAGTCTTTGATATCATGGAGGGGGGGATGCATTCAGATACCTATTGTGTGAACTTCAACAAGCTCAAGAGCTTGCCAAACAGAAAAAACCCCACCCAGATTGATATGCATATCAGAAATGTTCAGACTAAATTCAAACAAATCAGATTGTAAAATTCCCAGTTCATTAATTTAGGGAGCTGCTGCATTTGCGTAGCTCAGTTATCCACAAAACACAGATGGAGAACATGCGCTTATTTCTTCATTAAGCCAAGCTCCTGCTTAAAAACAGTCATCCAGTCTTCATTCTATACTCAAGATGTTCTTGTTCCAGGCAGGAAAGGGTTAATTTTCTCCACAGTTTAAACAGCTGGCCTAAGGAGTATTTAATTCCATGGTAGGTCATGCTGTGTATGCAGATATGGGAATGGGCAGGGAGTGGCCTGGGGGGATCATTAACCTTTTGTTGGTTAGTGCCTTGTTTTTCATTAGAGAGTTGGTGGGTCGGCTGTTTTTTCCTAACTGTGGTGTTGTCCTCGGGTTCTGGGGGCTTGGACTCTTGCTACTCGTGACCTGGCTGTGCACCCAGCAGTGGGTGGTAAGCAATTGTATATGTTCTATTATTTTAATTATTTATTAGTGGTAGTATTGTTAATTTAGTAGTATCACTATAATTTTCACTTATATGAGCTTTCTTGTCTTTTCCTCTGACTCTCCTCCACTGGGGGTGTGTGAGCGTGCAGCTCTATGGTACTTAATTGCTAGCTGACGTTAAACCACATCACTAGGAAAGCTTGTTACATCCTATTTTCAACTATGTCAATGATTAATATTATGTGAACTACTTCTGTGTATCAGGTTTTACAAATGAAAATTCAGGAAAATGGGAAGGATTCAAAAAGCTTTAACATCTCTGAAATATCGAGGAAATTTGAGACCTATATATTCCATACATACGTTCAGATTCCAAAAACAGAAGGGGGGAAAGCAACACCTACTTGATATTCCCTCATTTAGACCATGAGGTCAATGCCATCCCTCTTCAGGAACAGAAAGTAAACAACTATATATTGAGCACATCAGGGAAAAATCTTAGAGAAGTATCACTGTTTTCCAGGTGACAAAGCAATGGCAGGACTCCTGTCTATACAATTTTCAAATAGGCGCTATGTAACCTTGTATGGGATACATGGATTACCTAAACCCCAACTGCTGCACAGAACAATCAGACCTAATCAAACTAAATGTATTAACTGTGACACTACATCTAGAGATTCACAAAATTTACACACAGCAAAAATGTTCTCATAAAGCATGACAATATAAGGAAAGAAAACTGGCCTACGGCTCCACATATAATAAATGCACTGAATAGCTGCTGTAAGTACACCTACACTGTTAAATAGTTCCACCTAACACTATTTTTTTTTTCTTTCAAAACCTTTACTCCCAAATATTACATAGAAGAACAACAGGACAACACATTCAGCCTTACTATACATAGAAGAGCTAAGCTTGAGAAAGAGGAAGGAAGAGATGATCATAAACCAAACACGAGCTTCAGAACTGCTTAGTATGCAAAAAAAATTGCTTTCCTTTTCCTCTTCCTCCTGATCCATATAAATACAGTTAACAGTTACCTGCAAAATGCTATACCTAAGCAATTTTTAGACAGATTCCGTGGTCACATACATAAACAAGATCAAATGGACAAATACTGAATTAACATCTGGCCATCCTTTTCACATTTAAAAATTTTGCCTTCATTGTCCAATTCTGTTCCTTTAAATAGAGGTTTAGACCTGCAACAGCTCTACACACTTTTATTAGGCAGAAAATACAACAGCCTTCATCACTGGCCATTTAGTAATTATTCATATCATCAGGCACTAGAATCTCAATCATTCCTATGCCTAATGAAAAGATGGGCAACAGGATCACCAGATGTCCCAACTGTCATAGATCTCAATATATTAAGAAATCAGGAATTATTTTTCCCTAGTATTGAAGATTGGCAGTACAAGTTATTTCACCAGTCCAGAAGTCTAGACCCAGGTGGTTGCTACTAGGCTATCAAAACCAAAGTCTCACAGCAGCTGAACTCTGTTAACATAAGCAAAACTAAACAAAAAAAACCCCACACCAAAACCCAAAACAGCCAATCAAAAAAAACCACTGAGTATGTGCCTAATTTTCATGCATATCATACAGAGACTCTTTTTATCAAATAAAATGTTTACAAACTTCATGGACAATATGCTCTTGAAAAGTCTTTTGATGCTGTGCTGGTTTTAGTCAGGAAAGAGTTAGCTTTCCTCACAGTGGGCGGTATGAATCTAGGTTTCTGGATTTACCCTGAGAAAAGTACTAATAAGGTGTTGTTTTAGCAGGTGCTAGGGAGTGCTTGCACCAAATTCAAAGTCTTTCTCAGCTTCTGATACTGTAGCTGTGTTCCCAACATTCTCACTACAAGCAGCGTGGGGACGACACACAGTTCAGAGAGCTGACCCAAACTGACCGAAGGAGTATTTCATTCCATAGTACATCATGCTTGGTACATTAGTGGGGAACGGGTTCGGGGGCCATTAGACCTTTTACACTCTTTACACTTTCTAACACTCTCTCTGACTTCTTTGTTAGCTGCTTTGCTAACTCCTTTGCTTGCTCGTTCTTGAGTGAGTTATTGGGTCTGTTAGTTTTTCCCGGTTGTGCTGTCACTGATAGGTTTGCTTGGACTCTGCTGTGATCGCCCTTGGGCTCCGGCTCTCACAGTCTATGGCTCTAAATCCTTGGGACCTGGCTGTACATTGGTCAGTGGGTGGTGAGCAATTGTAGCAGGTTTTATTTTCTATTATTTTATTTTCTTATTAGTATTTGTATATACATATAAAATTTATATTGTTATACTAATATCAATTAGTAAATAGTTCTTATCTCAATGTTATGAGCTTCCTTGTCTTTTTCCTTCAATTCTTCCCCTCACTGGAGGAAGGCGGGGGGGGAGGTCTTAGAGCAGCTTTGTGGTATTTTGCTGGCTGGAGTTAAACCACGACAGATGCACATCTCATTTTTACACTTACACAAAGTCAACCAATCCTATCTACTTCCACTCTTAAATCTTGCAAATACTTTTTGTAGAAAAGTCTCTACAAATAATTTTTCTGTACCCTTAAGGTGCTAGCTACTTGGACAGTGAAAAAAAATCAGAAACTAGATTTTCAAAGCATTGTGTATACGGAATGAAATGACAGTTTATGAGACAAGAGGGCTGAATTTATGCCTCGAGTTAGCTATCACCTGTTGTAGTAACAGGGGACTGAGCTGAACCAAGAACCCAAGAACCAAAAATTGCTTTGTTGTAAGTTTGTAAGTCTTCTTCAGGATCCCAACACCAAGTTTGGAAATCACTTCATGAGAAATCTGGAGCTCCAGGTGTATAGCCACCATGTAAAACAACTTAGAGCACAACTGCAAAAGTAATATCCAGGATATTCCAATTCCAATTTCCTTGGCATAAATAATTAGAAATCTAAGGCAATTGTTGAAGTTTTTTGTTGTAAGGATTGACTCAAACACACAGGCTCATAAAGACTAGCCAGCCTTCCCTACTGTCAAGGGTGAGGAATATCTGTTTACCTTAATTCTTCCTTTTGGTCTTTATTATACAATACTTCAAAATATACCTCAATCCCTGAAAGTCCATATCCTTCTTTATTGTAATGCAACTACATGTAATTTAGGTAGCATGACTAAGACCACAAATCAAAACACCAGGACTGCGTCAGGAAGTCAAGCCTTTCTACACCACTCTACCAGTACCACCACAATACCTACACAAAATTCAATTCCAAACTTTAAATCACAGTTTTTGCAAATAAACTCTAACAGGCACTTGAATTATTCCATTAATAAAAAAATAATTTATCTCAAACACTCAATTTCAAAATATCTTTTAGAAGTTCCCCTAGATTTGAATTTATTTTAGAAGGAATAATTCTAGGCAAAAATCAACACATTATTTGCATACAACTATTCTGAAATCACCTTATACCCCATGCACTATTATTTTAAGATAGAAATTTTAAAAAGGAGAATCTTTTAGAATTCTGTTCATCTTTAGATTGTATTAGAAGACTTTTCTTAACCTAAGCTTCTTAAAGAGATGCCTAATTATACATTGGACGATCAGCAGGAATAGTTCACCTGTTGCCAGGAACTATCCTATACTTGTTAAGCATTGAGTTAGCTCTTAATGATAGACAGCAGACTGGTAAATGCAAGTCAGTGAATCAAATTACAACAGTTTATTAGGCTGAGAAATACTTAGTTAGATAGACAAAGCAGCAGTCACGTGTGCCTCCTCACAGAGGTGTTATGGAAAGCGAGCACACTCTTCGGGGAAGCCATGTGTGTTAGACATAGTAGGTACAACCAGTAGGTGAGATAAAACTAGTCTACCTCTTCTTCAGTTGTATCTGTTGATTTCAGTTTGGCTACTTAGACCAGATAACCATAAAAAGAGAAAGGAGATCTGAAGGTTGAAGAAGCTTACGAACACCTTCTTGAAGATGTAAAAAACCCCTTTCAGACCAGTGCCATCACAGCCAACAGGAAAAAGTAGAAAGCAGTTAAATATTGTCTACTGGGAAACAAGCTGAAATAGGAACAATTCTTTCCACTTTGTTTAAACTTTGATCTATTAACCTTAGGACCATACATAAAAAATTTGCCAATGGCTATAAAATTTTCATACTGATGGTAACATACATGGCATGAGCCTCTCAGTATCCTCAAGAAAAAAAAAAGCACTCACAGAAGCTTGATTGAAAAACCAGTTTCAAGGGCTTCTTAAGTTTTACAAGGACAGGCAGCTAACCAAATCTCAGTGAAAGACACGTTTGATATGGCTAACTACAGAATCATAGAATAGTTTGGGTTGGAAGGGACCTTAAAGATCATCTACTTCCAACCGCCCTGCCATGGGCAGGGACACCCTCCACTAGACCAGGTTGCTCAAAGCCTCATCCACCCTGGCCTTGAAGGCAGCCTTCATTACTTCTTCTACAGAGGCAATACCTTTGGTATAGCAATACTGGGTGTGAGGGGAATGTGTTGTGCTGTGGAAAAAAGCAGTCTGAGTTCTACTTGACCAAAGCACAGCCATGGCCAAGAAGAATATTCCTCTTCTTCAGGGGAGATGTTGGAAGGGAAGGAGGGTTTTAATGGTAAGTAGAGCACTTTTTCTTTAAAACAGGAAGTTTGCTCATGTAATTTAATATGCTGTGGGATAGGGCTCTAGATGGTAGGGGAGCCCATGACAGCTGGTTAATATTCAAGCACCATTTCCTCCAAGCTCAAGACCGAAGCACCCCAAAGAGTAAGAAATCAAGTAAGAGAGCTAGGAGACCTGCATATATGAGCAGGGAGTTAATGAATAGACTTCAGTGGAAAAAGTATACAGAACATGGAAGAAGGGGCTAACCACTTGGGAGGAATACAAGAATGTTGTCAGAGGATGTAGGGATGCAATAAGGAAAGCTAAGGCCTCCTTAGAACTGAACCTGGCAAGAGAGGTCAAGGACAAGAAAGGCTTTTTCAAGTACACTGGAGGAAAAAAGAAGACCAGAGGAAATATTGGCCCACTGCTGAATGAAGTGGGTGCCCTGGTGACCGAGGATATGGAGAAGGCAAAGTTACTGAATGCCACCTTTGCCTCGGTCTTTACTGCTAAGATCAGCCCTCAGGAGTCCCAGAACTTGAAAACCATAGAGAAAGTCACGAGGAAGGAAGGTTTTGCTTCAGTTGAAGAGGATTGGAGATCAATTAAGCAAACTGAATATCCACAAATCCACGGTCCCTGATGGGATGCACCCACGAGTGCTGAGGGAGCTGGCGGAAGTCACTGCTAGGCCACTCTCCATAATCTTTGAAAAGTCCTGGAGAACAGGAGAGGTGCCTGAGGACTTGAGGAAAGCCAGTGTTACTCCAGTCTTCAAAAAAGGCAAGAGGGAGGACCTGGATAACTATAGGCCGGTCAGCCTCACCTCCATCCCTGGAAAGATGGTGGAACAACTTTTTCTTGGTGCCATCTCAAAACATGTTGAGGAAAGGAAGCTTATCCCGAGTAGTCAGCATGGATTCAACAAGAAAAAGTCATGCTTGACCAATCTGATAGCTTTTTATGATGGCATCACTATATGGATAGATGAGGGGAATGCAGTGGGTGTGGTCTACCTTGACTTCAGCAAAGCTTTTGACACAGTCTCCCATGGCATCCTCATAGACAAGTTTAGGAAGTGCAGACTGGACCATTGGGTGGTGAGGTGGGTTGGGAACTGGCTGGAGGAAAGAGCTCAGAGAGTTGTGGTCAATGGGGCAGAGTCTAGTTGGAGGCCTGTGGCTAGTGGCGTTCCCCAGGGGTCAGTGTTGGGTTCAGCACTATTCAATATATTCATCAAAGACCTGGACAAAAGGATGGAATGTTCTCTCAGAAAGTTTGCTGATGATACCAAACTGGGAGAAGTGGCTGCCATGCCAGAAAGCTGTGCTGCCATCCAGCATGACCTGGACAGGCTGGAGAGCTGGGCAGGGAGAAATTGAATGAAATTCAGTAAGGGCAAGTGTGAAGTACTGCATCTGGGGAAGAACCCCATGTTCCAGTACAGGTTGGGGGCTGTTCTCTTGAAGGGCAGCTCTGGGGAAAAGGACCTTGGAGTCCTAGTGGACAACAGGATGACCATGAGCCAACAGCGTGCCCTCACGGCCAAGAAGGCCAATGGCATCCTGGGATGCATTAAGAAAAGCGTGGCCAGCAGGTCAAGGGAAGTTATCCTCCCCCTCTACTTTGCACTGGTGAGGCCTCCCATGGAGTACTGTGTCCAGTTCTGGGCTCCTCAGTTCAAGAAGGACAAGGAGCTACTGGAGAGGGTCCAGCGCAGGGACACTGCGATGGGGAAGGGCCTGGAGCACCTTCCATATGAGGAAATGCTGAGAGAGCTGGGTCTGTTTAGCTTTGAGAAGAGGAGGCTGAGGGGGATCTTATCAGTGCTTATCAATATCGAAAAGGTGAGTGTCAGGAGGATGGGGCCAGGCTCTTCTCAGTGGTGTTCAGTGACAGGACTAGGGGCGATGGCCATAAACTGGAAAACAGAAGGTTCAGACTGAATGTGAGGCAACCCTTCTTCCCTGTGAGGGTGACAGAGCACTGGAACAGGCTGTCCAGAGAGGTGGTAGAGTCTTGTTCCCTGGAGACTTTCAAAAGCTGCCTCGACTTACTCCTGTGTGATCTGCTCTAGGTGATCCTGCTCTGGCAGGGGGGTTGGACTAGATGATCTCTAGAGGTCTCTTCCAACCCCTAACACTCTGTGAATTTCTCATCAGGGTTAAAGTCTGAAAATACACAGCATGTATGACAGCTGTGGGTAACCCAACTGTCTCCCCAAAAATCATAGAATCATAGAATGGTTTGGGGTGGAAGGGACCTTAAAGATCATCTAGTTCCACCCCCCCTGCCATGGGCAGGTACACCTTCCAGTAGACCAGGTTGCCCAAAGTCTCATCCAGCCTGGCCTCGAACACTTCCAGGGATGAGACCTCCACAATTTCTCTGGGCAACCTGTTCCAGTGCTTCACCACCCTCTCCGTGAAGAATGTCTTCCTGGTATCTAATCTAAATCTCCCTGCTTTCAATTTAAACCCATTACCCCTTGTCCTACAAGACCTTTTAAAAAGCCCCCACCCCCAGCTTCCTTGTAGGTCCCCTTCAGGTACTGGAAAGTGTTATAAGTCTCCCTAGAGCCTTCTCTTCTCCAGGCTGAAATCAGTTACATGGGAACAGTATGCTTTCATATTCCTAACCAGAAATTAGTCTTTCTCCCTCACAGAACTTAAAGCAGGGAATTAAAGACTAAAGTTAACTTCTCTCTCCCTCCCTTGGAAACTCTTATGTAAAAGAAAAACGTAGGAGAGTTTAGTTAGGTATGCTGTTTACCTCACCCTATCTGCAACCTGTTTCTCATTGTTTAGATTCCTCTCATATGTAATCATGACAAGAACAGGGGAGATTCCAGCAAGTCAGTCTCTCTACTGTCCTCCACCACAAAGTTTTCTGAATACACAAGCACTGGCTAACAAACTCCTCAGACTGAAAGATGGAAGAAACCGTATTAGCAGAAGCAGAATATTCTGCTTTAAAAGAAAAAAAATTTTGATAAGCAATTTTGACACAAAATCATGATTTCCATCCCAAAGCATGTAACAGTGGCAAAATATACCAAAAAATACTCCAGTTATGGATGACCTGCATACAAAGACAGCGAAAGACAAACTTTAAATGACATGAGTAGGAAACAGCAGAATACACAAGCTAATGAATGATAATATGATTATGAAAATACTCTATCAATAAAGGGACAGTCTGCAAAAGCAATTAAAATATTTTGCCAAAAATATACATGTATTATGTATTGGGTAAATGATTTAGTGGTTTAAGTCTTCAGTTTTCATATTAGGAATTTAAGACAGACTTTCCTGATTTCACATATCTTCTCTTCTTGACAGAAGGTTAAAGAAACCCAAAACCAATCCACTCCTAGTACACGTAATTCTCGTAACTCCAGGAAAAAAAAATAATCAAGGCATCATATGGAGATATCTGTTTCTGAGTTGTTGATTTAAATTGCAAGGTAGTACATCACAAAAAAAAAGCATTTGACCAAGGAGTTCATTGCAAAATCCTCCTCAAAAAGAACACACTACTTTGGACCACAAAGCAAGTAAGCTACTAATAACAAAGGAAAAAATAACCCATTGAGAAACTGGAACAGAATTACCTTTATTCCATGATGATCTTCATATTCAAGGTTCTATATCTTCAGCCTCCCCCCCTCAAATGAAACCTTACCAGCCAGGAATGAACAACCCATGAAGTTATCCTTCTCAGACTAACAGTAGTAACTGTTTATTAGCCAATGTAATCAAAAGCCCTCAGGCTACACTCTTCAATTACGACAGCTGCTCTGCACTTAACACAGACTTGGAGGAACCATAAATTATTTCAGCTTAGCTGATGGACTATAAAAAAAGTTCCCTCTTTTGTTCAAAGAATTGCTATGCTTTAAGTGATGTCTACAGACATTTGTTGAAGACCTCAGGTTGAATTACTCTACTCTGTTTTGCTATCCTGTAACAGTCCACACACACAACTTATATTGCCATAAATATAAAACAGCTTATCCTTTTCTAAAAGGAACATGTTCAGAACTACCTTGCATTACAGGTGAGAGGACACATGAAAGCAGCAACTGCAGAGCAAGTGATACAAGTTTATTAATCCATGCATGAAGGTCTAATATTAAAGCTTCTGTTTACTGAGGACCACACCAAACTTTTTCTAAAGAAAATAATAATTTTCAGAATGTTTAAGAAAAAACAAACTTTGCCACTACCTGCACAATTATCCAAATACAGAACAAAGCCATACCACTTGCTAACAATTAAAAAAATTTTAATCAATCCACAGAATGTATGTTAGCATAGTACTAAAGACATTTACTAAATAATAAATCGTAAATACAGCTGTCAAATTGAGTATTACACTATTTCAACAACTTGTCCTTTCATTTATAAAGTACAGTGCTTTTGTAAACTGTTACATTAGTATTTTAAAAAATAACAAAAACTTACAGCACTAGTCTGCCAAGTACCAAAAGAACATCTTCACATTCTGTAGTCAAGTAAGGTCGTGCATTCGCAAAGCTTTGGATGGAGATTCGATATACTTCCAAAAAAGGTAAAATATGTTCTGATGCACCCCGACTGCCAGCATACTGAAGTAGTGTCTGAAAGAAAATGAGTTATCATTAGAAGTCCTCATACGACACTTTTGTCTTTTAAAATAAAACATCAATATGCAGTATCAAGCATATACAGTGAACAATTCTGAAAGTGAGAAGTTCTTGCTCTGAAGGAGATTTAAAAATGGTAGCTTTTCACCTCAATGGAAGTTCTCCCTTTTATTAAAAAATGTCATTTGTTTTATTATTTTAAGTTACCAATATTTCTCCTGGCAACCAGCAGAAATGTGAACTGTTAAGTTAAAAATTCAGGGAGAGGTTCTGCACCCAGCTTCTTTTGTACAACTGCCATGGAAACAGAACCACATATGTAACACTGGAATCTTTATTACTAGTAAGAATGCAGAAAAACAGCAAGAAGTTCAAGATTAAAAACACTATTCCAGCTCTAGTATTTTAAAGATACATGCATTACCCATACAGCAAACATGAAGCCATTAGAAGGGGGTATAAAACCCAGATCAGATCATTATGTAGTCATTTTTCAAGTGCAAAATTATCCTAGATTTTACTACTTGACCACAGCAATCTTATATTATCCAGACACACCTTTAATAATTTCAGAAAGGCAACAGGCACTGGGTATTGGCAGATGGGATGCTTTGATTGGCAGAGGTCCTAAAACCTCTGCTTCCCTGATAACTGTTCTTCGTACTTATGACAGCCAAACATCAAACACACACACTGTTCCTTCTAGTTGGCTGTTTGTGTACATATTGAACTCCACAACAAGCATGTTTTTCCTACAATGAATATGCAAAGCATTCACACTTGCATTATATAAAGTTACAGTCAACCTACTATTTAGGCTTCATTAGGTTTTTTTGTTGAGTTATACTGGACACCAATCTTGCTCTTCTGCTCAAAAACAGGGATCTTGAAGGAAAGGATGACAAATCCGTCACTGCCCTAAAACATTTCACCTACCCTCATTGCAGCTACTTCCCAAGATCACATTTAAGGCTGGCTAAATTAAATTCAGCTTCTCTCTAGGAATGTTCTGTTGTAGCTTAATAAGCTTATGACAAGACACCAGTGGTACTCTCTCTGCTGTTAACACAAAATTAAGTTCAGCTCCTTAATTTCTACTCCTAAGTGAAAGTTGTTTTTTAAGTTGTTTTTTAAGTGTTATCACTCAAACTCTGTGCAACATTCACAAACATCCCAGTCAGATGGAGAAACCAAGATGTAAAATTAGAGTGGTTTGACTGCCCAATGACATCACAAATTCATACTCCACTGGAGTTGCAGTATGAGAGAGTAGCAATTTCATGTTTTCCACTGTATCTCTTGGTGTACAGACACGACAATCAGAAATATCCCAAACTGATGGCAACCCAAGACAGATCTTTTTCATTTTTATCACTACTATCAGTGTTCTAAAAAGAGACTACCATTCAATAATAGCACAAAGACCTACAGAGTCTTATTTTCGTAGTGATGAGCTAAATATCCTCCCAGAACAATACAGCAAAGTACACAACCTATGGATGTAAAATGGATGACTGTGAAGGGTATATCACAGATTCACAGACTGTTAGAGGTTGAAAGGGACCTCTACAGATCATGCCAGAGCAGGATCACCTAGAGCAGATCACACAGGAGTAAGTCGAGGCAGCTTTTGAAAGTCTCCAGGGAACAAGACTCTACCACCTCTCTGGACAGCCTGTTCCAGTGCTCTGTCACCCTCACAGGGCAGAACTGTTGCCTCACATTCAGTCTGAACCTTCTGTTTTCCAGGTTATAGACACTGACCCTAGTCCAGTCACTGGACACCACTGAGAAGAGCCTGGCCCCATCCTCCTGACACCCACCCTTTAGATATTGATAAGCACTGATAAGATCCCCCTCAGCCTCCTCTTCTCAAAGCCCTCTCAGCATTTCCTCATATGGAAGGTGCTCCAGGCCCTTCCCCATCGCAGTGTCCCTGCGCTGGACCCTCTCCAGTAGCTCCTTGTCCTTCTTGAACTGAGGAGCCCAGAACTGGACACAGTACTCCATGGGAGGCCTCATCAGCGCAAAGTAGAGGGGGAGGATAACTTCCCTTGACCTGCTGGCCACGCTCTTCTTAATGCATCCCAGAATGCCATTGGCCTTCTTGGCCGTGAGGGCACATTGTATCATTTACCTATTATACACCAGTAGGATTTTTTGTATCATCTGGTGCCCAATTTTGGCATTCACGATTCAAATACAATGGGCTGTATCAGCTGAGGTATCATTAAACTAGTATGTAAACCAGACATTTTTATTTCTATTTTTAAAACCACAACCTCTTCAGATTCAACAGGGATGGCTCTCCAACTCAGCAACTTATCAGCAATTATTCAACCTTAGAGCTCACAATAAATGATGCTGTGTGGCAAGCAAAAACTAATTAACCACTGAAAGAGTTTACTTAGGAATCAGTTATCTCCATCACTGTGACTTTAAGTTCAGTTTTTCTTCTGGAAGTTAGTGGCTCCATTCAGGAACTGCTGACCCTCAAGCCTGAGTTACCTTAAGCAAGTAAGAAGCTCATTCCACGACTTAAGTGAAGCGTAGGCCTTCACAAACCAGCAAGCATTGCTTATTCCACAACAGATCTCAGTCAAGACAGAATACATAGTTTTGATCCCGATGCAAGCAAAGAACAGAAAAGCAAAGGTCTAGGAACCATGTCAAAACCTCACTGAGAAAACACGGTGTGGCCCGCTTGCCACAGAGAACCTTCCAAGCACTACCAGCTAGCTGTCCAGGCCCGAGGCGCTACCAGAAACCAAAACCAAACAGTTCCCTTGGCGAAACAGGCCCGACTCCAGGCTAGCAGTACAGCGCCCACGGGGCTACCCTTCGGACAGAGCACGCACGTCGCCACGAGCCCCGCGCCGTACCACGGCAGGTCTAAAGAAGCAACCGGAGCCCTCGTTTCCGGAGGCCCTTGCCGCTGGCAGCGCTGGGCGCGCACCGCGGCTGGGGAGGCCTGCCGGGGCCGCACTGGCCCAATCCTCGCCGCACAGCACCCAGCCGTCCGCTCGCGCCGCGGCCCACACCTGCCCGGCCCTTACCTGGCAGAAACCCCGGCAGTAGGCCCGGGACGAAGTCTCCGACACCTCCTGCTCACGCAGCTCAGTCTGCAACTGCCAGAGACGAGCTCGAAGCACCGCCACCAGCCGCTGCATCTCAGGCCGCGAAACCACCTCAGCCTCAGCGTCCGCCATCTGCACCCGGCCCTACTGCGCGTAGGCAATGATCACGTGACCCACAGCCACTTACCTCATCGTCCTGGGACGGCATCACATGATACGCATATGACACGGCACGTATATCGCCTTGCATGCGACCCGCCATTTGGGGCAGTCTTTTGCGGGTAGTGGTCACATAATGTGACGGGAGCTGGTAGCAAGTGCGCGTCTGCTGCGGGAAGTGGGATTGTCCATCTTTCGCTGGCAGTTCGCCTGCCTCAGAGTTCCTACACCAGGGGCCGGGGCAGCCGCCCTTCTGGGAGCTGCCCGCGCGGTGTTGCCCGCCTCGGATTAGTCCTGGCCCAAGCGAGGAGCGGCCTTCGCGGGCACGGTGCTCAGGGGAGGAGCGAGGCGAGAGCGCCGGCAGCGGTGCATGCAGCGCGCGGGCGAGCCTGGCTGTTGGAGCGGGCATTCGCGGGTCGTTTACCCAGGCGCTTCTCTTTCCCTCGCTACGATGTGGAAACGCAATACCTCTCCGGTGGATACTGGTGTTCTCCAGCGTTTTGGGAGAAGGCCACCAAGAGGGACTGGAAGTTTTCAGCCCGCTGCTGGTCCCAGAACTAGTTCTGTACGTGCCTGCGTGTTATAGAGGTAATTGCAGAGCAAAATTACCTGAAAGATAATGAGGGACACCAGGGAGAGTCCTTTTTGACTGAGATTGGGTTTATTTTAATCTCGTTTAAAAACATGTTGAAAACAGAACATTTGTGAATTGAGGAAAGCAGTGGAGGGTCCAATGCCCAGCAAACTTGGGAACTGGGAGAATAGTGTATCGATTTTACCAAGAACGTGTAGCTTGCAGCATGTCCTGTGGAATAAAACGGTATGCCCGTTGGTCAGGAAGCTCTGCAGTGCATTGCCACAGAGCCCTCTGGCTGACAGGTTGACCTGCCAGGGTAAAAAAATAGGGTAAAAGTCCAGCAGTAGAGGTGAAACCTTGCAGGAAGTGATCAGTGCCAGTAAGGCATGCTTTTACCACATCTGACTGAAGGGAATCCCTAAAGTCCACCCAGAAGCTGAAATGGTACACAGTTGCCTGGAGCTCCCAGGTCAGAAATATGCTGACTGGCATTTTGGCTTACTTCGTTTGCCTCGTTTAGGAAGGAGGGGAGGTGAAGTCCTAGCTCTTTCTGCAGGAGAAAAAAACCCAAACTCCACACAAAAAAAACCCCAAACAAAACATTTTCCTTTGGTTTTAGTCTGGGTACTTCAAATGTGTGCTATTTCCTTTTTTGATCGGAGAATTTACATCAGGGAGACCCCATGCTTGTTAATGAGTATATGGTTGTGGTTTCTACCATCCAGTGAGGTGGGAATTTCTTTCCTTTTCATACTCTGCCAAACTGGGCATGAACAGTGGGAGAGAAACATGTCTCTGTCCGCCTGGTAAAAATTTCTGCCTCCTCCCCTCCCCCCATTCCCTGCAAGGCGAATGACAAAGGGAGAGGAGTGTAGAAGTCAGGATGACCTGGGGTGAGTTTACATGTAACTATTTGGGAAGATTTCCCTAGTTGCAAGCAAGGTGTTTCAGCTCATAGTACGAAGCAAGTGGAGCACAATGTTTGGAGAAGTGAGTGAAAATTAAGAGATGGCTTAGGAATAGCAAAACTATCCTGCAGATTTAGAGCCTAAGAGGTGTCCTGGGAATGAGAGATGTGAAACAGAAGGCTGGAGCTCATGGCCCACAGATCTGCTCATGAGCTTTTGCACATACCCTTGTTCTACAACTTAAATGTTTCTGTAGTTTTCCTACTGGGAGGGGGCATCTCCTAGATACCAGTCTGGGTTGCATGGTGGGGCAGACAACAGTCTTTAAGTATGAGAATTTTACTGGGACAGGCACATGCTATTTTTTCCCTATTCAGAATGGACTCTTCCCCCTTCCCAAAATCTGGTAAAGTCTCTTCCTTGCACAAGACATTATATGGGGCCATGGATATAAGGAAAAACTTCTTAACTGCGGGGTCAGCCAAGCAGTGGATAACGGTACCAAAAAAACTTGTGCAGTCTCTGCTCTTGGAGGTGTTCAAGACAAGCTCTGAGTATCTTCACCTGACATCATAGCTGACTCTGTTTTGAGTAGGAAGTTGGACTAGAAACCTCCTGGGATTCCTTCCAACTGGAATTATTCTGTTACTCTACTGGCTTTTATTAGGTTGGTGCAGAGCCCAGGGCCAGGAGCATGGGAAGGTGAGCACATGGTCAGAGGGGTTGTCTTCCTCCCCTCTGAGCTTGTCCTGCTGTCCTTCCTTTAATCTGAAAGGGGCAAGAGACATTTATTAGGCCTGCACTGTCAATGCCAACACATTCTGGCAGCAGGGGAAAGCCGGAATGGACTCCTCATGGCAGATCCTCAAAACTGACAAAGAGCAACCAGGTCATCAAATCAGTTGGTAGAGCTGGCTGGCTTGTGATGGCCCATAGGAACCCATGGGAATGTTAGTCCTTGGTTTCTATCTCATACCATGCTTAGGAGAGAAGCACAACAGCCTGCCAGGCACAGTTGACTGCCTAGCACATCTGACTCTCTGTTAACTGTAGGCCACCATAGCCTGCTGCCAGGCCCTCCACATGCCAGCAGCTCGCCTGCCAGGGGAGAGCAGGCAACTGTGTGTGCCTGCGTAACATCCATTACATGGAGTGGCTGCAATGAAGAATCAACCTGAGAGCCAGTACATACAACTTTGAGCCTTACCTTTTTCCCAGCAGCTATTGAGAAAGAAGGGAGAAGAACAGATTATTGTAGAAAGGCCTCTTTTCCATTCCTCCCCTCTGGTGGTTTTAATCTTCTCTCCTCTCCCTGGGCCTTGATTCTGCTCTCCTGTTGAAGTGAGGCTGGGGCAGAGGGAAGCCTCCAAATTTTATCCTCCAACAGCAGGACTGAGCACTGAAGACACAAAGAGGGAAAACATGGGGATCTGAGTACATCTGGAGGCGTATAGCAGACATTGCATGGAGGGTGGTGGAAGATGACAGTGGAGTGTTTTATGTGTTTATCTGTATATATAACAGATAAATGTATTTTATATGTGTTTGTACACCTTCATGTGTATATGCTAGTTACACATGTTTAAATGCATGCTTATATATGGATAGATAAAATATATATTTATACTTATATATGTGTATGAGAGCCATTGAAGTAGTAGTTGGAAGATAAACCTTTCCCTTTACACTGGAGAAACATTAAAGTCTCTTAGGGCCAGGACGTTGTCCTTATCCCCTGTGAGACAGAACATAGGCTACCTGGCATTTAACAATTCCTGACCACTGGTTGCCAGCTGAAGCCCAAACTTTTTGTTTACATGCACTTTTTATAATATAGCTACATATATATAGACATAAAAAGGTATAAAAGGTTTCATTGGTTTGTTGGTTTTTGTTTGTTTGTTTGTTTTTTAATGAGCTATAATGGAATTAATTATAATTTTTAAACATTCACTGAAAGAAAACTACATAAAATAAAATATGGCTTCATTTGCCACCTTTTCTACAAGTCTACCACAGAAGATTTAACAGGTCTGGGTGAGTGACCTGGCAAAGGGCCAATGCTGTGAGTCAAATCAAAGTCAAATCAACTCAACCCTTTGTTATTCAAAGGAGAGACCCATCTGTGAGTCTAATCAAGAGCCATAACCAACCTCCCTCCTTACTCCTGCTCTGCTAATATCAGTCTTTGTCCTAGCTAGTCATATGTGTTTCACTGGCATGAGGTCATGCCAAGAAATACCTGCATGAATTTACAAATGTTTTAGGATTATGCTCACTTAATTTAAGACTGTTATGCCACAACTAGAATTTCAGTTCTCTGCTTCTGTCATCAGTCATGGATATTTAGCCTCAAATATTTTAGAGAAGAAACATGGTCAAGTGGGGAGAAAACCAGATATGCACACATTCACTTATGCATGGAGTACCACACCCATTAAGAAAGTGTCAAAATCAGGAGTGTGCATTGCCAGAGGAGTACACCTGAAGAGTCACGAATCTGTATCCATTGCAGTGAGCTACCGTCATGGTTGGATGTTACAGTAGGTATCCAGTAACACCTGTGGCCTATTGCTGTAAAATTGCTCAATTCATCTCTCATAGGCAGGAAAAAACCAAAGTATAAAATACCATTTGTTTGAATGATGTTTCCATTTTAGATTGCTTTCTGCTTCTTTCTTTCATCTGTACTTTTCTTCTGTATTAGCTGCAGGCACAGAAGCCCAGAAGTTTCTTTGCAGCTCCTGCCAACAATGGTGGCACATTCCCCGGAGACCCACAAAAATGCAACAGCATACAGTATGAGTCTCCGTGCTTTTGATTGGTTGGTTGGTTGGTTTGTGGGTTTTTTTGTGTTGTGGTTTTTGGGTTGTTTTTTTTTTTTTTCTCTGAGAGGTGACTAGTTCTCGTTTTCTCTTTGCCCATCTCTTTGAGTCTTTCTGTCAGCAATGTTTTGCCCTCAAGGCATAACTGAAAGGCCCTTCTGCTTTGACCAATATCAGCTGGATGTCAGTGTTCTAAAAAGAAATTGCACTTTTTCTAACCTATAAAAGCCTGCAAGTAACATACTACTATTATAAACAATGACCCAAGAAAGCGTTCACGTGTTTCATGAGACCATAGGTGTGAAGGTTGTACTCTGTCTGTACTTGTGGCCCTTCCCTGTACCCATTCTCCATATCTGTCTTTTATTGTAGACCTCAGAACTGGATGCACTACTCCAGATGAGGTCTCATGAGAGCAGAACAGAGGGGAAGAATTACCTCCCTCCACCTGTTGACCACACTTCTTGCGTGTTGGCATTCTGAAGTGCACATGGACAGCTCGTATCCAATTTTTCATCAAGCAGTGTCCCCAAGTCCTTCCCTGCAGGGCTGCTCTCAATCAATTCATCCCCCAGTCTGTTGTGATACAGGGGATTTACCTGACTCATGTGCAGGACTTTGCACTTGGCCTTGTGGAACTTCATGAGGTTTGCACAGGCCCACTCCTCAAGCTTGTCAAGGTCTCTCTGGATGGCATCCCTTTCCTCCAGCGTGTTGACCTCACCACACAGCTTGGTGTCATCGGCAAACTTGCTGAGGGTGTACTCAATCCCACTGTCTATGTCACTGGTGTGGATATTAAATAATATGGGTCTGTCACGAAAGGTGGACTATGCTGACAGGGTTAGGCCTCTTAAAAGATCAGCATCACAAATATTAGGGGAAAAGATAATATTTTTAATATGAAATGTGAGAAACGTGACTTAACAGAATTCGATGGCAAGGTCCCCTCTACTACTTATTCAACATGGAAAAGCATACAAAGGCAAAATCAAATTAGCAACAGATTAAAATAGTTTGTACATGAATTAAAAATTATTTACAGAGTCAGGGAAATCAAGGCAGGATTGGATTGTTGTGATATGGACTAGCGAAAAGGAGCAAGGAAATTCCTCTTGTTTGGTCACGAGGTTCAGAGTGGACTCCCTTGCTTTCTACACTCCTTGAAAGAGAAGTCTAGGTGCGGGTGACTCCACCCTTAGTCCCAGACCTGGTCAACAGTTTATGCCTAAGGAATCGGGGAAAGGATCACAGTGTGTGAAGTTTTGTGCTTGATGTGAAACTTGGGGATAGCAACAATGTGGGGCAGCAATGATTCAAAGTTCCTTAACACTATTCAGATATGTCACACAATTAGATCACACAATTCCCCAGCAGGACTTAACTTTCAACAAATCAGTATAGTAACTTCATCAAAGACTTAACAAAGTTATCAGACAGATATAGAAATAGAGAGATACGTGTATTTGTATGAAGGTACCTGTTAAAATTTCCCCTTGAGTTCGGTGAAAATACTCATGGCGGATGTCTGTGCATCTCTCAGTGGGCGAAGAGTTTCTTCATAAAACTTTCCAGGAGTTAAGAAGAGAAGAAATGCACCACCACAGGGTTCCAGTACAGATTCTAGAGGGACACCACTCATTACAACTTGGACATTAACCCATTGACTGTACCTCTTTGGATGCAGCCATTCATCCAGTTCCTTATCCATCTAATTGTTTATCCATCAAACCCATGTCTCTCCCATTCAATGACTAGAATGGTGCGTGTCCACTGATGGGGTCACTTTGTCATAAAAGGCCACTAGATTAGTCAGGCATGATTTGCCCTTGGTGAAGCTATGTTTGCTGTCTCCAGTCACCTGCCTGTCTTCCATATATTTCAAGATGTCTTCCAGGAGGATTTGTTCCATGATCTTAGCAGAAACTAAGGTGGACCTGCCTAGTCGGTAGTTTCCAGTGTCCTCCTTTATACCCTTTTGAAAATGGATGTGATGTTTCATGTTTTCCAGTCACTGGGGACTTCACCTCACTACCACAGCTTTTCAAATATGACGGACAGTGGCCTGGCAACTACATCAGCCAACTCCATCAGCACTCTGGGATACATCTCATCAGGTCCCATTCAGATTCCTCAGGTGGTCTCAAACCTGATCTTCACTTACAGTGTTGTTTCCTCAGTCCCTGTCTTGAGTATCAGGGGCTTGAGAGATGTGGGAAGAGAGATTGCCTTTGAAAACTCAGGCCAAAACATTGCTGAGTACCTCAGCCTTCTCCATGTGAATTATCACTAGTTCTCCTGTCTTATTTATTGGGGGTGGGGGTGTGTTAAGTTTTCTTTAATCTTCCTTTTCTGACCAATGTACCTTTAGAAGCCCTTCTTACTATTTTTCACGTCTGCACCAAATACAGCTCCAACCCTGCCTTAGCTTTCCTGATCCCCTCCCTACATATCTGGGCAGCATCCCTATATTTTTGCAGGGACACATGTCCCTGGTTCCAGTGCCTGTGCATTTCTTTCTTATGCTTTTGTTTGACCAGAAGGTCCTTACTCAGCCATGCAGTTCTCCTGCCTTCCTTTCCAGATTTCTTACACCTGGGAAGTGAGATCTCTTGCACTCTAAGAAAAATGTTCTGCTAGCTGTCCTTGATGGAGTGGCCTGGAGTCAACACCAGCCACGAGGTTTTCTTTGTTGGCTTGGAATGTACCTGTACAATGTACCTGTCCAGCTCCCAGACATCCTTTACAAACGGGGTATGCCAGCTGGACTCAGTCTTCAGGTGTTTTCCTGCCCTAGAGAGCTTCTGGGACATGGTGGTGGTCTGAAAGTACAGAAGATGAGTTCTCATGAGTATGGGATGAGTTTGTTGTCCATTCTGTTTTCACAAGTTGTGTGCCTGCTTCTGTTGCAGAACAATTACGTGGTGTGTTATCAACACCTTTCTAGCTACACATAAAAAGCACAGCACTATGAGGTCTGCTACAGTGTGGAATAATTTCTGGGGGTGACTTAAACTAAACTTATATGAAAGATCTGGCATTGTTCCCACATTAAGGAAAGGCACGGTATTGATGGAGCTTTCAGACTGGAGTGCAGTTGCAGCTGGTATGCAAGGAGTCCGCTCCAAGGTGGTTCCCTGAACAATATTGCCTGCACAGCAGCATGGAGGGTGGAGCAGAGTGAAGATTCCGAGGCCACACTCTGTGGATCATCAAAGAGATGGGAACTTAGTGGTGCTACGAACTGATAAGCTGCATATTGGCCACCCTGGGCCAACAGTCTGTCAGTTTTTGACAAAATACTGTCCTTAGTGTGAACTTTGCTCATTCTAATGTCATTATAATACCAAAACACATCTCCATCCCAAAAGCTACCCACCTCTGAGGTGCAGACCACCCCTAACCAAGCATGCTGTGGTGGTGCATTTCTTCCCCTCTTAACTCCTGGAATGTTTTATGGCCTTGGAGATTCCTATCAACCCTTGGCCATTGTGCAGGGAGTTTGGTGGTTAAGCACCTCTTATCATATCAAAACACTCTTGCACTACCAAGGTGGGGAATGGCCAAACTAGGGGTCAGTTGCCTGGTTACCATGTGGGATGAGAGTGAAATCATCCCCTGCCAGCCTTGAACCATGTTGCAGTCTGGGTAGATCAGTACCAGCTGAGAATTCCAATGATCACCTGCCCCAATTAAGGCCAGGATGGAAAATTATTTATGCCTAAAGTCAATTATCTCGTGACCCTATAAATAGCAGTTCCAAGGATGACCCTTTGAGCTCTCCTGGACTGCAGTGGGTTGTACCCAGCATCTCCCTCTGAGTGGGATGCCTCTCAGAGTTCGGAAGCTCTCAGGTTTGTGAAATCAGAGAACAGTTGACACAAACTGGGCTGAAAAAAAACCTCCTTGAGGCTCAACTCTTCACCTGTTGAGAAATGCACTGACATCTGATGCAAAAATTTTCACCAAACCCAAGGGGAAATTTTTAACAAGTACCCTCATACAAATATACGTATCTCTCTCTCTATTTCTGTATCTGTCTGTGTGAGTGTATGCATGCAATGTTATGTTGATAACTTTGTTAAGTCTTTGATGAAGTTACTGTACTGATTTGTTGAAAGTTAAGTCCTGCTGGGGAATTGTGTGATCTAACTGTGTGACATATATCTGAATAGTGTTAAGGAACTTTGAATTATTGCTGCCCCACATTGTTGCTATCCCCAAGTTTCACATCAAGCACAAAACTTCACACACTGTGATCCTTTCCCCAATTCCTTAGGCATAAACTGTTGACCAGGTCTGGGACTAAGGGTGGAGTCACCCGCACCTAGACTTCTCTTTCAAGGAGTGTAGAAAGCAAGGGAGTCCACTCTGAACCTCGGACCAAACGAGGAATTTCCTTGCTCCTTTTCGCTAGTCCATATCACAACAATCCAATCCTGCCTTGATTTCCCTGACTCTGTAAATAATTTTTAATTCATGTACAAACTATTTTAATCTGTTGCTAATTTGATTTTGCCTTTGTATGCTTTTCCATGTTGAATAAGTAGTAGAGGGGACCTTGCCATCGAATTCTGTTAAGTCACGTTTCTCACATTTCATATTAAAAATATTATCTTTTCCCCTAATATTTGTGATGCTGATCTTTTAAGTGGCCTAAACCACCCAGCATAGTCCCCCTTTCATGACACATGCGCTCTGAATTTTCTTAATCTATACCTTTAAAAGCAAAGCGAGAAAATTTTACACCAATCAAAGGTAAAGGTATATATGACTGGAGTCACTCAAGCTCCACCTAGAAGATAGAAAATAACATAAAAGTGGCTCAACAACAGGGGGATGTGAGGGAAAACACCATCATGAACCAGTCAGGGGAGATACCATTGCAGAGTACCTCTGACTCCTGGCATCAGTTGGTGGGCTGAGCCTCTCTTCCCCCCCCGCCCATAGGGACACCTTGGGTGAGATTTAAACTCTTGAGCATTTTCCTAGGAAACTAGAAATCTCTATATAGAGTTATTTTATGCTGCTATATCACTCAAGTAGTTTTATGTGACTAGATTCTGTGCGCTGTATAATCCAGAGTCTCAATATTTGAACGTGCTTTGCTGACGATGCAGTCACCAGCCATCCATAAGAACCTGTGTTTCTGTCACTTTAATAAACTGCGCTGTTATGTAGCCAGCCGCAGAGGTCTCTTATCGGGCACTGCCAGCTCTCTATTGGCTGCGTGATACCACGACACGCAACTAGACGGGAGTGCAGTGTGCCATTAGCCAATCTGGAATCGTGATAGTTCGGTCACACTGAACACGGCCGGACTAATAGTGCCGAACTGGATATCACTCAAAATCTAAACCTAGCCACCCCCAGCCCCTCTGATATCTGAGGACAAGATGGAACACAAGGGGGTTTATTTTTTGCCAAATTACTTTATCCTTTTTATGTGACATATGGGGAAATTTAACGCCAGACCCAATATAATCCCCACCCATTATTCCATACCATTTACGTCATGGTCAGGTCCCACATAATTTAATACATTTACTTCTAACCATCCCATTATATCTAATTCTCATTATGGAAAATCCTTCTTACCATCACTTAGAACAATCACAAGTTATAGTACACTCTTAAACCGTCTTTATACCCAACATACAAATGTATACATTCTCATTAACTACTATCCCATGTCCCTTAACATACACATATTATTCTCCCATTTCATGCACTTCCTCCACTCCTCCAAAGTTCGTAAGAACAGGCTATGACCTATAAGATGGGTGCTTAGGACAGGAGAAGCAGCATGTTTGAATGTTGGGTGTCAACACCAGCTTGGTTTGGGCCATTGTTGACCTTACTCGGTTCCTTGCAAAGATCATTCTTTATTGGTTCTGGTAATTGCTGCTACATTACTTCCTACAACATGCAACACACATCACAGGTTATTTTTCCCGCAGGGTTAAATCTCCTTGAGGCACACGCCAGGTCTCCCCATCCTTCCACATTACCCACTGAGTACACCCAAGTCATTGAGTGAGGTCAGTCCCATGTATGGGTTTGCCTTTTCCCAAGGGAAGAGCAATCCACATCACCTTTCACAGCACTATGTGCGATATGGGGACCTTATCTCCTCCTACAGTATGTAGGGGTTTTGTCTGGGCAGGGTCAGGATGCTTAGCAGATCCTCTGGTGTTAACCAGCCAAGTGGCTTCTACTAAATCTATATCCCAGTGCTTCCATGCCCCATTGCACAACACTCTCAGCATAGTCTTTGAGAGTCCATTATGTTTCTCAGTCTTTCCAGAGGCTTGTGGGTGATTGGGGATGTGATATACCCAGTCAGTGCCATGTTTCTTGGCCCAGGAGTTTATGAAGTTATTTCAGAAATGAGTCGTATTGTTTGATTCAATTCTTTCTGGGGTACCATGTTACAACAAAATATGCCTTTGCAGGGCCTAAGATGGTGCATGTGACATGGTTTACATGTTTCTAGCCAACTGGTAGTTGCTTCTACCATGGTGAGTATGTAGCACTTGCCTTGGTGTGTTTGTGGCAGTGGTCCAATATAGTCAATTTGCCAGGCCTCAGCATATTGAAAACCCAGACACCACCCTCTATTCCAGAGAGACTTTATTCATGTGGCTTGCTTGATTGTGGTACCTGTTTCACATTCATGTGATGAACTCCATGTCAGGCCCACTCCTTGACCATGAGTTCATCCATGTCCTGATGTTCTGTGGGCCCATCAAGCTACAAATAACTCACCCTTGTGCTCCTAGTCCAGGTCCACCTGAGATACTTCAATTTTAACAGCCTTGTATAGCTAGTCATTGTTTGGATGTTCATCAGTGGTGCAGCTTTTGGGCATGTGATCATCTATATGACATGCCTTTAGAGCAATATTTTCTACCTGGGCAGTGATGTCTTACCACAATGCAGCATCCCAGATAGGTTTATCTCTGTGCTGCCAACTGGTCTTCCAATGCTGTAGCCACCCCCACAGGTCATTAGCCATCATCTATGATTCAGCATAGAGTACTGGCCACTTTTCTCATTCAGCAATCTCTACGGCTAGTTGGATGGCTTTCACTTCTGCAAACTGACTTGACTAATCTTCTCCTTCAGTGCCTTCGGTGACTTGTGTGGGACTCCACACAGCAGGTTTCCACTTCCCATGGTTTCCTGCAACACAACAGGTTCCATCAGTAAACAGAGCTTAATGCCTTTCATCTGATAACTCATTATATGGTGATGCCTCTTGGGCATGAGCCGCCTCCTCAGGCAGTACTTCAAAATCTCTGCTATCTGGCCAGTCCATGATCTCTTCCAGGATTCTTGGGCCGTTGCATTTATCCGGTCAAGCCTATTGTGTGATCAATGTTACCCCCTTACTCCATGTAGCGCTGGTTATATGATGTGTAGAGGCAATGTTTCCTTTGAACATACAGTGTAGCATGGGTATTTGCAATGCCAAGAGGAGATGTGCTTCTGTACCAACGCCTTCTGAAGCATCTCTAACACTCTCAGGTGCTACTAGTATCTCTTTCTCAGTCTGGGTGTAGTGAACTTCTGATCCTCAATACTCACATCTTCAAAACCTTAGCAATGAATCTCAGGTTTCTCCTGATGTTTTCTGTCAGAGGCTTCAGGTCAGACCATGCTCCCCAGCTGCAGTGTAGCGTATATTTTGCAGAGCTCATCCTGTCTGGACAGACCCAAGAGCTACCACATGAGCTCTCTCCTGTTTGATCTGATCAAAGGCTTGTTGTTGCTTAAGGCCCTACTCAAAATAGTTCTTCTTTTGAGTTACTCGGTAGAGAAGGCACACAGGCTGACTATAACCCAGAATATGGATTCTCCAGAATCTCACAAGGCCTAGGAAAACTTGTGTTTCTTTCTTGTATTCTTGAAGGGATATAGCTACTGTCTTGTTGATCACATCCATAGAGACATGACAACATCCATCCTGACATATTATTCCGAAGAACTGAATCATCGAATCATACAAACATTCTGCAAGGCTGGTCCAAGATCCTGTTTAATGTTTACTTTAATACATTCAACAATGCATTGGAGACAGTAGCTGCTTCATCTCCCCCTTTTTTGTTATTCATGCCAACCACAGGATGCTTGGCCTGCTCTCCCCTCCTGGATGGCCCTCTTATAACAGAGGAGGCCATCCCTCACGTCAAGGTCTGGTATGGCATGTCCCAACCGCTCAACGCCTGCTAGGTTGCACCCAACAGCGGAGCTAAAAGATCTTGGTGGCAAACACAGAAGCCAACCCAGTCTTGCCCTTGACTATGGTAGGAGGCACTTGGCCAGCCCCAGTCCTGTCACCTGGTTGTTAATGCAGAGCTTCACCTGCCTCATCCAGTAACAAATCCGTACCATGGCAAAGCACATGCAGATTTGTATTAGCAGTATGACTACAATTAAAGGATCAATTAATAACATTTTTCTGATATCGTTGTGAAACCAAAACACAGGTAGCTGGTATCATGACAAAGTGTTCAGTATTAATAACAGAATGATTCTGTAAAACAATTATATATTCAGCCCATGCTGACCTATTTTGTATTTCTATAGCGCTTATGCAATCCAAGATATTAAGTGTAGCAAAGGTTATATCACCACTACTGGTGAAATCACACAAACTGTAAGTATTACTACAGGACTCATATGTCAGTCAGAGCATATATTAATAAGAGAAACATTACAACATTTGATGGCACTGGCATTCAAGGCAGTTACATAATCAGCATTAGCTCGGTATTGTCTTCTGTAATTGAAGGATTGTCACACAGTCCCTCCAGATGAAAAGGTCAAGTTCACTACTGGGCAGCATTGATTCGCTTTACAATTGTTATTATCTTGCTGTCATGGACTGTTTTCTCAAATCCAGTGTATGGAATTATTCATCTTTTCCAAATTGTTTCCTGGGGTAATGACATTGCCCAAATGGACCATAATCAAAGGATGAAGATCATGGTCATGATCTGAATTAGTAGTTTCTGCAAAACATAACTAGATAATCATAATATCATTCTCAAAGGTAACATTTATGAGCAGGAACATATTCCCATTTTTCCCATCTGAATCTGGTTGCTAAACCGCTGTTATCTTTTTCTAGTAGCTATAACTTCTGCTGGTTCGGGAGGACTCTTAGGTCCTTGCATCCATACTTTAGCTCTGTTGTTAAAAGCACTAGCAAATCCAAATCCTTTGTCACCTCATACAGTTGTTATCTGTGGGGCTTGTCCTTTAACCACCTTGGATTTTAGAACAGGTAAAATTTGGGCAATCCTAACTTATGGCTGAATTAGTAGGTCTTGAACACCACTATTTAGCAAAATAACTTTAATTTCTTCTCGATAATCAGCATCAATGACTTCCTCTAAGATTTCTATTCCTTTTTCATTTTGTGGTGTTGCAAAATCCAAAATTTTCTGTTTAGCTGTTGACAATATTTCTCTATGGCCTTGGTGCCACTGTATTCCTAAAAATTTTGCTGTTTGTGCTCTCCTTGGATTTTGAAGTTACCTCTGGTTTGATTGAACACAGTATAATACAGAATTTAGAGGAATTTTCTTTTGTAACACAGATGGGTAATGTTTCAGTATAAAATTCTGCATCTTGACCATGAAACCAATCTGAATTATTCTGTAATGTGCCTAAGGGTGATATCCAGTGTCCCCTGGACCAACGTGTATCATTATCAGAGATTGGTGTCTCAGGATCCCACCATGTTAGAAGTTTAAAAAGTGGCGGATCAATTATATGGGCCCAGAATACTTGGGCTTGAGTTAAGGGAGGCACTCTAAGGAGACAGAAAAGCATACTCACTCTTGATTGATCAGAAATCATGGCAAGATATACCAAAAAATGTGTTTATCGCATTAGGTTCTGGTCCACATTTTTGCATCATACTACTTGCCATTTCATCAAGCTCCTTAAGTCGATCCCATATTACGCCATCGTATGTCCTCGTGTGCTTGTTGAGGCTGATCCTCAGACATTTCATCTGGGGGATTGGATTTGTCGTTGTGTCCTTCCAGCTCATAATACGGCTTGATGTGTTGGGCTGGAATCCAACAAGGACCAACGTAACAGAACAAAAGCATACCCTCTTCCCCATGTTAGCAATTCTGCAGAACCTTGCCAATTAATATAATCAGGTAAATCCTTAAACCACACCTTTGGTTTTGGGAACGCTTTGGAGGAACACTGAAAGGCTGTTCTATTGCTGTTGTCTGTAAATGCTGAGAGGATCGATTTAAAAAATTTAAGGTATAAGTTGCATTATCTAACTATTCTTGTGCAGCCATATTCCCCCTTTTTTGTTTTAAAAGCATATATTTGAGATTTCTATGACTATGTTCAACAATTGCCTGTGCAGTGGGTGAATGCGGAATGCCTGTTACATGTTGGACCCCCCATTGTTGAAGAAATGACACAAGGCCCTTTGTGGTGTAAGCTGGGTCGTTATCAGTTTTAATTGTACGTGGTACTCCCATGATAGCAAAACAGCGACTCCAATGTCTTTTGACATCCTTTACCTTTTCTCCAGTATGAGCTGAGGCACACAGGTATCCTGAAAACGTATCCACAGAAATGTACATATTTCAGGTGACCAAATGAAGCAATGTCTGTAACATCAGATTGCCAGCTAACATTAGGATGTAGTCCACGTGGGTTAACCCCTATACCAAGGGAGACAGTTATTAATTGCTGGCAATCAGGACATGCACGGATAATATCCTTAGATTGTTCTCTGGTTAAATTAAATTCCTTTTTTAGTGCAGTTGCGTTTTGATGAAAAAATGAATGAGATGTAATGGCCTTTTGAAACTGAACAGTAACAGCCTCAACTGTAAGAGAATCGGCATACTGTTTACCTTCCAGCAAGGGTCCTGGCAAAGTAGTAAGAGACCGAATATGCATAATAAAAATTTGATGTTTCCTTCAATGGATTACCTGGGATAATTCCATAAACGTTTGATATAATGCACGATTTTCAATCTCTGTAAGGTGAGAATTAGGCAGTCTTTGTATTAATTGAACTACATAATGAGAATCAGAAATAATGTTTAAGTCTTCAGAAGGAAACAATGTCAAGAACAGAAGAACTGCACCCAGTTCTACCACTTGCATAGAACCATCAATTGATTGCACTGAATGTTGCCAGGTGCCTTGTTCTTGCCATGTAACCACAGCTCGATGAGACTCCCCAGACCCATCAACATAAACTGTGCGTGCATCAGGAATAGGCGTGGACACCACCGTTGGTAATGGTGTCAAATCAAAAGTGTGTAAAGATTGTAATAATTTCCATGATGGCAATGAGAATTATATTGAATTCAGATAATCAGCTAGAGCACTTTGGAATGAAATAGATTGTTTCATTAATTGATCAAAATCTTGTTTGTTTTAAGGTAGATAAATTTCATCCGGATCCTTACCTGTCAGCATCTGTACTCATTTCCGAGCCTTAAAAAGCAAAGTAATCAACAAATCTGTGTGACTAGTAACTGTTCTGCACAGAATGTGTGGTAAAAATACCCATTCCAACCTTTTTACCGCATTCTCACTAACATCATATTGCCCTGTGCAAGCAGCTGTCTCTTGCCATTAAGCAGATACAATGTAACCGGAAGGTATGTACAAAAGCGATCTGCTGCTTGTTCTTGTAAACAATAGCTGTCTTTCTCTAGCATCTGGGACCTGTCGCACCGCTAACAATATGAGTTTCGTAGCTTGTTCAAGTGCTTGGCAATTCATACCGGCTTGTGCTGCTGCTCTAATATAACGTCCCTGACAAAGCAATTCCTCTGAACCTCCTGCGTGAGATTTTGCATTGCCTGCTCCATCACTAAATCATGATATTCCCTTGCCCATACAGAATATTGTGCTACTGTTAACACAGTCTTTAACAACTTCCAGTCATAAGGAGTCATTACATAACTGCCCCCAATAGCTTCAAAAAAGCTAGCAGTATATGCACTTTGTAAGCCGTTCTCCTATATAGCTTTTTGCAATCCTTTAATCATTTCGTAAGGTAAGGGAGCATACTCTGGTGGTCTTTGAGGCTGACAAATTACAGGACATGCTTTAAATGTCTCTATATCCCCTCTAGCAAAAGTGACATCTCGATATTGCTGTATTAATGATTTTTCAGTATGTTCTGTCTTATCAGGAGAGTATTCAGCTTGATGTATTATGAGGTGAAGCAAAATATGGACTAACTGGTGAAAATATAGACTAACTGGTGCAAAACTAAGACACTGTATTAATGATTTTTCAGTATGCACTGTCTCATCAGGAGAGGTAAGATCAATCAAAGGCATACCCCATAAAGGTGGAGCAGAAGGGACCACAGGCTGGTCCCTGGGCTAGTATTGTTTGGACAGAGGGTGCCGAATTAGAAATAACTTTTATGGGAGTGAGAGGTGGATATAAATCAAATTCCTGCTCAGGACTTATTGGACCAGGATCAAAAGGATTATCAGGTTCAGGAGATACATCAGTCACATTCATTTACTGAATCTCCTTCTTGCTTCTTTTGAAGCAAAGTTTCAGCTGGCTGTAAGTTTTGCAGCGCTGTAAACACTCCATGCCAGGTTACGATAACCTCCTCAGAAACTGTGAGCTGTAATTCTTTCTTAATTGTTATCTCTTTGCCTACGTTCGCCCAGACCTTACTGTCATAGCTGCCTTGTGAAGGGAACCAGGTGCAATGTTCCTTTATCCAAAATAATAAATTAGCAAGCCTAACGGCTGGGATTTAAAAACCCTGTTCCTTTAAAATACGTTGCAAAGTTTCTATAAACAATTTATGCTCTTGGCATGCCGAATGTCCAATGGTTCTGTAATATTGCAATTTACCCTCCTCACAGGTCTGGTTGCTGATTTCTTGGTAGCTGCAGCGTAGTCCTATTCCCCCTTGTTAGATTATGGCGCCGTTGCTGGAATTGTAGGCCTCACACGCAGGGCACCATTTGCAGCAGTTGAAGACACGAACCAGGATTCAGTGAACTGACTGACTTTATTTTCCCACATGATTCTTTTATGATCATAGAGAAGGATTGGACTATGCAGCCAAGCACAATGCTCCACGTACACAGTACACACACCACGCATCAGTCCCACGCATCCTCCAGAAGTCAGCGTTCTGGTCTCTATCATCATGCATTCCTTTCTATGATTACTTGCTTGTACTTTTGGAAACGTTCTGCAAGGCTGGTCCAAGATCCTATTTAACGTTTACTTTAATACATTCAAAACCACATCGGAGGCAGTAGCTGCTTCAACAAAGGCCTGGTATGTGCTCTTCCAGGAGGGAGAAACAACTTACATGTCTGAAAATCCCATTTATGAGAGGCTGTCAACAGATGGGGCTATCCATGAGCATGAGACCCACAAGCAGGCCTGGGGACAGCCAAGGCCCCTGGTCTGTCCCCACCAGAGCATGCTGATGAAAATGTGAAATGTGGAGGATTTTTGCAGCTGTTCTCTGAATTGCCCCAAATTAATTAGCTATGGAGTTGGCCATTGATATTTTTTTTCCTCTTAATTAATAAAGAGATTTAATCCCTTTTGATTTCATAATAATCCCATATCAGAAAGCAAAGGATGGAAGGGGAGATGTGGTATTGTCACATGGCATTTGTGTTATCAAAACTGCCTCTTTCCTTAAGAATGCTTTCAATTTGTTACAAACTTTGGGGTTTTTTTTGTGGAGGGAAGAGTATGAGAATAATTTCCTGCCTGGTTCTCATTGTTGCTTCAGCGGACAGAGACCACAGGGAGGAATCTGGTCAATACGTGCTAAGGATGCCCACTAAAAAAAGGTGTATTGTTCTGCCCCCCCCCCCAAAAACTTCTTTATCCTGCTCTTCATTGACACTGTTTTTTCCTTCCCTGTCACAGTGGTATTTCTGTCTAGTTTTTCTTTCCTTCTTTTCTGTGCCCTGTAGTTGCCTCCTGCCCACTCCCCACACTTCTATCACCAGTCCCAGCAGTGGTGACAAAGAGCAGAAGCCAAACCGGGTGCAATTGGTTGTGTCTCAGGGTGGTCTTTCACAGCAGCTGCAAAACTTATGACTTTGGTTAGGTGCTTCCTTCACCAGCTGCATTACAACTGGGACTCTACAGCTTGGTGTGTGGACAAAATGCACTACATCATGTACTTAAACCCTATCCTACTTCAAGTGACAATTCCCCATATCCCAGCTTGCTTGAAGCAAGAGGGAGGAAACGTTCCATTCAAGTGAAGACTCAAAAGAGGCACCTTCCCAATCATTCCATAAGATGACAATGAACACACTGTGTCTGAAAATGTATTCTGGGCTTCTTGAGTAAGTGCTTTAATTCTGGGGTGTAGACACATATAAGCATGAGATTGATTCTCTGCTTCCAGTTCAAATTCCTTCATAACTGAGCTGCTATTAGCAACTACAGGCTAGTGCACTGCATGTTTTTATGGACCAATAATAGGTGTCTAGTGTGACTGGAGGCAATCTGCCATCAGCCTACAGATGTGTAAAATGGTAGACCACTGAAGTCTCACCTTCTCAGATTTAGAAATATGCCAAGCTCCAGGAAAGCAGGCCAGCCTGAGCCTTGTCCTGTGGCCATGGTGTTGTGTATGGCTTGAGCCACTGCCAGCTGAATCAGAAGGCTTCTCCTGATTGCTCTGGCCCATAGTGTCCAGCTGGGGTTAATGGTACAAATTTGAGTGGTAGTGAATGGTATGAGCCAAGTGGGGCATGGTAGATGTGGTCTGGCAGTCCCTTGCAGAAATTGTTCGTGGAGAGGGTGGTGAAGCACTGGAACAGTTTGCCCAGAGAAGTTGTGGATGCCCCATCCCTGGCTGTCTTCAAGGCCAGGCTGGATGAGGCTTGGAGCAACCTGGTCTAGTGGAAGGTGTCCCTGCCCATGGCAGGGGGGTTGGAACTAGATGATCCTTAAGGTCCCTTCCAACCCAAACCATTCTATGATTCTATGATAATTACAGCCATAAGAGTGCAAGCATTCTCAGCATGCTCAGAGCAGGAGAGTCAGGTGAATACTGCTGAGTTTGGGAAGCTGTAATTTGTTTCATTTCTGTAAATTTCCATCCTGTTAGGTTGAAAATTCTCATACTATCCTCAGCTGGTATCCTCACTTAATTAGCTTAGATCCAGTGTACGCAATGGAGTTCTGGAGGCTTGCATCCAAGACAATGGCTGCTGCCAAAATGAAAGCAGAAGTAGCTGCATTACTTAAGTCTGGACAGGGTCATTATGAATCTGTATCCTGCCTTTCTACAATAATTCGAGACTTGAAATTTCTATATCTACCCGTAACTCCAAGAAAATTCTGTATCTACCCTGGAGTTCCTGATTTAGTTAGGAAGTGTCCTTTGGCCAGGAGGCTGTAGACCTCAGGTAATGGTGATTCTATCGTGTCCCAATGGAAGTTGCCAAGAGATTGATTTACATCACTGTTAGATATGTCGAGCTTTTGCTGTTGAGCTGTATTTTGCTTTTTTTGGAGATGGAATAATTCAAACTTCTCAGTAACTTTTATAACCCTGTCATGGTTTAACCAGGCAAGCTGTGAGAGACCTTGTCTTGAGTTGATTGTCTCAAAGCTTGCTGACAAAGTTGTGAAACTTCCTGGTGGCTTGGCTTCTGGTGGCTTGGCAGAGCATTGATTGCTGGCCTGAATAGATAAGGGCCAAATGGCCTACCGAATAGATAAGAAGCAAATAGCCTTCGGAGACCAGTTCTGATCAAGGACAAAGAACAACCACATTGCTTCCTGGGAGGTCATCAGTCCAGAAATGAGAGGTGGAGAGAACTATATAATCAAGCATTAATATTAGACACTCTGGAATCTGCAATTCAGAGACAATCTACCAGCATTATCCTGGGTCTAATTCAAGCATTCTGAAGACATAACTTGGGAGAAAATACACCACCCAGACACCAGCACCAGCTCCAAAAAGGAATGATAACTGTTTTCCTTCCCAAAATGTAAGATCAGAAAATAAAAACTGCCTGAAAGATAATTCCATCCGGCAAGTGGAATCCTACCAGTGGAAAAATGATAATGGCCCATATATTCTGATTCCAGTTGTTCTGTAACAACAACTAATAAAATTCCTAATTAATATGGGAGCACAAATTTAATTACTAACACAACAGGATGTCGACAAGCTGGGTGTACAACCCAGAGAGCAAAGAGTTAAAATCATTGGAGTGAATGGAGCAAGCGCTGTTGCAAAACTGCTGAGAATAATTTATGGTGCCTGCTTCCATTGCAGTTACAGATCATAAAGCCTTGGTTTTGAGAACCCAAAGCTTCATGGTTTGAATGGCCAAAACTTGTGTTTCCCTTTTGTGGTTTAGCCCTTTCTGGCGAATAAGCACCACCAGTCTCTACCAATACATCACCCCACACCTCCACACCTTGCCCCCCTGGGCATTTAGAAAGGGTTAGAGGAAAAAAAAAAGGGAGGCTTCTAAAAGTCGAGATAAAAACTATTCAATTATATAAATGAAATATATGGATTTACTAACACTACTATTGCTAATAAGTAATTAGAAGAACAGGAAAATAGAACAAATGATACAGAATCTCACGACCCGTGGACCGACACAGCCAGGTTCCAGAACAGCAAGGCAAAAATAAATCCGAAGCCCTGAGCAAAAGTGGATGGAGAAAACCCCCTCCCTGAGCCTGGGAACAGAGAGCAGGGAGAAAAATACTTCCAACCCCTCTTTCCCAGAGCAATTTCCCTGGCAAAAGATGCTACTTCTTTGCTAATCACCTGCCACCAGTTCCGAACAAAGACCACGCTGCTGGGCAAAAAAACCCGCTCTGATGGTAGGAATCTCCTAGCTGACCCCCAAACACCTTCCAGTCGCCCCACCTTTGGTGGGTCTCAGTGCTGCTGGTATGGGGATGAGGCTGACCACTCATCTTGATGTATTATGGAACGAAGCAAAATCCTGTGGACTGGAACCAGTACACTACCAGATGGCAGTATGTGGCCCTTTGGTTCAAAAATCAACCTTAACCCTGATACAAACTTGGAGGTTACAGTGTGTGTGCTCTGGGCAGATCTCACACTTCCCCACTGAAAAATTAATAAGGTTCCACAGTATCCAATTGCCACTGCATCACAAAATGGAATTTCTGAAGTAATAACAGGTTTGGAAAAATGACAAATCATCTCCAGAACACAGTCCTCATATAATTCTCCAGTTTAGTCAGTCAGAAAACTGGATGAGAGATGGTGATTAACTGTTCATTAATGGCACTTAAATGCTAATACAGCCCCACTAACAGCTGCATACCTAATATTGCAACGTTAACAGCCACACTTCAAGCAGCCACACACCCACGGATGGCAGTGCAGTATTATAAAAGATATGTTCTTTATGGTCCCCTGATAAGAAAAAGATAAAGAAAATTGTGCGTTTACTTGGGAAGGTGTACAATATACCTTTAACAGACTCCCACAGGGCTATAAACATTCATTCGTGATGGCACAAGCTGTACTTGCCAAACTTACGCAGTTTCACTTCCTCAGGATGTGAAACTGTACCAATGTATAGATGAAATTTTAATTGGAGAGACCTCCCTTGAAAAGGTGAGGAAGCAACACCGGCAGTATGGCAAGCACTACACCAAGAAGTTGAAATCCCACCTGAAAATTATCAGGGATCAAGCTAAGAAGTAAAAATTTTAGGTACTTGGTGGTAGAACAATTGCAGATGCCCCAATCTCAGAAAAAAATTATGACATCTTATGGGTACTCTGGGATATTGGAGAAAACATGTACCTGGATTTTCTATCATGGTTCGCCCACTGTACTTACTTTTACGAAAGGGCAAACTATGGAAATTGACCCCAAAACCTGAAGAGGCATTTAAAACCTTAATACAGGAATGAAAAAGATACCAATCACTGGGACCAGTACCCTGCTACAGCCCTGTTATAGCAGAGTGGAAGATTTTGCAGGACACGACACTTATTACAATATATTTCCAACTGCCCCTGACAAACCAAAGACCTTTATTGTTCAGCTTGACTGCATGTAGACACAGAACAGAGATAATCCAAATAGGAAAAAGGACTTTTTTGTTACTTCAAGAAGTAAAAAAATTGAGCCACTATGGGGTAACCCATCCAGAAAAACCCCGATGAGACTTGTATTGTTTTCCCTCTCCAGGAATGATATCAACACACCTCCCCTGGAGATTGAGTCAACCCTTGGAGAATTGCTTATTCTTCTAAGAGTAGCAATCATCAGCATGAACCAAATTTGGGTTATACGTCAAGACTGACGCATTGGCTGGAGAGCTTCACTTCCTTTGTTTGTACTAATCAGTGTGGTAACTTTAGTACATTCAGCACCCTACCTGTTACTCAAATGTAAGTGCAATCTACTGTAACAGCTCACTTTTAATCTAAATTTATCCACAACAATATCACCTTCCATAGACAAGAATGGATCATTAAAGATGAAAAGGAAATTCAACAAATTCCATCTTTAAAGGGAACCACAGGACACACCATTTTGATAGGATTCTGAGTCAATAACCACACTAAATGCTTGACAACAACTTTACACGTTATCAGAAACTATGTCAAGGGAAAACAGTACAGACATGATTGTCCTTTCAAACATGAATGCTCGTATACTTTTACTATATCACATTCAGCACTCATGCGTTTGGACAGATCCCAACTCACATTCCAACCAAGGTTTTCATTTCAGTATTGATATTGAACAATCGTATTCACCATCTCAGGCTCCTATCACACTGTCTCTGCACATTTATAACACTGGTCGCCACATAAATAAAAATTATAGGGCAACAGAGAATCTTATTCAACTTGTCATGGTCTCTCAAATGAGTGGAATTGTCAATGCGAGTTGCTATTTCACAGCTAAACCTACCTGCTCATCATTCCTGAGTACATCTTATATAGGATGGTTTGCATGGTTGCATGGTTGCACCCTCATCTTTCCAAAACCATCCAGGAGATATATGGCTGGAGTACTAGGGACAGCACTTACAGTGTTGAATAGCATAGATACTGAAGTCCTAATGAACAAATTAACTGCTGCTATCAATGACCTAAGAAAATTAGAACACCCAGTAATATCATCAAAGAAGTGGCTACTATCAAGCATTCTAACTCAGTGGGAATGAACAGGAGAAAACACCATCAGTGATAAATGCCTTTCAAACACCCAAGGTAACTCTCTTTTCTTGACTTGTATCCAAGCACAGCTATGATGCAATCCCTAGTAGCAGCGATTATTAGAGAAAGAGAAGGAGGACAATTACCCAATGGAATTTGAAAGATAATATGGAATGATGCAACCAAATTTGAATGGGAATTCCAATCCTGGTAGCAATTACTCAGTATCACCTATGACCCCACTGACAGTAAAGCCACAGCTTTTGTTCTGACAATTCATAATATTTCAGTATTCTATGATCTGTTCATTAGAGAATAGAAAATAGACCCAACAAAATAGAAAGAAATGGCAAACTGTCGATGTTGATGTATGTTTTGTACAGAAAGAACAGGGATTTATCTGTGAAAGTAATACCATCAAGGCTCAACATATTTGCCTTGATACTGAGCAAAATATTTGTCATTTTGAAGTACACCCCAATGAAATCTCTGAAACAGTGCTAGTATTTATTGGAAATGGATGTGTGTGTGTGAAAACCCTTTGTGATTTTGTATTTACAGACAACACCACTGTGTAAACAGATAACCATTCCAATATCTGTATTTGTAATATTCCCAAAATTATGGGATGTGACTTCAACAGTTCAGCTCCTATCACAACCTATCAATTGCTACAATCTAATTATACATCATATCAAGATCTATTACCTACTCCCATTGGAATGAATCTTACATTGGTAAAAGAACTATTATGGCAGGATGATCTCCATGGATTGCTGAAAGAAATCTGAGATGATGGACAAAGAACCCTCATTACTGTCCAGTATGACACTGGGGAGATACACCATCTCCTAGAAAGAGTGAAGAAAGATGGAGAACATCACTGGTGAGACAATTCATTTGTGTGGTCTCCAACAGTAACTGGAATACTAAACCAGATGCTACACCCTGTCGTAATTCTATTGAGTCTTGTTAAGTTATGCTTGCTGTAAGACACTCTTCTATATGACAGAACTTGGAGAATAACAGAAGTTAGGCTATTACAAGTAACTCCTCGCATATATAGTGTTGTTTAATCACGTTTAATGAAATGACATATGTTTTAATGATTACAAAGGTTAGCCTAACACAAAATTTCCTCCCAAATTACGGTTGGATTATAGCAACCACCTGTATGTAGGAACAGAGGAAAGGAACGACAACACCGCAACTCTGTGACAGCAAGATGGATTGACTTTAGTCACAGGGTGGGTTGTGGTGGTGCATTTCCCAGCCCCCTGCCCCCAAGCTACTGTACTGCTCTAACGCCTTAGAAATTTCTGATAAGCCATTGTGCAGTGAGTTTGGTGGTTAAGCATCACTTGAATGTATCAAACGCACTGGTATTGCTAAGATGAGGAATGGTAATGACTGTACCAGAGATCAGTTGCCTGGCCACAGTGCGGCCCAGGAATTTGGTTGCCTTGCCTTAGTGGGGGATAAGAACTGAATAACTAATCATTCCCCTGACCGCCCTGAGACAACCTGGGAAATTTTCAAGAGTGATTACTGGCAATTAGAAAATCCCAGTAATTACCAACCCAGATTGTAACCAGGATGTAAATTTACTGATGATTAAAATGAATCCTCTCATGACCCTATGAACTGTGGTTCCAAGAGAGGACCTTTGAGCTCTTCTGGACCACAGTGGGCTGCGTCCAGTGTCTGCTTCTGAGTGGGACATGTTTTGGAGTACACAAATTCCCAGGTTTGTGGAAGCAGAGGGCCTTGCAACTCGGGCTGAAAACCCCTTGAGACTCAACTCTGCCACTTGAGAAAAGCACAGGTGTCTTAGCCACAAACCGTTGACCAAGGCTGGGACTAGGAGTAGATTCAGACACTCCTAGACTTCTCTTTGAGGAGTTTAGAAAGCAAGGGGTGTCCACTCTGAACCTTGTGACTCAATGGGAGGAACTTCCTTACCCTATTCCCCTAATCTATATCACACCAACCCAGTCTGAGTAAACTTTCCTTGACTGTGTGTAAATAATTTGTAAATCATGTACAAACCATTTTAACCCAGTGAAAATTTTATTTCATCTTCGTATGTTTTGCTGTGTTGAACAAGTAATAGTGTGGTAGGACCCAGACTGGATAACCCAAGGGGACATAGGAGTTTCATAATTGCCTTAGGCTAAATTAAGGTGAAATGACAGTAAACAATCAGTTTAAGC
This sequence comes from Rhynochetos jubatus, assembly GCA_027574665.1. Taxonomy (NCBI): domain Eukaryota; kingdom Metazoa; phylum Chordata; class Aves; order Eurypygiformes; family Rhynochetidae; genus Rhynochetos; species Rhynochetos jubatus. Next base: position 654,290 of record CM050672.1, on the reverse strand, counting down.
ATCTTATTTATGGTAGAAGCAACCTGAACTTGGAAAGTGTAATGGTAGGTGGTGTGACCTCTTATTTCTACAAAGAAAAGGAAGGAGAAGAAAGAGCGAAAGGAAAGGTGAAGAGAGGGAGAGAAGTCCAAGCAGACAATATCCACTGCTCTCCCCTCATCTACCAGACCTGTTGCTTTGTCATTGATGTTTAAGATGGTAAGCATGATTTCCCCTTGGTGAAGCCATACTGACAACTCCTGGTAATTTTTTTATCCTTAAAATGTCTGATAATGGTTTCCAGGATTAGCTGCTCTATTACCTTCCTTGGGATCAAGAAAAACATTTACAGGCCTGTAGATCCCTGGTTGTCCTATCTTGCCCCTCTTGAAGATGGGGGTAACATTTGCTTTCTCGCATCTCCAGGAACTTCTCCCAGTCACCATCATTGATCAAATATATTCAAGAATGGCCTTGAAATGACATCTGCCAGCTCCCTCAGCATTCTTGGGTGCATCCCCCCTAGGGCCCAGAGGCTTATGAATTGCCAGTCCGTGGCCAGTTTGACCGGCGTTCCCTGATCTGATACAGTTTTAACAAGGGTACATTTTCCTTGCTCCAACCTTTCCCACTTGTCTCTTGGACCTGGGATTCCTGAAGGCCTCCCTTGCTAGTAAAGACTGAGGCAAAAAAGGCATTCAGTACCTCAGCCTTTTCCATGTCCTGTGTAAGCAGGTCCCCTGTCTCGTTAAGCAATTGTGTTTCAAGGAACAGCCAGGTAGCATAGAGAGAGATCAGTAATGTCAGTGAGATGGTCAAAGTTTCAACTTGGTGGTTGTGAGGAATCTGACCAAGCAAGGAGTAAGGGGGACAAAAACACTAGAGACCAGCGGAAATAGCATAGGTCCAGATAGTCTGCTGACAAGATGCTTTTAGACTTGGAGGGGTGGAAAAATTAGGGAGGGTAAATACACAGTATCATGGACAGGGTCTTGACAATGATAGTGCAGGAGAATGAACATATGTCTTCTCCTGAGATGAATATGCTTCCTAGAAAGTCCCATTTTGTCATGGTGGGAAAATGTCATTACTTTATTTAAAGTTTTCTGTTGTCTGCACTGACAAAGAAGTGCTCTAAAAATGAGATTTTTAGAAGTTGCAAACAATTCTTTCCCTTTCTGGCGGAGTGCAGCTGTCTGACCATGGACATCAAGTGCCACTTGCAGACACCCTGGTGTATATCTGACACATTTCCCTGTGACTGGCTGCTGTCACACAGGACAGGAGGACTCTGCAGGAGACCAGAGCCCCCAAAAGTGGCTGTCAGAGGCCAGGCAGAGGCCCAGGCCACCTGCACTGGCAGCAGGCATCTGTGTCCCTGTAGCTACATCCCACCCCAATTTTGGAAGTCCTTTATTTCTTTCAAAATAGGTATTAAAAAATATTCATGAAATCCCTCAAAAGACTAGTATATCAAAACAAAACAAAGATAAACTAAAGGGGAATAAACAGAAATAATTTTAAAAGGTTCAAATTTTCTTAACGCATTTTCTTTGCTGTAGCTATTTCTTCATTTTGTCTTTGTTTTATTTTAATTGACATTTTCTAAGCATTGCTATCATGATCAGGCCTGTAGCATAGCCTTTCTTGGGTTTGCAGAGCCCTTGTTATTCTGTGCTGCCCTCAGTTTTGCTTTTTCCTCCAGAAGACTTCTCTTTGGGTTGTCATTCATTCTGTTAGGTGACACTCACTGCCCAGTGTTGCAAAGGAGGGTGGTTTAGGTTGCTTAAAAGATCAGTGTCACAAATGTTACGGGAAAAAGTCATTTTAATATGAATTTGTGAGAAGCACAACAACAGAATTCGATGGCAAGGTCCACTCCATTATTCAACATGTAAAAGCATGCAAAGGTGAAATCAAGTTAGAACTTGTTTAAAATGGTTTGTACATGAATCAAAAATTATTTATACAGTCAAGGAAATTGAATCAGAATTAGTTTCATATGATATATATATATATATATATATATATGACATATGTAGATGGATTAGAGGAAAAGGTAAGAAAGTTACTCCCCTTGAATCATGATGTCCGGAGATGACCCCCTTGCTTTCTAAACTCCTCAAAGAGAAGCCTAAGGGAGGCTGAATCCACTCCTAGTCCCAGTCTTTGTCAATGGTTTATGTCTAAGGGATTAGTTGTAGGAATCAACACAGCAAATTAATCAAAGACTTTTCAAAGCTGTCAACATAAAGTTTCATGTGCACACAAAGAGATATAGATATGGAGACAGAGACAGATATACAAAGATACCTGTTAAAATTGCCCCTCAAGTTATGTGAAAATATTCACATAGAAACTAGTGCATCTCTCAATGGGTGAAGATCTGAGTCCCAAGGAGTTTTTCAGCCCAATTTGTGAGGTCTCTGATTCTACAAATTTGAGAGTGTCCTGACTTGCTCCGATGGCATGTTTTCCAGACTGTTCACTTTATTTACCTCATTCAGACAAGGGAAATGGCAGGGTGCAGCTGTGGGCATAGTCCATTCAAGAAAGTGCTCCTTAAAGTTAATGCACAGATCACACCAAGAACTGCTCCTTATAAGGTGCATGAACTAGACTGTGCCAGGTGCTACTTCCTCTACTCTACACAAATGTCAAACTGTATTTCATGCCACACATGCATGCAGAACCTCCTTACTGCCAGCCTACAAAATAAAATAAAGGACACATTTACAGCCCCCACTTGATTTCATGAGTGGAAGGAATATAGAAATATAGGACTGACTCTGGGCTGCAGGGGATCCTCATGGGCCAGATGAGATGTGGGAGACATGGTAGTTAGGCACCATGAGCACCATGGCCTGGGGACCTGCGTCTCCTCCCCATAATGGATGTGGACAGTAAAGACCACACTTCCTTATGGGGATAAGAATCCCCTAAATAGCAGTTCACCTCCCTGGCACTTGAACTGTGTTAGTAAGGGTATTAATAATTTTATAGTGACTATATTGAAAATGCATATGAATAAAGAAAAGAAGCATCCAAGGTTACTTAGAAGACTTTATTAAATGGACAAACAGCTACTCTGGTCCATTTCAAAACAATTGATTTTTTTTGTACAGGCAGGAGGCTTTTACATGTTCTCTGTGTTGCCAGTGAACTGACGCCAAAAGCAGTCTCAGTCAGCTGAGACAAATTTTACCTTGGAAGTACCTCCTTCTTTTGATTTATGAGACTGACTCATTGCAAATGGCTTCTGTGGAGACTTTTACAACTATCTGAGATGAACCCCTCTGAGGTCACCTTCTCTGAGCCATTCCTCTTGTTTCTCTATTCTACCCATGGGAAGAGAAACATTTCCCCTACCTCAAGCCCTAAGGTTGGTGACAGTATTCTCACCACCTAACAGATCTCTCTCCACTGACCACAAAGAGGCATCAGATCAGGTGCTTCATTCAGAGATTAGATGTGAGCTTAGGTCTTTATATTGTTGAAGTCCAGGCCTAGAAATTTTTATCTTAATTTACTTTTGGCTTCACCTTTGCAGAGTACCTCTGAGAAGTCTCTCCCTTTCTAAAGTTTTTCCATCTGTAAAGAGGAATATATGTTCATCTGGAGGAAGAAAGAGAAGAACAACATGGTTCTAGAGAGATTTCAGCTGTCCACATTAAGTGGGATGAGTTCTAGATCCTGAATATCTTTGGGGGTATTTTCTTCCTGCTGAATCAGAAATGAGGCTCAGTGATGAGGTCAGGAGCAGGTATTGTTTTAAAGTTGTCTATATTTAGACAGAAGAGAGCCTCTCCTGTCAGGGAGCATCAAAAGCAGGGCTGTTCCCTACATAAAGACAGGCCTGGAGCTGAGAAAGACATCATAGCTGGCAGCACAGGTGCCTCTCCAGCCAGGTCACAATCCCACCCTAATGGCAGGCGGGACAGGCCTGGGGGTGGTGACCTGCAGCCAAGCCAGGAAGTCAAGCCATTGATTAGGATGAGTTTCAGGTCCAGTGATCACCGAGCAGGCCCACAGTGATAAAGCCGTGCCAAGGTCAAGTGAGGAAGTCAGTTTGCAGTCGAGGTCCAGATCAAAGGGACCCATGGCCAGAGAATAGCATGGGCATGGGCATGGTCTGGAGACCAGTAATGCTATAGAATAGGGTAGAGTAGGGACTGAACACCTAAAGCTCCTGGGCCCATGACTGTGGATGGAGGCCTGAGCTAAGGCTGATCAGGGCCATTTAGCTTTATTAATTCTCTGAGGCCTTTGGCATCCCCCAAAATACAAGAACAGTTGAAATGACTCCATGAATCTAAGCAGAGAATTAGGCCTGGGGCGGGGGGGGGGGGGATAAACCAGAAGGAAGTTCTGAAGTTTGATTTCATAGAATCATGGAATGGTTTGTGTGGAAGAGCCCTTAATGATCATCCATTTCCAACACCCCTGCCATGGCAGAGACACATTCCACAAGACAAGGTTGATCAAAGACCCATCCGAATTGAACTCACTGAAGAGTTGGAAGAGGATAAAACACTTGACCTGCTGGGTACCAAGTTTCACCTCAGTTTGCTCTGAGATCTCTCATATTTAGTAGCTTTACCAATGACCCGAGAAGGATACAGTGTGCACCTCCTCAAGTTTCAGAAAAACACAAAACCGGAGAGATGCAGTCAATTTGTTCAATGTGTAGACTGCCATTTCAAGGAAGCAAGACTGCAATGCCAGTTCCTTTGGCATTGGAGGAATAAGCCAAAATTAAACGTCCACATCTGTCCTGAAAGAAGGAAATATGGGACAGACTAACCCTTTCTAATGATGATAGAGTAGAATGACTGACTGGGTAGCAACTCTGCTCAAAAGGATCTGCAGACCTTGGTGAAAAGCAGGTCAGATGTGATCAGCAGTGAGTCCTGACAGTGTGAAAGGCTAACAGCACTTGAGGTTGTGTCAACAGGAGAATAGGCAATTGACAGACTCATTAGATCAGCACTCATCAGATCACATCTGGAATACTGCATCTAGCACCCCACCACCCAGTTCAAGAGAGAGCACCTTTCATGACCTCAGCAGACACTAAGATGATTGGGGAATAGAGCACCTGAGCTGTGAGGACAAGCTGAGGAAAGTGGCTCTAGGTTTCTCTCGGTCACTTATTTCACACCCCCGCTCCTGCCAATGCAGAGTTGCTCCTTTGCTCTACTCCAAGGATTTCCCTCCCCCCAGAGAGCCTTTCCCTAAGGCACTGTTTCCATGCTGGCCTGCTGGCCACTCCAGCCCCCTCCCTGTGCTCTCCACAGGTTCACAATATTGCAGTGCTGCTCTGCAGAGCAAGTGGGTTGTGGTGCTCGAAAGACATGTGGATCCAATCCCAGACAGATCCCTATTGTTCATCTGCCATCTGCAGGAGTACTGGGAACCCAATGATGAAGGGTGAGCCCAGGCCCATTCCCTAATACATCACCTCAAGTCCTCATCCCCTGAGCCCATGGAGAACCCAAGAAAAGCAACATGGCCTCCTAAGAGTAATTTCTTCAGCCTGACCTTAGATCTGGAAGAAGAAGAGCCCAACCTCCAGACAATGGCGTTGAGAAAATCCCCTTTTATTGCAGAGACGTGACACAGGAGGCCAGCTGAACCATTGTGCCAGACTGGTGGAAAGGCCTGTGGGTCCGTCAGGCTGGGTTCATGCTTCTGGTGAGCAGAGTGGATTCAGACAACTCTGGACAAACATAGTTATCACAGATAAAATCCCCAAAGAGCAAGAGCCTCCTGAGGTGAATTTGAATGACTTCTGAAGAGACATGGGCAGGTTAAGGCTGCTGAGAGACTACTGACAAAATCAGCTTCTTCAATGTGTCTTTAAGCTCCTGGTTCCTCATGCTGTAGATGAGGGGGTTAAATGCTGGTGGCACCACTGAGTATAGAACTGCAACCACCATATCCAGAGATGGGGAGGAAATGGAGGGGGGCTTCAGGTAGGCAAACATGGCAGTGCTGAGAAATAGGGAGACCACAGCTAAGTGTGGGAGGCACGTGGAAAAGGCTTTGTGATGTCCCTGCTCAGAGGGAATCCTCAGCACGGCCCTGAAGATCCTCAGGTAGGACAGAACAATGAAAACCAAACACCCGAAGTCCACACAGGTACTAAACACAATAATCCAAACTTCCCTGAGGTAGACATCTGAGCAGGTGAGCTTGAGGATCTGGGGGATTTCACAGAAGAACTGCTTCACAGCATTGCCCTGTGTCTTAGCTTTGCACCAGCTAGTCTATGTTTTGCTTCACCCCATAACACATCAAGCTGGATATGTGGTGCCAGTCCAGGGCCCGCAGCGCTGCAGGACTGGCAGGGAGGGAGTGGGGATATGGGTGGAAAGGCTTGTGGTTGGACACGACCCTGGGAAGGGGAAGGGTCTGAGGGGGCTTCTGGCCGAGGGGGCTGGGGGTTTGGTTGTTGTAGGACCTCGTGGCGAGTGGTTGGTGCTCCGGGCAGAGCCAGCATCTTGCCGAACAGATCGGTCTAGGAGTCGGGGTTTGAAAGTTTTTTCCTCTCTCTTACTCTCTCGGGCGGTTTCGTGAGGGGTTTGCTCCCTTCGGGTTGATTTTCTTTCCTTTTTTCCCTTCTCGGGGTGGGATTCTGTATCATTTGTCCTACCCTTTTCCTCTGTTCCTTAAATTACTCATTAGCACTAGCATTGTTAGTAACTCCCTAAGTTTCATTTATATAATTAAATAGTTCTTATCTCAACTCCTATGGGCTTTTCCTCAGTTTGTTCCTCTGACCCTTCCTCACCGGGAGGGGGGGGTGGGGGGGTGGGGGGGGGGGGGGGGTGGGGGATGGAGTGGTAGAACGGCTGCTTGCTAAAACCAGCACACCCTGGCAGAGCAGTAGTGAAAATGTATTGGCAGTGTGCAGCACAGAGGTCAGAAACCCACTGCCCCAGACAGTTGCTGCCATGTGGGCACAAGCTCTGCTGCTCCGGAGTGTTCCGTAGTGCAGGGGTTTGCAGGTGGCAACTTAGCGGTTGTAGGCCATGACAGTGAGAATAAAATACTCCCCTAGCATCAAGAAATGTAAGAAAAAGACCTGCGCAACACATCCCAAGTAGGAGATTGCCTTGGTGTCCCAGAGGGAATTGGCCCTGGATTTGGGAACAGTGGTAGAGATGAAGCCCAGGTCAAGGAGGGAGAGGTTGAGGAGGAAGAAGTACATGGGGTGTGGAGGGGGTGGTCACAGGCTATGGCGGTGATGATGAGTCCATTGCCCAGAAGAGCAGCCAGGTAGATGCTCAGGAACAGACAGAAGTGCAAGAGCTGCAGCTCCCGTGTATCCATGAATGCCACTAGGAGGAACTCGTTGATTGAGCTGATGTTGGACATGTCACCTCTGGGCATGGGGATCAGTGCAAGTATGAAATGTCATTGATGAGTTAGAGGAGATTTTTTTCTGACCTAAACCAAAACCATTTCCTACTGGCCCTCCCCTTGATACACACTCCAGCCCCTCATTTTCTTTTTCTCATAGTCCTTGCTTCAGCTCCTTGGCTGAAGCTCTGGTTTGGTTCTGGTTGGATGTGCTGTGTGGAGCTGTGCACCTGCTCACTGGCTGCCAAGCTGTCAGCCCTGCTCTACAGCAGTGAGTTCATGGGAACTTTGGAATCAGGGGTCAGTCCTCATGTTCAACTTTGTCATATGAAACCACCTCGAACACAGAAGGGCTTTTCAGTATCTGCACTTCTTGTTCTAAGGAGTGAGAATGGCAGAAAGCAGATTGATTTTTTTTATTTCTTTGTTTTTTGTTTGTTTTTTTAAATTCCCCACATCTTATTCAAGGGTTTCTTTCAGATGTCAGAAACCCCCAGCATTTCTGTTGCTCTCACGGCGTACAGAGTGAGTCTGGCAAGTCAAGAGGGCAAGCCTTTGGATTAGAGTGAGGGCAGCTGGTCATTCCTTCAGTCATAGACACCCTGGGCTTGCACCTTTCTGAGACAGAGGGCTATCTCACAGCTACTTCTATGTGAAAATCCATCAGACACTTAGAGCAGAGGGATCCATTGCAGACCATGAAGTGCTTCACCCTTTCTCGAGGCTTCAGCACCCTGCTTCTAGCCCAGGACACTCACTGCTCATTTCACCCACCCAACAGCATTTCATTGGTCATAACACCTCTGTGCCTATCGGTGGGGCTTTCAGATAACACAAAGATGCTCTGGGACAGATTTGCATTCTGGAGGGTGGTTCACACCTTGGACGGATACCTAAAGGAGGTATGTGTTTGCATGATGGTGTCTCACTAAGCTCATTCCTCAGCCTCACAGACTGCATTGTTCACAGCACCAGGGATTGACAGGAAAGCTGGAACACTTGTTCCCATGGACACCTGAAGTAAAGGACCCACAAGGTCAGTGTTTGACTCTGCAGCTCAAACTCCCAACCCCAGAGAACCTGACAGCCAGGACAAGATAACAGCAGCAGTAACACAGACAAGTGGTGAAACAAGGCAGAATACAGTGAGGGCCTGGCTGAGAGAGGCCAGGGAAGAGGGAGCCAGGCACTCAGGACAGGGTTATCCTCACCCAGCTGTGGTTGCCACCTCCCAGACACCAACATTGAAGAGCAGCTGCTCAGTTACTCTGTACTCTGCAGAGGGAATGGGCACATTGCTGGAGAGCTGCCCCACAGCTCTGTGGGAGCTCTTCCTGCAGAGAGGGGATTCAGGCCTTGGACCCCACATCCCTGAGGGAAGAGGCTCTGCTGGGTGGGAGAGGAGACAAAGGGGATTGCTCAAATGAAGGGGTCTGCATTGGAGGGGATCACAGAGATTTCTGGATTCTCCCTCCCACAGCATTCCTAGGTTTAGTTTACTCTCATTTTCTGATTGTATCCCTGATACCTGGAGAGTCCTACCCTGGGATTTGCTTCCCTGTGCTATGTCTTTTCCTTGTCAGCTCTCACAGACTCCATCCCAACCTCTGTGCTCTGTCCTTGGCCCTACAGATCCTGCCTGTTAGCAGGTCACAGTAAGTGCACATGTTCCTGTTTTGATGTTCCAAAGGGCAGGTCAGAAACAACCTGATGGGTTGTCACAAAAGGGGGACTATGCTGAGTGGTTTAGGCCGCTTAAAAAGGTCAGCATCACAAATATTAGGGGAAAAGCTAATATTTTTAATATGAATGTGAGAAGTGTGACTTAACAGAATTCGATGGCAAGGTCCCCTCTACTACTTATTCGACATGGAAATACATACAAAGGCAAAATCAAATTAGCAACAGATTAAAGTAGTTGGTAGATGAAGTAAAAATTATTTACAGAGTCAGGGAAATCAAGGCAGGATTGGATTGTTGTGACATGGATTAGGGAAAAGGGACAAGGAATTTCCTCCCGTTCGGTCACAAGGTTCAGAGTGGACCCCCTTGCTTTCTAAATTCCTCGAGAGAGAGAAGTCTAGGTGCGGGTGACTCCACCCCTAGTCCCAGACCTGGTCAACGGTTTATGTCTAAGGAATCGGGGAAAGGATCAGAGTGTGTGAACTTTCGTGCTTGGTGTGAAACTCGGGGATAGCAACAATGTGGGGCAGCAATGATTCAAAGTTCCTTAACACTATTCGGATATGTCACACAATTAGATCACACAATTACTCACCAGGACTTAACTTTCAACAAATCAGTACAGTAACTTCATCAAAGACTTAACAAGGTTAACATAAAGTTGCATGCACACACACAGACAGATACAGAAAGGTATTTGTATGAAGGTACCTGTTAAAATTTCCCGTTGAGTTCAGTGAAAATATTCACGTCGGATGTCTGTGCATCTCTCAACGGGCGAAGAGTTGAGCCTCAAGGAGGGTTTATTCAGCCCAGTTTGTGTCGACTATTCTCTGATTTCACAAACTTGAGAGTTTGCAAACTCTGAGAGGTGTCCCACTCAGAGGGAGATGCTGGGCGCAGCCCGCTGCGGTCCAGGAGAGCTCAAAGGGTCATCCTTGGAACCGCTATTTATAGGGTCGTGAGATAATTGACTTTAGACATAAATAATTTTACATCCTGGCCTTATCTGGGGCAGGTGGTCATTGGAATTTCCAGTGGGTACCGATCTACCCAGACTGCAACATGGTTCAAGGTTGGCAGGGGATGATTTCACTCTCATCCCACATGGTAACCAGGCAACTGACCCCCAGCATGGCCACTCCCCACTTTGGTAGTGCAAGAGTGTTTTGATATGATAAGAGGTGCTTAACCACCAAACTCCCTGCACAATGGCGAAGGGTTGATAGGAATCTCCAAGGCCATAAAACTTTCCAGGAGTTAAGAGGGGAAGAAATGCACCACCACATGGGTCCAGCAAAGGTGATGCTGGTGCTGTCCACAAGCAATAAGTTGCTGAATGCCCTGAAGAAGGCTATGAGCAGACCTCCTGACCACTCAGAGTTAGAGATCTAGAGTCTCAATGGCTTGTTCAAACATAATTACCTTTTCTATTTCTCTTCCCATCACCCACCTTTCCTCTCCCCCCTGTCCTCTGCTCTCAGAGTAGGGAAATGAAAACATATACTTGGGAAGTCTCTTTACACTTACAGCAATGCCTGCCTTGACCTTCTCTTGAAACATCCCCTTGGACATTCTGTCATGGTGATCTGGAACTGTGACCCATAGAGAACTCTCTTGACAGGAGAAGGACCATGTCTTGCTGTAAGTTGTGAGTTCCACCCACAGCTCCTCCATGCATTTCTGTGGAGAGCTCCCCACGCAGGCTGAGTGCCGACACTGGCAGGCAGCAGAGACCCTGCCCCAGCACACAGCCCCTGGGCTGCCTAGACCCTGATCCACAGTACATCCCCGGACACCCTTGCCTGCACACCCCTGCTGTCACCCCCAGCAGAAGGCAGCCACCATGCCCTGTCCTTCTGACAGTGCTGCAGGAGATGCCTGCTCAGAAGCATGTTCTCTACAGTAGAGAAACAGTGAGAGCCAACCTGACAGATCCTGAAAACTGTGGGATATGCCAGCTTCAGGAGATCCCTCCAAGAACTGCATGTGCATTGTTCTGCACCCACGGACTTACCATGTCAAAGACTGTGAAGATTTCTCCCACAAGGAGCAACCATGATCCCTATCCTCCCACCTCAGGCTGCCTTTAATCTCTCTTTACCTATGTTCTCTCCCCTGTGTGCCTGAACGCAATGCCCTCAACCCTGATGCAATTTGCAGAGGAGCTGCTCTGGGCAGAGCTGGCTTTCTGCAGCGCTTCCCACATGCCATGAGCTCCCTGTATCCCAGGAGGCTGGTCCAGCTCAGCAGCAGAGGACCAGCCCAAGGAGGCACTTTCTCTCCCCACTCTGGGCTCCCTTGAGGTGTCCCTGGGGATCCAGGGGAACTTACAGTAAAACAGGCTGAAGGAATCACTGATCTTCCTTCACTCAGCTGGGCAGTAACTGTTTCAGCAGCAGCATTTCTGCTATTGGGAAAGGAGTTAGAACCCAGAATTAGCATTTCGTGTACAATCCTTATACTGGGAACCAGAATGAGAGAGGGAGCTAACTCATTTACCCTTGCTGAGGGAGAGGATTCAGTTGAGTCTGTCAAGGCATCTCATCCTGGGTTTGTAGTCCTGGGGCTGGAAGGGGATTCAGCTCCCCCCATGTGTGCCAAAACCCCACAAATTGTGTGATTTCTCTTTCCTTCCTTCAGGTGTGCATTAAATAGGCACCTGCCTGTGAACCCCTTATTTCAGCTGCCATGCTAATTACTGGAGATGAAGGCCAGGAGTGAGGTGTTCAGTTGCAAATGTCTCATGACATCTAAGAGTTGGCTGAAAATACATGCAAGTACCTGCAAACTCAAGTGGAGTAGAGGTCCTAGAGACAGAGCAACATCATCAGGCATCTCTTCAATGTTGTTGGGAATTTCCTTTGGTCGACTGAAATGACAGCTGATGCCCAAAATAAGAACGAACCAATCTGTCCCTACTCACGAAGTTCAGGGCAGTTTATATAGTAATTAATCTGAATGGTTTAACTCATGTGCCATAGGGAGAGCTCAGTCTCTCTCCTTCTGCCACTATATCTCCATTGGCTGTACTGGCAGTTGCCTTGTGTGCAGCCCCATATTGCCTTACAGAATTCAGGATATCTACTTAATTTAATTTTCAAATCCAGGCCCACAGAGCTACATGAGATGGCAGGGCTTGAAGGAACAGCAGAGGACTCAGAGGAAAGGGATTCCCATTCAGAGGAGGGGTGTGACAGACACTGCAGGCAGCATCACCCAAAAGCTGTAGGCATTGCAGGAGCATAACACCCTGGGGTTTTACAGCCATGATGATATAGTAAAGGAACACACCAACCCTTTTCACAATAGGCCTGGATACCTCCTGTCTTCCAGGACAACATTCTTCCCCTTCACCCCATAATACATCAAGCTGGATAGGTGGTGCCAGCCCGGGGCCTGCGGCACTGCAGGACCAGCAGGAAAGGGGTGGGAATGTGGGTGGAAAGGCTTGTGGTTGGACATGACCCTGGGAAGGGGAAGGGTCTGAGGGGGCTTCTGGCCAAGGAGGCTGGAGGTTTCTTTGTTGTGGGACCTCGTGGTGAATAGTGGGTGCTCTGGGCAGAGCCAACGTCTTGCCAGGCAGATCAGTCTAGGAGTTGGGGTTTGAAAGTTTTTTTCTCTCTTACTCTCCCTGCTCTTGGCCCCTGGGTGGTTTCATGGGAGGTTTGCTCCCTTTGGGTTGGTTTTCTTTTTTTTTTTTCCCTTCTCGGGGTGAGATCCTGTATCATTTGTTCTAACATTTTCCTTTGTTACTTCAATTACTTATTACCACTAGCATTGTTAGTAACTCCCTAAGTTTCATTTATATAATTAAATAGTTCTTATCTCAACAACTATGGGCTTTTCCTCGGTTTGTTCATCCGACCGTACCTCACCAGGAGAGGGTGTGTAGGGGGTGGAGTGGTTGAGTGTCTGGTTGTGATGAAAACCATGACATATTCCAAAACAGAAAGACCTAGGAGAGAATCTCTTACAGAGTCATTCTTTGCTTTGGCAGAGTAGTTCATGCCTCTTAAGACAGAGCTCTGTATCCCCTCGAAACCATAAATCCAGAGCGGCACCTGGTCTGCTCAAACAGAATAGGCTAGCAAAGACCGTGCTGCTCTTTTAGGGGTCTGCCTTAACACAGAAATCTAAAGCATTACTATATTCCTGCCCAGAGGGAAGAGTAAGGACAGAATTTGTTGTTCCTTCTTCCTGCTCCTTTGCAGAGTAGTTCATGCCAGACCAGTCATATCTCTGTCTTGTTTGCAATCTCAAATCAAAAAAAGGTTACAGAACCTCGTAAAGAGAAAGAGCTGGGAAGGAATTGCTTGTGCTGATTTCTGTTTGTGTGGTCTAGTAGTTCTTTCCCTATTCGGCAGAACTCTGGACAAACTGTAACGCTTATCGTCAGACATGCTTCCTTTCGCTCCAAAACAGAAAGAGGTAAAAGAGAATTCCTCACTGAATCATTTTTTGCTTTGGCAGAGGAGTTCATGCCTCTTAAGACATAGCTCTGTATCACCTCGAAACTGTAGATCCAGAGCGACACCTGGTGTGCACCACCAGAAATGCATCAGAAAGAATTTTTTGCTGTTTTAACCATGTGATGTAGAACCGTAGGCTAAAGTTCCACTGTAATCCGATCAAACAGAAAGAGTTAGGACAGAATTGGTTCGTCCTTTTTCCTGCTCCTTTGCAAAGGAGAAATCTAAAGCGTTCCTATATCCCCCCCCAGAAGACAGAGGTAGCACAGAATTTGTCCTTCCTTCCTCCTGCTATTTCACAGATTAATTCTTACCAGAACAGCCATATCTCTATCTTGCTTCGATCTCCAATCACAAAAAGGTTACTGTTCCTGGTAAAGAGAAAGAGCTAGAGAGGAATGCGTTGCACTGATTTCTGTTTGTGTGGTCTAGTAGTTCCTTCCCTATTCGGCAGTACGCTGAACTGCCGCTAAGACTTACGGTCAAACATCTCCCCTTAACTCCAAAGCAGAAAGAGCTAAGGGAGTCTTTCTTATTGCATCATTCTTTGCTTTGGCAGAGTACTTCCTGCCTCTTAAGACAGAGCCCTGTATCCCCTCGAAAGCATAAATCCAGAGGGGCACCTGGTCTGCTCAAACAGAATAGGCTAGCAAAGACCGTGTTGCTCTTTTAGGGGTCTGCCTTAACACAGAAATCTAAAGCATTACTATATTCCAAGCAAACAGAAACTGTTAGGACAGAATTGGTTCTTCCTCCTTCCTGCTCCTTAGCAAAGGAGAAATCTAAAGCGTTACTATATTCCTCCCCAGAAGACAGAGGTAGCACAGAATTTGTCCTTCCTTCCTCCCGCTCTTTCACTGATTAGTTCTTACCAGAACAGCCATATCTCTATCTTGCTTCAATCTCCAGTCACAAAAAGGTAAAAATTCCTGGTAAACAGAAAGAGCTAGAGATGAATGTGATGTGCTGATTTCTGTTTGTGTGGTATAGTAGTTCCTTCCCTATTCGGCAATATGCTGAACTGAAGCTAAGTCTTCTCTATCAAACATCTCCCCTTGACTCCAAAGCAGAAAGAGCTAAGGCAGTCTTTCTTATTGCATCATTCTTTGCTTTGGCAGAGTACTTCCTGCCTCTTAAGACAGAGCACTGTATCCCCTCGAAACCATAAATCCAGAGGGGCACCTGGTCTGCTCAAACAGAATAGGCTAGCAAAGACCGTGTTGCTCTTTTAGGGGTCTGCCTTAACACAGAAATCTAAAGCATTACTATATTCCTGCCCAGAGGGAAGAGTAAGGACAGAATTTGTTGTTCCTTCTTCCTGCTCCTTTGCAGAGTAGTTCATGCCAGACCAGTCATATCTCTGTCTTGTTTGCAATCTCAAATCAAAAAAAGGTTACAGGACCTCGTAAAGAGAAAGAGCTGGGAAGGAATTGCTTGTGCTGATTTCTGTTTGTGTGGTCTAGTAGTTCGTTCCCTATTCGGCAGAACTCTGGACAAACTGTAACGCTTATCGTCAGACATGCTTCCTTTCGCTCCAAAACAGAAAGAGGTAAAAGAGAATTCCTCACTGAATCATTTTTTGCTTTGGCAGAGGAGTTCATGCCTCTTAAGACATAGCTCTGTATCACCTCGAAACTGTAGATCCAGAGCGACACCTGGTGTGCACCACCAGAAATGCATCAGAAAGAATTTTTTGCTGTTTTAACCATCTGATGTAGAACCGTAGGCTAAAGTTCCACTGTAATCCGATCAAACAGAAAGAGTTAGGACAGAATTGGTTCGTCCTTTTTCCTGCTCCTTTGCAAAGGAGAAATCTAAAGCGTTACTATATTCCCCCCCAGAAGACAGAGGTAGCACAGAATTTGTCCTTCCTTCCTCCTGCTATTTCACAGATTAATTCTTACCAGAACAGCCATATCCCTATCTTGCTTCGATCTCCAATCACAAAAAGGTTACTGTTCCTGGTAAAGAGAAAGAGCTAGAGAGGAATGCGTTGCGCTGATTTCTGTTTGTGTGGTCTAGTAGTTCCTTCCCTATTCGGCAGTACGCTGAACTGCCGCTAAGTCTTCTGGTCAAACATCTCCCCTTAACTCCAAAGCAGAAAGAGCTAAGGGAGTCTTTCTTATTGCATCATTCTTTGCTTTGGCAGAGTACTTCCTGCCTCTTAAGACGGAGCACTGTATGCCCTCGAAACCATAAATCCAGAGGGGCACCAGGTCTGCTCAAACAGAATAGGCTAGCAAAGACCGTGTTGCTCTTTTAGGGGTCTGCCTTAACACAGAAATCTAAAGCATTACTATATTCCAAGCAAACACAAACTGTTAGGACAGAATTGGTTCTTCCTTCTTCCTGCTCCTTAGCAAAGGAGAAATCTAAAGTGTTCCTATATTCCCCCCCAGAAGACAGAGGTAGCACAGAATTTGTCCTTCCTCCCACTCTTTCACCGATTAATTCTTACCAGAACAGCCATATCTCTATCTTGCTTCAATCTCCAATCACAAAAAGGTAAAGTTCCTGGTAAAGAGAAAGAGCTAGAGAGGAATGCGTTGCGCTGATTTCTGTTTGTGTGGTCTAGTCGTTCCTTCCCTATTCGGCAATATGCTGGACAGACTGTAAGTCTTATGGTCAAACATCTCCCCTTAATTCCGAAGCAGAAAGAGCTAAGGGAGTCTTTCTTATTGCATCATTCTTTGCTTTGGCAGAGTACTTCCTGCCTCTTAAGACAGAGCACTGTATGCCCTCGAAACCATAAATCCAGAGGGGCACCAGGTCTGCTCAAACAGAATAGGCTAGCAAAGACCGTGTTGCTCTTTTAGGGGTCTGCCTAAACACAGAAATCTAAAGCATTACTATATTCCAAGCAAACAGAAACTGTTAGGACCGAATTGGTTCTTCCTTCTTCCTGCTCCTTAGCAAAGGAGAAATCTAAAGCGTTCCTATATTCCCCCCCCAGAAGACAGAGGTAGCACAGAATTTGTCCTTCCTTCCTCCCGCTCTTTCACCGATTAGTTCTTACCAGAACAGCCATATCTCTATCTTGCTTCAATCTCCAGTCACAAAAAGGTAAAAGTTCCTGGTAAACAGAAAGAGCTAGAGAGGAATGCGATGCGCTGATTTCTGTTTGTGGGGTCTAGTAGTTCCTTCCCTATTCGGCAATATGCTGAACTGAAGCTAAGTCTTCTCTATCAAACATCTCGCCTTAACTCCGAAGCAGAAAGAGCTAAGGCAGCCTTTCTTATTGCATCATTCTTTGCTTTGGCAGAGTAGTTCATGCCTCTTCATGCAGAGCTCTGTATGCCCTCGAAACCATAAATCCAGCGGGGCACCTGGTCTCGCCAGACAGAATAGGCTGGCAAAGACCGTGTTGCCCTTTTAGGGGTCTGCCTTAACACAGAAATCTAAAGCATTACTATATTCCAAGCAAACAGAAACTGTTAGGACAGAATTGGTTCTTCCTTCTTCCTGCTCCTTAGCAAAGGAGAAATCTAAGGCGTTCCTATATTCCCCCCCAGAAGACACAGGTAGCACAGAATTTGTCCTTCCTTCCTCCCGCTCTTTCACCGATTAGTTCTTACCAGAACAGCCATATCTCTATCTTGCTTTCAATCTCCAATCACAAAAAAGTAAATGTTCCTGGTAAACAGAAAGAGCTAGATAGGAATTGCTTGTGCTGATTTCTGTTTGTGTGGTATAGTAGTTCCTTCCCTATTCGGCATTATGCTGGACAGACCGTACGTCTTATAGTCAAACATCTCCCCTTGACTCCAAAGCAGAAAGAGCTAAGGCAGTCTTTCTTATTGCATCATTCTTTGCTTTGGCAGAGTACTTCCTGCCTCTTAAGACAGAGCACTGTATCCCCTCGAAAGCATAAATCCAGAGGGGCACCTGGTCTGCTCAAACAGAATAGGCTAGCAAAGACCGTGTTGCTCTTTTAGGGGTCTGCCTTAACACAGAAATCTAAAGCATTACTATATTCCTGCCCAGAGGGAAGAGTAAGGACAGAATTTGTTGTTCCTTCTTCCTGCTCCTTTGCAGAGTAGTTCATGCCAGACCAGTCATATCTCTGTCTTGTTTGCAATCTCAAATCAAAAAAAGGTTACAGGACCTCGTAAAGAGAAAGAGCTGGGAAGGAATTGCTTGTGCTGATTTCTGTTTGTGTGGTCTAGTAGTTCGTTCCCTATTCGGCAGATCTCTGGACAAACTGTAACGCTTATCGTCAGACATGCTTCCTTTCGCTCCAAAACAGAAAGAGGTAAAAGAGAATTCCTCACTGAATCATTTTTTGCTTTGGCAGAGGAGTTCATGCCTCTTAAGACATAGCTCTGTATCACCTCGAAACTGTAGATCCAGAGCGACACCTGGTGTGCACCACCAGAAATGCATCAGAAAGAATTTTTTGCTGTTTTAACCATGTGATGTAGAACCGTAGGCTAAAGTTCCACTGTAATCCGATCAAACAGAAAGAGTTAGGACAGAATTGGTTCGTCCTTTTTCCTGCTCCTTAGCAAAGGAGAAATCTAAAGCGTTCCTATATTCCCCCCCAGAAGACAGAGGTAGCACAGAATTTGTCCTTCCTTCCTCCTGCTCTTTCACAGATTAATTCTTAGCAGAACAGCCATATCTCTACCTTGCTTCGATCTCCAATCACAAAAAGGTTACTGTTCCTGGTAAAGAGAAAGAGCTAGAGAGGAATGCGTTGCGCTGATTTCTGTTTGTGTGGTCTAGTAGTTCCTTCCCTATTCGGCAGTACGCTGAACTGCCGCTAAGTCTTACGGTCAAACATCTCCCCTTAACTCCAAAGCAGAAAGAGCTAAGGGAGTCTTTCTTATTGCATCATTCTTTGCTTTGGCAGAGTACTTCCTGCCTCTTCATGCAGAGCTCTGTTTGCCCTCGAAAGCATAAATCCAGAGGGGCACCAGGTCTGCTCAAACAGAATAGGCTAGCAAAGACCGTGTTGCTCTTTTAGGGGTCTGCCTTAACACAGAAATCTAAAGCATTACTATATTCCAAGCAAACAGAAACTGTTAGGACAGAATTGGTTCTTCCTTCTTCCTGCTCCTTAGCACAGGAGAAATCTAAAGCGTTACTATATTCTTCCCCAGAAGACAGAGGTAGGACAGAATTTGTCCTTCCTTCCTCCCGCTCCTTCACCGATTAATTCTAACCAGAACAGCCATATCTCTATCTTGCTTCAATCACAAAAAAAGAAAATGTCCCTGGTAAACAGAAAGAGCTAGATAGGAATTGCTTGCGGTGATTTCTGTTTGTGTGGTCTAGTAGTTCCTTCCCTATTCGGCAGTACGCTGAACTGCCGCTAAGTCTTACGGTCAAACATCTCCCCTTAACTCCAAAGCAGAAAGAGCTAAGGCAGTCTTTCTTATTTAATCATTCTTTGCTTTGGCAGAGTACTTCCTGCCTCTTCATGCAGTGCTCTGTATCCCGTCTAAACCATAAATCCAGCGGGGCACCTGCTCTCGCCAGACAGAATAGGCTAGCAAAGACCATGTTGCTCTTTTAGGGGTCTGCCTTAACACAGAAATCTAAAGCATTACTATATTCCAAGCAAACAGAAACTGTTAGGACAGAATTGGTTCTTCCTTCTTCCTGCTCCTTAGCACAGGAGAAATCTAAAGCGTTACTATATTCCCCCCCAGAAGACAGAGGTAGCACAGAATTTGTCCTTCCTTCCTCTGGCTCTTTCACCGATTAGTTCTTACCAGAACAGCCATATCTCTATCTTGTTTCAATCTCCAATCACAAAAAGGTAAATGTGCCTGGTAAACAGAAAGAGCTAGATAGGAATTGCTTGCGGTGATTTCTGTTTGTGTGGTCTAGTAGTTCCTTCCCTATTCGGCAGTACGCTGAACTGCCGCTAAGTCTTATAGTCAAATATCTCCCCTTGACTCCAAAGCAGAAAGAGCTAAGGCAGTCTTTCTTATTGCATCATTCTTTGCTTTGGCAGAGTACTTCCTGCCTCTTCATGCAGAGCTCTGTATCCCGTCTAAACCATAAATCCAGCGGGGCACCTGGTCTCGCCAGACAGAATAGGCTAGCAAAGACCGTGTTGCTCTTTTAGGGGTCTGCCTTAACACAGAAATCTAAAGCATTACTACATCCCAAGCAAACACAAACTGTTAGGACAGAATTGGTTCTTCCTTCTTCCTGCTCCTTAGCAAAGGAGAAATCTAAAGCGTTCCTATATTCCCCCCCAGAAGACAGAGGTAGCACAGAATTTGTCCTTCCTCCCGCTCTTTCACGGATTAATTCTTACCAGAACAGCCATATCTCTATCTTGCTTCAATCTCCAATCACAAAAAGGTAAAGTTCCTGGTAAAGAGAAAGAGCTAGAGAGGAATGCGTTGCGCTGATTTCTGTTTGTGTGGTCTAGTCGTTCCTTCCCTATTCGGCAATATGCTGGACAGACTGTAAGTCTTATGGTCAAACATCTCCCCTTAATTCCGAAGCAGAAAGAGCTAAGGCAGTCTTTCTTATTGCATCATTCTTTGCTTTGGCAGAGTACTTCCTGCCTCTTCATGCAGAGCTCTGTATGCCCTCGAAACCATAAATCCAGAGGGGCACCTGCTCTCGCCAGACAGAATAGGCTGGCAAAGACCGTGTTTCTCTTTTAGGGGTCTGCCTTAACACAGAAATCTAAAGCATTACTATATTCCTGCCCAGAGGGAAGAGTAAGGACAGAATTTGTTGTTCCTTCTTCCTGCTCCTTTGCAGAGTAGTTCATGCCAGACCAGTCATATCTCTGTCTTGTTTGCAATCTCAAATCAAAAAAAGGTTACAGGACCTCGTAAAGAGAAAGAGCTGGGAAGGAATTGCTTGTGCTGATTTCTGTTTGTGTGGTCTAGTAGTTCTTTCCCTATTCGGCAGATCTCTGGACAAACTGTAACGCTTATCGTCAGACATGCTTCCTTTCGCTCCAAAACAGAAAGAGGTAAAAGAGAATTCCTCACTGAATCATTTTTTGCTTTGGCAGAGGAGTTCATGCCTCTTAAGACATAGCTCTGTATCACCTCGAAACTGTAGATCCAGAGCGACACCTGGTGTGCACCACCAGAAATGCATCAGAAAGAATTTTTTGCTGTTTTAACCATCTGATGTAGAACCGTAGGCTAAAGTTCCACTGTAATCCGATCAAACAGAAAGAGTTAGGACAGAATTGGTTCGTCCTTTTTCCTGCTCCTTTGCAAAGGAGAAATCTAAAGCGTTCCTATATTCCCCCCCAGAAGACAGAGGTAGCACAGAATTTGTCCTTCCTTCCTCCCGCTCTTTCACCGATTAGTTCTAACCAGAACAGCCATATCTCTATCTTGCTTCAATCACAAAAAAAGAAAATGTCCCTGGTAAACAGAAAGAGCTAGATAGGAATTCCTTGCGGTGATTTCTGTTTGTGTGGTCTAGTAGTTCCTTCCCTATTCGGCATTATGCTGGACAGACCGTAAGTCTTATAGTCAAACATCTCCCCTTAACTCCAAAGCAGAAAGAGCTAAGGGAGTCTTTCTTATTTAATCATTCTTTGCTTTGGCAGAGTACTTCCTGCCTCTTCATGCAGAGCTCTGTATCCCGTCTAAACCATAAATCCAGCGGGGCACCTGGTCTCGCCAGACAGAATAGGCTAGCAAAGACCATGTTGCTCTTTTAGGGGTCTGCCTTAACACAGAAATCTAAAGCAATTCTATATTCCAAGCAAACAGAAACTGTTAGGACAGAATTGGTTCTTCCTTCTTCCTGCTCCTTAGCACAGGAGAAATCTAAAGCGTTACTATATTCCTCCCCAGAAGACAGAGGTAGCACAGAATTTGTCCTTCCTTCCTCCGGCTCTTTCACGTATTAGTTCTTACCAGAACAGCCATAACTCCATCTTGCTTTCAATCTCCAATTCCAAAAAGCTTGCTGTTCCTGGTAAACAGAAAGAGCTAGATAGGAATTGCTTGCGCTGATTTCTGTTTGTGTGGTCTAGTAGTTCCTTCCCTATTCGGCATTATGCTGGACAGACTGTAAGTCTTCTGGTCAAACATCTCCCCTTAACTCCAAAGCTGAAAGTGCTAAGGGAGTCTTTCTTATTGCATCATTCTTTGCTTTGGCAGAGTACTTCCTGCCTCTTAAGACAGAGCCCTGTATCCCCTCGAAAGCATAAATCCAGAGGGGCACCTGGTCTGCTCAAACAGAATAGGCTAGCAAAGACCATGTTGCTCTTTTAGGGGTCTGCCTTAACACAGAAATCTAAAGCATTACTATATTCCAAGCAAACAGAAACTGTTAGGACAGAATTGGTTCTTCCTTCTTCCTGCTCCTTAGCAAAGGAGAAATCTAAAGCGTTACTATATTCTTCCCCAGAAGACAGAGGTAGCACAGAATTTGTCCTTCCTTCCTCCTGCTCTTTCACAGATTAATTCTTACCAGAACAGCCATATCTCTATCTTGCTTCAGTCTCAAACCACAAAAAAGTAAATGTTCCTGGTAAACAGAAAGAGCTAGATAGGAATTGCTTGCGGTGATTTCTGTTTGTGTGGTCTAGTAGTTCCTTCCCTATTCGGCAGTACGCTGAACTGCCGCTAAGTCTTACGGTCAAACATCTCCCCTTAACTCCAAAGCAGAAAGAGCTAAGGGAGTCTTTCTTATTGCATCATTCTTTGCTTTGGCAGAGTACTTCCTGCCTCTTCATGCAGAGCTCTGTATGCCCTCGAAACCATAAATCCAGAGGGGCACCTGGTCTGCTCAAACAGAATAGGCTAGCAAAGACCGTGTTGCTCTTTTAGGGGTCTGCCTTAACACAGAAATCTAAAGCATTACTATATTCCAAGCAAACAGAAACTGTTAGGACAGAATTGGTTCTTCCTTCTTCCTGCTCCTTAGCACAGGAGAAATCTAAAGCGTTACTATATTCCCCCCCAGAAGACAGAGGTAGCACAGAATTTGTCCTTCCTTCCTCCCGCTCTTTCACGGATTAATTCTTAGCAGAACAGCCATATCTCTATCTTGCTTCAATCTCCAATCACAAAAAGGTAAATGTGCCTGGTAAACAGAAAGAGCTAGATAGGAATTGCTTGTGCTGATTTCTGTTTGTGTGGTCTAGTAGTTCCTTCCCTATTCGGCAGTACGCTGAACTGCCGCTAAGTCTTACGGTCAAACATCTCCCCTTAACTCCAAAGCAGAAAGAGCTAAGGCAGTCTTTCTTATTTAATCATTCTTTGCTTTGGCAGAGTACTTCCTGCCCCTTCATGCAGAGCTCTGTATCCTGTATAAGCCATAAATCCAGCGGGGCACCTGGTCTCGCCAGACAGAATAGGCTAGCAAGACCGTGTTGCTCTTTTAGGGGTCTGCCTTAACACAGAAATCTAAAGCATTACTATATTCCAAGCAAACAGAAACTGTTAGGACAGAATTGGTTCTTCCTTCTTCCTGCTCCTTAGCAAAGGAGAAATCTAAAGCGTTACTATATTCCTCCCCAGAAGACAGAGGTAGCACAGAATTTGTCCTTCCTTCCTCCTGCTCTTTCACAGATTAATTCTTACCAGAACAGCCATATCTCTATCTTGCTTCAGTCTCAAACCACAAAAAAGTAAATGTTCCTGGTAAACAGAAAGAGCTAGATAGGAATTGCTTGCGGTGATTTCTGTTTGTGTGGTCTAGTAGTTCCTTCCCTATTCGGCAGTACGCTGAACTGCCGCTAAGTCTTACGGTCAAACATCTCCCCTTAACTCCAAAGCAGAAAGTGCTAAGGGAGTCTTTCTTATTTAATCATTCTTTGCTTTGGCAGAGTACTTCCTGCCTCTTAAGACAGAGCCCTGTATGCCCTCGAAAGCATAAATCCAGAGGGGCACCTGGTCTGCTCAAAAAGAATAGGCTAGCAAAGACCGTGTTGCTCTTTTAGGGGTCTGCCTTAACACAGAAATCTAAAGCATTACTATATTCCAAGCAAACAGAAACTGTTAGGACAGAATTGGTTCTTCCTTCTTCCTGCTCCTTAGCAAAGGAGAAATCTAAAGCGTTCCTATATTCCCCCCAGAAGACAGAGGTAGCACAGAATTTGTCCTTCCTTCCTCCCGCTCTTTCACGGATTAATTCTTAGCAGAACAGCCATATCTCTATCTTGCTTCAATCTCCAGTCACAAAAAAAAAAATGTTCCTGGTAAACAGAAAGAGCCAGAGAGGAATTGCTTGCACTGATTTCTGTTTGTGTGGTCTAGTAGTTCCTTCCCTATTCGGCATTATGCTGGACAGACTGTAAGTCTTCTGGTCAAACATCTCCCCTTAACTCCAAAGCTGAAAGTGCTAAGGGAGTCTTTCTTATTGCATCATTCTTTGCTTTGGCAGAGTACTTCCTGCCTCTTAAGACAGAGCCCTGTATCCCCTCGAAAGCATAAATCCAGAGGGGCACCTGGTCTGCTCAAACAGAATAGGCTAGCAAAGACCGTGTTGCTCTTTTAGGGGTCTGCCTTAACACAGAAATCTAAAGCATTACTATATTCCAAGCAAACAGAAACTGTTAGGACAGAATTGGTTCTTCCTTCTTCCTGCTCCTTAGCAAAGGAGAAATCTAAAGCGTTACTATATTCCTCCCCAGAAGACAGAGGTAGCACAGAATTTGTCCTTCCTTCCTCCCACTCTTTCACCGATTAGTTCTTACCAGAACAGCCATATCTCCATCTTGCTTTCAGTCTCCAATTCCAAAAAGGTTACTGTTCCTGGTAAACAGAAAGAGCTAGATAGGAATTGCTTGTGCTGATTTCTGTTTGTGTGGTCTAGTAGTTCCTTCCCTATTCGGCAGTACGCTGAACTGCCGCTACTTCTTACAGTCAAACATCTCCCCTTAACTCCAAAGCAGAAAGGTCTAAGGGAGTCTTTCTTATTGCATCATTCTTTGCTTTGGCAGAGTACTTCCTGCCTCTTCATGCAGAGCTCTGTTTGCCCTCGAAAGCATAAATCCAGAGGGGCACCTGGTCTGCTCAAACAGAATAGGCTAGCAAAGACCGTGTTGCTCTTTTAGGGGTCTGCCTTAACACAGAAATCTAAAGCATTACTATATTCCAAGCAAACAGAAACTGTTAGGACAGAATTGGTTCTTCCTTCTTCCTGCTCCTTAGCAAAGGAGAAATCTAAAGCGTTCCTATATTCCCCCCCAGAAGACAGAGGTAGCACAGAATTTGTCCTTCCTTCCTCCCGCTCTTTCACGGATTAATTCTTAGCAGAACAGCCATATCTCTATCTTGCTTCAATCTCCAGTCACAAAAAAAGAAAATGTTCCTGGTAAACAGAAAGAGCCAGAGAGGAATTGCTTGCACTGATTTCTGTTTGTGTGGTCTAGTAGTTCCTTCCCTATTCGGCAGTACGCTGAACTGCCGCTAAGTCTTACGGTCAAACATCTCCCCTTAACTCCAAAGCAGAAAGAGCTAAGGCAGTCTTTCTTATTTAATCATTCTTTGCTTTGGCAGAGTACTTCCTGCCCCTTCATGCAGAGCTCTGTATCCCGTCTAAACCATAAATCCAGCGGGGCACCTGGTCTCGCCAGACAGAATAGGCTAGCAAAGACCGTGTTGCTCTTTTAGGGGTCTGCCTTAACACAGAAATCTAAAGCATTACTATATTCCAAGCAAACAGAAACTGTTAGGACAGAATTGGTTCTTCCTTCTTCCTGCTCCTTAGCAAAGGAGAAATCTAAAGCGTTACTATATTCCTCCCCAGAAGACAGAGGTAGCACAGAATTTGTCCTTCCTTCCTCCTGCTCTTTCACCGATTAGTTCTTACCAGAACAGCCATATCTCCATCTTGCTTTCAATCTCCAATTCCAAAAAGGTTACTGTTCCTGGTAAACAGAAAGAGCTAGATAGGAATTGCTTGTGCTGATTTCTGTTTGTGTGGTCTAGTAGTTCCTTCCCTATTCGGCAGTACGCTGAACTGCCGCTACTTCTTACAGTCAAACATCTCCCCTTAACTCCAAAGCAGAAAGAGCTAAGGGAGTCTTTCTTATTGCATCATTCTTTGCTTTGGCAGAGTACTTCCTGCCTCTTCATGCAGAGCTCTGTATGCCCTCGAAACCATAAATCCAGAGGGGCACCTGGTCTGCTCAAACAGAATAGGCTAGCAAAGACCGTGTTGCTCTTTTAGGGGTCTGCCTTAACACAGAAATCTAAAGCATTACTATATTCCAAGCAAACAGAAACTGTTAGGACAGAATTGGTTCTTCCTTCTTCCTGCTCCTTAGCACAGGAGAAATCTAAAGCGTTACTATATTCCCCCCCAGAAGACAGAGGTAGCACAGAATTTGTCCTTCCTTCCTCCCGCTCTTTCACGGATTAATTCTTAGCAGAACAGCCATATCTCTATCTTGCTTCAATCTCCAATCACAAAAAGGTAAATGTGCCTGGTAAACAGAAAGAGCTAGATAGGAATTTCTTGTGCTGATTTCTGTTTGTGTGGTCTAGTAGTTCCTTCCCTATTCGGCAGTACGCTGAACTGCCGCTAAGTCTTACGGTCAAACATCTCCCCTTAACTCCAAAGCAGAAAGAGCTAAGGCAGTCTTTCTTATTTAATCATTCTTTGCTTTGGCAGAGTACTTCCTGCCCCTTCATGCAGAGCTCTGTATCCTGTATAAGCCATAAATCCAGCGGGGCACCTGGTCTCGCCAGACAGAATAGGCTAGCAAGACCGTGTTGCTCTTTTAGGGGTCTGCCTTAACACAGAAATCTAAAGCATTACTATATTCCAAGCAAACAGAAACTGTTAGGACAGAATTGGTTCTTCCTTCTTCCTGCTCCTTAGCAAAGGAGAAATCTAAAGCGTTACTATATTCCTCCCCAGAAGACAGAGGTAGCACAGAATTTGTCCTTCCTTCCTCCTGCTCTTTCACAGATTAATTCTTACCAGAACAGCCATATCTCTATCTTGCTTCAGTCTCAAACCACAAAAAAGTAAATGTTCCTGGTAAACAGAAAGAGCTAGATAGGAATTGCTTGCGGTGATTTCTGTTTGTGTGGTCTAGTAGTTCCTTCCCTATTCGGCAGTACGCTGAACTGCCGCTAAGTCTTACGGTCAAACATCTCCCCTTAACTCCAAAGCAGAAAGTGCTAAGGGAGTCTTTCTTATTTAATCATTCTTTGCTTTGGCAGAGTACTTCCTGCCTCTTAAGACAGAGCCCTGTATGCCCTCGAAAGCATAAATCCAGAGGGGCACCTGGTCTGCTCAAACAGAATAGGCTAGCAAAGACCGTGTTGCTCTTTTAGGGGTCTGCCTTAACACAGAAATCTAAAGCATTACTATATTCCAAGCAAACAGAAACTGTTAGGACAGAATTGGTTCTTCCTTCTTCCTGCTCCTTAGCAAAGGAGAAATCTAAAGCGTTACTATATTCCTCCCCAGAAGACAGAGGTAGCACAGAATTTGTCCTTCCTTCCTCCCACTCTTTCACCGATTAGTTCTTACCAGAACAGCCATATCTCCATCTTGCTTTCAGTCTCCAATTCCAAAAAGGTTACTGTTCCTGGTAAACAGAAAGAGCTAGATAGGAATTGCTTGTGCTGATTTCTGTTTGTGTGGTCTAGTAGTTCCTTCCCTATTCGGCAGTACGCTGAACTGCCGCTACTTCTTACAGTCAAACATCTCCCCTTAACTCCAAAGCAGAAAGGTCTAAGGGAGTCTTTCTTATTGCATCATTCTTTGCTTTGGCAGAGTACTTCCTGCCTCTTCATGCAGAGCTCTGTTTGCCCTCGAAAGCATAAATCCAGAGGGGCACCAGGTCTGCTCAAACAGAATAGGCTAGCAAAGACCGTGTTGCTCTTTTAGGGGTCTGCCTTAACACAGAAATCTAAAGCATTACTATATTCCAAGCAAACAGAAACTGTTAGGACAGAATTGGTTCTTCCTTCTTCCTGCTCCTTAGCAAAGGAGAAATCTAAAGCGTTCCTATATTCCCCCCCAGAAGACAGAGGTAGCACAGAATTTGTCCTTCCTTCCTCCCGCTCTTTCACGGATTAATTCTTAGCAGAACAGCCATATCTCTATCTTGCTTCAATCTCCAGTCACAAAAAAAGAAAATGTTCCTGGTAAACAGAAAGAGCCAGAGAGGAATTGCTTGCACTGATTTCTGTTTGTGTGGTCTAGTAGTTCCTTCCCTATTCGGCAGTACGCTGAACTGCCGCTAAGTCTTACGGTCAAACATCTCCCCTTAACTCCAAAGCAGAAAGAGCTAAGGCAGTCTTTCTTATTTAATCATTCTTTGCTTTGGCAGAGTACTTCCTGCCCCTTCATGCAGAGCTCTGTATCCCGTCTAAACCATAAATCCAGCGGGGCACCTGGTCTCGCCAGACAGAATAGGCTAGCAAGACCGTGTTGCTCTTTTAGGGGTCTGCCTTAACACAGAAATCTAAAGCATTACTATATTCCAAGCAAACAGAAACTGTTAGGACAGAATTGGTTCTTCCTTCTTCCTGCTCCTTAGCAAAGGAGAAATCTAAAGCGTTACTATATTCCTCCCCAGAAGACAGAGGTAGCACAGAATTTGTCCTTCCTTCCTCCTGCTCTTTCACCGATTAGTTCTTACCAGAACAGCCATATCTCCATCTTGCTTTCAATCTCCAATTCCAAAAAGGTTACTGTTCCTGGTAAACAGAAAGAGCTAGATAGGAATTGCTTGCGGTGATTTCTGTTTGTGTGGTCTAGTAGTTCCTTCCCTATTCGGCAGTACGCTGAACTGCCGCTAAGTCTTACGGTCAAACATCTCCCCTTAACTCCAAAGCAGAAAGAGCTAAGGCAGTCTTTCTTATTTAATCATTCTTTGCTTTGGCAGAGTACTTCCTGCCCCTTCATGCAGAGCTCTGTATCCTGTATAAGCCATAAATCCAGCGGGGCACCTGGTCTCGCCAGACAGAATAGGCTAGCAAGACCGTGTTGCTCTTTTAGGGGTCTGCCTTAACACAGAAATCTAAAGCATTACTATATTCCAAGCAAACAGAAACTGTTAGGACAGAATTGGTTCTTCCTTCTTCCTGCTCCTTAGCAAAGGAGAAATCTAAAGCGTTACTATATTCCTCCCCAGAAGACAGAGGTAGCACAGAATTTGTCCTTCCTTCCTCCTGCTCTTTCACAGATTAATTCTTACCAGAACAGCCATATCTCTATCTTGCTTCAGTCTCAAACCACAAAAAAGTAAATGTTCCTGGTAAACAGAAAGAGCTAGATAGGAATTG
The DNA here is from genome assembly GCA_027574665.1 of Rhynochetos jubatus. NCBI lineage: Eukaryota > Metazoa > Chordata > Aves > Eurypygiformes > Rhynochetidae > Rhynochetos > Rhynochetos jubatus. Next base: position 625,594 of record CM050672.1, on the reverse strand, counting down.
CTTGCGGTGATTTCTGTTTGTGTGGTCTAGTAGTTCCTTCCCTATTCGGCAGTACGCTGAACTGCCGCTAAGTCTTACGGTCAAACATCTCCCCTTAACTCCAAAGCAGAAAGTGCTAAGGGAGTCTTTCTTATTTAATCATTCTTTGCTTTGGCAGAGTACTTCCTGCCTCTTAAGACAGAGCCCTGTATGCCCTCGAAAGCATAAATCCAGAGGGGCACCTGGTCTGCTCAAACAGAATAGGCTAGCAAAGACCGTGTTGCTCTTTTAGGGGTCTGCCTTAACACAGAAATCTAAAGCATTACTATATTCCAAGCAAACAGAAACTGTTAGGACAGAATTGGTTCTTCCTTCTTCCTGCTCCTTAGCAAAGGAGAAATCTAAAGCGTTCCTATATTCCCCCCAGAAGACAGAGGTAGCACAGAATTTGTCCTTCCTTCCTCCCGCTCTTTCACGGATTAATTCTTAGCAGAACAGCCATATCTCTATCTTGCTTCAATCTCCAATCACAAAAAGGTAAATGTTCCTGGTAAACAGAAAGAGCCAGAGAGGAATTGCTTGCACTGACTTCTGTTTGTGTGGTCTAGTAGTTCCTTCCCTATTCGGCATTATGCTGGACAGACTGTAAGTCTTCTGGTCAAACATCTCCCCTTAACTCCAAAGCTGAAAGTGCTAAGGGAGTCTTTCTTATTGCATCATTCTTTGCTTTGGCAGAGTACTTCCTGCCTCTTAAGACAGAGCCCTGTATCCCCTCGAAAGCATAAATCCAGAGGGGCACCTGGTCTGCTCAAACAGAATAGGCTAGCAAAGACCGTGTTGCTCTTTTAGGGGTCTGCCTTAACACAGAAATCTAAAGCATTACTATATTCCAAGCAAACAGAAACTGTTAGGACAGAATTGGTTCTTCCTTCTTCCTGCTCCTTAGCAAAGGAGAAATCTAAAGCGTTACTATATTCCTCCCCAGAAGACAGAGGTAGCACAGAATTTGTCCTTCCTTCCTCCCACTCTTTCACCGATTAGTTCTTACCAGAACAGCCATATCTCCATCTTGCTTTCAGTCTCCAATTCCAAAAAGGTTACTGTTCCTGGTAAACAGAAAGAGCTAGATAGGAATTGCTTGTGCTGATTTCTGTTTGTGTGGTCTAGTAGTTCCTTCCCTATTCGGCAGTACGCTGAACTGCCGCTACTTCTTACAGTCAAACATCTCCCCTTAACTCCAAAGCAGAAAGGTCTAAGGGAGTCTTTCTTATTGCATCATTCTTTGCTTTGGCAGAGTACTTCCTGCCCCTTCATGCAGAGCTCTGTATCCCGTCTAAACCATAAATCCAGCGGGGCACCTGGTCTCGCCAGACAGAATAGGCTAGCAAAGACCGTGTTGCTCTTTTAGGGGTCTGCCTTAACACAGAAATCTAAAGCATTACTATATTCCAAGCAAACAGAAACTGTTAGGACAGAATTGGTTCTTCCTTCTTCCTGCTCCTTAGCAAAGGAGAAATCTAAAGCGTTCCTATATTCCCCCCCAGAAGACAGAGGTAGCACAGAATTTGTCCTTCCTTCCTCCCGCTCTTTCACGGATTAATTCTTAGCAGAACAGCCATATCTCTATCTTGCTTCAATCTCCAGTCACAAAAAAAGAAAATGTTCCTGGTAAACAGAAAGAGCCAGAGAGGAATTGCTTGCACTGATTTCTGTTTGTGTGGTCTAGTAGTTCCTTCCCTATTCGGCAGTACGCTGAACTGCCGCTAAGTCTTACGGTCAAACATCTCCCCTTAACTCCAAAGCAGAAAGAGCTAAGGCAGTCTTTCTTATTGCATCATTCTTTGCTTTGGCAGAGTACTTCCTGCCTCTTAAGACAGAGCCCTGTATCCCCTCGAAACCATAAATCCAGAGGGGCACCTGGTCTGCTCAAACAGAATAGGCTAGCAAAGACCGTGTTGCTCTTTTAGGGGTCTGCCTTAACACAGAAATCTAAAGCATTACTATATTCCAAGCAAACAGAAACTGTTAGGACAGAATTGGTTCTTCCTTCTTCCTGCTCCTTAGCACAGGAGAAATCTAAAGCGTTACTATATTCTTCCCCAGAAGACAGAGGTAGCACAGAATTTGTCCTTCCTTCCTCCTGCTCTTTCACAGATTAATTCTTACCAGAACAGCCATATCTCTATCTTGCTTCAGTCTCAAACCACAAAAAAGTAAATGTTCCTGGTAAACAGAAAGAGATAGATAGGAATTGCTTGCGGTGATTTCTGTTTGTGTGGTCTAGTAGTTCCTTCCCTATTCGGCAGTACGCTGAACTGCCGCTAAGTCTTACGGTCAAACATCTCCCCTTAACTCCAAAGCTGAAAGTGCTAAGGGAGTCTTTCTTATTTAATCATTCTTTGCTTTGGCAGAGTACTTCCTGCCTCTTAAGACGGAGCACTGTATGCCCTCGAAACCATAAATCCAGAGGGGCACCAGGTCTGCTCAAACAGAATAGGCTAGCAAAGACCGTGTTGCTCTTTTAGGGGTCTGCCTTAACACAGAAATCTAAAGCATTACTATATTCCAAGCAAACAGAAACTGTTAGGACAGAATTGGTTCTTCCTTCTTCCTGCTCCTTAGCAAAGGAGAAATCTAAAGCGTTCCTATATTCCCCCCCAGAAGACAGAGGTAGCACAGAATTTGTCCTTCCTTCCTCCCGCTCTTTCACGGATTAATTCTTAGCAGAACAGCCATATCTCTATCTTGCTTCAATCTCCAGTCACAAAAAAAGAAAATGTTCCTGGTAAACAGAAAGAGCCAGAGAGGAATTGCTTGCACTGATTTCTGTTTGTGTGGTCTAGTAGTTCCTTCCCTATTCGGCAGTACGCTGAACTGCCGCTAAGTCTTACGGTCAAACATCTCCCCTTAACTCCAAAGCAGAAAGAGCTAAGGCAGTCTTTCTTATTTAATCATTCTTTGCTTTGGCAGAGTACTTCCTGCCCCTTCATGCAGAGCTCTGTATCCCGTCTAAACCATAAATCCAGCGGGGCACCTGGTCTCGCCAGACAGAATAGGCTAGCAAAGACCGTGTTGCTCTTTTAGGGGTCTGCCTTAACACAGAAATCTAAAGCATTACTATATTCCAAGCAAACAGAAACTGTTAGGACAGAATTGGTTCTTCCTTCTTCCTGCTCCTTAGCAAAGGAGAAATCTAAAGCGTTACTATATTCCTCCCCAGAAGACAGAGGTAGCACAGAATTTGTCCTTCCTTCCTCCTGCTCTTTCACCGATTAGTTCTTACCAGAACAGCCATATCTCCATCTTGCTTTCAGTCTCCAATTCCAAAAAGGTTACTGTTCCTGGTAAACAGAAAGAGCTAGATAGGAATTGCTTGTGCTGATTTCTGTTTGTGTGGTCTAGTAGTTCCTTCCCTATTCGGCAGTACGCTGAACTGCCGCTACTTCTTACAGTCAAACATCTCCCCTTAACTCCAAAGCAGAAAGAGCTAAGGGAGTCTTTCTTATTGCATCATTCTTTGCTTTGGCAGAGTACTTCCTGCCTCTTCATGCAGAGCTCTGTTTGCCCTCGAAAGCATAAATCCAGAGGGGCACCTGGTCTGCTCAAACAGAATAGGCTAGCAAAGACCGTGTTGCTCTTTTAGGGGTCTGCCTTAACACAGAAATCTAAAGCATTACTATATTCCAAGCAAACAGAAACTGTTAGGACAGAATTGGTTCTTCCTTCTTCCTGCTCCTTAGCAAAGGAGAAATCTAAAGCGTTCCTATATTCCCCCCCAGAAGACAGAGGTAGCACAGAATTTGTCCTTCCTTCCTCCCGCTCTTTCACGGATTAATTCTTAGCAGAACAGCCATATCTCTATCTTGCTTCAATCTCCAGTCACAAAAAAAGAAAATGTTCCTGGTAAACAGAAAGAGCCAGAGAGGAATTGCTTGCACTGATTTCTGTTTGTGTGGTCTAGTAGTTCCTTCCCTATTCGGCAGTACGCTGAACTGCCGCTAAGTCTTACGGTCAAACATCTCCCCTTAACTCCAAAGCAGAAAGAGCTAAGGCAGTCTTTCTTATTTAATCATTCTTTGCTTTGGCAGAGTACTTCCTGCCCCTTCATGCAGAGCTCTGTATCCCGTCTAAACCATAAATCCAGCGGGGCACCTGGTCTCGCCAGACAGAATAGGCTAGCAAAGACCGTGTTGCTCTTTTAGGGGTCTGCCTTAACACAGAAATCTAAAGCATTACTATATTCCAAGCAAACAGAAACTGTTAGGACAGAATTGGTTCTTCCATCTTCCTGCTCCTTAGCAAAGGAGAAATCTAAAGCGTTACTATATTCCTCCCCAGAAGACAGAGGTAGCACAGAATTTGTCCTTCCTTCCTCCCGCTCTTTCACCGATTAGTTCTTACCAGAACAGCCATATCTCCATCTTGCTTTCAGTCTCCAATTCCAAAAAGGTTACTGTTCCTGGTAAACAGAAAGAGCTAGATAGGAATTGCTTGTGCTGATTTCTGTTTGTGTGGTCTAGTAGTTCCTTCCCTATTCGGCAGTACGCTGAACTGCCGCTACTTCTTACAGTCAAACATCTCCCCTTAACTCCAAATCAGAAAGAGCTAAGGGAGTCTTTCTTATTGCATCATTCTTTGCTTTGGCAGAGTACTTCCTGCCTCTTAAGACAGAGCTCTGTATGCCCTCGAAACCATAAATCCAGGGGGGCACCTGGTCTGCTCAAACAGAATAGGCTAGCAAAGACCGTGTTGCTCTTTTAGGAGTCTGCCTTAACACAGAAATCTAAAGCATTACTATATTCCAAGCAAACAGAAACTGTTAGGACAGAATTGGTTCTTCCTTCTTCCTGCTCCTTAGCAAAGGAGAAATCTAAAGCGTTCCTATATTCCCCCCCAGAAGACAGAGGTAGCACAGAATTTGTCCTTCCTTCCTCCTGCTCTTTCACCAATTAGTTCTTACCAGAACAGCCATATCTCTATCTTGCTTCAATCTCCAATCACAAAAAGATAAATGTGCCTGGTAAAAAGAAAGAGCTAGAGATTAGTGCGATGCGCTGATTTCTGTTTGTGTGGTCTAGTAGTTCCTTCCCTATTTGGCAGTACGCTGAACTGCCGCTAAGTCTTATGGTCAAATGTCTCCCCTTGACTCCAAAGCAGAAAGAGCTAAGGCAGTCTTTCTTATTGCATCATTCTTTGCTTTGGCAGAGTACTTCCTGCCTCTTCATGCAGAGATCTGTATCCCGTCTAAGCCATAAATCCAGAGGGGCACCTGGTCTCGCCAGACAGAATAGGCTAGCAAGACCGTGTTGCTCTTTTAGGGGTCTGCCTTAACACAGAAATCTAAAGCATTACTATATTCCAAGCAAACAGAAACTGTTAGGACAGAATTGGTTCTTCCTTCTTCCTGCTCCTTAGCAAAGGAGAAATCTAAAGCGTTACTATATTCCTCCCCAGAAGACAGAGGTAGCACAGAATTTGTCCTTCCTTCCTCCCGCTCTTTCACCGATTAGTTCTTACCAGAACAGCCATATCTCTATCTTGCTTCAATCTCCAATCACAAAAAGGTAAATGTGCCTGGTAAAGAGAAAGAGGTAGAAAGGAATGTGTTGCGCTGATTTCTGTTTGTGTGGTCTAGTAGTTCCTTCCCTATTCGGCATTATGCTGGACAGACTGTAAGTCTTCTGGTCAAACATCTCCCCTTAACTCCAAAGCTGAAAGTGCTAAGGGAGTCTTTCTTATTGCATCATTCTTTGCTTTGGCAGAGTACTTCCTGCCTCTTAAGACAGAGCCCTGTATCCCCTCGAAACCATAAATCCAGAGGGGCACCTGGTCTGCTCAAACAGAATAGGCTAGCAAAGACCGTGTTGCTCTTTTAGGGGTCTGCCTTAACACAGAAATCTAAAGCATTACTATATTCCAAGCAAACAGAAACTGTTAGGACAGAATTGGTTCTTCCTTCTTCCTGCTCCTTAGCACAGGAGAAATCTAAAGCGTTACTATATTCTTCCCCAGAAGACAGAGGTAGCACAGAATTTGTCCTTCCTTCCTCCTGCTCTTTCACAGATTAATTCTTACCAGAACAGCCATATCTCTATCTTGCTTCAGTCTCAAACCACAAAAAAGTAAATGTTCCTGGTAAACAGAAAGAGATAGATAGGAATTGCTTGCGGTGATTTCTGTTTGTGTGGTCTAGTAGTTCCTTCCCTATTCGGCAGTACGCTGAACTGCCGCTAAGTCTTACGGTCAAACATCTCCCCTTAACTCCAAAGCTGAAAGTGCTAAGGGAGTCTTTCTTATTTAATCATTCTTTGCTTTGGCAGAGTACTTCCTGCCTCTTAAGACGGAGCACTGTATGCCCTCGAAACCATAAATCCAGAGGGGCACCAGGTCTGCTCAAACAGAATAGGCTAGCAAAGACCGTGTTGCTCTTTTAGGGGTCTGCCTTAACACAGAAATCTAAAGCATTACTATATTCCAAGCAAACAGAAACTGTTAGGACAGAATTGGTTCTTCCTTCTTCCTGCTCCTTAGCAAAGGAGAAATCTAAAGCGTTCCTATATTCCCCCCCAGAAGACAGAGGTAGCACAGAATTTGTCCTTCCTTCCTCCCGCTCTTTCACGGATTAATTCTTAGCAGAACAGCCATATCTCTATCTTGCTTCAATCTCCAGTCACAAAAAAAGAAAATGTTCCTGGTAAACAGAAAGAGCCAGAGAGGAATTGCTTGCACTGATTTCTGTTTGTGTGGTCTAGTAGTTCCTTCCCTATTCGGCAGTACGCTGAACTGCCGCTAAGTCTTACGGTCAAACATCTCCCCTTAACTCCAAAGCAGAAAGAGCTAAGGCAGTCTTTCTTATTTAATCATTCTTTGCTTTGGCAGAGTACTTCCTGCCCCTTCATGCAGAGCTCTGTATCCCGTCTAAACCATAAATCCAGCGGGGCACCTGGTCTCGCCAGACAGAATAGGCTAGCAAAGACCGTGTTGCTCTTTTAGGGGTCTGCCTTAACACAGAAATCTAAAGCATTACTATATTCCAAGCAAACAGAAACTGTTAGGACAGAATTGGTTCTTCCTTCTTCCTGCTCCTTAGCACAGGAGAAATCTAAAGCGTTACTATATTCTTCCCCAGAAGACAGAGGTAGCACAGAATTTGTCCTTCCTTCCTCCTGCTCTTTCACAGATTAATTCTTACCAGAACAGCCATATCTCTATCTTGCTTCAGTCTCAAACCACAAAAAAGTAAATGTTCCTGGTAAACAGAAAGAGATAGATAGGAATTGCTTGCGGTGATTTCTGTTTGTGTGGTCTAGTAGTTCCTTCCCTATTCGGCAGTACGCTGAACTGCCGCTAAGTCTTACGGTCAAACATCTCCCCTTAACTCCAAAGCTGAAAGTGCTAAGGGAGTCTTTCTTATTTAATCATTCTTTGCTTTGGCAGAGTACTTCCTGCCTCTTAAGACGGAGCACTGTATGCCCTCGAAACCATAAATCCAGAGGGGCACCAGGTCTGCTCAAACAGAATAGGCTAGCAAAGACCGTGTTGCTCTTTTAGGGGTCTGCCTTAACACAGAAATCTAAAGCATTACTATATTCCAAGCAAACAGAAACTGTTAGGACAGAATTGGTTCTTCCTTCTTCCTGCTCCTTAGCAAAGGAGAAATCTAAAGCGTTCCTATATTCCCCCCCAGAAGACAGAGGTAGCACAGAATTTGTCCTTCCTTCCTCCCGCTCTTTCACGGATTAATTCTTAGCAGAACAGCCATATCTCTATCTTGCTTCAATCTCCAGTCACAAAAAAAGAAAATGTTCCTGGTAAACAGAAAGAGCCAGAGAGGAATTGCTTGCACTGATTTCTGTTTGTGTGGTCTAGTAGTTCCTTCCCTATTCGGCAGTACGCTGAACTGCCGCTAAGTCTTACGGTCAAACATCTCCCCTTAACTCCAAAGCAGAAAGAGCTAAGGCAGTCTTTCTTATTTAATCATTCTTTGCTTTGGCAGAGTACTTCCTGCCCCTTCATGCAGAGCTCTGTATCCCGTCTAAACCATAAATCCAGCGGGGCACCTGGTCTCGCCAGACAGAATAGGCTAGCAAAGACCGTGTTGCTCTTTTAGGGGTCTGCCTTAACACAGAAATCTAAAGCATTACTATATTCCAAGCAAACAGAAACTGTTAGGACAGAATTGGTTCTTCCTTCTTCCTGCTCCTTAGCAAAGGAGAAATCTAAAGCGTTACTATATTCCCCCCCAGAAGACAGAGGTAGCACAGAATTTGTCCTTCCTTCCTCTGGCTCTTTCACCGATTAGTTCTTACCAGAACAGCCATATCTCTATCTTGTTTCAATCTCCAATCACAAAAAGGTAAATGTGCCTGGTAAACAGAAAGAGCTAGATAGGAATTGCTTGCGGTGATTTCTGTTTGTGTGGTCTAGTAGTTCCTTCCCTATTCGGCAGTACGCTGAACTGCCGCTAAGTCTTATAGTCAAATATCTCCCCTTGACTCCAAAGCAGAAAGAGCTAAGGCAGTCTTTCTTATTGCATCATTCTTTGCTTTGGCAGAGTACTTCCTGCCTCTTCATGCAGAGCTCTGTATCCCGTCTAAACCATAAATCCAGCGGGGCACCTGGTCTCGCCAGACAGAATAGGCTAGCAAAGACCGTGTTGCTCTTTTAGGGGTCTGCCTTAACACAGAAATCTAAAGCATTACTACATCCCAAGCAAACACAAACTGTTAGGACAGAATTGGTTCTTCCTTCTTCCTGCTCCTTAGCAAAGGAGAAATCTAAAGCGTTCCTATATTCCCCCCCAGAAGACAGAGGTAGCACAGAATTTGTCCTTCCTCCCGCTCTTTCACGGATTAATTCTTACCAGAACAGCCATATCTCTATCTTGCTTCAATCTCCAATCACAAAAAGGTAAAGTTCCTGGTAAAGAGAAAGAGCTAGAGAGGAATGCGTTGCGCTGATTTCTGTTTGTGTGGTCTAGTCGTTCCTTCCCTATTCGGCAATATGCTGGACAGACTGTAAGTCTTATGGTCAAACATCTCCCCTTAATTCCGAAGCAGAAAGAGCTAAGGCAGTCTTTCTTATTGCATCATTCTTTGCTTTGGCAGAGTACTTCCTGCCTCTTCATGCAGAGCTCTGTATGCCCTCGAAACCATAAATCCAGAGGGGCACCTGCTCTCGCCAGACAGAATAGGCTGGCAAAGACCGTGTTTCTCTTTTAGGGGTCTGCCTTAACACAGAAATCTAAAGCATTACTATATTCCTGCCCAGAGGGAAGAGTAAGGACAGAATTTGTTGTTCCTTCTTCCTGCTCCTTTGCAGAGTAGTTCATGCCAGACCAGTCATATCTCTGTCTTGTTTGCAATCTCAAATCAAAAAAAGGTTACAGGACCTCGTAAAGAGAAAGAGCTGGGAAGGAATTGCTTGTGCTGATTTCTGTTTGTGTGGTCTAGTAGTTCTTTCCCTATTCGGCAGATCTCTGGACAAACTGTAACGCTTATCGTCAGACATGCTTCCTTTCGCTCCAAAACAGAAAGAGGTAAAAGAGAATTCCTCACTGAATCATTTTTTGCTTTGGCAGAGGAGTTCATGCCTCTTAAGACATAGCTCTGTATCACCTCGAAACTGTAGATCCAGAGCGACACCTGGTGTGCACCACCAGAAATGCATCAGAAAGAATTTTTTGCTGTTTTAACCATCTGATGTAGAACCGTAGGCTAAAGTTCCACTGTAATCCGATCAAACAGAAAGAGTTAGGACAGAATTGGTTCGTCCTTTTTCCTGCTCCTTTGCAAAGGAGAAATCTAAAGCGTTCCTATATTCCCCCCCAGAAGACAGAGGTAGCACAGAATTTGTCCTTCCTTCCTCCCGCTCTTTCACCGATTAGTTCTAACCAGAACAGCCATATCTCTATCTTGCTTCAATCACAAAAAAAGAAAATGTCCCTGGTAAACAGAAAGAGCTAGATAGGAATTCCTTGCGGTGATTTCTGTTTGTGTGGTCTAGTAGTTCCTTCCCTATTCGGCATTATGCTGGACAGACCGTAAGTCTTATAGTCAAACATCTCCCCTTAACTCCAAAGCAGAAAGAGCTAAGGGAGTCTTTCTTATTTAATCATTCTTTGCTTTGGCAGAGTACTTCCTGCCTCTTCATGCAGAGCTCTGTATCCCGTCTAAACCATAAATCCAGCGGGGCACCTGGTCTCGCCAGACAGAATAGGCTAGCAAAGACCATGTTGCTCTTTTAGGGGTCTGCCTTAACACAGAAATCTAAAGCAATTCTATATTCCAAGCAAACAGAAACTGTTAGGACAGAATTGGTTCTTCCTTCTTCCTGCTCCTTAGCACAGGAGAAATCTAAAGCGTTACTATATTCCTCCCCAGAAGACAGAGGTAGCACAGAATTTGTCCTTCCTTCCTCCGGCTCTTTCACGTATTAGTTCTTACCAGAACAGCCATAACTCCATCTTGCTTTCAATCTCCAATTCCAAAAAGCTTGCTGTTCCTGGTAAACAGAAAGAGCTAGATAGGAATTGCTTGCGCTGATTTCTGTTTGTGTGGTCTAGTAGTTCCTTCCCTATTCGGCATTATGCTGGACAGACTGTAAGTCTTCTGGTCAAACATCTCCCCTTAACTCCAAAGCTGAAAGTGCTAAGGGAGTCTTTCTTATTGCATCATTCTTTGCTTTGGCAGAGTACTTCCTGCCTCTTAAGACAGAGCCCTGTATCCCCTCGAAAGCATAAATCCAGAGGGGCACCTGGTCTGCTCAAACAGAATAGGCTAGCAAAGACCATGTTGCTCTTTTAGGGGTCTGCCTTAACACAGAAATCTAAAGCATTACTATATTCCAAGCAAACAGAAACTGTTAGGACAGAATTGGTTCTTCCTTCTTCCTGCTCCTTAGCAAAGGAGAAATCTAAAGCGTTACTATATTCTTCCCCAGAAGACAGAGGTAGCACAGAATTTGTCCTTCCTTCCTCCTGCTCTTTCACAGATTAATTCTTACCAGAACAGCCATATCTCTATCTTGCTTCAGTCTCAAACCACAAAAAAGTAAATGTTCCTGGTAAACAGAAAGAGCTAGATAGGAATTGCTTGCGGTGATTTCTGTTTGTGTGGTCTAGTAGTTCCTTCCCTATTCGGCAGTACGCTGAACTGCCGCTAAGTCTTACGGTCAAACATCTCCCCTTAACTCCAAAGCAGAAAGAGCTAAGGGAGTCTTTCTTATTGCATCATTCTTTGCTTTGGCAGAGTACTTCCTGCCTCTTCATGCAGAGCTCTGTATGCCCTCGAAAGCATAAATCCAGAGGGGCACCTGGTCTGCTCAAACAGAATAGGCTAGCAAAGACCGTGTTGCTCTTTTAGGGGTCTGCCTTAACACAGAAATCTAAAGCATTACTATATTCCAAGCAAACAGAAACTGTTAGGACAGAATTGGTTCTTCCTTCTTCCTGCTCCTTAGCACAGGAGAAATCTAAAGCGTTACTATATTCCCCCCCAGAAGACAGAGGTAGCACAGAATTTGTCCTTCCTTCCTCCCGCTCTTTCACGGATTAATTCTTAGCAGAACAGCCATATCTCTATCTTGCTTCAATCTCCAATCACAAAAAGGTAAATGTGCCTGGTAAACAGAAAGAGCTAGATAGGAATTGCTTGTGCTGATTTCTGTTTGTGTGGTCTAGTAGTTCCTTCCCTATTCGGCAGTACGCTGAACTGCCGCTAAGTCTTACGGTCAAACATCTCCCCTTAACTCCAAAGCAGAAAGAGCTAAGGCAGTCTTTCTTATTTAATCATTCTTTGCTTTGGCAGAGTACTTCCTGCCCCTTCATGCAGAGCTCTGTATCCTGTATAAGCCATAAATCCAGCGGGGCACCTGGTCTCGCCAGACAGAATAGGCTAGCAAGACCGTGTTGCTCTTTTAGGGGTCTGCCTTAACACAGAAATCTAAAGCATTACTATATTCCAAGCAAACAGAAACTGTTAGGACAGAATTGGTTCTTCCTTCTTCCTGCTCCTTAGCAAAGGAGAAATCTAAAGCGTTACTATATTCCTCCCCAGAAGACAGAGGTAGCACAGAATTTGTCCTTCCTTCCTCCTGCTCTTTCACAGATTAATTCTTACCAGAACAGCCATATCTCTATCTTGCTTCAGTCTCAAACCACAAAAAAGTAAATGTTCCTGGTAAACAGAAAGAGCTAGATAGGAATTGCTTGCGGTGATTTCTGTTTGTGTGGTCTAGTAGTTCCTTCCCTATTCGGCAGTACGCTGAACTGCCGCTAAGTCTTACGGTCAAACATCTCCCCTTAACTCCAAAGCAGAAAGTGCTAAGGGAGTCTTTCTTATTTAATCATTCTTTGCTTTGGCAGAGTACTTCCTGCCTCTTAAGACAGAGCCCTGTATGCCCTCGAAAGCATAAATCCAGAGGGGCACCTGGTCTGCTCAAACAGAATAGGCTAGCAAAGACCGTGTTGCTCTTTTAGGGGTCTGCCTTAACACAGAAATCTAAAGCATTACTATATTCCAAGCAAACAGAAACTGTTAGGACAGAATTGGTTCTTCCTTCTTCCTGCTCCTTAGCAAAGGAGAAATCTAAAGCGTTCCTATATTCCCCCCAGAAGACAGAGGTAGCACAGAATTTGTCCTTCCTTCCTCCCGCTCTTTCACGGATTAATTCTTAGCAGAACAGCCATATCTCTATCTTGCTTCAATCTCCAGTCACAAAAAAAAAAATGTTCCTGGTAAACAGAAAGAGCCAGAGAGGAATTGCTTGTGCTGATTTCTGTTTGTGTGGTCTAGTAGTTCCTTCCCTATTCGGCATTATGCTGGACAGACTGTAAGTCTTCTGGTCAAACATCTCCCCTTAACTCCAAAGCTGAAAGTGCTAAGGGAGTCTTTCTTATTGCATCATTCTTTGCTTTGGCAGAGTACTTCCTGCCTCTTAAGACAGAGCCCTGTATCCCCTCGAAAGCATAAATCCAGAGGGGCACCTGGTCTGCTCAAACAGAATAGGCTAGCAAAGACCGTGTTGCTCTTTTAGGGGTCTGCCTTAACACAGAAATCTAAAGCATTACTATATTCCAAGCAAACAGAAACTGTTAGGACAGAATTGGTTCTTCCTTCTTCCTGCTCCTTAGCAAAGGAGAAATCTAAAGCGTTACTATATTCCTCCCCAGAAGACAGAGGTAGCACAGAATTTGTCCTTCCTTCCTCCCACTCTTTCACCGATTAGTTCTTACCAGAACAGCCATATCTCCATCTTGCTTTCAGTCTCCAATTCCAAAAAGGTTACTGTTCCTGGTAAACAGAAAGAGCTAGATAGGAATTGCTTGTGCTGATTTCTGTTTGTGTGGTCTAGTAGTTCCTTCCCTATTCGGCAGTACGCTGAACTGCCGCTACTTCTTACAGTCAAACATCTCCCCTTAACTCCAAAGCAGAAAGGTCTAAGGGAGTCTTTCTTATTGCATCATTCTTTGCTTTGGCAGAGTACTTCCTGCCTCTTCATGCAGAGCTCTGTTTGCCCTCGAAAGCATAAATCCAGAGGGGCACCTGGTCTGCTCAAACAGAATAGGCTAGCAAAGACCGTGTTGCTCTTTTAGGGGTCTGCCTTAACACAGAAATCTAAAGCATTACTATATTCCAAGCAAACAGAAACTGTTAGGACAGAATTGGTTCTTCCTTCTTCCTGCTCCTTAGCAAAGGAGAAATCTAAAGCGTTCCTATATTCCCTCCCAGAAGACAGAGGTAGCACAGAATTTGTCCTTCCTTCCTCCCGCTCTTTCACGGATTAATTCTTAGCAGAACAGCCATATCTCTATCTTGCTTCAATCTCCAGTCACAAAAAAAGAAAATGTTCCTGGTAAACAGAAAGAGCCAGAGAGGAATTGCTTGCACTGATTTCTGTTTGTGTGGTCTAGTAGTTCCTTCCCTATTCGGCAGTACGCTGAACTGCCGCTAAGTCTTACGGTCAAACATCTCCCCTTAACTCCAAAGCAGAAAGAGCTAAGGCAGTCTTTCTTATTTAATCATTCTTTGCTTTGGCAGAGTACTTCCTGCCCCTTCATGCAGAGCTCTGTATCCCGTCTAAACCATAAATCCAGCGGGGCACCTGGTCTCGCCAGACAGAATAGGCTAGCAAAGACCGTGTTGCTCTTTTAGGGGTCTGCCTTAACACAGAAATCTAAAGCATTACTATATTCCAAGCAAACAGAAACTGTTAGGACAGAATTGGTTCTTCCTTCTTCCTGCTCCTTAGCAAAGGAGAAATCTAAAGCGTTACTATATTCCTCCCCAGAAGACAGAGGTAGCACAGAATTTGTCCTTCCTTCCTCCTGCTCTTTCACCGATTAGTTCTTACCAGAACAGCCATATCTCCATCTTGCTTTCAATCTCCAATTCCAAAAAGGTTACTGTTCCTGGTAAACAGAAAGAGCTAGATAGGAATTGCTTGTGCTGATTTCTGTTTGTGTGGTCTAGTAGTTCCTTCCCTATTCGGCAGTACGCTGAACTGCCGCTACTTCTTACAGTCAAACATCTCCCCTTAACTCCAAAGCAGAAAGAGCTAAGGGAGTCTTTCTTATTGCATCATTCTTTGCTTTGGCAGAGTACTTCCTGCCTCTTCATGCAGAGCTCTGTATGCCCTCGAAACCATAAATCCAGAGGGGCACCTGGTCTGCTCAAACAGAATAGGCTAGCAAAGACCGTGTTGCTCTTTTAGGGGTCTGCCTTAACACAGAAATCTAAAGCATTACTATATTCCAAGCAAACAGAAACTGTTAGGACAGAATTGGTTCTTCCTTCTTCCTGCTCCTTAGCACAGGAGAAATCTAAAGCGTTACTATATTCCCCCCCAGAAGACAGAGGTAGCACAGAATTTGTCCTTCCTTCCTCCCGCTCTTTCACGGATTAATTCTTAGCAGAACAGCCATATCTCTATCTTGCTTCAATCTCCAATCACAAAAAGGTAAATGTGCCTGGTAAACAGAAAGAGCTAGATAGGAATTTCTTGTGCTGATTTCTGTTTGTGTGGTCTAGTAGTTCCTTCCCTATTCGGCAGTACGCTGAACTGCCGCTAAGTCTTACGGTCAAACATCTCCCCTTAACTCCAAAGCAGAAAGAGCTAAGGCAGTCTTTCTTATTTAATCATTCTTTGCTTTGGCAGAGTACTTCCTGCCCCTTCATGCAGAGCTCTGTATCCTGTATAAGCCATAAATCCAGCGGGGCACCTGGTCTCGCCAGACAGAATAGGCTAGCAAGACCGTGTTGCTCTTTTAGGGGTCTGCCTTAACACAGAAATCTAAAGCATTACTATATTCCAAGCAAACAGAAACTGTTAGGACAGAATTGGTTCTTCCTTCTTCCTGCTCCTTAGCAAAGGAGAAATCTAAAGCGTTACTATATTCCTCCCCAGAAGACAGAGGTAGCACAGAATTTGTCCTTCCTTCCTCCTGCTCTTTCACAGATTAATTCTTACCAGAACAGCCATATCTCTATCTTGCTTCAGTCTCAAACCACAAAAAAGTAAATGTTCCTGGTAAACAGAAAGAGCTAGATAGGAATTGCTTGCGGTGATTTCTGTTTGTGTGGTCTAGTAGTTCCTTCCCTATTCGGCAGTACGCTGAACTGCCGCTAAGTCTTACGGTCAAACATCTCCCCTTAACTCCAAAGCAGAAAGTGCTAAGGGAGTCTTTCTTATTTAATCATTCTTTGCTTTGGCAGAGTACTTCCTGCCTCTTAAGACAGAGCCCTGTATGCCCTCGAAAGCATAAATCCAGAGGGGCACCTGGTCTGCTCAAACAGAATAGGCTAGCAAAGACCGTGTTGCTCTTTTAGGGGTCTGCCTTAACACAGAAATCTAAAGCATTACTATATTCCAAGCAAACAGAAACTGTTAGGACAGAATTGGTTCTTCCTTCTTCCTGCTCCTTAGCAAAGGAGAAATCTAAAGCGTTACTATATTCCTCCCCAGAAGACAGAGGTAGCACAGAATTTGTCCTTCCTTCCTCCCACTCTTTCACCGATTAGTTCTTACCAGAACAGCCATATCTCCATCTTGCTTTCAGTCTCCAATTCCAAAAAGGTTACTGTTCCTGGTAAACAGAAAGAGCTAGATAGGAATTGCTTGTGCTGATTTCTGTTTGTGTGGTCTAGTAGTTCCTTCCCTATTCGGCAGTACGCTGAACTGCCGCTACTTCTTACAGTCAAACATCTCCCCTTAACTCCAAAGCAGAAAGGTCTAAGGGAGTCTTTCTTATTGCATCATTCTTTGCTTTGGCAGAGTACTTCCTGCCTCTTCATGCAGAGCTCTGTTTGCCCTCGAAAGCATAAATCCAGAGGGGCACCAGGTCTGCTCAAACAGAATAGGCTAGCAAAGACCGTGTTGCTCTTTTAGGGGTCTGCCTTAACACAGAAATCTAAAGCATTACTATATTCCAAGCAAACAGAAACTGTTAGGACAGAATTGGTTCTTCCTTCTTCCTGCTCCTTAGCAAAGGAGAAATCTAAAGCGTTCCTATATTCCCCCCCAGAAGACAGAGGTAGCACAGAATTTGTCCTTCCTTCCTCCCGCTCTTTCACGGATTAATTCTTAGCAGAACAGCCATATCTCTATCTTGCTTCAATCTCCAGTCACAAAAAAAGAAAATGTTCCTGGTAAACAGAAAGAGCCAGAGAGGAATTGCTTGCACTGATTTCTGTTTGTGTGGTCTAGTAGTTCCTTCCCTATTCGGCAGTACGCTGAACTGCCGCTAAGTCTTACGGTCAAACATCTCCCCTTAACTCCAAAGCAGAAAGAGCTAAGGCAGTCTTTCTTATTTAATCATTCTTTGCTTTGGCAGAGTACTTCCTGCCCCTTCATGCAGAGCTCTGTATCCCGTCTAAACCATAAATCCAGCGGGGCACCTGGTCTCGCCAGACAGAATAGGCTAGCAAGACCGTGTTGCTCTTTTAGGGGTCTGCCTTAACACAGAAATCTAAAGCATTACTATATTCCAAGCAAACAGAAACTGTTAGGACAGAATTGGTTCTTCCTTCTTCCTGCTCCTTAGCAAAGGAGAAATCTAAAGCGTTACTATATTCCTCCCCAGAAGACAGAGGTAGCACAGAATTTGTCCTTCCTTCCTCCTGCTCTTTCACCGATTAGTTCTTACCAGAACAGCCATATCTCCATCTTGCTTTCAATCTCCAATTCCAAAAAGGTTACTGTTCCTGGTAAACAGAAAGAGCTAGATAGGAATTGCTTGCGGTGATTTCTGTTTGTGTGGTCTAGTAGTTCCTTCCCTATTCGGCAGTACGCTGAACTGCCGCTAAGTCTTACGGTCAAACATCTCCCCTTAACTCCAAAGCAGAAAGAGCTAAGGCAGTCTTTCTTATTTAATCATTCTTTGCTTTGGCAGAGTACTTCCTGCCCCTTCATGCAGAGCTCTGTATCCTGTATAAGCCATAAATCCAGCGGGGCACCTGGTCTCGCCAGACAGAATAGGCTAGCAAGACCGTGTTGCTCTTTTAGGGGTCTGCCTTAACACAGAAATCTAAAGCATTACTATATTCCAAGCAAACAGAAACTGTTAGGACAGAATTGGTTCTTCCTTCTTCCTGCTCCTTAGCAAAGGAGAAATCTAAAGCGTTACTATATTCCTCCCCAGAAGACAGAGGTAGCACAGAATTTGTCCTTCCTTCCTCCTGCTCTTTCACAGATTAATTCTTACCAGAACAGCCATATCTCTATCTTGCTTCAGTCTCAAACCACAAAAAAGTAAATGTTCCTGGTAAACAGAAAGAGCTAGATAGGAATTGCTTGCGGTGATTTCTGTTTGTGTGGTCTAGTAGTTCCTTCCCTATTCGGCAGTACGCTGAACTGCCGCTAAGTCTTACGGTCAAACATCTCCCCTTAACTCCAAAGCAGAAAGTGCTAAGGGAGTCTTTCTTATTTAATCATTCTTTGCTTTGGCAGAGTACTTCCTGCCTCTTAAGACAGAGCCCTGTATGCCCTCGAAAGCATAAATCCAGAGGGGCACCTGGTCTGCTCAAACAGAATAGGCTAGCAAAGACCGTGTTGCTCTTTTAGGGGTCTGCCTTAACACAGAAATCTAAAGCATTACTATATTCCAAGCAAACAGAAACTGTTAGGACAGAATTGGTTCTTCCTTCTTCCTGCTCCTTAGCAAAGGAGAAATCTAAAGCGTTCCTATATTCCCCCCAGAAGACAGAGGTAGCACAGAATTTGTCCTTCCTTCCTCCCGCTCTTTCACGGATTAATTCTTAGCAGAACAGCCATATCTCTATCTTGCTTCAATCTCCAATCACAAAAAGGTAAATGTTCCTGGTAAACAGAAAGAGCCAGAGAGGAATTGCTTGCACTGATTTCTGTTTGTGTGGTCTAGTAGTTCCTTCCCTATTCGGCATTATGCTGGACAGACTGTAAGTCTTCTGGTCAAACATCTCCCCTTAACTCCAAAGCTGAAAGTGCTAAGGGAGTCTTTCTTATTGCATCATTCTTTGCTTTGGCAGAGTACTTCCTGCCTCTTAAGACAGAGCCCTGTATCCCCTCGAAAGCATAAATCCAGAGGGGCACCTGGTCTGCTCAAACAGAATAGGCTAGCAAAGACCGTGTTGCTCTTTTAGGGGTCTGCCTTAACACAGAAATCTAAAGCATTACTATATTCCAAGCAAACAGAAACTGTTAGGACAGAATTGGTTCTTCCTTCTTCCTGCTCCTTAGCAAAGGAGAAATCTAAAGCGTTACTATATTCCTCCCCAGAAGACAGAGGTAGCACAGAATTTGTCCTTCCTTCCTCCCACTCTTTCACCGATTAGTTCTTACCAGAACAGCCATATCTCCATCTTGCTTTCAGTCTCCAATTCCAAAAAGGTTACTGTTCCTGGTAAACAGAAAGAGCTAGATAGGAATTGCTTGTGCTGATTTCTGTTTGTGTGGTCTAGTAGTTCCTTCCCTATTCGGCAGTACGCTGAACTGCCGCTACTTCTTACAGTCAAACATCTCCCCTTAACTCCAAAGCAGAAAGGTCTAAGGGAGTCTTTCTTATTGCATCATTCTTTGCTTTGGCAGAGTACTTCCTGCCTCTTCATGCAGAGCTCTGTTTGCCCTCGAAAGCATAAATCCAGAGGGGCACCAGGTCTGCTCAAACAGAATAGGCTAGCAAAGACCGTGTTGCTCTTTTAGGGGTCTGCCTTAACACAGAAATCTAAAGCATTACTATATTCCAAGCAAACAGAAACTGTTAGGACAGAATTGGTTCTTCCTTCTTCCTGCTCCTTAGCAAAGGAGAAATCTAAAGCGTTCCTATATTCCCCCCCAGAAGACAGAGGTAGCACAGAATTTGTCCTTCCTTCCTCCCGCTCTTTCACGGATTAATTCTTAGCAGAACAGCCATATCTCTATCTTGCTTCAATCTCCAGTCACAAAAAAAGAAAATGTTCCTGGTAAACAGAAAGAGCCAGAGAGGAATTGCTTGCACTGATTTCTGTTTGTGTGGTCTAGTAGTTCCTTCCCTATTCGGCAGTACGCTGAACTGCCGCTAAGTCTTACGGTCAAACATCTCCCCTTAACTCCAAAGCAGAAAGAGCTAAGGCAGTCTTTCTTATTGCATCATTCTTTGCTTTGGCAGAGTACTTCCTGCCTCTTAAGACAGAGCCCTGTATCCCCTCGAAACCATAAATCCAGAGGGGCACCTGGTCTGCTCAAACAGAATAGGCTAGCAAAGACCGTGTTGCTCTTTTAGGGGTCTGCCTTAACACAGAAATCTAAAGCATTACTATATTCCAAGCAAACAGAAACTGTTAGGACAGAATTGGTTCTTCCTTCTTCCTGCTCCTTAGCACAGGAGAAATCTAAAGCGTTACTATATTCTTCCCCAGAAGACAGAGGTAGCACAGAATTTGTCCTTCCTTCCTCCTGCTCTTTCACAGATTAATTCTTACCAGAACAGCCATATCTCTATCTTGCTTCAGTCTCAAACCACAAAAAAGTAAATGTTCCTGGTAAACAGAAAGAGATAGATAGGAATTGCTTGCGGTGATTTCTGTTTGTGTGGTCTAGTAGTTCCTTCCCTATTCGGCAGTACGCTGAACTGCCGCTAAGTCTTACGGTCAAACATCTCCCCTTAACTCCAAAGCTGAAAGTGCTAAGGGAGTCTTTCTTATTTAATCATTCTTTGCTTTGGCAGAGTACTTCCTGCCTCTTAAGACGGAGCACTGTATGCCCTCGAAACCATAAATCCAGAGGGGCACCAGGTCTGCTCAAACAGAATAGGCTAGCAAAGACCGTGTTGCTCTTTTAGGGGTCTGCCTTAACACAGAAATCTAAAGCATTACTATATTCCAAGCAAACAGAAACTGTTAGGACAGAATTGGTTCTTCCTTCTTCCTGCTCCTTAGCAAAGGAGAAATCTAAAGCGTTCCTATATTCCCCCCCAGAAGACAGAGGTAGCACAGAATTTGTCCTTCCTTCCTCCCGCTCTTTCACGGATTAATTCTTAGCAGAACAGCCATATCTCTATCTTGCTTCAATCTCCAGTCACAAAAAAAGAAAATGTTCCTGGTAAACAGAAAGAGCCAGAGAGGAATTGCTTGCACTGATTTCTGTTTGTGTGGTCTAGTAGTTCCTTCCCTATTCGGCAGTACGCTGAACTGCCGCTAAGTCTTACGGTCAAACATCTCCCCTTAACTCCAAAGCAGAAAGAGCTAAGGCAGTCTTTCTTATTTAATCATTCTTTGCTTTGGCAGAGTACTTCCTGCCCCTTCATGCAGAGCTCTGTATCCCGTCTAAACCATAAATCCAGCGGGGCACCTGGTCTCGCCAGACAGAATAGGCTAGCAAAGACCGTGTTGCTCTTTTAGGGGTCTGCCTTAACACAGAAATCTAAAGCATTACTATATTCCAAGCAAACAGAAACTGTTAGGACAGAATTGGTTCTTCCTTCTTCCTGCTCCTTAGCAAAGGAGAAATCTAAAGCGTTACTATATTCCTCCCCAGAAGACAGAGGTAGCACAGAATTTGTCCTTCCTTCCTCCTGCTCTTTCACCGATTAGTTCTTACCAGAACAGCCATATCTCCATCTTGCTTTCAGTCTCCAATTCCAAAAAGGTTACTGTTCCTGGTAAACAGAAAGAGCTAGATAGGAATTGCTTGTGCTGATTTCTGTTTGTGTGGTCTAGTAGTTCCTTCCCTATTCGGCAGTACGCTGAACTGCCGCTACTTCTTACAGTCAAACATCTCCCCTTAACTCCAAAGCAGAAAGAGCTAAGGGAGTCTTTCTTATTGCATCATTCTTTGCTTTGGCAGAGTACTTCCTGCCTCTTCATGCAGAGCTCTGTTTGCCCTCGAAAGCATAAATCCAGAGGGGCACCTGGTCTGCTCAAACAGAATAGGCTAGCAAAGACCGTGTTGCTCTTTTAGGGGTCTGCCTTAACACAGAAATCTAAAGCATTACTATATTCCAAGCAAACAGAAACTGTTAGGACAGAATTGGTTCTTCCTTCTTCCTGCTCCTTAGCAAAGGAGAAATCTAAAGCGTTCCTATATTCCCCCCCAGAAGACAGAGGTAGCACAGAATTTGTCCTTCCTTCCTCCCGCTCTTTCACGGATTAATTCTTAGCAGAACAGCCATATCTCTATCTTGCTTCAATCTCCAGTCACAAAAAAAGAAAATGTTCCTGGTAAACAGAAAGAGCCAGAGAGGAATTGCTTGCACTGATTTCTGTTTGTGTGGTCTAGTAGTTCCTTCCCTATTCGGCAGTACGCTGAACTGCCGCTAAGTCTTACGGTCAAACATCTCCCCTTAACTCCAAAGCAGAAAGAGCTAAGGCAGTCTTTCTTATTTAATCATTCTTTGCTTTGGCAGAGTACTTCCTGCCCCTTCATGCAGAGCTCTGTATCCCGTCTAAACCATAAATCCAGCGGGGCACCTGGTCTCGCCAGACAGAATAGGCTAGCAAAGACCGTGTTGCTCTTTTAGGGGTCTGCCTTAACACAGAAATCTAAAGCATTACTATATTCCAAGCAAACAGAAACTGTTAGGACAGAATTGGTTCTTCCATCTTCCTGCTCCTTAGCAAAGGAGAAATCTAAAGCGTTACTATATTCCTCCCCAGAAGACAGAGGTAGCACAGAATTTGTCCTTCCTTCCTCCCGCTCTTTCACCGATTAGTTCTTACCAGAACAGCCATATCTCCATCTTGCTTTCAGTCTCCAATTCCAAAAAGGTTACTGTTCCTGGTAAACAGAAAGAGCTAGATAGGAATTGCTTGTGCTGATTTCTGTTTGTGTGGTCTAGTAGTTCCTTCCCTATTCGGCAGTACGCTGAACTGCCGCTACTTCTTACAGTCAAACATCTCCCCTTAACTCCAAATCAGAAAGAGCTAAGGGAGTCTTTCTTATTGCATCATTCTTTGCTTTGGCAGAGTACTTCCTGCCTCTTAAGACAGAGCTCTGTATGCCCTCGAAACCATAAATCCAGGGGGGCACCTGGTCTGCTCAAACAGAATAGGCTAGCAAAGACCGTGTTGCTCTTTTAGGAGTCTGCCTTAACACAGAAATCTAAAGCATTACTATATTCCAAGCAAACAGAAACTGTTAGGACAGAATTGGTTCTTCCTTCTTCCTGCTCCTTAGCAAAGGAGAAATCTAAAGCGTTCCTATATTCCCCCCCAGAAGACAGAGGTAGCACAGAATTTGTCCTTCCTTCCTCCTGCTCTTTCACCAATTAGTTCTTACCAGAACAGCCATATCTCTATCTTGCTTCAATCTCCAATCACAAAAAGATAAATGTGCCTGGTAAAAAGAAAGAGCTAGAGATTAGTGCGATGCGCTGATTTCTGTTTGTGTGGTCTAGTAGTTCCTTCCCTATTTGGCAGTACGCTGAACTGCCGCTAAGTCTTATGGTCAAATGTCTCCCCTTGACTCCAAAGCAGAAAGAGCTAAGGCAGTCTTTCTTATTGCATCATTCTTTGCTTTGGCAGAGTACTTCCTGCCTCTTCATGCAGAGATCTGTATCCCGTCTAAGCCATAAATCCAGAGGGGCACCTGGTCTCGCCAGACAGAATAGGCTAGCAAGACCGTGTTGCTCTTTTAGGGGTCTGCCTTAACACAGAAATCTAAAGCATTACTATATTCCAAGCAAACAGAAACTGTTAGGACAGAATTGGTTCTTCCTTCTTCCTGCTCCTTAGCAAAGGAGAAATCTAAAGCGTTACTATATTCCTCCCCAGAAGACAGAGGTAGCACAGAATTTGTCCTTCCTTCCTCCCGCTCTTTCACCGATTAGTTCTTACCAGAACAGCCATATCTCTATCTTGCTTCAATCTCCAATCACAAAAAGGTAAATGTGCCTGGTAAAGAGAAAGAGGTAGAAAGGAATGTGTTGCGCTGATTTCTGTTTGTGTGGTCTAGTAGTTCCTTCCCTATTCGGCATTATGCTGGACAGACTGTAAGTCTTCTGGTCAAACATCTCCCCTTAACTCCAAAGCTGAAAGTGCTAAGGGAGTCTTTCTTATTGCATCATTCTTTGCTTTGGCAGAGTACTTCCTGCCTCTTAAGACAGAGCCCTGTATCCCCTCGAAACCATAAATCCAGAGGGGCACCTGGTCTGCTCAAACAGAATAGGCTAGCAAAGACCGTGTTGCTCTTTTAGGGGTCTGCCTTAACACAGAAATCTAAAGCATTACTATATTCCAAGCAAACAGAAACTGTTAGGACAGAATTGGTTCTTCCTTCTTCCTGCTCCTTAGCACAGGAGAAATCTAAAGCGTTACTATATTCTTCCCCAGAAGACAGAGGTAGCACAGAATTTGTCCTTCCTTCCTCCTGCTCTTTCACAGATTAATTCTTACCAGAACAGCCATATCTCTATCTTGCTTCAGTCTCAAACCACAAAAAAGTAAATGTTCCTGGTAAACAGAAAGAGATAGATAGGAATTGCTTGCGGTGATTTCTGTTTGTGTGGTCTAGTAGTTCCTTCCCTATTCGGCAGTACGCTGAACTGCCGCTAAGTCTTACGGTCAAACATCTCCCCTTAACTCCAAAGCTGAAAGTGCTAAGGGAGTCTTTCTTATTTAATCATTCTTTGCTTTGGCAGAGTACTTCCTGCCTCTTAAGACGGAGCACTGTATGCCCTCGAAACCATAAATCCAGAGGGGCACCAGGTCTGCTCAAACAGAATAGGCTAGCAAAGACCGTGTTGCTCTTTTAGGGGTCTGCCTTAACACAGAAATCTAAAGCATTACTATATTCCAAGCAAACAGAAACTGTTAGGACAGAATTGGTTCTTCCTTCTTCCTGCTCCTTAGCAAAGGAGAAATCTAAAGCGTTCCTATATTCCCCCCCAGAAGACAGAGGTAGCACAGAATTTGTCCTTCCTTCCTCCCGCTCTTTCACGGATTAATTCTTAGCAGAACAGCCATATCTCTATCTTGCTTCAATCTCCAGTCACAAAAAAAGAAAATGTTCCTGGTAAACAGAAAGAGCCAGAGAGGAATTGCTTGCACTGATTTCTGTTTGTGTGGTCTAGTAGTTCCTTCCCTATTCGGCAGTACGCTGAACTGCCGCTAAGTCTTACGGTCAAACATCTCCCCTTAACTCCAAAGCAGAAAGAGCTAAGGCAGTCTTTCTTATTTAATCATTCTTTGCTTTGGCAGAGTACTTCCTGCCCCTTCATGCAGAGCTCTGTATCCCGTCTAAACCATAAATCCAGCGGGGCACCTGGTCTCGCCAGACAGAATAGGCTAGCAAAGACCGTGTTGCTCTTTTAGGGGTCTGCCTTAACACAGAAATCTAAAGCATTACTATATTCCAAGCAAACAGAAACTGTTAGGACAGAATTGGTTCTTCCTTCTTCCTGCTCCTTAGCACAGGAGAAATCTAAAGCGTTACTATATTCTTCCCCAGAAGACAGAGGTAGCACAGAATTTGTCCTTCCTTCCTCCTGCTCTTTCACAGATTAATTCTTACCAGAACAGCCATATCTCTATCTTGCTTCAGTCTCAAACCACAAAAAAGTAAATGTTCCTGGTAAACAGAAAGAGATAGATAGGAATTGCTTGCGGTGATTTCTGTTTGTGTGGTCTAGTAGTTCCTTCCCTATTCGGCAGTACGCTGAACTGCCGCTAAGTCTTACGGTCAAACATCTCCCCTTAACTCCAAAGCTGAAAGTGCTAAGGGAGTCTTTCTTATTTAATCATTCTTTGCTTTGGCAGAGTACTTCCTGCCTCTTAAGACGGAGCACTGTATGCCCTCGAAACCATAAATCCAGAGGGGCACCAGGTCTGCTCAAACAGAATAGGCTAGCAAAGACCGTGTTGCTCTTTTAGGGGTCTGCCTTAACACAGAAATCTAAAGCATTACTATATTCCAAGCAAACAGAAACTGTTAGGACAGAATTGGTTCTTCCTTCTTCCTGCTCCTTAGCAAAGGAGAAATCTAAAGCGTTCCTATATTCCCCCCCAGAAGACAGAGGTAGCACAGAATTTGTCCTTCCTTCCTCCCGCTCTTTCACGGATTAATTCTTAGCAGAACAGCCATATCTCTATCTTGCTTCAATCTCCAGTCACAAAAAAAGAAAATGTTCCTGGTAAACAGAAAGAGCCAGAGAGGAATTGCTTGCACTGATTTCTGTTTGTGTGGTCTAGTAGTTCCTTCCCTATTCGGCAGTACGCTGAACTGCCGCTAAGTCTTACGGTCAAACATCTCCCCTTAACTCCAAAGCAGAAAGAGCTAAGGCAGTCTTTCTTATTTAATCATTCTTTGCTTTGGCAGAGTACTTCCTGCCCCTTCATGCAGAGCTCTGTATCCCGTCTAAACCATAAATCCAGCGGGGCACCTGGTCTCGCCAGACAGAATAGGCTAGCAAAGACCGTGTTGCTCTTTTAGGGGTCTGCCTTAACACAGAAATCTAAAGCATTACTATATTCCAAGCAAACAGAAACTGTTAGGACAGAATTGGTTCTTCCTTCTTCCTGCTCCTTAGCAAAGGAGAAATCTAAAGCGTTACTATATTCCTCCCCAGAAGACAGAGGTAGCACAGAATTTGTCCTTCCTTCCTCCTGCTCTTTCACAGATTAATTCTTACCAGAACAGCCATATCTCTATCTTGCTTCAGTCTCAAACCACAAAAAAGTAAATGTTCCTGGTAAACAGAAAGAGATAGATAGGAATTGCTTGCGGTGATTTCTGTTTGTGTGGTCTAGTAGTTCCTTCCCTATTCGGCAGTACGCTGAACTGCCGCTAAGTCTTACGGTCAAACATCTCCCCTTAACTCCAAAGCTGAAAGTGCTAAGGGAGTCTTTCTTATTTAATCATTCTTTGCTTTGGCAGAGTACTTCCTGCCTCTTAAGACGGAGCACTGTATGCCCTCGAAACCATAAATCCAGAGGGGCACCAGGTCTGCTCAAACAGAATAGGCTAGCAAAGACCGTGTTGCTCTTTTAGGGGTCTGCCTTAACACAGAAATCTAAAGCATTACTATATTCCAAGCAAACAGAAACTGTTAGGACAGAATTGGTTCTTCCTTCTTCCTGCTCCTTAGCAAAGGAGAAATCTAAAGCGTTCCTATATTCCCCCCCAGAAGACAGAGGTAGCACAGAATTTGTCCTTCCTTCCTCCCGCTCTTTCACGGATTAATTCTTAGCAGAACAGCCATATCTCTATCTTGCTTCAATCTCCAGTCACAAAAAAAGAAAATGTTCCTGGTAAACAGAAAGAGCCAGAGAGGAATTGCTTGCACTGATTTCTGTTTGTGTGGTCTAGTAGTTCCTTCCCTATTCGGCAGTACGCTGAACTGCCGCTAAGTCTTACGGTCAAACATCTCCCCTTAACTCCAAAGCAGAAAGAGCTAAGGCAGTCTTTCTTATTTAATCATTCTTTGCTTTGGCAGAGTACTTCCTGCCCCTTCATGCAGAGCTCTGTATCCCGTCTAAACCATAAATCCAGCGGGGCACCTGGTCTCGCCAGACAGAATAGGCTAGCAAAGACCGTGTTGCTCTTTTAGGGGTCTGCCTTAACACAGAAATCTAAAGCATTACTATATTCCAAGCAAACAGAAACTGTTAGGACAGAATTGGTTCTTCCTTCTTCCTGCTCCTTAGCAAAGGAGAAATCTAAAGCGTTACTATATTCCTCCCCAGAAGACAGAGGTAGCACAGAATTTGTCCTTCCTTCCTCCTGCTCTTTCACCGATTAGTTCTTACCAGAACAGCCATATCTCCATCTTGCTTTCAGTCTCCAATTCCAAAAAGGTTACTGTTCCTGGTAAACAGAAAGAGCTAGATAGGAATTGCTTGCGCTGATTTCTGTTTGTGTGGTCTAGTAGTTCCTTCCCTATTCGGCAGTACGCTGAACTGCCGCTAAGTCTTACGGTCAAACATCTCCCCTTAACTCCAAAGCAGAAAGAGCTAAGGGAGTCTTTCTTATTGCATCATTCTTTGCTTTGGCAGAGTACTTCCTGCCTCTTCATGCAGAGCTCTGTTTGCCCTCGAAAGCATAAATCCAGAGGGGCACCTGGTCTGCTCAAACAGAATAGGCTAGCAAAGACCGTGTTGCTCTTTTAGGGGTCTGCCTTAACACAGAAATCTAAAGCATTACTATATTCCAAGCAAACAGAAACTGTTAGGACAGAATTGGTTCTTCCTTCTTCCTGCTCCTTAGCAAAGGAGAAATCTAAAGCGTTCCTATATTCCCCCCCAGAAGACAGAGGTAGCACAGAATTTGTCCTTCCTTCCTCCCGCTCTTTCACGGATTAATTCTTAGCAGAACAGCCATATCTCTATCTTGCTTCAATCTCCAGTCACAAAAAAAGAAAATGTTCCTGGTAAACAGAAAGAGCCAGAGAGGAATTGCTTGCACTGATTTCTGTTTGTGTGGTCTAGTAGTTCCTTCCCTATTCGGCAGTACGCTGAACTGCCGCTAAGTCTTACGGTCAAACATCTCCCCTTAACTCCAAAGCAGAAAGAGCTAAGGCAGTCTTTCTTATTTAATCATTCTTTGCTTTGGCAGAGTACTTCCTGCCCCTTCATGCAGAGCTCTGTATCCCGTCTAAACCATAAATCCAGCGGGGCACCTGGTCTCGCCAGACAGAATAGGCTAGCAAAGACCGTGTTGCTCTTTTAGGGGTCTGCCTTAACACAGAAATCTAAAGCATTACTATATTCCAAGCAAACAGAAACTGTTAGGACAGAATTGGTTCTTCCATCTTCCTGCTCCTTAGCAAAGGAGAAATCTAAAGCGTTACTATATTCCTCCCCAGAAGACAGAGGTAGCACAGAATTTGTCCTTCCTTCCTCCCGCTCTTTCACCGATTAGTTCTTACCAGAACAGCCATATCTCCATCTTGCTTTCAGTCTCCAATTCCAAAAAGGTTACTGTTCCTGGTAAACAGAAAGAGCTAGATAGGAATTGCTTGTGCTGATTTCTGTTTGTGTGGTCTAGTAGTTCCTTCCCTATTCGGCAGTACGCTGAACTGCCGCTACTTCTTACAGTCAAACATCTCCCCTTAACTCCAAATCAGAAAGAGCTAAGGGAGTCTTTCTTATTGCATCATTCTTTGCTTTGGCAGAGTACTTCCTGCCTCTTAAGACAGAGCTCTGTATGCCCTCGAAACCATAAATCCAGGGGGGCACCTGGTCTGCTCAAACAGAATAGGCTAGCAAAGACCGTGTTGCTCTTTTAGGAGTCTGCCTTAACACAGAAATCTAAAGCATTACTATATTCCAAGCAAACAGAAACTGTTAGGACAGAATTGGTTCTTCCTTCTTCCTGCTCCTTAGCAAAGGAGAAATCTAAAGCGTTCCTATATTCCCCCCCAGAAGACAGAGGTAGCACAGAATTTGTCCTTCCTTCCTCCTGCTCTTTCACCAATTAGTTCTTACCAGAACAGCCATATCTCTATCTTGCTTCAATCTCCAATCACAAAAAGATAAATGTGCCTGGTAAAAAGAAAGAGCTAGAGATTAGTGCGATGCGCTGATTTCTGTTTGTGTGGTCTAGTAGTTCCTTCCCTATTTGGCAGTACGCTGAACTGCCGCTAAGTCTTATGGTCAAATGTCTCCCCTTGACTCCAAAGCAGAAAGAGCTAAGGCAGTCTTTCTTATTGCATCATTCTTTGCTTTGGCAGAGTACTTCCTGCCTCTTCATGCAGAGATCTGTATCCCGTCTAAGCCATAAATCCAGAGGGGCACCTGGTCTCGCCAGACAGAATAGGCTAGCAAGACCGTGTTGCTCTTTTAGGGGTCTGCCTTAACACAGAAATCTAAAGCATTACTATATTCCAAGCAAACAGAAACTGTTAGGACAGAATTGGTTCTTCCTTCTTCCTGCTCCTTAGCAAAGGAGAAATCTAAAGCGTTACTATATTCCTCCCCAGAAGACAGAGGTAGCACAGAATTTGTCCTTCCTTCCTCCCGCTCTTTCACCGATTAGTTCTTACCAGAACAGCCATATCTCTATCTTGCTTCAATCTCCAATCACAAAAAAGTAAATGTTCCTGGTAAACAGAAAGAGCTAGATAGGAATTGCTTGCGGTGATTTCTGTTTGTGTGGTCTAGTAGTTCCTTCCCTATTCGGCAGTACGCTGAACTGCCGCTAAGTCTTACGGTCAAACATCTCCCCTTAACTCCAAAGCTGAAAGTGCTAAGGGAGTCTTTCTTATTTAATCATTCTTTGCTTTGGCAGAGTACTTCCTGCCTCTTAAGACGGAGCACTGTATGCCCTCGAAACCATAAATCCAGAGGGGCACCAGGTCTGCTCAAAAAGAATAGGCTAGCAAAGACCGTGTTGCTCTTTTAGGGGTCTGCCTTAACACAGAAATCTAAAGCATTACTATATTCCAAGCAAACAGAAACTGTTAGGACAGAATTGGTTCTTCCTTCTTCCTGCTCCTTAGCAAAGGAGAAATCTAAAGCGTTCCTATATTCCCCCCCAGAAGACAGAGGTAGCACAGAATTTGTCCTTCCTTCCTCCCGCTCTTTCACGGATTAATTCTTAGCAGAACAGCCATATCTCTATCTTGTTTCAATCTCCAGTCACAAAAAAAGAAAATGTTCCTGGTAAACAGAAAGAGCCAGAGAGGAATTGCTTGCACTGATTTCTGTTTGTGTGGTCTAGTAGTTCCTTCCCTATTCGGCAGTACGCTGAACTGCCGCTAAGTCTTACGGTCAAACATCTCCCCTTAACTCCAAAGCAGAAAGAGCTAAGGCAGTCTTTCTTATTTAATCATTCTTTGCTTTGGCAGAGTACTTCCTGCCTCTTCATGCAGAGCTCTGTATCCCGTCTAAACCATAAATCCAGCGGGGCACCTGGTCTCGCCAGACAGAATAGGCTAGCAAAGACCGTGTTGCTCTTTTAGGGGTCTGCCTTAACACAGAAATCTAAAGCATTACTATATTCCAAGCAAACAGAAACTGTTAGGACAGAATTGGTTCTTCCTTCTTCCTGCTCCTTAGCAAAGGAGAAATCTAAAGCGTTACTATATTCCTCCCCAGAAGACAGAGGTAGCACAGAATTTGTCCTTCCTTCCTCCCACTCTTTCACCGATTAGTTCTTACCAGAACAGCCATATCTCCATCTTGCTTTCAATCTCCAATTCCAAAAAGGCTACTGTTCCTGGTAAACAGAAAGAGCCATAGAGGAATTGCTTGCGCTGATTTCTGTTTGTGTGGTCTAGTAGTTCCTTCCCTATTCGGCAGTACGCTGAATTGCCGCTAAGTCTTACGGTCAAACGTCTCCCCTTAACTCCAAAGCTGAAAGTGCTAAGGGAGTCTTTCTTATTTAATCATTCTTTGCTTTGGCAGCGTACTTCCTGCCTGTTAAGACGGAGCACTGTATGCCCTCGAAACCATAAATCCAGCGGGGCACCTGGTCTCGCCAGACAGAATAGGCTAGCAAAGACCGTGTTGCTCTTTTAGGAGTCTGCCTTAACACAGAAATCTAAAGCATTACTATATTCCAAGCAAACAGAAACTGTTAGGACAGAATTGGTTCTTCCTTCTTCCTGCTCCTTAGCAAAGGAGAAATCTAAAGCGTTCCTATATTCCCCCCCAGAAGACACAGGTAGCACAGAATTTCTCCTTCCTTCCTCCCACTCTTTCACGGATTAATTCTTAGCAGAACAGCCATATCTCTATCTTGCTTCAATCTCCAGTCACAAAAAGAGAAAATGTTCCTGGTAAACACAAAGAGCCAGAGAGGAATTGCTTGCACTGATTTCTGTTTGTGTGGTCTAGTAGTTCCTTCCCTATTCGGCAGTACGCTGAACTGCCGCTAAGCCTTACGGTCAAACATCTCCCCTTAACTCCAAAGCAGAAAGAGCTAAGGCAGTCTTTCTTATTTAATCATTCTTTGCTTTGGCAGAGTAGTTCATGCCTCTTAAGACAGAGCTCTGTATGCCCTCGAAACCATAAATCCAGAGGGGCACCTGGTCTGCTCAAACAGAATAGGCTAGCAAAGACCGTGTTGCTCTTTTAGGGGTCTGCCTTAACACAGAAATCTAAAGCATTACTATATTCCAAGCAAACAGAAACTGTTAGGACAGAATTGGTTCTTCCTTCTTCCTGCTCCTTAGCACAGGAGAAATCTAAAGCGTTCCTATGTTCTTCCCCAGAAGACAGAGGTAGCACAGAATTTGTCCTTCCTTCCTCCGGCTCTTTCACCGATTAGTTCTTACCAGAACAGCCATATCTCTATCTTGCTTCGATCTCCAATCACAAAAAGGTGACTGTTCCTGGTAAAGAGAAAGAGCTAGAGAGGAATGCGTTGCGCTGATTTCTGTTTGTGTGGTCTAGTAGTTCCTTCCCTATTCGGCAGTACGCTGAACTGCCGCTAAGTCTTCTGGTCAAACATCTCCCCTTGACTCCAAAGCAGAAAGAGCTAAGGGAGTCTTTCTTATTGAATCATTCTTTGCTTTGGCAGAGTACTTCCTGCCTCTTAAGACAGAGCACTGTATGCCCTCGAAACCATAAATCCAGAGGGGCACCAGGTCTGCTCAAACAGAATAGGCTAGCAAAGACCGTGTTGCTCTTTTAGGGGTCTGCCTTAACACAGAAATCTAAAGCATTACTATATTCCAAGCAAACAGAAACTGTTAGGACAGAATTGGTTCTTCCTTCTTCCTGCTCCTTAGCAAAGGAGAAATCTAAAGCGTTCCTATATTCCTCCCCAGAAGACAGGGGTAGCACAGAATTTGTCCTTTCTTCCTCCGGCTCTTTCACCAATTAGTTCTTACCAGAACAGCCATATCTCTATCTTGCTTTCAATCTCCAATTCCAAAAAGATTACTGTTCCTGGTAAACAGAAAGAGCCAGAGAGGAATTGCTTGCACTGATTTCCGTTTTTGTGGTCTAGTAGTTCCTCCCTATTCGGCATTAGGCTGGATAGACCGTAAATCTTATAGTCAAACATCTCCCCTTAACTCCAAAGCAGAAAGAGCTAAGGCAGTCTTTCTTATTTAATCATTCTTTGCTTTGGCAGAGTACTTCCTGCCTCTTAAGACAGAGCCCTGTATCCCCTCGAAAGCATAAATCCAGAGGGGCACCTGGTCTGCTCAAACAGAATAGGCTAGCAAAGACCGTGTTGCTCTTTTAGGGGTCTGCCTTAACACAGAAATCTAAAGCATTACTATATTCCAAGCAAACAGAAACTGTTAGGACAGAATTGGTTCTTCCTTCTTCCTGCTGCTTCGCACAGGAGAAATCTAAAGCGTTCCTATATTCCCCCCTCAGAAGACAGAGGTAGCACGGAATTTGTCCTTCCTTCCTCCTGCTCTTTCACAGATTAATTCTTAGCAGAACAGCCATATCTCTATCTTGCTTCAATCTCCAACCACAAAAAGGTTACTATTCCTGGTAAACAGAAAGAGCTAGATAGAAATTGCTTGTGCTGATTTCTGTTTGTGTGGTATAGTAGTTCCTTCCCTATTCGGCAGTACGCTGAACTGCCGCTACTTCTTACAGTCAAACATCTCCCCTTAACTCCAAAGCAGAAAGAGCTAAGGGAGTCTTTCTTATTGCATCATTCTTTGCTTTGGCAGAGTACTTCCTGCCTCTTCATGCAGAGCTCTGTTTGCCCTCGAAACCATGAATCCAGACGGGCACCTGGTCTCGCCAGACAGAATAGGCTGGCAAAGACCGTGTTGCTCTTTTAGGAGTCTGCCTTAACACAGAAATCTAAAGCATTACTATATTCCAAGCAAACAGAAACTGTTAGGACAGAATTGGTTCTTCCTTCTTCCTGCTCCTTAGCACAGGAGAAATCTAAAGCGTTCCTATATTCCCCCCCAGAAGACAGAGGTAGCACAGAATTTGTCCTTCCTTCCTCCTGCTCTTTCACCGATTAGTTCTTACCAGAACAGCCATATCTCTATCTTGCTTCAATCTCCAGTCACAAAAAGGTAAATGTGCCTGGTAAACAGAAAGAGCTAGATAGGAATTGCTTGCACTGATTTCTGTCTGTGTGGTCTAGTAGTTCCTTCCCTATTCGGCAGTACGCTGAACTGCCGCTAAGTCTTACGGTCAAACATCTCCCCTTAACTCCAAAGCAGAAAGAGCTAAGGCAGTCTTTCTTATTGCATCATTCTTTGCTTTGGCAGAGTAGTTCATGCCTCTTCATGCAGAGCTCTGTCTGCCCTCGAAACCATAAATCCAGAGGGGCACCTGGTCTGCTCAAACAGAATAGGCTAGCAAAGACCGTGTTGCTCTTTTAGGGGTCTGCCTTAACTCAGAAATCTAAAGCATTACTATATTCCAAGCAAACAGAAACTGTTAGGATAGCTCTTTCCGCTGTGGAGGAAAAGGGAGAGGTTTGTTTCTAAGCTTTGCAAGCGGTCCCGCGCTCTGCCGAAAAGGGAACGAACTGCTAGAGCACAGCGAGAGAAAACAGCGTAAGCAATTCCTTCCTAGCTCTTTCTGTTGCCGAGGAACTGTGGCACTCTTGGAACTGGAGATTGCAAGCAACACAGCGATCCGGCTGCTCTGGCACGCAGTGCTCTGCAAAGGCGCAGCAAGAAGGGACAAGAAATTCTCTCCTAACTCCTTCTGTTTGGTCGCATTACAGTGCTGCTTTAGATGTCCGTGTTCGGGCAGACGCTTCAACGAGCCGCGCATTCGAGCCTCTCCGAGCCTGTTAGCACAGAGAAGGTGACCCTGTGGATTTCGACTTTCCCGGGGATACAGAGCTCTGTCTTAAGAGGCATGCAGTGCTCTGCCAAAACAAACAAGGTTTCGCTAAGAAATTCCCTCGTAGCTCTTTCCCTTTTGGAGGAAAAGGGAGAGGTTTGTTTCTAAGCTTTGCAAGCGGTCCCGCGCTCTGCCGAAAAGGGAACGAACTGCGAGAGCACAGCGAGAGAAAACAGCGTAAGCAATTCCTTCCTAGCTCTTTCTGTTGCCGAGGAACTGTGGCACTGTTGGAACTGGAGATTGCAAGCAACACAGCGATCCGGCTGCTCTGGCACGCAGTGCTCTGCAAAGGCGCAGCAAGAAGGGACAAGAAATTCTCTCCTAACTCTTTCTGTTTGGTCGCATTACAGTGCTGCTTCAGATGTCCGTGTTCGGGCAGACGCTTCAACGAGCCGCGCGTTCGAGCCTCTCCGAGCCTGTTAGCACAGAGAAGGTGACCCTGTGGATTTCGACTTTCCCGGGGATCCAGAGCTCTGTCTTAAGAGGCATGCAGTGCTCTGCCAAAACAAACAAGGTTTCGCTAAGAAATTCCCTCGTAGCTCTTTCCCTTTTGGAGGAAAAGGGAGAGCTTTGTTTCTAAGCTTTGCAAGCGGTCCCGCGCTCTGCCGAAAAGGGAACGAACTGCTAGAGCACAGCGAGAGAAAACAGCGTAAGCAATTCCTTCCTAGCTCTTTCTGTTGCCGAGGAACTGTGGCACTGTTGGAACTGGAGATTGCAAGCAACACAGCGATCCGGCTGCTCTGGCACGCAGTGCTCTGCAAAGGCGCAGCAAGAAGGGACAAGAAATTCTCTCCTAACTCTTTCTGTTTGGTGGCATTACAGTGCTGCTTCAGATGTCCGTGTTCGGGCAGACGCTTCAACGAGCCGCGCATTCGAGCCTCTCCGAGCCTGTTAGCACAGAGAAGGTGACCCTGTGGATTTCGACTTTCCCGGGGATCCAGAGCTCTGTCTTAAGAGGCATGCAGTGCTCTGCCAAAACAAACAAGGTTTCGCTAAGAAATTCCCTCGTAGCTCTTTCCCTTTTGGAGGAAAAGGGAGAGCTTTGTTTCTAAGCTTTGCAAGCGGTCCCGCGCTCTGCCGAAAAGGGAACGAACTGCGAGAGCACAGCGAGAGAAAACAGCGTAAGCAATTCCTTCCTAGCTCTTTCTGTTGCCGAGGAACTGTGGCACTGTTGGAACTGGAGATTGCAGGCAACACAGCGATCCGGCTGCTCTGGCACGCAGTGCTCTGCAAAGGCGCAGCAAGAAGGGACAAGAAATTCTCTCCTAACTCTTTCTGTTTGGTCGCATTACAGTGCTGCTTCAGATGGCCGTGTTCGGGCAGACGCTTCAACGAGCCGCGCATTCGAGCCTCTCCGAGCCTGTTAGCACAGAGAAGGTGACCCTGTGGATTTCGACTTTCCCGGGGATCCAGAGCTCTGTCTTAAGAGGCATGCAGTGCTCTGCCAAAACAAACAAGGTTTCGCTAAGAAATTCCCTCGTAGCTCTTTCCCTTTTGGAGGAAAAGGGAGAGGTTTGTTTCTAAGCTTTGCAAGCGGTCCCGCGCTCTGCCGAAAAGGGAACGAACTGCGAGAGCACAGCGAGAGAAAACAGCGTAAGCAATTCCTTCCTAGCTCTTTCTGTTGCCGAGGAACTGTGGCACTGTTGGAACTGGAGATTGCAAGCAACACAGCGATCCGGCTGCTCTGGCACACAGTGCTCTGCAAAGGCGCAGCAAGAAGGGACAAGAAATTCTCTCCTAACTCTTTCTGTTTGGTCGCATTACAGTGCTGCTTCAGATGTCCGTGTTCGGGCAGACGCTTCAACGAGCCGCGCATTCCAGCCTCTCCGAGCCTGTTAGCACAGAGAAGGTGACCCTGTGGATTTCGACTTTCCCGGGGATACAGAGCTCTGTCTTAAGAGGCATGCAGTGCTCTGCCAAAACAAACAAGGTTTCGCTAAGAAATTCCCTCGTAGCTCTTTCCCTTTTGGAGGAAAAGGGAGAGCTTTGTTTCTAAGCTTTGCAAGCGGTCCCGCGCTCTGCCGAAAAGGGAACGAACTGCGAGAGCACAGCGAGAGAAAACAGCGTAAGCAATTCCTTCCTAGCTCTTTCTGTTGCCGAGGAACTGTGGCACTGTTGGAACTGGAGATTGCAAGCAACACAGCGATCCGGCTGCTCTGGCACGCAGTGCTCTGCAAAGGCGCAGCAAGAAGGAACAAGAAATTCTCTCCTAACTCTTTCTGTTTGGTCGCATTACAGTGCTGCTTCAGATGTCCGTGTTCGGGCAGACGCTTCAATGAGCCGCGCGTTCGAGCCTCTCCGAGCCTGTTAGCACAGAGAAGGTGACCCTGTGGATTTCGACTTTCCCGGGGATACAGAGCTCTGTCTTAAGAGGCATGCAGTGCTCTGCCAAAACAAACAAGGTTTCGCTAAGAAATTCCCTCGTAGCTCTTTCCCTTTTGGAGGAAAAGGGAGAGGTTTGTTTCTAAGCTTTGCAAGCGGTCCCGCGCTCTGCCGAAAAGGGAACGAACTGCTAGAGCACAGCGAGAGAAAACAGCGTAAGCAATTCCTTCCTAGCTCTTTCTGTTGCCGAGGAACTGTGGCACTGTTGGAACTGGAGATTGCAAGCAACACAGCGATCCGGCTGCTCTGGCACGCAGTGCTCTGCAAAGGCGCAGCAAGAAGGGACAAGAAATTCTCTCCTAACTCTTTCTGTTTGGTCGCATTACAGTGCTGCTTCAGATGGCCGTGTTCGGGCAGACGCTTCAACGAGCCGCGCATTCGAGCCTCTCCGAGCCTGTTAGCACAGAGAAGGTGACCCTGTGGATTTCGACTTTCCCGGGGATACAGAGCTCTGTCTTAAGAGGCATGCAGTGCTCTGCCAAAACAAACAAGGTTTCGCTAAGAAATTCCCTCGTAGCTCTTTCCCTTTTGGAGGAAAAGGGAGAGGTTTGTTTCTAAGCTTTGCAAGCGGTCCCGCGCTCTGCCGAAAAGGGAACGAACTGCTAGAGCACAGCGAGAGAAAACAGCGTAAGCAATTCCTTCCTAGCTCTTTCTGTTGCCGAGGAACTGTGGCACTGTTGGAACTGGAGATTGCAAGCAACACAGCGATCCGGCTGCTCTGGCACGCAGTGCTCTGCAAAGGCGCAGCAAGAAGGGACAAGAAATTCTCTCCTAACTCTTTCTGTTTGGTGGCATTACAGTGCTGCTTCAGATGTCCGTGTTCGGGCAGACGCTTCAACGAGCCGCGCATTCGAGCCTCTCCGAGCCTGTTAGCACAGAGAAGGTGACCCTGTGGATTTCGACTTTCCCGGGGATCCAGAGCTCTGTCTTAAGAGGCATGCAGTGCTCTGCCAAAACAAACAAGGTTTCGCTAAGAAATTCCCTCGTAGCTCTTTCCCTTTTGGAGGAAAAGGGAGAGCTTTGTTTCTAAGCTTTGCAAGCGGTCCCGCGCTCTGCCGAAAAGGGAACGAACTGCGAGAGCACAGCGAGAGAAAACAGCGTAAGCAATTCCTTCCTAGCTCTTTCTGTTGCCGAGGAACTGTGGCACTGTTGGAACTGGAGATTGCAAGCAACACAGCGATCCGGCTGCTCTGGCACGCAGTGCTCTGCAAAGGCGCAGCAAGAAGGGACAAGAAATTCTCTCCTAACTCTTTCTGTTTGGTGGCATTACAGTGCTGCTTCAGATGTCCGTGTTCGGGCAGACGCTTCAACGAGCCGCGCATTCGAGCCTCTCCGAGCCTGTTAGCACAGAGAAGGTGACCCTGTGGATTTCGACTTTCCCGGGGATACAGAGCTCTGTCTTAAGAGGCATGCAGTGCTCTGCCAAAACAAACAAGGTTTCGCTAAGAAATTCCCTCGTAGCTCTTTCCCTTTTGGAGGAAAAGGGAGAGCTTTGTTTCTAAGCTTTGCAAGCGGTCCCGCGCTCTGCCGAAAAGGGAACGAACTGCGAGAGCACAGCGAGAGAAAACAGCGTAAGCAATTCCTTCCTAGCTCTTTCTGTTGCCGAGGAACTGTGGCACTGTTGGAACTGGAGATTGCAAGCAACACAGCGATCCGGCTGCTCTGGCACGCAGTGCTCTGCAAAGGCGCAGCAAGAAGGGACAAGAAATTCTCTCCTAACTCTTTCTGTTTGGTCGCATTACAGTGCTGCTTCAGATGTCCGTGTTCGGGCAGACGCTTCAATGAGCCGCGCGTTCGAGCCTCTCCGAGCCTGTTAGCACAGAGAAGGTGACCCTGTGGATTTCGACTTTCCTGGGGATACAGAGCTCTGTCTTAAGAGGCATGCAGTGCTCTGCCAAAACAAACAAGGTTTCGCTAAGAAATTCCCTCGTAGCTCTTTCCCTTTTGGAGGAAAAGGGAGAGGTTTGTTTCTAAGCTTTGCAAGCGGTCCCGCGCTCTGCCGAAAAGGGAACGAACTGCTAGAGCACAGCGAGAGAAAACAGCGTAAGCAATTCCTTCCTAGCTCTTTCTGTTGCCGAGGAACTGTGGCACTGTTGGAACTGGAGATTGCAAGCAACACAGCGATCCGGCTGCTCTGGCACGCAGTGCTCTGCAAAGGCGCAGCAAGAAGGGACAAGAAATTCTCTCCTAACTCTTTCTGTTTGGTGGCATTACAGTGCTGCTTCAGATGTCCGTGTTCGGGCAGATGCTTCAACGAGCCGCGCATTCGAGCCTCTCCGAGCCTGTTAGCACAGAGAAGGTGACCCTGTGGATTTCGACTTTCCCGGGGATCCAGAGCTCTGTCTTAAGAGGCATGCAGTGCTCTGCCAAAACAAACAAGGTTTCGCTAAGAAATTCCCTCGTAGCTCTTTCCCTTTTGGAGGAAAAGGGAGAGGTTTGTTTCTAAGCTTTGCAAGCGGTCCCGCGCTCTGCCGAAAAGGGAACGAACTGCGAGAGCACAGCGAGAGAAAACAGCGTAAGCAATTCCTTCCTAGCTCTTTCTGTTGCCGAGGAACTGTGGCACTGTTGGAACTGGAGATTGCAAGCAACACAGCGATCCGGCTGCTCTGGCACGCAGTGCTCTGCAAAGGCGCAGCAAGAAGGGACAAGAAATTCTCTCCTAACTCTTTCTGTTTGGTCGCATTACAGTGCTGCTTCAGATGTCCGTGTTCGGGCAGACGCTTCAACGAGCCGCGCATTCCAGCCTCTCCGAGCCTGTTAGCACAGAGAAGGTGACCCTGTGGATTTCGACTTTCCCGGGGATACAGAGCTCTGTCTTAAGAGGCATGCAGTGCTCTGCCAAAACAAACAAGGTTTCGCTAAGAAATTCCCTCGTAGCTCTTTCCCTTTTGGAGGAAAAGGGAGAGGTTTGTTTCTAAGCTTTGCAAGCGGTCCCGCGCTCTGCCGAAAAGGGAACGAACTGCTAGAGCACAGCGAGAGAAAACAGCGTAAGCAATTCCTTCCTAGCTCTTTCTGTTGCCGAGGAACTGTGGCACTGTTGGAACTGGAGATTGCAAGCAACACAGCGATCCGGCTGCTCTGGCACGCAGTGCTCTGCAAAGGCGCAGCAAGAAGGGACAAGAAATTCTCTCCTAACTCTTTCTGTTTGGTCGCATTACAGTGCTGCTTCAGATGGCCGTGTTCGGGCAGACGCTTCAACGAGCCGCGCATTCGAGCCTCTCCGAGCCTGTTAGCACAGAGAAGGTGACCCTGTGGATTTCGACTTTCCCGGGGATACAGAGCTCTGTCTTAAGAGGCATGCAGTGCTCTGCCAAAACAAACAAGGTTTCGCTAAGAAATTCCCTCGTAGCTCTTTCCCTTTTGGAGGAAAAGGGAGAGGTTTGTTTCTAAGCTTTGCAAGCGGTCCCGCGCTCTGCCGAAAAGGGAACGAACTGCGAGAGCACAGCGAGAGAAAACAGCGTAAGCAATTCCTTCCTAGCTCTTTCTGTTGCCGAGGAACTGTGGCACTGTTGGAACTGGAGATTGCAAGCAACACAGCGACCCGGCTGCTCTGGCACGCAGTGCTCTGCAAAGGCGCAGCAAGAAGGGACAAGAAATTCTCTCCTAACTCTTTCTGTTTGGTCGCATTAGAGTGCTGCTTCAGATGTCCGTGTTCGGGCAGACGCTTCAACGAGCCGCGCATTCCAGCCTCTCCGAGCCTGTTAGCACAGAGAAGGTGACCCTGTGGATTTCGACTTTCCCGGGGATACAGAGCTCTGTCTTAAGAGGCATGCAGTGCTCTGCCAAAACAAACAAGGTTTCGCTAAGAAATTCCCTCGTAGCTCTTTCCCTTTTGGAGGAAAAGGGAGAGGTTTGTTTCTAAGCTTTGCAAGCGGTCCCGCGCTCTGCCGAAAAGGGAACGAACTGCGAGAGCACAGCGAGAGAAAACAGCGTAAGCAATTCCTTCCTAGCTCTTTCTGTTGCCGAGGAACTGTGGCACTGTTGGAACTGGAGATTGCAAGCAACACAGCGATCCGGCTGCTCTGGCACGCAGTGCTCTGCAAAGGCGCAGCAAGAAGGGACAAGAAATTCTCTCCTAACTCTTTCTGTTTGGTCGCATTACAGTGCTGCTTCAGATGTCCGTGTTCGGGCAGACGCTTCAACGAGCCGCGCATTCCAGCCTCTCCGAGCCTGTTAGCACAGAGAAGGTGACCCTGTGGATTTCGACTTTCCCGGGGATCCAGAGCTCTGTCTTAAGAGGCATGCAGTGCTCTGCCAAAACAAACAAGGTTTCGCTAAGAAATTCCCTCGTAGCTCTTTCCCTTTTGGAGGAAAAGGGAGAGGTTTGTTTCTAAGCTTTGCAAGCGGTCCCGCGCTCTGCCGAAAAGGGAACGAACTGCTAGAGCACAGCGAGAGAAAACAGCGTAAGCAATTCCTTCCTAGCTCTTTCTGTTGCCGAGGAACTGTGGCACTGTTGGAACTGGAGATTGCAAGCAACACAGCGATCCGGCTGCTCTGGCACGCAGTGCTCTGCAAAGGCGCAGCAAGAAGGGACAAGAAATTCTCTCCTAACTCTTTCTGTTTGGTCGCATTACAGTGCTGCTTCAGATGGCCGTGTTCGGGCAGACGCTTCAACGAGCCGCGCATTCGAGCCTCTCCGAGCCTGTTAGCACAGAGAAGGTGACCCTGTGGATTTCGACTTTCCCGGGGATCCAGAGCTCTGTCTTAAGAGGCATGCAGTGCTCTGCCAAAACAAACAAGGTTTCGCTAAGAAATTCCCTCGTAGCTCTTTCCCTTTTGGAGGAAAAGGGAGAGGTTTGTTTCTAAGCTTTGCAAGCGGTCCCGCGCTCTGCCGAAAAGGGAACGAACTGCGAGAGCACAGCGAGAGAAAACAGCGTAAGCAATTCCTTCCTAGCTCTTTCTGTTGCCGAGGAACTGTGGCACTGTTGGAACTGGAGATTGCAAGCAACACAGCGACCCGGCTGCTCTGGCACGCAGTGCTCTGCAAAGGCGCAGCAAGAAGGGACAAGAAATTCTCTCCTAACTCTTTCTGTTTGGTCGCATTACAGTGCTGCTTCAGATGTCCGTGTTCGGGCAGACGCTTCAACGAGCCGCGCATTCCAGCCTCTCCGAGCCTGTTAGCACAGAGAAGGTGACCCTGTGGATTTCGACTTTCCCGGGGATACAGAGCTCTGTCTTAAGAGGCATGCAGTGCTCTGCCAAAACAAACAAGGTTTCGCTAAGAAATTCCCTCGTAGCTCTTTCCCTTTTGGAGGAAAAGGGAGAGGTTTGTTTCTAAGCTTTGCAAGCGGTCCCGCGCTCTGCCGAAAAGGGAACGAACTGCGAGAGCACAGCGAGAGAAAACAGCGTAAGCAATTCCTTCCTAGCTCTTTCTGTTGCCGAGGAACTGTGGCACTGTTGGAACTGGAGATTGCAAGCAACACAGCGATCCGGCTGCTCTGGCACGCAGTGCTCTGCAAAGGCGCAGCAAGAAGGGACAAGAAATTCTCTCCTAACTCTTTCTGTTTGGTCGCATTACAGTGCTGCTTCAGATGGCCGTGTTCGGGCAGACGCTTCAACGAGCCGCGCATTCGAGCCTCTCCGAGCCTGTTAGCACAGAGAAGGTGACCCTGTGGATTTCGACTTTCCCGGGGATCCAGAGCTCTGTCTTAAGAGGCATGCAGTGCTCTGCCAAAACAAACAAGGTTTCGCTAAGAAATTCCCTCGTAGCTCTTTCCCTTTTGGAGGAAAAGGGAGAGGTTTGTTTCTAAGCTTTGCAAGCGGTCCCGCGCTCTGCCGAAAAGGGAACGAACTGCGAGAGCACAGCGAGAGAAAACAGCGTAAGCAATTCCTTCCTAGCTCTTTCTGTTGCCGAGGAACTGTGGCACTGTTGGAACTGGAGATTGCAAGCAACACAGCGATCCGGCTGCTCTGGCACGCAGTGCTCTGCAAAGGCGCAGCAAGAAGGGACAAGAAATTCTCTCCTAACTCTTTCTGTTTGGTCTCATTACAGTGCTGCTTCAGATGTCCGTGTTCGGGCAGACGCTTCAACGAGCCGCGCATTCCAGCCTCTCCGAGCCTGTTAGCACAGAGAAGGTGACCCTGTGGATTTCGACTTTCCCGGGGATACAGAGCTCTGTCTTAAGAGGCATGCAGTGCTCT
Source organism: Rhynochetos jubatus (assembly GCA_027574665.1). NCBI lineage: Eukaryota > Metazoa > Chordata > Aves > Eurypygiformes > Rhynochetidae > Rhynochetos > Rhynochetos jubatus. Next base: position 582,923 of record CM050672.1, on the reverse strand, counting down.
GCCAAAACAAACAAGGTTTCGCTAAGAAATTCCCTCGTAGCTCTTTCCCTTTTGGAGGAAAAGGGAGAGGTTTGTTTCTAAGCTTTGCAAGCGGTCCCGCGCTCTGCCGAAAAGGGAACGAACTGCTAGAGCACAGCGAGAGAAAACAGCGTAAGCAATTCCTTCCTAGCTCTTTCTGTTGCCGAGGAACTGTGGCACTGTTGGAACTGGAGATTGCAAGCAACACAGCGATCCGGCTGCTCTGGCACGCAGTGCTCTGCAAAGGCGCAGCAAGAAGGGACAAGAAATTCTCTCCTAACTCTTTCTGTTTGGTGGCATTACAGTGCTGCTTCAGATGTCCGTGTTCGGGCAGACGCTTCAACGAGCCGCGCATTCGAGCCTCTCCGAGCCTGTTAGCACAGAGAAGGTGACCCTGTGGATTTCGACTTTCCCGGGGATACAGAGCTCTGTCTTAAGAGGCATGCAGTGCTCTGCCAAAACAAACAAGGTTTCGCTAAGAAATTCCCTCGTAGCTCTTTCCCTTTTGGAGGAAAAGGGAGAGGTTTGTTTCTAAGCTTTGCAAGCGGTCCCGCGCTCTGCCGAAAAGGGAACGAACTGCGAGAGCACAGCGAGAGAAAACAGCGTAAGCAATTCCTTCCTAGCTCTTTCTGTTGCCGAGGAACTGTGGCACTGTTGGAACTGGAGATTGCAAGCAACACAGCGACCCGGCTGCTCTGGCACGCAGTGCTCTGCAAAGGCGCAGCAAGAAGGGACAAGAAATTCTCTCCTAACTCTTTCTGTTTGGTCGCATTACAGTGCTGCTTCAGATGTCCGTGTTCGGGCAGACGCTTCAACGAGCCGCGCATTCCAGCCTCTCCGAGCCTGTTAGCACAGAGAAGGTGACCCTGTGGATTTCGACTTTCCCGGGGATACAGAGCTCTGTCTTAAGAGGCATGCAGTGCTCTGCCAAAACAAACAAGGTTTCGCTAAGAAATTCCCTCGTAGCTCTTTCCCTTTTGGAGGAAAAGGGAGAGCTTTGTTTCTAAGCTTTGCAAGCGGTCCCGCGCTCTGCCGAAAAGGGAACGAACTGCTAGAGCACAGCGAGAGAAAACAGCGTAAGCAATTCCTTCCTAGCTCTTTCTGTTGCCGAGGAACTGTGGCACTGTTGGAACTGGAGATTGCAAGCAACACAGCGATCCGGCTGCTCTGGCACGCAGTGCTCTGCAAAGGCGCAGCAAGAAGGGACAAGAAATTCTCTCCTAACTCTTTCTGTTTGGTCGCATTACAGTGCTGCTTCAGATGGCCGTGTTCGGGCAGACGCTTCAACGAGCCGCGCATTCCAGCCTCTCCGAGCCTGTTAGCACAGAGAAGGTGACCCTGTGGATTTCGACTTTCCCGGGGATCCAGAGCTCTGTCTTAAGAGGCATGCAGTGCTCTGCCAAAACAAACAAGGTTTCGCTAAGAAATTCCCTCGTAGCTCTTTCCCTTTTGGAGGAAAAGGGAGAGGTTTGTTTCTAAGCTTTGCAAGCGGTCCCGCGCTCTGCCGAAAAGGGAACGAACTGCGAGAGCACAGCGAGAGAAAACAGCGTAAGCAATTCCTTCCTAGCTCTTTCTGTTGCCGAGGAACTGTGGCACTGTTGGAACTGGAGATTGCAAGCAACACAGCGACCCGGCTGCTCTGGCACGCAGTGCTCTGCAAAGGCGCAGCAAGAAGGGACAAGAAATTCTCTCCTAACTCTTTCTGTTTGGTCGCATTACAGTGCTGCTTCAGATGTCCGTGTTCGGGCAGACGCTTCAACGAGCCGCGCATTCCAGCCTCTCCGAGCCTGTTAGCACAGAGAAGGTGACCCTGTGGATTTCGACTTTCCCGGGGATACAGAGCTCTGTCTTAAGAGGCATGCAGTGCTCTGCCAAAACAAACAAGGTTTCGCTAAGAAATTCCCTCGTAGCTCTTTCCCTTTTGGAGGAAAAGGGAGAGGTTTGTTTCTAAGCTTTGCAAGCGGTCCCGCGCTCTGCCGAAAAGGGAACGAACTGCGAGAGCACAGCGAGAGAAAACAGCGTAAGCAATTCCTTCCTAGCTCTTTCTGTTGCCGAGGAACTGTGGCACTGTTGGAACTGGAGATTGCAAGCAACACAGCGATCCGGCTGCTCTGGCACGCAGTGCTCTGCAAAGGCGCAGCAAGAAGGGACAAGAAATTCTCTCCTAACTCTTTCTGTTTGGTCGCATTACAGTGCTGCTTCAGATGTCCGTGTTCGGGCAGACGCTTCAATGAGCCGCGCGTTCGAGCCTCTCCGAGCCTGTTAGCACAGAGAAGGTGACCCTGTGGATTTCGACTTTCCCGGGGATCCAGAGCTCTGTCTTAAGAGGCATGCAGTGCTCTGCCAAAACAAACAAGGTTTCGCTAAGAAATTCCCTCGTAGCTCTTTCCCTTTTGGAGGAAAAGGGAGAGCTTTGTTTCTAAGCTTTGCAAGCGGTCCCGCGCTCTGCCGAAAAGGGAACGAACTGCTAGAGCACAGCGAGAGAAAACAGCGTAAGCAATTCCTTCCTAGCTCTTTCTGTTGCCGAGGAACTGTGGCACTGTTGGAACTGGAGATTGCAAGCAACACAGCGATCCGGCTGCTCTGGCACGCAGTGCTCTGCAAAGGCGCAGCAAGAAGGGACAAGAAATTCTCTCCTAACTCTTTCTGTTTGGTCGCATTACAGTGCTGCTTCAGATGGCCGTGTTCGGGCAGACGCTTCAACGAGCCGCGCATTCCAGCCTCTCCGAGCCTGTTAGCACAGAGAAGGTGACCCTGTGGATTTCGACTTTCCCGGGGATACAGAGCTCTGTCTTAAGAGGCATGCAGTGCTCTGCCAAAACAAACAAGGTTTCGCTAAGAAATTCCCTCGTAGCTCTTTCCCTTTTGGAGGAAAAGGGAGAGGTTTGTTTCTAAGCTTTGCAAGCGGTCCCGCGCTCTGCCGAAAAGGGAACGAACTGCTAGAGCACAGCGAGAGAAAACAGCGTAAGCAATTCCTTCCTAGCTCTTTCTGTTGCCGAGGAACTGTGGCACTGTTGGAACTGGAGATTGCAAGCAACACAGCGATCCGGCTGCTCTGGCACGCAGTGCTCTGCAAAGGCGCAGCAAGAAGGGACAAGAAATTCTCTCCTAACTCTTTCTGTTTGGTCGCATTACAGTGCTGCTTCAGATGGCCGTGTTCGGGCAGACGCTTCAACGAGCCGCGCATTCGAGCCTCTCCGAGCCTGTTAGCACAGAGAAGGTGACCCTGTGGATTTCGACTTTCCCGGGGATCCAGAGCTCTGTCTTAAGAGGCATGCAGTGCTCTGCCAAAACAAACAAGGTTTCGCTAAGAAATTCCCTCGTAGCTCTTTCCCTTTTGGAGGAAAAGGGAGAGGTTTGTTTCTAAGCTTTGCAAGCGGTCCCGCGCTCTGCCGAAAAGGGAACGAACTGCGAGAGCACAGCGAGAGAAAACAGCGTAAGCAATTCCTTCCTAGCTCTTTCTGTTGCCGAGGAACTGTGGCACTGTTGGAACTGGAGATTGCAAGCAACACAGCGACCCGGCTGCTCTGGCACGCAGTGCTCTGCAAAGGCGCAGCAAGAAGGGACAAGAAATTCTCTCCTAACTCTTTCTGTTTGGTCGCATTACAGTGCTGCTTCAGATGTCCGTGTTCGGGCAGACGCTTCAACGAGCCGCGCATTCCAGCCTCTCCGAGCCTGTTAGCACAGAGAAGGTGACCCTGTGGATTTCGACTTTCCCGGGGATACAGAGCTCTGTCTTAAGAGGCATGCAGTGCTCTGCCAAAACAAACAAGGTTTCGCTAAGAAATTCCCTCGTAGCTCTTTCCCTTTTGGAGGAAAAGGGAGAGGTTTGTTTCTAAGCTTTGCAAGCGGTCCCGCGCTCTGCCGAAAAGGGAACGAACTGCGAGAGCACAGCGAGAGAAAACAGCGTAAGCAATTCCTTCCTAGCTCTTTCTGTTGCCGAGGAACTGTGGCACTGTTGGAACTGGAGATTGCAAGCAACACAGCGATCCGGCTGCTCTGGCACGCAGTGCTCTGCAAAGGCGCAGCAAGAAGGGACAAGGAATTCTCTCCTAACTCTTTCTGTTTGGTCGCATTACAGTGCTGCTTCAGATGTCCGTGTTCGGGCAGACGCTTCAATGAGCCGCGCGTTCGAGCCTCTCCGAGCCTGTTAGCACAGAGAAGGTGACCCTGTGGATTTCGACTTTCCCGGGGATACAGAGCTCTGTCTTAAGAGGCATGCAGTGCTCTGCCAAAACAAACAAGGTTTCGCTAAGAAATTCCCTCGTAGCTCTTTCCCTTTTGGAGGAAAAGGGAGAGCTTTGTTTCTAAGCTTTGCAAGCGGTCCCGCGCTCTGCCGAAAAGGGAACGAACTGCTAGAGCACAGCGAGAGAAAACAGCGTAAGCAATTCCTTCCTAGCTCTTTCTGTTGCCGAGGAACTGTGGCACTGTTGGAACTGGAGATTGCAAGCAACACAGCGATCCGGCTGCTCTGGCACGCAGTGCTCTGCAAAGGCGCAGCAAGAAGGGACAAGAAATTCTCTCCTAACTCTTTCTGTTTGGTCGCATTACAGTGCTGCTTCAGATGGCCGTGTTCGGGCAGACGCTTCAACGAGCCGCGCATTCGAGCCTCTCCGAGCCTGTTAGCACAGAGAAGGTGACCCTGTGGATTTCGACTTTCCCGGGGATCCAGAGCTCTGTCTTAAGAGGCATGCAGTGCTCTGCCAAAACAAACAAGGTTTCGCTAAGAAATTCCCTCGTAGCTCTTTCCCTTTTGGAGGAAAAGGGAGAGGTTTGTTTCTAAGCTTTGCAAGCGGTCCCGCGCTCTGCCGAAAAGGGAACGAACTGCGAGAGCACAGCGAGAGAAAACAGCGTAAGCAATTCCTTCCTAGCTCTTTCTGTTGCCGAGGAACTGTGGCACTGTTGGAACTGGAGATTGCAAGCAACACAGCGACCCGGCTGCTCTGGCACGCAGTGCTCTGCAAAGGCGCAGCAAGAAGGGACAAGAAATTCTCTCCTAACTCTTTCTGTTTGGTCGCATTACAGTGCTGCTTCAGATGTCCGTGTTCGGGCAGACGCTTCAACGAGCCACGCATTCCAGCCTCTCCGAGCCTGTTAGCACAGAGAAGGTGACCCTGTGGATTTCGACTTTCCCGGGGATACAGAGCTCTGTCTTAAGAGGCATGCAGTGCTCTGCCAAAACAAACAAGGTTTCGCTAAGAAATTCCCTCGTAGCTCTTTCCCTTTTGGAGGAAAAGGGAGAGGTTTGTTTCTAAGCTTTGCAAGCGGTCCCGCGCTCTGCCGAAAAGGGAACGAACTGCGAGAGCACAGCGAGAGAAAACAGCGTAAGCAATTCCTTCCTAGCTCTTTCTGTTGCCGAGGAACTGTGGCACTGTTGGAACTGGAGATTGCAAGCAACACAGCGATCCGGCTGCTCTGGCACGCAGTGCTCTGCAAAGGCGCAGCAAGAAGGGACAAGAAATTCTCTCCTAACTCTTTCTGTTTGGTCGCATTACAGTGCTGCTTCAGATGTCCGTGTTCGGGCAGACGCTTCAATGAGCCGCGCGTTCGAGCCTCTCCGAGCCTGTTAGCACAGAGAAGGTGACCCTGTGGATTTCGACTTTCCCGGGGATCCAGAGCTCTGTCTTAAGAGGCATGCAGTGCTCTGCCAAAACAAACAAGGTTTCGCTAAGAAATTCCCTCGTAGCTCTTTCCCTTTTGGAGGAAAAGGGAGAGGTTTGTTTCTAAGCTTTGCAAGCGGTCCCGCGCTCTGCCGAAAAGGGAACGAACTGCTAGAGCACAGCGAGAGAAAACAGCGTAAGCAATTCCTTCCTAGCTCTTTCTGTTGCCGAGGAACTGTGGCACTGTTGGAACTGGAGATTGCAAGCAACACAGCGATCCGGCTGCTCTGGCACGCAGTGCTCTGCAAAGGCGCAGCAAGAAGGGACAAGAAATTCTCTCCTAACTCTTTCTGTTTGGTCGCATTACAGTGCTGCTTCAGATGTCCGTGTTCGGGCAGACGCTTCAACGAGCCGCGCATTCCAGCCTCTCCGAGCCTGTTAGCACAGAGAAGGTGACCCTGTGGATTTCGACTTTCCCGGGGATCCAGAGCTCTGTCTTAAGAGGCATGCAGTGCTCTGCCAAAACAAACAAGGTTTCGCTAAGAAATTCCCTCGTAGCTCTTTCCCTTTTGGAGGAAAAGGGAGAGGTTTGTTTCTAAGCTTTGCAAGCGGTCCCGCGCTCTGCCGAAAAGGGAACGAACTGCGAGAGCACAGCGAGAGAAAACAGCGTAAGCAATTCCTTCCTAGCTCTTTCTGTTGCCGAGGAACTGTGGCACTGTTGGAACTGGAGATTGCAAGCAACACAGCGACCCGGCTGCTCTGGCACGCAGTGCTCTGCAAAGGCGCAGCAAGAAGGGACAAGAAATTCTCTCCTAACTCTTTCTGTTTGGTCGCATTACAGTGCTGCTTCAGATGTCCGTGTTCGGGCAGACGCTTCAACGAGCCGCGCATTCGAGCCTCTCCGAGCCTGTTAGCACAGAGAAGGTGACCCTGTGGATTTCGACTTTCCCGGGGATACAGAGCTCTGTCTTAAGAGGCATGCAGTGCTCTGCCAAAACAAACAAGGTTTCGCTAAGAAATTCCCTCGTAGCTCTTTCCCTTTTGGAGGAAAAGGGAGAGGTTTGTTTCTAAGCTTTGCAAGCGGTCCCGCGCTCTGCCGAAAAGGGAACGAACTGCGAGAGCACAGCGAGAGAAAACAGCGTAAGCAATTCCTTCCTAGCTCTTTCTGTTGCCGAGGAACTGTGGCACTGTTGGAACTGGAGATTGCAAGCAACACAGCGACCCGGCTGCTCTGGCACGCAGTGCTCTGCAAAGGCGCAGCAAGAAGGGACAAGAAATTCTCTCCTAACTCTTTCTGTTTGGTCGCATTACAGTGCTGCTTCAGATGTCCGTGTTCGGGCAGACGCTTCAACGAGCCGCGCATTCGAGCCTCTCCGAGCCTGTTAGCACAGAGAAGGTGACCCTGTGGATTTCGACTTTCCCGGGGATCCAGAGCTCTGTCTTAAGAGGCATGCAGTGCTCTGCCAAAACAAACAAGGTTTCGCTAAGAAATTCCCTCGTAGCTCTTTCCCTTTTGGAGGAAAAGGGAGAGGTTTGTTTCTAAGCTTTGCAAGCGGTCCCGCGCTCTGCCGAAAAGGGAACGAACTGCTAGAGCACAGCGAGAGAAAACAGCGTAAGCAATTCCTTCCTAGCTCTTTCTGTTGCCGAGGAACTGTGGCACTGTTGGAACTGGAGATTGCAAGCAACACAGCGATCCGGCTGCTCTGGCACACAGTGCTCTGCAAAGGCGCAGCAAGAAGGGACAAGAAATTCTCTCCTAACTCTTTCTGTTTGGTCGCATTACAGTGCTGCTTCAGATGGCCGTGTTCGGGCAGACGCTTCAACGAGCCGCGCATTCCAGCCTCTCCGAGCCTGTTAGCACAGAGAAGGTGACCCTGTGGATTTCGACTTTCCCGGGGATCCAGAGCTCTGTCGTAAGAGGCATGCAGTGCTCTGCCAAAACAAACAAGGTTTCGCTAAGAAATTCCCTCGTAGCTCTTTCCCTTTTGGAGGAAAAGGGAGAGCTTTGTTTCTAAGCTTTGCAAGCGGTCCCGCGCTCTGCCGAAAAGGGAACGAACTGCTAGAGCACAGCGAGAGAAAACAGCGTAAGCAATTCCTTCCTAGCTCTTTCTGTTGCCGAGGAACTGTGGCACTGTTGGAACTGGAGATTGCAAGCAACACAGCGATCCGGCTGCTCTGGCACGCAGTGCTCTGCAAAGGCGCAGCAAGAAGGGACAAGAAATTCTCTCCTAACTCTTTCTGTTTGGTGGCATTACAGTGCTGCTTCAGATGTCCGTGTTCGGGCAGACGCTTCAACGAGCCGCGCATTCGAGCCTCTCCGAGCCTGTTAGCACAGAGAAGGTGACCCTGTGGATTTCGACTTTCCCGGGGATCCAGAGCTCTGTCTTAAGAGGCATGCAGTGCTCTGCCAAAACAAACAAGGTTTCGCTAAGAAATTCCCTCGTAGCTCTTTCCCTTTTGGAGGAAAAGGGAGAGCTTTGTTTCTAAGCTTTGCAAGCGGTCCCGCGCTCTGCCGAAAAGGGAACGAACTGCGAGAGCACAGCGAGAGAAAACAGCGTAAGCAATTCCTTCCTAGCTCTTTCTGTTGCCGAGGAACTGTGGCACTGTTGGAACTGGAGATTGCAGGCAACACAGCGATCCGGCTGCTCTGGCACGCAGTGCTCTGCAAAGGCGCAGCAAGAAGGGACAAGAAATTCTCTCCTAACTCTTTCTGTTTGGTGGCATTACAGTGCTGCTTCAGATGGCCGTGTTCGGGCAGACGCTTCAACGAGCCGCGCATTCGAGCCTCTCCGAGCCTGTTAGCACAGAGAAGGTGACCCTGTGGATTTCGACTTCCCCGGGGATCCAGAGCTCTGTCTTAAGAGGCATGCAGTGCTCTGCCAAAACAAACAAGGTTTCGCTAAGAAATTCCCTCGTAGCTCTTTCCCTTTTGGAGGAAAAGGGAGAGCTTTGTTTCTAAGCTTTGCAAGCGGTCCCGCGCTCTGCCGAAAAGGGAACGAACTGCGAGAGCACAGCGAGAGAAAACAGCGTAAGCAATTCCTTCCTAGCTCTTTCTGTTGCCGAGGAACTGTGGCACTGTTGGAACTGGAGATTGCAAGCAACACAGCGATCCGGCTGCTCTGGCACACAGTGCTCTGCAAAGGCGCAGCAAGAAGGGACAAGAAATTCTCTCCTAACTCTTTCTGTTTGGTCGCATTACAGTGCTGCTTCAGATGGCCGTGTTCGGGCAGACGCTTCAACGAGCCGCGCATTCCAGCCTCTCCGAGCCTGTTAGCACAGAGAAGGTGACCCTGTGGATTTCGACTTTCCCGGGGATCCAGAGCTCTGTCTTAAGAGGCATGCAGTGCTCTGCCAAAACAAACAAGGTTTCGCTAAGAAATTCCCTCGTAGCTCTTTCCCTTTTGGAGGAAAAGGGAGAGGTTTGTTTCTAAGCTTTGCAAGCGGTCCCGCGCTCTGCCGAAAAGGGAACGAACTGCGAGAGCACAGCGAGAGAAAACAGCGTAAGCAATTCCTTCCTAGCTCTTTCTGTTGCCGAGGAACTGTGGCACTGTTGGAACTGGAGATTGCAAGCAACACAGCGATCCGGCTGCTCTGGCACGCAGTGCTCTGCAAAGGCGCAGCAAGAAGGGACAAGAAATTCTCTCCTAACTCTTTCTGTTTGGTCGCATTACAGTGCTGCTTCAGATGGCCGTGTTCGGGCAGACGCTTCAACGAGCCGCGCATTCGAGCCTCTCCGAGCCTGTTAGCACAGAGAAGGTGACCCTGTGGATTTCGACTTCCCCGGGGATCCAGAGCTCTGTCTTAAGAGGCATGCAGTGCTCTGCCAAAACAAACAAGGTTTCGCTAAGAAATTCCCTCATAGCTCTTTCCCTTTTGGAGGAAAAGGGAGAGGTTTGTTTCTAAGCTTTGCAAGCGGTCCCGCGCTCTGCCGAAAAGGGAACGAACTGCGAGAGCACAGCGAGAGAAAACAGCGTAAGCAATTCCTTCCTAGCTCTTTCTGTTGCCGAGGAACTGTGGCACTGTTGGAACTGGAGATTGCAAGCAACACAGCGACCCGGCTGCTCTGGCACGCAGTGCTCTGCAAAGGCGCAGCAAGAAGGGACAAGAAATTCTCTCCTAACTCTTTCTGTTTGGTCGCATTACAGTGCTGCTTCAGATGGCCGTGTTCGGGCAGACGCTTCAACGAGCCGCGCATTCCAGCCTCTCCGAGCCTGTTAGCACAGAGAAGGTGACCCTGTGGATTTCGACTTTCCCGGGGATACAGAGCTCTGTCTTAAGAGGCATGCAGTGCTCTGCCAAAACAAACAAGGTTTCGCTAAGAAATTCCCTCGTAGCTCTTTCCCTTTTGGAGGAAAAGGGAGAGGTTTGTTTCTAAGCTTTGCAAGCGGTCCCGCGCTCTGCCGAAAAGGGCACGAACTGCTAGAGCACAGCGAGAGAAAACAGCGTAAGCAATTCCTTCCTAGCTCTTTCTGTTGCCGAGGAACTGTGGCACTGTTGGAACTGGAGATTGCAAGCAACACAGCGACCCGGCTGCTCTGGCACGCAGTGCTCTGCAAAGGCGCAGCAAGAAGGGACAAGAAATTCTCTCCTAACTCTTTCTGTTTGGTCGCATTACAGTGCTGCTTCAGATGTCCGTGTTCGGGCAGACGCTTCAACGAGCCGCGCATTCGAGCCTCTCCGAGCCTGTTAGCACAGAGAAGGTGACCCTGTGGATTTCGACTTTCCCGGGGATCCAGAGCTCTGTCTTAAGAGGCATGCAGTGCTCTGCCAAAACAAACAAGGTTTCGCTAAGAAATTCCCTCGTAGCTCTTTCCCTTTTGGAGGAAAAGGGAGAGGTTTGTTTCTAAGCTTTGCAAGCGGTCCCGCGCTCTGCCGAAAAGGGAACGAACTGCGAGAGCACAGCGAGAGAAAACAGCGTAAGCAATTCCTTCCTAGCTCTTTCTGTTGCCGAGGAACTGTGGCACTGTTGGAACTGGAGATTGCAAGCAACACAGCGACCCGGCTGCTCTGGCACGCAGTGCTCTGCAAAGGCGCAGCAAGAAGGGACAAGAAATTCTCTCCTAACTCTTTCTGTTTGGTCGCATTACAGTGCTGCTTCAGATGTCCGTGTTCGGGCAGACGCTTCAACGAGCCGCGCATTCGAGCCTCTCCGAGCCTGTTAGCACAGAGAAGGTGACCCTGTGGATTTCGACTTTCCCGGGGATCCAGAGCTCTGTCTTAAGAGGCATGCAGTGCTCTGCCAAAACAAACAAGGTTTCGCTAAGAAATTCCCTCGTAGCTCTTTCCCTTTTGGAGGAAAAGGGAGAGCTTTGTTTCTAAGCTTTGCAAGCGGTCCCGCGCTCTGCCGAAAAGGGAACGAACTGCGAGAGCACAGCGAGAGAAAACAGCGTAAGCAATTCCTTCCTAGCTCTTTCTGTTGCCGAGGAACTGTGGCACTGTTGGAACTGGAGATTGCAAGCAACACAGCGATCCGGCTGCTCTGGCACGCAGTGCTCTGCAAAGGCGCAGCAAGAAGGGACAAGAAATTCTCTCCTAACTCTTTCTGTTTGGTCGCATTACAGTGCTGCTTCAGATGTCCGTGTTCGGGCAGACGCTTCAACGAGCCGCGCATTCGAGCCTCTCCGAGCCTGTTAGCACAGAGAAGGTGACCCTGTGGATTTCGACTTTCCCGGGGATCCAGAGCTCTGTCTTAAGAGGCATGCAGTGCTCTGCCAAAACAAACAAGGTTTCGCTAAGAAATTCCCTCGTAGCTCTTTCCCTTTTGGAGGAAAAGGGAGAGGTTTGTTTCTAAGCTTTGCAAGCGGTCCCGCGCTCTGCCGAAAAGGGAACGAACTGCGAGAGCACAGCGAGAGAAAACAGCGTAAGCAATTCCTTCCTAGCTCTTTCTGTTGCCGAGGAACTGTGGCACTGTTGGAACTGGAGATTGCAAGCAACACAGCGACCCGGCTGCTCTGGCACGCAGTGCTCTGCAAAGGCGCAGCAAGAAGGGACAAGAAATTCTCTCCTAACTCTTTCTGTTTGGTCGCATTACAGTGCTGCTTCAGATGTCCGTGTTCGGGCAGACGCTTCAACGAGCCGCGCATTCCAGCCTCTCCGAGCCTGTTAGCACAGAGAAGGTGACCCTGTGGATTTCGACTTTCCCGGGGATACAGAGCTCTGTCTTAAGAGGCATGCAGTGCTCTGCCAAAACAAACAAGGTTTCGCTAAGAAATTCCCTCGTAGCTCTTTCCCTTTTGGAGGAAAAGGGAGAGGTTTGTTTCTAAGCTTTGCAAGCGGTCCCGCGCTCTGCCGAAAAGGGCACGAACTGCTAGAGCACAGCGAGAGAAAACAGCGTAAGCAATTCCTTCCTAGCTCTTTCTGTTGCCGAGGAACTGTGGCACTGTTGGAACTGGAGATTGCAAGCAACACAGCGACCCGGCTGCTCTGGCACGCAGTGCTCTGCAAAGGCGCAGCAAGAAGGGACAAGAAATTCTCTCCTAACTCTTTCTGTTTGGTCGCATTACAGTGCTGCTTCAGATGTCCGTGTTCGGGCAGACGCTTCAACGAGCCGCGCATTCGAGCCTCTCCGAGCCTGTTAGCACAGAGAAGGTGACCCTGTGGATTTCGACTTTCCCGGGGATCCAGAGCTCTGTCTTAAGAGGCATGCAGTGCTCTGCCAAAACAAACAAGGTTTCGCTAAGAAATTCCCTCGTAGCTCTTTCCCTTTTGGAGGAAAAGGGAGAGGTTTGTTTCTAAGCTTTGCAAGCGGTCCCGCGCTCTGCCGAAAAGGGAACGAACTGCGAGAGCACAGCGAGAGAAAACAGCGTAAGCAATTCCTTCCTAGCTCTTTCTGTTGCCGAGGAACTGTGGCACTGTTGGAACTGGAGATTGCAAGCAACACAGCGACCCGGCTGCTCTGGCACGCAGTGCTCTGCAAAGGCGCAGCAAGAAGGGACAAGAAATTCTCTCCTAACTCTTTCTGTTTGGTCGCATTACAGTGCTGCTTCAGATGTCCGTGTTCGGGCAGACGCTTCAACGAGCCGCGCATTCGAGCCTCTCCGAGCCTGTTAGCACAGAGAAGGTGACCCTGTGGATTTCGACTTTCCCGGGGATCCAGAGCTCTGTCTTAAGAGGCATGCAGTGCTCTGCCAAAACAAACAAGGTTTCGCTAAGAAATTCCCTCGTAGCTCTTTCCCTTTTGGAGGAAAAGGGAGAGCTTTGTTTCTAAGCTTTGCAAGCGGTCCCGCGCTCTGCCGAAAAGGGAACGAACTGCGAGAGCACAGCGAGAGAAAACAGCGTAAGCAATTCCTTCCTAGCTCTTTCTGTTGCCGAGGAACTGTGGCACTGTTGGAACTGGAGATTGCAAGCAACACAGCGATCCGGCTGCTCTGGCACGCAGTGCTCTGCAAAGGCGCAGCAAGAAGGGACAAGAAATTCTCTCCTAACTCTTTCTGTTTGGTCGCATTACAGTGCTGCTTCAGATGTCCGTGTTCGGGCAGACGCTTCAACGAGCCGCGCATTCGAGCCTCTCCGAGCCTGTTAGCACAGAGAAGGTGACCCTGTGGATTTCGACTTTCCCGGGGATCCAGAGCTCTGTCTTAAGAGGCATGCAGTGCTCTGCCAAAACAAACAAGGTTTCGCTAAGAAATTCCCTCGTAGCTCTTTCCCTTTTGGAGGAAAAGGGAGAGCTTTGTTTCTAAGCTTTGCAAGCGGTCCCGCGCTCTGCCGTAAAGGGCACGAACTGCTAGAGCACAGCGAGAGAAAACAGCGTAAGCAATTCCTTCCTAGCTCTTTCTGTTGCCGAGGAACTGTGGCACTGTTGGAACTGGAGATTGCAAGCAACACAGCGATCCGGCTGCTCTGGCACGCAGTGCTCTGCAAAGGCGCAGCAAGAAGGGACAAGAAATTCTCTCCTACCTCTTTCTGTTTGGTCGCATTACAGTGCTGCTTCAGATGGCCGTGTTCGGGCAGACGCTTCAACGAGCCGCGCATTCCAGCCTCTCCGAGCCTGTTAGCACAGAGAAGGTGACCCTGTGGATTTCGACTTTCCCGGGGATCCAGAGCTCTGTCTTAAGAGGCATGCAGTGCTCTGCCAAAACAAACAAGGTTTCGCTAAGAAATTCCCTCGTAGCTCTTTCCCTTTTGGAGGAAAAGGGAGAGGTTTGTTTCTAAGCTTTGCAAGCGGTCCCGCGCTCTGCCGAAAAGGGAACGAACTGCGAGAGCACAGCGAGAGAAAACAGCGTAAGCAATTCCTTCCTAGCTCTTTCTGTTGCCGAGGAACTGTGGCACTGTTGGAACTGGAGATTGCAAGCAACACAGCGATCCGGCTGCTCTGGCACGCAGTGCTCTGCAAAGGCGCAGCAAGAAGGGACAAGAAATTCTCTCCTAACTCTTTCTGTTTGGTCGCATTACAGTGCTGCTTCAGATGTCCGTGTTCGGGCAGACGCTTCAACGAGCCGCGCATTCCAGCCTCTCCGAGCCTGTTAGCACAGAGAAGGTGACCCTGTGGATTTCGACTTCCCCGGGGATCCAGAGCTCTGTCTTAAGAGGCATGCAGTGCTCTGCCAAAACAAACAAGGTTTCGCTAAGAAATTCCCTCGTAGCTCTTTCCCTTTTGGAGGAAAAGGGAGAGGTTTGTTTCTAAGCTTTGCAAGCGGTCCCGCGCTCTGCCGAAAAGGGAACGAACTGCGAGAGCACAGCGAGAGAAAACAGCGTAAGCAATTCCTTCCTAGCTCTTTCTGTTGCCGAGGAACTGTGGCACTGTTGGAACTGGAGATTGCAAGCAACACAGCGATCCGGCTGCTCTGGCACGCAGTGCTCTGCAAAGGCGCAGCAAGAAGGGACAAGAAATTCTCTCCTAACTCTTTCTGTTTGGTCGCATTACAGTGCTGCTTCAGATGTCCGTGTTCGGGCAGACGCTTCAACGAGCCGCGCATTCGAGCCTCTCCGAGCCTGTTAGCACAGAGAAGGTGACCCTGTGGATTTCGACTTCCCCGGGGATCCAGAGCTCTGTCTTAAGAGGCATGCAGTGCTCTGCCAAAACAAACAAGGTTTCGCTAAGAAATTCCCTCGTAGCTCTTTCCCTTTTGGAGGAAAAGGGAGAGCTTTGTTTCTAAGCTTTGCAAGCGGTCCCGCGCTCTGCCGAAAAGGGAACGAACTGCGAGAGCACAGCGAGAGAAAACAGCGTAAGCAATTCCTTCCTAGCTCTTTCTGTTGCCGAGGAACTGTGGCACTGTTGGAACTGGAGATTGCAAGCAACACAGCGATCCGGCTGCTCTGGCACGCAGTGCTCTGCAAAGGCGCAGCAAGAAGGGACAAGAAATTCTCTCCTAACTCTTTCTGTTTGGTGGCATTACAGTGCTGCTTCAGATGTCCGTGTTCGGGCAGACGCTTCAACGAGCCGCGCATTCGAGCCTCTCCGAGCCTGTTAGCACAGAGAAGGTGACCCTGTGGATTTCGACTTTCCCGGGGATCCAGAGCTCTGTCTTAAGAGGCATGCAGTGCTCTGCCAAAACAAACAAGGTTTCGCTAAGAAATTCCCTCGTAGCTCTTTCCCTTTTGGAGGAAAAGGGAGAGCTTTGTTTCTAAGCTTTGCAAGCGGTCCCGCGCTCTGCCGAAAAGGGAACGAACTGCGAGAGCACAGCGAGAGAAAACAGCGTAAGCAATTCCTTCCTAGCTCTTTCTGTTGCCGAGGAACTGTGGCACTGTTGGAACTGGAGATTGCAGGCAACACAGCGATCCGGCTGCTCTGGCACGCAGTGCTCTGCAAAGGCGCAGCAAGAAGGGACAAGAAATTCTCTCCTAACTCTTTCTGTTTGGTGGCATTACAGTGCTGCTTCAGATGGCCGTGTTCGGGCAGACGCTTCAACGAGCCGCGCATTCGAGCCTCTCCGAGCCTGTTAGCACAGAGAAGGTGACCCTGTGGATTTCGACTTCCCCGGGGATCCAGAGCTCTGTCTTAAGAGGCATGCAGTGCTCTGCCAAAACAAACAAGGTTTCGCTAAGAAATTCCCTCGTAGCTCTTTCCCTTTTGGAGGAAAAGGGAGAGCTTTGTTTCTAAGCTTTGCAAGCGGTCCCGCGCTCTGCCGAAAAGGGAACGGACTGCGAGAGCACAGCGAGAGAAAACAGCGTAAGCAATTCCTTCCTAGCTCTTTCTGTTGCCGAGGAACTGTGGCACTGTTGGAACTGGAGATTGCAAGCAACACAGCGATCCGGCTGCTCTGGCACACAGTGCTCTGCAAAGGCGCAGCAAGAAGGGACAAGAAATTCTCTCCTAACTCTTTCTGTTTGGTCGCATTACAGTGCTGCTTCAGATGGCCGTGTTCGGGCAGACGCTTCAACGAGCCGCGCATTCCAGCCTCTCCGAGCCTGTTAGCACAGAGAAGGTGACCCTGTGGATTTCGACTTTCCCGGGGATCCAGAGCTCTGTCTTAAGAGGCATGCAGTGCTCTGCCAAAACAAACAAGGTTTCGCTAAGAAATTCCCTCGTAGCTCTTTCCCTTTTGGAGGAAAAGGGAGAGGTTTGTTTCTAAGCTTTGCAAGCGGTCCCGCGCTCTGCCGAAAAGGGAACGAACTGCGAGAGCACAGCGAGAGAAAACAGCGTAAGCAATTCCTTCCTAGCTCTTTCTGTTGCCGAGGAACTGTGGCACTGTTGGAACTGGAGATTGCAAGCAACACAGCGATCCGGCTGCTCTGGCACGCAGTGCTCTGCAAAGGCGCAGCAAGAAGGGACAAGAAATTCTCTCCTAACTCTTTCTGTTTGGTCGCATTACAGTGCTGCTTCAGATGGCCGTGTTCGGGCAGACGCTTCAACGAGCCGCGCATTCCAGCCTCTCCGAGCCTGTTAGCACAGAGAAGGTGACCCTGTGGATTTCGACTTTCCCGGGGATCCAGAGCTCTGTCTTAAGAGGCATGCAGTGCTCTGCCAAAACAAACAAGGTTTCGCTAAGAAATTCCCTCATAGCTCTTTCCCTTTTGGAGGAAAAGGGAGAGGTTTGTTTCTAAGCTTTGCAAGCGGTCCCGCGCTCTGCCGAAAAGGGAACGAACTGCGAGAGCACAGCGAGAGAAAACAGCGTAAGCAATTCCTTCCTAGCTCTTTCTGTTGCCGAGGAACTGTGGCACTGTTGGAACTGGAGATTGCAAGCAACACAGCGACCCGGCTGCTCTGGCACGCAGTGCTCTGCAAAGGCGCAGCAAGAAGGGACAAGAAATTCTCTCCTAACTCTTTCTGTTTGGTCGCATTACAGTGCTGCTTCAGATGTCCGTGTTCGGGCAGACGCTTCAACGAGCCGCGCATTCCAGCCTCTCCGAGCCTGTTAGCACAGAGAAGGTGACCCTGTGGATTTCGACTTTCCCGGGGATACAGAGCTCTGTCTTAAGAGGCATGCAGTGCTCTGCCAAAACAAACAAGGTTTCGCTAAGAAATTCCCTCGTAGCTCTTTCCCTTTTGGAGGAAAAGGGAGAGGTTTGTTTCTAAGCTTTGCAAGCGGTCCCGCGCTCTGCCGAAAAGGGCACGAACTGCTAGAGCACAGCGAGAGAAAACAGCGTAAGCAATTCCTTCCTAGCTCTTTCTGTTGCCGAGGAACTGTGGCACTGTTGGAACTGGAGATTGCAAGCAACACAGCGACCCGGCTGCTCTGGCACGCAGTGCTCTGCAAAGGCGCAGCAAGAAGGGACAAGAAATTCTCTCCTAACTCTTTCTGTTTGGTCGCATTACAGTGCTGCTTCAGATGTCCGTGTTCGGGCAGACGCTTCAACGAGCCGCGCATTCGAGCCTCTCCGAGCCTGTTAGCACAGAGAAGGTGACCCTGTGGATTTCGACTTTCCCGGGGATCCAGAGCTCTGTCTTAAGAGGCATGCAGTGCTCTGCCAAAACAAACAAGGTTTCGCTAAGAAATTCCCTCGTAGCTCTTTCCCTTTTGGAGGAAAAGGGAGAGGTTTGTTTCTAAGCTTTGCAAGCGGTCCCGCGCTCTGCCGAAAAGGGAACGAACTGCGAGAGCACAGCGAGAGAAAACAGCGTAAGCAATTCCTTCCTAGCTCTTTCTGTTGCCGAGGAACTGTGGCACTGTTGGAACTGGAGATTGCAAGCAACACAGCGACCCGGCTGCTCTGGCACGCAGTGCTCTGCAAAGGCGCAGCAAGAAGGGACAAGAAATTCTCTCCTAACTCTTTCTGTTTGGTCGCATTACAGTGCTGCTTCAGATGTCCGTGTTCGGGCAGACGCTTCAACGAGCCGCGCATTCGAGCCTCTCCGAGCCTGTTAGCACAGAGAAGGTGACCCTGTGGATTTCGACTTTCCCGGGGATCCAGAGCTCTGTCTTAAGAGGCATGCAGTGCTCTGCCAAAACAAACAAGGTTTCGCTAAGAAATTCCCTCGTAGCTCTTTCCCTTTTGGAGGAAAAGGGAGAGCTTTGTTTCTAAGCTTTGCAAGCGGTCCCGCGCTCTGCCGAAAAGGGAACGAACTGCGAGAGCACAGCGAGAGAAAACAGCGTAAGCAATTCCTTCCTAGCTCTTTCTGTTGCCGAGGAACTGTGGCACTGTTGGAACTGGAGATTGCAAGCAACACAGCGATCCGGCTGCTCTGGCACGCAGTGCTCTGCAAAGGCGCAGCAAGAAGGGACAAGAAATTCTCTCCTAACTCTTTCTGTTTGGTCGCATTACAGTGCTGCTTCAGATGTCCGTGTTCGGGCAGACGCTTCAACGAGCCGCGCATTCCAGCCTCTCCGAGCCTGTTAGCACAGAGAAGGTGACCCTGTGGATTTCGACTTTCCCGGGGATCCAGAGCTCTGTCTTAAGAGGCATGCAGTGCTCTGCCAAAACAAACAAGGTTTCGCTAAGAAATTCCCTCGTAGCTCTTTCCCTTTTGGAGGAAAAGGGAGAGCTTTGTTTCTAAGCTTTGCAAGCGGTCCCGCGCTCTGCCGTAAAGGGCACGAACTGCTAGAGCACAGCGAGAGAAAACAGCGTAAGCAATTCCTTCCTAGCTCTTTCTGTTGCCGAGGAACTGTGGCACTGTTGGAACTGGAGATTGCAAGCAACACAGCGATCCGGCTGCTCTGGCACGCAGTGCTCTGCAAAGGCGCAGCAAGAAGGGACAAGAAATTCTCTCCTACCTCTTTCTGTTTGGTCGCATTACAGTGCTGCTTCAGATGGCCGTGTTCGGGCAGACGCTTCAACGAGCCGCGCATTCCAGCCTCTCCGAGCCTGTTAGCACAGAGAAGGTGACCCTGTGGATTTCGACTTTCCCGGGGATCCAGAGCTCTGTCTTAAGAGGCATGCAGTGCTCTGCCAAAACAAACAAGGTTTCGCTAAGAAATTCCCTCGTAGCTCTTTCCCTTTTGGAGGAAAAGGGAGAGGTTTGTTTCTAAGCTTTGCAAGCGGTCCCGCGCTCTGCCGAAAAGGGAACGAACTGCGAGAGCACAGCGAGAGAAAACAGCGTAAGCAATTCCTTCCTAGCTCTTTCTGTTGCCGAGGAACTGTGGCACTGTTGGAAGTGGCGATTGCAAGCAACACAGCGATCCGGCTGCTCTGGCACGCAGTGCTCTGCAAAGGCGCAGCAAGAAGGGACAAGAAATTCTCTCCTAACTCTTTCTGTTTGGTCGCATTACAGTGCTGCTTCAGATGTCCGTGTTCGGGCAGACGCTTCAACGAGCCGCGCATTCCAGCCTCTCCGAGCCTGTTAGCACAGAGAAGGTGACCCTGTGGATTTCGACTTTCCCGGGGATCCAGAGCTCTGTCTTAAGAGGCATGCAGTGCTCTGCCAAAACAAACAAGGTTTCGCTAAGAAATTCCCTCATAGCTCTTTCCCTTTTGGAGGAAAAGGGAGAGGTTTGTTTCTAAGCTTTGCAAGCGGTCCCGCGCTCTGCCGAAAAGGGAACGAACTGCGAGAGCACAGCGAGAGAAAACAGCGTAAGCAATTCCTTCCTAGCTCTTTCTGTTGCCGAGGAACTGTGGCACTGTTGGAACTGGAGATTGCAAGCAACACAGCGACCCGGCTGCTCTGGCACGCAGTGCTCTGCAAAGGCGCAGCAAGAAGGGACAAGAAATTCTCTCCTAACTCTTTCTGTTTGGTCGCATTACAGTGCTGCTTCAGATGTCCGTGTTCGGGCAGACGCTTCAACGAGCCGCGCATTCCAGCCTCTCCGAGCCTGTTAGCACAGAGAAGGTGACCCTGTGGATTTCGACTTTCCCGGGGATACAGAGCTCTGTCTTAAGAGGCATGCAGTGCTCTGCCAAAACAAACAAGGTTTCGCTAAGAAATTCCCTCGTAGCTCTTTCCCTTTTGGAGGAAAAGGGAGAGCTTTGTTTCTAAGCTTTGCAAGCGGTCCCGCGCTCTGCCGAAAAGGGAACGAACTG
Organism: Rhynochetos jubatus; assembly: GCA_027574665.1. NCBI lineage: Eukaryota > Metazoa > Chordata > Aves > Eurypygiformes > Rhynochetidae > Rhynochetos > Rhynochetos jubatus. Next base: position 562,974 of record CM050672.1, on the reverse strand, counting down.
CTAGAGCACAGCGAGAGAAAACAGCGTAAGCAATTCCTTCCTAGCTCTTTCTGTTGCCGAGGAACTGTGGCACTGTTGGAACTGGAGATTGCAAGCAACACAGCGACCCGGCTGCTCTGGCACGCAGTGCTCTGCAAAGGCGCAGCAAGAAGGGACAAGAAATTCTCTCCTAACTCTTTCTGTTTGGTCGCATTACAGTGCTGCTTCAGATGTCCGTGTTCGGGCAGACGCTTCAACGAGCCGCGCATTCGAGCCTCTCCGAGCCTGTTAGCACAGAGAAGGTGACCCTGTGGATTTCGACTTTCCCGGGGATCCAGAGCTCTGTCTTAAGAGGCATGCAGTGCTCTGCCAAAACAAACAAGGTTTCGCTAAGAAATTCCCTCGTAGCTCTTTCCCTTTTGGAGGAAAAGGGAGAGCTTTGTTTCTAAGCTTTGCAAGCGGTCCCGCGCTCTGCCGTAAAGGGCACGAACTGCTAGAGCACAGCGAGAGAAAACAGCGTAAGCAATTCCTTCCTAGCTCTTTCTGTTGCCGAGGAACTGTGGCACTGTTGGAACTGGAGATTGCAAGCAACACAGCGATCCGGCTGCTCTGGCACGCAGTGCTCTGCAAAGGCGCAGCAAGAAGGGACAAGAAATTCTCTCCTACCTCTTTCTGTTTGGTCGCATTACAGTGCTGCTTCAGATGGCCGTGTTCGGGCAGACGCTTCAACGAGCCGCGCATTCCAGCCTCTCCGAGCCTGTTAGCACAGAGAAGGTGACCCTGTGGATTTCGACTTTCCCGGGGATCCAGAGCTCTGTCTTAAGAGGCATGCAGTGCTCTGCCAAAACAAACAAGGTTTCGCTAAGAAATTCCCTCGTAGCTCTTTCCCTTTTGGAGGAAAAGGGAGAGGTTTGTTTCTAAGCTTTGCAAGCGGTCCCGCGCTCTGCTGAAAAGGGAACGAACTGTGAGAGCACAGCGAGAGAAAACAGCGTAAGCAATTCCTTCCTAGCTCTTTCTGTTGCCGAGGAACTGTGGCACTGTTGGAACTGGAGATTGCAAGCAACACAGCGATCCGGCTGCTCTGGCACGCAGTGCTCTGCAAAGGCGCAGCAAGAAGGGACAAGAAATTCTCTCCTAACTCTTTCTGTTTGGTCGCATTACAGTGCTGCTTCAGATGTCCGTGTTCGGGCAGACGCTTCAACGAGCCGCGCATTCCAGCCTCTCCGAGCCTGTTAGCACAGAGAAGGTGACCCTGTGGATTTCGACTTTCCCGGGGATCCAGAGCTCTGTCTTAAGAGGCATGCAGTGCTCTGCCAAAACAAACAAGGTTTCGCTAAGAAATTCCCTTGTAGCTCTTTCCCTTTTGGAGGAAAAGGGAGAGCTTTGTTTCTAAGCTTTGCAAGCGGTCCCGCGCTCTGCCGAAAAGGGAACGAACTGCTAGAGCACAGCGAGAGAAAACAGCGTAAGCAATTCCTTCCTAGCTCTTTCTGTTGCCGAGGAACTGTGGCACTGTTGGAACTGGAGATTGCAAGCAACACAGCGATCCGGCTGCTCTGGCACACAGTGCTCTGCAAAGGCGCAGCAAGAAGGGACAAGAAATTCTCTCCTAACTCTTTCTGTTTGGTCGCATTACAGTGCTGCTTCAGATGGCCGTGTTCGGGCAGACGCTTCAACGAGCCGCGCATTCCAGCCTCTCCGAGCCTGTTAGCACAGAGAAGGTGACCCTGTGGATTTCGACTTTCCCGGGGATCCAGAGCTCTGTCGTAAGAGGCATGCAGTGCTCTGCCAAAACAAACAAGGTTTCGCTAAGAAATTCCCTCGTAGCTCTTTCCCTTTTGGAGGAAAAGGGAGAGGTTTGTTTCTAAGCTTTGCAAGCGGTCCCGCGCTCTGCCGAAAAGGGAACGAACTGCGAGAGCACAGCGAGAGAAAACAGCGTAAGCAATTCCTTCCTAGCTCTTTCTGTTGCCGAGGAACTGTGGCACTGTTGGAACTGGAGATTGCAAGCAACACAGCGATCCGGCTGCTCTGGCACGCAGTGCTCTGCAAAGGCGCAGCAAGAAGGGACAAGAAATTCTCTCCTAACTCTTTCTGTTTGGTGGCATTACAGTGCTGCTTCAGATGTCCGTGTTCGGGCAGACGCTTCAACGAGCCGCGCATTCGAGCCTCTCCGAGCCTGTTAGCACAGAGAAGGTGACCCTGTGGATTTCGACTTTCCCGGGGATCCAGAGCTCTGTCTTAAGAGGCATGCAGTGCTCTGCCAAAACAAACAAGGTTTCGCTAAGAAATTCCCTCGTAGCTCTTTCCCTTTTGGAGGAAAAGGGAGAGGTTTGTTTCTAAGCTTTGCAAGCGGTCCCGCGCTCTGCCGAAAAGGGAACGAACTGCTAGAGCACAGCGAGAGAAAACAGCGTAAGCAATTCCTTCCTAGCTCTTTCTGTTGCCGAGGAACTGTGGCACTGTTGGAACTGGAGATGGCAAGCAACACAGCGATCCGGCTGCTCTGGCACGCAGTGCTCTGCAAAGGCGCAGCAAGAAGGGACAAGAAATTCTCTCCTAACTCTTTCTGTTTGGTCGCATTACAGTGCTGCTTCAGATGGCCGTGTTCGGGCAGACGCTTCAATGAGCCGCGCATTCGAGCCTCTCCGAGCCTGTTAGCACAGAGAAGGTGACCCTGTGGATTTCGACTTTCCCGGGGATACAGAGCTCTGTCTTAAGAGGCATGCAGTGCTCTGCCAAAACAAACAAGGTTTCGCTAAGAAATTCCCTCGTAGCTCTTTCCCTTTTGGAGGAAAAGGGAGAGGTTTGTTTCTAAGCTTTGCAAGCGGTCCCGCGCTCTGCCGAAAAGGGAACGAACTGCGAGAGCACAGCGAGAGAAAACAGCGTAAGCAATTCCTTCCTAGCTCTTTCTGTTGCCGAGGAACTGTGGCACTGTTGGAACTGGAGATTGCAAGCAACACAGCGATCCGGCTGCTCTGGCACGCAGTGCTCTGCAAAGGCGCAGCAAGAAGGGACAAGAAATTCTCTCCTAACTCTTTCTGTTTGGTCGCATTACAGTGCTGCTTCAGATGTCCGTGTTCGGGCAGACGCTTCAACGAGCCGCGCATTCGAGCCTCTCCGAGCCTGTTAGCACAGAGAAGGTGACCCTGTGGATTTCGACTTTCCCGGGGATCCAGAGCTCTGTCTTAAGAGGCATGCAGTGCTCTGCCAAAACAAACAAGGTTTCGCTAAGAAATTCCCTCGTAGCTCTTTCCCTTTTGGAGGAAAAGGGAGAGCTTTGTTTCTAAGCTTTGCAAGCGGTCCCGCGCTCTGCCGAAAAGGGAACGAACTGCTAGAGCACAGCGAGAGAAAACAGCGTAAGCAATTCCTTCCTAGCTCTTTCTGTTGCCGAGGAACTGTGGCACTGTTGGAACTGGAGATTGCAAGCAACACAGCGACCCGGCTGCTCTGGCACGCAGTGCTCTGCAAAGGCGCAGCAAGAAGGGACAAGAAATTCTCTCCTAACTCTTTCTGTTTGGTCGCATTACAGTGCTGCTTCAGATGTCCGTGTTCGGGCAGACGCTTCAACGAGCCGCGCATTCGAGCCTCTCCGAGCCTGTTAGCACAGAGAAGGTGACCCTGTGGATTTCGACTTTCCCGGGGATACAGAGCTCTGTCTTAAGAGGCATGCAGTGCTCTGCCAAAACAAACAAGGTTTCGCTAAGAAATTCCCTCGTAGCTCTTTCCCTTTTGGAGGAAAAGGGAGAGGTTTGTTTCTAAGCTTTGCAAGCGGTCCCGCGCTCTGCCGAAAAGGGAACGAACTGCGAGAGCACAGCGAGAGAAAACAGCGTAAGCAATTCCTTCCTAGCTCTTTCTGTTGCCGAGGAACTGTGGCACTGTTGGAACTGGAGATTGCAAGCAACACAGCGACCCGGCTGCTCTGGCACGCAGTGCTCTGCAAAGGCGCAGCAAGAAGGGACAAGAAATTCTCTCCTAACTCTTTCTGTTTGGTCGCATTACAGTGCTGCTTCAGATGTCCGTGTTCGGGCAGACGCTTCAACGAGCCGCGCATTCCAGCCTCTCCGAGCCTGTTAGCACAGAGAAGGTGACCCTGTGGATTTCGACTTTCCCGGGGATACAGAGCTCTGTCTTAAGAGGCATGCAGTGCTCTGCCAAAACAAACAAGGTTTCGCTAAGAAATTCCCTCGTAGCTCTTTCCCTTTTGGAGGAAAAGGGAGAGGTTTGTTTCTAAGCTTTGCAAGCGGTCCCGCGCTCTGCCGAAAAGGGAACGAACTGCGAGAGCACAGCGAGAGAAAACAGCGTAAGCAATTCCTTCCTAGCTCTTTCTGTTGCCGAGGAACTGTGGCACTGTTGGAACTGGAGATTGCAAGCAACACAGCGATCCGGCTGCTCTGGCACGCAGTGCTCTGCAAAGGCGCAGCAAGAAGGGACAAGAAATTCTCTCCTAACTCTTTCTGTTTGGTGGCATTACAGTGCTGCTTCAGATGGCCGTGTTCGGGCAGACGCTTCAATGAGCCGCGCGTTCGAGCCTCTCCGAGCCTGTTAGCACAGAGAAGGTGACCCTGTGGATTTCGACTTTCCCGGGGATACAGAGCTCTGTCTTAAGAGGCATGCAGTGCTCTGCCAAAACAAACAAGGTTTCGCTAAGAAATTCCCTCGTAGCTCTTTCCCTTTTGGAGGAAAAGGGAGAGCTTTGTTTCTAAGCTTTGCAAGCGGTCCCGCGCTCTGCCGAAAAGGGAACGAACTGCTAGAGCACAGCGAGAGAAAACAGCGTAAGCAATTCCTTCCTAGCTCTTTCTGTTGCCGAGGAACTGTGGCACTGTTGGAACTGGAGATTGCAAGCAACACAGCGATCCGGCTGCTCTGGCACGCAGTGCTCTGCAAAGGCGCAGCAAGAAGGGACAAGAAATTCTCTCCTAACTCTTTCTGTTTGGTCGCATTACAGTGCTGCTTCAGATGGCCGTGTTCGGGCAGACGCTTCAACGAGCCGCGCATTCGAGCCTCTCCGAGCCTGTTAGCACAGAGAAGGTGACCCTGTGGATTTCGACTTTCCCGGGGATCCAGAGCTCTGTCTTAAGAGGCATGCAGTGCTCTGCCAAAACAAACAAGGTTTCGCTAAGAAATTCCCTCGTAGCTCTTTCCCTTTTGGAGGAAAAGGGAGAGGTTTGTTTCTAAGCTTTGCAAGCGGTCCCGCGCTCTGCCGAAAAGGGAACGAACTGCTAGAGCACAGCGAGAGAAAACAGCGTAAGCAATTCCTTCCTAGCTCTTTCTGTTGCCGAGGAACTGTGGCACTGTTGGAACTGGAGATTGCAAGCAACACAGCGATCCGGCTGCTCTGGCACGCAGTGCTCTGCAAAGGCGCAGCAAGAAGGGACAAGAAATTCTCTCCTAACTCTTTCTGTTTGGTCGCATTACAGTGCTGCTTCAGATGTCCGTGTTCGGGCAGACGCTTCAACGAGCCGCGCATTCCAGCCTCTCCGAGCCTGTTAGCACAGAGAAGGTGACCCTGTGGATTTCGACTTTCCCGGGGATCCAGAGCTCTGTCTTAAGAGGCATGCAGTGCTCTGCCAAAACAAACAAGGTTTCGCTAAGAAATTCCCTCGTAGCTCTTTCCCTTTTGGAGGAAAAGGGAGAGGTTTGTTTCTAAGCTTTGCAAGCGGTCCCGCGCTCTGCCGAAAAGGGAACGAACTGCGAGAGCACAGCGAGAGAAAACAGCGTAAGCAATTCCTTCCTAGCTCTTTCTGTTGCCGAGGAACTGTGGCACTGTTGGAACTGGAGATTGCAAGCAACACAGCGATCCGGCTGCTCTGGCACGCAGTGCTCTGCAAAGGCGCAGCAAGAAGGGACAAGAAATTCTCTCCTAACTCTTTCTGTTTGGTCGCATTACAGTGCTGCTTCAGATGTCCGTGTTCGGGCAGACGCTTCAACGAGCCGCGCATTCCAGCCTCTCCGAGCCTGTTAGCACAGAGAAGGTGACCCTGTGGATTTCGACTTTCCCGGGGATACAGAGCTCTGTCTTAAGAGGCATGCAGTGCTCTGCCAAAACAAACAAGGTTTCGCTAAGAAATTCCCTCGTAGCTCTTTCCCTTTTGGAGGAAAAGGGAGAGGTTTGTTTCTAAGCTTTGCAAGCGGTCCCGCGCTCTGCCGAAAAGGGAACGAACTGCGAGAGCACAGCGAGAGAAAACAGCGTAAGCAATTCCTTCCTAGCTCTTTCTGTTGCCGAGGAACTGTGGCACTGTTGGAACTGGAGATTGCAAGCAACACAGCGATCCGGCTGCTCTGGCACGCAGTGCTCTGCAAAGGCGCAGCAAGAAGGGACAAGAAATTCTCTCCTAACTCTTTCTGTTTGGTCGCATTACAGTGCTGCTTCAGATGTCCGTGTTCGGGCAGACGCTTCAATGAGCCGCGCGTTCGAGCCTCTCCGAGCCTGTTAGCACAGAGAAGGTGACCCTGTGGATTTCGACTTTCCCGGGGATACAGAGCTCTGTCTTAAGAGGCATGCAGTGCTCTGCCAAAACAAACAAGGTTTCGCTAAGAAATTCCCTCGTAGCTCTTTCCCTTTTGGAGGAAAAGGGAGAGCTTTGTTTCTAAGCTTTGCAAGCGGTCCCGTGCTCTGCCGAAAAGGGAACGAACTGCTAGAGCACAGCGAGAGAAAACAGCGTAAGCAATTCCTTCCTAGCTCTTTCTGTTGCCGAGGAACTGTGGCACTGTTGGAACTGGAGATTGCAAGCAACACAGCGATCCGGCTGCTCTGGCACGCAGTGCTCTGCAAAGGCGCAGCAAGAAGGGACAAGAAATTCTCTCCTAACTCTTTCTGTTTGGTGGCATTAGAGTGCTGCTTCAGATGTCCGTGTTCGGGCAGACGCTTCAACGAGCCGCGCATTCGAGCCTCTCCGAGCCTGTTAGCACAGAGAAGGTGACCCTGTGGATTTCGACTTTCCCGGGGATCCAGAGCTCTGTCTTAAGAGGCATGCAGTGCTCTGCCAAAACAAACAAGGTTTCGCTAAGAAATTCCCTCGTAGCTCTTTCCCTTTTGGAGGAAAAGGGAGAGGTTTGTTTCTAAGCTTTGCAAGCGGTCCCGCGCTCTGCCGAAAAGGGAACGAACTGCGAGAGCACAGCGAGAGAAAACAGCGTAAGCAATTCCTTCCTAGCTCTTTCTGTTGCCGAGGAACTGTGGCACTGTTGGAACTGGAGATTGCAAGCAACACAGCGATCCGGCTGCTCTGGCACGCAGTGCTCTGCAAAGGCGCAGCAAGAAGGGACAAGAAATTCTCTCCTAACTCTTTCTGTTTGGTGGCATTACAGTGCTGCTTCAGATGTCCGTGTTCGGGCAGACGCTTCAACGAGCCGCGCATTCGAGCCTCTCCGAGCCTGTTAGCACAGAGAAGGTGACCCTGTGGATTTCGACTTCCCCGGGGATCCAGAGCTCTGTCTTAAGAGGCATGCAGTGCTCTGCCAAAACAAACAAGGTTTCGCTAAGAAATTCCCTCGTAGCTCTTTCCCTTTTGGAGGAAAAGGGAGAGGTTTGTTTCTAAGCTTTGCAAGCGGTCCCGCGCTCTGCCGAAAAGGGAACGAACTGCGAGAGCACAGCGAGAGAAAACAGCGTAAGCAATTCCTTCCTAGCTCTTTCTGTTGCCGAGGAACTGTGGCACTGTTGGAACTGGAGATTGCAAGCAACACAGCGATCCGGCTGCTCTGGCACGCAGTGCTCTGCAAAGGCGCAGCAAGAAGGGACAAGAAATTCTCTCCTAACTCTTTCTGTTTGGTCGCATTACAGTGCTGCTTCAGATGTCCGTGTTCGGGCAGACGCTTCAACGAGCCGCGCATTCCAGCCTCTCCGAGCCTGTTAGCACAGAGAAGGTGACCCTGTGGATTTCGACTTTCCCGGGGATACAGAGCTCTGTCTTAAGAGGCATGCAGTGCTCTGCCAAAACAAACAAGGTTTCGCTAAGAAATTCCCTCGTAGCTCTTTCCCTTTTGGAGGAAAAGGGAGAGGTTTGTTTCTAAGCTTTGCAAGCGGTCCCGCGCTCTGCCGAAAAGGGAACGAACTGCTAGAGCACAGCGAGAGAAAACAGCGTAAGCAATTCCTTCCTAGCTCTTTCTGTTGCCGAGGAACTGTGGCACTGTTGGAACTGGAGATTGCAAGCAACACAGCGATCCGGCTGCTCTGGCACGCAGTGCTCTGCAAAGGCGCAGCAAGAAGGGACAAGAAATTCTCTCCTAACTCTTTCTGTTTGGTCGCATTACAGTGCTGCTTCAGATGTCCGTGTTCGGGCAGACGCTTCAACGAGCCGCGCATTCGAGCCTCTCCGAGCCTGTTAGCACAGAGAAGGTGACCCTGTGGATTTCGACTTTCCCGGGGATCCAGAGCTCTGTCTTAAGAGGCATGCAGTGCTCTGCCAAAACAAACAAGGTTTCGCTAAGAAATTCCCTCGTAGCTCTTTCCCTTTTGGAGGAAAAGGGAGAGGTTTGTTTCTAAGCTTTGCAAGCGGTCCCGCGCTCTGCCGAAAAGGGAACGAACTGCTAGAGCACAGCGAGAGAAAACAGCGTAAGCAATTCCTTCCTAGCTCTTTCTGTTGCCGAGGAACTGTGGCACTGTTGGAACTGGAGATTGCAAGCAACACAGCGATCCGGCTGCTCTGGCACGCAGTGCTCTGCAAAGGCGCAGCAAGAAGGGACAAGAAATTCTCTCCTAACTCTTTCTGTTTGGTCGCATTACAGTGCTGCTTCAGATGGCCGTGTTCGGGCAGACGCTTCAACGAGCCGCGCATTCGAGCCTCTCCGAGCCTGTTAGCACAGAGAAGGTGACCCTGTGGATTTCGACTTTCCCGGGGATCCAGAGCTCTGTCTTAAGAGGCATGCAGTGCTCTGCCAAAACAAACAAGGTTTCGCTAAGAAATTCCCTCGTAGCTCTTTCCCTTTTGGAGGAAAAGGGAGAGCTTTGTTTCTAAGCTTTGCAAGCGGTCCCGCGCTCTGCCGAAAAGGGAATGAACTGCTAGAGCACAGCGAGAGAAAACAGCGTAAGCAATTCCTTCCTAGCTCTTTCTGTTGCCGAGGAACTGTGGCACTGTTGGAACTGGAGATTGCAAGCAACACAGCGATCCGGCTGCTCTGGCACGCAGTGCTCTGCAAAGGCGCAGCAAGAAGGGACAAGAAATTCTCTCCTAACTCTTTCTGTTTGGTCGCATTACAGTGCTGCTTCAGATGTCCGTGTTCGGGCAGACGCTTCAACGAGCCGCGCATTCGAGCCTCTCCGAGCCTGTTAGCACAGAGAAGGTGACCCTGTGGATTTCGACTTTCCCGGGGATCCAGAGCTCTGTCTTAAGAGGCATGCAGTGCTCTGCCAAAACAAACAAGGTTTCGCTAAGAAATTCCCTCGTAGCTCTTTCCCTTTTGGAGGAAAAGGGAGAGCTTTGTTTCTAAGCTTTGCAAGCGGTCCCGCGCTCTGCCGAAAAGGGAACGAACTGCTAGAGCACAGCGAGAGAAAACAGCGTAAGCAATTCCTTCCTAGCTCTTTCTGTTGCCGAGGAACTGTGGCACTGTTGGAACTGGAGATTGCAAGCAACACAGCGATCCGGCTGCTCTGGCACGCAGTGCTCTGCAAAGGCGCAGCAAGAAGGGACAAGAAATTCTCTCCTAACTCTTTCTGTTTGGTCGCATTACAGTGCTGCTTCAGATGTCCGTGTTCGGGCAGACGCTTCAACGAGCCGCGCATTCGAGCCTCTCCGAGCCTGTTAGCACAGAGAAGGTGACCCTGTGGATTTCGACTTTCCCGGGGATACAGAGCTCTGTCTTAAGAGGCATGCAGTGCTCTGCCAAAACAAACAAGGTTTCGCTAAGAAATTCCCTCGTAGCTCTTTCCCTTTTGGAGGAAAAGGGAGAGCTTTGTTTCTAAGCTTTGCAAGCGGTCCCGCGCTCTGCCGAAAAGGGAACGAACTGCGAGAGCACAGCGAGAGAAAACAGCGTAAGCAATTCCTTCCTAGCTCTTTCTGTTGCCGAGGAACTGTGGCACTGTTGGAACTGGAGATTGCAAGCAACACAGCGATCCGGCTGCTCTGGCACGCAGTGCTCTGCAAAGGCGCAGCAAGAAGGGACAAGAAATTCTCTCCTAACTCTTTCTGTTTAGTCGCATTACAGTGCTGCTTCAGATGTCCGTGTTCGGGCAGACGCTTCAACGAGCCGCGCATTCGAGCCTCTCCGAGCCTGTTAGCACAGAGAAGGTGACCCTGTGGATTTCGACTTTCCCGGGGATACAGAGCTCTGTCTTAAGAGGCATGCAGTGCTCTGCCAAAACAAACAAGGTTTCGCTAAGAAATTCCCTCGTAGCTCTTTCCCTTTTGGAGGAAAAGGGAGAGGTTTGTTTCTAAGCTTTGCAAGCGGTCCCGCGCTCTGCCGAAAAGGGAACGAACTGCGAGAGCACAGCGAGAGAAAACAGCGTAAGCAATTCCTTCCTAGCTCTTTCTGTTGCCGAGGAACTGTGGCACTGTTGGAACTGGAGATTGCAAGCAACACAGCGATCCGGCTGCTCTGGCACGCAGTGCTCTGCAAAGGCGCAGCAAGAAGGGACAAGAAATTCTCTCCTAACTCTTTCTGTTTGGTCGCATTACAGTGCTGCTTCAGATGTCCGTGTTCGGGCAGACGCTTCAATGAGCCGCGCGTTCGAGCCTCTCCGAGCCTGTTAGCACAGAGAAGGTGACCCTGTGGATTTCGACTTTCCCGGGGATACAGAGCTCTGTCTTAAGAGGCATGCAGTGCTCTGCCAAAACAAACAAGGTTTCGCTAAGAAATTCCCTCGTAGCTCTTTCCCTTTTGGAGGAAAAGGGAGAGGTTTGTTTCTAAGCTTTGCAAGCGGTCCCGCGCTCTGCCGAAAAGGGAACGAACTGCTAGAGCACAGCGAGAGAAAACAGCGTAAGCAATTCCTTCCTAGCTCTTTCTGTTGCCGAGGAACTGTGGCACTGTTGGAACTGGAGATTGCAAGCAACACAGCGATCCGGCTGCTCTGGCACGCAGTGCTCTGCAAAGGCGCAGCAAGAAGGGACAAGAAATTCTCTCCTAACTCTTTCTGTTTGGTCGCATTACAGTGCTGCTTCAGATGGCCGTGTTCGGGCAGACGCTTCAACGAGCCGCGCATTCCAGCCTCTCCGAGCCTGTTAGCACAGAGAAGGTGACCCTGTGGATTTCGACTTTCCCGGGGATACAGAGCTCTGTCTTAAGAGGCATGCAGTGCTCTGCCAAAACAAACAAGGTTTCGCTAAGAAATTCCCTCGTAGCTCTTTCCCTTTTGGAGGAAAAGGGAGAGGTTTGTTTCTAAGCTTTGCAAGCGGTCCCGCGCTCTGCCGAAAAGGGAACGAACTGCGAGAGCACAGCGAGAGAAAACAGCGTAAGCAATTCCTTCCTAGCTCTTTCTGTTGCCGAGGAACTGTGGCACTGTTGGAACTGGAGATTGCAAGCAACACAGCGATCCGGCTGCTCTGGCACGCAGTGCTCTGCAAAGGCGCAGCAAGAAGGGACAAGAAATTCTCTCCTAACTCTTTCTGTTTGGTCGCATTACAGTGCTGCTTCAGATGTCCGTGTTCGGGCAGACGCTTCAACGAGCCGCGCATTCGAGCCTCTCCGAGCCTGTTAGCACAGAGAAGGTGACCCTGTGGATTTCGACTTTCCCGGGGATACAGAGCTCTGTCTTAAGAGGCATGCAGTGCTCTGCCAAAACAAACAAGGTTTCGCTAAGAAATTCCCTCGTAGCTCTTTCCCTTTTGGAGGAAAAGGGAGAGGTTTGTTTCTAAGCTTTGCAAGCGGTCCCGCGCTCTGCCGAAAAGGGAACGAACTGCGAGAGCACAGCGAGAGAAAACAGCGTAAGCAATTCCTTCCTAGCTCTTTCTGTTGCCGAGGAACTGTGGCACTGTTGGAACTGGAGATTGCAAGCAACACAGCGACCCGGCTGCTCTGGCACGCAGTGCTCTGCAAAGGCGCAGCAAGAAGGGACAAGAAATTCTCTCCTAACTCTTTCTGTTTGGTCGCATTACAGTGCTGCTTCAGATGTCCGTGTTCGGGCAGACGCTTCAACGAGCCGCGCATTCCAGCCTCTCCGAGCCTGTTAGCACAGAGAAGGTGACCCTGTGGATTTCGACTTTCCCGGGGATACAGAGCTCTGTCTTAAGAGGCATGCAGTGCTCTGCCAAAACAAACAAGGTTTCGCTAAGAAATTCCCTCGTAGCTCTTTCCCTTTTGGAGGAAAAGGGAGAGGTTTGTTTCTAAGCTTTGCAAGCGGTCCCGCGCTCTGCCGAAAAGGGAACGAACTGCGAGAGCACAGCGAGAGAAAACAGCGTAAGCAATTCCTTCCTAGCTCTTTCTGTTGCCGAGGAACTGTGGCACTGTTGGAACTGGAGATTGCAAGCAACACAGCGATCCGGCTGCTCTGGCACGCAGTGCTCTGCAAAGGCGCAGCAAGAAGGGACAAGAAATTCTCTCCTAACTCTTTCTGTTTGGTCGCATTACAGTGCTGCTTCAGATGGCCGTGTTCGGGCAGACGCTTCAACGAGCCGCGCATTCCAGCCTCTCCGAGCCTGTTAGCACAGAGAAGGTGACCCTGTGGATTTCGACTTTCCCGGGGATCCAGAGCTCTGTCTTAAGAGGCATGCAGTGCTCTGCCAAAACAAACAAGGTTTCGCTAAGAAATTCCCTCGTAGCTCTTTCCCTTTTGGAGGAAAAGGGAGAGCTTTGTTTCTAAGCTTTGCAAGCGGTCCCGCGCTCTGCCGAAAAGGGAACGAACTGCTAGAGCACAGCGAGAGAAAACAGCGTAAGCAATTCCTTCCTAGCTCTTTCTGTTGCCGAGGAACTGTGGCACTGTTGGAACTGGAGATTGCAAGCAACACAGCAATCCGGCTGCTCTGGCACGCAGTGCTCTGCAAAGGCGCAGCAAGAAGGGACAAGAAATTCTCTCCTAACTCTTTCTGTTTGGTCGCATTACAGTGCTGCTTCAGATGTCCGTGTTCGGGCAGACGCTTCAACGAGCCGCGCATTCGAGCCTCTCCGAGCCTGTTAGCACAGAGAAGGTGACCCTGTGGATTTCGACTTCCCCGGGGATCCAGAGCTCTGTCTTAAGAGGCATGCAGTGCTCTGCCAAAACAAACAAGGTTTCGCTAAGAAATTCCCTCGTAGCTCTTTCCCTTTTGGAGGAAAAGGGAGAGCTTTGTTTCTAAGCTTTGCAAGCGGTCCCGCGCTCTGCCGAAAAGGGAACGAACTGCTAGAGCACAGCGAGAGAAAACAGCGTAAGCAATTCCTTCCTAGCTCTTTCTGTTGCCGAGGAACTGTGGCACTGTTGGAACTGGAGATTGCAAGCAACACAGCGATCCGGCTGCTCTGGCACACAGTGCTCTGCAAAGGCGCAGCAAGAAGGGACAAGAAATTCTCTCCTAACTCTTTCTGTTTGGTCGCATTACAGTGCTGCTTCAGATGTCCGTGTTCGGGCAGACGCTTCAACGAGCCGCGCATTCCAGCCTCTCCGAGCCTGTTAGCACAGAGAAGGTGACCCTGTGGATTTCGACTTTCCCGGGGATACAGAGCTCTGTCTTAAGAGGCATGCAGTGCTCTGCCAAAACAAACAAGGTTTCGCTAAGAAATTCCCTCGTAGCTCTTTCCCTTTTGGAGGAAAAGGGAGAGCTTTGTTTCTAAGCTTTGCAAGCGGTCCCGCGCTCTGCCGAAAAGGGAACGAACTGCGAGAGCACAGCGAGAGAAAACAGCGTAAGCAATTCCTTCCTAGCTCTTTCTGTTGCCGAGGAACTGTGGCACTGTTGGAACTGGAGATTGCAAGCAACACAGCGACCCGGCTGCTCTGGCACGCAGTGCTCTGCAAAGGCGCAGCAAGAAGGGACAAGAAATTCTCTCCTAACTCTTTCTGTTTGGTCGCATTACAGTGCTGCTTCAGATGTCCGTGTTCGGGCAGACGCTTCAACGAGCCGCGCATTCCAGCCTCTCCGAGCCTGTTAGCACAGAGAAGGTGACCCTGTGGATTTCGACTTTCCCGGGGATACAGAGCTCTGTCTTAAGAGGCATGCAGTGCTCTGCCAAAACAAACAAGGTTTCGCTAAGAAATTCCCTCGTAGCTCTTTCCCTTTTGGAGGAAAAGGGAGAGCTTTGTTTCTAAGCTTTGCAAGCGGTCCCGCGCTCTGCCGAAAAGGGAACGAACTGCTAGAGCACAGCGAGAGAAAACAGCGTAAGCAATTCCTTCCTAGCTCTTTCTGTTGCCGAGGAACTGTGGCACTGTTGGAACTGGAGATTGCAAGCAACACAGCGATCCGGCTGCTCTGGCACGCAGTGCTCTGCAAAGGCGCAGCAAGAAGGGACAAGAAATTCTCTCCTAACTCTTTCTGTTTGGTCGCATTACAGTGCTGCTTCAGATGGCCGTGTTCGGGCAGACGCTTCAACGAGCCGCGCATTCGAGCCTCTCCGAGCCTGTTAGCACAGAGAAGGTGACCCTGTGGATTTCGACTTTCCCGGGGATCCAGAGCTCTGTCTTAAGAGGCATGCAGTGCTCTGCCAAAACAAACAAGGTTTCGCTAAGAAATTCCCTCGTAGCTCTTTCCCTTTTGGAGGAAAAGGGAGAGCTTTGTTTCTAAGCTTTGCAAGCGGTCCCGCGCTCTGCCGAAAAGGGAACGAACTGCGAGAGCACAGCGAGAGAAAACAGCGTAAGCAATTCCTTCCTAGCTCTTTCTGTTGCCGAGGAACTGTGGCACTGTTGGAACTGGAGATTGCAAGCAACACAGCGATCCGGCTGCTCTGGCACACAGTGCTCTGCAAAGGCGCAGCAAGAAGGGACAAGAAATTCTCTCCTAACTCTTTCTGTTTGGTCGCATTACAGTGCTGCTTCAGATGTCCGTGTTCGGGCAGACGCTTCAACGAGCCGCGCATTCCAGCCTCTCCGAGCCTGTTAGCACAGAGAAGGTGACCCTGTGGATTTCGACTTTCCCGGGGATCCAGAGCTCTGTCTTAAGAGGCATGCAGTGCTCTGCCAAAACAAACAAGGTTTCGCTAAGAAATTCCCTCGTAGCTCTTTCCCTTTTGGAGGAAATGGGAGAGGTTTGTTTCTAAGCTTTGCAAGCGGTCCCGCGCTCTGCCGAAAAGGGAACGAACTGCGAGAGCACAGCGAGAGAAAACAGCGTAAGCAATTCCTTCCTAGCTCTTTCTGTTGCCGAGGAACTGTGGCACTGTTGGAACTGGAGATTGCAAGCAACACAGCGATCCGGCTGCTCTGGCACGCAGTGCTCTGCAAAGGCGCAGCAAGAAGGGACAAGAAATTCTCTCCTAACTCTTTCTGTTTGGTCGCATTACAGTGCTGCTTCAGATGTCCGTGTTCGGGCAGACGCTTCAACGAGCCGCGCGTTCCAGCCTCTCCGAGCCTGTTAGCACAGAGAAGGTGACCCTGTGGATTTCGACTTTCCCGGGGATACAGAGCTCTGTCTTAAGAGGCATGCAGTGCTCTGCCAAAACAAACAAGGTTTCGCTAAGAAATTCCCTCATAGCTCTTTCCCTTTTGGAGGAAAAGGGAGAGGTTTGTTTCTAAGCTTTGCAAGCGGTCCCGCGCTCTGCCGAAAAGGGAACGAACTGCGAGAGCACAGCGAGAGAAAACAGCGTAAGCAATTCCTTCCTAGCTCTTTCTGTTGCCGAGGAACTGTGGCACTGTTGGAACTGGAGATTGCAAGCAACACAGCGACCCGGCTGCTCTGGCACGCAGTGCTCTGCAAAGGCGCAGCAAGAAGGGACAAGAAATTCTCTCCTAACTCTTTCTGTTTGGTCGCATTACAGTGCTGCTTCAGATGTCCGTGTTCGGGCAGACG
The DNA here is from genome assembly GCA_027574665.1 of Rhynochetos jubatus. Classification (NCBI taxonomy): domain Eukaryota; kingdom Metazoa; phylum Chordata; class Aves; order Eurypygiformes; family Rhynochetidae; genus Rhynochetos; species Rhynochetos jubatus. The sequence goes on along the minus strand of CM050672.1, from coordinate 547,168 downwards.
CTTCAACGAGCCGCGCATTCCAGCCTCTCCGAGCCTGTTAGCACAGAGAAGGTGACCCTGTGGATTTCGACTTTCCCGGGGATCCAGAGCTCTGTCTTAAGAGGCATGCAGTGCTCTGCCAAAACAAACAAGGTTTCGCTAAGAAATTCCCTCATAGCTCTTTCCCTTTTGGAGGAAAAGGGAGAGGTTTGTTTCTAAGCTTTGCAAGCGGTCCCGCGCTCTGCCGAAAAGGGAACGAACTGCGAGAGCACAGCGAGAGAAAACAGCGTAAGCAATTCCTTCCTAGCTCTTTCTGTTGCCGAGGAACTGTGGCACTGTTGGAACTGGAGATTGCAAGCAACACAGCGATCCGGCTGCTCTGGCACACAGTGCTCTGCAAAGGCGCAGCAAGAAGGGACAAGAAATTCTCTCCTACCTCTTTCTGTTTGGTCGCATTAGAGTGCTGCTTCAGATGTCCGTGTTCGGGCAGACGCTTCAACGAGCCGCGCATTCCAGCCTCTCCGAGCCTGTTAGCACAGAGAAGGTGACCCTGTGGATTTCGACTTTCCCGGGGATCCAGAGCTCTGTCTTAAGAGGCATGCAGTGCTCTGCCAAAACAAACAAGGTTTCGCTAAGAAATTCCCTCGTAGCTCTTTCCCTTTTGGAGGAAAAGGGAGAGGTTTGTTTCTAAGCTTTGCAAGCGGTCCCGCGCTCTGCCGAAAAGGGCACGAACTGCTAGAGCACAGCGAGAGAAAACAGCGTAAGCAATTCCTTCCTAGCTCTTTCTGTTGCCGAGGAACTGTGGCACTGTTGGAACTGGAGATTGCAAGCAACACAGCGATCCGGCTGCTCTGGCACGCAGTGCTCTGCAAAGGCGCAGCAAGAAGGGACAAGAAATTCTCTCCTACCTCTTTCTGTTTGGTCGCATTACAGTGCTGCTTCAGATGTCCGTGTTCGGGCAGACGCTTCAACGAGCCGCGCATTCGAGCCTCTCCGAGCCTGTTAGCACAGAGAAGGTGACCCTGTGGATTTCGACTTTCCCGGGGATCCAGAGCTCTGTCTTAAGAGGCATGCAGTGCTCTGCCAAAACAAACAAGGTTTCGCTAAGAAATTCCCTCGTAGCTCTTTCCCTTTTGGAGGAAAAGGGAGAGGTTTGTTTCTAAGCTTTGCAAGCGGTCCCGCGCTCTGCCGAAAAGGGAACGAACTGCGAGAGCACAGCGAGAGAAAACAGCGTAAGCAATTCCTTCCTAGCTCTTTCTGTTGCCGAGGAACTGTGGCACTGTTGGAACTGGAGATTGCAAGCAACACAGCGACCCGGCTGCTCTGGCACGCAGTGCTCTGCAAAGGCGCAGCAAGAAGGGACAAGAAATTCTCTCCTAACTCTTTCTGTTTGGTCGCATTACAGTGCTGCTTCAGATGTCCGTGTTCGGGCAGACGCTTCAACGAGCCGCGCATTCCAGCCTCTCCGAGCCTGTTAGCACAGAGAAGGTGACCCTGTGGATTTCGACTTTCCCGGGGATACAGAGCTCTGTCTTAAGAGGCATGCAGTGCTCTGCCAAAACAAACAAGGTTTCGCTAAGAAATTCCCTCGTAGCTCTTTCCCTTTTGGAGGAAAAGGGAGAGCTTTGTTTCTAAGCTTTGCAAGCGGTCCCGCGCTCTGCCGAAAAGGGAACGAACTGCGAGAGCACAGCGAGAGAAAACAGCGTAAGCAATTCCTTCCTAGCTCTTTCTGTTGCCGAGGAACTGTGGCACTGTTGGAACTGGAGATTGCAAGCAACACAGCGATCCGGCTGCTCTGGCACGCAGTGCTCTGCAAAGGCGCAGCAAGAAGGGACAAGAAATTCTCTCCTAACTCTTTCTGTTTGGTCGCATTACAGTGCTGCTTCAGATGTCCGTGTTCGGGCAGACGCTTCAACGAGCCGCGCATTCCAGCCTCTCCGAGCCTGTTAGCACAGAGAAGGTGACCCTGTGGATTTCGACTTTCCCGGGGATCCAGAGCTCTGTCTTAAGAGGCATGCAGTGCTCTGCCAAAACAAACAAGGTTTCGCTAAGAAATTCCCTCGTAGCTCTTTCCCTTTTGGAGGAAAAGGGAGAGCTTTGTTTCTAAGCTTTGCAAGCGGTCCCGCGCTCTGCCGTAAAGGGCACGAACTGCTAGAGCACAGCGAGAGAAAACAGCGTAAGCAATTCCTTCCTAGCTCTTTCTGTTGCCGAGGAACTGTGGCACTGTTGGAACTGGAGATTGCAAGCAACACAGCGATCCGGCTGCTCTGGCACGCAGTGCTCTGCAAAGGCGCAGCAAGAAGGGACAAGAAATTCTCTCCTAACTCTTTCTGTTTGGTCGCATTACAGTGCTGCTTCAGATGGCCGTGTTCGGGCAGACGCTTCAACGAGCCGCGCATTCCAGCCTCTCCGAGCCTGTTAGCACAGAGAAGGTGACCCTGTGGATTTCGACTTTCCCGGGGATACAGAGCTCTGTCTTAAGAGGCATGCAGTGCTCTGCCAAAACAAACAAGGTTTCGCTAAGAAATTCCCTCGTAGCTCTTTCCCTTTTGGAGGAAAAGGGAGAGCTTTGTTTCTAAGCTTTGCAAGCGGTCCCGCGCTCTGCCGAAAAGGGAACGAACTGCTAGAGCACAGCGAGAGAAAACAGCGTAAGCAATTCCTTCCTAGCTCTTTCTGTTGCCGAGGAACTGTGGCACTGTTGGAACTGGAGATTGCAAGCAACACAGCAATCCGGCTGCTCTGGCACGCAGTGCTCTGCAAAGGCGCAGCAAGAAGGGACAAGAAATTCTCTCCTAACTCTTTCTGTTTGGTGGCATTACAGTGCTGCTTCAGATGGCCGTGTTCGGGCAGACGCTTCAACGAGCCGCGCATTCGAGCCTCTCCGAGCCTGTTAGCACAGAGAAGGTGACCCTGTGGATTTCGACTTTCCCGGGGATCCAGAGCTCTGTCTTAAGAGGCATGCAGTGCTCTGCCAAAACAAACAAGGTTTCGCTAAGAAATTCCCTCGTAGCTCTTTCCCTTTTGGAGGAAAAGGGAGAGGTTTGTTTCTAAGCTTTGCAAGCGGTCCCGCGCTCTGCCGAAAAGGGAACGAACTGCGAGAGCACAGCGAGAGAAAACAGCGTAAGCAATTCCTTCCTAGCTCTTTCTGTTGCCGAGGAACTGTGGCACTGTTGGAACTGGAGATTGCAAGCAACACAGCGATCCGGCTGCTCTGGCACGCAGTGCTCTGCAAAGGCGCAGCAAGAAGGGACAAGAAATTCTCTCCTAACTCTTTCTGTTTGGTCGCATTACAGTGCTGCTTCAGATGTCCGTGTTCGGGCAGACGCTTCAACGAGCCGCGCATTCCAGCCTCTCCGAGCCTGTTAGCACAGAGAAGGTGACCCTGTGGATTTCGACTTTCCCGGGGATACAGAGCTCTGTCTTAAGAGGCATGCAGTGCTCTGCCAAAACAAACAAGGTTTCGCTAAGAAATTCCCTCGTAGCTCTTTCCCTTTTGGAGGAAAAGGGAGAGGTTTGTTTCTAAGCTTTGCAAGCGGTCCCGCGCTCTGCCGAAAAGGGAACGAACTGCGAGAGCACAGCGAGAGAAAACAGCGTAAGCAATTCCTTCCTAGCTCTTTCTGTTGCCGAGGAACTGTGGCACTGTTGGAACTGGAGATTGCAAGCAACACAGCGATCCGGCTGCTCTGGCACGCAGTGCTCTGCAAAGGCGCAGCAAGAAGGGACAAGAAATTCTCTCCTAACTCTTTCTGTTTGGTCGCATTACAGTGCTGCTTCAGATGTCCGTGTTCGGGCAGACGCTTCAATGAGCCGCGCGTTCGAGCCTCTCCGAGCCTGTTAGCACAGAGAAGGTGACCCTGTGGATTTCGACTTTCCCGGGGATACAGAGCTCTGTCTTAAGAGGCATGCAGTGCTCTGCCAAAACAAACAAGGTTTCGCTAAGAAATTCCCTCGTAGCTCTTTCCCTTTTGGAGGAAAAGGGAGAGCTTTGTTTCTAAGCTTTGCAAGCGGTCCCGCGCTCTGCCGAAAAGGGAACGAACTGCTAGAGCACAGCGAGAGAAAACAGCGTAAGCAATTCCTTCCTAGCTCTTTCTGTTGCCGAGGAACTGTGGCACTGTTGGAACTGGAGATTGCAAGCAACACAGCGATCCGGCTGCTCTGGCACGCAGTGCTCTGCAAAGGCGCAGCAAGAAGGGACAAGAAATTCTCTCCTAACTCTTTCTGTTTGGTCGCATTACAGTGCTGCTTCAGATGTCCGTGTTCGGGCAGACGCTTCAACGAGCCGCGCATTCCAGCCTCTCCGAGCCTGTTAGCACAGAGAAGGTGACCCTGTGGATTTCGACTTTCCCGGGGATACAGAGCTCTGTCTTAAGAGGCATGCAGTGCTCTGCCAAAACAAACAAGGTTTCGCTAAGAAATTCCCTCGTAGCTCTTTCCCTTTTGGAGGAAAAGGGAGAGCTTTGTTTCTAAGCTTTGCAAGCGGTCCCGCGCTCTGCCGAAAAGGGAACGAACTGCTAGAGCACAGCGAGAGAAAACAGCGTAAGCAATTCCTTCCTAGCTCTTTCTGTTGCCGAGGAACTGTGGCACTGTTGGAACTGGAGATTGCAAGCAACACAGCGATCCGGCTGCTCTGGCACACAGTGCTCTGCAAAGGCGCAGCAAGAAGGGACAAGAAATTCTCTCCTAACTCTTTCTGTTTGGTCGCATTACAGTGCTGCTTCAGATGGCCGTGTTCGGGCAGACGCTTCAACGAGCCGCGCATTCGAGCCTCTCCGAGCCTGTTAGCACAGAGAAGGTGACCCTGTGGATTTCGACTTTCCCGGGGATACAGAGCTCTGTCGTAAGAGGCATGCAGTGCTCTGCCAAAACAAACAAGGTTTCGCTAAGAAATTCCCTCGTAGCTCTTTCCCTTTTGGAGGAAAAGGGAGAGGTTTGTTTCTAAGCTTTGCAAGCGGTCCCGCGCTCTGCCGAAAAGGGAACGAACTGCGAGAGCACAGCGAGAGAAAACAGCGTAAGCAATTCCTTCCTAGCTCTTTCTGTTGCCGAGGAACTGTGGCACTGTTGGAACTGGAGATTGCAAGCAACACAGCGATCCGGCTGCTCTGGCACGCAGTGCTCTGCAAAGGCGCAGCAAGAAGGGACAAGAAATTCTCTCCTAACTCTTTCTGTTTGGTCGCATTACAGTGCTGCTTCAGATGTCCGTGTTCGGGCAGACGCTTCAACGAGCCGCGCATTCCAGCCTCTCCGAGCCTGTTAGCACAGAGAAGGTGACCCTGTGGATTTCGACTTTCCCGGGGATACAGAGCTCTGTCTTAAGAGGCATGCAGTGCTCTGCCAAAACAAACAAGGTTTCGCTAAGAAATTCCCTCGTAGCTCTTTCCCTTTTGGAGGAAAAGGGAGAGGTTTGTTTCTAAGCTTTGCAAGCGGTCCCGCGCTCTGCCGAAAAGGGAACGAACTGCGAGAGCACAGCGAGAGAAAACAGCGTAAGCAATTCCTTCCTAGCTCTTTCTGTTGCCGAGGAACTGTGGCACTGTTGGAACTGGAGATTGCAAGCAACACAGCGATCCGGCTGCTCTGGCACGCAGTGCTCTGCAAAGGCGCAGCAAGAAGGGACAAGAAATTCTCTCCTAACTCTTTCTGTTTGGTCGCATTAGAGTGCTGCTTCAGATGGCCGTGTTCGGGCAGACGCTTCAACGAGCCGCGCATTCCAGCCTCTCCGAGCCTGTTAGCAGAGAGAAGGTGACCCTGTGGATTTCGACTTTCCCGGGGATCCAGAGCTCTGTCTTAAGAGGCATGCAGTGCTCTGCCAAAACAAACAAGGTTTCGCTAAGAAATTCCCTCGTAGCTCTTTCCCTTTTGGAGGAAAAGGGAGAGGTTTGTTTCTAAGCTTTGCAAGCGGTCCCGCGCTCTGCCGAAAAGGGAACGAACTGCGAGAGCACAGCGAGAGAAAACAGCGTAAGCAATTCCTTCCTAGCTCTTTCTGTTGCCGAGGAACTGTGGCACTGTTGGAACTGGAGATTGCAAGCAACACAGCGATCCGGCTGCTCTGGCACGCAGTGCTCTGCAAAGGCGCAGCAAGAAGGGACAAGAAATTCTCTCCTAACTCTTTCTGTTTGGTCGCATTACAGTGCTGCTTCAGATGGCCGTGTTCGGGCAGACGCTTCAACGAGCCGCGCATTCCAGCCTCTCCGAGCCTGTTAGCACAGAGAAGGTGACCCTGTGGATTTCGACTTTCCCGGGGATACAGAGCTCTGTCTTAAGAGGCATGCAGTGCTCTGCCAAAACAAACAAGGTTTCGCTAAGAAATTCCCTCGTAGCTCTTTCCCTTTTGGAGGAAAAGGGAGAGGTTTGTTTCTAAGCTTTGCAAGCGGTCCCGCGCTCTGCCGAAAAGGGAACGAACTGCGAGAGCACAGCGAGAGAAAACAGCGTAAGCAATTCCTTCCTAGCTCTTTCTGTTGCCGAGGAACTGTGGCACTGTTGGAACTGGAGATTGCAAGCAACACAGCGATCCGGCTGCTCTGGCACGCAGTGCTCTGCAAAGGCGCAGCAAGAAGGGACAAGAAATTCTCTCCTAACTCTTTCTGTTTGGTCGCATTACAGTGCTGCTTCAGATGGCCGTGTTCGGGCAGACGCTTCAACGAGCCGCGCATTCCAGCCTCTCCGAGCCTGTTAGCACAGAGAAGGTGACCCTGTGGATTTCGACTTTCCCGGGGATACAGAGCTCTGTCTTAAGAGGCATGCAGTGCTCTGCCAAAACAAACAAGGTTTCGCTAAGAAATTCCCTCGTAGCTCTTTCCCTTTTGGAGGAAAAGGGAGAGGTTTGTTTCTAAGCTTTGCAAGCGGTCCCGCGCTCTGCCGAAAAGGGAACGAACTGCGAGAGCACAGCGAGAGAAAACAGCGTAAGCAATTCCTTCCTAGCTCTTTCTGTTGCCGAGGAACTGTGGCACTGTTGGAACTGGAGATTGCAAGCAACACAGCGATCCGGCTGCTCTGGCACGCAGTGCTCTGCAAAGGCGCAGCAAGAAGGGACAAGAAATTCTCTCCTAACTCTTTCTGTTTGGTCGCATTACAGTGCTGCTTCAGATGGCCGTGTTCGGGCAGACGCTTCAACGAGCCGCGCATTCCAGCCTCTCTGAGCCTGTTAGCACAGAGAAGGTGACCCTGTGGATTTCGACTTTCCCGGGGATACAGAGCTCTGTCTTAAGAGGCATGCAGTGCTCTGCCAAAACAAACAAGGTTTCGCTAAGAAATTCCCTCGTAGCTCTTTCCCTTTTGGAGGAAAAGGGAGAGGTTTGTTTCTAAGCTTTGCAAGCGGTCCCGCGCTCTGCCGAAAAGGGAACGAACTGCGAGAGCACAGCGAGAGAAAACAGCGTAAGCAATTCCTTCCTAGCTCTTTCTGTTGCCGAGGAACTGTGGCACTGTTGGAACTGGAGATTGCAAGCAACACAGCGATCCGGCTGCTCTGGCACGCAGTGCTCTGCAAAGGCGCAGCAAGAAGGGACAAGAAATTCTCTCCTAACTCTTTCTGTTTGGTCGCATTACAGTGCTGCTTCAGATGGCCGTGTTCGGGCAGACGCTTCAACGAGCCGCGCATTCGAGCCTCTCCGAGCCTGTTAGCACAGAGAAGGTGACCCTGTGGATTTCGACTTTCCCGGGGATACAGAGCTCTGTCTTAAGAGGCATGCAGTGCTCTGCCAAAACAAACAAGGTTTCGCTAAGAAATTCCCTCGTAGCTCTTTCCCTTTTGGAGGAAAAGGGAGAGGTTTGTTTCTAAGCTTTGCAAGCGGTCCCGCGCTCTGCCGAAAAGGGAACGAACTGCGAGAGCACAGCGAGAGAAAACAGCGTAAGCAATTCCTTCCTAGCTCTTTCTGTTGCCGAGGAACTGTGGCACTGTTGGAACTGGAGATTGCAAGCAACACAGCGATCCGGCTGCTCTGGCACGCAGTGCTCTGCAAAGGCGCAGCAAGAAGGAACAAGAAATTCTCTCCTAACTCTTTCTGTTTGGTCGCATTACAGTGCTGCTTCAGATGGCCGTGTTCGGGCAGACGCTTCAACGAGCCGCGCATTCCAGCCTCTCCGAGCCTGTTAGCACAGAGAAGGTGACCCTGTGGATTTCGACTTTCCCGGGGATACAGAGCTCTGTCTTAAGAGGCATGCAGTGCTCTGCCAAAACAAACAAGGTTTCGCTAAGAAATTCCCTCGTAGCTCTTTCCCTTTTGGAGGAAAAGGGAGAGGTTTGTTTCTAAGCTTTGCAAGCGGTCCCGCGCTCTGCCGAAAAGGGAACGAACTGCGAGAGCACAGCGAGAGAAAACAGCGTAAGCAATTCCTTCCTAGCTCTTTCTGTTGCCGAGGAACTGTGGCACTGTTGGAACTGGAGATTGCAAGCAACACAGCGATCCGGCTGCTCTGGCACGCAGTGCTCTGCAAAGGCGCAGCAAGAAGGGACAAGAAATTCTCTCCTAACTCTTTCTGTTTGGTCGCATTACAGTGCTGCTTCAGATGGCCGTGTTCGGGCAGACGCTTCAACGAGCCGCGCATTCGAGCCTCTCCGAGCCTGTTAGCACAGAGAAGGTGACCCTGTGGATTTCGACTTTCCCGGGGATACAGAGCTCTGTCTTAAGAGGCATGCAGTGCTCTGCCAAAACAAACAAGGTTTCGCTAAGAAATTCCCTCGTAGCTCTTTCCCTTTTGGAGGAAAAGGGAGAGGTTTGTTTCTAAGCTTTGCAAGCGGTCCCGCGCTCTGCCGTAAAGGGCACGAACTGCTAGAGCACAGCGAGAGAAAACAGCGTAAGCAATTCCTTCCTAGCTCTTTCTGTTGCCGAGGAACTGTGGCACTGTTGGAACTGGAGATTGCAAGCAACACAGCGATCCGGCTGCTCTGGCACGCAGTGCTCTGCAAAGGCGCAGCAAGAAGGGACAAGAAATTCTCTCCTAACTCTTTCTGTTTGGTCGCATTACAGTGCTGCTTCAGATGTCCGTGTTCGGGCAGACGCTTCAACGAGCCGCGCATTCCAGCCTCTCCGAGCCTGTTAGCACAGAGAAGGTGACCCTGTGGATTTCGACTTTCCCGGGGATACAGAGCTCTGTCTTAAGAGGCATGCAGTGCTCTGCCAAAACAAACAAGGTTTCGCTAAGAAATTCCCTCGTAGCTCTTTCCCTTTTGGAGGAAAAGGGAGAGGTTTGTTTCTAAGCTTTGCAAGCGGTCCCGCGCTCTGCCGAAAAGGGAACGAACTGCGAGAGCACAGCGAGAGAAAACAGCGTAAGCAATTCCTTCCTAGCTCTTTCTGTTGCCGAGGAACTGTGGCACTGTTGGAACTGGAGATTGCAAGCAACACAGCGATCCGGCTGCTCTGGCACGCAGTGCTCTGCAAAGGCGCAGCAAGAAGGGACAAGAAATTCTCTCCTAACTCTTTCTGTTTGGTCGCATTACAGTGCTGCTTCAGATGGCCGTGTTCGGGCAGACGCTTCAACGAGCCGCGCATTCGAGCCTCTCCGAGCCTGTTAGCACAGAGAAGGTGACCCTGTGGATTTCGACTTTCCCGGGGATCCAGAGCTCTGTCTTAAGAGGCATGCAGTGCTCTGCCAAAACAAACAAGGTTTCGCTAAGAAATTCCCTCGTAGCTCTTTCCCTTTTGGAGGAAAAGGGAGAGGTTTGTTTCTAAGCTTTGCAAGCGGTCCCGCGCTCTGCCGAAAAGGGAACGAACTGCGAGAGCACAGCGAGAGAAAACAGCGTAAGCAATTCCTTCCTAGCTCTTTCTGTTGCCGAGGAACTGTGGCACTGTTGGAACTGGAGATTGCAAGCAACACAGCGATCCGGCTGCTCTGGCACGCAGTGCTCTGCAAAGGCGCAGCAAGAAGGGACAAGAAATTCTCTCCTAACTCTTTCTGTTTGGTCGCATTACAGTGCTGCTTCAGATGGCCGTGTTCGGGCAGACGCTTCAACGAGCCGCGCATTCGAGCCTCTCCGAGCCTGTTAGCACAGAGAAGGTGACCCTGTGGATTTCGACTTTCCCGGGGATACAGAGCTCTGTCTTAAGAGGCATGCAGTGCTCTGCCAAAACAAACAAGGTTTCGCTAAGAAATTCCCTCGTAGCTCTTTCCCTTTTGGAGGAAAAGGGAGAGGTTTGTTTCTAAGCTTTGCAAGCGGTCCCGCGCTCTGCCGTAAAGGGCACGAACTGCTAGAGCACAGCGAGAGAAAACAGCGTAAGCAATTCCTTCCTAGCTCTTTCTGTTGCCGAGGAACTGTGGCACTGTTGGAACTGGAGATTGCAAGCAACACAGCGATCCGGCTGCTCTGGCACGCAGTGCTCTGCAAAGGCGCAGCAAGAAGGGACAAGAAATTCTCTCCTAACTCTTTCTGTTTGGTCGCATTACAGTGCTGCTTCAGATGTCCGTGTTCGGGCAGACGCTTCAACGAGCCGCGCATTCCAGCCTCTCCGAGCCTGTTAGCACAGAGAAGGTGACCCTGTGGATTTCGACTTTCCCGGGGATACAGAGCTCTGTCTTAAGAGGCATGCAGTGCTCTGCCAAAACAAACAAGGTTTCGCTAAGAAATTCCCTCGTAGCTCTTTCCCTTTTGGAGGAAAAGGGAGAGGTTTGTTTCTAAGCTTTGCAAGCGGTCCCGCGCTCTGCCGAAAAGGGAACGAACTGCGAGAGCACAGCGAGAGAAAACAGCGTAAGCAATTCCTTCCTAGCTCTTTCTGTTGCCGAGGAACTGTGGCACTGTTGGAACTGGAGATTGCAAGCAACACAGCGACCCGGCTGCTCTGGCACGCAGTGCTCTGCAAAGGCGCAGCAAGAAGGGACAAGAAATTCTCTCCTAACTCTTTCTGTTTGGTCGCATTACAGTGCTGCTTCAGATGTCCGTGTTCGGGCAGACGCTTCAACGAGCCGCGCATTCGAGCCTCTCCGAGCCTGTTAGCACAGAGAAGGTGACCCTGTGGATTTCGACTTTCCCGGGGATACAGAGCTCTGTCTTAAGAGGCATGCAGTGCTCTGCCAAAACAAACAAGGTTTCGCTAAGAAATTCCCTCGTAGCTCTTTCCCTTTTGGAGGAAAAGGGAGAGGTTTGTTTCTAAGCTTTGCAAGCGGTCCCGCGCTCTGCCGAAAAGGGAACGAACTGCGAGAGCACAGCGAGAGAAAACAGCGTAAGCAATTCCTTCCTAGCTCTTTCTGTTGCCGAGGAACTGTGGCACTGTTGGAACTGGAGATTGCAAGCAACACAGCGATCCGGCTGCTCTGGCACGCAGTGCTCTGCAAAGGCGCAGCAAGAAGGGACAAGAAATTCTCTCCTAACTCTTTCTGTTTGGTCGCATTACAGTGCTGCTTCAGATGGCCGTGTTCGGGCAGACGCTTCAACGAGCCGCGCATTCCAGCCTCTCTGAGCCTGTTAGCACAGAGAAGGTGACCCTGTGGATTTCGACTTTCCCGGGGATACAGAGCTCTGTCTTAAGAGGCATGCAGTGCTCTGCCAAAACAAACAAGGTTTCGCTAAGAAATTCCCTCGTAGCTCTTTCCCTTTTGGAGGAAAAGGGAGAGGTTTGTTTCTAAGCTTTGCAAGCGGTCCCGCGCTCTGCCGAAAAGGGAACGAACTGCGAGAGCACAGCGAGAGAAAACAGCGTAAGCAATTCCTTCCTAGCTCTTTCTGTTGCCGAGGAACTGTGGCACTGTTGGAACTGGAGATTGCAAGCAACACAGCGATCCGGCTGCTCTGGCACGCAGTGCTCTGCAAAGGCGCAGCAAGAAGGGACAAGAAATTCTCTCCTAACTCTTTCTGTTTGGTCGCATTACAGTGCTGCTTCAGATGGCCGTGTTCGGGCAGACGCTTCAACGAGCCGCGCATTCGAGCCTCTCCGAGCCTGTTAGCACAGAGAAGGTGACCCTGTGGATTTCGACTTTCCCGGGGATACAGAGCTCTGTCTTAAGAGGCATGCAGTGCTCTGCCAAAACAAACAAGGTTTCGCTAAGAAATTCCCTCGTAGCTCTTTCCCTTTTGGAGGAAAAGGGAGAGGTTTGTTTCTAAGCTTTGCAAGCGGTCCCGCGCTCTGCCGAAAAGGGAACGAACTGCGAGAGCACAGCGAGAGAAAACAGCGTAAGCAATTCCTTCCTAGCTCTTTCTGTTGCCGAGGAACTGTGGCACTGTTGGAACTGGAGATTGCAAGCAACACAGCGATCCGGCTGCTCTGGCACGCAGTGCTCTGCAAAGGCGCAGCAAGAAGGAACAAGAAATTCTCTCCTAACTCTTTCTGTTTGGTCGCATTACAGTGCTGCTTCAGATGGCCGTGTTCGGGCAGACGCTTCAACGAGCCGCGCATTCCAGCCTCTCCGAGCCTGTTAGCACAGAGAAGGTGACCCTGTGGATTTCGACTTTCCCGGGGATACAGAGCTCTGTCTTAAGAGGCATGCAGTGCTCTGCCAAAACAAACAAGGTTTCGCTAAGAAATTCCCTCGTAGCTCTTTCCCTTTTGGAGGAAAAGGGAGAGGTTTGTTTCTAAGCTTTGCAAGCGGTCCCGCGCTCTGCCGAAAAGGGAACGAACTGCGAGAGCACAGCGAGAGAAAACAGCGTAAGCAATTCCTTCCTAGCTCTTTCTGTTGCCGAGGAACTGTGGCACTGTTGGAACTGGAGATTGCAAGCAACACAGCGATCCGGCTGCTCTGGCACGCAGTGCTCTGCAAAGGCGCAGCAAGAAGGGACAAGAAATTCTCTCCTAACTCTTTCTGTTTGGTCGCATTACAGTGCTGCTTCAGATGGCCGTGTTCGGGCAGACGCTTCAACGAGCCGCGCATTCGAGCCTCTCCGAGCCTGTTAGCACAGAGAAGGTGACCCTGTGGATTTCGACTTTCCCGGGGATACAGAGCTCTGTCTTAAGAGGCATGCAGTGCTCTGCCAAAACAAACAAGGTTTCGCTAAGAAATTCCCTCGTAGCTCTTTCCCTTTTGGAGGAAAAGGGAGAGGTTTGTTTCTAAGCTTTGCAAGCGGTCCCGCGCTCTGCCGTAAAGGGCACGAACTGCTAGAGCACAGCGAGAGAAAACAGCGTAAGCAATTCCTTCCTAGCTCTTTCTGTTGCCGAGGAACTGTGGCACTGTTGGAACTGGAGATTGCAAGCAACACAGCGATCCGGCTGCTCTGGCACGCAGTGCTCTGCAAAGGCGCAGCAAGAAGGGACAAGAAATTCTCTCCTAACTCTTTCTGTTTGGTCGCATTACAGTGCTGCTTCAGATGTCCGTGTTCGGGCAGACGCTTCAACGAGCCGCGCATTCCAGCCTCTCCGAGCCTGTTAGCACAGAGAAGGTGACCCTGTGGATTTCGACTTTCCCGGGGATACAGAGCTCTGTCTTAAGAGGCATGCAGTGCTCTGCCAAAACAAACAAGGTTTCGCTAAGAAATTCCCTCGTAGCTCTTTCCCTTTTGGAGGAAAAGGGAGAGGTTTGTTTCTAAGCTTTGCAAGCGGTCCCGCGCTCTGCCGAAAAGGGAACGAACTGCGAGAGCACAGCGAGAGAAAACAGCGTAAGCAATTCCTTCCTAGCTCTTTCTGTTGCCGAGGAACTGTGGCACTGTTGGAACTGGAGATTGCAAGCAACACAGCGATCCGGCTGCTCTGGCACGCAGTGCTCTGCAAAGGCGCAGCAAGAAGGGACAAGAAATTCTCTCCTAACTCTTTCTGTTTGGTCGCATTACAGTGCTGCTTCAGATGGCCGTGTTCGGGCAGACGCTTCAACGAGCCGCGCATTCCAGCCTCTCCGAGCCTGTTAGCACAGAGAAGGTGACCCTGTGGATTTTGACTTTCCCGGGGATACAGAGCTCTGTCTTAAGAGGCATGCAGTGCTCTGCCAAAACAAACAAGGTTTCGCTAAGAAATTCCCTCGTAGCTCTTTCCCTTTTGGAGGAAAAGGGAGAGGTTTGTTTCTAAGCTTTGCAAGCGGTCCCGCGCTCTGCCGAAAAGGGAACGAACTGCTAGAGCACAGCGAGAGAAAACAGCGTAAGCAATTCCTTCCTAGCTCTTTCTGTTGCCGAGGAACTGTGGCACTGTTGGAACTGGAGATTGCAAGCAACACAGCGATCCGGCTGCTCTGGCACTCAGTGCTCTGCAAAGGCGCAGCAAGAAGGGACAAGAAATTCTCTCCTAACTCTTTCTGTTTGGTCGCATTACAGTGCTGCTTCAGATGGCCGTGTTCGGGCAGACGCTTCAACGAGCCGCGCATTCCAGCCTCTCCGAGCCTGTTAGCACAGAGAAGGTGACCCTGTGGATTTCGACTTTCCCGGGGATACAGAGCTCTGTCGTAAGAGGCATGCAGTGCTCTGCCAAAACAAACAAGGTTTCGCTAAGAAATTCCCTCGTAGCTCTTTCCCTTTTGGAGGAAAAGGGAGAGGTTTGTTTCTAAGCTTTGCAAGCGGTCCCGCGCTCTGCCGAAAAGGGAACGAACTGCGAGAGCACAGCGAGAGAAAACAGCGTAAGCAATTCCTTCCTAGCTCTTTCTGTTGCCGAGGAACTGTGGCACTGTTGGAACTGGAGATTGCAAGCAACACAGCGATCCGGCTGCTCTGGCACGCAGTGCTCTGCAAAGGCGCAGCAAGAAGGGACAAGAAATTCTCTCCTAACTCTTTCTGTTTGGTCGCATTACAGTGCTGCTTCAGATGGCCGTGTTCGGGCAGACGCTTCAACGAGCCGCGCATTCCAGCCTCTCCGAGCCTGTTAGCACAGAGAAGGTGACCCTGTGGATTTCGACTTTCCCGGGGATACAGAGCTCTGTCTTAAGAGGCATGCAGTGCTCTGCCAAAACAAACAAGGTTTCGCTAAGAAATTCCCTCGTAGCTCTTTCCCTTTTGGAGGAAAAGGGAGAGGTTTGTTTCTAAGCTTTGCAAGCGGTCCCGCGCTCTGCCGAAAAGGGAACGAACTGCGAGAGCACAGCGAGAGAAAACAGCGTAAGCAATTCCTTCCTAGCTCTTTCTGTTGCCGAGGAACTGTGGCACTGTTGGAACTGGAGATTGCAAGCAACACAGCGATCCGGCTGCTCTGGCACGCAGTGCTCTGCAAAGGCGCAGCAAGAAGGGACAAGAAATTCTCTCCTAACTCTTTCTGTTTGGTCGCATTACAGTGCTGCTTCAGATGGCCGTGTTCGGGCAGACGCTTCAACGAGCCGCGCATTCGAGCCTCTCCGAGCCTGTTAGCACAGAGAAGGTGACCCTGTGGATTTCGACTTTCCCGGGGATACAGAGCTCTGTCTTAAGAGGCATGCAGTGCTCTGCCAAAACAAACAAGGTTTCGCTAAGAAATTCCCTCGTAGCTCTTTCCCTTTTGGAGGAAAAGGGAGAGGTTTGTTTCTAAGCTTTGCAAGCGGTCCCGCGCTCTGCCGAAAAGGGAACGAACTGCGAGAGCACAGCGAGAGAAAACAGCGTAAGCAATTCCTTCCTAGCTCTTTCTGTTGCCGAGGAACTGTGGCACTGTTGGAACTGGAGATTGCAAGCAACACAGCGACCCGGCTGCTCTGGCACACAGTGCTCTGCAAAGGCGCAGCAAGAAGGGACAAGAAATTCTCTCCTAACTCTTTCTGTTTGGTCGCATTACAGTGCTGCTTCAGATGGCCGTGTTCGGGCAGACGCTTCAACGAGCCGCGCATTCGAGCCTCTCCGAGCCTGTTAGCACAGAGAAGGTGACCCTGTGGATTTCGACTTTCCCGGGGATACAGAGCTCTGTCTTAAGAGGCATGCAGTGCTCTGCCAAAACAAACAAGGTTTCGCTAAGAAATTCCCTCGTAGCTCTTTCCCTTTTGGAGGAAAAGGGAGAGGTTTGTTTCTAAGCTTTGCAAGCGGTCCCGCGCTCTGCCGAAAAGGGAACGAACTGCGAGAGCACAGCGAGAGAAAACAGCGTAAGCAATTCCTTCCTAGCTCTTTCTGTTGCCGAGGAACTGTGGCACTGTTGGAACTGGAGATTGCAAGCAACACAGCGATCCGGCTGCTCTGGCACGCAGTGCTCTGCAAAGGCGCAGCAAGAAGGGACAAGAAATTCTCTCCTAACTCTTTCTGTTTGGTCGCATTACAGTGCTGCTTCAGATGGCCGTGTTCGGGCAGACGCTTCAACGAGCCGCGCATTCGAGCCTCTCCGAGCCTGTTAGCACAGAGAAGGTGACCCTGTGGATTTCGACTTTCCCGGGGATACAGAGCTCTGTCTTAAGAGGCATGCAGTGCTCTGCCAAAACAAACAAGGTTTCGCTAAGAAATTCCCTCGTAGCTCTTTCCCTTTTGGAGGAAAAGGGAGAGGTTTGTTTCTAAGCTTTGCAAGCGGTCCCGCGCTCTGCCGAAAAGGGAACGAACTGCGAGAGCACAGCGAGAGAAAACAGCGTAAGCAATTCCTTCCTAGCTCTTTCTGTTGCCGAGGAACTGTGGCACTGTTGGAACTGGAGATTGCAAGCAACACAGCGACCCGGCTGCTCTGGCACACAGTGCTCTGCAAAGGCGCAGCAAGAAGGGACAAGAAATTCTCTCCTAACTCTTTCTGTTTGGTCGCATTACAGTGCTGCTTCAGATGGCCGTGTTCGGGCAGACGCTTCAACGAGCCGCGCATTCGAGCCTCTCCGAGCCTGTTAGCACAGAGAAGGTGACCCTGTGGATTTCGACTTTCCCGGGGATACAGAGCTCTGTCTTAAGAGGCATGCAGTGCTCTGCCAAAACAAACAAGGTTTCGCTAAGAAATTCCCTCGTAGCTCTTTCCCTTTTGGAGGAAAAGGGAGAGCTTTGTTTCTAAGCTTTGCAAGCGGTCCCGCGCTCTGCCGAAAAGGGAACGAACTGCGAGAGCACAGCGAGAGAAAACAGCGTAAGCAATTCCTTCCTAGCTCTTTCTGTTGCCGAGGAACTGTGGCACTGTTGGAACTGGAGATTGCAAGCAACACAGCGATCCGGCTGCTCTGGCACGCAGTGCTCTGCAAAGGCGCAGCAAGAAGGGACAAGAAATTCTCTCCTAACTCTTCCTGTTTGGTCGCATTACAGTGCTGCTTCAGATGGCCGTGTTCGGGCAGACGCTTCAACGAGCCGCGCATTCGAGCCTCTCCGAGCCTGTTAGCACAGAGAAGGTGACCCTGTGGATTTCGACTTTCCCGGGGATCCAGAGCTCTGTCTTAAGAGGCATGCAGTGCTCTGCCAAAACAAACAAGGTTTCGCTAAGAAATTCCCTCGTAGCTCTTTCCCTTTTGGAGGAAAAGGGAGAGGTTTGTTTCTAAGCTTTGCAAGCGGTCCCGCGCTCTGCCGAAAAGGGAACGAACTGCGAGAGCACAGCGAGAGAAAACAGCGTAAGCAATTCCTTCCTAGCTCTTTCTGTTGCCGAGGAACTGTGGCACTGTTGGAACTGGAGATTGCAAGCAACACAGCGATCCGGCTGCTCTGGCACGCAGTGCTCTGCAAAGGCGCAGCAAGAAGGGACAAGAAATTCTCTCCTAACTCTTTCTGTTTGGTCGCATTACAGTGCTGCTTCAGATGTCCGTGTTCGGGCAGACGCTTCAACGAGCCGCGCATTCCAGCCTCTCCGAGCCTGTTAGCACAGAGAAGGTGACCCTGTGGATTTCGACTTTCCCGGGGATCCAGAGCTCTGTCTTAAGAGGCATGCAGTGCTCTGCCAAAACAAACAAGGTTTCGCTAAGAAATTCCCTCGTAGCTCTTTCCCTTTTGGAGGAAAAGGGAGAGCTTTGTTTCTAAGCTTTGCAAGCGGTCCCGCGCTCTGCCGAAAAGGGAACGAACTGCGAGAGCACAGCGAGAGAAAACAGCGTAAGCAATTCCTTCCTAGCTCTTTCTGTTGCCGAGGAACTGTGGCACTGTTGGAACTGGAGATTGCAAGCAACACAGCGATCCGGCTGCTCTGGCACGCAGTGCTCTGCAAAGGCGCAGCAAGAAGGGACAAGAAATTCTCTCCTAACTCTTTCTGTTTGGTCGCATTACAGTGCTGCTTCAGATGGCCGTGTTCGGGCAGACGCTTCAACGAGCCGCGCATTCGAGCCTCTCCGAGCCTGTTAGCACAGAGAAGGTGACCCTGTGGATTTCGACTTTCCCGGGGATCCAGAGCTCTGTCTTAAGAGGCATGCAGTGCTCTGCCAAAACAAACAAGGTTTCGCTAAGAAATTCCCTCGTAGCTCTTTCCCTTTTGGAGGAAAAGGGAGAGCTTTGTTTCTAAGCTTTGCAAGCGGTCCCACGCTCTGCCGAAAAGGGAACGAACTGCTAGAGCACAGCGAGAGAAAACAGCGTAAGCAATTCCTTCCTAGCTCTTTCTGTTGCCGAGGAACTGTGGCACTGTTGGAACTGGAGATTGCAAGCAACACAGCGATCCGGCTGCTCTGGCACGCAGTGCTCTGCAAAGGCGCAGCAAGAAGGGACAAGAAATTCTCTCCTAACTCTTCCTGTTTGGTCGCATTACAGTGCTGCTTCAGATGGCCGTGTTCGGGCAGACGCTTCAACGAGCCGCGCATTCGAGCCTCTCCGAGCCTGTTAGCACAGAGAAGGTGACCCTGTGGATTTCGACTTTCCCGGGGATCCAGAGCTCTGTCTTAAGAGGCATGCAGTGCTCTGCCAAAACAAACAAGGTTTCGCTAAGAAATTCCCTCGTAGCTCTTTCCCTTTTGGAGGAAAAGGGAGAGGTTTGTTTCTAAGCTTTGCAAGCGGTCCCGCGCTCTGCCGAAAAGGGAACGAACTGCTAGAGCACAGCGAGAGAAAACAGCGTAAGCAATTCCTTCCTAGCTCTTTCTGTTGCCGAGGAACTGTGGCACTGTTGGAACTGGAGATTGCAAGCAACACAGCGGTCCGGCTGCTCTGGCACGCAGTGCTCTGCAAGGGCGCAGCAAGAAGGGACAAGAAATTCTCTCCTAACTCTTCCTGTTTGGTCGCATTACAGTGCTGCTTCAGATGGCCGTGTTCGGGCAGACGCTTCAACGAGCCGCGCATTCGAGCCTCTCCGAGCCTGTTAGCACAGAGAAGGTGACCCTGTGGATTTCGACTTTCCCGGGGATACAGAGCTCTGTCTTAAGAGGCATGCAGTGCTCTGCCAAAACAAACAAGGTTTCGTTAAGAAATTCCCTCGTAGCTCTTTCCCTTTTGGAGGAAAAGGGAGAGCTTTGTTTCTAAGCTTTGCAAGCGGTCCCGCGCTCTGCCGAAAAGGGAACGAACTGCGAGAGCACAGCGAGAGAAAACAGCGTAAGCAATTCCTTCCTAGCTCTTTCTGTTGCCGAGGAACTGTGGCACTGTTGGAACTGGAGATTGCAAGCAACACAGCGATCCGGCTGCTCTGGTACGCAGTGCTCTGCAAAGGCGCAGCAAGAAGGGACAAGAAATTCTCTCCTAACTCTTTCTGTTTGGTCGCATTACAGTGCTGCTTCAGATGGCCGTGTTCGGGCAGACGCTTCAACGAGCCGCGCATTCGAGCCTCTCCGAGCCTGTTAGCACAGAGAAGGTGACCCTGTGGATTTCGACTTTCCCGGGGATACAGAGCTCTGTCTTAAGAGGCATGCAGTGCTCTGCCAAAACAAACAAGGTTTCGCTAAGAAATTCCCTCGTAGCTCTTTCCCTTTTGGAGGAAAAGGGAGAGCTTTGTTTCTAAGCTTTGCAAGCGGTCCCGCGCTCTGCCGAAAAGGGAACGAACTGCGAGAGCACAGCGAGAGAAAACAGCGTAAGCAATTCCTTCCTAGCTCTTTCTGTTGCCGAGGAACTGTGGCACTGTTGGAACTGGAGATTGCAAGCAACACAGCGGTCCGGCTGCTCTGGCACGCAGTGCTCTGCAAAGGCGCAGCAAGAAGGGACAAGAAATTCTCTCCTAACTCTTTCTGTTTGGTCGCATTACAGTGCTGCTTCAGATGGCCGTGTTCGGGCAGACGCTTCAACGAGCCGCGCATTCCAGCCTCTCCGAGCCTGTTAGCACAGAGAAGGTGACCCTGTGGATTTCGACTTTCCCGGGGATACAGAGCTCTGTCTTAAGAGGCATGCAGTGCTCTGCCAAAACAAACAAGGTTTCGCTAAGAAATTCCCTCGTAGCTCTTTCCCTTTTGGAGGAAAAGGGAGAGCTTTGTTTCTAAGCTTTGCAAGCGGTCCCGCGCTCTGCCGAAAAGGGAACGAACTGCTAGAGCACAGCGAGAGAAAACAGCGTAAGCAATTCCTTCCTAGCTCTTTCTGTTGCCGAGGAACTGTGGCACTGTTGGAACTGGAGATTGCAAGCAACACAGCGATGCGGCTGCTCTGGCACGCAGTGCTCTGCAAAGGCGCAGCAAGAAGGGACAAGAAATTCTCTCCTAACTCTTTCTGTTTGGTCGCATTACAGTGCTGCTTCAGATGGCTGTGTTCGGGCAGACGCTTCAACGAGCCGCGCATTCCAGCCTCTCCGAGCCTGTTAGCACAGAGAAGGTGACCCTGTGGATTTCGACTTTCCCGGGGATCCAGAGCTCTGTCTTAAGAGGCATGCAGTGCTCTGCCAAAACAAACAAGGTTTCGCTAAGAAATTCCCTCGTAGCTCTTTCCCTTTTGGAGGAAAAGGGAGAGGTTTGTTTCTAAGCTTTGCAAGCGGTCCCGCGCTCTGCCGAAAAGGGAATGAACTGCTAGAGCACAGCGAGAGAAAACAGCGTAAGCAATTCCTTCCTAGCTCTTTCTGTTGCCGAGGAACTGTGGCACTGTTGGAACTGGAGATTGCAAGCAACACAGCGATCCGGCTGCTCTGGTACGCAGTGCTCTGCAAAGGCGCAGCAAGAAGGGACAAGAAATTCTCTCCTAACTCTTTCTGTTTGGTCGCATTACAGTGCTGCTTCAGATGGCCGTGTTCGGGCAGACGCTTCAACGAGCCGCACATTCCAGCCTCTCCGAGCCTGTTAGCACAGAGAAGGTGACCCTGTGGATTTCGACTTTCCCGGGGATACAGAGCTCTGTCTTAAGAGGCATGCAGTGCTCTGCCAAAACAAACAAGGTTTCGCTAAGAAATTCCCTCGTAGCTCTTTCCCTTTTGGAGGAAAAGGGAGAGGTTTGTTTCTAAGCTTTGCAAGCAGTCCCGCGCTCTGCCGAAAAGGGAACGAACTGCTAGAGCACAGCGAGAGAAAACAGCGTAAGCAATTCCTTCCTAGCTCTTTCTGTTGCCGAGGAACTGTGGCACTGTTGGAACTGGAGATTGCAAGCAACACAGCGATGCGGCTGCTCTGGCACGCAGTGCTCTGCAAAGGCGCAGCAAGAAGGGACAAGAAATTCTCTCCTAACTCTTTCTGTTTGGTCGCATTACAGTGCTGCTTCAGATGGCCGTGTTCGGGCAGACGCTTCAACGAGCCGCGCATTCCAGCCTCTCCGAGCCTGTTAGCACAGAGAAGGTGACCCTGTGGATTTCGACTTTCCCGGGGATACAGAGCTCTGTCTTAAGAGGCATGCAGTGCTCTGCCAAAACAAACAAGGTTTCGCTAAGAAATTCCCTCGTAGCTCTTTCCCTTTTGGAGGAAAAGGGAGAGCTTTGTTTCTAAGCTTTGCAAGCGGTCCCGCGCTCTGCCGAAAAGGGAACGAACTGCTAGAGCACAGCGAGAGAAAACAGCGTAAGCAATTCCTTCCTAGCTCTTTCTGTTGCCGAGGAACTGTGGCACTGTTGGAACTGGAGATTGCAAGCAACACAGCGATGCGGCTGCTCTGGCACGCAGTGCTCTGCAAAGGCGCAGCAAGAAGGGACAAGAAATTCTCTCCTAACTCTTCCTGTTTGGTCGCATTACAGTGCTGCTTCAGATGGCCGTGTTCGGGCAGACGCTTCAACGAGCCGCGCATTCCAGCCTCTCCGAGCCTGTTAGCACAGAGAAGGTGACCCTGTGGATTTCGACTTTCCCGGGGATACAGAGCTCTGTCTTAAGAGGCATGCAGTGCTCTGCCAAAACAAACAAGGTTTCACGAAGAAATTCCCTCGTAGCTCTTTCCCTTTTGGAGGAAAAGGGAGAGGTCTGTTTCTAAGCTTTGCAAGCGGTCCCGCGCTCTGCCGAAAAGGGAACGAACTGCTAGAGCACAGCGAGAGAAAACAGCGTAAGCAATTCCTTCCTAGCTCTTTCTGTTGCCGAGGAACTGTGGCACTGTTGGAACTGGAGATTGCAAGCAACACAGCGATCCGGCTGCTCTGGCACGCAGTGCTCTGCAAAGGCGCAGCAAGAAGGGACAAGAAATTCTCTCCTAACTCTTCCTGTTTGGTCGCATTACAGTGCTTCTTTAGATGGCCGTGTTCGGGCAGACGCTTCAACGAGCCGCGCATTCGAGCCTCTCCGAGCCTGTTAGCACAGAGAAGGTGACCCTGTGGATTTCGACTTTCCCGGGGATACAGAGCTCTGTCTTAAGAGGCATGCAGTGCTCTGCCAAAACCAACAAGGTTTCACGAAGAAATTCCCTCGTAGCTCTTTCCCTTTTGGAGGAAAAGGGAGAGGTCTGTTTCTAAGCTTTGCAAGCGGTCCCGCGCTCTGCCGAAAAGGGAACGAACTGCGAGAGCACAGCGAGAGAAAACAGCGTAAGCAATTCCTTCCTAGCTCTTTCTGTTGCCGAGGAACTGTGGCACTGTTGGAACTGGAGATTGCAAGCAACACAGCGATCCGGCTGCTCTGGCACGCAGTGCTCTGCAAAGGCGCAGCAAGAAGGGACAAGAAATTCTCTCCTAACTCTTTCTGTTTGGTCGCATTACAGTGCTGCTTCAGATGGCCGTGTTCGGGCAGACGCTTCAACGAGCCACGCATTCCAGCCTCTCCGAGCCTGTTAGCACAGAGAAGGTGACCCTGTGGATTTCGACTTTCCCGGGGATACAGAGCTCTGTCTTAAGAGGCATGCAGTGCTCTGCCAAAACAAACAAGGTTTCGCTAAGAAATTCCCTCGTAGCTCTTTCCCTTTTGGAGGAAAAGGGAGAGGTTTGTTTCTAAGCTTTGCAAGCGGTCCCGCGCTCTGCCGAAAAGGGAACGAACTGCGAGAGCACAGCGAGAGAAAACAGCGTAAGCAATTCCTTCCTAGCTCTTTCTGTTGCCGAGGAACGGTGGCACTGTTGGAACTGGAGATTGCAAGCAACACAGCGATCCGGCTGCTCTGGCACGCAGTGCTCTGCAAAGGCGCAGCAAGAAGGGACAAGAAATTCTCTCCTAACTCTTTCTGTTTGGTCGCATTACAGTGCTGCTTCAGATGGCCGTGTTCGGGCAGACGCTTCAACGAGCCGCGCATTCCAGCCTCTCCGAGCCTGTTAGCACAGAGAAGGTGACCCTGTGGATTTCGACTTTCCCGGGGATCCAGAGCTCTGTCTTAAGAGGCATGCAGTGCTCTGCCAAAACAAACAAGGTTTCGCTAAGAAATTCCCTCGTAGCTCTTTCCCTTTTGGAGGAAAAGGGAGAGGTTTGTTTCTAAGCTTTGCAAGCGGTCCCGCGCTCTGCCGAAAAGGGAACGAACTGCGAGAGCACAGCGAGAGAAAACAGCGTAAGCAATTCCTTCCTAGCTCTTTCTGTTGCCGAGGAACTGTGGCACTGTTGGAACTGGAGATTGCAAGCAACACAGCGATCCGGCTGCTCTGGCACGCAGTGCTCTGCAAAGGCGCAGCAAGAAGGGACAAGAAATTCTCTCCTAACTCTTTCTGTTTGGTGGCATTACAGTGCTGCTTCAGATGGCCGTGTTCGGGCAGACGCTTCAACGAGCCGCGCATTCGAGCCTCTCCGAGCCTGTTAGCACAGAGAAGGTGACCCTGTGGATTTCGACTTTCCCGGGGATACAGAGCTCTGTCTTAAGAGGCATGCAGTGCTCTGCCAAAATAAACAAGGTTTCGCTAAGAAATTCCCTCGTAGCTCTTTCCCTTTTGGAGGAAAAAGGAGAGGTTTGTTTCTAAGCTTTGCAAGCGGTCCCGCGCTCTGCCGAAAAGGGAACGAACTGCGAGAGCACAGCGAGAGAAAACAGCGTAAGCAATTCCTTCCTAGCTCTTTCTGTTGCCGAGGAACGGTGGCACTGTTGGAACTGGAGATTGCAAGCAACACAGCGATCCGGCTGCTCTGGCACGCAGTGCTCTGCAAAGGCGCAGCAAGAAGGGACAAGAAATTCTCTCCTAACTCTTTCTGTTTGGTCGCATTACAGTGCTGCTTCAGATGGCCGTGTTCGGGCA
The DNA here is from genome assembly GCA_027574665.1 of Rhynochetos jubatus. Lineage (NCBI taxonomy): Eukaryota > Metazoa > Chordata > Aves > Eurypygiformes > Rhynochetidae > Rhynochetos > Rhynochetos jubatus. Next base: position 523,100 of record CM050672.1, on the reverse strand, counting down.
GACGCTTCAACGAGCCGCGCATTCCAGCCTCTCCGAGCCTGTTAGCACAGAGAAGGTGACCCTGTGGATTTCGACTTTCCCGGGGATCCAGAGCTCTGTCTTAAGAGGCATGCAGTGCTCTGCCAAAACAAACAAGGTTTCACGAAGAAATTCCCTCGTAGCTCTTTCCCTTTTGGAGGAAAAGGGAGAGGTCTGTTTCTAAGCTTTGCAAGCGGTCCCGCGCTCTGCCGAAAAGGGAACGAACTGCGAGAGCACAGCGAGAGAAAACAGCGTAAGCAATTCCTTCCTAGCTCTTTCTGTTGCCGAGGAACTGTGGCACTGTTGGAACTGGAGATTGCAAGCAACACAGCGATCCGGCTGCTCTGGCACGCAGTGCTCTGCAAAGGCGCAGCAAGAAGGGACAAGAAATTCTCTCCTAACTCTTTCTGTTTGGTCGCATTACAGTGCTGCTTCAGATGGCCGTGTTCGGGCAGACGCTTCAACGAGCCGCGCATTCCAGCCTCTCCGAGCCTGTTAGCACAGAGAAGGTGACCCTGTGGATTTCGACTTTCCCGGGGATACAGAGCTCTGTCTTAAGAGGCATGCAGTGCTCTGCCAAAACAAACAAGGTTTCGCTAAGAAATTCCCTCGTAGCTCTTTCCCTTTTGGAGGAAAAGGGAGAGGTTTGTTTCTAAGCTTTGCAAGCGGTCCCGCGCTCTGCCGAAAAGGGAACGAACTGCGAGAGCACAGCGAGAGAAAACAGCGTAAGCAATTCCTTCCTAGCTCTTTCTGTTGCCGAGGAACGGTGGCACTGTTGGAACTGGAGATTGCAAGCAACACAGCGATCCGGCTGCTCTGGCACGCAGTGCTCTGCAAAGGCGCAGCAAGAAGGGACAAGAAATTCTCTCCTAACTCTTTCTGTTTGGTCGCATTACAGTGCTGCTTCAGATGGCCGTGTTCGGGCAGACGCTTCAACGAGCCGCGCATTCCAGCCTCTCCGAGCCTGTTAGCACAGAGAAGGTGACCCTGTGGATTTCGACTTTCCCGGGGATACAGAGCTCTGTCTTAAGAGGCATGCAGTGCTCTGCCAAAACAAACAAGGTTTCGCTAAGAAATTCCCTCGTAGCTCTTTCCCTTTTGGAGGAAAAGGGAGAGCTTTGTTTCTAAGCTTTGCAAGCGGTCCCGCGCTCTGCCGAAAAGGGAACGAACTGCGAGAGCACAGCGAGAGAAAACAGCGTAAGCAATTCCTTCCTAGCTCTTTCTGTTGCCGAGGAACGGTGGCACTGTTGGAACTGGAGATTGCAAGCAACACAGCCATCCGGCTGCTCTGGCACGCAGTGCTCTGCAAAGGCGCAGCAAGAAGGGACAAGAAATTCTCTCCTAACTCTTTCTGTTTGGTCGCATTACAGTGCTGCTTCTGATGTCCGTGTTCGGGCAGACGCTTCAACGAGCCGCGCATTCGAGCCTCTCCGAGCCTGTTAGCACAGAGAAGGTGACCCTGTGGATTTCGACTTTCCCGGGGATACAGAGCTCTGTCTTAAGAGGCATGCAGTGCTCTGCCAAAACAAACAAGGTTTCACGAAGAAATTCCCTCGTAGCTCTTTCCCTTTAGGAGGAAAAGGGAGAGGTCTGTTTCTAAGCTTTGCAAGCGGTCCCGCGCTCTGCCGAAAAGGGAACGAACTGCTAGAGCACAGCGAGAGAAAACAGCGTAAGCAATTCCTTCCTAGCTCTTTCTGTTGCCGAGGTACTGTGGCACTGTTGGAACTGGAGATTGCAAGCAACACAGCGATCCGGCTGCTCTGGCACGCAGTGCTCTGCAAAGGCGCAGCAAGAAGGGACAAGAAATTCTCTCCTAACTCTTTCTGTTTGGTCGCATTACAGTGCTGCTTCAGATGTCCGTGTTCGGGCAGACGCTTCAACGAGCCGCGCATTCGAGCCTCTCCGAGCCTGTTAGCACAGAGAAGGTGACCCTGTGGATTTCGACTTTCCCGGGGATCCAGAGCTCTGTCTTAAGAGGCATGCAGTGCTCTGCCAAAACAAACAAGGTTTCGCTAAGAAATTCCCTCGTAGCTCTTTCCCTTTTGGAGGAAAAGGGAGAGGTTTGTTTCTAAGCTTTGCAAGCGGTCCCGCGCTCTGCCGAAAAGGGAACGAACTGCGAGAGCACAGCGAGAGAAAACAGCGTAAGCAATTCCTTCCTAGCTCTTTCTGTTGCCGAGGAACGGTGGCACTGTTGGAACTGGAGATTGCAAGCAACACAGCGATCCGGCTGCTCTGGCACGCAGTGCTCTGCAAAGGCGCAGCAAGAAGGGACAAGAAATTCTCTCCTACCTCTTTCTGTTTGGTCGCATTACAGTGCTGCTTCAGATGTCCGTGTTCGGGCAGACGCTTCAACGAGCCGCGCATTCGAGCCTCTCCGAGCCTGTTAGCACAGAGAAGGTGACCCTGTGGATTTCGACTTTCCCGGGGATCCAGAGCTCTGTCTTAAGAGGCATGCAGTGCTCTGCCAAAACAAACAAGGTTTCGCTAAGAAATTCCCTCGTAGCTCTTTCCCTTTTGGAGGAAAAGGGAGAGGTTTGTTTCTAAGCTTTGCAAGCGGTCCCGCGCTCTGCCGAAAAGGGAACGAACTGCGAGAGCACAGCGAGAGAAAACAGCGTAAGCAATTCCTTCCTAGCTCTTTCTGTTGCCGAGGAACTGTGGCACTGTTGGAACTGGAGATTGCAAGCAACACAGCGATCCGGCTGCTCTGGCACGCAGTGCTCTGCAAAGGCGCAGCAAGAAGGGACAAGAAATTCTCTCCTAACTCTTTCTGTTTGGTCACATTAGAGTGCTGCTTCAGATGTCCGTGTTCGGGCAGACGCTTCAACGAGCCGCGCATTCCAGCCTCTCCGAGCCTGTTAGCACAGAGAAGGTGACCCTGTGGATTTCGACTTTCCCGGGGATCCAGAGCTCTGTCTTAAGAGGCATGCAGTGCTCTGCCAAAACAAACAAGGTTTCGCTAAGAAATTCCCTCGTAGCTCTTTCCCTTTTGGAGGAAAAGGGAGAGCTTTGTTTCTAAGCTTTGCAAGCGGTCCCGCGCTCTGCCGAAAAGGGAACGAACTGCGAGAGCACAGCGAGAGAAAACAGCGTAAGCAATTCCTTCCTAGCTCTTTCTGTTGCCGAGGAACTGTGGCACTGTTGGAAGTGGCGATTGCAAGCAACACAGCGACCCGGCTGCTCTGGCACGCAGTGCTCTGCAAAGGCGCAGCAAGAAGGGACAAGAAATTCTCTCCTACCTCTTTCTGTTTGGTCGCATTACAGTGCTGCTTCAGATGTCCGTGTTCGGGCAGACGCTTCAACGAGCCGCGCATTCGAGCCTCTCCGAGCCTGTTAGCACAGAGAAGGTGACCCTGTGGATTTCGACTTTCCCGGGGATACAGAGCTCTGTCTTAAGAGGCATGCAGTGCTCTGCCAAAACAAACAAGGTTTCGCTAAGAAATTCCCTCGTAGCTCTTTCCCTTTTGGAGGAAAAGGGAGAGCTTTGTTTCTAAGCTTTGCAAGCGGTCCCGCGCTCTGCCGAAAAGGGAACGAACTGCGAGAGCACAGCGAGAGAAAACAGCGTAAGCAATTCCTTCCTAGCTCTTTCTGTTGCCGAGGAACTGTGGCACTGTTGGAAGTGGCGATTGCAAGCAACACAGCGATCCGGCTGCTCTGGCACGCAGTGCTCTGCAAAGGCGCAGCAAGAAGGGACAAGAAATTCTCTCCTAACTCTTTCTGTTTGGTCACATTACAGTGCTGCTTCAGATGGCCGTGTTCGGGCAGACGCTTCAACGAGCCGCGCATTCGAGCCTCTCCGAGCCTGTTAGCACAGAGAAGGTGACCCTGTGGATTTCGACTTTCCCGGGGATCCAGAGCTCTGTCTTAAGAGGCATGCAGTGCTCTGCCAAAACAAACAAGGTTTCGCTAAGAAATTCCCTCGTAGCTCTTTCCCTTTTGGAGGAAAAGGGAGAGGTTTGTTTCTAAGCTTTGCAAGCGGTCCCGCGCTCTGCCGAAAAGGGAACGAACTGCGAGAGCACAGCGAGAGAAAACAGCGTAAGCAATTCCTTCCTAGCTCTTTCTGTTGCCGAGGAACGGTGGCACTGTTGGAACTGGAGATTGCAAGCAACACAGCGATCCGGCTGCTCTGGCACGCAGTGCTCTGCAAAGGCGCAGCAAGAAGGGACAAGAAATTCTCTCCTACCTCTTTCTGTTTGGTCGCATTACAGTGCTGCTTCAGATGTCCGTGTTCGGGCAGACGCTTCAACGAGCCGCGCATTCCAGCCTCTCCGAGCCTGTTAGCACAGAGAAGGTGACCCTGTGGATTTCGACTTTCCCGGGGATACAGAGCTCTGTCTTAAGAGGCATGCAGTGCTCTGCCAAAACAAACAAGGTTTCGCTAAGAAATTCCCTCGTAGCTCTTTCCCTTTTGGAGGAAAAGGGAGAGGTTTGTTTCTAAGCTTTGCAAGCGGTCCCGCGCTCTGCCGAAAAGGGAACGAACTGCGAGAGCACAGCGAGAGAAAACAGCGTAAGCAATTCCTTCCTAGCTCTTTCTGTTGCCGAGGAACGGTGGCACTGTTGGAACTGGAGATTGCAAGCAACACAGCGATCCGGCTGCTCTGGCACGCAGTGCTCTGCAAAGGCGCAGCAAGAAGGGACAAGAAATTCTCTCCTACCTCTTTCTGTTTGGTCGCATTACAGTGCTGCTTCAGATGTCCGTGTTCGGGCAGACGCTTCAACGAGCCGCGCATTCCAGCCTCTCCGAGCCTGTTAGCACAGAGAAGGTGACCCTGTGGATTTCGACTTTCCCGGGGATCCAGAGCTCTGTCTTAAGAGGCATGCAGTGCTCTGCCAAAACAAACAAGGTTTCGCTAAGAAATTCCCTCGTAGCTCTTTCCCTTTTGGAGGAAAAGGGAGAGCTTTGTTTCTAAGCTTTGCAAGCGGTCCCGCGCTCTGCCGAAAAGGGAACGAACTGCGAGAGCACAGCGAGAGAAAACAGCGTAAGCAATTCCTTCCTAGCTCTTTCTGTTGCCGAGGAACTGTGGCACTGTTGGAACTGGAGATTGCAAGCAACACAGCGATCCGGCTGCTCTGGCACGCAGTGCTCTGCAAAGGCGCAGCAAGAAGGGACAAGAAATTCTCTCCTAACTCTTTCTGTTTGGTCGCATTACAGTGCTGCTTCAGATGTCCGTGTTCGGGCAGACGCTTCAACGAGCCGCGCATTCCAGCCTCTCCGAGCCTGTTAGCACAGAGAAGGTGACCCTGTGGATTTCGACTTTCCCGGGGATACAGAGCTCTGTCTTAAGAGGCATGCAGTGCTCTGCCAAAACAAACAAGGTTTCGCTAAGAAATTCCCTCGTAGCTCTTTCCCTTTTGGAGGAAAAGGGAGAGCTTTGTTTCTAAGCTTTGCAAGCGGTCCCGCGCTCTGCCGAAAAGGGAACGAACTGCGAGAGCACAGCGAGAGAAAACAGCGTAAGCAATTCCTTCCTAGCTCTTTCTGTTGCCGAGGAACTGTGGCACTGTTGGAAGTGGAGATTGCAAGCAACACAGCGGTCCAGCTGCTCTGGCACGCAGTGCTCTGCAAAGGCGCAGCAAGAAGGGACAAGAAATTCTCTCCTAACTCTTTCTGTTTGGTCGCATTAGAGTGCTGCTTCAGATGGCCGTGTTCGGGCAGACGCTTCAACGAGCCGCGCATTCCAGCCTCTCCGAGCCTGTTAGCACAGAGAAGGTGACCCTGTGGATTTCGACTTTCCCGGGGATACAGAGCTCTGTCTTAAGAGGCATGCAGTGCTCTGCCAAAACAAACAAGGTTTCGCTAAGAAATTCCCTCGTAGCTCTTTCCCTTTTGGAGGAAAAGGGAGAGGTTTGTTTCTAAGCTTTGCAAGCGGTCCCGCGCTCTGCCGAAAAGGGAACGAACTGCGAGAGCACAGCGAGAGAAAACAGCGTAAGCAATTCCTTCCTAGCTCTTTCTGTTGCCGAGGAACTGTGGCACTGTTGGAACTGGAGATTGCAAGCAACACAGCGACCCGGCTGCTCTGGCACGCAGTGCTCTTCAAAGGCGCAGCAAGAAGGGACAAGAAATTCTCTCCTAACTCTTTCTGTTTGGTCGCATTACAGTGCTGCTTCAGATGGCCGTGTTCGGGCAGACGCTTCAACGAGCCGCGCATTCCAGCCTCTCCGAGCCTGTTAGCACAGAGAAGGTGACCCTGTGGATTTCGACTTTCCCGGGGATACAGAGCTCTGTCTTAAGAGGCATGCAGTGCTCTGCCAAAACAAACAAGGTTTCGCTAAGTAATTCCCTCGTAGCTCTTTCCCTTTTGGAGGAAAAGGGAGAGGTTTGTTTCTAAGCTTTGCAAGCGGTCCCGCGCTCTGCCGAAAAGGGAACGAACTGCGAGAGCACAGCGAGAGAAAACAGCGTAAGCAATTCCTTCCTAGCTCTTTCTGTTGCCGAGGAACTGTGGCACTGTTGGAACTGGAGATTGCAAGCAACACAGCGATCCGGCTGCTCTGGCACACAGTGCTCTGCAAAGGCGCAGCAAGAAGGGACAAGAAATTCTCTCCTAACTCTTTCTGTTTGGTCGCATTACAGTGCTGCTTCAGATGTCCGTGTTCGGGCAGACGCTTCAACGAGCCGCGCATTCCAGCCTCTCCGAGCCTGTTAGCACAGAGAAGGTGACCCTGTGGATTTCGACTTTCCCGGGGATACAGAGCTCTGTCTTAAGAGGCATGCAGTGCTCTGCCAAAACAAACAAGGTTTCGCTAAGAAATTCCCTCGTAGCTCTTTCCCTTTTGGAGGAAAAGGGAGAGGTTTGTTTCTAAGCTTTGCAAGCGGTCCCGCGCTCTGCCGAAAAGGGAACGAACTGCGAGAGCACAGCGAGAGAAAACAGCGTAAGCAATTCCTTCCTAGCTCTTTCTGTTGCCGAGGAACTGTGGCACTGTTGGAACTGGAGATTGCAAGCAAGACAGCGATCCGGCTGCTCTGGCACGCAGTGCTCTGCAAAGGCGCAGCAAGAAGGGACAAGAAATTCTCTCCTAACTCTTTCTGTTTGGTCGCATTAGAGTGCTGCTTCAGATGTCCGTGTTCGGGCAGACGCTTCAACGAGCCGCGCATTCCAGCCTCTCCGAGCCTGTTAGCACAGAGAAGGTGACCCTGTAGATTTCGACTTTCCCGGGGATACAGAGCTCTGTCTTAAGAGGCATGCAGTGCTCTGCCAAAACAAACAAGGTTTCGCTAAGAAATTCCCTCGTAGCTCTTTCCCTTTTGGAGGAAAAGGGAGAGGTTTGTTTCTAAGCTTTGCAAGCGGTCCCGCGCTCTGCCGAAAAGGGAACGAACTGCGAGAGCACAGCGAGAGAAAACAGCGTAAGCAATTCCTTCCTAGCTCTTTCTGTTGCCGAGGAACTGTGGCACTGTTGGAACTGGAGATTGCAAGCAACACAGCGATCCGGCTGCTCTGGCACGTAGTGCTCTGCAAGGGCGCAGCAAGAAGGGACAAGAAATTCTCTCCTAACTCTTTCTGTTTGGTCGCATTACAGTGCTGCTTCAGATGTCCGTGTTCGGGCAGACGCTTCAACGAGCCGCGCATTCCAGCCTCTCCGAGCCTGTTAGCACAGAGAAGGTGACCCTGTGGATTTCGACTTTCCCGGGGATACAGAGCTCTGTCTTAAGAGGCATGCAGTGCTCTGCCAAAACAAACAAGGTTTCGCTAAGAAATTCTCTCGTAGCTCTTTCCCTTTTGGAGGAAAAGGGAGAGGTTTGTTTCTAAGCTTTGCAAGCGGTCCCGCGCTCTGCCGAAAAGGGAACGAACTGCGAGAGCACAGCGAGAGAAAACAGCGTAAGCAATTCCTTCCTAGCTCTTTCTGTTGCCGAGGAACTGTGGCACTGTTGGAAGTGGCGATTGCAAGCAACACAGCGATCCGGCTGCTCTGGCACGCAGTGCTCTGCAAAGGCGCAGCAAGAAGGGACAAGAAATTCTCTCCTACCTCTTTCTGTTTGGTCGCATTAGAGTGCTGCTTCAGATGTCCGTGTTCGGGCAGACGCTTCAACGAGCCGCGCATTCGAGCCTCTCCGAGCCTGTTAGCACAGAGAAGGTGACCCTGTGGATTTCGACTTTCCCGGGGATACAGAGCTCTGTCTTAAGAGGCATGCAGTGCTCTGCCAAAACAAACAAGGTTTCACGAAGAAATTCCCTCGTAGCTCTTTCCCTTTTGGAGGAAAAGGGAGAGCTTTGTTTCTAAGCTTTGCAAGCGGTCCCGCGCTCTGCCGAAAAGGGAACGAACTGCGAGAGCACAGCGAGAGAAAACAGCGTAAGCAATTCCTTCCTAGCTCTTTCTGTTGCCGAGGAACGGTGGCACTGTTGGAACTGGAGATTGCAAGCAACACAGCGATCCGGCTGCTCTGGCACGCAGTGCTCTGCAAAGGCGCAGCAAGAAGGGACAAGAAATTCTCTCCTAACTCTTTCTGTTTGGTCGCATTACAGTGCTGCTTCAGATGTCCGTGTTCGGGCAGACGCTTCAACGAGCCGCGCATTCCAGCCTCTCCGAGCCTGTTAGCACAGAGAAGGTGACCCTGTGGATTTCGACTTTCCCGGGGATCCAGAGCTCTGTCTTAAGAGGCATGCAGTGCTCTGCCAAAACAAACAAGGTTTCGCTAAGAAATTCCCTCGTAGCTCTTTCCCTTTTGGAGGAAAAGGGAGAGGTTTGTTTCTAAGCTTTGCAAGCGGTCCCGCGCTCTGCCGAAAAGGGAACGAACTGCGAGAGCACAGCGAGAGAAAACAGCGTAAGCAATTCCTTCCTAGCTCTTTCTGTTGCCGAGGAACTGTGGCACTGTTGGAACTGGAGATTGCAAGCAACACAGCGATCCGGCTGCTCTGGCACGCAGTGCTCTGCAAAGGCGCAGCAAGAAGGGACAAGAAATTCTCTCCTACCTCTTTCTGTTTGGTCGCATTACAGTGCTGCTTCAGATGGCCGTGTTCGGGCAGACGCTTCAACGAGCCGCGCATTCGAGCCTCTCCGAGCCTGTTAGCACAGAGAAGGTGACCCTGTGGATTTCGACTTTCCCGGGGATACAGAGCTCTGTCTTAAGAGGCATGCAGTGCTCTGCCAAAACAAACAAGGTTTCGCTAAGAAATTCCCTCGTAGCTCTTTCCCTTTTGGAGGAAAAGGGAGAGGTTTGTTTCTAAGCTTTGCAAGCGGTCCCGCGCTCTGCCGAAAAGGGAACGAACTGCTAGAGCACAGCGAGAGTAAACAGCGTAAGCAATTCCTTCCTAGCTCTTTCTGTTGCCGAGGAACTGTGGCACTGTTGGAAGTGGCGATTGCAAGCAACACAGCGATCCGGCTGCTCTGGCACGCAGTGCTCTGCAAAGGCGCAGCAAGAAGGGACAAGAAATTCTCTCCTAACTCTTTCTGTTTGGTCGCATTACAGTGCTGCTTCAGATGGCCGTGTTCGGGCAGACGCTTCAACGAGCCGCGCATTCGAGCCTCTCCGAGCCTGTTAGCACAGAGAAGGTGACCCTGTGGATTTCGACTTTCCCGGGGATACAGAGCTCTGTCTTAAGAGGCATGCAGTGCTCTGCCAAAACAAACAAGGTTTCGCGAAGAAATTCCCTCGTAGCTCTTTCCCTTTTGGAGGAAAAGGGAGAGGTCTGTTTCTAAGCTTTGCAAGCGGTCCCGCGCTCTGCCGAAAAGGGAACGAACTGCTAGAGCACAGCGAGAGAAAACAGCGTAAGCAATTCCTTCCTAGCTCTTTCTGTTGCCGAGGAACTGTGGCACTGTTGGAACTGGAGATTGCAAGCAACACAGCGGTCCGGCTGCTCTGGCACGCAGTGCTCTGCAAGGGCGCAGCAAGAAGGGACAAGAAATTCTCTCCTAACTCTTTCTGTTTGGTCGCATTACAGTGCTGCTTCAGATGTCCGTGTTCGGGCAGACGCTTCAACGAGCCGCGCATTCCAGCCTCTCCGAGCCTGTTAGCACAGAGAAGGTGACCCTGTGGATTTCGACTTTCCCGGGGATACAGAGCTCTGTCTTAAGAGGCATGCAGTGCTCTGCCAAAACAAACAAGGTTTCGCTAAGAAATTCCCTCGTAGCTCTTTCCCTTTTGGAGGAAAAGGGAGAGGTTTGTTTCTAAGCTTTGCAAGCGGTCCCGCGCTCTGCCGAAAAGGGAACGAACTGCGAGAGCACAGCGAGAGAAAACAGCGTAAGCAATTCCTTCCTAGCTCTTTCTGTTGCCGAGGAACTGTGGCACTGTTGGAAGTGGCGATTGCAAGCAACACAGCGATCCGGCTGCTCTGGCACGCAGTGCTCTGCAAAGGCGCAGCAAGAAGGGACAAGAAATTCTCTCCTAACTCTTTCTGTTTGGTCGCATTACAGTGCTGCTTCAGATGGCCGTGTTCGGGCAGACGCTTCAACGAGCCGCGCATTCCAGCCTCTCCGAGCCTGTTAGCACAGAGAAGGTGACCCTGTGGATTTCGACTTTCCCGGGGATACAGAGCTCTGTCTTAAGAGGCATGCAGTGCTCTGCCAAAACAAACAAGGTTTCGCTAAGAAATTCCCTCGTAGCTCTTTCCCTTTTGGAGGAAAAGGGAGAGGTTTGTTTCTAAGCTTTGCAAGCGGTCCCGCGCTCTGCCGAAAAGGGAACGAACTGCGAGAGCACAGCGAGAGTAAACAGCGTAAGCAATTCCTTCCTAGCTCTTTCTGTTGCCGAGGAACTGTGGCACTGTTGGAACTGGAGATTGCAAGCAACACAGCGATCCGGCTGCTCTGGCATGCAGTGCTCTGCAAAGGCGCAGCAAGAAGGGACAAGAAATTCTCTCCTAACTCTTTCTGTTTGGTCGCATTAGAGTGCTGCTTCAGATGTCCGTGTTCGGGCAGACGCTTCAACGAGCCGCGCATTCCAGCCTCTCCGAGCCTGTTAGCACAGAGAAGGTGACCCTGTGGATTTCGACTTTCCCGGGGATACAGAGCTCTGTCTTAAGAGGCATGCAGTGCTCTGCCAAAACAAACAAGGTTTCGCTAAGAAATTCCCTCGTAGCTCTTTCCCTTTTGGAGGAAAAGGGAGAGGTTTGTTTCTAAGCTTTGCAAGCGGTCCCGCGCTCTGCCGAAAAGGGAACGAACTGCGAGAGCACAGCGAGAGAAAACAGCGTAAGCAATTCCTTCCTAGCTCTTTCTGTTGCCGAGGAACTGTGGCACTGTTGGAAGTGGCGATTGCAAGCAACACAGCGATCCGGCTGCTCTGGCACGCAGTGCTCTGCAAAGGCGCAGCAAGAAGGGACAAGAAATTCTCTCCTAACTCTTTCTGTTTGGTCGCATTACAGTGCTGCTTCAGATGGCCGTGTTCGGGCAGACGCTTCAACGAGCCGCGCATTCCAGCCTCTCCGAGCCTGTTAGCACAGAGAAGGTGACCCTGTGGATTTCGACTTTCCCGGGGATACAGAGCTCTGTCTTAAGAGGCATGCAGTGCTCTGCCAAAACAAACAAGGTTTCGCTAAGAAATTCCCTCGTAGCTCTTTCCCTTTTGGAGGAAAAGGGAGAGGTTTGTTTCTAAGCTTTGCAAGCGGTCCCGCGCTCTGCCGAAAAGGGAACGAACTGCGAGAGCACAGCGAGAGTAAACAGCGTAAGCAATTCCTTCCTAGCTCTTTCTGTTGCCGAGGAACTGTGGCACTGTTGGAACTGGAGATTGCAAGCAACACAGCGATCCAGCTGCTCTGGCATGCAGTGCTCTGCAAAGGCGCAGCAAGAAGGGACAAGAAATTCTCTCCTAACTCTTTCTGTTTGGTCGCATTAGAGTGCTGCTTCAGATGTCCGTGTTCGGGCAGACGCTTCAACGAGCCGCGCATTCCAGCCTCTCCGAGCCTGTTAGCACAGAGAAGGTGACCCTGTGGATTTCGACTTTCCCGGGGATACAGAGCTCTGTCTTAAGAGGCATGCAGTGCTCTGCCAAAACAAACAAGGTTTCGCTAAGAAATTCCCTCGTAGCTCTTTCCCTTTTGGAGGAAAAGGGAGAGGTTTGTTTCTAAGCTTTGCAAGCGGTCCCGCGCTCTGCCGAAAAGGGAACGAACTGCGAGAGCACAGCGAGAGAAAACAGCGTAAGCAATTCCTTCCTAGCTCTTTCTGTTGCCGAGGAACTGTGGCACTGTTGGAACTGGAGATTGCAAGCAACACAGCGATCCAGCTGCTCTGGCATGCAGTGCTCTGCAAAGGCGCAGCAAGAAGGGACAAGAAATTCTCTCCTAACTCTTTCTGTTTGGTCGCATTAGAGTGCTGCTTCAGATGGCCGTGTTCGGGCAGACGCTTCAACGAGCCGCGCATTCGAGCCTCTCCGAGCCTGTTAGCACAGAGAAGGTGACCCTGTGGATTTCGACTTTCCCGGGGATACAGAGCTCTGTCTTAAGAGGCATGCAGTGCTCTGCCAAAACAAACAAGGTTTCGCGAAGAAATTCCCTCGTAGCTCTTTCCCTTTTGGAGGAAAAGGGAGAGGTCTGTTTCTAAGCTTTGCAAGCGGTCCCGCGCTCTGCCGAAAAGGGAACGAACTGCTAGAGCACAGCGAGAGAAAACAGCGTAAGCAATTCCTTCCTAGCTCTTTCTGTTGCCGAGGAACTGTGGCACTGTTGGAACTGGAGATTGCAAGCAACACAGCGGTCCGGCTGCTCTGGCACGCAGTGCTCTGCAAGGGCGCAGCAAGAAGGGACAAGAAATTCTCTCCTAACTCTTTCTGTTTGGTCGCATTACAGTGCTGCTTCAGATGTCCGTGTTCGGGCAGACGCTTCAACGAGCCGCGCATTCCAGCCTCTCCGAGCCTGTTAGCACAGAGAAGGTGACCCTGTGGATTTCGACTTTCCCGGGGATCCAGAGCTCTGTCTTAAGAGGCATGCAGTGCTCTGCCAAAACAAACAAGGTTTCGCTAAGAAATTCCCTCGTAGCTCTTTCCCTTTTGGAGGAAAAGGGATAGGTTTGTTTCTAAGCTTTGCAAGCGGTCCCGCGCTCTGCCGAAAAGGGAACGAACTGCGAGAGCACAGCGAGAGAAAACAGCGTAAGCAATTCCTTCCTAGCTCTTTCTGTTGCCGAGGAACTGTGGCACTGTTGGAAGTGGCGATTGCAAGCAACACAGCGATCCGGCTGCTCTGGCACGCAGTGCTCTGCAAAGGCGCAGCAAGAAGGGACAAGAAATTCTCTCCTAACTCTTTCTGTTTGGTCGCATTAGAGTGCTGCTTCAGATGGCCGTGTTCGGGCAGACGCTTCAACGAGCCGCGCATTCGAGCCTCTCCGAGCCTGTTAGCACAGAGAAGGTGACCCTGTGGATTTCGACTTTCCCGGGGATACAGAGCTCTGTCTTAAGAGGCATGCAGTGCTCTGCCAAAACAAACAAGGTTTCGCTAAGAAATTCCCTCGTAGCTCTTTCCCTTTTGGAGGAAAAGGGAGAGGTTTGTTTCTAAGCTTTGCAAGCGGTCCCGCGCTCTGCCGAAAAGGGAACGAACTGCGAGAGCACAGCGAGAGTAAACAGCGTAAGCAATTCCTTCCTAGCTCTTTCTGTTGCCGAGGAACTGTGGCACTGTTGGAACTGGAGATTGCAAGCAACACAGCGATCCGGCTGCTCTGGCACGCAGTGCTCTGCAAAGGCGCAGCAAGAAGGGACAAGAAATTCTCTCCTAACTCTTTCTGTTTGGTCGCATTACAGTGCTGCTTCAGATGGCCGTGTTCGGGCAGACGCTTCAACGAGCCGCGCATTCGAGCCTCTCCGAGCCTGTTAGCACAGAGAAGGTGACCCTGTGGATTTCGACTTTCCTGGGGATACAGAGCTCTGTCTTAAGAGGCATGCAGTGCTCTGCCAAAACAAACAAGGTTTCGCTAAGAAATTCCCTCGTAGCTCTTTCCCTTTTGGAGGAAAAGGGAGAGGTTTGTTTCTAAGCTTTGCAAGCGGTCCCGCGCTCTGCCGAAAAGGGAACGAACTGCGAGAGCACAGCGAGAGAAAACAGCGTAAGCAATTCCTTCCTAGCTCTTTCTGTTGCCGAGGAACTGTGGCACTGTTGGAACTGGAGATTGCAAGCAACACAGCGACCCGGCTGCTCTGGCACGCAGTGCTCTGCAAAGGCGCAGCAAGAAGGGACAAGAAATTCTCTCCTAACTCTTTCTGTTTGGTCGCATTACAGTGCTGCTTCAGATGTCCGTGTTCGGGCAGACGCTTCAACGAGCCGCGCATTCCAGCCTCTCCGAGCCTGTTAGCACAGAGAAGGTGACCCTGTGGATTTCGACTTTCCCGGGGATACAGAGCTCTGTCTTAAGAGGCATGCAGTGCTCTGCCAAAACAAACAAGGTTTCGCTAAGAAATTCTCTCGTAGCTCTTTCCCTTTTGGAGGAAAAGGGAGAGGTTTGTTTCTAAGCTTTGCAAGCGGTCCCGCGCTCTGCCGAAAAGGGAACGAACTGCGAGAGCACAGCGAGAGAAAACAGCGTAAGCAATTCCTTCCTAGCTCTTTCTGTTGCCGAGGAACGGTGGCACTGTTGGAACTGGAGATTGCAAGCAACACAGCGATCCGGCTGCTCTGGCACGCAGTGCTCTGCAAAGGCGCAGCAAGAAGGGACAAGAAATTCTCTCCTACCTCTTTCTGTTTGGTCGCATTACAGTGCTGCTTCAGATGTCCGTGTTCGGGCAGACGCTTCAACGAGCCGCGCATTCGAGCCTCTCCGAGCCTGTTAGCACAGAGAAGGTGACCCTGTGGATTTCGACTTTCCCGGGGATCCAGAGCTCTGTCTTAAGAGGCATGCAGTGCTCTGCCAAAACAAACAAGGTTTCGCTAAGTAATTCCCTCGTAGCTCTTTCCCTTTTGGAGGAAAAGGGAGAGGTTTGTTTCTAAGCTTTGCAAGCGGTCCCGCGCTCTGCCGAAAAGGGAACGAACTGCGAGAGCACAGCGAGAGAAAACAGCGTAAGCAATTCCTTCCTAGCTCTTTCTGTTGCCGAGGAACTGTGGCACTGTTGGAACTGGAGATTGCAAGCAACACAGCGATCCGGCTGCTCTGGCACACAGTGCTCTGCAAAGGCGCAGCAAGAAGGGACAAGAAATTCTCTCCTAACTCTTTCTGTTTGGTCGCATTACAGTGCTGCTTCAGATGGCCGTGTTCGGGCAGACGCTTCAACGAGCCGCGCATTCCAGCCTCTCCGAGCCTGTTAGCACAGAGAAGGTGACCCTGTGGATTTCGACTTTCCCGGGGATACAGAGCTCTGTCTTAAGAGGCATGCAGTGCTCTGCCAAAACAAACAAGGTTTCGCTAAGAAATTCCCTCGTAGCTCTTTCCCTTTTGGAGGAAAAGGGAGAGGTTTGTTTCTAAGCTTTGCAAGCGGTCCCGCGCTCTGCCGAAAAGGGAACGAACTGCGAGAGCACAGCGAGAGAAAACAGCGTAAGCAATTCCTTCCTAGCTCTTTCTGTTGCCGAGGAACTGTGGCACTGTTGGAACTGGAGATTGCAAGCAACACAGCGACCCGGCTGCTCTGGTACGCAGTGCTCTGCAAAGGCGCAGCAAGAAGGGACAAGAAATTCTCTCCTAACTCTTTCTGTTTGGTCGCATTACAGTGCTGCTTCAGATGGCCGTGTTCGGGCAGACGCTTCAACGAGCCGCGCATTCCAGCCTCTCCGAGCCTGTTAGCACAGAGAAGGTGACCCTGTGGATTTCGACTTTCCTGGGGATACAGAGCTCTGTCTTAAGAGGCATGCAGTGCTCTGCCAAAACAAACAAGGTTTCGCTAAGAAATTCCCTCGTAGCTCTTTCCCTTTTGGAGGAAAAGGGAGAGGTTTGTTTCTAAGCTTTGCAAGCGGTCCCGCGCTCTGCCGAAAAGGGAACGAACTGCGAGAGCACAGCGAGAGAAAACAGCGTAAGCAATTCCTTCCTAGCTCTTTCTGTTGCCGAGGAACTGTGGCACTGTTGGAAGTGGCGATTGCAAGCAACACAGCGATCCGGCTGCTCTGGCACGCAGTGCTCTGCAAAGGCGCAGCAAGAAGGGACAAGAAATTCTCTCCTAACTCTTTCTGTTTGGTCGCATTACAGTGCTGCTTCAGATGGCCGTGTTCGGGCAGACGCTTCAACGAGCCGCGCATTCGAGCCTCTCCGAGCCTGTTAGCACAGAGAAGGTGACCCTGTGGATTTCGACTTTCCCGGGGATACAGAGCTCTGTCTTAAGAGGCATGCAGTGCTCTGCCAAAACAAACAAGGTTTCACGAAGAAATTCCCTCGTAGCTCTTTCCCTTTTGGAGGAAAAGGGAGAGGTTTGTTTCTAAGCTTTGCAAGCGGTCCCGCGCTCTGCCGAAAAGGGAACGAACTGCGAGAGCACAGCGAGAGAAAACAGCGTAAGCAATTCCTTCCTAGCTCTTTCTGTTGCCGAGGAACGGTGGCACTGTTGGAACTGGAGATTGCAAGCAACACAGCGATCCGGCTGCTCTGGCACGCAGTGCTCTGCAAAGGCGCAGCAAGAAGGGACAAGAAATTCTCTCCTAACTCTTTCTGTTTGGTCGCATTACAGTGCTGCTTCAGATGTCCGTGTTCGGGCAGACGCTTCAACGAGCCGCGCATTCCAGCCTCTCCGAGCCTGTTAGCACAGAGAAGGTGACCCTGTGGATTTCGACTTTCCCGGGGATACAGAGCTCTGTCTTAAGAGGCATGCAGTGCTCTGCCAAAACAAACAAGGTTTCGCTAAGAAATTCCCTCGTAGCTCTTTCCCTTTTGGAGGAAAAGGGAGAGGTTTGTTTCTAAGCTTTGCAAGCGGTCCCGCGCTCTGCCGAAAAGGGAACGAACTGCGAGAGCACAGCGAGAGAAAACAGCGTAAGCAATTCCTTCCTAGCTCTTTCTGTTGCCGAGGAACGGTGGCACTGTTGGAACTGGAGATTGCAAGCAACACAGCGATCCGGCTGCTCTGGCACACAGTGCTCTGCAAAGGCGCAGCAAAAAGGGACAAGAAATTCTCTCCTAACTCTTTCTGTTTGGTCGCATTACAGTGCTGCTTCAGATGTCCGTGTTCGGGCAGACGCTTCAACGAGCCGCGCATTCGAGCCTCTCCGAGCCTGTTAGCACAGAGAAGGTGACCCTGTGGATTTCGACTTTCCCGGGGATACAGAGCTCTGTCTTAAGAGGCATGCAGTGCTCTGCCAAAACAAACAAGGTTTCGCTAAGAAATTCCCTCGTAGCTCTTTCCCTTTTGGAGGAAAAGGGAGAGGTTTGTTTCTAAGCTTTGCAAGCGGTCCCGCGCTCTGCCGAAAAGGGAACGAACTGCGAGAGCACAGCGAGAGAAAACAGCGTAAGCAATTCCTTCCTAGCTCTTTCTGTTGCCGAGGAACTGTGGCACTGTTGGAACTGGAGATTGCAAGCAACACAGCGATCCGGCTGCTCTGGTACGCAGTGCTCTGCAAAGGCGCAGCAAGAAGGGACAAGAAATTCTCTCCTAACTCTTTCTGTTTGGTCGCATTACAGTGCTGCTTCAGATGTCCGTGTTCGGGCAGACGCTTCAACGAGCCGCGCATTCCAGCCTCTCAAAGCCTGTTAGCACAGAGAAGGTGACCCTGTAGATTTCGACTTTCCCGGGGATACAGAGCTCTGTCTTAAGAGGCATGCAGTGCTCTGCCAAAACAAACAAGGTTTCGCTAAGAAATTCCCTCGTAGCTCTTTCCCTTTTGGAGGAAAAGGGAGAGCTTTGTTTCTAAGCTTTGCAAGCGGTCCCGCGCTCTGCCGAAAAGGGAACGAACTGCTAGAGCACAGCGAGAGAAAACAGCGTAAGCAATTCCTTCCTAGCTCTTTCTGTTGCCGAGGAACTGTGGCACTGTTGGAAGTGGCGATTGCAAGCAACACAGCGATCCGGCTGCTCTGGCACGTAGTGCTCTGCAAGGGCGCAGCAAGAAGGGACAAGAAATTCTCTCCTAACTCTTTCTGTTTGGTCGCATTACAGTGCTGCTTCAGATGTCCGTGTTCGGGCAGACGCTTCAACGAGCCGCGCATTCCAGCCTCTCCGAGCCTGTTAGCACAGAGAAGGTGACCCTGTGGATTTCGACTTTCCCGGGGATACAGAGCTCTGTCTTAAGAGGCATGCAGTGCTCTGCCAAAACATACAAGGTTTCGCTAAGAAATTCTCTCGTAGCTCTTTCCCTTTTGGAGGAAAAGGGAGAGGTTTGTTTCTAAGCTTTGCAAGCGGTCCCGCGCTCTGCCGAAAAGGGAACGAACTGCGAGAGCACAGCGAGAGAAAACAGCGTAAGCAATTCCTTCCTAGCTCTTTCTGTTGCCGAGGAACTGTGGCACTGTTGGAAGTGGCGATTGCAAGCAACACAGCGATCCGGCTGCTCTGGCACGCAGTGCTCTGCAAAGGCGCAGCAAGAAGGGACAAGAAATTCTCTCCTAACTCTTTCTGTTTGGTCGCATTACAGTGCTGCTTCAGATGGCCGTGTTCGGGCAGACGCTTCAACGAGCCGCGCATTCCAGCCTCTCCGAGCCTGTTAGCACAGAGAAGGTGACCCTGTGGATTTCGACTTTCCCGGGGATACAGAGCTCTGTCTTAAGAGGCATGCAGTGCTCTGCCAAAACAAACAAGGTTTCGCTAAGAAATTCCCTCGTAGCTCTTTCCCTTTTGGAGGAAAAGGGATAGGTTTGTTTCTAAGCTTTGCAAGCGGTCCCGCGCTCTGCCGAAAAGGGAACGAACTGCGAGAGCACAGCGAGAGTAAACAGCGTAAGCAATTCCTTCCTAGCTCTTTCTGTTGCCGAGGAACTGTGGCACTGTTGGAACTGGAGATTGCAAGCAACACAGCGATCCAGCTGCTCTGGCATGCAGTGCTCTGCAAAGGCGCAGCAAGAAGGGACAAGAAATTCTCTCCTAACTCTTTCTGTTTGGTCGCATTAGAGTGCTGCTTCAGATGTCCGTGTTCGGGCAGACGCTTCAACGAGCCGCGCATTCCAGCCTCTCCGAGCCTGTTAGCACAGAGAAGGTGACCCTGTGGATTTCGACTTTCCCGGGGATCCAGAGCTCTGTCTTAAGAGGCATGCAGTGCTCTGCCAAAACAAACAAGGTTTCGCTAAGAAATTCCCTCGTAGCTCTTTCCCTTTTGTAGGAAAAGGGAGAGGTTTGTTTCTAAGCTTTGCAAGCGGTCCCGCGCTCTGCCGAAAAGGGAACGAACTGCGAGAGCACAGCGAGAGAAAACAGCGTAAGCAATTCCTTCCTAGCTCTTTCTGTTGCCGAGGAACTGTGGCACTGTTGGAACTGGAGATTGCAAGCAACACAGCGATCCAGCTGCTCTGGCATGCAGTGCTCTGCAAAGGCGCAGCAAGAAGGGACAAGAAATTCTCTCCTAACTCTTTCTGTTTGGTCGCATTACAGTGCTGCTTCAGATGGCCGTGTTCGGGCAGACGCTTCAACGAGCCGCGCATTCGAGCCTCTCCGAGCCTGTTAGCACAGAGAAGGTGACCCTGTGGATTTCGACTTTCCCGGGGATACAGAGCTCTGTCTTAAGAGGCATGCAGTGCTCTGCCAAAACAAACAAGGTTTCGCGAAGAAATTCCCTCGTAGCTCTTTCCCTTTTGGAGGAAAAGGGATAGGTTTGTTTCTAAGCTTTGCAAGCGGTCCCGCGCTCTGCCGAAAAGGGAACGAACTGCGAGAGCACAGCGAGAGAAAACAGCGTAAGCAATTCCTTCCTAGCTCTTTCTGTTGCCGAGGAACTGTGGCACTGTTGGAAGTGGCGATTGCAAGCAACACAGCGATCCGGCTGCTCTGGCACGCAGTGCTCTGCAAAGGCGCAGCAAGAAGGGACAAGAAATTCTCTCCTAACTCTTTCTGTTTGGTCGCATTAGAGTGCTGCTTCAGATGGCCGTGTTCGGGCAGACGCTTCAACGAGCCGCGCATTCGAGCCTCTCCGAGCCTGTTAGCACAGAGAAGGTGACCCTGTGGATTTCGACTTTCCCGGGGATACAGAGCTCTGTCTTAAGAGGCATGCAGTGCTCTGCCAAAACAAACAAGGTTTCGCTAAGAAATTCCCTCGTAGCTCTTTCCCTTTTGGAGGAAAAGGGATAGGTTTGTTTCTAAGCTTTGCAAGCGGTCCCGCGCTCTGCCGAAAAGGGAACGAACTGCGAGAGCACAGCGAGAGTAAACAGCGTAAGCAATTCCTTCCTAGCTCTTTCTGTTGCCGAGGAACTGTGGCACTGTTGGAACTGGAGATTGCAAGCAACACAGCGATCCAGCTGCTCTGGCATGCAGTGCTCTGCAAAGGCGCAGCAAGAAGGGACAAGAAATTCTCTCCTAACTCTTTCTGTTTGGTCGCATTAGAGTGCTGCTTCAGATGTCCGTGTTCGGGCAGACGCTTCAACGAGCCGCGCATTCCAGCCTCTCCGAGCCTGTTAGCACAGAGAAGGTGACCCTGTGGATTTCGACTTTCCCGGGGATACAGAGCTCTGTCTTAAGAGGCATGCAGTGCTCTGCCAAAACAAACAAGGTTTCGCTAAGAAATTCCCTCGTAGCTCTTTCCCTTTTGGAGGAAAAGGGAGAGGTTTGTTTCTAAGCTTTGCAAGCGGTCCCGCGCTCTGCCGAAAAGGGAACGAACTGCGAGAGCACAGCGAGAGAAAACAGCGTAAGCAATTCCTTCCTAGCTCTTTCTGTTGCCGAGGAACTGTGGCACTGTTGGAACTGGAGATTGCAAGCAACACAGCGATCCAGCTGCTCTGGCATGCAGTGCTCTGCAAAGGCGCAGCAAGAAGGGACAAGAAATTCTCTCCTAACTCTTTCTGTTTGGTCGCATTAGAGTGCTGCTTCAGATGGCCGTGTTCGGGCAGACGCTTCAACGAGCCGCGCATTCGAGCCTCTCCGAGCCTGTTAGCACAGAGAAGGTGACCCTGTGGATTTCGACTTTCCCGGGGATACAGAGCTCTGTCTTAAGAGGCATGCAGTGCTCTGCCAAAACAAACAAGGTTTCGCTAAGAAATTCCCTCGTAGCTCTTTCCCTTTTGGAGGAAAAGGGAGAGGTTTGTTTCTAAGCTTTGCAAGCGGTCCCGCGCTCTGCCGAAAAGGGAACGAACTGCGAGAGCACAGCGAGAGAAAACAGCGTAAGCAATTCCTTCCTAGCTCTTTCTGTTGCCGAGGAACTGTGGCACTGTTGGAACTGGAGATTGCAAGCAACACAGCGATCCAGCTGCTCTGGCATGCAGTGCTCTGCAAAGGCGCAGCAAGAAGGGACAAGAAATTCTCTCCTAACTCTTTCTGTTTGGTCGCATTAGAGTGCTGCTTCAGATGGCCGTGTTCGGGCAGACGCTTCAACGAGCCGCGCATTCGAGCCTCTCCGAGCCTGTTAGCACAGAGAAGGTGACCCTGTGGATTTCGACTTTCCCGGGGATACAGAGCTCTGTCTTAAGAGGCATGCAGTGCTCTGCCAAAACAAACAAGGTTTCGCTAAGAAATTCCCTCGTAGCTCTTTCCCTTTTGGAGGAAAAGGGAGAGGTTTGTTTCTAAGCTTTGCAAGCGGTCCCGCGCTCTGCCGAAAAGGGAACGAACTGCGAGAGCACAGCGAGAGAAAACAGCGTAAGCAATTCCTTCCTAGCTCTTTCTGTTGCCGAGGAACTGTGGCACTGTTGGAACTGGAGATTGCAAGCAACACAGCGATCCAGCTGCTCTGGCATGCAGTGCTCTGCAAAGGCGCAGCAAGAAGGGACAAGAAATTCTCTCCTAACTCTTTCTGTTTGGTCGCATTAGAGTGCTGCTTCAGATGTCCGTGTTCGGGCAGACGCTTCAACGAGCCGCGCATTCCAGCCTCTCCGAGCCTGTTAGCACAGAGAAGGTGACCCTGTGGATTTCGACTTTCCCGGGGATCCAGAGCTCTGTCTTAAGAGGCATGCAGTGCTCTGCCAAAACAAACAAGGTTTCGCTAAGAAATTCCCTCGTAGCTCTTTCCCTTTTGTAGGAAAAGGGAGAGGTTTGTTTCTAAGCTTTGCAAGCGGTCCCGCGCTCTGCCGAAAAGGGAACGAACTGCGAGAGCACAGCGAGAGAAAACAGCGTAAGCAATTCCTTCCTAGCTCTTTCTGTTGCCGAGGAACTGTGGCACTGTTGGAACTGGAGATTGCAAGCAACACAGCGATCCAGCTGCTCTGGCATGCAGTGCTCTGCAAAGGCGCAGCAAGAAGGGACAAGAAATTCTCTCCTAACTCTTTCTGTTTGGTCGCATTACAGTGCTGCTTCAGATGGCCGTGTTCGGGCAGACGCTTCAACGAGCCGCGCATTCGAGCCTCTCCGAGCCTGTTAGCACAGAGAAGGTGACCCTGTGGATTTCGACTTTCCCGGGGATACAGAGCTCTGTCTTAAGAGGCATGCAGTGCTCTGCCAAAACAAACAAGGTTTCGCGAAGAAATTCCCTCGTAGCTCTTTCCCTTTTGGAGGAAAAGGGAGAGGTCTGTTTCTAAGCTTTGCAAGCGGTCCCGCGCTCTGCCGAAAAGGGAACGAACTGCTAGAGCACAGCGAGAGAAAACAGCGTAAGCAATTCCTTCCTAGCTCTTTCTGTTGCCGAGGAACTGTGGCACTGTTGGAACTGGAGATTGCAAGCAACACAGCGGTCCGGCTGCTCTGGCACGCAGTGCTCTGCAAGGGCGCAGCAAGAAGGGACAAGAAATTCTCTCCTAACTCTTTCTGTTTGGTCGCATTACAGTGCTGCTTCAGATGTCCGTGTTCGGGCAGACGCTTCAACGAGCCGCGCATTCCAGCCTCTCCGAGCCTGTTAGCACAGAGAAGGTGACCCTGTGGATTTCGACTTTCCCGGGGATCCAGAGCTCTGTCTTAAGAGGCATGCAGTGCTCTGCCAAAACAAACAAGGTTTCGCTAAGAAATTCCCTCGTAGCTCTTTCCCTTTTGGAGGAAAAGGGATAGGTTTGTTTCTAAGCTTTGCAAGCGGTCCCGCGCTCTGCCGAAAAGGGAACGAACTGCGAGAGCACAGCGAGAGAAAACAGCGTAAGCAATTCCTTCCTAGCTCTTTCTGTTGCCGAGGAACTGTGGCACTGTTGGAAGTGGCGATTGCAAGCAACACAGCGATCCGGCTGCTCTGGCACGCAGTGCTCTGCAAAGGCGCAGCAAGAAGGGACAAGAAATTCTCTCCTAACTCTTTCTGTTTGGTCGCATTAGAGTGCTGCTTCAGATGGCCGTGTTCGGGCAGACGCTTCAACGAGCCGCGCATTCGAGCCTCTCCGAGCCTGTTAGCACAGAGAAGGTGACCCTGTGGATTTCGACTTTCCCGGGGATACAGAGCTCTGTCTTAAGAGGCATGCAGTGCTCTGCCAAAACAAACAAGGTTTCGCTAAGAAATTCCCTCGTAGCTCTTTCCCTTTTGGAGGAAAAGGGATAGGTTTGTTTCTAAGCTTTGCAAGCGGTCCCGCGCTCTGCCGAAAAGGGAACGAACTGCGAGAGCACAGCGAGAGTAAACAGCGTAAGCAATTCCTTCCTAGCTCTTTCTGTTGCCGAGGAACTGTGGCACTGTTGGAACTGGAGATTGCAAGCAACACAGCGATCCAGCTGCTCTGGCATGCAGTGCTCTGCAAAGGCGCAGCAAGAAGGGACAAGAAATTCTCTCCTAACTCTTTCTGTTTGGTCGCATTAGAGTGCTGCTTCAGATGTCCGTGTTCGGGCAGACGCTTCAACGAGCCGCGCATTCCAGCCTCTCCGAGCCTGTTAGCACAGAGAAGGTGACCCTGTGGATTTCGACTTTCCCGGGGATACAGAGCTCTGTCTTAAGAGGCATGCAGTGCTCTGCCAAAACAAACAAGGTTTCGCTAAGAAATTCCCTCGTAGCTCTTTCCCTTTTGGAGGAAAAGGGAGAGGTTTGTTTCTAAGCTTTGCAAGCGGTCCCGCGCTCTGCCGAAAAGGGAACGAACTGCGAGAGCACAGCGAGAGAAAACAGCGTAAGCAATTCCTTCCTAGCTCTTTCTGTTGCCGAGGAACTGTGGCACTGTTGGAACTGGAGATTGCAAGCAACACAGCGATCCAGCTGCTCTGGCATGCAGTGCTCTGCAAAGGCGCAGCAAGAAGGGACAAGAAATTCTCTCCTAACTCTTTCTGTTTGGTCGCATTAGAGTGCTGCTTCAGATGTCCGTGTTCGGGCAGACGCTTCAACGAGCCGCGCATTCGAGCCTCTCCGAGCCTGTTAGCACAGAGAAGGTGACCCTGTGGATTTCGACTTTCCCGGGGATACAGAGCTCTGTCTTAAGAGGCATGCAGTGCTCTGCCAAAACAAACAAGGTTTCGCTAAGAAATTCCCTCGTAGCTCTTTCCCTTTTGGAGGAAAAGGGAGAGGTTTGTTTCTAAGCTTTGCAAGCGGTCCCGCGCTCTGCCGAAAAGGGAACGAACTGCGAGAGCACAGCGAGAGAAAACAGCGTAAGCAATTCCTTCCTAGCTCTTTCTGTTGCCGAGGAACTGTGGCACTGTTGGAACTGGAGATTGCAAGCAACACAGCGATCCGGCTGCTCTGGCACGCAGTGCTCTGCAAAGGCGCAGCAAGAAGGGACAAGAAATTCTCTCCTAACTCTTTCTGTTTGGTCGCATTACAGTGCTGCTTCAGATGGCCGTGTTCGGGCAGACGCTTCAACGAGCCGCGCATTCGAGCCTCTCCGAGCCTGTTAGCACAGAGAAGGTGACCCTGTGGATTTCGACTTTCCCGGGGATCCAGAGCTCTGTCTTAAGAGGCATGCAGTGCTCTGCCAAAACAAACAAGGTTTCGCTAAGAAATTCCCTCGTAGCTCTTTCCCTTTTGGAGGAAAAGGGAGAGGTTTGTTTCTAAGCTTTGCAAGCGGTCCCGCGCTCTGCCGAAAAGGGAACGAACTGCGAGAGCACAGCGAGAGAAAACAGCGTAAGCAATTCCTTCCTAGCTCTTTCTGTTGCCGAGGAACTGTGGCACTGTTGGAACTGGAGATTGCAAGCAACACAGCGACCCGGCTGCTCTGGCACGCAGTGCTCTGCAAAGGCGCAGCAAGAAGGGACAAGAAATTCTCTCCTAACTCTTTCTGTTTGGTCGCATTACAGTGCTGCTTCAGATGTCCGTGTTCGGGCAGACGCTTCAACGAGCCGCGCATTCCAGCCTCTCCGAGCCTGTTAGCACAGAGAAGGTGACCCTGTGGATTTCGACTTTCCCGGGGATACAGAGCTCTGTCTTAAGAGGCATGCAGTGCTCTGCCAAAACAAACAAGGTTTCGCTAAGAAATTCTCTCGTAGCTCTTTCCCTTTTGGAGGAAAAGGGAGAGGTTTGTTTCTAAGCTTTGCAAGCGGTCCCGCGCTCTGCCGAAAAGGGAACGAACTGCGAGAGCACAGCGAGAGAAAACAGCGTAAGCAATTCCTTCCTAGCTCTTTCTGTTGCCGAGGAACGGTGGCACTGTTGGAACTGGAGATTGCAAGCAACACAGCGATCCGGCTGCTCTGGCACGCAGTGCTCTGCAAAGGCGCAGCAAGAAGGGACAAGAAATTCTCTCCTACCTCTTTCTGTTTGGTCGCATTACAGTGCTGCTTCAGATGTCCGTGTTCGGGCAGACGCTTCAACGAGCCGCGCATTCGAGCCTCTCCGAGCCTGTTAGCACAGAGAAGGTGACCCTGTGGATTTCGACTTTCCCGGGGATCCAGAGCTCTGTCTTAAGAGGCATGCAGTGCTCTGCCAAAACAAACAAGGTTTCGCTAAGTAATTCCCTCGTAGCTCTTTCCCTTTTGGAGGAAAAGGGAGAGCTTTGTTTCTAAGCTTTGCAAGCGGTCCCGCGCTCTGCCGAAAAGGGAACGAACTGCGAGAGCACAGCGAGAGAAAACAGCGTAAGCAATTCCTTCCTAGCTCTTTCTGTTGCCGAGGAACTGTGGCACTGTTGGAACTGGAGATTGCAAGCAACACAGCGATCCGGCTGCTCTGGCACACAGTGCTCTGCAAAGGCGCAGCAAGAAGGGACAAGAAATTCTCTCCTACCTCTTTCTGTTTGGTCGCATTACAGTGCTGCTTCAGATGGCCGTGTTCGGGCAGACGCTTCAACGAGCCGCGCATTCCAGCCTCTCCGAGCCTGTTAGCACAGAGAAGGTGACCCTGTGGATTTCGACTTTCCCGGGGATACAGAGCTCTGTCTTAAGAGGCATGCAGTGCTCTGCCAAAACAAACAAGGTTTCGCTAAGAAATTCCCTCGTAGCTCTTTCCCTTTTGGAGGAAAAGGGAGAGCTTTGTTTCTAAGCTTTGCAAGCGGTCCCGCGCTCTGCCGAAAAGGGAACGAACTGCGAGAGCACAGCGAGAGAAAACAGCGTAAGCAATTCCTTCCTAGCTCTTTCTGTTGCCGAGGAACTGTGGCACTGTTGGAACTGGAGATTGCAAGCAACACAGCGACCCGGCTGCTCTGGTACGCAGTGCTCTGCAAAGGCGCAGCAAGAAGGGACAAGAAATTCTCTCCTAACTCTTTCTGTTTGGTCGCATTACAGTGCTGCTTCAGATGGCCGTGTTCGGGCAGACGCTTCAACGAGCCGCGCATTCCAGCCTCTCCGAGCCTGTTAGCACAGAGAAGGTGACCCTGTGGATTTCGACTTTCCTGGGGATACAGAGCTCTGTCTTAAGAGGCATGCAGTGCTCTGCCAAAACAAACAAGGTTTCGCTAAGAAATTCCCTCGTAGCTCTTTCCCTTTTGGAGGAAAAGGGAGAGGTTTGTTTCTAAGCTTTGCAAGCGGTCCCGCGCTCTGCCGAAAAGGGAACGAACTGCGAGAGCACAGCGAGAGAAAACAGCGTAAGCAATTCCTTCCTAGCTCTTTCTGTTGCCGAGGAACTGTGGCACTGTTGGAAGTGGCGATTGCAAGCAACACAGCGATCCGGCTGCTCTGGCACGCAGTGCTCTGCAAAGGCGCAGCAAGAAGGGACAAGAAATTCTCTCCTAACTCTTTCTGTTTGGTCGCATTACAGTGCTGCTTCAGATGGCCGTGTTCGGGCAGACGCTTCAACGAGCCGCGCATTCGAGCCTCTCCGAGCCTGTTAGCACAGAGAAGGTGACCCTGTGGATTTCGACTTTCCCGGGGATACAGAGCTCTGTCTTAAGAGGCATGCAGTGCTCTGCCAAAACAAACAAGGTTTCACGAAGAAATTCCCTCGTAGCTCTTTCCCTTTTGGAGGAAAAGGGAGAGCTTTGTTTCTAAGCTTTGCAAGCGGTCCCGCGCTCTGCCGAAAAGGGAACGAACTGCGAGAGCACAGCGAGAGAAAACAGCGTAAGCAATTCCTTCCTAGCTCTTTCTGTTGCCGAGGAACGGTGGCACTGTTGGAACTGGAGATTGCAAGCAACACAGCGATCCGGCTGCTCTGGCACGCAGTGCTCTGCAAAGGCGCAGCAAGAAGAGACAAGAAATTCTCTCCTAACTCTTTCTGTTTGGTCGCATTACAGTGCTGCTTCAGATGTCCGTGTTCGGGCAGACGCTTCAACGAGCCGCGCATTCGAGCCTCTCCGAGCCTGTTAGCACAGAGAAGGTGACCCTGTGGATTTCGACTTTCCCGGGGATACAGAGCTCTGTCTTAAGAGGCATGCAGTGCTCTGCCAAAACAAACAAGGTTTCGCTAAGAAATTCTCTCGTAGCTCTTTCCCTTTTGGAGGAAAAGGGAGAGGTTTGTTTCTAAGCTTTGCAAGCGGTCCCGCGCTCTGCCGAAAAGGGAACGAACTGCGAGAGCACAGCGAGAGAAAACAGCGTAAGCAATTCCTTCCTAGCTCTTTCTGTTGCCGAGGAACTGTGGCACTGTTGGAAGTGGCGATTGCAAGCAACACAGCGATCCGGCTGCTCTGGCACGCAGTGCTCTGCAAAGGCGCAGCAAGAAGGGACAAGAAATTCTCTCCTAACTCTTTCTGTTTGGTCGCATTACAGTGCTGCTTCAGATGTCCGTGTTCGGGCAGACGCTTCAACGAGCCGCGCATTCCAGCCTCTCCGAGCCTGTTAGCACAGAGAAGGTGACCCTGTGGATTTCGACTTTCCCGGGGATCCAGAGCTCTGTCTTAAGAGGCATGCAGTGCTCTGCCAAAACAAACAAGGTTTCGCTAAGAAATTCCCTCGTAGCTCTTTCCCTTTTGGAGGAAAAGGGAGAGCTTTGTTTCTAAGCTTTGCAAGCGGTCCCACGCTCTGCTGAAAAGGGAACGAACTGCGAGAGCACAGCGAGAGAAAACAGCGTAAGCAATTCCTTCCTAGCTCTTTCTGTTGCCGAGGAACTGTGGCACTGTTGGAACTGGAGATTGCAAGCAACACAGCGATCCGGCTGCTCTGGCACGCAGTGCTCTGCAAAGGCGCAGCAAAAAGGGACAAGAAATTCTCTCCTAACTCTTTCTGTTTGGTCGCATTACAGTGCTGCTTCAGATGTCCGTGTTCGGGCAGACGCTTCAACGAGCCGCGCATTCGAGCCTCTCCGAGCCTGTTAGCACAGAGAAGGTGACCCTGTGGATTTCGACTTTCCCGGGGATACAGAGCTCTGTCTTAAGAGGCATGCAGTGCTCTGCCAAAACAAACAAGGTTTCGCTAAGAAATTCCCTCGTAGCTCTTTCCCTTTTGGAGGAAAAGGGAGAGGTTTGTTTCTAAGCTTTGCAAGCGGTCCCGCGCTCTGCCGAAAAGGGAACGAACTGCGAGAGCACAGCGAGAGAAAACAGCGTAAGCAATTCCTTCCTAGCTCTTTCTGTTGCCGAGGAACTGTGGCACTGTTGGAACTGGAGATTGCAAGCAACACAGCGATCCGGCTGCTCTGGTACGCAGTGCTCTGCAAAGGCGCAGCAAGAAGGGACAAGAAATTCTCTCCTAACTCTTTCTGTTTGGTCGCATTACAGTGCTGCTTCAGATGTCCGTGTTCGGGCAGACGCTTCAACGAGCCGCGCATTCCAGCCTCTCCGAGCCTGTTAGCACAGAGAAGGTGACCCTGTAGATTTCGACTTTCCCGGGGATACAGAGCTCTGTCTTAAGAGGCATGCAGTGCTCTGCCAAAACAAACAAGGTTTCGCTAAGAAATTCTCTCGTAGCTCTTTCCCTTTTGGAGGAAAAGGGAGAGGTTTGTTTCTAAGCTTTGCAAGCGGTCCCGCGCTCTGCCGAAAAGGGAACGAACTGCGAGAGCACAGCGAGAGAAAACAGCGTAAGCAATTCCTTCCTAGCTCTTTCTGTTGCCGAGGAACTGTGGCACTGTTGGAAGTGGCGATTGCAAGCAACACAGCGATCCGGCTGCTCTGGCACGCAGTGCTCTGCAAAGGCGCAGCAAGAAGGGACAAGAAATTCTCTCCTAACTCTTTCTGTTTGGTCGCATTACAGTGCTGCTTCAGATGGCCGTGTTCGGGCAGACGCTTCAACGAGCCGCGCATTCGAGCCTCTCCGAGCCTGTTAGCACAGAGAAGGTGACCCTGTGGATTTCGACTTTCCCGGGGATACAGAGCTCTGTCTTAAGAGGCATGCAGTGCTCTGCCAAAACAAACAAGGTTTCGCTAAGAAATTCCCTCGTAGCTCTTTCCCTTTTGGAGGAAAAGGGAGAGCTTTGTTTCTAAGCTTTGCAAGCGGTCCCACGCTCTGCTGAAAAGGGAACGAACTGCGAGAGCACAGCGAGAGAAAACAGCGTAAGCAATTCCTTCCTAGCTCTTTCTGTTGCCGAGGAACTGTGGCACTGTTGGAACTGGAGATTGCAAGCAACACAGCGATCCGGCTGCTCTGGCACGCAGTGCTCTGCAAAGGCGCAGCAAGAAGGGACAAGAAATTCTCTCCTAACTCTTTCTGTTTGGTCGCATTACAGTGCTGCTTCAGATGGCCGTGTTCGGGCAGACGCTTCAACGAGCCGCGCATTCCAGCCTCTCCGAGCCTGTTAGCACAGAGAAGGTGACCCTGTAGATTTCGACTTTCCCGGGGATACAGAGCTCTGTCTTAAGAGGCATGCAGTGCTCTGCCAAAACAAACAAGGTTTCGCTAAGAAATTCCCTCGTAGCTCTTTCCCTTTTGGAGGAAAAGGGAGAGGTTTGTTTCTAAGCTTTGCAAGCGGTCCCGCGCTCTGCCGAAAAGGGAACGAACTGCTAGAGCACAGCGAGAGAAAACAGCGTAAGCAATTCCTTCCTAGCTCTTTCTGTTGCCGAGGAACTGTGGCACTGTTGGAAGTGGCGATTGCAAGCAACACAGCGATCCGGCTGCTCTGGCACGTAGTGCTCTGCAAGGGCGCAGCAAGAAGGGACAAGAAATTCTCTCCTAACTCTTTCTGTTTGGTCGCATTACAGTGCTGCTTCAGATGTCCGTGTTCGGGCAGACGCTTCAACGAGCCGCGCATTCGAGCCTCTCCGAGCCTGTTAGCACAGAGAAGGTGACCCTGTGGATTTCGACTTTCCCGGGGATCCAGAGCTCTGTCTTAAGAGGCATGCAGTGCTCTGCCAAAACAAACAAGGTTTCGCTAAGAAATTCCCTCGTAGCTCTTTCCCTTTTGGAGGAAAAGGGAGAGCTTTGTTTCTAAGCTTTGCAAGCGGTCCCGCGCTCTGCCGAAAAGGGAACGAACTGCGAGAGCACAGCGAGAGAAAACAGCGTAAGCAATTCCTTCCTAGCTCTTTCTGTTGCCGAGGAACTGTGGCACTGTTGGAAGTGGCGATTGCAAGCAACACAGCGATCCAGCTGCTCTGGCATGCAGTGCTCTGCAAAGGCGCAGCAAGAAGGGACAAGAAATTCTCTCCTAACTCTTTCTGTTTGGTCGCATTACAGTGCTGCTTCAGATGGCCGTGTTCGGGCAGACGCTTCAACGAGCCGCGCATTCCAGCCTCTCCGAGCCTGTTAGCACAGAGAAGGTGACCCTGTGGATTTCAACTTTCCCGGGGATACAGAGCTCTGTCTTAAGAGGCATGCAGTGCTCTGCCAAAACAAACAAGGTTTCGCTAAGAAATTCTCTCGTAGCTCTTTCCCTTTTGGAGGAAAAGGGAGAGGTTTGTTTCTAAGCTTTGCAAGCGGTCCCGCGCTCTGCCGAAAAGGGAACGAACTGCGAGAGCACAGCGAGAGAAAACAGCGTAAGCAATTCCTTCCTAGCTCTTTCTGTTGCCGAGGAACTGTGGCACTGTTGGAAGTGGCGATTGCAAGCAACACAGCGATCCGGCTGCTCTGGCACGCAGTGCTCTGCAAAGGCGCAGCAAGAAGGGACAAGAAATTCTCTCCTAACTCTTTCTGTTTGGTCGCATTACAGTGCTGCTTCAGATGGCCGTGTTCGGGCAGACGCTTCAACGAGCCGCGCATTCCAGCCTCTCCGAGCCTGTTAGCACAGAGAAGGTGACCCTGTGGATTTCGACTTTCCCGGGGATACAGAGCTCTGTCTTAAGAGGCATGCAGTGCTCTGCCAAAACAAACAAGGTTTCGCTAAGAAATTCCCTCGTAGCTCTTTCCCTTTTGGAGGAAAAGGGAGAGCTTTGTTTCTGAGCTTTGCAAGCGGTCCCGCGCTCTGCCGAAAAGGGAACGAACTGCGAGAGCACAGCGAGAGAAAACAGCGTAAGCAATTCCTTCCTAGCTCTTTCTGTTGCCGAGGAACGGTGGCACTGTTGGAACTGGAGATTGCAAGCAACACAGCGATCCGGCTGCTCTGGCACGCAGTGCTCTGCAAAGGCGCAGCAAGAAGGGACAAGAAATTCTCTCCTAACTCTTTCTGTTTGGTCGCATTACAGTGCTGCTTCAGATGTCCGTGTTCGGGCAGACGCTTCAACGAGCCGCGCATTCCAGCCTCTCCGAGCCTGTTAGCACAGAGAAGGTGACCCTGTGGATTTCGACTTTCCCGGGGATCCAGAGCTCTGTCTTAAGAGGCATGCAGTGCTCTGCCAAAACAAACAAGGTTTCGCTAAGAAATTCCCTCGTAGCTCTTTCCCTTTTGGAGGAAAAGGGAGAGGTTTGTTTCTAAGCTTTGCAAGCGGTCCCGCGCTCTGCCGAAAAGGGAACGAACTGCGAGAGCACAGCGAGAGAAAACAGCGTAAGCAATTCCTTCCTAGCTCTTTCTGTTGCCGAGGAACGGTGGCACTGTTGGAACTGGAGATTGCAAGCAACACAGCGATCCGGCTGCTCTGGCACGCAGTGCTCTGCAAAGGCGCAGCAAGAAGGGACAAGAAATTCTCTCCTAACTCTTTCTGTTTGGTCGCATTACAGTGCTGCTTCAGATGTCCGTGTTCGGGCAGACGCTTCAACGAGCCGCGCATTCCAGCCTCTCCGAGCCTGTTAGCACAGAGAAGGTGACCCTGTGGATTTCGACTTTCCCGGGGATCCAGAGCTCTGTCTTAAGAGGCATGCAGTGCTCTGCCAAAACAAACAAGGTTTCGCTAAGAAATTCCCTCGTAGCTCTTTCCCTTTTGGAGGAAAAGGGAGAGGTTTGTTTCTAAGCTTTGCAAGCGGTCCCGCGCTCTGCCGAAAAGGGAACGAACTGCGAGAGCACAGCGAGAGAAAACAGCGTAAGCAATTCCTTCCTAGCTCTTTCTGTTGCCGAGGAACTGTGGCACTGTTGGAACTGGAGATTGCAAGCAACACAGCGATCCGGCTGCTCTGGCACACAGTGCTCTGCAAAGGCGCAGCAAGAAGGGACAAGAAATTCTCTCCTAACTCTTTCTGTTTGGTCGCATTACAGTGCTGCTTCAGATGTCCGTGTTCGGGCAGACGCTTCAACGAGCCGCGCATTCGAGCCTCTCCGAGCCTGTTAGCACAGAGAAGGTGACCCTGTGGATTTCGACTTTCCCGGGGATCCAGAGCTCTGTCTTAAGAGGCATGCAGTGCTCTGCCAAAACAAACAAGGTTTCGCTAAGAAATTCCCTCGTAGCTCTTTCCCTTTTGGAGGAAAAGGGAGAGCTTTGTTTCTAAGCTTTGCAAGCGGTCCCGCGCTCTGCCGAAAAGGGAACGAACTGCGAGAGCACAGCGAGAGAAAACAGCGTAAGCAATTCCTTCCTAGCTCTTTCTGTTGCCGAGGAACTGTGGCACTGTTGGAACTGGAGATTGCAAGCAACACAGCGATCCGGCTGCTCTGGCACGCAGTGCTCTGCAAAGGCGCAGCAAGAAGGGACAAGAAATTCTCTCCTAACTCTTTCTGTTTGGTCGCATTACAGTGCTGCTTCAGATGGCCGTGTTCGGGCAGACGCTTCAACGAGCCGCGCATTCCAGCCTCTCCGAGCCTGTTAGCACAGAGAAGGTGACCCTGTAGATTTCGACTTTCCCGGGGATACAGAGCTCTGTCTTAAGAGGCATGCAGTGCTCTGCCAAAACAAACAAGGTTTCGCTAAGAAATTCCCTCGTAGCTCTTTCCCTTTTGGAGGAAAAGGGAGAGCTTTGTTTCTAAGCTTTGCAAGCGGTCCCGCGCTCTGCCGAAAAGGGAACGAACTGCTAGAGCACAGCGAGAGAAAACAGCGTAAGCAATTCCTTCCTAGCTCTTTCTGTTGCCGAGGAACTGTGGCACTGTTGGAAGTGGCGATTGCAAGCAACACAGCGATCCGGCTGCTCTGGCACGTAGTGCTCTGCAAGGGCGCAGCAAGAAGGGACAAGAAATTCTCTCCTAACTCTTTCTGTTTGGTCGCATTACAGTGCTGCTTCAGATGTCCGTGTTCGGGCAGACGCTTCAACGAGCCGCGCATTCCAGCCTCTCCGAGCCTGTTAGCACAGAGAAGGTGACCCTGTGGATTTCGACTTTCCCGGGGATCCAGAGCTCTGTCTTAAGAGGCATGCAGTGCTCTGCCAAAACAAACAAGGTTTCGCTAAGAAATTCCCTCGTAGCTCTTTCCCTTTTGGAGGAAAAGGGAGAGCTTTGTTTCTAAGCTTTGCAAGCGGTCCCGCGCTCTGCCGAAAAGGGAACGAACTGCGAGAGCACAGCGAGAGAAAACAGCGTAAGCAATTCCTTCCTAGCTCTTTCTGTTGCCGAGGAACTGTGGCACTGTTGGAAGTGGCGATTGCAAGCAACACAGCGATCCAGCTGCACTGGCATGCAGTGCTCTGCAAAGGCGCAGCAAGAAGGGACAAGAAATTCTCTCCTAACTCTTTCTGTTTGGTCGCATTACAGTGCTGCTTCAGATGTCCGTGTTCGGGCAGACGCTTCAACGAGCCGCGCATTCCAGCCTCTCCGAGCCTGTTAGCACAGAGAAGGTGACCCTGTGGATTTCAACTTTCCCGGGGATACAGAGCTCTGTCTTAAGAGGCATGCAGTGCTCTGCCAAAACAAACAAGGTTTCGCTAAGAAATTCTCTCGTAGCTCTTTCCCTTTTGGAGGAAAAGGGAGAGCTTTGTTTCTAAGCTTTGCAAGCGGTCCCGCGCTCTGCCGAAAAGGGAACGAACTGCGAGAGCACAGCGAGAAAAAACAGCGTAAGCAATTCCTTCCTAGCTCTTTCTGTTGCCGAGGAACTGTGGCACTGTTGGAAGTGGCGATTGCAAGCAACACAGCGATCCGGCTGCTCTGGCACGCAGTGCTCTGCAAAGGCGCAGCAAGAAGGGACAAGAAATTCTCTCCTAACTCTTTCTGTTTGGTCGCATTACAGTGCTGCTTCAGATGTCCGTGTTCGGGCAGACGCTTCAACGAGCCGCGCATTCCAGCCTCTCCGAGCCTGTTAGCACAGAGAAGGTGACCCTGTGGATTTCGACTTTCCCGGGGATACAGAGCTCTGTCTTAAGAGGCATGCAGTGCTCTGCCAAAACAAACAAGGTTTCACGAAGAAATTCCCTCGTAGCTCTTTCCCTTTTGGAGGAAAAGGGAGAGCTTTGTTTCTAAGCTTTGCAAGCGGTCCCGCGCTCTGCCGAAAAGGGAATGAACTGCGAGAGCACAGCGAGAGAAAACAGCGTAAGCAATTCCTTCCTAGCTCTTTCTGTTGCCGAGGAACGGTGGCACTGTTGGAACTGGAGATTGCAAGCAACACAGCGATCCGGCTGCTCTGGCACGCAGTGCTCTGCAAAGGCGCAGCAAGAAGGGACAAGAAATTCTCTCCTACCTCTTTCTGTTTGGTCGCATTACAGTGCTGCTTCAGATGTCCGTGTTCGGGCAGACGCTTCAACGAGCCGCGCATTCCAGCCTCTCCGAGCCTGTTAGCACAGAGAAGGTGACCCTGTGGATTTCGACTTTCCCGGGGATACAGAGCTCTGTCTTAAGAGGCATGCAGTGCTCTGCCAAAACAAACAAGGTTTCGCTAAGAAATTCCCTCGTAGCTCTTTCCCTTTTGGAGGAAAAGGGAGAGGTTTGTTTCTAAGCTTTGCAAGCGGTCCCGCGCTCTGCCGAAAAGGGAACGAACTGCGAGAGCACAGCGAGAGAAAACAGCGTAAGCAATTCCTTCCTAGCTCTTTCTGTTGCCGAGGAACTGTGGCACTGTTGGAACTGGAGATTGCAAGCAACACAGCGATCCGGCTGCTCTGGCACACAGTGCTCTGCAAAGGCGCAGCAAAAAGGGACAAGAAATTCTCTCCTAACTCTTTCTGTTTGGTCGCATTACAGTGCTGCTTCAGATGGCCGTGTTCGGGCAGACGCTTCAACGAGCCGCGCATTCCAGCCTCTCCGAGCCTGTTAGCACAGAGAAGGTGACCCTGTGGATTTCGACTTTCCCGGGGATACAGAGCTCTGTCTTAAGAGGCATGCAGTGCTCTGCCAAAACAAACAAGGTTTCGCTAAGAAATTCCCTCGTAGCTCTTTCCCTTTTGGAGGAAAAGGGAGAGCTTTGTTTCTAAGCTTTGCAAGCGGTCCCGCGCTCTGCCGAAAAGGGAACGAACTGCGAGAGCACAGCGAGAGAAAACAGCGTAAGCAATTCCTTCCTAGCTCTTTCTGTTGCCGAGGAACGGTGGCACTGTTGGAACTGGAGATTGCAAGCAACACAGCGATCCGGCTGCTCTGGCACGCAGTGCTCTGCAAAGGCGCAGCAAGAAGGGACAAGAAATTCTCTCCTAACTCTTTCTGTTTGGTCGCATTACAGTGCTGCTTCAGATGTCCGTGTTCGGGCAGACGCTTCAACGAGCCGCGCATTCCAGCCTCTCCGAGCCTGTTAGCACAGAGAAGGTGACCCTGTGGATTTCGACTTTCCCGGGGATACAGAGCTCTGTCTTAAGAGGCATGCAGTGCTCTGCCAAAACAAACAAGGTTTCACGAAGAAATTCCCTCGTAGCTCTTTCCCTTTTGGAGGAAAAGGGAGAGCTTTGTTTCTAAGCTTTGCAAGCGGTCCCGCGCTCTGCCGAAAAGGGAACGAACTGCGAGAGCACAGCGAGAGAAAACAGCGTAAGCAATTCCTTCCTAGCTCTTTCTGTTGCCGAGGAACGGTGGCACTGTTGGAACTGGAGATTGCAAGCAACACAGCGATCCGGCTGCTCTGGCACGCAGTGCTCTGCAAAGGCGCAGCAAGAAGGGACAAGAAATTCTCTCCTACCTCTTTCTGTTTGGTCGCATTACAGTGCTGCTTCAGATGTCCGTGTTCGGGCAGACGCTTCAACGAGCCGCGCATTCCAGCCTCTCCGAGCCTGTTAGCACAGAGAAGGTGACCCTGTGGATTTCGACTTTCCCGGGGATCCAGAGCTCTGTCTTAAGAGGCATGCAGTGCTCTGCCAAAACAAACAAGGTTTCGCTAAGAAATTCCCTCGTAGCTCTTTCCCTTTTGGAGGAAAAGGGAGAGGTTTGTTTCTAAGCTTTGCAAGCGGTCCCGCGCTCTGCCGAAAAGGGAACGAACTGCGAGAGCACAGCGAGAGAAAACAGCGTAAGCAATTCCTTCCTAGCTCTTTCTGTTGCCGAGGAACTGTGGCACTGTTGGAACTGGAGATTGCAAGCAACACAGCGATCCGGCTGCTCTGGCACACAGTGCTCTGCAAAGGCGCAGCAAAAAGGGACAAGAAATTCTCTCCTAACTCTTTCTGTTTGGTCGCATTACAGTGCTGCTTCAGATGGCCGTGTTCGGGCAGACGCTTCAACGAGCCGCGCATTCCAGCCTCTCCGAGCCTGTTAGCACAGAGAAGGTGACCCTGTGGATTTCGACTTTCCCGGGGATACAGAGCTCTGTCTTAAGAGGCATGCAGTGCTCTGCCAAAACAAACAAGGTTTCGCTAAGAAATTCCCTCGTAGCTCTTTCCCTTTTGGAGGAAAAGGGAGAGCTTTGTTTCTAAGCTTTGCAAGCGGTCCCGCGCTCTGCCGAAAAGGGAACGAACTGCGAGAGCACAGCGAGAGAAAACAGCGTAAGCAATTCCTTCCTAGCTCTTTCTGTTGCCGAGGAACGGTGGCACTGTTGGAACTGGAGATTGCAAGCAACACAGCGATCCGGCTGCTCTGGCACGCAGTGCTCTGCAAAGGCGCAGCAAGAAGGGACAAGAAATTCTCTCCTAACTCTTTCTGTTTGGTCGCATTACAGTGCTGCTTCAGATGTCCGTGTTCGGGCAGACGCTTCAACGAGCCGCGCATTCCAGCCTCTCCGAGCCTGTTAGCACAGAGAAGGTGACCCTGTGGATTTCGACTTTCCCGGGGATCCAGAGCTCTGTCTTAAGAGGCATGCAGTGCTCTGCCAAAACAAACAAGGTTTCGCTAAGAAATTCCCTCGTAGCTCTTTCCCTTTTGGAGGAAAAGGGAGAGGTCTGTTTCTAAGCTTTGCAAGCGGTCCCGCGCTCTGCCGAAAAGGGAACGAACTGCTAGAGCACAGCGAGAGAAAACAGCGTAAGCAATTCCTTCCTAGCTCTTTCTGTTGCCGAGGAACGGTGGCACTGTTGGAACTGGAGATTGCAAGCAACACAGCGATCCGGCTGCTCTGGCACGCAGTGCTCTGCAAAGGCGCAGCAAGAAGGGACAAGAAATTCTCTCCTAACTCTTTCTGTTTGGTCGCATTAGAGTGCTGCTTCAGATGTCCGTGTTCGGGCAGACGCTTCAACGAGCCGCGCATTCCAGCCTCTCCGAGCCTGTTAGCACAGAGAAGGTGACCCTGTGGATTTCGACTTTCCCGGGGATACAGAGCTCTGTCTTAAGAGGCATGCAGTGCTCTGCCAAAACAAACAAGGTTTCACGAAGAAATTCCCTCGTAGCTCTTTCCCTTTTGGAGGAAAAGGGAGAGCTTTGTTTCTAAGCTTTGCAAGCGGTCCCGCGCTCTGCCGAAAAGGGAACGAACTGCGAGAGCACAGCGAGAGAAAACAGCGTAAGCAATTCCTTCCTAGCTCTTTCTGTTGCCGAGGAACGGTGGCACTGTTGGAACTGGAGATTGCAAGCAACACAGCGATCCGGCTGCTCTGGCACGCAGTGCTCTGCAAAGGCGCAGCAAGAAGGGACAAGAAATTCTCTCCTAACTCTTTCTGTTTGGTCGCATTACAGTGCTGCTTCAGATGTCCGTGTTCGGGCAGACGCTTCAACGAGCCGCGCATTCCAGCCTCTCCGAGCCTGTTAGCACAGAGAAGGTGACCCTGTGGATTTCGACTTTCCCGGGGATCCAGAGCTCTGTCTTAAGAGGCATGCAGTGCTCTGCCAAAACAAACAAGGTTTCGCTAAGAAATTCCCTCGTAGCTCTTTCCCTTTTGGAGGAAAAGGGAGAGGTTTGTTTCTAAGCTTTGCAAGCGGTCCCGCGCTCTGCCGAAAAGGGAACGAACTGCGAGAGCACAGCGAGAGAAAACAGCGTAAGCAATTCCTTCCTAGCTCTTTCTGTTGCCGAGGAACTGTGGCACTGTTGGAACTGGAGATTGCAAGCAACACAGCGATCCGGCTGCTCTGGCACGCAGTGCTCTGCAAAGGCGCAGCAAGAAGGGACAAGAAATTCTCTCCTACCTCTTTCTGTTTGGTCGCATTACAGTGCTGCTTCAGATGGCCGTGTTCGGGCAGACGCTTCAACGAGCCGCGCATTCGAGCCTCTCCGAGCCTGTTAGCACAGAGAAGGTGACCCTGTGGATTTCGACTTTCCCGGGGATACAGAGCTCTGTCTTAAGAGGCATGCAGTGCTCTGCCAAAACAAACAAGGTTTCGCTAAGAAATTCCCTCGTAGCTCTTTCCCTTTTGGAGGAAAAGGGAGAGGTCTGTTTCTAAGCTTTGCAAGCGGTCCCGCGCTCTGCCGAAAAGGGAACGAACTGCTAGAGCACAGCGAGAGAAAACAGCGTAAGCAATTCCTTCCTAGCTCTTTCTGTTGCCGAGGAACGGTGGCACTGTTGGAACTGGAGATTGCAAGCAACACAGCGATCCGGCTGCTCTGGCACGCAGTGCTCTGCAAAGGCGCAGCAAGAAGGGACAAGAAATTCTCTCCTACCTCTTTCTGTTTGGTCGCATTAGAGTGCTGCTTCAGATGTCCGTGTTCGGGCAGACGCTTCAACGAGCCGCGCATTCCAGCCTCTCCGAGCCTGTTAGCACAGAGAAGGTGACCCTGTGGATTTCGACTTTCCCGGGGATCCAGAGCTCTGTCTTAAGAGGCATGCAGTGCTCTGCCAAAACAAACAAGGTTTCGCTAAGAAATTCCCTCGTAGCTCTTTCCCTTTTGGAGGAAAAGGGATAGGTTTGTTTCTAAGCTTTGCAAACGGTCCCGCGCTCTGCCGAAAAGGGAACGAACTGCTAGAGCACAGCGAGATTAAACAGCGTAAGCAATTCCTTCCTAGCTCTTTCTGTTGCCGAGGAACTGTGGCACTGTTGGAACTGGAGATTGCAAGCAACACAGCGATCCGGCTGCTCTGGCACGCAGTGCTCTGCAAAGGCGCAGCAAGAAGGGACAAGAAATTCTCTCCTAACTCTTTCTGTTTGGTCGCATTACAGTGCTGCTTCAGATGGCCGTGTTCGGGCAGACGCTTCAACGAGCCGCGCATTCCAGCCTCTCCGAGCCTGTTAGCACAGAGAAGGTGACCCTGTGGATTTCGACTTTCCCGGGGATACAGAGCTCTGTCTTAAGAGGCATGCAGTGCTCTGCCAAAACAAACAAGGTTTCGCTAAGAAATTCCCTCGTAGCTCTTTCCCTTTTGGAGGAAAAGGGAGAGGTTTGTTTCTAAGCTTTGCAAGCGGTCCCGCGCTCTGCCGAAAAGGGAACGAACTGCGAGAGCACAGCGAGAGAAAACAGCGTAAGCAATTCCTTCCTAGCTCTTTCTGTTGCCGAGGAACTGTGGCACTGTTGGAACTGGAGATTGCAAGCAACACAGCGATCCGGCTGCTCTGGCACGCAGTGCTCTGCAAAGGCGCAGCAAGAAGGGACAAGAAATTCTCTCCTATCTCTTTCTGTTTGGTCGCATTACAGTGCTGCTTCAGATGGCCGTGTTCGGGCAGACGCTTCAACGAGCCGCGCATTCCAGCCTCTCCGAGCCTGTTAGCACAGAGAAGGTGACCCTGTGGATTTCGACTTTCCCGGGGATACAGAGCTCTGTCTTAAGAGGCATGCAGTGCTCTGCCAAAACAAACAAGGTTTCGCTAAGAAATTCCCTCGTAGCTCTTTCCCTTTTGGAGGAAAAGGGAGAGCTTTGTTTCTAAGCTTTGCAAGCGGTCCCGCGCTCTGCCGAAAAGGGAACGAACTGCGAGAGCACAGCGAGAGAAAACAGGGTAAGCAATTCCTTCCTAGCTCTTTCTGTTGCCGAGGAACGGTGGCACTGTTGGAACTGGAGATTGCAAGCAACACAGCGATCCGGCTGCTCTGGCACGCAGTGCTCTGCAAGGGCGCAGCAAGAAGGGACAAGAAATTCTCTCCTAACTCTTTCTGTTTGGTCGCATTACAGTGCTGCTTCAGATGTCCGTGTTCGGGCAGACGCTTCAACGAGCCGCGCATTCCAGCCTCTCCGAGCCTGTTAGCACAGAGAAGGTGACCCTGTGGATTTCGACTTTCCCGGGGATACAGAGCTCTGTCTTAAGAGGCATGCAGTGCTCTGCCAAAACAAACAAGGTTTCGCTAAGAAATTCCCTCGTAGCTCTTTCCCTTTTGGAGGAAAAGGGAGAGGTTTGTTTCTAAGCTTTGCAAGCGGTCCCGCGCTCTGCCGAAAAGGGAACGAACTGCGAGAGCACAGCGAGAGAAAACAGCGTAAGCAATTCCTTCCTAGCTCTTTCTGTTGCCGAGGAACGGTGGCACTGTTGGAACTGGAGATTGCAAGCAACACAGCGATCCGGCTGCTCTGGCACGCAGTGCTCTGCAAAGGCGCAGCAAGAAGGGACAAGAAATTCTCTCCTACCTCTTTCTGTTTGGTCGCATTACAGTGCTGCTTCAGATGTCCGTGTTCGGGCAGACGCTTCAACGAGCCGCGCATTCGAGCCTCTCCGAGCCTGTTAGCACAGAGAAGGTGACCCTGTGGATTTCGACTTTCCCGGGGATACAGAGCTCTGTCTTAAGAGGCATGCAGTGCTCTGCCAAAACAAACAAGGTTTCGCTAAGTAATTCCCTCGTAGCTCTTTCCCTTTTGGAGGAAAAGGGAGAGGTTTGTTTCTAAGCTTTGCAAGCGGTCCCGCGCTCTGCCGAAAAGGGAACGAACTGCGAGAGCACAGCGAGAGAAAACAGCGTAAGCAATTCCTTCCTAGCTCTTTCTGTTGCCGAGGAACTGTGGCACTGTTGGAACTGGAGATTGCAAGCAACACAGCGATCCGGCTGCTCTGGCACACAGTGCTCTGCAAAGGCGCAGCAAGAAGGGACAAGAAATTCTCTCCTAACTCTTTCTGTTTGGTCGCATTACAGTGCTGCTTCAGATGGCCGTGTTCGGGCAGACGCTTCAACGAGCCGCGCATTCCAGCCTCTCCGAGCCTGTTAGCACAGAGAAGGTGACCCTGTGGATTTCGACTTTCCCGGGGATCCAGAGCTCTGTCTTAAGAGGCATGCAGTGCTCTGCCAAAACAAACAAGGTTTCGCTAAGAAATTCCCTCGTAGCTCTTTCCCTTTTGGAGGAAAAGGGAGAGCTTTGTTTCTAAGCTTTGCAAGCGGTCCCGCGCTCTGCCGAAAAGGGAACGAACTGCGAGAGCACAGCGAGAGAAAACAGCGTAAGCAATTCCTTCCTAGCTCTTTCTGTTGCCGAGGAACTGTGGCACTGTTGGAACTGGAGATTGCAAGCAACACAGCGATCCGGCTGCTCTGGCACGCAGTGCTCTGCAAAGGCGCAGCAAGAAGGGACAAGAAATTCTCTCCTAACTCTTTCTGTTTGGTCGCATTAGAGTGCTGCTTCAGATGTCCGTGTTCGGGCAGACGCTTCAACGAGCCGCGCATTCCAGCCTCTCCGAGCCTGTTAGCACAGAGAAGGTGACCCTGTGGATTTCGACTTTCCCGGGGATACAGAGCTCTGTCTTAAGAGGCATGCAGTGCTCTGCCAAAACAAACAAGGTTTCCCTAAGAAATTCCCTCGTAGCTCTTTCCCTTTTGGAGGAAAAGGGAGAGGTTTGTTTCTAAGCTTTGCAAGCGGTCCCGCGCTCTGCCGAAAAGGGAACGAACTGCGAGAGCACAGCGAGAGAAAACAGCGTAAGCAATTCCTTCCTAGCTCTTTCTGTTGCCGAGGAACTGTGGCACTGTTGGAACTGGAGATTGCAAGCAACACAGCGACCCGGCTGCTCTGGTACGCAGTGCTCTGCAAAGGCGCAGCAAGAAGGGACAAGAAATTCTCTCCTAACTCTTTCTGTTTGGTCGCATTAGAGTGCTGCTTCAGATGTCCGTGTTCGGGCAGACGCTTCAACGAGCCGCGCATTCCAGCCTCTCCGAGCCTGTTAGCACAGAGAAGGTGACCCTGTGGATTTCGACTTTCCCGGGGATACAGAGCTCTGTCTTAAGAGGCATGCAGTGCTCTGCCAAAACAAACAAGGTTTCGCTAAGAAATTCCCTCGTAGCTCTTTCCCTTTTGGAGGAAAAGGGAGAGCTTTGTTTCTAAGCTTTGCAAGCGGTCCCGCGCTCTGCCGAAAAGGGAACGAACTGCGAGAGCACAGCGAGAGAAAACAGCGTAAGCAATTCCTTCCTAGCTCTTTCTGTTGCCGAGGAACTGTGGCACTGTTGGAAGTGGCGATTGCAAGCAACACAGCGATCCGGCTGCTCTGGCACGTAGTGCTCCTCAAGGGCGCAGCAAGAAGGGACAAGAAATTCTCTCCTAACTCTTTCTGTTTGGTCGCATTACAGTGCTGCTTCAGATGTCCGTGTTCGGGCAGACGCTTCAACGAGCCGCGCATTCCAGCCTCTCCGAGCCTGTTAGCACAGAGAAGGTGACCCTGTGGATTTCGACTTTCCCGGGGATACAGAGCTCTGTCTTAAGAGGCATGCAGTGCTCTGCCAAAACAAACAAGGTTTCGCTAAGAAATTCTCTCGTAGCTCTTTCCCTTTTGGAGGAAAAGGGAGAGGTTTGTTTCTAAGCTTTGCAAGCGGTCCCGCGCTCTGCCGAAAAGGGAACGAACTGCGAGAGCACAGCGAGAGAAAACAGCGTAAGCAATTCCTTCCTAGCTCTTTCTGTTGCCGAGGAACTGTGGCACTGTTGGAAGTGGCGATTGCAAGCAACACAGCGATCCAGCTGCTCTGGCATGCAGTGCTCTGCAAAGGCGCAGCAAGAAGGGACAAGAAATTCTCTCCTAACTCTTTCTGTTTGGTCGCATTACAGTGCTGCTTCAGATGGCCGTGTTCGGGCAGACGCTTCAACGAGCCGCGCATTCCAGCCTCTCCGAGCCTGTTAGCACAGAGAAGGTGACCCTGTGGATTTCAACTTTCCCGGGGATACAGAGCTCTGTCTTAAGAGGCATGCAGTGCTCTGCCAAAACAAACAAGGTTTCGCTAAGAAATTCTCTCGTAGCTCTTTCCCTTTTGGAGGAAAAGGGAGAGGTTTGTTTCTAAGCTTTGCAAGCGGTCCCGCGCTCTGCCGAAAAGGGAACGAACTGCGAGAGCACAGCGAGAGAAAACAGCGTAAGCAATTCCTTCCTAGCTCTTTCTGTTGCCGAGGAACTGTGGCACTGTTGGAAGTGGCGATTGCAAGCAACACAGCGATCCGGCTGCTCTGGCACGCAGTGCTCTGCAAAGGCGCAGCAAGAAGGGACAAGAAATTCTCTCCTAACTCTTTCTGTTTGGTCGCATTACAGTGCTGCTTCAGATGGCCGTGTTCGGGCAGACGCTTCAACGAGCCGCGCATTCGAGCCTCTCCGAGCCTGTTAGCACAGAGAAGGTGACCCTGTGGATTTCGACTTTCCCGGGGATCCAGAGCTCTGTCTTAAGAGGCATGCAGTGCTCTGCCAAAACAAACAAGGTTTCACGAAGAAATTCCCTCGTAGCTCTTTCCCTTTTGGAGGAAAAGGGAGAGCTTTGTTTCTAAGCTTTGCAAGCGGTCCCGCGCTCTGCCGAAAAGGGAACGAACTGCGAGAGCACAGCGAGAGAAAACAGGGTAAGCAATTCCTTCCTAGCTCTTTCTGTTGCCGAGGAACTGTGGCACTGTTGGAACTGGAGATTGCAAGCAACACAGCGATCCGGCTGCTCTGGCACGCAGTGCTCTGCAAAGGCGCAGCAAGAAGGGACAAGAAATTCTCTCCTAACTCTTTCTGTTTGGTCGCATTACAGTGCTGCTTCAGATGTCCGTGTTCGGGCAGACGCTTCAACGAGCCGCGCATTCCAGCCTCTCCGAGCCTGTTAGCACAGAGAAGGTGACCCTGTGGATTTCGACTTTCCCGGGGATACAGAGCTCTGTCTTAAGAGGCATGCAGTGCTCTGCCAAAACAAACAAGGTTTCGCTAAGAAATTCCCTCGTAGCTCTTTCCCTTTTGGAGGAAAAGGGAGAGGTTTGTTTCTAAG
This sequence comes from Rhynochetos jubatus, assembly GCA_027574665.1. Classification (NCBI taxonomy): domain Eukaryota; kingdom Metazoa; phylum Chordata; class Aves; order Eurypygiformes; family Rhynochetidae; genus Rhynochetos; species Rhynochetos jubatus. The sequence continues at coordinate 478,529 of CM050672.1, read as the reverse complement.
CTTTGCAAGCGGTCCCGCGCTCTGCCGAAAAGGGAACGAACTGCGAGAGCACAGCGAGAGAAAACAGCGTAAGCAATTCCTTCCTAGCTCTTTCTGTTGCCGAGGAACTGTGGCACTGTTGGAACTGGAGATTGCAAGCAACACAGCGATCCGGCTGCTCTGGCACACAGTGCTCTGCAAAGGCGCAGCAAGAAGGGACAAGAAATTCTCTCCTAACTCTTTCTGTTTGGTCGCATTAGAGTGCTGCTTCAGATGGCCGTGTTCGGGCAGACGCTTCAACGAGCCGCGCATTCCAGCCTCTCCGAGCCTGTTAGCACAGAGAAGGTGACCCTGTGGATTTCGACTTTCCCGGGGATACAGAGCTCTGTCTTAAGAGGCATGCAGTGCTCTGCCAAAACAAACAAGGTTTCGCTAAGAAATTCCCTCGTAGCTCTTTCCCTTTTGGAGGAAAAGGGAGAGGTCTGTTTCTAAGCTTTGCAAGCGGTCCCGCGCTCTGCCGAAAAGGGAACGAACTGCGAGAGCACAGCGAGAGAAAACAGCGTAAGCAATTCCTTCCTAGCTCTTTCTGTTGCCGAGGAACTGTGGCACTGTTGGAACTGGAGATTGCAAGCAACACAGCGATCCGGCTGCTCTGGCACGCAGTGCTCTGCAAAGGCGCAGCAAGAAGGGACAAGAAATTCTCTCCTACCTCTTTCTGTTTGGTCGCATTACAGTGCTGCTTCAGATGTCCGTGTTCGGGCAGACGCTTCAACGAGCCGCGCATTCGAGCCTCTCCGAGCCTGTTAGCACAGAGAAGGTGACCCTGTGGATTTCGACTTTCCCGGGGATACAGAGCTCTGTCTTAAGAGGCATGCAGTGCTCTGCCAAAACAAACAAGGTTTCGCTAAGAAATTCCCTCGTAGCTCTTTCCCTTTTGGAGGAAAAGGGAGAGGTCTGTTTCTAAGCTTTGCAAGCGGTCCCGCGCTCTGCCGAAAAGGGAACGAACTGCTAGAGCACAGCGAGAGAAAACAGCGTAAGCAATTCCTTCCTAGCTCTTTCTGTTGCCGAGGAACTGTGGCACTGTTGGAACTGGAGATTGCAAGCAACACAGCGATCCGGCTGCTCTGGCACGCAGTGCTCTGCAAAGGCGCAGCAAGAAGGGACAAGAAATTCTCTCCTACCTCTTTCTGTTTGGTCGCATTAGAGTGCTGCTTCAGATGTCCGTGTTCGGGCAGACGCTTCAACGAGCCGCGCATTCCAGCCTCTCCGAGCCTGTTAGCACAGAGAAGGTGACCCTGTGGATTTCGACTTTCCCGGGGATACAGAGCTCTGTCTTAAGAGGCATGCAGTGCTCTGCCAAAACAAACAAGGTTTCGCTAAGAAATTCCCTCGTAGCTCTTTCCCTTTTGGAGGAAAAGGGAGAGGTCTGTTTCTAAGCTTTGCAAGCGGTCCCGCGCTCTGCCGAAAAGGGAACGAACTGCTAGAGCACAGCGAGAGAAAACAGCGTAAGCAATTCCTTCCTAGCTCTTTCTGTTGCCGAGGAACGGTGGCACTGTTGGAACTGGAGATTGCAAGCAACACAGCGATCCGGCTGCTCTGGCACGCAGTGCTCTGCAAAGGCGCAGCAAGAAGGGACAAGAAATTCTCTCCTAACTCTTTCTGTTTGGTCGCATTAGAGTGCTGCTTCAGATGTCCGTGTTCGGGCAGACGCTTCAACGAGCCGCGCATTCCAGCCTCTCCGAGCCTGTTAGCACAGAGAAGGTGACCCTGTGGATTTCGACTTTCCCGGGGATACAGAGCTCTGTCTTAAGAGGCATGCAGTGCTCTGCCAAAACAAACAAGGTTTCGCTAAGAAATTCTCTCGTAGCTCTTTCCCTTTTGGAGGAAAAGGGAGAGGTTTGTTTCTAAGCTTTGCAAGCGGTCCCGCGCTCTGCCGAAAAGGGAACGAACTGCGAGAGCACAGCGAGAGAAAACAGCGTAAGCAATTCCTTCCTAGCTCTTTCTGTTGCCGAGGAACTGTGGCACTGTTGGAAGTGGCGATTGCAAGCAACACAGCGATCCAGCTGCTCTGGCATGCAGTGCTCTGCAAAGGCGCAGCAAGAAGGGACAAGAAATTCTCTCCTAACTCTTTCTGTTTGGTCGCATTACAGTGCTGCTTCAGATGGCCGTGTTCGGGCAGACGCTTCAACGAGCCGCGCATTCCAGCCTCTCCGAGCCTGTTAGCACAGAGAAGGTGACCCTGTGGATTTCAACTTTCCCGGGGATACAGAGCTCTGTCTTAAGAGGCATGCAGTGCTCTGCCAAAACAAACAAGGTTTCGCTAAGAAATTCTCTCGTAGCTCTTTCCCTTTTGGAGGAAAAGGGAGAGGTTTGTTTCTAAGCTTTGCAAGCGGTCCCGCGCTCTGCCGAAAAGGGAACGAACTGCGAGAGCACAGCGAGAGAAAACAGCGTAAGCAATTCCTTCCTAGCTCTTTCTGTTGCCGAGGAACTGTGGCACTGTTGGAAGTGGCGATTGCAAGCAACACAGCGATCCGGCTGCTCTGGCACGCAGTGCTCTGCAAAGGCGCAGCAAGAAGGGACAAGAAATTCTCTCCTAACTCTTTCTGTTTGGTCGCATTACAGTGCTGCTTCAGATGGCCGTGTTCGGGCAGACGCTTCAACGAGCCGCGCATTCGAGCCTCTCCGAGCCTGTTAGCACAGAGAAGGTGACCCTGTGGATTTCGACTTTCCCGGGGATACAGAGCTCTGTCTTAAGAGGCATGCAGTGCTCTGCCAAAACAAACAAGGTTTCACGAAGAAATTCCCTCGTAGCTCTTTCCCTTTTGGAGGAAAAGGGAGAGCTTTGTTTCTAAGCTTTGCAAGCGGTCCCGCGCTCTGCCGAAAAGGGAACGAACTGCGAGAGCACAGCGAGAGAAAACAGGGTAAGCAATTCCTTCCTAGCTCTTTCTGTTGCCGAGGAACTGTGGCACTGTTGGAACTGGAGATTGCAAGCAACACAGCGATCCGGCTGCTCTGGCACGCAGTGCTCTGCAAAGGCGCAGCAAGAAGGGACAAGAAATTCTCTCCTAACTCTTTCTGTTTGGTCGCATTACAGTGCTGCTTCAGATGTCCGTGTTCGGGCAGACGCTTCAACGAGCCGCGCATTCCAGCCTCTCCGAGCCTGTTAGCACAGAGAAGGTGACCCTGTGGATTTCGACTTTCCCGGGGATACAGAGCTCTGTCTTAAGAGGCATGCAGTGCTCTGCCAAAACAAACAAGGTTTCGCTAAGAAATTCCCTCGTAGCTCTTTCCCTTTTGGAGGAAAAGGGAGAGGTTTGTTTCTAAGCTTTGCAAGCGGTCCCGCGCTCTGCCGAAAAGGGAACGAACTACGAGAGCACAGCGAGAGAAAACAGCGTAAGCAATTCCTTCCTAGCTCTTTCTGTTGCCGAGGAACTGTGGCACTGTTGGAACTGGAGATTGCAAGCAACACAGCGATCCGGCTGCTCTGGCACACAGTGCTCTGCAAAGGCGCAGCAAGAAGGGACAAGAAATTCTCTCCTAACTCTTTCTGTTTGGTCGCATTACAGTGCTGCTTCAGATGTCCGTGTTCGGGCAGACGCTTCAACGAGCCGCGCATTCCAGCCTCTCCGAGCCTGTTAGCACAGAGAAGGTGACCCTGTGGATTTCGACTTTCCCGGGGATCCAGAGCTCTGTCTTAAGAGGCATGCAGTGCTCTGCCAAAACAAACAAGGTTTCGCTAAGAAATTCCCTCGTAGCTCTTTCCCTTTTGGAGGAAAAGGGAGAGGTTTGTTTCTAAGCTTTGCAAGCGGTCCCGCGCTCTGCCGAAAAGGGAACGAACTGCGAGAGCACAGCGAGAGAAAACAGCGTAAGCAATTCCTTCCTAGCTCTTTCTGTTGCCGAGGAACTGTGGCACTGTTGGAACTGGAGATTGCAAGCAACACAGCGATCCGGCTGCTCTGGCACGCAGTGCTCTGCAAAGGCGCAGCAAGAAGGGACAAGAAATTCTCTCCTACCTCTTTCTGTTTGGTCGCATTAGAGTGCTGCTTCAGATGGCCGTGTTCGGGCAGACGCTTCAACGAGCCGCGCATTCGAGCCTCTCCGAGCCTGTTAGCACAGAGAAGGTGACCCTGTGGATTTCGACTTTCCCGGGGATCCAGAGCTCTGTCTTAAGAGGCATGCAGTGCTCTGCCAAAACAAACAAGGTTTCGCTAAGAAATTCCCTCGTAGCTCTTTCCCTTTTGGAGGAAAAGGGAGAGCTTTGTTTCTAAGCTTTGCAAGCGGTCCCGCGCTCTGCCGAAAAGGGAACGAACTGCGAGAGCACAGCGAGAGAAAACAGCGTAAGCAATTCCTTCCTAGCTCTTTCTGTTGCCGAGGAACTGTGGCACTGTTGGAACTGGAGATTGCAAGCAACACAGCGATCCGGCTGCTCTGGCACGCAGTGCTCTGCAAAGGCGCAGCAAGAAGGGACAAGAAATTCTCTCCTACCTCTTTCTGTTTGGTCGCATTACAGTGCTGCTTCAGATGGCCGTGTTCGGGCAGACGCTTCAACGAGCCGCGCATTCGAGCCTCTCCGAGCCTGTTAGCACAGAGAAGGTGACCCTGTGGATTTCGACTTTCCCGGGGATACAGAGCTCTGTCTTAAGAGGCATGCAGTGCTCTGCCAAAACAAACAAGGTTTCGCTAAGAAATTCCCTCGTAGCTCTTTCCCTTTTGGAGGAAAAGGGAGAGGTTTGTTTCTAAGCTTTGCAAGCGGTCCCGCGCTCTGCCGAAAAGGGAACGAACTGCGAGAGCACAGCGAGAGAAAACAGCGTAAGCAATTCCTTCCTAGCTCTTTCTGTTGCCGAGGAACTGTGGCACTGTTGGAACTGGAGATTGCAAGCAACACAGCGATCCGGCTGCTCTGGCACGCAGTGCTCTGCAAAGGCGCAGCAAGAAGGGACAAGAAATTCTCTCCTACCTCTTTCTGTTTGGTCGCATTACAGTGCTGCTTCAGATGGCCGTGTTCGGGCAGACGCTTCAACGAGCCGCGCATTCGAGCCTCTCCGAGCCTGTTAGCACAGAGAAGGTGACCCTGTGGATTTCGACTTTCCCGGGGATCCAGAGCTCTGTCTTAAGAGGCATGCAGTGCTCTGCCAAAACAAACAAGGTTTCGCTAAGAAATTCCCTCGTAGCTCTTTCCCTTTTGGAGGAAAAGGGAGAGGTTTGTTTCTAAGCTTTGCAAGCGGTCCCGCGCTCTGCCGAAAAGGGAACGAACTGCGAGAGCACAGCGAGAGAAAACAGCGTAAGCAATTCCTTCCTAGCTCTTTCTGTTGCCGAGGAACTGTGGCACTGTTGGAACTGGAGATTGCAAGCAACACAGCGATCCGGCTGCTCTGGCACACAGTGCTCTGCAAAGGCGCAGCAAGAAGGGACAAGAAATTCTCTCCTAACTCTTTCTGTTTGGTCGCATTACAGTGCTGCTTCAGATGTCCGTGTTCGGGCAGACACTTCAACGAGCCGCGCATTCCAGCCTCTCCGAGCCTGTTAGCACAGAGAAGGTGACCCTGTGGATTTCGACTTTCCCGGGGATCCAGAGCTCTGTCTTAAGAGGCATGCAGTGCTCTGCCAAAACAAACAAGGTTTCGCTAAGAAATTCCCTCGTAGCTCTTTCCCTTTTGGAGGAAAAGGGAGAGGTTTGTTTCTAAGCTTTGCAAGCGGTCCCGCGCTCTGCCGAAAAGGGAACGAACTGCGAGAGCACAGCGAGAGAAAACAGCGTAAGCAATTCCTTCCTAGCTCTTTCTGTTGCCGAGGAACTGTGGCACTGTTGGAACTGGAGATTGCAAGCAACACAGCGATCCGGCTGCTCTGGCACGCAGTGCTCTGCAAAGGCGCAGCAAGAAGGGACAAGAAATTCTCTCCTACCTCTTTCTGTTTGGTCGCATTACAGTGCTGCTTCAGATGGCCGTGTTTGGGCAGACGCTTCAACGAGCCGCGCATTCGAGCCTCTCCGAGCCTGTTAGCACAGAGAAGGTGACCCTGTGGATTTCGACTTTCCCGGGGATACAGAGCTCTGTCTTAAGAGGCATGCAGTGCTCTGCCAAAACAAACAAGGTTTCGCTAAGAAATTCCCTCGTAGCTCTTTCCCTTTTGGAGGAAAAGGGAGAGCTTTGTTTCTAAGCTTTGCAAGCGGTCCCGCGCTCTGCCGAAAAGGGAACGAACTGCGAGAGCACAGCGAGAGAAAACAGCGTAAGCAATTCCTTCCTAGCTCTTTCTGTTGCCGAGGAACTGTGGCACTGTTGGAACTGGAGATTGCAAGCAACACAGCGATCCGGCTGCTCTGGCACGCAGTGCTCTGCAAAGGCGCAGCAAGAAGGGACAAGAAATTCTCTCCTACCTCTTTCTGTTTGGTCGCATTACAGTGCTGCTTCAGATGGCCGTGTTCGGGCAGACGCTTCAACGAGCCGCGCATTCGAGCCTCTCCGCGCCTGTTAGCACAGAGAAGGTGACCCTGTGGATTTCGACTTTCCCGGGGATACAGAGCTCTGTCTTAAGAGGCATGCAGTGCTCTGCCAAAACAAACAAGGTTTCCCTAAGAAATTCCCTCGTAGCTCTTTCCCTTTTGGAGGAAAAGGGAGAGCTTTGTTTCTAAGCTTTGCAAGCGGTCCCGCGCTCTGCCGAAAAGGGAACGAACTGCGAGAGCACAGCGAGAGAAAACAGCGTAAGCAATTCCTTCCTAGCTCTTTCTGTTGCCGAGGAACTGTGGCACTGTTGGAACTGGAGATTGCAAGCAACACAGCGATCCGGCTGCTCTGGCACGCAGTGCTCTGCAAAGGCGCAGCAAGAAGGGACAAGAAATTCTCTCCTAACTCTTTCTGTTTGGTCGCATTAGAGTGCTGCTTCAGATGGCCGTGTTCGGGCAGACGCTTCAACGAGCCGCGCATTCCAGCCTCTCCGAGCCTGTTAGCACAGAGAAGGTGACCCTGTGGATTTCGACTTTCCCGGGGATACAGAGCTCTGTCTTAAGAGGCATGCAGTGCTCTGCCAAAACAAACAAGGTTTCGCTAAGAAATTCCCTCGTAGCTCTTTCCCTTTTGGAGGAAAAGGGAGAGCTTTGTTTCTAAGCTTTGCAAGCGGTCCCGCGCTCTGCCGAAAAGGGAACGAACTGCGAGAGCACAGCGAGAGAAAACAGCGTAAGCAATTCCTTCCTAGCTCTTTCTGTTGCCGAGGAACTGTGGCACTGTTGGAACTGGAGATTGCAAGCAACACAGCGATCCGGCTGCTCTGGCACACAGTGCTCTGCAAAGGCGCAGCAAAAAGGGACAAGAAATTCTCTCCTACCTCTTTCTGTTTGGTCGCATTACAGTGCTGCTTCAGATGGCCGTGTTCGGGCAGACGCTTCAACGAGCCGCGCATTCCAGCCTCTCCGAGCCTGTTAGCACAGAGAAGGTGACCCTGTGGATTTCGACTTTCCCGGGGATCCAGAGCTCTGTCTTAAGAGGCATGCAGTGCTCTGCCAAAACAAACAAGGTTTCGCTAAGAAATTCCCTCGTAGCTCTTTCCCTTTTGGAGGAAAAGGGAGAGCTTTGTTTCTAAGCTTTGCAAGCGGTCCCGCGCTCTGCCGAAAAGGGAACGAACTGCGAGAGCACAGCGAGAGAAAACAGCGTAAGCAATTCCTTCCTAGCTCTTTCTGTTGCCGAGGAACTGTGGCACTGTTGGAACTGGAGATTGCAAGCAACACAGCGATCCGGCTGCTCTGGCACACAGTGCTCTGCAAAGGCGCAGCAAGAAGGGACAAGAAATTCTCTCCTAACTCTTTCTGTTTGGTCGCATTAGAGTGCTGCTTCAGATGTCCGTGTTCGGGCAGACGCTTCAACGAGCCGCGCATTCCAGCCTCTCCGAGCCTGTTAGCACAGAGAAGGTGACCCTGTAGATTTCGACTTTCCCGGGGATACAGAGCTCTGTCTTAAGAGGCATGCAGTGCTCTGCCAAAACAAACAAGGTTTCGCTAAGAAATTCCCTCGTAGCTCTTTCCCTTTTGGAGGAAAAGGGAGAGGTTTGTTTCTAAGCTTTGCAAGCGGTCCCGCGCTCTGCCGAAAAGGGAACGAACTGCTAGAGCACAGCGAGAGAAAACAGCGTAAGCAATTCCTTCCTAGCTCTTTCTGTTGCCGAGGAACTGTGGCACTGTTGGAACTGGAGATTGCAAGCAACACAGCGATCCGGCTGCTCTGGCACGCAGTGCTCTGCAAAGGCGCAGCAAGAAGGGACAAGAAATTCTCTCCTAACTCTTTCTGTTTGGTCGCATTACAGTGCTGCTTCAGATGTCCGTGTTCGGGCAGACGCTTCAACGAGCCGCGCATTCGAGCCTCTCCGCGCCTGTTAGCACAGAGAAGGTGACCCTGTGGATTTCGACTTTCCCGGGGATACAGAGCTCTGTCTTAAGAGGCATGCAGTGCTCTGCCAAAACAAACAAGGTTTCGCTAAGAAATTCCCTCGTAGCTCTTTCCCTTTTGGAGGAAAAGGGAGAGCTTTGTTTCTAAGCTTTGCAAGCGGTCCCGCGCTCTGCCGAAAAGGGAACGAACTGCGAGAGCACAGCGAGAGAAAACAGCGTAAGCAATTCCTTCCTAGCTCTTTCTGTTGCCGAGGAACTGTGGCACTGTTGGAACTGGAGATTGCAAGCAACACAGCGATCCGGCTGCTCTGGCACACAGTGCTCTGCAAAGGCGCAGCAAGAAGGGACAAGAAATTCTCTCCTACCTCTTTCTGTTTGGTCGCATTAGAGTGCTGCTTCAGATGGCCGTGTTCGGGCAGACGCTTCAACGAGCCGCGCATTCGAGCCTCTCCGAGCCTGTTAGCACAGAGAAGGTGACCCTGTGGATTTCGACTTTCCCGGGGATCCAGAGCTCTGTCTTAAGAGGCATGCAGTGCTCTGCCAAAACAAACAAGGTTTCGCTAAGAAATTCCCTCGTAGCTCTTTCCCTTTTGGAGGAAAAGGGAGAGCTTTGTTTCTAAGCTTTGCAAGCGGTCCCGCGCTCTGCCGAAAAGGGAACGAACTGCGAGAGCACAGCGAGAGAAAACAGCGTAAGCAATTCCTTCCTAGCTCTTTCTGTTGCCGAGGAACTGTGGCACTGTTGGAACTGGAGATTGCAAGCAACACAGCGATCCGGCTGCTCTGGCACACAGTGCTCTGCAAAGGCGCAGCAAGAAGGGACAAGAAATTCTCTCCTAACTCTTTCTGTTTGGTCGCATTAGAGTGCTGCTTCAGATGGCCGTGTTCGGGCAGACGCTTCAACGAGCCGCGCATTCCAGCCTCTCCGAGCCTGTTAGCACAGAGAAGGTGACCCTGTAGATTTCGACTTTCCCGGGGATACAGAGCTCTGTCTTAAGAGGCATGCAGTGCTCTGCCAAAACAAACAAGGTTTCGCTAAGAAATTCCCTCGTAGCTCTTTCCCTTTTGGAGGAAAAGGGAGAGCTTTGTTTCTAAGCTTTGCAAGCGGTCCCGCGCTCTGCCGAAAAGGGAACGAACTGCTAGAGCACAGCGAGAGAAAACAGCGTAAGCAATTCCTTCCTAGCTCTTTCTGTTGCCGAGGAACTGTGGCACTGTTGGAACTGGAGATTGCAAGCAACACAGCGATCCGGCTGCTCTGGCACGCAGTGCTCTGCAAAGGCGCAGCAAGAAGGGACAAGAAATTCTCTCCTAACTCTTTCTGTTTGGTCGCATTACAGTGCTGCTTCAGATGTCCGTGTTCGGGCAGACGCTTCAACGAGCCGCGCATTCGAGCCTCTCCGAGCCTGTTAGCACAGAGAAGGTGACCCTGTGGATTTCGACTTTCCCGGGGATACAGAGCTCTGTCTTAAGAGGCATGCAGTGCTCTGCCAAAACAAACAAGGTTTCCCTAAGAAATTCCCTCGTAGCTCTTTCCCTTTTGGAGGAAAAGGGAGAGCTTTGTTTCTAAGCTTTGCAAGCGGTCCCGCGCTCTGCCGAAAAGGGAACGAACTGCTAGAGCACAGCGAGAGAAAACAGCGTAAGCAATTCCTTCCTAGCTCTTTCTGTTGCCGAGGAACTGTGGCACTGTTGGAACTGGAGATTGCAAGCAACACAGCGATCCGGCTGCTCTGGCACGCAGTGCTCTGCAAAGGCGCAGCAAGAAGGGACAAGAAATTCTCTCCTACCTCTTCCTGTTTGGTCGCATTACAGTGCTGCTTCAGATGTCCGTGTTCGGGCAGACGCTTCAACGAGCCGCGCATTCCAGCCTCTCCGAGCCTGTTAGCACAGAGAAGGTGACCCTGTGGATTTCGACTTTCCCGGGGATACAGAGCTCTGTCTTAAGAGGCATGCAGTGCTCTGCCAAAACAAACAAGGTTTCGCTAAGAAATTCTCTCGTAGCTCTTTCCCTTTTGGAGGAAAAGGGAGAGGTTTGTTTCTAAGCTTTGCAAGCGGTCCCGCGCTCTGCCGAAAAGGGAACGAACTGCGAGAGCACAGCGAGAGAAAACAGCGTAAGCAATTCCTTCCTAGCTCTTTCTGTTGCCGAGGAACTGTGGCACTGTTGGAAGTGGCGATTGCAAGCAACACAGCGATCCGGCTGCTCTGGCACACAGTGCTCTGCAAAGGCGCAGCAAGAAGGGACAAGAAATTCTCTCCTACCTCTTTCTGTTTGGTCGCATTACAGTGCTGCTTCAGATGGCCGTGTTCGGGCAGACGCTTCAACGAGCCGCGCATTCCAGCCTCTCCGAGCCTGTTAGCACAGAGAAGGTGACCCTGTGGATTTCGACTTTCCCGGGGATACAGAGCTCTGTCTTAAGAGGCATGCAGTGCTCTGCCAAAACAAACAAGGTTTCGCTAAGAAATTCCCTCGTAGCTCTTTCCCTTTTGGAGGAAAAGGGAGAGCTTTGTTTCTAAGCTTTGCAAGCGGTCCCGCGCTCTGCCGAAAAGGGAACGAACTGCGAGAGCACAGCGAGAGAAAACAGCGTAAGCAATTCCTTCCTAGCTCTTTCTGTTGCCGAGGAACTGTGGCACTGTTGGAACTGGAGATTGCAAGCAACACAGCGATCCGGCTGCTCTGGCACGCAGTGCTCTGCAAAGGCGCAGCAAGAAGGGACAAGAAATTCTCTCCTAACTCTTTCTGTTTGGTCGCATTACAGTGCTGCTTCAGATGTCCGTGTTCGGGCAGACGCTTCAACGAGCCGCGCATTCGAGCCTCTCCGCGCCTGTTAGCACAGAGAAGGTGACCCTGTGGATTTCGACTTTCCCGGGGATACAGAGCTCTGTCTTAAGAGGCATGCAGTGCTCTGCCAAAACAAACAAGGTTTCGCTAAGAAATTCCCTCGTAGCTCTTTCCCTTTTGGAGGAAAAGGGAGAGCTTTGTTTCTAAGCTTTGCAAGCGGTCCCGCGCTCTGCCGAAAAGGGAACGAACTGCGAGAGCACAGCGAGAGAAAACAGCGTAAGCAATTCCTTCCTAGCTCTTTCTGTTGCCGAGGAACTGTGGCACTGTTGGAAGTGGCGATTGCAAGCAACACAGCGATCCGGCTGCTCTGGCACACAGTGCTCTGCAAAGGCGCAGCAAGAAGGGACAAGAAATTCTCTCCTACCTCTTTCTGTTTGGTCGCATTACAGTGCTGCTTCAGATGGCCGTGTTCGGGCAGACGCTTCAACGAGCCGCGCATTCCAGCCTCTCCGAGCCTGTTAGCACAGAGAAGGTGACCCTGTGGATTTCGACTTTCCCGGGGATACAGAGCTCTGTCTTAAGAGGCATGCAGTGCTCTGCCAAAACAAACAAGGTTTCGCTAAGAAATTCCCTCGTAGCTCTTTCCCTTTTGGAGGAAAAGGGAGAGGTTTGTTTCTAAGCTTTGCAAGCGGTCCCGCGCTCTGCCGAAAAGGGAACGAACTGCGAGAGCACAGCGAGAGAAAACAGCGTAAGCAATTCCTTCCTAGCTCTTTCTGTTGCCGAGGAACTGTGGCACTGTTGGAACTGGAGATTGCAAGCAACACAGCGATCCGGCTGCTCTGGCACGCAGTGCTCTGCAAAGGCGCAGCAAGAAGGGACAAGAAATTCTCTCCTAACTCTTTCTGTTTGGTCGCATTAGAGTGCTGCTTCAGATGGCCGTGTTCGGGCAGACGCTTCAACGAGCCGCGCATTCCAGCCTCTCCGAGCCTGTTAGCACAGAGAAGGTGACCCTGTGGATTTCGACTTTCCCGGGGATACAGAGCTCTGTCTTAAGAGGCATGCAGTGCTCTGCCAAAACAAACAAGGTTTCGCTAAGAAATTCCCTCGTAGCTCTTTCCATTTTGGAGGAAAAGGGAGAGGTCTGTTTCTAAGCTTTGCAAGCGGTCCCGCGCTCTGCCGAAAAGGGAACGAACTTCTAGAGCACAGCGAGAGAAAACAGCGTAAGCAATTCCTTCCTAGCTCTTTCTGTTGCCGAGGAACTGTGGCACTGTTGGAACTGGAGATTACAAGCAACACAGCGATCCGGCTGCTCTGGCACGCAGTGCTCTGCAAAGGCGCAGCAAGAAGGGACAAGAAATTCTCTCCTAACTCTTTCTGTTTGGTCGCATTACAGTGCTGCTTCAGATGGCCGTGTTTGGGCAGACGCTTCAATGAGCCGCGCATTCGAGCCTCTCCGAGCCTGTTAGCACAGAGAAGGTGACCCTGTGGATTTCGACTTTCCCGGGGATCCAGAGCTCTGTCTTAAGAGGCATGCAGTGCTCTGCCAAAACAAACAAGGTTTCGCTAAGAAATTCCCTCGTAGCTCTTTCCCTTTTGGAGGAAAAAGGAGAGGTTTGTTTCTAAGCTTTGCAAGCGGTCCCGCGCTCTGCCGAAAAGGGAACGAACTGCGAGAGCACAGCGAGAGAAAACAGCGTAAGCAATTCCTTCCTAGCTCTTTCTGTTGCCGAGGAACTGTGGCACTGTTGGAAGTGGCGATTGCAAGCAACACAGCGATCCGGCTGCTCTGGCACACAGTGCTCTGCAAAGGCGCAGCAAGAAGGGACAAGAAATTCTCTCCTACCTCTTTCTGTTTGGTCGCATTACAGTGCTGCTTCAGATGGCCGTGTTCGGGCAGACGCTTCAACGAGCCGCGCATTCCAGCCTCTCCGAGCCTGTTAGCACAGAGAAGGTGACCCTGTGGATTTCGACTTTCCCGGGGATACAGAGCTCTGTCTTAAGAGGCATGCAGTGCTCTGCCAAAACAAACAAGGTTTCGCTAAGAAATTCCCTCGTAGCTCTTTCCCTTTTGGAGGAAAAGGGAGAGGTTTGTTTCTAAGCTTTGCAAGCGGTCCCGCGCTCTGCCGAAAAGGGAACGAACTGCGAGAGCACAGCGAGAGAAAACAGCGTAAGCAATTCCTTCCTAGCTCTTTCTGTTGCCGAGGAACTGTGGCACTGTTGGAACTGGAGATTGCAAGCAACACAGCGATCCGGCTGCTCTGGCACGCAGTGCTCTGCAAAGGCGCAGCAAGAAGGGACAAGAAATTCTCTCCTAACTCTTTCTGTTTGGTCGCATTAGAGTGCTGCTTCAGATGGCCGTGTTCGGGCAGACGCTTCAACGAGCCGCGCATTCCAGCCTCTCCGAGCCTGTTAGCACAGAGAAGGTGACCCTGTGGATTTCGACTTTCCCGGGGATACAGAGCTCTGTCTTAAGAGGCATGCAGTGCTCTGCCAAAACAAACAAGGTTTCGCTAAGAAATTCCCTCGTAGCTCTTTCCCTTTTGGAGGAAAAGGGAGAGGTCTGTTTCTAAGCTTTGCAAGCGGTCCCGCGCTCTGCCGAAAAGGGAACGAACTTCTAGAGCACAGCGAGAGAAAACAGCGTAAGCAATTCCTTCCTAGCTCTTTCTGTTGCCGAGGAACTGTGGCACTGTTGGAACTGGAGATTACAAGCAACACAGCGATCCGGCTGCTCTGGCACGCAGTGCTCTGCAAAGGCGCAGCAAGAAGGGACAAGAAATTCTCTCCTAACTCTTTCTGTTTGGTCGCATTACAGTGCTGCTTCAGATGGCCGTGTTCGGGCAGACGCTTCAATGAGCCGCGCATTCGAGCCTCTCCGAGCCTGTTAGCACAGAGAAGGTGACCCTGTGGATTTCGACTTTCCCGGGGATCCAGAGCTCTGTCTTAAGAGGCATGCAGTGCTCTGCCAAAACAAACAAGGTTTCGCTAAGAAATTCCCTCGTAGCTCTTTCCCTTTTGGAGGAAAAAGGAGAGGTTTGTTTCTAAGCTTTGCAAGCGGTCCCGCGCTCTGCCGAAAAGGGAACGAACTGCGAGAGCACAGCGAGAGAAAACAGCGTAAGCAATTCCTTCCTAGCTCTTTCTGTTGCAGAGGAACTGTGGCACTGTTGGAACTGGAGATTGCAAGCAAGACAGCGATCCGGCTGCTCTGGCACGCAGTGCTCTGCAAAGGCGCAGCAAGAAGGGACAAGAAATTCTCTCCTAACTCTTTCTGTTTGGTCGCATTACAGTGCTGCTTCAGATGTCCGTGTTCGGGCAGACGCTTCAACGAGCCGCGCATTCGAGCCTCTCCGCGCCTGTTAGCACAGAGAAGGTGACCCCGTGGATTTCGACTTTCCCGGGGATACAAAGCTCTGTCTTAAGAGGCATGCAGTGCTCTGCCAAAACAAACAAGGTTTCGCTAAGAAATTCCCTCGTAGCTCTTTCCCTTTTGGAGGAAAAGGGAGAGGTTTGTTTCTAAGCTTTGCAAGCGGTCCCGCGCTCTGCCGAAAAGGGAACGAACTGCTAGAGCACAGCGAGAGAAAACAGCGTAAGCAATTCCTTCCTAGCTCTTTCTGTTGCCGAGGAACTGTGGCACTGTTGGAACTGGAGATTGCAAGCAAGACAGCGATCCGGCTGCTCTGGCACGCAGTGCTCTGCAAAGGCGCAGCAAGAAGGGACAAGAAATTCTCTCCTACCTCTTCCTGTTTGGTCGCATTACAGTGCTGCTTCAGATGTCCGTGTTCGGGCAGACGCTTCAACGAGCCGCGCATTCCAGCCTCTCCGAGCCTGTTAGCACAGAGAAGGTGACCCTGTGGATTTCGACTTTCCCGGGGATACAGAGCTCTGTCTTAAGAGGCATGCAGTGCTCTGCCAAAACAAACAAGGTTTCGCTAAGAAATTCTCTCGTAGCTCTTTCCCTTTTGGTAGGAAAAGGGAGAGGTTTGTTTCTAAGCTTTGCAAGCGGTCCCGCGCTCTGCCGAAAAGGGAACGAACTGCGAGAGCACAGCGAGAGAAAACAGCGTAAGCAATTCCTTCCTAGCTCTTTCTGTTGCCGAGGAACTGTGGCACTGTTGGAACTGGAGATTGCAAGCAAGACAGCGATCCGGCTGCTCTGGCACGCAGTGCTCTGCAAAGGCGCAGCAAGAAGGGACAAGAAATTCTCTCCTACCTCTTCCTGTTTGGTCGCATTACAGTGCTGCTTCAGATGTCCGTGTTCGGGCAGACGCTTCAACGAGCCGCGCATTCCAGCCTCTCCGAGCCTGTTAGCACAGAGAAGGTGACCCTGTGGATTTCGACTTTCCCGGGGATACAGAGCTCTGTCTTAAGAGGCATGCAGTGCTCTGCCAAAACAAACAAGGTTTCGCTAAGAAATTCCCTCGTAGCTCTTTCCCTTTTGGAGGAAAAGGGAGAGCTTTGTTTCTAAGCTTTGCAAGCGGTCCCGCGCTCTGCCGAAAAGGGAACGAACTGCGAGAGCACAGCGAGAGAAAACAGCGTAAGCAATTCCTTCCTAGCTCTTTCTGTTGCCGAGGAACTGTGGCACTGTTGGAACTGGAGATTGCAAGCAACACAGCGATCCGGCTGCTCTGGCACGCAGTGCTCTGCAAAGGCGCAGCAAGAAGGGACAAGAAATTCTCTCCTAACTCTTTCTGTTTGGTCGCATTACAGTGCTGCTTCAGATGTCCGTGTTCGGGCAGACGCTTCAACGAGCCGCGCATTCCAGCCTCTCCGAGCCTGTTAGCACAGAGAAGGTGACCCTGTGGATTTCGACTTTCCCGGGGATACAGAGCTCTGTCTTAAGAGGCATGCAGTGCTCTGCCAAAACAAACAAGGTTTCACGAAGAAATTCCCTCGTAGCTCTTTCCCTTTTGGAGGAAAAGGGAGAGCTTTGTTTCTAAGCTTTGCAAGCGGTCCCGCACTCTGCCGAAAAGGGAACGAACTGCGAGAGCACAGCGAGAGAAAACAGCGTAAGCAATTCCTTCCTAGCTCTTTCTGTTGCCGAGGAACTGTGGCACTGTTGGAACTGGAGATTGCAAGCAAGACAGCGATCCGGCTGCTCTGGCACGCAGTGCTCTGCAAAGGCGCAGCAAGAAGGGACAAGAAATTCTCTCCTAACTCTTTCTGTTTGGTCGCATTACAGTGCTGCTTCAGATGGCCGTGTTCGGGCAGACGCTTCAACGAGCCGCGCATTCCAGCCTCTCCGAGCCTGTTAGCACAGAGAAGGTGACCCTGTGGATTTCGACTTTCCCGGGGATACAGAGCTCTGTCTTAAGAGGCATGCAGTGCTCTGCCAAAACAAACAAGGTTTCGCTAAGAAATTCTCTCGTAGCTCTTTCCCTTTTGGAGGAAAAGGGAGAGGTTTGTTTCTAAGCTTTGCAAGCGGTCCCGCGCTCTGCCGAAAAGGGAACGAACTGCGAGAGCACAGCGAGAGAAAACAGCGTAAGCAATTCCTTCCTAGCTCTTTCTGTTGCCGAGGAACGGTCTCACTGTTGGAACTGGAGATTGCAAGCAAGACAGCGATCCGGCTGCTCTGGCACGCAGTGCTCTGCAAAGGCGCAGCAAGAAGGGACAAGAAATTCTCTCCTAACTCTTTCTGTTTGGTCGCATTACAGTGCTGCTTCAGATGGCCGTGTTCGGGCAGACGCTTCAACGAGCCGCGCATTCGAGCCTCTCCGAGCCTGTTAGCACAGAGAAGGTGACCCTGTGGATTTCGACTTTCCCGGGGATACAGAGCTCTGTCTTAAGAGGCATGCAGTGCTCTGCCAAAACAAACAAGGTTTCGCTAAGAAATTCCCTCGTAGCTCTTTCCCTTTTGGAGGAAAAGGGAGAGGTTTGTTTCTAAGCTTTGCAAGCGGTCCCGCGCTCTGCCGAAAAGGGAACGAACTGCGAGAGCACAGCGAGAGAAAACAGCGTAAGCAATTCCTTCCTAGCTCTTTCTGTTGCCGAGGAACTGTGGCACTGTTGGAAGTGGCGATTGCAAGCAACACAGCGATCCGGCTGCTCTGGCACGCAGTGCTCTGCAAAGGCGCAGCAAGAAGGGACAAGAAATTCTCTCCTAACTCTTTCTGTTTGGTCGCATTACAGTGCTGCTTCAGATGGCCGTGTTCGGGCAGACGCTTCAATGAGCCGCGCATTCCAGCCTCTCCGAGCCTGTTAGCACAGAGAAGGTGACCCTGTGGATTTCGACTTTCCCGGGGATACAGAGCTCTGTCTTAAGAGGCATGCAGTGCTCTGCCAAAACAAACAAGGTTTCGCTAAGAAATTCCCTCGTAGCTCTTTCCCTTTTGGAGGAAAAGGGAGAGCTTTGTTTCTAAGCTTTGCAAGCGGTCCCGCGCTCTGCCGAAATGGGAACGAACTGCGAGAGCACAGCGAGAGAAAACAGCGTAAGCAATTCCTTCCTAGCTCTTTCTGTTGCCGAGGAACTGTGGCACTGTTGGAACTGGAGATTGCAAGCAACACAGCGATCCGGCTGCTCTGGCACGCAGTGCTCTGCAAAGGCGCAGCAAGAAGGGACAAGAAATTCTCTCCTAACTCTTTCTGTTTGGTCGCATTACAGTGCTGCTTCAGATGGCCGTGTTCGGGCAGACGCTTCAACGAGCCGCGCATTCGAGCCTCTCCGAGCCTGTTAGCACAGAGAAGGTGACCCTGTGGATTTCGACTTTCCCGGGGATACAGAGCTCTGTCTTAAGAGGCATGCAGTGCTCTGCCAAAACAAACAAGGTTTCGCTAAGAAATTCCCTCGTAGCTCTTTCCCTTTTGGAGGAAAAGGGAGAGCTTTGTTTCTAAGCTTTGCAAGCGGTCCCGCGCTCTGCCGAAAAGGGAACGAACTGCTAGAGCACAGCGAGAGAAAACAGCGTAAGCAATTCCTTCCTAGCTCTTTCTGTTGCCGAGGAACTGTGGCACTGTTGGAACTGGAGATTGCAAGCAACACAGCGATCCGGCTGCTCTGGCACGCAGTGCTCTGCAAAGGCGCAGCAAGAAGGGACAAGAAATTCTCTCCTAACTCTTTCTGTTTGGTCGCATTACAGTGCTGCTTCAGATGGCCGTGTTCGGGCAGACGCTTCAACGAGCCGCGCATTCCAGCCTCTCCGAGCCTGTTAGCACAGAGAAGGTGACCCTGTGGATTTCGACTTTCCCGGGGATCCAGAGCTCTGTCTTAAGAGGCATGCAGTGCTCTGCCAAAACAAACAAGGTTTCGCTAAGAAATTCCCTCGTAGCTCTTTCCCTTTTGGAGGAAAAGGGAGAGGTTTGTTTCTAAGCTTTGCAAGCGGTCCCGCGCTCTGCCGAAAAGGGAACGAACTGCTAGAGCACAGCGAGAGAAAACAGCGTAAGCAATTCCTTCCTAGCTCTTTCTGTTGCCGAGGAACTGTGGCACTGTTGGAACTGGAGATTGCAAGCAACACAGCGATCCGGCTGCTCTGGCACGCAGTGCTCTGCAAAGGCGCAGCAAGAAGGGACAAGAAATTCTCTCCTAACTCTTTCTGTTTGGTCGCATTACAGTGCTGCTTCAGATGGCCGTGTTCGGGCAGACGCTTCAACGAGCCGCGCATTCGAGCCTCTCCGAGCCTGTTAGCACAGAGAAGGTGACCCTGTGGATTTCGACTTTCCCGGGGATCCAGAGCTCTGTCTTAAGAGGCATGCAGTGCTCTGCCAAAACAAACAAGGTTTCGCTAAGAAATTCCCTCGTAGCTCTTTCCCTTTTGGAGGAAAAGGGAGAGGTTTGTTTCTAAGCTTTGCAAGCGGTCCCGCGCTCTGCCGAAAAGGGAACGAACTGCTAGAGCACAGCGAGAGAAAACAGCGTAAGCAATTCCTTCCTAGCTCTTTCTGTTGCCGAGGAACTGTGGCACTGTTGGAACTGGAGATTGCAAGCAACACAGCGATCCGGCTGCTCTGGCACGCAGTGCTCTGCAAAGGCGCAGCAAGAAGGGACAAGAAATTCTCTCCTAACTCTTTCTGTTTGGTCGCATTACAGTGCTGCTTCAGATGGCCGTGTTCGGGCAGACGCTTCAACGAGCCGCGCATTCGAGCCTCTCCGAGCCTGTTAGCACAGAGAAGGTGACCCTGTGGATTTCGACTTTCCCGGGGATACAGAGCTCTGTCTTAAGAGGCATGCAGTGCTCTGCCAAAACAAACAAGGTTTCGCTAAGAAATTCCCTCGTAGCTCTTTCCCTTTTGGAGGAAAAGGGAGAGGTTTGTTTCTAAGCTTTGCAAGCGGTCCCGCGCTCTGCCGAAAAGGGAACGAACTGGGAGAGCACAGCGAGAGAAAACAGCGTAAGCAATTCCTTCCTAGCTCTTTCTGTTGCCGAGGAACTGTGGCACTGTTGGAACTGGAGATTGCAAGCAACACAGCGATCCGGCTGCTCTGGCACACAGTGCTCTGCAAAGGCGCAGCAAGAAGGGACAAGAAATTCTCTCCTAACTCTTTCTGTTTGGTCGCATTACAGTGCTGCTTCAGATGGCCGTGTTCGGGCAGACGCTTCAACGAGCCGCGCATTCCAGCCTCTCCGAGCCTGTTAGCACAGAGAAGGTGACCCTGTGGATTTCGACTTTCCCGGGGATCCAGAGCTCTGTCTTAAGAGGCATGCAGTGCTCTGCCAAAACAAACAAGGTTTCGCTAAGAAATTCCCTCGTAGCTCTTTCCCTTTTGGAGGAAAAGGGAGAGGTTTGTTTCTAAGCTTTGCAAGCGGTCCCGCGCTCTGCCGAAAAGGGAACGAACTGCGAGAGCACAGCGAGAGTAAACAGCGTAAGCAATTCCTTCCTAGCTCTTTCTGTTGCCGAGGAACTGTGGCACTGTTGGAACTGGAGATTGCAAGCAACACAGCGATCCGGCTGCTCTGGCACACAGTGCTCTGCAAAGGCGCAGCAAGAAGGGACAAGAAATTCTCTCCTAACTCTTTCTGTTTGGTCGCATTACAGTGCTGCTTCAGATGGCCGTGTTCGGGCAGACGCTTCAACGAGCCGCGCATTCCAGCCTCTCCGAGCCTGTTAGCACAGAGAAGGTGACCCTGTGGATTTCGACTTTCCCGGGGATACAGAGCTCTGTCTTAAGAGGCATGCAGTGCTCTGCCAAAACAAACAAGGTTTCGCTAAGAAATTCCCTCGTAGCTCTTTCCCTTTTGGAGGAAAAGGGAGAGCTTTGTTTCTAAGCTTTGCAAGCGGTCCCGCGCTCTGCCGAAAAGGGAACGAACTGCGAGAGCACAGCGAGAGAAAACAGCGTAAGCAATTCCTTCCTAGCTCTTTCTGTTGCCGAGGAACTGTGGCACTGTTGGAACTGGAGATTGCAAGCAACACAGCGATCCGGCTGCTCTGGCACGCAGTGCTCTGCAAAGGCGCAGCAAGAAGGGACAAGAAATTCTCTCCTAACTCTTTCTGTTTGGTCGCATTACAGTGCTGCTTCAGATGGCCGTGTTCGGGCAGACGCTTCAACGAGCCGCGCATTCGAGCCTCTCCGAGCCTGTTAGCACAGAGAAGGTGACCCTGTGGATTTCGACTTTCCCGGGGATACAGAGCTCTGTCTTAAGAGGCATGCAGTGCTCTGCCAAAACAAACAAGGTTTCGCTAAGAAATTCCCTCGTAGCTCTTTCCCTTTTGGAGGAAAAGGGAGAGGTTTGTTTCTAAGCTTTGCAAGCGGTCCCGCGCTCTGCCGAAAAGGGAACGAACTGCGAGAGCACAGCGAGAGAAAACAGCGTAAGCAATTCCTTCCTAGCTCTTTCTGTTGCCGAGGAACTGTGGAACTGTTGGAACTGGAGATTGCAAGCAACACAGCGATCCGGCTGCTCTGGCACGCAGTGCTCTGCAAAGGCGCAGCAAGAAGGGACAAGAAATTCTCTCCTAACTCTTTCTGTTTGGTCGCATTACAGTGCTGCTTCAGATGGCCGTGTTCGGGCAGACGCTTCAACGAGCCGCGCATTCGAGCCTCTCCGAGCCTGTTAGCACAGAGAAGGTGACCCTGTGGATTTCGACTTTCCCGGGGATCCAGAGCTCTGTCTTAAGAGGCATGCAGTGCTCTGCCAAAACAAACAAGGTTTCGCTAAGAAATTCCCTCGTAGCTCTTTCCCTTTTGGAGGAAAAGGGAGAGGTTTGTTTCTAAGCTTTGCAAGCGGTCCCGCGCTCTGCCGAAAAGGGAACGAACTGCGAGAGCACAGCGAGAGAAAACAGCGTAAGCAATTCCTTCCTAGCTCTTTCTGTTGCCGAGGAACTGTGGCACTGTTGGAACTGGAGATTGCAAGCAACACAGCGATCCGGCTGCTCTGGCACGCAGTGCTCTGCAAAGGCGCAGCAAGAAGGGACAAGAAATTCTCTCCTAACTCTTTCTGTTTGGTCGCATTACAGTGCTGCTTCAGATGGCCGTGTTCGGGCAGACGCTTCAACGAGCCGCGCATTCCAGCCTCTCCGAGCCTGTTAGCACAGAGAAGGTGACCCTGTGGATTTCGACTTTCCCGGGGATACAGAGCTCTGTCTTAAGAGGCATGCAGTGCTCTGCCAAAACAAACAAGGTTTCGCTAAGAAATTCCCTCGTAGCTCTTTCCCTTTTGGAGGAAAAGGGAGAGCTTTGTTTCTAAGCTTTGCAAGCGGTCCCGCGCTCTGCCGAAAAGGGAACGAACTGCGAGAGCACAGCGAGAGAAAACAGCGTAAGCAATTCCTTCCTAGCTCTTTCTGTTGCCGAGGAACTGTGGCACTGTTGGAACTGGAGATTGCAAGCAACACAGCGACCCGGCTGCTCTGGCACGCAGTGCTCTGCAAAGGCGCAGCAAGAAGGGACAAGAAATTCTCTCCTAACTCTTCCTGTTTGGTCGCATTAGAGTGCTGCTTCAGATGTCCGTGTTCGGGCAGACGCTTGAACGAGCCGCGCATTCCAGCCTCTCCGAGCCTGTTAGCACAGAGAAGGTGACCCTGTGGATTTCGACTTTCCCGGGGATACAGAGCTCTGTCTTAAGAGGCATGCAGTGCTCTGCCAAAACAAACAAGGTTTCGCTAAGAAATTCCCTCGTAGCTCTTTCCCTTTTGGAGGAAAAGGGAGAGGTTTGTTTCTAAGCTTTGCAAGCGGTCCCGCGCTCTGCCGAAAAGGGAACGAACTGCGAGAGCACAGCGAGAGAAAACAGCGTAAGCAATTCCTTCCTAGCTCTTTCTGTTGCCGAGGAACTGTGGCACTGTTGGAACTGGAGATTGCAAGCAACACAGCGATCCGGCTGCTCTGGCACGCAGTGCTCTGCAAAGGCCCAGCAAGAAGGGACAAGAAATTCTCTCCTAACTCTTTCTGTTTGGTCGCATTACAGTGCTGCTTCAGATGGCCGTGTTCGGGCAGACGCTTCAACGAGCCGCGCATTCCAGCCTCTCCGAGCCTGTTAGCACAGAGAAGGTGACCCTGTGGATTTCGACTTTCCCGGGGATACAGAGCTCTGTCTTAAGAGGCATGCAGTGCTCTGCCAAAACAAACAAGGTTTCGCTAAGAAATTCCCTCGTAGCTCTTTCCCTTTTGGAGGAAAAGGGAGAGGTTTGTTTCTAAGCTTTGCAAGCGGTCCCGCGCTCTGCCGAAAAGGGAACGAACTGCGAGAGCACAGCGAGAGTAAACAGCGTAAGCAATTCCTTCCTAGCTCTTTCTGTTGCCGAGGAACTGTGGCACTGTTGGAACTGGAGATTGCAAGCAACACAGCGATCCGGCTGCTCTGGCACACAGTGCTCTGCAAAGGCGCAGCAAGAAGGGACAAGAAATTCTCTCCTAACTCTTTCTGTTTGGTCGCATTACAGTGCTGCTTCAGATGTCCGTGTTCGGGCAGACGCTTCAACGAGCCGCGCATTCCAGCCTCTCCGAGCCTGTTAGCACAGAGAAGGTGACCCTGTGGATTTCGACTTTCCCGGGGATACAGAGCTCTGTCTTAAGAGGCATGCAGTGCTCTGCCAAAACAAACAAGGTTTCGCTAAGAAATTCCCTCGTAGCTCTTTCCCTTTTGGAGGAAAAGGGAGAGCTTTGTTTCTAAGCTTTGCAAGCGGTCCCGCGCTCTGCCGAAAAGGGAACGAACTGCGAGAGCACAGCGAGAGAAAACAGCGTAAGCAATTCCTTCCTAGCTCTTTCTGTTGCCGAGGAACTGTGGCACTGTTGGAACTGGAGATTGCAAGCAACACAGCGACCCGGCTGCTCTGGCACGCAGTGCTCTGCAAAGGCGCAGCAAGAAGGGACAAGAAATTCTCTCCTAACTCTTCCTGTTTGGTCGCATTACAGTGCTGCTTCAGATGTCCGTGTTCGGGCAGACGCTTCAACGAGCCGCGCATTCCAGCCTCTCCGAGCCTGTTAGCACAGAGAAGGTGACCCTGTGGATTTCGACTTTCCCGGGGATACAGAGCTCTGTCTTAAGAGGCATGCAGTGCTCTGCCAAAACAAACAAGGTTTCGCTAAGAAATTCCCTCGTAGCTCTTTCCCTTTTGGAGGAAAAGGGAGAGGTTTGTTTCTAAGCTTTGCAAGCGGTCCCGCGCTCTGCCGAAAAGGGAACGAACTGCGAGAGCACAGCGAGAGAAAACAGCGTAAGCAATTCCTTCCTAGCTCCTTCTGTTGCCGAGGAACTGTGGCACTGTTGGAACTGGAGATTGCAAGCAACACAGCGATCCGGCTGCTCTGGCACGCAGTGCTCTGCAAAGGCCCAGCAAGAAGGGACAAGAAATTCTCTCCTAACTCTTTCTGTTTGGTCGCATTACAGTGCTGCTTCAGATGGCCGTGTTCGGGCAGACGCTTCAACGAGCCGCGCATTCCAGCCTCTCCGAGCCTGTTAGCACAGAGAAGGTGACCCTGTGGATTTCGACTTTCCCGGGGATACAGAGCTCTGTCTTAAGAGGCATGCAGTGCTCTGCCAAAACAAACAAGGTTTCGCTAAGAAATTCCCTCGTAGCTCTTTCCCTTTTGGAGGAAAAGGGAGAGGTTTGTTTCTAAGCTTTGCAAGCGGTCCCGCGCTCTGCCGAAAAGGGAACGAACTGCGAGAGCACAGCGAGAGTAAACAGCGTAAGCAATTCCTTCCTAGCTCTTTCTGTTGCCGAGGAACTGTGGCACTGTTGGAACTGGAGATTGCAAGCAACACAGCGATCCGGCTGCTCTGGCACACAGTGCTCTGCAAAGGCGCAGCAAGAAGGGACAAGAAATTCTCTCCTAACTCTTTCTGTTTGGTCGCATTACAGTGCTGCTTCAGATGTCCGTGTTCGGGCAGACGCTTCAACGAGCCGCGCATTCCAGCCTCTCCGAGCCTGTTAGCACAGAGAAGGTGACCCTGTGGATTTCG
Source organism: Rhynochetos jubatus (assembly GCA_027574665.1). Taxonomy (NCBI): domain Eukaryota; kingdom Metazoa; phylum Chordata; class Aves; order Eurypygiformes; family Rhynochetidae; genus Rhynochetos; species Rhynochetos jubatus. The sequence continues at coordinate 454,114 of CM050672.1, read as the reverse complement.
ACTTTCCCGGGGATACAGAGCTCTGTCTTAAGAGGCATGCAGTGCTCTGCCAAAACAAACAAGGTTTCGCTAAGAAATTCCCTCGTAGCTCTTTCCCTTTTGGAGGAAAAGGGAGAGCTTTGTTTCTAAGCTTTGCAAGCGGTCCCGCGCTCTGCCGAAAAGGGAACGAACTGCGAGAGCACAGCGAGAGAAAACAGCGTAAGCAATTCCTTCCTAGCTCTTTCTGTTGCCGAGGAACTGTGGCACTGTTGGAACTGGAGATTGCAAGCAACACAGCGATCCGGCTGCTCTGGCACGCAGTGCTCTGCAAAGGCGCAGCAAGAAGGGACAAGAAATTCTCTCCTAACTCTTTCTGTTTGGTCGCATTACAGTGCTGCTTCAGATGGCCGTGTTCGGGCAGACGCTTCAACGAGCCGCGCATTCGAGCCTCTCCGAGCCTGTTAGCACAGAGAAGGTGACCCTGTGGATTTCGACTTTCCCGGGGATCCAGAGCTCTGTCTTAAGAGGCATGCAGTGCTCTGCCAAAACAAACAAGGTTTCGCTAAGAAATTCCCTCGTAGCTCTTTCCCTTTTGGAGGAAAAGGGAGAGGTTTGTTTCTAAGCTTTGCAAGCGGTCCCGCGCTCTGCCGAAAAGGGAACGAACTGCGAGAGCACAGCGAGAGAAAACAGCGTAAGCAATTCCTTCCTAGCTCTTTCTGTTGCCGAGGAACTGTGGAACTGTTGGAACTGGAGATTGCAAGCAACACAGCGATCCGGCTGCTCTGGCACGCAGTGCTCTGCAAAGGCGCAGCAAGAAGGGACAAGAAATTCTCTCCTAACTCTTTCTGTTTGGTCGCATTACAGTGCTGCTTCAGATGGCCGTGTTCGGGCAGACGCTTCAACGAGCCGCGCATTCGAGCCTCTCCGAGCCTGTTAGCACAGAGAAGGTGACCCTGTGGATTTCGACTTTCCCGGGGATCCAGAGCTCTGTCTTAAGAGGCATGCAGTGCTCTGCCAAAACAAACAAGGTTTCGCTAAGAAATTCCCTCGTAGCTCTTTCCCTTTTGGAGGAAAAGGGAGAGGTTTGTTTCTAAGCTTTGCAAGCGGTCCCGCGCTCTGCCGAAAAGGGAACGAACTGCGAGAGCACAGCGAGAGAAAACAGCGTAAGCAATTCCTTCCTAGCTCTTTCTGTTGCCGAGGAACTGTGGCACTGTTGGAACTGGAGATTGCAAGCAACACAGCGATCCGGCTGCTCTGGCACGCAGTGCTCTGCAAAGGCGCAGCAAGAAGGGACAAGAAATTCTCTCCTAACTCTTTCTGTTTGGTCGCATTACAGTGCTGCTTCAGATGGCCGTGTTCGGGCAGACGCTTCAACGAGCCGCGCATTCCAGCCTCTCCGAGCCTGTTAGCACAGAGAAGGTGACCCTGTGGATTTCGACTTTCCCGGGGATCCAGAGCTCTGTCTTAAGAGGCATGCAGTGCTCTGCCAAAACAAACAAGGTTTCGCTAAGAAATTCCCTCGTAGCTCTTTCCCTTTTGGAGGAAAAGGGAGAGCTTTGTTTCTAAGCTTTGCAAGCGGTCCCGCGCTCTGCCGAAAAGGGAACGAACTGCGAGAGCACAGCGAGAGAAAACAGCGTAAGCAATTCCTTCCTAGCTCTTTCTGTTGCCGAGGAACTGTGGCACTGTTGGAACTGGAGATTGCAAGCAACACAGCGACCCGGCTGCTCTGGCACGCAGTGCTCTGCAAAGGCGCAGCAAGAAGGGACAAGAAATTCTCTCCTAACTCTTCCTGTTTGGTCGCATTAGAGTGCTGCTTCAGATGTCCGTGTTCGGGCAGACGCTTCAACGAGCCGCGCATTCCAGCCTCTCCGAGCCTGTTAGCACAGAGAAGGTGACCCTGTGGATTTCGACTTTCCCGGGGATACAGAGCTCTGTCTTAAGAGGCATGCAGTGCTCTGCCAAAACAAACAAGGTTTCGCTAAGAAATTCCCTCGTAGCTCTTTCCCTTTTGGAGGAAAAGGGAGAGGTTTGTTTCTAAGCTTTGCAAGCGGTCCCGCGCTCTGCCGAAAAGGGAACGAACTGCGAGAGCACAGCGAGAGAAAACAGCGTAAGCAATTCCTTCCTAGCTCTTTCTGTTGCCGAGGAACTGTGGCACTGTTGGAACTGGAGATTGCAAGCAACACAGCGATCCGGCTGCTCTGGCACGCAGTGCTCTGCAAAGGCCCAGCAAGAAGGGACAAGAAATTCTCTCCTAACTCTTTCTGTTTGGTCGCATTACAGTGCTGCTTCAGATGGCCGTGTTCGGGCAGACGCTTCAACGAGCCGCGCATTCCAGCCTCTCCGAGCCTGTTAGCACAGAGAAGGTGACCCTGTGGATTTCGACTTTCCCGGGGATACAGAGCTCTGTCTTAAGAGGCATGCAGTGCTCTGCCAAAACAAACAAGGTTTCGCTAAGAAATTCCCTCGTAGCTCTTTCCCTTTTGGAGGAAAAGGGAGAGGTTTGTTTCTAAGCTTTGCAAACGGTCCCGCGCTCTGCCGAAAAGGGAACGAACTGCGAGAGCACAGCGAGAGTAAACAGCGTAAGCAATTCCTTCCTAGCTCTTTCTGTTGCCGAGGAACTGTGGCACTGTTGGAACTGGAGATTGCAAGCAACACAGCGATCCGGCTGCTCTGGCACACAGTGCTCTGCAAAGGCGCAGCAAGAAGGGACAAGAAATTCTCTCCTAACTCTTTCTGTTTGGTCGCATTACAGTGCTGCTTCAGATGGCCGTGTTCGGGCAGACGCTTCAACGAGCCGCGCATTCGAGCCTCTCCGAGCCTGTTAGCACAGAGAAGGTGACCCTGTGGATTTCGACTTTCCCGGGGATACAGAGCTCTGTCTTAAGAGGCATGCAGTGCTCTGCCAAAACAAACAAGGTTTCGCTAAGAAATTCCCTCGTAGCTCTTTCCCTTTTGGAGGAAAAGGGAGAGGTTTGTTTCTAAGCTTTGCAAACGGTCCCGCGCTCTGCCGAAAAGGGAACGAACTGCGAGAGCACAGCGAGAGTAAACAGCGTAAGCAATTCCTTCCTAGCTCTTTCTGTTGCCGAGGAACTGTGGCACTGTTGGAACTGGAGATTGCAAGCAACACAGCGATCCGGCTGCTCTGGCACACAGTGCTCTGCAAAGGCGCAGCAAGAAGGGACAAGAAATTCTCTCCTAACTCTTTCTGTTTGGTCGCATTACAGTGCTGCTTCAGATGTCCGTGTTCGGGCAGACGCTTCAACGAGCCGCGCATTCCAGCCTCTCCGAGCCTGTTAGCACAGAGAAGGTGACCCTGTGGATTTCGACTTTCCCGGGGATACAGAGCTCTGTCTTAAGAGGCATGCAGTGCTCTGCCAAAACAAACAAGGTTTCGCTAAGAAATTCCCTCGTAGCTCTTTCCCTTTTGGAGGAAAAGGGAGAGGTTTGTTTCTAAGCTTTGCAAGCGGTCCCGCGCTCTGCCGAAAAGGGAACGAACTGCGAGAGCACAGCGAGAGAAAACAGCGTAAGCAATTCCTTCCTAGCTCTTTCTGTTGCCGAGGAACTGTGGCACTGTTGGAACTGGAGATTGCAAGCAACACAGCGATCCGGCTGCTCTGGCACGCAGTGCTCTGCAAAGGCGCAGCAAGAAGGGACAAGAAATTCTCTCCTAACTCTTTCTGTTTGGTCGCATTACAGTGCTGCTTCAGATGGCCGTGTTCGGGCAGACGCTTCAACGAGCCGCGCATTCGAGCCTCTCCGAGCCTGTTAGCACAGAGAAGGTGACCCTGTGGATTTCGACTTTCCCGGGGATACAGAGCTCTGTCTTAAGAGGCATGCAGTGCTCTGCCAAAACAAACAAGGTTTCGCTAAGAAATTCCCTCGTAGCTCTTTCCCTTTTGGAGGAAAAGGGAGAGGTTTGTTTCTAAGCTTTGCAAGCGGTCCCGCACTCTGCCGAAAAGGGAACGAACTGCGAGAGCACAGCGAGAGAAAACAGCGTAAGCAATTCCTTCCTAGCTCTTTCTGTTGCCGAGGAACTGTGGCACTGTTGGAACTGGAGATTGCAAGCAACACAGCGATCCGGCTGCTCTGGCACGCAGTGCTCTGCAAAGGCGCAGCAAGAAGGGACAAGAAATTCTCTCCTAACTCTTTCTGTTTGGTCGCATTACAGTGCTGCTTCAGATGTCCGTGTTCGGGCAGACGCTTCAACGAGCCGCGCATTCCAGCCTCTCCGAGCCTGTTAGCACAGAGAAGGTGACCCTGTGGATTTCGACTTTCCCGGGGATCCAGAGCTCTGTCTTAAGAGGCATGCAGTGCTCTGCCAAAACAAACAAGGTTTCGCTAAGAAATTCCCTCGTAGCTCTTTCCCTTTTGGAGGAAAAGGGAGAGCTTTGTTTCTAAGCTTTGCAAGCGGTCCCGCGCTCTGCCGAAAAGGGAACGAACTGCGAGAGCACAGCGAGAGAAAACAGCGTAAGCAATTCCTTCCTAGCTCTTTCTGTTGCCGAGGAACTGTGGCACTGTTGGAACTGGAGATTGCAAGCAACACAGCGATCCGGCTGCTCTGGCACGCAGTGCTCTGCAAAGGCGCAGCAAGAAGGGACAAGAAATTCTCTCCTAACTCTTTCTGTTTGGTCGCATTAGAGTGCTGCTTCAGATGTCCGTGTTCGGGCAGACGCTTCAACGAGCCGCGCATTCCAGCCTCTCCGAGCCTGTTAGCACAGAGAAGGTGACCCTGTGGATTTTGACTTTCCCGGGGATCCAGAGCTCTGTCTTAAGAGGCATGCAGTGCTCTGCCAAAACAAACAAGGTTTCGCTAAGAAATTCCCTCGTAGCTCTTTCCCTTTTGGAGGAAAAGGGAGAGCTTTGTTTCTAAGCTTTGCAAGCGGTCCCGCGCTCTGCCGAAAAGGGAACGAACTGCGAGAGCACAGCGAGAGAAAACAGCGTAAGCAATTCCTTCCTAGCTCTTTCTGTTGCCGAGGAACTGTGGCACTGTTGGAACTGGAGATTGCAAGCAACACAGCGATCCGGCTTCTCTGGCACGCAGTGCTCTGCAAAGGCGCAGCAAGAAGGGACAAGAAATTCTCTCCTAACTCTTTCTGTTTGGTCGCATTACAGTGCTGCTTCAGATGGCCGTGTTCGGGCAGACGCTTCAACGAGCCGCGCATTCCAGCCTCTCCGAGCCTGTTAGCACAGAGAAGGTGACCCTGTGGATTTCGACTTTCCCGGGGATACAGAGCTCTGTCTTAAGAGGCATGCAGTGCTCTGCCAAAACAAACAAGGTTTCGCTAAGAAATTCCCTCGTAGCTCTTTCCCTTTTGGAGGAAAAGGGAGAGCTTTGTTTCTAAGCTTTGCAAGCGGTCCCGCGCTCTGCCGAGAAGGGAACGAACTGCGAGAGCACAGCGAGAGAAAACAGCGTAAGCAATTCCTTCCTAGCTCTTTCTGTTGCCGAGGAACTGTGGCACTGTTGGAACTGGAGATTGCAAGCAACACAGCGATCCGGCTGCTCTGGCACGCAGTGCTCTGCAAAGGCGCAGCAAGAAGGGACAAGAAATTCTCTCCTAACTCTTTCTGTTTGGTCGCATTAGAGTGCTGCTTCAGATGGCCGTGTTCGGGCAGACGCTTCAACGAGCCGCGCATTCCAGCCTCTCCGAGCCTGTTAGCACAGAGAAGGTGACCCTGTGGATTTTGACTTTCCCGGGGATCCAGAGCTCTGTCTTAAGAGGCATGCAGTGCTCTGCCAAAACAAACAAGGTTTCGCTAAGAAATTCCCTCGTAGCTCTTTCCCTTTTGGAGGAAAAGGGAGAGCTTTGTTTCTAAGCTTTGCAAGCGGTCCCGCGCTCTGCCGAAAAGGGAACGAACTGCGAGAGCACAGCGAGAGAAAACAGCGTAAGCAATTCCTTCCTAGCTCTTTCTGTTGCCGAGGAACTGTGGCACTGTTGGAACTGGAGATTGCAAGCAACACAGCGATCCGGCTTCTCTGGCACGCAGTGCTCTGCAAAGGCGCAGCAAGAAGGGACAAGAAATTCTCTCCTAACTCTTTCTGTTTGGTCGCATTACAGTGCTGCTTCAGATGTCCGTGTTCGGGCAGACGCTTCAACGAGCCGCGCATTCCAGCCTCTCCGAGCCTGTTAGCACAGAGAAGGTGACCCTGTGGATTTCGACTTTCCCGGGGATCCAGAGCTCTGTCTTAAGAGGCATGCAGTGCTCTGCCAAAACAAACAAGGTTTCGCTAAGAAATTCCCTCGTAGCTCTTTCCCTTTTGGAGGAAAAGGGAGAGGTTTGTTTCTAAGCTTTGCAAGCGGTCCCGCGCTCTGCCGAAAAGGGAACGAACTGCGAGAGCACAGCGAGAGAAAACAGCGTAAGCAATTCCTTCCTAGCTCTTTCTGTTGCCGAGGAACTGTGGCACTGTTGGAACTGGAGATTGCAAGCAACACAGCGATCCGGCTGCTCTGGCACGCAGTGCTCTGCAAAGGCGCAGCAAGAAGGGACAAGAAATTCTCTCCTAACTCTTTCTGTTTGGTCGCATTACAGTGCTGCTTCAGATGTCCGTGTTCGGGCAGACGCTTCAACGAGCCGCGCATTCCAGCCTCTCCGAGCCTGTTAGCACAGAGAAGGTGACCCTGTGGATTTTGACTTTCCCAGGGATACAGAGCTCTGTCTTAAGAGGCATGCAGTGCTCTGCCAAAACAAACAAGGTTTCGCTAAGAAATTCCCTCGTAGCTCTTTCCCTTTTGGAGGAAAAGGGAGAGCTTTGTTTCTAAGCTTTGCAAGCGGTCCCGCGCTCTGCCGAAAAGGGAACGAACTGCGAGAGCACAGCGAGAGAAAACAGCGTAAGCAATTCCTTCCTAGCTCTTTCTGTTGCCGAGGAACTGTGGCACTGTTGGAACTGGAGATTGCAAGCAACACAGCGATCCGGCTTCTCTGGCACGCAGTGCTCTGCAAAGGCGCAGCAAGAAGGGACAAGAAATTCTCTCCTAACTCTTTCTGTTTGGTCGCATTACAGTGCTGCTTCAGATGGCCGTGTTCGGGCAGACGCTTCAACGAGCCGCGCATTCCAGCCTCTCCGAGCCTGTTAGCACAGAGAAGGTGACCCTGTGGATTTCGACTTTCCCGGGGATCCAGAGCTCTGTCTTAAGAGGCATGCAGTGCTCTGCCAAAACAAACAAGGTTTCGCTAAGAAATTCCCTCGTAGCTCTTTCCCTTTTGGAGGAAAAGGGAGAGCTTTGTTTCTAAGCTTTGCAAGCGGTCCCGCGCTCTGCCGAAAAGGGAACGAACTGCGAGAGCACAGCGAGAGAAAACAGCGTAAGCAATTCCTTCCTAGCTCTTTCTGTTGCCGAGGAACTGTGGCACTGTTGGAACTGGAGATTGCAAGCAACACAGCGATCCGGCTGCTCTGGCACGCAGTGCTCTGCAAAGGCGCAGCAAGAAGGGACAAGAAATTCTCTCCTAACTCTTTCTGTTTGGTCGCATTACAGTGCTGCTTCAGATGGCCGTGTTCGGGCAGACGCTTCAATGAGCCGCGCATTCCAGCCTCTCCGAGCCTGTTAGCACAGAGAAGGTGACCCTGTGGATTTCGACTTTCCCGGGGATACAGAGCTCTGTCTTAAGAGGCATGCAGTGCTCTGCCAAAACAAACAAGGTTTCCCTAAGAAATTCCCTCGTAGCTCTTTCCCTTTTGGAGGAAAAGGGAGAGCTTTGTTTCTAAGCTTTGCAAGCGGTCCCGCGCTCTGCCGAAAAGGGAACGAACTGCGAGAGCACAGCGAGAGAAAACAGCGTAAGCAATTCCTTCCTAGCTCTTTCTGTTGCCGAGGAACTGTGGCACTGTTGGAACTGGAGATTGCAAGCAACACAGCGATCCGGCTGCTCTGGCACGCAGTGCTCTGCAAAGGCCCAGCAAGAAGGGACAAGAAATTCTCTCCTACCTCTTTCTGTTTGGTCGCATTACAGTGCTGCTTCAGATGTCCGTGTTCGGGCAGACGCTTCAACGAGCCGCGCATTCGAGCCTCTCCGAGCCTGTTAGCACAGAGAAGGTGACCCTGTGGATTTCGACTTTCCCGGGGATCCAGAGCTCTGTCTTAAGAGGCATGCAGTGCTCTGCCAAAACAAACAAGGTTTCGCTAAGAAATTCCCTCGTAGCTCTTTCCCTTTTGGAGGAAAAGGGAGAGCTTTGTTTCTAAGCTTTGCAAGCGGTCCCGCGCTCTGCCGAAAAGGGAACGAACTGCGAGAGCACAGCGAGAGAAAACAGCGTAAGCAATTCCTTCCTAGCTCTTTCTGTTGCCGAGGAACTGTGGCACTGTTGGAACTGGAGATTGCAAGCAACACAGCGATCCGGCTGCTCTGGCACGCAGTGCTCTGCAAAGGCGCAGCAAGAAGGGACAAGAAATTCTCTCCTAACTCTTTCTGTTTGGTCGCATTAGAGTGCTGCTTCAGATGGCCGTGTTCGGGCAGACGCTTCAACGAGCCGCGCATTCCAGCCTCTCCGAGCCTGTTAGCACAGAGAAGGTGACCCTGTGGATTTCGACTTTCCCGGGGATACAGAGCTCTGTCTTAAGAGGCATGCAGTGCTCTGCCAAAACAAACAAGGTTTCGCTAAGAAATTCCCTCGTAGCTCTTTCCCTTTTGGAGGAAAAGGGAGAGGTTTGTTTCTAAGCTTTGCAAGCGGTCCCGCGCTCTGCCGAAAAGGGAACGAACTGCTAGAGCACAGCGAGAGAAAACAGCGTAAGCAATTCCTTCCTAGCTCTTTCTGTTGCCGAGGAACTGTGGCACTGTTGGAACTGGAGATTGCAAGCAACACAGCGATCCGGCTGCTCTGGCACGCAGTGCTCTGCAAAGGCGCAGCAAGAAGGGACAAGAAATTCTCTCCTAACTCTTTCTGTTTGGTCGCATTACAGTGCTGCTTCAGATGGCCGTGTTCGGGCAGACGCTTCAACGAGCCGCGCATTCCAGCCTCTCCGAGCCTGTTAGCACAGAGAAGGTGACCCTGTGGATTTCGACTTTCCCGGGGATACAGAGCTCTGTCTTAAGAGGCATGCAGTGCTCTGCCAAAATAAACAAGGTTTCGCTAAGAAATTCCCTCGTAGCTCTTTCCCTTTTGGAGGAAAAAGGAGAGCTTTGTTTCTAAGCTTTGCAAGCGGTCCCGCGCTCTGCCGAAAAGGGAACGAACTGCGAGAGCACAGCGAGAGAAAACAGGGTAAGCAATTCCTTCCTAGCTCTTTCTGTTGCCGAGGAACTGTGGCACTGTTGGAACTGGAGATTGCAAGCAACACAGCGATCCGGCTGCTCTGGCACGCAGTGCTCTGCAAAGGCGCAGCAAGAAGGGACAAGAAATTCTCTCCTACCTCTTTCTGTTTGGTCGCATTAGAGTGCTGCTTCAGATGGCCGTGTTCGGGTAGACGCTTCAACGAGCCGCGCATTCCAGCCTCTCCGAGCCTGTTAGCACAGAGAAGGTGACCCTGTGGATTTCGACTTTCCCGGGGATCCAGAGCTCTGTCTTAAGAGGCATGCAGTGCTCTGCCAAAACAAACAAGGTTTCGCTAAGAAATTCCCTCGTAGCTCTTTCCCTTTTGGAGGAAAAGGGAGAGGTTTGTTTCTAAGCTTTGCAAGCGGTCCCGCGCTCTGCCGAAAAGGGAACGAACTGCGAGAGCACAGCGAGAGAAAACAGCGTAAGCAATTCCTTCCTAGCTCTTTCTGTTGCCGAGGAACTGTGGCACTGTTGGAACTGGAGATTGCAAGCAACACAGCGATCCGGCTGCTCTGGCACGCAGTGCTCTGCAAAGGCGCAGCAAGAAGGGACAAGAAATTCTCTCCTAACTCTTTCTGTTTGGTCGCATTAGAGTGCTGCTTCAGATGGCCGTGTTCGGGCAGACGCTTCAACGAGCCGCGCATTCCAGCCTCTCCGAGCCTGTTAGCACAGAGAAGGTGACCCTGTGGATTTCGACTTTCCCGGGGATACAGAGCTCTGTCTTAAGAGGCATGCAGTGCTCTGCCAAAACAAACAAGGTTTCGCTAAGAAATTCCCTCGTAGCTCTTTCCCTTTTGGAGGAAAAGGGAGAGGTTTGTTTCTAAGCTTTGCAAGCGGTCCCGCGCTCTGCCGAAAAGGGAACGAACTGCTAGAGCACAGCGAGAGAAAACAGCGTAAGCAATTCCTTCCTAGCTCTTTCTGTTGCCGAGGAACTGTGGCACTGTTGGAACTGGAGATTGCAAGCAACACAGCGATCCGGCTGCTCTGGCACGCAGTGCTCTGCAAAGGCGCAGCAAGAAGGGACAAGAAATTCTCTCCTAACTCTTTCTGTTTGGTCGCATTACAGTGCTGCTTCAGATGTCCGTGTTCGGGCAGACGCTTCAACGAGCCGCGCATTCCAGCCTCTCCGAGCCTGTTAGCACAGAGAAGGTGACCCTGTGGATTTCGACTTTCCCGGGGATACAGAGCTCTGTCTTAAGAGGCATGCAGTGCTCTGCCAAAATAAACAAGGTTTCGCTAAGAAATTCCCTCGTAGCTCTTTCCCTTTTGGAGGAAAAAGGAGAGCTTTGTTTCTAAGCTTTGCAAGCGGTCCCGCGCTCTGCCGAAAAGGGAACGAACTGCGAGAGCACAGCGAGAGAAAACAGGGTAAGCAATTCCTTCCTAGCTCTTTCTGTTGCCGAGGAACTGTGGCACTGTTGGAACTGGAGATTGCAAGCAACACAGCGATCCGGCTGCTCTGGCACGCAGTGCTCTGCAAAGGCGCAGCAAGAAGGGACAAGAAATTCTCTCCTACCTCTTTCTGTTTGGTCGCATTAGAGTGCTGCTTCAGATGGCCGTGTTCGGGTAGACGCTTCAACGAGCCGCGCATTCCAGCCTCTCCGAGCCTGTTAGCACAGAGAAGGTGACCCTGTGGATTTCGACTTTCCCGGGGATCCAGAGCTCTGTCTTAAGAGGCATGCAGTGCTCTGCCAAAACAAACAAGGTTTCGCTAAGAAATTCCCTCGTAGCTCTTTCCCTTTTGGAGGAAAAGGGAGAGGTTTGTTTCTAAGCTTTGCAAGCGGTCCCGCGCTCTGCCGAAAAGGGAACGAACTGCGAGAGCACAGCGAGAGAAAACAGCGTAAGCAATTCCTTCCTAGCTCTTTCTGTTGCCGAGGAACTGTGGCACTGTTGGAACTGGAGATTGCAAGCAACACAGCGATCCGGCTGCTCTGGCACGCAGTGCTCTGCAAAGGCGCAGCAAGAAGGGACAAGAAATTCTCTCCTAACTCTTTCTGTTTGGTCGCATTACAGTGCTGCTTCAGATGGCCGTGTTCGGGCAGACGCTTCAACGAGCCGCGCATTCCAGCCTCTCCGAGCCTGTTAGCACAGAGAAGGTGACCCTGTGGATTTCGACTTTCCCGGGGATACAGAGCTCTGTCTTAAGAGGCATGCAGTGCTCTGCCAAAACAAACAAGGTTTCGCTAAGAAATTCCCTCGTAGCTCTTTCCCTTTTGGAGGAAAAGGGAGAGCTTTGTTTCTAAGCTTTGCAAGCGGTCCCGCGCTCTGCCGAAAAGGGAACGAACTGCGAGAGCACAGCGAGAGAAAACAGCGTAAGCAATTCCTTCCTAGCTCTTTCTGTTGCCGAGGAACTGTGGCACTGTTGGAACTGGAGATTGCAAGCAACACAGCGATCCGGCTGCTCTGGCACGCAGTGCTCTGCAAAGGCGCAGCAAGAAGGGACAAGAAATTCTCTCCTAACTCTTTCTGTTTGGTCGCATTACAGTGCTGCTTCAGATGTCCGTGTTCGGGCAGACGCTTCAACGAGCCGCGCATTCCAGCCTCTCCGAGCCTGTTAGCACAGAGAAGGTGACCCTGTGGATTTCGACTTTCCCGGGGATCCAGAGCTCTGTCTTAAGAGGCATGCAGTGCTCTGCCAAAACAAACAAGGTTTCGCTAAGAAATTCCCTCGTAGCTCTTTCCCTTTTGGAGGAAAAAGGAGAGCTTTGTTTCTAAGCTTTGCAAGCGGTCCCGCGCTCTGCCGAAAAGGGAACGAACTGCGAGAGCACAGCGAGAGAAAACAGCGTAAGCAATTCCTTCCTAGCTCTTTCTGTTGCCGAGGAACTGTGGCACTGTTGGAACTGGAGATTGCAAGCAACACAGCGACCCGGCTGCTCTGGCACGCAGTGCTCTGCAAAGGCGCAGCAAGAAGGGACAAGAAATTCTCTCCTAACTCTTTCTGTTTGGTCGCATTACAGTGCTGCTTCAGATGGCCGTGTTCGGACAGACGCTTCAACGAGCCGCGCATTCCAGCCTCTCCGAGCCTGTTAGCACAGAGAAGGTGACCCTGTGGATTTCGACTTTCCCGGGGATCCAGAGCTCTGTCTTAAGAGGCATGCAGTGCTCTGCCAAAACAAACAAGGTTTCCCTAAGAAATTCCCTCGTAGCTCTTTCCCTTTTGGAGGAAAAGGGAGAGCTTTGTTTCTAAGCTTTGCAAGCGGTCCCGCGCTCTGCCGAAAAGGGAACGAACTGCGAGAGCACAGCGAGAGAAAACAGCGTAAGCAATTCCTTCCTAGCTCTTTCTGTTGCCGAGGAACTGTGGCACTGTTGGAACTGGAGATTGCAAGCAACACAGCGATCCGGCTGCTCTGGCACGCAGTGCTCTGCAAAGGCGCAGCAAGAAGGGACAAGAAATTCTCTCCTAACTCTTTCTGTTTGGTCGCATTACAGTGCTGCTTCAGATGGCCGTGTTCGGGCAGACGCTTCAACGAGCCGCGCATTCCAGCCTCTCCGAGCCTGTTAGCACAGAGAAGGTGACCCTGTGGATTTCGACTTTCCCGGGGATACAGAGCTCTGTCTTAAGAGGCATGCAGTGCTCTGCCAAAACAAACAAGGTTTCGCTAAGAAATTCCCTCGTAGCTCTTTCCCTTTTGGAGGAAAAGGGAGAGCTTTGTTTCTAAGCTTTGCAAGCGGTCCCGCGCTCTGCCGAAAAGGGAACGAACTGCGAGAGCACAGCGAGAGAAAACAGCGTAAGCAATTCCTTCCTAGCTCTTTCTGTTGCCGAGGAACTGTGGCACTGTTGGAACTGGAGATTGCAAGCAACACAGCGATCCGGCTGCTCTGGCACGCAGTGCTCTGCAAAGGCGCAGCAAGAAGGGACAAGAAATTCTCTCCTAACTCTTTCTGTTTGGTCGCATTACAGTGCTGCTTCAGATGTCCGTGTTCGGGCAGACGCTTCAACGAGCCGCGCATTCCAGCCTCTCCGAGCCTGTTAGCACAGAGAAGGTGACCCTGTGGATTTCGACTTTCCCGGGGATCCAGAGCTCTGTCTTAAGAGGCATGCAGTGCTCTGCCAAAACAAACAAGGTTTCCCTAAGAAATTCCCTCGTAGCTCTTTCCCTTTTGGAGGAAAAGGGAGAGGTTTGTTTCTAAGCTTTGCAAGCGGTCCCGCGCTCTGCCGAAAAGGGAACGAACTGCGAGAGCACAGCGAGAGAAAACAGCGTAAGCAATTCCTTCCTAGCTCTTTCTGTTGCCGAGGAACTGTGGCACTGTTGGAACTGGAGATTGCAAGCAACACAGCGATCCGGCTGCTCTGGCACGCAGTGCTCTGCAAAGGCGCAGCAAGAAGGGACAAGAAATTCTCTCCTAACTCTTTCTGTTTGGTCGCATTACAGTGCTGCTTCAGATGGCCGTGTTCGGGCAGACGCTTCAACGAGCCGCGCATTCCAGCCTCTCCGAGCCTGTTAGCACAGAGAAGGTGACCCTGTGGATTTCGACTTTCCCGGGGATCCAGAGCTCTGTCTTAAGAGGCATGCAGTGCTCTGCCAAAACAAACAAGGTTTCGCTAAGAAATTCCCTCGTAGCTCTTTCCCTTTTGGAGGAAAAGGGAGAGCTTTGTTTCTAAGCTTTGCAAGCGGTCCCGCGCTCTGCCGAAAAGGGAACGAACTGCGAGAGCACAGCGAGAGAAAACAGCGTAAGCAATTCCTTCCTAGCTCTTTCTGTTGCCGAGGAACTGTGGCACTGTTGGAACTGGAGATTGCAAGCAACACAGCGACCCGGCTGCTCTGGCACGCAGTGCTCTGCAAAGGCGCAGCAAGAAGGGACAAGAAATTCTCTCCTACCTCTTTCTGTTTGGTCGCATTAGAGTGCTGCTTCAGATGTCCGTGTTCGGGCAGACGCTTCAACGAGCCGCGCATTCGAGCCTCTCCGAGCCTGTTAGCACAGAGAAGGTGACCCTGTGGATTTCGACTTTCCCGGGGATCCAGAGCTCTGTCTTAAGAGGCATGCAGTGCTCTGCCAAAACAAACAAGGTTTCGCTAAGAAATTCCCTCGTAGCTCTTTCCCTTTTGGAGGAAAAGGGAGAGGTTTGTTTCTAAGCTTTGCAAGCGGTCCCGCGCTCTGCCGAAAAGGGAACGAACTGCGAGAGCACAGCGAGAGAAAACAGCGTAAGCAATTCCTTCCTAGCTCTTTCTGTTGCCGAGGAACTGTGGCACTGTTGGAACTGGAGATTGCAAGCAACACTGCGATCCGGCTGCTCTGGCACGCAGTGCTCTGCAAAGGCGCAGCAAGAAGGGACAAGAAATTCTCTCCTACCTCTTTCTGTTTGGTCGCATTAGAGTGCTGCTTCAGATGGCCGTGTTCGGGCAGACGCTTCAACGAGCCGCGCATTCCAGCCTCTCCGAGCCTGTTAGCACAGAGAAGGTGACCCTGTGGATTTCGACTTTCCCGGGGATCCAGAGCTCTGTCTTAAGAGGCATGCAGTGCTCTGCCAAAACAAACAAGGTTTCGCTAAGAAATTCCCTCGTAGCTCTTTCCCTTTTGGAGGAAAAGGGAGAGCTTTGTTTCTAAGCTTTGCAAGCGGTCCCGCGCTCTGCCGAAAAGGGAACGAACTGCGAGAGCACAGCGAGAGAAAACAGCGTAAGCAATTCCTTCCTAGCTCTTTCTGTTGCCGAGGAACTGTGGCACTGTTGGAACTGGAGATTGCAAGCAACACAGCGATCCGGCTGCTCTGGCACGCAGTGCTCTGCAAAGGCGCAGCAAGAAGGGACAAGAAATTCTCTCCTAACTCTTTCTGTTTGGTCGCATTACAGTGCTGCTTCAGATGGCCGTGTTCGGGCAGACGCTTCAACGAGCCGCGCATTCCAGCCTCTCCGAGCCTGTTAGCACAGAGAAGGTGACCCTGTGGATTTCGACTTTCCCGGGGATCCAGAGCTCTGTCTTAAGAGGCATGCAGTGCTCTGCCAAAACAAACAAGGTTTCACGAAGAAATTCCCTCGTAGCTCTTTCCCTTTTGGAGGAAAAGGGAGAGGTTTGTTTCTAAGCTTTGCAAGCGGTCCCGCGCTCTGCCGAAAAGGGAACGAACTGCTAGAGCACAGCGAGAGAAAACAGCGTAAGCAATTCCTTCCTAGCTCTTTCTGTTGCCGAGGAACTGTGGCACTGTTGGAACTGGAGATTGCAAGCAACACAGCGATCCGGCTGCTCTGGCACGCAGTGCTCTGCAAAGGCGCAGCAAGAAGGGACAAGAAATTCTCTCCTAACTCTTTCTGTTTGGTCGCATTACAGTGCTGCTTCAGATGGCCGTGTTCGGGCAGACGCTTCAACGAGCCGCGCATTCGAGCCTCTCCGAGCCTGTTAGCACAGAGAAGGTGACCCTGTGGATTTCGACTTTCCCGGGGATCCAGAGCTCTGTCTTAAGAGGCATGCAGTGCTCTGCCAAAACAAACAAGGTTTCGCTAAGAAATTCCCTCGTAGCTCTTTCCCTTTTGGAGGAAAAGGGAGAGCTTTGTTTCTAAGCTTTGCAAGCGGTCCCGCGCTCTGCCGAAAAGGGAACGAACTGCGAGAGCACAGCGAGAGAAAACAGCGTAAGCAATTCCTTCCTAGCTCTTTCTGTTGCCGAGGAACTGTGGCACTGTTGGAACTGGAGATTGCAAGCAACACAGCGATCCGGCTGCTCTGGCACGCAGTGCTCTGCAAAGGCGCAGCAAGAAGGGACAAGAAATTCTCTCCTAACTCTTTCTGTTTGGTCGCATTACAGTGCTGCTTCAGATGGCCGTGTTCGGGCAGACGCTTCAACGAGCCGCGCATTCGAGCCTCTCCGAGCCTGTTAGCACAGAGAAGGTGACCCTGTGGATTTCGACTTTCCCGGGGATCCAGAGCTCTGTCTTAAGAGGCATGCAGTGCTCTGCCAAAACAAACAAGGTTTCGCTAAGAAATTCCCTCGTAGCTCTTTCCCTTTTGGAGGAAAAGGGAGAGGTTTGTTTCTAAGCTTTGCAAGCGGTCCCGCGCTCTGCCGAAAAGGGAACGAACTGCGAGAGCACAGCGAGAGAAAACAGCGTAAGCAATTCCTTCCTAGCTCTTTCTGTTGCCGAGGAACTGTGGCACTGTTGGAACTGGAGATTGCAAGCAACACAGCGATCCGGCTGCTCTGGCACGCAGTGCTCTGCAAAGGCGCAGCAAGAAGGGACAAGAAATTCTCTCCTAACTCTTTCTGTTTGGTCGCATTACAGTGCTGCTTCAGATGTCCGTGTTCGGGCAGACGCTTCAACGAGCCGCGCATTCCAGCCTCTCCGAGCCTGTTAGCACAGAGAAGGTGACCCTGTGGATTTCGACTTTCCCGGGGATCCAGAGCTCTGTCTTAAGAGGCATG
Organism: Rhynochetos jubatus; assembly: GCA_027574665.1. NCBI lineage: Eukaryota > Metazoa > Chordata > Aves > Eurypygiformes > Rhynochetidae > Rhynochetos > Rhynochetos jubatus. The sequence continues at coordinate 437,555 of CM050672.1, read as the reverse complement.
CAGTGCTCTGCCAAAACAAACAAGGTTTCGCTAAGAAATTCCCTCGTAGCTCTTTCCCTTTTGGAGGAAAAGGGAGAGCTTTGTTTCTAAGCTTTGCAAGCGGTCCCGCGCTCTGCCGAAAAGGGAACGAACTGCGAGAGCACAGCGAGAGAAAACAGCGTAAGCAATTCCTTCCTAGCTCTTTCTGTTGCCGAGGAACTGTGGCACTGTTGGAACTGGAGATTGCAAGCAACACAGCGATCCGGCTGCTCTGGCACGCAGTGCTCTGCAAAGGCGCAGCAAGAAGGGACAAGAAATTCTCTCCTAACTCTTTCTGTTTGGTCGCATTACAGTGCTGCTTCAGATGGCCGTGTTCGGGCAGACGCTTCAACGAGCCGCGCATTCCAGCCTCTCCGAGCCTGTTAGCACAGAGAAGGTGACCCTGTGGATTTCGACTTTGCCGGGGATCCAGAGCTCTGTCTTAAGAGGCATGCAGTGCTCTGCCAAAACAAACAAGGTTTCGCTAAGTAATTCCCTCGTAGCTCTTTCCCTTTTGGAGGAAAAGGGAGAGGTTTGTTTCTAAGCTTTGCAAGCGGTCCCGCGCTCTGCCGAAAAGGGAACGAACTGCGAGAGCACAGCGAGAGAAAACAGCGTAAGCAATTCCTTCCTAGCTCTTTCTGTTGCCGAGGAACTGTGGCACTGTTGGAACTGGAGATTGCAAGCAACACAGCGATCCGGCTGCTCTGGCACGCAGTGCTCTGCAAAGGCGCAGCAAGAAGGGACAAGAAATTCTCTCCTACCTCTTTCTGTTTGGTCGCATTACAGTGCTGCTTCAGATGTCCGTGTTCGGGCAGACGCTTCAACGAGCCGCGCATTCCAGCCTCTCCGAGCCTGTTAGCACAGAGAAGGTGACCCTGTGGATTTCGACTTTCCCGGGGATCCAGAGCTCTGTCTTAAGAGGCATGCAGTGCTCTGCCAAAACAAACAAGGTTTCGCTAAGAAATTCCCTCGTAGCTCTTTCCCTTTTGGAGGAAAAGGGAGAGCTTTGTTTCTAAGCTTTGCAAGCGGTCCCGCGCTCTGCCGAAAAGGGAACGAACTGCGAGAGCACAGCGAGAGAAAACAGCGTAAGCAATTCCTTCCTAGCTCTTTCTGTTGCCGAGGAACTGTGGCACTGTTGGAACTGGAGATTGCAAGCAACACAGCGATCCGGCTGCTCTGGCACGCAGTGCTCTGCAAAGGCGCAGCAAGAAGGGACAAGAAATTCTCTCCTAACTCTTTCTGTTTGGTCGCATTACAGTGCTGCTTCAGATGGCCGTGTTCGGGCAGACGCTTCAACGAGCCGCGCATTCCAGCCTCTCCGAGCCTGTTAGCACAGAGAAGGTGACCCTGTGGATTTCGACTTTCCCGGGGATACAGAGCTCTGTCTTAAGAGGCATGCAGTGCTCTGCCAAAACAAACAAGGTTTCGCTAAGAAATTCCCTCGTAGCTCTTTCCCTTTTGGAGGAAAAGGGAGAGCTTTGTTTCTAAGCTTTGCAAGCGGTCCCGCGCTCTGCCGAAAAGGGAACGAACTGCGAGAGCACAGCGAGAGAAAACAGCGTAAGCAATTCCTTCCTAGCTCTTTCTGTTGCCGAGGAACTGTGGCACTGTTGGAACTGGAGATTGCAAGCAACACAGCGACCCGGCTGCTCTGGCACGCAGTGCTCTGCAAAGGCGCAGCAAGAAGGGACAAGAAATTCTCTCCTAACTCTTTCTGTTTGGTCGCATTACAGTGCTGCTTCAGATGGCCGTGTTCGGGCAGACGCTTCAACGAGCCGCGCATTCGAGCCTCTCCGAGCCTGTTAGCACAGAGAAGGTGACCCTGTGGATTTCGACTTTCCCGGGGATACAGAGCTCTGTCTTAAGAGGCATGCAGTGCTCTGCCAAAACAAACAAGGTTTCGCTAAGAAATTCCCTCGTAGCTCTTTCCCTTTTGGAGGAAAAGGGAGAGCTTTGTTTCTAAGCTTTGCAAGCGGTCCCGCGCTCTGCCGAAAAGGGAACAAACTGCGAGAGCACAGCGAGAGAAAACAGCGTAAGCAATTCCTTCCTAGCTCTTTCTGTTGCCGAGGAACTGTGGCACTGTTGGAACTGGAGATTGCAAGCAACACAGCGATCCGGCTGCTCTGGCACGCAGTGCTCTGCAAAGGCGCAGCAAGAAGGGACAAGAAATTCTCTCCTAACTCTTTCTGTTTGGTCGCATTACAGTGCTGCTTCAGATGGCCGTGTTCGGGCAGACGCTTCAACGAGCCGCGCATTCGAGCCTCTCCGAGCCTGTTAGCACAGAGAAGGTGACCCTGTGGATTTCGACTTTCCCGGGGATACAGAGCTCTGTCTTAAGAGGCATGCAGTGCTCTGCCAAAACAAACAAGGTTTCGCTAAGAAATTCCCTCGTAGCTCTTTCCCTTTTGGAGGAAAAGGGAGAGCTTTGTTTCTAAGCTTTGCAAGCGGTCCCGCGCTCTGCCGAAAAGGGAACGAACTGCGAGAGCACAGCGAGAGAAAAGAGCGTAAGCAATTCCTTCCTAGCTCTTTCTGTTGCCGAGGAACTGTGGCACTGTTGGAACTGGAGATTGCAAGCAACACAGCGATCCGGCTGCTCTGGCACGCAGTGCTCTGCAAAGGCGCAGCAAGAAGGGACAAGAAATTCTCTCCTACCTCTTTCTGTTTGGTCGCATTAGAGTGCTGCTTCAGATGTCCGTGTTCGGGCAGACGCTTCAACGAGCCGCGCATTCCAGCCTCTCCGAGCCTGTTAGCACAGAGAAGGTGACCCTGTGGATTTCGACTTTCCCGGGGATACAGAGCTCTGTCTTAAGAGGCATGCAGTGCTCTGCCAAAACAAACAAGGTTTCGCTAAGAAATTCCCTCGTAGCTCTTTCCCTTTTGGAGGAAAAGGGAGAGCTTTGTTTCTAAGCTTTGCAAGCGGTCCCGCGCTCTGCCGAAAAGGGAACGAACTGCGAGAGCACAGCGAGAGAAAACAGCGTAAGCAATTCCTTCCTAGCTCTTTCTGTTGCCGAGGAACTGTGGCACTGTTGGAACTGGAGATTGCAAGCAACACAGCGATCCGGCTGCTCTGGCACGCAGTGCTCTGCAAAGGCGCAGCAAGAAGGGACAAGAAATTCTCTCCTACCTCTTTCTGTTTGGTCGCATTAGAGTGCTGCTTCAGATGTCCGTGTTCGGGCAGACGCTTCAACGAGCCGCGCATTCGAGCCTCTCCGAGCCTGTTAGCACAGAGAAGGTGACCCTGTGGATTTCGACTTTCCCGGGGATCCAGAGCTCTGTCTTAAGAGGCATGCAGTGCTCTGCCAAAACAAACAAGGTTTCGCTAAGAAATTCCCTCGTAGCTCTTTCCCTTTTGGAGGAAAAGGGAGAGCTTTGTTTCTAAGCTTTGCAAGCGGTCCCGCGCTCTGCCGAAAAGGGAACGAACTGCGAGAGCACAGCGAGAGAAAACAGCGTAAGCAATTCCTTCCTAGCTCTTTCTGTTGCCGAGGAACTGTGGCACTGTTGGAACTGGAGATTGCAAGCAACACAGCGATCCGGCTGCTCTGGCACGCAGTGCTCTGCAAAGGCGCAGCAAGAAGGGACAAGAAATTCTCTCCTAACTCTTTCTGTTTGGTCGCATTACAGTGCTGCTTCAGATGTCCGTGTTCGGGCAGACGCTTCAACGAGCCGCGCATTCCAGCCTCTCCGAGCCTGTTAGCACAGAGAAGGTGACCCTGTGGATTTCGACTTTCCCAGGGATACAGAGCTCTGTCTTAAGAGGCATGCAGTGCTCTGCCAAAACAAACAAGGTTTCGCTAAGAAATTCCCTCGTAGCTCTTTCCCTTTTGGAGGAAAAGGGAGAGCTTTGTTTCTAAGCTTTGCAAGCGGTCCCGCGCTCTGCCGAAAAGGGAACGAACTGCGAGAGCACAGCGAGAGAAAACAGCGTAAGCAATTCCTTCCTAGCTCTTTCTGTTGCCGAGGAACTGTGGCACTGTTGGAACTGGAGATTGCAAGCAAAACAGCGATCCGGCTGCTCTGGCACGCAGTGCTCTGCAAAGGCGCAGCAAGAAGGGACAAGAAATTCTCTCCTACCTCTTTCTGTTTGGTCGCATTAGAGTGCTGCTTCAGATGGCCGTGTTCGGGCAGACGCTTCAACGAGCCGCGCATTCGAGCCTCTCCGAGCCTGTTAGCACAGAGAAGGTGACCCTGTGGATTTCGACTTTCCCGGGGATCCAGAGCTCTGTCTTAAGAGGCATGCAGTGCTCTGCCAAAACAAACAAGGTTTCGCTAAGAAATTCCCTCGTAGCTCTTTCCCTTTTGGAGGAAAAGGGAGAGCTTTGTTTCTAAGCTTTGCAAGCGGTCCCGCGCTCTGCCGAAAAGGGAACAAACTGCGAGAGCACAGCGAGAGAAAACAGCGTAAGCAATTCCTTCCTAGCTCTTTCTGTTGCCGAGGAACTGTGGCACTGTTGGAACTGGAGATTGCAAGCAACACAGCGATCCGGCTGCTCTGGCACGCAGTGCTCTGCAAAGGCGCAGCAAGAAGGGACAAGAAATTCTCTCCTAACTCTTTCTGTTTGGTCGCATTACAGTGCTGCTTCAGATGGCCGTGTTCGGGCAGACGCTTCAACGAGCCGCGCATTCCAGCCTCTCCGAGCCTGTTAGCACAGAGAAGGTGACCCTGTGGATTTCGACTTTCCCGGGGATCCAGAGCTCTGTCTTAAGAGGCATGCAGTGCTCTGCCAAAACAAACAAGGTTTCGCTAAGAAATTCCCTCGTAGCTCTTTCCCTTTTGGAGGAAAAGGGAGAGCTTTGTTTCTAAGCTTTGCAAGCGGTCCCGCGCTCTGCCGAAAAGGGAACGAACTGCGAGAGCACAGCGAGAGAAAACAGCGTAAGCAATTCCTTCCTAGCTCTTTCTGTTGCCGAGGAACTGTGGCACTGTTGGAACTGGAGATTGCAAGCAACACAGCGATCCGGCTGCTCTGGCACGCAGTGCTCTGCAAAGGCGCAGCAAGAAGGGACAAGAAATTCTCTCCTAACTCTTTCTGTTTGGTCGCATTACAGTGCTGCTTCAGATGGCCGTGTTCGGGCAGACGCTTCAACGAGCCGCGCATTCGAGCCTCTCCGAGCCTGTTAGCACAGAGAAGGTGACCCTGTGGATTTCGACTTTCCCGGGGATACAGAGCTCTGTCTTAAGAGGCATGCAGTGCTCTGCCAAAACAAACAAGGTTTCGCTAAGAAATTCCCTCGTAGCTCTTTCCCTTTTGGAGGAAAAGGGAGAGCTTTGTTTCTAAGCTTTGCAAGCGGTCCCGCGCTCTGCCGAAAAGGGAACGAACTGCGAGAGCACAGCGAGAGAAAAGAGCGTAAGCAATTCCTTCCTAGCTCTTTCTGTTGCCGAGGAACTGTGGCACTGTTGGAACTGGAGATTGCAAGCAACACAGCGATCCGGCTGCTCTGGCACGCAGTGCTCTGCAAAGGCGCAGCAAGAAGGGACAAGAAATTCTCTCCTACCTCTTTCTGTTTGGTCGCATTACAGTGCTGCTTCAGATGTCCGTGTTCGGGCAGACGCTTCAACGAGCCGCGCATTCGAGCCTCTCCGAGCCTGTTAGCACAGAGAAGGTGACCCTGTGGATTTCGACTTTCCCGGGGATCCAGAGCTCTGTCTTAAGAGGCATGCAGTGCTCTGCCAAAACAAACAAGGTTTCGCTAAGAAATTCCCTCGTAGCTCTTTCCCTTTTGGAGGAAAAGGGAGAGCTTTGTTTCTAAGCTTTGCAAGCGGTCCCGCGCTCTGCCGAAAAGGGAACGAACTGCGAGAGCACAGCGAGAGAAAACAGCGTAAGCAATTCCTTCCTAGCTCTTTCTGTTGCCGAGGAACTGTGGCACTGTTGGAACTGGAGATTGCAAGCAACACAGCGATCCGGCTGCTCTGGCACGCAGTGCTCTGCAAAGGCGCAGCAAGAAGGGACAAGAAATTCTCTCCTAACTCTTTCTGTTTGGTCGCATTACAGTGCTGCTTCAGATGGCCGTGTTCGGGCAGACGCTTCAACGAGCCGCGCATTCCAGCCTCTCCGAGCCTGTTAGCACAGAGAAGGTGACCCTGTGGATTTCGACTTTCCCGGGGATCCAGAGCTCTGTCTTAAGAGGCATGCAGTGCTCTGCCAAAACAAACAAGGTTTCGCTAAGAAATTCCCTCGTAGCTCTTTCCCTTTTGGAGGAAAAGGGAGAGCTTTGTTTCTAAGCTTTGCAAGCGGTCCCGCGCTCTGCCGAAAAGGGAACGAACTGCGAGAGCACAGCGAGAGAAAACAGCGTAAGCAATTCCTTCCTAGCTCTTTCTGTTGCCGAGGAACTGTGGCACTGTTGGAACTGGAGATTGCAAGCAACACAGCGATCCGGCTGCTCTGGCACGCAGTGCTCTGCAAAGGCGCAGCAAGAAGGGACAAGAAATTCTCTCCTAACTCTTTCTGTTTGGTCGCATTACAGTGCTGCTTCAGATGGCCGTGTTCGGGCAGACGCTTCAACGAGCCGCGCATTCGAGCCTCTCCGAGCCTGTTAGCACAGAGAAGGTGACCCTGTGGATTTCGACTTTCCCGGGGATACAGAGCTCTGTCTTAAGAGGCATGCAGTGCTCTGCCAAAACAAACAAGGTTTCGCTAAGAAATTCCCTCGTAGCTCTTTCCCTTTTGGAGGAAAAGGGAGAGCTTTGTTTCTAAGCTTTGCAAGCGGTCCCGCGCTCTGCCGAAAAGGGAACGAACTGCGAGAGCACAGCGAGAGAAAAGAGCGTAAGCAATTCCTTCCTAGCTCTTTCTGTTGCCGAGGAACTGTGGCACTGTTGGAACTGGAGATTGCAAGCAACACAGCGATCCGGCTGCTCTGGCACGCAGTGCTCTGCAAAGGCGCAGCAAGAAGGGACAAGAAATTCTCTCCTACCTCTTTCTGTTTGGTCGCATTACAGTGCTGCTTCAGATGTCCGTGTTCGGGCAGACGCTTCAACGAGCCGCGCATTCGAGCCTCTCCGAGCCTGTTAGCACAGAGAAGGTGACCCTGTGGATTTCGACTTTCCCGGGGATCCAGAGCTCTGTCTTAAGAGGCATGCAGTGCTCTGCCAAAACAAACAAGGTTTCGCTAAGAAATTCCCTCGTAGCTCTTTCCCTTTTGGAGGAAAAGGGAGAGCTTTGTTTCTAAGCTTTGCAAGCGGTCCCGCGCTCTGCCGAAAAGGGAACGAACTGCGAGAGCACAGCGAGAGAAAACAGCGTAAGCAATTCCTTCCTAGCTCTTTCTGTTGCCGAGGAACTGTGGCACTGTTGGAACTGGAGATTGCAAGCAACACAGCGATCCGGCTGCTCTGGCACGCAGTGCTCTGCAAAGGCGCAGCAAGAAGGGACAAGAAATTCTCTCCTAACTCTTTCTGTTTGGTCGCATTACAGTGCTGCTTCAGATGTCCGTGTTCGGGCAGACGCTTCAACGAGCCGCGCATTCCAGCCTCTCCGAGCCTGTTAGCACAGAGAAGGTGACCCTGTGGATTTCGACTTTCCCAGGGATACAGAGCTCTGTCTTAAGAGGCATGCAGTGCTCTGCCAAAACAAACAAGGTTTCGCTAAGAAATTCCCTCGTAGCTCTTTCCCTTTTGGAGGAAAAGGGAGAGCTTTGTTTCTAAGCTTTGCAAGCGGTCCCGCGCTCTGCCGAAAAGGGAACGAACTGCGAGAGCACAGCGAGAGAAAACAGCGTAAGCAATTCCTTCCTAGCTCTTTCTGTTGCCGAGGAACTGTGGCACTGTTGGAACTGGAGATTGCAAGCAAAACAGCGATCCGGCTGCTCTGGCACGCAGTGCTCTGCAAAGGCGCAGCAAGAAGGGACAAGAAATTCTCTCCTACCTCTTTCTGTTTGGTCGCATTAGAGTGCTGCTTCAGATGGCCGTGTTCGGGCAGACGCTTCAACGAGCCGCGCATTCGAGCCTCTCCGAGCCTGTTAGCACAGAGAAGGTGACCCTGTGGATTTCGACTTTCCCGGGGATCCAGAGCTCTGTCTTAAGAGGCATGCAGTGCTCTGCCAAAACAAACAAGGTTTCGCTAAGAAATTCCCTCGTAGCTCTTTCCCTTTTGGAGGAAAAGGGAGAGCTTTGTTTCTAAGCTTTGCAAGCGGTCCCGCGCTCTGCCGAAAAGGGAACAAACTGCGAGAGCACAGCGAGAGAAAACAGCGTAAGCAATTCCTTCCTAGCTCTTTCTGTTGCCGAGGAACTGTGGCACTGTTGGAACTGGAGATTGCAAGCAACACAGCGATCCGGCTGCTCTGGCACGCAGTGCTCTGCAAAGGCGCAGCAAGAAGGGACAAGAAATTCTCTCCTAACTCTTTCTGTTTGGTCGCATTACAGTGCTGCTTCAGATGGCCGTGTTCGGGCAGACGCTTCAACGAGCCGCGCATTCCAGCCTCTCCGAGCCTGTTAGCACAGAGAAGGTGACCCTGTGGATTTCGACTTTCCCGGGGATACAGAGCTCTGTCTTAAGAGGCATGCAGTGCTCTGCCAAAACAAACAAGGTTTCGCTAAGAAATTCCCTCGTAGCTCTTTCCCTTTTGGAGGAAAAGGGAGAGCTTTGTTTCTAAGCTTTGCAAGCGGTCCCGCGCTCTGCCGAAAAGGGAACGAACTGCGAGAGCACAGCGAGAGAAAACAGCGTAAGCAATTCCTTCCTAGCTCTTTCTGTTGCCGAGGAACTGTGGCACTGTTGGAACTGGAGATTGCAAGCAACACAGCCATCCGGCTGCTCTGGCACGCAGTGCTCTGCAAAGGCGCAGCAAGAAGGGACAAGAAATTCTCTCCTACCTCTTTCTGTTTGGTCGCATTAGAGTGCTGCTTCAGATGTCCGTGTTCGGGCAGACGCTTCAACGAGCCGCGCATTCCAGCCTCTCCGAGCCTGTTAGCACAGAGAAGGTGACCCTGTGGATTTCGACTTTCCCGGGGATCCAGAGCTCTGTCTTAAGAGGCATGCAGTGCTCTGCCAAAACAAACAAGGTTTCGCTAAGAAATTCCCTCGTAGCTCTTTCCCTTTTGGAGGAAAAGGGAGAGCTTTGTTTCTAAGCTTTGCAAGCGGTCCCGCGCTCTGCCGAAAAGGGAACGAACTGCGAGAGCACAGCGAGAGAAAACAGCGTAAGCAATTCCTTCCTAGCTCTTTCTGTTGCCGAGGAACTGTGGCACTGTTGGAACTGGAGATTGCAAGCAACACAGCGATCCGGCTGCTCTGGCACGCAGTGCTCTGCAAAGGCGCAGCAAGAAGGGACAAGAAATTCTCTCCTACCTCTTTCTGTTTGGTCGCATTAGAGTGCTGCTTCAGATGTCCGTGTTCGGGCAGACGCTTCAACGAGCCGCGCATTCGAGCCTCTCCGAGCCTGTTAGCACAGAGAAGGTGACCCTGTGGATTTCGACTTTCCCGGGGATCCAGAGCTCTGTCTTAAGAGGCATGCAGTGCTCTGCCAAAACAAACAAGGTTTCGCTAAGAAATTCCCTCGTAGCTCTTTCCCTTTTGGAGGAAAAGGGAGAGCTTTGTTTCTAAGCTTTGCAAGCGGTCCCGCGCTCTGCCGAAAAGGGAACGAACTGCGAGAGCACAGCGAGAGAAAACAGCGTAAGCAATTCCTTCCTAGCTCTTTCTGTTGCCGAGGAACTGTGGCACTGTTGGAACTGGAGATTGCAAGCAACACAGCGACCCGGCTGCTCTGGCACGCAGTGCTCTGCAAAGGCGCAGCAAGAAGGGACAAGAAATTCTCTCCTACCTCTTTCTGTTTGGTCGCATTAGAGTGCTGCTTCAGATGTCCGTGTTCGGGCAGACGCTTCAACGAGCCGCGCATTCCAGCCTCTCCGAGCCTGTTAGCACAGAGAAGGTGACCCTGTGGATTTTGACTTTCCCGGGGATCCAGAGCTCTGTCTTAAGAGGCATGCAGTGCTCTGCCAAAACAAACAAGGTTTCGCTAAGAAATTCCCTCGTAGCTCTTTCCCTTTTGGAGGAAAAGGGAGAGCTTTGTTTCTAAGCTTTGCAAGCGGTCCCGCGCTCTGCCGAAAAGGGAACGAACTGCGAGAGCACAGCGAGAGAAAACAGCGTAAGCAATTCCTTCCTAGCTCTTTCTGTTGCCGAGGAACTGTGGCACTGTTGGAACTGGAGATTGCAAGCAACACAGCGATCCGGCTGCTCTGGCACGCAGTGCTCTGCAAAGGCGCAGCAAGAAGGGACAAGAAATTCTCTCCTACCTCTTTCTGTTTGGTCGCATTAGAGTGCTGCTTCAGATGTCCGTGTTCGGGCAGACGCTTCAACGAGCCGCGCATTCCAGCCTCTCCGAGCCTGTTAGCACAGAGAAGGTGACCCTGTGGATTTCGACTTTCCCGGGGATCCAGAGCTCTGTCTTAAGAGGCATGCAGTGCTCTGCCAAAACAAACAAGGTTTCGCTAAGAAATTCCCTCGTAGCTCTTTCCCTTTTGGAGGAAAAGGGAGAGCTTTGTTTCTAAGCTTTGCAAGCGGTCCCGCGCTCTGCCGAAAAGGGAACGAACTGCGAGAGCACAGCGAGAGAAAACAGCGTAAGCAATTCCTTCCTAGCTCTTTCTGTTGCCGAGGAACTGTGGCACTGTTGGAACTGGAGATTGCAAGCAACACAGCGATCCGGCTGCTCTGGCACGCAGTGCTCTGCAAAGGCGCAGCAAGAAGGGACAAGAAATTCTCTCCTAACTCTTTCTGTTTGGTCGCATTACAGTGCTGCTTCAGATGGCCGTGTTCGGGCAGACGCTTCAACGAGCCGCGCATTCCAGCCTCTCCGAGCCTGTTAGCACAGAGAAGGTGACCCTGTGGATTTCGACTTTCCCGGGGATCCAGAGCTCTGTCTTAAGAGGCATGCAGTGCTCTGCCAAAACAAACAAGGTTTCGCTAAGAAATTCCCTCGTAGCTCTTTCCCTTTTGGAGGAAAAGGGAGAGGTTTGTTTCTAAGCTTTGCAAGCGGTCCCGCGCTCTGCCGAAAAGGGAACGAACTGCGAGAGCACAGCGAGAGAAAACAGCGTAAGCAATTCCTTCCTAGCTCTTTCTGTTGCCGAGGAACTGTGGCACTGTTGGAACTGGAGATTGCAAGCAACACAGCGATCCGGCTGCTCTGGCACGCAGTGCTCTGCAAAGGCGCAGCAAGAAGGGACAAGAAATTCTCTCCTAACTCTTTCTGTTTGGTCGCATTAGAGTGCTGCTTCAGATGGCCTTGTTCGGGCAGACGCTTCAACGAGCCGCGCATTCCAGCCTCTCCGAGCCTGTTAGCACAGAGAAGGTGACCCTGTGGATTTCGACTTTCCCGGGGATACAGAGCTCTGTCTTAAGAGGCATGCTGTGCTCTGCCAAAATAAACAAGGTTTCGCTAAGAAATTCCCTCGTAGCTCTTTCCCTTTTGGAGGAAAAAGGAGAGCTTTGTTTCTAAGCTTTGCAAGCGGTCCCGCGCTCTGCCGAAAAGGGAACGAACTGCGAGAGCACAGCGAGAGAAAACAGCGTAAGCAATTCCTTCCTAGCTCTTTCTGTTGCCGAGGAACTGTGGCACTGTTGGAACTGGAGATTGCAAGCAACACAGCGATCCGGCTGCTCTGGCACGCAGTGCTCTGCAAAGGCGCAGCAAGAAGGGACAAGAAATTCTCTCCTAACTCTTTCTGTTTGGTCGCATTACAGTGCTGCTTCAGATGGCCGTGTTCGGGCAGACGCTTCAACGAGCCGCGCATTCCAGCCTCTCCGAGCCTGTTAGCACAGAGAAGGTGACCCTGTGGATTTCGACTTTCCCGGGGATACAGAGCTCTGTCTTAAGAGGCATGCTGTGCTCTGCCAAAATAAACAAGGTTTCGCTAAGAAATTCCCTCGTAGCTCTTTCCCTTTTGGAGGAAAAAGGAGAGCTTTGTTTCTAAGCTTTGCAAGCGGTCCCGCGCTCTGCCGAAAAGGGAACGAACTGCGAGAGCACAGCGAGAGAAAACAGCGTAAGCAATTCCTTCCTAGCTCTTTCTGTTGCCGAGGAACTGTGGCACTGTTGGAACTGGAGATTGCAAGCAACACAGCGACCCGGCTGCTCTGGCACGCAGTGCTCTGCAAAGGCGCAGCAAGAAGGGACAAGAAATTCTCTCCTACCTCTTTCTGTTTGGTCGCATTAGAGTGCTGCTTCAGATGTCCGTGTTCGGGCAGACGCTTCAACGAGCCGCGCATTCCAGCCTCTCCGAGCCTGTTAGCACAGAGAAGGTGACCCTGTGGATTTTGACTTTCCCGGGGATCCAGAGCTCTGTCTTAAGAGGCATGCAGTGCTCTGCCAAAACAAACAAGGTTTCGCTAAGAAATTCCCTCGTAGCTCTTTCCCTTTTGGAGGAAAAGGGAGAGCTTTGTTTCTAAGCTTTGCAAGCGGTCCCGCGCTCTGCCGAAAAGGGAACGAACTGCGAGAGCACAGCGAGAGAAAACAGCGTAAGCAATTCCTTCCTAGCTCTTTCTGTTGCCGAGGAACTGTGGCACTGTTGGAACTGGAGATTGCAAGCAACACAGCGATCCGGCTGCTCTGGCACGCAGTGCTCTGCAAAGGCGCAGCAAGAAGGGACAAGAAATTCTCTCCTACCTCTTTCTGTTTGGTCGCATTAGAGTGCTGCTTCAGATGTCCGTGTTCGGGCAGACGCTTCAACGAGCCGCGCATTCCAGCCTCTCCGAGCCTGTTAGCACAGAGAAGGTGACCCTGTGGATTTCGACTTTCCCGGGGATCCAGAGCTCTGTCTTAAGAGGCATGCAGTGCTCTGCCAAAACAAACAAGGTTTCGCTAAGAAATTCCCTCGTAGCTCTTTCCCTTTTGGAGGAAAAGGGAGAGCTTTGTTTCTAAGCTTTGCAAGCGGTCCCGCGCTCTGCCGAAAAGGGAACGAACTGCGAGAGCACAGCGAGAGAAAACAGCGTAAGCAATTCCTTCCTAGCTCTTTCTGTTGCCGAGGAACTGTGGCACTGTTGGAACTGGAGATTGCAAGCAACACAGCGATCCGGCTGCTCTGGCACGCAGTGCTCTGCAAAGGCGCAGCAAGAAGGGACAAGAAATTCTCTCCTAACTCTTTCTGTTTGGTCGCATTACAGTGCTGCTTCAGATGGCCGTGTTCGGGCAGACGCTTCAACGAGCCGCGCATTCCAGCCTCTCCGAGCCTGTTAGCACAGAGAAGGTGACCCTGTGGATTTCGACTTTCCCGGGGATCCAGAGCTCTGTCTTAAGAGGCATGCAGTGCTCTGCCAAAACAAACAAGGTTTCGCTAAGAAATTCCCTCGTAGCTCTTTCCCTTTTGGAGGAAAAGGGAGAGGTTTGTTTCTAAGCTTTGCAAGCGGTCCCGCGCTCTGCCGAAAAGGGAACGAACTGCGAGAGCACAGCGAGAGAAAACAGCGTAAGCAATTCCTTCCTAGCTCTTTCTGTTGCCGAGGAACTGTGGCACTGTTGGAACTGGAGATTGCAAGCAACACAGCGATCCGGCTGCTCTGGCACGCAGTGCTCTGCAAAGGCGCAGCAAGAAGGGACAAGAAATTCTCTCCTAACTCTTTCTGTTTGGTCGCATTAGAGTGCTGCTTCAGATGGCCTTGTTCGGGCAGACGCTTCAACGAGCCGCGCATTCCAGCCTCTCCGAGCCTGTTAGCACAGAGAAGGTGACCCTGTGGATTTCGACTTTCCCGGGGATACAGAGCTCTGTCTTAAGAGGCATGCTGTGCTCTGCCAAAATAAACAAGGTTTCGCTAAGAAATTCCCTCGTAGCTCTTTCCCTTTTGGAGGAAAAAGGAGAGCTTTGTTTCTAAGCTTTGCAAGCGGTCCCGCGCTCTGCCGAAAAGGGAACGAACTGCGAGAGCACAGCGAGAGAAAACAGCGTAAGCAATTCCTTCCTAGCTCTTTCTGTTGCCGAGGAACTGTGGCACTGTTGGAACTGGAGATTGCAAGCAACACAGCGACCCGGCTGCTCTGGCACGCAGTGCTCTGCAAAGGCGCAGCAAGAAGGGACAAGAAATTCTCTCCTACCTCTTTCTGTTTGGTCGCATTAGAGTGCTGCTTCAGATGTCCGTGTTCGGGCAGACGCTTCAACGAGCCGCGCATTCCAGCCTCTCCGAGCCTGTTAGCACAGAGAAGGTGACCCTGTGGATTTCGACTTTCCCGGGGATCCAGAGCTCTGTCTTAAGAGGCATGCAGTGCTCTGCCAAAACAAACAAGGTTTCGCTAAGAAATTCCCTCGTAGCTCTTTCCCTTTTGGAGGAAAAGGGAGAGCTTTGTTTCTAAGCTTTGCAAGCGGTCCCGCGCTCTGCCGAAAAGGGAACGAACTGCGAGAGCACAGCGAGAGAAAACAGCGTAAGCAATTCCTTCCTAGCTCTTTCTGTTGCCGAGGAACTGTGGCACTGTTGGAACTGGAGATTGCAAGCAACACAGCGATCCGGCTGCTCTGGCACGCAGTGCTCTGCAAAGGCGCAGCAAGAAGGGACAAGAAATTCTCTCCTAACTCTTTCTGTTTGGTCGCATTACAGTGCTGCTTCAGATGGCCGTGTTCGGGCAGACGCTTCAACGAGCCGCGCATTCCAGCCTCTCCGAGCCTGTTAGCACAGAGAAGGTGACCCTGTGGATTTCGACTTTCCCGGGGACACAGAGCTCTGTCTTAAGAGGCATGCAGTGCTCTGCCAAAACAAACAAGGTTTCGCTAAGAAATTCCCTCGTAGCTCTTTCCCTTTTGGAGGAAAAGGGAGAGCTTTGTTTCTAAGCTTTGCAAGCGGTCCCGCGCTCTGCCGAAAAGGGAACGAACTGCGAGAGCACAGCGAGAGAAAACAGCGTAAGCAATTCCTTCCTAGCTCTTTCTGTTGCCGAGGAACTGTGGCACTGTTGGAACTGGAGATTGCAAGCAACACAGCGATCCGGCTGCTCTGGCACGCAGTGCTCTGCAAAGGCGCAGCAAGAAGGGACAAGAAATTCTCTCCTAACTCTTTCTGTTTGGTCGCATTACAGTGCTGCTTCAGATGGCCGTGTTCGGGCAGACGCTTCAACGAGCCGCGCATTCCAGCCTCTCCGAGCCTGTTAGCACAGAGAAGGTGACCCTGTGGATTTCGACTTTCCCGGGGATCCAGAGCTCTGTCTTAAGAGGCATGCAGTGCTCTGCCAAAACAAACAAGGTTTCGCTAAGAAATTCCCTCGTAGCTCTTTCCCTTTTGGAGGAAAAGGGAGAGCTTTGTTTCTAAGCTTTGCAAGCGGTCCCGCGCTCTGCCGAAAAGGGAACGAACTGCGAGAGCACAGCGAGAGAAAACAGCGTAAGCAATTCCTTCCTAGCTCTTTCTGTTGCCGAGGAACTGTGGCACTGTTGGAACTGGAGATTGCAAGCAACACAGCGACCCGGCTGCTCTGGCACGCAGTGCTCTGCAAAGGCGCAGCAAGAAGGGACAAGAAATTCTCTCCTACCTCTTTCTGTTTGGTCGCATTAGAGTGCTGCTTCAGATGGCCGTGTTCGGGCAGACGCTTCAACGAGCCGCGCATTCCAGCCTCTCCGAGCCTGTTAGCACAGAGAAGGTGACCCTGTGGATTTCGACTTTCCCGGGGATACAGAGCTCTGTCTTAAGAGGCATGCAGTGCTCTGCCAAAACAAACAAGGTTTCGCTAAGAAATTCCCTCGTAGCTCTTTCCCTTTTGGAGGAAAAGGGAGAGGTTTGTTTCTAAGCTTTGCAAGCGGTCCCGCGCTCTGCCGAAAAGGGAACGAACTGCGAGAGCACAGCGAGAGAAAACAGCGTAAGCAATTCCTTCCTAGCTCTTTCTGTTGCCGAGGAACTGTGGCACTGTTGGAACTGGAGATTGCAAGCAACACAGCGATCCGGCTGCTCTGGCACGCAGTGCTCTGCAAAGGCGCAGCAAGAAGGGACAAGAAATTCTCTCCTAACTCTTTCTGTTTGGTCGCATTACAGTGCTGCTTCAGATGGCCGTGTTCGGGCAGACGCTTCAACGAGCCGCGCATTCCAGCCTCTCCGAGCCTGTTAGCACAGAGAAGGTGACCCTGTGGATTTCGACTTTCCCGGGGATACAGAGCTCTGTCTTAAGAGGCATGCAGTGCTCTGCCAAAACAAACAAGGTTTCGCTAAGAAATTCCCTCGTAGCTCTTTCCCTTTTGGAGGAAAAGGGAGAGGTTTGTTTCTAAGCTTTGCAAGCGGTCCCGCGCTCTGCCGAAAAGGGAACGAACTGCGAGAGCACAGCGAGAGAAAACAGCGTAAGCAATTCCTTCCTAGCTCTTTCTGTTGCCGAGGAACTGTGGCACTGTTGGAACTGGAGATTGCAAGCAACACAGCGATCCGGCTGCTCTGGCACGCAGTGCTCTGCAAAGGCGCAGCAAGAAGGGACAAGAAATTCTCTCCTAACTCTTTCTGTTTGGTCGCATTACAGTGCTGCTTCAGATGGCCGTGTTCGGGCAGACGCTTCAACGAGCCGCGCATTCCAGCCTCTCCGAGCCTGTTAGCACAGAGAAGGTGACCCTGTGGATTTCGACTTTCCCGGGGATACAGAGCTCTGTCTTAAGAGGCATGCAGTGCTCTGCCAAAACAAACAAGGTTTCGCTAAGAAATTCCCTCGTAGCTCTTTCCCTTTTGGAGGAAAAGGGAGAGCTTTGTTTCTAAGCTTTGCAAGCGGTCCCGCGCTCTGCCGAAAAGGGAACGAACTGCGAGAGCACAGCGAGAGAAAACAGCGTAAGCAATTCCTTCCTAGCTCTTTCTGTTGCCGAGGAACTGTGGCACTGTTGGAACTGGAGATTGCAAGCAACACAGCGACCCGGCTGCTCTGGCACGCAGTGCTCTGCAAAGGCGCAGCAAGAAGGGACAAGAAATTCTCTCCTAACTCTTTCTGTTTGGTCGCATTACAGTGCTGCTTCAGATGTCCGTGTTCGGGCAGACGCTTCAGCGAGCCGCGCATTCGAGCCTCTCCGAGCCTGTTAGCACAGAGAAGGTGACCCTGTGGATTTCGACTTTCCCGGGGATACAGAGCTCTGTCTTAAGAGGCATGCAGTGCTCTGCCAAAACAAACAAGGTTTCGCTAAGAAATTCCCTCGTAGCTCTTTCCCTTTTGGAGGAAAAGGGAGAGCTTTGTTTCTAAGCTTTGCAAGCGGTCCCGCGCTCTGCCGAAAAGGGAACGAACTGCGAGAGCACAGCGAGAGAAAACAGCGTAAGCAATTCCTTCCTAGCTCTTTCTGTTGCCGAGGAACTGTGGCACTGTTGGAACTGGAGATTGCAAGCAACACAGCGATCCGGCTGCTCTGGCACGCAGTGCTCTGCAAAGGCGCAGCAAGAAGGGACAAGAAATTCTCTCCTAACTCTTTCTGTTTGGTCGCATTAGAGTGCTGCTTCAGATGGCCGTGTTCGGGCAGACGCTTCAACGAGCCGCGCATTCCAGCCTCTCCGAGCCTGTTAGCACAGAGAAGGTGACCCTGTGGATTTCGACTTTCCCGGGGATCCAGAGCTCTGTCTTAAGAGGCATGCAGTGCTCTGCCAAAACAAACAAGGTTTCGCTAAGAAATTCCCTCGTAGCTCTTTCCCTTTTGGAGGAAAAGGGAGAGCTTTGTTTCTAAGCTTTGCAAGCGGTCCCGCGCTCTGCCGAAAAGGGAACGAACTGCGAGAGCACAGCGAGAGAAAACAGCGTAAGCAATTCCTTCCTAGCTCTTTCTGTTGCCGAGGAACTGTGGCACTGTTGGAACTGGAGATTGCAAGCAACACAGCGACCCGGCTGCTCTGGCACGCAGTGCTCTGCAAAGGCGCAGCAAGAAGGGACAAGAAATTCTCTCCTAACTCTTTCTGTTTGGTCGCATTACAGTGCTGCTTCAGATGGCCGTGTTCGGGCAGACGCTTCAACGAGCCGCGCATTCCAGCCTCTCCGAGCCTGTTAGCACAGAGAAGGTGACCCTGTGGATTTCGACTTTCCCGGGGATACAGAGCTCTGTCTTAAGAGGCATGCAGTGCTCTGCCAAAACAAACAAGGTTTCGCTAAGAAATTCCCTCGTAGCTCTTTCCCTTTTGGAGGAAAAGGGAGAGGTTTGTTTCTAAGCTTTGCAAGCGGTCCCGCGCTCTGCCGAAAAGGGAACGAACTGCGAGAGCACAGCGAGAGAAAACAGCGTAAGCAATTCCTTCCTAGCTCTTTCTGTTGCCGAGGAACTGTGGCACTGTTGGAACTGGAGATTGCAAGCAACACAGCGATCCGGCTGCTCTGGCACGCAGTGCTCTGCAAAGGCGCAGCAAGAAGGGACAAGAAATTCTCTCCTAACTCTTTCTGTTTGGTCGCATTACAGTGCTGCTTCAGATGTCCGTGTTCGGGCAGACGCTTCAACGAGCCGCGCATTCCAGCCTCTCCGAGCCTGTTAGCACAGAGAAGGTGACCCTGTGGATTTCGACTTTCCCGGGGATACAGAGCTCTGTCTTAAGAGGCATGCAGTGCTCTGCCAAAACAAACAAGGTTTCGCTAAGAAATTCCCTCGTAGCTCTTTCCCTTTTGGAGGAAAAGGGAGAGCTTTGTTTCTAAGCTTTGCAAGCGGTCCCGCGCTCTGCCGAAAAGGGAACGAACTGCGAGAGCACAGCGAGAGAAAACAGCGTAAGCAATTCCTTCCTAGCTCTTTCTGTTGCCGAGGAACTGTGGCACTGTTGGAACTGGAGATTGCAAGCAACACAGCGACCCGGCTGCTCTGGCACGCAGTGCTCTGCAAAGGCGCAGCAAGAAGGGACAAGAAATTCTCTCCTAACTCTTTCTGTTTGGTCGCATTACAGTGCTGCTTCAGATGTCCGTGTTCGGGCAGACGCTTCAGCGAGCCGCGCATTCGAGCCTCTCCGAGCCTGTTAGCACAGAGAAGGTGACCCTGTGGATTTCGACTTTCCCGGGGATACAGAGCTCTGTCTTAAGAGGCATGCAGTGCTCTGCCAAAACAAACAAGGTTTCGCTAAGAAATTCCCTCGTAGCTCTTTCCCTTTTGGAGGAAAAGGGAGAGCTTTGTTTCTAAGCTTTGCAAGCGGTCCCGCGCTCTGCCGAAAAGGGAACGAACTGCGAGAGCACAGCGAGAGAAAACAGCGTAAGCAATTCCTTCCTAGCTCTTTCTGTTGCCGAGGAACTGTGGCACTGTTGGAACTGGAGATTGCAAGCAACACAGCGATCCGGCTGCTCTGGCACGCAGTGCTCTGCAAAGGCGCAGCAAGAAGGGACAAGAAATTCTCTCCTAACTCTTTCTGTTTGGTCGCATTACAGTGCTGCTTCAGATGGCCGTGTTCGGGCAGACGCTTCAACGAGCCGCGCATTCCAGCCTCTCCGAGCCTGTTAGCACAGAGAAGGTGACCCTGTGGATTTCGACTTTCCCGGGGATCCAGAGCTCTGTCTTAAGAGGCATGCAGTGCTCTGCCAAAACAAACAAGGTTTCGCTAAGAAATTCCCTCGTAGCTCTTTCCCTTTTGGAGGAAAAGGGAGAGCTTTGTTTCTAAGCTTTGCAAGCGGTCCCGCGCTCTGCCGAAAAGGGAACGAACTGCGAGAGCACAGCGAGAGAAAACAGCGTAAGCAATTCCTTCCTAGCTCTTTCTGTTGCCGAGGAACTGTGGCACTGTTGGAACTGGAGATTGCAAGCAACACAGCGACCCGGCTGCTCTGGCACGCAGTGCTCTGCAAAGGCGCAGCAAGAAGGGACAAGAAATTCTCTCCTACCTCTTTCTGTTTGGTCGCATTAGAGTGCTGCTTCAGATGTCCGTGTTCGGGCAGACGCTTCAACGAGCCGCGCATTCGAGCCTCTCCGAGCCTGTTAGCACAGAGAAGGTGACCCTGTGGATTTCGACTTTCCCGGGGATCCAGAGCTCTGTCTTAAGAGGCATGCAGTGCTCTGCCAAAACAAACAAGGTTTCGCTAAGAAATTCCCTCGTAGCTCTTTCCCTTTTGGAGGAAAAGGGAGAGGTTTGTTTCTAAGCTTTGCAAGCGGTCCCGCGCTCTGCCGAAAAGGGAACGAACTGCTAGAGCACAGCGAGAGAAAACAGCGTAAGCAATTCCTTCCTAGCTCTTTCTGTTGCCAAGGAACTGTGGCACTGTTGGAACTGGAGATTGCAAGCAACACAGCGATCCGGCTGCTCTGGCACGCAGTGCTCTGCAAAGGCGCAGCAAGAAGGGACAAGAAATTCTCTCCTACCTCTTTCTGTTTGGTCGCATTAGAGTGCTGCTTCAGATGTCCGTGTTCGGGCAGACGCTTCAACGAGCCGCGCATTCCAGCCTCTCCGAGCCTGTTAGCACAGAGAAGGTGACCCTGTGGATTTCGACTTTCCCGGGGATCCAGAGCTCTGTCTTAAGAGGCATGCAGTGCTCTGCCAAAACAAACAAGGTTTCGCTAAGAAATTCCCTCGTAGCTCTTTCCCTTTTGGAGGAAAAGGGAGAGGTTTGTTTCTAAGCTTTGCAAGCGGTCCCGCGCTCTGCCGAAAAGGGAACGAACTGCGAGAGCACAGCGAGAGAAAACAGCGTAAGCAATTCCTTCCTAGCTCTTTCTGTTGCCGAGGAACTGTGGCACTGTTGGAACTGGAGATTGCAAGCAACACAGCGATCCGGCTGCTCTGGCACGCAGTGCTCTGCAAAGGCGCAGCAAGAAGGGACAAGAAATTCTCTCCTAACTCTTTCTGTTTGGTCGCATTACAGTGCTGCTTCAGATGGCCGTGTTCGGGCAGACGCTTCAACGAGCCGCGCATTCGAGCCTCTCCGAGCCTGTTAGCACAGAGAAGGTGACCCTGTGGATTTCGACTTTCCCGGGGACACAGAGCTCTGTCTTAAGAGGCATGCAGTGCTCTGCCAAAACAAACAAGGTTTCGCTAAGAAATTCCCTCGTAGCTCTTTCCCTTTTGGAGGAAAAGGGAGAGCTTTGTTTCTAAGCTTTGCAAGCGGTCCCGCGCTCTGCCGAAAAGGGAACGAACTGCGAGAGCACAGCGAGAGAAAACAGCGTAAGCAATTCCTTCCTAGCTCTTTCTGTTGCCGAGGAACTGTGGCACTGTTGGAACTGGAGATTGCAAGCAACACAGCGATCCGGCTGCTCTGGCACGCAGTGCTCTGCAAAGGCGCAGCAAGAAGGGACAAGAAATTCTCTCCTAACTCTTTCTGTTTGGTCGCATTACAGTGCTGCTTCAGATGTCCGTGTTCGGGCAGACGCTTCAACGAGCCGCGCATTCCAGCCTCTCCGAGCCTGTTAGCACAGAGAAGGTGACCCTGTGGATTTCGACTTTCCCGGGGATACAGAGCTCTGTCTTAAGAGGCATGCAGTGCTCTGCCAAAACAAACAAGGTTTCGCTAAGAAATTCCCTCGTAGCTCTTTCCCTTTTGGAGGAAAAGGGAGAGCTTTGTTTCTAAGCTTTGCAAGCGGTCCCGCGCTCTGCCGAAAAGGGAACGAACTGCGAGAGCACAGCGAGAGAAAACAGCGTAAGCAATTCCTTCCTAGCTCTTTCTGTTGCCGAGGAACTGTGGCACTGTTGGAACTGGAGATTGCAAGCAACACAGCGATCCGGCTGCTCTGGCACGCAGTGCTCTGCAAAGGCGCAGCAAGAAGGGACAAGAAATTCTCTCCTAACTCTTTCTGTTTGGTCGCATTACAGTGCTGCTTCAGATGGCCGTGTTCGGGCAGACGCTTCAACGAGCCGCGCATTCCAGCCTCTCCGAGCCTGTTAGCACAGAGAAGGTGACCCTGTGGATTTCGACTTTCCCGGGGATACAGAGCTCTGTCTTAAGAGGCATGCAGTGCTCTGCCAAAACAAACAAGGTTTCGCTAAGAAATTCCCTCGTAGCTCTTTCCCTTTTGGAGGAAAAGGGAGAGGTTTGTTTCTAAGCTTTGCAAGCGGTCCCGCGCTCTGCCGAAAAGGGAACGAACTGCGAGAGCACAGCGAGAGAAAACAGCGTAAGCAATTCCTTCCTAGCTCTTTCTGTTGCCGAGGAACTGTGGCACTGTTGGAACTGGAGATTGCAAGCAACACAGCGATCCGGCTGCTCTGGCACGCAGTGCTCTGCAAAGGCGCAGCAAGAAGGGACAAGAAATTCTCTCCTAACTCTTTCTGTTTGGTCGCATTACAGTGCTGCTTCAGATGTCCGTGTTCGGGCAGACGCTTCAGCGAGCCGCGCATTCGAGCCTCTCCGAGCCTGTTAGCACAGAGAAGGTGACCCTGTGGATTTCGACTTTCCCGGGGATACAGAGCTCTGTCTTAAGAGGCATGCAGTGCTCTGCCAAAACAAACAAGGTTTCGCTAAGAAATTCCCTCGTAGCTCTTTCCCTTTTGGAGGAAAAGGGAGAGGTTTGTTTCTAAGCTTTGCAAGCGGTCCCGCACTCTGCCGAAAAGGGAACGAACTGCGAGAGCACAGCGAGAGAAAACAGCGTAAGCAATTCCTTCCTAGCTCTTTCTGTTGCCGAGGAACTGTGGCACTGTTGGAACTGGAGATTGCAAGCAACACAGCGATCCGGCTGCTCTGGCACGCAGTGCTCTGCAAAGGCGCAGCAAGAAGGGACAAGAAATTCTCTCCTAACTCTTTCTGTTTGGTCGCATTACAGTGCTGCTTCAGATGGCCGTGTTCGGGCAGACGCTTCAACGAGCCGCGCATTCGAGCCTCTCCGAGCCTGTTAGCACAGAGAAGGTGACCCTGTGGATTTCGACTTTCCCGGGGACACAGAGCTCTGTCTTAAGAGGCATGCAGTGCTCTGCCAAAACAAACAAGGTTTCGCTAAGAAATTCCCTCGTAGCTCTTTCCCTTTTGGAGGAAAAGGGAGAGCTTTGTTTCTAAGCTTTGCAAGCGGTCCCGCGCTCTGCCGAAAAGGGAACGAACTGCTAGAGCACAGCGAGAGAAAACAGCGTAAGCAATTCCTTCCTAGCTCTTTCTGTTGCCGAGGAACTGTGGCACTGTTGGAACTGGAGATTGCAAGCAACACAGCGATCCGGCTGCTCTGGCACGCAGTGCTCTGCAAAGGCGCAGCAAGAAGGGACAAGAAATTCTCTCCTAACTCTTTCTGTTTGGTCGCATTACAGTGCTGCTTCAGATGTCCGTGTTCGGGCAGACGCTTCAACGAGCCGCGCATTCGAGCCTCTCCGAGCCTGTTAGCACAGAGAAGGTGACCCTGTGGATTTCGACTTTCCCGGGGACACAGAGCTCTGTCTTAAGAGGCATGCAGTGCTCTGCCAAAACAAACAAGGTTTCGCTAAGAAATTCCCTCGTAGCTCTTTCCCTTTTGGAGGAAAAGGGAGAGGTTTGTTTCTAAGCTTTGCAAGCGGTCCCGCGCTCTGCCGAAAAGGGAACGAACTGCGAGAGCACAGCGAGAGAAAACAGCGTAAGCAATTCCTTCCTAGCTCTTTCTGTTGCCGAGGAACTGTGGCACTGTTGGAACTGGAGATTGCAAGCAACACAGCGATCCGGCTGCTCTGGCACGCAGTGCTCTGCAAAGGCGCAGCAAGAAGGGACAAGAAATTCTCTCCTACCTCTTTCTGTTTGGTCGCATTACAGTGCTGCTTCAGATGTCCGTGTTCGGGCAGACGCTTCAACGAGCCGCGCATTCCAGCCTCTCCGAGCCTGTTAGCACAGAGAAGGTGACCCTGTGGATTTCGACTTTCCCGGGGATACAGAGCTCTGTCTTAAGAGGCATGCAGTGCTCTGCCAAAACAAACAAGGTTTCGCTAAGAAATTCCCTCGTAGCTCTTTCCCTTTTGGAGGAAAAGGGAGAGCTTTGTTTCTAAGCTTTGCAAGCGGTCCCGCGCTCTGCCGAAAAGGGAACGAACTGCGAGAGCACAGCGAGAGAAAACAGCGTAAGCAATTCCTTCCTAGCTCTTTCTGTTGCCGAGGAACTGTGGCACTGTTGGAACTGGAGATTGCAAGCAACACAGCGATCCGGCTGCTCTGGCACGCAGTGCTCTGCAAAGGCGCAGCAAGAAGGGACAAGAAATTCTCTCCTACCTCTTTCTGTTTGGTCGCATTACAGTGCTGCTTCAGATGGCCGTGTTCGGACAGACGCTTCAACGAGCCGCGCATTCCAGCCTCTCCGAGCCTGTTAGCACAGAGAAGGTGACCCTGTGGATTTCGACTTTCCCGGGGATCCAGAGCTCTGTCTTAAGAGGCATGCAGTGCTCTGCCAAAACAAACAAGGTTTCGCTAAGAAATTCCCTCGTAGCTCTTTCCCTTTTGGAGGAAAAGGGAGAGGTTTGTTTCTAAGCTTTGCAAGCGGTCCCGCGCTCTGCCGAAAAGGGAACGAACTGCGAGAGCACAGCGAGAGAAAACAGCGTAAGCAATTCCTTCCTAGCTCTTTCTGTTGCCGAGGAACTGTGGCACTGTTGGAACTGGAGATTGCAAGCAACACAGCGATCCGGCTGCTCTGGCACGCAGTGCTCTGCAAAGGCGCAGCAAGAAGGGACAAGAAATTCTCTCCTAACTCTTTCTGTTTGGTCGCATTACAGTGCTGCTTCAGATGGCCGTGTTCGGGCAGACGCTTCAACGAGCCGCGCATTCCAGCCTCTCCGAGCCTGTTAGCACAGAGAAGGTGACCCTGTGGATTTCGACTTTCCCGGGGATACAGAGCTCTGTCTTAAGAGGCATGCAGTGCTCTGCCAAAACAAACAAGGTTTCGCTAAGAAATTCCCTCGTAGCTCTTTCCCTTTTGGAGGAAAAGGGAGAGCTTTGTTTCTAAGCTTTGCAAGCGGTCCCGCGCTCTGCCGAAAAGGGAACGAACTGCGAGAGCACAGCGAGAGAAAACAGCGTAAGCAATTCCTTCCTAGCTCTTTCTGTTGCCGAGGAACTGTGGCACTGTTGGAACTGGAGATTGCAAGCAACACAGCGATCCGGCTGCTCTGGCACGCAGTGCTCTGCAAAGGCGCAGCAAGAAGGGACAAGAAATTCTCTCCTAACTCTTTCTGTTTGGTCGCATTACAGTGCTGCTTCAGATGTCCGTGTTCGGGCAGACGCTTCAACGAGCCGCGCATTCGAGCCTCTCCGAGCCTGTTAGCACAGAGAAGGTGACCCTGTGGATTTCGACTTTCCCGGGGATACAGAGCTCTGTCTTAAGAGGCATGCAGTGCTCTGCCAAAACAAACAAGTTTTCGCTAAGAAATTCCCTCGTAGCTCTTTCCCTTTTGGAGGAAAAGGGAGAGGTTTGTTTCTAAGCTTTGCAAGCGGTCCCGCGCTCTGCCGAAAAGGGAACGAACTGCGAGAGCACAGCGAGAGAAAACAGCGTAAGCAATTCCTTCCTAGCTCTTTCTGTTGCCGAGGAACTGTGGCACTGTTGGAACTGGAGATTGCAAGCAACACAGCGATCCGGCTGCTCTGGCACGCAGTGCTCTGCAAAGGCGCAGCAAGAAGGGACAAGAAATTCTCTCCTAACTCTTTCTGTTTGGTCGCATTACAGTGCTGCTTCAGATGTCCGTGTTCGGGCAGACGCTTCAACGAGCCGCGCATTCCAGCCTCTCCGAGCCTGTTAGCACAGAGAAGGTGACCCTGTGGATTTCGACTTTCCCGGGGATCCAGAGCTCTGTCTTAAGAGGCATGCAGTGCTCTGCCAAAACAAACAAGGTTTCGCTAAGAAATTCCCTCGTAGCTCTTTCCCTTTTGGAGGAAAAGGGAGAGGTTTGTTTCTAAGCTTTGCAAGCGGTCCCGCGCTCTGCCGAAAAGGGAACGAACTGCGAGAGCACAGCGAGAGAAAACAGCGTAAGCAATTCCTTCCTAGCTCTTTCTGTTGCCGAGGAACTGTGGCACTGTTGGAACTGGAGATTGCAAGCAACACAGCGATCCGGCTGCTCTGGCACGCAGTGCTCTGCAAAGGCGCAGCAAGAAGGGACAAGAAATTCTCTCCTACCTCTTTCTGTTTGGTCGCATTACAGTGCTGCTTCAGATGGCCGTGTTCGGGCAGACGCTTCAACGAGCCGCGCATTCCAGCCTCTCCGAGCCTGTTAGCACAGAGAAGGTGACCCTGTGGATTTCGACTTTCCCGGGGACACAGAGCTCTGTCTTAAGAGGCATGCAGTGCTCTGCCAAAACAAACAAGGTTTCGCTAAGAAATTCCCTCGTAGCTCTTTCCCTTTTGGAGGAAAAGGGAGAGCTTTGTTTCTAAGCTTTGCAAGCGGTCCCGCGCTCTGCCGAAAAGGGAACGAACTGCTAGAGCACAGCGAGAGAAAACAGCGTAAGCAATTCCTTCCTAGCTCTTTCTGTTGCCGAGGAACTGTGGCACTGTTGGAACTGGAGATTGCAAGCAACACAGCGATCCGGCTGCTCTGGCACGCAGTGCTCTGCAAAGGCGCAGCAAGAAGGGACAAGAAATTCTCTCCTAACTCTTTCTGTTTGGTCGCATTACAGTGCTGCTTCAGATGGCCGTGTTCGGGCAGACGCTTCAACGAGCCGCGCATTCGAGCCTCTCCGAGCCTGTTAGCACAGAGAAGGTGACCCTGTGGATTTCGACTTTCCCGGGGATACAGAGCTCTGTCTTAAGAGGCATGCAGTGCTCTGCCAAAACAAACAAGGTTTCGCTAAGAAATTCCCTCGTAGCTCTTTCCCTTTTGGAGGAAAAGGGAGAGGTTTGTTTCTAAGCTTTGCAAGCGGTCCCGCGCTCTGCCGAAAAGGGAACGAACTGCGAGAGCACAGCGAGAGAAAACAGCGTAAGCAATTCCTTCCTAGCTCTTTCTGTTGCCGAGGAACTGTGGCACTGTTGGAACTGGAGATTGCAAGCAACACAGCGATCCGGCTGCTCTGGCACGCAGTGCTCTGCAA
Organism: Rhynochetos jubatus; assembly: GCA_027574665.1. Taxonomy (NCBI): domain Eukaryota; kingdom Metazoa; phylum Chordata; class Aves; order Eurypygiformes; family Rhynochetidae; genus Rhynochetos; species Rhynochetos jubatus. The sequence goes on along the minus strand of CM050672.1, from coordinate 410,852 downwards.
AGGCGCAGCAAGAAGGGACAAGAAATTCTCTCCTACCTCTTTCTGTTTGGTCGCATTAGAGTGCTGCTTCAGATGTCCGTGTTCGGGCAGACGCTTCAACGAGCCGCGCATTCCAGCCTCTCCGAGCCTGTTAGCACAGAGAAGGTGACCCTGTGGATTTCGACTTTCCCGGGGATACAGAGCTCTGTCTTAAGAGGCATGCAGTGCTCTGCCAAAACAAACAAGGTTTCGCTAAGAAATTCCCTCGTAGCTCTTTCCCTTTTGGAGGAAAAGGGAGAGGTTTGTTTCTAAGCTTTGCAAGCGGTCCCGCGCTCTGCCGAAAAGGGAACGAACTGCGAGAGCACAGCGAGAGAAAACAGCGTAAGCAATTCCTTCCTAGCTCTTTCTGTTGCCGAGGAACTGTGGCACTGTTGGAACTGGAGATTGCAAGCAACACAGCGATCCGGCTGCTCTGGCACGCAGTGCTCTGCAAAGGCGCAGCAAGAAGGGACAAGAAATTCTCTCCTAACTCTTTCTGTTTGGTCGCATTACAGTGCTGCTTCAGATGGCCGTGTTCGGGCAGACGCTTCAACGAGCCGCGCATTCGAGCCTCTCCGAGCCTGTTAGCACAGAGAAGGTGACCCTGTGGATTTCGACTTTCCCGGGGATACAGAGCTCTGTCTTAAGAGGCATGCAGTGCTCTGCCAAAACAAACAAGGTTTCGCTAAGAAATTCCCTCGTAGCTCTTTCCCTTTTGGAGGAAAAGGGAGAGGTTTGTTTCTAAGCTTTGCAAGCGGTCCCGCGCTCTGCCGAAAAGGGAACGAACTGCGAGAGCACAGCGAGAGAAAACAGCGTAAGCAATTCCTTCCTAGCTCTTTCTGTTGCCGAGGAACTGTGGCACTGTTGGAACTGGAGATTGCAAGCAACACAGCGATCCGGCTGCTCTGGCACGCAGTGCTCTGCAAAGGCGCAGCAAGAAGGGACAAGAAATTCTCTCCTAACTCTTTCTGTTTGGTCGCATTACAGTGCTGCTTCAGATGTCCGTGTTCGGGCAGACGCTTCAACGAGCCGCGCATTCCAGCCTCTCCGAGCCTGTTAGCACAGAGAAGGTGACCCTGTGGATTTCGACTTTCCCGGGGACACAGAGCTCTGTCTTAAGAGGCATGCAGTGCTCTGCCAAAACAAACAAGGTTTCGCTAAGAAATTCCCTCGTAGCTCTTTCCCTTTTGGAGGAAAAGGGAGAGCTTTGTTTCTAAGCTTTGCAAGCGGTCCCGCGCTCTGCCGAAAAGGGAACGAACTGCTAGAGCACAGCGAGAGAAAACAGCGTAAGCAATTCCTTCCTAGCTCTTTCTGTTGCCGAGGAACTGTGGCACTGTTGGAACTGGAGATTGCAAGCAACACAGCCATCCGGCTGCTCTGGCACGCAGTGCTCTGCAAAGGCGCAGCAAGAAGGGACAAGAAATTCTCTCCTAACTCTTTCTGTTTGGTCGCATTACAGTGCTGCTTCAGATGTCCGTGTTCGGGCAGACGCTTCAACGAGCCGCGCATTCCAGCCTCTCCGAGCCTGTTAGCACAGAGAAGGTGACCCTGTGGATTTCGACTTTCCCGGGGATACAGAGCTCTGTCTTAAGAGGCATGCAGTGCTCTGCCAAAACAAACAAGGTTTCGCTAAGAAATTCCCTCGTAGCTCTTTCCCTTTTGGAGGAAAAGGGAGAGCTTTGTTTCTAAGCTTTGCAAGCGGTCCCACGCTCTGCCGAAAAGGGAACGAACTGCGAGAGCACAGCGAGAGAAAACAGCGTAAGCAATTCCTTCCTAGCTCTTTCTGTTGCCGAGGAACTGTGGCACTGTTGGAACTGGAGATTGCAAGCAACACAGCGATCCGGCTGCTCTGGCACGCAGTGCTCTGCAAAGGCGCAGCAAGAAGGGACAAGAAATTCTCTCCTACCTCTTTCTGTTTGGTCGCATTACAGTGCTGCTTCAGATGGCCGTGTTCGGGCAGACGCTTCAACGAGCCGCGCATTCCAGCCTCTCCGAGCCTGTTAGCACAGAGAAGGTGACCCTGTGGATTTCGACTTTCCCGGGGATCCAGAGCTCTGTCTTAAGAGGCATGCAGTGCTCTGCCAAAACAAACAAGGTTTCGCTAAGAAATTCCCTCGTAGCTCTTTCCCTTTTGGAGGAAAAGGGAGAGGTTTGTTTCTAAGCTTTGCAAGCGGTCCCGCGCTCTGCCGAAAAGGGAACGAACTGCGAGAGCACAGCGAGAGAAAACAGCGTAAGCAATTCCTTCCTAGCTCTTTCTGTTGCCGAGGAACTGTGGCACTGTTGGAACTGGAGATTGCAAGCAACACAGCGATCCGGCTGCTCTGGCACGCAGTGCTCTGCAAAGGCGCAGCAAGAAGGGACAAGAAATTCTCTCCTAACTCTTTCTGTTTGGTCGCATTACAGTGCTGCTTCAGATGTCCGTGTTCGGGCAGACGCTTCAACGAGCCGCGCATTCCAGCCTCTCCGAGCCTGTTAGCACAGAGAAGGTGACCCTGTGGATTTCGACTTTCCCGGGGATACAGAGCTCTGTCTTAAGAGGCATGCAGTGCTCTGCCAAAACAAACAAGGTTTCGCTAAGAAATTCTCTCGTAGCTCTTTCCCTTTTGGAGGAAAAGGGAGAGGTTTGTTTCTAAGCTTTGCAAGCGGTCCCGCGCTCTGCCGAAAAGGGAACGAACTGCGAGAGCACAGCGAGAGAAAACAGCGTAAGCAATTCCTTCCTAGCTCTTTCTGTTGCCGAGGAACTGTGGCACTGTTGGAACTGGAGATTGCAAGCAACACAGCGACCCGGCTGCTCTGGCACGCAGTGCTCTGCAAAGGCGCAGCAAGAAGGGACAAGAAATTCTCTCCTACCTCTTTCTGTTTGGTCGCATTACAGTGCTGCTTCAGATGTCCGTGTTCGGGCAGACGCTTCAACGAGCCGCGCATTCCAGCCTCTCCGAGCCTGTTAGCACAGAGAAGGTGACCCTGTGGATTTCGACTTTCCCGGGGATACAGAGCTCTGTCTTAAGAGGCATGCAGTGCTCTGCCAAAACAAACAAGGTTTCGCTAAGAAATTCCCTCGTAGCTCTTTCCCTTTTGGAGGAAAAGGGAGAGGTTTGTTTCTAAGCTTTGCAAGCGGTCCCGCGCTCTGCCGAAAAGGGAACGAACTGCGAGAGCACAGCGAGAGAAAACAGCGTAAGCAATTCCTTCCTAGCTCTTTCTGTTGCCGAGGAACTGTGGCACTGTTGGAACTGGAGATTGCAAGCAACACAGCGATCCGGCTGCTCTGGCACGCAGTGCTCTGCAAAGGCGCAGCAAGAAGGGACAAGAAATTCTCTCCTAACTCTTTCTGTTTGGTCGCATTACAGTGCTGCTTCAGATGTCCGTGTTCGGGCAGACGCTTCAACGAGCCGCGCATTCCAGCCTCTCCGAGCCTGTTAGCACAGAGAAGGTGACCCTGTGGATTTCGACTTTCCCGGGGATACAGAGCTCTGTCTTAAGAGGCATGCAGTGCTCTGCCAAAACAAACAAGGTTTCGCTAAGAAATTCCCTCGTAGCTCTTTCCCTTTTGGAGGAAAAGGGAGAGGTTTGTTTCTAAGCTTTGCAAGCGGTCCCGCGCTCTGCCGAAAAGGGAACGAACTGCGAGAGCACAGCGAGAGAAAACAGCGTAAGCAATTCCTTCCTAGCTCTTTCTGTTGCCGAGGAACTGTGGCACTGTTGGAACTGGAGATTGCAAGCAACACAGCGATCCGGCTGCTCTGGCACGCAGTGCTCTGCAAAGGCGCAGCAAGAAGGGACAAGAAATTCTCTCCTACCTCTTTCTGTTTGGTCGCATTACAGTGCTGCTTCAGATGGCCGTGTTCGGGCAGACGCTTCAACGAGCCGCGCATTCCAGCCTCTCCGAGCCTGTTAGCACAGAGAAGGTGACCCTGTGGATTTCGACTTTCCCGGGGATACAGAGCTCTGTCTTAAGAGGCATGCAGTGCTCTGCCAAAACAAACAAGGTTTCGCTAAGAAATTCCCTCGTAGCTCTTTCCCTTTTGGAGGAAAAGGGAGAGCTTTGTTTCTAAGCTTTGCAAGCGGTCCCGCGCTCTGCCGAAAAGGGAACGAACTGCTAGAGCACAGCGAGAGAAAACAGCGTAAGCAATTCCTTCCTAGCTCTTTCTGTTGCCGAGGAACTGTGGCACTGTTGGAACTGGAGATTGCAAGCAACACAGCGATCCGGCTGCTCTGGCACGCAGTGCTCTGCAAAGGCGCAGCAAGAAGGGACAAGAAATTCTCTCCTAACTCTTTCTGTTTGGTCGCATTACAGTGCTGCTTCAGATGTCCGTGTTCGGGCAGACGCTTCAACGAGCCGCGCATTCCAGCCTCTCCGAGCCTGTTAGCACAGAGAAGGTGACCCTGTGGATTTCGACTTTCCCGGGGATACAGAGCTCTGTCTTAAGAGGCATGCAGTGCTCTGCCAAAACAAACAAGGTTTCGCTAAGAAATTCCCTCGTAGCTCTTTCCCTTTTGGAGGAAAAGGGAGAGGTTTGTTTCTAAGCTTTGCAAGCGGTCCCGCGCTCTGCCGAAAAGGGAACGAACTGCGAGAGCACAGCGAGAGAAAACAGCGTAAGCAATTCCTTCCTAGCTCTTTCTGTTGCCGAGGAACTGTGGCACTGTTGGAACTGGAGATTGCAAGCAACACAGCGATCCGGCTGCTCTGGCACGCAGTGCTCTGCAAAGGCGCAGCAAGAAGGGACAAGAAATTCTCTCCTAACTCTTTCTGTTTGGTCGCATTACAGTGCTGCTTCAGATGGCCGTGTTCGGGCAGACGCTTCAACGAGCCGCGCATTCGAGCCTCTCCGAGCCTGTTAGCACAGAGAAGGTGACCCTGTGGATTTCGACTTTCCCGGGGATCCAGAGCTCTGTCTTAAGAGGCATGCAGTGCTCTGCCAAAACAAACAAGGTTTCGCTAAGAAATTCCCTCGTAGCTCTTTCCCTTTTGGAGGAAAAGGGAGAGGTTTGTTTCTAAGCTTTGCAAGCGGTCCCGCGCTCTGCCGAAAAGGGAACGAACTGCGAGAGCACAGCGAGAGAAAACAGCGTAAGCAATTCCTTCCTAGCTCTTTCTGTTGCCGAGGAACTGTGGCACTGTTGGAACTGGAGATTGCAAGCAACACAGCGATCCGGCTGCTCTGGCACGCAGTGCTCTGCAAAGGCGCAGCAAGAAGGGACAAGAAATTCTCTCCTAACTCTTTCTGTTTGGTCGCATTAGAGTGCTGCTTCAGATGGCCGTGTTCGGGCAGACGCTTCAACGAGCCGCGCATTCCAGCCTCTCCGAGCCTGTTAGCACAGAGAAGGTGACCCTGTGGATTTCGACTTTCCCGGGGATACAGAGCTCTGTCTTAAGAGGCATGCAGTGCTCTGCCAAAACAAACAAGGTTTCCCTAAGAAATTCCCTCGTAGCTCTTTCCCTTTTGGAGGAAAAGGGAGAGGTTTGTTTCTAAGCTTTGCAAGCGGTCCCGCGCTCTGCCGAAAAGGGAACGAACTGCGAGAGCACAGCGAGAGAAAACAGCGTAAGCAATTCCTTCCTAGCTCTTTCTGTTGCCGAGGAACTGTGGCACTGTTGGAACTGGAGATTGCAAGCAACACAGCGACCCGGCTGCTCTGGCACGCAGTGCTCTGCAAAGGCGCAGCAAGAAGGGACAAGAAATTCTCTCCTACCTCTTTCTGTTTGGTCGCATTACAGTGCTGCTTCAGATGTCCGTGTTCGGGCAGACGCTTCAACGAGCCGCGCATTCCAGCCTCTCCGAGCCTGTTAGCACAGAGAAGGTGACCCTGTGGATTTCGACTTTCCCGGGGATACAGAGCTCTGTCTTAAGAGGCATGCAGTGCTCTGCCAAAACAAACAAGGTTTCGCTAAGAAATTCCCTCGTAGCTCTTTCCCTTTTGGAGGAAAAGGGAGAGGTTTGTTTCTAAGCTTTGCAAGCGGTCCCGCGCTCTGCCGAAAAGGGAACGAACTGCGAGAGCACAGCGAGAGAAAACAGCGTAAGCAATTCCTTCCTAGCTCTTTCTGTTGCCGAGGAACTGTGGCACTGTTGGAACTGGAGATTGCAAGCAACACAGCGATCTGGCTGCTCTGGCACGCAGTGCTCTGCAAAGGCGCAGCAAGAAGGGACAAGAAATTCTCTCCTAACTCTTTCTGTTTGGTCGCATTACAGTGCTGCTTCAGATGTCCGTGTTCGGGCAGACGCTTCAACGAGCCGCGCATTCCAGCCTCTCCGAGCCTGTTAGCACAGAGAAGGTGACCCTGTGGATTTCGACTTTCCCGGGGATACAGAGCTCTGTCTTAAGAGGCATGCAGTGCTCTGCCAAAACAAACAAGGTTTCGCTAAGAAATTCCCTCGTAGCTCTTTCCCTTTTGGAGGAAAAGGGAGAGGTTTGTTTCTAAGCTTTGCAAGCGGTCCCGCGCTCTGCCGAAAAGGGAACGAACTGCGAGAGCACAGCGAGAGAAAACAGCGTAAGCAATTCCTTCCTAGCTCTTTCTGTTGCCGAGGAACTGTGGCACTGTTGGAACTGGAGATTGCAAGCAACACAGCGATCCGGCTGCTCTGGCACGCAGTGCTCTGCAAAGGCGCAGCAAGAAGGGACAAGAAATTCTCTCCTAACTCTTTCTGTTTGGTCGCATTACAGTGCTGCTTCAGATGTCCGTGTTCGGGCAGACGCTTCAACGAGCCGCGCATTCCAGCCTCTCCGAGCCTGTTAGCACAGAGAAGGTGACCCTGTGGATTTCGACTTTCCCGGGGATACAGAGCTCTGTCTTAAGAGGCATGCAGTGCTCTGCCAAAACAAACAAGGTTTCGCTAAGAAATTCCCTCGTAGCTCTTTCCCTTTTGGAGGAAAAGGGAGAGGTTTGTTTCTAAGCTTTGCAAGCGGTCCCGCGCTCTGCCGAAAAGGGAACGAACTGCGAGAGCACAGCGAGAGAAAACAGCGTAAGCAATTCCTTCCTAGCTCTTTCTGTTGCCGAGGAACTGTGGCACTGTTGGAACTGGAGATTGCAAGCAACACAGCGATCCGGCTGCTCTGGCACGCAGTGCTCTGCAAAGGCGCAGCAAGAAGGGACAAGAAATTCTCTCCTAACTCTTTCTGTTTGGTCGCATTACAGTGCTGCTTCAGATGTCCGTGTTCGGGCAGACGCTTCAACGAGCCGCGCATTCCAGCCTCTCCGAGCCTGTTAGCACAGAGAAGGTGACCCTGTGGATTTCGACTTTCCCGGGGATACAGAGCTCTGTCTTAAGAGGCATGCAGTGCTCTGCCAAAACAAACAAGGTTTCGCTAAGAAATTCCCTCGTAGCTCTTTCCCTTTTGGAGGAAAAGGGAGAGGTTTGTTTCTAAGCTTTGCAAGCGGTCCCGCGCTCTGCCGAAAAGGGAACGAACTGCGAGAGCACAGCGAGAGAAAACAGCGTAAGCAATTCCTTCCTAGCTCTTTCTGTTGCCGAGGAACTGTGGCACTGTTGGAACTGGAGATTGCAAGCAACACAGCGATCCGGCTGCTCTGGCACGCAGTGCTCTGCAAAGGCGCAGCAAGAAGGGACAAGAAATTCTCTCCTACCTCTTTCTGTTTGGTCGCATTACAGTGCTGCTTCAGATGGCCGTGTTCGGGCAGACGCTTCAACGAGCCGCGCATTCCAGCCTCTCCGAGCCTGTTAGCACAGAGAAGGTGACCCTGTGGATTTCGACTTTCCCGGGGATACAGAGCTCTGTCTTAAGAGGCATGCAGTGCTCTGCCAAAACAAACAAGGTTTCGCTAAGAAATTCCCTCGTAGCTCTTTCCCTTTTGGAGGAAAAGGGAGAGCTTTGTTTCTAAGCTTTGCAAGCGGTCCCGCGCTCTGCCGAAAAGGGAACGAACTGCGAGAGCACAGCGAGAGAAAACAGCGTAAGCAATTCCTTCCTAGCTCTTTCTGTTGCCGAGGAACTGTGGCACTGTTGGAACTGGAGATTGCAAGCAACACAGCGATCCGGCTGCTCTGGCACGCAGTGCTCTGCAAAGGCGCAGCAAGAAGGGACAAGAAATTCTCTCCTAACTCTTTCTGTTTGGTCGCATTACAGTGCTGCTTCAGATGTCCGTGTTCGGGCAGACGCTTCAACGAGCCGCGCATTCCAGCCTCTCCGAGCCTGTTAGCACAGAGAAGGTGACCCTGTGGATTTCGACTTTCCCGGGGATACAGAGCTCTGTCTTAAGAGGCATGCAGTGCTCTGCCAAAACAAACAAGGTTTCGCTAAGAAATTCCCTCGTAGCTCTTTCCCTTTTGGAGGAAAAGGGAGAGGTTTGTTTCTAAGCTTTGCAAGCGGTCCCGCGCTCTGCCGAAAAGGGAACGAACTGCGAGAGCACAGCGAGAGAAAACAGCGTAAGCAATTCCTTCCTAGCTCTTTCTGTTGCCGAGGAACTGTGGCACTGTTGGAACTGGAGATTGCAAGCAACACAGCGATCCGGCTGCTCTGGCACGCAGTGCTCTGCAAAGGCGCAGCAAGAAGGGACAAGAAATTCTCTCCTAACTCTTTCTGTTTGGTCGCATTACAGTGCTGCTTTAGATGTCCGTGTTCGGGCAGACGCTTCAACGAGCCGCGCATTCGAGCCTCTCCGAGCCTGTTAGCACAGAGAAGGTGACCCTGTGGATTTCGACTTTCCCGGGGATACAGAGCTCTGTCTTAAGAGGCATGCAGTGCTCTGCCAAAACAAACAAGGTTTCGCTAAGAAATTCCCTCGTAGCTCTTTCCCTTTTGGAGGAAAAGGGAGAGCTTTGTTTCTAAGCTTTGCAAGCGGTCCCGCGCTCTGCCGAAAAGGGAACGAACTGCGAGAGCACAGCGAGAGAAAACAGCGTAAGCAATTCCTTCCTAGCTCTTTCTGTTGCCGAGGAACTGTGGCACTGTTGGAACTGGAGATTGCAAGCAACACAGCGATCCGGCTGCTCTGGCACGCAGTGCTCTGCAAAGGCGCAGCAAGAAGGGACAAGAAATTCTCTCCTAACTCTTTCTGTTTGGTCGCATTACAGTGCTGCTTCAGATGTCCGTGTTCGGGCAGACGCTTCAACGAGCCGCGCATTCGAGCCTCTCCGAGCCTGTTAGCACAGAGAAGGTGACCCTGTGGATTTCGACTTTCCCGGGGATACAGAGCTCTGTCTTAAGAGGCATGCAGTGCTCTGCCAAAACAAACAAGGTTTCGCTAAGAAATTCCCTCGTAGCTCTTTCCCTTTTGGAGGAAAAGGGAGAGCTTTGTTTCTAAGCTTTGCAAGCGGTCCCGCGCTCTGCCGAAAAGGGAACGAACTGCGAGAGCACAGCGAGAGAAAACAGCGTAAGCAATTCCTTCCTAGCTCTTTCTGTTGCCGAGGAACTGTGGCACTGTTGGAACTGGAGATTGCAAGCAACACAGCGATCCGGCTGCTCTGGCACGCAGTGCTCTGCAAAGGCGCAGCAAGAAGGGACAAGAAATTCTCTCCTAACTCTTTCTGTTTGGTCGCATTACAGTGCTGCTTCAGATGTCCGTGTTCGGGCAGACGCTTCAACGAGCCGCGCATTCGAGCCTCTCCGAGCCTGTTAGCACAGAGAAGGTGACCCTGTGGATTTCGACTTTCCCGGGGATCCAGAGCTCTGTCTTAAGAGGCATGCAGTGCTCTGCCAAAACAAACAAGGTTTCGCTAAGAAATTCCCTCGTAGCTCTTTCCCTTTTGGAGGAAAAGGGAGAGGTTTGTTTCTAAGCTTTGCAAGCGGTCCCGCGCTCTGCCGAAAAGGGAACGAACTGCGAGAGCACAGCGAGAGAAAACAGCGTAAGCAATTCCTTCCTAGCTCTTTCTGTTGCCGAGGAACTGTGGCACTGTTGGAACTGGAGATTGCAAGCAACACAGCGATCCGGCTGCTCTGGCACGCAGTGCTCTGCAAAGGCGCAGCAAGAAGGGACAAGAAATTCTCTCCTAACTCTTTCTGTTTGGTCGCATTACAGTGCTGCTTCAGATGTCCGTGTTCGGGCAGACGCTTCAACGAGCCGCGCATTCCAGCCTCTCCGAGCCTGTTAGCACAGAGAAGGTGACCCTGTGGATTTCGACTTTCCCGGGGATACAGAGCTCTGTCTTAAGAGGCATGCAGTGCTCTGCCAAAACAAACAAGGTTTCACTAAGAAATTCCCTCGTAGCTCTTTCCCTTTTGGAGGAAAAGGGAGAGGTTTGTTTCTAAGCTTTGCAAGCGGTCCCGCGCTCTGCCGAAAAGGGAACGAACTGCTAGAGCACAGCGAGAGAAAACAGCGTAAGCAATTCCTTCCTAGCTCTTTCTGTTGCCGAGGAACTGTGGCACTGTTGGAACTGGAGATTGCAAGCAACACAGCGATCCGGCTGCTCTGGCACGCAGTGCTCTGCAAAGGCGCAGCAAGAAGGGACAAGAAATTCTCTCCTACCTCTTTCTGTTTGGTCGCATTACAGTGCTGCTTCAGATGTCCGTGTTCGGGCAGACGCTTCAACGAGCCGCGCATTCCAGCCTCTCCGAGCCTGTTAGCACAGAGAAGGTGACCCTGTGGATTTCGACTTTCCCGGGGATACAGAGCTCTGTCTTAAGAGGCATGCAGTGCTCTGCCAAAACAAACAAGGTTTCGCTAAGAAATTCCCTCGTAGCTCTTTCCCTTTTGGAGGAAAAGGGAGAGCTTTGTTTCTAAGCTTTGCAAGCGGTCCCGCGCTCTGCCGAAAAGGGAACGAACTGCGAGAGCACAGCGAGAGAAAACAGCGTAAGCAATTCCTTCCTAGCTCTTTCTGTTGCCGAGGAACTGTGGCACTGTTGGAACTGGAGATTGCAAGCAACACAGCGATCCGGCTGCTCTGGCACGCAGTGCTCTGCAAAGGCGCAGCAAGAAGGGACAAGAAATTCTCTCCTAACTCTTTCTGTTTGGTCGCATTACAGTGCTGCTTCAGATGTCCGTGTTCGGGCAGACGCTTCAACGAGCCGCGCATTCGAGCCTCTCCGAGCCTGTTAGCACAGAGAAGGTGACCCTGTGGATTTCGACTTTCCCGGGGATCCAGAGCTCTGTCTTAAGAGGCATGCAGTGCTCTGCCAAAACAAACAAGGTTTCGCTAAGAAATTCCCTCGTAGCTCTTTCCCTTTTGGAGGAAAAGGGAGAGGTTTGTTTCTAAGCTTTGCAAGCGGTCCCGCGCTCTGCCGAAAAGGGAACGAACTGCGAGAGCACAGCGAGAGAAAACAGCGTAAGCAATTCCTTCCTAGCTCTTTCTGTTGCCGAGGAACTGTGGCACTGTTGGAACTGGAGATTGCAAGCAACACAGCGATCCGGCTGCTCTGGCACGCAGTGCTCTGCAAAGGCGCAGCAAGAAGGGACAAGAAATTCTCTCCTAACTCTTTCTGTTTGGTCGCATTACAGTGCTGCTTCAGATGTCCGTGTTCGGGCAGACGCTTCAACGAGCCGCGCATTCGAGCCTCTCCGAGCCTGTTAGCACAGAGAAGGTGACCCTGTGGATTTCGACTTTCCCGGGGATACAGAGCTCTGTCTTAAGAGGCATGCAGTGCTCTGCCAAAACAAACAAGGTTTCGCTAAGAAATTCCCTCGTAGCTCTTTCCCTTTTGGAGGAAAAGGGAGAGGTTTGTTTCTAAGCTTTGCAAGCGGTCCCGCGCTCTGCCGAAAAGGGAACGAACTGCGAGAGCACAGCGAGAGAAAACAGTGTAAGCAATTCCTTCCTAGCTCTTTCTGTTGCCGAGGAACTGTGGCACTGTTGGAACTGGAGATTGCAAGCAACACAGCGATCCGGCTGCTCTGGCACGCAGTGCTCTGCAAAGGCGCAGCAAGAAGGGACAAGAAATTCTCTCCTACCTCTTTCTGTTTGGTGGCATTACAGTGCTGCTTTAGATGTCCGTGTTCGGGCAGACGCTTCAACGAGCCGCGCATTCCAGCCTCTCCGAGCCTGTTAGCACAGAGAAGGTGACCCTGTGGATTTCGACTTTCCCGGGGATACAGAGCTCTGTCTTAAGAGGCATGCAGTGCTCTGCCAAAACAAACAAGGTTTCGCTAAGAAATTCCCTCGTAGCTCTTTCCCTTTTGGAGGAAAAGGGAGAGCTTTGTTTCTAAGCTTTGCAAGCGGTCCCGCGCTCTGCCGAAAAGGGAACGAACTGCGAGAGCACAGCGAGAGAAAACAGCGTAAGCAATTCCTTCCTAGCTCTTTCTGTTGCCGAGGAACTGTGGCACTGTTGGAACTGGAGATTGCAAGCAACACAGCGATCCGGCTGCTCTGGCACGCAGTGCTCTGCAAGGGCGCAGCAAGAAGGGACAAGAAATTCTCTCCTAACTCTTTCTGTTTGGTCGCATTACAGTGCTGCTTCAGATGTCCGTGTTCGGGCAGACGCTTCAACGAGCCGCGCATTCGAGCCTCTCCGAGCCTGTTAGCACAGAGAAGGTGACCCTGTGGATTTCGACTTTCCCGGGGATACAGAGCTCTGTCTTAAGAGGCATGCAGTGCTCTGCCAAAACAAACAAGGTTTCGCTAAGAAATTCCCTCGTAGCTCTTTCCCTTTTGGAGGAAAAGGGAGAGCTTTGTTTCTAAGCTTTGCAAGCGGTCCCGCGCTCTGCCGAAAAGGGAACGAACTGCGAGAGCACAGCGAGAGAAAACAGCGTAAGCAATTCCTTCCTAGCTCTTTCTGTTGCCGAGGAACTGTGGCACTGTTGGAACTGGAGATTGCAAGCAACACAGCGATCCGGCTGCTCTGGCACGCAGTGCTCTGCAAAGGCGCAGCAAGAAGGGACAAGAAATTCTCTCCTAACTCTTTCTGTTTGGTCGCATTACAGTGCTGCTTCAGATGTCCGTGTTCGGGCAGACGCTTCAACGAGCCGCGCATTCGAGCCTCTCCGAGCCTGTTAGCACAGAGAAGGTGACCCTGTGGATTTCGACTTTCCCGGGGATACAGAGCTCTGTCTTAAGAGGCATGCAGTGCTCTGCCAAAACAAACAAGGTTTCCCTAAGAAATTCCCTTGTAGCTCTTTCCCTTTTGGAGGAAAAGGGAGAGGTTTGTTTCTAAGCTTTGCAAGCGGTCCCGCGCTCTGCCGAAAAGGGAACGAACTGCTAGAGCACAGCGAGAGAAAACAGCGTAAGCAATTCCTTCCTAGCTCTTTCTGTTGCCGAGGAACTGTGGCACTGTTGGAACTGGAGATTGCAAGCAACACAGCGACCCGGCTGCTCTGGCACGCAGTGCTCTGCAAAGGCGCAGCAAGAAGGGACAAGAAATTCTCTCCTACCTCTTTCTGTTTGGTCGCATTAGAGTGCTGCTTCAGATGTCCGTGTTCGGGCAGACGCTTCAACGAGCCGCGCATTCCAGCCTCTCCGAGCCTGTTAGCACAGAGAAGGTGACCCTGTGGATTTCGACTTTCCCGGGGATCCAGAGCTCTGTCTTAAGAGGCATGCAGTGCTCTGCCAAAACAAACAAGGTTTCGCTAAGAAATTCCCTCGTAGCTCTTTCCCTTTTGGAGGAAAAGGGAGAGCTTTGTTTCTAAGCTTTGCAAGCGGTCCCGCGCTCTGCCGAAAAGGGAACGAACTGCTAGAGCACAGCGAGAGAAAACAGCGTAAGCAATTCCTTCCTAGCTCTTTCTGTTGCCGAGGAACTGTGGCACTGTTGGAACTGGAGATTGCAAGCAACACAGCGATCCGGCTGCTCTGGCACGCAGTGCTCTGCAAAGGCGCAGCAAGAAGGGACAAGAAATTCTCTCCTAACTCTTTCTGTTTGGTCGCATTAGAGTGCTGCTTCAGATGGCCGTGTTCGGGCAGACGCTTCAACGAGCCGCGCATTCGAGCCTCTCCGAGCCTGTTAGCACAGAGAAGGTGACCCTGTGGATTTCGACTTTCCCGGGGATCCAGAGCTCTGTCTTAAGAGGCATGCAGTGCTCTGCCAAAACAAACAAGGTTTCGCTAAGAAATTCCCTCGTAGCTCTTTCCCTTTTGGAGGAAAAGGGAGAGGTTTGTTTCTAAGCTTTGCAAGCGGTCCCGCGCTCTGCCGAAAAGGGAACGAACTGCTAGAGCACAGCGAGAGAAAACAGCGTAAGCAATTCCTTCCTAGCTCTTTCTGTTGCCGAGGAACTGTGGCACTGTTGGAACTGGAGATTGCAAGCAACACAGCGGTCCGGCTGCTCTGGCACGCAGTGCTCTGCAAAGGCGCAGCAAGAAGGGACAAGAAATTCTCTCCTAACTCTTTCTGTTTGGTCGCATTACAGTGCTGCTTCAGATGTCCGTGTTCGGGCAGACGCTTCAACGAGCCGCGCATTCGAGCCTCTCCGAGCCTGCTAGCACAGAGAAGGTGACCCTGTGGATTTCGACTTTCCCGGGGATACAGAGCTCTGTCTTAAGAGGCATGCAGTGCTCTGCCAAAACAAACAAGGTTTCCCTAAGAAATTCCCTCGTAGCTCTTTCCCTTTTGGAGGAAAAGGGAGAGCTTTGTTTCTAAGCTTTGCAAGCGGTCCCGCGCTCTGCCGAAAAGGGAACGAACTGCTAGAGCACAGCGAGAGAAAACAGCGCAAGCAATTCCTTCCTAGCTCTTTCTGTTGCCGAGGAACTGTGGCACTGTTGGAACTGGAGATTGCAAGCAACACAGCGATCCGGCTGCTCTGGCACTCAGTGCTCTGCAAAGGCGCAGCAAGAAGGGACAAGAAATTCTCTCCTAACTCTTTCTGTTTGGTCGCATTACAGTGCTGCTTCAGATGTCCGTGTTCGGGCAGACGCTTCAACGAGCCGCGCATTCGAGCCTCTCCGAGCCTGTTAGCAGAGAGAAGGTGACCCTGTGGATTTCGACTTTCTCGGGGATACAGAGCTCTGTCTTAAGAGGCATGCAGTGCTCTGCCAAAACAAACAAGGTTTCCCTAAGAAATTCCCTCGTAGCTCTTTCCCTTTTGGAGGAAAAGGGAGAGCTTTGTTTCTAAGCTTTGCAAGCGGTCCCGCGCTCTGCCGAAAAGGGAACGAACTGCTAGAGCACAGCGAGAGAAAACAGCGCAAGCAATTCCTTCCTAGCTCTTTCTGTTGCCGAGGAACTGTGGCACTGTTGGAACTGGAGATTGCAAGCAACACAGCGATCCGGCTGCTCTGGCACGCAGTGCTCTGCAAAGGCGCAGCAAGAAGGGACAAGAAATTCTCTCCTAACTCTTTCTGTTTGGTCGCATTACAGTGCTGCTTCAGATGTCCGTGTTCGGGCAGACGCTTCAACGAGCCGCGCATTCCAGCCTCTCCGAGCCTGTTAGCACAGAGAAGGTGACCCTGTGGATTTCGACTTTCCCGGGGATACAGAGCTCTGTCTTAAGAGGCATGCAGTGCTCTGCCAAAACAAACAAGGTTTCGCTAAGAAATTCCCTCGTAGCTCTTTCCCTTTTGGAGGAAAAGGGAGAGCTTTGTTTCTAAGCTTTGCAAGCGGTCCCGCGTTCTGCCGAAAAGGGAACGAACTGCTAGAGCACAGCGAGAGAAAACAGCGTAAGCAATTCCTTCCTAGCTCTTTCTGTTGCCGAGGAACTGTGGCACTGTTGGAACTGGAGATTGCAAGCAACACAGCGATCCGGCTGCTCTGGCACGCAGTGCTCTGCAAAGGCGCAGCAAGGAGGGACAAGAAATTCTCTCCTAACTCTTTCTGTTTGGTCGCATTAGAGTGCTGCTTCAGATGTCCGTGTTCGGGCAGACGCTTCAACGAGCCGCGCATTCCAGCCTCTCCGAGCCTGTTAGCACAGAGAAGGTGACCCTGTGGATTTCGACTTTCCCGGGGATACAGAGCTCTGTCTTAAGAGGCATGCAGTGCTCTGCCAAAACAAACAAGGTTTCGCTAAGAAATTCCCTCGTAGCTCTTTCCCTTTTGGAGGAAAAGGGAGAGCTTTGTTTCTAAGCTTTGCAAGCGGTCCCGCGCTCTGCCGAAAAGGGAACGAACTGCTAGAGCACAGTGAGAGAAAACAGCGTAAGTAATTCCTTCCTAGCTCTTTCTGTTGCCGAGGAACTGTGGCACTGTTGGAACTGGAGATTGCAAGCAACACAGCGATCCGGCTGCTCTGGCACGCAGTGCTCTGCAAAGGCGCAGCAAGAAGGGACAAGAAATTCTCTCCTAACTCTTTCTGTTTGGTCGCATTACAGTGCTGCTTCAGATGTCCGTGTTCGGGCAGACGCTTCAACGAGCCGCGCATTCCAGCCTCTCCGAGCCTGTTAGCACAAAGAAGGTGACCCTGTGGATT
Source organism: Rhynochetos jubatus (assembly GCA_027574665.1). Lineage (NCBI taxonomy): Eukaryota > Metazoa > Chordata > Aves > Eurypygiformes > Rhynochetidae > Rhynochetos > Rhynochetos jubatus. Next base: position 394,645 of record CM050672.1, on the reverse strand, counting down.
TCGACTTTCCCGGGGATCCAGAGCTCTGTCTTAAGAGGCATGCAGTGCTCTGCCAAAACAAACAAGGTTTCGCTAAGAAATTCCCTCGTAGCTCTTTCCCTTTTGGAGGAAAAGGGAGAGCTTTGTTTCTAAGCTTTGCAAGCGGTCCCGCGCTCTGCCGAAAAGGGAACGAACTGCTAGAGCACAGCGAGAGAAAACAGCGTAAGCAATTCCTTCCTAGCTCTTTCTGTTGCCGAGGAACTGTGGCACTGTTGGAACTGGAGATTGCAAGCAACACAGCGATCCGGCTGCTCTGGCACGCAGTGCTCTGCAAAGGCGCAGCAAGAAGGGACAAGAAATTCTCTCCTAACTCTTTCTGTTTGGTCGCATTAGAGTGCTGCTTCAGATGGCCGTGTTCGGGCAGACGCTTCAACGAGCCGCGCATTCGAGCCTCTCCGAGCCTGTTAGCACAGAGAAGGTGACCCTGTGGATTTCGACTTTCCCGGGGATACAGAGCTCTGTCTTAAGAGGCATGCAGTGCTCTGCCAAAACAAACAAGGTTTCGCTAAGAAATTCCCTCGTAGCTCTTTCCCTTTTGGAGGAAAAGGGAGAGGTTTGTTTCTAAGCTTTGCAAGCGGTCCCGCGCTCTGCCGAAAAGGGAACGAACTGCTAGAGCACAGTGAGAGAAAACAGCGTAAGCAATTCCTTCCTAGCTCTTTCTGTTGCCGAGGAACTGTGGCACTGTTGGAACTGGAGATTGCAAGCAACACAGCGGTCCGGCTGCTCTGGCACGCAGTGCTCTGCAAAGGCGCAGCAAGAAGGGACAAGAAATTCTCTCCTAACTCTTTCTGTTTGGTCGCATTACAGTGCTGCTTCAGATGTCCGTGTTCGGGCAGACGCTTCAACGAGCCGCGCATTCGAGCCTCTCCGAGCCTGCTAGCACAGAGAAGGTGACCCTGTGGATTTCGACTTTCCCGGGGATACAGAGCTCTGTCTTAAGAGGCATGCAGTGCTCTGCCAAAACAAACAAGGTTTCCCTAAGAAATTCCCTCGTAGCTCTTTCCCTTTTGGAGGAAAAGGGAGAGGTTTGTTTCTAAGCTTTGCAAGCGGTCCCGCGCTCTGCCGAAAAGGGAACGAACTGCGAGAGCACAGCGAGAGAAAACAGCGTAAGCAATTCCTTCCTAGCTCTTTCTGTTGCCGAGGAACTGTGGCACTGTTGGAACTGGAGATTGCAAGCAACACAGCGATCCGGCTGCTCTGGCACTCAGTGCTCTGCAAAGGCGCAGCAAGAAGGGACAAGAAATTCTCTCCTAACTCTTTCTGTTTGGTCGCATTACAGTGCTGCTTCAGATGTCCGTGTTCGGGCAGACGCTTCAACGAGCCGCGCATTCGAGCCTCTCCGAGCCTGTTAGCACAGAGAAGGTGACCCTGTGGATTTCGACTTTCTCGGGGATACAGAGCTCTGTCTTAAGAGGCATGCAGTGCTCTGCCAAAACAAACAAGGTTTCCCTAAGAAATTCCCTCGTAGCTCTTTCCCTTTTGGAGGAAAAGGGAGAGCTTTGTTTCTAAGCTTTGCAAGCGGTCCCGCGCTCTGCCGAAAAGGGAACGAACTGCTAGAGCACAGCGAGAGAAAACAGCGCAAGCAATTCCTTCCTAGCTCTTTCTGTTGCCGAGGAACTGTGGCACTGTTGGAACTGGAGATTGCAAGCAACACAGCGATCCGGCTGCTCTGGCACGCAGTGCTCTGCAAAGGCGCAGCAAGAAGGGACAAGAAATTCTCTCCTAACTCTTTCTGTTTGGTCGCATTACAGTGCTGCTTCAGATGTCCGTGTTCGGGCAGACGCTTCAACGAGCCGCGCATTCCAGCCTCTCCGAGCCTGTTAGCACAGAGAAGGTGACCCTGTGGATTTCGACTTTCCCGGGGATCCAGAGCTCTCTCTTAAGAGGCATGCAGTGCTCTGCCAAAACAAACAAGGTTTCGCTAAGAAATTCCCTCGTAGCTCTTTCCCTTTTGGAGGAAAAGGGAGAGCTTTGTTTCTAAGCTTTGCAAGCGGTCCCGCGCTCTGCCGAAAAGGGAACGAACTGCTAGAGCACAGTGAGAGAAAACAGCGTAAGTAATTCCTTCCTAGCTCTTTCTGTTGCCGAGGAACTGTGGCACTGTTGGAACTGGAGATTGCAAGCAACACAGCGATCCGGCTGCTCTGGCACGCAGTGCTCTGCAAAGGCGCAGCAAGAAGGGACAAGAAATTCTCTCCTAACTCTTTCTGTTTGGTGGCATTACAGTGCTGCTTCAGATGTCCGTGTTCGGGCAGACGCTTCAACGAGCCGCGCATTCCAGCCTCTCCGAGCCTGTTAGCACAGAGAAGGTGACCCTGTGGATTTCGACTTTCCCGGGGATCCAGAGCTCTGTCTTAAGAGGCATGCAGTGCTCTGCCAAAACAAACAAGGTTTCGCTAAGAAATTCCCTCGTAGCTCTTTCCCTTTTGGAGGAAAAGGGAGAGCTTTGTTTCTAAGCTTTGCAAGCGGTCCCGCGCTCTGCCGAAAAGGGAACGAACTGCTAGAGCACAGCGAGAGAAAACAGCGTAAGCAATTCCTTCCTAGCTCTTTCTGTTGCCGAGGAACTGTGGCACTGTTGGAACTGGAGATTGCAAGCAACACAGCGATCCGGCTGCTCTGGCACGCAGTGCTCTGCAAAGGCGCAGCAAGAAGGGACAAGAAATTCTCTCCTAACTCTTTCTGTTTGGTCGCATTAGAGTGCTGCTTCAGATGGCCGTGTTCGGGCAGACGCTTCAACGAGCCGCGCATTCGAGCCTCTCCGAGCCTGTTAGCACAGAGAAGGTGACCCTGTGGATTTCGACTTTCCCGGGGATACAGAGCTCTGTCTTAAGAGGCATGCAGTGCTCTGCCAAAACAAACAAGGTTTCGCTAAGAAATTCCCTCGTAGCTCTTTCCCTTTTGGAGGAAAAGGGAGAGGTTTGTTTCTAAGCTTTGCAAGCGGTCCCGCGCTCTGCCGAAAAGGGAACGAACTGCTAGAGCACAGCGAGAGAAAACAGCGTAAGCAATTCCTTCCTAGCTCTTTCTGTTGCCGAGGAACTGTGGCACTGTTGGAACTGGAGATTGCAAGCAACACAGCGATCCGGCTGCTCTGGCACGCAGTGCTCTGCAAAGGCGCAGCAAGGAGGGACAAGAAATTCTCTCCTAACTCTTTCTGTTTGGTCGCATTAGAGTGCTGCTTCAGATGGCCGTGTTCGGGCAGACGCTTCAACGAGCCGCGCATTCGAGCCTCTGCGAGCCTGTTAGCACAGAGAAGGTGACCCTGTGGATTTCGACTTTCCCGGGGATCCAGAGCTCTGTCTTAAGAGGCATGCAGTGCTCTGCCAAAACAAACAAGGTTTCGCTAAGAAATTCCCTCGTAGCTCTTTCCCTTTTGGAGGAAAAGGGAGAGCTTTGTTTCTAAGCTTTGCAAGCGGTCCCGCGCTCTGCCGAAAAGGGAACGAACTGCTAGAGCACAGCGAGAGAAAACAGCGCAAGCAATTCCTTCCTAGCTCTTTCTGTTGCCGAGGAACTGTGGCACTGTTGGAACTGGAGATTGCAAGCAACACAGCGATCCGGCTGCTCTGGCACTCAGTGCTCTGCAAAGGCGCAGCAAGAAGGGACAAGAAATTCTCTCCTAACTCTTTCTGTTTGGTGGCATTACAGTGCTGCTTCAGATGTCCGTGTTCGGGCAGACGCTTCAACGAGCCGCGCATTCGAGCCTCTCCGAGCCTGTTAGCACAGAGAAGGTGACCCTGTGGATTTCGACTTTCCCGGGGATACAGAGCTCTGTCTTAAGAGGCATGCAGTGCTCTGCCAAAACAAACAAGGTTTCGCTAAGAAATTCCCTCGTAGCTCTTTCCCTTTTGGAGGAAAAGGGAGAGGTTTGTTTCTAAGCTTTGCAAGCGGTCCCGCGCTCTGCCGAAAAGGGAACGAACTGCTAGAGCACAGTGAGAGAAAACAGCGTAAGCAATTCCTTCCTAGCTCTTTCTGTTGCCGAGGAACTGTGGCACTGTTGGAACTGGAGATTGCAAGCAACACAGCGATCCGGCTGCTCTGGCACGCAGTGCTCTGCAAAGGCGCAGCAAGAAGGGACAAGAAATTCTCTCCTAACTCTTTCTGTTTGGTCGCATTACAGTGCTGCTTCAGATGTCCGTGTTCGGGCAGACGCTTCAACGAGCCGCGCATTCCAGCCTCTCCGAGCCTGTTAGCACAGAGAAGGTGACCCTGTGGATTTCGACTTTCCCGGGGATCCAGAGCTCTGTCTTAAGAGGCATGCAGTGCTCTGCCAAAACAAACAAGGTTTCCCTAAGAAATTCCCTCGTAGCTCTTTCCCTTTAGGAGGAAAAGGGAGAGCTTTGTTTCTAAGCTTTGCAAGCGGTCCCGCGCTCTGCCGAAAAGGGAACGAACTGCTAGAGCACAGCGAGAGAAAACAGCGTAAGCAATTCCTTCCTAGCTCTTTCTGTTGCCGAGGAACTGTGGCACTGTTGGAACTGGAGATTGCAAGCAACACAGCGATCCGGCTGCTCTGGCACGCAGTGCTCTGCAAAGGCGCAGCAAGAAGGGACAAGAAATTCTCTCCTAACTCTTTCTGTTTGGTCGCATTAGAGTGCTGCTTCAGATGTCCGTGTTCGGGCAGACGCTTCAACGAGCCGCGCATTCGAGCCTCTCCGAGCCTGTTAGCACAGAGAAGGTGACCCTGTGGATTTCGACTTTCCCGGGGATACAGAGCTCTGTCTTAAGAGGCATGCAGTGCTCTGCCAAAACAAACAAGGTTTCGCTAAGAAATTCCCTCGTAGCTCTTTCCCTTTTGGAGGAAAAGGGAGAGGTTTGTTTCTAAGCTTTGCAAGCGGTCCCGCGCTCTGCCGAAAAGGGAACGAACTGCTAGAGCACAGCGAGAGAAAACAGCGTAAGCAATTCCTTCCTAGCTCTTTCTCTTGCCGAGGAACTGTGGCACTGTTGGAACTGGAGATTGCAAGCAACACAGCGATCCGGCTGCTCTGGCACGCAGTGCTCTGCAAAGGCGCAGCAAGAAGGGACAAGAAATTCTCTCCTAACTCTTTCTGTTTGGTCGCATTACAGTGCTGCTTCAGATGTCCGTGTTCGGGCAGACGCTTCAACGAGCCGCGCATTCCAGCCTCTCCGAGCCTGTTAGCACAGAGAAGGTGACCCTGTGGATTTCGACTTTCCCGGGGATACAGAGCTCTGTCTTAAGAGGCATGCAGTGCTCTGCCAAAACAAACAAGGTTTCCCTAAGAAATTCCCTCGTAGCTCTTTCCCTTTTGGAGGAAAAGGGAGAGCTTTGTTTCTAAGCTTTGCAAGCGGTCCCGCGCTCTGCCGAAAAGGGAACGAACTGCTAGAGCACAGCGAGAGAAAACAGCGTAAGCAATTCCTTCCTAGCTCTTTCTGTTGCCGAGGAACTGTGGCACTGTTGGAACTGGAGATTGCAAGCAACACAGCGATCCGGCTGCTCTGGCACGCAGTGCTCTGCAAAGGCGCAGCAAGGAGGGACAAGAAATTCTCTCCTAACTCTTTCTGTTTGGTCGCATTAGAGTGCTGCTTCAGATGGCCGTGTTCGGGCAGACGCTTCAACGAGCCGCGCATTCGAGCCTCTGCGAGCCTGTTAGCACAGAGAAGGTGACCCTGTGGATTTCGACTTTCCCGGGGATCCAGAGCTCTGTCTTAAGAGGCATGCAGTGCTCTGCCAAAACAAACAAGGTTTCGCTAAGAAATTCCCTCGTAGCTCTTTCCCTTTTGGAGGAAAAGGGAGAGCTTTGTTTCTAAGCTTTGCAAGCGGTCCCGCGCTCTGCCGAAAAGGGAACGAACTGCTAGAGCACAGTGAGAGAAAACAGCGTAAGCAATTCCTTCCTAGCTCTTTCTGTTGCCGAGGAACTGTGGCACTGTTGGAACTGGAGATTGCAAGCAACACAGCGATCCGGCTGCTCTGGCACGCAGTGCTCTGCAAAGGCGCAGCAAGGAGGGACAAGAAATTCTCTCCTAACTCTTTCTGTTTGGTCGCATTAGAGTGCTGCTTCAGATGGCCGTGTTCGGGCAGACGCTTCAACGAGCCGCGCATTCGAGCCTCTGCGAGCCTGTTAGCACAGAGAAGGTGACCCTGTGGATTTCGACTTTCCCGGGGATACAGAGCTCTGTCTTAAGAGGCATGCAGTGCTCTGCCAAAACAAACAAGGTTTCGCTAAGAAATTCCCTCGTAGCTCTTTCCCTTTTGGAGGAAAAGGGAGAGGTTTGTTTCTAAGCTTTGCAAGCGGTCCCGCGCTCTGCCGAAAAGGGAACGAACTGCTAGAGCACAGCGAGAGAAAACAGCGCAAGCAATTCCTTCCTAGCTCTTTCTGTTGCCGAGGAACTGTGGCACTGTTGGAACTGGAGATTGCAAGCAACACAGCGATCCGGCTGCTCTGGCACTCAGTGCTCTGCAAAGGCGCAGCAAGAAGGGACAAGAAATTCTCTCCTAACTCTTTCTGTTTGGTGGCATTACAGTGCTGCTTCAGATGTCCGTGTTCGGGCAGACGCTTCAACGAGCCGCGCATTCGAGCCTCTCCGAGCCTGTTAGCACAGAGAAGGTGACCCTGTGGATTTCGACTTTCCCGGGGATACAGAGCTCTGTCTTAAGAGGCATGCAGTGCTCTGCCAAAACAAACAAGGTTTCGCTAAGAAATTCCCTCGTAGCTCTTTCCCTTTTGGAGGAAAAGGGAGAGGTTTGTTTCTAAGCTTTGCAAGCGGTCCCGCGCTCTGCCGAAAAGGGAACGAACTGCTAGAGCACAGTGAGAGAAAACAGCGTAAGCAATTCCTTCCTAGCTCTTTCTGTTGCCGAGGAACTGTGGCACTGTTGGAACTGGAGATTGCAAGCAACACAGCGATCCGGCTGCTCTGGCACGCAGTGCTCTGCAAAGGCGCAGCAAGAAGGGACAAGAAATTCTCTCCTAACTCTTCCTGTTTGGTCGCATTACAGTGCTGCTTCAGATGTCCGTGTTCGGGCAGACGCTTCAACGAGCCGCGCATTCGAGCCTCTCCGAGCCTGTTAGCACAGAGAAGGTGACCCTGTGGATTTCGACTTTCCCGGGGATACAGAGCTCTGTCTTAAGAGGCATGCAGTGCTCTGCCAAAACAAACAAGGTTTCCCTAAGAAATTCCCTCGTAGCTCTTTCCCTTTTGGAGGAAAAGGGAGAGCTTTGTTTCTAAGCTTTGCAAGCGGTCCCGCGCTCTGCCGAAAAGGGAACGAACTGCTAGAGCACAGCGAGAGAAAACAGCGTAAGCAATTCCTTCCTAGCTCTTTCTGTTGCCGAGGAACTGTGGCACTGTTGGAACTGGAGATTGCAAGCAACACAGCGATCCGGCTGCTCTGGCACGCAGTGATCTGCAAAGGCGCAGCAAGAAGGGACAAGAAATTCTCTCCTAACTCTTTCTGTTTGGTCGCATTACAGTGCTGCTTCAGATGGCCGTGTTCGGGCAGACGCTTCAACGAGCCGCGCATTCGAGCCTCTCCGAGCCTGTTAGCACAGAGAAGGTGACCCTGTGGATTTCGACTTTCCCGGGGATACAGAGCTCTGTCTTAAGAGGCATGCAGTGCTCTGCCAAAACAAACAAGGTTTCGCTAAGAAATTCCCTCGTAGCTCTTTCCCTTTTGGAGGAAAAGGGAGAGCTTTGTTTCTAAGCTTTGCAAGCGGTCCCGCGCTCTGCCGAAAAGGGAACGAACTGCTAGAGCACAGCGAGAGAAAACAGCGTAAGCAATTCCTTCCTAGCTCTTTCTGTTGCCGAGGAACTGTGGCACTGTTGGAACTGGAGATTGCAAGCAACACAGCGATCCGGCTGCTCTGGCACGCAGTGCTCTGCAAAGGCGCAGCAAGAAGGGACAAGAAATTCTCTCCTAACTCTTTCTGTTTGGTCGCATTACAGTGCTGCTTCAGATGTCCGTGTTCGGGCAGACGCTTCAACGAGCCGCGCATTCCAGCCTCTCCGAGCCTGTTAGCACAGAGAAGGTGACCCTGTGGATTTCGACTTTCCCGGGGATCCAGAGCTCTGTCTTAAGAGGCATGCAGTGCTCTGCCAAAACAAACAAGGTTTCGCTAAGAAATTCCCTCGTAGCTCTTTCCCTTTTGGAGGAAAAGGGAGAGCTTTGTTTCTAAGCTTTGCAAGCGGTCCCGCGCTCTGCCGAAAAGGGAACGAACTGCTAGAGCACAGCGAGAGAAAACAGCGCAAGCAATTCCTTCCTAGCTCTTTCTGTTGCCGAGGAACTGTGGCACTGTTGGAACTGGAGATTGCAAGCAACACAGCGATCCGGCTGCTCTGGCACTCAGTGCTCTGCAAAGGCGCAGCAAGAAGGGACAAGAAATTCTCTCCTAACTCTTTCTGTTTGGTGGCATTACAGTGCTGCTTCAGATGTCCGTGTTCGGGCAGACGCTTCAACGAGCCGCGCATTCGAGCCTCTCCGAGCCTGTTAGCACAGAGAAGGTGACCCTGTGGATTTCGACTTTCCCGGGGATACAGAGCTCTGTCTTAAGAGGCATGCAGTGCTCTGCCAAAACAAACAAGGTTTCGCTAAGAAATTCCCTCGTAGCTCTTTCCCTTTTGGAGGAAAAGGGAGAGGTTTGTTTCTAAGCTTTGCAAGCGGTCCCGCGCTCTGCCGAAAAGGGAACGAACTGCTAGAGCACAGCGAGAGAAAACAGCGTAAGCAATTCCTTCCTAGCTCTTTCTGTTGCCGAGGAACTGTGGCACTGTTGGAACTGGAGATTGCAAGCAACACAGCGATCCGGCTGCTCTGGCACGTAGTGCTCTGCAAAGGCGCAGCAAGAAGGGACAAGAAATTCTCTCCTAACTCTTTCTGTTTGGTCGCATTAGAGTGCTGCTTCAGATGTCCGTGTTCGGGCAGACGCTTCAACGAGCCGCGCATTCGAGCCTCTCCGAGCCTGTTAGCACAGAGAAGGTGACCCTGTGGATTTCGACTTTCCCGGGGATACAGAGCTCTGTCTTAAGAGGCATGCAGTGCTCTGCCAAAACAAACAAGGTTTCGCTAAGAAATTCCCTCGTAGCTCTTTCCCTTTTGGAGGAAAAGGGAGAGCTTTGTTTCTAAGCTTTGCAAGCGGTCCCGCGCTCTGCCGAAAAGGGAACGAACTGCTAGAGCACAGCGAGAGAAAACAGCGTAAGCAATTCCTTCCTAGCTCTTTCTGTTGCCGAGGAACTGTGGCACTGTTGGAACTGGAGATTGCAAGCAACACAGCGATCCGGCTGCTCTGGCACGCAGTGCTCTGCAAAGGCGCAGCAAGAAGGGACAAGAAATTCTCTCCTAACTCTTTCTGTTTGGTCGCATTACAGTGCTGCTTCAGATGTCCGTGTTCGGGCAGACGCTTCAACGAGCCGCGCATTCCAGCCTCTCCGAGCCTGTTAGCACAGAGAAGGTGACCCTGTGGATTTCGACTTTCCCGGGGATCCAGAGCTCTGTCTTAAGAGGCATGCAGTGCTCTGCCAAAACAAACAAGGTTTCGCTAAGAAATTCCCTCGTAGCTCTTTCCCTTTTGGAGGAAAAGGGAGAGCTTTGTTTCTAAGCTTTGCAAGCGGTCCCGCGCTCTGCCGAAAAGGGAACGAACTGCTAGAGCACAGCGAGAGAAAACAGCGTAAGCAATTCCTTCCTAGCTCTTTCTGTTGCCGAGGAACTGTGGCACTGTTGGAACTGGAGATTGCAAGCAACACAGCGATCCGGCTGCTCTGGCACGCAGTGCTCTGCAAAGGCGCAGCAAGAAGGGACAAGAAATTCTCTCCTAACTCTTTCTGTTTGGTCGCATTACAGTGCTGCTTCAGATGGCCGTGTTCGGGCAGACGCTTCAACGAGCCGCGCATTCGAGCCTCTCCGAGCCTGCTAGCACAGAGAAGGTGACCCTGTGGATTTCGACTTTCCCGGGGATACAGAGCTCTGTCTTAAGAGGCATGCAGTGCTCTGCCAAAACAAACAAGGTTTCGCTAAGAAATTCCCTCGTAGCTCTTTCCCTTTTGGAGGAAAAGGGAGAGCTTTGTTTCTAAGCTTTGCAAGCGGTCCCGCGCTCTGCCGAAAAGGGAACGAACTGCTAGAGCACAGCGAGAGAAAACAGCGTAAGCAATTCCTTCCTAGCTCTTTCTGTTGCTGAGGAACTGTGGCACTGTTGGAACTGGAGATTGCAAGCAACACAGCGATCCGGCTGCTCTGGCACGCAGTGCTCTGCAAAGGCGCAGCAAGAAGGGACAAGAAATTCTCTCCTAACTCTTTCTGTTTGGTCGCATTAGAGTGCTGCTTCAGATGTCCGTGTTCGGGCAGACGCTTCAACGAGCCGCGCATTCCAGCCTCTCCGAGCCTGTTAGCACAGAGAAGGTGACCCTGTGGATTTCGACTTTCCCGGGGATACAGAGCTCTGTCTTAAGAGGCATGCAGTGCTCTGCCAAAACAAACAAGGTTTCGCTAAGAAATTCCCTCGTAGCTCTTTCCCTTTTGGAGGAAAAGGGAGAGCTTTGTTTCTAAGCTTTGCAAGCGGTCCCGCGCTCTGCCGAAAAGGGAACGAACTGCTAGAGCACAGCGAGAGAAAACAGCGTAAGCAATTCCTTCCTAGCTCTTTCTGTTGCCGAGGAACTGTGGCACTGTTGGAACTGGAGATTGCAAGCAACACAGCGATCCGGCTGCTCTGGCACGCAGTGCTCTGCAAAGGCGCAGCAAGAAGGGACAAGAAATTCTCTCCTAACTCTTTCTGTTTGGTCGCATTAGAGTGCTGCTTCAGATGTCCGTGTTCGGGCAGACGCTTCAACGAGCCGCGCATTCCAGCCTCTCCGAGCCTGTTAGCACAGAGAAGGTGACCCTGTGGATTTCGACTTTCCCGGGGATCCAGAGCTCTGTCTTAAGAGGCATGCAGTGCTCTGCCAAAACAAACAAGGTTTCGCTAAGAAATTCCCTCGTAGCTCTTTCCCTTTTGGAGGAAAAGGGAGAGCTTTGTTTCTAAGCTTTGCAAGCGGTCCCGCGCTCTGCCGAAAAGGGAACGAACTGCTAGAGCACAGCGAGAGAAAACAGCGTAAGCAATTCCTTCCTAGCTCTTTCTGTTGCCGAGGAACTGTGGCACTGTTGGAACTGGAGATTGCAAGCAACACAGCGATCCGGCTGCTCTGGCACGCAGTGCTCTGCAAAGGCGCAGCAAGAAGGGACAAGAAATTCTCTCCTAACTCTTTCTGTTTGGTCGCATTAGAGTGCTGCTTCAGATGGCCGTGTTCGGGCAGACGCTTCAACGAGCCGCGCATTCGAGCCTCTCCGAGCCTGTTAGCACAGAGAAGGTGACCCTGTGGATTTCGACTTTCCCGGGGATACAGAGCTCTGTCTTAAGAGGCATGCAGTGCTCTGCCAAAACAAACAAGGTTTCGCTAAGAAATTCCCTCGTAGCTCTTTCCCTTTTGGAGGAAAAGGGAGAGCTTTGTTTCTAAGCTTTGCAAGCGGTCCCGCGCTCTGCCGAAAAGGGAACGAACTGCTAGAGCACAGCGAGAGGAAACAGCGTAAGCAATTCCTTCCTAGCTCTTTCTGTTGCCGAGGAACTGTGGCACTGTTGGAACTGGAGATTGCAAGCAACACAGCGATCCGGCTGCTCTGGCACGCAGTGCTCTGCAAAGGCGCAGCAAGAAGGGACAAGAAATTCTCTCCTAACTCTTTCTGTTTGGTCGCATTAGAGTGCTGCTTCAGATGTCCGTGTTCGGGCAGACGCTTCAACGAGCCGCGCATTCGAGCCTCTCCGAGCCTGTTAGCACAGAGAAGGTGACCCTGTGGATTTCGACTTTCCCGGGGATCCAGAGCTCTGTCTTAAGAGGCATGCAGTGCTCTGCCAAAACAAACAAGGTTTCCCTAAGAAATTCCCTCGTAGCTCTTTCCCTTTTGGAGGAAAAGGGAGAGCTTTGTTTCTAAGCTTTGCAAGCGGTCCCGCGCTCTGCCGAAAAGGGAACGAACTGCTAGAGCACAGCGAGAGAAAACAGCGTAAGCAATTCCTTCCTAGCTCTTTCTGTTGCCGAGGAACTGTGGCACTGTTGGAACTGGAGATTGCAAGCAACACAGCGATCCGGCTGCTCTGGCACGCAGTGCTCTGCAAAGGCGCAGCAAGAAGGGACAAGAAATTCTCTCCTAACTCTTTCTGTTTGGTCGCATTACAGTGCTGCTTCAGATGTCCGTGTTCGGGCAGACGCTTCAACGAGCCGCGCATTCGAGCCTCTCCGAGCCTGTTAGCACAGAGAAGGTGACCCTGTGGGTTTCGACTTTCCCGGGGATACAGAGCTCTATCTTAAGAGGCATGCAGTGCTCTGCCAAAACAAACAAGGTTTCGCTAAGAAATTCCCTCGTAGCTCTTTCCCTTTTGGAGGAAAAGGGAGAGCTTTGTTTCTAAGCTTTGCAAGCGGTCCCGCGCTCTGCCGAAAAGGGAACGAACTGCTAGAGCACAGCGAGAGAAAACAGCGTAAGCAATTCCTTCCTAGCTCTTTCTGTTGCCGAGGAACTGTGGCACTCTTGGAACTGGAGATTGCAAGCAACACAGCGATCCGGCTGCTCTGGCACGCAGTGCTCTGCAAAGGCGCAGCAAGAAGGGACAAGAAATTCTCTCCTAACTCTTTCTGTTTGGTGGCATTACAGTGCTGCTTCAGATGTCCGTGTTCGGGCAGACGCTTCAACGAGCCGCGCATTCCAGCCTCTCCGAGCCTGTTAGCACAGAGAAGGTGACCCTGTGGATTTCGACTTTCCCGGGGATACAGAGCTCTGTCTTAAGAGGCATGCAGTGCTCTGCCAAAACAAACAAGGTTTCGCTAAGAAATTCCCTCGTAGCTCTTTCCCTTTTGGAGGAAAAGGGAGAGCTTTGTTTCTAAGCTTTGCAAGCGGTCCCGCGCTCTGCCGAAAAGGGAACGAACTGCTAGAGCACAGCGAGAGAAAACAGCGTAAGCAATTCCTTCCTAGCTCTTTCTGTTGCCGAGGAACTGTGGCACTGTTGGAACTGGAGATTGCAAGCAACACAGCGATCCGGCTGCTCTGGCACGCAGTGCTCTGCAAAGGCGCAGCAAGAAGGGACAAGAAATTCTCTCCTAACTCTTTCTGTTTGGTCGCATTACAGTGCTGCTTCAGATGGCCGTGTTCGGGCAGACGCTTCAACGAGCCGCGCATTCGAGCCTCTCCGAGCCTGTTAGCAGAGAGAAGGTGACCCTGTGGATTTCGACTTTCCCGGGGATACAGAGCTCTGTCTTAAGAGGCATGCAGTGCTCTGCCAAAACAAACAAGGTTTCCCTAAGAAATTCCCTCGTAGCTCTTTCCCTTTTGGAGGAAAAGGGAGAGCTTTGTTTCTAAGCTTTGCAAGCGGTCCCGCGCTCTGCCGAAAAGGGAACGAACTGCTAGAGCACAGCGAGAGAAAACAGCGTAAGCAATTCCTTCCTAGCTCTTTCTGTTGCCGAGGAACTGTGGCACTGTTGGAACTGGAGATTGCAAGCAACACAGCGATCCGGCTGCTCTGGCACGCAGTGCTCTGCAAAGGCGCAGCAAGAAGGGACAAGAAATTCTCTCCTAACTCTTTCTGTTTGGTCGCATTACAGTGCTGCTTCAGATGTCCGTGTTCGGGCAGACGCTTCAACGAGCCGCGCATTCGAGCCTCTCCGAGCCTGTTAGCACAGAGAAGGTGACCCTGTGGGTTTCGACTTTCCCGGGGATACAGAGCTCTGTCTTAAGAGGCATGCAGTGCTCTGCCAAAACAAACAAGGTTTCGCTAAGAAATTCCCTCGTAGCTCTTTCCCTTTTGGAGGAAAAGGGAGAGCTTTGTTTCTAAGCTTTGCAAGCGGTCCCGCGCTCTGCCGAAAAGGGAACGAACTGCTAGAGCACAGCGAGAGAAAACAGCGTAAGCAATTCCTTCCTAGCTCTTTCTGTTGCCGAGGAACTGTGGCACTGTTGGAACTGGAGATTGCAAGCAACACAGCCATCCGGCTGCTCTGGCACGCAGTGCTCTGCAAAGGCGCAGCAAGAAGGGACAAGAAATTCTCTCCTAACTCTTTCTGTTTGGTCGCATTACAGTGCTGCTTCAGATGGCCGTGTTCGGGCAGACGCTTCAACGAGCCGCGCATTCCAGCCTCTCCGAGCCTGTTAGCACAGAGAAGGTGACCCTGTGGATTTCGACTTTCCCGGGGATACAGAGCTCTGTCTTAAGAGACATGCAGTGCTCTGCCAAAACAAACAAGGTTTCGCTAAGAAATTCCCTCGTAGCTCTTTCCCTTTTGGAGGAAAAGGGAGAGGTTTGTTTCTAAGCTTTGCAAGCGGTCCCGCGCTCTGCCGAAAAGGGAACGAACTGCTAGAGCACAGCGAGAGAAAACAGCGTAAGCAATTCCTTCCTAGCTCTTTCTGTTGCCGAGGAACTGTGGCACTGTTGGAACTGGAGATTGCAAGCAACACAGCGATCCGGCTGCTCTGGCACGCAGTGCTCTGCAAAGGCGCAGCAAGAAGGGACAAGAAATTCTCTCCTAACTCTTTCTGTTTGGTCGCATTACAGTGCTGCTTCAGATGTCCGTGTTCGGGCAGACGCTTCAACGAGCCGCGCATTCGAGCCTCTCCGAGCCTGTTAGCACAGAGAAGGTGACCCTGTGGATTTCGACTTTCCCGGGGATACAGAGCTCTGTCTTAAGAGGCATGCAGTGCTCTGCCAAAACAAACAAGGTTTCGCTAAGAAATTCCCTCGTAGCTCTTTCCCTTTTGGAGGAAAAGGGAGAGCTTTGTTTCTAAGCTTTGCAAGCGGTCCCGCGCTCTGCCGAAAAGGGAACGAACTGCTAGAGCACAGCGAGAGAAAACAGCGTAAGCAATTCCTTCCTAGCTCTTTCTGTTGCCGAGGAACTGTGGCACTGTTGGAACTGGAGATTGCAAGCAACACAGCGATCCGGCTGCTCTGGCACGCAGTGCTCTGCAAAGGCGCAGCAAGAAGGGACAAGAAATTCCCTCCTAACTCTTTCTGTTTGGTGGCATTACAGTGCTGCTTCAGATGTCCGTGTTCGGGCAGACGCTTCAACGAGCCGCGCATTCCAGCCTCTCCGAGCCTGTTAGCACAGAGAAGGTGACCCTGTGGATTTCGACTTTCCCGGGGATACAGAGCTCTGTCTTAAGAGGCATGCAGTGCTCTGCCAAAACAAACAAGGTTTCGCTAAGAAATTCCCTCGTAGCTCTTTCCCTTTTGGAGGAAAAGGGAGAGCTTTGTTTCTAAGCTTTGCAAGCGGTCCCGCGCTCTGCCGAAAAGGGAACGAACTGCTAGAGCACAGCGAGAGAAAACAGCGTAAGCAATTCCTTCCTAGCTCTTTCTGTTGCCGAGGAACTGTGGCACTGTTGGAACTGGAGATTGCAAGCAACACAGCGGTCCGGCTGCTCTGGCACGCAGTGCTCTGCAAAGGCGCAGCAAGAAGGGACAAGAAATTCTCTCCTAACTCTTTCTGTTTGGTCGCATTACAGTGCTGCTTCAGATGGCCGTGTTCGGGCAGACGCTTCAACGAGCCGCGCATTCGAGCCTCTCCGAGCCTGTTAGCACAGAGAAGGTGACCCTGTGGATTTCGACTTTCCCGGGGATCCAGAGCTCTGTCTTAAGAGGCATGCAGTGCTCTGCCAAAACAAACAAGGTTTCGCTAAGAAATTCCCTCGTAGCTCTTTCCCTTTTGGAGGAAAAGGGAGAGCTTTGTTTCTAAGCTTTGCAAGCGGTCCCGCGCTCTGCCGAAAAGGGAACGAACTGCTAGAGCACAGCGAGAGAAAACAGCGTAAGCAATTCCTTCCTAGCTCTTTCTGTTGCCGAGGAACTGTGGCACTGTTGGAACTGGAGATTGCAAGCAACACAGCCATCCGGCTGCTCTGGCACGCAGTGCTCTGCAAAGGCGCAGCAAGAAGGGACAAGAAATTCTCTCCTAACTCTTTCTGTTTGGTCGCATTACAGTGCTGCTTCAGATGGCCGTGTTCGGGCAGACGCTTCAACGAGCCGCGCATTCCAGCCTCTCCGAGCCTGTTAGCACAGAGAAGGTGACCCTGTGGATTTCGACTTTCCCGGGGATACAGAGCTCTGTCTTAAGAGACATGCAGTGCTCTGCCAAAACAAACAAGGTTTCGCTAAGAAATTCCCTCGTAGCTCTTTCCCTTTTGGAGGAAAAGGGAGAGGTTTGTTTCTAAGCTTTGCAAGCGGTCCCGCGCTCTGCCGAAAAGGGAACGAACTGCTAGAGCACAGCGAGAGAAAACAGCGTAAGCAATTCCTTCCTAGCTCTTTCTGTTGCCGAGGAACTGTGGCACTGTTGGAACTGGAGATTGCAAGCAACACAGCGATCCGGCTGCTCTGGCACGCAGTGCTCTGCAAAGGCGCAGCAAGAAGGGACAAGAAATTCTCTCCTAACTCTTTCTGTTTGGTCGCATTACAGTGCTGCTTCAGATGTCCGTGTTCGGGCAGACGCTTCAACGAGCCGCGCATTCGAGCCTCTCCGAGCCTGTTAGCACAGAGAAGGTGACCCTGTGGATTTCGACTTTCCCGGGGATACAGAGCTCTGTCTTAAGAGGCATGCAGTGCTCTGCCAAAACAAACAAGGTTTCGCTAAGAAATTCCCTCGTAGCTCTTTCCCTTTTGGAGGAAAAGGGAGAGCTTTGTTTCTAAGCTTTGCAAGCGGTCCCGCGCTCTGCCGAAAAGGGAACGAACTGCTAGAGCACAGCGAGAGAAAACAGCGTAAGCAATTCCTTCCTAGCTCTTTCTGTTGCCGAGGAACTGTGGCACTGTTGGAACTGGAGATTGCAAGCAACACAGCGATCCGGCTGCTCTGGCACGCAGTGCTCTGCAAAGGCGCAGCAAGAAGGGACAAGAAATTCCCTCCTAACTCTTTCTGTTTGGTGGCATTACAGTGCTGCTTCAGATGTCCGTGTTCGGGCAGACGCTTCAACGAGCCGCGCATTCCAGCCTCTCCGAGCCTGTTAGCACAGAGAAGGTGACCCTGTGGATTTCGACTTTCCCGGGGATACAGAGCTCTGTCTTAAGAGGCATGCAGTGCTCTGCCAAAACAAACAAGGTTTCGCTAAGAAATTCCCTCGTAGCTCTTTCCCTTTTGGAGGAAAAGGGAGAGCTTTGTTTCTAAGCTTTGCAAGCGGTCCCGCGCTCTGCCGAAAAGGGAACGAACTGCTAGAGCACAGCGAGAGAAAACAGCGTAAGCAATTCCTTCCTAGCTCTTTCTGTTGCCGAGGAACTGTGGCACTGTTGGAACTGGAGATTGCAAGCAACACAGCGGTCCGGCTGCTCTGGCACGCAGTGCTCTGCAAAGGCGCAGCAAGAAGGGACAAGAAATTCTCTCCTAACTCTTTCTGTTTGGTCGCATTACAGTGCTGCTTCAGATGGCCGTGTTCGGGCAGACGCTTCAACGAGCCGCGCATTCGAGCCTCTCCGAGCCTGTTAGCACAGAGAAGGTGACCCTGTGGATTTCGACTTTCCCGGGGATCCAGAGCTCTGTCTTAAGAGGCATGCAGTGCTCTGCCAAAACAAACAAGGTTTCGCTAAGAAATTCCCTCGTAGCTCTTTCCCTTTTGGAGGAAAAGGGAGAGCTTTGTTTCTAAGCTTTGCAAGCGGTCCCGCACTCTGCCGAAAAGGGAACGAACTGCTAGAGCACAGCGAGAGAAAACAGCGTAAGCAATTCCTTCCTAGCTCTTTCTGTTGCCGAGGAACTGTGGCACTGTTGGAACTGGAGATTGCAAGCAACACAGCGATCCGGCTGCTCTGGCACGCAGTGCTCTGCAAAGGCGCAGCAAGAAGGGACAAGAAATTCTCTCCTAACTCTTTCTGTTTGGTCGCATTAGAGTGCTGCTTCAGATGTCCGTGTTCGGGCAGACGCTTCAACGAGCCGCGCATTCGAGCCTCTCCGAGCCTGTTAGCAGAGAGAAGGTGACCCTGTGGATTTCGACTTTCCCGGGGATACAGAGCTCTGTCTTAAGAGGCATGCAGTGCTCTGCCAAAACAAACAAGGTTTCCCTAAGAAATTCCCTCGTAGCTCTTTCCCTTTTGGAGGAAAAGGGAGAGCTTTGTTTCTAAGCTTTGCAAGCGGTCCCGCGCTCTGCCGAAAAGGGAACGAACTGCTAGAGCACAGCGAGAGAAAACAGCGTAAGCAATTCCTTCCTAGCTCTTTCTGTTGCCGAGGAACTGTGGCACTGTTGGAACTGGAGATTGCAAGCAACACAGCGATCCGGCTGCTCTGGCACGCAGTGCTCTGCAAAGGCGCAGCAAGAAGGGACAAGAAATTCTCTCCTAACTCTTTCTGTTTGGTCGCATTAGAGTGCTGCTTCAGATGGCCGTGTTCGGGCAGACGCTTCAACGAGCCGCGCATTCGAGCCTCTCCGAGCCTGTTAGCAGAGAGAAGGTGACCCTGTGGATTTCGACTTTCCCGGGGATCCAGAGCTCTGTCTTAAGAGGCATGCAGTGCTCTGCCAAAACAAACAAGGTTTCGCTAAGAAATTCCCTCGTAGCTCTTTCCCTTTTGGAGGAAAAGGGAGAGCTTTGTTTCTAAGCTTTGCAAGCGGTCCCGCGCTCTGCCGAAAAGGGAACGAACTGCTAGAGCACAGCGAGAGAAAACAGCGTAAGCAATTCCTTCCTAGCTCTTTCTGTTGCCGAGGAACTGTGGCACTGTTGGAACTGGAGATTGCAAGCAACACAGCGATCCGGCTGCTCTGGCACGCAGTGCTCTGCAAAGGCGCAGCAAGAAGGGACAAGAAATTCTCTCCTAACTCTTTCTGTTTGGTCGCATTAGAGTGCTGCTTCAGATGGCCGTGTTCGGGCAGACGCTTCAACGAGCCGCGCATTCCAGCCTCTCCGAGCCTGTTAGCACAGAGAAGGTGACCCTGTGGGTTTCGACTTTCCCGGGGATACAGAGCTCTGTCTTAAGAGGCATGCAGTGCTCTGCCAAAACAAACAAGGTTTCGCTAAGAAATTCCCTCGTAGCTCTTTCCCTTTTGGAGGAAAAGGGAGAGCTTTGTTTCTAAGCTTTGCAAGCGGTCCCGCGCTCTGCCGAAAAGGGAACGAACTGCTAGAGCACAGCGAGAGAAAACAGCGTAAGCAATTCCTTCCTAGCTCTTTCTGTTGCCGAGGAACTGTGGCACTGTTGGAACTGGAGATTGCAAGCAACACAGCCATCCGGCTGCTCTGGCACGCAGTGCTCTGCAAAGGCGCAGCAAGAAGGGACAAGAAATTCTCTCCTAACTCTTTCTGTTTGGTCGCATTACAGTGCTGCTTCAGATGTCCGTGTTCGGGCAGACGCTTCAACGAGCCGCGCATTCGAGCCTCTCCGAGCCTGTTAGCAGAGAGAAGGTGACCCTGTGGATTTCGACTTTCCCGGGGATCCAGAGCTCTGTCTTAAGAGACATGCAGTGCTCTGCCAAAACAAACAAGGTTTCGCTAAGAAATTCCCTCGTAGCTCTTTCCCTTTTGGAGGAAAAGGGAGAGGTTTGTTTCTAAGCTTTGCAAGCGGTCCCGCGCTCTGCCGAAAAGGGAACGAACTGCTAGAGCACAGCGAGAGAAAACAGCGTAAGCAATTCCTTCCTAGCTCTTTCTGTTGCCGAGGAACTGTGGCACTGTTGGAACTGGAGATTGCAAGCAACACAGCGATCAGGCTGCTCTGGCACGCAGTGCTCTGCAAAGGCGCAGCAAGAAGGGACAAGAAATTCTCTCCTAACTCTTTCTGTTTGGTCGCATTAGAGTGCTGCTTCAGATGTCCGTGTTCGGGCAGACGCTTCAACGAGCCGCGC
Source organism: Rhynochetos jubatus (assembly GCA_027574665.1). NCBI lineage: Eukaryota > Metazoa > Chordata > Aves > Eurypygiformes > Rhynochetidae > Rhynochetos > Rhynochetos jubatus. The sequence goes on along the minus strand of CM050672.1, from coordinate 374,871 downwards.
ATTCGAGCCTCTCCGAGCCTGTTAGCACAGAGAAGGTGACCCTGTGGATTTCGACTTTCCCGGGGATACAGAGCTCTGTCTTAAGAGGCATGCAGTGCTCTGCCAAAACAAACAAGGTTTCGCTAAGAAATTCCCTCGTAGCTCTTTCCCTTTTGGAGGAAAAGGGAGAGCTTTGTTTCTAAGCTTTGCAAGCGGTCCCGCGCTCTGCCGAAAAGGGAACGAACTGCTAGAGCACAGCGAGAGAAAACAGCGTAAGCAATTCCTTCCTAGCTCTTTCTGTTGCCGAGGAACTGTGGCACTGTTGGAACTGGAGATTGCAAGCAACACAGCGATCCGGCTGCTCTGGCACGCAGTGCTCTGCAAAGGCGCAGCAAGAAGGGACAAGAAATTCTCTCCTAACTCTTTCTGTTTGGTGGCATTACAGTGCTGCTTCAGATGTCCGTGTTCGGGCAGACGCTTCAACGAGCCGCGCATTCGAGCCTCTCCGAGCCTGTTAGCACAGAGAAGGTGACCCTGTGGATTTCGACTTTCCCGGGGATACAGAGCTCTGTCTTAAGAGGCATGCAGTGCTCTGCCAAAACAAACAAGGTTTCGCTAAGAAATTCCCTCGTAGCTCTTTCCCTTTTGGAGGAAAAGGGAGAGCTTTGTTTCTAAGCTTTGCAAGCGGTCCCGCGCTCTGCCGAAAAGGGAACGAACTGCTAGAGCACAGCGAGAGAAAACAGCGTAAGCAATTCCTTCCTAGCTCTTTCTGTTGCCGAGGAACTGTGGCACTGTTGGAACTGGAGATTGCAAGCAACACAGCCATCCGGCTGCTCTGGCACGCAGTGCTCTGCAAAGGCGCAGCAAGAAGGGACAAGAAATTCTCTCCTAACTCTTTCTGTTTGGTCGCATTACAGTGCTGCTTCAGATGTCCGTGTTCGGGCAGACGCTTCAACGAGCCGCGCATTCCAGCCTCTCCGAGCCTGTTAGCACAGAGAAGGTGACCCTGTGGATTTCGACTTTCCCGGGGATACAGAGCTCTGTCTTAAGAGGCATGCAGTGCTCTGCCAAAACAAACAAGGTTTCCCTAAGAAATTCCCTCGTAGCTCTTTCCCTTTTGGAGGAAAAGGGAGAGCTTTGTTTCTAAGCTTTGCAAGCGGTCCCGCGCTCTGCCGAAAAGGGAACGAACTGCTAGAGCACAGCGAGAGAAAACAGCGTAAGCAATTCCTTCCTAGCTCTTTCTGTTGCCGAGGAACTGTGACACTGTTGGAACTGGAGATTGCAAGCAACACAGCGATCCGGCTGCTCTGGCACGCAGTGCTCTGCAAAGGCGCAGCAAGAAGGGACAAGAAATTCTCTCCTAACTCTTTCTGTTTGGTCGCATTACAGTGCTGCTTCAGATGTCCGTGTTCGGGCAGACGCTTCAACGAGCCGCGCATTCGAGCCTCTCCGAGCCTGTTAGCACAGAGAAGGTGACCCTGTGGATTTCGACTTTCCCGGGGATACAGAGCTCTGTCTTAAGAGGCATGCAGTGCTCTGCCAAAACAAACAAGGTTTCGCTAAGAAATTCCCTCGTAGCTCTTTCCCTTTTGGAGGAAAAGGGAGAGGTTTGTTTCTAAGCTTTGCAAGCGGTCCCGCGCTCTGCCGAAAAGGGAACGAACTGCTAGAGCACAGCGAGAGAAAACAGCGTAAGCAATTCCTTCCTAGCTCTTTCTGTTGCCGAGGAACTGTGGCACTGTTGGAACTGGAGATTGCAAGCAACACAGCGATCCGGCTGCTCTGGCACGCAGTGCTCTGCAAAGGCGCAGCAAGAAGGGACAAGAAATTCTCTCCTAACTCTTTCTGTTTGGTGGCATTACAGTGCTGCTTCAGATGTCCGTGTTCGGGCAGACGCTTCAACGAGCCGCGCATTCGAGCCTCTCCGAGCCTGTTAGCACAGAGAAGGTGACCCTGTGGATTTCGACTTTCCCGGGGATACAGAGCTCTGTCTTAAGAGGCATGCAGTGCTCTGCCAAAACAAACAAGGTTTCGCTAAGAAATTCCCTCGTAGCTCTTTCCCTTTTGGAGGAAAAGGGAGAGCTTTGTTTCTAAGCTTTGCAAGCGGTCCCGCGCTCTGCCGAAAAGGGAACGAACTGCTAGAGCACAGCGAGAGAAAACAGCGTAAGCAATTCCTTCCTAGCTCTTTCTGTTGCCGAGGAACTGTGGCACTGTTGGAACTGGAGATTGCAAGCAACACAGCGATCCGGCTGCTCTGGCACGCAGTGCTCTGCAAAGGCGCAGCAAGAAGGGACAAGAAATTCTCTCCTAACTCTTTCTGTTTGGTCGCATTACAGTGCTGCTTCAGATGGCCGTGTTCGGGCAGACGCTTCAACGAGCCGCGCATTCCAGCCTCTCCGAGCCTGTTAGCACAGAGAAGGTGACCCTGTGGATTTCGACTTTCCCGGGGATACAGAGCTCTGTCTTAAGAGGCATGCAGTGCTCTGCCAAAACAAACAAGGTTTCGCTAAGAAATTCCCTCGTAGCTCTTTCCCTTTTGGAGGAAAAGGGAGAGCTTTGTTTCTAAGCTTTGCAAGCGGTCCCGCGCTCTGCCGAAAAGGGAACGAACTGCTAGAGCACAGCGAGAGAAAACAGCGTAAGCAATTCCTTCCTAGCTCTTTCTGTTGCCGAGGAACTGTGACACTGTTGGAACTGGAGATTGCAAGCAACACAGCGATCCGGCTGCTCTGGCACGCAGTGCTCTGCAAAGGCGCAGCAAGAAGGGACAAGAAATTCTCTCCTAACTCTTTCTGTTTGGTCGCATTAGAGTGCTGCTTCAGATGTCCGTGTTCGGGCAGACGCTTCAACGAGCCGCGCATTCCAGCCTCTCCGAGCCTGTTAGCACAGAGAAGGTGACCCTGTGGATTTCGACTTTCCCGGGGATACAGAGCTCTGTCTTAAGAGGCATGCAGTGCTCTGCCAAAACAAACAAGGTTTCGCTAAGAAATTCCCTCGTAGCTCTTTCCCTTTTGGAGGAAAAGGGAGAGCTTTGTTTCTAAGCTTTGCAAGCGGTCCCGCGCTCTGCCGAAAAGGGAACGAACTGCTAGAGCACAGCGAGAGAAAACAGCGTAAGCAATTCCTTCCTAGCTCTTTCTGTTGCCGAGGAACTGTGGCACTGTTGGAACTGGAGATTGCAAGCAACACAGCGATCCGGCTGCTCTGGCACGCAGTGCTCTGCAAAGGCGCAGCAAGAAGGGACAAGAAATTCTCTCCTAACTCTTTCTGTTTGGTCGCATTAGAGTGCTGCTTCAGATGTCCGTGTTCGGGCAGACGCTTCAACGAGCCGCGCATTCGAGCCTCTCCGAGCCTGTTAGCACAGAGAAGGTGACCCTGTGGATTTCGACTTTCCCGGGGATACAGAGCTCTGTCTTAAGAGGCATGCAGTGCTCTGCCAAAACAAACAAGGTTTCGCTAAGAAATTCCCTCGTAGCTCTTTCCCTTTTGGAGGAAAAGGGAGAGGTTTGTTTCTAAGCTTTGCAAGCGGTCCCGCGCTCTGCCGAAAAGGGAACGAACTGCTAGAGCACAGCGAGAGAAAACAGCGTAAGCAATTCCTTCCTAGCTCTTTCTGTTGCCGAGGAACTGTGGCACTGTTGGAACTGGAGATTGCAAGCAACACAGCGATCCGGCTGCTCTGGCACGCAGTGCTCTGCAAAGGCGCAGCAAGAAGGGACAAGAAATTCTCTCCTAACTCTTTCTGTTTGGTGGCATTACAGTGCTGCTTCAGATGTCCGTGTTCGGGCAGACGCTTCAACGAGCCGCGCATTCCAGCCTCTCCGAGCCTGTTAGCACAGAGAAGGTGACCCTGTGGATTTCGACTTTCCCGGGGATACAGAGCTCTGTCTTAAGAGGCATGCAGTGCTCTGCCAAAACAAACAAGGTTTCGCTAAGAAATTCCCTCGTAGCTCTTTCCCTTTTGGAGGAAAAGGGAGAGCTTTGTTTCTAAGCTTTGCAAGCGGTCCCGCGCTCTGCCGAAAAGGGAACGAACTGCTAGAGCACAGCGAGAGAAAACAGCGTAAGCAATTCCTTCCTAGCTCTTTCTGTTGCCGAGGAACTGTGGCACTGTTGGAACTGGAGATTGCAAGCAACACAGCGATCCGGCTGCTCTGGCACGCAGTGCTCTGCAAAGGCGCAGCAAGAAGGGACAAGAAATTCTCTCCTAACTCTTTCTGTTTGGTCGCATTACAGTGCTGCTTCAGATGTCCGTGTTCGGGCAGACGCTTCAACGAGCCGCGCATTCGAGCCTCTCCGAGCCTGTTAGCACAGAGAAGGTGACCCTGTGGATTTCGACTTTCCCGGGGATACAGAGCTCTGTCTTAAGAGGCATGCAGTGCTCTGCCAAAACAAACAAGGTTTCGCTAAGAAATTCCCTCGTAGCTCTTTCCCTTTTGGAGGAAAAGGGAGAGCTTTGTTTCTAAGCTTTGCAAGCGGTCCCGCGCTCTGCCGAAAAGGGAACGAACTGCTAGAGCACAGCGAGAGAAAACAGCGTAAGCAATTCCTTCCTAGCTCTTTCTGTTGCCGAGGAACTGTGGCACTGTTGGAACTGGAGATTGCAAGCAACACAGCGATCCGGCTGCTCTGGCACGCAGTGCTCTGCAAAGGCGCAGCAAGAAGGGACAAGAAATTCTCTCCTAACTCTTTCTGTTTGGTCGCATTAGAGTGCTGCTTCAGATGTCCGTGTTCGGGCAGACGCTTCAACGAGCCGCGCATTCCAGCCTCTCCGAGCCTGTTAGCACAGAGAAGGTGACCCTGTGGATTTCGACTTTCCCGGGGATACAGAGCTCTGTCTTAAGAGGCATGCAGTGCTCTGCCAAAACAAACAAGGTTTCGCTAAGAAATTCCCTCGTAGCTCTTTCCCTTTTGGAGGAAAAGGGAGAGGTTTGTTTCTAAGCTTTGCAAGCGGTCCCGCGCTCTGCCGAAAAGGGAACGAACTGCTAGAGCACAGCGAGAGAAAACAGCGTAAGCAATTCCTTCCTAGCTCTTTCTGTTGCCGAGGAACTGTGGCACTGTTGGAACTGGAGATTGCAAGCAACACAGCGGTCCGGCTGCTCTGGCACGCAGTGCTCTGCAAAGGCGCAGCAAGAAGGGACAAGAAATTCTCTCCTAACTCTTTCTGTTTGGTCGCATTAGAGTGCTGCTTCAGATGTCCGTGTTCGGGCAGACGCTTCAACGAGCCGCGCATTCGAGCCTCTCCGAGCCTGTTAGCACAGAGAAGGTGACCCTGTGGATTTCGACTTTCCCGGGGATACAGAGCTCTGTCTTAAGAGGCATGCAGTGCTCTGCCAAAACAAACAAGGTTTCGCTAAGAAATTCCCTCGTAGCTCTTTCCCTTTTGGAGGAAAAGGGAGAGCTTTGTTTCTAAGCTTTGCAAGCGGTCCCGCGCTCTGCCGAAAAGGGAACGAACTGCTAGAGCACAGCGAGAGAAAACAGCGTAAGCAATTCCTTCCTAGCTCTTTCTGTTGCCGAGGAACTGTGGCACTGTTGGAACTGGAGATTGCAAGCAACACAGCGATCCGGCTGCTCTGGCACGCAGTGCTCTGCAAAGGCGCAGCAAGAAGGGACAAGAAATTCTCTCCTAACTCTTTCTGTTTGGTCGCATTAGAGTGCTGCTTCAGATGTCCGTGTTCGGGCAGACGCTTCAACGAGCCGCGCATTCCAGCCTCTCCGAGCCTGTTAGCACAGAGAAGGTGACCCTGTGGATTTCGACTTTCCCGGGGATACAGAGCTCTGTCTTAAGAGGCATGCAGTGCTCTGCCAAAACAAACAAGGTTTCGCTAAGAAATTCCCTCGTAGCTCTTTCCCTTTTGGAGGAAAAGGGAGAGGTTTGTTTCTAAGCTTTGCAAGCGGTCCCGCGCTCTGCCGAAAAGGGAACGAACTGCTAGAGCACAGCGAGAGAAAACAGCGTAAGCAATTCCTTCCTAGCTCTTTCTGTTGCCGAGGAACTGTGGCACTGTTGGAACTGGAGATTGCAAGCAACACAGCGGTCCGGCTGCTCTGGCACGCAGTGCTCTGCAAAGGCGCAGCAAGAAGGGACAAGAAATTCTCTCCTAACTCTTTCTGTTTGGTCGCATTAGAGTGCTGCTTCAGATGTCCGTGTTCGGGCAGACGCTTCAACGAGCCGCGCATTCGAGCCTCTCCGAGCCTGTTAGCACAGAGAAGGTGACCCTGTGGATTTCGACTTTCCCGGGGATACAGAGCTCTGTCTTAAGAGGCATGCAGTGCTCTGCCAAAACAAACAAGGTTTCGCTAAGAAATTCCCTCGTAGCTCTTTCCCTTTTGGAGGAAAAGGGAGAGCTTTGTTTCTAAGCTTTGCAAGCGGTCCCGCGCTCTGCCGAAAAGGGAACGAACTGCTAGAGCACAGCGAGAGAAAACAGCGTAAGCAATTCCTTCCTAGCTCTTTCTGTTGCCGAGGAACTGTGGCACTGTTGGAACTGGAGATTGCAAGCAACACAGCGATCCGGCTGCTCTGGCACGCAGTGCTCTGCAAAGGCGCAGCAAGAAGGGACAAGAAATTCTCTCCTAACTCTTTCTGTTTGGTGGCATTACAGTGCTGCTTCAGATGTCCGTGTTCGGGCAGACGCTTCAACGAGCCGCGCATTCGAGCCTCTCCGAGCCTGTTAGCACAGAGAAGGTGACCCTGTGGATTTCGACTTTCCCGGGGATACAGAGCTCTGTCTTAAGAGGCATGCAGTGCTCTGCCAAAACAAACAAGGTTTCGCTAAGAAATTCCCTCGTAGCTCTTTCCCTTTTGGAGGAAAAGGGAGAGCTTTGTTTCTAAGCTTTGCAAGCGGTCCCGCGCTCTGCCGAAAAGGGAACGAACTGCTAGAGCACAGCGAGAGAAAACAGCGTAAGCAATTCCTTCCTAGCTCTTTCTGTTGCCGAGGAACTGTGGCACTGTTGGAACTGGAGATTGCAAGCAACACAGCGATCCGGCTGCTCTGGCACGCAGTGCTCTGCAAAGGCGCAGCAAGAAGGGACAAGAAATTCTCTCCTAACTCTTTCTGTTTGGTCGCATTACAGTGCTGCTTCAGATGTCCGTGTTCGGGCAGACGCTTCAACGAGCCGCGCATTCGAGCCTCTCCGAGCCTGTTAGCACAGAGAAGGTGACCCTGTGGATTTCGACTTTCCCGGGGATACAGAGCTCTGTCTTAAGAGGCATGCAGTGCTCTGCCAAAACAAACAAGGTTTCGCTAAGAAATTCCCTCGTAGCTCTTTCCCTTTTGGAGGAAAAGGGAGAGCTTTGTTTCTAAGCTTTGCAAGCGGTCCCGCGCTCTGCCGAAAAGGGAACGAACTGCTAGAGCACAGCGAGAGAAAACAGCGTAAGCAATTCCTTCCTAGCTCTTTCTGTTGCCGAGGAACTGTGGCACTGTTGGAACTGGAGATTGCAAGCAACACAGCGATCCGGCTGCTCTGGCACGCAGTGCTCTGCAAAGGCGCAGCAAGAAGGGACAAGAAATTCTCTCCTAACTCTTTCTGTTTGGTCGCATTAGAGTGCTGCTTCAGATGTCCGTGTTCGGGCAGACGCTTCAACGAGCCGCGCATTCGAGCCTCTCCGAGCCTGTTAGCAGAGAGAAGGTGACCCTGTGGATTTCGACTTTCCCGGGGATACAGAGCTCTGTCTTAAGAGGCATGCAGTGCTCTGCCAAAACAAACAAGGTTTCCCTAAGAAATTCCCTCGTAGCTCTTTCCCTTTTGGAGGAAAAGGGAGAGCTTTGTTTCTAAGCTTTGCAAGCGGTCCCGCGCTCTGCCGAAAAGGGAACGAACTGCTAGAGCACAGCGAGAGAAAACAGCATAAGCAATTCCTTCCTAGCTCTTTCTGTTGCCGAGGAACTGTGGCACTGTTGGAACTGGAGATTGCAAGCAACACAGCGATCCGGCTGCTCTGGCACGCAGTGCTCTGCAAAGGCGCAGCAAGAAGGGACAAGAAATTCTCTCCTAACTCTTTCTGTTTGGTCGCATTAGAGTGCTGCTTCAGATGTCCGTGTTCGGGCAGACGCTTCAACGAGCCGCGCATTCCAGCCTCTCCGAGCCTGTTAGCACAGAGAAGGTGACCCTGTGGATTTCGACTTTCCCGGGGATACAGAGCTCTGTCTTAAGAGGCATGCAGTGCTCTGCCAAAACAAACAAGGTTTCCCTAAGAAATTCCCTCGTAGCTCTTTCCCTTTTGGAGGAAAAGGGAGAGGTTTGTTTCTAAGCTTTGCAAGCGGTCCCGCGCTCTGCCGAAAAGGGAACGAACTGCTAGAGCACAGCGAGAGAAAACAGCGTAAGCAATTCCTTCCTAGCTCTTTCTGTTGCCGAGGAACTGTGGCACTGTTGGAACTGGAGATTGCAAGCAACACAGCGATCCGGCTGCTCTGGCACGCAGTGCTCTGCAAAGGCGCAGCAAGAAGGGACAAGAAATTCTCTCCTAACTCTTTCTGTTTGGTCGCATTACAGTGCTGCTTCAGATGTCCGTGTTCGGGCAGACGCTTCAACGAGCCGCGCATTCGAGCCTCTCCGAGCCTGTTAGCACAGAGAAGGTGACCCTGTGGATTTCGACTTTCCCGGGGATCCAGAGCTCTGTCTTAAGAGGCATGCAGTGCTCTGCCAAAACAAACAAGGTTTCGCTAAGAAATTCCCTCGTAGCTCTTTCCCTTTTGGAGGAAAAGGGAGAGGTTTGTTTCTAAGCTTTGCAAGCGGTCCCGCGCTCTGCCGAAAAGGGAACGAACTGCTAGAGCACAGCGAGAGAAAACAGCGTAAGCAATTCCTTCCTAGCTCTTTCTGTTGCCGAGGAACTGTGGCACTGTTGGAACTGGAGATTGCAAGCAACACAGCGATCCGGCTGCTCTGGCACGCAGTGCTCTGCAAAGGCGCAGCAAGAAGGGACAAGAAATTCTCTCCTAACTCTTTCTGTTTGGTCGCATTACAGTGCTGCTTCAGATGGCCGTGTTCGGGCAGACGCTTCAACGAGCCGCGCATTCCAGCCTCTCCGAGCCTGTTAGCACAGAGAAGGTGACCCTGTGGATTTCGACTTTCCCGGGGATACAGAGCTCTGTCTTAAGAGGCATGCAGTGCTCTGCCAAAACAAACAAGGTTTCGCTAAGAAATTCCCTCGTAGCTCTTTCCCTTTTGGAGGAAAAGGGAGAGCTTTGTTTCTAAGCTTTGCAAGCGGTCCCGCGCTCTGCCGAAAAGGGAACGAACTGCTAGAGCACAGCGAGAGAAAACAGCGTAAGCAATTCCTTCCTAGCTCTTTCTGTTGCCGAGGAACTGTGGCACTGTTGGAACTGGAGATTGCAAGCAACACAGCGATCCGGCTGCTCTGGCACGCAGTGCTCTGCAAAGGCGCAGCAAGAAGGGACAAGAAATTCTCTCCTAACTCTTTCTGTTTGGTCGCATTAGAGTGCTGCTTCAGATGTCCGTGTTCGGGCAGACGCTTCAACGAGCCGCGCATTCCAGCCTCTCCGAGCCTGTTAGCACAGAGAAGGTGACCCTGTGGATTTCGACTTTCCCGGGGATACAGAGCTCTGTCTTAAGAGGCATGCAGTGCTCTGCCAAAACAAACAAGGTTTCCCTAAGAAATTCCCTCGTAGCTCTTTCCCTTTTGGAGGAAAAGGGAGAGGTTTGTTTCTAAGCTTTGCAAGCGGTCCCGCGCTCTGCCGAAAAGGGAACGAACTGCTAGAGCACAGCGAGAGAAAACAGCGTAAGCAATTCCTTCCTAGCTCTTTCTGTTGCCGAGGAACTGTGGCACTGTTGGAACTGGAGATTGCAAGCAACACAGCGATCCGGCTGCTCTGGCACGCAGTGCTCTGCAAAGGCGCAGCAAGAAGGGACAAGAAATTCTCTCCTAACTCTTTCTGTTTGGTCGCATTACAGTGCTGCTTCAGATGTCCGTGTTCGGGCAGACGCTTCAACGAGCCGCGCATTCGAGCCTCTCCGAGCCTGTTAGCAGAGAGAAGGTGACCCTGTGGATTTCGACTTTCCCGGGGATCCAGAGCTCTGTCTTAAGAGGCATGCAGTGCTCTGCCAAAACAAACAAGGTTTCGCTAAGAAATTCCCTCGTAGCTCTTTCCCTTTTGGAGGAAAAGGGAGAGGTTTGTTTCTAAGCTTTGCAAGCGGTCCCGCGCTCTGCCGAAAAGGGAACGAACTGCTAGAGCACAGCGAGAGAAAACAGCGTAAGCAATTCCTTCCTAGCTCTTTCTGTTGCCGAGGAACTGTGGCACTGTTGGAACTGGAGATTGCAAGCAACACAGCGATCCGGCTGCTCTGGCACGCAGTGCTCTGCAAAGGCGCAGCAAGAAGGGACAAGAAATTCTCTCCTAACTCTTTCTGTTTGGTCGCATTACAGTGCTGCTTCAGATGGCCGTGTTCGGGCAGACGCTTCAACGAGCCGCGCATTCGAGCCTCTCCGAGCCTGTTAGCACAGAGAAGGTGACCCTGTGGATTTCGACTTTCCCGGGGATACAGAGCTCTGTCTTAAGAGGCATGCAGTGCTCTGCCAAAACAAACAAGGTTTCGCTAAGAAATTCCCTCGTAGCTCTTTCCCTTTTGGAGGAAAAGGGAGAGCTTTGTTTCTAAGCTTTGCAAGCGGTCCCGCGCTCTGCCGAAAAGGGAACGAACTGCTAGAGCACAGCGAGAGAAAACAGCGTAAGCAATTCCTTCCTAGCTCTTTCTGTTGCCGAGGAACTGTGGCACTGTTGGAACTGGAGATTGCAAGCAACACAGCGATCCGGCTGCTCTGGCACGCAGTGCTCTGCAAAGGCGCAGCAAGAAGGGACAAGAAATTCTCTCCTAACTCTTTCTGTTTGGTCGCATTACAGTGCTGCTTCAGATGTCCGTGTTCGGGCAGACGCTTCAACGAGCCGCGCATTCCAGCCTCTCCGAGCCTGTTAGCAGAGAGAAGGTGACCCTGTGGATTTCGACTTTCCCGGGGATCCAGAGCTCTGTCTTAAGAGGCATGCAGTGCTCTGCCAAAACAAACAAGGTTTCGCTAAGAAATTCCCTCGTAGCTCTTTCCCTTTTGGAGGAAAAGGGAGAGCTTTGTTTCTAAGCTTTGCAAGCGGTCCCGCGCTCTGCCGAAAAGGGAACGAACTGCGAGAGCACAGCGAGAGAAAACAGCGCAAGCAATTCCTTCCTAGCTCTTTCTGTTGCCGAGGAACTGTGGCACTGTTGGAACTGGAGATTGCAAGCAACACAGCGATCCGGCTGCTCTGGCACGCAGTGCTCTGCAAAGGCGCAGCAAGAAGGGACAAGAAATTCTCTCCTAACTCTTTCTGTTTGGTCGCATTACAGTGCTGCTTCAGATGTCCGTGTTCGGGCAGACGCTTCAACGAGCCGCGCATTCCAGCCTCTCCGAGCCTGTTAGCACAGAGAAGGTGACCCTGTGGATTTCGACTTTCCCGGGGATCCAGAGCTCTGTCTTAAGAGGCATGCAGTGCTCTGCCAAAACAAACAAGGTTTCGCTAAGAAATTCCCTCGTAGCTCTTTCCCTTTTGGAGGAAAAGGGAGAGCTTTGTTTCTAAGCTTTGCAAGCGGTCCCGCGCTCTGCCGAAAAGGGAACGAACTGCTAGAGCACAGCGAGAGAAAACAGCGTAAGCAATTCCTTCCTAGCTCTTTCTGTTGCCGAGGAACTGTGGCACTGTTGGAACTGGAGATTGCAAGCAACACAGCGATCCGGCTGCTCTGGCACGCAGTGCTCTGCAAAGGCGCAGCAAGAAGGGACAAGAAATTCTCTCCTAACTCTTTCTGTTTGGTCGCATTACAGTGCTGCTTCAGATGTCCGTGTTCGGGCAGACGCTTCAACGAGCCGCGCATTCGAGCCTCTCCGAGCCTGTTAGCACAGAGAAGGTGACCCTGTGGATTTCGACTTTCCCGGGGATACAGAGCTCTGTCTTAAGAGGCATGCAGTGCTCTGCCAAAACAAACAAGGTTTCGCTAAGAAATTCCCTCGTAGCTCTTTCCCTTTTGGAGGAAAAGGGAGAGGTTTGTTTCTAAGCTTTGCAAGCGGTCCCGCGCTCTGCCGAAAAGGGAACGAACTGCTAGAGCACAGCGAGAGAAAACAGCGTAAGCAATTCCTTCCTAGCTCTTTCTGTTGCCGAGGAACTGTGGCACTGTTGGAACTGGAGATTGCAAGCAACACAGCGATCCGGCTGCTCTGGCACGCAGTGCTCTGCAAAGGCGCAGCAAGAAGGGACAAGAAATTCTCTCCTAACTCTTTCTGTTTGGTCGCATTACAGTGCTGCTTCAGATGGCCGTGTTCGGGCAGACGCTTCAACGAGCCGCGCATTCCAGCCTCTCCGAGCCTGTTAGCAGAGAGAAGGTGACCCTGTGGATTTCGACTTTCCCTGGGATCCAGAGCTCTGTCTTAAGAGGCATGCAGTGCTCTGCCAAAACAAACAAGGTTTCGCTAAGAAATTCCCTCGTAGCTCTTTCCCTTTTGGAGGAAAAGGGAGAGGTTTGTTTCTAAGCTTTGCAAGCGGTCCCGCGCTCTGCCGAAAAGGGAACGAACTGCTAGAGCACAGCGAGAGGAAACAGCGTAAGCAATTCCTTCCTAGCTCTTTCTGTTGCCGAGGAACTGTGGCACTGTTGGAACTGGAGATTGCAAGCAACACAGCGATCCGGCTGCTCTGGCACGCAGTGCTCTGCAAAGGCGCAGCAAGAAGGGACAAGAAATTCTCTCCTAACTCTTTCTGTTTGGTCGCATTACAGTGCTGCTTCAGATGTCCGTGTTCGGGCAGACGCTTCAACGAGCCGCGCATTCGAGCCTCTCCGAGCCTGTTAGCACAGAGAAGGTGACCCTGTGGATTTCGACTTTCCCGGGGATACAGAGCTCTGTCTTAAGAGGCATGCAGTGCTCTGCCAAAACAAACAAGGTTTCGCTAAGAAATTCCCTCGTAGCTCTTTCCCTTTTGGAGGAAAAGGGAGAGGTTTGTTTCTAAGCTTTGCAAGCGGTCCCGCGCTCTGCCGAAAAGGGAACGAACTGCTAGAGCACAGCGAGAGAAAACAGCGTAAGCAATTCCTTCCTAGCTCTTTCTGTTGCCGAGGAACTGTGGCACTCTTGGAACTGGAGATTGCAAGCAACACAGCGATCCGGCTGCTCTGGCACGCAGTGCTCTGCAAAGGCGCAGCAAGAAGGGACAAGAAATTCTCTCCTAACTCTTTCTGTTTGGTCGCATTAGAGTGCTGCTTCAGATGTCCGTGTTCGGGCAGACGCTTCAACGAGCCGCACATTCGAGCCTCTCCGAGCCTGTTAGCACAGAGAAGGTGACCCTGTGGATTTCGACTTTCCCGGGGATCCAGAGCTCTGTCTTAAGAGGCATGCAGTGCTCTGCCAAAACAAACAAGGTTTCGCTAAGAAATTCCCTCGTAGCTCTTTCCCTTTTGGAGGAAAAGGGAGAGGTTTGTTTCTAAGCTTTGCAAGCGGTCCCGCGCTCTGCCGAAAAGGGAACGAACTGCTAGAGCACAGCGAGAGAAAACAGCGTAAGCAATTCCTTCCTAGCTCTTTCTGTTGCCGAGGAACTGTGGCACTGTTGGAACTGGAGATTGCAAGCAACACAGCGATCCGGCTGCTCTGGCACGCAGTGCTCTGCAAAGGCGCAGCAAGAAGGGACAAGAAATTCTCTCCTAACTCTTTCTGTTTGGTCGCATTACAGTGCTGCTTCAGATGGCCGTGTTCGGGCAGACGCTTCAACGAGCCGCGCATTCCAGCCTCTCCGAGCCTGTTAGCACAGAGAAGGTGACCCTGTGGATTTCGACTTTCCCGGGGATCCAGAGCTCTGTCTTAAGAGGCATGCAGTGCTCTGCCAAAACAAACAAGGTTTCGCTAAGAAATTCCCTCGTAGCTCTTTCCCTTTTGGAGGAAAAGGGAGAGGTTTGTTTCTAAGCTTTGCAAGCGGTCCCGCGCTCTGCCGAAAAGGGAACGAACTGCTAGAGCACAGCGAGAGAAAACAGCGTAAGCAATTCCTTCCTAGCTCTTTCTGTTGCCGAGGAACTGTGGCACTGTTGGAACTGGAGATTGCAAGCAACACAGCGATCCGGCTGCTCTGGCACGCAGTGCTCTGCAAAGGCGCAGCAAGAAGGGACAAGAAATTCTCTCCTAACTCTTTCTGTTTGGTCGCATTACAGTGCTGCTTCAGATGTCCGTGTTCGGGCAGACGCTTCAACGAGCCGCGCATTCCAGCCTCTCCGAGCCTGTTAGCACAGAGAAGGTGACCCTGTGGATTTCGACTTTCCCGGGGATCCAGAGCTCTGTCTTAAGAGGCATGCAGTGCTCTGCCAAAACAAACAAGGTTTCGCTAAGAAATTCCCTCGTAGCTCTTTCCCTTTTGGAGGAAAAGGGAGAGCTTTGTTTCTAAGCTTTGCAAGCGGTCCCGCGCTCTGCCGAAAAGGGAACGAACTGCTAGAGCACAGCGAGAGAAAACAGCGTAAGCAATTCCTTCCTAGCTCTTTCTGTTGCCGAGGAACTGTGGCACTGTTGGAACTGGAGATTGCAAGCAACACAGCGATCCGGCTGCTCTGGCACGCAGTGCTCTGCAAAGGCGCAGCAAGAAGGGACAAGAAATTCTCTCCTAACTCTTTCTGTTTGGTCGCATTACAGTGCTGCTTCAGATGTCCGTGTTCGGGCAGACGCTTCAACGAGCCGCGCATTCCAGCCTCTCCGAGCCTGTTAGCAGAGAGAAGGTGACCCTGTGGATTTCGACTTTCCCTGGGATCCAGAGCTCTGTCTTAAGAGGCATGCAGTGCTCTGCCAAAACAAACAAGGTTTCGCTAAGAAATTCCCTCGTAGCTCTTTCCCTTTTGGAGGAAAAGGGAGAGGTTTGTTTCTAAGCTTTGCAAGCGGTCCCGCGCTCTGCCGAAAAGGGAACGAACTGCTAGAGCACAGCGAGAGAAAACAGCGTAAGCAATTCCTTCCTAGCTCTTTCTGTTGCCGAGGAACTGTGGCACTGTTGGAACTGGAGATTGCAAGCAACACAGCGATCCGGCTGCTCTGGCACGCAGTGCTCTGCAAAGGCGCAGCAAGAAGGGACAAGAAATTCTCTCCTAACTCTTTCTGTTTGGTCGCATTACAGTGCTGCTTCAGATGTCCGTGTTCGGGCAGACGCTTCAACGAGCCGCGCATTCGAGCCTCTCCGAGCCTGTTAGCACAGAGAAGGTGACCCTGTGGATTTCGACTTTCCCGGGGATACAGAGCTCTGTCTTAAGAGGCATGCAGTGCTCTGCCAAAACAAACAAGGTTTCGCTAAGAAATTCCCTCGTAGCTCTTTCCCTTTTGGAGGAAAAGGGAGAGCTTTGTTTCTAAGCTTTGCAAGCGGTCCCGCGCTCTGCCGAAAAGGGAACGAACTGCTAGAGCACAGCGAGAGAAAACAGCGTAAGCAATTCCTTCCTAGCTCTTTCTGTTGCCGAGGAACTGTGGCACTGTTGGAACTGGAGATTGCAAGCAACACAGCGATCCGGCTGCTCTGGCACGCAGTGCTCTGCAAAGGCGCAGCAAGAAGGGACAAGAAATTCTCTCCTAACTCTTTCTGTTTGGTCGCATTACAGTGCTGCTTCAGATGTCCGTGTTCGGGCAGACGCTTCAACGAGCCGCGCATTCCAGCCTCTCCGAGCCTGTTAGCACAGAGAAGGTGACCCTGTGGATTTCGACTTTCCCTGGGATCCAGAGCTCTGTCTTAAGAGGCATGCAGTGCTCTGCCAAAACAAACAAGGTTTCGCTAAGAAATTCCCTCGTAGCTCTTTCCCTTTTGGAGGAAAAGGGAGAGGTTTGTTTCTAAGCTTTGCAAGCGGTCCCGCGCTCTGCCGAAAAGGGAACGAACTGCTAGAGCACAGCGAGAGAAAACAGCGTAAGCAATTCCTTCCTAGCTCTTTCTGTTGCCGAGGAACTGTGGCACTGTTGGAACTGGAGATTGCAAGCAACACAGCGATCCGGCTGCTCTGGCACGCAGTGCTCTGCAAAGGCGCAGCAAGAAGGGACAAGAAATTCTCTCCTAACTCTTTCTGTTTGGTCGCATTACAGTGCTGCTTCAGATGTCCGTGTTCGGGCAGACGCTTCAACGAGCCGCGCATTCCAGCCTCTCCGAGCCTGTTAGCACAGAGAAGGTGACCCTGTGGATTTCGACTTTCCCGGGGATACAGAGCTCTGTCTTAAGAGGCATGCAGTGCTCTGCCAAAACAAACAAGGTTTCGCTAAGAAATTCCCTCGTAGCTCTTTCCCTTTTGGAGGAAAAGGGAGAGCTTTGTTTCTAAGCTTTGCAAGCGGTCCCGCGCTCTGCCGAAAAGGGAACGAACTGCTAGAGCACAGCGAGAGAAAACAGCGTAAGCAATTCCTTCCTAGCTCTTTCTGTTGCCGAGGAACTGTGGCACTGTTGGAACTGGAGATTGCAAGCAACACAGCGATCCGGCTGCTCTGGCACGCAGTGCTCTGCAAAGGCGCAGCAAGAAGGGACAAGAAATTCTCTCCTAACTCTTTCTGTTTGGTCGCATTAGAGTGCTGCTTCAGATGTCCGTGTTCGGGCAGACGCTTCAACGAGCCGCGCATTCGAGCCTCTCCGAGCCTGTTAGCACAGAGAAGGTGACCCTGTGGATTTCGACTTTCCCGGGGATCCAGAGCTCTGTCTTAAGAGGCATGCAGTGCTCTGCC
The DNA here is from genome assembly GCA_027574665.1 of Rhynochetos jubatus. Classification (NCBI taxonomy): domain Eukaryota; kingdom Metazoa; phylum Chordata; class Aves; order Eurypygiformes; family Rhynochetidae; genus Rhynochetos; species Rhynochetos jubatus. Next base: position 358,247 of record CM050672.1, on the reverse strand, counting down.
AAAACAAACAAGGTTTCCCTAAGAAATTCCCTCGTAGCTCTTTCCCTTTTGGAGGAAAAGGGAGAGCTTTGTTTCTAAGCTTTGCAAGCGGTCCCGCGCTCTGCCGAAAAGGGAACGAACTGCTAGAGCACAGCGAGAGAAAACAGCGTAAGCAATTCCTTCCTAGCTCTTTCTGTTGCCGAGGAACTGTGGCACTGTTGGAACTGGAGATTGCAAGCAACACAGCGATCTGGCTGCTCTGGCACGCAGTGCTCTGCAAAGGCGCAGCAAGAAGGGACAAGAAATTCTCTCCTAACTCTTTCTGTTTGGTCGCATTACAGTGCTGCTTCAGATGTCCGTGTTCGGGCAGACGCTTCAACGAGCCGCGCATTCCAGCCTCTCCGAGCCTGTTAGCAGAGAGAAGGTGACCCTGTGGATTTCGACTTTCCCGGGGATACAGAGCTCTGTCTTAAGAGGCATGCAGTGCTCTGCCAAAACAAACAAGGTTTCGCTAAGAAATTCCCTCGTAGCTCTTTCCCTTTTGGAGGAAAAGGGAGAGCTTTGTTTCTAAGCTTTGCAAGCGGTCCCGCGCTCTGCCGAAAAGGGAACGAACTGCTAGAGCACAGCGAGAGAAAACAGCGTAAGCAATTCCTTCCTAGCTCTTTCTGTTGCCGAGGAACTGTGGCACTGTTGGAACTGGAGATTGCAAGCAACACAGCGATCCGGCTGCTCTGGCACGCAGTGCTCTGCAAAGGCGCAGCAAGAAGGGACAAGAAATTCTCTCCTAACTCTTTCTGTTTGGTCGCATTACAGTGCTGCTTCAGATGTCCGTGTTCGGGCAGACGCTTCAACGAGCCGCGCATTCCAGCCTCTCCGAGCCTGTTAGCACAGAGAAGGTGACCCTGTGGATTTCGACTTTCCCGGGGATACAGAGCTCTGTCTTAAGAGGCATGCAGTGCTCTGCCAAAACAAACAAGGTTTCGCTAAGAAATTCCCTCGTAGCTCTTTCCCTTTTGGAGGAAAAGGGAGAGCTTTGTTTCTAAGCTTTGCAAGCGGTCCCGCGCTCTGCCGAAAAGGGAACGAACTGCTAGAGCACAGCGAGAGAAAACAGCGTAAGCAATTCCTTCCTAGCTCTTTCTGTTGCCGAGGAACTGTGGCACTGTTGGAACTGGAGATTGCAAGCAACACAGCGATCCGGCTGCTCTGGCACGCAGTGCTCTGCAAAGGCGCAGCAAGAAGGGACAAGAAATTCTCTCCTAACTCTTCCTGTTTGGTCGCATTAGAGTGCTGCTTCAGATGTCCGTGTTCGGGCAGACGCTTCAACGAGCCGCGCATTCCAGCCTCTCCGAGCCTGTTAGCACAGAGAAGGTGACCCTGTGGATTTCGACTTTCCCGGGGATACAGAGCTCTGTCTTAAGAGGCATGCAGTGCTCTGCCAAAACAAACAAGGTTTCGCTAAGAAATTCCCTCGTAGCTCTTTCCCTTTTGGAGGAAAAGGGAGAGCTTTGTTTCTAAGCTTTGCAAGCGGTCCCGCGCTCTGCCGAAAAGGGAACGAACTGCTAGAGCACAGCGAGAGAAAACAGCGTAAGCAATTCCTTCCTAGCTCTTTCTGTTGCCGAGGAACTGTGGCACTGTTGGAAGTGGCGATTGCAAGCAACACAGCGATCCGGCTGCTCTGGCACGCAGTGCTCTGCAAAGGCGCAGCAAGAAGGGACAAGAAATTCTCTCCTAACTCTTTCTGTTTGGTCGCATTAGAGTGCTGCTTCAGATGTCCGTGTTCGGGCAGACGCTTCAACGAGCCGCGCATTCGAGCCTCTCCGAGCCTGTTAGCACAGAGAAGGTGACCCTGTGGATTTCGACTTTCCCGGGGATACAGAGCTCTGTCTTAAGAGGCATGCAGTGCTCTGCCAAAACAAACAAGGTTTCGCTAAGAAATTCCCTCGTAGCTCTTTCCCTTTAGGAGGAAAAGGGAGAGCTTTGTTTCTAAGCTTTGCAAGCGGTCCCGCGCTCTGCCGAAAAGGGAACGAACTGCTAGAGCACAGCGAGAGAAAACAGCGTAAGCAATTCCTTCCTAGCTCTTTCTGTTGCCGAGGAACTGTGGCACTGTTGGAACTGGAGATTGCAAGCAACACAGCGATCCGGCTGCTCTGGCACGCAGTGCTCTGCAAAGGTGCAGCAAGAAGGGACAAGAAATTCTCTCCTAACTCTTCCTGTTTGGTCGCATTAGAGTGCTGCTTCAGATGGCCGTGTTCGGGCAGACGCTTCAACGAGCCGCGCATTCCAGCCTCTCCGAGCCTGTTAGCACAGAGAAGGTGACCCTGTGGATTTCGACTTTCCCGGGGATACAGAGCTCTGTCTTAAGAGGCATGCAGTGCTCTGCCAAAACAAACAAGGTTTCCCTAAGAAATTCCCTCGTAGCTCTTTCCCTTTTGGAGGAAAAGGGAGAGCTTTGTTTCTAAGCTTTGCAAGCGGTCCCGCGCTCTGCCGAAAAGGGAACGAACTGCTAGAGCACAGCGAGAGAAAACAGCGTAAGCAATTCCTTCCTAGCTCTTTCTGTTGCCGAGGAACTGTGGCACTGTTGGAACTGGAGATTGCAAGCAACACAGCGATCCGGCTGCTCTGGCACGCAGTGCTCTGCAAAGGCGCAGCAAGAAGGGACAAGAAATTCTCTCCTAACTCTTTCTGTTTGGTCGCATTACAGTGCTGCTTCAGATGTCCGTGTTCGGGCAGACGCTTCAACGAGCCGCGCATTCCAGCCTCTCCGAGCCTGTTAGCACAGAGAAGGTGACCCTGTGGATTTCGACTTTCCCTGGGATCCAGAGCTCTGTCTTAAGAGGCATGCAGTGCTCTGCCAAAACAAACAAGGTTTCCCTAAGAAATTCCCTCGTAGCTCTTTCCCTTTTGGAGGAAAAGGGAGAGGTTTGTTTCTAAGCTTTGCAAGCGGTCCCGCGCTCTGCCGAAAAGGGAACGAACTGCTAGAGCACAGCGAGAGAAAACAGCGCAAGCAATTCCTTCCTAGCTCTTTCTGTTGCCGAGGAACTGTGGCACTGTTGGAACTGGAGATTGCAAGCAACACAGCGATCCGGCTGCTCTGGCACGCAGTGCTCTGCAAAGGCGCAGCAAGAAGGGACAAGAAATTCTCTCCTAACTCTTTCTGTTTGGTCGCATTACAGTGCTGCTTCAGATGGCCGTGTTCGGGCAGACGCTTCAACGAGCCGCGCATTCGAGCCTCTCCGAGCCTGTTAGCACAGAGAAGGTGACCCTGTGGATTTCGACTTTCCCGGGGATACAGAGCTCTGTCTTAAGAGGCATGCAGTGCTCTGCCAAAACAAACAAGGTTTCCCTAAGAAATTCCCTCGTAGCTCTTTCCCTTTTGGAGGAAAAGGGAGAGCTTTGTTTCTAAGCTTTGCAAGCGGTCCCGCGCTCTGCCGAAAAGGGAACGAACTGCTAGAGCACAGCGAGAGAAAACAGCGTAAGCAATTCCTTCCTAGCTCTTTCTGTTGCCGAGGAACTGTGGCACTCTTGGAACTGGAGATTGCAAGCAACACAGCGATCCGGCTGCTCTGGCACGCAGTGCTCTGCAAAGGCGCAGCAAGAAGGGACAAGAAATTCTCTCCTAACTCTTTCTGTTTGGTCGCATTAGAGTGCTGCTTCAGATGTCCGTGTTCGGGCAGACGCTTCAACGAGCCGCGCATTCGAGCCTCTCCGAGCCTGTTAGCACAGAGAAGGTGACCCTGTGGATTTCGACTTTCCCGGGGATACAGAGCTCTGTCTTAAGAGGCATGCAGTGCTCTGCCAAAACAAACAAGGTTTCGCTAAGAAATTCCCTCGTAGCTCTTTCCCTTTTGGAGGAAAAGGGAGAGGTTTGTTTCTAAGCTTTGCAAGCGGTCCCGCGCTCTGCCGAAAAGGGAACGAACTGCTAGAGCACAGCGAGAGAAAACAGCGCAAGCAATTCCTTCCTAGCTCTTTCTGTTGCCGAGGAACTGTGGCACTGTTGGAACTGGAGATTGCAAGCAACACAGCGATCCGGCTGCTCTGGCACGCAGTGCTCTGCAAAGGCGCAGCAAGAAGGGACAAGAAATTCTCTCCTAACTCTTTCTGTTTGGTCGCATTACAGTGCTGCTTCAGATGTCCGTGTTCGGGCAGACGCTTCAACGAGCCGCGCATTCGAGCCTCTCCGAGCCTGTTAGCACAGAGAAGGTGACCCTGTGGATTTCGACTTTCCCGGGGATACAGAGCTCTGTCTTAAGAGGCATGCAGTGCTCTGCCAAAACAAACAAGGTTTCCCTAAGAAATTCCCTCGTAGCTCTTTCCCTTTTGGAGGAAAAGGGAGAGGTTTGTTTCTAAGCTTTGCAAGCGGTCCCGCGCTCTGCCGAAAAGGGAACGAACTGCTAGAGCACAGCGAGAGAAAACAGCGTAAGCAATTCCTTCCTAGCTCTTTCTGTTGCCGAGGAACTGTGGCACTGTTGGAACTGGAGATTGCAAGCAACACAGCGATCCGGCTGCTCTGGCACGCAGTGCTCTGCAAAGGCGCAGCAAGAAGGGACAAGAAATTCTCTCCTAACTCTTTCTGTTTGGTCGCATTACAGTGCTGCTTCAGATGTCCGTGTTCGGGCAGACGCTTCAACGAGCCGCGCATTCCAGCCTCTCCGAGCCTGTTAGCACAGAGAAGGTGACCCTGTGGATTTCGACTTTCCCGGGGATACAGAGCTCTGTCTTAAGAGGCATGCAGTGCTCTGCCAAAACAAACAAGGTTTCGCTAAGAAATTCCCTCGTAGCTCTTTCCCTTTTGGAGGAAAAGGGAGAGCTTTGTTTCTAAGCTTTGCAAGCGGTCCCGCGCTCTGCCGAAAAGGGAACGAACTGCTAGAGCACAGCGAGAGAAAACAGCGTAAGCAATTCCTTCCTAGCTCTTTCTGTTGCCGAGGAACTGTGGCACTGTTGGAACTGGAGATTGCAAGCAACACAGCGATCCGGCTGCTCTGGCACGCAGTGCTCTGCAAAGGCGCAGCAAGAAGGGACAAGAAATTCTCTCCTAACTCTTTCTGTTTGGTCGCATTACAGTGCTGCTTCAGATGTCCGTGTTCGGGCAGACGCTTCAACGAGCCGCGCATTCGAGCCTCTCCGAGCCTGTTAGCACAGAGAAGGTGACCCTGTGGATTTCGACTTTCCCGGGGATACAGAGCTCTGTCTTAAGAGGCATGCAGTGCTCTGCCAAAACAAACAAGGTTTCCCTAAGAAATTCCCTCGTAGCTCTTTCCCTTTAGGAGGAAAAGGGAGAGCTTTGTTTCTAAGCTTTGCAAGCGGTCCCGCGCTCTGCCGAAAAGGGAACGAACTGCTAGAGCACAGCGAGAGAAAACAGCGTAAGCAATTCCTTCCTAGCTCTTTCTGTTGCCGAGGAACTGTGGCACTGTTGGAACTGGAGATTGCAAGCAACACAGCGATCCGGCTGCTCTGGCACGCAGTGCTCTGCAAAGGCGCAGCAAGAAGGGACAAGAAATTCTCTCCTAACTCTTTCTGTTTGGTCGCATTACAGTGCTGCTTCAGATGTCCGTGTTCGGGCAGACGCTTCAACGAGCCGCGCATTCCAGCCTCTCCGAGCCTGTTAGCAGAGAGAAGGTGACCCTGTGGATTTCGACTTTCCCGGGGATACAGAGCTCTGTCTTAAGAGGCATGCAGTGCTCTGCCAAAACAAACAAGGTTTCGCTAAGAAATTCCCTCGTAGCTCTTTCCCTTTTGGAGGAAAAGGGAGAGCTTTGTTTCTAAGCTTTGCAAGCGGTCCCGCGCTCTGCCGAAAAGGGAACGAACTGCTAGAGCACAGCGAGAGAAAACAGCGTAAGCAATTCCTTCCTAGCTCTTTCTGTTGCCGAGGAACTGTGGCACTGTTGGAACTGGAGATTGCAAGCAACACAGCGATCCGGCTGCTCTGGCACGCAGTGCTCTGCAAAGGCGCAGCAAGAAGGGACAAGAAATTCTCTCCTAACTCTTTCTGTTTGGTCGCATTACAGTGCTGCTTCAGATGTCCGTGTTCGGGCAGACGCTTCAACGAGCCGCGCATTCCAGCCTCTCCGAGCCTGTTAGCACAGAGAAGGTGACCCTGTGGATTTCGACTTTCCCGGGGATCCAGAGCTCTGTCTTAAGAGGCATGCAGTGCTCTGCCAAAACAAACAAGGTTTCGCTAAGAAATTCCCTCGTAGCTCTTTCCCTTTTGGAGGAAAAGGGAGAGGTTTGTTTCTAAGCTTTGCAAGCGGTCCCGCGCTCTGCCGAAAAGGGAACGAACTGCTAGAGCACAGCGAGAGAAAACAGCGTAAGCAATTCCTTCCTAGCTCTTTCTGTTGCCGAGGAACTGTGGCACTGTTGGAACTGGAGATTGCAAGCAACACAGCGATCCGGCTGCTCTGGCACGCAGTGCTCTGCAAAGGCGCAGCAAGAAGGGACAAGAAATTCTCTCCTAACTCTTTCTGTTTGGTCGCATTAGAGTGCTGCTTCAGATGTCCGTGTTCGGGCAGACGCTTCAACGAGCCGCGCATTCCAGCCTCTCCGAGCCTGTTAGCACAGAGAAGGTGACCCTGTGGATTTCGACTTTCCCGGGGATACAGAGCTCTGTCTTAAGAGGCATGCAGTGCTCTGCCAAAACAAACAAGGTTTCGCTAAGAAATTCCCTCGTAGCTCTTTCCCTTTTGGAGGAAAAGGGAGAGCTTTGTTTCTAAGCTTTGCAAGCGGTCCCGCGCTCTGCCGAAAAGGGAACGAACTGCTAGAGCACAGCGAGAGAAAACAGCGTAAGCAATTCCTTCCTAGCTCTTTCTGTTGCCGAGGAACTGTGGCACTGTTGGAACTGGAGATTGCAAGCAACACAGCGATCCGGCTGCTCTGGCACGCAGTGCTCTGCAAAGGCGCAGCAAGAAGGGACAAGAAATTCTCTCCTAACTCTTTCTGTTTGGTCGCATTAGAGTGCTGCTTCAGATGTCCGTGTTCGGGCAGACGCTTCAACGAGCCGCGCATTCCAGCCTCTCCGAGCCTGTTAGCACAGAGAAGGTGACCCTGTGGATTTCGACTTTCCCGGGGATACAGAGCTCTGTCTTAAGAGGCATGCAGTGCTCTGCCAAAACAAACAAGGTTTCCCTAAGAAATTCCCTCGTAGCTCTTTCCCTTTAGGAGGAAAAGGGAGAGCTTTGTTTCTAAGCTTTGCAAGCGGTCCCGCGCTCTGCCGAAAAGGGAACGAACTGCTAGAGCACAGCGAGAGAAAACAGCGTAAGCAATTCCTTCCTAGCTCTTTCTGTTGCCGAGGAACTGTGGCACTGTTGGAACTGGAGATTGCAAGCAACACAGCGATCCGGCTGCTCTGGCACGCAGTGCTCTGCAAAGGCGCAGCAAGAAGGGACAAGAAATTCTCTCCTAACTCTTTCTGTTTGGTCGCATTAGAGTGCTGCTTCAGATGTCCGTGTTCGGGCAGACGCTTCAACGAGCCGCGCATTCCAGCCTCTCCGAGCCTGTTAGCACAGAGAAGGTGACCCTGTGGATTTCGACTTTCCCGGGGATACAGAGCTCTGTCTTAAGAGGCATGCAGTGCTCTGCCAAAACAAACAAGGTTTCGCTAAGAAATTCCCTCGTAGCTCTTTCCCTTTTGGAGGAAAAGGGAGAGGTTTGTTTCTAAGCTTTGCAAGCGGTCCCGCGCTCTGCCGAAAAGGGAACGAACTGCTAGAGCACAGCGAGAGAAAACAGCGTAAGCAATTCCTTCCTAGCTCTTTCTGTTGCCGAGGAACTGTGGCACTGTTGGAACTGGAGATTGCAAGCAACACAGCGATCCGGCTGCTCTGGCACGCAGTGCTCTGCAAGGGCGCAGCAAGAAGGGACAAGAAATTCTCTCCTAACTCTTTCTGTTTGGTCGCATTAGAGTGCTGCTTCAGATGTCCGTGTTCGGGCAGATGCTTCAACGAGCCGCGCATTCGAGCCTCTCCGAGCCTGTTAGCAGAGAGAAGGTGACCCTGTGGATTTCGACTTTCCCGGGGATACAGAGCTCTGTCTTAAGAGGCATGCAGTGCTCTGCCAAAACAAACAAGGTTTCCCTAAGAAATTCCCTCGTAGCTCTTTCCCTTTTGGAGGAAAAGGGAGAGGTTTGTTTCTAAGCTTTGCAAGCGGTCCCGCGCTCTGCCGAAAAGGGAACGAACTGCTAGAGCACAGCGAGAGAAAACAGCGTAAGCAATTCCTTCCTAGCTCTTTCTGTTGCCGAGGAACTGTGGCACTGTTGGAACTGGAGATTGCAAGCAACACAGCGATCCGGCTGCTCTGGCACGCAGTGCTCTGCAAAGGCGCAGCAAGAAGGGACAAGAAATTCTCTCCTAACTCTTTCTGTTTGGTCGCATTAGAGTGCTGCTTCAGATGTCCGTGTTCGGGCAGACGCTTCAACGAGCCGCGCATTCCAGCCTCTCCGAGCCTGTTAGCACAGAGAAGGTGACCCTGTGGATTTCGACTTTCCCGGGGATACAGAGCTCTGTCTTAAGAGGCATGCAGTGCTCTGCCAAAACAAACAAGGTTTCGCTAAGAAATTCCCTCGTAGCTCTTTCCCTTTTGGAGGAAAAGGGAGAGCTTTGTTTCTAAGCTTTGCAAGCGGTCCCGCGCTCTGCCGAAAAGGGAACGAACTGCTAGAGCACAGCGAGAGAAAACAGCGTAAGCAATTCCTTCCTAGCTCTTTCTGTTGCCGAGGAACTGTGGCACTGTTGGAACTGGAGATTGCAAGCAACACAGCGATCCGGCTGCTCTGGCACGCAGTGCTCTGCAAAGGCGCAGCAAGAAGGGACAAGAAATTCTCTCCTAACTCTTTCTGTTTGGTCGCATTAGAGTGCTGCTTCAGATGTCCGTGTTCGGGCAGACGCTTCAACGAGCCGCGCATTCCAGCCTCTCCGAGCCTGTTAGCACAGAGAAGGTGACCCTGTGGATTTCGACTTTCCCGGGGATACAGAGCTCTGTCTTAAGAGGCATGCAGTGCTCTGCCAAAACAAACAAGGTTTCCCTAAGAAATTCCCTCGTAGCTCTTTCCCTTTAGGAGGAAAAGGGAGAGCTTTGTTTCTAAGCTTTGCAAGCGGTCCCGCGCTCTGCCGAAAAGGGAACGAACTGCTAGAGCACAGCGAGAGAAAACAGCGTAAGCAATTCCTTCCTAGCTCTTTCTGTTGCCGAGGAACTGTGGCACTGTTGGAACTGGAGATTGCAAGCAACACAGCGATCCGGCTGCTCTGGCACGCAGTGCTCTGCAAAGGCGCAGCAAGAAGGGACAAGAAATTCTCTCCTAACTCTTTCTGTTTGGTTGCATTACAGTGCTGCTTCAGATGTCCGTGTTCGGGCAGACGCTTCAACGAGCCGCGCATTCCAGCCTCTCCGAGCCTGTTAGCACAGAGAAGGTGACCCTGTGGATTTCGACTTTCCCGGGGATACAGAGCTCTGTCTTAAGAGGCATGCAGTGCTCTGCCAAAACAAACAAGGTTTCGCTAAGAAATTCCCTCGTAGCTCTTTCCCTTTTGGAGGAAAAGGGAGAGCTTTGTTTCTAAGCTTTGCAAGCGGTCCCGCGCTCTGCCGAAAAGGGAACGAACTGCTAGAGCACAGCGAGAGAAAACAGCGTAAGCAATTCCTTCCTAGCTCTTTCTGTTGCCGAGGAACTGTGGCACTGTTGGAACTGGAGATTGCAAGCAACACAGCGATCCGGCTGCTCTGGCACGCAGTGCTCTGCAAGGGCGCAGCAAGAAGGGACAAGAAATTCTCTCCTAACTCTTTCTGTTTGGTCGCATTAGAGTGCTGCTTCAGATGTCCGTGTTCGGGCAGATGCTTCAACGAGCCGCGCATTCGAGCCTCTCCGAGCCTGTTAGCAGAGAGAAGGTGACCCTGTGGATTTCGACTTTCCCGGGGATACAGAGCTCTGTCTTAAGAGGCATGCAGTGCTCTGCCAAAACAAACAAGGTTTCGCTAAGAAATTCCCTCGTAGCTCTTTCCCTTTAGGAGGAAAAGGGAGAGCTTTGTTTCTAAGCTTTGCAAGTGGTCCCGCGCTCTGCCGAAAAGGGAACGAACTGCTAGAGCACAGCGAGAGAAAACAGCGTAAGCAATTCCTTCCTAGCTCTTTCTGTTGCCGAGGAACTGTGGCACTGTTGGAACTGGAGATTGCAAGCAACACAGCGATCCGGCTGCTCTGGCACGCAGTGCTCTGCAAAGGCGCAGCAAGAAGGGACAAGAAATTCTCTCCTAACTCTTTCTGTTTGGTCGCATTAGAGTGCTGCTTCAGATGTCCGTGTTCGGGCAGACGCTTCAACGAGCCACGCATTCCAGCCTCTCCGAGCCTGTTAGCACAGAGAAGGTGACCCTGTGGATTTCGACTTTCCCGGGGATACAGAGCTCTGTCTTAAGAGGCATGCAGTGCTCTGCCAAAACAAACAAGGTTTCGCTAAGAAATTCCCTCGTAGCTCTTTCCCTTTTGGAGGAAAAGGGAGAGCTTTGTTTCTAAGCTTTGCAAGCGGTCCCGCGCTCTGCCGAAAAGGGAACGAACTGCTAGAGCACAGCGAGAGAAAACAGCGTAAGCAATTCCTTCCTAGCTCTTTCTGTTGCCGAGGAACTGTGGCACTGTTGGAACTGGAGATTGCAAGCAACACAGCGATCCGGCTGCTCTGGCACGCAGTGCTCTGCAAAGGCGCAGCAAGAAGGGACAAGAAATTCTCTCCTAACTCTTCCTGTTTGGTCGCATTAGAGTGCTGCTTCAGATGTCCGTGTTCGGGCAGACGCTTCAACGAGCCGCGCATTCGAGCCTCTCCGAGCCTGTTAGCAGAGAGAAGGTGACCCTGTGGATTTCGACTTTCCCGGGGATACAGAGCTCTGTCTTAAGAGGCATGCAGTGCTCTGCCAAAACAAACAAGGTTTCGCTAAGAAATTCCCTCGTAGCTCTTTCCCTTTTGGAGGAAAAGGGAGAGCTTTGTTTCTAAGCTTTGCAAGCGGTCCCGCGCTCTGCCGAAAAGGGAACGAACTGCTAGAGCACAGCGAGAGAAAACAGCGTAAGCAATTCCTTCCTAGCTCTTTCTGTTGCCGAGGAACTGTGGCACTGTTGGAACTGGAGATTGCAAGCAACACAGCGATCCGGCTGCTCTGGCACGCAGTGCTCTGCAAAGGCGCAGCAAGAAGGGACAAGAAATTCTCTCCTAACTCTTTCTGTTTGGTCGCATTAGAGTGCTGCTTCAGATGTCCGTGTTCGGGCAGACGCTTCAACGAGCCGCGCATTCCAGCCTCTCCGAGCCTGTTAGCACAGAGAAGGTGACCCTGTGGATTTCGACTTTCCCGGGGATACAGAGCTCTGTCTTAAGAGGCATGCAGTGCTCTGCCAAAACAAACAAGGTTTCGCTAAGAAATTCCCTCGTAGCTCTTTCCCTTTAGGAGGAAAAGGGAGAGCTTTGTTTCTAAGCTTTGCAAGCGGTCCCGCGCTCTGCCGAAAAGGGAACGAACTGCTAGAGCACAGCGAGAGAAAACAGCGTAAGCAATTCCTTCCTAGCTCTTTCTGTTGCCGAGGAACTGTGGCACTGTTGGAACTGGAGATTGCAAGCAACACAGCGATCCGGCTGCTCTGGCACGCAGTGCTCTGCAAAGGCGCAGCAAGAAGGGACAAGAAATTCTCTCCTAACTCTTTCTGTTTGGTCGCATTAGAGTGCTGCTTCAGATGTCCGTGTTCGGGCAGACGCTTCAACGAGCCGCGCATTCCAGCCTCTCCGAGCCTGTTAGCACAGAGAAGGTGACCCTGTGGATTTCGACTTTCCCGGGGATACAGAGCTCTGTCTTAAGAGGCATGCAGTGCTCTGCCAAAACAAACAAGGTTTCGCTAAGAAATTCCCTCGTAGCTCTTTCCCTTTAGGAGGAAAAGGGAGAGCTTTGTTTCTAAGCTTTGCAAGCGGTCCCGCGCTCTGCCGAAAAGGGAACGAACTGCTAGAGCACAGCGAGAGAAAACAGCGTAAGCAATTCCTTCCTAGCTCTTTCTGTTGCCGAGGAACTGTGGCACTGTTGGAACTGGAGATTGCAAGCAACACAGCGATCCGGCTGCTCTGGCACGCAGTGCTCTGCAAAGGTGCAGCAAGAAGGGACAAGAAATTCTCTCCTAACTCTTCCTGTTTGGTCGCATTAGAGTGCTGCTTCAGATGTCCGTGTTCGGGCAGACGCTTCAACGAGCCGCGCATTCCAGCCTCTCCGAGCCTGTTAGCACAGAGAAGGTGACCCTGTGGATTTCGACTTTCCCGGGGATACAGAGCTCTGTCTTAAGAGGCATGCAGTGCTCTGCCAAAACAAACAAGGTTTCCCTAAGAAATTCCCTCGTAGCTCTTTCCCTTTTGGAGGAAAAGGGAGAGCTTTGTTTCTAAGCTTTGCAAGCGGTCCCGCGCTCTGCCGAAAAGGGAACGAACTGCTAGAGCACAGCGAGAGAAAACAGCGTAAGCAATTCCTTCCTAGCTCTTTCTGTTGCCGAGGAACTGTGGCACTGTTGGAACTGGAGATTGCAAGCAACACAGCGATCCGGCTGCTCTGGCACGCAGTGCTCTGCAAAGGCGCAGCAAGAAGGGACAAGAAATTCTCTCCTAACTCTTTCTGTTTGGTCGCATTACAGTGCTGCTTCAGATGTCCGTGTTCGGGCAGACGCTTCAACGAGCCGCGCATTCCAGCCTCTCCGAGCCTGTTAGCACAGAGAAGGTGACCCTGTGGATTTCGACTTTCCCTGGGATCCAGAGCTCTGTCTTAAGAGGCATGCAGTGCTCTGCCAAAACAAACAAGGTTTCGCTAAGAAATTCCCTCGTAGCTCTTTCCCTTTTGGAGGAAAAGGGAGAGGTTTGTTTCTAAGCTTTGCAAGCGGTCCCGCGCTCTGCCGAAAAGGGAACGAACTGCTAGAGCACAGCGAGAGAAAACAGCGCAAGCAATTCCTTCCTAGCTCTTTCTGTTGCCGAGGAACTGTGGCACTGTTGGAACTGGAGATTGCAAGCAACACAGCGATCCGGCTGCTCTGGCACGCAGTGCTCTGCAAAGGCGCAGCAAGAAGGGACAAGAAATTCTCTCCTAACTCTTTCTGTTTGGTCGCATTACAGTGCTGCTTCAGATGGCCGTGTTCGGGCAGACGCTTCAACGAGCCGCGCATTCCAGCCTCTCCGAGCCTGTTAGCACAGAGAAGGTGACCCTGTGGATTTCGACTTTCCCGGGGATACAGAGCTCTGTCTTAAGAGGCATGCAGTGCTCTGCCAAAACAAACAAGGTTTCGCTAAGAAATTCCCTCGTAGCTCTTTCCCTTTTGGAGGAAAAGGGAGAGCTTTGTTTCTAAGCTTTGCAAGCGGTCCCGCGCTCTGCCGAAAAGGGAACGAACTGCTAGAGCACAGCGAGAGAAAACAGCGTAAGCAATTCCTTCCTAGCTCTTTCTGTTGCCGAGGAACTGTGGCACTGTTGGAACTGGAGATTGCAAGCAACACAGCGATCCGGCTGCTCTGGCACGCAGTGCTCTGCAAAGGCGCAGCAAGAAGGGACAAGAAATTCTCTCCTAACTCTTTCTGTTTGGTCGCATTAGAGTGCTGCTTCAGATGGCCGTGTTCGGGCAGACGCTTCAACGAGCCGCGCATTCGAGCCTCTCCGAGCCTGTTAGCACAGAGAAGGTGACCCTGTGGATTTCGACTTTCCCGGGGATACAGAGCTCTGTCTTAAGAGGCATGCAGTGCTCTGCCAAAACAAACAAGGTTTCGCTAAGAAATTCCCTCGTAGCTCTTTCCCTTTTGGAGGAAAAGGGAGAGGTTTGTTTCTAAGCTTTGCAAGCGGTCCCGCGCTCTGCCGAAAAGGGAACGAACTGCTAGAGCACAGCGAGAGAAAACAGCGTAAGCAATTCCTTCCTAGCTCTTTCTGTTGCCGAGGAACTGTGGCACTGTTGGAACTGGAGATTGCAAGCAACACAGCGATCCGGCTGCTCTGGCACGCAGTGCTCTGCAAAGGCGCAGCAAGAAGGGACAAGAAATTCTCTCCTAACTCTTTCTGTTTGGTCGCATTACAGTGCTGCTTCAGATGTCCGTGTTCGGGCAGACGCTTCAACGAGCCGCGCATTCGAGCCTCTCCGAGCCTGTTAGCACAGAGAAGGTGACCCTGTGGATTTCGACTTTCCCGGGGATACAGAGCTCTGTCTTAAGAGGCATGCAGTGCTCTGCCAAAACAAACAAGGTTTCGCTAAGAAATTCCCTCGTAGCTCTTTCCCTTTTGGAGGAAAAGGGAGAGGTTTGTTTCTAAGCTTTGCAAGCGGTCCCGCGCTCTGCCGAAAAGGGAACGAACTGCTAGAGCACAGCGAGAGAAAACAGCGTAAGCAATTCCTTCCTAGCTCTTTCTGTTGCCGAGGAACTGTGGCACTGTTGGAACTGGAGATTGCAAGCAACACAGCGATCCGGCTGCTCTGGCACGCAGTGCTCTGCAAAGGCGCAGCAAGAAGGGACAAGAAATTCTCTCCTAACTCTTTCTGTTTGGTCGCATTACAGTGCTGCTTCAGATGTCCGTGTTCGGGCAGACGCTTCAACGAGCCGCGCATTCGAGCCTCTCCGAGCCTGTTAGCACAGAGAAGGTGACCCTGTGGATTTCGACTTTCCCGGGGATACAGAGCTCTGTCTTAAGAGGCATGCAGTGCTCTGCCAAAACAAACAAGGTTTCCCTAAGAAATTCCCTCGTAGCTCTTTCCCTTTAGGAGGAAAAGGGAGAGCTTTGTTTCTAAGCTTTGCAAGCGGTCCCGCGCTCTGCCGAAAAGGGAACGAACTGCTAGAGCACAGCGAGAGAAAACAGCGTAAGCAATTCCTTCCTAGCTCTTTCTGTTGCCGAGGAACTGTGGCACTGTTGGAACTGGAGATTGCAAGCAACACAGCGATCCGGCTGCTCTGGCACGCAGTGCTCTGCAAAGGCGCAGCAAGAAGGGACAAGAAATTCTCTCCTAACTCTTTCTGTTTGGTCGCATTACAGTGCTGCTTCAGATGTCCGTGTTCGGGCAGACGCTTCAACGAGCCGCGCATTCCAGCCTCTCCGAGCCTGTTAGCACAGAGAAGGTGACCCTGTGGATTTCGACTTTCCCGGGGATACAGAGCTCTGTCTTAAGAGGCATGCAGTGCTCTGCCAAAACAAACAAGGTTTCGCTAAGAAATTCCCTCGTAGCTCTTTCCCTTTAGGAGGAAAAGGGAGAGCTTTGTTTCTAAGCTTTGCAAGCGGTCCCGCGCTCTGCCGAAAAGGGAACGAACTGCTAGAGCACAGCGAGAGAAAACAGCGTAAGCAATTCCTTCCTAGCTCTTTCTGTTGCCGAGGAACTGTGGCACTGTTGGAACTGGAGATTGCAAGCAACACAGCGATCCGGCTGCTCTGGCACGCAGTGCTCTGCAAAGGCGCAGCAAGAAGGGACAAGAAATTCTCTCCTAACTCTTTCTGTTTGGTCGCATTAGAGTGCTGCTTCAGATGTCCGTGTTCGGGCAGACGCTTCAACGAGCCGCGCATTCCAGCCTCTCCGAGCCTGTTAGCACAGAGAAGGTGACCCTGTGGATTTCGACTTTCCCGGGGATCCAGAGCTCTGTCTTAAGAGGCATGCAGTGCTCTGCCAAAACAAACAAGGTTTCGCTAAGAAATTCCCTCGTAGCTCTTTCCCTTTTGGAGGAAAAGGGAGAGCTTTGTTTCTAAGCTTTGCAAGCGGTCCCGCGCTCTGCCGAAAAGGGAACGAACTGCTAGAGCACAGCGAGAGAAAACAGCGTAAGCAATTCCTTCCTAGCTCTTTCTGTTGCCGAGGAACTGTGGCACTGTTGGAACTGGAGATTGCAAGCAACACAGCGATCCGGCTGCTCTGGCACGCAGTGCTCTGCAAAGGCGCAGCAAGAAGGGACAAGAAATTCTCTCCTAACTCTTTCTGTTTGGTCGCATTAGAGTGCTGCTTCAGATGTCCGTGTTCGGGCAGACGCTTCAACGAGCCGCGCATTCCAGCCTCTCCGAGCCTGTTAGCACAGAGAAGGTGACCCTGTGGATTTCGACTTTCCCGGGGATACAGAGCTCTGTCTTAAGAGGCATGCAGTGCTCTGCCAAAACAAACAAGGTTTCGCTAAGAAATTCCCTCGTAGCTCTTTCCCTTTTGGAGGAAAAGGGAGAGCTTTGTTTCTAAGCTTTGCAAGCGGTCCCGCGCTCTGCCGAAAAGGGAACGAACTGCTAGAGCACAGCGAGAGAAAACAGCGTAAGCAATTCCTTCCTAGCTCTTTCTGTTGCCGAGGAACTGTGGCACTGTTGGAACTGGAGATTGCAAGCAACACAGCGATCCGGCTGCTCTGGCACGCAGTGCTCTGCAAAGGCGCAGCAAGAAGGGACAAGAAATTCTCTCCTAACTCTTTCTGTTTGGTCGCATTAGAGTGCTGCTTCAGATGTCCGTGTTCGGGCAGACGCTTCAACGAGCCGCGCATTCCAGCCTCTCCGAGCCTGTTAGCACAGAGAAGGTGACCCTGTGGATTTCGACTTTCCCGGGGATACAGAGCTCTGTCTTAAGAGGCATGCAGTGCTCTGCCAAAACAAACAAGGTTTCCCTAAGAAATTCCCTCGTAGCTCTTTCCCTTTAGGAGGAAAAGGGAGAGCTTTGTTTCTAAGCTTTGCAAGCGGTCCCGCGCTCTGCCGAAAAGGGAACGAACTGCTAGAGCACAGCGAGAGAAAACAGCGTAAGCAATTCCTTCCTAGCTCTTTCTGTTGCCGAGGAACTGTGGCACTGTTGGAACTGGAGATTGCAAGCAACACAGCGATCCGGCTGCTCTGGCACGCAGTGCTCTGCAAAGGCGCAGCAAGAAGGGACAAGAAATTCTCTCCTAACTCTTTCTGTTTGGTTGCATTACAGTGCTGCTTCAGATGTCCGTGTTCGGGCAGACGCTTCAACGAGCCGCGCATTCCAGCCTCTCCGAGCCTGTTAGCACAGAGAAGGTGACCCTGTGGATTTCGACTTTCCCGGGGATACAGAGCTCTGTCTTAAGAGGCATGCAGTGCTCTGCCAAAACAAACAAGGTTTCCCTAAGAAATTCCCTCGTAGCTCTTTCCCTTTTGGAGGAAAAGGGAGAGCTTTGTTTCTAAGCTTTGCAAGCGGTCCCGCGCTCTGCCGAAAAGGGAACGAACTGCTAGAGCACAGCGAGAGAAAACAGCGTAAGCAATTCCTTCCTAGCTCTTTCTGTTGCCGAGGAACTGTGGCACTGTTGGAACTGGAGATTGCAAGCAACACAGCGATCCGGCTGCTCTGGCACGCAGTGCTCTGCAAGGGCGCAGCAAGAAGGGACAAGAAATTCTCTCCTAACTCTTTCTGTTTGGTCGCATTAGAGTGCTGCTTCAGATGTCCGTGTTCGGGCAGATGCTTCAACGAGCCGCGCATTCGAGCCTCTCCGAGCCTGTTAGCAGAGAGAAGGTGACCCTGTGGATTTCGACTTTCCCGGGGATACAGAGCTCTGTCTTAAGAGGCATGCAGTGCTCTGCCAAAACAAACAAGGTTTCGCTAAGAAATTCCCTCGTAGCTCTTTCCCTTTAGGAGGAAAAGGGAGAGCTTTGTTTCTAAGCTTTGCAAGTGGTCCCGCGCTCTGCCGAAAAGGGAACGAACTGCTAGAGCACAGCGAGAGAAAACAGCGTAAGCAATTCCTTCCTAGCTCTTTCTGTTGCCGAGGAACTGTGGCACTGTTGGAACTGGAGATTGCAAGCAACACAGCGATCCGGCTGCTCTGGCACGCAGTGCTCTGCAAAGGCGCAGCAAGAAGGGACAAGAAATTCTCTCCTAACTCTTTCTGTTTGGTCGCATTAGAGTGCTGCTTCAGATGTCCGTGTTCGGGCAGACGCTTCAACGAGCCGCGCATTCCAGCCTCTCCGAGCCTGTTAGCACAGAGAAGGTGACCCTGTGGATTTCGACTTTCCCGGGGATACAGAGCTCTGTCTTAAGAGGCATGCAGTGCTCTGCCAAAACAAACAAGGTTTCGCTAAGAAATTCCCTCGTAGCTCTTTCCCTTTTGGAGGAAAAGGGAGAGCTTTGTTTCTAAGCTTTGCAAGCGGTCCCGCGCTCTGCCGAAAAGGGAACGAACTGCTAGAGCACAGCGAGAGAAAACAGCGTAAGCAATTCCTTCCTAGCTCTTTCTGTTGCCGAGGAACTGTGGCACTGTTGGAACTGGAGATTGCAAGCAACACAGCGATCCGGCTGCTCTGGCACGCAGTGCTCTGCAAAGGCGCAGCAAGAAGGGACAAGAAATTCTCTCCTAACTCTTCCTGTTTGGTCGCATTAGAGTGCTGCTTCAGATGGCCGTGTTCGGGCAGACGCTTCAACGAGCCGCGCATTCGAGCCTCTCCGAGCCTGTTAGCAGAGAGAAGGTGACCCTGTGGATTTCGACTTTCCCGGGGATACAGAGCTCTGTCTTAAGAGGCATGCAGTGCTCTGCCAAAACAAACAAGGTTTCGCTAAGAAATTCCCTCGTAGCTCTTTCCCTTTAGGAGGAAAAGGGAGAGCTTTGTTTCTAAGCTTTGCAAGCGGTCCCGCGCTCTGCCGAAAAGGGAACGAACTGCTAGAGCACAGCGAGAGAAAACAGCGTAAGCAATTCCTTCCTAGCTCTTTCTGTTGCCGAGGAACTGTGGCACTGTTGGAACTGGAGATTGCAAGCAACACAGCGATCCGGCTGCTCTGGCACGCAGTGCTCTGCAAAGGCGCAGCAAGAAGGGACAAGAAATTCTCTCCTAACTCTTTCTGTTTGGTCGCATTACAGTGCTGCTTCAGATGTCCGTGTTCGGGCAGACGCTTCAACGAGCCGCGCATTCCAGCCTCTCCGAGCCTGTTAGCACAGAGAAGGTGACCCTGTGGATTTCGACTTTCCCGGGGATACAGAGCTCTGTCTTAAGAGGCATGCAGTGCTCTGCCAAAACAAACAAGGTTTCCCTAAGAAATTCCCTCGTAGCTCTTTCCCTTTTGGAGGAAAAGGGAGAGCTTTGTTTCTAAGCTTTGCAAGCGGTCCCGCGCTCTGCCGAAAAGGGAACGAACTGCGAGAGCACAGCGAGAGAAAACAGCGTAAGCAATTCCTTCCTAGCTCTTTCTGTTGCCGAGGAACTGTGGCACTGTTGGAACTGGAGATTGCAAGCAACACAGCGATCCGGCTGCTCTGGCACGCAGTGCTCTGCAAAGGCGCAGCAAGAAGGGACAAGAAATTCTCTCCTAACTCTTTCTGTTTGGTCGCATTAGAGTGCTGCTTCAGATGTCCGTGTTCGGGCAGACGCTTCAACGAGCCGCGCATTCCAGCCTCTCCGAGCCTGTTAGCACAGAGAAGGTGACCCTGTGGATTTCGACTTTCCCGGGGATACAGAGCTCTGTCTTAAGAGGCATGCAGTGCTCTGCCAAAACAAACAAGGTTTCGCTAAGAAATTCCCTCGTAGCTCTTTCCCTTTTGGAGGAAAAGGGAGAGCTTTGTTTCTAAGCTTTGCAAGCGGTCCCGCGCTCTGCCGAAAAGGGAACGAACTGCGAGAGCACAGCGAGAGAAAACAGCGTAAGCAATTCCTTCCTAGCTCTTTCTGTTGCCGAGGAACTGTGGCACTGTTGGAACTGGAGATTGCAAGCAACACAGCGATCCGGCTGCTCTGGCACGCAGTGCTCTGCAAAGGCGCAGCAAGAAGGGACAAGAAATTCTCTCCTAACTCTTTCTGTTTGGTCGCATTACAGTGCTGCTTCAGATGGCCGTGTTCGGGCAGACGCTTCAACGAGCCGCGCATTCCAGCCTCTCCGAGCCTGTTAGCACAGAGAAGGTGACCCTGTGGATTTCGACTTTCCCGGGGATACAGAGCTCTGTCTTAAGAGGCATGCAGTGCTCTGCCAAAACAAACAAGGTTTCGCTAAGAAATTCCCTCGTAGCTCTTTCCCTTTTGGAGGAAAAGGGAGAGCTTTGTTTCTAAGCTTTGCAAGCGGTCCCGCGCTCTGCCGAAAAGGGAACGAACTGCTAGAGCACAGCGAGAGAAAACAGCGTAAGCAATTCCTTCCTAGCTCTTTCTGTTGCCGAGGAACTGTGGCACTGTTGGAACTGGAGATTGCAAGCAACACAGCGATCCGGCTGCTCTGGCACGCAGTGCTCTGCAAAGGCGCAGCAAGAAGGGACAAGAAATTCTCTCCTAACTCTTTCTGTTTGGTCGCATTACAGTGCTGCTTCAGATGTCCGTGTTCGGGCAGACGCTTCAACGAGCCGCGCATTCCAGCCTCTCCGAGCCTGTTAGCACAGAGAAGGTGACCCTGTGGATTTCGACTTTCCCGGGGATACAGAGCTCTGTCTTAAGAGGCATGCAGTGCTCTGCCAAAACAAACAAGGTTTCCCTAAGAAATTCCCTCGTAGCTCTTTCCCTTTTGGAGGAAAAGGGAGAGCTTTGTTTCTAAGCTTTGCAAGCGGTCCCGCGCTCTGCCGAAAAGGGAACGAACTGCGAGAGCACAGCGAGAGAAAACAGCGTAAGCAATTCCTTCCTAGCTCTTTCTGTTGCCGAGGAACTGTGGCACTGTTGGAACTGGAGATTGCAAGCAACACAGCGATCCGGCTGCTCTGGCACGCAGTGCTCTGCAAAGGCGCAGCAAGAAGG
Source organism: Rhynochetos jubatus (assembly GCA_027574665.1). NCBI lineage: Eukaryota > Metazoa > Chordata > Aves > Eurypygiformes > Rhynochetidae > Rhynochetos > Rhynochetos jubatus. The sequence continues at coordinate 337,676 of CM050672.1, read as the reverse complement.
GACAAGAAATTCTCTCCTAACTCTTTCTGTTTGGTCGCATTACAGTGCTGCTTCAGATGTCCGTGTTCGGGCAGACGCTTCAACGAGCCGCGCATTCCAGCCTCTCCGAGCCTGTTAGCACAGAGAAGGTGACCCTGTGGATTTCGACTTTCCCGGGGATACAGAGCTCTGTCTTAAGAGGCATGCAGTGCTCTGCCAAAACAAACAAGGTTTCGCTAAGAAATTCCCTCGTAGCTCTTTCCCTTTTGGAGGAAAAGGGAGAGCTTTGTTTCTAAGCTTTGCAAGCGGTCCCGCGCTCTGCCGAAAAGGGAACGAACTGCTAGAGCACAGCGAGAGAAAACAGCGTAAGCAATTCCTTCCTAGCTCTTTCTGTTGCCGAGGAACTGTGGCACTGTTGGAACTGGAGATTGCAAGCAACACAGCGATCCGGCTGCTCTGGCACGCAGTGCTCTGCAAAGGCGCAGCAAGAAGGGACAAGAAATTCTCTCCTAACTCTTTCTGTTTGGTCGCATTACAGTGCTGCTTCAGATGTCCGTGTTCGGGCAGACGCTTCAACGAGCCGCGCATTCCAGCCTCTCCGAGCCTGTTAGCACAGAGAAGGTGACCCTGTGGATTTCGACTTTCCCGGGGATACAGAGCTCTGTCTTAAGAGGCATGCAGTGCTCTGCCAAAACAAACAAGGTTTCGCTAAGAAATTCCCTCGTAGCTCTTTCCCTTTAGGAGGAAAAGGGAGAGCTTTGTTTCTAAGCTTTGCAAGCGGTCCCGCGCTCTGCCGAAAAGGGAACGAACTGCTAGAGCACAGCGAGAGAAAACAGCGTAAGCAATTCCTTCCTAGCTCTTTCTGTTGCCGAGGAACTGTGGCACTGTTGGAACTGGAGATTGCAAGCAACACAGCCATCCGGCTGCTCTGGCACGCAGTGCTCTGCAAAGGCGCAGCAAGAAGGGACAAGAAATTCTCTCCTAACTCTTTCTGTTTGGTCGCATTACAGTGCTGCTTCAGATGGCCGTGTTCGGGCAGACGCTTCAACGAGCCGCGCATTCGAGCCTCTCCGAGCCTGCTAGCACAGAGAAGGTGACCCTGTGGATTTCGACTTTCCCGGGGATACAGAGCTCTGTCTTAAGAGGCATGCAGTGCTCTGCCAAAACAAACAAGGTTTCGCTAAGAAATTCCCTCGTAGCTCTTTCCCTTTTGGAGGAAAAGGGAGAGGTTTGTTTCTAAGCTTTGCAAGCGGTCCCGCGCTCTGCCGAAAAGGGAACGAACTGCGAGAGCACAGCGAGAGAAAACAGCGTAAGCAATTCCTTCCTAGCTCTTTCTGTTGCCGAGGAACTGTGGCACTGTTGGAACTGGAGATTGCAAGCAACACAGCGATCCGGCTGCTCTGGCACGCAGTGCTCTGCAAAGGCGCAGCAAGAAGGGACAAGAAATTCTCTCCTACCTCTTTCTGTTTGGTCGCATTACAGTGCTGCTTCAGATGGCCGTGTTCGGGCAGACGCTTCAACGAGCCGCGCATTCGAGCCTCTCCGAGCCTGCTAGCACAGAGAAGGTGACCCTGTGGATTTCGACTTTCCCGGGGATACAGAGCTCTGTCTTAAGAGGCATGCAGTGCTCTGCCAAAACAAACAAGGTTTCGCTAAGAAATTCCCTCGTAGCTCTTTCCCTTTTGGAGGAAAAGGGAGAGCTTTGTTTCTAAGCTTTGCAAGCGGTCCCGCGCTCTGCCGAAAAGGGAACGAACTGCTAGAGCACAGCGAGAGAAAACAGCGTAAGCAATTCCTTCCTAGCTCTTTCTGTTGCCGAGGAACTGTGGCACTGTTGGAACTGGAGATTGCAAGCAACACAGCGATCCGGCTGCTCTGGCACGCAGTGCTCTGCAAAGGCGCAGCAAGAAGGGACAAGAAATTCTCTCCTAACTCTTTCTGTTTGGTCGCATTACAGTGCTGCTTCAGATGTCCGTGTTCGGGCAGACGCTTCAACGAGCCGCGCATTCCAGCCTCTCCGAGCCTGTTAGCACAGAGAAGGTGACCCTGTGGATTTCGACTTTCCCGGGGATACAGAGCTCTGTCTTAAGAGGCATGCAGTGCTCTGCCAAAACAAACAAGGTTTCGCTAAGAAATTCCCTCGTAGCTCTTTCCCTTTAGGAGGAAAAGGGAGAGCTTTGTTTCTAAGCTTTGCAAGCGGTCCCGCGCTCTGCCGAAAAGGGAACGAACTGCTAGAGCACAGCGAGAGAAAACAGCGTAAGCAATTCCTTCCTAGCTCTTTCTGTTGCCGAGGAACTGTGGCACTGTTGGAACTGGAGATTGCAAGCAACACAGCCATCCGGCTGCTCTGGCACGCAGTGCTCTGCAAAGGCGCAGCAAGAAGGGACAAGAAATTCTCTCCTAACTCTTTCTGTTTGGTCGCATTACAGTGCTGCTTCAGATGTCCGTGTTCGGGCAGACGCTTCAACGAGCCGCGCATTCGAGCCTCTCCGAGCCTGCTAGCACAGAGAAGGTGACCCTGTGGATTTCGACTTTCCCGGGGATACAGAGCTCTGTCTTAAGAGGCATGCAGTGCTCTGCCAAAACAAACAAGGTTTCGCTAAGAAATTCCCTCGTAGCTCTTTCCCTTTTGGAGGAAAAGGGAGAGGTTTGTTTCTAAGCTTTGCAAGCGGTCCCGCGCTCTGCCGAAAAGGGAACGAACTGCGAGAGCACAGCGAGAGAAAACAGCGTAAGCAATTCCTTCCTAGCTCTTTCTGTTGCCGAGGAACTGTGGCACTGTTGGAACTGGAGATTGCAAGCAACACAGCGATCCGGCTGCTCTGGCACGCAGTGCTCTGCAAAGGCGCAGCAAGAAGGGACAAGAAATTCTCTCCTAACTCTTTCTGTTTGGTCGCATTACAGTGCTGCTTCAGATGGCCGTGTTCGGGCAGACGCTTCAACGAGCCGCGCATTCGAGCCTCTCCGAACCTGCTAGCACAGAGAAGGTGACCCTGTGGATTTCGACTTTCCCGGGGATACAGAGCTCTGTCTTAAGAGGCATGCAGTGCTCTGCCAAAACAAACAAGGTTTCGCTAAGAAATTCCCTCGTAGCTCTTTCCCTTTAGGAGGAAAAGGGAGAGCTTTGTTTCTAAGCTTTGCAAGCGGTCCCGCGCTCTGCCGAAAAGGGAACGAACTGCGAGAGCACAGCGAGAGAAAACAGCGTAAGCAATTCCTTCCTAGCTCTTTCTGTTGCCGAGGAACTGTGGCACTGTTGGAACTGGAGATTGCAAGCAACACAGCGATCCGGCTGCTCTGGCACGCAGTGCTCTGCAAAGGCGCAGCAAGAAGGGACAAGAAATTCTCTCCTAACTCTTTCTGTTTGGTCGCATTACAGTGCTGCTTCAGATGTCCGTGTTCGGGCAGACACTTCAACGAGCCGCGCATTCCAGCCTCTCCGAGCCTGTTAGCACAGAGAAGGTGACCCTGTGGATTTCGACTTTCCCGGGGATACAGAGCTCTGTCTTAAGAGGCATGCAGTGCTCTGCCAAAACAAACAAGGTTTCGCTAAGAAATTCCCTCGTAGCTCTTTCCCTTTTGGAGGAAAAGGGAGAGCTTTGTTTCTAAGCTTTGCAAGCGGTCCCGCGCTCTGCCGAAAAGGGAACGAACTGCGAGAGCACAGCGAGAGAAAACAGCGTAAGCAATTCCTTCCTAGCTCTTTCTGTTGCCGAGGAACTGTGGCACTGTTGGAACTGGAGATTGCAAGCAACACAGCGATCCGGCTGCTCTGGCACGCAGTGCTCTGCAAAGGCGCAGCAAGAAGGGACAAGAAATTCTCTCCTAACTCTTCCTGTTTGGTCGCATTAGAGTGCTGCTTCAGATGTCCGTGTTCGGGCAGACGCTTCAACGAGCCGCGCATTCGAGCCTCTCCGAGCCTGTTAGCACAGAGAAGGTGACCCTGTGGATTTCGACTTTCCCGGGGATCCAGAGCTCTGTCTTAAGAGGCATGCAGTGCTCTGCCAAAACAAACAAGGTTTCGCTAAGAAATTCCCTCGTAGCTCTTTCCCTTTTGGAGGAAAAGGGAGAGCTTTGTTTCTAAGCTTTGCAAGCGGTCCCGCGCTCTGCCGAAAAGGGAACGAACTGCTAGAGCACAGCGAGAGAAAACAGCGTAAGCAATTCCTTCCTAGCTCTTTCTGTTGCCGAGGAACTGTGGCACTGTTGGAACTGGAGATTGCAAGCAACACAGCGATCCGGCTGCTCTGGCACGCAGTGCTCTGCAAAGGCGCAGCAAGAAGGGACAAGAAATTCTCTCCTAACTCTTTCTGTTTGGTCGCATTACAGTGCTGCTTCAGATGTCCGTGTTCGGGCAGACGCTTCAACGAGCCGCGCATTCCAGCCTCTCCGAGCCTGTTAGCACAGAGAAGGTGACCCTGTGGATTTCGACTTTCCCGGGGATCCAGAGCTCTGTCTTAAGAGGCATGCAGTGCTCTGCCAAAACAAACAAGGTTTCCCTAAGAAATTCCCTCGTAGCTCTTTCCCTTTTGGAGGAAAAGGGAGAGCTTTGTTTCTAAGCTTTGCAAGCGGTCCCGCGCTCTGCCGAAAAGGGAACGAACTGCTAGAGCACAGCGAGAGAAAACAGCGTAAGCAATTCCTTCCTAGCTCTTTCTGTTGCCGAGGAACTGTGGCACTGTTGGAACTGGAGATTGCAAGCAACACAGCGATCCGGCTGCTCTGGCACGCAGTGCTCTGCAAAGGCGCAGCAAGAAGGGACAAGAAATTCTCTCCTAACTCTTTCTGTTTGGTCGCATTAGAGTGCTGCTTCAGATGGCCGTGTTCGGGCAGACGCTTCAACGAGCCGCGCATTCGAGCCTCTCCGAGCCTGTTAGCACAGAGAAGGTGACCCTGTGGATTTCGACTTTCCCGGGGATACAGAGCTCTGTCTTAAGAGGCATGCAGTGCTCTGCCAAAACAAACAAGGTTTCGCTAAGAAATTCCCTCGTAGCTCTTTCCCTTTTGGAGGAAAAGGGAGAGGTTTGTTTCTAAGCTTTGCAAGCGGTCCCGCGCTCTGCCGAAAAGGGAACGAACTGCTAGAGCACAGCGAGAGAAAACAGCGTAAGCAATTCCTTCCTAGCTCTTTCTGTTGCCGAGGAACTGTGGCACTGTTGGAACTGGAGATTGCAAGCAACACAGCGATCCGGCTGCTCTGGCACGCAGTGCTCTGCAAAGGCGCAGCAAGAAGGGACAAGAAATTCTCTCCTAACTCTTTCTGTTTGGTCGCATTAGAGTGCTGCTTCAGATGTCCGTGTTCGGGCAGACGCTTCAACGAGCCGCGCATTCGAGCCTCTCCGAGCCTGTTAGCAGAGAGAAGGTGACCCTGTGGATTTCGACTTTCCCGGGGATACAGAGCTCTGTCTTAAGAGGCATGCAGTGCTCTGCCAAAACAAACAAGGTTTCCCTAAGAAATTCCCTCGTAGCTCTTTCCCTTTTGGAGGAAAAGGGAGAGCTTTGTTTCTAAGCTTTGCAAGCGGTCCCGCGCTCTGCCGAAAAGGGAACGAACTGCGAGAGCACAGCGAGAGAAAACAGCGTAAGCAATTCCTTCCTAGCTCTTTCTGTTGCCGAGGAACTGTGGCACTGTTGGAACTGGAGATTGCAAGCAACACAGCGATCCGGCTGCTCTGGCACGCAGTGCTCTGCAAAGGCGCAGCAAGAAGGGACAAGAAATTCTCTCCTAACTCTTTCTGTTTGGTCGCATTACAGTGCTGCTTCAGATGGCCGTGTTCGGGCAGACGCTTCAACGAGCCGCGCATTCCAGCCTCTCCGAGCCTGTTAGCACAGAGAAGGTGACCCTGTGGATTTCGACTTTCCCGGGGATCCAGAGCTCTGTCTTAAGAGGCATGCAGTGCTCTGCCAAAACAAACAAGGTTTCGCTAAGAAATTCCCTCGTAGCTCTTTCCCTTTTGGAGGAAAAGGGAGAGCTTTGTTTCTAAGCTTTGCAAGCGGTCCCGCGCTCTGCCGAAAAGGGAACGAACTGCGAGAGCACAGCGAGAGAAAACAGCGTAAGCAATTCCTTCCTAGCTCTTTCTGTTGCCGAGGAACTGTGGCACTGTTGGAAGTGGCGATTGCAAGCAACACAGCGATCCGGCTGCTCTGGCACGCAGTGCTCTGCAAAGGCGCAGCAAGAAGGGACAAGAAATTCTCTCCTAACTCTTTCTGTTTGGTCGCATTAGAGTGCTGCTTCAGATGTCCGTGTTCGGGCAGACGCTTCAACGAGCCGCGCATTCCAGCCTCTCCGAGCCTGTTAGCACAGAGAAGGTGACCCTGTGGATTTCGACTTTCCCGGGGATACAGAGCTCTGTCTTAAGAGGCATGCAGTGCTCTGCCAAAACAAACAAGGTTTCGCTAAGAAATTCCCTCGTAGCTCTTTCCCTTTTGGAGGAAAAGGGAGAGGTTTGTTTCTAAGCTTTGCAAGCGGTCCCGCGCTCTGCTGAAAAGGGAACGAACTGCGAGAGCACAGCGAGAGAAAACAGCGTAAGCAATTCCTTCCTAGCTCTTTCTGTTGCCAAGGAACTGTGGCACTGTTGGAACTGGAGATTGCAAGCAACACAGCGATCCGGCTGCTCTGGCACGCAGTGCTCTGCAAAGGCGCAGCAAGAAGGGACAAGAAATTCTCTCCTAACTCTTTCTGTTTGGTCGCATTAGAGTGCTGCTTCAGATGTCCGTGTTCGGGCAGACGCTTCAACGAGCCGCGCATTCGAGCCTCTCCGAGCCTGTTAGCACAGAGAAGGTGACCCTGTGGATTTCGACTTTCCCGGGGATACAGAGCTCTGTCTTAAGAGGCATGCAGTGCTCTGCCAAAACAAACAAGGTTTCGCTAAGAAATTCCCTCGTAGCTCTTTCCCTTTTGGAGGAAAAGGGAGAGGTTTGTTTCTAAGCTTTGCAAGCGGTCCCGCGCTCTGCTGAAAAGGGAACGAACTGCGAGAGCACAGCGAGAGAAAACAGCGTAAGCAATTCCTTCCTAGCTCTTTCTGTTGCCAAGGAACTGTGGCACTGTTGGAACTGGAGATTGCAAGCAACACAGCGATCCGGCTGCTCTGGCACGCAGTGCTCTGCAAAGGCGCAGCAAGAAGGGACAAGAAATTCTCTCCTAACTCTTTCTGTTTGGTCGCATTAGAGTGCTGCTTCAGATGGCCGGGTTCGGGCAGACGCTTCAACGAGCCGCGCATTCCAGCCTCTCCGAGCCTGTTAGCACAGAGAAGGTGACCCTGTGGATTTCGACTTTCCCGGGGATACAGAGCTCTGTCTTAAGAGGCATGCAGTGCTCTGCCAAAACAAACAAGGTTTCGCTAAGAAATTCCCTCGTAGCTCTTTCCCTTTAGGAGGAAAAGGGAGAGCTTTGTTTCTAAGCTTTGCAAGCGGTCCCGCGCTCTGCCGAAAAGGGAACGAACTGCTAGAGCACAGCGAGAGAAAACAGCGTAAGCAATTCCTTCCTAGCTCTTTCTGTTGCCGAGGAACTGTGGCACTGTTGGAACTGGAGATTGCAAGCAACACAGCGATCCGGCTGCTCTGGCACGCAGTGCTCTGCAAAGGCGCAGCAAGAAGGGACAAGAAATTCTCTCCTAACTCTTTCTGTTTGGTCGCATTACAGTGCTGCTTCAGATGTCCGTGTTCGGGCAGACGCTTCAACGAGCCGCGCATTCGAGCCTCTCCGAGCCTGTTAGCACAGAGAAGGTGACCCTGTGGATTTCGACTTTCCCGGGGATACAGAGCTCTGTCTTAAGAGGCATGCAGTGCTCTGCCAAAACAAACAAGGTTTCGCTAAGAAATTCCCTCGTAGCTCTTTCCCTTTTGGAGGAAAAGGGAGAGCTTTGTTTCTAAGCTTTGCAAGCGGTCCCGCGCTCTGCCGAAAAGGGAACGAACTGCGAGAGCACAGCGAGAGAAAACAGCGTAAGCAATTCCTTCCTAGCTCTTTCTGTTGCCGAGGAACTGTGGCACTGTTGGAACTGGAGATTGCAAGCAACACAGCGATCCGGCTGCTCTGGCACGCAGTGCTCTGCAAAGGCGCAGCAAGAAGGGACAAGAAATTCTCTCCTAACTCTTTCTGTTTGGTCGCATTAGAGTGCTGCTTCAGATGTCCGTGTTCGGGCAGACGCTTCAACGAGCCGCGCATTCGAGCCTCTCCGAGCCTGTTAGCACAGAGAAGGTGACCCTGTGGATTTCGACTTTCCCGGGGATCCAGAGCTCTGTCTTAAGAGGCATGCAGTGCTCTGCCAAAACAAACAAGGTTTCGCTAAGAAATTCCCTCGTAGCTCTTTCCCTTTTGGAGGAAAAGGGAGAGGTTTGTTTCTAAGCTTTGCAAGCGGTCCCGCGCTCTGCCGAAAAGGGAACGAACTGCGAGAGCACAGCGAGAGAAAACAGCGTAAGCAATTCCTTCCTAGCTCTTTCTGTTGCCGAGGAACTGTGGCACTGTTGGAACTGGAGATTGCAAGCAACACAGCGATCCGGCTGCTCTGGCACGCAGTGCTCTGCAAAGGCGCAGCAAGAAGGGACAAGAAATTCTCTCCTAACTCTTTCTGTTTGGTCGCATTAGAGTGCTGCTTCAGATGGCCGTGTTCGGGCAGACGCTTCAACGAGCCGCGCATTCCAGCCTCTCCGAGCCTGTTAGCACAGAGAAGGTGACCCTGTGGATTTCGACTTTCCCGGGGATACAGAGCTCTGTCTTAAGAGGCATGCAGTGCTCTGCCAAAACAAACAAGGTTTCGCTAAGAAATTCCCTCGTAGCTCTTTCCCTTTTGGAGGAAAAGGGAGAGGTTTGTTTCTAAGCTTTGCAAGCGGTCCCGCGCTCTGCCGAAAAGGGAACGAACTGCTAGAGCACAGCGAGAGAAAACAGCGTAAGCAATTCCTTCCTAGCTCTTTCTGTTGCCGAGGAACTGTGGCACTGTTGGAACTGGAGATTGCAAGCAACACAGCGATCCGGCTGCTCTGGCACGCAGTGCTCTGCAAAGGCGCAGCAAGAAGGGACAAGAAATTCTCTCCTAACTCTTTCTGTTTGGTCGCATTACAGTGCTGCTTCAGATGGCCGTGTTCGGGCAGACGCTTCAACGAGCCGCGCATTCCAGCCTCTCCGAGCCTGTTAGCACAGAGAAGGTGACCCTGTGGATTTCGACTTTCCCGGGGATCCAGAGCTCTGTCTTAAGAGGCATGCAGTGCTCTGCCAAAACAAACAAGGTTTCGCTAAGAAATTCCCTCGTAGCTCTTTCCCTTTTGGAGGAAAAGGGAGAGCTTTGTTTCTAAGCTTTGCAAGCGGTCCCGCGCTCTGCCGAAAAGGGAACGAACTGCTAGAGCACAGCGAGAGAAAACAGCGTAAGCAATTCCTTCCTAGCTCTTTCTGTTGCCGAGGAACTGTGGCACTGTTGGAAGTGGCGATTGCAAGCAACACAGCGATCCGGCTGCTCTGGCACGCAGTGCTCTGCAAAGGCGCAGCAAGAAGGGACAAGAAATTCTCTCCTAACTCTTTCTGTTTGGTCGCATTAGAGTGCTGCTTCAGATGTCCGTGTTCGGGCAGACGCTTCAACGAGCCGCGCATTCGAGCCTCTCCGAGCCTGTTAGCACAGAGAAGGTGACCCTGTGGATTTCGACTTTCCCGGGGATACAGAGCTCTGTCTTAAGAGGCATGCAGTGCTCTGCCAAAACAAACAAGGTTTCGCTAAGAAATTCCCTCGTAGCTCTTTCCCTTTAGGAGGAAAAGGGAGAGCTTTGTTTCTAAGCTTTGCAAGCGGTCCCGCGCTCTGCCGAAAAGGGAACGAACTGCGAGAGCACAGCGAGAGAAAACAGCGTAAGCAATTCCTTCCTAGCTCTTTCTGTTGCCGAGGAACTGTGGCACTGTTGGAACTGGAGATTGCAAGCAACACAGCGATCCGGCTGCTCTGGCACGCAGTGCTCTGCAAAGGCGCAGCAAGAAGGGACAAGAAATTCTCTCCTAACTCTTTCTGTTTGGTCGCATTACAGTGCTGCTTCAGATGTCCGTGTTCGGGCAGACGCTTCAACGAGCCGCGCATTCCAGCCTCTCCGAGCCTGTTAGCACAGAGAAGGTGACCCTGTGGATTTCGACTTTCCCGGGGATACAGAGCTCTGTCTTAAGAGGCATGCAGTGCTCTGCCAAAACAAACAAGGTTTCGCTAAGAAATTCCCTCGTAGCTCTTTCCCTTTTGGAGGAAAAGGGAGAGCTTTGTTTCTAAGCTTTGCAAGCGGTCCCGCGCTCTGCCGAAAAGGGAACGAACTGCTAGAGCACAGCGAGAGAAAACAGCGTAAGCAATTCCTTCCTAGCTCTTTCTGTTGCCGAGGAACTGTGGCACTGTTGGAACTGGAGATTGCAAGCAACACAGCGATCCGGCTGCTCTGGCACGCAGTGCTCTGCAAAGGCGCAGCAAGAAGGGACAAGAAATTCTCTCCTAACTCTTTCTGTTTGGTCGCATTACAGTGCTGCTTCAGATGGCCGTGTTCGGGCAGACGCTTCAACGAGCCGCGCATTCCAGCCTCTCCGAGCCTGTTAGCACAGAGAAGGTGACCCTGTGGATTTTGACTTTCCCGGGGATCCAGAGCTCTGTCTTAAGAGGCATGCAGTGCTCTGCCAAAACAAACAAGGTTTCGCTAAGAAATTCCCTCGTAGCTCTTTCCCTTTTGGAGGAAAAGGGAGAGCTTTGTTTCTAAGCTTTGCAAGCGGTCCCGCGCTCTGCCGAAAAGGGAACGAACTGCTAGAGCACAGCGAGATAAAACAGCGTAAGCAATTCCTTCCTAGCTCTTTCTGTTGCCGAGGAACTGTGGCACTGTTGGAACTGGAGATTGCAAGCAACACAGCGATCCGGCTGCTCTGGCACGCAGTGCTCTGCAAAGGCGCAGCAAGAAGGGACAAGAAATTCTCTCCTACCTCTTTCTGTTTGGTCGCATTACAGTGCTGCTTCAGATGGCCGTGTTCGGGCAGACGCTTCAACGAGCCGCGCATTCCAGCCTCTCCGAGCCTGTTAGCACAGAGAAGGTGACCCTGTGGATTTCGACTTTCCCGGGGATCCAGAGCTCTGTCTTAAGAGGCATGCAGTGCTCTGCCAAAACAAACAAGGTTTCGCTAAGAAATTCCCTCGTAGCTCTTTCCCTTTTGGAGGAAAAGGGAGAGCTTTGTTTCTAAGCTTTGCAAGCGGTCCCGCGCTCTGCCGAAAAGGGAACGAACTGCTAGAGCACAGCGAGAGAAAACAGCGTAAGCAATTCCTTCCTAGCTCTTTCTGTTGCCGAGGAACTGTGGCACTGTTGGAACTGGAGATTGCAAGCAACACAGCGATCCGGCTGCTCTGGCACGCAGTGCTCTGCAAAGGCGCAGCAAGAAGGGACAAGAAATTCTCTCCTAACTCTTTCTGTTTGGTCGCATTACAGTGCTGCTTCAGATGTCCGTGTTCGGGCAGACGCTTCAACGAGCCGCGCATTCGAACCTCTCCGAGCCTGCTAGCACAGAGAAGGTGACCCTGTGGATTTCGACTTTCCCGGGGATACAGAGCTCTGTCTTAAGAGGCATGCAGTGCTCTGCCAAAACAAACAAGGTTTCGCTAAGAAATTCCCTCGTAGCTCTTTCCCTTTTGGAGGAAAAGGGAGAGGTTTGTTTCTAAGCTTTGCAAGCGGTCCCGCGCTCTGCCGAAAAGGGAACGAACTGCGAGAGCACAGCGAGAGAAAACAGCGTAAGCAATTCCTTCCTAGCTCTTTCTGTTGCCGAGGAACTGTGGCACTGTTGGAACTGGAGATTGCAAGCAACACAGCGATCCGGCTGCTCTGGCACGCAGTGCTCTGCAAAGGCGCAGCAAGAAGGGACAAGAAATTCTCTCCTAACTCTTTCTGTTTGGTCGCATTAGAGTGCTGCTTCAGATGTCCGTGTTCGGGCAGACGCTTCAACGAGCCGCGCATTCCAGCCTCTCCGAGCCTGTTAGCACAGAGAAGGTGACCCTGTGGATTTCGACTTTCCCGGGGATACAGAGCTCTGTCTTAAGAGGCATGCAGTGCTCTGCCAAAACAAACAAGGTTTCGCTAAGAAATTCCCTCGTAGCTCTTTCCCTTTTGGAGGAAAAGGGAGAGGTTTGTTTCTAAGCTTTGCAAGCGGTCCCGCGCTCTGCCGAAAAGGGAACGAACTGCTAGAGCACAGCGAGAGAAAACAGCGTAAGCAATTCCTTCCTAGCTCTTTCTGTTGCCGAGGAACTGTGGCACTGTTGGAACTGGAGATTGCAAGCAACACAGCCATCCGGCTGCTCTGGCACGCAGTGCTCTGCAAAGGCGCAGCAAGAAGGGACAAGAAATTCTCTCCTAACTCTTTCTGTTTGGTCGCATTACAGTGCTGCTTCAGATGGCCGTGTTCGGGCAGACGCTTCAACGAGCCGCGCATTCGAGCCTCTCCGAGCCTGCTAGCACAGAGAAGGTGACCCTGTGGATTTCGACTTTCCCGGGGATACAGAGCTCTGTCTTAAGAGGCATGCAGTGCTCTGCCAAAACAAACAAGGTTTCGCTAAGAAATTCCCTCGTAGCTCTTTCCCTTTTGGAGGAAAAGGGAGAGGTTTGTTTCTAAGCTTTGCAAGCGGTCCCGCGCTCTGCCGAAAAGGGAACGAACTGCAAGAGCACAGCGAGAGAAAACAACGTAAGCAATTCCTTCCTAGCTCTTTCTGTTGCCGAGGAACTGTGGCACTGTTGGAACTGGAGATTGCAAGCAACACAGCGATCCGGCTGCTCTGGCACGCAGTGCTCTGCAAAGGCGCAGCAAGAAGGGACAAGAAATTCTCTCCTAACTCTTTCTGTTTGGTCGCATTAGAGTGCTGCTTCAGATGTCCGTGTTCGGGCAGACGCTTCAACGAGCCGCGCATTCCAGCCTCTCCGAGCCTGTTAGCACAGAGAAGGTGACCCTGTGGATTTCGACTTTCCCGGGGATACAGAGCTCTGTCTTAAGAGGCATGCAGTGCTCTGCCAAAACAAACAAGGTTTCGCTAAGAAATTCCCTCGTAGCTCTTTCCCTTTTGGAGGAAAAGGGAGAGGTTTGTTTCTAAGCTTTGCAAGCGGTCCCGCGCTCTGCCGAAAAGGGAACGAACTGCGAGAGCACAGCGAGAGAAAACAGCGTAAGCAATTCCTTCCTAGCTCTTTCTGTTGCCGAGGAACTGTGGCACTGTTGGAACTGGAGATTGCAAGCAACACAGCGATCCGGCTGCTCTGGCATGCAGTGCTCTGCAAAGGCGCAGCAAGAAGGGACAAGAAATTCTCTCCTAACTCTTTCTGTTTGGTCGCATTAGAGTGCTGCTTCAGATGTCCGTGTTCGGGCAGACGCTTCAACGAGCCGCGCATTCGAGCCTCTCCGAGCCTGTTAGCACAGAGAAGGTGACCCTGTGGATTTCGACTTTCCCGGGGATACAGAGCTCTGTCTTAAGAGGCATGCAGTGCTCTGCCAAAACAAACAAGGTTTCGCTAAGAAATTCCCTCGTAGCTCTTTCCCTTTTGGAGGAAAAGGGAGAGCTTTGTTTCTAAGCTTTGCAAGCGGTCCCGCGCTCTGCCGAAAAGGGAACGAACTGCGAGAGCACAGCGAGAGAAAACAGCGTAAGCAATTCCTTCCTAGCTCTTTCTGTTGCCGAGGAACTGTGGCACTGTTGGAACTGGAGATTGCAAGCAACACAGCGATCCGGCTGCTCTGGCACGCAGTGCTCTGCAAAGGCGCAGCAAGAAGGGACAAGAAATTCTCTCCTAACTCTTTCTGTTTGGTCGCATTAGAGTGCTGCTTCAGATGGCCGTGTTCGGGCAGACGCTTCAACGAGCCGCGCATTCCAGCCTCTCCGAGCCTGTTAGCACAGAGAAGGTGACCCTGTGGATTTCGACTTTCCCGGGGATCCAGAGCTCTGTCTTAAGAGGCATGCAGTGCTCTGCCAAAACAAACAAGGTTTCGCTAAGAAATTCCCTCGTAGCTCTTTCCCTTTTGGAGGAAAAGGGAGAGCTTTGTTTCTAAGCTTTGCAAGCGGTCCCGCGCTCTGCCGAAAAGGGAACGAACTGCTAGAGCACAGCGAGAGAAAACAGCGTAAGCAATTCCTTCCTAGCTCTTTCTGTTGCCGAGGAACTGTGGCACTCTTGGAACTGGAGATTGCAAGCAACACAGCGATCCGGCTGCTCTGGCACGCAGTGCTCTGCAAAGGCGCAGCAAGAAGGGACAAGAAATTCTCTCCTAACTCTTTCTGTTTGGTCGCATTACAGTGCTGCTTCAGATGGCCGTGTTCGGGCAGACGCTTCAACGAGCCGCGCATTCGAGCCTCTCCGAGCCTGCTAGCACAGAGAAGGTGACCCTGTGGATTTCGACTTTCCCGGGGATACAGAGCTCTGTCTTAAGAGGCATGCAGTGCTCTGCCAAAACAAACAAGGTTTCGCTAAGAAATTCCCTCGTAGCTCTTTCCCTTTTGGAGGAAAAGGGAGAGCTTTGTTTCTAAGCTTTGCAAGCGGTCCCGCGCTCTGCCGAAAAGGCAACGAACTGCTAGAGCACAGCGAGCGAAAACAGCGTAAGCAATTCCTTCCTAGCTCTTTCTGTTGCCGAGGAACTGTGGCACTGTTGGAACTGGAGATTGCAAGCAACACAGCGATCCGGCTGCTCTGGCACGCAGTGCTCTGCAAAGGCGCAGCAAGAAGGGACAAGAAATTCTCTCCTAACTCTTTCTGTTTGGTCGCATTACAGTGCTGCTTCAGATGTCCGTGTTCGGGCAGACGCTTCAACGAGCCGCGCATTCGAGCCTCTCCGAGCCTGTTAGCACAGAGAAGGTGACCCTGTGGATTTCGACTTTCCCGGGGATCCAGAGCTCTGTCTTAAGAGGCATGCAGTGCTCTGCCAAAACAAACAAGGTTTCGCTAAGAAATTCCCTCGTAGCTCTTTCCCTTTTGGAGGAAAAGGGAGAGGTTTGTTTCTAAGCTTTGCAAGCGGTCCCGCGCTCTGCCGAAAAGGGAACGAACTGCTAGAGCACAGCGAGAGAAAACAGCGTAAGCAATTCCTTCCTAGCTCTTTCTGTTGCCGAGGAACTGTGGCACTGTTGGAACTGGAGATTGCAAGCAACACAGCCATCCGGCTGCTCTGGCACGCAGTGCTCTGCAAAGGCGCAGCAAGAAGGGACAAGAAATTCTCTCCTAACTCTTTCTGTTTGGTCGCATTACAGTGCTGCTTCAGATGGCCGTGTTCGGGCAGACGCTTCAACGAGCCGCGCATTCGAGCCTCTCCGAGCCTGCTAGCACAGAGAAGGTGACCCTGTGGATTTCGACTTTCCCGGGGATACAGAGCTCTGTCTTAAGAGGCATGCAGTGCTCTGCCAAAACAAACAAGGTTTCGCTAAGAAATTCCCTCGTAGCTCTTTCCCTTTTGGAGGAAAAGGGAGAGGTTTGTTTCTAAGCTTTGCAAGCGGTCCCGCGCTCTGCCGAAAAGGGAACGAACTGCAAGAGCACAGCGAGAGAAAACAACGTAAGCAATTCCTTCCTAGCTCTTTCTGTTGCCGAGGAACTGTGGCACTGTTGGAACTGGAGATTGCAAGCAACACAGCGATCCGGCTGCTCTGGCACGCAGTGCTCTGCAAAGGCGCAGCAAGAAGGGACAAGAAATTCTCTCCTAACTCTTTCTGTTTGGTCGCATTAGAGTGCTGCTTCAGATGGCCGTGTTCGGGCAGACGCTTCAACGAGCCGCGCATTCGAGCCTCTCCGAGCCTGTTAGCACAGAGAAGGTGACCCTGTGGATTTCGACTTTCCCGGGGATCCAGAGCTCTGTCTTAAGAGGCATGCAGTGCTCTGCCAAAACAAACAAGGTTTCCCTAAGAAATTCCCTCGTAGCTCTTTCCCTTTTGGAGGAAAAGGGAGAGCTTTGTTTCTAAGCTTTGCAAGCGGTCCCGCGCTCTGCCGAAAAGGGAACGAACTGCTAGAGCACAGCGAGAGAAAACAGCGTAAGCAATTCCTTCCTAGCTCTTTCTGTTGCCGAGGAACTGTGGCACTGTTGGAACTGGAGATTGCAAGCAACACAGCGATCCGGCTGCTCTGGCACGCAGTGCTCTGCAAAGGCGCAGCAAGAAGGGACAAGAAATTCTCTCCTAACTCTTTCTGTTTGGTCGCATTAGAGTGCTGCTTCAGATGGCCGTGTTCGGGCAGACGCTTCAACGAGCCGCGCATTCCAGCCTCTCCGAGCCTGTTAGCACAGAGAAGGTGACCCTGTGGATTTCGACTTTCCCGGGGATACAGAGCTCTGTCTTAAGAGGCATGCAGTGCTCTGCCAAAACAAACAAGGTTTCGCTAAGAAATTCCCTCGTAGCTCTTTCCCTTTTGGAGGAAAAGGGAGAGCTTTGTTTCTAAGCTTTGCAAGCGGTCCCGCGCTCTGCCGAAAAGGGAACGAACTGCTAGAGCACAGCGAGAGAAAACAGCGTAAGCAATTCCTTCCTAGCTCTTTCTGTTGCCGAGGAACTGTGGCACTGTTGGAACTGGAGATTGCAAGCAACACAGCGATCCGGCTGCTCTGGCACGCAGTGCTCTGCAAAGGCGCAGCAAGAAGGGACAAGAAATTCTCTCCTAACTCTTTCTGTTTGGTCGCATTAGAGTGCTGCTTCAGATGGCCGTGTTCGGGCAGACGCTTCAACGAGCCGCGCATTCGAGCCTCTCCGAGCCTGCTAGCACAGAGAAGGTGACCCTGTGGATTTCGACTTTCCCGGGGATCCAGAGCTCTGTCTTAAGAGGCATGCAGTGCTCTGCCAAAACAAACAAGGTTTCGCTAAGAAATTCCCTCGTAGCTCTTTCCCTTTTGGAGGAAAAGGGAGAGCTTTGTTTCTAAGCTTTGCAAGCGGTCCCGCGCTCTGCCGAAAAGGGAACGAACTGCGAGAGCACAGCGAGAGAAAACAGCGTAAGCAATTCCTTCCTAGCTCTTTCTGTTGCCGAGGAACTGTGGCACTGTTGGAACTGGAGATTGCAAGCAACACAGCGATCCGGCTGCTCTGGCACGCAGTGCTCTGCAAAGGCGCAGCAAGAAGGGACAAGAAATTCTCTCCTAACTCTTTCTGTTTGGTCGCATTAGAGTGCTGCTTCAGATGGCCGTGTTCGGGCAGACGCTTCAACGAGCCGCGCATTCCAGCCTCTCCGAGCCTGTTAGCACAGAGAAGGTGACCCTGTGGATTTCGACTTTCCCGGGGATACAGAGCTCTGTCTTAAGAGGCATGCAGTGCTCTGCCAAAACAAACAAGGTTTCGCTAAGAAATTCCCTCGTAGCTCTTTCCCTTTTGGAGGAAAAGGGAGAGGTTTGTTTCTAAGCTTTGCAAGCGGTCCCGCGCTCTGCCGAAAAGGGAACGAACTGCGAGAGCACAGCGAGAGAAAACAGCGTAAGCAATTCCTTCCTAGCTCTTTCTGTTGCCGAGGAACTGTGGCACTGTTGGAACTGGAGATTGCAAGCAACACAGCGATCCGGCTGCTCTGGCACGCAGTGCTCTGCAAAGGCGCAGCAAGAAGGGACAAGAAATTCTCTCCTAACTCTTTCTGTTTGGTCGCATTAGAGTGCTGCTTCAGATGTCCGTGTTCGGGCAGACGCTTCAACGAGCCGCGCATTCCAGCCTCTCTGAGCCTGTTAGCACAGAGAAGGTGACCCTGTGGATTTCGACTTTCCCGGGGATACAGAGCTCTGTCTTAAGAGGCATGCAGTGCTCTGCCAAAACAAACAAGGTTTCGCTAAGAAATTCCCTCGTAGCTCTTTCCCTTTTGGAGGAAAAGGGAGAGCTTTGTTTCTAAGCTTTGCAAGCGGTCCCGCGCTCTGCCGAAAAGGGAACGAACTGCGAGAGCACAGCGAGAGAAAACAGCGTAAGCAATTCCTTCCTAGCTCTTTCTGTTGCCGAGGAACTGTGGCACTGTTGGAACTGGAGATTGCAAGCAACACAGCGATCCGGCTGCTCTGGCACGCAGTGCTCTGCAAAGGCGCAGCAAGAAGGGACAAGAAATTCTCTCCTAACTCTTTCTGTTTGGTCGCATTAGAGTGCTGCTTCAGATGGCCGTGTTCGGGCAGACGCTTCAACGAGCCGCGCATTCCAGCCTCTCCGAGCCTGTTAGCACAGAGAAGGTGACCCTGTGGATTTCGACTTTCCCGGGGATACAGAGCTCTGTCTTAAGAGGCATGCAGTGCTCTGCCAAAACAAACAAGGTTTCGCTAAGAAATTCCCTCGTAGCTCTTTCCCTTTTGGAGGAAAAGGGAGAGGTTTGTTTCTAAGCTTTGCAAGCGGTCCCGCGCTCTGCCGAAAAGGGAACGAACTGCGAGAGCACAGCGAGAGAAAACAGCGTAAGCAATTCCTTCCTAGCTCTTTCTGTTGCCGAGGAACTGTGGCACTGTTGGAACTGGAGATTGCAAGCAACACAGCGATCCGGCTGCTCTGGCACGCAGTGCTCTGCAAAGGCGCAGCAAGAAGGGACAAGAAATTCTCTCCTAACTCTTTCTGTTTGGTCGCATTAGAGTGCTGCTTCAGATGTCCGTGTTCGGGCAGACGCTTCAACGAGCCGCGCATTCCAGCCTCTCTGAGCCTGTTAGCACAGAGAAGGTGACCCTGTGGATTTCGACTTTCCCGGGGATACAGAGCTCTGTCTTAAGAGGCATGCAGTGCTCTGCCAAAACAAACAAGGTTTCGCTAAGAAATTCCCTCGTAGCTCTTTCCCTTTTGGAGGAAAAGGGAGAGCTTTGTTTCTAAGCTTTGCAAGCGGTCCCGCGCTCTGCCGAAAAGGGAACGAACTGCGAGAGCACAGCGAGAGAAAACAGCGTAAGCAATTCCTTCCTAGCTCTTTCTGTTGCCGAGGAACTGTGGCACTGTTGGAACTGGAGATTGCAAGCAACACAGCGATCCGGCTGCTCTGGCACGCAGTGCTCTGCAAAGGCGCAGCAAGAAGGGACAAGAAATTCTCTCCTAACTCTTTCTGTTTGGTCGCATTACAGTGCTGCTTCAGATGGCCGTGTTCGGGCAGACGCTTCAACGAGCCGCGCATTCCAGCCTCTCCGAGCCTGTTAGCACAGAGAAGGTGACCCTGTGGATTTCGACTTTCCCGGGGATACAGAGCTCTGTCTTAAGAGGCATGCAGTGCTCTGCCAAAACAAACAAGGTTTCGCTAAGAAATTCCCTCGTAGCTCTTTCCCTTTTGGAGGAAAAGGGAGAGCTTTGTTTCTAAGCTTTGCAAGCGGTCCCGCGCTCTGCCGAAAAGGGAACGAACTGCTAGAGCACAGCGAGAGAAAACAGCGTAAGCAATTCCTTCCTAGCTCTTTCTGTTGCCGAGGAACTGTGGCACTGTTGGAACTGGAGATTGCAAGCAACACAGCGATCCGGCTGCTCTGGCACGCAGTGCTCTGCAAAGGCGCAGCAAGAAGGGACAAGAAATTCTCTCCTAACTCTTTCTGTTTGGTCGCATTACAGTGCTGCTTCAGATGGCCGTGTTCGGGCAGACGCTTCAACGAGCCGCGCATTCCAGCCTCTCCGAGCCTGTTAGCACAGAGAAGGTGACCCTGTGGATTTCGACTTTCCCGGGGATACAGAGCTCTGTCTTAAGAGGCATGCAGTGCTCTGCCAAAACAAACAAGGTTTCGCTAAGAAATTCCCTCGTAGCTCTTTCCCTTTTGGAGGAAAAGGGAGAGCTTTGTTTCTAAGCTTTGCAAGCGGTCCCGCGCTCTGCCGAAAAGGGAACGAACTGCTAGAGCACAGCGAGAGAAAACAGCGTAAGCAATTCCTTCCTAGCTCTTTCTGTTGCCGAGGAACTGTGGCACTGTTGGAACTGGAGATTGCAAGCAACACAGCCATCCGGCTGCTCTGGCACGCAGTGCTCTGCAAAGGCGCAGCAAGAAGGGACAAGAAATTCTCTCCTAACTCTTTCTGTTTGGTCGCATTACAGTGCTGCTTCAGATGGCCGTGTTCGGGCAGACGCTTCAACGAGCCGCGCATTCCAGCCTCTCCGAGCCTGTTAGCACAGAGAAGGTGACCCTGTGGATTTCGACTTTCCCGGGGATACAGAGCTCTGTCTTAAGAGGCATGCAGTGCTCTGCCAAAACAAACAAGGTTTCGCTAAGAAATTCCCTCGTAGCTCTTTCCCTTTTGGAGGAAAAGGGAGAGGTTTGTTTCTAAGCTTTGCAAGCGGTCCCGCGCTCTGCCGAAAAGGGAACGAACTGCTAGAGCACAGCGAGAGAAAACAGCGTAAGCAATTCCTTCCTAGCTCTTTCTGTTGCCGAGGAACTGTGGCACTGTTGGAACTGGAGATTGCAAGCAACACAGCGATCCGGCTGCTCTGGCACGCAGTGCTCTGCAAAGGTGCAGCAAGAAGGGACAAGAAATTCTCTCCTAACTCTTTCTGTTTGCTCGCATTACAGTGCTGCTTCAGATGTCCGTGTTCGGGCAGACGCTTCAACGAGCCGCGCATTCCAGCCTCTCCGAGCCTGTTAGCACAGAGAAGGTGACCCTGTGGATTTCGACTTTCCCGGGGATACAGAGCTCTGTCTTAAGAGGCATGCAGTGCTCTGCCAAAACAAACAAGGTTTCGCTAAGAAATTCCCTCGTAGCTCTTTCCCTTTTGGAGGAAAAGGGAGAGGTTTGTTTCTAAGCTTTGCAAGCGGTCCCGCGCTCTGCCGAAAAGGGAACGAACTGCGAGAGCACAGCGAGAGAAAACAGCGTAAGCAATTCCTTCCTAGCTCTTTCTGTTGCCGAGGAACTGTGGCACTGTTGGAACTGGAGATTGCAAGCAACACAGCGATCCGGCTGCTCTGGCACGCAGTGCTCTGCAAAGGCGCAGCAAGAAGGGACAAGAAATTCTCTCCTAACTCTTTCTGTTTGGTCGCATTAGAGTGCTGCTTCAGATGGCCGTGTTCGGGCAGACGCTTCAACGAGCCGCGCATTCCAGCCTCTCCGAGCCTGTTAGCACAGAGAAGGTGACCCTGTGGATTTCGACTTTCCCGGGGATACAGAGCTCTGTCTTAAGAGGCATGCAGTGCTCTGCCAAAACAAACAAGGTTTCGCTAAGAAATTCCCTCGTAGCTCTTTCCCTTTTGGAGGAAAAGGGAGAGCTTTGTTTCTAAGCTTTGCAAGCGGTCCCGCGCTCTGCCGAAAAGGGAACGAACTGCTAGAGCACAGCGAGAGAAAACAGCGTAAGCAATTCCTTCCTAGCTCTTTCTGTTGCCGAGGAACTGTGGCACTGTTGGAACTGGAGATTGCAAGCAACACAGCCATCCGGCTGCTCTGGCACGCAGTGCTCTGCAAAGGCGCAGCAAGAAGGGACAAGAAATTCTCTCCTAACTCTTTCTGTTTGGTCGCATTACAGTGCTGCTTCAGATGGCCGTGTTCGGGCAGACGCTTCAACGAGCCGCGCATTCCAGCCTCTCCGAGCCTGTTAGCACAGAGAAGGTGACCCTGTGGATTTCGACTTTCCCGGGGATACAGAGCTCTGTCTTAAGAGGCATGCAGTGCTCTGCCAAAACAAACAAGGTTTCGCTAAGAAATTCCCTCGTAGCTCTTTCCCTTTTGGAGGAAAAGGGAGAGCTTTGTTTCTAAGCTTTGCAAGCGGTCCCGCGCTCTGCCGAAAAGGGAACGAACTGCTAGAGCACAGCGAGAGAAAACAGCGTAAGCAATTCCTTCCTAGCTCTTTCTGTTGCCGAGGAACTGTGGCACTGTTGGAACTGGAGATTGCAAGCAACACAGCCATCCGGCTGCTCTGGCACGCAGTGCTCTGCAAAGGCGCAGCAAGAAGGGACAAGAAATTCTCTCCTAACTCTTTCTGTTTGGTCGCATTACAGTGCTGCTTCAGATGGCCGTGTTCGGGCAGACGCTTCAACGAGCCGCGCATTCCAGCCTCTCCGAGCCTGTTAGCACAGAGAAGGTGACCCTGTGGATTTCGACTTTCCCGGGGATACAGAGCTCTGTCTTAAGAGGCATGCAGTGCTCTGCCAAAACAAACAAGGTTTCGCTAAGAAATTCCCTCGTAGCTCTTTCCCTTTTGGAGGAAAAGGGAGAGGTTTGTTTCTAAGCTTTGCAAGCGGTCCCGCGCTCTGCCGAAAAGGGAACGAACTGCTAGAGCACAGCGAGAGAAAACAGCGTAAGCAATTCCTTCCTAGCTCTTTCTGTTGCCGAGGAACTGTGGCACTGTTGGAACTGGAGATTGCAAGCAACACAGCGATCCGGCTGCTCTGGCACGCAGTGCTCTGCAAAGGCGCAGCAAGAAGGGACAAGAAATTCTCTCCTAACTCTTTCTGTTTGGTCGCATTACAGTGCTGCTTCAGATGGCCGTGTTCGGGCAGACGCTTCAACGAGCCGCGCATTCCAGCCTCTCCGAGCCTGTTAGCACAGAGAAGGTGACCCTGTGGATTTCGACTTTCCCGGGGATACAGAGCTCTGTCTTAAGAGGCATGCAGTGCTCTGCCAAAACAAACAAGGTTTCGCTAAGAAATTCCCTCGTAGCTCTTTCCCTTTTGGAGGAAAAGGGAGAGGTTTGTTTCTAAGCTTTGCAAGCGGTCCCGCGCTCTGCCGAAAAGGGAACGAACTGCTAGAGCACAGCGAGAGAAAACAGCGTAAGCAATTCCTTCCTAGCTCTTTCTGTTGCCGAGGAACTGTGGCACTGTTGGAACTGGAGATTGCAAGCAACACAGCGATCCGGCTGCTCTGGCACGCAGTGCTCTGCAAAGGCGCAGCAAGAAGGGACAAGAAATTCTCTCCTAACTCTTTCTGTTTGGTCGCATTACAGTGCTGCTTCAGATGGCCGTGTTCGGGCAGACGCTTCAACGAGCCGCGCATTCGAGCCTCTCCGAGCCTGCTAGCACAGAGAAGGTGACCCTGTGGATTTCGACTTTCCCGGGGATACAGAGCTCTGTCTTAAGAGGCATGCAGTGCTCTGCCAAAACAAACAAGGTTTCGCTAAGAAATTCCCTCGTAGCTCTTTCCCTTTAGGAGGAAAAGGGAGAGGTTTGTTTCTAAGCTTTGCAAGCGGTCCCGCGCTCTGCCGAAAAGGGAACGAACTGCAAGAGCACAGCGAGAGAAAACAGCGTAAGCAATTCCTTCCTAGCTCTTTCTGTTGCCGAGGAACTGTGGCACTGTTGGAACTGGAGATTGCAAGCAACACAGCGATCCGGCTGCTCTGGCACGCAGTGCTCTGCAAAGGCGCAGCAAGAAGGGACAAGAAATTCTCTCCTAACTCTTTCTGTTTGGTCGCATTACAGTGCTGCTTCAGATGTCCGTGTTCGGGCAGACGCTTCAACGAGCCGCGCATTCGAGCCTCTCCGAGCCTGTTAGCACAGAGAAGGTGACCCTGTGGATTTCGACTTTCCCGGGGATACAGAGCTCTGTCTTAAGAGGCATGCAGTGCTCTGCCAAAACAAACAAGGTTTCCCTAAGAAATTCCCTCGTAGCTCTTTCCCTTTTGGAGGAAAAGGGAGAGCTTTGTTTCTAAGCTTTGCAAGCGGTCCCGCGGTCTGCCGAAAAGGGAACGAACTGCGAGAGCACAGCGAGAGAAAACAGCGTAAGCAATTCCTTCCTAGCTCTTTCTGTTGCCGAGGAACTGTGGCACTGTTGGAACTGGAGATTGCAAGCAACACAGCGATCCGGCTGCTCTGGCACGCAGTGCTCTGCAAAGGCGCAGCAAGAAGGGACAAGAAATTCTCTCCTAACTCTTTCTGTTTGGTCGCATTACAGTGCTGCTTCAGATGGCCGTGTTCGGGCAGACGCTTCAACGAGCCGCGCATTCCAGCCTCTCCGAGCCTGTTAGCACAGAGAAGGTGACCCTGTGGATTTCGACTTTCCCGGGGATACAGAGCTCTGTCTTAAGAGGCATGCAGTGCTCTGCCAAAACAAACAAGGTTTCGCTAAGAAATTCCCTCGTAGCTCTTTCCCTTTTGGAGGAAAAGGGAGAGGTTTGTTTCTAAGCTTTGCAAGCGGTCCCGCGCTCTGCCGAAAAGGGAACGAACTGCTAGAGCACAGCGAGAGAAAACAGCGTAAGCAATTCCTTCCTAGCTCTTTCTGTTGCCGAGGAACTGTGGCACTGTTGGAACTGGAGATTGCAAGCAACACAGCGATCCGGCTGCTCTGGCACGCAGTGCTCTGCAAAGGCGCAGCAAGAAGGGACAAGAAATTCTCTCCTAACTCTTTCTGTTTGGTCGCATTACAGTGCTGCTTCAGATGGCCGTGTTCGGGCAGACGCTTCAACGAGCCGCGCATTCGAGCCTCTCCGAGCCTGCTAGCACAGAGAAGGTGACCCTGTGGATTTCGACTTTCCCGGGGATACAGAGCTCTGTCTTAAGAGGCATGCAGTGCTCTGCCAAAACAAACAAGGTTTCGCTAAGAAATTCCCTCGTAGCTCTTTCCCTTTAGGAGGAAAAGGGAGAGCTTTGTTTCTAAGCTTTGCAAGCGGTCCCGCGCTCTGCCGAAAAGGGAACGAACTGCAAGAGCACAGCGAGAGAAAACAGCGTAAGCAATTCCTTCCTAGCTCTTTCTGTTGCCGAGGAACTGTGGCACTGTTGGAACTGGAGATTGCAAGCAACACAGCGATCCGGCTGCTCTGGCACGCAGTGCTCTGCAAAGGCGCAGCAAGAAGGGACAAGAAATTCTCTCCTAACTCTTTCTGTTTGGTCGCATTACAGTGCTGCTTCAGATGTCCGTGTTCGGGCAGACGCTTCAACGAGCCGCGCATTCGAGCCTCTCCGAGCCTGTTAGCACAGAGAAGGTGACCCTGTGGATTTCGACTTTCCCGGGGATACAGAGCTCTGTCTTAAGAGGCATGCAGTGCTCTGCCAAAACAAACAAGGTTTCCCTAAGAAATTCCCTCGTAGCTCTTTCCCTTTTGGAGGAAAAGGGAGAGCTTTGTTTCTAAGCTTTGCAAGCGGTCCCGCGGTCTGCCGAAAAGGGAACGAACTGCGAGAGCACAGCGAGAGAAAACAGCGTAAGCAATTCCTTCCTAGCTCTTTCTGTTGCCGAGGAACTGTGGCACTGTTGGAACTGGAGATTGCAAGCAACACAGCGATCCGGCTGCTCTGGCACGCAGTGCTCTGCAAAGGCGCAGCAAGAAGGGACAAGAAATTCTCTCCTAACTCTTCCTGTTTGGTCGCATTAGAGTGCTGCTTCAGATGTCCGTGTTCGGGCAGACGCTTCAACGAGCCGCGCATTCCAGCCTCTCCGAGCCTGTTAGCACAGAGAAGGTGACCCTGTGGATTTCGACTTTCCCGGGGATCCAGAGCTCTGTCTTAAGAGGCATGCAGTGCTCTGCCAAAACAAACAAGGTTTCCCTAAGAAATTCCCTCGTAGCTCTTTCCCTTTTGGAGGAAAAGGGAGAGGTTTGTTTCTAAGCTTTGCAAGCGGTCCCGCGCTCTGCCGAAAAGGGAACGAACTGCTAGAGCACAGCGAGAGAAAACAGCGTAAGCAATTCCTTCCTAGCTCTTTCTGTTGCCGAGGAACTGTGGCACTGTTGGAACTGGAGATTGCAAGCAACACAGCGATCCGGCTGCTCTGGCACGCAGTGCTCTGCAAAGGCGCAGCAAGAAGGGACAAGAAATTCTCTCCTAACTCTTTCTGTTTGGTCGCATTAGAGTGCTGCTTCAGATGTCCGTGTTCGGGCAGACGCTTCAACGAGCCGCGCATTCGAGCCTCTCCGAGCCTGTTAGCAGAGAGAAGGTGACCCTGTGGATTTCGACTTTCCCGGGGATACAGAGCTCTGTCTTAAGAGGCATGCAGTGCTCTGCCAAAACAAACAAGGTTTCCCTAAGAAATTCCCTCGTAGCTCTTTCCCTTTTGGAGGAAAAGGGAGAGCTTTGTTTCTAAGCTTTGCAAGCGGTCCCGCGCTCTGCCGAAAAGGGAACGAACTGCTAGAGCACAGCGAGAGAGAACAGCGTAAGCAATTCCTTCCTAGCTCTTTCTGTTGCCGAGGAACTGTGGCACTGTTGGAACTGGAGATTGCAAGCAACACAGCGATCCGGCTGCTCTGGCACGCAGTGCTCTGCAAAGGCGCAGCAAGAAGGGACAAGAAATTCTCTCCTAACTCTTTCTGTTTGGTCGCATTACAGTGCTGCTTCAGATGTCCGTGTTCGGGCAGACGCTTCAACGAGCCGCGCATTCCAGCCTCTCCGAGCCTGTTAGCAGAGAGAAGGTGACCCTGTGGATTTCGACTTTCCCGGGGATCCAGAGCTCTGTCTTAAGAGGCATGCAGTGCTCTGCCAAAACAAACAAGGTTTCGCTAAGAAATTCCCTCGTAGCTCTTTCCCTTTTGGAGGAAAAGGGAGAGCTTTGTTTCTAAGCTTTGCAAGCGGTCCCGCGCTCTGCCGAAAAGGGAACGAACTGCTAGAGCACAGCGAGAGAAAACAGCGTAAGCAATTCCTTCCTAGCTCTTTCTGTTGCCGAGGAACTGTGGCACTGTTGGAACTGGAGATTGCAAGCAACACAGCGATCCGGCTGCTCTGGCACGCAGTGTTCTGCAAAGGCGCAGCAAGAAGGGACAAGAAATTCTCTCCTAACTCTTTCTGTTTGGTCGCATTACAGTGCTGCTTCAGATGGCCGTGTTCGGGCAGACGCTTCAACGAGCCGCGCATTCCAGCCTCTCCGAGCCTGTTAGCACAGAGAAGGTGACCCTGTGGATTTCGACTTTCCCGGGGACACAGAGCTCTGTCTTAAGAGGCATGCAGTGCTCTGCCAAAACAAACAAGGTTTCGCTAAGAAATTCCCTCGTAGCTCTTTCCCTTTTGGAGGAAAAGGGAGAGCTTTGTTTCTAAGCTTTGCAAGCGGTCCCGCGCTCTGCCGAAAAGGGAACGAACTGCGAGAGCACAGCGAGAGAAAACAGCGTAAGCAATTCCTTCCTAGCTCTTTCTGTTGCCGAGGAACTGTGGCACTGTTGGAACTGGAGATTGCAAGCAACACAGCGATCCGGCTGCTCTGGCACGCAGTGCTCTGCAAAGGCGCAGCAAGAAGGGACAAGAAATTCTCTCCTAACTCTTTCTGTTTGGTCGCATTACAGTGCTGCTTCAGATGGCCGTGTTCGGGCAGACGCTTCAACGAGCCGCGCATTCGAGCCTCTCCGAGCCTGTTAGCACAGAGAAGGTGACCCTGTGGATTTCGACTTTCCCGGGGATACAGAGCTCTGTCTTAAGAGGCATGCAGTGCTCTGCCAAAACAAACAAGGTTTCGCTAAGAAATTCCCTCGTAGCTCTTTCCCTTTTGGAGGAAAAGGGAGAGGTTTGTTTCTAAGCTTTGCAAGCGGTCCCGCGCTCTGCCGAAAAGGGAACGAACTGCGAGAGCACAGCGAGAGAAAACAGCGTAAGCAATTCCTTCCTAGCTCTTTCTGTTGCCGAGGAACTGTGGCACTGTTGGAAGTGGCGATTGCAAGCAACACAGCGATCCGGCTGCTCTGGCACGCAGTGCTCTGCAAAGGCGCAGCAAGAAGGGACAAGAAATTCTCTCCTAACTCTTTCTGTTTGGTCGCATTACAGTGCTGCTTCAGATGGCCGTGTTCGGGCAGACGCTTCAACGAGCCGCGCATTCCAGCCTCTCCGAGCCTGTTAGCACAGAGAAGGTGACCCTGTGGATTTCGACTTTCCCGGGGATACAGAGCTCTGTCTTAAGAGGCATGCAGTGCTCTGCCAAAACAAACAAGGTTTCGCTAAGAAATTCCCTCGTAGCTCTTTCCCTTTTGGAGGAAAAGGGAGAGGTTTGTTTCTAAGCTTTGCAAGCGGTCCCGCGCTCTGCCGAAAAGGGAACGAACTGCGAGAGCACAGCGAGAGAAAACAGCGTAAGCAATTCCTTCCTAGCTCTTTCTGTTGCCGAGGAACTGTGGCACTGTTGGAACTGGAGATTGCAAGCAACACAGCGATCCGGCTGCTCTGGCACGCAGTGCTCTGCAAAGGCGCAGCAAGAAGGGACAAGAAATTCTCTCCTAACTCTTTCTGTTTGGTCGCATTACAGTGCTGCTTCAGATGTCCGTGTTCGGGCAGACGCTTCAACGAGCCGCGCATTCCAGCCTCTCCGAGCCTGTTAGCACAGAGAAGGTGACCCTGTGGATTTCGACTTTCCCGGGGATACAGAGCTCTGTCTTAAGAGGCATGCAGTGCTCTGCCAAAACAAACAAGGTTTCGCTAAGAAATTCCCTCGTAGCTCTTTCCCTTTTGGAGGAAAAGGGAGAGCTTTGTTTCTAAGCTTTGCAAGCGGTCCCGCGCTCTGCCGAAAAGGGAACGAACTGCGAGAGCACAGCGAGAGAAAACAGCGTAAGCAATTCCTTCCTAGCTCTTTCTGTTGCCGAGGAACTGTGGCACTGTTGGAACTGGAGATTGCAAGCAACACAGCGATCCGGCTGCTCTGGCACGCAGTGCTCTGCAAAGGCGCAGCAAGAAGGGACAAGAAATTCTCTCCTAACTCTTTCTGTTTGGTCGCATTACAGTGCTGCTTCAGATGGCCGTGTTCGGGCAGACGCTTCAACGAGCCGCGCATTCCAGCCTCTCCGAGCCTGCTAGCACAGAGAAGGTGACCCTGTGGATTTCGACTTTCCCGGGGATACAGAGCTCTGTCTTAAGAGGCATGCAGTGCTCTGCCAAAACAAACAAGGTTTCGCTAAGAAATTCCCTCGTAGCTCTTTCCCTTTTGGAGGAAAAGGGAGAGCTTTGTTTCTAAGCTTTGCAAGCGGTCCCGCGCTCTGCCGAAAAGGGAACGAACTGCGAGAGCACAGCGAGAGAAAACAGCGTAAGCAATTCCTTCCTAGCTCTTTCTGTTGCCGAGGAACTGTGGCACTGTTGGAACTGGAGATTGCAAGCAACACAGCGATCCGGCTGCTCTGGCACGCAGTGCTCTGCAAAGGCGCAGCAAGAAGGGACAAGAAATTCTCTCCTAACTCTTTCTGTTTGGTCGCATTACAGTGCTGCTTCAGATGGCCGTGTTCGGGCAGACACTTCAACGAGCCGCGCATTCGAGCCTCTCCGAGCCTGTTAGCACAGAGAAGGTGACCCTGTGGATTTCGACTTTCCCGGGGATCCAGAGCTCTGTCTTAAGAGGCATGCAGTGCTCTGCCAAAACAAACAAGGTTTCGCTAAGAAATTCCCTCGTAGCTCTTTCCCTTTTGGAGGAAAAGGGAGAGCTTTGTTTCTAAGCTTTGCAAGCGGTCCCGCGCTCTGCCGAAAAGGGAACGAACTGCGAGAGCACAGCGAGAGAAAACAGCGTAAGCAATTCCTTCCTAGCTCTTTCTGTTGCCGAGGAACTGTGGCACTGTTGGAAGTGGCGATTGCAAGCAACACAGCGATCCGGCTGCTCTGGCACGCAGTGCTCTGCAAAGGCGCAGCAAGAAGGGACAAGAAATTCTCTCCTAACTCTTTCTGTTTGGTCGCATTACAGTGCTGCTTCAGATGGCCGTGTTCGGGCAGACGCTTCAACGAGCCGCGCATTCCAGCCTCTCCGAGCCTGTTAGCACAGAGAAGGTGACCCTGTGGATTTCGACTTTCCCGGGGATACAGAGCTCTGTCTTAAGAGGCATGCAGTGCTCTGCCAAAACAAACAAGGTTTCGCTAAGAAATTCCCTCGTAGCTCTTTCCCTTTTGGAGGAAAAGGGAGAGGTTTGTTTCTAAGCTTTGCAAGCGGTCCCGCGCTCTGCCGAAAAGGGAACGAACTGCGAGAGCACAGCGAGAGAAAACAACGTAAGCAATTCCTTCCTAGCTCTTTCTGTTGCGAGGAACTGTGGCACTGTTGGAACTGGAGATTGCAAGCAACACAGCGATCCGGCTGCTCTGGCACGCAGTGCTCTGCAAAGGCGCAGCAAGAAGGGACAAGAAATTCTCTCCTAACTCTTTCTGTTTGGTCGCATTAGAGTGCTGCTTCAGATGGCCGTGTTCGGGCAGACGCTTCAACGAGCCGCGCATTCCAGCCTCTCCGAGCCTGTTAGCACAGAGAAGGTGACCCTGTGGATTTCGACTTTCCCGGGGATACAGAGCTCTGTCTTAAGAGGCATGCAGTGCTCTGCCAAAACAAACAAGGTTTCGCTAAGAAATTCCCTCGTAGCTCTTTCCCTTTTGGAGGAAAAGGGAGAGGTTTGTTTCTAAGCTTTGCAAGCGGTCCCGCGCTCTGCCGAAAAGGGAACGAACTGCGAGAGCACAGCGAGAGAAAACAGCGTAAGCAATTCCTTCCTAGCTCTTTCTGTTGCCGAGGAACTGTGGCACTGTTGGAACTGGAGATTGCAAGCAACACAGCGATCCGGCTGCTCTGGCACGCAGTGCTCTGCAAAGGCGCAGCAAGAAGGGACAAGAAATTCTCTCCTAACTCTTTCTGTTTGGTCGCATTACAGTGCTGCTTCAGATGGCCGTGTTCGGGCAGACGCTTCAACGAGCCGCGCATTCCAGCCTCTCCGAGCCTGTTAGCACAGAGAAGGTGACCCTGTGGATTTCGACTTTCCCGGGGATACAGAGCTCTGTCTTAAGAGGCATGCAGTGCTCTGCCAAAACAAACAAGGTTTCCCTAAGAAATTCCCTCGTAGCTCTTTCCCTTTTGGAGGAAAAGGGAGAGCTTTGTTTCTAAGCTTTGCAAGCGGTCCCGCGCTCTGCCGAAAAGGGAACGAACTGCGAGAGCACAGCGAGAGAAAACAGCGTAAGCAATTCCTTCCTAGCTCTTTCTGTTGCCGAGGAACTGTGGCACTGTTGGAACTGGAGATTGCAAGCAACACAGCGATCCGGCTGCTCTGGCACGCAGTGCTCTGCAAAGGCGCAGCAAGAAGGGACAAGAAATTCTCTCCTAACTCTTTCTGTTTGGTCGCATTAGAGTGCTGCTTCAGATGTCCGTGTTCGGGCAGACGCTTCAACGAGCCGCGCATTCCAGCCTCTCCGAGCCTGTTAGCACAGAGAAGGTGACCCTGTGGATTTCGACTTTCCCGGGGATACAGAGCTCTGTCTTAAGAGGCATGCAGTGCTCTGCCAAAACAAACAAGGTTTCGCTAAGAAATTCCCTCGTAGCTCTTTCCCTTTTGGAGGAAAAGGGAGAGGTTTGTTTCTAAGCTTTGCAAGCGGTCCCGCGCTCTGCCGAAAAGGGAACGAACTGCGAGAGCACAGCGAGAGAAAACAGCGTAAGCAATTCCTTCCTAGCTCTTTCTGTTGCCGAGGAACTGTGGCACTGTTGGAACTGGAGATTGCAAGCAACACAGCGATCCGGCTGCTCTGGCACGCAGTGCTCTGCAAAGGCGCAGCAAGAAGGGACAAGAAATTCTCTCCTAACTCTTTCTGTTTGGTCGCATTAGAGTGCTGCTTCAGATGGCCGTGTTCGGGCAGACGCTTCAACGAGCCGCGCATTCCAGCCTCTCCGAGCCTGTTAGCACAGAGAAGGTGACCCTGTGGATTTCGACTTTCCCGGGGATACAGAGCTCTGTCTTAAGAGGCATGCAGTGCTCTGCCAAAACAAACAAGGTTTCGCTAAGAAATTCCCTCGTAGCTCTTTCCCTTTTGGAGGAAAAGGGAGAGCTTTGTTTCTAAGCTTTGCAAGCGGTCCCGCGCTCTGCCGAAAAGGGAACGAACTGCGAGAGCACAGCGAGAGAAAACAGCGTAAGCAATTCCTTCCTAGCTCTTTCTGTTGCCGAGGAACTGTGGCACTGTTGGAACTGGAGATTGCAAGCAACACAGCGATCCGGCTGCTCTGGCACGCAGTGCTCTGCAAAGGCGCAGCAAGAAGGGACAAGAAATTCTCTCCTAACTCTTTCTGTTTGGTCGCATTACAGTGCTGCTTCAGATGGCCGGGTTCGGGCAGACGCTTCAACGAGCCGCGCATTCCAGCCTCTCCGAGCCTGTTAGCACAGAGAAGGTGACCCTGTGGATTTCGACTTTCCCGGGGATACAGAGCTCTGTCTTAAGAGGCATGCAGTGCTCTGCCAAAACAAACAAGGTTTCCCTAAGAAATTCCCTCGTAGCTCTTTCCCTTTTGGAGGAAAAGGGAGAGCTTTGTTTCTAAGCTTTGCAAGCGGTCCCGCGCTCTGCCGAAAAGGGAACGAACTGCGAGAGCACAGCGAGAGAAAACAGCGTAAGCAATTCCTTCCTAGCTCTTTCTGTTGCCGAGGAACTGTGGCACTGTTGGAACTGGAGATTGCAAGCAACACAGCGATCCGGCTGCTCTGGCACGCAGTGCTCTGCAAAGGCGCAGCAAGAAGGGACAAGAAATTCTCTCCTAACTCTTTCTGTTTGGTCGCATTAGAGTGCTGCTTCAGATGTCCGTGTTCGGGCAGACGCTTCAACGAGCCGCGCATTCCAGCCTCTCCGAGCCTGTTAGCACAGAGAAGGTGACCCTGTGGATTTCGACTTTCCCGGGGATACAGAGCTCTGTCTTAAGAGGCATGCAGTGCTCTGCCAAAACAAACAAGGTTTCGCTAAGAAATTCCCTCGTAGCTCTTTCCCTTTTGGAGGAAAAGGGAGAGCTTTGTTTCTAAGCTTTGCAAGCGGTCCCGCGCTCTGCCGAAAAGGGAACGAACTGCGAGAGCACAGCGAGAGAAAACAGCGTAAGCAATTCCTTCCTAGCTCTTTCTGTTGCCGAGGAACTGTGGCACTGTTGGAAGTGGCGATTGCAAGCAACACAGCGATCCGGCTGCTCTGGCACGCAGTGCTCTGCAAAGGCGCAGCAAGAAGGGACAAGAAATTCTCTCCTAACTCTTTCTGTTTGGTCGCATTACAGTGCTGCTTCAGATGGCCGTGTTCGGGCAGACGCTTCAACGAGCCGCGCATTCCAGCCTCTCCGAGCCTGTTAGCACAGAGAAGGTGACCCTGTGGATTTCGACTTTCCCGGGGATACAGAGCTCTGTCTTAAGAGGCATGCAGTGCTCTGCCAAAACAAACAAGGTTTCGCTAAGAAATTCCCTCGTAGCTCTTTCCCTTTTGGAGGAAAAGGGAGAGGTTTGTTTCTAAGCTTTGCAAGCGGTCCCGCGCTCTGCCGAAAAGGGAACGAACTGCTAGAGCACAGCGAGAGAAAACAGCGTAAGCAATTCCTTCCTAGCTCTTTCTGTTGCCGAGGAACTGTGGCACTGTTGGAACTGGAGATTGCAAGCAACACAGCCATCCGGCTGCTCTGGCACGCAGTGCTCTGCAAAGGCGCAGCAAGAAGGGACAAGAAATTCTCTCCTACCTCTTTCTGTTTGGTCGCATTAGAGTGCTGCTTCAGATGTCCGTGTTCGGGCAGACGCTTCAACGAGCCGCGCATTCCAGCCTCTCCGAGCCTGTTAGCACAGAGAAGGTGACCCTGTGGATTTCGACTTTCCCGGGGATACAGAGCTCTGTCTTAAGAGGCATGCAGTGCTCTGCCAAAACAAACAAGGTTTCCCTAAGAAATTCCCTCGTAGCTCTTTCCCTTTTGGAGGAAAAGGGAGAGCTTTGTTTCTAAGCTTTGCAAGCGGTCCCGCGCTCTGCCGAAAAGGGAACGAACTGCGAGAGCACAGCGAGAGAAAACAGCGTAAGCAATTCCTTCCTAGCTCTTTCTGTTGCCGAGGAACTGTGGCACTGTTGGAACTGGAGATTGCAAGCAACACAGCGATCCGGCTGCTCTGGCACGCAGTGCTCTGCAAAGGCGCAGCAAGAAGGGACAAGAAATTCTCTCCTAACTCTTTCTGTTTGGTCGCATTACAGTGCTGCTTCAGATGGCCGTGTTCGGGCAGACGCTTCAACGAGCCGCGCATTCCAGCCTCTCCGAGCCTGTTAGCACAGAGAAGGTGACCCTGTGGATTTCGACTTTCCCGGGGATACAGAGCTCTGTCTTAAGAGGCATGCAGTGCTCTGCCAAAACAAACAAGGTTTCCCTAAGAAATTCCCTCGTAGCTCTTTCCCTTTTGGAGGAAAAGGGAGAGGTTTGTTTCTAAGCTTTGCAAGCGGTCCCGCGCTCTGCCGAAAAGGGAACGAACTGCGAGAGCACAGCGAGAGAAAACAGCGTAAGCAATTCCTTCCTAGCTCTTTCTGTTGCCGAGGAACTGTGGCACTGTTGGAACTGGAGATTGCAAGCAACACAGCGATCCGGCTGCTCTGGCACGCAGTGCTCTGCAAAGGCGCAGCAAGAAGGGACAAGAAATTCTCTCCTAACTCTTTCTGTTTGGTCGCATTACAGTGCTGCTTCAGATGGCCGTGTTCGGGCAGACGCTTCAACGAGCCGCGCATTCCAGCCTCTCCGAGCCTGTTAGCACAGAGAAGGTGACCCTGTGGATTTCGACTTTCCCGGGGATACAGAGCTCTGTCTTAAGAGGCATGCAGTGCTCTGCCAAAACAAACAAGGTTTCGCTAAGAAATTCCCTCGTAGCTCTTTCCCTTTTGGAGGAAAAGGGAGAGGTTTGTTTCTAAGCTTTGCAAGCGGTCCCGCGCTCTGCCGAAAAGGGAACGAACTGCTAGAGCACAGCGAGAGAAAACAGCGTAAGCAATTCCTTCCTAGCTCTTTCTGTTGCCGAGGAACTGTGGCACTGTTGGAACTGGAGATTGCAAGCAACACAGCGATCCGGCTGCTCTGGCACGCAGTGCTCTGCAAAGGCGCAGCAAGAAGGGACAAGAAATTCTCTCCTAACTCTTTCTGTTTGGTCGCATTAGAGTGCTGCTTCAGATGGCCGTGTTCGGGCAGACGCTTCAACGAGCCGCGCATTCCAGCCTCTCCGAGCCTGTTAGCACAGAGAAGGTGACCCTGTGGATTTCGACTTTCCCGGGGATACAGAGCTCTGTCTTAAGAGGCATGCAGTGCTCTGCCAAAACAAACAAGGTTTCGCTAAGAAATTCCCTCGTAGCTCTTTCCCTTTTGGAGGAAAAGGGAGAGGTTTGTTTCTAAGCTTTGCAAGCGGTCCCGCGCTCTGCCGAAAAGGGAACGAACTGCTAGAGCACAGCGAGAGAAAACAGCGTAAGCAATTCCTTCCTAGCTCTTTCTGTTGCCGAGGAACTGTGGCACTGTTGGAACTGGAGATTGCAAGCAACACAGCCATCCGGCTGCTCTGGCACGCAGTGCTCTGCAAAGGCGCAGCAAGAAGGGACAAGAAATTCTCTCCTAACTCTTTCTGTTTGGTCGCATTAGAGTGCTGCTTCAGATGTCCGTGTTCGGGCAGACGCTTCAACGAGCCGCGCATTCCAGCCTCTCCGAGCCTGTTAGCACAGAGAAGGTGACCCTGTGGATTTCGACTTTCCCGGGGATACAGAGCTCTGTCTTAAGAGGCATGCAGTGCTCTGCCAAAACAAACAAGGTTTCGCTAAGAAATTCCCTCGTAGCTCTTTCCCTTTTGGAGGAAAAGGGAGAGGTTTGTTTCTAAGCTTTGCAAGCGGTCCCGCGCTCTGCCGAAAAGGGAACGAACTGCGAGAGCACAGCGAGAGAAAACAGCGTAAGCAATTCCTTCCTAGCTCTTTCTGTTGCCGAGGAACTGTGGCACTGTTGGAACTGGAGATTGCAAGCAACACAGCGATCCGGCTGCTCTGGCACGCAGTGCTCTGCAAAGGCGCAGCAAGAAGGGACAAGAAATTCTCTCCTAACTCTTTCTGTTTGGTCGCATTAGAGTGCTGCTTCAGATGGCCGTGTTCGGGCAGACGCTTCAACGAGCCGCGCATTCCAGCCTCTCCGAGCCTGTTAGCAGAGAGAAGGTGACCCTGTGGATTTCGACTTTCCCGGGGATACAGAGCTCTGTCTTAAGAGGCATGCAGTGCTCTGCCAAAACAAACAAGGTTTCCCTAAGAAATTCCCTCGTAGCTCTTTCCCTTTTGGAGGAAAAGGGAGAGCTTTGTTTCTAAGCTTTGCAAGCGGTCCCGCGCTCTGCCGAAAAGGGAACGAACTGCGAGAGCACAGCGAGAGAAAACAGCGTAAGCAATTCCTTCCTAGCTCTTTCTGTTGCCGAGGAACTGTGGCACTGTTGGAACTGGAGATTGCAAGCAACACAGCGATCCGGCTGCTCTGGCACGCAGTGCTCTGCAAAGGCGCAGCAAGAAGGGACAAGAAATTCTCTCCTAACTCTTTCTGTTTGGTCGCATTACAGTGCTGCTTCAGATGGCCGTGTTCGGGCAGACGCTTCAACGAGCCGCGCATTCCAGCCTCTCCGAGCCTGTTAGCACAGAGAAGGTGACCCTGTGGATTTCGACTTTCCCGGGGATACAGAGCTCTGTCTTAAGAGGCATGCAGTGCTCTGCCAAAACAAACAAGGTTTCGCTAAGAAATTCCCTCGTAGCTCTTTCCCTTTTGGAGGAAAAGGGAGAGGTTTGTTTCTAAGCTTTGCAAGCGGTCCCGCGCTCTGCCGAAAAGGGAACGAACTGCTAGAGCACAGCGAGAGAAAACAGCGTAAGCAATTCCTTCCTAGCTCTTTCTGTTGCCGAGGAACTGTGGCACTGTTGGAACTGGAGATTGCAAGCAACACAGCGATCCGGCTGCTCTGGCACGCAGTGCTCTGCAAAGGCGCAGCAAGAAGGGACAAGAAATTCTCTCCTAACTCTTTCTGTTTGGTCGCATTACAGTGCTGCTTCAGATGGCCGTGTTCGGGCAGACGCTTCAACGAGCCGCGCATTCCAGCCTCTCCGAGCCTGTTAGCACAGAGAAGGTGACCCTGTGGATTTCGACTTTCCCGGGGATACAGAGCTCTGTCTTAAGAGGCATGCAGTGCTCTGCCAAAACAAACAAGGTTTCGCTAAGAAATTCCCTCGTAGCTCTTTCCCTTTTGGAGGAAAAGGGAGAGCTTTGTTTCTAAGCTTTGCAAGCGGTCCCGCGCTCTGCCGAAAAGGGAACGAACTGCGAGAACACAGCGAGAGAAAACAGCGTAAGCAATTCCTTCCTAGCTCTTTCTGTTGCCGAGGAACTGTGGCACTGTTGGAACTGGAGATTGCAAGCAACACAGCGATCCGGCTGCTCTGGCACGCAGTGCTCTGCAAAGGCGCAGCAAGAAGGGACAAGAAATTCTCTCCTAACTCTTTCTGTTTGGTCGCATTACAGTGCTGCTTCAGATGGCCGTGTTCGGGCAGACACTTCAACGAGCCGCGCATTCCAGCCTCTCCGAGCCTGTTAGCACAGAGAAGGTGACCCTGTGGATTTCGACTTTCCCGGGGATACAGAGCTCTGTCTTAAGAGGCATGCAGTGCTCTGCCAAAACAAACAAGGTTTCGCTAAGAAATTCCCTCGTAGCTCTTTCCCTTTTGGAGGAAAAGGGAGAGCTTTGTTTCTAAGCTTTGCAAGCGGTCCCGCGCTCTGCCGAAAAGGGAACGAACTGCGAGAGCACAGCGAGAGAAAACAGCGTAAGCAATTCC
Organism: Rhynochetos jubatus; assembly: GCA_027574665.1. NCBI lineage: Eukaryota > Metazoa > Chordata > Aves > Eurypygiformes > Rhynochetidae > Rhynochetos > Rhynochetos jubatus. Next base: position 300,505 of record CM050672.1, on the reverse strand, counting down.
TTCCTAGCTCTTTCTGTTGCCGAGGAACTGTGGCACTGTTGGAAGTGGCGATTGCAAGCAACACAGCGATCCGGCTGCTCTGGCACGCAGTGCTCTGCAAAGGCGCAGCAAGAAGGGACAAGAAATTCTCTCCTAACTCTTTCTGTTTGGTCGCATTAGAGTGCTGCTTCAGATGGCCGTGTTCGGGCAGACGCTTCAACGAGCCGCGCATTCCAGCCTCTCCGAGCCTGTTAGCACAGAGAAGGTGACCCTGTGGATTTCGACTTTCCCGGGGATACAGAGCTCTGTCTTAAGAGGCATGCAGTGCTCTGCCAAAACAAACAAGGTTTCGCTAAGAAATTCCCTCGTAGCTCTTTCCCTTTTGGAGGAAAAGGGAGAGCTTTGTTTCTAAGCTTTGCAAGCGGTCCCGCGCTCTGCCGAAAAGGGAACGAACTGCGAGAGCACAGCGAGAGAAAACAGCGTAAGCAATTCCTTCCTAGCTCTTTCTGTTGCCGAGGAACTGTGGCACTGTTGGAACTGGAGATTGCAAGCAACACAGCGATCCGGCTGCTCTGGCACGCAGTGCTCTGCAAAGGCGCAGCAAGAAGGGACAAGAAATTCTCTCCTAACTCTTTCTGTTTGGTCGCATTAGAGTGCTGCTTCAGATGTCCGTGTTCGGGCAGACGCTTCAACGAGCCGCGCATTCCAGCCTCTCCGAGCCTGTTAGCACAGAGAAGGTGACCCTGTGGATTTCGACTTTCCCGGGGATCCAGAGCTCTGTCTTAAGAGGCATGCAGTGCTCTGCCAAAACAAACAAGGTTTCGCTAAGAAATTCCCTCGTAGCTCTTTCCCTTTTGGAGGAAAAGGGAGAGGTTTGTTTCTAAGCTTTGCAAGCGGTCCCGCGCTCTGCCGAAAAGGGAACGAACTGCGAGAGCACAGCGAGAGAAAACAGCGTAAGCAATTCCTTCCTAGCTCTTTCTGTTGCCGAGGAACTGTGGCACTGTTGGAACTGGAGATTGCAAGCAACACAGCGATCCGGCTGCTCTGGCACGCAGTGCTCTGCAAAGGCGCAGCAAGAAGGGACAAGAAATTCTCTCCTAACTCTTTCTGTTTGGTCGCATTACAGTGCTGCTTCAGATGGCCGTGTTCGGGCAGACGCTTCAACGAGCCGCGCATTCCAGCCTCTCCGAGCCTGCTAGCACAGAGAAGGTGACCCTGTGGATTTCGACTTTCCCGGGGATACAGAGCTCTGTCTTAAGAGGCATGCAGTGCTCTGCCAAAACAAACAAGGTTTCGCTAAGAAATTCCCTCGTAGCTCTTTCCCTTTTGGAGGAAAAGGGAGAGCTTTGTTTCTAAGCTTTGCAAGCGGTCCCGCGCTCTGCCGAAAAGGGAACGAACTGCGAGAACACAGCGAGAGAAAACAGCGTAAGCAATTCCTTCCTAGCTCTTTCTGTTGCCGAGGAACTGTGGCACTGTTGGAACTGGAGATTGCAAGCAACACAGCGATCCGGCTGCTCTGGCACGCAGTGCTCTGCAAAGGCGCAGCAAGAAGGGACAAGAAATTCTCTCCTAACTCTTTCTGTTTGGTCGCATTACAGTGCTGCTTCAGATGGCCGTGTTCGGGCAGACACTTCAACGAGCCGCGCATTCCAGCCTCTCCGAGCCTGTTAGCACAGAGAAGGTGACCCTGTGGATTTCGACTTTCCCGGGGATACAGAGCTCTGTCTTAAGAGGCATGCAGTGCTCTGCCAAAACAAACAAGGTTTCGCTAAGAAATTCCCTCGTAGCTCTTTCCCTTTAGGAGGAAAAGGGAGAGCTTTGTTTCTAAGCTTTGCAAGCGGTCCCGCGCTCTGCCGAAAAGGGAACGAACTGCGAGAGCACAGCGAGAGAAAACAGCGTAAGCAATTCCTTCCTAGCTCTTTCTGTTGCCGAGGAACTGTGGCACTGTTGGAAGTGGCGATTGCAAGCAACACAGCGATCCGGCTGCTCTGGCACGCAGTGCTCTGCAAAGGCGCAGCAAGAAGGGACAAGAAATTCTCTCCTAACTCTTTCTGTTTGGTCGCATTACAGTGCTGCTTCAGATGGCCGTGTTCGGGCAGACGCTTCAACGAGCCGCGCATTCGAGCCTCTCCGAGCCTGCTAGCACAGAGAAGGTGACCCTGTGGATTTCGACTTTCCCGGGGATACAGAGCTCTGTCTTAAGAGGCATGCAGTGCTCTGCCAAAACAAACAAGGTTTCGCTAAGAAATTCCCTCGTAGCTCTTTCCCTTTTGGAGGAAAAGGGAGAGGTTTGTTTCTAAGCTTTGCAAGCGGTCCCGCGCTCTGCCGAAAAGGGAACGAACTGCGAGAGCACAGCGAGAGAAAACAGCGTAAGCAATTCCTTCCTAGCTCTTTCTGTTGCCGAGGAACTGTGGCACTGTTGGAACTGGAGATTGCAAGCAACACAGCGATCCGGCTGCTCTGGCACGCAGTGCTCTGCAAAGGCGCAGCAAGAAGGGACAAGAAATTCTCTCCTAACTCTTTCTGTTTGGTCGCATTAGAGTGCTGCTTCAGATGTCCGTGTTCGGGCAGACGCTTCAACGAGCCGCGCATTCCAGCCTCTCCGAGCCTGTTAGCACAGAGAAGGTGACCCTGTGGATTTCGACTTTCCCGGGGATACAGAGCTCTGTCTTAAGAGGCATGCAGTGCTCTGCCAAAACAAACAAGGTTTCGCTAAGAAATTCCCTCGTAGCTCTTTCCCTTTTGGAGGAAAAGGGAGAGCTTTGTTTCTAAGCTTTGCAAGCGGTCCCGCGCTCTGCCGAAAAGGGAACGAACTGCGAGAGCACAGCGAGAGAAAACAGCGTAAGCAATTCCTTCCTAGCTCTTTCTGTTGCCGAGGAACTGTGGCACTGTTGGAACTGGAGATTGCAAGCAACACAGCGATCCGGCTGCTCTGGCACGCAGTGCTCTGCAAAGGCGCAGCAAGAAGGGACAAGAAATTCTCTCCTAACTCTTTCTGTTTGGTCGCATTACAGTGCTGCTTCAGATGGCCGTGTTCGGGCAGACGCTTCAACGAGCCGCGCATTCCAGCCTCTCCGAGCCTGTTAGCACAGAGAAGGTGACCCTGTGGATTTCGACTTTCCCGGGGATACAGAGCTCTGTCTTAAGAGGCATGCAGTGCTCTGCCAAAACAAACAAGGTTTCGCTAAGAAATTCCCTCGTAGCTCTTTCCCTTTTGGAGGAAAAGGGAGAGGTTTGTTTCTAAGCTTTGCAAGCGGTCCCGCGCTCTGCCGAAAAGGGAACGAACTGCGAGAGCACAGCGAGAGAAAACAGCGTAAGCAATTCCTTCCTAGCTCTTTCTGTTGCCGAGGAACTGTGGCACTGTTGGAACTGGAGATTGCAAGCAACACAGCGATCCGGCTGCTCTGGCACGCAGTGCTCTGCAAAGGCGCAGCAAGAAGGGACAAGAAATTCTCTCCTAACTCTTTCTGTTTGGTCGCATTAGAGTGCTGCTTCAGATGTCCGTGTTCGGGCAGACGCTTCAACGAGCCGCGCATTCCAGCCTCTCCGAGCCTGTTAGCACAGAGAAGGTGACCCTGTGGATTTCGACTTTCCCGGGGATACAGAGCTCTGTCTTAAGAGGCATGCAGTGCTCTGCCAAAACAAACAAGGTTTCGCTAAGAAATTCCCTCGTAGCTCTTTCCCTTTTGGAGGAAAAGGGAGAGGTTTGTTTCTAAGCTTTGCAAGCGGTCCCGCGCTCTGCCGAAAAGGGAACGAACTGCGAGAGCACAGCGAGAGAAAACAGCGTAAGCAATTCCTTCCTAGCTCTTTCTGTTGCCGAGGAACTGTGGCACTGTTGGAACTGGAGATTGCAAGCAACACAGCCATCCGGCTGCTCTGGCACGCAGTGCTCTGCAAAGGCGCAGCAAGAAGGGACAAGAAATTCTCTCCTAACTCTTTCTGTTTGGTCGCATTAGAGTGCTGCTTCAGATGTCCGTGTTCGGGCAGACGCTTCAACGAGCCGCGCATTCCAGCCTCTCCGAGCCTGTTAGCACAGAGAAGGTGACCCTGTGGATTTCGACTTTCCCGGGGATACAGAGCTCTGTCTTAAGAGGCATGCAGTGCTCTGCCAAAACAAACAAGGTTTCCCTAAGAAATTCCCTCGTAGCTCTTTCCCTTTTGGAGGAAAAGGGAGAGCTTTGTTTCTAAGCTTTGCAAGCGGTCCCGCGCTCTGCCGAAAAGGGAACGAACTGCGAGAGCACAGCGAGAGAAAACAGCGTAAGCAATTCCTTCCTAGCTCTTTCTGTTGCCGAGGAACTGTGGCACTGTTGGAACTGGAGATTGCAAGCAACACAGCGATCCGGCAGCTCTGGCACGCAGTGCTCTGCAAAGGCGCAGCAAGAAGGGACAAGAAATTCTCTCCTAACTCTTTCTGTTTGGTCGCATTACAGTGCTGCTTCAGATGGCCGTGTTCGGGCAGACACTTCAACGAGCCGCGCATTCCAGCCTCTCCGAGCCTGTTAGCACAGAGAAGGTGACCCTGTGGATTTCGACTTTCCCGGGGATACAGAGCTCTGTCTTAAGAGGCATGCAGTGCTCTGCCAAAACAAACAAGGTTTCGCTAAGAAATTCCCTCGTAGCTCTTTCCCTTTTGGAGGAAAAGGGAGAGCTTTGTTTCTAAGCTTTGCAAGCGGTCCCGCGCTCTGCCGAAAAGGGAACGAACTGCGAGAGCACAGCGAGAGAAAACAGCGTAAGCAATTCCTTCCTAGCTCTTTCTGTTGCCGAGGAACTGTGGCACTGTTGGAAGTGGCGATTGCAAGCAACACAGCGATCCGGCTGCTCTGGCACGCAGTGCTCTGCAAAGGCGCAGCAAGAAGGGACAAGAAATTCTCTCCTAACTCTTTCTGTTTGGTCGCATTACAGTGCTGCTTCAGATGGCCGTGTTCGGGCAGACGCTTCAACGAGCCGCGCATTCGAGCCTCTCCGAGCCTGCTAGCACAGAGAAGGTGACCCTGTGGATTTCGACTTTCCCGGGGATACAGAGCTCTGTCTTAAGAGGCATGCAGTGCTCTGCCAAAACAAACAAGGTTTCGCTAAGAAATTCCCTCGTAGCTCTTTCCCTTTTGGAGGAAAAGGGAGAGGTTTGTTTCTAAGCTTTGCAAGCGGTCCCGCGCTCTGCCGAAAAGGGAACGAACTGCGAGAGCACAGCGAGAGAAAACAGCGTAAGCAATTCCTTCCTAGCTCTTTCTGTTGCCGAGGAACTGTGGCACTGTTGGAACTGGAGATTGCAAGCAACACAGCGATCCGGCTGCTCTGGCACGCAGTGCTCTGCAAAGGCGCAGCAAGAAGGGACAAGAAATTCTCTCCTAACTCTTTCTGTTTGGTCGCATTAGAGTGCTGCTTCAGATGTCCGTGTTCGGGCAGACGCTTCAACGAGCCGCGCATTCCAGCCTCTCCGAGCCTGTTAGCACAGAGAAGGTGACCCTGTGGATTTCGACTTTCCCGGGGATACAGAGCTCTGTCTTAAGAGGCATGCAGTGCTCTGCCAAAACAAACAAGGTTTCGCTAAGAAATTCCCTCGTAGCTCTTTCCCTTTTGGAGGAAAAGGGAGAGCTTTGTTTCTAAGCTTTGCAAGCGGTCCCGCGCTCTGCCGAAAAGGGAACGAACTGCGAGAGCACAGCGAGAGAAAACAGCGTAAGCAATTCCTTCCTAGCTCTTTCTGTTGCCGAGGAACTGTGGCACTGTTGGAACTGGAGATTGCAAGCAACACAGCGATCCGGCTGCTCTGGCACGCAGTGCTCTGCAAAGGCGCAGCAAGAAGGGACAAGAAATTCTCTCCTAACTCTTTCTGTTTGGTCGCATTACAGTGCTGCTTCAGATGGCCGTGTTCGGGCAGACGCTTCAACGAGCCGCGCATTCCAGCCTCTCCGAGCCTGTTAGCACAGAGAAGGTGACCCTGTGGATTTCGACTTTCCCGGGGATACAGAGCTCTGTCTTAAGAGGCATGCAGTGCTCTGCCAAAACAAACAAGGTTTCGCTAAGAAATTCCCTCGTAGCTCTTTCCCTTTTGGAGGAAAAGGGAGAGGTTTGTTTCTAAGCTTTGCAAGCGGTCCCGCGCTCTGCCGAAAAGGGAACGAACTGCGAGAGCACAGCGAGAGAAAACAGCGTAAGCAATTCCTTCCTAGCTCTTTCTGTTGCCGAGGAACTGTGGCACTGTTGGAACTGGAGATTGCAAGCAACACAGCGATCCGGCTGCTCTGGCACGCAGTGCTCTGCAAAGGCGCAGCAAGAAGGGACAAGAAATTCTCTCCTAACTCTTTCTGTTTGGTCGCATTAGAGTGCTGCTTCAGATGGCCGTGTTCGGGCAGACGCTTCAACGAGCCGCGCATTCCAGCCTCTCCGAGCCTGTTAGCACAGAGAAGGTGACCCTGTGGATTTCGACTTTCCCGGGGATACAGAGCTCTGTCTTAAGAGGCATGCAGTGCTCTGCCAAAACAAACAAGGTTTCGCTAAGAAATTCCCTCGTAGCTCTTTCCCTTTTGGAGGAAAAGGGAGAGGTTTGTTTCTAAGCTTTGCAAGCGGTCCCGCGCTCTGCCGAAAAGGGAACGAACTGCGAGAGCACAGCGAGAGAAAACAGCGTAAGCAATTCCTTCCTAGCTCTTTCTGTTGCCGAGGAACTGTGGCACTGTTGGAACTGGAGATTGCAAGCAACACAGCGATCCGGCTGCTCTGGCACGCAGTGCTCTGCAAAGGCGCAGCAAGAAGGGACAAGAAATTCTCTCCTAACTCTTTCTGTTTGGTCGCATTAGAGTGCTGCTTCAGATGGCCGTGTTCGGGCAGACGCTTCAACGAGCCGCGCATTCCAGCCTCTCCGAGCCTGTTAGCACAGAGAAGGTGACCCTGTGGATTTCGACTTTCCCGGGGATCCAGAGCTCTGTCTTAAGAGGCATGCAGTGCTCTGCCAAAACAAACAAGGTTTCGCTAAGAAATTCCCTCGTAGCTCTTTCCCTTTTGGAGGAAAAGGGAGAGCTTTGTTTCTAAGCTTTGCAAGCGGTCCCGCGCTCTGCCGAAAAGGGAACGAACTGCGAGAGCACAGCGAGAGAAAACAGCGTAAACAATTCCTTCCTAGCTCTTTCTGTTGCCGAGGAACTGTGGCACTGTTGGAACTGGAGATTGCAAGCAACACAGCGATCCGGCTGCTCTGGCACGCAGTGCTCTGCAAAGGCGCAGCAAGAAGGGACAAGAAATTCTCTCCTAACTCTTTCTGTTTGGTCGCATTACAGTGCTGCTTCAGATGGCCGGGTTCGGGCAGACGCTTCAACGAGCCGCGCATTCCAGCCTCTCCGAGCCTGTTAGCACAGAGAAGGTGACCCTGTGGATTTCGACTTTCCCGGGGATACAGAGCTCTGTCTTAAGAGGCATGCAGTGCTCTGCCAAAACAAACAAGGTTTCGCTAAGAAATTCCCTCGTAGCTCTTTCCCTTTTGGAGGAAAAGGGAGAGCTTTGTTTCTAAGCTTTGCAAGCGGTCCCGCGCTCTGCCGAAAAGGGAACGAACTGCTAGAGCACAGCGAGAGAAAACAGCGTAAGCAATTCCTTCCTAGCTCTTTCTGTTGCCGAGGAACTGTGGCACTGTTGGAACTGGAGATTGCAAGCAACACAGCCATCCGGCTGCTCTGGCACGCAGTGCTCTGCAAAGGCGCAGCAAGAAGGGACAAGAAATTCTCTCCTAACTCTTTCTGTTTGGTCGCATTACAGTGCTGCTTCAGATGGCCGTGTTCGGGCAGACGCTTCAACGAGCCGCGCATTCGAGCCTCTCCGAGCCTGCTAGCACAGAGAAGGTGACCCTGTGGATTTCGACTTTCCCGGGGATACAGAGCTCTGTCTTAAGAGGCATGCAGTGCTCTGCCAAAACAAACAAGGTTTCGCTAAGAAATTCCCTCGTAGCTCTTTCCCTTTTGGAGGAAAAGGGAGAGGTTTGTTTCTAAGCTTTGCAAGCGGTCCCGTGCTCTGCCGAAAAGGGAACGAACTGCGAGAGCACAGCGAGAGAAAACAGCGTAAGCAATTCCTTCCTAGCTCTTTCTGTTGCCGAGGAACTGTGGCACTGTTGGAACTGGAGATTGCAAGCAACACAGCGATCCGGCTGCTCTGGCACGCAGTGCTCTGCAAAGGCGCAGCAAGAAGGGACAAGAAATTCTCTCCTAACTCTTTCTGTTTGGTCGCATTACAGTGCTGCTTCAGATGGCCGTGTTCGGGCAGACGCTTCAACGAGCCGCGCATTCCAGCCTCTCCGAGCCTGTTAGCACAGAGAAGGTGACCCTGTGGATTTCGACTTTCCCGGGGATACAGAGCTCTGTCTTAAGAGGCATGCAGTGCTCTGCCAAAACAAACAAGGTTTCCCTAAGAAATTCCCTCGTAGCTCTTTCCCTTTTGGAGGAAAAGGGAGAGCTTTGTTTCTAAGCTTTGCAAGCGGTCCCGCGCTCTGCCGAAAAGGGAACGAACTGCGAGAGCACAGCGAGAGAAAACAGCGTAAGCAATTCCTTCCTAGCTCTTTCTGTTGCCGAGGAACTGTGGCACTGTTGGAACTGGAGATTGCAAGCAACACAGCGATCCGGCTGCTCTGGCACGCAGTGCTCTGCAAAGGCGCAGCAAGAAGGGACAAGAAATTCTCTCCTAACTCTTTCTGTTTGGTCGCATTACAGTGCTGCTTCAGATGGCCGTGTTCGGGCAGACACTTCAACGAGCCGCGCATTCCAGCCTCTCCGAGCCTGTTAGCACAGAGAAGGTGACCCTGTGGATTTCGACTTTCCCGGGGATACAGAGCTCTGTCTTAAGAGGCATGCAGTGCTCTGCCAAAACAAACAAGGTTTCGCTAAGAAATTCCCTCGTAGCTCTTTCCCTTTTGGAGGAAAAGGGAGAGCTTTGTTTCTAAGCTTTGCAAGCGGTCCCGCGCTCTGCCGAAAAGGGAACGAACTGCGAGAGCACAGCGAGAGAAAACAGCGTAAGCAATTCCTTCCTAGCTCTTTCTGTTGCCGAGGAACTGTGGCACTGTTGGAACTGGAGATTGCAAGCAACACAGCGATCCGGCTGCTCTGGCACGCAGTGCTCTGCAAAGGCGCAGCAAGAAGGGACAAGAAATTCTCTCCTAACTCTTTCTGTTTGGTCGCATTACAGTGCTGCTTCAGATGGCCGTGTTCGGGCAGACACTTCAACGAGCCGCGCATTCCAGCCTCTCCGAGCCTGTTAGCACAGAGAAGGTGACCCTGTGGATTTCGACTTTCCCGGGGATACAGAGCTCTGTCTTAAGAGGCATGCAGTGCTCTGCCAAAACAAACAAGGTTTCGCTAAGAAATTCCCTCGTAGCTCTTTCCCTTTTGGAGGAAAAGGGAGAGCTTTGTTTCTAAGCTTTGCAAGCGGTCCCGCGCTCTGCCGAAAAGGGAACGAACTGCGAGAGCACAGCGAGAGAAAACAGCGTAAGCAATTCCTTCCTAGCTCTTTCTGTTGCCGAGGAACTGTGGCACTGTTGGAAGTGGCGATTGCAAGCAACACAGCGATCCGGCTGCTCTGGCACGCAGTGCTCTGCAAAGGCGCAGCAAGAAGGGACAAGAAATTCTCTCCTAACTCTTTCTGTTTGGTCGCATTACAGTGCTGCTTCAGATGGCCGTGTTCGGGCAGACGCTTCAACGAGCCGCGCATTCCAGCCTCTCCGAGCCTGTTAGCACAGAGAAGGTGACCCTGTGGATTTCGACTTTCCCGGGGATACAGAGCTCTGTCTTAAGAGGCATGCAGTGCTCTGCCAAAACAAACAAGGTTTCGCTAAGAAATTCCCTCGTAGCTCTTTCCCTTTTGGAGGAAAAGGGAGAGGTTTGTTTCTAAGCTTTGCAAGCGGTCTCGCGCTCTGCCGAAAAGGGAACGAACTGCGAGAGCACAGCGAGAGAAAACAGCGCAAGCAATTCCTTCCTAGCTCTTTCTGTTGCCGAGGAACTGTGGCACTGTTGGAACTGGAGATTGCAAGCAACACAGCGATCCGGCTGCTCTGGCACGCAGTGCTCTGCAAAGGCGCAGCAAGAAGGGACAAGAAATTCTCTCCTAACTCTTTCTGTTTGGTCGCATTACAGTGCTGCTTCAGATGGCCGTGTTCGGGCAGACGCTTCAACGAGCCGCGCATTCCAGCCTCTCCGAGCCTGTTAGCACAGAGAAGGTGACCCTGTGGATTTCGACTTTCCCGGGGATACAGAGCTCTGTCTTAAGAGGCATGCAGTGCTCTGCCAAAACAAACAAGGTTTCGCTAAGAAATTCCCTCGTAGCTCTTTCCCTTTTGGAGGAAAAGGGAGAGCTTTGTTTCTAAGCTTTGCAAGCGGTCCCGCGCTCTGCCGAAAAGGGAACGAACTGCGAGAGCACAGCGAGAGAAAACAGCGTAAGCAATTCCTTCCTAGCTCTTTCTGTTGCCGAGGAACTGTGGCACTGTTGGAACTGGAGATTGCAAGCAACACAGCGATCCGGCTGCTCTGGCACGCAGTGCTCTGCAAAGGCGCAGCAAGAAGGGACAAGAAATTCTCTCCTAACTCTTTCTGTTTGGTCGCATTACAGTGCTGCTTCAGATGGCCGTGTTCGGGCAGACGCTTCAACGAGCCGCGCATTCGAGCCTCTCCGAGCCTGCTAGCACAGAGAAGGTGACCCTGTGGATTTCGACTTTCCCGGGGATACAGAGCTCTGTCTTAAGAGGCATGCAGTGCTCTGCCAAAACAAACAAGGTTTCGCTAAGAAATTCCCTCGTAGCTCTTTCCCTTTTGGAGGAAAAGGGAGAGCTTTGTTTCTAAGCTTTGCAAGCGGTCCCGCGCTCTGCCGAAAAGGGAACGAACTGCGAGAGCACAGCGAGAGAAAACAGCGTAAGCAATTCCTTCCTAGCTCTTTCTGTTGCCGAGGAACTGTGGCACTGTTGGAACTGGAGATTGCAAGCAACACAGCGATCCGGCTGCTCTGGCACGCAGTGCTCTGCAAAGGCGCAGCAAGAAGGGACAAGAAATTCTCTCCTAACTCTTTCTGTTTGGTCGCATTACAGTGCTGCTTCAGATGGCCGTGTTCGGGCAGACGCTTCAACGAGCCGCGCATTCCAGCCTCTCCGAGCCTGTTAGCACAGAGAAGGTGACCCTGTGGATTTCGACTTTCCCGGGGATACAGAGCTCTGTCTTAAGAGGCATGCAGTGCTCTGCCAAAACAAACAAGGTTTCCCTAAGAAATTCCCTCGTAGCTCTTTCCCTTTTGGAGGAAAAGGGAGAGCTTTGTTTCTAAGCTTTGCAAGCGGTCCCGCGCTCTGCCGAAAAGGGAACGAACTGCGAGAGCACAGCGAGAGAAAACAGCGTAAGCAATTCCTTCCTAGCTCTTTCTGTTGCCGAGGAACTGTGGCACTGTTGGAACTGGAGATTGCAAGCAACACAGCGATCCGGCTGCTCTGGCACGCAGTGCTCTGCAAAGGCGCAGCAAGAAGGGACAAGAAATTCTCTCCTAACTCTTTCTGTTTGGTCGCATTACAGTGCTGCTTCAGATGGCCGTGTTCGGGCAGACGCTTCAACGAGCCGCGCATTCCAGCCTCTCCGAGCCTGTTAGCACAGAGAAGGTGACCCTGTGGATTTCGACTTTCCCGGGGATACAGAGCTCTGTCTTAAGAGGCATGCAGTGCTCTGCCAAAACAAACAAGGTTTCGCTAAGAAATTCCCTCGTAGCTCTTTCCCTTTTGGAGGAAAAGGAGAGCTTTGTTTCTAAGCTTTGCAAGCGGTCCCGCGCTCTGCCGAAAAGGGAACGAACTGCGAGAGCACAGCGAGAGAAAACAGCGTAAGCAATTCCTTCCTAGCTCTTTCTGTTGCCGAGGAACTGTGGCACTGTTGGAACTGGAGATTGCAAGCAACACAGCGATCCGGCTGCTCTGGCACGCAGTGCTCTGCAAAGGCGCAGCAAGAAGGGACAAGAAATTCTCTCCTAACTCTTTCTGTTTGGTCGCATTACAGTGCTGCTTCAGATGGCCGGGTTCGGGCAGACGCTTCAACGAGCCGCGCATTCCAGCCTCTCCGAGCCTGTTAGCACAGAGAAGGTGACCCTGTGGATTTCGACTTTCCCGGGGATACAGAGCTCTGTCTTAAGAGGCATGCAGTGCTCTGCCAAAACAAACAAGGTTTCGCTAAGAAATTCCCTCGTAGCTCTTTCCCTTTAGGAGGAAAAGGGAGAGCTTTGTTTCTAAGCTTTGCAAGCGGTCCCGCGCTCTGCCGAAAAGGGAACGAACTGCTAGAGCACAGCGAGAGAAAACAGCGTAAGCAATTCCTTCCTAGCTCTTTCTGTTGCCGAGGAACTGTGGCACTGTTGGAACTGGAGATTGCAAGCAACACAGCGATCCGGCTGCTCTGGCACGCAGTGCTCTGCAAAGGCGCAGCAAGAAGGGACAAGAAATTCTCTCCTAACTCTTTCTGTTTGGTCGCATTACAGTGCTGCTTCAGATGGCCGTGTTCGGGCAGACGCTTCAACGAGCCGCGCATTCCAGCCTCTCCGAGCCTGTTAGCACAGAGAAGGTGACCCTGTGGATTTCGACTTTCCCGGGGATACAGAGCTCTGTCTTAAGAGGCATGCAGTGCTCTGCCAAAACAAACAAGGTTTCGCTAAGAAATTCCCTCGTAGCTCTTTCCCTTTTGGAGGAAAAGGGAGAGCTTTGTTTCTAAGCTTTGCAAGCGGTCCCGCGCTCTGCCGAAAAGGGAACGAACTGCGAGAGCACAGCGAGAGAAAACAGCGTAAGCAATTCCTTCCTAGCTCTTTCTGTTGCCGAGGAACTGTGGCACTGTTGGAACTGGAGATTGCAAGCAACACAGCGATCCGGCTGCTCTGGCACGCAGTGCTCTGCAAAGGCGCAGCAAGAAGGGACAAGAAATTCTCTCCTAACTCTTTCTGTTTGGTCGCATTACAGTGCTGCTTCAGATGGCCGTGTTCGGGCAGACGCTTCAACGAGCCGCGCATTCCAGCCTCTCCGAGCCTGTTAGCACAGAGAAGGTGACCCTGTGGATTTCGACTTTCCCGGGGATCCAGAGCTCTGTCTTAAGAGGCATGCAGTGCTCTGCCAAAACAAACAAGGTTTCGCTAAGAAATTCCCTCGTAGCTCTTTCCCTTTTGGAGGAAAAGGGAGAGCTTTGTTTCTAAGCTTTGCAAGCGGTCCCGCGCTCTGCCGAAAAGGGAACGAACTGCGAGAGCACAGCGAGAGAAAACAGCGTAAGCAATTCCTTCCTAGCTCTTTCTGTTGCCGAGGAACTGTGGCACTGTTGGAAGTGGCGATTGCAAGCAACACAGCGATCCGGCTGCTCTGGCACGCAGTGCTCTGCAAAGGCGCAGCAAGAAGGGACAAGAAATTCTCTCCTAACTCTTTCTGTTTGGTCGCATTACAGTGCTGCTTCAGATGTCCGTGTTCGGGCAGACGCTTCAACGAGCCGCGCATTCCAGCCTCTCCGAGCCTGTTAGCACAGAGAAGGTGACCCTGTGGATTTCGACTTTCCCGGGGATACAGAGCTCTGTCTTAAGAGGCATGCAGTGCTCTGCCAAAACAAACAAGGTTTCGCTAAGAAATTCCCTCGTAGTTCTTTCCCTTTTGGAGGAAAAGGGAGAGCTTTGTTTCTAAGCTTTGCAAGCGGTCCCGCGCTCTGCCGAAAAGGGAACGAACTGCGAGAGCACAGCGAGAGAAAACAGCGTAAGCAATTCCTTCCTAGCTCTTTCTGTTGCCGAGGAACTGTGGCACTGTTGGAAGTGGCGATTGCAAGCAACACAGCGATCCGGCTGCTCTGGCACGCAGTGCTCTGCAAAGGCGCAGCAAGAAGGGACAAGAAATTCTCTCCTAACTCTTTCTGTTTGGTCGCATTACAGTGCTGCTTCAGATGGCCGTGTTCGGGCAGACGCTTCAACGAGCCGCGCATTCCAGCCTCTCCGAGCCTGTTAGCACAGAGAAGGTGACCCTGTGGATTTCGACTTTCCCGGGGATACAGAGCTCTGTCTTAAGAGGCATGCAGTGCTCTGCCAAAACAAACAAGGTTTCGCTAAGAAATTCCCTCGTAGTTCTTTCCCTTTTGGAGGAAAAGGGAGAGCTTTGTTTCTAAGCTTTGCAAGCGGGCCCGCGCTCTGCCGAAAAGGGAACGAACTGCGAGAGCACAGCGAGAGAAAACAGCGTAAGCAATTCCTTCCTAGCTCTTTCTGTTGCCGAGGAACTGTGGCACTGTTGGAAGTGGCGATTGCAAGCAACACAGCGATCCGGCTGCTCTGGCACGCAGTGCTCTGCAAAGGCGCAGCAAGAAGGGACAAGAAATTCTCTCCTAACTCTTTCTGTTTGGTCGCATTACAGTGCTGCTTCAGATGGCCGTGTTCGGGCAGACGCTTCAACGAGCCGCGCATTCCAGCCTCTCCGAGCCTGTTAGCACAGAGAAGGTGACCCTGTGGATTTCGACTTTCCCGGGGATACAGAGCTCTGTCTTAAGAGGCATGCAGTGCTCTGCCAAAACAAACAAGGTTTCGCTAAGAAATTCCCTCGTAGCTCTTTCCCTTTTGGAGGAAAAGGGAGAGCTTTGTTTCTAAGCTTTGCAAGCGGTCCCGCGCTCTGCCGAAAAGGGAACGAACTGCTAGAGCACAGCGAGAGAAAACAGCGTAAGCAATTCCTTCCTAGCTCTTTCTGTTGCCGAGGAACTGTGGCACTGTTGGAACTGGAGATTGCAAGCAACACAGCGATCCGGCTGCTCTGGCACGCAGTGCTCTGCAAAGGCGCAGCAAGAAGGGACAAGAAATTCTCTCCTAACTCTTTCTGTTTGGTCGCATTAGAGTGCTGCTTCAGATGTCCGTGTTCGGGCAGACGCTTCAACGAGCCGCGCATTCCAGCCTCTCCGAGCCTGTTAGCACAGAGAAGGTGACCCTGTGGATTTCGACTTTCCCGGGGATACAGAGCTCTGTCTTAAGAGGCATGCAGTGCTCTGCCAAAACAAACAAGGTTTCGCTAAGAAATTCCCTCGTAGCTCTTTCCCTTTTGGAGGAAAAGGGAGAGCTTTGTTTCTAAGCTTTGCAAGCGGTCCCGCGCTCTGCCGAAAAGGGAACGAACTGCGAGAGCACAGCGAGAGAAAACAGCGTAAGCAATTCCTTCCTAGCTCTTTCTGTTGCCGAGGAACTGTGGCACTGTTGGAACTGGAGATTGCAAGCAACACAGCGATCCGGCTGCTCTGGCACGCAGTGCTCTGCAAAGGCGCAGCAAGAAGGGACAAGAAATTCTCTCCTAACTCTTTCTGTTTGGTCGCATTACAGTGCTGCTTCAGATGGCCGTGTTCGGGCAGACGCTTCAACGAGCCGCGCATTCCAGCCTCTCCGAGCCTGTTAGCACAGAGAAGGTGACCCTGTGGATTTCGACTTTCCCGGGGATACAGAGCTCTGTCTTAAGAGGCATGCAGTGCTCTGCCAAAACAAACAAGGTTTCGCTAAGAAATTCCCTCGTAGCTCTTTCCCTTTTGGAGGAAAAGGGAGAGCTTTGTTTCTAAGCTTTGCAAGCGGTCCCGCGCTCTGCCGAAAAGGGAACGAACTGCGAGAGCACAGCGAGAGAAAACAGCGTAAGCAATTCCTTCCTAGCTCTTTCTGTTGCCGAGGAACTGTGGCACTGTTGGAACTGGAGATTGCAAGCAACACAGCGATCCGGCTGCTCTGGCACGCAGTGCTCTGCAAAGGCGCAGCAAGAAGGGACAAGAAATTCTCTCCTAACTCTTTCTGTTTGGTCGCATTACAGTGCTGCTTCAGATGGCCGTGTTCGGGCAGACGCTTCAACGAGCCGCGCATTCCAGCCTCTCCGAGCCTGTTAGCACAGAGAAGGTGACCCTGTGGATTTCGACTTTCCCGGGGATACAGAGCTCTGTCTTAAGAGGCATGCAGTGCTCTGCCAAAACAAACAAGGTTTCGCTAAGAAATTCCCTCGTAGCTCTTTCCCTTTAGGAGGAAAAGGGAGAGCTTTGTTTCTAAGCTTTGCAAGCGGTCCCGCGCTCTGCCGAAAAGGGAACGAACTGCTAGAGCACAGCGAGAGAAAACAGCGTAAGCAATTCCTTCCTAGCTCTTTCTGTTGCCGAGGAACTGTGGCACTGTTGGAACTGGAGATTGCAAGCAACACAGCGACCCGGCTGCTCTGGCACGCAGTGCTCTGCAAAGGCGCAGCAAGAAGGGACAAGAAATTCTCTCCTAACTCTTTCTGTTTGGTCGCATTACAGTGCTGCTTCAGATGGCCGTGTTCGGGCAGACGCTTCAACGAGCCGCGCATTCCAGCCTCTCCGAGCCTGTTAGCACAGAGAAGGTGACCCTGTGGATTTCGACTTTCCCGGGGATACAGAGCTCTGTCTTAAGAGGCATGCAGTGCTCTGCCAAAACAAACAAGGTTTCGCTAAGAAATTCCCTCGTAGCTCTTTCCCTTTTGGAGGAAAAGGGAGAGCTTTGTTTCTAAGCTTTGCAAGCGGTCCCGCGCTCTGCCGAAAAGGGAACGAACTGCGAGAGCACAGCGAGAGAAAACAGCGTAAGCAATTCCTTCCTAGCTCTTTCTGTTGCCGAGGAACTGTGGCACTGTTGGAACTGGAGATAGCAAGCAACACAGCGATCCGGCTGCTCTGGCACGCAGTGCTCTGCAAAGGCGCAGCAAGAAGGGACAAGAAATTCTCTCCTACCTCTTTCTGTTTGGTCGCATTACAGTGCTGCTTCAGATGTCCGTGTTCGGGCAGACGCTTCAACGAGCCGCGCATTCCAGCCTCTCCGAGCCTGTTAGCACAGAGAAGGTGACCCTGTGGATTTCGACTTTCCCGGGGATACAGAGCTCTGTCTTAAGAGGCATGCAGTGCTCTGCCAAAACAAACAAGGTTTCGCTAAGAAATTCCCTCGTAGCTCTTTCCCTTTTGGAGGAAAAGGGAGAGCTTTGTTTCTAAGCTTTGCAAGCGGTCCCGCGCTCTGCCGAAAAGGGAACGAACTGCTAGAGCACAGCGAGAGAAAACAGCGTAAGCAATTCCTTCCTAGCTCTTTCTGTTGCCGAGGAACTGTGGCACTGTTGGAACTGGAGATTGCAAGCAACACAGCCATCCGGCTGCTCTGGCACGCAGTGCTCTGCAAAGGCGCAGCAAGAAGGGACAAGAAATTCTCTCCTAACTCTTTCTGTTTGGTCGCATTACAGTGCTGCTTCAGATGGCCGTGTTCGGGCAGACGCTTCAACGAGCCGCGCATTCGAGCCTCTCCGAGCCTGCTAGCACAGAGAAGGTGACCCTGTGGATTTCGACTTTCCCGGGGATACAGAGCTCTGTCTTAAGAGGCATGCAGTGCTCTGCCAAAACAAACAAGGTTTCGCTAAGAAATTCCCTCGTAGCTCTTTCCCTTTTGGAGGAAAAGGGAGAGGTTTGTTTCTAAGCTTTGCAAGCGGTCCCGCGCTCTGCCGAAAAGGGAACGAACTGCGAGAGCACAGCGAGAGAAAACAGCGTAAGCAATTCCTTCCTAGCTCTTTCTGTTGCCGAGGAACTGTGGCACTGTTGGAACTGGAGATTGCAAGCAACACAGCGATCCGGCTGCTCTGGCACGCAGTGCTCTGCAAAGGCGCAGCAAGAAGGGACAAGAAATTCTCTCCTAACTCTTTCTGTTTGGTCGCATTACAGTGCTGCTTCAGATGGCCGTGTTCGGGCAGACGCTTCAACGAGCCGCGCATTCCAGCCTCTCCGAGCCTGTTAGCACAGAGAAGGTGACCCTGTGGATTTCGACTTTCCCGGGGATACAGAGCTCTGTCTTAAGAGGCATGCAGTGCTCTGCCAAAACAAACAAGGTTTCGCTAAGAAATTCCCTCGTAGCTCTTTCCCTTTTGGAGGAAAAGGGAGAGCTTTGTTTCTAAGCTTTGCAAGCGGTCCCGCGCTCTGCCGAAAAGGGAACGAACTGCGAGAGCACAGCGAGAGAAAACAGCGTAAGCAATTCCTTCCTAGCTCTTTCTGTTGCCGAGGAACTGTGGCACTGTTGGAACTGGAGATTGCAAGCAACACAGCGATCCGGCTGCTCTGGCACGCAGTGCTCTGCAAAGGCGCAGCAAGAAGGGACAAGAAATTCTCTCCTAACTCTTTCTGTTTGGTCGCATTACAGTGCTGCTTCAGATGTCCGTGTTCGGGCAGACGCTTCAACGAGCCGCGCATTCCAGCCTCTCCGAGCCTGTTAGCACAGAGAAGGTGACCCTGTGGATTTCGACTTTCCCGGGGATACAGAGCTCTGTCTTAAGAGGCATGCAGTGCTCTGCCAAAACAAACAAGGTTTCCCTAAGAAATTCCCTCGTAGCTCTTTCCCTTTTGGAGGAAAAGGGAGAGCTTTGTTTCTAAGCTTTGCAAGCGGTCCCGCGCTCTGCCGAAAAGGGAACGAACTGCGAGAGCACAGCGAGAGAAAACAGCGTAAGCAATTCCTTCCTAGCTCTTTCTGTTGCCGAGGAACTGTGGCACTGTTGGAAGTGGCGATTGCAAGCAACACAGCGATCCGGCTGCTCTGGCACGCAGTGCTCTGCAAAGGCGCAGCAAGAAGGGACAAGAAATTCTCTCCTAACTCTTTCTGTTTGGTCGCATTACAGTGCTGCTTCAGATGTCCGTGTTCGGGCAGACGCTTCAACGAGCCGCGCATTCCAGCCTCTCCGAGCCTGTTAGCACAGAGAAGGTGACCCTGTGGATTTCGACTTTCCCGGGGATACAGAGCTCTGTCTTAAGAGGCATGCAGTGCTCTGCCAAAACAAACAAGGTTTCGCTAAGAAATTCCCTCGTAGTTCTTTCCCTTTTGGAGGAAAAGGGAGAGCTTTGTTTCTAAGCTTTGCAAGCGGGCCCGCGCTCTGCCGAAAAGGGAACGAACTGCGAGAGCACAGCGAGAGAAAACAGCGTAAGCAATTCCTTCCTAGCTCTTTCTGTTGCCGAGGAACTGTGGCACTGTTGGAAGTGGCGATTGCAAGCAACACAGCGATCCGGCTGCTCTGGCACGCAGTGCTCTGCAAAGGCGCAGCAAGAAGGGACAAGAAATTCTCTCCTAACTCTTTCTGTTTGGTCGCATTACAGTGCTGCTTCAGATGGCCGTGTTCGGGCAGATGCTTCAACGAGCCGCGCATTCCAGCCTCTCCGAGCCTGTTAGCACAGAGAAGGTGACCCTGTGGATTTCGACTTTCCCGGGGATACAGAGCTCTGTCTTAAGAGGCATGCAGTGCTCTGCCAAAACAAACAAGGTTTCGCTAAGAAATTCCCTCGTAGCTCTTTCCCTTTTGGAGGAAAAGGGAGAGCTTTGTTTCTAAGCTTTGCAAGCGGTCCCGCGCTCTGCCGAAAAGGGAACGAACTGCGAGAGCACAGCGAGAGAAAACAGCGTAAGCAATTCCTTCCTAGCTCTTTCTGTTGCCGAGGAACTGTGGCACTGTTGGAACTGGAGATTGCAAGCAACACAGCGATCCGGCTGCTCTGGCACGCAGTGCTCTGCAAAGGCGCAGCAAGAAGGGACAAGAAATTCTCTCCTAACTCTTTCTGTTTGGTCGCATTACAGTGCTGCTTCAGATGGCCGGGTTCGGGCAGACGCTTCAACGAGCCGCGCATTCCAGCCTCTCCGAGCCTGTTAGCACAGAGAAGGTGACCCTGTGGATTTCGACTTTCCCGGGGATACAGAGCTCTGTCTTAAGAGGCATGCAGTGCTCTGCCAAAACAAACAAGGTTTCGCTAAGAAATTCCCTCGTAGCTCTTTCCCTTTTGGAGGAAAAGGGAGAGGTTTGTTTCTAAGCTTTGCAAGCGGTCCCGCGCTCTGCCGAAAAGGGAACGAACTGCTAGAGCACAGCGAGAGAAAACAGCGTAAGCAATTCCTTCCTAGCTCTTTCTGTTGCCGAGGAACTGTGGCACTGTTGGAACTGGAGATTGCAAGCAACACAGCGATCCGGCTGCTCTGGCACGCAGTGCTCTGCAAAGGCGCAGCAAGAAGGGACAAGAAATTCTCTCCTAACTCTTTCTGTTTGGTCGCATTACAGTGCTGCTTCAGATGTCCGTGTTTGGGCAGACGCTTCAACGAGCCGCGCATTCGAGCCTCTCCGAGCCTGTTAGCACAGAGAAGGTGACCCTGTGGATTTCGACTTTCCCGGGGATACAGAGCTCTGTCTTAAGAGGCATGCAGTGCTCTGCCAAAACAAACAAGGTTTCGCTAAGAAATTCCCTCGTAGCTCTTTCCCTTTTGGAGGAAAAGGGAGAGCTTTGTTTCTAAGCTTTGCAAGCGGTCCCGCGCTCTGCCGAAAAGGGAACGAACTGCGAGAGCACAGCGAGAGAAAACAGCGTAAGCAATTCCTTCCTAGCTCTTTCTGTTGCCGAGGAACTGTGGCACTGTTGGAACTGGAGATTGCAAGCAACACAGCGATCCGGCTGCTCTGGCACGCAGTGCTCTGCAAAGGCGCAGCAAGAAGGGACAAGAAATTCTCTCCTAACTCTTTCTGTTTGGTCGCATTACAGTGCTGCTTCAGATGTCCGTGTTCGGGCAGACGCTTCAACGAGCCGCGCATTCGAGCCTCTCCGAGCCTGTTAGCACAGAGAAGGTGACCCTGTGGATTTCGACTTTCCCGGGGATCCAGAGCTCTGTCTTAAGAGGCATGCAGTGCTCTGCCAAAACAAACAAGGTTTCGCTAAGAAATTCCCTCGTAGCTCTTTCCCTTTTGGAGGAAAAGGGAGAGGTTTGTTTCTAAGCTTTGCAAGCGGTCCCGCGCTCTGCCGAAAAGGGAACGAACTGCTAGAGCACAGCGAGAGAAAACAGCGTAAGCAATTCCTTCCTAGCTCTTTCTGTTGCCGAGGAACTGTGGCACTGTTGGAACTGGAGATTGCAAGCAACACAGCCATCCGGCTGCTCTGGCACGCAGTGCTCTGCAAAGGCGCAGCAAGAAGGGACAAGAAATTCTCTCCTAACTCTTTCTGTTTGGTCGCATTACAGTGCTGCTTCAGATGGCCGTGTTCGGGCAGACGCTTCAACGAGCCGCGCATTCCAGCCTCTCCGAGCCTGTTAGCACAGAGAAGGTGACCCTGTGGATTTCGACTTTCCCGGGGATACAGAGCTCTGTCTTAAGAGGCATGCAGTGCTCTGCCAAAACAAACAAGGTTTCGCTAAGAAATTCCCTCGTAGCTCTTTCCCTTTTGGAGGAAAAGGGAGAGGTTTGTTTCTAAGCTTTGCAAGCGGTCCCGCGCTCTGCCGAAAAGGGAACGAACTGCGAGAGCACAGCGAGAGAAAACAGCGTAAGCAATTCCTTCCTAGCTCTTTCTGTTGCCGAGGAACTGTGGCACTGTTGGAACTGGAGATTGCAAGCAACACAGCGATCCGGCTGCTCTGGCACGCAGTGCTCTGCAAAGGCGCAGCAAGAAGGGACAAGAAATTCTCTCCTAACTCTTTCTGTTTGGTCGCATTACAGTGCTGCTTCAGATGGCCGTGTTCGGGCAGACGCTTCAACGAGCCGCGCATTCCAGCCTCTCCGAGCCTGTTAGCACAGAGAAGGTGACCCTGTGGATTTCGACTTTCCCGGGGATACAGAGCTCTGTCTTAAGAGGCATGCAGTGCTCTGCCAAAACAAACAAGGTTTCGCTAAGAAATTCCCTCGTAGCTCTTTCCCTTTTGGAGGAAAAGGGAGAGCTTTGTTTCTAAGCTTTGCAAGCGGTCCCGCGCTCTGCCGAAAAGGGAACGAACTGCGAGAGCACAGCGAGAGAAAACAGCGTAAGCAATTCCTTCCTAGCTCTTTCTGTTGCCGAGGAACTGTGGCACTGTGGTAAGTGGCGATTGCAAGCAATACAGCGATCCGGCTGCTCTGGCACGCAGTGCTCTGCAAAGGCGCAGCAAGAAGGGACAAGAAATTCTCTCCTAACTCTTTCTGTTTGGTCGCATTACAGTGCTGCTTCAGATGGCCGTGTTCGGGCAGACGCTTCAACGAGCCGCGCATTCGAGCCTCTCCGAGCCTGTTAGCACAGAGAAGGTGACCCTGTGGATTTCGACTTTCCCGGGGATCCAGAGCTCTGTCTTAAGAGGCATGCAGTGCTCTGCCAAAACAAACAAGGTTTCGCTAAGAAATTCCCTCGTAGCTCTTTCCCTTTTGGAGGAAAAGGGAGAGGTTTGTTTCTAAGCTTTGCAAGCGGTCCCGCGCTCTGCCGAAAAGGGAACGAACTGCTAGAGCACAGCGAGAGAAAACAGCGTAAGCAATTCCTTCCTAGCTCTTTCTGTTGCCGAGGAACTGTGGCACTGTTGGAACTGGAGATTGCAAGCAACACAGCGATCCGGCTGCTCTGGCACGCAGTGCTCTGCAAAGGCGCAGCAAGAAGGGACAAGAAATTCTCTCCTAACTCTTTCTGTTTGGTCGCATTACAGTGCTGCTTCAGATGGCCGTGTTCGGGCAGACGCTTCAACGAGCCGCGCATTCCAGCCTCTCCGAGCCTGTTAGCACAGAGAAGGTGACCCTGTGGATTTCGACTTTCCCGGGGATCCAGAGCTCTGTCTTAAGAGGCATGCAGTGCTCTGCCAAAACAAACAAGGTTTCCCTAAGAAATTGCCTCGTAGCTCTTTCCCTTTTGGAGGAAAAGGGAGAGGTTTGTTTCTAAGCTTTGCAAGCGGTCCCGCGCTCTGCCAAAAAGGGAACGAACTGCGAGAGCACAGCGAGAGAAAACAGCGTAAGCAATTCCTTCCTAGCTCTTTCTGTTGCCGAGGAACTGTGGCACTGTTGGAACTGGAGATTGCAAGCAACACAGCGATCCGGCTGCTCTGGCACGCAGTGCTCTGCAAAGGCGCAGCAAGAAGGGACAAGAAATTCTCTCCTAACTCTTTCTGTTTGGTCGCATTACAGTGCTGCTTCAGATGTCCGTGTTCGGGCAGACGCTTCAACGAGCCGCGCATTCCAGCCTCTCCGAGCCTGTTAGCACAGAGAAGGTGACCCTGTGGATTTCGACTTTCCCGGGGATACAGAGCTCTGTCTTAAGAGGCATGCAGTGCTCTGCCAAAACAAACAAGGTTTCGCTAAGAAATTCCCTCGTAGCTCTTTCCCTTTTGGAGGAAAAGGGAGAGCTTTGTTTCTAAGCTTTGCAAGCGGTCCCGCGCTCTGCCGAAAAGGGAACGAACTGCTAGAGCACAGCGAGAGAAAACAGCGTAAGCAATTCCTTCCTAGCTCTTTCTGTTGCCGAGGAACTGTGGCACTGTTGGAAGTGGAGATTGCAAGCAACACAGCGATCCGGCTGCTCTGGCACGCAGTGCTCTGCAAAGGCGCAGCAAGAAGGGACAAGAAATTCTCTCCTAACTCTTTCTGTTTGGTCGCATTACAGTGCTGCTTCAGATGGCCGTGTTCGGGCAGACGCTTCAACGAGCCGCGCATTCCAGCCTCTCCGAGCCTGTTAGCACAGAGAAGGTGACCCTGTGGATTTCGACTTTCCCGGGGATACAGAGCTCTGTCTTAAGAGGCATGCAGTGCTCTGCCAAAACAAACAAGGTTTCGCTAAGAAATTCCCTCGTAGCTCTTTCCCTTTTGGAGGAAAAGGGAGAGGTTTGTTTCTAAGCTTTGCAAGCGGTCCCGCGCTCTGCCGAAAAGGGAACGAACTGCGAGAGCACAGCGAGAGAAAACAGCGTAAGCAATTCCTTCCTAGCTCTTTCTGTTGCCGAGGAACTGTGGCACTGTTGGAACTGGAGATTGCAAGCAACACAGCGATCCGGCTGCTCTGGCACGCAGTGCTCTGCAAAGGCGCAGCAAGAAGGGACAAGAAATTCTCTCCTAACTCTTTCTGTTTGGTCGCATTACAGTGCTGCTTCAGATGGCCGTGTTCGGGCAGACGCTTCAACGAGCCGCGCATTCCAGCCTCTCCGAGCCTGTTAGCACAGAGAAGGTGACCCTGTGGATTTCGACTTTCCCGGGGATACAGAGCTCTGTCTTAAGAGGCATGCAGTGCTCTGCCAAAACAAACAAGGTTTCGCTAAGAAATTCCCTCGTAGCTCTTTCCCTTTTGGAGGAAAAGGGAGAGCTTTGTTTCTAAGCTTTGCAAGCGGTCCCGCGCTCTGCCGAAAAGGGAACGAACTGCGAGAGCACAGCGAGAGAAAACAGCGTAAGCAATTCCTTCCTAGCTCTTTCTGTTGCCGAGGAACTGTGGCACTGTGGTAAGTGGCGATTGCAAGCAATACAGCGATCCGGCTGCTCTGGCACGCAGTGCTCTGCAAAGGCGCAGCAAGAAGGGACAAGAAATTCTCTCCTAACTCTTTCTGTTTGGTCGCATTACAGTGCTGCTTCAGATGGCCGTGTTCGGGCAGACGCTTCAACGAGCCGCGCATTCGAGCCTCTCCGAGCCTGTTAGCACAGAGAAGGTGACCCTGTGGATTTCGACTTTCCCGGGGATCCAGAGCTCTGTCTTAAGAGGCATGCAGTGCTCTGCCAAAACAAACAAGGTTTCGCTAAGAAATTCCCTCGTAGCTCTTTCCCTTTTGGAGGAAAAGGGAGAGGTTTGTTTCTAAGCTTTGCAAGCGGTCCCGCGCTCTGCCGAAAAGGGAACGAACTGCGAGAGCACAGCGAGAGAAAACAGCGTAAGCAATTCCTTCCTAGCTCTTTCTGTTGCCGAGGAACTGTGGCACTGTTGGAACTGGAGATTGCAAGCAACACAGCGATCCGGCTGCTCTGGCACGCAGTGCTCTGCAAAGGCGCAGCAAGAAGGGACAAGAAATTCTCTCCTACCTCTTTCTGTTTGGTCGCATTACAGTGCTGCTTCAGATGGCCGTGTTCGGGCAGACGCTTCAACGAGCCGCGCATTCCAGCCTCTCCGAGCCTGTTAGCACAGAGAAGGTGACCCTGTGGATTTCGACTTTCCCGGGGATACAGAGCTCTGTCTTAAGAGGCATGCAGTGCTCTGCCAAAACAAACAAGGTTTCGCTAAGAAATTCCCTCGTAGCTCTTTCCCTTTTGGAGGAAAAGGGAGAGCTTTGTTTCTAAGCTTTGCAAGCGGTCCCGCGCTCTGCCGAAAAGGGAACGAACTGCGAGAGCACAGCGAGAGAAAACAGCGTAAGCAATTCCTTCCTAGCTCTTTCTGTTGCCGAGGAACTGTGGCACTGTTGGAACTGGAGATTGCAAGCAACACAGCGATCCGGCTGCTCTGGCACGCAGTGCTCTGCAAAGGCGCAGCAAGAAGGGACAAGAAATTCTCTCCTAACTCTTTCTGTTTGGTCGCATTACAGTGCTGCTTCAGATGGCCGTGTTCGGGCAGACGCTTCAACGAGCCGCGCATTCCAGCCTCTCCGAGCCTGTTAGCACAGAGAAGGTGACCCTGTGGATTTCGACTTTCCCGGGGATACAGAGCTCTGTCTTAAGAGGCATGCAGTGCTCTGCCAAAACAAACAAGGTTTCGCTAAGAAATTCCCTCGTAGCTCTTTCCCTTTTGGAGGAAAAGGGAGAGGTTTGTTTCTAAGCTTTGCAAGCGGTCCCGCGCTCTGCCGAAAAGGGAACGAACTGCGAGAGCACAGCGAGAGAAAACAGCGTAAGCAATTCCTTCCTAGCTCTTTCTGTTGCCGAGGAACTGTGGCACTGTTGGAACTGGAGATTGCAAGCAACACAGCGATCCGGCTGCTCTGGCACGCAGTGCTCTGCAAAGGCGCAGCAAGAAGGGACAAGAAATTCTCTCCTAACTCTTTCTGTTTGGTCGCATTACAGTGCTGCTTCAGATGTCCGTGTTCGGGCAGACACTTCAACGAGCCGCGCATTCCAGCCTCTCCGAGCCTGTTAGCACAGAGAAGGTGACCCTGTGGATTTCGACTTTCCCGGGGATCCAGAGCTCTGTCTTAAGAGGCATGCAGTGCTCTGCCAAAACAAACAAGGTTTCGCTAAGAAATTCCCTCGTAGCTCTTTCCCTTTTGGAGGAAAAGGGAGAGCTTTGTTTCTAAGCTTTGCAAGCGGTCCCGCGCTCTGCCGAAAAGGGAACGAACTGCGAGAGCACAGCGAGAGAAAACAGCGTAAGCAATTCCTTCCTAGCTCTTTCTGTTGCCGAGGAACTGTGGCACTGTTGGAACTGGAGATTGCAAGCAACACAGCGATCCGGCTGCTCTGGCACGCAGTGCTCTGCAAAGGCGCAGCAAGAAGGGACAAGAAATTCTCTCCTAACTCTTTCTGTTTGGTCGCATTACAGTGCTGCTTCAGATGGCCGTGTTCGGGCAGACGCTTCAACGAGCCGCGCATTCGAGCCTCTCCGAGCCTGTTAGCACAGAGAAGGTGACCCTGTGGATTTCGACTTTCCCGGGGATACAGAGCTCTGTCTTAAGAGGCATGCAGTGCTCTGCCAAAACAAACAAGGTTTCGCTAAGAAATTCCCTCGTAGCTCTTTCCCTTTTGGAGGAAAAGGGAGAGGTTTGTTTCTAAGCTTTGCAAGCGGTCCCGCGCTCTGCCGAAAAGGGAACGAACTGCTAGAGCACAGCGAGAGAAAACAGCGTAAGCAATTCCTTCCTAGCTCTTTCTGTTGCCGAGGAACTGTGGCACTGTGGTAAGTGGCGATTGCAAGCAACACAGCGATCCGGCTGCTCTGGCACGCAGTGCTCTGCAAAGGCGCAGCAAGAAGGGACAAGAAATTCTCTCCTAACTCTTTCTGTTTGGTCGCATTACAGTGCTGCTTCAGATGGCCGTGTTCGGGCAGACGCTTCAACGAGCCGCGCATTCGAGCCTCTCCGAGCCTGCTAGCACAGAGAAGGTGACCCTGTGGATTTCGACTTTCCCGGGGATCCAGAGCTCTGTCTTAAGAGGCATGCAGTGCTCTGCCAAAACAAACAAGGTTTCGCTAAGAAATTCCCTCGTAGCTCTTTCCCTTTTGGAGGAAAAGGGAGAGGTTTGTTTCTAAGCTTTGCAAGCGGTCCCGCGCTCTGCCGAAAAGGGAACGAACTGCGAGAGCACAGCGAGAGAAAACAGCGTAAGCAATTCCTTCCTAGCTCTTTCTGTTGCCGAGGAACTGTGGCACTGTTGGAACTGGAGATTGCAAGCAACACAGCGATCCGGCTGCTCTGGCACGCAGTGCTCTGCAAAGGCGCAGCAAGAAGGGACAAGAAATTCTCTCCTAACTCTTTCTGTTTGGTCGCATTACAGTGCTGCTTCAGATGGCCGTGTTCGGGCAGACGCTTCAACGAGCCGCGCATTCCAGCCTCTCCGAGCCTGTTAGCACAGAGAAGGTGACCCTGTGGATTTCGACTTTCCCGGGGATCCAGAGCTCTGTCTTAAGAGGCATGCAGTGCTCTGCCAAAACAAACAAGGTTTCCCTAAGAAATTGCCTCGTAGCTCTTTCCCTTTTGGAGGAAAAGGGAGAGGTTTGTTTCTAAGCTTTGCAAGCGGTCCCGCGCTCTGCCGAAAAGGGAACGAACTGCGAGAGCACAGCGAGAGAAAACAGCGTAAGCAATTCCTTCCTAGCTCTTTCTGTTGCCGAGGAACTGTGGCACTGTTGGAACTGGAGATTGCAAGCAACACAGCGATCCGGCTGCTCTGGCACGCAGTGCTCTGCAAAGGCGCAGCAAGAAGGGACAAGAAATTCTCTCCTAACTCTTTCTGTTTGGTCGCATTACAGTGCTGCTTCAGATGTCCGTGTTCGGGCAGACGCTTCAACGAGCCGCGCATTCGAGCCTCTCCGAGCCTGCTAGCACAGAGAAGGTGACCCTGTGGATTTCGACTTTCCCGGGGATACAGAGCTCTGTCTTAAGAGGCATGCAGTGCTCTGCCAAAACAAACAAGGTTTCGCTAAGAAATTCCCTCGTAGTTCTTTCCCTTTTGGAGGAAAAGGGAGAGCTTTGTTTCTAAGCTTTGCAAGCGGTCCCGCGCTCTGCCGAAAAGGGAACGAACTGCTAGAGCACAGCGAGAGAAAACAGCGTAAGCAATTCCTTCCTAGCTCTTTCTGTTGCCGAGGAACTGTGGCACTGTTGGAACTGGAGATTGCAAGCAACACAGCGATCCGGCTGCTCTGGCACGCAGTGCTCTGCAAAGGCGCAGCAAGAAGGGACAAGAAATTCTCTCCTAACTCTTTCTGTTTGGTCGCATTACAGTGCTGCTTCAGATGGCCGTGTTCGGGCAGACGCTTCAACGAGCCGCGCATTCGAGCCTCTCCGAGCCTGCTAGCACAGAGAAGGTGACCCTGTGGATTTCGACTTTCCCGGGGATACAGAGCTCTGTCTTAAGAGGCATGCAGTGCTCTGCCAAAACAAACAAGGTTTCGCTAAGAAATTCCCTCGTAGCTCTTTCCCTTTTGGAGGAAAAGGGAGAGGTTTGTTTCTAAGCTTTGCAAGCGGTCCCGCGCTCTGCCGAAAAGGGAACGAACTGCGAGAGCACAGCGAGAGAAAACAGCGTAAGCAATTCCTTCCTAGCTCTTTCTGTTGCCGAGGAACTGTGGCACTGTTGGAACTGGAGATTGCAAGCAACACAGCGATCCGGCTGCTCTGGCACGCAGTGCTCTGCAAAGGCGCAGCAAGAAGGGACAAGAAATTCTCTCCTACCTCTTTCTGTTTGGTCGCATTACAGTGCTGCTTCAGATGTCCGTGTTCGGGCAGACGCTTCAACGAGCCGCGCATTCCAGCCTCTCCGAGCCTGTTAGCACAGAGAAGGTGACCCTGTGGATTTCGACTTTCCCGGGGATCCAGAGCTCTGTCTTAAGAGGCATGCAGTGCTCTGCCAAAACAAACAAGGTTTCGCTAAGAAATTCCCTCGTAGCTCTTTCCCTTTTGGAGGAAAAGGGAGAGCTTTGTTTCTAAGCTTTGCAAGCGGTCCCGCGCTCTGCCGAAAAGGGAACGAACTGCGAGAGCACAGCGAGAGAAAACAGCGTAAGCAATTCCTTCCTAGCTCTTTCTGTTGCCGAGGAACTGTGGCACTGTTGGAACTGGAGATTGCAAGCAACACAGCGATCCGGCTGCTCTGGCACGCAGTGCTCTGCAAAGGCGCAGCAAGAAGGGACAAGAAATTCTCTCCTAACTCTTTCTGTTTGGTCGCATTACAGTGCTGCTTCAGATGGCCGTGTTCGGGCAGACGCTTCAACGAGCCGCGCATTCCAGCCTCTCCGAGCCTGTTAGCACAGAGAAGGTGACCCTGTGGATTTCGACTTTCCCGGGGATCCAGAGCTCTGTCTTAAGAGGCATGCAGTGCTCTGCCAAAACAAACAAGGTTTCGCTAAGAAATTCCCTCGTAGCTCTTTCCCTTTTGGAGGAAAAGGGAGAGCTTTGTTTCTAAGCTTTGCAAGCGGTCCCGCGCTCTGCCGAAAAGGGAACGAACTGCGAGAGCACAGCGAGAGAAAACAGCGTAAGCAATTCCTTCCTAGCTCTTTCTGTTGCCGAGGAACTGTGGCACTGTTGGAACTGGAGATTGCAAGCAACACAGCGATCCGGCTGCTCTGGCACGCAGTGCTCTGCAAAGGCGCAGCAAGAAGGGACAAGAAATTCTCTCCTAACTCTTTCTGTTTGGTCGCATTACAGTGCTGCTTCAGATGGCCGTGTTCGGGCAGACGCTTCAACGAGCCGCGCATTCCAGCCTCTCCGAGCCTGTTAGCACAGAGAAGGTGACCCTGTGGATTTCGACTTTCCCGGGGATACAGAGCTCTGTCTTAAGAGGCATGCAGTGCTCTGCCAAAACAAACAAGGTTTCGCTAAGAAATTCCCTCGTAGCTCTTTCCCTTTAGGAGGAAAAGGGAGAGCTTTGTTTCTAAGCTTTGCAAGCGGTCCCGCGCTCTGCCGAAAAGGGAACGAACTGCTAGAGCACAGCGAGAGAAAACAGCGTAAGCAATTCCTTCCTAGCTCTTTCTGTTGCCGAGGAACTGTGGCACTGTTGGAACTGGAGATTGCAAGCAACACAGCGATCCGGCTGCTCTGGCACGCAGTGCTCTGCAAAGGCGCAGCAAGAAGGGACAAGAAATTCTCTCCTAACTCTTTCTGTTTGGTCGCATTACAGTGCTGCTTCAGATGGCCGTGTTCGGGCAGACGCTTCAACGAGCCGCGCATTCCAGCCTCTCCGAGCCTGCTAGCACAGAGAAGGTGACCCTGTGGATTTCGACTTTCCCGGGGATCCAGAGCTCTGTCTTAAGAGGCATGCAGTGCTCTGCCAAAACAAACAAGGTTTCGCTAAGAAATTCCCTCGTAGCTCTTTCCCTTTTGGAGGAAAAGGGAGAGCTTTGTTTCTAAGCTTTGCAAGCGGTCCCGCGCTCTGCCGAAAAGGGAACGAACTGCGAGAGCACAGCGAGAGAAAACAGCGTAAGCAATTCCTTCCTAGCTCTTTCTGTTGCCGAGGAACTGTGGCACTGTTGGAACTGGAGATTGCAAGCAACACAGCGATCCGGCTGCTCTGGCACGCAGTGCTCTGCAAAGGCGCAGCAAGAAGGGACAAGAAATTCTCTCCTAACTCTTTCTGTTTGGTCGCATTACAGTGCTGCTTCAGATGGCCGTGTTCGGGCAGACGCTTCAACGAGCCGCGCATTCCAGCCTCTCCGAGCCTGTTAGCACAGAGAAGGTGACCCTGTGGATTTCGACTTTCCCGGGGATCCAGAGCTCTGTCTTAAGAGGCATGCAGTGCTCTGCCAAAACAAACAAGGTTTCGCTAAGAAATTGCCTCGTAGCTCTTTCCCTTTTGGAGGAAAAGGGAGAGCTTTGTTTCTAAGCTTTGCAAGCGGTCCCGCGCTCTGCCGAAAAGGGAACGAACTGCGAGAGCACAGCGAGAGAAAACAGCGTAAGCAATTCCTTCCTAGCTCTTTCTGTTGCCGAGGAACTGTGGCACTGTTGGAACTGGAGATTGCAAGCAACACAGCGATCCGGCTGCTCTGGCACGCAGTGCTCTGCAAAGGCGCAGCAAGAAGGGACAAGAAATTCTCTCCTAACTCTTTCTGTTTGGTCGCATTACAGTGCTGCTTCAGATGGCCGTGTTCGGGCAGACGCTTCAACGAGCCGCGCATTCGAGCCTCTCCGAGCCTGCTAGCACAGAGAAGGTGACCCTGTGGATTTCGACTTTCCCGGGGATACAGAGCTCTGTCTTAAGAGGCATGCAGTGCTCTGCCAAAACAAACAAGGTTTCGCTAAGAAATTCCCTCGTAGCTCTTTCCCTTTTGGAGGAAAAGGGAGAGGTTTGTTTCTAAGCTTTGCAAGCGGTCCCGCGCTCTGCCGAAAAGGGAACGAACTGCGAGAGCACAGCGAGAGAAAACAGCGTAAGCAATTCCTTCCTAGCTCTTTCTGTTGCCGAGGAACTGTGGCACTGTTGGAACTGGAGATTGCAAGCAACACAGCGATCCGGCTGCTCTGGCACGCAGTGCTCTGCAAAGGCGCAGCAAGAAGGGACAAGAAATTCTCTCCTAACTCTTTCTGTTTGGTCGCATTACAGTGCTGCTTCAGATGGCCGTGTTCGGGCAGACGCTTCAACGAGCCGCGCATTCCAGCCTCTCCGAGCCTGTTAGCACAGAGAAGGTGACCCTGTGGATTTCGACTTTCCCGGGGATACAGAGCTCTGTCTTAAGAGGCATGCAGTGCTCTGCCAAAACAAACAAGGTTTCGCTAAGAAATTCCCTCGTAGCTCTTTCCCTTTTGGAGGAAAAGGGAGAGCTTTGTTTCTAAGCTTTGCAAGCGGTCCCGCGCTCTGCCGAAAAGGGAACGAACTGCGAGAGCACAGCGAGAGAAAACAGCGTAAGCAATTCCTTCCTAGCTCTTTCTGTTGCCGAGGAACTGTGGCACTGTTGGAACTGGAGATTGCAAGCAACACAGCGATCCGGCTGCTCTGGCACGCAGTGCTCTGCAAAGGCGCAGCAAGAAGGGACAAGAAATTCTCTCCTAACTCTTTCTGTTTGGTCGCATTACAGTGCTGCTTCAGATGTCCGTGTTCGGGCAGACGCTTCAACGAGCCGCGCATTCCAGCCTCTCCGAGCCTGTTAGCACAGAGAAGGTGACCCTGTGGATTTCGACTTTCCCGGGGATACAGAGCTCTGTCTTAAGAGGCATGCAGTGCTCTGCCAAAACAAACAAGGTTTCCCTAAGAAATTCCCTCGTAGCTCTTTCCCTTTTGGAGGAAAAGGGAGAGCTTTGTTTCTAAGCTTTGCAAGCGGTCCCGCGCTCTGCCGAAAAGGGAACGAACTGCGAGAGCACAGCGAGAGAAAACAGCGTAAGCAATTCCTTCCTAGCTCTTTCTGTTGCCGAGGAACTGTGGCACTGTTGGAAGTGGCGATTGCAAGCAACACAGCGATCCGGCTGCTCTGGCACGCAGTGCTCTGCAAAGGCGCAGCAAGAAGGGACAAGAAATTCTCTCCTAACTCTTTCTGTTTGGTCGCATTACAGTGCTGCTTCAGATGTCCGTGTTCGGGCAGACGCTTCAACGAGCCGCGCATTCCAGCCTCTCCGAGCCTGTTAGCACAGAGAAGGTGACCCTGTGGATTTCGACTTTCCCGGGGATACAGAGCTCTGTCTTAAGAGGCATGCAGTGCTCTGCCAAAACAAACAAGGTTTCGCTAAGAAATTCCCTCGTAGTTCTTTCCCTTTTGGAGGAAAAGGGAGAGCTTTGTTTCTAAGCTTTGCAAGCGGGCCCGCGCTCTGCCGAAAAGGGAACGAACTGCGAGAGCACAGCGAGAGAAAACAGCGTAAGCAATTCCTTCCTAGCTCTTTCTGTTGCCGAGGAACTGTGGCACTGTTGGAAGTGGCGATTGCAAGCAACACAGCGATCCGGCTGCTCTGGCACGCAGTGCTCTGCAAAGGCGCAGCAAGAAGGGACAAGAAATTCTCTCCTAACTCTTTCTGTTTGGTCGCATTACAGTGCTGCTTCAGATGGCCGTGTTCGGGCAGATGCTTCAACGAGCCGCGCATTCCAGCCTCTCCGAGCCTGTTAGCACAGAGAAGGTGACCCTGTGGATTTCGACTTTCCCGGGGATACAGAGCTCTGTCTTAAGAGGCATGCAGTGCTCTGCCAAAACAAACAAGGTTTCGCTAAGAAATTCCCTCGTAGCTCTTTCCCTTTTGGAGGAAAAGGGAGAGCTTTGTTTCTAAGCTTTGCAAGCGGTCCCGCGCTCTGCCGAAAAGGGAACGAACTGCGAGAGCACAGCGAGAGAAAACAGCGTAAGCAATTCCTTCCTAGCTCTTTCTGTTGCCGAGGAACTGTGGCACTGTTGGAACTGGAGATTGCAAGCAACACAGCGATCCGGCTGCTCTGGCACGCAGTGCTCTGCAAAGGCGCAGCAAGAAGGGACAAGAAATTCTCTCCTAACTCTTTCTGTTTGGTCGCATTACAGTGCTGCTTCAGATGGCCGGGTTCGGGCAGACGCTTCAACGAGCCGCGCATTCCAGCCTCTCCGAGCCTGTTAGCACAGAGAAGGTGACCCTGTGGATTTCGACTTTCCCGGGGATACAGAGCTCTGTCTTAAGAGGCATGCAGTGCTCTGCCAAAACAAACAAGGTTTCGCTAAGAAATTCCCTCGTAGCTCTTTCCCTTTTGGAGGAAAAGGGAGAGGTTTGTTTCTAAGCTTTGCAAGCGGTCCCGCGCTCTGCCGAAAAGGGAACGAACTGCGAGAGCACAGCGAGAGAAAACAGCGTAAGCAATTCCTTCCTAGCTCTTTCTGTTGCCGAGGAACTGTGGCACTGTTGGAAGTGGCGATTGCAAGCAACACAGCGATCCGGCTGCTCTGGCACGCAGTGCTCTGCAAAGGCGCAGCAAGAAGGGACAAGAAATTCTCTCCTAACTCTTTCTGTTTGGTCGCATTACAGTGCTGCTTCAGATGGCCGTGTTCGGGCAGACGCTTCAACGAGCCGCGCATTCCAGCCTCTCCGAGCCTGTTAGCACAGAGAAGGTGACCCTGTGGATTTCGACTTTCCCGGGGATACAGAGCTCTGTCTTAAGAGGCATGCAGTGCTCTGCCAAAACAAACAAGGTTTCGCTAAGAAATTCCCTCGTAGCTCTTTCCCTTTTGGAGGAAAAGGGAGAGGTTTGTTTCTAAGCTTTGCAAGCGGTCCCGCGCTCTGCCGAAAAGGGAACGAACTGCGAGAGCACAGCGAGAGAAAACAGCGTAAGCAATTCCTTCCTAGCTCTTTCTGTTGCCGAGGAACTGTGGCACTGTTGGAACTGGAGATTGCAAGCAACACAGCCATCCGGCTGCTCTGGCACGCAGTGCTCTGCAAAGGCGCAGCAAGAAGGGACAAGAAATTCTCTCCTAACTCTTTCTGTTTGGTCGCATTAGAGTGCTGCTTCAGATGTCCGTGTTCGGGCAGACGCTTCAACGAGCCGCGCATTCCAGCCTCTCCGAGCCTGTTAGCACAGAGAAGGTGACCCTGTGGATTTCGACTTTCCCGGGGATACAGAGCTCTGTCTTAAGAGGCATGCAGTGCTCTGCCAAAACAAACAAGGTTTCGCTAAGAAATTCCCTCGTAGCTCTTTCCCTTTTGGAGGAAAAGGGAGAGCTTTGTTTCTAAGCTTTGCAAGCGGTCCCGCGCTCTGCCGAAAAGGGAACGAACTGCGAGAGCACAGCGAGAGAAAACAGCGTAAGCAATTCCTTCCTAGCTCTTTCTGTTGCCGAGGAACTGTGGCACTGTTGGAACTGGAGATTGCAAGCAACACAGCGATCCGGCTGCTCTGGCACGCAGTGCTCTGCAAAGGCGCAGCAAGAAGGGACAAGAAATTCTCTCCTAACTCTTTCTGTTTGGTCGCATTACAGTGCTGCTTCAGATGGCCGTGTTCGGGCAGACGCTTCAACGAGCCGCGCATTCGAGCCTCTCCGAGCCTGTTAGCACAGAGAAGGTGACCCTGTGGATTTCGACTTTCCCGGGGATCCAGAGCTCTGTCTTAAGAGGCATGCAGTGCTCTGCCAAAACAAACAAGGTTTCGCTAAGAAATTCCCTCGTAGCTCTTTCCCTTTTGGAGGAAAAGGGAGAGGTTTGTTTCTAAGCTTTGCAAGCGGTCCCGCGCTCTGCCGAAAAGGGAACGAACTGCGAGAGCACAGCGAGAGAAAACAGCGTAAGCAATTCCTTCCTAGCTCTTTCTGTTGCCGAGGAACTGTGGCACTGTTGGAACTGGAGATTGCAAGCAACACAGCGATCCGGCTGCTCTGGCACGCAGTGCTCTGCAAAGGCGCAGCAAGAAGGGACAAGAAATTCTCTCCTAACTCTTTCTGTTTGGTCGCATTACAGTGCTGCTTCAGATGGCCGTGTTCGGGCAGACGCTTCAACGAGCCGCGCATTCCAGCCTCTCCGAGCCTGTTAGCACAGAGAAGGTGACCCTGTGGATTTCGACTTTCCCGGGGATACAGAGCTCTGTCTTAAGAGGCATGCAGTGCTCTGCCAAAACAAACAAGGTTTCGCTAAGAAATTCCCTCGTAGCTCTTTCCCTTTTGGAGGAAAAGGGAGAGCTTTGTTTCTAAGCTTTGCAAGCGGTCCCGCGCTCTGCCGAAAAGGGAACGAACTGCGAGAGCACAGCGAGAGAAAACAGCGTAAGCAATTCCTTCCTAGCTCTTTCTGTGGCCGAGGAACTGTGGCACTGTGGTAAGTGGCGATTGCAAGCAATACAGCGATCCGGCTGCTCTGGCACGCAGTGCTCTGCAAAGGCGCAGCAAGAAGGGACAAGAAATTCTCTCCTAACTCTTTCTGTTTGGTCGCATTACAGTGCTGCTTCAGATGGCCGTGTTCGGGCAGACGCTTCAACGAGCCGCGCATTCGAGCCTCTCCGAGCCTGTTAGCACAGAGAAGGTGACCCTGTGGATTTCGACTTTCCCGGGGATACAGAGCTCTGTCTTAAGAGGCATGCAGTGCTCTGCCAAAACAAACAAGGTTTCGCTAAGAAATTCCCTCGTAGCTCTTTCCCTTTTGGAGGAAAAGGGAGAGGTTTGTTTCTAAGCTTTGCAAGCGGTCCCGCGCTCTGCCGAAAAGGGAACGAACTGCTAGAGCACAGCGAGAGAAAACAGCGTAAGCAATTCCTTCCTAGCTCTTTCTGTTGCCGAGGAACTGTGGCACTGTTGGAACTGGAGATTGCAAGCAACACAGCGATCCGGCTGCTCTGGCACGCAGTGCTCTGCAAAGGCGCAGCAAGAAGGGACAAGAAATTCTCTCCTAACTCTTTCTGTTTGGTCGCATTACAGTGCTGCTTCAGATGGCCGTGTTCGGGCAGACGCTTCAACGAGCCGCGCATTCCAGCCTCTCCGAGCCTGTTAGCACAGAGAAGGTGACCCTGTGGATTTCGACTTTCCCGGGGATCCAGAGCTCTGTCTTAAGAGGCATGCAGTGCTCTGCCAAAACAAACAAGGTTTCCCTAAGAAATTGCCTCGTAGCTCTTTCCCTTTTGGAGGAAAAGGGAGAGGTTTGTTTCTAAGCTTTGCAAGCGGTCCCGCGCTCTGCCAAAAAGGGAACGAACTGCGAGAGCACAGCGAGAGAAAACAGCGTAAGCAATTCCTTCCTAGCTCTTTCTGTTGCCGAGGAACTGTGGCACTGTTGGAACTGGAGATTGCAAGCAACACAGCGATCCGGCTGCTCTGGCACGCAGTGCTCTGCAAAGGCGCAGCAAGAAGGGACAAGAAATTCTCTCCTAACTCTTTCTGTTTGGTCGCATTACAGTGCTGCTTCAGATGTCCGTGTTCGGGCAGACGCTTCAACGAGCCGCGCATTCGAGCCTCTCCGAGCCTGTTAGCACAGAGAAGGTGACCCTGTGGATTTCGACTTTCCCGGGGATCCAGAGCTCTGTCTTAAGAGGCATGCAGTGCTCTGCCAAAACAAACAAGGTTTCGCTAAGAAATTCCCTCGTAGCTCTTTCCCTTTTGGAGGAAAAGGGAGAGCTTTGTTTCTAAGCTTTGCAAGCGGTCCCGCGCTCTGCCGAAAAGGGAACGAACTGCTAGAGCACAGCGAGAGAAAACAGCGTAAGCAATTCCTTCCTAGCTCTTTCTGTTGCCGAGGAACTGTGGCACTGTTGGAAGTGGAGATTGCAAGCAACACAGCGATCCGGCTGCTCTGGCACGCAGTGCTCTGCAAAGGCGCAGCAAGAAGGGACAAGAAATTCTCTCCTAACTCTTTCTGTTTGGTCGCATTACAGTGCTGCTTCAGATGGCCGTGTTCGGGCAGACGCTTCAACGAGCCGCGCATTCCAGCCTCTCCGAGCCTGTTAGCACAGAGAAGGTGACCCTGTGGATTTCGACTTTCCCGGGGATACAGAGCTCTGTCTTAAGAGGCATGCAGTGCTCTGCCAAAACAAACAAGGTTTCGCTAAGAAATTCCCTCGTAGCTCTTTCCCTTTTGGAGGAAAAGGGAGAGGTTTGTTTCTAAGCTTTGCAAGCGGTCCCGCGCTCTGCCGAAAAGGGAACGAACTGCGAGAGCACAGCGAGAGAAAACAGCGTAAGCAATTCCTTCCTAGCTCTTTCTGTTGCCGAGGAACTGTGGCACTGTTGGAACTGGAGATTGCAAGCAACACAGCGATCCGGCTGCTCTGGCACGCAGTGCTCTGCAAAGGCGCAGCAAGAAGGGACAAGAAATTCTCTCCTAACTCTTTCTGTTTGGTCGCATTACAGTGCTGCTTCAGATGGCCGTGTTCGGGCAGACGCTTCAACGAGCCGCGCATTCCAGCCTCTCCGAGCCTGTTAGCACAGAGAAGGTGACCCTGTGGATTTCGACTTTCCCGGGGATACAGAGCTCTGTCTTAAGAGGCATGCAGTGCTCTGCCAAAACAAACAAGGTTTCGCTAAGAAATTCCCTCGTAGCTCTTTCCCTTTTGGAGGAAAAGGGAGAGCTTTGTTTCTAAGCTTTGCAAGCGGTCCCGCGCTCTGCCGAAAAGGGAACGAACTGCGAGAGCACAGCGAGAGAAAACAGCGTAAGCAATTCCTTCCTAGCTCTTTCTGTTGCCGAGGAACTGTGGCACTGTGGTAAGTGGCGATTGCAAGCAATACAGCGATCCGGCTGCTCTGGCACGCAGTGCTCTGCAAAGGCGCAGCAAGAAGGGACAAGAAATTCTCTCCTAACTCTTTCTGTTTGGTCGCATTACAGTGCTGCTTCAGATGGCCGTGTTCGGGCAGACGCTTCAACGAGCCGCGCATTCGAGCCTCTCCGAGCCTGTTAGCACAGAGAAGGTGACCCTGTGGATTTCGACTTTCCCGGGGATACAGAGCTCTGTCTTAAGAGGCATGCAGTGCTCTGCCAAAACAAACAAGGTTTCGCTAAGAAATTCCCTCGTAGCTCTTTCCCTTTTGGAGGAAAAGGGAGAGGTTTGTTTCTAAGCTTTGCAAGCGGTCCCGCGCTCTGCCGAAAAGGGAACGAACTGCGAGAGCACAGCGAGAGAAAACAGCGTAAGCAATTCCTTCCTAGCTCTTTCTGTTGCCGAGGAACTGTGGCACTGTTGGAACTGGAGATTGCAAGCAACACAGCGATCCGGCTGCTCTGGCACGCAGTGCTCTGCAAAGGCGCAGCAAGAAGGGACAAGAAATTCTCTCCTACCTCTTTCTGTTTGGTCGCATTACAGTGCTGCTTCAGATGGCCGTGTTCGGGCAGACGCTTCAACGAGCCGCGCATTCCAGCCTCTCCGAGCCTGTTAGCACAGAGAAGGTGACCCTGTGGATTTCGACTTTCCCGGGGATACAGAGCTCTGTCTTAAGAGGCATGCAGTGCTCTGCCAAAACAAACAAGGTTTCGCTAAGAAATTCCCTCGTAGCTCTTTCCCTTTTGGAGGAAAAGGGAGAGCTTTGTTTCTAAGCTTTGCAAGCGGTCCCGCGCTCTGCCGAAAAGGGAACGAACTGCGAGAGCACAGCGAGAGAAAACAGCGTAAGCAATTCCTTCCTAGCTCTTTCTGTTGCCGAGGAACTGTGGCACTGTTGGAACTGGAGATTGCAAGCAACACAGCGATCCGGCTGCTCTGGCACGCAGTGCTCTGCAAAGGCGCAGCAAGAAGGGACAAGAAATTCTCTCCTAACTCTTTCTGTTTGGTCGCATTACAGTGCTGCTTCAGATGGCCGTGTTCGGGCAGACGCTTCAACGAGCCGCGCATTCCAGCCTCTCCGAGCCTGTTAGCACAGAGAAGGTGACCCTGTGGATTTCGACTTTCCCGGGGATACAGAGCTCTGTCTTAAGAGGCATGCAGTGCTCTGCCAAAACAAACAAGGTTTCGCTAAGAAATTCCCTCGTAGCTCTTTCCCTTTTGGAGGAAAAGGGAGAGGTTTGTTTCTAAGCTTTGCAAGCGGTCCCGCGCTCTGCCGAAAAGGGAACGAACTGCGAGAGCACAGCGAGAGAAAACAGCGTAAGCAATTCCTTCCTAGCTCTTTCTGTTGCCGAGGAACTGTGGCACTGTTGGAACTGGAGATTGCAAGCAACACAGCCATCCGGCTGCTCTGGCACGCAGTGCTCTGCAAAGGCGCAGCAAGAAGGGACAAGAAATTCTCTCCTAACTCTTTCTGTTTGGTCGCATTACAGTGCTGCTTCAGATGTCCGTGTTCGGGCAGACACTTCAACGAGCCGCGCATTCCAGCCTCTCCGAGCCTGTTAGCACAGAGAAGGTGACCCTGTGGATTTCGACTTTCCCGGGGATCCAGAGCTCTGTCTTAAGAGGCATGCAGTGCTCTGCCAAAACAAACAAGGTTTCGCTAAGAAATTCCCTCGTAGCTCTTTCCCTTTTGGAGGAAAAGGGAGAGCTTTGTTTCTAAGCTTTGCAAGCGGTCCCGCGCTCTGCCGAAAAGGGAACGAACTGCGAGAGCACAGCGAGAGAAAACAGCGTAAGCAATTCCTTCCTAGCTCTTTCTGTTGCCGAGGAACTGTGGCACTGTTGGAACTGGAGATTGCAAGCAACACAGCGATCCGGCTGCTCTGGCACGCAGTGCTCTGCAAAGGCGCAGCAAGAAGGGACAAGAAATTCTCTCCTAACTCTTTCTGTTTGGTCGCATTACAGTGCTGCTTCAGATGGCCGTGTTCGGGCAGACGCTTCAACGAGCCGCGCATTCGAGCCTCTCCGAGCCTGTTAGCACAGAGAAGGTGACCCTGTGGATTTCGACTTTCCCGGGGATACAGAGCTCTGTCTTAAGAGGCATGCAGTGCTCTGCCAAAACAAACAAGGTTTCGCTAAGAAATTCCCTCGTAGCTCTTTCCCTTTTGGAGGAAAAGGGAGAGGTTTGTTTCTAAGCTTTGCAAGCGGTCCCGCGCTCTGCCGAAAAGGGAACGAACTGCTAGAGCACAGCGAGAGAAAACAGCGTAAGCAATTCCTTCCTAGCTCTTTCTGTTGCCGAGGAACTGTGGCACTGTGGTAAGTGGCGATTGCAAGCAACACAGCGATCCGGCTGCTCTGGCACGCAGTGCTCTGCAAAGGCGCAGCAAGAAGGGACAAGAAATTCTCTCCTAACTCTTTCTGTTTGGTCGCATTACAGTGCTGCTTCAGATGGCCGTGTTCGGGCAGACGCTTCAACGAGCCGCGCATTCGAGCCTCTCCGAGCCTGCTAGCACAGAGAAGGTGACCCTGTGGATTTCGACTTTCCCGGGGATCCAGAGCTCTGTCTTAAGAGGCATGCAGTGCTCTGCCAAAACAAACAAGGTTTCGCTAAGAAATTCCCTCGTAGCTCTTTCCCTTTTGGAGGAAAAGGGAGAGGTTTGTTTCTAAGCTTTGCAAGCGGTCCCGCGCTCTGCCGAAAAGGGAACGAACTGCGAGAGCACAGCGAGAGAAAACAGCGTAAGCAATTCCTTCCTAGCTCTTTCTGTTGCCGAGGAACTGTGGCACTGTTGGAACTGGAGATTGCAAGCAACACAGCGATCCGGCTGCTCTGGCACGCAGTGCTCTGCAAAGGCGCAGCAAGAAGGGACAAGAAATTCTCTCCTAACTCTTTCTGTTTGGTCGCATTACAGTGCTGCTTCAGATGGCCGTGTTCGGGCAGACGCTTCAACGAGCCGCGCATTCCAGCCTCTCCGAGCCTGTTAGCACAGAGAAGGTGACCCTGTGGATTTCGACTTTCCCGGGGATCCAGAGCTCTGTCTTAAGAGGCATGCAGTGCTCTGCCAAAACAAACAAGGTTTCCCTAAGAAATTGCCTCGTAGCTCTTTCCCTTTTGGAGGAAAAGGGAGAGGTTTGTTTCTAAGCTTTGCAAGCGGTCCCGCGCTCTGCCGAAAAGGGAACGAACTGCGAGAGCACAGCGAGAGAAAACAGCGTAAGCAATTCCTTCCTAGCTCTTTCTGTTGCCGAGGAACTGTGGCACTGTTGGAACTGGAGATTGCAAGCAACACAGCGATCCGGCTGCTCTGGCACGCAGTGCTCTGCAAAGGCGCAGCAAGAAGGGACAAGAAATTCTCTCCTAACTCTTTCTGTTTGGTCGCATTACAGTGCT
Source organism: Rhynochetos jubatus (assembly GCA_027574665.1). Lineage (NCBI taxonomy): Eukaryota > Metazoa > Chordata > Aves > Eurypygiformes > Rhynochetidae > Rhynochetos > Rhynochetos jubatus. Next base: position 259,277 of record CM050672.1, on the reverse strand, counting down.
GCTTCAGATGTCCGTGTTCGGGCAGACGCTTCAACGAGCCGCGCATTCGAGCCTCTCCGAGCCTGCTAGCACAGAGAAGGTGACCCTGTGGATTTCGACTTTCCCGGGGATACAGAGCTCTGTCTTAAGAGGCATGCAGTGCTCTGCCAAAACAAACAAGGTTTCGCTAAGAAATTCCCTCGTAGCTCTTTCCCTTTTGGAGGAAAAGGGAGAGGTTTGTTTCTAAGCTTTGCAAGCGGTCCCGCGCTCTGCCGAAAAGGGAACGAACTGCTAGAGCACAGCGAGAGAAAACAGCGTAAGCAATTCCTTCCTAGCTCTTTCTGTTGCCGAGGAACTGTGGCACTGTTGGAACTGGAGATTGCAAGCAACACAGCGATCCGGCTGCTCTGGCACGCAGTGCTCTGCAAAGGCGCAGCAAGAAGGGACAAGAAATTCTCTCCTAACTCTTTCTGTTTGGTCGCATTACAGTGCTGCTTCAGATGGCCGTGTTCGGGCAGACGCTTCAACGAGCCGCGCATTCGAGCCTCTCCGAGCCTGCTAGCACAGAGAAGGTGACCCTGTGGATTTCGACTTTCCCGGGGATACAGAGCTCTGTCTTAAGAGGCATGCAGTGCTCTGCCAAAACAAACAAGGTTTCGCTAAGAAATTCCCTCGTAGCTCTTTCCCTTTTGGAGGAAAAGGGAGAGGTTTGTTTCTAAGCTTTGCAAGCGGTCCCGCGGTCTGCCGAAAAGGGAACGAACTGCGAGAGCACAGCGAGAGAAAACAGCGTAAGCAATTCCTTCCTAGCTCTTTCTGTTGCCGAGGAACTGTGGCACTGTTGGAACTGGAGATTGCAAGCAACACAGCGATCCGGCTGCTCTGGCACGCAGTGCTCTGCAAAGGCGCAGCAAGAAGGGACAAGAAATTCTCTCCTACCTCTTTCTGTTTGGTCGCATTACAGTGCTGCTTCAGATGTCCGTGTTCGGGCAGACGCTTCAACGAGCCGCGCATTCCAGCCTCTCCGAGCCTGTTAGCACAGAGAAGGTGACCCTGTGGATTTCGACTTTCCCGGGGATCCAGAGCTCTGTCTTAAGAGGCATGCAGTGCTCTGCCAAAACAAACAAGGTTTCGCTAAGAAATTCCCTCGTAGCTCTTTCCCTTTTGGAGGAAAAGGGAGAGCTTTGTTTCTAAGCTTTGCAAGCGGTCCCGCGCTCTGCCGAAAAGGGAACGAACTGCGAGAGCACAGCGAGAGAAAACAGCGTAAGCAATTCCTTCCTAGCTCTTTCTGTTGCCGAGGAACTGTGGCACTGTTGGAACTGGAGATTGCAAGCAACACAGCGATCCGGCTGCTCTGGCACGCAGTGCTCTGCAAAGGCGCAGCAAGAAGGGACAAGAAATTCTCTCCTAACTCTTTCTGTTTGGTCGCATTAGAGTGCTGCTTCAGATGTCCGTGTTCGGGCAGACGCTTCAACGAGCCGCGCATTCCAGCCTCTCCGAGCCTGTTAGCACAGAGAAGGTGACCCTGTGGATTTCGACTTTCCCGGGGATCCAGAGCTCTGTCTTAAGAGGCATGCAGTGCTCTGCCAAAACAAACAAGGTTTCGCTAAGAAATTCCCTCGTAGCTCTTTCCCTTTTGGAGGAAAAGGGAGAGGTTTGTTTCTAAGCTTTGCAAGCGGTCCCGCGCTCTGCCGAAAAGGGAACGAACTGCGAGAGCACAGCGAGAGAAAACAGCGTAAGCAATTCCTTCCTAGCTCTTTCTGTTGCCGAGGAACTGTGGCACTGTTGGAACTGGAGATTGCAAGCAACACAGCGATCCGGCTGCTCTGGCACGCAGTGCTCTGCAAAGGCGCAGCAAGAAGGGACAAGAAATTCTCTCCTAACTCTTTCTGTTTGGTCGCATTACAGTGCTGCTTCAGATGGCCGTGTTCGGGCAGACGCTTCAACGAGCCGCGCATTCCAGCCTCTCCGAGCCTGTTAGCACAGAGAAGGTGACCCTGTGGATTTCGACTTTCCCGGGGATACAGAGCTCTGTCTTAAGAGGCATGCAGTGCTCTGCCAAAACAAACAAGGTTTCGCTAAGAAATTCCCTCGTAGCTCTTTCCCTTTTGGAGGAAAAGGGAGAGGTTTGTTTCTAAGCTTTGCAAGCGGTCCCGCGCTCTGCCGAAAAGGGAACGAACTGCTAGAGCACAGCGAGAGAAAACAGCGTAAGCAATTCCTTCCTAGCTCTTTCTGTTGCCGAGGAACTGTGGCACTGTTGGAACTGGAGATTGCAAGCAACACAGCGATCCGGCTGCTCTGGCACGCAGTGCTCTGCAAAGGCGCAGCAAGAAGGGACAAGAAATTCTCTCCTAACTCTTTCTGTTTGGTCGCATTACAGTGCTGCTTCAGATGGCCGTGTTCGGGCAGACGCTTCAACGAGCCGCGCATTCCAGCCTCTCCGAGCCTGCTAGCACAGAGAAGGTGACCCTGTGGATTTCGACTTTCCCGGGGATCCAGAGCTCTGTCTTAAGAGGCATGCAGTGCTCTGCCAAAACAAACAAGGTTTCGCTAAGAAATTCCCTCGTAGCTCTTTCCCTTTTGGAGGAAAAGGGAGAGGTTTGTTTCTAAGCTTTGCAAGCGGTCCCGCGCTCTGCCGAAAAGGGAACGAACTGCGAGAGCACAGCGAGAGAAAACAGCGTAAGCAATTCCTTCCTAGCTCTTTCTGTTGCCGAGGAACTGTGGCACTGTTGGAACTGGAGATTGCAAGCAACACAGCGATCCGGCTGCTCTGGCACGCAGTGCTCTGCAAAGGCGCAGCAAGAAGGGACAAGAAATTCTCTCCTAACTCTTTCTGTTTGGTCGCATTACAGTGCTGCTTCAGATGGCCGTGTTCGGGCAGACGCTTCAACGAGCCGCGCATTCCAGCCTCTCCGAGCCTGTTAGCACAGAGAAGGTGACCCTGTGGATTTCGACTTTCCCGGGGATCCAGAGCTCTGTCTTAAGAGGCATGCAGTGCTCTGCCAAAACAAACAAGGTTTCCCTAAGAAATTGCCTCGTAGCTCTTTCCCTTTTGGAGGAAAAGGGAGAGGTTTGTTTCTAAGCTTTGCAAGCGGTCCCGCGCTCTGCCGAAAAGGGAACGAACTGCGAGAGCACAGCGAGAGAAAACAGCGTAAGCAATTCCTTCCTAGCTCTTTCTGTTGCCGAGGAACTGTGGCACTGTTGGAACTGGAGATTGCAAGCAACACAGCGATCCGGCTGCTCTGGCACGCAGTGCTCTGCAAAGGCGCAGCAAGAAGGGACAAGAAATTCTCTCCTAACTCTTTCTGTTTGGTCGCATTACAGTGCTGCTTCAGATGTCCGTGTTCGGGCAGACGCTTCAACGAGCCGCGCATTCGAGCCTCTCCGAGCCTGCTAGCACAGAGAAGGTGACCCTGTGGATTTCGACTTTCCCGGGGATACAGAGCTCTGTCTTAAGAGGCATGCAGTGCTCTGCCAAAACAAACAAGGTTTCGCTAAGAAATTCCCTCGTAGCTCTTTCCCTTTTGGAGGAAAAGGGAGAGGTTTGTTTCTAAGCTTTGCAAGCGGTCCCGCGCTCTGCCGAAAAGGGAACGAACTGCTAGAGCACAGCGAGAGAAAACAGCGTAAGCAATTCCTTCCTAGCTCTTTCTGTTGCCGAGGAACTGTGGCACTGTTGGAACTGGAGATTGCAAGCAACACAGCGATCCGGCTGCTCTGGCACGCAGTGCTCTGCAAAGGCGCAGCAAGAAGGGACAAGAAATTCTCTCCTAACTCTTTCTGTTTGGTCGCATTACAGTGCTGCTTCAGATGGCCGTGTTCGGGCAGACGCTTCAACGAGCCGCGCATTCGAGCCTCTCCGAGCCTGCTAGCACAGAGAAGGTGACCCTGTGGATTTCGACTTTCCCGGGGATACAGAGCTCTGTCTTAAGAGGCATGCAGTGCTCTGCCAAAACAAACAAGGTTTCGCTAAGAAATTCCCTCGTAGCTCTTTCCCTTTTGGAGGAAAAGGGAGAGGTTTGTTTCTAAGCTTTGCAAGCGGTCCCGCGGTCTGCCGAAAAGGGAACGAACTGCGAGAGCACAGCGAGAGAAAACAGCGTAAGCAATTCCTTCCTAGCTCTTTCTGTTGCCGAGGAACTGTGGCACTGTTGGAACTGGAGATTGCAAGCAACACAGCGATCCGGCTGCTCTGGCACGCAGTGCTCTGCAAAGGCGCAGCAAGAAGGGACAAGAAATTCTCTCCTACCTCTTTCTGTTTGGTCGCATTACAGTGCTGCTTCAGATGTCCGTGTTCGGGCAGACGCTTCAACGAGCCGCGCATTCCAGCCTCTCCGAGCCTGTTAGCACAGAGAAGGTGACCCTGTGGATTTCGACTTTCCCGGGGATCCAGAGCTCTGTCTTAAGAGGCATGCAGTGCTCTGCCAAAACAAACAAGGTTTCGCTAAGAAATTCCCTCGTAGCTCTTTCCCTTTTGGAGGAAAAGGGAGAGCTTTGTTTCTAAGCTTTGCAAGCGGTCCCGCGCTCTGCCGAAAAGGGAACGAACTGCGAGAGCACAGCGAGAGAAAACAGCGTAAGCAATTCCTTCCTAGCTCTTTCTGTTGCCGAGGAACTGTGGCACTGTTGGAACTGGAGATTGCAAGCAACACAGCGATCCGGCTGCTCTGGCACGCAGTGCTCTGCAAAGGCGCAGCAAGAAGGGACAAGAAATTCTCTCCTAACTCTTTCTGTTTGGTCGCATTAGAGTGCTGCTTCAGATGTCCGTGTTCGGGCAGACGCTTCAACGAGCCGCGCATTCCAGCCTCTCCGAGCCTGTTAGCACAGAGAAGGTGACCCTGTGGATTTCAACTTTCCCGGGGATCCAGAGCTCTGTCTTAAGAGGCATGCAGTGCTCTGCCAAAACAAACAAGGTTTCGCTAAGAAATTCCCTCGTAGCTCTTTCCCTTTTGGAGGAAAAGGGAGAGGTTTGTTTCTAAGCTTTGCAAGCGGTCCCGCGCTCTGCCGAAAAGGGAACGAACTGCGAGAGCACAGCGAGAGAAAACAGCGTAAGCAATTCCTTCCTAGCTCTTTCTGTTGCCGAGGAACTGTGGCACTGTTGGAACTGGAGATTGCAAGCAACACAGCGATCCGGCTGCTCTGGCACGCAGTGCTCTGCAAAGGCGCAGCAAGAAGGGACAAGAAATTCTCTCCTAACTCTTTCTGTTTGGTCGCATTACAGTGCTGCTTCAGATGGCCGTGTTCGGGCAGACGCTTCAACGAGCCGCGCATTCCAGCCTCTCCGAGCCTGTTAGCACAGAGAAGGTGACCCTGTGGATTTCGACTTTCCCGGGGATACAGAGCTCTGTCTTAAGAGGCATGCAGTGCTCTGCCAAAACAAACAAGGTTTCGCTAAGAAATTCCCTCGTAGCTCTTTCCCTTTTGGAGGAAAAGGGAGAGCTTTGTTTCTAAGCTTTGCAAGCGGTCCCGCGCTCTGCCGAAAAGGGAACGAACTGCTAGAGCACAGCGAGAGAAAACAGCGTAAGCAATTCCTTCCTAGCTCTTTCTGTTGCCGAGGAACTGTGGCACTGTTGGAACTGGAGATTGCAAGCAACACAGCGATCCGGCTGCTCTGGCACGCAGTGCTCTGCAAAGGCGCAGCAAGAAGGGACAAGAAATTCTCTCCTAACTCTTTCTGTTTGGTCGCATTACAGTGCTGCTTCAGATGGCCGTGTTCGGGCAGACGCTTCAACGAGCCGCGCATTCCAGCCTCTCCGAGCCTGCTAGCACAGAGAAGGTGACCCTGTGGATTTCGACTTTCCCGGGGATACAGAGCTCTGTCTTAAGAGGCATGCAGTGCTCTGCCAAAACAAACAAGGTTTCGCTAAGAAATTCCCTCGTAGCTCTTTCCCTTTTGGAGGAAAAGGGAGAGCTTTGTTTCTAAGCTTTGCAAGCGGTCCCGCGCTCTGCCGAAAAGGGAACGAACTGCGAGAGCACAGCGAGAGAAAACAGCGTAAGCAATTCCTTCCTAGCTCTTTCTGTTGCCGAGGAACTGTGGCACTGTTGGAAGTGGCGATTGCAAGCAACACAGCGATCCGGCTGCTCTGGCACGCAGTGCTCTGCAAAGGCGCAGCAAGAAGGGACAAGAAATTCTCTCCTAACTCTTTCTGTTTGGTCGCATTACAGTGCTGCTTCAGATGGCCGTGTTCGGGCAGACGCTTCAACGAGCCGCGCATTCCAGCCTCTCCGAGCCTGTTAGCACAGAGAAGGTGACCCTGTGGATTTCGACTTTCCCGGGGATACAGAGCTCTGTCTTAAGAGGCATGCAGTGCTCTGCCAAAACAAACAAGGTTTCGCTAAGAAATTCCCTCGTAGCTCTTTCCCTTTTGGAGGAAAAGGGAGAGGTTTGTTTCTAAGCTTTGCAAGCGGTCCCGCGCTCTGCCGAAAAGGGAACGAACTGCGAGAGCACAGCGAGAGAAAACAGCGTAAGCAATTCCTTCCTAGCTCTTTCTGTTGCCGAGGAACTGTGGCACTGTTGGAACTGGAGATTGCAAGCAACACAGCCATCCGGCTGCTCTGGCACGCAGTGCTCTGCAAAGGCGCAGCAAGAAGGGACAAGAAATTCTCTCCTAACTCTTTCTGTTTGGTCGCATTAGAGTGCTGCTTCAGATGTCCGTGTTCGGGCAGACGCTTCAACGAGCCGCGCATTCCAGCCTCTCCGAGCCTGTTAGCACAGAGAAGGTGACCCTGTGGATTTCGACTTTCCCGGGGATACAGAGCTCTGTCTTAAGAGGCATGCAGTGCTCTGCCAAAACAAACAAGGTTTCGCTAAGAAATTCCCTCGTAGCTCTTTCCCTTTTGGAGGAAAAGGGAGAGGTTTGTTTCTAAGCTTTGCAAGCGGTCCCGCGCTCTGCCGAAAAGGGAACGAACTGCGAGAGCACAGCGAGAGAAAACAGCGTAAGCAATTCCTTCCTAGCTCTTTCTGTTGCCGAGGAACTGTGGCACTGTTGGAACTGGAGATTGCAAGCAACACAGCGATCCGGCTGCTCTGGCACGCAGTGCTCTGCAAAGGCGCAGCAAGAAGGGACAAGAAATTCTCTCCTAACTCTTTCTGTTTGGTCGCATTAGAGTGCTGCTTCAGATGGCCGTGTTCGGGCAGACGCTTCAACGAGCCGCGCATTCCAGCCTCTCCGAGCCTGTTAGCAGAGAGAAGGTGACCCTGTGGATTTCGACTTTCCCGGGGATACAGAGCTCTGTCTTAAGAGGCATGCAGTGCTCTGCCAAAACAAACAAGGTTTCCCTAAGAAATTCCCTCGTAGCTCTTTCCCTTTTGGAGGAAAAGGGAGAGCTTTGTTTCTAAGCTTTGCAAGCGGTCCCGCGCTCTGCCGAAAAGGGAACGAACTGCGAGAGCACAGCGAGAGAAAACAGCGTAAGCAATTCCTTCCTAGCTCTTTCTGTTGCCGAGGAACTGTGGCACTGTTGGAACTGGAGATTGCAAGCAACACAGCGATCCGGCTGCTCTGGCACGCAGTGCTCTGCAAAGGCGCAGCAAGAAGGGACAAGAAATTCTCTCCTAACTCTTTCTGTTTGGTCGCATTACAGTGCTGCTTCAGATGGCCGTGTTCGGGCAGACGCTTCAACGAGCCGCGCATTCCAGCCTCTCCGAGCCTGTTAGCAGAGAGAAGGTGACCCTGTGGATTTCGACTTTCCCGGGGATACAGAGCTCTGTCTTAAGAGGCATGCAGTGCTCTGCCAAAACAAACAAGGTTTCGCTAAGAAATTCCCTCGTAGCTCTTTCCCTTTTGGAGGAAAAGGGAGAGGTTTGTTTCTAAGCTTTGCAAGCGGTCCCGCGCTCTGCCGAAAAGGGAACGAACTGCTAGAGCACAGCGAGAGAAAACAGCGTAAGCAATTCCTTCCTAGCTCTTTCTGTTGCCGAGGAACTGTGGCACTGTTGGAACTGGAGATTGCAAGCAACACAGCGATCCGGCTGCTCTGGCACGCAGTGCTCTGCAAAGGCGCAGCAAGAAGGGACAAGAAATTCTCTCCTAACTCTTTCTGTTTGGTCGCATTACAGTGCTGCTTCAGATGGCCGTGTTCGGGCAGACGCTTCAACGAGCCGCGCATTCCAGCCTCTCCGAGCCTGCTAGCACAGAGAAGGTGACCCTGTGGATTTCGACTTTCCCGGGGATACAGAGCTCTGTCTTAAGAGGCATGCAGTGCTCTGCCAAAACAAACAAGGTTTCGCTAAGAAATTCCCTCGTAGCTCTTTCCCTTTTGGAGGAAAAGGGAGAGCTTTGTTTCTAAGCTTTGCAAGCGGTCCCGCGCTCTGCCGAAAAGGGAACGAACTGCGAGAGCACAGCGAGAGAAAACAGCGTAAGCAATTCCTTCCTAGCTCTTTCTGTTGCCGAGGAACTGTGGCACTGTTGGAAGTGGCGATTGCAAGCAACACAGCGATCCGGCTGCTCTGGCACGCAGTGCTCTGCAAAGGCGCAGCAAGAAGGGACAAGAAATTCTCTCCTAACTCTTTCTGTTTGGTCGCATTAGAGTGCTGCTTCAGATGGCCGTGTTCGGGCAGACGCTTCAACGAGCCGCGCATTCCAGCCTCTCCGAGCCTGTTAGCAGAGAGAAGGTGACCCTGTGGATTTCGACTTTCCCGGGGATCCAGAGCTCTGTCTTAAGAGGCATGCAGTGCTCTGCCAAAACAAACAAGGTTTCGCTAAGAAATTCCCTCGTAGCTCTTTCCCTTTTGGAGGAAAAGGGAGAGCTTTGTTTCTAAGCTTTGCAAGCGGTCCCGCGCTCTGCCGAAAAGGGAACGAACTGCGAGAGCACAGCGAGAGAAAACAGCGTAAGCAATTCCTTCCTAGCTCTTTCTGTTGCCGAGGAACTGTGGCACTGTTGGAACTGGAGATTGCAAGCAACACAGCGATCCGGCTGCTCTGGCACGCAGTGCTCTGCAAAGGCGCAGCAAGAAGGGACAAGAAATTCTCTCCTAACTCTTTCTGTTTGGTCGCATTAGAGTGCTGCTTCAGATGTCCGTGTTCGGGCAGACGCTTCAACGAGCCGCGCATTCCAGCCTCTCCGAGCCTGTTAGCACAGAGAAGGTGACCCTGTGGATTTCGACTTTCCCGGGGATCCAGAGCTCTGTCTTAAGAGGCATGCAGTGCTCTGCCAAAACAAACAAGGTTTCGCTAAGAAATTCCCTCGTAGCTCTTTCCCTTTTGGAGGAAAAGGGAGAGGTTTGTTTCTAAGCTTTGCAAGCGGTCCCGCGCTCTGCCGAAAAGGGAACGAACTGCGAGAGCACAGCGAGAGAAAACAGCGTAAGCAATTCCTTCCTAGCTCTTTCTGTTGCCGAGGAACTGTGGCACTGTTGGAACTGGAGATTGCAAGCAACACAGCGATCCGGCTGCTCTGGCACGCAGTGCTCTGCAAAGGCGCAGCAAGAAGGGACAAGAAATTCTCTCCTAACTCTTTCTGTTTGGTCGCATTACAGTGCTGCTTCAGATGGCCGTGTTCGGGCAGACGCTTCAACGAGCCGCGCATTCCAGCCTCTCCGAGCCTGTTAGCACAGAGAAGGTGACCCTGTGGATTTCGACTTTCCCGGGGATACAGAGCTCTGTCTTAAGAGGCATGCAGTGCTCTGCCAAAACAAACAAGGTTTCGCTAAGAAATTCCCTCGTAGCTCTTTCCCTTTTGGAGGAAAAGGGAGAGGTTTGTTTCTAAGCTTTGCAAGCGGTCCCGCGCTCTGCCGAAAAGGGAACGAACTGCGAGAGCACAGCGAGAGAAAACAGCGTAAGCAATTCCTTCCTAGCTCTTTCTGTTGCCGAGGAACTGTGGCACTGTTGGAACTGGAGATTGCAAGCAACACAGCGATCCGGCTGCTCTGGCACGCAGTGCTCTGCAAAGGCGCAGCAAGAAGGGACAAGAAATTCTCTCCTAACTCTTTCTGTTTGGTCGCATTACAGTGCTGCTTCAGATGGCCGTGTTCGGGCAGACGCTTCAACGAGCCGCGCATTCCAGCCTCTCCGAGCCTGTTAGCACAGAGAAGGTGACCCTGTGGATTTCGACTTTCCCGGGGATCCAGAGCTCTGTCTTAAGAGGCATGCAGTGCTCTGCCAAAACAAACAAGGTTTCGCTAAGAAATTCCCTCGTAGCTCTTTCCCTTTTGGAGGAAAAGGGAGAGGTTTGTTTCTAAGCTTTGCAAGCGGTCCCGCGCTCTGCCGAAAAGGGAACGAACTGCGAGAGCACAGCGAGAGAAAACAGCGTAAGCAATTCCTTCCTAGCTCTTTCTGTTGCCGAGGAACTGTGGCACTGTTGGAACTGGAGATTGCAAGCAACACAGCGATCCGGCTGCTCTGGCACGCAGTGCTCTGCAAAGGCGCAGCAAGAAGGGACAAGAAATTCTCTCCTAACTCTTTCTGTTTGGTCGCATTACAGTGCTGCTTCAGATGTCCGTGTTCGGGCAGACGCTTCAACGAGCCGCGCATTCCAGCCTCTCCGAGCCTGTTAGCACAGAGAAGGTGTCCCTCTGGATTTCGACTTTCCCGGGGATCCAGAGCTCTGTCTTAAGAGGCATGCAGTGCTCTGCCAAAACAAACAAGGTTTCGCTAAGAAATTCCCTCGTAGCTCTTTCCCTTTTGGAGGAAAAGGGAGAGCTTTGTTTCTAAGCTTTGCAAGCGGTCCCGCGCTCTGCCGAAAAGGGAACGAACTGCGAGAGCACAGCGAGAGAAAACAGCGTAAGCAATTCCTTCCTAGCTCTTTCTGTTGCCGAGGAACTGTGGCACTGTTGGAACTGGAGATTGCAAGCAACACAGCGATCCGGCTGCTCTGGCACGCAGTGCTCTGCAAAGGCGCAGCAAGAAGGGACAAGAAATTCTCTCCTAACTCTTTCTGTTTGGTCGCATTACAGTGCTGCTTCAGATGGCCGTGTTCGGGCAGACGCTTCAACGAGCCGCGCATTCCAGCCTCTCCGAGCCTGTTAGCACAGAGAAGGTGACCCTGTGGATTTCGACTTTCCCGGGGATCCAGAGCTCTGTCTTAAGAGGCATGCAGTGCTCTGCCAAAACAAACAAGGTTTCGCTAAGAAATTCCCTCGTAGCTCTTTCCCTTTTGGAGGAAAAGGGAGAGGTTTGTTTCTAAGCTTTGCAAGCGGTCCCGCGCTCTGCCGAAAAGGGAACGAACTGCGAGAGCACAGTGAGAGAAAACAGCGTAAGCAATTCCTTCCTAGCTCTTTCTGTTGCCGAGGAACTGTGGCACTGTTGGAACTGGAGATTGCAAGCAACACAGCGATCCGGCTGCTCTGGCACGCAGTGCTCTGCAAAGGCGCAGCAAGAAGGGACAAGAAATTCTCTCCTAACTCTTTCTGTTTGGTCGCATTAGAGTGCTGCTTCAGATGTCCGTGTTCGGGCAGACGCTTCAACGAGCCGCGCATTCCAGCCTCTCCGAGCCTGTTAGCACAGAGAAGGTGACCCTGTGGATTTCGACTTTCCCGGGGATCCAGAGCTCTGTCTTAAGAGGCATGCAGTGCTCTGCCAAAACAAACAAGGTTTCGCTAAGAAATTCCCTCGTAGCTCTTTCCCTTTTGGAGGAAAAGGGAGAGGTTTGTTTCTAAGCTTTGCAAGCGGTCCCGCGCTCTGCCGAAAAGGGAACGAACTGCGAGAGCACAGCGAGAGAAAACAGCGTAAGCAATTCCTTCCTAGCTCTTTCTGTTGCCGAGGAACTGTGGCACTGTTGGAACTGGAGATTGCAAGCAACACAGCGATCCGGCTGCTCTGGCACGCAGTGCTCTGCAAAGGCGCAGCAAGAAGGGACAAGAAATTCTCTCCTACCTCTTTCTGTTTGGTCGCATTACAGTGCTGCTTCAGATGGCCGTGTTCGGGCAGACGCTTCAACGAGCCGCGCATTCCAGCCTCTCCGAGCCTGTTAGCACAGAGAAGGTGACCCTGTGGATTTCGACTTTCCCGGGGATCCAGAGCTCTGTCTTAAGAGGCATGCAGTGCTCTGCCAAAACAAACAAGGTTTCGCTAAGAAATTCCCTCGTAGCTCTTTCCCTTTTGGAGGAAAAGGGAGAGCTTTGTTTCTAAGCTTTGCAAGCGGTCCCGCGCTCTGCCAAAAAGGGAACGAACTGCGAGAGCACAGTGAGAGAAAACAGCGTAAGCAATTCCTTCCTAGCTCTTTCTGTTGCCGAGGAACTGTGGCACTGTTGGAACTGGAGATTGCAAGCAACACAGCGATCCGGCTGCTCTGGCACGCAGTGCTCTGCAAAGGCGCAGCAAGAAGGGACAAGAAATTCTCTCCTAACTCTTTCTGTTTGGTCGCATTACAGTGCTGCTTCAGATGGCCGTGTTCGGGCAGACGCTTCAACGAGCCGCGCATTCCAGCCTCTCCGAGCCTGTTAGCAGAGAGAAGGTGACCCTGTGGATTTCGACTTTCCCGGGGATCCAGAGCTCTGTCTTAAGAGGCATGCAGTGCTCTGCCAAAACAAACAAGGTTTCGCTAAGAAATTCCCTCGTAGCTCTTTCCCTTTTGGAGGAAAAGGGAGAGGTTTGTTTCTAAGCTTTGCAAGCGGTCCCGCGCTCTGCCGAAAAGGGAACGAACTGCGAGAGCACAGCGAGAGAAAACAGCGTAAGCAATTCCTTCCTAGCTCTTTCTGTTGCCGAGGAACTGTGGCACTGTTGGAACTGGAGATTGCAAGCAACACAGCGATCCGGCTGCTCTGGCACGCAGTGCTCTGCAAAGGCGCAGCAAGAAGGGACAAGAAATTCTCTCCTAACTCTTTCTGTTTGGTCGCATTACAGTGCTGCTTCAGATGGCCGTGTTCGGGCAGACGCTTCAACGAGCCGCGCATTCCAGCCTCTCCGAGCCTGTTAGCACAGAGAAGGTGACCCTGTGGATTTCGACTTTCCCGGGGATCCAGAGCTCTGTCTTAAGAGGCATGCAGTGCTCTGCCAAAACAAACAAGGTTTCGCTAAGAAATTCCCTCGTAGCTCTTTCCCTTTTGGAGGAAAAGGGAGAGCTTTGTTTCTAAGCTTTGCAAGCGGTCCCGCGCTCTGCCGAAAAGGGAACGAACTGCGAGAGCACAGCGAGAGAAAACAGCGTAAGCAATTCCTTCCTAGCTCTTTCTGTTGCCGAGGAACTGTGGCACTGTTGGAACTGGAGATTGCAAGCAACACAGCGATCCGGCTGCTCTGGCACGCAGTGCTCTGCAAAGGCGCAGCAAGAAGGGACAAGAAATTCTCTCCTAACTCTTTCTGTTTGGTCGCATTACAGTGCTGCTTCAGATGGCCGTGTTCGGGCAGACGCTTCAACGAGCCGCGCATTCCAGCCTCTCCGAGCCTGTTAGCACAGAGAAGGTGACCCTGTGGATTTCGACTTTCCCGGGGATCCAGAGCTCTGTCTTAAGAGGCATGCAGTGCTCTGCCAAAACAAACAAGGTTTCCCTAAGAAATTCCCTCGTAGCTCTTTCCCTTTTGGAGGAAAAGGGAGAGGTTTGTTTCTAAGCTTTGCAAGCGGTCCCGCGGTCTGCCGAAAAGGGAACGAACTGCTAGAGCACAGCGAGAGAAAACAGCGTAAGCAATTCCTTCCTAGCTCTTTCTGTTGCCGAGGAACTGTGGCACTGTTGGAACTGGAGATTGCAAGCAACACAGCGATCCGGCTGCTCTGGCACGCAGTGCTCTGCAAAGGCGCAGCAAGAAGGGACAAGAAATTCTCTCCTACCTCTTTCTGTTTGGTCGCATTACAGTGCTGCTTCAGATGGCCGTGTTCGGGCAGACGCTTCAACGAGCCGCGCATTCCAGCCTCTCCGAGCCTGTTAGCACAGAGAAGGTGACCCTGTGGATTTCGACTTTCCCGGGGATCCAGAGCTCTGTCTTAAGAGGCATGCAGTGCTCTGCCAAAACAAACAAGGTTTCGCTAAGAAATTCCCTCGTAGCTCTTTCCCTTTTGGAGGAAAAGGGAGAGCTTTGTTTCTAAGCTTTGCAAGCGGTCCCGCGCTCTGCCGAAAAGGGAACGAACTGCGAGAGCACAGTGAGAGAAAACAGCGTAAGCAATTCCTTCCTAGCTCTTTCTGTTGCCGAGGAACTGTGGCACTGTTGGAACTGGAGATTGCAAGCAACACAGCGATCCGGCTGCTCTGGCACGCAGTGCTCTGCAAAGGCGCAGCAAGAAGGGACAAGAAATTCTCTCCTAACTCTTTCTGTTTGGTCGCATTACAGTGCTGCTTCAGATGGCCGTGTTCGGGCAGACGCTTCAACGAGCCGCGCATTCCAGCCTCTCCGAGCCTGTTAGCAGAGAGAAGGTGACCCTGTGGATTTCGACTTTCCCGGGGATCCAGAGCTCTGTCTTAAGAGGCATGCAGTGCTCTGCCAAAACAAACAAGGTTTCGCTAAGAAATTCCCTCGTAGCTCTTTCCCTTTTGGAGGAAAAGGGAGAGGTTTGTTTCTAAGCTTTGCAAGCGGTCCCGCGGTCTGCCGAAAAGGGAACGAACTGCGAGAGCACAGCGAGAGAAAACAGCGTAAGCAATTCCTTCCTAGCTCTTTCTGTTGCCGAGGAACTGTGGCACTGTTGGAACTGGAGATTGCAAGCAACACAGCGATCCGGCTGCTCTGGCACGCAGTGCTCTGCAAAGGCGCAGCAAGAAGGGACAAGAAATTCTCTCCTACCTCTTTCTGTTTGGTCGCATTACAGTGCTGCTTCAGATGGCCGTGTTCGGGCAGACGCTTCAACGAGCCGCGCATTCCAGCCTCTCCGAGCCTGTTAGCACAGAGAAGGTGACCCTGTGGATTTCGACTTTCCCGGGGATCCAGAGCTCTGTCTTAAGAGGCATGCAGTGCTCTGCCAAAACAAACAAGGTTTCGCTAAGAAATTCCCTCGTAGCTCTTTCCCTTTTGGAGGAAAAGGGAGAGGTTTGTTTCTAAGCTTTGCAAGCGGTCCCGCGGTCTGCCGAAAAGGGAACGAACTGCTAGAGCACAGCGAGAGAAAACAGCGTAAGCAATTCCTTCCTAGCTCTTTCTGTTGCCGAGGAACTGTGGCACTGTTGGAACTGGAGATTGCAAGCAACACAGCGATCCGGCTGCTCTGGCACGCAGTGCTCTGCAAAGGCGCAGCAAGAAGGGACAAGAAATTCTCTCCTAACTCTTTCTGTTTGGTCGCATTACAGTGCTGCTTCAGATGTCCGTGTTCGGGCAGACGCTTCAACGAGCCGCGCATTCCAGCCTCTCCGAGCCTGTTAGCACAGAGAAGGTGACCCTGTGGATTTCGACTTTCCCGGGGATACAGAGCTCTGTCTTAAGAGGCATGCAGTGCTCTGCCAAAACAAACAAGGTTTCGCTAAGAAATTCCCTCGTAGCTCTTTCCCTTTTGGAGGAAAAGGGAGAGGTTTGTTTCTAAGCTTTGCAAGCGGTCCCGCGCTCTGCCGAAAAGGGAACGAACTGCGAGAGCACAGCGAGAGAAAACAGCGTAAGCAATTCCTTCCTAGCTCTTTCTGTTGCCGAGGAACTGTGGCACTGTTGGAACTGGAGATTGCAAGCAACACAGCGATCCGGCTGCTCTGGCACGCAGTGCTCTGCAAAGGCGCAGCAAGAAGGGACAAGAAATTCTCTCCTACCTCTTTCTGTTTGGTCGCATTACAGTGCTGCTTCAGATGGCCGTGTTCGGGCAGACGCTTCAACGAGCCGCGCATTCCAGCCTCTCCGAGCCTGTTAGCACAGAGAAGGTGACCCTGTGGATTTCGACTTTCCCGGGGATCCAGAGCTCTGTCTTAAGAGGCATGCAGTGCTCTGCCAAAACAAACAAGGTTTCGCTAAGAAATTCCCTCGTAGCTCTTTCCCTTTTGGAGGAAAAGGGAGAGCTTTGTTTCTAAGCTTTGCAAGCGGTCCCGCACTCTGCCGAAAAGGGAACGAACTGCGAGAGCACAGTGAGAGAAAACAGCGTAAGCAATTCCTTCCTAGCTCTTTCTGTTGCCGAGGAACTGTGGCACTGTTGGAACTGGAGATTGCAAGCAACACAGCGATCCGGCTGCTCTGGCACGCAGTGCTCTGCAAAGGCGCAGCAAGAAGGGACAAGAAATTCTCTCCTAACTCTTTCTGTTTGGTCGCATTACAGTGCTGCTTCAGATGTCCGTGTTCGGGCAGACGCTTCAACGAGCCGCGCATTCCAGCCTCTCCGAGCCTGTTAGCAGAGAGAAGGTGACCCTGTGGATTTCGACTTTCCCGGGGATCCAGAGCTCTGTCTTAAGAGGCATGCAGTGCTCTGCCAAAACAAACAAGGTTTCGCTAAGAAATTCCCTCGTAGCTCTTTCCCTTTTGGAGGAAAAGGGAGAGGTTTGTTTCTAAGCTTTGCAAGCGGTCCCGCGCTCTGCCGAAAAGGGAACGAACTGCGAGAGCACAGCGAGAGAAAACAGCGTAAGCAATTCCTTCCTAGCTCTTTCTGTTGCCGAGGAACTGTGGCACTGTTGGAACTGGAGATTGCAAGCAACACAGCGATCCGGCTGCTCTGGCACGCAGTGCTCTGCAAAGGCGCAGCAAGAAGGGACAAGAAATTCTCTCCTAACTCTTTCTGTTTGGTCGCATTACAGTGCTGCTTCAGATGGCCGTGTTCGGGCAGACGCTTCAACGAGCCGCGCATTCCAGCCTCTCCGAGCC
Source organism: Rhynochetos jubatus (assembly GCA_027574665.1). Taxonomy (NCBI): domain Eukaryota; kingdom Metazoa; phylum Chordata; class Aves; order Eurypygiformes; family Rhynochetidae; genus Rhynochetos; species Rhynochetos jubatus. The sequence continues at coordinate 242,694 of CM050672.1, read as the reverse complement.
TGTTAGCACAGAGAAGGTGACCCTGTGGATTTCGACTTTCCCGGGGATCCAGAGCTCTGTCTTAAGAGGCATGCAGTGCTCTGCCAAAACAAACAAGGTTTCGCTAAGAAATTCCCTCGTAGCTCTTTCCCTTTTGGAGGAAAAGGGAGAGCTTTGTTTCTAAGCTTTGCAAGCGGTCCCGCGCTCTGCCGAAAAGGGAACGAACTGCGAGAGCACAGCGAGAGAAAACAGCGTAAGCAATTCCTTCCTAGCTCTTTCTGTTGCCGAGGAACTGTGGCACTGTTGGAACTGGAGATTGCAAGCAACACAGCGATCCGGCTGCTCTGGCACGCAGTGCTCTGCAAAGGCGCAGCAAGAAGGGACAAGAAATTCTCTCCTAACTCTTTCTGTTTGGTCGCATTACAGTGCTGCTTCAGATGGCCGTGTTCGGGCAGACGCTTCAACGAGCCGCGCATTCCAGCCTCTCCGAGCCTGTTAGCACAGAGAAGGTGACCCTGTGGATTTCAACTTTCCCGGGGATCCAGAGCTCTGTCTTAAGAGGCATGCAGTGCTCTGCCAAAACAAACAAGGTTTCGCTAAGAAATTCCCTCGTAGCTCTTTCCCTTTTGGAGGAAAAGGGAGAGCTTTGTTTCTAAGCTTTGCAAGCGGTCCCGCGCTCTGCCGAAAAGGGAACGAACTGCTAGAGCACAGTGAGAGAAAACAGCGTAAGCAATTCCTTCCTAGCTCTTTCTGTTGCCGAGGAACTGTGGCACTGTTGGAACTGGAGATTGCAAGCAACACAGCGATCCGGCTGCTCTGGCACGCAGTGCTCTGCAAAGGCGCAGCAAGAAGGGACAAGAAATTCTCTCCTAACTCTTTCTGTTTGGTCGCATTACAGTGCTGCTTCAGATGGCCGTGTTCGGGCAGACGCTTCAACGAGCCGCGCATTCCAGCCTCTCCGAGCCTGTTAGCACAGAGAAGGTGACCCTGTGGATTTCGACTTTCCCGGGGATACAGAGCTCTGTCTTAAGAGGCGTGCAGTGCTCTGCCAAAACAAACAAGGTTTCGCTAAGAAATTCCCTCGTAGCTCTTTCCCTTTTGGAGGAAAAGGGAGAGCTTTGTTTCTAAGCTTTGCAAGCGGTCCCGCGCTCTGCCGAAAAGGGAACGAACTGCGAGAGCACAGCGAGAGAAAACAGCGTAAGCAATTCCTTCCTAGCTCTTTCTGTTGCCGAGGAACTGTGGCACTGTTGGAACTGGAGATTGCAAGCAACACAGCGATCCGGCTGCTCTGGCACGCAGTGCTCTGCAAGGGCGCAGCAAGAAGGGACAAGAAATTCTCTCCTAACTCTTTCTGTTTGGTCGCATTACAGTGCTGCTTCAGATGTCCGTGTTCGGGCAGACGCTTCAACGAGCCGCGCATTCCAGCCTCTCCGAGCCTGTTAGCACAGAGAAGGTGACCCTGTGGATTTCGACTTTCCCGGGGATACAGAGCTCTGTCTTAAGAGGCATGCAGTGCTCTGCCAAAATAAACAAGGTTTCGCTAAGAAATTCCCTCGTAGCTCTTTCCCTTTTGGAGGAAAAAGGAGAGGTTTGTTTCTAAGCTTTGCAAGCGGTCCCGCGCTCTGCCGAAAAGGGAACGAACTGCTAGAGCACAGCGAGAGAAAACAGCGTAAGCAATTCCTTCCTAGCTCTTTCTGTTGCCGAGGAACTGTGGCACTGTTGGAAGTGGCGATTGCAAGCAACACAGCGATCCGGCTGCTCTGGCACGCAGTGCTCTGCAAAGGCGCAGCAAGAAGGGACAAGAAATTCTCTCCTAACTCTTTCTGTTTGGTCGCATTACAGTGCTGCTTCAGATGGCCGTGTTCGGGCAGACGCTTCAACGAGCCGCGCATTCCAGCCTCTCCGAGCCTGTTAGCACAGAGAAGGTGACCCTGTGGATTTCGACTTTCCCGGGGATCCAGAGCTCTGTCTTAAGAGGCATGCAGTGCTCTGCCAAAACAAACAAGGTTTCGCTAAGAAATTCCCTCGTAGCTCTTTCCCTTTTGGAGGAAAAGGGAGAGCTTTGTTTCTAAGCTTTGCAAGCGGTCCCGCGCTCTGCCGAAAAGGGAACGAACTGCGAGAGCACAGCGAGAGAAAACAGCGTAAGCAATTCCTTCCTAGCTCTTTCTGTTGCCGAGGAACTGTGGCACTGTTGGAACTGGAGATTGCAAGCAACACAGCGATCCGGCTGCTCTGGCACGCAGTGCTCTGCAAAGGCGCAGCAAGAAGGGACAAGAAATTCTCTCCTAACTCTTTCTGTTTGGTCGCATTACAGTGCTGCTTCAGATGTCCGTGTTCGGGCAGACGCTTCAACGAGCCGCGCATTCCAGCCTCTCCGAGCCTGTTAGCACAGAGAAGGTGACCCTGTGGATTTCGACTTTCCCGGGGATACAGAGCTCTGTCTTAAGAGGCATGCAGTGCTCTGCCAAAACAAACAAGGTTTCGCTAAGAAATTCCCTCGTAGCTCTTTCCCTTTTGGAGGAAAAGGGAGAGGTTTGTTTCTAAGCTTTGCAAGCGGTCCCACGCTCTGCCGAAAAGGGAACGAACTGCGAGAGCACAGCGAGAGAAAACAGCGTAAGCAATTCCTTCCTAGCTCTTTCTGTTGCCGAGGAACTGTGGCACTGTTGGAACTGGAGATTGCAAGCAACACAGCGATCCGGCTGCTCTGGCACGCAGTGCTCTGCAAAGGCGCAGCAAGAAGGGACAAGAAATTCTCTCCTAACTCTTTCTGTTTGGTCGCATTACAGTGCTGCTTCAGATGTCCGTGTTCGGGCAGACGCTTCAACGAGCCGCGCATTCCAGCCTCTCCGAGCCTGTTAGCACAGAGAAGGTGACCCTGTGGATTTCGACTTTCCCGGGGATACAGAGCTCTGTCTTAAGAGGCGTGCAGTGCTCTGCCAAAATAAACAAGGTTTCGCTAAGAAATTCCCTCGTAGCTCTTTCCCTTTTGGAGGAAAAAGGAGAGGTTTGTTTCTAAGCTTTGCAAGCGGTCCCGCGCTCTGCCGAAAAGGGAACGAACTGCTAGAGCACAGCGAGAGAAAACAGCGTAAGCAATTCCTTCCTAGCTCTTTCTGTTGCCGAGGAACTGTGGCACTGTTGGAAGTGGCGATTGCAAGCAACACAGCGATCCGGCTGCTCTGGCACGCAGTGCTCTGCAAAGGCGCAGCAAGAAGGGACAAGAAATTCTCTCCTAACTCTTTCTGTTTGGTCGCATTACAGTGCTGCTTCAGATGGCCGTGTTCGGGCAGACGCTTCAACGAGCCGCGCATTCCAGCCTCTCCGAGCCTGTTAGCACAGAGAAGGTGACCCTGTGGATTTCGACTTTCCCGGGGATCCAGAGCTCTGTCTTAAGAGGCATGCAGTGCTCTGCCAAAACAAACAAGGTTTCGCTAAGAAATTCCCTCGTAGCTCTTTCCCTTTTGGAGGAAAAGGGAGAGGTTTGTTTCTAAGCTTTGCAAGCGGTCCCGCGCTCTGCCGAAAAGGGAACGAACTGCGAGAGCACAGCGAGAGAAAACAGCGTAAGCAATTCCTTCCTAGCTCTTTCTGTTGCCGAGGAACTGTGGCACTGTTGGAACTGGAGATTGCAAGCAACACAGCGATCCGGCTGCTCTGGCACGCAGTGCTCTGCAAAGGCGCAGCAAGAAGGGACAAGAAATTCTCTCCTAACTCTTTCTGTTTGGTCGCATTAGAGTGCTGCTTCAGATGTCCGTGTTCGGGCAGACGCTTCAACGAGCCGCGCATTCGAGCCTCTCCGAGCCTGTTAGCACAGAGAAGGTGACCCTGTGGATTTCGACTTTCCCGGGGATACAGAGCTCTGTCTTAAGAGGCATGCAGTGCTCTGCCAAAACAAACAAGGTTTCGCTAAGAAATTCCCTCGTAGCTCTTTCCCTTTTGGAGGAAAAGGGAGAGGTTTGTTTCTAAGCTTTGCAAGCGGTCCCGCGCTCTGCCGAAAAGGGAACGAACTGCGAGAGCACAGCGAGAGAAAACAGCGTAAGCAATTCCTTCCTAGCTCTTTCTGTTGCCGAGGAACTGTGGCACTGTTGCAACTGGAGATTGCAAGCAACACAGCGATCCGGCTGCTCTGGCACGCAGTGCTCTGCAAAGGCGCAGCAAGAAGGGACAAGAAATTCTCTCCTAACTCTTTCTGTTTGGTCGCATTACAGTGCTGCTTCAGATGTCCGTGTTCGGGCAGACGCTTCAACGAGCCGCGCATTCCAGCCTCTCCGAGCCTGTTAGCACAGAGAAGGTGACCCTGTGGATTTCGACTTTCCCGGGGATCCAGAGCTCTGTCTTAAGAGGCATGCAGTGCTCTGCCAAAACAAACAAGGTTTCGCTAAGAAATTCCCTCGTAGCTCTTTCCCTTTTGGAGGAAAAGGGAGAGGTTTGTTTCTAAGCTTTGCAAGCGGTCCCGCGCTCTGCCGAAAAGGGAACGAACTGCGAGAGCACAGCGAGAGAAAACAGCGTAAGCAATTCCTTCCTAGCTCTTTCTGTTGCCGAGGAACTGTGGCACTGTTGGAACTGGAGATTGCAAGCAACACAGCGATCCGGCTGCTCTGGCACGCAGTGCTCTGCAAAGGCGCAGCAAGAAGGGACAAGAAATTCTCTCCTAACTCTTTCTGTTTGGTCGCATTACAGTGCTGCTTCAGATGTCCGTGTTCGGGCAGACGCTTCAACGAGCCGCGCATTCCAGCCTCTCCGAGCCTGTTAGCACAGAGAAGGTGACCCTGTGGATTTCGACTTTCCCGGGGATACAGAGCTCTGTCTTAAGAGGCGTGCAGTGCTCTGCCAAAACAAACAAGGTTTCGCTAAGAAATTCCCTCGTAGCTCTTTCCCTTTTGGAGGAAAAGGGAGAGGTTTGTTTCTAAGCTTTGCAAGCGGTCCCGCGCTCTGCCGAAAAGGGAACGAACTGCGAGAGCACAGCGAGAGAAAACAGCGTAAGCAATTCCTTCCTAGCTCTTTCTGTTGCCGAGGAACTGTGGCACTGTTGGAACTGGAGATTGCAAGCAACACAGCGATCCGGCTGCTCTGGCACGCAGTGTTCTGCAAGGGCGCAGCAAGAAGGGACAAGAAATTCTCTCCTAACTCTTTCTGTTTGGTCGCATTAGAGTGCTGCTTCAGATGGCCGTGTTCGGGCAGACGCTTCAACGAGCCGCGCATTCCAGCCTCTCCGAGCCTGTTAGCACAGAGAAGGTGACCCTGTGGATTTCGACTTTCCCGGGGATACAGAGCTCTGTCTTAAGAGGCATGCAGTGCTCTGCCAAAACAAACAAGGTTTCGCTAAGAAATTCCCTCGTAGCTCTTTCCCTTTTGGAGGAAAAGGGAGAGCTTTGTTTCTAAGCTTTGCAAGCGGTCCCGCGCTCTGCCGAAAAGGGAACGAACTGCGAGAGCACAGCGAGAGAAAACAGCGTAAGCAATTCCTTCCTAGCTCTTTCTGTTGCCGAGGAACTGTGGCACTGTTGGAACTGGAGATTGCAAGCAACACAGCGATCCGGCTGCTCTGGCACGCAGTGCTCTGCAAAGGCGCAGCAAGAAGGGACAAGAAATTCTCTCCTAACTCTTTCTGTTTGGTCGCATTACAGTGCTGCTTCAGATGGCCGTGTTCGGGCAGACGCTTCAACGAGCCGCGCATTCCAGCCTCTCCGAGCCTGTTAGCACAGAGAAGGTGACCCTGTGGATTTCGACTTTCCCGGGGATACAGAGCTCTGTCTTAAGAGGCATGCAGTGCTCTGCCAAAACAAACAAGGTTTCGCTAAGAAATTCCCTCGTAGCTCTTTCCCTTTTGGAGGAAAAGGGAGAGCTTTGTTTCTAAGCTTTGCAAGCGGTCCCGCGCTCTGCCGAAAAGGGAACGAACTGCTAGAGCACAGCGAGAGAAAACAGCGCAAGCAATTCCTTCCTAGCTCTTTCTGTTGCCGAGGAACTGTGGCACTGTTGGAACTGGAGATTGCAAGCAACACAGCGATCCGGCTGCTCTGGCACGCAGTGCTCTGCAAAGGCGCAGCAAGAAGGGACAAGAAATTCTCTCCTAACTCTTTCTGTTTGGTCGCATTACAGTGCTGCTTCAGATGTCCGTGTTCGGGCAGACGCTTCAACGAGCCGCGCATTCCAGCCTCTCCGAGCCTGTTAGCACAGAGAAGGTGACCCTGTGGATTTCGACTTTCCCGGGGATCCAGAGCTCTGTCTTAAGAGGCATGCAGTGCTCTGCCAAAATAAACAAGGTTTCGCTAAGAAATTCCCTCGTAGCTCTTTCCCTTTTGGAGGAAAAAGGAGAGGTTTGTTTCTAAGCTTTGCAAGCGGTCCCGCGCTCTGCCGAAAAGGGAACGAACTGCGAGAGCACAGCGAGAGAAAACAGCGTAAGCAATTCCTTCCTAGCTCTTTCTGTTGCCGAGGAACTGTGGCACTGTTGGAACTGGAGATTGCAAGCAACACAGCGATCCGGCTGCTCTGGCACGCAGTGCTCTGCAAAGGCGCAGCAAGAAGGGACAAGAAATTCTCTCCTAACTCTTTCTGTTTGGTCGCATTACAGTGCTGCTTCAGATGGCCGTGTTCGGGCAGACGCTTCAACGAGCCGCGCATTCGAGCCTCTCCGAGCCTGTTAGCACAGAGAAGGTGACCCTGTGGATTTCGACTTTCCCGGGGATCCAGAGCTCTGTCTTAAGAGGCATGCAGTGCTCTGCCAAAACAAACAAGGTTTCGCTAAGAAATTCCCTCGTAGCTCTTTCCCTTTTGGAGGAAAAGGGAGAGCTTTGTTTCTAAGCTTTGCAAGCGGTCCCGCGCTCTGCCGAAAAGGGAACGAACTGCTAGAGCACAGCGAGAGAAAACAGCGTAAGCAATTCCTTCCTAGCTCTTTCTGTTGCCGAGGAACTGTGGCACTGTTGGAACTGGAGATTGCAAGCAACACAGCGATCCGGCTGCTCTGGCACGCAGTGCTCTGCAAAGGCGCAGCAAGAAGGGACAAGAAATTCTCTCCTAACTCTTTCTGTTTGGTCGCATTACAGTGCTGCTTCAGATGTCCGTGTTCGGGCAGACGCTTCAACGAGCCGCGCATTCCAGCCTCTCCGAGCCTGTTAGCACAGAGAAGGTGACCCTGTGGATTTCGACTTTCCCGGGGATACAGAGCTCTGTCTTAAGAGGCATGCAGTGCTCTGCCAAAACAAACAAGGTTTCGCTAAGAAATTCCCTCGTAGCTCTTTCCCTTTTGGAGGAAAAGGGAGAGCTTTGTTTCTAAGCTTTGCAAGCGGTCCCGCGCTCTGCCGAAAAGGGAACGAACTGCGAGAGCACAGCGAGAGAAAACAGCGTAAGCAATTCCTTCCTAGCTCTTTCTGTTGCCGAGGAACTGTGGCACTGTTGGAACTGGAGATTGCAAGCAACACAGCGACCCGGCTGCTCTGGCACGCAGTGCTCTGCAAAGGCGCAGCAAGAAGGGACAAGAAATTCTCTCCTAACTCTTTCTGTTTGGTCGCATTACAGTGCTGCTTCAGATGTCCGTGTTCGGGCAGACACTTCAACGAGCCGCGCATTCCAGCCTCTCCGAGCCTGTTAGCACAGAGAAGGTGACCCTGTGGATTTCGACTTTCCCGGGGATCCAGAGCTCTGTCTTAAGAGGCATGCAGTGCTCTGCCAAAACAAACAAGGTTTCGCTAAGAAATTCCCTCGTAGCTCTTTCCCTTTTGGAGGAAAAGGGAGAGCTTTGTTTCTAAGCTTTGCAAGCGGTCCCGCGCTCTGCCGAAAAGGGAACGAACTGCGAGAGCACAGCGAGAGAAAACAACGTAAGCAATTCCTTCCTAGCTCTTTCTGTTGCCGAGGAACTGTGGCACTGTTGGAACTGGAGATTGCAAGCAACACAGCGATCCGGCTGCTCTGGCACGCAGTGCTCTGCAAAGGCGCAGCAAGAAGGGACAAGAAATTCTCTCCTAACTCTTTCTGTTTGGTCGCATTACAGTGCTGCTTCAGATGGCCGTGTTCGGGCAGACGCTTCAACGAGCCGCGCATTCCAGCCTCTCCGAGCCTGTTAGCACAGAGAAGGTGACCCTGTGGATTTCGACTTTCCCGGGGATACAGAGCTCTGTCTTAAGAGGCATGCAGTGCTCTGCCAAAACAAACAAGGTTTCGCTAAGAAATTCCCTCGTAGCTCTTTCCCTTTTGGAGGAAAAGGGAGAGCTTTGTTTCTAAGCTTTGCAAGCGGTCCCGCGCTCTGCCGAAAAGGGAACGAACTGCGAGAGCACAGCGAGAGAAAACAGCGTAAGCAATTCCTTCCTAGCTCTTTCTGTTGCCGAGGAACTGTGGCACTGTTGGAACTGGAGATTGCAAGCAACACAGCGATCCGGCTGCTCTGGCACGCAGTGCTCTGCAAAGGCGCAGCAAGAAGGGACAAGAAATTCTCTCCTACCTCTTTCTGTTTGGTCGCATTACAGTGCTGCTTCAGATGTCCGTGTTCGGGCAGACGCTTCAACGAGCCGCGCATTCCAGCCTCTCCGAGCCTGTTAGCACAGAGAAGGTGACCCTGTGGATTTCGACTTTCCCGGGGATCCAGAGCTCTGTCTTAAGAGGCATGCAGTGCTCTGCCAAAACAAACAAGGTTTCGCTAAGAAATTCCCTCGTAGCTCTTTCCTTTTTGGAGGAAAAGGGAGAGCTTTGTTTCTAAGCTTTGCAAGCGGTCCCGCGCTCTGCCGAAAAGGGAACGAACTGCGAGAGCACAGCGAGAGAAAACAGCGTAAGCAATTCCTTCCTAGCTCTTTCTGTTGCCGAGGAACTGTGGCACTGTTGGAACTGGAGATTGCAAGCAACACAGCGATCCGGCTGCTCTGGCACGCAGTGCTCTGCAAAGGCGCAGCAAGAAGGGACAAGAAATTCTCTCCTAACTCTTTCTGTTTGGTCGCATTAGAGTGCTGCTTCAGATGTCCGTGTTCGGGCAGACGCTTCAACGAGCCGCGCATTCCAGCCTCTCCGAGCCTGTTAGCACAGAGAAGGTGACCCTGTGGATTTCGACTTTCCCGGGGATCCAGAGCTCTGTCTTAAGAGGCATGCAGTGCTCTGCCAAAACAAACAAGGTTTCGCTAAGAAATTCCCTCGTAGCTCTTTCCCTTTTGGAGGAAAAGGGAGAGGTTTGTTTCTAAGCTTTGCAAGCGGTCCCGCGCTCTGCCGAAAAGGGAACGAACTGCGAGAGCACAGCGAGAGAAAACAGCGTAAGCAATTCCTTCCTAGCTCTTTCTGTTGCCGAGGAACTGTGGCACTGTTGGAACTGGAGATTGCAAGCAACACAGCGATCCGGCTGCTCTGGCACGCAGTGCTCTGCAAAGGCGCAGCAAGAAGGGACAAGAAATTCTCTCCTAACTCTTTCTGTTTGGTCGCATTAGAGTGCTGCTTCAGATGGCCGTGTTCGGGCAGACGCTTCAACGAGCCGCGCATTCCAGCCTCTCCGAGCCTGTTAGCACAGAGAAGGTGACCCTGTGGATTTCGACTTTCCCGGGGATACAGAGCTCTGTCTTAAGAGGCATGCAGTGCTCTGCCAAAACAAACAAGGTTTCGCTAAGAAATTCCCTCGTAGCTCTTTCCCTTTTGGAGGAAAAGGGAGAGGTTTGTTTCTAAGCTTTGCAAGCGGTCCCGCGCTCTGCCGAAAAGGGAACGAACTGCGAGAGCACAGCGAGAGAAAACAGCGTAAGCAATTCCTTCCTAGCTCTTTCTGTTGCCGAGGAACTGTGGCACTGTTGGAACTGGAGATTGCAAGCAACACAGCGGTCCGGCTGCTCTGGCACGCAGTGCTCTGCAAGGGCGCAGCAAGAAGGGACAAGAAATTCTCTCCTAACTCTTTCTGTTTGGTCGCATTAGAGTGCTGCTTCAGATGGCCGTGTTCGGGCAGACGCTTCAACGAGCCGCGCATTCCAGCCTCTCCGAGCCTGTTAGCAGAGAGAAGGTGACCCTGTGGATTTCGACTTTCCCGGGGATCCAGAGCTCTGTCTTAAGAGGCATGCAGTGCTCTGCCAAAACAAACAAGGTTTCGCTAAGAAATTCCCTCGTAGCTCTTTCCCTTTTGGAGGAAAAGGGAGAGGTTTGTTTCTAAGCTTTGCAAGCGGTCCCGCGCTCTGCCGAAAAGGGAACGAACTGCTAGAGCACAGCGAGAGAAAACAGCGTAAGCAATTCCTTCCTAGCTCTTTCTGTTGCCGAGGAACTGTGGCACTGTTGGAACTGGAGATTGCAAGCAACACAGCGATCCGGCTGCTCTGGCACGCAGTGCTCTGCAAAGGCGCAGCAAGAAGGGACAAGAAATTCTCTCCTAACTCTTTCTGTTTGGTCGCATTAGAGTGCTGCTTCAGATGTCCGTGTTCGGGCAGACGCTTCAACGAGCCGCGCATTCGAGCCTCTCCGAGCCTGTTAGCACAGAGAAGGTGACCCTGTGGATTTCGACTTTCCCGGGGATACAGAGCTCTGTCTTAAGAGGCATGCAGTGCTCTGCCAAAACAAACAAGGTTTCGCTAAGAAATTCCCTCGTAGCTCTTTCCCTTTTGGAGGAAAAGGGAGAGGTTTGTTTCTAAGCTTTGCAAGCGGTCCCGCGCTCTGCCGAAAAGGGAACGAACTGCGAGAGCACAGCGAGAGAAAACAGCGTAAGCAATTCCTTCCTAGCTCTTTCTGTTGCCGAGGAACTGTGGCACTGTTGGAAGTGGCGATTGCAAGCAACACAGCGATCCGGCTGCTCTGGCACGCAGTGCTCTGCAAAGGCGCAGCAAGAAGGGACAAGAAATTCTCTCCTAACTCTTTCTGTTTGGTCGCATTAGAGTGCTGCTTCAGATGTCCGTGTTCGGGCAGACGCTTCAACGAGCCGCGCATTCCAGCCTCTCCGAGCCTGTTAGCACAGAGAAGGTGACCCTGTGGATTTCGACTTTCCCGGGGATACAGAGCTCTGTCTTAAGAGGCATGCAGTGCTCTGCCAAAACAAACAAGGTTTCGCTAAGAAATTCCCTCGTAGCTCTTTCCCTTTTGGAGGAAAAGGGAGAGGTTTGTTTCTAAGCTTTGCAAGCGGTCCCGCGCTCTGCCGAAAAGGGAACGAACTGCGAGAGCACAGCGAGAGAAAACAGCGTAAGCAATTCCTTCCTAGCTCTTTCTGTTGCCGAGGAACTGTGGCACTGTTGGAACTGGAGATTGCAAGCAACACAGCGATCCGGCTGCTCTGGCACGCAGTGCTCTGCAAGGGCGCAGCAAGAAGGGACAAGAAATTCTCTCCTAACTCTTTCTGTTTGGTCGCATTAGAGTGCTGCTTCAGATGGCCGTGTTCGGGCAGACGCTTCAACGAGCCGCGCATTCCAGCCTCTCCGAGCCTGTTAGCACAGAGAAGGTGACCCTGTGGATTTCGACTTTCCCGGGGATACAGAGCTCTGTCTTAAGAGGCATGCAGTGCTCTGCCAAAACAAACAAGGTTTCGCTAAGAAATTCCCTCGTAGCTCTTTCCCTTTTGGAGGAAAAGGGAGAGCTTTGTTTCTAAGCTTTGCAAGCGGTCCCGCGCTCTGCCGAAAAGGGAACGAACTGCGAGAGCACAGCGAGAGAAAACAGCGTAAGCAATTCCTTCCTAGCTCTTTCTGTTGCCGAGGAACTGTGGCACTGTTGGAACTGGAGATTGCAAGCAACACAGCGATCCGGCTGCTCTGGCACGCAGTGCTCTGCAAAGGCGCAGCAAGAAGGGACAAGAAATTCTCTCCTAACTCTTTCTGTTTGGTCGCATTAGAGTGCTGCTTCAGATGGCCGTGTTCGGGCAGACGCTTCAACGAGCCGCGCATTCCAGCCTCTCCGAGCCTGTTAGCACAGAGAAGGTGACCCTGTGGATTTCGACTTTCCCGGGGATCCAGAGCTCTGTCTTAAGAGGCATGCAGTGCTCTGCCAAAACAAACAAGGTTTCGCTAAGAAATTCCCTCGTAGCTCTTTCCCTTTTGGAGGAAAAGGGAGAGGTTTGTTTCTAAGCTTTGCAAGCGGTCCCGCGGTCTGCCGAAAAGGGAACGAACTGCGAGAGCACAGCGAGAGAAAACAGCGTAAGCAATTCCTTCCTAGCTCTTTCTGTTGCCGAGGAACTGTGGCACTGTTGGAACTGGAGATTGCAAGCAACACAGCGATCCGGCTGCTCTGGCACGCAGTGCTCTGCAAAGGCGCAGCAAGAAGGGACAAGAAATTCTCTCCTAACTCTTTCTGTTTGGTCGCATTAGAGTGCTGCTTCAGATGTCCGTGTTCGGGCAGACGCTTCAACGAGCCGCGCATTCCAGCCTCTCCGAGCCTGTTAGCACAGAGAAGGTGACCCTGTGGATTTCGACTTTCCCGGGGATACAGAGCTCTGTCTTAAGAGGCATGCAGTGCTCTGCCAAAACAAACAAGGTTTCGCTAAGAAATTCCCTCGTAGCTCTTTCCCTTTTGGAGGAAAAGGGAGAGGTTTGTTTCTAAGCTTTGCAAGCGGTCCCGCGCTCTGCCGAAAAGGGAACGAACTGCGAGAGCACAGCGAGAGAAAACAGCGTAAGCAATTCCTTCCTAGCTCTTTCTGTTGCCGAGGAACTGTGGCACTGTTGGAACTGGAGATTGCAAGCAACACAGCGGTCCGGCTGCTCTGGCACGCAGTGCTCTGCAAGGGCGCAGCAAGAAGGGACAAGAAATTCTCTCCTAACTCTTTCTGTTTGGTCGCATTAGAGTGCTGCTTCAGATGGCCGTGTTCGGGCAGACGCTTCAACGAGCCGCGCATTCCAGCCTCTCCGAGCCTGTTAGCAGAGAGAAGGTGACCCTGTGGATTTCGACTTTCCCGGGGATCCAGAGCTCTGTCTTAAGAGGCATGCAGTGCTCTGCCAAAACAAACAAGGTTTCGCTAAGAAATTCCCTCGTAGCTCTTTCCCTTTTGGAGGAAAAGGGAGAGGTTTGTTTCTAAGCTTTGCAAGCGGTCCCGCGCTCTGCCGAAAAGGGAACGAACTGCTAGAGCACAGCGAGAGAAAACAGCGTAAGCAATTCCTTCCTAGCTCTTTCTGTTGCCGAGGAACTGTGGCACTGTTGGAACTGGAGATTGCAAGCAACACAGCGATCCGGCTGCTCTGGCACGCAGTGCTCTGCAAAGGCGCAGCAAGAAGGGACAAGAAATTCTCTCCTAACTCTTTCTGTTTGGTCGCATTAGAGTGCTGCTTCAGATGTCCGTGTTCGGGCAGACGCTTCAACGAGCCGCGCATTCGAGCCTCTCCGAGCCTGTTAGCACAGAGAAGGTGACCCTGTGGATTTCGACTTTCCCGGGGATACAGAGCTCTGTCTTAAGAGGCATGCAGTGCTCTGCCAAAACAAACAAGGTTTCGCTAAGAAATTCCCTCGTAGCTCTTTCCCTTTTGGAGGAAAAGGGAGAGGTTTGTTTCTAAGCTTTGCAAGCGGTCCCGCGCTCTGCCGAAAAGGGAACGAACTGCGAGAGCACAGCGAGAGAAAACAGCGTAAGCAATTCCTTCCTAGCTCTTTCTGTTGCCGAGGAACTGTGGCACTGTTGGAAGTGGCGATTGCAAGCAACACAGCGATCCGGCTGCTCTGGCACGCAGTGCTCTGCAAAGGCGCAGCAAGAAGGGACAAGAAATTCTCTCCTAACTCTTTCTGTTTGGTCGCATTAGAGTGCTGCTTCAGATGTCCGTGTTCGGGCAGACGCTTCAACGAGCCGCGCATTCCAGCCTCTCCGAGCCTGTTAGCACAGAGAAGGTGACCCTGTGGATTTCGACTTTCCCGGGGATACAGAGCTCTGTCTTAAGAGGCATGCAGTGCTCTGCCAAAACAAACAAGGTTTCGCTAAGAAATTCCCTCGTAGCTCTTTCCCTTTTGGAGGAAAAGGGAGAGGTTTGTTTCTAAGCTTTGCAAGCGGTCCCGCGCTCTGCCGAAAAGGGAACGAACTGCGAGAGCACAGCGAGAGAAAACAGCGTAAGCAATTCCTTCCTAGCTCTTTCTGTTGCCGAGGAACTGTGGCACTGTTGGAACTGGAGATTGCAAGCAACACAGCGATCCGGCTGCTCTGGCACGCAGTGCTCTGCAAGGGCGCAGCAAGAAGGGACAAGAAATTCTCTCCTAACTCTTTCTGTTTGGTCGCATTAGAGTGCTGCTTCAGATGGCCGTGTTCGGGCAGACGCTTCAACGAGCCGCGCATTCCAGCCTCTCCGAGCCTGTTAGCACAGAGAAGGTGACCCTGTGGATTTCGACTTTCCCGGGGATACAGAGCTCTGTCTTAAGAGGCATGCAGTGCTCTGCCAAAACAAACAAGGTTTCGCTAAGAAATTCCCTCGTAGCTCTTTCCCTTTTGGAGGAAAAGGGAGAGCTTTGTTTCTAAGCTTTGCAAGCGGTCCCGCGCTCTGCCGAAAAGGGAACGAACTGCGAGAGCACAGCGAGAGAAAACAGCGTAAGCAATTCCTTCCTAGCTCTTTCTGTTGCCGAGGAACTGTGGCACTGTTGGAACTGGAGATTGCAAGCAACACAGCGATCCGGCTGCTCTGGCACGCAGTGCTCTGCAAAGGCGCAGCAAGAAGGGACAAGAAATTCTCTCCTACCTCTTTCTGTTTGGTCGCATTACAGTGCTGCTTCAGATGTCCGTGTTCGGGCAGACGCTTCAACGAGCCGCGCATTCCAGCCTCTCCGAGCCTGTTAGCACAGAGAAGGTGACCCTGTGGATTTCGACTTTCCCGGGGATCCAGAGCTCTGTCTTAAGAGGCATGCAGTGCTCTGCCAAAACAAACAAGGTTTCGCTAAGAAATTCCCTCGTAGCTCTTTCCTTTTTGGAGGAAAATGGAGAGGTTTGTTTCTAAGCTTTGCAAGCGGTCCCGCGCTCTGCCGAAAAGGGAACGAACTGCGAGAGCACAGCGAGAGAAAACAGCGTAAGCAATTCCTTCCTAGCTCTTTCTGTTGCCGAGGAACTGTGGCACTGTTGGAACTGGAGATTGCAAGCAACACAGCGGTCCGGCTGCTCTGGCACGCAGTGCTCTGCAAGGGCGCAGCAAGAAGGGACAAGAAATTCTCTCCTAACTCTTTCTGTTTGGTCGCATTACAGTGCTGCTTCAGATGGCCGTGTTCGGGCAGACGCTTCAACGAGCCGCGCATTCCAGCCTCTCCGAGCCTGTTAGCAGAGAGAAGGTGACCCTGTGGATTTCGACTTTCCCGGGGATCCAGAGCTCTGTCTTAAGAGGCATGCAGTGCTCTGCCAAAACAAACAAGGTTTCGCTAAGAAATTCCCTCGTAGCTCTTTCCCTTTTGGAGGAAAAGGGAGAGGTTTGTTTCTAAGCTTTGCAAGCGGTCCCGCGCTCTGCCGAAAAGGGAACGAACTGCTAGAGCACAGCGAGAGAAAACAGCGTAAGCAATTCCTTCCTAGCTCTTTCTGTTGCCGAGGAACTGTGGCACTGTTGGAACTGGAGATTGCAAGCAACACAGCGATCCGGCTGCTCTGGCACGCAGTGCTCTGCAAAGGCGCAGCAAGAAGGGACAAGAAATTCTCTCCTAACTCTTTCTGTTTGGTCGCATTACAGTGCTGCTTCAGATGGCCGTGTTCGGGCAGACGCTTCAACGAGCTGCGCATTCGAGCCTCTCCGAGCCTGTTAGCACAGAGAAGGTGACCCTGTGGATTTCGACTTTCCCGGGGATCCAGAGCTCTGTCTTAAGAGGCATGCAGTGCTCTGCCAAAACAAACAAGGTTTCCCTAAGAAATTCCCTCGTAGCTCTTTCCCTTTTGGAGGAAAAGGGAGAGGTTTGTTTCTAAGCTTTGCAAGCGGTCCCGCGCTCTGCCGAAAAGGGAACGAACTGCGAGAGCACAGCGAGAGAAAACAGCGTAAGCAATTCCTTCCTAGCTCTTTCTGTTGCCGAGGAACTGTGGCACTGTTGGAACTGGAGATTGCAAGCAACACAGCGATCCGGCTGCTCTGGCACGCAGTGCTCTGCAAAGGCGCAGCAAGAAGGGACAAGAAATTCTCTCCTAACTCTTTCTGTTTGGTCGCATTACAGTGCTGCTTCAGATGTCCGTGTTCGGGCAGACGCTTCAACGAGCCGCGCATTCGAGCCTCTCCGAGCCTGTTAGCAGAGAGAAGGTGACCCTGTGGATTTCGACTTTCCCGGGGATACAGAGCTCTGTCTTAAGAGGCATGCAGTGCTCTGCCAAAACAAACAAGGTTTCGCTAAGAAATTCCCTCGTAGCTCTTTCCCTTTTGGAGGAAAAAGGAGAGGTTTGTTTCTAAGCTTTGCAAGCGGTCCCGCGCTCTGCCGAAAAGGGAACGAACTGCGAGAGCACAGCGAGAGAAAACAGCGTAAGCAATTCCTTCCTAGCTCTTTCTGTTGCCGAGGAACTGTGGCACTGTTGGAACTGGAGATTGCAAGCAACACAGCGATCCGGCTGCTCTGGCACGCAGTGCTCTGCAAAGGCGCAGCAAGAAGGGACAAGAAATTCTCTCCTAACTCTTTCTGTTTGGTCGCATTACAGTGCTGCTTCAGATGGCCGTGTTCGGGCAGACGCTTCAACGAGCCGCGCATTCCAGCCTCTCCGAGCCTGTTAGCACAGAGAAGGTGACCCTGTGGATTTCGACTTTCCCGGGGATACAGAGCTCTGTCTTAAGAGGCATGCAGTGCTCTGCCAAAACAAACAAGGTTTCGCTAAGAAATTCCCTCGTAGCTCTTTCCCTTTTGGAGGAAAAGGGAGAGCTTTGTTTCTAAGCTTTGCAAGCGGTCCCGCGCTCTGCCGAAAAGGGAACGAACTGCGAGAGCACAGCGAGAGAAAACAGCGTAAGCAATTCCTTCCTAGCTCTTTCTGTTGCCGAGGAACTGTGGCACTGTTGGAACTGGAGATTGCAAGCAACACAGCGATCCGGCTGCTCTGGCACGCAGTGCTCTGCAAAGGCGCAGCAAGAAGGGACAAGAAATTCTCTCCTACCTCTTTCTGTTTGGTCGCATTACAGTGCTGCTTCAGATGTCTGTGTTCGGGCAGACGCTTCAACGAGCCGCGCATTCCAGCCTCTCCGAGCCTGTTAGCACAGAGAAGGTGACCCTGTGGATTTCGACTTTCCCGGGGATCCAGAGCTCTGTCTTAAGAGGCATGCAGTGCTCTGCCAAAACAAACAAGGTTTCGCTAAGAAATTCCCTCGTAGCTCTTTCCTTTTTGGAGGAAAAGGGAGAGCTTTGTTTCTAAGCTTTGCAAGCGGTCCCGCGCTCTGCCGAAAAGGGAACGAACTGCGAGAGCACAGCGAGAGAAAACAGCGTAAGCAATTCCTTCCTAGCTCTTTCTGTTGCCGAGGAACTGTGGCACTGTTGGAACTGGAGATTGCAAGCAACACAGCGATCCGGCTGCTCTGGCACGCAGTGCTCTGCAAAGGCGCAGCAAGAAGGGACAAGAAATTCTCTCCTAACTCTTTCTGTTTGGTCGCATTAGAGTGCTGCTTCAGATGTCCGTGTTCGGGCAGACGCTTCAACGAGCCGCGCATTCCAGCCTCTCCGAGCCTGTTAGCACAGAGAAGGTGACCCTGTGGATTTCGACTTTCCCGGGGATCCAGAGCTCTGTCTTAAGAGGCATGCAGTGCTCTGCCAAAACAAACAAGGTTTCGCTAAGAAATTCCCTCGTAGCTCTTTCCCTTTTGGAGGAAAAGGGAGAGGTTTGTTTCTAAGCTTTGCAAGCGGTCCCGCGGTCTGCCGAAAAGGGAACGAACTGCGAGAGCACAGCGAGAGAAAACAGCGTAAGCAATTCCTTCCTAGCTCTTTCTGTTGCCGAGGAACTGTGGCACTGTTGGAACTGGAGATTGCAAGCAACACAGCGATCCGGCTGCTCTGGCACGCAGTGGTCTGCAAAGGCGCAGCAAGAAGGGACAAGAAATTCTCTCCTAACTCTTTCTGTTTGGTCGCATTAGAGTGCTGCTTCAGATGGCCGTGTTCGGGCA
This sequence comes from Rhynochetos jubatus, assembly GCA_027574665.1. Lineage (NCBI taxonomy): Eukaryota > Metazoa > Chordata > Aves > Eurypygiformes > Rhynochetidae > Rhynochetos > Rhynochetos jubatus. The sequence continues at coordinate 224,797 of CM050672.1, read as the reverse complement.
GACGCTTCAACGAGCCGCGCATTCCAGCCTCTCCGAGCCTGTTAGCACAGAGAAGGTGACCCTGTGGATTTCGACTTTCCCGGGGATACAGAGCTCTGTCTTAAGAGGCATGCAGTGCTCTGCCAAAACAAACAAGGTTTCGCTAAGAAATTCCCTCGTAGCTCTTTCCCTTTTGGAGGAAAAGGGAGAGGTTTGTTTCTAAGCTTTGCAAGCGGTCCCGCGCTCTGCCGAAAAGGGAACGAACTGCGAGAGCACAGCGAGAGAAAACAGCGTAAGCAATTCCTTCCTAGCTCTTTCTGTTGCCGAGGAACTGTGGCACTGTTGGAACTGGAGATTGCAAGCAACACAGCGGTCCGGCTGCTCTGGCACGCAGTGCTCTGCAAGGGCGCAGCAAGAAGGGACAAGAAATTCTCTCCTAACTCTTTCTGTTTGGTCGCATTAGAGTGCTGCTTCAGATGGCCGTGTTCGGGCAGACGCTTCAACGAGCCGCGCATTCCAGCCTCTCCGAGCCTGTTAGCAGAGAGAAGGTGACCCTGTGGATTTCGACTTTCCCGGGGATCCAGAGCTCTGTCTTAAGAGGCATGCAGTGCTCTGCCAAAACAAACAAGGTTTCGCTAAGAAATTCCCTCGTAGCTCTTTCCCTTTTGGAGGAAAAGGGAGAGGTTTGTTTCTAAGCTTTGCAAGCGGTCCCGCGCTCTGCCGAAAAGGGAACGAACTGCTAGAGCACAGCGAGAGAAAACAGCGTAAGCAATTCCTTCTTAGCTCTTTCTGTTGCCGAGGAACTGTGGCACTGTTGGAACTGGAGATTGCAAGCAACACAGCGATCCGGCTGCTCTGGCACGCAGTGCTCTGCAAAGGCGCAGCAAGAAGGGACAAGAAATTCTCTCCTAACTCTTTCTGTTTGGTCGCATTACAGTGCTGCTTCAGATGTCCGTGTTCGGGCAGACGCTTCAACGAGCCGCGCATTCGAGCCTCTCCGAGCCTGTTAGCACAGAGAAGGTGACCCTGTGGATTTCGACTTTCCCGGGGATACAGAGCTCTGTCTTAAGAGGCATGCAGTGCTCTGCCAAAACAAACAAGGTTTCGCTAAGAAATTCCCTCGTAGCTCTTTCCCTTTTGGAGGAAAAAGGAGAGGTTTGTTTCTAAGCTTTGCAAGCGGTCCCGCGCTCTGCCGAAAAGGGAACGAACTGCGAGAGCACAGCGAGAGAAAACAGCGTAAGCAATTCCTTCCTAGCTCTTTCTGTTGCCGAGGAACTGTGGCACTGTTGGAACTGGAGATTGCAAGCAACACAGCGATCCGGCTGCTCTGGCACGCAGTGCTCTGCAAAGGCGCAGCAAGAAGGGACAAGAAATTCTCTCCTAACTCTTTCTGTTTGGTCGCATTACAGTGCTGCTTCAGATGGCCGTGTTCGGGCAGACGCTTCAACGAGCCGCGCATTCCAGCCTCTCCGAGCCTGTTAGCACAGAGAAGGTGACCCTGTGGATTTCGACTTTCCCGGGGATACAGAGCTCTGTCTTAAGAGGCATGCAGTGCTCTGCCAAAACAAACAAGGTTTCGCTAAGAAATTCCCTCGTAGCTCTTTCCCTTTTGGAGGAAAAGGGAGAGCTTTGTTTCTAAGCTTTGCAAGCGGTCCCGCGCTCTGCCGAAAAGGGAACGAACTGCGAGAGCACAGCGAGAGAAAACAGCGTAAGCAATTCCTTCCTAGCTCTTTCTGTTGCCGAGGAACTGTGGCACTGTTGGAACTGGAGATTGCAAGCAACACAGCGATCCGGCTGCTCTGGCACGCAGTGCTCTGCAAAGGCGCAGCAAGAAGGGACAAGAAATTCTCTCCTACCTCTTTCTGTTTGGTCGCATTACAGTGCTGCTTCAGATGTCTGTGTTCGGGCAGACGCTTCAACGAGCCGCGCATTCCAGCCTCTCCGAGCCTGTTAGCACAGAGAAGGTGACCCTGTGGATTTCGACTTTCCCGGGGATCCAGAGCTCTGTCTTAAGAGGCATGCAGTGCTCTGCCAAAACAAACAAGGTTTCGCTAAGAAATTCCCTCGTAGCTCTTTCCTTTTTGGAGGAAAAGGGAGAGCTTTGTTTCTAAGCTTTGCAAGCGGTCCCGCGCTCTGCCGAAAAGGGAACGAACTGCGAGAGCACAGCGAGAGAAAACAGCGTAAGCAATTCCTTCCTAGCTCTTTCTGTTGCCGAGGAACTGTGGCACTGTTGGAACTGGAGATTGCAAGCAACACAGCGATCCGGCTGCTCTGGCACGCAGTGCTCTGCAAAGGCGCAGCAAGAAGGGACAAGAAATTCTCTCCTAACTCTTTCTGTTTGGTCGCATTAGAGTGCTGCTTCAGATGTCCGTGTTCGGGCAGACGCTTCAACGAGCCGCGCATTCCAGCCTCTCCGAGCCTGTTAGCACAGAGAAGGTGACCCTGTGGATTTCGACTTTCCCGGGGATCCAGAGCTCTGTCTTAAGAGGCATGCAGTGCTCTGCCAAAACAAACAAGGTTTCGCTAAGAAATTCCCTCGTAGCTCTTTCCCTTTTGGAGGAAAAGGGAGAGGTTTGTTTCTAAGCTTTGCAAGCGGTCCCGCGGTCTGCCGAAAAGGGAACGAACTGCGAGAGCACAGCGAGAGAAAACAGCGTAAGCAATTCCTTCCTAGCTCTTTCTGTTGCCGAGGAACTGTGGCACTGTTGGAACTGGAGATTGCAAGCAACACAGCGATCCGGCTGCTCTGGCACGCAGTGGTCTGCAAAGGCGCAGCAAGAAGGGACAAGAAATTCTCTCCTAACTCTTTCTGTTTGGTCGCATTAGAGTGCTGCTTCAGATGGCCGTGTTCGGGCAGACGCTTCAACGAGCCGCGCATTCCAGCCTCTCCGAGCCTGTTAGCACAGAGAAGGTGACCCTGTGGATTTCGACTTTCCCGGGGATACAGAGCTCTGTCTTAAGAGGCATGCAGTGCTCTGCCAAAACAAACAAGGTTTCGCTAAGAAATTCCCTCGTAGCTCTTTCCCTTTTGGAGGAAAAGGGAGAGGTTTGTTTCTAAGCTTTGCAAGCGGTCCCGCGCTCTGCCGAAAAGGGAACGAACTGCGAGAGCACAGCGAGAGAAAACAGCGTAAGCAATTCCTTCCTAGCTCTTTCTGTTGCCGAGGAACTGTGGCACTGTTGGAACTGGAGATTGCAAGCAACACAGCGGTCCGGCTGCTCTGGCACGCAGTGCTCTGCAAGGGCGCAGCAAGAAGGGACAAGAAATTCTCTCCTAACTCTTTCTGTTTGGTCGCATTAGAGTGCTGCTTCAGATGGCCGTGTTCGGGCAGACGCTTCAACGAGCCGCGCATTCCAGCCTCTCCGAGCCTGTTAGCAGAGAGAAGGTGACCCTGTGGATTTCGACTTTCCCGGGGATCCAGAGCTCTGTCTTAAGAGGCATGCAGTGCTCTGCCAAAACAAACAAGGTTTCGCTAAGAAATTCCCTCGTAGCTCTTTCCCTTTTGGAGGAAAAGGGAGAGGTTTGTTTCTAAGCTTTGCAAGCGGTCCCGCGCTCTGCCGAAAAGGGAACGAACTGCTAGAGCACAGCGAGAGAAAACAGCGTAAGCAATTCCTTCTTAGCTCTTTCTGTTGCCGAGGAACTGTGGCACTGTTGGAACTGGAGATTGCAAGCAACACAGCGATCCGGCTGCTCTGGCACGCAGTGCTCTGCAAAGGCGCAGCAAGAAGGGACAAGAAATTCTCTCCTAACTCTTTCTGTTTGGTCGCATTACAGTGCTGCTTCAGATGTCCGTGTTCGGGCAGACGCTTCAACGAGCCGCGCATTCGAGCCTCTCCGAGCCTGTTAGCACAGAGAAGGTGACCCTGTGGATTTCGACTTTCCCGGGGATACAGAGCTCTGTCTTAAGAGGCATGCAGTGCTCTGCCAAAACAAACAAGGTTTCGCTAAGAAATTCCCTCGTAGCTCTTTCCCTTTTGGAGGAAAAAGGAGAGGTTTGTTTCTAAGCTTTGCAAGCGGTCCCGCGCTCTGCCGAAAAGGGAACGAACTGCGAGAGCACAGCGAGAGAAAACAGCGTAAGCAATTCCTTCCTAGCTCTTTCTGTTGCCGAGGAACTGTGGCACTGTTGGAACTGGAGATTGCAAGCAACACAGCGATCCGGCTGCTCTGGCACGCAGTGCTCTGCAAAGGCGCAGCAAGAAGGGACAAGAAATTCTCTCCTAACTCTTTCTGTTTGGTCGCATTACAGTGCTGCTTCAGATGGCCGTGTTCGGGCAGACGCTTCAACGAGCCGCGCATTCCAGCCTCTCCGAGCCTGTTAGCACAGAGAAGGTGACCCTGTGGATTTCGACTTTCCCGGGGATACAGAGCTCTGTCTTAAGAGGCATGCAGTGCTCTGCCAAAACAAACAAGGTTTCGCTAAGAAATTCCCTCGTAGCTCTTTCCCTTTTGGAGGAAAAGGGAGAGGTTTGTTTCTAAGCTTTGCAAGCGGTCCCGCGCTCTGCCGAAAAGGGAACGAACTGCGAGAGCACAGCGAGAGAAAACAGCGTAAGCAATTCCTTCCTAGCTCTTTCTGTTGCCGAGGAACTGTGGCACTGTTGGAACTGGAGATTGCAAGCAACACAGCGATCCGGCTGCTCTGGCACGCAGTGCTCTGCAAAGGCGCAGCAAGAAGGGACAAGAAATTCTCTCCTACCTCTTTCTGTTTGGTCGCATTACAGTGCTGCTTCAGATGTCTGTGTTCGGGCAGACGCTTCAACGAGCCGCGCATTCCAGCCTCTCCGAGCCTGTTAGCACAGAGAAGGTGACCCTGTGGATTTCGACTTTCCCGGGGATCCAGAGCTCTGTCTTAAGAGGCATGCAGTGCTCTGCCAAAACAAACAAGGTTTCGCTAAGAAATTCCCTCGTAGCTCTTTCCTTTTTGGAGGAAAAGGGAGAGCTTTGTTTCTAAGCTTTGCAAGCGGTCCCGCGCTCTGCCGAAAAGGGAACGAACTGCGAGAGCACAGCGAGAGAAAACAGCGTAAGCAATTCCTTCCTAGCTCTTTCTGTTGCCGAGGAACTGTGGCACTGTTGGAACTGGAGATTGCAAGCAACACAGCGATCCGGCTGCTCTGGCACGCAGTGCTCTGCAAAGGCGCAGCAAGAAGGGACAAGAAATTCTCTCCTAACTCTTTCTGTTTGGTCGCATTAGAGTGCTGCTTCAGATGTCCGTGTTCGGGCAGACGCTTCAACGAGCCGCGCATTCCAGCCTCTCCGAGCCTGTTAGCACAGAGAAGGTGACCCTGTGGATTTCGACTTTCCCGGGGATCCAGAGCTCTGTCTTAAGAGGCATGCAGTGCTCTGCCAAAACAAACAAGGTTTCGCTAAGAAATTCCCTCGTAGCTCTTTCCCTTTTGGAGGAAAAGGGAGAGGTTTGTTTCTAAGCTTTGCAAGCGGTCCCGCGCTCTGCCGAAAAGGGAACGAACTGCGAGAGCACAGCGAGAGAAAACAGCGTAAGCAATTCCTTCCTAGCTCTTTCTGTTGCCGAGGAACTGTGGCACTGTTGGAACTGGAGATTGCAAGCAACACAGCGATCCGGCTGCTCTGGCACGCAGTGGTCTGCAAAGGCGCAGCAAGAAGGGACAAGAAATTCTCTCCTAACTCTTTCTGTTTGGTCGCATTAGAGTGCTGCTTCAGATGGCCGTGTTCGGGCAGACGCTTCAACGAGCCGCGCATTCCAGCCTCTCCGAGCCTGTTAGCACAGAGAAGGTGACCCTGTGGATTTCGACTTTCCCGGGGATACAGAGCTCTGTCTTAAGAGGCATGCAGTGCTCTGCCAAAACAAACAAGGTTTCGCTAAGAAATTCCCTCGTAGCTCTTTCCCTTTTGGAGGAAAAGGGAGAGGTTTGTTTCTAAGCTTTGCAAGCGGTCCCGCGCTCTGCCGAAAAGGGAACGAACTGCGAGAGCACAGCGAGAGAAAACAGCGTAAGCAATTCCTTCCTAGCTCTTTCTGTTGCCGAGGAACTGTGGCACTGTTGGAACTGGAGATTGCAAGCAACACAGCGATCCGGCTGCTCTGGCACGCAGTGCTCTGCAAAGGCGCAGCAAGAAGGGACAAGAAATTCTCTCCTAACTCTTTCTGTTTGGTCGCATTACAGTGCTGCTTCAGATGGCCGTGTTCGGGCAGACGCTTCAACGAGCCGCGCATTCCAGCCTCTCCGAGCCTGTTAGCACAGAGAAGGTGACCCTGTGGATTTCGACTTTCCCGGGGATACAGAGCTCTGTCTTAAGAGGCGTGCAGTGCTCTGCCAAAACAAACAAGGTTTCGCTAAGAAATTCCCTCGTAGCTCTTTCCCTTTTGGAGGAAAAGGGAGAGCTTTGTTTCTAAGCTTTGCAAGCGGTCCCGCGCTCTGCCGAAAAGGGAACGAACTGCGAGAGCACAGCGAGAGAAAACAGCGTAAGCAATTCCTTCCTAGCTCTTTCTGTTGCCGAGGAACTGTGGCACTGTTGGAACTGGAGATTGCAAGCAACACAGCGGTCCGGCTGCTCTGGCACGCAGTGCTCTGCAAGGGCGCAGCAAGAAGGGACAAGAAATTCTCTCCTAACTCTTTCTGTTTGGTCGCATTAGAGTGCTGCTTCAGATGGCCGTGTTCGGGCAGACGCTTCAACGAGCCGCGCATTCCAGCCTCTCCGAGCCTGTTAGCAGAGAGAAGGTGACCCTGTGGATTTCGACTTTCCCGGGGATCCAGAGCTCTGTCTTAAGAGGCATGCAGTGCTCTGCCAAAACAAACAAGGTTTCGCTAAGAAATTCCCTCGTAGCTCTTTCCCTTTTGGAGGAAAAGGGAGAGGTTTGTTTCTAAGCTTTGCAAGCGGTCCCGCGGTCTGCCGAAAAGGGAACGAACTGCTAGAGCACAGCGAGAGAAAACAGCGTAAGCAATTCCTTCCTAGCTCTTTCTGTTGCCGAGGAACTGTGGCACTGTTGGAACTGGAGATTGCAAGCAACACAGCGATCCGGCTGCTCTGGCACGCAGTGCTCTGCAAAGGCGCAGCAAGAAGGGACAAGAAATTCTCTCCTAACTCTTTCTGTTTGGTCGCATTACAGTGCTGCTTCAGATGGCCGTGTTCGGGCAGACGCTTCAACGAGCCGCGCATTCCAGCCTCTCCGAGCCTGTTAGCACAGAGAAGGTGACCCTGTGGATTTCGACTTTCCCGGGGATACAGAGCTCTGTCTTAAGAGGCGTGCAGTGCTCTGCCAAAACAAACAAGGTTTCGCTAAGAAATTCCCTCGTAGCTCTTTCCCTTTTGGAGGAAAAGGGAGAGCTTTGTTTCTAAGCTTTGCAAGCGGTCCCGCGCTCTGCCGAAAAGGGAACGAACTGCGAGAGCACAGCGAGAGAAAACAGCGTAAGCAATTCCTTCCTAGCTCTTTCTGTTGCCGAGGAACTGTGGCACTGTTGGAACTGGAGATTGCAAGCAACACAGCGGTCCGGCTGCTCTGGCACGCAGTGCTCTGCAAGGGCGCAGCAAGAAGGGACAAGAAATTCTCTCCTAACTCTTTCTGTTTGGTCGCATTAGAGTGCTGCTTCAGATGGCCGTGTTCGGGCAGACGCTTCAACGAGCCGCGCATTCCAGCCTCTCCGAGCCTGTTAGCAGAGAGAAGGTGACCCTGTGGATTTCGACTTTCCCGGGGATCCAGAGCTCTGTCTTAAGAGGCATGCAGTGCTCTGCCAAAACAAACAAGGTTTCGCTAAGAAATTCCCTCGTAGCTCTTTCCCTTTTGGAGGAAAAGGGAGAGGTTTGTTTCTAAGCTTTGCAAGCGGTCCCGCGGTCTGCCGAAAAGGGAACGAACTGCTAGAGCACAGCGAGAGAAAACAGCGTAAGCAATTCCTTCCTAGCTCTTTCTGTTGCCGAGGAACTGTGGCACTGTTGGAACTGGAGATTGCAAGCAACACAGCGATCCGGCTGCTCTGGCACGCAGTGCTCTGCAAAGGCGCAGCAAGAAGGGACAAGAAATTCTCTCCTAACTCTTTCTGTTTGGTCGCATTACAGTGCTGCTTCAGATGGCCGTGTTCGGGCAGACGCTTCAACGAGCCGCGCATTCCAGCCTCTCCGAGCCTGTTAGCACAGAGAAGGTGACCCTGTGGATTTCGACTTTCCCGGGGATACAGAGCTCTGTCTTAAGAGGCATGCAGTGCTCTGCCAAAATAAACAAGGTTTCGCTAAGAAATTCCCTCGTAGCTCTTTCCCTTTTGGAGGAAAAAGGAGAGGTTTGTTTCTAAGCTTTGCAAGCGGTCCCGCGCTCTGCCGAAAAGGGAACGAACTGCTAGAGCACAGCGAGAGAAAACAGCGTAAGCAATTCCTTCCTAGCTCTTTCTGTTGCCGAGGAACTGTGGCACTGTTGGAAGTGGCGATTGCAAGCAACACAGCGATCCGGCTGCTCTGGCACGCAGTGCTCTGCAAAGGCGCAGCAAGAAGGGACAAGAAATTCTCTCCTAACTCTTTCTGTTTGGTCGCATTACAGTGCTGCTTCAGATGGCCGTGTTCGGGCAGACGCTTCAACGAGCCGCGCATTCCAGCCTCTCCGAGCCTGTTAGCACAGAGAAGGTGACCCTGTGGATTTCGACTTTCCCGGGGATACAGAGCTCTGTCTTAAGAGGCGTGCAGTGCTCTGCCAAAACAAACAAGGTTTCGCTAAGAAATTCCCTCGTAGCTCTTTCCCTTTTGGAGGAAAAGGGAGAGCTTTGTTTCTAAGCTTTGCAAGCGGTCCCGCGCTCTGCCGAAAAGGGAACGAACTGCGAGAGCACAGCGAGAGAAAACAGCGTAAGCAATTCCTTCCTAGCTCTTTCTGTTGCCGAGGAACTGTGGCACTGTTGGAACTGGAGATTGCAAGCAACACAGCGGTCCGGCTGCTCTGGCACGCAGTGCTCTGCAAGGGCGCAGCAAGAAGGGACAAGAAATTCTCTCCTAACTCTTTCTGTTTGGTCGCATTAGAGTGCTGCTTCAGATGGCCGTGTTCGGGCAGACGCTTCAACGAGCCGCGCATTCCAGCCTCTCCGAGCCTGTTAGCAGAGAGAAGGTGACCCTGTGGATTTCGACTTTCCCGGGGATCCAGAGCTCTGTCTTAAGAGGCATGCAGTGCTCTGCCAAAACAAACAAGGTTTCGCTAAGAAATTCCCTCGTAGCTCTTTCCCTTTTGGAGGAAAAGGGAGAGGTTTGTTTCTAAGCTTTGCAAGCGGTCCCGCGGTCTGCCGAAAAGGGAACGAACTGCTAGAGCACAGCGAGAGAAAACAGCGTAAGCAATTCCTTCCTAGCTCTTTCTGTTGCCGAGGAACTGTGGCACTGTTGGAACTGGAGATTGCAAGCAACACAGCGATCCGGCTGCTCTGGCACGCAGTGCTCTGCAAAGGCGCAGCAAGAAGGGACAAGAAATTCTCTCCTAACTCTTTCTGTTTGGTCGCATTACAGTGCTGCTTCAGATGTCCGTGTTCGGGCAGACGCTTCAACGAGCCGCGCATTCCAGCCTCTCCGAGCCTGTTAGCACAGAGAAGGTGACCCTGTGGATTTCGACTTTCCCGGGGATACAGAGCTCTGTCTTAAGAGGCATGCAGTGCTCTGCCAAAATAAACAAGGTTTCGCTAAGAAATTCCCTCGTAGCTCTTTCCCTTTTGGAGGAAAAAGGAGAGGTTTGTTTCTAAGCTTTGCAAGCGGTCCCGCGCTCTGCCGAAAAGGGAACGAACTGCTAGAGCACAGCGAGAGAAAACAGCGTAAGCAATTCCTTCCTAGCTCTTTCTGTTGCCGAGGAACTGTGGCACTGTTGGAAGTGGCGATTGCAAGCAACACAGCGATCCGGCTGCTCTGGCACGCAGTGCTCTGCAAAGGCGCAGCAAGAAGGGACAAGAAATTCTCTCCTAACTCTTTCTGTTTGGTCGCATTACAGTGCTGCTTCAGATGGCCGTGTTCGGGCAGACGCTTCAACGAGCCGCGCATTCCAGCCTCTCCGAGCCTGTTAGCACAGAGAAGGTGACCCTGTGGATTTCGACTTTCCCGGGGATACAGAGCTCTGTCTTAAGAGGCATGCAGTGCTCTGCCAAAACAAACAAGGTTTCGCTAAGAAATTCCCTCGTAGCTCTTTCCCTTTTGGAGGAAAAGGGAGAGGTTTGTTTCTAAGCTTTGCAAGCGGTCCCGCGCTCTGCCGAAAAGGGAACGAACTGCGAGAGCACAGCGAGAGAAAACAGCGTAAGCAATTCCTTCCTAGCTCTTTCTGTTGCCGAGGAACTGTGGCACTGTTGGAACTGGAGATTGCAAGCAACACAGCGATCCGGCTGCTCTGGCACGCAGTGCTCTGCAAAGGCGCAGCAAGAAGGGACAAGAAATTCTCTCCTAACTCTTTCTGTTTGGTCGCATTAGAGTGCTGCTTCAGATGGCCGTGTTCGGGCAGACGCTTCAACGAGCCGCGCATTCCAGCCTCTCCGAGCCTGTTAGCACAGAGAAGGTGACCCTGTGGATTTCGACTTTCCCGGGGATACAGAGCTCTGTCTTAAGAGGCATGCAGTGCTCTGCCAAAACAAACAAGGTTTCGCTAAGAAATTCCCTCGTAGCTCTTTCCCTTTTGGAGGAAAAGGGAGAGCTTTGTTTCTAAGCTTTGCAAGCGGTCCCGCGCTCTGCCGAAAAGGGAACGAACTGCGAGAGCACAGCGAGAGAAAACAGCGTAAGCAATTCCTTCCTAGCTCTTTCTGTTGCCGAGGAACTGTGGCACTGTTGGAACTGGAGATTGCAAGCAACACAGCGATCCGGCTGCTCTGGCACGCAGTGCTCTGCAAAGGCGCAGCAAGAAGGGACAAGAAATTCTCTCCTACCTCTTTCTGTTTGGTCGCATTACAGTGCTGCTTCAGATGTCTGTGTTCGGGCAGACGCTTCAACGAGCCGCGCATTCCAGCCTCTCCGAGCCTGTTAGCACAGAGAAGGTGACCCTGTGGATTTCGACTTTCCCGGGGATACAGAGCTCTGTCTTAAGAGGCATGCAGTGCTCTGCCAAAACAAACAAGGTTTCGCTAAGAAATTCCCTCGTAGCTCTTTCCCTTTTGGAGGAAAAAGGAGAGGTTTGTTTCTAAGCTTTGCAAGCGGTCCCGCGCTCTGCCGAAAAGGGAACGAACTGCGAGAGCACAGCGAGAGAAAACAGCGTAAGCAATTCCTTCCTAGCTCTTTCTGTTGCCGAGGAACTGTGGCACTGTTGGAACTGGAGATTGCAAGCAACACAGCGATCCGGCTGCTCTGGCACGCAGTGCTCTGCAAAGGCGCAGCAAGAAGGGACAAGAAATTCTCTCCTAACTCTTTCTGTTTGGTCGCATTACAGTGCTGCTTCAGATGGCCGTGTTCGGGCAGACGCTTCAACGAGCCGCGCATTCCAGCCTCTCCGAGCCTGTTAGCACAGAGAAGGTGACCCTGTGGATTTCGACTTTCCCGGGGATACAGAGCTCTGTCTTAAGAGGCATGCAGTGCTCTGCCAAAACAAACAAGGTTTCGCTAAGAAATTCCCTCGTAGCTCTTTCCCTTTTGGAGGAAAAGGGAGAGCTTTGTTTCTAAGCTTTGCAAGCGGTCCCGCGCTCTGCCGAAAAGGGAACGAACTGCGAGAGCACAGCGAGAGAAAACAGCGTAAGCAATTCCTTCCTAGCTCTTTCTGTTGCCGAGGAACTGTGGCACTGTTGGAACTGGAGATTGCAAGCAACACAGCGATCCGGCTGCTCTGGCACGCAGTGCTCTGCAAAGGCGCAGCAAGAAGGGACAAGAAATTCTCTCCTACCTCTTTCTGTTTGGTCGCATTACAGTGCTGCTTCAGATGTCTGTGTTCGGGCAGACGCTTCAACGAGCCGCGCATTCCAGCCTCTCCGAGCCTGTTAGCACAGAGAAGGTGACCCTGTGGATTTCGACTTTCCCGGGGATCCAGAGCTCTGTCTTAAGAGGCATGCAGTGCTCTGCCAAAACAAACAAGGTTTCGCTAAGAAATTCCCTCGTAGCTCTTTCCTTTTTGGAGGAAAAGGGAGAGCTTTGTTTCTAAGCTTTGCAAGCGGTCCCGCGCTCTGCCGAAAAGGGAACGAACTGCGAGAGCACAGCGAGAGAAAACAGCGTAAGCAATTCCTTCCTAGCTCTTTCTGTTGCCGAGGAACTGTGGCACTGTTGGAACTGGAGATTGCAAGCAACACAGCGATCCGGCTGCTCTGGCACGCAGTGCTCTGCAAAGGCGCAGCAAGAAGGGACAAGAAATTCTCTCCTAACTCTTTCTGTTTGGTCGCATTAGAGTGCTGCTTCAGATGTCCGTGTTCGGGCAGACGCTTCAACGAGCCGCGCATTCCAGCCTCTCCGAGCCTGTTAGCACAGAGAAGGTGACCCTGTGGATTTCGACTTTCCCGGGGATCCAGAGCTCTGTCTTAAGAGGCATGCAGTGCTCTGCCAAAACAAACAAGGTTTCGCTAAGAAATTCCCTCGTAGCTCTTTCCCTTTTGGAGGAAAAGGGAGAGGTTTGTTTCTAAGCTTTGCAAGCGGTCCCGCGGTCTGCCGAAAAGGGAACGAACTGCGAGAGCACAGCGAGAGAAAACAGCGTAAGCAATTCCTTCCTAGCTCTTTCTGTTGCCGAGGAACTGTGGCACTGTTGGAACTGGAGATTGCAAGCAACACAGCGATCCGGCTGCTCTGGCACGCAGTGGTCTGCAAAGGCGCAGCAAGAAGGGACAAGAAATTCTCTCCTAACTCTTTCTGTTTGGTCGCATTAGAGTGCTGCTTCAGATGGCCGTGTTCGGGCAGACGCTTCAACGAGCCGCGCATTCCAGCCTCTCCGAGCCTGTTAGCACAGAGAAGGTGACCCTGTGGATTTCGACTTTCCCGGGGATACAGAGCTCTGTCTTAAGAGGCATGCAGTGCTCTGCCAAAACAAACAAGGTTTCGCTAAGAAATTCCCTCGTAGCTCTTTCCCTTTTGGAGGAAAAGGGAGAGGTTTGTTTCTAAGCTTTGCAAGCGGTCCCGCGCTCTGCCGAAAAGGGAACGAACTGCGAGAGCACAGCGAGAGAAAACAGCGTAAGCAATTCCTTCCTAGCTCTTTCTGTTGCCGAGGAACTGTGGCACTGTTGGAACTGGAGATTGCAAGCAACACAGCGGTCCGGCTGCTCTGGCACGCAGTGCTCTGCAAGGGCGCAGCAAGAAGGGACAAGAAATTCTCTCCTAACTCTTTCTGTTTGGTCGCATTAGAGTGCTGCTTCAGATGGCCGTGTTCGGGCAGACGCTTCAACGAGCCGCGCATTCCAGCCTCTCCGAGCCTGTTAGCAGAGAGAAGGTGACCCTGTGGATTTCGACTTTCCCGGGGATCCAGAGCTCTGTCTTAAGAGGCATGCAGTGCTCTGCCAAAACAAACAAGGTTTCGCTAAGAAATTCCCTCGTAGCTCTTTCCCTTTTGGAGGAAAAGGGAGAGGTTTGTTTCTAAGCTTTGCAAGCGGTCCCGCGCTCTGCCGAAAAGGGAACGAACTGCTAGAGCACAGCGAGAGAAAACAGCGTAAGCAATTCCTTCTTAGCTCTTTCTGTTGCCGAGGAACTGTGGCACTGTTGGAACTGGAGATTGCAAGCAACACAGCGATCCGGCTGCTCTGGCACGCAGTGCTCTGCAAAGGCGCAGCAAGAAGGGACAAGAAATTCTCTCCTAACTCTTTCTGTTTGGTCGCATTACAGTGCTGCTTCAGATGTCCGTGTTCGGGCAGACGCTTCAACGAGCCGCGCATTCGAGCCTCTCCGAGCCTGTTAGCACAGAGAAGGTGACCCTGTGGATTTCGACTTTCCCGGGGATACAGAGCTCTGTCTTAAGAGGCATGCAGTGCTCTGCCAAAACAAACAAGGTTTCGCTAAGAAATTCCCTCGTAGCTCTTTCCCTTTTGGAGGAAAAAGGAGAGGTTTGTTTCTAAGCTTTGCAAGCGGTCCCGCGCTCTGCCGAAAAGGGAACGAACTGCGAGAGCACAGCGAGAGAAAACAGCGTAAGCAATTCCTTCCTAGCTCTTTCTGTTGCCGAGGAACTGTGGCACTGTTGGAACTGGAGATTGCAAGCAACACAGCGATCCGGCTGCTCTGGCACGCAGTGCTCTGCAAAGGCGCAGCAAGAAGGGACAAGAAATTCTCTCCTAACTCTTTCTGTTTGGTCGCATTACAGTGCTGCTTCAGATGGCCGTGTTCGGGCAGACGCTTCAACGAGCCGCGCATTCCAGCCTCTCCGAGCCTGTTAGCACAGAGAAGGTGACCCTGTGGATTTCGACTTTCCCGGGGATACAGAGCTCTGTCTTAAGAGGCATGCAGTGCTCTGCCAAAACAAACAAGGTTTCGCTAAGAAATTCCCTCGTAGCTCTTTCCCTTTTGGAGGAAAAGGGAGAGGTTTGTTTCTAAGCTTTGCAAGCGGTCCCGCGCTCTGCCGAAAAGGGAACGAACTGCGAGAGCACAGCGAGAGAAAACAGCGTAAGCAATTCCTTCCTAGCTCTTTCTGTTGCCGAGGAACTGTGGCACTGTTGGAACTGGAGATTGCAAGCAACACAGCGATCCGGCTGCTCTGGCACGCAGTGCTCTGCAAAGGCGCAGCAAGAAGGGACAAGAAATTCTCTCCTACCTCTTTCTGTTTGGTCGCATTACAGTGCTGCTTCAGATGTCTGTGTTCGGGCAGACGCTTCAACGAGCCGCGCATTCCAGCCTCTCCGAGCCTGTTAGCACAGAGAAGGTGACCCTGTGGATTTCGACTTTCCCGGGGATCCAGAGCTCTGTCTTAAGAGGCATGCAGTGCTCTGCCAAAACAAACAAGGTTTCGCTAAGAAATTCCCTCGTAGCTCTTTCCTTTTTGGAGGAAAAGGGAGAGCTTTGTTTCTAAGCTTTGCAAGCGGTCCCGCGCTCTGCCGAAAAGGGAACGAACTGCGAGAGCACAGCGAGAGAAAACAGCGTAAGCAATTCCTTCCTAGCTCTTTCTGTTGCCGAGGAACTGTGGCACTGTTGGAACTGGAGATTGCAAGCAACACAGCGATCCGGCTGCTCTGGCACGCAGTGCTCTGCAAAGGCGCAGCAAGAAGGGACAAGAAATTCTCTCCTAACTCTTTCTGTTTGGTCGCATTAGAGTGCTGCTTCAGATGTCCGTGTTCGGGCAGACGCTTCAACGAGCCGCGCATTCCAGCCTCTCCGAGCCTGTTAGCACAGAGAAGGTGACCCTGTGGATTTCGACTTTCCCGGGGATCCAGAGCTCTGTCTTAAGAGGCATGCAGTGCTCTGCCAAAACAAACAAGGTTTCGCTAAGAAATTCCCTCGTAGCTCTTTCCCTTTTGGAGGAAAAGGGAGAGGTTTGTTTCTAAGCTTTGCAAGCGGTCCCGCGCTCTGCCGAAAAGGGAACGAACTGCGAGAGCACAGCGAGAGAAAACAGCGTAAGCAATTCCTTCCTAGCTCTTTCTGTTGCCGAGGAACTGTGGCACTGTTGGAACTGGAGATTGCAAGCAACACAGCGATCCGGCTGCTCTGGCACGCAGTGGTCTGCAAAGGCGCAGCAAGAAGGGACAAGAAATTCTCTCCTAACTCTTTCTGTTTGGTCGCATTAGAGTGCTGCTTCAGATGGCCGTGTTCGGGCAGACGCTTCAACGAGCCGCGCATTCCAGCCTCTCCGAGCCTGTTAGCACAGAGAAGGTGACCCTGTGGATTTCGACTTTCCCGGGGATACAGAGCTCTGTCTTAAGAGGCATGCAGTGCTCTGCCAAAACAAACAAGGTTTCGCTAAGAAATTCCCTCGTAGCTCTTTCCCTTTTGGAGGAAAAGGGAGAGGTTTGTTTCTAAGCTTTGCAAGCGGTCCCGCGCTCTGCCGAAAAGGGAACGAACTGCGAGAGCACAGCGAGAGAAAACAGCGTAAGCAATTCCTTCCTAGCTCTTTCTGTTGCCGAGGAACTGTGGCACTGTTGGAACTGGAGATTGCAAGCAACACAGCGATCCGGCTGCTCTGGCACGCAGTGCTCTGCAAAGGCGCAGCAAGAAGGGACAAGAAATTCTCTCCTAACTCTTTCTGTTTGGTCGCATTACAGTGCTGCTTCAGATGGCCGTGTTCGGGCAGACGCTTCAACGAGCCGCGCATTCCAGCCTCTCCGAGCCTGTTAGCACAGAGAAGGTGACCCTGTGGATTTCGACTTTCCCGGGGATACAGAGCTCTGTCTTAAGAGGCGTGCAGTGCTCTGCCAAAACAAACAAGGTTTCGCTAAGAAATTCCCTCGTAGCTCTTTCCCTTTTGGAGGAAAAGGGAGAGCTTTGTTTCTAAGCTTTGCAAGCGGTCCCGCGCTCTGCCGAAAAGGGAACGAACTGCGAGAGCACAGCGAGAGAAAACAGCGTAAGCAATTCCTTCCTAGCTCTTTCTGTTGCCGAGGAACTGTGGCACTGTTGGAACTGGAGATTGCAAGCAACACAGCGGTCCGGCTGCTCTGGCACGCAGTGCTCTGCAAGGGCGCAGCAAGAAGGGACAAGAAATTCTCTCCTAACTCTTTCTGTTTGGTCGCATTAGAGTGCTGCTTCAGATGGCCGTGTTCGGGCAGACGCTTCAACGAGCCGCGCATTCCAGCCTCTCCGAGCCTGTTAGCAGAGAGAAGGTGACCCTGTGGATTTCGACTTTCCCGGGGATCCAGAGCTCTGTCTTAAGAGGCATGCAGTGCTCTGCCAAAACAAACAAGGTTTCGCTAAGAAATTCCCTCGTAGCTCTTTCCCTTTTGGAGGAAAAGGGAGAGGTTTGTTTCTAAGCTTTGCAAGCGGTCCCGCGGTCTGCCGAAAAGGGAACGAACTGCTAGAGCACAGCGAGAGAAAACAGCGTAAGCAATTCCTTCCTAGCTCTTTCTGTTGCCGAGGAACTGTGGCACTGTTGGAACTGGAGATTGCAAGCAACACAGCGATCCGGCTGCTCTGGCACGCAGTGCTCTGCAAAGGCGCAGCAAGAAGGGACAAGAAATTCTCTCCTAACTCTTTCTGTTTGGTCGCATTACAGTGCTGCTTCAGATGGCCGTGTTCGGGCAGACGCTTCAACGAGCCGCGCATTCCAGCCTCTCCGAGCCTGTTAGCACAGAGAAGGTGACCCTGTGGATTTCGACTTTCCCGGGGATACAGAGCTCTGTCTTAAGAGGCGTGCAGTGCTCTGCCAAAACAAACAAGGTTTCGCTAAGAAATTCCCTCGTAGCTCTTTCCCTTTTGGAGGAAAAGGGAGAGCTTTGTTTCTAAGCTTTGCAAGCGGTCCCGCGCTCTGCCGAAAAGGGAACGAACTGCGAGAGCACAGCGAGAGAAAACAGCGTAAGCAATTCCTTCCTAGCTCTTTCTGTTGCCGAGGAACTGTGGCACTGTTGGAACTGGAGATTGCAAGCAACACAGCGGTCCGGCTGCTCTGGCACGCAGTGCTCTGCAAGGGCGCAGCAAGAAGGGACAAGAAATTCTCTCCTAACTCTTTCTGTTTGGTCGCATTAGAGTGCTGCTTCAGATGGCCGTGTTCGGGCAGACGCTTCAACGAGCCGCGCATTCCAGCCTCTCCGAGCCTGTTAGCAGAGAGAAGGTGACCCTGTGGATTTCGACTTTCCCGGGGATCCAGAGCTCTGTCTTAAGAGGCATGCAGTGCTCTGCCAAAACAAACAAGGTTTCGCTAAGAAATTCCCTCGTAGCTCTTTCCCTTTTGGAGGAAAAGGGAGAGGTTTGTTTCTAAGCTTTGCAAGCGGTCCCGCGGTCTGCCGAAAAGGGAACGAACTGCTAGAGCACAGCGAGAGAAAACAGCGTAAGCAATTCCTTCCTAGCTCTTTCTGTTGCCGAGGAACTGTGGCACTGTTGGAACTGGAGATTGCAAGCAACACAGCGATCCGGCTGCTCTGGCACGCAGTGCTCTGCAAAGGCGCAGCAAGAAGGGACAAGAAATTCTCTCCTAACTCTTTCTGTTTGGTCGCATTACAGTGCTGCTTCAGATGGCCGTGTTCGGGCAGACGCTTCAACGAGCCGCGCATTCCAGCCTCTCCGAGCCTGTTAGCACAGAGAAGGTGACCCTGTGGATTTCGACTTTCCCGGGGATACAGAGCTCTGTCTTAAGAGGCATGCAGTGCTCTGCCAAAATAAACAAGGTTTCGCTAAGAAATTCCCTCGTAGCTCTTTCCCTTTTGGAGGAAAAAGGAGAGGTTTGTTTCTAAGCTTTGCAAGCGGTCCCGCGCTCTGCCGAAAAGGGAACGAACTGCTAGAGCACAGCGAGAGAAAACAGCGTAAGCAATTCCTTCCTAGCTCTTTCTGTTGCCGAGGAACTGTGGCACTGTTGGAAGTGGCGATTGCAAGCAACACAGCGATCCGGCTGCTCTGGCACGCAGTGCTCTGCAAAGGCGCAGCAAGAAGGGACAAGAAATTCTCTCCTAACTCTTTCTGTTTGGTCGCATTACAGTGCTGCTTCAGATGGCCGTGTTCGGGCAGACGCTTCAACGAGCCGCGCATTCCAGCCTCTCCGAGCCTGTTAGCACAGAGAAGGTGACCCTGTGGATTTCGACTTTCCCGGGGATACAGAGCTCTGTCTTAAGAGGCGTGCAGTGCTCTGCCAAAACAAACAAGGTTTCGCTAAGAAATTCCCTCGTAGCTCTTTCCCTTTTGGAGGAAAAGGGAGAGCTTTGTTTCTAAGCTTTGCAAGCGGTCCCGCGCTCTGCCGAAAAGGGAACGAACTGCGAGAGCACAGCGAGAGAAAACAGCGTAAGCAATTCCTTCCTAGCTCTTTCTGTTGCCGAGGAACTGTGGCACTGTTGGAACTGGAGATTGCAAGCAACACAGCGGTCCGGCTGCTCTGGCACGCAGTGCTCTGCAAGGGCGCAGCAAGAAGGGACAAGAAATTCTCTCCTAACTCTTTCTGTTTGGTCGCATTAGAGTGCTGCTTCAGATGGCCGTGTTCGGGCAGACGCTTCAACGAGCCGCGCATTCCAGCCTCTCCGAGCCTGTTAGCAGAGAGAAGGTGACCCTGTGGATTTCGACTTTCCCGGGGATCCAGAGCTCTGTCTTAAGAGGCATGCAGTGCTCTGCCAAAACAAACAAGGTTTCGCTAAGAAATTCCCTCGTAGCTCTTTCCCTTTTGGAGGAAAAGGGAGAGGTTTGTTTCTAAGCTTTGCAAGCGGTCCCGCGGTCTGCCGAAAAGGGAACGAACTGCTAGAGCACAGCGAGAGAAAACAGCGTAAGCAATTCCTTCCTAGCTCTTTCTGTTGCCGAGGAACTGTGGCACTGTTGGAACTGGAGATTGCAAGCAACACAGCGATCCGGCTGCTCTGGCACGCAGTGCTCTGCAAAGGCGCAGCAAGAAGGGACAAGAAATTCTCTCCTAACTCTTTCTGTTTGGTCGCATTACAGTGCTGCTTCAGATGTCCGTGTTCGGGCAGACGCTTCAACGAGCCGCGCATTCCAGCCTCTCCGAGCCTGTTAGCACAGAGAAGGTGACCCTGTGGATTTCGACTTTCCCGGGGATACAGAGCTCTGTCTTAAGAGGCATGCAGTGCTCTGCCAAAATAAACAAGGTTTCGCTAAGAAATTCCCTCGTAGCTCTTTCCCTTTTGGAGGAAAAAGGAGAGGTTTGTTTCTAAGCTTTGCAAGCGGTCCCGCGCTCTGCCGAAAAGGGAACGAACTGCTAGAGCACAGCGAGAGAAAACAGCGTAAGCAATTCCTTCCTAGCTCTTTCTGTTGCCGAGGAACTGTGGCACTGTTGGAAGTGGCGATTGCAAGCAACACAGCGATCCGGCTGCTCTGGCACGCAGTGCTCTGCAAAGGCGCAGCAAGAAGGGACAAGAAATTCTCTCCTAACTCTTTCTGTTTGGTCGCATTACAGTGCTGCTTCAGATGGCCGTGTTCGGGCAGACGCTTCAACGAGCCGCGCATTCCAGCCTCTCCGAGCCTGTTAGCACAGAGAAGGTGACCCTGTGGATTTCGACTTTCCCGGGGATACAGAGCTCTGTCTTAAGAGGCATGCAGTGCTCTGCCAAAACAAACAAGGTTTCGCTAAGAAATTCCCTCGTAGCTCTTTCCCTTTTGGAGGAAAAGGGAGAGGTTTGTTTCTAAGCTTTGCAAGCGGTCCCGCGCTCTGCCGAAAAGGGAACGAACTGCGAGAGCACAGCGAGAGAAAACAGCGTAAGCAATTCCTTCCTAGCTCTTTCTGTTGCCGAGGAACTGTGGCACTGTTGGAACTGGAGATTGCAAGCAACACAGCGATCCGGCTGCTCTGGCACGCAGTGCTCTGCAAAGGCGCAGCAAGAAGGGACAAGAAATTCTCTCCTAACTCTTTCTGTTTGGTCGCATTAGAGTGCTGCTTCAGATGGCCGTGTTCGGGCAGACGCTTCAACGAGCCGCGCATTCCAGCCTCTCCGAGCCTGTTAGCACAGAGAAGGTGACCCTGTGGATTTCGACTTTCCCGGGGATACAGAGCTCTGTCTTAAGAGGCACGCAGTGCTCTGCCAAAACAAACAAGGTTTCGCTAAGAAATTCCCTCGTAGCTCTTTCCCTTTTGGAGGAAAAGGGAGAGGTTTGTTTCTAAGCTTTGCAAGCGGTCCCGCGCTCTGCCGAAAAGGGAACGAACTGCTAGAGCACAGCGAGAGAAAACAGCGCAAGCAATTCCTTCCTAGCTCTTTCTGTTGCCGAGGAACTGTGGCACTGTTGGAACTGGAGATTGCAAGCAACACAGCGATCCGGCTGCTCTGGCACGCAGTGCTCTGCAAAGGCGCAGCAAGAAGGGACAAGAAATTCTCTCCTAACTCTTTCTGTTTGGTCGCATTACAGTGCTGCTTCAGATGGCCGTGTTCGGGCAGACGCTTCAACGAGCCGCGCATTCCAGCCTCTCCGAGCCTGTTAGCACAGAGAAGGTGACCCTGTGGATTTCGACTTTCCCGGGGATCCAGAGCTCTGTCTTAAGAGGCATGCAGTGCTCTGCCAAAATAAACAAGGTTTCGCTAAGAAATTCCCTCGTAGCTCTTTCCCTTTTGGAGGAAAAAGGAGAGGTTTGTTTCTAAGCTTTGCAAGCGGTCCCGCGCTCTGCCGAAAAGGGAACGAACTGCTAGAGCACAGCGAGAGAAAACAGCGTAAGCAATTCCTTCCTAGCTCTTTCTGTTGCCGAGGAACTGTGGCACTGTTGGAACTGGAGATTGCAAGCAACACAGCGATCCGGCTGCTCTGGCACGCAGTGCTCTGCAAAGGCGCAGCAAGAAGGGACAAGAAATTCTCTCCTAACTCTTTCTGTTTGGTCGCATTACAGTGCTGCTTCAGATGGCCGTGTTCGGGCAGACGCTTCAACGAGCCGCGCATTCCAGCCTCTCCGAGCCTGTTAGCACAGAGAAGGTGACCCTGTGGATTTCGACTTTCCCGGGGATACAGAGCTCTGTCTTAAGAGGCATGCAGTGCTCTGCCAAAACAAACAAGGTTTCGCTAAGAAATTCCCTCGTAGCTCTTTCCCTTTTGGAGGAAAAGGGAGAGCTTTGTTTCTAAGCTTTGCAAGCGGTCCAGCGCTCTGCCGAAAAGGGAACGAACTGCGAGAGCACAGCGAGAGAAAACAGCGTAAGCAATTCCTTCCTAGCTCTTTCTGTTGCCGAGGAACTGTGGCACTGTTGGAACTGGAGATTGCAAGCAACACAGCGATCCGGCTGCTCTGGCACGCAGTGCTCTGCAAAGGCGCAGCAAGAAGGGACAAGAAATTCTCTCCTACCTCTTTCTGTTTGGTCGCATTAGAGTGCTGCTTCAGATGTCCGTGTTCGGGCAGACGCTTCAACGAGCCGCGCATTCCAGCCTCTCCGAGCCTGTTAGCACAGAGAAGGTGACCCTGTGGATTTCGACTTTCCCGGGGATCCAGAGCTCTGTCTTAAGAGGCATGCAGTGCTCTGCCAAAACAAACAAGGTTTCGCTAAGAAATTCCCTCGTAGCTCTTTCCTTTTTGGAGGAAAAGGGAGAGCTTTGTTTCTAAGCTTTGCAAGCGGTCCCGCGCTCTGCCGAAAAGGGAACGAACTGCGAGAGCACAGCGAGAGAAAACAGCGTAAGCAATTCCTTCCTAGCTCTTTCTGTTGCCGAGGAACTGTGGCACTGTTGGAACTGGAGATTGCAAGCAACACAGCGATCCGGCTGCTCTGGCACGCAGTGCTCTGCAAAGGCGCAGCAAGAAGGGACAAGAAATTCTCTCCTAACTCTTTCTGTTTGGTCGCATTAGAGTGCTGCTTCAGATGTCCGTGTTCGGGCAGACGCTTCAACGAGCCGCGCATTCCAGCCTCTCCGAGCCTGTTAGCACAGAGAAGGTGACCCTGTGGATTTCGACTTTCCCGGGGATCCAGAGCTCTGTCTTAAGAGGCATGCAGTGCTCTGCCAAAACAAACAAGGTTTCGCTAAGAAATTCCCTCGTAGCTCTTTCCCTTTTGGAGGAAAAGGGAGAGGTTTGTTTCTAAGCTTTGCAAGCGGTCCCGCGGTCTGCCGAAAAGGGAACGAACTGCGAGAGCACAGCGAGAGAAAACAGCGTAAGCAATTCCTTCCTAGCTCTTTCTGTTGCCGAGGAACTGTGGCACTGTTGGAACTGGAGATTGCAAGCAACACAGCGATCCGGCTGCTCTGGCACGCAGTGGTCTGCAAAGGCGCAGCAAGAAGGGACAAGAAATTCTCTCCTAACTCTTTCTGTTTGGTCGCATTAGAGTGCTGCTTCAGATGGCCGTGTTCGGGCAGACGCTTCAACGAGCCGCGCATTCCAGCCTCTCCGAGCCTGTTAGCACAGAGAAGGTGACCCTGTGGATTTCGACTTTCCCGGGGATACAGAGCTCTGTCTTAAGAGGCATGCAGTGCTCTGCCAAAACAAACAAGGTTTCGCTAAGAAATTCCCTCGTAGCTCTTTCCCTTTTGGAGGAAAAGGGAGAGGTTTGTTTCTAAGCTTTGCAAGCGGTCCCGCGCTCTGCCGAAAAGGGAACGAACTGCGAGAGCACAGCGAGAGAAAACAGCGTAAGCAATTCCTTCCTAGCTCTTTCTGTTGCCGAGGAACTGTGGCACTGTTGGAACTGGAGATTGCAAGCAACACAGCGATCCGGCTGCTCTGGCACGCAGTGCTCTGCAAAGGCGCAGCAAGAAGGGACAAGAAATTCTCTCCTACCTCTTTCTGTTTGGTCGCATTACAGTGCTGCTTCAGATGTCCGTGTTCGGGCAGACGCTTCAACGAGCCGCGCATTCCAGCCTCTCCGAGCCTGTTAGCACAGAGAAGGTGACCCTGTGGATTTCGACTTTCCCGGGGATCCAGAGCTCTGTCTTAAGAGGCATGCAGTGCTCTGCCAAAACAAACAAGGTTTCCCTAAGAAATTCCCTCGTAGCTCTTTCCCTTTTGGAGGAAAAGGGAGAGGTTTGTTTCTAAGCTTTGCAAGCGGTCCCGCGCTCTGCCGAAAAGGGAACGAACTGCGAGAGCACAGCGAGAGAAAACAGCGTAAGCAATTCCTTCCTAGCTCTTTCTGTTGCCGAGGAACTGTGGCACTGTTGGAACTGGAGATTGCAAGCAACACAGCGATCCGGCTGCTCTGGCACGCAGTGCTCTGCAAAGGCGCAGCAAGAAGGGACAAGAAATTCTCTCCTAACTCTTTCTGTTTGGTCGCATTACAGTGCTGCTTCAGATGGCCGTGTTCGGGCAGACGCTTCAACGAGCCGCGCATTCGAGCCTCTCCGAGCCTGTTAGCACAGAGAAGGTGACCCTGTGGATTTCGACTTTCCCGGGGATCCAGAGCTCTGTCTTAAGAGGCATGCAGTGCTCTGCCAAAACAAACAAGGTTTCCCTAAGAAATTCCCTCGTAGCTCTTTCCCTTTTGGAGGAAAAGGGAGAGGTTTGTTTCTAAGCTTTGCAAGCGGTCCCGCGCTCTGCCGAAAAGGGAACGAACTGCGAGAGCACAGTGAGAGAAAACAGCGTAAGCAATTCCTTCCTAGCTCTTTCTGTTGCCGAGGAACTGTGGCACTGTTGGAACTGGAGATTGCAAGCAACACAGCGATCCGGCTGCTCTGGCACGCAGTGCTCTGCAAAGGCGCAGCAAGAAGGGACAAGAAATTCTCTCCTACCTCTTTCTGTTTGGTCGCATTAGAGTGCTGCTTCAGATGTCCGTGTTCGGGCAGACGCTTCAACGAGCCGCGCATTCCAGCCTCTCCGAGCCTGTTAGCACAGAGAAGGTGACCCTGTGGATTTCGACTTTCCCGGGGATACAGAGCTCTGTCTTAAGAGGCGTGCAGTGCTCTGCCAAAACAAACAAGGTTTCGCTAAGAAATTCCCTCGTAGCTCTTTCCCTTTTGGAGGAAAAGGGAGAGCTTTGTTTCTAAGCTTTGCAAGCGGTCCCGCGCTCTGCCGAAAAGGGAACGAACTGCGAGAGCACAGCGAGAGAAAACAGCGTAAGCAATTCCTTCCTAGCTCTTTCTGTTGCCGAGGAACTGTGGCACTGTTGGAACTGGAGATTGCAAGCAACACAGCGGTCCGGCTGCTCTGGCACGCAGTGCTCTGCAAGGGCGCAGCAAGAAGGGACAAGAAATTCTCTCCTAACTCTTTCTGTTTGGTCGCATTAGAGTGCTGCTTCAGATGGCCGTGTTCGGGCAGACGCTTCAACGAGCCGCGCATTCCAGCCTCTCCGAGCCTGTTAGCACAGAGAAGGTGACCCTGTGGATTTCGACTTTCCCGGGGATCCAGAGCTCTGTCTTAAGAGGCATGCAGTGCTCTGCCAAAACAAACAAGGTTTCGCTAAGAAATTCCCTCGTAGCTCTTTCCCTTTTGGAGGAAAAGGGAGAGCTTTGTTTCTAAGCTTTGCAAGCGGTCCCGCGCTCTGCCGAAAAGGGAACGAACTGCTAGAGCACAGCGAGAGAAAACAGCGTAAGCAATTCCTTCCTAGCTCTTTCTGTTGCCGAGGAACTGTGGCACTGTTGGAAGTGGCGATTGCAAGCAACACAGCGATCCGGCTGCTCTGGCACGCAGTGCTCTGCAAAGGCGCAGCAAGAAGGGACAAGAAATTCTCTCCTAACTCTTTCTGTTTGGTCGCATTACAGTGCTGCTTCAGATGGCCGTGTTCGGGCAGACGCTTCAACGAGCCGCGCATTCCAGCCTCTCCGAGCCTGTTAGCACAGAGAAGGTGACCCTGTGGATTTCGACTTTCCCGGGGATACAGAGCTCTGTCTTAAGAGGCGTGCAGTGCTCTGCCAAAACAAACAAGGTTTCGCTAAGAAATTCCCTCGTAGCTCTTTCCCTTTTGGAGGAAAAGGGAGAGGTTTGTTTCTAAGCTTTGCAAGCGGTCCCGCGCTCTGCCGAAAAGGGAACGAACTGCTAGAGCACAGCGAGAGAAAACAGCGCAAGCAATTCCTTCCTAGCTCTTTCTGTTGCCGAGGAACTGTGGCACTGTTGGAACTGGAGATTGCAAGCAACACAGCGATCCGGCTGCTCTGGCACGCAGTGCTCTGCAAAGGCGCAGCAAGAAGGGACAAGAAATTCTCTCCTAACTCTTTCTGTTTGGTCGCATTACAGTGCTGCTTCAGATGTCCGTGTTCGGGCAGACGCTTCAACGAGCCGCGCATTCCAGCCTCTCCGAGCCTGTTAGCACAGAGAAGGTGACCCTGTGGATTTCGACTTTCCCGGGGATACAGAGCTCTGTCTTAAGAGGCATGCAGTGCTCTGCCAAAATAAACAAGGTTTCGCTAAGAAATTCCCTCGTAGCTCTTTCCCTTTTGGAGGAAAAAGGAGAGGTTTGTTTCTAAGCTTTGCAAGCGGTCCCGCGCTCTGCCGAAAAGGGAACGAACTGCTAGAGCACAGCGAGAGAAAACAGCGTAAGCAATTCCTTCCTAGCTCTTTCTGTTGCCGAGGAACTGTGGCACTGTTGGAAGTGGCGATTGCAAGCAACACAGCGATCCGGCTGCTCTGGCACGCAGTGCTCTGCAAAGGCGCAGCAAGAAGGGACAAGAAATTCTCTCCTACCTCTTTCTGTTTGGTCGCATTAGAGTGCTGCTTCAGATGGCCGTGTTCGGGCAGACGCTTCAACGAGCCGCGCATTCCAGCCTCTCCGAGCCTGTTAGCACAGAGAAGGTGACCCTGTGGATTTCGACTTTCCCGGGGATACAGAGCTCTGTCTTAAGAGGCATGCAGTGCTCTGCCAAAACAAACAAGGTTTCGCTAAGAAATTCCCTCGTAGCTCTTTCCCTTTTGGAGGAAAAGGGAGAGCTTTGTTTCTAAGCTTTGCAAGCGGTCCCGCGCTCTGCCGAAAAGGGAACGAACTGCGAGAGCACAGCGAGAGAAAACAGCGTAAGCAATTCCTTCCTAGCTCTTTCTGTTGCCGAGGAACTGTGGCACTGTTGGAACTGGAGATTGCAAGCAACACAGCGATCCGGCTGCTCTGGCACGCAGTGCTCTGCAAAGGCGCAGCAAGAAGGGACAAGAAATTCTCTCCTACCTCTTTCTGTTTGGTCGCATTACAGTGCTGCTTCAGATGTCCGTGTTCGGGCAGACGCTTCAACGAGCCGCGCATTCGAGCCTCTCCGAGCCTGTTAGCACAGAGAAGGTGACCCTGTGGATTTCGACTTTCCCGGGGATACAGAGCTCTGTCTTAAGAGGCACGCAGTGCTCTGCCAAAACAAACAAGGTTTCGCTAAGAAATTCCCTCGTAGCTCTTTCCCTTTTGGAGGAAAAGGGAGAGGTTTGTTTCTAAGCTTTGCAAGCGGTCCCGCGCTCTGCCGAAAAGGGAACGAACTGCGAGAGCACAGCGAGAGAAAACAGCGCAAGCAATTCCTTCCTAGCTCTTTCTGTTGCCGAGGAACTGTGGCACTGTTGGAACTGGAGATTGCAAGCAACACAGCGATCCGGCTGCTCTGGCACGCAGTGCTCTGCAAAGGCGCAGCAAGAAGGGACAAGAAATTCTCTCCTAACTCTTTCTGTTTGGTCGCATTAGAGTGCTGCTTCAGATGTCCGTGTTCGGGCAGACGCTTCAACGAGCCGCGCATTCCAGCCTCTCCGAGCCTGTTAGCACAGAGAAGGTGACCCTGTGGATTTCGACTTTCCCGGGGATCCAGAGCTCTGTCTTAAGAGGCATGCAGTGCTCTGCCAAAATAAACAAGGTTTCGCTAAGAAATTCCCTCGTAGCTCTTTCCCTTTTGGAGGAAAAAGGAGAGGTTTGTTTCTAAGCTTTGCAAGCGGTCCCGCGCTCTGCCGAAAAGGGAACGAACTGCTAGAGCACAGCGAGAGAAAACAGCGTAAGCAATTCCTTCCTAGCTCTTTCTGTTGCCGAGGAACTGTGGCACTGTTGGAACTGGAGATTGCAAGCAACACAGCGATCCGGCTGCTCTGGCACGCAGTGCTCTGCAAAGGCGCAGCAAGAAGGGACAAGAAATTCTCTCCTAACTCTTTCTGTTTGGTCGCATTACAGTGCTGCTTCAGATGGCCGTGTTCGGGCAGACGCTTCAACGAGCCGCGCATTCCAGCCTCTCCGAGCCTGTTAGCACAGAGAAGGTGACCCTGTGGATTTCGACTTTCCCGGGGATCCAGAGCTCTGTCTTAAGAGGCATGCAGTGCTCTGCCAAAACAAACAAGGTTTCGCTAAGAAATTCCCTCGTAGCTCTTTCCCTTTTGGAGGAAAAGGGAGAGGTTTGTTTCTAAGCTTTGCAAGCGGTCCCGCCCTCTGCCGAAAAGGGAACGAACTGCGAGAGCACAGCGAGAGAAAACAGCGTAAGCAATTCCTTCCTAGCTCTTTCTGTTGCCGAGGAACTGTGGCACTGTTGGAACTGGAGATTGCAAGCAACACAGCGATCCGGCTGCTCTGGCACGCAGTGCTCTGCAAAGGCGCAGCAAGAAGGGACAAGAAATTCTCTCCTAACTCTTTCTGTTTGGTCGCATTAGAGTGCTGCTTCAGATGGCCGTGTTCGGGCAGACGCTTCAACGAGCCGCGCATTCCAGCCTCTCCGAGCCTGTTAGCACAGAGAAGGTGACCCTGTGGATTTCGACTTTCCCAAGGATCCAGAGCTCTGTCTTAAGAGGCATGCAGTGCTCTGCCAAAACAAACAAGGTTTCGCTAAGAAATTCCCTCGTAGCTCTTTCCCTTTTGGAGGAAAAGGGAGAGCTTTGTTTCTAAGCTTTGCAAGCGGTCCCGCGCTCTGCCGAAAAGGGAACGAACTGCGAGAGCACAGCGAGAGAAAACAGCGTAAGCAATTCCTTCCTAGCTCTTTCTGTTGCCGAGGAACTGTGGCACTGTTGGAACTGGAGATTGCAAGCAACACAGCGACCCGGCTGCTCTGGCACGCAGTGCTCTGCAAAGGCGCAGCAAGAAGGGACAAGAAATTCTCTCCTAACTCTTTCTGTTTGGTCGCATTACAGTGCTGCTTCAGATGTCCGTGTTCGGGCAGACGCTTCAACGAGCCGCGCATTCCAGCCTCTCCGAGCCTGTTAGCACAGAGAAGGTGACCCTGTGGATTTCGACTTTCCCGGGGATCCAGAGCTCTGTCTTAAGAGGCATGCAGTGCTCTGCCAAAACAAACAAGGTTTCGCTAAGAAATTCCCTCGTAGCTCTTTCCCTTTTGGAGGAAAAGGGAGAGGTTTGTTTCTAAGCTTTGCAAGCGGTCCCGCCCTCTGCCGAAAAGGGAACGAACTGCGAGAGCACAGCGAGAGAAAACAGCGTAAGCAATTCCTTCCTAGCTCTTTCTGTTGCCGAGGAACTGTGGCACTGTTGGAACTGGAGATTGCAAGCAACACAGCGATCCGGCTGCTCTGGCACGCAGTGCTCTGCAAAGGCGCAGCAAGAAGGGACAAGAAATTCTCTCCTAACTCTTTCTGTTTGGTCGCATTAGAGTGCTGCTTCAGATGGCCGTGTTCGGGCAGACGCTTCAACGAGCCGCGCATTCCAGCCTCTCCGAGCCTGTTAGCACAGAGAAGGTGACCCTGTGGATTTCGACTTTCCCGGGGATCCAGAGCTCTGTCTTAAGAGGCATGCAGTGCTCTGCCAAAACAAACAAGGTTTCGCTAAGAAATTCCCTCGTAGCTCTTTCCCTTTTGGAGGAAAAGGGAGAGGTTTGTTTCTAAGCTTTGCAAGCGGTCCCGCGCTCTGCCGAAAAGGGAACGAACTGCGAGAGCACAGCGAGAGAAAACAGCGTAAGCAATTCCTTCCTAGCTCTTTCTGTTGCCGAGGAACTGTGGCACTGTTGGAACTGGAGATTGCAAGCAACACAGCGATCCGGCTGCTCTGGCACGCAGTGCTCTGCAAAGGCGCAGCAAGAAGGGACAAGAAATTCTCTCCTAACTCTTTCTGTTTGGTCGCATTAGAGTGCTGCTTCAGATGTCCGTGTTCGGGCAGACGCTTCAACGAGCCGCGCATTCCAGCCTCTCCGAGCCTGTTAGCACAGAGAAGGTGACCCTGTGGATTTCGACTTTCCCGGGGATACAGAGCTCTGTCTTAAGAGGCATGCAGTGCTCTGCCAAAACAAACAAGGTTTCGCTAAGAAATTCCCTCGTAGCTCTTTCCCTTTTGGAGGAAAAGGGAGAGCTTTGTTTCTAAGCTTTGCAAG
Organism: Rhynochetos jubatus; assembly: GCA_027574665.1. Classification (NCBI taxonomy): domain Eukaryota; kingdom Metazoa; phylum Chordata; class Aves; order Eurypygiformes; family Rhynochetidae; genus Rhynochetos; species Rhynochetos jubatus. The sequence goes on along the minus strand of CM050672.1, from coordinate 195,321 downwards.
CGGTCCCGCGCTCTGCCGAAAAGGGAACGAACTGCGAGAGCACAGCGAGAGAAAACAGCGTAAGCAATTCCTTCCTAGCTCTTTCTGTTGCCGAGGAACTGTGGCACTGTTGGAACTGGAGATTGCAAGCAACACAGCGATCCGGCTGCTCTGGCACGCAGTGCTCTGCAAAGGCGCAGCAAGAAGGGACAAGAAATTCTCTCCTAACTCTTTCTGTTTGGTCGCATTACAGTGCTGCTTCAGATGGCCGTGTTCGGGCAGACGCTTCAACGAGCCGCGCATTCCAGCCTCTCCGAGCCTGTTAGCACAGAGAAGGTGACCCTGTGGATTTTGACTTTCCCGGGGATCCAGAGCTCTGTCTTAAGAGGCATGCAGTGCTCTGCCAAAATAAACAAGGTTTCGCTAAGAAATTCCCTCGTAGCTCTTTCCCTTTTGGAGGAAAAAGGAGAGGTTTGTTTCTAAGCTTTGCAAGCGGTCCCGCGCTCTGCCGAAAAGGGAACGAACTGCTAGAGCACAGCGAGAGAAAACAGCGCAAGCAATTCCTTCCTAGCTCTTTCTGTTGCCGAGGAACTGTGGCACTGTTGGAACTGGAGATTGCAAGCAACACAGCGATCCGGCTGCTCTGGCACGCAGTGCTCTGCAAAGGCGCAGCAAGAAGGGACAAGAAATTCTCTCCTAACTCTTTCTGTTTGGTCGCATTAGAGTGCTGCTTCAGATGGCCGTGTTCGGGCAGACGCTTCAACGAGCCGCGCATTCGAGCCTCTCCGAGCCTGTTAGCACAGAGAAGGTGACCCTGTGGATTTCGACTTTCCCGGGGATCCAGAGCTCTGTCTTAAGAGGCATGCAGTGCTCTGCCAAAATAAACAAGGTTTCGCTAAGAAATTCCCTCGTAGCTCTTTCCCTTTTGGAGGAAAAAGGAGAGGTTTGTTTCTAAGCTTTGCAAGCGGTCCCGCGCTCTGCCGAAAAGGGAACGAACTGCTAGAGCACAGCGAGAGAAAACAGCGTAAGCAATTCCTTCCTAGCTCTTTCTGTTGCCGAGGAACTGTGGCACTGTTGGAACTGGAGATTGCAAGCAACACAGCGATCCGGCTGCTCTGGCACGCAGTGCTCTGCAAAGGCGCAGCAAGAAGGGACAAGAAATTCTCTCCTAACTCTTTCTGTTTGGTCGCATTACAGTGCTGCTTCAGATGGCCGTGTTCGGGCAGACGCTTCAACGAGCCGCGCATTCCAGCCTCTCCGAGCCTGTTAGCACAGAGAAGGTGACCCTGTGGATTTCGACTTTCCCGGGGATCCAGAGCTCTGTCTTAAGAGGCATGCAGTGCTCTGCCAAAACAAACAAGGTTTCGCTAAGAAATTCCCTCGTAGCTCTTTCCCTTCTGGAGGAAAAAGGAGAGGTTTGTTTCTAAGCTTTGCAAGCGGTCCCGCGCTCTGCCGAAAAGGGAACGAACTGCTAGAGCACAGCGAGAGAAAACAGCGCAAGCAATTCCTTCCTAGCTCTTTCTGTTGCCGAGGAACTGTGGCACTGTTGGAACTGGAGATTGCAAGCAACACAGCGATCCGGCTGCTCTGGCACGCAGTGCTCTGCAAAGGCGCAGCAAGAAGGGACAAGAAATTCTCTCCTAACTCTTTCTGTTTGGTCGCATTACAGTGCTGCTTCAGATGGCCGTGTTCGGGCAGACGCTTCAACGAGCCGCGCATTCGAGCCTCTCCGAGCCTGTTAGCACAGAGAAGGTGACCCTGTGGATTTCGACTTTCCCGGGGATCCAGAGCTCTGTCTTAAGAGGCATGCAGTGCTCTGCCAAAATAAACAAGGTTTCGCTAAGAAATTCCCTCGTAGCTCTTTCCCTTTTGGAGGAAAAAGGAGAGGTTTGTTTCTAAGCTTTGCAAGCGGTCCCGCGCTCTGCCGAAAAGGGAACGAACTGCGAGAGCACAGCGAGAGAAAACAGCGTAAGCAATTCCTTCCTAGCTCTTTCTGTTGCCGAGGAACAGTGGCACTGTTGGAACTGGAGATTGCAAGCAACACAGCGATCCGGCTGCTCTGGCACGCAGTGCTCTGCAAAGGCGCAGCAAGAAGGGACAAGAAATTCTCTCCTAACTCTTTCTGTTTGGTCGCATTACAGTGCTGCTTCAGATGGCCGTGTTCGGGCAGACGCTTCAACGAGCCGCGCATTCCAGCCTCTCCGAGCCTGTTAGCACAGAGAAGGTGACCCTGTGGATTTCGACTTTCCCGGGGATCCAGAGCTCTGTCTTAAGAGGCATGCAGTGCTCTGCCAAAACAAACAAGGTTTCGCTAAGAAATTCCCTCGTAGCTCTTTCCCTTTTGGAGGAAAAGGGAGAGCTTTGTTTCTAAGCTTTGCAAGCGGTCCCGCGCTCTGCCGAAAAGGGAACGAACTGCGAGAGCACAGCGAGAGAAAACAGCGTAAGCAATTCCTTCCTAGCTCTTTCTGTTGCCGAGGAACTGTGGCACTGTTGGAACTGGAGATTGCAAGCAACACAGCGATCCGGCTGCTCTGGCACGCAGTGCTCTGCAAGGGCGCAGCAAGAAGGGACAAGAAATTCTCTCCTAACTCTTTCTGTTTGGTCGCATTAGAGTGCTGCTTCAGATGTCCGTGTTCGGGCAGACGCTTCAACGAGCCGCGCATTCCAGCCTCTCCGAGCCTGTTAGCACAGAGAAGGTGACCCTGTGGATTTCGACTTTCCCGGGGATCCAGAGCTCTGTCTTAAGAGGCATGCAGTGCTCTGCCAAAACAAACAAGGTTTCGCTAAGAAATTCCCTCGTAGCTCTTTCCCTTTTGGAGGAAAAAGGAGAGGTTTGTTTCTAAGCTTTGCAAGCGGTCCCGCGCTCTGCCGAAAAGGGAACGAACTGCTAGAGCACAGCGAGAGAAAACAGCGCAAGCAATTCCTTCCTAGCTCTTTCTGTTGCCGAGGAACTGTGGCACTGTTGGAACTGGAGATTGCAAGCAACACAGCGATCCGGCTGCTCTGGCACGCAGTGCTCTGCAAAGGCGCAGCAAGAAGGGACAAGAAATTCTCTCCTAACTCTTTCTGTTTGGTCGCATTACAGTGCTGCTTCAGATGGCCGTGTTCGGGCAGACGCTTCAACGAGCCGCGCATTCGAGCCTCTCCGAGCCTGTTAGCACAGAGAAGGTGACCCTGTGGATTTCGACTTTCCCGGGGATCCAGAGCTCTGTCTTAAGAGGCATGCAGTGCTCTGCCAAAATAAACAAGGTTTCGCTAAGAAATTCCCTCGTAGCTCTTTCCCTTTTGGAGGAAAAGGGAGAGCTTTGTTTCTAAGCTTTGCAAGCGGTCCCGCGCTCTGCCGAAAAGGGAACGAACTGCGAGAGCACAGCGAGAGAAAACAGCGTAAGCAATTCCTTCCTAGCTCTTTCTGTTGCCGAGGAACTGTGGCACTGTTGGAACTGGAGATTGCAAGCAACACAGCGATCCGGCTGCTCTGGCACGCAGTGCTCTGCAAGGGCGCAGCAAGAAGGGACAAGAAATTCTCTCCTAACTCTTTCTGTTTGGTCGCATTAGAGTGCTGCTTCAGATGTCCGTGTTCGGGCAGACGCTTCAACGAGCCGCGCATTCCAGCCTCTCCGAGCCTGTTAGCACAGAGAAGGTGACCCTGTGGATTTCGACTTTCCCGGGGATACAGAGCTCTGTCTTAAGAGGCATGCAGTGCTCTGCCAAAACAAACAAGGTTTCGCTAAGAAATTCCCTCGTAGCTCTTTCCCTTTTGGAGGAAAAGGGAGAGGTTTGTTTCTAAGCTTTGCAAGCGGTCCCGCGCTCTGCCGAAAAGGGAACGAACTGCGAGAGCACAGCGAGAGAAAACAGCGTAAGCAATTCCTTCCTAGCTCTTTCTGTTGCCGAGGAACTGTGGCACTGTTGGAACTGGAGATTGCAAGCAACACAGCGATCCGGCTGCTCTGGCACGCAGTGCTCTGCAAAGGCGCAGCAAGAAGGGACAAGAAATTCTCTCCTAACTCTTTCTGTTTGGTCGCATTAGAGTGCTGCTTCAGATGGCCGTGTTCGGGCAGACGCTTCAACGAGCCGCGCATTCCAGCCTCTCCGAGCCTGTTAGCACAGAGAAGGTGACCCTGTGGATTTCGACTTTCCCGGGGATCCAGAGCTCTGTCTTAAGAGGCATGCAGTGCTCTGCCAAAACAAACAAGGTTTCGCTAAGAAATTCCCTCGTAGCTCTTTCCCTTTTGGAGGAAAAGGGAGAGCTTTGTTTCTAAGCTTTGCAAGCGGTCCCGCGCTCTGCCGAAAAGGGAACGAACTGCGAGAGCACAGCGAGAGAAAACAGCGTAAGCAATTCCTTCCTAGCTCTTTCTGTTGCCGAGGAACTGTGGCACTGTTGGAACTGGAGATTGCAAGCAACACAGCGATCCGGCTGCTCTGGCACGCAGTGCTCTGCAAAGGCGCAGCAAGAAGGGACAAGAAATTCTCTCCTAACTCTTTCTGTTTGGTCGCATTAGAGTGCTGCTTCAGATGGCCGTGTTCGGGCAGACGCTTCAACAAGCCGCGCATTCCAGCCTCTCCGAGCCTGTTAGCACAGAGAAGGTGACCCTGTGGATTTCGACTTTCCCCGGGATACAGAGCTCTGTCTTAAGAGGCATGCAGTGCTCTGCCAAAACAAACAAGGTTTCGCTAAGAAATTCCCTCGTAGCTCTTTCCCTTTTGGAGGAAAAGGGAGAGGTTTGTTTCTAAGCTTTGCAAGCGGTCCCGCGCTCTGCCGAAAAGGGAACGAACTGCTAGAGCACAGCGAGAGAAAACAGCGTAAGCAATTCCTTCCTAGCTCTTTCTGTTGCCGAGGAACTGTGGCACTGTTGGAACTGGAGATTGCAAGCAACACAGCGATCCGGCTGCTCTGGCACGCAGTGCTCTGCAAAGGCGCAGCAAGAAGGGACAAGAAATTCTCTCCTAACTCTTTCTGTTTGGTCGCATTACAGTGCTGCTTCAGATGTCCGTGTTCGGGCAGACGCTTCAACGAGCCGCGCATTCCAGCCTCTCCGAGCCTGTTAGCAGAGAGAAGGTGACCCTGTGGATTTCGACTTTCCCGGGGATCCAGAGCTCTGTCTTAAGAGGCATGCAGTGCTCTGCCAAAACAAACAAGGTTTCGCTAAGAAATTCCCTCGTAGCTCTTTCCCTTTTGGAGGAAAAGGGAGAGCTTTGTTTCTAAGCTTTGCAAGCGGTCCCGCGCTCTGCCGAAAAGGGAACGAACTGCTAGAGCACAGCGAGAGAAAACAGCGTAAGCAATTCCTTCCTAGCTCTTTCTGTTGCCGAGGAACTGTGGCACTGTTGGAACTGGAGATTGCAAGCAACACAGCGATCCGGCTGCTCTGGCACGCAGTGCTCTGCAAAGGCGCAGCAAGAAGGGACAAGAAATTCTCTCCTAACTCTTTCTGTTTGGTCGCATTACAGTGCTGCTTCAGATGTCCGTGTTCGGGCAGACGCTTCAACGAGCCGCGCATTCCAGCCTCTCCGAGCCTGTTAGCAGAGAGAAGGTGACCCTGTGGATTTCGACTTTCCCGGGGATCCAGAGCTCTGTCTTAAGAGGCATGCAGTGCTCTGCCAAAACAAACAAGGTTTCGCTAAGAAATTCCCTCGTAGCTCTTTCCCTTTTGGAGGAAAAGGGAGAGCTTTGTTTCTAAGCTTTGCAAGCGGTCCCGCGCTCTGCCGAAAAGGGAACGAACTGCTAGAGCACAGCGAGAGAAAACAGCGTAAGCAATTCCTTCCTAGCTCTTTCTGTTGCCGAGGAACTGTGGCACTGTTGGAAGTGGCGATTGCAAGCAACACAGCGATCCGGCTGCTCTGGCACGCAGTGCTCTGCAAAGGCGCAGCAAGAAGGGACAAGAAATTCTCTCCTAACTCTTTCTGTTTGGTCGCATTACAGTGCTGCTTCAGATGGCCGTGTTCGGGCAGACGCTTCAACGAGCCGCGCATTCCAGCCTCTCCGAGCCTGTTAGCACAGAGAAGGTGACCCTGTGGATTTCGACTTTCCCGGGGATCCAGAGCTCTGTCTTAAGAGGCATGCAGTGCTCTGCCAAAACAAACAAGGTTTCGCTAAGAAATTCCCTCGTAGCTCTTTCCCTTTTGGAGGAAAAGGGAGAGGTTTGTTTCTAAGCTTTGCAAGCGGTCCCGCGCTCTGCCGAAAAGGGAACGAACTGCGAGAGCACAGCGAGAGAAAACAGCGTAAGCAATTCCTTCCTAGCTCTTTCTGTTGCCGAGGAACTGTGGCACTGTTGGAACTGGAGATTGCAAGCAACACAGCGATCCGGCTGCTCTGGCACGCAGTGCTCTGCAAAGGCGCAGCAAGAAGGGACAAGAAATTCTCTCCTAACTCTTTCTGTTTGGTCGCATTACAGTGCTGCTTCAGATGGCCGTGTTCGGGCAGACGCTTCAACGAGCCGCGCATTCCAGCCTCTCCGAGCCTGTTAGCACAGAGAAGGTGACCCTGTGGATTTCGACTTTCCCGGGGATACAGAGCTCTGTCTTAAGAGGCATGCAGTGCTCTGCCAAAACAAACAAGGTTTCGCTAAGAAATTCCCTCGTAGCTCTTTCCCTTTTGGAGGAAAAGGGAGAGGTTTGTTTCTAAGCTTTGCAAGCGGTCCCGCGCTCTGCCGAAAAGGGAACGAACTGCGAGAGCACAGCGAGAGAAAACAGCGTAAGCAATTCCTTCCTAGCTCTTTCTGTTGCCGAGGAACTGTGGCACTGTTGGAACTGGAGATTGCAAGCAACACAGCGATCCGGCTGCTCTGGCACGCAGTGCTCTGCAAAGGCGCAGCAAGAAGGGACAAGAAATTCTCTCCTAACTCTTTCTGTTTGGTCGCATTACAGTGCTGCTTCAGATGGCCGTGTTCGGGCAGACGCTTCAACGAGCCGCGCATTCCAGCCTCTCCGAGCCTGTTAGCACAGAGAAGGTGACCCTGTGGATTTCGACTTTCCCGGGGATACAGAGCTCTGTCTTAAGAGGCATGCAGTGCTCTGCCAAAACAAACAAGGTTTCGCTAAGAAATTCCCTCGTAGCTCTTTCCCTTTTGGAGGAAAAGGGAGAGCTTTGTTTCTAAGCTTTGCAAGCGGTCCCGCGCTCTGCCGAAAAGGGAACGAACTGCGAGAGCACAGCGAGAGAAAACAGCGTAAGCAATTCCTTCCTAGCTCTTTCTGTTGCCGAGGAACTGTGGCACTGTTGGAACTGGAGATTGCAAGCAACACAGCGATCCGGCTGCTCTGGCACGCAGTGCTCTGCAAAGGCGCAGCAAGAAGGGACAAGAAATTCTCTCCTAACTCTTTCTGTTTGGTCGCATTACAGTGCTGCTTCAGATGTCCGTGTTCGGGCAGACGCTTCAACGAGCCGCGCATTCGAGCCTCTCCGAGCCTGTTAGCACAGAGAAGGTGACCCTGTGGATTTCGACTTTCCCGGGGATACAGAGCTCTGTCTTAAGAGGCATGCAGTGCTCTGCCAAAACAAACAAGGTTTCGCTAAGAAATTCCCTCGTAGCTCTTTCCCTTTTGGAGGAAAAGGGAGAGCTTTGTTTCTAAGCTTTGCAAGCGGTCCCGCGCTCTGCCGAAAAGGGAACGAACTGCGAGAGCACAGCGAGAGAAAACAGCGTAAGCAATTCCTTCCTAGCTCTTTCTGTTGCCGAGGAACTGTGGCACTGTTGGAAGTGGCGATTGCAAGCAACACAGCGATCCGGCTGCTCTGGCACGCAGTGCTCTGCAAAGGCGCAGCAAGAAGGGACAAGAAATTCTCTCCTAACTCTTTCTGTTTGGTCGCATTACAGTGCTGCTTCAGATGGCCGTGTTCGGGCAGACGCTTCAACGAGCCGCGCATTCCAGCCTCTCCGAGCCTGTTAGCACAGAGAAGGTGACCCTGTGGATTTCGACTTTCCCGGGGATACAGAGCTCTGTCTTAAGAGGCATGCAGTGCTCTGCCAAAACAAACAAGGTTTCCCTAAGAAATTCCCTCGTAGCTCTTTCCCTTTTGGAGGAAAAGGGAGAGCTTTGTTTCTAAGCTTTGCAAGCGGTCCCGCGCTCTGCCGAAAAGGGAACGAACTGCGAGAGCACAGTGAGAGAAAACAGCGTAAGCAATTCCTTCCTAGCTCTTTCTGTTGCCGAGGAACTGTGGCACTGTTGGAACTGGAGATTGCAAGCAACACAGCGATCCGGCTGCTCTGGCACGCAGTGCTCTGCAAAGGCGCAGCAAGAAGGGACAAGAAATTCTCTCCTAACTCTTTCTGTTTGGTCGCATTACAGTGCTGCTTCAGATGTCCGTGTTCGGGCAGACGCTTCAACGAGCCGCGCATTCCAGCCTCTCCGAGCCTGTTAGCACAGAGAAGGTGACCCTGTGGATTTCGACTTTCCCGGGGATACAGAGCTCTGTCTTAAGAGGCACGCAGTGCTCTGCCAAAACAAACAAGGTTTCGCTAAGAAATTCCCTCGTAGCTCTTTCCCTTTTGGAGGAAAAGGGAGAGGTTTGTTTCTAAGCTTTGCAAGCGGTCCCGCGCTCTGCCGAAAAGGGAACGAACTGCTAGAGCACAGCGAGAGAAAACAGCGCAAGCAATTCCTTCCTAGCTCTTTCTGTTGCCGAGGAACTGTGGCACTGTTGGAACTGGAGATTGCAAGCAACACAGCGATCCGGCTGCTCTGGCACGCAGTGCTCTGCAAAGGCGCAGCAAGAAGGGACAAGAAATTCTCTCCTAACTCTTTCTGTTTGGTCGCATTACAGTGCTGCTTCAGATGTCCGTGTTCGGGCAGACGCTTCAACGAGCCGCGCATTCCAGCCTCTCCGAGCCTGTTAGCACAGAGAAGGTGACCCTGTGGATTTCGACTTTCCCGGGGATCCAGAGCTCTGTCTTAAGAGGCATGCAGTGCTCTGCCAAAACAAACAAGGTTTCGCTAAGAAATTCCCTCGTAGCTCTTTCCCTTTTGGAGGAAAAAGGAGAGGTTTGTTTCTAAGCTTTGCAAGCGGTCCCGCGCTCTGCCGAAAAGGGAACGAACTGCTAGAGCACAGCGAGAGAAAACAGCGTAAGCAATTCCTTCCTAGCTCTTTCTGTTGCCGAGGAACTGTGGCACTGTTGGAACTGGAGATTGCAAGCAACACAGCGATCCGGCTGCTCTGGCACGCAGTGCTCTGCAAAGGCGCAGCAAGAAGGGACAAGAAATTCTCTCCTAACTCTTTCTGTTTGGTCGCATTACAGTGCTGCTTCAGATGGCCGTGTTCGGGCAGACGCTTCAACGAGCCGCGCATTCCAGCCTCTCCGAGCCTGTTAGCACAGAGAAGGTGACCCTGTGGATTTCGACTTTCCCGGGGATACAGAGCTCTGTCTTAAGAGGCATGCAGTGCTCTGCCAAAACAAACAAGGTTTCGCTAAGAAATTCCCTCGTAGCTCTTTCCCTTTTGGAGGAAAAGGGAGAGGTTTGTTTCTAAGCTTTGCAAGCGGTCCCGCGCTCTGCCGAAAAGGGAACGAACTGCGAGAGCACAGCGAGAGAAAACAGCGTAAGCAATTCCTTCCTAGCTCTTTCTGTTGCCGAGGAACTGTGGCACTGTTGGAACTGGAGATTGCAAGCAACACAGCGATCCGGCTGCTCTGGCACGCAGTGCTCTGCAAAGGCGCAGCAAGAAGGGACAAGAAATTCTCTCCTAACTCTTTCTGTTTGGTCGCATTACAGTGCTGCTTCAGATGGCCGTGTTCGGGCAGACGCTTCAACGAGCCGCGCATTCCAGCCTCTCCGAGCCTGTTAGCACAGAGAAGGTGACCCTGTGGATTTCGACTTTCCCGGGGATACAGAGCTCTGTCTTAAGAGGCATGCAGTGCTCTGCCAAAACAAACAAGGTTTCGCTAAGAAATTCTCTCGTAGCTCTTTCCCTTTTGGAGGAAAAGGGAGAGGTTTGTTTCTAAGCTTTGCAAGCGGTCCCGCGCTCTGCCGAAAAGGGAACGAACTGCGAGAGCACAGCGAGAGAAAACAGCGTAAGCAATTCCTTCCTAGCTCTTTCTGTTGCCGAGGAACTGTGGCACTGTTGGAACTGGAGATTGCAAGCAACGCAGCGATCCGGCTGCTCTGGCACGCAGTGCTCTGCAAAGGCGCAGCAAGAAGGGACAAGAAATTCTCTCCTAACTCTTTCTGTTTGGTCGCATTACAGTGCTGCTTCAGATGGCCGTGTTCGGGCAGACGCTTCAACGAGCCGCGCATTCCAGCCTCTCCGAGCCTGTTAGCACAGAGAAGGTGACCCTGTGGATTTCGACTTTCCCGGGGATACAGAGCTCTGTCTTAAGAGGCATGCAGTGCTCTGCCAAAACAAACAAGGTTTCGCTAAGAAATTCTCTCGTAGCTCTTTCCCTTTTGGAGGAAAAGGGAGAGCTTTGTTTCTAAGCTTTGCAAGCGGTCCCGCGCTCTGCCGAAAAGGGAACGAACTGCGAGAGCACAGCGAGAGAAAACAGCGTAAGCAATTCCTTCCTAGCTCTTTCTGTTGCCGAGGAACTGTGGCACTGTTGGAACTGGAGATTGCAAGCAACACAGCGATCCGGCTGCTCTGGCACGCAGTGCTCTGCAAAGGCGCAGCAAGAAGGGACAAGAAATTCTCTCCTAACTCTTTCTGTTTGGTCGCATTACAGTGCTGCTTCAGATGTCCGTGTTCGGGCAGACGCTTCAACGAGCCGCGCATTCCAGCCTCTCCGAGCCTGTTAGCACAGAGAAGGTGACCCTGTGGATTTCGACTTTCCCGGGGATACAGAGCTCTGTCTTAAGAGGCATGCAGTGCTCTGCCAAAACAAACAAGGTTTCGCTAAGAAATTCCCTCGTAGCTCTTTCCCTTTTGGAGGAAAAGGGAGAGCTTTGTTTCTAAGCTTTGCAAGCGGTCCCGCGCTCTGCCGAAAAGGGAACGAACTGCGAGAGCACAGCGAGAGAAAACAGCGTAAGCAATTCCTTCCTAGCTCTTTCTGTTGCCGAGGAACTGTGGCACTGTTGGAACTGGAGATTGCAAGCAACACAGCGATCCGGCTGCTCTGGCACGCAGTGCTCTGCAAAGGCGCAGCAAGAAGGGACAAGAAATTCTCTCCTAACTCTTTCTGTTTGGTCGCATTACAGTGCTGCTTCAGATGGCCGTGTTCGGGCAGACGCTTCAACGAGCCGCGCATTCCAGCCTCTCCGAGCCTGTTAGCACAGAGAAGGTGACCCTGTGGATTTCGACTTTCCCGGGGATACAGAGCTCTGTCTTAAGAGGCATGCAGTGCTCTGCCAAAACAAACAAGGTTTCGCTAAGAAATTCCCTCGTAGCTCTTTCCCTTTTGGAGGAAAAGGGAGAGCTTTGTTTCTAAGCTTTGCAAGCGGTCCCGCGCTCTGCCGAAAAGGGAACGAACTGCGAGAGCACAGCGAGAGAAAACAGCGTAAGCAATTCCTTCCTAGCTCTTTCTGTTGCCGAGGAACTGTGGCACTGTTGGAACTGGAGATTGCAAGCAACACAGCGATCCGGCTGCTCTGGCACGCAGTGCTCTGCAAAGGCGCAGCAAGAAGGGACAAGAAATTCTCTCCTAACTCTTTCTGTTTGGTCGCATTAGAGTGCTGCTTCAGATGGCCGTGTTCGGGCAGACGCTTCAACGAGCCGCGCATTCCAGCCTCTCCGAGCCTGTTAGCACAGAGAAGGTGACCCTGTGGATTTCGACTTTCCCGGGGATCCAGAGCTCTGTCTTAAGAGGCATGCAGTGCTCTGCCAAAACAAACAAGGTTTCGCTAAGAAATTCCCTCGTAGCTCTTTCCCTTTTGGAGGAAAAGGGAGAGGTTTGTTTCTAAGCTTTGCAAGCGGTCCCGCGCTCTGCCGAAAAGGGAACGAACTGCGAGAGCACAGCGAGAGAAAACAGCGTAAGCAATTCCTTCCTAGCTCTTTCTGTTGCCGAGGAACTGTGGCACTGTTGGAACTGGAGATTGCAAGCAACACAGCGATCCGGCTGCTCTGGCACGCAGTGCTCTGCAAAGGCGCAGCAAGAAGGGACAAGAAATTCTCTCCTAACTCTTTCTGTTTGGTCGCATTACAGTGCTGCTTCAGATGTCCGTGTTCGGGCAGACGCTTCAACGAGCCGCGCATTCCAGCCTCTCCGAGCCTGTTAGCACAGAGAAGGTGACCCTGTGGATTTCGACTTTCCCGGGGATCCAGAGCTCTGTCTTAAGAGGCATGCAGTGCTCTGCCAAAACAAACAAGGTTTCGCTAAGAAATTCTCTCGTAGCTCTTTCCCTTTTGGAGGAAAAGGGAGAGCTTTGTTTCTAAGCTTTGCAAGCGGTCCCGCGCTCTGCCGAAAAGGGAACGAACTGCGAGAGCACAGCGAGAGAAAACAGCGTAAGCAATTCCTTCCTAGCTCTTTCTGTTGCCGAGGAACTGTGGCACTGTTGGAACTGGAGATTGCAAGCAACACAGCGGTCCGGCTGCTCTGGCACGCAGTGCTCTGCAAGGGCGCAGCAAGAAGGGACAAGAAATTCTCTCCTAACTCTTTCTGTTTGGTCGCATTACAGTGCTGCTTCAGATGGCCGTGTTCGGGCAGACGCTTCAACGAGCCGCGCATTCCAGCCTCTCCGAGCCTGTTAGCACAGAGAAGGTGACCCTGTGGATTTCGACTTTCCCGGGGATACAGAGCTCTGTCTTAAGAGGCATGCAGTGCTCTGCCAAAACAAACAAGGTTTCGCTAAGAAATTCTCTCGTAGCTCTTTCCCTTTTGGAGGAAAAGGGAGAGGTTTGTTTCTAAGCTTTGCAAGCGGTCCCGCGCTCTGCCGAAAAGGGAACGAACTGCGAGAGCACAGCGAGAGAAAACAGCGTAAGCAATTCCTTCCTAGCTCTTTCTGTTGCCGAGGAACTGTGGCACTGTTGGAACTGGAGATTGCAAGCAACACAGCGATCCGGCTGCTCTGGCACGCAGTGCTCTGCAAAGGCGCAGCAAGAAGGGACAAGAAATTCTCTCCTACCTCTTTCTGTTTGGTCGCATTACAGTGCTGCTTCAGATGTCCGTGTTCGGGCAGACGCTTCAACGAGCCGCGCATTCCAGCCTCTCCGAGCCTGTTAGCACAGAGAAGGTGACCCTGTGGATTTCGACTTTCCCGGGGATACAGAGCTCTGTCTTAAGAGGCATGCAGTGCTCTGCCAAAACAAACAAGGTTTCGCTAAGAAATTCCCTCGTAGCTCTTTCCCTTTTGGAGGAAAAGGGATAGGTTTGTTTCTAAGCTTTGCAAACGGTCCCGCGCTCTGCCGAAAAGGGAACGAACTGCGAGAGCACAGCGAGAGTAAACAGCGTAAGCAATTCCTTCCTAGCTCTTTCTGTTGCCGAGGAACTGTGGCACTGTTGGAACTGGAGATTGCAAGCAACACAGCGATCCGGCTGCTCTGGCACGCAGTGCTCTGCAAAGGCGCAGCAAGAAGGGACAAGAAATTCTCTCCTAACTCTTTCTGTTTGGTCGCATTACAGTGCTGCTTCAGATGTCCGTGTTCGGGCAGACGCTTCAACGAGCCGCGCATTCGAGCCTCTCCGAGCCTGTTAGCACAGAGAAGGTGACCCTGTGGATTTCGACTTTCCCGGGGATACAGAGCTCTGTCTTAAGAGGCATGCAGTGCTCTGCCAAAACAAACAAGGTTTCGCTAAGAAATTCCCTCGTAGCTCTTTCCCTTTTGGAGGAAAAGGGAGAGGTTTGTTTCTAAGCTTTGCAAGCGGTCCCGCGCTCTGCCGAAAAGGGAACGAACTGCGAGAGCACAGCGAGAGAAAACAGCGTAAGCAATTCCTTCCTAGCTCTTTCTGTTGCCGAGGAACTGTGGCACTGTTGGAACTGGAGATTGCAAGCAACACAGCGATCCGGCTGCTCTGGCACGCAGTGCTCTGCAAGGCCGCAGCAAGAAGGGACAAGAAATTCTCTCCTAACTCTTTCTGTTTGGTCGCATTACAGTGCTGCTTCAGATGGCCGTGTTCGGGCAGACGCTTCAACGAGCCGCGCATTCCAGCCTCTCCGAGCCTGTTAGCAGAGAGAAGGTGACCCTGTGGATTTCGACTTTCCCGGGGATACAGAGCTCTGTCTTAAGAGGCATGCAGTGCTCTGCCAAAACAAACAAGGTTTCGCTAAGAAATTCCCTCGTAGCTCTTTCCCTTTTGGAGGAAAAGGGAGAGATTTGTTTCTAAGCTTTGCAAGCGGTCCCGCGCTCTGCCGAAAAGGGAACGAACTGCGAGAGCACAGCGAGAGAAAACAGCGTAAGCAATTCCTTCCTAGCTCTTTCTGTTGCCGAGGAACTGTGGCACTGTTGGAACTGGAGATTGCAAGCAACACAGCGATCCGGCTGCTCTGGCACGCAGTGCTCTGCAAAGGCGCAGCAAGAAGGGACAAGAAATTCTCTCCTACCTCTTTCTGTTTGGTCGCATTACAGTGCTGCTTCAGATGTCCGTGTTCGGGCAGACGCTTCAACGAGCCGCGCATTCCAGCCTCTCCGAGCCTGTTAGCACAGAGAAGGTGACCCTGTGGATTTCGACTTTCCCGGGGATACAGAGCTCTGTCTTAAGAGGCATGCAGTGCTCTGCCAAAACAAACAAGGTTTCGCTAAGAAATTCCCTCGTAGCTCTTTCCCTTTTGGAGGAAAAGGGAGAGCTTTGTTTCTAAGCTTTGCAAGCGGTCCCGCGCTCTGCCGAAAAGGGAACGAACTGCGAGAGCACAGCGAGAGAAAACAGCGTAAGCAATTCCTTCCTAGCTCTTTCTGTTGCCGAGGAACTGTGGCACTGTTGGAACTGGAGATTGCAAGCAACACAGCGATCCGGCTGCTCTGGCACGCAGTGCTCTGCAAGGGCGCAGCAAGAAGGGACAAGAAATTCTCTCCTAACTCTTTCTGTTTGGTCGCATTACAGTGCTGCTTCAGATGTCCGTGTTCGGGCAGACGCTTCAACGAGCCGCGCATTCCAGCCTCTCCGAGCCTGTTAGCACAGAGAAGGTGACCCTGTGGATTTCGACTTTCCCGGGGATACAGAGCTCTGTCTTAAGAGGCATGCAGTGCTCTGCCAAAACAAACAAGGTTTCGCTAAGAAATTCCCTCGTAGCTCTTTCCCTTTTGGAGGAAAAGGGAGAGGTTTGTTTCTAAGCTTTGCAAGCGGTCCCGCGCTCTGCCGAAAAGGGAACGAACTGCGAGAGCACAGCGAGAGAAAACAGCGTAAGCAATTCCTTCCTAGCTCTTTCTGTTGCCGAGGAACTGTGGCACTGTTGGAACTGGAGATTGCAAGCAACACAGCGATCCGGCTGCTCTGGCACGCAGTGCTCTGCAAAGGCGCAGCAAGAAGGGACAAGAAATTCTCTCCTACCTCTTTCTGTTTGGTCGCATTACAGTGCTGCTTCAGATGGCCGTGTTCGGGCAGACGCTTCAACGAGCCGCGCATTCCAGCCTCTCCGAGCCTGTTAGCACAGAGAAGGTGACCCTGTGGATTTCGACTTTCCCGGGGATACAGAGCTCTGTCTTAAGAGGCATGCAGTGCTCTGCCAAAACAAACAAGGTTTCGCTAAGAAATTCCCTCGTAGCTCTTTCCCTTTTGGAGGAAAAGGGAGAGGTTTGTTTCTAAGCTTTGCAAACGGTCCCGCGCTCTGCCGAAAAGGGAACGAACTGCGAGAGCACAGCGAGAGTAAACAGCGTAAGCAATTCCTTCCTAGCTCTTTCTGTTGCCGAGGAACTGTGGCACTGTTGGAACTGGAGATTGCAAGCAACACAGCGATCCGGCTGCTCTGGCACACAGTGCTCTGCAAAGGCGCAGCAAGAAGGGACAAGAAATTCTCTCCTAACTCTTTCTGTTTGGTCGCATTACAGTGCTGCTTCAGATGTCCGTGTTCGGGCAGACGCTTCAACGAGCCGCGCATTCGAGCCTCTCCGAGCCTGTTAGCACAGAGAAGGTGACCCTGTGGATTTCGACTTTCCCGGGGATCCAGAGCTCTGTCTTAAGAGGCATGCAGTGCTCTGCCAAAACAAACAAGGTTTCGCTAAGAAATTCCCTCGTAGCTCTTTCCCTTTTGGAGGAAAAGGGAGAGGTTTGTTTCTAAGCTTTGCAAGCGGTCCCGCGCTCTGCCGAAAAGGGAACGAACTGCGAGAGCACAGCGAGAGAAAACAGCGTAAGCAATTCCTTCCTAGCTCTTTCTGTTGCCGAGGAACTGTGGCACTGTTGGAACTGTAGATTGCAAGCAACACAGCGATCCGGCTGCTCAGGCACGCAGTGCTCTGCAAAGGCGCAGCAAGAAGGGACAAGAAATTCTCTCCTAACTCTTTCTGTTTGGTCGCATTACAGTGCTGCTTCAGATGGCCGTGTTCGGGCAGACGCTTCAACGAGCCGCGCATTCCAGCCTCTCCGAGCCTGTTAGCACAGAGAAGGTGACCCTGTGGATTTCGACTTTCCCGGGGATACAGAGCTCTGTCTTAAGAGGCATGCAGTGCTCTGCCAAAACAAACAAGGTTTCGCTAAGAAATTCCCTCGTAGCTCTTTCCCTTTTGGAGGAAAAGGGAGAGCTTTGTTTCTAAGCTTTGCAAGCGGTCCCGCGCTCTGCCGAAAAGGGAACGAACTGCGAGAGCACAGCGAGAGAAAACAGCGTAAGCAATTCCTTCCTAGCTCTTTCTGTTGCCGAGGAACTGTGGCACTGTTGGAACTGGAGATTGCAAGCAACACAGCGACCCGGCTGCTCTGGCACGCAGTGCTCTGCAAAGGCGCAGCAAGAAGGGACAAGAAATTCTCTCCTAACTCTTTCTGTTTGGTCGCATTACAGTGCTGCTTCAGATGGCCGTGTTCGGGCAGACGCTTCAACGAGCCGCGCATTCCAGCCTCTCCGAGCCTGTTAGCACAGAGAAGGTGACCCTGTGGATTTCGACTTTCCCGGGGATACAGAGCTCTGTCTTAAGAGGCACGCAGTGCTCTGCCAAAACAAACAAGGTTTCGCTAAGAAATTCCCTCGTAGCTCTTTCCCTTTTGGAGGAAAAGGGAGAGGTTTGTTTCTAAGCTTTGCAAGCGGTCCCGCGCTCTGCCGAAAAGGTAACGAACTGCGAGAGCACAGCGAGAGAAAACAGCGTAAGCAATTCCTTCCTAGCTCTTTCTGTTGCCGAGGAACTGTGGCACTGTTGGAACTGGAGATTGCAAGCAACACAGCGATCCGGCTGCTCTGGCACGCAGTGCTCTGCAAGGGCGCAGCAAGAAGGGACAAGAAATTCTCTCCTAACTCTTTCTGTTTGGTCGCATTACAGTGCTGCTTCAGATGTCCGTGTTCGGGCAGACGCTTCAACGAGCCGCGCATTCCAGCCTCTCCGAGCCTGTTAGCAGAGAGAAGGTGACCCTGTGGATTTCGACTTTCCCGGGGATCCAGAGCTCTGTCTTAAGAGGCATGCAGTGCTCTGCCAAAACAAACAAGGTTTCGCTAAGAAATTCCCTCGTAGCTCTTTCCCTTTTGGAGGAAAAGGGAGAGGTTTGTTTCTAAGCTTTGCAAGCGGTCCCGCGCTCTGCCGAAAAGGGAACGAACTGCGAGAGCACAGCGAGAGAAAACAGCGTAAGCAATTCCTTCCTAGCTCTTTCTGTTGCCGAGGAACTGTGGCACTGTTGGAACTGGAGATTGCAAGCAACACAGCGATCCGGCTGCTCTGGCACGCAGTGCTCTGCAAGGGCGCAGCAAGAAGGGACAAGAAATTCTCTCCTAACTCTTTCTGTTTGGTCGCATTACAGTGCTGCTTCAGATGTCCGTGTTCGGGCAGACGCTTCAACGAGCCGCGCATTCCAGCCTCTCCGAGCCTGTTAGCAGAGAGAAGGTGACCCTGTGGATTTCGACTTTCCCGGGGATACAGAGCTCTGTCTTAAGAGGCATGCAGTGCTCTGCCAAAACAAACAAGGTTTCGCTAAGAAATTCTCTCGTAGCTCTTTCCCTTTTGGAGGAAAAGGCAGAGGTTTGTTTCTAAGCTTTGCAAGCGGTCCCGCGCTCTGCCGAAAAGGGAACGAACTGCGAGAGCACAGCGAGAGAAAACAGCGTAAGCAATTCCTTCCTAGCTCTTTCTGTTGCCGAGGAACTGTGGCACTGTTGGAACTGGAGATTGCAAGCAACACAGCGACCCGGCTGCTCTGGCACGCAGTGCTCTGCAAAGGCGCAGCAAGAAGGGACAAGAAATTCTCTCCTACCTCTTTCTGTTTGGTCGCATTAGAGTGCTGCTTCAGATGTCCGTGTTCGGGCAGACGCTTCAACGAGCCGCGCATTCCAGCCTCTCCGAGCCTGTTAGCACAGAGAAGGTGACCCTGTGGATTTCGACTTTCCCGGGGATACAGAGCTCTGTCTTAAGAGGCATGCAGTGCTCTGCCAAAACAAACAAGGTTTCGCTAAGAAATTCCCTCGTAGCTCTTTCCCTTTTGGAGGAAAAGGGAGAGCTTTGTTTCTAAGCTTTGCAAGCGGTCCCGCGCTCTGCCGAAAAGGTAACGAACTGCGAGAGCACAGCGAGAGAAAACAGCGTAAGCAATTCCTTCCTAGCTCTTTCTGTTGCCGAGGAACTGTGGCACTGTTGGAACTGGAGATTGCAAGCAACACAGCGACCCGGCTGCTCTGGCACGCAGTGCTCTGCAAAGGCGCAGCAAGAAGGGACAAGAAATTCTCTCCTACCTCTTTCTGTTTGGTCGCATTAGAGTGCTGCTTCAGATGTCCGTGTTCGGGCAGACGCTTCAACGAGCCGCGCATTCCAGCCTCTCCGAGCCTGTTAGCACAGAGAAGGTGACCCTGTGGATTTCGACTTTCCCGGGGATACAGAGCTCTGTCTTAAGAGGCATGCAGTGCTCTGCCAAAACAAACAAGGTTTCGCTAAGAAATTCCCTCGTAGCTCTTTCCCTTTTGGAGGAAAAGGGAGAGCTTTGTTTCTAAGCTTTGCAAGCGGTCCCGCGCTCTGCCGAAAAGGGAACGAACTGCTAGAGCACAGCGAGAGAAAACAGCGTAAGCAATTCCTTCCTAGCTCTTTCTGTTGCCGAGGAACTGTGGCACTGTTGGAACTGGAGATTGCAAGCAACACAGCGATCCGGCTGCTCTGGCACGCAGTGCTCTGCAAAGGCGCAGCAAGAAGGGACAAGAAATTCTCTCCTAACTCTTTCTGTTTGGTCGCATTACAGTGCTGCTTCAGATGGCCGTGTTCGGGCAGACGCTTCAACGAGCCGCGCATTCCAGCCTCTCCGAGCCTGTTAGCACAGAGAAGGTGACCCTGTGGATTTCGACTTTCCCGGGGATACAGAGCTCTGTCTTAAGAGGCACGCAGTGCTCTGCCAAAACAAACAAGGTTTCGCTAAGAAATTCCCTCGTAGCTCTTTCCCTTTTGGAGGAAAAGGGAGAGGTTTGTTTCTAAGCTTTGCAAGCGGTCCCGCGCTCTGCCGAAAAGGGAACGAACTGCGAGAGCACAGCGAGAGAAAACAGCGTAAGCAATTCCTTCCTAGCTCTTTCTGTTGCCGAGGAACTGTGGCACTGTTGGAACTGGAGATTGCAAGCAACACAGCGATCCGGCTGCTCTGGCACGCAGTGCTCTGCAAAGGCGCAGCAAGAAGGGACAAGAAATTCTCTCCTAACTCTTTCTGTTTGGTCGCATTACAGTGCTGCTTCAGATGGCCGTGTTCGGGCAGACGCTTCAACGAGCCGCGCATTCCAGCCTCTCCGAGCCTGTTAGCACAGAGAAGGTGACCCTGTGGATTTCGACTTTCCCGGGGATACAGAGCTCTGTCTTAAGAGGCATGCAGTGCTCTGCCAAAACAAACAAGGTTTCGCTAAGAAATTCCCTCGTAGCTCTTTCCCTTTTGGAGGAAAAGGGAGAGCTTTGTTTCTAAGCTTTGCAAGCGGTCCCGCGCTCTGCCGAAAAGGTAACGAACTGCGAGAGCACAGCGAGAGAAAACAGCGTAAGCAATTCCTTCCTAGCTCTTTCTGTTGCCGAGGAACTGTGGCACTGTTGGAACTGGAGATTGCAAGCAACACAGCGACCCGGCTGCTCTGGCACGCAGTGCTCTGCAAAGGCGCAGCAAGAAGGGACAAGAAATTCTCTCCTACCTCTTTCTGTTTGGTCGCATTAGAGTGCTGCTTCAGATGTCCGTGTTCGGGCAGACGCTTCAACGAGCCGCGCATTCGAGCCTCTCCGAGCCTGTTAGCACAGAGAAGGTGACCCTGTGGATTTCGACTTTCCCGGGGATACAGAGCTCTGTCTTAAGAGGCACGCAGTGCTCTGCCAAAACAAACAAGGTTTCGCTAAGAAATTCCCTCGTAGCTCTTTCCCTTTTGGAGGAAAAGGGAGAGGTTTGTTTCTAAGCTTTGCAAGCGGTCCCGCGCTCTGCCGAAAAGGGAACGAACTGCGAGAGCACAGCGAGAGAAAAGAGCGTAAGCAATTCCTTCCTAGCTCTTTCTGTTGCCGAGGAACTGTGGCACTGTTGGAACTGGAGATTGCAAGCAACACAGCGATCCGGCTGCTCTGGCACGCAGTGCTCTGCAAAGGCGCAGCAAGAAGGGACAAGAAATTCTCTCCTAACTCTTTCTGTTTGGTCGCATTACAGTGCTGCTTCAGATGGCCGTGTTCGGGCAGACGCTTCAACGAGCCGCGCATTCCAGCCTCTCCGAGCCTGTTAGCACAGAGAAGGTGACCCTGTGGATTTCGACTTTCCCGGGGATACAGAGCTCTGTCTTAAGAGGCATGCAGTGCTCTGCCAAAACAAACAAGGTTTCGCTAAGAAATTCCCTCGTAGCTCTTTTCGTTTTGGAGGAAAAGGGAGAGGTTTGTTTCTAAGCTTTGCAAGCGGTCCCGCGCTCTGCCGAAAAGGGAACGAACTGCGAGAGCACAGCGAGAGAAAACAGCGTAAGCAATTCCTTCCTAGCTCTTTCTGTTGCCGAGGAACTGTGGCACTGTTGGAACTGGAGATTGCAAGCAACACAGCGATCCGGCTGCTCTGGCACGCAGTGCTCTGCAAAGGCGCAGCAAGAAGGGACAAGAAATTCTCTCCTAACTCTTTCTGTTTGGTCGCATTACAGTGCTGCTTCAGATGGCCGTGTTCGGGCAGACGCTTCAACGAGCCGCGCATTCGAGCCTCTCCGAGCCTGTTAGCACAGAGAAGGTGACCCTGTGGATTTCGACTTTCCCGGGGATCCAGAGCTCTGTCTTAAGAGGCATGCAGTGCTCTGCCAAAACAAACAAGGTTTCGCTAAGAAATTCCCTCGTAGCTCTTTCCCTTTTGGAGGAAAAGGGAGAGGTTTGTTTCTAAGCTTTGCAAGCGGTCCCGCGCTCTGCCGAAAAGGGAACAAACTGCGAGAGCACAGCGAGAGAAAACAGCGTAAGCAATTCCTTCCTAGCTCTTTCTGTTGCCGAGGAACTGTGGCACTGTTGGAACTGGAGATTGCAAGCAACACAGCGACCCGGCTGCTCTGGCACGCAGTGCTCTGCAAAGGCGCAGCAAGAAGGGACAAGAAATTCTCTCCTACCTCTTTCTGTTTGGTCGCATTAGAGTGCTGCTTCAGATGTCCGTGTTCGGGCAGACGCTTCAACGAGCCGCGCATTCCAGCCTCTCCGAGCCTGTTAGCACAGAGAAGGTGACCCTGTGGATTTCGACTTTCCCGGGGATACAGAGCTCTGTCTTAAGAGGCATGCAGTGCTCTGCCAAAACAAACAAGGTTTCGCTAAGAAATTCCCTCGTAGCTCTTTCCCTTTTGGAGGAAAAGGGAGAGCTTTGTTTCTAAGCTTTGCAAGCGGTCCCGCGCTCTGCCGAAAAGGTAACGAACTGCGAGAGCACAGCGAGAGAAAACAGCGTAAGCAATTCCTTCCTAGCTCTTTCTGTTGCCGAGGAACTGTGGCACTGTTGGAACTGGAGATTGCAAGCAACACAGCGACCCGGCTGCTCTGGCACGCAGTGCTCTGCAAAGGCGCAGCAAGAAGGGACAAGAAATTCTCTCCTACCTCTTTCTGTTTGGTCGCATTAGAGTGCTGCTTCAGATGTCCGTGTTCGGGCAGACGCTTCAACGAGCCGCGCATTCCAGCCTCTCCGAGCCTGTTAGCACAGAGAAGGTGACCCTGTGGATTTCGACTTTCCCGGGGATCCAGAGCTCTGTCTTAAGAGGCATGCAGTGCTCTGCCAAAACAAACAAGGTTTCGCTAAGAAATTCCCTCGTAGCTCTTTCCCTTTTGGAGGAAAAGGGAGAGCTTTGTTTCTAAGCTTTGCAAGCGGTCCCGCGCTCTGCCGAAAAGGGAACGAACTGCTAGAGCACAGCGAGAGAAAACAGCGTAAGCAATTCCTTCCTAGCTCTTTCTGTTGCCGAGGAACTGTGGCACTGTTGGAACTGGAGATTGCAAGCAACACAGCGATCCGGCTGCTCTGGCACGCAGTGCTCTGCAAAGGCGCAGCAAGAAGGGACAAGAAATTCTCTCCTAACTCTTTCTGTTTGGTCGCATTACAGTGCTGCTTCAGATGGCCGTGTTCGGGCAGACGCTTCAACGAGCCGCGCATTCCAGCCTCTCCGAGCCTGTTAGCACAGAGAAGGTGACCCTGTGGATTTCGACTTTCCCGGGGATACAGAGCTCTGTCTTAAGAGGCACGCAGTGCTCTGCCAAAACAAACAAGGTTTCGCTAAGAAATTCCCTCGTAGCTCTTTCCCTTTTGGAGGAAAAGGGAGAGGTTTGTTTCTAAGCTTTGCAAGCGGTCCCGCGCTCTGCCGAAAAGGGAACGAACTGCGAGAGCACAGCGAGAGAAAACAGCGTAAGCAATTCCTTCCTAGCTCTTTCTGTTGCCGAGGAACTGTGGCACTGTTGGAACTGGAGATTGCAAGCAACACAGCGATCCGGCTGCTCTGGCACGCAGTGCTCTGCAAAGGCGCAGCAAGAAGGGACAAGAAATTCTCTCCTAACTCTTTCTGTTTGGTCGCATTACAGTGCTGCTTCAGATGGCCGTGTTCGGGCAGACGCTTCAACGAGCCGCGCATTCCAGCCTCTCCGAGCCTGTTAGCACAGAGAAGGTGACCCTGTGGATTTCGACTTTCCCGGGGATACAGAGCTCTGTCTTAAGAGGCATGCAGTGCTCTGCCAAAACAAACAAGGTTTCGCTAAGAAATTCCCTCGTAGCTCTTTTCGTTTTGGAGGAAAAGGGAGAGGTTTGTTTCTAAGCTTTGCAAGCGGTCCCGCGCTCTGCCGAAAAGGGAACGAACTGCGAGAGCACAGCGAGAGAAAACAGCGTAAGCAATTCCTTCCTAGCTCTTTCTGTTGCCGAGGAACTGTGGCACTGTTGGAACTGGAGATTGCAAGCAACACAGCGATCCGGCTGCTCTGGCACGCAGTGCTCTGCAAAGGCGCAGCAAGAAGGGACAAGAAATTCTCTCCTAACTCTTTCTGTTTGGTCGCATTACAGTGCTGCTTCAGATGTCCGTGTTCGGGCAGACGCTTCAACGAGCCGCGCATTCCAGCCTCTCCGAGCCTGTTAGCACAGAGAAGGTGACCCTGTGGATTTCGACTTTCCCGGGGATACAGAGCTCTGTCTTAAGAGGCATGCAGTGCTCTGCCAAAACAAACAAGGTTTCGCTAAGAAATTCCCTCGTAGCTCTTTCCCTTTTGGAGGAAAAGGGAGAGGTTTGTTTCTAAGCTTTGCAAGCGGTCCCGCGCTCTGCCGAAAAGGGAACAAACTGCTAGAGCACAGCGAGAGAAAACAGCGTAAGCAATTCCTTCCTAGCTCTTTCTGTTGCCGAGGAACTGTGGCACTGTTGGAACTGGAGATTGCAAGCAACACAGCGGTCCGGCTGCTCTGGCACGCAGTGCTCTGCAAAGGCGCAGCAAGAAGGGACAAGAAATTCTCTCCTACCTCTTTCTGTTTGGTCGCATTAGAGTGCTGCTTCAGATGGCCGTGTTCGGGCAGACGCTTCAACGAGCCGCGCATTCCAGCCTCTCCGAGCCTGTTAGCACAGAGAAGGTGACCCTGTGGATTTCGACTTTCCCGGGGATACAGAGCTCTGTCTTAAGAGGCATGCAGTGCTCTGCCAAAACAAACAAGGTTTCGCTAAGAAATTCCCTCGTAGCTCTTTCCCTTTTGGAGGAAAAGGGAGAGCTTTGTTTCTAAGCTTTGCAAGCGGTCCCGCGCTCTGCCGAAAAGGGAACGAACTGCGAGAGCACAGCGAGAGAAAACAGCGTAAGCAATTCCTTCCTAGCTCTTTCTGTTGCCGAGGAACTGTGGCACTGTTGGAACTGGAGATTGCAAGCAACACAGCGATCCGGCTGCTCTGGCACGCAGTGCTCTGCAAAGGCGCAGCAAGAAGGGACAAGAAATTCTCTCCTACCTCTTTCTGTTTGGTCGCATTACAGTGCTGCTTCAGATGTCCGTGTTCGGGCAGACGCTTCAACGAGCCGCGCATTCGAGCCTCTCCGAGCCTGTTAGCACAGAGAAGGTGACCCTGTGGATTTCGACTTTCCCGGGGATACAGAGCTCTGTCTTAAGAGGCATGCAGTGCTCTGCCAAAACAAACAAGGTTTCGCTAAGAAATTCCCTCGTAGCTCTTTCCCTTTTGGAGGAAAAGGGATAGGTTTGTTTCTAAGCTTTGCAAACGGTCCCGCGCTCTGCCGAAAAGGGAACGAACTGCGAGAGCACAGCGAGAGAAAACAGCGTAAGCAATTCCTTCCTAGCTCTTTCTGTTGCCGAGGAACAGTGGCACTGTTGCAACTGGAGATTGCAAGCAACACAGCGATCCGGCTGCTCTGGCACGCAGTGCTCTGCAAGGGCGCAGCAAGAAGGGACAAGAAATTCTCTCCTAACTCTTTCTGTTTGGTCGCATTACAGTGCTGCTTCAGATGTCCGTGTTCGGGCAGACGCTTCAACGAGCCGCGCATTCCAGCCTCTCCGAGCCTGTTAGCACAGAGAAGGTGACCCTGTGGATTTCGACTTTCCCGGGGATACAGAGCTCTGTCTTAAGAGGCATGCAGTGCTCTGCCAAAACAAACAAGGTTTCGCTAAGAAATTCCCTCGTAGCTCTTTCCCTTTTGGAGGAAAAGGGAGAGCTTTGTTTCTAAGCTTTGCAAGCGGTCCCGCGCTCTGCCGAAAAGGGAACGAACTGCTAGAGCACAGCGAGAGAAAACAGCGTAAGCAATTCCTTCCTAGCTCTTTCTGTTGCCGAGGAACTGTGGCACTGTTGGAACTGGAGATTGCAAGCAACACAGCGACCCGGCTGCTCTGGCACGCAGTGCTCTGCAAAGGCGCAGCAAGAAGGGACAAGAAATTCTCTCCTACCTCTTTCTGTTTGGTCGCATTAGAGTGCTGCTTCAGATGGCCGTGTTCGGGCAGACGCTTCAACGAGCCGCGCATTCCAGCCTCTCCGAGCCTGTTAGCACAGAGAAGGTGACCCTGTGGATTTCGACTTTCCCGGGGATACAGAGCTCTGTCTTAAGAGGCATGCAGTGCTCTGCCAAAACAAACAAGGTTTCGCTAAGAAATTCCCTCGTAGCTCTTTCCCTTTTGGAGGAAAAGGGAGAGCTTTGTTTCTAAGCTTTGCAAGCGGTCCCGCGCTCTGCCGAAAAGGGAACGAACTGCGAGAGCACAGCGAGAGAAAACAGCGTAAGCAATTCCTTCCTAGCTCTTTCTGTTGCCGAGGAACTGTGGCACTGTTGGAACTGGAGATTGCAAGCAACACAGCGATCCGGCTGCTCTGGCACGCAGTGCTCTGCAAAGGCGCAGCAAGAAGGGACAAGAAATTCTCTCCTACCTCTTTCTGTTTGGTCGCATTAGAGTGCTGCTTCAGATGGCCGTGTTCGGGCAGACGCTTCAACGAGCCGCGCATTCCAGCCTCTCCGAGCCTGTTAGCACAGAGAAGGTGACCCTGTGGATTTCGACTTTCCCGGGGATACAGAGCTCTGTCTTAAGAGGCATGCAGTGCTCTGCCAAAACAAACAAGGTTTCGCTAAGAAATTCCCTCGTAGCTCTTTCCCTTTTGGAGGAAAAGGGAGAGCTTTGTTTCTAAGCTTTGCAAGCGGTCCCGCGCTCTGCCGAAAAGGGAACGAACTGCTAGAGCACAGCGAGAGAAAACAGCGTAAGCAATTCCTTCCTAGCTCTTTCTGTTGCCGAGGAACTGTGGCACTGTTGGAACTGGAGATTGCAAGCAACACAGCGATCCGGCTGCTCTGGCACGCAGTGCTCTGCAAAGGCGCAGCAAGAAGGGACAAGAAATTCTCTCCTAACTCTTTCTGTTTGGTCGCATTACAGTGCTGCTTCAGATGGCCGTGTTCGGGCAGACGCTTCAACGAGCCGCGCATTCCAGCCTCTCCGAGCCTGTTAGCACAGAGAAGGTGACCCTGTGGATTTCGACTTTCCCGGGGATCCAGAGCTCTGTCTTAAGAGGCATGCAGTGCTCTGCCAAAACAAACAAGGTTTCGCTAAGAAATTCCCTCGTAGCTCTTTCCCTTTTGGAGGAAAAGGGAGAGGTTTGTTTCTAAGCTTTGCAAGCGGTCCCGCGCTCTGCCGAAAAGGGAACGAACTGCTAGAGCACAGCGAGAGAAAACAGCGTAAGCAATTCCTTCCTAGCTCTTTCTGTTGCCGAGGAACTGTGGCACTGTTGGAACTGGAGATTGCAAGCAACACAGCGATCCGGCTGCTCTGGCACGCAGTGCTCTGCAAAGGCGCAGCAAGAAGGGACAAGAAATTCTCTCCTAACTCTTTCTGTTTGGTCGCATTACAGTGCTGCTTCAGATGGCCGTGTTCGGGCAGACGCTTCAACGAGCCGCGCATTCCAGCCTCTCCGAGCCTGTTAGCACAGAGAAGGTGACCCTGTGGATTTCGACTTTCCCGGGGATACAGAGCTCTGTCTTAAGAGGCATGCAGTGCTCTGCCAAAACAAACAAGGTTTCGCTAAGAAATTCCCTCGTAGCTCTTTCCCTTTTGGAGGAAAAGGGAGAGGTTTGTTTCTAAGCTTTGCAAGCGGTCCCGCGCTCTGCCGAAAAGGGAACGAACTGCGAGAGCACAGCGAGAGAAAACAGCGTAAGCAATTCCTTCCTAGCTCTTTCTGTTGCCGAGGAACTGTGGCACTGTTGGAACTGGAGATTGCAAGCAACACAGCGATCCGGCTGCTCTGGCACGCAGTGCTCTGCAAAGGCGCAGCAAGAAGGGACAAGAAATTCTCTCCTACCTCTTTCTGTTTGGTCGCATTAGAGTGCTGCTTCAGATGTCCGTGTTCGGGCAGACGCTTCAACGAGCCGCGCATTCCAGCCTCTCCGAGCCTGTTAGCACAGAGAAGGTGACCCTGTGGATTTCGACTTTCCCGGGGATACAGAGCTCTGTCTTAAGAGGCATGCAGTGCTCTGCCAAAACAAACAAGGTTTCGCTAAGAAATTCCCTCGTAGCTCTTTCCCTTTTGGAGGAAAAGGGAGAGCTTTGTTTCTAAGCTTTGCAAGCGGTCCCGCGCTCTGCCGAAAAGGGAACGAACTGCGAGAGCACAGCGAGAGAAAACAGCGTAAGCAATTCCTTCCTAGCTCTTTCTGTTGCCGAGGAACTGTGGCACTGTTGGAACTGGAGATTGCAAGCAACACAGCGACCCGGCTGCTCTGGCACGCAGTGCTCTGCAAAGGCGCAGCAAGAAGGGACAAGAAATTCTCTCCTACCTCTTTCTGTTTGGTCGCATTAGAGTGCTGCTTCAGATGTCCGTGTTCGGGCAGACGCTTCAACGAGCCGCGCATTCCAGCCTCTCCGAGCCTGTTAGCACAGAGAAGGTGACCCTGTGGATTTCGACTTTCCCGGGGATCCAGAGCTCTGTCTTAAGAGGCATGCAGTGCTCTGCCAAAACAAACAAGGTTTCGCTAAGAAATTCCCTCGTAGCTCTTTCCCTTTTGGAGGAAAAGGGAGAGCTTTGTTTCTAAGCTTTGCAAGCGGTCCCGCGCTCTGCCGAAAAGGGAACGAACTGCTAGAGCACAGCGAGAGAAAACAGCGTAAGCAATTCCTTCCTAGCTCTTTCTGTTGCCGAGGAACTGTGGCACTGTTGGAACTGGAGATTGCAAGCAACACAGCGATCCGGCTGCTCTGGCACGCAGTGCTCTGCAAAGGCGCAGCAAGAAGGGACAAGAAATTCTCTCCTAACTCTTTCTGTTTGGTCGCATTACAGTGCTGCTTCAGATGGCCGTGTTCGGGCAGACGCTTCAACGAGCCGCGCATTCCAGCCTCTCCGAGCCTGTTAGCACAGAGAAGGTGACCCTGTGGATTTCGACTTTCCCGGGGATACAGAGCTCTGTCTTAAGAGGCACGCAGTGCTCTGCCAAAACAAACAAGGTTTCGCTAAGAAATTCCCTCGTAGCTCTTTCCCTTTTGGAGGAAAAGGGAGAGGTTTGTTTCTAAGCTTTGCAAGCGGTCCCGCGCTCTGCCGAAAAGGGAACGAACTGCGAGAGCACAGCGAGAGAAAACAGTGTAAGCAATTCCTTCCTAGCTCTTTCTGTTGCCGAGGAACTGTGGCACTGTTGGAACTGGAGATTGCAAGCAACACAGCGATCCGGCTGCTCTGGCACGCAGTGCTCTGCAAAGGCGCAGCAAGAAGGGACAAGAAATTCTCTCCTAACTCTTTCTGTTTGGTCGCATTACAGTGCTGCTTCAGATGGCCGTGTTCGGGCAGACGCTTCAACGAGCCGCGCATTCCAGCCTCTCCGAGCCTGTTAGCACAGAGAAGGTGACCCTGTGGATTTCGACTTTCCCGGGGATACAGAGCTCTGTCTTAAGAGGCATGCAGTGCTCTGCCAAAACAAACAAGGTTTCGCTAAGAAATTCCCTCGTAGCTCTTTCCCTTTTGGAGGAAAAGGGAGAGCTTTGTTTCTAAGCTTTGCAAGCGGTCCCGCGCTCTGCCGAAAAGGGAACGAACTGCGAGAGCACAGCGAGAGAAAACAGCGTAAGCAATTCCTTCCTAGCTCTTTCTGTTGCCGAGGAACTGTGGCACTGTTGGAACTGGAGATTGCAAGCAACACAGCGATCCGGCTGCTCTGGCACGCAGTGCTCTGCAAAGGCGCAGCAAGAAGGGACAAGAAATTCTCTCCTAACTCTTTCTGTTTGGTCGCATTACAGTGCTGCTTCAGATGGCCGTGTTCGGGCAGACGCTTCAACGAGCCGCGCATTCCAGCCTCTCCGAGCCTGTTAGCACAGAGAAGGTGACCCTGTGGATTTCGACTTTCCCGGGGATACAGAGCTCTGTCTTAAGAGGCATGCAGTGCTCTGCCAAAACAAACAAGGTTTCGCTAAGAAATTCCCTCGTAGCTCTTTCCCTTTTGGAGGAAAAGGGAGAGGTTTGTTTCTAAGCTTTGCAAGCGGTCCCGCGCTCTGCCGAAAAGGGAACGAACTGCTAGAGCACAGCGAGAGAAAACAGCGTAAGCAATTCCTTCCTAGCTCTTTCTGTTGCCGAGGAACTGTGGCACTGTTGGAACTGGAGATTGCAAGCAACACAGCGATCCGGCTGCTCTGGCACGCAGTGCTCTGCAAAGGCGCAGCAAGAAGGGACAAGAAATTCTCTCCTAACTCTTTCTGTTTGGTCGCATTACAGTGCTGCTTCAGATGTCCGTGTTCGGGCAGACGCTTCAACGAGCCGCGCATTCCAGCCTCTCTGAGCCTGTTAGCACAGAGAAGGTGACCCTGTGGATTTCGACTTTCCCGGGGATCCAGAGCTCTGTCTTAAGAGGCATGCAGTGCTCTGCCAAAACAAACAAGGTTTCGCTAAGAAATTCCCTCGTAGCTCTTTCCCTTTTGGAGGAAAAGGGAGAGGTTTGTTTCTAAGCTTTGCAAGCGGTCCCGCGCTCTGCCGAAAAGGGAACGAACTGCGAGAGCACAGCGAGAGAAAACAGCGTAAGCAATTCCTTCCTAGCTCTTTCTGTTGCCGAGGAACTGTGGCACTGTTGGAAGTGGAGATTGCAAGCAACACAGCGATCCGGCTGCTCTGGCACGCAGTGCTCTGCAAAGGCGCAGCAAGAAGGGACAAGAAATTCTCTCCTAACTCTTTCTGTTTGGTCGCATTAGAGTGCTGCTTCAGATGTCCGTGTTCGGGCAGACGCTTCAACGAGCCGCGCATTCCAGCCTCTCCGAGCCTGTTAGCACAGAGAAGGTGACCCTGTGGATTTCGACTTTCCCGGGGATCCAGAGCTCTGTCTTAAGAGGCATGCAGTGCTCTGCCAAAACAAACAAGGTTTCGCTAAGAAATTCCCTCGTAGCTCTTTCCCTTTTGGAGGAAAAGGGAGAGGTTTGTTTCTAAGCTTTGCAAGCGGTCCCGCGCTCTGCCGAAAAGGGAACGAACTGCTAGAGCACAGCGAGAGAAAACAGCGTAAGCAATTCCTTCCTAGCTCTTTCTGTTGCCGAGGAACTGTGGCACTGTTGGAACTGGAGATTGCAAGCAACACAGCGATCCGGCTGCTCTGGCACGCAGTGCTCTGCAAAGGCGCAGCAAGAAGGGACAAGAAATTCTCTCCTAACTCTTTCTGTTTGGTCGCATTACAGTGCTGCTTCAGATGGCCGTGTTCGGGCAGACGCTTCAACGAGCCGCGCATTCCAGCCTCTCCGAGCCTGTTAGCACAGAGAAGGTGACCCTGTGGATTTCGACTTTCCCGGGGATACAGAGCTCTGTCTTAAGAGGCACGCAGTGCTCTGCCAAAACAAACAAGGTTTCGCTAAGAAATTCCCTCGTAGCTCTTTCCCTTTTGGAGGAAAAGGGAGAGGTTTGTTTCTAAGCTTTGCAAGCGGTCCCGCGCTCTGCCGAAAAGGGAACGAACTGTGAGAGCACAGCGAGAGAAAACAGCGTAAGCAATTCCTTCCTAGCTCTTTCTGTTGCCGAGGAACTGTGGCACTGTTGGAACTGGAGATTGCAAGCAACACAGCGATCCGGCTGCTCTGGCACGCAGTGCTCTGCAAAGGCGCAGCAAGAAGGGACAAGAAATTCTCTCCTAACTCTTTCTGTTTGGTCGCATTACAGTGCTGCTTCAGATGTCCGTGTTCGGGCAGACGCTTCAACGAGCCGCGCATTCCAGCCTCTCCGAGCCTGTTAGCACAGAGAAGGTGACCCTGTGGATTTCGACTTTCCCGGGGATACAGAGCTCTGTCTTAAGAGGCATGCAGTGCTCTGCCAAAACAAACAAGGTTTCGCTAAGAAATTCCCTCGTAGCTCTTTTCGTTTTGGAGGAAAAGGGAGAGGTTTGTTTCTAAGCTTTGCAAGCGGTCCCGCGCTCTGCCGAAAAGGGAACGAACTGCGAGAGCACAGCGAGAGAAAACAGCGTAAGCAATTCCTTCCTAGCTCTTTCTGTTGCCGAGGAACTGTGGCACTGTTGGAACTGGAGATTGCAAGCAACACAGCGATCCGGCTGCTCTGGCACGCAGTGCTCTGCAAAGGCGCAGCAAGAAGGGACAAGAAATTCTCTCCTAACTCTTTCTGTTTGGTCGCATTACAGTGCTGCTTCAGATGGCCGTGTTCGGGCAGACGCTTCAACGAGCCGCGCATTCCAGCCTCTCCGAGCCTGTTAGCACAGAGAAGGTGACCCTGTGGATTTCGACTTTCCCGGGGATACAGAGCTCTGTCTTAAGATGCACGCAGTGCTCTGCCAAAACAAACAAGGTTTCGCTAAGAAATTCCCTCGTAGCTCTTTCCCTTTTGGAGGAAAAGGGAGAGGTTTGTTTCTAAGCTTTGCAAGCGGTCCCGCGCTCTGCCGAAAAGGGAACGAACTGCTAGAGCACAGCGAGAGAAAACAGCGTAAGCAATTCCTTCCTAGCTCTTTCTGTTGCCGAGGAACTGTGGCACTGTTGGAACTGGAGATTGCAAGCAACACAGCGATCCGGCTGCTCTGGCACGCAGTGCTCTGCAAAGGCGCAGCAAGAAGGGACAAGAAATTCTCTCCTAACTCTTTCTGTTTGGTCGCATTACAGTGCTGCTTCAGATGTCCGTGTTCGGGCAGACGCTTCAACGAGCCGCGCATTCCAGCCTCTCTGAGCCTGTTAGCACAGAGAAGGTGACCCTGTGGATTTCGACTTTCCCGGGGATACAGAGCTCTGTCTTAAGAGGCATGCAGTGCTCTGCCAAAACAAACAAGGTTTCGCTAAGAAATTCCCTCGTAGCTCTTTCCCTTTTGGAGGAAAAGGGAGAGGTTTGTTTCTAAGCTTTGCAAGCGGTCCCGCGCTCTGCCGAAAAGGGAACGAACTGCGAGAGCACAGCGAGAGAAAACAGCGTAAGCAATTCCTTCCTAGCTCTTTCTGTTGCCGAGGAACTGTGGCACTGTTGGAACTGGAGATTGCAAGCAACACAGCGATCCGGCTGCTCTGGCACGCAGTGCTCTGCAAAGGCGCAGCAAGAAGGGACAAGAAATTCTCTCCTAACTCTTTCTGTTTGGTCGCATTACAGTGCTGCTTCAGATGGCCGTGTTCGGGCAGACGCTTCAACGAGCCGCGCATTCGAGCCTCTCCGAGCCTGCTAGCACAGAGAAGGTGACCCTGTGGATTTCGACTTTCCCGGGGATACAGAGCTCTGTCTTAAGAGGCACGCAGTGCTCTGCCAAAACAAACAAGGTTTCGCTAAGAAATTCCCTCGTAGCTCTTTCCCTTTTGGAGGAAAAGGGAGAGGTTTGTTTCTAAGCTTTGCAAGCGGTCCCGCGCTCTGCCGAAAAGGGAACGAACTGCGAGAGCACAGCGAGAGAAAACAGCGTAAGCAATTCCTTCCTAGCTCTTTCTGTTGCCGAGGAACTGTGGCACTGTTGGAACTGGAGATTGCAAGCAACACAGCGATCCGGCTGCTCTGGCACGCAGTGCTCTGCAAAGGCGCAGCAAGAAGGGACAAGAAATTCTCTCCTAACTCTTTCTGTTTGGTCGCATTACAGTGCTGCTTCAGATGTCCGTGTTCGGGCAGACGCTTCAACGAGCCGCGCATTCCAGCCTCTCCGAGCCTGTTAGCACAGAGAAGGTGACCCTGTGGATTTCGACTTTCCCGGGGATACAGAGCTCTGTCTTAAGAGGCATGCAGTGCTCTGCCAAAACAAACAAGGTTTCGCTAAGAAATTCCCTCGTAGCTCTTTCCCTTTTGGAGGAAAAGGGAGAGCTTTGTTTCTAAGCTTTGCAAGCGGTCCCGCGCTCTGCCGAAAAGGGAACGAACTGCTAGAGCACAGCGAGAGAAAACAGCGTAAGCAATTCCTTCCTAGCTCTTTCTGTTGCCGAGGAACTGTGGCACTGTTGGAACTGGAGATTGCAAGCAACACAGCGATCCGGCTGCTCTGGCACGCAGTGCTCTGCAAAGGCGCAGCAAGAAGGGACAAGAAATTCTCTCCTAACTCTTTCTGTTTGGTCGCATTACAGCGCTGCTTCAGATGGCCGTGTTCGGGCAGACGCTTCAACGAGCCGCGCATTCGAGCCTCTCCGAGCCTGTTAGCACAGAGAAGGTGACCCTGTGGATTTCGACTTTCCCGGGGATACAGAGCTCTGTCTTAAGAGGCATGCAGTGCTCTGCCAAAACAAACAAGGTTTCGCTAAGAAATTCCCTCGTAGCTCTTTCCCTTT
The DNA here is from genome assembly GCA_027574665.1 of Rhynochetos jubatus. Lineage (NCBI taxonomy): Eukaryota > Metazoa > Chordata > Aves > Eurypygiformes > Rhynochetidae > Rhynochetos > Rhynochetos jubatus. The sequence continues at coordinate 161,848 of CM050672.1, read as the reverse complement.
TGGAGGAAAAGGGAGAGCTTTGTTTCTAAGCTTTGCAAGCGGTCCCGCGCTCTGCCGAAAAGGGAACGAACTGCGAGAGCACAGCGAGAGAAAACAGCGTAAGCAATTCCTTCCTAGCTCTTTCTGTTGCCGAGGAACTGTGGCACTGTTGGAACTGGAGATTGCAAGCAACACAGCGGTCCGGCTGCTCTGGCACGCAGTGCTCTGCAAAGGCGCAGCAAGAAGGGACAAGAAATTCTCTCCTAACTCTTTCTGTTTGGTCGCATTACAGTGCTGCTTCAGATGGCCGTGTTCGGGCAGACGCTTCAACGAGCCGCGCATTCGAGCCTCTCCGAGCCTGTTAGCACAGAGAAGGTGACCCTGTGGATTTCGACTTTCCCGGGGATCCAGAGCTCTGTCTTAAGAGGCATGCAGTGCTCTGCCAAAACAAACAAGGTTTCGCTAAGAAATTCCCTCGTAGCTCTTTCCCTTTTGGAGGAAAAGGGAGAGCTTTGTTTCTAAGCTTTGCAAGCGGTCCCGCGCTCTGCCGAAAAGGGAACGAACTGCGAGAGCACAGCGAGAGAAAACAGCGTAAGCAATTCCTTCCTAGCTCTTTCTGTTGCCCAGGAACTGTGGCACTGTTGGAACTGGAGATTGCAAGCAACACAGCGATCCGGCTGCTCTGGCACGCAGTGCTCTGCAAAGGCGCAGCAAGAAGGGACAAGAAATTCTCTCCTAACTCTTTCTGTTTGGTCGCATTACAGTGCTGCTTCAGATGGCCGTGTTCGGGCAGACGCTTCAACGAGCCGCGCATTCCAGCCTCTCCGAGCCTGTTAGCACAGAGAAGGTGACCCTGTGGATTTCGACTTTCCCGGGGATACAGAGCTCTGTCTTAAGAGGCATGCAGTGCTCTGCCAAAACAAACAAGGTTTCGCTAAGAAATTCCCTCGTAGCTCTTTCCCTTTTGGAGGAAAAGGGAGAGCTTTGTTTCTAAGCTTTGCAAGCGGTCCCGCGCTCTGCCGAAAAGGGAACGAACTGCTAGAGCACAGCGAGAGAAAACAGCGTAAGCAATTCCTTCCTAGCTCTTTCTGTTGCCGAGGAACTGTGGCACTGTTGGAACTGGAGATTGCAAGCAACACAGCGGTCCGGCTGCTCTGGCACGCAGTGCTCTGCAAAGGCGCAGCAAGAAGGGACAAGAAATTCTCTCCTAACTCTTTCTGTTTGGTCGCATTACAGCGCTGCTTCAGATGGCCGTGTTCGGGCAGACGCTTCAACGAGCCGCGCATTCCAGCCTCTCCGAGCCTGTTAGCACAGAGAAGGTGACCCTGTGGATTTCGACTTTCCCGGGGATACAGAGCTCTGTCTTAAGAGGCATGCAGTGCTCTGCCAAAACAAACAAGGTTTCGCTAAGAAATTCCCTCGTAGCTCTTTCCCTTTTGGAGGAAAAGGGAGAGCTTTGTTTCTAAGCTTTGCAAGCGGTCCCGCGCTCTGCCGAAAAGGGAACGAACTGCTAGAGCACAGCGAGAGAAAACAGCGTAAGCAATTCCTTCCTAGCTCTTTCTGTTGCCGAGGAACTGTGGCACTGTTGGAACTGGAGATTGCAAGCAACACAGCGATCCGGCTGCTCTGGCACGCAGTGCTCTGCAAAGGCGCAGCAAGAAGGGACAAGAAATTCTCTCCTAACTCTTTCTGTTTGGTCGCATTACAGTGCTGCTTCAGATGGCTGTGTTCGGGCAGACGCTTCAACGAGCCGCGCATTCGAGCCTCTCCGAGCCTGTTAGCACAGAGAAGGTGACCCTGTGGATTTCGACTTTCCCGGGGATACAGAGCTCTGTCTTAAGAGGCATGCAGTGCTCTGCCAAAACAAACAAGGTTTCGCTAAGAAATTCCCTCGTAGCTCTTTCCCTTTTGGAGGAAAAGGGAGAGGTTTGTTTCTAAGCTTTGCAAGCGGTCCCGCGCTCTGCCGAAAAGGGAACGAACTGCTAGAGCACAGCGAGAGAAAACAGCGTAAGCAATTCCTTCCTAGCTCTTTCTGTTGCCGAGGAACTGTGGCACTGTTGGAACTGGAGATTGCAAGCAACACAGCGATCCGGCTGCTCTGGCACGCAGTGCTCTGCAAAGGCGCAGCAAGAAGGGACAAGAAATTCTCTCCTAACTCTTTCTGTTTGGTCGCATTAGAGTGCTGCTTCAGATGGCCGTGTTCGGGCAGACGCTTCAACGAGCCGCGCATTCCAGCCTCTCCGAGCCTGTTAGCACAGAGAAGGTGACCCTGTGGATTTCGACTTTCCCGGGGATACAGAGCTCTGTCTTAAGAGGCATGCAGTGCTCTGCCAAAACAAACAAGGTTTCGCTAAGAAATTCCCTCGTAGCTCTTTCCCTTTTGGAGGAAAAGGGAGAGGTTTGTTTCTAAGCTTTGCAAGCGGTCCCGCGCTCTGCCGAAAAGGGAACGAACTGCTAGAGCACAGCGAGAGAAAACAGCGTAAGCAATTCCTTCCTAGCTCTTTCTGTTGCCGAGGAACTGTGGCACTGTTGGAACTGGAGATTGCAAGCAACACAGCGGTCCGGCTGCTCTGGCACGCAGTGCTCTGCAAAGGCGCAGCAAGAAGGGACAAGAAATTCTCTCCTAACTCTTTCTGTTTGGTCGCATTACAGCGCTGCTTCAGATGGCCGTGTTCGGGCAGACGCTTCAACGAGCCGCGCATTCCAGCCTCTCCGAGCCTGTTAGCACAGAGAAGGTGACCCTGTGGATTTCGACTTTCCCGGGGATACAGAGCTCTGTCTTAAGAGGCATGCAGTGCTCTGCCAAAACAAACAAGGTTTCGCTAAGAAATTCCCTCGTAGCTCTTTCCCTTTTGGAGGAAAAGGGAGAGGTTTGTTTCTAAGCTTTGCAAGCGGTCCCGCGCTCTGCCGAAAAGGGAACGAACTGCGAGAGCACAGCGAGAGAAAACAGCGTAAGCAATTCCTTCCTAGCTCTTTCTGTTGCCCAGGAACTGTGGCACTGTTGGAACTGGAGATTGCAAGCAACACAGCGATCCGGCTGCTCTGGCACGCAGTGCTCTGCAAAGGCGCAGCAAGAAGGGACAAGAAATTCTCTCCTAACTCTTTCTGTTTGGTCGCATTACAGCGCTGCTTCAGATGGCCGTGTTCGGGCAGACGCTTCAACGAGCCGCGCATTCCAGCCTCTCCGAGCCTGTTAGCACAGAGAAGGTGACCCTGTGGATTTCGACTTTCCCGGGGATACAGAGCTCTGTCTTAAGAGGCATGCAGTGCTCTGCCAAAACAAACAAGGTTTCGCTAAGAAATTCCCTCGTAGCTCTTTCCCTTTTGGAGGAAAAGGGAGAGCTTTGTTTCTAAGCTTTGCAAGCGGTCCCGCGCTCTGCCGAAAAGGGAACGAACTGCGAGAGCACAGCGAGAGAAAACAGCGTAAGCAATTCCTTCCTAGCTCTTTCTGTTGCCGAGGAACTGTGGCACTGTTGGAACTGGAGATTGCAAGCAACACAGCGATCCGGCTGCTCTGGCACGCAGTGCTCTGCAAAGGTGCAGCAAGAAGGGACAAGAAATTCTCTCCTAACTCTTTCTGTTTGGTCGCATTACAGTGCTGCTTCAGATGGCTGTGTTCGGGCAGACGCTTCAACGAGCCGCGCATTCGAGCCTCTCCGAGCCTGTTAGCACAGAGAAGGTGACCCTGTGGATTTCGACTTTCCCGGGGATACAGAGCTCTGTCTTAAGAGGCATGCAGTGCTCTGCCAAAACAAACAAGGTTTCACTAAGAAATTCCCTCGTAGCTCTTTCCCTTTTGGAGGAAAAGGGAGAGGTTTGTTTCTAAGCTTTGCAAGCGGTCCCGCGCTCTGCCGAAAAGGGAACGAACTGCTAGAGCACAGTGAGAGAAAACAGCGTAAGCAATTCCTTCCTAGCTCTTTCTGTTGCCCAGGAACTGTGGCACTGTTGGAACTGGAGATTGCAAGCAACACAGCGATCCGGCTGCTCTGGCACGCAGTGCTCTGCAAAGGCGCAGCAAGAAGGGACAAGAAATTCTCTCCTAACTCTTTCTGTTTGGTCGCATTAGAGTGCTGCTTCAGATGGCCGTGTTCGGGCAGACGCTTCAACGAGCCGCGCATTCGAGCCTCTCCGAGCCTGTTAGCACAGAGAAGGTGACCCTGTGGATTTCGACTTTCCCGGGGATCCAGAGCTCTGTCTTAAGAGGCATGCAGTGCTCTGCCAAAACAAACAAGGTTTCGCTAAGAAATTCCCTCGTAGCTCTTTCCCTTTTGGAGGAAAAGGGAGAGGTTTGTTTCTAAGCTTTGCAAGCGGTCCCGCGCTCTGCCGAAAAGGGAACGATCTGCGAGAGCACAGCGAGAGAAAACAGCGTAAGCAATTCCTTCCTAGCTCTTTCTGTTGCCGAGGAACTGTGGCACTGTTGGAACTGGAGATTGCAAGCAACACAGCGATCCGGCTGCTCTGGCACGCAGTGCTCTGCAAAGGCGCAGCAAGAAGGGACAAGAAATTCTCTCCTAACTCTTTCTGTTTGGTCGCATTAGAGTGCTGCTTCAGATGTCCGTGTTCGGGCAGACGCTTCAACGAGCCGCGCATTCGAGCCTCTCCGAGCCTGTTAGCACAGAGAAGGTGACCCTGTGGATTTCGACTTTCCCGGGGATCCAGAGCTCTGTCTTAAGAGGCATGCAGTGCTCTGCCAAAACAAACAAGGTTTCGCTAAGAAATTCCCTCGTAGCTCTTTCCCTTTTGGAGGAAAAGGGAGAGGTTTGTTTCTAAGCTTTGCAAGCGGTCCCGCGCTCTGTCGAAAAGGGAACGAACTGCTAGAGCACAGCGAGAGAAAACAGCGTAAGCAATTCCTTCCTAGCTCTTTCTGTTGCCGAGGAACTGTGGCACTGTTGGAACTGGAGATTGCAAGCAACACAGCGATCCGGCTGCTCTGGCACGCAGTGCTCTGCAAAGGCGCAGCAAGAAGGGACAAGAAATTCTCTCCTAACTCTTTCTGTTTGGTCGCATTACAGTGCTGCTTCAGATGGCCGTGTTCGGGCAGACGCTTCAACGAGCCGCGCATTCCAGCCTCTCCGAGCCTGTTAGCACAGAGAAGGTGACCCTGTGGATTTCGACTTTCCCGGGGATACAGAGCTCTGTCTTAAGAGGCATGCAGTGCTCTGCCAAAACAAACAAGGTTTCGCTAAGAAATTCCCTCGTAGCTCTTTCCCTTTTGGAGGAAAAGGGAGAGGTTTGTTTCTAAGCTTTGCAAGCGGTCCCGCGCTCTGCCGAAAAGGGAACGAACTGCTAGAGCACAGCGAGAGAAAACAGCGTAAGCAATTCCTTCCTAGCTCTTTCTGTTGCCCAGGAACTGTGGCACTGTTGGAACTGGAGATTGCAAGCAACACAGCGATCCGGCTGCTCTGGCACGCAGTGCTCTGCAAAGGCGCAGCAAGAAGGGACAAGAAATTCTCTCCTAACTCTTTCTGTTTGGTCGCATTAGAGTGCTGCTTCAGATGGCCGTGTTCGGGCAGACGCTTCAACGAGCCGCGCATTCGAGCCTCTCCGAGCCTGTTAGCACAGAGAAGGTGACCCTGTGGATTTCGACTTTCCCGGGGATACAGAGCTCTGTCTTAAGAGGCATGCAGTGCTCTGCCAAAACAAACAAGGTTTCGCTAAGAAATTCCCTCGTAGCTCTTTCCCTTTTGGAGGAAAATGGAGAGGTTTGTTTCTAAGCTTTGCAAGCGGTCCCGCGCTCTGCCGAAAAGGGAACGAACTGCTAGAGCACAGCGAGAGAAAACAGCGTAAGCAATTCCTTCCTAGCTCTTTCTGTTGCCGAGGAACTGTGGCACTGTTGGAACTGGAGATTGCAAGCAACACAGCGATCCGGCTGCTCTGGCACGCAGTGCTCTGCAAAGGCGCAGCAAGAAGGGACAAGAAATTCTCTCCTAACTCTTTCTGTTTGGTCGCATTACAGTGCTGCTTCAGATGGCCGTGTTCGGGCAGACGCTTCAACGAGCCGCGCATTCGAGCCTCTCCGAGCCTGTTAGCACAGAGAAGGTGTCCCTGTGGATTTCGACTTTCCCGGGGATACAGAGCTCTGTCTTAAGAGGCATGCAGTGCTCTGCCAAAACAAACAAGGTTTCGCTAAGAAATTCCCTCGTAGCTCTTTCCCTTTTGGAGGAAAAGGGAGAGGTTTGTTTCTAAGCTTTGCAAGCGGTCCCGCGCTCTGCCGAAAAGGGAACGAACTGCGAGAGCACAGCGAGAGAAAACAGCGTAAGCAATTCCTTCCTAGCTCTTTCTGTTGCCGAGGAACTGTGGCACTGTTGGAACTGGAGATTGCAAGCAACACAGCGATCCGGCTGCTCTGGCACGCAGTGCTCTGCAAAGGCGCAGCAAGAAGGGACAAGAAATTCTCTCCTAACTCTTTCTGTTTGGTCGCATTACAGCGCTGCTTCAGATGGCCGTGTTCGGGCAGACGCTTCAACGAGCCGCGCATTCCAGCCTCTCCGAGCCTGTTAGCACAGAGAAGGTGACCCTGTGGATTTCGACTTTCCCGGGGATACAGAGCTCTGTCTTAAGAGGCATGCAGTGCTCTGCCAAAACAAACAAGGTTTCGCTAAGAAATTCCCTCGTAGCTCTTTCCCTTTTGGAGGAAAAGGGAGAGGTTTGTTTCTAAGCTTTGCAAGCGGTCCCGCGCTCTGCCGAAAAGGGAACGAACTGCGAGAGCACAGCGAGAGAAAACAGCGTAAGCAATTCCTTCCTAGCTCTTTCTGTTGCCCAGGAACTGTGGCACTGTTGGAACTGGAGATTGCAAGCAACACAGCGATCCGGCTGCTCTGGCACGCAGTGCTCTGCAAAGGCGCAGCAAGAAGGGACAAGAAATTCTCTCCTAACTCTTTCTGTTTGGTCGCATTACAGTGCTGCTTCAGATGGCCGTGTTCGGGCAGACGCTTCAACGAGCCGCGCATTCGAGCCTCTCCGAGCCTGTTAGCACAGAGAAGGTGACCCTGTGGATTTCGACTTTCCCGGGGATAGAGAGCTCTGTCTTAAGAGGCATGCAGTGCTCTGCCAAAACAAACAAGGTTTCGCTAAGAAATTCCCTCGTAGCTCTTTCCCTTTTGGAGGAAAAGGGAGAGGTTTGTTTCTAAGCTTTGCAAGCGGTCCCGCGCTCTGCCGAAAAGGGAACGAACTGCTAGAGCACAGCGAGAGAAAACAGCGCAAGCAATTCCTTCCTAGCTCTTTCTGTTGCCGAGGAACTGTGGCACTGTTGGAACTGGAGATTGCAAGCAACACAGCGGTCCGGCTGCTCTGGCACGCAGTGCTCTGCAAAGGCGCAGCAAGAAGGGACAAGAAATTCTCTCCTAACTCTTTCTGTTTGGTCGCATTACAGTGCTGCTTCAGATGGCCGTGTTCGGGCAGACGCTTCAACGAGCCGCGCATTCGAGCCTCTCCGAGCCTGTTAGCACAGAGAAGGTGACCCTGTGGATTTCGACTTTCCCGGGGATACAGAGCTCTGTCTTAAGAGGCATGCAGTGCTCTGCCAAAACAAACAAGGTTTCGCTAAGAAATTCCCTCGTAGCTCTTTCCCTTTTGGAGGAAAAGGGAGAGGTTTGTTTCTAAGCTTTGCAAGCGGTCCCGCGCTCTGCCGAAAAGGGAACGATCTGCGAGAGCACAGCGAGAGAAAACAGCGTAAGCAATTCCTTCCTAGCTCTTTCTGTTGCCGAGGAACTGTGGCACTGTTGGAACTGGAGATTGCAAGCAACACAGCGATCCGGCTGCTCTGGCACGCAGTGCTCTGCAAAGGCGCAGCAAGAAGGGACAAGAAATTCTCTCCTAACTCTTTCTGTTTGGTCGCATTAGAGTGCTGCTTCAGATGGCCGTGTTCGGGCAGACGCTTCAACGAGCCGCGCATTCGAGCCTCTCCGAGCCTGTTAGCACAGAGAAGGTGACCCTGTGGATTTCGACTTTCCCGGGGATACAGAGCTCTGTCTTAAGAGGCATGCAGTGCTCTGCCAAAACAAACAAGGTTTCGCTAAGAAATTCCCTCGTAGCTCTTTCCCTTTTGGAGGAAAAGGGAGAGGTTTGTTTCTAAGCTTTGCAAGCGGTCCCGCGCTCTGTCGAAAAGGGAACGAACTGCTAGAGCACAGCGAGAGAAAACAGCGTAAGCAATTCCTTCCTAGCTCTTTCTGTTGCCGAGGAACTGTGGCACTGTTGGAACTGGAGATTGCAAGCAACACAGCGATCCGGCTGCTCTGGCACGCAGTGCTCTGCAAAGGCGCAGCAAGAAGGGACAAGAAATTCTCTCCTAACTCTTTCTGTTTGGTCGCATTACAGTGCTGCTTCAGATGGCCGTGTTCGGGCAGACGCTTCAACGAGCCGCGCATTCCAGCCTCTCCGAGCCTGTTAGCACAGAGAAGGTGACCCTGTGGATTTCGACTTTCCCGGGGATACAGAGCTCTGTCTTAAGAGGCATGCAGTGCTCTGCCAAAACAAACAAGGTTTCGCTAAGAAATTCCCTCGTAGCTCTTTCCCTTTTGGAGGAAAAGGGAGAGCTTTGTTTCTAAGCTTTGCAAGCGGTCCCGCGCTCTGCCGAAAAGGGAACGAACTGCTAGAGCACAGCGAGAGAAAACAGCGCAAGCAATTCCTTCCTAGCTCTTTCTGTTGCCGAGGAACTGTGGCACTGTTGGAACTGGAGATTGCAAGCAACACAGCGATCCGGCTGCTCTGGCACGCAGTGCTCTGCAAAGGCGCAGCAAGAAGGGACAAGAAATTCTCTCCTAACTCTTTCTGTTTGGTCGCATTACAGTGCTGCTTCAGATGGCCGTGTTCGGGCAGACGCTTCAACGAGCCGCGCATTCCAGCCTCTCCGAGCCTGTTAGCACAGAGAAGGTGACCCTGTGGATTTCGACTTTCCCGGGGATACAGAGCTCTGTCTTAAGAGGCATGCAGTGCTCTGCCAAAACAAACAAGGTTTCGCTAAGAAATTCCCTCGTAGCTCTTTCCCTTTTGGAGGAAAAGGGAGTGGTTTGTTTCTAAGCTTTGCAAGCGGTCCCGCGCTCTGCCGAAAAGGGAACGAACTGCTAGAGCACAGCGAGAGAAAACAGCGCAAGCAATTCCTTCCTAGCTCTTTCTGTTGCCGAGGAACTGTGGCACTGTTGGAACTGGAGATTGCAAGCAACACAGCGATCCGGCTGCTCTGGCACGCAGTGCTCTGCAAAGGCGCAGCAAGAAGGGACAAGAAATTCTCTCCTAACTCTTTCTGTTTGGTCGCATTACAGTGCTGCTTCAGATGGCCGTGTTCGGGCAGACGCTTCAACGAGCCGCGCATTCGAGCCTCTCCGAGCCTGTTAGCACAGAGAAGGTGACCCTGTGGATTTCGACTTTCCCGGGGATACAGAGCTCTGTCTTAAGAGGCATGCAGTGCTCTGCCAAAACAAACAAGGTTTCGCTAAGAAATTCCCTCGTAGCTCTTTCCCTTTTGGAGGAAAAGGGAGAGCTTTGTTTCTAAGCTTTGCAAGCGGTCCCGCGCTCTGCCGAAAAGGGAACGAACTGCTAGAGCACAGCGATTGAAAACAGCGCAAGCAATTCCTTCCTAGCTCTTTCTGTTGCCGAGGAACTGTGGCACTGTTGGAACTGGAGATTGCAAGCAACACAGCGGTCCGGCTGCTCTGGCACGCAGTGCTCTGCAAAGGCGCAGCAAGAAGGGACAAGAAATTCTCTCCTAACTCTTTCTGTTTGGTCGCATTACAGTGCTGCTTCAGATGTCCGTGTTCGGGCAGACGCTTCAACGAGCCGCGCATTCCAGCCTCTCCGAGCCTGTTAGCACAGAGAAGGTGACCCTGTGGATTTCGACTTTCCCGGGGATACAGAGCTCTGTCTTAAGAGGCATGCAGTGCTCTGCCAAAACAAACAAGGTTTCGCTAAGAAATTCCCTCGTAGCTCTTTCCCTTTTGGAGGAAAAGGGAGAGCTTTGTTTCTAAGCTTTGCAAGCGGTCCCGCGCTCTGCCGAAAAGGGAACGAACTGCGAGAGCACAGCGAGAGAAAACAGCGTAAGCAATTCCTTCCTAGCTCTTTCTGTTGCCGAGGAACTGTGGCACTGTTGGAAGTGGAGATTGCAAGCAACACAGCGATCCGGCTGCTCTGGCACGCAGTGCTCTGCAAAGGCGCAGCAAGAAGGGACAAGAAATTCTCTCCTAACTCTTTCTGTTTGGTCGCATTACAGTGCTGCTTCAGATGTCCGTGTTCGGGCAGACGCTTCAACGAGCCGCGCATTCCAGCCTCTCCGAGCCTGTTAGCACAGAGAAGGTGACCCTGTGGATTTCGACTTTCCCGGGGATACAGAGCTCTGTCTTAAGAGGCATGCAGTGCTCTGCCAAAACAAACAAGGTTTCGCTAAGAAATTCCCTCGTAGCTCTTTCCCTTTTGGAGGAAAAGGGAGAGGTTTGTTTCTAAGCTTTGCAAGCGGTCCCGCGCTCTGCCGAAAAGGGAACGAACTGCTAGAGCACAGCGAGAGAAAACAGCGCAAGCAATTCCTTCCTAGCTCTTTCTGTTGCCGAGGAACTGTGGCACTGTTGGAACTGGAGATTGCAAGCAACACAGCGGTCCGGCTGCTCTGGCACGCAGTGCTCTGCAAAGGCGCAGCAAGAAGGGACAAGAAATTCTCTCCTAACTCTTTCTGTTTGGTCGCATTAGAGTGCTGCTTCAGATGGCCGTGTTCGGGCAGACGCTTCAACGAGCCGCGCATTCCAGCCTCTCCGAGCCTGTTAGCACAGAGAAGGTGACCCTGTGGATTTCGACTTTCCCGGGGATACAGAGCTCTGTCTTAAGAGGCATGCAGTGCTCTGCCAAAACAAACAAGGTTTCGCTAAGAAATTCCCTCGTAGCTCTTTCCCTTTTGGAGGAAAAGGGAGAGCTTTGTTTCTAAGCTTTGCAAGCGGTCCCGCGCTCTGCCGAAAAGGGAACGATCTGCGAGAGCACAGCGAGAGAAAACAGCGTAAGCAATTCCTTCCTAGCTCTTTCTGTTGCCGAGGAACTGTGGCACTGTTGGAACTGGAGATTGCAAGCAACACAGCGATCCGGCTGCTCTGGCACGCAGTGCTCTGCAAAGGCGCAGCAAGAAGGGACAAGAAATTCTCTCCTAACTCTTTCTGTTTGGTCGCATTACAGTGCTGCTTCAGATGGCCGTGTTCGGGCAGACGCTTCAACGAGCCGCGCATTCCAGCCTCTCCGAGCCTGTTAGCACAGAGAAGGTGACCCTGTGGATTTCGACTTTCCCGGGGATACAGAGCTCTGTCTTAAGAGGCATGCAGTGCTCTGCCAAAACAAACAAGGTTTCGCTAAGAAATTCCCTCGTAGCTCTTTCCCTTTTGGAGGAAAAGGGAGAGGTTTGTTTCTAAGCTTTGCAAGCGGTCCCGCGCTCTGCCGAAAAGGGAACGAACTGCGAGAGCACAGCGGGAGAAAACAGCGTAAGCAATTCCTTCCTAGCTCTTTCTGTTGCCGAGGAACTGTGGCACTGTTGGAACTGGAGATTGCAAGCAACACAGCGATCCGGCTGCTCTGGCACGCAGTGCTCTGCAAAGGCGCAGCAAGAAGGGACAAGAAATTCTCTCCTAACTCTTTCTGTTTGGTCGCATTACAGTGCTGCTTCAGATGGCCGTGTTCGGGCAGACGCTTCAACGAGCCGCGCATTCGAGCCTCTCCGAGCCTGCTAGCACAGAGAAGGTGACCCTGTGGATTTCGACTTTCCCGGGGATACAGAGCTCTGTCTTAAGAGGCATGCAGTGCTCTGCCAAAACAAACAAGGTTTCGCTAAGAAATTCCCTCGTAGCTCTTTCCCTTTTGGAGGAAAAGGGAGAGGTTTGTTTCTAAGCTTTGCAAGCGGTCCCGCGCTCTGCCGAAAAGGGAACGAACTGCTAGAGCACAGCGAGAGAAAACAGCGTAAGCAATTCCTTCCTAGCTCTTTCTGTTGCCGAGGAACTGTGGCACTGTTGGAACTGGAGATTGCAAGCAACACAGCGATCCGGCTGCTCTGGCACGCAGTGCTCTGCAAAGGCGCAGCAAGGAGGGACAAGAAATTCTCTCCTAACTCTTTCTGTTTGGTCGCATTAGAGTGCTGCTTCAGATGGCCGTGTTCGGGCAGACGCTTCAACGAGCCGCGCATTCGAGCCTCTCCGAGCCTGTTAGCACAGAGAAGGTGACCCTGTGGATTTCGACTTTCCCGGGGATACAGAGCTCTGTCTTAAGAGGCATGCAGTGCTCTGCCAAAACAAACAAGGTTTCGCTAAGAAATTCCCTCGTAGCTCTTTCCCTTTTGGAGGAAAAGGGAGAGGTTTGTTTCTAAGCTTTGCAAGCGGTCCCGCGCTCTGCCGAAAAGGGAACGAACTGCTAGAGCACAGCGAGAGAAAACAGCGTAAGCAATTCCTTCCTAGCTCTTTCTGTTGCCGAGGAACTGTGGCACTGTTGGAACTGGAGATTGCAAGCAACACAGCGATCCGGCTGCTCTGGCACGCAGTGCTCTGCAAAGGCGCAGCAAGGAGGGACAAGAAATTCTCTCCTAACTCTTTCTGTTTGGTCGCATTACAGTGCTGCTTCAGATGTCCGTGTTCGGGCAGACGCTTCAACGAGCCGCGCATTCCAGCCTCTCCGAGCCTGTTAGCACAGAGAAGGTGACCCTGTGGATTTCGACTTTCCCGGGGATCCAGAGCTCTGTCTTAAGAGGCATGCAGTGCTCTGCCAAAACAAACAAGGTTTCGCTAAGAAATTCCCTCGTAGCTCTTTCCCTTTTGGAGGAAAAGGGAGAGGTTTGTTTCTAAGCTTTGCAAGCGGTCCCGCGCTCTGCCGAAAAGGGAACGAACTGCTAGAGCACAGCGAGAGAAAACAGCGTAAGCAATTCCTTCCTAGCTCTTTCTGTTGCCGAGGAACTGTGGCACTGTTGGAACTGGAGATTGCAAGCAACACAGCGGTCCGGCTGCTCTGGCACGCAGTGCTCTGCAAAGGCGCAGCAAGAAGGGACAAGAAATTCTCTCCTAACTCTTTCTGTTTGGTCGCATTACAGTGCTGCTTCAGATGGCCGTGTTCGGGCAGACGCTTCAACGAGCCGCGCATTCCAGCCTCTCCGAGCCTGTTAGCACAGAGAAGGTGACCCTGTGGATTTCGACTTTCCCGGGGATACAGAGCTCTGTCTTAAGAGGCATGCAGTGCTCTGCCAAAACAAACAAGGTTTCGCTAAGAAATTCCCTCGTAGCTCTTTCCCTTTTGGAGGAAAAGGGAGAGCTTTGTTTCTAAGCTTTGCAAGCGGTCCCGCGCTCTGCCGAAAAGGGAACGAACTGCTAGAGCACAGCGAGAGAAAACAGCGTAAGCAATTCCTTCCTAGCTCTTTCTGTTGCCGAGGAACTGTGGCACTGTTGGAACTGGAGATTGCAAGCAACACAGCGATCCGGCTGCTCTGGCACGCAGTGCTCTGCAAAGGCGCAGCAAGAAGGGACAAGAAATTCTCTCCTAACTCTTTCTGTTTGGTCGCATTACAGTGCTGCTTCAGATGTCCGTGTTCGGGCAGACGCTTCAACGAGCCGCGCATTCGAGCCTCTCCGAGCCTGTTAGCACAGAGAAGGTGACCCTGTGGATTTCGACTTTCCCGGGGATACAGAGCTCTGTCTTAAGAGGCATGCAGTGCTCTGCCAAAACAAACAAGGTTTCGCTAAGAAATTCCTTCGTAGCTCTTTCCCTTTAGGAGGAAAAGGGAGAGCTTTGTTTCTAAGCTTTGCAAGTGGTCCCGCGCTCTGCCGAAAAGGGAACGAACTGCTAGAGCACAGCGAGAGAAAACAGCGTAAGCAATTCCTTCCTAGCTCTTTCTGTTGCCGAGGAACTGTGGCACTGTTGGAACTGGAGATTGCAAGCAACACAGCGATCCGGCTGCTCTGGCACGCAGTGCTCTGCAAAGGCGCAGCAAGAAGGGACAAGAAATTCTCTCCTAACTCCTTCTGTTTGGTCGCATTAGAGTGCTGCTTCAGATGTCCGTGTTCGGGCAGACGCTTCAACGAGCCGCGCATTTGAGCCTCTCCGAGCCTGTTAGCACAGAGAAGGTGACCCTGTGGATTTCGACTTTCCCGGGGATCCAGAGCTCTGTCTTAAGAGGCATGCAGTGCTCTGCCAAAACAAACAAGGTTTCGCTAAGAAATTCCCTCGTAGCTCTTTCCCTTTTGGAGGAAAAGGGAGAGCTTTGTTTCTAAGCTTTGCAAGCGGTCCCGCGCTCTGCCGAAAAGGGAACGAACTGCTAGAGCACAGCGAGAGAAAACAGCGCAAGCAATTCCTTCCTAGCTCTTTCTGTTGCCGAGGAACTGTGGCACTGTTGGAACTGGAGATTGCAAGCAACACAGCGATCCGGCTGCTCTGGCACGCAGTGCTCTGCAAAGGCGCAGCAAGAAGGGACAAGAAATTCTCTCCTAACTCTTTCTGTTTGGTCGCATTACAGTGCTGCTTCAGATGTCCGTGTTCGGGCAGACGCTTCAACGAGCCGCGCATTCCAGCCTCTCCGAGCCTGTTAGCACAGAGAAGGTGACCCTGTGGATTTCGACTTTCCCGGGGATACAGAGCTCTGTCTTAAGAGGCATGCAGTGCTCTGCCAAAACAAACAAGGTTTCGCTAAGAAATTCCCTCGTAGCTCTTTCCCTTTTGGAGGAAAAGGGAGAGCTTTGTTTCTAAGCTTTGCAAGCGGTCCCGCGCTCTGCCGAAAAGGGAACGAACTGCTAGAGCACAGCGAGAGAAAACAGCGTAAGCAATTCCTTCCTAGCTCTTTCTGTTGCCGAGGAACTGTGGCACTGTTGGAACTGGAGATTGCAAGCAACACAGCGGTCCGGCTGCTCTGGCACGCAGTGCTCTGCAAAGGCGCAGCAAGAAGGGACAAGAAATTCTCTCCTAACTCCTTCTGTTTGGTCGCATTACAGTGCTGCTTCAGATGTCCGTGTTCGGGCAGACGCTTCAACGAGCCGCGCATTCGAGCCTCTCCGAGCCTGTTAGCACAGAGAAGGTGACCCTGTGGATTTCGACTTTCCCGGGGATCCAGAGCTCTGTCTTAAGAGGCATGCAGTGCTCTGCCAAAACAAACAAGGTTTCGCTAAGAAATTCCCTCGTAGCTCTTTCCCTTTTGGAGGAAAAGGGAGAGCTTTGTTTCTAAGCTTTGCAAGCGGTCCCGCGCTCTGCCGAAAAGGGAACGAACTGCTAGAGCACAGCGAGAGAAAACAGCGTAAGCAATTCCTTCCTAGCTCTTTCTGTTGCCGAGGAACTGTGGCACTGTTGGAACTGGAGATTGCAAGCAACACAGCGATCCGGCTGCTCTGGCACGCAGTGCTCTGCAAAGGCGCAGCAAGAAGGGACAAGAAATTCTCTCCTAACTCTTTCTGTTTGGTCGCATTAGAGTGCTGCTTCAGATGTCCGTGTTCGGGCAGACGCTTCAACGAGCCGCGCATTCCAGCCTCTCCGAGCCTGTTAGCACAGAGAAGGTGACCCTGTGGATTTCGACTTTCCCGGGGATACAGAGCTCTGTCTTAAGAGGCATGCAGTGCTCTGCCAAAACAAACAAGGTTTCCCTAAGAAATTCCCTCGTAGCTCTTTCCCTTTTGGAGGAAAAGGGAGAGCTTTGTTTCTAAGCTTTGCAAGCGGTCCCGCGCTCTGCCGAAAAGGGAACGAACTGCTAGAGCACAGCGAGAGAAAACAGCGTAAGCAATTCCTTCCTAGCTCTTTCTGTTGCCGAGGAACTGTGGCACTGTTGGAACTGGAGATTGCAAGCAACACAGCGATCCGGCTGCTCTGGCACGCAGTGCTCTGCAAAGGCGCAGCAAGAAGGGACAAGAAATTCTCTCCTAACTCTTTCTGTTTGGTCGCATTAGAGTGCTGCTTCAGATGTCCGTGTTCGGGCAGACGCTTCAACGAGCCGCGCATTCCAGCCTCTCCGAGCCTGTTAGCAGAGAGAAGGTGACCCTGTGGATTTCGACTTTCCCGGGGATCCAGAGCTCTGTCTTAAGAGGCATGCAGTGCTCTGCCAAAACAAACAAGGTTTCGCTAAGAAATTCCCTCGTAGCTCTTTCCCTTTTGGAGGAAAAGGGAGAGCTTTGTTTCTAAGCTTTGCAAGCGGTCCCGCGCTCTGCCGAAAAGGGAACGAACTGCTAGAGCACAGCGAGAGAAAACAGCGTAAGCAATTCCTTCCTAGCTCTTTCTGTTGCCGAGGAACTGTGGCACTGTTGGAACTGGAGATTGCAAGCAACACAGCGATCCGGCTGCTCTGGCACGCAGTGCTCTGCAAAGGCGCAGCAAGAAGGGACAAGAAATTCTCTCCTAACTCTTTCTGTTTGGTCGCATTAGAGTGCTGCTTCAGATGTCCGTGTTCGGGCAGACGCTTCAACGAGCCGCGCATTCGAGCCTCTCCGAGCCTGTTAGCAGAGAGAAGGTGACCCTGTGGATTTCGACTTTCCCGGGGATACAGAGCTCTGTCTTAAGAGGCATGCAGTGCTCTGCCAAAACAAACAAGGTTTCGCTAAGAAATTCCCTCGTAGCTCTTTCCCTTTTGGAGGAAAAGGGAGAGCTTTGTTTCTAAGCTTTGCAAGCGGTCCCGCGCTCTGCCGAAAAGGGAACGAACTGCTAGAGCACAGCGAGAGAAAACAGCGTAAGCAATTCCTTCCTAGCTCTTTCTGTTGCCGAGGAACTGTGGCACTGTTGGAACTGGAGATTGCAAGCAACACAGCGATCCGGCTGCTCTGGCACGCAGTGCTCTGCAAAGGCGCAGCAAGAAGGGACAAGAAATTCTCTCCTACCTCTTTCTGTTTGGTCGCATTAGAGTGCTGCTTCAGATGTCCGTGTTCGGGCAGACGCTTCAACGAGCCGCGCATTCCAGTCTCTCCGAGCCTGTTAGCACAGAGAAGGTGACCCCCTGGATTTCGACTTTCCCGGGGATACAGAGCTCTGTCTTAAGAGGCATGCAGTGCTCTGCCAAAACAAACAAGGTTTCGCTAAGAAATTCCCTCGTAGCTCTTTCCCTTTTGGAGGAAAAGGGAGAGCTTTGTTTCTAAGCTTTGCAAGCGGTCCCGCGCTCTGCCGAAAAGGGAACGAACTGCTAGAGCACAGCGAGAGAAAACAGCGTAAGCAATTCCTTCCTAGCTCTTTCTGTTGCCGAGGAACTGTGGCACTGTTGGAACTGGAGATTGCAAGCAACACAGCGATCCGGCTGCTCTGGCACGCAGTGCTCTGCAAAGGCGCAGCAAGAAGGGACAAGAAATTCTCTCCTAACTCTTTCTGTTTGGTCGCATTAGAGTGCTGCTTCAGATGTCCGTGTTCGGGCAGACGCTTCAACGAGCCGCGCATTCCAGCCTCTCCGAGCCTGTTAGCACAGAGAAGGTGACCCTGTGGATTTCGACTTTCCCGGGGATACAGAGCTCTGTCTTAAGAGGCATGCAGTGCTCTGCCAAAACAAACAAGGTTTCCCTAAGAAATTCCCTCGTAGCTCTTTCCCTTTTGGAGGAAAAGGGAGAGCTTTGTTTCTAAGCTTTGCAAGCGGTCCCGCGCTCTGCCGAAAAGGGAACGAACTGCGAGAGCACAGCGAGAGAAAACAGCGTAAGCAATTCCTTCCTAGCTCTTTCTGTTGCCGAGGAACTGTGGCACTGTTGGAACTGGAGATTGCAAGCAACACAGCGATCCGGCTGCTCTGGCACGCAGTGCTCTGCAAAGGCGCAGCAAGAAGGGACAAGAAATTCTCTCCTAACTCTTTCTGTTTGGTCGCATTAGAGTGCTGCTTCAGATGTCCGTGTTCGGGCAGACGCTTCAACGAGCCGCGCATTCCAGTCTCTCCGAGCCTGTTAGCACAGAGAAGGTGACCCTGTGGATTTCGACTTTCCCGGGGATACAGAGCTCTGTCTTAAGAGGCATGCAGTGCTCTGCCAAAACAAACAAGGTTTCGCTAAGAAATTCCCTCGTAGCTCTTTCCCTTTTGGAGGAAAAGGGAGAGCTTTGTTTCTAAGCTTTGCAAGCGGTCCCGCGCTCTGCCGAAAAGGGAACGAACTGCTAGAGCACAGCGAGAGAAAACAGCGTAAGCAATTCCTTCCTAGCTCTTTCTGTTGCCGAGGAACTGTGGCACTGTTGGAACTGGAGATTGCAAGCAACACAGCGATCCGGCTGCTCTGGCACGCAGTGCTCTGCAAAGGCGCAGCAAGAAGGGACAAGAAATTCTCTCCTAACTCTTTCTGTTTGGTCGCATTACAGTGCTGCTTCAGATGTCCGTGTTCGGGCAGACGCTTCAACGAGCCGCGCATTCCAGCCTCTCCGAGCCTGTTAGCACAGAGAAGGTGACCCTGTGGATTTCGACTTTCCCGGGGATACAGAGCTCTGTCTTAAGAGGCATGCAGTGCTCTGCCAAAACAAACAAGGTTTCCCTAAGAAATTCCCTCGTAGCTCTTTCCCTTTAGGAGGAAAAGGGAGAGCTTTGTTTCTAAGCTTTGCAAGCGGTCCCGCGCTCTGCCGAAAAGGGAACGAACTGCTAGAGCACAGCGAGAGAAAACAGCGTAAGCAATTCCTTCCTAGCTCTTTCTGTTGCCGAGGAACTGTGGCACTGTTGGAACTGGAGATTGCAAGCAACACAGCGATCCGGCTGCTCTGGCACGCAGTGCTCTGCAAAGGCGCAGCAAGAAGGGACAAGAAATTCTCTCCTAACTCTTTCTGTTTGGTCGCATTACAGTGCTGCTTCAGATGGCCGTGTTCGGGCAGACGCTTCAACGAGCCGCGCATTCCAGCCTCTCCGAGCCTGTTAGCACAGAGAAGGTGACCCTGTGGATTTCGACTTTCCCGGGGATACAGAGCTCTGTCTTAAGAGGCATGCAGTGCTCTGCCAAAACAAACAAGGTTTCCCTAAGAAATTCCCTCGTAGCTCTTTCCCTTTAGGAGGAAAAGGGAGAGCTTTGTTTCTAAGCTTTGCAAGCGGTCCCGCGCTCTGCCGAAAAGGGAACGAACTGCGAGAGCACAGCGAGAGAAAACAGCGTAAGCAATTCCTTCCTAGCTCTTTCTGTTGCCGAGGAACTGTGGCACTGTTGGAACTGGAGATTGCAAGCAACACAGCGATCCGGCTGCTCTGGCACGCAGTGCTCTGCAAAGGCGCAGCAAGAAGGGACAAGAAATTCTCTCCTAACTCTTTCTGTTTGGTCGCATTAGAGTGCTGCTTCAGATGGCCGTGTTCGGGCAGACGCTTCAACGAGCCGCGCATTCCAGTCTCTCCGAGCCTGTTAGCACAGAGAAGGTGACCCCCTGGATTTCGACTTTCCCGGGGATACAGAGCTCTGTCTTAAGAGGCATGCAGTGCTCTGCCAAAACAAACAAGGTTTCCCTAAGAAATTCCCTCGTAGCTCTTTCCCTTTTGGAGGAAAAGGGAGAGCTTTGTTTCTAAGCTTTGCAAGCGGTCCCGCGCTCTGCCGAAAAGGGAACGAACTGCGAGAGCACAGCGAGAGAAAACAGCGTAAGCAATTCCTTCCTAGCTCTTTCTGTTGCCGAGGAACTGTGGCACTGTTGGAACTGGAGATTGCAAGCAACACAGCGATCCGGCTGCTCTGGCACGCAGTGCTCTGCAAAGGCGCAGCAAGAAGGGACAAGAAATTCTCTCCTAACTCTTTCTGTTTGGTCGCATTAGAGTGCTGCTTCAGATGTCCGTGTTCGGGCAGACGCTTCAACGAGCCGCGCATTCCAGTCTCTCCGAGCCTGTTAGCACAGAGAAGGTGACCCTGTGGATTTCGACTTTCCCGGGGATACAGAGCTCTGTCTTAAGAGGCATGCAGTGCTCTGCCAAAACAAACAAGGTTTCCCTAAGAAATTCCCTCGTAGCTCTTTCCCTTTAGGAGGAAAAGGGAGAGCTTTGTTTCTAAGCTTTGCAAGCGGTCCCGCGCTCTGCCGAAAAGGGAACGAACTGCTAGAGCACAGCGAGAGAAAACAGCGTAAGCAATTCCTTCCTAGCTCTTTCTGTTGCCGAGGAACTGTGGCACTGTTGGAACTGGAGATTGCAAGCAACACAGCGATCCGGCTGCTCTGGCACGCAGTGCTCTGCAAAGGCGCAGCAAGAAGGGACAAGAAATTCTCTCCTAACTCTTTCTGTTTGGTCGCATTACAGTGCTGCTTCAGATGTCCGTGTTCGGGCAGACGCTTCAACGAGCCGCGCATTCCAGCCTCTCCGAGCCTGTTAGCACAGAGAAGGTGACCCTGTGGATTTCGACTTTCCCGGGGATACAGAGCTCTGTCTTAAGAGGCATGCAGTGCTCTGCCAAAACAAACAAGGTTTCCCTAAGAAATTCCCTCGTAGCTCTTTCCCTTTTGGAGGAAAAGGGAGAGCTTTGTTTCTAAGCTTTGCAAGCGGTCCCGCGCTCTGCCGAAAAGGGAACGAACTGCGAGAGCACAGCGAGAGAAAACAGCGTAAGCAATTCCTTCCTAGCTCTTTCTGTTGCCGAGGAACTGTGGCACTGTTGGAACTGGAGATTGCAAGCAACACAGCGATCCGGCTGCTCTGGCACGCAGTGCTCTGCAAAGGCGCAGCAAGAAGGGACAAGAAATTCTCTCCTAACTCTTTCTGTTTGGTCGCATTACAGTGCTGCTTCAGATGGCCGTGTTCGGGCAGACGCTTCAACGAGCCGCGCATTCCAGCCTCTCCGAGCCTGTTAGCACAGAGAAGGTGACCCTGTGGATTTCGACTTTCCCGGGGATACAGAGCTCTGTCTTAAGAGGCATGTAGTGCTCTGCCAAAACAAACAAGGTTTCGCTAAGAAATTCCCTCGTAGCTCTTTCCCTTTTGGAGGAAAAGGGAGAGCTTTGTTTCTAAGCTTTGCAAGCGGTCCCGCGCTCTGCCGAAAAGGGAACGAACTGCGAGAGCACAGCGAGAGAAAACAGCGTAAGCAATTCCTTCCTAGCTCTTTCTGTTGCCGAGGAACTGTGGCACTGTTGGAACTGGAGATTGCAAGCAACACAGCGATCCGGCTGCTCTGGCAGGCAGTGCTCTGCAAAGGCGCAGCAAGAAGGGACAAGAAATTCTCTCCTAACTCTTTCTGTTTGGTCGCATTAGAGTGCTGCTTCAGATGGCCGTGTTCGGGCAGACGCTTCAACGAGCCGCGCATTCCAGCCTCTCCGAGCCTGTTAGCACAGAGAAGGTGACCCTGTGGATTTCGACTTTCCCGGGGATCCAGAGCTCTGTCTTAAGAGGCATGCAGTGCTCTGCCAAAACAAACAAGGTTTCGCTAAGAAATTCCCTCGTAGCTCTTTCCCTTTTGGAGGAAAAGGGAGAGCTTTGTTTCTAAGCTTTGCAAGCGGTCCCGCGCTCTGCCGAAAAGGGAACGAACTGCGAGAGCACAGCGAGAGAAAACAGCGTAAGCAATTCCTTCCTAGCTCTTTCTGTTGCCGAGGAACTGTGGCACTGTTGGAACTGGAGATTGCAAGCAACACAGCGATCCGGCTGCTCTGGCACGCAGTGCTCTGCAAAGGCGCAGCAAGAAGGGACAAGAAATTCTCTCCTAACTCTTTCTGTTTGGTTGCATTACAGTGCTGCTTCAGATGGCCGTGTTCGGGCAGACGCTTCAACGAGCCGCGCATTCCAGCCTCTCCGAGCCTGTTAGCACAGAGAAGGTGACCCTGTGGATTTCGACTTTCCCGGGGATACAGAGCTCTGTCTTAAGAGGCATGCAGTGCTCTGCCAAAACAAACAAGGTTTCGCTAAGAAATTCCCTCGTAGCTCTTTCCCTTTTGGAGGAAAAGGGAGAGCTTTGTTTCTAAGCTTTGCAAGCGGTCCCGCGCTCTGCCGAAAAGGGAACGAACTGCGAGAGCACAGCGAGAGAAAACAGCGTAAGCAATTCCTTCCTAGCTCTTTCTGTTGCCGAGGAACTGTGGCACTGTTGGAACTGGAGATTGCAAGCAACACAGCGATCCGGCTGCTCTGGCACGCAGTGCTCTGCAAAGGCGCAGCAAGAAGGGACAAGAAATTCTCTCCTAACTCTTTCTGTTTGGTCGCATTACAGTGCTGCTTCAGATGGCCGTGTTCGGGCAGACGCTTCAACGAGCCGCGCATTCCAGCCTCTCCGAGCCTGTTAGCACAGAGAAGGTGACCCTGTGGATTTCGACTTTCCCGGGGATACAGAGCTCTGTCTTAAGAGGCATGCAGTGCTCTGCCAAAACAAACAAGGTTTCGCTAAGAAATTCCCTCGTAGCTCTTTCCCTTTTGGAGGAAAAGGGAGAGCTTTGTTTCTAAGCTTTGCAAGCGGTCCCGCGCTCTGCCGAAAAGGGAACGAACTGCGAGAGCACAGCGAGAGAAAACAGCGTAAGCAATTCCTTCCTAGCTCTTTCTGTTGCCGAGGAACTGTGGCACTGTTGGAACTGGAGATTGCAAGCAACACAGCGATCCGGCTGCTCTGGCACGCAGTGCTCTGCAAAGGCGCAGCAAGAAGGGACAAGAAATTCTCTCCTAACTCTTTCTGTTTGGTCGCATTAGAGTGCTGCTTCAGATGGCCGTGTTCGGGCAGACGCTTCAACGAGCCGCGCATTCGAGCCTCTCCGAGCCTGTTAGCACAGAGAAGGTGACCCTGTGGATTTCGACTTTCCCGGGGATCCAGAGCTCTGTCTTAAGAGGCATGCAGTGCTCTGCCAAAACAAACAAGGTTTCGCTAAGAAATTCCCTCGTAGCTCTTTCCCTTTTGGAAGAAAAGGGAGAGGTTTGTTTCTAAGCTTTGCAAGCGGTCCCGCGCTCTGCCGAAAAGGGAACGAACTGCGAGAGCACAGCGAGAGAAAACAGCGTAAGCAATTCCTTCCTAGCTCTTTCTGTTGCCGAGGAACTGTGGCACTGTTGGAACTGGAGATTGCAAGCAACACAGCGATCCGGCTGCTCTGGCACGCAGTGCTCTGCAAAGGCGCAGCAAGAAGGGACAAGAAATTCTCTCCTAACTCTTTCTGTTTGGTCGCATTAGAGTGCTGCTTCAGATGGCCGTGTTCGGGCAGACGCTTCAACGAGCCGCGCATTCCAGCCTCTCCGAGCCTGTTAGCACAGAGAAGGTGACCCTGTGGATTTCGACTTTCCCGGGGATACAGAGCTCTGTCTTAAGAGGCATGCAGTGCTCTGCCAAAACAAACAAGGTTTCGCTAAGAAATTCCCTCGTAGCTCTTTCCCTTTTGGAGGAAAAGGGAGAGCTTTGTTTCTAAGCTTTGCAAGCGGTCCCGCGCTCTGCCGAAAAGGGAACGAACTGCGAGAGCACAGCGAGAGAAAACAGCGTAAGCAATTCCTTCCTAGCTCTTTCTGTTGCCGAGGAACTGTGGCACTGTTGGAACTGGAGATTGCAAGCAACACAGCGATCCGGCTGCTCTGGCACGCAGTGCTCTGCAAAGGCGCAGCAAGAAGGGACAAGAAATTCTCTCCTAACTCTTTCTGTTTGGTCGCATTACAGTGCTGCTTCAGATGGCCGTGTTCGGGCAGACGCTTCAACGAGCCGCGCATTCCAGTCTCTCCGAGCCTGTTAGCACAGAGAAGGTGACCCTGTGGATTTCGACTTTCCCGGGGATACAGAGCTCTGTCTTAAGAGGCATGCAGTGCTCTGCCAAAACAAACAAGGTTTCCCTAAGAAATTCCCTCGTAGCTCTTTCCCTTTTGGAGGAAAAGGGAGAGCTTTGTTTCTAAGCTTTGCAAGCGGTCCCGCGCTCTGCCGAAAAGGGAACGAACTGCTAGAGCACAGCGAGAGAAAACAGCGTAAGCAATTCCTTCCTAGCTCTTTCTGTTGCCGAGGAACTGTGGCACTGTTGGAACTGGAGATTGCAAGCAACACAGCGATCCGGCTGCTCTGGCACGCAGTGCTCTGCAAAGGCGCAGCAAGAAGGGACAAGAAATTCTCTCCTAACTCTTTCTGTTTGGTCGCATTAGAGTGCTGCTTCAGATGTCCGTGTTCGGGCAGACGCTTCAACGAGCCGCGCATTCCAGCCTCTCCGAGCCTGTTAGCAGAGAGAAGGTGACCCTGTGGATTTCGACTTTCCCGGGGATACAGAGCTCTGTCTTAAGAGGCATGTAGTGCTCTGCCAAAACAAACAAGGTTTCGCTAAGAAATTCCCTCGTAGCTCTTTCCCTTTTGGAGGAAAAGGGAGAGCTTTGTTTCTAAGCTTTGCAAGCGGTCCCGCGCTCTGCCGAAAAGGGAACGAACTGCGAGAGCACAGCGAGAGAAAACAGCGTAAGCAATTCCTTCCTAGCTCTTTCTGTTGCCGAGGAACTGTGGCACTGTTGGAACTGGAGATTGCAAGCAACACAGCGATCCGGCTGCTCTGGCAGGCAGTGCTCTGCAAAGGCGCAGCAAGAAGGGACAAGAAATTCTCTCCTAACTCTTTCTGTTTGGTCGCATTAGAGTGCTGCTTCAGATGGCCGTGTTCGGGCAGACGCTTCAACGAGCCGCGCATTCCAGCCTCTCCGAGCCTGTTAGCACAGAGAAGGTGACCCTGTGGATTTCGACTTTCCCGGGGATCCAGAGCTCTGTCTTAAGAGGCATGCAGTGCTCTGCCAAAACAAACAAGGTTTCCCTAAGAAATTCCCTCGTAGCTCTTTCCCTTTTGGAGGAAAAGGGAGAGCTTTGTTTCTAAGCTTTGCAAGCGGTCCCGCGCTCTGCCGAAAAGGGAACGAACTGCGAGAGCACAGCGAGAGAAAACAGCGTAAGCAATTCCTTCCTAGCTCTTTCTGTTGCCGAGGAACTGTGGCACTGTTGGAAGTGGCGATTGCAAGCAACACAGCGATCCGGCTGCTCTGGCACGCAGTGCTCTGCAAAGGCGCAGCAAGAAGGGACAAGAAATTCTCTCCTAACTCTTTCTGTTTGGTCGCATTAGAGTGCTGCTTCAGATGGCCGTGTTCGGGCAGACGCTTCAACGAGCCGCGCATTCCAGCCTCTCCGAGCCTGTTAGCACAGAGAAGGTGACCCTGTGGATTTCGACTTTCCCGGGGATACAGAGCTCTGTCTTAAGAGGCATGCAGTGCTCTGCCAAAACAAACAAGGTTTCGCTAAGAAATTCCCTCGTAGCTCTTTCCCTTTTGGAGGAAAAGGGAGAGCTTTGTTTCTAAGCTTTGCAAGCGGTCCCGCGCTCTGCCGAAAAGGGAACGAACTGCGAGAGCACAGCGAGAGAAAACAGCGTAAGCAATTCCTTCCTAGCTCTTTCTGTTGCCGAGGAACTGTGGCACTGTTGGAACTGGAGATTGCAAGCAACACAGCGATCCGGCTGCTCTGGCACGCAGTGCTCTGCAAAGGCGCAGCAAGAAGGGACAAGAAATTCTCTCCTAACTCTTTCTGTTTGGTCGCATTACAGTGCTGCTTCAGATGTCCGTGTTCGGGCAGACGCTTCAACGAGCCGCGCATTCCAGCCTCTCCGAGCCTGTTAGCAGAGAGAAGGTGACCCTGTGGATTTCGACTTTCCCGGGGATACAGAGCTCTGTCTTAAGAGGCATGTAGTGCTCTGCCAAAACAAACAAGGTTTCGCTAAGAAATTCCCTCGTAGCTCTTTCCCTTTTGGAGGAAAAGGGAGAGCTTTGTTTCTAAGCTTTGCAAGCGGTCCCGCGCTCTGCCGAAAAGGGAACGAACTGCGAGAGCACAGCGAGAGAAAACAGCGTAAGCAATTCCTTCCTAGCTCTTTCTGTTGCCGAGGAACTGTGGCACTGTTGGAACTGGAGATTGCAAGCAACACAGCGATCCGGCTGCTCTGGCAGGCAGTGCTCTGCAAAGGCGCAGCAAGAAGGGACAAGAAATTCTCTCCTAACCCTTTCTGTTTGGTCGCATTAGAGTGCTGCTTCAGATGGCCGTGTTCGGGCAGACGCTTCAACGAGCCGCGCATTCCAGCCTCTCCGAGCCTGTTAGCACAGAGAAGGTGACCCTGTGGATTTCGACTTTCCCGGGGATACAGAGCTCTGTCTTAAGAGGCATGCAGTGCTCTGCCAAAACAAACAAGGTTTCGCTAAGAAATTCCCTCGTAGCTCTTTCCCTTTTGGAGGAAAAGGGAGAGGTTTGTTTCTAAGCTTTGCAAGCGGTCCCGCGCTCTGCCGAAAAGGGAACGAACTGCGAGAGCACAGCGAGAGAAAACAGCGTAAGCAATTCCTTCCTAGCTCTTTCTGTTGCCGAGGAACTGTGGCACTGTTGGAAGTGGCGATTGCAAGCAACACAGCGATCCGGCTGCTCTGGCACGCAGTGCTCTGCAAAGGCGCAGCAAGAAGGGACAAGAAATTCTCTCCTAACTCTTTCTGTTTGGTCGCATTACAGTGCTGCTTCAGATGGCCGTGTTCGGGCAGACGCTTCAACGAGCCGCGCATTCCAGCCTCTCCGAGCCTGTTAGCACAGAGAAGGTGACCCTGTGGATTTCGACTTTCCCGGGGATACAGAGCTCTGTCTTAAGAGGCATGCAGTGCTCTGCCAAAACAAACAAGGTTTCGCTAAGAAATTCCCTCGTAGCTCTTTCCCTTTTGGAGGAAAAGGGAGAGCTTTGTTTCTAAGCTTTGCAAGCGGTTCCGCGCTCTGCCGAAAAGGGAACGAACTGCGAGAGCACAGCGAGAGAAAACAGCGTAAGCAATTCCTTCCTAGCTCTTTCTGTTGCCGAGGAACTGTGGCACTGTTGGAACTGGAGATTGCAAGCAACACAGCGATCCGGCTGCTCTGGCACGCAGTGCTCTGCAAAGGCGCAGCAAGAAGGGACAAGAAATTCTCTCCTAACTCTTTCTGTTTGGTCGCATTAGAGTGCTGCTTCAGATGTCCGTGTTCGGGCAGACGCTTCAACGAGCCGCGCATTCCAGCCTCTCCGAGCCTGTTAGCACAGAGAAGGTGACCCTGTGGATTTCGACTTTCCCGGGGATCCAGAGCTCTGTCTTAAGAGGCATGCAGTGCTCTGCCAAAACAAACAAGGTTTCGCTAAGAAATTCCCTCGTAGCTCTTTCCCTTTTGGAGGAAAAGGGAGAGCTTTGTTTCTAAGCTTTGCAAGCGGTCCCGCGCTCTGCCGAAAAGGGAACGAACTGCGAGAGCACAGCGAGAGAAAACAGCGTAAGCAATTCCTTCCTAGCTCTTTCTGTTGCCGAGGAACTGTGGCACTGTTGGAACTGGAGATTGCAAGCAACACAGCGATCCGGCTGCTCTGGCACGCAGTGCTCTGCAAAGGCGCAGCAAGAAGGGACAAGAAATTCTCTCCTAACTCTTTCTGTTTGGTCGCATTACAGTGCTGCTTCAGATGGCCGTGTTCGGGCAGACGCTTCAACGAGCCGCGCATTCGAGCCTCTCCGAGCCTGTTAGCACAGAGAAGGTGACCCTGTGGATTTCGACTTTCCCGGGGATACAGAGCTCTGTCTTAAGAGGCATGCAGTGCTCTGCCAAAACAAACAAGGTTTCGCTAAGAAATTCCCTCGTAGCTCTTTCCCTTTTGGAGGAAAAGGGAGAGCTTTGTTTCTAAGCTTTGCAAGCGGTCCCGCGCTCTGCCGAAAAGGGAACGAACTGCGAGAGCACAGCGAGAGAAAACAGCGTAAGCAATTCCTTCCTAGCTCTTTCTGTTGCCGAGGAACTGTGGCACTGTTGGAACTGGAGATTGCAAGCAACACAGCGATCCGGCTGCTCTGGCAGGCAGTGCTCTGCAAAGGCGCAGCAAGAAGGGACAAGAAATTCTCTCCTAACTCTTTCTGTTTGGTCGCATTACAGTGCTGCTTCAGATGGCCGTGTTCGGGCAGACGCTTCAACGAGCCGCGCATTCCAGCCTCTCCGAGCCTGTTAGCACAGAGAAGGTGACCCTGTGGATTTCGACTTTCCCGGGGATACAGAGCTCTGTCTTAAGAGGCATGCAGTGCTCTGCCAAAACAAACAAGGTTTCGCTAAGAAATTCCCTCGTAGCTCTTTCCCTTTTGGAGGAAAAGGGAGAGCTTTGTTTCTAAGCTTTGCAAGCGGTCCCGCGCTCTGCCGAAAAGGGAACGAACTGCGAGAGCACAGCGAGAGAAAACAGCGTAAGCAATTCCTTCCTAGCTCTTTCTGTTGCCGAGGAACTGTGGCACTGTTGGAACTGGAGATTGCAAGCAACACAGCGATCCGGCTGCTCTGGCACGCAGTGCTCTGCAAAGGCGCAGCAAGAAGGGACAAGAAATTCTCTCCTAACTCTTTCTGTTTGGTCGCATTAGAGTGCTGCTTCAGATGGCCGTGTTCGGGCAGACGCTTCAACGAGCCGCGCATTCCAGCCTCTCCGAGCCTGTTAGCACAGAGAAGGTGACCCTGTGGATTTCGACTTTCCCGGGGATACAGAGCTCTGTCTTAAGAGGCATGCAGTGCTCTGCCAAAACAAACAAGGTTTCGCTAAGAAATTCCCTCGTAGCTCTTTCCCTTTTGGAGGAAAAGGGAGAGCTTTGTTTCTAAGCTTTGCAAGCGGTCCCGCGCTCTGCCGAAAAGGGAACGAACTGCGAGAGCACAGCGAGAGAAAACAGCGTAAGCAATTCCTTCCTAGCTCTTTCTGTTGCCGAGGAACTGTGGCACTGTTGGAACTGGAGATTGCAAGCAACACAGCGATCCGGCTGCTCTGGCACGCAGTGCTCTGCAAAGGCGCAGCAAGAAGGGACAAGAAATTCTCTCCTAACTCTTTCTGTTTGGTCGCATTACAGTGCTGCTTCAGATGTCCGTGTTCGGGCAGACGCTTCAACGAGCCGCGCATTCCAGTCTCTCCGAGCCTGTTAGCACAGAGAAGGTGACCCTGTGGATTTCGACTTTCCCGGGGATACAGAGCTCTGTCTTAAGAGGCATGCAGTGCTCTGCCAAAACAAACAAGGTTTCCCTAAGAAATTCCCTCGTAGCTCTTTCCCTTTTGGAGGAAAAGGGAGAGCTTTGTTTCTAAGCTTTGCAAGCGGTCCCGCGCTCTGCCGAAAAGGGAACGAACTGCTAGAGCACAGCGAGAGAAAACAGCGTAAGCAATTCCTTCCTAGCTCTTTCTGTTGCCGAGGAACTGTGGCACTGTTGGAACTGGAGATTGCAAGCAACACAGCGATCCGGCTGCTCTGGCACGCAGTGCTCTGCAAAGGCGCAGCAAGAAGGGACAAGAAATTCTCTCCTAACTCTTTCTGTTTGGTCGCATTAGAGTGCTGCTTCAGATGTCCGTGTTCGGGCAGACGCTTCAACGAGCCGCGCATTCCAGCCTCTCCGAGCCTGTTAGCAGAGAGAAGGTGACCCTGTGGATTTCGACTTTCCCGGGGATACAGAGCTCTGTCTTAAGAGGCATGTAGTGCTCTGCCAAAACAAACAAGGTTTCGCTAAGAAATTCCCTCGTAGCTCTTTCCCTTTTGGAGGAAAAGGGAGAGCTTTGTTTCTAAGCTTTGCAAGCGGTCCCGCGCTCTGCCGAAAAGGGAACGAACTGCGAGAGCACAGCGAGAGAAAACAGCGTAAGCAATTCCTTCCTAGCTCTTTCTGTTGCCGAGGAACTGTGGCACTGTTGGAACTGGAGATTGCAAGCAACACAGCGATCCGGCTGCTCTGGCAGGCAGTGCTCTGCAAAGGCGCAGCAAGAAGGGACAAGAAATTCTCTCCTAACCCTTTCTGTTTGGTCGCATTAGAGTGCTGCTTCAGATGGCCGTGTTCGGGCAGACGCTTCAACGAGCCGCGCATTCCAGCCTCTCCGAGCCTGTTAGCACAGAGAAGGTGACCCTGTGGATTTCGACTTTCCCGGGGATACAGAGCTCTGTCTTAAGAGGCATGCAGTGCTCTGCCAAAACAAACAAGGTTTCGCTAAGAAATTCCCTCGTAGCTCTTTCCCTTTTGGAGGAAAAGGGAGAGGTTTGTTTCTAAGCTTTGCAAGCGGTCCCGCGCTCTGCCGAAAAGGGAACGAACTGCGAGAGCACAGCGAGAGAAAACAGCGTAAGCAATTCCTTCCTAGCTCTTTCTGTTGCCGAGGAACTGTGGCACTGTTGGAAGTGGCGATTGCAAGCAACACAGCGATCCGGCTGCTCTGGCACGCAGTGCTCTGCAAAGGCGCAGCAAGAAGGGACAAGAAATTCTCTCCTAACTCTTTCTGTTTGGTCGCATTACAGTGCTGCTTCAGATGGCCGTGTTCGGGCAGACGCTTCAACGAGCCGCGCATTCCAGCCTCTCCGAGCCTGTTAGCACAGAGAAGGTGACCCTGTGGATTTCGACTTTCCCGGGGATACAGAGCTCTGTCTTAAGAGGCATGCAGTGCTCTGCCAAAACAAACAAGGTTTCGCTAAGAAATTCCCTCGTAGCTCTTTCCCTTTTGGAGGAAAAGGGAGAGCTTTGTTTCTAAGCTTTGCAAGCGGTTCCGCGCTCTGCCGAAAAGGGAACGAACTGCGAGAGCACAGCGAGAGAAAACAGCGTAAGCAATTCCTTCCTAGCTCTTTCTGTTGCCGAGGAACTGTGGCACTGTTGGAACTGGAGATTGCAAGCAACACAGCGATCCGGCTGCTCTGGCACGCAGTGCTCTGCAAAGGCGCAGCAAGAAGGGACAAGAAATTCTCTCCTAACTCTTTCTGTTTGGTCGCATTAGAGTGCTGCTTCAGATGTCCGTGTTCGGGCAGACGCTTCAACGAGCCGCGCATTCGAGCCTCTCCGAGCCTGTTAGCACAGAGAAGGTGACCCTGTGGATTTCGACTTTCCCGGGGATCCAGAGCTCTGTCTTAAGAGGCATGCAGTGCTCTGCCAAAACAAACAAGGTTTCGCTAAGAAATTCCCTCGTAGCTCTTTCCCTTTTGGAGGAAAAGGGAGAGCTTTGTTTCTAAGCTTTGCAAGCGGTCCCGCGCTCTGCCGAAAAGGGAACGAACTGCGAGAGCACAGCGAGAGAAAACAGCGTAAGCAATTCCTTCCTAGCTCTTTCTGTTGCCGAGGAACTGTGGCACTGTTGGAACTGGAGATTGCAAGCAACACAGCGATCCGGCTGCTCTGGCACGCAGTGCTCTGCAAAGGCGCAGCAAGAAGGGACAAGAAATTCTCTCCTAACTCTTTCTGTTTGGTCGCATTACAGTGCTGCTTCAGATGGCCGTGTTCGGGCAGACGCTTCAACGAGCCGCGCATTCGAGCCTCTCCGAGCCTGTTAGCACAGAGAAGGTGACCCTGTGGATTTCGACTTTCCCGGGGATACAGAGCTCTGTCTTAAGAGGCATGCAGTGCTCTGCCAAAACAAACAAGGTTTCGCTAAGAAATTCCCTCGTAGCTCTTTCCCTTTTGGAGGAAAAGGGAGAGCTTTGTTTCTAAGCTTTGCAAGCGGTCCCGCGCTCTGCCGAAAAGGGAACGAACTGCGAGAGCACAGCGAGAGAAAACAGCGTAAGCAATTCCTTCCTAGCTCTTTCTGTTGCCGAGGAACTGTGGCACTGTTGGAACTGGAGATTGCAAGCAACACAGCGATCCGGCTGCTCTGGCAGGCAGTGCTCTGCAAAGGCGCAGCAAGAAGGGACAAGAAATTCTCTCCTAACTCTTTCTGTTTGGTCGCATTACAGTGCTGCTTCAGATGGCCGTGTTCGGGCAGACGCTTCAACGAGCCGCGCATTCCAGCCTCTCCGAGCCTGTTAGCACAGAGAAGGTGACCCTGTGGATTTCGACTTTCCCGGGGATACAGAGCTCTGTCTTAAGAGGCATGCAGTGCTCTGCCAAAACAAACAAGGTTTCGCTAAGAAATTCCCTCGTAGCTCTTTCCCTTTTGGAGGAAAAGGGAGAGCTTTGTTTCTAAGCTTTGCAAGCGGTCCCGCGCTCTGCCGAAAAGGGAACGAACTGCGAGAGCACAGCGAGAGAAAACAGCGTAAGCAATTCCTTCCTAGCTCTTTCTGTTGCCGAGGAACTGTGGCACTGTTGGAACTGGAGATTGCAAGCAACACAGCGATCCGGCTGCTCTGGCACGCAGTGCTCTGCAAAGGCGCAGCAAGAAGGGACAAGAAATTCTCTCCTAACTCTTTCTGTTTGGTCGCATTACAGTGCTGTTTCAGATGGCCGTGTTCGGGCAGACGCTTCAACGAGCCGCGCATTCCAGCCTCTCCGAGCCTGTTAGCACAGAGAAGGTGACCCTGTGGATTTCGACTTTCCCGGGGATACAGAGCTCTGTCTTAAGAGGCATGCAGTGCTCTGCCAAAACAAACAAGGTTTCGCTAAGAAATTCCCTCGTAGCTCTTTCCCTTTTGGAGGAAAAGGGAGAGCTTTGTTTCTAAGCTTTGCAAGCGGTCCCGCGCTCTGCCGAAAAGGGAACGAACTGCGAGAGCACAGCGAGAGAAAACAGCGTAAGCAATTCCTTCCTAGCTCTTTCTGTTGCCGAGGAACTGTGGCACTGTTGGAACTGGAGATTGCAAGCAACACAGCGATCCGGCTGCTCTGGCACGCAGTGCTCTGCAAAGGCGCAGCAAGAAGGGACAAGAAATTCTCTCCTAACTCTTTCTGTTTGGTCGCATTACAGTGCTGTTTCAGATGGCCGTGTTCGGGCAGACGCTTCAACGAGCCGCGCATTCCAGCCTCTCCGAGCCTGTTAGCACAGAGAAGGTGACCCTGTGGATTTCGACTTTCCCGGGGATACAGAGCTCTGTCTTAAGAGGCATGCAGTGCTCTGCCAAAACAAACAAGGTTTCGCTAAGAAATTCCCTCGTAGCTCTTTCCCTTTTGGAGGAAAAGGGAGAGCTTTGTTTCTAAGCTTTGCAAGCGGTCCCGCGCTCTGCCGAAAAGGGAACGAACTGCGAGAGCACAGCGAGAGAAAACAGCGTAAGCAATTCCTTCCTAGCTCTTTCTGTTGCCGAGGAACTGTGGCACTGTTGGAACTGGAGATTGCAAGCAACACAGCGATCCGGCTGCTCTGGCACGCAGTGCTCTGCAAAGGCGCAGCAAGAAGGGACAAGAAATTCTCTCCTAACTCTTTCTGTTTGGTCGCATTACAGTGCTGCTTCAGATGGCCGTGTTCGGGCAGACGCTTCAACGAGCCGCGCATTCCAGCCTCTCCGAGCCTGTTAGCACAGAGAAGGTGACCCTGTGGATTTCGACTTTCCCGGGGATACAGAGCTCTGTCTTAAGAGGCATGCAGTGCTCTGCCAAAACAAACAAGGTTTCGCTAAGAAATTCCCTCGTAGCTCTTTCCCTTTAGGAGGAAAAGGGAGAGGTTTGTTTCTAAGCTTTGCAAGCGGTCCCGCGCTCTGCCGAAAAGGGAACGAACTGCTAGAGCACAGCGAGAGAAAACAGCGTAAGCAATTCCTTCCTAGCTCTTTCTGTTGCCGAGGACCTGTGGCACTGTTGGAACTGGAGATTGCAAGCAACACAGCCATCCGGCTGCTCTGGCACGCAGTGCTCTGCAAAGGCGCAGCAAGAAGGGACAAGAAATTCTCTCCTAACTCTTTCTGTTTGGTCGCATTACAGCGCTGCTTCAGATGTCCGTGTTCGGGCAGACGCTTCAACGAGCCGCGCATTCCAGCCTCTCCGAGCCTGTTAGCACAGAGAAGGTGACCCTGTGGATTTCGACTTTCCCGGGGATACAGAGCTCTGTCTTAAGAGGCATGCAGTGCTCTGCCAAAACAAACAAGGTTTCGCTAAGAAATTCCCTCGTAGCTCTTTCCCTTTTGGAGGAAAAGGGAGAGCTTTGTTTCTAAGCTTTGCAAGCGGTCCCGCGCTCTGCCGAAAAGGGAACGAACTGCGAGAGCACAGCGAGAGAAAACAGCGTAAGCAATTCCTTCCTAGCTCTTTCTGTTGCCGAGGAACTGTGGCACTGTTGGAACTGGAGATTGCAAGCAACACAGCGATCCGGCTGCTCTGGCACGCAGTGCTCTGCAAAGGCGCAGCAAGAAGGGACAAGAAATTCTCTCCTAACTCTTTCTGTTTGGTCGCATTAGAGTGCTGCTTTAGATGTCCGTGTTCGGGCAGACGCTTCAACGAGCCGCGCATTCCAGCTTCTCCGAGCCTGTTAGCAGAGAGAAGGTGACCCTGTGGATTTCGACTTTCCCGGGGATACAGAGCTCTGTCTTAAGAGGCATGTAGTGCTCTGCCAAAACAAACAAGGTTTCGCTAAGAAATTCCCTCGTAGCTCTTTCCCTTTTGGAGGAAAAGGGAGAGCTTTGTTTCTAAGCTTTGCAAGCGGTCCCGCGCTCTGCCGAAAAGGGAACGAACTGCGAGAGCACAGCGAGAGAAAACAGCGTAAGCAATTCCTTCCTAGCTCTTTCTGTTGCCGAGGAACTGTGGCACTGTTGGAACTGGAGATTGCAAGCAACACAGCGATCCGGCTGCTCTGGCAGGCAGTGCTCTGCAAAGGCGCAGCAAGAA
The DNA here is from genome assembly GCA_027574665.1 of Rhynochetos jubatus. NCBI lineage: Eukaryota > Metazoa > Chordata > Aves > Eurypygiformes > Rhynochetidae > Rhynochetos > Rhynochetos jubatus. Next base: position 127,640 of record CM050672.1, on the reverse strand, counting down.
GGGACAAGAAATTCTCTCCTAACTCTTTCTGTTTGGTCGCATTACAGTGCTGCTTCAGATGGCCGTGTTCGGGCAGACGCTTCAACGAGCCGCGCATTCCAGCCTCTCCGAGCCTGTTAGCACAGAGAAGGTGACCCTGTGGATTTCGACTTTCCCGGGGATCCAGAGCTCTGTCTTAAGAGGCATGCAGTGCTCTGCCAAAACAAACAAGGTTTCGCTAAGAAATTCCCTCGTAGCTCTTTCCCTTTTGGAGGAAAAGGGAGAGGTTTGTTTCTAAGCTTTGCAAGCGGTCCCGCGCTCTGCCGAAAAGGGAACGAACTGCGAGAGCACAGCGAGAGAAAACAGCGTAAGCAATTCCTTCCTAGCTCTTTCTGTTGCCGAGGAACTGTGGCACTGTTGGAACTGGAGATTGCAAGCAACACAGCGATCCGGCTGCTCTGGCACGCAGTGCTCTGCAAAGGCGCAGCAAGAAGGGACAAGAAATTCTCTCCTAACTCTTTCTGTTTGGTTGCATTACAGTGCTGCTTCAGATGGCCGTGTTCGGGCAGACGCTTCAACGAGCCGCGCATTCCAGCCTCTCCGAGCCTGTTAGCACAGAGAAGGTGACCCTGTGGATTTCGACTTTCCCGGGGATACAGAGCTCTGTCTTAAGAGGCATGCAGTGCTCTGCCAAAACAAACAAGGTTTCGCTAAGAAATTCCCTCGTAGCTCTTTCCCTTTTGGAGGAAAAGGGAGAGCTTTGTTTCTAAGCTTTGCAAGCGGTCCCGCGCTCTGCCGAAAAGGGAACGAACTGCGAGAGCACAGCGAGAGAAAACAGCGTAAGCAATTCCTTCCTAGCTCTTTCTGTTGCCGAGGAACTGTGGCACTGTTGGAACTGGAGATTGCAAGCAACACAGCGATCCGGCTGCTCTGGCACGCAGTGCTCTGCAAAGGCGCAGCAAGAAGGGACAAGAAATTCTCTCCTAACTCTTTCTGTTTGGTCGCATTACAGTGCTGCTTCAGATGGCCGTGTTCGGGCAGACGCTTCAACGAGCCGCGCATTCCAGCCTCTCCGAGCCTGTTAGCACAGAGAAGGTGACCCTGTGGATTTCGACTTTCCCGGGGATCCAGAGCTCTGTCTTAAGAGGCATGCAGTGCTCTGCCAAAACAAACAAGGTTTCGCTAAGAAATTCCCTCGTAGCTCTTTCCCTTTTGGAGGAAAAGGGAGAGGTTTGTTTCTAAGCTTTGCAAGCGGTCCCGCGCTCTGCCGAAAAGGGAACGAACTGCGAGAGCACAGCGAGAGAAAACAGCGTAAGCAATTCCTTCCTAGCTCTTTCTGTTGCCGAGGAACTGTGGCACTGTTGGAAGTGGAGATTGCAAGCAACACAGCGATCCGGCTGCTCTGGCACGCAGTGCTCTGCAAAGGCGCAGCAAGAAGGGACAAGAAATTCTCTCCTAACTCTTTCTGTTTGGTCGCATTACAGTGCTGCTTCAGATGGCCGTGTTCGGGCAGACGCTTCAACGAGCCGCGCATTCCAGCCTCTCCGAGCCTGTTAGCACAGAGAAGGTGACCCTGTGGATTTCGACTTTCCCGGGGATACAGAGCTCTGTCTTAAGAGGCATGCAGTGCTCTGCCAAAACAAACAAGGTTTCGCTAAGAAATTCCCTCGTAGCTCTTTCCCTTTTGGAGGAAAAGGGAGAGCTTTGTTTCTAAGCTTTGCAAGCGGTCCCGCGCTCTGCCGAAAAGGGAACGAACTGCGAGAGCACAGCGAGAGAAAACAGCGTAAGCAATTCCTTCCTAGCTCTTTCTGTTGCCGAGGAACTGTGGCACTGTTGGAACTGGAGATTGCAAGCAACACAGCGATCCGGCTGCTCTGGCACGCAGTGCTCTGCAAAGGCGCAGCAAGAAGGGACAAGAAATTCTCTCCTAACTCTTTCTGTTTGGTCGCATTACAGTGCTGCTTCAGATGGCCGTGTTCGGGCAGACGCTTCAACGAGCCGCGCATTCCAGCCTCTCCGAGCCTGTTAGCACAGAGAAGGTGACCCTGTGGATTTCGACTTTCCCGGGGATACAGAGCTCTGTCTTAAGAGGCATGCAGTGCTCTGCCAAAACAAACAAGGTTTCGCTAAGAAATTCCCTCGTAGCTCTTTCCCTTTTGGAGGAAAAGGGAGAGGTTTGTTTCTAAGCTTTGCAAGCGGTCCCGCGCTCTGCCGAAAAGGGAACGAACTGCGAGAGCACAGCGAGAGAAAACAGCGCAAGCAATTCCTTCCTAGCTCTTTCTGTTGCCGAGGAACTGTGGCACTGTTGGAACTGGAGATTGCAAGCAACACAGCAATCCGGCTGCTCTGGCACGCAGTGCTCTGCAAAGGCGCAGCAAGAAGGGACAAGAAATTCTCTCCTAACTCTTTCTGTTTGGTCGCATTACAGTGCTGTTTCAGATGGCCGTGTTCGGGCAGACGCTTCAACGAGCCGCGCATTCCAGCCTCTCCGAGCCTGTTAGCACAGAGAAGGTGACCCTGTGGATTTCGACTTTCCCGGGGATACAGAGCTCTGTCTTAAGAGGCATGCAGTGCTCTGCCAAAACAAACAAGGTTTCGCTAAGAAATTCCCTCGTAGCTCTTTCCCTTTTGGAGGAAAAGGGAGAGCTTTGTTTCTAAGCTTTGCAAGCGGTCCCGCGCTCTGCCGAAAAGGGAACGAACTGCGAGAGCACAGCGAGAGAAAACAGCGTAAGCAATTCCTTCCTAGCTCTTTCTGTTGCCGAGGAACTGTGGCACTGTTGGAACTGGAGATTGCAAGCAACACAGCGATCCGGCTGCTCTGGCACGCAGTGCTCTGCAAAGGCGCAGCAAGAAGGGACAAGAAATTCTCTCCTAACTCTTTCTGTTTGGTCGCATTACAGTGCTGCTTCAGATGGCCGTGTTCGGGCAGACGCTTCAACGAGCCGCGCATTCCAGCCTCTCCGAGCCTGTTAGCACAGAGAAGGTGACCCTGTGGATTTCGACTTTCCCGGGGATACAGAGCTCTGTCTTAAGAGGCATGCAGTGCTCTGCCAAAACAAACAAGGTTTCGCTAAGAAATTCCCTCGTAGCTCTTTCCCTTTTGGAGGAAAAGGGAGAGGTTTGTTTCTAAGCTTTGCAAGCGGTCCCGCGCTCTGCCGAAAAGGGAACGAACTGCTAGAGCACAGCGAGAGAAAACAGCGTAAGCAATTCCTTCCTAGCTCTTTCTGTTGCCGAGGACCTGTGGCACTGTTGGAACTGGAGATTGCAAGCAACACAGCGATCCGGCTGCTCTGGCACGCAGTGCTCTGCAAAGGCGCAGCAAGAAGGGACAAGAAATTCTCTCCTAACTCTTTCTGTTTGGTCGCATTACAGCGCTGCTTCAGATGTCCGTGTTCGGGCAGACGCTTCAACGAGCCGCGCATTCCAGCCTCTCCGAGCCTGTTAGCACAGAGAAGGTGACCCTGTGGATTTCGACTTTCCCGGGGATACAGAGCTCTGTCTTAAGAGGCATGCAGTGCTCTGCCAAAACAAACAAGGTTTCGCTAAGAAATTCCCTCGTAGCTCTTTCCCTTTTGGAGGAAAAGGGAGAGGTTTGTTTCTAAGCTTTGCAAGCGGTCCCGCGCTCTGCCGAAAAGGGAACGAACTGCGAGAGCACAGCGAGAGAAAACAGCGTAAGCAATTCCTTCCTAGCTCTTTCTGTTGCCGAGGAACTGTGGCACTGTTGGAAGTGGAGATTGCAAGCAACACAGCGATCCGGCTGCTCTGGCACGCAGTGCTCTGCAAAGGCGCAGCAAGAAGGGACAAGAAATTCTCTCCTAACTCTTTCTGTTTGGTCGCATTAGAGTGCTGCTTTAGATGTCCGTGTTCGGGCAGACGCTTCAACGAGCCGCGCATTCCAGCCTCTCCGAGCCTGTTAGCACAGAGAAGGTGACCCTGTGGATTTCGACTTTCCCGGGGATCCAGAGCTCTGTCTTAAGAGGCATGCAGTGCTCTGCCAAAACAAACAAGGTTTCGCTAAGAAATTCCCTCGTAGCTCTTTCCCTTTTGGAGGAAAAGGGAGAGGTTTGTTTCTAAGCTTTGCAAGCGGTCCCGCGCTCTGCCGAAAAGGGAACGAACTGCGAGAGCACAGCGAGAGAAAACAGCGTAAGCAATTCCTTCCTAGCTCTTTCTGTTGCCGAGGAACTGTGGCACTGTTGGAACTGGAGATTGCAAGCAACACAGCGATCCGGCTGCTCTGGCACGCAGTGCTCTGCAAAGGCGCAGCAAGAAGGGACAAGAAATTCTCTCCTAACTCTTTCTGTTTGGTCGCATTACAGTGCTGCTTCAGATGGCCGTGTTCGGGCAGACGCTTCAACGAGCCGCGCATTCCAGCCTCTCCGAGCCTGTTAGCACAGAGAAGGTGACCCTGTGGATTTCGACTTTCCCGGGGATACAGAGCTCTGTCTTAAGAGGCATGCAGTGCTCTGCCAAAACAAACAAGGTTTCGCTAAGAAATTCCCTCGTAGCTCTTTCCCTTTTGGAGGAAAAGGGAGAGCTTTGTTTCTAAGCTTTGCAAGCGGTCCCGCGCTCTGCCGAAAAGGGAACGAACTGCGAGAGCACAGCGAGAGAAAACAGCGTAAGCAATTCCTTCCTAGCTCTTTCTGTTGCCGAGGAACTGTGGCACTGTTGGAAGTGGCGATTGCAAGCAACACAGCGATCCGGCTGCTCTGGCACGCAGTGCTCTGCAAAGGCGCAGCAAGAAGGGACAAGAAATTCTCTCCTAACTCTTTCTGTTTGGTCGCATTAGAGTGCTGCTTCAGATGTCCGTGTTCGGGCAGACGCTTCAACGAGCCGCGCATTCCAGCCTCTCCGAGCCTGTTAGCACAGAGAAGGTGACCCTGTGGATTTCGACTTTCCCGGGGATACAGAGCTCTGTCTTAAGAGGCATGCAGTGCTCTGCCAAAACAAACAAGGTTTCGCTAAGAAATTCCCTCGTAGCTCTTTCCCTTTTGGAGGAAAAGGGAGAGGTTTGTTTCTAAGCTTTGCAAGCGGTCCCGCGCTCTGCCGAAAAGGGAACGAACTGCGAGAGCACAGCGAGAGAAAACAGCGTAAGCAATTCCTTCCTAGCTCTTTCTGTTGCCGAGGAACTGTGGCACTGTTGGAACTGGAGATTGCAAGCAACACAGCGATCCGGCTGCTCTGGCACGCAGTGCTCTGCAAAGGCGCAGCAAGAAGGGACAAGAAATTCTCTCCTAACTCTTTCTGTTTGGTCGCATTAGAGTGCTGCTTCAGATGTCCGTGTTCGGGCAGACGCTTCAACGAGCCGCGCATTCCAGCCTCTCCGAGCCTGTTAGCACAGAGAAGGTGACCCTGTGGATTTCGACTTTCCCGGGGATACAGAGCTCTGTCTTAAGAGGCATGCAGTGCTCTGCCAAAACAAACAAGGTTTCCCTAAGAAATTCCCTCGAAGCTCTTTCCCTTTTGGAGGAAAAGGGAGAGCTTTGTTTCTAAGCTTTGCAAGCGGTCCCACGCTCTGCCGAAAAGGGAACGAACTGCGAGAGCACAGCGAGAGAAAACAGCGTAAGCAATTCCTTCCTAGCTCTTTCTGTTGCCGAGGAACTGTGGCACTGTTGGAACTGGAGATTGCAAGCAACACAGCGATCCGGCTGCTCTGGCACGCAGTGCTCTGCAAAGGCGCAGCAAGAAGGGACAAGAAATTCTCTCCTACCTCTTTCTGTTTGGTCGCATTACAGTGCTGCTTCAGATGTCCGTGTTCGGGCAGACGCTTCAACGAGCCGCGCATTCCAGCCTCTCCGAGCCTGTTAGCACAGAGAAGGTGACCCTGTGGATTTCGACTTTCCCGGGGATCCAGAGCTCTGTCTTAAGAGGCATGCAGTGCTCTGCCAAAACAAACAAGGTTTCGCTAAGAAATTCCCTCGTAGCTCTTTCCCTTTTGGAGGAAAAGGGAGAGCTTTGTTTCTAAGCTTTGCAAGCGGTCCCGCGCTCTGCCGAAAAGGGAACGAACTGCTAGAGCACAGCGAGAGAAAACAGCGTAAGCAATTCCTTCCTAGCTCTTTCTGTTGCCGAGGAACTGTGGCACTGTTGGAACTGGAGATTGCAAGCAACACAGCCATCCGGCTGCTCTGGCACGCAGTGCTCTGCAAAGGCGCAGCAAGAAGGGACAAGAAATTCTCTCCTAACTCTTTCTGTTTGGTCGCATTACAGTGCTGCTTCAGATGGCCGTGTTCGGGCAGACGCTTCAACGAGCCGCGCATTCGAGCCTCTCCGATACTGCTAGCACAGAGAAGGTGACCCTGTGGATTTCGACTTTCCCGGGGATCCAGAGCTCTGTCTTAAGAGGCATGCAGTGCTCTGCCAAAACAAACAAGGTTTCGCTAAGAAATTCCCTCGTAGCTCTTTCCCTTTTGGAGGAAAAGGGAGAGGTTTGTTTCTAAGCTTTGCAAGCGGTCCCGCGCTCTGCCGAAAAGGGAACGAACTGCGAGAGCACAGCGAGAGAAAACAGCGTAAGCAATTCCTTCCTAGCTCTTTCTGTTGCCGAGGAACTGTGGCACTGTTGGAACTGGAGATTGCAAGCAACACAGCGATCCGGCTGCTCTGGCACGCAGTGCTCTGCAAAGGCGCAGCAAGAAGGGACAAGAAATTCTCTCCTAACTCTTTCTGTTTGGTCGCATTACAGTGCTGCTTCAGATGGCCGTGTTCGGGCAGACGCTTCAACGAGCCGCGCATTCGAGCCTCTCCGAGCCTGTTAGCACAGAGAAGGTGACCCTGTGGATTTCGACTTTCCCGGGGATACAGAGCTCTGTCTTAAGAGGCATGCAGTGCTCTGCCAAAACAAACAAGGTTTCGCTAAGAAATTCCCTCGTAGCTCTTTCCCTTTTGGAGGAAAAGGGAGAGCTTTGTTTCTAAGCTTTGCAAGCGGTCCCGCGCTCTGCCGAAAAGGGAACGAACTGCGAGAGCACAGCGAGAGAAAACAGCGTAAGCAATTCCTTCCTAGCTCTTTCTGTTGCCGAGGAACTGTGGCACTGTTGGAACTGGAGATTGCAAGCAACACAGCGATCCGGCTGCTCTGGCACGCAGTGCTCTGCAAAGGCGCAGCAAGAAGGGACAAGAAATTCTCTCCTAACTCTTTCTGTTTGGTCGCATTACAGTGCTGCTTCAGATGTCCGTGTTCGGGCAGACGCTTCAACGAGCCGCGCATTCCAGCCTCTCCGAGCCTGTTAGCACAGAGAAGGTGACCCTGTGGATTTCGACTTTCCCGGGGATACAGAGCTCTGTCTTAAGAGGCATGCAGTGCTCTGCCAAAACAAACAAGGTTTCGCTAAGAAATTCCCTCGTAGCTCTTTCCCTTTTGGAGGAAAAGGGAGAGGTTTGTTTCTAAGCTTTGCAAGCGGTCCCGCGCTCTGCCGAAAAGGGAACGAACTGCGAGAGCACAGCGAGAGAAAACAGCGCAAGCAATTCCTTCCTAGCTCTTTCTGTTGCCGAGGAACTGTGGCACTGTTGGAACTGGAGATTGCAAGCAACACAGCGATCCGGCTGCTCTGGCACGCAGTGCTCTGCAAAGGCGCAGCAAGAAGGGACAAGAAATTCTCTCCTAACTCTTTCTGTTTGGTCGCATTACAGTGCTGTTTCAGATGGCCGTGTTCGGGCAGACGCTTCAACGAGCCGCGCATTCCAGCCTCTCCGAGCCTGTTAGCACAGAGAAGGTGACCCTGTGGATTTCGACTTTCCCGGGGATACAGAGCTCTGTCTTAAGAGGCATGCAGTGCTCTGCCAAAACAAACAAGGTTTCGCTAAGAAATTCCCTCGTAGCTCTTTCCCTTTTGGAGGAAAAGGGAGAGCTTTGTTTCTAAGCTTTGCAAGCGGTCCCGCGCTCTGCCGAAAAGGGAACGAACTGCGAGAGCACAGCGAGAGAAAACAGCGTAAGCAATTCCTTCCTAGCTCTTTCTGTTGCCGAGGAACTGTGGCACTGTTGGAAGTGGAGATTGCAAGCAACACAGCGATCCGGCTGCTCTGGCACGCAGTGCTCTGCAAAGGCGCAGCAAGAAGGGACAAGAAATTCTCTCCTAACTCTTTCTGTTTGGTCGCATTAGAGTGCTGCTTCAGATGTCCGTGTTCGGGCAGACGCTTCAACGAGCCGCGCATTCCAGCCTCTCCGAGCCTGTTAGCACAGAGAAGGTGACCCTGTGGATTTCGACTTTCCCGGGGATACAGAGCTCTGTCTTAAGAGGCATGCAGTGCTCTGCCAAAACAAACAAGGTTTCCCTAAGAAATTCCCTCGTAGCTCTTTCCCTTTTGGAGGAAAAGGGAGAGCTTTGTTTCTAAGCTTTGCAAGCGGTCCCGCGCTCTGCCGAAAAGGGAACGAACTGCGAGAGCACAGCGAGAGAAAACAGCGTAAGCAATTCCTTCCTAGCTCTTTCTGTTGCCGAGGAACTGTGGCACTGTTGGAACTGGAGATTGCAAGCAACACAGCGATCCGGCTGCTCTGGCACGCAGTGCTCTGCAAAGGCGCAGCAAGAAGGGACAAGAAATTCTCTCCTAACTCTTTCTGTTTGGTCGCATTAGAGTGCTGCTTCAGATGTCCGTGTTCGGGCAGACGCTTCAACGAGCCGCGCATTCGAGCCTCTCCGAGCCTGTTAGCACAGAGAAGGTGACCCTGTGGATTTCGACTTTCCCGGGGATCCAGAGCTCTGTCTTAAGAGGCATGCAGTGCTCTGCCAAAACAAACAAGGTTTCCCTAAGAAATTCCCTCGTAGCTCTTTCCCTTTTGGAGGAAAAGGGAGAGCTTTGTTTCTAAGCTTTGCAAGCGGTCCCGCGCTCTGCCGAAAAGGGAACGAACTGCGAGAGCACAGCGAGAGAAAACAGCGTAAGCAATTCCTTCCTAGCTCTTTCTGTTGCCGAGGAACTGTGGCACTGTTGGAACTGGAGATTGCAAGCAACACAGCGATCCGGCTGCTCTGGCACGCAGTGCTCTGCAAAGGCGCAGCAAGAAGGGACAAGAAATTCTCTCCTAACTCTTTCTGTTTGGTCGCATTAGAGTGCTGCTTCAGATGTCCGTGTTCGGGCAGACGCTTCAACGAGCCGCGCATTCCAGTCTCTCCGAGCCTGTTAGCACAGAGAAGGTGACCCTGTGGATTTCGACTTTCCCGGGGATCCAGAGCTCTGTCTTAAGAGGCATGCAGTGCTCTGCCAAAACAAACAAGGTTTCCCTAAGAAATTCCCTCGTAGCTCTTTCCCTTTTGGAGGAAAAGGGAGAGCTTTGTTTCTAAGCTTTGCAAGCGGTCCCGCGCTCTGCCGAAAAGGGAACGAACTGCGAGAGCACAGCGAGAGAAAACAGCGTAAGCAATTCCTTCCTAGCTCTTTCTGTTGCCGAGGAACTGTGGCACTGTTGGAACTGGAGATTGCAAGCAACACAGCGATCCGGCTGCTCTGGCACGCAGTGCTCTGCAAAGGCGCAGCAAGAAGGGACAAGAAATTCTCTCCTAACTCTTTCTGTTTGGTCGCATTACAGTGCTGCTTTAGATGTCCGTGTTCGGGCAGACGCTTCAACGAGCCGCGCATTCGAGCCTCTCCGAGCCTGTTAGCACAGAGAAGGTGACCCTGTGGATTTCGACTTTCCCGGGGATACAGAGCTCTGTCTTAAGAGGCATGCAGTGCTCTGCCAAAACAAACAAGGTTTCGCTAAGAAATTCCCTCGTAGCTCTTTCCCTTTTGGAGGAAAAGGGAGAGCTTTGTTTCTAAGCTTTGCAAGCGGTCCCGCGCTCTGCCGAAAAGGGAACGAACTGCGAGAGCACAGCGAGAGAAAACAGCGTAAGCAATTCCTTCCTAGCTCTTTCTGTTGCCGAGGAACTGTGGCACTGTTGGAACTGGAGATTGCAAGCAACACAGCGATCCGGCTGCTCTGGCACGCAGTGCTCTGCAAAGGCGCAGCAAGAAGGGACAAGAAATTCTCTCCTAACTCTTTCTGTTTGGTCGCATTAGAGTGCTGCTTCAGATGTCCGTGTTCGGGCAGACGCTTCAACGAGCCGCGCATTCGAGCCTCTCCGAGCCTGTTAGCACAGAGAAGGTGACCCTGTGGATTTCGACTTTCCCGGGGATCCAGAGCTCTGTCTTAAGAGGCATGCAGTGCTCTGCCAAAACAAACAAGGTTTCCCTAAGAAATTCCCTCGTAGCTCTTTCCCTTTTGGAGGAAAAGGGAGAGGTTTGTTTCTAAGCTTTGCAAGCGGTCCCGCGCTCTGCCGAAAAGGGAACGAACTGCGAGAGCACAGCGAGAGAAAACAGCGTAAGCAATTCCTTCCTAGCTCTTTCTGTTGCCGAGGAACTGTGGCACTGTTGGAACTGGAGATTGCAAGCAACACAGCGATCCGGCTGCTCTGGCACGCAGTGCTCTGCAAAGGCGCAGCAAGAAGGGACAAGAAATTCTCTCCTAACTCTTTCTGTTTGGTCGCATTAGAGTGCTGCTTCAGATGTCCGTGTTCGGGCAGACGCTTCAACGAGCCGCGCATTCGAGCCTCTCCGAGCCTGTTAGCACAGAGAAGGTGACCCTGTGGATTTCGACTTTCCCGGGGATCCAGAGCTCTGTCTTAAGAGGCATGCAGTGCTCTGCCAAAACAAACAAGGTTTCCCTAAGAAATTCCCTCGTAGCTCTTTCCCTTTTGGAGGAAAAGGGAGAGCTTTGTTTCTAAGCTTTGCAAGCGGTCCCGCGCTCTGCCGAAAAGGGAACGAACTGCGAGAGCACAGCGAGAGAAAACAGCGTAAGCAATTCCTTCCTAGCTCTTTCTGTTGCCGAGGAACTGTGGCACTGTTGGAACTGGAGATTGCAAGCAACACAGCGATCCGGCTGCTCTGGCACGCAGTGCTCTGCAAAGGCGCAGCAAGAAGGGACAAGAAATTCTCTCCTAACTCTTTCTGTTTGGTCGCATTAGAGTGCTGCTTCAGATGTCCGTGTTCGGGCAGACGCTTCAACGAGCCGCGCATTCCAGTCTCTCCGAGCCTGTTAGCACAGAGAAGGTGACCCTGTGGATTTCGACTTTCCCGGGGATCCAGAGCTCTGTCTTAAGAGGCATGCAGTGCTCTGCCAAAACAAACAAGGTTTCCCTAAGAAATTCCCTCGTAGCTCTTTCCCTTTTGGAGGAAAAGGGAGAGCTTTGTTTCTAAGCTTTGCAAGCGGTCCCGCGCTCTGCCGAAAAGGGAACGAACTGCGAGAGCACAGCGAGAGAAAACAGCGTAAGCAATTCCTTCCTAGCTCTTTCTGTTGCCGAGGAACTGTGGCACTGTTGGAACTGGAGATTGCAAGCAACACAGCGATCCGGCTGCTCTGGCACGCAGTGCTCTGCAAAGGCGCAGCAAGAAGGGACAAGAAATTCTCTCCTAACTCTTTCTGTTTGGTCGCATTACAGTGCTGCTTTAGATGTCCGTGTTCGGGCAGACGCTTCAACGAGCCGCGCATTCGAGCCTCTCCGAGCCTGTTAGCACAGAGAAGGTGACCCTGTGGATTTCGACTTTCCCGGGGATACAGAGCTCTGTCTTAAGAGGCATGCAGTGCTCTGCCAAAACAAACAAGGTTTCGCTAAGAAATTCCCTCGTAGCTCTTTCCCTTTTGGAGGAAAAGGGAGAGCTTTGTTTCTAAGCTTTGCAAGCGGTCCCGCGCTCTGCCGAAAAGGGAACGAACTGCGAGAGCACAGCGAGAGAAAACAGCGTAAGCAATTCCTTCCTAGCTCTTTCTGTTGCCGAGGAACTGTGGCACTGTTGGAACTGGAGATTGCAAGCAACACAGCGATCCGGCTGCTCTGGCACGCAGTGCTCTGCAAAGGCGCAGCAAGAAGGGACAAGAAATTCTCTCCTAACTCTTTCTGTTTGGTCGCATTAGAGTGCTGCTTCAGATGTCCGTGTTCGGGCAGACGCTTCAACGAGCCGCGCATTCGAGCCTCTCCGAGCCTGTTAGCACAGAGAAGGTGACCCTGTGGATTTCGACTTTCCCGGGGATCCAGAGCTCTGTCTTAAGAGGCATGCAGTGCTCTGCCAAAACAAACAAGGTTTCGCTAAGAAATTCCCTCGTAGCTCTTTCCCTTTTGGAGGAAAAGGGAGAGGTTTGTTTCTAAGCTTTGCAAGCGGTCCCGCGCTCTGCCGAAAAGGGAACGAACTGCGAGAGCACAGCGAGAGAAAACAGCGTAAGCAATTCCTTCCTAGCTCTTTCTGTTGCCGAGGAACTGTGGCACTGTTGGAACTGGAGATTGCAAGCAACACAGCGATCCGGCTGCTCTGGCACGCAGTGCTCTGCAAAGGCGCAGCAAGAAGGGACAAGAAATTCTCTCCTAACTCTTTCTGTTTGGTCGCATTAGAGTGCTGCTTCAGATGTCCGTGTTCGGGCAGACGCTTCAACGAGCCGCGCATTCGAGCCTCTCCGAGCCTGTTAGCACAGAGAAGGTGACCCTGTGGATTTCGACTTTCCCGGGGATCCAGAGCTCTGTCTTAAGAGGCATGCAGTGCTCTGCCAAAACAAACAAGGTTTCGCTAAGAAATTCCCTCGTAGCTCTTTCCCTTTTGGAGGAAAAGGGAGAGGTTTGTTTCTAAGCTTTGCAAGCGGTCCCGCGCTCTGCCGAAAAGGGAACGAACTGCGAGAGCACAGCGAGAGAAAACAGCGTAAGCAATTCCTTCCTAGCTCTTTCTGTTGCCGAGGAACTGTGGCACTGTTGGAACTGGAGATTGCAAGCAACACAGCGATCCGGCTGCTCTGGCACGCAGTGCTCTGCAAAGGCGCAGCAAGAAGGGACAAGAAATTCTCTCCTAACTCTTTCTGTTTGGTCGCATTAGAGTGCTGCTTCAGATGTCCGTGTTCGGGCAGACGCTTCAACGAGCCGCGCATTCGAGCCTCTCCGAGCCTGTTAGCACAGAGAAGGTGACCCTGTGGATTTCGACTTTCCCGGGGATCCAGAGCTCTGTCTTAAGAGGCATGCAGTGCTCTGCCAAAACAAACAAGGTTTCGCTAAGAAATTCCCTCGTAGCTCTTTCCCTTTTGGAGGAAAAGGGAGAGGTTTGTTTCTAAGCTTTGCAAGCGGTCCCGCGCTCTGCCGAAAAGGGAACGAACTGCGAGAGCACAGCGAGAGAAAACAGCGTAAGCAATTCCTTCCTAGCTCTTTCTGTTGCCGAGGAACTGTGGCACTGTTGGAACTGGAGATTGCAAGCAACACAGCGATCCGGCTGCTCTGGCACGCAGTGCTCTGCAAAGGCGCAGCAAGAAGGGACAAGAAATTCTCTCCTAACTCTTTCTGTTTGGTCGCATTAGAGTGCTGCTTCAGATGTCCGTGTTCGGGCAGACGCTTCAACGAGCCGCGCATTCCAGTCTCTCCGAGCCTGTTAGCACAGAGAAGGTGACCCTGTGGATTTCGACTTTCCCGGGGATCCAGAGCTCTGTCTTAAGAGGCATGCAGTGCTCTGCCAAAACAAACAAGGTTTCCCTAAGAAATTCCCTCGTAGCTCTTTCCCTTTTGGAGGAAAAGTGAGAGGTTTGTTTCTAAGCTTTGCAAGCGGTCCCGCGCTCTGCCGAAAAGGGAACGAACTGCGAGAGCACAGCGAGAGAAAACAGCGTAAGCAATTCCTTCCTAGCTCTTTCTGTTGCCGAGGAACTGTGGCACTGTTGGAACTGGAGATTGCAAGCAACACAGCGATCCGGCTGCTCTGGCACGCAGTGCTCTGCAAAGGCGCAGCAAGAAGGGACAAGAAATTCTCTCCTAACTCTTTCTGTTTGGTCGCATTACAGTGCTGCTTTAGATGTCCGTGTTCGGGCAGACGCTTCAACGAGCCGCGCATTCGAGCCTCTCCGAGCCTGTTAGCACAGAGAAGGTGACCCTGTGGATTTCGACTTTCCCGGGGATACAGAGCTCTGTCTTAAGAGGCATGCAGTGCTCTGCCAAAACAAACAAGGTTTCGCTAAGAAATTCCCTCGTAGCTCTTTCCCTTTTGGAGGAAAAGGGAGAGCTTTGTTTCTAAGCTTTGCAAGCGGTCCCGCGCTCTGCCGAAAAGGGAACGAACTGCGAGAGCACAGCGAGAGAAAACAGCGTAAGCAATTCCTTCCTAGCTCTTTCTGTTGCCGAGGAACTGTGGCACTGTTGGAACTGGAGATTGCAAGCAACACAGCGATCCGGCTGCTCTGGCACGCAGTGCTCTGCAAAGGCGCAGCAAGAAGGGACAAGAAATTCTCTCCTAACTCTTTCTGTTTGGTCGCATTACAGTGCTGCTTCAGATGTCCGTGTTCGGGCAGACGCTTCAACGAGCCGCGCATTCGAGCCTCTCCGAGCCTGTTAGCACAGAGAAGGTGACCCTGTGGATTTCGACTTTCCCGGGGATCCAGAGCTCTGTCTTAAGAGGCATGCAGTGCTCTGCCAAAACAAACAAGGTTTCCCTAAGAAATTCCCTCGTAGCTCTTTCCCTTTTGGAGGAAAAGGGAGAGGTTTGTTTCTAAGCTTTGCAAGCGGTCCCGCGCTCTGCCGAAAAGGGAACGAACTGCGAGAGCACAGCGAGAGAAAACAGCGTAAGCAATTCCTTCCTAGCTCTTTCTGTTGCCGAGGAACTGTGGCACTGTTGGAACTGGAGATTGCAAGCAACACAGCGATCCGGCTGCTCTGGCACGCAGTGCTCTGCAAAGGCGCAGCAAGAAGGGACAAGAAATTCTCTCCTAACTCTTTCTGTTTGGTCGCATTAGAGTGCTGCTTCAGATGTCCGTGTTCGGGCAGACGCTTCAACGAGCCGCGCATTCGAGCCTCTCCGAGCCTGTTAGCACAGAGAAGGTGACCCTGTGGATTTCGACTTTCCCGGGGATCCAGAGCTCTGTCTTAAGAGGCATGCAGTGCTCTGCCAAAACAAACAAGGTTTCGCTAAGAAATTCCCTCGTAGCTCTTTCCCTTTTGGAGGAAAAGGGAGAGGTTTGTTTCTAAGCTTTGCAAGCGGTCCCGCGCTCTGCCGAAAAGGGAACGAACTGCGAGAGCACAGCGAGAGAAAACAGCGTAAGCAATTCCTTCCTAGCTCTTTCTGTTGCCGAGGAACTGTGGCACTGTTGGAACTGGAGATTGCAAGCAACACAGCGATCCGGCTGCTCTGGCACGCAGTGCTCTGCAAAGGCGCAGCAAGAAGGGACAAGAAATTCTCTCCTAACTCTTTCTGTTTGGTCGCATTAGAGTGCTGCTTCAGATGTCCGTGTTCGGGCAGACGCTTCAACGAGCCGCGCATTCCAGCCTCTCCGAGCCTGTTAGCACAGAGAAGGTGACCCTGTGGATTTCGACTTTCCCGGGGATCCAGAGCTCTGTCTTAAGAGGCATGCAGTGCTCTGCCAAAACAAACAAGGTTTCGCTAAGAAATTCCCTCGTAGCTCTTTCCCTTTTGGAGGAAAAGGGAGAGCTTTGTTTCTAAGCTTTGCAAGCGGTCCCGCGCTCTGCCGAAAAGGGAACGAACTGCGAGAGCACAGCGAGAGAAAACAGCGTAAGCAATTCCTTCCTAGCTCTTTCTGTTGCCGAGGAACTGTGGCACTGTTGGAACTGGAGATTGCAAGCAACACAGCGATCCGGCTGCTCTGGCACGCAGTGCTCTGCAAAGGCGCAGCAAGAAGGGACAAGAAATTCTCTCCTAACTCTTTCTGTTTGGTCGCATTAGAGTGCTGCTTCAGATGTCCGTGTTCGGGCAGACGCTTCAACGAGCCGCGCATTCCAGCCTCTCCGAGCCTGTTAGCACAGAGAAGGTGACCCTGTGGATTTCGACTTTCCCGGGGATCCAGAGCTCTGTCTTAAGAGGCATGCAGTGCTCTGCCAAAACAAACAAGGTTTCCCTAAGAAATTCCCTCGTAGCTCTTTCCCTTTTGGAGGAAAAGGGAGAGGTTTGTTTCTAAGCTTTGCAAGCGGTCCCGCGCTCTGCCGAAAAGGGAACGAACTGCTAGAGCACAGCGAGAGAAAACAGCGTAAGCAATTCCTTCCTAGCTCTTTCTGTTGCCGAGGAACTGTGGCACTGTTGGAACTGGAGATTGCAAGCAACACAGCGATCCGGCTGCTCTGGCACGCAGTGCTCTGCAAAGGCGCAGCAAGGAGGGACAAGAAATTCTCTCCTAACTCTTTCTGTTTGGTCGCATTACAGTGCTGCTTCAGATGGCCGTGTTCGGGCAGACGCTTCAACGAGCCGCGCATTCCAGCCTCTCCGAGCCTGTTAGCACAGAGAAGGTGACCCTGTGGATTTCGACTTTCCCGGGGATACAGAGCTCTGTCTTAAGAGGCATGCAGTGCTCTGCCAAAACAAACAAGGTTTCGCTAAGAAATTCCCTCGTAGCTCTTTCCCTTTTGGAGGAAAAGGGAGAGCTTTGTTTCTAAGCTTTGCAAGCGGTCCCGCGCTCTGCCGAAAAGGGAACGAACTGCGAGAGCACAGCGAGAGAAAACAGCGTAAGCAATTCCTTCCTAGCTCTTTCTGTTGCCGAGGAACTGTGGCACTGTTGGAACTGGAGATTGCAAGCAACACAGCGATCCGGCTGCTCTGGCACGCAGTGCTCTGCAAAGGCGCAGCAAGAAGGGACAAGAAATTCTCTCCTAACTCTTTCTGTTTGGTCGCATTACAGTGCTGCTTCAGATGTCCGTGTTCGGGCAGACGCTTCAACGAGCCGCGCATTCCAGCCTCTCCGAGCCTGTTAGCACAGAGAAGGTGACCCTGTGGATTTCGACTTTCCCGGGGATCCAGAGCTCTGTCTTAAGAGGCATGCAGTGCTCTGCCAAAACAAACAAGGTTTCGCTAAGAAATTCCCTCGTAGCTCTTTCCCTTTTGGAGGAAAAGGGAGAGGTTTGTTTCTAAGCTTTGCAAGCGGTCCCGCGCTCTGCCGAAAAGGGAACGAACTGCGAGAGCACAGCGAGAGAAAACAGCGTAAGCAATTCCTTCCTAGCTCTTTCTGTTGCCGAGGAACTGTGGCACTGTTGGAACTGGAGATTGCAAGCAACACAGCGATCCGGCTGCTCTGGCACGCAGTGCTCTGCAAAGGCGCAGCAAGAAGGGACAAGAAATTCTCTCCTAACTCTTTCTGTTTGGTCGCATTAGAGTGCTGCTTCAGATGTCCGTGTTCGGGCAGACGCTTCAACGAGCCGCGCATTCCAGCCTCTCCGAGCCTGTTAGCACAGAGAAGGTGACCCTGTGGATTTCGACTTTCCCGGGGATCCAGAGCTCTGTCTTAAGAGGCATGCAGTGCTCTGCCAAAACAAACAAGGTTTCGCTAAGAAATTCCCTCGTAGCTCTTTCCCTTTTGGAGGAAAAGGGAGAGGTTTGTTTCTAAGCTTTGCAAGCGGTCCCGCGCTCTGCCGAAAAGGGAACGAACTGCGAGAGCACAGCGAGAGAAAACAGCGTAAGCAATTCCTTCCTAGCTCTTTCTGTTGCCGAGGAACTGTGGCACTGTTGGAACTGGAGATTGCAAGCAACACAGCGATCCGGCTGCTCTGGCACGCAGTGCTCTGCAAAGGCGCAGCAAGAAGGGACAAGAAATTCTCTCCTAACTCTTTCTGTTTGGTCGCATTACAGTGCTGCTTCAGATGTCCGTGTTCGGGCAGACGCTTCAACGAGCCGCGCATTCCAGCCTCTCCGAGCCTGTTAGCACAGAGAAGGTGACCCTGTGGATTTCGACTTTCCCGGGGATACAGAGCTCTGTCTTAAGAGGCATGCAGTGCTCTGCCAAAACAAACAAGGTTTCGCTAAGAAATTCCCTCGTAGCTCTTTCCCTTTTGGAGGAAAAGGGAGAGGTTTGTTTCTAAGCTTTGCAAGCGGTCCCGCGCTCTGCCGAAAAGGGAACGAACTGCGAGAGCACAGCGAGAGAAAACAGCGTCAGCAATTCCTTCCTAGCTCTTTCTGTTGCCGAGGAACTGTGGCACTGTTGGAACTGGAGATTGCAAGCAACACAGCGATCCGGCTGCTCTGGCACGCAGTGCTCTGCAAAGGCGCAGCAAGGAGGGACAAGAAATTCTCTCCTAACTCTTTCTGTTTGGTCGCATTACAGTGCTGCTTCAGATGGCCGTGTTCGGGCAGACGCTTCAACGAGCCGCGCATTCCAGCCTCTCCGAGCCTGTTAGCACAGAGAAGGTGACCCTGTGGATTTCGACTTTCCCGGGGATACAGAGCTCTGTCTTAAGAGGCATGCAGTGCTCTGCCAAAACAAACAAGGTTTCGCTAAGAAATTCCCTCGTAGCTCTTTCCCTTTTGGAGGAAAAGGGAGAGGTTTGTTTCTAAGCTTTGCAAGCGGTCCCGCGCTCTGCCGAAAAGGGAACGAACTGCGAGAGCACAGCGAGAGAAAACAGCGTAAGCAATTCCTTCCTAGCTCTTTCTGTTGCCGAGGAACTGTGGCACTGTTGGAACTGGAGATTGCAAGCAACACAGCGATCCGGCTGCTCTGGCACGCAGTGCTCTGCAAAGGCGCAGCAAGAAGGGACAAGAAATTCTCTCCTAACTCTTTCTGTTTGGTCGCATTAGAGTGCTGCTTCAGATGTCCGTGTTCGGGCAGACGCTTCAACGAGCCGCGCATTCCAGCCTCTCCGAGCCTGTTAGCACAGAGAAGGTGACCCTGTGGATTTCGACTTTCCCGGGGATACAGAGCTCTGTCTTAAGAGGCATGCAGTGCTCTGCCAAAACAAACAAGGTTTCGCTAAGAAATTCCCTCGTAGCTCTTTCCCTTTTGGAGGAAAAGGGAGAGCTTTGTTTCTAAGCTTTGCAAGCGGTCCCGCGCTCTGCCGAAAAGGGAACGAACTGCGAGAGCACAGCGAGAGAAAACAGCGTAAGCAATTCCTTCCTAGCTCTTTCTGTTGCCGAGGAACTGTGGCACTGTTGGAACTGGAGATTGCAAGCAACACAGCGATCCGGCTGCTCTGGCACGCAGTGCTCTGCAAAGGCGCAGCAAGAAGGGACAAGAAATTCTCTCCTAACTCTTTCTGTTTGGTCGCATTAGAGTGCTGCTTCAGATGTCCGTGTTCGGGCAGACGCTTCAACGAGCCGCGCATTCCAGCCTCTCCGAGCCTGTTAGCACAGAGAAGGTGACCCTGTGGATTTCGACTTTCCCGGGGATACAGAGCTCTGTCTTAAGAGGCATGCAGTGCTCTGCCAAAACAAACAAGGTTTCGCTAAGAAATTCCCTCGTAGCTCTTTCCCTTTTGGAGGAAAAGGGAGAGCTTTGTTTCTAAGCTTTGCAAGCGGTCCCGCGCTCTGCCGAAAAGGGAACGAACTGCGAGAGCACAGCGAGAGAAAACAGCATAAGCAATTCCTTCCTAGCTCTTTCTGTTGCCGAGGAACTGTGGCACTGTTGGAACTGGAGATTGCAAGCAACACAGCGATCCGGCTGCTCTGGCACGCAGTGCTCTGCAAAGGCGCAGCAAGAAGGGACAAGAAATTCTCTCCTAACTCTTTCTGTTTGGTCGCATTAGAGTGCTGCTTCAGATGGCCGTGTTCGGGCAGACGCTTCAACGAGCCGCGCATTCCAGCCTCTCCGAGCCTGTTAGCACAGAGAAGGTGACCCTGTGGATTTCGACTTTCCCGGGGATACAGAGCTCTGTCTTAAGAGGCATGCAGTGCTCTGCCAAAACAAACAAGGTTTCGCTAAGAAATTCCCTCGTAGCTCTTTCCCTTTTGGAGGAAAAGGGAGAGGTTTGTTTCTAAGCTTTGCAAGCGGTCCCGCGCTCTGCCGAAAAGGGAACGAACTGCGAGAGCACAGCGAGAGAAAACAGCGTAAGCAATTCCTTCCTAGCTCTTTCTGTTGCCGAGGAACTGTGGCACTGTTGGAACTGGAGATTGCAAGCAACACAGCGATCCGGCTGCTCTGGCACGCAGTGCTCTGCAAAGGCGCAGCAAGAAGGGACAAGAAATTCTCTCCTAACTCTTTCTGTTTGGTCGCATTACAGTGCTGCTTCAGATGTCCGTGTTCGGGCAGACGCTTCAACGAGCCGCGCATTCCAGCCTCTCCGAGCCTGTTAGCACAGAGAAGGTGACCCTGTGGATTTCGACTTTCCCGGGGATACAGAGCTCTGTCTTAAGAGGCATGCAGTGCTCTGCCAAAACAAACAAGGTTTCGCTAAGAAATTCCCTCGTAGCTCTTTCCCTTTTGGAGGAAAAGGGAGAGCTTTGTTTCTAAGCTTTGCAAGCGGTCCCGCGCTCTGCCGAAAAGGGAACGAACTGCGAGAGCACAGCGAGAGAAAACAGCTTAAGCAATTCCTTCCTAGCTCTTTCTGTTGCCGAGGAACTGTGGCACTGTTGGAACTGGAGATTGCAAGCAACACAGCGGTCCGGCTGCTCTGGCACGCAGTGCTCTGCAAGGGCGCAGCAAGAAGGGACAAGAAATTCTCTCCTAACTCTTTCTGTTTGGTCGCATTAGAGTGCTGCTTCAGATGGCCGTGTTCAGGCAGACGCTTCAACGAGCCGCGCATTCCAGCCTCTCCGAGCCTGTTAGCACAGAGAAGGTGACCCTGTGGATTTCGACTTTCCCGGGGATACAGAGCTCTGTCTTAAGAGGCATGCAGTGCTCTGCCAAAACAAACAAGGTTTCGCTAAGAAATTCCCTCGTAGCTCTTTCCCTTTTGGAGGAAAAGGGAGAGGTTTGTTTCTAAGCTTTGCAAGCGGTCCCGCGCTCTGCCGAAAAGGGAACGAACTGCGAGAGCACAGCGAGAGAAAACAGCGTAAGCAATTCCTTCCTAGCTCTTTCTGTTGCCGAGGAACTGTGGCACTGTTGGAACTGGAGATTGCAAGCAACACAGCGATGCGGCTGCTCTGGCACGCAGTGCTCTGCAAAGGCGCAGCAAGAAGGGACAAGAAATTCTCTCCTAACTCTTTCTGTTTGGTCGCATTAGAGTGCTGCTTCAGATGTCCGTGTTCGGGCAGACGCTTCAACGAGCCGCGCATTCCAGCCTCTCCGAGCCTGTTAGCACAGAGAAGGTGACCCTGTGGATTTCGACTTTCCCGGGGATCCAGAGCTCTGTCTTAAGAGGCATGCAGTGCTCTGCCAAAACAAACAAGGTTTCGCTAAGAAATTCCCTCGTAGCTCTTTCCCTTTTGGAGGAAAAGGGAGAGGTTTGTTTCTAAGCTTTGCAAGCGGTCCCGCGCTCTGCCGAAAAGGGAACGAACTGCTAGAGCACAGCGAGAGAAAACAGCGTAAGCAATTCCTTCCTAGCTCTTTCTGTTGCCGAGGAACTGTGGCACTGTTGGAACTGGAGATTGCAAGCAACACAGCGATCCGGCTGCTCTGGCACGCAGTGCTCTGCAAAGGCGCAGCAAGAAGGGACAAGAAATTCTCTCCTAACTCTTTCTGTTTGGTCGCATTAGAGTGCTGCTTCAGATGGCCGTGTTCGGGCAGACGCTTCAACGAGCCGCGCATTCGAGCCTCTCCGAGCCTGTTAGCACAGAGAAGGTGACCCTGTGGATTTCGACTTTCCCGGGGATACAGAGCTCTGTCTTAAGAGGCATGCAGTGCTCTGCCAAAACAAACAAGGTTTCGCTAAGAAATTCCCTCGTAGCTCTTTCCCTTTTGGAGGAAAAGGGAGAGGTTTGTTTCTAAGCTTTGCAAGCGGTCCCGCGCTCTGCCGAAAAGGGAACGAACTGCGAGAGCACAGCGAGAGAAAACAGCGTAAGCAATTCCTTCCTAGCTCTTTCTGTTGCCGAGGAACTGTGGCACTGTTGGAACTGGAGATTGCAAGCAACACAGCGATCCGGCTGCTCTGGCACGCAGTGCTCTGCAAAGGCGCAGCAAGAAGGGACAAGAAATTCTCTCCTAACTCTTTCTGTTTGGTCGCATTACAGTGCTGCTTCAGATGTCCGTGTTCGGGCAGACGCTTCAACGAGCCGCGCATTCCAGCCTCTCCGAGCCTGTTAGCACAGAGAAGGTGACCCTGTGGATTTCGACTTTCCCGGGGATACAGAGCTCTGTCTTAAGAGGCATGCAGTGCTCTGCCAAAACAAACAAGGTTTCGCTAAGAAATTCCCTCGTAGCTCTTTCCCTTTTGGAGGAAAAGGGAGAGGTTTGTTTCTAAGCTTTGCAAGCGGTCCCGCGCTCTGCCGAAAAGGGAACGAACTGCGAGAGCACAGCGAGAGAAAACAGCGTAAGCAATTCCTTCCTAGCTCTTTCTGTTGCCGAGGAACTGTGGCACTGTTGGAACTGGAGATTGCAAGCAACACAGCGATCCGGCTGCTCTGGCACGCAGTGCTCTGCAAAGGCGCAGCAAGAAGGGACAAGAAATTCTCTCCTAACTCTTTCTGTTTGGTCGCATTACAGTGCTGCTTCAGATGGCCGTGTTCGGGCAGACGCTTCAACGAGCCGCGCATTCCAGCCTCTCCGAGCCTGTTAGCACAGAGAAGGTGACCCTGTGGATTTCGACTTTCCCGGGGATCCAGAGCTCTGTCTTAAGAGGCATGCAGTGCTCTGCCAAAACAAACAAGGTTTCGCTAAGAAATTCCCTCGTAGCTCTTTCCCTTTTGGAGGAAAAGGGAGAGCTTTGTTTCTAAGCTTTGCAAGCGGTCCCGCGCTCTGCCGAAAAGGGAACGAACTGCGAGAGCACAGCGAGAGAAAACAGCATAAGCAATTCCTTCCTAGCTCTTTCTGTTGCCGAGGAACTGTGGCACTGTTGGAACTGGAGATTGCAAGCAACACAGCGATCCGGCTGCTCTGGCACGCAGTGCTCTGCAAAGGCGCAGCAAGAAGGGACAAGAAATTCTCTCCTAACTCTTTCTGTTTGGTCGCATTACAGTGCTGCTTCAGATGGCCGTGTTCGGGCAGACGCTTCAACGAGCCGCGCATTCCAGCCTCTCCGAGCCTGTTAGCACAGAGAAGGTGACCCTGTGGATTTCGACTTTCCCGGGGATCCAGAGCTCTGTCTTAAGAGGCATGCAGTGCTCTGCCAAAACAAACAAGGTTTCGCTAAGAAATTCCCTCGTAGCTCTTTCCCTTTTGGAGGAAAAGGGAGAGCTTTGTTTCTAAGCTTTGCAAGCGGTCCCGCGCTCTGCCGAAAAGGGAACGAACTGCTAGAGCACAGCGAGAGAAAACAGCGTAAGCAATTCCTTCCTAGCTCTTTCTGTTGCCGAGGAACTGTGGCACTGTTGGAACTGGAGATTGCAAGCAACACAGCGATCCGGCTGCTCTGGCACGCAGTGCTCTGCAAAGGCGCAGCAAGAAGGGACAAGAAATTCTCTCCTAACTCTTTCTGTTTGGTCGCATTACAGTGCTGCTTCAGATGTCCGTGTTCGGGCAGACGCTTCAACGAGCCGCGCATTCCAGCCTCTCCGAGCCTGTTAGCACAGAGAAGGTGACCCTGTGGATTTCGACTTTCCCGGGGATACAGAGCTCTGTCTTAAGAGGCATGCAGTGCTCTGCCAAAACAAACAAGGTTTCGCTAAGAAATTCCCTCGTAGCTCTTTCCCTTTTGGAGGAAAAGGGAGAGGTTTGTTTCTAAGCTTTGCAAGCGGTCCCGCGCTCTGCCGAAAAGGGAACGAACTGCGAGAGCACAGCGAGAGAAAACAGCGTAAGCAATTCCTTCCTAGCTCTTTCTGTTGCCGAGGAACTGTGGCACTGTTGGAACTGGAGATTGCAAGCAACACAGCGATCCGGCTGCTCTGGCACGCAGTGCTCTGCAAAGGCGCAGCAAGAAGGGACAAGAAATTCTCTCCTAACTCTTTCTGTTTGGTCGCATTACAGTGCTGCTTCAGATGTCCGTGTTCGGGCAGACGCTTCAACGAGCCGCGCATTCCAGCCTCTCCGAGCCTGTTAGCACAGAGAAGGTGACCCTGTGGATTTCGACTTTCCCGGGGATCCAGAGCTCTGTCTTAAGAGGCATGCAGTGCTCTGCCAAAACAAACAAGGTTTCGCTAAGAAATTCCCTCGTAGCTCTTTCCCTTTTGGAGGAAAAGGGAGAGCTTTGTTTCTAAGCTTTGCAAGCGGTCCCGCGCTCTGCCGAAAAGGGAACGAACTGCGAGAGCACAGCGAGAGAAAACAGCGTAAGCAATTCCTTCCTAGCTCTTTCTGTTGCCGAGGAACTGTGGCACTGTTGGAACTGGAGATTGCAAGCAACACAGCGATCCGGCTGCTCTGGCACGCAGTGCTCTGCAAAGGCGCAGCAAGAAGGGACAAGAAATTCTCTCCTAACTCTTTCTGTTTGGTCGCATTACAGTGCTGCTTCAGATGTCCGTGTTCGGGCAGACGCTTCAACGAGCCGCGCATTCCAGCCTCTCCGAGCCTGTTAGCACAGAGAAGGTGACCCTGTGGATTTCGACTTTCCCGGGGATACAGAGCTCTGTCTTAAGAGGCATGCAGTGCTCTGCCAAAACAAACAAGGTTTCGCTAAGAAATTCCCTCGTAGCTCTTTCCCTTTTGGAGGAAAAGGGAGAGCTTTGTTTCTAAGCTTTGCAAGCGGTCCCGCGCTCTGCCGAAAAGGGAACGAACTGCGAGAGCACAGCGAGAGAAAACAGCTTAAGCAATTCCTTCCTAGCTCTTTCTGTTGCCGAGGAACTGTGGCACTGTTGGAACTGGAGATTGCAAGCAACACAGCGGTCCGGCTGCTCTGGCACGCAGTGCTCTGCAAGGGCGCAGCAAGAAGGGACAAGAAATTCTCTCCTAACTCTTTCTGTTTGGTCGCATTAGAGTGCTGCTTCAGATGTCCGTGTTCGGGCAGACGCTTCAACGAGCCGCGCATTCCAGCCTCTCCGAGCCTGTTAGCACAGAGAAGGTGACCCTGTGGATTTCGACTTTCCCGGGGATCCAGAGCTCTGTCTTAAGAGGCATGCAGTGCTCTGCCAAAACAAACAAGGTTTCGCTAAGAAATTCCCTCGTAGCTCTTTCCCTTTTGGAGGAAAAGGGAGAGGTTTGTTTCTAAGCTTTGCAAGCGGTCCCGCGCTCTGCCGAAAAGGGAACGAACTGCTAGAGCACAGCGAGAGAAAACAGCGTAAGCAATTCCTTCCTAGCTCTTTCTGTTGCCGAGGAACTGTGGCACTGTTGGAACTGGAGATTGCAAGCAACACAGCGATCCGGCTGCTCTGGCACGCAGTGCTCTGCAAAGGCGCAGCAAGAAGGGACAAGAAATTCTCTCCTAACTCTTTCTGTTTGGTCGCATTAGAGTGCTGCTTCAGATGGCCGTGTTCGGGCAGACGCTTCAACGAGCCGCGCATTCGAGCCTCTCCGAGCCTGTTAGCACAGAGAAGGTGACCCTGTGGATTTCGACTTTCCCGGGGATACAGAGCTCTGTCTTAAGAGGCATGCAGTGCTCTGCCAAAACAAACAAGGTTTCGCTAAGAAATTCCCTCGTAGCTCTTTCCCTTTTGGAGGAAAAGGGAGAGGTTTGTTTCTAAGCTTTGCAAGCGGTCCCGCGCTCTGCCGAAAAGGGAACGAACTGCGAGAGCACAGCGAGAGAAAACAGCGTAAGCAATTCCTTCCTAGCTCTTTCTGTTGCCGAGGAACTGTGGCACTGTTGGAACTGGAGATTGCAAGCAACACAGCGATCCGGCTGCTCTGGCACGCAGTGCTCTGCAAAGGCGCAGCAAGAAGGGACAAGAAATTCTCTCCTAACTCTTTCTGTTTGGTCGCATTACAGTGCTGCTTCAGATGTCCGTGTTCGGGCAGACGCTTCAACGAGCCGCGCATTCCAGCCTCTCCGAGCCTGTTAGCACAGAGAAGGTGACCCTGTGGATTTCGACTTTCCCGGGGATACAGAGCTCTGTCTTAAGAGGCATGCAGTGCTCTGCCAAAACAAACAAGGTTTCGCTAAGAAATTCCCTCGTAGCTCTTTCCCTTTTGGAGGAAAAGGGAGAGGTTTGTTTCTAAGCTTTGCAAGCGGTCCCGCGCTCTGCCGAAAAGGGAACGAACTGCGAGAGCACAGCGAGAGAAAACAGCGTAAGCAATTCCTTCCTAGCTCTTTCTGTTGCCGAGGAACTGTGGCACTGTTGGAACTGGAGATTGCAAGCAACACAGCGATCCGGCTGCTCTGGCACGCAGTGCTCTGCAAAGGCGCAGCAAGAAGGGACAAGAAATTCTCTCCTAACTCTTTCTGTTTGGTCGCATTACAGTGCTGCTTCAGATGGCCGTGTTCGGGCAGACGCTTCAACGAGCCGCGCATTCCAGCCTCTCCGAGCCTGTTAGCACAGAGAAGGTGACCCTGTGGATTTCGACTTTCCCGGGGATCCAGAGCTCTGTCTTAAGAGGCATGCAGTGCTCTGCCAAAACAAACAAGGTTTCGCTAAGAAATTCCCTCGTAGCTCTTTCCCTTTTGGAGGAAAAGGGAGAGCTTTGTTTCTAAGCTTTGCAAGCGGTCCCGCGCTCTGCCGAAAAGGGAACGAACTGCGAGAGCACAGCGAGAGAAAACAGCATAAGCAATTCCTTCCTAGCTCTTTCTGTTGCCGAGGAACTGTGGCACTGTTGGAACTGGAGATTGCAAGCAACACAGCGATCCGGCTGCTCTGGCACGCAGTGCTCTGCAAAGGCGCAGCAAGAAGGGACAAGAAATTCTCTCCTAACTCTTTCTGTTTGGTCGCATTACAGTGCTGCTTCAGATGGCCGTGTTCGGGCAGACGCTTCAACGAGCCGCGCATTCCAGCCTCTCCGAGCCTGTTAGCACAGAGAAGGTGACCCTGTGGATTTCGACTTTCCCGGGGATACAGAGCTCTGTCTTAAGAGGCATGCAGTGCTCTGCCAAAACAAACAAGGTTTCGCTAAGAAATTCCCTCGTAGCTCTTTCCCTTTTGGAGGAAAAGGGAGAGCTTTGTTTCTAAGCTTTGCAAGCGGTCCCGCGCTCTGCCGAAAAGGGAACGAACTGCTAGAGCACAGCGAGAGAAAACAGCGTAAGCAATTCCTTCCTAGCTCTTTCTGTTGCCGAGGAACTGTGGCACTGTTGGAACTGGAGATTGCAAGCAACACAGCGATCCGGCTGCTCTGGCACGCAGTGCTCTGCAAAGGCGCAGCAAGAAGGGACAAGAAATTCTCTCCTAACTCTTTCTGTTTGGTCGCATTAGAGTGCTGCTTCAGATGTCCGTGTTCGGGCAGACGCTTCAACGAGCCGCGCATTCCAGCCTCTCCGAGCCTGTTAGCACAGAGAAGGTGACCCTGTGGATTTCGACTTTCCCGGGGATACAGAGCTCTGTCTTAAGAGGCATGCAGTGCTCTGCCAAAACAAACAAGGTTTCGCTAAGAAATTCCCTCGTAGCTCTTTCCCTTTTGGAGGAAAAGGGAGAGGTTTGTTTCTAAGCTTTGCAAGCGGTCCCGCGCTCTGCCGAAAAGGGAACGAACTGCGAGAGCACAGCGAGAGAAAACAGCGTAAGCAATTCCTTCCTAGCTCTTTCTGTTGCCGAGGAACTGTGGCACTGTTGGAACTGGAGATTGCAAGCAACACAGCGATCCGGCTGCTCTGGCACGCAGTGCTCTGCAAAGGCGCAGCAAGAAGGGACAAGAAATTCTCTCCTAACTCTTTCTGTTTGGTCGCATTACAGTGCTGCTTCAGATGTCCGTGTTCGGGCAGACGCTTCAACGAGCCGCGCATTCCAGCCTCTCCGAGCCTGTTAGCACAGAGAAGGTGACCCTGTGGATTTCGACTTTCCCGGGGATCCAGAGCTCTGTCTTAAGAGGCATGCAGTGCTCTGCCAAAACAAACAAGGTTTCGCTAAGAAATTCCCTCGTAGCTCTTTCCCTTTTGGAGGAAAAGGGAGAGCTTTGTTTCTAAGCTTTGCAAGCGGTCCCGCGCTCTGCCGAAAAGGGAACGAACTGCGAGAGCACAGCGAGAGAAAACAGCGTAAGCAATTCCTTCCTAGCTCTTTCTGTTGCCGAGGAACTGTGGCACTGTTGGAACTGGAGATTGCAAGCAACACAGCGATCCGGCTGCTCTGGCACGCAGTGCTCTGCAAAGGCGCAGCAAGAAGGGACAAGAAATTCTCTCCTACCTCTTTCTGTTTGGTCGCATTACAGTGCTGCTTCAGATGGCCGTGTTCGGGCAGACGCTTCAACGAGCCGCGCATTCCAGCCTCTCCGAGCCTGTTAGCACAGAGAAGGTGACCCTGTGGATTTCGACTTTCCCGGGGATACAGAGCTCTGTCTTAAGAGGCATGCAGTGCTCTGCCAAAACAAACAAGGTTTCGCTAAGAAATTCCCTCGTAGCTCTTTCCCTTTTGGAGGAAAAGGGAGAGCTTTGTTTCTAAGCTTTGCAAGCGGTCCCGCGCTCTGCCGAAAAGGGAACGAACTGCTAGAGCACAGCGAGAGAAAACAGCGTAAGCAATTCCTTCCTAGCTCTTTCTGTTGCCGAGGAACTGTGGCACTGTTGGAACTGGAGATTGCAAGCAACACAGCGATCCGGCTGCTCTGGCACGCAGTGCTCTGCAAAGGCGCAGCAAGAAGGGACAAGAAATTCTCTCCTAACTCTTTCTGTTTGGTCGCATTACAGTGCTGCTTCAGATGGCCGTGTTCGGGCAGACGCTTCAACGAGCCGCGCATTCCAGCCTCTCCGAGCCTGTTAGCACAGAGAAGGTGACCCTGTGGATTTCGACTTTCCCGGGGATCCAGAGCTCTGTCTTAAGAGGCGTGCAGTGCTCTGCCAAAACAAACAAGGTTTCGCTAAGAAATTCCCTCGTAGCTCTTTCCCTTTTGGAGGAAAAGGGAGAGCTTTGTTTCTAAGCTTTGCAAGCGGTCCCGCGCTCTGCCGAAAAGGGAACGAACTGCGAGAGCACAGCGAGAGAAAACAGCTTAAGCAATTCCTTCCTAGCTCTTTCTGTTGCCGAGGAACTGTGGCACTGTTGGAACTGGAGATTGCAAGCAACACAGCGGTCCGGCTGCTCTGGCACGCAGTGCTCTGCAAGGGCGCAGCAAGAAGGGACAAGAAATTCTCTCCTAACTCTTTCTGTTTGGTCGCATTAGAGTGCTGCTTCAGATGGCCGTGTTCAGGCAGACGCTTCAACGAGCCGCGCATTCCAGCCTCTCCGAGCCTGTTAGCACAGAGAAGGTGACCCTGTGGATTTCGACTTTCCCGGGGATACAGAGCTCTGTCTTAAGAGGCATGCAGTGCTCTGCCAAAACAAACAAGGTTTCCCTAAGAAATTCCCTCGTAGCTCTTTCCCTTTTGGAGGAAAAGGGAGAGGTTTGTTTCTAAGCTTTGCAAGCGGTCCCGCGCTCTGCCGAAAAGGGAACGAACTGCTAGAGCACAGCGAGAGAAAACAGCGTAAGCAATTCCTTCCTAGCTCTTTCTGTTGCCGAGGAACTGTGGCACTGTTGGAACTGGAGATTGCAAGCAACACAGCGATCCGGCTGCTCTGGCACGCAGTGCTCTGCAAAGGCGCAGCAAGAAGGGACAAGAAATTCTCTCCTAACTCTTTCTGTTTGGTCGCATTAGAGTGCTGCTTCAGATGTCCGTGTTCGGGCAGACGCTTCAACGAGCCGCGCATTCCAGCCTCTCCGAGCCTGTTAGCACAGAGAAGGTGACCCTGTGGATTTCGACTTTCCCGGGGATACAGAGCTCTGTCTTAAGAGGCATGCAGTGCTCTGCCAAAATAAACAAGGTTTCGCTAAGAAATTCCCTCGTAGCTCTTTCCCTTTTGGAGGAAAAAGGAGAGGTTTGTTTCTAAGCTTTGCAAGCGGTCCCGCGCTCTGCCGAAAAGGGAACGAACTGCTAGAGCACAGCGAGAGAAAACAGCGTAAGCAATTCCTTCCTAGCTCTTTCTGTTGCCGAGGAACTGTGGCACTGTTGGAACTGGAGATTGCAAGCAACACAGCGATCCGGCTGCTCTGGCACGCAGTGCTCTGCAAAGGCGCAGCAAGAAGGGACAAGAAATTCTCTCCTAACTCTTTCTGTTTGGTCGCATTAGAGTGCTGCTTCAGATGGCCGTGTTCGGGCAGACGCTTCAACGAGCCGCGCATTCGAGCCTCTCCGAGCCTGTTAGCACAGAGAAGGTGACCCTGTGGATTTCGACTTTCCCGGGGATACAGAGCTCTGTCTTAAGAGGCATGCAGTGCTCTGCCAAAACAAACAAGGTTTCGCTAAGAAATTCCCTCGTAGCTCTTTCCCTTTTGGAGGAAAAGGGAGAGCTTTGTTTCTAAGCTTTGCAAGCGGTCCCGCGCTCTGCCGAAAAGGGAACGAACTGCGAGAGCACAGCGAGAGAAAACAGCGTAAGCAATTCCTTCCTAGCTCTTTCTGTTGCCGAGGAACTGTGGCACTGTTGGAACTGGAGATTGCAAGCAACACAGCGATCCGGCTGCTCTGGCACGCAGTGCTCTGCAAAGGCGCAGCAAGAAGGGACAAGAAATTCTCTCCTAACTCTTTCTGTTTGGTCGCATTACAGTGCTGCTTCAGATGTCCGTGTTCGGGCAGACGCTTCAACGAGCCGCGCATTCCAGCCTCTCCGAGCCTGTTAGCACAGAGAAGGTGACCCTGTGGATTTCGACTTTCCCGGGGATACAGAGCTCTGTCTTAAGAGGCATGCAGTGCTCTGCCAAAATAAACAAGGTTTCGCTAAGAAATTCCCTCGTAGCTCTTTCCCTTTTGGAGGAAAAAGGAGAGGTTTGTTTCTAAGCTTTGCAAGCGGTCCCGCGCTCTGCCGAAAAGGGAACGAACTGCTAGAGCACAGCGAGAGAAAACAGCGTAAGCAATTCCTTCCTAGCTCTTTCTGTTGCCGAGGAACTGTGGCACTGTTGGAACTGGAGATTGCAAGCAACACAGCGATCCGGCTGCTCTGGCACGCAGTGCTCTGCAAAGGCGCAGCAAGAAGGGACAAGAAATTCTCTCCTAACTCTTTCTGTTTGGTCGCATTAGAGTGCTGCTTCAGATGGCCGTGTTCGGGCAGACGCTTCAACGAGCCGCGCATTCGAGCCTCTCCGAGCCTGTTAGCACAGAGAAGGTGACCCTGTGGATTTCGACTTTCCCGGGGATACAGAGCTCTGTCTTAAGAGGCATGCAGTGCTCTGCCAAAACAAACAAGGTTTCGCTAAGAAATTCCCTCGTAGCTCTTTCCCTTTTGGAGGAAAAGGGAGAGCTTTGTTTCTAAGCTTTGCAAGCGGTCCCGCGCTCTGCCGAAAAGGGAACGAACTGCGAGAGCACAGCGAGAGAAAACAGCGTAAGCAATTCCTTCCTAGCTCTTTCTGTTGCCGAGGAACTGTGGCACTGTTGGAACTGGAGATTGCAAGCAACACAGCGATCCGGCTGCTCTGGCACGCAGTGCTCTGCAAAGGCGCAGCAAGAAGGGACAAGAAATTCTCTCCTAACTCTTTCTGTTTGGTCGCATTACAGTGCTGCTTCAGATGTCCGTGTTCGGGCAGACGCTTCAACGAGCCGCGCATTCGAGCCTCTCCGAGCCTGTTAGCACAGAGAAGGTGACCCTGTGGATTTCGACTTTCCCGGGGATACAGAGCTCTGTCTTAAGAGGCATGCAGTGCTCTGCCAAAACAAACAAGGTTTCGCTAAGAAATTCCCTCGTAGCTCTTTCCCTTTTGGAGGAAAAGGGAGAGGTTTGTTTCTAAGCTTTGCAAGCGGTCCCGCGCTCTGCCGAAAAGGGAACGAACTGCGAGAGCACAGCGAGAGAAAACAGCGTAAGCAATTCCTTCCTAGCTCTTTCTGTTGCCGAGGAACTGTGGCACTGTTGGAACTGGAGATTGCAAGCAACACAGCGATCCGGCTGCTCTGGCACGCAGTGCTCTGCAAAGGCGCAGCAAGAAGGGACAAGAAATTCTCTCCTAACTCTTTCTGTTTGGTCGCATTACAGTGCTGCTTCAGATGTCCGTGTTCGGGCAGACGCTTCAACGAGCCGCGCATTCCAGCCTCTCCGAGCCTGTTAGCACAGAGAAGGTGACCCTGTGGATTTCGACTTTCCCGGGGATCCAGAGCTCTGTCTTAAGAGGCATGCAGTGCTCTGCCAAAACAAACAAGGTTTCGCTAAGAAATTCCCTCGTAGCTCTTTCCCTTTTGGAGGAAAAGGGAGAGCTTTGTTTCTAAGCTTTGCAAGCGGTCCCGCGCTCTGCCGAAAAGGGAACGAACTGCGAGAGCACAGCGAGAGAAAACAGCATAAGCAATTCCTTCCTAGCTCTTTCTGTTGCCGAGGAACTGTGGCACTGTTGGAACTGGAGATTGCAAGCAACACAGCGATCCGGCTGCTCTGGCACGCAGTGCTCTGCAAAGGCGCAGCAAGAAGGGACAAGAAATTCTCTCCTAACTCTTTCTGTTTGGTCGCATTACAGTGCTGCTTCAGATGGCCGTGTTCGGGCAGACGCTTCAACGAGCCGCGCATTCCAGCCTCTCCGAGCCTGTTAGCACAGAGAAGGTGACCCTGTGGATTTCGACTTTCCCGGGGATACAGAGCTCTGTCTTAAGAGGCATGCAGTGCTCTGCCAAAACAAACAAGGTTTCGCTAAGAAATTCCCTCGTAGCTCTTTCCCTTTTGGAGGAAAAGGGAGAGCTTTGTTTCTAAGCTTTGCAAGCGGTCCCGCGCTCTGCCGAAAAGGGAACGAACTGCTAGAGCACAGCGAGAGAAAACAGCGTAAGCAATTCCTTCCTAGCTCTTTCTGTTGCCGAGGAACTGTGGCACTGTTGGAACTGGAGATTGCAAGCAACACAGCGATCCGGCTGCTCTGGCACGCAGTGCTCTGCAAAGGCGCAGCAAGAAGGGACAAGAAATTCTCTCCTAACTCTTTCTGTTTGGTCGCATTAGAGTGCTGCTTCAGATGTCCGTGTTCGGGCAGACGCTTCAACGAGCCGCGCATTCCAGCCTCTCCGAGCCTGTTAGCACAGAGAAGGTGACCCTGTGGATTTCGACTTTCCCGGGGATACAGAGCTCTGTCTTAAGAGGCATGCAGTGCTCTGCCAAAATAAACAAGGTTTCGCTAAGAAATTCCCTCGTAGCTCTTTCCCTTTTGGAGGAAAAAGGAGAGGTTTGTTTCTAAGCTTTGCAAGCGGTCCCGCACTCTGCCGAAAAGGGAACGAACTGCTAGAGCACAGCGAGAGAAAACAGCGTAAGCAATTCCTTCCTAGCTCTTTCTGTTGCCGAGGAACTGTGGCACTGTTGGAACTGGAGATTGCAAGCAACACAGCGATCCGGCTGCTCTGGCACGCAGTGCTCTGCAAAGGCGCAGCAAGAAGGGACAAGAAATTCTCTCCTAACTCTTTCTGTTTGGTCGCATTAGAGTGCTGCTTCAGATGTCCGTGTTCGGGCAGACGCTTCAACGAGCCGCGCATTCCAGCCTCTCCGAGCCTGTTAGCACAGAGAAGGTGACCCTGTGGATTTCGACTTTCCCGGGGATACAGAGCTCTGTCTTAAGAGGCATGCAGTGCTCTGCCAAAACAAACAAGGTTTCGCTAAGAAATTCCCTCGTAGCTCTTTCCCTTTTGGAGGAAAAGGGAGAGGTTTGTTTCTAAGCTTTGCAAGCGGTCCCGCGCTCTGCCGAAAAGGGAACGAACTGCGAGAGCACAGCGAGAGAAAACAGCGTAAGCAATTCCTTCCTAGCTCTTTCTGTTGCCGAGGAACTGTGGCACTGTTGGAACTGGAGATTGCAAGCAACACAGCGATCCGGCTGCTCTGGCACGCAGTGCTCTGCAAAGGCGCAGCAAGAAGGGACAAGAAATTCTCTCCTAACTCTTTCTGTTTGGTCGCATTACAGTGCTGCTTCAGATGTCCGTGTTCGGGCAGACGCTTCAACGAGCTGCGCATTCCAGCCTCTCCGAGCCTGTTAGCACAGAGAAGGTGACCCTGTGGATTTCGACTTTCCCGGGGATACAGAGCTCTGTCTTAAGAGGCATGCAGTGCTCTGCCAAAACAAACAAGGTTTCGCTAAGAAATTCCCTCGTAGCTCTTTCCCTTTTGGAGGAAAAGGGAGAGGTTTGTTTCTAAGCTTTGCAAGCGGTCCCGCGCTCTGCCGAAAAGGGAACGAACTGCGAGAGCACAGCGAGAGAAAACAGCGTAAGCAATTCCTTCCTAGCTCTTTCTGTTGCCGAGGAACTGTGGCACTGTTGGAACTGGAGATTGCAAGCAACACAGCGATCCGGCTGCTCTGGCACGCAGTGCTCTGCAAAGGCGCAGCAAGAAGGGACAAGAAATTCTCTCCTAACTCTTTCTGTTTGGTCGCATTACAGTGCTGCTTCAGATGTCCGTGTTCGGGCAGACGCTTCAACGAGCCGCGCATTCCAGCCTCTCCGAGCCTGTTAGCACAGAGAAGGTGACCCTGTGGATTTCGACTTTCCCGGGGATCCAGAGCTCTGTCTTAAGAGGCATGCAGTGCTCTGCCAAAACAAACAAGGTTTCGCTAAGAAATTCCCTCGTAGCTCTTTCCCTTTTGGAGGAAAAGGGAGAGCTTTGTTTCTAAGCTTTGCAAGCGGTCCCGCGCTCTGCCGAAAAGGGAACGAACTGCGAGAGCACAGCGAGAGAAAACAGCATAAGCAATTCCTTCCTAGCTCTTTCTGTTGCCGAGGAACTGTGGCACTGTTGGAACTGGAGATTGCAAGCAACACAGCGATCCGGCTGCTCTGGCACGCAGTGCTCTGCAAAGGCGCAGCAAGAAGGGACAAGAAATTCTCTCCTAACTCTTTCTGTTTGGTCGCATTACAGTGCTGCTTCAGATGTCCGTGTTCGGGCAGACGCTTCAACGAGCCGCGCATTCGAGCCTCTCCGAGCCTGTTAGCACAGAGAAGGTGACCCTGTGGATTTCGACTTTCCCGGGGATACAGAGCTCTGTCTTAAGAGGCACGCAGTGCTCTGCCAAAACAAACAAGGTTTCGCTAAGAAATTCCCTCGTAGCTCTTTCCCTTTTGGAGGAAAAGGGAGAGCTTTGTTTCTAAGCTTTGCAAGCGGTCCCGCGCTCTGCCGAAAAGGGAACGAACTGCGAGAGCACAGCGAGAGAAAACAGCGTAAGCAATTCCTTCCTAGCTCTTTCTGTTGCCGAGGAACTGTGGCACTGTTGGAACTGGAGATTGCAAGCAACACAGCGATCCGGCTGCTCTGGCACGCAGTGCTCTGCAAAGGCGCAGCAAGAAGGGACAAGAAATTCTCTCCTAACTCTTTCTGTTTGGTCGCATTACAGTGCTGCTTCAGATGTCCGTGTTCGGGCAGACGCTTCAACGAGCCGCGCATTCCAGCCTCTCCGAGCCTGTTAGCACAGAGAAGGTGACCCTGTGGATTTCGACTTTCCCGGGGATACAGAGCTCTGTCTTAAGAGGCATGCAGTGCTCTGCCAAAACAAACAAGGTTTCGCTAAGAAATTCCCTCGTAGCTCTTTCCCTTTTGGAGGAAAAGGGAGAGCTTTGTTTCTAAGCTTTGCAAGCGGTCCCGCGCTCTGCCGAAAAGGGAACGAACTGCGAGAGCACAGCGAGAGAAAACAGCGTAAGCAATTCCTTCCTAGCTCTTTCTGTTGCCGAGGAACTGTGGCACTGTTGGAACTGGAGATTGCAAGCAACACAGCGATCCGGCTGCTCTGGCACGCAGTGCTCTGCAAAGGCGCAGCAAGAAGGGACAAGAAATTCTCTCCTAACTCTTTCTGTTTGGTCGCATTACAGTGCTGCTTCAGATGTCCGTGTTCGGGCAGACGCTTCAACGAGCCGCGCATTCCAGCCTCTCCGAGCCTGTTAGCACAGAGAAGGTGACCCTGTGGATTTCGACTTTCCCGGGGATACAGAGCTCTGTCTTAAGAGGCGTGCAGTGCTCTGCCAAAACAAACAAGGTTTCGCTAAGAAATTCCCTCGTAGCTCTTTCCCTTTTGGAGGAAAAGGGAGAGCTTTGTTTCTAAGCTTTGCAAGCGGTCCCGCGCTCTGCCGAAAAGGGAACGAACTGCGAGAGCACAGCGAGAGAAAACAGCGTAAGCAATTCCTTCCTAGCTCTTTCTGTTGCCGAGGAACTGTGGCACTGTTGGAACTGGAGATTGCAAGCAACACAGCGATCCGGCTGCTCTGGCACGCAGTGTTCTGCAAGGGCGCAGCAAGAAGGGACAAGAAATTCTCTCCTAACTCTTTCTGTTTGGTCGCATTAGAGTGCTGCTTCAGATGGCCGTGTTCGGGCAGACGCTTCAACGAGCCGCGCATTCCAGCCTCTCCGAGCCTGTTAGCACAGAGAAGGTGACCCTGTGGATTTCGACTTTCCCGGGGATACAGAGCTCTGTCTTAAGAGGCATGCAGTGCTCTGCCAAAACAAACAAGGTTTCGCTAAGAAATTCCCTCGTAGCTCTTTCCCTTTTGGAGGAAAAGGGAGAGGTTTGTTTCTAAGCTTTGCAAGCGGTCCCGCGCTCTGCCGAAAAGGGAACGAACTGCTAGAGCACAGCGAGAGAAAACAGCGCAAGCAATTCCTTCCTAGCTCTTTCTGTTGCCGAGGAACTGTGGCACTGTTGGAACTGGAGATTGCAAGCAACACAGCGATCCGGCTGCTCTGGCACGCAGTGCTCTGCAAAGGCGCAGCAAGAAGGGACAAGAAATTCTCTCCTAACTCTTTCTGTTTGGTCGCATTACAGTGCTGCTTCAGATGGCCGTGTTCGGGCAGACGCTTCAACGAGCCGCGCATTCCAGCCTCTCCGAGCCTGTTAGCACAGAGAAGGTGACCCTGTGGATTTCGACTTTCCCGGGGATACAGAGCTCTGTCTTAAGAGGCATGCAGTGCTCTGCCAAAATAAACAAGGTTTCGCTAAGAAATTCCCTCGTAGCTCTTTCCCTTTTGGAGGAAAAAGGAGAGGTTTGTTTCTAAGCTTTGCAAGCGGTCCCGCGCTCTGCCGAAAAGGGAACGAACTGCTAGAGCACAGCGAGAGAAAACAGCGTAAGCAATTCCTTCCTAGCTCTTTCTGTTGCCGAGGAACTGTGGCACTGTTGGAACTGGAGATTGCAAGCAACACAGCGATCCGGCTGCTCTGGCACGCAGTGCTCTGCAAAGGCGCAGCAAGAAGGGACAAGAAATTCTCTCCTAACTCTTTCTGTTTGGTCGCATTACAGTGCTGCTTCAGATGGCCGTGTTCGGGCAGACGCTTCAACGAGCCGCGCATTCCAGCCTCTCCGAGCCTGTTAGCACAGAGAAGGTGACCCTGTGGATTTCGACTTTCCCGGGGATCCAGAGCTCTGTCTTAAGAGGCATGCAGTGCTCTGCCAAAACAAACAAGGTTTCGCTAAGAAATTCCCTCGTAGCTCTTTCCCTTTTGGAGGAAAAGGGAGAGCTTTGTTTCTAAGCTTTGCAAGCGGTCCCGCGCTCTGCCGAAAAGGGAACGAACTGCGAGAGCACAGCGAGAGAAAACAGCGTAAGCAATTCCTTCCTAGCTCTTTCTGTTGCCGAGGAACTGTGGCACTGTTGGAACTGGAGATTGCAAGCAACACAGCGATCCGGCTGCTCTGGCACGCAGTGCTCTGCAAAGGCGCAGCAAGAAGGGACAAGAAATTCTCTCCTAACTCTTTCTGTTTGGTCGCATTAGAGTGCTGCTTCAGATGGCCGTGTTCGGGCAGACGCTTCAACGAGCCGCGCATTCCAGCCTCTCCGAGCCTGTTAGCACAGAGAAGGTGACCCTGTGGATTTCGACTTTCCCGGGGATCCAGAGCTCTGTCTTAAGAGGCATGCAGTGCTCTGCCAAAACAAACAAGGTTTCGCTAAGAAATTCCCTCGTAGCTCTTTCCCTTTTGGAGGAAAAGGGAGAGCTTTGTTTCTAAGCTTTGCAAGCGGTCCCGCGCTCTGCCGAAAAGGGAACGAACTGCGAGAGCACAGCGAGAGAAAACAGCGTAAGCAATTCCTTCCTAGCTCTTTCTGTTGCCGAGGAACTGTGGCACTGTTGGAACTGGAGATTGCAAGCAACACAGCGATCCGGCTGCTCTGGCACGCAGTGCTCTGCAAAGGCGCAGCAAGAAGGGACAAGAAATTCTCTCCTAACTCTTTCTGTTTGGTCGCATTAGAGTGCTGCTTCAGATGGCCGTGTTCGGGCAGACGCTTCAACGAGCCGCGCATTCCAGCCTCTCCGAGCCTGTTAGCACAGAGAAGGTGACCCTGTGGATTTCGACTTTCCCGGGGATACAGAGCTCTGTCTTAAGAGGCATGCAGTGCTCTGCCAAAACAAACAAGGTTTCGCTAAGAAATTCCCTCGTAGCTCTTTCCCTTTTGGAGGAAAAGGGAGAGCTTTGTTTCTAAGCTTTGCAAGCGGTCCCGCGCTCTGCCGAAAAGGGAACGAACTGCGAGAGCACAGCGAGAGAAAACAGCGTAAGCAATTCCTTCCTAGCTCTTTCTGTTGCCGAGGAACTGTGGCACTGTTGGAACTGGAGATTGCAAGCAACACAGCGATCCGGCTGCTCTGGCACGCAGTGCTCTGCAAAGGCGCAGCAAGAAGGGACAAGAAATTCTCTCCTACCTCTTTCTGTTTGGTCGCATTACAGTGCTGCTTCAGATGTCCGTGTTCGGGCAGACGCTTCAACGAGCCGCGCATTCGAGCCTCTCCGAGCCTGTTAGCACAGAGAAGGTGACCCTGTGGATTTCGACTTTCCCGGGGATACAGAGCTCTGTCTTAAGAGGCATGCAGTGCTCTGCCAAAACAAACAAGGTTTCGCTAAGAAATTCCCTCGTAGCTCTTTCCCTTTTGGAGGAAAAGGGAGAGGTTTGTTTCTAAGCTTTGCAAGCGGTCCCGCGCTCTGCCGAAAAGGGAACGAACTGCTAGAGCACAGCGAGAGAAAACAGCGTAAGCAATTCCTTCCTAGCTCTTTCTGTTGCCGAGGAACTGTGGCACTGTTGGAACTGGAGATTGCAAGCAACACAGCGATCCGGCTGCTCTGGCACGCAGTGCTCTGCAAAGGCGCAGCAAGAAGGGACAAGAAATTCTCTCCTAACTCTTTCTGTTTGGTCGCATTACAGTGCTGCTTCAGATGGCCGTGTTCGGGCAGACGCTTCAACGAGC
Organism: Rhynochetos jubatus; assembly: GCA_027574665.1. Taxonomy (NCBI): domain Eukaryota; kingdom Metazoa; phylum Chordata; class Aves; order Eurypygiformes; family Rhynochetidae; genus Rhynochetos; species Rhynochetos jubatus. The sequence goes on along the minus strand of CM050672.1, from coordinate 88,846 downwards.
CGCGCATTCCAGCCTCTCCGAGCCTGTTAGCACAGAGAAGGTGACCCTGTGGATTTCGACTTTCCCGGGGATACAGAGCTCTGTCTTAAGAGGCATGCAGTGCTCTGCCAAAACAAACAAGGTTTCGCTAAGAAATTCCCTCGTAGCTCTTTCCCTTTTGGAGGAAAAGGGAGAGGTTTGTTTCTAAGCTTTGCAAGCGGTCCCGCGCTCTGCCGAAAAGGGAACGAACTGCGAGAGCACAGCGAGAGAAAACAGCGTAAGCAATTCCTTCCTAGCTCTTTCTGTTGCCGAGGAACTGTGGCACTGTTGGAACTGGAGATTGCAAGCAACACAGCGATCCGGCTGCTCTGGCACGCAGTGCTCTGCAAAGGCGCAGCAAGAAGGGACAAGAAATTCTCTCCTAACTCTTTCTGTTTGGTCGCATTACAGTGCTGCTTCAGATGGCCGTGTTCGGGCAGACGCTTCAACGAGCCGCGCATTCCAGCCTCTCCGAGCCTGTTAGCACAGAGAAGGTGACCCTGTGGATTTCGACTTTCCCGGGGATACAGAGCTCTGTCTTAAGAGGCATGCAGTGCTCTGCCAAAACAAACAAGGTTTCGCTAAGAAATTCCCTCGTAGCTCTTTCCCTTTTGGAGGAAAAGGGAGAGCTTTGTTTCTAAGCTTTGCAAGCGGTCCCGCGCTCTGCCGAAAAGGGAACGAACTGCGAGAGCACAGCGAGAGAAAACAGCGTAAGCAATTCCTTCCTAGCTCTTTCTGTTGCCGAGGAACTGTGGCACTGTTGGAACTGGAGATTGCAAGCAACACAGCGATCCGGCTGCTCTGGCACGCAGTGCTCTGCAAAGGCGCAGCAAGAAGGGACAAGAAATTCTCTCCTAACTCTTTCTGTTTGGTCGCATTACAGTGCTGCTTCAGATGTCCGTGTTCGGGCAGACGCTTCAACGAGCCGCGCATTCCAGCCTCTCCGAGCCTGTTAGCACAGAGAAGGTGACCCTGTGGATTTCGACTTTCCCGGGGATCCAGAGCTCTGTCTTAAGAGGCATGCAGTGCTCTGCCAAAACAAACAAGGTTTCGCTAAGAAATTCCCTCGTAGCTCTTTCCCTTTTGGAGGAAAAGGGAGAGCTTTGTTTCTAAGCTTTGCAAGCGGTCCCGCGCTCTGCCGAAAAGGGAACGAACTGCGAGAGCACAGCGAGAGAAAACAGCGTAAGCAATTCCTTCCTAGCTCTTTCTGTTGCCGAGGAACTGTGGCACTGTTGGAACTGGAGATTGCAAGCAACACAGCGATCCGGCTGCTCTGGCACGCAGTGCTCTGCAAAGGCGCAGCAAGGAGGGACAAGAAATTCTCTCCTAACTCTTTCTGTTTGGTCGCATTACAGTGCTGCTTCAGATGGCCGTGTTCGGGCAGACGCTTCAACGAGCCGCGCATTCCAGCCTCTCCGAGCCTGTTAGCACAGAGAAGGTGACCCTGTGGATTTCGACTTTCCCGGGGATACAGAGCTCTGTCTTAAGAGGCATGCAGTGCTCTGCCAAAACAAACAAGGTTTCGCTAAGAAATTCCCTCGTAGCTCTTTCCCTTTTGGAGGAAAAGGGAGAGCTTTGTTTCTAAGCTTTGCAAGCGGTCCCGCGCTCTGCCGAAAAGGGAACGAACTGCGAGAGCACAGCGAGAGAAAACAGCGTAAGCAATTCCTTCCTAGCTCTTTCTGTTGCCGAGGAACTGTGGCACTGTTGGAAGTGGAGATTGCAAGCAACACAGCGATCCGGCTGCTCTGGCACGCAGTGCTCTGCAAAGGCGCAGCAAGAAGGGACAAGAAATTCTCTCCTAACTCTTTCTGTTTGGTCGCATTACAGTGCTGCTTCAGATGGCCGTGTTCGGGCAGACGCTTCAACGAGCCGCGCATTCCAGCCTCTCCGAGCCTGTTAGCACAGAGAAGGTGACCCTGTGGATTTCGACTTTCCCGGGGATCCAGAGCTCTGTCTTAAGAGGCATGCAGTGCTCTGCCAAAACAAACAAGGTTTCGCTAAGAAATTCCCTCGTAGCTCTTTCCCTTTTGGAGGAAAAGGGAGAGGTTTGTTTCTAAGCTTTGCAAGCGGTCCCGCGCTCTGCCGAAAAGGGAACGAACTGCGAGAGCACAGCGAGAGAAAACAGCGTAAGCAATTCCTTCCTAGCTCTTTCTGTTGCCGAGGAACTGTGGCACTGTTGGAACTGGAGATTGCAAGCAACACAGCGATCCGGCTGCTCTGGCACGCAGTGCTCTGCAAAGGCGCAGCAAGAAGGGACAAGAAATTCTCTCCTAACTCTTTCTGTTTGGTCGCATTACAGTGCTGCTTCAGATGGCCGTGTTCGGGCAGACGCTTCAACGAGCCGCGCATTCCAGCCTCTCCGAGCCTGTTAGCACAGAGAAGGTGACCCTGTGGATTTCGACTTTCCCGGGGATCCAGAGCTCTGTCTTAAGAGGCATGCAGTGCTCTGCCAAAACAAACAAGGTTTCGCTAAGAAATTCCCTCGTAGCTCTTTCCCTTTTGGAGGAAAAGGGAGAGCTTTGTTTCTAAGCTTTGCAAGCGGTCCCGCGCTCTGCCGAAAAGGGAACGAACTGCGAGAGCACAGCGAGAGAAAACAGCGTAAGCAATTCCTTCCTAGCTCTTTCTGTTGCCGAGGAACTGTGGCACTGTTGGAAGTGGAGATTGCAAGCAACACAGCGATCCGGCTGCTCTGGCACGCAGTGCTCTGCAAAGGCGCAGCAAGAAGGGACAAGAAATTCTCTCCTAACTCTTTCTGTTTGGTCGCATTACAGTGCTGCTTCAGATGTCCGTGTTCGGGCAGACGCTTCAACGAGCCGCGCATTCCAGCCTCTCCGAGCCTGTTAGCACAGAGAAGGTGACCCTGTGGATTTCGACTTTCCCGGGGATCCAGAGCTCTGTCTTAAGAGGCATGCAGTGCTCTGCCAAAACAAACAAGGTTTCGCTAAGAAATTCCCTCGTAGCTCTTTCCCTTTTGGAGGAAAAGGGAGAGGTTTGTTTCTAAGCTTTGCAAGCGGTCCCGCGCTCTGCCGAAAAGGGAACGAACTGCGAGAGCACAGCGAGAGAAAACAGCGTAAGCAATTCCTTCCTAGCTCTTTCTGTTGCCGAGGAACTGTGGCACTGTTGGAACTGGAGATTGCAAGCAACACAGCGATCCGGCTGCTCTGGCACGCAGTGCTCTGCAAAGGCGCAGCAAGAAGGGACAAGAAATTCTCTCCTACCTCTTTCTGTTTGGTCGCATTACAGTGCTGCTTCAGATGTCCGTGTTCGGGCAGACGCTTCAACGAGCCGCGCATTCCAGCCTCTCCGAGCCTGTTAGCACAGAGAAGGTGACCCTGTGGATTTCGACTTTCCCGGGGATCCAGAGCTCTGTCTTAAGAGGCATGCAGTGCTCTGCCAAAACAAACAAGGTTTCGCTAAGAAATTCCCTCGTAGCTCTTTCCCTTTTGGAGGAAAAGGGAGAGGTTTGTTTCTAAGCTTTGCAAGCGGTCCCGCGCTCTGCCGAAAAGGGAACGAACTGCTAGAGCACAGCGAGAGAAAACAGCGCAAGCAATTCCTTCCTAGCTCTTTCTGTTGCCGAGGAACTGTGGCACTGTTGGAACTGGAGATTGCAAGCAACACAGCGATCCGGCTGCTCTGGCACGCAGTGCTCTGCAAAGGCGCAGCAAGAAGGGACAAGAAATTCTCTCCTAACTCTTTCTGTTTGGTCGCATTACAGTGCTGCTTCAGATGTCCGTGTTCGGGCAGACGCTTCAACGAGCCGCGCATTCCAGCCTCTCCGAGCCTGTTAGCACAGAGAAGGTGACCCTGTGGATTTCGACTTTCCCGGGGATAGAGAGCTCTGTCTTAAGAGGCATGCAGTGCTCTGCCAAAATAAACAAGGTTTCGCTAAGAAATTCCCTCGTAGCTCTTTCCCTTTTGGAGGAAAAAGGAGAGGTTTGTTTCTAAGCTTTGCAAGCGGTCCCGCGCTCTGCCGAAAAGGGAACGAACTGCTAGAGCACAGCGAGAGAAAACAGCGTAAGCAATTCCTTCCTAGCTCTTTCTGTTGCCGAGGAACTGTGGCACTGTTGGAACTGGAGATTGCAAGCAACACAGCGATCCGGCTGCTCTGGCACGCAGTGCTCTGCAAAGGCGCAGCAAGAAGGGACAAGAAATTCTCTCCTAACTCTTTCTGTTTGGTCGCATTACAGTGCTGCTTCAGATGGCCGTGTTCGGGCAGACGCTTCAACGAGCCGCGCATTCCAGCCTCTCCGAGCCTGTTAGCACAGAGAAGGTGACCCTGTGGATTTCGACTTTCCCGGGGATCCAGAGCTCTGTCTTAAGAGGCATGCAGTGCTCTGCCAAAACAAACAAGGTTTCGCTAAGAAATTCCCTCGTAGCTCTTTCCCTTTTGGAGGAAAAGGGAGAGCTTTGTTTCTAAGCTTTGCAAGCGGTCCCGCGCTCTGCCGAAAAGGGAACGAACTGCGAGAGCACAGCGAGAGAAAACAGCGTAAGCAATTCCTTCCTAGCTCTTTCTGTTGCCGAGGAACTGTGGCACTGTTGGAAGTGGAGATTGCAAGCAACACAGCGATCCGGCTGCTCTGGCACGCAGTGCTCTGCAAAGGCGCAGCAAGAAGGGACAAGAAATTCTCTCCTAACTCTTTCTGTTTGGTCGCATTAGAGTGCTGCTTCAGATGGCCGTGTTCGGGCAGACGCTTCAACGAGCCGCGCATTCCAGCCTCTCCGAGCCTGTTAGCACAGAGAAGGTGACCCTGTGGATTTCGACTTTCCCGGGGATCCAGAGCTCTGTCTTAAGAGGCATGCAGTGCTCTGCCAAAACAAACAAGGTTTCGCTAAGAAATTCCCTCGTAGCTCTTTCCCTTTTGGAGGAAAAGGGAGAGCTTTGTTTCTAAGCTTTGCAAGCGGTCCCGCGCTCTGCCGAAAAGGGAACGAACTGCGAGAGCACAGCGAGAGAAAACAGCGTAAGCAATTCCTTCCTAGCTCTTTCTGTTGCCGAGGAACTGTGGCACTGTTGGAAGTGGAGATTGCAAGCAACACAGCGATCCGGCTGCTCTGGCACGCAGTGCTCTGCAAAGGCGCAGCAAGAAGGGACAAGAAATTCTCTCCTAACTCTTTCTGTTTGGTCGCATTAGAGTGCTGCTTCAGATGTCCGTGTTCGGGCAGACGCTTCAACGAGCCGCGCATTCCAGCCTCTCCGAGCCTGTTAGCACAGAGAAGGTGACCCTGTGGATTTCGACTTTCCCGGGGATACAGAGCTCTGTCTTAAGAGGCATGCAGTGCTCTGCCAAAACAAACAAGGTTTCGCTAAGAAATTCCCTCGTAGCTCTTTCCCTTTTGGAGGAAAAGGGAGAGCTTTGTTTCTAAGCTTTGCAAGCGGTCCCGCGCTCTGCCGAAAAGGGAACGAACTGCGAGAGCACAGCGAGAGAAAACAGCGTAAGCAATTCCTTCCTAGCTCTTTCTGTTGCCGAGGAACTGTGGCACTGTTGGAACTGGAGATTGCAAGCAACACAGCGATCCGGCTGCTCTGGCACGCAGTGCTCTGCAAAGGCGCAGCAAGAAGGGACAAGAAATTCTCTCCTAACTCTTTCTGTTTGGTCGCATTAGAGTGCTGCTTCAGATGTCCGTGTTCGGGCAGACGCTTCAACGAGCCGCGCATTCCAGCCTCTCCGAGCCTGTTAGCACAGAGAAGGTGACCCTGTGGATTTCGACTTTCCCGGGGATCCAGAGCTCTGTCTTAAGAGGCATGCAGTGCTCTGCCAAAACAAACAAGGTTTCGCTAAGAAATTCCCTCGTAGCTCTTTCCCTTTTGGAGGAAAAGGGAGAGCTTTGTTTCTAAGCTTTGCAAGCGGTCCCGCGCTCTGCCGAAAAGGGAACGAACTGCGAGAGCACAGCGAGAGAAAACAGCGTAAGCAATTCCTTCCTAGCTCTTTCTGTTGCCGAGGAACTGTGGCACTGTTGGAACTGGAGATTGCAAGCAACACAGCGATCCGGCTGCTCTGGCACGCAGTGCTCTGCAAAGGCGCAGCAAGAAGGGACAAGAAATTCTCTCCTACCTCTTTCTGTTTGGTCGCATTACAGTGCTGCTTCAGATGTCCGTGTTCGGGCAGACGCTTCAACGAGCCGCGCATTCGAGCCTCTCCGAGCCTGTTAGCACAGAGAAGGTGACCCTGTGGATTTCGACTTTCCCGGGGATCCAGAGCTCTGTCTTAAGAGGCATGCAGTGCTCTGCCAAAACAAACAAGGTTTCCCTAAGAAATTCCCTCGTAGCTCTTTCCCTTTTGGAGGAAAAGGGAGAGGTTTGTTTCTAAGCTTTGCAAGCGGTCCCGCGCTCTGCCGAAAAGGGAACGAACTGCGAGAGCACAGCGAGAGAAAACAGCGTAAGCAATTCCTTCCTAGCTCTTTCTGTTGCCGAGGAACTGTGGCACTGTTGGAACTGGAGATTGCAAGCAACACAGCGATCCGGCTGCTCTGGCACGCAGTGCTCTGCAAAGGCGCAGCAAGAAGGGACAAGAAATTCTCTCCTACCTCTTTCTGTTTGGTCGCATTACAGTGCTGCTTCAGATGTCCGTGTTCGGGCAGACGCTTCAACGAGTCGCGCATTCCAGCCTCTCCGAGCCTGTTAGCACAGAGAAGGTGACCCTGTGGATTTCGACTTTCCCGGGGATACAGAGCTCTGTCTTAAGAGGCATGCAGTGCTCTGCCAAAACAAACAAGGTTTCCCTAAGAAATTCCCTCGTAGCTCTTTCCCTTTTGGAGGAAAAGGGAGAGCTTTGTTTCTAAGCTTTGCAAGCGGTCCCGCGCTCTGCCGAAAAGGGAACGAACTGCGAGAGCACAGCGAGAGAAAACAGCGTAAGCAATTCCTTCCTAGCTCTTTCTGTTGCCGAGGAACTGTGGCACTGTTGGAACTGGAGATTGCAAGCAACACAGCGATCCGGCTGCTCTGGCACGCAGTGCTCTGCAAAGGCGCAGCAAGAAGGGACAAGAAATTCTCTCCTACCTCTTTCTGTTTGGTCGCATTACAGTGCTGCTTCAGATGGCCGTGTTCGGGCAGACGCTTCAACGAGCCGCGCATTCGAGCCTCTCCGAGCCTGTTAGCACAGAGAAGGTGACCCTGTGGATTTCGACTTTCCCGGGGATACAGAGCTCTGTCTTAAGAGGCATGCAGTGCTCTGCCAAAACAAACAAGGTTTCGCTAAGAAATTCCCTCGTAGCTCTTTCCCTTTTGGAGGAAAAGGGAGAGGTTTGTTTCTAAGCTTTGCAAGCGGTCCCGCGCTCTGCCGAAAAGGGAACGAACTGCGAGAGCACAGCGAGAGAAAACAGCGTAAGCAATTCCTTCCTAGCTCTTTCTGTTGCCGAGGAACTGTGGCACTGTTGGAACTGGAGATTGCAAGCAACACAGCGATCCGGCTGCTCTGGCACGCAGTGCTCTGCAAAGGCGCAGCAAGAAGGGACAAGAAATTCTCTCCTACCTCTTTCTGTTTGGTCGCATTACAGTGCTGCTTCAGATGTCCTTGTTCGGGCAGACGCTTCAACGAGCCGCGCATTCGAGCCTCTCCGAGCCTGTTAGCACAGAGAAGGTGACCCTGTGGATTTCGACTTTCCCGGGGATACAGAGCTCTGTCTTAAGAGGCATGCAGTGCTCTGCCAAAACAAACAAGGTTTCGCTAAGAAATTCCCTCGTAGCTCTTTCCCTTTTGGAGGAAAAGGGAGAGCTTTGTTTCTAAGCTTTGCAAGCGGTCCCGCGCTCTGCCGAAAAGGGAACGAACTGCTAGAGCACAGCGAGAGAAAACAGCGTAAGCAATTCCTTCCTAGCTCTTTCTGTTGCCGAGGAACTGTGGCACTGTTGGAACTGGAGATTGCAAGCAACACAGCGATCCGGCTGCTCTGGCACGCAGTGCTCTGCAAAGGCGCAGCAAGAAGGGACAAGAAATTCTCTCCTAACTCTTTCTGTTTGGTCGCATTACAGTGCTGCTTCAGATGTCCGTGTTCGGGCAGACGCTTCAACGAGCCGCGCATTCCAGCCTCTCCGAGCCTGTTAGCACAGAGAAGGTGACCCTGTGGATTTCGACTTTCCCGGGGATCCAGAGCTCTGTCTTAAGAGGCATGCAGTGCTCTGCCAAAACAAACAAGGTTTCGCTAAGAAATTCCCTCGTAGCTCTTTCCCTTTTGGAGGAAAAGGGAGAGGTTTGTTTCTAAGCTTTGCAAGCGGTCCCGCGCTCTGCCGAAAAGGGAACGAACTGCGAGAGCACAGCGAGAGAAAACAGCGTAAGCAATTCCTTCCTAGCTCTTTCTGTTGCCGAGGAACTGTGGCACTGTTGGAACTGGAGATTGCAAGCAACACAGCGATCCGGCTGCTCTGGCACGCAGTGCTCTGCAAAGGCGCAGCAAGAAGGGACAAGAAATTCTCTCCTAACTCTTTCTGTTTGGTCGCATTACAGTGCTGCTTCAGATGGCCGTGTTCGGGCAGACGCTTCAACGAGCCGCGCATTCCAGCCTCTCCGAGCCTGTTAGCACAGAGAAGGTGACCCTGTGGATTTCGACTTTCCCGGGGATCCAGAGCTCTGTCTTAAGAGGCATGCAGTGCTCTGCCAAAACAAACAAGGTTTCGCTAAGAAATTCCCTCGTAGCTCTTTCCCTTTTGGAGGAAAAGGGAGAGCTTTGTTTCTAAGCTTTGCAAGCGGTCCCGCGCTCTGCCGAAAAGGGAACGAACTGCGAGAGCACAGCGAGAGAAAACAGCGTAAGCAATTCCTTCCTAGCTCTTTCTGTTGCCGAGGAACTGTGGCACTGTTGGAACTGGAGATTGCAAGCAACACAGCGATCCGGCTGCTCTGGCACGCAGTGCTCTGCAAAGGCGCAGCAAGAAGGGACAAGAAATTCTCTCCTAACTCTTTCTGTTTGGTCGCATTACAGTGCTGCTTCAGATGTCCGTGTTCGGGCAGACGCTTCAACGAGCCGCGCATTCCAGCCTCTCCGAGCCTGTTAGCACAGAGAAGGTGACCCTGTGGATTTCGACTTTCCCGGGGATCCAGAGCTCTGTCTTAAGAGGCATGCAGTGCTCTGCCAAAACAAACAAGGTTTCGCTAAGAAATTCCCTCGTAGCTCTTTCCCTTTTGGAGGAAAAGGGAGAGCTTTGTTTCTAAGCTTTGCAAGCGGTCCCGCGCTCTGCCGAAAAGGGAACGAACTGCGAGAGCACAGCGAGAGAAAACAGCGTAAGCAATTCCTTCCTAGCTCTTTCTGTTGCCGAGGAACTGTGGCACTGTTGGAACTGGAGATTGCAAGCAACACAGCGATCCGGCTGCTCTGGCACGCAGTGCTCTGCAAAGGCGCAGCAAGGAGGGACAAGAAATTCTCTCCTAACTCTTTCTGTTTGGTCGCATTACAGTGCTGCTTCAGATGGCCGTGTTCGGGCAGACGCTTCAACGAGCCGCGCATTCCAGCCTCTCCGAGCCTGTTAGCACAGAGAAGGTGACCCTGTGGATTTCGACTTTCCCGGGGATACAGAGCTCTGTCTTAAGAGGCATGCAGTGCTCTGCCAAAACAAACAAGGTTTCGCTAAGAAATTCCCTCGTAGCTCTTTCCCTTTTGGAGGAAAAGGGAGAGGTTTGTTTCTAAGCTTTGCAAGCGGTCCCGCGCTCTGCCGAAAAGGGAACGAACTGCGAGAGCACAGCGAGAGAAAACAGCGTAAGCAATTCCTTCCTAGCTCTTTCTGTTGCCGAGGAACTGTGGCACTGTTGGAACTGGAGATTGCAAGCAACACAGCGATCCGGCTGCTCTGGCACGCAGTGCTCTGCAAAGGCGCAGCAAGAAGGGACAAGAAATTCTCTCCTAACTCTTTCTGTTTGGTCGCATTACAGTGCTGCTTCAGATGGCCGTGTTCGGGCAGACGCTTCAACGAGCCGCGCATTCCAGCCTCTCCGAGCCTGTTAGCACAGAGAAGGTGACCCTGTGGATTTCGACTTTCCTGGGGATCCAGAGCTCTGTCTTAAGAGGCATGCAGTGCTCTGCCAAAACAAACAAGGTTTCGCTAAGAAATTCCCTCGTAGCTCTTTCCCTTTTGGAGGAAAAGGGAGAGCTTTGTTTCTAAGCTTTGCAAGCGGTCCCGCGCTCTGCCGAAAAGGGAACGAACTGCGAGAGCACAGCGAGAGAAAACAGCGTAAGCAATTCCTTCCTAGCTCTTTCTGTTGCCGAGGAACTGTGGCACTGTTGGAAGTGGAGATTGCAAGCAACACAGCGATCCGGCTGCTCTGGCACGCAGTGCTCTGCAAAGGCGCAGCAAGAAGGGACAAGAAATTCTCTCCTAACTCTTTCTGTTTGGTCGCATTACAGTGCTGCTTCAGATGGCCGTGTTCGGGCAGACGCTTCAACGAGCCGCGCATTCCAGCCTCTCCGAGCCTGTTAGCACAGAGAAGGTGACCCTGTGGATTTCGACTTTCCCGGGGATCCAGAGCTCTGTCTTAAGAGGCATGCAGTGCTCTGCCAAAACAAACAAGGTTTCGCTAAGAAATTCCCTCGTAGCTCTTTCCCTTTTGGAGGAAAAGGGAGAGGTTTGTTTCTAAGCTTTGCAAGCGGTCCCGCGCTCTGCCGAAAAGGGAACGAACTGCGAGAGCACAGCGAGAGAAAACAGCGTAAGCAATTCCTTCCTAGCTCTTTCTGTTGCCGAGGAACTGTGGCACTGTTGGAACTGGAGATTGCAAGCAACACAGCGATCCGGCTGCTCTGGCACGCAGTGCTCTGCAAAGGCGCAGCAAGAAGGGACAAGAAATTCTCTCCTACCTCTTTCTGTTTGGTCGCATTACAGTGCTGCTTCAGATGTCCCTGTTCGGGCAGACGCTTCAACGAGCCGCGCATTCCAGCCTCTCCGAGCCTGTTAGCACAGAGAAGGTGACCCTGTGGATTTCGACTTTCCCGGGGATCCAGAGCTCTGTCTTAAGAGGCATGCAGTGCTCTGCCAAAACAAACAAGATTTCGCTAAGAAATTCCCTCGTAGCTCTTTCCCTTTTGGAGGAAAAGGGAGAGCTTTGTTTCTAAGCTTTGCAAGCGGTCCCGCGCTCTGCCGAAAAGGGAACGAACTGCGAGAGCACAGCGAGAGAAAACAGCGTAAGCAATTCCTTCCTAGCTCTTTCTGTTGCCGAGGAACTGTGGCACTGTTGGAACTGGAGATTGCAAGCAACACAGCGATCCGGCTGCTCTGGCACGCAGTGCTCTGCAAAGGCGCAGCAAGAAGGGACAAGAAATTCTCTCCTAACTCTTTCTGTTTGGTCGCATTACAGTGCTGCTTCAGATGTCCGTGTTCGGGCAGACGCTTCAACGAGCCGCGCATTCGAGCCTCTCCGAGCCTGTTAGCACAGAGAAGGTGACCCTGTGGATTTCGACTTTCCCGGGGATCCAGAGCTCTGTCTTAAGAGGCATGCAGTGCTCTGCCAAAACAAACAAGGTTTCGCTAAGAAATTCCCTCGTAGCTCTTTCCCTTTTGGAGGAAAAGGGAGAGGTTTGTTTCTAAGCTTTGCAAGCGGTCCCGCGCTCTGCCGAAAAGGGAACGAACTGCGAGAGCACAGCGAGAGAAAACAGCGTAAGCAATTCCTTCCTAGCTCTTTCTGTTGCCGAGGAACTGTGGCACTGTTGGAACTGGAGATTGCAAGCAACACAGCGATCCGGCTGCTCTGGCACGCAGTGCTCTGCAAAGGCGCAGCAAGAAGGGACAAGAAATTCTCTCCTACCTCTTTCTGTTTGGTCGCATTACAGTGCTGCTTCAGATGTCCCTGTTCGGGCAGACGCTTCAACGAGCCGCGCATTCCAGCCTCTCCGAGCCTGTTAGCACAGAGAAGGTGACCCTGTGGATTTCGACTTTCCCGGGGATCCAGAGCTCTGTCTTAAGAGGCATGCAGTGCTCTGCCAAAACAAACAAGGTTTCGCTAAGAAATTCCCTCGTAGCTCTTTCCCTTTTGGAGGAAAAGGGAGAGCTTTGTTTCTAAGCTTTGCAAGCGGTCCCGCGCTCTGCCGAAAAGGGAACGAACTGCGAGAGCACAGCGAGAGAAAACAGCGTAAGCAATTCCTTCCTAGCTCTTTCTGTTGCCGAGGAACTGTGGCACTGTTGGAAGTGGCGATTGCAAGCAACACAGCGATCCGGCTGCTCTGGCACGCAGTGCTCTGCAAAGGCGCAGCAAGAAGGGACAAGAAATTCTCTCCTAACTCTTTCTGTTTGGTCGCATTAGAGTGCTGCTTCAGATGGCCGTGTTCGGGCAGACGCTTCAACGAGCCGCGCATTCCAGCCTCTCCGAGCCTGTTAGCACAGAGAAGGTGACCCTGTGGATTTCGACTTTCCCGGGGATCCAGAGCTCTGTCTTAAGAGGCATGCAGTGCTCTGCCAAAACAAACAAGGTTTCGCTAAGAAATTCCCTCGTAGCTCTTTCCCTTTTGGAGGAAAAGGGAGAGCTTTGTTTCTAAGCTTTGCAAGCGGTCCCGCGGTCTGCCGAAAAGGGAACGAACTGCGAGAGCACAGCGAGAGAAAACAGCGTAAGCAATTCCTTCCTAGCTCTTTCTGTTGCCGAGGAACTGTGGCACTGTTGGAACTGGAGATTGCAAGCAACACAGCGATCCGGCTGCTCTGGCACGCAGTGCTCTGCAAAGGCGCAGCAAGAAGGGACAAGAAATTCTCTCCTAACTCTTTCTGTTTGGTCGCATTAGAGTGCTGCTTCAGATGGCCGTGTTCGGGCAGACGCTTCAACGAGCCGCGCATTCCAGCCTCTCCGAGCCTGTTAGCACAGAGAAGGTGACCCTGTGGATTTCGACTTTCCCGGGGATCCAGAGCTCTGTCTTAAGAGGCATGCAGTGCTCTGCCAAAACAAACAAGGTTTCGCTAAGAAATTCCCTCGTAGCTCTTTCCCTTTTGGAGGAAAAGGGAGAGGTTTGTTTCTAAGCTTTGCAAGCGGTCCCGCGCTCTGCCGAAAAGGGAACGAACTGCGAGAGCACAGCGAGAGAAAACAGCGTAAGCAATTCCTTCCTAGCTCTTTCTGTTGCCGAGGAACTGTGGCACTGTTGGAACTGGAGATTGCAAGCAACACAGCGATCCGGCTGCTCTGGCACGCAGTGCTCTGCAAAGGCGCAGCAAGAAGGGACAAGAAATTCTCTCCTAACTCTTTCTGTTTGGTCGCATTACAGTGCTGCTTCAGATGGCCGTGTTCGGGCAGACGCTTCAACGAGCCGCGCATTCCAGCCTCTCCGAGCCTGTTAGCACAGAGAAGGTGACCCTGTGGATTTCGACTTTCCCGGGGATACAGAGCTCTGTCTTAAGATGCACGCAGTGCTCTGCCAAAACAAACAAGGTTTCGCTAAGAAATTCCCTCGTAGCTCTTTCCCTTTTGGAGGAAAAGGGAGAGGTTTGTTTCTAAGCTTTGCAAGCGGTCCCGCGCTCTGCCGAAAAGGGAACGAACTGCGAGAGCACAGCGAGAGAAAACAGCGTAAGCAATTCCTTCCTAGCTCTTTCTGTTGCCGAGGAACTGTGGCACTGTTGGAACTGGAGATTGCAAGCAACACAGCGGTCCGGCTGCTCTGGCACGCAGTGCTCTGCAAAGGCGCAGCAAGAAGGGACAAGAAATTCTCTCCTAACTCTTTCTGTTTGGTCGCATTAGAGTGCTGCTTCAGATGGCCGTGTTCGGGCAGACGCTTCAACGAGCCGCGCATTCCAGCCTCTCCGAGCCTGTTAGCAGAGAGAAGGTGACCCTGTGGATTTCGACTTTCCCGGGGATCCAGAGCTCTGTCTTAAGAGGCATGCAGTGCTCTGCCAAAACAAACAAGGTTTCGCTAAGAAATTCCCTCGTAGCTCTTTCCCTTTTGGAGGAAAAGGGAGAGGTTTGTTTCTAAGCTTTGCAAGCGGTCCCGCGCTCTGCCGAAAAGGGAACGAACTGCTAGAGCACAGCGAGAGAAAACAGCGTAAGCAATTCCTTCCTAGCTCTTTCTGTTGCCGAGGAACTGTGGCACTGTTGGAACTGGAGATTGCAAGCAACACAGCGATCCGGCTGCTCTGGCACGCAGTGCTCTGCAAAGGCGCAGCAAGAAGGGACAAGAAATTCTCTCCTAACTCTTTCTGTTTGGTCGCATTAGAGTGCTGCTTCAGATGGCCGTGTTCGGGCAGACGCTTCAACGAGCCGCGCATTCCAGCCTCTCCGAGCCTGTTAGCACAGAGAAGGTGACCCTGTGGATTTCGACTTTCCCGGGGATCCAGAGCTCTGTCTTAAGAGGCATGCAGTGCTCTGCCAAAACAAACAAGGTTTCGCTAAGAAATTCCCTCGTAGCTCTTTCCCTTTTGGAGGAAAAGGGAGAGCTTTGTTTCTAAGCTTTGCAAGCGGTCCCGCGGTCTGCCGAAAAGGGAACGAACTGCGAGAGCACAGCGAGAGAAAACAGCGTAAGCAATTCCTTCCTAGCTCTTTCTGTTGCCGAGGAACTGTGGCACTGTTGGAACTGGAGATTGCAAGCAACACAGCGATCCGGCTGCTCTGGCACGCAGTGCTCTGCAAAGGCGCAGCAAGAAGGGACAAGAAATTCTCTCCTAACTCTTTCTGTTTGGTCGCATTAGAGTGCTGCTTCAGATGGCCGTGTTCGGGCAGACGCTTCAACGAGCCGCGCATTCCAGCCTCTCCGAGCCTGTTAGCACAGAGAAGGTGACCCTGTGGATTTCGACTTTCCCGGGGATCCAGAGCTCTGTCTTAAGAGGCATGCAGTGCTCTGCCAAAACAAACAAGGTTTCGCTAAGAAATTCCCTCGTAGCTCTTTCCCTTTTGGAGGAAAAGGGAGAGGTTTGTTTCTAAGCTTTGCAAGCGGTCCCGCGCTCTGCCGAAAAGGGAACGAACTGCGAGAGCACAGCGAGAGAAAACAGCGTAAGCAATTCCTTCCTAGCTCTTTCTGTTGCCGAGGAACTGTGGCACTGTTGGAACTGGAGATTGCAAGCAACACAGCGATCCGGCTGCTCTGGCACGCAGTGCTCTGCAAAGGCGCAGCAAGAAGGGACAAGAAATTCTCTCCTAACTCTTTCTGTTTGGTCGCATTACAGTGCTGCTTCAGATGTCCGTGTTCGGGCAGACGCTTCAACGAGCCGCGCATTCCAGCCTCTCCGAGCCTGTTAGCACAGAGAAGGTGACCCTGTGGATTTCGACTTTCCCGGGGATCCAGAGCTCTGTCTTAAGAGGCATGCAGTGCTCTGCCAAAACAAACAAGGTTTCGCTAAGAAATTCCCTCGTAGCTCTTTCCCTTTTGGAGGAAAAGGGAGAGGTTTGTTTCTAAGCTTTGCAAGCGGTCCCGCGCTCTGCCGAAAAGGGAACGAACTGCGAGAGCACAGCGAGAGAAAACAGCGTAAGCAATTCCTTCCTAGCTCTTTCTGTTGCCGAGGAACTGTGGCACTGTTGGAACTGGAGATTGCAAGCAACACAGCGATCCGGCTGCTCTGGCACGCAGTGCTCTGCAAAGGCGCAGCAAGAAGGGACAAGAAATTCTCTCCTACCTCTTTCTGTTTGGTCGCATTACAGTGCTGCTTCAGATGTCCGTGTTCGGGCAGACGCTTCAACGAGCCGCGCATTCCAGCCTCTCCGAGCCTGTTAGCACAGAGAAGGTGACCCTGTGGATTTCGACTTTCCCGGGGATCCAGAGCTCTGTCTTAAGAGGCATGCAGTGCTCTGCCAAAACAAACAAGGTTTCGCTAAGAAATTCCCTCGTAGCTCTTTCCCTTTTGGAGGAAAAGGGAGAGCTTTGTTTCTAAGCTTTGCAAGCGGTCCCGCGCTCTGCCGAAAAGGGAACGAACTGTGAGAGCACAGCGAGAGAAAACAGCGTAAGCAATTCCTTCCTAGCTCTTTCTGTTGCCGAGGAACTGTGGCACTGTTGGAAGTGGAGATTGCAAGCAACACAGCGATCCGGCTGCTCTGGCACGCAGTGCTCTGCAAAGGCGCAGCAAGAAGGGACAAGAAATTCTCTCCTAACTCTTTCTGTTTGGTCGCATTACAGTGCTGCTTCAGATGTCCGTGTTCGGGCAGACGCTTCAACGAGCCGCGCATTCCAGCCTCTCCGAGCCTGTTAGCACAGAGAAGGTGACCCTGTGGATTTCGACTTTCCCGGGGATCCAGAGCTCTGTCTTAAGAGGCATGCAGTGCTCTGCCAAAACAAACAAGGTTTCACTAAGAAATTGCCTCGTAGCTCTTTCCCTTTTGGAGGAAAAGGGAGAGCTTTGTTTCTAAGCTTTGCAAGCGGTCCCGCGCTCTGCCGAAAAGGGAACGAACTGCGAGAGCACAGCGAGAGAAAACAGCGTAAGCAATTCCTTCCTAGCTCTTTCTGTTGCCGAGGAACTGTGGCACTGTTGGAACTGGAGATTGCAAGCAACACAGCGATCCGGCTGCTCTGGCACGCAGTGCTCTGCAAAGGCGCAGCAAGAAGGGACAAGAAATTCTCTCCTAACTCTTTCTGTTTGGTCGCATTAGAGTGCTGCTTCAGATGGCCGTGTTCGGGCAGACGCTTCAACGAGCCGCGCATTCCAGCCTCTCCGAGCCTGTTAGCACAGAGAAGGTGACCCTGTGGATTTCGACTTTCCCGGGGATCCAGAGCTCTGTCTTAAGAGGCATGCAGTGCTCTGCCAAAACAAACAAGGTTTCGCTAAGAAATTCCCTCGTAGCTCTTTCCCTTTTGGAGGAAAAGGGAGAGGTTTGTTTCTAAGCTTTGCAAGCGGTCCCGCGGTCTGCCGAAAAGGGAACGAACTGCGAGAGCACAGCGAGAGAAAACAGCGTAAGCAATTCCTTCCTAGCTCTTTCTGTTGCCGAGGAACTGTGGCACTGTTGGAACTGGAGATTGCAAGCAACACAGCGATCCGGCTGCTCTGGCACGCAGTGCTCTGCAAAGGCGCAGCAAGAAGGGACAAGAAATTCTCTCCTAACTCTTTCTGTTTGGTCGCATTAGAGTGCTGCTTCAGATGGCCGTGTTCGGGCAGACGCTTCAACGAGCCGCGCATTCCAGCCTCTCCGAGCCTGTTAGCACAGAGAAGGTGACCCTGTGGATTTCGACTTTCCCGGGGATCCAGAGCTCTGTCTTAAGAGGCATGCAGTGCTCTGCCAAAACAAACAAGGTTTCGCTAAGAAATTCCCTCGTAGCTCTTTCCCTTTTGGAGGAAAAGGGAGAGGTTTGTTTCTAAGCTTTGCAAGCGGTCCCGCGCTCTGCCGAAAAGGGAACGAACTGCGAGAGCACAGCGAGAGAAAACAGCGTAAGCAATTCCTTCCTAGCTCTTTCTGTTGCCGAGGAACTGTGGCACTGTTGGAACTGGAGATTGCAAGCAACACAGCGATCCGGCTGCTCTGGCACGCAGTGCTCTGCAAAGGCGCAGCAAGAAGGGACAAGAAATTCTCTCCTAACTCTTTCTGTTTGGTCGCATTACAGTGCTGCTTCAGATGGCCGTGTTCGGGCAGACGCTTCAACGAGCCGCGCATTCCAGCCTCTCCGAGCCTGTTAGCACAGAGAAGGTGACCCTGTGGATTTCGACTTTCCCGGGGATCCAGAGCTCTGTCTTAAGAGGCATGCAGTGCTCTGCCAAAACAAACAAGGTTTCGCTAAGAAATTCCCTCGTAGCTCTTTCCCTTTTGGAGGAAAAGGGAGAGCTTTGTTTCTAAGCTTTGCAAGCGGTCCCGCGCTCTGCCGAAAAGGGAACGAACTGCGAGAGCACAGCGAGAGAAAACAGCGTAAGCAATTCCTTCCTAGCTCTTTCTGTTGCCGAGGAACTGTGGCACTGTTGGAACTGGAGATTGCAAGCAACACAGCGATCCGGCTGCTCTGGCACGCAGTGCTCTGCAAAGGCGCAGCAAGAAGGGACAAGAAATTCTCTCCTACCTCTTTCTGTTTGGTCGCATTACAGTGCTGCTTCAGATGTCCGTGTTCGGGCAGACGCTTCAACGAGCCGCGCATTCCAGCCTCTCCGAGCCTGTTAGCACAGAGAAGGTGACCCTGTGGATTTCGACTTTCCCGGGGATCCAGAGCTCTGTCTTAAGAGGCATGCAGTGCTCTGCCAAAACAAACAAGGTTTCGCTAAGAAATTCCCTCGTAGCTCTTTCCCTTTTGGAGGAAAAGGGAGAGCTTTGTTTCTAAGCTTTGCAAGCGGTCCCGCGCTCTGCCGAAAAGGGAACGAACTGTGAGAGCACAGCGAGAGAAAACAGCGTAAGCAATTCCTTCCTAGCTCTTTCTGTTGCCGAGGAACTGTGGCACTGTTGGAAGTGGAGATTGCAAGCAACACAGCGATCCGGCTGCTCTGGCACGCAGTGCTCTGCAAAGGCGCAGCAAGAAGGGACAAGAAATTCTCTCCTAACTCTTTCTGTTTGGTCGCATTACAGTGCTGCTTCAGATGTCCGTGTTCGGGCAGACGCTTCAACGAGCCGCGCATTCCAGCCTCTCCGAGCCTGTTAGCACAGAGAAGGTGACCCTGTGGATTTCGACTTTCCCGGGGATCCAGAGCTCTGTCTTAAGAGGCATGCAGTGCTCTGCCAAAACAAACAAGGTTTCGCTAAGAAATTCCCTCGTAGCTCTTTCCCTTTTGGAGGAAAAGGGAGAGCTTTGTTTCTAAGCTTTGCAAGCGGTCCCGCGCTCTGCCGAAAAGGGAACGAACTGCGAGAGCACAGCGAGAGAAAACAGCGTAAGCAATTCCTTCCTAGCTCTTTCTGTTGCCGAGGAACTGTGGCACTGTTGGAACTGGAGATTGCAAGCAACACAGCGATCCGGCTGCTCTGGCACGCAGTGCTCTGCAAAGGCGCAGCAAGAAGGGACAAGAAATTCTCTCCTAACTCTTTCTGTTTGGTCGCATTAGAGTGCTGCTTCAGATGGCCGTGTTCGGGCAGACGCTTCAACGAGCCGCGCATTCCAGCCTCTCCGAGCCTGTTAGCACAGAGAAGGTGACCCTGTGGATTTCGACTTTCCCGGGGATCCAGAGCTCTGTCTTAAGAGGCATGCAGTGCTCTGCCAAAACAAACAAGGTTTCGCTAAGAAATTCCCTCGTAGCTCTTTCCCTTTTGGAGGAAAAGGGAGAGGTTTGTTTCTAAGCTTTGCAAGCGGTCCCGCGCTCTGCCGAAAAGGGAACGAACTGCGAGAGCACAGCGAGAGAAAACAGCGTAAGCAATTCCTTCCTAGCTCTTTCTGTTGCCGAGGAACTGTGGCACTGTTGGAACTGGAGATTGCAAGCAACACAGCGATCCGGCTGCTCTGGCACGCAGTGCTCTGCAAAGGCGCAGCAAGAAGGGACAAGAAATTCTCTCCTACCTCTTTCTGTTTGGTCGCATTACAGTGCTGCTTCAGATGGCCGTGTTCGGGCAGACGCTTCAACGAGCCGCGCATTCCAGCCTCTCCGAGCCTGTTAGCACAGAGAAGGTGACCCTGTGGATTTCGACTTTCCCGGGGATCCAGAGCTCTGTCTTAAGAGGCATGCAGTGCTCTGCCAAAACAAACAAGGTTTCGCTAAGAAATTCCCTCGTAGCTCTTTCCCTTTTGGAGGAAAAGGGAGAGCTTTGTTTCTAAGCTTTGCAAGCGGTCCCGCGCTCTGCCGAAAAGGGAACGAACTGTGAGAGCACAGCGAGAGAAAACAGCGTAAGCAATTCCTTCCTAGCTCTTTCTGTTGCCGAGGAACTGTGGCACTGTTGGAAGTGGAGATTGCAAGCAACACAGCGATCCGGCTGCTCTGGCACGCAGTGCTCTGCAAAGGCGCAGCAAGAAGGGACAAGAAATTCTCTCCTAACTCTTTCTGTTTGGTCGCATTACAGTGCTGCTTCAGATGTCCGTGTTCGGGCAGACGCTTCAACGAGCCGCGCATTCCAGCCTCTCCGAGCCTGTTAGCACAGAGAAGGTGACCCTGTGGATTTCGACTTTCCCGGGGATCCAGAGCTCTGTCTTAAGAGGCATGCAGTGCTCTGCCAAAACAAACAAGGTTTCGCTAAGAAATTCCCTCGTAGCTCTTTCCCTTTTGGAGGAAAAGGGAGAGCTTTGTTTCTAAGCTTTGCAAGCGGTCCCGCGCTCTGCCGAAAAGGGAACGAACTGCGAGAGCACAGCGAGAGAAAACAGCGTAAGCAATTCCTTCCTAGCTCTTTCTGTTGCCGAGGAACTGTGGCACTGTTGGAACTGGAGATTGCAAGCAACACAGCGATCCGGCTGCTCTGGCACGCAGTGCTCTGCAAAGGCGCAGCAAGAAGGGACAAGAAATTCTCTCCTAACTCTTTCTGTTTGGTCGCATTAGAGTGCTGCTTCAGATGGCCGTGTTCGGGCAGACGCTTCAACGAGCCGCGCATTCCAGCCTCTCCGAGCCTGTTAGCACAGAGAAGGTGACCCTGTGGATTTCGACTTTCCCGGGGATCCAGAGCTCTGTCTTAAGAGGCATGCAGTGCTCTGCCAAAACAAACAAGGTTTCGCTAAGAAATTCCCTCGTAGCTCTTTCCCTTTTGGAGGAAAAGGGAGAGGTTTGTTTCTAAGCTTTGCAAGCGGTCCCGCGGTCTGCCGAAAAGGGAACGAACTGCGAGAGCACAGCGAGAGAAAACAGCGTAAGCAATTCCTTCCTAGCTCTTTCTGTTGCCGAGGAACTGTGGCACTGTTGGAACTGGAGATTGCAAGCAACACAGCGATCCGGCTGCTCTGGCACGCAGTGCTCTGCAAAGGCGCAGCAAGAAGGGACAAGAAATTCTCTCCTAACTCTTTCTGTTTGGTCGCATTACAGTGCTGCTTCAGATGGCCGTGTTCGGGCAGACGCTTCAACGAGCAGCGCATTCCAGCCTCTCCGAGCCTGTTAGCACAGAGAAGGTGACCCTGTGGATTTCGACTTTCCCGGGGATACAGAGCTCTGTCTTAAGATGCACGCAGTGCTCTGCCAAAACAAACAAGGTTTCGCTAAGAAATTCCCTCGTAGCTCTTTCCCTTTTGGAGGAAAAGGGAGAGGTTTGTTTCTAAGCTTTGCAAGCGGTCCCGCGCTCTGCCGAAAAGGGAACGAACTGCGAGAGCACAGCGAGAGAAAACAGCGTAAGCAATTCCTTCCTAGCTCTTTCTGTTGCCGAGGAACTGTGGCACTGTTGGAACTGGAGATTGCAAGCAACACAGCGGTCCGGCTGCTCTGGCACGCAGTGCTCTGCAAAGGCGCAGCAAGAAGGGACAAGAAATTCTCTCCTAACTCTTTCTGTTTGGTCGCATTAGAGTGCTGCTTCAGATGGCCGTGTTCGGGCAGACGCTTCAACGAGCCGCGCATTCCAGCCTCTCCGAGCCTGTTAGCAGAGAGAAGGTGACCCTGTGGATTTCGACTTTCCCGGGGATCCAGAGCTCTGTCTTAAGAGGCATGCAGTGCTCTGCCAAAACAAACAAGGTTTCGCTAAGAAATTCCCTCGTAGCTCTTTCCCTTTTGGAGGAAAAGGGAGAGGTTTGTTTCTAAGCTTTGCAAGCGGTCCCGCGCTCTGCCGAAAAGGGAACGAACTGCTAGAGCACAGCGAGAGAAAACAGCGTAAGCAATTCCTTCCTAGCTCTTTCTGTTGCCGAGGAACTGTGGCACTGTTGGAACTGGAGATTGCAAGCAACACAGCGATCCGGCTGCTCTGGCACGCAGTGCTCTGCAAAGGCGCAGCAAGAAGGGACAAGAAATTCTCTCCTAACTCTTTCTGTTTGGTCGCATTACAGTGCTGCTTCAGATGTCCGTGTTCGGGCAGACGCTTCAACGAGCCGCGCATTCCAGCCTCTCCGAGCCTGTTAGCACAGAGAAGGTGACCCTGTGGATTTCGACTTTCCCGGGGATCCAGAGCTCTGTCTTAAGAGGCATGCAGTGCTCTGCCAAAACAAACAAGGTTTCGCTAAGAAATTCCCTCGTAGCTCTTTCCCTTTTGGAGGAAAAGGGAGAGCTTTGTTTCTAAGCTTTGCAAGCGGTCCCGCGCTCTGCCGAAAAGGGAACGAACTGTGAGAGCACAGCGAGAGAAAACAGCGTAAGCAATTCCTTCCTAGCTCTTTCTGTTGCCGAGGAACTGTGGCACTGTTGGAAGTGGAGATTGCAAGCAACACAGCGATCCGGCTGCTCTGGCACGCAGTGCTCTGCAAAGGCGCAGCAAGAAGGGACAAGAAATTCTCTCCTAACTCTTTCTGTTTGGTCGCATTACAGTGCTGCTTCAGATGTCCGTGTTCGGGCAGACGCTTCAACGAGCCGCGCATTCCAGCCTCTCCGAGCCTGTTAGCACAGAGAAGGTGACCCTGTGGATTTCGACTTTCCCGGGGATCCAGAGCTCTGTCTTAAGAGGCATGCAGTGCTCTGCCAAAACAAACAAGGTTTCGCTAAGAAATTCCCTCGTAGCTCTTTCCCTTTTGGAGGAAAAGGGAGAGCTTTGTTTCTAAGCTTTGCAAGCGGTCCCGCGCTCTGCCGAAAAGGGAACGAACTGCGAGAGCACAGCGAGAGAAAACAGCGTAAGCAATTCCTTCCTAGCTCTTTCTGTTGCCGAGGAACTGTGGCACTGTTGGAACTGGAGATTGCAAGCAACACAGCGATCCGGCTGCTCTGGCACGCAGTGCTCTGCAAAGGCGCAGCAAGAAGGGACAAGAAATTCTCTCCTAACTCTTTCTGTTTGGTCGCATTAGAGTGCTGCTTCAGATGGCCGTGTTCGGGCAGACGCTTCAACGAGCCGCGCATTCCAGCCTCTCCGAGCCTGTTAGCACAGAGAAGGTGACCCTGTGGATTTCGACTTTCCCGGGGATCCAGAGCTCTGTCTTAAGAGGCATGCAGTGCTCTGCCAAAACAAACAAGGTTTCGCTAAGAAATTCCCTCGTAGCTCTTTCCCTTTTGGAGGAAAAGGGAGAGGTTTGTTTCTAAGCTTTGCAAGCGGTCCCGCGCTCTGCCGAAAAGGGAACGAACTGCGAGAGCACAGCGAGAGAAAACAGCGTAAGCAATTCCTTCCTAGCTCTTTCTGTTGCCGAGGAACTGTGGCACTGTTGGAACTGGAGATTGCAAGCAACACAGCGATCCGGCTGCTCTGGCACGCAGTGCTCTGCAAAGGCGCAGCAAGAAGGGACAAGAAATTCTCTCCTACCTCTTTCTGTTTGGTCGCATTACAGTGCTGCTTCAGATGGCCGTGTTCGGGCAGACGCTTCAACGAGCCGCGCATTCCAGCCTCTCCGAGCCTGTTAGCACAGAGAAGGTGACCCTGTGGATTTCGACTTTCCCGGGGATCCAGAGCTCTGTCTTAAGAGGCATGCAGTGCTCTGCCAAAACAAACAAGGTTTCGCTAAGAAATTCCCTCGTAGCTCTTTCCCTTTTGGAGGAAAAGGGAGAGCTTTGTTTCTAAGCTTTGCAAGCGGTCCCGCGCTCTGCCGAAAAGGGAACGAACTGTGAGAGCACAGCGAGAGAAAACAGCGTAAGCAATTCCTTCCTAGCTCTTTCTGTTGCCGAGGAACTGTGGCACTGTTGGAAGTGGAGATTGCAAGCAACACAGCGATCCGGCTGCTCTGGCACGCAGTGCTCTGCAAAGGCGCAGCAAGAAGGGACAAGAAATTCTCTCCTAACTCTTTCTGTTTGGTCGCATTACAGTGCTGCTTCAGATGTCCGTGTTCGGGCAGACGCTTCAACGAGCCGCGCATTCCAGCCTCTCCGAGCCTGTTAGCACAGAGAAGGTGACCCTGTGGATTTCGACTTTCCCGGGGATCCAGAGCTCTGTCTTAAGAGGCATGCAGTGCTCTGCCAAAACAAACAAGGTTTCGCTAAGAAATTCCCTCGTAGCTCTTTCCCTTTTGGAGGAAAAGGGAGAGCTTTGTTTCTAAGCTTTGCAAGCGGTCCCGCGCTCTGCCGAAAAGGGAACGAACTGCGAGAGCACAGCGAGAGAAAACAGCGTAAGCAATTCCTTCCTAGCTCTTTCTGTTGCCGAGGAACTGTGGCACTGTTGGAACTGGAGATTGCAAGCAACACAGCGATCCGGCTGCTCTGGCACGCAGTGCTCTGCAAAGGCGCAGCAAGAAGGGACAAGAAATTCTCTCCTAACTCTTTCTGTTTGGTCGCATTAGAGTGCTGCTTCAGATGGCCGTGTTCGGGCAGACGCTTCAACGAGCCGCGCATTCCAGCCTCTCCGAGCCTGTTAGCACAGAGAAGGTGACCCTGTGGATTTCGACTTTCCCGGGGATCCAGAGCTCTGTCTTAAGAGGCATGCAGTGCTCTGCCAAAACAAACAAGGTTTCGCTAAGAAATTCCCTCGTAGCTCTTTCCCTTTTGGAGGAAAAGGGAGAGGTTTGTTTCTAAGCTTTGCAAGCGGTCCCGCGGTCTGCCGAAAAGGGAACGAACTGCGAGAGCACAGCGAGAGAAAACAGCGTAAGCAATTCCTTCCTAGCTCTTTCTGTTGCCGAGGAACTGTGGCACTGTTGGAACTGGAGATTGCAAGCAACACAGCGATCCGGCTGCTCTGGCACGCAGTGCTCTGCAAAGGCGCAGCAAGAAGGGACAAGAAATTCTCTCCTAACTCTTTCTGTTTGGTCGCATTACAGTGCTGCTTCAGATGGCCGTGTTCGGGCAGACGCTTCAACGAGCAGCGCATTCCAGCCTCTCCGAGCCTGTTAGCACAGAGAAGGTGACCCTGTGGATTTCGACTTTCCCGGGGATACAGAGCTCTGTCTTAAGATGCACGCAGTGCTCTGCCAAAACAAACAAGGTTTCGCTAAGAAATTCCCTCGTAGCTCTTTCCCTTTTGGAGGAAAAGGGAGAGGTTTGTTTCTAAGCTTTGCAAGCGGTCCCGCGCTCTGCCGAAAAGGGAACGAACTGCGAGAGCACAGCGAGAGAAAACAGCGTAAGCAATTCCTTCCTAGCTCTTTCTGTTGCCGAGGAACTGTGGCACTGTTGGAACTGGAGATTGCAAGCAACACAGCGGTCCGGCTGCTCTGGCACGCAGTGCTCTGCAAAGGCGCAGCAAGAAGGGACAAGAAATTCTCTCCTAACTCTTTCTGTTTGGTCGCATTAGAGTGCTGCTTCAGATGGCCGTGTTCGGGCAGACGCTTCAACGAGCCGCGCATTCCAGCCTCTCCGAGCCTGTTAGCAGAGAGAAGGTGACCCTGTGGATTTCGACTTTCCCGGGGATCCAGAGCTCTGTCTTAAGAGGCATGCAGTGCTCTGCCAAAACAAACAAGGTTTCGCTAAGAAATTCCCTCGTAGCTCTTTCCCTTTTGGAGGAAAAGGGAGAGGTTTGTTTCTAAGCTTTGCAAGCGGTCCCGCGCTCTGCCGAAAAGGGAACGAACTGCTAGAGCACAGCGAGAGAAAACAGCGTAAGCAATTCCTTCCTAGCTCTTTCTGTTGCCGAGGAACTGTGGCACTGTTGGAACTGGAGATTGCAAGCAACACAGCGATCCGGCTGCTCTGGCACGCAGTGCTCTGCAAAGGCGCAGCAAGAAGGGACAAGAAATTCTCTCCTAACTCTTTCTGTTTGGTCGCATTACAGTGCTGCTTCAGATGTCCGTGTTCGGGCAGACGCTTCAACGAGCCGCGCATTCCAGCCTCTCCGAGCCTGTTAGCACAGAGAAGGTGACCCTGTGGATTTCGACTTTCCCGGGGATACAGAGCTCTGTCTTAAGAGGCATGCAGTGCTCTGCCAAAATAAACAAGGTTTCGCTAAGAAATTCCCTCGTAGCTCTTTCCCTTTTGGAGGAAAAAGGAGAGGTTTGTTTCTAAGCTTTGCAAGCGGTCCCGCGCTCTGCCGAAAAGGGAACGAACTGCTAGAGCACAGCGAGAGAAAACAGCGTAAGCAATTCCTTCCTAGCTCTTTCTGTTGCCGAGGAACTGTGGCACTGTTGGAACTGGAGATTGCAAGCAACACAGCGATCCGGCTGCTCTGGCAGGCAGTGCTCTGCAAAGGCGCAGCAAGAAGGGACAAGAAATTCTCTCCTAACTCTTTCTGTTTGGTCGCATTAGAGTGCTGCTTCAGATGGCCGTGTTCGGGCAGACGCTTCAACGAGCCGCGCATTCCAGCCTCTCCGAGCCTGTTAGCACAGAGAAGGTGACCCTGTGGATTTCGACTTTCCCGGGGATCCAGAGCTCTGTCTTAAGAGGCATGCAGTGCTCTGCCAAAACAAACAAGGTTTCGCTAAGAAATTCCCTCGTAGCTCTTTCCCTTTTGGAGGAAAAGGGAGAGGTTTGTTTCTAAGCTTTGCAAGCGGTCCCGCGCTCTGCCGAAAAGGGAACGAACTGCGAGAGCACAGCGAGAGAAAACAGCGTAAGCAATTCCTTCCTAGCTCTTTCTGTTGCCGAGGAACTGTGGCACTGTTGGAACTGGAGATTGCAAGCAACACAGCGATCCGGCTGCTCTGGCACGCAGTGCTCTGCAAAGGCGCAGCAAGAAGGGACAAGAAATTCTCTCCTAACTCTTTCTGTTTGGTCGCATTACAGTGCTGCTTCAGATGTCCGTGTTCGGGCAGACGCTTCAACGAGCCGCGCATTCCAGCCTCTCCGAGCCTGTTAGCACAGAGAAGGTGACCCTGTGGATTTCGACTTTCCCGGGGATCCAGAGCTCTGTCTTAAGAGGCATGCAGTGCTCTGCCAAAACAAACAAGGTTTCGCTAAGAAATTCCCTCGTAGCTCTTTCCCTTTTGGAGGAAAAGGGAGAGCTTTGTTTCTAAGCTTTGCAAGCGGTCCCGCGCTCTGCCGAAAAGGGAACGAACTGCGAGAGCACAGCGAGAGAAAACAGCGTAAGCAATTCCTTCCTAGCTCTTTCTGTTGCCGAGGAACTGTGGCACTGTTGGAACTGGAGATTGCAAGCAACACAGCGATCCGGCTGCTCTGGCACGCAGTGCTCTGCAAAGGCGCAGCAAGAAGGGACAAGAAATTCTCTCCTAACTCTTTCTGTTTGGTCGCATTACAGTGCTGCTTCAGATGTCCGTGTTCGGGCAGACGCTTCAACGAGCCGCGCATTCCAGCCTCTCCGAGCCTGTTAGCACAGAGAAGGTGACCCTGTGGATTTCGACTTTCCCGGGGATCCAGAGCTCTGTCTTAAGAGGCATGCAGTGCTCTGCCAAAACAAACAAGGTTTCCCTAAGAAATTCCCTCGTAGCTCTTTCCCTTTTGGAGGAAAAGGGAGAGCTTTGTTTCTAAGCTTTGCAAGCGGTCCCGCGCTCTGCCGAAAAGGGAACGAACTGCGAGAGCACAGTGAGAGAAAACAGCGTAAGCAATTCCTTCCTAGCTCTTTCTGTTGCCGAGGAACTGTGGCACTGTTGGAACTGGAGATTGCAAGCAACACAGCGATCCGGCTGCTCTGGCACGCAGTGCTCTGCAAAGGCGCAGCAAGAAGGGACAAGAAATTCTCTCCTAACTCTTTCTGTTTGGTCGCATGACAGTGCTGCTTCAGATGTCCGTGTTCGGGCAGACGCTTCAACGAGCCGCGCATTCCAGCCTCTCCGAGCCTGTTAGCACAGAGAAGGTGACCCTGTGGATTTCGACTTTCCCGGGGATCCAGAGCTCTGTCTTAAGAGGCATGCAGTGCTCTGCCAAAACAAACAAGGTTTCGCTAAGAAATTCCCTCGTAGCTCTTTCCCTTTTGGAGGAAAAGGGAGAGGTTTGTTTCTAAGCTTTGCAAGCGGTCCCGCGCTCTGCCGAAAAGGGAACGAACTGCGAGAGCACAGCGAGAGAAAACAGCGTAAGCAATTCCTTCCTAGCTCTTTCTGTTGCCGAGGAACTGTGGCACTGTTGGAACTGGAGATTGCAAGCAACACAGCGATCCGGCTGCTCTGGCACGCAGTGCTCTGCAAAGGCGCAGCAAGAAGGGACAAGAAATTCTCTCCTAACTCTTTCTGTTTGGTCGCATTAGAGTGCTGCTTCAGATGGCCGTGTTCGGGCAGACGCTTCAACGAGCCGCGCATTCCAGCCTCTCCGAGCCTGTTAGCACAGAGAAGGTGACCCTGTGGATTTCGACTTTCCCGGGGATCCAGAGCTCTGTCTTAAGAGGCATGCAGTGCTCTGCCAAAACAAACAAGGTTTCGCTAAGAAATTCCCTCGTAGCTCTTTCCCTTTTGGAGGAAAAGGGAGAGGTTTGTTTCTAAGCTTTGCAAGCGGTCCCGCGCTCTGCCGAAAAGGGAACGAACTGCGAGAGCACAGCGAGAGAAAACAGCGTAAGCAATTCCTTCCTAGCTCTTTCTGTTGCCGAGGAACTGTGGCACTGTTGGAACTGGAGATTGCAAGCAACACAGCGATCCGGCTGCTCTGGCACGCAGTGCTCTGCAAAGGCGCAGCAAGAAGGGACAAGAAATTCTCTCCTAACTCTTTCTGTTTGGTCGCATTAGAGTGCTGCTTCAGATGGCCGTGTTCGGGCAGACGCTTCAACGAGCCGCGCATTCCAGCCTCTCCGAGCCTGTTAGCACAGAGAAGGTGACCCTGTGGATTTCGACTTTCCCGGGGATCCAGAGCTCTGTCTTAAGAGGCATGCAGTGCTCTGCCAAAACAAACAAGGTTTCGCTAAGAAATTCCCTCGTAGCTCTTTCCCTTTTGGAGGAAAAGGGAGAGGTTTGTTTCTAAGCTTTGCAAGCGGTCCCGCGCTCTGCCGAAAAGGGAACGAACTGCGAGAGCACAGCGAGAGAAAACAGCGTAAGCAATTCCTTCCTAGCTCTTTCTGTTGCCGAGGAACTGTGGCACTGTTGGAACTGGAGATTGCAAGCAACACAGCGATCCGGCTGCTCTGGCACGCAGTGCTCTGCAAAGGCGCAGCAAGAAGGGACAAGAAATTCTCTCCTAACTCTTTCTGTTTGGTCGCATTACAGTGCTGCTTCAGATGGCCGTGTTCGGGCAGACGCTTCAACGAGCCGCGCATTCGAGCCTCTCCGAGCCTGTTAGCACAGAGAAGGTGACCCTGTGGATTTCGACTTTCCCGGGGATACAGAGCTCTGTCTTAAGAGGCATGCAGTGCTCTGCCAAAACAAACAAGGTTTCGCTAAGAAATTCCCTCGTAGCTCTTTCCCTTTTGGAGGAAAAGGGAGAGGTTTGTTTCTAAGCTTTGCAAGCGGTCCCGCGCTCTGCCGAAAAGGGAACGAACTGCGAGAGCACAGCGAGAGAAAACAGCGTAAGCAATTCCTTCCTAGCTCTTTCTGTTGCCGAGGAACTGTGGCACTGTTGGAACTGGAGATTGCAAGCAACACAGCGATCCGGCTGCTCTGGCACGCAGTGCTCTGCAAAGGCGCAGCAAGAAGGGACAAGAAATTCTCTCCTACCTCTTTCTGTTTGGTCGCATTACAGTGCTGCTTCAGATGTCCGTGTTCGGGCAGACGCTTCAACGAGCCGCGCATTCCAGCCTCTCCGAGCCTGTTAGCACAGAGAAGGTGACCCTGTGGATTTCGACTTTCCCGGGGATCCAGAGCTCTGTCTTAAGAGGCATGCAGTGCTCTGCCAAAACAAACAAGGTTTCGCTAAGAAATTCCCTCGTAGCTCTTTCCCTTTTGGAGGAAAAGGGAGAGGTTTGTTTCTAAGCTTTGCAAGCGGTCCCGCGCTCTGCCGAAAAGGGAACGAACTGCGAGAGCACAGCGAGAGAAAACAGCGTAAGCAATTCCTTCCTAGCTCTTTCTGTTGCCGAGGAACTGTGGCACTGTTGGAACTGGAGATTGCAAGCAACACAGCGATCCGGCTGCTCTGGCACGCAGTGCTCTGCAAAGGCGCAGCAAGAAGGGACAAGAAATTCTCTCCTAACTCTTTCTGTTTGGTCGCATTACAGTGCTGCTTCAGATGGCCGTGTTCGGGCAGACGCTTCAACGAGCCGCGCATTCCAGCCTCTCCGAGCCTGTTAGCACAGAGAAGGTGACCCTGTGGATTTCGACTTTCCCGGGGATACAGAGCTCTGTCTTAAGAGGCATGCAGTGCTCTGCCAAAACAAACAAGGTTTCGCTAAGAAATTCCCTCGTAGCTCTTTCCCTTTTGGAGGAAAAGGGAGAGCTTTGTTTCTAAGCTTTGCAAGCGGTCCCGCGCTCTGCCGAAAAGGGAACGAACTGCGAGAGCACAGCGAGAGAAAACAGCGTAAGCAATTCCTTCCTAGCTCTTTCTGTTGCCGAGGAACTGTGGCACTGTTGGAACTGGAGATTGCAAGCAACACAGCGATCCGGCTGCTCTGGCACGCAGTGCTCTGCAAAGGCGCAGCAAGAAGGGACAAGAAATTCTCTCCTAACTCTTTCTGTTTGGTCGCATTACAGTGCTGCTTCAGATGGCCGTGTTCGGGCAGACGCTTCAACGAGCCGCGCATTCCAGCCTCTCCGAGCCTGTTAGCACAGAGAAGGTGACCCTGTGGATTTCGACTTTCCCGGGGATACAGAGCTCTGTCTTAAGAGGCATGCAGTGCTCTGCCAAAACAAACAAGGTTTCGCTAAGAAATTCCCTCATAGCTCTTTCCCTTTTGGAGGAAAAGGGAGAGGTTTGTTTCTAAGCTTTGCAAGCGGTCCCGCGCTCTGCCGAAAAGGGAACGAACTGCGAGAGCACAGCGAGAGAAAACAGCGTAAGCAATTCCTTCCTAGCTCTTTCTGTTGCCGAGGAACTGTGGCACTGTTGGAACTGGAGATTGCAAGCAACACAGCGATCCGGCTGCTCTGGCACGCAGTGCTCTGCAAAGGCGCAGCAAGAAGGGACAAGAAATTCTCTCCTAACTCTTTCTGTTTGGTCGCATTACAGTGCTGCTTCAGATGGCCGTGTTCGGGCAGACGCTTCAACGAGCCGCGCATTCCAGCCTCTCCGAGCCTGTTAGCACAGAGAAGGTGACCCTGTGGATTTCGACTTTCCCGGGGATACAGAGCTCTGTCTTAAGAGGCATGCAGTGCTCTGCCAAAACAAACAAGGTTTCGCTAAGAAATTCCCTCGTAGCTCTTTCCCTTTTGGAGGAAAAGGGAGAGGTTTGTTTCTAAGCTTTGCAAGCGGTCCCGCGCTCTGCCGAAAAGGGAACGAACTGCGAGAGCACAGCGAGAGAAAACAGCGTAAGCAATTCCTTCCTAGCTCTTTCTGTTGCCGAGGAACTGTGGCACTGTTGGAACTGGAGATTGCAAGCAACACAGCGGTCCGGCTGCTCTGGCACGCAGTGCTCTGCAAAGGCGCAGCAAGAAGGGACAAGAAATTCTCTCCTAACTCTTTCTGTTTGGTCGCATTACAGTGCTGCTTCAGATGTCCGTGTTCGGGCAGACGCTTCAACGAGCCGCGCATTCCAGCCTCTCCGAGCCTGTTAGCACAGAGAAGGTGACCCTGTGGATTTCGACTTTCCCGGGGATACAGAGCTCTGTCTTAAGAGGCATGCAGTGCTCTGCCAAAACAAACAAGGTTTCGCTAAGAAATTCCCTCGTAGCTCTTTCCCTTTTGGAGGAAAAGGGAGAGGTTTGTTTCTAAGCTTTGCAAGCGGTCCCGCGCTCTGCCGAAAAGGGAACGAACTGCTAGAGCACAGCGAGAGAAAACAGCGTAAGCAATTTCTTCCTAGCTCTTTCTGTTGCCGAGGAACTGTGGCACTGTTGGAACTGGAGATTGCAAGCAACACAGCGATCCGGCTGCTCTGGCACGCAGTGCTCTGCAAAGGCGCAGCAAGAAGGGACAAGAAATTCTCTCCTACCTCTTTCTGTTTGGTCGCATTAGAGTGCTGCTTCAGATGTCCGTGTTCGGGCAGACGCTTCAACGAGCCGCGCATTCCAGCCTCTCCGAGCCTGTTAGCACAGAGAAGGTGACCCTGTGGATTTCGACTTTCCCGGGGATACAGAGCTCTGTCTTAAGAGGCATGCAGTGCTCTGCCAAAACAAACAAGGTTTCGCTAAGAAATTCTCTCGTAGCTCTTTCCCTTTTGGAGGAAAAGGGAGAGGTTTGTTTCTAAGCTTTGCAAGCGGTCCCGCGCTCTGCCGAAAAGGGAACGAACTGCGAGAGCACAGCGAGAGAAAACAGCGTAAGCAATTCCTTCCTAGCTCTTTCTGTTGCCGAGGAACTGTGGCACTGTTGGAACTGGAGATTGCAAGCAACACAGCGATCCGGCTGCTCTGGCACGCAGTGCTCTGCAAAGGCGCAGCAAGAAGGGACAAGAAATTCTCTCCTAACTCTTTCTGTTTGGTCGCATTACAGTGCTGCTTCAGATGGCCGTGTTCGGGCAGACGCTTCAACGAGCCGCGCATTCCAGCCTCTCCGAGCCTGTTAGCACAGAGAAGGTGACCCTGTGGATTTCGACTTTCCCGGGGATACAGAGCTCTGTCTTAAGAGGCATGCAGTGCTCTGCCAAAACAAACAAGGTTTCGCTAAGAAATTCCCTCGTAGCTCTTTCCCTTTTGGAGGAAAAGGGAGAGGTTTGTTTCTAAGCTTTGCAAGCGGTCCCGCGCTCTGCCGAAAAGGGAACGAACTGCGAGAGCACAGCGAGAGAAAACAGCGTAAGCAATTCCTTCCTAGCTCTTTCTGTTGCCGAGGAACTGTGGCACTGTTGGAACTGGAGATTGCAAGCAACACAGCGATCCGGCTGCTCTGGCACGCAGTGCTCTGCAAGGGCGCAGCAAGAAGGGACAAGAAATTCTCTCCTAACTCTTTCTGTTTGGTCGCATTAGAGTGCTGCTTCAGATGTCCGTGTTCGGGCAGACGCTTCAACGAGCCGCGCATTCCAGCCTCTCCGAGCCTGTTAGCACAGAGAAGGTGACCCTGTGGATTTCGACTTTCCCGGGGATACAGAGCTCTGTCTTAAGAGGCATGCAGTGCTCTGCCAAAACAAACAAGGTTTCGCTAAGAAATTCCCTCGTAGCTCTTTCCCTTTTGGAGGAAAAGGGAGAGGTTTGTTTCTAAGCTTTGCAAGCGGTCCCGTGCTCTGCCGAAAAGGGAACGAACTGCGAGAGCACAGCGAGAGAAAACAGCGTAAGCAATTCCTTCCTAGCTCTTTCTGTTGCCGAGGAACTGTGGCACTGTTGGAACTGGAGATTGCAAGCAACACAGCGATCCGGCTGCTCTGGCACGCAGTGCTCTGCAAAGGCGCAGCAAGAAGGGACAAGAAATTCTCTCCTACCTCTTTCTGTTTGGTCGCATTAGAGTGCTGCTTCAGATGTCCGTGTTCGGGCAGACGCTTCAACGAGCCGCGCATTCCAGCCTCTCCGAGCCTGTTAGCACAGAGAAGGTGACCCTGTGGATTTCGACTTTCCCGGGGATACAGAGCTCTGTCTTAAGAGGCATGCAGTGCTCTGCCAAAACAAACAAGGTTTCGCTAAGAAATTCTCTCGTAGCTCTTTCCCTTTTGGAGGAAAAGGGAGAGCTTTGTTTCTAAGCTTTGCAAGCGGTCCCGCGCTCTGCCGAAAAGGGAACGAACTGCGAGAGCACAGCGAGAGAAAACAGCGTAAGCAATTCCTTCCTAGCTCTTTCTGTTGCCGAGGAACGGTGGCACTGTTGGAACTGGAGATTGCAAGCAACACAGCGATCCGGCTGCTCTGGCACGCAGTGCTCTGCAAAGGCGCAGCAAGAAGGGACAAGAAATTCTCTCCTAACTCTTTCTGTTTGGTCGCATTACAGTGCTGCTTCAGATGGCCGTGTTCGGGCAGACGCTTCAACGAGCCGCGCATTCCAGCCTCTCCGAGCCTGTTAGCACAGAGAAGGTGACCCTGTGGATTTCGACTTTCCCAGGGATACAGAGCTCTGTCTTAAGAGGCATGCAGTGCTCTGCCAAAACAAACAAGGTTTCGATAAGAAATTCCCTCGTAGCTCTTTCCGTTTTGGAGGAAAAGGGAGAGGTTTGTTTCTAAGCTTTGCAAGCGGTCCCGCGCTCTGCCGAAAAGGGAACGAACTGCGAGAGCACAGCGAGAGAAAACAGCGTAAGCAATTCCTTCCTAGCTCTTTCTGTTGCCGAGGAACTGTGGCACTGTTGGAACTGGAGATTGCAAGCAACACAGCGATCCGGCTGCTCTGGCACGCAGTGCTCTGCAAGGGCGCAGCAAGAAGGGACAAGAAATTCTCTCCTAACTCTTTCTGTTTGGTCGCATTACAGTGCTGCTTCAGATGGCCGTGTTCGGGCAGACGCTTCAACGAGCCGCGCATTCCAGCCTCTCCGAGCCTGTTAGCACAGAGAAGGTGACCCTGTGGATTTCGACTTTGCCGGGGATCCAGAGCTCTGTCTTAAGAGGCATGCAGTGCTCTGCCAAAACAAACAAGGTTTCGCTAAGAAATTCCCTCGTAGCTCTTTCCCTTTTGGAGGAAAAGGGAGAGGTTTGTTTCTAAGCTTTGCAAGCGGTCCCGCGCTCTGCCGAAAAGGGAACGAACTGCGAGAGCACAGCGAGAGAAAACAGCGTAAGCAATTCCTTCCTAGCTCTTTCTGTTGCCGAGGAACTGTGGCACTGTTGGAACTGGAGATTGCAAGCAACACAGCGATCCGGCTGCTCTGGCACGCAGTGCTCTGCAAAGGCGCAGCAAGAAGGGACAAGAAATTCTCTCCTACCTCTTTCTGTTTGGTCGCATTAGAGTGCTGCTTCAGATGTCCGTGTTCGGGCAGACGCTTCAACGAGCCGCGCATTCCAGCCTCTCCGAGCCTGTTAGCACAGAGAAGGTGACCCTGTGGATTTCGACTTTCCCGGGGATACAGAGCTCTGTCTTAAGAGGCATGCAGTGCTCTGCCAAAACAAACAAGGTTTCGCTAAGAAATTCTCTCGTAGCTCTTTCCCTTTTGGAGGAAAAGGGAGAGGTTTGTTTCTAAGCTTTGCAAGCGGTCCCGCGCTCTGCCGAAAAGGGAACGAACTGCGAGAGCACAGCGAGAGAAAACAGCGTAAGCAATTCCTTCCTAGCTCTTTCTGTTGCCGAGGAACGGTGGCACTGTTGGAACTGGAGATTGCAAGCAACACAGCGATCCGGCTGCTCTGGCACGCAGTGCTCTGCAAAGGCGCAGCAAGAAGGGACAAGAAATTCTCTCCTAACTCTTTCTGTTTGGTCGCATTACAGTGCTGCTTCAGATGGCCGTGTTCGGGCAGACGCTTCAACGAGCCGCGCATTCCAGCCTCTCCGAGCCTGTTAGCACAGAGAAGGTGACCCTGTGGATTTCGACTTTCCCAGGGATACAGAGCTCTGTCTTAAGAGGCATGCAGTGCTCTGCCAAAACAAACAAGGTTTCGATAAGAAATTCCCTCGTAGCTCTTTCCGTTTTGGAGGAAAAGGGAGAGGTTTGTTTCTAAGCTTTGCAAGCGGTCCCGCGCTCTGCCGAAAAGGGAACGAACTGCGAGAGCACAGCGAGAGAAAACAGCGTAAGCAATTCCTTCCTAGCTCTTTCTGTTGCCGAGGAACTGTGGCACTGTTGGAACTGGAGATTGCAAGCAACACAGCGATCCGGCTGCTCTGGCACGCAGTGCTCTGCAAAGGCGCAGCAAGAAGGGACAAGAAATTCTCTCCTAACTCTTTCTGTTTGGTCGCATTACAGTGCTGCTTCAGATGTCCGTGTTCGGGCAGACGCTTCAACGAGCCGCGCATTCCAGCCTCTCCGAGCCTGTTAGCACAGAGAAGGTGACCCTGTGGATTTCGACTTTCCCGGGGATCCAGAGCTCTGTCTTAAGAGGCATGCAGTGCTCTGCCAAAACAAACAAGGTTTCGCTAAGAAATTCCCTCGTAGCTCTTTCCCTTTTGGAGGAAAAGGGAGAGGTTTGTTTCTAAGCTTTGCAAGCGGTCCCGCGCTCTGCCGAAAAGGGAACGAACTGCTAGAGCACAGCGAGAGAAAACAGCGCAAGCAATTCCTTCCTAGCTCTTTCTGTTGCCGAGGAACTGTGGCACTGTTGGAACTGGAGATTGCAAGCAACACAGCGATCCGGCTGCTCTGGCACGCAGTGCTCTGCAAAGGCGCAGCAAGAAGGGACAAGAAATTCTCTCCTACCTCTTTCTGTTTGGTCGCATTAGAGTGCTGCTTCAGATGTCCGTGTTCGGGCAGACGCTTCAACGAGCCGCGCATTCGAGCCTCTCCGAGCCTGTTAGCACAGAGAAGGTGACCCTGTGGATTTCGACTTTCCCGGGGATACAGAGCTCTGTCTTAAGAGGCATGCAGTGCTCTGCCAAAACAAACAAGGTTTCGCTAAGAAATTCCCTCGTAGCTCTTTCCCTTTTGGAGGAAAAGGGAGAGGTTTGTTTCTAAGCTTTGCAAGCGGTCCCGCGCTCTGCCGAAAAGGGAACGAACTGCGAGAGCACAGCGAGAGAAAACAGCGTAAGCAATTCCTTCCTAGCTCTTTCTGTTGCCGAGGAACTGTGGCACTGTTGGAACTGGAGATTGCAAGCAACACAGCGATCCGGCTGCTCTGGCACGCAGTGCTCTGCAAAGGCGCAGCAAGAAGGGACAAGAAATTCTCTCCTAACTCTTTCTGTTTGGTCGCATTAGAGTGCTGCTTCAGATGTCCGTGTTCGGGCAGACGCTTCAACGAGCCGCGCATTCCAGCCTCTCCGAGCCTGTTAGCACAGAGAAGGTGACCCTGTGGATTTCGACTTTCCCGGGGATACAGAGCTCTGTCTTAAGAGGCATGCAGTGCTCTGCCAAAACAAACAAGGTTTCGCTAAGAAATTCCCTCGTAGCTCTTTCCCTTTTGGAGGAAAAGGGAGAGCTTTGTTTCTAAGCTTTGCAAGCGGTCCCGCGCTCTGCCGAAAAGGGAACGAACTGCGAGAGCACAGCGAGAGAAAACAGCGTAAGCAATTCCTTCCTAGCTCTTTCTGTTGCCGAGGAACTGTGGCACTGTTGGAACTGGAGATTGCAAGCAACACAGCGATCCGGCTGCTCTGGCACGCAGTGCTCTGCAAAGGCGCAGCAAGAAGGGACAAGAAATTCTCTCCTAACTCTTTCTGTTTGGTCGCATTACAGTGCTGCTTCAGATGGCCGTGTTCGGGCAGACGCTTCAACGAGCCGCGCATTCCAGCCTCTCCGAGCCTGTTAGCACAGAGAAGGTGACCCTGTGGATTTCAACTTTCCCGGGGATACAGAGCTCTGTCTTAAGAGGCATGCAGTGCTCTGCCAAAACAAACAAGGTTTCGCTAAGAAATTCCCTCGTAGCTCTTTCCCTTTTGGAGGAAAAGGGAGAGGTTTGTTTCTAAGCTTTGCAAGCGGTCCCGCGCTCTGCCGAAAAGGGAACGAACTGCGAGAGCACAGCGAGAGAAAACAGCGTAAGCAATTCCTTCCTAGCTCTTTCTGTTGCCGAGGAACTGTGGCACTGTTGGAACTGGAGATTGCAAGCAACACAGCGATCCGGCTGCTCTGGCACGCAGTGCTCTGCAAGGGCGCAGCAAGAAGGGACAAGAAATTCTCTCCTAACTCTTTCTGTTTGGTCGCATTACAGTGCTGCTTCAGATGGCCGTGTTCGGGCAGACGCTTCAACGAGCCGCGCATTCCAGCCTCTCCGAGCCTGTTAGCACAGAGAAGGTGACCCTGTGGATTTCGACTTTCCCAGGGATACAGAGCTCTGTCTTAAGAGGCATGCAGTGCTCTGCCAAAACAAACAAGGTTTCGCTAAGAAATTCCCTCGTAGCTCTTTCCGTTTTGGAGGAAAAGGGAGAGGTTTGTTTCTAAGCTTTGCAAGCGGTCCCGCGCTCTGCCGAAAAGGGAACGAACTGCGAGAGCACAGCGAGAGAAAACAGCGTAAGCAATTCCTTCCTAGCTCTTTCTGTTGCCGAGGAACTGTGGCACTGTTGGAACTGGAGATTGCAAGCAACACAGCGACCCGGCTGCTCTGGCACGCAGTGCTCTGCAAAGGCGCAGCAAGAAGGGACAAGAAATTCTCTCCTACCTCTTTCTGTTTGGTCGCATTACAGTGCTGCTTCAGATGGCCGTGTTCGGGCAGACGCTTCAACGAGCCGCGCATTCCAGCCTCTCCGAGCCTGTTAGCACAGAGAAGGTGACCCTGTGGATTTCGACTTTCCCGGGGATACAGAGCTCTGTCTTAAGAGGCATGCAGTGCTCTGCCAAAACAAACAAGGTTTCGCTAAGAAATTCCCTCGTAGCTCTTTCCCTTTTGGAGGAAAAGGGAGAGGTTTGTTTCTAAGCTTTGCAAGCGGTCCCGCGCTCTGCCGAAAAGGGAACGAACTGCGAGAGCACAGCGAGAGAAAACAGCGTAAGCAATTCCTTCCTAGCTCTTTCTGTTGCCGAGGAACTGTGGCACTGTTGGAACTGGAGATTGCAAGCAACACAGCGATCCGGCTGCTCTGGCACGCAGTGCTCTGCAAAGGCGCAGCAAGAAGGGACAAGAAATTCTCTCCTAACTCTTTCTGTTTGGTCGCATTACAGTGCTGCTTCAGATGTCCGTGTTCGGGCAGACGCTTCAACGAGCCGCGCATTCCAGCCTCTCCGAGCCTGTTAGCACAGAGAAGGTGACCCTGTGGATTTCGACTTTCCCGGGGATACAGAGCTCTGTCTTAAGAGGCATGCAGTGCTCTGCCAAAACAAACAAGGTTTCGCTAAGAAATTCCCTCGTAGCTCTTTCCCTTTTGGAGGAAAAGGGAGAGCTTTGTTTCTAAGCTTTGCAAGCGGTCCCGCGCTCTGCCGAAAAGGGAACGAACTGCGAGAGCACAGCGAGAGAAAACAGCGTAAGCAATTCCTTCCTAGCTCTTTCTGTTGCCGAGGAACTGTGGCACTGTTGGAACTGGAGATTGCAAGCAACACAGCGATCCGGCTGCTCTGGCACGCAGTGCTCTGCAAAGGCGCAGCAAGAAGGGACAAGAAATTCTCTCCTAACTCTTTCTGTTTGGTCGCATTACAGTGCTGCTTCAGATGTCCGTGTTCGGGCAGACGCTTCAACGAGCCGCGCATTCCAGCCTCTCCGAGCCTGTTAGCACAGAGAAGGTGACCCTGTGGATTTCGACTTTCCCGGGGATCCAGAGCTCTGTCTTAAGAGGCATGCAGTGCTCTGCCAAAACAAACAAGGTTTCGCTAAGAAATTCCCTCGTAGCTCTTTCCCTTTTGGAGGAAAAGGGAGAGGTTTGTTTCTAAGCTTTGCAAGCGGTCCCGCGCTCTGCCGAAAAGGGAACGAACTGCTAGAGCACAGCGAGAGAAAACAGCGTAAGCAATTCCTTCCTAGCTCTTTCTGTTGCCGAGGAACTGTGGCACTGTTGGAACTGGAGATTGCAAGCAACACAGCGATCCGGCTGCTCTGGCACGCAGTGCTCTGCAAAGGCGCAGCAAGAAGGGACAAGAAATTCTCTCCTACCTCTTTCTGTTTGGTCGCATTAGAGTGCTGCTTTAGATGTCCGTGTTCGGGCAGACGCTTCAACGAGCCGCGCATTCCAGCCTCTCCGAGCCTGTTAGCACAGAGAAGGTGACCCTGTGGATTTCGACTTTCCCGGGGATACAGAGCTCTGTCTTAAGAGGCATGCAGTGCTCTGCCAAAACAAACAAGGTTTCGCTAAGAAATTCCCTCGTAGCTCTTTCCCTTTTGGAGGAAAAGGGAGAGCTTTGTTTCTAAGCTTTGCAAGCGGTCCCGCGCTCTGCCGAAAAGGGAACGAACTGCGAGAGCACAGCGAGAGAAAACAGCGTAAGCAATTCCTTCCTAGCTCTTTCTGTTGCCGAGGAACTGTGGCACTGTTGGAACTGGAGATTGCAAGCAACACAGCGACCCGGCTGCTCTGGCACGCAGTGCTCTGCAAAGGCGCAGCAAGAAGGGACAAGAAATTCTCTCCTACCTCTTTCTGTTTGGTCGCATTAGAGTGCTGCTTCAGATGGCCGTGTTCGGGCAGACGCTTCAACGAGCCGCGCATTCCAGCCTCTCCGAGCCTGTTAGCACAGAGAAGGTGACCCTGTGGATTTCGACTTTCCCGGGGATCCAGAGCTCTGTCTTAAGAGGCATGCAGTGCTCTGCCAAAACAAACAAGGTTTCGCTAAGAAATTCCCTCGTAGCTCTTTCCCTTTTGGAGGAAAAGGGAGAGCTTTGTTTCTAAGCTTTGCAAGCGGTCCCGCGCTCTGCCGAAAAGGGAACGAACTGCTAGAGCACAGCGAGAGAAAACAGCGTAAGCAATTCCTTCCTAGCTCTTTCTGTTGCCGAGGAACTGTGGCACTGTTGGAACTGGAGATTGCAAGCAACACAGCGATCCGGCTGCTCTGGCACGCAGTGCTCTGCAAAGGCGCAGCAAGAAGGGACAAGAAATTCTCTCCTAACTCTTTCTGTTTGGTCGCATTAGAGTGCTGCTTCAGATGTCCGTGTTCGGGCAGACGCTTCAACGAGCCGCGCATTCCAGCCTCTCCGAGCCTGTTAGCACAGAGAAGGTGACCCTGTGGATTTCGACTTTCCCGGGGATACAGAGCTCTGTCTTAAGAGGCATGCAGTGCTCTGCCAAAACAAACAAGGTTTCGCTAAGAAATTCCCTCGTAGCTCTTTCCCTTTTGGAGGAAAAGGGAGAGCTTTGTTTCTAAGCTTTGCAAGCGGTCCCGCGCTCTGCCGAAAAGGGAACGAACTGCGAGAGCACAGCGAGAGAAAACAGCGTAAGCAATTCCTTCCTAGCTCTTTCTGTTGCCGAGGAACTGTGGCACTGTTGGAACTGGAGATTGCAAGCAACACAGCGATCCGGCTGCTCTGGCACGCAGTGCTCTGCAAAGGCGCAGCAAGAAGGGACAAGAAATTCTCTCCTAACTCTTTCTGTTTGGTCGCATTAGAGTGCTGCTTCAGATGTCCGTGTTCGGGCAGACGCTTCAACGAGCCGCGCATTCCAGCCTCTCCGAGCCTGTTAGCACAGAGAAGGTGACCCTGTGGATTTCGACTTTCCCGGGGATCCAGAGCTCTGTCTTAAGAGGCATGCAGTGCTCTGCCAAAACAAACAAGGTTTCGCTAAGAAATTCCCTCGTAGCTCTTTCCCTTTTGGAGGAAAAGGGAGAGGTTTGTTTCTAAGCTTTGCAAGCGGTCCCGCGCTCTGCCGAAAAGGGAACGAACTGCGAGAGCACAGCGAGAGAAAACAGCGTAAGCAATTCCTTCCTAGCTCTTTCTGTTGCCGAGGAACTGTGGCACTGTTGGAACTGGAGATTGCAAGCAACACAGCGATCCGGCTGCTCTGGCACGCAGTGCTCTGCAAAGGCGCAGCAAGAAGGGACAAGAAATTCTCTCCTACCTCTTTCTGTTTGGTCGCATTACAGTGCTGCTTCAGATGTCCGTGTTCGGGCAGACGCTTCAACGAGCCGCGCATTCGAGCCTCTCCGAGCCTGTTAGCACAGAGAAGGTGACCCTGTGGATTTCGACTTTCCCGGGGATCCAGAGCTCTGTCTTAAGAGGCATGCAGTGCTCTGCCAAAACAAACAAGGTTTCGCTAAGAAATTCCCTCGTAGCTCTTTCCCTTTTGGAGGAAAAGGGAGAGCTTTGTTTCTAAGCTTTGCAAGCGGTCCCGCGCTCTGCCGAAAAGGGAACGAACTGCGAGAGCACAGCGAGAGAAAACAGCGTAAGCAATTCCTTCCTAGCTCTTTCTGTTGCCGAGGAACTGTGGCACTGTTGGAACTGGAGATTGCAAGCAACACAGCGATCCGGCTGCTCTGGCACGCAGTGCTCTGCAAAGGCGCAGCAAGAAGGGACAAGAAATTCTCTCCTAACTCTTTCTGTTTGGTCGCATTACAGTGCTGCTTCAGATGGCCGTGTTCGGGCAGACGCTTCAACGAGCCGCGCATTCGAGCCTCTCCGAGCCTGTTAGCACAGAGAAGGTGACCCTGTGGATTTCGACTTTCCCGGGGATACAGAGCTCTGTCTTAAGAGGCATGCAGTGCTCTGCCAAAACAAACAAGGTTTCGCTAAGAAATTCTCTCGTAGCTCTTTCCCTTTTGGAGGAAAAGGGAGAGCTTTGTTTCTAAGCTTTGCAAGCGGTCCCGC
This sequence comes from Rhynochetos jubatus, assembly GCA_027574665.1. Taxonomy (NCBI): domain Eukaryota; kingdom Metazoa; phylum Chordata; class Aves; order Eurypygiformes; family Rhynochetidae; genus Rhynochetos; species Rhynochetos jubatus. The sequence continues at coordinate 47,104 of CM050672.1, read as the reverse complement.
GCTCTGCCGAAAAGGGAACGAACTGCTAGAGCACAGCGAGAGAAAACAGCGTAAGCAATTCCTTCCTAGCTCTTTCTGTTGTCCAGGAACTGTGGCACTGTTGGAACTGGAGATTGCAAGCAACACAGCGATCCGGCTGCTCTGGCACGCAGTGCTCTGCAAAGGCGCAGCAAGAAGGGACAAGAAATTCTCTCCTAACTCTTTCTGTTTGGTCGCATTACAGTGCTGCTTCAGATGTCCGTGTTCGGGCAGACGCTTCAACGAGCCGCGCATTCCAGCCTCTCCGAGCCTGTTAGCACAGAGAAGGTGACCCTGTGGATTTCGACTTTCCCGGGGATACAGAGCTCTGTCTTAAGAGGCATGCAGTGCTCTGCCAAAACAAACAAGGTTTCGCTAAGAAATTCCCTCGTAGCTCTTTCCCTTTTGGAGGAAAAGGGAGAGCTTTGTTTCTAAGCTTTGCAAGCGGTCCCGCGCTCTGCCGAAAAGGGAACGAACTGCGAGAGCACAGCGAGAGAAAACAGCGTAAGCAATTCCTTCCTAGCTCTTTCTGTTGCCGAGGAACTGTGGCACTGTTGGAACTGGAGATTGCAAGCAACACAGCGACCCGGCTGCTCTGGCACGCAGTGCTCTGCAAAGGCGCAGCAAGAAGGGACAAGAAATTCTCTCCTACCTCTTTCTGTTTGGTCGCATTAGAGTGCTGCTTCAGATGGCCGTGTTCGGGCAGACGCTTCAACGAGCCGCGCATTCCAGCCTCTCCGAGCCTGTTAGCACAGAGAAGGTGACCCTGTGGATTTCGACTTTCCCGGGGATCCAGAGCTCTGTCTTAAGAGGCATGCAGTGCTCTGCCAAAACAAACAAGGTTTCGCTAAGAAATTCCCTCGTAGCTCTTTCCCTTTTGGAGGAAAAGGGAGAGCTTTGTTTCTAAGCTTTGCAAGCGGTCCCGCGCTCTGCCGAAAAGGGAACGAACTGCTAGAGCACAGCGAGAGAAAACAGCGTAAGCAATTCCTTCCTAGCTCTTTCTGTTGCCGAGGAACTGTGGCACTGTTGGAACTGGAGATTGCAAGCAACACAGCGATCCGGCTGCTCTGGCACGCAGTGCTCTGCAAAGGCGCAGCAAGAAGGGACAAGAAATTCTCTCCTAACTCTTTCTGTTTGGTCGCATTAGAGTGCTGCTTCAGATGTCCGTGTTCGGGCAGACGCTTCAACGAGCCGCGCATTCCAGCCTCTCCGAGCCTGTTAGCACAGAGAAGGTGACCCTGTGGATTTCGACTTTCCCGGGGATACAGAGCTCTGTCTTAAGAGGCATGCAGTGCTCTGCCAAAACAAACAAGGTTTCGCTAAGAAATTCCCTCGTAGCTCTTTCCCTTTTGGAGGAAAAGGGAGAGCTTTGTTTCTAAGCTTTGCAAGCGGTCCCGCGCTCTGCCGAAAAGGGAACGAACTGCGAGAGCACAGCGAGAGAAAACAGCGTAAGCAATTCCTTCCTAGCTCTTTCTGTTGCCGAGGAACTGTGGCACTGTTGGAACTGGAGATTGCAAGCAACACAGCGATCCGGCTGCTCTGGCACGCAGTGCTCTGCAAAGGCGCAGCAAGAAGGGACAAGAAATTCTCTCCTAACTCTTTCTGTTTGGTCGCATTAGAGTGCTGCTTCAGATGTCCGTGTTCGGGCAGACGCTTCAACGAGCCGCGCATTCCAGCCTCTCCGAGCCTGTTAGCACAGAGAAGGTGACCCTGTGGATTTCGACTTTCCCGGGGATCCAGAGCTCTGTCTTAAGAGGCATGCAGTGCTCTGCCAAAACAAACAAGGTTTCGCTAAGAAATTCCCTCGTAGCTCTTTCCCTTTTGGAGGAAAAGGGAGAGGTTTGTTTCTAAGCTTTGCAAGCGGTCCCGCGCTCTGCCGAAAAGGGAACGAACTGCGAGAGCACAGCGAGAGAAAACAGCGTAAGCAATTCCTTCCTAGCTCTTTCTGTTGCCGAGGAACTGTGGCACTGTTGGAACTGGAGATTGCAAGCAACACAGCGATCCGGCTGCTCTGGCACGCAGTGCTCTGCAAAGGCGCAGCAAGAAGGGACAAGAAATTCTCTCCTACCTCTTTCTGTTTGGTCGCATTACAGTGCTGCTTCAGATGTCCGTGTTCGGGCAGACGCTTCAACGAGCCGCGCATTCGAGCCTCTCCGAGCCTGTTAGCACAGAGAAGGTGACCCTGTGGATTTCGACTTTCCCGGGGATCCAGAGCTCTGTCTTAAGAGGCATGCAGTGCTCTGCCAAAACAAACAAGGTTTCGCTAAGAAATTCCCTCGTAGCTCTTTCCCTTTTGGAGGAAAAGGGAGAGCTTTGTTTCTAAGCTTTGCAAGCGGTCCCGCGCTCTGCCGAAAAGGGAACGAACTGCGAGAGCACAGCGAGAGAAAACAGCGTAAGCAATTCCTTCCTAGCTCTTTCTGTTGCCGAGGAACTGTGGCACTGTTGGAACTGGAGATTGCAAGCAACACAGCGATCCGGCTGCTCTGGCACGCAGTGCTCTGCAAAGGCGCAGCAAGAAGGGACAAGAAATTCTCTCCTAACTCTTTCTGTTTGGTCGCATTACAGTGCTGCTTCAGATGGCCGTGTTCGGGCAGACGCTTCAACGAGCCGCGCATTCGAGCCTCTCCGAGCCTGTTAGCACAGAGAAGGTGACCCTGTGGATTTCGACTTTGCCGGGGATACAGAGCTCTGTCTTAAGAGGCATGCAGTGCTCTGCCAAAACAAACAAGGTTTCGCTAAGAAATTCTCTCGTAGCTCTTTCCCTTTTGGAGGAAAAGGGAGAGCTTTGTTTCTAAGCTTTGCAAGCGGTCCCGCGCTCTGCCGAAAAGGGAACGAACTGCTAGAGCACAGCGAGAGAAAACAGCGTAAGCAATTCCTTCCTAGCTCTTTCTGTTGTCCAGGAACTGTGGCACTGTTGGAACTGGAGATTGCAAGCAACACAGCGATCCGGCTGCTCTGGCACGCAGTGCTCTGCAAAGGCGCAGCAAGAAGGGACAAGAAATTCTCTCCTAACTCTTTCTGTTTGGTCGCATTACAGTGCTGCTTCAGATGTCCGTGTTCGGGCAGACGCTTCAACGAGCCGCGCATTCCAGCCTCTCCGAGCCTGTTAGCACAGAGAAGGTGACCCTGTGGATTTCGACTTTCCCGGGGATACAGAGCTCTGTCTTAAGAGGCATGCAGTGCTCTGCCAAAACAAACAAGGTTTCGCTAAGAAATTCCCTCGTAGCTCTTTCCCTTTTGGAGGAAAAGGGAGAGGTTTGTTTCTAAGCTTTGCAAGCGGTCCCGCGCTCTGCCGAAAAGGGAACGAACTGCGAGAGCACAGCGAGAGAAAACAGCGTAAGCAATTCCTTCCTAGCTCTTTCTGTTGCCGAGGAACTGTGGCACTGTTGGAACTGGAGATTGCAAGCAACACAGCGATCCGGCTGCTCTGGCACGCAGTGCTCTGCAAGGGCGCAGCAAGAAGGGACAAGAAATTCTCTCCTAACTCTTTCTGTTTGGTCGCATTAGAGTGCTGCTTCAGATGTCCGTGTTCGGGCAGACGCTTCAACGAGCCGCGCATTCCAGCCTCTCCGAGCCTGTTAGCACAGAGAAGGTGACCCTGTGGATTTCGACTTTCCCGGGGATCCAGAGCTCTGTCTTAAGAGGCATGCAGTGCTCTGCCAAAACAAACAAGGTTTCGCTAAGAAATTCTCTCGTAGCTCTTTCCCTTTTGGAGGAAAAGGGAGAGCTTTGTTTCTAAGCTTTGCAAGCGGTCCCGCGCTCTGCCGAAAAGGGAACGAACTGCGAGAGCACAGCGAGAGAAAACAGCGTAAGCAATTCCTTCCTAGCTCTTTCTGTTGCCGAGGAACGGTGGCACTGTTGGAACTGGAGATTGCAAGCAACACAGCGATCCGGCTGCTCTGGCACGCAGTGCTCTGCAAAGGCGCAGCAAGAAGGGACAAGAAATTCTCTCCTAACTCTTTCTGTTTGGTCGCATTACAGTGCTGCTTCAGATGGCCGTGTTCGGGCAGACGCTTCAACGAGCCGCGCATTCCAGCCTCTCCGAGCCTGTTAGCACAGAGAAGGTGACCCTGTGGATTTCGACTTTCCCAGGGATACAGAGCTCTGTCTTAAGAGGCATGCAGTGCTCTGCCAAAACAAACAAGGTTTCGATAAGAAATTCCCTCGTAGCTCTTTCCGTTTTGGAGGAAAAGGGAGAGGTTTGTTTCTAAGCTTTGCAAGCGGTCCCGCGCTCTGCCGAAAAGGGAACGAACTGCGAGAGCACAGCGAGAGAAAACAGCGTAAGCAATTCCTTCCTAGCTCTTTCTGTTGCCGAGGAACTGTGGCACTGTTGGAACTGGAGATTGCAAGCAACACAGCGATCCGGCTGCTCTGGCACGCAGTGCTCTGCAAAGGCGCAGCAAGAAGGGACAAGAAATTCTCTCCTAACTCTTTCTGTTTGGTCGCATTACAGTGCTGCTTCAGATGTCCGTGTTCGGGCAGACGCTTCAACGAGCCGCGCATTCCAGCCTCTCCGAGCCTGTTAGCACAGAGAAGGTGACCCTGTGGATTTCGACTTTCCCGGGGATCCAGAGCTCTGTCTTAAGAGGCATGCAGTGCTCTGCCAAAACAAACAAGGTTTCGCTAAGAAATTCCCTCGTAGCTCTTTCCCTTTTGGAGGAAAAGGGAGAGCTTTGTTTCTAAGCTTTGCAAGCGGTCCCGCGCTCTGCCGAAAAGGGAACGAACTGCTAGAGCACAGCGAGAGAAAACAGCGCAAGCAATTCCTTCCTAGCTCTTTCTGTTGCCGAGGAACTGTGGCACTGTTGGAACTGGAGATTGCAAGCAACACAGCGATCCGGCTGCTCTGGCACGCAGTGCTCTGCAAAGGCGCAGCAAGAAGGGACAAGAAATTCTCTCCTACCTCTTTCTGTTTGGTCGCATTAGAGTGCTGCTTCAGATGTCCGTGTTCGGGCAGACGCTTCAACGAGCCGCGCATTCGAGCCTCTCCGAGCCTGTTAGCACAGAGAAGGTGACCCTGTGGATTTCGACTTTCCCGGGGATCCAGAGCTCTGTCTTAAGAGGCATGCAGTGCTCTGCCAAAACAAACAAGGTTTCGCTAAGAAATTCCCTCGTAGCTCTTTCCCTTTTGGAGGAAAAGGGAGAGCTTTGTTTCTAAGCTTTGCAAGCGGTCCCGCGCTCTGCCGAAAAGGGAACGAACTGCGAGAGCACAGCGAGAGAAAACAGCGTAAGCAATTCCTTCCTAGCTCTTTCTGTTGCCGAGGAACTGTGGCACTGTTGGAACTGGAGATTGCAAGCAACACAGCGATCCGGCTGCTCTGGCACGCAGTGCTCTGCAAAGGCGCAGCAAGAAGGGACAAGAAATTCTCTCCTACCTCTTTCTGTTTGGTCGCATTACAGTGCTGCTTCAGATGTCCGTGTTCGGGCAGACGCTTCAACGAGCCGCGCATTCGAGCCTCTCCGAGCCTGTTAGCACAGAGAAGGTGACCCTGTGGATTTCGACTTTCCCGGGGATCCAGAGCTCTGTCTTAAGAGGCATGCAGTGCTCTGCCAAAACAAACAAGGTTTCGCTAAGAAATTCCCTCGTAGCTCTTTCCCTTTTGGAGGAAAAGGGAGAGCTTTGTTTCTAAGCTTTGCAAGCGGTCCCGCGCTCTGCCGAAAAGGGAACGAACTGCGAGAGCACAGCGAGAGAAAACAGCGTAAGCAATTCCTTCCTAGCTCTTTCTGTTGCCGAGGAACTGTGGCACTGTTGGAACTGGAGATTGCAAGCAACACAGCGATCCGGCTGCTCTGGCACGCAGTGCTCTGCAAAGGCGCAGCAAGAAGGGACAAGAAATTCTCTCCTAACTCTTTCTGTTTGGTCGCATTACAGTGCTGCTTCAGATGGCCGTGTTCGGGCAGACGCTTCAACGAGCCGCGCATTCGAGCCTCTCCGAGCCTGTTAGCACAGAGAAGGTGACCCTGTGGATTTCGACTTTGCCGGGGATACAGAGCTCTGTCTTAAGAGGCATGCAGTGCTCTGCCAAAACAAACAAGGTTTCGCTAAGAAATTCTCTCGTAGCTCTTTCCCTTTTGGAGGAAAAGGGAGAGCTTTGTTTCTAAGCTTTGCAAGCGGTCCCGCGCTCTGCCGAAAAGGGAACGAACTGCTAGAGCACAGCGAGAGAAAACAGCGTAAGCAATTCCTTCCTAGCTCTTTCTGTTGTCCAGGAACTGTGGCACTGTTGGAACTGGAGATTGCAAGCAACACAGCGATCCGGCTGCTCTGGCACGCAGTGCTCTGCAAAGGCGCAGCAAGAAGGGACAAGAAATTCTCTCCTAACTCTTTCTGTTTGGTCGCATTACAGTGCTGCTTCAGATGTCCGTGTTCGGGCAGACGCTTCAACGAGCCGCGCATTCCAGCCTCTCCGAGCCTGTTAGCACAGAGAAGGTGACCCTGTGGATTTCGACTTTCCCGGGGATACAGAGCTCTGTCTTAAGAGGCATGCAGTGCTCTGCCAAAACAAACAAGGTTTCGCTAAGAAATTCCCTCGTAGCTCTTTCCCTTTTGGAGGAAAAGGGAGAGGTTTGTTTCTAAGCTTTGCAAGCGGTCCCGCGCTCTGCCGAAAAGGGAACGAACTGCGAGAGCACAGCGAGAGAAAACAGCGTAAGCAATTCCTTCCTAGCTCTTTCTGTTGCCGAGGAACTGTGGCACTGTTGGAACTGGAGATTGCAAGCAACACAGCGATCCGGCTGCTCTGGCACGCAGTGCTCTGCAAGGGCGCAGCAAGAAGGGACAAGAAATTCTCTCCTAACTCTTTCTGTTTGGTCGCATTAGAGTGCTGCTTCAGATGTCCGTGTTCGGGCAGACGCTTCAACGAGCCGCGCATTCCAGCCTCTCCGAGCCTGTTAGCACAGAGAAGGTGACCCTGTGGATTTCGACTTTCCCGGGGATCCAGAGCTCTGTCTTAAGAGGCATGCAGTGCTCTGCCAAAACAAACAAGGTTTCGCTAAGAAATTCTCTCGTAGCTCTTTCCCTTTTGGAGGAAAAGGGAGAGCTTTGTTTCTAAGCTTTGCAAGCGGTCCCGCGCTCTGCCGAAAAGGGAACGAACTGCGAGAGCACAGCGAGAGAAAACAGCGTAAGCAATTCCTTCCTAGCTCTTTCTGTTGCCGAGGAACGGTGGCACTGTTGGAACTGGAGATTGCAAGCAACACAGCGATCCGGCTGCTCTGGCACGCAGTGCTCTGCAAAGGCGCAGCAAGAAGGGACAAGAAATTCTCTCCTAACTCTTTCTGTTTGGTCGCATTACAGTGCTGCTTCAGATGGCCGTGTTCGGGCAGACGCTTCAACGAGCCGCGCATTCCAGCCTCTCCGAGCCTGTTAGCACAGAGAAGGTGACCCTGTGGATTTCGACTTTCCCAGGGATACAGAGCTCTGTCTTAAGAGGCATGCAGTGCTCTGCCAAAACAAACAAGGTTTCGATAAGAAATTCCCTCGTAGCTCTTTCCGTTTTGGAGGAAAAGGGAGAGGTTTGTTTCTAAGCTTTGCAAGCGGTCCCGCGCTCTGCCGAAAAGGGAACGAACTGCGAGAGCACAGCGAGAGAAAACAGCGTAAGCAATTCCTTCCTAGCTCTTTCTGTTGCCGAGGAACTGTGGCACTGTTGGAACTGGAGATTGCAAGCAACACAGCGATCCGGCTGCTCTGGCACGCAGTGCTCTGCAAAGGCGCAGCAAGAAGGGACAAGAAATTCTCTCCTAACTCTTTCTGTTTGGTCGCATTACAGTGCTGCTTCAGATGTCCGTGTTCGGGCAGACGCTTCAACGAGCCGCGCATTCCAGCCTCTCCGAGCCTGTTAGCACAGAGAAGGTGACCCTGTGGATTTCGACTTTCCCGGGGATCCAGAGCTCTGTCTTAAGAGGCATGCAGTGCTCTGCCAAAACAAACAAGGTTTCGCTAAGAAATTCCCTCGTAGCTCTTTCCCTTTTGGAGGAAAAGGGAGAGCTTTGTTTCTAAGCTTTGCAAGCGGTCCCGCGCTCTGCCGAAAAGGGAACGAACTGCTAGAGCACAGCGAGAGAAAACAGCGCAAGCAATTCCTTCCTAGCTCTTTCTGTTGCCGAGGAACTGTGGCACTGTTGGAACTGGAGATTGCAAGCAACACAGCGATCCGGCTGCTCTGGCACGCAGTGCTCTGCAAAGGCGCAGCAAGAAGGGACAAGAAATTCTCTCCTACCTCTTTCTGTTTGGTCGCATTAGAGTGCTGCTTCAGATGTCCGTGTTCGGGCAGACGCTTCAACGAGCCGCGCATTCGAGCCTCTCCGAGCCTGTTAGCACAGAGAAGGTGACCCTGTGGATTTCGACTTTCCCGGGGATCCAGAGCTCTGTCTTAAGAGGCATGCAGTGCTCTGCCAAAACAAACAAGGTTTCGCTAAGAAATTCCCTCGTAGCTCTTTCCCTTTTGGAGGAAAAGGGAGAGCTTTGTTTCTAAGCTTTGCAAGCGGTCCCGCGCTCTGCCGAAAAGGGAACGAACTGCGAGAGCACAGCGAGAGAAAACAGCGTAAGCAATTCCTTCCTAGCTCTTTCTGTTGCCGAGGAACTGTGGCACTGTTGGAACTGGAGATTGCAAGCAACACAGCGATCCGGCTGCTCTGGCACGCAGTGCTCTGCAAAGGCGCAGCAAGAAGGGACAAGAAATTCTCTCCTAACTCTTTCTGTTTGGTCGCATTACAGTGCTGCTTCAGATGTCCGTGTTCGGGCAGACGCTTCAACGAGCCGCGCATTCCAGCCTCTCCGAGCCTGTTAGCACAGAGAAGGTGACCCTGTGGATTTCGACTTTCCCGGGGATACAGAGCTCTGTCTTAAGAGGCATGCAGTGCTCTGCCAAAACAAACAAGGTTTCGCTAAGAAATTCCCTCGTAGCTCTTTCCCTTTTGGAGGAAAAGGGAGAGCTTTGTTTCTAAGCTTTGCAAGCGGTCCCGCGCTCTGCCGAAAAGGGAACGAACTGCGAGAGCACAGCGAGAGAAAACAGCGTAAGCAATTCCTTCCTAGCTCTTTCTGTTGCCGAGGAACTGTGGCACTGTTGGAACTGGAGATTGCAAGCAACACAGCGATCTGGCTGCTCTGGCACGCAGTGCTCTGCAAAGGCGCAGCAAGAAGGGACAAGAAATTCTCTCCTACCTCTTTCTGTTTGGTCGCATTACAGTGCTGCTTCAGATGGCCGTGTTCGGGCAGACGCTTCAACGAGCCGCGCATTCCAGCCTCTCCGAGCCTGTTAGCACAGAGAAGGTGACCCTGTGGATTTCGACTTTCCCGGGGATACAGAGCTCTGTCTTAAGAGGCATGCAGTGCTCTGCCAAAACAAACAAGGTTTCGCTAAGAAATTCCCTCGTAGCTCTTTCCCTTTTGGAGGAAAAGGGAGAGCTTTGTTTCTAAGCTTTGCAAGCGGTCCCGCGCTCTGCCGAAAAGGGAACGAACTGCGAGAGCACAGCGAGAGAAAACAGCGTAAGCAATTCCTTCCTAGCTCTTTCTGTTGCCGAGGAACTGTGGCACTGTTGGAACTGGAGATTGCAAGCAACACAGCGATCCGGCTGCTCTGGCACGCAGTGCTCTGCAAAGGCGCAGCAAGAAGGGACAAGAAATTCTCTCCTAACTCTTTCTGTTTGGTCGCATTACAGTGCTGCTTCAGATGTCCGTGTTCGGGCAGACGCTTCAACGAGCCGCGCATTCGAGCCTCTCCGAGCCTGTTAGCACAGAGAAGGTGACCCTGTGGATTTCGACTTTCCCGGGGATCCAGAGCTCTGTCTTAAGAGGCATGCAGTGCTCTGCCAAAACAAACAAGGTTTCGCTAAGAAATTCCCTCGTAGCTCTTTCCCTTTTGGAGGAAAAGGGAGAGCTTTGTTTCTAAGCTTTGCAAGCGGTCCCGCGCTCTGCCGAAAAGGGAACGAACTGCGAGAGCACAGCGAGAGAAAACAGCGTAAGCAATTCCTTCCTAGCTCTTTCTGTTGCCGAGGAACTGTGGCACTGTTGGAACTGGAGATTGCAAGCAACACAGCGATCCGGCTGCTCTGGCACGCAGTGCTCTGCAAAGGCGCAGCAAGAAGGGACAAGAAATTCTCTCCTAACTCTTTCTGTTTGGTCGCATTACAGTGCTGCTTCAGATGTCCGTGTTCGGGCAGACGCTTCAACGAGCCGCGCATTCCAGCCTCTCCGAGCCTGTTAGCACAGAGAAGGTGACCCTGTGGATTTCGACTTTCCCGGGGATACAGAGCTCTGTCTTAAGAGGCATGCAGTGCTCTGCCAAAACAAACAAGGTTTCGCTAAGAAATTCCCTCGTAGCTCTTTCCCTTTTGGAGGAAAAGGGAGAGCTTTGTTTCTAAGCTTTGCAAGCGGTCCCGCGCTCTGCCGAAAAGGGAACGAACTGCGAGAGCACAGCGAGAGAAAACAGCGTAAGCAATTCCTTCCTAGCTCTTTCTGTTGCCGAGGAACTGTGGCACTGTTGGAAGTGGAGATTGCAAGCAACACAGCGATCCGGCTGCTCTGGCACGCAGTGCTCTGCAAAGGCGCAGCAAGAAGGGACAAGAAATTCTCTCCTAACTCTTTCTGTTTGGTCGCATTAGAGTGCTGCTTCAGATGTCCGTGTTCGGGCAGACGCTTCAACGAGCCGCGCATTCCAGCCTCTCCGAGCCTGTTAGCACAGAGAAGGTGACCCTGTGGATTTCGACTTTCCCGGGGATACAGAGCTCTGTCTTAAGAGGCATGCAGTGCTCTGCCAAAACAAACAAGGTTTCGCTAAGAAATTCCCTCGTAGCTCTTTCCCTTTTGGAGGAAAAGGGAGAGCTTTGTTTCTAAGCTTTGCAAGCGGTCCCGCGCTCTGCCGAAAAGGGAACGAACTGCGAGAGCACAGCGAGAGAAAACAGCGTAAGCAATTCCTTCCTAGCTCTTTCTGTTGCCGAGGAACTGTGGCACTGTTGGAACTGGAGATTGCAAGCAACACAGCGGTCCGGCTGCTCTGGCACGCAGTGCTCTGCAAAGGCGCAGCAAGAAGGGACAAGAAATTCTCTCCTACCTCTTTCTGTTTGGTCGCATTAGAGTGCTGCTTCAGATGTCCGTGTTCGGGCAGACGCTTCAACGAGCCGCGCATTCCAGCCTCTCCGAGCCTGTTAGCACAGAGAAGGTGACCCTGTGGATTTCGACTTTCCCGGGGATCCAGAGCTCTGTCTTAAGAGGCATGCAGTGCTCTGCCAAAACAAACAAGGTTTCGCTAAGAAATTCCCTCGTAGCTCTTTCCCTTTTGGAGGAAAAGGGAGAGCTTTGTTTCTAAGCTTTGCAAGCGGTCCCGCGCTCTGCCGAAAAGGGAACGAACTGCTAGAGCACAGCGAGAGAAAACAGCGTAAGCAATTCCTTCCTAGCTCTTTCTGTTGCCGAGGAACTGTGGCACTGTTGGAACTGGAGATTGCAAGCAACACAGCGATCCGGCTGCTCTGGCACGCAGTGCTCTGCAAAGGCGCAGCAAGAAGGGACAAGAAATTCTCTCCTAACTCTTTCTGTTTGGTCGCATTACAGTGCTGCTTCAGATGTCCGTGTTCGGGCAGACGCTTCAACGAGCCGCGCATTCGAGCCTCTCCGAGCCTGTTAGCACAGAGAAGGTGACCCTGTGGATTTCGACTTTCCCGGGGATCCAGAGCTCTGTCTTAAGAGGCATGCAGTGCTCTGCCAAAACAAACAAGGTTTCGATAAGAAATTCCCTCGTAGCTCTTTCCCTTTTGGAGGAAAAGGGAGAGCTTTGTTTCTAAGCTTTGCAAGCGGTCCCGCGCTCTGCCGAAAAGGGAACGAACTGCGAGAGCACAGCGAGAGAAAACAGCGTAAGCAATTCCTTCCTAGCTCTTTCTGTTGCCGAGGAACTGTGGCACTGTTGGAACTGGAGATTGCAAGCAACACAGCGATCCGGCTGCTCTGGCACGCAGTGCTCTGCAAAGGCGCAGCAAGAAGGGACAAGAAATTCTCTCCTAACTCTTTCTGTTTGGTCGCATTACAGTGCTGCTTCAGATGTCCGTGTTCGGGCAGACGCTTCAACGAGCCGCGCATTCCAGCCTCTCCGAGCCTGTTAGCACAGAGAAGGTGACCCTGTGGATTTCGACTTTCCCGGGGATCCAGAGCTCTGTCTTAAGAGGCATGCAGTGCTCTGCCAAAACAAACAAGGTTTCGCTAAGAAATTCCCTCGTAGCTCTTTCCCTTTTGGAGGAAAAGGGAGAGGTTTGTTTCTAAGCTTTGCAAGCGGTCCCGCGCTCTGCCGAAAAGGGAACGAACTGCGAGAGCACAGCGAGAGAAAACAGCGTAAGCAATTCCTTCCTAGCTCTTTCTGTTGCCGAGGAACTGTGGCACTGTTGGAACTGGAGATTGCAAGCAACACAGCGATCCGGCTGCTCTGGCACGCAGTGCTCTGCAAAGGCGCAGCAAGAAGGGACAAGAAATTCTCTCCTAACTCTTTCTGTTTGGTCGCATTAGAGTGCTGCTTCAGATGTCCGTGTTCGGGCAGACGCTTCAACGAGCCGCGCATTCCAGCCTCTCCGAGCCTGTTAGCACAGAGAAGGTGACCCTGTGGATTTCGACTTTCCCGGGGATACAGAGCTCTGTCTTAAGAGGCATGCAGTGCTCTGCCAAAACAAACAAGGTTTCGCTAAGAAATTCCCTCGTAGCTCTTTTCCTTTTGGAGGAAAAGGGAGAGGTTTGTTTCTAAGCTTTGCAAGCGGTCCCGCGCTCTGCCGAAAAGGGAACGAACTGCGAGAGCACAGCGAGAGAAAACAGCGTAAGCAATTCCTTCCTAGCTCTTTCTGTTGCCGAGGAACTGTGGCACTGTTGGAACTGGAGATTGCAAGCAACACAGCGATCCGGCTGCTCTGGCACGCAGTGCTCTGCAAAGGCGCAGCAAGAAGGGACAAGAAATTCTCTCCTACCTCTTTCTGTTTGGTCGCATTACAGTGCTGCTTCAGATGTCCGTGTTCGGGCAGACGCTTCAACGAGCCGCGCATTCCAGCCTCTCCGAGCCTGTTAGCACAGAGAAGGTGACCCTGTGGATTTCGACTTTCCCGGGGATCCAGAGCTCTGTCTTAAGAGGCATGCAGTGCTCTGCCAAAACAAACAAGGTTTCGCTAAGAAATTCCCTCGTAGCTCTTTCCCTTTTGGAGGAAAAGGGAGAGCTTTGTTTCTAAGCTTTGCAAGCGGTCCCGCGCTCTGCCGAAAAGGGAACGAACTGCGAGAGCACAGCGAGAGAAAACAGCGTAAGCAATTCCTTCCTAGCTCTTTCTGTTGCCGAGGAACTGTGGCACTGTTGGAACTGGAGATTGCAAGCAACACAGCGATCCGGCTGCTCTGGCACGCAGTGCTCTGCAAAGGCGCAGCAAGAAGGGACAAGAAATTCTCTCCTAACTCTTTCTGTTTGGTCGCATTAGAGTGCTGCTTCAGATGTCCGTGTTCGGGCAGACGCTTCAACGAGCCGCGCATTCCAGCCTCTCCGAGCCTGTTAGCACAGAGAAGGTGACCCTGTGGATTTCGACTTTCCCGGGGATACAGAGCTCTGTCTTAAGAGGCATGCAGTGCTCTGCCAAAACAAACAAGGTTTCGCTAAGAAATTCCCTCGTAGCTCTTTCCCTTTTGGAGGAAAAGGGAGAGCTTTGTTTCTAAGCTTTGCAAGCGGTCCCGCGCTCTGCCGAAAGGGAACGAACTGCGAGAGCACAGCGAGAGAAAACAGCGTAAGCAATTCCTTCCTAGCTCTTTCTGTTGCCGAGGAACTGTGGCACTGTTGGAACTGGAGATTGCAAGCAACACAGCGATCCGGCTGCTCTGGCACGCAGTGCTCTGCAAAGGCGCAGCAAGAAGGGACAAGAAATTCTCTCCTAACTCTTTCTGTTTGGTCGCATTACAGCGCTGCTTCAGATGGCCGTGTTCGGGCAGACGCTTCAACGAGCCGCCCATTCCAGCCTCTCCGAGCCTGTTAGCACAGAGAAGGTGACCCTGTGGTTTTCGACTTTCCCGGGGATACAGAGCTCTGTCTTAAGAGGCATGCAGTGCTCTGCCAAAACAAACAAGGTTTCGCTAAGAAATTCCCTCGTAGCTCTTTCCCTTTTGGAGGAAAAGGGAGAGCTTTGTTTCTAAGCTTTGCAAGCGGTCCCGCGCTCTGCCGAAAAGGGAACGAACTGCGAGAGCACAGCGAGAGAAAACAGCGTAAGCAATTCCTTCCTAGCTCTTTCTGTTGCCGAGGAACTGTGGCACTGTTGGAACTGGAGATTGCAAGCAACACAGCGATCCGGCTGCTCTGGCACGCAGTGCTCTGCAAAGGCGCAGCAAGAAGGGACAAGAAATTCTCTCCTAACTCTTTCTGTTTGGTCGCATTACAGTGCTGCTTCAGATGGCCGTGTTCGGGCAGACGCTTCAACGAGCCGCGCATTCGAGCCTCTCCGAGCCTGTTAGCACAGAGAAGGTGACCCTGTGGATTTCGACTTTCCCGGGGATACAGAGCTCTGTCTTAAGAGGCATGCAGTGCTCTGCCAAAACAAACAAGGTTTCGCTAAGAAATTCCCTCGTAGCTCTTTCCCTTTTGGAGGAAAAGGGAGAGCTTTGTTTCTAAGCTTTGCAAGCGGTCCCGCGCTCTGCCGAAAAGGGAACGAACTGCTAGAGCACAGCGAGAGAAAACAGCGTAAGCAATTCCTTCCTAGCTCTTTCTGTTGCCGAGGAACTGTGGCACTGTTGGAACTGGAGATTGCAAGCAACACAGCGATCCGGCTGCTCTGGCACGCAGTGCTCTGCAAAGGCGCAGCAAGAAGGGACAAGAAATTCTCTCCTAACTCTTTCTGTTTGGTCGCATTACAGTGCTGCTTCAGATGTCCGTGTTAGGGCAGACGCTTCAACGAGCCGCGCATTCGAGCCTCTCCGAGCCTGTTAGCACAGAGAAGGTGACCCTGTGGATTTCGACTTTCCCGGGGATACAGAGCTCTGTCTTAAGAGGCATGCAGTGCTCTGCCAAAACAAACAAGGTTTCCCTAAGAAATTCCCTCGTAGCTCTTTCCCTTTTGGAGGAAAAGGGAGAGCTTTGTTTCTAAGCTTTGCAAGCGGTCCCGCGCTCTGCCGAAAAGGGAACGAACTGCTAGAGCACAGCGAGAGAAAACAGCGCAAGCAATTCCTTCCTAGCTCTTTCTGTTGCCGAGGAACTGTGGCACTGTTGGAACTGGAGATTGCAAGCAACACAGCGGTCCGGCTGCTCTGGCACGCAGTGCTCTGCAAAGGCGCAGCAAGAAGGGACAAGAAATTCTCTCCTAACTCTTTCTGTTTGGTCGCATTACAGTGCTGCTTCAGATGGCCGTGTTCGGGCAGACGCTTCAACGAGCCGCGCATTCCAGCCTCTCCGAGCCTGTTAGCACAGAGAAGGTGACCCTGTGGTTTTCGACTTTCCCGGGGATACAGAGCTCTGTCTTAAGAGGCATGCAGTGCTCTGCCAAAACAAACAAGGTTTCGCTAAGAAATTCCCTCGTAGCTCTTTCCCTTTTGGAGGAAAAGGGAGAGCTTTGTTTCTAAGCTTTGCAAGCGGTCCCGCGCTCTGCCGAAAAGGGAACGAACTGCTAGAGCACAGCGAGAGAAAACAGCGTAAGCAATTCCTTCCTAGCTCTTTCTGTTGCCGAGGAACTGTGGCACTGTTGGAACTGGAGATTGCAAGCAACACAGCGATCCGGCTGCTCTGGCACGCAGTGCTCTGCAAAGGCGCAGCAAGAAGGGACAAGAAATTCTCTCCTAACTCTTTCTGTTTGGTCGCATTACAGTGCTGCTTCAGATGGCCGTGTTCGGGCAGACGCTTCAACGAGCCGCGCATTCGAGCCTCTCCGAGCCTGTTAGCACAGAGAAGGTGACCCTGTGGATTTCGACTTTCCCGGGGATACAGAGCTCTGTCTTAAGAGGCATGCAGTGCTCTGCCAAAACAAACAAGGTTTCGCTAAGAAATTCCCTCGTAGCTCTTTCCCTTTTGGAGGAAAAGGGAGAGCTTTGTTTCTAAGCTTTGCAAGCGGTCCCGCGCTCTGCCGAAAAGGGAACGAACTGCTAGAGCACAGCGAGAGAAAACAGCGTAAGCAATTCCTTCCTAGCTCTTTCTGTTGCCGAGGAACTGTGGCACTGTTGGAACTGGAGATTGCAAGCAACACAGCGATCCGGCTGCTCTGGCACGCAGTGCTCTGCAAAGGCGCAGCAAGAAGGGACAAGAAATTCTCTCCTAACTCTTTCTGTTTGGTCGCATTACAGTGCTGCTTCAGATGTCCGTGTTCGGGCAGACGCTTCAACGAGCCGCGCATTCGAGCCTCTCCGAGCCTGTTAGCACAGAGAAGGTGACCCTGTGGATTTCGACTTTCCCGGGGATACAGAGCTCTGTCTTAAGAGGCATGCAGTGCTCTGCCAAAACAAACAAGGTTTCCCTAAGAAATTCTCTCGTAGCTCTTTCCCTTTTGGAGGAAAAGGGAGAGCTTTGTTTCTAAGCTTTGCAAGCGGTCCCGCGCTCTGCCGAAAAGGGAACGAACTGCTAGAGCACAGCGAGAGAAAACAGCGTAAGCAATTCCTTCCTAGCTCTTTCTGTTGTCCAGGAACTGTGGCACTGTTGGAACTGGAGATTGCAAGCAACACAGCGATCCGGCTGCTCTGGCACGCAGTGCTCTGCAAAGGCGCAGCAAGAAGGGACAAGAAATTCTCTCCTACCTCTTTCTGTTTGGTCGCATTACAGTGCTGCTTCAGATGTCCGTGTTCGGGCAGACGCTTCAACGAGCCGCGCATTCCAGCCTCTCCGAGCCTGTTAGCAGAGAGAAGGTGACCCTGTGGATTTCGACTTTCCCGGGGATCCAGAGCTCTGTCTTAAGAGGCATGCAGTGCTCTGCCAAAACAAACAAGGTTTCGCTAAGAAATTCCCTCGTAGCTCTTTCCCTTTTGGAGGAAAAGGGAGAGCTTTGTTTCTAAGCTTTGCAAGCGGTCCCGCGCTCTGCCGAAAAGGGAACGAACTGCGAGAGCACAGCGAGAGAAAACAGCGTAAGCAATTCCTTCCTAGCTCTTTCTGTTGCCGAGGAACTGTGGCACTGTTGGAACTGGAGATTGCAAGCAACACAGCGATCCGGCTGCTCTGGCACGCAGTGCTCTGCAAAGGCGCAGCAAGAAGGGACAAGAAATTCTCTCCTAACTCTTTCTGTTTGGTCGCATTAGAGTGCTGCTTCAGATGTCCGTGTTCGGGCAGACGCTTCAACGAGCCGCGCATTCCAGCCTCTCCGAGCCTGTTAGCACAGAGAAGGTGACCCTGTGGATTTCGACTTTCCCGGGGATACAGAGCTCTGTCTTAAGAGGCATGCAGTGCTCTGCCAAAACAAACAAGGTTTCGCTAAGAAATTCCCTCGTAGCTCTTTCCCTTTTGGAGGAAAAGGGAGAGCTTTGTTTCTAAGCTTTGCAAGCGGTCCCGCGCTCTGCCGAAAAGGGAACGAACTGCTAGAGCACAGCGAGAGAAAACAGCGCAAGCAATTCCTTCCTAGCTCTTTCTGTTGCCGAGGAACTGTGGCACTGTTGGAACTGGAGATTGCAAGCAACACAGCGATCCGGCTGCTCTGGCACGCAGTGCTCTGCAAAGGCGCAGCAAGAAGGGACAAGAAATTCTCTCCTAACTCTTTCTGTTTGGTCGCATTACAGCGCTGCTTCAGATGGCCGTGTTCGGGCAGACGCTTCAACGAGCCGCCCATTCCAGCCTCTCCGAGCCTGTTAGCACAGAGAAGGTGACCCTGTGGTTTTCGACTTTCCCGGGGATACAGAGCTCTGTCTTAAGAGGCATGCAGTGCTCTGCCAAAACAAACAAGGTTTCGCTAAGAAATTCCCTCGTAGCTCTTTCCCTTTTGGAGGAAAAGGGAGAGCTTTGTTTCTAAGCTTTGCAAGCGGTCCCGCGCTCTGCCGAAAAGGGAACGAACTGCGAGAGCACAGCGAGAGAAAACAGCGTAAGCAATTCCTTCCTAGCTCTTTCTGTTGCCGAGGAACTGTGGCACTGTTGGAACTGGAGATTGCAAGCAACACAGCGATCCGGCTGCTCTGGCACGCAGTGCTCTGCAAAGGCGCAGCAAGAAGGGACAAGAAATTCTCTCCTAACTCTTTCTGTTTGGTCGCATTACAGCGCTGCTTCAGATGGCCGTGTTCGGGCAGACGCTTCAACGAGCCGCCCATTCCAGCCTCTCCGAGCCTGTTAGCACAGAGAAGGTGACCCTGTGGTTTTCGACTTTCCCGGGGATACAGAGCTCTGTCTTAAGAGGCATGCAGTGCTCTGCCAAAACAAACAAGGTTTCGCTAAGAAATTCCCTCGTAGCTCTTTCCCTTTTGGAGGAAAAGGGAGAGCTTTGTTTCTAAGCTTTGCAAGCGGTCCCGCGCTCTGCCGAAAAGGGAACGAACTGCGAGAGCACAGCGAGAGAAAACAGCGTAAGCAATTCCTTCCTAGCTCTTTCTGTTGCCGAGGAACTGTGGCACTGTTGGAACTGGAGATTGCAAGCAACACAGCGATCCGGCTGCTCTGGCACGCAGTGCTCTGCAAAGGCGCAGCAAGAAGGGACAAGAAATTCTCTCCTAACTCTTTCTGTTTGGTCGCATTACAGTGCTGCTTCAGATGGCCGTGTTCGGGCAGACGCTTCAACGAGCCGCGCATTCGAGCCTCTCCGAGCCTGTTAGCACAGAGAAGGTGACCCTGTGGATTTCGACTTTCCCGGGGATACAGAGCTCTGTCTTAAGAGGCATGCAGTGCTCTGCCAAAACAAACAAGGTTTCGCTAAGAAATTCCCTCGTAGCTCTTTCCCTTTTGGAGGAAAAGGGAGAGCTTTGTTTCTAAGCTTTGCAAGCGGTCCCGCGCTCTGCCGAAAAGGGAACGAACTGCTAGAGCACAGCGAGAGAAAACAGCGTAAGCAATTCCTTCCTAGCTCTTTCTGTTGCCGAGGAACTGTGGCACTGTTGGAACTGGAGATTGCAAGCAACACAGCGATCCGGCTGCTCTGGCACGCAGTGCTCTGCAAAGGCGCAGCAAGAAGGGACAAGAAATTCTCTCCTAACTCTTTCTGTTTGGTCGCATTACAGTGCTGCTTCAGATGTCCGTGTTCGGGCAGACGCTTCAACGAGCCGCGCATTCGAGCCTCTCCGAGCCTGTTAGCACAGAGAAGGTGACCCTGTGGATTTCGACTTTCCCGGGGATACAGAGCTCTGTCTTAAGAGGCATGCAGTGCTCTGCCAAAACAAACAAGGTTTCCCTAAGAAATTCCCTCGTAGCTCTTTCCCTTTTGGAGGAAAAGGGAGAGCTTTGTTTCTAAGCTTTGCAAGCGGTCCCGCGCTCTGCCGAAAAGGGAACGAACTGCTAGAGCACAGCGAGAGAAAACAGCGCAAGCAATTCCTTCCTAGCTCTTTCTGTTGCCGAGGAACTGTGGCACTGTTGGAACTGGAGATTGCAAGCAACACAGCGGTCCGGCTGCTCTGGCACGCAGTGCTCTGCAAAGGCGCAGCAAGAAGGGACAAGAAATTCTCTCCTAACTCTTTCTGTTTGGTCGCATTACAGTGCTGCTTCAGATGGCCGTGTTCGGGCAGACGCTTCAACGAGCCGCGCATTCCAGCCTCTCCGAGCCTGTTAGCACAGAGAAGGTGACCCTGTGGTTTTCGACTTTCCCGGGGATACAGAGCTCTGTCTTAAGAGGCATGCAGTGCTCTGCCAAAACAAACAAGGTTTCGCTAAGAAATTCCCTCGTAGCTCTTTCCCTTTTGGAGGAAAAGGGAGAGCTTTGTTTCTAAGCTTTGCAAGCGGTCCCGCGCTCTGCCGAAAAGGGAACGAACTGCTAGAGCACAGCGAGAGAAAACAGCGTAAGCAATTCCTTCCTAGCTCTTTCTGTTGCCGAGGAACTGTGGCACTGTTGGAACTGGAGATTGCAAGCAACACAGCGATCCGGCTGCTCTGGCACGCAGTGCTCTGCAAAGGCGCAGCAAGAAGGGACAAGAAATTCTCTCCTAACTCTTTCTGTTTGGTCGCATTACAGTGCTGCTTCAGATGGCCGTGTTCGGGCAGACGCTTCAACGAGCCGCGCATTCGAGCCTCTCCGAGCCTGTTAGCACAGAGAAGGTGACCCTGTGGATTTCGACTTTCCCGGGGATACAGAGCTCTGTCTTAAGAGGCATGCAGTGCTCTGCCAAAACAAACAAGGTTTCGCTAAGAAATTCCCTCGTAGCTCTTTCCCTTTTGGAGGAAAAGGGAGAGCTTTGTTTCTAAGCTTTGCAAGCGGTCCCGCGC
Source organism: Rhynochetos jubatus (assembly GCA_027574665.1). Lineage (NCBI taxonomy): Eukaryota > Metazoa > Chordata > Aves > Eurypygiformes > Rhynochetidae > Rhynochetos > Rhynochetos jubatus. The sequence continues at coordinate 26,807 of CM050672.1, read as the reverse complement.
TCTGCCGAAAAGGGAACGAACTGCTAGAGCACAGCGAGAGAAAACAGCGTAAGCAATTCCTTCCTAGCTCTTTCTGTTGCCGAGGAACTGTGGCACTGTTGGAACTGGAGATTGCAAGCAACACAGCGATCCGGCTGCTCTGGCACGCAGTGCTCTGCAAAGGCGCAGCAAGAAGGGACAAGAAATTCTCTCCTAACTCTTTCTGTTTGGTCGCATTACAGTGCTGCTTCAGATGTCCGTGTTCGGGCAGACGCTTCAACGAGCCGCGCATTCCAGCCTCTCCGAGCCTGTTAGCACAGAGAAGGTGACCCTGTGGATTTCGACTTTCCCGGGGATACAGAGCTCTGTCTTAAGAGGCATGCAGTGCTCTGCCAAAACAAACAAGGTTTCCCTAAGAAATTCTCTCGTAGCTCTTTCCCTTTTGGAGGAAAAGGGAGAGCTTTGTTTCTAAGCTTTGCAAGCGGTCCCGCGCTCTGCCGAAAAGGGAACGAACTGCTAGAGCACAGCGAGAGAAAACAGCGTAAGCAATTCCTTCCTAGCTCTTTCTGTTGTCCAGGAACTGTGGCACTGTTGGAACTGGAGATTGCAAGCAACACAGCGATCCGGCTGCTCTGGCACGCAGTGCTCTGCAAAGGCGCAGCAAGAAGGGACAAGAAATTCTCTCCTAACTCTTTCTGTTTGGTCGCATTACAGTGCTGCTTCAGATGGCCGTGTTCGGGCAGACGCTTCAACGAGCCGCGCATTCCAGCCTCTCCGAGCCTGTTAGCACAGAGAAGGTGACCCTGTGGTTTTCGACTTTCCCGGGGATACAGAGCTCTGTCTTAAGAGGCATGCAGTGCTCTGCCAAAACAAACAAGGTTTCGCTAAGAAATTCCCTCGTAGCTCTTTCCCTTTTGGAGGAAAAGGGAGAGCTTTGTTTCTAAGCTTTGCAAGCGGTCCCGCGCTCTGCCGAAAAGGGAACGAACTGCTAGAGCACAGCGAGAGAAAACAGCGTAAGCAATTCCTTCCTAGCTCTTTCTGTTGCCGAGGAACTGTGGCACTGTTGGAACTGGAGATTGCAAGCAACACAGCGATCCGGCTGCTCTGGCACGCAGTGCTCTGCAAAGGCGCAGCAAGAAGGGACAAGAAATTCTCTCCTAACTCTTTCTGTTTGGTCGCATTACAGTGCTGCTTCAGATGGCCGTGTTCGGGCAGACGCTTCAACGAGCCGCGCATTCGAGCCTCTCCGAGCCTGTTAGCACAGAGAAGGTGACCCTGTGGATTTCGACTTTCCCGGGGATACAGAGCTCTGTCTTAAGAGGCATGCAGTGCTCTGCCAAAACAAACAAGGTTTCGCTAAGAAATTCCCTCGTAGCTCTTTCCCTTTTGGAGGAAAAGGGAGAGCTTTGTTTCTAAGCTTTGCAAGCGGTCCCGCGCTCTGCCGAAAAGGGAACGAACTGCGAGAGCACAGCGAGAGAAAACAGCGTAAGCAATTCCTTCCTAGCTCTTTCTGTTGCCGAGGAACTGTGGCACTGTTGGAACTGGAGATTGCAAGCAACACAGCGATCCGGCTGCTCTGGCACGCAGTGCTCTGCAAAGGCGCAGCAAGAAGGGACAAGAAATTCTCTCCTAACTCTTTCTGTTTGGTCGCATTACAGTGCTGCTTCAGATGGCCGTGTTCGGGCAGACGCTTCAACGAGCCGCGCATTCCAGCCTCTCCGAGCCTGTTAGCACAGAGAAGGTGACCCTGTGGATTTCGACTTTCCCGGGGATACAGAGCTCTGTCTTAAGAGGCATGCAGTGCTCTGCCAAAACAAACAAGGTTTCGCTAAGAAATTCCCTCGTAGCTCTTTCCCTTTTGGAGGAAAAGGGAGAGCTTTGTTTCTAAGCTTTGCAAGCGGTCCCGCGCTCTGCCGAAAAGGGAACGAACTGCTAGAGCACAGCGAGAGAAAACAGCGCAAGCAATTCCTTCCTAGCTCTTTCTGTTGCCGAGGAACTGTGGCACTGTTGGAACTGGAGATTGCAAGCAACACAGCGGTCCGGCTGCTCTGGCACGCAGTGCTCTGCAAAGGCGCAGCAAGAAGGGACAAGAAATTCTCTCCTAACTCTTTCTGTTTGGTCGCATTACAGTGCTGCTTCAGATGGCCGTGTTCGGGCAGACGCTTCAACGAGCCGCGCATTCGAGCCTCTCCGAGCCTGTTAGCACAGAGAAGGTGACCCTGTGGATTTCGACTTTCCCGGGGATACAGAGCTCTGTCTTAAGAGGCATGCAGTGCTCTGCCAAAACAAACAAGGTTTCGCTAAGAAATTCCCTCGTAGCTCTTTCCCTTTTGGAGGAAAAGGGAGAGCTTTGTTTCTAAGCTTTGCAAGCGGTCCCGCGCTCTGCCGAAAAGGGAACGAACTGCGAGAGCACAGCGAGAGAAAACAGCGTAAGCAATTCCTTCCTAGCTCTTTCTGTTGCCGAGGAACTGTGGCACTGTTGGAACTGGAGATTGCAAGCAACACAGCGATCCGGCTGCTCTGGCACGCAGTGCTCTGCAAAGGCGCAGCAAGAAGGGACAAGAAATTCTCTCCTAACTCTTTCTGTTTGGTCGCATTACAGTGCTGCTTCAGATGGCCGTGTTCGGGCAGACGCTTCAACGAGCCGCGCATTCCAGCCTCTCCGAGCCTGTTAGCACAGAGAAGGTGACCCTGTGGATTTCGACTTTCCCGGGGATACAGAGCTCTGTCTTAAGAGGCATGCAGTGCTCTGCCAAAACAAACAAGGTTTCCCTAAGAAATTCCCTCGTAGCTCTTTCCCTTTTGGAGGAAAAGGGAGAGCTTTGTTTCTAAGCTTTTCAAGCGGTCCCGCGCTCTGCCGAAAAGGGAACGAACTGCTAGAGCACAGCGAGAGAAAACAGCGTAAGCAATTCCTTCCTAGCTCTTTCTGTTGCCGAGGAACTGTGGCACTGTTGGAACTGGAGATTGCAAGCAACACAGCGATCCGGCTGCTCTGGCACGCAGTGCTCTGCAAAGGCGCAGCAAGAAGGGACAAGAAATTCTCTCCTAACTCTTTCTGTTTGGTCGCATTACAGTGCTGCTTCAGATGTCCGTGTTAGGGCAGACGCTTCAACGAGCCGCGCATTCCAGCCTCTCCGAGCCTGTTAGCACAGAGAAGGTGACCCTGTGGATTTCGACTTTCCCGGGGATACAGAGCTCTGTCTTAAGAGGCATGCAGTGCTCTGCCAAAACAAACAAGGTTTCCCTAAGAAATTCTCTCGTAGCTCTTTCCCTTTTGGAGGAAAAGGGAGAGCTTTGTTTCTAAGCTTTGCAAGCGGTCCCGCGCTCTGCCGAAAAGGGAACGAACTGCTAGAGCACAGCGAGAGAAAACAGCGTAAGCAATTCCTTCCTAGCTCTTTCTGTTGTCCAGGAACTGTGGCACTGTTGGAACTGGAGATTGCAAGCAACACAGCGATCCGGCTGCTCTGGCACGCAGTGCTCTGCAAAGGCGCAGCAAGAAGGGACAAGAAATTCTCTCCTAACTCTTTCTGTTTGGTCGCATTACAGTGCTGCTTCAGATGGCCGTGTTCGGGCAGACGCTTCAACGAGCCGCGCATTCCAGCCTCTCCGAGCCTGTTAGCACAGAGAAGGTGACCCTGTGGTTTTCGACTTTCCCGGGGATACAGAGCTCTGTCTTAAGAGGCATGCAGTGCTCTGCCAAAACAAACAAGGTTTCGCTAAGAAATTCCCTCGTAGCTCTTTCCCTTTTGGAGGAAAAGGGAGAGCTTTGTTTCTAAGCTTTGCAAGCGGTCCCGCGCTCTGCCGAAAAGGGAACGAACTGCTAGAGCACAGCGAGAGAAAACAGCGTAAGCAATTCCTTCCTAGCTCTTTCTGTTGCCGAGGAACTGTGGCACTGTTGGAACTGGAGATTGCAAGCAACACAGCGATCCGGCTGCTCTGGCACGCAGTGCTCTGCAAAGGCGCAGCAAGAAGGGACAAGAAATTCTCTCCTAACTCTTTCTGTTTGGTCGCATTACAGTGCTGCTTCAGATGGCCGTGTTAGGGCAGACGCTTCAACGAGCCGCGCATTCCAGCCTCTCCGAGCCTGTTAGCACAGAGAAGGTGACCCTGTGGATTTCGACTTTCCCGGGGATACAGAGCTCTGTCTTAAGAGGCATGCAGTGCTCTGCCAAAACAAACAAGGTTTCCCTAAGAAATTCTCTCGTAGCTCTTTCCCTTTTGGAGGAAAAGGGAGAGCTTTGTTTCTAAGCTTTGCAAGCGGTCCCGCGCTCTGCCGAAAAGGGAACGAACTGCTAGAGCACAGCGAGAGAAAACAGCGTAAGCAATTCCTTCCTAGCTCTTTCTGTTGTCCAGGAACTGTGGCACTGTTGGAACTGGAGATTGCAAGCAACACAGCGATCCGGCTGCTCTGGCACGCAGTGCTCTGCAAAGGCGCAGCAAGAAGGGACAAGAAATTCTCTCCTAACTCTTTCTGTTTGGTCGCATTACAGTGCTGCTTCAGATGGCCGTGTTCGGGCAGACGCTTCAACGAGCCGCGCATTCCAGCCTCTCCGAGCCTGTTAGCACAGAGAAGGTGACCCTGTGGTTTTCGACTTTCCCGGGGATACAGAGCTCTGTCTTAAGAGGCATGCAGTGCTCTGCCAAAACAAACAAGGTTTCGCTAAGAAATTCCCTCGTAGCTCTTTCCCTTTTGGAGGAAAAGGGAGAGCTTTGTTTCTAAGCTTTGCAAGCGGTCCCGCGCTCTGCCGAAAAGGGAACGAACTGCTAGAGCACAGCGAGAGAAAACAGCGTAAGCAATTCCTTCCTAGCTCTTTCTGTTGCCGAGGAACTGTGGCACTGTTGGAACTGGAGATTGCAAGCAACACAGCGATCCGGCTGCTCTGGCACGCAGTGCTCTGCAAAGGCGCAGCAAGAAGGGACAAGAAATTCTCTCCTAACTCTTTCTGTTTGGTCGCATTACAGTGCTGCTTCAGATGGCCGTGTTCGGGCAGACGCTTCAACGAGCCGCGCATTCCAGCCTCTCCGAGCCTGTTAGCACAGAGAAGGTGACCCTGTGGATTTCGACTTTCCCGGGGATACAGAGCTCTGTCTTAAGAGGCATGCAGTGCTCTGCCAAAACAAACAAGGTTTCCCTAAGAAATTCCCTCGTAGCTCTTTCCCTTTTGGAGGAAAAGGGAGAGCTTTGTTTCTAAGCTTTTCAAGCGGTCCCGCGCTCTGCCGAAAAGGGAACGAACTGCTAGAGCACAGCGAGAGAAAACAGCGTAAGCAATTCCTTCCTAGCTCTTTCTGTTGCCGAGGAACTGTGGCACTGTTGGAACTGGAGATTGCAAGCAACACAGCGATCCGGCTGCTCTGGCACGCAGTGCTCTGCAAAGGCGCAGCAAGAAGGGACAAGAAATTCTCTCCTAACTCTTTCTGTTTGGTCGCATTACAGTGCTGCTTCAGATGTCCGTGTTAGGGCAGACGCTTCAACGAGCCGCGCATTCCAGCCTCTCCGAGCCTGTTAGCACAGAGAAGGTGACCCTGTGGATTTCGACTTTCCCGGGGATACAGAGCTCTGTCTTAAGAGGCATGCAGTGCTCTGCCAAAACAAACAAGGTTTCCCTAAGAAATTCTCTCGTAGCTCTTTCCCTTTTGGAGGAAAAGGGAGAGCTTTGTTTCTAAGCTTTGCAAGCGGTCCCGCGCTCTGCCGAAAAGGGAACGAACTGCTAGAGCACAGCGAGAGAAAACAGCGTAAGCAATTCCTTCCTAGCTCTTTCTGTTGTCCAGGAACTGTGGCACTGTTGGAACTGGAGATTGCAAGCAACACAGCGATCCGGCTGCTCTGGCACGCAGTGCTCTGCAAAGGCGCAGCAAGAAGGGACAAGAAATTCTCTCCTAACTCTTTCTGTTTGGTCGCATTACAGTGCTGCTTCAGATGGCCGTGTTCGGGCAGACGCTTCAACGAGCCGCGCATTCCAGCCTCTCCGAGCCTGTTAGCACAGAGAAGGTGACCCTGTGGTTTTCGACTTTCCCGGGGATACAGAGCTCTGTCTTAAGAGGCATGCAGTGCTCTGCCAAAACAAACAAGGTTTCGCTAAGAAATTCCCTCGTAGCTCTTTCCCTTTTGGAGGAAAAGGGAGAGCTTTGTTTCTAAGCTTTGCAAGCGGTCCCGCGCTCTGCCGAAAAGGGAACGAACTGCTAGAGCACAGCGAGAGAAAACAGCGTAAGCAATTCCTTCCTAGCTCTTTCTGTTGCCGAGGAACTGTGGCACTGTTGGAACTGGAGATTGCAAGCAACACAGCGATCCGGCTGCTCTGGCACGCAGTGCTCTGCAAAGGCGCAGCAAGAAGGGACAAGAAATTCTCTCCTAACTCTTTCTGTTTGGTCGCATTACAGTGCTGCTTCAGATGGCCGTGTTCGGGCAGACGCTTCAACGAGCCGCGCATTCGAGCCTCTCCGAGCCTGTTAGCACAGAGAAGGTGACCCTGTGGATTTCGACTTTCCCGGGGATACAGAGCTCTGTCTTAAGAGGCATGCAGTGCTCTGCCAAAACAAACAAGGTTTCCCTAAGAAATTCCCTCGTAGCTCTTTCCCTTTTGGAGGAAAAGGGAGAGCTTTGTTTCTAAGCTTTGCAAGCGGTCCCGCGCTCTGCCGAAAAGGGAACGAACTGCTAGAGCACAGCGAGAGAAAACAGCGTAAGCAATTCCTTCCTAGCTCTTTCTGTTGCCGAGGAACTGTGGCACTGTTGGAACTGGAGATTGCAAGCAACACAGCGATCCGGCTGCTCTGGCACGCAGTGCTCTGCAAAGGCGCAGCAAGAAGGGACAAGAAATTCTCTCCTAACTCTTTCTGTTTGGTCGCATTACAGTGCTGCTTCAGATGGCCGTGTTCGGGCAGACGCTTCAACGAGCCGCGCATTCCAGCCTCTCCGAGCCTGTTAGCACAGAGAAGGTGACCCTGTGGATTTCGACTTTCCCGGGGATACAGAGCTCTGTCTTAAGAGGCATGCAGTGCTCTGCCAAAACAAACAAGGTTTCGCTAAGAAATTCCCTCGTAGCTCTTTCCCTTTTGGAGGAAAAGGGAGAGGTTTGTTTCTAAGCTTTGCAAGCGGTCCCGCGCTCTGCCGAAAAGGGAACGAACTGCGAGAGCACAGCGAGAGAAAACAGCGTAAGCAATTCCTTCCTAGCTCTTTCTGTTGCCGAGGAACTGTGGCACTGTTGGAACTGGAGATTGCAAGCAACACAGCGATCCGGCTGCTCTGGCACGCAGTGCTCTGCAAAGGCGCAGCAAGAAGGGACAAGAAATTCTCTCCTAACTCTTTCTGTTTGGTCGCATTACAGTGCTGCTTCAGATGGCCGTGTTCGGGCAGACGCTTCAACGAGCCGCGCATTCCAGCCTCTCCGAGCCTGTTAGCACAGAGAAGGTGACCCTGTGGATTTCGACTTTCCCGGGGATCCAGAGCTCTGTCTTAAGAGGCATGCAGTGCTCTGCCAAAACAAACAAGGTTTCGCTAAGAAATTCCCTCGTAGCTCTTTCCCTTTTGGAGGAAAAGGGAGAGGTTTGTTTCTAAGCTTTGCAAGCGGTCCCGCGCTCTGCCGAAAAGGGAACGAACTGCTAGAGCACAGCGAGAGAAAACAGCGCAAGCAATTCCTTCCTAGCTCTTTCTGTTGCCGAGGAACTGTGGCACTGTTGGAACTGGAGATTGCAAGCAACACAGCGGTCCGGCTGCTCTGGCACGCAGTGCTCTGCAAAGGCGCAGCAAGAAGGGACAAGAAATTCTCTCCTAACTCTTTCTGTTTGGTCGCATTACAGTGCTGCTTCAGATGGCCGTGTTCGGGCAGACGCTTCAACGAGCCGCGCATTCCAGCCTCTCCGAGCCTGTTAGCACAGAGAAGGTGACCCTGTGGATTTCGACTTTCCCGGGGATACAGAGCTCTGTCTTAAGAGGCATGCAGTGCTCTGCCAAAACAAACAAGGTTTCGCTAAGAAATTCCCTCGTAGCTCTTTCCCTTTTGGAGGAAAAGGGAGAGCTTTGTTTCTAACCTTTGCAAGCGGTCCCGCGCTCTGCCGAAAAGGGAACGAACTGCGAGAGCACAGCGAGAGAAAACAGCGTAAGCAATTCCTTCCTAGCTCTTTCTGTTGCCGAGGAACTGTGGCACTGTTGGAACTGGAGATTGCAAGCAACACAGCGGTCCGGCTGCTCTGGCACGCAGTGCTCTGCAAAGGCGCAGCAAGAAGGGACAAGAAATTCTCTCCTAACTCTTTCTGTTTGGTCGCATTACAGTGCTGCTTCAGATGGCCGTGTTCGGGCAGACGCTTCAACGAGCCGCGCATTCCAGCCTCTCCGAGCCTGTTAGCACAGAGAAGGTGACCCTGTGGATTTCGACTTTCCCGGGGATCCAGAGCTCTGTCTTAAGAGGCATGCAGTGCTCTGCCAAAACAAACAAGGTTTCCCTAAGAAATTCCCTCGTAGCTCTTTCCCTTTTGGAGGAAAAGGGAGAGCTTTGTTTCTAAGCTTTGCAAGCGGTCCCGCGCTCTGCCGAAAAGGGAACGAACTGCTAGAGCACAGCGAGAGAAAACAGCGTAAGCAATTCCTTCCTAGCTCTTTCTGTTGCCGAGGAACTGTGGCACTGTTGGAACTGGAGATTGCAAGCAACACAGCGATCCGGCTGCTCTGGCACGCAGTGCTCTGCAAAGGCGCAGCAAGAAGGGACAAGAAATTCTCTCCTAACTCTTTCTGTTTGGTCGCATTACAGTGCTGCTTCAGATGTCCGTGTTCGGGCAGACGCTTCAACGAGCCGCGCATTCCAGCCTCTCCGAGCCTGTTAGCACAGAGAAGGTGACCCTGTGGATTTCGACTTTCCCGGGGATACAGAGCTCTGTCTTAAGAGGCATGCAGTGCTCTGCCAAAACAAACAAGGTTTCGCTAAGAAATTCCCTCGTAGCTCTTTCCCTTTTGGAGGAAAAGGGAGAGCTTTGTTTCTAAGCTTTGCAAGCGGTCCCGCGCTCTGCCGAAAAGGGAACGAACTGCGAGAGCACAGCGAGAGAAAACAGCGTAAGCAATTCCTTCCTAGCTCTTTCTGTTGCCGAGGAACTGTGGCACTGTTGGAACTGGAGATTGCAAGCAACACAGCGGTCCGGCTGCTCTGGCACGCAGTGCTCTGCAAAGGCGCAGCAAGAAGGGACAAGAAATTCTCTCCTAACTCTTTCTGTTTGGTCGCATTACAGTGCTGCTTCAGATGGCCGTGTTCGGGCAGACGCTTCAACGAGCCGCGCATTCCAGCCTCTCCGAGCCTGTTAGCACAGAGAAGGTGACCCTGTGGATTTCGACTTTCCCGGGGATACAGAGCTCTGTCTTAAGAGGCATGCAGTGCTCTGCCAAAACAAACAAGGTTTCCCTAAGAAATTCCCTCGTAGCTCTTTCCCTTTTGGAGGAAAAGGGAGAGCTTTGTTTCTAAGCTTTGCAAGCGGTCCCGCGCTCTGCCGAAAAGGGAACGAACTGCTAGAGCACAGCGAGAGAAAACAGCGTAAGCAATTCCTTCCTAGCTCTTTCTGTTGCCGAGGAACTGTGGCACTGTTGGAACTGGAGATTGCAAGCAACACAGCGATCCGGCTGCTCTGGCACGCAGTGCTCTGCAAAGGCGCAGCAAGAAGGGACAAGAAATTCTCTCCTAACTCTTTCTGTTTGGTCGCATTACAGTGCTGCTTCAGATGTCCGTGTTCGGGCAGACGCTTCAACGAGCCGCGCATTCCAGCCTCTCCGAGCCTGTTAGCACAGAGAAGGTGACCCTGTGGATTTCGACTTTCCCGGGGATACAGAGCTCTGTCTTAAGAGGCATGCAGTGCTCTGCCAAAACAAACAAGGTTTCCCTAAGAAATTCCCTCGTAGCTCTTTCCCTTTTGGAGGAAAAGGGAGAGCTTTGTTTCTAAGCTTTGCAAGCGGTCCCGCGCTCTGCCGAAAAGGGAACGAACTGCGAGAGCACAGCGAGAGAAAACAGCGTAAGCAATTCCTTCCTAGCTCTTTCTGTTGCCGAGGAACTGTGGCACTGTTGGAACTGGAGATTGCAAGCAACACAGCGGTCCGGCTGCTCTGGCACGCAGTGCTCTGCAAAGGCGCAGCAAGAAGGGACAAGAAATTCTCTCCTAACTCTTTCTGTTTGGTCGCATTACAGTGCTGCTTCAGATGGCCGTGTTCGGGCAGACGCTTCAACGAGCCGCGCATTCCAGCCTCTCCGAGCCTGTTAGCACAGAGAAGGTGACCCTGTGGATTTCGACTTTCCCGGGGATACAGAGCTCTGTCTTAAGAGGCATGCAGTGCTCTGCCAAAACAAACAAGGTTTCGCTAAGAAATTCCCTCGTAGCTCTTTCCCTTTTGGAGGAAAAGGGAGAGCTTTGTTTCTAAGCTTTGCAAGCGGTCCCGCGCTCTGCCGAAAAGGGAACGAACTGCTAGAGCACAGCGAGAGAAAACAGCGTAAGCAATTCCTTCCTAGCTCTTTCTGTTGCCGAGGAACTGTGGCACTGTTGGAACTGGAGATTGCAAGCAACACAGCGGTCCGGCTGCTCTGGCACGCAGTGCTCTGCAAAGGCGCAGCAAGAAGGGACAAGAAATTCTCTCCTAACTCTTTCTGTTTGGTCGCATTACAGTGCTGCTTCAGATGGCCGTGTTCGGGCAGACGCTTCAACGAGCCGCGCATTCCAGCCTCTCCGAGCCTGTTAGCACAGAGAAGGTGACCCTGTGGATTTCGACTTTCCCGGGGATCCAGAGCTCTGTCTTAAGAGGCATGCAGTGCTCTGCCAAAACAAACAAGGTTTCCCTAAGAAATTCCCTCGTAGCTCTTTCCCTTTTGGAGGAAAAGGGAGAGCTTTGTTTCTAAGCTTTGCAAGCGGTCCCGCGCTCTGCCGAAAAGGGAACGAACTGCGAGAGCACAGCGAGAGAAAACAGCGTAAGCAATTCCTTCCTAGCTCTTTCTGTTGCCGAGGAACTGTGGCACTGTTGGAACTGGAGATTGCAAGCAACACAGCGGTCCGGCTGCTCTGGCACGCAGTGCTCTGCAAAGGCGCAGCAAGAAGGGACAAGAAATTCTCTCCTAACTCTTTCTGTTTGGTCGCATTACAGTGCTGCTTCAGATGGCCGTGTTCGGGCAGACGCTTCAACGAGCCGCGCATTCCAGCCTCTCCGAGCCTGTTAGCACAGAGAAGGTGACCCTGTGGATTTCGACTTTCCCGGGGATACAGAGCTCTGTCTTAAGAGGCATGCAGTGCTCTGCCAAAACAAACAAGGTTTCCCTAAGAAATTCCCTCGTAGCTCTTTCCCTTTTGGAGGAAAAGGGAGAGCTTTGTTTCTAAGCTTTGCAAGCGGTCCCGCGCTCTGCCGAAAAGGGAACGAACTGCTAGAGCACAGCGAGAGAAAACAGCGTAAGCAATTCCTTCCTAGCTCTTTCTGTTGCCGAGGAACTGTGGCACTGTTGGAACTGGAGATTGCAAGCAACACAGCGAACCGGCTGCTCTGGCACGCAGTGCTCTGCAAAGGCGCAGCAAGAAGGGACAAGAAATTCTCTCCTAACTCTTTCTGTTTGGTCGCATTACAGTGCTGCTTCAGATGGCCGTGTTCGGGCAGACGCTTCAACGAGCCGCGCATTCCAGCCTCTCCGAGCCTGTTAGCACAGAGAAGGTGACCCTGTGGATTTCGACTTTCCCGGGGATACAGAGCTCTGTCTTAAGAGGCATGCAGTGCTCTGCCAAAACAAACAAGGTTTCCCTAAGAAATTCCCTCGTAGCTCTTTCCCTTTTGGAGGAAAAGGGAGAGCTTTGTTTCTAAGCTTTGCAAGCGGTCCCGCGCTCTGCCGAAAAGGGAACGAACTGCTAGAGCACAGCGAGAGAAAACAGCGTAAGCAATTCCTTCCTAGCTCTTTCTGTTGCCGAGGAACTGTGGCACTGTTGGAACTGGAGATTGCAAGCAACACAGCGATCCGGCTGCTCTGGCACGCAGTGCTCTGCAAAGGCGCAGCAAGAAGGGACAAGAAATTCTCTCCTAACTCTTTCTGTTTGGTCGCATTACAGTGCTGCTTCAGATGGCCGTGTTCGGGCAGACGCTTCAACGAGCCGCGCATTCCAGCCTCTCCGAGCCTGTTAGCACAGAGAAGGTGACCCTGTGGATTTCGACTTTCCCGGGGATACAGAGCTCTGTCTTAAGAGGCATGCAGTGCTCTGCCAAAACAAACAAGGTTTCCCTAAGAAATTCCCTCGTAGCTCTTTCCCTTTTGGAGGAAAAGGGAGAGCTTTGTTTCTAAGCTTTGCAAGCGGTCCCGCGCTCTGCCGAAAAGGGAACGAACTGCGAGAGCACAGCGAGAGAAAACAGCGTAAGCAAGTCCTTCCTAGCTCTTTCTGTTGCCGAGGAACTGTGGCACTGTTGGAACTGGAGATTGCAAGCAACACAGCGATCCGGCTGCTCTGGCACGCAGTGCTCTGCAAAGGCGCAGCAAGAAGGGACAAGAAATTCTCTCCTAACTCTTTCTGTTTGGTCGCATTACAGTGCTGCTTCAGATGGCCGTGTTCGGGCAGACGCTTCAACGAGCCGCGCATTCCAGCCTCTCCGAGCCTGTTAGCACAGAGAAGGTGACCCTGTGGATTTCGACTTTCCCGGGGATACAGAGCTCTGTCTTAAGAGGCATGCAGTGCTCTGCCAAAACAAACAAGGTTTCCCTAAGAAATTCCCTCGTAGCTCTTTCCCTTTTGGAGGAAAAGGGAGAGCTTTGTTTCTAAGCTTTGCAAGCGGTCCCGCGCTCTGCCGAAAAGGGAACGAACTGCTAGAGCACAGCGAGAGAAAACAGCGTAAGCAATTCCTTCCTAGCTCTTTCTGTTGCCGAGGAACTGTGGCACTGTTGGAACTGGAGATTGCAAGCAACACAGCGGTCCGGCTGCTCTGGCACGCAGTGCTCTGCAAAGGCGCAGCAAGAAGGGACAAGAAATTCTCTCCTAACTCTTTCTGTTTGGTCGCATTACAGTGCTGCTTCAGATGGCCGTGTTCGGGCAGACGCTTCAACGAGCCGCGCATTCCAGCCTCTCCGAGCCTGTTAGCACAGAGAAGGTGACCCTGTGGATTTCGACTTTCCCGGGGATACAGAGCTCTGTCTTAAGAGGCATGCAGTGCTCTGCCAAAACAAACAAGGTTTCGCTAAGAAATTCCCTCGTAGCTCTTTCCCTTTTGGAGGAAAAGGGAGAGGTTTGTTTCTAAGCTTTGCAAGCGGTCCCGCGCTCTGCCGAAAAGGGAACGAACTGCGAGAGCACAGCGAGAGAAAACAGCGTAAGCAATTCCTTCCTAGCTCTTTCTGTTGCCGAGGAACTGTGGCACTGTTGGAACTGGAGATTGCAAGCAACACAGCGGTCCGGCTGCTCTGGCACGCAGTGCTCTGCAAAGGCGCAGCAAGAAGGGACAAGAAATTCTCTCCTAACTCTTTCTGTTTGGTCGCATTAGAGTGCTGCTTCAGATGGCCGTGTTCGGGCAGACGCTTCAACGAGCCGCGCATTCCAGCCTCTCCGAGCCTGTTAGCACAGAGAAGGTGACCCTGTGGATTTCGACTTTCCCGGGGATCCAGAGCTCTGTCTTAAGAGGCATGCAGTGCTCTGCCAAAACAAACAAGGTTTCGCTAAGAAATTCCCTCGTAGCTCTTTCCCTTTTGGAGGAAAAGGGAGAGGTTTGTTTCTAAGCTTTGCAAGCGGTCCCGCGCTCTGCCGAAAAGGGAACGAACTGCGAGAGCACAGCGAGAGAAAACAGCGTAAGCAATTCCTTCCTAGCTCTTTCTGTTGCCGAGGAACTGTGGCACTGTTGGAACTGGAGATTGCAAGCAACACAGCGATCCGGCTGCTCTGGCACGCAGTGCTCTGCAAAGGCGCAGCAAGAAGGGACAAGAAATTCTCTCCTAACTCTTTCTGTTTGGTCGCATTACAGTGCTGCTTCAGATGGCCGTGTTCGGGCAGACGCTTCAACGAGCCGCGCATTCCAGCCTCTCCGAGCCTGTTAGCACAGAGAAGGTGACCCTGTGGATTTCGACTTTCCCGGGGATACAGAGCTCTGTCTTAAGAGGCATGCAGTGCTCTGCCAAAACAAACAAGGTTTCGCTAAGAAATTCCCTCGTAGCTCTTTCCCTTTTGGAGGAAAAGGGAGAGGTTTGTTTCTAAGCTTTGCAAGCGGTCCCGCGCTCTGCCGAAAAGGGAACGAACTGCGAGAGCACAGCGAGAGAAAACAGCGTAAGCAATTCCTTCCTAGCTCTTTCTGTTGCCGAGGAACTGTGGCACTGTTGGAACTGGAGATTGCAAGCAACACAGCGATCCGGCTGCTCTGGCACGCAGTGCTCTGCAAAGGCGCAGCAAGAAGGGACAAGAAATTCTCTCCTAACTCTTTCTGTTTGGTCGCATTACAGTGCTGCTTCAGATGGCCGTGTTCGGGCAGACGCTTCAACGAGCCGCGCATTCCAGCCTCTCCGAGCCTGTTAGCACAGAGAAGGTGACCCTGTGGATTTCGACTTTCCCGGGGATACAGAGCTCTGTCTTAAGAGGCATGCAGTGCTCTGCCAAAACAAACAAGGTTTCGCTAAGAAATTCCCTCGTAGCTCTTTCCCTTTTGGAGGAAAAGGGAGAGGTTTGTTTCTAAGCTTTGCAAGCGGTCCCGCGCTCTGCCGAAAAGGGAACGAACTGCTAGAGCACAGCGAGAGAAAACAGCGCAAGCAATTCCTTCCTAGCTCTTTCTGTTGCCGAGGAACTGTGGCACTGGTGGAACTGGAGATTGCAAGCAACACAGCGATCCGGCTGCTCTGGCACGCAGTGCTCTGCAAAGGCACAGCAAGAAGGGACAAGAAATTCTCTCCTAACTCTTTCTGTTTGGTCGCATTACAGTGCTGCTTCAGATGTCCGTGTTCGGGCAGACGCTTCAACGAGCCGCGCATTCGAGCCTCTCCGAGCCTGTTAGCACAGAGAAGGTGACCCTGTGGATTTCGACTTTCCCGGGGATCCAGAGCTCTGTCTTAAGAGGCATGCAGTGCTCTGCCAAAACAAACAAGGTTTCGCTAAGAAATTCCCTCGTAGCTCTTTCCCTTTTGGAGGAAAAGGGAGAGCTTTGTTTCTAAGCTTTGCAAGCGGTCCCGCGCTCTGCCGAAAAGGGAACGAACTGCGAGAGCACAGCGAGAGAAAACAGCGTAAGCAATTCCTTCCTAGCTCTTTCTGTTGCCGAGGAACTGTGGCACTGTTGGAACTGGAGATTGCAAGCAACACAGCGATCCGGCTGCTCTGGCACGCAGTGCTCTGCAAAGGCGCAGCAAGAAGGGACAAGAAATTCTCTCCTAACTCTTTCTGTTTGGTCGCATTACAGTGCTGCTTCAGATGGCCGTGTTCGGGCAGACGCTTCAACGAGCCGCGCATTCGAGCCTCTCCGAGCCTGCTAGCACAGAGAAGGTGACCCTGTGGATTTCGACTTTCCCGGGGATACAGAGCTCTGTCTTAAGAGGCATGCAGTGCTCTGCCAAAACAAACAAGGTTTCGCTAAGAAATTCCCTCGTAGCTCTTTCCCTTTTGGAGGAAAAGGGAGAGGTTTGTTTCTAAGCTTTGCAAGCGGTCCCGCGCTCTGCCGAAAAGGGAACGAACTGCGAGAGCACAGCGAGAGAAAACAGCGTAAGCAATTCCTTCCTAGCTCTTTCTGTTGCCGAGGAACTGTGGCACTGTTGGAACTGGAGATTGCAAGCAACACAGCGGTCCGGCTGCTCTGGCACGCAGTGCTCTGCAAAGGCGCAGCAAGAAGGGACAAGAAATTCTCTCCTAACTCTTTCTGTTTGGTCGCATTACAGTGCTGCTTCAGATGGCCGTGTTCGGGCAGACGCTTCAACGAGCCGCGCATTCGAGCCTCTCCGAGCCTGTTAGCACAGAGAAGGTGACCCTGTGGATTTCGACTTTCCCGGGGATACAGAGCTCTGTCTTAAGAGGCATGCAGTGCTCTGCCAAAACAAACAAGGTTTCGCTAAGAAATTCCCTCGTAGCTCTTTCCCTTTTGGAGGAAAAGGGAGAGCTTTGTTTCTAAGCTTTGCAAGCGGTCCCGCGCTCTGCCGAAAAGGGAACGAACTGCGAGAGCACAGCGAGAGAAAACAGCGTAAGCAATTCCTTCCTAGCTCTTTCTGTTGCCGAGGAACTGTGGCACTGTTGGAACTGGAGATTGCAAGCAACACAGCGATCCGGTTGCTCTGGCACGCAGTGCTCTGCAAAGGCGCAGCAAGAAGGGACAAGAAATTCTCTCCTAACTCTTTCTGTTTGGTCGCATTACAGTGCTGCTTCAGATGTCCGTGTTCGGGCAGACGCTTCAACGAGCCGCGCATTCGAGCCTCTCCGAGCCTGTTAGCACAGAGAAGGTGACCCTGTGGATTTCGACTTTCCCGGGGATACAGAGCTCTGTCTTAAGAGGCATGCAGTGCTCTGCCAAAACAAACAAGGTTTCCCTAAGAAATTCCCTCGTAGCTCTTTCCCTTTTGGAGGAAAAGGGAGAGGTTTGTTTCTAAGCTTTGCAAGCGGTCCCGCGCTCTGCCGAAAAGGGAACGAACTGCGAGAGCACAGCGAGAGAAAACAGCGTAAGCAATTCCTTCCTAGCTCTTTCTGTTGCCGAGGAACTGTGGCACTGTTGGAACTGGAGATTGCAAGCAACACAGCGATCCGGCTGCTCTGGCACGCAGTGCTCTGCAAAGGCGCAGCAAGAAGGGACAAGAAATTCTCTCCTAACTCTTTCTGTTTGGTCGCATTACAGTGCTGCTTCAGATGGCCGTGTTCGGGCAGACGCTTCAACGAGCCGCGCATTCCAGCCTCTCCGAGCCTGTTAGCACAGAGAAGGTGACCCTGTGGATTTCGACTTTCCCGGGGATACAGAGCTCTGTCTTAAGAGGCATGCAGTGCTCTGCCAAAACAAACAAGGTTTCGCTAAGAAATTCCCTCGTAGCTCTTTCCCTTTTGGAGGAAAAGGGAGAGGTTTGTTTCTAAGCTTTGCAAGCGGTCCCGCGCTCTGCCGAAAAGGGAACGAACTGCGAGAGCACAGCGAGAGAAAACAGCGTAAGCAATTCCTTCCTAGCTCTTTCTGTTGCCGAGGAACTGTGGCACTGTTGGAACTGGAGATTGCAAGCAACACAGCGATCCGGCTGCTCTGGCACGCAGTGCTCTGCAAAGGCGCAGCAAGAAGGGACAAGAAATTCTCTCCTAACTCTTTCTGTTTGGTCGCATTAGAGTGCTGCTTCAGATGTCCGTGTTCGGGCAGACGCTTCAACGAGCCGCGCATTCCAGCCTCTCCGAGCCTGTTAGCACAGAGAAGGTGACCCTGTGGATTTCGACTTTCCCGGGGATCCAGAGCTCTGTCTTAAGAGGCATGCAGTGCTCTGCCAAAACAAACAAGGTTTCGCTAAGAAATTCCCTCGTAGCTCTTTCCCTTTTGGAGGAAAAGGGAGAGGTTTGTTTCTAAGCTTTGCAAGCGGTCCCGCGCTCTGCCGAAAAGGGAACGAACTGCTAGAGCACAGCGAGAGAAAACAGCGCAAGCAATTCCTTCCTAGCTCTTTCTGTTGCCGAGGAACTGTGGCACTGTTGGAACTGGAGATTGCAAGCAACACAGCGGTCCGGCTGCTCTGGCACGCAGTGCTCTGCAAAGGCGCAGCAAGAAGGGACAAGAAATTCTCTCCTAACTCTTTCTGTTTGGTCGCATTACAGTGCTGCTTCAGATGGCCGTGTTCGGGCAGACGCTTCAACGAGCCGCGCATTCCAGCCTCTCCGAGCCTGTTAGCACAGAGAAGGTGACCCTGTGGATTTCGACTTTCCCGGGGATACAGAGCTCTGTCTTAAGAGGCATGCAGTGCTCTGCCAAAACAAACAAGGTTTCGCTAAGAAATTCCCTCGTAGCTCTTTCCCTTTTGGAGGAAAAGGGAGAGCTTTGTTTCTAAGCTTTGCAAGCGGTCCCGCGCTCTGCCGAAAAGGGAACGAACTGCGAGAGCACAGCGAGAGAAAACAGCGTAAGCAATTCCTTCCTAGCTCTTTCTGTTGCCGAGGAACTGTGGCACTGTTGGAACTGGAGATTGCAAGCAACACAGCGATCCGGCTGCTCTGGCACGCAGTGCTCTGCAAAGGCGCAGCAAGAAGGGACAAGAAATTCTCTCCTAACTCTTTCTGTTTGGTCGCATTACAGTGCTGCTTCAGATGGCCGTGTTCGGGCAGACGCTTCAACGAGCCGCGCATTCCAGCCTCTCCGAGCCTGTTAGCACAGAGAAGGTGACCCTGTGGATTTCGACTTTCCCGGGGATACAGAGCTCTGTCTTAAGAGGCATGCAGTGCTCTGCCAAAACAAACAAGGTTTCCCTAAGAAATTCCCTCGTAGCTCTTTCCCTTTTGGAGGAAAAGGGAGAGCTTTGTTTCTAAGCTTTGCAAGCGGTCCCGCGCTCTGCCGAAAAGGGAACGAACTGCGAGAGCACAGCGAGAGAAAACAGCGTAAGCAAGTCCTTCCTAGCTCTTTCTGTTGCCGAGGAACTGTGGCACTGTTGGAACTGGAGATTGCAAGCAACACAGCGATCCGGCTGCTCTGGCACGCAGTGCTCTGCAAAGGCGCAGCAAGAAGGGACAAGAAATTCTCTCCTAACTCTTTCTGTTTGGTCGCATTACAGTGCTGCTTCAGATGGCCGTGTTCGGGCAGACGCTTCAACGAGCCGCGCATTCCAGCCTCTCCGAGCCTGTTAGCACAGAGAAGGTGACCCTGTGGATTTCGACTTTCCCGGGGATACAGAGCTCTGTCTTAAGAGGCATGCAGTGCTCTGCCAAAACAAACAAGGTTTCCCTAAGAAATTCCCTCGTAGCTCTTTCCCTTTTGGAGGAAAAGGGAGAGCTTTGTTTCTAAGCTTTGCAAGCGGTCCCGCGCTCTGCCGAAAAGGGAACGAACTGCTAGAGCACAGCGAGAGAAAACAGCGTAAGCAATTCCTTCCTAGCTCTTTCTGTTGCCGAGGAACTGTGGCACTGTTGGAACTGGAGATTGCAAGCAACACAGCGGTCCGGCTGCTCTGGCACGCAGTGCTCTGCAAAGGCGCAGCAAGAAGGGACAAGAAATTCTCTCCTAACTCTTTCTGTTTGGTCGCATTACAGTGCTGCTTCAGATGGCTGTGTTCGGGCAGACGCTTCAACGAGCCGCGCATTCCAGCCTCTCCGAGCCTGTTAGCACAGAGAAGGTGACCCCGTGGATTTCGACTTTCCCGGGGATACAGAGCTCTGTCTTAAGAGGCATGCAGTGCTCTGCCAAAACAAACAAGGTTTCGCTAAGAAATTCCCTCGTAGCTCTTTCCCTTTTGGAGGAAAAGGGAGAGGTTTGTTTCTAAGCTTTGCAAGCGGTCCCGCGCTCTGCCGAAAAGGGAACGAACTGCGAGAGCACAGCGAGAGAAAACAGCGTAAGCAATTCCTTCCTAGCTCTTTCTGTTGCCGAGGAACTGTGGCACTGTTGGAACTGGAGATTGCAAGCAACACAGCGGTCCGGCTGCTCTGGCACGCAGTGCTCTGCAAAGGCGCAGCAAGAAGGGACAAGAAATTCTCTCCTAACTCTTTCTGTTTGGTCGCATTAGAGTGCTGCTTCAGATGGCCGTGTTCGGGCAGACGCTTCAACGAGCCGCGCATTCCAGCCTCTCCGAGCCTGTTAGCACAGAGAAGGTGACCCTGTGGATTTCGACTTTCCCGGGGATCCAGAGCTCTGTCTTAAGAGGCATGCAGTGCTCTGCCAAAACAAACAAGGTTTCGCTAAGAAATTCCCTCGTAGCTCTTTCCCTTTTGGAGGAAAAGGGAGAGGTTTGTTTCTAAGCTTTGCAAGCGGTCCCGCGCTCTGCCGAAAAGGGAACGAACTGCGAGAGCACAGCGAGAGAAAACAGCGTAAGCAATTCCTTCCTAGCTCTTTCTGTTGCCGAGGAACTGTGGCACTGTTGGAACTGGAGATTGCAAGCAACACAGCGATCCGGCTGCTCTGGCACGCAGTGCTCTGCAAAGGCACAGCAAGAAGGGACAAGAAATTCTCTCCTAACTCTTTCTGTTTGGTCGCATTACAGTGCTGCTTCAGATGTCCGTGTTCGGGCAGACGCTTCAACGAGCCGCGCATTCGAGCCTCTCCGAGCCTGCTAGCACAGAGAAGGTGACCCTGTGGATTTCGACTTTCCCGGGGATACAGAGCTCTGTCTTAAGAGGCATGCAGTGCTCTGCCAAAACAAACAAGGTTTCGCTAAGAAATTCCCTCGTAGCTCTTTCCCTTTTGGAGGAAAAGGGAGAGGTTTGTTTCTAAGCTTTGCAAGCGGTCCCGCGCTCTGCCGAAAAGGGAACGAACTGCGAGAGCACAGCGAGAGAAAACAGCGTAAGCAATTCCTTCCTAGCTCTTTCTGTTGCCGAGGAACTGTGGCACTGTTGGAACTGGAGATTGCAAGCAACACAGCGGTCCGGCTGCTCTGGCACGCAGTGCTCTGCAAAGGCGCAGCAAGAAGGGACAAGAAATTCTCTCCTAACTCTTTCTGTTTGGTCGCATTACAGTGCTGCTTCAGATGGCCGTGTTCGGGCAGACGCTTCAACGAGCCGCGCATTCCAGCCTCTCCGAGCCTGTTAGCACAGAGAAGGTGACCCTGTGGATTTCGACTTTCCCGGGGATACAGAGCTCTGTCTTAAGAGGCATGCAGTGCTCTGCCAAAACAAACAAGGTTTCCCTAAGAAATTCCCTCGTAGCTCTTTCCCTTTTGGAGGAAAAGGGAGAGCTTTGTTTCTAAGCTTTGCAAGCGGTCCCGCGCTCTGCCGAAAAGGGAACGAACTGCGAGAGCACAGCGAGAGAAAACAGCGTAAGCAAGTCCTTCCTAGCTCTTTCTGTTGCCGAGGAACTGTGGCACTGTTGGAACTGGAGATTGCAAGCAACACAGCGATCCGGCTGCTCTGGCACGCAGTGCTCTGCAAAGGCGCAGCAAGAAGGGACAAGAAATTCTCTCCTAACTCTTTCTGTTTGGTCGCATTACAGTGCTGCTTCAGATGGCCGTGTTCGGGCAGACGCTTCAACGAGCCGCGCATTCCAGCCTCTCCGAGCCTGTTAGCACAGAGAAGGTGACCCTGTGGATTTCGACTTTCCCGGGGATACAGAGCTCTGTCTTAAGAGGCATGCAGTGCTCTGCCAAAACAAACAAGGTTTCCCTAAGAAATTCCCTCGTAGCTCTTTCCCTTTTGGAGGAAAAGGGAGAGCTTTGTTTCTAAGCTTTGCAAGCGGTCCCGCGCTCTGCCGAAAAGGGAACGAACTGCTAGAGCACAGCGAGAGAAAACAGCGTAAGCAATTCCTTCCTAGCTCTTTCTGTTGCCGAGGAACTGTGGCACTGTTGGAACTGGAGATTGCAAGCAACACAGCGGTCCGGCTGCTCTGGCACGCAGTGCTCTGCAAAGGCGCAGCAAGAAGGGACAAGAAATTCTCTCCTAACTCTTTCTGTTTGGTCGCATTACAGTGCTGCTTCAGATGGCTGTGTTCGGGCAGACGCTTCAACGAGCCGCGCATTCCAGCCTCTCCGAGCCTGTTAGCACAGAGAAGGTGACCCTGTGGATTTCGACTTTCCCGGGGATACAGAGCTCTGTCTTAAGAGGCATGCAGTGCTCTGCCAAAACAAACAAGGTTTCGCTAAGAAATTCCCTCGTAGCTCTTTCCCTTTTGGAGGAAAAGGGAGAGGTTTGTTTCTAAGCTTTGCAAGCGGTCCCGCGCTCTGCCGAAAAGGGAACGAACTGCGAGAGCACAGCGAGAGAAAACAGCGTAAGCAATTCCTTCCTAGCTCTTTCTGTTGCCGAGGAACTGTGGCACTGTTGGAACTGGAGATTGCAAGCAACACAGCGGTCCGGCTGCTCTGGCACGCAGTGCTCTGCAAAGGCGCAGCAAGAAGGGACAAGAAATTCTCTCCTAACTCTTTCTGTTTGGTCGCATTAGAGTGCTGCTTCAGATGGCCGTGTTCGGGCAGACGCTTCAACGAGCCGCGCATTCCAGCCTCTCCGAGCCTGTTAGCACAGAGAAGGTGACCCTGTGGATTTCGACTTTCCCGGGGATCCAGAGCTCTGTCTTAAGAGGCATGCAGTGCTCTGCCAAAACAAACAAGGTTTCGCTAAGAAATTCCCTCGTAGCTCTTTCCCTTTTGGAGGAAAAGGGAGAGGTTTGTTTCTAAGCTTTGCAAGCGGTCCCGCGCTCTGCCGAAAAGGGAACGAACTGCGAGAGCACAGCGAGAGAAAACAGCGTAAGCAATTCCTTCCTAGCTCTTTCTGTTGCCGAGGAACTGTGGCACTGTTGGAACTGGAGATTGCAAGCAACACAGCGATCCGGCTGCTCTGGCACGCAGTGCTCTGCAAAGGCGCAGCAAGAAGGGACAAGAAATTCTCTCCTAACTCTTTCTGTTTGGTCGCATTACAGTGCTGCTTCAGATGGCCGTGTTCGGGCAGACGCTTCAACGAGCCGCGCATTCCAGCCTCTCCGAGCCTGTTAGCACAGAGAAGGTGACCCTGTGGATTTCGACTTTCCCGGGGATACAGAGCTCTGTCTTAAGAGGCATGCAGTGCTCTGCCAAAACAAACAAGGTTTCCCTAAGAAATTCCCTCGTAGCTCTTTCCCTTTTGGAGGAAAAGGGAGAGGTTTGTTTCTAAGCTTTGCAAGCGGTCCCGCGCTCTGCCGAAAAGGGAACGAACTGCGAGAGCACAGCGAGAGAAAACAGCGCAAGCAATTCCTTCCTAGCTCTTTCTGTTGCCGAGGAACTGTGGCACTGTTGGAACTGGAGATTGCAAGCAACACAGCGATCCGGCTGCTCTGGCACGCAGTGCTCTGCAAAGGCACAGCAAGAAGGGACAAGAAATTCTCTCCTAACTCTTTCTGTTTGGTCGCATTACAGTGCTGCTTCAGATGTCCGTGTTCGGGCAGACGCTTCAACGAGCCGCGCATTCGAGCCTCTCCGAGCCTGTTAGCACAGAGAAGGTGACCCTGTGGATTTCGACTTTCCCGGGGATCCAGAGCTCTGTCTTAAGAGGCATGCAGTGCTCTGCCAAAACAAACAAGGTTTCGCTAAGAAATTCCCTCGTAGCTCTTTCCCTTTTGGAGGAAAAGGGAGAGCTTTGTTTCTAAGCTTTGCAAGCGGTCCCGCGCTCTGCCGAAAAGGGAACGAACTGCGAGAGCACAGCGAGAGAAAACAGCGTAAGCAATTCCTTCCTAGCTCTTTCTGTTGCCGAGGAACTGTGGCACTGTTGGAACTGGAGATTGCAAGCAACACAGCGGTCCGGCTGCTCTGGCACGCAGTGCTCTGCAAAGGCGCAGCAAGAAGGGACAAGAAATTCTCTCCTAACTCTTTCTGTTTGGTCGCATTACAGTGCTGCTTCAGATGGCCGTGTTCGGGCAGACGCTTCAACGAGCCGCGCATTCCAGCCTCTCCGAGCCTGTTAGCACAGAGAAGGTGACCCTGTGGATTTCGACTTTCCCGGGGATACAGAGCTCTGTCTTAAGAGGCATGCAGTGCTCTGCCAAAACAAACAAGGTTTCCCTAAGAAATTCCCTCGTAGCTCTTTCCCTTTTGGAGGAAAAGGGAGAGCTTTGTTTCTAAGCTTTGCAAGCGGTCCCGCGCTCTGCCGAAAAGGGAACGAACTGCTAGAGCACAGCGAGAGAAAACAGCGTAAGCAATTCCTTCCTAGCTCTTTCTGTTGCCGAGGAACTGTGGCACTGTTGGAACTGGAGATTGCAAGCAACACAGCGAACCGGCTGCTCTGGCACGCAGTGCTCTGCAAAGGCGCAGCAAGAAGGGACAAGAAATTCTCTCCTAACTCTTTCTGTTTGGTCGCATTACAGTGCTGCTTCAGATGGCCGTGTTCGGGCAGACGCTTCAACGAGCCGCGCATTCCAGCCTCTCCGAGCCTGTTAGCACAGAGAAGGTGACCCTGTGGATTTCGACTTTCCCGGGGATACAGAGCTCTGTCTTAAGAGGCATGCAGTGCTCTGCCAAAACAAACAAGGTTTCCCTAAGAAATTCCCTCGTAGCTCTTTCCCTTTTGGAGGAAAAGGGAGAGCTTTGTTTCTAAGCTTTGCAAGCGGTCCCGCGCTCTGCCGAAAAGGGAACGAACTGCTAGAGCACAGCGAGAGAAAACAGCGTAAGCAATTCCTTCCTAGCTCTTTCTGTTGCCGAGGAACTGTGGCACTGTTGGAACTGGAGATTGCAAGCAACACAGCGATCCGGCTGCTCTGGCACGCAGTGCTCTGCAAAGGCGCAGCAAGAAGGGACAAGAAATTCTCTCCTAACTCTTTCTGTTTGGTCGCATTACAGTGCTGCTTCAGATGGCCGTGTTCGGGCAGACGCTTCAACGAGCCGCGCATTCCAGCCTCTCCGAGCCTGTTAGCACAGAGAAGGTGACCCTGTGGATTTCGACTTTCCCGGGGATACAGAGCTCTGTCTTAAGAGGCATGCAGTGCTCTGCCAAAACAAACAAGGTTTCCCTAAGAAATTCCCTCGTAGCTCTTTCCCTTTTGGAGGAAAAGGGAGAGCTTTGTTTCTAAGCTTTGCAAGCGGTCCCGCGCTCTGCCGAAAAGGGAACGAACTGCGAGAGCACAGCGAGAGAAAACAGCGTAAGCAAGTCCTTCCTAGCTCTTTCTGTTGCCGAGGAACTGTGGCACTGTTGGAACTGGAGATTGCAAGCAACACAGCGATCCGGCTGCTCTGGCACGCAGTGCTCTGCAAAGGCGCAGCAAGAAGGGACAAGAAATTCTCTCCTAACTCTTTCTGTTTGGTCGCATTACAGTGCTGCTTCAGATGGCCGTGTTCGGGCAGACGCTTCAACGAGCCGCGCATTCCAGCCTCTCCTCTCAGCCTGTTAGCACAGAGAAGGTGACCCTGTGGATTTCGACTTTCCCGGGGATACAGAGCTCTGTCTTAAGAGGCATGCAGTGCTCTGCCAAAACAAACAAGGTTTCCCTAAGAAATTCCCTCGTAGCTCTTTCCCTTTTGGAGGAAAAGGGAGAGCTTGTTTCTAAGCTTTGCAAGCGGTCCCGCGCTCTGCCGAAAAGGGAACGAACTGCTAGAGCACAGCGAGAGAAAACAGCGTAAGCAATTCCTTCCTAGCTCTTTCTGTTGCCGAGGAACTGTGGCACTGTTGGAACTGGAGATTGCAAGCAACACAGCGGTCCGGCTGCTCTGGCACGCAGTGCTCTGCAAAGGCGCAGCAAGAAGGGACAAGAAATTCTCTCCTAACTCTTTCTGTTTGGTCGCATTACAGTGCTGCTTCAGATGGCCGTGTTCGGGCAGACGCTTCAACGAGCCGCGCATTCCAGCCTCTCCGAGCCTGTTAGCACAGAGAAGGTGACCCTGTGGATTTCGACTTTCCCGGGGATACAGAGCTCTGTCTTAAGAGGCATGCAGTGCTCTGCCAAAACAAACAAGGTTTCGCTAAGAAATTCCCTCGTAGCTCTTTCCCTTTTGGAGGAAAAGGGAGAGGTTTGTTTCTAAGCTTTGCAAGCGGTCCCGCGCTCTGCCGAAAAGGGAACGAACTGCGAGAGCACAGCGAGAGAAAACAGCGTAAGCAATTCCTTCCTAGCTCTTTCTGTTGCCGAGGAACTGTGGCACTGTTGGAACTGGAGATTGCAAGCAACACAGCGGTCCGGCTGCTCTGGCACGCAGTGCTCTGCAAAGGCGCAGCAAGAAGGGACAAGAAATTCTCTCCTAACTCTTTCTGTTTGGTCGCATTAGAGTGCTGCTTCAGATGGCCGTGTTCGGGCAGACGCTTCAACGAGCCGCGCATTCCAGCCTCTCCGAGCCTGTTAGCACAGAGAAGGTGACCCTGTGGATTTCGACTTTCCCGGGATCCAGAGCTCTGTCTTAAGAGGCATGCAGTGCTCTGCCAAAACAAACAAGGTTTCGCTAAGAAATTCCCTCGTAGCTCTTTCCCTTTTGGAGGAAAAGGGAGAGGTTTGTTTCTAAGCTTTGCAAGCGGTCCCGCGCTCTGCCGAAAAGGGAACGAACTGCGAGAGCACAGCGAGAGAAAACAGCGTAAGCAATTCCTTCCTAGCTCTTTCTGTTGCCGAGGAACTGTGGCACTGTTGGAACTGGAGATTGCAAGCAACACAGCGATCCGGCTGCTCTGGCACGCAGTGCTCTGCAAAGGCGCAGCAAGAAGGGACAAGAAATTCTCTCCTAACTCTTTCTGTTTGGTCGCATTACAGTGCTGCTTCAGATGGCCGTGTTCGGGCAGACGCTTCAACGAGCCGCGCATTCCAGCCTCTCCGAGCCTGTTAGCACAGAGAAGGTGACCCTGTGGATTTCGACTTTCCCGGGGATACAGAGCTCTGTCTTAAGAGGCATGCAGTGCTCTGCCAAAACAAACAAGGTTTCGCTAAGAAATTCCCTCGTAGCTCTTTCCCTTTTGGAGGAAAAGGGAGAGGTTTGTTTCTAAGCTTTGCAAGCGGTCCCGCGCTCTGCCGAAAAGGGAACGAACTGCGAGAGCACAGCGAGAGAAAACAGCGTAAGCAATTCCTTCCTAGCTCTTTCTGTTGCCGAGGAACTGTGGCACTGTTGGAACTGGAGATTGCAAGCAACACAGCGATCCGGCTGCTCTGGCACGCAGTGCTCTGCAAAGGCGCAGCAAGAAGGGACAAGAAATTCTCTCCTAACTCTTTCTGTTTGGTCGCATTACAGTGCTGCTTCAGATGGCCGTGTTCGGGCAGACGCTTCAACGAGCCGCGCATTCCAGCCTCTCCGAGCCTGTTAGCACAGAGAAGGTGACCCTGTGGATTTCGACTTTCCCGGGGATACAGAGCTCTGTCTTAAGAGGCATGCAGTGCTCTGCCA